>OZ008343.1:5407121-11331319 GCA_963931975.1 Cataclysta lemnata
GTGATTTATGTATGTATGTTTAGTGAGCCGTGTAGTGACGGCAGATTAGAATACAATTGTCACCACCCCCATCTCTCCCGTGGGTGTCGTACAAGGCGACTAAGGGTAGGTAAAGACAGCGATGAGTAATGGGCAGCAGCGTTTCTCTTATACCACCTATCAATATACTGCGATTAACGTGCCAGATAGATGTCAATAGGTTCGCCGCCTACTACATAATAAGACCTAATATTTGGCGAAACGTGAGTGTTATTTCACCCCTTCATGGATACACAGGTGTGATGTTCTCTTATATTTGCACGAGCACTACACATTTGAAATAAAACAACTTTTACGGATTAGACTCGCGTATATTTAGATGTTTGGCATTATTATTTATCCCGACGTTTCGATCACTTTACAGCGGCCGTGGTCACGGGTGACTAAAGATGACAGGTGTCTTCATCGTAGTTATAATTAACTACCGTCAAATTATTTAATATTTATGTGGTCCGATTTAAGCAGACGGAGCTCACTGTGTCTATGGATTTGGCAGTATGAGGACGGTGTTGGGATTTAATTATCCTGATGATCGGGTCCCAAGCAGGTGGTATATTCCAGCCATTGTCTCTATTGAAATTGGGGTATTTCTTTATTTCAATAGCTTCTCTTATCATTCTAGGTATGTAACGTTTCTCTTTTGCTAGAATTTGTGGCTTGTCAAATCTTATGTAATGGCTGGGTCCGTCGAAGGCATGTTCACATACTGCAGACTTTGTTTCGCGCTTGTGTTTGACATCAGCTATGTGTTCTTTCACCCGGGTGCCTACACTACGTTTTGTTTGACCTATGTATGAGAGACCACAGTCACAATCTAACTTGTAAATTCCTGCATCTTGAAGTGGGATGTGACACTTTACAGGTCTTAGGAATTGGTTGATCTTCTTCAGCGGCTTGAAGTAGGTTTTGATTGAAGCACGCTTCAAGGTGTTTCCAATTTTGTCAGTGACACCTTTCAAGTATGGCAGTATTGCAGGCTGACGTTCGACTGTGACGGGCTTCACTCGACTTCTGCGACGGGGCCGTGGTACTTGCAATTTGTTTTTCCGCAGTACTTGCTTGACATGATTAAGTTCGCATGCCAGATGTTTATTGGCGCAGATGCCGTGTGCTCTCTGAAACAAAGATTTGCCTACGGTAGATAGCTGACATGGGTGGTGGTGAGAGTCACCATTGAGGTACCTATCAGTATGGGTGGCTTTACGATACACAGTGTGGCTCAAGCTTTGATCAGGATTTCTAATTATTAAAATGTCTAGAAAAGCTAGTTTATTGTTAGCCTCCAACTCCATAGTAAAAAGAATTTTAGGATGGATGGAATTTAGATGATGTAAAAAGGCAGATATTTCTACATATCGTTTGTAGAATCTAGGTGTTACAGGTGATGTGCTCAGGGCCCTCTCCTCAAAGTCCTCCATAAAAATGTCTGCGACTAAAGGTGATATAGGGGAACCCATTGCTACACCATCTATTTGTATATAAAATTCTCCATCCCACAATAAATAACCAGATGTTAAACAATGTTCCAGTAGATCTGCATATTCAATAGGCATGTTATTTTGTGCTAGTTTTCTTTTAGTAATATCAATACAATCTTGGACTGGTAGGCAAGTAAATAAGGACTGTATATCAAAACTGACCATGGTTTCATTGTCAGTAACACGTAGGTTTTTAATGTCACTAACAAAATGGTAAGAATCCTTCACATGAGCTCTAGTGTTACCTCTAAGTGGTGAAAGTATCCTAGCTACGTGCTGGGCCAATCGATAAGTTGGTGAGTCGATTTGGAGAATTTTATATACAAATAGATGGTGTAGCAATGGGTTCCCCTATATCACCTTTAGTCGCAGACATTTTTATGGAGGACTTTGAGGAGAGGGCCCTGAGCACATCACCTGTAACACCTAGATTCTACAAACGATATGTAGATGATACTTTCACAATACTACCAACTAACCAAATATCTGCCTTTTTACATCATCTAAATTCCATCCATCCTAAAATTATTTTTACTATGGAGTTGGAGGCTAACAATAAACTAGCTTTTCTAGACATCTTAATAATTAGAAATCCTGATCAAAGCTTGAGCCACACTGTGTATCGTAAAGCCACCCATACTGATAGGTACCTCAATGGTGACTCTCACCACCACCCATGTCAGCTATCTACCGTAGGCAAATCTTTGTTTCAGAGAGCACACGGCATCTGCGACAATAAACATCTGGCATGCGAACTTAATCATGTCAAGCAAGTACTGCGGAAAAACAAATTGCAAGTACCACGGCCCCGTCGCAGAAGTCGAGTGAAGCCCGTCACAGTCGAACGTCAGCCTGCAATACTGCCATACTTGAAAGGTGTCACTGACAAAATTGGAAACATCTTGAAGCGTGCTTCAATCAAAACCTACTTCAAGCCGCTGAAGAAGATCAACCAATTCCTAAGACCTGTAAAGTGTCACATCCCACTTCAAGATGCAGGAATTTACAAGTTAGATTGTGACTGTGGTCTCTCATACATAGGTCAAACAAAACGTAGTGTAGGCACCCGGGTGAAAGAACATATAGCTGATGTCAAACACAAGCGCGAAACAAAGTCTGCAGTATGTGAACATGCCTTCGACGGACCCAGCCATTACATAAGATTTGACAAGCCACAAATTCTAGCAAAAGAGAAACGTTACATACCTAGAATGATAAGAGAAGCTATTGAAATAAAGAAATACCCCAATTTCAATAGAGACAATGGCTGGAATATACCACCTGCTTGGGACCCGATCATCAGGATAATTAAATCCCAACACCGTCCTCATACTGCCAAATCCATAGACACAGTGAGCTCCGTCTGCTTAAATCGGACCACATAAATATTAAATAATTTGACGGTAGTTAATTATAACTACGATGAAGACACCTGTCATCTTTAGTCACCCGTGACCACGGCCGCTGTAAAGTGATCGAAACGTCGGGATAAATAATAATGCCAAACATCTAAATATACGCGAGTCTAATCCGTAAAAGTTGTTTTATTTCAAATATAATATTTTATTTATTTATCAATAACTATTTTGATTTATTTATTCGGGAAACAATCCGGGGGCTGCCTAAATCACTCGATCAATCAGGATTTGTCTTGCTTTTTTCATTCCTTTGTTATAAATTGTTCTAACATTTACGTGATGTTCAAATAACAACAAATATAAAGTGCATGTTTATAAACGGCAATATAGGTACATTTAGTACCAAGTAGCTGAAGTGCTTTAAAATAGCTGGATGTAAAATGTGTCACCATCAACACTAAGTAACGCCAGGGCGATAATGTGCTTGTCAGTCCATCACTGCCAACCTGTCCACGCGTCAAAACTTGATTCACATTTTTACATCATATGCGTGTTCAGGAAAGTTTCCTTTAGCTACGGTGTGACGTCGTATCATTAAGGGTCTAAATGTGTTCTACAAAATAGAAGTTTATTTTTGAAATAAAAATGACATTAATTATACCTAGCAAACAATTTTTCACTTGGCTTTGAAGAATTTTGGATTTAAAACCTTGGATTTAAAAATGTGTGATCCGGCAACGAATGCACTTCTTAGCCTAAGATTCTTTAGAAGGGGCTATTAATTATAATATGGTACACTCATTGAAAAACACTGAAGAATTATGTTTTTAAAACGGATTACTCAAAATTATGTTTTAAAGCTTTCTGCTAATTTGTGTTCTACAAATGTTTCAGAGCTCTGAAAATTGCACAGAAACCACTCCAACTCATGAAACTAATTAAACATGCATAATTGTATTTAATATTTTTACAAACAAGATCTTTGCGCATTCTATATTATATAAGTAAAACGGAATGTGTTTTTCGTACAAACCACAAAAACACATAATGGTGAATAACATTCTCTGGCATCAAGATCCTATAATCTATCCGCAATCTTCTTCTTCTTCTTCCTGCCCTGTTCCCAGTCTATCTGGGGTCGGCGCAGTATGTTTCCTCTTCCATTCATATTATATGTCAGACGTCATCAAGATCGCAATATTAAATGTAATTGAAAGGTTCTACGAAAAACTGTTCCTAGATGTAGTTTAATTTTTGTAAAGCCATATTTAAAGATCACGGTATCTATCTCGTGACATGGGTTGGTATTGTACAATATGTGTTAAAAAATAGGCCCACAGCTACCATATAAAGTTGCATATTCCTTTGATATCAGGTTCCAAAACGAAAATCGATTTAGTGACTGTCATCAATATCCAATCTTGTGGGAGGTCAGCAGTCCTGCAGTTTTAGAAAAGACGGCCACTGTAGCTTCAGGCATCTTGCACTAAAGAGCACGGTGTAGGTTCATTTATGAAAAGCTTTCATATTCAATCGCGGCTAACAGGAAGCCCTATTCAAATCGTCTTCCCCGACGGGCCTTTACATAAATCAAGTATTGAATAAGCTATTTTCTCTTCACGTGAAAAAGATTTGCTTCAACTTGTAGCGTAGTTGCCGCAAGGCTGATCGTATAAATTTTCGGTGGGTTATCGGGTCTGTTATCTATGTGCCTTCGTTTTGGGGAAAAAGAACGATAGTGAATTGAAGGATTTCATGCTGTATTTATATATTGCCACGTCGAAAGGATGCCTTGAATTCGAAAGCCTTTAGAGACGTATAACTCTTTCCTTAGAAACGCAATACGAAATTAGATTTAATTTATAAAAGGAGGATAAGTCTGAAAAAATACTATTATATAGATAATTATCAATCAATAAAATCTCAACCTTTTTCAATGCTGGTTTTCAAGGTAGTCTGTTTTAAATGCTACGAATACGATAATACGAATTCAGGTATTTTATTTTCTTTCTCTTTCTCTGTAAAATATTCAGTACAAAGCGAAACAAAGACGAGTTCCGACAGAAATTTTGGCATATAATTGGATGTTTGAAAAATGCACCAAGAATATTTCGGATCGGGCCAAGATCCGTAACGTCTGCGCGAATAGATAGTGCAGTCCGGTCTGCATAAGCCGCGGAGCGCACAATCCCGCTGTAAGCCGCTCGCAAGGAGCACGCTCCAACCGTAACCCGGAGGATTTACAAACTCGCAATTTATACAAAAATGTTATATTCAAACTCTTCTTTACTCTCTTGTTCTTTCTGCCCTATTCCCTGGCTATCTGGGGTCGGCGCAGTACTTTTCCTCTTCCATTCTTATCGGTCAGACATCATCAAGCCACTCACTTTTGATTCATATCATACATCACACCGACCGGAAAGGTGCTCGTGATGAATATACAAAATAGGCGGAACGGACTATGTCGAGAGATGAACGGATAGAGTGATTGAAATGACAAATTTCCAATTCATACTGCTCAAGCTTTTGGCATAGTTTTTACAGCCGACTGCCTGCCTTGCATCAATTCTCTTTGGGTATGCTGTTGTTGGTGGTTTGCCCTTCACCATTCGGGTGCCCCTAGGTGCTTATTGGTGTACACGAGGCAATTTCCCTTAGTCGACTTTTAACGACACCCATGGGATGAGTCGGGACTGGCCAATTTTACGTTATTTTTTCGCTCCCAGACCAGCATGGAAGACAAACTCTTATTTTACTCTATTCTACGAAAATTCAATCAGAATGTAGCAGAGTCGAACTTGTTTGAATGACCACATTAATAAATGTTTTATTTTATGACAGTATTTCCATGATTCCGGGAAAGTATCAGCCCCAGTGATACTTGGTGAGTGCACTGCCCACCAACGCTTTAATTAGTTCGTTTTCTTGACCATCTCCCTTACATTCGCCGCGGGCAAAGCAAAAAAATAACAACAAATTCTCAGTTTATTATTTTTAGGTAATTTGAAAAAATATTGTTCTATATCAGTGGCTAAGAATATAAAAGAGTTTTCATGTTTCAGAAGAGGTAGTCAGCAGTAAGATCAGCAAGGACATTAAAAGTTATTACTTTTTTATTAGTTGTACAAAATTACAAACAAAAGAAAAACGAAACAGTGCGAAGACGTAGCTGCCAAATCCGGAAGGAATTAATGTTTTCCAACACTTTAAGACTCAATTCAGGTTTCATTTAAATAATCAAGAAATTTGAATTTGGGTAGGTAGTAGCAATCCGTTTACTGATTGAAAACTTTTCCAATTTGTTGTATCAATATTATTTATATCCCTTGGGGAAAACAACAATTCTAATTTGAAATACGATATTGATTGAGCAAGATAATTCTCTAAGCAAATATTGGTGTGCTGTGTAGGTGCGTCACAAGAAGCTTATGATTAAACACAGAACTATTAATGACTAAAAGTTTAGGCGGGATTACGCGATGTCAATTAAATGTTTACATTAGATAGTCACGTTATTTAGATTAGACTGGTGTAAGCGCTTAGGCGCGTATTTCAATTTCAGTTCTTACACGAATAATATATTAAGTCTTCATTATTTATAGTTACTTAAGCGATCACCCTGCCTATTATTAATGAAATTGTGATTTACAGTAAGTAGTTCTTAATTATTAAAGTAGTCGGCTTCCCTCTCTCTCCGCTGGGAATACGAACAGGCAATCCGTTGTTTTTTAAGGGTATTTTTGTTCCACATATGTACATAAATTACAACAATAATATAAATGTACTAGGGTAATTGGTGTACCAACCAGGTGTAACAATTAACCGAGAAACGTAATTATCATTAAAATCCTTTTCATATTTTTCAAAAAGTGTTTTTGCTCTTCGATATCTGAGTGCAAAAGCCATTTTTATCCTCTAGAGGATAAAGTAAATTTGAATTTAGAACATCGGGTGCATTAAGTTTGTGAATTCAAAACATCATTAAACCTCCATGGTACCGAAATTATCATGCAACCTAGTTTAATTTATGAAAAACTCAGACTCGGAAACTTTTTAGTGTACTTTTTTGGGAATTTGCTTTCCGCGCGCCATTTTCTTTTCACGTCATAAAAACCTTGGAGTTCCGAGGCGGTCAATCAGCTTGGCGTCAATCTTGCTTTTAACATTTTAATCGTCTTCAACGCTTGCTTGATGCTTGAGTCAAGCATTTAAAAGCTGTTTAGGTCTGATTGATTTGTTTGACCTAGCAACGGAACAAAAACACACATAAAATCAACATGTTTGACTCGTTGTGGGTGTGTCTGGGTAATGGGTGTTTTGTGGGTGTGTCTGGGTGAATGGGTGTTTTCTGGGTGTGTCTGGGTGGATGGGTGGGTGTTGTGGAAGTTTCTGGGTGAAAACAGAAACTGTTCTGATTGTAATTTTTTTTGTCTTATACCATTTCCTCGCTGAGGGGGGGACAAAAAGTTACGTGTTGCACTTGAGTGCAAAGATTTTTCACCTTGTGCTCTTTTGATTCCCTCGCTAGCTCGGTCATCAAAATTGAGCACGCGGTTAAAAAGCAACTTTGCACTCACGTATAACAAATAACTATTAATTTGCCATTAATAAAATCTTTTTATTTTTTAACTTATTATTATTTTAACTATTCTTATTCCTGTAGATGTAATCCTTACCTTAGTTTATAATTATATTTGTGAATTTATACTAGCATTTTTTAAATAGTTTTATTAAATAGACAACCTCCAAAGACATTACATTACTCCTTCATACATTCTGCACCTTTTATTCTACAATGATACAACAAAGCTATCTAATACGAAAGATTAAAAACATTTTTGTTTATCACGGCACTGAACCGAAATAAATCCTTCAGCGTGCTGCTTATTTACAAGCTAAGCGTATAAAAGGATAATGCTCATAATAAATGGCGTATAGGACTGTAGGGATGCGATTAAATTAAATATTAACCAGAGCACGTCATACATATAGCACAGTGAATATATTGGGGGCGCGTAGAATTTGCAAGACGACTTTCGTATCGGAGTGCATCGAGGAAAAGTTTTTTCATAAAAGTGCAGAGTCGGATGCGAATGCTTGCAAACGGGCACGACCAAGTGAACAGTTGTCGGGGTTACTTATTAACTTTAATAACTCTTGTTATGCTGCGAGCGCCGTTTGTATAACTACTTAATAAATGTAACATTTATATGAATGTTTATTTAATAACTACACCCGTATTAGTCAATAATGTTCTTGATATCATTCTAACAGGCGCTGTTGTTCGATACATTTCAGTTTAGCAGATAGTACAGGTAGGCCGGTTTATTGTTAACAAAAAAGCTGGCAGGCAAGTTATCCACATGAAGAGACCAATTGGGAAATTCAGGCTGGGAGTAGGAACAAGAGATGGCTGGTTAGAAAAAAAGGCAAGGATAAAGGCAACGTATTTTGATAACTATGAGAGAATTTAAAAATTTACTCACACGTATTACAACCTACTATGAAGTGTTTTATGGCCCTTTTCTTAATGCTACCTACCTACAGATCAAGATAAACCAAGCCTTTATTTATTAAGTCTGAGAAATTTTACAAAATATACCTAACAAGCTTCAGTAATTCATTTGTATAAACAGAATTAACCCACCGCTAATAGAAGACAAAAAAAGTTAGAATTCAAAAAATAACACAGCAAGGTCGCTTAATGAGAGACTTCTCGATGTGTAATATCGAAGCAAGAATAAATTTGGCCATAGAGCTCAGAAGACAATGCGAAGAACCCAGAAGAAAGTTTTTTCATAAATGCCGAGCCGGGTGCACGGGCGGCGAA
Source organism: Cataclysta lemnata (assembly GCA_963931975.1). NCBI lineage: Eukaryota > Metazoa > Arthropoda > Insecta > Lepidoptera > Crambidae > Cataclysta > Cataclysta lemnata. The sequence goes on from OZ008343.1 coordinate 5,415,827, forward strand.
CAGCTGACGATCCGCCCGGGGCGGGTAGTCCACGGGCGCTTTCTGGCAAATGTGTTAAAAGGGGAAAATGCCTTCTCAGATTTTATCTCTCCGAAACGAATAAAACACTGCGAAGTTAATACGTGTGTATCCAATTGACGACAAAATAATGTACATGTTTAGCAATAAATATCAGGTTATAAAAATAAGAATACTTTGCTTTTTGGGCATAGATTAGGTGTACCTAACCCGCAGATAACATGATACTGCAGGTAATGTAAGAACTTGTTCAACAACTAGAGAATAATACAACGACCTGTCTCAGAGAACATACTTAGTTAAATAAAAAATACCTATTGAATATTGATGTAACTTGTATGTATTATGAGATATCTTTTACGAGTTATGCGTAAGTAATCCATGCAGATATATTTTATGTGACACCGGGCCCTACAACACGCAGCTAATTAATCCCTACCGTGTCAAACTGGAACGCATGTCGCATACCATATCAGAGTAGATACCAATTACAATTATCTAAGTAATTTATATAATTCTACGAAGTTATAGGTGGCAAGGATAAGCCATCTTCTAACAGCAAATTTAATTAATTCCGTAATCAAGATTGACGCTTATTAAGAAAGTTGGGTTTCTATTCTAAAGTCTCGTCTCAAACCTATTTGTTATTATATAACTACCTATTTTACATAAAGACCAACAAGGAATACTCAGCGGGGCGTAATGAGAAAATTTTATAACTAAATTACAAAGTAGGCACGTGCAATTGTCTAAAGCGTTGAACGTCAGAAGTTTCGCCACAAGACATAGCAAGCGGAGCATAGGTAGGTAGGTACCTTAATATAATTGGATTCGTTGCTACAGCAAACAGATTGTCGTGTCTAAACTAAATCAAACTTTATTTCCGGAGGGAGACGCCGAGTTGCAGTCGTTATGCCCGGTATTGGGAGCGGACTATAACCCACTTCTGTTCATTATCATACTTTTCCCGATGGCGGAAGCCGCTCCAACAACAACTTCAAGGACAATTCCAATACCGTACCATACCGTAGATCAAGATATTGGTTTAGGAACGATAAAACATTTTATTCGCCTTAAAATGTTTTTTTTTTCGCGGTTCAGCTCGAGTGGATATCGAGTTCTAAAAATACCTAACGTACTTTTACACAATCTCTTGTATGAATCGCCAGCCTATTACAATGCCGCCCTTTTTCATTTTATTGGGATTAAATAGCACAAAATTATTATTCGATGTCATTATGTCATTATGTCATTATGTCATATGTAAGTAGGTAACGAATAGCTAACATATTGATTTTCACAAATTCAAAATAACATGGTTCCATCATATAGATCCACTCTTTTTAAATAAAAAAATAATAGTAAAACAAAAGAATAGAGCATTTCTTATAGTACCAAGGTACGGCTGAAGGTAAGGTTGCTTTTACACTGCTGTCCATTCGTCCCAACTGTTTTAAGGGTTAACATCCACGGGAAAGATTGGGGGGTAGTGACAATTTTATTCTGCTCAGCTGTCACCACATGGCTAATTATTTTTCTATGTATATTTCAAACCCTTGGGCGTGTTTTATGTATGTACTAGGTACCTATATGTTGTACATGCATACATAAATCACGCCTACATCCCCAAAGGGGCAGGCAGAGGCGAACCAGCACCCATGCCCTATATGTTATGATAGCACAATAATCAGGTCTGCATAAAATACGCATATCATTTCAGAGACTTATGTGTTTGTGACAATCCTAGTGGATATAGAGCGGTGGCGTTAAGTGCCAATCTTAAGCAGGCGGCTCTCATGGAAAACTCGTGCCAAGAGTAGTTAGGTAGATACTTCCACGGTTCCACCTACGATTACGAGTTAAACTCTATGACAACATAATTGCCCAGAGGGTCAAGCCAAGTGGCTTTTCTATTCGAGAATACAAAAGTATAAAACTGACGTTTTGTTTTTTCTGAGTAATACGTCACTTTCATACATTTGTTTTCTATGTTTGACAGCTTCTCTTACATTTGACACGACGTTCGCCAAGTTGTATTCTCTGTAATACGTCAGTTTCATACATTTGTATTCTATGCGTTCAAATAGCAAAACTATAAGTAGGTAATCTGTATAATCGATTGTGTATGAATTATACATAGCACTGCTAGTGGTCAAGCATGCGCAACGATACCAATAGCGAAGGAGAGAGTGAGTGTCGCAAAAGTGAAATGCGATTCCGATTCAGTTGATGAAATTCACGCTATTCACATGAGCTAGCTAGTTCTGACTACTTAAAACAGTAAACCGTTTGAAATTATAAAGTGATTAAATGAAGCCGAGTGGTAGAGTAGGCATATCTGCCCGGATTGCAGAGGACGCGGGTTCGTTTCCTGCGTCAAGACTAATTTTTCGAACTTTTTCTAACCACAATTCTCTTTGACAGTAATGAAATGAAAAAAAAATACTTCATGATAAAGATACATAATGATCTCTTATTTTAGCACAAGTAGGTACTATACGTTAATTTGAAATAAAACAACGAATTTATCCCTACACATCGAACACTTTACAGAAGCCGTGTTACGAGACTACGTTATGTCAGTTTTTTTAAAAGCTGGTAATGTTTCTAATGTAAAATGTGTTTACCATGACATTATTATTAAGAAGGTAACAATTTCAAAAACTATGTGCTGATTGTGAATATGCGTCTTTTACATTATTCGGGTGGAAGCCTCAATCACTAGGACTACCAAAAAATTCCTTTGGCTGATAAGTGTAGATATGCAGCCACCGCAGACGTATTCTTTAATGTCCGACCGTGTATAAATCATGTATAAATCCGTGTATAAATCTGTTAAAACGTTTCATAGACACAGTTGTTCTCTTAGGTAAACAAGAATTGGCGTTTCGCGGGCACGACGAAAGTGTAAATTCGGATAATCGTGGTAATTATACTGAAACATTATTATATTTGAGTAATTATGACTACGTATTAGAATCTCACTTTGAACAATGTTACAATGTGTACAAACTACGAGCTTTAAAGAAAGTTTCTGCGAGTACCCATTTTTTGTGGGTCCTAATTTTTACTGTGGCTTGCCTAACTTTTTTTTTCACGCCACGCCACTGTAAATCAGTTACTATAGACTGTAAATTTATCTAAATAATTTTCTTCGTTCAGACCACACGTTCTGCTGACTGTACGCACAACACATGAATGTGACACAGTAATAACTAACAAGGGACAAGTTGCGTTAATTTTAATATGGAGCCGTAAGATATTAGCAAAAGACATTATACACACAAATCTCGAACAGACGTCGCCATCGTCACTTAAAATAAGCTGGCACGATTTCAAGAACTGCCAACCTGTATACGGAGCGTTCAGTTCATCAAAACCAGATGTTTACGGGTCCTATGTAAACGTAAATACGAACACTCGTGTATCACACATGAAACATTGGAATGTTGGGTAGTTGAACGCTCTAACTGCCGCACTCAGAGACGTCAAATAACGTTAATGAGTACTTAACGTCAAACAATGACAATTCAAAACTATTCGCTATTCTTGCCGGGTCTATGGTCTAGATTTGAATGAAAATTTTTGACATTTAATACTCATTAAAGTTAATTGACGTCTCTGAGTGCGGCAGTAAAAAATGACAAAGTTTGATAGAATCGCTTCCTACCTTGTCTACCTTGTCATTATTAGATAGATACTTTTAGATATTTTTTTTATTCTTCTTCTTTTTGTGTTAGTGGCAATCAGTCTTCAAATAGCAGATGACCATTACTGCCAATGTCAAGTGACTGAAAAAATTGCTCGGGTGTACATTATTATTATTATTATTAATAAATATTTCTTACACAGACATTTACTTTAGGCTAGATAATAGGTGAGAGCATAAACACTTGTGTTATGGATGACAAAGTTTAATATACCTACATAATAATTACCTATATACATAATTTACTATTTAGGTAAACTTTTACAATACACTACATAAATAATATAAACATCCATGACTCAAGAATAACGATTCGAACATGGAAAAAGAGGTCCCGGATTTATACCTATTTTATACAAACGCTACTTAAAACTTATCTATAAATAGATTGTATTATACTTAATTATAAAAGTTCTTAGCCTAATTGTTATTTGTCGATTGTTTTATTACACTGAACGAACTAAATTAGTTATTCGATAATTTCCAATAATGATGGTACCTAATTATGATATACATTTTTAACCATTATAAGGTTATCACAAACTAATTAACTTCGTTTTTATTATCGTATTCACGTATTAATATTGAAATATGCCACGACTCAAATAGATACCCTATTAAATAGGAGCCTATTTGGTATTTTCGTTTCAAAAACATAAATGTCTATGGAAATTAATATCTAAAAGGCATTTTCAACTGTTATAGAATCTTTATTATTTTAATCAAATTCTTTAAAAAGAGTATTTTTGACGGCGCCTATCAATAAATAAAGTCAATAATATATCGTGTAAGTAATTGCCGTATGGTGCAATTGTCACCACCCCCCATCTCTCCCGTGGCTGTCGTACAAAGCGACTAAGGGTAAAGACGGCTATGAGTAATGGGCAGCATTTCTCAAATACCGCCTAGTAATTTACTACGAATTATGTGCCCGATACCTATATGGCATCAGGCTCACCACATGGGACATGGGACATGTTACATGGGACCCTGACTTAATGTTCGAAAAGTGATTGTTAATTCATCTCTGCCTATCATACCTTTGTGACTTATGTATGTAAAATAATTGCATTATAAAAAGTTGCATGTCACCAAAGATTACTACATTTTATTAATAGTTGATACATGAAGGATACCAATGTTTGACCTGGGGCAGATTTACGTAAGCGCCCGGGCAATGAGCGAACTCACGGGCGGGCCTTATAAAAATTCCGAATGCTCAACTGGGGAGTGGTTGGGCGACATTAAACGTTTTAATGTTATAAACAAAGAGTTGGCGACGGGCCAACTAGGCGCCCGGCGCTACCACGCTGATTCGTTTCAAATGCAGCTATTGCTCAATCGGTGGCACATTATCTGTGAATTCTATGCTTCCTAATGAATTACCTATCAGTCTAGTGATATCACCACTAACCCTTTAGTATCCCCATTGCTGAGACACATTCCTTCCCTATGGATAGAAGAATATGGGCCATAACCCACCATGCTGGCCCAGTGCAGGTAGGTGAGTATGCAGATGCAGCCGGGACCGGGTTAACGTGCTTTCCGAAGCACTGAGGAACTCAAGATAATACAGTGTAGAAAGAAAGAGTCGGCCCTAGAGGGAAAGTACCTTAATCTTTAAAATAGCTCAATTTACTGAAAGGAAATATTCATTTATTTTTAAAAAGAAACAATACTGCATTCACAGAATTCTCCAAAAGCTTACCTGAGCCGGGAATCGAACCAAGTAAAAAATCAAAAAAATTAACACGCCATTTTATTTTACTAATTAATGCAGCCGATGTTAACGATTACTTTTTCTCTCAGAAACATAGGGTCATAGAAAAAAATACTACGGAATCTAATATTTAGGTATTTTACTCTAGAATCAAATCAAAATTAGTTTAGCAATTTTTGAAATTCGAACGAACATCTTGGTAACTTTTATCGATTTTGTTTTGTTTTGTCATCATTTCGTAATACCTAAGTAGGTATTTTGTGATTTTAATTATTAAAATAATGATATCAAGTGCAATTTAATTTAATAGACGCATACATTTTAACTACAAAGATTACAATTTAGACCTTCAGTAGTATGATGAATGACAGGTATCCGAATTCACCATACCACCGACACAATATCGTCGAGAAAAGTTTTGGCACGAATGGTAAAAAACTTAGTAGGTAAATGTTGGAGGTTTAAAAAAAAACATTTATTACGAAGGTCACAAGAACATCGTAATTTGCACTTTTTAATATGGAATTTATTAGTTAAATTAATAGCTCTTGCTAGGTGATATTTTTCTTCCATGTTAGTTTATGCGTCTTTCAATTTTAATAATATAAAATTCTCGTAAAGATTGAGAGTATTCCAGAGTAAAATTAAAATAAACGTTAGATTTCATGTTTTTTTTTTAACTTGGTTCGATTCCCGGTTCAGGTAAGCTTTTTGAGAATTCTCTGAATGCAGTTATGTTTCATTTTTAAAATAAAGGAATGTTTCCTTTCAGTAAATCGAGCTATCTTAAAGTTATAAGGTACTTTCCACTGTACACTGTATATTTTTGGTCACCCATCCAATGATTAACCCAGCCAATATTGCTTAGTTTACGCAATCGCAGGCCTAGCGCACTAAGCCACTGCGCTATCGAGCTCCAGTGGTATACAGGGAATCATTTAAACAGACGGCAATTCAATTTGCAATTGACTAGGGTCAATAAGTGTGCCCTATGTGTGCCTATGTAATAAGTGGTCTATACATGACTATAGATACCTATTAAACTTTTGATTGATTCAGTTATGGTCACTTTTCGCAGTTAGATTTTGAAATGAAATTTATACCAGCAATATCTCTACTAAAAGACATTAGCTAGTCTAGAAGTTGTACAAGTTCCATATTAGATTGCGTATTCAAAGCGGCACTCGGGGAAATTTATCAAGAATGGCTCTAGCTAGGCAGCGAGAAGTTAGGATATTGAAGGTGAGTGCTTCTTAAAAACTACACGTTACTAAGAAGCATGCTAGACAGATTCTAAATTGTGTATATATATGAATTTTTGTATGGATTTTCATCACTCCACCACTTAAACCAGCGCTTTAGTGCTTGCAACGCTAAAAACTATGACGGGATTTATCGCGATTTCTTGCGGTGCGGTGAAATGATTCTTTTTGCTGTTTAGGTGACCATTTCAGAACCATTTATCAAAAACCTTTTAAAGGTCAGAGCGAATAGGGAACTTCTGGAAGAGCTCGCCCTAATGTAATCCCCATCTTAGGTTAATTAAGTTTTCATACAAGACATCATTATGGTCTAGACTTCTCTAATATAATTGTTAGGCATTCCTTCTTGCCTCAACCCTAAAAACAAAGTATTTTATACAGTAAACAATTCTAGACGTATCCTTACCGTATACCTGAAACCTTTTATATACCTCCCATAAAACCTAATGCGGCTGAAACCTTAAACTTGGAACGTGTAGGCACTTTTAAGTAAATTTAAATTAAGTCCTGTTATTATTGTAGCATAGTTAAGGAGGCTCTATTATCTCCATGAAATTTGACTCACAAACCACAGTCTCCAGTGGGTAGACATAACTCGACCCAAGTTGAAAGCTTTAATTACGCAGAGTGAGCTGTTCACGCAGGTGACTCCTTAATTACAGAGGTGAAATTGAGCTGCCCATTCGACTGACACGTTTGTAAACGGATTACCGCGTCCTCTGTCCAACCCTTTGTTTATTGTGTGCAATATTACAAATATCTCACGGGAAACAATTTTATGATCACCAAACAAAAGCTTGTAAAGAACTCAAATCCAAATATCTTATATTTTTAGTTATGTTATACCTAAAACCCCAGTGGATATCATAGTCAAAGTAGTAAATGTAAAATGCGATAACTCTGCATTTCAAATGTAATACTTGTGCTAAGAAGATACTGTAATGCCTGACTTAAGTAATTCACTAGGTGCAGAAAGCTAGAATAGAATTGTTGTAAATTATGCTCTGGATTAAAATGACAGACAGATAAAAAAGGTACGCAGAAGACATGTGAATTTCATGAAGTTAGAAAGATATGGAGTGTTATAAAAATGATAAGACTTTCTTTTAGCAAATACTTAATAATGGTCAGTTGCAGAAAAGAAAAGAAAAGGTTTATTCTACACATTATGAGTAGGTACAATATAAAAAAAAATATGATGATTTTTATAAAATGAGAAAATAGCTCGAGATAAGAAATTAAGAAGAGATAACATGGTGTATTAATATATAAACGTTACTTAACAGGATGTTTTTAGGTTATTAATAATGCAAAATTTTGATTTTGTGTAGGTAAAGGTATAAAATCATCAATACTAATTTGAAAGAAAGTTGACATGAAAATGTGTGATGGACAAAGGACAAGATAATTTGATATTCAAATAAAAATATTTAAGTATTTGCTAGGAACTATACAATAACATGTAGTTCAGAAGTAGAATTTTGCATATTGCTGATTTTTACAATTATACAAAGAACATAGCAACAAAGAATTAATAATAATAGATACCTACTGTGTACAGAAAGCTCAATCCTCAAAAATATTTAAAGGAATACCGAGTCTCATTGCACAAAATACAATTCATCTCGCACTCAACAAAACTCCAATATAGTCTCTAGTATATTCACCTACTTACAGCGTTTTTAACTCTAACACGGTTAGGGTTGCCCCTTTTTTTAGGAATCTTTAATATGAATGCGACTACAGATAAATAATTGGGTACTTAGAAGTTTAGTGAGTAAGTAGAAATGGGCAGCTTGTAACATGATAAGCTACCACTCATAATAAAACCTGAGAGGAGTGCGGCGGCCAAAGATATCTACAACTGTGAAGTGAGAGCCCATTGCTAGTAATCGAAGTTTATTACTTGTGAATTTATCCAAGTAGGTACATATCTAGTGACATGTTTCATTATCTGCAGAGTTTCAGACCTAATATGGTACCAACATAGTACCAAGGTATTATTATTATTAGTATTATCTAGACATGGTATAGAAAAAATAAATCATTGGATAAAAAGAAATCCACTGGGAAATCCAAACCATGCTTTATATTATATCTAGAGCCAAAATGTACGATAGGGAAAGGACATAAGTACTCATAATTTTTAGCACCACACGCTTAAACACGAAGACGATTCGATCGGATCCGAAAAAACCCATGAAAATGCAAAGAGTTAGACAACGATATAGTTCGGACTTTTCTCCATAATAATGGCACCAAATAGGCGCTCGCACATTGCTATTCTGCCTACGTCCGCTTGTTTGAACAGCCAATAGACTCGCGGCAATAACGTTTTGCTTTTGGTGCTTGAACCCCTATACGCGTTTTAACTATTTAATACTTCTGTGCGAACGCAGGGAATCCCAAACGCCAACGAGTATCATTTGAATATGAAATTGTACCGACTGCAGAGTATCTACATACATTAGCTAGATTGCTAAGCTTTAGCATGATTTTTAGCTGAATATGTATCTGATTCTGGGCTTATGATACGTACTCAACATTTGAAATTCAATCACGATATTAGCGGTCTACCGCAAGTCTGTTGCAAAATGAAGCTACTGTTCTTTATTTAAATATATTAATTATTAAATTATTATACATCGATTTAAAATAAAGATTACCGTAAGTATCTACACTGTTTAAACGTAAAATTTGTAAGTATGTTTACTATTGTGGCGTTCTTGTAATGCGACCGCCTTTGATTGTTTGTCTATGTTTGACAAACACAATGTTTTTCACTAAGTGACAGTTGTCAAATTAATTAGATGAGAATTTAATTCCGAGCTAGAGTATGGTTATTTTCTAAGCCTTGTAAATATTATTTCCGATTTATGTTTACTGTCCAGTTTGTATATATTGTAACCGTGTACATATTTAGAAGTACAGTCAGTTATTTTTATGAACGCTGCCTTTTACTACCACGGAACACATCCGCAACCACCAAGATTGCACCCGGCCATACAACTTCCCAAATTGGTGACCCCGACGTGATCGTCAAGAGCTTTGGGTGTAACATCATTGGCAATTGACCGGCGCGGAATGGGAAGCTGCGTTGGACATGCGGATGGCCACTTCGAAGAAATTTTCGTCGTGTGAAACGGTACCACATCCCAAGCTGTGGCGTCGAGCGCCCCCTGGCGCATTCACCGTTTCCTACATTCGGAAGTTCGAATGACGTCTCCGCGGGAGTTGCAGTTGGACACATGCATGCATTGGACTAACTGCGCATTATACCATTTGTGCACATCGCTCACGCAAGTACTATCGGCATCATTATTTGGAGTATTTTTTTAAACATTTTATTATTATTCCAAGTAATGATTTTTAGTTAGTTGTGTAAAGCGTGTTCGGAGTATTGATTTTTACGTTATTTTATGAAAATTATTTTTTTCAACTTGTGTAATGCGACATAGGAAATATTTCATTTGTTTTTTGTGTGTATTTTTCGTTTGCCAGGTGAGTTATTTATTTCATCAACCCCATCAGATGTAATTGATAACCCATCAGATTTTGTCGTACAACTACGTCGTAAGATGTCAGTTGTAAGACCTATTCCTGCATCTCGACATTCATCACCATCAACTTTTATTTTTCAAGATCTTTCTTCTGCATCACACGTTTTCTTAAGGGATGATACAGTTAGACGTCCTTTACAGCCACCTTATACGGGTCCTTATAAAGTTGTTAATCGTCCAGCGATGGCAAAACTATGACTTTGGACATCAAGGGCAAAAGTGTTGTCGTCAGTATCGATCGTGTGAAACCAGCTTTTGTTGAACATACTGTCACCCATCCAGAGCAGATTGCAAAGCCTGCGTCTTCTGATGATCCAGAGCAGACTGCAAAGCCTGCACCTTCTGTTCGCCCAAGGCCAACTCCAGACATCGCTACCGCGCCGTACACTACTCGGTCTGGTAGACGCGTCAAATTTAGATGTTTATAATTTCTACTAGGTTTTCCTTCTCCGTGGGGGGGTGGTGTGGCGTTCTTGTAATGCGACCGCCTTTGATTGTTTGTCTATGTTTGACAAACACAATGTTTTTCACTAAGTGACAGTTGTCAAATTAATTAGATGAGAATTTAATTCCGAGCTAGAGTATGGTTATTTTCTAAGCCTTGTAAATATTATTTCCGATTTATGTTTACTGTCCAGTTTGTATATATTGTAACCGTGTACATATTTAGAAGTACAGTCAGTTATTTTTATGAACGCTGCCTTTTACTACCACGGAACACATCCGCAACCACCAAGATTGCACCCGGCCATACAACTTCCCAAACTATTATGTTACATGTAAACCTCTACTCCCAAAGATTATTTCACCACTTTCAGTAGATATAGGTCATATTTAACGATATTGTTTCATCATCATCGCGTTTAAAATTAAAATTCTAAATACGTCCATAAAAAATATTTGCCGGATCAAAAAAGATAAAAATCTGTGAGACTGAGATTAAAAAATAAGGTCGACAAAAGTAGGTGCGCTCGTTATAATATTCTACATAACTACCGATTACGATAGTTTTTTTAGAAATTTCATAATACAATCCAGGTAATAAAACTTCAGTCATTAGTTAAAGATATTTTATATCGAAACCCAGTGTAACACATTTTAAGTGTACATAATAACCCTCATTAATATTATCCTTAAAAAAAGCATAAATTCACAGATATAAAGTTGCCAATACAAGCTAGTAACAAAGACAATCTGGCCCCTACGTATAGGTACAACGTATATCTCGCACGACATCAACATTCGTGAATAACTCACCAATTTTTGATTCTGTTCCTAATACTGCGAAATGGGGCCAGCTAACATTTGTCATGAGGTGAATAAGTAGGTTTACGTAAGGCCCCAAAAGTTTACGTACCTGAATAAAATAGGCGCGCGTGATACGCCCGAGTCACCGACTGGGCTAAATGTCTATATTGAATGTTTCACAGATTGGTACATAAAAGGGGTACTATACGAGACATGCTTGCATTAAAAATTACATATTGTAAATGCATCCGATGAACACAACAACCCGGTGATAATACAAAACGCTCTATGATCAGTCAATAGTACCTACGTAAATAAACTAAGCTGACGAATATCACATTGCCTTGAGAGCTTTTCAACTGAAAACTTTTCGATTTGATATTTTGACGAGTTAGGTAATTCTTACAAGCTGTACATTGAAAACGATTTGCATGTAAACTATGACATCTTCTCGGTAACTGCTCTTACTGCCGCACTCAGAGACGTCAAATAACGTCAATGAGTACTTAATGTCAAAAAAATTACAATTCAAAACTAGTCGCTATTCTTGCCGCGTCTATGGTCTAGATTTGAATGAAAATTTTTGACATTAAATACTCACTAAGTTAATTGACGTCTCTGAGTGCGGCAGATAGACAGCAAACAGTATCATCATCATCATCACCAGCCCTTTAATGTCCCCACTGCTGGGGCACGGGCCTTCCATATGGATGGAAGAATAAAGGGAGTACGGGCCATAACCCACCACGATGGCCCATTGCGGGTTGGTGGGTATAAACGACTGCAGATGCAGCCGGGACCACCGGCTTAACATGCTATCCGAAGCACGGAGGAACTCGAGATAATACATTTTTGGTCACCCATCCAATGACCGGCCTTGCTAACATTGCTCAGTTTACGCAAGCGCGCTATGCCACTGCGCTAGCGAGCTCCTCGTTAGTTAAAGATATAGCAAACAGTATAGTTTTACCTAATATGAAGTTAATAAAATAGTCAATATTTTACTACATTATAATACTGAGTTGGGTTGACACATAGATATTTGTTGCCAACAAATATAATAATTGGTGAAACATTGTCACATGGACTTCTTACATGACGTGTCTAGTTCAAATTCAAAAAGATAATCTGGCAGTGGCATCATAAGCTACAAATAGGTATGTGAATATAGCTAGGAATCAACATCGAAATTATACAACTCTGTACAAAAACTGAGCGTGACAAGTTTTCTTTACTTAATACATACATTGGTATGAGTTCCCAATTTTTCTAGTTTCCCTGACCTAAGAACATTGTCCCAAAGTCGTATTATTTTGTTGTGTGGCGCCTGTCCCTCGTGGATCCAATTTGCGGCCCAACGTCGATGTCTATACGTAATGGGATTTTGGGGTTAAGTTAAAAGGCTATTTACACGTGTCCCGGACATCCTTAGTGTTTACTATTTGCCAACAGAAACCTCATTAACTGCCGCACTCAGGGAGGTCGATTAACTTTAATGAGTACTTAATGTCCAACAATTTCATTTCAATCTAGAGAAGACCATAGACCCGGCAAGACAAGCAACTAGTTTTGAATTGCCATTTTTTTTATTAAATACTCATTAACCTTAATTGACGGCTCTGAGTGTGGCAGTAATACATTAATTTGCAAATTTTTACGACGTTGGAATTGTCAAGTAGGTTTCTTTTGACGGTATTGATCGATACACAAGGACTGCCATGTGGCAATGTCTAATGAACTCTAATGTGATGTTTATAATTGAGTTTTTCACAACCTGGAGAAATAAGGTAAAAGAGCTGGGTGTCACCACCTTAATTAAACCGACTGATTTTCTGATTGAAACTTCGGTGATAGGAACCTTTACAAATGTACACATACATACATACATAAATCACGCCTATATCCAGGTGGTGAACTAGCACCCACGTTTCGCCAATTATGTTAGATCCCATGTAATAGGTGGCGAGCCTATTGCCATTTATCGGGCACAAAAGTCGCAGTACTATTGCTAAGTGGTATAAGAGGAACGCTGCTGCCCATTCCTAATCACTGATTTATTCTTAGTCGCCTTGTACGCGACACCCACCGGAGATTTGGGGTGGTGACAATTGTATTCTACTCTGCCGTCACCACGCGGCGTAACAAATGTGATTGTATGAATTTAAGTTAATGTTATAATAATTGTTTATCGATCATCGAAGACTAGTACCTTGTATACACAACACCAATAGTGTTAAAATACACGGTGCAATGGTAATAAGTAGGAATAAAAACCACTCATGGAAAAATATACGTGTTTTACTTGTGAACAAAAGATGGAAGATGACAACGTCTGTTTTACACTTTTTAAATACATAAATGGCCAGTGCCAACATCCTCCCAACACAGAAAGAAATTCAACACAAAATTCAATAAATAACAAACAAAATTCATGTGAAAAACGGTAAAACAACAAAACACACTCTAATACTTATTTAAACTGCTAATTTCAGTCGCTGACACCTCCAAATAGCTTAAGCTTACATTGGGCTAAAGGATAGGTACACATAAAAATAACAAATACTAAATCCATAAAGCTACAAGATACTCTACACGGTAAACAAAAATAATTAAAATTGAATCACGATATTTCTGCTGGAAATGGTAATCGTATATAACACATGTTAATATTCGATGCCGCTCGTATAAAGTAACACACGCGTAGGGATTGTGCTCACTTAAAAAAAAAAAACAGATTTCAGTCGGTTTAATTAAGCCCGGAAATGAAATGTGGATGGTGCACCGGAACAAACAGACGAAGAGGAAAATTTCATAGGTTCTTTTGGCCAACATTCTGAATTGTGGGAAGTATTAAATATTTGTGTTTCGTAAGCCGCAATTAGATTATAATTAAAATGGGTACCAACGATTTTAATTACATTTCATGAATAGCTACGCAAAATATAACGTACCATTTATGAATAAGATATTATGGTTATTAATTTAAAGACTTTTGTCACTTTTTTGTTTTATTTGTTCTAATATTTAATCACCAAATTTTAAAGCAGGAAAGGGAAAATTTAAAATAATTATAAGACAGAAAAAAATAAAAGATGAATCAGCAAATACCTTTAAAAAACTTTTGTCTTATTTCAGTCTGTTAATAGTCAACGCTTAGTCCACTGCCTAAATTGGCAATCTCTCGATACCAATTATAAACAACGTAGATATTGATGCATACGAGTCCAACAACCCTAATAATTTAGAAAATATCTCATTTATTTACCTAACATATTTAACGCTTCAGTCCAAATATTCCACGCGATTAATTTCCCCGCTTATACCTACTTAAGTAAGAATCGTTATTAAAAAGGAGATTTCATTACAAAACGTTTTTCGTAATAAAATGTTGCGTATGAGCTAATGTATCTTACAAGGCAATTTCAAGTGACAAACGTGCGGTTGAGCGTCGTCTGCGTCGCAGTCCGTCACGTGCGCTCTGTAAATAAAATGCCTGCTAGAAGCACCCCCCCACTCTACCCCCACACCCCCTGCCTAACGAATGACAAATCTCATTCCGCATGTTAATTTTACAGAGCCCGCCTCGGCCGACCTTCCGAACTTTTTTCTCATTTAAATCTATGATACAAAAGTCTAAACAGCATTCACTTAATTTTTCATGGGCCGTTTAAGCGAAAGTGAAGACCTACATCACATATAATGATAAGGCCACGATAATAAAAGGGAGAGTTTTACGTTTTCCGCATTTTACGCAGGCACCGGTATAAGAACCGGTATCCAGGAGCGGAAGAGCGAGCGGCCCAACAGCGCGAACGCACGCTGAATCACAAAGTAGTAAATCAGTTCATTGTTGTGAACGGCTGAATATTCAGTTACAGTGGTACCACTCGTGGACGGAATTTACATTCTACGAGTATCATCCCACGGTATGTGATTGGATGAATTTGCGACCTGATCAAATAAGTACAAATTCATTCTTATTTGATTTTTGTTTGAACATTCTATTGTAAATGTTAGTAAAATTAGTAGAACAAAGAAAAAAAGAGTCAACAGTAATTACCCCAGTGATATAAGCCTGGATTGATCTTTGTAAATATAAATTCATAAAGCGAAATATTGCAGCATAATCTTACATCCATCCAAGAGACTGATATTTATTACGATTTTGTTTCAAAATGAGCAGTAAAATAAAAAATTCGTGACAAATTTATTTCATAAAATTAAAAGCTTTGTGGACTAAATAAATCGAATTAACTGTTAAAGAAGGGTCAATTAGCAATGGTCCACGTTCTCTGTAAGGCACCTTCGGTGTCCACATTTAAAAAAACACACCCAGGGAGATCTCTGTGAAAATCTAGGGGACGGACGGTGCAGAGCTTTACAAGCATTAGCGTGTAAAACCTTAATGTTTACCTAGCGTTACCTACCGAGTGTTTGTTCAGGAGGCTTTCTGGATTGTCGTGAGTGTGTTGTTCTTTTAACCTATTGGGTCCTGGGGTTTGTCTCTATACCTATTCAGGTTCCTAAATCAATATGCAGTCCAAAATATTTCGACTGATGAAATTAGAGTGCCGCGTTCCTGTTTTACTAGATAATGTGCCACATTTATATCAGGTCGACTTGTGCCTTAGATTTACTGCCTAAGTCCTATACTGTTAAAGATGCCTGATTACATTAATATGAAACTTACCTTGCCCTGCATAACAGTGAACATTTTTCACGGCCTTCTACTTAGCTAGAGCTGCATAGTCATTTAAAAAAAAAAGTGACTTGGGCTGTTTTGATATTTAACGACACGACTTGTATTCAGGAGTCTCACCGGCGTCTCATCTAAAACAAAACGGTGATGACACTGCCTACGAAAACGGAATACGCTAGCGAATGTGTATAGGGCCGTGTAGGGCGGAAATCGTTGCCGTCGTTGAACCACCATCATATCGTCGGATTGGCTGTAACGCGGGACCCTATATCCGTCGCGAAATGGAACGCGATTCCTACTCCAATAATGGAGTGCGTATAGCTACTGCATTGAGTCTAGTAACGCCATAGTCATATCGTTGTGCATAATAGCGATATCAGCCAGACATTTACATCTATCATCAATTTCAGCCGTGTGGTGACGGCAGAGTAGAATACAATTGTCACCACCCCAAATCTCTCCCGTGGGCGTCGTACAAGGCGACTAAGGATAAATCAGGAGCAGCGTTCCTCTTATACCACATAGCAATAGAACTGCGCCTTATGTGCCCGATAAATGGCAATAGGCTCGCCACCTATTACATGGGACCTTAACATAATTGGCGAAACCTGGGTGCTAATTCACCTCTGCCTACCCCTTCGGGGATATAGGCGTGATTTATGTATGTATGTATGTATCAATTTCAAACTGTTCAAAGTAAGTAACATATAAGCACTCCTGTTATGGATACCTAAATGACATAATAATTATGTACACATATTGAAAATGTACCACCTACATAAACATATTAACAACCATGACTCGCGGACATTATCTGTGTTCATCACACAAACATCTGCCCATACCAGCATTCTAACCCGGGTACCCTTGGCCCTTAACTAGCGATCTGACCATTCGACCAAACCTGCCGGCAAATTTGAAAATTTCATCCAAATCTTAAATTCATATTGAACTGCGTCAATAGTTGTTTGGTATTTTGGTGTGTGAAAAGTAAATGAATAATCCAACTCACAGTATAACAGTCCAAAGCTTATATTTTTGGTTCTTCAGTAGAGGAATAACATATACACACACAAATACACAATTTACATTAAAAAAGAATTTACAATTAATATTTAAGAGAATGCAACGTGCACTTGGCGTCGTGGTGTAATTTCGACACCTTGTTGATTCGTTGCTAGGCAACGCGATGCGGCGCGGGGTGCACGTCAGTTACATAAATAGGTTGTATAGGTGATTATTTATTTTATGTGTAATATATAGATACAATGATAAATAGTTTAATAATATATGTAATTATTATAAATAAACTAAATAAATGTAGGAGAGTAGCCTACATCACCCCCCTCCAAAGACCGTCAGGGCGATAAAAAATCAGGAAATTTAACCCGACGTCCAGAACGAGTGATGTAATTTCTTTGGACATCAGGTGAGGGATGATGGGTGTTGTTGTGATCAGTCAGTATGAAGGAAGGCTTGATGCGGTCTATTGACACTGTGACCTCTTTGCCTTTCAACACGATTTTGAACGTTTTATCCCCCCTAACTAAAACCTTGTGAGGTCCTGAATATGCAGGTTGAAGAGAACCGCGTGATGCATCTTCTCGAAGGAAAACGTAATCACTGGTAGCAAGGTCTTTGAAAATGAAAGTTTTAGGATGACCGTGGTGAGATGCTGGTTTGGGGCGCAAATTTTGAATTATAGCCCTGAGACGAGCAGAGAAATCCGATATGTCGGTAGTACCATCCGATGCGTCGTGGAAAAACTCGCCTGGAAGTCGAAGTGATTCGCCGTAAACTAAGTGCGCAGAAGATGATTGTAAATCTTCCTTGAAAGAAGATCTGATGCCTAACAAAACTAATGGCAAGACCTCTGTCCACCTGTCATTACGATGGCAAACTATAGCGGCTTTTAGCTGTCGGTGGAACCGTTCCACCAAACCATTGCACGCTGGATGGTATGCTGTCGTCCGCTTGTGCACGAATCCGGATATCTTAGACAAACACTGAAATAAAGCCGATTCAAATTGACGACCTCGGTCTGTGGTTATGTCAATAGGACATCCGAATCGAGCGATCCAGGATGATAAAAGGGCCTTAGCGACAGTTTCTGCCGTTATGTCGGCTATCGGTACTGCTTCCGGCCACCGTGTAAATCGGTCAATAGCCGTTAGACAATACCGATATCCTTCAGAGACCGGGAGAGGACCAATAAGGTCAATGTGAATGTGCATGAAACGTGCTCGGGGCAAATTGAAATTGCCAAGAGGAGCGCTGACGTGGCGATTCACCTTGGCCCGTTGACATGCCAGACAATTGCGAGCCCATTCCCGGCAATCTTTCCTCATCCCAGGCCAAACAAATCTTTCTGCGACGATCTTGGCAGAAGTGGTAGTGCCTGGGTGACTGAGTGAATGCAAACTACGAAAAACTTGCCTACGGTAAAATTTTGGGATATAAGGCCTGGGTGTCGGTGTACTTACGTCGCAGTACAGAGGTATACGACTACCAGGTACCTGAAGTTTTTCGAGGCGCAGGGAAGAACTACCAGAAAAGAGTTGTTGAAGTTCGGGGTCGGATGATTGACCCTTGGCTACATCCTCGAGGCTGACAGGCGATTCCAGTTCTTCTATCCGAGATAAGGTGTCGGCAACTACGTTATCCTTACCGGAAATATGCCTGATGTCGGTGGTGAACTGGGAGATGAAGTCGAGATGTCTATACTGCCGTGGCGAGCAGTTCTTTTTCCTTTCGTGAAAAGCGAAACTGATCGGTTTGTGGTCAGTATAGACGATAAAATGCCGAGCCTCGAGCATGTGCCTGAAATATTTGATTCCCTCATAAATCGCCAGCAGTTCCCGATCGTATGGAGAATATTTGACCTGGGATGGGCTGAGCTTACGGGAAAAGAATGCTTAGGGCTGCCACGCACCATCTTTATACTGTTGGAGGAACGCGCCAAGAGCCCTATCGGAGGCATCAGTCACCAGGGCAAGTTTGGCGGAACAGTCGGGGTGGGCAAGCAAAGCAGCGTCAGCAAGACTCTTCTTACACGCATCGAAGGCTGCTAATGCTTCTCCTGTCAAAGTTACTGGATGAGAGCCTTTGACTGCACCTGTCAACCATGCATGTAATGGAGCTTGAATCGCGGCAGCTCTAGGAAGAAAACGCCTGTAAAAGTTGATCATACCAAGGAAAGCTTTAAGTTGTTGTACCCTGGTGGGAATGGGAAACTCATTGATCACCTTCACCTTAGAATCCAAAGGTCGAGAGCCGTCTTGTGAGATGGAATATCCTAAAAAAGTTACCTCCTTTGCCCCAAAGACGCACTTGGAAACGTTGATGAGCATACCGTACTCCTGCAGCTTGCCGAAGACTTGGCGCAGGTGCTCCTCGTGCTGAGACTCATCCTTCGAGAACACCAGAATATCATCGATATAACAATAGACAAAATCTAGGCTTCTGGTGATCTCGTCCATGAAGCGTTGAAAGGTCTGACCCGCATTTCGAAGTCCAAAAGTCATAAATGGGAACTCGTACAGACCGAAAGGGGTAGTAATCGCTGTCTTCGGGATGTCGTCCGGACTGACAGGTATCTGATTATATGCCTTCAAAAGATCGATCGTGCTAAACACCTTACATCCCACCAAATTATGCGCGAAGTCGTGTATATGTTTAATCGGGTACCTGTCAGGCACGGTTCGGGCGTTGAGCATGCGGTAATCACCACAAGGACGCCAGCCGTTGTCCTTTTTTGGCACCAGATGTAGCGGCGAAGACCAAGGACTCTCGGAAGGTCTGGCAGTTCCACTGGCGATCATTGACTGGAACTCCTGTTGGGCTATTTTAAGTTTATCCGGAGCTAAGCGACGAGGTGTGCTGGAAACCGGAGGGCCTGGTGTTGTGCGGATGTGGTGAACGGTGTTGTGTGGTATCATGCGGTGTATGCCAGTGGGTCGAGTAATATCAGGAAAGTCATCAAGCAATTTGTGAAAATGCGAATCGCCAGTCATAACCTTGACAGAATACAAATTACAATTAGCTAGCTTAGCAATAGCAGAAACAGATGTCGTATTATCTAAAAGACGTTTGTTGCGAATGTCTACGATAAGGTTGTAATAATTTAAAAAATCTACGCCTATTATGGGCTTGGTTACATTGGCAACAACAAAACGCCAGGTAAAAACTCTGCGTAAGCCAAAATCTAAGTTAAAATACACATAGCCATAAGTACTTATACTAGAACCGTTTGCGGCACACAACTTATAGTCCGTACAGGTACGATGATCACTCAGCATGGAACGGGGGAAGACACACAAATCGCTACCGGTGTCGATTAGAAATTGCGTCTTCGAAGTTCGATCCACAATGAAGAGGCGACCAGCAGCAGATGTAGGGCAATCGTCAGTCGCCATTACTGATCGCCCGTGGCGTTTCCCGCTTTGTAGTCGCAAGGGCGGATGCACTTGCGGGCATCAGCACCGAAGTTGTTGTGGTACCAGCATACTGGAAACTTGCGATAACTAGACTGCGATCGTTTTTGCCTCGGCGATGATGTGCTTGAGTCACGAGTACGGCCAGTTGAGCGGGACTGTTGTCTGCCATTCCTCTCCATAGCCAAGTTACTAAATTGCCTTCGTAGTTCGGCAACCTCTTTTACCAGGTCGCTTAATGTCGAGTTAAACGTCGCCTGGTTGACGCTAACGACAGATGTAGATGCAGCAGCTAACTCTTTGATCCGATCGGCCAGGAACGTGACGCGTGGACGTTGTGCATTCTCCATATTGAAATTTACGGGGTCACCAATTTGGTATTTTGGTGTGTGAAAAGTAAATGAATAATCCAACTCACAGTATAACAGTCCAAAGCTTATATTTTTGGTTCTTCAGTAGAGGAATAACATATACACACACAAATACACAATTTACATTAAAAAAGAATTTACAATTAATATTTAAGAGAATGCAACGTGCACTTGGCGTCGTGGTGTAATTTCGACACCTTGTTGATTCGTTGCTAGGCAACGCGATGCGGCGCGGGGTGCACGTCAGTTACATAAATAGGTTGTATAGGTGATTATTTATTTTATGTGTAATATATAGATACAATGATAAATAGTTTAATAATATATGTAATTATTATAAATAAACTAAATAAATGTAGGAGAGTAGCCTACAGTTGTTAATAGTTAAGTATTAATACAATGCAATGGGCCTTATAAGAAGACTCAAAGTCACTCAAAGGGCAATGGAGAGGGCTATGCTCAGTGTTTCCCTGCGTGATCATATCAGAAATGATGAGATCCGCAGGAGAACTAAGGTCACCGACATAGCCCGAAGAATTGCGGACCTTAAGTGGCAGTGGGCAGGGCACATTGCGAGGAGGACTGATGATCGTTGGGGCGGAAAGGTCCTCGATTGGCGGCCACGCACCGGGAGACGCAGCGTTGGAAGGCCCCCCACAAGGTGGACCGACGATCTGGTGAAGGTCGCGGGAAGCCGTTGGATGCGGGCAGCGCAGGACCGTCCGGTTTGGAGATCCTTGCGGGTGGCCTATGCCCAACAGTGGGCGTCTCTCGGCTGAATGATGATGACGAAGTATTAATACAATCATGACGCCTTATTTTGTGAAACTTTAGAACAGACTGTAGTTGTTTTACTTAAACATAAATCAAACCTGTTTATTCGCGACGGTTTAGCCAAAATTGCATTAACACTAACATTTCGGTACAAATTAAATTGAAAATTTATAACCAGAATTACTCATGCAAATCATCTCTTTGAGTAACACTTTAGTGCCTCATTTCGTTAGCGGTGAACATTGTATTGACAGTGCTCATTATATGTATCAGTCGTAATGGATTTCAGTCATACATGACACAAGTTGTGTCAAACGCTAGTGGAGTCCGTGTTAACAATTCACATGATCAAATGATCAAATGATCGCCAATGCGTTATTAGACACAGTAATATCTAGAACCTAGACACTGTACGATTTTCATTTTAACTTATAAAAATGTTAGAAAAATTAGTTGGCTTACAACGTGAAGTGTAAAGGTTAGAAGAATTTCGGCAAGTTAATTAGTGTCTTGGGTGGCCGAGCGGTCAGGCACCTGCCCGGATAGCAGCGGACGCGGGTTCGATTCCCGCCTCAAGATCATAATTTTTCGAAATTCTTTTTCTAACCACCAAAATCTTTGTACTAGACATTGTAGGTATCGATGTATATAAGAGCTACCTTATAGATCTAGATTCTAGATTATTATTATTATTAATCATCTTTATTGCAATTAAAAATACATCAATAGCACACACAATAAATACATAGTTTGCAAGGGCTGACTTATCTCTAAAAGAGATTATTAGGTCTATTGTAAAGTTGTTAATGAGATGTAATTAGCTACTGTGTTTGAAACGTTTCGCACAGTCATCTTTATTTATCCACTTCACAGAGTGTTTATTTTATTATACTTTCATTTAAGTACCTACTTAAATACTGAAGACAAATATCTTCTAGAATTTAATACATTAAAATCAACCCACCTCGCTTGCATACCCTTTATCTTAGTGCTAACATATTTTGAGAGACGGTATTCAATAGATTTAAGTTGAAATTACTTGGTGACAGATGTTTCCTGAGAAAGTTCAGCGCAAGTTTGCTACGAGAATTCTTTGGCGAGGGCGATCTTTCTTAGAATTTGCGATTAGGTAATAAATGTCTGCGACTTATACTGAATGCAGTAAGATGCACATTCTTTTGCTTCCGGACTTTATATTGCATGGGATAATAGTTTTATGTTTCTGATATCAGTTTTAACAATACGTCCAATCTTCTTCTCCCTGCCCTGTTCCCAATATATCTGGGGTCGGCACAGTATGTTTCCTCTTCCATTCATTATCAGTCAGACGTCATCAAGTCATCCACTCCCTTTTGATTCATATCATCCATCACACCATAAAAGTGAGAGGAGCTCGCTAGCGCAGTGGCACAGCGCGCTTGGCCTACGATTGCGTAAACTAAGCAATTTCGCTAAGGCCCGTCATTGGATGGGTGACCAAAAATTTATTATCTCAAGCTCCTCCGTGCTTCGGAAGGCACGTTAAGCCGTTGGTCCCGGCTGCATCTGCAGTCGTTAATACCCACCAACCCGCACTGGGCCAGCGTGGTGGGTTATGGCCTAATCTCCCTATTTTCTCTCATCCATAGGGAAGGCTAGTGCCCCAGCAGTGGGGACAGCGGGGACAAAGGGCTAATGATGATGATGACCATAAAAGTGCTAGTGATGAATGAATAAATAGAAAAGAGACGGAACGGACCACGTCGAGAGACCGATGAACGAAGAGAGTGATTGGAATGACAACATTGGCAAAATCACTGGGCAATCTCCCTTTGTCCCTTTTATGATACCCATGGAATGAGGCAGGGCTGGCCCATTCTACGTTATTTGTTTGCTCTCAGCCCAGCATAGAAGAGACGTTATTATAACAATACGTCCAATATAAATAAATAATGCTTAGTTGTTTTAATAACGTTTGTATTCAATTGTCACCACCCCAAATCTCACCCGTGGGTGTCGTACAAGTACCTACTGCGATTTTTGTACCCGATAAATGGCAATAGGCTCGCCACCTATTACATGGGACCTATCATAACTGGCGATACGTGGGTGCTAGTTCACCTCTGCCTACCCCTTCGGGGATATAGGCGTGATTTATGTATGTATGTATTCTAAAAATAATAAACATTGGACATATATTACCGCTTTCCATATAATATATTCAGACCCAGTACATAGAATTTACAATTTTTAACTAATTCATCTGCGTATTTTATGTGTTGCAGATTCTTAATAGAAAAAAGTACAACAAGTACAAACAAGCACTTGTATACTCATTTCGTAGTGCATGCTTTCATTGCAATTTATGAGAAGTATAAAAATACAGGTAGGTATGTACACCGAAACGCACATACTCGTTTCGTTTCGAACAAAACGTTTTAGTCTGCATTCTAGGGAGGGATACAATAAAATGTTCTCTCTTACACAAAATGTGGCGAAAAATCGTCGTCGGGCGACATCGTCGTAACGTGTCACAGGGCGTCAGTCTCTGTGCGAGCGGAGCAACATCCGAATTAAATTCCTACGCTTTTCGCCAATGCGTCCACGCTCTCGCTGCGGCGTGAATTTCACGAGAGGTTTTGTTAAACCGAACCGAGATTTCTGAAATTAGGAGCGTTATTTAGTTAAAGCGGTGACGCGACGCGCACTGGCTCGTAGAGCGCGGCCCGCTACGAGTCGCTCATAGCGACTGTAGCTGTCAAATTTAGCGCTAACGACGCGTCGTGTTGCTGAAAACAATAGGCGTGATAACTAATTTTGATTACACCACGTTGTTTTTGGGTACCTATCTACTTCATAAAAAAATTATTATATTTTTGTAAAATATTAAGATTTTAATAGTAAAAACATGTTTTGAATAATGCAAATTAAAATTTCCACCAAAACAGCATTGGCGTCTGTGTAACGTCATTATAGCGTAAAACGTGACAGTTTCTATAGTATAGAATAGAGTGATTTTGAAAACTGTCACATATTATTAATTTAGTTAAAGCGACAATGCGCACTGGCTCGTAGCGCGCGGCCCGCTGCAAGTCGCTCATGGGCGAGATAGCGACAATCAACGATCAATTTTAAATCTACAACACGATGTTTTTACGTATCTACTTCATCTAAAATAAATTTTATTTTTGTAAAAAATAAAGATTTTGATAGAAAAAACATGTTTTGAATTATGAAATTAACAATGGCGTGTGTGTGACGTCACTATCGCGTAAAACATGTCTATAGTATAAAATAGAGTGATTTTGATTGGCAGATAAAATGTCACATATTATTAATTTAGTTAAAGCGGCGATGCGCACTGGCTCGCAGGCCGCAGCCCGCTGCGAGTCGCTCATGGGCGAGATAGCGACTGTAGCTATCAAATTTCGCGCTAACGACGCGTCGTGTTGCTGAAACAATTGCGGAGTGGAAAATCAAGTTATGGCTGCAAAGAGAAGAGGGGACAGGCGAGTGCATTAAGATAAAGCGCGTTGGGCGGCAGCCAGCGTCTCAAGTGACCGGCACTGGCAAGCGGCCGCGCTGCGCCTGTTGAGACACCCGCTACAAAAACCGCATCATACTCCAAATTACCAATAATGATCTTCATATAATCAATCCGGTTAACACTAGCTTAATATTGAAGTATAATAATATGACCAGCGCAGTTAATATTAGGGGTTTAAGTATGAAATTGCCGTTTTGTATGGAGAATTTACCAAAAACTCATTTTTCCATACAAACATATTTGCGATTATTTAAGGAACCACAAATCTAAATTTTATATAATTTTGTGGGTATATTTAGACAAAATTAAGCTATAGGATACCTAGAGAAATTTTTCTATAACGGAGACGGACTGGTGTCCGTGTCCGTGGATCTAAGTGGTACTTAGGACGAGCTGTTTTTGAAGATTTATTGGTAGTGAAAGAAATAAAAATTAGATAAAATTTTATAAATAAATATAAGTCTTTGAAATGAAGTTTAAAATAAAAAAGAATAATGGACAAACTATTGTTTTAAAGGAATTATACACTACTACTAAATAATGAGGGAACATCGGCAATTTCATACTTTAACCCCTATTATTTAGGAAAAACTATATTTGATACTAGGCCGTGTGGTGATTGACCGAGACTTTTCAGCCGGCATACGTTTCTGTCAGTGTAAATCCAATACATACCTACATAACAGTTTGATTGGATTTATTAGGTTATTGAAATTGCTTCGATTTATTGTATTACGTTCTGAGAGTTTCTCGGGTACCTTTTATATTAAATTGCTCATTGAAATCACAAATTCATTTCTTCGAACGCTAAGAAAATATATAGTCGTTACCTGAATCCGAGTCATAGCCATATTACATTAATTTCAAATAACTTTGTAAGCCAAGTAGAAAAATATGAGAGACATGGACGACAAGCGCAAATAACTGATTATTATTAACTTGTTATTGATGTGCGTGATAACTCGATATACAGACAATAAGATAGGTTATTGAAATATTTGAAAAACTTTCTGTATAAAACGCCAGAGTCACACACAGACCAGGCGTTACCAACAAACCCTTTCAAATTAAGCGGGTCAATTTAAATTGTACAGTTTCTCGCAATTGGAGCTACAGCGCGTAGATTAACAATAGGTAATCTCTCGACTGAAATATCTGCGGTGTAAATTTCCGGAGCCACAATGCTATTGCTGATCCTCGGCGTGGCGTAGCTACAGTTGCCTGTGTATATTGTAAAATTGCTGCTCACAGTATTGCCTCGCTCCCACTAAAGATGTCGGGACAGCCGGCTCACGGCATAATTTTACTAAATCATCTTGGGCTCCTGTCGAGCGTTACACTGCCGGTCTCTCATAAATTCTATAAGACGTGCAGAAGATGGACGCATTTTAATTAAAGACATCGCGCAGGCGACTTTCTTTTTCTTTTTTTAATTCGGAGTAAACTGTTAGAACATTTGAGTAGCAGGAAATTCAGGACGACTTATTAGTTAGTATTTTTAATGAAAATACTTACATTATATACATAAATCACTTCTATTCATTTCCGTATGGTAGTCAGAGGTGTATTAACACCCACGGAACGCTGCTGCCCTTTACTCATCACCGTCTTTTTTATGGCCCATAGTCGCTTGTACGACACACGCGGGAGAGATGGGGGTGGTGACAAATGTATTCTGCTCTGCCGTCACTAGTATATCTGTGACGGCAGTGCAGTTTAGTTAAAACGATATCAGGTTACTTGAAATTTGGAATTGTTAACTGTTATCAAAATGAAAAAACAGCTATAACCACCCACTTACCCACATATATTGCATGGCAAAGTACATATTAATATTCAGGCAAGCACTCATCAAAAGTTGAAACCCCGCGAAGTTGGAAGTGAAACAAGTAGCACGAAAAAGTTGCTAAGGCGCCGAACATGGCAGCATTTTATGGATTTCATTAGGATTATTGGTCGAAAGTTTTATGGCTCCCAAAAAACTTGGTAGCTACCTATATTTTAAACTGCAAATTACCTTTTACCAACATTTTTATTCCAACATTTTTGTTTCCCAAATTAGTAGTAGTAAATAGCATTCAAAAACACAATGTAGGTTTTTAAAAATTATATAATACTTTATTTATTATTATTTGGCAGAGTATGTAGAGGTAAATTAACTACATGGGAGCTAACCCACGTTAGGTCCCATGTAATAAGTGGCGAGCCTATTGCTATGTATCGGAAACGAAAATTGCTGTATATTGTTAGGTGATACAAGAGGAACGC
The DNA here is from genome assembly GCA_963931975.1 of Cataclysta lemnata. NCBI lineage: Eukaryota > Metazoa > Arthropoda > Insecta > Lepidoptera > Crambidae > Cataclysta > Cataclysta lemnata. The sequence continues at coordinate 5,443,415 of OZ008343.1, forward strand.
TGTTGCATTACTTAGTCGCCTTGTACGGCACTCGCGGGAGAGATTGGGGGTGGTGACAATTGTATTATACTCTACTTTCCACGGGGCATATTATAAGTTTAGAGTCAGACTATAAATTTAAATTAGAAAGTGCTCACATTTGAATGATGTCATTTGGACAAAGCTCAAAGCTCACACCTTTTAAAAATTTAGCCAATGTTGACACTGCAAGTACTTAGACCAAGTTTAAAAGACTTCAACAGCATTATCTAGTCTACAGTCTTAACAAAGTAGGTACGTCAGGGACTGCAAACGGTGGCGCAATTAAAAGCCACCCGTGGCCATTAAAATGCACCGGGGATTAGCATCTAACCTCGATAGCGGTAAGTTGCCAAAAGCGCAATAACGCCTGAACTCACTCACGGCGACGACGGTCCCGGAGCCGTCTCAGCAGTTTCTTTGAGCCGCGTCCTAGCCGGGAGACAATAATGAATTCAGCTTCGAGGGCGCGAGCCGGCTGCTTGAGCGTGCTTCTATTCAACCACAGTGTACCCAGAACAGTAGTTTATCTGCGCCCTGTCGGCGAGTTATTAGCCTACTCTTGCGTTGACGCTAGGGTTGTAACTAAATAAAGCAGCGGCTGCGAGCGCGACCACACCGAACGCACGGCCCAGACTGACCCTCTTATGGCCCCGTATTTTATGTCAATGTGTTTTACGCTGGACTGAATACGTCTACTAAAATGTTAAATGTTTCTTGTGCCAATTTGAAGAGCCCCCTCGAGCGACAAGCAAGGGTACTAAATTTGACGTTTGTTGCTTGTATTTATTTTTGAAATGCATCTCTAATATTAGTTCCGTGGTCGTTCACCTTCGTACACCAGTGCCATCAGCGCCAAGATGGCGATAATCAAATGGCATCATTTATGTATAATAGAGGTCAGCGGTCACAGCGCGTGCCTACACTGCCTATACGGCGCCGAGTACGAAAGCACACATTCTAATGGGCAGCGACCAGTTTGTATGAAGACCTATTACTGTTCTGGGTATACTGTGCTTCTACGCTCCACTTTGCGCTTCCTCCCCCATAAAGCGATTAATGACTCGGGGCAACCTTTGAAGGAGCCAGCGATCAAAATAAGAAAAGTCCAATCACTTGTAAGAATTCCCTTTCATTTCTCAGTCAGTCTCCCCGACGTATCAAACTATCAGTTCTGAACACAGATACCACTACGGCTGCTTTGATGTTAAAATTGTTATAAAATTAAATATTGAAAACAAATTCACATTCATCACGGAGAATATCATGTGTGTGTATGTGTGTGTGTGTATGTGTAATATGCCGGCTGAAAACTCTAAAAACATTTTAGGGTAATAAAAGATTGGAACGTAATACCATACGGAGAAGATCCCCAAATTTACGTGCGACCGAAAATACATGGCGAAATGTGGGTGTTGATTCACCTCTACCTACCTCTTAGGGGATAAATAGGCGTGATTCATATATGTGTAATTAATACCGCAATACATTCCATGAATTTTCCAGTCTGCATAGCGAAGTTGTATATTATCTGTGTTATTGTTACCCGCTTGCTAATAATATTCAATCGAGCGTTGAACTGATATTATCTATTTAAACTAGTGTTCAACACGCGCGTAAATAATATTGGGAAGGGAGTTAATGTATAACGATTTAGATTATGTCACATCAAGGAACATAAACGGCCTTGCCAAGGCTCTTAGTGCATAGATTTACTGCACAGCAATGAGTCATTATTCGTGACTTGGCATCCAGTTAGCTAGCTAATGTGCAATCAAATAGAGCTGGTGACTGTTGGTTAATTATGCCAATACGCTCCATGAATTCGGACAGACCCTTTAATTTCCAATACGGCATCTCTTGTAAGTGAAATGCAGAAACAAAAACCATTTACATCTTCTATCTTTTATGTAAGACAAGGTCCTAATAACGTAATGATATTTGATTTTTAGGGAATGAAAATTCAATACTAAATAGGTACCTCAGCAAGATTTTTTTAATACATTTATTTTGTTTAATCTTAAAAAACGCCAGTGATTTGTAATATGTAATAAATACCTTTTGATGCCATTATACAACACTCCAAAAAACGTCTTATAAATTAAATTAAAATAAAATAACTTAACACATCCTCTAACCACGGTAACCACTGTAACCAGTAACAACCACGGTACCTATTTATAAATAGGTATAATAAGGAGAACACCATGAATACCAGCGAGTTAAATCCGTTTAGTTTCTTTATGCCAAAAACACCACTTGAAAATAATACCAAATATTTAAATACAATAAACTCAACTGCCACAGTTGGTAGCGTGAAAGTTTCCACAGATTAAGACGGCATTTCCACTTTTTTTTTGTTTAATGAGCAAACATAAACAAGAAGTTGCTCAAAGGGTGGGAAATCTCTCTGCTTAACCGCCGCGACCCGTATTTCGTGCCAAATATTTATTTTAATTACATCTCGGTTCCTTCAACTAAATTTACCACTACTTACTACGCCGAATTTACAATGAGTACCTATCGAAGATTTAGGTAAGTAGCTTAAATCGATATCCAGCATTTTATCGTATTAGCCACGCGCAGGTAGTCAAATGATAAGTTGAATTCAATCTAAGAATAAATACTCCGCAGATAATTGCAACGGAAATTAAAAAAGGACCAGCGTGATGAAATATTATTTAAGAAGGAATAGCGATGGAGCATTTCCTCTGGGAAATGCCGAGGTACGTAATATGAGCACCGTCGAGGCTCTAGACCTACATTTCATGATAAAAAAAGGAGATAAATTAATGTGCATTTACTGTTGTCACAGGATCGGAAATGTAGTCAAAGGGAGCTTAATTAAAACTATACTGGAGCTCTAAAGGGGACAATGCCTGTGCTAGACAATAAAGCGATGGGAATCATCATAGCTGCTGTCAACCGCCACCGCTAATAACTATCATAGATTACCAACGGACTAATTCAACTATTCTTGCTTCAGGTAAACTATCTTACCTATAGTCTGTCCCAATCTAATTTACAAGAATAGAAAACTATCTTGAAAGGTCTTTTCATTGCAATTATAAGTGGTAATAATATACAATATAGGTACGTTCGCATTCAAAAGCAAGTAGACCGCATGGTACGTGGTACAACATGAGTCAGCAATAGAACTTGTTAAAAGTGAAAAGAAAACAGACGTTAATGCTGAAGATTTCTATTTTATTAACATATTATTGCTTAGTTAAAAATAATGTGTTTTTATGTTTGACAGGGAAACTCAATCTTCATCGCACCTGATGGTAAAGTGAGATAGAATCAAGCTTTACATGGAAACCTCAACCACAGAGGGGTGGTTATCTTATCATAAATGATCGGAACACAACAATGCTGGTAACATTATTATTATGGCGAGAGGTTTTTGATAAGATGGTGGTATCTAGCCAGGCGGACTTGAAAAAAGTCCAACCATCAACAAATCTGCGGTGAGAATCGTCTACACCAATTTATTCATCTGATGTTTGATATTTGACATCGCTCATCGTGATCAATAATGCCGGGGTCACAATTTAATCTCAATTGGTATGTAGTGCTACATTGTGAGTAGCGCTTCCGCTGTACCGAGTTGTATAGAATACGCGGGAAGAGAATTCTTATGCGTCTTGCAATAAAGAATCATGGACATAAATATAGCGTATGTTTTTATTTATTCTGGTGACAACCGTTTTGAATATTCATATTTTGAAATTAAGTACTCATCAACGTTACGAGACATCAAGTCTCTGTGCGGCAATAAAGGCTATCATAGGTAATTTTCTGAGTGTTCATAAAAGTCAATAAACTTTTTCATTTCGTTTAACAAGACTACAGTAAACCAGTTCAAATTGAAGGCAGGCAACATGAGACCTTATAAACTTCGACACACAGCTTATCAGCCGTTTGTAATTTCACCTGCGACAGCTGTATCGGCTGCAAAATCTTGACTGGGTCAAATCAAAAGGGCGCCAGAAGAGTACGAGCGCCGACGCATTAAATTCTGAACACGTTCGTCGATATAAATTTATAAAGGAAGAACGAGCCGGGGACGGCCGCTCGACTCTAAACGAATTTATTAAGTAAATTAATTGAACCAAAACGGACGAACGGCTTGAATATTGAGCGAACTGTAGCTGTGTGAATAACAATCTCGCTGCTCTCGAATTAGCAGACATTCCAATTAAGAGAGTTTTCGAATTAGGTGAGTAATTTAGTAGTTTCCACTCGGGTTTTGATTGACTGTTTAATAGTGTATGAAACTTAAATGCTAATACGACTTAACACCACTGTCCCAGAGAGTGCAGTCGACTCGATCGCATGAATTTTAATGGACAACCTGATAAAGTTTGCTTTAACTAAGTGACTAGTATTTGACTTTGACTAAGTGAGTAGTAAAAAGGCATTAATGTTCTATTTACTGAACAGAGATAATTCTGTGTAAAATACGACCGGCTTCAAAGACTACTTTTGATGGATGTTGCAAATGTTTCTTTATTTTAAGAGAACACCTAGGTATATTTTATTAAGTTTAGAGCTACTTACAACTGTCTATTTGAACATGAAGAAAAATATCCATATGAGTGCCATGATTAGAACTAATGTTAGATATAATTACAATTTTTAATGATTAAATTAGGAACTTAGGACTCCCATTTACTTAAACCCGATAAACTTTGTAACTGAAATCACTTGTACTAAAATCACCCATTGACTCGAGAAAGCGCACAAAACTAGACCCAAACAACAGTATTTATTGGTTTGGGACTGTAGATTAATTTTTCCTCTGGCGTTTCGCTCTAAGCTCTTTTCAGAGCACAAGTTCACCAGCGAACGGAGTTAAATGAAGCCGATTTCTATTTCCGATTTCAGTATTAAACCTCAACCATCTTTAAAGTGTATCAAATAAAACTATACAGAACGATAGGTAACGAAAATACGTGGGAAAAGTAAAGAAAACTTATACTATGTTTTGTTTTCTTTTTTACTTTACAATTGTAAAATTGGTGGATGAGTAATTCTAAACTCTTACTATGTGGTAATTGTTATAGTTCTAAAGGTTCTAAAGGTACTGTTATTTAAAGTACTTATAAAACCCTTGATTTTGACAACAATTTTTCTTTGTAATGGTGAAATAAGAGATGAGTATAAACAATCGTAGCTCCTAAATAGATTACTACACGTGTAGGTTATTTATGGTTATTAATTGTATTCACTGTGGGTCATGCAATCATAATAAAAACATTGAAAAGCACTACGCAAGTAAAGCAAAACTAAAAAATACTTGCTCTCATTTAAATGTAGCCGTTCATCCAAAGGAACAATAAGGACATTTCCAGCACTGTAGGCAATTATACCGGGTCTCCGTGGAGGCAATTTTGTGATTGGCTGGAATGGAAAAAAAATTGCGAAAGTTTTGTAGAAATAATAAAATTGCGAGTAAAAAATATTCTATTTATGAAGGTTTCAATATTACTATAGCCTTAAATTCTCTCCAGTTGTATTAAGTGAGACATTGATATTATTTGTATTCGAAGTCCAATTCTTTTGCATTATGGCTTAATAAATATAGAACCTTATCATAACAATATATAAAGACTATAGTGAATTTATAATTATGGTAACTCATCGGTAACGCAACCTTTGTAGTATTAACGGTGCTTTTCGAACACCCACATACAACTTTTTGTATGCGGTTTTAGTAGTGAGCAACGGGCAAAATCTGAATAAATTAGATAAGAGTCTCAAGGTGATAAATTTTTGAGCCCCCATCTTTTTATTCTTGATTGACCATAGCAAAATTAGCGAAGTACAGACCGAGCGTGTTTACCGCGGCGCGGCGCCATCAACATCACAATTCACAAATTAATGTAATGCATTATGTATGATTATTTATTCCAGAGATAGGACTAGGAAGTGAGTGCAATAAGGGTCAACAACTTACGTATCAATATTCCGCGTAACTATGGGATTGACAAAGAACAGTCCTAAATTTTTTATAAGCTGTTATTTGAATAACAAACACTCATGGTATTCCTTTTTTGTTTCTGTTGTTTTGGACTTGAAAAAGAAAGAGTTGTTGAGTTGTGTAAAATCTCGTAAAGCAAACGTTGTTAAGGATGTTCACTAATTTAGCCTCCCTGCGAGGTTGTTGATGTGTTACAAATAATCCTGTATTTGCATATTATGTAATATATATTCCGTAAAAGTATTATAGTAGTAATCCGTGATCTAGTATCCACACCACAACCGCTAAAGCTGCTTACTCATATCATTCATCACACCGAAAAGGTGTTAGCGCTGAACGGCTAGAAGGTAGAGTATAAGAACAGCAAATATTTACATTTTATTGACATTAAGGGCCTGTTTCACAATGGACAAGTAAGTTCGAAGTAGCTTACTTCGTAGATCATTTGACAGTTGTAATATGAAATATATGTCAATTGAACTACAAAGTTAGCTACTTCGAACATATTTGTATATTGTGAAACAAGCCCTTAGTAAATTAACACTGTGAACACAGAAATGTTATGGATTCGCCCCTTACTTTCTATCAATATGTCTTCACTAAATACCAACTAGATAGATATCATCAAATTAGTAAAAAATATTAACTTTTGCCCTGACTACGGTCCAGGAGAAACAGTAGGTGCTCAATAAATTACCTCTTAGAGGAAGAAGACAAACTCCTCGCAACGATTAATTATGTAACCAGGTGTAGGAAAAGGTGTCATCCAAGGTAAAGGATTTGCATGTGATATAAAAACAATACTCAGCTTAATTAAAATTAGTTCAGGAAAGATATCTTTAAAAATTATGAGACAGATTTTCATAGCCATTAAATAACTTAATAACTACTTATAAATTCCGTACTCGTTCATCATTTACGAATATATCGTGTCTCAGCATAACTTACATGTAATTTTAGTAATCTTTCTTCTTTATAAGTAGGTACCTAATGAGTTTTGGAACACCCTTTCACTGTAAGTAAAAATCATCGGTTTTAAAATAAAATAACAACGTGAAAAATAAAATGTACACTGTAGCAACAATATGAAAGGATATGTGCACATGTCGCATAAATTCATTAATGCGGAAATGGACGAACAATGGAAGCTACAAGCACCCAACTGCAAACATGCAATGCAGGTGTAGCATAATAAATTTATCAGTTAGCTAAAATATCAATCCAGATCCAGCAGTCCAAATCAGATCCTATAATCAATCAATGAATGTTGTTGCTTCTTAAATACATTTTGGACAATCATATTCAGAATTATGTTGTACCTATATCTACATGTTAGTTCTCAAAGAAGTTTCCTAATTTGCACTTCGATTTAGTCTTTTTCAATAAACAAATCGCCAATAGCATGCCAAGACAAATAAAAGGAGTAAATTAAATTACCTACCTATTTTCAACTACCCTTATGATAATAAAATTAGATCAGATGAGTTAAGTTGACAAAGATATAAGTGCTTTACCAGAATTCCCCGGGGATAACGTAGCAAAACTCAAATATAACTTGGATGTAGCGATTCCCGCAAGAATCCAAAGTTGTCAAAATAACAACGGTTAAATAAAAACTTTTATAGGCTATAAATCAAGGAAAGTCATAAAACAATACTGGTTTTTGTAATAAATAAAAAACTTGGAAAAATGTAGGTATGAAAGTTTTCTAACTACTATTGGGCCGATGGGAAAGAAACATCATCTTTCCACTCTGTTCTCAGGTTATTTGTGGCAGACGAGGTATGTTTCCACTTCCATTCATATCGGCGAGATGTCACCTATCCCCATTCTTTATTTTATGATTGTTCTCGCCAGAGAGGTGCAAGTAATTAATTAACTATGTATATAAGAAGAGACATGGACCATGTCAATGGGACCGATTGAACTGAGAGGGAAAGAAATAAACATCAATAATCGTGATATCTTTAAGAATGTACGTAATTAGCCGTTTCTAATTATATTACCATTTAATATGAAACCTCTAGAAAATACGATTCATCACGAATACTATAGAACATTTTAGAGAGTTAGGTATTTGGTGGTTATAAAAACAACCCACTTTTCATTAATTAGGCAGGCTAATGCCATAATTTGTATTTCCCAATGCAATTTACAACGGAACTGCAGACATCAACAGCAATATTTACTTACCCTTCATAAGCTACGCATACAGAGCGTGCGAAGTGTACGGCGGTTATTAAGACACTTGGCAGGATGAAATTCGGTTAATTAAGTCGGTTACTCTAGAAATTACCGAGGTCTTGTCTGCATAAATTCAATTCGACGAGATTATATCGGGGGCGAGGGGTAATAGTTACATAAACAATGGTCGGGGCCGGGTCTTAAGACTATAATAAGGCTACACATTAATTCACAAGGTGGAACAATTGCGGCAGAAGCTTCGTTAGACCGCCAGCGACACGTGTAATAAGATGGGCGTTATTCCACTCAACGGTCCGGGACCGGCACGGCGACGGCACAGCCGTGGGCCGGCACCGGCGCCGGGGCTTCGTTTTTCCACTGCGCCGGCGCCGGACTTTTGTTTTTGGGTACACACGCACACAGCTACAATACACATGCAGTTTTACCGGACGGCAGTGAGCTACTGCCACCGGCGACGGCACCGGTGGGAGTCAAGCCGTGCCGTTGCCGGCGCCAGTGAGTGGAAAAACATGGCCATATATTTCATACATATTTGCTTCCCCGGCAAACGGGCCGGTGCCGGCGGCGGAGCCGTGCCGGTGAGTGGAAAAACGCTCGATAAAGTAACGCCCGCCACCCATGCCCCGCTAGAACAAAGCTATTCCGTCGATGCCGCAAACAATACCAACATGTTGGCCTCGCTGTCCTTACCCACTTCTGTTCCCCATTCATTAATAGGTTATTCATATTAAAAATCACTGCACGTAAACTGGAACTGCGCTAGTTGCTGACAAAGAGGGTCCTACACATTTATATAAATCACATGCATAGGTGTATGGTGTATTAACAGTATAACACCCACATTGTTCCCAAATAATAGAGATCCCAAGTGCAGATATTGCTATTTACTAGCCGGTGTTTTAGAAACGCTGCAATCCGTTCCTTACAAAGCTTTAGTCGCCTTGTACGAGAACCGTATGAGAGATGGGATAAGTAAGATTGTATTTTGCATACGCTTACATCGGCCCATTTTCTGACGAACAGGAGTTTAACACAGAATTTATTTGCTTTCGATAGTCGATGCACTCACTGTAAACAACTATTTCCTAAAATATATAAAAAAAAGTTTAAATAGCCATTTTACAATACAAGTAACTTCAGACGGAACAAAAAAAATGGAAAAATAGCTTTAAAATAGTGGTACATCTACATACATACTTACTACTCATGCCTCTGTCTCATAGGAGGGGATAAACAGAGGGGTAAACAGAGACTATGGATCACCACTTTACACACACAAAACTAAAATAGTGGTCTAAATAATAAATTTGCTGAGCAAATAGCCAACGCTGTAGCAGTGAGAATTTGCTTTCAGGGCATTATATGACTCGAAGTTATTCGTCTTGACTAACCCATTTGTCTTGCTGTCTCTACTCCTGCAAATTTGATGACCAATGACGCCGTATAATCTGATCAGCACTTGCTTTATTGCGGATATACAATCATGCTGGCTAATAGCAATAATTCTGTTATTTGCAGAAATTTATATAGAAATACATACATAATTCACGCCTATATCCCCGAAGGGGTAGGCAGAGGTGAACTAGCACCCACGTCTCGCCAATTATGTAATAGGTGGCGAGCCTATTGCCATTTATCGGGCACAAAAGTCGCACTACATCCCATTCCTCATCACTGATTTATCCTTAGTCGCCTTGTACGACACCCATGGGAGAGATTTGGGGTGGTGACAATTGTATTCTACTCTGCCGTCACCACACGGCTAATATGCTTATATAGAAATACCTGAAATATATGACTTGTATCAGGAAATAGTATAGTAAGTATTAAATACAAAATTTGTACAAAAGAACTATGTCCCACTGAGGTCTTTTTACGCAAAATAAAACAGAATTGTGCGTTTAAACATTTCGTGCGTTTAAATAATTCGTTCAGCAACAAAATCTATTTTAACTAAGAACGAGTCGAATAGTTGGAAACTGACAAAAGTTTACGCGGATGACTAATTCGACGTTAAAAATTAATATGACATTGGCATAGTCATGCCTAGCGTTATCGGCTATGGCAAGCCACGGGAGGCACATATTTAACGCTCCCGGCTTATCTCCGAGGGGGCGCCCATAGCGGGGTTCATGCTACAATATTGAGCCTATCTTTCTACTAATGGCCTACATGTGAAAGGTGAATGGCTCCATCCCGATGCGGAACGGGTAAGCCACTTGCAGACGAGGATGAATTGCGTTTTATTTCGTTATCAGCGCTTTATATCGCGTACATAGTAACGCGCGGAGAACAATATAAATGGACCTTGAGAGGTTTGCAGTAAAAAGGGTCGGCGGCAAATTATTCTTGCCTAATACTGGATAGAATTAATCTCCTGGAATGAATGGATGCATGGTATTTGGAGCTTGTTTTTATATTTTGACTAAATATACTTTTCAGACCATTTATTGTTTTGGATATTAGACAATCCGGAAAACTCCTAATCAGCCGTCAAATAATTGCGGCTTTAGGATGTTATTATTAGCTGTATAGATAAGTGGTCATAATTGGCTAATATACCACTTAGTAGACACTGATATTCATTTCCTACTTTTTTCAACAACACCATTTTTCTACCTAGTAACGTGAAATGACCACTTACGCTAAATTAATTATAAAAAATAAATAGCTATGGTGTATGCTGCTACAGCGTTGGCTCTGCTCTCTCCGTACCTACCGTGTGTTAAATAGAATCAGTAAATATAGATCTGCAATATCCACTACATGTAAAACACGCCTAAAACCTAATACGAATTACAAAAAAACTATCTGAACAGTGTTAACCGTAACTACTAAACTATCAAACCTTTAACACCCCATGGGAACTTAATATTAATAGCTACGTCCAAAATTTGTCTAAACACTTACATACGCCCGGGGTGAGGACTCAAAACTGCTACAGTGCGTAGCAGACAAAAAACATCTTCGCCCCTAATCAGAGCCCGGGGAACAATGTTTAGGCAAGACAAAAAGCATGGCACAGCCATCATCAATTACATGTTATAACGGCCGCAGGCGCCCGTCGCCGGTGTCCATTACGGGGAAACATGTTGGTCTAATTAATGGACACAGTCTATTATTGTGCGGAAACCACGTGTCCAGCATACGTGTCGCGCGCTCGGATCCAAAGCGCCAAAGCCCGCAGTGGACGGAGAAATAAACCTATATATCAGGTACCTAACGCTCCCATGTTAAATAGGGTTTTAGTTTAGCTTGCGTATTGATGAAAAAGAATTTCACACAAATGATTTATTACTTACTACACATACATTTACACCTATTTTCACCGAGGTTGTAGGCAGAGGTCAATTAACACCCACGCTTCGCCAACTTGGTTATCATCACCAGCCCTTTAATTTCCCCATTGCTGGGGCACAGGCTTTCCTATCCTTCGGCCTATGGACGGAAGACTACAGGGAGAATGGGCCATAACCCACCACGCTGTCCCAGTGCGGATTGGTGGAGTATTAACGACTGCAGATGCACCTGGGACAACGGTTTAACGTGCATTTCGAAGCACGGAGAAACTGGAGATAATAAATTTTTGGTCCCCCATCCAATGACTGGCCTTAGCGAACATTGCTACGTTTCAGCAATTGCAGGCCGAGCGCGGTAAAGCACTGAGCTAGGTCCCATGTAATTGAGGGCGCCCCTGCCATCTGTTGGGCACGTAAATCGCAGTATAGGTATTACTAGGTAGATGGTACAGAAGGAACGCTGCCGCTGCAGCCCATTCCTCATAACTGTTTTATTTAACCCTTAGTTAACCCTTAGTCGACTAATAAAACGCCTTATACGACACCCGCTGGAGAGATTTGGGGTGGTGACAATTGTATTCTGATCTGCCGGCTTAGGACAGAAATATACTTTTATAATACCTAAGAATACAAACAAACTCTTAAAATTTCAGATGGTTCCTATTACCTTGAGACCGATCGATCTTTTATTAGCAACTAAAAGATTTTCATTGACCGACGCGACGGCCGGTTTTCAGTAAACAACGGACTCTTTTGAGGATTTGACCTGGTTTATCTTATGCCGGTATTTTTATGGACAGTAGATGCTACAATTCGGGATCTTGACTAATGCCAGATTTATTTAACGGCCAGTCTCAATATTCCATCTACAGGTCAAGATAAGCCCGCCACGGTTTAGCTACCTAGCAACCTGTTATTTGTAGTTATTTAACCATAAATGCTAGACAACGAAACTATAGTATGCTTGCTTCTATCTATCTGTAGACGTAATATTAAATAAAACCCCTCGTACCTAAATATATAACGAACGGTTTAGCCACTGTGTGAATTGATGGTATCAAAAAATCTTGGTCCGATTCATTGATTTTACGACATTTAGTACTTACACATAAATAAAACATCGTGAAGATTAACCCTAAGCAATAATTTTTAATATTTATAAATCGCATGCATCGAATGGGAACATGAAAAGCTGGCGTTTCCACTCATGGGCAATCTCACTTACAAGCGCTGATATTGAATGATATTATGTTTACTTACTTACATACATACATAAATCATGTTTAAACTATCCATATTAACGTAGAAAAATATTAATGGCGAGTATCAGAACGTCGCCGGTTCTACTAAATAAGCGATCCAACTCTTTATACGCGTATAGGTGTGTGTCGAAATTGGTGCAATCATGTAGATGTAGATCGAATGTGGTCTGATTTTTATGAAATTTACTAGGAATATTCATTCTTGATATTTATTAGGTATACGTCTCGACGCAAAGGTGTATAAACAATAGGCTCGAGCGCACTTAGCTGTGTGCCTTAGCATTAGGTATGTTGAGAAACAAAAAAAAACAGTCAACTTGACCTTCAAGTTAATCAGTATCATTAAATCACTGATTCGTATCTGAGAGACCGCGTATTAGAAGCGGCTATAAATTGCGGGTAGCGATGGTGACATAGATTACGATTGCTTCTAATTTATTCAGCTGTTATATATAACAGCTGAATAAATTAATGAATAAATAAATATTAAAGTGGAAGACATTATTTCGTATATATACGAAATAATGTCTTCCACTTTAATATTCAAAACATCGAACTACTATTTTTATACTTCAAAATTCATATTTTAATAACACATTTGTTTTACCTTCATATAGTCATTCATTCACATATTCATTCACATATAGTCATAATTATCATGACAGAATTATGAGCCACTAAAAATGTTGGCCTCTATTCCATCCAACCTCAATTCATATTCCGCTGAATTAACTCATATAAATTATGATGTCATAGCAAAAATAAAACTTGGCGTGCTTAACACTCTTTTTCAATTTGTTAAGTCATATCTGTTCATAATGTTCCCAAGAAAAACGGGAAATGTCGCTTCCACGTTGCTAGCGATAAGGAGTGCAATTCATTCCACATGCCGTCTAGCTGTCTGGTACATAGTTAAAGATGACATCTGTCGCATACAATCGCAGTTCTCCGCAGGCCAAGTGGTTGTATCGCTTTGCGCTGCACGATTCATTTTACAGAGAAATTAATACGAAGCGTCTTGACATAGCGTATTTATACACTCTTAGCCAGTCAAAACCACTTTTAACTGGTTTTCGGGCTTAATTAAATTGAGCATCATATAACTCACGTACAAACAATAAGTAAAATTCATTTACTGTTTGTCACTTGCGAAAGGAGAATGACTCAACGGATTTATATGTAGCCTAGGCGTATCTTTCATAATCAAATTAAAAGTTTATTAAAAAAGGATTAGGTCAAGAGTACCCGAAACCGCAATGCATCAATGAGGACATTAATGAAATTAGAAAGATGAAGCGAAACAAAGAAAGGAAGCGAGGGAAGGATCGTAGCAATTGGAAAGAAGATGATGATATCTGCCTACCTCGTATATGTGAAGGTTGCATATCCACATGCAAACTTCCTTAAAGCTGACCACTCAAAAACTTAATAACAGATTAAAAAAAAATAGACTTCAGTGTCAAAATGGACTTTGTCAATTAAGGAAAAAAGAAGGACTACGTGTCAGTGAACTGTGAAGTGAGGAGTGTAAAAATAGTAAAATAAACATGCAAACAAATTAGGTACCTACCAAATAATTGTGCAGTGCGCGTAAAATAAAAGCCTAACCAATAACATTAAAATAACATCAGTATTCCGCTGTGAAATTTAAAAGGTAAGATCTGCAAATTCAATAGGTTATTCGGCCCTCACAATGGAAAATTTTTCAACAAAAATTACGATTGGTCATCTTGAAGGGAAATCAAACTGGACAACCTGGAAATACAAAATCTCGATTGCGCTACGAGGTAATATAGATACTATGGAGGTAGTAGAAGGCGGGTTGAAGAAACCAGTTTACCCAGAAGGTGCAGGTGACGCAGAGGTCGCAGCTTATAATCTGGAACTAGTCAGGTATAAGAGAGCTGACTGCAGCGCACTGCTGATTTTGACCACGAATATGACGGAATCAACATTACAAAAAATAATGAGATTTGAGACAGCTTATGAGGTCTGGCGTGAGTTACATAGATTATTTGACGGTCAATCAGAGGATAGGGCATACAATTTGTGTATGGAGTTTTTTAGTTTTAAACGTGACATTTCGGATGACGTATCAACCCATATGTCAAAACTAAAGAACATCTGGAGCAATTTGAATTTCGAAATCACTAAGTCGGATGCTAATGCCAAGCTCCCTGATTTATTCCTGATATGCAAGATCCTTGAAACTCTCGACGAAAGATTTTTTGCGTTCAAATCAAGTTGGTTACTTTTAAGTAAGGCTGATAGGACTATTGACAACCTCACGACACAACTGTGCTCATACGAGAAGGCACTCGAGAGCAAAGGAGGGAGCAGTCACGAGACGCTGGTTACTCAAGAAGCCGAGAGGTCGACAAAGAAGAAAGATGAGAAGGTGAAGTGCAACTATTGTTCTCAAATGGGGCATAGAGTTAGGAACTGCAAGAAATGGAAAAAGGATGGTAAACCACCAAAACCAAGCAGCTCAGCACCTCCTCACTCGTCTAAACCGGTACATAGCGTAACATTGATGGCAGTGAATGCATGCTGCTCGCAGGCAACAAATCAAGATAGAGAGAATTGGTTTGTGGATAACGGAGCAACAACGCACATAACCATCCGAAAAGATGTGTTTCAAGAATTTGAGCCATTCGATTCTGACGAAAATTCTGTGAAGACGGCAGATGGGACAATCATTCCAGCATTAGGGAAAGGACTAGTTATCGTAGAATCGACTGTAGGTGGCAAGAAGGAAACCATTGGATTGAAAGATGTCTGGCTTGTACCATCATTAACGAAAAATCTTTTTTCTACCCTGGCAGCTCAAGACAATGTGCGGAACAGCTTGTTCAAGTCTACCGCCACAAATTGTCAATTTGATATTGATGGAGAAACGAAGATTGTTGGAAACAGAACTCACAGAGGCGGATTATATAAGCTGAAGTTAAAGACGATCTCTCCTTCAAGAATATCAAATCAAATTGAAGTAAATGCAATTACGGGTACCAATATGCTGCAACTGTACCATGAACGGTTCGCTCATCAAGACAAGAGACATGTCAAAGCTCTAGTCAAGAGAGAACTTGGTATTAACTTATCTGAAGATGAAGTCAAATGCGAGGCATGTATATTTGGTAAAGCCCACAAGCAACCGTTTGGGAGAAGAGAAAGAGCAACTACTCCAGGCGAATTAATACATTCCGATGTTTGCGGACCATTTGAACATCCCAGTGTATCCAAATATAAATATTTTGTACTCTTCAAGGATGACTTCTCAGCTTACCGTTTTGTATATTTCATGCGTTACAAATCTGAAGTAAAGGATAAACTGAAAATTATGCTTAGTGAAATTGCAACGACGGGTCACACTGTCAAGTGTGTTCTAAGTGACAACGGAGGGGAGTTTGATAATGGAGATGTTAGGAAAATATTGAACGCCCGTGGTATCAAACAGCGACTTACAATGCCGTACACTCCTGAACAAAATGGGTGTAGCGAGCGTGAGAATCGTACCTTAGTTGAAGCCGCGAGAACTTGGTTACACGCAACAGGAGAACTACCGCAAAAGCTTTGGGCTGAATTAGTCAATACAGCAGCATACGTCCTCAACAGAACAGGACCAACCAAAGTTAAGGATAAAGTTCCCTATGAGCTGTGGTTCGGAAAGAAGCCTAAAATATCACACCTACGTGTGATTGGAAGCCAGTGCTATGCTCATATCCCCAAACAGTGTAGAAAGAAACTCAGCAAGAAAGCTATCAAGGGTATACTCATCGGCTATGAAGAGAATGATGGTTACCGTATATGGGATGGAAAGAATACCAATCGGTCCAGAGATATCACATTTACGAATGAGAGTGAAATGAAAATCTCGCTAGGGACAAGTGAACGGTACAATGTCACTCCAGATACAGAGGGAGCTATCAACGATGGAGAGAACGAAAACTTGAATGAGCCTGCTGAAAGCCCAATCGAACCAGTACGTGATTTAGAGGGAGAAGAAACTGGAGATCACGAACAAACTGATCGAGATAATCAAGACGATCAAGAAGAGTTTCTTGATTGTGAAGATTTAGATGGAGGAGAAATTGTGGTACAAGAACCGAGATATGACTTGAGGGACCGCAATACTCTTCGACATCCAAAAAAATTCGATGATTTCATCTGCACGGTGGCTGTAGATGATTTTCCCCAAAGCTTTCATGACGTTATGAAAAGGGAAGATCGTGGAAAGTGGCTGCAGGCAATGCAAAATGAAATGAATTCCTTAAAGGAAAATAAAGTTTGGACATTGTGCGACTTACCTAAAAATCGAAAAGCGCTACCTTATAAATGGATCTTTCGTATTAAGACCAACCCCGATGGATCAGTTGATAAGTATAAGGCGCGCCTTGTTGTTAAAGGGTTCAGACAAAGAAAAGGTGTGGATTACGACCAAACCTTTAGTCCAGTCGCCAGAATGGCCACAGTAAGAGCACTTCTTAGTGTGTGTGCTAAAGAAAGAATGAATCTAATTCAGTTTAACGTAGCGACAGCATTCTTAAATGGTCAACTGAAAGAAGACATATATATGAAGCAACCAGAAGGTCTTGACGATGGGACGTCTAGAGTCTGGAAGCTCAATCGGAGTCTCTATGGCCTCAAACAAGCACCGCGCTGCTGGAACTCTTGTTTTGAACAAATCCTACTAGACTTAGATTTCAAGCAGTGTGATGCAGACTGCTGTCTGTTCTCAAAGCAAGTAGGGAGGGAGAAGATTCTGATTGTCCTATATGTTGATGATGGCCTGGTGGCAGCTTCGAGCGAAAAGCTGGCCAACAAATTTTTGGATGACCTACGATCTAAACTGAAGATTACCACGAAACCGGCATCCTATTACCTGGGGTTGGAAATCACGCAGGAAAAGGACTTCATTGCCATTAATCAGAAATCTTACGTCAATAAGATATTGGAGAGATTCAATATGGCCAACTGCAACTCGGTTTCAACACCTATAGAAAAACTTAGTCTGGAAGAGAGTTTAGAAACAGGGAAAGTCAGTGACTTCCCGTACAGAGAAGCTGTAGGTGCTCTAATGTACCTGATGACAGGGACTCGTCCGGACTTAGCATTTGCAGTAGGGGTTGTATCCATAAAATTGGATAATCCATCAAAATCAGACTGCCAGAAAGTAAAGAGAATATTCAGATATCTCAGTGGTACTAAAAACCTTGGCATAAAATACGTGAGAGTAAGTGAAGACTGCATCCTAGAAGGGTACAGTGATGCGGACCACGCTGGGGATCCTGCTACTGGCAGATCCACGTCAGGCGTTGCATGCCTTTATGCTGGAGGGATAATTTCATGGCTAAGTCAAAGACAAGCAACCGTAGCAACATCGACTACTGAAGCCGAAATAGTCGCCGCAAGCGAAGCAGCCAAGGAACTCATTTGGCTTCAACGTATATTTGGTTTCCTGACTGAACAGAATGAAATACCCATCCTGAAAGTTGATAATGAAGCCGCGATTAGACTGGCCCACAATCCAGAATTTCATAAGCGGACCAAACACATACGTGTTCGTCATTTCTTCGTTCGTGAGATGGTGCAAGGTGAACATTTAAATGTAGTGAAGACCAGCTCAGCCGACCAACTTGCGGACATTTTAACAAAGCCTGTCCCAAGACCTCGACTCCTAGATATGCGTGCCAGGCTGGGACTCAATAAGTTTTGAATGAGGGAAAGTGTGAAGGTTGCATATCCACATGCAAACTTCCTTAAAGCTGACCACTCAAAAACTTAATAACAGATTCAAAAAAAATAGACTTCAGTGTCAAAATGGACTTTGTCAATTAAGGAAAAAAGAAGGACTACGTGTCAGTGAACTGTGAAGTGAGGAGTGTAAAAATAGTAAAATAAACATGCAAACAAATTAGGTACCTACCAAATAATTGTGCAGTGCGCGTAAAATAAAAGCCTAACCAATAACATTAAAATAACATCAGTATTCCGCTGTGAAATTTAAAAGGTAAGATCTGCAAATTCAATAGTATAGTACATGTAGGTATGTATAGCATTGTTTGCAACTGGCAAGCAGATTCAACTGTGTATAATATTGTGTATTATAGCGAATAGTCTATCTGGCGAATGACCGAGCCGCTAACCAAGCGGATATGAATCAAACGCTTGGGCGGCCTGTTAGAGGGTGACATTGTGGAGTCCGGCGGCTATTTTTAATACATCACGACATACTTACCTACATACATACAGGGAACGGAATTTTGCTAAGCAACTGTCCAAAAGTTAAAGTATACAGGAACGCTACTCAATGTTTGAGTCCTGCTTAGCATTTAAGTATTGTCAAAATTGACGTTTTTCTATACAAATTCTGACAGGTATATCATCCACTTTACTTAATAAAGCAGTGCTCAAAATTTGGAGTAGCTTTCTGTATTCGGGGCATACATTTTTTCCGATAATGTCTACGCCTGTCGTACCATACTAACTACCTTCCATTGCTTATGTGATTGTGCGATGGTTACGTCGTTTTTCTGATAAGATTCAATAGTGTTTATATTCTATATTTAGCACAGCTTCATCCGTTACAGCCGAAAATAACAAAATACTTACATAGACAACAAACGAATAGGTAAGCAATAAACTACAGAAACGGTTCTGTATTTAGATTCATATTTTTAATTCATAATCGAGTGTCATAATTAATTTTCATTTACCTATTCACCACGTTGCCAAAGCATAGCTGGTCTGATAATATATTCGGACAGAAAAGTTTTTTAATCTAGATCTAAAGATGATTCGGTGAAACGTATAATATGGATGATAATTTCCATTTTAAGCAAAATAAATTGAGTGCCATCAAGTCGCAAGTCATTAAGCAGAGTAGAATTAGACCCCAGGATTCATATACTCTACTTATTTTAAGATAACGTAGATCCTTAAAGGGCCGTAGACAGCTGGCACCTGCAATGTGGAGTGGCTAATGGCCTGTCGCCGGCCCATCCGGGCTGTGATTGATCGACGCGGGTGATGCACACAGCGGTCGATAAAGCGTAATCCATCAAACATTACAAAATTTGAACAGACACGTCAATTTGCAGCGGAACAGGTTGTTCTTTTCGTATGGCTACGGAAGTGCAATTATACGACTAGAAAACCAAGCACGTGCGGTGACGGCAGAACATAGGTAATACAATTGCCACTACCCCAAATCTCTGCCGCGGGAGTCGTGCTAGGCGACTAACTGCCGCACTCAGAGACGCCAATTAACGATGATGATGACTGAATGTCAAAAAATGACAATTCAAATATAGTCTCTATTCTTGTCAGGTCTTTGGTCTAAATTTAAATGAAAATGTTTGATATTAAATACTCATTAAAGTTATTTGACGAAATGATAGATAGATAGACAATTTATTTGCATCACTTTATACGTACACACAAATCACAAATCCAAAATCCAAAATAGGCAGCAGCGTAAGTAGCGTTCCTCTTAGGTATACCACGTAGCAATGTACTGCGACGTTCGAGCCCGATAAATGGCAATAGGCTCGCCCGCCACCTATAGTGATGTATGTATGTAAAACCAAACACCCACAAAAGCTTACCACCGCTGAGTTGCAGTGTAGTTGTAGCCATAAATATTATATTGAATTTATCAATTGTAATTAGGATAGTCATTAAGAAAATATTTGCACAACAGCGCAACAGCACAACTTTTGCAGTGGCATAAGTAAAACAATGTTGGGAAAATAAATGATTATTTTGCCAAGTGAGAGACGGGTCTCGACTGGCGGATAAACAAAGACGAACCGCCCTTACAATAACAAGCCCAAGTTGTTGAAGTGGAAGTGATCAATTTTCTCAACAATTTCACCGTCATCTCGAATCTTTTCAGGGGCACAAAACATTTAGCCAATTCAGCGCACAGCGGCCGACTCGTGATAATAGAGCCTTGTTGGCTGAGAGGGACAGTCATCGCAAACATAAGCCATTAACGTATTGTTAGCGCCTTTTCAAAGTTACCCTCTATTTTCGGGCTTTTTCTCTCTCGAGTATCTCGGGAGTGAGCGAGGAATAAATATCCTATTCGAAATGCGAAGACTTCCGAACTTAATCCAGTGGAATATGAACCTTTTGGTATTTAGGTTATTATAATTTATATTATTAAATTAAATAAGTTGGTTTTGTTATGGCTTCGAAATAAATATTTGTAGTTTGATTTCGTTTGTTTATAGATCTTCAACATGATTATAGAAGTATAAGATTATGTTACATTAGAAACAGTTTGTTACGCCAAACTAAACAAAATGCAGAAATGCCGGCGGTAGGTCAGTAGCTTAACGGACGTGTGAACCAAACATTCCTACAATACAGTTGGCATCTATGCTTCAAAATAATTGTTGCAATACAGTAGGCATCTAAAAGATTAATGTTGGACAAGACACGGCGAATTCTGCACACAATATTAACGACTATCCTGCGCGTGTTGTTTTCTAGACATTAACGTACGCTGTGGTCGGCCAGCGGGAGAGGGAGCAGGTATGTTGGTGTAGCCGCAAACTCATGAACAGGTCGCGTGCGGCCGACAGGCGATAGCGGGCGTGAAGCCGGCCATTCTCCTCGGAACAAAGCTTCCCTGATCTAATCAACGCAACAATACACCTCGGATAACTGAGCTTGAACACAATTGAGGTGGAAAATAAGCCCTCTCGTGCCTACGACTGATATTTTAAATTATACAAACAATATTACACGCGGCGGACACAAACGAGTCCATTGTGGACCGTGTGCGCTCGACAGCTGTTTTAGATAACGTGTGACCTCCCTGGAATAAAGAGAGCGTAATCACGCCGCGCATGTACGCCATTTTGCTATTACCCAAAACAGTCTGCAAGTAGGACTTTGTGACAATGTTTTTTTTCATTAGAGTTATTATATATCTAATATTAAATACAGATTATAAATCAAGCGCATTTTTCGCAGAGATTTTTTGAGAGGGTGAACAGATTGCATGCCCATCTACAGAACAACACATCGTCCATATACTTACGCTTTTCCTTCTTCTTTTCGCATAAGCAGATATAACTTCTTTCCTCTTTCCTTACACACTTCTTTAGGTACATATCAATGGCCTTATACATGCCCGTCCGTTTCGGGTTTTATTTTTTATTTAGGTATTTCCAGATACTCATCTAGACCTTTCCCTGGCCCATTTCTCCAACTCTTGAGTCCTTATAAACCCTTTTTTTTGCCTTTTACTGTCCTTTCTCTAGACGACCAAACTATGTGAGCAGCAACGCATAAATAGGTGGTATACTTCAGCAGAAATAAATAATCGGCGGACAAAGTAGAAATACCTGGAAGATTTCTTCAGCGCGTATTCGTAATCAGTAGAAATGGTCGTTTCGGTCGGTCTGATCCACAAAGTGCTGCTCAGCAAAAAAATGCATTTTACGTCAAATTGCTAGGTATGATAGGAACAATGCTGCCCATTACTTATTGCTTTCCTAACCTAGTCGTCTTGTACGACACCACCTACGACGACATTACCTACCACACATTTTTCAAAGGAATACTGGTGGCGGTTGTAAAAAGACGGAATAATAAATGTTACCTTCACTTTCTGGCTATATTCCATTTTTTTTTTATTAATATTTTCAGACTGATATAATACCGTTAGGTAGGTACCCCGGTTGGTCATACCACTTTTAGAAACAAAGCCCCTACATAGACTAGACACATTCCAAACATTTATAATAGTTCCTCGTTACCCTAAATCTCGCACGTTACTACAAAATAAGACTAAGTTACACGAAGCGCGCAATTCAAAAAGCGAATATTGCCGACACGGTTACAAACAAGCGCGGTAACACCTGTAACAGTCAAATATGCAAATTGTGGCACTTACGAAACTGCCGAGTGTTTGGCTTAGTCTACAGAAAGCGGCAGAAATAGCTTGCATTACTGCTCTGAGCGGCATTAAGCGGATGATTTGGCACTGATGACTTAATCACAGGGCTCACTGGATAGACGGTTGACCTTATTCCCATATAAATATCAGCGTTCAGTAACGACCGACGCCGAACACTACGACAGGCTAATCCTTTCAGACGGCCCTTTCCACCGAAACCACTTCCTGTTTCAAAATTAATATCTATTCTGTACCCACCTAACATTTGAAAAAGTGATTGGATTCTCAAACCCAAAATAAATAGTAAGTCAGATATAAAGCGGGCCCCTTAGCAAATACAAAGAAGTGGGTACCAATCTCTTTTTTATTTATTCGGTAGAACGGCTTTGATGTTAGGCCCTTTGAAAAAACTCTACTCAAGATTTACAGAATACGTTTAAGCAAATGCTTTTTTACTTAGACTATCTCTTGACATATCTATGGAATTGCTCCAAGGCTTAATTCGGACGGCTCAAAATTGAATAAGAAAAGGTATTTTACGTCAGATAGTTACTTTAACTTACCTGAAGATAAAAAGTGAGTTATTTTCGTTTATATCGTAACGAGAACACTAATTTAAATGGTACCATTCTGGTATTGAGGAAAGAGTAGGATTGGATTATGGGTACTACATTTATACTACCTTTAAGCTCATTACTTATATTATCCGTCTCCCTATATTCTTCCACCTATACGGAAGGCCTACGAGGACAGTAAAGGGCTGGTGATGATGATTAATATGGCTAAATTATGATATTATAATTATAGGGCAATATAGGCCTTTTATTTGAGAAGCTTGAGTAATAATTTTGAAAAATTATGAGTCAGATGCGGGACGATCCCGGAAAATCCGGATATACCTATACTTAGATAATTTATCGAACTTATTCTGATCTCTTTTTCTTAGTTATTTTTTACTTTTTACTTTTACTCTTAGCATTAAAATAAAATAAAAATTGGAGCTGATTGATAATATCACGCAGATGAACAAAGTTTTCCTCGAAAACATAGGTACATACCTACTGACTTATAGTTTTGGAATTTTTTGACCTCTTAATATGTCCCGACTACAAAGATAAGATTACGTTACTTTAAACAAAGTTATTTTTCCGAATTAACATCCACAAA
Source organism: Cataclysta lemnata (assembly GCA_963931975.1). Taxonomy (NCBI): domain Eukaryota; kingdom Metazoa; phylum Arthropoda; class Insecta; order Lepidoptera; family Crambidae; genus Cataclysta; species Cataclysta lemnata. The sequence goes on from OZ008343.1 coordinate 5,467,265, forward strand.
GATCAAGGAAACAAAATCCCGTTTTGTCAACGTTAAACATTTTACGGATTTTCCTGTGTAGGCATTCGCAAAAATACTAAATAATATTTTGCACTTTACTAAAAATAAATTCTACATTCTTATCTCAATGTAAGCTTGCAGCTCGTAACACTGCGACATCAACTGTAAAATAAAGAATTTGATTCTTTGTTCGCCGGCATAAATGTTCCATAAAGTAAAATGTTTAGGGCGTCATTGTGAGGAAAGCGGGCAATTGAGACATTACAGTGTTTAGCGAGCGGGTCGTAACGAGCGCAGCGCGGGTAATGCTGCCAACAAATTACTTACGAGTAGGCGAGCACTATAGGCCCTTCTTAATTACCGCATTTCGTCACCTCATTATGTTAGCGAAAGTTTATAGGTCCCAAATATGCGTCGAGGGAGATAGGAATGTTCTATCGCTATACGACGCTACCCGCTCAAATTAAACATACTTGGAGAACCTGTGGCATGGAGTGGTGCCGTTCAGTATGCACGTTTGAGAGCTTCAAATAAAGGCGTGCTGTTTCATTTTCGAACTCTGATTTAGTCTTCTTCTTCTTCCTGCCCTGTTCCCAGTTAATCTGGAGTCGGCGCAGTATGTTTCCTCTTCCATTCATATCAGACAGACGTCATCAAGCCATCCGCTCCCTTTTGATTCATATCATGCATCACACCGTAAAGGCGCTAGTGATGAATGAATGCATAGAAAAGAGACGGAACGGACCATGTCGAGAGACCGATGAACGGAGAGAGTGATTGGAATGACAACATTCCATACTGCTCAAGGTTTTGACTAAGGTTTTAAAGTCGGCCGCCTGCCTGACACCAACCCTCTTTGGGTATGCTGTTGTTAATGGTTTTCCCTCCACCATTTGGGTGCCCCAAGGTGCTTATGTGTAGCTGTCTGCAGCGGGCAATCTCCCTTAGTCGACTTTTACACAACACCCATGGGATGAGTCGGGGCTAGCCTATTCTACGTTATTTGTTCGCTCCCATATCTGACTTACATAAATCACGCCTATATCGCCGAAGGGGTAGGCAGTGGTGAATTAACACCCACGTTTCGCCAATTATGTTAGGTCCCATGTAATAATAGGTGGCGAGCCTTTTTCCATTACTATACTAGGTGGTATATGAGGAATGCTGCTGCCCATTTCCTATCACTGTAAATCAGCCTTAGTCGCCTCAGTCGACACCCGCAGAGAGATTTGGGATAGTGACAATAATATTGTATTCTGCTCTGCCGTGACCATAGGGCAATATACTATCTGACATGGTTGTATATTATTATCTAAACAACCATGTCAGATATGTCGCTAGCAAGTGTTGCATGGTAGCACCGTTCACTGATTTTCAGGTTGTTTATTTATCAAATTGGATTATATTTTGGTTTGATAGGTTTCTGGTTTTGGACTTAATATACAGATTATAAAAAAAATGAGTTGATTCTTTTAGATAACAGGTTAACCATGGAGAGGTCCAGTTGTTTAAAGTATGGTAGTTTGATATAAACGGAAATAAATAAAAAAATACCCACATTTAAATAATACGAAATTATCTAAATCAGAAGCAGGAGGTAAAAAAATGCTAAAAATTTGCAGTACTTCATTTACAGCAGAAAAATTCATTGACCTGGATTAAAAAGTTATTTGTTGACCTCCCTTAAATCAATTTTTATACCAGTTTTTTTCATGTAATCACTTAAATTTAATGTTCATTTTGCATAAAATGTTTTATTGCATATTTTTGAATAATCATATATTTTATAATATACCAAACAACAATCAGAATGATACTATTCACAAAAAACCTATATTTTAATTAGCTATAGAACTGTAATCATACATAGCCACATTTTACAGTATCATTACTAAAATATTTGGTTGAAATAAAATATATAAATTGAATGAAATTAAATTACTACAATTAAATTTCATAATATTACCCTCAGTAAAAGATAAAATCCCTAAAAATTTGTTTACCCACTACTACCACTTTACATTCAAAGTAGATCTTTGAAATGATTTATGGTATAGTGTAGCAAAATATATAATTTATAAAGAACATAACATTATAAGTATGTTACTGATAATCATGTCAAGAGTGCAATTTTAATAGTTTCATAAAGTAAGAATTATAATGTGTGATATTATGTGTAATATTATGTGTGATATTAAATTGGATTTTGTGTACCATCACAAACAGAAAATCTAAAATCTACCAATCAAAATGGTTAACTACAATAATTAAGTATATATTTAAGTAGGTACTATTATGTACCTCATAACAATAATGTATTTAACAGACAAGAATAAAGTCTTTAAACGTGAATGCTTAATATAGTAATTCAAAGTAAAAACTATGGACATACACTACTTATTCAAACAAATATTTACCTATCAAACATTATTTGTTTATAAGTTTTTTTAAGTAGTCAAATGACTGGGATAGTCTGATATAAAATAGATGATTTGAATTTTAAAGCACTATTAAAATCAGAAAAAAACCTTACAAGTAATTCTAAATAAGTACATTTTGTACTTACTTACCTTTTTGTATGATTCGGATGACAGTCTGAATTTGATGTCTAGGTTACACATCCAAAATAGGCACCGAAAAAGTTACTGCATATTTACTACTCCACAACTCACAATAATTATGTAATGTTTCTAGGGTAAATTTCACATTCTTTTTTACATTTTATGCCTCAAAACAAAAAGCACTAACGAGTCAAACAACTAATACACGACATTTTTTTTTCATTTACGTTTTATTTCATAGTATCTGTCAAAACCCTATAGACTATAAAGTTTATAGCTTTGTAAATATATTTATTTTATTATAGGTAATTGTAATTCCTGTTTTCAAATAACAATGCAAATATAAAAAATATGAATCATCACGCAACTTATATAACAGAAAATTAAAATAAGAAAGAAAATATGAAACGAAATAATAAAACGCAACATTATATTACCTACCTATGATCAGAGCTCAGATAAATAAGCGATAGAAGTGTTTGGCGCGTTTCGTGGTGTCAGTCAGACTTTTTTTCGATAATTCTAAAATTGGTTCAGAGTGGATTTTGTGCAGTGAAAGTGGTATTATTTTGATGCACAAGCATCCGCGTTGATGTGCAATTATACAGAATCATTGAAAACAAGTCTTGTGCTGTGTTTGATGTTGTGGTGAAAACCACTTGAAAAGTGGTTTTGCTCACTTCATCAGTCACCATCATGAACTCTGTTACCATTCAATTCGCGCCAAGCACTCCCTAGATGCGTTAAAATGTGTGACACCCATAATTTAACGTAAAATTCATTTCATTCATAATTTCATCCACTCATTATTTCATAAAACTACAGATAAAATATACACTAAAGACATGGCTGTATGGGCTAGACCCTTTGCCTTCCCTAAAATATAGGGAGAATTTAATACTAAACAAAAAAAAAAAGAAGGGGTGTTTGGCGCGTTTCGTGGTGTCAGTCAGATTTATTTTCACTAATTCAAAAATTGTTACAGAGTGGAATTTGTGCAGTGAAAGTGGTGTTATTTTGATGCACAAGCATCCGTGTTGATGTGCAATTATGCAGAATCATCGAAAATAAGTCTCATGATGTGTGTGATGTTGTGGTGAAGATCACTATAAAAAGTGGTTTTATCCATTTCATCAAGCACCATCATTAACTCTGTTACCATTCAATTCGCGCCAAGCACTCCCTAGATGCGTTAAAATATGTGGCACCCATATTTTAACGTAAAATTCATTTCATTCATACATTTCACCCACTCATTATTTCATACTACTACAGATAAAATATACACTAAAGACTTGGCTGTATGGGCTAGACCCTTTGCCTTCCCTAAAATATAGGGAGAATTTAACCAAAAAAAAAAAGAGTGTTTGGCGCGTTTCGTGGTGTCAGTCAGATTCATTTGCACTAATTCAAAAATTGTTACAGAGTGGATTTTGTGCAGTGAAAGTGGTGTAATTTTGATGCACAAGCATCCGTGTTGATGTGCAATTATGCAGAATCATTGAAAACAAGTCTTATGATGTGTTTGATGTTGTGGTGAAAACCACTTGAAAAGTGGTTTTGCCCACTTCATCAGGCACCATCATGAACTCTGTTACCATTAAATTCGCTCCAAGCACTCCCTAGATGCGTTAAAATATGTGGCACTCATATTTTAACGTAAAATTCATTTCATTCATACATTTCACCCACTCATTATTTCATAAGACTATAGATAAAATATACAGTGAAGACTTGGCTGTATGGGCTAGAACCTTTGCCTTCCCTAAAATATAGGGAGAATTTAATACTAAACAAAAAAAAAAGAGTGTTTGGCGCGTTTCGTGGTGTCAGTCAGATTCATTTGCACTAATTCAAAAATTGTTACAGAGTGGATTTTGTGCAGTGAAAGTGGTGTTATTTTGATGCACAAGCATCCGTGTTGATGTGCAATTATGCAGAATCATTGAAAATGAGTCTTGTGATGGTGTTTGATGTTGTGGTGAAAACCACGTAAAAAGTGGTTTTGCTCACTTCATCAGTCACCATCATGAACTGTTACCATTCAATTCGCGCCAAGCACTCCCTAGATGCGTTAAAATGTGTGACACCCATATTTTAACGTAATATTCATTTCATTCATAATTTCATCCACTCATTATTTCATGAAACTACAGATAAAATATACACTAAAGACATGGCTGTATGGGCTAGACCCTTTGCTTTACCTAAAATATAGGGAGAATTTAACAAAAAAAAAACAAAAAAAAAAATAAGCGATAGAAGTAAGCAAAAGCATATACTCTGGGACTAATAGTATATTCATAATTATCCAAAATGTATTCTGTTCTAATTTTGACGTTGAAAATAACAACAATGTAAATGTTAAGAACGCTCTCTCGGCATTTATTGACTGAACCGGCAGGAATTATACAGGCGAGCGTCAGTTGGCGTTTTTTAAGGGACACGAATCGCTTGCTTATACCCATATAAGGCATAAATTGCAGGCATGCATTATATGGATTATTGGCTATATAATCTTAAAGCTATTTATTTTTCATTTTAATAACTAATGATTCGTGGTTTAATAGTTAAATATCCATTTCCACCATTGCATTAAGAAATAAGACGTCAATGTCAAAAATTTCTTGTTAATTGTCATGATTGTCAAATTAAAGAAAAGTCAAAAAATTTCCTGCCTGCTCGTTGCTCTTGCTTTCAAGATTCACTGAAGAAATATTATTAAACTGCAAACTGATTAAAAGCAGTGTAAAATTATGAACAGTATGATTCATAGTTTGTTCAGAAGAACTTTGGTTTATATCAATCGTTCCCAAAATGTTTTGAAATACAATCCTGTATCATCAAACACCAAAGATTTTCACACATCTACCCCAGCACGGGGCCTAATGGAATTTTTTGATTCTAAGAATAATTGGCCAGAAACGAACATCAGAGTAGGAAGAGCATGGAAATTAGACGAATTAAGGATAAAATCTAATACCGATTTACATAAGCTCTGGTATGTGTTGTTAAAAGAACGAAATATGTTATATACCATGGAACATGAATATAACCAACAGGTTAAAATGTTTCCGAACCCGGAAAGAATAGATAAAGTACAAGAATCTATGAATAACGTTGAAACAGTTATTAGGGAGCGTAATGTTGCTTATTACAAACTAGAGACTGGTGAAACTGGTGAGCGCCCAATGGAAAATGTATTAAATTTAATTGGAATGAAAGAAAAGTATGAAAAAAAGGAATATACAATTCCTCAATTTATGAATACAAAGTGGGTTAAACCATACCTAGAGCATAATTACATTAATAGTATAGCAGTAAAGAAATTTTTGCGGTTATATAAAGAAAAACAGCACAATGAAAAGAGGAAAGCCAAGAATAGAGATTACAATCATGTGCAACAATTATTAAAGAGGTTCCCTGATATTGATATGAAATTACTTAAAACGGAGTATCCTAATGTTGATATAGAAAAAGCTAAGCGAACAAGTAAGGTCCGTGGCCATCATTTTCCAAAATATTAATAAATAAACATTCTGTGTAGAGAATAAATGTCTTATTTCACACTGATTATATTATTTCATTTTTATTATATTATTATCTGAAAGTTGGAGCAATTGTTAATTTTTCTTTTAACTTTACAATTGCTTTACATTTCAGGCTAAAGACAGTATTACTTACAGTTTGTTGAACATGCTATTTTTATTTACACTATCCCATGTCAGGTCGGCACAGCATGTCCTCTTTCTTCACTCATAATATGGAATGTTATATAAATAAATGAAATGCCCTCTGTGTGGTGACGGAAGAGTAGAATACAATTTGTCACCATTCCCAATCTGTCATACAAGGCGACTAAGGCCTGAGTTCATCAACACTTGCTGCCGCACTCAGAGACGTCAATTAACTTTAATGAGTATTTAATGTCAAAATTTTTTTTTCAAATCTAAACCATACCCCCGACAATAGCGACTAGTTTTGAATTGTCATTTTTTGACGTTAAGTACTCATTAACGTTATTTGACGTCATCTGAGTGGGGCAGTTAAACAAACGATTATTATTTATTAAAAAACAAGTTTTTGGCATTTTATAGTATGGAAGAGCTGTCAAATATTTACAGTAATCTTTTCATCATTTGTTTTACGTGTTGGTGTACTCCAGTCTAAGGGATAAGTAATGGGCAGCAGCGTTCTACTTATACCAGCAATATACTGGAATTAACATGCCCGAGACATGGCAATAGGCTTAATTGCCTGATACATGGCAATAGGCTTAACTGCCACCTATTACATGGGCCCTATGCTAATTGGCGAAACGTGGGTGTTGATTTACCTCTGCTTACCCATTCGGGGGATATAGGCGTGATTTATGTATATAAATTCCAAAGAAAAATGATGTGGAAGTTTTGAAAAAGAATATTATGATATTCAAGGGCTTTGGCTGATTCTACCACACTGGCCTCATTCTACCACACTACCAGTCATAATATTAATTCAAAATTATTTATTACTTAGAAAAAACATTTTTTCACACCTGACCGTGAAGTGGACTCCCACTTCCTGGTCAGGGGGTGACATATGATTTTGCCTCGGGCGATAAAAAAGAAGGTCTCAGATCGCATACTTGCGATCTGTGAAATTCTTTGTTTTATCGCCCTTGGTATATATTCTACTCACAAGACTACTCAGACCAGATTGTGACTCAGACTCATGGACTTATTAATTATATTAAGTCCATGCTCAGACTACTCTAAGAATACAGAATAAACTATTGTGTTCTGAGAATCTACTATTACAGTGTTTGTGTGTTTGTGAGACATTACAAAATGTGTTATGTCGCATTATTTTAAATTATTTTTTTAATAAGTGTTTTAAGCCAACGAAATCAATCTAACCAATTTACAATAGGGAAAAATATATCCCATTGGGCCGAATGACCGATGGGACGAACGAGAAAACCCATAAAAACCAAACAAATTTATAAATCAAATCTTTAATTTAAAGGAAAAAACAATTTTATTTCATCAACACTAGGTTACTCTTTTATAAACTTAGGACTTAATCCTTATGGGCAGTGATACTTGTACCTATCAGCTGTACAATAAACATACTGATGAAATTGACTTAAAAATAAAAGTAATGTTAAGTCTACTCTATTTGTACGTCATACTCGACTAGGACTGGTATAAAATATTTTATTTGCATAACATAAGTCAAGTTTCAATAAAAAATCAAAGAAACAACATTAGGCAATCCTAGAATTTATATTTATGAATGTTTTCCAATATAGAATGTGTAAAGAACTAAATATAGTTATAATAACACAGAAATTCACAAGTAGGCAGCATGCAAAAACTACTTATTTTCCAAGTAAACCAATTTTTTCAAAAACTTTGAAAGTTGTTGGTAGAGTATCATTATTTTTCAATTTTTGAAATAACAACATAAGCTCTTTTAGTGTTTGATATATTGTTCGATATTTTTTTACAAAATGTTCCGTTACTGTGTAGGTACAATACTCAGGTAACTTATCAGTTAAATTATTATTTTTTGATTTTCTAGAACAAAGCTCTTCATTCAATGCATCTATGGTTTCTTGCATACTTTCAACACTGTATGCATCCAGATAGGCTTCTATTGTTATATATAATACATGAATAATATAATTTAATGTGTTTGTGTTATTATTTAAAAGGCTATCTGGATTTAGTTTAGAATATGTTCTTACTGGATGTGGAATTACTTTCAGTTTGTTTAGAGCTTCACATTTCTTATTAAGATAACTGATCAAATTCTTCACATTCTTTAGTGAGTGCTCTGGCTTCTTAAATATTTTAATTTCTGTTTTATTTTCGGGTAACTGTCTCCATTGATTCTCCTTAATGAAGGTTGCCAAAATCTTAAGAACATTGTCTTCCTGAGTAGATAGGAGTTTCTTTATGTGTAATGTTCCTATAAGACACTGCATGTAATCTGGTTTAATGTGTTCCAATATCCGAATTATTGATTCTTGTGGCAAATCTGCAAAAAAATACAATCTGTATTTTTATCTAAGTATTACGTAGCCTCAATTAAGTATGCTGCTAATGCCAATAATTTCATTCAAGTATATAATATGTCTTCCATGCCGGCTTGGGAGCGAAAAAATAACGTATAAGACGACTAAGGGAGACTGCCTGGTGCGAATGGTGGAGAGAAACCACCAACAATAGCATACTCAAAAGAGGGATGATGCCAGGTAGGCGGCCGGCTGTATGGATTGGAATGGTGTCATTCCAATCACTCTCCATTTATCGATCTCTCGACATGGTCCTTTAGTTTTTTATCTATACATTCATTCATCACTGGCACTTTCTGGTGTGATGGATAATATGAATCAAAAGAGAGTGGATGGCTTAATGACGTCAGACCGATATGAATGGAAGAGGAAACATATTGCGCCGACCCCATATAGACTGAAAGCAGGGTAAGGAAAAGAAGTATACAATATAAAATATATTTTCCGTCAGCAGTATATCGTCTTTTACATCCTTAGTTTGAAGTAACTATTATGTCAATGGATGGACATATTGGACCAACATCTAATATTTTGACAGCAAGGCAGGAAGAAGAAGATATAGTGTCACCAACCAATTTATCAAGTCAGTTGGTGGATTCGCTAGTGAAGAAAGAGGATTTTTCATCCTTTTAATTTAGAGCAGACTTTACATCTACTCTTCTAGTTCGACAGGGTTGTATGGGTTAGAGGGATATGCCACCAGCATACGAGTAAATAAACGCAACAGAGTGACAGCTTGTCTACTGGCTGCTAGGCGAGACTGGAAAAAACCGGTTTACGCTCATACAGCTAGTGGAGAAGCTGTCATTCTGTTCCGTTTATTTACCTACTCAAGTGGTGGTGGGTAGGGTCAGATTCCGGCGCAAGCGCAGCCAATATACTTGCTGCTAACCGTCGGAGGAGCTCGCTAGCCTAGTGGTACAGCGCGCTTGCGTAAACTCAGCATTTTGCTAAGGCTGGTCATTGGATGGGTGACCAAAAATTTATTATTTCGAGGTCCTCCGTGCTATGAAAGGCACATTAAGCCGTTGTTCCCGGCTGCATCTGTAGTTAATACCCACCAACTCGCACTGAGCCAGCGTAGTGGGCCCAGTCTCCCTATATACTTCCAATTATAGAGAAGCCCTGTGCTCCAGCAGTGGGAACATTAAGGGGCTGGTGATGATGATGATGAACCGTCGACGCTTGCCTGTTCAGGATTTGTTAATATCATTGGTTTTCTAAAATTCTGTTATCCCTTAGAACATTTACACTATTTGTTATTAGTTTAATTACATATAAATGTTTTTATTAGCATCAACGGCGTATTGAGTAGGTAGACCAAAGTTTAAACATGTTGCCCATTCTCCTTACACTTTATTGTAACTTAGCAAACAACGGTACGCTAAGTTACAATAATATGTGAAATTATATAATGAGATCCATCCAACCCACAGGATGCGCTAAATTATATAGACTTAACATTAATAAGATCTTAATGACAAATGGTCATAAAGGTTATATTGTCATGCAAATTATGGCATGGTTGGATATTTTTGATAATGTTTGCCCAATTGCATTTATAAACAATCTCCTAAAATTATCTTCATTATTAAGAGAAAACCATGTATAAAAATATAGTCACCTGATATTAGCTTATAGAACTCATTGGCAAAAGCTGTGCAATATTTTCCAGTGTTCGGATAGTCTCGATTTGAATTATTTTCACAAATATAAAATGTCTGAATCATAGTATTGAGCCACATCTGAAAAATAATAATTATGAATTGAATTAAGAGTGGAGGATTATGATAATCTGGATGCTGTCAAATTTATGGTATGGTTTATCATTGGAAGAATAAAGATAAATTAAAAAAATATACTTACAGTAATTGTATCTATATGGTCATCGGGATATTTGAGATGAACAAGGTATACAAACAGTCTCAGTAATTGCCGGCAGTTATTATTAACTGCGCCAGTGTAAAGCACATTATTGGACCACAGTATATATGCCATCAGAGGCTTGTGAGACCTCATAATATGGCTACCCAAATTATTAGTATACCTGTAATAAGAAATAAAAAATACAATATATAAAAAATTTAATACAATTGAAACATGACAATTATTATGTTGAAATATTTATACTCTACCCATGCACTCTTAAGTATAGTTGGACGGTGATAAGCAATAATGTGTCAACCTACAAAAACCCATATTCTGGGATTACAACATAGGTTGATAAAGCATCATTTATTCTACAATTTATAACTGACTGGAAACACTTTTCTTTAACAAAAATATCAAAACAATTTGCAATAAAATAGCAAATCACATCATGTTTAGAATCTATGGGCGCCGTTTTCTCAAATTGATATTCATATGGCTTGACACTTTATTGCTTATCTACATTCAGTTTATGTATGAATGTGTTTATATCTAATACTGAATTAATTTGTTACCTTGAATGCCATATAGCTAAATCAAATTGTAATAATTCAATAATACTATCTAATATTGCCATGAGCCTTTCAATTCTTTCTTTTCTCCCAAGGAGTTCATATATTTCTAATTTCTCCTTTTGCCAATGCAAACCTTTAACACTTTGTTTCATATCTTCAGGTATATTCTCATATTTATCAACGAAAGGTCCATCAACACTGTCTTGGCTAATCTCATGTTCAAGCCTATTTAGGCAATACTTAACTACTCCTTTGTCACAGCCAAACTCTGATCTGTTTGTAAAGGTATTTTCTTTGGAATCCATAGGACTGGTGAGAAAATCATTATAACACTTTCGTAGGCTTTTTACCATACAGGGTGGATGATAACTGAAATTTATCTCAAAAATTTCTTGACATTTGTTTATTAGGTATTTGATTGAATGATCTGTATATTCATTATCATGAGCATTCTGGAAAAAATTAAATTGATAACATTAAGAAATACATTCAAATTATACTTCCAGGTATTTCTATAGTAAAAAGCAAGTCAGTCTCTAGACCACAACAGGGACACTCAGTAAAATGAAGGGAAGATGATATGTATCTATCTAACCTTGGGGCCCTATTTGACAAAGGTTGTAGAGGACAGAGAGCATTGGAGACAGTTGCGAAACTCAAACATTTTATAACAACAAAAACCAATGTGAAAAGTTCGGAAATGAATAGGCTATTATTATCAGTAAATAATCTCAGAGTTAATTTAATTCCATATTTTGTCAACATTCTTTGGTAAGTTGAACTTTGAAATTAATATCAGGATCAAGACAGGATAAAAATCAAGTGCTCAAAATAAAATATATTACCAACATGATTTCTACAATATCTTTAAGAACATTAGATGGCAGATAATGATCTGGACTAATGCACAATATGCACACTTCTAATGCTTCACTCCACATGTTTGTCTTCATTTCAATTTTGAATGCTTCTTCAATATAAGGTGGTATGGGTTTTATGTTGTTCTGAAAATAGCACATTATTTTGCTTTGTCATAAATTTAGGTCATCAAAACTTTTTATTAATTACTACATTCCAAGGGGGGCAATATATTATGATTGTGTATAGTATTGGGCTATTTATCATACCAGATTGATGAAATGTGGGTGTTCAACACTTTTGGCTAGCCCTCCGAGAAATCAATTTTCTAGGGTATTTTAAATATACTTACGTTATTTTTATGATCTAGGTGCGCACAATTAGCAGCATTTGCACAGGTCGGCAGGTAATCTAATTGGAACCTAGTGTTTTGGTTGAAGTATGCCTTGTATGATACAATTTCACATGCTTTAATAAAATTCTTTCGTTTTTTTGTTTGAACGTCTTCCTCAGTTGTCTTTTCAGTCTTAAAACGTTTCGATGATTCCTCAACATCTTCGTTTTGGCGTTTCGTGGAACTAGTTAAAGGAGGAGGACGAGTTTTAGGAGAGTCTGTTAGTTTAGCTTTCTTTTTCCTAGGACTATCCATAGCAGGTTAATTTAATTAAAAGAGAGGTTAATAAGAAAGTGTTTGTGGTCAATAGAAGTTATAAATAAAAATAAGCACAAACAGAATAGGCTTAGTCTAGCCACTGTAGTAATAGTACAATAAACACTAAGTTCATAAATTGTAGCATAGCCGCGGCCAGCTAGTGCCCGCCCGCTAAAAACCAACTAAAAACAAGTAGTCACAAACAAATCAATCAAATATCAAACCAAAGAGAATACAATACTACGTAAGAAACAACTTCAATCAACAAATGCCATAATAATAATAAATAAGGCCGGCAACAGACATTCTGAATCCGTATTAGGTTTCCGAATCAGGAATGGCGGATGCTACATGCTCTCTAAATATCGGAATTCCGTGAGACTAGGGCAAACAAACGTTCGTTTTTTTTATTCATAATTTGAAAACGTTAGGTTTCTATTTCGTTCAGAAAAATAAGAATAATGTGCGCTTTGTTTATTATTTTGTATGTAAGCACAGCATTCAGGTTTCCGAATCTGAATTTCTGATTCGGAAACCTAAACTGCAGATTCAAAACGTCTGTGTCCCGCTTTTAAATCTGTTGCAATGTCTTGTCCCATTTGGAAAGGCAACAGGATATAATTTATACAGCCAAATGAAATTTCTGAAAAATAAACATTCTGAATATCTCTGACTTATTACCTATGCATGATTATGTAAAGATTTTAATGGTAGAATATGTAAAAAGTTATAACGGAATAACAAACTTGAGAGGAAGTCACACGAATCTAGGCACTAACATCATTGTATTCTCTGTGCTAACATTAAGGTAAAAATAAATTTAATTGGAGTGGGTACGTAAAATCCGCTCATCAAATAACGATGACATTTTATATTTTAACAGTCACTTTTTTAAATCTTCTTCTGTCTTCTATGCTGGCCTGGGAGCGAAAAAATAACGTAGAATATGCCAGCCACGACTCATTCCATGGGTGTCGTGAAAGTCGACTAAGGGAGATTGCCCGGTGTAGACCAATACGCACCTTGGGGCACCCGAATGATGGAGAGAAAATCACCAACAACAGCATACAAAGAGGGTTGGTGTCAGGCAGGCGGCCGGCTGTAAAACCCAAGCCAAAACTCTTTCTAATTCCAATCACTCTCCGTTCATCGATCTCTCGACATGGTCCGTTCCGTCTCATTTTTATAGATTCATTCATCACTAGCACCTTTACGGTGTGATGGATGATAATTAATCAAAAGGGAGTGGATGGCTTGATGACGTCTGATCGATATGAATGGAAGAGGAAACATACTGCGCCGACCACAGATAGACTGAGAACAGGGCAGGAAAAAGAAGATTTTTTTTATATCTTCTCTATAGTATTTTCAATCTGATGTCTTAATAATGTCGCCAGCCTGGCGAAACTCCCATACTGCAGAAAAAATGTATGGAGTTTAGGCAATTTTTAATGGCGACTTGTTTTGTCTCTTACTTCCGATCTAACCTTCCTTGTCTCGCGCTGCCAGAGTGTGTCACTAATGTCATAAGTCACTATGCCGTTTTGAAAATATAAAATAAAGCGTTGTTTTAGTTTAGTTTTCCATCTTGTGCTTATTTATTGTCTTCAGTGACTTATCATTAGTGTATATCTAACTAGTTTGTGTCATTTATTTATGTGCATAACAGCGAAATGTTTTACAAAAGGTGTGAAATATGTTGACGAAAATCTAGTAGGAAATTAAACCAAAAGAGGGTTTTCATGGCCAATTCCCACTAGATGAGAAGCGGTAAGTATTTTTCCATGTTATTATATAAACGCTAAGTAATTAGAAATAAGTTCTGGTCACTAATCAAAAATCATATGCGCCGTAGCGATGTCCTTACTACTTACCAAATTATCGATAAAAAATCTATTTTCGTAAATTGAGTATCAAATGTACTTGAGATGTTTCATTAGTTTTATACATATAAATATTGTCTATTGCAATATATTATAATATAGTATATCATATATAGGGTTATTTATAAAACAACAAAAACCTCCCATGACATAATAACATCATTAACAACAAAGTTTGTTGTATGAGTTTTATTATTCATCTCTCATTATCATCATCAAAAGTTCTTCTGTATTCAACTCCACTTATTTTTCAGATCACAGCGTGACTTGTTGAAAGGCGATGAGAGTCATGGCTACAAAGCATATGAAAGTGGATCGGCATTAACCCCGTTGAAAAGCCGTTTCGGTTTGCGACTGACAGAGATGAATATAAAAAGCTGACGGCTTATCTTCGGAATTGAAGAGGCACTAGAAGAAGAACCAAAAATTTTAATTTCCACATTGTAAACATAACTTTTATTTTTTGTTGTTAAATAAATTGTATTAAATAATACTCAATATTTTCAAACGAACAGAGCTTTTTATTTTGCTTTTGTAGGATTAAAAAACCTGTCTGCAAGTTCTGCAAGGCAGGGGGGGGGGGTACCCATTCGTTTTTATCGATATCGACACATTCTGTAGCGTACACCACATCCTTAGTTTGCTTTTGTAGTATGTTGGCATTACTTTTTTATCTGTCTCTGTTGGTTGGTACGAGATCTTAGCCTAAACTGCGAGTCAAAATTGTTAAAAAGCTTGTTTGAAGTCCCGACTCTTAAACGTAGTGTATTATATACTCTTTGAATGTCGCAGCCATAGAGGACAATGTCGCAGCCAACTAGCTTAATTAGCCGTTCAATCAACAGCCTGCCTCTTATTATTACAACAACTATAATATAGTCTACTAATATACTATAATCTTAATATAATATTAATATAATCTATTCGCACAAATTACTGGCATTGGTTCTTAAACTAACCAAACTTAACCAACTTACTAACCCATATTGGTAAACAGTAAGATCTTTGCCTGGCTTACACATAACTAATATTTTAATTACTTAGGTACTCACACTATTCATCTAGTCCAAAATAGGTAGGTAAGTATTATAAGCACCTGTGTTGTGACTTACTACGTTCTACACTGGATCATGTGTCAAAGGCGGCTCTCATAGAATCTTACCAAATATGGCTGGGTAGAGAGAGAGAGACTCGCCACCTATTACATGGGACCTAACATAATTGGCGAAACGCTCTGCCTACCCCTTCGGGGATATAGGCGTGATTTATGTATGTATGTATGTAGAGAGAGAGAGAGAGAGAGAGAGAGGCCGGGGCGGCGAAGGCGAGTGTTGACTAGTTGTCAAGGGATCCCTTAAACCTACACTTGGGACACAAGTCCCAACAGCTGCTACTGGCTCTCCTCTCTGTTACACTATGGACCCGGCACCCCCACGGTGAATCCATAAGAATTCTAAGAGTTTTCGTCTCATCTTATGTAATTTATTCCTACATACAATTTCTAATTTCAACCTCAAGGATAAGTTGAAGCGAAATATTGCTGAAACAAAATTTGTCTACGCAATTCGTAACGGTGCGTACTTACCTAGTGAAATATTGAAAATTATCGATTCGTACTGTATTGCACAGTGCACTATTGCTTTTCTCTCGTGGCCTGCCGGTCAGTATAAAACCCACAATTATTGTTATACAAACAACAGTGTCAGTGTGATTGCCCTCTACGCACCAGTGTCCGCAGACCTCAAATAAAATAATGGCTTTCGCATTCAAGGTAGCTATTGAACATAATAATTATCACGGATTGGAACGTTTTTGATTCTAGACAATAAACTTATAATAAATATTTTATAGACAAAAAATAAAAGATTACATTGATTATGGTAGAATTGTTAATTAAGTATAGGGGAAGTTGGTCCAGAACAGGTATACCTACTGCCTAAAACTGATTTAAAAAAATAATTTTGAAAATTGATATATTTTCGCCAGCCCCTTTGTCTGCTTCTTTAAGGAGCCAGGAAATAACTAAAGACATCTAGTCTTGCGTATTGACAAATAGTTTTACACACGAGAACACCTCGCTTTTGGCAGTATGGCCGCTTTGGGCCACCTTCGCTATAAAGTAGATAACTTATTTTAATCATTGGTGTCGTAAGTAAATATACAACGTGTGCCAAAATTAAACGATAAGCAGGGACCTGAGGGTGGACTGACCCCGTAATAGGTAAGCCGATTTCATTTGCTTTGGTCTACCCGTCACTCTCACACTTTGCTATTATTCTAAATGGACGGGTAGACCAAAGTAACTGAAATCGGCTTACATAATATGGAGGCACAGTTTAGGCTGGTGCCCGCTTGTCGTTGAATTTAGAGACATGTTGTATATTAGGTAGGTAAGTACTTGCAAAATTTCAAAAGTAGTAAGTTGCTTACTTTCTTTTGCTAACGAAGAACGTTCTAGAATAGGTAGTATTAGTTCTGAAGACCTGCAAACTGACGGTATGTAATAAGCCGGCTGGTGATTTATTTTATTATTCACCGAAGTACCAATCGATGATTCGCCGAAAATGCGCTTTCTTTAATTAGCCGTTAACTACTGCGAAAGCTTGGCTTAAAGTAAAAAGTATTAGGTTTGTTGAGATTGGTTAGAACATAGGTTTAATTTTCTTGGGCTCTTTAGTGGTTCAGTGAGATCATTTGGATAGTCAATCAATTATGCAAGAAAAATGAGACAGAGTGTTCGTCTAATGAAAGTGTACGAATTCGATAATTTCCACGCTTATACTTAAAACCAACCTTAATTTAAACCTAATATCATAAGGCGTTGTCGTTATACAGTAGACCTTGGCAGAACCAACATCTAAAGCTGCCAATTCATGGTCTGCAAAATTGAAATTAAACGACCGTCAATGACTGCCGCTCTGTATCAGACATACAATCATACATCAATCATGTGTGATGTATCGAAATTCTTTACTGATTATGCTATTGGAACTGACATTTGATGACAAAGGTTCCTAAACAAAATTTAATAAAAAACCAGTAAAACTTGCTTCTTAACAATTGAGTCAGTAGAGCAGGTGTTCCGCCAATAAACTTTCTTCGTTATTTCATTGCCACTGGATTACCCAACGAGATAGTACCACTGGACCGTGAAGGTCGTTGGTAACGGACACGTTTTTAGGTTTTTCTCTTTTATTCTCACTATTCAATGCCAATTTCATCACCGCATCCATAGGGTTAAATGTTGATAGATTTATTACACTTTTTATCAGCTCTATTAATTAAAGTCACTATAACATTAATGTGATCGCTATAACATTATGAAATCGGCGTCAAACTTATAACCATTATGTATAATATTTTAATAATTTTATTAATTGTAACAATAAAATGCAAAATGTCATATATTACAACGCTTGATATACCATTTATTTTTTTGAAATCGGTTGATCTGGTTTACTAATTATTTTTATTTTTTTATTATTTTTTCTGACATTAATTCAATTGGTTCAATTCAATTAATTCAATTCGGTTCTGTTAAAAATTTTAAGAAATTACCAACTCGTGTATGTAATCACACAATACGGCGTATTGACATGCGTACAGTAGTGACATGAAATCAGTAGGTATACCTACAATTTTGTTTTTAATAATTTTCTAACATTTTTTCAATGTTAAAATAATAATAAAAATAATAAAGAGTGACCACTCGTTTACCACCACATCAACAGCTATGAAAACTTGACATTTTTACAGCCTCAGCAGTCTGACAAATAGATATAGACACTCATCAACTTTAACTAAGGATATTTTATTGACTTTACTTTATGTTGTATCGGCAATCATTTAAACAATACTGACGATTTCTATGCAATTTATTCAATGTTAAGATGGATGACCATAATTAAGTAAGTCATTGAAAAACTGCAAAGAATATGTCAGTATTATATGAATGGAGGCTGATAGATAGAACATGAAGTAGGTGTACCTACAAAAATACCCTTAGATAGACATTGTTGATGAGTATGCACTGCACCCACCACAACTAATTTGTAACCTGAATTTGAGCTCACACTTGGCACTCCGACGTTACGTTACGTCACTCCAAAAAATTACGCTTCAGCCAACTCAGAGCCATACTTTAGTTTTGCGCCATAAAATTATTTACGCTTTCTACTTTTCAGGTGATAATCCCCTTCGCTCTGGTGTCAGTAGTCTTGTCGGGTGCACCACCAGGAGGTTACTCTTACAATCGGTTCAGTGGTCCAGTTAGTGGTAAGATTACAGAAGTTCAAGTACCAGCAGCTCATGGGGTTCCTGCTCAGCAACATGCGGATTATGGTTACGATCACCAAACTGGCCAAATACACCCCGACACCGCGAAATATGCTCACCTGAAGACCGTCGATTATGTTGTAAGTAATTGTTAACAATTCCAAATGTTACAGGCGTGCTCATTCAATTACAGCACTTGAAATGGTGTTAGGAGAATTTAGTAACACTTGTCTAGCTCACAAATAGTTTGCAAGATTCTAGTAATAAGTACCCCTAGCATATTTCTCATTATTGTTACAACGTGCTTAGTGAATTGAAGAAATCCTTGTAGTGTAAAAAGGAAACAATTGCTTACAGTCCTCCGGCGACATGAAATTGTATTAAGATAAATTCTAATGTAAATAGTTAAATTCAATTGGTAAATAAGGCCAAGTAATTACTATATTTATGGATTATTCCTCCTCCACAGGCTAAACCTGACTATCAATACGCTTATGGCGTGGAGGACCCTCATACTGGAAACTTGCAGAACCATAAGGAACATCGTGATGGCGATGTTGTTCATGGGGAATATTCTTTGGTGGAGCCTGATGGTTCTATCCGTCTCGTCAGATATACCGCAGATCCCAAGAACGGTTTCCAGGTAAGCAAATATATTTTTAGGATAAATATTTTAGAGTTATCAATTTTAAAGTTAGTTATTTAATTATAAGTTTAATGTAGTGATAAAGATAAATTATTAACATCAATAGTTTATTTAGCTTTCTATGTTGCTGTTTAATCTTCAGTGAAATGTGAATCGGGCATTGTTTAATTAATATCAGGGAAGTTCTATAACTCATCATCAGTATATAACTTACGATCATCAATATAGGTACGTCTCCAATAGTACTACAGTTCCGTACATGCAAGAAGCTGTGTTGATATACATTTTTAATAAAATAGGTACTAATTGAGACTTATTTTTATAATTCATCATATTTTTATGCTTTTTCTTCACAGGCTACAGTCCACAAAAAAGCAGGTGGACAGGCCCAAAAACCAGTCCACTATGGATACCCCAAACAAGCCGAAGATGACTCCAGAGAATACTAGTCGAAGTTGATTCATGTTATTGTAGACATAAAATAGTTTATTTAGGTCTGTTGAATATTTATTGTTGAATGTTCTTTGTTTTTACAAAATAAAAGTTGTTGAATTGATTTTATTGTAATTATTTACTACGATTTCTTAAAATATGGCCAATAGGTAATTTTAATATTTTTATAAATAAACATACGGGTACGAATTGAGTAACCTCCTCCGTTTTTTAGTCGTGTAACAAACACTAGTTGTAATGTAAAAGAAATACCGCCGTATGTTTTATCCTGAGATAGAGTAAGGGTTGTGCACTTCTGTATGTGTTACGATTCATAGTGGAAAAATACAAGACTTTAAAATGTTTCGAATATGAATCTTAACAACTTTCCATCAAAACATGTAAATAAAACAAGACAAGTAAACTTTTCCCATGTATTTATTAAAAAATATTTACAATATTTATTACACTTTAATCATACATGCAAAGCGTGGGAATTGCTTGACCCGGAGCCTAAAAATGTCTTGAGAAAATCCAATGGGAACGGGAATATTATCGTAGAGTTCTTTTCAGCCGATATGGTGTTCAAGGATTGCAGATATCGAAGCTGAAAATTATAGAAATTATGGTTCTACTTGAAAACAACTTACTTACTTACGTACGTCAAAATTAATGTAGTTAGGTATAGTGGATACTAAATTGTGTCGATAAATTAGTCATAATCCGGTTCCGACCCGTCAAAACACGATCCTACCCATATTATTATACTACAGATTTTAAAAGTAGGTTTACAATTCAATTCTATACTGCTAATGAAGTTTATGGTAGAGCCCAGAGGTTACATAATCCACAGCCAATATATTCAGTAAATAAAACTATTATTCAATAAACTGCAAATTAATTGTTACCTGTAATGCCATAGGGTTGTCGATCATAACTAGTGAGGCTTCTTTTAAGGCTTTCGACGCCTTTATTTCTCCCTCTGCAGCTATGATTTTGGCACGGGCCTCCCGATCTGCCTCGGCCTCCGCCGCCATCGCTCGCTGTAGTTGGACCGGTAATCGAACGTCTTTACTGGAAGATTATTGAAGAGCAAACTGTAGTTCTTATCAAACTATTGTAATGTCAGGCATGGACGCTCAAAATGAATAACTATTCATTCATTATAACTATAATGTCAATTGAGGCAGGGCAGTCTCATGTTCTAAGGTATATGGTATTGAACTACTATTACTAGCGTATAGAAGCGACACCGCAAACAAGAATTGTAGTCCGTGCGTTGATGCTCCGGAGCAACAACTCATTTAGTCATTCGTCAACGCTCGAAGCGACTGCTTGCCGAAATTGTGGCTACTATGCAATCAATCAAAAACAAAACAAAAAGATAGTGGTGTGACTTATCATCGTTAATTGTAACAAAATATTAATTAAAACATATCAAATATTAATTTAATAGCATAATTCCACATTTGAGATGCATAATCTAATCTATAAGGATTTTTTGTTGCTGGACTTGGACGTTGATTTGGACTGCGTTGAAAGAAACGCGTAAGCGCCTTGAAATCAACGGCGTTTACGACGTTTTGGTCGCGAGAAAACTGTATTCTATCAGCGATCAGCGCTGCATGTTTTAATACTTTGGTTAGATACGATAATGGACTGCTAATTGTGTTAGCGCTTATGTTGCTTGTTTAGCGCTGCAGCATATAACTGATTCCACGCCACGCTCGCCCGCTCGCCCCACACACCCCGCTCGCCCGCTCGCCCCACACACCCCGCCACCGTAGGTAGATTCGAGTTGGGAGAATATTTTTGTTTGGCATAGCGTCTCTAGTTTACCTTATAACTCAATGGTATATGGCGTATAAGGTGTGGTGGTGCAAAAAATGATATCACAAATTTTACAGATAAATACACGACTCTGATATTTTAAAAGCACTTGTTTTTGTTGTATTTAAAGAGCTTGTTTACGTCAAACCGAGGTGTAGGTATTATCACATTTATCACCTACATTTCACTGCTCTACAATAGCCATCATTAGGCTGGTCAGAGTCAGTATATATTGTTCCAATAATATATTACATGGTATCCATTGTAGATATTCTTGGAGCTTAAAGCTTTGTCATTGGTGTAGATATTAGCAGAACCACTTACATTTCAACCCTCTCTACCTCCACCCCCCAAGGGTCAGTGGCCTCGTCTAGGTTTGCCTGCATCATGTGACTGATCGCCTCTCGGTCAGACAGCAGTTGTGCTAAGTCTCTCATCCCCAAGACGTTGCGTAGAGTCGTTGCAGCCAGAAGCCGGGTTGATGCACTGAAAACAAAGTGTTAGGTATACATACTGTTAGGCAGGGGTGCTCAAATTTGAACCGCTGGCGATCTAACTCAATATTGTTAGACTACGATCGATCGACTGAGATGCCGCAAGCTCTCTTCCAATCAGCATCGCTAGCATTAGGATATTTGCCTAACGTAATATTATCATTCTCTATCATTTCGACATTTTTAACGACTCCAGACGAAGCCAGGACCAACGGCTTAACGCGGCTTCCGAAGCACGGAGGAGCTCGAGATATATTTTTATTTAATATTTTTTATTTAATATATTTTTGGTGACCTATGCAATGATCGGCCATGGCGAACATTCCTTAGTTTATACATTCGCAGACTGAGCGCGCTGAACCACTGCGCCATCGAGCTTATAATATAATTATCTTCTGAAATAACTGACCTATTACAAGACGAAAACACTTGTCGTCATGGAGTTGAAAATAAATTTTAAATGCAAATGTTAAGACTCCGTTTCATTGTGTGTTCGGTCCGATAACAATAAAATCGTATTCTCAAATGCATCAGAACAGATCTTCAGAAGCCAGTTGAGTAATAAAGAATAATTACATTGGATCAATCTCGAGAGCACTACAATGCATCTTAGCAAATGCACATTTTATTACTCAGGTAATGGGAGACTGCTATATTTTACATATGTTAAGCTGATATTTTGGAGCTTCTTGTTTGCTAATTTACGATTATAGGAAGAATTATTCTGGTAAGCATTCCAGATACTCTAAATATAAGATGATAAAAATCATGCCTTTTACCCTCAGGGGAGGGGTTTTAACACCCGCGTTTAGCTAGCTTACCCAGCATTGTAATTTATTTTTTTGTTTCCATGTTGGCAGTTTGTATGTTGGCACAGACTGTAACTAACATTATTTTACAAGATTTCTTTGAATATGTTTTTATCATTAATTATGTAATAATTAGTTAAACACAATCACATATTTTCTAAGAATCATGTGTCACGTGTTTTCCAATATTCAGATGTTTTTCCGAAGTTCGCCGTAACTGTGGCATCGTTTGAATAATAGGGCTGTGCCAAATATGCCAGCTAGGAGGCGGATTATGAGCTATGGATAAGCGCTGCCTGTGATTTTGTAAGTATGTAATAGTTCCAAAACATTGGATATTTGACAAAATATAATATCTATAGTTAAATCAATTTCATCTTTCGGAGGGCACGTTACCACCAACCCGGTTTGGGTGATGGCTGTCGGTTATGATTTTCCCTATATTCTCCCATCAATAGGTACTTTAAAAGGTCGATAATATTGATATTGAAATGCTTTGATTGATTTTGGGTGCATATAATGTACATATATTAACAGGTTTCACTCCTAGTTGACAACATTTCGATTTATGACATTAAAATTTCAATACCTGTAATCTGCAACTTTGACAACTGCATTAAGTGGCTCCTTGATCCTGTAATATACTACAGCATCCACAGCCACTGTGACTGAGTCTCTTGTTAATACCTGAAATCAATTTAGACATAAAAGTATTAATTATTTTAATACACAAACAGTAGGCATCAAAACTATAATTTTTCGAACATTTTCTAACTACTATTTTCTTTGTTCAGCAGGCTTAGTTTAGTATTATAGATAGATAGTATGGTGTAATGTGGTGTAATGTAGTATGGAATAGTAGGCGGCTACGATAAAGTGTAGAAAAAAGAACAAACAAACACATTTGGATTATGTAATATTTGTAACGATTTTTATCACTACCCAGAATTTCGCAGTCAGAATGTAACTGCTGTACTATACTTGTATGTCGCAAAAATATTTAATGCGGCATGAGCAGGATTGTGATTGGGGCAGCCCTGCCCAAAGATGGTAGGGACACGTTTCGTTTGGGCCATGCGTTGACTGCGTGGCATTTAGCAAGTTCAAATGTCGTGAGAAGTAAACCTGGTAGCTTTGTCTAATTTATGTACCTTTGGGTTACCTTTGAAACACGGCAAGTAAAAGGAGTCATTACATTAAGGAGGAGTACCTACATTAAGGAGGAGAGTACATAATTATGTATGACCCTAGACAATTAAAAATGTAACTTGACTAGTTTCCTTTCGAAATGACATATGCATGCAGGCGGTTTTTACCATTCATTGCATTCCAAGCGAATGAAAATTATGGTTTATTTTGTTTGATTTCAGTAACCTGTTAACGATACTATTAGCTATGTAAGACATTCTTTTTAAATCATACAATATCTATAGAACATAGCTGATGGGAGCATACCTACGGAATTAGGTCGGATCTGGGCACCGTCTGTTCTCAGCAGTCAATATTTGACTTGCCAAAACAAACGCTTTCTCGCGAAGAATGTATTATAAATGCATATTTCTCGATAGACAAACTACGATGACGTACTAAAGGGCCTGGCATTTCATACATACATACATATATCCCGCCTATATCCCTGAAGAGGTAGGCAGAGGTGAAATAACACCCACGTTCCGCCAAAAATTAGATCCCATGTGTATCCCATAGGTGGCGAGCCTGGCATTTGGATTTTGTTTTAGATAACCTATATGATCCCACTGCTTGGCAAAGGCCTTGCCCGCAGCCCTCCACCTCGAGGCATTTGGATTATATAAATATAATTTAGAAAAATAAAAATTCGCGCCATTAGCGAAGCCCACGCCACGACATGACAATTGCACCTTTATAAAAATTTGAATTTGGAAGCTAAAAGCTAACTATTGGCGCCAAGCTAAAAGTATACTAAAAAAAAATTCAAATTAGAACATGTCTAAGTTTATTTTGGTTACACATTTGATTTATTAATCTATTGTAACAAACAGGCGCTTGTGTTACAATGACCATTATTTCAGTGCAGTGCAATAAACTGCAATTATACCTGACGCTATATCACTTTGTCCACCAGTTATTTGTGATATAACAATATGATTAAGTTTTCCACACATTTTATTCTATAATTGATTAGAGCGGCGTATGATAAGCTAGAAGACACAATTTTTTAAGTTTTACATCAGCGAAAAATCCGCTATGCAATAGATAAATAAATACAATTTATATGAAAATAAATATGAAGTTTTAGAAATATGAGGAACAAAGAAGAAGAACTGTAAGTAGTTGTTACTCTTAAGTAGTTTAGTAATAGAAAGTAACCTCATAAAATAAATAAATAAATAAAACCTAAATATCAATACATAATAACTATATGAGAGAGACGAAAACTCTTAGCATTCCGTGAATTCACCGTGCGGGTGCCGGGCCCATAGTGTGACAGAGAGGGGACTCAGTGTCAACATCAATGCTTATAGGAATTTGAACTTAGTTGCCACATAAAATACGAACCTCTTGTGGGGGTACGTCGAAAGATACAGTTCTTAGGTCCACTTTCCTGTAGGTGTCGATGCATGGAAGCACAAAAAAGAGACCCGGTCCTCTCGCTCCGCCTTTACGCAATCTGCCCAGCCGGAATATAACTGCTCGCTCGAATTCTTGCACTACCTGTAGCATGAGGCGAATTTAAAGTCTATCTATACACATAAATACCTACGGCCCTACTAATAAACAAGGTATAAGCATTGAGTAGTTACTCAGTGTTTGTCTCTTTTCCTCGCATTCAAAATCATGTTTGTAAGACGAAGAGAAAAACACTGAGTAACTATTCAAGGCTTATACCGTGTTTATTGGTAAGGCCGCTATTTTATAAATATATTGAAAGATTTATGGTGCATTGGCATTCCCACTTGAATTGTGATTGCGTAAACTAAGCAATGCTCGTTAAGGTCAGCTAATGGATGGGTGACCAAACATATATTATCTTGAGTTTGTCTATGCTTCGGAAGGCACGTTATTCCGAATATGCAGTCGTTAATACCTTACAATTCGCACTACGGCTAGCAAGGTGGGTCGTAGTATAGCCCATTCAAATTCTTCCAACCTGAGTACAAACCTGTGCCCCAGTAATGGTGATATTCGAACGATTTTTGATGATAATGAAGCGGCAGCGAGTATTTTTAAAAATCTCTTACTGCCGCACTCAGAGACGTCAAATAACGTTAATGAGTACTTAACGTCAAAAAATGACAATTCAAAACTAGTCGCTATTCTTGCCGGGTCTATGATCTAGATTTGAATTAACACTTTTGACATTAAAAACTCATTAAAGTTAATTGAAGTATCTGAGTGCGGCAGTTATAGTCCTTAATTTAAAGATAGTCACTAAAAATTCATACATATAATATTACAATAAGGAGTGATTCAAAAGACTTAAAATTAAGGAGAAACAATTCATTCCAAATATACAGTCTTGCAATTTTTGCTTCCACCCCTATCTAAAATAAATCACCTATTAGTGAAAATATTGCTAGCCGACAATATATTGTGCAAAATTGCAATAGTATGTAGCTATGATCGTAACGGGATCAACACTAAACACAAATAATTCGATGTCTATTTAATGACCGATGCGTAAATCCACGGTTATGTGACGTTTATGATGAACCGGGCCACAAATATTCAACAATTACTCTCTCATAAAATCGTATGTACCTTGAAACACTCAAACAGCGAGAACGGAAACGTGATGATGACCAGCAGCAGTGAAAGAAAGGTCGCGAACCGTTCCACGCACCCTACCGCTTCGGGGTTAGCTATTGAAATAAAATTAGTCCTTAAAAATACATAATCTAAGCAGCTTTTCGATTGACTACATTAAGGGTAGGTATAAATCATTTATGAAAAATTAAATGCATTACCGAATTATAATTTTAGATTCATTAAATGAATTAGATCACTTCCATGGAAATCAAAAACTTAAAAATAGCTCTTATTTTATTGCGAACAAAAAAAAGATAAATTTGATTTGTCAAAATGTGAACCGATCTGTGGCAAATAATTCATTCAGTTCCATTATTTATCAAATAATAATTTAATCACAATATTTTAAAAACAAGGAAACAGTTCTAGTACACGGAAAATAATATCAGAGAAAGTCCATAAACTGCAGAATTCAAGTTGAGATACTTACGCATTTGTATCGTGATAGCACAAGAGGTACCCGTATCGCAATCTAGAATATTTAAATGCAAATATGACAACAACTCCTGGTAACATTCATAAACTTAAGGGGCATTCGAGTGTTTACTCACGACTGGGCACATTGTCACGTCTAGTAGCAACACTTCTGAGTTCCATAGGCATGTTACGGATTTACTTTCAACTGACGTGAACGGATTGCACTGGCCAACAATCGGCGTGGAGCTGACATATGGACTAACTTACTCTCAGATGAGAACGCCTGTTTACGCGACCCAAAAACAACAGCGAACCCAACTAAAAATATCAATTACAATGCCATGTTCCACAACAATGCAATATCTGATCAGGCCGATTAGTGAAAAAGTATTTACGTATTTCGAGGTAGCACTCCACTTCGCCGGAATCCTTGTCGAGGCAACCGAAATCCATGGGTTTGGGGTGGCGCATTTAATAGACAGGTACTAAGTGGTGTCGTCTATGCGATGTCTATATTGGTACTAAGGAGCCCGGAATTTCTTTCGGTGAAAATAAAGAAACGCACTTTGAGCCATGACGGCGCGCGCGCACCTCAGCCCGCAGTGCTCCAATTTGTGGTGACTGTGTGTCCAGATGCGTCCGTGCAACTCATCAGCTCACTTTAGGATGTTTGGATAAGCCACTCCGGTTGGCGGTTTTGTTTTTATTTTGCTGTCTGAATATGATAACGTCTGACGATCAGCAGATAAGTGAGTAGGTGTTGGAACAAACTATTAAACTGTTAATTTTGAGAAGATTAACTAGCAACACATGGTTTTTGCATTATTAGAAATATTGTATTTCCATCTTGCTACATTCTTTGTGGTAATTTGTTTTGTGATAATTTTATTGAGTTACAGCAAGTTTACTTACTTAAAATAATATTAATATATACATAAATCACGCCTATATCCCCGAAGGGGTAGGCAGAGGTGAAAGCACCCACGTTTCGCCAATTATGTTAGATCCCATGTAATAGGTGGCGAGCCTATTGCCATTTATCGGGCACAAAAGACGCAGTACTATTGCTAGGTGTTATAAGAGGAACGCTGCTGCCCATTCCTCATCACTGATTTATCCTTAGTCGCCTTGTACGACACCCACGGGAGAGATTTGGGGTGGTGACAATATTTGTATTCTACTCTGCCGTCACTACGCGGCTAATATATATGTCATGATTAATACCTGATATATTGAATCGTTATTTGCTTGCGGCCTAATTTACGAAGTCCTAGGTAGACCTAATTGATACAAACTTACATTAGTGATATCCAAAACATGGTATGTTTTATTCAAATCGATCAGCATCAAAGATATCAGCATAAAGATATATAGTAATGGTAGGAAAGATAGAAAATAAAATAAAACTATACGGTGGCAAGACTGGTGAAACTGGCGAGCCTATTGGCATCTAACGAGCACGTAAGTCGCGGTATGTTGCTATAAGGTATAAGAGGAATGCTGCCGCCTTACTAATGGCTGCTTAACTTTTAGTCGCTTTGTCCCACGGGAGAGATTGAGAGCAGTGACAATTTATTGTATTCTGCTCTGACGTTACCACATTCAGAAAACAGTAGCATAAGTGGTCGAGTCGCTGGTCCTACGAATTCGTACTGTAATTTATGTAGAAACTGAAATACCACACCGGTCGAATAAATCATTGTCTAATAAATTCGTAAAGCAGGTCAACCTGTCCAAGTGACGCTCTATCGACAGCTTTGATCTCACCCGTCTCCTGGTTTATGTGTGGTATTTTAGTCTCTTTTACAATATCCAGTGCGGCCATTTGAGTCGCGGTCACTATTGGTAATTTTGTTTTGTTTTTGAAGGGCTCAATAAATGTATAGTGTAAATTATCATCATCATCACCAGCCCTTTAATGTCCCACTGCTGGGCCACGGACCTTCCCTATGGATGGAAGATAGTGTAAATTAATATCAGATTATAATTATAACGAGGGCGATAAAACAAAGAATGTCTCCGATCGCAAGTAGTCTTCTTCTCCTTGCCCTGTTCCCAGTCTATCTGGGTTCGGCGCAGTATGTTTCCTCTTCCATTCAACATTCCAATCCATACTGCTCAAAGTTTTGGCTTAGGTTTTACAGCCGGCCGCCTGCCTGACACTAGCCCTCTTTGGGTATGCTGTTGTTGGTGGTTTGGCTCAGATCGCAAGTAGTAGTTGACAATAAATATGCGATCTGATGCTTTCTTTTTTATCGCCCAAATTAAGATCATAGTTTTATGTCACTCCCTGACCAGGAAGTGAGATTTTCCGTTCGCGTAGCGTAGCGGGCGGAAAAGTCCACTTAATAGTCAGTTGTGAGAATAAAATAATTTAAATAAAATTAGGTCGAAATATCGAGAATTCACTTCATCAAAATTAAATAATCACTATCCAAAGTTCCTGAAAGTTTACATTTTGCCTTGCCTCTCGTTATCAAGGAGGCCATATAAATTTGCACAATCTTACATAGATTATTGAAGGCAAAATCCTTACATGCCGCGTGGTGGCAGCAGAGCAGAATACAATTGTCACCACCCCTATCATGGGGAGATGGGGGCCTCATCTCTCCCGTGGGTGTCGTACAAGGCGGCTATATGAAAAGTGAACAAAAATAAGGTTCTCTTATATTTTCACGAGCACCACACATTTGAAATAAAACAACTTTTACGGATTAGACTCGCGTATATTTAGGTGTTTGGCATTATTATTTACTAACCCGACGTTTCGATCACTTTACAGTAGCCGTGGCGGCACTTTACCTAAATATACGCGAGTCTAATCCGTAAAAGTTGTTGTATTTCAAAAGTGAGAAAAATCTTTTCTTGCTTCTTGTTGTTTCTATATATTAGAGTGGGACGACACTTTTTTAAAGCGACTTATTTGAAGCGGATTGTAGTCAGTTGATAAAAAGCCACAATGGCGGACACCACTTCCGCACGTTCATCCGCATATATATTCAGTTTAATTATTTTACTGTTACTGCTATTAATCAACTGGTTACAAGTCGCACAGTGATCTTTGGAACCGGTATGGTGACCAGGTTTTGACCTTTGTCTAGATTCTCTGGGAATTAACTAATGATTTGATGTTTTGCGCATAGAAATCTATAGTTTCTAATGATATAAATCTCGCCATTTTTATCCCTGAAGAGGCGAACAGAACTGCACTTTCGCCAATTGTGTTAGTTCCAATGTAAACCCCTATTACAGCGCTTATTGCCTTATGATTTTCGTGGTATATTTATCCCTGGATTTTTTTTCGTTTTCTCGTTTTTTTCGGTTCTATTTTTTAAGAGAAATTTAAAATTTTTGTTTAGTTATTACACCACATTTGAAATATGTTTCAAAAATGTTGTAGGTGTTGATCGCTTTTAATTTCTGTCACTAATGAAACAGATGGACATAATATATAGTGGAATTATTATTGCTACTAATTTCGTTGCTTGAATGATAAACGTACGGTATGCATAATGAGGTAAATGCAAGTGCAATGCGGCCCATTCGGGGCACCGGTGGCCGTACCACGAAGTATTAGTGCGATCCAAACGCGGGTGACAAAACGGGACGCCGCTCTACTCGGCTTAAAGCGTTGTCTCACTTTAACAATGGGAATTGAGTCGCGTTAAGAGTTGGTGGTAAAGCCTCTGCCAGCGATAAATTTCTGTAAAACGCAGTTCAAGTAACACGAATAATGTATGTTTCAAAACTTTAATATAAACAGAAAGGTATCGAATTAGCACTTTGTAACTTTTTTAGATTTTGACATCATCATCATCACCAGCCCTTTAATGTCTTCACTGCTGGGACTCAGGTCAGTTTTAATTTGTAATTTTAGTTGAATTTTTAAATATTTATACAGGGTTATTTTGTAAACATTAATAACCTCGCAGGAGTAGATAGCTACCACCATAAGGAACAATGTTTGTTGTACGACTTTTGATAATTCGTAAGATTATACTTTCATACAAAAATAAATACTAATTTAATTTACCGCTCTAAAAGTCAATAACTCTACGTACATCGGCATTAACCAGCGCGCGGGTCTAGTGTAGCGTCGCGTCGTTCTTTCGTTTATGAATGAAAACATAGACGTATAAATGTCACGACAGTACAATAAAAACTTAAAATAATGATTTTGCGCAATGTATTGCGTTATTTTTAAAATCATAAAACAAACTTTGTTGTTTATGATGTTAGCTGTCTAGTCATGGGAGGTTATTAATATTTTAAAAATAACCCTGTATAATGTTAAAACAAAAAACAATTAATAATTAATCTCTTTTATCGATCTACATCTGTTGTAGGTTTCTTGAGCTAGAAAATAGTCGATAGTCAATCCCTTCCGTGTCGGTGGTGACACAAGTAAGTGTCTTACCGTCATTCTTCTCACAGCCATTGACCTAATCAAGCTATGGAGCGAATGGGTAGTTTTATTAGCTCCAGTAAAGCAGTCGACATAGCTAGCAGTTAAAGACAAATGATAAGTCGTTTAATAGAGAAGTATGGTAGTTGTCAGATCGTTACGTCACTATTGGTTTACGATCCCGTCGAAATGACTTCCGTTCCTAATAATAATTTTGATAAAACTATGCTGTTTATCAACACTCATAGTGATTTAAACTGCGTAAAGCATCAGTATATTGAGTCAAAAGGTTTTAAGTTATAAGGATAGCTTAACATTTTTACATCAACTACACAGTACAAAAAAAAATTACATACATACATACATAAATCACGCCTATATCCCCGAAGGGGTAGGCAGAGGTGAACTAGCACCCACTCTTCGCCAATTGTGTTAGGTCCCATGTAATAGGTGGCGAGCCTGATTGCCATTTATCGGGCACAAAAGTCGCAGTACATTGCTATTGCTAGGTGGTACAAGAGGAACGCTGCTGCCCATTCCTCATCATTGATTTATCCTTAGTCGCCTTGTACGACACCCACGGGAGAGATTTGGGGTGGTGACAATTGTATTCTACTCTGCCGTCACCACACGGCACACAAAAAAAATTAACAACTGAAAATAAATCCATTCAATCTTTAGTTTTAAATGAATTTGTTATGTATCAAATAATATTTTCAAGTTAATACGATTGTTTCAAGTATAATTCATATAAGAAAGGCTTCTACATCTTTACAAAAGCTTAGTATAAGTAAAAACAGTGATGAGGAACAGGCAGATTATGAGTTCCTCTTATACCACCTAACAATGTACTGCGCTTTTCGGGCCTTAAATGACAATAGGCTCGCCTTACATATTACATGAGACCTAACTTAACGGGCGTAACGTGGGTGCTAGTTCACCTCTACCTACTCCTTCGGGGATATAGGCGTAATTTAAGTATGTATGTGTGTACAAAAATTAAATCACATTGTCAGTCTAAATTGGTTTTGAGTATAAAATAACGTATAGTAGAAAGGTTACGCAGATTACGCACATATCACATCACAGCCAAATTTTATAAATGTATCAAAACACGTTATACGTGTGTCAGATATAATTAAACATTGAAATTCAATACGCAAATGTAATAACTAGTAGTAGTCTATTAAAAAATTAATAACAGAATTAATAAAGCGTAAACATTATTTCCTCGACTATTAATTTGCACTGCGCATTTTAGTCAGATTTGGATAAAAAGTATAGTTTTGGCAATCGATTTTATACCAGGATTCGAACGGCGACTTGCCAATAGCAAGCGATCTGACAGCTCTACCAAACTGGTCGTAATATTACAATTACGGTTAACATGGTTATGTAACAAATTCCAAATATTACAGAAATTGCACTTAGAAATCTCGACATGTGCCTGGCTTTTTTAAAACACTAACAAGCTAGGTGGCAAATAATTGTATAACTGCCCAACTTTCTAGACCGGTAGCCCTTCAAAATTTCGCAACATTGGCTGATTAATATATAGATCATTTAATACAAGCCAGACGCAACCCATAAAATACTAATAAGCATTCTGTGCTCTAAATGTACGATGGTAAGACTTAGTGTTGGAGGAATGCAATTTTGAGTTGTGACTCTGTTGTATTTAAGAAGCGATATATCGTTCAAATGTGTACGATACCTATATCGTTGTGATCTGCACTATCCAGGAGCTTTAGGCGATGTTTATGTTTGTTTCAGACCAGCCAGTGCGGTGATCTGATCTATTTGTGAAACCAAGAATCTCCGATAATTGCATTACCGTCTTACATTCTGTATTTTATTGTATTTACATAGTTACTAATACAATCTCACAGACGCATCTGTAGTTTCTCAATATTTTATGAATGCGTAACATACGACTACCTTTATGCGATTACAAATGTTCCAAATGCAGGTTTTATTTTTGGAATTGTAAATAAATTTGCAGAAATGACCAGTCGGCCTATTCGCTAACTTTTTTTGACACTTGAGAGTGATAATCACTGAACAATTCACTGATCCATTAATAATTTACTATAACGCTATTGTGACACTTGTCCTGTGAAAACAGTAATGGATAAGTAAATAGTTCGGTGATCATCACTTTCAACTGTCAAAAAAGTTAGCGAATAGGCCTACAGAAGAACTATTTTTGACTCAAATAAAAAAAATAGAAATTTCTGTTTATGGCTTTCTGTTACTCAATTGACATAATATTACGTGTTAAAAGTTAAATAATAATAATTTACAATGAAAACTGTGGTTTGAAGAAGATTGTAAAATTATCGAACTAACGAAATTATACAACTTTTTCTAGCCACAGTTTTCTTTTATGTAATGTTGAAATTAAATACCAACATAACAATTTAATCATTAAAATCTGCTTAACTACTCAAGACCAGTAAAAAATTAACTGAGCCTATCGATGATTTGATAAATTATCTCATAACTAAAGGTGTATTATCGCTAGGTGCAAGTTGCACATAGATCAGGTGTGCACAAGTGCATTCTATGGTGGGGTCCTGAGTTTATAAGCTTAGTGCGCTTGAGCAGTGAACCCGAGTATCGACAACTGCTCTCCACAAACATGCGGGTGAGTTGCGTAAGACGTGTTGTAGATAGTGACATAAAACTTAAATTTAATTAGTAGTTTTTTTAATATTTTTATTAATAGAGAATAATAACGTCAAATAACGAAAATATTGGAAAAGGCTATAACTAATGCATAAATAATGTTCAAATAACAAACAAACAATCTTAAGTACATTATTATAATACAAATGGTGCCGTAAATGCACGAAACATGAAATTACGAAATAAATTTACTATAGAATTTATTAGAAATTAAATGAATGGTTAATGAAATTACAGTAGAAATATTTTTAAACATCATATACTTCTATAGAAGTATAAATTATTGCAAAGAACAATACATACATACATAAATCACGCCTATATCCTCGAAGGGGTAGGCAGGGGTGACCTAGCACCCACGTTCCTCCAATTATGTTGGGTCCCATGTAATAGGTGGCGAGCCTATTGCCATTTATCGGGCACAAAAGTCGCAGTACTATTGTTAGGTGATATAAGAGGAACGCTGCTGCCCATTCCTCATCACTGATTTATCCTTAGTCGCCTTGTACGACACCCATGGGAGAGATTTGGGGTGGTGACAATTGTAATATACTCTGCCGTCACCCCACGGCTAAAGAACAATAGACCAGAAGAATTTCAAAAACTGTTCTTTAACTAACTAACAAAATAACTTATGACAATTATATTATGTTGAAATAATTATTACAAAGACAACTTAATTATTCGAGCATCTGCCCGGATTGCAGACGAGGCGAGTTCGATTTCCGTATCAAGACTTTTCGAACTTATTGTAACCACAATTTTCGATGAGCTTAATTATTTTTTAGAAAAGTTTCTGACTAAAATCTATTTATAAAAAACAAACTTTAAGAATCTAGCGCGCACTAATGACTTTTGTCGCGGTGACTGTTTCGTCACTCTTATCAAGTCCGTGGATATGTATGGTGATGCGCGCATACCTACGTGACAACTGGATGACATTTTGTGCATCTCCAATATAAATCAACACAGTGACGAAACAGTCACCGTGACAAAAAGTGCGCGCTAGCTAGATGAATGCTATTGGCCATGTTAGTGCGTTATTTCTGTTACACATGTAACGTATGGAGCACTTTTAAAATATGTTTCGTTTCGTGTTCTAGATCTTAGTGATGTTAGCGTGCCTGAGTGCGACCTTTGCCGTGCCCCTTGAATACGCGTTGCCGTATGCGCACGCGCCCCTCGCAGTACATGCACCATTGGCCGTCGCTGAACCAGTAGTAAGTCCAATTCTTCAACATCACTAGCCCTTTAATGTCCCCACTGCTGGAGTATATGCCTTCCCTATGGATGGAAGAATATAGGGAGAATAGGGCATAATCCACCACGCTAGTGCGGATTGGGGGATATACAGGTGCAGCCAGGACCAACAGCTTAACGGAACTCGAGTATTTATATTTTTTGGGATATAGATCTTTTTGGATGAAGGTTAAATTTCTTTACTAAAATTAGCTTGGGACGAATTGCAGAACAGATTTTTTATTATTCTCCAACTCGTCCTAAATGGGCCGTAGGTATGTGGGACTAGAAGACGAATTACTCATAAATTGAGCACATAAATCAATTTAAATTGTTTGCAGGCTTACCCCAAGTACGCTTTTAACTACGGCGTAAAAGACCCACATACGGGTGATTTTAAGAGCCAACAAGAGGAGCGGGATGGAGACGTCGTCAAAGGTAAAAACAAACTAAATAGTTTTTGCAAAATGGTTTTTCATTTCACGTTGTACGTAATAATGCGAATAATTGATAAATTCATATCAAAACCTATTTCCAAAGTCAAGAAAACAATTCGGACAGATATCACTCAGCCAACCAAGACGTTTCCCACAAGACGCTTCCCGCATCAAGATTATAATTTTTCGACCTTTTTTAACTACAATTTTCTTTGTACGACAGTTACATTAACATTAGCAGAATATGGCCCCAGGGTATTTCTTTTTCATTTATGACCTTTGGAACAACTTGCTATTTCTTTTAGCGAAGGTTTAGGAATGAGAGGTAAAGTAGTAATTAATTATTCGTCAGATGTGTCTTCAGTTAATATTGAGAAGTATAAAAGATAAGTCACATTAACGAGTGGTCACGTGAGTCACGTTAATGAGTGGTACTTAACGTCAAAAAATGGCAATTCAAAACTAGTCGCTATTCTTGCCGGCTCTATGGTCTAGATTTAATTGAAATTTTTTGACATGAGGTACTCATTAAAGTTATTTGACATCTCTGAGTGCGGCAATTAGGGCCGGTTTTTTGATGCATAATTAACTCAGTCAACCAATTGTTAAAAATTGTTACTTATATTTTAATATCTAACTGATATTTAACAATAAGTAACAACATCAGACTGATATTTATTCATTAGTGACATTAATAACTAAAATTGTCGCTAATGGTTACATATCAGACTGATATTTAGCAATTGGTAACAGTTTTTAACAATTGGTTGCGTTAACTATGGATCAAAAAACCGGCCCTAAGCTGTTAAAAATGTGTCTAAGCGTGACAAACACAAAAAAAAGTATTATCTCACATTTTCAACACTAATTTAGAAGTCACATTTGCCTTATAATAGAAACGGAATCTAATTTATGGATTGTTTGTGTTCTCTTATGCTATCTGTAAGCGAAGAACGTCAAATGCGCCAACGCCCATCGTTCTTGACGATCGATGTTGAAAGTTCAACATTCTGTCTGTTGACCGATTTACGTGAAATATTCTAAAGCTTTATTTGACATAAATAGGTCAATCGAACTACTATTACACTTTTGAATGAAGATGATAGTGCAGTGTGAAGCAATTTGTGTTTAGGTTCGTCAATAGAAAATGAACTGTAAACGTCTTAGAATTAAAGGTCTTAGAAAATAATTTCAATTCAGAACATGAATTGTTGAGAAATCGGGGCGCAGTCCGGGCACGGTTTGAAATTGTAACATTGATTCCATAAAAAGATGAAGTTTGAGTGAATTTTCGACTTAATTCTAATGACAGAACATGAACGATACTACCGAAAAAGGGGGCTATTTTTGAACTTAGTTCCTAGTAAATTAATCGGCAGTAAATTATTTAAATATATTATTAATATTTATTTAAATTTAGAATTCAATTGATCTCTGGTTTAAGAATAGACTAGTCACTTAGTGTTTTGTCTCTTTTCCTCGCATTCAATATCATGTTTGTGAGACGAAGTCAAAATGCGGAATAGCTATATCATGTTTACTACCAGGTTATTAATAAGACAGTTAGTGTGTAACTTCGTGGTGTACATAAGAGGATGTATTTAATTTAAAATTGTAATTATTATTATGTTTCTTTTAGGCAGCTACTCGCTGGTAGAGCCTGATGGCTCGACGCGTACAGTGGCATACTCGGCGGACGACCACAACGGGTTCAACGCTGTAGTGCATAAGACAGGGCATGCTGTCCATCCGGTAAGATAATATTTTTCATTCGTCTTTATTGGTCTTTATTGGTAAAATGTGTCTTATATATAACGACGATTAAATCCATCTTACTCACTTATCACGCTTCTGAAATTTAACGTATTTCGAAACCTACTTTAAGTCCTCACTACTGAGGCATAGGACATCCCTATGGAAGGAAGAATATAGGGAGTATGGGACATATTCACCACGCTGCCGCTGGCTCAGTGCGCATTGATGAGTATAAGATGCAGAGTCGAATGCAGATGTAAATGTAGTAGTACAGATTCTGTCTTCAGCACACATAACATATCGCTATTAGTCTATTATTATTATTAAATATTTTAATATTTTAAAATGTTATAAGTAGGCTCTTTTCAATATCTCCATGAGATCGTTCTATCGATCGACTCCCAAGTACCTATTACACAAACTCGGTTTCTCTACAGTTGCGTTGTGACTTGCGCAATCTTGGCGGCGCGTAGGCTTGTAAGGAAACGTTATCTTGTGAATCTTGACCCGCATAGTTCACAAAATTTTCTAGGAACCAGATATTTGCACCGAGCCGTTTGTATTGATAAGGGATAAGACTGCGTTTTGCAAGAACTAGACATGGGAAATAAACCAGAAAAAGTGACAGAGAATCTTTTCTATCTGATGATGGATGCGGTTTGAGATGATAGAAATATGAATATATTTTTGCATTGCGAGGTTACCATTGGCTTACAACGAATCTAAACTACGTCTTTCAAGGAATGTAACTCACCTCTTCCGCAGGTGTCGTACAAGACGACTAAAATTATGCGATGGGTTCCTATTTCAGCGGAGTTCCTCTTATACCACTTAGCAATATACAACGATTTGCGTGCCCGGTAAATGAAAATAGGCTCGCTTCCTATTAAATGAGACCTAACGGGTAGAATTTAGGAGACATAATATTTTGAAGTTAAAGATTTTGGTGGTTAGATTTATTTATGAATTTATTTCTACATTGCGAGGGTACCCGTTGGCTTACAACGTGAAGTGTAAAGGTTAGAAGAATTTCGGCAAATTAATTAGTGTCTTGGGTGGCCGAGCGGTCAGGCACCTGCCCGGATAGCAGCGGACGCGGGTTCGATTCCCGCCTCAAGATCATAATTTTTCGAAATTCTTTTTCTAACTACCGAAATCTTTGTACAAATTTTTCTAACATTTATATAATGTTAAAATTAAAATCGAATATTTTGAAGTTATTTTGGTTCTTTGCTAGAAGCAGATCGCAAATAATATCTATCAAAGGATAAAACGCTCAATACATAGTTATAGAACGAACCTACATACGTCGTAGCGCCGCTTACTTTTGGATATCTGTTTTTTGCCCCGTAGGTGTAGGCAGGAAGGAAGAAGAAGAGATAAGGTAAATAATGTACGGGCCTATTCAAAACAGGTGACAATTATTAGAGTAATATAGCTTTTATTGGAATAATTTAATATTAATAAGCATAAGATTGCTTTTGAGTCACTTGGTTCGAACACTATCAGATATCAATGAAAGAAAAGATCTCCCTCCAACAAAATGGGACCAAATCTAAGTAGCTATTTATAGATTTAGAGCGTTTTGCGTTAACCATTGATGACGGCATTTTAACGACCCGTTAAAGATTGTTCACTCAGATAAACATAATTAAACTTTTATTTCCCTTTTAATCTGTCTCTAATAAAACCAAGCCCACATCCAAACCCTTCTAACTGCCGGTTTACGGTGTTATTGTTGTAAAGAGTTTACGTTACTTTTTTGTTTTGCAGATATACATCACCATCATTTTGAGCAATCATATTTTTTCCTTCTGAGCGACAATAACAAAAAGATATTTAATCTTAAACTGTTGTTATTTTAATGCGGTATAATAAAAATGTATAATATTTCTTAAGGGTAGGTACAAGTTGTCAACACGCAATATTATACAATACTGGTATTTGTAATTATATTTTGATTTGGAGTTAGACCTTCCTTACAGATGGAACAGTGGTAGAATGGGTCATATCATAATCGACTACATACAGATACAGCCGGGACCAAAGGTTTATATTTCTGGTCACCCGTTCAATAACTAATATCTACAATTGGGTAAATATTGGGTAAATATCAAGGTTATTTACTCCCGAACACAGAAACACTACTCAAAGTTTGAGTCCTGCTTTACATAGTGTGCTTGTTAACGGACATCTGCTTAATGAAAAAGGGCGTGATTTTTGTATGCGTGTGTAATGTATGTATGTACGCAATCGTAGGTCCAGCACGCTCTGCTCTTATATCTGATAATCTAGAAATATCATAATAATTGATTCCAGGTTGCCGTAGCACCGCACTACGCTGCAGCCCCAGCACTCGCAGTGTCTCCTTACGCCCTTCACTAATGTGCCAACGAGTTGTATCGTAATTAGTTAGTATTGTATAAAGCCACTATTATGTAATGCACATGTTTTTTTTCTTTTTTGCTAGTAAATCTTTTTTGGCATGTCAGAGAAATTATAAAGCAGATTGTGATGGAATAAAGGTAGCAATGTTATTTACGTCCCACCTGCCCACCAGTATTTCGGTCATATTATCAATAAATAAAAGAACACTCGAAAAAGATACAGCATACGAAAACTTTTTTATTAATGGCACATGAGTAAATAATCGGAATTTATGGTGCATGAGTAATAATGCATTAAGTGTAGATTAAGAAATCTTTAGGCTTTGTGTTCTTATTCAATATGAATGCCACTTTTCGTAGCATCTGAAGTACAATATTTTATTATTATATCATAGTTATAGTACTATTTATCTTGTTTGTTTTAATAATATCTAAGTTTTTATATATGAACTATTCTGTAAATCTCAAAAACGATTGATCTCAATAAATATCGAATGTTCTATTTATTGCAAAATTATAATTGTTCATAAATTCATAATTATGTAATTGTCGAAAATATCATATCAAAAAGCGTTGTTTATGCATTATATGTACCTATGTGAATAAACAAAAAATGTGAGCTGCCGTGTATTCATTTATATTAATTATTTTTAAATACCTCGAGTTAATTTAATGGCTTTACACGTACAATATTGGAGTGTAATATTTTGGCAAAGTTTTTTACACAAATAAATTAGGTATCGTCGATGAAAAATCGTCGCAATTATAAGACATAAACGATTTTGTTTTGTTGTATTAATTAAAGTCATGATACGTGCGACGACTATTAATATTATATTGTTATTGAATCATTATACAACCCTGTGTTATACATACATCACCTTTATATCACTTTTTAATACATGTATTAAGTATATAAGTATAAATATTTCTTACACTTACACCTAACTATCATCTATGCCAAAGCCAGTAGCTTAAGCATATGTTATGGATACTAGACGACGGACAATTTTAATATACTATTCGTAATCATATATTAATATTTGTAATATACTACATATACACAATTATACACAACCACGACTCCGTCCGGTAGGAATCGAATTATAATGCTTAAAAATAAATAAACTTTCTATGAATATGCGACGTAATTTTAAAAAGTTCTACCAATGTGTTAGAAAATTTCGTTAATAGTCATGTGACGAAGAAGATAGTGAAAATGGATTTTACAGAGGACAATGGAAGAACAAGACATAACGCACATTACAAATAATATTTAATTCCGGGCCTGGAGAGGTCAAAGATGATGACATATACACATTGTTAAAGGTAGAATTTTACAGTATTTTCAAGAAATCAATGACGTCATCAAACAATAAATCTGCTAAGTGTACATACGGTCGCCGTTTGCTGCTGTATAATAAAAGCTTTCTACAAATGGTTATTAAATTTATTGCTCAAGACAGCTAAAGCATAGTAGTATGTTTTTACGAAGTGAGTTCAAAGAACTTGAACTCGAATCTCTTAATTATTCGATTCTAATTTATCATGTTCGGGACGCAGAATTTATTTATCTTTTACCCGAATAGGCAATCGTGTTTCATTAGCGAACAGTTATGGAGGTTGTTAATCATTATTTTTATAAGTGCAAACACAGAATTCGGTAAAAGGAAATGATGATGTGTTTTAGTCGTTTCAAGTCAAAAATTGGACAAACTTACTTCCTTTACGTCCCAAACGCTGTATGAAAATCCGATGATTCACATTGGAATAATAAAAGGTATATAATCATGTTAAGAGAAATATAGAAGATAGTCGGGTAAACCTGCATAGTTATGAATATCAAATATTGGTGAGTACAGTAAGTAATTACTGGTCTAAGAATGCAGTGTCACTAGCTGTTTTAAGATGATTCAAATATTTGAAAGAAACTACGTTTCATTTAAATATTTGTAAGAAACGTAGGGGAAACTACTGAAGCAGGACTCACTGTCTAAGGGCATTCTCGAAACTATTTCTATAAAGTATTGATAAATGCGTATTTTAATTTCCATCAACTTTTTATTTTAAAGGAGTAAGGAAGTGAGACCGACAGCTTAAACTATTTGTTTTTATAATATAAGCCATTTTAGCCATACCCGTTTTGAGCTTCTTTCTCATAAACCTATGAGAACAGTTAGACAATAGGTATATCAAAATAAAATAAAATGACAATTTTCATTTAAGAATTCGAGCCCGTTTTAATATTTTGTATGATCTACAGAAGTAGCCAATAGGTCGTAGACCTGACGGCATTTCTTTTGTGTTTGTACCTTGAAAAATAAGGTAACATGAACGAAGTGTAGTGGGTGTGCCAGCTCGCTCACGTCGTAAACACCAAATCCGTCGATTTACGGTATCACGCCTTTTGTGTGATACGCTTGGGACCCGCATCCTCTCATTCATTGATTTTTTAAAACACCTTAGCACCTAATTATTATTTTTTTTTCGAATTTCAACCTTATTGTAATTGTAGTAAGATCCTTTCCTCCTTAAATTGGTTCATTTATCGATTATATATACATTCGTTTAGTTACAAGAAGCATATGTTTTGTCTGTAATACGGTCGTTTTATTGAAGTTTGAAAGAGTGTGAAACGGGGTCCAATATGAAATCAAAATGAGGTGTCAGTAGTCTGAGTGACAATAAAATCTTGGTATCTGTTGTTTATTTATGAACATCGTTACTTTGCATTATTTTTGCTACTAAAACAATATCCTCATGAAAGTTATTTGTTATTGCATCTTATTAGACATAGGCGTATATTTTTTTTAGATTTTAACATTCTTATAATCTGACTGTAAAAGACGTAATAAATCCATAATTATAATTTTCATTTAATCCTAGAGTCATCCACTGTCACTTGAACAGAACTGCGTAGAAATGACAGAAGCTAATTCTGCCGACACATAATGAATGCAGTAATTTCGAAGGTTTACCTGTCAATCATCTCCCAATAATTAGCAATATCTACAATGAATTTAGAAAAATAATGGTAACATCTCTATTTATGTCAACCTTTCCCAAACATTTTGTCCAAACCAAATCGTTAAAGAACGTTCCATCCAAACGACAAATGCTATATCTATGATTACCTACTGCATTTTTAATAAAGATATTTATAATAAAGACAGCAGAAGTGTCTACTGTTAATTAGAACTATCAAAAACAAATAGTACCTAAATCGATGTCATTAATTCTCCATGAGAAAGGACATGTGAGCAATCAACAACTATTATAACTACACATAAGCTGGCTAGCAAGCTCTTTCGGCTCTAAAAGGCAATTCCTTATCCTGCACTAATGAAATGACATCACAGTAAAGCGGATATGGGCGAAATTGCCTTCACCCACAATCTTTGGACGACATTAGCGTGCGTTGTTTTTTGCCGGTTAAAAGCCTCTAAAAAGAGAATACAGGGAACACGCGAGTCAGTGACGAGTTGGATACGGCAGCAGCTCATGGGGATCCGAAGTGGAGTGGAACGTGGAACAGTTCAAATATGCTTCTGGTTTTTAAGGTGAGTTTGTAGTGATTGCGTCTCACAGTGATGAAAAATGCAGTACCTGCCTATTATAGACTATTTAAGAAAATAGAGTGAGAAAATTTTCAGAAAGTTAGAATATGTTAAAATCATAAGGATAGAAAATTACTGTCCTGTAGCGGGGATCCGCCACCCCATGACTTTACTCCGTCCTCGTTGGCCGAGTAATATAGGCATCTGCCTATACTACTCGGCCAACCAGGATGAAGTAACGTCTTGGTTGGAATTGCGGAGGACGCCGGTTCGATTCTTGTTATAGGAACTTATTTTTTCGAAGTTTATTTTCAAAGTAATATTTTTTTCTAACATAAATACACAGATATAAATCACGCCTATATGCCCGAAGGGGTAGGCTGAGGTGAATTAACAACCACGTACCAATATTTTTTCTAACATTTAGGTAACATATAATGTACTCATAAATTTGCACGAGCACTACTCGCGTATATTTAGGTGTTAGTCT
This sequence comes from Cataclysta lemnata, assembly GCA_963931975.1. NCBI lineage: Eukaryota > Metazoa > Arthropoda > Insecta > Lepidoptera > Crambidae > Cataclysta > Cataclysta lemnata. The sequence continues at coordinate 5,511,374 of OZ008343.1, forward strand.
AATCCGTAGAAGGTGTTTTATTGCAAATTTATAATAAAATGTTCAAATAAAAATCATATAATAAAAATGCTGAACAGTATATTTTTTTTTGTGTGTGGCATTATAAAAGGATATGTATAACATGTCGGCTAAGGATTTTTTTATTATCATATTATAACCTAGTAGACTAGAAAAATGTAACCACCATTTTTCGAAATTCAATTGCAGTTAAAGCTAGATTGAAGAACTTGGAAGTTTATTGAGAGTTACATTTCTAATTACTGCATTCTTCAGTCAATGCAACATACATTAAAATTTATAATTTCAACACATGTTCACAATACACAAATTAAATAAAATAGTACTTTTAAACTAATGAAGATTGTCTCACAGTTGAGTTATCATAGAAAATAGAAAACAAACATTATGAAAGCAGCTAAAGCGTTTGTATTATGGAAACTAACCGACGGCCAAATATACATAAACCAGTATGACTCAAGAACATTAGCCCATGTTATTATAAAAATCAAGTACGTTTATACAGTTTATGTAAGGCTCTAAAAATAGGGGGTGAGCCGTAGGAGATTCTTTTGTCATCCACTTATATATAATACTAGGGCGGGTCAATAAGTCCGTGACTTTTAGAATTTTTTGAACCTCTTTTTGAACCTCGACAAATCATATTTTTTGGAAAGGATAAAAAAATTGGAGAAGCGTTGGACAAAGTGTATAGAGCTCAAGGGAGACTACGTTGAAAAATAAAATGATTTATTTATCAAAAAATCTGTGTTTTATTCCAAAAGTCATGGACTTATTGACCCGCCCTCGTACTAGTGGTCGCCCGCGGCTTCGCTCTCTTTAATCCCGGTTATTTTTAAAGCCTATAGCCTTCCTCGATAAATGGTCTATCCAACACAAAAATAATTTTTCAATTTGAGTCAGTAGTTCCTGAGATCAGCGCGTTTAACCATACATACAAACAAACTTTCAGCTTTATAATATTAGTATAGATACAGTATTAACCTAACCCCATTCTCTCCCGCGGGTGTCGTACAAGGTGACTAAGGGTTAGGACAGCATCGTTTCTCTAATACCTGCCACCAATATAGTGCCCGATAAAATGGCAAAAGGCTCGCCACGTGTTTTCTCCCTTTGCTGTACTGTTACCACACGCTTTGAGCTTGACTATAAAATAGCCAGGTGTATGTATTGTTACGTCATTCGGCGTCATTTTGTAAGCTTTTTTACGTTACCTTCATTAATAACAAGTTAAATCTACGCCTTGATATAAATGTAACAAATGTTTTGCCATAACTCAAGTTGGCACTAATAGGATTTTGTAGTTAATAGTTTCTTTCATGGTTATTAAATAACAGTAAGTTAGAGTACCTAATCATTATTTTACTTTGAGATTCAATTTAAAACACTTTTATGCATACATACATATGTCACACCTTTCTCCCACTGGGGTAGGCAGAGATCTCTTCTTTCCACTTGCTACGATCCTTACATACTTCTTTCGCTTCATTCAATATCATTAATGTCGTCAGGCATACTCGTCGGTTTCGGGTAATCTTGACCTGGCCCTTCTTTAATAGACTTTCAACTTGATTATGAAAGAAGACACTTTTATGCTTAAATCAAATGGTGTGGTAACGGCAGAGCGTATACAATTATCACCACATTAAGTACAAGGCATAACATTTAATATGATGAGGCATAGTACCATCTCAATATACCAGCTAGCAATACTGCGATTTACGTACTTCCTTAACACGGAACCGAAACTAAATTCAATGCGCTTTTGCCGACCCTTTCAAGAAATAAAGGTGTGAATTATTAGTAAATATACAAAAATAATAGAATATTTTTATTTACATACTTATGTAAATTACGCCTTTATCCCCGAAGGGGTAGGCGGAGGTGAATTAACACCCACGTTACGCCAATTATGTAAGGTCCCTTGTAATAGGTGGCGATCATATTGCCATTTATCGGGCACGAAAGTCGTAGTACATTGGTAGATGGTATAAAAGAAACGCTGCTGCCCATTCCTCATTACTGCTTTAACCTTTGATTTGAACCCGCGGGAGTGATTTGGGGTGGTAACAATTGTATTCTGTTCTGCCGTCACCATACGGCATATCCTTATTTAATAATTCACTTCAGGTTATCTTACTGGCGATGCCATTAAGTCAGCAAGCTGTTATTGTTTCATCGCCAAGAAAGGCCAGACTTACACTAGGTGAATCATCACCAAGTTACTACTACAGTAATATAGATGGTAAGTGATTTCAATGTTCAATACTTAAAATTGTCAAGTTTCCTTGGATGTAAGATGATTTTATAACAAAAATTACTTAATAACTGTTCATTTTTCTTTTCCTCTGTATTGTTTAAAGAGGCTTTTATACATGTCAGGTTGCCAGTTATTATAGAAAATAGATACAAACTTTTTTACCCAATTACATAATAGAAGCAGTAAATATGTTTATATTCTTTTCTAAGCAAATGTATATAGAGAAAGAAAAGCACTACGAAGTAAAATAAAATCAACAAATTGCCCAACAAAAAGGTTCATCTCCATTTGATGAAGACTCCGACATCAAGGAATTCAGTTACACTTTTGTTATGGTTATATTTTATTTATTAAAACTTGTACCATTGGTATAATACCTACCTAAAGTTCTGCATAGTATGTGATTAGCGTTACCAATGAGGCCTATCAGACAAAACTGAGTTATTTATTTAAAAAAAGGTTGCCATACTCTAAGATAATTACTGCATGTAATCTTTTTGATAATTTTTGTTGAAGGACACCCAGGAACTTACGCATTCGGCTACGATGTGAGGGACCCGCAGACGGGCAATGTCCAGTTTAGGAACGAAGAGCGCTATCCAAATGGAACGGTGGTCGGTAACTATGGATACTATGATGCTAACGGTAGACTGCACAATTACCGATATGTAGCGGATAAGAGGGGATATAGGTAAGGATATTCTAGAAATCATCTTTATGCCACATCTGACCATTAAGTGGCATTTTCCGTCCGCTCTGCGTACGGAAAATCCCACTTCTTAAAATGAAAGTCTCTGCATATTAATTTATCGCATATCAAATACTTGCAATCTGAGACATTCTTTGTTCGCATTGGTATGTATATAATCTACTATTATGTTAAATTATAATCTTCGAAATTGTATTACCTATGTTATACTAGTAATAGTAATACTATCTAATAGTTATGACAAAAATGTAGGTAAAAGATTCTATAAGAGTAGATAATGTAAATAGCAACGAAAATAACGACTACAAAAAATTCATTTAGAGGAAGTTAATAAATTCATAGCAAGTAGATAGAAAATTTACTTTGCTGTTTATTTTTTTGAAGGCGCTATATTTTTATTTAGATTTAACAAAGTTTTTATCCAGTGATAGCAAGAGTACATTCCCCAAAGTATCATCATAAATCTATAAATATCCTTGTTGTGGTGTACTCGTGAATCGTACAAGGCGACTAATGGTTGAAAGTTTCGACCATTGGAGCAGTGTTTTTCTTGCGCCACCTAGCATACTGCCAAGTACCCGATAAATGGCAATAGGCTCGCCCCCTATTGCATGGGACTTAGGTTGGCAAATGTGGGTGTTAATGCATCTAGAATTTGTACGTGGAGATACTCTCTACCACTCTGGCCCAGTTGGATTAGTGGGTGATGACGAACGACTACATTAATAGTAGTGCAGGAAGGATCAATGGCTTATCGTATTTTCAAAGCACATGGGAATTCAATGGAATATTCGTTTGTGTAATCCATAACTACAGTTCGCAGCTCACATGGGAAATCCTTCAGAGAGTCTAATTGATTTTCTAATGGGATATCAAAGCTGTTATTGAGAGACATTGTAAGCCGTGTGGTGACGGCAGAGTAGAATTCAAATTGTCACCAGCTCAAATCTGTCCCGCGGGTGTCGTACAAGACTACTTAGGGTTAAAACAGCGATGAGAAATGGGCAGCAGCGTTCATCTTATACCACCTAGCAAAATACTGCAAAGTACGTGCCCGATAGAGGGCAATAGGCTCACCACCAATTACATGGGACATAATTGGCGAAACACGGGTGTTATTCACCTCTACCTGCCCCTTCGGGGATATATAGGTAGGCGTGATTTATGTATGTATGTTTACATTGTAAATCGTCCACCTTGCCTATGCCCTTACAAACTTTTCTAAAACATTATTGTATCCGTTTCAGGGTATCGAATACACTGCCAAGGTATCCTGCATCTCCTCCAGCTCAAGCCACCTTCGCAGGAGAAGAGTCATCCGTGACATGGTCTAGGCCAAAGAAAAATAGAAACCAATATAGCAATAAGAACTACTTTACCAAACTCCCGATAAACAGAGGCAACGTTGTTAGTCCGAACAATGTGTTATTGCCACCAAGTCATTATGCTGTAGATTAACCATAATACATGTTATATTTTCAACTGTATAAATAAATGTTTTATTAACTTAAACTGTTTAACAAGGTCCGTATAATAAGAGCAGAACAGCATCCAATTGTTATAGCTCTTCTAAATATGCGTTTATTCATATTGGGAAAGAGAACATTGTAATTCTCAAGTGAGATGACACGTACTGTATACAAAATTACCGTTTAGTGAAGTAACGTTATGATCTATTAGGTTAAGGATAAATTATAATGAATTCACAGTCGCTATCATAACAAAGTTTTTCATCATACTTTTCTAACGAAGGCCAAGGATTCTTAACAATTACCCCTACTTCTATGAGACGAGAGACGCGGCCTCTGTTGGAATATAGACTTCCACCAAGGAACTTCAACATGGTTTCCTGCGACCTTGACCAGATCGTCGGTTTATCTTTTGGGAGATCTACCAACGCTCCGTCTCCTTGTACGTGGCCGCCACAGGAGGACCACGTTGTTCCAGTTCATATCAACACATTTCATCTACTATTTCTAGGAGCCATCATGATAATAAATATTTGTAAAAAGATATCATATAAGAATTTTAATGGCAAAAACACAAAATGGTGGTATTTGTTTATTTTCTTGGTTGAAAGTAAAGATGATTATGTTTGAAATATTTGCAAAACTTTACTATCCATTAAGTTATAGTCTATAGCAGTTATCTTTATTCTCTACTACCCCAAGTAATGTCATTCTGTGACAGCATCCGCTAAGAGTGATTTTGGTTTTGCATTTCATTTTGCAATTCGATTCTAGAAGCAATATGATCAGAAATATTTATATAATAATTTTAATTCTCTTTGTTGCAATAAAAAATATGCATAGTGAGTATTTTTTTAAATTTGTTTGGTTTTAGTAAATATAGGTACCAAAATGTACATGACGTACACAAATGACATTCATGTAAATCATTCTCTGAAATAGAACTTACTGCCGCACTCAGAGACGTCAAATATCGTTAATGAGTACTTAACGTCAAAAAATGACAATTCAAAACCAGTCGCTATTCTTGCCGGGTCTATGGTCTAGATTTGAATGAAAATTTTTGACATTAAATACTCATTAAAGTTAATTGATGTCTCTGAGTGCGGCAGTTAAACATTTCTTCAATTGTCTTATTATAGATTACCCGCTAGTTGAATCCAATTCAGATAATAAACTAGATAAAGACGAAAAGCGGTATCCCAATGGGACTGTAGTAGGAAAATATTTATATACCGATCACGAAGGGAATCCAATCCATGTAAAGTACTACGCAGATGATGCCAGCTATGGGTGAGGAGTGATGAATTTTGTAAAGCATTCATATCAGACTGACGGGGTAACAGATACAACGATACATGAACCATTTTAATAACATAATTATTATTGTCTTTAAAACATAGTCGGGCAGCACAAGTTTTACTGTATTTCTAAATAGTGTCTGTATCCTGTAAAATTAAAAGAAATAACAACAAGAAGAAATAACAACTCATCAAATATTAATTCTTTGATATGATCAGGTTTCAGATTAGAGGTTGAAACAAGTATTGAGACCAAAACTAACATTTAATTTTATCTTACATTTTCTCACAGAGTCGAATTAAAAAGCATCAAAGTTATGAGTGGCACTTCAGACAATCCTGTAATGCAAAGTTTTAAGTTACCTACTGCGGATAATTTTTTGCAAGATAGTGAAGCACCAATGGGAGTGTCGTCTGATTTTTACAAGCCTACTAACAACAAATTTAAAACGAATGACCCTTTTGAATTGTTGCATAAAAATTCTTCTAAAAATAAGAATCCGTACGATACAAATTACAAAACTAGCCCCGATTATGAAGTTTACTTTCAAAACGAATTGAAGACTCCAAAGAAGTGTGGAACGGACAAAGTTCGGGTTTATATGGAAAAAGAAAAGAGAAAGATTCGTGAAGCTTCTCAGAGGTACATGGAAGCTGCTAACTATTGCAATCAATTGTGATGATAGTTATAGTAAGGTTTTGATTTATGATTAAATTTTATTTATCTACAATTATTTGTAAAATTTTGAACAATAAAACAGAAAAAATATATAACGATAACACTCGTGTCAATTGTATAGAAACGAATCACCCTTTTATTTAAATGTAAATCTATAATTTAAAAAAACAGACTTGAGTTATTGATTTATCAATACGTAGCTAATGAGTGGTTTGGTATGATCTTTCGTACAGTAGACAGGCAGGCAGGCATCCAACGCGAGAGGACTTAGAAAATTTACACATAATTAGTTCGTGCCATTTACTTTTGGTCACGACGCAAGGTCAAGACGCAAGTGTTATAGACATACATACATAAATTCATACATACATACACATACATAAATCACGCCTATATCCTCGAAGGGGTAGGCAGAGGTGAACTAGAACCCACGCTTCGCCAACTATGTCAAATCCCATGTAATAGGTGGCGAGCCTATTGCCATTTATCGGGCACAAAAGTCGCAGTACATTGTTAGGTGGTATAAGAGGAACGCTGCTGCCCGTGCCCACTTTTCGCCAATTATCCCAGGGTCCCATGCCAAAGGCGTCACCGTCTATAATAATTGTATTCTACTCTACCGTCACCACATGGCACGGCACGCAAATGCTCCCATTTGCATTTAGTCCCATTCGCGTTGGAATAGGAATAGGACCAATTCGAATGAATTATGCCTGAAGATGTCAGTCGCTATCTCGGAATAGAATTATTCAAACGCGGTATACTAGTGATACACAAAGGTGAAAGTGGTAACCTGACGATGTGCTATTCGTACCTCGATCAACATTTTCCTGTTAACACATTATAGGGTTATATGAATAAGATCGGATGTTACATAAAGAGGATTTGTATGCATGAAGTGTCGACGCGCGTACTGATCGAGATATATCAGTATTAATGACGACAGGGTTGTGTCTGATGGGAACTGGTAAGGAGTTCATCTTTATCTTTTACTTAAACATACGATATTGCTTTTGAACGTAACTTAGCATATCTACATACAATTTCCTAAGCAGGATACGTTGATGAGATATCAAGGATCGCAAAATATACATGTATAAGTCACGCAGGGGTGAATTAACACCCAGGTTTCACCAATTATGTTAGGTGACGAGCGTTTTGCCATATATTGCCCGGTGTAATAAGAAAAACGTATTTATGTTTACAATGATAACAATACTTATTTAATGCTAAATGAAAATAATCCTAAAAAATAATCAATAAAGAATTTTAAAATTAGTGACAACCCTGGCATTATCGATTACGCTACAGAACAAACAAAATAGTAAGCGTTGCTCTACATTAGCCGCTTTATTTAGGGCCGCTTTATTTTAAACACCTCAAAAAAAAAAAATATATCCGTTCATTGTTCATCGGTGATCGCCAATTTTCATCTCAATGCGAATTTTGGCTAAGTTATATATTTTTCCCTATTTTGGACTATATTATTACGCTATTCGAAGCCCGGAGCCGAAGCATGATTTATAGTGACCCATTCATGACGAGCTGTAGCTAACTGTGCTTAGTTTAAACAATCGTAGGCAGAGTGCGCTAACCACAGCACCTTTGAGCGCCTCGAAGGAAATGGTCACTACCCCTTATCTCCTCCGCTGTACCTTAGTCGCCTTGTACAAGGCGACTACGGTACCAGAAGATGGCAATAGGCCCGCTTCTTAAAAGAACACTTACATTGTGTTAATACACCTCTGCCTACCCTTTCGCAGGAGGAGAAACAGGAGTGATCAATGTATATTTTCAATGTTATCTTTGTTATTATGTAAGTCAACTAGTTTGTTACATGTGTAACTGTTGTTAAACAGCATGTTAAACGCATATTTATTTTACTGTGGCACAAATTGTTAATTCCACTAGCAGATATTTAGTAAACACCTGATGCTATCCAGTGAAAGTTAGTTTCCGTGGGCTGACGAAATATATTTCTATAAGTCACACCTGAACATAAGGTGGTCTTTTCCGCCCGCTACGCGTAAGCAAAATCCACTTCCTGGTCCTGACCTGGAACCTAACCTGTCCTGACCTGATTAACGACCTAAAAAATTACAATCTCACCTCGGGCGGTAAAAAAGAAAGTCTCAGATCGCATTTTAAACGCCTTCAGCTCTGGCGTCGGATACTTGCGATCTGCACCATTCTTTTATTTACCGCCTTTGGTTTATAATCTACTATTTCATAATGTTGTGTTAGATAGAACACCATTTACTATTACTTTATTACAACTTCTCTGCAGGAAAAGCAGATTCTTCCCGCTTGGTAATACCACATCCACCTTATGTCGGTTTTCTCAGCCGTTGCACACTCTGATGTTGGCAGTTTTTTCTAACAACAACGGAAGAAAAGATAAAAGCGACATCACGTGAGATGGTTTGAACATTTTGCGTATTGAAAAAAAAACTATTATAGATTTTATGAATAAATGAGGTTTTACTTTAAAGTAAATTTTTCTCAGATGTGTCGGTTTTGCTGAATTGAGTAAAACTAAGAAAGTAGGTTAACTACCAGTATGATACTCCAAAATTACTTAACGCATTTCTCGGATAACACTTCCATGTGAAATGATTGCTTTATATCTAGAAACCTATAGGGGACCGGCGCGGCCCCTCTATCCACTAAAATTCACTTTAATTATACGTTTGTATTCTTAAGGCTTATAGTTTGTATTCTTAAGGCTACTTTTCCGAAAATAGATCGTGATTAAGTTATAACAGTGGCCAAAGTGCAATGATTTTCTGCATTTTTACGAGAAAATGCCAAGAAATTATATTATGTCAAATACCTATAGACACTATAGTGACGTCATGTCATACATTCTCACCTTCATCATCATCACCAACATTTTAATGTCCCCACTGCTGGGACACAGGCCTTCTCTACTGGTCACCCATCGAATGACTGGCCTTTACGAACATTGCTTAGTTTGCACAATCGCAGGCCGAGCGCGCTATGCCACTGCGCTAGTGAGCTCACAACTTTAAAATAAATTGAGTAAATTCTACTAATATGATTTATAAAAAGTCGATGAGCTGCATCGTTGTTATTGCTTACAGCGTAATATCTAATTATTTGCATTACGTTACGTTTCCAAGCGGGTTCTCAAAGTCTTCATTAGTTGATATAATAGTCCCAGACACGATAGGTCCAAGATTCCGTCTGCTATTTAATTAGATCCAGTTTTGGAAATGAGGTTGTATTTAATTAAACTCTAACTCATAATATATTTTTGTATTATGAGTTAGAGTTTTAAACCATGTTATTAAGTTGTACCGTGTGGTGACGGCAGAGCAGACTACATTTGTCACCACCCCCATCTCTCCCGTGGGTGTCGTACAAGGCGACTAAGGGTAAATACAGCGATGAGTAATGGGCAGCAGCATTCCTCTCATACCACCTAGCAATATAGGTACTGCGATTTATGTGCCCGACATAAGGCAATAGGCTCGCCGCCTATTTACATGGGACCTAACTTAATTGGCGAAAAGTGAGTGTTAATTCACCTCTGCCTACCCCTTCGGGGATAGAGGCGTGATTTATGTATGTATGTATTATTAAGTTGTTTACCCAAAGAGGGTTGGTGTCAGGCAGGCGGCCGGCTGTAAAACCTAAGCCAAAACCTTGGGCAGTACGGATTGGAATGTTGTCATTCCAATAACTCTCTCCGTTCATCGGTCTCTCGACATGGTCCGTTCCGTCGCTTTTCTATACATTCATTCATCACTAGCACTTTTACGGTGTGATGGATGATATGAATCAAAAGGGAGTGGATGGCTTGATGACGTCTGACCGATATGAATGGAAGAGGAAACATGCTGCGCTGAACCTAAATAAACTGTTAACATGACAGGAAGAAGATTATTAAGTTGGCTTAAATGACTTAATAGAATGGTTTAAAAATAAGTCTCAATGCAGTCTGTGGACAATAGCCTACTACTATATGCTTTCAATATACCTAATGAAAATAATATACGAAAAATAATATAAGGTTAATAACCACAATAAATAGTTATTTGTTGTACGTGAGTGCAAAGTTGTTTTTTAACCGCGTGCTCAATTTTGATAACCGAGCTAGCGAAGGATTCTAAAATTGAATCACGAGCGTAGCGAGTGATTCAAAAATTAGAATCCTGAGCGATAGCGAGGGAATCAAAAGAGCACAAGGTGAAAAATTTTTGCACTCAAGTGCAACACGTAACTTTTCATCCACCCAACGAGAAAATTACAAAATACAAAAAAAAATACAATCACAACAGTTTCTATTTTCACCCAGAAACTTCCACAACACCCTCCCATTAACCCAAACACACTCTCAACACCCACCCAGAAACACCCACAACATTCACACCCGCAATACACACCCATCCACTCAGACACACCCAAAAAACACCCATTCACCCAGAAACACCCACAAAACACCTATTTACCCAGAAACACCCACAAAACACCCATTCACCCAGAAACACCCACAAAACACCCATTCACCCAGAAACACCCAAAAAACACTCATACACCCTGAAACACACACAAATCACCCATTCACCCAGAAACACCCACAAAACACCCATTTACCCAGAAACACCCACAAAACACCCATTCTCCCAGAAACACCCATAAAACACCCATTCACCCAGACACACCTCCAACACCCACCCACCCGCAAAATTTATCACACTCATTAACTTGTCGAAATTCTTCTAATCTTACAATTCACGTTGTTATAATGTTTATATAATGATAAATAATGTTAAAATTAAAATCTAACCACCAAATTTTTTTTTTTGCGGCCTGTGTATACGTTTATTGAGCCGTGCAGTGTTGCTGTTCTACAGACAATAATGAGTTTTCAAAATCGATTTTAAAAATAATGCAGGGGTTAAAAAAAAATATTTTTATGGTTTTAGATACTATTTATAAACCTTAACCCTTGCCCAAAAGTTCAATTTGTTTAGAAAATAAAAAAATAAAAAACCAAGCTCCATACAAATCGAGAACAAGTCCTTTATGACGTGAAAAGAAAATGGCGCGCGCAAAGCAAATTACAAAAAAGGTACACCAAGAAGGTTCCGAGTCTGAGTTTTTAACAAATTAAAATAGGTTGCATGATAATTTCGGCATCATGGAGGTAGAAATAAATAGGTATAATGATGTTTTGAATTCACAAACTCATTGCACACGATGTTCTAAATTCAAATTTACTTTATCCTCTAGAGGATAAAAACGGCTTTTGCACTCAGATATCGAAGAGCAAAAACGCCTTTTCCGAGATGGTGGGATGAAAAATAACTTTAAACTAACTAAGCACTGGGTACACATATAAATATTAAGCCTAAGCATATACATTTAAAACCAAATTGGATTGATATCTAAGCAAATATTTGGTGATAAACACTTATTGTAAAATTATATCCGTGTCACTCTAAAAGCAGTAAATTTGATATTCCTTTATTATAATAATCAAAACATAACTTCAACGTTCTATGAGCCTAAGATGCAACTAAATGGTAATCCATAAAGTTATCCAGGGATACTTCCATTCTGAGCTATGCCTAGGTTTTGCGAACTTCAAAATACGATTTGTAGGAATTTTATGCTGTTAAGATATGGACGTTTATTAAAACATTTGCTAGTTAAGAAATATTATCTTTTTAAACTGGTATTTTCGCTGTGTGGTGACAGCAGAAAATAATTTTCACCACCCCTAATCTCTCCCGCTGATAAGGGTTATGACAGAGATGAGTAATAATAGGCATCTGCATTCCTCTTATACCACCTAGCAATTAATTGCGATTTACGTACCTATTAGGTGGCAATAGATTTGCCGTCTATTACATGGGACCTAACAAAGATGGCGAAACATGGGTGTTAATTCACCTTGCTTCACCCTCGAGGACTAATAGGCGTAATTTATGTATGTATGTACTAGGTATATGTTTCGAAATATTTTTTAAATTGTGTCGCTTGTATTAAATAAGCAGACATAATAATAGTCTCCCATTTGCGGCCACAAACCCATGCGTAGTTCTCTATCTAAATACATGATATGCATAAATTTTGATTTCTATAATTTAAAAATAACATGTGTGAGGAATGAGGAATGGGCAACAAGTGATGAGGAATGGGCAGCAGCGTTCCTCTTATACCACCTAGCAATAGTACTGCGACTTTTGTGCCCGATAAATGGCAATAGGCTCGCCACCTATTACATGGGACCTAACATAATTGGCGAAACGTGGGTGCTAGTTCGCCTCTGCCTACCCCTTCGGGGATATAGGCGTGATTTATGTATGTATGTATGTAAAAATAACACATAATTACACACAAGTGCTATTATTTTGCTACTTAGCAATAACAAATAAAAAATGTAATAGATTCATCGTATCCAATAGTTTGGTAGGTCTGTTGTTAAAACGTATCCAGACAGATAAAGACAATTTGTCGTCCACAGTACCATGCTGTGCTATTGTTTTTCCTAGCTATTCTCTAGCCCATACCCCACTCGCCCGACACTTCCATATAAATTAAGTCACTAGTTTCACTTGCACATTCTACATACAGCTTTTGTTACGGTCATTTGCCATCTTGCATACATAGTGGTGTGGTAGTGCCTTAACTTCAGTGTTGCCATTAATTAAAAACAAAATGTCTTTGAAGGTAAGGATTAATTAAATTTCATGGCGATTATTTAAAAAAATATTTTTATGCATTTTCTATTGTTGTTATTATCGTAGCAAATAATAATAATAATAATAATTACAATTACATAATTATATTATCTTGAGTCCCTCTGTGCTTTAGGAGGCACACTGAACCGTTGGTCACGTATGCATGTGCAATCGGATATGTATCCAAAGGGAAGGTCTGTACCCATTAGTTAATGGGGACCTTACTGCCGCACTCAGAGACGTCAAATAACATTAATGAGTACTTAACGTCAAAAAATGACAATTCAAAACTAGTCGCTATTCTTGCCGGGTTGACTTGACGTCTCTGAGTGCGGCAGTTAGGGAACTAGTGATAATAATAAAGTAGGAAAGTTAACTTTACTACGAAAATGAGACTTTCCACTCGAGTGTTTGCTTCATAGCAATGTAGAAAGTTAAGGGCCTATACTAATCCCTGGGACTTGTGGTGTAACCCAAAAGTAGGCTGCTTATATGATTATTTATGCTTAAATGATTATTCCTTAGAAATATTCATTTTAATAAGGGCTAATTATTTTAATGTTTCAAAATGAATATAATATACAATCTTCTGTTAATTCGTTTATACGGACCGTCTTTATTTAAGTATTTTTCTATTGTTACTTTATTAACTTTATTGTGTCGGCGTACTCGGCGTAGTAACTTCTTCTTGTCCATTTATATCGGTCGGTCTTCATGGAGCCATGCAGTCTCTTTTAAATCATATCATCCATCACCAGAAAGGACCAAGATTAGTTTAGAGAAGTTAAGGGGAGGGTTCAACAAACGGTGGACAACAACTCAAGACTAATCTACGCTTAGCTATCTAACTTAAGTTTTTCAGCCAGTTGTTTGCTTTTGCTTGACACCGAACATCTTTGTGTACGTTGTTTTTGGTTAGTTAACCCACCATGCTTGCCCTGGTATTTTGCATTACCTATATTTTGCTCGTCACCTTTTTAACACTTTTTAATGGTTTCGGATATGTCACCATAGATATCAGTCGCGTGTAAATGTAAAACTCATACGACACACACACACACACACACACACACACACACACACACACACATACACACACACATTAATAACCGCATTTTGCTTACTACGCAGAAAGCGAGCCTATTGTCATCCAGTGGGCTCGCTGATGCCCATTGCTCACCATAGGTATAAATAAATAACCACGAATCTGAAGAAGCTACATATAACTGGAAACCTTAAAAATTATAAGGGGTTTTTCTTTTAAAAAATATGATACATTTATAAATCAAGCCTTTTTATCTTATGGTAAGTGCTATGTCATAGGGGCGAGCCTATTGCAAATAAATTGCAATAATATTGCTAGATTGTATAAGAGGAATGGCGCTGCTTATTTCTTGCCGCTGTCTCACTGCCGCACTCAGAGACGTCAATCAACTTTAATGAGTATTTCATGTCAAACTATTTCATTTAAATCCAGACCATAGACCCCGCAAGAATAGCTGCTAGTTTTGAATTGTCATTTTTTGACATTAAGTACTCATTATCGTTATTTGTCGTCTCTGAGTGCGGCAGTGAGTCATTAGGCGCTTTGTACGATACACACAGGAGAGTTTGGGGGTGGTGACAATTGTATTCTGCTCTGCTCTCACCACACGACTAAACTTATAATACAACTTTGTATATTATAATAGAAGCGCGATAAGCGATTTCCGTGACAGATCAAAATCTTCACAGGTGTAAATGCCGAAGAAAGCTATATTAAATAATGATAAACACAAACTCACATTTTAGACACTGTCGGTGAAGTTTGTAGAATAATTCTAATAGAATAATACAATAAATACGTCGTGTGGTGACGGCAGAGCAGAATACAATTGTCAACGCCCGAAATCTCTCCCACGGGTATCGTACAAGGCGACTAAGGGTTAAAACAGTGATGAGGAATAGGCAGCAGCGTTCCTTTTATACCACCTAGCAATGTACTGCGATTTTCATGCCCGATAAATGGCAATAGGCTCGCCACCATGCTCCCATATGGGACCTAATATAATTTGGCGAAACGTGGGTGTTAATTCACCTCTGTCTACCACTACGGGGATACCTACAGACGCGATTTAAGAATGTATGAATGAATAATACAATAGAATGATACAGCTCCTATTTCAGTTATCTTAGCTAAAGTGAGTGTATTAGGTAATTCATTGTTTCGCACCGACTAATTATCTTATCCTTATAGTCTAGTATCTGAGTCCAACAATCTTTTACACACATTACAGCATACTTACGAGTGAAAACAAGTTACGCATTACAGCAAAAGTCGTAACGTCAAACAAAAAGTTTACCACGTAATGATAATAACTAGCATCTATTGAAAGTATGTGAATCAGTTAAAAAGCCGTCCTTTGTTTATCTCGACACGTATCAGCACTATAAGTAAAGTACATTGTCTTCACAATGGTGAGCTACGATACGAAAAAAATTATGTTTGTTTGCTCTTCACTCAGTATTGTCGTTAATCTTTGAGATGGAATTATTTTGCTGCACTGATATTGTTTAATGTCTTCCCACGCACGGGCTTTGAACCCACCAAGAAAATGTGTGATGCCCATTGCTTACATAACAGTTCTATATCGTCAATGATGATGACAGATTATTGTGGTGGTTAATATTTAATGAAAGTCTTTCTTAGAAAGAAGAAACATTTTAGAAACATTGTAGAAACATTTTTTCAACTTAAATTAAAACTTAAATTAATCGTAATTCACTTTATTATTCCATATTATCTTCAATAGCCAGTTATTTGTTTCAATAGGGGAACGTGGCTGAGAAAGGGTAGGGTATGTCTGAATAAGACACTATTGTGTATAAAATAATTTTGAAAATGGGTATTTTATCACCAGCCTCGGTGCGGTCCCTTAAGGAGGCACGAAGGTCCAAAAGTTCCCACATATCGCTTTACTTATTGGCAAATAGTTTTATACATTGATTTTGCTTACTGTTTTTTTATGTTTATGATTTAAGATTATCGATCATATTTCAAAACGCAACAATTTGACCTGTAAACTGAGTCTGCCGTGAGTTACGGATGCAAAGCACACTTTTCATGTTAGAGAGGTGGAAATAACCATTATTCTTCCAGCTCACGTTTAGTTTTTAGCAGTTATGTCGCCAGTTCCGATTACGTACAATTAAACTCGAGTGACAATCCGATATTTCCTTCCTCAAACGTTTCTTAGTGTCGACATAATTGTCCGCCGTTTACTATTTGCATCAAACACATGTTTTAATTACGTTTAAAAATGCAGCGGAAGATTCACACGGTAATTATACAATCAAGTGCTTGTGCAAATGATGTTAGATCGTTATTAATGCATCATCAACTAACCCAGTGTTCTAAAACTGTATTCGAAATTAATAATCAATGATTTGGTCTTTAATGTCGTTTGTAGTGATTACATTAGTATTTATAAACAGTTTTTCTTCGACATCCTTGTTTTTTACACATTTAATTTGCGTAGTAAATATAAAATATAAAAAAAACTGAACAACTTTACGTATAACAAGTTTTAATAGAATTTGGATTTTACTATTTTTTATTTATTCATTTGTGAGAAGGAATGTCAGGTGTTTGGTGACACGCAACCGGCTGTAAAACCTTAACCATCACTTCGAGTAGTATTTTATTTTTATTTGTTTGGATGGATCTATGTAGTATGGATTGGACTCGGACATCCCAATCCGTTCATAGGTATCTCTATATGGTCCTTTTCACAACTTTGTAATTATTAATTTATCACTAGCACCTTTCCGGTATGTTTAACTTTAATTAAAAAGGAGTGTAGTTATAGCTCGAAGACGTCTGACCGATATGAATATGAAACTACATAGCTATATTTTATTAGATAAAATTGAGAATCTTCGCTATTTTATCCGTGACTTTGATAAACAAAGTAATGCTCTGTCAAATATATCTATTATAAGGATGTCATTATAGATATTATCTTTTATATCCACAACAAGGAATATTATCGGTGATGGCTAACATAATTCTATACGAACTTGAACGAAGTTCTTAACCCTTAAAACATAACCTTCTCAGTCAAAAGTCGAAAAATCATGATTTTTCGAATTTCTAAAATTTTTCATAATTAAAAAGGGATACCATAAAGGGATCCTGTAAACGATGTAGACGGGGCTGGTGGCAAAGGCTACAGAGAAACACCCTTTTAGTAGCCGAGGACTGTATTCACCATATACGTAACAAAATACAACTGACAAGTATCAAAAACAAAACGAGTATCAAAAAATATTAAAAAGTAAATAGAAAACATATCAAAAAGGATTGATACAAAACTCAGTCGGCAACAGATCCCTTGACCCTACACTATTAATATGATTAATTGTACTATTTGGGTCACAAGTCCCAATCGGTGTCATTGACTTCCCCCTCTGCCCCACTCACACTGTCGACCCCCAGCACCCACACGGTGAATCTATACATGGAATGCTAAGAGTTATCGTCCCTCGTATTGCGGAAGTATTTATAATTAATATTCAAATAAAAAAAACAACTAATAGTTTCATTATTTATGTTGGTGTTTAACTTTATAATAGCTATTTATACAAATACTTTAACCTGATTGGCTAGGGCGATGAATTTTTACCATTCAAGTGAATACTTACTTATGACTTTTCCAGATGCTGTTAGTTGTGCTAGCTCTGGTGGCGTGTGCCCAAGCTCGACTCTTTTCATTTCTGAAGCCTGCCACTCACGTACACTCCCAGCCGAGAATAAGCTACGGCCACCACCACATCTCAGCAGATGAACACGTGGATTACTATGTGGGTATATATATGGATTTTAATGACAATTTTTTCTTTCTAATCTTTTTTGTCACGCGATGTATTTCGTACTATACTATACACCGTCATATTGGTCGTTATATATTTGAAGCTATAGTGGTCCTTATATCACTTCAGTATATCTGTCATCTAGATTCCAGTAGGAAGAAGAATTTAAGCGTGAATTCAGTTTTAGGCAGATTTCGCCAATTATGTTAGGTTCAATGTAACGGGGGCGAGTTTGTCGGGCACGTAAATCACAGTAGCTGCCCATTCCTCATAATTTTCTTAACCCGTAGTCGCCTTGTGAGACACTTGCGGGAGAAATTGATGACAGTTGTATTCTGCTCCGTCGTCACTAATAAGTCAGCCAATAAGAACATTCCAATATTTAATTAATTGACCATTAATATTCGCCGTGTCGCCGTGTGGTGACGGCAAAGTAGAATACAATTGTCACCACCTCAAATTTCTCCCGTGGGTGTCGTACAAGGCGACTAAGGATAAATCAGTGTTGAGGAATGGGCAGCAGCGTTCCTCTTATACCACCTAGCAATGTACTGCGACTTTTGTGCCCGATAAATGGCAATAGGCTCGCCACCTATTACATGGGACCTAACATATTTGGCGAAACGTGGGTGCTAGTTCACCTCTGCCTACCCCTTCGGGGATATAGGCGTGAATTATGTATGTATGTAATATTGATTATTTATCTTACTGCCGCACTCAGAGACGTCAATTAACTTTAATGAGTATTTAATGTCAAAAAGCACCTGGCAAGAATAGCGACTAGTTTTGAATTGTCATTTTTTGACGTTAAATACTCATTAACGTTATTTGACGTCTCTGAGTGCGGCAGTTAGTGCCTTTCAAATCGGTTACTGTCTGAGACCTATTAATAGATACTTAGTCACAATGACGCTAACAGTGGACCTGTGTGAATTAAATTAATGTAGATTATATTGACAAAATCCAGTGTAATAACAATATATCGTCCCAACAGTCAAAACATGAATATTTGGTACTTTTAAATTTCTATGCTATTTCATTTCAGAATAATAAGTACGTTGTGTTAATACAACTGATTAGGATTCAGTCATGATTTTTTCTTTGTAATATGAATTCGAGTTCCGCTATGCTTTAGAAGATATGTTAAGCCCTTGGTCCTTTTCCTTATATTCTTCCATCCACATGGAAGGCCTGTGTCCAGCACCACATCATATACACGCCTAACCCTAAAAAGGTAGACAAAGGTGAATAAACACCCTAATTTGCCAAGTATTTTGGTCCCATATTTCTATAATCTATGCAAATGAATTTAAGGCTCAAAATATTGTGTAACTGAAATTGATTGTGCTTATGACCATGTCGCATAAATTCGATATCTGGTTACGATGTCGTTCAAGTTACGCGAGACTTTCATTCGCTTTCCTATCTTCACCTATTTCACTGTTATTTGTTCAACCATTCACTGTTCACTAGGTTACTCGTAACTGGTATTTAATTCGTAAAGTGAGCATTAAACCAGATTTCCTTTTTTGACACTTTCGTTGGATTTAACGTGAGATGTCACACAATAGTTTGTCTAATGACACGCTAAAATGAATGTTACTAGATTTTTTACGTAGAAAAGATTAGTTTCAGAATTTTTCATTGTTTCTTTATTAATGTCTTTTAGGATTGGTCCAACATTGTCTTAAGATAACGTCTCCTTTAATGTTAAATAAGAAAATAATAATATTAAATTCTAATTCAAAATGCATTAGAAAAAATATTTTGCTGATGTTTTACAAAAAAAATCTTATAAACCTTACTTTAGAACGAAAATCGTTTCTTATATAAGTAAAGTAGGTATACCTACTCTTCTGACTTTTTTTAAAAGTGTGATATAGAAGAATAATTTACAGTTTTGTATTACGATATATATTTACACAATATTTACATAATATTTACATCTCTCTCTGATTTAGGTTAAACAGCAGAGAATTTCCCAAGTTCATATTTTAATCTATTTTCTTGTAAATTGGATTCATGTTCGTTAATATATTATTTAAAATTTTTGAAACAATTGAATACTGTTACTGTACCAAAAGTCCAATATGTTAAAATCTTGTGCTTTGTGTAATAAGAATACTTATTTAATTCTTATGTGACATACATTGCTTTGTATACCTATACACGATACTTATAGCACGTTTTACTTATATTAACTTAGCGTGCATACACCGGTAATGTTACGCGAATACAGTTTAAGTAATGCTAATGTTCTTATTACCTCACTTTACAATTGCTTATGCTTATACTGCTGACAGTACTTACTAGAAAGTACCATCAGTCGCGTTATGTCAATAATGGTATTTTAAACAAGCCCATATTTGTGAAGAGTACAATTTATGTATCTGGATTTCTGCTTCCGTATCTAGAATTTTTCATATTTTTGTACAAATAGAAAATAAAAATTTCAAAGAAAAATTTCAAAGAATTTTGAATGGTTGCGGTAGCAATATTTTTTCTAAATATTTCTGGATTAATTTTGTAACATTTTTATAATATTTAAATAAAAATCAAATCAATTCAAAATCAATCTTGGTTGGCCCGGATAGCAGCGGACGCGGGTTCGATTCCCGCATCAAGACCATAATTTTTCGAAATTCTTTTTCTAACCACCAAAATCTTTGTACTAATTTTTCTAACATTTATATAATGTTAAAATTAAAATCGAATAGTTTAAAAATCAAATCATAATTTATGTTATGGTGTTGTTGTTAGTAAGGATACGTATTTTATTTTTTGTTAAGCAAGAGTCCGTCTGACAACTGTAACAGTTCATTTTTATAAATACGTGCCTTATGACTATTTTTTTTAATTACAGGCGTACCCGAAATACGTTTTCAAATATGGTGTGAACGACTTCCACACTGGAGATATTAAAACACACCACGAGAGCAGAGACGGTGATGTTGTTAAAGGTAAATAAAATTGACTAAATTTATTACGTGAACCTTATTATTATTGGTAAACTCTACAAGACATCTTGATGTAGGAGGTATATTGCTGACATTGAAGATGTCAAAGAATTATATGCAAAGAATCTGATTGATGGGATTATAAAATAGACTGATGATAGAATATGAGTAGTGCAAGTAGGATTTCGAAACGCCATAGAATGTACAGATCATGTCTACTCTCTAAAATGCAGAACTCAGAATTTTCTGTTTAAAAACCAACGAGCATATTGGGCATTCAAAGTATACGCTGATAACCAGGAAATTAGCGCCCTCAGAGAAAGATTATCAGAGGATTTTAATCTAAGTCAGACAAAGGTCATGTTTATTGAAAAAAAATATATTGAAATTGATTGTTTGTTCCAGGCCAATACACTGTAGTGGAACCTGACGGTTCTCTCCGTACTGTAGACTACACAGCTGACAAGCACAATGGTTTCAATGCGGTTGTCCACAAAACGGCGCCTATCTCTGCACATGAAGCCGGATTTCTATAAAGTGTGAATATCGGATAGTTTTAAAGAAAAATTATTAACAGCTCTGAAATATTGTTGAATTTCGCATTGGAATTTAGCAAATTTCACAAGGTTCATAAAGATGTCTTTCCACTAAAGATAAATCCAAAATTACTAAGCGGTATGCCTCCAATCAAGTTAATTCCTAAGCAATACACATAGATACCGTCAGCTTATAATCTTTATCGTTCTTTTAGATACGTCGCATATCTCTAGCGTCAGAACGAGTCCTCAATTGTCCCTAATTTTAAAAGACTTTTTCAGAAGTTTTTAGTTCGTTGCTGGTACTGGTGTTATTACACGAGTAGGAGTGTGCGATAGATGCATAATAAATAGCGATTTGACCACCTTAGAATTGTCATGAAAAATAAAAAAGGTGATTAATATAATGCTCAGTCTTGTTAGTACTGAAATTAATATAACATGAGAGTTTTTCTTTAAAATAAAAATTAATGTAAATTTCTTGTTGCGAGACATGGAAGTAGCTTACTGTGTGCTGCGTTTTCTGACATCTGATAATGATGTTTTTCTTTTTAATTTAAAATCTGAGAATGTTCTTAGTGAAATTTGTTAGCAACCTTTAAAGCGCAGTTGAGACTGAATAATTGTTAATGTTACTTATTTATAATTGTTGTCTTGTTATTAAAACTCAATGTACCTGATATGAAAAGAATATGTAAATTGTTGATTGATGAGAATAAATTGTTGGTTTGTTACTGTTGTTGTTGTTATGCTAGTTGTATTATTTAGTGTTGTTAATGAGTTCTCTAAGGAAAATGTCAATAAAGTTGATAAAGATCGCTATTGTTTCATTTCACGTAAAATAGTAATAAACTGCGTCGTTTTTGTAATTAGATTTAGCGAAGATTTTGTGAATTTAGAAAGATTTTAACACACCTTATGTCTTTTAAACCAATAGAATAGCTTAAGTATACAATAATAGTATAACTATATCATAAAAATTCTTAATAACATAAATCGCTTTTTAAATACAAAACAGATACAATCAAAATTCGAAAAATATATAATTACTGCTGCAGTAATTATTATTTTAGAACCTACAAAGTATAATATTGAGTTACAACACTATACGACACATTGTGAAACATGTTTTTTCTGTGCCATATTATAACAATTTCTGTAATATTATTACAATGACAATGATCCACAATAATGATAAAATCGACTCAAAAAATTGTGTCTTATGAAAAAAAAAATCGTTTCATTTCTTTTTGACTTACATCAATTTTTTTTTAAAAGTTATTTGTACATCGAGCGAGACATTTGAGCGAAGTTGTCGTATGATTGTTTAATAAAAAACTAGTTTCTAGATATACACTTGAAGATAAAGCTTGTTTTAAGAGAGTAAAATTATGTATAACTAGTCCGGTTAGGTAATTAATAAAGACTTCGAGAAATATCCTCGGCACTAAATGGCATAAAAATCACATTATATCAATGTAAAGATACAACTGAAAAATCCAGCAATATTTACTTTGATAACATATTTTTAGTTTTGAATAACTAATTTCGTTTCTGCCTTTCCTCTATTATTTCTTGATTTATGTTTTTTTTAATAAATTTAATGATAGTATTACGAAATTTTCTTTGTGACATTTTAAAATTGTCATCTCAATATATTTTCTCTTGTAACGAATCATTAATGGTACTGTACCTAAGTATTAACAATGGTTAGACAGATTGCCGTCGGATTGCTTGAATTCTGTTGGGAATATAAGTTTGCGTATATTATTAATATTGATAAATATTATTACGAAGTATGTATATATATTTGTCCGTCATCTAGTATCGATAACAAAAGCACTTAAACATACATAATCCTTGGTAAATCTTTTCGAGTTGATTTCATCTAACCTCTAACAAAATAATAGAACTATATATATTTAACACAGCTCGTTTAACACATATTTGTTACATAACCTTGTTTAATTGCAGTCAACATAAGTTCACCACAAGCCCTTTGTTTGGAGCTTGTGAACGTGAAACAAAAAGACATAGCCGCTTGTTTTGCTATCGGTGCGGAAAATCTACGGTGAGATTGTTGATTCTTTGTTTGTGACATTGATGCGATAATGCAGAAATCGGAAAGCTAGGGCGGTATTAGCCGCTAGCTAGGCGACTACTTCGGTACCGGTCACGAAAACACTCCGCTAAACTATATACACTGGGAGAGTCTGGGATCTGCCTTGCGGTAATTCACTTAATTTCTCCCCCCCCCCCTCAAAGTCCAACTTACCTTGACACTACCCTGCCACTGGGTACGGTAGCATGTAATCTATATTTTAAAAATAAAAATAAGCTTTCGTTATTATCACAATATGTATAAAAAAGGTGTGTACATAAAGTGAAAAAGTAAGAAATGTGTTGAAAAATCATTGTCCTATTGCGGGAATCGAAAATGCAATAGTTTTTCTAACATTAATATACAGTGTGCAAACAAAAATTCAATCATAAAGTTGCGGGAATCTACGAGAAACATTAATATAATGTAATAAGTTTTCTAATATTTATATTTAGGGTGCAAATAAAAATTAAATAACATACTTTGATATTACTAAAAAGTTTATTGGACCGAAAATGTCCCAAAACCACTATTATTATAATTTTCTATTATAAATAATAATTTACATTTAAATTTTTTACATATTAAGATTGATTGCACCTCCACAGTAAGCCTACGACAGGTATAAATAATGCCATTGTCCAACACAATTTAACTCAATCATTACTTCTTTCAAATATTTCATATTTGTGTTGTACAGTCAACAGCACATCAGGTTTCTACAAACTGTCAAATATTTCCAATCAATTTTGAACTTTATGATAAGGATGTTAAGGTTGAAAATTTATTAGAGAAATTTGACAGATTGTAGTAACCCGATGTGCTGTTGACTGTACCCTTATGTCTGTAGTTGTAAAGATCTGCTTCATACTGAACACAGAAATAGATCAAAATGAAACTAAATTTGACTTACGAGTTTCCCGAACATCGTGGAGATTATGAGCAAATAAGATAGGCAGGTAATAATAGTTATTTGTTGTACGTGAGTGCAAAGTTGTTTTTTAACCGCGTGCTCAATTTTGATGACCGAGCTAGCGAAGGAGACAAAAATTAGAATCCTGAGCGATAGCGAGGGAATCAAAAGAGCACAAGGTGAAAAATCTTTGCACTCGAGTGCAACACGTAACTTTTCATCCCCCCCAACGAGGAAATTGCAAAATACAAAAAAAAAATACAATCACAACAGTTTCTGTTTTCACCCAGAAACTTCCACAACACCCTCCCATTAAGCGAAACACACTCTCAACACCCACCCAGAAACACCCACAACATTTACACCCGCAATACACACCCATCCACTCAGACACACCCAAAAAACACCCATTCACTCAGAAACACCCACAAAACACCCATTCACCCAGAAAACCCCACAAAACACCCATTCACCCAGAAACACCCATAAAACACCCATTTACCCAGAAACACCCAAAAAACACCCATTCACCCAGAAACCCACACAAAACATCCATTCACCCAGAAACACCCATTCACTCAAAAACACCCACAAAACACCCATTCACCCAGAAACACCCACAAAACACCCATTCACCGAGAAACACCCACAAAACACCGATTAACCCAGAAACACCCAAAAAACACCCATTCACCCAGAAACACCTACAAAACACCCAATCACACCCAAAAAACACTCAATCACCCAGAAACACCCACAATTCTCACCCATCCATTCAGACACACCCACAAAAACCCATTCACCCAGACACACCCACAAAACACTTATTCACCTAGACACACCCTCAAAACACCCATTCACCCAGACACACCTCCAACAGCCTCCCATCCACCCAGCCACACCCGCGACATTCATCCAGACACACCTGTAAGTACCTAATAAAAATTACTCCGAGATGGTCAATCAGCTTGAGTCAAGCACGTTGATTTTCTGTATGTTTTTGTTCCGTTGCTAGCGTAAACAAATCAAACAGACCTAAAAAGCTTTTAAATGCTTGTCTCAAGCATCAAGCAAGCGTTGTAGACGATCAAAATGTTTAAAGCAAGATTGACGCCAAGCTGATTGACCGTCACGGAACTCCTGGGTTTTAACAAATTTATGACGTGAAAAGATTTTTTTTTTAATTCTCCCTATATTTTAAGGAAGGCAAAGGGTCGAGCCCATACAGCCAAGTCTTTAGTGTATATTTTATCTGTAGTCTTATGAAAATGAGTGGGTGAAAAGTATGAATGAAATGAATTTTACGTTAAAATATGGGTGCCACATATTTTAACGCATCTAGGGAGTGCTTGGCGCGAATTGAATGGTAACAGAGTTAATGATGGTGCTTGATGAAATGGATAAAACCACTTTTTATAGTGATCTTCACCACAACATCAAACACATCATGAGACTTATTTTCGATGATTCTGCATAATTGCACATCAACACGGATGCTTGTGCATCAAAATAACACCACTTTCACTGCACAAAATCCACTCTGTAACAATTTTTGAATTAGTGAAAATAAATCTGACTGACACCACGAAACGCGCCAAACACTCCTCGACGTGAAAAGAAAATGGCGCGCGCAAAGCAAATTACAAAAAAAGTACACCAAGAAGGTTCCGAGTCTGAGTTTTTAACAAATTAAAATAGGTTGCATGACAATTTCGGCACCATGGAGGTAGAAATAAATATGTATAATGATGTTTTGAATTCACAAACTCATTGCACACGATGTTCTAAATTCAAATTTACTTTAACCTCTAGAGGATAAAAACGGCTTTTGCACTCAGATATCGAAGAGCAAAAACGCCTTTTCCGAGATGGTGGGATGAAATAGTTATTTGTTGTACATGAGTGCAAAGTTGTTTTTTAACCGCGTGCTCAATTTTGATGACCGAGCTAGCGAAGGATTCTAAAATTGAATCACGAGCGTAGCAATTGATTCAAAAATTAGAATCCTGAGCGATAGCGAGGGAATCAAAAGAGCACAAGGTGAAAAATCTTTGCACTCGAGTGCAACACGTAACTTTTCATCCCCCCCAACGAGGAAATTGCAAAATACAAAAAAAAATAATTTCACAACAGTTTCTGTTTTCACCCAGAAACATCCACAACACCCTCCCATTAACCCAAACACACTCTCAACACCCACCCAGAAACACCCACAACATTCACACCCGAAATACACACCTATTCACCCAGAAACACCCAAAAAACACCCATTCACCCAGAAACACCAACAAAACACCCATTCACCCAGAAACAACCACAAAACACCCATTCACCCAAAAACACCCAAAAAACACCCATTCACCCAGAAACACCCACAACACACCCATTCACCCAGAAACACCCACAAAACACCCATTCACCAAGAAACACCCACAAAACACCCATTCACCCAGAAACACCCACAAAACACCCATTCACCCAGAAACACCCACAAAATGTCCAATCACCCAGACACACTCACAAAACACCCAGAAACACCCACAAAACACCCATTCGCCCAGAAACACCCAAAAAACACCCATTCACCCAGAAACACCCATTCACCCAGAAACATCCACAAAATATCTAATCACCCAGACACACCCACAACATCCATTCAGACACCCACAACTTTCACCCAGTCACGCCCACAATACTCACCCATCCATTCAGACAAACCCACAAAACACCCATTCACCTAGACACACCCACAAAAAACCCATTCACCTAGACACACCCACAAAACACCCATTCATCCAGACACCTCCAACACCCACCCATCCATCCAGCCACACCCGCAAAATATATCCTGACACACCTGTAAGTACCTAATAAAAATTACCGTCCCTAATAGAGTTCCGAGACGGTCAATCAGCTTGAGTCAAGCACGTTGATTTTCTGTATATTTTTGTTCCGTTGCTAGCGTAAACAAATCAAACAAACCTAAAAAAAATTTAAATGCTTGACTCAAGCATCAAGCAAGCATTGTAGACGATCAAAATGTTTAAAGCAAGATTGACGCCAAGCTGATTGACCGTCACGGAACTCCTAAGTTATAACAAATTTATAACGTAAAAGAAAATGGCGCACGCAAAGCAAATTACAAAAAAAGTACACCAAGAAGGTTCCGAGTCTGAGTTTTTAACAAATTAAAATAGGTTGCATGGTAATTTCGGCACCATGGAGGTAGAAATAAATAGGTATAATGATGTTTTAAATTCACAAACTCATTGCACACGATGTTCTAAATTCAAATATACTTTAACCTCTAGAGGATAAAAACGGCTTTTGCACTCAGATATCGAAGAGCAAAAACGCTTTTTCCGAGATGGTGGGATGAAAAAAATATTATAATGTTGTAAACCGAAATCTACACTTGGGTCACAAGTCCCAGGCGCTGCCACTGACTTCTCTCTCTCTCTCTCTCTCTCTCTCTCTCTCACACTATGGACTCAGCATCCGCACGGTGAATCCATGGAATGCTAAGGGTTTTCGTCTCATAAGTATTGTCAGAAATAAATGAATAAAAATCTGCTAATAATGTTTGATTGACTGTTTGGCCTACATTTGGTTAATGTTTGGGCAACGCTGATAATTATGTTGCATGTTACAGAAAACAATGGTTTTCTGTTAGCGCTGAATCATGCCTAGATAGCAAATGAAACTCCATGCACAGTAAGTGTTTAATTTTGTTGAATTGTTCCCCTGAAAATGTTTTATGCAAGCACTTTTGTGTAAGGCATATACACTCATCAACAATGACTAAGGATATTTTAGGTACACCTACTACATGGTGCCGTGTGGTGACGGCAGAGTAGAATACAATTGTCACCACCTCAAATCTCTCCCGTGGGTGTCGTACAAGGCGACTAAGGATAAATCAATGATGAGGAATGGGCAGCAGCGTTCCTCTTGTACCACCTAGCAATAGCAATTTACTGCGACTTTTGTGCCCGATAAATGGCAATAGGCTCGCCACCTATTACATGGGACCTAACATAATTGGCGAAATGTGGGTGCTAGTTCACCTCTGCCTACCCCTTCGGGGATATAGGCGTGATTTATGTATGTATGTATGTACTACATGTTCTATCAGCCTCCGATCTTTTAATACTGACATATTCTTTGTAGGTTTGTTTGATTTACGATAATTTCACAGTTACGTGTCCCGCGTGAATGAAAGAGTACCGAAGTTGGGCCACACAACACGCGGCAGCAGACCAGGGCCCGTAGCCAAGTGGCAATCGTTTCATAACGATAACGTGTCGAAGTTCGTCACGATCGGCCATATTACTTTGGTATCTACTAGCTTTAACGCAGATGTAAAATGTGTGCGCCGCCTCATACGAAACATAAGGCCCCTTATTATAAAACGTGGACTAAAGTGAGTCATGGTTTAAAATTGATGCTTACTCTGTCTTTCATTCATCAAATAAAAGGAACAGCATCAGTTTTAAACTATGACTTACTTTAGTCTATGTTTTATAATAAGGTGGTTTTGTTTTAAGACGTACTATTAATTGATTCGTGCACTTAAAAAAAAACAACTATGTAGATGCAATTGCCACCAGCGATTTACTTACCTTATTTTTTGAAGCATGTGTTAGGAGGAGTATGAAATAATCCATTTTCGGCTACCTATCCAATCATGACCGTGGCGAAGGTTTCGTGAATACTGCAGTTGCATTCCGAAGGCACAGGAACTAGCGCCTTCAAGCTTCTCAACTAAATTAGTATTAAGACACCACAACTTACTTTCGGGATACCAAGCCGAATAATTGGCTAACAAAGGTAAATATTTAGTTAGAGGACTCTCCCATTGTTCTGAGCAGGATGTGGCAGCCTTAGAAAACGGAAAGACTGCTTGATCATACACAATGATACTTATTTACGCTTATTGTTTTCGGAAAGAAAATTACTTACCTACGCAGGTATATTGCGTTTGACTTGTCAGCTTTCTGTGTGATGTCGAGTGGCCTTTATATCATTATTAAATTAAGTAGAACATTCAAAGACGCTAAGGCAGCGATGAGTAATAGGCAGCATCGTTCCTCTGTGCCCAATAGATGGCAATAGGCTTACCTCCTATTCACACTTCGGGAGGTTTGACACACTTAATTAACAAGTTGAAGGGCTCTCTTTTAACAACTACTTAAAAGAGGAGGATATATCTAGCTACGTTGGCTGTTCTAATGAAATGGTTTGTTCCGAGTTCGAATCCTATCTGAAACCATATAATATATATCATATTTATGTGCCGCGTGGTGACGGCAGAGTAGAATACAATTGTCACTACCCCAAATCTCTCCCGTGGGAGTCGTACAAGGTGACTAAGGATAAATCGGTGATGAGGAATGGGCAGCAGCGTTCCTCTTATACCACCTAGCATACTGCGAATTTTGTACCCGATAAATGGCAATAGGCTCGCCACTTATTACATCGGACTTAACATAATTGGCGAAACGTGGGTGGTAGTTCACCTCTGCCTACCCCTTCGGGGATATAGGCGTGATTTATGTATGTATATATATTATATTTATCAACCGTATAAAGTAAACTATAGACGGTAATAAACCAGAATAAAGCATACACCTTTTGAAATTATTGCTACCTGTGATGATGAATCAAAAAAAAAGTTTGCAACCATAATTATTGTACGAGAATGTAGTAAGTAGCATTTAACTTCATAACACTCTAGAAGCGACACTGTTCGAAATGTCACAGTCAACAAAGCTGTTGACACGAATTCGTTTTCCTAATTGCTGAGAAATCGTTACTTTTTACGTCATACTATGTGATAACATTATTTGGACTATAACATACAGGTAACATTACTTTGATTTGCCTTTAACACGAAAGATGAGCTAGATGGATATAGTGGTCAAGATGAACTCTTAAGTTCTTCTTCTTCCTATCATCGTCTCCCTGCCCCATTGCCATGGTGTCTGGGTAGACACTATCCCCCTTATTATTAAACATGGACTCAAGTTACTAATAGTTTAAATCTGATGCTGTCACTTTTATTTGCTGAATGGATGACGGAGTTGGCATAAATTTTTATACCGTCTTTTATAATAAAGGTTTAATAATTAATTTAATTCATACCATCCATCACACTGGAATGTGTAAAACACTGACGGAAAGGACCCCGTCGAGTGACCGATGAACGATGACAGTGATTAGGATGACAACATTAAAATTTAAAATTATAAATTTTAGGCATAAATTTTATAACCGGTTGCCTGCCTGACACCAACACTCTTTAGGTATACTGTTGTTGGTGGTTTGCCCGTCACCATCGGGATTCCACGAGGTACTTTTGGGGAATCTCCCTTTGACGACTTTTACGACACCCGTGAGTGGTGTGTGGCACATTCTACGTTATTTTATCGATCGCAGGCCAGTATGAAAGGTATGAGTAGTACAGAATCCTAGAACAATTGATATATATTAGGTAATAATAACGAGATAATTAGAATATGTACAGAACTCACATAGCAGTAGGCAAGACGGACCAGATTCAAAATGCTTAAGTCCTTATAGCTTTCTTGTTTGTTCCACGTGGAATCAATTGCCGTGACTACGGAACAATATACGGGTCATGGATTCAGACATCAAAAATTTGACTCATTGAAATTAACGCATCAAAAATGCTGTTTGAAAGTCAATTTGCGGTTTTCATGTCCATTAATTAAGTCATTCTATTATGATGCTTACATCTTTTTTTAACTAGAATAATATTTACGCTAATGATAATATTGTGTAAGCTAGTTCACTAAAATGTATCGTCTTCGAATAGTCGCTATTTGCAAGAAACAAAATAGCCACTGGCAAGGTCATTGATTATTCATAAAGGCAAACTAGCGACATCTTTAAAATGCACCTCGTGGCATCTCGGTAAGATTAAAAAAATAACTAGTCCAAGTCAAATTAATCAACTTTTATTGCGTACATTCTAAAAATATTGATGGCGCTTGGATAAAGTGGTAAATCGTGATCTGTTCTTAAAATTGCATTACGGAATTAACGGGTATTTACTATAGGTACACATTAGTGCAGTAATTAGTCATATGACTAATTAAACCGAATTAATAATATACATTTAGTAAAGTTTCATAACTAGATACATATTTACTATTTTCAAATTTGATTACTTGTTAAATAGTTTCATGGAAAAATAAAAAAAATCAAGTGTGCATCATTTTGTTTTTAGTTGATAAATTATTATATAACATATTACATACTAAATATGCAAAATACACTGAGCCGCAAAGAAAAGGATCTAATAACAAAATCTCAAATATGGAAAACAATTTAATTAAATTTGACTTAACGACAAACATAAGAAGACGTACCTACTAACAATAGTATTAAAGTTAATGGTACCTTCCGATTTGTTTTCTTTGCAGCCAGTGTTTTAACCCATTTTTTTTTATAATTTATTCGCTCACAATTACAGGACGATTGCTCACTGAGATTGTAATATCCAGCCCATGAAAGAAGTAATACAAAATTAAAATTGACAGGTAAATCTACCCGAAATACGTTCAACGTACGCTGATTCTCATAGTTCACATAACAAGCTGTATTGCGACAGCGCCATCCATATACTCTACCGTGCGAACATTTTCTCAATTAGCCAGCGGCGCACGCGCAAGGAAACTTCATTTTCGGAAGCCGCCACGCCTGCCAAGGCTGCCTTTGCAAACAAATAAGGCCACTTATAAATGCTTGGGAAAAATCTTTTGTCGTATTCAGGGAGACGACACTGAACGGACTGGTCGTGTCTGAAAAAAATTGAAAAAAAAAAACAATAAAAAATATGTGGGTGAAGTGTATGTTGGCAGCAGTGGCGCTTAGTGCGGTCCAGGCGAGTCCCAAATTGGCAGCGTTCCAGCCCGGATATCCAGAGTACTATGTGAAGAAAGTAAATAGCAATTTCATTGTTTGTGTTGCACTTTAGATTCGGATAAAAGTACAGTGAAAATTTTTTGAATAAAATTTGCACTTGACGTTTAACGTTAAAAAAATAAATTTAATAATCAAATATTGAAACAATAGGTACATAAGTTTGGTCATTAACATCTGTTGTTATACATATTTTATATTGGTATTTTTGATAAATTGTATTAAATACTTTACAAATATAAAAAATAATTAATAAATAGCAAAGAATTAAATAATAACTCAATTTTTTTTATTAATTTATGACATGTTATGGTTGATCAATTGACTTTAATCGAGGATAACACATACATTTGTTTATTCAATAATTGTTCCAGATATTTGTATAGTCATGATTTCGATAAAATTCAAAAGTAAATAATTATATTTTAAAATATTTCTTAATTCCCAGGATCACCCGCGATACGCATATAACTATGGTGTCGCCGACCACAGCACAGGAGATATCAAATCCCAACATGAGACTAGAGATGGAGATGTGGTAAAAGGTAATTAATTCCCTGTGTAATAGGGGAAAGTGGCCGAAAGCCTAGGTATAATACCTAAATCGGGCATTCACGCGTATAAAATCATAAAATAATCTGTTTCCTTGAAGGCAGGAGGTTAAGGTTCTTATTTACTTACTTTCTTACTTAAGCGGCCAATCTTTCTCGGTGTAAAAAAATGCCTCCTTTGGGCTGCCCCCCACGCCTCCTTCAAATTGTTTACAAATTGTTATTTATCCTACAGTAACATTCTCGATCTAGTCTTAAATTTTTATTTTTTAGAAATACATTAAAATTTATAGAGCAAAATAAATGAAATAATAATCGATTCGCTATCATATAACAGTTATTGATTTAGTAACGCCAATCGATAAGGAATATTTCAAAAGTAACAATTAATATTAAAAGTTAAAAGGTCATCTCAAAGCACATGTTCAAAACTTGAAATACAATATTAACCTGAAAGGCCGGAGTTCACCAAGACTTAAACAGGCGATTATTATTTAATCGCGGTTTTTTGACTTTTGACCGTATGGAAGAACTGTCAAAAACTGACGGTTATTTTTCAAGCACCTGTTTTACGTTTTGGTGAACTCGATTCTAAATGAGAATTACGCCTTACTAGAAGAACCCTTACAGGCATTGGCGTAAAAATAAGTATAGAACTTAGTAATACATAC
Organism: Cataclysta lemnata; assembly: GCA_963931975.1. Lineage (NCBI taxonomy): Eukaryota > Metazoa > Arthropoda > Insecta > Lepidoptera > Crambidae > Cataclysta > Cataclysta lemnata. The sequence continues at coordinate 5,545,050 of OZ008343.1, forward strand.
ATACATACATAAATCACGCCCATATCCCCGAAGGGGTAGGCAGAGGTGAATTCTCACCCGCGTTTCGCCAATTATGTTTAGTCCCATGTAATAGGTGGCGAGCCTATTGCCATTTATTGGGCACAAAAGTCGCAGTACATTGTCAGGACGGTGGTATAAGAGGAACGCTGCTGCCCATTCCTCATCACTGATTTATCCTTAGTCGCCTTGTACGACACCCACGGGAGAGATTTGGGATGGTGACAATTGTATTCTACTCTGCCGTCACCATACGGCTACGGTTAGAACTTAGTAAAATTAACCTTTATGTATAATAACCTTTATGTAGAAGTAAATTAACCTTTATGTAGAGTAACGAGGAGGGAGCTCGCTAGCGCAGTGGCACAGCGCGCTTGGCCTGCGATTGCGTAAACTAAGCAATTTCGCTGAGGCCGGTCATTGGATGGGTGACCAAAATTTTATTATCTCGAGTTCCTCCGTGCTTCGGAAGGCACGTTAAGCCGTTGGTCCCGGCTGCAACTGCAGTCGTTAGCACCCACCAACCCGCACTAGGCCAGCGTGGAGGGGTATGGCCCAATCTCCCTATATTCTTCCATCCATAGGGAAGGCCCGTGCCCCAGCAGTGGGGACATTAAAGGGCTGGTGATGATGATGATGATGAGAATAACGAGAAGGCACTAAAATAGAGAAAATAGTAACAACATCAAATAAGCTAGTGAAGTCTTGAGATAAGATTTATTCTCAGATATTTAGGATTTTATGCACTTCATTTGTACACGCAGTTCATAGTAGCCATTGTAACCTCAACATCTTGTACTCCCAGCTGATTAAATCTGTTTGTTAGTGAGTAGCGTGTATTGTTTGCAAACTGTGCCGCCATTAGCGATTGTTAGTACTAACTACGATAAAGAGGTAAGTCATATTCCCTCATGAAACACTGTGGTCGCATTATTTTCCACAAATTTACTGAAAAGTTCGTTTGATAACTAAATCCCACGTATGAAAATCGAAAATAGACCAATGATCTTAATAATATTGATAGATTTATTTAGATTTTTATTATCAGCCTTGCATTGTCTTCCCTTTACATCATACCTAGTTTGGAACAATGGAGCTATTGATATTTAAATATATAGTTTCGAACTGATAAAATTACAAGCAACAAATTTAATTGACCGATTTTTATGAGATTTTTTTGTGTATGTATGTAGGTTTGAGAATAGGTTCCATGCTATTTTTTACTCTTAGGTATAATCACCTAAACAACGTATGTTGACTATAATATCCTTAATCTTTTTATATAAATAGCGATAGTTACGATCTCATTTTTATTTGAAAATTATAATATATTAATTATATTATTCTGAGTACAATATTACAAAAAAAAGGCCAACAATTTTCTGTACTCGATTTGTTTGTCACTATTACTTAAATATTATTTAACTTATTGTTGGATACCTATAAGTATGATAATTTATATATACTACTTTTTAATGTTTTTATCTATAATCCTTAATCGCCACAGGTTTCCTGGTAGGGTTTTTTTTTAATAAAATAGTACAGTATTATAATGTTTAAAAAATAAGTAGATCAAAATAATGCCCTTCTTTATTAATAACTTTAATGGTTGTAAACTACGCTTTATTTTCAGGACAGTACTCTTTGGTGGAACCAGACGGCTCAGTGAGAACAGTCGACTACACAGCGGATCCTGTGAACGGTTTTAATGCGGTTGTGTCCAAATCCGGCCCGACAGTCCACGTAGCACCCCCACAGCCCAAGCCAGTGATTCAGTTTGTGCCAAAGGCGGTGCCAGTTCCCGTAGAGGTTCCGAGACAGTACGTGGAACAGGCATACCCGATTCCTCCGTCTTTCCGTAAGTTTTTTTTAGCTGCATCAGACTTTTTTGTACTCTATTAGGAATCCTCCAACCAAAGAGATACTGTCTCTAGTCCAATAAAATTTTATAAGAATGTCCCCCCCCTTATAGATCTAAAGTTTAATTGATGTTTGTTTAGGTAATTCTGAAGATTAAGCTTAGTTAACTGAATATGAAGAATTTGGGCTATCTACTATGAATAAGGTCATGGGAAGCCGTAGGGCAAAACCAATTAAGTTACTGTACTTGGTTGGAAGAGGCCTAACAGGCATCTCTCGGTTGAAAAGACGATGTATATCGTTACATTTTGGAATAAATTTTACACATTTTACAAAATAGTCAATATAAAGGCTCGATTGCAGAAATATGAGATGTTTGTATAGTTCGATGTATAGTTTGATATGATGTCAACTGTACTATCATATGTTTAATAAGTAAACTATATTTCAAATGGAAATGCTTATCAACATAAATTTTTGAAGTTAATTTTTCAAAGTGTACTATTAGAGCTTCTTTATTTCATATGACAGTCATTTATATTAAGTGTCTTTTAATAGCGAAAGTCGCACCAGAGAGTCAACAATTCGTGTATATCACTCCTGCGCCGCCGACACAACATCAAGTTGTATCCAAACCAATCCCTGTACCCGTTCAAGTTTCTCCTGAATATTACGGTCAGTTTTAGCATGGGGGTGATGATGATGAAGGTCGGATATTCCACGCTTGACTTGTCATTTTTCAAGGAGTCATCGTTAAGTCACATCGCTCATTTGGCTTGCGGAAATATTTTTATTTCAGATGAATATTGAATTAGAATCAAACAATCTGAAGGCTTAAATATTTTAAAGGCTTTCTCTAATTTTTCTAGAATGCATGGAATTATTTCATTGGTGTCAACTAGATGTAGGTTTCATAATTCTTTATAAACATCCAAGTCATTTAACTATTCATGTCACGAGTTTTTCACTGTTAGAGTTTCATCGAAGTCAAATATTTTGCGGTATTGCATCGTTGGTTGTTCGTAGCTTTTAACAGTTCATACCTTTTGGAAACAAGTCTTTACTTCCTATATTTTTTCCAATAGCCAAATTGTATCCTGGGCTTCAACAAACGGTCTACGCAAATCCAGGGCCGCCTACACAACATAATGTTGGACAATATGTTCAAAAACCAATTCCAGTGCCCGTCGAATTTCCGTCTAGATCCTACTATGGTTAGTCTATTTTTCTGTCGATCATTACCTTGGAGGAGGCACGCTTTTACAATTCACTGCCAATGGTTTCATCAGCGGTGTTCATGACATTCATATTTGTCATTAAGAAATCTAATTAATAGATTTTTTGGTGTCATCACTGTTTTATGTTATTGCTATACCGCTACTAACCTTTATTAGGTTAAATTTAACATTTTTGCTTAAACAAATAAGGTAGATACTCAAAGAGGTAATTGATTTTTAGAGATTCTACAGGAATTTTAGTATAAAGAAGCTGTACCAAAGTTTATTCTTAAAAGTCGCCATAACTAATAATTATTTTAATGTTGACTTCTAATATTAAATATGTCTCAAAACAAGAAAATAATAAAGTCGATTACAGAATGTGTAGATCTAGCAGTGTCTAACAGTGTCCTAACTGTAGAATAATTATATTTTAATTAATAAAGTCCACGTTATTAAAATCTATAGAAATATTATTTTCTATGCATAACAGCCATAACAATAGCAGCGAGGATACCATTATACTGCGGGTTTTCCTAACAGGACCAACGTGGTTCTGATAAGCTGTATTAAGATTTTTAAATCATTGGTAGATGAGCATAGTGACTGTAAATTTTATTAAAACAAATCAAGCGCACATTTATCACATACACCCTCATCAATCACTAAAACTATAATATATAGCATACTGTTCATGAAAACAACATAATTTGAAACACACTCCATTATAAATAGTTTTTAGATGTTCACTTTACAATTCTCATCTCCATCTCCATTTTTGCTATTTACTTCATTGCATGTTACATTAAATTGGAAAAGGTAAAAAAAATAACTCGTCGATATAAAAAAAATTACAAATTAAAACAACGTATACGTTTACCGAGATTTGTCCAGGGCTATGATTTTCATAGTTTTTTAAAGTAATTTAAATTGATTAATTTTGGGATGGATCAGTGAAGTGCTAAGAAAGGATTGTATAAGGAATGCATATGAGAGGAAGTTGGTAGAGAATGCAGAAAAACTATTTAAAAAAGGACAGTGATTTAAATAAAATATAATAAATATAACGTGCGATTGGCATTATAAGGGATGACGTTCCTTTAATCAGAATTGTCGAGTCGTTTGACGGATTATGATAAATTGTTTGGATGAAGAGTACCATTTATTAAATATCATCCTTAAATAAATAATACTTAGGATATTATTTAAATTGCTTTTTTTTGTATTTCAGTGTTCCCTAAAGCTGTTCCGCAGTTCCCTGAATACGATGGTTTCGATATCGAAGGAGATTACCCCGTCCCACCTGGCAACTACTTTAATTAGTTTGTAAGAAAGACCTAATAAAATAATTGATGTAAATATACTTATGAAATAAAATTATAACTGTTATTTATTTAACGGCGATAATGCGACTGAATCTTGAACACCTTGGAGTTCACATAATTTAGTCTAAATTTAAAGAACGTAAGAATAACATATAGAATAACAACATATAACTAAACAGCTGCATTCTTATGTATGTATATTATTATACAGTTTGTCATAATTACAAAAATAACTGAATACAAATTAAGATTAAAGTCCGATTTCGATGTTTTATTACTTTGTAAATTATAATTCCTTGTAGTGTGTAGTGATAATTAAATTGTATGTAGATTAAATTACACTGAACTAAAAATTTAATTCCATTCCTTAAAACAATCACTAAAAACAAATAAATTTCGTTTATTTCCTTAAATATCGCTGGGATTTCCCTTTAAGTAATAAATGATAGTTGTATTGGGAATGACCCGCTGCTTCCTTTATAGATAACATACATACATAAATCACGCCTATATCCCCGAAGGGGTAGGCAGAGGTGAACTAGCACCCACGTTTCGCCAATTATGTTAGGTCCTATTGCCATTTATCGGGCACAAAATTCGCAGTACATTGCTATTGCTAGGTGGTATATGCTAGTAGGAACGCTGCTGCCCATTCCTCATAATTGATTTATCCTTAGTCGCCTTGTACAACTACCATTTGGGGTGGTGACAATTGTATTCTACTCTGCCGTCACCACACGGCGTTAAAATATACATGATTAAATATATAGATCATCTGTTATTACACTCTTTAGGAAACATATAATTTTTAAAACTATCAGTGACCCCCTAACCAAGTGGCCAATCTACTCGAACGCATAGAAAACAAATGTATGAAACTGACGTATTACAAAGAAAACAAAACTTCAGTTTCATACTTTTGTTTTCCATGCGTTCGAATAGAAAAGCCACGTTTTGGCTAGGCCCCTTAAGCATCACAATCGGATATTGGTCTATATCATGCACACCGAAAAATTACTCCTTGTAGACTGCTACTGAAATGTTTTAAAAGTAATAATTTGCAATTCTTTTCATTTAACATTATTTTAAAAATTGCACATTTTAAACATACAATATTAAAGATTTTAAAAGTTCTACGTACTATACGTACGTAGTCTTTATACAGGGCAGGAATACTAATTACTCTAATGGTTTATAAGATATGTAGAATTAGATAGGTATTTTGTGTTTGATTAGGATGATTAATAACTATTTAATTTGATCAGGCGCTCTTGTAATAATTTCAGACTCCTTATAGACTAAATACTGCAATGTTGTAGGAAACATACTAAACTATGTTCAAGATTTAAGAGTTTACTAAATATATTTATAGGTTTGAGATAAGTATATGTTCGTGTGAATGTTACGAAATGAAAATTTAGATTAAAAAAAAGAGAGAGAAATATATATTATAATTTCTCTCTCATTAATAATTATATAAAATATATATTATATATATTTATATAATAATAATTATATAAAATATATATTATATATATTTATATAATTATTAATGCTGAGGTAATTTTTACAAATAATTATTAATATATTTAGATTGTTGATGATTGTTGCATTGAATGTTATCATATAATAAGAGCTTTTTAGCCTGTTTATGTGCTCTTCAACTGTTTAATATTAATTAGCTTCTTTAACAACGATTACGTCATACTTATAGGGTCAATCTTTTGATAATCATTATTTTTGTTTCACTTTATACAAACAATCCCATTTTATGGATATATGAATAAATGACAATTTGTTATTGCACAAGGACAAAAGATAGGAGAAAACACAAAAAGAACACACGGTCAAAGGGCGTCCTTATTGCTAACCATAAATGCCAAATAGCCTTATGTCGTACTCAGTAACAGTATGTCCCAAGACGATATAAGCCCCCAGGTTCTTGACTACCTATTAAGACATTGTTTTCCAATAGTATTGTTTTATATGCCAATAAATATAAACACCTGCTTAGTATAAATACCGAAGTAGATCTTTTAAATTAATGCAAAGAATTCATGGCTCAAGAACGAATCGTGACCGATTTTATTAGATGCGGAACAAACCACGCGCTCATCTTCATAAATCTGTACTGAGTTGCAAAAAAAAGTAATGCTAATGTCAGACATTATTTTTCATAATCAAATCTTTGTAAGTCATAAAGTGTAAAAAATACTATATTTAATTTTTATAATGGGCTTACCACACAATATTCCAGATTGGGTCCAATTATTAAATATTATTATAAAAGCATAATAACTTAATTCTTTTAAAATGAAAATTTCGTAGAAAATTATATAATTTTCATAATTAAATATATTCGATAATATTAATTTCGACTAAAATGAGTCTAGCTTACGAAATAAACAACAAAAACATGATGCAAAGAAAAAAAAGAGAACATTGTCACTAATGAATTTAAATAACTTTACATTTGTTAGTGACGATAAAATAAAATAAATGCTGTTAAATTTGTTGTTGTTACTGATCTGTTGGTAATCTAGTGTAAATTTTTATTTTATAATATTTTATTATTACGGAAAGTTTTAATTTTCATACTCTATTTAAAGTTAACGATGGCATAATATACAACTCGTTTGAGTTGCCGGATATTGAACAATTGAGGACTTATTCAATCTTAAATTTCAATCAGTTAAATAAGTTAACAATAGATATATAATTACTTATACATAATGTTGTCAAACATATTTTAAATCCGTTTGCATTGTTGTTATTGAACCAATATAGCGGATGAATTTCACGTCGATTCTGCCTCTCATACGTGTAATTCTTTCGCCTTAGAGGAGTTCCAAACTAATCTGTATTGCGAAATGACTTGAAAAAATGAGACATCTCATCAAATTCTACGTGTTGAAGACTTAACAAAAGCATGTTTTATTGGTTGTTAGTTATATTTTAAATTGCAACCTAGTGTAATCGTTTGCGGAGTGAATGTATCAGGTCATGACCTATTGTCAAGTAACGCATTCTGACACATCCCAGCACGAATTATGTCGATAAAAATCTTTTTTGATCTTAAAGAATGCTTTATTTTAATTGGAATATGCATGTGCAATATTGTTTTGTGTTATAAAATCGGAACTTATTAATCTAGTTATTGAAGCGAATTCATTTATTTTAGCTGGAAATTTAGAGTTCCATAATTATTTAAGATCAAACATTCATTAATCATTATGGCTAAAATTTTTTTATCAGTATAAAATCATTATTAATTTCCTGATTCCATCTTATATGCATTTGAATTACTCTTTTGGTTAAAAGATCTAATATAAAATGAATCATCATCATCTTTATAAAATGAATTAAGAAAAATACAGTAAGCAGTAGTGTGTACGCACTTTTTGTTGTTTGTTGTTACGTTTACTTCCCCATCTCCAATATCTCCCGCAGGTGTCGTACAAGGCAATTGGGCAGCAACGATCCTCTTAGTTTCTAAAATCTCAAAAATACATACTGATATTAAGACATTTAAGGTACAATCTAGATAGTTTAGTACCTTATCGATCTTATTAACCCCTTACAGGTAATTTTACACATTCGACTCTTTAACGACAAATACGCAATAATCTCGCAAAAATCCATTGTTTCTCATAAAAGGACATCAATAATAGAAGTTTTAGCCAATCTTTGAAATGTGCATTGACTAATCGCCGGAAATTTTACAGTGCAAAGTGTATTGACTCAAGAAAATGTCTATAAAATTACCTCACATTTAGGGAGGCACCTCCGAAAGGAAAAGTGTGATACCTTATGAAATATTGTACGGCCAACGGCACTTTAGTCTGAAGTTCTTCAAACGATTTTAGACCTTAACCTGGCGGTAATAAATCACAAAGTTGATTGAGAAAATTTGACATTTCTGTGGAAGCCTGACGCTGCTGTTGGCTTGAAATGGCAATAAAAAATAGTCGCAATGTAATTGTTTTGCACAAGTCCTATCACTTCTTATGCACGGTCAAGCGGCATTGTTGATGTTACAACATACTTTGTGCATATGTAACGACGCTAAGCCGCCTGTATTATTTGGCAAGTGACATTAAAAACTATGGGAGCCCAAAGACCTTTCGAATATCGCTTAGATGTTCTTGGGCGATTCGTTTTACGTTTCAAATAGAAAAGGTTTTGATTGGTTATTCTAATTACAAGCTGTTACTGAATACTTCAGCTTGTTACTGTGAACGAAGAGCTTAGAATTTGCCGAGGAATAAGTATTGACGTCACGACTATAATTTTCTTTTTAATAAACATATAAGGTTGTCTCGGATAGATCACTTTTAGCGATAAGACCGCCTCTTGTGCTCCGTTGTCGATGTTACTTCCTCTATATGTCCTGTATTATGATATTTTGATGTACTATAATGTGTATTCTATTCTAACATAGCCGCGTGGTAACGGCAGAGAAGAATAATAAAGGCAACTAACTGCCACACTCAGAGACGTCAATTAACGTTAATAAGTACATAATGTCATAAAATTGCAATTCAAAACTAGTTATCCTATTGTTGCCTGGTCTATCTATGATCTAGATTTAAAAGTTTTTTTTTGACATTAAGTACTCATTAAAGTTAATTGACGTCTCTGAGTGCGGCAGTAAGAGTTATAATACAACGCGAAATGTGCAACAGCATTCTTGGCGCACTGCCTAGCAAATTACATAGGCGCCCTATTACATAGGAATAAGCTGGCTAAATGAGGTGTTTTAAAATATACATTAATTGTCCTCCAGTGTTAGGTGCCATGTAATATGCGTGAGTTTACCGATCATTAATCGCAGTGTATCACTAAAATTTTGAGCACTGCCTATAAAGTTAAGTGGACAATACCTGTCAGAATTTGTATGGAAAAACGTAAATTTTGCCAATACTTAAATGTTAAGCAGGACTCCAACTTGGAGTAGCGTTTCTGCATTCGGGGGTAAATGGTGAAACAGGAACGCTGATGCCTATTCTTCATCACTGCTTTAACCCTTAATCGCCTTGTACGACACTTGCAAGGGGTATTAGGTTAATGACAGTCATTATTTTAGGTTCAAAAGCGTAGAATGATTTCATAATGAATATTGTTATTGTAACGCAGTATCACTAACATCTGTATAATCCGAAACAAGCGTATCTGTGAATGCAATAGCAAATAGTCCATTACAGATATAATTGGTCAATATCTTGCCATTGTGAAACTTTTTTCACAACTAAATACCTAACATTTGTATCATAAGCACTAGTATCACAAAGTGGTTATGCCTCATCGCTTTTGGTTAAAGAGTAATAGTGTTACATAGGTTCGAATTTAAGTATTTACATCGATTCAGTCGATCGATGTGTAAATATGAATTCAAACATGTTGTTACGTATATTATCATCATCATCATCACCTGGCCGTGTGGTGACGGGATAGTAGAATATAATTGTCACTTCCCCAAATCTCTCCCGTGGGTGTCGTACAAGGCGGCTAAGGATAAATTAGTGATGAGGAATGGGCAGCTGCGTTCCTCTTATACCACCTAGCAATGTACTGCGACTTTTGTGCCCGATAAATGGCAATAGGCTCGACACCTATTACATGGGCGAAACGTGGGTGCTAGTTCATCTCTGTCTACCTCTTCGAGGATATATGCATGATTCATGTATGTATGTATGTATCATCACCAACCAGGCCAGGGCATAGGCTTTCCCTTTGCACGGAAGAATATAGAGATGGGCCATCATAACCCATCACGCTGGTCCATGTCGGACAGTAGATGCAGCTGGAGACAACGGCTTAACGTGCCCTTTTGAAGCACGGAGGAACTCGAAACATTATAATTTTGGCATATCTGTAGTTAAATCTGTCCTTAATTAAGCGTCGATTTACCGTCGCCAAAGATCAAATCGGTTTGCTAAGATTGCATTATGGTTAAAACAGAAAACGTGTTTTTTTCTTTTGTTTGTTCTTCTATTGACTTCTATAGCCATAATAATGTCCTTATTGTTAATAGGATAAACTGGTAAGACAGAAAAGTCCAGCATAAAAAATAATTTTTCCATTTTTTTTTGTAATAGGTAACTATGCCCTACCTGAATTCTCCACCGTTTTTATTAAGCTCTAATTTTAATGATCTTTTGTCATTGCAGCTTGTATAATTTTAAAATAAATAATATAAAATGGTATGTATGTGCATGATTCTCCAGTGTTTTTATTTAGCTCTAATTTTGAATGACCTGTTTTCATTGCAGCCCATTGTATAATTTTTAAATAACTGATATAAAATAGTACATACATACATAAATCACGCCTATATCCCCGGAGGGGTAGGCAGAGGTGAACTAGCACCCACGTTTCGCCAATTATGTTAGGTCCCATGTAATAGGTGTCGAGCCTATTGCCATTTCTCGGGCACAAAATTCGCAGTACTATTGCTACGTGATATAAGAGGAACGCTGCTGCCCATTTCTCATCGCTGATTTATCCTTAGTCGCCTTGTACGACACCCACGGGAGAGTTTTGGGGTGGTGACAATCGTATTCTACTTTGCCGTCACCACACGGCATAATATAAAATAGTATGTATGAGGAATTGTGGATGATACATAATACCGACTACCTAACAGTAGACTCTTTGGGATTATATAGGTGTGACGTATGTCTGTAGCTCGTGAAGGCACTTCCTTACCTACACCGACTTCCTGTAGTAGCTTTACTTATAGAAGTTCTAGATAATAACAATAATCGTGCCTAGGTCCAAGTTTAAGACGAAATTACGATGATACCGATCGATCAAACGACTGTAAAACAACAATTACGCTTTGTTGGAGTTTTAACTCGCTTGAATCAACAGCAGGGTTACCAATTTCACATTTCCGATTACCCGAATCACTCACTTCGCAGATAAAAGACCAGTATTCCTTTTATGTATTTCGTGAATGCTTGTTAACAGGAAGCTTTTGCAAAATGAATTGTGTTAAGCTTCACCAGTTCCAATTAGTATTAATTAAGGTAAATTGGGACTTTGAGCTCTTGGCGAGTCACATATCGTCTGTAGACATAATTGAAGCAAAATGTTATAGTAGTGGTTGTGTATTTTCGTAATTGCCAAAGATTTTTAATTGAATCTTTTCTTTTCTTTCTTGGTTAGTTATTGAATGCGTCAGGGTCAGCACCTCGTTGGCGGATCGGATAGCGGGTGGGTTTTGGGGATCTATCGTTGTATACTGAGGTATACTGCGCACTACTTTATATATTAGACACACGGGTTTTCGATGTCTGTCTTGGTGATTCAAGCGTGTTGTAATCATACCAGTTAGTAAACTAATATTGATCTTTATTTTTTGACACACATTCCGCTCTATTTTAGGACCTAAGTACAAATAGGGGAAATCGATAGCAATAGCTCGCCTTTTTGCCATCAAGCGGGCACGCAAATCGCAGTATTGCTAAGCAGCTGGTATTCTAGGTACTTCTTCTTCCTGCCCTGTTCCCAGTCTATCTGGGGTCGGCGCAGCATGTTTCCTCTTCCATTCATATGTCAGACGTCATCAAGCCATCCACTCCCTTTTGATTCATATCTTCCATCCCACCGTAAAGGTGCTAGTGATGAATGAATTAAAGAAAAGAGACGGAACAGACCATTTCGAGAGACCCATGAACGGAGAGAGTGATTAAAATGACAACATTCCAATCCATACTGCTCAAGGTTTTCGCTTAGGTTTTACAGCCGGCCGCCTGCCTGACACCAACCCTCTTTGGGTACGCTGTTGTTGGTGGTTTGTCCTCTACCATTCGGGTGCCCCAAGGTGCTTATTGGTCTACACCGGGCAATCTCCCTTAGTCGACTTTTACGACACCCATGGGATGAGTTGGGGCTGGCCTATTCTACGTTATTTGTTCGCTCCCAGGCCAGCATAGAAGGCTGGTATACTAGGTACGCTGGCATTTATTACCATTAGTCGCCTCGAGACCCGCGAGTGAGATAGAAATGGTGTCAATTGTATTTTACTCTGCCAACTCTGTGGTATGTTGATTTTTAGCAACCCTAACCGAAAGTGAAGGTAGAATCGTTTCTGAGACATGATTCATTGTTTCATGGAGGGCATTCCATTAGACAGTGCGGATTGATCGGAAAGATATCGGAAAGGGAAGAGCCGCAATCGACCGCGCTCACTCCAAACTGTTGTATTTGATGATTGCGATAGCAAAACAAGCGGGCATTATGAGATAAGACACATTTTCTCTTCGGGAATGATGAGCACAACAGTCTCATTGATACAATAGCTTCAATACATACATACATACATAAATCACGCCTATATCCCCGAAGGGGAAGGCAGAGGTGAACTAGCACCCACGTTTCGCCAATTATGTCAGGTCCCATGTAATAGGTGGCGAGCCTATTGCCATTTATCGGACACAAAAGTCGCAGTACTATTGCTAGATGGTATAAGAGAAACGCTGCTGTCCATTCCTCATCACTGATTTATCCTTAGTGGCCTTGTACGACACCCACGGGAGAGATTTGGGGTGGTGACAATTGTATTCTACTCTGCCGTCACCACACGGTGACAGCAGAGACACCAATAGCTTGAATATCGACAAAAAAGTTTTATAATACGGTACGACACACACGGGTCGTAAATGTATATAAAACTCTATTCTGTTCTAACATAACCACAAATATAACAGTAAAATAGTACATTTATTACCAAGGGCGGTAAAACAAAGAACGTCTCAGATTGCAAGTATTTGACGAGCTAAAAGCGACCGAACTGAAAGCGAGGGCGATTAATATTGCGGCGGAAAATGCAACTTTCTGGTCAGGTGTGACATAATAGTAGATTAAATACATTAATCTGCGACATTCTTTCTTTTACCGCCTTTGGTATATAATTTACTACTAGAATATGTCCTGTGAAGCAAGCAGGTTTTGAAACGAATGGAACTAAAAAGAGTCGTAAACCAACAGGACCCAACTTCGTAGCTAGAAAACTTTGTACTGTGTTTAGGTTGCGTATCACATCGAAGTGCTAATTTAATTGAGCACCAGTTTTCCTAATGACTGACGATTGCAGACGATTAAATAATCTAAAATCTATTTTCCGTGGCACGTTTATGTCGTGCCTTCGCTTCAGGCGACAAATTGGTCTTTAGTAGCTAATAGCGGCAAAACGTTATCCAACCCTAAACATTTACGTTACTTGAACTAGTTTCCACAAGTTATTGCCGCGTTTCAAGGGCAATGTGTATTTACTTGATGACATTTGCGATATTTACTTCCAGCATGCATGTATGAGTTCACTTCTTTTATGAATATTTATGGTTTGATTTTATGTCGCATACATAAATGTAAATAAATTGTTTCGCTCCTTGAACGCCATTAGGCTTGACATTTTGAAGTGAGTAGCGTATTTATTTCAGATTTCATAAATATTCTGTACATTTACCCCGCTGTATGGTATCTGGATGTGTCACTAAATAACAGGCTAAAATTAATTAAATAAGACAGCTAAATTGGTATAGAACTAATTAGTTTTCAGTAATTTCATTTAGAAATATGTAATTCAATTTTACTTGGAAAAGCATTCTAGGAATATGGGTGCATACTGTGAGCCAACCATCACACTTTATAAGTAATTTTATTATGACTCTTCGACAGGTTCTTAATGATGTATAGAGGCCGATCCTGTTGTCATTTATCTGGTACGTAAATAGCTGTATATTGCTAGGTGGTATAAGAAGAACGCTGCTGCCTATTACTCGTCACTGTCTTAACCCTTAATCGCCTTGTACGACACTCATGGGTGAGATGGGAGTGGTCACAATTGTGTTCTGTTTAGCCGTCACCAGACACTCATGGATGAGATGGGAGTGGTGACAATTGTATTCAGTTTAGCCGTCACCAGACACTCATGGGTGTGATGGGAGTGGTGACAATTGTATTCAGTTTAGCCGTCACCAGACACTCATGGTTGAGATGGGAGTGGTGACAATTGTATTCAGTTTAGCCGTCACCAGCCACTCATGGCTGAGATGGGAGTGGTGACAATTATATTCTGTTTAGCCGTCACCAGACACTCATGGTTGAGATGGGAGTGGTGACAATTGTATTCAGTTTAGCCGTCACCAGCCACTCATGGCTGAGATGGGAGTGGTGACAATTGTATTCTGTTTAGCCGTCACCAGACACTCATGGATGAGATGGGAGTGGTGAGAATAGTATTCAGTTTAGCCGTCACCAGACACTCATGGGTGAGATGGGAGTGGTGACAATTGTATTCTGTTTAGCCGTCACCAGACACTCATGGGTGAGATGGGAGTGGTGACAATGGTATTCAGTTTAGCCGTCACCAGACACTCATGGTTGAGATAAGAGTGGTGACAATTGTATTCAGTTTAGCCGTCACCAGCCACTCATGGCTGAGATGGGAGTGGTGACAATTGTATTCTGTTTAGCCGTCACCAGACACTCATGGTTGAGATGGGAGTGGTGACAATTGTATTCAGTTTAGCCGTCACCACGCGTTACTTGGATCAACAATAGTACAGGGCCTAGCTGAGTGATTTATCTATTCGAACGCATAGAAAACAAAAGTATGAAACTGACGTATCGTTTTACGCCAGTTTCATATATTTTGTATTCTATAGATTGGCCACTTGGCTAGGGGGGCTGGCCAGTAACAGAAAACAATGCCAATATACGCCGCACACGATTGGCCAAGAGTTGCAGATGCTTAGAAACGCGACGTCTCTTACACCACATCACTTCCCTGTAGAACACGATGTCCTTTAGATGAAAAATGTGAAGTTTCGAAAGGGAGCGAACTCATAAGCAATCGTCACTATGCAATGTGTTGATATTTAAATAACACAAGTTAACATTGGTCCAGCGGCGACCTTGACTTTTAAAGTGTACCTCCCAACGCTTCCGACGAGCGACAATACTAGAGCAGTGACGTACGACCGGCCGAGAAAACACCGCGAGATTTATGCGTTTTAGCACATATCTTATTGAAGATACTCAGGGATAAATTTTGTATTCGTGAGACTATTAATAAAAAATGTTACTTTAACGTTGAAAAGCAGACGAAAGCTGAGATTTAGTGAATGTTATTATAGTGAAGCCTTTACCCCTATGTTGGGACAAAAGAAGATGTCAGATTTTGGAGCTCGACGAAAAAAATATGGAGTAAATGGAATGAAAGGATCCATAATCCCTACGAAAAATGACGGATATGTATAAAACATATTGACGAAACAAGATGCAGAAAAATATATTAGGGATACAAACGGAAAAAAGTGATTTCTACTAGTACCTATACATAGAGAACTATCATTCTATTATAATTTAATTGTAGGCCATTCTTTTTCTTCCTGCCCTTTTCCCAGTCTATCTGTGGTCGCCATTCATATCGTTCAGACGTCATCAAGTCATCCACTTTCCTTTGATTCATATTACCCATCACACCGGAAAGGTGTTAACGATGAATGAATCTATAGATAAGTGATGCAATAGAACCATGTCAAGAGATCAATGAACGGAAAGAAGGATTGGGATGATATCATTCCAATCCATACTGCTCAATGTTTTGGTATAGGTTTTGCAGCCAGCCGCCTGCTTGACACCAACCTTCTTTGGGTCAGCTGTTGTTTGTGGTTTGCTCTCCAATTAGTTTTTTATATCCTAATCTCCCTATTGTAAAGTTAGACATTGCAGGGAAAAATTATTGAATGACATTATAAGGTATATATTTAACGTAATAGCTGGAAATATTCACAAGATCTATAGATGTTATTCGTTATATAGATCTTCAAAGCTCTTAGATTAAGCTCAGTATTACTTAATAAGCGAGCAGATCTTGCAAATTACATCTAAATTACTTGCCAACAAAACCTACTTGAGCCACACTTTGCAAATTACACGCTTAAAAACTAAAGCTGCAATTTAAGAAAAATAAAACCTCTAAAATGAGATCTAAGTAGGATGTGAATAAGGATGTCTGCCTATGAATAAGTTTGACATTTAACTTAAGTAGTTTTTCAAAGGACTCGTTAAGTGACTGTGCATTTAATCCGGGTATATAGATTGATTTCGAATGTAGGTACCCATTAATTTAACTTAGCAATGAATATTGTATTAATAGGTATACCTACCTACAAGCTGCTTTTTGCCTACGACACCGTCTGCGCTTTTAAAGTTTTCCAATGATCTTATAGCTCTTCGCAAATCTAATTGGTAAGCGTAGGTATGTCAAGCGATGGTCATAAATTTGCTCATGGTCATTACTCAAATAGTATGAAAGATATCCTAACAAATATGGAACAAATCTATGGGATAAAACCTTGTACATCAACCATGGTGTGAATATTTAACATACATACATACATACATAAATCACGCCTATATCCCAGAAGGGGTAGGCAGAGGTGAACTAGCACCCACGTTTCGCCAATTATGTTAAGTCCCATGTAATAGGTGGCGAGCCTATTGCCATTTATCGGGCACAAAAGTCTCAGTGCATTGCTGGGTGGTAGAAGAGGAACGCCGCTGCCCATTCCTCATCACTGATTTATCCTTAGTCGCCTTGTACGACACCCACGGGAGAGATTTGGGGTGGTGACAATTGTATTCTACTCTGCCGTCACCACACGGCATGAATATTTAACATTATCAGAATACAATATAACCCATTGACATTGATATGGACCACTGCTGGAGTGGAAGCCTTCTTTTAGGATGAAGAATACAGGAAAACTGGCCCTTATTATGAGTCAGCAAGTCGGTTAGTTTCAATTCTAGAGATTCTTAAAGCAGGAGTTATCGACCGACACCAACTGACCTGTTCATTCCCTGATTTGTAGTAATACATTAATACAGACGAAATCTAAAGTTTGGCTTGTTGTTCGATGGTCAGACATGGTCAAAGCGCATACATTTTCGTAGCATATTGCCAAATACTTTAACTGCGCCCATTAAGTAGGTACTTTATTATAAGGTGCAATACCACGACGTGAGAGTAAGAAGATATATTCTATCGTGTGTATAATTGTAAAGTATGTATTGTAAAATAATTACAAATAAATGACCGGTTAGTCAATAACCGCTAATTTATTTGTAATTATTTTGACTATAGCTCTGGCTAAAAACACCTGGCGTGACATATGCGAATAGTCATAGCTGGTAAAACCAAACGTTTTGTAATCACCAAGTACAGCTCATTGTATGATAATTAAGTTATACAAGTACAAACTCAAAATGTTAGTCTGATTAAACAGTCACACGAAACTCAAATATTAATCAAAGTTTGAGAGGCAGTGCATTAAAACGTCGAGTAGAAGCAAAATTGCATTGGAGTAGATTTATATGCAACAAGTATTTGCTAGTTAGTCAATTTGTCAGTCCAATCGTGTCAGGTTGGCCCACTAGATTGGTTTAATGCCAATATACATTATGCATTCTCGTCATACAGATGTACATCTATAAAAATGCTATCACGATTGTAAGTGAATAATCGCTTCGAAGGCAACTAAAATGTTGCATGGGCAGTTATGCAATTATGAGCTTTCCGTTTGGTATGTCGAAGTTATCCTTTTGAAACAGGAGGAATTTTTTTTGATCGTGTAGAGTAATTCGCCTCTGCCTGCCTCTTCGGGGATATAGGCATGATTTATGTATGTATGTATAGTAATAATAAGTAATAATTAACGAAAAACACTTCAATAGGAAAATAAAAAATTGCGGATTACCTGTCAGGCACTAGCGGTTATTAGTTACAAAAATCAACATCTTGCTTAAGAAATATACTATATACAAACAAATAAAAAAGACTTTCCTTTAAAAATAAGTTTTGATACTATGTTATTAGTGGTATATTTTTTAATATGTACACAATTTTTCCTCGTGATAATCGGTGAGGTAAGTTAGGACAGTGGCTATCGAGGATCCGTAATAGTAAGTTGATCCTGACTAAATTAACATAATGAAAAATAACAATTTACCTAAATTGCTAATTAAAGACAATAATAGCAATATTTGTCTTTATTTACCGAAATAACGTGATGTCAGTATGGCGTGTGACACAGATTAAGTTGGGTTCAGTGGTTTTTTGTCTATAATTTGGTTCGGTGCATTTTCTCTACAGTCATACTGTTTTAGAATTGAATTAGATTATGCTCGGTCAGCTTATTAATATTGATAGCCGTGTGGTGACGGCAGAGTAGAATACCATTTTCACCTCCCCAAATCTCTCCCGTGGGTGTCGTACAAGGCGACTAAGGATAAATCAATCATGAGGAATGGGCAGCAGCGTTCATCTTATACCACCTAGCAATAGCAATGTACTGCGACTTTTGTGCCCGATAAATTGCAATAGCCTCGCCACCTATTACATGGGACCTTACATAATTGGCGAAACGTGGGTGCTAGTTCACCTCTGCCTACCCCTTCGGGGATATAGGCGTGATTTATGTCTGTATGTATGTATCTTATTGATACCGCCAAATGCCGTCATGTAATAACGTAAATAGATGCACAGGCTCAAAATACTGTCTTAGTCGCCTCGTACGACATACAGGGGATGTGAAATGGGACGGGTGAAAAATGTATTCAGCTCTAGCGTTGTCGTCACCATGTTCCTACAATGTTGTGATCATTCCTGTTTCACGTTTCTCATACGAGTGACTTTCAGGCTTCTTGAAGGGTTTGTGCACAAAACTGCGCAACGACGTCCCATCGTAAAAATCTACGAGCTCGCACGACGCATGGTAGGGACTGGCGAATTGATTCGTATCGCGCATTACTTCAATTTCACACTGCTTTGGTTCTTCTTCCTGTATCAAGAAATTCATATTGTAATTTTCAATTCAATTGAATTCGCAGTTTTGTGTACTAGCATTAATGCGTGTGCTTTTATTTTTTCTATAGTGCGAGCACCAGATTAGTGGTCATTATTGCAAACAGGGCTGTAAGTTAAACAATTGTGACATTTCGCCAAGAAAGCTACAAACTAAAAGATCAATATTGAGTAATATAAAAGATTGGTGATTATCGTTATTTATAATATAGATCAGTAAACAAACGAAGCTCTGTTTTATAGCCTCTAATATAGGGCAGGCAGACCTCGGTCATGACGCGGACGGCCGTGAAGCCACTTACACAGATGAGCCGTCAGGTTGTCGTACATCAATTACAATTTACACACTATGTAATATAGATACATAAATAATTCTCAATAACACACACGTACTATTAAATTACACGTTAATTGTATATCATTTCACGCTTTCGCAATTAGGTACACGATGTTTATTTGTTTATATTAGTTTATACGTATAAATAAATCACGACCATTAATCCCCGAAGAGGTAGGCGAATTAACACCCTAGTTTGGCTAATTATGATAGGTCCAATGTAATAGGGTGCAGGCGGGCCTATTGCCATCTGTCGGGCACGTCAGTTAGTATTATCTATTGTTATAAAAATGAATTGAACAATATGAAACGAACCGCTGTTTCCATAAAAACAAAATTAATTAATTTACTAAAGAACACTGTTTAAACTAAAGCACACGGTATCTTTTCAGCGGCTATCTCTTCTCATCATAGCGTAATCGCAGAGGGAAGTAGTACTGTTTAAGCTAAAACGATTTTTAATCATTAAATTTAATAAGCGAATTCAATTAACCAAACAAAGTCTATCACTTTAACGTAAACGTACTCGACACTGCGGTTGCTTTGAACTTACGTGAAGCAAGTTAAGGTTGACAATAGATTGTAGACCGTAATTCATACAACTTACCTACATCGCGTTTTGTCGCTGACTTTCACAACGACATGTATTGATTTTCGCCGGGTACTGCACATAGCAGTCCTAGTCACATTGCTTTACATGCTTATTATAGCTACGAACGTAACAAATTATATAAGTAAACAAATTTCGCAAAGCTGCTACGTGGACGTCTAAATTACAGCGCTGCAGTAAAGAAGATGTAAGCTAGTTAGCACACTAATAATGCGGTTATCCGCACTGATTGCTTCTCTTGTCGTCTGAGGCCTAGATATGCGACAAAACTGGACTTGTTTGCAACCGTTTAGAATTTTAAGCATGAGCACGTACTTACTCTGTGTCTGGACTGTACTATGTAATCCATTATTAAGTGAATTTACTTGGAAAAAAAGGATTTCGACGGCGTAGCGGGTTACGACATAATGTAAAATGGTGAAACCCCTTTTTAATAAATCATTTTTCACCTTAATATAAAACATGGACTAAAGTTAATCATGGTTTAAAACAGATGCTGTCACTTATATTTACTAAATGAAAAATAGAGTTACCATCAATTTTAAACCAGGGCCAACTTTAACACATAATTTCGTGAGAAATTTTTGCCTTTTTTTTTGATAAGGCTTTAAATCATCAGGCTCAATGCCCAAGGCCAAACCGGTACATATACATACACAAATCACGCCCTTTTATACCCAATGGAGTAGGCAGAGGTGTACTAAACACTCACGTTTGGCTAATAATGTTAATCCCATATACTAGGTGTAACAGAAATGTGTACCTAGTATATGGTAAGTATATTTAAAGGAGTTATTCAGGCCATCAAACTGAACAACCTTCACTACTGGACTAAAATAGAAATTTGCAGAAAAAATATCACTTCTCCATACTAAGCTGAGAACCAGCTGACATCAGTTTGTATGGGGAAGTGTTTATTTTTTTTTGAGATTTTGTTGTTGGTCTTATAGTTAAAGTTGTCAATTTTTTACCTCTTTAACCCCTTCAAATTTATATTTAAAGGGGTTATTCAGGTGATCAAATTGCACTGCGCATTTCTCAGCGATACGAAAAGAATAATTTTAAAGACTTAGGCCTATCTTAGGGTTCTAAACGGTATCTAGCAAGCAATGAAATTGCATTGTCTGTGATATATTTCACTCGCCTGATATTGCAACTATCTACATAGCTACGGAGTGGAACTCGCTTGTTAGAATAGCATTCCTGATGAACACTAGTTCATTAGGAATGCTATAATTTCAAATTCTTCGTAATCAGAGTAAGATATTTACTGTGAATGTGCTAGGGGTGCAGAAAACTTGTATCCAGTGTCTAATCTTCTATATGGACTTTATCTAGAACTTTATTAGAATCAAATCAAGTATTTAATGAATTCGGATATAAAATATGATCTTCATTAAAAGTACATAAATTCAAATGATGCATATTTGGCGAAGGCAATAACACCTTCAATGGCTGATGTGAGCTGAAAAAAATACAAATGTAGCTAATAACCATCACCCCAATTACCTACTTATTTATATCTCCGACCAAACCCTGTCATCTGAGCTATAAATAAGGTAAGTACTTCTACAAAAAAATGCAATTCTGTCATAACACTATTTAAAGCTGATTAGCTGCAGGCCACTGCTTCAAATGTGTGAGAGACTAATTAATACAGTTCGTTTCTAATTAAAATTATCTCCGATAAGTAATCGCCTATACTAAGCACTATTGATTTGATTAGTCAGTGTGTGTTCTTTAAGATTCTTGCTCAATACTCAAGCTACATGTTAATGTGAGCAGACTTAATCAAAACGGACAAATCACGTTCCAATTTCAAAAGTTACGTCCGTCCAGAATCTAAATCAATTTAGGTGTCATGTTCACATAAAGAATTTAATGGACATCGACTGTTAATCTAGCAATAAATTGGATAAGTACTGTGTATCATTGTTCACGGCTGGATTAGACCGCAATTACGGACAATTTATTGCACGCGGTAGCTCCAGAGTGCAACTAGTAATATAATTAAGGGTGGTTACTTGTCTACGAACGTGATGTAACATGTGTAAAGGTTTAAAGCATCTTGTTGAGTTGTGGGAACGCTATTAATATGGTTCACAGAAAGTAGCACATGTGGTTATCATAACCAGCATTTTAATGTCCCCACTGTTGGGACACAGACCTTCCCTATGAATGGAAGGATATAGGGAGAATGGGCCATATCGTACCTCGCTAGCCCAGTGCTGGTTGGTGGGTATTAACGACTGCAGATGCAGCCGATGCCCTTCGAAGCACGGGGAACTCGAGATAATAAATTTTTGGTGACCCCTCCAATGACCGGCCTTAGTGAACATTGCTTTAGTTTACGCAATCGCAGCCCAAGCGCGCTAAGCCTCTCCACCATCAAGCTTCTTATTTAATCCTTTTATTTAGTTTATTATTATTTCATTTATTTTTCCAATTTATTTTAGTATCTCAGTCATAGTTACCTATGACTGGCGTACGGTGGAGTATGGTGACTGGTGATAATGATGTATATCTAATCGGTTGCTCCTTCGGTCACTCTTACGATGTTTATGGAGAAACGATTGTTTTTGCATCGCAATGCGCAAATGAGAGGTGCGTGAAGCTGCTTAATCGTAGTCACGATTTATGTTTAACGAATTCAGTATAAATTGTATTTACCAAGCAAGATGTTATCGCAGTAAGTAAACCAAACGTCCGAATCATTCAGCCATCACTCACGCGACGATACTTCGTGAGGAAAGGCGTGCCTCGTGCACCAAGAAATTTATCAATTGACTGTACCATATTATTTATTACCATATTATTTATTTTTCTTTTAATTGCCCAAAAAATCAAATAAAATCCCATCGTAAAAAAAGCCTCTAATAAAAATAGGTATTACCGAAGATGGCTGTATAAATGTTGAAAAATCAGCTCTAAATTCTAAATAAAAAATTATATTGTGTGACTTTTTTTTTTAATTTTATGGTATGACTCCAATGGTACAGTTACACAAAACACAGAAACATACCCGTATAATAAATCTCATTACTAACAGACAATATAAATTCTATGCCTTATAACTTAATGCTGCATGCGCTATGCCAACCTCAATGCTGTAGTATGCGCTGAAATCCAATGCATTGAATGATCAATTCACTCGACTCCCTACTTGCGCAAAAAGGTCTACGAACTAGTATCTACCAGGCTAATAGAAGATGCTCATAATAAGATTTTAATTGGAATCTCGTCTGCCGAGCTCACAGCTCACGGTCGGCTAGGACACGACCGCTTAGCGCAAGACGTTGCGAAAATATAGTTTTTAGTCTATTAATACCATCGGTTTCGACTTTCCAATAAATAAACATAAACATGTTATTAGTCAGCAGTGCAGCTTGCAGCTTGGTTATGTCTTTCAGCTTGTGTATGTCAAAATCACTGTTTTCATTTAAAATATCTCGCCGATTGATCTCTGAAGATAGCCAAAAATTTCCCTAAATATGTTCTAACTATTTGTCCATGCCTTGTTTAAGAGCCTATTGCCATTTACAAGGTACGTTACGTTATTCAAAGGTATACTAGATGCCGTCTACACACTGTGAAAATATACTACATCAACATATAAATCATGTCTCGAAAACAAGTGTGTGTTCATCACTCAAACGTTTGCCCTTACCAGGTTTAATACATAATAATATATTACGTAATTATTTTGATAACCAACCCAGCCGTAAAAACAATTAGATCACAAAGATTTTGGTGGTTAGAAAAAGAATTTCGAAAAATTATGATCTTGAGGCGGGAATCGAACCCACGTCCGCTGCTATCCGGGCAGGTGCCTGACCGCTCGGCCACCCAAGACATTAACTCTGGCTAATTCATAATTAAATATGCCTAAAAAATAACTTCTTAAATCAGCTGTATTGAATACAAACACCATGAAAATGACAGCTTTTCCTATCAAGAATATAGACCAAATGGGTCATTCAACACGGAACATAAAACGACGTTGGCTTCATAATGACAAGTAATTAAAGCCATGCACCTACACTCGATCATTCTGCGACATTCATTACGTTGCTAAGAATTAAATTTAAGTATGAAATTTATTATAAAGAACCGAATATGTTGGAACATTATCAGTGTACACGAATATTGAAAAAAAACGACCTTCAAGATAATTGTCCCACAGTTCATCAAACACTAAAAACTGATCGAAAAAACATCGCCGATGACATTTAAGTCCCTTTAAAAAAACCTGTAGTGTTGCTACAAATACCAGTGTGTGTAATAAAATTACTTAGTTTTGTCGTTGAAGTTTTTATGCGCATACAAATAGAGGACAACATTATTAATTTTCTAAATATAACTAATATTTATAATCCAGACAGATTACACAGAGACATTACTGCGGAAACCAGCTTAATGCTACGATCATAGCTTTAAGTTTTTAAAGATTTTCCCATTAAACCCTGAAATAAAATAATAAAATAAACTCACTTAATTTTAATATTTTTGATACTTTATAAGCTTTTTCTTGTAGCATTTATACATTGAAACAGAATATTAGGAGACACTTCTTATACAGCCGTGTGGTGACGGCAGAGTAGAATACAATTGTCACTTTACCAAATCTGTCCCGTGGGTGTCGTACAAGGCGACTAAGGATAAATCAGTGATAAGGAATGGGCAGCAGCGTTCCTCTTATACCACCTATGTACTGCGACTTTTGTGCCCGATAAACGGCAATAGGCTCGCCACATGGGACTTGACATAGTTGGCGAAACGTGGGTGCTAGTTCACCTCTGCCCACCCCTTCGGGGATATAGGCGTGATTTATGTATGTACGTATGTACTTCTTTTACAAAATGGATACAAAGGAAATATAACCCAATTGAATTTAAAGTAAACGTGAATTTTGGGAAAAGGGTAAAGACAGCAATGAGTAATAGAAGCGTTCCCCTTACGCCACCTAGAAATGGTACTGCGATTTCCGTGCCCGATAAATGGCAATAGGCTCACCACCTATTACATGGGACCTAACCTAATTGGCAAAACGTGGGTGTTAGTTCACCTCTGCCTATCCTTTCAGGGATATAGGCGTGATTTGTGTATGTATGTAAACTTTCATACTCATTAGTGTATCTGATAGTCTATTGACAAAAGACTTGGGTATCTAATGCCATTAAACATTTCAACTAGAAGCAAGCTTTATACAACCTTTTTTTTACCAAGGGTAAAATGCTGTTACGCACCCCTCACAGCGGCGGGAACTCCGCCACGAAGGGTATGTGGGACCCGAGGGAAGAGGTTCCCTCCATACTCCACTAAACATCCCCTGGGTGATACACCTTCAACGTGTTGATGGGGGCCTAGGACATGACTGGAAGTCTCCCATCCATCGCGTTGCCCGCTAAAGGCTCCTCAAAACCTAACGCCGCAGCACCCGTATCACGGGGCCCGCGGCCCTTCCCAGCAGTTCCCCCCCTCGGGCTAATGTTCCCGGCTCGGCGGACGAACTTTTACTTGTCAAACGGGCAAGCCCGGAGATAACCCTCCTCACCTATGCACACAGCCGCCGGACAAACGGCCCGACACGGCTCCACGCACGTCTTCAAAAGTGGCGCTAGATGGGTAAACTCGGCGCTAAATTTACGGTATGGTCTACGCTTTGGCCCCCTACCAAAGGCGAACCATCCGAGTGCCGCGAACATCACCGACGGGTGGTGAGCCGACTCCGTGCAGGTACCAAGCGCTCGCATCAACCAGCCAGCGCCGACCCTTCCAGTGCCACAGCCACTAGTTGGCCCTGAAAAGGGCCGTTTCACGGGCCTACACCCCCGCCCTCTGATAGCAGAGGGACGGAAGGTGGCCTTCCTCCCCCCCTTCAGGCCTCACAAGAGGCCTTCTTCTCCACACGCCGCCGGACAAACGCCCCGACGCGGCCTCACACACGTCTCCAACAGTGGTGCCGGATGAGACTCAACGCCAAATTTAAGGCTATGGTCTACGCATTTACCGAAGCGCAAATGCGCCGTTACCCCCACGTCTAAGGTGGGAGGTCCAACGCACCAGTGAGGGCACCAGGGTCTGCATTGACCAGCCGACGCTGCCTCGTCCGGCACCACTATTGGAGACCACCTACAACCAAAGGCCATACCTCCTCTGTTCCTAAGTCAGCCGTCTGGTCCATAAGTCAAACCAGACGTTGCCCAGGGTGCACCACGTGGAGGTCTCGGAACTTCGCACCTCAGCTTTATACAGCCTGCATTAACACTTACGAGCTGTGTACGAAGAAAGATATTAAGTCATTATAGACGGTAGTGACTATTAATGAGGTACAGCCAACAGTGAAAGAGAAGATGCTAATAAGTTACATTAAATATACTTATTTTATTATACTATGTTAGGGAATATCCCCGATAGATAGCCATGGTATCAGAGGTGAATGGTTTTCATACTTCAGGTTTATAAAAGAAAAGTATTAATATTACACTTAGTTTATGTTTTATTTATAATTTGTAAATAAATGTTTTAATTAAGAATATATTAAACTTTTATTACTTATCATGTCAATTATAATATTATACTCGTAACTACCACGCAGATACCTAAGTTAATAACGCTGTTATTACAGTAAAAAAATTAATACATGTTTTACTAAAGAAGTGTTTCAATCTGATGTTATGTTATTATCAAAAATGAAAGTATGTGCGTTTGTCTCGCAAAAACTCGAGAACGGTTGGGCTGATTTAGCTGATTTTGGTTTTGATATGATTGTCTTGAGACAGGCAAGGCAGGAAAGGAAATATGGATAAATCCCGAGGGAAAAAGTAAAAACAACTATTTCATTTTCACTTTATACTACTTTCCTGTCAAACATTTGACGATCGCCCATTCGGTACGGTAGAGTCGGGTCCACTCGAGTATTGTCGTGTTTGGGCATGACAGCACCAAATCGTAGCCATGGCTACGGGATGTAGAGAAAAACTCCTCAGGGAAAAGAGAATATTTTCCTCTTGCTCTAACATCATAAATCTCGAGACATAACAATTGGTATAACAAACTATCAAGGCAGCTAGTATTAAATATTTAAGGGTATCACTCCTGCTGTTGACGTTACTAGCAACTACTCATACCCACGGGCCTCCATAATTTGCTCCGGTTCACCTTCAAGACAAGCTTTTTGTTCATCGTCGTCTGCTGAAGTTCAATCCCTAGAGCTACCTATATAAGGTACGTAGGTACATTTGCTTAAGTACAGATAAACCGAGAATATGATCTTTATTTCGCTAGCGATAAGAATCAAGTGGAATCTGTTGTTTTTACCGTCAGTTGTGATGGGTGTATGTGGTTACATTACATACGTTTATTTTTTACAGTGATCGTGACAAAAACGAGTCTCTTGCCGAGGGTAAAGGAAGGCAGTAAAGCTTTTATTATTAAATATTTTTGCTTAATGATGATAAAAA
The DNA here is from genome assembly GCA_963931975.1 of Cataclysta lemnata. Lineage (NCBI taxonomy): Eukaryota > Metazoa > Arthropoda > Insecta > Lepidoptera > Crambidae > Cataclysta > Cataclysta lemnata. Next base: position 5,572,758 of record OZ008343.1, read on the forward strand.
AATTGGAGTAATAATAGTGTTTATTTGCTCAGGAGGCTTACTTAGTACCTAATAACTTTTAGTTATAATCATTGCTTTGGTTCATTAAGTTTCCTGGTAATTTTTTTTTAATGTTAAATAAATATAATTAGATATAAATAAGGTAAAAGATGAGTGATTAGTGGTATAGCGCGCTTGGCCTGTGATTGCGTAAACTAAGCAATATCGCTAAGGCCGTTCATTGCATGGGTGACCAAAAATGTATTATATCGAGCTCGTCCGTGCTTCGGAAAGCACGTTAAGTCGTTGGTCCCGGCTGCATCTACAGTCGTTAATACTCACCAACCTGTACTGAACCAGTGTAAGTGCAAGGATGGACGTGGAAGTCATCGGCCCGGACTCGCCGACCCACGTCCCCTCCGACCCCACCAAGCAGCCTGATGTACTGGACATCGTTGTACATCAGGCCCTGCGCGCGCCCATTAACCTGGAGGTGCTGTATGACGCGAGCACACAGCACCTCACCCTCCTGATCGTTACAGACCTGGCCTCCACCTGCACTGCACCACGAGCTCCGGTCCCCCACACCAACTGGGGGGCGTTCGCCGCAGCCCTCGCCGACCTCACACTCGACCGCCCTTTGTCCTCACCCTAGGACGTGGACGCTGCGGTCGAGTACTTCACCGCGCGCATCCAGGCTGCCAAGGAGGCAGCCACCACCCTCCGCCCTGCGAAGTCCCGCAGGGAGGAGCTCCCTCCCCATCTGCGCGCGAAGATCCGCAGGAAGCGAGAGCTGCGCCGCCTGTGGGCGACAACCCGCTGCCCACGCCTGAAGACGGAGCTCAACGGCCTGACCTCCAAGCTGTCGGAGGCCGTGAGGAGATGGCGCGGTAGCTGTTGGGAGAGTCGCAAAGACCATGCGACTGACAGCGCCGCCGACCTCTTCCGGCTGAACCGACAGCTCACCCGGTCCGCCCCCCCTGTCTGCCCGCTGTTGGACAGCGCCGGCAGGCGTCGCTACGCCGCCGCAGACAGGGCCCACATCCTGGTGGACCACCTGGGGGTGCAGTTCACCCCCCACCCGGCCTCTACCGACGCCGCTGTCGTCGAGCACCACAGGCACGTGTGTCGCCGTGTCGAGGAGATCCTGTCGGCCCCAGCGCCGCCGCTCCGCGGGGAGGACTTCATCTCCCCTGCTGAGCTGCGCAAGGCCGTCCTCCGCCTCCACAGGCGGAAGGCGCCCGGGCCTGACGGCATCTCCTCCGCGGCCCTCATGCAGCTTCCTCAGAGGAGTCTGGTGGCACTCACCAGGCTCTTCAATGGCATCCTGCGCACCGGGCACTTTCCACAGGCGTGGAAGTGTGGGCGGGTCATAGTCCTTCCGAAACCGGGCAAAGACAGGCGACTGCCCTCAAGCTACCGACCCATCACGCTACTATCGCACGTGGCCAAGCTGTTCGAGCGCCTGCTGCTGCGCCGAGTCCGCCCGCACGTCCCGCTCAGGGACGAGCAATTCGGATTCCGCAGCGGCCACTCGACCTCGCTACAGCTGGCGCGCGTGCTCCACCACCTCACGGCCAACCAGAACCGGGGCCACCGGACGGTGGGGGTCTTCTTGGACATTGAGAAGGCCTTCGACCGTGTCTGGCACCCCGGCCTCATCTTTAAGTTGGCCGCCACCAGCATGTCGCCCGCTATCGTGCAGATGGTGGCGTCGTTCCTCGAGGGTCGTAGCTTCTACGTTTCGGTCGAGGACACCGACTCCCACACTTGCCCGATACGCGCAGGTGTGCCCCAAGGAAGCTGCCTTTCGCCGTGCCTGTACGCCGCCTACACCAACGACATCCCCACGCTCCAGGACCAACTCCGGGAGTGGGAGAGGGACGTGGTGTTGGCGCTATTTGCCGACGACAGCGCCTTCTTCGCCTCGTCGCGCAACCCGCGCGCAGCCGCCGCGAAGATGCAGCTGCTGCTGGACCGCCTGCCCGCATGGCTGGACAACTGGAGGATGGCCGTCAATGTGGGGAAGACGGCTGCCATCCTAGTCGGGTCGAGGCCGCGCGTGCCCCTGCCGCTCAAGCTCCGTGGCCAGGACGTAGCGTGGCAGACCTCAGTCAAGTACCTCGGGTGTCACATCGACCGCTCGCTCCGGATGACGCCGCAGGTCGACCACTCGATCTGCATGGCGAAAATGGCGCGAGCCCTGCTTCGTCCGGTGTTGACATCCCGACTACCGCTGCGTACCAAACTGATGGTCTACAAGACCTACGTCCTGCCGCGGCTAACCTACGCGGCGCCGGCTTGGTACGCGCTCATCTCCCCGACCCAGAAGTCTAGACTGCAGGCCCAGCAGAACATCTCCCTCCGCGTGATTACAGGAGCGGGGCGGTACGTCAGGAACGACGTGATCGCCAGGGACCTCCGGATGCCGACGGTGGAGGAGTTCGTCGCCCGTCTGGCGCGTCGGATGTTCGACCGCGCCGACAACGGGCCCCACCTCCACCTCCAACACATCGCACCCTACATCCCTGTGCCCCCAGGTTGTTCCAGACGAGCACTGCCCCGAGAGCTCCTGTCACCACCAGCCGCGAAGACGGAGATGTCACCAGCACCAGCTGCATCCCCGCGACGAGGCGACATCCCCCGGCCGAGATTCCGCGTCGTCTATGGCTCGAGGCGCGCCGCCGGGCGCCCGCCCCGCGTGCCGCGCCCGCACCAGACGACGCGCCCACCGGACTGACACCGTGCCCGCCGCCCGCAGCCGAGCGCGGGACATTGCCCCCGTGCACGCGGCCTGCTGCGCGGGCACACCTACTGACCACGACAACTAAGTCACGGCTGATCGCGCGAGACCATCTCCGTGCTTGATCGCCGTGACTTCACCGGACAAGACACCCCAGGACTCGACCACTCAACATCATCGTCATCCCCACAGACATCTCCTCGACCCGCCATCAGGCTCCCTCCCCCCTACTTCCGCTCCCTCGGGTACATGGCATAAGCCGAGGCCCGCTCGCAGGCTCCTAGCCGGGCCTTGCCCCACGGTAAATCACCCGGCACGTGGTTAGACCGCGCCGAGGGCCTCGCCACCAGACCGGGGTTGAGCACCGGGGGGCGAAGGGGAGCCCCGCCGTTTTAGACGGCGGCCCAGACCACCAGGGGACTGATGTCCCTTGAGTTCATGCCCGGGCCATGAGCTACCGCTCGATGCCCGCAGCCCGCCATTAGCGGATGACCCGGATGATGATGATGATGAACCAGTGTGATTGGTTAAGGCCCAATCTTTCTATATTCTTCCATCCATAGCGAAGGCCCGTGCCCCAGCAGTGGGCACATTAAATGGCTGGTGATGATGATAAGGTAAAATGTTACCACGAAAATAATTTGAAATGTTTAAATAAATCGACTATTTCAACTAATCCTCTAATGGTCAAATGATCAGTCACGCTATTAAGAGCAACTTTAACGTTGAATACATATTCAATTTCACACGAACGGTTCTCTGATAAATTGAAAAGGTTATTGTTACATTGTCCAGCTGCTTAGCAAGGGCAGCGACGTGCTGACAGCTAATTGACGACATCGGTTTTCGGTGTTGGAGCTCGTTTATTGTGATTAATAAAGAACTGTTAAAATCGGCCATTACCACCCTTATTACAATCAATTAAGTCTTATTACCGATCTGAAAGGGAAACTTAATCGAGCAAAATCTTTAAAGGGTTTCGAGAGGTAATCAAGTTAGTAGCGTTTATCGAAAATAATTCTACCACTTCAGATATAACTTTATGGGTAGGTTTGATAATATAAATTGTCGCCACCTCAATTGACTGCTATCTATAGGTTACTAAAGTTTCTATTTAGAATCAGCCTCTTACAGGCGTCCTATTTTCAAAAAGGATACTATAAAATTCAGGACTATCTAGATGACCAGGATGTTTAGAATAAATATCTTTTATTTTTATTTATTTATTCGATTATGATAAATAACAGCTGTTCTGTCTGTAATGAAGGATGTTCATAGCAAGAGAAATTGTGACTGTATTTATTATTACTTGACGTTGAAGTTACTGACATCTTTCATTAATTTTTAAATGAATTTAGATATAATTCTATTTAAATAATTCTTTGTAAAGGGAGGCAAATACCTGACTGAGTTTCTTGTCCATTCTTCTCAGAACAGGGCCTCCTGGTAGCTTACGAACGGATGGCGTAGATTTTTCGCTAGACATTGAAAACTTGTGTGTCCGTCTCGGACGCAGGGGTTTTCGGTATCTAGCGTCTTGACGATTCATAAGTGTATTATAATCATACCAGATAAGAATATACGAATTTTGACTTGACTTGATAAACAACCCGATGATAAAATAATGATTTCAGCTTTTTTCTGGCGTCACCACACGACAATTAAAACAATGTTAAATCTAAAAATCAACAAAATTAAGATGCAAATAAAAACGTCAAAGGCTGTTAATGTCAAAAACATTTCTTAAAATGTAATCCAAAACATTGCAATCAATTGCATCTTGGTTCAATCAAGCTCGACTCACGTTAGGTCAATATTCAAACGTCTACGAAGCAACATTACAGAGTGACAAAATAAATGTTAGTTGATATTTGATTGCCTCTGTCGCCATTTAAATGCATATTATGTTACAAAAGATTCGATTGTCTAGAGTTACGTTAATATAACCTTCTCTACAGCGTTCTAGATATTATCTTCCTTTATATTGATTTCATTTGAAATTAGGCTGTTTAGGCATACCCATAAAGGCTTCATTTATGTAATTAGCTTTATAAGTAGTAACACTATTGAATGGATTCGGAAATTTCATATTTCAATTTCATATTTGTCTTAGGTCTTGTGCTACAGAGTGTCTAGGACGAAATACACTAAATATTTTATCAACAAAATCTCAGGAGTAGGGGTTATCAGCAGTGCTGAGTAAAGTTGCTAAAATAGGGAGGATACATTGACTTATCATTGGTCCCGGCCTGAACGTAATTACCGGCGTCATAACGTTCTTTCCACCATTTCTCTATACATTAATTCAGTAATTTTCCGAGTGGATAAATCGATATTGTCTGAACGATATGAATGGAAGAGCAAACATACTACGCCTATGCTTGATAACCTGGAGTTGGAAGATGTAGTTAATATATGAGAAAAATTATAAAAATGTACATACTATCGCAATTTCACAAGCTCCATTACTATTAAAGTGATAAGTAGTTGATGCAACATTGATTAGAGTCAGATGTACTATTTCTTAGTCGATAGACCACGTTTCGCTATTCGCGTTGCGAAAAGGATCATGGAGCTTTTAAGGCTGAAATGTTCTGTTATGAGAAAATGTATCTCAAAATACCTAATGTAAGTTTAAATATTTGCACTTGCAATTCCTAAATTAATAATGTACTACCTATGGAATGGACTTATACCTCTTTATATTAAACTTACCCATATACCTGTTTATATTTAAAGGGTATATGGGTATAAGAAATAATGGATGGATTGGGTGAAATATGATATGATTAATAAGGGAGTAAATGAGGTTTTACGGCGGCTGACCGGGATATAAAAAAAATAATAAGCCTATTCCAGAAACTTATTTTGGAAATAATTTTTACTTACAATCAATTGTACGTCAGACTTAGACTGTAAAAAACCATCTTCTATGCTCAAAATGTTTAATTCTAAAATGGTGATAATATGCGAGAATGTTGAGATAGATGTGTGAGGTGACTAGGAAAGACAGGATTAGAAATGAGCACGTTAGAGGAAGTCTAAAAGAAGCGCCGATGAAAAAATTGAGGAGTAACAGTTTACCGTGGTACGGGCATGTGATGAGGAGGGATGAATGTTACGTAACTAGAGGTATGTTATGTATGGATGTGCATGGACCTAGACTGAGAGGAAGACCGAAGAAGCGACGCATGGATTGTGTGAAAGATGATATGGGAAAAAGGGGAGTTCATGCTGAACTCATGTCTAATAGAGGAGAGTGGAAGAAGAAGACATGTTGTGCCGACCGAGAGGAAGAAGCGGTAATATCTAAAATTATTTACATATTTCACAATTAATATTAATATCCGTGTTAAATGTGTTTGTCTATTTCAATTAAGTACTGCATAATCATCCGGGAATTCAAGTTTTGTGCCTTCCGAAGCACAAAGGAACTCCACATAATATATTTTCTTTACTAATAATACTGCAATCGTAGGCTGAATACATTAACTTATGCACCATCGAATATCTGAAATAAACATAAAGAAGTTTCAATATTTTTTAAGACTTAAAAATGATTGAAACTTTTAATTGTATAATATGCTAACTAAATTAGATTCGAAACACCTCTTAAATTATTGTCAGTACCTACCTAATAGTGGAACGTGCAGTCTTAAAATCGTAGGTAGGTGTTATTAGTTTCAACGCCAATGGTTAGTTTGCTATTCAGAACAATCTGTGAATACGGCCATGAAGTTTAATATCCCGATCGAAGCACAAAAGAAGCTTAGACTAATAACTAAGCTTACACGTCTCGATCTAACAAAGCGAGTTCGTTATCTAGATCAAAGCAAAAGCCCTAATAAAGCACGGCGATTCACGATACCCGCTTATTCCGACATCGAAGATGACAGCTCTAGTGGCTGCCTCTTATATCGTACCTAAGCCTTACCTTTGTGCGCTTACATGTAGGGATGCCGAAGGATCCCTTGCCGTTCCGTGCCGCCAATATGCACCGGGCATAATTTTGTGAATGAAGGATGAAACACGCATAACCTTATTATTATTTGAATTTTGTTTAAACATTATGTGAATAATAGATGTATCTTTCTTTGGTATGAATAATCTCATTTATTAATTTTAAAGTAAGTAAATATAATAAGTATTAATAATAACTAAGTAAAGTAAGTAAATATTACTAGAAACGTCTTATACGAAAGGTGTAAATTAAATCGACATAAGAAATAATAAGTATAACACATTATTCAGTCATCAAGGTACAATTTTACAAACACACATGAATCGTTGCTGTCAGTGATGATCTGTACAGATATTCTATCGACGTTGGAATAAAGCTTACGGATTTAGTAGTTTGTCGTGAGAAACAGACGTGAGGCGTGATGCGCGGTATTGCTTCCTCACGCGCAACAGTTTCTTTGATTGGTAAATACACACAGACCCTTACCCACGCTGTTTAAAATCCAAAGACTAAAATATAGACCACGATAAAATATATTTTGTAGTTGTGTATCTGAAATAAATTTACACGGATTAATGTACTTCATGAGTTTCTTTAAATTTGCTCTATAAACAGTTAATGATTCTTAATTTATTCAAGAATATTCAGTGCAGTTTCAACAAATATTTAATAATATTCAAGGGATAGAAATTGGGGGTGGTGATAATTGTATTCTGCAATTATCACCACCCCCAATTTCTCGCGCGGGTGTCGTACATGCGACTAAGCGTTAAGCCAGCGATAAGTAATGGGCAGCAGCATTCCTCATAAATCATCTAGTAACATACTGCGAATAAGCTCGCCATCTAATACATGGGACTTAACATAATTGGCGGGATAAATAGACGTGATTAAATATGTATGTATTAGTCGGTAATTGGATGGGTGACCTCCGTTCTTCGGGTAGTACGTTGATACGTTGGCCTGGGCTGCATCTGCAGTCGTCAAACCACACTAGGCCATAGTGCTGGGTTATGGCCAATTCTTTCTATATTCTTCCATCCATAGCGATGACCTGAGCAGCAACAGTGAGGACATAAAAGGGCTGGTGGTGGCGATGATGAATAGCAACGCTGCAAAAGACAACGGCTTATAGAAATCAATATCCGTTTTTTATTCACTTGTAATATATTTTTGTAAGACTACGTCGGGTTTTAAGGGTGTTCATATATTACTGCCATCAGTAATCGTTCAACAGACAATCAATCATTAGTTTTCTAATTTAAGTAGGTACCCTGATTGTAATCTAACAAACTTCCTGACGCCTATGCTAGATTTAAATCTGGAATTAAAATTAGTAAAAAAAACATAATTAGTTGCACGAAGCTGAGGTCATTCTGAACAAAAAACAGTAAAGAATTTTCATTGTTTTTACTTGTGGTTAACCGAGATGTTTTTTTCAATTTATTTTGCACTTTAGATCACATAAATAAAGTAATATAATGGTTGAATATTCATTAGATACTTTGACAATTTTATATATGCTGAGCTGACGTGTTTACTCAGCACATATAAAATTGTTATGACTTTAATATATTTATGGTTTTTTACGTGCCTCTGTACAGTCCGATATCGTAAAAAATACTTTATTTAAAAAAGTTCAATTCATCCACCGTTAAGTCCATTAATGTTGAAATTTGGCATGTCGCGGCAGCCATATTTGCTGATGATTGCACCAGGTATTCTCTAGATTTCCGCTAAAATAATCTCTCTGGAAATTGTCTCCGCAATTCTAAGATCTTTCCGGGAAAATCGACAGATCGCATAATACTATTGTGGGTGAAACTTTTAGTTTTGTAATGGTGAAGTCAATTTACTTAACATAAATAACATGACATGATCATTAGACGGGCGTAAGAACACGACTTGGGAGGACATGAAAAGGAAAGTGTGATAATAATAGGGGTTAAAGTATGAAATAGCCGTTTTATTGTAATAGGTTTTTTGAATTGACATAGAATCTTCATGGTTTGAGGTTTTCGAATGAAACTTTTTTCACATGGTTTCTATGATGTTCTTTTTTTTTTTAAATGTGTAACATTTGAATATCGACTTTCAATTGTTTTTGTTATTCAACTTCTTCAGACAAGAAAGATGGATACTGCGAAAATTCGAGTGATTTTTTAATACGAGTTCCGGCGCGGAAGTAACGCGGCAGAAACAGCCCGCAATATCATTGCTTATGTTGTTACTTATGCTTCGTTTGGTGAGGGGTCTGCTAATGAACGCACCGTACGATTTTGGTTTAATCGCTTTCATGATGGAAACTACGACTTGGAAAACGAGCCACGAGGAAGACCGCCCACACAGGTGAATAACGATGAATTAAGAGAGATGGTGGAAGCCGGTCCTAGTCAAACTACCCTGGAATTATGGGCATGGTTTAACGTTACCTTACCCACATTTGCGTCAAATCAATAAAATAAAAAGAAGTACGAAAAATGGGTGCCTCATGATTTGACTGATCTGCAGAAAGAAACGCGTGTTGGAACATGTGTTGCCTTGTTGAATCGGTACAGAAATGAAGGAACATTGGATCGGATTGTGACATGTGATGAAAAGTGGATTCTTTATGATAACCGTAAAAGAAAATTGCAATGGCTGACCCCAGGTCAAACGCCACAACAGTGTCATAAAGCAAAACTTACCAATAAAAAGGCAATGGTAACTATTTGGTGGTCTCCGCATAGAATTATTTACTATAGTTGTCTCCGATTTGATCAGGCAAAACTGCAGATGTCTTTTGTGTCGAGCTCCGAACAATGTTGGCAAAACTAGGAGTAAAATAGCCCCAACTCATGAATCGATCTTCACCATAATTGCTCCATGACAACGCGAGACCTCATACAGAACGAGATACCGTTTTGCCCCTTCAGGAACTGCAGTTAGAAACCATTCGTCATCCTCCGTATTCGCCAGACCTTGCTCCAACGGACTACCATTTTTTTCGTGATTTGGACAATTATCTGACATGACAAGAAGTTTTCTTCCCAGGAGGCTGTACAAAACGCTTTCACACTGTTTGTGCAGTCTAGATCCTCAGAGTTCTATCGCAAAGGCATAAATGACCTTCCTATTAGATTTCAGGTAATGGTAACTATTTTGATTAACTAAATTTGTTATAAACTAAAAAATAAACAATTTAGATTTTCAGTAAAAAACGGCAATTTCATACTTTAACCCCTAATATTTTACACCTGTTACGCTTAATTTGAGCAATTGACTGTTTCAAGGAAATTAATCTTGAGAATATGTATGTCGCCATTATCAGTCTATATACGAGTCAAACTCTTGTACTGTAGTTATCAATGGTCTAAAGGCTTAGGGCCGGTTTTTTTATGCATAGTTAACTGTTAACCAATTGTAAAAAATTGTTACTTATCTTTAAATATTAATAAACTGATATTTAACAATTCGTAACAATATCAGACTGATATTTATCCATTAGTAACATTAGTAACTAAAATTTTTACTAATGGTTACGTATCAGAATTATATTTAGCAATTATTAACAGTTTTTAACAATTGGTTGAGTTAACTCAACCAATTGTTAAAATAAAAACTGTTACTATGGATCAAAAAACCGGCCCTTACTGCCGCAATCAGAGACGTCAAATAACGTTAATGAGTACTTAACGTCAAAAAATGACAATTCAAAACTAGTCGCTATTCTTGCCAGGTCTATGGTCTAGATTTGAATGAAAATTTTTGACATTAAATACTCATTAAAGTTAATTGACGTCTCTGAGTGCGGCAGTTAGTGTCATTTTAAACAAACGACACTCTTCATCAAGCCGTTGCTTTAACGCCTTCATTCGCGTCGGATCGGTTAGGTACATATTATTATCATTGATCATTAATTCTTCACCAGCCCTTTTTTGTCCCCACTACTGGGGCGCAGGGTTTTACTTTTAATGGAAGAATATAGAAATAATGGGCCATAAATCAACCTCGTGGATCTAGTGCATTGATGGGTATTAATGACTTGAGAGATCACGGAATCCAATATACATAATACAATCTTGGTCGTCGTAATTGAATGAGCAGCAGCCATTTTTTATTTTTTTTATATAGATTTACCAACATTTGTGTACACTCTTACATGTTAACTATGTTCATATTACAAATTATTAATAATATAGTGCAACATACACTTCAACACAACAAGCCTTTCTAACGCAATGGTTAGGCTTTTGGAGCTGGCTATGGATCAAGTGGTCCTGGGATCGAAACCTAGCAGGGGCAAATGTTTGTGTGATGATATAACATTTGTTTTCGATTGATTGATGATTGTTTAATTATTAATTGTTATTTATATTTGTTCGTCATTTAGTATCCATAACACAAGTACATGGTATCCATGAATGCAAGTAATATGTATTTACAGCCCTCTTGAATGTGACACATTGATTGTACTTGCGTAATTTTATTACATAAAAGTGTAAGAAAAGAAAAAACCTTTAAGCGCAAACGAGTTTTAACTTAATTACTTTTGAACAGTAATAATGGACACATTAATTGAAAGGAATGTTGTTTTCTTACTAATAGAACTTTAATTAAAAAGTATAAGCAGCTATAACATAAGCTTGCTAAAGGAGTGCTAGAAAAAATTGAATAAAGTAAGCTCAGCTAAGCTATATCATCTCCTTACAAGGACTACAAGATTAATGAACTAGGCATTATGTTGGCAGTTGGCGCAAATAGAACTGCATTGGTCTTATTTATAAAATAACCATTAATATTCGATACGTTCCAGCGATAACGCTCGCGGCGTCATAATGAAGACATCTGTAAGCAGTACACGATATTTTTGTGCGGACAAAATCTTTTTAAACCATATAAGAAATTACATGATAGCTTACAAAGAGCCCCTGGAATTGAATGAAGTAATATGTCGTAATCACGTAATAGAATAATGAGGTTATATTATAGTTTTAACCTTGCGAGTGCTTATCATAAATTCGTGTATGTGGAAATCAGAACTAAATGCATTTCGGCCGTCTGATCTTTTGATGCTTGATACTTTTCGGATATAAAATAATTTAAGGTTAATTGATAGAATTCATGTTCAGTTCACCTACTATTCATTGTGCCAATAATATTTCATACATGCATACATAAATCACACCCATACTCTAGGCATAGCATATAGGCTGTAGGCAGAGGTGAACTAGCACCCACGTTTCGCCAATTATGTTAGGTCCCGTTTATAGGTGGCGAGCCTATTACCATTTATCGGGCACAGAAGTCGCAGTACATTGCTAAGTGGTATAAGAGGAACGCTGCTGCCGATTCCTCATCACTGATTTATCCTTAGATTTGGGGTGGTGACAATTTGTATTCAACTCTGCCGTCACCGCACGGCCTATAATATTACACTAAATTATTAGTATAATACAGCTTTTACAGTGAATATTTCAGTAAATTACAAGCGTGAATTTCCAAAATTGAAACAATTCATTGTAATATTATTGAAGTGAAAGATTAAATTTTTTTAAACTAAACAATGAACCTTTAAGTACCAACATAATTATGCTAATACCTTAAAAGCAAAAGCACCTTATATTTCGCAAGAAGAATGGATTTCGCTCTATAGTAAGTACACTTAATTCTCTGACCCTACGTTCACGACTGAAGGTCTTGTTTCTTTATTTCTTTCTACTAACAATAACAGCTAAAGAATGAAGCAATGCCTATAATTGAAGATGCATTTAGAATAAGACATTATTTATTGCTTAATTCACCTTTATAAATACTAACCTTTATCGGACGTTGTTTAAATATTACTATTATACTCTGATAACTAATTTGATCCTCCACTGGCCTTAGCAAAATATTTGTTAGTTTACACAATCGCAGGCCGAGCCCTCTTAACCCCTTCAGACCCGACGTCCACGTGGGTGGACATGCAACTAAAACACCAATTGTACTGTTGGGTTTTATCAAATGCCGAATGTAAACAATTCTCCTATTTCTAGACGTACTTAGAATCATAAATATTTAGAAAATCAACTCTTTAAACCCGATGTCCATGTCAATGGCCATAAATTTTTCCCAAAAAATTTAAAAATTAAAATATTTTTTTTCTACATAGAATCATTCACTGGTCTCATATGAGTTAAAAAAACATAATTTTTTTTACATCTTTGATATTTAATTCAGGTCTGAAGGGGTAGCCACTGCGTCATCGAGTTTATCCTCTACTTGTATCCTTCTATTGATGGGAAGGCTTGTGAACCAGGCAGTAGGGACAATAAAATGCTAGTGATGTTTCTTATAAATTGTTATTAATAGTCTCTAATTATAATAATATCTATAATAGTGCCTCAAAAACGTATAATTATGAAACTTTTCGTAGAGATTTAGCTTAGGTGGCCATTTCTTTAACACAGAAGATTTTTGATATGAATCAATGACTTTATTACGATTGAGTAATTGATTTGGGAAATCTTGTGTTATTCTTATTTTAGGTACAAGTAGAGAAATATGCTTAATGGCACATATATGCCTTTGCGTAACGAATATTTCCCATATTTTGTATCTTGTATAGAGATTAACCACATGCTGTTAATTCTCCAGCATTCATGAAGAAAGAATTGCGAGAAAAATGCTTGTTGGTGAAATATTTTAATATCATCTGAGATTTGCGCAAACAACGTCTACCGCTGGCAATGGAATAATTAGTTCTTGCCATTTCCCAGAACAAAATAATTAACAAGCTACTGTCGGCTCCTAGCTTTAAGTGACATGTAAATAATATATTTGTAGTGAAGCATACTTTCGTCACATAATAATATTATTAATTGTACGCTATAGAAACCTCTGAGTGCAAAATGGGTTAACTTTAAATTTGTGAAGCTTAAAATCACTCTGATTCTACAATTATGTTTCCCATTGATTGTTCTGTTATTAAGTCAGCATCATAAGTTCATGAACGCCTTCGTATCATAATACTATAATAATTTATACAACATGGTTGACACTATAATATAGCACAAATGCTGTCGTTGGTATGACAGGGTGACATGACATGCATCAATCGTGACAACGTAATTATTTTGATCATTAGCAATAAAGTGTATTTTTTTATGAGAACACGACATTGTATTTTAAAAGTTGCTTCTATAGTCCTAGTGTAAGTAAAGAGCACAATGTGTATGAGAAACGTTCTAAGCGCCTCTAGCGGAGAGAAGCACAAATGACATTTCCGTAACCAATAATATATTAAGCTCCTTTTATTTATTTATTTCTACGGGATAAAAATGCTCTTACGCATTTTTGGTTTATTTTATTGACGCTACTGCTTTTAACTCAGAGACAATCAGCAACTCCAGTAGCTACGTTTTGCACCATATAAAACTTACACCACACGGCACTGATTGTAATGTCTCTGTTATACGCAAACGGTTCAGTTTAACGGTGGGCGGAGCAAATTAGAGACAATGTCCCCAAATAAACGAGCCAGCATCAAATGGGAGGTTGAATTTCAACTGTCATAACTGGCTGTCATGTTATTATCATACAATGAGCCTCCGTATGTCACGGCTGTTAGCTCGAAGGTTGCTCAGCTGATACATCTCGATTTGCTTTTGACTCGATTAAAAGTTTTTGTTTCTGATATACTTATTATTATTTATTGGAAGCAATCTCGATGGCATTTGGCCGTGGCTTTCTGCATTTGGGCTTCGGTTGCGACATCCTATTGAATAGAACATCAGATATCGGTGCGTGTGCCATTAGGCACGTCAATACATGACATTATTATTACATATTATTAGTACGATCTCCGGGTTTGAATTAATGATGTGCAATGATGTGCCGTGTGTTACTGGTCATTACGTTTATTTTTGAGTAACTATGCTTAAATAAAATTATCTTTTCAACACGTTTACTGAAAGATTGAACTTCTCTGGTATGTGACGCCTATCCTGCTTCCTCGCTCCAATTAGCAGATCTAACAAAACATACCTAGAGCACTTCTACTTAGGTGCCTAGACTTTTCACAAACATTTGTTTAGTGTCACAAATATTCTTAACGATATTTTTTTGCACAAGTACTTATGCTAGTTGATTTTGTTTGGGTTGGTGAAATTTGTATTGCGATGATGATTAACGGCGGGTCCCAATATTCTATCTACAGTACATTAAAAGTAAGTTTTCTAAAGTTTAGTTATATTATGTTAAATAGCAGCAGTTGCTAAGCAACAAAGCTGTAGTATGTTTATCTTCAACTGTTGATAGAATATTGGGACCCGTCGTTATGCAGTAATGGGGAGCAGCGTTCCATATGCCACCTAGCAATGTTCGGCGATTTCCGTGACCGATAATGGCAATAGGCTCGCCACCTATTACATGGGATTTATTCGAGGAGTTCGCTAGCGCAGTGGCATAGCGCGCTTGGCCTGCAATTGCGTAAACTAAGCAATTTCGCTCGGGCCGGTCATTGGAAAGGTGACCAAAAATTTATTATAATATAATAATTATAATATTATTTATTCAGTTTCTCACTATTTTACAATATTTGTTGAAGCCTCTTTTTTAGCAATAATTGTCTGAGCCAGGAGGCTCCGCCCTTTGTAATGTTACATCAAAATTTTATTAAACTAAAGTTAAAAATTATCTCGAGATCCTCCGTGCTTCGGAAGGCACGTTAAGCCGTTGGTCCCGGCTGCATCTGCAGTAGTTAACACCCATCAACCCGCACTGGGCCAGCGTGGTGGGTTATGGCCCAATCTTCCTATATGCTTCCATCCATAGGGAAGGCCCGTGCCCCAGCAGTGGGGACATTAAAGGGCTGGTGATGATAATGATGAATCTAATTGGCGAAACATGGATATAGCCGTGATTAATGTATGTATGTATGACATCCTTTTATAGAACATTACATAGTTTACGCAATCATAAGCTGTGCAATCGAGCTCCACCATATCAATTAATATCAAAGATTTTGGTGGTTAGAAAAAGAATTTCGAAATCGTGAAGTGTAAAGGTTAGAAGAATTTCGGCAAGTTAATTAGTGTCTTGGGTGGCCGAGCGGTAAGGCACCTGCACGGATAGCAGCGGACGCGGGTTCGATTCCCGCCTCAAAATCATAATTTTTCGAAATTCTTTTTCTAACCACCAAAATCTTAGGACAAATTTTTCTAACATTTATATAATGTTAAAATTTAAATCGAATAATTAATATCAATACGTAATTTTACTTTAGATTTAATTTAAATTACAGTTATTAATACCAAGTGCTTATATGTTACCTTCAGCTAACCTCTCCATTAGTAATAACAAGGCCTTATATTAGTCTAATTCTAAGTAACGTAGGTATTACGAGTTACGATGCCAACTAAGCGGAAATGGCAAGAATATCTCAGCAGATTATCTGTGAGCTTTGTGACATCAAGATGTGAAACATTCTGAATCTTGTTGTTACGAAAATTCAGTCGAAATTGTATCGCATATATGTATGTTCGGTCGACAGTAGTAAAAGTGGGTGTCTGTATTTTGAATTGAGTTCAGTCATCGGATCTAAATGTAACTCAAAGTATACTGAGTGACTTTTCCGTGAGAAATATTAATTGCAATCTTGGTAATTGACAGAGTTATTAATAAAAGCTATTACAAAATAATAATGTACTTTAATTACTTAATATATAATTAATAATTTCAAATTTATAATAATTTAATTATTTAACTGTGAAGCATGATACGCAGAGAAAGTGATTTTTCCACCTTCAATATTTCTGTACAAACTTACAGAATATGTAATATGATATTCTTAACAGAATAAAAAGTCAACCGGAATCATCATCATCACATCATTTTTACTTCAAATGCTTTTTTATTATTTTATTCTAACAACAAGGCCTTCATAATATTAGTGAGCGTCGAATATCTTTTTGCCCTATAAAATTATCTTCTTTACATTACCGCTCGGCAAACTATTACCGTGGCAATGACATCAGACCGCAAAAACAGAAAAAGTCAATAATAAATGAACCATGAAACTTTATGAACCAAGTAAATTGTGAATCCGGCTTGAAGGACCATTTTTTATTAACTACATCCATCATTCTTTTTAAAACCATGAGCTATCGAAGTGTGATGGGTGTAATTAATAATTAATTTACTCCTTAAGGCTGTAATTACCAAACGCCAATGTGCGCAAGCATATTGAGAAGTAAACGGTATTTATTTGGCGATGCGCGTTAAAGAAGATTAATTATCATTATGAAAGTTATATGCCGTGCGAATTACATCAGTTCAGCTTAAGTTGAAAATCTTTTACTTTTTACTTATTTACATTCTAAAAAGCCCTGAGTCAAAGTAAAGTCCATTAATATCTCTAAGTTAACACCGACGTTTCGCCAATTACGTTAGGTCCTATGCAATTAGGTGGCGAGCCTATTACCATCTATCGGGCACGTAAATCTTAATTCACTTCTACCAACACCATCAGGGAAAATTAGGCGTGATTTATGTATTTTATTGAATTATGAAGATTATCACTATCAGTTACAATTGATAATGGTTCCCATAGATTCAACATTATTATTTAGTTAGTAAAACTGTCAATACATATCAATTATTAAGTTAAACGTTGAACATTTAAGGCAATAATTTTACTGACTTAATTAATTGACAACTAGCAATAACAAATAATATACCTAAGTTAGCAATTTACTACCAGAGATATTAATTCGATTTAGAAAGATGATTTGTGCCGTAGCGCCTAGACTTGCTCGGCCTAACTTACTGCATAGCTATCGTAATCAATATGATCGTAGAGTTAATTAAATTATCGAAGACTGTCTTAGCGCTTTGATTTAATTATAGCATAAATCACAGTTATGTTAACATGAGGTCAATGTATGAAGACGCCGCTATTAGTATACGTCAAAAACTAAAGCTTTCAAAGACCGTACAACCCACTATACTCCGATGTAACTTACGGCCAGTGGGACGATGAATATTAATTTTAATTTCTGAATAAATGCTGTTGGCATTTCTGCTATCCTAATGACAAATGAAGTAACTAGGAATATTTAATTACCAATAAACTTTCAACATACACACAATGTACAGCTAACTCCACGTCAGGTTAAACTGCCAAAATATTTCCAATCATCTATATTAATTTTACCAACTTTTCTAATTCTTGTTTGTGCCCTGTTCCCAGTTTATCTGGAGTCGGCGAAGTATCTTTCCTCTTCCATTAATATCAGTCAGACGTCATAAGGCCATCCACTCCCTTTGGATTCATATCATCGATCACACAGGAAAGGTGCCAGTGATTAATGAATGTACCTATAGAAAAATGATGGAAAGGACCATGTTGAGAGACCGATAAACGGGGAGAGTGACTGGTATGACATCCAATCCATGGTGCTCAAGGTTTTGGCTTAGGTTTTATAGCCAGCCGCCTGCCTGATACCAATCCTCTTTGGGTAACTTTTATAATTATGTTTAAATAAAAAGTCGAATATTAAATTATCCAACCTGTTTGACACTTTACGTCGAACAAGTTAAGGTTGAAAATAGATTGATTACCCAAGGTTTCCTAGATGAAGTGAATTCGGTAGGCGTTAAAATGGCGGACAGCTCAGTGGGGGGCGCCAAAGTCATCATTACGCTCGATGCGTACTTGATAGATGTGCGGAGATATTTTCACGAAACCGTATCCTGTTGTAATATTTCGTCGTTACGCATCATCTGTCACTTTGGAGTTTTTAATCAAACGTAAAAACAGTTCCTACTGTACACCATTAATAAATTCTTTCATTATCATCTTGCCCAAAGTAACATAAGCACTTCTGTTATGGATAGTATCCATGACGGACAAATTTTAATTTACAATAATATCATAATTGTATAATGAATATTGAAAATATTGTACATTAAAAATATTTAATAAACATCCATGACTCATCAATTGTCTGTTTATAACTATTTACTTTTACCAGGATTTGTACCCGTGATCTCTTGGACTAGTCAGTGATCTGGACGTTTGGCTAAACCTAATTTAGCCAAACGTTCGCTAATTTTGTTCGAGATTTATAATAAATGTTGAGGTCATTTGTAAGCAATTTTTTCAATTTAATGTCCACCTCACTTATTACTATACTAAGTATACTAACTCTCCAATCTTATCTTGTGCATATTCACCATTTTCCCTCGTAGAACTAGTTAGTTTTACTTATCCATTAATCTCGCAGCGGCCATAAAATCGGATGATTTGCTCTCTTGTCCATCATATTGTCTTTCACAAAATCTACTTCTGGGGTCCTCTTCTTCTCCAATAATTCACTCGCTTTACTCTTCTGCTAATATTCTCATCCTGAAGACTACACAGTGGACCTGATTCTGATAATGTTGACGTCACCTACAATGGTGACGTCAACGTCGACGTTTTTAATGGTCTTCAGTATCCATAGTTATTTCCATATTATTAGTTCATACGTACATATTGTACATATACATACTTAAATCACGCCTATATCCTGAAGGGGCAGGCAGAGGTGAACTAGCACCCATGTTTCGCCAATTATGTTAGGTCCCATGTATTAGGTGGCGAGCCTATTGCCATCTATCGGGCACATAAAATCGCAGTATATGCTAGGTGGTGTAAGAAGAATGCTGCTGCCCATTACTCATTGCTATCTTTACCCTTAGTCGGCTTGTACAACGACACCCACGGGAGAGAAGGGGGTGGTGACAATTGTATTCTGCTCTGCCGTCACCACTACTACATATTGTGGTTACAATATACTGTGTTTATATGATTATGTACGTTGTAGCAATTGTATTAATACATTCGTGCACTATTAAAGCCATCATATTGTTCTCATTGCTGTTTAATATTGGATTTTATGAAAATGTTAATCTAACTATGTTACCTTCACAGTATGGAATATATAAATATCAATGAAGAAACTATGATCTCACGATTCCCTGGATCAATTTATAATCGTAATTGAACACATTAAAATAATTAGCAGAGACTGTAAATATATAACTTGCCTTATTGGTAACGCCATCTTGAATATTAAAGTCATCCAACGTGCAATTACTTGATAGAAATCAGTGCAGGCATTTAATCCATTCAATAAGTTTAGTCAAAAGATTTCTTTTGTCTTAATGAGCACTGTTTCATTTCGAGAGGGTGATAAGATCGTTAAAATGACAGAACTTTTCAAGTAGTAAATGGAAGGTAAGGGCATCGACCTATGATTTTCGAGAAGCTATTGTTTACTTGCTTTCACGATTCTTCCTACTTTTGAGACAGCCAAAACAATGAGAGGAACACAAATGAGGAAGTAAGCGGCTCCCTGATGGTTATTTATCTTAGCATTGGCCTTGAACGCTCCATGTCCTGCGTTACGTTGGTACATCGCAGTAATGAGTTACGGAAACTGGTTTTATCTTACCTGTCACCCATTATGTGTGGGCGAGGAGGTGGTGTTACACTGCGGAGATATAGGCGTGCTGTATTGACATTGCGGCCATGTAGTGTCGGCGTACTATAAAAATGTTACCGCCTCTACACGTCTGCCGCGATTTTGTTCTACTAGGCGATGGCTTAGCGGAAGGCGGTTTGTCTAGAACTTCCGTAGCTTCTGCATTAAAATGTATGTCAAATGTGGCTTTCACAGAATCTTACCTAATATATGGCTGAGCAGTGAGAGAAAACGGGGTGGCGAAGGTGGGTGGGTCACAAGTGCCAAGCATTGTTTCTGGCTGCAATCTCGGACACTATGGATCATGAAATAGTGAATTCA
Source organism: Cataclysta lemnata (assembly GCA_963931975.1). Classification (NCBI taxonomy): domain Eukaryota; kingdom Metazoa; phylum Arthropoda; class Insecta; order Lepidoptera; family Crambidae; genus Cataclysta; species Cataclysta lemnata. The sequence goes on from OZ008343.1 coordinate 5,593,252, forward strand.
TGGAATCGTATCTTTTCGTCTTTATATGGCATTAAGACTATTTTTTGTTTGCAGGAATGCAATTTTGAACCATGAAGAGGTTCTTCGTATTAAAGAATTTCCACGCACGCAAGAGAAGCATGCCGTTGCGAAATTTCAGGAAATTCTGGAATGCACGGTTTTTTAGATAAGACAAAGCAACTAAGCAATAAATCCCAGAAAATACTGTAAGAGTCTCTCGGTCAACAAAAAAATACTGCCACACCGTAGTCCCTTAGTTCTAACAATGGTGGGGTTTAATATTTATAATTATGAGTTAATGATTAATAATCCTTAATCGGTGGATCTTTCATATCAAATTGAAAGTATTTTGAAATAGGCTAGGTCAAGAGGACCTGAAACCGACGGCTATGCATGGAGATGGTAATGAGATTGGATGAAGCGAAAAAAGTAGCAATTGGAAGGAAGTGATCTCTGCCTACCCCTGTGGGAGAAACGTGTGACACCGTGTATGTATTTCCAGTAATCGTAGCTACCTCTGTGTGTATAACGCGCACTTGGCAACGAGTAAGAAGCAAACTGGAACATCGAGATCTTGTTTCTGAATGTGGCGCGTAATTAAAATTATCATAAATATATAAAAATATTGCCTTATTACACTGTTGCATGGAAATTATGTCGGAGTATTTTTAGGTTAGAAAATAATCAGATAAACATGGCTTTGTCATAGCTTTATATCCATAAAATATGAATTTTTATCTTAGCTTATAAATGATCGATCGAGATAATTATTCTGCGATACAACATCAGACTCAATATTTGAAACAGCAGTGCAGTTATTTGTTTGTGAAAAATCTAATTGTTAGACGTTAGATGGCAAAAGGCTACATCCCAATAAATAGTACCTAGCATTAGGATTAGAAAACACAGTAAAAAAATAATGACAATAATTCTTCTAGTCTAAACTCTTAGGTATTTATATTTACAATATAATGGTTGTATAGCAATTGTTGTCAATCCTCAGGTGCGTGTCACCGCAATATTTATTGATCGGTAAAATAAAGGATTAAAAATAAAAATGAAACGTTAAGAAAAATTTATTGTACTTTCGGCCTTTACGAATCTTATCTACCTTACCCCAGTCATTTAATTATTATACTTTCCTCCATTTGTTCCATACCGAACTGTTAAATTGTTAGAAACATAGTTTATATGAACAAGCTAGCATTCTTAGCTCCCGATATTTTCAGGTATCTTCATGTGACCCCGATTCATACCATTCAAAGTGTAGTTGCTTATTAGAAATATTCTATATTTTGCGTATGTTCCTATAAGGTGTCGGCAGAAAGTAGGTTTGTTGTAGTTTATTGCAAATTGCATTTCCACATCTCCTATCAACAATACAACACATAACGAGATGGAAACCTGTAGTAGCAATAGCTTTGTTCCCAGAACATCAATAAACATTGGATGAAATCATAGTGTGGAAATATTTGTAGAAAACGTTACAACTGTTTGTTTAATTTTGAACGCTAACAAAAGATATAAACGCGTCAGGCATGTTATTTTTTTATGTGATTATCGTACATGCGTGATTCATGTAAACATTTAATAATTATGTGAACACTAAAAGGAAAATCTACTGTTTTAACAGACATCAGCTTAAACGGACTGTCATTGGTTTCCAAATCATTTTAATCCCTTGATAATCTATTATACAAAGAGTTGCACGGTCAGTAGACTATACTGGGTGTCTATTAATTCCTCGAGGAAATTTATGGGACATATTTTGTAAGTAGCAAATATTTAAAGGAAAAAAAATATTTTTAAGCACATTTATTTTGAACAAAAATAAAATCAACGAAGTCCGCTTAAAATGTATCTCATAGACATTTCCGACTGCAAAGAAGCCGCTTTGATCGGCTGGCAGGGCGTTGTTAAGAAAATAGCTTGCCTCAATTTTGTAGAATGAATATGCTTGACTGGTTTTTAACGGAAATTGTAGAATATAGATTTTATTTAGCAACGTTTTTTATGATTACCTTATATAACAGTTTAGAAGACACGTAACTTAGAAGCAATCATGTTAACACCAAACGTAGCATTGAACGGAAAATCGAAAATAAGAGAGAATAGTCATAATATTTATGTATCTTAAACGAACAACCTATTTAGAAACAAGCTATAAATAAGCGGAATGCTCATAGTGCATAATCTACATCAGCGCGTAGCGTATGCAAATAAATCATGTCATTACTACTATATTATTAACTATAACATTGAATATTATGATGTTATAATGACGAATGACGATACATGCATAGATCATGTTAGTATATGGTGGCGACGATATTGTCATCTTTACAGGTAAATCGCACTATATTTTTAGGTGGTGGGACGTATAATATGTACAAAACTGATATAATATGTTAACTAGTAAAGATATATATTTCTTAAATATCGCTCAGTCATAACCACGCAGCAATTAAATCATAATAAATGAATAAATATCCACACTGTCATCGTATTATTCACAAAGTGCAGCTATCAGTTGAAGACTAACTAACCAAGGGCGAATCTAATGATTTCGACACGGCTGCTTAAATCTAGAGAAAAGGACGTTTTGTTCGTAGCACACTAATGAGTGTTTTAATTAACAGTTTGCCTAAATGAAATATACACGCAATGATATGCAATTTTATAATTGTTGGGAAATTAATTATAATATTTACTATGATAGTGGGTAAGTATTTTGCAGTTGTACGTATGTGGTAGCTGACAGGTAATTTCCTCGGCAACTTAAAAATTCAAATTAATTTCATACATACATACATAAATAGGTACATCATGCCTTTCTCCCACAGGGGTAGGCAGAAATCACTTCTTTCCACTTGCTACGTTCCTTACATACTTCTTTCGCTTCATCCAATCTCATCACTGTCTTCATGTATGCCCGTCGGTTTCATGTACTCTTCATCTGGCCCTTTTTTTAATATACATTCAATTTGATTAAGATGTGCCGATGCCGTTCCCTACCATTTCCTTTACTTCCGACGTACATATCATATCTTTTATCCTTTAACTTTATTTCATCTTTCATCTAATTCAAATTCAAATTGTTTATTGCTTGTCACATTACATTAAATACATACGGTGGATGGTATAACATAGGTCTACATGTGACGCCCTGCAAGGGTATTGCAATTCAATAATATTACATGGTTGCATTTTAATACAATTATTTATATTATGACAAACGAAATGAAACCCCTAATCATGTCACTTACCATTCTCACTATCGTTAAAAAACTCTTGTATATTATAATAGCATTTGCTTATGAGATATGTTTTTAATGTTTGGATATATATTGTCACGTTTTCATTATTTTTTATGTAATTAGGTATGTGGTTATAAATTTTTATCAACATATTGCGGGGACTGGACGACACTAATTCTAATGTGGAGAATGGAACTTTTAGTTTATTTAAATTTCTGTTATTTCGTTTCACGTTATTTAAGGTACAATAAAAATGTGGATGTTTCCTTATAAATTTACATGCTTCCAATATATAAATAGATGTAAGGGTAAGTATTTTTTGTGCGGTGAAATGGGTTCTACACGATTCCATATGGTCTATATTGGTCAAAATTCTGAGACACTTCTTTTGCAAAATAAAGAGTTTGTTAACATGGCACGAGTTTCCCCACAGAACAATTCAATACGTTAGTCTGGAGTGCGCGTAAGCGTAGTATGCCGTAAGGGCAGTTTTAAAATCTGTTACTCTTGTAAGATGTTGTAAGGCATAAATAAAGGAAGACATTTTATGTAATAATTTTTGGATGTGACGTTTCCAGTTTAAATGGGTATCAAAGTCAATGCTTAACAAAGTAGCAGTATCAACAGTTTCCATCTAAATAATAGTATGGCAAGTCTTGGACGGCATGCAGAGCTGTTACCACGCAACTAAATTCTAAGGAAATCTACTCAATAAATACATCTTATATTCCATTTCACTTGACTTTAGTCAAAATGCAAAAAAAGGGCAATTCGTATAAATCGTAGATAAAAAAGTTTATCACTTTTTGCAGCTATTGTATTGCTCAGCTGAGACCATTGACTATGAAATTTTATCGATCAAGTCGTAGTAATAAAAATATAATAGTTCTTCTCTAGAATAACAAAGAACGCCTGCACGACATTTTATTGAAGGAAAATGAAGCAAACAATTTTTTGAAAAATTTAATTGTTTGCCCTTTAGAGTAACAAGCTGCACACTGTGCTTCCGTAAACAGAATGGAAACCAGATACTTTATTGTTTTGGCAGTGGGAGTCGTATGTTTTTTTATGGCTAAAAATTAAGTAGTCAACATTGTGTAAATTGTGTAGTACACTATCTGCAATAAGAAATAGTATAATACTATATTATATATCTTGCCATCCGAGATCAAGACTGAACAACAATAATAATAAATAGGTAATAAAACTCATGTCACACGGAGTTACGTACACGGATTAAATATAAAACGTTACAGTATGTAAGCTATCCACCAATAAGCACTGGACCAGAACGGAGGGCTATTCCCAAATAGGTAGGCAGAGGTGTATTGGTATCCATATTTGGCGTGTTAGGTCCCATGTGATAGCTGCGAGCTAAAAGGGTTGACAGGAACGCTACTAGCGTACCTGTCAACCGTTCATCACTTTCTTAAACCTTAATCTTAGGGTAGTTCAAGGAGTTTATTGGCACACACCTGGCAATGTCCTTAGTCGACTTATACCACCCATGGGCTGAGTTAGATTTTCGCTCTCAGGACAGAATGGAAAACTAATACTCGTAGAGAAAGAGAGAGAGAGAGAATAGGGACAGGTAGGTAATGTTTTTTTAACTGCTCCTAAAAACACAAATAACACCTTGACTGTAGAGTTAAATGGTTTTGGTTTGAAGAAGTGACTTGTTTGTTGTTTTACAATAGGAAGGCCAGTTCACTGCTGGATCCATTCATCATTGAGTATTATTGTATTGATGATATCATAATTACTATGTACGATTTACTTACGATGTTTTTACTCACGTTTCGAACGTGTTACTTCGAGTGCACCTTACGAGGAAATCAAATGTAAATATATAAAGGACAAATCGGTAATTATTTTGGCGTCTCAAGATTATATGCAAATTTATAAAGCAGCAATCTCTTTTCAACTGATGAGTTATCTGCCACTCAAACAACTTCGATTCTTTTTTCAATGTGCACTGCCCTTTACCATTTAGGTGGCTGTCGGTGGCTATAATTCTAATACAGATTTCTATTCTTCTTCTTCATGCACTGTTCCCTCATTACCTGGGGTCAGCGCAGTAAGCTTCCTCTTCCGTTAATATCGATCAGATGTTATTAAACCATCCACTCTCTTTTGCCACCGATTTCTATTAATTTTACTAAAAATAAAGTTTTTCTATCTAACAAATTAAAAATCAATGCCATTTCTTCTTCTACTTCATTATAGACTGGAGATTATTTCAAACAATCCAATCCGATTTTAATTTCCAATTTTTAATCTAAAACAGACATAAATTTGTATTATTCACAGATCGACTGTAGCTTTAATTAAAATAGTACGCAATTGTTTCTTTAATTGGAAGTATTATTTATGTTCCTACTACTGGGGCATGAGCCCTATGGATGGAATATAATTATGGATAGCGTGCTACAACTCCAAGCTTGCCCAATGCAGATTAGTGGGTAATTAATATGATAAATGCATCGCATTAGAATGATTTGAACATACAGTTCATCAACATCATCACCAACAGCCCTTTTGATGTAGGAGGCCGCCCGCGGAAGGAGGAAGGCCCGTGCCTCAGCAGTGGGGCCTTCCCTATGGATGGAAGAATATAAGGAGATTGGGTCATAACCCACCACGCTGGCCTAGTGAAAGTTGGTTGGGTATTAACAACTGCAGATGCAGCCAGGACCAACGGCTTAACGGCTTTCCGAAGCACGGATAAACTCGAGATAATACAATTTTGGTCACCCATCCAGTGACCAGCACTAGCGAACATTACTTAGTTTACGCAATCGCAAGCCGAGCGCGCTATGCTACTGAGCTAGCGAGCTCCTCTATCTCTTGAACACACAGTTGCCACAAATCATTTGTTTCAATTCACAAAAATTTACGACTAGCCCAAGAAATTCGAATGCCGATAGTATACCGGAAAGTTGCGCTTAGGAGCGCGTCTCAATAGATTATCTGCCGAATCGTAGAAGGACGCAGGAAGCTGATGGATTCAAATTGCGTGAAGGTCTAATCGGAGTCTTTTTTTAATGGAACGTCTTTAACTTAGGTTAATAATATGTAGTGTGCCAGAATAACACTCTAACTGCTGCACTCAGAGACGCCAATTATCTTTAATGAGTATAGGTACTTTAAAAAAAATCATTTATTCCTAGACAACAAACAAGAATAGCTACTTGTTTGAATTGTCATTTTTGACATTAAGTACTTGTTAACATTAATTGACGTCTCTAAGTGCGGCGGTAAGTAACTACGTACTATTTTAGGGTCGCCATAACCATTCCTTACTTTACCTTACATTTCAACTAAATGATGAATAAACCTAAGAACAAGCAATCCGTTACTCGTGGAGAAGTTTTGTAAATCCTAAATTCGTTACTATCTATAAGTACAACCCGTAAAGGCTGGTCACCGGATAGGGTGACTAAAATATACTGTGTCCTCCGTGCTTCTGCTGACACGTATAATTATTGATCCTTGCCGCATCATACAAACATACATAAGTCACGCCTATTGATCCCCGGAGGGGTAGGCAGAGGTGAATTAACACCACCCCTTGCTAAATGAGAAGTCGTTAACACCCAACAGTCCGTGGGTTTGGGCCTTCTCGTGATGGTGTCTTGATCATGATGTATTTTTACGTAGCACTCTGATAATTAGTGTCATGGTAGTTTTTGTTTATTGCTGTATTCTCAACATGAGATTGTTATGTATACCTTTAAATTATGTTTTATAATTGTTTATATTATTATACAGCTCATCGTTCACAAATTCTTTCGCTTCCCAAAGGTACCTAATAAATGTACGTATTCTTTGTAATTCATGGTGATAATCGGAGTTAACATGCGCCCATTTGTTCAAGTCTTAAATTATACTAATGCGTGACTTATTATTTTATTTAATGTAGGTTTGATAAAGTGCACAGATATGAGGGCTCGTTTGTTATGTGAACGTAATAAAATTAAACGCGTACTTATCATACACTTCGGTCTCGTTGTTAAATTATTACCATTATAGAGTATTATTATATTGGTGCCTATAAGGGCTAATGTTTTAATAGGAGAGATCTAGGGTCACTGATGTAGCCTGCAGAATTCTGGACCTTAACCCGGCGTTCGCACAGTTGGGTCAATTTGACCAGCGCCATTTTAAAATTCGCTTTTTAAAATTTTTGAGCGACGTTGCCATACTTCTCAGTAGCTGGAGTAAACAATATTTCCTTCCCTCGGGCTATCGCTGTTCAGTGATGTAGTGGCCTCGACGATGAAAAGACGTGACTAAACATTAAAATCATAGCGAGTTTTTTATTCGGTTCTCCTAGACCCAACCCTACTATCGTTGTTACATATTGTGACTGTACTGACGCCGGGTTATGGGGCGGAAAGATCCTCGAATGGCGACCGCGCACCGGAAATCACAGCGTTGGTATGCACCCTACAAGGTGGCCCGACGATCTGGTGAAGGTCACGGAAAGCCGATGGATGCGGGCAGCACAGGACCAATCGGTTTGGAGATCCTTGGGGGAGGCCTATGCCCAACAGTGGACGGCTCTCGGCTGTCTGACTGTCTAATATTTTCATCAGCACGATACATAACTACCCTGTCAAATCGAAATGTCAAGCAACCTGCAAATCAACACCCTAAATGGCGATACGTTTAAATTTTTAGTGTAACTCTTTTATAAAACATTAGAAAACATGTGTCAACACAACATCAGTAATCTACATAGTTTAAAGCCCAGAATAAACTCACGGCATTATTTTATGATTTGTTCGTTCGCCCCTAACACCAACAATACAAGGACATCGATGAAGGCACAATTAAATTTATTCCTATTATACGATATCAGGCGTCTAAAATTTATTTGTAAAATGAAAAGTCAGCCCTTAGTTACATAAGGAATAGAATGAAGCAGTGCTGAGTGCATTTATCCTTAGTTGCGTGCGCGAAACAACGCTATCAAAGGCCAGTCATCAATTGGGTGACCAAAAGCGTCTTATCTTTAATTCCTTCCTGATTACAAAAGCACGTCAAGCCGTGTCGGTCCCTGCTTAATCTACTGACATTATCACCATATTCTTCAGGACCTACATGGGGCGTAATATCTATGATATCTATTGCAGGCATTATACTGTCTGATGATAATGATGATTAGTCACTAATTTAAAGTCGTTCAACCTCTATGGTATAATCTTAATTGCCCTTGTCTGTTTCTTCCTACCTTTTTTAATTTATAAGGAAAGGCATGCTTAGCTGTTGTAAAATCAACTCTATCGACGTGAGTTATTAGGAGCAAAGCTGCTAGACAATATCATGAAAGCAGTATGGATTATTGTTGTCATCTCAATCACTATTTTCATTATTTCCTTTACATTCTTCACTAACAACTGCCCTGCTGCATCCATCACGATGATATGAGTCATAAGAGAATGGATTGATCACGTCCGACCGATATGAATTTAAGAGGAAACAGATAAACATAATCCATTCGATGGATTGGATAGGCATATGCTGTCGGCCGATTTTCTTTAGTGGTAACTATAGATAAAGGTCTTGAGTCAAAACAAATGAATCTTAATGTTAACGAGCGAAACGCGAGCTCTTAATATAGGCTTAATTCTGCGGTTGTCTTTAGAAATGTCAGATGTATCACTGCGACTGCCGGAACAGTGATTTTGATACGAAGAAATTTATCCAATTACAATGCAATTTGCTCAACGTTGGTGTGTATCTGACATTTGATATTCATATTTTGCCTTGATTCGTTTTTATTTGTACAAGTCTGCGTTATATCACCAAAGATTTTTACTTTTTCTTTCAAGATGTTTATATGAAACCCTTATTTTTTTATTGTGTACAATTTATAATGCACCTGTAACATTATAAATGTTGTTACTTGTCCAATAGCTTCTTTACTTTCGAAGTCCTGTCAGTTTTCCTTTATAACCGATTAATAAAGCAGATTATCATCTTCATTCCAGTCAGTTTATAAACGTTCACTTTTTTATCGTTTGATACTAGTGACTTTCCGTGTATGAATTCTGTACATAATACATACCTACATAAAAAGCGGCAGATTATCTTCTAAAGTTTAATACAACTCTGTGTAGCGATAAATATTCAATTAACGTGCCCATAATTACAAGAAAATAAAACTATCTTATACTGTGTTGGTGAAGTAACAGCACTGCTGTCACAAACGAGTGTTAAGCATGACAATTTTTTTTTAAACACACTCTTTAACCTTTATGGCACATTTTATCAAATTTTTGATTTCCATTCGGACAATCTGTCAACGATAAATGCCTGAAAGAGAGTAGAAAGTGTTTGAAAAAAATAATTTATTTCTCAGAGATAATGTCCATTGCTATTTTGTTTATATACAAGGAAAAATAGCATGTAAGAAAATCTAATGAATTTTGACAGATCTTTATGGGACAATTTTAATGGAGCAAATGAGGTGATCATTTCTTTCATGAGTTCTCATACTCATCAAAATAAGTCATGAATTTTTTCAGGTTAATAATATGGTGACCAGTCTGACCTGTTGTTCAATGTACTAAATAAGATTATATAAATAAAGATAAGATCTTTACAAAGCAACTATTCTTTGAACATCATGTTCAATTTGAGCTTAATTAATCATTATATCACAACACCAAATTAAGAGATAGTAGGTAAGTACTATGTACTATTAAATCATAATATTTAATGTTGAAAAAACTGCTTCGAAAGTTCGAGCTCACTAAGTTAGGTGCATTATTATTTACTGTTATTTAATAGGTGGTATTAAAGGTTAAAGTGTACGGTAAGATGGATAGTTACGTACATAACTACTTACACTAGACCACTAAAAGTGGTTTTCGTATATGTTTCCGAAAGTCATTTTGCTGTTTAATTATAGAACATTTACTTGATATAATTATTTACTGCTAGTTGAATGAACCTAAACCGTAAGAACGTTACACCGAATTAATAAAATTAAATAATCTTGATATACTGCCGCACTCAGTCAAAAAATTTAAAGTAAATCTAGACCATAGACTCGGCAAGAATAGAATTTGAATTGTCATTTTTTGACATTAAGTACTCATTATCGTTATTTGACGTCTCTGAGTGCGGCAGTATGTGATACATAATATTTGTATATGACACTAGACCAGAATGTCGCTTATTAATTAATATTAACGTTAATTTGATCAATCGATCATCGGTCTTTAGTTCTTTTGACCAGCAGAAAATAAGTAAATTGTATTTTAGAGATCAAAACGGTAAATGATTAAAGAAAAATGTAAGGGTTTCAATAAAACTGAATAGTGTCTTGTATGGTACACTCGACCAAAAAAGTGGTGTACCACCCTAAGGCTAAATGACGCTTGTAGTTTATAGGACAATTAAGAATTGTTTTGTTCTGCCACCATTGCTATCTGATATTGACGTTTGTCACAGTTGTCATGATAATCTCTGTAATAGTAAATCCCTCATTAAATTGGGCAATTATCTGTACCCTTTCAGCAGTGTTCAAGTTGGCAGGCATTGACGAAGATTTTTATTATGCAGTTCAATAAAAACTACATACATACATACATACATACATAAATCACGCCTATATCCCCGAAGGGGTAGGCAGAGGTGAACTAGCACCCACGTTTCGCCAATTATGTCAGGTCCCATGTAATAGGTGGCGAGTGTTTTGCCATTTATCGGGCACAAAAGTCGCAGTACTATTGCTTGATGGTATAAGAGGAACGCTGCTGTCCATTCCTCATCACTGATTTATCCTTAGTCGCCTTGTACGACACCCACAGGAGAGATTTGGGGTGGTGACAATTGTATTCTACTCTGCCGTCACCACACGGCCATATATGGACAATAAAAACTAACACGGAAAATATATCGTTTTTCCTGACGAAATTAACAGAAATTTCCAAAATTAATTGACAAAATGTCAATTGTCATTGTCATATTTGGTTGTCTATTTTTATAGTTTGTATTATATTTGTTTAAAACATTGAAATTTTCTTTGCAGTAGTTAACAACTTATTCCCTAAAGGTTAAAATGTCATGCACTTTTATGTGACCTATGACGTATGAATACTTTTTAATTAGGTTTACGTCAATAATATGCATCTCTTTCAGCTTAGCCATAGCTGAATGAGATGCATATTATTATGAACCTTGTTGTAATTTTCGATGACTAGCAAAGTAAATCAAAAGTGGTACACCACTTTCTTGGCCGACTGTACCTATTAATGTCTTATGATACGGATAGTTAATATAAATAAAAAATCGGTTACGCACAAAATTGTTAATATTTATAAAATCATCTACATTATTAGTAAATTTTTTTGATGCTCTTGTTTAATCAAATAATTTGTGATTATCCAATATACTTATTATACAATTTGAATTGTTCTAATATTGATTTTGGACGAAATACCCTAAAGAGCTAATTAGACCCGTGGTAGCTGTGCAAATCGCCAAAATTTGTAAGAGGCTTCTCGGTACATCAACATCAATTGTCACGGTCACGCTTGATCCAATTTATCGGTGCCTATAAGCTCCAGTGTAGTATGAACGTGTTTTGGTAAGCTCGCGGCCTATCTGTAGTACTATCGGTTATCGCGCTCGGGCGACGAACTGACGAACAGTTGATGTTCGTGCGCCGAAAGGAAGACACCGCCGGCGTCCGCGCAGTGCAGTGAGTGGATTGTTGCGAGTGTAAAAAAAAGACTGTTTTGATTGCGCTGGTGTATATTTACTAAAGGGTGCGTTTACAATTCGTATGTATGCTTCCAATAGGTCGACTGTCCCTGTTTCCGGTGTGTGTAGTTTTAAGATGATCGTAAATTAAGTTGTCAACGGACAAAAAGAAGTGTGGCCAACATTACACGGTATTTAAAGAATTGTGCAACAATAAAATATTACAAGGCATAGGTAATAAGCTTTCTCTGCATAATGGAATGTTTATAAGTCGAATGTAAAATCGTTGACCGTGACTACTATGCGTTTTATGTTAGACATCAGTGTTACATCGTAGTGGATTTGGGCGCGTAACGTCCATTATGCGAGAATAGGCTGCGGCGCTGGCCACTCAATACAACATTTATGAATTATTTAGCTACTTCAGGAGCCACCAAAAGCACGTGAGATACGCAATTTCGCCTCTTTCTTCTACAAATGAAATATACATCTACCACGCCTTTTTTAATGACGGCCGCCTTGGTCGAATGCTCAGATTGCTGGGTATTGGCTGAGAGGTCCCGGGTTCGAATCCTGGTAGGGGCAAACTTTGTGATGACCACAAATGTTTGTTTCCGAGTCATGGTTGTGTATATGTTTATGTAGTATATTTTCAACATTTATATACATAATTATATTAAAAATATGTCCGTCATCTAGTATCCATAACACAAGTGCTTAGGCTACTTAATTTGGGCTAGATGATAGGTGTGAGTGTAAAAATATTTATTTATTTATTTATTATTTATTTATTTTTTATCCCTGAACAGATATGCAAAGGCTTAGTGTGGAAAGATTCATACAGACACCGAAATCAGTCCTTAAAACATTGAATTTTAAGCTACAAAGTATAGAGGAGCAAAACAATAGCAGCTACAGGCAGTTTAATTCATAAAAACGATCAATCAAATATTAATGTCCCAATAATTTACATTTAGAATTATTAAAACTTAAACGTACGTTGAGTTTTGACAACATCGATAAGGACAGTAAAAAAAAAAATTTTTTTTACAATGATGGCATTTATGGCATTGAACTGTGATTTTTTTTAACATAGTCTATAGTACTGTGTATTCAAATAGCAATGACCATGATGATAAGTGCGTCGAGGATACGTGTGTAATAGATATAATTAATGACGTCAAGTTCGTCAAATGTGTTATTTTGAACATAAATGTCCATTATTTACGTATGTAGTTAAGGCGTTTTAAAAACATCTTTATTTGAAATAACTACAGTTAAAAGTTTTTATGCCTTCGATTACTAAAATGTTATGGGCACCTATTATTTGTAATTACACTCATAATTACGTCAACGTTCAGGTATCCATGTAATGATTGTCATGAGTTCCTATTCGCTAGTAAATAGCTGCTATGTACGGCCTTCGACGTCGAGAAGATGATTACGAGTCATCGCTTTAATTACTTACATTATTTTTGCAGTATATCGCAAGTACCTAAACAGTCATTATACAATATTACTTTGCCTACAAATGGAATATAAATAATATTCTGTGTCTGTCAGATATTGTAAAATTCGAAAAGGTTTGTACTCATTCTGGTAGCTCATTATTTTCTTCCTACATCCACAGAGAAAACCTGTGCCCCAGCAGTGGGAACGTTAAAGGTCGGGTGATGACATTTAATTGAAACCATTATTATTATAGGTACTCCTCTCGCTATCGGCTTATCTCATTCTCTGATTAATCACTACCTTTCATGTTGCTGTCAGTCTTTGTAAAAAGCTACGTACCAACGAAGATGCGATATGGTTGACATGTATGATAATATTGGGCGTGAGAGCATGTCTTTCTTCGTAATTACTGTACTTAGTATGCTTAATTTAAAAGTTGTTTGCTGAGATAGCAGTGATTACACTTAACCGCATTTTGATCTTTGTAAACTGACCTATCAGTCCTTCCAGTGACCTTTACTAGATTGTCATCCCTATAACTCTCTACGTTCATCGGTCATCTACATTTTTCTATACATTCTTTCGTCACTACTAGAAAACGCGGGAATAGCGAAGGAAGATGACGATGAATGCAGTGAGTGGTCCATTATAAATTAATCACTTATTTAAGGGTCGATCCTTAATCCACAAAATTAATATGTTGGCTTCTATTAAATGGAAAATAGCAACAAGTCAACAATTTGTTGCTAGTTATTATTTTTAGAAGCAATATTTTTTATGGGTTATTTTATTAATTGGAATCCCATGAGCGTATAATAATAAAGAAGCTTCAGATAGTGTTGCTTATTGCTATGAATTTTATGTAAAAAGAAACAGTACAAAACTTATGATTAAATAATGTTTCTTTAATATGTTATAACAATTTGTGAGATACAACAATATGTCGGTATTCGGAACGGCAGCCTACATGCCTACTAAAATCGGCTTGATCATGATACATTCATGATACCAATAATTAAAATAGATTCTGCGATTACCTCATGCATTATACATTATAAACAAATCAATTTAGTGCTGTTGTGGGTCGAATATGATGTATGGTGTTTCAGAAAGAATTAAGACTTCAATTAATGATGGATCCTAACAAAATTATAATTATTAGAACCAGTACAAGTGATTAACTGCCGCACTCAGAGACGTCAAATAACGTTAATGAGTACTTAACGTCAAAAAATGACAATTCAAAACTAGTCGCTATTCTTGCCGGGTCTATGGTCTAGATTTGAATGAAATTTTTTGACATTAAATAGTCATTAAAGATGATTGACGTCTCTGAGTGCGGCAGTATGAAAAACAAAGGTTACTCCGGATAACTTTAATAGCTGAAACGTTATATTAACAGTTGTCTGTATTATCTTAGTATCTTTCTTCTGTAGGAAAACACTGTTAAGTATTCATTTTTTATATATATAATTTTATATTAATTGTCATGTCCCAGACTTTATAGTCGGCAGTGGAATGGTTTGGTTTGGTTGGTGTTGGTCAATAGCCAAAGTTGTTCATGCCTGTCAACCGTTGATCAAAATCGAGTAAAACTTATCTTATATAATATTGATATTTCGGTCGATTAGTTTTAACAATTTAAAACCTTTAATCTGTTTACAAAACATAAGAGCGTACAATCTATGAAAACAAATAAAGCCGAAAAATACTATATGGCGAAGATAAACAGTAACAAAGCGCGTGCGCAGAGATTGCATTCTCATTTTATTATAATCAACAATGGTGTCAGATAAACGGTGTCAGGAGAAGAAATCATGTCTTGTCACACAAGACAATGATGTTTGTAGATAGTTTCTCCGCGTAGAGTAACAATTACACATCGGATTCCCACTGCATTTGCAATTTAAACCTTCCTAGTATAGTATGAACATGAACACTGAAAGATAATTTATTTACACTACTACCTAATTGTATCGCTTGACGCTCAGTTTGGTCGAATGGTCAGATAAAGGTTCTGTGTTTGAATCCTGGTGCAAATGTTCGTGTGATGAACTTAGATATGTTCTCGAGTCGTGGTTAATATTAGAAATATGTCTGAAAAATAAAATTTACTGTTAATAAGACATATACGCATTATATCCATAATTATAATAATAACATATCCTTTTCTCAATAAAATATCCTTTTCACTTTTTGTGTAGACGACACATAACTGAAATTAGTAGATTCCTTCCATTTGGGAAGGCAACGGGATCTAGCCCATAGCCATGTCGATGTCGTCTTCAATTAGTAGAGAAACATTTGATTGTTTTTGAAATATTTATAACTTAAACGCCAAAAATTTTATATTGAGTATCGTAATCGTTTATAGCCTCATCAATGGATGTCCGAATAATTAAGTGGATATTTACCAATACCAAACCTCGAAACCGGGCAATAATAGTAAATCTTTTTTAATGAATGATGCAAATAGATTTCTTCAATGGGATAATGTATTTGATACTACGTCTTGATGACATCTCAAGTTATTGAGGAACAAGTTCTGTGATGACCATAAAAGAAATTGACACACTTGACAGATATTAGGTAATGTAAGAATTTTACTGCCACAAGCAGTAAAATGTAAAAATCGAACAAATTCACATGGCAGGCTTAGGCTGGTGTTCACCAACACATAAACAGACGATATTATTTAACCGTCAGTTTTTGACTTTTTTCTGCATGGAAGAATTGTCAAAACCTGATGGTTATATTTTAATAATTTGATTTGCGTGTTGGTGAAATCAGGCCTTAGAATTAAATTAAAATTTGTAATTTTTGTATTATGTCTGTCAATGTATGTACATTGTACATACATAAATTAAGTATCGTATATAACTAGGTGATCTATGAGGAACGCTGCTGCCAATGACCCATCCATGTACGACACTCGTGGAAGAGATGAGTTCGATAACAAACACTGTGACAGGAGATTCTTCTATTTAATAGATTTCAGTCCTTGGTATAATTTAGCACAATTTTTCGTAGGTAAGTCGGTACATTAAGTTGCTCATGAGAAGGGTATTTTTTGCTGACCGAGTTCTATGAATGTATAAAAATTTTAGGCATCGCATTGGTGCTGGTAACTCGAAAAGATTTTATCCTTAAAATTACTGTTCTAATGCAATAACACCTTAGACATATTCAACTCTTACTATATATCGCCACATGATATCAGAATGGTATTATTGTTATTTCAAATACTACATTTACATCGATTTTATACTAATTGATATGTTTGAGACGCGTCTCAGACGCGTCTCAAGCAGTTTTTATTATTTTTTTGGAATTATTTATATATTTGATCTCGATGTTTCATAGTAAAATTTGAAATATCAATAAATATGATTACCAATCACTCAGCCGTGTGGTGACGGCAGAGTAGAATACAATTGTCACCACCCCAAATCTCTCCCGTGGGTGTCGTACAAGGCGACTAAGGATAAATCAGTGATGAGGAATGGGCAGCAGCGTTCCTCTTATACCATCTAGCTATGTACCTACTGCGACTTTTGTGCCCGATAAATGGCAATAGGCCCGCCACCTATTACATGGGACCTAACATAACTGGCGAAACGTGGGTACTAGTTCACCTCTGCCTACCCCTTCGGGGATATAGGCGTGATTTATGTATGTATGTATGTATGCAATCACAATAATGTTTCGCCTTTTTTACACTTCTTATAAGGGACAGAAATAGATTTACTATGAGGACACTTCCTTAGTAGACAGTATACGGAATTAAGGTCAATGGAGTTGTTAAAATAAACGAAGCGTAAAAATCTAATATTTTCGCTAGGTACTGCAATGTTAACAATGTCTGGTATTATATTTTTATGTTTTGATGGAATGTAGACGTTAAAATGTTATTATAAGGATCTTACGAGGTCAAAAAAAATTGGTGATTTTTTTTTCAAGTTTAAATAACCAAATAACTAAACGTTAGCGCCCTGAAGCACACTTTTTTTCGAGTTAGCCAAATTTCTCTGTAATTCATAACAGTATATATAATAAATTAAGTTATTTTTTTTGTTAATAATTAAACTTGCAGAGCGTGAGCAGTTGATGTTTATTGAAGCCTCAAATTGCGATTTGCTCACACTCAATAAGCATAAAGTGCAGTCAATTTGCGTCCGCCAAGAGGTTATTAGGCGATAAAATCGTGCGCGGTGGGGCGTTACGCACCGCTTAGGCTCCAGTCTGGAAATTAGCGATTTACGGAGCGGGCGTGGCGATAACGATTTTTGCGAATTTAATGGTCTGGTTATCATATAGAATATAGATGAAAGCTATGTTGACAGAAGAATTTTAGGCTTGAACATGGAAGGACGTAGAAGGAGAGAGGAAGACCTAAAAAAAGATGGATGGATTGTGTGAAGGAGGATATGATAGCGAGAGGGGTGGATGATAAATTGGTGAAGGAGTGGAAGAAGAAAAGCGGGATAAGGGCAGGAAGAAGAAGATTCTGTCAGGTTATCAAGCAGCTCCGCAGTTTTATTTCTAATAGGGGCAAACATTTGTGTGATAAATGTCTAGATAGATGTTTGTTCTCGAATCATGGTTGACTATATAGTATAAATTTCATTTTTATGTCTATTCAGATCTCCAACATTTATGAAATATTATTAATGGACATTGAAAATAGTTGTAAAAAACATAATCTATCGGAATTGATTTGTTTAACAGACACATGAAGTACATTTTAATATTAGGGATAGGTCACTCAAAATCAACTAATTAACTAACTGCACGCATGGTTCAAGGAATGTATCAATTTATTTATTGCAAACATAATTTATGCATTTAAGACTAAAGTTCTAAACAAATTATAAAAATTGACGTCATAGACTGAAGTTATCGAAATAAAAAAATCAGTATGTCTATCTATTGAGGCTAATAAAGTATCAGGTAATGTTCAGATTACCTGTTACTTTATTTGCCTCAGTAGTGTTAAAAGAACAGGTAGTGTTTTCCAAATAACGATTCTATTTGTCGCCCTGCAGCCTGCTGATTTACAGACCGCAGCCTTACTGGAACATAGTGTGCCGTACGTGGTAGAATCCAGTGTTAGTTAATGACAGGCCATCACGTAATAATACTGTGAAATATGAATGGTATTTTATTTCAGTATGTGCGAAAGATTTAAGTTTTTTTTGTTTAAATTAAGAAAACACCTTACACACTCTATTGAAGAAAAGTATCCAGTAATTGACATAATATTACGGTGGAATAAAAACAATGAAAAATGCGTTGAAGTCATAACAATATTAGGGACAGAAATTAGAAACAAAATATAAGCAAGACATGAATCACAGTTTATCAAATACCACAGAATACATAGTTTTAATAGTAAAAAAGTACAAATATATTAAGCACTTGGTTTATTTATTATTTCTCATTCTCATTCTTTCTTACTATATTATTTCTTATGGATTATAGAGGTTCAGATAAATATTTTGCTTTTAGTATTGAGTATTTGTTTGATTAAAAACTGGCATTGATGATTTATAATTCCCACGATCGAGGAAGAGACTCGAAAGCGATTTACATTATGAGATTGGCCTTGCACTATTCTTAACCAGTTCAAAAATAGCTCTTGATGACAGTGATTGTTGATGGCAGCAGTAAATTATTGACATTATTTTGTGGTCCTCTTGATACTTTTTTAAGTTGACCATTTTTTACTTTTATTGCCAATTAATTTTCAAAAGACGATTTAAAGTTTACTGGTTTCGAAGATTCAAGTTGTATGTCACGTTGTATTGTTGAATCAATAAAGGATATGTAAAGAGAAGAAATACTTAATTTCATTTGACATTTTGCTACATAAACCAGAAATTTACTTTATTCTGAAGGAAAATGTGTTATATTATTATTACTATTTTAAAGGTATTAGTAGTTTATATATTTTGTTACATAAACAAATATTAATTTTAAATAAATACTATTTATTAATTTGATTGAAAATATATTATGTAAGAAGCAAGCATTATTACATAAACTGCTTTAGTTGATGGGTGTGAGTGCCGTATAAGAAATATATAAAATTAAATATTAGTGTTTTAGTAACAAGCTACACGCGTCGCTTAGCATACTTGTATTTACTATACTCGACAAAGTCATGCTTGGACACTCGTTAAATATTCACAAAACAAACAAACGTATTCTTGTTTGCATATCTCGAGAAAGCCGTTGTCTTTAGCTTCTGTACTAGTACAGTACATTGTTTATTTTATTATTGGCATGTAAAAGTTTCCTGTACTTTTCGCAAAAGCTCAACCGAACATGTTTTTGTCTTGTCAATCAGAGACTTACATACATACATACATAAATCACGCCTATATCCCCGAAGGGGTAGGCAGTAATCAGAGACTTTATTTATCATAATTTATAAACACGTAATAATGAAATTCAATCGCTTATCAGTTCTCAGTTTATGACCTTTTATGGTAAGAGCAGATATTAAAATGTATATGTTTGTCAACAATCACAATATATTTTTCATCCCACCATCTCGGAAAAAGCGTTTTTGCTCTTCGATATCTGAGTGCAAAAGCCGTTTTTATCCTCTAGAGGTTAAAGTAAATTTGAATTTAGAACATCGTGTGCAATGAGTTTGTGAATTCAAAACATCATTATACCTATTTATTTCTACCTCCATGGTGCCGAAATTATCATGCAACCTATTTTAATTTGTTAAAAACTCAGACTCGGAACCATCTTGGTGTACTTTTTTGTAATTTGCTTTGCGCGCGCCATTTTCTTTTCACGTCATAAATTTGTTAAAACCTTGGAGTTCTGTGACGGTCAATCAGCTTGGCGGCAATCTTGCTTTAAACATTTTGATCATCTACAATGCTGGCTTGATGCTTAAGTCAAGCATTTAAAAGCTTTTTAGGTTTGTTTGATTTGTTTACGCTAGCAACGGAACAAAAACATATAGAAAATCAAAGTGCTTGACTCAAGCTGATTGACCGTCTCGGAACTCCATTAGGGACGGTAATTTTTATTAGGTACTTACAGGTGTGTCTGGATAAATTTTGCGGGTGTGGCTGGGTGGATGGGTGGGTGTTATAGGTGTGTCTGGGTGAATGGGTGTTTTGTGGGTGTGTCTAGGTGAATGGGTGTTTTGTGGGTGTCTGGGTGAATGGGTGTTTTGTGGGTGTGTCTGAATGGACGGGTGAGTATTGTGGGTGTGACTGGGTGGAAGTTGTGGGTGTCTGAATGGATGTTGTGGGTGTGTCTGGGTGATTCGATATTTTGTGGGTGTTTCTGACTGAATGGGTGTTTTGTGGGTGTTTCTGGGTGAATGGGTGTTTTGTGGGTGTTTCTGGGTGAATGGGTGTTTTGTGGGTGTTTCTGGGTGAATGGGTGTTTTGTGGGTGTTTCTGGGTAAATGGGTGTTTTGTGTGTGTTTCTGGGTGAATGGGTGTTTCTGGGTAAATGGGTGTTTTGTGGGTGTTTCTGGGTGAATGGGTGTTTTGTGGGTGTTTCTGGGTGAATTGGTGTTTTTTGGGTGTGTCTGAGTGGATGGGTGTGTATTGCGGGTGTAAATGTTGTGGGTGTTGAGAGTGTGTTTGGGTTAATGGGAGGGTGTTGTGGAAGTTTCTGGGTGAAAACAGAAACTGTTGTGATTGTATTTTTTTGTATTTTGCAATTTCCTCGTTGGGGGGGATGAAAAGTTACGTGTTGCACTCGAGTGCAAAGATTTTTCACCTTGTGCTCTTTTGATTCCCTCGCTATCGCTCAGGATTATAATTTTTGAATCACTCGCTACGCTCGTGATTCAATTTTAGAATCCTTCGCTAGCTCGGTCATCAAAATTGAGCACGCGGTTAAAAAACAACTTTGCACTCACGTACAACAAATAACTATTATATTGACTTTTTAAAAAAATAGCATGGTTATTCGAAGCATGATTATTATCTGAGACGAAATGTCCATTTATCCCCTCTACAAGCACCTCCAGCCAAACACATGCTTAGCTTACGCTACTAAAACCACTTACAGTAATCGTTCACTGTTTTGCCCCAAGCTAGTTCGCCACCCTCCCTGTATTTACAGAGATTACATTGCTGCCAGCCTAAATTAAACCTTACAGGCTTAAACTTCGCCGTAACTACGTCTTAATTTCCGCTGTCCCCATTCTAGGTGTCGCGGCTCATCCAGTTTTTAGACTTCCACTTTCCTAACCTGGAAAGTAGTATGTCTGCCTTCCTAAATCAGCAGGCTTACCCAAGTTACGTGTCAATAGATATCTTAGTATCAAAAGGTCGGTCGTAGATTTACGGATACAAAGATGTAAATGCTTTTCCCTTGCATGTCATGTTGTTTGACTGCGTTCGATATAGTATCGATCGAGTGTATAATTAATAATGAATTGTTTTCTGTTACATAATATATAATATTGTTACACGCACAACCATTTCTTTATACAAATAGCGTGGTTGGCTTATCTACAATATTAAACTTCAAATACTGTGTTTTTCTTCATTATTTGAAATAATATACTGTAAGAAGTAAAACTAATTTGCATTAGTAAGTAAAAAAAATCATAAAACAAACAAATCGTCTTTGTATTCTAGTTTCATTTTGAAAAGTAAGACCAAATTAAATGAAACCTAGGGCCTGTCTAAGCGAACGACAGTTGAAAGTCCAACAATATTTATTTAGATACCAAATATGCCGTTCATAATTCGATCACATCATGTAACATTCTCCGGCCCTAGCTGCATTTAATATCGGTTTATAAGGAAAATATACTCACCACAGAAGCATTGTCGACTATTACGCCTGACATCTGTCATGCAATTATTTCCTGGATCCATTATAATATCCACGACAAAAGTGGCGGTGTTATAAAACGCTTCAGTAGGAAATTAACAGTAATTTTTATCTAATTTAAATAAGTTACTACGAATTGATAGCCTCAACTTTGAAAGTAAATATCTGAGTGAATGTAAAATAGATGGTTTGCATGTTGCTTGTTATGCTTGATTGTATTATAAATTGTATTTTTAGGATTGTAATTGATTTCTTTGGTTTTTGAGAAAAACATAGACAATATTTGATGTGATACTTTTTATTAAACTGTAACCAAAATAATCAATAAATATATACATACATAAAACACGCCTATATCCCCGAAGGGGTAGGCAGAGGTGAACTAGCAACCAACCGCCCACCCAAATATATGTCTAATAATAATGACTATATAGTTATATATTCTAGAAAAGTCGGAAATGTGCAATGAAAGGTATAAGATTTTGTTGAGTCCGTTCAATTTGTAATAAATTACATTTAAAATAAATTGGTGTCTTGTATTGTGGTTCCTTTATGCTTAACTACGTCTAAATGATAGTGTTATTTGCATTATGATTTGTTTGTTTATTTGACATTTTTTCTGTACACACTAAATAATAAAATATAAATATCATTTATTTCAAGGCATATATTTTAGTAACGTAGTCACAGACAACTTTCCTACGAAGCCCGCAGACATACTCAGATTAGGGTGGTTGTTAGTCTAGGCTCGTCAATGATTGCGTATAAGCATACACTTACAAAACCTGCCTATTAATTTAACGCCGCAAATGTAAGCCAGCAGCTTCCGTCTAAGAAAGAGTACTGTATCTCCACAACCGCCTATTTGCCCTTTTAACCGCATCTGTGGTCAAGTTCGCTTCTTTCGCGTTCGTGGTCAATTCGCTCACCGAAATTAAGATCCACAAGCCCCGGGTTAGTACAAATTTGTACTTGGTTTGGTTTGTGTTAGGACTTTTATATATTATATATAAAAGTCTACCTTGGCTACCTCTATCTAAATATATAGGACTTTTATATTTAGATAGAGGTAACCACTAGGTACTAACAGTACCTAGTGGCTACCTCTATCTTTTCAAAATCTGTCGCCATAATAATAATGTTGACAGCATTTTTGTGCTCCGACAATTTGTGATAAGATAGCTAACCAGCCCCTCTGAAGTTGAGGTTTCCAGGTGAAGCTTGATTCCATCTTCGGCTCTTATCGTTACTTACCGCC
Organism: Cataclysta lemnata; assembly: GCA_963931975.1. Taxonomy (NCBI): domain Eukaryota; kingdom Metazoa; phylum Arthropoda; class Insecta; order Lepidoptera; family Crambidae; genus Cataclysta; species Cataclysta lemnata. Next base: position 5,616,763 of record OZ008343.1, read on the forward strand.
ATTTGACATGAAGATAAGCTTCTCTGTTTACCACAAAAAACAACTTTCTTCTACTCCCATTTCGAAATGTTTCAATTTGAAAACCGCAATCAGTATCATAAGGAACGTCATTTCAGAAAGCTGATGTTGCGAAATGCAAATCCATGCAACTTTTCGGTATAGTTCATCTGATAATAGTTTAGTAATGTGAATCTTTATAAAATTTTAATTTAGAAGCTTCAAACTTCTTCAAGTATTTAAAAACCTATTTAAAATTGGAACATTTTGAAATGGGAGTAGAAAATAGTCGTTTCCTTTGGTTACTTTTGTTAGTTTTGTTATATTAACCTATAATTGGTCGTTCAAAAAGTAATGTATACCACCGCGTTAAAAATAGACATTGTAACACTCATGCTAATCTATTATGACTCACTCGAGTTGCACTGACCATTATTTCAGTGCAGTGGCATAAGCTACTATTCAGAAGTGATTTGCATTAATCACGCTGTCTTAAGAGGTCCAGGTTATCTGAGAGCTTGGGGGGGACTTGAACCCTTAAGCTGACCACACGAAGTTTCCTCTATATTAGGCCAACAGGGCATCGTCACTATTTTATATTTCATCTAGCCGATTTTTCATATTTACCCCACTATTTAGGTTTAATCTGGTAGAATAGAGTCATCTCACAAGCGCGCTGTGAAAATATATAATTTATATTAAGATTATATCGAATCAGCTGTTTTTAAATTAGTCTGCTCCGTTGAACAATTACTATTTTATAACAGATGGAATTGTAAAGGTGTTGAAATATGAAATCTTATTCTATTTTAATTATACCGTTCCGCGTACTTTGTTATGAAAACAATAAGATTGTCTCATAGCTGCTTCCCAAAGTTATTGCCATGGAACTGTTAACACCTATTTGGCAATGAGATGGATCGATTACGCCCTTACCCACATTCAGACTAAAGCTGAATTTCCATAATTCACATAGTTTACAATATAACACGATAACAATTTCCCAAGGGAATTTAAAAGTATCATATCACTCCTTGAGTCATAAATATTTCTAATTATTATATTGGCTATAGCCTTCCTCCATAGATGGATTATCCAACACAAAAATCAATTTTCAATTTGAGTCAGTAGTTTCTGAGATTAGCGTGTTCAACTAACCAAACAAACAAACTCTTCAGTTTTATAATATAAGTGTAGATATAAAGCTCAATAATATCGTTTCCGAATTTATTCATTTATGTTTATAATTTTCATCGTTCGTATACCTTTATGAAAAACAAAATTCTATAAGTTTATGAGATTAATATAATTAAATTTATTAATATATGTAATTCATATTTGTAAAAAGTCTAGAAAAGTTATAAATTTAATAAACATAAAATTAATAATATTTAATTTATATTTTTGGAAATATTTCACGTAGGTACTCTTAAAATTGGGGAAAATATTTTTTTATTGATTCTTCGTAAAGTCTAAGAATCAGTTACCAAATACCTTTAGGAACGATTTAATACATACCAAGGACAAAAAAGTCATCTCGTTTAGTTACCTTTTTCCGATCAAATTTATAATGAATATTAATTATATTATGAAAAATATGTAAGTAATATAAAATAATGTTGAAATCTAAAACAAAACACCAAATAGAACATACTAAATTATAATGGCAAGAACGAATTGAAGAGTCTGTAGAAAATTATTATTTACAAGTTTACAACGAGCATCGAGTTATCTGTTTCAAGTCGACGAAGCGTGTCTATAAATTTAAAATTGCTCAATTTCATACTCAAAGCAAATCGTATTTCTAAAAGAAAAAATTTCGACATGAAGCTTCCCATGCCTGGGTCGCGACCTCTCGGAGCAGACACACAGACTTGCCGAATTACGTTAATGTTAAAGTGGGATTGTTCCTACATTTCTATTAAGCTTTTTCTTTTCTTGTTAAAATATTTTCCTTAAACCAATCAACTCCACAGACAGTGTAATAATTGATTCTGATGTTTTGAAATACAACTCACTGATCTATCATCCAGTCCATCGTAAATTCAGTATGATTGAATCTTGTGTAATTTATCTAAAGCTCACATATAACCGTGAAATTATAAATACTGTTAGATAATATTTTTTGTTAGGCGTAGTATACTGCTTACAATGTAACGCATTATTATTCGGTAGGTTACGTTGGCGAAACGTGGGTGCTAGTTCGTCTCTGCCTACCTCTTCGAGGATATAGGCGTGTTTTATGTATGTATGTATTACGTTTGAAGCAATCAACCTATGGATGTCATTGCATCGAGGGTTCCTTACGCTTAAACTACCTAAACATTGTTCCCTAGGAGGATTAGTGCAATTGAAACCAAGCCGTGTGGTGACGACAGAGCAGAATACCAGAGCAGAATACATAACCTAACCTAACCTAACCACCCCCCACCTCTCCGTAGGTGTGGTACAAGGCGGCTAAGCGTAAAGACAGCGACGAGTAATGGGCAGCAGCTTTCCTCTCATACTACCTAGCAATATACTGCAGTTTATGTGCCCGACAATTAGAATTGGACTGACTTATTACAATGGGACCTAAGCCTAACTCATTTGGCTAAAAGTAGGTGTTAATTCACCTCTGCCTACCCCTTCGGGATTTTTGCGTGATTTATGTATGTATGTAAAACCAAACCAAATCCTAAAGCAGTCTATCTAAACACAAATAACAGACATATGACAATCTTCTTCTCCCTGTCCTGTTCCTAGTCTATCTGGGGTCTGCGCAGTATGTTTCCTCTTCCATTCATATCGGTCAGACGTCATGAAACCACCCACTCTCTTTTGATTCATATCATCCATGACACCGTAAAGGTGCTAGTGATAAATGAATGAATAGAAAAAAGACGAAACGGACCATGTCGAGAGACCGATGAACGGAGAGAGTGATTGGAATGACAATATTCCAATCCATACGACACAAACTCTCTTTGGGTAATATGATAATGTACTCAAATAATTTGAAAGCAGGGTGAAAAAATATATAAAATATCGATAATTTTAAATCAAAATGTGCATTTCTTCGATTACATAATTTCATTCTACCCGTATGAAGTCACACTTCGATATAGATCGCATTGCCTTTTCATCATATTTTGACCATTGATATCGGACACCATTAACTAAACACAACTAAGGTTATCCCTGACATGTTTCTTAAAACGATAGGTCGATCACAATGACATTTAATACTGAATAAGTTACGTCACTTTTGTAACTTTAACTTCAAGTTTCTCTTACGCTTAATATCACAATTCTATTGACAAAGAAAACTCATAGTACCTATCTGATTGTGTCTCTCTCTGATTGACAATTTGATAACATGCCTACGTTAGTCAATTACCGCTTTGTTATGTCATTTTACAAGAAACCGTAGTTCAATTATTCGCTTTATATAATAATGACAATTTTGAAGGTACTAACTGCCGCACTCAGAGACATCAAATAACGTTAATGAGTACTTAACGTCAAAAAATGACTATTCAGAACTAGTCCCTATTCTAGCCGGGTGGTCTAGATTTGAATAAAAATTTTTGACATTAAATACTCATTAAAGTTAATTGACGTCTCTGAGTGCGGCAGTAAGCTACTGGTATTGTCAATTTAAACTAAAATATTTTTTATCAAATATTCAATATGGCAGTGGTGGGATCTTTCAAGCCAATAAAATCATTATAACACAGTTAATACCAATTGATTGTCATTGTCCTACTGCAAATTATAGAAGCTCGGTGGGACTAATAACAGCACACCCGTAAAAGGCCGAAAGATAATTATGAGTAAATAAAAATAAATTCATTACTATATTCCTTGTATTTTGGCCGTGTGGTGACGGCAGAGTAGAATACAATTGTCACCACCCCAAATCTCTCCCGTGGGTGTCGTACAAGGCGACTAAGGATAAATCAGTGATGAGGAATGGGCAGCAGCGTTCCTCTTATACCACCTAGCAATGTACTGCGACACTTTTGTGCCCGATAAATGGCAATAGGCTCGCCACCTATTACATGGGACCTAACATAATTGGCGAAACGTGGGTGCTAGTTCACCTCTGCCTACCCCTTCGGGGATAAAGGCGTGATTTATGTATGTATGTATTCCTTGTATAAATAATACTTAAAGCGAAAACTGTAAAGCAAAAATGATCTTTTCCTGTAACCTTTGCTGTGCATTAATAAAAAAAAAATTGAAAATGTAACGATAACACTTTATATCACTTCCCAAATCTTAAATTGCATTTCATTGTTACAAAAACATGTTTTTTAAATAATAATATGCCTGATGAGTTGCTTATTTTTACTGACTTTGTTATTTGGTTGGCTCGCTTTGAGTTATTTGGTAATCCTCACATAAAGAAGAAGGGGTTACAAGAAGTTATTAGATTATTCTAAGCACAAATTACTTGACTAACAAGATTGCAATTCACCTTCAGGTACACACGATTCACAGAAACAGTCCGAATGTCTTTTAACAAATGGGAAATACATATTACAAAATTACGACTTCAACATTCGCCTCAGGATATTCGTGACCGATATTTCTCGGAAACTTGACTATTTAGCAAATTACTGCTCAAATCTGTTTGGATTCCTTGATTAGACGATTTTACGACTGTGTATAAATATGTTCATAGGTAAGACCATTGCAGGTAGGTACCTACTTGCATTATTAGAGTTAACTAGACAACTAACATATCTCTATTCAAGCAAACGACATGATTACGTTCGACAGGCAGGTAATTATCTTTTCTCAGACAGAAATGCGCGTAAAGTGTACTTGTAGTCTTAGTAAACATCTACCAAATTGGCCCAAAGAACATTACTGGCAGATAAGTACTGTAATGACGTAAGGCGATCATCTCTCTAGATTACTGGCGTCATTATAAAAATTTGGACACTAAAGCAACAGTGTAAGGTTCTCAAACACGGAAAGTGTACATCAATTTCTGCAACACCCGGATTACATAAGTCTCGGTGCAACTTGTTCTAATTCCGTAGTTGCACATGTTTCTCGCTGCCATTATATGCTAATTGGAAGACGACACCCCGAAACGCTTCAATTCCGATGTGACCGGCGTAAATGGTATCTTGATCACAACAATCATGCCCAATAGCAATTTCATTGTGAAGATAGTCTGGAATTCCATTACAATCCAAACTCAAATGTTATGAGGAATTGTGTCATACTCGACGACAGTTTCCTAATTACGCAAAACTGGTCGCTGATACAATTTTGCGCAACAGATGAGCTTTGATGTCGATAAGCTCTTATCTTTGAGCGTGTAAATGTCAAAATCGGATAACTCACATTGTTCTGAGGCAATGTATTGTTTGAAAACTCGCGTGGCTTACCAAAAGTGGTGATACTTACAAAAGTCCATGCGTTACGTCACGGCGAAATGAGGAATGGATGCGGCGTGCATGTGAATTTTGTCAATAAGGATTACATTGCGATACGTGATTCATTGTACGAGATTGTCTTCATTATCTTTCAAACCATACAAGATTAACGACTGTGAATTCGTCGCGGCACGTGAAAGTATAAAAGAGACCCTAGTTTTATAATAACTGAAATGTGTTCGCTACTGTGGTTTAATACATTCTGACGGAAACGTTACAACAGGCACGAGATGAGTTGCGGTTTTTTACACGTAACTCGTTTAATTCTTTTGCGATTTTTCGTCGCTTTAAATAATAAGTGCAATGTTGTTATTATCTGTGTTTTTCAGTAGGTCAAATAATAATTGTTGTTCAGGTGTTCAATATAATTTCTTTGGCAAATACAAACAAACAATATCTGATTTCTAGTCTAACTGCCGCACTCAGAGACGTCAAATAACGTTAATAAGTACATAACGTCAAAAAATGACAATTCAAAACTAGTCGCTATTCTTGCCGGGTCTATGGCTTAGATTTAAATGAAAATTTTTGACATTAAATACTCATTAAAGTTAATTGACGTCTCTGAGTGCGGCAGTAAGTCTTATTTTATCGAAAAATTATTTAATTTATAAGGGACTTAATCGGCATATTTAATAATATATTTAGTTTATTTTCAGTATTTGGATATAATTATTGAGCGTAGTAACTATACGACTAGAAACTATATAGAGTAGTAAGGTAATAACATTATTTATTTATTTGGGAAACAAACAGTATTACATGACAATATAAAATAAAACATTAAAAAAGTACACATACCAAAAAGTTTCCACTAAATAATGCGTAGATTAAGCCAATTATCTTATAACAGAAAAAAAATAACAATTATTAGACACTGTGTATTATCTGTCTAATCTTTGTGAAAAATGTTGTAAAAACCATGGAGCAGTTTGTAGCTAAAATTGTCAAACTGATTTACACCCCTTATCTAAATTACTATATTTATTGATAAAATGTGATACGTAATGGAATCTTGATAGGCTGCCGCCTGTTGAACAAGTAAAAAATGACACACATTCGGGCTGTATTGTGACCCTACATTGTTATAGAATATTTGCTATCTCATACATTTCGATAAGTTTAAGTGGGTGTGAAAAGATGAGTATTAGACAGGCCTCAATCAAATGTTCGCATTATGTGAGGTTAAATAATGAGCCATGTAATTATGTAATGCAGCGTCCACGTCTTCGAATATAGTATGGAAGTACGGTCAGCATCAAAAGTGGATGAATACTTTAGTACAACAATAATTGTGCAGTGTTTTAAGTAGATATGTTGCATAGACAAATTTTAGAAAGAAAATAGCTCATAAAAAGTTCGAAATATTATAGCCGCCCACAACGCCGGCGACTGTCTATAATAATATCACTCGGCTAAAGACATTTGATTGGTGTCTTGATTGGCCCAGTGGCTGCCCGGATTGCTTCGGCAATACAAACGCGGGTTCGATTCCAGCATCAAGATTATATTACTAACTTTTTCTGACCTATTTCTTTTTGTAAGATAATAAAGTGTTTATATACTTATGGCATTGACTGTATTTTGATTCTATTATTACAGGCAGATGAGCTCAACGGCCCAGCGGCTAGCACGCTTGGCGTGTGATTGCGTAAACTATGTTCCGCAAAACCGACCGGTCTTAGGACGAGTGATAAAAAGTACGTTACGTACTTTATTATGCACGTTAAGTCCGTTTAGCCCATATGAAAGATCTGTACCCCAGTAATGGGATTAAAAGGCTTATGATTACTACGAATTAGAAGTTGGTGAAATAAGGGCTAGTAGACACTCCGATTCAACTGCCAAGGTTTGTTGTTAGCACTGAACGCCATGCTACCGTACACCATAAATTTAATAATAATATGCTTTTTTATTTGACAACCGTGTTGCACCAAATAAGCCTGAAAGTATTTAATACTAAAAGGTATGGCAGGAAGATTCGCGGAATATTCGCGGTATTGTAGTTATAGAAGCAATGATGAGGCTACAAGAAAAAATAATTTCACAAAGTAATATTATGTTCGGTGTACATTCATAGATGTGCTCGCGGCATAGAAATACGTAACTTATGCTTCTTTACCTCTTATTACTAAGAAAAGTTATGTAACAGATACCCCTTGTATATTATTGCATTTAAATTGCGTAACGGGCTCTTAAGTGGGGTCAACGCTTAGTAAATATTTTTAGTGTAGACGTTCTGAGGAAGAAAACCTTACGACCGGTTTTCATAATTAAAATACCGGCTATTGTTTCTTATACTTATTATTATAATACCATACATAGTTGGTATTTTCATTATAACATCAGTACTACAAAAGTAAGATAAGCTACACGAGGAAAAGGTTTCTAATGAATGCGATGGAATATTATTTATACATTAGAGATCAAAACGGTCGGTGTAGACGACCACGACTTAAGGTCACAGATCGTTGCTTTTAGCAAATACTGGGAATGTATTGTTTAGTATAAACTTATACATTAGCTACCACGTAAACAAAGCAAAATATTTCGGTTGTTTTTTTTAATAGATAATTTTTTTCGCTTTTTACTGAATGTGTCATGATCGCTATTAAGAAAACTGCTAGACAATAAACGATGAATCGTGAATTTGCTTTCTTCTTTACAAATGGTTAATAAATTGGTTCTTTTAAATCAGTGTAATCTTAACTTCCATGCCATCCAACTGCTTTGGGAGTGAAAAATTTATGTAGAATGTGCCAGTCTTGGGGTGTCCCAGGGAAGAGTCTATTGGGGACTTCGGAGCGAACCCGAATGGTTGACCAGGCCGCCAAGAACAGTATACCCGAAAGGGTTTGTGTCACTTGACGTAGTCGTTTTCATAGTTTTTTATACATTAATTTATAATTGGCAACTTTTCAGTGTGATGGGTTGTATGAATGAAAAGGCTAATAAGCAAAGAAACATGATACAAAGAAAAACAAAACAAAATATTTTTTTTATTTTACTAATTATAACAACACAGCTATGTGCTAGATTATAATACCACATATAGCGAACCTACTTCGACTCTTGTCTTATTATACGAGTATATACAAAAAAATTCATTGATAAATTCAAAATGATACCTACTTTAATATTATATTAGGTTACTAAAAAATGTACAGATAATGATTTACTGGACATGGAATTTTTTATAACCAAGGTTTTCTGCAACTTTAACGGATTAAATACCAATCAAAAAATGAAATAGCCTAAACACCTTCGAAACTGTAAACAACAAATACAATGTAAGATAAAAAATATATAAGTCTACCGATCCTAATCTTTTTCTAACTAAAGCCTGCAATACTAAAATGTAATCTATGTTCTGATAATAACAAAAAATCCGCATTGTCTTGTAATAGGCGCGATTTGAAATATAAGTCGAATTTAAGAGCCTGTTAAATTTTTTAATGAAACCGCGAGTCATCGCGTCCCATCGCTGCGCGGTCGCCGGCCGCGGGCGAGTTACGCAACACTTGCTTGACCGTGAACTCCGGCGGATTGATTAGGGTTGTCTCTTTCGGTAGTTACATAAAAAAATTGCTCAAATTAATAGCGATTGCAAGGAAATATTAACATGAGCAGGCCGATGAGGAGCTCGCTAGCGCAGACGCATAGCGCGCTTGGCCTGCGATTGAGTAAACTAAGCAATGTCCGCTAAGGGCGATCATTGGATGGGTGACCAAAAATTTATTATACTGAGTTCCTCCTTGCTTAGGAAGGCACGTTAAGTCGTTCATACCCAACCCTCACTGGGCCAGCGTGGTGGGTTATCGCCCAATTTGGCCATTTTTTTCCATCCATAGGGAAGGCCCGTGCCCCAGCAGTGGGGACATTAAAGAACTCGCGATGGTGATTCTGATGAGGCTGATTAAGTATTCTCGATTGCGTATATAGGCCAACAATTCTCGATTGCAGGCGATTTTACTCTAAATGTAAATTCCGAGAGAGGTCTACCAGAAAAAATGTTTATTCATTGGACTATTTTATTTAGTGCGTAATATTAGTTGGGCTATGTCAAGGTAATGTCATTTTAAAAATTAAATTACGATATGTATTTTTTTCCACAAACTCTTGCATAATAATAAAATATTAAATACACCTTTTAAGGAAGTATTGTCGATAAACTCTATTATATTATAAAAATTATATTACTTACTAATAATCATGCTTACAATTTTTGTTCTTGTGCTCATGGCTGTGTTCATTTTTAATATTGTAGAGGTTTTGATAATTTGTTGTCTAATTTGTATTTTAGATACTTTTTGGTGGATAGTAGTGATACATACTTGTGATATTATTGGGATATATTAAAGTAATAAGGTGCCCACCACGCTGAAATCAACTAAATATCAAATTGTTTTGTGACCTTTAAGTGTTAAGTGATTTTTAATTAACAATAACATTTACCATACTGTAATCTTTGCTCTCCCTAAAATTTATAGATGTTTCCATAAAAAATATTTTCTTCACAGTACCTATCTTAAATAATTAACTTTAAGGTGAGAACCCTGCTTCAGATGTAGGTACTTCTCATTGCATGTTCGTGTTTAATTGCAATCTTCCCTCTATTGTTTTTACCCGTAGGATGTTATAGAAAAAATATCACGTGCATTGTATTTGAACTCCACCCAATTAGCGACGGACGTTGAGAATAAATTTTAATTACATGTCGAGATAAATTTAAGTGAATTAAAGGCGTTGAAATGAGTTTTTAATTATTATGTGTGCTGTTGGAATGTTTATGTCTACTGTTTTCTGAGTATGCAGACATGTAGGTAAGCAGCAGTAAACTCTCAAAATAACTCTAGGAAAAAAGGTTACATTCTGCTCCTGTCCTCTGTGTCTTTCTATCTCTCTCCTTTAGTTCATTATATAATCCAGAAATTATTCAGAATCGACTAAGCATAAGGTTATTTTTAAAAATATTTCCCTGTATTTGCTTGCCATTGCATTACTGTCAAATTGAAGTGGATTATTTCTTAATTTCTCCAAAGATTGAACACAAACGTAATTAGATGATTATGTTCGATAGTCATTTTTATAACAATCGATTATTTAAAATGAGGGGGTTAATACGTCACATAATTAGGAAATGACGTGATGAATCGAGCCACGCGACATTCAATCTTTGAACTAGGGACTAGGGACGGCCCGTAAGATGATTCAGGTTGCAATTAAATTTTTTTACTCGTCTAGTAAGACTTACCAGTCAACGGAAACTTCTTGTTTGCAGCGTGCCTCGTTAATTACTTCCTAGGTTTTTGTGTGTGTTATGTTTATTTAGTATGAATTGTAACAATGGTCCTCCTTAAAAACTATACCTGGTATTAGTCGGATTGATTGTTTCACCTAACAATTCATTACGGATGTGCGGTTGTTAAGCGACTCATCCATGTGGATGGTTATCATAGTGAAGGAGAAGGAATTGAATAGAAACCTACTTGTAACCTCTCTGCTGTATTAAAAATTATTATTTTTTTCTAAGAAGTTTGAAGGGTTTAGCTTATATAACATAATTACAAGAAAAAAGACGGCAAAGTAGTTGTCACCACCCATCCTCTCCCGCGGTTGTCGTACAAGGCGACTAAAGGTTAAAACAGCAACGAGTAATGGGTAGCAGCGTTCCTCTTAGACCACTAGCGATGGATTGCGATTTCCGCGCCCGATAAATGGCAAAAGGCTCGCCACTCATTATATGAGACTGAACCTTATTGGCGAAACGTTGATGTAAATGCACCTCTGCCTGTCCCTTCGGGGATATAGGCGTGATTTATGTACACCAAAAGAATTAAATTTTTCTTAAAAAATTCCACTTATTATTACTATTATAATTTTGAATTCCTGTTATACCACTTAACAATACTAGAATGCGCCCGATAGATGGCAATAGGCGCCTCCTCAATTTATTTAATATACTATGACATAAATGTATAAAACAAAATTCCATTCAATAAGCGTTCCGTTACAAAACCGAAAAATTTTGTGCAAATCGTGTAAATCATTATTTCGTTTTGAAATTACGGCGTTGGTTGCTTCAAATGTATAATTCCGTTCATTAACAACAATAATAAAGACATGGACGCAGAACTGGCCAGCAAATGATAATATCGAGCCATAAATTCTCGATAAAATTACGATGCTTAAACATTTATGTATTTACGACAGCAATGGTCTTGTATAATTTGTGACAAAGTCAATCTTAACCTTGCGCATTGCGTTGCGAGTACAGAATAGGTTACACACACACCAGCTTTTCCATATTCATGTGTGAGGTAATACATAGTTGTGGCATTGCTGGGTACGTTATTGTCATCGTTAAGTCGCTAATTTGATAGCGGAAGTTTTGACTGGTTTCATACAAATTTCATTGACCCCGTTTAGTTTATACTGGCATAAATTTTAATACTGGCTAATTAGAAATTTATTAATGTCTATCAAAATACTACTATACATTTCTAAACTATTGGTCGTGTGTTTTGGCATTGACTATTAGACAGGTGGTGGGTCAAAGGCTTATATTTGTTGGAGTTGCTTATATTTTATTTATTATTTATTGATCAACGGCGTGGTAGCTTAGAGTACAGCCCGGCTAGCATGACTACCGAAACACGATATGATAAAGCCATTTATCGCGTTGAACTTACAAAAATCATTGTATTTTTGAATGTTCAATGCGATAAATAGATATATATTTAACATGTAGCTATATAGGCTTATTTAATTATTCAAATAAGGCTTATTCAAGTATTCAAATCCAATGTTTTTTGTAAGTTCAAAACGATAAATGGCTATATCATATCATGTTTGATGGTCATGCTAGCCGGGTTGGCACTGCTTAAATTTAAATCATCATCATCTCTTTGATAACCTTTTAATATCCCAACTGCTGGGGCACATGCATTCCCTATGGATGGAATACTATAGTGAGGATAGGCCGTAAGCTACCACGCGGGCCCAGTGCGGGTTGGTGCGGGCCCATTAACGACTGCAGATGCACCCTTAACGTTCCTATCGAAGCACAGAGGATCTCGGGATAAAAAATTTTTGGTCACCTATCCTATGAACGGCATTAACAAACATTGCTTAGTTGATGCTATCGCAAGCCAAACCAAATTCTAATAAATATTTAATTGAATATGATGCAAATCGCAAATCGAGATGATAAGGATTAGGTAAATTAAAATATAATTCAAACTTTGACATGCATACACAAATTACGTTTATTTATCCCCCAAGGGATAGGCAGAGGTGAATTAACACCTACGGTGAAATTCTATCTCGCTTATACGTAAATTCACTTTACATTTATCTGAATTAATTAAAATCTATAAATTACTTATCTGGGAACGCTCGCAAAACCTCTACCAACTAAAGAAACCATGTCGTAACATGTACCTACCTCCAGGTGTTTATATGATATTCGAAATCATTTAAGAGCTCCTTACAACATTGTGAAATGTGCCCATTCTTTAATGATTCCCTTGCGAGTTCGCCTCTAGGCATTTTTCATTCGCGCTACATAGTTCGTGCCAATCATAACGAAATAAATAATTACTAAGATTCGAAGCTAACCTTTCGTGTTCTATACAAATTCTGGGTGCAAATGCCTTAGGACTGAAGATTGCAAAAATAATAATCTACCATGCAGCCGCGATTACATAAATTATTTACGCGATACTTGTAGAACAATGAGTGTTTAATTTTCATTCTGTATACATGCTATCAATCAATATTTCATTATTGTTGTGACGCGGAATTTGAATGTAACAACATTGAGCCTATATTTTTTATTTTAGTTACTTGTAAGATGGATGTTTTCAAATTACGGGTCCGACTCTACTTCTACTTAGAAATGGTAGATGTAAATCTAATCTCTTTGTTGGCTATGTTCACTAGTCTATTAGGCACCACTCACGTATTCCATCTATATTAATAATACAGATAATACGCAGAACAATCCGTCCATAAATGGTAGATCGCTATTTATTTTCCCATAAGCGTGCTCTAGAGGAATGCTCTCGGATTGTCTTCACATTTCCGCGTCTATAACTGCAGTAGGTAATTGTTACCCCACGGTTCCGCGTGCCTCCTAATCCCGTATTACTGGCGCAATTACTTTTACAATTGTGATTGCTGTCATAGAGTACGTATATTTGAAATGGGTACAGAGAAAGGGCGTATATCAAATAGACAACCAGCCCTTCCTCGTCCTAACCTGTCCTATTACGCTATGTTACGCGTGGTAATGGACACCTCGAAATGTTCATAATGATACCTTTCATTTGGCAATCGTGTGTAAATTTAACAGATTTATTATCCCTGCGCTTATTTTTAATTCATTTCAATACCGTAGGTACTTAAATTTTTAAATAATGGGAGTGTGAGAAGCTCATTTTCTTCACTTCTGTTTACATTAATTCATCACTAGCTACTTTTCCGGTGTGACGGATTATTTGAATCAAAAGAGAGTGGATGGCTTGATGGCGTCTGGCCAATATAAATGGAAGAGGAAACATACTGCGCCAACAACAGATAAATTTGATACATGGCAATAATATGAAGATGGTGACGAGCTTGATAAGCTTTTAGGCGCAACGGAAACCGCGGTGGGTCTTCAATTGCATAAACTAAGCAATGTTCGTGAAATTATTGGAACGGTGACCAAATTAACTTGAGTTCCTTCTTGTTAAGAATTTTTATAAAACCGTAATACACAATATAATAGTATTCATTAACCAAGTAATTCAAGTGTAAAAATACCAATTTTACGCACTTTGCTTTTTACGCATTAGTAGTCGGTTGAGCCAATCTTGGCGTCAGTAATCGATCATTAGCGAAATTTAAATAGCTGAATTAATGTAAGATCAACATATGAGTTACGATGTTCTTTGCAAATAAATTACACTTTACATATCTTTATGGTCACCACACGGCTCTGACTGTATGATTGCATCACTGACAATTTTTTTTGTCAATCACGATATATATTTCCTTAGATAAATAATCATGATCCTTATCAGTTCTTCGGTCTACATTTCTCAAACGTGCCCCCATTCATATTTATTATCTTCTCCATCACATATTCATCATAATTACATCAGTAGCAACAATGTTGGAATCAAATTGAAAATATGAGCGACTAGGTGGGTGTGACAATTTGCATTAAGTGTCTAGAGCTAGACTTGACTAATGGCATTGCTTTGTTATTTGACACTTTGTCAAGGCGGCAGTCAAGGATACTGGGCATTTATTCTCGTACAGCTTCCTCGCGATATGCGCACGCACTATTAGGGCTGTCACTTAAATTTGTCTTACGTTTGTTCCATCGCTTACTGAGGCTTTGAAAGATAATAAATACATTATTGTCGAACGCTTTTTCTAACGGCGCGTGGGCACATGGTAGTAGTAGGAGTAGATAAACGGAACAGAGTAAAAGCTTCCTAAGAAGCTGTCGCTCTAACCCTGAGATTATGCAACTGGCTGTGCGTCATAAACCGGTTTTTTCCAGTCTTGCTAGGTGTGCGACAGCGGCCAGTGGTAACGCATACGTGCCCCGCGTGCTTGTAGTAGTGCAAACGATTCACGTGGTTGTATGAAGACTATTCTCTGTTCCGTTATTTACTCATGTGGCGTAGGCCCAATATTGCTCTTCATAAGAAAGTAGTGTGCCTTCAGGGTTGCGATATCATATCGTGAAATATAATACTTTCTGTGGTAAACAAAAAAATCGTACAGTCACCCTCGGGAATCCTCAAGAAAGAAACAGGTTAATATCGACCACACGGCTTGATGTTCCGACGTATTAGTGAAAATTACATAGGTAATATATAAATCAAACGTAACGTGTTTGGTGTGATTGATGATCTAAATAATATATTATAATATAAAAGGCCACAAGCCCATCGATATAAGTCGTTATTAGATTAAGTACATTTACAACTTAGGTATATTGAAAGTAAAAAGTCAGTTGCGTTACTTGTTTGGAACAAACACGAACTGCGACGAAATTTATTTTCACTTGAAAAGTGATGAAATAAAATTAAATAATTTTTTTTTTTGAAAATTTTCACTTCAAATGAAAAGATAGGCAATAAGGAATTACTTTTCAGTTGCAAACAGATGTGACCTAAATATGTACGTGTTATAGTGCCGTGTCGTTTATTAAAACGAGATATGGCACAACGCTTCGGTGTCCTATTTTGACACTAGCGAGAGTAATACTCGAGTCAGATTCGTTCTTGTTTAAATAATTACTTGTAGTGATATATTATCAGCACACTTTAAAGATATTTAATAAAGTTGACACATGACGCGACGTAATTTATCTTGGTTCAGGGCACATTACACTGAGTCTTATCGATTCAAATCTATTTGTTACTCTAAGCTTCGAAGTTGACTTACAATATATCATATTAGCTGCTATTTGCTTAACACAGGTTAGGTAATAAATGCAACCAAATTTTGTATGTATTGTATAGATTGTTCTTATAATTTTTTACCATTTAAAAGTTGAGGCGATGTGTACTGATTTTTGTTGCCAGTATAAAGGCGGGGAAATGTTTATTGTTATTTTATTATTAACAGTAATAGCCTTACCGTCACCAGCCCTTTAATATCTCCATTGCTAGGGTACGGTCTTGCCAATGGATGGATCAATATAGGGATAATAGGCCGTAATTATTGGTGTTAACGACTGCAGATGCATACCAAAGGCTTAGTGGGTATTAACTTCCTTCCCAAGCACGGAGAAACTCTAACTGCCGCACTCGGAGACGTCAATTAACTTTAATGAGTATTTCAAGTCAAAAAAAATCATTCAAATCTAGATCATAGACCCGGCAAGAATAGCGACCAGTTTTGAATTGTCATTTTTTGACGGTACTCATTAACGTTATTTGACGTCTCTGAGTGCGGCAGTAAGCCAATATAGTTTTGGTCACCCATCCTACATCAGTCCAGACCGACCGCGTTAGCGCCAATAAAATAAAACGTACACTTTAAAACCCCATTTGCAATAAAATCGTTTCACTTTGAAAATTAACGTTGGGTTGTCAAGATTTTATAACATCCGAGTCTAAACTAGGATGCTATCAATGCGCATTGGAGACTAAATGCTACCGTGTTTCTATAATTGATTGTTCTAAAGGCAGTTTGAGTTTTATTGATTTTGCAAAGGCAAATTAAATCAGGAAAGTTACGGTGGTCCGCAAACGCAAATGCAATTTGCGTTTGCGGACCACTTTTCGTGATTTTATATACTTTCCCGTGGAAAGTAGTTTTACTGCCGCACTCAGAGACGTCAATTAACTTTAATGATTATTTAATGTCAAAAATTTTCATTCAAGTCTAGACCATATACCCGGCAAGAATAGCGACTAGTTTTGAATTGTCATTTTTTGACGTTAAGTACTCATTTACGTTATTTAACGTCTCTGAGGGCGGCAGTATGAGCAGCTTGTTTTTAATTTCTTATGCACTATTTAAGCTAATTATTTCAATCAGCAAATAAATTTAGGCTTTACGCTGTATAATAATAATATTTTTTTTCCAGAAGTTCGAAAATGAATATTTTCGAGAGTCGAGTTTGATTTATGTTAAATTTTTTTTCGGATGTTGATGTAATTACAATGTATTTCATTTTGAGGAAATTATTAATTAATTCAATTTTGAATTTCAGAAATATATTGTGATCCTGCAACCATAAAATGTATCTTGTATCATCAGTGATAAATTATTCGCAGAAGGCGGTTGAATTTATCCAATTTGTTTCATATTTGTGTATAAGTAGATTATAAGTCTCACAAAATAAGGTAAATTTTGAAGATAACGCGAATGTATGAGACCGATTTTAAGTATTTGAAAGACATGTCCTCAAAAACGTTTTAGAAATAACAAATTTGAATCTTTGCTACTACGGATTTCTATCTTTATTCAATACGTTTGTGCTTTGCACACGTAGAGGCATAAAAAGCTATCCATGAATTTGAATTTCATAATCGTCAATACATATTTGGACAAACACACATAAAGAGGTGCCGCTGGTAACTTGTATGCGGTGTATATCGATTTATGACAAATTCACTCGCACTTATAGGGGCATGAGACGCCCAGTATGGCGGCTGTCAACCGAATTCGTAGTCGTAATTTAATTTATTACATCGTCAGAACGAAGCTGGCTTCTGGTCGCTGTGTGACCCAAAGCAAATTGCAGTTGAAAAAGTTGCCGCTAAATTCTTAACATTAGCCGAGGCGAACATAAATTTTAATGTCTTTGAGCTTGTTAAAGATCTGTACCGACGGTATAGATGATCTAACGCAATAAGCTGCATTTACGAACCGTCCCAACACTTTCAGAATGATTGATTTGAGAAAAAGGGGCGGACATTTCTTTAAGGCTATTTTAAAATGTACGGAAATTTTTCTTTAATAAATTGGTGCTTTAATAAATATTTACCTCACTAGAGTCTTTAATAAAGGGCAAATTTGTTTTATGTATAAATAAGGTATTAATAAATATTGAACATTACTACATTTCGACACATATTATAGCTGACTTTTGAAAAGAAATGGTCTTATTGCGTCCATGACCTATTGGAAGTTAACAATCGCGCATGACTATTCAAAACATGCTCGAGGAGCTCGCTAGCGCAGTGGCATTGCGCGCTTGGCCTGCGATTGCGTAAACAAAGCAATGTCCGCTAGGCCGGTCATTGGATGGGTGACCAAAAATTTATTATCTCGAGTTCCTCCGTGCTTTGGAAGGCACGTTAAGCTCGTGGTCCCGGCTGCATCTGCAGTCGTTAATACCCACCAACCCGCACTGGGCCAGCGTGTTATGGCCCAATCTCCCTATATATTCCATCCATATGGCTGGTGATGATGATGATGATTCAAAACATGCATGCTACTAATATAGTTATTTTATCAAAAGACTTTATTATCAAGTACTAATTCTCCGAAAAAGTCCCATACAATATGATAGGAAGGTACAAAATATTTATTACTTTCTTACATGCTTATATGAAATTATCAGTTAAACATTGCTTACCCGGTGTAAATGTTCTGACCTTTTTGACTTTTGCATGTCCTTTAAGCGCGCGGGAAAATGTTTTTATATAAATAAAGCAATTTAAATTCCACCATTATCATCACAAAATTCATTAAATGTCCCATTATACAGATACGCCCATCTTAACACCGTATATCACCATCTCGAGAATATCTTTGACCTTTACCTTACTGCCAAAAGATTCCAAACTTAAATGCATAGCCTTGCAGATTACTTTATAGTTAGGTGTTGTGGTGGAATGTGATACTTCGAAAAAGACCCTTATTACAGCGCACTGAAGGACCCGTCAAAATGGGTTTACGCGATGTGTTGTAATAAGTATTGTAAATTTATTATGAACATTTTATTTTCATTATCGGACGTGTTTTAAACGATCAATATTAATAATGTCAACTTGCGTACAACCTATTTTATTATCGCGACAGATGGTCGACCCTTTGGGTATTTTAAATTTAATATTATACTTGCTTCTTTCGGCGTGATTTCTTCATAATGTATTAAACATTGGATAAGCTATTCAATTCGAAGATACAAAGCATGTGTAAAGCTCCACTATCTGATTATGGTAGGAGACAAAAATGTCAATGTTAGGGAGAAATATGCTGTTGTTAACATGGCTGATTTATTTATATGTTATAATTATGTATTACGTAGTCGTGTATTACGTAGTCATTCTTCTATGTTGGCCTGGGAGCGAGCAAATAATGGAGAATAGGCAGCCCCGACTCATCCCATGGGTGTTGTAAAAATCGACTAAGGGAGATTGCCCGGTGTAGACCAATAAGCACCTTGGGGCACCGAATGGTGGAGGGCAAACCACCAACTACAGCATACCCAAAGAGGGTTATTGTCAGGCAGGCGGCCTAAGCCAAAACCTTGAGGAGTATGGATTGGAATGTAGTCATTCCAATCACTCTCTCCGTTTATCGGTCTCTCGACATGGTCCATTCCGTCTCTTTTCTATACATTCATTCATCACTAGCACCTTTACGGTGTGATGGATGATATGAATCAAAAGGGAGTGGATGGCTTGATGACGTCTGACCGATATGAATGGAAGGGGAAACATACTGCGCCGACCCCAGATAGACTGGGAACAGGGCAGGGAGAAGATGTATTACGTAGTCAACTAAATTTTGACTTGATTTTAGGCGACTAAAATTTTAATAACTTGCAACTTATTGCTAAATTCAATGTTTACATGATTTAAGTCACATACTGCCGCACTCAGAGACGTCAATTAACTTTAATGAGTATTTTAATGTCTAAAATTTTCATTCAAATCTAGGCCATAGACCCGGCAAAAATAGCGACTAGTTTTAAATTGTCATTTTTTGACGTTAAGTACTCATAAACGTTATTTGACGTCTCTGAGTGCGGCAGTTAAAATTTAGTAAATTACTTAACTACTTAATACATATAAATCAGCCATAAAATCTACAAAAAAATTGCAAACATAAATAAATTAGAGGTAGAAAAGAGAAAAAAAATCAATGTCTACTATCATGTAAACGGTAAGTTGGGAATAAAGGCAAACCAGTCAGAAATTATGGAAACTACAATCCCTTAATGGACACTAGAAATGTAGACATAACCTATGATAATGTATACTTATAATTATATTCATCATGAGTGACAGCCAGAAAATATGTGCGGTTGCAAAATAGCATGCAAAATAGTGTTATAAGGTAGCGATGTGACGTCACAAAATGTCAAGCTCTATTTCGTTTCTAAGAGATATGGTGAATGACAGAGATTGGTAACTCGGTTACCTTTCTTCGAAACATTTTGTAATGATTCAAGAAAGAAGCAGATTATTTAATGACTGATAAATATTTACAAAATATATCTATGCTTAATGTGAATTATTACAAATGAAAATAAAATTAACTGTTATGCAAATACCAACAAAACCTTCGATATGTAAGAAATAAGAATAATATGTGTGTTGTCACAAAGATAACTTATATAATTCGACCTAATTAATTTATCTTTCAATACAATAATTTAATTAGTTCAATGTAATACATTGCAACACGTTACACAATCGATTCACAAATGTACGTTCTCCAAATTGAATAAAAAGTTGTGATGAATTCATGAAAGAGCACTTTGTTTATTTATTCTTTATTTGTTACAGATAATCAAAATCGAATGCTAAGGTAAAAGTGAAAAGTGCAGCGAAGCATGAGGTCCTTTAACAGTTTACAGGTAAGAATTGTAATTTATGTTTTCTTACATATTTTACTGTTGATCGTCATCAGTAGATAAATAAGGTCGATAAGTTCTTGCCCTGAGTTTAGAGAAGATGTTCTTCAGCTTCCGTACCAACCCATCAGTAACGCAGGCATCAAACATACTTTTTCGATAATTTTCTCTTTAAATCATTCTACCTCTTTTGCTTTTTAATATTATTTCTGACATTTAGATAATGTTTATAATGACAAACAAATTAGGTATTGCAATTTCATTATCGTCCATGTACTATTTTGTCCTTGATAAAGTGTGATGAAACGGTCTGAAGAAAATTGCATTTAGCGAAGATGATAATAGTATGATGAATGTGTAGAGTGACAAGAATGGTTGATGAAAAGAATGAGTATGTAAGAAAGTTTGAAGTATAAATATCCATCACCTATATAAATATCAGCATTTCTCATATAGGTAAGCGGTTCTTACTGCTATCTATTTTGCATTCATCAGCATTATTATGATCAGTCCTTTGACGTCCTCATAAACTTTCCTTGCTTGATTTTCATAGACTTTCCTTCTTTAAGGATAGAAGAATATAGGAAAAATGGGCTACAACTCCCCACGCGGGCCAAGTGCGGATTAGTGGCTTAATGTGCTTTTCGAAGCACGGAGGAGTTTAACACTGTATATTTTTGGTCACCCATCTATTAACCGTAAAGACCATTGCCTAATCGCTCTCAGCTCACAGCTCCCCTACTGTTTATTCTGCAAGAAACCCAATCGCTGTTTTAGTTTCTTAAGAATTGTGCCCACACAAAGCCGGTGCTGATGATGGTGGACCAACTAAATACACCTTTGAGTCATTTGACGATAACAACATTATTAAGATTTTGAGATAAGCACTAATTCGAGCAGCACGTAAAGGCGAATCTTTAGAAAGAGGTTACGAAACCTGATGTGCTAATTTTACACAAACAATAGAGGAGGTTCGCGCAATTCTTGCTAAGCACTTTATAGATAAAAATTCGTGCATAATCTTGGATTTGTTTCAACAGCTTAATTTATTAGAATACGTGGGAAATGAGCCGCAAGGTCACGGGACGCAGACGATTTTGGGCCGATAACCAGTCTTCGACCAAAATCAGATCGTGGAAAGCGGATACTACTTGCTTGGGAACTGACGGAATTTCAAGGGGATCAGATAAAGCTGAAAAATTTTAAATATTAAAATTAAATGTTTTATTATTTGAAGAATAGCATATTCTTGAAAAAATTTACACTGTAAATTTTAAAAATACTTGTATTAAAGGATGTTAGAAAATTGGTTCGTCTGGTATGGTCGAAGCATGAGTGAATTTTTTGTTTTTATTAGACTGGAGTGTGTCATCATCACCCTGCCCTTATCCCATCTTATTTGGGGTCAGCGCAGTACACTTGCCATCCCCTAATCCACACCCACCTCCATCATATTATTATCTCACACAATCCATCCGTCTTTTCAAGGGTCCTTCCTCTACTACGGATGCGTCAACATTCACGTCTATCACACATTATTAATCATGCCGTCTCATAACATATCCAAAGCTAAACGGCTCCTTTTCAATTTTTCTGTCACTGGTGTTACCTTCAGACTCCCTCACACGTAGGTACTCATTCCTTATCATATGCATTTTTGTTACTCCGCACGTCCGCAAGTGTTGAGATAGACATCTCAACATTCATCTCACATTCACACACACATCTCACACTGTCGCATGCTATTTTCTATAATCCGTCGTTTTATAAACTTGGCTCTACACAACATGTAACAGATATAACGTATACCCTGAAAATTACCCAGCATGGGTAATGTTTAACTGAGCTGTATAAAAACAATGGTCCTAAAAAATTGTAAAATTAATTATAGAATTTTCCATACGTCTTGCTTGCCTTACCGAAAAGATTTTATGGGAGAAGAGAAAAATCTAACAATTTGTTTTTTTTTTAAACGTCATAGTATTTACATGATTTTAGCATGGGTAAGCTTAGTATGCTTAGTATTCAGTGTGTGTGTAATTTAATACATCTTGTAAAATACAATTCTTCTTTTCCCTGCACTGCTCCCTGTCTATCTGTGGTTGGCGCAGAATATTTATTTATTTGGCTTACCAACAATTGCAAAACTATAACAATTCCAACACTATAACAATTCGACGGCCGCCTTGGTCGAATGCTCAGATTGCTGGGTATTGGCCAAGAGGTCCCGGGTTCGAATCCTTGTAGGGGCAAACTTTGTGATGACCACAAATGTTTGTTTCCGAGTCATGGTTGTGTATATGTTTATGTAGTATATTTTCAACATTTATATACATAATTATATTAAAAATATGCCCGTCATCTAGTATCCATAACACAAGTGCTTAGGCTACTTACTTTGGGCTAGATGATAGGTGTGAGTGTAAAAATATTTATTTATTTATTTAATTATAGTAACAATACACAAAACACTAACATAAATGCTACAATTACTTAAAGGTAAGCACCACATGGATGTTGTATAATACAAATATGCATTTTTTTTGTTTCACAGTTGCTGGCTTGCCTGATGGTGTACGCGCCCAGCGCACACGCAATCATGGTAAAGTTCGGCACCAAAGGCGGTCCCATAGTGCCGCCAACGCCGGAGCCGACGCTGCCGCCGCCGCAGCCGTACCGAGCTCCCGCGCCGGTGTGGGAGGAACGATCGAATGATGCTCCCGACCCTAACGCACATTGGTACGTTACATACGTCGTTGTCAAACCAATATCTCCTATGTGCACTTTTTTAAGATTCCTACATTTTGACGTATGTCCAACATTATGTCGTATGAAAAAACTGCTGAAAAGGCCGCGTGGTGACGGCAGAGCAGAATACAATTGTCACCACCCCCATCTCTCCCGTGGGTGTCGTACAAGGCGACTAAGGGTAAAGACAGCAATGAGTAATGGGCAGCAGCATTTCTCTCATACCACCTAGCAATATAAATTTGTACTGCGATTTATGTGCCCAATATATGACAATAGGCTCGCCACCTGTTTCATGGGACCGAACATAATTGGCTAAAAGTGGCTGTTGATTCACCTCTGCCTACCCCTTCGGGGATAAAGGCGTGATTTATATATGTATGTAAAAAACTGCTATGTGTTTATGAGCAATATTTGTAGGACTTCTTCTTCTTCCTGCCCTGTTCCCAGTCTATCTGGGGTCGGCGCAGTATGTTTCCTCTTTCATTCATATGTCAGACGTCATCAAGCCATCCACTCCCTTTTGATTCATATCATCCATCCCACCGTAAAGGTGCTAGTGATGAATGAATGTATAGAAAAGAGACTGAACGGACCATGTTGAGAGACCCATGAACGGAGAGAGTGATTAGAATGACAACATTCCAATCCATACTGCTCAAGGTTTTGGCTTAGGTTTTACAGCCGGCCGCCTGCCTGACACCAACCCTCTTTGGGTACGCTGTTGTTGGTGGTTTGCCCTCCACCATTCGGGTGCCCCAAGGTGCTTATTGGTTTACACCGGGCCATCTCCCTTAGTCGACTTTTACGACACCCATGGGATGAGTTGGGGCTGGCCTATTCTACGTTATTTGTTCGCTCCCAGGCCAGCATAGAAGGCGAGCAATATTTGTCGGACTACAACCTCTTAATAAAATATGCTATGTGCAGCGGCTAGAACATTGTCAAATATGTCAAAAGTATACTTTTTGCACATAGCAGATTATGGTTTGACAACGACTAAATTTAAAATTTGAATTTTTATTTTGATATGAAATGTGAGAGTTATTTCATCTCTGGCTACTCCTTCGGGGATATAAGCGTGATTTATGTATTTATTTATGTATGTTATTAATATTATGTAAGTTAATAAATATTAGTACGCTTTTTATAACTCGTCGTATAACTAAATGTCTTGCACTGCCTGACCCTTTCTTTCAATCTTACATTGAAAGAGGGTCAGGTCAATTTCATCTATAAAATGTTTAAAGAGATAAAGTATATTTAAATTTATTATTAATATAATTTGACGGGCAGTTTGGTCTAATGATCAGATCGCTGCTGTCAGCCAAGAAGCCTCAGGTTCCAATCCTGGTAGGCGCCAATGTTTGTGATTAACACATGCATATGTTCTCGAGTCATGGTTAAACAACCATAAACAAGAATATAAATATTTCATAGAAAATTATTTATCACACCCGAAACAAAATACCTTCGTAATATTTAATCCATTTACTCGTACTTAATTAGGAACAACGACTGTCACCTTTAACGCCTATCTCGATCTAGATAGCCTTTTACATGATTTGTGCCAAATACATAGATATTTGTTTACTGTTATTAAGTGTAAATGACTAGACTGAAGGCTTTAATCATTTATTAATGACACCTCAACCCGCCTTCCATTCAACGTCTATCTGATAATGTCAACAGATGTATGTATAATAAAATGTATTGAACAACTAGTTTCGGTGTATAATTTTCTACTTAGCCAACGAAATTAATTGCCTCGTGATTTGTGGCACATAAAGTTATTACTTACTAATTAGGTAGCGGTTCGTGAACACTGTTAACAATACTGTTCTATTTTTTTTATATATGTGTTTTACGTGTCACCTGTCGATAATTAATTGACAGGCGCAAGCTGTTAAATTAATTCATTTTTTTGTTAGTTACGTAATTCTTGTTATGGAAATTATAATATGATTCATTGTGTAAAGTAATTATAATAAATTATTGTTCACAACCACTGATAAAGATATTTAAGACAGAAAGATGAAGATATTAATGGAGTGTATTTACCATCGAGATTAACTGCCGCACTCAGAGACGTCAATCAAACTTAATGAGTGCTTAATGCCAAAAAATTTGATTCAAATCTAGACCATAGACCCGACAAGAATAGCGATTAGTTTTGAATTTTCATTTTTTGACAGTAAGTACTCGTTAACGTTATTTGACGTCTCTGAGTGCGGCAGTAAAAGTCATATTGTTTGATGTTACCTTTCTGAATCTATACATAATTATGTTAGAGAATCTGCTTATGGCGTAACCTAAGCCTGAATAATCGATGCACATCTTTATACAACCTTCGCCTATTTTATTTTCGGCAGTATTTTAGCCATCACAAATAAATATTCCCAAGCCGAGACCTTGAGCAATGTGGATTGGAATGTTGTCATCCTAATCACTCTCTCCGTTCATCGGTATCTCGACATGGTGATTTCCTATAGATTCATTTATCACTAACACTTTTCAGGTGTGATAGATGATGTGAAAAGGGAGTGGATGGCTTGATGACGTCTAAATGATATCCCAGATAATTTGGCCGCCCTTCTACAAAGTATTAGGGGTTTAAGTATCAAATTGCCGTTTTGTATGGAGAATTTAGCGAAAATTCATTTTTCCATACAAACATATTTGCGATTTTTTAAGGATCCACAAATCTAAATTTCATTTAATTTTGTGGGTATATTAAGACAAAATTAGGCTATAGGATACCTAGAGAAATTTTATTATAACGGAGACGGACTGCTGTCCGTGTCCGTGGATCTAAGTGGTACTTAGGACGAGCTGTTTTTGAAGATTTATTGGTAGTGAAAGAAAAAAAAATATGATAATTTTTTTTACATAAATAAAGGTCCTTGAAATGAAGTTTAAAAATAAAACATAACTATTATTTTAAAGGAATTATACACTACTACTAAATAATGAGGGAACATCGGTAATTTCACACTTTAACCCCCTAACCTAACTGTTTACAAAGGCTGGCGTAACAGTTATATTATAAACGGTTATTATTTGCTCGGTTAACAAATTCTTTTTCCTTGCAGGAGACCGCAACTATTCATACCGCAACCGAGGTATACCCACGTGATCTACAACGCGCCACCTACCCAAGCCCCATTGAGTAACGCACAACGATTTGTCAACTCTTACGCTCCGATCCAACAAAAAACCGTTGAGCCCGTCAAAGCCGAACCTATAACGAGCTACTTTACGCCCTCGCAAATTCTCAGCTCTCAGAGCCTGCCCGGATTTGGAATCAGATACTTTGTGCCTGCGTACTTTGATGACCCTAGGAGGAACGCGTACAAGCAAGATGATGCGCAGCAGAACCATGTCGACTACAACGGTGTGAATGAGATCAGAGAGTCTGCGAGTGACCTGCAATGGAAATACGAGAAGGAAGCGGCGAGACGACAAGTAAGAACCACGCCAGAGGTGAGTTGAAGGCGTAGGGGAAGGTGGCTAGCTCGGCTATTATGACCACCGAAACACGGTATGATATAGCGCTTTGAATTGCCAAAAATGACTGAATTTTTGACAGATCGTATCATATCGTGTTTTTACGGTGATGCTAGCTGGGCAGAGTGGGTATACAGCTTAAAACTGACAGTCTCATGTATAAAATCATGTTAAAAATGTATATTAAACTGACCAGCCTCGTTGTTTACTCCATTAAGGAGGCAGTAAGGATCTGTAGGTAGAACTTCTTGCCTTGCGTATTAGAAATTGTCTTTTAGCCACCTTTTCCTACATATTGGTTTCATAGAGTTTTAGATCTTTAGTTTTTAGAGTAACGTTACGAATATCTCATGATAGTCCAATGTCGTTTTCTTCTTTCATTGAAAACGTTTATCTATTTATTACAATAAAATTCTGAAATTTTGAAATAATAAGTCAAATAAGGTACTCAGCACACTTAACATTTTCTAAAGGACTACATTTTAAAGAACATTCATTTATATATTTAAAAAAAAAGATCGTGCAACTAGACAGCTCTATCGGAAGACCCTGGTATTGCTTGCATCAAAAATTTTATTTAATTTCCAAGCAAGGTTGTGATAGTTGTAACAAGAATCAATTCTTTGAAATGCAATTTTAACAACGGATCTTAATAAATTGTGCCGATGTTTTATTTCTAGCGCACCGTAGTTCCTGTTTACCAGTGGCCAGCGTACGTGCCCCCGAGACATCGTTAGTGTACTTAGAATAAAGTTAAAGTCCAACCAAAATTGAAAATTATATTCAATAGGTACGCAACAAATTTATAGCTTAAAGGCATACATTATCTTATCAACGGGAGAGTATAATGTCGGAGTCAATCTCGAATACCGTTTGGATAATTTTCAATTCTGGTCAGAGCCATAATTATAAGCATCACAGAACAATCAATTACAATTTGAACAATCGAACTAATCGCTGTGATGTTGCTAGGTAGGTAGTGTTAGTTTAAAAGTGCCAGATGATTATAAAATATGTTATTAATGCAGTGCAAATAATTCATAATAATTATGCTTATCAGTTTCTTTGTTTCCGGTATTGTAAGGTATTTCAATGTAAATGAAATAATATTTCCACCATTTCATATGAAGACTTTCGGCTTTCATTTATATTCAGTACTTAATGTTGTTAAGAGATGTCTTTATACCATATTTTGTATCTGAAAAACCTGTACAGTGAAATAAAAACGGCTTCAAAAATATTCATTTAAAGTAATTCCTTTTTACTATTTTGGATTTCTTTAAATAAATTCAGCTTCTAGAAGTTCAATTTAGTAGTTGTGTGTGACACGTCCTTCTGGTATCCGAAGAGAAACAACATTCATTTCATTCCTTATTTTAGTACCAATATGGAAATAATTTTGTAAAACAAGACTATTGTATTGTGCAGTTCCTTTCAAATTTACTTCTACAATTAATGTTATTTTTTTATATGTTACAGAATATAAAAACAAGTAATTTTGTTTAAGATAACTGCAATTGATTGGTGTAAAAATAAATTATTGTGTGATTTAATTAGTTACTTTTTTCTGAATGTTTATAAAAAACTCATCTTTGCTAAGGATAAATTGCAGTTTCTTAAATGATTTAGTTATAGGTTTGTAAATACGTTTATAAAAATATATACGCTGTAACTGTTACGTATTTCCAAAAGTGCAAAAAAATAGGTACTAAATTGCAAAGTGAGGAGATGCATGTTAAAAGGCGATTCGACATTAAAGTTAATACGATTTTAATGATAATTTTCCGCCAGTTGCGCGTCAATCGCTTTGCTTGAAGATGTTTTGTTACAATATCAGTCATTGTTCAATTGGATCTTCCTGTCCATTTCATTCTGTCGGGTAATTGTGTTTTTTTCTTTTACAATTTAGCACACGTATGAATGCTAATGGCGTTCACGGTTAATAAATAACTCAATACTTTCTCTAGGATGCTTTATAAATTCTTTTTATTATTTTACGGAAGTAAATTACTAACAAAATAGAATTGTTACGTTTATGTTCTTTAGTTATTATAAGAATGTGCTTGTAAATATGTAAAATAAATATTTTTTAAACAATCTACGCTTTTTATTTAAGAACTGGCACTTGGCTCATACATGATTATTATTAGTCTATTATGAGATTTGCAAGAATATTCATATATTATTTATCGTTCACTATTTTATCTTACATGTCACACAAAAATTCATGAAATAACAAGGACTCGTATCCGTCGCCCGTGTTTCAATTACATACATACATACATAAATCACACCTATATCCCCGAAGGGGCAGGCAGAGGTGAACTAGCACCCACGCTTCGCCAATTATGTTAGGTCCCATGTAACAGGTGGCGAGCCTATTGCCATTTATCGGGCACACAGTACATTAGTATTAGTACTAGGTGGTATAAGAAGAACGCTGCTGCCCATTCCCCATCACTGTTTTATCCTTAGTCGCCTTGTACGACACCCACGGGAGAGATTTGGGGTGGTGACAATTGTATTCTACTCTGCCGTCACCACACGGCAAAAAAGTGTTTCAATTACTGTAATAATTTTAATTAATGCATGTTCTTTTTCAATGGATAAAAAAATATTTTTGAAACTATGCAAGCTGGAATGTAAACATATTATCTAGTTTCTCAAATTAAAATCTTATTATTGTTTTATGCGATAATGTTATGAAAAACATGTAATCGGTTGATCCTTTAAGCATTACTTCGATTATCGATATCATAACATTATTATATATTAATTTTATGAGAATACTATATATAAATTTAAATTTTATAATATTAAAATTTTATCATTGTTACTAAATTATTAAGTTAAAACAACTTAAATGATGAAGCTGATTTGCAAATGCTGTTTATAATCCGCTATTATAACAATCAGAATAACAAAAGCTCATGACGAAATTGAAGATTGCGTAAATTTTCTACAACGAAATACCAAGTCCGTATCATTAAAGCCATTTCACATCGCAATATTTGAAGTGAACCACGATCATAGCAAGCTATATACTTCAAAGTATAAATAAAAAAATAAAACTTCAAAGTATAAAACGTGTGCCCTAGGAAGTATAAAGTATGGATATTTTGTTTAGAATAGGGTAACCTTACAATGCATTGAATTATGGGGATCTAATGTAGCTTACGGCAACTGTGTGCTTGGTAGTCAAGACAATATTTATGTCTGCAACCGTAGTATGTACTTATGTTAGTATGGATAATTAACCTTAATTGTCTTAGCGATTGTCTGCTTATAATAGACGATCGGAAAATTTATAATAACTCTCATCTGCGTGGACTGATTGAAAAAACTTATTTCCTTACTATTACCGTTACCTATTACCTTAATACGGTCACAAGTTTTCTGTTGTGTTTTATGAAAATTTCATTGTGTGCTATTAGAATTTGCTTGTTGCATACGCTACGTAAGCTATCATAAAGTAAGATATCGAAAGAGAAGATTCTATGAAAGTTCATTGTTTTTAAGGATCTTCGTGAACCTACGAGGGGAGGGTATTTCATCATCATTATAATTATCTTCTCGTGACTAGCATCTACTCTCACACCCGTATTCATAAACATTACTATAAGGCGCGTTAACGCACAGGGTCCCAAAAACCTATTCATAGACAATACATGAGTGACAAAACGCATTGAGAAATGTCTTACTTCGGACAGTGTTGCTTCTTTACTTCTTATACAAGTATTTTTGTGAATACGGGTGTTAGACAAGCACCTCCATCACTTGCTTATCGGAAATACAGAACTCACTTGCCTTGGAAGAGTCAAGCGATTCTACAGTTCATCGTCTTGGGAGAGTCTCTCTTAGCAATATCATGACACCCACATCCAGGAGAGAAGAAGAATAGTCCTATCCTACAAATCATTATAATAATATGCCATCAATACGACACGTTTTTCTATAGACTATATATCAAAATTGTCAAGTTTCTTCTATGCATTTTATGCCTTAATACGTTTGACATAAATCCCGAAATCAATTGCGAAAATTTTACAGTCTGACAAAAACAACTGAGTAATCCCACGCAATAGGTACGATCTCGTGAAATACTCGACATTTCAACTTAATCACAGGATCATATCAGACTGTCAGTCCTTTTTGCGTTCACCTTTTAAGAAATTCAGAAAACACAACTAATCAGCGGTCCGCACGAGCTTAGAATTGGCCATAACTTTTCTAAGATCATGCGATTCAAGTAGGAATTTAATATTTATTAATGAAGTTCTTGAAATCCAGGCTTTAGTATCTCGTCAACATCGGACTGAGTTAATTGGCCCACATAACTGATCGTCACAAATATCCCGTAATTAATGTGAATGAACTAGATCTGCCCGGCTGGCATGACCACCGAAACCCGATATGATATAGCCATTTATCGCTTTGAACTGTCTAAAAACAATGGATACTTGACAGTTCTAAGCGATAAAGGGTTTTATCATTTCGTGTTTCGGTGGTCATGCTAGCCGGGCTGATATAGATACGATATTATTATCGTATCTATACGATATATATAGATACGATAATAATAAAAGAGAAAATTAAACAAGATTGAAATTATTTTCAAAACTATTTTTCCTACAATGAGACTTTTCTTGTTGTAAAAAAAGTTAAATGATCCAATACTCTTGCTGTAAATCGAGTAGGTCTTACATTTTCTAGATAAAAATCATCAAGCCGGCACTGAATATGAATGGTAGATTATAGGGAAAACAAACTATCGGTTTGGAAGTCTATAAATAAATATACTACAAATTACGTGTCCGATAGATAGCAATAGGATTGCTTATAAATGGGACCTAATACTTTTAATTGAATTATGCACGAATTAAAGTAGGTATGTAACGAACAGGAAGATACTATGAATGGATTTAGAGGGTGATTAACAAGTCGCTTTTACCATTCTGTATGCCAATATTACAATTAAATCTTTACACTATTAGCTTGATAATAAGTAAATTAATTTAGCTTAATTTTTAATTTAGCTGTTAAGTTAGCTGAGATATTTAAGTTAGCTTAATATTTTTTAATTGCATCTTATTTCTGGGCTTAGAGCACAACAGATATCTCGAAATTATTCAAGTTCGAAGCATTTTTCACTGCTTATACTGCATATTATTATAGTCTTAAGTCAGTCTGTTGGCTTTAAATACTGATTAGATTAGAATTAGATTGATTGGTAACTGATGCGCTAACGTATCCAAGGGATAAGTTGAGTAACACACCTCTTCTATGCTGGCCTGGGAGCGAAAAAAAAGAAGTTGAGTAACACGGATAAAATGGAAAACGGATTATACTGAACCAATCAACATCAGGAGCTAATCTACGATAATTAGTAGCGTTGCTGTTTCTATTTCTCTCCCTCCTACACATATTCCCTAAGTTGAAATGATCATAAGAATTTCGCAGGCGATTAGTTGGCTGCCATATTCAGTGGAGAATTAATTTTGTGGTAATCCACGATCTGACCTATTTGTTATGTAAATGCGCAGTGAATAATTGAACAAATCGATTTTGATGTTGGGTAATGTGACACCGAGGAGTTTGAAGGTGCGGTGGCTAGCGGTCGGTCCTCGATTAGGTAAAACGAAGTAATGTTTTCAGAGTGCGTTATCGGTTGCAGCCTTAGTGTATATAGGTGCAGCTGGAGCTAGCGTCTTTGCCCCTGAATAGAAACACGCGCAATAGTAACGCGTTTGGTCATCCATCGCTCGTTACTAAGCTTTACCACCTGAGCTGTTCGAGGATGTGTTGTGAGGAATGTGTTTAAGTACTTTGAGGAGAACCAATAGAATAATTCCATTTTCCAAGTTTCGCAAAGTGTAGCACAGCTTTGGTGGAAAAAGTTTAGCGAAGAAAAATTTAAGTACATTCTAAACGTATTAGCCCAGCTAAGTATTGATGTGTTACGAGTACGAGGGATGTGTTGCGAGTATTGTGTTGCTAGATATGTGTTGCGAGGTTTAGGACGATTTCATGTTCTATACCTGAGACATTTTCCTAGAACATTTTTGGTAGAAGTCCCCACACACCACATTTTGTGTCGTTTACCCTATCAATATGATAGGGTAAACGACACAAAATGAATAAAGTATAGAAAACCCACAAGTAGCGAGAAGCATATCTGGATATCATACACATCCTTAGCCACACAGCTTTACACAGCTTACCATGCCTAAGGTGGAAAAGAAGCCTTATACTTTCGCGCTCCTACTTTCATTGAGTGAGCAAGCTCGGTCGTGACACGCCACAATAGCCTCATTACGATGGCCATAGCTGATACGCATTCGTGAACGATCTAGCTAAACGTTTCAATTTATAACACTAGTCTTGAAATGGTAGATGTTACTAGTATGTCGGTACTACCATATTTGGATTTCATGGACGCGCTGTAATGTTATTTTATTATTACTCATGGTATTCTGCCGCACTCAGAGACGTCCATTAACGTAAATGAGTACTTAATGTCAAAAAATTACAATTAATTAAAAACTAGTCGTACGCAATTAATCTTACCAAATATGGCTACATATAAAGAGAAGTTGGGATGGTAAAGGTGAGCATTGACATGCTGTGAAAGGGTAAACTTAGACTTGGGTCACAAGCCCCATGCGATGCCCCTGGTTTCCATTTCTGCCACACTATGGACCCGGCACCAGCCCGGACCATGGAATGCTAAGAGTTTTAGGCCTTATGAAGACGAATAAATGTATAGAAAAGAGACGGAAAGGACCATGTCGAGAGACCGATGAACGGAGATAGTGATTTTGGCTTAGGTTTTACACCCGGCAGCCTGTCTGACACCAACCCTCTTTGGTTATGCTGTTGTTGGTAGTTTCCCGCAACCATTCGGGTGCTTGAAGGTGCTTATTGGTGTACACCGACAAATCTCCCTTGGTTGACCTTTACGACACCACTGGGGTGAGTCGGGGTTGAAACATTCTACGTTTTTTTTACTCCCAGGCCAGTATGAAAGGCCCATCTGACATAATTTAAGCTAATTGGTCAGAATAAAAAGTATGCCTTAATTTTATAACGAACACAACAAAATGTCGTATAAATAATCAGGTTCAAAACTTGACAAAAAATACATTACTTAACCCCTCATTAACCTTAACCAATGTAAGCTACAGGTTATGCACCTACTCAATCATGATAATGGAGCTTGACAGCGAACCTGAGAACAAAAATTATTGCAAACTTGTTATGATAGAAATTAAAATGTCGCCGTGAATTTGTTGTTAGCAGTACACTTTTTATATATGTAGCAGAAGAAGAGCGGACACGATTGATTTATTAATTTTATTTATTTATTTGCATACTTCAGGAAACATAATTTCAACATGAGGTAGTATATTACAATATCGGCTCTATCACAGCAAAATAATAGAAACAAAATAAATAACCAAGCATTTAAATTTACAGTAGCATGAATATTTTGTTTTTGTTTCCATAATAAATTGTTAAATATAGCTATGTGCATCTTGTTTTGCCGTTCCACTTAACCTTATTGCTCTTGAAAAATGTGCACTGTCAATGTAACAAAAAATGTTCACATCTAATTCTAATCAAATATGTTGACATTTTAATATTCATGCTTAATTTATAGTAAGCTAAAAGCGGCCTTAATTCAAAATCAAAACTGTCAGATATAAATCATGAATACGGAGTCGTTACAACACTTGCATCTTCATCTATAATAGATTATCAGCACCAAAACATAAAGCAAGAATAAAAAGTAATCTAAATGTTAATGCAGACTGCGTGCCAAATTGCAATGATAGTGTTCATTTAAAAATATTAAGCTACAGCAGCTGAACAAGACATAAACATAATTAGTTAATAAAAAATAATTATGATGTTACAAAGAAAAGAAATATTTTTTGTGACCTATTATTTATAATTATGCATTGTTCTAAGAAGGATTAGCGCCAGTAGAAGAAAAATAGAAAGGGAACCGTTTATCTTGGTATGGGTATGTCATGGATGCGACTAAAAGGTTATGGACATAAATGTTGATGAATGTCAAAGTAGAGGAAGACCCCTGAAAAAATGGATGGATTGTGATTGTGAGGTATGGTACAAGAAGGTGCTGGGTGAGGATAAGGAGATGACGAGTGACAGAAGTGAATGAAGAACGGGACATATAGGACGGGATAAGGGTTGGGTGAAAAATATTGTTCTATTTATAGTTTATTCGTAATATTTTTTGTGATATTATTTAATTACAGAAAAACAACAACTGTGCTGTTCAAATGAGTTACGTCAGCAAACTTACTTATACTCACAATGACCGCGTCAGCAGTGACGAGGAAAGCCACTGGGTGACGTCACGCTTACTGCTACGCTACCATCCCAGATTCGCGCAGCAACTTTCGCCGATTCACTTTCGTCGACGAAAGCGCAAGTGACGCTACGTCACACAGCTGACGTACAGAGAGCGAGAGTGATCAGAAACCGTGTAACCTACTGAGTCACTTTTTTATCGCGCCAGCTTTACTGGGTTAGGTCGGTCTTGTAGTATGTGCGGTGCTCTGCTTTACATTGTCAAGTAATCTGGGCCGAAGTTATCTTGAGGTTGATTGTACTTTTTGTGTTTAGTTTGCAATAACAGCCGTAGGAATTGAGTGCTATTTGTATGCTATTTAGAACACAATATGTTATATATTAATAATTTATTATAAAAATTATAATAAATTATTAATTTGATTATTGAATTTTAAAAATTAATGCTAGTAAAATTATCACAAAAAAATGGGGTAAGCAAAAGTTCGAAAAGTATGAGTCATGATGCGGGAAACGAACCCGCGTCCTCTGCATTCCACCATAGCAGCCACTAAAAGGTTAACGTCTTGGTTGGCCAAGTGCTATAGGCATCTGCCCGGTAGGCATTTCAGTCGCAGTGGTATAGGCATATCCGAATTTTTCGGACTTTTTATAACCGCAATTTTGTTTCAATGGAAGAATGCATTAAGTATAGCGCGTTATCATCTGGCTTCTCAATTTTCATTAGGTAATAATAAGAAACACCCACCAATGAGGGCGATGGAAACACGCTACCTTAACTGCCACGCAGCCTAATAACCCCTTAAACATCACGAATACCTACTTCGGGCTTTGTAAAAGATAATTGCAATTTTTATACAGAAATGATAATCGCCACCGTTTTGTGTCAATGCGCAGCTGTTAAATATTTAGTGGAACAGGCTTACAATGATAAGTAGCTAGTTGCTGAGATCAATGAGATTTATGATCTGGTTAGATGATGTGAGATTGATAACGTTGAAACAATTATTAGCGCTACGGGCCATACGCGACATTATTATATTTAGAGTTATTTGAACATTATAAGTAAGAAACATTACCACAAAGAAAAAGAGATCTAAGGAAACGTTGCCTAAGCATAGTACCTACTTATGTATGTAGGTAGGTACTATGCTTTGCTCTATGTAGAGCACATAAATCACGCCTATATCCTCTAAGGGGTAGGCAGAGGTGATTTAACACCCACTTTTAGCTAATTAACTTAGGTCCCATATCGGACACATAAATCGGGCAGAGCCGAATAGAATTGTCACCACCATTATCTCTTCCGCGGATGTCATGCAGGGCGATTAAGGGTTAAAACAGTAATGAGGAATGGGCAGCAGCGTTCCTCTTACACCACCGAGCAATGTACTGTGACTTTTGTGCCCGATAAATGGCAATAGGCTCGCCACCTACCACATGGGCACTAACATAATTGGCGAAGCGTGGGTGTTTATTCACCTCTGCCTGCCCCTTAGGGGATATAGGCGTAATTTATGTATGTATGTTTAAGCCCGCTTTAGGCAGCATGACTATTTTTACACCATGTTATGTGTAAAAAAAATCTTACGTCCCAAATAAATGATCCATTTGGCCCCAAGCCCAGGCTAAAGGCGGTCTTTGGCGATGCTTTCTGCGTTTGCAGTGCAAGATGTCACTAACACGTATACAATAGAAAAGAGTACAAGGTCCGTTCGCGCGTTGCATAATGACGCGACATCGTAAAAGGTGCGCCGATGGACCTGGGACCAGGCTGGCCATAAAACACGCGCACTTGAGGACAACCGGCGATTAAGATAAGATTGTTACGAGATCGGCCATTGCAACGCGGGCGGCGTTCAGATTAAAATAGAGCATTGTATTGCTCTTCCGTAAGGTCATTTCAAATTATGACGTCGTACGGAAGCCGATGTGCAGCAATACTTAGTCGGTTTATAGGCTATACGAAAGGGTAAGTATAAATCATTAATCATCACTAGTATGAAATAGAGAAATATATCAGAAAAATTTCTAAAAATTATATCTTGAGGCGTTCTAAAAATATTTCCTGAAATAGGATGAAGGGCCAGTTCATCCTATTTCAGGAATAATTTTTTCGTAAATTTACTGACCTATTTTTTTTCTATTGCAAGGATACAACAAGGATGCAAATTACAAGTCTATTATTAAAATGTATCTGAAACTCGTATTTTATATTATTTCACTCACCCTTTCAAGTAAACTAAACCAGAACCTGCAAAAACTCGTTGTTGTAGGTTATTATTTATTTTTAAAGATAATTTATTCATTTCAGCGGCCTATAAATAATGTACTTAACCTTAACAACAGAGCAGCGAGTCACCAAGTTGCACAATTGCATACATTTCAAAGCGTGATATTTTACGCAGTTGTCTGCGCAGGGAATACGAGTATCTGTATCTGGTGAGCACCATATCAATCTAACAAGTCGTTTTACTACTTTGAAATGTTAAGAGCAATTGTCCTGTGTCTGCTTTTATGTTGGTTACTGGTTAGGGTAACCCGCCGTCGAGATTTTTTTTTCATTCATGATTATATAGACAGGACAACATATTTTTTTTAAGGATTATCTATACTTATATTTTAAAGCTAAAGAGTTTGTTTGTTTGTTTGGTTAAACGCGCTAATCTCCTGGTTTAAATTGAAAAATTATTTTGTGTTGGATAGTCCATTTATTGAGAAAGGCTATATAACAACCGACATTAACGCGAGCGAAGCTGCGGGCGACCACGATGTGTCGGAACTGTTATATATTTCATCGTTTCATTCAAAGGATGTTATTTAGAATACCAAACCAGTTTTTGATTTTTTTAATGGTGAAGTAATGGACTGATGTAGACGTTATAAGTACGATTTTAAAAACCAATTGCGATACAAACTTAGCTGAGAGTGCTCGTCATTTTTTATTAAAACACTAGATCTACACAAAAGGCACCCTTAACTACATAAACCCTATTATTTAGACTATATCTCGAAATCATAGCCACCCTCGCATCCATGTACGTTGCGATGCCGATGCGCTCTGCCTATACCGGTCGTGGTCATTGCAATTTTGTTCACGGCTTTTAGCACAGATGTTTAAGACAAACGTCCATAAATATACACTTTTGTAAGTATTGCTTGTCGTCTTTGGCTTGGGCCTGACACAAGAATTATGGGGTCGTTTTTTATATACTACCTACATCGTGTCGAATGTTTCGGCAATTTAGTACTGTTGTTAAATAAAGCTTGTATTATTACAATGCTGTAGACGTGTGTTTGTAGTTAATAGGGATTTAAACCCATTTTTATATCCAGTTGATTTAATATCATAATATTATGTAATATTATGGATATTATACAAAAATTTCTGAAAATTGTTCAGATTTTAATCGATTTTCAGATATTATAATTCACATGTCATGTAAATTCTACTGCGCAATGTTTAGATACAAAATTAAATTTAAATTAGAAGTAAAGTTTGTTAGTACTTTAAATAAATCTAACATAATAAGGAAGCCGAGATTATTGAGGAAATATTCCTTACTCAGTAATATGTTATCTGTGGTTATGGCAATTCGTGACTATTTGTATTCATAATCATCATCATCGATTGATATCTAATTTGAGGATAAAAATCTGTATCATATTTAAAATTACCAATTTCAATGCAGATGCCAGTCCATAGCTATGCTTCCAAAACAAGATATATCTGACTGTAGTTCCATTAGAATAAAGTAATATAATACTTCATGCATATTTTCAGACAGATTAAAAAGAGTAAACATATCATAAAAAAATGTCGGTATGTTCAGATTTTAAACATAATAAATCGAAACAATATACTTTTATTTGTAACGGTCCCACTCAGGGTGTCTCTCTGCCAGTTTTCTTGCCAATAAATTTAAAACTATATTGTAAGAATAAGGCTTTTTACATAAACCTCTACGTTTTTAATAACGGTCAAGGATTACTTCTTCTCGATTGCGCAATTTCGTTGCATTGTTGGGAGTAGTTTAATTAAAGTAATTGAGCATCTTCCGCGGGCGCATTTCAACGAGCATTTTGTACATTTTGATTGAAAGCATAATAGTAATGTTTGTTGTTGAATAAAACTAAAATGTATGTGGTATTTAATGCAGACATGGTTTTTGGGTTTTCCTCATAAAATTAATGATAAAGATAGAGAGAGAGAGAGAGAGAGAGAGAAAGAGAGAGAGAGATGGAGAAAGACAGGTGACAAAGAGAGAAAGGAGACAAAATATTCTTCTTCCTCAATGGTCCAGCTTTCCATTTTAGCCTTAAATTCAATTACTCCAAAACTTAATTTGATTTTGATCAGTTAAGCATTTCAAAATTTAAAGTAATTATTTTCTAATTTTTTTTTTCGTATAATCATAACAGTTGATAAACCACAACCTCCTTAAAATTGGCACTCCATCCCAAAAAGTTGTCCTATCCCGTCCGCGTGGGGTTAACAAATAATGATACGAGTACTTATGTGATTTATTTAACATACCTATACCACGCCTCAGCGTGATTCTGGTGATATATTTGGCAAATCCCGGACTGCCCCGACTTTTTCTTTAAGTACAAATAAAAAAAAATCTAACATTTATTTAATGTTCAGATTCAAATCAAAATACAAAAATTTCAACCAATTACTAACCATGTATATTCTTTAAGATCATATGAATACAAAACAGCAAGTTCATTTATATTTAGTAACAGTTAATTCTAGGCTTCACCTGGAAATAATGGTTTATTCGCCTATCGTTGCAGTAGGCAACGTTTTGTAATTTAGCAAAATGGCTTCAAAACTATGGGGCAATTCATTTACAACGCGAATTAAGTTGGGCTTGGATTGTTATTAGGTTCAAACTTAGTAACACATTTTCCAGGTATCGTTAATGACATTAAAATAATATAGCAACTTTTAACTTATTTCGCAACTACTCTATCTATATAATTAGTGTTCACTTTTAAAATAATGTGTTGCATTGGTAAAAACTTATACCTACCTACTTTCCTTACTACCTATCTATTTGCAACGCGGCTAGAAGCTCTTTCCTTACTAACGTTCTGTAATACATACATACACAAATCACGCCTGTATGAGAGGTGAATTAGCATACATGAAAGAAATGGAAGCTATGTGAACCTGTAAAAAATTATGATAATAAGAATTTCCGAATATACGGATAAAATGGTTTTTTATTTTTAATTGTCAATAGGATATACGTATTTTTACTGGCTTGCTCCATTTTCATATAAAATAATCAACATCCTCTAAAGAATAGTACAGAAACATGTATATGACGCAAGGTGTTTTTATATTTGCATCACATTCATGACATTTTATTGTTTATGGAAATGGAAACGCACTCGATGTTTTTACGTCCAAAGATATCAGATAGTAAAAGATATCAGTGTACCACTGTACACTGACACTGATGTTGGTTTACAATTTGGACCTAAAACAACAAACATAAGGACTGTCTCAGTCCAGGTATGTCGTAAAATAGAACTAAGGGTGATTGACTGGCATAGACACTCGAATGGAGGAAGGGAGGAAGGAAAACCACCAACAGCAGCATCAGGGAGGGATCACTCAGGGAGGGTTGTACACCAACCCTCCCTGAGTGATCCCTTAGCAGCTTAGCTTACAGGTAACACGATAGTTGTTTGTCCGACACACGGTCTAAAGAAAAGTGGAAAATTCATTAAATGCAAAATGTACATTTCCAGATAAAATATAACTGATGGCTACGCGACTCCGAAATTATTTGCACAAATTATGTAACCATCCGAGATCTTCAAATGATTGTGGCCAATGTTGACATCATACCATCTAGTTATAGCCCAGATTAGGAACAAAACCACATTACCAACTTAGAACCATATTTAGGACCATGGAGGATTTACAACCAAAATGGTAACGTGTCAGAGAATCAAGTAAGTTTAAATAGAATACATTACATGTGATTTAGTTTAATGTTTTTGTTTAGACACAGGCATTTTATCAGTGGTTTGTTGGTATATAGTACAATCTACAGCATATTAGGTAGGTAATTACAAACCCTATAATTATCTGGTTACGTTTTTTATCTACACAAATAGTTTTTGACCTGAACTTTACGTTATGCATGACAAGGTTAATATTTATATTAGGGTTATAATAAAATTGTCTTCTGTGTCAATTTTGAGGCTTTTGTTAATACATATTAGTATGAATTCTTTTTTATAAAAATGATAAATTCGCCACTGATAAGAGCAGGGAAACAGATAAGTAGGTATGATATCTATACTAATGCAACAAGATATAAATAAAACTGGTAGCACAGATAAATAATAGCAGGACGGTAATTTGAGCAATTAGAATTTTATATACAAGAACTTTGGCAATGAAAAAACGACACTATTTATATTCAGCATAAGAAATGATGCTCAGCTTCAGGGTTAATGGTTAACCCACGACGAGACATAATAAGATATGAATATCGTGCATACTTATTTCCCATAGCGGACAATTAATAAGATTTTTTCGTCTGTATAAAAATAGTAACATCTATTAACATTTAGTATATGTATCTAAAAATCTCTTGTCACAGTGTTAGTAAAAAAAACTTAACTAACACTTTAAAAACAAACTCCTCCGAAACGACTTGACCAATTGTTTTGAAATTTTTTTGTGTATAAATGGTAGGTTTGAGAAGAGGTCGTAAGCTATTTTTATGCCCTTTCATTATTCGGCGTATCGCCGCTTCATACAAACTAAGCTTCATACAAATTGTATCGGTCGCACGCACGCACCCGATACAATTTATACGAAGCTTCATAGTAGCTTTCATTTGTTCCGCGGGCGGCCGGTTGCGTAGCTTCATTCAGAATGCACCGGGCGACCGGTACACGCCGAAGAATGAAAGGGGCCTCAGAGATAAGGGCAAAAGAGCGTTTGCCGAGTCAGTTGGTATCACCACCTTAAATCTTTCCCGTGGGTGTCGTACAAGGCGACTGAGGATAAATCTGAATATGATTAGGAATGGGCAGCAGCGTTCCTCTAATACCACCTAGGCTAGCAATGTACTGCGACTTTTGTGCCCGATAAATGGCAATAG
The DNA here is from genome assembly GCA_963931975.1 of Cataclysta lemnata. Lineage (NCBI taxonomy): Eukaryota > Metazoa > Arthropoda > Insecta > Lepidoptera > Crambidae > Cataclysta > Cataclysta lemnata. Next base: position 5,659,248 of record OZ008343.1, read on the forward strand.
GCTCGCCACCTATTACATGGGACTTGACTGACATATTTGGCGAAACGTGGGTGCTAGTTCACCTCTACCTACCTCTTCGGGGATATGGGCGTGATTTATGTATGTATGTATGTATCGTTCTAATTGAAAAGTGTAGCGAAGGAAAAAAAAACCAAAATAAAAAGTAATGCTTTTAACATACTGTAATTTGATTTTTATTAAAGTAAATCAATATATAAATTAGAACAGTAATAATGTCCAAATTTATATATTTCTTTTTATGTAAGGATGTGTTCTATTTAATGTTGAAACAAACTAACAAACATTCTTACACACTTAACACTTGTAAGATTTCCTAGGGTTTCCATCAAATATAATTTCTATTGCAAAATTAAAGAGCCTACACAACTTAGTTTCCTCGTACATCCATATTATATCTTATGCAATGCCGTCATCCCAAATGAGTAAGATGCCAACGAACGATATAGCCTTTACTACTCATGTTGATCTGCAAGGCCTACTGTAGGCCTACTGTTCCATCTAAGCGACTAAACACCCGTCGTTTTTAGTTATTCTGCGGCATAAATTTAGTCATTTTATATATGAAACTCGTAATAGAAGCTGCGGATTGATTGCGGAATAACTTTGTACTTTTTGTGTGATGGATTTTATCAGCAACGTGTGCGTTTCTGCTTATAATTGTTAGGCCCGACTTACATTGGCGGCACGGCAAGGGATCCTTCGGGATCCTTAAATTAAGCGCACAGTGGCGGTAACAATGGCGTGGTATACTTAGGAATGCCTCGACGTCCTTAAGCGTGCCGAGGCGTCCTTAGGCATGCTGATGCGTTCTTAGGCACCGTACCCGTACATAACTTTTTGTCGCGGCATCTCTCGGTATCCCGAAGACTGCCAAAGCGTTCCGAGGGATGCTGAGGCGTTCCGAGGGATGCCGAGGCGTTCCGAAGGCTGCCGACACGGCATGCCTAAGCATCCCACGGCATTATTGTTGTACCTACGGCCATCAATCAACATTTAACTTTCATTTAACTATTAAACTTTCAACTTTATTTTCATACTTTTTAGTTATATTTTTATTCGTTGCCTAAAAATACCTTGCCATGCCGTACCGCCAATGTGCGCCGGCCATAGTTGTCATAGTCATCTGTATAATTTTTGCATCCTTTGAACGTGGTTTGGAAAGGGATAATTATTATGTACTTTCTTTTGTTTTCAGTGAACAAAACTTTAGTTTTTCTATTAACTTTAGTTAGTTGTTTATTATTATTGTCTAACATTTAATAGGAGTGAATGGAATGAAAATCATAATAATTATGCCGACCACATAATTATGATGAATGAAATAATGAATGCTTTTGGAATTATGATTTATTGTCCATATAAATTTAATTAAAAATTCAACGGCTCGTACTCAAAAATTATAATTAAAGATTATAGACGTCTAACGTTATTGGTAGGCCTTAAAACCAATGGTCCGCAAATACGTTATTTGAAATTGAAACCAATTGGTACTGCAATAACTAATTACGATATGTTTCCTCATTGCGAATCGTTCAATTCAACATTCCGTATTATCTGCCTTCGTCCGAGGATTATTTAAACAAGATCTGTGAGGCGTAGTAATCCTTGAAGGCAAAGATGTTAATGACTCCATATTTTTTTACAATTCGCATCTAGTGACGGACCACTTCTCATTATTACTACTCATTTGCATACTGGTCGTTATCAAATATTCAGTAAGAATGCACAAAAAAAGGTTTCTTAGTTTTTCAACTAATAAAGCCAAGTATGGTATTATTACTTTGTGTTTGTGATTTATAGCTCATTCAGATGTCGTAGAGTTTGATAAATTTAATGTAGTTCACAATCTGCAACCCTATTCTCAGTACAAAGTATAGGTTGTCTTTGAAAATAATAATGAATGACTAAATAACAATGTTATGCTAAAGAAATATTTGAAAACGACCCAAGGTTGAAAAGGTTCTTACGAGTATTAACTAAAAACCAGACATTGTCTTTGAGTAGAAAGGATTTCTACTTATTTAAATCGTTCTGCATGTTATGTAAGTCATCACCTGTATTGAAAATCTTAATATTCCCTAAGACAAATTCGCAGACCAGATAGTTAATACCATAAAATAAAAATATTAAAAATAAAAATATTTAGGTAATATAATATTGGCTTGCAGCATACGCAGCTATTTTCAAAAAAGTTTGATGAGTTTATTTTTTTGGGAGTGATACAGAACTGGCAGCAATAAAACGTGTGCGTGTAATAAGCATATTACCGACATTTAATAATAACAGTCATAATTTTACGAAACTTTTCCTCGTCAAATCTAAAGATAATTAAATTTTCGGGACTTAAATTAAATTCAGTGTAAAAAAATTAAATGCATTTCTATTTTTTGATAAATGGTTGTAAGTCAGTACTTTCACTGATCCTATCAATAGTAGATTTTCCAACAAGTGCACAAGACGAAACATTTTTGTCCAAGACTTTTAGCAGCCTGAGGCGAAGGCGAGGGCTGATAGTAATGTCGAGGATAAAAATGGTTTTGTGGACGAGTTAGAAACTCTGGTTTTCACTTCGATTGCGAGGAAATTAAACAGTAGTTTATCAAAAAAAATTCTTAAAATTCAAACTAAAATTAGTACAGTTTTGAATACTGAAGGAAATTGTTTTTCCCATTGATATTAGGCTTGGGCTGCAGACCTATACAGCCAAGTATTAAATTAATTTTCAAATAATAATTTTCTTAAATTAATTGAATAACCTACCTTACCAACTTGAAATATTTTTTTTTAAATTTTTATGTTTTTAAAAACACATTAATTTAAGTAAATAATAAAATAACAAATTCTATCTCTGAATTTCTTATTGTGTTTGGCTGCATGGCTCATTTTCTTTGCCTTAATATAGACACATTTATGAGTAGATACGTTAATGCTCTAGAGCACAAAATTCGATTTTGTGCAGCCTATATCCTGCACAAATAAGCACTTTCAGAGCATGAGAAGTGAAATAATAATTTTAACACTGTTGAATCAATAGGTCGGAGACTTAAAATTTTTGGACCGATAGAATGCAAGCTATGAAATACTAAATAGGGTACCTACTGAACAAACCTGTGCCGCCATCTATAAGAGAAGTAGTTTTATAAATTCTAAGCTTTATGCTTTTTCCGTTGCTGTGCTGACACAAGCATAAGCGATGAGGCCTGCGCAAGAGTTGATTACAACGTTAGTTACCGACTTCAGCACTAGATGGCACCCTACTTTATTGCTCGTAGTTGGCACAAATAATATTTGCTATTAAATTAGAATTCCTTTCCGAGAATTTTATTGCGTATTGCGCACTAAGCATTAATAAAAAAAATAGTGATACAAACTACAGTGCAGTTAGGCAGTTAACAAAAAAGTGTCATGTTTTATTGACATAATAATTGTAAGTTAAGTACGTGATTGTTTGCTTTATATACATAATTTAGTGTGCATAAATATAATTCCTATTTATGCATCACATAACTTTGAATTACCATAGCGCAAGGCCAGTTTTCGGCTTGTTTACCGTGGGAACTGTCTTCTCACATCATAATGTAGCAACTTTCAATTTCTAAGCGCTAATAACAAGTAACATTGTTTAGTTAGATAGTAAGGCTATGGGTACTAAGATACACTGACAATTTGTAACAATTATGTTTATTATTAGAGAGTAAAGTAGGAAGGTCCATTTGTTAGAAGACGTGGGAATGTATTTCTTGTTCTAACATTTACATTACTCCGACACATTTCTTCTTATATGCGCCTTGACTATACGTATGTAGGTATATTTATATTATTCGTGAATTTTTTATGAAAATTAGTCTTGTCCATTTCAATTGTATCAAAGCCCTCCCCGTACTCACTCAAGACAACAGAGTTCTATTAGCACCGACATTTTTTTATCAGATCAGGGGTGAGCCTAATGATATCTATCAGTGGCCTTGATCACTATAGGTATTATATCAATATCATCATAACCAGTCCTTCAAACTCACGTCTGGTATGAAAAAAATGGAACAATGGCTACGCTATTTACGATTGCAGAAGCAGCCTGGACCGAAGACTTAACGTGCACTCCGAAACAAGGGGGAATGTGTATATTTTTGGTCACCCATCCAATGACTGGCCATACATACATACATAAATCACGCCTGTATCCCCGAAGGGGTAGGCAGAGGTGAACTAGCACCCACGTTTCGCCAATTATGTTAGGTCCCATGTAATAGGTGGCGAGCCTATTGCCATATATCGGGCACAAAAGTCGCAGTACATTGCTATTGCTAGGTGGTATGAGAGGAACGCTGCTGCACATTCCTCATCATTGATTTATCCTTAGTCGCCTTTTACGACACCCGCAGGAGAGATTTGGTGTGGTGACAATTGTATTCTACTCTGCCGTCACCACACGGCAAAAATTGACCGGCCATAGAGAGCAATAATTAGTTTACGAGACAAGTGCGCTTCCCACCGTGTCATCGAACTCCTCAGTAGGTATTTCGTGGTGTTGTTATTACATAACACCGTGTGGTGACGGCAGAGCAGAATACAATTGTCACCACCTCAAATCTCTCCTGCAGGTGTCGTACTAGGCGAATAAGGGTTGAGGTTGAAAACAGCGATAAGGAATGGACAGCAGCGTTCCTCTAATACCACCTAGCAATATACTGCGACTTTTGTGCCCTATGAATGGCAATAGGCTTGCCACTTATTACATGGATGGGACCTTACATAATTGGCGAAACGTGGGTGCTAATTCACCTCTGCCTACCCCTTCGGGGATATAGGCCTGATTTATATGTGTTATTACACAAGAAAAGCTGGTGGCTATTCACTGCCATACCTGCGGCTATCCAATTTTCTTCGGGGTGATGATAAAAGTATCAGCTCCAGTTCTTGCCTCACACCACAAAACCAATGCTAAAAAGTCCTGAGGCACTTTAAATCCTAAAAGGCAAAAGCTATAAATTGTAATATTTTCAATGTTGATTCAGTGCTTGGCCCATGATTTTGTCCTCATCATGGGGACAACACACCGTCGAAAAATTTGTAGGCCTTCGTCCACCTTATCAACAGGGACAACGGACAGTATTGATTTCACGAATTGTAGTCTCCTGTAAATTTGATAATTAGATATTTTTAAACATATGCTTATTGAGCACGACATGGCTAAAAATAAAACGGTACTTATATTAAATTTAATTTAAAACAAACATTTCAAATGTTTACGTATAAAATGCAACTTGATTTTTTTACATAAATCTAAAATAGTTATACAATGAAATTGTTTATACTGTGTAACTGGTATCATTAAAAAAATGTCAATCACTTTCTATGAGATTACGTCAGAATCAATAAAGTAGGTGAACTTTGCAATAAAGTTCCGTTGTCAATATTCTTCGCTTACACCTACCACATTAACAGATCTGTTACCGACATGTTAAGTTATTGCTTGAACAGCATCAGTGAGCTTTATTACAAAGGTACTACAGTTCACTATTCGGCGGTCTCTTCAATATCTGCAACAAGACACAATAAAAAGTACGACTTCCAATCGTGTCTCGTTCAAATGGACTTCGCATTAAACGTAACCGATCGTTACTCGAGTGTAAAATATCAATGAGAAGGTTTTTTCAATCGTGATATAAATTATTTTGTCTGCGTTAGGTGGCGATTTGGAAAGCATCATACAGCGGGTAACAATTTGGGATATTATAATAAAATTCTGTCAAATTCTCATTAAATACATTGATATTTCTTTTTAAATATAATATCATTGATTAAATAGAAAACTTTAAAAAAACATCACGCTTATTATATCCTCGAAGGGGTAGGCAGAGGTGAATTAACACCCACGTTTCGCCATTATGGTTAGGTCCCTTATAATAGACATGGGGAAGGAAATCGCAGTCTAATGCTAGGTGGCTTAAGAGGAATGCTGCTGCCTATTACTGATTGCTGTTTTAACCCTTAGTCGCCTAGCCGACCCCGCGGGATAGATGGACGTCGTGACAATTGTATTCTGCTCTGCCGTCACCACACGGCACCATATATCAAACGATCTCAAACGATCCCAGCTCAGCATATTGCCTGCCTCGCCACCAGCGCTGGTCTTCCGCTGGAACCGATCTTAATACAGTTCATAAAGTAACAAAGCGTATTGATTGGTACAAATAATATTGTGGTTAGAAAAAGTACGAAAAATTAAAGTATTTATGCGCAATCGGGAATCGAGGAAACTAACTGCCGCACTCAGAGACGTTAAATAACGATAATGAGTACTTAACGTCAAAAAATGACAATTCAAAACTAGTCGCTATTCTTGCCGGGTCTATGGTCTAGATTTGAATGAAAATTTTCGACATTAAATACTCATTATAACGTCTCTGAGTGCGGCAGTAATACGTTTAGATTTACCAAGTGATTTAGGCACCTGGCCGGATCGCAGAAGACGCGGGTTCGATTCCCGCATCGAGACTATAAATTTTTTAACTTTTTCTAACCACAATATTCTTTGTACAATTATTTTATAAATTTTTTCATAATTTATATGTATAATGTTCACATTAAAATTAAAATAGTAAAAAAGCGTGTTGGCTTAGTCGCTCCTCTCGCCTAAGAAGCCGCGGCCTTAAAATACGCAGCGTTACTATCACACCAACCTTCGTCAAGTAGTGCCCCACATACCCGTTTCCTTGGCCTGTCATGGGCATGAACTTAGTACAATTTTTTTGTGGAATCTAGAATTTTGCAATAATTAGATCACTGTGTCTAATGATCTGTGGATTGTTTTTTGCATAATTATAATTTTCTGTAGTAATTGTTGACAGAGGAGCATGCAACACTGAGAGGAGCTCGCATGCGATTGCGTAAACTAAGCAATGTTCGCTAAGGCCGGACATTGGATGGGTAAATAAAAATTTATCATCTCGAGTTCCTCCGTGCTTCGGAGCACACCTTAAGCCGCTGGTCCCGACTGCATCTGCAGTCCTTAATACCCATTAATCCGCACTGGGCCCAGCGTGATGGGTTATGGTTCATTATCTCTATACTCTTCCTTCCATATAGAATATTGCTTAGAGAAAATAGTTTTATAGTATTAAAGTTGATGAGTTGTGGTATATATAGTCTGTATAGGAAACAAGTCCGAGAAGCGCTTTTATCTCTACTCAAGTGTTTAGACTGGCAGGACTTTGAGACTTCCATTACTGGTAGTTTCCTTGAGAAAAGCTGGTGGAAGTTTATAATCCCACGTACCTCGTTGGGCTTATGAGAATTTTCTAGGTAAGGTACACAATTACAAAACAAAAGCATTCTCTCCGAGTCAATCTAATTTCTTTAATTTGTTAAATTTGTCGGCGCAATAAAAAAATAAAGAAGAATATTACCCAAAATAAGTGGTGAAAACAAATAATTTAGCAGTGAAAAATTGTAAAGCGTTTTTGTTATATTTTAAACCTCAGTTCGCTATCACTAGAAACCACAACAAACATTTTGCGTAAGCAATTACAAAAACCATTAAATCACCGAATCAATTGAGTACCTCTCAATTACTGTCTGCGATAGTCATCGATGCATCAATTGCCCATTATAGAGGCTTTGTTCTTATCATCGATTGTTCTAATAATAGGTTTAGGAATTCAACGGTTTATTCCTAATGCACTAGAATACCTCAGATTTTTAGCATCTTAAACATGAGCGATTTATTAGGGCTTATCCAACACATACAAACTTTAAAAACTATGTCATTTCAAGAATCAAGCTATCAACAACAGCATACCCAAATAGAGTTGGCATCATTTGACATCACAAATTATATTCCAGAGAAAATATTTTTTTAAGTTATAATATTTATTATGCCTCTCCTAACTAGAAAGTGGCATTTTCCGCCCGCTAAGCGTACGGAAAATCCCACTTCTTGGTCATGTACTTGCGATTTGAGACATTCTTTGGTTTACGGCACTCAGTAATAAATGAGCTATTTTGTATTTTATTATTACTTTAGACAAATAATGACTTCTATCGGCTTAAGAATTGGGACTAAACTGTAGCTTGCTAGAAAGATGCTGCAACGTTCGCCTTGGTTTGATTCTGCAACCGGAATATCCACGTTATTCATCGGATCTCGAGTAATTAGCGATAATTGGTGGATGGTTCGGCATGCAACCGGTCCAAAATGCGGGGTAGCATTATTTAGATTTGCCAGATTAGTGCCGAATTTGACGCAGTTAATTAAATCGACACGCGCGTTGCAGACATGAACTGTGTTAGTTTATCATGTTTAGTGGTACATACATACATACATAAATCACGCCTATATCCCCGAAGGGGTAGGCAGAGGTGAACTAGCACCCACGTTTCGCCAATTATGTTAGGTCCCATGTAATAGGTGGCGAGCCTATTGCCATTTATCGGGCACAAAAGTTGCAGTACTATTGCTAGGTGGTATAAGAGGAACGCTGCTGCCCATTCCTCATCGCTGATTTATCCTGAGTCGTCTTGTACGACACCCATCGGAGAGATTTGGGGTGGTGACAATTGTATTCTACTCTGCCGTCACCACACGGCATGTTTAGTGGTCATTACTATAATAGTATCCGAATTATATTTTAGAGCAGCCAACTTGTTCATAGGAAATTAGCATCCCTTAACTAAGAAATTCAAAATACTAGAAATCTTTTGGCCACTCATCTAACCTCCGACCATAGCAAGCATTTTTGCAGCTGCATGCCAGCGTTTATGATTATTAAATTTTTCATGCAAATCGTAGCATTAATATATTTTGTTTACAAGATTGCTTCATCATACATTGGAAATCACCAATTAAGTCTATTAATGAAGCCAGTTAAAATTACCCACTTTAAACTAATATTTCCTTGACCAAAATCCTCTCCGTAATTTAACACCGTAATAACAATGAATGCACGTCCTCAAATACAGAGTATGATGCACACGAGCAATAAACATTGAGTTGGGATGTGTGTTATTATTAAGTTATGTAATAAACCCATAATAGCTCGATCTTCTAGGATGTAAATGCATAAAGTCACGGGAATTTTGCACTATAGGTTAATACCAACAAAAAATTATTTGGGCATTGCTGTGGTCAAGTTGACAAATCGAATTTGAATTTTAACTCTTAAGGAATTTAAAATGACTTGAATTACAATAACTACAATTGAGACTAGTAAGCATATGGGTATTTTTTGGTGTTTAAGGCAGTACATACATACATACATAAATCACGCCCATATCCCCGAAAGGGTAGGCAGAGGTGAATTCTCACCCGGGTTTCGCCAATTATGTTAAGTCCCATGTAATAGGTGGCGAGCCTATTGCCATTTATCGGGCACAAAAGTCGCAGTACATTGTCAGGACGGTAGTATAAGAGGAACGCTGCTGCCCATTCCTCATCACTGATTTATCCTTAGTCGCCTTGTACGACACCCACGGGAGAGATTTGGGATGGTGACAATTGTATTCTACTCTGCCGTCACCACACGGCTAGTTTAAGGCAGTGGAGTCTATAATTGAGGTAATTTAACATTTATTGTCATCGCTCACCCAAGCAATATGCACGAAGGAATCTTCAGACTGGAAAGAGGTGATTTCCGACAAATATGGTCACCATAAACCTAAATGTCCAAAAAACTAAGGCCTAATTCTATTAATATTAATATCAATATTCTATTAATATTTACCCCATCGGCGATAAATAGGCGTGATTTATATAATTATGTTTATGCGTGCCGTGTGGTGACGGCAGAGTAGAATACAATTGTCACCACCCCAAATCTCTCCCGTGGGTGTCGTACAAGACGACTAAGGATAAATCAGCGATAAGGAATGGGCAGCAGCGTTCCTCTTATACCACCTAGCAATAGTACTGCAACTTTTGTGCCCGATAAATGGCAATAGGCTCGCCACCTATTACATGGGACCTAACATAATTGGCGAAACGTGGGTGCTAGTTCACCTCTGCCTACCCTTTCGGGGATATAGGCGTGATTTATGTATGTATGTATGTTTATGCAGAATACACAAATATTTATACCACACATAGACACTCGTATGCAAACACAAATATCATTACCAGGCCAACCCGACTAGCATGACCACCTTAACACGATAAATGGCTATATCATATCGTGTTTTTGGTAGTCATGCTAGCCGGGCTGGTCAGACAAACTAGCAGTCAAATAAAATCAACTCAACGATGGTTGTCCTTATCTAATAGTCGACTGATTTTATATTTTATCATACCGTGATAAGATTCTAAAGATTTCCACACGACTGAATATTTATTGTTGAAAAATGGACACAATGCTCCATTTAAGAATGAAGTTGATGGTCAATATGACTAGCTAAAAAATAATTGGGAACCTAATAAAAAGCCGAAGGTCCAGTTATTCCGAATGTCAATACTTTTTGTCAAACAAATTCAGTATGTGTAAGTGACGTCTTGATTATTAGAGGATAATAAAATATACATTTTAATTTTTATTCGAAAATAATAATAAATGTTACAAAAATTATTACAAAAAAAAAGAGTCAACAGAGATAAAATTACTGTCGATGCGGGAATCGAGCCAGCGACATCCTACACCTAGGCCTATCTCACACCAATTTAAAAAAAATCTAATTATAAGTTTATTTTTATGTAAATATTAATTGTCATTATTTTACAATGCAATGTGGTTAAAGCAGAGCGGAATACAGTTTGAAGAGAATACAAACACCATTTCTTGTATTGCTAACCTGCGATTATCACGCCCAATAGATGACATTAGGATTACAAGGGATCTACAAAAAACTTTCGAGCAAAAATGAGGGTGCTAATACACCTCTGCCTGCCCCCTCGATACTAAACGGGATGATAACTGGACGGCATGACTTATCTAAAACTACATTAGGATAAAAATTATAATAAAAATTTAAAATCATGCATGCAAATTGCACCTTAAGGATCTCCCTACAGAGCGATTTAAGCGTGAGCTCTTTGGCATCTACCAGTACATAGCTGGCAGAATGCTTTTTACATTTTCCAAGACGTAGACAGGATACTAAAAGGTTCGAAACAGAGTAATAGGCTTGAAATACCGAACCAAAGTCAACAAGAGGTGACACAAGAGGCTTAGGAATGTCTGTATTGAAAGTGCCATAAATCATCGATATCGATCTAGGGACTTGATCCACTTTTCCCAGTTTGCATAATAAACTAAAAGGCTTGGTGTTTCTTAATAAAAACTTCAGACAAGAACATGGCACAGAATAGGTTTATAGCCAGAGTGTCTGTAAGTAAATGTAGGTAGGTAATTAAAACTGAAAGCAAAGGCTTTTGAAGCACGGAGGAGTAATAAATATTGCATATTTTTTTAGGAAATAGAAAGACGTCTGAAAATTTTCGAATAATTACTGATTTTGCTGGTCATTATATAATTTTTTTGCACACCCATCCAACTAAAAATATTATTATCTTATCTCGAGTTCCTCCGTGTTTCGGAAGCACATTAAGCCGTTGGTCCCAGCTGCATCTGTGCCTTTAAAACTCACCAATCCACACGGGGAAGGCGTATTGGGTTATGCTTAGGGATGTCCATGAAGAACTTATTGATATTAAGATATATAGAATTATTATTTCGATATTTTTAGATATTATATCGTTTAAAAATATCCATACGTTTATAATTATACAATTTAAATATTATTTATGTTAAGTTTTCTATTTTCCACTTTCCTACCTGAAATAAAAGCTTAAAACTTGATCACGGAAATTTTAGAAGTACACAATACCGCTTCTACTGAATAATATTAACGTAAATTATGCATATAATCAATTCATAATTTAACCACGTCTTGCCATTACTACACCTTGCAATACCGTTCTGTAGTAAGTGCAATTTCTCACATAGCAGCTTGGACATTTAACTTGTTCTAGTTATGTAAATTGTGTGACAAATTGTGGTGATACAGATCACAAGTAATTGTCATTATGTATAAGTTTGTGACAATAGCGCTAAAGTTTTACTATATGCAGCGTTACTAACGCGTTTCTGAATCTTATCAACAAAATGTTTTGGTCTAAACCTATAAGAGGCTTAAATTCTAAATTTAAGCGTATATGCTGCTGAAAACGGGCTCTCTTTTGTATAAACTCCATTTATATCGTATTTATATTCTTCCATCCATAAAGAAGGCCCGTGCCCCAGCAGTGGGGACATTAAAAAAGGGCTGGTGATGATGATGATATCGCATTTGCTTTTCTGCCTGGTGGAAAGTGCTTGAGGTGGTAAGTGGTTAACTATATTTCCAACTTAATACCTACCTATATTTTCAAAAAGTCTTACAAAAGCTGAAAAGAGTGCTTTAAGAATTATATTCCCATCATTAAGCAAACGTTATACGGTTGAGTCAGCGCTTTGAATTTTCATTCTTCATTAAGGTGTGTGATGCATAGTGCAACATTAGTAGTGATAGTCTCACGTGTTATACGCAAATAAATATCAACTGACTATAAAAGACCATAAAGGCATATGATTGAGAGTATATTATTGCATCCGAGGTCCTTCGTACGGTGGTGAATAAATTGCCCATAGCAGCATTAACTTGAAGGTTGTTGTGAGATAGGCGGCTACAAAAACTCAGCAGAATCCTGGATTATTATGTTATTTGACATACTGTACCGACCGTGTGGTGTCGACCAAAGAACTTGTGAACTAATTATTTTTTGTATCATAAGGGCAGTATACGCTCTTTCATGATGTTAGGGGAAATCATAATCAATTAAACATTTTAAATTTGATTGATTTTGATTTTATTTTTTAATTAATCAAGAAGAGATAAATGTATAAACTTTGTATTGATTACTTTAAAAATCCAAGCTAGAACATTTTGCAAGGGAATGTACAGACCGACAAATATGCAAACTAAGATTAAGAAACGTCAACCAATCAGATCAAATACTTTCAACGTACAAAGTAAGTTCAATCCCTATAATATTATCAATCAATAACCTAGTTTACCGTAAATAATAAACTAAAACATAACAAAAAGTCTCATTCGCAATACTAATTATCTCTGAAGCCAATAGCTCAGCGGCAAATGAAGCAGATCAATTTGTTTGATAACTGTGGTGAAATATATAATGTATCATTGCGACTTTCTTACCCATTTGTACACGAGGCGCTTAGCTTGGCCTGATTTTGAAAATAATTATTTTAAAAGCTAAAGTAAAGTATGCCTAAGTTATATATTTTCGTATTTTCAGGTGCGTGTAAAAGTAATTCACTCATTACATTTTACGTAAAGCATGTTAATAAGATGTTAAATACGTTACCGATCAAAGTTTCTGAAAAATCTTAAATATTTTATCCAACATAGAAGATCAGCATAGGACGTAGAAAGTAGAAACCCAATTATTAAAATTAGTCTGAAGTCTAAAATGTTCCTAATAAATAACAATAATACATAACAGAATTAAAATACAATTATTAATTATCTATAGTCGACGACCGATTTCGATCGACGGCCGGTTTGGTCGAATGCTCAGATCGCTGGGTATTGGCCAAGAGGTCCCGGGTTCGAATCCTGGTAGGGGAAAATTTTGTCATGAACACAAATATTTTTTCCCGAGTCATATTTGTTTATGTAGTATATTTTTTAACATTTATATACATAACTGGCGAAACGTGGGTGCTAGTTTCCTTCTGCCTACCCCTTCGGTAGGCAGATTGTGATGATTGGTCGGTGATTTATGTATGTATGTATATACATAATTATTATGATATTTAAACATAAGTGCTTAGGCTACTTACTTTGAGCTATATAGGTGTGAGTGTAAAAATATTTATTTATTTTATTATTTATTTATTTATTTATAGTTTCTAGTTAGTTTTAAATTGCGATCATATTTATTGACAAAAATAAAATATATAGGATTCCTTTCAATAAGACTGTTGTAAAAAACTGCTTCTGAAAAACTGAAAAAAGAATCCGCTGCCTACATTAAAAAGAAGAGAGTGATGCTTAAAATCTTTTAATTCAGAAAAAGCCTAAGAATCAAGTAAATTATAATAAAAATAAATTAAGATTTGCATGACTTATAAAGACTATGATCTAAATCAATACAGAATGACATAATTTGTCATTTTATATTATAGGCCGCGTGGTGACGGCAGAGTAGAATACAATAGTCACCACCCCAAATCTCTCCCGTGGGTGTCGTACAAGGCGACTAAGGATAAATCAGTGATGAGAAACGGGCAGCAGCGTTCCTCTTTAACCACCTAGCAAAGTACTGCGACTTTTGTGCCCGATAACTGGCAATAGGCCCGCCACCTATTACATGGGACCAAACATAATTGGCGAAACGTGGGTGCTAGTTCACCTCTGCCTACCCCTTCGGGGATATAGGCGTGAATTATGTTTGTATATATATATATTGATTTATTTATATCAAGTGCTTGGTGCAAAAAAATAAAAAAACGGGATTTGCTGGATTTCAATAAATTTCTCAAAAATGATCTAGCTCTTCAAAAAGGTAGAGGACAAACCAACCAATCAACCAGCAGGCTCACGTAGTATACGCTCCAACAAGGCTCAACAACACCAGTGCACAGTGGTGCAACCACCGGCGTTTTGTTATAAATAGTGTGCACACCGTACCGTCAGCACAGTGTCAGTTCTGGTCCTGTCGGCTAAGCTGAAGAGGAGGAAAGTGACCTATTTGTTTTTGGATACAAAGATGCGTGCCTTCCAAGTAAGTGCGAGAGCGATTTGTTATCTTATTGTAAAGGATTAGAGCTCGGACTTATTTGATGTTTCGAATATTTTAATGAACATACTATGGGGTTTACACATTTTAAAATTTTTATTTTATTATTACTTAAAAATGTTGACATTAATGTTATAATGTCAACATTATTTTGATTATTCATTATTATATAATATATAATTATATAATATATAATATAATATATTATATATATAACATTATTTTATTTATTTTGTTTCCTATTCATTAATTTTGAGAAAATTCAAAACAGAGATATATGTATTTATAATTATCGCCCATTGATTTGATTATTTTATACATTTTGAAAAAAAAATGGGTTTTACTAGCAGTGAGATGTTTAACATAAAACAACTACGAAACAGACTACTAAAAATACTACGATTGCATAATTATTCATGGTAAAAACAAGATTTATTTCAAAAGAAAGCTCCGTCATTGTAAAAAGATCTGCTATAGATATACCTACGAAATCAGATTATGACCTATTATTATGGCGATCGATTAACAAGCAATTTACGTTTACTACTGTTATAATTATTGCTTTCGTAGCTGATAACTTTCGTAGGAACTAAAATGAAACTTAATGATGTTTAGTTCAGCGGATAACTTAAATAGGTATGAAGTTGGTAATAGTTAGTGTTTTTGATGTTCAGGATTAAGTTAATGTCTTACTTATGTGAGTAGGTAAGTATATAGCCATTTAATTAACCTAAATAGGAAGGAAAATATTTTTAAGCATGTGGTATAACATTAACCTACCAATTAAATGTTACTTAGAATACAATTAGCTTAAACTTGCATTTTATACATTCGGCTATAGTTTTATAAATAGTCGAGTTAATATTGACTTTCTTCAAATAATATGGCTAATGCTTTTTATTTTTTCATATTAAAAATTATACCCGCTATCAACAATTATCAGAATAGGTATTTATTGAGATGTCAAAGGAGATGTTCCAAAATGACCCATGTATTTGTACATAATCTCAAACAATTTTTGAAAAAATCAATGATTCTGGGTAAATTACAAATAAATAATTATTAAAATAATGTACAGTTTTTTGGCTTAAAAACCTTTTAAAACCATTAAAATCAAAACAATATCTATAAGTCTGTACCCTTAAAATGACAAATAAAATGCGCACGTCAATGTTGTAAAGTGACATCTTCCTTCCGCCATGACGGTAGGCTAGGCTGTTGTGTTGCAATGCAAGCCTAAACATTAGCAAAACAATCCAAAAAACAGAGCTTAAAAATAGGAATTTAACATTTAAGAACTGTTTTATAAATTATTGCCTACATTTTGAGTAACTGTACAAATATATGGGCCAGACTCCATACATTTTGGAACATCTCCTTTGCCATTTACTTTTAATTAATACACAGAAAATTATATTGACTATATAATAAAATTGCTTATAATACTATACTTATATATACTTTTAAAACTATCGCATTAATACATAAATTCAGTAAAAACTTTAAATATTTTCATTTAAATATTATTTGATACTGCTTGGCTTAAAATAATCATATGTGTCTGATATATTTCCCGATGTGGGTGGTAATCGCTGTCATTAAACACAATAAAGTTAATTAAGGTTGACCCTGACAAGATTCTTAAAGGAATTCTTATGATTAGCAGTGGGATGCAACCGTTGAATGAGTACAAAAGACTATTTGGACTAACAAATTACATAAATTATTTTACATTGTAAGAGTGGCTACTTAAAGCTACTCATCTTTATTCTCATATTATCATAACATTGTTATTTATTAATAAATTACAGTGTATTTAAAAGATCAATAAAATATAACTATAGGCCCTAGTTATGAAAATGTAGCATACAGATTAAGTAATGAAAATTATAACGTTTTTAACTACTCAGGCCAACGTTAAGTTAGAATAATTAGTAGTCAAACACAATTTACATAGGCATAAAAAAAGTTGTTATATAAAACTGTCTGTTATATAAAACTATATCACAATTAACATAACCATAACCCAGTCTCGCCATTTTGAAACCAGTTAGGTTATATTCTTCAGGTCCACCCTTTCTGTATAATTTCAGTTGCTTGATACCTGCTATGATAATTTCGTGAATATATTGACGATCGTAATTCCATTATGTTCATGCAAAATTTATGATATTCGTGTAATATTTCGCTACACTTACAGCTCGGTTAATATTGTGAATAATTGGGGCTTATTGATAATTAACTATCAATTAGCTTAAGCTAATAATAATATAGATAATAATAATAGATTTCTTTCAACAAAGGCAACACTTATATGAAGTAAACTTTACTAAATTCGGTAACACAAGTTAACTAAAAATAAATATAAACTAAACTATCGGATAATATACAAATTCATGTATTACTTATGAAACGAAATGTGACATGTAAATAAACATTTGTCTTCGTTTATAAAATGTAACTCTTATTAGTCAAATATTTCCTATGGTTTAAGCTAATCTTTAAAGCTGAAGCTTAAGCTAGCCTTTAATGAATAATTACCAGAAGAGCACTGAAGAACGTTTCTTATTAGAGAATTCAGGCTAGCTAGAATTCGTGCATAAAACTATTTTCGAAAATGACATAATTCCACAACTTGTAGCACGCGTAGAACATAATAGTGTGGATTAAATCATTATATGCCCGCTTTGCTCTTCACCCCCTAATTATTATTTAACTATAAAACAAGTGAATTATGTTTCCGTCAGTGAAACGGATTTGACATTAAAGGTCCTATAAAGTACATTACAATTTAAAATCAAGTCACAGCTTGTCAAGCGATTTACGTTTGATAACAAAATTACTTTTCACAAAAACGTCGCCGTATTGAAACATGGTTATTTTCAATTGATAGGCCTCGCCTGCTGTGTACAAGTGCGTCACGTCCGTTCCGGCTTATTTTACTCGCTTTGTCACAAAACATTTTATTTTCTATTGATGTTAGAGGTACTGTCAACAACAAAAATGGTATTGCTTTCAACTTTGCCTCAATGATATCGATCAATGTTTTCAATTTTATAAATCTGTTCATTTTTTGTGGCACACTCTTTGATCAGATTTTTTCATCATGATAAAATGCTCACGAAATATTACATCTATATAATATGACAGTATAATATGATAGTAGAAAATGCCGTTATAGTCGATAACAGTCGATACGTATTTGTATTTACCAATTAATTTTATGAAGATAATGTGCATAATGTTTTGTATTATATAGGGCAGATACGATTGTATGTTTACTGAAGTAAAAATTGTTTCATTTTTTATAGTTTGTTCTCATCAAGTCCATATAGGTTTACAGTAGAGTCATAATTCTAAATTGTATCGCGTTTACCATAATTCCGTAATGTTCATTGATTAAACTGAAGCCTCAATGTTTCATTAACTGTACCTATATGTAATTGTAACTGTATTATATTATGTAAAAATGTAATTTTTTTAAAAGCAGACTTAGCATTTTTCCATACACATAAACATGCGATTGTTTTGCTGTCATTACTCGAGCGTAACATATAATTCTATGGGAAATATGACGTTGAGGCTACGCAGGAAAACATATACGATTATTGGTTTAAGTCTTCCTGTTACTGTTTTTAACCCGTCTATTGTTACAATTCTTAGTAATTATTTAAGCTGTTTTGTTGAAAACAATGAATAAGAACCTTATTAGTATTGTGGTAGAACTCAAAATGTAATTTGGCGTTTGTTCCCAAAACTTGGTTGGTTCAAAACAAAGTCATGTAGAGAATAATTAAAGATATTATCAAGATTTATGCAAATCACACTGCAACTGTTGCTTATTGTAGCACATTTTGTTATTAAGTCAGTTCCTTCAATAAATGTACTATTAAAATAAGAAAGAAAGTAGAATCTTTTCTAAAACGTTACAACCAAATATTGAGAGCACACTACTGTTACCTTATTATAATTGGGATCGTGTACTTATGATAGTACTTAGTAATAGTAGTCTTGCCTAAATTTATCTAACTTATCCGCAGTTGCCATAATTTTTTAAGCCGATTAGCAGTAAATCTTAGAACTTCGTTCTTATCCATTATGCACACTAAAATGATACATACATACATATGGCACGCTCTTCTCCACAGGGGTAGGCAGAGATCACTTCGTTCCACTTGCTACGATTCTTACATACTTCTTTCGCTTCATCCAATCTCATCAATCTCTACATGCATGCCCGTCGGATTCGGGTTTTCTTGACCTAGCACTTTTTTAATAGACTTTCAATTTGATTATGAAAGATCTAAAATGATATCCTGCTTTTTCATATTTATAGTTATTTTTAAATTTCAGGTGTTTGTATTCGTGGCTCTGTGCGCGGCCGCCAGCGCGGGTTACATCGGCGGTTACGCCGGCTATGGCGGTTACGGAGACTACGCCGGTTACGAGGGAGACGCGCACGGTGATTATTATGTGAGTATACATAATATAATGGACCTCCAGTCATTACTAAATGAAACATTACACTACAAGGAAACATTTCCAGTTTAAGCGTGGACGTGGACAGAATTACTGCCGCACTCAGAGACGTCAATTAACTTTAAAGAGTACTTAATTAAAAAAAAATTAAATTGTGACCGTAGACCCGGCAAGAATAGCGAATAATTTGGAATTGTAATTTTTTGACATTAAGTTATCATTAACGTTAATTGACGTCGCTGAGTGAGGCAGTTAGACTACAGTGAAATAGTGAAATTCATTTCAAGGAAGCAAGTGCCCTTAAAGGTACACGAAAGGTATTTAGGACAATTATATCTCCTAAGGTACTGACTAAGATATTACCAGCGGTAGGGATAGAATACTCCCAAAGTAACACGATCACAGTAAATATAAAATCCAGATTATATACGACAGAGGTATAAACGTCAGCACATGCAGCCGGGACATTCGGCTAGTTAATAAATATTTAAAATATTTTAATAAATATAATAATATAACAAAGACAAAAAACCATGATTCGAGAACTAAGTCTCATGTTCAACTACATGAGAGTTAGTTCTTCACAAGCTATCAAACCATCGACCAAGCAGATCGAATGATTAGATGTGGGTGTTAACACACCTCTGCCAACAACTTCGGGAATACAGTGATTCATGTATCAATGAGAACAACTGTGCATCTTGCCTGACTTTTCACAAGACAATACTGCCTTGCTGCCCCCGTAGCACGGGACGTGGACACATCTCCTTCGGGGGAAAGAAAATATTTTCCTCTCGCTCTAACTCCCACTAAATCCCGAGACAAAACACTGTCAAGTGGTGGAGAGAGACTTGTCCACGTCCCCGTGCTACGCCCGCTGGTTAATGAAGTATCATTAAATCGATATGTCACAAGTGAGTGTAAATACCGTGACGTTACTAGTCGCGTCGTTGATGCAACAGCCTCTGTTGACATGTTTATGGTTCGGTGACAAATTGGCTTAATTTTAGGTGGACCGGCGGAAATGAAGGGATGGGATATTCCATCGATTACTTGCGAAATAGCAAATAATAGGTCGTAGTAAGGACAGTTTTGTTACATACTGTTGCCTTGTGTATAATTGACTAACTGCAAAAAATGACAATTCAAAACTAGTCGCTATTCTTGCCGGGTCTATGGTCTAGATTTGAATGAGAATTTTTGACATTAAATACTCATTAAAGTTAATTGACGTCTCTGAGTGCGGCAGTAAATGTTTTTATCATAGCAATCAATAAGTTAGAAAATAATATAGAGGATGATTAAAATTAAATTTTTATATTTCCTTTAGATTATACATTAAAGATAACTATTAAAGTCGAACTGATAATAGTAATTGATGGTCATAATTTTGTTTACTATTTGTAAAAATATAGATTTTCGTATGTAAATTAAATTGATAATGCTGTTATTATCTACTCAAATATAATAACCACTTGTCGTTACAAGTGTCTTTAACGTAACGCGCACGCGTTGATGTCATTTACACGAAGCACATAAAAGACTTTAACGCGTTCACAGTCACAAAAATAATTTATTTATCTCTTTACTAAATCTTTTTAAACGTTATTTATACAAATAAACAATAGACTTGGCCTGAAATATTTTCGAAACTAAATATAATAATTTTCTGATTACAGGCTTATCCCAAATATGCTTATGACTACTCCGTAAGTGACCCACACACTGGTGACCACAAGAGTCAATGGGAGACCAGAGACGGCGATGTTGTTAAAGGTATAATAATTAATTTTATATTTGATAACTTATCATCTTTAAGGAGAACCTATAAATAGTTTAAGTAAAATTGAAAAACATTATATTCAAAATAAAATTTAGAACTTAAATTAATAATACTTTGTTGCAATATTAAAAATTAAGACAGCGATTAAAAATCCATCTAACACTTAATTTTGTCACTGTATCATATTTCTTATATCTATCTATTATGTATCATTGATTATTTTTTCAGGAGCATACTCCCTTGCGGAACCTGATGGTACTACACGCCTTGTAGAATACACTGCCGATAAGCACAACGGATTCAATGCTGTGGTCAAACGCATCGGACACGCACACCACCCGCAAGTTTACGGCAACCACTACGACAGTGGTTACTACGGCTATCACTAGATGGAGCCTCTGTCTACTAAGTATTTCTGTTTACAATGCATAGATGGCGCTGAAACAGCTTACCAAAAACTTCGAACAAAAACGTCTTGCTTTCAAAACGTGAACAGTGATTAACTGTGATACTCATTATGAATATTTATTGTATCATACTTTTCTTCACTAAAAGTAGATATTTGAACGATGAATTTATTTACTTTTATAGTTTATAAGAATAACAGAACATGATAATGTTTTGGTTGTTTTGATACGATACAGATAAATAATAAAATATTATAAAAATATAAAGTTTTTTTGTTATGATTCATGATTTTTGTTCATAATATCTACAGAATGATAGAATTGACTTGGCTTTCCTCTATTCAACACTATGGATCCGCACGATGAATCCATGAAATGGGTGCTCAGAATTTTTGTCTCTACAGATTGTACAAATTACATGTTGCCAATTAAGTAGTTTATAATTGTGTGTTCTTCGGCATGGTAAAACAATGCAACATTGTTCGTAAGTCATACTCTAATCTACATGTGACTTAATCCATTTATCATTCGGATACCAGCCAATTAGCTCACATCATTCACAAAAGAAAGTGTTGACTCAACTTGAAAAAACTTTCCTACTGAAATTCATCATCGTTACAAAATTGCTCGTGCATGAAACACCGTTGAGCAGTCATTAATAAAAAGCATAGTTATTAATGGTTAACACTTTAGATTTAATCGTAATGGTTACACTTCAATTGCCAAGCAACTATGATGCATTTGAAAAAGTAGAGGATTCGGGGGTAATTATTTCTTCGAATTTAATACGTCAGCCAATTTTTTTAAATCACAGTACACTTTTCAATTTCATCATCTTCATCACCAGCCTTTTAATGTCCCCACTGCAGGCCTTTCCTGTGGATGGAAGAATATAGAGACATTGGGCCTGCAGATGCGGCCTGGACCAACAGCTTAACGTGTCTTCCGAAGCACGGAGGAACTCGAGATAATATTTTTTGGTCACCCATCCAATTACGGGTCTTAGCGAACATTGCTTAGTTTACGCAATCGCAGGCCAAGCGCGCTATGCCACTGGGCTAGCAAGCTCCTCTTTAATATAGTTAATTACATGGAAATGACAATATGTGATAAATAGTTTACAACTTTACATTACTTTCTCTTTACAGTTATTAACAAAGCAATTGTTGTTTATGAGTACGTACTCATTGTTTATTTTATGGTATCAGTGCTGATAGTCTAACTAAATATGAGGATATCCTTGCATTGTTTTCGTTTCTTTGAACGAAGTAAGCTAGTAGGTAGTTCTATACTATAATCAAGTTGAGGCTTTATAATTATACAAAGAATTTCAGTTAAGCATAGAATAGGAAGAAAATACTATGTTGAGTAAAAGCCACCAAAAAGCACGAAATGCATTGTATTTAAATAAACTATTATAAATATTACTTGCTACTGATGTTGAGTACAAGCAGACACGTACATTGATAGTTTTAAGTATTGGTTATTAACAGAAAATAGGATATTTTCGATAAATGTATGATACGGGCTTATAAAATCGAAATCAAGATTTAGGCAGGTGCCTATATCTCTGCTTCTGACGTTTGACTCAAGTCAAATTGCTATCACACGCTAACATAAGAATATTATGTTAATATTTCTATCAATATTTACTAACGGAAATACTGCATAGACACGCGTTGATCACGCTATAATGACAGGGAATAGCTGTATTTGAAATGGGCATTTACTAGTAATAAAGTTACATTATCGAAGTCTTCAATTTGCATGCTCCACTGCGAGTGATAGTGAAACTGAATTATAACGTATTTTTTACTTTACTATCGTGAATCGTACTGTGAACGATATGTTAACAAACTTGTAAATTATATCTAAAATATAAATAAAGAAGTAAGATCACGAATTTAGGTACACAGCTTAACGTTATCTATCTAGATATATTGTTTACATACGTTGACAATTTTGTATAGTCAGTATATACAAATCCTGAAGTAACGCCTCTATATATATAATATATATGTATGTATATACATAGTAAAATCACGCCTAAAAACGTGTTAGACCGAGACCGTAGTCCCTTGAAAGGCACCACTTAGCATAGGCTGTATCAGTATCAGGGGTCACCCTCTTGCATAATTATGATATTTTTAGGCTAACAGGTAACTGTTTAGGTAATATACCAGAATATAACATATTTTTTTTGATACATGATTCAGTTAGCATTTATTATACTAGGTGTCACAGAAATGTGCAGTATAAAGGGATTATTCAGGCCATGAAACTGAACAACCTTCCCTACGAGATTAAAATCGAATGATCAGAAAAAAAATCACTTCCCCATACTAAGCTGAGAACCAGCTGACATCCGTTTGTATGGGGCTGTGTTTATTTTTTTGTGGTTTTGATGTTGGTCTCATAGTTAAAGTTGTTCATTTTGATGGCCTGAATAACCCCTTTAAATATTACTGCACATTTCTTTTACACCTTGTATACTAAAGCAAGTGAATATGTTGAATTTTTAATGGTGCTGGAGTGCTGTTCTGACATAACAGGTGTTTCATGTGTAGTTGCTGCGTTAACAACTCAATAAAACATAACAAATAAGTTTAACAAGATAATTATTTAATGTACTTTTGGTTCACTTGTTGTTATTGTTGAAAATCAAGTATCGAGACCATTCAACAATTAACACAGTTTTAATGATGTATGTGTATATAACACCATTGAACTTACCGATAAACACATTATAATCCTAATACACACAAATCAAGCCTGCTTATCTCCGAAGGGGTAGACAGAGGTGTATTTTTACCCCTTAATATTAATTAAGAATAAAAATTAAATTTGGTCTTGTTCTCAGAGGCTCTAGCTTCTTCCTTACATAGAGTTAAACAGAAGAGAGGTTTGTCTATCATGTCTGATTAGTATGGTAGATATATTGTTGTCTGGTATACAAAACACATTAAAAATAACAACTTAAAAATGTACGATTGCAACCATCAATTTAACACAAATGTGGATTGCTTTATTATACATGTTTCTGGTGATGAAAGATAGCATTTTCCGCATTTTCTTTTACTGAAACGGTAATAGTAGCAATTCGCTATGCACTGATTGGATCTCCGTAAGTCACCGACGAAGTCTTTGTATGTGAGTGTGTTCATATTACGCATAGGAGTACTGAGAGAGTGTGCGTTTATAAATACCTAGGTGGTGGTTGGCGCGGCCCGTCTTCGTATCATCCCGACCTTGGAAATGAACAAGCCTAGTCTTCTACCTTTCATCGATATTTAGAGTAACGCGTTTCTTGCTGTTTTCCAGTGCCTGTGGTATCGGATGTGATTTTGTTTAAGTGTTGATCATGGCTAGAGTGTTGTCACTAGTGGTAAGTTTTTTTCTTATTATGTAGCACACCTTTTAAGTTAATTTTTTCCAAATTTCAATTAATATTTGCATTTTGTTTTGAGGAATTTGTTCAATTATAATATATTATGTATGATGACATAGCTCTAATATTTTTGTAGTGATTTTGTTTTTTATCGCCCGAGGTAAGATCATAGTTTCATGTCACCCCCTGACCAAGAAGTAGGATTTTCTGTACGCGTAGCGGGCAGAAAAGTCCACTTTATGGTCAGATGTGACGTAAAATTTATTTTTTACCGATGACTCTCTTTATTTAAATAAAAATGGTCATAATATATTTCAATATAAGGGCTTATGATAAAAACATAGTTGTAAAAAAATGTAGCTAATACAATACTTTGAAATACTCTCATTAGAAAACCTGTGATAGTTGTATTCCTTAATGATATTCCAAAAATAAAATAATTAATATGAATATTTTATTGGTTATAGGTTCTCTTGGTCTATATTTGGATGGTGTATTGTCAAGAAGATGAATCCGTACAAAAACAGTTCGATCAAACAAATAGTAATGGAGTAAGTAAGAATTTCAATTCAATAACAAATAATTATCAAATCATTATACTCAAATACTTCTACAGACTGTACAATATTCAGACAATATAATTATCACTAATTTTAGTATTGTATTTTATAGGAAAATTCAAATTGCACGTTTTTGTTTACTGCAATGTACATTAAAAGTAACATAAAATTGTCTAACCGATTAGCTCTAGCTATTTTTTCGTAATAATGTGATATTATAGAGTGCATTATTTGTATTGAATTTTGATAACTGTATTTTGATCATATCAAAATACACTTATCAAAATACATAATGTATGTCATAATGTATTATGTCACTTCATAGAAATCTTAGTATTTCACTTTCTTCATAATTTTGAATAGAACAAGATTAAAACAATTCATATTTGCTTACACAAGCCGCAAGTGATATTATACGCTCAAAATAGAGCACTTCCAATGTTTTATTTCAATTTAAAATTTAATTCGTCTAACCTTATTAAAATAAGGTAAGACGTTAGTGGTGATAGGACAATTATATTACTTAATGGAATCAATGTGGGTGATAAATGGTCCCTAATTTATATTTTCAGCCTGCACTATTATTCGTGAACTGTCTCCTATTAACATGCATAATAGGAAAACGACAATTCTCCATAATTAATTGGTGTACGTACGCAAATGCATGCCAATCACTTTTATGTTCTGGGTACAATAAAAAATTAATCACGCGATTTTCACTTTTCCATTAAAACCACGCAAAATGTCTCCAACACATCATTGAATTTCAAGAACTGTTATTGTAATGAGTCGGATCAATGCATACGTAATGAGGGACAATTGAGCCGACTTTTCACTTAGTATTTATATAGGGCTTTCTTCTCCCTGCCCTGTTCCCAGTCTATCTGGGGTCGACGCAGTATGTTTCCTCTTCCATTCATATCGAGCAGACGTCATCAAGCCATCCACTCCCTTTTGATTCATATCATCCATCACACCGTAAGAGTGCTAGTTATGAATGAATGAAAAAAAAAGAGACTGAACGGACCATGTTGAGAGACCAATGAACGGAGAGAGTGATTGGATTGACAACATTCCAATCCATACTGCTCAAGGTTTTGGCTTAGGTTTTACAGCCGGCCGCCTGCCTGACACCAACCCTCTTTGGGTATGCTATTGTTGGTGGATTGCCCTCCACCATTCGGGTGCCCCAAGCACAGAACACTATTACTAGGTGCTTATTGGTCTACACCGGGCAATCTCCCTTAGTCGACTTTTACGACCCTCATGGAATGAAACGGGGCTGGCTGGTTTCATTAAATTTTCATTGAATTTAGAATATATGTAACTAAGGGAGGAAAATTTAAGTAGCTTGTAGCTTACGAACGGATGGCGTAGATTTTTCGCTAGATATTGAAAACTTGTGTGTCCGTATAGGTAGGTTGGGGGTTGGGGGGTTGATTGGTAGTGCGCGGCATGTTTCGGTTTATGTGATTGGCGAGTTGTGGGATTGTATTTGGTGCATAATTTACAATGTACCTGTAATGTCATAACTCGTTGACAATGGTGGGTTTCTCTACAGCCTACTTGCGTGCCGTTCTGCTAGCGGAGCGTTGGGCCCTGATGCGTTTAGTATCATCTTGGTATTGAACGCTGCAGGGTCGGCGCTTCGTTGCGGATCGGGGCGTGGGCGGGTTTGGGAGACCTATAATTACAGACTGAAGCATGCTGCGCACTCCCCTATTTTTTTTGGACACACGGGTTTTCAGTATCTAGCGTCTTGACGATTCATAAGTGTTTTGTAATCATACCAGATATGAATAAATGAATTTTGACTTTGACTTTGACTTTATGGACTATTATACTCTTATATAATTATAATTAATTGTTTGGAAAAACATCACAATATAATAATATGGAAGTAATGTTTAATAAAAATTCTTCGATGATCTAATACATATATAAAAATCATACAGTGTTTTTTAAAAAAACTTCTCCAAAAGGGTGGTACGCTATTTTTATACTTATAATTTTTCTGAACCTTCTTAAACAATAAGCAAAACTTGAGATTAGTTAATATAATATAAAAACCAACTTTCCGTATATCCTTATTACGACGGGACGAGTAAGTGAGTAAATTGCAATTTCAGATCCAGAATAGCCTTACAATAACAGAACAATAATGTAAATTAGCGGCATTTAGTTAAGAATCAGAGATAATTTCTTTCCACTTGATCGGATTCTTATATTTGTTTTGGTTTATCTAGTCCCGTTAATCTCGTCATACATGCCCGTCAGTCGGTTGTAAGGTACTCTAACATGACTTTTAATTTGTTTAGAAACATTCGGCAATGCCTCATCCGCCCGATTTCCAGTGGATAGACAATTCTGACAATAGTTCTCTAAACCTAAGATTAATATGACAACAGTGTTTCTCTTTCATTCTCAATACAGAATGAAGATAAGAGACTGATACTAAATTTAGTTTTAAGTTTAGAGAATCTTGTCAGAATTGATCCCAATACCACTATTGCCGCTATTGATGACGTGCTTATCGTGTATATGAAACCTAAGCTATTAGTCAGTCTTATTTTAATAGGTTTATTGTCTATTATGACCAGAATGCCGTAATAATGTAACATTGACGAAACACTGCTATATAGGCAGTACAAATATTTATTGAAAGTGGTTTGTGGATGGCGAAACAGTGTATTGCGCGCTAGTTCACCCACATTTCTCCATAGCAACATAACAGGTCGTTTTGCGACAGCTAATTTTATTAAACATATTCTTACATTACAAAGTAGGTGCTACAAGTGCCAACTTTGATAAGCCACCAGAAATAAAAGTTAATCACCACAGCCGTTCAGAAGCTGACGTTTACATGGGTTTAACAGTTGTTTCAGAGTCATAGATGTTAGGTCTCAATTATGTTAATGAAATAATTATGATGTATCAATGATATTTAAAAAGCCAGTAGTAATTAAATTTGAAACCATTAATTTTATTAAAACTGTAAAGAGGAACATGAGCTTAAGGAAGGTAGCCCTATCGATATTGATTCATATTTTGACTCTTGAATTGATCTTGCTTATTTTTTAATGTTTTTTTTTCGCCAGATTGTCATATTTTCCCTGTATTTCGAGTAACTTTTCGAGATAACTCGAGATGACATTTCAAAAAGTAGGTACTATTAATCTAATTTACCGCATATCCGACCATCCCTTTCTAAATTGTCTCTTATATATATATGTTTACGAAAAATACACCTGCGCCAATACCGATCAGTAATTAAGACCTTTTGGTTTTTCAGTATTATTGTATTTTATGCGTTATAATTTTAAGTACCAAAAGAAACATTAAAAATACGAAATCGAAATTATGTGCTCTATACATTTTTTTCTCTACAGTGTGGAAAGAAACGATGGGCCCTGGAAGGAAAGTACTTTAAATCTTTAATATAACTCAATTTGCTGCAAGAATACATTCCTTTATTTTTAAAAAGAAACATAACTGCATTCACAGGTTTCTCAAAAAGCTTACTCGAACCGGGAGTCGAAAAAAATTATAAAAAAACCCTCGCCATTTAATTTTACTAATCGATGCAGTTGATGTTAACGATAATTTTAAGATTAAAGATACTTTCGATCCAGGACCCATGGTTTCTTTCCACACTGTATAATTTAATATTAATAGTAATTCAAAAGTTCTTCTAAACTTTTAATTAACAGCGCGTAAATAAATAATACCAATAAATAGTAGCATCAATATTCTATTCATCAAAAGTGAACGCAAGCGGAAACAAATGAAAGTGAGCAGCCGTCATTGACATTGAGTAACGGTCGATGCGCGTGCATCTTGAACTTGACAGTCACTGACATTTACGCGGCTTTAGAGCAAGTCAACTGTCTTAAAGTAGGCAGTTTTATGGGTTTCCGAGACGGTCAAGCGGCTTCGAGTCAAGCACGTTCATTTTCTGTGTGTTTAATTCTGTTGCTAGGTCAAACAGATTTTTTTATGTCTGCTTGATTTGTTTGACATAAAAAAGATTTGTTTTACCTAGCAATATAATTAAACACACAGAAAATGAACGAGCTTGACCCATTACGGCGAGTATTCTATCAACAGTTGAAGATAGACGTACTACAGCTTAGTTGCTTAGCAACTTCTGTTATTTATCTTATTATAACAAAAAGCCGACTAAACTTTACTGTAAAGTAAAGTTTAGTTACAGTTAAGACGGCCGCCTTGGTCGAATGCTCAGATTGCTGGGTGTTGGCCAAGAGGTCCCGGGTTCGAATCCTGGTAGGGGCAAACTTTGTGATGACCACAAAGTTTGTTTCCGAGTCATGGTTGTGTATATGTTTATGTAGTATATTTTCAACATTTATATACATAATTATATTAAAAATATGTCCGTCATCTAGTATCCATAACACAAGTGCTTAAGCTACTTACTTTGGGCTAGATGATAGGTGTGAGTGTAAAAATATTTATTTATTATTTATTTATTATTAGTTAAAAGTTTAAACTAACTTAAGCTAAGCTTCACTATTAACTGTAGATAGAATATTCTGGGACCCTCCGTTAATTGCACAGTCGACGGCGTGGGTACATTGTATAATTTTGACATTAGTAAATATTTGAAATTGCTCTAAAACATTAAAAGATTTTTGAAGATATTCTGTAGATGAATACTAATCAAATCCTAATGTAAAACAAAGCAAGGAAAACTAAGGAGCTGGATAGTGCAGTGGATTAGCGTGCTTTGCTGTGGATTGCGTAAACTAAGCAATGCCTATATTGGATGGGTGACAAAAAATTTAACTCGAGTTCCTCCGTGCTTAGTGGCCCATTCACCCTAATTTCTTTCATCCATAGGGAAGGTATGTGTCCCAACAGTGGGGAAATTAAAAGGCTAGTGATCATGTGCAACAAACTTTATTTGGTTGGCTATATTCCACTAATATTACTTATTTATTGCAATAAGAATTCTTATAATGAATACGAGACCTTCTAATTATACTTCTACTAATTCAACCAAAAATTACCTAAAAATATGTTCAAAATTTTCCAAAAAAAACATTTAAAATTGTGAAATAATTTCAAATTAACGTAATAGTCTGAGCTTGTGTAATAAGTTCAAAGTGTTATTTAGATCTCTTCACGCAACAATGAAACATAAACGTATTCGTACATAATAACGATTCACTATCAACAAAACCACCCATTATAATGTTTATAACTGCTTCCATAAATAAACATGATGTTTAAATGCACACGGTTTACAACAAAAGAGTGACAGTGAAGATTTCTTGATGTACACAAAGACGTGTACTGTGCTAAGGCTGACAGTAATTACCTACTAACATTCCGAAGTTATGAAAACAATTATACCGCCCATTATTTATTCAGAATATTAAGCCGTAATAGTTAGCATGCGATTGTCTGGTAAAATACCGAATTTGCGCACGCAAGCTATCACTTCACACATTCCCTAGAAGTTTTTCCCTCACTAAAGAATCACCGTGTAATTGAGGAACGGATAAAAAGTTAATTGGTGCTCTAATGTAATTTACGTTGGTTGTGTTACAGAAGAATCCGAGCTACGCGTTCAGCTATGGCGTGTCTGATTCGAGAACTGGGGACGTGAAGACAGTGTGGGAGACAAAAGACGGTGACACTGTTAAAGGTAATTTTGATGCGATACATTTGACCCCCTGTCTCACTCTCTCTTGTTAAAAACTAACTCATTATGCTATAAATAAAAACAAAGACATGGCGATAGTAACAGAAATGCTATATCCATTAGAAAAGTCAATTTGTAACAAAGTAGCGAAATTCATGAGATTTTAAGAGAATATATTTTCACTGACAAGCTCTTCTCATCCCCTTAAAAGTTTTATCGTAATTTGTTAACTGATGTAACAGAAAATTTAAAAGAATTGTAGATTAATTACTATTTTTAAAATACTAAGGAAATATTGTACAGGAAATGAAGTGTTATTTTTTTTTTTAGATTGTTTCATAGTGTTCTTGTGAATAACAGTTTATTAAAACAGTTATCAAATTATGTAAGTTCATATAAATAACTATCTACCTCGTTTTTCCGTAGGTCACTACAGCGTTCTACAGCCTGATGGCTCTACCAGGACGGTAGAATACTCAGCAGGACCAGAGAAAGGCTTCACAGCAGTAGTCAATAGTGAAGATGTCAAAGGTGCCTCAGCTGATAGCAGAAGTCTACCTGAAGCGAAGGCAATGAGAGACTTCGAGCGGTACTACGATGACGGCGAAGAAGAAGAAGAATCTGAATACTATCCGAAAATCGAAAGAAGAAGGAGGCCCCAATTTGATGCTTTCAGAGATTACTCCAAAAAGAGACCTAATCACTACCCACAAGACCTAGAATCAAGCGATTTTACACACAGCTATTCCATCAAACATCCTTACGACCAATTCGTTGCAGAATCCCATGTCGGCATCAAAGTAGACCCGAATTGCAGAACTAAACCCAAGAAGGAACACAACGATAACAATGCTTTTGGCAATGCGTTTGAACAAGAGATCAACAAACAAAAGTATCAAATGGCTTACAATGACGATTATGAGAAATTCGAAGGCTTTGATTTTGAGAAAACACATAAAGACCCTTTCAGAACTAGTTACAAAGGCTCCAAGCTAGAAGATATTAAGCCATCACCATCAACGCGATACGGTTACCCATCGTTACCTGACGTACCTTTGCCGGAAAAGTTCTATGCTGAAGATGCACCATCCCGTCCAAAGAAAAAACACAGGCCTTTCAAGCATTCTGAATACAATATTCCAGTTGAAGATATGGACGATTACATGCTAGTGCCTAAGAAGAAGTATAAAAATCATCCAAAGGAGGATGATTACAACCAAGATAACTATGATGACTATCGTGTACATTATTCCAACGAAGATGAGTTTAATGATGACAGGTACAGACGTCCTCCTCGCGGCAACAGCGGTCAGAAAGAAGTAGTCCGCAAAGTGATTAAGAAACGGAAGCCAGTCATCAATCTTCTGGATATTTTTGATATTTAGGGTTCAGACAAATATAGTATTAAAGCCTTAATTAAAAAATGAAACAAGTAGTTTAATATTACTGGTGATAGACTGAAATGTTATAGTATTTTCTTATTTATGTTTGTTCGTAGGTTATTAATTAGTATTTGTGGGTATAGACTTAGAGTTAAACTTAATAATTTATGTGTTCGTGTAAATAAAAAACAAACCAAAGCCTTAATATCTTTGATATATAAAATTTTATTTGTGAAATCAACTATCATTACTGTGACTAGTAATTTTATTTTATTTATTTATTTATTTTAGAAGATTTAATCATTATACGTTATTATAATGATTAACTAATTACGTTATTACTAATTACGTTATTACTACTACGTTATTACTATTACTACTACGTTATTACTAATTACGTTATTTGTTAAAAACGTTAACAAATGTTTAATTCATATATTTATAATCATAACTTTTTTTTGTTTTGTTTGCTAAGATAAGTACCAGTTTATCTTATAATACGTAGTAGGTAGTGATTACTGTTAAGAGCAAAGTTTATTATGCTCTAAGCCGATCTCGATGTCTTCGAATATAAATTAACAATCTCGTTATAGGCGTGTCGATCTTAATAAAATGTTATTACAATTTGATTGCCTGGCATTTTTATCTACAATAATAATTACTATTGTTAAAATCCCCCGATGCATTTATGCTGATTATGTATGAAACAGTTATGCAATCGATTGTCGGTGAAAGTGCGAAATGCGTCGAAACTGGAGCAAAGGGGAGTGGAGTTACCACACAAGGACGTTGGGCTATTTTTAAAACCTGTCGCCTTTTAGCCACCGAACTGACACTGCAAGGACAACTGACCAACGGCGTGTGAATAAAGAAAAAGGAAACGATTTTATTTTAAAAGCTCGATTGCTTTTCTTGTAAAATTTTCTAGGTCATGAACGTGAATTTCGACTAGACATGCAGCTTTCAAAATTATAAAAACAGTGTACATTTTAATATTTTTTTCTTTATATGCTTAATTAAATTGTGATGACAGAAGATTGAATTGTTATAGATGACATCCCCATTCATAAATCTCCCGTGGGTGTCTTACTGTCAAAAACAGATATAAATGATGAAGGTGGCGGATTTGATGAATTTGAAACTGTCATTATAAATAAACGTAAATTATTTGAGTATAATAGTCCCTCGATCAGTTCATTATATGATAGAACAGTAATTTTTTAAATAAATTAGGTAGTTTATCTCATGTTGATTTTGATTGTATAAGGTGAGTTGGGTTATAAAAAATAAATAAGTATGAGGGAGAAAGGGCGGCAGCGTTTCTTATTTAGCATCAAGCAATAACGATTGATCTTCTTTTTCTCCCTGTGCTGTTCCCAGAGTATCAGAATGCAGAATGTTTCCTCTTACATTCATATCGGTCAGACGTCATCAAGCCTTCCACTCCCTTTTGATTCATATCATCCATCACACCGTAAAGGTACTAGTGATGAATTAATGTATAGAAAAGAGACTGAACGGACCATGTCGAGAGATCGATGAACGGAGAGAGTGATTGAAATGACAACATTCCAATCCATACTGCTCAAAATTTTGGCTTAGGTTTTACAGCCGGCTGCCTGCCTGACACTAACCCTCTTAGGATATTAACAAGCGATTGATGCCCAATGGATATTGGACCTGAAATAAACCAACGAATATTTTTTTTAAATCGATATCTGCCTATATCTTAGGTGGTTATTGGCTGTTGGTGCGCTTACCAGTGTGGCACCAAATGTCTGTATCATAACTCCTTTACTTAAAGCATATTTGAATGAAGACTTACAATAAGACGGTGATAAGCAATAATGTGTCAACCCACAAAAACCCATATTCCGAGATTTCGACATAGGTTGATAAAGCATAATTTATTCTACAATTTTCAAAAGTGTTCTGACTTGAAACACTTTCTTTAACAAAAAGATAAAAACAATTTTTAATGAAATAGCAAATCACATCATGTTTAGAATCTTTGAGCGCCATTTTCTCAAATTGGTATTCATGCGGCTCGACACATCATTGCTTATCTAAGTCCCATCATGAATGATGCAACCATATTCTATAATAGAAAAAACAATCCCAATTATATAATTTACAATGTCTCAGAATTACTCTACACACCTGATATGAAACTCATATACCAACTATAGCCGTAATAAGTTTTTTTCTAACAACAGATGCCCTTGGCAAGAGACCAAATGTGGACTGAAATGTGACGCCGATTTGTGATTGAGCGTAATCTCCCACGATTTGTAGTTGGTTTTCGTTACACTGTTACGTTAATAGCATAAAAAAATAAACTACGTATCATTTTACTTGTTTCATCTTGTGCAAAATCTTCGCACCACATTTTAAGTAGGTATCCAGATACGAATAAAAAGGTGAAGTAAGTTTAGATAACAAACAAAAGTGGATAGAAATTAGTTTCTAGTTCTAGTTCCAAGATATTGTTTATCCTTTGAATAAACTAGTCAGACGCAGATGTATTCACCGGCAGAAAATAGCGAGTACTAAACAAATTCTTCCAATTTCAGTTGTTTGAGTAATTTAATAACTACTGGATATCGGTATTAAAATTTTTATTAAATACCTAGTTAAAGAATAAGTGAATTAACACGTGTCCGTATGATGACAATTAGCTCGTTGGCTTCCACATTATCAGTTTGTGGTTATACATATCTATTTTGGACTAAACAGCATACCATAGAAAAATCAACATCATGGTCTTTGAAATCCTTAATGTCTTCACTGCTGGAGCACAGACTTCCCTATGGATGGAAGAATATAGGGAGAATTGGCTTTAACAAAACCCACCACGCTGGCCCAGTTCGGATTAGTGGGCATTAACGACTGTAGATACAGCCCTACTAACGGCTTAAGGTGCACGGAGGAACTTGAAACTTTTTTTGATCCATCCAATGACCTAATCGCAGGCTGCGCCATTGAGCTCCTCTTACAATCTCCTCCTGTAGAGAAAAATAGGTGAGAAATATTTCAAAATGACCTGGTACAAACATATTGCCCGTGTTTTAAAAGATCATACTAAGAACATAATAATATACTACCTATAGTATTATACACACTGCTGATTGATCTTGGCCGTGTGGTGACGGCAGAGCAGAATACGATGGTCACCATCCCCATCTCTCCCGTGGGTGTCGTACAAGGCGACTAAGAATGGGTAAAAGAAAAAGACACCGATGAGTAATGGGCAGCAGCATTCCTCTCATAGCACCTAGCGATTTATGTCCCCGATATATGGCAATAGGCTCGCCATCTATTACATGGGACCTAACTTAATGGGCGAAAAGTCGTTAATTCACCTCTTCCTAGCCCTTAGGCAGGCGTGATTTATGTATGTATGATTGATATCATAAATAGATAGCATATGTCAGAATGTCGCTTGGAACAATGGACACGAGTCATCTTGGGTGGTGTTATGTTTAATTCAAGTCGCGCATTCCGCTCACATTCACCGCTGGGCGCGGCCGTGACACGAGCAGTATTTTCGCAATGCGCCTGCGCCAATATCAAACCATTTCTACACGGCTATTTTCGAAAATAGCGTGCTTTGGAAATAACGTCGAAAAATTAGAAGCGAATTTATGATAAGTGACAAAAAGCGGTGTTTTTTCTGAGCCGAAAATGTTGATAATTGGGTTGTGCACTATGCAATAAATTAAGTCAAGTATGATTATTATTTTGCAAAATTATAATACTTATTCATTACAAAGATTTTGGGGTTAGAAAAAGAATTTCGAAAAATTATGATCTTGAGGCGGGAATCGAACCCGCGTTCGCTGCTATCCGGGCAGGTGCCTGACCGCTCGGCCACCCAAGACACTAATTAACTTGCCGAAATTCTTCTAACCTTTACACTTCACGTTGTAAGCCAACGGGTACCCTCGCAATGTAGAAATAAATTTCAAACATT
Source organism: Cataclysta lemnata (assembly GCA_963931975.1). Lineage (NCBI taxonomy): Eukaryota > Metazoa > Arthropoda > Insecta > Lepidoptera > Crambidae > Cataclysta > Cataclysta lemnata. Next base: position 5,695,703 of record OZ008343.1, read on the forward strand.
CCAAAGCAGATATTTTTACAAATACCGTGCGTTCGGTTAAGCTTGGGTTTGCTTTATAAACTATTCGATTTTAATTTTAACATTATATAAATGTTAGAAAAATTAGTACAAAGATTTTGGGGTTAGAAAAAGAATTTCGAAAAATTATGATCTTGAGGCGGGAATCGAACCCGCGTTCGCTGCTATCCGGGCAGGTGTCTGACCGCTCGGCCACCCAAGACACTAATTAACTTGCCGAAATTCTTCTAACCTTTACACTTCACGTTGTAAGCCAACGGGTACCCTCGCAATGTAGAAATAAATTTCAAACATTCCAAAGCAGATATTTTTACAAATACCGTGCGTTCGGTTAAGCTTGGGTTTGCTTTATAAACTATTCGATTTTAATTTTAACATTATATAAATGTTAGAAAAATTAGTACAAAGATTTTGGGGTTAGAAAAAGAATTTCGAAAAATTATGATCTTGAGGCGGGAATCGAACCCGCGTTCGCTGCTATCCGGGCAGGTGCCTGACCGCTCGGCCACCCAAGACACTAATTAACTTGCCGAAATTCTTCTAACCTTTACACTTCACGTTGTAAGCCAACGGGTACCCTCGCAATGTAGAAATAAATTTCAAACATTCCAAGGCAGATATTTTTACAAATACCGTGCGTTCGGTTAAGCTTGGGTTTGCTTTATAAACTATTCGATTTTAATTTTAACATTATATAAATGTTAGAAAAATTAGTACAAAGATTTTGGGGTTAGAAAAAGAATTTCGAAAAATTATGATCTTGAGGCGGGAATCGAACCCGCGTTCGCTGCTATCCGGGCAGGTGTCTGACCGCTCGGCCACCCAAGACACTAATTAACTTGCCGAAATTCTTCTAACCTTTACACTTCACGTTGTAAGCCAACGGGTACCCTCGCAATGTAGAAATAAATTTCAAACATTCCAAAGCAGATATTTTTACAAATACCGTGCGTTCGGTTAAGCTTGGGTTTGCTTTATAAACTATTCGATTTTAATTTTAACATTATATAAATGTTAGAAAAATTAGTACAAAGATTTTGGGGTTAGAAAAAGAATTTCGAAAAATTATGATCTTGAGGCGGGAATCGAACCCGCGTTCGCTGCTATCCGGGCAGGTGCCTGACCGCTCGGCCACCCAAGACACTAATTAACTTGCCGAAATTCTTCTAACCTTTACACTTCACGTTGTAAGCCAACGGGTACCCTCGCAATGTAGAAATAAATTTCAAACATTCCAAAGCAGATATTTTTACAAATACCGTGCGTTCGGTTAAGCTTGGGTTTGCTTTATAAACTATTCGATTTTAATTTTAACATTATATAAATGTTAGAAAAATTAGTACAAAGATTTTGGGGTTAGAAAAAGAATTTCGAAAAATTATGATCTTGAGGCGGGAATCGAACCCGCGTTCGCTGCTATCCGGGCAGGTGCCTGACCGCTCGGCCACCCAAGACACTAATTAACTTGCCGAAATTCTTCTAACCTTTACACTTCACGTTGTAAGCCAACGGGTACCCTCGCAATGTAGAAATAAATTTCAAACATTCCAAAGCAGATATTTTTACAAATACCGTGCGTTCGGTTAAGCTTGGGTTTGCTTTATAAACTATTCGATTTTAATTTTAACATTATTAACTCTTTATTGCACATCACAGTTAATAATGAACAAACTATAAGTGATAAAATTTGCAAGGGCGAACTTATCTCTAAAAGAGATCTCTTCCAGCCAACCCAGAATGGGTGTCGGAGACTACAGAAATAATAAACGGGTGACATCTAGTGCACGGTTGGTATGAGAAATAAATCTCATTTAAACATACATACCTAACTAAGCTAATTATGAATATAAATTGTCATACAATACTTATAATAAATACAATACTCATAATAAATACTTATATAATAATAAATACTTAATAAATAAATATTAAAATAAATACATTTTAATAAAGAAACATATATATTTATAAATACAGATATATAGACTATGAATAACTGTTTGTTAGCATAAAAAAAAGGTCAGTCACGAAAAGACTGTGACCGTGAGAGAAGGGAGAGATAGTGTTTTTTTATTTTATATTTAAAAGATTGAGCAGAAGGACTATCCTGGACGTCTGAGGGGAGTCGATTCCATAATTGGGCAGCACGAACAGAAAAGGAATGGAAAAAGAACCTAGTGTTACTACCTGGCAGCTGAAGCCTCCTTGTAATACAGGAACGTTGTGAACGAGAAGGTGTAGGTAGGAAATTGAAACGAGAGCGTAGGTAAGAAGGAGAATTAGGGTCTTTAAGTATTTTATTTAGCATGGTTAGGATGTGCACATCTCTGCGTTCACGGATAGGCAACCATTCCAGCTGTTGGCGATATTTGGAGATATGGTCGAATTTTCGAATCCCAAAGACAAAGCGAATTGCGATATTTTGCAGTCGTTCCAGTTTGTTTAATAGCTCCTCAGTAACATCCAGATAACAAACGTCAGCGTAGTCCAGAATAGGGAGAAGGAGAGTTTGCGCCAGCATAATTTTGGTTTTAAAAGGGAGGAAATATTGAAGTCGCTTGAGAGAGTGGAACGAATAATGCATCCGTCGGCTTATCTCCCCAATATGTGCTGACCATGACATACGCGAGTCCATGATGAGGCCTAAGTTTTTAGCTTTCTCGGTGTAGGAGATAATAGCTCCGCTGTAAGTAACTAAAGGGACTAAATTCCAATTCAGCTTACTCCTCAACCTAGAGCTACCAACAATCATGGCTTGGGATTTAGTTGGGTTGATAATAAGACCAAATGATTTGGCCCAAGCCTCAATAGCAAGCAAATCCTTATTTAAAAGGCTGATGGTATCACCGACTTCCGATATTTCGAAATGCTGATAAATCTGTAGGTCATCGGCGTAGAGATGAAAATGTGAGGTGATAGCGGCAGAAATGCTATTAATAAACAGCGAAAAGAGTAGTGGGGATAGCACACTACCTTGAGGTACACCAGCTGCAAGGCATGACCAACTTGAATTTATGTCATCTAATTTTATACACTGCTGGCGGCCATACAAATAAGATGTAAACCACTCTAAGACAGGAGTTGAGACGTTTACCGTACGAAGAGTACCAAGGAGTAGGTCGTGGTCTACAGAATTAAATGCACTGCTGAAATCCAACAAGACAATCACTGTAAGTTTGGTGTTATCCATAGCCCAGCGAATGTCCTCAGTTACATTCAGCAGCGCACTAATAGTGCTATGGGATGGGCGAAAACCGGATTGGTAAGGGGATAAAAGGGAGTTATCAAGGATATATGCATGCAACTGCTTATGCACGATAGACTCAAGGACCTTAGATAGGACAGGGAGTATTGAAATGGGACGGTAATCAGACAAGGAGGAGGGGTTAGTAGTTTTGGGCAACGGAATGATATGGGCTCGTTTCCATGATAAGGGAAAGACATTGTGCGTCAAAGAGAAATTAATTATGTGCGTGATAATAGGCACAATATCCTTCAATATCGGGAAAATCATTTGCAGACTTAGACCATCACTACCAACAGCCTTAGAGGAGATGGAAAGGACGCTCTTCGTAACGGCATCGTCTGAAACAGTGGAAAGGGTAAACGACGGACAGTCCGGTGGGACAAGATTTGATAGAAAAGAGAGTGAATTCGATTTAGTCGTATCATCTAAATTTGTTGGAGAAGAAGAGAAGTGGGTGTTAAGAGCATCAAGATCGACATCAGTCTGGCAAACCTCTGTCGACTTGCCCACGCCTAATGTCCGTAGGAAGTTCCAAATATGTTGTTGGGGTATATTTTTAATTTTGGTATGAATAAAAGCACGCTTGGCATCTCTACACATCCTGTTGCAACGGTTTCTCAGTTTTTTGTAGCGAGCAAGATTACAATCATTACGATTTTGTCTGTAGCGGCTTTTGGCGATATCACGCTTAGTCATAACTTTACGAATGTCAGAAGTCAGCCAGGGTGCCGGAAGGTGTTTAATACGTACAGGTCGTAGTGGTGCATGAGCATCGTACACCTCAATGAGCTTATTGGTAAATTCAGCAACCATAGTGTCAATGTCATTGGTCGACAAAACCGCTGACCAGTCTATATTCCCCACATCCTCCTTCAAACGACTTAAGTCTATATGCTTCAAGTTACGCAGAAAGGTTACTTTGGACTTGGCCTTTGGAGGACGCACTTTGTAAGTGAGAAATAAAAGATCGTGATAAGAGAAAGGTGCAGTCATTTGCCCGTATTGTGCAACAAGATTGGAATTAGAAACTATAGCTAAATCAATCAGAGAAGGTTTACAGTTAGGAAAATAATGAGTAGGAGAAGATAGGGGTATAATATTTAGGTTGAGAGACGTAATTAAATTGGACAGCTTGGCTGCTCTGTGATCATTTTTCAGTAAGCACGTATTTAAGTCTCCCATTAGGATAACATCGTCGAAAGGTAGTATAAGACTCTCAAGTGTATGCTCCAAGTTATCAAAATAATCGATTTTGTCACTTGGAGAGTATAAAGCACCCAAAAGTATTTTTTTATGCTTAATGGTAATTTCTAAAAATAAATATTCCAGGGAGCCAGAACAATGAGAAGGGGAACATTTTATAACATTGGCAGGAATATGGCCACGCAGGTATATACCAACACCACCACCCCCCATACCAATTCGATCGTTACGAAATAACTTATAGCCAGGGAGAGAACAACCCGTGGAGGGCAAAGAAGGTTTCAGCCAAGTCTCAGAAACCAGGATACAGTCAACTACGCCGTCGCTGAAGCTAGAGAATAAATCTGTATAGTGAGCTGGAATGCTTTGTGCGTTGATGTGCACGAGGGATAAAAACTTGGAACTGTTCTCAAAAGTTGTGGAGAGCTTGACGTTGAGGGGGTCAGTGTCAGGATTAGAAACCATACTACTATTGGCACTTTCATAGTCTTCGGAAGAAAAGGAGAAAAAATCATCGTCTATATTATACATTAATAAATAAATAAATATTATATATAATATATAACAAAAAAACAAATTAAAACTAATCTAATATTTGGTATAAAAAAAAAAAAACACTAAGCTAAAAAATTAAAAAAAACAAAAGAATTAAAATGTCTTGTTGACTGCAAGAGATCGATACAAAAAAAAGTAAAACCTAATCTTATTACAAAGAATAGATATGACAAACAAGGCAGAAGTACACATGTTCTATACATTTTAAAAGCAGTCTGTATAAATCGAGACGCCTTTGCTTGCCATAGCAATAGAAACGTAATGCCTACAGATCATAATTTTGGCTTTGACAGTAAGTTACAAGCAAACAAATGTCACAATTGGAATTATTGGATTGGAAGGCAGTGTGCAATTGTGTATTACGAAACATTTTAACTATTAAATTACCCTCTTTACACTCAAAAGTGCCGGTATAACACGACTAAATCAAATGGGCAAGATTTGTGTGTAAGATCAGGACACAAAGCAGAATGATAAACATTCATTTGGCCTTTCCACTAGTTACCTCAGCCGATTTGGATGGAAATTCAGCAATCAGCTTCCGAAGTTCAGTCATGGAGTAAAGTTTCTTCCGGGTCTTGTCGGGAAGTAAAATGTTGATAGTGCCCTCCGCTGTCCAACATTTCTTTACACCAAAGTGAACTCGGGCCGTTGAAAAAATGTTTTGCCGTGACTTCGTGAGGAATTCAGTCACCGTTATCTTGGAGCCCTTGAGTGCAGTTTTCGCATGCCAGACCAGCCTGCGATGCTGTAGCTCTGAGAATCGTACAAGTAAAGGACGGGTGCCTTCCTTTGTAGTCCCCAATCTATGACAACCCTCCACCACTGCTGAAGATATTCCAGTCAACTTCATCTGGCCAGTTAATACAGACAGAGTCTTCTTGATAGGATCCTCATTCTTCTCTTCTTTTATGCCATGCAGCAGAAGAACCTTTCGCCTAGAATATGTGTCCAATCGGTCTACACTAAATACGAGCAATTCAATCTGTGATTTGAGGATGCCGATTGTCTTCAACACAAATGATTTGAAAGAGGAATATTCTGCTGTCAAAGACTTAACCGTGGATGTCGACTCCTTTGTGCTGGGCTGCTGCAAGTTCTTTTCGAACTCCGCCATCTTGCTGCTAAACATAGAAGATAGTTCTTCCATATTCTTCTGAAGCTGTTCAGCCGTAACATCCATGATTGTGAATAGTGAAAGTATGTGTAAATGTGTGGTGCAAGTCAACTAAGACACTAAATACAATTTAATTAAAACATAAGCACTTTTACTATTTTTAAATAAATAAATACTAGAGAGCAAAAATTTTCGTGTGTTGACACTTCTAATGCCTACCCGAAAAAAAAAAAGGGTACCAAAAAAAAAGGGTAAAACGGGTACCCTCGCAATGTAGAAATAAATTTCAAACATTCCAAAGCAGATATTTCGATCGATTTAGATCGATTTAGATCGATTCCCGCCTCAAGATCATAATTTTTCGAAATTCTTTTTCTAACCCCAAAATCTTTGTACTAATTTTTCTAACATTTATATAATGTTAAAATTAAAATCGAATAGTTTATAAAGCAAACCCAAGCTTAACCGAACGCACGGTATTTGTAAAAATATCTGCTTTGGAATGTTTGAAATTTATTTCTACATTGCGAGGGTACCCGTTGGCTTACAACGTGAAGTGTAAAGGTTAGAAGAATTTCGGCAAGTTAATTAGTGTCTTGGGTGGCCGAGCGGTCAGGCACCTGCCCGGATAGCAGCGAACGCGGGTTCGATTCCCGCCTCAAGATCATAATTTTTCGAAATTCTTTTTCTAACCCCAAAATCTTTGTACTAATTTTTCTAACATTTATATAATGTTAAAATTAAAATCGAATAGTTTATAAAGCAAACCCAAGCTTAACCGAACGCACGGTATTTGTAAAAATATCTGCTTTGGAATGTTTGAAATTTATTTCTACATTGCGAGGGTACCCGTTGGCTTACAACGTGAAGTGTAAAGGTTAGAAGAATTTCGGCAAGTTAATTAGTGTCTTGGGTGGCCGAGCGGTCAGGCACCTGCCCGGATAGCAGCGAACGCGGGTTCGATTCCCGCCTCAAGATCATAATTTTTCGAAATTCTTTTTCTAACCCCAAAATCTTTGTACTAATTTTTCTAACATTTATATAATGTTAAAATTAAAATCGAATACTTATTCATTGGTATATTGTAAAATTTTAAAAGGAAATTGAAAAATCTTGATCAGTTTTAATCAGGTGTAACATTTTTGTTGGAATTTTAACAACTTTGAAGGAAGCATAATTGCAAAGGAACTTACAGAAAAAAAAAAACTCGACAGTCTTAGCGTTCACCATAAATTTAAAATATACGAAAACATTATTGTAACCTCTCCTATTGCAAATTGATGTACTAAGGGCCTGTTTCACAATCGACAAGTAAGTTCTAAGTAGCTTACTTCGCAGATCATTTGACAGTTGTAATATGAAATATAGGTCAATTGAAATGTGAAGTAAGCTACTTCGAACTTACTTGTCGATTGAGAAACAGGCCCTAAGGGAAAGTTATACTCGTACACCTATCTATGTGTATGACAGAGATATTAAATGAACTTTCGTGTATTTGTGCAAGTTTCTCCTTATTTGATTCTTCTTACTGTCAATTAGAATGAACAAACACTTTCTAGGTGTACTTTAAAAACCGCAAGTCAAACAAAAGCCTCTTATGTACAGTTGATAGCATAGTTACGTTCAACAAAATTTCATCATTTCAGTTTGATAGTTTACAACCTCAATTTTTATATCAATATTGCAATTGTCATTGAAAAAGGTTTTATAAGTTGTAAATATACTCAGTATTCTACCTGAGTTATAATATTATCGATAAAATGTAGTTAATTATTGGGAATTTTAAAATTAATAATTAATTCACAGGCATCCCTTTGGAGGCACCGCTAGTCCTTTTAAGACTTAAAGTTATTGCAAGCATCTTACAGTATCACAGAAAAGGCGGGGTCTGAATTCTAGTCGTGAGTGACATACAAAATAATTTAACACACTGTGAACTGTCGATATAATGAAATTTAATCATTTCGGCATATTTTTTATATCCACAATATAGTTTTATTGTAACTATTATTCATCATCATGACAAACCTTTTTTATTTCTCCCCAGATAAGGAAAAGAATTTCCTTCATTGATTAAAAATATAAGGAGTATATAGGCTATAATTATTCAACATTGCTGAATGTAAAAAAAACTACGAGTATTTTTTTAATAGAAATTGTTGTTGGTTTATCAAACGTGTCTAAGAAATATATTTTTGGAAAGGTAAAAAGATCAAATAGTTAATATCCAATAAGTGCTTGCTCGAGTTAATACTAAGATAAGTCTGTATTACACACCATTTCCTGTCTTGTGATTGCATCAGTCTATGTATGCATAAAATATGATTTAATTAAAGTAATATCTCTTTACGTGGTAAATAGAAGCTGTTAAATGATAATTCATTTTAACAACTTCAAGTGAGCTCGTTGCAAAATTATGAAAGTCTGAATTTAAATAAATGCTTAGGTATGCATTAGATGCATAGCTTATGAGTCTGCTCTAAGCAAGCGTAGTAAAGTTAAGCATATTTTGAAGGCAGGTGTGGTCAGATCGCTGGCAATCAAGCAATCATGAGGTCCCTGGTTCGAATCCTGGTAGGGCAAATACTTGTGTCATGAACATGGACATTTATTCTCGATTCATGCTTATAATTATATGTTTCTTTTTATTATATCTTCAAAACTTTTACGATATTTACCGTCTATAAAACAAGCGCCTAAGCTGCTTACTTTGTGCTAGATGATAGATAGGTGCGAAAATCATAATTAATCATTAATATAACTAGCGTTATGTGAGTATGTATGTATACCTCTACCTCCTCCTCCTCCTATATAATAATTTACTAGCTGACTCAGTAAGCGTTGTTTTGCCCTTATTACTATGTATATTGCTGGGTATAAAAATAAACTACGACCTGTTCTCAGAACTACCAAATACAGAAATATTTATTTATACACAAAAAAATCATATTTTTATTTATTAGAATTGTGTATTTAGGTTATTTTAATGTTCGAAAAAACTTCTGTCTTGAAGTAAATAACAACGCGCCAAACGTTCATGAATGTAACGTGGAAGCGATAATCATTTTGTCGACACAGCCCGCCTATGTTGAGAGTTTCGTCGAATTTATGACGAGAAAATGTTAATTAGCCCAGACTTCCCTTCGTTAGGTGGCACACCTGTTGCAATGGTCTGCATTGTTAAATTGACAACATTGAAGACTTTAGCGAGTAAGAACCAAGATCAGTTTAACTTGGGTGGGACTACCGTGTGGTGACAAAAAAAAATACAATTGTCGTTACTCGTGCCTGTCTCTTGTGAATGGGAATAGTCTGACCCCTATTACATGGGACCTGCGATAAGCTGGCGAGACGCGGGTGTTAAATCACCTCCGATTACCCCTGAGGGTAAAATGGCGTGATTTATGTATGTACTTTTTGTCAGCGAAGCTGCAGCAATTTTTTATTTATTTTTTGTTTTCCAACCCCTTCTCGAAAATTAAATTATGTGATACCAATTTCAGACTGACATTTTTTTATATTTATATTTGAGGATAAAGTTACACGTACATACATACACCATACTTAAATCACGCCTATATCCGCGAAGGGGTAGGCAGAGGTGAACTAGCACCCACATTTCGCCAATTATGTTAGGTAAATTCTCATGTGGCGAGCCTATTTCCAAATAGTTATACACGTGCAATACAAAAATCACTTTTCCCGTCGTTGGTACTTCAATGAAGTTAAAGCCTTAAAATATTGTCTATCACTCAATCTTAAGCATGATCAGAAATAGTTTATCATGATCGAAGACTCGCAGACAACTGTTTGTTAACGAACCATTAATACGTTACATAACGTCTTTTTGGACAGATGATAAGTGATATGTTATGTATATAACACTAAGTTATAATTAACATGTGGAAGTTATGCAACAAGAAAATTTAAACGGTTGTCACTAACAACTGCTGTTAACTAACTTCTATGCCAGTTCGTGTGGTCTTGAATTAAGTCAGGATAGTATTGAAAATTATCTTTAAACGGGGGCAAAATAATAAGGTTATTGACATAAAAATTAGAAGAGGCCCTAAAACGGTCATGCTAGCTAAATCACTCTGTTCTATTCAGCAAAGGAGATATATTACATACAAACATAATTCACGCATATATCCCTGAAGGGGTAGGAGCAGAGGTGAACTAGCACCCACGAGATATATTAAGTTTACAATTTTCCTATCTCTTCTCAAGGAAGCACTTAATAATATCCGTTATGATAATTAATTTTTTAGAAGAGAGAAAGAGGCACCATGAAATGTCCTTTTTGCAAACGAAGTAAATGCATTTTTGTTTTCGTAATAGAAATTATTGTCCTGATATTGGAAACGTTTACAACAGTTTTATTAATCGCAATTATTCTGACTTTATTTTCTTTGTAATGCTATTGTTACGGTAACATTAGCCCTGTCCCTATGGGGTGAGCCTGCTTACTACTTCACAATTGACCGGAATTAACACACTTTATAAAGCACGGTGGAACTCAAGGTAATCAATTTTTGGTCACCAATCCAATGATTAGCCTTTTCAAAAGGCCTTTAGCTTACACAATTACTATACCACCAAGCTCTTCGATTGACAAACCTTAGCTTGTAATCTTCTACTCTCTTTGACGATTATAATAAGATTTTAATCAATATGGTTATGCTTTTCTGTAAAATGATGGGAACGCAGTAAATCACGACAATTCTGTAAACATTAATCATATACTTTAAGTTAAAAACCGTTGCTTGTTACGAAAGCCAAATAACCACGTTTATGTAACAACACAATAAATAATCCAATCTCTTATTAAGTTATTAAATGTTTCATCACAATGGTGCATGAAAATGCGATTACCTACTAAGCAGTTACCACCTAATTAATACTTATTACGTTAAACACATTGTTAAACAAATTGTTATGTAGGAGGCGCCCACGCATTTCGTACACTAGTTGAGATACGGAATGATTCGAAAATGTGTTTATAGAGTATTGAATTATATTGGCCTTTGTCTGTACCTAATTGCGTTCTAAATGCCTGCTAATTTCCTTTTTAATGTGAAGCAATATCCTATAATTGTTGCTTTATTATTTTTAATGATGATCGCAAATCCAGCTTTGCAATGAAACTGAACATTCTTAGAATAAATGCAGAACATTACGTGCCAAAATTGGCGTTGAAACAATAATCATTCTTTTCCTGTTGACTGTCCAGTTAAACGTTATTAACAAATAGAAGAATATAAAAAACACTTGGGTAGGTCAGCTGGACTTAATTTTGACCTAATAGCAAATAAATTACTATAGAAACAAAGGAGACTATTTCATAAAAATAATAAAATTACAGATAATAATTATTATAAACGAAGACTATAATATGGAATAGTTAAATATAACAGCTAAGTAAGGTCAGTCTTCCCATTATCAGTGAGTAAGTTCCAACAACAAGGAATGGGTTAATCGGAATATTCAATCACATTTCCTTCATCAAACCTGCAAGCAGGCATCGTTAGGAAATTAATGTTATTTTTCTGTGAAAATTCTTTCTGGAAAACTGGTACCACTGCCTAGACGGACCATTTGCCACAATTTCAAACAATACACTAGCACAGATATCAAAGAACAACTACGTCACTCAATATGGAAATTGATAACGATTCAAATTAACCACTAACCTGTTCCACTCAATAAGGCTATATGCGTTTGTCTCGGAGGCAAGGTGGTTCGTTGACTTGATGACTCATCGTGTCAGGCTTGACATCTGAAGCGCGACAATATTAATCTGTGGTCACACACAAAAACCACAGGCATGTCACCGCTGCTGTGAACTGTACCTTATTTTAGTGTTTTATTGACCACATAAATTCTGAAATCTTAAATCCGTATTAGGTCAAAATGTTAATACGTCTATGTTTTATTTTTCTGTAGTTATTGAAAATTCAGCAGTGACAGCATACCGGAACGGTTGAACTCGAGATAGTGAATTTTTGATTACCCATCCAATGACCGGCCTTCTAAGGCCAAACACGCTATGCCACTGCGCTAGCAAGCTCCTCCTATGGTTTATTTTTTGTTACAAAATCACGTTTCACTGTGTGAACTGAGGGAATTTAGGTAATATTAAAGCATTAACTTAGGCCCTTCTGAGTGTACATTTAAGTATTTTATGCATAATTGAATGAGTGTATATATAAGCGAAATTAAATTCTAAGAAATTTCATATCTGAGTAAAGTACTATTATTATAATAACTTCTATGATGAAACCTGACATTTTTAATCAACTACTTTATATTTTAAAGTGGGACACATCGTTAAGTATACTTTGTAAGTTTCTATGCACATTTCTATCTAAAGTCACGAGTACGTACGCAATATGAGACATTTTCTCGTACACACAACCGCATAAATATTAATTAAATAATGTACAAAAACTAAAATATGAGGGTTTTCCTTGACACCATTACGACAACCACGAAACCGTTTGATCCGCTTAACTGTTATAGATCACGTTCGGAAACTAAACGATTATTGTTGTTTAGATAATAAATGACTGGCAACGCTTTTGTCTTAGAGGTAAAGGTGAATTAAGTTTGCAAGTATGTAGTAGGACATTGGGCTTTTACTGGTTAGGAACCGAACACCGATTCTTTATTGAGCCTATTATGTCGAACGAAAGTGTATAGTGGACTAGCGCAGGGGAATATTTTCCAATGTTTTAAACTTACTCTTTGAATTTGCTCACACAAACTTCTCAATTTGAAGTAAAGTAGGTAATCCATTATTAATTTTTGAAGAACATTTATTTATAGAAAACCTTTTATTGATTATGTCACTATAGCCGTGTGGTGACGGCAGAGTAGAATACAAATTGTCACCACCCCAAATCTCTCCCGCGGGTGTCGTACAAGGCGACTAAGGATAAATCAATTATGAGGAATGGGCAGCAGCGTTCCTCTTATAGTTATACCACCTAGCAATAGCAATGTACTGCGACTATTGTGCCCGATAAATGACAATAGGCTCGCCACCTATTACATGGGACCTAACATAATTGGCGAAGAGAGGGTGCTAGTTCACCTCTGCCTGCCCCTTCGGGGATATAGGCGTGATTTATGTATGTATGTACTATACCAAATAAAATGGTAAATACAATCTTTGTAGCATAATTATCATGTATGGAATAGCTCATGTCTGTATTATGATTTAGATAAAACGAAAACTCTTAGTGTTCCATGGCAAAGAAGGCAGTCAGTGGCAGCACCTGGGACTTGTGGTCCAAGTGTAGGCTTACATAATTTTTTTTTGAAACAGTGTCTATATTTTTGGATCAACATTGTATCGGTATAGTGAATTGTTTATATAAAATTGATTCACTTATAACCTGTCATTTCGTTTGTCAATATTACTTTCGTCTTATCCTCTCTAAGCTTGCGATCTAGTTCAATCTCCGGCAGCGCCCACCAGATATATTTCATGTACCTACCTATATTTTGCTAAATGCGACATAAGGACCAAGTACCTATAGGGCATTCAGCCTCTATATAAGCGCTAGATAACTCGTAATTTGGTACACTACAGCCAATAGAGCTTTGAGTGAAGTACCGTGTTAGATTTAAACAATAGCAAAATGTTCACCAAGGTATAGTGGTGTTTGTGCTTTAATATAAAGTGAATGTACAAATTAGTGTGATGAAAGATTATTTTTGGGTTCTTGTTTTAAGATTAATTTTTCAGTGCCTAGATAAATTTAAAACATCTGAAAACTTATACGTACGGTTAAGCACTTCAGACTACTCAAAACTGTAAAATTTCTTTAATCGATTGTCAAACTTAACTTGATTGTACCGAAGCCAAAAGTCGATTGAAAAAAATTGGCTTTATGATTGTGGTAGCCTCACGTGCTATGTATTGTATACATGTACGTAAATAAAATGCGTGCTGTCATCCAAGCCCTGTGTTGCATTGCAGGTGAAATTTGGTTTTGAAGGTGTCGTAATTTATAGGACCGATAATTTTTGTTCAAGGACTAAAAATGTTGAATTTTGTGAATTATTGAAGTATAGACTGGTAAAGATACTATTCGCTAAAGTAAACTTCACCTCGGAGAAAAAAAAACAGAAAAAGTCCAAAAATTAAAATCATCAAAAAAATATTTATCTACGTTTTTTTGACTTGCAGCAGAGTGTTCCTTTTTACAAAAAAAAATCTTAGAGCTAGCACGCGCAAGCTTCAGTTTCATAAATATACATACGCTTTGTATATTCTTAAACATTCATAGAGCCTGTATAACATTATAATATTATTATAACATAAACGCTGAGCGAAATTGTCACTGATAATAATGAAAATAAAAATAATGTGGACGGCCTTATATTAGCGATATCTGCCAGTCAATTATTGGATAAACAGGAAAGACGTAGAGTAATACATACATAATTATAAGATAAGTTTTTGGTGTACAGTAAATATTTAGCCATTATAAATATTCTAATTTTAATGTGCTCGTGCAAATACCTACAAGTAAACACAATTTTTTTTTAATGAAATTACTTTAATTAAGAAACCTCATTGTCTTTCAGATTGCTCTGGTTTGCGCGGTGGTGAGCGTGGCTCGCGCTGGTCTTATCGCTGCTCCCCACGGCGCTCTATCTTCACAGAGCATCGTGCTGGGGGCTCCAGCTTACGGCCATGGCTACGCAGCTCCCGCGTACGCAGCTCCCGCATACGCAGCTCCCGCATACGCAGCCCCAGCATTTGGACTGGGTTGGTGTATACATCTCTATATTATTATGTTATAATACTGAAGTACGCGTTTGTTGATGGATGTCAAAGTAGAGTAAGACCACTGAAAAAATGGATGGATTGTGTAAGGTGAAGGATGAGGAGATTACGAGAGCCAGAAGAAAATGGAGAAAGAGGTCATACTGTGCCGACTCCAAATAGTATGGGATAAGGGCAGGGCGATAATGATGATGATGATGAATGAAGTACAGGTACGTTACCGTTTGCTGACGGCATAGCGGAATACCATTGTCATTACATCCAATCTCTCCCGCGAGTATCGTACGGATAGGTAAGAAGAGTAAAATAAAGTAAGATAAGTAAGGATTGGCAATATAACGAGGAATGGATAGTAGATCCTATTTTAAATCCTGGCAGATGGCAAAAGGCTCGCCTTCTATGACATGGGATCTAACATAGCTGTCGAAACGTGGGCGTTAAAAAACCATATCCCAATCCCCGGGCGTGTATGTACCTATGTAGTACTGTACCAGCTTATTATTCTGAAAATTAGATTTTATTTTACACAATTTTCGATGGTAGGACATGGCGCAGTCGTTGCACACGCCGCTCCCTACCTGCGTGCACCGATCGCACATGCCGCACCTGTCGAAGTTTATGTAAGTCTGTCATAATATCCTAATAACACATTCCTATAGCCTTAGCCTTAGCCGTGTGGTGACGGCAGAGTAGAATACAATTGTCACCATCCCAAATCTATCCCGTGGGTGTCGTACAAGGCGACTAAGGATAAATCAGTGATGAGGAATGGACAGCAGCGTTCCTCTTATACTACCGTCCTGACAATGTACTGTGACTTTTGTGCCCGATAAATGGCAATAGGCTCGCCACCTATTACATGGGACTTAACATATTTGGCGAAACGCGGGTGATAATTCACCTCTGGCTACCCCTTCGGGGATATGGGCGTGATTTATGTATGTATAATAATAAATACTACCAATACTTTACATTCAAATGACTAGTACAGCCAAGAGAAAGAAAAAAGATAAAAGAAAAACACCTTTCAGTACATTGGAGATTAAAAACGAACACATAAAAAATAAAATAAAGATATATTATATCTTTATTTAACTTAAAGATAAATTATGATGGCCGCCTTGGTCGAATGCTCAGATTGCTGGGTATTGGCCAAGAGTTCGAAGGTTCGAATCCTGATAGGGGCAAACTTTGTGATCACCACAAATGTTTGTTTCCGAGTCATGGTTGTGTATATGTTTATGTAGTATATTTTCAACATTTAACATACATTAACATACATTATATACATAATTATATTAAAAAAATTGTCCGTCATCTAGTATCCATAACGCAAGTGCTTAGGCTACTTACTTTACTTACTAGATGATAGGTGTGAGTGTAAAAAAATAATAATAATAATAATTACAAAAATAAATCAATCGAGGCTAAAAGGCTCCTGTCCCAGCATATTATGCTATTGTGACAATGGAACCATGTCCATAGCAACGAAAATATTTTGATTAAGACTGTTTCAATAAAATTAACCGCTCAGACAGTACCGTCACCACATGAAAAATATAGCATGCTAGAGACAAATCCCATATCACAAAGAAAATAAATTCAGCAAATTTTGTCCTGAATCGAACCTACTGTCCTCTACAATCTGGGCAGAAGCCTATATCACTCGGCAAACTAGTATATTTCTTAAAATAATTTTTCGAACATTTAAAATGTTAAAACAAAAATCAAATCATAAATACCATATTCCATATCGATGCTTCCAATGAACACTATTCTAACTCAAAATTTCTAAATTTTGAGTTAGAGTTTTGAGTTAGAAAATTTTGAAATTTTGAGTTAGAGTAGTGTTCATTGGAGGCATCGATATATTATCATCAATAACATGTGTCGATAGATACAAATGCCATTTATCGTCTCCTATATAAATCCAATATCACCATGTTGTTTTTACAGGCCCACCCTCGTTACCAATTCAACTATGGAGTAGCTGACGGCCACACCGGTGACCAGAAGAGCCAGTGGGAGGCGCGCGACGGTGACGTGGTCAAGGGACAGTATTCTCTGGTCGAGCCTGACGGCACCATCCGTACTGTCGACTACTCGGCTGATGACCACAATGGGTAAGACTTAACAAAATTTGATCCAAATTAATTTCATTTCAATCTACATTGAATCTCAAGTTATAGGCTGCTCGTACTCCCAGATCCTATTAATAGGGAAGGTCATTCGGGCCTCCTAAATAAAGGAAATTAATATAAATTGAGGTTGAACAAAGAAAGGACATTGCTTTGATTTGCAGTAATCAATATAATGATGTTTATTATGCTCCAGATTCACTGTATTTTTGGATGAGAAATAATAGTAATAATGTTTTTATATGAAGGCTATTATGTTAATCTAGTATAAAAAAATATTACTTTTATTCGAATTGATGGAGAGGATAAAGAAGACCGTAAAAAAGATGGATTGCACGAGAACTGACACAAACGTAAATGAGGAGATAGTAGCTTACAGGAGTTAATGGCGATCTAAGGCAATGATTCAAAAATGCATTTTCCAGGTTCAACGCAGTCGTGAGCAGACAGGGACACGCAGGTCACCCAGCTGTAGCAGCTCCCGTGGTCGCCGCTCCGGCATACGGGCACGGCCTCCTCGGCTAACCACCACATCTCATCACCTTTACAACGACGACTATTTATTGTAACCTAATAAATACTTAGACTAAGTTCGGACGGAACGCGACAACGAAACGGAACGCACCGTGGTCCTTCGACCGGACCCCGTATTATGTAAGCCGATTTCAATAGCTTTGATCTACCCGTCACTCTCACATCTTGCTAATATTCTCAATGAGTGAAAAAGATAGTTAGACGTAAGCAGCTGAAGGTTTACTTAGTACGGGATCGGATCGTGTGCGTTTAGGCTCGGCGTTTCATAATCTGTATCAAGGGACTACACGGCCCAAAGTTAGACTACTTCACTCAATCATTCATCTACATTAGCATATCGTTAGATTGCCTTTTGTATTATACTTCCTTCTAGCTTGTAAGTTTTCACGTCGCTTCCAGAACTTCGGTAATACATTTTATGAAACGTTAGACACAACGCCTGTGGGGTTCGGTTTTTGTGACTGATTTTCCTAAAAATATTATTATAACATTTCATACATTATACGTTTTTTTTATTTCTGCAACTACACTCTAATTGGCTTATATCACTATGAACATACGATGACATACATCAAAAAATCATAACAGGAAAATAAGAAATATGATAAATTAAAATCATCCTTTCACTGATTAGATTGATATTTGAAACGAATCTTGTTTCGTCACGTTCGATGATATGCAGGACAAAACAGATACCACTCAAAACAGAATCAGACGGAAGAGATACGCTAACATTTAAATTTTCTCATTATGTAAATATTTAAATTAAGAACGAACACACACGCTAACTCATTTTAAAATTAACACGACATAATAGTGACAAAACACCGGAAATGAATAGCGCGTGCCAAAACATAAATCATGGCAATTCTCACTCCTTTTTTTTCTCCGCCTCCGTGGTCTAGTTAGTAGTAAGTGTTTCGCCAACTGGAATTAGATCGTGGTCCCGGGTTCGATCTCCAGACTTTTGTCAACTCCGCCTGGCTAGCTACCAGCAATCTTATCAAAATCTGTCGCCATAAATAATGTTACGAGCATTATTGACGGCCGCCTTGGTCGAATGCTCAGATTGCTGGGTATTGGCCAAGAGGTCCCTGGTTCGAATCCTGGTAGGGGCAAACTTTGTGATGACCACAAATGTTTGTTTCCGAGTCATGGTTGTGTATATGTTTATGTAGTATATATTCAACATTTATATACATAATTATATTAAAAATATGTCCGTCATCTAGTATCCATAACACAAGTGCTTAGGCTACTTACTTTGGGCTAGATGATAGGTGTGAGTGTAAAAAAAAATATTTATTATTATTATTATTTATTGTGTTCCCATCATTTGTGATAACATAGCCAGTTCCTCTGTAGTTGAGGGTTCCAGGTGAAGTTTGATTCCGTCTTTACTATTATTTGAGATAAAGGGCAAAAGCTTTCGTAAAAAACTTCGTGTGGTGTAAGCACCTCATCGTCATCATGACCTCAAATTTGGCAAAATATTGGTGTTACTCCTCTGCCTATCCATATAGAAATATATGCAAGTATGTAAATGAACATGAACCGTATCAAAAGGTAACTATAAAGATGATGATGATAATGGTGTTGAAACAATACCGCGTAGCAAATTTTAATGATATTATCATCTGTCTAACGCCCTACTATTTTATTAAGATCACTTTTACGTAACACTAACTTCATTCTCATTGTATTGCCTTAGCTTGTGCTAGCGATTTGTTCCGCGTGAAATAATTATGCATTTATTAATACTGTTTCGTTGTTTAGCGTTCACTTTCGTAGAAGGCGTATTAACACTTTGCTACACTTACCTACGTTTTAGAATTTATCTGTATTGACGCTTCCGTGAAAGTTTGTTATTCAATCGCTTGCATTTAGAATTGGAGCATGTGATTGTTAGTCCTTCTTACTAGGGACACTTGAATACTCGACTGTATCAATAACTCGTCTTCTAAAGTATAGAGCTCCAAGATTATCACATTTTACTAGTCCAAAATGTCACAACAGGGCAGAATTTGCATGAATCTAGAAACGACATCGTTTTCATGTAACACATCAGCCACTGTGTTAATGTTTATTTGTCATAATTAAAATATTTTAATGTCTAGGTCATGTAGGCTGAATATGCCATTGCCACTATTCGGGTCTATTGTTGCAGATTGTTACTTAGATACAAAATAATCACTTTCCTATACCTTTGGATAACATACCCTGTTATTGGCAAAGATATAGGTTTATGTAGGCATGTATCTAATAAAATCTCTCTTTTCTCTCTCTCTCTCTTCCTGATTTGAATTTACTATAAAAACCCATATATTATAAAATTTCTTAGACGTTACTTTTAACGAGAACGATCTTTGGCTGATGAACTGAGCTTGCATAATCTGTTTAAGTATAGGTTCTAACTTCTTAATGATTGGGTGTGATAACATTTAGAAATAAACACCGTTATTTCTTAAATAATTATGGTTAACGCCTAGATTTAAAGGAGTTATTTAAAAGAAAATATAATTTAAGTTGATAATATAAATAATTTAATACAATTTACACATTTAGCAACAATTTAAAGAGGTAACTAATAGTTCAGTCTTAATCCTAATTAGTGGTGATGGTAGCTTTCAGCTGAGTGCGCCTGGTGACTGGGGGCAGTGTGCTTGACCACAGCTTTGAACCTGGAAAAATATTTGAAAGGTTAATGTCCGTAGCATACATTTGAGGTATCCAACTAATACCAATTTTCCTTATTTAACCATTTTACTACATTCCCTTTCAGAGTTTTTGCATTAAGTAATGATGTTTTTCTTTGATATATAAAGAATCCACATGAAAATAAATAACGTTAGCTGGCGGTAAAAGTTAAGCCAAAACCATAACCAGTTTGGATTGAAATGTTGTCATCCCAATCACTCTCTTCTTTCTTCTGGTTTCTCGACATGTTCCTGGCTTTTCCGGTGTAGTTGACATGAATCAAAAGGAATGGCTTGATGAAGTCTGACCAATATGAACGGAAGGGAAAACATACTACGCTGACCTCAGATAACTTAGGAACAGAGCGGGAAGATGATTATGAAAATAAATAATGTAACACTTAAATTACAACAATATTTCTTACCCATTATGTTTATCAGAAGTGTATTCAACAGTTCTAATAGAACCGTCAGCCTCGTGGAAAGAGTAGACACCCTTCACGACATCTCCATCACGGACCTCATGCTGGAACTTGTTGTCGCCGGTATGAGGGTCCTCTACTTTGTACTCGTATTGGTACTTGGGGTGAGCCTACAACAGCAAAAGCGAACAAGGAAATGTAGTCAACGTAGACCAATATCGCGCACACAAACGTGACTAAAATATACAGAGCCGACTTAAGTAAATAGATCGAAAGTTGAGCGGACATTGGAAATCCAGCGATTGTAAAAATTTTGCCTCTTAGGAGTAGGTAGGTACTTACGTAATAATCGATGGGCTCTTCGCTCGAATGAGCGCTGGGTTGGTGATGATAGACTGGGGCTTGGTGCAAGCTTTGGTGGTGATAGTCCTGAGGTTCGTGAGCGGGTTGATGAGACTGAGTCAAGACTTTGTGGATTCCTTGAGGAGCAGCAGGGCGGTGAGGAGTGAAGTGGACAGGCTCGTAATTCTGCTGAGGCGCCGCATGGTGGCCATAGTCTTCCCCGCTTTGCGAATATTCGAAGACTGGAGCGGCGTGTCTGAGGTCTTCTTGAGAATGTTGCTCTTCCTGTTGGATGCTCACTTGCTGGTATGAGGAAGCGGGGCTGTGGGCATCGGATCCGTAATCAGCTTCCTTTTCTTCCTGTTGAAGCCTAAGCGCGTGATGCTCGTAATGCTGATATTCTTTCGGCTGTTCGTGCTGTACGCGAGAATCGACATTGTAGGATCGGTCCCTACCAAGGACTCCTACTAGGACCACAGCAAGTATTGAAACCTGTAACCAATAACATTCCTGTATTAAATCCACTACATCACTTCTACAGACAAACTAAAATTCACTATACATCCACTTTTACACACTTTGGCAAACATGCTGGTCTTTCTCCTTGGACTTCCGCGATACAACTGATGAATCAACATAGGTTATAAGCTCAATATATACCAGAGACGTTACGAGAGAGTATTGAATCAATTTGTTACTGCTTGGGGCGTCATATTTGTAAGCCGCGCGCGAAGCCTGCATGACGTAATTTACGTAATCAATGTGAAGGTTGTCTATTAAATCTAGTGCACTTTTTTCAAAAGCACATACAAATTAATGCACTCGAACACATTCCGACCTTTTGTTCAAAATAAGGACAATGAACTCGACAGATTAAACTGGTTTCATTAGACAAATTTAAGACTCTCTGAAAACCGGTCCTTATAAATATGTGTCAATAGTGCTTCGATAATCTCGGCCTTATTAGCAAAAATTAATTTCGATTATATAATTACGTCAAATATTGTCTGTTTTGAAATTTTGATATAATACATATTAAGAATTAGATAATTTTATTTTGTATGAAAAAAAGAGAGACTGTATCATTAGACTCGTCATCCAGTACAAACGCTATATTATCTATTTATAAAATCTATCTAAACTCTATATTATATAGGGACCAAGAGAGCGCTTAGGATTTATGAAGAAAGTGTAAAAGCTTGAGTTTTAGTTCCCTATGAAGCTCTCACAAATCAACACACAATGATGACCAAATATGTGCTACCAGCCGGGACCAACGTCTTAACGAGCCTTCCGAAGCTCAGAGGAACTCGAGATAATAAATTTTTGGCCCATCTAATGACTGGCCTTAGCGACATTGCTTAGTTTATACAATCGCCGGCCAAGCGCGCTATGTCACTGCGCTAGCGATCTCCTCCACGTATATTAAGTGCTACCTATATAATAATAAATTTTATCATACAATAAAAAGTGATAGACCCATATATAGCGATTTTATTATCTAAAACATAACAGTTTTCTGGTTATGAATAATATAATAAGTAAGGTATAAATTCCAATGCTCGTAAATATTATAACGATTTATAATATTTGCACTTGTCTAGTATTTTGTTTAACAATAAAGGCCTATTAGACTAAAACTGGCACACTGCCTATAGGCACTTTAGCCACTCTAATCAAATTATATTATAATACATAAATAGTTATTTATAAGAGCATAATTAGGCCTATAGAAGTATAAGAAACATACAAACAAAACACCATTTGACACAGATCTTTTTGTCAAAATACGCATACCGAAAAAGTCCGTGTTTTTCTCAGTATAAAAAAGCAAGACGCAATGTAACTCCGATAGCCATGAACTTTATTTAGGTTGAAAGAACATAACTACTTTTTTCTTTTATTTGTGTCGCCCTGTGGTGACGGCAGAGCAGAATACAATTGTCACCAACCTCATTTCTGTCGCAGGTGTCTTACAAGCCGACTAAGGGTAAAGACAGCGATGAGTAATGGGTGGCAGCATTCCTTTTATATGTGTACCCGATAGATGGCAATAGGCTTGCCACCTCCTACATGGGATCTAACCTAATTGGTGAAACACGAGTGCCAAACCACCTCTGCCAACCCTTCGGGCATGTAGGTGTGATTTATGTATGTATAATTATGTACTATTGTTTTGTAAAGTAACTTTCTATTAAGACGGAACTCCCCAACTGATCTAGATACGCCATTGGGTATTACTTACTTGCGAATCATTATATAATCCGTTTAGACTTAATTAAGATGTTCTTTATGTAGTTTTTTTGCATACTTAAATTTAGCCCACCTACATAGCTATCAAGTTCAGAAAGTTAGATGATACAAATAGATTACAAAGAAGGAACCAAGGCAATGAATCCTAGAGCACTATCAGGACTTTTATATTATTATAACCTTGGAAATGAAAAAAAACTTGACCTACGACTGAATCATAAAATACAATACCTGTAAAATCACACCTATTTACCCCCAAAGGCGTACGTAGAGGAGACTTAACACTTTGCCAATTATGTGAGGCCCTATGTAATAGGCGGCCAGCCTATTGCCATCTAAAGGGCACGTTAATCGCATGATGTTGCTAAAGTGGAACGATATTTGATATTCCTGGAACAAATAAAACTATCAAGATTTGCAATTACTAATAGTAAAAAATGGTGAAAATTCGACGTTCAATTCTCTTTCATAATTTCACTTATTTTCTAACGTTCGCTTGTTTTTCATATATTTTCTTGACATTTACATAGGATATAGAAATTCGTGTACAGCACAGAGTTTAGCTTCAAGTTTAGCTCCGAATTCATATAATTCCGTGAGGCCAACTTAGTTTGGCTATAAGTAAGAGAGAATTTTATTAATTGTTCCTGGTTAATGGTATAGGGTATTTCATTTCATTGGTGATTGGCACTATGCGGCACCACATTTACTCATGGTCCCACTAGTTAGGGCAAAGTGTGTGAAGTCACTGTGCTTTCAAATAGCGATATTAAAATCTCTATCATATTACAATATAGAAAATTTAAAGTAGGTATAGCCACATCAAGGAAACAGATCGTAATTTTTTTCTCAATCAATCAAATTAATTGTATTATTATTGTTCTTCCACGTTCTGTAATGTGATATGCTTCAGTTATGGATCATTACTTTGATTTAGTAACGTGTTAATACTATTGTTTCCGACGCTTCTTGTAGCTCTTTGAAATTTTTAATTTACCGAAACTATTTTTTGCGCTCACTGCTTTCTATTCTTTTTACAATACATTGAAATAACAGACCAAAAATCAAACACAAGCTAATGCACAATCTGGAATAATGTTGAATGCTATTATGTGTATTCTGACGTTTATACCTTCCAATATCAATAATTTAGATTATCACTATTATTGTGCAAGTGAAAATTACAATAAAATATATTGTTATTACTAAATGTGTTTTTATAAAAACCCCAAGTCATTAAGTAGTATCCTAGAATGTTGGTGATTCATTGCACTTTTAATATTACGACACGATACGCACAATCATATTGATTGGCAGCTGTTAAAGATCATAACTTATATAATTTTTATCTTGTTTGATCAAGTTTGGCTCTTGAATAAAACGAAACTTTATCCGTTAGGAAAAAGAAAATAAAAAGAAATAAATTATTGCAAACTCAATAACATTTATTAACATCTTACTAACTAATGGAAACATAGTTTAGAGTTAATTTAATGATGGTAGTCATGATGCTCAGGCTGGGTGTGCTTTGTTGATGTTTTGACGTAAGCGTTGAATCTGAGAAAGACAATACAATGTTATAAAACATAATATGTGGAAAAGACTATTTAGAAAGTTTGCTCGGCAAATGATGAATTCAGCAAACGAAATTCCGCGTGCAATATAAATATTCAAAACGAATAAATGTCGCTTGCACCAAATTAGAATGACACAAATGCAGTGAATACCCAATTTAATTAATAGCTACTTCCTATAGCGACCGCTGCATTGAGTAATTCTTCCGGAATTGCTATCAGTAAAATTATCTAAGATCTGCTCACGTTCGCAATGAAAGATTTAGAATCATCACTTTCTACGCTGATTCAATTAGAACACGCGGCACGTTGCTTGGCGATCTCATCTGTTTTGCATAGAGTAAGCGTGCAATAAAGATAATGCTAAATAGTCTTATTTTATGATGCATAACTTATGATTATAGCCTGTTCGTAAGTAACCAATTGGATTTTAGGTATATGTTCTGATGCTGTTCTAATTCTTAATTGAAACACAAAACAACTGTTCTAATTTTATATAAAGTAATGAACCTATTCTATGTTTACATAAAATAATATTATATTTGAATATTAATCACAATCCAGTAAAAACTGACTGACATATATTTTTGAATGGGGATGGATGCTGTGAAGTTACCCTAAGAGGGTTGATGTAAAGCAGGCGGCCGGCTGTAAAATCTAAGCCAAAACTTTGATGTAAAACTTAAGCCAAAGCCTATATCTTCTTCCCCGGCCCTGTTCCCAGTTTATTTGGGGTCGGCGCAGTCTGCATACATATACATATATCCGTACTGCTCAAGTGCTTATTAGTCTACACAGGCCAATCTCCCTTAGTCGACTTTTACAACACCCATGGCATTCTACGATAATTATTCGCTCCCAGACCAGCATAGAAGCCAAAGCCTTTGTGGAGATGGTAAACTGGTTTCGAATGGGGATAGATAGATGCTGTAAAGTTCTCTTACCCTGTCTTCTTGTCAGCGGTGTACTCCACAGTGCGGATGGAGCCGTCAGCCTCGTGAAGACTGTAGACACCCTGCACTGCGTCACCGTCACGAGTCTCGTGCTGGTACTTGTTGTCACCGGTGTGTGGGTCCTCTACTTTGTACTCGAACGCGTATTTGGGGTAAGCCTATAAATTTGGAGAACGAATCCTTAATCATCTGTTGATTAGTTTGAAGGAACTGTCTGATAGGGGCAAATGTTTATAGATTAATGCTGGCGTTCACCAATACTTAAATAGGCGTTTTTTATCTAACCCTCGAATTTTGATATTTTCCTTTAAGGAAGAACTGTCAAAAACCGCTGGCTATCTATTAATTGGTTGATTTACGTGTTGGTGAACTCGGGCCTTAGTAGACACATAAGCGGCGGCTTGTCTTACTCTTGTAGCGTTAATATTTAATGGACACTTGAATCTCAAAACACAAACACTCATCCGATATAATGATTCAAGGACGTCTTTGTTTTGTTTGCAAGCGTAAAAGTGCTATGGACTACAAGGTATGGTAGGTGTAAATCTAAGAAATATATATTATACTAGCTGTCCCGACAAACGTTTTTTGCTCTTATTATCTAGGGGTATAAAAGTAGCCTTCGATTAATTTTTAGACCTTCCAATATACACAAAAAAAATCCTAAAAATCGTACATAAACAGGATATCGCTCATTAATTGCGGATTCATAATCTGCCTATTAACGCCTATAATGCACTTCCTTCCAAATGATCATAACGATTTAATGTCCAATAAATAAATAATAGGCTCGATAAACTACACTACGTTACGCAGTAAGACGATGAATCATTCAAATGTTGTTCTAAGCTGAATAATAATTTATGTCATAAGTACACACTTCGTCAATCTCGATGGCATAGTTCTTTGAACACTCGATTTATTATTTCGTCTAGGTTGTATATCAGAAAAGTGAAAGAATATTCAGCACCTCATGAGGCCCAGTAACTTATGCAATTAATTGTTATAGCAAGATCAAACAAATCGTCTTAGGAACCTCGACTGCAGCATTATGATAATGACGCTTGGATTCATGAGTAGCTAATTTGATTGCCATTGCATATATAAGAAGGGTAAAGATGTTAAGAAATGGGCAACAGCATTCTGGTACACCAATACTGTATAGATACCGGCAGATATTGAGACATACCGTCTTAATTGCAATACTAGTTCTTAACAATTTTCAATTAACAGAAAATCAGCCATGTGGCGATGGCAGAGCAGAATACAATAATGTTGCCATGGTAATGCGCAGCGGCGTTCTCCTTTTACCACCAAGCAATATATTGCGATTTGCGTGCCCGATAAACGGATAAAGCTCACCACCTATCACCTATTATTACATGGGCCTTATAATAACTGGCGAAATGTGGGTGTTCCCCCTGCGTACACCTTCGGGGATGATTTCTGTAAGTATGTATGTTAAATGCCCGATGCAACTTTTACATGGGACGTGACAAAACCTCTGCGTATACCTTCGGAGATAAACAGGCGTGACTTAAGTATGTATGTAAAATCAACTTACATAATAGTCTTCGTGGTGTTCTTCGTGGTGCTCCTTGTGGGGTTCCTGGTGGTGGACGGGCACATGGGCAACTACTGGGGCAGCATGAACGGCGACAGTCTCATGGTGCTGGTGCTGAGGAACGAAGTAATGTTGGGGTGCTTCGTGGTGGGCAGTCTCGTGGTGCACAATGTTCTGGGAAGAGACCGCGTGGTGGCCTTCGGAGTGGCTCTGGGCGATCGGCTGCGCTTTGTACTCGAAGGTGTGAACGGGTGCTGAATGGTGGATCGGTGCTGAATGGTGGACCTCTTTCTTGGGCTCTTCGTGCTGGATCACCGTCTTGTATTGGTGCTGGTGGTAGTCCTGATTGTAATCCTGGTGGTAGTCCTGGCAGGACGCTACCGCCAACAGGGCGAGGGAGCACACAACCTGGAATTTAATATTCATTCTTTATATTAAAATTAGATAGGTGGTCATCCATGAAAACCAAGCGTTAATCTTAGAGTGATGTGGCAAAAAATAAACAGTAGACTAAATAAATAATTGGGGATCAGCATAGAAAAACAATTGGGATTTTTTGATACTGATTATTTGGTTTTCTTTCATAACAATGCAAATGATATCATTAAAGCCACTATAGTGTTGGGATAAGGACTACAAAATTAATCGTAAAAAATGTTTTTAAAAAGCTTTTAGTATGTCGAATTTATTGAAATAAAATATTGAACATGAAATTCGTACCTTAGCAATCATGTTGTTGTTGTCGACACGAGAACAGATGCAAATCTGATGCTGGACTCGGCAGGACCCTACGAATTTATACATCGAAAAACAAAAGCAAAACTGGTTCGATACACTTTGGTGACTTAACCAATGAAAGTTCTTTTACATTCACATTGCTGAAAATCTGGTTTTTGGTAATTCGAGCACTTCGAAAAAGGTAGGGTTACGTCACGCGGGCACTCCGCAATAAGTCAATGGAAAGTAATTTTTTCTGCATTCACATGTTTCGATGGGCAAGTGAGGTTAACTCTTCTATAGTTCTTCAAGTGTAAAAAAATAGGGTTTTCAAGTATTTCCAGTGGCATTTGACACTGGAAATACTTAAAAACTCGTTAATACATAAAAGAAAACCTGATAGATACATACATACATACATACATAAATCACGCCTATATCCCCGAAGGGTAGGCAGAGGTGAACTAGCACCCACGTTTCGCCAATTATGTTAGGTCCCATGTAATAGGTGGCGAGCCTATTGCCATATATCGGGCACAATAGTCGCAGTACATTGCTATTGCTAGGTGGTATATGCTAGGAGGAACGCTGCTGCCCATTCCTCATAATTGATTTATCCTTAGTCGCCTTGTACGACACCCACGGGAGAGATTTGGGGTGGTGACAATTGTATTCTACTCTGCCGTCACCACACGGCAATGACCTGATAGATGACACAACTAAATGTATACTTGCTACCCTGTTCCCAGTTTGGAGTTGGCACAGCAAGGGAACGCCTTTATCCCGAGTCCTACATACCCCATGTGGTGTAGTTCCCGAAACGTAACTTCTATTAACGTCATCAAGCAATCTAATCCTTTTTGATTATATCTTGTGAGTATTATCTTAAAAAAGAAAAGCTGTACATACATACCTGTTGAATATAGAACCTCCTCCTTTTACGAAGTCGGTTAATAAGAAATGTAAGAGCTGTGAGTGCCTTTGGTTAAATATTCCGAAATGAGTATTATTGTTACCTACTAATAAAAATGATTAAACTCGTGGAAAAAATATTCAACTCTAATACTTAGTAACTGTGACAATAATTATTTTACATTCAAACATACATAGGATTTCATAGTACAACATAGAACTATTTTGAAAAATGGACATTTAGTGAAATCGATGTCCGTCACCAAAGTCATTGCTACTTTTTAGATGGTCAGATTTATATGCATTGTATGAAAAATTGAATACTATTTGAACTAAATTACATTGAATACTATTTGTTCTAAACTTAAAGTTTCACTGAATACAACACCGTATACTTGATAGAATAACTATTCAAAAACTTCATATTATTATTATGAATTCATACATTTCAGTTGATGTGCCCGACAATATCCATTATAACATATGCAATATGTAATCAAGCTATAGCCATGTGGTGACGGCAGAGCAGAATACAATTATCACCAACCCCATCTTTCCCGTGGGTGTCGTTCAAGGCGACTAAGGGAAAAGACAGCGATTAGTAATGGCATTACAATGACGTTACTCTTATAACAGCTAGCAATATACTGCAATTTAAATGCCCACTTGGCGTATCCTAAATGGCGATAAGTGGGTGGATATTCACCTCTGCCTGGTGCTTCGGGGAAATAGGCGTGTAGATATGTGATCAAAACCGATATAAGTAAATATTGAATATTCATCATCATCATCTTCTTGTTCCTAGTTTATATGTGGTTGGCACATGTGTTCTGTTTTGTAATCAAAGCACCTAATCCCCTTTGCTCGAGGGACCGATGAACAGCGAGTCGTTGATATGACAACATTCCAATGCATACCTACTACTCAAGTCGGTCGAACATTGAACCGAATAATGAAATTCTTTATTATAAAATAATTCAACTAACTTACCATAGGCAGTGTTATTTTGGCGAGCAACAGCTCGGAATTCTTTCTTAACCTACTTCTGTTCGCAAAATTACTTTTATTTGCATTCGAATGTTTATCGCTTAGCCAAATATTTATGCAGAGTACTTAACTCGATAAATTTTAAGTGGAACTTTACACGTTTGGTATTCAGGCGTTTAAATGTTCACGGCCAATGCACGCACATTGACAGAGCCCTTAATCCTTTGACTAAGGGCCGGTTTTCTGATGCATATTTAACTCATTACCAATTGTTAAAAATGGGTAATTAACAGACTGATATTTAACCATTAGTATCAATTTTTAACAATTGGCTGAGTATACTAAGCATAAAAAAACCGGCCCTAAGAAAAGAATGATGCATAAATAAACGTTTATAGCGTTAAATAATTGGCGCTGTTTTTTGACGTCTAATTTAATGTTACTGTAGTATGTAAGGTATGGCGTGTACAGTGCGTCCACAGTTATTTTACCTCTGACACTTATCATTATCCTCTAACATATGGAAATGTCATATTAGTATACTTCTCTCACATAAAACGTAAATGGAAACGTCAGAGGTAAAATAACTGTGGACGCACTGTAGTGCAAGAAGAGTAGAATTAATGCAATTGATACCATCCCTATATGATTACGCATTTTCTTAATATTATGGGTTGGAGACATTGACCGTTTTGTACATAGACTGGTGTGCTATTAACTGTATAATATGTTGCCCTATGTATGAATTAATGTGAACCTTTATGAATGGTTTCTATCGTACAACATAATGCACCCGGCACCAATGACTTTGCCTTGGGAAGGACGGAGAAACTCAAGATAATATGTTTTTTGTCACCCATCCAATGACCGGCCTTAGCGAACACTGCCTAGTTTACGCAATCGTAGAATGAACGCGCTAAGCCACTGCGCCATTGAGTTCCTGCTGATAAAATGTGGTCCAATTAAGTGACTGTTCAATATACCACACTTTCCTTTACCTACCGCGCAGTAGGTATTCGACTATAAATTGATATTAGGACCATAAATTTATATACATATAAAAAGTAAGATTACATATCAAATTTTTATATTTATTATAAGGGCATTTGACTTTTAGGCGGTATGTTTCAATTTGTTCACAAAGAGCACATTAGGATTTAAGATCTGGGCGCTGATGACGGATCGTAATATGTCGTTAGGTGACGGCAAAGAAGAATATAATTGTCACTACCTTCTTAGAATTAAAATGTAAGGAAGAATAGCAGGTGGCAGCACCATTCCTGTTGCACCATCGAAAAAAAATACTGGGATTAAAGTTACCGGTGAATGGTAATAGGCTCGCCTTCCTATAATATTGGACCTGAAATAAGCTGGCAAAACGCGCGTGCTAAAACGGCAAAGCCTATCCCTTATGCAGAGAAAGGTGTGATAAACATTTGTATGTATATAATAATATACAGGGTGGAAAATTGAGAAGGGGGGTATTAAGGGCAGCTAACGAATCCCTTGCTGCTAAGCGAAAATGATCTTAGGAGACCTTTCCCAACTTTTTGAGTAATGACAATCGACATACATAGATTTTTGATAAAAGGTACAGTCAGCGAGAAACTCGATTCTCACGAATTGAGTTTTTTTTAAATGTCAATGGATCCCCGAGGATTAAAACACTCTTTAAAACCATCTGTACTTAGATTACTAGAACACCCATAAATCAAAGAAAACGTTTTCCATACATTTTAGTAGGGTAAAAGCAAAGTGGAATTTTCTTAACCTTAATAGTAGATTTTCCATCAAGTGCA
Source organism: Cataclysta lemnata (assembly GCA_963931975.1). Lineage (NCBI taxonomy): Eukaryota > Metazoa > Arthropoda > Insecta > Lepidoptera > Crambidae > Cataclysta > Cataclysta lemnata. The sequence goes on from OZ008343.1 coordinate 5,727,534, forward strand.
CAAAACGAATAATTTTTGTCCGAGACTTTTACATGAAATTAAAACTATGGTTACAGGTAAATCACCGGGTCACGATAACCTTAGTATTGAGCACTTAAGGTATGCAGGTGTACATTTGCCTAGAGTTCTGGCATTGCTATTTAATAGTTGTATGGCTCATTCTTACCTGCCTGCAGATTTAATGAGAACCACAATAGTTCCTATTGTAAAGAACCGTACTGATGACGTATCGGATAGCTCGAGCTACAGACCGATATCCTTGGCAACAATTACAGCCAAGATATTTGACCGTGTGCTTGACTCTATACTAGATAACCACTTGACGCTCCATGATGGTCAACATGGTTTCATGCGTGGCCTATCAACAGAAACAGCAATTATGAGCTTTAAAGCACACTGTCAAATATTACACAGATAGGCGGACACCGGTGCACGCCTGTTTTCTGGATCTCAGTAAGGCTTTCGATCTGGTTTCGTACGACATTTTGTGGCGTAAGCTAAGCGCTGTTGGCTTGCCTGATGGCTGCACCAATTTGCTTAAGTATTGGTATGGTAATCAGGTAAACTATGTGAGGTGGGCGAATGAATATTCCGAGCCATACAGGATGGAGTGCGGGGTGAGGCAAGGGGGGGTGACTTCCCCGAGACTCTTCAGTCTATACATAGACGCATTGATCAGGGAGCTCAGCAGCATGCATGTCGGTTGCCACATCGGTAAAGTGTGCGTCAACAATATCAGTTACGCGGACGACATGGTCCTGCTGGCTCTCTCGGTCGGTGCGCTAAGAGCTCTACTCAGTGCTTGTGAAAAGTTCGCTGCTTCGCATGGTTTGCTATACAATACCAAAAAGTCACAATTCATTGTATTTAAGGCTGACACTAAGTGTCCTAATGTTATACCCTCTATAACACTATATAAAGAACCTCTAGATAGAGTTTACAAATTTAAATACCTTGGGCATATCGTCACTGACAGTCTTAAAGACGATGATGATATTGAGAGAGAACGTAGGGCACTGTCAGTCAGGGCGAATATGTTGGTACATAGATTTGGTCGCTGCAGTGATGCTGTGAAAATAGCACTTTTCAAAACATACTGTATGTCCTTCTATTATTCTATTCGTCCAGCTTATGGGTTAACTATGCCAAAAAGGCTTACAGTGCCCTGCGTATTCAATACAATAACGCGTTTAGGGCGTTGTTGCGGCTGCCGCGGTTTTGTAGCGCGTCTGAGATGTTTGCGTTAGCTGGTGTGAATAGCTTCGAAGCTATCTTGTGAAAAAAGTCCGCTTCATTGTTGTACAGAATACGCGGCGGCAGCCATAGCGTCCTCAATGAGATGGTCAATAGTGGGAATTGTCCATTAATTGACTCAATGATAAAACGAACAGTGTCCCTTTTAAAAATAGTGTACTAAACATAGCTCTTAAGCCTTTGCTAACACATTATGGATTCCTGTTGTCTGAAATAAATGCTTTTTATTATTTATTATTTTTTATTTATTTATTATTTTTAGCAGCCCGAGCCGAAGGCGAGTCGAAGGCGAGCTGATAGTAATGTCGAGGATAAAAATGGTTTTGTGGACGAGTTGGAAACTCGGCTTTTCACTTCAATTGCGAGGAAATAAAACAGTAGTTTAATAGAAATAGAACAGTAGATTTAACATTTCTTAAAATTCAAACTAAAATTAGTACAGTTTTGGATACCGAAGGAAATTTTTTTCCCAGTGATATTAGGTTTGGGCTGCAGACCTATACAGCCAAGTATTAAATTAATTTTGAAATAATAATTTTCGTAAATTAATTTAATAACCTACCGTACCTACTTGAATAAAAAAAATTAATATCTTTTATATCTTAAAAAACACACTAGGCAATTAAATTTAAGTAAATATTAAAAAATAACAAATTCTATCTCTGAATTTCTCATTGTGTTTGGCTGTATGGCTCATTTTCTTTGCCTTAATCTAGACACATTTATAAGTAGATACGTTAATGGTCTAGAGCACAAAATTAATTTTGTGCAGCCTATATCCTGCACAAATGAGCACTTTCAGAGCATGAGAAGTGAAAAGATCATTAATTTTTATGGGGACATCTTTCATTAGGACATTAAATATGAGACGAGAAAACCATAGATGTCTGGGTCACTTTTCCATCCATAAAGACATTGACATGCTAATTTATTCATAGGCCATTGATAATTAAAAAAAAAACACTTTTTGCCGCCGATCGAGTTTCGACATTTTCATCTGTTTGGCCGTTTTTGCTCATTTGGAATCGTGTCAATAGTCCGACACAACTTGCATAATTCGATCATAATGAACGGTAACAATGCCACCGCTAGTGTGCGCAGGAGCAAGTGCTTTACGAAACAATTATTATTACAAACGGTGCAGGCTAAATCGTGAATAATAAACCTGGTAATAGTTTGTTTCAGTGAAACCAATCTCACCTTGGCTACCCTTACAGGCCGGTATTTAAGGCGGGGGTAACAACTAAATGTTATCAGTTGTCAAAGCTTAGTAGTACGATCAACATAACAAAAGAAAAATGTTCTCCAAGGTAATTTTCAATAGTGAAGTTGGAATAGCAAGAATGTGAAGTGCAGTGTCGACATAGTTATTAATGGGGAAAAGTGCCTGGACAATATGCTAGATCTCCAGGGATGCAATTTCTGTGGATTCCATGTACTGACCGACCTAATACCCGGTCCATGGTGCCTGGGACAGATCTGGGACGTTATTCATCATCATCATGCTGAGTCACAGATCTTTCCTACGGATGGAAGAGAATAGGGAGAATGAGCCACAACCACGCCGGTTTGGCTCAAAACTCGCACCAGTATCTTCTTCATTACATCATCATAAGCACTGGGACAGTATCCGAAATTGATATCAAATGGTTACGTCACCGATATTTTTCATTTATTGTTGAAAATACGATTAATATGAAGGGTCGTTATAGGGAAAGTAGGGTCAATGGAACTACTTGTTCTCTCAAATCAATTCAAAATCAATTCCCAAATCAGGTCAATTCGTTCTCTCTTTAATTCATATTATAGTAGTATTATTGTTTGAACTAATATAATAGAGTGCTTAGATGAAATAAATGTTAGCATATTAAAAAAGTGGTTAGTAGTGTGTTTCTATTAACTGCCCTTTCTCGTATTTTATTAATAATCATATTCCCAGGTACTAGTTATAAGTATTTAGAATACAATTTGAAGTAAAAGTGTGATATTATATTGTGTAACATTTAAAATGTTAATGACAACATTATTTGTGTCGGTTTTAGGTGATGTGCATATTGGCATTCGCGGCGGTCGCCGCTGCGCAGCACGGCCATGGTCACGGCCACGCATTCTCGTCTCAACACATCTCGCGACACGACGGCCCAGCACACCCCGTAGCCGTGCATGGTCACGGCGGTCACGGTGGTGACGCCCATGGTCACGGGGAGGGACACGGACACTACGATTACTATGTATGCATGCTAACTCGTCATTTATTTCATTTATTTTGAGATGCAGTTTGATACATTGGGCAAAATTTATGTAGTTTGGAATGTCACCAACACGTGGCTAAGCCCTACTGTATGGAAACTATCCCGACTATGCAATGATTGTTGCTCTTATCTGAGCTAGGAAAATTATGTAGTACTTAAAAGCTACTACTCAAAATAGTACAACGGGCCAAGCGAAACTAAGACAATTTCCAACGCCAAAGATTTTTTGAAATTTAAATCATAAAATTGAATGACCTCAATATCATTTCATAATCTATATCATCTATAAATTTAACTACACATACCGATGTAAAATTTATTAGACACTATATAATTGTGTACTTTCTTACGTACTTTCGTAGCTACATAATATTTACTTTCTTCTTCCAGGCCTACCCCAAATACGAGTTTGAGTATAAGGTGGAGGACCCCCACACCGGTGACTTCAAGAGCCAGCACGAGCACCGCGACGGCGACGTGGTGAAGGGCTACTACGCGCTGCACCAGCCCGATGGCTCCGTCAGGCATGTCGACTACCATGGCGACAAGCACACCGGGTGGGTATACGGCCCCCGTAGCACGAGACGTGGACAAAATCCCCTCGGGGAAAAAAAGTATTTACCTCTCGCTCCAACTCCCACTACATCTCGAGAGAAAACACTCTCAAGTGGTGGATAGAGATTTTGTCCACGACCCGTGTTAGGCCTGCAGGTTCATTTTTAAAACACTGATAAACTCAAAAGTTTTAGTAACAATTTAACAAGCAATTTTTACTAAGATGGCATCTTTGAAATACATACATGAGTCAGGTCAGCTAATCCCCGACAGCAGAGATGTATTAATACCCACATTTCGCTATGTTAAGTTCCACGTAATAGACGTGTAGAGATTTGAGAGCTTTGAAATCACAATCATGTATTAGAATTTTTTTCGTGATTACATGCATACATTCATACAAAAAAATCCTTTTCATTTTGAATGAAAAATATATTTTTTAGATTTCAGAGTTCCTACCATAAGGACAGTTTTGAGATATAATATTAAACTGATTTTGTAGTACTTGTGTTTTAAAAATAACAATGAGTAGAATATTTTTACTGATACTTGTTTTAATATATTTATCCCCGAAGGGGTAGGCAGCGGTGCTTAATCATCGCCGCATTTAGTCTAAAACCAATTGCCTCGTTATAACACTAAACATTACGTTTTTTCTTTCAGATTCCATGCCGATGTTAAACACAGCACTCACCACATCGTGCCCGAACATCACCATTCACACTAAAAAGTGACGAGAGAGTGTTTTCTATATCGTCTTGCCATCTGTGATAATTTTGTTACTTGAATAATATATTTTTTATGTTTTAATAAATATTTTATAATAAAACAGTTTATATTATCTTTATCCTCTTCTCAACTCAACTATTTCGAAGGAAATTCTCTGATATGACCCTTTAAAAATATATATTTTCGATTACGCTTCCACCAAATTGATTAACATTTTGGCAACATCACTATCAGCTGGCCTAACAGTGTGTACCTAGTACCTAGTTGTAGGAATATTATCTAGTAGTAATAAACTATTAAATCTATAACTGCCGCACTCAGAGACGTCAATTAACTTTAATGAGTATTTAATGTCAAAAATTTTCATTCAAATCTAGACCATAGACCCGGCAAGAATAGCGACTAGTTTTGCATTGTCATTTTTTGACGTTAAGTACTCATTAACGTTATTTGACGTCTCTGAGTGCGACAGTAAGAGGGCTTGGTAGAGTACTATAATTTTCTTGCGTTGTTGTAACCAGTTTATCTGGGGTCGATGAGTAATGTCATGTCACCGATACATCCACTCCGTTTTGATCCATATCTTCCATCACACCGGAAAGGAAAAGGGACGGAACCGACCATGTCGAGTATTTTTAGGAAAAAAATGCATAGACGGTAGACGTAATAGAGGTAGAGTAACGTAGTAGAGGAAGACGTAACTCTGCATTTATTTATAAAATTATGTTTTGCATAATATATTTAAGAAGGAAACTTCAGTAATAGAGATTTATTAATTTTCTAAGGCAATTTATTTATTTAGATGGTGTAACTATGAAATACACTTCCATACAATTAGAGCAAATTAATTGTAACACACCACATTCAAAACGAACACTCATAAATGTATTTACTTACTTGTTGATTTAATAAGAAGGATTATAACTTATTTATTACTGAATCTTCAATATCTGATTTATTATACCCCAAAGGCGCTTATATTCTTATATCCCGAATGATTGTAACGAATTGGTTATAACATATGACCTAGTAACAGAATTGAAACCCACAGAAAATGAACGAGATTGACCGTCTCGGAAACCGATTATAAAAAATGCTTGTTAAATAACTATGCTAATTACATTGTTTTAACAGAAAAAAGTCTATAAACAAGCTTCTTGTTCTTTATAGCACAAATATACTACTACTTGACACAATTTCTGCACTTACCTTGTGCCTAATACTCACGTTTTTTCAACAACGCAAGCAGCGTGGTACCAAATAAGCGTGAAAACGCACTGACCCGTGTAGTCAATATGTTTGAAATAAGTTTGTATGCAACAACTTAGAGGGATAATGATAGGGGTTAAAGTATGAAATTGCCGATGTTCCCTCATTATTTAGTAGTACTGTATAAATCCTTTAAAACAATAGTTATGTCCATTATTAATCCATTATAAATTTTAAACTTCATTTCAAGGACTTATATTTATGTATAAAATTTTATCTTATTTTTATTTCTCTCACTACCAATAAATCTTCAAAGACAGCTCGTCCTAAGTACCACTTAGATCCACGGACACTTACACCAGTCCGTCTCCGTTATAAAAAAAATCTCTAGGTATCCTAGGTATGCTATAGCTTAATGTTGTCTAAATATACCCACAATATTATATAAAATTTAGATTTGTGGTTCCTTAAAAAATCGCAAATATGTTTGTTTAAAAAAATGGATTTTCGCTAAATTCTCCATACAAAACGGCAATTTGATACTCAAACCCCTAATATACATATTATTGGATGTGGTGTGTTATCAGTATTAACACCCACCACTCACGAATACCGCATATTGCTATATTCACGAATATTGCTAGATGGTTACCACTTAGCTGTGTGGTAACGGCCAAATAGAATACAATTACCACCATTCCATATAAATAAACATTTTTCTTATACTCACACCTATCAAATAGCCCTAAGTAAGTAACATAAGCACTTGATACTAAATAACGGAAAAATTTTTCATACCATACATAATCATACTTTATACATAAAATAATTAAAGTATACCTCATAAACATTTAATCATCATAAGCAACCATGATTCAAGAGCAAAATATTATGTCTGTGTATGTCACAATGGCCGTGTGGTGACGGCAGAGTAGAATACAATTGTCACCATCCCAAATCTCTCCCGTGGGTGTCATACAAGATGACTCAGAATAAATCAATGATGAGCAATGGGCAGCAGCGTTCCTCTTATACCACCATGCAATAGCAATGTACTGCGACTTTTGTGCCCGATAAATGGCAATATGCTCGCCACCTATTACATGGGACCTAACATAATTGGCGAAACGTGGGTGCTAGTTCACCTCTGCCTACCCCTTCGGGGATATAGGCGTGATTTATGTTTGTATGTATGTCACAGGATTCTATCCTAGGACGTCAGTGATGTTACCATTATAACGAACCGGCGTCAATCAATATCCCCCCCCCCCCACGTGTATTGTATAATTCACTTACATTATACGACAATTTGCTGCTTCGGATTTTATCTACGAGAACTGTCAAACACTGATGGTTACGATTTGGTAAACTCGAGCCTTAAGATTTAAACAGGGTAGCAGAGCTCCTGGTATATTATGCAGCAATACCTACTGCGAATACCGTGAGTGGTGAATGGCAAAAGTCTGGCTACCTTATTACATGAGGTAGGTGGCGAGCATCCATCGGACACAAAAGTCGCAGTACATTTTAAGGTGGTATAAGAGGAACGCTGCTGCCCATTCCTCATCACTGATTAATCTTAGTCGCCTTGTACGACACCCACGGCGAGATTTGGGGTGGCGACAATTGTATTCTACTCTGCCGTCACCACACGGCATTTTGACATTCAGTACTCATTAAAGTTAATTGACGTCTCTAACTGCCGCACTCAGAGACGCCAATTAACTTTAATGAGTATTTAATGTCAAACATTTTCATTCAAATCTAGACCGGACCATGTCGAGAGATCGATGAACGGAGAGAGTGATTGGAATGACAACATTCCAATCCATACTGCACAAAGTTTTGGCTTAGGTTTTACAGCCGGCCGCCTGCCTGACACCAACCCTCTTTGGGTATGCTGTTGTTGGTGGTTTGCCCTCTACCATTCGGGTGCCCCAAGGTGCTTATTGGTCTACACCGGGCAATATCCCCTAGTCGACTTTTACGACACCCATGGGATGAGTCGGGGCTGGCCTATTCTACGTTATTTTTTCGCTCCCATGCCAGCATAGGAGACGAGCTTATTATAATCAATATTACTATATGGCAGTCCTATATTGTTCACAAAATAGATAATATGCGATAAGATAAATATTGTCAAAAATAATAAAGGAAATTTAGTATGAATACATTTTATTTAAAACCAATATTTGCTTATTGATAATTATAATAACATTAAGGCGTAAATCAGGATAACACAATGGACACATGTTTAGACCCTGAATAGTTTGTATATTGACTTCAACGTGTAAATATTTTTTCTTGCACGGTCAAATATGACCAACAAATATCATATTATAAGGAACAATGCTTTCTAAGCTTCGTGATTGACTTTACATTGTTTAGTGTCAAAGTGAAACCGATATTGCCTTGGCTGCCCTTGTCGACAATATAAAAGACGTAGAGGACAACTTGCATGTATCAGTTAGTAGCTGAACTTAGAAACAGAAACACTAATCAAAATGTTCTCTAAGGTAAATATCACAATAGTAATTTAAATATAATATCCATAGTGGAAAAATTATATCAATTCAGAAACTCTAATGTAGAAAAAATAATTTTCTACGCTAACTACGAGCGCTTTGGTTAACGAATTTTATGTCAGAGCCACTCGCCTCTCACTTAGAATCACGGTGGAGCTTCACTATCCCAACCCCAGAAAGTACCTTAAATTTCTATAAAATTTTCCCAAAATTGGTTTGACATTTTTATTTGAACATTTTGTGAAGGTTTCGTTACAAAAATTATTACTAAGAAAAAGACGTCAAAAAAAACGCCCTGAAAATACGGACTTGATTCTCGCATCAGGACAAATAAATTTTGTTAAACTTTCTGATCTTTGTTTGTACCTATCCCAGTATGTGGTATTTCCGCCAGCATTTGTAAAACGTCGTCTCAGCATCGGTATAAAACTAGAAGGATTCCATCCAGCCCCGTTAGCATGACCACCGAAACACAATAATATGCTAAAGCCATTTATCGCTTTGATCTGTCAAAAACAATGGATTTTTGACAGTTATAAGCGATAAATGGCTTTAGCTGGTTCAACTACCGCGTTTGACTTCATATCGATGACTTGGCAAATTGTCTTATTGTCTTTATATTTCCAGGTGTTGTCCTTCGCCGCCCTGCTGTCGGTCGTGGCCGCCCACGGTCACGGGTTCTCCTCCCAGTACATCTCCAGACACGACGGGCCCGCGCAGGTCGTGCCCGTGCACGGCTATGCCCACGGACATGGCGACGGCTATGGTCACGGGGGACATGGCGATGGCTATGGTCACGGACACGCCGCCCATGATTACTACGTAAGTCTTTTCCCTACCCTGTTCCCAGTCTATCTGGGGTCGGCGCAGTGTGTTTCCTCTTCCGTTCATATCGGTCAAGCGTCATCAAGCCATTCACTTCCTTTTGATTTATATCATCCATCACACCGTAAAGGTGCTAGTGATGAATGAATGTATAGAAAAGAGACGGAACGAATCATGAGACCAATAAGAGACCGATGAACGGAGAGAGTGATTGGAATGACAACATTCCGATAAAGGTTTTGGCTTGGGTTTTACAGCCGGCCGTCTACCTGACACCAACCCTCTTTGGGTATTGCTACGTAAGCTAGGAAGACTTCAAAAGTAAAAATTGGAAAGGCGAATTGTGCTTTATGAATTATATTTAACACGAGATTTTTAATACATCATTTTAGGCGTACCCCAAATATGAGTTTGGCTACAAAGTGGAGGACCCCCACACCGGCGACTTCAAGAGCCAGCACGAGCACCGCGACGGCGACGTGGTGAAGGGCTACTACGCACTGCACCAACCCGACGGCTCCGTCAGGCACGTTGACTACCATGGCGACAAGCACACCGGGTGAGGACCTACTTTATATAACTGCAGCACTCAGAGAGGACAATTAACTTTAATGAGTACTTAAAAAAAGACCCGATAGACCCGGCAAGAATAGCGATTAGTTTTGAGTTGACAGTTTTTTGTATAATATTAGAAGAAATAAAAACTACATATACACGACAACGTATTAAGTACTCATTAATGTTGATTGACACCTCTGAGTGCGGCAGTAAATCTACATAATATCTACTACATTTCAAGTCTTATGTTACTTTGATATTAAGTAACTAATGAAATTTAGTGTGCACTTACTAATGCAGTGGTGACTATCATATGGTATGGTCGACTATAAAGTCATTCCAGAAATTCAGATTTAGTCTCATTGTCTGTTTTCTACGGGTGATAGGCGATTTTTTAGTAAATATCCACTAGCGTATGTAAGTAATTGTATACATTAGACACTGTATGCCCTCTTTAGGCAGTATGCCTGGTTTGGACTACCTTATCTGATAACAATGTGATAGTAGTTGTTTTTGCATATACAGTTACATTATTTATTGCAACATAAGACTTGAAACATTAAAAAATGTTGCACATACCTACTTCAGAATAAAAATAAAAATAAAGTATTCTATTTACGGAGACAATTAAACAATATTTATGTTCCATAACTTCGAAACATATTACCTGCTATTACAGTAAATTGAACTTACTATCTTTTTAAAACCAGTTTTCGATAATGTATTCAATGATAATTGATAATAATTCATATTACAAACGTTTGAGTAGGAGCACTCTTATACCACCTAGCAATATACTGAGATTTAGGTGCTCGATACATGGCAATAGTCGCGCCACTTATTTAATAAATGATATATCCCCCCCTATCCTATTTTGCGAAACGTAGCGTTTATTTACCTCTTCCTACCCCTTCGGAGATATAGGCGTGATTTATGTATGTAAGAGTTTATGCAATTTCTGTTCTCTTTTACAGTTTCCACGCTGATGTGAAGCACAGCACCCACCACGTCATCCCTCAGCATCACCACTATTAGGAACGGACACCGAACGCTTCAGTCGCCTCCAACATCTGTGATCTTTTGTTATTCTTTCTAATTTATTTTTATACGAAGTAAATTGCTCAACTTAATATTTGTCTTTTACTTTACCTGTGAACAATCACAAGTTTGAATTCTGAATACCTAAGTGCCATAAAATATTTTTTTTTATATCGATAGTGAATTTTATTTCAATTGATTAGTTGGATTTGAAAATTTGTACTTATTTTAAGCACAAATTACTAATATAGCATTTAACTATATATTGCAGTCATTTAACGTCAATTTATAGTATATAATATTAAGTACTTAATGTCAAAAATTTTCATTTAAATCTAGACCATAGAACCGGCAAGAATAGCGACTAGTTTTGAATTGCCATTTTTTACATTAAGTAGGTACTCATTAACGTTAATTGACGTCTCTGAGTGCGGCAGTTAGAGAATAGGCTTAGATCCTAGCCTATATCCCACCACGCTGGCCCAGTGCGGATTAGTGGGTAGGAAATGTCGGTATTTATAAAATACTTCCCCTATCATAATAGTCCAGCACCGGCAAAAGTGATCATAGGTTATTTTGACGGCCGCCTTGATCGAATGCTCAGGTTTTGGGTATTGGCCAAGAGGTCCCGGGTTCGAATCATGGTAGGGGCAAACTTTGTGATGACCACAAATGTTTGTTTCCGAGTCATGGTTGTGTATATGTTTGTGTAGTATATTTTCAACATTTATGTACATAATTATATTAAAAAATAAGTCCGTCATCTAGTATCCATAACACAGGTGCATAGGCTACTTACTTTGGGCTAGATGATAGGTGTGAGTGTAAAAATATTTATTTATTTAATATTTATTTATTATTTACAAAAACTTTGGAGTTGTAATAAAATGATGATTCATATTTTTTTAATACAAAACTGTTACTAAAACTATTATTATTAGTACTCAGTTCATATTTATAATTGTCTGACTACATACGATAGGTTTCATTCATCCACGATGTCATACATATGACTAAAGGTTATAAATGTAGTAATGAGCAGCAGTGTCCAACGACTGAAAATACTGAGACTTAAGTACCCGGTAGATGACAATAGGTTCTCCTCCTATTACATTTAAGCTAATGAAGCTAGCGAAATCTGGATGTTTGTCGATATGATGATGAGCGTATTGCCTAAAACGGCCACTCTTATCTTATATAGTCATACATACACCTAAGGGAAAAGGCGGATACATACATTTCTGCATGCCTCACAAGCGAGCACACAATTAGACTCAACGGTATTAGAAAAACAAAATTAGACAAACGATTTTTATACACTAAAGCGGCCGTTTTAGGCACTAAAGTATTCGTCTCAGTCCGAGGAGATTACTTGCTTCAACTGTTCAAAGCTAGAACAAAATGAAATTACTTATTACACATAACAATATATAAATGTGGGTGCTAGTTCACCTCTGCCTACTGCCCTTCGGGGATATAGGCGTGATTTATGTATGTATGTATGTACAATATATTATCAACCACGATTCGAATACAAATGTTTGTGTACAGTCAACGGCTCTTCAGACTACCCAAAACTGTCAAATTTCTTCAATCGATTGTCAACCTTATCTTGTTGGCAGTAGCGCCAAAAGTCAACTGAAAAAAATTAACATTTTGTGGTAGTCTGGCGTGCTGTAGTCTGTACATTCTACAAACATTTCAGTGACTAGGATTAGAATTCTCAAGCTCAGGTCGGCCCTACTAATCATAAATTATCTCATGATTTTTCCATGAGTCGAAATCTATATCTGACTGTCGCAGGTTTACACCAGTTTATAATTTTCATTATAGCTAAGGATTTGGAGAATAAGAAAACATATAAACGTCTCAAACTGTACAATTTAGAGCCATTTGGTACTATTACTGTTTGATCAAGCTTTAATTTGGTATGCAAATTGTATTACCTACTTGCCTCATATTTTTCTGTCGGAAGATTATAGTGTGATTTTTATCTGATTTGATCTGATTGATCTGATCTGATTTTTATCTTTAGATTTCGACTCATGGAAAAATCATGAGATAATTTATGATTAGTAGGGCCGACCTGAGCTTGAGAATTCTAATCCTAGTCACTGAAATGTTTGTAGAATGTACAGACTACAGCACGCCAGACTACCACAAAATGTTAATTTTTTTCAGTTGACTTTTGGCGCTACTGCCAACAAGATAAGGTTGACAATCGATTGAAGAAATTTGACAGTTTTGGGTAGTCTGAACCGAGCGGTAAAGTTAAAGAATGGTAAAGTTTTCTTCCCCAGGATTTGTTCTATTAATCTATATGCCCGATAAATGGCAATAGGATCGCCACCTTTTACATGCCTCTAACATAATTGGCGAAACGTGGGTGCTAGTTCACCTCTGCCTACCCCTTCGGGATATAGGCGTGATTTATGTACTGTATGTATGTAATCTATATGCGATGAGGGTAGAAGGGAACATATAACAGAGGAATATCTAAACATTAGGCTGAAATTAAAAAAAACACTCACACCTATTATCTATGAAGGAATACTATAAACTCCACACTTGAACGAGTGTCTAAAACTGCATTATTATCAACCATCACCAGCACCCATTAATGTCGCCATGGCTGGGTTATAGCCCTCTCGAAGAATAGGCCATAACCCAACACAGTGGCCGAGTACGGGTTGGCGGGTATTGACGACTGTAGGTCAGAGGGGAACAATGGCTTAACATGTCACCTAAAGCATGGAAGTACTGCATATAATATAATTTATTCAAACATTGCTTAATTAACGAAATCGCGCTAGTCGATGCGCTATCCTACTCCTCCACAGAGATCTATTAACGCCCTGGCTGGATCAACAGTCATTAATCCCAATACCCAATACCCACTGGGAGAGCTTGGTGGGCATTTTTTAAGCTCAGACCCATCAAGAATGGCCGAATGGCCTACACAGCTTCTATGGGGTTTTTAAGGCAGGTGAAAATCTTAGAACAAGAGATGTAGTGACAGCAGAGCAGAATACAATTATTGTCATACTCTCTCTCCAGTGGGTGTCGTAAAACCGCCGCCTTTTTACGTACTAAGGGTAAAGAAGACCGCAATGAGTAATGGTCAGCAGCATTCCTCTTATACCACCTAGCCTACCACCACGTATTGTGATTTATGTGCCCGGAGATGGCAACAGGCTCGCCACCTATTAGATGGCACCGAACTTAATTGGCGAAAAGTGGGTATTAATTCACTTCTGCCTACCCCTTCGGGAATATAGGCATGATTTATGTATGTATGAAAATCTTGAATGTGGTCATCGAGCGTTGCAATTAAGAATATCCTGTGAGGGTTTCTCATCAGGCAGGCCTCCAGGGTTCTACGAATCTGAGCGGGTGGACCATGACTCGTTCTTCCATATAAGAAAGGCCTGTGTCCCAGCAGTGGGGACATTAAGGTGTTGGTGATGAAGATGTTACTCATGTCCTGCATTATAATGGCATTATGTTTGTAATTTATGTTTCCATTAAAAAATACGAATAACCATTCGCGACCTCTTCGATCCTATTTCTTTTTGTACAATCTCCCAAAAAGCTTTCATATATTTAATCACACCATTTTTTGAAATTTTGTCTACTCATTGATTCATAGTAATTAGTTTTTAATGGAATATTGCAAAAGTTATACTTTTTGAATACAAAGACTACTACACTACTATACAAGTTACTTCGACATTCAAAGCTACATCCCATACCATACTTATTATATTTAGGGCCTGTTTCACAATCGAAAAGTAAGTTCGAAGTAGCTTACTTTGCAGATCATTTGACAGTTGTAATATGAAATAAATGCCAATTGAACTGCAAAGTAAGCTACTTCGAACTTACTTGTCGATTGTGAAACAGGCCCTTAAAGTATTTATTATTATTAAGGTAATTCTTATGGCGTAAAAAAACAATAAATTTTTTGTCTCATGTCATGTGAAACTAATTACATTAAAATCGATTGCAAACAGTGCATTCTAACTTCGTGAATTATACAGCCTATACATTAAGTGAAACCGATATTACCTTGGGTTCCCTTGTTAACAATATAAAAGCGGTAGAATTCAGCTAACATGTATCAGTTTGCAACTGAACTTAGATCCATTGACAACAGCAAAAATGTTTTCAAAGGTAAGAAAAATTCAGTGTGAAATGAATATAAAAAAGCCACTTTTAAAAGATTAGACGCATCATGCCCAGGTGACACTGCTAAAGCGGCACCAACATGATTTCTAAAATACTAAACATGAGAGCGATCAAAGAAATATTTTACATTTGAGTTTTTATTTTATTTTTTCACATTTCTGACCTTCATAAAATATTAAAAGTAAATCACTTTTAATATGTACTTTTTACACAGAGTATATTTGTGTGCAATATACGGTAATTTACGTGCCCGATACAATGCCAATAAGCTCCCTCTTATTACATGGGTTCATACATAGTTGGCTAAAATTGGGTGTTAATACACCTTTGCCTATCCCTTCGGGGGTAGAGATGCGTGATTGATAATGTAGTATGTAAATTTTTGTTCCCGTTTCCAGGTCTTGTCTTTCGCCGCCCTACTCTCAGTAGTAGCCGCCCACGGTCACGGGTTCTCCTCCCAGTACATCTCCAGACACGACGGGCCCGCGCACGTCGTGCCCGTGCACGGCTATGCTC
The DNA here is from genome assembly GCA_963931975.1 of Cataclysta lemnata. NCBI lineage: Eukaryota > Metazoa > Arthropoda > Insecta > Lepidoptera > Crambidae > Cataclysta > Cataclysta lemnata. Next base: position 5,743,183 of record OZ008343.1, read on the forward strand.
ACGGACATGGCGATGGTCATGGTCACGGACATGGTGACGGCTATGGTCACGGACACGCTGCCCATGATTACTACGTAAGTTATTTTTTATTTATTGGATGGCGAAAGAGTTCGATGGCTCAGCGCGCTTGGCCTGTGTTTAAGGAATGTTTGCTAAGGCCTGTCATTGTATGGGTGACCAAAAATATCTAAAAATATCTTGACTTCCTCTGTGCTTCAGAATTATTTATTCTGCAAACCCTCATATCCACTAAATCGCTCTGTCCTCATGATGCTTCGTTCATACTATTGCACAGTCCACTTTTAGATACTCATCCGAATATCACCGTTGTAAATATTCTTATGTGCGTGCTACATAATAGGAAACCTGCGTGCTCTATATTTTACTATTAACCTCTTCCGGTAAATATTCACGCATCACTGAAACTAAACTCGCATATTTCGGTTTTCAGATTTACAGTTCGAGTCAATTAGTCTTTGCAGCGCCTTGGAGTTTGAAATTTATATCGTTACTTATTTTATTTTTTCATTATAGGCTTACCCCAAATACGAGTTTGGCTACAAAGTGGAGGACCCCCACACGGGCGACTTTAAGAGCCAGCACGAGCACCGCGACGGCGACGTGGTGAAGGGCTACTACGCGCTGCACCAGCCCGATGGTTCCGTCAGGCACGTCGACTACCATGGCGACAAGCACACCGGGTGAGGATCTACTTACATAATATCAACAAGCTTTTTGGACCAAATAACAGATTTTTCCATTTAGATTCTTTTTAAAATGTGTATCATATTATTATTTTAACATTGTAATAGAAATGTTAGAATAATTATTACACAGAAAAAGTGGTAAGAAAAATTTCGAGAAATTATTGTCCAAACTCGCGTCCTCCACAATCTGGAATGGCCTTTACTACAACGTAGCAGCCGTCCGGTTGTTTTCAATTTTATTTGACCTCTTTTTCAATATATATATCAGAGTCATTGCATTCTGTACCTCAGTCTACTCTGAATCTAAAAAATGTGGATGCTTTTCCTCTCTTTCAAGAGTAGAAAAGTCAGTTATTTTGTTTGGTACATACCTATTTATTTTACTATCTTCATTATGGTAATCCTGTCATTCAACTTAAATCTTTCATTACTAATTTGTATTTTCTTTGTTTTTAGCTTCCACGCTGACGTGAAGCACAGCACCCACCATATCGTTCCACACCACTCCCACTACTAAGAGGCGTGAAACGACTCCTCTCTCATCTGTGATCCCTTTGTTATACATTTTGTAATTTATGTTTTATACTGCCAAATATAATTTTCTTACTGAAAGTGACTTTTGTTTTTTATTTATAATATTCGTTAGTTACGTACCTATTAATATTATTAATAAAAATAATAAGCAGTCCTGAAAATAATTTCAGTATTGTAATGAATTAAGATTTAATTTACGTTTTTCACTTAGCGTAATAATAATATTATTTTAATTGTGCCTTTGAGCTAAGATTGTTAAAGTCTACCAAGGAAGATTGCCTGGGCGTTTAATTAAGCACCATGGGACACCCGAATGGTAGTGGGCACACCACCAGCTACGGCAAAACAGTTGAAACACCCAAAGACAGTTGATGTCAGTCAGGCGATCGGATAGTGAAACCTAAGCCAAAACCTTGGCCAGTAGGTATAGATTGGAAAGTGGTCATCCTAATTACTCCCAAAAACCCCTTTCATTACTTTTTATATATTCATCATCACTAGCACCTATTCGTAGTGATGAATGATATAAATCAAAAGGGAGTGGATAGCTTGATGACGTTTAAACGATATCAATAAAAGCGGAAACATACTGCGTCGAGCCCGGACAAACTAAGAACAGGGCAAGAAGACGGCGCTAATAGCAAAAAGTGAAATAGCAAATAAAGCAAAGTAAATAATAAAGCAATAGAAATTACAACCTGATACATATCGATACTTTAAAATCTCAAATGGCGTAATCACCAAATCATCACTTTTCAGAAGAGCCGAAATAACGTAAAACACTAAGATTAAAATTCATATCTTTTGAACTAATAATGATAAACTGAAATCAGGATCTTTACAATACAGCTATACGATATTAAGGATTCTACAAATATTTGCAAAACTGATTTGTGATTACGCCAAACAAATTTTGATGACTTACCGTTAACGACCTAAAAAATGGCTGTTCTATTAAAATGGAGGTTGGTGTAACTGTTCAAAATTATGTCTTATACACCAAGCTCGATAGTCAGTCTTTTTCACATAATTATAACAAAATCTGAATAATAAAGTTTTTAGGTATTTGCGACATAAAAAAATGGAAATTCTTGTTTATCAACGCTTAACATGTAGGTAATGACCATTTTATTCGAATTTTAAAACTCCGATTAGACAGATGAAAAAAAATAGAGTAATTCTGCATTCAAAAGTCATTTTGGCCAAAATGGTGATTACGCTATTTCATATAAATCATACCTTTATTCCTGAAGGGGTAGTTAGAGGTGAATTAATAACCCACAATAATCAAGTTGGCATATTATGCCAACTATTAGTTTCCATGGAGCAGGGGGCGAGGTTATTGTCATATATCAGGCACATAATATACATATATATAATATACATAATATACACATATATATCGCAGTCTATTTGCTAGGTGGTGTAACAAGAATGTTGCCTCATTTCTAAATCTAGTAAGGTACACTTTTACGGATTTTATTCATAGTAATGTCGAGATGAATATAAATAGACAACTCTTACACTGACGCATCTCATCTAGCCTAAAAGTAAGAGTATAAGCACCTAGTGTTATGAACAGTTACTGGGGTCGAATATTAATAATTATATTAATTATTAAATATAAACAGTAAACATACTACATAATAGTTTGAGATAGAGGCCCCATACTCATAACTTCAGGAGAAATATTTTGTAAATGAATCAAACTTTTGAGGTTGGACTTAAAATATTAAATAGAACTAAATAAAAAATATTAACCACCATTAATTATTTTCAAGACTTTAGAACTTTGCATAAATATAAGGTACAATAACATACATACACAAATCACGTCTATACCCTGGAAGGGGTAGAGAGAGGTGAATCAGCACTCACGTTTCGCCAATTAGGATAGGGCCTATGTAATAGGTGGCGAGCCTATTGCCATGTAGGTAGGTGTAAATCGCAGTATATTGCTGGCTGGTATAAGAGTAACGCTGCTGCTGGCCATTACTCATCGCATCGGTCTTTACCCTTAGGCTCGAGTTCACCAACACGTAAAACAAGCGATTAAAAGATAGCCGCCAGTTTTTGACAGTTCTACCATAATATGATAAAATGTCAAAAACCGATGATTAAATAATAATCGCCTGTTTAAGTGTTGGTAAAATCCAGCCTTTGTCGCCTTGTACGACACCCATGGGAGAGATAGGGGTGGTGACACCGATATTCTGCTCTGCCTTCACAACACTGCTACAATAACATAGACTCTTGAAATGTAAAAAGAAATAAAGACGTAAAATGTTAACGTATGCGTAGCAGACAAAAGGTTTCCACGATTTAACGCCATAATCTATACGCCATCCTGAACAACCAGAATATCTGGTCCCCGTGGGGGGATTCGTCTTCCATTATCATTTAGTCATAGCATCAGGATCTACTCATTTGGGCGCATTATCAACTCTTACAAACCTAATTGTTAAAGCCATGTATATGTTTCAAAAATCTTAGCCGGTCAAAACCATTTTTTACTGATATCAGGCAAAGGTAGTTTTAACGAAGGCTTCTTTCTAAACTAGGCATTAACTGATAAATATATTTATTATCTCAAGTACTTCAAAAAGCATGTTATGACCGTTGTACTCACTGCATCTGCAGTCAATAAAACGTACCCGTTCCGTCAGTTTGGTTCGGTTAGTATGGTGCCTAGTTTATAACCCTTTAAAGTCTTCTTCAAATTACTTTGGCCTAATATCAATCTATACTAGTTTTTTCTGGCTACGAAGACCAATTACATGTTCACCGGTTAAGAGTTTTGATTGTAACATAGTCATACATGTAGAAAGTTGATTACTTTTCCTACAATTATTGACATCCATTGTCATAACATTAAATTAACAAAATGAAATATTACAATAATGTGAAACTTAAAACATGTTTAGGTTATGAGGGTTGATTTTCATTAAAAAATCATGAATAACACCTGAAAATTTTACATAAAAGCAGAGAGAACCCTGCATGATTGATACGAATCAAAAGGGAATGGATTTTACAGAAATTAAAATCGTTTTGATAACTACATTGCCTACAATAAATCTTTATGGGCATGCAATATTAGATAGTAATTATTTTTTTAATTTGTTGTTAGACTATATTATCGACCCGATATCGTTTAGAACTAATGACTTTGCGACACTATTGCGTTCTAAGAGTCGTGGTAATTTTTCTGGCTATACATTTAAGTGAAACCGATATTACCTTGGGTGCCCTTGTTAACAATATAAAAGACGTTGAATTCAACTAACACGTATCAGTTTGCAACTGAACATAGAAACAATAACTTAAGTAAAATGTTCTCTAAGGTTCGATAAAAATATTTAAATTCAATATTCTTTATTTTAATCATATTTTTTAAAAGTCAACATAGTACAGCAGTCAATAATGACAACACTATTTGAATGGTTTTAAATAGGTACTTACATGACAGTAATAAAAATATATAATAATATTCGATTTCCAGGTGTTGTCCTTCGCCGCCCTGCTGTCGGTCGTGGCCGCCCACGGTCACGGGTTCTCCTCCCAGTACATCTCCAGACACGACGGGCCCGCGCAGGTCGTGCCCGTGCACGGCTATGCCCACGGACATGGCGACGGCTATGGTCACGGGGGACATGGCGATGGCTATGGTCACGGACACGCTGCCCACGATTACTACGTAAGTGAATTAGTATCTGTTGCAAGTAAATAAATACATTTTCTGCACATACGAGACATAGATAAGAAACACTACAAGATACAATTTCTCGTTATTATTTAACTTAAGCAAAATATGCCTTACTTATTAAATAATAAAAGCTAAGTGCCATGTCAACGGTTACGGTTGTAAAAAAAGGTAGATTTTTTTGAAAATGTATTTACTGAAACCCGTGCAGGATCCGTCCGTTTTCCGCAATCGTTATCGTAACTACGGAAGGCCAATCAGGAAGTAAATTATTTGTATCGAAAACGTTGATTTCAATTCCCGTATCAAGACCTCCGTATCATAGAAAATTTTGGATGTAATAATTCTTCTTCTTCTTCTCCCTGCCCTGTTCCCAAGCTAGTTGGGGTCGGTGGGTTATGTTACCTCTTCCATTCATATTGGTCAGACGTCATCAAGCCATCCACTCCCTTTTGATTCATATCATCCATCACAGCGTAAAGGTACTGTTTCTCTATAATATTCTAATTGTTCTAACAAAACATTATTCTAACACAATAACCTACAGGCGTACCCCAAATACGAGTTCGGCTACAAAGTGGAGGACCCCCACACCGGCGACTTCAAGAGCCAGCACGAGCACCGCGACGGCGACGTGGTGAAGGGCTACTACGCACTGCACCAACCCGACGGCTCCGTCAGGCACGTCGACTACCATGGCGACAAGCACACCGGGTGAGGACCTACTTGCATCAATAAGCTTTCTTGCCCGGCTAGCATGACCACTGAAACACGTTATGATATAGCCGTTTATCGCTTTAAACTGTCAAAATTTCATGTATTTTTGACAGTTCAAATAAATTGCTATATCATATCGTGTTTCGGTGGTGATGCTAGCCGGGTTAGACCAAAGAATATTTTCTTAAAATGGATATTCCGTCATTACTCTGCCTGCCTGATATATGAATGCATATGGAGGAGAAAAAATAAAAATGTTTATCTACTTAATATATCGCTATCGTAGTGGCATAGTGCAGTGCGTAAACTGTTATTTTACTGTAAATCAGATACAATAGATTTGCACATCCATTAGAGAAATAATATAATTTGGTTACCTACTTATTATTGTATTGTTCGACGTGACCTCTACAACATGTATTTTTACTTTTCAGGTTCCATGCTGATGTGAAACACAGCACTCATCACATCGTTCCTCATCATCACCACTACTAAGAAGTGATTAAAAAATGCTTTACATAACTGTCTTTTGTCTGTGATCTTTTTGTTAAAAATTTGATTATGTTTGTACTTATTGTAAAATAAATTATTTTCTCTGAATATAAGACGATTTTGCTATTTTTCCTTATATTTCAAGTTTATATTAATGGCATGCGTTATTTAAGTGTATCAACCAATGCAATAGTTAAATGGAAGCTGTTAGAATTAAATCCTACATAATATACTTCCCCTGCATACACATAGTTATTATTATATGCAATCATATTTTATTTAAATATAATATCATTGATTATATACATAAAAATACAAACAAAATAAATGACAAAAAATTACATTTTGTCACTAAAGGCCAAACAGGAAGTAAATTATTTGGGCCAAAAACGAATTTACATTTTTTTTTTAATTTAAAAAATTTACATTTTTGTCATTTGTTTGCATGTAATTTGTTTGTTGTAGGCTTAAAAAATCTGAATGTTTGGCAAAGTCTATTGTTATTAATATTGAGATATCTGAATGTCTATTCAAACATTTCATATTGAAATGCGCGTTCGAACGATTTCATGTTATGCAAAAACAATTTTTTTGTTATTTGTAATATTTTTTGTCTTTTAAACTTGCTATAATTAGCTAGTATTGAGAAAGCCCTGCAGCATAGTAGGCACATGCATTTATAGGGAGATTAACCCACCACACTGGCCTAGCGCGGATTGGTGGGTATTAACTATTGAAGATGCAGCTGGATTCAAGGAAGGAAGTATCATCCAATGACCGGCTTAGCGAACATTACTTCGTTTACGAAATCGCAGTCCGAACGAAGCTAAGCTAACATACCCATACATACATAAATTACGCCTATAACCCCGAAGGGGTAGGCAGAGGTGAACTAGCACCCACGTTTCGCCTATTATGTTAGGTCCCATGTATATATACGAGCCTATTGCCATTTATCGGGCACAAAAGTCGCAGTACATAGCTATTGCTAGGTGGTATAAGAGGAACGCTGCTGCCCATTCCTCATAATTGATTTATCCTTAGTCGCGTATGCGTTAAGTCTCTTAAGCCTAAATTACAGTGTAATAGGGACAGAGGTGGCTTGTTTGTAATTGAAATAATTTTTAAAAATACAACCAACTTACTTCAGTAAAGTGCCTTTATGAAACAGTTATAGCCTCTTACATACTTCCTATAGGATTTCCTAAATTAAAAAGAGAAATAGACCAGAAAAATTATTGCCGTAATGCGACAATCGAACCCGTGTCATCTGAAATCCAGGCAGCTGCCTGGCGGAGACCAACCTGAATGTATTCCATAATAAGTTTTCATCTGTTTAATGTTCAAATACAAATACAATTATATTTCGCAGCTTCATTCTTAGCGATTTAAGCTTACATGTTGTAGTGGCGCCCCCAAGCGTCACCCTTGCACGGATTTTTAAAGATATTTTTATTTTTTACTATGGCAATATTAAAAAAGATAAATAAACGTTACTACTCGACCAGTCCGGCCGTTACGCTTCCTCATTACGTGTTTCCGTGCCGAACCCTTCGCACGTCAACGTCAACTCACCTACCTACGAATAATTTAAAAAAAAATAACGGCTTTCAACATGGGGAACTATAGAAAATAACGAAGAAAGAAGATACGAAAACTAGAAGCTTATTCGTCTGAAGAGGAATTAAAGAGCATAATAATATATTTAGTGATGCGAACAACTAAAATCGGGGTTGTATCTGTCACATACATACAGAATGCGCAATTGCCAATAATCAGGGCTCTTGTCGTTCTTATTAAAAGATGTGCTACTTATGCCAAGGATATTTCGTGATGCGAACAACTAAAATCGGGGTTGTATCTGTCACATACATACAGAATGCGCAATTGCCAATAATCAGGGCTCTTGTCGTTCTTATTAAAAGATGTGCTACTTATGCCAAGGATATTTCGTGATGCGAACAACTAAAATCGGGGTTGTATCCGTCACATACATACAGAATGCGCAATTGCCAATAATCAGGGCTCTTGTCGTTCTTATTAAAATAAGATGTGAATACCTACATATACCAAGGCTATATATCCTTATTAACATATTCTCAAGAACCAATGTTCTTATAGCTCCATGCCGGAGCTCAGCGCACAGTCCCTTGCCAAGCGAGGTTGACGCATGTAAGTACATCTCATGATGTGTACACGCTCAAGGGACCATCGGCCGCCACTGCCGACGCCTCCGTCGCGGCTCGAGGCAACTTCCGAGTCCGTAGAAGTTCTCACAAGGATGAGACCCTTCAGATCCTCGGCGACACACCCGATCCGGAGACAAGTTGAGCTGCTTCAGTTCAGCAGGATATAGCTGCAAGGTCGCACAAGGTCTTAAAAAAGGAGATCCCTTTTCAAGATTCCTGAGCAAGACTCAAAAGGTTTTTTCTTCAAGTATTTAAGTTATAAATATTTAAGGTAAGGAAAACATATTAATAAATCTGATTCCATCAAATTGCGATTTTTTCTTTTTAATCCTTCTATATTGAACACCGAAGACAAAGCAGCTTTGTCAGTTATTTATATAAAAAAACCGGGGAACTTCAAGACCCTATATCAAGAGAAGCCGGATACGGGGCGACCAGCACCAGGCCCGCGAGAGCAGTGGGCACACCTGCGCGGGCGCGATATATCAGCACCAGCCGGTACCGCCGCCGCCGCAGGCCTACCCGCAGCCGCCTCCGCAGGCGCCGTTATAAGAGGTACTTAACTTATTGTGTTGGTCGACTACGCTACTTCTGTCACGAGTGAACAATAATGATTTACTATTCACATATTATCTAAAAACACATAGCGACCATACATAATACGAAATTGCTATTCAAAGGATTTTGCTGCTTCAAAATTTATAAGTCAAGACTGTTTAATGGCATAAATCAATTGAGTTAAAAGATGTTTATTTTTTAGTAAACATAAAAGAGTCTGATCGATCCACCTTTGCTTTAAATATTGTGGTTGCATTTATAAATTGTTATGTCTACACTTCGGTTTATGTACGGCGGCGCCGTAAGTTTTTACAAAGTTGTTGAAAATACCTCCATTTTAATATTGTGACTGCATTTACGATTTTAATTTCTACCCTTCGGTTTATATCGTCGTATGTTTTTTAGACGTGGGTGCTAGTTCACCCCTACCTCCCCCTTCGGGGATGTAGGCGGGATTTATATATGTATGTATGTATGTTTTTTGGAAAGTTGTTTATACCTGTCAGGGAATGCCCTAGAACAAAAAACATACTATATGTATATAATTTATATTGATTCGATGACATCATCTGTTTTGGCCAAAATTATCATGCATGCCAAAATAACCTCAAGATTATCGCTAAACTTGCGATTTGTAGGATTTATCCTAAACAAGGAAGAAAAAAGCTATCTTTTGCCTAGTAAGGATGATACATTTCTGGGTATTATTTTTTAATTCAACAAAGATGATATCAGAACTAACGTTATAGAAAAGAGAAATAAAATTAAACACTATTTACAACAAACGGCTTGGTTGACCGAGTATAAAGGCATCTTTGCCCGGAATCAGCCCGGAATGCCGAGAACGCGGGTTCGATTCCTGCATCAAAACTATGGTTTTTCGAATATTCTCTACTCTAACCACAAATTTCTTTAGCCAATTTACAACATTTTATTAGTAACAGTATGAATTTACACTATTTTACAAGTTTAATTAGACTACTTATATTACTTTAACTAGCAATACAGTATTCTTGGCTATACACCATAAATATATAATTACATAATCACAGCTAGAATCAGACCACTGCTTGACCATTCAATAATACCCCCACTTAAATTAAGTGTCTAGGGAGATATGGTAGCGGTGCCGGGTGAAGACATTAATGGAATAGTTACTTTATCTTATATAAATACCAAGACAACTATAAGGCGAATGCTTTATCGTGTATGAAATTTTCGGACACCGAATGGAAGCTTAGTGATTACGCCTTTAATGAAATAATAAGCTAGCTTGGCAATTTTAATATACGTAGATCTTTTTGCAAGTCGGTCGGTCAAATGCGAAATGCGCTATTTACGTACTTGACAGAGTGACCCCAATGCATGGAATACTGATGTTTTTACTGATATACTGATATATATTTCTAGTAATATTTATTTTTACGCGTTCGCGCTTTACATACTAATTCATTAAAAAAAAAAAAAAAAATTAAAGATTGTGATTTATAAATCTGAAGGGGTTGTAGTGTTCCCTACTAGCTAACGGTTTTCATTATTTAAATTATTAGATTCCTCTCGCTGTATCAGGTTAAGTTGTCTTTCTTAGTCTTAAGACCTAAAGACCAAGACGGCCGCCTTGGTCGATGGCTCAGATTGCTGGGTATTGGCCAAGAGGTTCCGAGTTCGAATCCTGGTAGGGGCAAACTTTGTGATGACCACAAATGTTTGTTTTCGAGTCATGGTTGTGTATATGTTTATGAAGTATATTTTCAACATATATACATAATTATATTAAAAATATGTCCATCATCTAGTCTTCATAACACAAGTGCTTAGGCTTACTTTGGGCTAGATGCTAGGTGTGAGTGTAAAAAAAAAAAAAAAAAAAAAAAAGAACCTAAATAATACAACAAGCAGGTTGAAATGTTGGGTAACATTTTGTAAGGATAATTATAACTAGTACCACACAGGCTCTGTATCAAGATTTACCGAATTTTTCACAGAAATGTTTGTCAGAGGGGCTAAGTACGGTACCTCAAACTCCTACAAATCGGCACTTACCTTATAATTTAATAAGACATTATAATGATTAAGGATTTGAAAAAAAAAAAAAAAAAAAAAAAAAATATATATATAGATAAAAGGAATTAAAATATTATATATGAAAGGAGTTTATAGATTGAGACCAAATACAATATCAGCTGGAACCCAACCTAATATTGTCTTACATTTCAAACCAGTGGCCAAATAAAGATCTCAATATAGAAACCAAAAAGACAGCAACCTGTGTAGATTTCGCCACCGCACATCGGGTCCAAAACACATATATAGGTTATATACATTAATAAAACTAAAAGTAATTTACAGAAACTTAATGAAATAGTTATATTATACGTAAAGACCAAATTAATATCAACCCGTTATCAAAATTCTCAAATATAAAGTAGTACTTAGTAGTTCCCACGCCACGGGTATCATAGATTATTTGAATAGAACATTTTTTCCGCGTGGTTCAGAAGTTCAATTATTTATTACTTTTAAAAAACAATTTCGTAAAATTTGTTGATACATCTACATTTGGCGCTCAAAGCACCCGTCACGCGGTTCATGACGACAGCCAATAAAATTGGGGTTAGCATCGATGTAATACGGAAGGCTGCAGGTTGCAGCAGTAACTCTGAATCATTCACAAGATTCTAAGGCATGTAGGTACTTAAATAATCGTTTTAATTATTAAATAGCTTAGATTAAATTGCTAAGAACAGCAAAGATATAATAATAACAAAATAAAAGATCTAAATAGTTATCTATTTTAATGATTGATTCTTTTTTTCTTGAGGCATACAATAAATAAAATTGATCGATACTTTAACTTCTAGGGAATATATTTGAAGTCCCTGCTGAAATGTTAAAATAACTATTAAATGGTAACTTTTCTATAAAAGCATAACTTAATCGCACTCGCCGGCCGCTGCCGCGGCACGCTCGCTTCGCTCGCTCGGCTCGTGCTATTCATTGGTTCATGTACCAACCTAACTTAACCAACTCATGTCGGTAAATAGTAAGATTTACCAAAAGGATCAACTAATATAGACGCAATAATTTGTGTAAAGATTAAACATACAAAATAAATAAAAACACTATTTATTTTTATAAGTGCTAGTCTAAGTAAGATAGATCAAATCGTTTTTAGATGGTCTAACAATATTTTTTCCCTTCTATAATAGCTCTCTATTAAAGATTTTTGATAGTGATTTTACTCGATCTTTGTTATCGAACCACTCCATATAATTTAAGGTTATTTATTAATTTAATTAGAATACTAAAAATCAGCTTAGTGTTCTTGAATTAATGCCATGAGATAACATTTTATTAACTAAATGGTTACCAATGGTACCTATACTGTTGTATTTTATATTCGTTTCTCTAAACATCCTACAACATGTAAGCTTAAATCGCTAAGAATGAAGCTGCGAAATATAATTGTAAATCAAACGAACTTACCTGAAGTGAAGTTCGATTATAATTATATGAGCAGCTTCATTCGACGCGATTTATAAGATCCCTCCCAACATCTGTAAAGATGTCCATCCCAACCCAAATCCAGACAAATATAAAATACAAAATTACAGAATAGTAGGTAGGTTCGGGCTATAAACTATAATGAGGAAGCGTAACGGCCGGACTGGTCGAGTAGTAACGTTTATTTATCTTTTTTAATATTGCCATAGTAAAAAATAAAAATATCTTTAAAAATCCGTGCAAGGGTGACGCTTGGGGGCGCCACTACAACATGTAAGCTTAAATCGCGTCGAATGAAGCTGCTCATATAATTATAATCGAACTTCACTTCAGGTAAGTTCGTTTGATTTACAATAATAATTGACTTCTTGTGTATCAATTGAGTTATAATTATTCATTCATGTTTTTCTACCTCGCCTCGCTTATAAGTCTTATGTTTTAATTAATATGGTTTTACAGGATCATCATAAGAGGAGCTCGCTAGCGCAGTAGCATAGCGCGCTCGGCCTGATTGCGTAAACTAAGCAATATCGCTAGGCCGGTCATTGGATGAGTGACCAAAAATTTATTATCTCGAGTTCTTCCGTGCTTCGGAAGGCACGTTAAGCTTGTTCCCGGATGAATATCTGCAGTCGTTAATACCCACCTACCCGCAATCGGCCAGCGTGGTGGGTTATGGCCCAATCTCCCTATATTCTGCAATCAATAGGGAAGGCCCGTGCCCCAGCAGTGGGGATATTTTTTAACGGCCGGCTTGGTCGTATGCTGGATATTGGCCAAGAGGTCCCGGGTTCGAGTCCTGGTAGGGGTAAATTTTTGTTCTCGAGTCATGGTTGTGTATTTAATGTAGTATATTTTCAACATTTATATACATAATTATATTAAAAATATGTCCGTCATCTAGTATCCATAACACAAGTGCTTAGGCTACTTACTTTGGGCTAGATAATAGGTGTGAGTGTAAACAAATATTTATTAATATTATTTATTTATTAAAGGGCTGATGATGAAATAATCATAAAATATTCTGCATAATGTTTTATATTCCACAAGTAGGTATAATGGCAAATACTGCGATTAACGTACACAGTGGACAAAATACTATAACAAGTATGATACAACTATGCCACAAACAAAAATATATGAACACGCTGAAAACATATGTCTGTCTAGCATATAAAATCAGCAAATAATAGAAATATAATCACAACGATCCTTTGATGGTGAATATGGTGATACTCAGATATTGCTGAAAGATGTGAACACTATAATAAACCACAGATAGCATAGCAGTTTTCTATTTATTTTGATAACTCGTAAGTTTATAATGACGAAAGGAGATGTTCTAAAATGGCCCATGGATCTGTAAACTATATCAAAAAATTTAGAAAAAAATGATGATTCTGGGAAAATTGCAAATAAATATAAAAAAATTATGATTGATATTTTACATACATACATACATAAATCACGCCTATATCCTCGAAGGGGTAGGCAGAGGTGAATTAACACCCACTTTTCGCCAATTATGTACGGTCCCATGTAACAGGTGGCGAGCCTATTGCCATAATATCGGGCACATAAATCGCAGTACAAATTTATGTTGCTAGGTGGTATGAGAGAAATGCTGCTGCCCATTACTCATTGCTGTCTTTACCCTTAGTCGCTTTGTACGACACCCACGGGAGAGATGGGGGTGGTGACAATTGTATTCTGCTCTGCCGTCACCACACGGCCAAAAAAAATATTTTAAAACCATTAAAATCACATACATCTGTAAGTAGGTACCCATCTAATGTTAAATAAAATACGTACGTCAATGTTATAAAGTGACATCTTCCTTCCGCCATGACGGCTAGGCTGTTGTGTTAATCTAGGCCTAAATATAAATACAACAAGCCAAAAACCAGAGCTTAAAAATAGGAATTTAACATTTAAGAACTGTTTTATAATTTATTGCCTATATTTTCAATAACTATACAAGTATATGGGCCAGAGTCCATACATTTTAGAACATCTTTATAATGTTGTCTTCTGACAGATTACAAACTGTGTGTATCCCATAAATTAGAATGAAATGTCGACATTTTTAACAATTATTCTTACTTGTTTCTCTAACAATATAAGAACGAGAGTGAGTAATGTAAGATAATATAAATTTACAATAGTGGTGAGATGGAAATAGGTCAGGTTTTAACTCATATAATTATCAAGAATAGCTCAATTCGACACCTATGGAAGAGATATCGGGCCTGACATCTGTAGAAAGGGTCTAATAGGTACAGGTATACTATTGCCACTTTCATGGAAATTATGCCATGGCCGTCATCAAAGTATACCAATTTGATGACGGCCATAGCATAATTTCCCTGAAAGTGGCAATAGGCACGATTAACATAAACATCTTTCTGCCTTGTTCCCAGTCTATCCGGGATTGATGCAGCATGTCTTTACTGCTATCTGAAAGGCGAATGTGACTGCCTAACTTATGCTTATACAAGTAATGGAAAGGACTTCGAGAAACCGAGAAAATGAACAGAATAAGTTTTTGGGATTCAACATTCATGTTTATCATTTTTTCAGTCGCACACACTTCATTTTCTTTTGTTGTTCTATCCATTATTGTCCCTTCACACATTTCACAAATTCATATAGAAAGAAATTACCTTCTACACAACACTATTCCCTTAACTGATCACATGTCGATAGCCATGTCGAAATTTGTTTTGAATAAAATAATAAACTGACTTCACAAAAATATTGCTTTTTATCACGATATTGTCTAACGGTTTGCCATGTAGAACTAATTACGTACCTGCTTACTTTACGACATCGAACGCTACGTTCCAGAATATTTTTACTGCATATCCATTAAAGTGAAATCAATATTAAACCTTGAGTGCCCTTGTTAACAATATAAAAGAAGTAAACCACAACTAACACATATCAGTTGACCAGTAAGCTTTAACAAGAATAACACAATGTTTTCTAAGGTAAAATAACAAAAGTTTTATTATTAACAATAGGATTAATTTATAATAAATACAGTTTTTCCTTAATAACACTGATTAATAAATATTTTCTTGAAAATAATTTACAAGAAATAGTTTTTAGCATTTATTTTCACCATTGTTTTAAAAATATATATCGAGCTTAATATTAACTAGAATAATGTCTTCTAACTTTTTATATAAAATTTCTCAGGAATATAACCAAGGCACTAATATCAATATTAAAGTGTCATATTGTAAAAAAAATTCAATAAAGTATTATTATAATAAAGTGTAATTATGAGAAGATATTGACAAAGTCTCAAAAAACTAAATTGTTCAAATGCTTTCTTGGAGGACTGTATATCACAACAAAGAACCAATAGAAACCATACCAAAAACTATCAAATATCGGCAATTAATCAAGGACTGAGCTTTAATGCTGAGAATCTATTTTAGAATTTCGATAGTTCTGTCTAAATTGTCGCACTTATTTTTGTAGACATATGTATATTATAAGTAATATATTAGTTTAATATTCACTATCGCATTGGGTTGTTCTGTAATAATAGTCGCAAGTGTGCTTGAACTAATTAAATAAACTTATTCGTGACTGATGAAAACACATTTGACCGTTATCCACAGGTGCTGTGCCTCTTTGGACTGCTGTCAGTAGTGGCTGCCCACTATGGCGGGTTCTCATCCCAACACATCTACAGGCACGATGGACCAGCACATCCTGTGTATATGCATGGGCATGGCCACGGGTTCGACTATGGACATGACGCCCATGATTATTATGTCAGTTAATTTCATCATGTAAAACAAGTAACACTCTTAACTTCGATTTATTTTTATTTTAATTTTACTTATGATTGATTTAAAGGTGTTGCGTTAGGAATGGGAAGCCCTTCAAATTCTAGCTAGGTGTACAGATATTTTAACCGGGTAGTACATTCGACTATAAGTTACCATTGTGCTGGAGGAGTTTTCTATTCCCTTGATTTAAAATTTATTCACATCCATTTTTCCCTCCCTTCCCCTAGGTTCTCAGGAGAGACTATAATTTACTAGTGCAGATTGATGTCAGCTTGTCTTGTTTTATTTTTAATGTACATATATTTTTTAAAAGACACGAGAACAATTTTTGCCAATTAGGAAACAATATTTAAAATAATCAGAGCATAGATCTCAATCTGTAATCAATAGTAATGCCCGTTGATTTCCATTGTTAATACAGATAACAACATGCCCGATGTTATAGTTGTGCACTTTTAAATTTCTCAAACTAAATTGATTATGACGATTATAAGCTATTTTTCAAATGTTTGTACAATACCCTTAAAAATCAAAGATAATTTTACTCCCATTTCAGGCCCACCCCAAATATGAATTCTCTTACAAAGTGGAGGATCCCCACACCGGTGACTTCAAGAGCCAGCACGAGCACCGCGATGGTGACGTGGTGAAGGGCTACTACTCGCTGCATGAGCCTGATGGCTCCGTCAGACACGTCGACTACCATGGCGACAAGCACACTGGGTAAGATCAGAATAAACAACATTTCATATTATTTTCAAAATACTTTTATTGTGAAATTATAAGAAACTAGACTAAAAATGTGCCGCCGTGTGGTGACGACAGATTAGAATACAATTGTCACCTCCCAAATCCCGTGGGTGACGTACAAGGCGACTAAGGATAAATCAGTGATGAGGAAAGGGCAGCAGCGCTCTTCTTATACCACCTAGTAATATACTGAGACTTTTGTGCCCGATACAAGGCATTAAGCTCGCCACCTATTACATGGGACTTGATATAGTTGGCGTAACGTGGGTTCATCTCTTCCTACTCCTTCGGGGATATAGGCGTGATTTATGTATGTATGTATGTAGACTAAAAATGAAGGCACTAACATTTTTGTATTTTGGTTATGTCGTTTAGATAATTATATTAAAATCAGGATTCAAATTCCAGCCGCTCTAAACAGACGTAAGCGCCAAATTGTGTCATAACTGTGGTTGTATGGGAAATGACCCTGCTGCTTTATTCTCAATTGAAAAATTATTATTTTATATTTAATTTAGTTATTACCAACTGCAACGGAGGGTTCAAAAATTTAATATTATATTTATGTTTCCAGCTTCCACGCTGATGTGAAACACAGCACTCACCACATCGTTCCCCATCACCATCACTACTGAGAGCTGCTTCATCACCAATACAACTCTTGATTCTTTGTTGTCTATTTATTTACTATCTGCGGCACATAATATATTATTATGATCAATAAAATGAATTTATAAATAGACGTTACTTGTATCAATACAATTCACTTACCCTGTGATGAATTTACCCTGAATGATTCTACTTAGTACTACAATTGTACTCTTTGGGTGTAGCGTTCATTTCGTGATACTACTAGAGGAATGAGCGATAAACATGCCAAATGCATAATGGTATCCAGGATTTACTAAATCATGTATGTATGTTTTAGAGGCGCTCTTACTGCCGCACTCACCCCCGAATACAGAAACGAAAAATTTAAATGTTGTCAAAATTGACGTTTTTCCATACAAATTCTGACAGGTAATGTCCACTTAACATTTTAAGCAGTGCCCCAAATTTGATTAGCGTTTCTGTATTCGGGGGTCAGACACGTCAAATAATGTTAATGAGTACATAATGTCAAAAACTGAGAATTCAAAACTCGTCGCTATTCTTTCCGGGTTTTTATGACACTAAGTACTCATTAAAGTTAATTGACGTCTCTGAGTGCGGCAGTTAAACTTACAGCTAGTTTGCAAGTCCCGGGCAACAACAAAGGGTCTAGCCTATCTATTCGAACTCATAGAAAACAAAAGTATGAAACTAATGATTTTTTTTTCTCTGAAATACGTCAGTTTCACACTTTTTGTATTCTATGCGTTCGATAAATAGGCCACTAGGTTAGAGGGAAGGCTTGTATAATTGCATAGATAGTCACCCAATTTGGCGTCACTGGTGCTCTATATATGGTTAATACGCATCAACGCTTACCTACACTCTGTTCGTTCCCCTCTGCATTCCCAATCAAACTGGCCTGCGTATTTAGATTTTCTATTTCAAGGTCACTAACCTAACTTAGCCCCCGAGGTGGCGGTCAGACACCTGGTGTCTGCAACTTTGTATCGCTAAAGTGGCATCAGACACCTGGTGTCTGTCGTTGCTTCCGCTATTTTATAAGCAAAATAAGTTCATTTTACCTGAACGCAACGTTCTTTTAAGTTTCCATAGGTTAAATATCCGACTTACATTAATAACCAACTGTGTAAAGTAACGTACAACGCAATGGATTATTTTACGTATGAACTTGACTTTGAAAACGAAAATACATAATTCATGAACCAGTTTGCATGCAGCCTGCTATTGCTGGTTTACTTATCGCAGCTACAATCTTTAACCTTTTTGTCCTATTCCCAGAATATCTGGGAACAGTAGGTATTAATATCGGTTGGTTGTCGTGGAGCTATATACTCTTTTTTAAATTATATCATTCAGCACATAAAAAGATGCAACTGATGAATTAAGAGCCATATTACATTTTACATACATACATACACAAATAAATCACGCCTATATCCTCGAAGGGGTAGGCAGAGGTGAACCAGCACCCACGCTTCGCCAATTATGTCAGGTCCCATGTAATAGGTGGCGAGCCTATTGCCATTTATCGGGCACAAAAGTCGCAGTATATTGCTGGGTGGTAGGTATAACAGGAACGCTGCTGCCCATTCCTCATCACTGTTTTATCCTTAGTCGCCTTACATATCACATACAGTCATATTACATTTTGACTGTGATTTTTGCGTAAAATGGCCAATTTTGGCGTTCTTGATCTCAGAAACCAAAATGCATTGACAATTTTGACTAAATAATAGTGTAGAATAGATATTGGCATATTTCGTAGCGGCCTCGGTTTTTGTAAAGTTTGCTTAAAATTTTAATTAAACCCAAAATTGTAGAGAATTATTGTATAATGTGCGAAGGCCGTTTTATGAGCTCCCTGAGTGAACTACTGATCTACGATCAAATGAAATAAAAAAATATAATTTTACCGGAAATATAGTCGAATAGTTCGAATATTGAAACATCAATGATTTAATTTAAAAGAAACTTATTCTAAACAAAAAAAAAGCTTCGAAATAAGGTCTAAGATAACTGTGAATATCTAATTTCTACAATAATATTTTTAAGCAAAATTTATACTAGAATAATTGTTACTTTATGAGAAATAAAGATTTTATAATTTTAAAGCAAGAATTTACTATCCTATCTCAATAAACACGATAAACATAACTGCAAAATTACTACGAAATGCGATGCACCGGCCGTTTGAGTATGAGAGGAGTGAGATTTGTAATATGGCTCTTAATATAAAACTGATAGACAGGGCTAGAGATGAGGAATGGAAAAACTTGATATAATTACCTAAAAGCACTTTTAGTCTACCGAGCACGTCAGATTATCACAATAATATCATAATATTTTAATCGAATAATTATGTTCTTGTGGTTAAGGTTGGCAATTGTTATATTACGTATATGTGTTACATACACACATTGTTATAAACGTTTTTATAGGGAACCTTATTTGATACTAAGACAGTGTTTTGTATTTTATTGGAATATAGAATACGTAGCTTGACATGTTTTGTCTAAATGCACTTCATCTTGTTCTTTTGATAAAATTATACGTCTTGAATCGTTACTTACATATTTCTACTTATTTCTATTATTCTTAAGCACGCGATACATAACAAACAACAACACACATACATACATAAATCACGCCTATATCGGCATAGGCAGAGGTGAATTAATACCCACTTTTCGCCAATTATATTCGGTCCCATGTAATAGGTGACAGGCCACATATCGGGCACATAAATCTCAGTATACTGCTCATCGCTGCCTTAACCCTAAGTCGCACCCATTGTATGACACCCATGGGGCGGTAACAATTGTATTCTGCTCTGAAGTCACCTCACGGCTATTTTGTGTTATTGTAAAAAACTACTCAACAAAAAATAGGGATTGGTGACGCAGAGCGGATTTACTATATAGGACGCTCTTATGCATAAAAATTAATTTCAAAGGGATTTATTTGAAAATGGCTATATTCTTGTCACCCCTGTTGTCTGCTGCAGGAAGAAATAAAATTTCCCACCTCTCGCCTAGCGTGCAAATAGTTTTAGACATGATATTACTCTCATTAGGCGCTATACACCTTTGGGCTACCAAACCGTAAGTACCTACCTAACATTACACACCAAATTTCCTTAACCTTATATTTATGCCGATGCCTAGATAGAAGAAATGGCTCTTTCTACAACACATACAGTGTGTCCCTCCATTAAGTGCAATCCTGCAAGGGGGTGAAACTAGATCAGAAATTATGGACAAAAAACATTTAAAAAAAATTAGAAATTTTTTTCTATTTTTTTTACAGGCGTGATTTATGTATGTATATAAATCACGCCTATATCCCCGAAGAGGTAGTCCGAGGTGAACTAGCACCCACGTTCCGCCAATTATGTTAGGTCCCATGTAGGGGAGACCCGTACAAAACCGTATACCAGGGTAAAACGGTACAGTATAGCTGTGCCCGTTATTATTTTGAATTAACCGCGAATTTACCGACCACAGCAAGTAGCCAATAGGGTCAATCTATCAACAGATACTTGTCGCTGCACGTACGAGCGTTAACAATATATCACTTAAATATTGTTTTTATGTGTTTTGATCTAATTTTATCGTTAACGAAAGTTTGAATTGTGAATAATATTATAATAATTAGGTAAGTACAGTGTTATTAACGTTAAACTGTGTGTATTTACTTAATTATCGACAATATTCTGGTGCCGGGTCTGCATTATATGAAAAGTGTATGATGAAATATGTTGTTTATGGTCAGTGGGGCAAAACCGTACGGGGTAAAATCGGCTAGTATACGGTTTTGTCCTAATGAATATATAATGATGTTTTTGTGAGCAGGTTTTTATTACAATGCAATGTCTCTTGTGAATCTACTCCACCAAACGAGGCAAAACAATAAACAATGTAAAAAATTCGTAACACCTTCAGATATCATTCCTATACCTAGAATAAATAGTGAAAAAAGAAGACAAACCAATCATCGTAAAGGTAAAACTTTAGTGGTGACGTCTTCTCCGTATAAAGAAGAATTAATTACCCTGGACAAGAAGAAGAAACCAAGCTTTAATTTAAACAAATCACCCAAGCAATCAAAACCTTAAACTTCGTGCACTAACATGATTGAAAATATTTGTATATATTGTAAGGAAGAATATTACGCAAGTCGCGTGGATGAAGGTTGAGTTCAGTGCATTACCTGTAAAGGATGAGTACACGAAGGCTGTACTGGCTGGGATGAAGATGACATGGATTGTTTCGAATGTTTTGATTGTTTGGCTTCACGTTGATAACGTATGGGGCAATATCGTATATAGTATACGATTTTGTCCAACCCCTGGGGCAAAATCGTATTTCATCGAGGTTTAGTTTTTGTTATTTTTTGTTTTTATGAATATTAAAGATTTATTTTTGTTAACTTCTATAGCCAATGAGAGTCTCTAATAAATGAGTTGATTATGAATGTATGACTTTCCTTTATTTCAATTTTATATAGGTTTGTTCTTAGCTATACGGTTTTGACCCGGTCTCCCCTAATAGGTGGCGAGCCTATTGCCATTTATCGCTATTGCTAGGTGGTTGAGGAACGCTGCTGCCCATTCTTCATCATTGATTTATCTTTAGTCGCCTTGTACGACACCCACGGGAGAGATTTGGGGTGGTGACAATTGTATTCTACTCTGCCGCCACCACACGGCACAATTTTTTTTCCTTTCTCAATAAATGGATTACTTATTCAAAACAAAAAGAATTATTCAATTTGAGTCAGTAGTTCCTGAGGTTACTTCAATTACACGTTCAAACAAGCTTTATAATAGAAGTATAGATTTACTTACCATTATTTATTTAATGCAAAACCAGTCTTTTGTTTTTAAAAATATCAGCTCCGTTTGCGTCACCACATTATCCATAAGAAAAATATGCAAAACTGAAAATTAGCATATTTCGATATAGATTTGAAACTCATATTACAAAACAACCACTAATTGTAGGTAGGTACCTTTCTCGCTATGTTTGTCGTACAAGTCATAAACGTAACATTCAGACCTTGCGAAATTATTACAATCATGCGTTCGTGCAAAATTTTTAACTTGTCGTAATTTAGAAAGAAATGTACATTATTATATTGCAAACAGTAACCCCAAATATCGATATATAAAGCTGATTATTTCACTGTGATATCAGTTCAGTACTGGGTACCGAAACAATAGGACCAAGTTTAAAATGTATTCTAAGGTAATAACCACATCTCTTTTCATAATTTATTGGAAAACTGATTAATTACTATGAAAAAGACTAAAAATAAATAAAATAAAATCTAACATTTACAATTACGAAAACTCAAAACCAAACAAGAAAAATAGGTCACAAAAATGTCGAAAAATTTAACTAATCGAACACCCCATTCTCCGCAACCCAGGCGCCTGCCTATGCGTATACAATTTGTAGATAGGTACTATAGTTTGACCTAAAAGTAACAATTAGGAATTTTAAAGTGTATGTTACGATTAATGATTTGATATAGACAACTGTGTTTTTATCTTCAATAAGTATCTTCTTCATAAAATACTACGAGTGTATTAATTGAAAGAGAGTGTGTATCAATTTTTTTATTAATTTAAAAAATTAAGGTTTATGTTATCTTTTGTTTCAGATCTTGAGCTTCGTCGCCGTCTTGGCTGTAGTGGCTGCCCAGTACGATTACGGTCACCATCACGATCATGGCCACGGATACTCGTCCCAACACATCTCCAGGCACGACGGACCCTCCGAGCTGGTATCCGACCATGGTCATGATAGTCAAGGCTACGGTCACGGGCATGATGAGCACCACTATGATTACTATGTAAGCCTTTTGGTTATTTTAATAGTATTCTCTGATAGTAACATGCGTACGAGCGCCACTTTTGAAATAAACAGTTTTCTTATTTAACTCGCCTGTTACAAAGGGAAGTTGGCCCAAATCAGACGCTGTCGCCTTCAAATATATTTATAAACTTACTTCTACGCAGCAGACAGTGAATCTAACATAATTATGTCTATCTTTATATTTTTTTTATGTCGCTAATAATCATAATACCGCTCTCCTGGCGTCTAACTACAAAATCATTCTTATGCATACAAATAAATCAATCTTTTTATGTCCCATCTGACCATAAAGTGGACGTTTTCGCCCGCTTCGCGTACGGAAAATCCCACTTCCTGGCCAGGCGTGACATAAAACTATGATGTTACCTCAGGCGATAAAAAATAAAGCCTCAAATCGCATTTTATATTCGGCTCGGGCGTAAAATACTTGTGATCTGAAACATTCTTTGTTTATATAATCTCCCTCGGTATATAATCTACTATAACTACCTATACCATTGTCATTACAGGCCCATCCCAAATACGAATTCGAGTACAAAGTAGAAGACCCACACACCGGTGACTTCAAGAGCCAGCACGAGCACCGCGACGGGGATGTGGTAAAAGGATTCTACTCCCTGCATGAGCCCGATGGCTCCATCAGACACGTCGACTACCATGGTGATAAGCACTCTGGGTGAGCATTAATTTTAACTTGTATTCTTATATCATCAGATCATGTGTAAAAGGTATAAGGTGTAGTCAAAGTTATCGGACGGTGCAGGACTTTGTTTTTCTCAATTCTATCCTAATAAAGAACAGCTCGCTAGTGCAGTGGCATAGTGACCAAAAATGTATTATCTCGAGTTACTCCGTGCTTCGGAAGGCACGTTAAGCCGTTGGTCCCGGCTGCATCTGCAGTCGTTAATACCCACTAACCCGCACTGGGCCAGCGTGGTGACAAGAAAGCAGTGGGGACATTAAAGGGCTGGTGATGATGATGAGGAGCAAGAGCTGAATGGCGCAGTGGCTTTGCGCACTCAGCCTGCGATTGCGTAAACTCAGGTGTACTCACTCTGCGTATTCTTTCAACTATAGGAAAGGTCTATGCCACTGTAACCTTAAATTTGTGATAGCATTAACTAAAGGTGATATTTGATTTCATTACAGATTCCACGCGACCGTCAAGCACGAAACCCACCATGTAGTTCCTGAGAAGCACCATCACGGTTATTAGATTTATTTTAATTTATATTATGTTTAATGTATAGAAGTATCAATTTTAGTTCTGATAGTCATGCTGTGTTGTTAACAAGACATTCGAGTATACGAAATAAATCTGTTGAAAACCTATACCTGCTTTCCATTTATTGATAATATAATCCAAACATATTAAAATATTCGTTACTAATATACTTACTATTAACTTCTCAGTTTCGTAAACTGATTGAAAGAATACACTCTATCCAAACTTTTTCTAACAAAGAAGTTTGAAAAAAGGTTAGCTAGAGTGTGCCTGAAATCTAAGCCATAACCCGGATGTGTCAGTGGGCACACCAATAAATACTATAAAATTTTTCTACATAAACATACAAACATAAATCACGCCTATATCCTCGAAGGGGTGGCAGAGGTGAACTAGCACACACATTTCGCCAATTATGTTAGGTCCCATGTAATAGGTGGCGAGCCTATTGCCATTTATCTGGCGCAAAAGTCGCAGTACATTGCTAGGTTGTACTTGCTGCACTTGAGAGAGGATATGAGGAACGCTGCTATCCATTCCTCATCACTGACTTATCCTTAGTCGCCTTGTACGACACCCACGGGAGAGATTTGGGGTGGTGACAATTGTATTCTACTCTGCCGTCACTACACGGGTTTATAAGTTTACTATAATAATACTGAATTCCTTTATCTGAATTAAAAATGTACCCATATGCTCTGCACGAAAATAGATCATGATTAAAAACATCTTTAAATTTCGGTATTTAATGAATGGGTAGTGGATCGTTTTAAGTCACACTTTATATTGCACTCGTTTTCAAATACTTGAAAAACTGGTCCTTAATTAACTTTCGTGTCATTTAGGTCAAGAGTACTACTATCTGAAACTTTTTAAAAAGCATATGGTTTTTTGATTTAGAGAAATTTCACACGTTTCGTTAAGTGATTAACGAAATATCAGAGCATATTATGCAATGATATGTAATTTTATTATTTAATATAGTAAATTTAGGTTCTTGCAATGTTCAACAAATCCCCTTTTTATCATACTATGGCCGAGACACAACTCCAAAGAATGGTAATTGATTTTACTATAGCAATACATTATTATTATTATGATAATAATTTGAGGAGCTCGCTAGCGCAGTGGAATAGCGCGTTTGGCCTGCGATTGCTTAAACTAAGCAAGTTCGCTAAGGCCGGTCATAGGATGGGTGACCAAAAATTTATCATCTCCAGTTCCTCCATGCTTCGGAAGGCACGTTAAGCAGGTGGTCCTGGCTGGCAGGCTAACATCTGCAGTCGTTAATACCAACCCGCACTGGGCAAGCGTGGTGGGTTATGGCCCAATATGGCAGTGGGGACATTAAAGGGCTGGTGATGATGATTATGATGAATTCATTATTATACTTACACGGCAAAATATTTTGGAATAGCAGGATTTGCTTACATGCAAAACTAATCCGCAATCTTCAATGTCATACAAAACTAATCCAGTCATCATTGTCAATCTTCGCTTGTTTTAGGTCACAAAGTCGATTGAGAAATTTTGTTAATAATATTGTCGTAACCTAACGACAATATCACAATTTAACTTTTTACTGCACTTAAGGTTCAAGTTCACCAACACGTAAAACAACTGCTTAAAGGATAACCATAAGTTTTTGACAGTTTTTCCATACGATAAAATGTCAAAATCCGAAGGTTAAATAATAATCACCTGTGTATGTGTAGGTGAACTCGGGCGGAAATTGGTACTTTACTAAAAAACCTTGGCTTGTCTAGAACTTTCGTAAGTTCTACGGTAAAGCGTGTGTCTAAGATGGCTCTCACAGAATCTCAGTAAACCTACACTTGGCTCACAAGTCCCAATTACTGCTCCTGACTTCCCCCTTTACCACACTATACACTCGGCACCAGCATGGTGAATTTTGTAATGGAAGATAAAAGTGAATTCAAAAATATCGTTACAACACCAAATTATTTGAATTTTACGTTTTAAGTCACTCAAAAAACGAGCGCAACTTAAAAATACTAAACATTAACTACATTAATGATATGGCCAAACGTGGATGGACATATCATCAAACGTTGACGTTTCAACGATATGGTCAGTTTTAGCTGGCCACTTCATGAAATGCAACCATTTCATGAAATGGTCGGCCACATCATGAAGTGATCAATTCTACGATTTGGCCACGACACATACATAAATCACGCCTATATCCCCGAAGGGGTAGGCAGAGGTGAACTAGCACCCACGTTTCGCCAATTATGTTTGGTCTCATGTAATAGGTGGCGAGCCTATTGCCATATATCGGGTACAAAAGTGTCGCAGTACATTGCTAGGTGGTATGAGAGGAACTCTGCTGCCCATTCCTCATCACTGAATTATCCTTAGTTGCCTTGTACGACACCCACGGGAGAGATTGGGGTGGTGACAATTGTTGTATTCTACTCTGCCGTCCGTCACCACACGGCCAGAATGAGAGAGTGGTAAGTAATAATCTTTCGTCTTAATGGGAGAGTAGTAAGTAATTATTATTATTATAAAGAAAGGCATTTATTTTAATTAAGCTTAAATTACTCCATAAAACCCACATGCATTTCAATAACTTAAACAGAGCCATCGATTAATTTAATGTCACTGAGGCAAACCTGTTTTTTCTTAGCTAGACATGTGAATTACATCACAACATTTTTAAATGCGTGGTATATGGTGAAGAGCACCATAACTCAGTAAAATTGGAATAATTACTAGCAACAATAATAAATTAAATTTCCATCACAATTTTTTTTTTCATACCTTCTGTTGTTAACTGTTTAGATTAAACGAATCCTTAGAGGTAAATCATAGCAATGAGTAACTAACAGGTATGATTGCGGACTAATGCTAGAATTTTTTTCTGTTTAGTTTCAAAATTATTTTGTTTTTAGTAAGTCCAAAGTTTAAAAATTATTATGTGATTAAACATAAGCCGTTGGTCACAAAGGGACTAGTTTATTTAGGTCAAAATTTAATGTAGCATTTCTCCGATGTCAAAATTAAATAAAAAAAAGAACGATAAGCCCTAGGTGAGTATTTACTGAAAGGATACGAATGAGATTAAATAAAGCGATAGAATTAGGGGAAGGCCGCCTATAACAGGAATACTTCCTTAAACGAACTTTGCATGTCTTTATCAGAGGAAGGGGTGATTTACATAATTATGTTTCTATATGTTTCACTTCTGAAGTAGATCCGTGTCTTAGAACACTTTTAGTAGGCAATTTATAAGTATTGTTTCTATATCGCACCCTTAATATAACAACGACCTAATTCGAAATTTTGCCAAAGTGAGTTAGCGTAAAATAAAACCTAATAAATAAAGCTTGATGAAGTACTTTGGTAAGAAAAATTATTTGAGTCTATTTTCTTCTCCCTGTACGCGCGAGGTAACTCAGTCAAAAATAGTTTTAGTCAATTCCCATAATTTTCCGATTTTGGATTCGGTCGTTGATATATTAAGAGTGCGAACCCTTTGAAGATTAAAATGCGAACCCTTATAAGGAAAGAAACCTTTGAAGATTAAATACAAATTATGTACAGACGATAAAAAAACCAGTTTGCTTTATGCTTACTACTTTATTGTTGAACCTCTAAGACGATTTCACATAATATAATAACAATAAATAAAAAACAATTCCGTAACCATTCCTCATACAGTATTACTAATGCTTGTGGTCTTCAATGTGTTTGGTAGTGTGCTTAACCTCTGCGTTAAATCTGTAACAAATTATTTAAGAAATTGTAGTTAATTATAAATTGTTATGATCAAATGTCATCATCAACCCTTCCCTGTTGATGGCAGAATAGAGAGCGAATGGACAATAACCCACTTATCTGGCCTAGTGTGGATTGATGGATAATTTTAAAAAAATCTCGTATTAAGACTAAATTTAAAACTAGATTCATTAAGTACTGAGTATATAAATCAATAATACGGGCCCGAGACTTGTGAAAATAAATAATTATTGTGACTCGAGCACAAGGTGACATATAATATATAAAATTAACAGCCTCTACTCATGTAGCAAACTATTATGACAGTAGGTAATAGTTCTTCATGTTTTTTCATATCACGTCATTATCAATTAGTATACCCGGTTTTCTTGTCGGCATAGTATTTGACAGTGCGCAGGGAGCCATCGTGTTCTCGCAGGCTGTAAACACCCTTGACCACGTGTCCGTCACGTTGCTCGTGCTGTGCTTTGTGGTCACCCGTGTGTGGGTCATCCACGTGGTACTCGAACTCGTATTTAGCAGGTCCCTAATTACAGAGAAAAATTACACTATTAGAAGAAAATCTACAAATTAAAATCAAAGTCCTTTTTCGGTTGAGTTGGGCCTAAAACTTTTTATTAGCTTCGAATTAGTCTTACCTGATACTTAATCCAGTCCGCTGGAGGGTGTGCCGGTACATCATGGCGCTCAATGTGGAACGATGAGATAGCAGGCTTGTGCTCGTCTTTCTGGACGTAATGTGCCACAGGCACCGCTTTGCCAGCATCTTTCCCCACTGCCTTCACTGTCTCTTGTTTTTGTTGGACATGCTGAATGACACTTTTCGATGAATGAGCATGGTCTGCTGCTTGGCAAACGCCTAAGAAGACGACCAAAGCAATTACCTGTAAGTACATAATTATTATTATTCTAACAATTGATCTAATAATTATTATTATCTTCTAGTCCAAACAATAGAATTAACTATACAGGAGTTTCATCACCACCATCATCATCAGCCCTTTTAACGTCCCCACTGCTGGGGCACCCGGCCTTCCCTATGGAAGGAAGATTATAGGGAGATTGGGCAATAACCCACCACGCTGGCCTAGTGCGGGTTGGTGGGTGTTTAACGACTGCAGATGCAGCCGGACCAACGGCTTAACGTGACTTTCGAAGCACGGAGGAGCTCGCGATAGTAAATTTTTGGTCACCCATCCAATGACCGGCCTTAGCGAAATTGCTTAGGTTACGCAATCGCTGGCTAAGCGCGCTACTAGCGAGCTCCTCTTGAAGTTTACGTGCCCGATAAATAGCAAATGGCCGCTAATACCCTCCTCTTTCGGGATGAATAAGTTGTTGTAAGAGTTGTTTTTCTTCCAAAATTTTGTTTTGAAATTAGTCATTGAAATATTTTGTAATCTTTAATTAAGTAACTTACTTTATACATTTTAATTGTACACTAATTGTACTGCACGGAACACTGTAATAAGGTGAACTGATGACCGTTGGAAGCGCTTATCGAATTTATATAATTTACAGTACAACCCAGTTTTGTTTTCAAGTAACAGGATTACAATCAAACCTGCCATAACGGCTCCCGAATTTGGCTTACCTATCGTCTTAAGGTTGGCTACTTTCATGTACGTAAGGTTTTGTATTTCACGTAATTTGATAAAGTTACAAACCGAAAGTCGTCGAATTACGATCGAGTAGGTATTTCAACTTCACTCTCATAAAAAATTATGTACACTTATAACATAAATTTGGGATTGAGCTATAGTTATGTTAGTACGCTTGTAGTTACGTAACGGGAGCGTGCACCAATCGATTGTCAACCTTGACATGACTGACGTAAAATACAAAGTCGTTAGAGAAAAAAATTACATATTGTTGTAGCCTGACGTGATGTTCCCTATACTTAGTAATACCACTCAAGAAAGAATCGTCATACATACAATAATCGCTTTAACTAAAATGAATAGTAATATCAGATTATTTAAAAAATTCAATAACTTCATTAATTTTCATACATACATACATACATAAATCACGCCTATATCCCCGAAGGGGTAGGCATAGGTGAACTAGCACCCACATTTCGCCAATTGTGTTAGGTCCCATGTAATAGGTGGCGAGCCTATTGCCATTTATCGGGCACAAAAGTCGCAGTACATTGCTAGGTGGTACAAGAGGAACGCTGCTGCCCATTCCTCATCATTGATTTTTCCTTAGTCGCCTTGTACGACACCCACGGGAGAGATTTGGGGTGGTGACAATTGTATTCTACGCTACCGTCACCACACGGCAATTAATTTTCAGCCTTATTGTTTTAGTTAATTTGACATTTGATTACCGCACTTAATGCGATATTGAAATTAATAAGAAATTATTTAGCACGCGACTTGTTTTAAAAAATTTAAAGCGACAATCTTGAGTTTAAACTCAAATAATAAATAGTTCTCAACTCACATAAGAAATATTAGGCTTAAGCCTAATATTTCACGGATATGGAGAATAAATAAATAAATCCATATTTCTTACCAAAGTACTTGACTGTTTTATTGATACTAGATGAATGTTTAATTTATAGGTAGACCATATATAAGCTAGGTAATTTATATATATCAACCACCATGCATCAAGAACATGTCTGTGTTCATTGTCTGTGGTCTTTATGAACCCTCGGAAATGTAGGGACCCGCTACATTGTCTGTGTTCATTATGAACCCTTTGGAAATAGAGGGATTCACTAGCGTAGTGGCATATATAGCGCGCTTGGCCTGTTTTAGCGTAAACTAACCAATGTTCGTAATGCCCATTCATTGGATGGGTGACCAAAAATTTATTATCTCAAGTTCCTCATTGCTTCAGATTCTTCTTCATCTTAAGCCATTTGTCCCAGCTGCATCTGCAGTCGAATAGTATGATCATATGAGTATGATTTAATTGATGTATCATGTAATATTATCGAAATGGTCCAGGATTAATTAAAAACAATTTTTCGTTATAATTATGTACATTTTATGTATATGCCGTGTGGTGACGGCAGAGTAGAATACAATTGTCACCACCCCAAATCTCTCCCGTGGGTGTCGTACAAGGCGACTAAGGATGAGTCAGTGATGAGGAATGGGCACCAGCGTTCCTCTTGTACCGCCTGGCAATAGCAATGTGCTGCGACTTTTGTGCCCGATGGATGGCAATAGGCTCGCCACCTATTACATGGGACCTAACATAACTGGCGAAGCGTGGGTGCTGGTTCGCCTCTGCCTACCCCTTCGAGAATATAGGCGTGATTTATGTATGTATGTATGTATATACATTTTATGTAGTACATTACAACAGAATAGCTTGTCATAGATTGAGCAGAATACAATTGTCACCACCCCCATCTGTCCCGTGTGTGTCGTACAAGGCGACTTAGGGTAAAGACTGCGATGAGCAATGAGCAGCAGCATCTGCAGCATTCATCTTATACCACCTAGCAATATACTGCTATTTATATGCCCGGAAGATGGCAATAGGCTCGCCACATAGGAGTTAAATGGCAAAATGTGGGTGCTAATTCACCTATGCCTACCCCTTCGGGTATATAGGCAGGATTTATGAATGTATAGTATATAATTATAGCATGTGTACCCATTTCCTTCTATATTTTTTGGCACAGCCTTATGCAAAATCAAACCAATGCTAAATTTGGAGCTTCAAAATAAGTATCCACAGTGGGTCTTGAGATAATCAAGAAAACCTATCTACCGTAACACTTTTTTCACAGCTTTTTTACATTTATAATAAAACACGTAATATAATGACCAAATGTAATAAATTTTTGTTCTTGTTTAGTTCAGTGACAGTATAGGTAAATAAAAAAAGGTTGTATTGAAACATTTATTAATTCCATAATTAACGATAAAAGACAAACAAAAACAAATATTTTAATTTTTTTTTTTGTTTAAACTTAATAAATATGTTTTCATTTTCTTTTTATGTTAGACAGGGAAGCTCTTGCCCTTCATCTCACATGATGGTAAGTAACGATAAGGGCCGAAGATGGAATCGAGCTTCACCCGAAACCCTCAACCATATAGGGGCTGGCTATCTTATCACACATTGTCGGAACACAATAATGCTGTTAACATTATTATTATGGCGACAGATTTTGATAGTGGTATCTAGCCAGGTGGACTTCAAAGAAGTCCTACCACCAACCAAACCGCGCACAAATTTGAACTTCCCTGGGGATAGAACCCGGGACCTCTGGATCTTAATTCCGGTAGGCGAACCACAAGACCACGGAGGCGGTCATTTCATATAATTATAATCTATGATAGATTATAATACAAACATTGGGTCCTTCCCTATCAAATGATGCTTTGTATAAAAATTTACATGGAAAATATTTCTTTACATTATATTTACAAAAAAAACTTATTTAGGCTAAATAGAAATACGCATTTGCAACATGCTTTTCAAATTTTTAAAGAAATTTTACCTACAGCCTTAATACACAAGACACAATTAACTTTTGTAGGTGTATGGAGTTCTAGATCAAAACTTCAAACAAAAAAAAAGCACACAAAATTGCCTTTTACTACATTTGTTGTTTATAGAGTCGAATAAGCCGTTGGTCACGGAGGAGCTGGTAGATATATTAGGTCAAAATTTAATGTAGGATCTCACTCATTACCGGATTAAATTGAAAAAGGAATGGCATTGGAATTGCAGGAATTGAGATTGGATAAAACGAAAGAAATGTCTAAGGAAAGGCAGCCTATAACTGGCGTAATGCAAGGAACGGTCAGTCATATTTTGTTGAAAACCATTTACAAACTAGGTACATTCAATTCAGCCTTATATACTGCTCCTTGAAGGGATTGAAGATCCCATCTATCTCCTTGGGTGTTTGTAAACAATTTTATATACAAGAGTACACATTGGTGTGTGCGCCAAAATAGCTTGCTTTCACTTTAAGGTTCATAGCAAATAGAGAGCTATAATATATTTGCTTACTTCGATGAGAGGAAGGTATGATTTGCATTATTATGTTTATATAATATTTTATATTTTGGTAATTAAGGAGATCTATATCTTAGAACCCTTTTTAGATAATTATAAGTTTTGTTTCTATGTATTAGCAACAAACAACATTAAACCCTCTCACTCTCTAAAGATTAAATACTAATTATGTAAAAATACCGTGCTAGGTAATAAAATAAACCAGTTTGCTTTATGCTTACTACTTTATTGTTGAATCTATAAAACGATTTGACATAGTATAATAACAATAAATAAAAAACAATTCCGTAATTTCTTATCACAGTATTACTGATGCTTGTGCTCTTCAATGTGTTTTGTAGTGTGCTTTACCTCTGCGTTAAACCTGTAACAGATAATTTAAAATATGTAGTTTAAAGGTGGATTATAAATTGTGATGATCAAATGTCCTCACCAACCATTCCGTGTGGATGGTAGAATAGAGATCGAATGGGCAATAAATAACCCACTGCTCTGGCCTAGTGTGAATTGGTGGATAATCATTAAAATAGTGCTGTGTTAAAATAAATAATAATTGTGACTCGAGCACAAGGTGACATATAATATATGAAATTAACAGCCTCTACTCATGTAGCAAGCTATTATGACAGTAATAATTCTTCATGTTTTTTCATATCACGTCATTATCAATTAGTATACCAACCCGGTTTTCTTGTCGGCATAGTATTTGACAGTGCGCAGGGAGCCATCGTGTTCTCGCAGGCTGTAAACACCCTTGACCACGTGTCCGTCACGTTGCTCGTGCTGTGCTTTGTGGTCACCCGTGTGTGGGTCATCCACGTGGTACTCGAACTCGTATTTAGCAGGTCCCTAATTACAGAGAAAAATTACACTTTTAGAAGAAAATCTACAAATTAAAATCAAAGTCCTTTTTTCGGTTGAGTTGAGCCTAAAACTTTTTATTAGCTTCGAATTAGTCTTACCTGATACTTAATCCAGTCCGCTGGAGGGTGTGCCGGTACATCATGGCGCTCAATGTGGAACGATGAGATAGCAGGCTTGTGCTCGTCTTTCTGGACGTAATGTGCCACAGGCACCGCTTTGCCAGCATCTTTCCCCACTGCCTTCACTGTCTCTTGTTTTTGTTGGACATGCTGAATGACACTTTTCGATGATTGAGCATAGTCTGCAGCTTGGCAAACGCCTAAAAAGACGATGAAGGCAATTACCTGTAAGAAAATAATTATTATTTTTCTAATAATTCATCTCGTAATTATCATCTAGTCCAAACAATGCCCGATAAATGGCAAATGGGCACTTATCCACTTCTACCTTCCCCTTTCGGGATAAATAGGCGTGATCTTTAGAAAATTTTGTTTTGAAATTAGTTACACTAATTCGAATATTTTGTAATCTTTACAAGTAACTTACTTTGTACATTTTAATTGTGCACTTATTGCACTGCACTCGGAACACTGTAATTAAGTGAACTGATGAACGTTGAAAGCGCTGATGGAATTTATATAAATTATAGCACAATCCACTTTTATTTTCAAGTAACAGGATTACAATGAAACCTGCCATAACGGCTCCTGAATTTGGCTTACTTACCTATCGTCTTAAGGTTGGCTACTTTCATGCTCGTAAGGTATTGTATTTCACGTAATCAGATAAAGTTACAAACCGAAAGTCGCCGAATTACGATCGAGTGGGTATTTCAACTTCATACATACATACATTAATCACGCCTATATCCCCGAAGGGGTAGGCATAGGTGAATTAACACCCTCATTTTGCCATTTAACTCCTATGTAATAGGTGGCGAGCCTATTGCCATTAATCGGGCACAAAAGTCGCAGTACTTTGCTAGGTGGTAGGTATAAGAGGAACGCTGCTGCCCATTCCTCATCACTGATTTATCCTTAGTCGCCTTGTACGACACCCACGGGAGAGATTTGGGGTGGTGACAATTGTATTCTACTCTGCCGTCACCACACGGCACTTCAACTTTCAACAACTTTAACTTTCAACTTCATTATCGTAAAAAATAATGTACATTAATAACATAAAGAAGGGATTGGGTTGGGTTTGCAGTTAGGGAAACCTGTAGTAATTTTCGACTGATTCGTGCTTTCACAAGAAAAATATTACATTAAGGTAATCGCAATCATCTTTACGTTATCATTATATCTCCGTTATGCAGTTGAATTAAAGTTAAGTAAATTTCAATTTATAATGAAGTTAAATTCAGACAGTTCGGAGTTTTACATTAACAATACTAAAATGGAGAATGATCTTTCTATAACATACATACATAAATCACGCCTATATATCCCGAAGGAGTGAATTAACACCCACGTTTCGCCAATTATATTAGGTCCCATGTAATAAGTGGCGAGCCTATTGCAATTTATCGGTCATAAAAAGTCGCAGTACATTGCTAGGTGGTATAACGCTGCTGCCCATTCCTTATCATTTTCTCCGTAGTCGCCTTATCCAACACCGATGGGAGAGATTTGGTGTGGTGACAATGGTATTCTACTCTGTCACACGGATTTTTTACATTCAGAGTTATCATCAAGTCCAAAGTAACATAAACACTTGTGTCATTGGTACTAGATGACGGACAAAGTTTGAATAACATAATAATTATATAAAAAATGTACTACATTAACATAAATAAACCACCATGAATGAAGAACAAATGTCTGTGTTCAACACAAACATTTGCCTCTACCCGAACCCAGAACTTCTAGGCCGACTAATTCAAAAAGTCAAAAAAAGCATTCACATTGTTTAAATTTGTTACTACGTTAATAAAATATGTTTATTTCATAAATATAATTCAATTGACACTATCAAAATGTTCCAGGATTAATTTAAATAATTTGTCCGTTATTTGTATTATCAAAATGTCCGATTACGAATTATGAAGCTCGATAGCGTTTTGCGCGCTTGGCCTGCGATTGCATAAACTAAGTAATAATTGTTTCGGTCCGTCACTGGATGGGTGGCCAAAAATATATTCCTCCGTTATTCGAAGGCTCGCTAAGCCGTTTGTCCTGGCTGCACCTGCAGTTTTACATACCCACCAATCTTTACTGGGTGAGCGTGATGTGTTATGCCCCACTTTCCGTATATTCTTCCATCCATAGACAAAACACATTAATAAATTAACATTGGGTAATGAGATCAAAATGTATGAAAATTATTTCAAAGACAAAGTCACAAGATGAATTTAAATTTTTAATATTTTTCGGACTTATTAGTTTTACATACCTACATACGTAAATCACGCCTATATCACCGAAGACCTAGGCAGAGGTGAATTAACACTCACTTTTCGCCAATTTGGTTAGGTACCATGTAATAGGTGGCGAGCCAATTGCCATCTACCGGTCACGTAAGTGTAAGTGTACCGCTACTGCCTATTGCTGATCGCATCGTTCTTTAACCTTAATCGTCTTGTACGACACCCACGGGAGTGACAATGGATTTCTGCTCTGCTGTTACCACACGCCGTGTGGTGACGGCAGAGTAGAATACAATTGTCACCACCTCAAATCTCTCCCGTGGGTGGCGTACAAGGCGACTAAGGATAAAACAGTGATGAGGAATGGGCAGCAGCGTTCCTGTTATACCTACCACCTAGCAATATACTGCCACTTTTGTGCCCGATAAATGGCAATAGGCTCGCCACCTATTACAGTCAAAGTCAAAGTCAAAGTCAAAGTCAAAATTCATTTATTCATATCTGGTATGATTACAATACACTTATGAATCGTCAAGATTCTCTAAAATTAATATTACATGGGACCTGACATAATTGGCGACACGTGGGTGCTAGTTCACCTCTGCCTACCCCTTCGGGGATATAGGCGTGATTTATGTATGTATGTATGTTACCACACAGCGGTATGTTGTCTGTTCCAAAAATTAACCTCTAATTACAACATCAGTACTTTAAACTAACATTGTATAATATCACAAGTATAAGAAATAAAAGTTGCTCCGGACAAGTTCAGACGTTGCGAAAGTCCAAAACGATAATGTAGTATAAAAGCTGAAACTGGAGTACGAATTTTATCATACTTTCAACGGGCTGTTCGGTTGTGGATTGAAAAAAAAATTAAAATGTTTGCCAAGGTAATAAAATATTCTGTTGAATACAGAATATCAATTTTTTTTTTAATATCAAGTTTTATAGTTATTTCTATTCTGATTTTAATTTGAAAAATAGATAATGTTAGAAAAAATTGATTAGTATTCTTGGTTGGCCGAGTGGTACAGGCATCTGACCGGATCGCAAAGGACGCGGGTTCGATTCCCGCATCAAGTCTATAATTTTTCGAACTTTTTCTGTCCACAATATTCTTTTTGTAGTTATACCATTGTTCAAAACAAAAACATCTAAATAATCATTTTACAGTCCGAGTTTCCTCCATCCACTGCACTTTAATAATCCGTTAATCCTTATTTAATTTTATAAAATTAGCCAACTTATGCTGATGCCGTCTCATTCGTGATGTGTGACTGAGCTGAAATAGATCTTTAACAATCAATGTTTATAGGTGATATTCATGATGTGTGACAGAATCGAAATCGATCTTTAACAATCAATATTTAATTTTATAGGTGATAATCATGTCGACCATCCTCGCCATCGCCGCCGGACAGTCTCAGGACGGCAAAGGCCATGGCCACGGACATGCCATCTCATCTCAGAGCATAGTGCTGCACACAAGCCATGGCCACGAGCACCATGTGCCCCAGCACCAGGCATACCACGTGCCCCAGCACCAAGTATACCACGTGCCCCAGCAACAAGAGCACCATGCGCCTCAGCACCAAGAGCACCACGGACAACAGCACCAGGCGCACCAAGAAGAGCACCACCACGACTACTATGTAATAGCATGCTTTAATTCCGCATTAACTTACATACCTTTAACCATGAATGCTGACCTGGAAGGATAGATTATAACAATTTAGTGCACATTATGAAAAAAATATGATAGATCAATTTTGGTCGAATGGGCTATCTGACCATTCGGCCAAAATGGGCCTATCATATTTTGGCCTATTGACTATGACGCTGACGACTAGGGGTCATGGTAATCATCATAAGAAAAAATTGGAGTTACTGTAATCATAGATGTTATTCGATTTAAGAACTTAATGCATTGTCAACAGGCCTACCCGAAATACGCGTTCGAGTACAAGGTGGAGGACCCACACACCGGTGACCGCAAGCACCAGCACGAGGCGCGCGACGGCGACCACGTCACGGGCGAGTACAGCCTGCACGAGGCCGATGGCACCGTGCGCGTTGTCAAATACTCTTCTGACAAACACTCTGGGTAACTTGACATTTTTTCTAATTAAAAAAACAGTGCTACTCTAGCAACAGCATACCCAAGGATGGTTGGTGCTGTAAAACCTAAGCCAAAGCCTTGAGCTGTATGGATTGAAATGTTGTCATTCCATCATCGGTAGTTATTTTCTATACGTTCATTCATCTTTAGCACCTTTATGGTGTGGTGGATAATATGAATCAAAAGGGATTTAATGGCCTGATGACGTCTGCAAGTGCCGACCCCAAATAAGCACGAAGAAAAAAAAAATGACGATCGAGTTTGGTGCGTTTACGGTGGCGCGCCACAGATTTTTATACAAGCCACCAGAAACAGATTGACAATCTGTTCTTCTTCTTATACTGCTCGTTAAATTATTTGGGGTCGGGGAAGTTTTTTGCCTAATTTTCCTAGGCTTGACTGTAAAGCCGTTCCAGCTTAACTAATTGGCTCCAGACTATTTCACTTCATTTATTAAATAATTAGAAATAATATGGATTTTCATTGTGTTACAGATTCAATGCTGTCGTCAACCACGAAGGCCATGCCAAGCACATTGTCCCCGAACATCATCATTAAGAAATGGATTGTTATTTGTTACTCTTTTGTTAATATAGTTTGTATTTAAATACACGAGTTCCACTATTTAATACAATGTTTTTTTTTCTTTTGACTAATTCGCCGACCTACTATATCTATGTTTTATTATTTACCATAACTTGAACAAGTAATATCTTCTAAAATTATAGGTTCTACACCGTAATTATTTTTGAAGTTGTAAAAATATAATGATGTAAGGAGATGACGGAAATTCACTGGAATATCTATAAATGACAGAATACTATCAAGTCGGTATTTGTCACTGTCAGATAATAGCAACTCCTAGTATGTTACAGTAGCAATATCATAAAAAAATATTTATTTCGATCACAGCATATTAAAATACAAATTAAAATACAAAAGTAACGAATACTTGAGATGGCAATAAATAATATTAATTTGAAAAAAAAATACTATCACGATTCTAAATAAAATTATTTGAAAAAAAAACCATTAAATAACTTTATTTAATGGTATTTTTTATTTCGGTAATCGAAATAACAGCAAAAATAAATTTCACATTCATAATATTCATTATATTCAATATTTAGGTAACTGCCATTATTTAATAGAATCCGTATAATATACCGTGAGCCGTGTGGTGACGGCAGAGTAGAATACAAATGTCACCACCCCAAATCTCTACCGTGGGTGTCGTACAAGGCGACTAAGGATAAAACAGTGATGGATGAGGAATGGGCTGCAGCGTTCCTCTTGTACCAATATACTGCGACTTTTGTGCCCGATATATGGCAATTAGCTAAACGTGGGTGCTAGTTCATAGAGATATAGGCGTGATTTATGTATATATGTATGATATACCTGGCGATTTTTGGTTAGTTACATAATGTTTTAA
Organism: Cataclysta lemnata; assembly: GCA_963931975.1. Taxonomy (NCBI): domain Eukaryota; kingdom Metazoa; phylum Arthropoda; class Insecta; order Lepidoptera; family Crambidae; genus Cataclysta; species Cataclysta lemnata. The sequence continues at coordinate 5,783,417 of OZ008343.1, forward strand.
ATAAAATGTAGTAATTAAAAATTAATAATGCACAGTCTCCACAAGCTGCTCGCTTACTTGCGCAACGCAACACCCGACTTACCGAAAGGCGGCTTATTAATAGTTGTAAATCGAATTATCTTTGAAAACCTCGGCTGCATTCAGCGCTTTCAGGTAAGTATGCGGAACCATTTTCTCATATAGAATAAGTTATATAATTTTCCCCACGGAATATATATTAGTCGCCAGGGTATACTAGCAATCACAACTCTTAAAAATTACCACTCTTATCAGAGCTGTAGGTAGGTAATAGATATAACTTACGAATCGTGGCTCAAAAACCACCTGCTTGATATTATAATGCATCTTGCATGCAATAACATCTCACTTTAGAATCATATAGTTAATTTTCAAAACAACATACAGAGAAAGTGTTTTCTAATGCCAGATAGGCAAGTTCTTGAGCTTCACCTGGAACCTTCAACCACAGATTAGCTGGCTATTTTTATAGTAGATCGAAACACAATAATACTGTAAACATTATTCTTATGGCCACAGATTTATATAAAATGGTGGTAGCTAGCCAGGCAGACTTGAAAAAAAATCCTACCACCAACCTGAGCAAGTACAAATATTTACTCCCTTGGTGATCCGAACCATCTCAAAATCTAATTCCGGTGGGGAGAACCAATGTACTACGGAATATTTTCTAATAGTAAATAGACTACGGTTAAAATTATTATTTTACACCACTCAAAAAACGAATCAATAGTAATGAAACTTAATCACAAATCCCGATTCGTCTCCTTTAGTTCAGAGGTACCAAGTGACCTAGATACTAAAATAGTTTCCCCATTCCCAAAAGCGTGCCAATCATTATTTCGATACTTTCCACTGACCTGAAAGACATTCGCTTTACTTTACATAATGTAATACAGCATATATCATTCAAAAATGGAAAGTAGTCTTGACCACGTGTTGACAATACAGATACAAGTGGCAGATAACCTGACTATATAATAACCTAACCATAAAGTGGACTTTACCACCCGCTACGTGTACGTAATATCCAACTTCCTGGTCAGGGGGTGACATAAAATTATTATCTTACCTCGGGCGATAAAAAGAAAGCCTCAGATCGCATAGTTTCAGTGCCTCAAGCATGAACTTTCGAAGATCCGTATTCGTTATCGTATCGAGAAAGCACTCTAAAACCAAAACAAAATAAATTTTAAATTGTAAATCGAAAATTATTAATATTCTTAGGTCATTATATTAAAATTATATTAACATTATAAACACATATTTAATATGTATTAAATTATTTTAATGAAAATAAAATCAACTTCAAAAGCTGATAAAAGTAAATAAATATTTCTTGGTAATCATAAATATTTGTTTGGTTTATGAATGTTTTTCGTGACTCACTTTTTTGCCGTTTGGTATCGAGAAGCGGAATCCGAAGGTTTTGTCACGTAAATTTTTATGGAGAGACACTTGCGTAAATTAAAAAAACAAATTCGAATATGTCGCTGTCAAACATCAAGATGGTCGCGGAAGCCATTCATAAACCAAACAAATATTTATTATTAGCAAGAAATATTTATTTCTTTACATCAAATATTAAATTTCATTTTATTTTATTTACAAGAATTTAAGAGATATTATTTACGTGTTTATAATGTCAATAATATTTAAATGTAAAGAAATATTAATTTTTTTTTTCGATTTAAGATTTTAAATTTTTTATTTTGGTTTTACAGTGCTTACCAGATACCATTTATACGAATATTGGAAAAATTCGTGTTTGAGGCACAGATTACGTCAAAATACTTGCGATAGGAGACATTCAAAAATAAATATTTATTATCTACTACTATCGCACACTGTTTATAAAGGTAACTAATTGTCTACAATAAGATTAACTGCCGCACTCAGAGACGTCAATTAACTTTAATGAGTGTTTAATGTCAAAAATTTTCATTTAAATCTAGACCATAGACCCGGCAAGAATAGCGACTAGTTTTGAATTATCATTTTTTGACGTTAAGTACTCATTAACGTTATGTGACGTCTCTGAGTGCGGCGGTAAGACAATCTATGCAAGTAGTAAGATAGGTACTAAATAACTCTCGTTGAAGTCTACAAAACGTTAAATACTGGAATATATTTAGTTACGAGCTCGCTAGCGGAGTGACATAGCGCGCTTGGCCGGCGATTGCGTAAACTAAGCAATATCGCTAAAGCCGGTCATTGGATGAATGACCAAAAATTTATTATCTTGAGTTCCTCCGTGCTTCGGAAGGAACATTAAGCCGTTGACCCCGGCTGCATCTGCAGTCGTTAATACCCACCAAGCTGCACTGGGCCAGTGTGGTGGGTCTATCTCCCTATATTCTTCCCCAGCAGTGGGGACATTAAAAGGGCTGGTGATGTTGATGATGATGAAAGGTTCAAAATTATACAGTATTTGTACGTGCACTGAAGCTACAAAACGATGGTAAAATGTTGTTAAAAAATAAGAGGAATTTTCATATAATTTTTTATTAGAACATTTACAATAATGAGAAAAATAATAGTTTCGTCTTAAAAATTATATGAACAGTCGTAAATAATTAAAAACAGGTAGGTTAAAAATAATATCACAGTTTAAATCAAATTAATGGTGGTGCTTGGGGACAATGTGCTTAGCGTGCCCTTCACGGTGTACAACAGCATTGAATCTGTAAAAAAAACACCGATGATAAACCTGATAAACCAATACATACGTATATCCACGAAGGGGTGGGCAGGGGTGAATCTATACCCACGTTTCGCCAGGACCCATGTAGTAGGTGGCGACCCTATTACCATGTATCGGGCACCTAAATCGCAGTATATTGCTAGCTGGTACAAGAGTAACGCTGGCGCCCATTACTCATAGCTGGATTTACGCTTTCGCCTTCTACGACACCCGCTAGAGATGGGAGTAGTGACAACTGTATTCCGCTCTGCCGTCCCCACAAGGCTGCGCGTTCACAAAATAAATACAATTCCAAAATGCATTATTCCAACAACAATTTACCCAGTGTGTTTGTCTGAAGAGTATTTGACGACGCGCACGGTGCCGTCGGCCTCGTGCAGGCTGTACTCGCCCGTGACGTGGTCACCATCGCGCTCCTCGTGCTGGTACTTATGGTCACCGGTGTGCGGGTCCTCCACTTTATACTCGAACGCGTACTTTGGGTGGGCCTGCAGATACAATGCACTACTTCAAAACACAACAAAATTAGATAAGCAATTTTACTCAAGGAATCTAAACATCATCACCTGTACTTTTAGAATCCCTACTGCTGGGGTATCTTAACAATAGATGGATTTATATAGTGCGATTAGACTATAAATCACATCTTTAAACCATTTTGTTTGTTAATATTTAACGCAGGGGAATCTTGAGATACTTTATTTTATGTCACGTAGGAAATCTACACTATAGAACTTCTCCCGAAAACACCAGCCGAAAATTCGGTGTGTATGTTGTTGCATTCATCTACAGTAATTTATGTATGATGTTTTATATTACATAGTAGTCGTGGTGGTTATCCTCATGGTGCGCCTGGTGCTGGGATGCTTGGTGCCCCTCGTGGTGGGTTGCGTGGTGTTCGTGGCCATGACTGGCGTGCAGCACGATGCTCTGGGATGAGACCGCGTGTCCGTGACCGTGGCCGTCTTGAGGCCGCGCCACAGCGATTGCGAGGATGACACTCATGCAGATAACCTGATGAGCATATGCATTAGGGTAAAGTTATTTTAACCCTCACATTATTATTAACAATAGCAACTATGAACAACTACAATTTGAGGCGAACAACATCATTCATTGTTTATGCCCAGTTGTTTTACTTTAAAGTTAATAAGAACATTAATATTATTTCCGGTTTATTATTTTCACAATATTATATTTCTAGTATCATTTACCCAGCTATTTACCTTTGTCAACATTTTGTTTGTATTATAATATAATTATTCAACTACTTAATTGACTCCGTTGATTGGTCCTGTGTGATACTTTTCGGAATCCAAATCCAGCTTTTATACCACTTGGCTTTGTCTTTCGTAATTTTGAAACTTGTTTTACATTCATTTACTTTATTTGTCACTTTAGTTGGTTTGAGTTTTCAGGATTGGTTTGTTAGTAAATGTTAAAAGTAATAACAATTGAAAATAAACAGAATCTAATGACAATGTTTGTTCCAATATGGATTAAAACTGCTTCAAAATAAACTTTCATTACAAATCTACGCAATATTTTTTGTTTGTTTCGATATTGTTTTATACAATTTCAGAATCAAATAAATATTTGATGAAAGTTTTGATGGGAATATTTTTAAATTATTTTACGCAATTCTGGCAACTATATAATATTTTAACTAAACAACAACATAGAATTAATCTTCTTCGAAGGAGTGCTGACACCTGCATCACGAGAGAAACAATCAGAAATTTGAATATTTAATGTACATAATTATCCATATATTTGTTCTGATAGCTAGATTTCACTGTGACTCTGTAAACGTGAACTTAGATCGATCTAAGTCCACGTTTACATATAATAATATAGATCTTGCTGATCTAGATAGAGAAATTTATTAATCAGCACAGTTTGTCTCTTTGTTGATTGGTCTGTCGACATAGTCCTTCCCAACATTTTTCTATACAGATCCCATTTTGCGCTGACCCCACATAATATTGTTTGGGATATGAATATGAAGAGAGTATTTCGTTATCTTTGCATCAAAAATTTGATTTTTTTTTGTTATTTTCTTCCAGTAAATAATATATGCGTATTTCACATGACTTGTGTCTTCATTTTTAAAAAAAAAGTTAGATAAGCTCTGTTACCAAGTGAAAGTTTAAAAATCAAATAAATAAATTAAGTAAATCGATTACTAAATACTTTACGATATCAAGTTGTCCCTTGTTTCTTCAATATAAGGACCGACTGAAACTCGATCAGTCTTTCGAAATATTTTGACTACGTAGTATAAAAGAGTATTCCTATTAAGGAATTTATCACAATTCACTCGAGTACAGAGTTGGAAAGCTTTAAATTATTTACAAGTATACTTTTGAATAAGGACAAAAAATGATCTCAAAGGTATAAAATATAAAATTTAAAAAAGTATTTAAGTCTAGCTAAGCTACGTAAGGTATTTTAGAAATGTCTATTGAAATTGTCTAATGTTCTTATATTCTATTGGCAAACAAATTAGTTCAGTGTGTTCGTATCGTAGTCTTAATAGTCCGTTTTTTGTCATATATTGTGTTAATGTTAAAGTCAGTTTTGGATGGTTTAGCCTTTCATATGTTTTTTTTATGTTAGACAGGGAAGCCCTTGCCCTTAATCTCACCAGATGAGAAGTGACGATAAGGGCTGAAGATGGAATCGAAATTCACCTGAAACCCTCAACCACAGAGGGCTGGCTATCTCATCCAAATCATTATCGGAACACAATAATGCTGTTAACATTATTATTATGGCGACAGATTTTACAATAATATGTATTTTTTGTGTCTATTGTTGATATACACAACAGTAGTGTTTCCGTCTACAGATTGTTATAGTATGTAAAAGTTTGTCATTTGTTCAAATAGGTGATAAATGTGTATTTTATTATTGATTTGATTATTGATTAGGTTCTCTTCGTCTGCGGTATTCTCGCCATAGTCACTGCACAGTCTAAAGATGATCACGGTCACGGACATGCAATCTCGTCCCAGAGCATCGTACTGCACACGAGTCACGGCCACGAGCACCCGAAGCATTCAGCACCCCAGCACAATGCACCCCAGCACCAGGCGCATCACGAGGACAACCACCACGACTACTATGTAATACCATTATTATAACTGTACTGAGTTATGTAATGAACCCCGACAACACAATTTGTACAACTTTAAAATTTAATTTTGTTGAACTTGCATATCGACACCTTCGGCACACATGCCTGTGAGAATTGTCCACAACGTTAAATTTCACGTTTTTAAAAACTAAAGGTTGTAAATGTTTAAAGAAACCTCTATGGACCAGCCCTCACTGTGCTAATGTGGTGGGTTATGGTCAATTCTCCATGAATTTTCATTCATAGGGAAGGCCTGTGCCGCAGCAGTAGAGATATCAAAGGGCTGGTGATAGCGACGATGCCTTGAAATCTTAACTCCTAGTTAAAGTTAGTTCAAGGCATATTATTTAATTGGTGTTTACTAACACTATGGTCGATTCTGACAAGGTTCTCTAAACCTAAGATTAATTTGACAACATTGTTTTTCTTTCATTCTCAATACAGATTGAAGAGGAGAGACTGATACTAAATTTAGTTTTAAGTTTAGAGAATCATGTCAGAATTGACCCTACTGTCTTTTGTGTAGGCCCACCCGAAGTATGCGTTCGAGTACAAGGTAGAGGACCCGCACACCGGTGACCATAAGTACCAGCACGAGAAGCGCGATGGTGACCACGTCACGGGCGAGTACAGCCTGCACGAGGCCGACGGCACCGTGCGCGTTGTCAAATACTCTGCTGACAAACACACCGGGTAACTTGACATTTAATTGTAGCTTACGGAAATAAAGGTTCATAGGACACCCTACGAATGTACCTATATGTTCCTTTGGCTTATTACTAAAATAGTGGTGGACATGAAGGTGACGGATGTCTTCGAAATAGAAAAATAACATACCTGTATCAACGATAGATAGATCTTACAAGTTTTGTTGTGTATGTTGTGCTAGAAGACAATGATATATCAAGGTTCAGAATAGACCGGAGACAGAGGATAATGTATTGCATCATTAAAAAGAATCGAATAAGAGCCTTATTGTAGCTTATTATAGCTTTTACAAAACTTGATAGCATTTTATTCATCAGGTACATTAAGGCTGTTTTAATTTTTACAGATTCAATGCCGAGGTACATCGTGAAGGGCACGCCAAGCATATCGTCCCCAAACATCATCATTAATTCAATTCATACCAACCTGTTTTTAATGTTTAACGAATGTTTATTTAATTTATAAGACTCTACCTATTACGCTTTCCTGTAGATATCCCAATAAAAATTTTACATTATACTGTCTCAGTTTTTTTTTACATCCTCAGAAAAAAATGGCATATATTAAAATTTTCTTCACAGATATAAACATTGTAGAATAAGTATTTTAACAGAAGGCTTAAAATTAAGAAGTAAAATTTACGATATAAGTTAAATATTCAATTAGATATATAAAAATAATGAAATAAACATTATGATACAAAAATACACTTACTGCAGCACTCAGAGACGTCAATTAACTTTAATGAGTATTTAATGTCAAAAAATTTCATTCAAATCTAGACCATAGACCCGGCAAGAATAGCGACTAGTTTTGAATTGTCACTTTTTGACGTTAAGTACTCATTAACGTTATTTGACGTCTCTGAGTGCGGCAGTTAGTATTACAAACCGGCCGTTTAATTACACCAATAATTCCATTTAAAGAAAATAAATTGAATGTTGATTTAATAGCGAGTACTCATGCAGAAGCTTCGCAGTGTTAGCTTACCACAACAAAGTTAAAAAACTATAACCAAATTATAATAATGTGTGTTAAAGTATGTAAAGATCGTAGCAACTGTAAATAAGTTACCTCTATATACCCCTGTGAGAGAAAGGCGTGATGAAATTGTATGTATGTATCATATATTATTGTACCTACAAGTCGTCACCAGAATGATTTGGGATAATTATAGAGACCACAGTTATACACTGATTATGAAAGTCTTTAATCACCCCAGCGGTCGTGAGGGTGGACTAATGTAATGAAGTAGTAATAGTAATGAAGGATTTGGATCAAAAAGCCATAAAACTGAAACAAAAGCATAAAACCTTTAGACACAAAACTTCTGTAGGTCGTTAGCATGTGCAATATAGATTAAGTACTGGTGGTCACCCGCGGCTTCGCTCGCGTTAATGTCGGTTATCGTATAGCCTATAGCCGTCCTCGATAAATTGACTACGCAACACAAAAAGTTTTTTTTTCTATTTTTTAAGTTAGTAGTTCCTGAGATTAGCGCGTTCAACGAACCAAACAAACAAACTCTTCAGCTTTATACATACATACATACATACATACATAAATCACGCCTATATCCCCGAAGGGGTAGGCAGAGGTGAACTAGCACCCACGTTTCGTCAATTATGTCAGGTCCCATGTAATAGGTAACGAGCCTATTGCCATTTATCGGGCGCAAAAGTCGCAGTATATTGCTGGGTGGTAGGTATATCAGGAACGCTGCTGCCCTTTCCTCATCACTGTTTTATCCTTAGTCGCCTTGTACGACACCCACGGGAGAGATTTGGGGTGGTGACAATTGTATTCTACTCTGCCGTCACCACACGGTTTTATAACAACTTTATAACATTAGTATAGACTATATCAAATAATATTTGCTGTTTCTGTATGTCAACATTCCTTGCCATTTATTTGCAAGCAATATGCCGTTAGCCTGTAGCTGTAGAAGCTGTAGCTTCATAATTATGTAACGCAAGCAAAACATAATGTATTTCAGGCCAGAGGAAAGTGTCCAGGTAATATTGGCTAACTTTTGAGGAAGGTGGCTTATTTTATGAATAATAAACTTTTTACAGGAGATTTAACTCATTGGATAACTTTAATTACGGCACAAACCAAAAGAAAAGATTGTTTTTTGTTCAGAATAACTGATTTTGTTTTGTTGATATCAAATTTGATCTAGCTACTTTCTACCATTATTATGTATTTAAAATAAACATACGGTAGGTTAAAAAGAAGTCAAATAATTATTATTCAACCTGTTAATATGCAAAAAATGCCAATAAATGAAATAAATTAAACGCTTTTATGCATTTATCTATTATATTACATAATAGTTTTATTTAATTTCTTACATTTTATATACCCAAACATTTTACAATTGAATCTTAAAAGTAATAAAAAGCAGGCTGTTACTGAAAGCTATAAAAAGCTCAAACCGGCCTCGCGACCTTGCACTCGAATATTATGTGACTTAAGTACTTTCCTTTTGCAGTGGCTGCTTTATCTGAATCATGTATTATATTAAGTAGCGCCACAATCAAACTATTAAATAAAAGTAATTAGCGTAATTCCGGCCGTCGAGGCGTGTGATTTCGCTGGAAAGTTTTGGTTGCATTGCAATGTATTCGAATTCATTACTATGTCATTTGTTAAACTATTATATTTATATGTTTAATCTGGGCATCCGTATCCATGTTTGTTCTGATAGCCAGATTTTATTGCGAATCTACATATAAACGTGGACCTTGGGTATAGATCTTGCTGATCTACATTAGAAAACTTATATATCAGTTAGCATAGTTTGTCTCTCTGTTGATGGTTGGCATCACTGTATCGAAATAGTATATTATAATCTAATAAGGGCGATAAAACAAAGAATATCTCTGATCGCAAGTGTTTGACTAATTATGGTATACCAGTGGTCGCCCGCGGCTTCGGTCGCGTTAAAATCGGTGGTTCGCCTATAGCCTTCCTAAATAAATGGACTATCCAACTCAAAAATATTTTTTCAATTTGAACCAGTAATTTCTGTGATAAGCGCGTTTAACCAAACAAACAAACAGCTTTATAATATTAGTATAGATAAATATGCGATCTGAGGCTTTCAATTTTATCGCCCGAGGTAAGTGCTTCGCCCCCGAAGTGGCGCGCAGACACCTGGGGCCTAGACAAAGTAACATACCGACAAAGATAACGAAGTTCGATAAAGCAAAATGTATGGGATTTGAGGTAAATGGTCGTGAAATCACGTGACCAAAATCGTCTTCGTAAGTTCCTAGTTATGATGTTGGTAGCGCAAGCTTAAACGCTGTAGATACCAAAGTAATATAGCCGATCGTGACGAACTTCGACATGTTATCGTTATGAAACGATTGCCACTTGGCTACGGGCCCTGGTGTCTGCAATTTTTCTTCGCTAAAGTGGCAGCCAATGTGGCAGCAGACACCTGGTGTCTGCGGTTGCTTGCGCTCCGCGCGGCTTGTCAACTTAACGTTGACGGCTATTTGACAGCTCGCCCCCGGCCTAGCACGGGGACGTGGACAAGTCTCTCTCTAACTTGACAGTGTTTTGTCTCGTGATTTAGTGGGAGTAAAAGCGAGAGGAAAATATTTTCTTTCCCCCGACGGATGTGTCCATGGCAGGGCGAGTCTTATTTTAGGAAATGGGTGTCCCACATTGTTGTACATGCACGCGGAAAAGTCCACTTTTTGATCAGAGACGTGACATTAAAATATTTTTATTTTTTCATTTTCATCAAGTAATTAATGTACGAGTATTTTACATGAATAACGTCTTAATTTTTAATAAATAAGGCAGACAAGCATTGTCACCTAGCGAAAGCTTAAAAATGTTAATGAAATTATCAAATGAATTAAATTGATTACTAAATACTTTACGATATTAAGTTGTCCCTTGTTTCTTCAATTTAAGGAGCGACTTAAACTCGATCAGTCTTTCGAAATATTTTGGCTACGTAGTATAAAAGAGTATTCGTATTACGGCATATATCACAATTCACTATACTACAGACTTGGAAAGCTTACATATCTTTAAAAGTATACTTTTAAATAAGGACAAAAATGATCTCAAAGGTACAGAAGTCGTCTAGCTAAGTTTTTATAAAGTTGTAAAATTATACAAATTTCTTTTAAATTTGTCTAATGTTATTGTACTATTTGGGCAAATATGTGAAGTGCTTTATATTTTCCTGTATTTACCTATTCTACTCTCGATAGTCCGTTATTTTTCATACATTTTATACTTATTTAACTTCGTTTAGCCTTTTATATTTATTGTGTCTGGTGTTGATAATCTCAGCAGTAGTATGTCCGTCTATAGATTGTACAGTCAACGGCTTCAATCGATTGTCAACCGTAACTTGGTAACAATAGAGCACAAAATCGATTGAGAAATTTTGCCATTTTGTGGTAGTCTGACGTCAACAGCACGTCAGCCCTGTACAATATGCAAACGTTTGTCATATGTTCGAATAAGTACTAAATGTGTTATTTTTTATTGATTAGGTTCTCTTCGTCTGCGGCATTCTCGCCATAGTCGCTGCGCAGTCTAAAGATGGTCACGGTCACGGCCATGCGATCTCGTCCCAGAGCATCGTGCTGCACACGAGTCATGGCCACGAGCATCTGCAGGCGCACCATTCTGCACCAAAGCACCATGAGCACAACGCACCCCAGCATCAGGCGCATCACGAGGACAGCCACCACGACTACTATGTAATGCCATTACTATAACTGTACTAAATTATAAAACGACCCTTGATAACAAAATTGGTACTACGTTGAGATTTGTTGACCTTGCACACCTTCGGCACACACGCCTATGAGAATTGTTTAAAACGTCGAATTTCACGTTTTTAAAAGCTAAAACACTTAAAATGTTTAACAAAAACCTCTATCCACCAGCCCTTACTGGGCTAGTGAGGTGGATTATGGGCAATTCTTCATGATTTTTCATTCATTGGGAAGGCCTGTGCCACAGCAGTGGAGACATCAAAGGGCTGGTGGTGGTGACGATTGACGAGTTGAAATATTACATCCTACTTTTTTATTGGTGTTGTCTAACGTTGTCCTTTGTGCAGGCCCACCCAAAGTACGCGTTCGAGTACAAGGTAGAGGACCCGCACACCGGTGACCATAAGTACCAGCACGAGGAGCGCGATGGTGACCACGTCACGGGCGAGTACAGCCTGCACGAAGCCGACGGCACCGTGCGCGTTGTCAAATACTCTGCTGACAAACACACCGGGTAACTTGACATTTAACTTATTTTAAGGAAATAAGGTTCTCATGACAACCTATGAATCACCCTAAAGAGATCATGCATCCACTGACCTGAGACCCTGCATCCACCCTAAAGAGAGCTATCAATGTGATGGCATAGGCTATCGTCCCTACATACCTACATGTTCCTTCACTTTAATACTATTAGGCATGAGTTCACCAACACTTAAACAGGCAATTAAAAGATAACCGTATATAATCAGTATACGGTAAAGTAATCAGTTTTTGACATTTTATCGTATGGAAGAGCTGTCAAAAACTAACGATTATCATATAATCGCTTGATTTATGTTTTGGTGAACTCGAGCCTTAATAGTGTTGAATATGCCGTTGATGGATGTCTTCGAAATAGAGAAAGAACTACTTGTATGAAAGATAAATCGTACAAGGTTTGTTGTATTAGTGAGAGAGTACAATTACATAACGAGTTATAGAATAGAGAGCAGTTACCGGATAATGTATTGCACCAATAAACAGAATCGAATAAAAGCTTTAAAACAGCTGTTAAAAAACTTGATTGCATTTGTTCATCAGTTTCATTAAATCTGTTTTTATTTTTACAGATTCAATGCCGAGGTACATCGTGAAGGGCACGCCAAGCACATTGTCCCCAAACACCATCATTAATTCAATTCATACTGTGATACCTACCTGTTTTTAAATTTAACGAATGTTTATTTAATTTATAAGACTCTACCTATTATCTAAGTTTTCCTGTAAATATTCCAATAAAAATTTACATTACACCTAAGTTTTTTTATCCTCGGAAAAAAATTGGCATTAATTAAAATTTGTTGGCAGATAATATAAACCTTGTAGAATAAGTATATTAGCAGAAGGATTAAAATTACGAAGTAAAAAGAATACATATTGTGGTTAGAAAAAGTACGAAAAATTATAGTCTTGATACGGGAATCGAACCCGCGTCCTCTGCGATCCAAGCAGATGACTATACTACTATGCCAACCAAGACGTTTGATTTACGATTATGACCGTAGTTTATGACAATATTTTTTACTAAATATCGTCAGATTTTCAATAAAAAATTATACACTGATTGTGAAGAAAGTCTTCCATAGCTGGGAGTGAAGAATCTCAACTCAAACCACACTGGTAGAACCACAAGGTAGAACCTTAATGACATCCCTGGGGTGAGTAAGGGAGATTGCCTGGTGTATACTAATAGGCATCTTGTGGCACCCGAACGGCGGAGGGCAAACCACCAATAAAAGGATACCCTAAGAGGGTTGGTGTCAGGCAGGCAGCCGGCTGTTAAACCTAAGCCAAAACCTTGAGCAGTATGGATTGGCATGTTGTCATCTCAATCAATCTCTCCGTTCATCGATCTCTCGACATGGTCCTTTCCGTCTCTTTTATACAGAGTTTTTTTCAAACACCAAAAACCTCGCAGGAGTAGATAGCAACAATGTTTGTTCTACGCCTTTTGATGATTCGTTTATTTTATTTTTACTTTTATGCTAAAATAAAAACTAATTTAATTTACCGCTCTGAAAGTCTATAACTGTACCTACACCTACTTGCATCGGCATTAAGCCGCCCTTTCATTTATGAATGAAAACATAGACGTATTAATGTCACGACAGTACAATAAAATCATAAAAAAATAATTTTCCCCAATGTATTATATCATGTCATCCTAACATGACTGGCGAGACGTGGGTGCTGGTTCGCCTCTGCCTGCCCCTTCGGGGATATAGGCGTGATTTATGTATGTATGTATGTATTATATCAGATTAATGAGATTGGATGAAGCGAAAGAAGTATGTAAGGATCGTAGCAAGTGGAAAGAAGTGATCTCTGCCTACCCCTGTGGGAGAAAGGCGTGATATATGTATGTATGTATTATATTACATTTTATATTAAATCTCATAAAACAATCGTTGTTGTTTATGATGTTAGCTATCTAGTCATGGGAGGTTTTTGGTGTTTTAAAAATAACCCTATATACATTAAATCATCACTATTGCTGTTCACATCGGATAGGTTTCCGGTGTGATGGATGAAATCAAAAGCGAGTGGGTAGTTTGATGACGTCTGACCGATATTAATGAAAGAGGAAACATAGGCAATTTGTCGATTTTTGGCGAATTAAAAGAAAACAATCACACTGTATAACAGTGTAACACAGTATAACAGTGTAACACAGTATAACACTGTTTATCTTAAGAGAAAGGTGTGGTTTGAAAAAGAAGAGGTAATGACAATGATTGAGAAAGGGATGCTCGCATGGTTTGGTCACGTTGAAAGGATGGATGAAAGGAGAATGACAAAAAGGATTTACATGGCGGAAGTGAATGGAGAAATGGAAAGGGGAAGGTCTATGTGGATCTTTCATAATCAAATTGAAAATCTATTATAAAAAGGCCAGGTCAAGAGTACCCTAAACCGGCGGGCATGCATGAAGAGATAATGAGATTGGATGAAGCGAAAGAAGTATGTAAGGATCGTAGCAGGTGGAATGAAGTGATCTTTGCTTACCCCTGTGACATTTGTATGTATTTGTATATGTGTCGTGGCCAAATCGTAGAATTGATCACTTCATGATGTGGCCGACCATTTCATGAAATGGTGGCATTTTATGAAATGGCCAACTAAAACTGACCATATCATGATAATGGTCTGGCCAGATCAATGAATAAACAACGTTTAACGATATCAACAGCTAAACGCATGGCTATTTCATGATATGGCCAAACATTATTAATCATATCGTAAAATAGTTACATTAACCACCGTAAGAGGCGCTTATTTCGATTTGTTTTTGTAATACATCATGGTGGCGGACAATTATCCTATTAAACAAACTAATAATATTGTTGTAATGGAAGATAAAAGTGAAGTGAAATGTCATAACGACATCAAATTACTAGAATTTTACGTCACTCAAAAAACGAGCGCAACGTAAAAATACCAAACATTTACTACAGTAATGATATGGCCAAACGTGGATGGATATATCATCAAACGTTGACGTTTCAACGATATAGTCAGTTTTAGCTGGCCATTTCATTAAATGCAACCATTTCATGAAATGGTCGGCCACATCATGAAGTTATCAATTCTACGATTTGGCCACGACATATGTACAATTACTCTGTTCGTCAATAACAAAGCAATGAATCCGAAGAAATAGCAATAAAAGCAAAACTTTTCAATGACCTGTTGGTCGGAATACACAAATTGCTGTGGTAGTTTCATTGTTGTGCTACTTAGTAAGAATACAGGATTCAGTAATAAGTAATAAAGAAGCCACTGTAAAAGCACAGAGTCGCATAATATTTGAGTGCAAGGTCGTGAAGCCGGTTTAAAAGATTTTTATAGGTTTCAGTAACAATCAGCTTTAAATTAATTTAATACTTAGAGATGGATTGTAACATGTTTGGGCATATAAAAACTAGAAGTGTAAATAAAAATAAATAACACTACAATAGAAATTCTTGTCAGTGAATATTAAAGCATATCAATTAAAATAAAAACAACATACATGGATTAATCAAATTGTACTAAATGTGTACAATTAGATTTTTCTATTCTAGTGTAGTGGTTACCTACCAATAAATATGCATCAAATAATCCTGGTCAAAATAGAAAATGTTAAATAGATTTCAACGTGCATTCGGGCTGCTGATGTGTTTTCGATCCACAAAGATTCGGGATTTCGTGTATTTGACCTGAAGATTAAATTAAACTTTGCATTTATTAAGGGTAATGTGAATAAGTGCTTTATGACTATGTATGAAACTATATGAGTATTGTGGCAATAACATTGAATTTTAACATTATGTCTCAGTGCATAATTTATCATTTTTATTATATTTGCACGAGCACTAACATTTGAATGTGTAGTGCTCCTACATAATAATGCCAAACATCTAAATATACTCGAGTCTAATCCGTAAAAGTTTTTTTTTATTTCAATTTTTTTAACCATATTTTGTAAAAATATATTATTACAAAATGCGATCACTAAATCTAAAATGCTATATCATTTTTGTGATTTCTTTGTACACTAATATATATAATTATATCTTAAAATGATTAAGCTAACTTTGTCGTGGTTAACAAAACTGAAAATATGAGACTAATTTCATGAGAGACTATTAAATTAGCATTCAAAATAAGTACTATACATATTATTGACCTAAAAGGGTACATTTTACATACATACATACATAAATCACGCCTATATCCCCGAAAGGGTAGGCAGAGGTGAACTAGCACCCACGTTTCGCCAATTATGTTAGGTCCCATGTTATAGGTGGCGAGCCTATTGCCATATATCGGGCACAAAAGTGTCGCAGTACATTGCTAGGTGGTATAAGAGGAACGCTGCTGCCCATTTCTCATCACTGATTTATCCTTAGTTGCCTCGTACGACACCCACCGGAGAGATTTGGGGTGGTGACAATTGTATTCTACTCTGCCGTCACCACACGGCACGGGTACATTTAAATTATCATTTATCCAATATAACTACTTCTCAAACGAGTTATATATCTATTGAGAAAATTGTAATAAGCGCCATTTTTTCGTGCGAGAATACAAATAAAAAAACAGGGAAATATGAATCAAAAATGTTTATTGGAATATTTACAGGAATGCGTAGAATATAAGGTTAAATCTTAAAAATTAAATTAACAGCCGTTAAAAATAAAAACAGGTAGGTAGGTATCACAGTATGAATTGAATTAATGATGGTACTTGGGGACGATGTGCTTAGCGTGCCCTTCACGATGTACCTCGGCATTGAATCTGTAAAAGTAAAAACAGCCTTAATGAAACTGATGAACAAATGCAATAATAGTTATTTGTTGTACGTGAGTGCAAAGTTGTTTTATAACCGCGTGCTCAATTTTGATGACCGAGCTAGCGAAGGATTCTAAAATTGAATCACGAGCGTAGCGAGTGATTCAAAAATTAGAATCCTGAGCGATAGCGAGGGAATCAAAAGAGCACAAGGTGAAAAATCTTTGCACTCGAGTGCAACACGTAACTTTTCATCCCCCCCAACGAGGAAATTGCAAAATACAAAAAAAAAAAATACAATCACAACAGTTTCTGTTTTCACCCAGAAACTTCCACAACACCCTCCCTTTAACCCAAACACACTCTCAACACCCACCCAGAAACACCCACAACATTCACACCCATCCACTCAGACACACCCAAAAAACAACCATTCACCCAGAAACACCCACAAAACACCCATTCACCCAGAAAAACCCACAAACACCCATTCCCCGGGAAACACCCACAAAACACCCATTTACCCAGAAACACGCAAAAAACACACATTCACCCAGAAACACACACAAAACACTCATTCACCCAGACACACCCACAAAACACCCATTCACCCAGAAACACCCACAAAACACCCATTCACCCAGAAACACCCACAAAACACCCATTCACCCAGAAAAACCCACAAACACCCATTCACCCAGAAACACCCACAAAACACCCATTTACCCAGAAACACGCAAAAAACACACATTCACCCAGAAACACACACAAAACACTCATTCACCCAGAAACACCCACAAAACACCCATTCACCCAGAAACACCCACAAAACACCCATTCACCCAGACACACCAACAAAACACCCATTCACCTAGACACACCCTCAAAACACCCATTCACCCAGACACACCTCCAACAGCCACCCATCCACCCAGCCACACCCACAACATTCATCCAGACACACCTGTAAGTCCCTAATAAAAATTACCGTCCCTAATGGAGTTCCGAGACGGTCAATCAGCTTGAGTCAAGCACGTTGATTTTCTGTATGTTTGGGAACTCCTAGGTTTTAACAAATTTGTGACGTGAAAAGAAAATGGCGCGCGCAAAGCAAATTACAAGCAAATTACCAAAAAGGTTCCGAGCCTGAGTTTTTAACAAATTAAAATAGGTTGCATGACAATTTCGGCACCATGGAGGTAGAAATAAATATGTATAATGGTGTTTTGAATTCACAAACTCATTGCACACGATGTTCTAAATTCAAATTTACTTTAACCTCTAGAGGATAAAAACGGCTTTTGCACTCAGATATCGAAGAGCAAAAACGCTTTTTCCGAGATGGTGGGATGAAAAGTTTTTTAACAGCTGTTATAAAGCTTTTATTCGATTCTGTTTATTGGTGCTACATTATCCTCCGTCTTCGCTCGTTAAAAATATAATTGTTATCAACCACAACATACACAACAAAGCTTGTATTGTATAATATATCTTTGATACAAACATACATACATAAATCAAGCCCACATCATCGAAGGGGCAGGCAGAGGCGAACCAGCACCCACGTTTCGCCAATAAGTTAGGTCCCATGTAATAGGTGGCGAGCCTATTGCCATTTATCGGGCACTAAAGTCGCAGTACATTGTTAGGTGGTAGGTATAAGAGGGACGCTGCTGCCCATTCCTCATCATTGTTTTATCCTTAGTCGCCTTGTACGACACCCACGGTAGGGATTTGGGGTGGTGACAATTGTTTTCTACTCTGCCGTCACCACACGATATATTTGATACAGATATGTTATTTTTCTATTTCGAAGACATCCGTCACATTCATGTCCACCACTATTTTAGTATTATGCCAAAGTAACATGTAGGTATATTCGCAGGCTGTCACAAGAACCTTATTTCCTTAAGCCACAGTCAACAATGTCAAGTTACCCAGTGTGTTTGTCAGCAGAGTATTTGACAACGCGCACGGTTCCATCGGCCTCATGCAGGCTGTACTCGCCCGTGACGTGGTCGCCGTCGCGCGCCTCGTGCTGGTACTTGTGGTCGCCGGTGTGCGGGTCCTCTACCTTGTACTCAAACGCGTACTTTGGGTAGGCCTGCACAAAGGTTAACAATAGACAACATCAAAAAAAATAGCTGTAAGATTGCAATTCATCGTCACCACCACCAGCCCTTTGATGACCCCACTGCTGCGGCACAGGCCTTCCCCATGAATGAAAAATCACGGAGATTTGACTATAACCCGCCACGCTAGCCCAGTGAGGGTTTGTGGATAGGGGTTTTTGGTTAATTAATTTCGTTTTTTAAACGTTAAAGGGAACGCTATGATCAATTCTCGCAGGCGTGTGAACGGCAAGTTTAGATATACAAGTTCAAACCAATGACAACGTTCTACAAATGTTGTTATCGGGGGTCGTTAGATTAACTCAGTACAGTTGTCAGAATGGCATTACATAGTAGTCGTGGTGGTTGTCCTCGTGATGCGCCTGGTGCTGGGGTGCGTTGTGCTCCTGTTTCTTGGGTGCATGGTGCTGGGGCGCATGGTGCTGAGGTGCAGAATGGTGCGCTTGCTGGTGCTCGTGGCCGTGACTCGTGTGCAGTACGATGCTCTGGGACGAGATTGCATGGCCGTGACCGTGACCATCTTTAGACTGCGCAGCGACTATGGCGATAATACCGCAGACGAAGACAACCTAATCAATAAAAAAATAAGACATCATCATCACCATCACCAGCCCTATTAATGTCCCCACTGCTGGGGCACGGGCCTTCCCTATGGATGGAAGAATATAGGGAAATTGGGCCATAACCCACCACGCTGGCCCAGTGCGGGTTGGTGGGTATTAACGACTGCAGATGCAACCGGGACCAACGGCTTAACGTGCCTTCCGAAGCACGTAGGAGCTCGAGATAATACATTTTTAGTCACACAATAAACGGCCTTAGCGATATTGCTTAGTTTACGCAATCGCAGGCCAAGCGCGCTATGCCACTGCGCTAGCGAGCTCCTCAATAAAATAAAACAATTAGCACTAATTCGAACAACAGAAAATTTTTTAGCTTCAAGACTGAAGCCACTTTTGGCGTTTTATAGATAGGTACATACATAAATTTTCCATATCATAAGAATATTTCCAAAGAAGTATTAAACACTTCCATGATTTTGTAAACAGAATAAAATCAATACAAACAGATATAGTAAATTTCATTAAATTATAAAGGTTCTTAAATTTTTTATGGCTGGAAATATCTATTTCGTATTTAAATATTATAAAAATAGGACTATTGAGACTTGTGTAGATTAACATTAGATAATTTGAAAATAACATTAGAAATAAAACTTTAATACCTTTGAGATCATTTTTGTCCTAATTTAACAGTATACTTTTAAATAAATTTAATTGTACTCCAACTGTGTACATGAGTGAACTGTGATAAATTCTGTAAAACGATAACTCTTTTATACAAAGAAGCCAAAAGCTTTCGCAAGACTGAGCGAGTTTAAGTTGCTCCTTAAATTGAAAAAACAAGGGACAACTTGATATCGCAAAGTATTTAGTAATCAATTTAATTCATTTCATAAATTTCATTAACATTTTTAACTTTCACTAAGTAACAATGCTTGTCTGTCTTTTTTATCTTAAAAATGAAGATAAACTCAGGTTACGATAAGGTCAGGTTACAGGAGACTATCCCTTTTTTGGTCCAAAGATACCAAAATACTATTACTATTCTCGTCTTCCCTGCCGCACATCCCACGTTATATGTGACTCTAATGCCCGTTTTCACCATCAATCTCTAAATTTTAAGGGGGTCCCTTAAAATTACTAACTAACTACTAACTAGTTTTAGGTTTTATCATTTAAAGATTTTATTTACTTTATAAATAGTTCCTAACATTTTTATTTAGTGTATTTTATTTCATATAAAAGTTTATTTTAATAAAAAGTACGGTGTTTGCCATCACTAGTCTGTCACTTAGTTAGGCAACCCCTTAGAAGTGTTCCCTAGCTTGGTGAAAATTAATTTAAGTAAAGGAGTCGTTTAGGGGATCACTTTGCTTAGGAGATACCTACTTAGGTAATTGTTTAGGGATTAATGATAAAACCGGGCACAAGTCTCTCTAAGGCCACGTTTACAGAGTCGTCATCATATCTAGCTTTTAGGAAAAGTATGGATAGGGACACCTACGTATACCTAACATAAAAAAATTTGATTGGAGTATTAAATAATGTTTTATAACTCCCTCAATTTAGAAAAATTCTATGTATGTTGGTGATCAATATTGAAATATGACAAATTGTTACTGGGATTGCGGTTATACATCATGCTTCATGCCATAATCATGGAATACAAATTTAAAATGTTTATTGATATCACATAAATATAACAACATTTGTACATAGTTGGTAAGCTTGTAAGGGAACAGTATAACTATTTACACATCATATAATATTTTAAAGTTAAATCTAAATGTTAATGGAGATACCAATGCGATTGCACTATGCGTCAAAATCCATCGGACTGTAAAAAAAATTCGCATCAAACATTTTTGGAATGTACATACATACATACATAAATCACGCCTATATCCCCGAAGGGGTAGGCGAGGTGAACTAGCACCCACGCTTCGCCAATTATGCTAGGTCCCATGTAATAGGTGGCGAGCCCATTGCCATTTATCGGGCACAAAAGTCGCAGTACATTGCTATTGCTAGGTGGTATTAGAGGAACGTTGCTGCCCATTCCTCATAATTGATTTAACCTTAGTCGCCTTGTACGATACCCACGGGAGAGATTTGGGGTGGTGACAATTGTATTCTACTTTACCGTCAACACACGCACGTCACCACACACGTAAAATATTAAAATACAAACAATAAGTTAGACGAACAGTTTAATAAGATTTAGTAGTATATTATCTTAATAAACTATAATCTACATAATATAACTAGATAGAGCAAGATAATGCTCACTTTTGGTATTTTCAACATAACACAAACAAGTAACAAATAAAGTGACCGATAAGTAAGTGTAAGACATACTCGCATTAAAAAATTACGAAAGACAAATCAAAGTAGTATAAAAGCTGAATTTGGATACCGAAATGTATCACACAAAACCAGTCATTGCACGTTGGAGAAGTTGGATATACATTACATATTCAAAATGTTTGCCAAGGTAATAATCCATGGTAGACCATACTAGAAATAAAATAAGGTTGATACCGAAAATCTCATCTTGTGAACAATAATAACCATCGATTTCTGATAAAAACTACTAATTCCACTAAACAACTGCCACTAAAAAATGTAATGGTCTTGTGCAACCCAAATTCTTATTTGCTGGTGTTAATTATAAAAGTTTCTTACCAGGTTATCTGCATGAGTGTCATCCTCGCAATCGCTGTCGCGCGGCCTCAAGACGGTCATGGTCACGGACACGCGGTCTCATCCCAGAGCATCGTGCTGCACGCTAGTCATGGCCACGAGCACCACGCAACCCACCACGACGGGCACCAAGCATCCCAGCACCAGGCGCACCATGAGGACAGCCATCATGACTATTATGTAATATAAAATGTTATTGGAAATATAATATAACAGCACTAGTCGTATCACTTCAAAAAAAAGGGACATACATTATGATTATGATGATTATCAGGCGCTAACGCCGCCCTGCTTCAGTCAGGCAGGTTAAGCCTAACTTCCAACTGCATAGTAATATGCAATCCAATGGGTTCAAATACACTATATAAGTAGCACTATATGATTACATCGATTGGGAAGAGCTGTACCCAAGCGGTGGATACTCTAAATAGACTGGTGATGATGTTTCGATTCCTTGAGTAAAACTATTTATCTGATGTGCTGTGTTCTTAAGTAGTTCATTGTATCTGCAGGCCTATCCAAAGTACGCGTTCGAGTACAAGGTAGAGGACCCGCACACTGGTGACCGCAAGTACCATCACGAGGCGCGCGACGGCGACCACGTCACGGGCGTGTACAGCCTGCACGAGGCCGACGGAACCGTGCGCGTTGTCGAATACTCCGCTGATAAACACACTGGGTAAGTTTTGGTCGAAGAGCCAAATGGTCTAGCCATGAGATTACGGGGTTTTAATATTTTTAGGCACAGTTTGTAGCGACAATATTTTTGTCATAATCTCTCCTTAGAACATGATTGTTTGTTTATGTAGAATGTTTTTAAATAAATCGTCTTAAATATTATCCGTCAACAGATTTCCATAAAATATGCCCAAGCTGCCACTTATTATAGTAGCAGTTTGAGTGCCTATATTAATAAATGGTTTGAGGGGTCACCGAAAAAAAATTATAACGTCATATCAGTAAACAGACTTCATAGTATTTAAAATCAATAAAAATTGTTCAAGAAATATAAAATTGTTTTTTTTTTCTTACAGATTTAATGCTGTCGTCAAACGCGAAGGACACGCCAAGCACATTGTCCCAGAGCACCATCATTGAAAATAATTGTTTTTTTATTAATGTAAACTAGTCTTTATTTTTGAATAAAAATAACTTTTTCCTGTTTATATCTGTTTTAATTTCTAATAGATTTCTTTTTACAAAACATTCATCTATCGACAATATTGTTGAGTAAATAGTTAAAATTTGTATTTCCTTCATGATTAAGGCAAATCAGCTTGTTGTAATATAATAAAATATTGTGTCCATTGTCTGATTGCGTTCGTAAAATAAGTGCTTATTCTTCGTATCTGCTTTGGATATTTTAACATTGTTCTTTCTCTCACTTGTCTATTAATTCATTTCATCACTCGGTATGAATGTGACGTCTGACTGATGTGAATGTAAGAGGAAATTTTCTTTAAGAGTCTTTTTGATAGTAATATAATATAATTTAACTAATTGTTTTCTTATTTTTTACTTTTTACCTTATTTACATAAAATTTTATAAAAAAAATATAAAGTAAAAAATAAGAGTTAATTTCAGGCAATTCATCCATATCAAAGTTAATGGCAAATCAACTTGTTCACCTGAAAGATATATTTCTAGTCTCGTTAGTATATAGTCTCTTATTCACCTGAAAGATATATTTCTAGTCTCGTTTTTTGGTCTCCATTCGATAGTTTTATTTAGTAGATCCACATTCTTTTTAAAAAGGTACTAGAGCTTCCCCATTATATTTACAAGTCGAAAAAAAAATCCTTATCTTTCTTCGTCAATAATTCGAACAAAAAAGTAATGAATTCGATGACTTGCAATGCAACAAAAACTTTTTAATGAAATCACACGACTTTTTTGCCGGAATTATGCTAATTACTGTGACAGTTTGATTGTTGCGCTACATAATAAAAATACACAATTCAGTAATAAGTAATAAAGCAGCCACTATAAAAGAAAATTCAGTTATATAATATTTCAGTACAAGGTCGTTCAGCCGGTTTGAGCTTTTTATAGCTTTCAGTAACCATCTATATTCAATTGTAAAATATGTTTGATCATTTAAAATGTAAGTGTTAATACTGTATTATGAACCTATTTGTATTTTCCCCGTGAATAATACAGAATGCATAAAAACCTTTAATATAATTTAATTTAATAGCATCAATCATCGAGGAAGGCTATATTATTAATCGACATTAACGCGAGCGTAACCGCGGGCGTCCAGTAGTTCAAAATCTTCTCCCTGCCCTGTTCCCAGTCTATTTGGAGTCGGCGCAGTATGTTTCCTCTTCCATTCATATCAGTCAGACGTCATCAAGCCATCCACTCCCTTTTGATTCATGTCATCCATCACACCGTAAAGGTGCTATATAGTGATGAATGAATGTATAGAAAAGAGACGGAGCGGACCATATCGAGAGGCCGATGAACGGAGAGAGTGATTGGAATGCCAACATTCCAATTCATACCGCTCAAGATTGTGGCTTAGGTTTTACAGCTGGCCGCCTGCCTGACACCAACCCTCTTTGTGTATGCTGTTGTTGGTTGTTTGCCCTCGACCATTCGGGTGCCCCAAGGTGCTTATAGTCTGCACCGGGCAGTCTCCCTTAGTCGACTTTTACGACACCCATGGGATGAGTTGGGGCTAGCCCATTCTGCGTTATTTGTTCGCTCCCAGGCCAGCATAGAAGACAAAAAGTCCATTAGTACAAAATAATGGGAGAATATTTTAACATACAAAAATGACCAACTTTGTGCCTTTGTAAATGTTATTTAACGAGTGGAATCTCCTGTTATGAATTTTCACATACAAGCAGAGGTAAATTAACACCCACGTTTCGCCAAATAGGTTACATTGCCATCTATTAGGCATATAAATAGGTGGTATCAGAGGAATGCTGCTGCCCATTTACTCATTGCTATCTCGACCTTTAGTCGCCTAGTACGACACCCGCGGGAGAGCTGTGGGTGGTGACATTATTGTATTCTGATCTGCCTTTACATAACGGTTATGAATTTTTATATTCTTTAAATTAGCCACCTTTCTCAAAATCGTGCCAGGCATTATCTTATCTAGACACGTTATTCTGGCCCCAAAATACATTTGCTTTTCTTTGCGTTACATTTTATAAAGCAGCAACTAATGGCATATTACTCGCAAATGAAAAGGAGTATGGACAAAAGACAGACAGAACCAACAGATAATATACAATCAACATTATCGCACATGTATCCTTTACAGCAATTAATAAAGCTAAATTGATGTTTAAGCGTGCAATAAAATCACAGGAAGTTTAATTGAATTGTTTTATTGAAATATTTACAAGAATGCGTAGAACAGTATTGACATTATTGACAACATTAACAACAACATTATTGAAATATTTACAAGAATGCTTAGAGCTGTCTTATAAATTAAATTAACATTAGTTAAAAATTAAAAACAGGCAGGTATCACAGTGAATATGAATTGAATTAATGATGGTGTTTGGGGACGATGTGCTTAGCGTGGCCTTCACGATGTACCACGGCATTGAATCTGTAAAATAAAAACGGGGTTAATGAACCTGATTAAAAAATGTGATAAAGTTTTCTGACAATTGTAATTAAGCTCGTATTCGATCCTATTTGTTAGTAGTGTATTATCCCCCTTTCTATGCTCTATTCTGTATTCACAACAAACTTCATGTATGTCATGTCTTTCTTTCAAACAAGTGTGTTCATTTTTCTATTTTGAAGACATCCATCAACTTCTACCGTTATATTTTAGTAATGAAGTGATAAACGATAGCCTAAAGAAGCCATCCTATTGCTGGCCCCCTTTACGGCAGATGCATTTTCATCGGCGTTCTTGTGACCCTTATGTCTATAAACTACAGTGAAATCAAATCAAATTACCCAGTGTGTTTGTCAGAAGAGTACTTGACAACGCGCACGGTGCCATCGGCCTCGTGCAGGCCGTACTCGCCCGTGACGTGGTCGCCATCGCGCGCCTCGTGCTGGTACTTGTGGTCACCGGTGTGCGGGTCCTCCACTTTGTACTCGAACGCGTACTTTGGGTGGGCCTGCACAAAGGACAGCGTTAGACAACACCAATAAAATAATATTAAGTATTTAAGACAACCTTGAACAAAATTAAATATTCTTATCGGTGGTCATAAAATAATCCAGCGCAGTTGTAAGAATGGCATTACATAGTAGTCGTGGTGGTTGTCCTCGTGGTGCGCTTGATGCTGGTGTGCGTTGTGCTCTTGGTGCTGGGGCGCATGGTGCTGGGACTCTTGGAGCTGGGGTGCGTAATGCTTATGTTGCTCCTGACCATGACTCGTGTGCAATACGATGCTCTGGGACGAGATCGCATGTCCGTGACCGTGACCATGACCATCTTGAGGCCGCGCGCTGACGATGGCGAGAATGCCACAGACGAAGACTACCTAATGAAACAAAAAAAAAATACCACATTTAAGCACTCATTCGAAACAAATCAAAAATGTTTAGCTAAGACTGATACCATTTCGCTATTCCCAAAAGAATAGTAATAAACACTCGCATCATTATTATGTAAAACAGTAATAGACAAATACAATCTGTAGACGGAACATCTTAAATGTTCCATAGCCAGGAACACAATATAAATATAATAAAAAAGGACTAATAATTCCAACTAGAATATATAAATACAATAGAATGCAACATGTGATTATTTTAACAGCGATTTAAAAATTATATTACTCAATGAAACTTTTTTTATATACCTTTGAGATCATTTTTAATCCTTGTGTAAATAGTATTTTAATAAATTATAAGTTTGCAACTCTGTTACCAAATGAAGTCTGATAATTTCTGTAATACGAATACTCTTTTATACTTCGTAGCCAAAAGATTTCATAAGCTTGGGCGAGTTACTTCGAGTTTATTCGCTCCTTAAATTTAATCAGACATGGGACAACTTGATATCGTAAAATATTTTGTAATCAATTTAATTCATTTGTTAAATTTCAGTAATGTTTTTGAACTTTCACTTAGTAAATAGTGTTTCTCCCACAAAATCAAGAAGCAATTCTTTTTTTGCAACGAAAATACTCTCCTCATCTTCCTGCCTCACACACGGTTTTGGGCTCAGCGCAAAAATAATGGTTCCTCTTCCATTCAGTATAAAAATATGATGGAAAAGGCCAATTGTTGAGAGACGAAATCCAGAGAGACATTATAAATATAGGTGCATAATATTAATGCTTTGCTTTATACATAATATACATGATAATAAATATAAATTATCTAAGTCTACCTTTATACGGTGTGGTGGATATCCACATAAAACATTCAAATTTCTGATAGAAAAAATAAAAAAATATATATAAGTACGTTTCCATACCTAATGTAAAAAGTATGATTAAAATTAGGTATACCATCATTTTCCTCAAAGTAGATCAATTCTATGGTATTGATTCATTGAAATATATCCTTGTTACCAGGATTGCGATTAAACACCACGCTTCATACCACAATTAGGTGAAGGGGCCCCATGACAGGTAATAATAATATATCGCTATCATGGCGCCAAGAATTTCAATTTTCACATCACCTCTCAAGTAAACAGTCAATATGGTTGACGGGATTACATCCATTTTAAAAAGGTTCTGTTTTTCAAATTCAAATATTTTATTGCCAAGTAAGGGCCGGGTTTTTGATGCATAGTTAACTCAACCAATTATTAAAAATTGTTATTAATTGTAGTGTACATTTTCAAAAAACCGGCCCTAAGTGTATGCGTCAAAATTACCAGACTAAATGAAATTATTGCATCAAACATTCTTATGCAGGAAAAAATTGATAAAATGCTAAACTCTTTCAAAATATATACACATAAGGCAGGGAGAATTAGAATGAAAATTTATTCTTAAATTTTCATTCTAATTCTTCCTGAATGAAAATTTTAGAATAAATTTTCATTCTAATTCTTCCTGCTCTTAACCCGGTCTAGGCGGGGTCTGGTTTTTTCTTCCACTCCGCTCTATCCGTCACTAATTTCTCATCCACTCCTCATACTGACAATTTATTATGATTCAGTTTTATGTAAAACAAGCAAACAAACACCAAAAGTCCTTAAAACTCGAATCAAACAAAATGACCAATAAGTAAGTATTAAGACAAGTTTAACAATTACGAAATTCAATGCAAAGTAGTATAAAAGTTGAATCTGGATTCCGAAATGTATCACTCAACACCCGTCAACGCACTTAAGAGAAGTTGGATATAATTTACTATAGCCAAAATGTTTGCCAAGGTAAAAACATCGTTTATATTAGAAAAACAAAAACTTTGAAATAGGAAATTTCGAATCATCTCTAACCTAACCTAAACATTATTAAACATCTATTTCTTTATTGGTAATTAAATGTGGATTGTAATTAACTTGTAGAATTATTTTGTGGAGATAGTAAATATTAACAATTTCCTGAAGATGAGAGAGAAAGTCACCAACACCAAAAAACTATAACAATTGGTGGCTGTGTTGCCAACACTAGTCACCACATAACAAAGCAAATGGCACTAAAAATTGAGATGATGCTGTGCGACCCAAATTCTACCTTAGCTGTTGGTTTTAATAATAATTTGAGTTATAAAATAGCTTTCCTATAAAATAATGTGTTTTACCAGGTTATCTGCATGAGTGTCTTCCTCGCAATCACTGTCGCACGGCCTCAAGACAGTCACGGTCACGGACACGCGGTCTCATCCCAGAGCATCGTGCTGCACGCCAGTCATGGCAACGAGCACCACGCAACCCACCACGAAGGGCACCAAGCATCCCAGCACCAGGCGCACTATGAGGACAACCACCATGACTACTATGTAATATAAAACTTTTGGATTCCATTCTAATTCTATTCGTAACGGAATTATAACATAGGTATAAAATTCTACTCGTAAGGGAATTAGTCGTGGCACTTCAAAAGAAATGACATATTTGCCATTATTAACCTACATGCATATTGTAACAGCATACATGCATAAATTATTAGTATTTTCAGGAAGAGCTCGATAGCCCATTTGTAATCGAGATTTTCCTACGATTGCGTAACTAAGTACCCATTAAACCGCACTGGGCCAGCGTGGTGGATTATGGTCCATACTCCCTATATTCTTCCATACATAGGGAAGGCCGGTGTCCCAGCTGTGGGGACATTAAAGGGCTGGTGATGATGATGATGAGTATCTAAGTAACCTTTAGCTAATGCCGACCGTTGGTTGGGTTACCTGAAATAATATCATCTCGAGTTCCTTTATGCTTCTGTATAAGCTGCATGTGTAGTTGATGTTCATCATTTTGTACTGGGATAAAGAGGTGCCGACCATATGCCATAGGGAAGAGCTGTACCTACCCAAGCTTTGCGGACGTTAAGGTAATGGTGCACCATTACCTTATGATGATGAGTTCTTTTTAGAATGGGCAACATAACATTATTTTTTTCTTATTTTGCTGCGTGTTCTAAAGAAATGAATTGTATCTGCAGGCCCACCCGAAATACGCGTTCGAATACAAGGTAGAGGACCCACACACCGGAGACCGCAAGTACCAGCATGAGACGCGCGACGGCGACCACGTCACGGGCGTGTACAGCCTGCACGAGGCCGATGGAACCGTGCGCGTTGTCGAATACTCCGCTGATAAACACACTGGGTAAATTGATCTGGACTTAAACGGGCAGCTTAGTTTTTATAGTCAGATGGTCTAGCTATCGGCCAAGACGTTTGAAAACTGGTAGCGACAAAGTTTGTGTAATACACACCGCCAATTGTTCTCAAATTATGGTTATCCTATTTATTCATTGATTATTATGAACATTTTTCCAACAACTGATTTCCAAAAAACAAGTGCTATAGCTGATTACGTTGAACTAAATAATATGTAGGAGTGTAAAAAAAAATTATGATAATACTTTACAAAAAATATATATTAAGGATCTAACTCGACACATTATGGAAAATCTAAAGAAATTATGGTAAATATAAATAATTATGTCTGACTTTATTTTTTCTTGCAGATTTAATGCTGTCGTCAAACGTGAAGGACACGCCAAACATACCGTCCCAGAGCATCACCATTGAAATTATTTTTTAAATAATGTTTTGTTAAACTAGTTTTTATTATTCAATAAATACAACATTTTTCTGTTAATGTTTTTTTAACTTTCGAATAATTTTACACCTGTTAGTTTTTGCTATAATCCTATCAACTTATTATTTATTTTTACATAAATCATACAAAGTGTCATTCATGTACGGGCATATATTTTTGTTCATATGCGCGTGTTCATATTATTATTATTATACGTGAGTTAAATCCGAAAAAAACTCCAGACAAATAAAGTGCTCGTGCAAATGTAAGAGCTATTATTCGAATTAAAAAATACATCAATAATTTAACGCATAACAATGTAACGAATCTGAAGACATTGCAATACAAACAAAACTTTTTATCGAAATCACACAATTCGTCGGCGGGGATCACGCTAATTACCTTGATAATTGTTTGCTGTGTAACTTAATAAAAATACAGGTTTCCGTTGAAAGTAATAAAGCCGCCACTGTGAAAGGAAAGTAAGTCACGTAATATTTGGGTGCAAGGTCGGGAATCCGGTTTGAGCTTTTTATAGCTTTCAGTAACCACCTGCTTTATATTAATTTTGTTCTTAGGTTAAATTGCCAATTTTGGCGCATCGTGTTAGCGAAATAATAAAAATCTACATTACACATTTCCCCGTAAATTAAAGAATATATAATACCATTGGGTATGGGGGAAGAAGCATGAAAGTAGAATAAATGCAGTAGAAATGAGAGCGTTGAGGAGCATGGCTGGGGTAAGGCTGAGCGATCGATTGTATAACAGTGAGATAAGTGAATGTTTAGGTTTGAAAGAAGATGTAATGACAAGGATTTAGAAAGGGATGCTCGCATGGTTTGATCACGTCGAAATAATGAATGAAAGGAGAATGACAAAAAGGCTTAATATGGCGGAAGTGAATGGAGAAACGGGAAGGGGAAGGCCTAGGCGGAACTTTCACAATCAAATTGAAAGTCTATTAAAAAGGGCCAAGCTTTAAGTACCCGAAACCGAAGGGCATGCATGAAGATATTGATGAGATTGGATGAAGCGAAAGAAGCATGCAAGGATTGAAGTAATCTCTGCCAGACAGTGTTTCTCTCTAAAAGAAAGGCTTGACATTGTATGTATAATACCATTTATCATGTTATTAGTGGTCACCCGCGGCTTCGCTCGCGTTAATGTCGCTTATTAATAGCCTATAGCTTTCCGCTTCCGCCGTGTGGTGACGGCAGAGTAGAATACAATTGTCGTACAAGGCGACTAAGGATAAAATAGTGATGAGGAATGGGCAGCAGCGTTCCTCTTATACCACCCAGCCATGTACTGCGACTTCGCGCCCGATAAATGGCAATAGGCTCCCTACCTATGACATGGGACCTAACATAATTGGCGAAACGTGGGTGCTAGTTCACATCTGCCTACCCCTTCGGGGTGATTTATGTATGTCCAACACAAAAACAATTAATTTTTCAATTTGAGTCAGTAGTTTCTGAGATTAGCGCGTTCAACCAACCAACCAAACAAACTTACAACAAAAACTTTTCAGCTCTTCAGCTTTTTAATATTAGTATAGATATTTAATAGCATATTTCTTTCAATAGGCACAATAAAACATTATTATTTTACTATTCGATTTTAATTTTAACATTATATAAATGTTAGAAAAATTAGAACAAAGATTTAGGTAAAATTAAAAATTATGATCTTGAGGCGGGAATCGAACCCGCGTCAGGCACCTGCCCGGATAGCAGCGGACGCGGGTTCGATTCCCGCATCAAGAACATAATTTTTCGAAATTATTTTTCTAACCACCAAAATCTTTGTATTATTATTTTACTTATTTTGAAATACATAATATTAAGTAACTCTTTTGCTTAGCATAATTTTATTATTTTATATTGTTTCACCTTTATACAGGTAAAAGCTACTGTGTTATTGAACTGTGGGGTCACTATTGAACAGTGGGGTCACGCAACGTATGTTAGTTATGCCAATAATATATTCGTAGCATTGGAACGCATTTGGTAGTTCCTTCTTGGCTTGGCTTCCGGATAATGTAGTATTATGTTTATAGTTAATGATCCGAAATGTTGTGTAAATTTGAAGAAATTTTGTTTTCACACTATTACATTACATGTTCATGCTAATTCATCCCCTAACCTAAGGGATAGATAGAGGTATGAACATCCGCATTTGTCTTACTATCTTATGTTATGTCGCACGTAATAAGGGATCATATTGCCACGTCCATATCGGGAACGTAAACCGCAGTATATTGTTTGCTAATAAATCGGCTGTTACAAAACTTCTGCCCACTCTTTATCGCTGTTTTAACCCTTACTCGCCTCATAGAACACCCGCGCGAGAGAATGGGAGTGGTGACAATTGTATAGTGATGTACCCTCACCACACGTTTCATACATTGTATTAACTTTAAAAACGTAAGACACAAAATATTTATAAGGTTAGATTCTAGATAACCTTTGGTCAAGGCAGGCGATGATAACTTTGACGATCGATAGTTACAGTGAGTAATAACAGCATTATGTTATTAGCGATCGCGGGTTTGCAAGGGACTTTTATAATATTCTATTTAGTAATGTAATATTCTATAATTACAATAATTATAAATGACAAAAGAGTTCCTATTATTCATATTTGCTTTCATAATAATTCCTCCATATTTTCTGACATCGTTCTCTAACCCACTAAAATTCATTTTCATTTCTTTTGCTCACATGTTTGTCATTATCTATTATATACATTTAAATATACTTAAGCCGAGCTAAAGGATGGCCCTTACAATAAAGTAATTTAACCATTACCACAGACAATGAAAATACGTTGGACCCGATAGCTTATTGGATATATTAGTCAACTTTTATTCCTTTTCCAGAACTTGAGCTTAACATAAGTTTAGTAACCAATATCGAATTTCGCACTGACAGTTATTTTATGTTCACGCTTTTGGAGGACGTGACATCTGATAGCTAACTTGTTACTGACACACTTTAAGATGCCTAAACTTACACTGCAATTAATCATTGACAAACATTTTGTTGGTTTTGTCTTTTAGAGTTATTAAAAAAATGTTTGTAAAATAATGTGCTGATGCTGGTATCGGATTCGAGTGCTCTGCTATCCGGACAGATCCCTATACCACTAAGCCTATCCTAAATTTACGAGTCGCTTTAAAGTTTTTTAACTCAAATATATACCTTGTCCTATTGCAAATATAATAGTTTCTATGTTACTTCTACAAACTTGTTACCATAACAGAATACCCTGATGTATTATGGTTTCACACCTTGAGTAGTCCTGTTTTCCCTTATCTTTGAGTTAAAGTTTTCAAGTGGCGACCTTATACAGTAAGACGCAGTGTGCTCCCTATCGTTAAAACTAGTAAAGTTCACACAGCGTAAACACCACAACTCGTCAGAAGGATTAATCAGACGAACGGCCATAATAATATAAATAAATATGTACTAGAACAGTACGTCAGTAGCAATCATAAAAAATTGGGAGCAAACTATTAGGTTTGAGAGTATAATTATAAACTAATATTCAATATCAAGTAAAGAAGTAAAAGAGAAATTCAGACATACTTTCACAAAAAAACTTTTATTTTACAGACAACAACAATAACAAATTTAACCGAATATTATTTTAATGGTGATGTTTAGGGACAATGTGCTTAGTTTTGCCTTCGTGTTTGACGACAGCATTGAATCTGAAATAAAAATCAAGAATATTAATACTTATTCATACATTAACATACATATACGCATACATAAATCATTTTACTCAAAGGGCAAGGCAAATGTTTGCCAACTGTGTTCCCATGTAACTGTGGGCGAGTCTTTGCATATCAGGCACGTAAATTCCTAAATTGAGCTAAACATACTATTTATACGCTCTTGTTAAAGGTTGTGGGATCTGTCATATCACACCGGGTATATCTCGTGAGGTATATACTCTTTTTTGCAATTAAAACAAATAACATCAAAAGCATTATTAATTACAGTGTTTGCAAGTAGCGAGTAATCTAGTGCCTAGCTAGGAGGTTCAGGCAGGGCCAAAAACACCTAGGTAGTATGATTAAAAATATACCTAAGATCCCCTGCTCCCAAATTATTTGAAGTCTGTATCAAATATTTAAGAGCTTAAAAGCTTTGAAAAATAACCTGTCACTTTTTCAGACAGTTTTTCGCTTCCTAAGTCAATTTAGCGATTATTGGTTTGAGTTTTTATAGTTTATTTTTGTTAGGAAGCTGTTGTGGTAAATAACATCAGACTATTCTACCGAATTCGTTGTTTAAATCCATATCAATTTACCCAGTGTGTTTGTCTGAAGAGTATTTGACAACGCGCACGGTTCCATCGGCCTCATGCAGGCCGTACTCGCCCGTGACGTGATCGCCGTCGCGCGCCTCGTGCTGGTACTTGTGATCACCGGTGTGCGGGTCCTCCACCTTGTACTCGAATGCGTACTTCGGGTGGGCCTGTTGAACAAAAAATGGTTTTCGGTATCTAGCGTTTTGACGATTCATATGTGTATTATAATCAGACCAGATATGAATAAATGAATTTTGACTTTGACTTTGACTTTATAACTATACAATTTATTTTTGACATAATGTTGTCTGTAACTTTGTAAGTTATTAAATAATTTAAACATTAGCAATAGAAAATCCTGTCGCTGAATATTTGTATAATAGATTTATTTTCGTTGAATTCCACTTTTTGGATCCCATTTTTTAGTTATTGGCGATGGATCCCATTTGCTATTTCTATTGAATCCCATGTCCATATGTCCTTAATCCCATGTCCGTGTCCATATGCACTACATATGTCCTTTTAAGAATACTTTATAGTCAGACCCCAAATCAAACGTTTATTTGCTAACTTTCCTCCCCATCCTTTACTTATTTCTGATTATCAAAAAGTAATACGAGTAAATATGCCACATACATGACTTATTAGTTACTCACAAAGCTCTAAATATCTCGACCTAACAACTCACAATAATGTAGCAGGTTGTCTAAAAAAGGGCAATATGTTTGGTCATTGTTATGTGTAATAATTGTGAGTTAGTAATTACATAGTAGTCGTGGTGGCTCTCCTCGTGGTGTTGCGAACCATGGTGCTCTTGGTGCTGTGAAACATGGTGCTCTTGGTGCTTCTGGTGCTCGTGCCCATGACTGGCGTGCAGCACGATGCTCTGGGATGAGATCGCGTGTCCGTGACTGTGACCGTCCTGAGACTGCGCTGCGGCGATGGTAATTACACACAAAACGATAACCTGGTGGAGCAGAACATTATAAATAAATAAATAAATATTTTTACACTCACACCTATCATCTAGCCCAAAGTAAGTAGCCTAAGCACTTGTGTTATGGATACTAGATGACGGACATATAGGTAATATTTTTAATATAATTATGTATATAAATGTTGAAAATATACTACATAAACATATACACAACCATGACTCGGAAACAAACATTTGTGGTCATCACAAAGTTTGCCCCTACCAGGATTCGAACCCGGGACCTCTTGGCCAATACCCAGCAATCTGAGCATTCGACCAAGGCGGCCGTCATACATACATTCAATTATTATTCTATGATTTCGTCCTAATATCCTCCCAGACCCAAAAAAAATATCTTGTGGTAACACTCAAACAAAATGCTGTGTATAGAGTAAGTTAATAGTAGAAAACTGCACAGAGTTATCAAAACAGGTAAGTGCGAGTTTCATTGTAACTGTTACATTCAATTTTAGATAACATTTTGACACTTCTAGATAATTATCTATGTATTAACGCTGCATTCTGCTGGACCTGCGAACTACGGATTCGTAATATTTACACAGTACTCATTAAAGCATTAGGCTTTTTATGCCATTTAGGCCCTTTGCTTTTTATGTAATTATTATCTTAATAAAATCAATTTTATAGTGCTGTTAAAAATATTGATTTGCAAAAACATTAATTTTCCTAAAATATACCGTGGTTTGTACAGTTTATACTGCTATTAAATCTTTATAATTAATTTACTGAATACAATCGCTTAAAAGAAATTAAATGCTGCACTACAGTAGTAGATTTTCAAAAGTTCTATTACATTGGTTTGGTACATACCTTGGAATTCATTATTTATTTATTACAGAAGAGCTTTAATATCGCTTTCCAACACAGCAGCTAAATGATACATTTAAAAATTTGTATTATCTTTTATACTTCGATACTAAAAGCTTTCGTAACTTTGAGCGGGTTCGAATCGATCCTTATTTTGATCAGACACGAGAAATAACTTAATACATTGTATTGTGAATTTAGGTTATTAACGTTTTTCGGGGGTTCAACTTTCAATGTAACTACATGTTTTAGATTATGATGCATCTCATTAAAAAGTCAGAATATATTCAAAACTGTATAATTTTCGCAAATTGTTTTTCGTTTTACAAAATAGTTTCCAAAGTTTTAAATTAACTGAGAAAATTTCCATTCTAAATTAAGGCTATAAATTTAAATTAAAAAGCCCAAGACATGCAATTTTGAGTAAAATTTTGAATCTTATTCTAATATCGAGATTTGATAGATACGACGACTTAATAGTAGTACCTTACACTTCGTAAGACCGGTAGGACCACTGCAATTCTTAGGTTTGAGAAATTATTTTCCTATTCAATGACATTAGATTCCTAATTTATTATTGAGATAATAAGACGTACAGATGGCGGGTGGTGACGGCATAACAGAAAACAATTGTCACCATTCATTCGGGTGTCGTACAAGGCGACTAAGAATTAAGAAAGTAGTAGCGTTCCTCTTTTACCACCTAGCAATATACTACGATCTACGTTACGTGCCTGATATATGGCATCAGGCATGCTCGAAATGGGACTTAACCATAATAGACGAAACTTGGGTGTTGATTTACATCTGCCTACATCTTCAAGGATACATAGGCGTGCTTTATGAATGTATGTATGTTTAGATATTAGGAATAATAAAACTACTAAACATTTTGTTTTCTTTTTTACAGCCAGCGCGTCGCGTCGGTTCACTAAATTTCATCCAATATATTAATTTGCCTTTATCAAGGTAAAATTAAAATTTATTCAACACAATTGTACAAATAAATAAATATAACATGGACAACGGAGTCTATGTGCGTTGACAGCCATGCAAACGAAAATCTTTCTGATTTAACTATCTCAATTAGGTATACAGAATAGAAATCAACTCTCCTTGCGTAGACGAAGAAAGAAGTTAGTAGCGTGAGTGGAGAATAGAAGAGGAATACAAATTCCACAGACCCCCAATAATATAAAAAAAATCACGTAAGAATAATTTGCTAAAAATTTAAAAAAAAACTTACCCAACTAAAGCAATGTAGACAAGACAATTCAAGAAACCTAAAAAGGCAGTGCACAAGTAACAAATTTAATTACGAAAGACAAAGTAAAGTTGTATAAAAGCTGAAATTGGAATACGAACTTTATCAGACATTCAAAACCAGGCGAGTGGTGCTTAAGTTATCCAATAAAAATATTACATATTAAAACATGTTTACAAAGGTGAGAAATGGGTATTTGTTTAGAAATGGGGGTAAAGAAAATTTTTGAGTAAACTATCTGTATAAACGAGCTTACTTGTGATGTGAGTGATGGCGGACTTGGTCGAATGATCAGACCGCTGGCCATCGGTCTCGAGTTTAAATCCTGATACATTTGCATTGTTCTCAAATCATGATTACATAAATGCTTATAATAATGTAAATTATATTAGTATTGTTAGCCTATTAGGTGTGTTTTAAAAAGTGTTCGTCATCCAGATTCTCTTGGTGTCAGCCACCCTTGCTATCGCCGCCGCGCGCCCTTAAGACGGCCACGGTCACGGACACGCGATCTCATCCCAGAGCATTGTGCTGCACGCCAGTCATGGCCACGAGCACCAAGCAACCCACCACGAGGGGCACCAAGCATCCCAGCACCAGGCGCACCATGAGGAAAACCACCATCATGATTATTATGTAATTGATGATAGAATTTGAACGTTTTGTACTCATACAACTAAGAGTCTAGAGGTGTAGACAATTACATGTAAAGTTAATTTAAAGTTTGTTAACATGTACAAAGATTTTGGTGGTTAGAAAAAGAATTTCGAAAAATTATGATCTTGAGGAGGGAATCGAACCCACGTCCGCTGCTAACCGGGCAGGTGCCTGACCGCTCGACCACCCAAGACACTAATTAACTTGCCGAAATTCTTCTAACCTTTACACTTCACGTTGTAAGCCAACGGGTACCCTCGCAATATAGAAATAAATTTTAAACATTCCAAAGCAGATATTTTTACAAATACCGTGCGTTCGGTTAAGCTTGGGTTTGCTTTATAAACTATTCGATTTTAATTTTAACATTATATAAATGTTAGAAAAATTTAGTACAAAGATTTTGGTGGTTAGAAAAAGAATTTCGAAAAAAGTCTTGGGTGGCCGAGCGGTCAGGCACCTGCCCGGATAGCAGCGGACGCGGGTTCGATTCCCGCCTTAAGATCATAATTTTTCGAAATTCTTTTTTTATTCTTAACCCAACGCACGGTATTTGTAAAAATATCTGCTTTGGAATGTTTGGAATTTATTTCTACATTGCGAGGGTACCCGTTGGCTTACAACGTGAAGTGTAAAGGTTAGAAGAATTTCGGCAAGTTAATTAGTGTATTGGGTGGCCGAGTGGTCAGGCACCTGCCCGGATAGCAGCGGACGCGGGTTCGATTCCCGCCTCAAGATCATAATTTTTCGAAATTCTTTTTCTAACCACCAAAATCTTTGTACTAATTTTTCTAACATTTATATAATGTTAAAATTAAAATCGAATAGTTTGTTAACATATATTTTTTGCTATATTAAGAATAATAAACCTAGGTATATAATAATAGAAGACTACCTTAAAAATAAATTAAGCAGAATAGCAGGGATACTCAACATGTCATTAACTTTAGTTTTAATATTATAAATCTCTAATGGCGGGTTCAATATTCTATTTTCAGATATAAGTTAGCTTACTGAAGTTTTGTTTCCTATCTAGTTGTTAAAATGTATTTTTTTTGTACAAAAGGCCCACCCGAAGTACGCGTTCGAGTACAAGGTGGAGGACCCGCACACCGGCGACCGCAAGTACCAGCACGAGGCGCGTGATGGCGACCACGTCACCGGAGTGTACAGTTTTCACGAGGCCGACGGCACCGTGCGCGTTGTCGAATACTCTGCTGACAAACACACTGGGTAAATTGATATTAACTATTTGCCGTTATGTCAAAAAAAATTTTGAGCTGACGTTTAGTATTTTGAGAAAAACCAAATATGTAATTTGATGTGGCAAATATTAAATAGAGCTACCAAAACTTAAGTAACGGTCGAGTAACATAGTGGAATGAGCGAATAGTTATTTTCGGAATTTACAATCACCCAGTTAGTAATAATTTTGATATGAATGGAAGAGGAAACATATTCCGCCGATCCAAGATTCATTGGGAATAGAGGATATTAATATCGTCATCCAGGAAGATGACGATGAGAGTGACGATATTCTTTACTCATAGTTGTATTCTTTCCAGATTCAACGCTGTCGTCAAACGCGAAGGACATGCCAAGCACATTGTCCCAGAACATCATCATTAAAAATTGCATATTGAATAAGTATGTTCTCTTTTGTTATTGTTGGTTCTATTTATTAAACAGATGAAATATTATTAAGTTTGTTTTTTTTATATTTTATATTTAACAAGACATTGC
The DNA here is from genome assembly GCA_963931975.1 of Cataclysta lemnata. NCBI lineage: Eukaryota > Metazoa > Arthropoda > Insecta > Lepidoptera > Crambidae > Cataclysta > Cataclysta lemnata. The sequence continues at coordinate 5,823,407 of OZ008343.1, forward strand.
CAGAAATCTATAAGTGAAGGAAGAAAGTCCGAGTTCCTTAGGGTAAGGTCTTTAGTAATTACCTTTACCTTAACCTTATGATTATACCTGCAATACGTTCTTTGTTATATAAGTACGTTATCACGCTGACGGCCGAAATGTTGTCCATGCAGGTGGCTAGACGGGACTTCCGAGGCCGATTGGAGTAATATATTTTGGTGACCCATCTGTAACTCCCATCTCTTACAAAATATACTGTGTAATGTCTTTCGAAAAACATACACTAGGTACCTCAACACCATCCAAGGAACTCACTTATCGAACTTTACTTATCTAATGCAATTACTCCACGGAGCTCCTTATCAGCAAACTACGTGTTACCCCTAATTAAGTTAGAATGCGTTTCATACGAAGGTAATCTTACCTTTTAGAGCATGTAAAAAAACATTAAAGCCTTATAGCGTATTTGGAAAGCTTTGTTATAGGAAGGGGGAAAATTATGGGTTGTATTATCCTTATGAGAGCAATACATCCTTTTTGGTTTCAAGCTGGCAGGATGAGGCAAAACTGTCACCAGCATGCCACTCCTGCATCAGATAGAGATTAGAAATCATGACAAGACCATATAATAACAAAAATGATATGTCTAACACACATCAACGTCAAAGTAAGGCTAAAGCACTTGTGTTAAGTTAATTAGACTACGGACGAATATATAAGTGTTAAAAATATACTAATAAACATTAAAAAACCCAGACAGAACATCCAATGTTTATTACAGAATGAAATTCAGAATCTGCACCACCTAACAATACTTCTAGTAACGCACCTGATAGATTGCAATAGGATTGATCCTCTAAGAAAATGAATACCGAAATGTAAATGTATAATAATAAATCTCTACCTCTACCCATTGGTGAAAACGAACAGTCACGATTGATTTCTATATATTATGATTTATACAGATTAAAAATAAATCTTGTTATAAAACAACATAAAACTTGCCTCTGATGATTTTTCTATTTCCTTTAGAATTTAAGATGCAACGTATCTTTAAAATACCACATAACATAATTTAGGGTCTAATTCCGGAGCAAAGGCAGTAAATCAAGTAAATGTTTAATAAAACTTATAATGCAATCGAAAAGAAGTTCACATGAACATTAACATTAACTAACTTTCCGACTCGTCGGCCTTGTCACACCCAAATCTGTATCAGTATAAAAGCGCTTATTAACATACGTAATGCATCAGTTGACTCAGATACGCTTACAATAATGTTCCCTAAAGTAAGTTCAGTGACAATAAAAATAAAAGCCTACAAAGTTCTTTTACACATAAATTCATTATAGTAGTGTACGGTTCAGGAACGGCTATTTTATTGTAACCAAGACTTTCTTATGTTGATTCTTTTCATTAGATATAATGAACTTTTATTTAATAATAGTGCATAATGGAATAGTTATAGTAATTCTGGCTATTCTGTTTTCAGATCGTATCCCTGTGCGCTGTGGTAGCAGTATGCCAGGCGGGTCTCCTGCCCGCGGCTGTGCACTACTCCCCAGCTGAAGCGGTCTCTTCTCAGAGCATCGTGCGTCACGACCAGCACCACGCTGTGGCCGCCCCCGTCGCCAAGCTCGCCGTCGCTGCCCCCGTCGCCTACCACGCCGCTCCCGTCGCCTACCAAGCTGCTCCCGTCGCCTACCATTCCGCCCCAGCGCACTACTCCTCTGCTGACGCCGTATCCTCCCAGAGCATCGTCCGTCATGACCAGCACGCCGCTCCCGTAGCTAAGGTTGCCGTAGCTGCCCCCGTCTACCACTCTGCGCCCGCCCCAGTCACCTACCATGCCGCCCCAGCCCCAGTCTCATACCATGCTGCCCCCGCTCATGTCGCCTACCACGCCGCTCCAGCCCCAGTCTCATACCACGCTGCCCCCGCCCATGTCGCCTACCACTCTGCCCCTGCCCCCGTCGCCTACCATTCCGCTCCCGCTCACGTTGAGTACCACTCTGCCCCCGTCGCCAAGGTGATCGCTCCCGCCGCCAAGGTCCTGGTTGCCTCTCACCACGAGGAGGAATACGCTCACCCCAAATACGAGTACTCTTACTCTGTCGCTGATGGCCACACCGGCGACAACAAGTCCCAGCACGAGACCCGCGACGGTGACGCCGTGCACGGAGAATACTCCCTGGTGGAGGCCGATGGCTCCATCCGCAAGGTTGAATACTCCGCTGATGCCCACAGTGGCTTCAACGCTGTGGTCAGCCACTCCGCCCCAGCGCACCACGCTGCCCCAGCCCACGCTGTCCTAGCCCATCATTAATTCTGTGCTAGTCACTTTTAATACTTAAATTATTGTAAATAGAGAACATTTTATTGTAAAAATAAAACAAGTATATTCTTGAAAATTTTATTTTTTCTCTACCAGTTGTGACTGAAAATTTTCTTTCACAATCCGAATTAATCTCCTAAAGTGGATCATAAGACATTTTACAAATGACTAATGGTTCTAAAAGATGTTGAGCTGTTGATGTGTAATAACCGAGGAAATATTATTTTAATTTTTTTTGGAATATACAACACATTTAAGTGATTTCACATTATTATCTAAACAGCTGAACCAAATGACAATAAAAACATTACAAGCTATTGAAAACCCGTAATCAGTTTGAGTACAGGCTACGTCATTAAAAATGTCAGTTCCATATCTAGTATATCTTTTTGATACATTAAATTTTGCCTAGTTCAAAGTTTACATAAAATGTGAAACGTTACAAATTACAATGAAAAGTGTAGAATACCAAAATCGACAACTTTGCCATCAAAAACTTACTTTAATCTTCTCTTAGGCTCGAGTTTACCAAAACGTAAACCAAGCGATTATTGCTTAACAATTTCATCACCAATCATTTGTTTTACGTTTTGGTGCACTTGAGCCTTAAACTTACCTAAGGCTCGAGTACACCAACAACTCATTATATTAAAATATAACCGTCAGTTTTTGACAGTTCAACAATATTCTTTGTAAATAAATTCTCGCATAAGTTGTAGCAGTATTCCATTAGTGCTACAACTTATGCGAGAATTTATTTCAATGTTATCCTACATCCTTTGTATTAGAAATAGTATGCGAAGTAGCAATGTTGCCACATTGTTAAGCATGTGTGTGTGACTGATTCATCAGTCAATGTAATTGTATCGAGTGCTTGTGGATATGACTTATGAGAGTATATAAAAATGTGATTGTACATAGAGGAAAGGCAAGAAAGTTTACATGGCAGTTTCCAGTTTTCCAGTAATTAACACTCAACGGCTCGTATACTACCAGTAGACATTGTTCGGGGTCGACCTCAGCAAGAATAACTTCTTCATTAAAATGAACATTGAAAATGTTGAAGATAGCGATTTGTATGTATTTCTGTCATAAGTATTGTAGGCATATATCGTTAATATAACACACATAATATGTAGGCATGCTCGCAAGATGCATTAACGTCCATCACGTACCTTGTCAATATCCCTTCATCGTCACCCGTGCTATTAAGTCCTTACTGCTAGGTGCCGTGTGGTGACGGCAGAGTAGAATACAATTGTCACCACCCCAAATCTCTCCCGTGGGTGTCGTACAAGGCGACTAAGGATAAATCAGTGATGAGGAATGGGCAGCAGCGTTCCTCTTATACCTACCACCTAGCAAAGTACTGCGACTTTTGTGCCCGATAAATGGCAATAGGCTCGCCACCTATTACATGGGACCTAGCGTAATTGGCGAAGCGTGGGTGCTAGTTCACCTCTGCCTACCGCTTCGGGGATATAGGCGTGAAATATGTATGTATGTATGTATGTAGTTTTCTATGGATGGAGGCATAAAAGGAGAATAAGCTAATCTCGCTAGTGTAGATTGGTGGTATTAACGAAATGCTGACGCAACCAGGACCAACGGCTTAACGTGCCTTCCTAAGGACGGAGAAACTAAAGATAATATATTTTTGATCAACCCTCCAATAACTAGCCTTAGCGAAAATGCTTAGTTGACGTAATCGCACGCCAAGTGCTATCAAATTACTCTATCAATATCACTCATCAACTATAACTCATTATCTATCAATCATCAACTATCTACCACAATTTTTCTGGCAACTTAGGTACTACTCGAACCTTTGGGAAAATACTTATCATCAAAAGATATTATTATTAAAGGTAACATTCAATCCAGAACAACTTGGACAACTTTTTTTATTATTCTTAACAATTATAAATGTTAGAAAAATTAGTACAAAGATTTTGGTGGTTAGAAAAAGAATTTCGAAAAATTTTGATCTTGAGGCGGGAATCGAACCCGAACGAACCCGAAATCGGTCAGGCACCTGCCCGGATAGCAGCGGACGCGGGTTCGATTCCCGCCTCAAGATCATAATTTTTCGAAATTCTTTTTCTAACCACCAAAATCTTTGTACATTTATTTATATTTATTTACTGTATCAATATTTTCCCTGCCCTCATCATCATCATCACCACCCCTTTATTGTCCCCACTGCTGGGGCACGGGCCTTCCCTATGGATTGAAGAATATAAGCCCACCACACTGGCCTAGTGTAGTGGTTGGTGGGTATTAATGACTGCAAATGCAGCCGGACCAACGGCTTAACGTGCCTTCCGAAGCACGGAGGAACTCGAGATAATACATTTTTGGTCACCCATCCAATGACCAGCCTCAGTGACATTGCTTTGTTTACGCAATCGCAGGCTAAGCGCGCTATGCCACTGCGCTAGCGAGCTCCTCTTCCTCTCCCTGCCCTGTTCCCAGTCTATCTGGGGTCGGCGCAGTATGTTTCCTCTTCCATTCATATCGGTCAAACGTTATCAAGTCATCCACTCCCTATTGATTCATATCATCCATCACACCGTTAAGGTGCTATTGATGAATGAATGTATAAAAAAGAGACGGAACGGACCATGTCGACAGACCGATGAACGGAGAGAGTGATAAGAATGACAACATTCCAATCCATACTGCTAAAGGTTTTGGCTTAGGTTTTACACCCGACCGCCTGACACCAACCCTCTTTGGGTATGCTGTTGTTGGTGGTTTGCCCTCCACCATTCGGGTGCCCCAAGGTGCTTATTGGTCTACATCGGGAAGATAGATACCCTTAGTCGACTTTTACGACACCCATGGGATGGATCGGGGTTGGCCTATTCTACGTTATTTGTTCGCTCCCAGGCCAGCATAGAAGCAATTATTTACTCAATTAATATCTCTTTATAATCATCAACTATTTACCACAAGATTTCTGACACCTAAATACATCTACGGCAAATCGAATCTTTGGGAAAATACGAAAAAAATAACGTTCAATCAAAAACAACTCAGATGCCATTTTTTTCATTCATTTTTGACGTTCAAAGTAATTTAATTACGTTATTCTCTATTACCTTTTAATATTTATTTACCGTAATAAAAGTTTAATAAAAGAAATCTTAATTAAAATATATTTGGTAACTTTTACAAACTTCAGTAATGGCGAGATCGAAAAACGACTCTGATGTAAAGTAATTCGCAAATATAGAGCTGTCTCTGTAATTACATGACCTGTAGTTAACCTTGCGGCTCTCAAAAGTATTCGACTATATAAGAGGTCATAAACACATGCACCGTATCATTTGCAGATCTGAAAGAGTTTCAATATGTTCTCTAAAGTAAGAAATTGTTTTATTATTCGTAATAATTATAATTAAAAGCTGTTAACTAAGAAAAAATATACTAATGTTGTGTGTTTTCTTTTCTCTAGATTGTTGCTTTGTGCGCTGTAGTAGCCGTGTGCCAAGCGGGTCTGCTGCCCGCGGCTGTGCACTACTCCCCAGCTGAGGCTGTCTCCTCCCAGAGCATCGTGCGTCACGAGCAGCACCACGATGTGGCTCACGTAGCCAAACTCGCCGTCGCCACCCCCGTGGCCTACCACGCCGCTCCAGTCGCCTATCAAGCCGCTCCCGTCGCCTACCATGCCGCTCCCGCCCACTACTCCTCTGCTGACGCCGTCTCCTCCCAGAGCATCGTACGCCACGACCAACACGCCGCTCCCGTGGCTAAGGTTGCCGTAGCCGCCCCCGTGTACCATGCTGCACCCGCTCATGTCGCCTACCACGCCGCTCCGGCCTCAGTCTCATACCACGCTGCCCCCGCCAATGTCGCCTACCACGCTGCCCCTGCCGCCGTCGCTTACCATGCGGCTCCCGCTCACGTTGAGTACCACTCTGCCCCCGTCGCCAAGGTGATCGCTCCGGCCGCCAAGGTCCTGGTTGCCTCTCACCGCGAGGAGGAATACGCTCACCACGAGGAGGAATACGCTCACCCCAAATACGAGTACTCTTACTCTGTCGCTGACGGCCACTCCGGCGACAACAAGTCCCAGCACGAGACCCGCGACGGTGACGCCGTGCACGGAGAGTACTCCCTGGTGGAGGCTGATGGCTCCATCCGCAAGGTGGAGTACTCCGCTGATGCCCACAGTGGCTTCAACGCTGTGGTCAGCCACTCCGCCCCAGCGCACCACGCCGCCCCCGCCCACGCCATCCTCGCCCATCATTAAGTTAGCACTAGTTTTTACTAGTGTTAGTACATAAGGTCGATTTCTGTAAATATCCCGTATTTATGTTAAGTGAATAAAGCAATAAGTCTTCAAAATTGTAATTTTTTTTTTTATCTGAGATAACTATTATGTTATTCGATACGTATTGTTATTTATTAAACCTCAGCCTTTCATTAACAGCATATAAATGTGTTAGGGATTATTTGTTTAAATTTACTTTCTATATTGATACGGTACGCGTTGACTTACAACATGAAAATTGATGACTACTTAAGTAACTTAAATAAATCAGCTGAAGTCCTGATTAGCCGAGCGGCTTAATTAGCACTCATCCTTATTGCAGAAGCCGCGGGTTATCAGATATTCGGGTAGTAAGCAATCAAGCAAGGGTTAATTCAAAAACTATTGAACTTGGTATTATTTAAAATAATTAAGGGCCGATTTCACCGCAGTATTAAACGCGATCAGTTGAAGTTGAACTCGGTTTATACTCTACTGAGTTCCGCTAAATAGCTTGCATTAATCAAAACCAAGTTTTATTAAACTCAGTTTCTATGAGAGACGATGAAATCGGCCCTTAGTCATTTTCACTAGTTAGATAAATCCATCGAGGTTTTACGCTGGGGTAAGCCATTTTATTCCTACACTGTGATCGATGGACGCTCTTTGGAACAGACGAGGTTCTGAAGCGATGTGTCTACTGCACTTATAAATAAGACTACCCAAAACTGCCAAAATTCTTAAGTCGATTGTCAACCTTAACTTTTGTAGTCAACCTTAACGACATCCTTTACGTTTGTACTGAAGCCCAAAATACATTGAGAACATAATTATAGGAGAATCCAATTGTCACCGCCTCCCAATCTTTCCCCCGGGGTGTCGTACAAGGCGACTAAGTGTAAAGACAGCGCTGAGTAATGAATGCGCAGCATCGTTCCTCTTGTGCATCTAGCAATATATTGAGATTTACGTGTCCGATAGATGGCAATAGGCTCGCCCCCTACTGCATGGGCGGGCGGGCCCCAGTATAATTGGCGAAACGTGGGTACCTATTAATTCACCTCTGAGTACACCTCGTAATAATAAGCGTAAACACACGGAAATTATGAAAATGTAGATTTCATAAAATCGCCAACGAATATGTTCAAATCCCTGCAGATGTTAAAATTACATACATAAATCACGCCTATATCCCCTAAGGGTAGGCAGAGGTGAATTAACACCCACTTATCGCCAATTTAGCTAGGTCCCATGTAATAGGTGGCGACCCTATTGCCATCTATCGGGCACATCAATCGCAGTATATTGCTAGATGGTACAAGAGGAATGCTGCTGCCCATTACTCATTGCTGTCTTTACCCTCAGTCGATACCCACGGGAGAGATGGGGGTGGTAACAATTGCATTCTACTCTGCCGTCACCACACGACACTGTTAAAATTACTATTCGATTTTATCATTTCTCTTCTGAAGTTAAGCAATTTGATCAAATCTCTTAACTGCCTGAATTCCTCATCACTGTTAACCCTTAGTCACCATGTACGACACCCATGGGAGAGCTTGGGGCTTGTGACAATTGACACACAATTACATACATACACATAAAAAACTCTTGGTTATATCCGAAAGGCAAAACTTTCATTCAGGTAATTTTATTTTGTATCTTCTTCTTCTTCCACTCTCCTCTATAAGACGTGAGCTCAGCTTGATCTCCCCTTTTTTCCATATCATCTTTCACACAATCCATCCATCGCTTCCTCGGTCTTCCTCTCATTCTAGGTCCATGCACATCCATACTTAACATACCTCTAGTTACGTAACATTCACCCCTCCTCATCACATACCCGTACCACGATAACCTGTTACTCCTCAATTTTTCGATCATCGGCGCTACTTTCAGACTTCCGCTAACGTGCTCATTTTATTATGAATGAATGTTCAAATTGGTGTGAATTTATAGTTTCCGATTAACTTCACAATTAGTCAGTGACTTATTAGATAGATATTATTATTATTATATTAAAAAATAAGAAATGTTGTTTTCGTACCTATAACATATTTTATGTAACGTTTGTAACGTGGTACAATATTTAATCCTCCTTTTATTCTAAATTTACCGATATCCTTTAAAAATAATATTATATAAAAATTACTTCCCGTCAAAATTTAATATTTAAATAGAAATACTTTAGCATTAGATGCCTCCGAATTCCATAATATCCATTACTTGAAATAAGAAGATAATTTAATAAATATTTTATAATTTATTACCTCAAGGCACTTTTAGTACCTTATTTTTGGATTTTAATACATCATATAGAGACGATTTTGGGATTCCATTTCTTGGACCCCCGATAAGGCCACACCTACCGTACCACACCGTTACACGTTAAGACTTCGATCATCTACAACGATCGAAGCGTTAACACCTAATAAAGACATGCTTAACTAAATGTTCGGTATTATTGTAAAAATATCTAAAATCTGAAAATATAACTTAGACCTGAATTGCAAATGACGGTGTTTCGATCCCCGTACCAAAAAATATTTTATTTATATAAGTGAGGCCAATTTTTCCTTAGCCTTCATTAGCATTTATAATAGCTGTTCTTAATGATGGTGACGGTGGGCCTTTATTATATGGCAATGCTTTTGGTTCCAAACTTAAAAGTTATCATAGATAAAAGAAAAACTTTATAATTTTGAAGAATTGTTGCTTTATTCACCTAACATAAATATGAGCTATTTACAGAAAACGTCCTTATGTACTAACACTAAGTATTAGCTAGTGCTAACTTAATGATGGGCGAGGATGGCGTGGGCGGGGGCGGCATGGTGCGCAGGGGCGGAGTGGCTGACCACAGCGTTGAAGCCATTATGGTCGTCAGCGGAGTACTCGACCTTGCGGATGGAGCCATCAGCCTCCACCAGGGAGTACTCTCCGTGCACGGCGTCACCGTCGCGGGTCTCGTGCTGGGACTTGTTGTCGCCGGAGTGGCCGTCAGCGACAGAGTAAGAGTACTCGTATTTGGGGTGAGCGTATTCCTCCTCATGGTGAGAGGCGACCAGGACCTTGGCGGCGGGAGCGATCACCTTGGCGACGGGGGCAGCGTGGTACTCAACGTGAGCTGGGGCATGGTAGGCGACGGCGGCAGGGGCAGAGTGGTAGGCGACATGGGCGGGAGCAGCGTGGTATGAGACTGGGGCCGGAGCGGCGTGGTAGGTGACTGGGGCGGGCGCAGCATGGTAGACGGGGGCAGCTACGGCAACCTTAGCCACGGGAGCGGCGTGTTGGTCGTGACGGACGATGCTCTGGGAGGAGACGGCGTCAGCAGAGGAGTAGTGGGCGGGGGCGGCATGGTAGGCAACGGGAGCAGCGTGGTAGGCGACAGGGGCTGCTACAGCTTGGTGCTGGTAGTAGTGATCAGCCGCGGGCAGCAGACCCGCCTGGCACATGGCCACCACAGCGCAGAGAGATACGATCTGAAAATTACATAATTGTATTATTATCTTTCACAGTAGTGCATATAAACCTGAAGAATAAAACATAATAGATTGATTCAGCTTACTTTGGAGAACATGTTATTGGCTGCCTGACGGGTGACTGACGAATTTGCAGCGTTGAGGGCCGTTTATATAGTAGTAAACATATTCGTACATGGCAAGGTCGACAGGTCACTCATGTAAGTGCACTTGCGACGCTTATGATAGCTTTCATTTCTATCACTGTAACCATGCTTAAAAAGTTATAAAGTTATTGTTTTATTATATAATTCTTAGGGCCTGTTTCACAATCGACAAGTAAGTTCCGAGTAGCTTACTTGGCAGTTCAATTGACATAAATTTTATATTGCAACTGTCAAATGATCTGCCAAGTAAGCTACTCAGAACTTACTTGTCGATTGTGAAACAGGCCCTTAAATTAATAACCTTGAATTATTACTTGTTTATTATTATTTTAACTTAGTAGTATTATTTTAACAAATAGTTCACATTTTAATGGAAACAATTGGAATCTTTTGTGTGTTGGAAAGTTAAAAATATTTTTGTTTAAATTTTTGTGATGGAAATATCCAATCCAATAAAAAGAAAAATCTTCTTTGCCATGTTATTATTGATGAGCAATAAAGTCACAGTCAGAAGATGATCACTTGACCTTCCACGTTACATAACAGCGGTGAATCACCCGTACAAAAGTTCAACGTAACGTAAAGAGGATTCGTGCCGGTCCGTCTGCCATGTCGATGTACACAGACATAACACGACATTTGCCGAATATTTGGGGACGCTCGTTTTTCTTGAATGGAATTACAATCTTTTGTTCAGTATGAATTACAATACAGGTTTATACTCGATATCCTTTTCAAGTGACCTTATGAGGGTCTTGACGCAAAACGCAACTTTAGCAAAATTTTAACGTAAAAAATTGGTAATTTTCGCATAATGCAAATTCGCAGTGAGGTGCAAGTGTGTAGTGTAATATAGTGAGGGATGAGGTAGTACTGAGGTACCGAAAATAACATCGAGTCGAGGGTAGAGCGAATTGCAAGCTAAAATTAAGGAAAATTGACTTCTAAAATCTGTGTTTTAAAATAAATCTCCAAAACGTAATAAATTAACTTAAGCGTTAGGACTGGCAAGCATTTTTTATCGACACCTACGTATACCTATATTTCTTTTGTTTGCGTAACTTCATTAATAAGCCGAAAATGTTTTTTTGGAAGTAATTAAAAATTGAATAGTCACTGGGGCACTTAAATGACTCTTTTGAGATTATAAATTACTACATTTTCTTGAAATTCTATTATCTCCCAGAGATATGCATCCAATCATATAGGATATCCATCCCATTACAAGGGACCTAACATAATTGGCGAAACGTGGGTGCTAGTTCACCTCTGCCTACCCCTTCGGGGATGTAGGCGTGATTTATGTATGTAAATGCATTCAAATATCCATAAAGTAAGGCATTTTTTTATTCCATATATATTGTATCACAATGAAAACAAAACATCATCCAATTACTCCTCCACTTCGCCCTTCACCGTCCTTACAGTAAATTTTATACGTAAAGTTTCGTTTTCCATAATCTTTCGTCCTTGTATGCAATTCCGAGAAGAAAGTCTTTGAGAATGTAATTTTCCGGTGTAGGTAATTATTGTAATCTGTGGCCATATTCTCGTGTAAGGTAATACGGGTTAAATTAAAGTTCAATGGCAAAATGGCTTCTGATGTAGGTGGTATCAATAGGTATAAGCAATTGCCGAAAGGCGAGCAGTGCTGACCCAGTTTTAAGGTCACGGATAACCGCATATTTGTCCGGTCTGAGTAAAAAAAATAGGACATGTCACACGCTTTAAGCGATTTTTGTGCATTTATTTGTACCAATTTTTAAAAATGTAGGAGCTCTAGCTCCTACATTACATAGTGCAGTGGCTTAGCATGCTTGGCTTACATTTTCGTTGACTAAGTATGGTCGCAAAGATCGGTGATTAGATGGGCGACCAAATATATGTTATCTCAGGCCGCGCCTGCATCTGCAGTCGTTAAAACCCACCAATTCGCATTGGGCCAGCGTGGTGGGTTCTGACCCCTTCTTCCTATGTTTTTCCATCCTTAAGGAAGGCCTATGAGAACATTAGAAGGTACGTGATGATAAATATTCAAACTTAACTTCTAAAGTGCGAAAGCGAAACACAAGGATAATGCAATGTCGCCCCCTTAATGTAACGTAATACAGTTCGAAATATGTCACTACTTAATGTCTTGTTGCGTACTAACCTACTAAATATAATATGGAGTATTTAGCTATTCAAGAATAAGCAGAAAAAAATCGTATAATAAGTAAAATTTTTGGAAATAAATACTCATATAACATTTAATAATATTCTACAGTAAAGAAGTTTCGTCCAAGTTAATTTTAATTCGGTGAGCTTCGCCGTTCACTTGGACCAAACAATCACAGCCTAAGGCAACGACCTACACCGAATCGTGTGTCAACAGCTTATCTTTCATTTGTTAATGCATAATTGAACCACTCAATTAGAATAATGTATTTTAACATTTTTCGTAACAACAACTGTTAAACAGTTGTTAGAATAGTTAGTTTTTATTTGTACTTTTTTTCCTAATTATAAAATAATTATAATCATGCTTTAGAGTGAAATCTGCGACATAATTCCATTTAATCTTAACCTTGCAGTTAGTTTATAACTGCACAATATTATATTGTTATCATGCAAAATAAACCAATAAAACTTCGGTATATTTCAATTATAATTAATCGTGTTTCTTAGTTATGTTGCGTTTAACGTGATGATAGGCAACGGTGGGTTATATATTATAAAATCATTTATATATTTTACCAATTTATAAACATTTTTAATATCAGATTTTATTCTAATGTCAAACATTTTCTTAGTAGCTCTGTTATCTACATTGCAAATATAAACCAAAATCACACAAATATATATCTTTCATTCATACGTAAGCAATAATTATTACAAAATTTATAGCCAGACATATTTGGCAGGTTATATAAAAACCTCTCCTAAAATATTAGTTTTCTGTTTAGAAATAACCTAAATATAAATAATAATTTCATAGTAGCACATAAATATCTAAACAGCCGTGTGGTGATGGCAGAGTAGAATGCAATTGTCACCAACCCAAATCTCTCCCGTGGGTGTCGTACAAGGCGACTAAGGATAAATCAGTGATGAGGAATGGGCAACAGCAGCGTTCCTCTTATACCTACCACCTAACAATGTACCTACTGCGACTTTTGTGCCCGATAAATGGCAATAGGCTCGCCACCTATTACATGGGACCTAACATAATTGGATGCTAGTTGACCTCTGCCTACCCCTTCGGGGATATAGGCGTGATTTATGTATGTATGTACAACCGTTTTCATTGTCGAACCGATCAATTTAATACGTAACATAATAAGCAATACGAATCATTTCTTTGCAATAACTGTGTATGATCAATCTTAAATGACAGATGTAGAGCAATTGTAATGAATCTTATCTAATACACGGAGGAGTGATTACTACACGAAAGTACCTATACAATGAAATAATTAGATTCTATGACTACATCGAGAAAATTCTTTTAGGTAACTGGCATTTCCAAAAAGATCACTCCAAATAATATATGGCAAACCATTATCAACAGCATACCACCGAAAAGTCCAGCTGTAAAACCTTAGCCAAAACCGTGAGCAGTTGGCTCGGAATGTTGTCAATCTCTACGTTTAACGATCTCTTGGCCTGGTTCTTTCCATTTGTTCATACATTCTTTCTCACTGGCATCTGTCCGGTATGATAGATGATACGAGTTTATTGGAAGTAGATGGATGACATCTAACCGATATGAATGGAAGAAAAACATATTATACTCACTTAGACAACCTGAGAGAGAGAGAAAACAGGGCATACATACATCATTGTTCGTTGTAATCGGCTATGACTTTTCTCTCAGTGTGTATCTTCTTTATGCCCTTTTCCCTTTATAACTGGGATCGGAGCCTCATCTTTAGTGTCTCTCTTATACGTCCTCTTCAACCCACATTGGTCTTCGAGCTATCCACTGGCTTTTGATTCATAATCTAGTGTTTATATAATTGTGTATAGTTATTCTGAGGGAAGGCATATATTACTAAATTTTTTTAATTTATTTTTTATTTATTTATTTATTAAAGAGCAGTCAACAAAAACATGTACTAAAAAATTTACAGCTAGAAATTTGCTACGAAACCTCAATTTATGAACAGTTTTTAAATAAAGACAGCCACGGCATGCATTGTGAATTGATTAAACTAAACTAATATTTGACAGACTATGAAAATAAATTAGTTAATCTAATTTACAAATTGTGAAAATTATATAGCTAATATAAAATTGCGAAAATGAACTTACAATCTTAATGAACAAAAAGGGGGGTGTTTGAAAAATGTGGACGTTTAAGGCTGGGGAATTTAATGAACTTAGATGCAAGACAACGCATAGCTCTCTGTTTATTGTATTATTGTAAATGGTAGAATACAGGGAGAACGGAACTTCCCCTGCGAGCTCTTCAGACAAACATAAAAAATAATGACCATAGTTTTGTTTGACAAGTGGTCTCACACTGTTAAAATAATAACTAGAAATATCGCGAACAATAATGACGCAATCCCAAAGCATCATCAAACAATAGACAGCCACAGAGAGCAATAATTGTTAACATTGACATCATGGGCCGGAAACGAAAACATTTCTTTCACATACGCAGTGTCGGCGCATCGCGGCGGTCAATCGAACCTTTTTTTTGTCATATACAGAAGTGATTTTCTTTGCATGTCCAAAAAAAGGTGAAAGGTCCGAGCCCAGAGGCTTTGTTACAGGACCCACGCGGCCGAAGCGAAATAAGTACTCTACATAGCTATCTTAATAATAGATGTTATACAACAGATTTCTCTTTATGATTTGTATACATATATAAGTGAAGCAATTTGCACAGCTCAAACACTTCCGACTTCGACAGCTATCGATACACCGGAAAGATGTTGTTAAATGTGCGTTTCAGTAGCATGAAGATAAATCAGTGATAAATGATTGCAAATAACAAAATATTATGTTTTAGGCATTAGTAGCAGTGACAATATTAAAAGTGGCTGCCGGAGAAGCGGCAGCGGATTCTCAGCCCCATCAGCAGCTCAAACATGCTATATCGTCTCAAAGCTACGTGCGACATGACGTACCTCTATCATACAAGTACAGTTCGGTACACGTGTACTCGACAGTGAAGCCGGAGCCAGAGCAACATTACCCAGTTACGCCATCTTATTACCCTTTGAGGACGAATAATAAGCCAGAACTGCAATATGCACCTATTGTTCGTGATAATGAGGTTCGGAATAGCCACAACGCAGTCGCAGATGCACCCCAAAATCACGAAAGTGTCGTAGAAATTAATAAACACAACTTGGAACCAAAGTTTCCTAATCGCCAAGAGCTGTCTTACGTACCAGGATATAATATCGAATTAATGCAATCTGCAAATAGGTACCCGGCCCATAATGCTATATACAGGAGTTATCCTAACATTGCAGTCAATGACAAATTGCATAAGGTAAATTGTTTTTATACTTGAGGCAGTTAATTTTAGCATTTATTTTACTTTTCTATGCTTGGAAGGATATAAATAAGTGTAAATATAACATAAATACATAAATTTTCAAACGTCTTTCTACTGTTTTTAATCATTCTTATTCTTGTTTCGGCCAAATAAGAAAGGTTCTGTTCGTTATTTTGATCAATAACTTTGTTCCAGACAAACTACTTAAACCAGTTTATTTTCCATCCAAAACTTGAAGAAAATGATCCTCTTCGATATGTGGAAACAACACAGCAGTCACCAGCACCAATATTTGAGTTTGTGCCCAAACAATACTTACAAAGTACCACAACGTGAGTATTTTAAATAATTGGCTTGTCATTAGACGTGTATTACAAGGATAATGGGATTGAATGCAATGTAAGATCCTAGTCTTCTTCTTGTCCCCAGTCTATCTGGGATGCACAGTATGTTTCCTCTTCTATTCATATCGATCAGACGCCATCAAACCATCCACTCCCTTATGATTCATATCATCATACCGTAAAGATGCTAGTGGTGAATGAATGTATATAATAGATAAGAGATGGAAAGGACCATGTCGAGAGACCGATGCACGGAGAGAGTGATTGAAATGACAACATTCCAATCCATACCGCTCAAGGTTTTAACCTAGTACATGTCGGAAATTTAACGAGAACGCCATTCAATTTGTATTATTTCATGATTTGAAAAATATAAACTTAAACAATCATAATCAACTTAAAGTGTAGTGCCTCAAGATTCGAATTAAAGTTTAACTAAAATCCAAATATTCTCAATTAAAAATATTACATACACATACATACATAAATCATGCCTATATCCCCGAAAGGGTAGGCAGAGGTGAACTAGCACCCACGTTTCGCCAATTATGACAGGTCACATGTAATAGGTGGCGAGCCTATTGCCATTTATCGGTCACAAAATTCGTGAAAAAATAGTGTCACATGAATATCAATTATTATTATCAAAATTACAATGCCTGTTTTCAAATAAGTTTATTCATATTGTCTGGTATCATTTCAATACACATATGAAACTATTCACGTAAGGGATTACCTATTAAGGTTTCGTGTTACTAAAGAGGTAACTGCCCTTTAACAACTAGTACTTCCCAGCACTAGATGTTAACTGACAGTTATCCCGTTAGTAACACAAACCCTTAAATTCATTGAATGAAAACTATTTTACAGATACAGGCCGATCCAAGACTATCAGATTGCAACAGTGAACTTGCAGCCTCTATACCCTCCACATCCTAAGACACACAGGGTGCTTCTAAACGTAGCTCGAGCGTACAACATTGCCAATCTTCGTCACAAGGGGCAACATAATCCCAATAAATCTGGCCCAAATGCCCCAACGCATACTCAAGTTATATTCAAGATACCTAATCAACAACAAGTTAATACAGAAATCAAAACTCAGTTAAATCCTCTTGAAAAGAGATACCATTCCGCACTTCGGCAATATTCCTAATATTGTATGTACAAATGTTAGTACCTATTTGTACAAATGTTAAGATCGATTTTAATCTGTCGTGTTATTTTTTATTGTTTGCTACTGTGTAGTCACGTAAACAAAAATAGAGTGCTTTAATGTTAATTTAAAATATATTTTAGAATTGCTAGGAAATAATTTAATTTATAATTAAAATAATAAAATGTATTACCAAGTTGTTGTCTTTCTATTACCTTTACTTTACTTTCAATAAAAATTTACTAGAAAAATATGAAGCTATACATTCACACAAGATCAAGACGTGTGCATGTTCTTTCAGTAAGCCCGCTTAATGCTAAGTACCGAAGGTACTGAAGATTTAGCACAAAACATTCATCCATTATTGGCTTTTACAATATTCCATTAATGCCAAACACTAACACGAGTTGGAAAACGAAACACTAACAAGAGTTAAATGAAATACAACATAAATAAATAATACAATGAATCAATAGCAGTTTTTATTTCCGACCCATATTTAATTTGATCTTTTCCATTCCATTCATTGCTTAAATTTTTCATTGAGCGAAACTGCCCAAATAATTTATTTAATGTCTTCCTTAATAATATATCTTCTAGTAGGTATCTTTCAAGATTTTCTGGACAAATGTATATCGAAGACCAAAGTTGCACTAATATTTGAGTCGATCAATTTCGTAGTTTGCGAATACGGTTAGATCAATAGCTTATAGTTACAAAACACAATAATAAGATAAAATGACAAGTTCGCCGAAGTACGCTGTGAAAGTAATCCAGTGTGTGGAGGCTAGATTTGTCAAAATTTGACCCCCGGGCGAGGCCGTTTGGTGTCTTTAAGCCTACCGATTCAAAACGAGTTGACGACTATAAAACGGACCACTGAAAGCTAAAATGTATCATTCATCGCTCACAACACAAAAACCAAACATGTTCTCCAAAGTAAGTTTACTAAACTACGAAAAGATTAAACAAGTGACAGTCAAGTGCTTAGTGCAATACTAGTAAAAAAGTGATACGAAGAAGTGTGAAGTGAAAAGATACCGTGTTCACGAAATGTTCTTTGTTGATTTAGGTCGTAGCCCTTTGCGCTTTCGTGGCTGTGGCTCAGGCTGGCCTCCTGGCTGAGCCCGTCCACTACTCCTCGGCTGCGGCGGTCTCCTCCCAGAGCATCGTGCGCCACGACCAGCACGCCAAGCTTGTAGCCCCCGTCGCCAAGCTCGCAGTCGCTGCCCCCGTGTACCACGCTGCCCCCGCCCAGGTCGCCTACCACGCTGCCCCCGTGTACCACGCCGCTCCCGCCCCCGTCGCCTACCACTCTGCCCCCGTCCACTACGCTGCCCCCGTTGCCAAGGTTGTGGCTCATGAAGAGATTGTAAGTAGCCATAATAATGTATGAACACTGTTAAAACAATAACCAAATGAATAGGTATTTAAAGTAACGTTTTGTTCTTAGGCGTACCCCAAATACGAGTACACTTACTCTGTCGCTGACGGCCACACCGGCGACAACAAGTCCCAGCAGGAGTCCCGCGACGGCGATGTGGTGAAGGGCTCTTACTCCTTCCACGAGGCTGACGGCTCCGTGCGCACCGTCGAGTACACCGCCGACGACCACAGCGGGTTCAACGCCGTGGTGCACAACACCGCCCCCACCGCCGCCCCCGTCGTCTACAAGGCCGCCCCTGCCGTCTACAAGGCTGCCCCCGTCGTCTACAAGGCTGCCCCCGTCGTCTACAAGGCCCCCGCCCTCCAATACTACCACCACTAGACTGAAGAATTGTCACTCATGTTAGAGAAATGAATGCTGATTTATTTATTAAAATATAAATTAAGTTCAATTGATAAAACAAATCTTTTTTATAGGACACCTATCACCTATATTTAAGAGAAAGACAAATCTACAAATCAGACTTACAGTCACATAATATACAAAAGTTAGTTAACGTTCATAATATTACGAAAACATTGATTGCAGGCTTACCACCTGGATTCGACACCAGCTCCAACTGCTTCAATGTCAACAAAGCTCTTGTGTTATGAATACTGTGTAACGCATTTTATATAAAAGGTTTATCGATATTAAAAGCTACATTTTGAGTCGAGTATTTGCGTTTTCTTAACACAAAAATCATTTGGTCGGTTTTAATCACGCCTGATCGATTAAAAGCAAATTTCAAAAACTATCACAAACTGGCAGTTAATATTATTTAGTACTATATTGATATTGACTTGGCATGATTGAGTAAGATGGTAGTCATAGTAATCATATATACATAATCCACACAGACACACCCACAACACCTATCCTTCCACCCAGACACACCCACAACACCCACGCATTTACCCAGACACACCCAGAACATCCACCTAGACACACCCACAACACGCACACACCCATCCAGGCACACCAAAAATCACAATTTTCATTATCATTACGTTATCATCACTAGCACCTTTACGGTGTGATGGATGATATGAATCAAAAAGGGAGTGGATGGCTTGATGACGTCTGACCGATATAAATGGAAGAGGAAACATACTGCGCCGACCACAGATAGACTGGGAACAGGGCATTGAGAAGAAGAAGTTCTAAATTCAAAGGAGGTTAAACATTTTTGTATGGACGTTGGACCAAGTGCCGCCCAACATAAAATCATAGTGCATACTATTCCTTAGACTAATACTTGTCTTTAACCCAAAGCACTTCAGGATCTATCCAAGGAGTATGAAGAAAATAACAATCTATTTTATAAATTTTACACTAACGAAAAGCTTGTTTTTAAATAAAAGACGGTATTTTATAGACAATGGAATAAATATTCAATCAATCATTAATTGTGTGTGTTAATAAAGGGTGTTAATTCCCTATGCCTACCGCTTCGGGGATATAGGCGTGATTTATGTATGTATATATAAGGGGCAGGCAGAGGCGAACTAGCACCAACACTTCGCCAATTATGTTAGGTCCCATGTAATAGGTGGCGAGTCCATTGCCATACATCGGGCACTAGGTGGTATAAGAGGAACGCTGCTGCCCATTCCTCATCATTGATTTATCCTTAGTCGCCTTGTACGACACCCACGGGAGAGATTTGGGGTGGTGACAATTGTATTCTACTCTGCCGTCACCACAGGGCACGGTATGTATGTATGTAATCATTAATTGTTCGTTATATTTATGTAGGCCTCATGATACATGAGGCACGAATGTAAATCATTATTATGAGGATGACGACTGACTTTAATTATCATCAAACGTCATCCTTGTCGTCCCAGGATGTTGGTGCCTGGGCCACCCCAAAAACCAAACTAGACAAACAACGTGGGCACAATATAGTTCATCACGCAGTAAAACATGAACTAATGTTGCAAGATTTGAGCCCATGATTGTTCTCGTCAGTGAAAATATAGCAGTGATACAATTTTGACGATAGGTGTCTGCTTTTTTAATTGAAAATCGAGACAGCGCTATACAAAGCCGTCAGTCAGTTATTGAGTCATTTTCGTACAGAGTTTACAAAAAACTTGCTTCGAATGAGACTAGAGAGGTCGAAACCAGACTTAGAAGATAGAATAAGTAAAATAATAATAATATTATTTGATGTAAACGTCAAAAACTATATATATCAAAAGTTGAAGCACCAAAAGAAAAGTTAAGATTTTAGAGTAACTCGTGGATGTTTTTTTTTTAATTTTTTTTTTTTCATTTCTCTTCATATAAGGAACAAAATAAAAGTTTTCCTATATCTGGGTATCATTTGGTCCAATTTGGTAAATCTCCTTTAATTTATCCTCTGGTGGATAAAAACGGATTTTGCGCTTATATCGAAGAGCAAAAATAGATAAAGCTTTCCGAGATGGGGGTGAAAAATATTTTTGCGAAATATTTCTGACCTCTTTTTCATAAATCACGCCTATATCCCCGAAGGGGTAGGTAGAGGTGAACCACTACCCATGCTTCGCCAATTATGTTAGGTCCCATGTAAGGTGGCGAGCCTATTGCCATTTATCGGGCACAAAAGTCAAAGTACATTGGTAGGTGGTATAAGAGGAACGCAGCTGCCCATTCCTTATCACTGATTTATCCTTAGTCGTTTTGTACGACACCAACGGGAGAGATTTGGGATGGTGACAATTGTATTCTACTCGGCCGTCACCACACGGCTGTGATGGCAGAGTAGAATACCTCTTTTGTCCTCTTTTTCTTTGTAATAATATCTAACATTTTTATATAATGTTCAAATTAAATCAAATTATAATTTAAATAATGTTAGCGGACCTTGAAATATGCATGTAGAATTTTTTTTTGTGACATCGTAACTGAATTATCAATTAAATAGGTATAATAGTTGTTTCTCAAAATGATTGATTTATATCAATCATTGATATATAAATAGATTGATATATATTATTATCATTCTTCCAAAAATACATCGTAGTAAATTTTTTTAACATATTTTAGTATCTATACTTAATTTAAGATGTTATTATCGTTTCATTTTATTATTGTTATTTTTTTAATATAATACACTTTTTTTATCTTGTTCCCTGACTTAACTTTTTTTGGAGTAGCTCGCGGTCGTAGTGCGTTTTAAAGTATGTTAAGCCGTAGGTCCTGGCTGCATCTACAATATTTAATACCCACTACAAAGCGGCATGGTGGGTGCAAATTCTCTCTATATGGGAAAGTATGTGAAACATCAACGAGTTGGCTTTTATGGGCTTGGTTACTTCATTCTTGTCACTACAATACCCAATTTATCCAGGTTGCTCTTCCTCTCTTTCTACATCCTTCCACGTTTTGTACATAATATTATTCGCCAACATAGCTTTCATCTCTTCGCATTACATGATTATGAGGGACAATTGTTATGGGAATATGTTTGAATAGCTGTTTACCCTAGAGTACACCCCACAAATCCAACTTCCCAAAACTGTCAGCACAGACCTATGATATGGTTTTTATTTTTTTTTAAGATTTTCAGTCAAACACCTATTTTAAACACCTACACGAATGTGTTTATCAGAACGTAGTTAATGTTACGGTTACACTCTTTGAGTCAGAACTAATATATACCAGGGCCCGTAGCCAAGTGGCAATCGTTTCATAACGATAACGTGTCGAAGTTCGTCACGATCGGCCATATTACTTTGGTATCTACAGCGTCTTAGCTTGCGCTACCAACATAACTAGGAACTTACGAAGACGATTTTGATCACGTGACTTCACGACGACTTACGTCAAATCCCATACATTTTGCTTTATCGAACTTCGTTATCTTTGTCGGTATGTTACTTTGTCTAGGCCTCCTGTTTACTTATCATACCATTCCGATCCTATAAGGACTGGTGACGTGACGGTAAGGTATGATGACGGTAGAGTAGAATACAATAATGTTACCATAGCAACCTGCCGTGTGGTGACGGCAGAGCAGAATACAATTGTCACCACCCCCATCTCTCCCGTGGGTGTCGTACAAGGCGACTAAGGGTAAACACAGCAATGAGTAATGGGCAGCAGCATTTCTCTCATACCACCTAGCAATATAAATTTGTACTGCGATTTATGTGCCCGATATATGGCAATAGAAAGTGGGTGTTAATTCACCTCTGCCTACCCCTTCGGGGATATAGGAATGATTTATGTATGTATGTACCATAGCAACCTCTCCCGCGGATGTCGTTCAAGACAACTTAGGGCTAAAACAATGCTGAGTATTGGGCAGCGTTATTGTTATACCACCTAGCATTATACTGCGATTTACGTGATCTGTAGATGGGAATAGACTCACTCCCTAACACACAAAATTAATCCGCGAAGGGGTAGGCAGAAGTGCATGCATTAATCTCAAATATGTAGTAGGTACAAAATTAACTCGTGTTGCACATTACTCATGTTGTGTTAAAATTAACTCACGCAATTTAAAAAAAGTAAAATTTTAGGTGATTAGTAGCAGTTTGCCAATAATAATCGTTTTAAGGACTAGTTCTTCGAAGTACGGTAAAAGTCGTCCGGTGGTGTAGAGGCTAGATTTGTCAAAATATAACCTGAGGCAAG
This sequence comes from Cataclysta lemnata, assembly GCA_963931975.1. NCBI lineage: Eukaryota > Metazoa > Arthropoda > Insecta > Lepidoptera > Crambidae > Cataclysta > Cataclysta lemnata. The sequence goes on from OZ008343.1 coordinate 5,846,659, forward strand.
GTCGTGTTGTACCGCCTTCTGAGTCAAAACAAGTTGGCGGCTACGACTATAAAACGGACTACACGCGCCTCAGTTGTATCATTCGACGTTCACAGAACAAAAACAAACATGTTCTCCAAAGTGAGTAAAAATAAAATTAAATTATAAAAAATAATATTTCAAAACAGTAAAGTGAGCAAATGTGACAATTTTATTGTGAAAGTGTCCAAACGCCGTGTGTGTGTAGAAAAAAAATACAGTGTTCAAGGAATATGTTTTGTTCTTCAGGTGGTCGCCCTTTGCGCTTTCGTGGCTGTGGCCCAGGCCGGTCTTTTGGCCGAGCCCGTCCACTACTCCTCGGCTGCGGCGGTCTCCTCCCAGAGCATCGTGCGCCACGACCAGCACGCCAAGCTTGTAGCCCCCGTCGCCAAGCTCGCAGTCGCTGCCCCCGTCTACCACGCTGCCCCCGCTCAGGTCGCCTACCACGCTGCCCCCGCTCAGGTCGCCTACCACGCTGCCCCCGCTCCCGTGTACCACGCCGCTCCCGCCCCCGTCGCCTACCACTCTGCCCCCGTCCACTACGCTGCCCCCGTTGCCAAGGTTGTGGCTCATGAAGAGATTGTAAGTAGCCATAATAATGTATGAACACTGTTAAAACAATAACCAAATGAATAGGTATTTAAAGTAACGTTTTGTTCTTAGGCGTACCCCAAATACGAGTACACTTACTCCGTCGCTGACGGCCACACCGGCGACAACAAGTCCCAGCAGGAGTCCCGCGACGGCGATGTGGTGAAGGGCTCTTACTCCTTCCACGAGGCTGACGGCTCCGTGCGCACCGTCGAGTACACCGCCGACGACCACAGCGGGTTCAACGCCGTGGTGCACAACACCGCCCCCACCGCCGCCCCCGTCGTCTACAAGGCCGCCCCCGCCCCCATTGTCTACAAGGCCGCCCCCGCCCCCGTCGTCTACAAGGCCCCCGCCCTCCAATACTACCACCACTAGACTGAAGATTTGATATCACTGGACAATGTGTTAGATAAAGTGAATGTTGGTTTATTTATTTAAATATAAATTAAGTTCAATTTGATATATTCATTGTTTAATTATGAAGGCTCACACCGTCACATATTAAAGTAAATACAATAATGTTATTAAACAAAAATACGCTGATATCTATTAATATCGTGTAAATAATATAGGAACAACGATAATAGTTGATTAAAGAAACATACTAATAGTATTTCAGCTAAGAAAATCTGCATCTAAATAAGCACTTCTGCTGATTACCAGGAGGACTTGTCGGGCTTGTAAAGTACATTATCGTTTTTTGATACATAGCAAAAATTACTGTTATACTTATTCATACATTATCAGTTAATCTACCTACTACTATCGTCAACTAATTAGCCATTCTGCATTCTTCTTTCTGCAGCAATATAAACAGGATTCATTCTCTGATATCGATAGCACAGTGGAAGTGGAAAAACGGGAGAAGAGGAAATGATTGTACCAACCCAAATTAATGAACATAATTTCGACTGGTAGTAGGACTAATTAGGTTTTTTTTAATGAGAAAAGGAGATTGGCCATTTTTGTATGGACGCTGGACCAAGTGCCGCCCAACATTGAATCATAGTGCATACTATTCCTTAGACTAATACTTGTCTTTAACCCAAAGCGCTACAGGATCTATCCGAGGAGTATGGAGAAAATAACAATCTATTTTATAGATTTTACACTGATGAAAATCATAACCAACAGCTTGTTTTTAAATAAAAGACGGTATATTATAGACAATGGAATAAATATTCAATCACTCATTAATTGTGTGTGTTAAAATAGGGTGTTAATTCACCTTTGCCTACCGCTTCGGGGATATAGGCGTGATTTATGTACGCATGTTATCATTAATTGTTCGTTATATTTATGTAGGCCTCATGATATATGAGGTACGAATGTAAATCATTATTATGAGGATGACGACTGACTTTAATTATTCATCGTCGTCCCAGCATGTTGGTGCCTCGCCCACCCCAAACACCAAACTAGACAAACCACGTGGGCACAACTGCCGATAATTCTTCGCCAAGTTAAACATGATCAGCAATAATGTTGCACGGATTCGAGCCCATGATTGTTCTCGTCAATGAAAATATAGCAGTGATACAATTTTGTCGAAGGGTTTCTGCTTTTTTTAATTGAAATTCGAGAGAGCGCTATACAAAGTCGTCAGTCTGTCATTTTCGTACAGAGTTACAATAAACTTGCTTCGAATGAGACTAGCGAGGTCGAAACCAGACTTAGAAGATAGAATATGTAAAATAATAATAATATTATTTGATGTAAACGTCAAAAAAAATATATAATAATATCAAAAGTTGAAACACCAACCGAAAAAGTTAAATTTTTACAGTAACTCGTGGATGGTTTTTTTATAAAGAACAAAATAAAAGTATTCCCATATCTGGGCATCATTTGGTCCAATCTGGTGAATCTCCTTTCCAGCGATCCCAGCTGGATCTATATAGGTAGCAGAATAATGGAAAGCAGCGTTCTTTTTATACCTACAATTTAGCGATACACTGCGATTTACGTGTAAGATAGATGGATTAAGATTCATACATACATACATACATAAATCACGCCTATCTCCCCGAAGGGGTAGGCAGAGGTGAACTAGCACCCACGTATCGCCAGTTATGTTAGGTCCCATGTAATAGGTGACGAGCCTATTGCCATTTATCGGGTACAAAAGTCGCAGTAGGTGCATTGCTAGGTGGTATAAGAGGAACGCTGCCCATTCCTCATCACTGATTTATCCTTTGTCGCCTTGTACGACACCCACGATTAAGATTCACCCCCTATTAAATGTAGGAAATATATTATGGAGATTTCTGCCTGTATACTGCATATTGTTGAAAGAGGATTTTTGTTAATCTAATGTGATTAGGATGATTAAAAGTTTGAAGGTGCAGGGGATGGCCTGAGATTGCATAACTGAAACATATCTTGCGACCAAGGTTTCGGCCTGATGGGACCCTCCCCTTCAATGTGTATTAACGCGCATCACGCTTCCACAGTCCTCATTCTGCTCTTTATCTAGCCAAATTTTATAAGACCGAATTAATGCAATTCTAGAGGTTATATTTCGACGGCAAAGTGCCAATAGCTTTTAAATAACATTATTATTGTTTAATATAAAGTAAAATATTCACAAAAATACCTATGAATATTAAAAAAATAAAAATTATTAACTATGACATGTTTATTTTTTGCAGTTTTCTTATATAAAATAATATGGATAATTGGATATAAGGCACCTCAAATAACGCGGGAATCAAACTTAAAAGCGAATCAATATTGAAGGTCTAAAGTCATACATACATACATAAATCACGCCTATATCCCCGAATGGGTAGGCAGAGGTGAACTAGCACCCACGTTTCGCCAGGTATGTTAGGCCCCATGTAATCGGTGGCGAGCCTATTGCGGGATGTTCCAATACTTAAATTAGGTATTTAGGTATTGGAACATCCCCCGACGATTTTTGGTGTGGAATGTATAGCCAAAACAATGGCTTGTGTACTTCAAAGGCTTAATTTTATTTTATTTCTTGTCCATTTACCACATTTAAGCATACATTGTCACAAGCTTTCTCTTATTATCATTCGCCTGTTTTGTTCCCAGTTCATCTATTATTTTACGTGTCCACGGAGTTATTTTTACTATACCACCATGCCATATCCACAGGTATTCTCTTTGCATAGTATAATATCAAGAAAACAGGAGAAAAAGAAAGAAGCTGGGCTTAAGAAATAAATCTATGGTCAGTATACTCAAGCAAGTAAAATAATCCTAACTAAATTTAAAGATTTTTTCATCCCCGCATCTCGGAAAAAGTGTTTTTGCTCTTCGATATCTGAGTGCAAAAGCCGTTTCTATCCTCTAAAGAATAAAGTAAATTTGAATTTAGATCATCGTGTGCAATGAGTTTGTGATTTACTATGAACTATTTATTTCTACCTCCATGGTGCCGAAATTATCCTATTTTAATTTGTTAAAAACTCAGACTCGGAACCTTCTTAGTGTACTTTTTTGTAATTTGCTTTGCGCGCGCCATTTTCTTTTCACGTGATAAATTTGTTAAAACCTTGGAGTTCCGAAGCGGTCAATCAGCTTGGCGTCAATCTTGCTTTAAACATTTTGATCGTCTACAATGCTCGCTTGATGCTTGAGCCAAGCATTCAAAAGCTTTTTAGGTCTCTTTGATTTGATTGACCTAGCAACGGCTCAAGCTGAACCCATTAGGGACGGTAATTTTTATTAGGTACTTACAGGTTATAATATGGCAAGTAGAAATTATTGTGGTGGGTGTGTCTGGATGTATGTTGCGGGTGTGTCTGGGTGAATGGGTGGGTGTTGTGGGTGTGTTTGGGTGAATGGGTGTTTTGTGGGTGTGTCTGAGTGGATGGGTGTGTGTTATAGGTGTGTCTGGGTGAATAGGTGTTTTGTGGGTGTCTGAGTGGATGGGTGTGTATGGGTGAATGGGTGTGTTTTGTGGTTGTGTCTGGGTGAATGGGTGTCTTGTGGGTGTTTCGGCGTGGATGGGTGTGTCTGGGTGGATTGGTGTGTCTGGGTGGATGGGTGTGTCTGGGTGGATAGGTGTGTATGGGTGGATAGGTGTGTTTGGGGTGTGTCTGGATGAATTTTATGAGTGTAGATAGGTGGGTGAGGTGTGGGTGTGGATGGAGGAACGTTGTGAATGTTTCTGGATGGATGGGTGTGTGTTGCGGGTATTTCTGGGTGGATGGGTGTGTTTTTCTGGTGTTTCTGGGTGAATGTTGTGGGTGTATCTGGGTGGAAGGTTGGGTGTTGTGTCTGGGTGTATCCTATGGGTGTGTTTGGGTGGGTGGGTGTGTGTTATGGGTGTGTCTGGGTGGATGGGTGGGTTTTATGGGTGTGTCTGAGTGGATGTTCTGGGTGGTTTTGGGTGATTGTTGAGGGTGTGTTTGGGTTGATGGGTGATTGTTGTGGAAGTTTCTGGATGAAAACAGAAACTGTTCTAATTATTATTTTTTTTGTATTTTACCATTTCCTCGTTGGGGGGGGGGATGAAAAGTTACGTGTTGCACTCGAGTCCAAAGATTTTTCACCTTGTGCTCTTTTAATTCCCTCACTAACGCTAAGGATTCTAATTATTGAATTTTTTAAATTTTAGAATCCTTCGCCAGCTCGTTCATCAAAATTTAGCACGCGGTTAAAAAGCAACTTTGCACTTAACTTTGCACTTTGCACGTATAACAAATAACTATTTTCACATATTAGGTGTTAAATCTGTTAATCATAGAATTTCCCACCACAGAAAAGTGAACTCATGGCAGGTAATTAAGCTTTTTGCAAGCTTAATTACCTGCCACAATTGATAATTTTTATAAAAGTAGTATCGTCTTTCTTTCTATATTATTAAAATTAAAATGTCAATAAGTATTCGATTTTTAATTTCTTGGTGGTTAGAAAAAGTTCGAGTGTCTTGGTTGGCCGAGCGGTTGGGCACCTGCCCGGATAGCAGTGGACGCGGGTTCGATTCCCGCATCAAGACGATAATTTTTCGAACCAAGAAAATCCATTAAAAGTATAGTTTTACATAGTGCAGCCAATATGAGTTATAAGGTTGAATGAATTCAATTCTGACACTACATTATAAGGCCTAAGGTCAAACCGCCAATCTTGATAAACCACTTATATTTATGTCACCATACCTGAAGTAAGCCACGCATATATAAGAGGCGTATTTCGATACAGATATCAGTACGATTGAAATTACATCAGAACAATGTTCTCTAAAGTAAGTTCAATAAACGAATTATGCTTAACATAAATTCCAAATTCTACATATTTATAATTATTATTAACACTCACAGAAAGAAAGGATATAATATCTTTTTGTTTAGAAAAATTATCTGTATTTTTAGCCTTATTTATGACTATGTCAGAATTAAGTAGATGGTTTGTAAAATAATGCAATTTCAAACCTCAAATATTACGAGTATATCTAAAAATAATATCTCAAACACTTTTGCCTGAAATTTGAAATGTATTTCTTTCTTGATTTAGATTGTAGCCGTTTGCGCTTTCGTTGCTGTGGCCCAGGCCGGTCTTTTGGCCGAGCCCGTCCACTACTCCTCGGCTGCGGCGGTCTCCTCCCAGAGCATCGTGCGCCACGACCAGCACGCCAAGCTTGTAGCCCCCGTCGCCAAGCTCGCAGTCGCTGCCCCCGTTTACAACGCTGCCCCCGTCTACCACGCTGCCCCCGCCCCCGTGTACCACGCCGCTCCAGCCCCCGTCGCCTACCATGCTGCCCCCGTCCACTACGCTGCCCCCGTTGCCAAGGTTGTGGCTCATGAAGAGATTGTAAGTATTAATATAAATATGATATAAATACCCTTCATACGAAAAATTCCAAAAATTAACTTAACGTTTTGCTTTTAGGCGTACCCCAAATACGAGTACACTTACTCTGTCGCTGATGACCACACCGGTGACAACAAGTCCCAGCAGGAGTCCCGCGATGGCGATGTGGTGAAGGGCTCTTACTCCTTCCACGAGGCTGACGGCTCCGTGCGCACCGTCGAGTACACCGCCGATGACCACAGTGGGTTCAACGCCGTGGTGCACAACACCGCCCCCACCGCCGCCCCCGTCGTCTACAAGGCTGCCCCTGCCGTCTACAAGGTCGCCCCCGTAGTCTACAAGGCCGCCGCCCCCCAGTATTACCACAACTAGACTGATAGATTGTTATATCGCTACTATTGTGATCAAAATGAATGTTGATTTATTTATTAAAGTATAAATTTAGGTCAAATATAAACACAACTTTTATTTCTTTGCCTAATATATCTGAAACTACTATTTAATATCGAGATTTTGTGAGTGAATTGTTAGATAGAGTGTATGCTTTAAATAAAATATTAAGCTCGATTTAAACAATGAAATTAGCAGCTCCTAGCAAAATCGTAGCAATTTTTTAGATTATACTCAACTTTGTCTTGAGGAGTCTGTTTAGGTCGACCTTTGTAAATATATGTTGCATATAGTTTAGTAAATGGAAATGCAATATTCTGAATTGGGTATCATGATATAAGCCATTCATTTTCAATGTCAGTTTTGTTTTGTTCATCGTAGCCAACAGAGATCACGCGAATTTTCACAGTGAACTTAACAGTACAGTCCGCGTGGTAACGGCAGAGTAGAATATAATATTCAACATATATAGATACATAGCAACTAAGGGTAATTTTCTCCCTGCCCTGTTCCCAGTCTATCTGGGGTCGCCGCAGTATGTTTCCTCTTCCATTCATATCGGTCAGACGTCATCAATCCATTCACTCCCTTTTGATTCATATCATCCACCACACCGTAAAGGTGCTAGTGATGAATGAATGTATAGAAAAGCGACGGAACGGACCATGTCGAGAGACCGATGAAAGGAGAGAGTGATGGAATGACCACATTCCAATCCATACTGCTCAAAGTTTAGGCTTAGGTTTTACAGCTGGCCGCCTGCCTGACACTAACCCTCTTTGACTATGCTGTTGTTAATACGATATGGAATAGGCATCAGCATCCCCAATACACTGCCTAGCTATTCTGTGATAAAATCCTTGGATCATGGCAATAGGCTTGCCCTCTATAAGATTAAGTCTGATATAGCTGGTGAAAAGAAAAACATGCATACATAAATGACATATTTCTGCCTACTCTAGGCAGAGGTGTTTTAACACTAGAAGGGTCGGGCTTCATACTATACCTTCAAAGACCACAGCCGTCAATTTAACGGCACTATGTTTTAGTCCGAATACTCATAAAAATATTGCGTGTTTTGCTTTTAAATAGTTCAGAAATAATGTGAATTTATTTGTTTTATCAATAATAAACAATTTTAGTACTTAAACTGAGTAACATTTGCAACAAATTATCGTTTCTTTTCTAAATCTTTTATAAATTTTCCACAAACAGCTTTTTTGAGGTTGTGCAGTTTTCTTAAGTTCTATTCTATTCACAATTACGCTTGACTTGACATTGCCGCCTCTTATTGTTTGTAGTACATCATTCACTTGTTTCATAATTACTTTCTATTCTTTCAGTCGCCCTATTGGTCTACACCAGGCAATCTCCTTTAGTCGACTTTTACGACACCCATGGGATGAGTCGGTACTGGCCTACTCTTAGGTTTTTTTTTTCGTATCTAGGCCATCATGGAAGACGAACCAACGTTTACTAAATGCAATGTAAGCAAGTTAGACAATATCAACTTACTCAGAATTAAAAATAAACAAAACAAAAGTACCCACAGAACACTTTGTTTACTATTCTTATCGCTCCCTTCATATGCCGTCACATTGACGGTGTGCGGTCTTAGTAGGTATTTGTATAAAATTCTCATAAACTACATATAATTTAATATATACAGGCTAACAATAACAAATTAGGAAAAGTCATAAAATATGAAAAGAAACAAAAACATTGTTTCTAAAATATTCGAAAATGAAATTCCCGTGCCGTCAAATTGACTGCCTTGGTCTTTCTGGTGTGCATTTCACCAGCTTATTTCTTTTTATATTAGGGTAATAGAAGGCGATCCTCTTAATCGTTAACTGGGAACTTAACGCAGTAATTTGTATTCTTCTCTGCTATCACTACACGGCAAAATGTGTTTGTTACTATACTTCTACTTACTCTTTAAGAGAGAGGAGAGATGAAGAGGCCAGATCGGTGCAGCTATGCAATGCGGCCAAATAAATCGTGTCCCAAGGTTGTCTGAGGTCAGCATGTATCCACGTCCATTCATATCGATCAGACGTCATCGATTTAGACCTTTAAATCATGTCATGTCAATTAAATCATGATGTGAAATGATGAATGAATGAGAGAAAAGTATTATTTATTTATTGTTTGAACACTATTTAAATTATATGAATAATTTCGAAAACGTATGTTCTGTTGCTGTAGTAGCTGCAGAGGATACGAAAGATGCAGGTTCGAATCCCGCATTAAGACATATAAAATAAAAAAAAATTCAGCTCAATTTTCTTTTTTATCATTTTTCTAACACTTATATAATGTTGGATTAAAAATTAAAATCAAATTATAATTAAAAGCAAACAAACACTTAACCAATCATACCGTTTTTGTAAAAAAAATTACCTCTTTTGGATAATAGAAATTTATTGGTGACCGGTCACTGGTGGGTTTACAACGTGAAGTTGAAAGGTTAGACATATTCCGGCAAATTAATTAAGGTTTTAATTGTACGAGTGGCATGGGCAGTCGCCCGGATCACTGAATACGCGGGTTCAAGGCTCGCAGCAAAAAATTATAATCAAATTGATTTGATTGCAAATTTGTTATTAAATTTTAGCAATAAAGAAACTAAATGTTTTCAAAATATTCTTAATATGTAACTAAATAAATATCGGAACAAAGCCTAGGATCTCGAATTATAACAACGTTTCTCAATCTGTCTTAACCATATGGAGATAGCAGAGCAGTGGCCGTACCATGAAGTACTAGTGCGATCCAAACGCGGTTGACAAAACGGGACGCCCCGCTACTCGGTTTATAGCGTTGTCTCACATTAACAATGGGAATTGAGTCGCGTTTAGAGTTGGTGGTTAGGCCCCAGGATACAATTGTCACAACCCCTAATGTCCTGCGGGTGGGTTTAAGACGATTAAGAAAGCGATGAGTAATGGGCTGCAGTGTTCGTTTTATACCACCTAGCATGATACTGCGATTTATATGTCCAATCGATGGCAATAGCCTCACCAAATATTACATGGGATCGAACATATTAATTTGTTTAAACGTGTGTGTCAATTCCCCTGCCTACTCCATCGAGGATAATTAGGCGTGATTTATGTACAGTCAAGCTCTTCAGACTACCCAAAACTGTCAAATTTCTTCAATCGATTGTCAATATTAAAATGGTAATAATAGAGCTCAAAATCGATTGAGAAATTTTGCCATTTTGTGGTAGTATGACGTGCTGTTAAATGTATTATTGTGTGAACCAGGCTAGTCTTTGTAGCTGGTAGTTGGCACCGTGCGGATGCCGGGTCTATAGTTTGCAGAGAGGGAAGTCAGAAGAAGTGATTGGGGCATATACCTTTGCCCTTTGCTCTAAGTGTATGTGTACCTCAAGTTTCATGCAATTTTTTTCCAATGGTACAGTCAATTCGACTAGCAGTGCACCCTTGAGTATTTTATACATATAAAACAACTGAAAAAGTTGTCGAACCACCACGCGACATTGCTGTAGGCCGTCGGAGTTGCAAAGTGTCGAAATAAGCACTGTGTACTAGAAATCGTTACACGTAATTAGAAGAATGATTTAAAGCAGTTTAACCACAAGGCTCGAGTTTACCAACCGGTAAAACAAGCGATTAAAAGATCACCGTCAGTTTTTGACAGTTCTTCCATACGAAAAAATGTCAAAAACGTTACGCCTTAGTTATAAAACAATTTAGGTATTTATATAAATTTACTAACTGAACCGGCAAGCGTTGTTGCCGTTTCGGAGGATTTTTTTAACAAACACTGTGATGCGAGATTTTTGTAAATTAGATTTATTTAATTTATATAAAACTAGCTTTTACCCACGGCACGGCACGACAGTAAAAATAACATGACAGTTCATGTCCAATAAAAACTTTTGTTTCGGTCACAATCTAAAGCATGCTTTAGTTATTGTTCTGAGGTCACAATATTGCGATTCTCGTAGGGATCGAGAATCCCTTCAACGCGTAATCTTGTCTATATACAATGCATTTCAGAAGTAAATTACATAAAATTAAAAACATAATTAAAATAATAGAATACGATTCTGTTGCCCAACCATTTACCTATATTTCCAATTCTCGAGTATCTTTGTAAACGATGTAGACGGGGCTGGTGGCAAAAGCTACAGAGAAACACCCTTTAAGTACCAGAGGACTGTATTCACCATATACGTAACAAAATACAACTGACAAATATCAAAAACAAAACGAGTATCAAAAAATATTAAAAAGTAAATATAAAACATATCAAAAAGGATTGATACAAAACTCAGTCGGCAACATCCTCCACCACCCTGGCGGAGCCGTCTGGTGCAGGGGAGTGGTTGATGTCAACCGGCAACTTAACAATCTTGGTCACCGGTCTAAGAAGGCGGCCGCCACGTGTGGTTACCTCTACCACGCGGATAACTCCGTCTCTTCCGGGATGAACGGCCGTGATACGACCCCGTGGCCATATTCCTCTAGGAAGAGTACCGTCCGCTATCACAACTAAATCGCCTACGTTTAGATCTTGCGATCGACAATTCCGGGGTGACCTCCTGGGAGTGATTAGGGGAAGGTATTCCTTAACCCAACGGCTCCAGAACATATCCGATAAGCATTGTGACTTCCTCCAATCACTCCTACTAAATAAATCTCCACTATCTACTTTAATGGGATGGTATGGTGACGATGATCCTATGATGAAATAGAAGGGTGTGAGGGCTTCCGGAGCGGCAGGGTCGCATGAAACGTCCATCAACGGTCTGCTGTTAACAAGTGCTTCTGCCTCTACGAGCATAGTGAGGAGCACTTCTTCCTTTGGGACGCGATTATTCAACGACGCTCGCAAGGCGGTCTTCACCGTGCGGACCAATCGCTCCCAGGCACCTCCCATATTAGGCATGATGGTGCGCCAAACGTTCTGGTGGCAAGTCTCCCATGGGCGGTGGAACAGGCTTCGAGCGTAGCATGACACATTGAGTGCACCGTTGAGACGTTGATTTAATGAGGTTCCGCAAACGTAAAATCCAAAATCTCTGATGTAATTCGTTTATCACCCACTCGTTGAGACCACGGGCTGCCTTCCTATGATAATGCCAAACCAGGAGTCTCACTGCGCGGTGTCTGCCGTCCAAAATAATCGGTTCCTTCATGGTGGTAGGAATGTCTTGGGCAGCCGAGATCCTCCCCGCCACTCTAATTATTCCATCAGGATCCAACCGAGGTGAAAGACGAAAAATTCGACTGAGTCGACTTATGGGGCGGCGCAAGTGAAGCGATTGGAGTTCTTCTTGAAAAGATTCAGCTTGGCTGCGACGGATGACATCCAACTCCGCTTTCATAACGTCTTCCGCATCCAAATGGGAAATTGATGAGTGTGATGATGATGGACGAGTATGACGATTAGACGAGTGAATTAAACTAGATGAACTGCGAAGAATTCTAATATATTGGTACGCGCGAGCCGTAGCGCGTATCATTCGTAACCAACTGCTAAAACGCACCGGATCGGCTCACAAGAGATAAAAACACAGGCAACGATGGGATATATTCCTCGTCTGTTGCATAAATATGGAAATAATTCGACTTAAATTCTTTACTGTAAACGCGGATTGTTTACAGCAGTTTGCTTCGAACAAGGTTCCAGAGGCCATTTTTCTGAGGATTCAAGCAGAAAGCTGGGGCCAGCCATCCAACGCGGTGAAATGTTTGAGCCTTTGCGCGTTGCTTCATCAGCTACATTCAAAGAAGTTGGGACCCATCTCCACTCTGAAACCTCAGTGGTCTCTGAAATCTCTCCTATACGGTTAGTTACAAAAGGTTTCATTGAACGTGCTTCTGCTCGAAGCCAGCCAAGTACGTTCATTGAATCGATCCAAAAATAACGTTTAGACGGGGATACGTCATGTTCGGATTGTATAGTAGCCGCGAGCCGAGAGGCGAGCAAGGCACCTTGCAACTCGAGACGAGGTATCGAGACTGGAAGGGGAGTTACTCGGGCCTTGGCCGCAATAAAAGACAGCTTAGTTTCGGTACCATTTGAAATACGCCAGTAAGCTACACATGCATATGCCAGTTCGCTAGCATCAGCGAATACGTGCAACTCTAAATTCGCTTCGCTAAAATATGTGCTGAAACCGGCACCATAGCAACGTGGAATTTTGATGTCTACTTGTGAAATACTTTCGATCCAGAAGCGCCATTCTTCCATCAAATCCGTGGGCAACGGATCATCCCACGATACGCCAGCTCGCCATGCCTTTTGCAAGATCATTCTACCATGTACAGTCAAAGGTGATAGAATACCTAAGGGGTCATACCACGACATAGCATACGAAAGAATGGCCCTTTTGGATACAGTATTACGATCTAAATTTTCTACCTTAATACCTTCAAACTTCAAAACATCCTGAGCCACATCCCACATTAACCCTAACACGCGACAGGGCGACGAGATTGACGAAGCAAGTGGGGATATTAGCGACGTGCTGTTGGCTCTAAGGTCTGAAGGAATTAAACCTAAGGCGCCTGGAACGTTTGTAACCCAACCACGCATTTCAAAATGAGCCTGTCTGTGCATCTCAACGACATCGGAAACGAGTAGAGCTGCTTGTTCGATATCGTTGACACTAATGACGCAGTCATCCATATAGGTATTCCTAATAGTGTCAGCAGCGAGAGGATATCGGTCCGAATGTTGTTGAGCATTTTTACGTAATACAAATAAGGCAGTACAAGGGCTGGAGGCGGCTCCGAATATCATGGATGTCATTTTGAATTCCTTTATTGGGCTCGGATTGCCCCCGCTTCTCCAAAGAAATCTTTGCATATTTTGATCCTGTTCGATTATCTTCACTTGAGGAAATATCTCCTTAATATCGCCTATCATCGCTATTCGACCTTGACGCCAACGAAATAAAATACCCAAAAGTGAAGGTAACAAATCAGGACCGGACAACAGTAAAGAATTCAAGCTGACACCATCCGTTCTAGCCGCCGCATCGTGAACCACGCGAATCTTTTTCTTTTGAGGGTGAAATACTGCAAAATGAGGCAAATACCATATTTTTTTTGAAGTATCTGAATGTGAATTATACGTATCTTTGCACTCAGTCGCATACCCTTTTGTTATGATATCCTTTACAAATTTTTCATACGCGTCTGCTAAGTCCCTATTTTTTGACATCTTGCGCTCTGAAGAAATAAATCGAGAGAAAGCCTGGTCATAGCTATCAGGAATGTGGGGGTCATCTTCTCGCCAAAGTAAACCTGATTCAAAACGGCCATTCGGTAATCTAGAAGTTGTATTTTCAAGAATTTGTAAGGCGCGCTCGTGCTGTGGACCGCATGAAGTAGATCTCTTTGTTATACCCAACGAATCTAAATTGAATTGCTCCTTGATTAGCTGTTCTAATTTGTGCAGACTATCATCCTCAACATTGGTATTGTTAACGAATTCAATCTGTTTTGTCTTACTACTAGAAACTCCGTGCAGTACCCAACCTAAGGCGGTCAGTGTAGCTACTGGTTGTGTACGTGAACCTGACCTAACTGACTGAGAAACAATTAATGGCCAATCTTCAGCCCCAATCAAAATAGTTGGCTTAGCGTCATCATATGTAAGTTCGGTGTGAATGTCATATAAATAAGGATGAGTTACATCTTGCAACGTAACGGTTTGTTTAGAAAGAGCAAGATTAGAAATAGTACGAGCATTTTCTATAGAGTAATATTCATTTTTAAACTTGCCACGTATTTGGAAAGATACATATTGCACTGGTTCCTCGCAAGTCATACCACCTACGCCTTGAATACGAATACAACCCTTGCGACCGGTCAAACCAATGTCATTAGCCACATTTGAGTCGATCAAGGTGGCTGTTGACCCATCATCCAGAAGAGCGTACGTATCTACCTCTCCCCGCGGTCCTTGAACTATCACCGGTATAACTTTCAAGAGGACTCTCCGTGACTGTGAAGTAGCAAGCGAATAAGTAACCGCATTATCGACTGGCTGCTCAACATGATAATTGGGAAAACTTGAATCAACCGATTCGACACGATTTTCCCTAATTTCTTGTGCCACGGCAACGTGTTCGGGGGTAATAGATGCGCTGACTTTACTGGTAGATGATGAAGAAGATGTGGAAGGAAAAATATTAGCACCATGTATCAAAGGATGATGATGACGTTTACAATTATTGACACCACATACTTTATTTTTCGAGCAAGTACGCCACGGGTGAGCCTTTGAACACAGACAACGAAAACAAATTTTATTTTTTATGAGAAACTGTACTCTTTGGTCAACCGAGTTGGAACTAAACTTTTCACAATTCTTTATACCGTGGATTTGACTATGGCAGAATAGACATGTGTCAGTCACTTCGGTGACGAGCACCTGACACTTTCTGTCATCTAAATTATTATTGTTGTGAAATTTACGAACATTGTTTTGATTGTTTGAATTATTCTGAAATGGAAAATTTTGTTGTTGTGATAATAAACCGAAACGAACGTGATATGATGATTCATTGCGAAGGAAATGTGATAAAAGTTCAATTTTGGATGCCCTACCTGAATTTTCTGCCGCATACCTAGTCCATAATGCGCGCAGTAACGGTGTTAATTTTGATAAAATACTATTGTAAATTTCTGGTGAATAAAGATATTCCGTTTGACCTAAATGTTTTAATATAGATACTAAATTGTGTAGTTTGCAAGAAATAGTGTTAAGTTCTTTGAAGTCCGTTTGTAGTCGAGGAAGTGCTCGGACTGCTGCCAATTCCTCTAACACGATAAGTTCTGGCTGACCAAACCTTTCCTCCAGAGCTGCCAAGACCTCTTCTGGAGTCTGAGCAGTTAGCGATAGTGCGGACATGGCCATAGCCGCATCTCCACGTAGCGCTGCACGAATACGACTTAAATTTTCTAACGGTGAAAATGTTATGTGAGTTTGTGTGTATGATAACTTAAACGAGATCCAGTCCGTCGCTTTACCACTGAAAAGGGGGAGGGGAAACGGTTTTGGCTTTTGACCTAAAGGAACGATTGCTTGAGCCAAATCCCTGATCCCTTTACATTGATGAGACGACGGAGGAGCGGCGACAGCGCTAATAGGGAATGATGGATGCTTACGATTTTTATTAATGAATATATTGTCTTTCTCGCCTGCTGTGGTAACGAAACTAACGGTTTTTCCACAATTCGTAGGTAATCCAACCGGGTCACGTGGTGCTGGGGTTTCTCGTACACGATTTGTAGCACACTCGGTCCCGCCAACGCATGGGTCGATAACGACAATCGGCCCCACTGCTTCGGGAATAGGAGGATTGTTGGTCGCAACTTCAGTGTTTTCTCGTACGCTGTGGACCCACGATAAAATGGTGTTAGTTCGAGATTTGGAATTACTCTCAATGGCAGCTAGCTCTGCCGCTAATATTTTATTCTGAACATTGAGCTTTAAACTATTCGATTTTAATTTTAACATTATATAAATGTTAGAAAAATTCGAAATCGAAATTCTTTTTCTAACCACCAAAATCTTTGTACTAATTTTTCTAACATTTATATAATTTTAAAATTAAAATCGAATAGTTTATAAAGCAAACCCAAGTTTAACCGAACGCACGGTATTTGTAAAAATATCTGCTTTGGAATGTTTGAAATTTATTTCTACATTGCGAGGGTACCCGTTGGCTTACAACGTGAAGTGTAAAGGTTAGAAGAATTTCGGCAAGTTAATTAGTATCTTGGGTGGCCGAGCGGTCAGGCACCTGCCCGGATAGCAGCGGACGCGGGTTCGATTCCCGCCTCAAGATCATAATTTTTCGAAATTCTTTTTCTAACCACCAAAATCTTTGTACTAATTTTTCTAACATTTATATAATGTTAAAATTAAAATCGAATAGCTTATAAAGCAAACCCAAGCTTAACCGAACGCACGGTATTTGTAAAAATATCTGCTTTGGAATGTTTGAAATTTATTTCTACATTGCGAGGGTACCCGTTGGCTTACAACGTGAAGTGTAAAGGTTAGATGAATTTCGGCAAGTTAATTAGTATCTTGGGTGGCCGAGCGGTCAGGCACCTGCCCGGATAGCAGCGGACGCGGGTTCGATTCCCGCCTCAAGATCATAATTTTTCGAAATTCTTTTTCTAACCACCAAAATCTTTGTACTAATTTTTCTAACATTTATATAATGTTAAAATTAAAATCGAATAGTTTATAAAGCAAACCCAAGCTTAACCGAACGCACGGTATTTGTAAAAATATCTGCTTTGGAATGTTTGAAATTTATTTCTACATTGCGAGGGTACCCGTTGGCTTACAACGTGAAGTGTAAAGGTTAGATGAATTTCGGCAAGTTAATTAGTATCTTGGGTGGCCGAGCGGTCAGGCACCTGCCCGGATTAGCAGCGGACGCGGGTTCGATTCCCGCCTCAAGATCATAATTTTTCGAAATTCTTTTTCTAACCACCAAAATCTTTGTACTAATTTTTCTAACATTTATATAATGTTAAAATTAAAATCGAATAGTTTATAAAGCAAACCCAAGCTTAACCGAACGCACGGTATTTGTAAAAATATCTGCTTTGGAATGTTTGAAATTTATTTCTACATTGCGAGGGTACCCGTTGGCTTACAACGTGAAGTGTAAAGGTTAGAAGAATTTCGGCAAGTTAATTAGTATCTTGGGTGGCCGAGCGGTCAGGCACCTGCCCGGATAGCAGCGGACGCGGGTTCGATTCCCGCCTCAAGATCATAATTTTTCGAAATTCTTTTTCTAACCACCAAAATCTTTGTATTGAGCTTTAACTGAGCTTGCTCCTCGAGCATTTTGTTTTGGACATCAGCGAGCTTTAACTGAGCTCGCTCCTCGGCGATTTTTAAGACTTCCATTGCATGGCGTGCCTCAGCTGCCATGCGTCGGGCTTTGGAGGAGCTTGATGATGAAGTTGAACGATGAGAATGGTGAGATAATGTATCTTTAGACGAAACTATACCTGGGGCCGGTTCGGCGCCTAAGGGAGGGCGAAACGAAGACGAACCTGGCCCTAAAACACGGGCACTACGTCCAGGGTTGTTACCCGCTGTTCCAGGTCTTAAGACGGGTGACAATGGCCGTGGAACAGGGCTTGAGGGATGAAACGAGGGCTCTGAAACACTTTTACCACCGGACATTTTTACAAAAATTTAATACGAACGAAAGCTGGAAATATACGTTACCCTTTCGAAGGACCTTTTGTAAACGATGTAGACGGGGCTGGTGGCAAAAGCTACAGAGAAACACCCTTTAAGTACCAGAGGACTGTATTCACCATATACGTAACAAAATACAACTGACAAGTATCAAAAACAAAACGAGTATCAAAAAATATTAAAAAGTAAATAGAAAACATATCAAAAAGGATTGATACAAAACTCAGTCGGCAACAATCTTATTCTCAAAACACAATGAATTTATTCAGGTGATAAATGAGTCCGTCGTCAAAATGAATTTCTAATTAAAAACTCCTTATTTTAGGTCGAAAATTGAAATACATTAATTTACCCTCGTTTCATTTATTTATTTCCATTTAAATACCAGACTTATCACTAAGCGATTCATGAATGAAAAGCTCGTAGTACTAGGAGTTCAAGGTCATGCCTTCCAGCGTCAATTAAAATCTTTACGTCACCACTCGAAGTAAGTCGTCCATATAAAAGCGCTGTGTCTCGTAGGCAATATCAGTGTACATTTGCAAACACAACAGAACAATGTTCTCTAAAGTAAGTCATTAATGTTAGCTCATTCAGTTAAAAACAGAAAATTGTGGTACTTTGACAAATTTGTTTGCTTAAATATACCTTAAGGTATAATAAGTTCCTTTTCAAAAGTCACGGTTTTTAATTCCCTTCCAACATTAAGGAATTTAATAATAAAAAAGGAAATTGGCATAATATAAAAATATTTTTATTATATTTATTTGTAATTTCAGGTCGTTGCCCTTTGTGCCTTCGCAGCGGTGGCCCAAGCCGGCCTTTTGGCCGAGCCCGTCCACTACTCCTCGGCTGCGGCGGTCTCCTCTCAGAGCATCGTACGTCACGACCAGCACCAACAATCTGGCCCTGTTGCCAAGCTCGCCGTTGCTGCCCCCGTGTACCACGCTGCCCCCGCCCCCGTATACCACGCAGCTCCCGCCCCCATCGCTTACCACGCTGCCCCCGTCCACTATGCTGCTCCCGTTGCCAAGGTTGTGGCTCATGAAGAAATTGTAAGTAATCATAATAATGTGTTAAAACAATAACCATAATAATATGAATAGGTTTATAAAGTAACGTTTTGTTCTTAGGCGTACCCCAAATACGAGTACACTTACTCCGTCGCTGACGGCCACACCGGCGACAACAAGTCCCAGCAGGAGTCCCGCGACGGCGATGTGGTGAAGGGCTCTTACTCCTTCCACGAGGCTGACGGCTCCGTGCGCACCGTCGAGTACACCGCCGACGACCACAGCGGGTTCAACGCCGTGGTGCACAACACCGCCCCCACCGCCGCCCCCGTCGTCTACAAGGCTGCTCCTGCCGTCTACAAGGTCGCCCCTGTCGTCTACAAGGCCCCCGCCCCCCAGTATTACCACCACTAGACTGATAAATTGTTATCGCTGCCTAATGTGTTCAAAATGAATGTTGATTTATTTATTAAAATATAACTTTAGGTCAAATATTTACAAAACTTTTATTTCTTTACCTAATATTTCTGAAAATGCTATTGTATATCGAGATTTTGTGAGTGAATTTTTAGACAGAGTGTACTCTTTCAAAAATATGAAGATAGTTTTAAAACAATGAAGTGTGCAGCTCCTAGCAAAACCATAGCAACTGTTTAAATTATACTTAAACTTTGTTTTGAGGAGTCTGTTAACGTCGATATTCATAAATATGTGTCACATCTAGCTTAGTAAATTTTGGCAATGCAATATTCTCAATCGGATATGATGAATTATGCCATTCATTTAATTTAACAATGTCAGTTTTATTTGTTCATCTTAGCCACCAGAGCATCATGCAATTTTTTACAGTTAATTTAACAGTACAGTTAGCGTGGTAATAGTGAAAACGGCAGAGCAGTTTATGATGTTCGCCATAATTATCTCTTCTACAGGTGATATACATGGGTTACTAAGGGTTACACGATATGTAATGGGCTTAGCAGTGTACTAGCGATGCTCGCTAGTACACTGCTAAGCAATTCTGTGATAAAGTCCTTGGATTATGGGAATGGGCTTGCCCCATATTAAATGAAGTCTGACATATCCGGCGAAATGAAACTACATGGAAAATAAGTACAGCTTATTTCAGTTCTCATGTAACATGAAGCGCAAGCCTATTGCCATTCACCGGGAACTTAAATCGGTGTAATTTGCTACACGGAGCACCAGGAACGGTGTTACCTATTCGTCGTTATATTGTCGCATTGTACGACATCCATGAGAGAAACAGGGTGGTGATAATAATTGTATTCTTCTCTGCTATCACCACACGGCGAAATGTGGGTGATACTATACTTGAGATTACTCTTTAGGGGAAGATGGGGACAGATCTATGTATATATAACTTTGCACTTAGTACGAATAAATCATGCCAAGCTAAGTGAGATCGGCGCAATAAGTTTTCCTGTCTATTGATATCGATCAGACGTCATCGAACTTAATTTTTACCTCTTAATCATGTCATGTCTTATCAATTCATTCACGACATCCATCACACCTAAAAATAAAATAGGATCTTGAATTACAACAACGTTACTAAATCAGTCTTGGTCATTTGGTGATGGGAGAGCAGAATTATACAATTGTCGCCGCCCCTAATGTCCTGCGGGTGTCGTTCAAGGCGACTAAGGGTTACAATATGATGAGTATGATTAATATGATGAGGCAGCGTGTTCCTCATATACAACCTAGCAAAATACCGTGATTACTATGCCCGATAGATAGCAATAGGCTCGCCACATATTTTACTTGAGACCTAACTTAATTGGCGAAACGTGTGTGTATGCACCCCTGCCTACCCCAGCGGGGATAAATAGGCGTACTTATGTATTATGTGTGAACCAGTCTTGGGTTTGTAGCTGGTGGTTGCCACCATGTGGGTGCCTGGTATATATTGTTGCAGACAAGGAATTCAGGAGAAGCGACTGGGACTTATACCTATGCCCTAAGTGTATTTGTACGCCATGTTCCATAATACATTTTTCCCATGGGATAATCAGTTCGACTAGCAGTACACCCTTGAGTATTTTATACATATAAAACAATTAAAAAGGTTGTTGTTGAGGAGCTCGCTAGCGCCGTGGCAAAGCGCGCTTGGCCTGCGATAAAGTAAACTAAGTAATATTCGATAAAGCCGGTAGTTGGATGGGTGACCAAAAATTTACTATCTCGAGTTCCTCGGTGCTTCGGAAGGCACGTTAAGCCGTTGGTCCCTGCTGCATCTGCAATCGTTAATACCTACCAAACCGTACTAGGCCATCGTGGTGGGTCATGGTCCATTCTCCCTATATTTTGGTCTATCCATATGGAAGGCCCGTGCCCCATCAGTGGGGACATTAAAGGGCTAGTGATGATGATGATGAACATGTTGCCGAACCACCATGCGACATTGCTGTGGGCTGACGGAGTTGCGAAGTGTCGAAATAAGCACTGTGTGCTAGAAACACCTAATTAGAAGAATGATAGAAAGCAGTATGCAGTACTTGTTGAAAAAAACAGTTTGTAAGTTTATTTAAAACTATATTTTATGTATATTGTTGATACTTTAAAAAAAATATTAAAAAAATTTCTCATAATAATAATCAGAAATAACTTAACAGTTCACGTCAAATAATGACTTTTATTGGGATTGCAATTCTCGTAGGGATCGATAACCCTTTCAACGTATAATCTAATGTACAATATTATACAGAACTATATATAATTTATAAATTAAATTAATAATCTCCTGCCAAAAGTAATATATTTCCAATTCTCGAGTATCTTATTGTCGAAATACAATAAATTTATTCAGGTGATATATAAATCCGTCGTCAACATGTATATTTCTTATTAAACACTTTTTAACCAAACATATTTTAAAGCTGACAATTGGAATACAGGAATTTTAGACTCCCTATATTTTATTTTCATTTATAAACTAGACTTATCACTAAGCGATTCATGAATGAAAAGCTCGTAGTACTACGAGTTCAAGGTCATGCCTTCCAGCGTCAATTAAAATCTTTTCGTCACCACACGAAGTAAGTCGCCCATATAAAAGCGCTGTGTCTCGAAAGCAATATCAGTGTACATTTGCAAACACAACAGAACAATGTTCTCTAAAGTAAGTTGTTAATGTTAGCCCATTCAGTTTTAAACACAGAAAAATGTGGTCCTTTGAAAAATTTGTTTGCTTGAATTTACCTTAAGGTGTAATAAATTCCTTTTCAAAAGTCACCGTTTTTAATTCCCTTCCTACATTAAGGAATTTAATAATAACAAAGGAATTGGGCATATTATAAAAATAGTTTGAATATATTTATTTGTAATTTCAGGTTGTTGCCCTTTGCGCCTTCGCAGCGGTGGCCCAGGCCGGTCTTTTGGCCGAGCCCGTCCACTACTCCTCGGCTGCAGCGGTCTCCTCCCAGAGCATCGTGCGCCACGACCAGCACGCCAAGCTTGTAGCCCCCGTCGCCAAGCTCGCAGTCGCTGCCCCCGTCTACCACGCTGCCCCCGCTCAGGTCGCCTACCACGCTGCCCCCGCTCAGGTCGCCTACCACGCTGCCCCCGCTCCCGTGTACCACGCCGCTCCCGCCCCCATCACCTACCACTCTGCCCCCGTACACTACGCTGCCCCCGTTGCCAAGGTTGTGGCTCATGAAGAGATTGTAAGTAGCCATAATAATGTATGAACACTGTTAAAACAATAACCAAATGAATAGGTATTTAAAGTAACGTTTTGTTCTTAGGCGTACCCCAAATACGAGTACACTTACTCCGTCGCTGACGGCCACACCGGCGACAACAAGTCCCAGCAGGAGTCCCGCGACGGCGATGTGGTGAAGGGCTCTTACTCCTTCCACGAGGCTGACGGCTCCGTGCGCACCGTCGAGTACACCGCCGACGACCACAGCGGGTTCAACGCCGTGGTGCACAACACCGCCCCCACCGCCGCCCCCGTCGTCTACAAGGCTGCTCCTGCCGTCTACAAGGTCGCCCCTGTCGTCTACAAGGCCCCCACCCCCCAGTATTACCACCACTAGACTGATATAAATTGTTATCGCTGCTAAATGTGTTCAAAATGAATGTTGATTTATTTATTAAAATATAAATTTAGGTCAAATATACACAATATTTTTTATTAACCTTACTTTTCTGAAAATGCTATTGAACAACGAGATTACGTAAGTGAATGGTTAGACACTTTATCAAAAATATGAAGATCGTTTTAAAACAATGAAGTGTGGAGCTTCTAACAGAACCGTAGCAACTGTTTAAATTATACTAAACTTTGTCTTGAGGAGTCTGTTAACTTCGATAGTTATGAATACCTGTCGCATATAGCTTAGAAAAATTTTGGCAATGCAATATTATCAATCGGATAAAACATGATTTGAAAACATTATGCAAATTTAAGAAAACATTATGCATATTATGATTTATGCATTCATTCAATTTTACAATGTCATTTTTGTTATGTTCGTCGTAGCCAACAGAGCATCAAGCAATTTTTTATAGTTAACAGTTCAGTTCGCGTGTTTATAGTGACAACGGCAGAGCAGTATATTATGTTCACCATAATTATCTCTTCTGCAGGTATTACAGCATATACATGGCAACTAAGGGTTACGCGATATAAAATGGGCAGCAGCATCCCTGGTACACACTACCTCGCAAATCCGTGACAAAGTCCTTGAATCATGGAAAAAGCTCGCCCCCTATTAGATTCATCTAACTGACATAGCCGTCGAAATGCATATGCAACATAAGTATAGCTTACTTCAGTTCTCGTTTAATATGAAGCAAGCCCATTGCCATTCACCGGGAACTTAAACCGCTGTAATTTATTATACGAGCCATGAAGAACGCTGCTACTTTATCATCATCATCACCAGGCCTTTTATTTCCTCACTGCTGGTACACAGGCCTTCCCTATGGATGGAATATAGGGAGATTGGGCCATAGCCCACCACGCAGGCCCAGTGCGGGTTGATGGGTATTATTAACGACTGCAAATGTAGCCGGAACCAACGGCTTAACGTGCCTTCCGAAGCACGGAGGAACTCGAGATAATAATATTTTGGTCGCTCATCCAATGACCAGCTTTAGCGAACATTGCTTTGTTTACGCCTATGCCACAGCGGTAGCGATCTCCTCACGCTGCTACTTAATCTTCGTTAAATTGTCACATTGAACGACATCCATGAGAGAGGTGGTGTGTGGGTGGTGATTATTACATTCTAATCTGCTATCACCACACGGAAAAATGTGGATGTTAATAGTAACATCCCCATCCCCCTTCATCCCCAAAATAGTAAGCGCAAGTATAGACTTGCGCTTACTATTTTGGGGATGAAGGGGCCAGATCTATGTATGCAACTTTGCACTGAGAGCGAATTAATTATGCCCAAGGTAAGTGAGATCGGCGCAGTAAATCAAGGATAAATCAGCGATGAGGAATGGGCAGCAGCATTCCTCTTATACCACCTAGCAATGTACTGCGACTTTTGTGCCCGATAAATGGCAATAGGCTCGCCACCTATTACATGGGACCTAACATAATTGGCGAAACGCAGTTGCTAGTTCACCTCTGCCTACCCCTTAGGGGATATAGGCGTGATTTATTTATGTATGTATGTATCCATCACACCCAAAAATAAGATAAGATCTTGAATTACAACAGCGTTTCTAAATCAGTCTTGGCTATTTGGTGACGGGAGAGCAAAACACAATTGTCACTACCCCTAATGTCCAGCGGTGTCGTTCAAGGCGACTGTCGCGTCTCCGGAACGCGATTGAAGAGTGAGAAATGATTAAAAAGAAGATTTCGTCTTGACCCTTTAATTTTGTTGTTTCGTTTACAATTATTGAAAAATGATAATAGAAAAATACTGTCTGCGTGCGGATTGGACCGCGCATGATAGGCGGATTGAGTGGTGGGGGCCCAGAGTATTCACAGTAGTTTGTCACCGGATCTTTGTTTATATTACAACCGGACAAAGCTCCAACAGCGGCTAAGGGTTAAAATAGCGATGAGTAATGGGCAGCAGTGTCCTCTTATACTAGGTACCTAGCAAAATACTGCTATTTCTATACCCCATAGATAGCCTCGCCACCTATTACATGGGATCTGACAGAATTATTTGTCTAAACGTGTGTGTTAATACACCCCTGCCTACTCCATCGTGGACAAAAAGGCGTATCTATTTATGTATTATTGGAGAATCAGTGTAGTGTTTGTAGCTTGTAGTTGGCACCGTGCGGATGCCGGGTCTATAGTTTGCAGAGGGGGAAGTCAGGAGAAGTGATTACGACCTATACCTAGGCCCTAAGTGTATGTGTACGTCAAGTTCCATGCTAAATTTTTCCCATGGTACAGTCAGTTCGACTAGCAATGCACCCTTGAGCATTTTATACACATAAAACAACTGAAAAAGTTGTAGAACCACCACGCGACATTGCTGTAGGCTGCAAAGTTGCGAAGTGTCGAAATAAACACTTTGTACTAGAAATCTTTACACCAAATTACAAGAATGATTGAAAGCACTTTTATGTACTTAACAAAATAGCAGTTAATCAATTTATATAAAACGAATAATTTATATAAATTTAAGCTTTTACCCGCGGCTTCGCTTACGTTGATGCCTTTAAAAAACTGAAAGTGACACAATCATTAGAAATATCATAACAGCTCACGTCAAATAATGACATTTATTTCGGTCACAATATTGCAATTTCCGAAGCCGCCCGTAGGGACTGATAAATCCTCCCAACTCATAATACTGTCTTTGTATATTACAATACATTTGACGGCCGGCTTGTTCGAAAGCTCAGATTGATGGGTATTGGCCAAGAGGTTCCGGGTTCGAATCCTGGAAGGGGCAAATTTTGTTATTAACACAAATATTTGTTCCCGAGTCACGGTTGTGTGTACATAATTATATTAAAAAAATTGTCCGTCATCTAGTATCCATAACACAAGTGCTTGATGATAGGTGTGAGTGTGATCACTAAGCAATCTGATCACACTCACACTAACAAGACTTATCACTAAGCAATTCATGAATGAAAAGCTTGTAGTACTACGAGTTCAAGGCCATGCCTTTCAGCGTCAATTAAAATCTTTACGTCACCACGCGAAGTAAGTCGTCCATATAAAAGCGCTGTGTCTCGTAGGCAATATCAGTGTACATTTGCAAACACAACAGAACAATGTTCTCTAAAGTAAGTTGTTAATGTTAGCCCATTCAGTTAAACACGAAAAAATGTGTTCCTTTGACAAATTTGTTTGCTTGAATTTACCTTGAGGTATAATAAGTTCCTTTTCAAAAGTCACGGTTTTTAATTCCCTTCTAACATTAAGGAATTTAATAATAACAAAGGAATTTGGCATATTATAAAATCAGCTTAATTAAATTTATTTGTAATTTCAGGTCATTGCCCTTTGCGCCTTCGCAGCGGTGGCCCAGGCCGGTCTTTTGGCCGAGCCCGTCCACTACTCATCGGCTGCGGCGGTCTCCTCCCAGAGCATCGTGCGCCACGACCAGCACGCCAAGCTTGTAGCCCCCGTCGCCAAGCTCGCAGTCGCTGCCCCCGTGTACCACGCTGCCCCCGCTCCCGTGTATCACGCCGCTCCCGCCCCCGTCGCTTACCACGCTGCCCCCGTCCACTATGCTACTCCCGTTGCCAAGGTTGTGGCCCATGAAGAAATTGTAAGTAATAATAATAATATATTATACTGTTAAAAACCATAACCATAATAATATGAATAGGTATTTATAGTAACGTTTTGTTCTTAGGCGTACCCCAAATACGAGTACACTTACTCCGTCGCTGACGACCACACCGGCGACAACAAGTCCCAGCAGGAGTCCCGCGACGGCGATGTGGTGAAGGGCTCTTACTCCTTCCACGAGGCTGACGGCTCCGTGCGCACCGTCGAGTACACCGCCGACGACCACAGCGGGTTCAACGCCGTGGTGCACAACACCGCCCCCACCGCCGCTCCCGTCGTCTACAAGGCTGCCCCTGCCGTCTACAAGGTCGCCCCTGTCGTCTACAAGGCCCCCGCCCCCCAGTATTACCACCACTAGACTAATATAAATTGTTATCGCTGCTAAATGCGTTCAAAATGAATGTTGATTTATTTATTAAAATATAAATTTAGGTCAAATATATACATTTTTTTTTATTTACCTAATATTTCTGAAAATGCTAATGAACATCGAGATTACGTAAGTTAATGGTTAGACAGAGTTTACACTTTATCAAAAATATGAAGATCGTTTTAAAACAACTTTGTCTTGAGGAGTCTGGAACTTCGATATTCATGAATACCTGTCGCATCTAGCTAAAAAAAATTTTGGCAATACAATATTCTCAATTGGATAATATAATGATTTGGACATTATGCAAATATAAGAAAACATTATGCATATCATGATTTATGCATTCATTCAATTTTACAATGTAAGTTTTTTTTTGTTCATCGTAGCCAACAGAGCATCATGCAATTTTTTACAGTTAACAGTACAGTTCGCATGTTAAAAGTGACAACGGCAGAGTAGTATGTAATGTTCACCGTTCGTTTATTTTGTTCACCCATCCAATGACCAGCCTTAGTGAACATTACTTAGTTTACGCAATCGCAGGCTAAGCGCGCTATGCCACTGCACTAGCGAGCTTCTCAAGCTGCTATATATTCCTCGGTAAAATGTCACATTGTACGACATCCATGAGAGAGGTATGGGTGGTGATTATTGAATTCTTCTCTGCTATCACCAAACAGCGATATGTGGGTGTTATATTAGGTTGGGGAAAAAGTCTTTTCGCATTATAGTATGTATAAACTTGTAATAAAATCTCTTTGGCTATTTGAATCTGGCTGGTTTTGGTATCATTGAAAGTTTAAATTTTAAAGAACATAATTCCAAATTCAAATTAGGAAAATGTGTGATTTTCATTTGTTTTTCGTACCGCCAAGATGAGTGAATCTAATGAAGAAATTCGATACATTTTAAAATTTTACTACAAAAAAAGGTAAAAATGCAACGCAAGCCGCGATAAAAATTTGGGATGTTTATGGACCTAGTGCAGTGTCTGTGAGAGTAGCACAAATTTGGTTTAAGCGTTTTCAATCCGGAAATTTTGATGTCAAAGATGCACGTCGCTCTGGTCGCCCTATTACAGATAAAATGGATGCCATTTTTGAAAAAGTGGAGCAAGATCGGCATGTCAGTAGTTACGACGTAGCTGAAGAACTGGGAATTGACCACAAAACAGTTTTGGCGCATTTGAAAAAAACTGGGTACACAAAAAAGCTCGACATTTCTGAACTCTACTGCGAACAACTGATGAGATCAAAGCAAGAAGTTGAGAGAAAGCGGCCGGAAATAATCAACAGAAGGGGTGTGGTTTTTCATCATGATAACGCTAGACCTCACACATCTTTAGCCACTCAGCAAAAATTAAGAGAGTTTGGCTGGGAGGTGTTAATGCATCCGCCGTATAGTCCTGACCTTGCACCTTCAGATTTCCACCTGTTTCGGTCTCTTCAGAATTCTTTAGGCAGTGTCAGGTTAACATCACGAGAGGACTGCCAAAACCACTTGTCGCGGTTTTTTGACCAGAAGTCCCAAAATTTCTACAGCAATGGGATCATGTCCCTACCTACAAGATGGCAAAAAGTTATCGAACAAAATGGTACCTACATACTTTAGTTAAATGTAAATAAACTATATTAAAAAATGTTTTGAATTTTCTTAAAAAATGCGAAGAAACTTTTCCCCAACCTATTATATTGCGCTTATTCTTTATTTGTTGAAGGATTTGGGACTTTTGGGGATGAAGGGGCCAGATCTATGTATGCAACTTTGCACTGAGGGCGAATAAATCATGCCCAAGGTAAGTGAGATCGGCATGGTAAGTTTACTTTTCTATTCACATCGATCAGACGTCATCGAGGTTAATCTTTACTTTTAATCATGTCATGTCTTATCAATTTATTCAAGGCATCTATCACTACTAAAAATAAGATAGGATCTTGAATAACAACAGCGTTTCTAAATCAGTCTTGGCCATTTGGTGACAGGAGAGCAAAATACCATTGTCACCACCCCTATTGTCCTGCGGGTGTCGTTCAAGGCGACTAAGGGTTAAAATAGCGATGAGTAATCGGCAGCAGTGTTCCGTTTATACTTCCTAAAACTGCTACTTCGATTTTTATGCCTGATAGATGGCAATAGGCTCGCCACTTATTTTACTTGACATAGGTACATACATACATACATAAATCACGCCTTTATCCCCGAAGTGGTAGGCAGAGGTAAATTTACACCCACTTTTCACCGATTAAATCCTATGTAATAAGTGGCGAGCATATTGCCATAATAATATATCGGGACATAGCGATTGGGACCTATACCTATGCCCTAAGTGTATGTGTACGTCAAGTTCCATGCTAAATTTTTCCAATGGTACAGTCAATTCGACTAGCAGTGCACCCTTGAGTATTTTATACATAAAACAACAGCCGCGTGGTGACGGCAGAGTAGAATACAATTGTCACCTCCCCAAATCTCTCCCGTGGGTGTCGTTCAAGGCGACTAAGATAAATCAGCAATGAGGAATGGGCAGCAGCGTTCCTCTTATACCACCTAGCAATAGCAATGTACTGCGACTTTTGTGCCCGATAAATGGCAATAGGCTTGCCACCTATTACATGGGACCTAACATAATTGGCGAAACGTGGGTGCAAGTTAACCTCTGCCTATCCCTTCGGGGATATAGGCGTGATTTATGTATGTAAAACAACTGAAAAAGTTGTAGAACCACCACGCGACATTGCTGTAGGCTGTCACAGTTGCAAAGTTTCGAAATAAACACTGTGTACAAGAAATCGTTACACCTAATTAGAAGAATGATTGAAAGCAATAGTTAGTGAATAATAAAATTTATATAAATGTACTAGCTGAACCGGCAAACATTTTGCCGTTATCACATTAGACCTACCAAATATACACAAAAAATTAAACAACAATTGCTCAACCCGTTTCGTAGGAGTTTTTTTTAACAAATATTGTGATTCGAGATGTTTGTAAATTAGATATTTAATTTATATAAAACTAGCTTTTACCTAAGGCTTAGCTTGCGTTGATCCCCTTAAAAAACGAATTATTAGAAATATCATAACAGCTCACGTTAAAAAATGACTTTGATTTGGTTCACAGTGTTACAATTTTCATAGGGTTTGATAATCTTTTCAATGCATTCCTTTCTATATGCAACACAGAAATATATTACATAATTAATAATATTAAATGAATAACTTCTGCCGAAAGTAATAGAATCATCATCATCATTACCAGCCCTTTAATGTCCCCACGTGAATATAGGGAGATTGGGCCATAACCCACCACGCTGGCCCAGTGCGGGTTGGTGGGTACTAACGAATGCAGATTCAGCCGGGACCAACGGATTAACGTGCCTTCCGAAGCACGGAGGAACTCGAGATAATAAATTTTTGGTTAAACATCCAATGACCGGCCTTAGCGAAATTGCATAGTTTATGAAGCGCTCTGTGCCACTGCGCTAGCGAGCTCCTCGAGAGTCATCATTCACCTATAATAGTATAGCCAAAGAGATTTTATTACAAGTTTATACATACTATAATGCGAAAAGACTTTTTCCCCAACCTAATATATTTCCAATTATCGAGTGTCTTATTCTCGAAATACAATCAATTTATTCAGGGGATAAATCAGTCCGTCGTCAAAATATTTCTAATTAAAACCTCTCAATTTTAAAGCTGAAAATTTTAATGCAGGAATTTCACACTCCCTTTATTTTATTTTTATTTTAAATTCTACGCTTAGTCTTATCATAGCGATTCATGAATGAAAAGCTGGTAGTACTACGAGTTTAAGGTCATGCCTTCCAGCATCAATTAAAATTTTTACGTCACCACACGCAGTAAGTCGTCCATATAAAACCGCTGTATCTCGTTAGCAATATCAGTGTAGATTTGCAATCACTACAGAACAATGTTTTCTAAAGTAAGTTGTTAATGTTCAGTTAAAAACAGAAAATTGTGGTCCTGTGACTTGTTTGCTTAAATATAACTTAAGTTATAAGGAAATCCTTTGCGAAAATCACGCTTTTTATGTCCCTGCCAACATTAAGGAATTCAATAATAACATCTGGATGGAATTTGGCATATTATAAAATTAGCTTTATTATATTAATTTGTAATTTCAGGTCGTTGCCCTTTGTGCCTTCGCAGCGGTGGCCCAGGCCGGTCTTTTGGCCGAGCCCGTCCACTACTCCTCTGCTGCGGCGGTCTCCTCCCAGAGCATCGTACGCCACGACCAGCAAGCCAAGCTTGTAGCCCCAGTCGCCAAGCTCGCAGTCGCTGCCCCCGTGTACCACGCTGCCCCCGCCCCCGTGTACCACGCCGCTCCCGCACCCGTCGCTTACCACGCTGCCCCCGTCCACTATGCTGCTCCCGTTGCCAAGGTTGTGGCTCATGAAGAAATTGTAAGTAGTCATGCAATGTAAAATCATAACCCTTAAAATTAAAACAAAAAGCTTATAGTAATATTTTTCCTTAGGCGTACCCCAAATACGAGTACACTTACTCCGTCGCTGACGGCCACACCGGCGACAACAAATCCCAGCAGGAGTCCCGCGACGGCGATGTGGTGAAGGGCTCTTACTCCTTCCACGAGGCTGACGGCTCCGTGCGCACCGTCGAGTACACCGCCGACGACCACAGCGGGTTCAACGCCGTGGTGCACAACACCGCCCCCACCGCCACCCCCGTCGTCTACAAGGCTGCCCCTGCCGTCTACAAGGTCGCCCCTGTCGTCTACAAGGCCCCCGCCCCTCAGTATTACCACCACTAGACTGATATATCTTGTTATTGCTGCTAAATGTGATCCAAATGAATGTTGATTTATTTATTAAAATATAAATTTAGGTCAAATACTACACAACTTTTATTTCTTTACCTAATATTTCTGAAACTGCTATTGAGTATCGATATTTTGAAAGTGAATGGTTTGAAAGAATAGAGTATATACTTTAACTAAAATATGCAGATCGTTTTAAATCATTAAAGTGTGCAGCTCCTAGCAGAATCGTAGCAACTGTTCAAATTATACTCATCTATTTCTTTAGAAGTCTATTAACGTCGATCTTCCTGAATACCTGTCACATCTAGTTTAGTAAATTCAGGCAATGCAATGTACTCAATTGGATATCGTGATTTATGGCATTTATTAAATTTTACAATATCAATATTCGATTTTAATTTTAACATTATATTAATGTTAGAAAAATTAGTACAAAGATTTTGGTGGTTAGAAAAAGAATTACGAAAAATTATGGATAGCAGCGGACGCGGTTTCGTTTCCCGCATCAAGACCATTATAATTTTTCGAAATTCTTTTTCTAACCACCAAAATCTTTTTACAATATCAATTTTGTTATACGATATGTCACATTGCCTAGCAATTCTGTGACAAAGTCTATGTTGACAAAGTCTATGTGACAAAGTTTATGGCAATAGGCTCGCCCCCTATCAGATGAAGTCTGACATAGCCTCCGAAATGCATATACATACATGCAAAATAAGTACAGCTTATTTCAGTTCAGTTCTAATATTATCGGGAGGAGTACGGAGTATTAAGGTACACGTAAAAATACTTATTACAATATTTATTATTTTTGGTTTTTATTTAAACATTAAATAAATGTTGGTAAAATTATTACAAAGAAAATTGTGACTAGAAAAAGTTCAAAACTTAAAGTCTTGATGCGAATCGAACCCGCGTCCTCCGCAATCCGGGTAGATGCCTATACCACTGGGCCAACCAAAAGAACTATAATTTATCAAACTTTTCCGAGTCACAATTTTTCTTAGACATAATAATATAATACAAACTCCTATTATATCCTTATAGAACTACAAACAAACATACATAAATCATACCTATATCCCCGAAGGAGTAGGCAGAGGTGAACTAGCACCCACGTTTTGTCCATTATGCAAGGTGGTATAAGAGGAACGCTGATGTCCATTTCTCATCACTGATATATCCTTAGTCGCCTTGTACGACACCTACGGGAGAGATTTGGGGTGGTGACAATTGTATTCTACTCTGCCGTCGCCGCACGGCAACGACAACGGCCTTCTAGGATTGATTGAATAAAAAGGCTGTTAAATCATACTATGGAACAATGAACTTTCCCCTGTCTAATGTCTTTTAAATTTTTAAGGGTCATTTAGTACAGTTAAAGTATTACCTACAATTGTGAATCCTCTCTGCCTAACTATATCCATATCATATCGAGACTGAAAGCTTAATAGTAGATTATATACCGAGGGCAATAAAACAAAGAATTTTTCTTTTGGCTTTCTTTGTTATTACATAGTTTTATGTCACCCCCTGACCAGGAATTGGGATTTTCCTTACGCGTAGCGGGCGGAAAAGTTTATTTTATGGTCAGATGTGACATATAATTAGACATAAATATAGATAGTGTATAATTTTAAATAAATTGAAGCAACACATGATGATAATACAAAATGTTCTGGCTGATGAAGAAGCAAAAACTTTATTAAATTACAATTGAATTATATTTTAATAAGTAATTGAGATTAATCACATTTAAAGAGATAACAATTTATCAGGTTAGTGGTAAAACTGTAAAGCTGAGTTAAACACGAAGATTGACTCAAGCAGATTTCTTAAGACAAAGTTGGGTATAGTCAAAATAGTCGCTACGATTCTGCTAGGAGCTGCACGCTTCACATTTTCTTAATGATTTTAATGTCGTGTGTGTACTTAAATTGAAGCACAAACTACATCTACATTTTTTTTCAAAGTTTTAGCAATATTAGGTAAAGAAACAAAAGTTGTGAACACATTTGGCATTTATTTATATTTTAATAAACTAATCAACAATAATTTTTAAAACATATTAGCAACTATAAAAATGTATAAGTCTAGTGGTAGTAATGGAGGGCGGAAGCTTTGAAGAGGACAGGGGCGACCTTGTAGGCGGCAGGAGCAGCCTTGTAGACGACGGGGGCGGCGGTGGGGGCGGTGTTGTGCACCACGGCGTTGAACCCGCTGTGGTCGTCGGCGGTGTACTCGACGGTGCGCACGGAGCCGTCAGCCTCGTGGAAGGAGTAAGAGCCCTTCACCACATCGCCGTCGCGGGACTCCTGCTGGGACTTGTTGTCGCCGGTGTGGCCGTCAGCGACGGAGTAAGTGTACTCGTATTTGGGGTACGTACGCCTATGATCAAAAAATATTTTTTGTTATGACCTAAATAAAAATTGCTTAACGTAACTATCACAAAGAAAAGTAAATACATATTTGGTATTTTGGTGTGTGAAAAGTAAAAGAATAATCCAACTCACAGTATAAAAGTCCAAAGTTTATATTTTTGGTTCTCCAGTAGAGAAATAACATATACACACACAAATACACAATTTACATTAAAAAAGAATTTACAATTAATATTTAAAAGAAAGCAACGTGCACTTCGCGTCGTGGTGCAATTTCCAAGACTTGTTGATTCGTTGCTAGGCAACGCGATGCGGCGCGGGGTGCACGTCAGTTACATAAATAGGTTGTATAGGTGATTATTTATTTTATGTGTAATATATAGATACAATGATAAATAGTTTAATAATATATGTAATTGTTATAAATAAACTAAATAAATGTAGGAGAGTAGCCTACATCACCCCCCTCCAAAGACCGTCAGGGCGATAAAAAATCAGGAAATTTAACCCAACGTCCAGAACGAGTGATGTAATTTCTTTGGACATCAGGTGAGGGATGATGGGTGTTGTTGTGATCAGTCAGTATGAAAGAAGGCTTGATGCGGTCTATTGACACTGTGACCTCTTTGCCTTTCAACACGATTTTGAACGTTTTATCCCCCCTAACTAACACCTTGTGAGGTCCTGAATATGCAGGTTGAAGAGAACCACGTGATGCATCTTCTCGAAGGAAGACGTTATCACTGGTAGCAAGGTCTTTGAAAATGAAAGTTTTAGGATGACCGTGGTGAGATGCTGGTGTGGGGCGCAAATTTTGAATTATAGCCCTGAGACGAGCAGAGAAATCGGATATGTCGGTAGTACCATCCGATGCGTTGTGGAAGAACTCGCCTGGAAGTCGAAGTGATTCGCCGTAAACTAAGTGCGCAGAAGATGATTGTAAATCTTCCTTGAAAGAAGATCTGATGCCCAACAAAACTAATGGCAAGACCTCTGTCCACCTGTCATTACTATGGCAAACTATAGCGGCTTTTAGCTGTCGGTGGAACCGTTCCACCAAACCATTGCACGCTGGATGGTATGCTGTCGTCCGCTTGTGCACGAATCCGGATATCTTAGACAAACACTGAAATAAAGCCGATTCAAATTGACGACCTCGGTCTGTGGTTATGTCAATAGGACATCCGAATTGAGCGATCCAGGATGATAAAAGGGCCTTAGCGACAGTTTCTGCCGTTATGTCGGCTATCGGTACTGCTTCCGGCCACCGTGTAAATCGGTCAATAGCCGTTAGACAATACCGATATCCTTCAGAGACCGGGAGAGGACCAATAAGGTCAATGTGAATGTGCATGAAACGTGCACGGGGAAAATTGAAATTGCCAAGAGGAGCGCTGACGTGGCGATTCACCTTGACCCGTTGACATGCCAGACAATTGCGAGCCCATTCCCGGCAATCTTTCCTCATCCCAGGCCAAACAAATCTTTCTGCGACGATCTTGGCAGAAGTGGTAGTGCCTGGGTGACTGAGTGAATGCAAACTACGAAAAACTTACCTACGGTAAAATTTTGGGATATAAGGCCTGGGTGTCGGTGTACTTACGTCGCAGTACAGAGGTATACAACTACCAGGTACCTGAAGTTTTTCGAGGCGCAGGGAAGAACTACCAGAAAAGAGTTGTTGAAGTTCGGGGTCGGATGATTGACCCTTGGCTACATCCTCGAGGCTGACAGGCGATTCCAGTTCTTCTATCCGAGATAAGGTGTCGGCAACTACGTTATCCTTACCGGAAATATGCCTGATGTCGGTGGTGAACTGGGAGATGAAGTCGAGATGTCTATACTGCCGTGGCGAGCAGTTCTTTTTCCTTTCGTGGAAAGCGAAACTGATCGGTTTGTGGTCAGTATAGACGATAAAATGCCGAGCCTCGAGCATGTGCCCGAAATATTTGATTCCCTCATAAATCGCCAGCAGTTCCCGATCGTATGGAGAATATTTGACCTGGGATGGGCTGAGCTTACGGGAAAAGAATGCTAAGGGCTGCCACGCACTATCTTTACACTGTTGGAGGACCGCGCCAAGAGCCCTATCGGAGGCATCAGTCACCAGGGCAAGTTTGGCGGAACAGTCGGGGTGGGCAAGCAAAGCAGCGTCAGCAAGACTCTTCTTACACGCATCGAAGGCTGCTAATGCTTCTCCTGTCAAAGTTACTGGATGAGAGCCTTTGACTGCACCTGTCAACAATGCATGTAATGGAGCTTGAATCGCGGCAGCTCTAGGAAGAAAACGCCTGTAAAAGTTGATCATACCAAGGAAAGCTTTAAGTTGTTGTACCCTGGTGGGAATGGGAAACTCGTTGATCACCTTCACCTTAGATTCCAAAGGTCGAGAGCCGTCTTGTGAGATGGAATATCCTAAAAAAGTTACCTCCTTTGCCCCAAAGACGCACTTGGAAACGTTGATGAGCATACCGTACTCCTGCAGCTTGCCGAAGACTTGGCGCAGGTGCTCCTCGTGCTGAGACTCATCCTTCGAGAACACCAGAATATCATCGATATAACAATAGACAAAATCTAGGCTTCTGGTGATCTCGTCCATGAAGCGTTGAAAGGTCTGACCCGCATTTCGAAGTCCAAAAGTCATAAATGGGAACTCGTACAGACCGAAAGTGGTAGTAATCGCTGTCTTCGGGATGTCGTCCGGACTGACAGGTATCTGATTATATGCCTTCAAAAGATCGATCATGCTAAACACTTTACATCCCACCAAATTATGCGCGAAGTCGTGTATATGTTTAATCGGGCACCTGTCAGCCACGGTTCGGGCGTTGAGCATGCGGTAATCACCACAAGGACGCCAGCCGTTGTCCTTTTTTGGCACCAGATGTAGCGGCGAAGACCAAGGACTCTCGGAAGGTCTGGCAGTTCCACTGGCGATCATTGACTGGAACTCCTGTTGGGCTATTTTAAGTTTATCCGGAGCTAAGCGACGAGGTGTGCTGGAAACCGGAGGGCCTGGTGTTGTGCAGATGTGGTGAACGGTGTTGTGTGGTATCATGCGGTGTATGCCAGTGGGTCGAGTAATATCAGGAAAGTCATCAAGCAATTTGTGAAAATGCGAATCGCCAGTCATAACCTTGACAGAATACAAATTACAATTAGCTAGCTTAGCAATAGCAGAAACAGATGTCGTATTATCTAAAAGACGTTTGTTGCGAATGTCTACGATAAGGTTGTAATGATTTAAAAAATCTACGCCTATTATGGGCTTGGTGACATTGGCAACAACAAAACGCCAGGTAAAAACTCTGCGTAAGCCAAAATCTAAGTTAAAATACACATAGCCATAAGTACTTATACTAGAACCGTTTGCGGCACACAACTTATAGTCCGTACAGGTACGATGATCACTCAGCATGGAACGGGGGAAGACACACAAATCGCTACCGGTGTCGATTAGAAATTGCGTCTTCGAAGTTCGATTCACAATGAAGAGGCGACCAGCAGCAGATGTAGGGCAATCGTCAGTCGCCATTACTGATCGCCCGTGACGTTTCCCGCTTTGTAGTCGCAAGGGCGGATGCACTTGCGGGCATCAGCACCGAAGTTGTTGTGGTACCAGCATACTGGAAACTTACGATAACTAGACTGCGATCGTTTTTGCCTCGGCGATGATGTGCTTGAGTCACGAGTACGGCCAGTTGAGCGGGACTGTTGTCTGCCATTCCTCTCCATAGCCAAATTACTAAATTGCCTTCGTAGTTCGGCAACCTCTTTGACCAGGTCGCTTAATGCCGAGTTAGACGTCGCCTGGTTGACGCTAACAGCAGATGTAGACGGTGATGCAGCAGCTAACGCGTTAATTCGATCGGCCAGGTCCGCCAGGTCTTCCAACAGCGCGGTAATTGGCTGACCAGCAAGGACGGTTTGAATGCTGTGCGGCAGTCGGCTGATCCAAATCGTCCTCAGGAAATTGTCCGGAACATTGGCGCCAGCGAGACTCTTGAGGTGGCGGAGAAATTGTGAGGGTTTCCTGTCTCCGAGCTCCTCGTGCATGAGCAGTTGCTTCAGCTTTTTCTCATTGGAAGCTGACAGACGCTTGATTAGCTCGGACTTTAGCTTCTCGTACTTGTCGGTTGCTGGTGGACATATTATTATGTCTTTGACCTCCCTGGAATACTGGTTATCCAGTTGACCGATGACGTAATTAAATTTGGTGGCGTCACTATTTATCCCAGCTAAAGCAAACTGCCCCTCAATTTGTGCGAACCAGATTTCGGGTTCCTCCGGCCAGAAAGGCGGAACTCTGACGCCGACTTTAAAAACATCGATATTCTTAGTCGACACTTGTCCCTCACTATTGTCCAGATCAGAGACGCGTGAACGTTGTTCATTCTCCATATTGAAATTTACGGGGTCACCAATTTGGTATTTTGGTGTGTGAAAAGTAAAAGAATAATCCAACTCACAGTATAACAGTCCAAAGTTTATATTTTTGGTTCTCCAGTAGAGAAATAACATATACACACACAAATACACAATTTACATTAAAAAAGAATTTACAATTAATATTTAAAAGAAAGCAACGTGCACTTCGCGTCGTGGTGCAATTTCCAAGACTTGTTGATTCGTTGCTAGGCAACGCGATGCGGCGCGGGGTGCACGTCAGTTACATAAATAGGTTGTATAGGTGATTATTTATTTTATGTGTAATATATAGATACAATGATAAATAGTTTAATAATATATGTAATTGTTATAAATAAACTAAATAAATGTAGGAGAGTAGCCTACACATAGATACTAACAATCTCCTCTTGGGCCACAACCTTGGATATGGGAGCAGCATAGTAAGAGGGGGCAGCGTGGTATACAGGAGCGGCGACAGCTAACTTGGCATTTTGGTCATGACTTTAGATGCTTTGGGAGGAGACTGCCTCAGCCGGGGAATATTGCACGGGGGTAGGTACGAGACCCGCGTGAGTTACAGTTACCACTGCGTAGAGAGCCAGGATCTACAATGCCAACTAATAATTAATTAATTTTTGAGGTAAATTTGGGAACACACTTAAAAATTGTGAGCTCGGGGGCTGAATAAGTGTTAGTCTAAAATTATTTATTTTTTTATAAGTCATTTGAAATACTTTTGGAACTACCACGTGACATATTGCTGTAGGCAGTTCAAAAGTTGTGAAATATTTTGTAGGCATCTTGAATAAAAAAATCATTCACATAAACTGAACTTATGAATCACAAATTAATATTGTCTAACATTTCCGAACCATAGTGCGAAATATGTTTGAGTAACTGTTACAATTCTTTATAATTTTTTATGAGTATATTATGTTAGGTGAATCCTATTAAAGTTTTAAGGGTTTTTTTGCCTAATATATAATGGACCAATATCTGGAGTTCCTCCATGATTCGGAAGGTACGTTAATCTTTTTTCTTACAAATTCATTCATTTTTTTCATCATTTTTTTCTTCATTTATGCACGTTTATTTATAAAGGTAAGTAGGTAGAGTAGTAAGTAAAGTAAATTAAAACCCACTGTTAGTTTTTATGTAATACACTATACATCTTAGGGAGACATTGGTGGTGGTGACAATTGTATTTTGCTCTGCCTTCACCACACGATATCAAGAATGCGTCTCCTGATTTTTTGTTTTCACATAAGTCCTACAAACATATTTGGAACATAAAATTAAACTCATCAAAAATAATTTTATCACATCAGATTCAGTGAATGAAAGCTCGAACTTAGCCCCAAGCGAGGTCACCGCTTTACGTCACGATACCGTGTAATGTGCCAGTTAAAGTCGCATATAAAAGCGCAGTGCCTTGTTACAGTTATCAGTGTCCTTTTATAAATACAAAAGAACAATGTTCGCTAAAGTAAGTTCTATCGAATAAGACAAGTAAACTTAAATAAAAAAAATTAATTTTCGTACCATTTTGTTGAATGTCCACATTTTAATAGACTTTACAATTAAAAATCTATATAAGTACAGTCGTATTTCTTACCTAAAAGATTTTTTTAATGGCTATTTCTTAAAAGTATATGATTTACTGCCGCACTCAGAGACGTCAATTAACTTTAATGAGTATTTAATGTTCCAACATATACCTAATTACTTGTTAGAAATTTATAATTATAAAAGAGTCAAGTATGCCAGTATAAAGCAATATTTTGAAATTTCAGGTGGTAGCCCTTTGCGCCTTTGCAGCGGTGGCCCAGGCCGGTCTTTTGGCCGAGCCCGTGCACTACTCGCCGGCTGAGGCAGTCTCCTCCCAGAGCATCGTGCGCCACGACCAGCACGCCAACCTCGCTGTCGCTGCCCCCGTTTACAACGCTGCCCCCGTTTACAACGCTGCCCCCGTCTACCACGCTGCCCCCGCCCCCGTGTATCACGCCGCTCCCGCCCCCGTCGCCTACCACGCTGCCCCCGTCCACTACGCTGCCCCTGTTGCCAAAGTTGTGGCTCATGAAGAGATTGTAAGTGTCCACATGATAATAATATTTTTTACAATAGCTATGATCGGCGTTATAATTTATAGTAGCCACAATATTAAAAAAAATATTTACTCTGTTCTTAGGCGCACCCCAAATACGAGTACACTTACTCTGTTGCTGACGACCACACTGGTGACAACAAGTCCCAGCAGGAGTCCCGCGACGGCGATGTGGTGAAGGGCTCTTACTCCTTCCACGAGGCTGACGGCTCCGTGCGCACCGTCGAGTACACCGCCGACGACCACAGCGGGTTCAACGCCGTGGTGCACAACACTGCCCCCACCGCCGCCCCCGTCGTCTACAAGGCCGCCCCTGCCGTCTACAAAGTCGCCCCCGTCGTCTACAAGGCTCCCGCCCCCCAATACTACCACCACTAGACATATGTTTTAGCTAAATGTGATCAAAAGGAGATGAAGATTAAAATTCCATTATTTATTCAAATATAAACTAAGTAAAATTTAATTTATATTTTTATTATTTTCACCTTAAAAATAAAAATGACAAAATTATATATCATTGCACAAAAATGCACAATCAAAACCACGCATGTTAACCACCGAAACACGATATGATATAGCAATACCAAATTGGATATTTGACAGTTAGAAGCGATAAATGGCTATATATAAATTTAAATAGCAGAGGCTTTATGATATATCCATTTATCGCTCTGAACTGTTCAAAGCGATAAATGATTTTGAACAATTCAAAGCGATAAATGGCCATATCGTGTTTCGGTGGTCATACTAGCCTTCACATCAAATTTTAAATGATACAAAATAATACAGAATATAAGCGTAAAATAAAATATTTTTTAATATATTAACATTTAATATCGTCCATCGTGCATAATCTAAAAATATCCCTTTTTAATTTTTTTCATTTCAATAAGTCTGTGTAATTTAGACCTTGAATTTAAGACAAGCGAGTTCTATTTCTGGGAGTGTGGAAAGATTGTGGGATTTTGATGTATATCTGAAGAACAAGCACCCACGTTTCGCCAATAAGTCAGGTCCCATGTAATAGGTGGAGAGCCTATTGCCATTTATCGGGCACAAAAGTCGCAGATATTGCTAGGTGGTATGAGAGGAATGCTATTGCCCATTAATCATCGCAGTCTTTACCCTTAGTCGCCTTGTACGACACCCACGGGAGAGATGGGGTGGTGACATTATTGTTTTCTGCTCTGCTGTCCGCACACGGCTGACAATAGATTGTAGATTTGACAGTTTGTTGACAACTGTGCAAAAAAAATGTTCATCACTGATAAACTGACTAGCTATTAATAAAAAAAATGTACTATTAATAAAAAAATTATTACTATATGGGAAATAATGTGATATATTTCTGACAAGATTTAAAAAAGGTAATGCACAATAGCACAATGTTACTTAGAAAAATGATTATAACACCCAAGATCCAAATTATTTAACCATGACCGCATTTTATTATTATTGAGATAAGATATCTTATATTTGCACGATAAATACTGTTATATTTCTAATGAAGGTATATGAAATAAAACAACGGATTTAACTCTCGTGTGTTTTTGATATAAACATATTTGTTTTTATCTCGACATTTCGATCATTTTACAGCTTCAAGCTTTAGCTTTCTTTCCAAATACACGCGTGTTAAATCCGTTAAGTGGTTTTATTTCAAATGCATAATGCTCGTGCAAATGTATTTTTGAGATATAACAACTTGTACCGTATTCAATTCAGTTTGCTAAGGCCTGGTTGTATGTATGTATGGTATTCAATCTAGCGATATTTTTTTTATTTCTGATTCTTGTTGTAAATGTTTATAAATTGAAAATACGATTTTTTTGTTATGTAATTTATTAACTGTTATTGTAATTTAATTTACACCTTGGGTAATTTAAATAAGGGGGAGAGTGAAAAGAGTGAGAGAGAGAGAGAGAGAGAGAGAAGTGGGAGCTCGTACATAAGTCAAACAAAACCCACAGTGACAGACCGAATACAAAGAGCACATTAAGGCAGTTAAGAACAATGATACACAGAAATCTGCTATCGCTGAGCATTTAATTCACGCCGGGCCCAATCACTAGATGGAGTTTTACAACCCTCAGATCATCTCGACAGAACGCCACTATATAACAAGATTGGTTAGGGAAGCAATCGAAATTAAAAACACAAAATTTCAATCGTGAGGACGGGTTTATATTTATCACCATCATGATGATGATGGGTTTAAATTGTCGAGTGTCTGGAATCCAGTGGTAATTCTGTGTGAAACCGTTGCAAATAAAGGTTGTGTGGCGCCGCGTCCCGATACTGTTAGTGTCGTATGCAGGGATCGAGTTTCAGTGAGTAGTGAGAGTGCGGACAATGGTACTGGTTCTCAGAAAGAGGGTAGACAGATATGTCTGTCCGTAATAATGTGTATCAACCCGCAATACTCCAGTCATCCGTGACCATGTGCATGTAACTGTGCCGAAATATCGGAATTGTAACAAAAACCAGGTAGGTACGTGGCATAAATCCCGTTTTAACACAGTTTAAAGATGAAAGTGACCACGTAAGCTTAAAACAATATAATATTAAAATAATCTTGCGGGTATCATATTTCATTTTTTTCAATTATTTAAAACTTATTTTGATCAAAAACAAATCTCCTGATTATTTTTTTTAATTCATGTGTAAATAGTGAATAATTTTAAAAATTTTGTTAAACTTTATTACGATAAACATTATTTTTTGTTGTTGAACCTTGGCGGTTAGCTGGACCCTCTTTACAGCACCTAACCATTTTTTTAGGAAAGGTAAAAAAATTATAGGTCCTCTGTAACCGATACGAGTAGGTATTTCCTGAAAAGGTTTCTCTATGATAGGTATTTCAGGTAGATAGATTATTACTTAAAATTATTTCAATAATAATTATTGGATGAATTGTTATTTTTAGTAATAATTCTAACATTTATAATATTCCCGCTTCGATTCGTAGCGCTCTGCGAGGCTCTCTACCTCTAAATTAATCCCTGCCATGGAGAAACCTTTAATTACTATTGAAATTCTGATTTATCATATTGTTGCATAATCCTGAAACGTCTTAAATTCGTCATAAATTATTTCAATTCCAAGTACATTTATAATTATATTATGCATTCATGGATCAAGTCGAGCAAGTAATAAAAATTGCATTCCTACATTAAGAACTGGTTATCATAACCCACGTAAAATAATGTCAGCTTCAATTTAAACAATGTTTATGTAAAGGATAATTGTAAGAAAGTATCATAGCACTTCATATGTAACTGCTCTGAAACACAATCAGTGAATGGATTGCTTTGTGACACTATATTGACCGAGAGCAAGGTCGGAGCAATAAGCTAGTCTGACCGCTTCCACCACCTACCTTTGTATTGCTAATCTCGTTTTAAATTTCGCGTATAAAATCTGAGCCGTCGATCGGTAAGTTATCATTAACAGTTCGACTGTAAAGAAACAAATATGTTCTCAAAAGTAAGTTTGATTACATATTGAAATGATGAAGAATATTTTATTGAAAACTTACTAATGATTTTTTTCTATCCCTACAGCTGATTGCACTGTGCGCCTTCGTGGCCGTCTCCAACGCTGGTCTCTTGGCCGAGCCAGTCCACTATTCCTCAGCTGCTGCTGTGTCTTCTCAAAGCATCGTGCGCCATGACCAGCCCGCTCAGGTTGCCAAAATCGCCGTTGCTGCCGCCCCTGTGTACCACGCCGCCGCCGCCCCCGTGTACCACGCCGCCGCCGCCCCCGTGTACCACGCTGCCCCTGCCCCCGTATACCACGCCGCTCCCGCCCCCGTCGCCTACCACGCTGCCCCCGTCCACTATGCTGCTCCCGTGGCCAAAGTTGTGGCTCATGAAGAAATTGTAAGCATTACACTTTCACATAACGTCTTTATACAATAGTTACTTTGTTGGCTATATCTAAACGAATATTTCGTTCGCAGGCGCACCCCAAATACGAGTACACTTACTCCGTCGCTGACGGC
This sequence comes from Cataclysta lemnata, assembly GCA_963931975.1. Classification (NCBI taxonomy): domain Eukaryota; kingdom Metazoa; phylum Arthropoda; class Insecta; order Lepidoptera; family Crambidae; genus Cataclysta; species Cataclysta lemnata. The sequence goes on from OZ008343.1 coordinate 5,891,514, forward strand.
CACACCGGCGACAACAAGTCCCAGCAGGAGTCCCGCGACGGCGATGTGGTGAAGGGCTCTTACTCCTTCCACGAGGCTGACGGCTCCGTGCGCACCGTCGAGTACACCGCCGACGACCACAGCGGGTTCAACGCCGTGGTGCACAACACCGCCCCCACCGCCGCCCCCGTCGTCTACAAGGCCGCTGCCCCCGTTGTCTACAAGGCCGCACCCGCCCTCCAATACTACCACCACTAATGAATGTGATATTAGTTAAACTTATTTATATTGAGGAATTATAGTAATAGCAATAGCACATTTGATTTCTTTCATTTTTATTTGTCCAAACCCACCTATATAGCTTGTCTAAGAAACTTAGAATCCTGAGCTCAATCAGGATTCTCAGTTTTAAGAATAATCTAGTTAGAAGAAATACGAAAACTTATAGCCTTGATGCGAGAATCGAACCCGCGTCCTCTGCGATCCGGGCAGGTGCCTATACCACTATATTTTTTAGGGTGTAATTTTTCAAACTTTTTCTAACCACAATATTCTTTGTACTAATTTTCCCGAACATTTAGATAATGTTCAAATTAAAATCAAAATAGTCATTCTCAGTTCTATTCAAAGTGTGAATAAAATAAGAATGCCTTTCAGAATGGAAACTAATTTATACATACATAAACGTAAATTGCGCCTATTTATCCGCGAAGGGATGAAATATATCTATCTATTTACCCCCATGGGTGTTAATTCACCTATGCGTAGGCACTAGCAAGCACACGTGCTTGCCTAATTTTATTTCTTTCTTTCTTTCATTGCTGTCTATATTATTTTAAATAAAATAGAAACCTTAAGCTTTTTATTTATCTGAAAAAGCAGATACTTTAAGATTGTGGTTTAATAGTTATTTGTTGTACGTGAGTGCAAAGTTGTTTTTTAACCGCGTGCTCAATTTTGATTACCGAGCTAGCGAAGGATTCTAAAATTCTAAAAATTAGAATCCTGAGCGATAGCGAGGGAATCAAAAAGGCACAAGGTGAAAAATCTTTGCACTCGAGTGCAACACGTAACTTTTCATCCCCCCAACGAGGAAATTCCAAAAAAAAATAAAAAATACAATCACAACAGTTTCTGTTTTCACCCAGAAACTTCCACAACACCCTCCCATTAACCCAAACACACTCTCAACACCCACCCAGAAACACCCACAACATTCACACCCGTAATACACACCCATCCACTCAGACACACCCAAAAAACACCCATTCACCCAGAAACACCCACAAAACACCCATTCACCCAGAAACACCCACAAAACACCAATTTACCCAGAAACACCCACAAAACACCCATTTCAACCATTTCACCCACAAACAAATCAAACAAACCTAAAAAGCTTTTAAATGCTTGACTCAAGCATCAAGCAAGCATTTTAGACGATAAAAATGTTTAAAGCAAGATTGCATCATCATCATCATCCGGGTCATCCGTCTGGTGGCGGGCTGCGGGCATCGAGCGGTAGCTCATGGCCCGGGCATGAACTCAGGAGACATCAGTCCCCCGGTGGTCTGGACCGCCGTTATAAACGGCGGGGCTCCCCTTCGCCCCCCGGTGCTCAACCCCGGTCTGGTGGCGAGGCCCTCGGCGCGGTCTAACCATGTGCCGGCTGATTTACCGTGGGGCAAGGCCCGGCTAGGAGCCTGCGAGCGGGCCTCGGCTTATGCCATGTACCCGAGGGAGCGGAAGTAGGGGGGAGGGAACCTGATGGCGGGTTGAGGAGATATCGGTGGGGATGATGATGATGTTGAGTGGTCGAGTCCTGGGGTGTCTTGTCCGGTGCAGTCACGGCGATCAAGCGCGGAGATGATCTCACGCGATCAGCCGTGACTTGGTTGTCGTGGTCGGTGGGTGTGCCCGCGCAGCAGGCCGCGTGCACGAGGCAATGTCCCGCGCTCGGCTGCGGGCGGCGGGCACGGTGTCAGTCCGGTGGGCGCGTCGTCTGGGGCGGGCGCGTCGTCTGGGGCGGGCGCGGCACGCGGGGCTGGCGCCCGGCGGCGCGCCTCGAGCCATAGACGACGTGGAATCTCGGCCGGGGAATGTCGCCTGGACGCGGGGATGCAGCTGGTGCTGGTGACATATCCGTCTCCGCGGCTGGTGGTGACAGGAGCTCTCGGGGCAGTGCTCGTCTGGAACAACCTGGGGGCACAGGAATGTTGGGTGCGATGTGTTGGTGGTGGAGGTGGGGCCCATTGTCGGCGCGGTCGAACATCCGACGCGCCAGACGGGCGACGAATTCCTCCACCGTCGTCATCCGGAGGTCCCTGGCGATCACGTCGTTCCTGACGTACCGCCCCGCTCCTGTAATCACGCGGAGGAAGATGTTCTGCTGGGCCTGCAGTCTGGACTTCTGGGTCGGGGAGATGAGCGCGTACCATGCCGGCGCCGCGTAGGTTAGCCGCGGCAGGACGTAGGTCTTGTAGACCATCAGTTTGGTACGCAGCGGTAGTCGGGATGTCAACACCGGACGAAGCAGGGCTCGCGCCATTTTCGCCATGCAGATCGAGTGGTCGACCTGCGGCGTCATCCGGAGCGAGCGGTCGATGTGACACCCGAGGTACTTCACTGAGGTCTGCCACGCTACGTCCTGGCCACGGAGCTTGAGCGGCAGGGGCACGCGCGGCCTCGACCCGACTAGGATGGCAGCCGTCTTTCCCACATTGACGGCCATCCTCCAATTGTCTAGCCATGCGGGCAGGCGGTCCAGCAGCTGCTGCATCTTCGCGGCGGCTGCGCGCGGGTTGCACGACGAGGCGAAGAAGGCGCTGTCGTCGGCAAATAGCGCCAACACCACGTCCCTCTCCCACTCCCGGAGTCGGTCCTGGAGCGTGGGGATGTCGTTGGTGTAGGTGGCGTACAGGCACGGTGAAAGGCAGCTTCCTTGGGGCACTCCTGCGCGTATCGGGCAAGTGTGGGAGTCGGCGTCCTCGACCGAAACGTAGAAGCTACGACCCTCGAGGAAAGACGCTACCATCTGCACGATGGCGAGCGGCATACTGGTGGCGGCCAACTTAAAGATGAGGCCGGGGTGCCAGACACGGTCGAAGGCCTTCTCGATGTCCAAGAAGACCCCCACCGTCCGGTGGCCCCGGTTCTGGTTGGCCGTGAGGTAGTGGAGCACGCGCGCCAGCTGTAGCGAGGTCGAGTGGCCGCTGCGGTATCCGAATTGCTCGTCCCTGAGCGGGACGTGCGGGCGGACTCGGCGCAGCAGCAGGCGCTCGAACAGCTTGGCCACGTGCGATAGTAGCGTGATGGGTCGGTAGCTTGAGGGCAGTCGCCTGTCTTTGCCCGGTTTCGGAAGGACTATGACCCGCCCACACTTCCACGCCTGTGGAAAGTACCCGGTGCGCAGGATGCCATTGAAGAGCCTGGTGAGTGCCACCAGACTCCTCTGAGGAAGCTGCATGAGGGCCGCGGAGGAGATGCCGTCAGGCCCGGGCGCCTTCCGCCTGTGGAGGCGGAGGACGGCCTTGCGCAGCTCGGCAGGGGAGATGAAGTCCTCCCCGCGGAGCGGCGGCGCTGGGGCCGACAGGAACTCCTCGACACGGCGACACACGTGCCTGTGGTGCTCGACGACAGCGGCGTCGGTAAAGGCCGGGTGGGGGGTGAACTGCACACCCAGGTGGTCCACCAGGATGTGGGCCCTGTCTGCGGCGGCGTAGCGACGCCTGCCGGCGCTGTCCAACAGCGGGCAGACAGGGGGGGCGGACCGGGTGAGAAAGCAAGATTGACACCAAGCTGATTGACCGTCACGGAACTCCAAGGTTTTAACAAATTTATGACTTGAAAAGAAAATGGCGCGCGCAAAGCAAATTACAAAAAAAAAGTGGGGAGTGTTTGGCGCGTTTCGTAGTGTCAGTCAGATTTATTTTCACTAATTCAAAAATTGTTACAGAGTGGATTTTGTGCAATGAAAGTGGTGTTATTTTGATGCACAAGCATCCGTGTTGATGTGCAATTATGCAGAATCATCGAAAATAAGTCTCATGATGTGTTTGATGTTGTGGTGAAGATCACTATAAAAAGTGGTTTTATCCATTTCATCAAGCACGATCATGAACTCTGTTACCATTAAATTCTCTCCAAGCACTACCTAGATGCGTTAAAATGTGTGACACCCATATTTTAACGTAAAATTCATTTCATTCATACATTTCACCCACTCATTATTTCATAAGACTACAGATAAAATATACACTAAAGACTTGGCTGTATGGGCTAGACCCTTTGCCTTCCCTAAAATATAGGGAGACTTAAAAAAAAAAGTACACCAAGACGGTTCCGAGTCTGAGTTTTTAACAAATTAAAATAGGTTGCATGATACTTTCGGCACCATGAAGGTAGAAATAAATAGGTATAATGATCTTTTGTATTCACAAACTCATTGCACACGATGTTCTAAATTCAAATTTACATTATCCTCTAGAGGATAAAAACGGATTTTGCACTCAGATATTGAAGAGCAAAAACGCTTTTTCCGAGATGGGGGAAAAATTCTTTTGTTTTCTTTAAATATTGTCGGACTTATGATATGTGGACAGATGATAGTGTGGGTTTCTTATTCTAAGGTGCATTGTATCTATTGACTCGACTGAACTCCAAGGTTTTAACAAATTTATGACTTGAAAAGAAAATAGCGCGCGCAAAGCAAATTACAAAAAAAAAGTGGGGAGTGTTTGGCGCGTTTCGTAGTGTCAGTCAGATTTATTTTCACTAATTCAAAAATTGTTACAGAGTGGATTTTGTGCAATGAAAGTGGTGTTATTTTGATGCACAAGCATTCGTGTTGATGTGCAATTATGCAGAATCATCGAAAATAAGTCTCATGATGTGTTTGATGTTGTGGTGAAGATCACTATAAAAAGTGGTTTTATCCATTTCATCAAGCACGATCATGAACTCTGTTACCATTAAATTCTCTCCAAGCACTACCTAGATGCGTTAAAATGTGTGACACCCATATTTTAACGTAAAATTCATTTCATTCATACATTTCACCCACTCATTATTTCATAAGACTACAGATAAAATATACACTAAAGACTTGGCTGTATGGGCTAGACCCTTTGCCTTCCCTAAAATATAGGGAGACTTAAAAAAAAAAGTACACCAAGAAGGTTCCGAGTCTGAGTTTTTAACAAATTAAAATAGGTTGCATGATATTTCGGCACCATGGAGGTAGAAATAAATAGGTATAATGATCTTTTGTATTCACAAACTCATTGCACACGATGTTCTAAATTCAAATTTACATTATCCTCTAGAGGATAAAAACGGATTTTGCACTCAGATATTGAAGAGCAAAAACGCTTTTTCCGAGATGGGGGAAAAATTCTTTTGTTTTCTTTAAATATTGTCGGACTTATGATATGTGGACAGATGATAGTGTGGGTTTCTTATTCTAAGGTGCATTGTATCTATTGACTCGACTGAACTCCAAGGTTTTAACAAATTTATGACTTGAAAAGAAAATGGCGCGCGCAAAGCAAATTACAAAAAAAAAGTGGGGAGTGTTTGGCGCGTTTCGTAGTGTCAGTCAGATTTATTTTCACTAATTCAAAAATTGTTACAGAGTGGATTTTGTGCAATGAAAGTGGTGTTATTTTGATGCACAAGCATTCGTGTTGATGTGCAATTATGCAGAATCATCGAAAATAAGTCTCATGATGTGTTTGATGTTGTGGTGAAGATCACTATAAAAAGTGGTTTTATCCATTTCATCAAGCACGATCATGAACTCTGTTACCATTAAATTCTCTCCAAGCACTACCTAGATGCGTTAAAATGTGTGACACCCATATTTTAACGTAAAATTCATTTCATTCATACATTTCACCCACTCATTATTTCATAAGACTACAGATAAAATATACACTAAAGACTTGGCTGTATGGGCTAGACCCTTTGCCTTCCCTAAAATATAGGGAGAATTAAAAAAAAAAGTACACCAAGAAGGTTCCGAGTCTGAGTTTTTAACAAATTAAAATAGGTTGCATGATATTTCGGCACCATGGAGGTAGAAATAAATAGGTATAATGATCTTTTGTATTCACAAACTCATTGCACACGATGTTCTAAATTCAAATTTACATTATCCTCTAGAGGATAAAAACGGATTTTGCACTCAGATATTGAAGAGCAAAAACGCTTTTTCCGAGATGGGGGAAAAATTCTTTTGTTTTCTTTAAATATTGTCGGACTTATGATATGTGGACAGATGATAGTGTAGGTTTCTTATTCTAAGGTGCATTGTATCTATTGACTCGACCACGATGCTGATTTCCTCAAATCGTATTGCACACGTGGATTTCAGTTCATGTAGCCACAGAAAGAACACACTATACACCCAAAAAAACCGTAAACAATATTTCTATGTTTATAATTTTACAACATTTTTATCATATTGTTCTTTGTCGTTACAAGAAATAATTAATGTTTATAATTATAAGAAACATGTTACTCTTATTATTTCTATTTATTTATTAAGGTTGGCTAAAGAACCTAGCAGACTACTTACGATCAAGAATATAATTATACTAAAACCTATATTTTACCTTCCTATATTGAATTCCTATATGAATTTTATAATGTTAACCTTAGCTCATTAATAACTTATTAATAGAAATAAAAGTTCTTTTTATACGATTGTTTAATAATTTAATTTCTTTATCATTCTGGAAATTTAAAACCGCAAATAAAATGTTTGTAACATAGTTTTAGAGTATTAAATACTCATCGATAGGTATAAGCTAATCGAACAATGAAATCATCGATTCTATTGAATAGTGCCGATGGCTCCCATGATAAGAATGGAGAATACGCTCTCTTTTGTGAAATTACTGTATACGGAATATTACAAAAGAGGAAGTTGGGTAGCATTGACAACTATTTATTCGCAAATATAAATTACCTAAGTAGAAGGGGAAAAAAGATATTTCACTTCTTTTTAAAATAAGCAAACAAATAAAAAGAGGTTAAAGTTTTTGAAACAAGAAAAATTTTTTTTTTGCAATATTTCAATCAATTATGTAATTTAACAAAATCAAGTGAAATTTGAGAAATTAGACTACCAAAACGTGTAGAATCTTACACTTTACCAAAATATTTAAACCAATCTATACTAAAATTATAAAGCTGAAGAGTTTGCTTATATGGTTGGTTGGTTAAACGCGCTAATCTCAGAAACTGGTTCAAATTAAAAAAATATTTTTGTGTTGGTTAGTCCATCTATCGAGAAAGGCCACTTGCCTACGCCAAGTATGCTCAATCTGATATAACAGGGGGCGGGCCTATTGCCTGCATATACCAGCTACTTTTATTGCACTGCCTTCCCCTGTATTGTACGACACCCGCTGGGAAGGGGATAATTGGATTCTGCTCTGCCGTTATACACGGTATATAAACCGAAATTAGTCATGAATGTTAAACCCCTAATTATATTTACTACATTCTTAATACCTTATTATATTTACTTATACTAATTCTAAGGTATTTATTTATTTATTCAACTGTATCGAAATTAAAAGTAAACTTTCATAATTTTCTGTCACCTCGATGACACTATCGAAAATAGAACTAGCTTTTTCTCCCTATATTCTTCCATCCATAGGGAAGGCCCGTGCCCCAGCAGTGGGAACATTAAAGGGCTGGTGATGATGATGATGATTTCTCTCATATTTACTAGAACCAGCAGTACAACTTTTGATTTAATATTATTCAGCACTTTTTACTACTGGCTTATATATCGATTCTCCTCAATTCGATTTAACAGAAAAATGTACTCAATACCTTGTTGAGATGTTTCAGATAGCGACGACACAATAAATTGTTATAATTCGTATTAGTCTTATAGTGGACATGCCTAGTTCGAGAAATATTTCACCTGGTTTAAAACTATTCTTTTTTGTCAAATCGATCATATAAATTATGATCTAATGAATTAATAAGAGGGTATGTTGCCTTAAAAGGGCAAAAAAATGGATTTAAAATTTATAACAATTTAGAAAATACTCGTTTTGGTTCCACTTCCCTTAATTCCACCTTACCTTAAAATTAAGACATATTTACTATAACAGTGTTTACTGATATTTAATTAGTAATTATTTATCGAATGTTTTAGAAAATATAATGACGTAGAAATATAGAAAGAATTATACATTATTACCTACAAAAAGTCGGTGGTCTCACAAGTTCTACCAGGTTGATATCAAGCTTGGGGTTGGCAAAGGCATGGCTGGGACCTGTAACGACTGCACCTGACCCCTCTTACATTTAGACATGGTTCATTAAGTCCGTGTGCAGTAAAAATAATAAGGAACATTATCAGTATCGCTGTAACAGACATTTATTCATTCGCGCTTTCATAGAATGGAATGTCCACACTAATCTTTCGCTCCAAAAATTCTATGTGACCACAATATCTAAGAATTAACGAATTTATATAATAGGAATTGGAAAAGTATAAAATGGGTTTTAGAGGTTAATTTTATCAACAGTTGGCTAGTATATTCGCTGGGCGACAGTTCCTTCCCAAGTACATCACAATGTCTGCACAGGTGCGAATTTATTTTTATAGCCTGATTTCAATTGTCCGAAATAGAATTGCAGCTTTTAATTCACTTTTATTTTTTTACAGATACTGTTGTTTTCTTGCTTTGCGGCAGTCAGCCAAGCGGTATTCATAGATCCTAATCCTAGTCTGAACAAAGAATCTTCTAAAACAGAAAACTCCAATACGTGGCAAATGATGAAAATGTACCATCATCCTTCAAGCCGACGATATTTTCAAGAATACGACCACTATGTAAGTATACTTATGACTTTTGTAGTTTTGTGGCGTTAGTGATCTTATTCCGACTGTACCTACTAGTAGAAGTAAATTACTTAGCCTGTCTGTTGCTGGATTGGTGACCAGAACTATTCTTAATACCCACCATACACATTAATTGGAACTAAAAATATAAGCAAAAACACAAATCAAGCTTTTTAAAAATAATAATCAGTTTCCTTTTTTTATATTCTCATTCGCCACGCCATCTGATCCTCGAAGAAAAAAGTAGTAATTATGAATTTTTTCTCTGTCGTTATAGTATAAAATTTTCATAAATGGTGTATAGATAAAAGTTTTCCTTGCCACTTATTACTTATTACAAAAAAATAATAAGCGGGAAGCGAACGCGCGTCTATAACTATACCATGCCAATGTGGTCGTTACGTTCTACGGAATGCGCGGGTTCGAGTCCCGCATCATGTGATGATATTTTAAAATTCTGTTTACCTCTTTATATTTTTTCTAAACATTTTATAATGACAAATTATGTTCATATTACTAATAATCACTTATTTACAAAGATTTTGGTGGTTAGAAAAAGAACAGGCTTACAACGTGAAGTGTAAAGGTTAGAAGAATTTCGGCAAGTTAATTAGTGTCTTGGGTGGCCGAGCGGTCAGGCACCTGCCCGGATAGCAGCGGACGCGGGTTCGATTCCCGCCTCAAGATCATAATTTTTCGAAATTCTTTTTCTAACCACCAAAATCTTTGTACTAATTTTTCTAACATTTATATAATGTTAAAATTAAAATCGAATAATCACTTATTTATTTTATGCGTCTTGTTTCTGAATAGACATACCCAAAATACGAGTTTGAATACGCGGTATCAGACAAGAAAACTGGAGACCATAAGCACCATTACGAAACCAGGGACGGTGATAGGGTAAGAGGTGAATACAGTCTGGTTGACCCTGATGGTTCCTTTAGAAAGGTGCGATACGACGCTGATGATCATACCGGGTATGTATATTGTATAACACCCCAGTTAACTTTAGGTAATTGATATTGATCTGTGGCTGATAAGCATCACCACGGATCAATATCAATACTTTACACAGTATACCTAGTAAATTGAACCACTTTTTAATTGGGCTACATTTTATATTCGTCAAGACGACCACGAAATGAGTTTCATTCAATAATTTATATAAAAAAGACAATACTAAGTAAGTATTGTATATGTCAGTTATTGTTTTACTTAAACCATTTTTCACTTCACTATAAACATAAAAGTGAATTTGCAAAAGCAATAGTTTCGCAATTTATTAATATGAGGCCTAACATATGCTGCTAAAATGTGTATAGCTGTGTTGCGTATTGTACCTATTCAAATGTTAATTTATATTGTATTAAAAAATATATTAAGTACACAGTAACGCTAATCGGTTTTCATGTATTTACTAGTTATTATTTTCCAATTTCAATTATGAAATCTAGACGTCCATAATATTGGTTTTGTAAAATCAGGCATTTCGTTTTAGAATGATTGCGCGAGGTTATTGATATGTTAATGCATTATTCTTTCCCCCCAATGTGTTAGACAGATATAATTAATAATATATATTATCAATTTGCAAGTCGCTTATACAGCTCTCCTGTGTTTTATTTCCAGGTTCAACGCCGTTGTCAGTAAAACCATGAACAAACACGGTGATAATGCTTACTCTGTGTTCGGAGTAACAAGACATTTTGGTCAAGGTGTCAAAATCAACCATTTCTTCCCGGGAAAAGATTATTATTACCAGGAACCCATAGTTGTAGAGAACAAGACAGAGGAAATCACAAACAAACCTGTTGATGAAACAATGGAAAAGAAAGAAAATGAAAGCAAGATGATTTTGATCGGGTCTGGAGACAAAATGATGATTTTACAACCGTTGGAAGTTGTGACTCCCCAACCAATAAAAGAAACTTCGCCAATAGTTAAAATGGAAGCAATCGAAGGTGCGCCAGTGAAAATTTTAACAAATGTTGTCCCAATGCTTGTGCAAAACAACCTTTCTCCCGATTCTGAACAGTCAGCGAATCTAGTTCTTGACAAAAATGATTTGACTGATGAGGTAACAGAAAAAAATACAGAGTCTAAGACCGAAGCAGAAGATGTGGCTTTGGATTCAGATGTGGCATCATCATTCTATCGCCAATCAAGAATATACTATGTAGGTTTCTAGTTTTGATTTATTTGTAATTAAATTCAATTTTTTATTGTTATTTAGTTTTAGAGCAGTACTCTAATGTTTTATTGTAAGCAATCTGCCACTGACTGACGCAAAGGAAGTAAATAAAAAAAATAAAAACACACCATCTTTTATTAAAGTCCACAATTTTGTACGTATTGATTCCATATGATAATGCTTTAGGCAATGGTGAGAGGGCGTTGCACTTTGCTTTCTGATAGTACTTCCAAAGACAACTAGATGGCGCTGGGTGAAGAAATCAAATATATACCTACCTACCTAAATATGATATGCCAAGTTAAATAACAAAAACTAATTTTTTTGATTATTTTAGTAAATAACGTTCAACAGTTTACAACAAATAGTAAAAATTATTATTTACAAAAATATAACTTTAACATTTAGCAACTAATAATAAAGAATAGAATAGAACAATAAATATTAACACTGTGACGGTGACGGTGACAGAAATCTATTATTTTGAGTTCCTCCGAGAACACCTCACGTTGAGTCGTTGGTTTCGGGTACATTCTGCAGTCATTAATGTATCCAACCAATCCAATCCGCACTGGGCCAGCGAGGTGGGTTATGGCCTATTCCCCATATAATCTTCCATTAATAGGGAGGGTATGCGCCCAAGCAATGGGGACGTTAAAGGACTAGTGGTGATGTGATGGTGATGTTTACAGCAAAAAAAAATTGAAGAATGTAAAAGTGGCAGAGACCTCCAATTTGATACTGAATACAAGACAAAACAATACCTAATCATTCATCTAAAATCACTTTAGATGACATAATAATTCTCGGCTGTTGCGAAGCCGCTTCATCTAATAACATTACCCAGTTAAGTGCAGTATATCACCAATACACGTTAAATAGATTTATGCTTAGGTGAATTAGGATTATTTGCTTAAATCTTGTTTAGTTCCGCACTAGTTACAAGATCGAACGTTGTGAAATGGCGTCCCGACGTGGGCTTAACGCTTCTTGGTTGTTTGTAACATATCTATTAAATCACAAGGATCTGATTGCACAAATGTCCATTTGGTTGCAATCCCAGCATAGCTCAGTCAGAATATCTATATTATTGTCTACAAGTTAGTGTGAGTTTACTAACGAAAATCACCACGCCGTTTAATATTTAAATTAGCTAAAGCTTTTTTTTAATTGTATGGCAACTTCTGGCATTTTAAGCTTATCTTAGGCGACACTAACTTTAAGTTATTTTTTTTTTCTGGTAACTATAACACTTATCTTCCTGGCCTGGGTTTTGTTTTAAGTTTTACAGTCTGCTGATATGGGAGCTAAAAAATAAAGTAAAATGTGCCAGTCCCAACTCACCACAACATTAGCGTATTAGTGGACTAACTGGCGCACTCAGAGACGTCCAATAACGTTAATGAGTACTTAACGTCAAAAAATGACAATTCAAAACAAGTCGCTATTTTTACCCGGTCAATGGTCTAGATTTGAATGAAAATGTTTGACTTTAAATACTCATTAAAGTTAAAAGGTGTCTAAAGTACGAATAAGTACATTAGTACAATTAAACCACCAACAAAAGGTGAATGCGGCAGACAGCAGGCTGGAAAACCTTAGCCAAACATTGGGCAGTATAGACTGGAATGTTTTCATCCCAATCACTCTCTCCGTTTATCAGTCTCTCGACATGGTCCTTTCCATCAGTTTTACACATTGGATTTGGCTTCGATGTTTTAAAATGTCGCTACGTAAGTAAGTAAGTAAAACAGATCACCAATCTGTTTTACTTAACTGGGACAGAAATACAAGAGAAATTCTACTTACTACTTACCTACATGAAATAAATTATTTTATGACATAAAATACAAACAATTGTTATAATCGTAAGAGCAGTGTCCCTTAAAATAAAATAGTCTGATGTCGCGGTAGTATTATATCATCATCATCACCTACACGCTGTTTTTAATTACAAATTAATAGGTACGACCCATATAAAAATACAGAGTTAATAGTAGATAAGACTTAATCAAAACTGAAATCCTAATATTTGTGTGTAATTTTCGTAACAAACGGGAAATTAAGAAGTGGGTAATGTTCCTAGGCAACATTAAAAAATCATTTAAACATAGAAATCTTTGTTAATTATAACTAAAAACAAGCTTCGAGTGGCACAACTAGCTAATTAACAGATCTAATTTAAAAGGAATTCCATATAATTAATAGATAAAGGATTCTTTATCGATGTTTCAAAATAAAGATGGAATTATCGGCTGATAAAACACGTACAATGGCCTAATTAGAAGGCTAACTGCAGCTAAACTAAAGTAAACTAAACTATCGACTGATATTCGTGTAAGTCTACGAAAATTATCCGTTAATTCATAGTAGCAATCGCCGTAATGATAATTGTGTAAAGAACCAATTACAAGACGCAACAAGCTGCGTAACTATTGTAATAATACTCTCCTTAATAATGTTTTCATTGGCCTAATTTGTTAAGTTTTAATGTGTAAATAACTATTACAATATACCTAATAATTATAAACATTTAACAAGAAAAGAATGAAGCGTTGATGCAGTCTAATGAAATTCTTTGCTCATCACTATGCTTTCTGGAAAATAAGTTATCATGATCACACCACCAGCCCTTTAAAGGCCGCAATGCTGGGACACGGGGTTATCCAATGGATGGCAGAATATAGGGAAATGTGCCATAATCAACCACGCTGACCCAGTGCCCTCATTAGTAGACATTAGCGACAGCAGGTGCTGCCAGGAAGAACGGCTTAACATGCTTTCCGAAGCACGGAAGAACTTGAGATGTAAGCAGGAAGAATAAACCCTAAGATAATTTGGATTTTATTCTGTGACTAACCAATCACCCGAAAAAAGTGCTCAATAATCACGTTCGTTTCGGTGCCTAATCTGCAACGAAGCTACACTGCTGTTGAAAAAAAATTGAATTATTTGAAAGATCGAAAAAGATTTCACAAAAATAAGAATCATGTAAATCATGAAATGATCTACCTATTAGACTACGATCCAAGTATTGTACACTATATAGTTTCCTGCCTCGATTTTTTAATATAGTAAACCTTTACATATAATATTAACTTTGAAAGGCGAGTTTCATTATAAACAACACTGGTATAATTATAATATATATTATTTTAAATACGACCTCATAAATATTTTCTAATGTTCATGTAACTTACTCCAATCTTAATACATCCTTGGTTAACACATTTGCAATTTCAAAATATTTACTTAGCCCTCAATCGGCGAATAATTGTTTGCACTTGTACCAAAGCTAGTGAATACATATAATAATATTAATGACTTTTAAAATACCCTTCTTGAATTTAAGCAAAATCTCGTTAATAGATCACACTGCGTGCAGAATTTTACATGTGGACTACGTACATTCATTGTAATACATTTTATTCACTCAATAACAAAACCATAGAAAATTAAAATAAATATTCGTAAAGACTATAACACCGTTTTCGTTTGTATATTATTTATACAAGTAGTGATATTTATTATAGTCATTAAATGAATTTGAATATTATAATATACTATATTACAGCTAATTATGATTATCACGATGATAAATCTAATTCAGTACCACGAATTAATTCTCTGCACTCGTAGTCCTCTAAAGAAATAACATAGCCGATGCAGATTAATTGAATGTTGAAACTGATTATATAACATCCGATTAGCATTAAATTTATAATCCTAAAACACGTTTATCGACGAGTGCGTTTACGCAGTAAATATCGGATATAGACAATCATGGCTCTCATAAATGGCCGTGTGGTGACGGCAGAGTAGAATACAATTGTCACCACCCCAAATCTCTCCCGTGGGTGTCGTACAAGGCGACTAAGGGTTAAGACGGCAATGAGTAATGGGCAGCAGGACCTAACCTAATTGGCGAAACGTTGGTTTTAATTCACCTATGCCTACCCCTTCGGGGATATGGGCGTTATTTGTGTATGTATGTATGCTTTGTTTCGTTTCTTGTTGGTGCACTTTTGCACAGTTTACAGTGCAAAAAGAAATCAGTTATATCGAATCATATTATAGTCGTGTAGTTCGGTTGCAAGGAATATAAATCGTTATTTCAAAGATGAATAAAACACTAACAGCCCGTAGGCAACTTTTCCAAAAAAAATATTAGTTTATGCAAAGTATAAAAGAAAAAGTTCAATGCATAAATTATCAACCTTTTATTTGTAATAAGTTTTATAATATTTGTGGTAACAAAAGACATGCTGCTGTCAGTACAACATTAAGGCAACGTAGATAACTTTTCTTTTAAAACAATTTCCAAAAGTACGAAAATTAACATAACATTTTTTTTGGTAAGCCTGTAAGATCCCACTGTTGGGCAAAGGCCTACCCCGCAGCCCTCCATCTCGAGCGATCCCGATCTAATTCTGTCCATGTCTAGCAGTACCTATGCTTCCAGATCGTCTCTCAACCTCTTTCTAGGTTGACCTCGGCCTTTGATAACTTTGATAAATTTTAATACAATTGTTATTTAATATCTAATATAATAAGCTAAATATTGCTCCTCAAAATAAAACCATTGGTATAGAAGCACCTTAATTTAGTTGGTTTTACAAAGAAACAAATGTCAGAAAAATTTCGAAATATTATTATCCTGATGATAATTTTTCCGACCATTATATTTTATAACGTTGAAATAAAAATATTAAGTAGATTTTTTTCACGAACAATAAGGATGCATTGTTAAAACTGTAACAACGCTAGCCTCTCACTTTGTCCATTTTCTCTACATATTGTAACCATATCGAGTTGCGACACCCGATAAAGTGATCAGATTGGCAATGCAGCAATTACTGTGATCCGATCGAATATCGTCTGGAATAGACCCCCTCCACCAGCTATGTTTTGTTTGTTATATAAAAAGAGTGCGCTATCAGGCCATACCAGTCGTCAAGGCATTTGTCTAAAGCAAAATGTTCTCTAAAGTAAGCCTAACACTATCTCTCTAATTATTCGTAGCAATAAAATGGAACAGTAACTTTGTTACTTTATTAAAAAGGGTTGGATTATGATAAATAAAATCCATTTTATATGCCCAGCTAGTGAATAATGTAACAAAACTTCGTATTTTACAAAGAACCCCAATTTTGTTTTTACTTAAAAAAAAAATCAAAATTTTTGGAAATATTTTTTTTTTAATTTAAAAAAGTTTTTCAATAAAAAAAAATTTCAAAATTTTTAGACTTTTAAATTTGGTTTGACGTCAGAAACATAAAACTTGATATGGTCTATATCATACTTTTATCATTAGGTCCTTTCTGTCTCGACAGGTCCTGATCGCGTGTGCTCTGGTAGCCGTTAGCCAGGCAGGCTACCTACACCACGCGCCAGCCGTCTCCTCGCAGAACATCGTCCGCCACGACCAGACTGTCCACCACGAGGCTCCCGTGCACTACGCTGCCGCAGTCCACGCGGCTCCCGTGGCCCCCGCTTACCACGCCGCCCCATCTTACCACGCGGCCCCTGCTTACCACGCTGCCCCTGCTTACCATGCCGCGCCCGTAGCTGTCCAAGCTGCCCCAGAAGCCCATGCTATCCACGCTGCTCCTGTCGCCATCCACGCTCCTGCCCACGAAGACCACTATGTTGATGAATACGTACGTATTATTATAGCTGTATCAAATATTACTTATCCACACAAATCACGCCTATATCCCCGAAGGGGTAGGCAGAGGTGAATAAGCACCCACGTTTCGCCAATTATGTTAGGTCCCGTGTAATAGGTGGTGAGCCTATTGCCATTTATCGGGCACAAAAGATGCAGTACGTTGCTAGGTAGTATAAGAGGAATTCTGCCCAGTCTTTCCTTTTATCAAATATTAGCTGCCAGATAAACGCACTACTCCTAAATTTTATTGTTATTACGGGACTAGCCTACTGAGGGACTACACGGGAATCGGGTTGGGACTTAAGCGTATGTAGACTTATAAGCAATAATTTGTTATTCGTTGGCATCTTAAAAAAATTTCGTGAAATTTTACCGAAAATTCTAATCATTTTACAAACCTACATAAAATCAAACCATTTTTACCACGCAGGGTGTTATACCACCCACATATCACCAGCTTCAGATGGATAAAGAAGGCTTTAAGTATTTTGTGAAAGTAGTGTAAGGAGTAATACCCCTTAGTAACAGTTTTTTTAATGTTTTACAAGGCATCTGTGTAAATAAATACATAATTATTTTTCCAGGCTCATCCCAAATATGGCTACTCCTACTCCGTAGAGGACCCCCATACCGGTGACCACAAGTCTCAGCATGAGGAGCGTGATGGTGATGTAGTGAAGGGTGAATACTCTCTGCTGCAGCCTGATGGCTCTTTCCGCAAGGTCACCTACACCGCCGATCACCACAATGGGTAAATAGGTTTTTTTTTCATTCTTTTCATCTCACCTGATGGTAAGTGACGATAAGGGCTGAAGATGAATCGAGCTTCACCTGGAACCCTCAACCACAGAGGGGCTGGCTGTCTTTATACAATTGTCGCAATACAATAATGCTGTTGACATTATTATTATAGCGACTGATTTTGATAAATTTGTGGTAGCGAGCCATGCGGAATTGAAAGAAGTCTTACCACCAACCAAACCGAAAACAAATTTGTACCACCCTAGGGATCGAACTCGGGACCTCTGGGTCTTAACTTAGGTTGCCGAACCACTAGATCACGGAGGCGATTAAAAGTTTACTATGTATGTCACTTGAATAAGAAATCTTGAAAACTTTAAGCATTGTTGAATAAAATGCACATTTTGACTCCGTCATAATATTGCAGCATAAAGTAAAACTTGCACAACCGAAATAAAAGTCATAATGATTGTGCGCCAATTAGCGGACATTTACATTAGCTCTTTATGTTCACGTTACATTGCGCCTTGGGAATGTATAGCAAATTCACACACATATTATGTCGTCACCCATAGCCCGTGGTGAATCACAAAATAACCACTGAAATCTTAGTTCTTTTATTGCAGCCTAATGTTCATTGTCTCGCACGCCATGAAGTGGTCTCACGTGTTTTGTTTTGCCCGCAGATTCAACGCCGTGGTACACAACACCCCGCCAGTCATCCATCATCATTAAGATCTTACTCAATCTGTGATATTAGTATATTATGGTAGCATACAAACAAATCGACTCTATCTATCTTCCTTCAACCTTCTTAGTAAAACAATTACTATTGTACATGATACTCATTAATTTGTATGTACGAATTACTTAGAATATAAATTATAAAATCAAAGCTGTCTGTTTTCATTTACCTGACCTTAAATCTGTATAAAAACCTATTTGCGACTCGCTGTAGAGATAGTAGTAATGAAATATATGACAAATGCTTAGTAAAATATTACTGCTATAATCATACTATATCTAGCGTAAATTTAGATCATTGAAAAGCTATTTTAATTAAAACTGCACTACTCAACTACCTAGGCAGCTACCAGGAAATTTAGGTATTTCTAAATTATTTTATATTTTTATTTATTTTACGGGTTTTAAAGCATAATAGCAATATATACAGCAATAAGAATAATAAATGCTTAAAATACGTAAATGTGAAATGGAGCAAATATTATACCAATGTGCTATATTATGAGATAAGAAAATGTTATACTAGTAAAATGTCTGGCTAGTAACCTAGTAAGCTATTTACCGTAATTTAAAGCCATTTACTTGAAAGATAATTTGGAACGTGAGAAATGAAGTCCGAGTTGTGTTTATGCGAATACAGCTAGACCATCCAGTCGAAATATGGAGCGAAAGTACAACACACCGTTTCGTTAGATGTATCAAGTGAAATCCTTGAAGAATTTGATATTGCAGAGCTTAGCGATTGAGATCACCGATACCGCGAACGCAACATAAGAATCCTAGCAGAACAACTGCTGAAACGTTCACAGATCTTGTGTTGGTCGACCTATATCTATGGTCACATTAAATTTCATGTGTAATGCCGCCGTGTAGTGACAGCGGAGAGCAGAATGCGTTGTTGCTAACCACAAACTCTTCTGAAGGTGTCGTACAAAGCAACTAACGGTTAAAACATGATGAGGAATGGGCAGCACCGTCCTTGTTATACCAGCTAGCAACATATTATAATGTTGGCACAATGTGGTGTGACTATTGCTAGGTGGTGTAACAAGTACGCTATGGCCCATTCTTTATTATGTACTGTTTTAACTTGTATGAAGCCCGCGGGCGAGATTGGTGTCACCACACGGCTTACTATTTTATCCTTTCGTACCTACCTATGTGGCAGTAGTAGCTTCTACAGCTTATGTAATTAATAGTAGATTTTCCATCAAGTGCACAAAACGAATCATTTTTGTCCGAGACTTTTAGCAGCCCGAGCCGTAGGCGAGGGCTGATAGTAATGTCGAGGATAAAAATGGTTTTGTGGACGAGGTAGAAACTCTGCTTTTCACTTCGATTGCGAGGAAATAAATCAGAATTTCTCATAACATTTCGTGAAATTCAAACTAAAATTAGTACAGTTTTGAATACTGACGGAAATTGTTTTTCCCATTGATATTAGGCTTGGGCTGCAGACATATACAGCCAAGTATTAAATTAATTTTGAAATAATAATTTTCTTAAATTAATTTAATAACCTACCGTACCTGCTTGAATTAAAATTGTAATATCTTTTACGTCTTAAAAATCACATTAGGCAAATAAATTTAAGTAAATATTAAAATAACAAATTCTATCTCTGAATTTCTTATTGTGTTTGGCTGCATGGCTCATTTTCTTTGCCTTATTATCGACACATTTATGAGTAGATACGTTAATGCTCTAGAGCACAAAATTTGATTTTGTGCAGCCTATATCCTGCACAAATAACCACTTTCAGAGCATGAGAAGTGAAAAATAAATAAATAAACATCAAATAAAGATCATAATTAAGAAACTTATTTTAATATTATTTAAATAAGTCATCGGCGCAATCCAATGTACGCAATACTGAACATTAAATTTCATCCCAATATTTTATTGATGGTGATTACCCACATGATAAATTTCAGCCATGGTGTGCTTATTAACACAGCAGATGTTAATAAAATCTCGATCGAAACTGGTTTCGAAACGGAGACCTTTGTGATACACAATGCTTCAGAATATGTGTTGCAATTGCCATCTCTCATTCACCCTTTTAGAGTAGCCGCGTGAACTTTGGAAGATTGGTTCGCTTGGACAAGCTTTATAGCCTTCTCATGAGTGACATATATACGGTGTACAAAATAATTTCATGAGTGGCGTGTTTTTATTTCGTTAAAATTATAGTTTTTACTAAACGAAACTAATAAGAGACCTTGTAAAATAGCGAATGACTGATGACGGCATAAAAATACGTTTTCTATCAACTTCCAGTCCCTTGGGTATCTCAGGAGACGGGCTGGATTATTGATACGTCAAGGAGTTGCGGCGTTTTTTGCACAATATGTACACGTTGCACAAGAAACGGTGCGTTTACAATGTAATAAGGCGATTTATGTGCCCGGTATATGGCAATAAGCTATCGCATTACATGCTAACAATAACTGGCGAAGAATGATTTAATACACCTGTGTGGTGCCAAGAAAATGTCCTTAAGGAGTTACATTCTATGATTTCTATGGTTTACCAAATTTTAGCTTTTAGTTTTTTACTGCTTGCGAAGGTTCTATGGGAGACACTGGAGAACTTACAGATTATTGCAGCACTGCCTAGTTTTATATTTAGATAATAAATAAATTGCAGCCTCACTACCTTCAATTTAGGAAAGAGAATCAAATTGTGTTAGTCTTTGAAAATGGGCCTCGATACGCTTCATGGCAACGTCCTATTTTATTTGGGCGTAATAAATCTTACATCCATTCTTTCATGTTCCTTGTTATCTTCCCTTTCATTCTCACCACGTTTCATGAGCGTTTTAACCCCACCCATAAACATTTTAATTGGTCACTCCTATAGGCAAACTTTCGAACCTTTCCATTACGTCTATTTCAAACTAAAGGCTTTAATCTCATTCGTTACTTTAACCTTTTTCAACACTATACACGTCTATTTAGACATTGTCTTTCCCTGTATCCAGAAATGGCAGTTTTTCAAATATAAATGCGATCTTGAAAACTGTATTAAATTACTTTCTTTCATAATCATAGCAAAACTCACTTTTTGAATGCAAGCAAGTAAGTAGAAAGAGAATGTGTCGTTCTATATTTCGCTTCCTTATATAACTTTAAATATAAAATTATTCAATAAAGTACCGACGGTTGCACTCATAAAAGCTTTCGTGGCGGTCAATTAATTTATTTTATTTATTAATCAATGCAACAATGACATTGAGGAAGGCGTGTGGTTGCGTGACTTGCGGTTCTCTGAGCACTTTGAATCGAATTCGTTTCGGCGGCGGTGTCAAGGTCAGTGTGGGGTTCGGCTTAGTCATCAAATTAACTGTATTGTTTAAAAAATGAAACAATTCCTTTAAGGCCTATATTTATCGATCAACGTCAAAAATAGTAAAATGGTTTATTGAAACGCATTTCGAGATTTAAAACAATGATCAAAACGTTTGCAGTTCTTAACGTACCTATAGCTTATTATAATCAATCTCCTTCTCCCTGCCCTGTTCCCAGTCTATCTGGGCTCGGCGCAGTATGTTTCCTCTTCCATTCATATCGGTCAGACGTCATCAAGCCATCCACTCCCTTTTGATTCATATCATACGTAAAGGTGCTAGTGATGAATGAATGTATAGAAAAGAGACGGAACGGACCATGTCGAGAGACCGATGAACTGAGAGACTGATTGGAATGCACATTCCAATCCATAGTGCTCATAGTTTTGGCTTAGGTTTTACAGCTGGCCGCCTGCCTGACACTGACCCTCTTTGGGAATGCTGTTGTTGGTGGTTTGCCCTCCACCATTCGGGTGCCCCAAGGTGTTCATTGGTCTAAACCGGGCAATCTCCCTTATTCGACTTTTACGACACCTATGATGGATAGGATGAGTCGGGGCTGGCCTATTCTACGTTATTTGTTTGCTCCCTGGCCAGCATAGAAGACGAGCTTATTATAATCAATATTACTCTAATAATGTCCTAAAAGTAGGGATAGAGGTATTTCCTTACCACAACCAGTATGAGTTGGTGAGTATAGATGACTGACTGTAAATGCAGCAAGGACCAACGGCTAAATTCATAATGCAAAATGTTAAAAATGCAATAAACTTAAACATTAAACGTCCGTTTTAGGCCGCTTTTCCCTGCGGCGAACGATGGGAAAGTCAGCCTATAACGGACATTTTAGTGTATCAGTGATAGTACAAGTAAATGCTTTTAAAGAATTTAACAGATACATTTTTACGGATCACAATTTTTCAACAGTTAACTTGATGCTTTAAACCGGCAAAACTTAAGATGTGCCGGTTTTGTATTCAAGAGCGAACTTATCTCAAAGACGTATCCTCCAAAGATTAATAATTTCATCCTTAAATGTCCACCGACATGCTCATACGATTCCCATAAAATTTAAAGCAGCAACATAAGAAATAACTTCGGCAGTCGCACTTAGACTTGCTTTCATCCAATATAAATAAGTCGTTGTGGTAATTATTGGCGGTTTCCACCCATTTTGGGCGCATCGAAACGGTTCTCGAAATTTACGAGTGCCGGCGGCGACTCAAATGAAGGATAAACGGTGGCTGCCATTCAGAGATTCGTAAGGTTCAATTCACACTGTGATAGTGGCCGTTGGCAGTTTTGTTGTCAAACCAATTTGAACTACCTCCAAATTTTAAGCCCTTCTCGCTTGCATTCGGCGGTTATTGCCTTTCGGTGCCGCGAACTGTCATTCGACTAAGCGACATATAAACATGCCAATCCCCGTAGGGGTAGAAGGAGGTGAATTAACCCCCACGTTTCCCCAATTATGATAGGTCCCATGTAATGGGGGACGAACTTATTGCTATCTATCGGGCACGATAATCGCAGTATATTGTTGGATGGTATAAGAGCAACGGCTCTGCCAATAACTTATCGCTGTCTTAACCCTTAGTCGCCTTGAAGGGTATTGTACCCATGGGAGAGATTGGGAGTGATGACAAATACTTACACACACTATTTAGCCTTATTTATAATATACCTTTTATGACTAGAGATAAAACTGAAAATGGTTTGCAAAACTGCCGTTAACGAACTCTGCCAACCCAATGTGAATTGAGCCTTAAAGTCGGTTGACCAACCGCGACCTTCGAGGAAAGCTCTCTTGGGGTTAACACAAAACACCGTACCATGTGTAGGCATCTGTTGGCAGTTGTTCACAGCGGATGTCCAATATTCTTGTTTATACCACAAGAATACAAATTGAAGACAGCTGCGCTTTGTATTAAGAAGTACAATTACTGTATTATGAAATTAATTAATGGCGCCAGTAAAGTGTTATATGTACATATAAGAAATATACCGACCTCAGACTATCTGGAAACAGGGCAGAAGGAGGAGACAATAGTTACATACACATACATACATATGTCACGCCTTTCTCCCACAGGGCAGAGATCACTTCTTTCCACTTGCTACGATCCTTACATACTTCTTTCGCTTCATCCAATCTCTTCATGCATGCCTGTCGGTTTCGGGTACTCTTGACCAGGCCCGTTTTTAATAGACTTTCAATTTGATTATGAAAGATCCGCCTAGGCCTTCCCTTTCCCATTTCTCCATTCACTTTCGCCATGTAAATCCTTTTTGTTATTCTCATTTCATCCATTCTTTAGACGTGACCAAACCATGCGAGCATCCCTTTCTCAATCCTTGTCATTATATCTTCTTTCAAACGATAGACAATAGGTAGTTCAAATGAGATAACCAATAAAATAGGTATTAACGTTTGAGATTACAATGCAGTTACTCTCTCTGATAACATAACTGGGTCGATTTCCTTCCCGTCGTAGCCACGGAGCAATTGCTATGCAAAACTAGTTATGATATAAGATGCCGATGCTGAAAAATGGCTTGCAAGGCTTTTACGTCGGCAACAATTTATCCTTGACGCGTTATTTCACATTGTTAGAGAGAAATTTATGTTCTAACTTCAATAAATCATCAGACAAATTTTTAGAACATGACGCGACCGATGTGTGTGAGTCGAATCAAATGTATTGGATTTCTATGACCAGAAACACAATATGAACACCCGTCGCGACGCCGGATTGTTCGGTGTCTACACGTGGAGTCGCGTCGCGTTTTGAAAAATGTGCCGAGGTCATAAGAGTATTTTGATTTCTGATACACATGCCGTCCTTAATGAAAACAGTTAGAATTTACATACATACGTATCTTACCCTTATGTTTGCACGGCCAATCAATGCCGGAGAGTAAAATCAGGTCTTCATAGAACATAATACTAATCTATATAGTACATGTAATTATGTCTAGATATCACAGTTAACAATAAAATATTCAAATTATTGAGAAAACATGCTTCTACTTTATCTTTAAAACATACATACATAAATCACGCCTATATCCCCGAAGGGGTAGGCAGAGGTGAACTAGCACCCACACTTCGCTAACAATATTAGGTCCCATGTAATAGGTGGCGGGAATTTTGTGACCGTTAAATGGCTATTGCCATTTAACGGACACAAAAGTCGCAGTACATTGCTAGGTTGAGGAACCTCAGAGGAACGCTGCTACCCATTCCTCATCACTGTTTATCCTTAGTCGCCTTGTACCACATCCACGGGAGAGATTTGGGGTGGTGACGATTGTATTTTACTCTGCCGTCATCACACGGCACTTTAAATGTTATGTATCATGTATCATATTGTTGTTATGTATCACAATGGCGTCTTTAAAACATGCTTTTATATTAAATTATTTTCATTTAATTTTTTATTGAATATGTTTTTTTATGAACCAAAATAACTACTTAGATTATGAAAACGCGTGATTTATGTATTATTGAAAATAGTTTATAATATTATTTATATATTTTCAAAGAATGTCACATATTATATCCATCTCAATAGAAACATATAACCTGGAGTTAACATATTTATATTATTATTACTTATATGTGAAATAAAATCTTACTATAAGATTAATTTTGGATTTAGTGTATTATACACTAAATCCAAAATTAATCTCATACAAACTACGCTATAATTATTATTATAAATAACAACTTGACAAGGCTGTGCCGGTACACTCAGAGCAAATAGGCCTTATGGGCTGATGAAGCTGATGAAATCTAAGAACGTATTAGTAACATATCGTATTAGTTTAACGAGTTAGCTTATGATTTAAAAATATATATGATTCCAGGTTTATTAGCTGTTATTAACATAAATACGCATAGCATCGTGGCTCGATGTCTTGTAGTTGCGCAATAGTTTAGTGGAGCACCCAGTGCAACACAGAGTGCTACTTTCTTGTTGACTGAATCCCCAACTAGGGTTGCCAACGACTGACTTCACTAAGAAATTTAGTCATATTATATATATACACATACATGCATACATAAATCACGCCCATTTCCCCGAAGGGGTAGGCAGAGGTGAACTAGCACCTGCGTTTCGCCAATTATGTTAGGTCCCATGTAATATGGCGGCGAGCCCATTGCCATTTATCGGGCACAAAATTCGCAATAGGTACATTGCTAGGTGGTATAAGAGGAACGCTGCTACCCATTCCTCATCACTGATTTATGCTTAGTCGCCTTGTACGACACCCACGGGAGAGATTTGGGGTGGTGACAAATGTATTCTACTCTGCCGTCACCACACGGCTGATTTTATTATATATATATATCATCATAAATATCATGTGTAAATATAAATTACCCAAAGAAGGATAGTGTCAGTCAGGCAGCCGGCTGTAAAACATAAGTAAACATCATGCAATTCATCACTATCATCATCTTGCGTCTTTGTATCCAAGTTGTCGGGAGTCTGCACACTAAGTTAAATCATCTCTTCAATTCATATCGGTCATTAGTTATCGACCTATACACTTGTTTTTCATTAATTTCATTTATAACACCTGACAGATCCTAGTAACGATGAATGTATACAATAGCGATGCGATGGGAAGTACTATATAAACCGATACACCGGGTACTTGTAGACACCGGGCAATCGACCTTAGTCAACTTTTGTGGCAACCCTGCGGTGTGTCAGGGCTAGCATATTCTACGTATTTTTTTCGCTTCCAGACCAGCATGAAAGAATTAATAAATTATTGAGTATTGGACATTTTATTTTAATCACTGAATCTAAAATGTTTAGTCATAATCTTTTGTGTAATAAAATATAACTAATAAAAATATCGAAGTAATTTACTATTATTTCAGTTACATCCCTAACAATAAATTGTGTTTATTGGTAACACGTTTCATTTCGGAACCGCAAGACAACTTGTATGGCTATAATAACTCCGTTTGTAGGCATTTTCAGTTTATTTTAATTATTAATAAATTCTTTTTTGTATACATAAAAAATACAGTAAAGTACACATAAATAATTATGTCACTTAGGAAAGTTAGACAAATCTTATAACGTAGATACGAATGATAATCGCATATAACAGTACGTGCATCTTCTTCTCTTCGTCTCCCTGCCCTGTTCCCAGACTATCTGGGGTCGGCGCAGTATGTTTCCTCTTCCATTCTTATCGGTCAGACGTCATCAAGCCATCCACTCTCTTTTGATTCATATCATCCATCACACCGTAAAGGTGCTAGTGATGAATGTATGTATAGAAATGAGACGGAACGGACTATACCGAGAGACCGATGAACGGAGAGAGTGATTGGAATGACAACATTCCAATCCATACTGCTCAAGGTTTTGGCTTAGGTTTTACAGCCGGCCGCCTGCCTGACACCAACCTCTTTGGGTAGGCTGTTGTTGGTGGTTCGCCTTCCGCCATTCGGGTGCCCAAGGTGCTTATTGTTCTACACCGGTCAATCTCCCTTTGTCGATTTTTACGGCACCCATGGGATAAGACGGGGCTGACCTATTCTACGTTATTTGTTCGCTCCCAGGTCAGCATAGAAGACCCCAGGCCAGCATAGAAGACAACAGTACGTGCATATCGATCAAAATTAAAAAGACATTATTCGGAGTTCGAGGTGGTCTTAAAATTATCTTGATTGCCATTACCATATTACTTAATATAATTAAGGTGGGTGTCGTATAATGCTGGACCTGGGACTCCCTGAAGTGAGTAAACTGTATGCCGACACCGATCATTGGATGGATAGCCAAAAAATATATATTTTCTCGATTTCTCAGATTTTATTGAAACAAAATCAAGAAATGCATTTTTGTTTTGATTTACAGAAACAAAATCAAGAAATGCACTTTTTTGACAACCCTATGCCACTACCGAACATAGTTAATCAAGTCATTTACTTCTGAAAAAAAATTAAGTTCGTGCTTAAGTTTTTATAAGCATCTCATCGCGACACCGTACATTTTTTATTGAATATTCAACATGCACTTACATGTAAAAGATTTGTGTGAAGCTTATAGCCAATATCAATAAGTTGGCAATAAAAACAAAGTACTCGTTAATCGACGACAATCGGATGGCTGTGCACAAAAAAACGCATGAATCTTCGGAGAGAGCTTAATGCAGCCTTGGGTGGAAATTAAAATTGTTAATGCTTACGTCAGAGCGAGTGCAAAGGCGATCGGGTCGCGGAGTCAGATGTCAGGCCGGTTTTATGGTATCGGATGACATATGTCAGGCCCTCCCAACTATAAAAAGTACTACCCCACTGATCACCCAGCACACGTACTCCAGCATCCGACAAACAACGTCATGTACTCCAAAGTAAGCTACTACTTCCGAAAGCGTCAAATGAGAACTTTCTTTAATTTAACCGTATAACATCTTCAGTTCTTCAAGGTGTTGCCCGGCGAAATAAGTCAGATAGTTTTACTATTACGCGTTTATGAGAAACCGTTGAGTAACCAGCCTATTGTCAGAAAATAAAGAAATCACCTAACATTCATTGACTTCCCGATTTCACTGGATTGTGGTTCTTTTTTACCTTGGTGCTTTGGTTTTTGTAAAATACATTAATTATTATTTACAGGTTGTATATCTCAGCGTTCTCGCGACTATCTGCCACGCGGGCCTGATAGTCGACGATGGACACCACGCGCTTTCTTCCTCCAACATCTTCCGCAACGATCAACCTCACCAAGTCACCGCTCACTTCACTCCTGTCGTTCAACACCTGGAGCACGCTCCCGCCCTCGTTCAACCTGTGGTCCACGGACCTGTGGTGCACGCTTCTCCCGTGGTACACCACGTGGCTCCCGTAGTTCAACATGTTGCTCCACTCATTCAGCACGTTGCTCCTGCTGGTCATGGTCCCTTGGTACAGCATGTTTCGCCAGTAGCTGTCAACGTTGGCCGTGCGGAACATGTCGAGGAATATGTAAGTGAAAATATTTTTTTATGGTTTTAACACACGTGGTGCATGGCAATTCCATAGCAGAGTGACAAAAGTTGTTAAATTCAAAAATAATTTCAAGAGTAAAGTTTAAGATTTGTGTAAACGATTAGTGACAGTATTTCTTAATAAATCATAATCTTCATGTCCTGTTCCTGTTAATCTGGTTCACTAATAATGAAAAATACATTTATTTACAGTTAACAATCATTCATAAACTATCAGTAATGTTCAAACCACGCTGCACTATTGTCAAGTACAACTGATCTTTGAACTTGCCCCGCTATTACCGCTAACAACTTCGGTTTACCTATAGATTTTATGGAAAATATTGTTGTAGGTTCAACCAATTTATGTTACTGAAGTCGCAACTTACAACAAACATGTATTGTTTATGCAAACCTTAGATACAAATTAGACTGCGGCTAAATTACAGTGATGCTGCACAAACTTTGAAATTATTAGACAGACATCTATTTATACTATGCCGACAACCAATTAATGAAAACGATGGTGCAAAGCCATATTACGACATAATTTTTTGGAATTTTCTGACCGTTTTTCTTGGTAATAATTTTTCACGTTTATTGCTTTATCTCCAATAACCGATACCAAAAAAAACCGACCCATTGGTTGGCAAGATAATGATGACGATGATATAAAAAACCATAATTTCACACATATATTGATCAAATATACGTTTAAAATTGTGCCATTCTGACGCCTTGTAGCCTGTAAAGTTCTTATTAGTGCTATAGGCATTCGCCGCTTACATAAAAAGCTCTGACTAATTTCAAATTAACGGCTCTGTTGTTGCATACTTAACTATTACATGCATGCCTTATTGGCCTAGACAGGCATTCCGGACTACTTACATACCGCCAGTCGTACAAACTACAAACACAATGAAAGTGAAAGGCAAATTGTAGTATTATGATTAAAAATGTGTATTAACTGATACAACCCAATTAAATGTTTATTGTGCAAGCTTCTTGTCATTACAAGACTATGGGCTGTCGAAACTTTCGGAGTAATCGATCATGCCATGATTGAGAGCGGAGCATATTCATCATACGCATCATCAACTAATACGTGAGTTAACATTAACTTTGGTTACAACTTTTTGCCCCTACCAATTAATTACGCATATCGTCTTCGGTCAATATTTATTATTAATGACAAACAGTATCAAATGCTATTACTGCTTTAAAACTGTCTGCCCGTTAAAAATAATTATGCTAATACAATTTTTTTTTCATTATATTTATTTTCAGTACGATGTGGTAATAACTGAACAATGGGAATATTTATTCCCATTATAGGTCTCTATAATAATTGAAAGTTATATAAAATATGTTATAATAATTCATAATCGGTAGAAGATCTGCAATAAGAAAGTCATCATTGATTCTATCGACCTATCGTCATAGTAGAAAAATCTTTACCTTTGATTTTCGACATTATCTGCAAACAAATAGATAAAACGAAAACAAAGGGTATCAATATTACAATGAAAAAGATTTCTACAAGTTATATATATAGTATCCAAATAACGTTAATTGAATCCACGGTATTTATTTATAAAAATATCTGCTTTCGATGTTAGTAATTAGTTTTTACCCTACGAGGGTTGACTTGCAACGTGAGGTTAAAAAATGAGTAATATTTTTGTAAGTAAAACAATGTCATTATTGACCTAATGAGTTGGGCAGCCGCTTGGACTTGGGCAGACGGAATACATGGATTCAAGTCCCGCATGGGTCCCGCAGGCCAAAATTATTCAAAATGTCTCTTTCAAAATGACCTCTTTTTATGTTTAATAATGTTCCGGGACAAGATAGTCTGACTGCCGCACTTAGAGACGTCAATTAACATAATGAGTACTTAATGTCAAAAAAAATCATTTAAATCTAGACCCGGCGAGAATAGCGACTAGTTTTGCTATCGAAATGACGTTCTGAGTGCGGCAGTGAGAGGCCTTACGTCAATGACAAGTCACTATTATCACTGCGTAGAAATGCATAAGTTTGCTTATTCCTATAAAATTTTAATGCTTTCCTACGATGCAGTTAGCTAATAATTCACGTATACCTACTTCAACAAGGAAATGCAATGTGCCGACTAGTGCATCTCTCCTCAAGGCAGTTAACCTAACTATTGGTAATTAGAGACACCATGGTCTTGTAGAGCGTTCTCATAAACTACGATCGTTCACGTTCAAGCGTTATAAGGGACATAAATTGTGACTATCGTAATCCTTGCATTAATGATTATGTCACAGTATATACTACTATGATTTTCTATTAATAGCCTCGGCATGATCTCGTTTAGAATTATACAATAAATCAATTTTTTTATCGATTAATGTTGGACGAGCATAAGGGGTTTGCTTTTGGTACACCATAGTATTTTAAAAACTATTAAAAATTTAAAAACTTTTCAATTAATACCTAATTTTAACATTGGTCATTGTTAGACGTCATGATTCCATCGTCCCTATCATAAAGTCGGCTTTTAAAAGTTAAGTTTATTTTTGGTATACCGGGCATGTTCTACTGGACCGATGTGGAAACTTAGTAAACCATAATAATACAATTTGTTATTTCTTCAATTGGACAACCTGTTTTTAATATGTTATTAATAATGATAAAATTTCCTATCCGTATATATTTAGGTCACAATTTGTAAACCCCATCATTATGTATCTATGTAAAACATGTTTATACCTTACTATTATTATTTTTATAATTTAAATTAAGAGATAACCTTACTCTTGTCCGCGTTTCTATCTAGGATGAAACTCGTATATGGACTTTGTTGAAGCGAGCTCACGCAGATAATGTTTATTCACTCTAGCTTCCAAATATTTCTAACTCACGTAATTACTTAAAAAACTTATTCAGTATCTCTTTTCTAGGCGCCCGCCAAGTACGAATTCTCGTACTCCGTTGAAGATCCAGTGACTGGAGATCACAAGTCCCAACATGAAGCCAGAGACGGTGACGTGGTTAAGGGTGAATACTCGCTGCTCCAGCCGGACGGTTCCATCCGCAAGGTCGAATATACAGCAGACCAGCACAATGGGTAAAAAAAAATCAAATCAGCTTCAAAAATGTCAAAACCAAAAATCTCCATTTCACCTTTGGCACGAAATCGGTTGGCAAATCAAAATTAATGTAGTTTTTGTTAACATCGCGTGATTCATCATCATCATCATCATCATCACCAGCCCTTTTAATGTCCCCACTACTGGGGCACGGGTCTTCTCTATGGATGGAAGAATATGCGGTTGGTGGGTATTAACGACTGCACGTGTAGCCGGGACCAACGGCTTAGCGGGCCTTCCGAAGCCACCACCCATCCAATGACCGGCCTTAACGAAAATTGCTTAGTTGACGACATCGCAGATCAAGCGCGCTATGCCACTGCGCTAGCGAGTGCATTATTTTTATTTGCCTTTACCACATTCATCAATTTATAAGATTCATCTCTATTAATAACGTAATAAAATACAAATATGAAATAACGCGGAAACGTAGTAAAATAAATAATTCTGTACCGCATTCTCCGAAGCCAGAGAGAACGAAAGTAATCTGACGTGGTTCATTCATATCGAGCCCGGTATCCGTTTGTTGCGCAAAAAATCATCGATGTTAAGGCCAAGTCTATGTAGATTGAGAGAGGAGTGCGGCTGGCGAGACTAATGACTTTTTGTGTACTGCAATTTGCAAAAGTTTTATCTCGGCGCAGCTTTGTTCCAGCACATAAATTAGATAGGATCGTTGTAACGCAGAACTGATAAGCGTAAGCAATGTGAGGTCCGACTTCAATCAGTTTTATAATGTGACAGTTAAGTATAAAGAGTTCTAAATTGAAAACAGTTGTACTTAGATTAGCTTTAGATTAGTTTTCATTTAAAGTATAACTTCACACGTGGTCACTCAGAGACGTCAATAAACAATAATACTTATGTTAAAAAATTACACTTGAAAACTAGTATAATATTATGGCCGGGTCTATAGACTAGATTTAAATGAATTTTTGGACATTAAGTACTCATTTAAGTTAATTGGCGTCTCTGAGTGTGGCAGTAAAAGTGAAATTTCTGATAGACAATATTATTGACAAAGCTATTAATTTGATAAAACATTTGGTCTGGCTCTGGAAGGACGGACCTCATGACCTTACCGGTTAATCATGCCTTCTGACACACAGGCACAATTACCTACAACCCGTGCACAATCGTGAACCTCTAAATAACCAACTTAGGCCCGAGTTTACCAACACTTAAACAGGCGATTATTATTTAACCGTCGGATTTTGACATTTTATCGTATGGAAGAACTGTCAAAAACTTACGGTTATCTTATAATCGCTTGTTTTACGTGTTGGTGAACCTCGGGCCTAACTAATATATTCGTTTCCGTATTTTTTATTACTCATCAACCTCGGTTGCCTGGAAGAGATTTCTATTTATTTGATTTAAATTTATTTTCGTATGTTTTCTTTGTGTGTGTGCAATAAAGAATATTTTGTTATTATTATTAATCAACTGATTTTCACAGATTCAACGCCATCGTACATAACTCCGCGCCAACTCACGCCATCCACGCTACTGCAGCTCCCGATGCGCACGCGCCGATTCATGCGACCCCATACCACACTGCCCACCACTAAATGAAAAAACCGTTGAATGAAACGAATAAGATTTACCATTTGTAGAACTGTTTTTCCCTTTAAATCACTTAATTTATTAATTACATTTCTTCTCTAATTCTTCTTTCCCGTAGGAATTATTGTGACGACAAAATAAAAGCCTCGTGGCTTCTTGTTCGTG
This sequence comes from Cataclysta lemnata, assembly GCA_963931975.1. NCBI lineage: Eukaryota > Metazoa > Arthropoda > Insecta > Lepidoptera > Crambidae > Cataclysta > Cataclysta lemnata. Next base: position 5,924,913 of record OZ008343.1, read on the forward strand.
ATGCTTTAATAAATATTAAAATATAATTATGTAAGTCATTTTGACGTATTTGTTTCTTAGACTAGTTAATAAATTATATTGTTTTAATTTAATACGAATTTTTATTTTGTCCTATTCAATATTAATTGAATATGTATAACATAAAGTTAATTATATCCACCTTTAACTATATTCAATTATTTTTTTGAGGAATGTATTCCCTTACACCTACTTATATCTGCTTTCGCATTACTCTTTTATCCAGCTGCTCGTCATAATTATCTCCTCATGGCATGCCAATACAAGGGCAGCCACGTTCCTTTCCACCTTTAAGTGTGTTATTTCAACTGGTGTAGCAGTAAGTATAAGAAAACTTTCGATTTATGTGAAGATCATTTCTTTGTTCAGGAAGAAAAAATCAGAGAAGCACATTCTAGTCAATTTTAATAGTGTAATAAGTATTTAGTGTAACTTATTGAAACATTATATTTACCCTTAGTAAAATTTAGTATTCATACACATAAATCTCATTTTCATAATTACCCGCTATCACATTATCAGTTAACTGTTGCAATATTTAAATGTTCGCAGATAGACAAATTTATAGCTTTCGTTTATTTTTTGATTCCTGTAATTACCTATCAACTTTAATAGTTCCTTCAAAGATATGAAGCACGTATTTCACGCTCAATCGACCTTCAGGAAACTGAAGATTCATAAAATGCTGTACGTGAGCGTTACATATAGACAACTCTTTCAGGTTAGACGGCGTGTGTAGTTAAGTAATAGGATAATTGCTGCTCGTAACAGCGAAAGAAAAATTACCGCTCCTTATTTTGGCGTAACAAGATGTAAAAATATGTATCGGTAGGTGGAGTAGCCGATATCAGACGGCCGCCTTGGTCGAATGCTCAGATTGCTGAGTATTAGCCAAGAGGTCCCGGGTTCGAATCCTGGTAGGGGCAAACTTTGTGATGACCACAAATGTTTGTTTTCGAGTCATGGTTGTGTATATGTTTATGTAGTATATTTTCAACATTTATATACATAATTATATTAAAAATATGTCCGTCATCTAGTATCCATAACACAAGTGCTTAGGCTACTTACTTTGGGCTAGATGATAGGTGTGAGTGTAAAAATATTTATTATTATTATATGAATTTATATACGTAGTTAATGTTCAATATCAAAACAGTGTTGTCAACTTAAATATTGTCTACCGGGTAAAGCTTTAAGGCGTAATGGGTAAGCGCGCTAGGTCTGCCATTGCATTAAACTAAGCAATGATCACTAAGGGCAGTAATTCGTTGCGTGACCAAATATAAATATTGGGGTATGACCCATTTTCCTAATATTCTTCCATCCTTTTGTACCTCAAAAGTGGAAGACATTAAAAAGGATGATAATGACGACGGTCCAATAACGCTTTCATCCTGATTTCCACTAAGTATCCTTTTTTCTCATTATATCCGCGCCCACTTCCCATAATAGACTTAAAATAAAACACATCAATAAAATGGCATCTGTACTCCTGGGACTCTGACTTTCATACAAACACGCCTTGAAATTTATCCGTTTACGAAACGCATATTCGAGAAAATTTCACTTTATTATAGTGTGTTACGTCAAACAGTTTATCTGATGACGGAACAGGTAGGGTACGTAACGATTCGCCTGTGATAACTTAAGGTTACCTATATAACAGTACGATGGAAAATCTACATCACGAATATCTAAAGAGGTGCATTAAGTACACATTAAGCGATGAACTTTTTAGGGAAAACAGTAATGCTAATGACTTACAAAATGCACTGAATCAACCCCTGTTAGTAAGACAAGGTAATCGCAATTGGAATATTTTGCCTGGTTTTACAATATTGACAGACCCAACACAGCCACTGATACCTATTTTGAGTTAATATAAATAAAAAACACACAATGTCGGTTAAATTATCTAAGCTAAGTAGCATATTTTATCACTAAATCATGTTTAATACCGTGCACAGTGTCGTCTGATGGAAAAGATGTTGAGTGTATGACATAAAGCGCACCTTTATATACATACGTGAGACCTTACGTGGTTGGCGAAATGTGGGTGTTACGGCTTGGTGAATATACGGTCGTGATGTATGTGTGTGAATTTTTTTTTTCGTGATTCGTTGTAAAATTTTATTTAGAGAATAGTTTTCGCCTTTGGAATTTTTATGACAATCTGCCATATTTACGGATATTGTTCCAAATTATCCCCACTGTTGGGTCACAGAGCAGTGGATGGAAGAATATAGGGAGCATTTTTATGACCATATTTACGGATAATGTTCAAAATTCTCCCCACTGCTGGGTCACAGGGCTTCCCTATGGATGGAAGTATTCTAGGGAGAATGGGCCCTAACCTACAACGCCGGCCCAGTTCAGATTTGTGAGTATTAACGTCTGCAGATGCAACCTGGATCAATTATTTTTTTTATGATAAAATAATTATTGTAAAAATATGGATTAAATTTACTGCAAAATTAACTATACCGAAGCTTGGTGAAGCTACAAAGTACACCGTTTAATAGAATCAAAATATTATTAGACTTGTGACCCCTTCATATTCGCGACTCTGGTAAACTGAACTAGACTTAAAATAGATATATTATAATGCCAAAAAATTTCACAACATTAAAACTATAAAATTATGTATGTGGAGTTAAATATACCTATATTTCGAGTAAAAAATTACCTACACTTAATTTTCGTAGTTAAAATGCTAAATAACGCAGACGCATGCTTAGAGAGGTAGTTAACAACAATCATGAATATTTAATGAAAATGTTACATTTAACACAACTAGCCACTCAATTTAATTTGGTGTGACTAACTAAATGCAGTGAATGCATCTACATTTTTATTTCATTATTAAGTAACTCTGTTCACAATTTCGTTTTACATTGAAAAGAGAAGATAATTAATATAAAACAGCCAACGCTATGTATACAGCGACAGAAATTAAACGGTAAAACAAAAATATCATCGCCACCCATACAAAGACTATCCTATTGTATAAAGACCTCCTCCGGGCTTACTCAACACTTCGAGCTTCTAAAAATGCTATATTAAAGTAGGACCAGGAATTACTAGTTGGGAAACCAAGTATGATTTGAAATCCGTTTTAAGAATGCTAGTTAAAATGACGAAACCCATTTCACTAATCGTGGGAGATAATAATACACTCCGACTAACAGCAAAGTAATTGTCAACTCGCTAGTGGCATGTTTCTTCAGGTACCTGCCTGCATACGTAATAATACGTCTCCGTGGTCAATGGTCCAGTATTTATACTACTCCTCAAAGTTAGATTCCATTTAAATTGAATTGCTGAATAAAATGGACTGAGTAGAGTTTGACGAACGTTGAAAATCTTTATACCAGTATAGACCCGTCATTATTGTTTACAAAATCTTTCATTACACCGTTTCCCAACTATAGAATTAACGTTTTCTAACACTGGAGTTAAAGTCCGTGTAGAAAGAACCTCAGACCATGCTGAGATCACGATTAACTGCCGCACTCAGAGATGTCAATCAACTTTAATGAGCACTTATTCTCAAATGGAAGCATATCCCTAAACCGGGCGTTGAATATAAGGTGCCAACTTCGTGTTTATCGAAATAATATGAATAGATAAATGATTCTCAAAGGATGCAAGTACAATGTCATGTAATATATTGTTTTTGTAATAAATTTGACACTCTGGGTTCAAAGTGTTTACCCGATTTACCCCTTTTTCTTAAACATAAGATAACAATAAAAGATAGAAACGCATTTTGAAAACTTAATTCAAACTATTAAATTACATATAAGGTTTAATCTGAGCATTTGAGTAAAAAATTCAATTCATTAATAAGGGCTTATAGACAAAATATAATAACATCTCTTGTAGAAACGCTAAAAATGCTCTATTTTTTACTCTTACTCTAATTATTCCATTTTTAAGATTTACAAACTAGAACTACGTATCAAAGAGAAATAATCAAACTCCCATTGGGATAGGATTATTACGTTAACTTTGGACAATAATAGGTAACTAGGTAACAATTTAAAAACGAGAATGAAGTTTAGTAAATATGAAATGTAGTGAATTGCCATGTTGTCGCTACTAAATCACGTGACAAATAGTCAGAAATTGTTTTATTTCGAAACGAGAATTCTATCAGTTACTCCCATCCGCTCGATCAATCAATGGAATGCAAGGAATATTGTCTGAAATCATACATACAAAATCACGCCTATATTCCCGAAGGGGTAGGCAGAGGTGAGCTAGCACCCACGTTTCGCCAATTATGTCAGGTACCATGTAATAGGTGGCGAGCTCAGAGTAAATAGGACTGGAGTAGCCATTAGTCAATTTCTCGTACATATTTTTCTGCCATTTTTTGCGGGGGGTGAGGTTACTACTACACTGAATGGCTGCACACAGATACAAAAACTTTTTGCGTATTTACAAACACACACATGCATAAAACGACACACATATTTAAAATTCACGCAAACATACTTAAAATAGTGTGTTAACGTTCTATTCAAACACACGAATGTCATTGTGTGAGTAGTGACATGACATAGCACGAGAATATCAATATCGATAAATCAGTTTCGTTCAATGAATGAATGCATTAATTTTGCGTTAGTATTCTTACATTATTAAAAATTAAATGATGATTTACACGCTTACTTTACAATCAGCCTTCTTTCGATTTTGCAAAGACACTCATATATGAAATCTATCTAAAACTTTGACAGATTTCGAAAGCTATATCAATCAAATACAAATTTATACTTAATAGCTTATTGCATTTAAAAAGTATTTACAATAGGTGTTATTATATATTTTCACTTTCAGAAATCACTGTGTGGACCCTTTCGCGTATAATCATAATGGAAAGGAGAAACCCTTAAACATTATTTTTAACAAAGCGATAGTGAATATAGTTAGATTTCTCGTATGATACTGGGAATTGTTAAATTTTAAGGGGAATCAAAAATCAAAATGTGTGGATCTTAAAAGTTAAAATAGTACATTATGTTACGAGTATGCTATGTTGGTCATTATATACGAGGCATTATTGCAAGCGCGAGCCGCAAGCGAACGCGGTAAGGAAACTGAGTGTGTAATGACCAAGGCATATGAGTTGCATACGACGTTTTTCAACACAATTGCGAGGAAAAAACAAACTTGTATTCTATAAAATCTTCTTCTATTGTTAGATAATTTCTGAAACTGAGACGGCTCAAAATTTACGGAACAAATAGTACTTGTTCTTGTAGATGCCCAAGAGACGTGCCTATTACAAGCATCAACCCATTTTTTTCGTGTTCTTTAGGAAAACTGAAAATTATAATTAACAATTAGCTGTTTCGGGAATGTGAAAGCTTACAGTATAAATACTAGCAATTAGGATACCGGCTAGGGGCAGAGGTATTTTTGCTTGAACTACACATACCGATCATTTCTGATTTTAATACTACAATAATATTTTCCAAAAGCTTCATTTATGTACGGAAGACTTTGGTGCCACATACCTAACTCCTAGTAAATCGAAGTATTGCACTTGGACCACCGGGTTTTTTAAAGGAGCTTTTAAATATTAATAAAAAATAAATTTAACTTAAATGTTGACAATGACATTTAGCTATCATCATACCAAATGGGATCAAAATCCGTCTCGTAGTTTATGCATGATGCGTGCACAAACATACATACAGACAAAATGTTAAAAAATTGGAGATTTTACTTCCTCTTCTCTCATACATATATACATAAATAAATCACGCCTATATCCCCGAAGGAGTAGGCAGAGGTGAACTAACACTCACGTTTTGCCAATTATGTTAGGTCCCATGTAAAATGTGGCGAGCCTATTGCCATTTATCGGGCACAAAAGTCGCAGTACATTGCTAGGTGGTATAAGAGGAACGCTGCTTCCTATTCCTCATCACTGATTTATCCGTAGTCGCCTTGTACGACACCCACGGGAGAGATTTGAGGTGGTGACAATTATATTCTGCTCTGCCGTGACCACACGGCAATTACTAACATCATATATGCCATTTGGCTTAAGGTCGACTTGACCTGTTTTATTCTATATCTCTATAGTTTTATTCTAGGATTTCAAAATTAAAGGAACTTCAATTCATAAAAGTATCATAAATTTAATCCATATTAAAAAATGATCAATTTAATAGTCTGAATAAAATGCCGAAGTTAATGTATAACCTCAGGAACACAATGTATAGATTTAAATCATAATACATATTTTAAATTTAATGTTACTTTCATTCATTCATTACTCCCTCGTAAAATCGCAATATCGATGACGTGACATCACTATTAATGAAGTGCAATTCAATTAGGGTTGCTGATTACAACAAAAAAAAACAATTTGTGCTGTGGCTCGAAAAAAAATTTAGGTTTCTCAGAAATAATCGGCTGTGCTGGTACCTTTTTACCCTTGCTTATTTTATAAAGTCAGGGACGCTGTATATGCTACAGCATAGGTACTCCTGATGTGTATGAGCGCCGCCCAGCATGAATAAAGGGCAAAATAGTCTTATTCTTATTTTATTTTATTAATTCACTAATGATTTTATATTTCCATGTAGTGTGGCAAAAAATAAGCTTCAAGCGGTCGCAAAAGTGTAGGTAGGTATGTACTTAATACTAAACTAAATATAAACACGCAACGTATATTGTTAAAACGAAATTATAATTGGTAATTAATTAATACGAAATGACAAAATTACAATTATTTATTAACAACAAACTTTTTTAAATTATTGTCTAATTAATTGAAATGCGATAATGTTCAACCCTAGGTAGTCTCGTGGGGAGTGCGCTGGAAGATCGTTTGATGACGTCACGGCCGACTCCCCACGAGACTATGGCTCGAAATTTGAAATTGTAGTATGCTAAAAGATGAAATTATGAAGTAAATAAATATCAAATCTTAAAAATAATACTTAAAAATGAAATGTGACGCCATCTTTTTGAATACTAGATGTTTTCGAATTTTTTTAACGCTAAAAAACAGCACAGGCAGGCATTTTAGTGGGAGCTCTGCACGGCAAGACGTTCTGATTATTGTGGTTTTAAAATGGCGGCTCAACTAGTTTTATATAACGCACAGGCATCCGATGCTTGTGCGTTTGGCAGAGGGGAATGTTAGGCAAAGGCTACTCCAGTTCTATTTACTCCGAGGTGGCGAGCCTCAAAAGTCGCAGTATATTGCTAGGTGGATAAGTGGAAATCAACACAGCAATAAACAAAAACCACCATTTACAACCTCAAAGTGCTGTCTAACTCTAAGAAGAGAATAAGTACATGACGAAAACTCATTATTGTCTTTAATAATTATAGTGACAAGGTCGTGATGCAATTTTTTTGTCTTCTGGGTTACAACGAACGCTCTACTTAACTACACACATGCGTAATAAGCCGAGAGCCGTTCGACTATACGCTTAATTATTTTGTTTCAAAGTTATACGGCAAGGTGGTTACTTAGTAATCAATTATTGACTTTATTATAATGACGCGAGAGATTATTACGTTAATTGCTAATAATTTCACACTCAATAGAGCACTTAAGTGTCCTAATCGATATAGGTCGGCATAATCAGCTGTACGTTTCTGTTGGGATTTAATATCATTAGAAAAGACTAATCGTTCTTAGTTGAAATTAAGTTGTAAGTTGAACATTAAATTGTATAAATTTCGATTAATTAGAAAAATAATACGATATATTATAATTATCTTTAACCAATGAAAAACCGGACGAGGTTGCTCAATTCGTACTGTATGTTTTTTTGTAATGTTTACTCTTCTAACAATAAATCTATTAAATATAGATAAGAACGGGAATTAACACGATTAGGTAGGTATACAGAGCGTCCCACGGCCATGCCACACGGAGGGAAAGTATATTAAACATTGAACGTAGGATATTTTACTAAAAGAAGACATCGTTTTATTTTTAATAATAAGTAGAACTGCATTCACAGATTTTTAAAAAATCGCCTACCTCAACCGGGAATCGAACCCGCCAAATGTGATAGAAAAATTACTTGTATTTTATAATAGCGTTTGAAAGGGCTACTCATAATCATTATTTTTTCCTAAATAACCTAGCATATTAAATGAAACTAAGATCATAAAATTTTTCATTTTATTAAAAATTTTGTTCAGGGAAATTTCCTCTGACTTGGCCATGCTTACAACAATTAACATTATCATTTCAAAGACCTACCCACTTGAGATACGAGATTTCCGTGGTGTAAGTACATGATAATAATAAAGCGATACATGAAGTGTAGTAGGTACTTGTATGCATTTCTTCATGAGCTCACAATTACCATGCAACTGGCTGATATTAGTAAAAATAAATAATTCGAACATCCACCATGCAAAAATAAGTAAATCGACAGGGAGAGAAATTATAAAAAGAGTGAGAATTTGTATACAAGATAACGGATCACATTTTGAGCACTTGATAAATTATTATTTTTTTAATAAAATGAAAAATTTTATGATTTTAGTTTTATTTAATATGCTAGGTTATTTAGGAAAAAATAATGCTTATGAGTAGACCTTTCAAACGCTATTATAAAATACAGTAATTTTTCTATCACATTTGGCGGGTTCGATTCCAGGTTGAGGTAGGCGATTTTAAAAAAATCTGTGAATGCAGTTCTACTTATTATTAAAAATAAAACGATGTCTTCTTTTAGTAAAATATCCTACGTTCAATATTTAATATACTTTCCCTCCGTGTGGCATGGCCGTGGGACGCCCTGTATACCTTTTTTAATGCCTGACGTTTCGACCGGGTTGCACCAGTCGTGGTCACAGGCAAACTGGGGAACAGCGATCTATTGATATATTGATCATGAAATTTGATATTGATATATTGATCATGCAACCCGAAAGTTTAAAAGTGATTAAATCTATTAAATATTATAATTATTATTATATGCTGATATTGTAACTTTGTCGTACTTATTATCATACTTATCATCTTCCTGCTCTGTCCCAGTTCCCGCTTATCCCAGATTGCAGGGGTATTTCTTTCATTCATATTGGTTAGACGTCACCAAGCCACCCACTCCCATTTGATTCATATCATCCATTACATCCTAAAGGTGCTAGTGATTAATGAATATACTCATGAGAAGAGGTTGCCAGTGGTACCACACGCAGGCGGTAGAACATCTTTAATCTCATGGGTATCGTAGGGGATCAAGGGAGAGTGCACCTACAACGGCGCCCCGCCGCCAGACAAGAGTTGAACACAGGGAGGGGTAGAGGGGAGCCCCACTGCTTAAACGGCGGCCTAGACCGCCGGGGGGCTGAAGCCCCCTGAGTTCATGCCCGGGCCATGAGTAACCGCTCGATGCCCGCAGCCGGTTACCAGGCAGATTACGATGACTGTGTGTGTGACAAAAAAACATCCTTAAAAACATTGAACCCAAAAAACTTTGGAGTGGGGTAGGAAAAAGTCGTAGTACCTATGTAAATAAACAAATTATTGAAATCAAATTTAAGTCATGGTCTTGTCTTTGTACTCTCATATGAAGCAATATTGTGATCGGAGAGTCACGTTATTGCCATTAGTTTAGAGATAGCTTGAAAAAGGAATAATCACGAGTATATCAATCATTCCACACAAGCCTTGTTAAATTAAGAGACGAAATATTCACAACTGTGCATATCAAGATTTAACTTTGCTAAATTAATATTGCGTAATTCACTTGAGCAAGCCAAACTTATTACATCCAGCATGACTATGTCTCTAGCTATAGCATACAGAAAACTGCTATCAGACGAACAATAAAATGATCAAAATATCATTTCATACCGAATGCCTCTTTAATTGTGTTATTATGCAAAAGATTTGCTCCCTGATACTATAGTAGACACTAATCTGCTACGTTAATTGAATTTCAGTAATAACATTGTAGATTAGTTCATTTTGTTGTGGTGATTATTATTTTGTTTGTTAATTGAATGTTATATAAGTTTTATAAAAATTATTACAGTAAAAAAAGATCCGAAAAATTTCTATAAGTGATGAATATTTATTCCATAACTATAAGCAACGTATCGAATTGCAGATGCAGGCCCTATTGGCAACTTATTAGGATATAATTTATATACCGAATAATAATTTATATTGCTAATAAGTTTCCAAATTTTCCCTGACATTAATTACTTCGTTATGGCTTCAATTGATGAAAATAAGATCAGAGAAATTTAATAATATTATAGGTAATTTACCAGCGCTTTCAATAGTTCACTCTTCAATAATTCAAAATCGGCAGAGAAAAATACACTTATCCCACCGCCACATGTTTTGCGACGAAAAGGTATACAACAATCAATGGCAGTTTTCCCTGCCCCTCGCCTCATATTGATGATAGAAACCTAATAAGCTAGCAAACCTAACTATAAAATTATATCCATTTATGTATTCTCTCTATTTATAAATTGGTTTTATTTTTAAACTGCAACTAACGGTGAACGTCCTTAGTGGTGAACCCTTATCATCATTATCATCATCATCACCAGCTCTTCAAAGGCCTTTCTTATGGATGGAATAGCAATATATAGAAAGAATAGCCCATAACTCGTCACGCTGACCCAGTGCAGATTGGTGGATGTTAACAGGTGTGTCTGCGTTCGTTTACCAATCCGGAAGGGCTATGCAGGAAGAGAAAATTAGTTCATTTTCGTAATTTTTAAGTGTGTGTTAGTTTGATAATATACCTATAATAACTTAAGTATATTTATTAAAATAATTTGCAAGTGTTAAACTCTTAATATTTGCGAATTTACTGTTACCAAATTAAGTTACAAAATTGTATTGTGTTGCATCAGAAATTGTTGCTGTTTTCAACAAAATTAAGTAAAAATTTCGACATCGAATAACACGTTCACTTGTCTGATATAATGCAATTATACATTAAAATTCCACATACAAGTCGATAAACAATAGCACGATATCTTCGAGCATAGCAGCAGCAAATGTTATGGGTCCCCAAAAACATTTTATTGCACCAACTTTCTCTGTGCTTTGAAAGACATACTAAGCCATTGGTCTCGATTGCCTCTGTCCCGATGAGGACACTGCAACATGACTTATCACCAGCTTATTTAGCCTAACTGCTGAGGCGCAGACCTTCCCTAAGGGAGGAAGAATATAAAATAACCCAATATGCTGGGCCCGTACCAATTAATGGTTGTTTACGTTTACAAAAGCAACCAGGACCAACAGATCAACGTTCCTTGCGACCACGAAAAACCCCGAGATAATAAGCGAGATTTTGGTCTCCCATCCTTTAGTCTTCCAGTCTTAGGGCCTGTTTCAAATTCGACAGGTAAGTTCGAAGTAGCTTACTTTGCAGTTCAATTGACATATATTTCATATTACAACTGTCAAATGATCGGCAAATTAAGCTACTTCGAACTTACTTGTCGATTGTGAAACAGGCCCTTAGAGAAACTTATTTACTTTACGCTATAATGGGCCAAGCCACTGCTCCATTAAGTTCCTTCACGATAAATGTAACTACGAAGAATGAGTACCTAGCCTTGAAATAATAAAAAACAAACAAAACATGTCAGTTGACTTAAATTGGGGCAATTGAAAAGAACTAACAGTTTTCGATTGATTTTGTATTTTATCTATCTCTATGGGGCATTACTTTAAAAGCTTTTTCAGTGTTGAAATCGTTATAATAACGGTCACATATATTTCAGATTACTTTTTAATGAGATCACTAACATCGGCATATTTTACATGTAATGGGTATGATTCAAACAATATTTCAACCTAGTCGAAATAATTATGATGATCGTAATCCATATAACGCTAATTTCAATAAACCGAGCCAAACCTGTTCCATAGCAAAATCCCCAAAGCCCCATTTCCAAGAAAAGCGAAAACTGAAAAATTGATACACTTTACGCAAAACAATTGTCTCGAACGCATGAGTTTCTCACCTTGAACCACGAAGCTGCATAATTTTACGTAATTGCCTGTATCATTATCAAACTACCGTATTCTTGCGTAGACGGCCTACGTCGCATCTCGCCGGTTAACTAATATAAAAGTCAGCAGTTTCGCTCTTCGGCAACAGTTGTGTGTGGTCGGTGAGACGAAGCAAACCTTATTCAAACGCAAAATGATCGCCAAAGTAAGTGTACACAGCAACTTGCTATCCCGCTGATCGGAATGAAAGGGAGGCCATGTGCCCAGGCAGGACCCTACTAGAGCAGTTTCCGGGAACAAAATAAAACGAATCCCGGTCCTATTTGAAACACGGTTTAAAGTTTTATATCGACTTTCTATAGCACCATATTACCATCATTCTATATAATAATATTAATGCCATGTCGAATTGTAAATTATAATTGTGCTGTTCCCTAAAAACTTTTAAGTTAAAAGTGCCGCACACAGAGAGGTCATTTAAATTTAATGAGTACTTAATGTCATTTTTTTTATTTAAATCTAAACCCGGCAAGAATAGTGACTAGTTTTGAATTATCATTTTTTGACATTAAGTACTCATTAACGTCAATTGCCGTCTCTGAGTGCGGCAGTTCATCATATTCCCGGTTGTTATTATATATTGGCAGAATGCGGTAGTATATATAACTCTTTATTACTTCTATGGAAGTAGGTTTACAGGCTTTAAATTAAACGATTCCATTTCTCCATTCTATTTAACTTACAATCGTTATTTTGCCTTGCGAAACACTTGGTTACCTCACCTCTACTATTATATAGTATATTTACCGTACTTGGTAACATTTCGAGACGATAAGTGGTACCACATACTATTGAGCCCCACTGGGTTAATATATCTCTGCCTACCTACCCCTTCGTGATACTGCTCGTATTGTTGTCTAGCTCTTTTTTCATTCAATTTTTTCCAGATCTATGTTTAATACACGACCATCACTGTAAAAATTTTGTTTACACATAATGACCCCGGCACATTTTAGAAACGCGACGCGACTCCAAGAGTAATCGCCGTACAACCGGCGGCGGCGTTGCGTCGGATGTTCACAGTGTGTTTCTGGTCATAGAAAACCAATACATTGTTGATTCGGCACAACACGCGTCGGGTTCCATCGGGTCGCGTCGTGTTTCAAAAATGTGTTTCTAGCATAAATCATTATCTGAAATAGTGGTGGTATTCTTTTTCTATTACTTTTTACTACTGTTCTTATACACTTATCTTCTTCTATAGCCTCTACAGTTAAAATTTCTTGTGAATTTTCATAAACGCTTACACTAATGAAAAAAAGCTTTGCTCAACGACATGTTGTCACCCACAGACCGCAGTAGTTCTGTCCGTGGTGGCGCTGGCGTCCGCCGGTGTTCTGCAGCTCGCAGCGCATGGCTATGCGGGCGAGGGCTACGGACACGAGGCGGCTGCGTACGCGCCGGTCGCGCACTACGGACACGAAGACACGCATGTCGACTATCACGTGAGTTGAGCTACAAGTCCATAGATGTGTCGATAAATATGGCATCAAATATGATGTTATATTTATCGATTTTTACCATTAAAACAAAATCAACAGATATGTCGATATATTTATCGACATACCTATTGATTTTTGTCAATCAAATATGATGCTAATTTTTTTATTTTACCATTAAAACGAAGGTTTCCCGACAGGAATAAGCTTAGAGACAATTAAATAAATAAATAAAATAAATAAATATTTAAATAGAAGGAATACATAAGGTTCGAACTGCTTGATCGAACTTATTTTTTCAGGACTGTGTTTCAAAGCTGTATTATGAAAATATATACTTGTCTACATTCTGGTCTAAATTTTAATACATACTATTAAGTAGTAAAAATCAAACAGCAATAGCAGAAAACAGAAATGTTGTGATATACAGTAGACACTTGAACAACAGCATCTGCTAAAAATGAAAATGATACTCGTGCAATCAAGTGTATCATGACTGGTTTTCAACTTTCTTTGTAAAAATAATCCACACCATACGGTATACTACCACGTTTCGAAAGTTAAAGTACAATGTGGGCTTATTTGTGTAACATTAGAGTATCACTAAGCAAAGTAGCTATTCCAAACAATAGGGAACATTGAAACGTAACATCAACCATACTTCGCACAAAGCATTAACCTTACATTTCTAAAATGCCCAACCGTTAATAATGCGATGTTATTGTCTTTTTTTTATAACAATGAATATGATTGCGACCTAACATTGTGCTAACTGAAATTACGCGCAGCCTTCAAGTAATGAATATTGTGGCGATATACGCAATGAGAGCGTTACACGGAGTAATCTTAAAGCTCATTATTGCATCACAGAATAATGTCGCAGGCACCTAAGGTATTCGCTCAACGAAAACAATGACGAGTTGTTAGTTCAGAGTTGGTAGTGATTCGGATGTGTTTCTAGATTTCTAAGAATATTAGTAGCCTATATAAATTTTCCTTACATATAACTATCACCGATTGTATAATATACTTAGGCCATACCATACCATTTTTAATTCTATACTATCTGTTGTATATCTACAGATATACCAGTGAAAGCTGTAACGTGTGTGGGTGCATTAGAAATAGTTTTGTAATGATATTCCTTGTAAATTCGTAAAAAAACTAGAGCGCAAACTTAGGTCTGATCAGCTGAACATTTAACGGCATAGACGTAATTGGGCCAGCGGAGTCTGTTCTGTTTCCACCAGCTTGCAAATATGACGTAATAATAGCTTGTACCAACTAATTGATAGCTTGCATAAACTAGCGTGTCGTGCTATTCAACACAATCGATAAGTTTCCGGGATACGATACTACTACGTGGACCAACTGCCCAGGCTGGACTATTTGTTACATCACTATTCTACACTGCCTGGTCCATTATTCAACTGCTGAACGTAATAATTTACTATCAATATGAAATGCTGTCATCTGTATCTACGTCTACGAGGAAATAAATTCAAATCGGAATGAGTTTTTAATAACTTCTTCTCGCAATAATATAAATCTAATAAAAGTTATCTTAGTCTAGGAAGTCACAAATTTAATAAAACAATCAAAGTCATCCATAAAATAATGTACCTAACATTAAAACTTTAAATCGAATTTATTCTTTAATAGTTATCATAGTTTTCCGCATAGTTTTAAAAGTCACACAAAATCAAACAGAGCTGTATGGAGTGTTAAATTCCATTATGCATTTCAATCCTATTTTTACCGAAGTGCTTCGAAGAAACTAAAATGGAAGACTCTGGATATGTAACATACTGCCAGAACAAGCTCTTGCCATTAAATCCAAATCGTTTATTTTCGCATCGAAATATCAAGTCGTCAATTTGCAAGGTCTACCTACGTATTGAACAGCCACGATTTGACCCACTTCAGAAATTAAAGAGCATAACAGCAAATTTATGGCACAGCCTTTGTCGCTTTGATGTCGTCGTAAATCCAAGAGATACCTGCAGGTAACAATTGAGAGTGATCTGAAATTTCGTCGAGTATATCCCGGTCGTGACTAGTCGCCGAGCAGTATTCCCAGGGCTATTGCGACACAGCGATGGTTGCTATGGTGCCAAGACGGACCATTTGCACAAACCACCGCGTGCTCTCACGCTCGCCTTAATAGTGCATGTGTATTTGCCGATCTCGACCCAAATGCAGGACTTGCGCAAACAATTGACAGATTTGAATAATCCGAAGTCGAGCAATTCGAAAGTTCGGCTTTGGACAGGAGTTGAACATTCGACTGTAATGAAGAGCTTAGTGGCTTGAGCTGGCTCTAGTTATTGCTTTCGAGGTTCAGCTTTCAAATTATATTATTAATGAATATGGTTGACACGACGTGCATGGCAGGGGTAGAAACGACGTTCATTTTTATAATTGAAAACGTATTAATTTTACGTGGGTGTTAGTTCACCATTGCCTACCCCTTTAAGAATATAGGCATGATTTATATATGTATTTACTTTAAAACGATACCTAAGTCTCATAGTGTTAATAAGGTTAATGCCAAAGTAAAAAAAAATGGATTAATAGTTTTAAAATATATGGGAAATCATCAAACTGGTCTTTTTTTTAATACCTACGTTGAAATGTGGGTTTGTCGTATCTTGCTTAAAAACTAATACATTTAAACCATCAGTTTTTTAACCGTAGTAATAATCTTATCCGAAATTCTTTTCCAGGCCCACCCCAAATATGACTACTCATACTCCGTCTCGGACCCCCACACTGGTGACCATAAGACCCAGCACGAGGCCCGTGATGGTGACGTGGTGAAGGGCGAATACTCCCTGCTCCAGCCTGATGGTTCCTTCCGCAAGGTCACGTACACAGCTGATGACCACAACGGGTAAGGATTCCAACCTGGAAAAACCATTTTTAAACTTTCAGATTAATTATATTACAACCTCGAGGAACCGGGAGGAGCCCGATAGAGCAGTGCGATTGAGTAAACTACTCAACGTTTGCTAAGGCCGGTCATTGGATGGGTGACCAAAAATTTTACCTTCCGAGTTTCTCAGTTAATACATAGCACAGTAAATACATAGTTCTATCACAGCTATGATTATGGTGTATAGTTTTTAATACCTCAACACCACACAAAACTAACCCTTACATAAGTAACGCCTAAATAATCTAGAACTTGTAATAAAAAATACAATCTGTAGACACAATAGGAAATCTATAAAATTCAAACTGCCTTTCATAATAATAGCATTATGCAGTAACGAGTGATGTTGCCAAGCCGGTGAAACAAGGGAAAGAATTAGCATTAATTAGCATGTCGGTATTAGACGTGAGCGTTTAATGTGTAATAAGAAATGCGAATAGCGTTCACATAATATAATGACTAGTACGCACAACCTGCCGGATAGGATTACTTCCTAAGCGCTGTATTGTGACGAAACAAGTTTTTTTTGCCAGTTGCATGAGTTACACGTCGAGGAAAACACTAAACTATCAATCATCATTAACTGAAAATTTTAAATGGCTCGCAAAAATGCTGAAGCAATATATTCCTGCCCTAACTACATTTCAGAAGTAATTAAAAAATTTAATTCCTAATATCTTGCGAATAGTTTAATATAGGTATGATAACTTTTAAGTTTTTTGCTGGATAAATATTATTGTAATGTTCCAAGAATAGCACACAATTGACAAATATCAAAACATTGTAGTATTAATAACTATAAAGCTATGTTTCAAATAAGTTCACAAAAAATTATATTTGCAATACATCAAAGATAGTACTTAACATTCAGCTTAGTTCTCTAAGTTAGTCACGTTTTACTTTAAATTCTAACTTTCACAGCACCAACTGTTAACATTGAATAATTATTAAAGAAAGCAATATCTCATAGTAATACTAACTAAACAATTCACAGAAATATTATGTTTTAAAAATATTATAGATACTTAATATTAAAGTAGATGAAATTGGGGAAAACTATAGAACAGAGAAAGTAGTGGGAGAACCGATAAAAAATTAAAGTTGGTTTTTATTTATTGAACTATGTTATTATAACACGAGGTGTACATCCACCTTGTCAAAATTTGTGATTCCAGATCGTAGTTTCTCAAACTTAATTTGCCCAACGTGTACCTTGACCACATGATATTTTAATATTGTGATTCTAAGAATTTGTTACAAAACCATAATTAGTAAAGAAAAAAACTAGTGTTAAGACACTTCTACATATACTTAAGAGTTCCTTAATTAATATTTGTATTCCTTTGCCCCAGATTCAACGCAGTCGTCCACAACACTGCTCCCGTACACCACGAGTACCACTAAACACCAGAGCTGGCATCTGGCCTCTTCAACCATGTGATATTATTACCTTTAATACTTATGTAGATAGTCTTTAGTCGACATCGATCTTTATGTTATAAGACTGCGGCGAAAATAAACTGTTCGAAAAACCTAAAGCCTATTTTTTTATTATTCTTTTCATACGAAACTATCCTGTTTTCAATATTTGAGAAAAGCTGCCACAGGGCTCCTTGATATTACTACTTTCACTTTACTATGTATCATCAATAATAATATGATTGATGTTGATATGATTGATATGTTTATCCCTGATGCGATAGGCAGAGGTGTATCAACACCTACGTTTTGCCTAATATGTTGGGTCATTACTCATCGCTGTTTTAACCCTTACTCGTCTAGCACGACACCGCGGGAGAGACTGGGGTGGTGACAACTTTATTCTGCTCTATTTACCAAAAAAAAACTATTTGAGTATGCAATCATAACTATCACGGTACTACTACTGCAGTAACGTGATGGTAATATTTTTACTACAGTATCCTAACCCAACTCAAAAAAAATAGTATTTTTTTTTGAGTTGCTAAATAATAGAGATAGCAAGATGACCTAAAATATTATATCGATCTGCATAACTGCTCTTATTGGGAGTTTTCACCTAATTTGTATATAAAAATAGAAATCCGGACTTTATTTTATTATTAATTCATAATAAAGTAACTCGCGTCGTCTTGATAAAGTCCTAGTAATCATACGTGAAGCAATTAGTCTAGCTGATAGCTGATAGCGAGAGCACAGAAGAAACTTACAACTAACAAAAGCCTCGTAAATTTCACCAAACAAGGCTCAACATCGAAATCGCATCACAAACCGTACTCGATTCTAGGTTCGGCTCCGGACTGGACTCTTCAGATGGACTTGTATGGAAAACACACAAAATACCAAATGACGTAGCGGTTTCAGCATATAGACCGGATATATTATATTACTTTACTCGTGACTAATCAAGTGTGTACTTCTAATCGAACTGACCGTATCATGAGAAACGAACATCCCTAAAGACCTCGCTATAAAAACCAATAACTACTTTGATTTAACAAACCAAATAACAAAAAGTGGCTACATTGTTGGTTTGTATGCTGTAGACGTGGGAACGAGGGGTATACATTACTAAAACTTGTCTAGAACTTATGTAAGTTCTGCACTGGACCGTATGTCGGCTGAAAAAGGCGGCTCTCACAGAAGCTTACCAAATATGGCTGGGCAGAGTAAGAAGTCGGGGGTGGTGAAGGTAAGTGTTGACTAGTTGTCCAGAGGCCTCTTAAACCTACACTTGGGTCATAAGTCCCAGGCGCTGCCACTGACTCTCCTCTCTGCCACACTATGGACCCAGCACCCGCAAGGTGAATCCATTGAATGCTAAGAGTTTCCGTCTCTCCCGCTCTTTTAATTTCAAAAAGAAAGTTTCCTCAAATTTATGATTGCGAAATGCTAATATAAAATAAAGTAAGTTGGAATAATATTATTAAGTTAAAAGCTCATCCGGCGAGGAACCGGGTACTAGTGCGAGTGGAAAATTATGACTTTAAAATGAATTCAAAGATGGTAAACAATAATTATATTTAAGTATATTTGATTTAAACTAGACTATTAGCCTCTTAAGTTAATTTTTGTTTAATAAATAAACGTATTTGATTTAAATATTGTTTTTTTTTCATCTATCGATTCGAGACCACTGCTGACTTCGCTCTTCCTTGACCCAGCACCAGCACGGTAAATCCGTAGAATATTAAGAGTTTTACAGCCGTAGGTACTCAGAGACGTCAATTAACGTTAATGAGTACATAATACAAAAAATAATCCATTCAAATCTAGACCATTGCCTGACAAGAATAGAGACTAGTTTAGAATTAACGAAAACCACGTTCATGGACCCTTAATTTAAAGCTATGTCTCTGAGTACGGCTGTTATTCTCGTCTTATGTTAACGGTAAATGGCCGTAGGAGTTTATGTTTACCTACTTATACAACTCCTTAAGAAACCCTTACCGCTTGTAAGCGGAGCCATGTAGAGTTTGATCTAGAACTAACTAAATTAACTACAATATCTGCAGTAGTAATACATAAGTTAACCTATGCGCAGCGCAGAAAAATGTTTAAATTAGGTATTAATTGAGGTTTTGTTTGAGGTGTTTGATTTCAGCCGCGTGGTGACGGCAGAGTAGAATACAATTGTCACCACCCCAAATCTTTCCCGTGGGCGCCGTACAAGGCGACTAAGGATAAATCTGACTATGATTAGGAATGGGCAGCAGCGTTCCTCTTATACCACCTAGGCTAGCATGTACTGCGACTTTTGTGCCCGATAAATGGCAATAGGCTCGCCACCTATTACATGGGACTTGAAATATTTGGTGGTGCTAGTTCACCTCTGCCTACCTAAACGTGGGTGCTAGTTCACCTCTGCCTACCACCTCTGCCTTCGGGGATATAGGCGTGATATATGTATGTATGTATGTATGTATTGTTTGAGGTGCGACGTGTGTCTGTAATCATAGCTACGTAGGGATACCCGCTTCTGCGCATTCAAAATTTAGACGCTTTTCCTTCAACTATACCTATGTAGCAAAAGACCGTCATTTTGTTTCAAGTTACGTACCGGGAACTATACTACCATATCATTATATTTGGTGCACATAAAATCACGCCTGATAGGTAGAAGAGTATGAAAAATCGCGTTTCACCTATTTCTGATGAAAAAAAGATCGTAATACAATCAATATACCTACTGGAGAAGTCAATGGCACCGTATTTCAAACACCGTGACAAAATATTACATACACTATGAAATATTTACATATTTATCCAGTTTCGTTACAAATAATAATAATCGCCATGAAGGTATTATTGCATAACATTCGAAACAATAGGACGTATCCTGTTTGAAATAATTTAGTATAATTATTGTGTTAATGATAATCTGTAAAATGTTGTTGTTTTATCATTACGTTTAAAGTATGAATTTACTGCTTAGATCATCTACAAATTTACCGATTTGCAAGAGCAAAGAGGTCGGTTCAAATGTACTAGTAAGGGCTTATAAGGGTAGGAGCAAATTTTCATGGGATTAGTTATGAGTTATATTAGAAAAACTAGTGGTCGCCCGCGACTTCGCTTGCGTTAATGTCGGATATTATATATCCTTATAGCCTTCCCCGATAAATGGATTATCCAACACAAAAATAATTTTTCAATTTGAGTCAGTAGTTCCTTGAGATTAGCGCGTTTAACAATACAAACAAACAAATTCTTCAGGTTTTTAATATTAGTATATATTCTTACAATTATTTTTACTTTTGTCTCGAAAATATACGTGGGTATAAAAGTAGCTAACTGTAATTATTACGACACAAATAATTATTTTCCAATTTTCACCGAAGTCGACCAGAAAGATTGCACTTAATAAAAATTCCTAGGTAACCTATCAATTAACCTGACATTTGCAAATCGATTCAGGCGTCACTGATACAGAACACATTACAACTTAGAGGAAGTTTGGTTGCTAAGCTAGGTAATTAAAGGCTTAAAGTGCATTTGAGTAAGCACGACAAAAATGTTGCGCGGAACGGATGCGAAGAATGGACTTAGGCCAGGTTCGTTGAACAGCCACACTTCACTGCATATTGTGTAAAAGTGTAATTTGTAGGTTGAGTAAACTTTGACACGAATGAATTTTGAAAATCAACATTGTCCGATATACCCCAAATCTCTCCCGTGGGTGTCGTACAAGGCGACTAAGCATAAATCAGTGATGAAGAATGGGCAGCAGCGTTCCTCTTATACCACCTAGCAATAGTACTGCGCTTTTGTGCCCGATAAATGGCAATAGGCTTGCCACCTACCACATGGGATCTAACATATCCGGCGAAACGTGGGTGCTAGTTCACCTCTGCCTACCCCTTAGGGGATATAGGCGTGATTTATATATGTATGTATTGTCCGAGAACACGGTAAAATTCTGAGACAGAATTAATTACACGTTTCTGGTTAAATGATGTGCTAAAAGGGTCCAACTACTTCTGTTGTAGTTAATTTAGAGTACACACACCCTCAGGATGATATTTCCAACGGTTTCTTTATTAACGTAGGTATCGTATGTAAGTGACTAAGATAAAAACATCAATGAATAATAACTAACAAAGAAGAAAAATATTTTTTATTCTAACACCGGCGGAAGACGGACAAAATAATATTAAAAAATTAAAACAAACATGAATTACTCAAATAACTTTGGTTGATCGAAGCCTGACAGAGATTGGCCCGGGACCTTTCTTTCGTGAATTTGACCAATTTACCAAGCTGGCTGTCAATATGTAAACATTTGGCATTAAAAGGCATAATTTTATTATCTTAGCTTAGCTAAAGAAAAAAATTACGTATTCTGCTAAATTCACAATCAATATCACCATTTATGCTTGACTATAACAGAGTAAGTCAATTAGTAACCAGTTACTTCAGGCTGTTATCCTTCCTTGATGTCCAAACACATTTAAATTATATAACCTGTTAGGCAACGTGTCTGTCGAAGAAATTATTTCATAGGGCTATAATCGGTGGTTGTTCATAGGTAAGTTGCGTAATCATGATCCAAACTAATATCAAATTCAACGTGAAATAGCACCCTGGAAAATGAGAATTAAATGGATTCAATTAAAATGACAATTTAAAAATATCACTCTCTACTCGGTACTCTATTCCGCAAGCGTTCACCATTGCACAGACTGGAAATTGGATAGACCAGACCAATTAACTCCGTTTGATAACACCAAATTAGAAAAAGTCACTACTATGGGTGGTCCACAAAAAAATCATTCTTTGGTATCAATTTAACTGATATCTTATTGCAAGGGACAGCTCCAAAATTTAGTATATGGGTAGATGTAATCGTATATATACCTTAGATATACGATTATCTACCCATATCCCAGCTCCTAGCTATTTGTCACTCAACTATTTTACAGCTAAATTATTCTGACTTTTTTCCATAGCATTAACTCACAACGTGCTCTTGCTAGGTAATTACACTTAGGCGCAAATATTAAACCAGCAATTATTTCAGGCCAATTTATTAAAGTTGAGTACGTTTGACTACATAACACCCGTAAAATAATAGTTATTTTGACTATTTACACATTTTTACACAAATTGTGATTTATTACTTTTTTAAATAGAGATATTGTATGACACGGTGAAATAATAATAATTTTATTTGCTTATAATAAGAACATGATATAATCATTATTAAATTTAAAAAAATATTTAAATAAAGGGTTGGTAATGTTTAAAAAATTAGGTCATGCTCAAGATGCAGTTTTAGAAAATGATTTGTTCTTATTTTATTATTGGTTGTTAGTTATGAGTTTTTGGAGTAAATAATTTACTTATTTAAAATAGTACTTATTATATTATTAATAATATCTCAGTTTAAATAAAGTTGGGATTGGTAATAAAAACTAATCGTAAAAATGCGCAATAGAAACATTTTGCTAACAATAAATTGAAGGCGCTAATCGGTAAAGTTTTGTTTTCATTGGAATTCTCTGGCTCTTCTACATTACAACGAACAGTAATAACATTATATTGATTAAAATTAGATTACAAATTATTAAATATATAATAAAAATCAATTAATCATCAAGAACTTTACAAAAGAAAACTTAGAACATGAACGTACATACCTTTTATAAATTTACTGTAAGTAGATTTAGTGGTCCTTATAAGTAGAACCTCAAAAGCTGAATAGAGGAATCGCTATCAATTTTCCAGGTAGCATTTCATAAGCCAAGCACCAACCGGACTAGAAAGACAAAAACTATATTCACGGTGGATTACACAGTTTTTGTAAGGAGCGTGTTCTGAATATAGGATAGAGAAACGGAGTCTGTGTAAAATCTTCATTAACATTTTAATTGTTACCTCCTATTCATCTAGCGAACGACATTGATGGTTTGTTTCGGTATTACCGAACAGAATATTTTAGGTTCAACAAAGCGGCTTTTATAAGTGGAGACATTCAGAAAAATATCAGTAGTCTTCCACAGGTCTTCAAGGAAGATGATTCTCAAAGTAAGTATACTTTACTTATACTTACAGCTTAAACTTTATTAAATACATCGCACTTTCTAACCGTAATCGTTATTTCTTTGTTTTAGAGCATGATTCTGGGTGCAGTATTCACCCTTGCTTGGTTATACAATGTACAAGGAGCATCTTACTCTAAAGTATATGTACAAAATGGGGGATCCGATCCGATAAACTTTGTCAAATACGGTGCACCAGGAGTATTTACTGATCGTCAAATAGCAAGATTGTCTGCTCCACCGATCAATTCTGTACTGCCAGTGCAAAGCATGATTCCGCCATGTGTATCACCATGCGTACTTCCTAGTGATAATCTTGCTCCCGTTGTACCACTGACTAACAACGCTAAATTTATTACTTATGATGCGCCCAGTCTACCAGTGGTAGTTGCTCCCAGTAAAGACGTAAGTATATTATGTGGTCCGTCTAGTATCAAAGGAACAGTGAACTTAAGATTGTCGAGGGCAAAATATTAGCTTCCAGCTGTCCATTTTGCAGTCACATTTATATTTAACCGTAACATAGACTTCCTTTAAACTCGGTGACGATTAAGATGTTATAAATATATTAACGGATATTAAACATATTTTTTTTATTCCAGAATGGCTATGAATACTCCTACGTGGTCTACGATGAAAACACAGGCGATCAGAAAGCTCAACGCGAATCCAGCGATGGTGCAGTTGTACGAGGCCAATATTCGTTCGTTCAACCTGATGGGTATGTACGAGAAGTACAATACACGGCAGATGATTTAACAGGGTAATTCTCGAGTTTCAAACGCTTCCGGTAAACTACTAAAATGTTGCGTGCAATTCGATTAGTAAAATTATTCTTTTTATATTTCAGATTTAATGTTGTCGTCAAAAACATTCTACCAAATTCAAACAAAGCAAAGAACGACAAGAAACCAGAAACAAAAGAGAAGAAAATACCACCTCCTGCCAAGGGCGATGAAAAAAAACAAGCTATTAAAGCGAAACCGGAACTCGTAGAAGACATTGACAATTCTCGCGATATTGAAGTCAATATTGTTAAGCCTAAGCCACCGAAAGCACCGCCAGCACCGGAAAAGAAAGTAGAAGTAGCAAAAGCTCCAGACGCCAAACAAGAAAAGGCTAAGGTGCCACCAAAGGCTCCAGAGCCTGAAAAGTCAAAAGAAACTGTAATCCCCATAAAGGAAACAAAGCCCGTGGCACCTGCCAAGCCAGTCAAGGACACTAATATAGTGTTTTCTCAACCAGCACTTGTAGCTTACGACGATATTATTCGTTGTCTACAATCTAGGATTCAAAGAGCGCAAGGACCTTTGAATGGTATATCTCCGTTAACATACATCATCATACCTAGCGGCGGGCCTTGTTAACCAACTTTTAATGACTAAACGAACAATCTAGTCTATGATTTTCGAATGTTTGTAACTAATTGTTATTCGACAGACATATTGTAATACATTTATTATTTTATTTTTGAATAGATTATGCAATTTGAAAAATAGTTGGTGTTTTTGTTTACCCTAGTAGTTGGACAATAATTTTTTTTTATATCTCTGATATAGTCGCTAGTAATAGAAAAATAATAGAAAAAATCATCCTAATAAAATCTGAAAAATGTAAAGTGTTTATTATAATTATGCTGTTTTCTTGTTAGGGTTGCTGTACTTTTAGCGCGAAAATTTCGATGTTTCGAATCATAACCATATCTAGTTGTCGTTATAATTTCTGAATACATTGAAAATCAGTAGCAGGAAGCACATCCGCAATAGTATCGAAGCCACGATTACATGCCGTTATTAACGTCATTCTAATGTGGCCAGGGTATAAAATATGAATGATTTTAATTTTGAGATAAATTCAAACATTTTTTGATTTCATGAATCGCATAAAATGTAGCCCAAAGATGTGTCAGGTCTATAAAAGTTTAAAAATTAAGCTGTATATGACAACATAACTCAGTTGCTGGTTTTCCAGCTTCTAAGTTTCTATCTCATTTAGTAAACTATATGGCCGTAATCTATCATGCTTCTTTATTCTTTAGAAGGCGCTCATCTATGGAGAGTTTCGTTATTATCGTCGTTGAATCAGATGACGAAGTTTTCCGAAAAATCAAATTTTACTGATACAGCTCTTTACTGACTCAGAATTATCAAGCTTAGTAGCAGTAAGGGCAGAACAGGATACCAACCTATGTGTAGCAGAACCGATAGTCATTGGGCAAGACTATTTTTTTAGTGCAGACCGCATATCGGAATACGCCCTGGAGTGTTAATATTCGTAGGAATGGAAGAAGAAGAGCTGGTTGAAGATCTAGCCCAGTGACGTGTCATGGGAGATAACTTTGCCCAGCAGTGGATTGACGCATGATGGTGATGATCTAATATTTGGCATTCGACTCGGTATTATCTGTCGCACTCAGAGAAGTTAATAAACGGTAATAAGTACTTAAAATAAAAAAAATACAATTCAAATCTCATCATCATCATCATCCGGGTCATCCGCTAATGGCGGGCTGCGGGCATCGAGCGGTAGCTCATGGCCCGGGCATGAACTCAAGGGCCATCAGTCCCCCGGTGGTCTGGGCCGCCGTCTAAAACGGCGGGGCTCCCCGTCGCCCCCCTGTGCTCGACCCCGGTCTGGTGGCGAGGCCCTCTGCGCGGTCTAACCATGTGCCGGGTCATTTACCGTGGGGCAAGGCCCGACTCGGAGCCTGCGAGCGGGCCTCGGCTAATGCCATGTATCCGAGGGAGCGGAGGTAGGGGGGAGGGAACCTGATGGCGGGTCGAGGAGATGTCTGTGGGGATGACGATGATGTTGAGTGGTCGAGTCCTGGAGTGTCTTATCCGGTGAAGTCACGGTGATCAAGCGCGGAGATGATCTCGCGCGATCAGCCGTGACTTGGTTGTCGTGGTCGGTGGGTGTGCCCGCGCAGCAGGCCGCGTGCACGGGGCAATGTCCCGCGCTCGGCTGCGGGCGGCGGGCACGGTCTAGTCGCTGTTCTTGCCGGGCCTATGGTCCAGATTTATATGTTATCATATATACTCATTTAAGTTAATTGCTGTCTCCGAGTGCGGCAGTAAGTCAAATGCTCATTCATAAGCCACATGACTTTCCTGAACTATTTTATAAGAAATTATCTTTGCAATCTTGAAATATTACCATGCCATAAATAATATTCGAGGTTATTTAGATTGATTGACTATTCAAAGTGTTATGTACACTTCGTTGCGATAAAAATTACAAACTGGTTCCTCCATCCATTAAGGAACTTGATATGATCCAGTAGTGTTTTAAATTTATCGATAAATCAACGTCATATTAAGTGAGAAAAGTATTGAAGTGCAATGAATAAATTTTTGTCAATTTTGTATCATGGAGATAAGCAGCTTAAGTTACTTACTGCCACACTTAGAGACGTCAATTAACTTTAATGAGTATTTAATGTCAAAAATTTTCATTCAAATCAAGACCATAGACCTGGCAAGAATAGAGACTAGTTTTGAATTGTCATTTTTTGACGTTAAGTACTCATTAACGTTATTTGAACTCTGAGTGCGGCAGTTAGTTTATCAGTTAGTTTCATTAAATTAATAATTCTCCAGTCAATTAATAATGTGACTTTAAAACGTACTTAATTAAATTAAATGCAATTACTTTTTGATCAAATGTAAATCGTATTTTTTATAAAATTAACAACTAAAACATAAAAATTGGAAGATGGATATGAATGTTAGGCCATGTGACAGATAGAAACATATAGGAAGAATAAGCCATAGCACACCACGCGGGCCCAGTGTATATTGAATCTTAATTACTTTATTACTTGCCTTTAGAAGGCGAAACCCACAGAGCTAATCATAATAACGGAGAACCAGTGCCCATTGATGAATGCTAGCTAACCACAGCAGGTGTAACAAGGGCCAGTAGCTTAAAGTTCTTTCAAGGCACAGAAAATGGAGATATCATATTTTTATTCACTCACACGATGCCCGAAACTAGGACACCTATGGTGTGATATAGCCGATTCTCTTTATATTCTTCCATGCATAGGGAAAGCCTATCTGTCAAGAAAGAAATTAAGACTTGTGATGATGACCCAATAATTCTAGTTAATCTTTATGCATCATCTATATTAAAACATGATCTTTCATAGATTTTATTTAAAAAATATGTTCATTTACATTGTAAATGTCAATTTATACATTATTATATAATATCATACTTCTAGTAGATAATGTTTGCGATATCTTTCATATAACTCATTTTATGTAAAGGTAGAAATAAAGATGATGCCGTGTGGTGACGGCAGAGTAGAATACAATTGTCACCTCCCCAAATCCCTCCCCTGGGTGTCGTACAAGGCGACTAAGGATAAATCAGCGATGAGGAATGGGCAGCAGCGTTCCTCTTATACCACCTAGCAATAACAATGTACTGCGACTTTTGTGCCCGATAAATGGCAATAGGCTCGCCACCTATTACATGGGACCGAACATAATTGGCGAAACGTGGGTGCTAGTTCAACTCTGCCTGCCCCTTCGGGGATATAGACGTGATTTATGTATGTATAATAGAAATAAAGATTGCTGACTTTCTTGCCCAAGGCCCCCTGGTAATTCAGTACTTCAAACTTACCCGATGCAAATATTTCTAATTGTACTAAAACTATGAGGAAGCTAGTATGTTTAAGTGAACAGTGTTAACGTTTTCATGGCTAAACAATGATACGAACATAAAGTTGACTTAGGGCCGATTTCACCGTCTCTCATAGAAACTGAGTATAATAAAACTTGGTTTTGATTAATGCAAACTATGTAGCGGAACTCAGTTTAGAGCATAAACCGAGTTCAATAATTCTGCGGTGAAATCGGCCCTAAGTAGTAAGATTATAAGCGTAAATATAGTGCAGTGACCCGTGCTAAATAAATTATGGACGTATATTCGGTCAATTATCTTCGATCCACCCATCAACTCACTTTTAATTCATATCATGCATCATACCGGTATAAAAGACACTTGTGACGAAACATAACTCAGGATCAAATTTAATGTCCGTATTCTTCAGTCAAATATTTGCCTCTTGGGTTATAGTAATTTGACCATTAGAGCAAATCGAAATATTTATTTGCTTGGTTAAAAAAATACTCAATCTATCATGTAGAAATACTTATTCAATAATAAAACTGAATACGTAGGTATTATTTACACAGTGAGTATACCTATAACAGGTCAATTAAAATTTCAAAACCAACTTGATTCTCACGCGAATAGCGTTGAAACAACATTCGGGCGTGTTTAGGTTGCAGTAAATTAAGTTCGCTACATTTCGTTTGACAAAAAACTAAACAATTTAGAATTTTCCTAACCATTTACATCAGTAAGAAATAATATTCTTTAAATTAATTACAAAAAACAGACCAGGAAAATTGTGCAGTCGTCGGAATGTGAAATACGGTTTGTCGAATTAATGCAACTAATTAACGTTTTAACTTTAAGAAACCAATATTGACGAATATCAGTATTTCTTTTTTATATTGTTACGCAACTGTTAGCATATAGATTAAAATAATCCTATTATTATAGATTATAATAAAAATAAAAACTACAAGAACAATACTGCACTTAAAAAATGCTCGGTAATCTAAATCGGTTCAGGGACATACAATCGGATTGAATTACCAGTACCAAAATAATAATTAACTTGGAAAAAGGATTGTTAAAAATACACTTTTAGGTCACCAAGTCGGCCTCACAACTTTATCGATAAGACTCTTATACTTAGCAAAAGACCTTAAAAACTTGATTGGTCATTTCAAAACCATTTTTAATGAAAATTGGTCTCGAAAGTTTTCCAATAGGTTTTGTTGTTTGTAAATAGAATTTATTTGAATTTATTTGCATTTAAAAAGGATAGATATATTTTGGAATCGAATTCGATTCCTGCATCAGGGTTTACTTTACTTTCTTACCTATCGTATGTAGTATGTACGTGCTACCCACCAGTCCGCACTGGGCTAGCGTGGTGGGTTATGGCCCATTCACCCTATATTCTTCTATCAATATGGAAGGCCCAGCAGTGAGAACATTAAAGGGCTGGTGATGATGTGCCGGTTTCTATCTTTACTTAATTTTTTCCTGCCAATATTTTTCTCATGAAAATAATGTTCTATTATATTTGCACAAGCACTACAGATTTGAAATAAAACAACTTTTACGGATTAGACTCGCGTATATTTAGGTGTTTGGCATTGTTATTATTTAACCCGACATTTCTTTCGATCACCTTACAGAGGCAGTACTCACGGGGAGACCCCTCAGGGAGGTCACCTAAATATACGTGATCCGTAAAAGTTGTTTCATTTCAAACTCATTTAAATTTTTAAACAATTGGATTAGTGACCAAAAATACAATTATTATCTCGATGTACGGAAGGCTTCCGAAGACACCTAAAGCCGTTAAAACCCACCCATCCGGACATGGGCCAGCGTGGTGGGCTATAGTCCATTCGTCCTATATTCTTTCATTCATAGAGAAGGTGCCCGACAGTAGCGACATTAAAGGTCGAATGATGACGACGATGATAAAAAAAAAAAAATACACGTTACCTTTTTTGGTATAATAATATTAAATTGAATGACTTCTATCTAAGTAGCCTATTAGTGGCCATTACCGACTATTAGCTTTCATTGTTACAATCAACCTAAACGGTAATAAAATCCTTGTCGGCCTTGTCTATTCATTCGGCATAGATCATTGATAAATAATTAAGTTTCCGGATATGCCACAATAAACTTAGATTATGGCATTATTATTATGAGAAAATAGAGTACCGACCATTACCTAGTGTTACTATCACAATCCATGTAACATTTTATATAATATGCGTATATAGTTGTTATACTAATTTAAAAAATATAAAAGACTATAAATATATACTGTGTGTTTGGCACCGGACTTATGCTTATACTTTACTTTACCCACGTAATGTATGATAAATTTTATCGACAAAAAACCATATAAATAGGAGTCGCAACCCCTTAACCCTATGAATGGGAGCTATTTTAAAATTTAATTCTTCATATTTTCAAGAGTTTATTCAAAGTCGTTTATTTTATTATTTTATGGACCCACATACATGAAAGTGGCTTTATTTTAAAGGCGATGAAATGAGCTAGCACATTAAACCACATTTGTTGAGAAATTACAGATAATAATAATCAAAAATCCTTGATTTATTTTACTTATTTTGCTCTACCTTAAAAACCGGGCCCTTGACATCTAATTTTTTTTCTTCTATTTTAATCACAATAAACTGTGCTAACTAATAAACATAAAATTACTACCGCTATTCAGACAAATGATTTAGAAACGGTCATACCATCGCCCTGACCACTTGTGGATGGCTGAAAACGCACACGCTGTTAGGCCAGGTCAATTCCTACATGAATTTTCAATAAAAGTGTTTATTGAACGACCAGTTGATCGGACATATTATCTTGCCCGACAACTTAAATGGATATTAATATTTTTGGAGCTCCTACAAATTGATTTTTTGGAAGAGCCTCCGTTAGTGTTCAGGCAGCGTCAGCAGTAGCGGCCTTATTATTTCCAAATGTACCGGACATTGCTCTCGAAATGTGAGATTGGACGAGTCAGTACGATCGCCTGGCCACTTCGGCGCACCAGACTTAACTTCTCTCGACTTCTGTTTTTGGGGAACAATGAAGTAAAAAGTTTATCGCAAAGTTCCAAACACCAGGGAGGAACTCGTTCAAAGGATTATGGCTACAGCTGAAGAGATACAAAACGAAAGAGCAATGATAATGAAGAACGTTATGAATCGTTAAAATTTTCAAAAGAATACCCCTATTCTTTTGAAAGTATTGACTTGTATTTGTTAGACTGTTTCTAAATCATTTGTCTGAATAGCGGTAATAATTTTATATATATTAATTAGCATAGTTTATTGCGAATAAAATAAAAGAAAAAAAAATATGTCAAAAGCCCAGTTTTTAAAATAGACTACAAAAAGATAAAAAAACAAAATTTTACAAAATTTTTCGTCTAAATAAAGGGATTTTGATTATTGTTTTCTAAAACTTCTTAACAAGTGTGGTTTTAAGTGCTAACTTATTTCAACGCCTTTAAAATAAAGCTACTTTCATGTATGTGGGTAACATAAAATAATGAAAAAACGACTTTCAATAAACTCCGAAAATATGAAGAATTAAATTTTAAAATGGCTCCTATTCATAGGGTTGTGGTTTGCTACCCCTATTTGTATGGTTTTTTGTCGATAAAATTTATCATACAGTACGTGGGTAAAGTATCGGAAGTCCGATCCCAAACACAGTGTATACCTACATAAATTACTCCAATTTATTCCTGAATGAATGTGCTGAGATGTTGATATGTAGGCAGAGATAAATTAACACATACGTGTCTTTACCGCCTGTCGCCTTATGGTGGGTGTGGGGTGGTGACTGTATTCTGCTGTGCTATCACCACGTGGCGTTAATACAAATGCAATAACTAACATCTTTCCATAAACCGCTGCACCGTATATTGTTTGGTACAGTCCTTATGAGCCCAATTAGTATCGGAACATGAGTAGGTACGGCCTTGAGAGTGTCAAAGTTACAGAGTCAAGGTGCGTGCTCGCATTTCTCCGCCCCACCGCACGCCGCCCAAAGCGTGGTCCGCGTTCTATAAAACCATTACCGCACCGCGTTGACATCAATCTAGTGTGGTGTGTTAAGCTATACGCTCAAAATGTTCAGCAAAGTGAGTGCTTATTTAATAAATTTAAAAACTAAAACTTCGTACACGACAACTCAAAGGACTCATTCAAACGGTGCTTTGTGATACTGTTTTAAGCTGACCAATAAATTGGTTTTAAAACAAATCAAATAAATAGCTAAATGTGGATAGTTACGGATTAATTTTAGTTCAGATCGTTTTTAAGTTCAAATTAAACGATCGATCTCATTTATTCGGTTTACTTACTTACTGCTCCTATTTTTAGGTTCTATGTATATAATATAAGTATAATAGAGTTGTATCTAACAGCAAAGCCTAAATGTAAACAAAAACTTTTTAAATAGAAACACTAATAATCAAAAAATAGAACAAAACAAAAAAAAATTAAAAGGAGTGCAATCTTACGTAAGAAGTAAAATCTTATGGGGTTTCAAATGAAACTCCCTCAACTTAATTGCTCTAGTGTCATTTCAATTCTGTGCTTTAAGTTTTGCCATTCCACAATGGTTGTTTAGTTCTTAGTTTTAACATTATTACAGTAGATACATCATATAGATCCTGTCTGGCGCACCAAGATCAGAAAAGAGAAGGGCACAATTTATTGATATATAGTCTGTATATTCACACCACCCAGTGAATAAACTAGGTATTGGTGTCGTCTAGCCCAGTCTGTCAGCAGGAATAAACAAAACTTATTGAAAACCATTCCGAATTCCAGATCGTAGCCTTCGGTGCCCTCTTGGCCGCAGCCAACGCCGGTCTCTATGGACATGGCCACGCCGTGTCTTCCCAGAGCATTGTCCGTCACGATGAGGCGCACTATGCGCCTACGCACTACGCTGCGCCCGCGCACTATGCTGCGCCCGCGCACTATGCCGCGCCAGCGCACTACGTTGCTCCTGTCGTTCACGCCGCGCCCGTAGCTCACTACGCCGCACCTTTGGCGTATGCTGGCCATGCTGGTCACTACGATGGTCATGACGAATACGTAAGTAGACCAGACAAAACTACAAGTTAATTTCTAAACATATTAATGCATTTTTCTGGTCTGAACTTCTATTTGAAGACCACTAGTACTATACTGTACTGTGGTGTTTATGTAATCTAAATCAATACTTTTTAAAAAGTAATGTTATTCGTTGTTAAAAGAAGTATTTCATATCATATTTATCAAATATCTGGAATACATTGTACCAGACACCAGATAATCTTCAAAAATACCTTAAATCTTAGTTTAAAAAACGCCAATCAAAACCGCAGAGTACATCATCATCAGCAGACCTTTAATTTCCCTGCTGCCGGCCATTCCTATTAATAGAAAAGCATAGGGAGAACGAAGGACAAGGAGAAAGAGAAGGAGCAATATCGGGATAGAGCACACGAGACCCTACAAGTCCGAAACTGCGACCGTTTTGAACTCATTTTTAATTTGTTGTTCTAAAGGCTCACCCCAAATACGACTACTCGTACTCCGTGGCTGACCCCCACACCGGCGACCACAAATCCCAGCACGAGAGCCGCGATGGAGACGCCGTGCACGGCTACTACTCCCTGGTGCAGCCCGATGGTTCCGTCCGCAAGGTCGAGTACACCGCTGATGCCCACAACGGGTAAGACTTCGTCTCACTTAGTTCATGATCTTACGAACAAAAGTCTCTCTTAGTTCTTTGATCTTACGAACAAAAGTCTCTCCTAGTTCGTTGATCTTACGACCAAAAAGTCCTTATTACAAAATACAGATGCATATTTTCAATATCGAAACCAACTTTCTGGCAAATGAACCAAAAAATAGGTGACTGTTTTCTGATAAAATGGAGATTTTTAAATTATTTTGTTTTTAGAATATTGTGGTTAGAAAAAGTTCGAAAAATTATAGTGTTGATGGGGCAATTTTTCGAACTATTTCTAACCACAATATTCTTTTACTATTTTTTCTAACATTTATATTATAATGTTGATATTAAATTCAAAATAGTATTTTCTTTAACCTGACCTTAAAGAAAAAAAATAATATAAATAGCGGATTAGTAGTACAGTAATGAGATTAGATAAAGATTATGAAAGAGTAATCTTTGCTTGTCTTTCTATGAGATCTAATACAAAACAATGAATATAAATTACAAACCTTATGTTTTTTACAGATTCAACGCCGTAGTCCACAACTCCGCTCCCGCTGTGCATGCCGCCCCCGCCTACCATCATTATTGAGAGTTACAAACATAACCTTATCCTCATGCCATTAAGCTCCAATTTATTTATACTTTTGTAACTGTGTGAGAATGTGTCAACTGTAAATAAAGTGTGGTTGAAGACTTAAACACGTATTTCATTTTGGTATACCGAAATCAACTAAGAATCGTTTTACAAATTATTAAAATTAAATTCTGTTTTTAAATGAAACGAGAACTCTCGTTATCTTCTAAACCGAATAAATTAAGTTGTTTTAATAATACTGCGTAGAAAAAATATATAACTACAAGGTATATTTTCAATAATAGTACCTATTTGAAAATACCACTTGTTCTTAACATATGTCATACTTTTATTACTTCTTCTAATAATAGGCAGATAGTTTCTGTTCTATATTGTGCTTTCTGGATCACACCACACCATGTACCTATACAGAAATTATAACAATTAAACTTTAACTGATTAACCAGATACAGCCATTTGAAATAAAACAACTTTTACGGATAAGACTCGCGATCGCTGATCGAAACGTCGGGTTAAATAATTAATATGCCAAACACCAAATTATACGCGAGTCTTATCCGTAAAAGTTGTTTTATTTCAAATGTGTAGTGCTCGTGCAAATATAAGAAAACATTACAGATACAGCCAACTAAATCTGAAATATTTTATCACTATCACTTTAAGTAAGTACCTCTTCGGGGATATATCGGCGAGATTTCTGTAGTTATCAGTGACATAAAGACTTTATAAACTCTAGAACCTTACATAACAATAACAAACCAAATAACTGAAATTGTTACATTGTTGGTTTGTATGTTGTAGAAGTGGGAGCGAGAGGTATACCAGCTAAATTCCTATAGGTACATATACATTATTAAAATACCTTGGCTTGTCTAGAACTTACGCAAGTTCTACACTGGAACGTGTGTCAAAGGCTGCTCTCACAGCATCTTACCAAATATGACTGGGCAGAGAGAGATGTCGGGGTCACAAAACACTTGGGTCACAAGTCCCAGGCGCTGCCACTAACTCCCCTCTCTGGCACTCTATGGGCCCGGCACCCGCATGGTGAATCCATGTAATACCAAGGCTCGAGTTCACCAAAATATAAAACAACTGAATAAAAGATAAACCCCAGTTTTTGACAGTTCTTACATACGATAAAATATCAAAAACCGACGGTTAAATAATAATCAACTGTTAACGAGTTGGTGAACTCCAGCCTAAGATTTTTTGTCTCGTCTTATTCGATTGCCGTAAGACAAGACAAACATTAATGGGGTATTTCTAATAACTCGTAATTACGTTGCACCTGGAATTGCACTTTGAGTGAAACATCTTCACTGGCAGAAACGCACACCTATGAGGTGGCAAAAACGCGCACCTACGCAACGAGTGTCGAGATGAATAATTTTCTTCGCGTCAATTAACACAGTTTCTGACTGGCGCCTAGTGTATATATTTGATATGATGATCATTAACCCTGATTCAGCCGCTTACTTGCACATTATTCTGCTTGTTCTATTTAATTCTGTATGTAATTTTCAGTTATTTTTTTTACCATATGGAAAAATATTATAAAATTAGCAAAAAACAGTACAAACTTCTGCATCATAGACGTCAATTAACTTTAATGAGTACTTAATGTCAAATAATGACAATTCAAAATATTATTCTTGCCGGATCTAGATTTAAATGAATTTTTTTGACATTAAGTACTCATTAAAGTTAATTGACTTCTCTGAGTGCGGTAGTATGTATTCTATGATACTAGTGGACGCCCGCGGCTCCGCTCTCGTTAATGTCGGTTATTATATAGCCTATAGCCTTCCTCGATAAATGGACTATCCAACACAAAAAGAATGTTTCAATTTGAGTCAGTAGTTCCTGAGGTAAGCGCGTTGAACCATACAAACTAACAGACAAACTCTTCGGCTTTATAATATTAGTATAGATTAAGACAATCATAATGCAAGAACAGATTTAGTTTCTTGTTTCTGCAACACAATTGACTATTATCAAAGACATCACTTGATATTACATAATTATGAGAATATTTAGATAATAAATCTAAAACAACTTTACTTTACTTTGTTTTGTTTGTTGTATATTAAATTGTGATGTGGTGACGGCAGAGCAGAATATAAATGTGACCATCCCCCACGGGTGTCGTAAAAGGCGACTAAGGGTTAAAACAATGAAGACGAATTGACAGCATTTCGTAAAATATTCCGTAATTGGTGTATGCCACAATGTATGATAATTAATGTAAGCGTGTAAGCGCCATTAGTGTAAGCCCGTAAGCCACGGACAGATAAAAAAAAACCAAAAGATTAAAAACTAATGGAAACTGGGAACGGAACTTACCATTATCTGATATGTACAATTTTATTTTGGTTTATTTTATAGTTATAAATGTATATAGGCCTTGTGCGTCACTACCAACCTACCATTTACATTGCATTGGATAGGGTTGAAAATAACATTAAGATAAGAAATTGTATAGTTTTGTGTAGCCCGCCGTGCTGTTGACTGTACTCTAAAGCTTATTCCGGTTAAAAATAATTAAAACCAAATTTATTGAGTCGCCCTTCGGTGAAATATCTCTGTTGCTATCAAAAGAGCTATCAACTTAATCCATTTCGGCAATTCCTACATAAATATTGCATTAAGATCTCATTAAAATTAAGGATTTCCTTGAATTGTTTCAAAGGGAATCTGACCTAAATAGCCGAGAACCAACTTGGCGTAACGATTACACAGCGATGCGAAATAAAGAACTTCGGGTTGACGTCCGTTGTTAGTCAATCATTGACAACAGACGCTAATAGCCACTTGAAACATTTCAGCTCTAACATACTTCCATGACATTAGAAAAACAAAAAGGTGCATTTTTTATGTTGAAATATTGGGAATACACTGCGTCTTTCGTGCATACTAATTACTAATACATAAATCACGCCTATATCACTGTAGGCAGAGCTGAATTAATACCCACGTTTCGCCAATTATGTTAGATCCCATATAATAGGTGGCGAGCCTATTGTCATTTATCGAGCACGAAAGTCGCAGTACATTGCTAGGTGGTATAAGAGAAATGCTGCTGCCCATTACTCATTGCTGTATTTGCCCTTAGTCACCTTGTACGACAACCGCGTGAGAGATTTGGGGTGGTGTCAATTGTATTCTGCTCTGCCGTCACTATACAATAGAAATGCTCAAATAAATTGGGTAATGTGATTTTTTAAAGTCGTAGGTTTAGATTAGGTAAACCTATATATTTATTATTAAAAATGCATTGAATATTATAAAACTTTTGGATATATATTGGATTAAGTGAGACACACAGATTGAAGTCTCGTTCAAAGGTGTCTTACTGTCTACATAAATATAAATATAATTTTTTTTTTTCACTCACACCTATCATCTAGCCCAAAGTAAGTAGCATAAGCACTTGTGTTATGGATACTAGATGACGGACATATTTTTAATATAATTATATACAAATGATGAAAATATACTACATAAACATATACACAACCATGACCCCGGAACAAACATTTGTGGTCATCACAAAGTTTGCCCCTACCAGGATTCGAACCCGGGACGTCTTCACCGATACCCAGCAATCTGAGCATTCGACCAAGGCGGCCGTCATATGAATGATCTGACTGATCTACATACTTCTAAAAACACATGCTTCCTTATTATTTGTGGCCGATGCAGTATGTCTTTGGTCATAATGCTTCCGACTAAGCACATAGGGCCAGCTTTTTGTATTCGAACGCATAGGAAACAAATATATGAAACTGACGTATTACAGAACAAACAAAACGTCAGTTTCATACTTTTGTTTTCTATGCGTTCGAATAAAAAAGCCACTTGGCTAGGGCCACAGGGGGCTTAGACAAAGTTACATACCGACAAAGATAACGAAGTTCGATAAAGCAAAATGTATGGGATATGACGTAAGTCGCCGTGAAATCACGTGACCAAAATCGTCTTCGTAAGGTCCTAGTTATGTTGGTAGCGCAAGCTAAGACGCTGTTGATACCAAAGTAATATAGCCGATGGTGACGAACTTCGCCACGTTATCGTTATAAGCCAATTGCCACTTGGCTACGGGCCCAGGTCTAAAAAGCTTTCTTGTCATGCGGCACTAAAGACGTATATTATTATTTTAGCAATTTTAAAATTAATGGAACCATAAAAAATGGAAATAGACCGAAACGTACATTTTGTGTCTTTCCGAGAACAAAGCGTGCGAAATTATTTATCTTTGCGCCCATGAAACTTACTTTGAAGTACAACTATGATACTAACTGCCGCACTCAGAGACGTCAATTATCTTTAATGAGTATTTCATGTCAATCCTTGGGCTTTCTTCACCTTTAACCACGTTCAAATTTAATGCACACAAAAATCAAAGGCTTCGACGTTGATGTTTCTGAATAGAATAAGTGGGTTAACCGCAGGGTAATTGCGATCACACCAAACATCAGTTTAAAACAGGAATTAACAATTAAATACAATTACTTCCTTTGTTTCAGTTATCGGATTTATTTAACTGCTGTTTAGAATAGGTTCTACGGTTGATGGTTTAATGATATGGTTTATGTTACAAACCAGAAACATCTCAAATCAGTAAATCTTATAGACAGTTAATATACGTTGAAAGAATAAAGATCATTGTCTTATATTGTTTAAGCATTGAGAGTCAAAAATGAGCCTTCTTTATAATCAAACGTAATGCCCTTACTAGTTTGGGTTATCTTACCTATTTAATGGAAGATATTTTTTTATTGAAGTTTTATACTATTCGTTGAAATCTGTTTTTCGCGAGAATTGTGAAGAGTAGGTGTATATAGATAAGTAAAGGTATTATATATAAACAATACAACACAATATAAAAATATTTAATGAAGTTTTTATTCACTTTTTATTAGGTTCGTGTTCCTAAACTCTATGTATACTTAAATACTTATATTGTAAAAAAATCTGTTGGTTTTCCTAGAGCAAATAAATAATTAGTGTTATTATATCATAACTATTTGACCATTGACTCATAGTCAAGTGTCAATCATCTCACGTCCTAGTTTAATAGATACTGATACCATGACATATATTTTATTGTAATGCGATAGAATTTATATTGACCTTAGGTTTTTGTCACCGTCACACCGAGGTCCGCGTTCAGCTCGTAACCCCACTTATTCTTGGTGACTCTATAAAAAGCACCACTTACAGGCTATCGATATCAATCACGGACTGACGTGGAAACAATTAAAATGTTCAGCAAAGTGAGTGTCTAAAAATAAAAAGAATTGTGTGAAATAAGTGGCGTGCTTTTAGTTGCCTTTCAATGGTGTTATTGTTCAGGAAAAGTTTTCAATTATTGTGTGGTTTTTTCTGTTTAAAAGTTTCATTATCATATTTTATTTAATACTGCGTGGTTAAGATTATGTTTTGCCTCGTACTAACAACCCAATCCTGGACAATCAGCCATTGCGAAATATTTTACGCCGCGAAAAACAGGGGCCGTACCATAACGCATTAGTGCGATCCAAACGCGGGTAACAAAACGGGACGCTGCTCTTCTTGGCTTATAGCGTTGTCTCATTTTAACAATGGGAATTGTGTCGCGTTTAGAGTTGGTGGTAAGGCCCGGCAGTGAAAATAATTGACGAAATTATTCCAGATCGTAACTTTCGGCGCTCTTTTTGCCGCGGCCAACGCTGGCCTCTACGGTCACGCTGTGTCATCGCAGAGCATCGTCCGTCACGACGAGGGACATTACGCTCCCGTGCACTATGCTGCACCCGCGCACTATGCTGCGCCTGCGCATTATGCCGAGCCAGCTTACTACAACGCTCCCGTAGAACATTACGCTGCCCCGCTGGCTTATGCTGGCCATCAGGATCATGATGACTATGTGAGTACTTACTCAGTACATTGGACAACTAAACTGTGACAAATATTGTGTCACCTAACACTTCCGATTATTTCTTATAATGTTATGAAACCACGTGGTGTTTTGTCACTTATTATTGAAGGGGCCCCGTCAACCTACACTTGGGTCACAAGTCCCAAGCGCTACCCCCGATTTCCCTCTATCTTTGTCACAATATGGCCCCGGCACTCGTATGGTGAATCCATGGAATGCTAAGCGTTTTCGTCCCCTTACTACTAATGACTACTTCTCGGATTATTTTAAGTCCTATTTTACTCTATAATGGACGATAAGTACTGCCATTATCTTCTACATACCTGAAAATAGGCTCAGTC
The DNA here is from genome assembly GCA_963931975.1 of Cataclysta lemnata. NCBI lineage: Eukaryota > Metazoa > Arthropoda > Insecta > Lepidoptera > Crambidae > Cataclysta > Cataclysta lemnata. Next base: position 5,966,110 of record OZ008343.1, read on the forward strand.
CTTATTTGCATCAGCATCATCACCAGCCCTTTATTGTCCCCACAGCTGGAACACGGGCCTTCCCTAAGGATGGAAAAAGACACCCACCACGCTGGCCCAGGGTTGGTAGGTATTAACGACTGCAGCTGGGACCAACGGCTTAACGTAGCACGAAACTCGAGATAATAAAGTCCAATGACCGGCCCTAGCGCCATTGCTTAGTTTTCGCAAGCGCAGAACGAACGCGCTATGCCGCCGCGCTAGCGGGCTCCTCCTAGCGAGTCCTTATTTTATTTAGGTCTAATGTTACACTATGGGTGTTAATATATTTGGGGTACTTTATTCCAGGCGCACTCTCACCCCAAATATGACTTCGCCTACTCCGTGGCTGACCCACACACCGGCGACCACAAGTCCCAGCACGAGAGCCGCGACGGAGACGCCGTGCACGGCTACTACTCCCTTGTGCAGCCCGATGGCTCCGTGCGCAAGGTCGAGTACACCGCTGACGACCACAATGGGTAAGACTTTAATTCCATTAAACGTACAAAGATTTTAAAGGTTAGAAAAAGAATTTCGAAAAATTATGATCTTGAGGCGGGAATCGAACCCGCGTCCGCTGCTAATTCGATTCCCGCTGGTTCGATTCCCGCCTCAAGATCATAATTTTTCGAAATTCTTTTTCTAACCTTTAAAATTTTTGTACTAATTTTTCTAACATTTATATAATGTTAAAATTAAAATCGAATAGTCCATTAAACGTATCAGAAACACAGCTCTACGTCACGACCACAATGGGTAAAACTTACATTTCATAAACGAATAAAATAAACTTAGCTATACGTGCTGACGACCACAGTGGGTAACATTTTATTCCATTATACGAATAAAAGAAACACAGCTATAAGTTATATTATCGTCGTCACCAGCCCTTTAATGTGCCCACTGCTGGGGCACAGGCCTTCCCTATGGATTCATGGATATAGGGGGAATGGACCTAAACCCTCAAGTGTATTGGTGGATTTAAACTACTGCAGATTCGGCCCGGACCAGCCGCTTAATATACCTTCCTTAGCACAAAGGAACTCGAGATAATAGAGTTTTGGTCACCCATCCAATTCCAAATCATCGAGGTCCAGCCAGGTGTGAGAAAGTAATGAACATTATAATTATCTCTATTATCAGTTTCATCTAAAAGTATGAGAAGCGCCTTTAGATTGTTTAATAATAATGTAAAGAGAAATGCAATAAAAAAATGGTCACAAAATTATGAACGGTTGTCCAATTGTCATGTACTTCTTTGAAATGTTTAGTTACTGTCATCATTGAGTTATAAGGTAAACGCTAGTAATAGTAGTTCAATGCTGTCAATATAAGAAATTGTGATACCTAAATATTACCTAACTACTAACTCACACTCGTTTTCATTAAAACGATTTCTTGTTACAGTTTCAACGCGGTGGTGCACAACTCCGCTCCTTCCATTCATCCCGAACAGGCGTACCATCATTATTAAGCACCTGGAATATCGTTGAATCTGTTTGCCATGTACCAAATTTGAACATAATTTATTAAACCTTTATTATGATTTTACATTGCCTTTTTTTTCAAAAAGACTTTATTTTCCAATCCTATAATAAACCAAATCAAATAAATTGTAGTCCAACATATTTTATATTAGACGAACATTATTTTCTAGATAATATATTAGCTTTTGTTTATCCTAGGTATACTCATAGCTTCAATGTGAAGTGACTATTTACTTCTTACGCGAAGCAGAATGCGCGGAGTACTACAATCCTTCAATGATAGTGAGCAGGGCATATGTGTAAATGAAGAGAGAGAGAGTCGTACAAGGCGACTAAGGATATATTAGCGATGAGGAATGGGCAGCAGCGTTCCCCTTATACCACCTAGCAATAGCAATGAACTGCTACTTTTGTGCCCGATAAATGGCAATAGGCTCGCCACCTATTACATGGTACCTAACATAATTGGCGAAACGTGGGTGCTAGTTCACCTCTGCCTACCCCTTCGGGGATATAGGCGTGATTTATGTATGTATGTAAGAGAGAGAGAAACAGAGCGTTGGTAGCCCCCAACAAGGTGGATCGACGATCTAGTCAAAAAGTCGCGGAAAGCCTGCATCCTCGGCTTTCCGTGACGTTTCTAGCCTTGTAGGGCTGATTGAATTTGAATTCCTTAAGGGAACCCTCCATCTAGCAGTGAGCGCCTATCGGCAGAAATGTTGATGATTAGTTTAAGTATCTAATAGAAATCTATCCGCATAAAGTATCTCGTAAGGTTGTTCAAACACCGATCGCAATCACAATGCCAATGTTTCCAATTTTGAGAACCGTCTACAACAAATGCGCAACAAAACTTATAAGATTTTCTAATACTGTAGTACTTTATTAATTGACTTAAAGCACGTAATTAGTAAATATTTTACCAACAGCATCAAACTCCTTAGGCTTACCAACTTTTAGGCAACTTAATTTGATTGTTAAACAATGATAGCGCTATACGTAAAAGTACACCCATGTCTCACTTTGACAATGCCTAGGAAGAAAGTTGAAATTTGAAATTCCTATAATTAGGTTTATAAACCGCTGGTTTCGCAATAACAGTGTACTTAAACTAGCCGATATGTAGATAATACATAATCAACATAAATCAAGTAAATATTTAACTGCAAGTAAATTTTATGTGTTTTATTATGTGTTACAGTAAAAATTCATAATAAGTGATAACTAGCTATGCCTGATAAAATCAGTACTAGTTGGTACAATTAAATAATCTTTATTAATTATACCAATTTTTACTGATTGTAAAGTGAGTGGGTAAAAAGCCTATTTTCATATACTCGACACGAAGCGACCAGTTTAAATAAAACAGCTTATCATTAAAATAATTTGTATAAAAATAATCAGTATGGTTAATCTTCGAAATAATAATAACGTTAGAAAAATAATATTTTTTTGAGATTTTTCCGACCTGGTGTTCTTGTTGTACTTTTATATATTTCCACGTTTATTTTTAACTATGAAAATGTGTCAAAACGATTCATTTTTATTTTTTGCAGTCAAAAGTTATTTGGTCTAGTAAAGAGTACTGACTGTAACACATGCACATAAAATTTTGAACCTTTACATTTCTTGTTAAACCCTAAAATAATACGAAGGCAACACTTCAAATTTACCAGTTGTTTAATATTTATATCATTTACTATAAACTAAACATGCCATACAAAATTATTTGCTCTTAACGTTGAAGTAATAAAGAGGTTTATGCTAGTTTATTATATTGTCTGATACGCAAAGGCGTGACTAACTCTGAACAATTTTAGAGTAGTATAACACTTAAGAAGTGTACATTACACTTAGCATACATACATATGAGTTTTATTTCACACTCAAATTAAATATCTTATTGTGATGATTATTAGGAAGGAGATACTATAGCACAAAACACAAAAATTTTTAAATTCGTAAAAACGTTTCCGTCACGCCTTATAAGTTGTACGCCTTTTTCCTAATTATCATGTTTACAAACATCGACTACACCCATGCACGCATGAAAAAAGCATTGTAAAACCGCGTCTTAATTAAAATATAAACTAAAGCGATTTCATGTAATTACACAAGACCGATGCAGTAACTATAGGCGGGGCCATAAAATGGTTAGTGAATTAGCCAAGTTGTCTTTATTTGGCAACAATAGTATATCTGATAAGGTTACCAATACAAAGGGAGACCTTGTTGGTATTCTTAAGTATCATAATCGTATAAACTACCATTGTGATAGGTATGACTGTGTCTTTTGCTTGGAATATATTAATGTTGTCAAAATTATATCAACCTGCGGTGTACTTAACATAATGAGGAAAACTGTAAATTAATATTCTCTTATATTTGCGAACTACACCTTATATAAGAAAAAATATATGATTTAGATTTAAGTGCCTTATGGTGACGGCAGAGTAGAATACAATTGTCACCACCCCAAATCCGTGGGTGTCGTACAAGGCGACTGAGGATAAATCAGTGATGAGGAATGGACAGCAGCGTTCCTCTTATACCATCTAGCTAACATAACTGGCGAGACGTGGGTGCTAGTTTACCTCTGCCTACCCCTTCGGGGATATAGGCCTATTTACTGCGTACCTGTAAAAATAAATTTATCACTACCCCTTCATCTCTCGTGGGTGTCGTTACAAGACGACTTTTAGTTGTAATATTTGGATAATCGACAAATAAAGAAAGCTGTGTTGACTTATTGGAAAGGACACCAGGCAATTTCCATACTATGTTAGTACAAAAAAAACTGCGCGGCCAGACCTAGGATTGTTGCTAATAGCTAGACCATATTAAGAATTAAAAAAATAAATATGGACTTAACCTTGTAACGGCATTTTCTGAGTAGTTATTTAGTTAAGAAAAAAATATAAAAAGTCTTAATGCATTTAAAGGGGTTTTACTGGAAAAGGGTTCACAGTGGGAAACTAGTAATACTGTGAAAAGGGTCGTACTCGGAAAGTAGTAATACTGGTGAAGGGGTCGTACTGGGAAAGGAGTAGTAATACTGGGAAAAGGGTCGTACTGTGAATGGGATCGTACTAGGAAAGAGGTAATACGGAGTAAGGCGTCGTCGGTCTAGCTATTTGAAATATTCTTAGCTCTGGCCGTTAAATTTTTTTTTGTACCAGAATGCCTGGTGTCCTTTATTTTGAATTAGCTAATAAAAGATAGATGTTTTGATTAGTAAAAAGAAATAGATATTAATAAAAGGAAACAAGTTGCTAGTACTATTTCAACACTATATAACTGCCGCACTCAGAGACGTCAATTAACTTTAATCAGTACTTAATATTAATTCAAAACTAGTCGCTAATCTTGCCGGATCTATTATCTAGATTTAAATAAAAAAAATTGACATTCAGTACTGATTAAAATTAATTGACGTATCTGAGTGCGGCAGTAAGAGTTATAATGTAATCAAAAATAAGCAACAGCGGTCCTGGGAACAAGCAAATTACTGCTACTTAAGATCCCTGTGAATAAAAATAGGCTCGCTCTTTATGAAAAAGCATGTGAAATGTAGGTGTTAATATCTCTTAGCGTACCTTTAATGCTACTCTTGTCTTCAGTCTCCAATCACATTCACCTCTTACGACAACCAGCAGGCCTATTCCCTAACTTTTTTTGACAGGTGAAAGTGATGATCACCGAACTATTTACTAATACATTGCTGTTATCGCAGGAGAAGTGTCACAATAGCATTATAGTAAAGTAGTAATGGATAAGTAAATAGTTCGGTGATCATCACTTTCAACTGCCAAAAAAAGTTAGGGAATAGGCCTACATGTGACTGATAAGGGTGACGTCAATTGTTTTTCTGCTTCGCCACCACGCAAGGATTTGCCTTGCGTGGTGGCAACACAGTGTGATTTATGGTGGATAGACTCAAGAACATACTACAATAAGTTATTAAATTAATAACAAAATGTTTCTTTTTACTTATCTACCCCTATATTCTAGGCTAAAGTATCTTAAGCTTTTATGTTATGGTTACCATATTAATTAGGATCAAATACAGGTTCAAAATAATCCTATAAGAATAATAATAATTTTTGTTTATGTATAACGGTAACTCGGTGTGATGGATGATTTCAATCAAAAGGAAATGAATGGCTTGATAACGTCTGACCAATATGAATAGCGAGAACATACTGCGCCTTCCTCAAAATAAGCTGGGATAACACAGCAGGAAGATGGTGAATAATGATGTTCACCACGCGATATTTGTCCCTACCAGCATACGTGCCTAAGAACTCTATAGGCAAGTCAATAGGCACCATCCTTACCATTGGACAAAACCGCCCCAAAACTATTGATTTACATGTATGCTTGATTGTGATGCGTGATTTTGCCGACCGCCGCATATCGTTAGCGAAACAGGAGCAAGCTTTTTAAACAAACAGCCTCTAAAACGCACTGAGCAAAAATAATTTCAAGTATGTTCTCATAACCCGCGAGGCCCAACAATAAACTCAAACAATCTTATCATGGCCCATACTGGCCATTATCATGGCGTATAATATGCGGTTCACAGAGTGGTTTCACGTAAAGTAACAATCATTTTGGTAGTAACACGAGATTGTACAAGACAAAGCGCTACGGCCTTGCGGCCGCGGGGACGCTCGGGCCGCGCTCACGCCCCACCGGCCAACTACCATTTCTTATAAAACCCACTGCTGGATATCAGATGTGTGTCAGTCACGCACTACGATCTCACTCAAAACACAAAAATGTTTGCCAAAGTAAGTCAGTGAGATTGTTACTGCCCGCCCGCCCCCCATAAGCCTAAAAGCGGTATCTCAAAAAACCTATTTTTTGTTCTTAAAGGGCTAAAAAACATTAACAAGTATAGAAAATCTACACAAACATATTGCACATCTAATGTCTATCTAAATTTTTTAAAGGACAAAACTTAACCACATTTTCAATTAATTAAAAAGTATTGTACACATATTTTCTGGTAACTTACCTTTAATTACTTATGAAGGCAGATTTAGATTATGCGTGTTGTGATGTGTGAACAGCGACAATTTTGTGACAGAGGAACCCAAGCTAATGGATTTTGTGATAAAACGGACCGACAGACATAAAAATACGAGTTTTCTTTCCACAGAAATTACACTAAAGGACAATGAAACCGGGTCACATAAGGATAACTGAAAATCCTCATTAATTTTTTTTCCAGATCCTTGCTTTCGGAGCTGTGGTGGCGGTAGCCCAAGCCGGCCTCCTCAGCCATGGCGGCTACTCGCTATCTTCGCAGCACAATGTAGTGCACCACGACACCCATTACGCCCCCTTGGTCCATGCCGCCCCTATCGCGCAGGCCCCCATCGTTGCTGCTGAGCCTGTCCACGTCGCGTACTCCGGTCATGGTCATGAGGACTACTACGTATGTACTCCTTTATTAATCGTACTACTTACATAAATAAATCACACTTATATCCCCACAGGGGTAGGCAGAGGTGTAAATTAAATACCTACGTTTACGTACGCGTCGTGCTACTTACTTATCTATAACAATGTTTAACATGATGGCGTAAGCTCATTCGACTTGCAATTGTGAAAGCTAAGCAATTTCGTCCTGGCTGCTCATTGGATATTTGACCAAAAATATGCTATTTTCAGTAAAGTGCCTTCAATCCTGCTACCTTTAATCCTTTTAAGGGCAGTGGTAATATAGTCGCAATTAGAATTTGAACCTTAGTAAATGGAAATAAGGTTGAAAACCAATAAAAAACTGTGAAGGTCTAAAACTCACGTGTCACGCGTTGTGGATATGACCCCATTTTCCGTATATTCATTCATTATTTTGACTATGAACAAATAACAACCTGATGATGGTAACTTGTTAAGTATTCTGTCAATAGTACAAAAATATCAAAGCCATAATCAAAAGCATTTACTTTAAAATATTTATGTCATTAGTTATTATATGCAGCTAAAATTGACAATCCACATTTTTTAAATGCAATTAAACTCCAATGCATAACTGTTACACCTCCCGCTTTATCAGCAATTGATCAGCGAATGGAAAACTGGATATTCCAGACGCTCGAACTATGAACAACTAGGCCGATGTTGCAATAACGTCACTTTACATAAATCACACCTTATCCCCGAAGGGGTCGGCAGAGGTGAATTAAACACCCACGTTTTGCCAATTAACTAAGGTCCCACGTAATAGGTAGCGAGCCTATTGCCATCTATCGGATACATAAAATCGCATGCTAGATGGTATAAGAAGAATGCTGTTGCCCATTACTCATCGCGGTCTTTACAATTAGTCGGCTTGTACGATACCCACGGGAGAGATGGGGTGGTGACAATTGTATTCTGCTCTGCCGTGACCACACGGCTTTCATTGATGTCAATTTAACCACCTCCGTGGTCTAGTGGTTCGGCCACCGGAATTAGGATCCAGAAGTCCCGGGTTCGATCCCCTGGGAGGTACAAAATTTGTACTCGGTTTGGTTGATGGTGGGACTTCTTTCAAGTCGGCCTGGCTAGCTACCACCATCTTATCAAAATCTGTCGCCATAATACTAATGTTAACAGCATTATTGTGTTCCGACAATTGTGATAAGATAACCAGCTCCTGTGTGGTTGAGGGTTCAAAGTGAAGCTAGATTCTATCTTCGGCCCTTATCACTTACCATCAGGTAAGATGAAGGGCAAGAGCGTCCCTGTCTAACATAAAAAAAAATATTTTCCACAGTCGCACCCCAAGTACACCTACTCGTACTCCGTGGAGGACCCTCACACTGGCGACCACAAGTCCCAGCACGAGAGCCGCGATGGTGATGTGGTCAAGGGCGAATACTCCCTTCTGCAGCCCGATGGCTCCTTCCGCAAGGTCTCTTACTCAGCTGATGACCACAACGGGTAAGTTTTGGTGTTGAAAATTATAGCAAAATTTTGGTGTTGCTCGTGTAAAACTTGTAGCAAAGATATTTTAGGCCTTAGGTAATGTATCCAATCAGCCCTGTATCTGTACCACCGTCCCATTTGCGGAGAATGGAAAAAGAAGTAAAGTAAACTAGAATTCAATCTGACCAACCCCCAAAATTTTTAGATGTTAATGGGAATTCATATAGTCGACAAATAAGTGAAATAAAATGGCTTCACAAATGCCTTTATTTGTTAATAAATAGGTTTTAATGAAATGTCTATTTTCGTTATGCTACTTTCGATATTCAAGATTATATTAAGGTTGTTTTAGTGACCCGTTTTCATTGCAGTCCAGTGTATTAATTAAAATTAAAAATGAGGTCGTTATATTTCAAGTAGTGTACGACACTCACGCGTATGCATGTTAACATGACATTACGATTTCCATGGTTGTTTTACTTGCATATAGGTTACATAAAAATAGAGAAGTCTCAACAACATGAATCACGTAATGACACGATGAGATTGCAGCTTTCCATTAATTGCGAAACTGTGAACTGACTGTTTGCGTCCAAAGGAAAATTTGTTTGTGCACACTAATCTGCCGTCCTTTAACTAGAAAGTCGTTGCCCCAATTGAGCAATTTTGGTATTTTAATGCAAAGTGAAAAAGTTTATAATTATTTATCTTTCTAATAACTATTTATCGCTTATAGTTCCAGAGTTATCAGCACGTTCTAGGCTAGAACCTCATGTTTCTCATAATTTTAGGATTATTTCGCTTGAAAACGACTAAATCACATTTATTGGTTTGATGTCCCAGCCTAGAAATAGCTTAGATGCGCAATTCACGAATATTTCTAGATCCATCTACTTAATTTTAAAAAAACAGTACTTAAATTGGTTCGAATGAAGCCAAGTTTTTCTTCCATTTTCTCATATATCTATAGTCAAAAACACGTGAGGCTACCACAAAAAATCATATTTTCTCAATAGACCTTGTGCTATACAACAAATAAATTAAGGTTGACAGTCGATTGAACAAAATTGAAATTTTTGGGTATCCTAAAGTAGCCGAACTTTTTCGCTTAACAGCCATCTAGTTAAAGAACGGCAGTGTTCTAATAGCGTTGTTTACATACGATCATATGGTCGGCAAACCGGTCGTCATATGTGCAGGTAATGACCTCTCTCGACCCTCGTCCGTAGCAGTCTGTCAACGCGTACGCGAGCGTAATATCCAAACAAGTTTCCGAACGAGTTTCTTGCATTGTCTCTGTTTGTAGATCTTCCTGGTGATAGTTCAGGCATTGGAATGTTCTTTCACAGAGTTACAGGTGTCTGGTGCTTTGGACGTCTAACAAGTTGCACTGTCAATTGTGTAAGGAGATAACACGAGAAACTGTCACCGTTTACGACCATTTTAGATAGTGGTGGTGAAACCATGTGGTGAAATAGGGAAACATGGAGCTAGTACAATGTAACTACTTTATTGAAACAACGAATAATTGACAAAACTGTTGTAGGTTTTAAAAAACAATATAAGATAAAGAATTACTTTATACAGAGTGTCAAAGCCAAATTGCATATAGAAATTATATTAAAACAACGGGCAAAATGACAAACTATATTGTTTTGATGTACAAAATGCCTATTCTGCGTTCCATTTTAATAAGTAACCTGGATCTTAAATAATAAAAACAAAAGCTATTACCATTCAAATAAGGTCCACTGCTTTTATTTACAATTTTATTTACATTCCTGTCATTACGTGCTAATCTAAGAGAGAAATTAAAAGATACGATAAGATAATTTCAAATGTTTTTTTCATTACAGTTTCAACGCGGTGGTGCACAACTCCGGACCCAGCCACCACGTCTATTCTTCCCAGTACCACCATTACTAAGCGTTCTTATCAGTTCTAGAAGTCTGTATTTATTCTCACTGTGATTTTCGTGTATATAATGTACTTACGGATAAATTTAAGTCAATAAAAATAATACCAAGAACCTGTTTTCTTATTTACATAATATACTTTGTTGATTAAATACACAAAAGATACCACTCAAATTCTAACTGGCAGAAATTTAGAACATACAATATTTCTTAATGTTTATTGAGTTGTATTTTCGTAGTATTAAATAAGCGGAGTTCCCAATACTTCGTCCTATTCCTACCCTGTGCCCATTATTTGCTGTCGGTACAGTATGTCTGGATGACCGCCCACATAAACCGTTCTCGGGTGCGCTGGGTTGTGGTTGACTAGATCGACGTCGTCAATTGACGAATGAATGTAACAGTCGACATCGATCGATAGAGCGACCACTACACCAAATATCAACTATACGACGATCGAATGATCTCATCGGGGTGGGTCGCGATGATTAGGTCGACGTAACTCCCTTGGTCGCCTTCTACCACACCAAGAGATGCAAAAAGAGGTGCTGATAACTGGGTTCTGATCTGCCGTCACTAAAAATCATATTCATATTTTAAAGATATCTTATTAAATCTATATAAATCTCACGAGATTGTACACTGTCGAAAGATTTTGAACCGTAAGATACTGTTTCCTTCTCGATAGTTAAGGTGAGTAATAAAACATCGAATCGAACAGCACGAGCCGAGCGAGCGAAGCGAACGTGTCGTGGCACCGGCCGGCGAGTGCCACAGAGTTGTGCTTAAAGAAGTTAACATAAATTGTTACGGATCAAAATTTTGCCACAGCTTGCAATCTTGCAAGATAGACATAACGGTATTTACAATTTTACGTTGACGGTTTATTGAAATCTATTCTTATCGCAAGCCTTCCATGCTTGTCTGGGAGCGACAGGAAACGTAGAATGTGCCATCTCTTAGGGTGTCGTAAAATCAAAACAACAGTACATATATCCAAAGAGGGTTGGTGTCGGGCATGCAGCCGGCTCTAAAACTTTAGCCAAAACCAGCATTGTAGCAGTATTGTAGATTGGAATATTATCACCCTAATAAGACACCAATTTCGCTTAATTAATAATAATATTGGACCGCAACGCTGTGTGGCAAAGCAAGGAGTTACACGGCAGATTCTACCGAGCTCTCCATGGGCCCGACGTAGATTTACTAGCCTCAGTTTCCTGGCTCCGTTTCGGTGACCTTTTTGGTGAAACCGAAGGTTTTGTCTGTGCAATTACCGATGAAGTGGTGATGACGAATAACTACCGGAGGTTTATTCTGAAGGATGGCACAGTGGATGTTTGCCGAACATGCCATCGCCCGGGTGAATCCCTCAGACATATAATCTCCGGCTGTTCTCGTCTCGCAAATGGTGAGTATTTGCACAGACATAACCTAGTGGCCAGGATAATACACCAACAACTTGCTTTCAAATACAATCTTGTAGCATCAGAGGTGCCGTACTATAGATATGTGCCAGAACAGGTTCTCGAAAATAGCCATGCCACATTGTATTGGGATCGATCTATCATTACAGACAGGACTATTGTAGCTAATAAGCCTGATATTGTATTAATAGATCGACATGAACGCCGCGCAATAATTGTTGACATCGCTGTTCCTCATGACGACAACCTTGTGAAAGCCGAAAAAGATAAAGAAAACAAATATCTTGATTTAGCTCACGAGATTGTTGACATGTGGGACATCGATTCAGCAATTATTGTTCCGATAGTTATATCTGCCCATGGCTTGATAGCCAAGAGCTTCGATAAACATCTTAAGAGGCTCGCGCTAGGTGGTTGGGTCAAGAGTCAGATGCAGAAGGCGGTACTGCTGGACACGGCGCGTATAGTGAGGAGGTTCCTGTCTCTGGATCCTTAACCACCGGTAGCCGGGACCCTGATCTTGCTACCGATGGGGAACTGCATTTTTGTATTTTTAAATGTTATATTTTTTAATGTTTTATATTGTAAAAATGTAATGTTTAGAAATATGATTTTGTATGTATTTGAAATGTAATAAAAATAATTGTAAATCAAACGAACTTACCTGAAGTGAAGTTCGATTATAATTATGTGAGCAGCTTCATTCGACGCGATTTAAGCTTACATGTTGTAGTGGCGCCCCCAAGCGTCACCCTTGCACGGATTTTTAAAGATATTTTTATTTTTTACTATGGCAATATTAAAAAAGATAAATAAACGTTACTACTCGACCAGTCCGGCCGTTACGCTTCCTCATTATAGTTTATAGCCCGAACCTACCTACTATTCTGTAATTTTGTATTTTATATTTGTCTGGATTTGGGTTGGGATGGACATCTTTACAGATGTTGGGAGGGATCTTATAAATCGCGTCGAATGAAGCTGCTCATATAATTATAATCGAACTTCACTTCAGGTAAGTTCGTTTGATTTACAATTATATTTCGCAGCTTCATTCTTAGCGATTTAAGCTTACATGTTGTAGGATGTTTAGAGAAACGAATATAAAATACAACAGTATAGGTACCATTGGTAACCATTTAGTTAATAAAATGTTTAGTTATCTCATGGCATTAATTCAAGAACACTAAGCTGATTTTTAGTATTCTAATTAAATTAATAAATAACCTTAAATTATATGGAATGGTTCGATAACAAAGATCGAGTAAAATCACTATCAAAAATCTTTAATAGAGAGCTATTATAGAACGGAAAAAATATTGTTAGACCATCTAAAAACGATTTGATCTATCTTACTTAGACTAGCACTTATAAAAATAAATAGTGTTTTTATTTATTTTGTATGTTTAATCTTTACACAAATTATTGCGTCTATATTAGTTGATCCTTTTGGTAAATCTTACTATTTACCGACATGAGTTGGTTAAGTTAGGTTGGTACATGAACCAATGAATAGCACGAGCCGAGCGAGCGAAGCGAGCGTGCCGCGGCAGCGGCCGGCGAGTGCGATTAAGTTATGCTTTTATAGAAAAGTTACCATTTAATAGTTATTTTAACATTTCAGCAGGGACTTCAAATATATTCCCTAGAAGTTAAAGTATCGATCAATTTTATTTATTGTATGCCTCAAGAAAAAAAGAATCAATCATTAAAATAGATAACTATTTAGATTTTTTATTGTGTTATTATTATATCTTAGCTGTTCTTAGCAATTTAATCTAAGCTATTTAATAATTAAAACGATTATTTAAGTACCTACATGCCTTAGAATCTTGTGAATGATTCAGGGTTACTGCTGCAACCTGCAGCCTTCCGTATTACATCGATGCTAACCCCAATTTTATTGGCTGTCGTCATGAACCGCGTGACGGGTGCTTTGAGCGCCAAATGTAGATGTATCAACAAATTTTACGAAATTGTTTTTTAAAAGTAATAAATAATTGAACTTCTGAACCACGCGGAAAAAATGTTCCATTCAAATAATCTATGATACCCGTGGCGTGGGAACTACTAAGTACTACTTTATATTTGAGAATTTTGATAACGGGTTGATATTAATTTGGTCTTTACGTATAATATAACTATTCTGGTATAATATAACTATTTATATATTAAGGTTCTGTAAATTACTTTTAGTTTTATTAATGTATATAACCTATATATGTGTTTTGGACCCGATGTGCGGTGGCGAAATCTACACAGGTTGCTGTCTTTTTGGTTTCTATATTGAGATCTTTATTTGGCCACTGGTTTGAAATGTAAGACAATATTAGGTTGGGTGCCAGCTGATATTGTATTTGGTCTCAATCTATAAACTCCTTTCATATATAATATTTTAATTCCTTTTATCTATATATTTTTTTTTTTTTTTCAAATCCTTAATCATTATAATGTCTTATTAAATAATAAGGTAAGTGCCGATTTGTAGGAGTTTGAGGTACCGTACTTAGCCCCTGTGACAAACATTTCTGTGAAAAATTCGATAAATCTTGATACAGAGCCTGTGTGGTACTAGTTATAATTATCCTTACAAAATGTTACCCAACATTTCAACCTGCTTGTTGTATTATTTAGGTTCTTTTTTTTTTCTTTTTTCTTTTTTTTTTTTTTTTTTTTTACACTCACACCTAGCATCTAGCCCAAAGTAAGCCTAAGCACTTGTGTTATGAAGACTAGATGACGGACATATTTTTAATATAATTATGTATATATGTTGAAAATATACTTCATAAACATATACACAACCATGACTCGAAAACAAATATTTGTGGTCATCACAAAGTTTGCCCCTACCAGGATTCGAACCCGGAACCTCTTGGCCAATACCCAGCAATCTGAGCCATCGACCAAGGCGGCCGTCTTGGTCTTTAGGTCTAAAGACTAAGAAACACAACTTAACCTGATACAGCGAGAGGAATCTAATAATTTAAATAATGAAAACCGTTAGCTAGTAGGGAACACTACAACCCCTTCAGGTTTATAAATCACAATCTTTAATTTTTTTTTTTTTTTTTAATGAATTAGTATGTAAAGCGCGAACGCGTAAAAATAAATATCACTAGAAATATATATCAGTATATCAGTAAAAACATCAGTATTCCATGGATTGGGGTCACTCTGTCAAGTACGTAAATAGCGCATTTTGCATTTGACCGACCGACTTGCAAAAAGATCTACGTATATTAAAATTGCCAAGCTAGCTTATTATTTCATTAAAGGCGTAATCACTAAGCTTCCATTCGGTGTCCGAAAATTTCATACACGATAAAGCATTCGCCTTATAGTTGTCTTGGTATTTATATAAGATAAAGTAACTATTCCATTAATGTCTTCACCCGGCACCGCTACCATATCTCCCTAGACACTTAATTTAAGTGGGGGTATTATTGAATGGTCAAGCAGTGGTCTGATTCTAGCTGTGATTATGTAATTATATATTTATGGTGTATAGCCAAGAATACTGTATTGCTAGTTAAAGTAATATAAGTAGTCTAATTAAACTTGTAAAATAGTGTAAATTCATTAACTGTTACTAATAAAATGTTGTAAATTGGCTAAAGAAATTTGTGGTTAGAGTAGAGAATATTCGAAGAACCATAGTTTTGATGCAGGAATCGAACCCGCGTTCTCGGCATTCCGGGCAGATGCCTTTATACTCGGTCAACCAAGCCGTTTGTTGTAAATAGTGTTTAATTTTATTTCTCTTTTCTATAACGTTAGTTCTGATATCATCTTTGTTGAATAAAAATAATACCCAGAAATGTATCATCCTTACTAGGCAAAAGATAGCTTTTTTCTTCCTTGTTTAGGATAAATCCTACAAATCGCAAGTTTAGCGATAATCTTGAGGTTATTTTGGCATGCATGATAATTTTGGCCAAAACAGATGATGTCATCGAATCAATATAAATTATATACATATAGTATGTTTTTTGTTCTAGGGCATTCCCTGACAGGTATAAACAACTTTCCAAAAACATACATACATACATATATAAATCCCGCCTACATCCCCGAAGGGGCAGGCAGAGGTGAACTAGCACCCACGTCTAAAAAACATACGACGATATAAACCGAAGGGTAGAAATTAAAATCGTAAATGCAGTCACAATATTAAAATGGAGGTATTTTCAACAACTTTGTAAAAACTTACGGCGCCGCCGTACATAAACCGAAGTGTAGACATAACAATTTATAAATGCAACCACAATATTTAAAGCAAAGGTGGATCGATCAGACTCTTTTATGTTTACTAAAAAATAAACATCTTTTAACTCAATTGATTTATGCCATTAAACAGTCTTGACTTATAAATTTTGAAGCAGCAAAATCCTTTGAATAGCAATTTCGTATTATGTATGGTCGCTATGTGTTTTTAGATAATATGTGCCTAGGAAATCATTCTTGTTCACTCGTGACAGAAGTAGCGTAATCGACCAACACAATAAGTTAAGTACCTCTTATAACGGCGCCTGCGGAGGCGGCTGCGGGTAGGCCTGCGGCGGCGGCGCCTGCGGAGGCGGCTGCGGGTAGGCCTGCGGCGGCGGCGGTACCGGCTGGTGCTGATATATCGCGCCCGCGCAGGTGTGCCCACTGCTCTCGCGGGCCTGGTGCTGGTCGCCCCGTATCCGGCTTCTCTTGATATAGGGTCTTGAAGTTCCCCGGTTTTTTTATATAAATAACTGACAAAGCTGCTTTGTCTTCGGTGTTCAATATAGAAGGAATAAAAAGAAAAAATCGCAATTTGATGGAATCAGATTTATTAATATGTTTTCCTTACCTTAAATATTTATAACTTAAATACTTGAAGAAAAAACCTTTTGAGTCTTGCTCAGGAATCTTGAAAAGGGATCTCCTTTTTTAAGACCTTGTGCGACCTTGCAGCTATATCCTGCTGAACGGAAGCAGCTCAACTTGTCTCCGGATCGGGTGTGTCGCCGAGGATCTGAAGGGTCTCATCCTTGTGAGAACTTCTATGGACTCGGAAGTTGCCTCGAGCCGCGACGGAGGCGTCGGCAGTGGCGGCCGATGGTCCCTTGAGCGTGTACACATCATGAGATGTACTTACATGCGTCAACCTCGCTTGGCAAGGGTCTGTGCGCCGAGCTCCGGCATGGAGCTATAAGAACATTGGTTCTTGAGAATATGTTAATAAGGATATATAGCCTTGGTATATGTAGGTATTCACATCTTATTTTAATAAGAACGACAAGAGCCCTGATTATTGGCAATTGCGCATTCTGTATGTATGTGACGGATACAACCCCGATTTTAGTTGTTCGCATCACGAAATATCCTTGGCATAAGTAGCACATCTTTTAATAAGAACGACAAGAGCCCTGATTATTGGCAATTGCGCATTCTGTATGTATGTGACAGATACAACCCCGATTTTAGTTGTTCGCATCACTAAATATATTATTATGCTCTTTAATTCCTCTTCAGACGAATAAGCTTCTAGTTTTCGTATCTTCTTTCTTCGTTATTTTCTATAGTTCCCCATGTTGAAAGCCGTTATTTTTTTTAAATTATTCGTAGGTAGGTGAGCTCCGTTGACGTGCGAAGGGTTCGGCACGGAAACACGTAATGAGGAAGCGTAACGGCCGGACTGGTCGAGTAGTAACGTTTATTTATCTTTTTTAATATTGCCATAGTAAAAAATAAAAATATCTTTAAAAATCCGTGCAAGGGTGACGCTTGGGGGCGCCACTACAACATGTAAGCTTAAATCGCTAAGAATGAAGCTGCGAAATATAATTATAATATATATAAGAAAAAATTGTTTTCAGTTCGCTAGACTTATAAACATATAGTTACAAAACCTATCAAACAAGCACACTCAAAAACTGATCCATCCACAACAATTTATCATGTTACGAAAACAATTATATCAAATATGCGTCAGTCTGTTGAAAGCATTTCAAACGTTCAACGTTTATCACCCAATAGCTGCGATCTACATAGTAAATTGCTGGCGACTTGCAAGAAATATCGAACGTGCCCTGTTTATTAGAAATTATTATTTGCTCGTATTGCAATAGCTCGGCCCATGCCTAATATTATCTCTGCTGATGAATCAACGTTGGCATAGCTACCCGCTAATTTTAGTATCAGAATTATTCGTAATAATTATAGCTATATATAGTATTGGTACATAGTATAACGTAACGAGTGAACCTGCCAATGCAAACATAGTTCTGCAACTCTGCATATAATAAATTCTGAAATTAATAAAAGCATTTTTCAGTACATGTTGGTTGTGTGGAGTATAATGTAAGGTCCCATGTGGTAAAGGCTATGCATATTGGCATTCGTTTCTTCTAAATTTTATCTTACATAAATAAATACATTTTGTACTTACTTATTAATATAAAGACATGTGAAAAAAACATGCGTAATTTATTTACTCAATTACATTTGGATTTACCGACTGTCTCGTACTTTTTTACAATTTGCCAAACATAAGACTGATTCATTCCGATGTATGAGCATTTTGTTAAATATTTATTGTAAACAAATTTATCTAATTTTAAATATATTCGACTTGTCTTCTTTACAGAAATAATACGTTAATATTTTGTCGGTTCATAATAAACAAGAAACATTAACAAGTTAAAGCACACATAAAATAATCTACAGTACCCATGTAATTTCTTTGTTTCAACACATTCCATAGTATAGTTCCGACAACGCATACAGAGCAGCTCATAAAATACCTACTCTATTACAGGTGAATACATTTTCGTCAATCGACGTATTGCACACAGTAATTTCCTCGAAGCAAATTTTCATGTCGCCGCGCAAGTTATTCTAAACTAAGCCAGCCACGAAGAAAGTGACATAACACTGTCTGTTCTAAAACTAGTTTACCGAGGTGGGATAGTAAGGCACTGTGCTATAACGCCGGTACTACACCAAGATGAATTTCACCTTGCGAATACTATGGACAGCAATGATCGGAGTCGATGTGACTCAGACTCATTTATTTGACGATTCATGAGTGTATGTAATAATACCTTAAAATTTATTGCTTTCTGAACACAACTTACTTTTTCCTGGCATATCACCAAGCAATACAGCGATTAAAGTTCCCGGTTGATGACAATAGGCTGACTGGCCCTTATTACTTATGATCTAACATAGGTATCGAAATGTTATTTACGTAGCAGTGTACTGCAAAATGTAACATACAATATGCACATATAAATCACGCGTATATATGAAGGCAGAGGTGAAGTAGCACCCACGTTTCGCCAACTATGTCAAGTCCCATGTACATGGCTAGGTGGTACAATAAGAACGCTGCTGCCCATTCCTCATAACTGATTTATCCTTAGTAGCCTGGTACGACACCCACGGGAGAGATAATTATTGTATTCTACTCTGCCGTCACCACACGAAACTGTAACATATCTGCTTAGCAAAAACTAGAAATAAACAGATGTGATTTATAATACAAAAACACCAAACACCAATTAATTTACCACAATATAAATAGCACCGCAGTCTGTCAAAAATTGATTCATTAGGTACACAATAAAAACTCGACCGGAATTCGGGTTAGTGGCCTCTGAACCATAGAATTACTCCTTTCGGATCAAGTGACCTTGTGGATAACAAAGCCAATATTCGGTAGACACGTAAGTAATGCGATCAGGCTTCCGTGACGATGGATAGGCAGGCGCCGGATTAATCACCGCACGACTCGAGCCGGAATCACGGAAATAAGTTAAGGGTATAAATCACAGCTCGTAAATTGGATTGGGTTCGTGAAACGATTACAATTTGAAATATTATTTATTTGGCACTGAGACAAAAGCTATTATTTACTATTCTACGCAACACTTATTGTCTTCGGAAGACCAATATTAGAATAATCCGCCCATTTTTTTAGTCCCTATAAATGTCCGCCGTGTGGTGTGACAGCAGAGCAGAATACAATTATTGTCACCACCCCCAATCTCTCCCCCGAGTGTCGTAGAAAGCGACTAAGAGTTAGGACAATGAGGAATAATAGGCAGCGTTCCTGTTATACCACATGCCCGATAGATGGCAATAGGCTCTACACCTATTATACAGGACCTAACATAATTGGCAAAACGTGGGTTATTTCAACCCCGCCGGATGGGATCTGGGATCAATAGGCGTTAATTAAGAATGCATGTAAAATTGTTTTTTTTTTCACATCATCGAAAAGTTGAATCACTGCAAAAAAACCTTGATTTGGGTAAGGTAATAATGGATATAACTACTCAACTCATGCACGATAACAGTAAACAACCCTGACTGTTTAAACCTTCGGCTAAAAATATTAATTGAAACATTTAATTAATCATTCGATTAAAATTAGATTTTTATGTAAATATTGTACCTATAAGTGTTCAAAAAATTATTACATAGAAAAGGCGGTCAGAAATTGTCATGATGCGGGATTCGAGCCGCGTTCTCTGCAATTCGGGCAGCTTCTTATACCAATCGGCCAACCAGGACATAATTTTTCGGTTATGGTGTTTTATTCAGTCTTTAATTCTAATAGTTCTACTTAATAAACTACTATTTTAACACGAATTTTTTTTCAATAATTACTATAATTTGGATCGAACCCGGGACCTCTAGATCCTCCTCCTCTATTCCTCAGTGGCCTCCTACGGGCAATCAACGTGACTCCTACTGTTATTCTTAAACAAATATCAATTCAATTTTTATATTAACATACCATTGTTAAATCATCCATATCCGTAAGCGTTTCATAATACAAGTAACGTATAACCGATTAAATCATGGTCGTGCTCAAAACAAAGGCCCTTTGATGTAAATATGCAACAACGACACAAATTTCAAACGAATTCATTAGGAGATCGTGCACCGAAACAGCGATATCAATCATAATTTCTCAACTCATAAAACTTAAATTTGATTTGCGCTTCGACTTGTTCGATATGTAGTACAAGTCATCAGATAATTATTTATCAGACCACGCGCTAGAGTAAACGAAACCATATAACAAGTACTTAGAGTAGGGTAAGGGATCCCAAAGCAGACACACTGCCTAAAGTGGCGACTGTTGCATATGATATAGACCATTTTGACTACTCAAAGAGAGTACTAATTGAAGGTCCTCTCGGTGTAGGTAACAATTTAACACACTAAAGTATAAAAATAAGTATGCCCGCTTTGGGCCCCTTTTCCCTGTTTTGCTTAAAGTCGGCAATGCTTTACAGTTAAACAGTTGCTTTATCTAATCCTTTTCACCTTTGATAGTTAAAGCATCAAAACAATATATGTTATTGCCCAGGGAAAACTAAATAATTTTGATTTTTTTCACTTGTAAATCGTGACCGAGTTTTGTGGGCCCTAACAAAAGTAAATCACCAAAGATAACGTCTTTCCGATTGCCGATAAAGAATCACCTTTGATACAACAAAACAAATAATTAAAAATATTGTTGGTTACACACCAATTGTATGCCGTTAAGTAAACCAGTAAGCCGTCTATATAGTTATTACAGAAAATATGATACCAGACCGTAAATAATTATATTTTTTGAAAAGCTAATACCTAAGTAAACTAGTACTTATCTATTAATTTTATTTAAAATAGAAACTGTATCCAATAATTTCGTAACGCAAATATTTATATAACGCAAAAAAAACATATTTTTTTTTAATAAATCAGTTTCTGGCTTATATATATTCTTCGTGAATTTTTTTCTCGTCCCAACAACAAAACATATTAATAATGTTCAAGTTGACATTCCCTTAGGAAATTCCTATTAAAAATCAAGGACCGTGTCGAAACGGAGAGTATTGATAGTCGCTGTACAAAGTACCGCCTCAAGCCACATTGGTACTTAAATTACAGATAGTAAACAATGAAATTTAGTTCGTAGCCCATGTGTAGGTCTGTTGCAACAATTAATTTACAATATCACAGCATTGTGATCTCATTACGAGCATCGGTTAGGAAATTGAATGCTACCAAATATAGGTATTGCCTATTGGTTTCTGTGGTTTAAACGGAGTGCATTCGATACTAGGCACCTGTTGCAATGCGAATAATACGATCTCTTAGCGCGGTCACATGTCAACTGTATAACGAAATTAATATTAGCAAAGTAATTTTTTTGCAATTTATTGACCTTGAACGTAACAAGACAAACAAGAAAAACAAAATACGAACTACTTTCCTTCATCGGCTACTTGGATAGAACTATAGACGCTTTACCAGCATGCTTTAGCTGCATTAATTGAAAATAAAACTTATTACGAGAGCTTAACGAGCCTTCTTGAGAATTCTTGAGCCGTTAAGTAAATTCGGTATTCCCGATTCCCCTTCCATGCTGGCCTGGGATAATTAATTCCAGTAGTGCCCTGAAATCGACTAAGGAAGATTCTCCGGCGTACATCAATAAGCATCTCTGGGCAACCCAATGTTGGAGGGCAAAAATCAACATTGGGTATGTTGTTGTTGGGTGTTTGCCTTGGGGGTTGATATCAAACAGGCGGACGACTGCAAAACCTAAACCAACACCTTGAGCAGTATGAATTGAAATGTTGTCATCCTAATAACTCTTTCTGTTCATGTATCTTACCCGCATTGTGCCCAAATAATAGTAATGTGATATTTCTTTCATACTTTGGTTTGAATCCAGTAGTTAAAACTTTATAGTTATTGACGAGTAGCTTGCTTGACTGGTCATATCGCTGGCTATTGACCGAGAGGTCCCGGGTTCGAATGCTGGTAGGGGCAAATGTTTGTAATTAACACATACAATTGTTCTTGAGACATGATTGTTTATGTACATACATATGCCATGCATTTTGCCCACGGGGTTAGACAGAGATCATTGCTTTCCATTTGCTATAATCCTTAATATTATTATTAAGTATGTATGGTTTGATAAATTGGCATTTCTATAACATGCAATGGCAAGCAGCAGTTAGCAATTACGGAGTGCTTGATGGTAAATGGTCAGTCCTAGAAGGCGGTGAGTTACCGCCGATGGTATGCCGCTCGACCTCGCGGTGTCAAAGTTACGGAACTACGCTGACCGCTCCCCACCACGGCAGGACCACGGCTCCGTTTTGCTTTTCATATAAAAGTCACACTCCACACCGATAATAGTATCAGTCACCTGTTCTCATTAACTAGTGCAAAATGTTCACCAAAGTAAGTTGGACACAGCGGATAATCGAGCGCTTTTAGTGTTTAGGGCAACGGAATATATTGTCCTTCAGTTAAACACGACCCACACCGTCGCAGAGCCAAGTGTGGTACCTTAAGTACTTAGAATCTGGATACATTTGAATGATATTCAAAAATTCCTCATTCCCAAGGGCCGCACTAATACCATTTAATAATATACTATAATTTAATTCTTTTATCGCTTACACTGATATTTTGTGTACGAGTAAATTTTAATGTCCTTTTAAAAATAGGAACTAATTTATATACAAATTATAATCAATTTTTTTTACCTATATTTTATATTTAAACAAAGATACTAAAGTGTAATATAAAAGAATGAGAAAACATACTGCGTCGATCCCAAATACATTTTTAACAGAGCAGGAAGAGGAAGTGTGCGGCTGTGCGTGTTGTCAATGCAATTTGGTTTCCCAGGTGTTAGCCATCTGCGCCGTTCCGGATAGAGAGGGAACAGGGCTGAAATAAGAAGTGTGCCTCATCATCATCATAATCACCATAATGAATTTTTGGTCACCCATCCAATGACCGGCCTTAGCGAACATTGCTTATTGTACGCAATTGCAGGCCAAGCGCGCTATGCCACTGCGCTAGCGACTCCTTCTCCAGAAGGAAGAAGTGTGCGTGTGGTTAATACAGAGTTCGGTTTCCAGGTGTTCGCCATCAGCGCCGTGCTGGCCGCGGCCAACGCCGGGCTCCTGCCCGTGCACCACGCCGCCGTCTCCTCCCAGAGCATCGTCCGCCACGATGCGCCCGTGCACTACGCGCCTGCGCACTACGCGCCGGTGCACTACGCCGCGCCCGTCGTCCACCACGCTCCCGTAGTGCACGCTGCCCCTCTCGTCCACGCCGCTCCCATCGCTCACGACTACGTAAGTTGATGAAAGTAAGGTAACGTCTAAGGCCCACCAATGGAAACGAAATACGATCCTTAAGGAAAATAAGGATTGGCCCGTCGTTCACGCTGCCCCCCTTGTCCACGCTGCTCCCATCGCTCACGACTACGTAACTCGATGAAAGTAGGGTAACGTCTCCCGGCCCAGAACCATCGTAACGGAACATAAGGATTGTCATATTGATTTGACTGCGACTGTCCTCTGCAGTTTACCATTGTAATTTTAAATATACCTACTATAACTGAAATACAAATTTAAAACTTGTTCATTAATACAGATAAATAGAGGAGAATACTTTAGTGTAGGTATATCCCCGAAGGGGTGGGCAAAGGTGAATTAGCAAAAACATTTCACCAACTAAATTAGATCCCGCGAAGCTAATTATTGTCAAGAGGAACGATACTGCCCATTAATCATCACTGTCATTTACTATGTATACTCGCAGTCATGCAATATATCGCTGTAAACCTGTAGCCACGTGCTTACGGTGATGAACTTCTTCCAGGCTCATGCTCACCCCAAATACGACTACTCGTACTCCGTGGCTGACCCGCACACCGGCGACCACAAGTCCCAGCACGAGAGCCGCGACGGTGGCGCCGTGCACGGCAGCTACTCCCTGGTCGAGCCTGACGGTTCCGTGCGCAAAGTAGAGTACACCGCTGATGACCACCATGGGTAAGCATAAATCCTAAAACTGATAAATCCATTTAAAACTAGCTCCAGTATATATCCCCCGGGAGATGCCATTCCCCCATGGGAGACGCCTGCTGTGGAGGTACCCTCAAAGGGAGTGCTCGACTGCAGGGCTTGAGGACAAGGTCTCCCCTTCCCCGGTAGATGTTGTAAAGGCCTCTCGGCTAACAATTTAGGTCCATCAAAAAAATCTATATAAAACTGTTTATTCATAAGCTCCACTAAACGTAGGGTTATGAATTTGTAATGTTACTTGGAAGAATTGCTATATTAAAATGTCTATGCGCTCGAGAGCAATGTATTAAATTTCATGTTATCGAGTGCTATAGTTACATTCAAAACCGCATTATCAGCATCTACAAACATTTCTTTCATTTTGAAATAAAACAACTTTTAGATATGGATTAGACTCGTGTATATTTAGGTGTTTGGCATTATTAATATTTAACCGACGACGTTTCGACCACTTTAAAGACTTTGAGGTCTCCCTGTGACCATGGCCGCTGTAAATGTAATGCCAAACACCTAAATATACGCGAATCTAATCCGTAAAAATTGAATCCATGATATGTTAAGAGTTATCTTCTCTCTCTGATGATACAATTGTATTTTTTTTCAGTTTCAACGCTGTCGTCCACAAGACCCCCGGTCACCACCCCGCCCCCGTGGTGCATGCCCCCGTGGTCCATGCCCCCCTCGTCCTCTCCCATGGTCACGGACACCATGGCTTCTACTAAACCATAGCTAGACCTAGAGCATGCCCGAGACGGATGTCTGATGAATGTGATATTTATGTGTAAATAATGTGTTTGTATTCAACTGTAAATAAATACTCAGCTGCTGAAAAATGCGTGCTATCTTTCATTTCTGAAATAATTTTAAGATCCACTTTTTTTTTGTACTACTATCTACAGTCAGATCAATTCTTTTGCCTAGCAATTGATTTAACACAGGTCTCGCTCTTTCAGATTACTTCTATTTTAAAATATATCTGGTCCTGCCATAATAAATGTTTCAAGCTCACGTCAAATCAATTTTCCGCTCAATAACTTTGAACCCTAACAAACTGTAAGTGACAAAACGATTGTGTTTAGTTTTGTATAAAAGCATAAATTTCTTATACATGTGAAAAATACTACGGTGAAATCACAACAGTACCTATGGCAACGAGCCTTTTAGTTACCCATGCTCGTTAGCAAACTAATAATAATTAAACCCCATTGTCACTATAATAATAATATGCGAGTTACTAATTTCTCTTAACTTTTATTGCTTCGAAACGACCGGTTACTGAATTCTAATAAATAATTTGTGTGGAATACTAGGTCATCTGTGCGTCTGACACTGGGTTGCGATTTGCGATTAGGATTGTGTTTCGATTTACAAAATATTTTAAACGCCCCTTTATTCAAATATGAATTCACGGTTCGTATCGGAACATTAATAAATCAGATCATATTCACATAAAGAATCGACAAAGAGCCTACTACTACCTACCTACTAAGTTTATTATAAATTATATAAGAAATAAAGTGTCTTAACCTTTTCAAGTTGATGTTGAAACCAACGAAATATTGTCCCCACTGCCGGTGCATATCGTCTTTTCAGGAAAAAAACGGGAGTAGGGAAATAACCACCACATAACCCCAGAAATCGGACTAATTTATAACGAGTCACAATTTTTCGTTTCTATGTATTTTTTGAGTGGCCTTTCTTTTATATTAAATGATCGATATAAACATAATCCTATCGTTGGTAAATCCTGCCCAAATGGTTGAACCGTCGGTTCATCTTCTTTTCAACTAAAGGCAATAGTTGTAACCTCCATCATCAACATATCATTGGAAAGAATAGGCCATCCCGACCATGATGGGCCAGTGTATGATGCTGTCGAGACCAAACGGCTATCAATCAAAGTTATAAGTTTTGATCATTCATCGTCCTATCAATAATTGTTTACCGTAATTAATCTCATACCCATTGCGACCAACGTTCTCCTCGTTATAACAATGGTCTCGTTAAAACATCGCTCTTCTCGTTATAACAATGGTCGTCATCATCATAATTACTCTCTTCCCTTATCATATTTCGTTTGGATTCAAATTTTTATCCTATAAACGATATCTTTTGCAGTCTATCCTTTCCTCTCCATCTCATCTGCTTTCCATAACACAATTACTTATGCTACTCTTTTTGGGTTAGATGATAAGTGAGAGTGTACCTACATAAAACAATGTGCAAATACAATTAGCAGACAACGCGTTGTTCAAATCATGCACTTTGTCAATACCTTCAATTATTTCACGTCAATCACCATACATGGGCGATTGGAGTGAAGGTTAAACAGTGGTCTTAAATAATTAGTCCGTTGATAGAGACGCGTGGTTGCGTGCTCGGCGCCCGCGCATTCCACATTTCGGTGCTACAATTACCGCATGTTGTATAGAGAATTACGCAAATTCCAACTACTTAAAATACGGCGCGACGGCCTAGAGAAACGGACAATAATTAGCGATTGTACCAGAGTACTACGGTTAAGTCATGATAATAAATTTGATACGCGTGGCCAGAATGCGTCCGTCAATGATAATGCATGCCTCCGTAGAACAGCCTTTGAAGAGCTTTTATGGCGAATTCGAGGCCATTTTAAAATGGTTGCGTGTTGTTTTCGAAAATAAAATATACTACAATTTTATGAACGTACTTACATATATTATATATTTAAGTGCCTAACTTCTATGATGACCTGGCAGCGCAAAACTGACTAGCGGCGACTCACGCCCAAAATTGCTAATTGGCCTAACCTAACCGAAAACGTTGGGCAGTATGGTGTAGAATTTAGTCATTCCAATCACTCTCTCCGTTCATTGGTCTCTCGACATGGGCCTTTCATTCTCTTTTCGATATAAATACATCACTACCACCTTTCTGCTGCTACCCACACCTCTCTGTGGTCTGAACTTCAACACGCAGACAGCTAATACACATAATTCACACCTATTTATCCTCGAAGGGATAGCCAGGTGTATTAACACAAAATTTCACAATTATATTGCACATAGCTGTATATTCTTAAGTTATAACAGGACAATCGCTATAACAGTTGCCGTTTTAATAGGACTATTGCCTATTCCACGTTAAAATTGCAATCCTTACTGCCGCACTCAGAGACGTCAATGAACTTTAATGAGTATTTAATGTCAAAAATTTTCATTCAAATGTAGACCATAGATCCGGCAAGAATAGCGACTAGTTTTGAATTGTCATTTGTTGACGTTAAGTACTCATTAACGTTATTTGACGTCTCTGAGTGCGGCAGTTAGTCGTCTTATATGACACTCTCCGTAGAGATTGGAGTAGGAACAATTCTATCCTACTCTGCCGTCACCAAACAGCAACCAAACAATTTCTAAATATCTTATAGCATGGCTCTAATGGTGGACACGCATTTGCCTCAGTCTCCGTTCACACTTCCTTTGTATTAGCGCAATTTGTACAATAAATAACATCAATTTAAACGCAATCACGATAACGATGGGGATTACGAGCATACAAACAAATAGAGACCATTATGTGCAAATCGTAATGGTATAAATTGCAGCGCCTAGCTTGTCATAAAGATTAGGTATATTGCCAAATCGACCACGATACTAGCTGTCACCAATCACTATCGATCTAGCCGGACCTAAGTTGACCATGGAGTATAGTTGATATAGCAGAAAATTTTGTTGTTGTTTGGTCGTTCATTTATCACTGGAATATTACTAATATTAAAATTTTTGTGACCCTATTACTCTTGTATGTGCTGCACAGCAATAGGTTATTATTTTGGGTTTTATATTTTAGGTAAGTAGATACTATAAAAAAATTGTGGTAGGTATACGTATTTCGGAATAAAAAAAAATTTAAATAAATATTGAATAAAATACAATATTTCAATACCTTATATTTAATTGAGGAACAGTAAAAAATGTATTACTCTAAATATTTAACAGAGTTTGTGGATAAAAAAATAACAAAAAAAAAATATACCGACTTAAAAGTAGATTTTTAATCAATAAAACTGAAAGAGTTGCTAAGGAAATAAATATTGTAAAGTTTCTTAACAACGCATCTCATTCAAGACCCCCTTTTTGAATATTATTAGTTAAAGGTCAAAAATCTATAAAGGTTAAAAATCTCGATCTAGATATCGATGATTGAGATTTTACTGTTGTGAGATAAGAGCGGACAATGAAAAAGTGCAGTCGTTTTGGAGGCACCGAGAATTCGACCGCAATCGCTACGACCTTGCACTCGGTGAACATTATCACGTCCGCGTAATATTTAGGGCTGGTTCACATAGGCGTATCATATCACTATAATAAAATTTGTACAGCCGTCGTAAGAGAAATTGGCATAAATGCAATGGGCATTTAATGAGAAAGTTTCACGAATAAATGCATACCTATAATATATTTGGTTCATTTTCATACAGTTTATTTTACGGAATGAACTATTAAGGAGAATAAATAAAATAATTTACGATTTTAAAAGTTTGTAATACTTTTGGTAGTAACTATTTACATTATGACTAAGTTAACACAACATGGATTTATAACCTTACAAAAGGTTACGATAATTATAAATAAATGGCTCTAATCAACTGTCGCTTTTTAATGTTCTCAGATTCGTTTGTCAGTATTTTATAGGAAAGGACTTTTACAGTGTATAGGAACTACAGTGTATATGTAGTACCTATCGCACATTCAGAAAAGCAAGAATAATTACTAAGATTTTGGTGGTTAGAAAAAGAATTTCGAAAAATTATGATCTTGAGGCGGGAATCGAACCCGCGTCCGCTGCTATCCGGGCAGGTGCCTGACCGCTCGGCCACCCAAGACACTAATTTTTCTAACATTTATATAATGTTAAAATTAAAATCAAATAGAATAATTTCTAATTTAAATTTTTAATAAAATAATCATCGATGTAAATCTGGCGGATATTTACAAATATCGAAAAGTTTCTACATCCTTGTTTATTTATAATATCTCTTCATTTATAACTTGTAGAAAAAGGGGACCCAAAAAAAGGTGACCCAAATCTTGTGGATATTTATAAATATCCACAAATTTTACATCGATGTTAGTCATAATATACTATGTAAGAAAAGGTACCGACTCAAACGGTCACTCTGTGGGTGTTAAACAATATTCATTTAAATAACAGATGGGAACTTCAATTTCCACCTACCACCTCTGTGTTATTCTGTTTGTACTGTTTTCTAACTCGATTCAGTGTCAAGTCTAAGACACCAGTGTGAAATCTGCTTTATAATTGGCAATCATGCGCAAGACTTTTGTTTCTCTCAGGGCTTATTTTTGATTGAGTTCATTCACGTCTCCACAACTATTGTTGGGTTGGTATGCAAGGTTCGCATACCGCCCTCACAATATGCTTTTTATTGATGGCTTTCTTGACTTAAAATATGGCAAGATATTAATTTGTCAGCAACTTCAAAGAAATTTCTTAGTATTAATGAGAATGTTTAAATAATGTAAATATTAGATATTAAAATTGAAGCAACAACACCAATTTAAAAACACCAATTTAAAAAATCACCAATTATGATGACCGGTTTGGTAGAATGGTCAGATCGCTGACCATCGGCCTATATAGATCACGGATTCCCTCCCCTCCGCTCCAGAAGGGCATAATATACGAAATTGCCAGGGGAGGGCTGTCGTAACCTTTTTAACGGTATAAATTATTGCCGCATGTGAGACATGTGGCATGTCATAGCAGGTGGTCAGCTGTTTTCCTTCAAATAGGATCATCTTGTGCTTGTAGACGCTACGACGATGACGAGACGAGATACGTAGGTGTTTCGTTGTATATTATTGGCATACATTTAAATAGTTTGTCCGCTCGGATAGCGACATACGGATTCGTATTCATCATCATCGCCCTGCCCTACGGATTCGCATTATATTTATTTATTCAAAAATCAATTTTAATCTTGCACTGTTGACCACTTAGATGCAATAATTATACACGCATAAAGAAAATAGCCATATTCATTCAACCAGAAAATGCGACATTTGTCACACAACAAACAATTGTTCTAGAATAGAAAACAAGGGCATTATTATGCTAAAAATATCTGCCTAGAAATAAAACGGTGTATTTCGCTTAACAATGCAACGAAACAGGTTCAGGTCATTGTATGAGCCTGGCAACTGGGCGACTTTCGCTTATTGGGCTAACGGGTCTTTCGCCAGCCTATTCTAAGGCGCTGTCTCCACGAGCGAGAGAATCATGACGATTTCGCGCTTCTATCGTCGAGTAATCTCCACGAACGAGCGATTACTCCGCCAGCGCATCGTCACGACTCGTGACGGAATCACAGCGTGTCCGCGGCAACTCGTAACGGAATCGCTGCATTTTCTTGACGACGCGTTGATATATCAAGAGTTGCCCTCGCTGCGAGAGCGCAACGTTCCGCGGCGAGCACGCGGCGAGCACGTTGCGAGTAGCGAGGATACCGCGGCGAAACGACGAAACGTTAGCTCTAAACATTGCCACTCGGCGCATCTAAGTTTAATATATAAAAATACGTGGCACGACGATAATATCGCCGCGATTCTATCGCTTGTGGAGACGGCGCCTAAGGCGCTGCCTCCACGGGCGAGAGAATCGCGACGAGTCCGCGCTTTTATCGTCGGAGAATCTCCACGAACGAGCGATAATTACGCCACGTATCGTCGCGTTTCCGCAACGACTCGTAACGGAATCGTCGCGTTTCCTTGACGACGCGTTGTGAAAGAAAGAATTCAGTTATGTGCCAGACGAGAGCGAAATAAGTAGTGTCTCAGTCAATAAAATAATTCTTTATTATGGATATAGTGTTGTGGGGTGCTTCTGCAAGTACGCTAGTGAATATGCAGTTATTGTTATTGTTAAGAAGGAAAAAAAAGCGCCGTTGGTGGACACATCCCATGTTGCTACGTCGTGAAAGTCATGGACATTTCCATGTGAATTATGAAGAATATCGAAATCATCCAGAATGGTTTGAAGATGAATATTTAATGCCAATTCCTGTTTTCGATGAACTGTTAAGTTTACTATCAAGACACTTATCAAAGCAAGATACTAATATGAGGAAAAGTATCGGGCCATGTGAAAGATTAGCAGTAACACTACAGTAAGTTTAAAGCAGATTTATTTTACTTAAACGCTTACATAAAATCAAAACTTATAGTTTACATTTCATCAAAGTGTTCTAACATTTGAGCAATATCGTCCTCGCTTGTTGGTGTGGATGTACGAGAATAAGAGTCTAGCAGTGTATGTGATGATGGTGTGTATTTCTTAATTACGGCCATAATCTCAGTTCTGGCATCAATTAAACAGTCTTCTTTTATTTTGTCCATAAGTGGTACCAACGAACGGAAAAATGCCTCATTTCCACGCTCGTCACGATACTGTGGTTGAACATTATTTCTTTGTATATCTATACTTTCGCGCATAACATTCGATATCTCTTTATTAGATTCCAGAAACATTTGTACTAATGTTTTCTTTTTATTAGACGTGGATGGTTCCGTGACACTGGGGGTGGTATTAACCGAACTGTCGTCGTCCTCAAAAACATCTTGACTATCCTCATTGAGCATGTTTGACGATGTTGAAGCGTGTTCTGTGTGTTTCTTTAAAAAAAGTAATGCATCATAATGAATATACTTTCGTCGTTTTGAGGCAGCTTGACCGGATTTTGAACATTGCTGCAACTTTAACTCCTTACGAAATTGATCCCTTAAAGATTTCCATTTTGTCATTAACTCAAGTCCTGAAGCAAAGAAATAACTTTTAATTTAAATATTATAAGTATATATAAGTATACATATATTAATTAACTATTATGTATTTTAATAAAAAAACAACACAGATTAATAAATCCGAACGCTTTGATGGAGTCTTCGTTTTTCATCCCATTTAAAAATAAACTTTCCGTCAGGTGTGATTGCAAACAAACGCGAGCCTATTCTATATAAAAAAAAATATATGATAAAGTATATTTTTAAAATATAATGTCATTTTCCAGATATCTCGCTTCTGGAACAAGTTATAAACGCCTTCAGAATAAGTACAGAATTTCGAAAAAAACGTTGACAAAATTAATAAAAGAAACATGTGGAATTATATGGAAAGTGCTAGCACCTACAGAAATGGCAGCCCCGAACAAAGAATCATGGAGAAGAATCTCAGAGGGATTTAAAGACAACGCGAATTTCCCACATTGCTTGGGAGCGCTAGACGGCAAACACATTCGAATTCAGTGCCCCCGGAATTCCGGCTCTCTATACTTTAATTATAAAAAGTACAACTCAATCGTTTTATTGGCTTTGGTGGATTCGAATTATTTATTTACTGTGATTGACGTAGGTTCTTATGGTCGTGAAAATGATTCTACCATATTTCAATCTTCAATTCTAGGCCAGAAGCTAAATGAAGAAGCTCTTGATTTGCCGGAAGAAGAAGAACTGGTATTTGGCGGACCCAAAATGCCATATGTGATTGTAGCTGATGAGGCCTTCGGCATTCATCGAAATTTAATGCGACCGTATCCAGGTCGATGTCTTCCTACGGATAAAAAAATTTTCAACTACAGACTGTCTCGTGCAAGACGTTACGTGGAATGTGTCTTTGGACAAATCACCTCAAAATTTCGCATATTTCATAATACAATAAATCTTCAACCAGACAGTTCAATTCTTGTAATAAAAGCAGCTTGCGTTTTGCACAACTTCATAAAGCGTCGAGCATTAAATGCCACTGACGGGGAAAATGAAGACATATCCAATCAACAAAATATGACACCCGTACTTCAAAGGACAAGGAATTCGGGGTTGCATATTCGAAACTTATTTAAAGATTATTTTAACACAGTGGGCGCGGTTCCTTGGCAAAAAGACTACATCATTTAATGAAAATTATCTTTCTTATAATAATAATTATTGTTGAAACAACGGTTTCGTACCGACGAATGTATTTTATTTTGTTACACCATAGACAATAAAAACTAACAATTATAACAACAAAAATTACCTAAAAATAAATAAAATTGTACGCTTACCTTTTTCTTTTTTTTCTTTAGAGGTTAGATCATCCCACTCTGTGAACATAGCACTTCCCACATCATACCAATACTTTGCTTTAATTTCTCTGTTTCGATACTCAGCCAACTGAACATCGTAAAGGGCAGGTCTCTCTCTCACTTCAAGTATAAACTTTTCAATGTCAAACATTGTACTATTGTTTAAAAAACTTGTCGAAATGTCCTTGCTTGACGAGAGGCAACGCTGAAATGACGCTGCGTTTGACAGTGCGCCCGCTGCGCGCTGGTTGCGAGAGCGCCACGAGCGCGCGGCGGGCCCGCTGCTAGTCGCGACGGGCTCGTGGCGATGTAATGACGTATCGCGCCCTCGTTGCCACTCGTCGCATCGCCGCGATAATATCGCCGTGTGGAGACGGCTCCATAAGAAATACGTGGCACGACGATAATATCGCCGCGATTCTCTCGCCCGTGGAGGCAGCGCCTAAGCCGGGTCTTTGGCACTGATAATAAATGTTTTGTCTTAAATAAAGAAAATGCATTGAGAATAATGGAGACATTAACATACATCACGCCTATTTATCACTGAAGGGGTAGGCAGAGGTAAAATTACACCTATATATTTCAAGTTATGTAATGTTTGGGTCTCATGACGAGATTGGAGAGCCTTTTGCCATCTCTTGGCTAAGTTTAATTAATTAATTGACACAACGGACTCAAAGTCGTTTAATGAATCAGTTTTAAGTCGTAGTTCATATGATTAATTGGTCTTTATGTACCAGATACAAAATTGGTACAGAAGTGATACAGTTGTAATAATTCGTAAACTATTAATTAATGTTTAGTACTCAACATATAAACTGGTTTTTGCAGTACCATATTTTATTTACTACATAAATGCTTAAGAGTATCACTTCGCTTTGATTGTGAACATGCCTTCACAATCACAGCGAAGTAATACTCCACTCAAAGGACGGGATTTAAAATAAACTCTTTCTCTGGTATATGTTGTACCGCCTAGTTACATAATTTATTTATCTATCTAACTGGCTATGTCACTTATACTAACTCTTTTCAAAAGCATAGAAAGTCCACTAAATATTGCGTAAGTATCTCAATTCTATCCAAAACTTATAAGCAATGTAGAGGTAATAAATGAATTTACTAAAACTACAGTACATATTATTTTTTTTTGAAAATACTTTTGTTAAAATTAAGCTTTTTGCTTATGAGAGTAGAATACACTTTTGCTCATCCTCAAGGACCGATTTTTGCGAAGGTTGCTTACTTTACCCAATCCCAGGTGGATCTCCCTCCCTAATGGAGTAAAAAATTATACATTGGCCGTAAGAAAGGAACCTGGTGAAACTATTAGGTGCACACTTATCATCTAGCAACGTTAGTAAGCATAAACACTTGGTTTATGTTTACCAGATGACAGACAAATTTTATTATAATAATATTTATGTAATAGAAATATACTAAATCTAAACGACCATGACTCGAGAACAAATGTTTGTCGTCATCACATAAACATTTGCTCCTACCAGGATTCAATAAGCAGCGATCGGTAAATATTAAAATGCACATAATCCTACTCAAATTCCGAAGCATGCAACTAAACCCCTCACGTAAAGTGGGTCACCACAGTCCAATTGGCTGGCCTTGGAACGGTGGCAAAAACTCGGGCAATTACTATTATTATTCAATGTCGTGGTCGCGATTCGTCGCGCCGGCCATATCCGTCTTCAAGAGCGAGCGCTCTACTGAACTTGAAAACGAAAGGCATTCTTGGAAACTCATATGAAGTATTTATAGCACGTTGCGCAAGAATTAGGTAACTCGATGCCGCATTGGAAGACGCTTCATGCGAGTTCGTGCGAGTGCGAAAGTAAATCAATTCTCGTTAATGATTTGATCACTCGTTCGCTTTCATTGTCAACACACTGTTGGTTTCAGATGCATCTGCAATCGTTAATACCCACCAACATAATCTGCACTGGGTCAGCGTGGCGGGTTATGTCCATTCTCCTCATAGAAAGTATCCTCCTGAAGAAACATTGTAACCGTTTTACGATTTTATTTGTGAGGAACTGTGTTTATTATAAAATATACAATGCGACTATGCTGCGAATTGCCCGTTATGACAATTGGCGCTATTTGTGAATATGTGTGATACATATCATTCCTATCGGTCATGCCTAGTATGCCTATCTTGCCCGCTAAATCCCTAATTTCTCCCGATACAAAGAATAGTTTATGAAACCGCGATTGTAATCAGTTCAATCAGCAATCTAGTTAAACACTGATTTCGTATCGGCAGCCCCTTGCATTAAATATCGCAAGGCATCGAACCTTGGCTATATCCTGCTAAAATGAAATTCGTAGTCAATCGTGCGTAGCAAGCGTTGCTTAGTCAACGATTACTCACGGGTATTATAGCGTGTAGGATACAACTTATTCGGAATCTATATGTATATCTTCACTCAATGTTAATCAATATAACCTTATCTTTAATTTGTAATATTTATTTGCTTGATTATGTCGTGAATTGCAAACATAAAAAAATAATGATTTACCTACCTATACATACACTATGGGCCTGTTTCACAAACGACAAGTTCGAAGTAGCTTGCTTTACAGTTCAATTGACATATATTTCATATTACAACTGTCAAATGATCTGCGAAGTAAGCTACTTAGAACTTACTTGTCGTTTGTGAAACAGGCCCTAAGGCTTGTAGGTTGTACAATAACCATTAGGGACGTCATTTAAATTTTCCAATCGTGTACTAATTAATTGTTACTTATTTCTATACGATGAAAGGGATGCTTTTACGCATACCACCGTGGCGTGGTTATGTAATTATATTTTGGTTTTACCGTAGCTGGAGCAAAATATATGTTTCGTCAACCCTTTTACATTCTGTGGGTGTCGTCAGACTAATGCCTGTTAAAATGAATCCTATTTAGTACAAAGATTTTGGGGTTAGAAAAAGAATTTCGAAAAATTATGATCTTGAGGCGGGAATCGAACCCGCGTCCGCTGCTATCCAGGCAGGTGCCTGACCGCTCGGCCACCCAAGACACTAATTAACTTGCCGAAATTCTTCTAACCTTTACACTTCACGTTGTAAGCCAACGGGTACCCTCACAATGTAGAAATAAATTTCAAACATTCCAAAGCAGATATTTTTACAAATACCGTGCGTTCGGTTAAGCTTGGGTTTGCTTTATAAACTATTCGATTTTAATTTTAACATTATATAAATGTTAGAAAAATTAGTACAAAGATTTTGGGGTTAGAAAAAGAATTTCGAAAAATTATGATCTTGAGGCGGGAATCGAACCCGCGTCCGCTGCTATCCGGGCAGGTGCCTGATCATAATTTTTCGAAATTATTTTTCTAACCCCAAAATCTTTGTACTAATTTTTCTAACATTTATATAATGTTAAAATTAAAATCGAATAATGAATCCTATTTGTTAAATACGACCCAACTGATACCTTATGCTTTAAGCAAATTGCTAGGTTTATTTAATTATTCATTAATTTAATGTAACAATCATCTTCTTGCCCTTATCCTATTTCATTTGGGATTGCAGTGTGTTCTTTCCACCATTCATACCAGTTAGCTATCATCTCTCTCACTGCATTTACATTCATGTTATTTCTCAAGCAAACTTTTTCACATGCATTTGTTTCTTTACTTTGTAAGCCAAACGGTTACCTTTTATCGTCTCTATTCTTGTCACACATAATAATATAATGTGTGTCTTCCTTATGGGAGATAGTTCATGTCATACTCACAGAACGCCCACAAAGAGACTTCATTTTCTGATAAACAACCTTTTCTGTAAAAACATACTTTCCACAGATCGTCGGTGCACCGAGGATCTAGTAAAAGTCGCAAAAAGCTACTGGATGCAGGCAGCTCAGGACCGAGATCCTTGGAAGAGGCATATGCCCAACAGTGGGCGTCAGACTACCACAAAATGTCAAATTTCTCAGTCGACTTTTGGCAGTAGTGCCAACAAGATAAGGTTGACAATCGATTGAAGAAATTTGACAGTTTTGGGTATTCTGAAGAGACTGTACTTCCTATAAATAAAATAATACACGCAAACGTTATCCAATCGTAAACTCAAGCCAAAATCGGCTTCCAGTTACTTAATAGGTACCTCATTTGAACAAAGCATTAATTAAAAACCCATAAATAAGCTGAACTTACATCGAAATAGTCAATGTAACCATTCGGTAACCACCAAATTAACGCCGTCATAAAATGGTAAACACTGTAATTTTCGCGAAAGATAAGAGCTTGCCCTGGGGGCTGAGACACTTTATCATTTTATTACAAGATAGTATATTAATATCGCCCAATTTAATGTCATACAACGCCGTTCTTTTTCGTACTTGCATAGACATTGACCCGAAAACAATAAGTGTAACAGTTACTACCATAGAAGATTGTGCAATTGCTCGTTATTGTGACTTTGCTACTTAATAATAACTCCTAACAATAACAAACCTATGTGCTTATCATGACGGATGTATCCCACTATTTCCATTGTGTAAATACTGGGATCTTTTATACACTACTTTTATAGCGATTTCGTACTAAACAAAGTACTAACATGTGCATCATGTTCATACCTATTATCATAGATCCACATGTCTGTTGACCGCTGAATACCTGTAATGTATGAATGTTTATCATAGGTTGGAACTATTGGGCATTGTTTCGGTCTACGACGTGTATCACTAATAATAATATAATTTTTATTTCAAATTCACGGATATTATAACCATAGGTGTTAGTAAAATTGCGACCTTACTAGCTAGTTTAGTAATTCAAGAACATATTAATTATTATTTTATTTGCCTGTTAGATCCCACTGCGGAGCAAAAGTTACCCTCCATCTCGAGCGATCCCGAGCCCATTCCGTCCATGTTTTGCAGTATGCCTACAAATCGCCTCTCCACCTCTTTCTAGGTCGACTTCTGTACCACATATTGACCACATGTGCGCTTTATATTATTTTCCCTATGAGCTAGCTTAGCAACGTATAGTTCAATCATGTCTGATATTACGGCAGAGTAGAATACAATTGTCACCACCCCAAATCTCTCCCGTGGGTGTCGTACAAGGCGACTAAGGATAAATCAGTGATGAGGAATGGGCAGCAGCGTTCCTCTTATATCATCTAGCTATTACCTACTGCGACTTTTGTGCCCGATAAATGGCAATAGGCTCGCCACCTATTACATGGGACCTAACATAACTGGCGAAACGTGGGTGCTAGTTCACCTCTGCCTACCCCTTCGGGGATATAGGCGTGATTTATGTATGTCTGATATTGGCCATCAGAAGGTTATGAGCAAACTTTGCAAAAAAATTACTGAAGTCAGATTACAACTGAACAAAATCAGTTCAATAAAAAAACATGTGATTGCAAACATTAATATAAAGTTTGTGTTAGTTTATACGTAACATAAAAACTTTTATCACTCTCTAATTTTAACATAAAAAAGGCTATAATTTTAATTATCGTGCTCCACTTTTGTCACCACGATGCTTAGCATAAAAGTGCAATATGATTACGTAGGTACTGTATTCGGCTTTAATTATTTAAAACTATCGTCCAAATGTTATTGTCCGCATTTTCTAGAAGGTTGTCACTTAAATGCATTATTCCGCGTATATAAAAAACCTTGCTTTCAACTTGAATGAATGACACGCTAACAATCGATCTTATCGTCCAACTGACTTGGGTAACAACTTGATATTGTCAATTAGTAAAAACGTTTTAATTTGAAATAAAACAACTTTTACGGATTAGACTCGCGTATATTTAGATGTTTGGCATTATTATTTATCCCGACGTTTCGATCACTTTACAGCGGCCGTGGTCACGGGTGACACCCGTGACCACGGCCTAATCTGGCCGAGTCTAATCCGTAAAAGTTGTTTTATTTCAAATGTGTAGTGCTCGTGCAAATATAAGAGAACATTAAAAACGTTTTAATTTTAGGACTTAGGATTGTGAATGCTGAGGTGGAGTTATGAGATTTTACTGTGGCGAAACGGCCAAACATAAAAAATAATTACCAGATATTACACACCGTAAGAATATACACTACGTAATCAGTCGCTAATAATAGAAGCACTTACTCTTAACAGCAAACATTTAATTTGCCATGCAAATATGCAAATTAATTGATTGTAATAGCTAGTAAAAAAAATAGGTCAAATTGAATTGATTTTACGCTTACATTCAAATAAACCGCGATCTTTTAAAATTACACTTATCATTTGCAATTTTGTTTCATAAAATTTACTGTTTTATTAGCGTAATT
Source organism: Cataclysta lemnata (assembly GCA_963931975.1). NCBI lineage: Eukaryota > Metazoa > Arthropoda > Insecta > Lepidoptera > Crambidae > Cataclysta > Cataclysta lemnata. Next base: position 6,006,196 of record OZ008343.1, read on the forward strand.
ATAATATCTACTTGTGTTATACAATACCTTTTAGTAATCACGAATACTTAATAATTTTAAGATCTAGTTAAGAGTTAAGTTTATCTGCGATTAAATAGCTGGTTAGGTATTTATAGTGCGCCCTACCTTTCCGTTCAAATGTCGTTGCACAACCAAGATCAATAGATCAATATCAGAATCTATGTAACACGATGTAGCGAATTACATGTTTCAATCCTTTTTCTAGTATTAATATAGGTGGGTAGACATATGTCACACCTGTTTATCCCCGAAGGAGCAGGCAGAGATGTACATACACAATGACATCCCTTTCGCCAACTGTTGTCACCAGCTCTTAACTATGGATGGAAAAATATAGGCTATAACCCATCATGCTGTCCCAGTGCTTATTGGTATTAACTACTACTAAGGCAGCTGGGACCAGCGGCTTTACGGACGTTCTGAAGCACCCAGGAACATAAAATAAACTCAATATATTTTTCGTCCAAGGCGCCATAGAGCTCCTCCTTTGGCTAGCATGCTAAGTCCCTTTAATTAGCGGGGAGCCTGAACATTAGTAATTAACAATAAGGTTTAAAACCAATGGAAAAAATATAGACATTGCCCTATAAAAGGTTAAAGCAAGCTATATTTTCAGATTTAACTATTAAGCAGCAAAACCAACTGACCACTTATGAAAACATTGCTTCATAATAACACAACGCCAAGAAACGCTATCGTCTTAGTCAGACACTATACAATGTACTGTTTAAACAACATGTATTTAAGTCATTGTCACAGTTTTTTGCACGACACACAATTCTGCACGCATTCTCACACATGATAATGCAAGTCCTCTTGAGTAATTCACATGCAGCCGTGAACCCATGTTCTGTACGGATTGTTTTACCATACCAATTTGAAATAGTTATACATATTATAGAAAATAAAGATCCTACATTTTATTTTTGGGATTGGTAAACATGACAAAACTAAAATAAAAATGTTATACATGTCAGCGTACATTTTATGTGGGTACTAAATATCTCAAAAACTATTTGACAATATCTAATAGGATAGGTTCTTTAGGTATGTAAGTATTTTGTATGTTAATGTGCCGACCCTACTAAGCGTGGGATATCAACAAATCTTAGGACAGCGATGAGTAATGGGCAGCAGCGTTTCTCTTAGGCCACCTAGCAATGTACTGCGATTTCCGTGCCCGATAAATGGCAATAGGCTCACCACCACATAGGACCTGACCTAATTAGCGAAACATGAGTGTTAATTCACCTCTGCCTACCCCTTTGGGGATATAGGTGTGATTAATGTATGTATGATATCAAATATTTTCACCAATGTGAACAATCTCATGACGACCATACCGTAGAATATCAGTTTACAGACACAGGGGTAGCAGCGATATTGAAATTTCTACCATGTAGATTTTTAAAAAATATTATTTTAGAATTATAAAGATATGTTATGAATCTTTATAACATATCTCGAGGAGCATCACTGCGAAGATCATATTCGATAGAAGAATTCTAATGGCCAGTTACTATCTTATCATAAATTTACAGATATTGACCAAACCGGCACTACGCTGTGATGCCTTTTGTGGGCGAGAGACATATGGAATTTGAACCTTTAGCTAGTGCAATTAAGAGGTTAAATGCGTCCTAAACACAAACATGTGTCGGCACACGCCGAATGTTACGATATATAGAGTTGGCAAATTCTCTGAGAAATTGATTTTTGCTCCAATAATTCCCACAATTATAAACCTCTATATAAACTAATGAAGCAGTGCCTGTGCATTATTGTCGTGGAGCATTCCAGGGTAACAGTTTATTCCTACACCTCGGAAATTGAAACAAGATGCTTTCTAGAGTAAGTTAAATTGTGATTTAAATCTATTACGTTACTCTGCTTTGAAACAAAATATATATATTTTAGTGCCTAGCAATCAATAACAGCATATTTTATATACGTTAATATTCAAAATACATTTTTAAGGTTTTAATATTATTACATACACCCAGCAATTACTTACCTCCATAGAAGAATCTCACATCTTGGTCGGTGCCGTGTGGTGACGGCAGAGTAGAATACAATTGTCACCACCCCAAATCTCTCCCGTGGGTGTCGGACAAGGCGACTAAGGATAAATCAATGATGAGGAACGGGCAGCAGCGTTTCTCATAAACCACCTAGCAATAGCAGTGTTCTTGCACATTTGTGCCCGATAAATGGCAATAGGCTCGCCACCTATTACATGGGACCTAACATAATTGGCGAAACGTGGGTGGTAGTTTAACCTCTGCCTACCCCTTCGGGGATATAGGCGTGATTTATGTATGTATGTATGTATATATTGGCGCCATATATCAAATAAAAGACTTCAACGCGTTATAAGCTACTGCGTAAACGTTAAATATTTTTTATCTGCCATGTTTTTGAAAATAATAATTACCTTAATCCAGTCCATTATTTATAAATTTCAGCTATTTATTAAAATGGATCTTAGATTAATTATCCCGTTGTGCATAACAAACCTTAGGGATATTCGCGTTGTTGAGTTAGTTGCTAACCCAGGGTTAGATTTACAATTTGTCTTGCACCGCCTAGAGTTACAGTTTACCCTGGGCTAAAACTGTCAATATTTAACCTGCAAAAATTGTTAGTTTACGATGCCCAGGTGATTTTGAGATCCGAAACTTTATGAAAACAATTTAATATAAAGTTAGTTTAAAATCCACCGCCAAAATATGACAGGTGTCAGTCCTGATGATTTTTTTTTAAACAATTATTTGTCATCTGTTCCAGGTATTAGCAGCATTCGCGCTGGTGTCAGCCTGCCAGGCGATCTTCCCATTCCACCACCACTTCCACCACCACCCGGCGGTGTCCCACCAGGACTTCCAGAAGCATGACGGCCCGCACCACCCGGTTCACGTGCCGGCTCCAATTCACCACCATCTGCCTCTGCTGCACCACCACCTGCCCCATTTGCCCCACTTCCACCATCTACCCCATGTACCCCACGTTCCGATCCACCACGTGCCCCACCATGACCACTACGTAAGTTTTTTCTTATTAATATTATATTTTTATTAGGCGCTGCTTTCCCTCTGATTGATTTCCCTCTCTGACATACTATGGACCCGACACCCGCATGGTGAATCCATAGAATGTTAAGAGTTGTCGTCTCTCTCTAATACATTCATTTCATTCGAAAACATTTCAATATTAGAAATAAGGAAATAATCCTTACTTTGACGAGTTGCCTTTGTTTTTTTTTGGAAAACCAACGGAAAAGTAGTCTAATTTTTTTAATATACGTAGCAAAGTGTTTCAAGTAGCGAAGCTAAGTAAGGTTTCCATCTTTTCGTAACCATATAATAATAGTGTCATTAAAATGTGCTGATTGTCTTAATTACGATAATCTCTGTGTATTCAGCATATTATCCTGATAAACGGTAAAATGACAAAACCGTTATTATTTAGTAAATAATAAATATAATTAATATTCGCCCGTAATTGATTGCCAGTAGGTATGTTTCTGGGACATAATAACTTATTTTGCCACTAATCATTATTTGTGGGGAACTCGAATTTTAATAGGTAGTAAAGTAAACTCTGTCCGCCTAAAGTTGCTAAATAAAAAAATAGTGCTACAATTTAAGCCCGAACCACAACCAACTAGCTAGAGGCAAATCTCGTAAAATTACCTCTTTAGTCTATCAACTTCCTGTTCTATCAATTGCGGTATCACTGACAGGCTGACTTAATCCTTCCCTGCCCACAAGTAACGCAATCAATTTTAACTGCCAACACTTAATGCGAAATTAAAAGCTACGCAGCAACAACGCTATATTTCATTTCATACTTTGCTATGAAAATTTAACAGTTGCAACCACTTAACTGCCCGATACGGTGAAGTAATTAAATGTATCTTTAAAGCAGTAACTAAGTAGGCGAGTAGGTAATAAAAAACAAAATAAACTCAACAGTAGTAAACTAGCCAATTGGGACATTATTATTACCACTCCCAATGTCTTCCGCGGGTGTTGACAAGGCAGCTAAGGGTAAGGGTGTTTAATTTTTAACATTATATAAATGTTAGAAAAATTTGTACAAAGATTTTGGTGGTTAGAAAAAGAATTCCCGCCTCAAGATCATAATTTTTCGAAATTCTTTATCTAACCACCAAAATCTTTGTATTCGTAAAGACTTTAAAATACACTGTAAAACACCTTTTCACTTCTCATGCTCTGAAAGTGCTTATTTTTGCAGAATGTAGGCTGCACAAAATCGAATTTTGTACTCTAGAGCATTAACGTATCTACTCATAAATATGTCTATATTAAGGCAAAGAAAATGAGCCTTGCAGCCAAACACAATAAGCAATTCAGAGATAGAATTTCTTATTTTATTATTTACTTAAATTTATTTGCCTAATGTGTTTTTTAAGACATAAAAGATATTAAAATTATAATTCAAATAGGTTATTGAATTAATTTAAGAAAATTATTATTTCAAAATTAATTTAATACTTGGCTGTTTAGGTGTGCAGCCCAAGCCAAGCCTCAGTATACAAAACTGGACTAATTTTAGTTTGAATTTTAGGAAATGTTATAATAAACTACTGTTTTATTTCCTCGCAATCGAAGTGAAAAGCAGAGTTTCTAACTCGTCCACAAAACCATATTTATCCTCGACATTACTATCATGCTAAAAGTCTCGGACAAAAATGATTCGTTTTGTGCACTTGATGGAAAATCTACTATAATTATGTACTTACTAAGTTATTGAAGAGCAGAGCATTTATTACTTAAAAGGAGACTCTGGTCACTAGTTGTGTATAAAAACTATATTTTAAGGTCAATTAAAAAAAAATATTAATATTTTTTTTTTGTATTCCCGCAGACATTCCCCGAATACAAGTTCGCGTACTCAGTGCATGACCACCACACCGGGGACGTGAAGTCGCAGCACGAGGTCCGACATGGGGACGTGGTGAAGGGCGGGTACGAGCTCGTCGAACCCGACGGCAGGTTCAGGAAGGTCGAGTACAAGGCGGACGACCACACCGGGTAAGACATTGCATATATTTTTATTCTTATTAATCATTATCATCATCATCACCAGCCCTTTAATGTCCCCACTTCTGGGGCACCGGCCTTCCCTATGGATGGAAGAATAATGGGAGATTGGGCCATAACCCACCACGCTGGCCCAGTACGGTCAAGTATAAGGTCGGAGAAGATCACCTGGAGCGCCTATTTCACTGCAATGTACGTCAACCTCTATTGAAGCTTCAATTAACTATATTTTAGTTACTTTTAAAAGGTACTCTGTATAAAGCTTTCCAAATGAAATGTAATAAAAAAATAACTTCCACATAGGTACGTATCCTCCTGCCACACGAGACACGAGACAATCTTCTAAATAATAACAAAGATTAATATTGCAATAAATGGTTTTTACTCATGTTTCAGATTCAACGCCATCGTCCATCACTCATCGCCTCATCATCATGTTCATCTTGCCCATCACCATCATATCTAAGCTGGACACCACTCATTGCTCCACGACCTTACTATGGACAGTAATCTCGGATAAGACTGATTCAAATCTGCTAATTTCTACCAATTTTATACATAAACTTGACTTACAAAATAAAATATTAGCGCTAATTATTAAAAGTTGTATTTTATTTCGTTCTTGTGTGTATTATGGACAGTACATGAAATAGGCATGATGACTAATTTTAAAAACTACACCATGTTTTTTACGTGTCTACTTTACCCAAAATAAAATATATTCTTGTAAAACCTTTCGATTTTGATAGAAAAAATGTTTTTTCTAGTTTTGAATATTACGATTTAAAATTTCCGCCAAAATGCCAAAATAGCAATGGCGTCTATGTGACGTCACTATTCCGTAAATAGGCCAGTTTCTATATTAAACTAGTGAATTTGATTTGCAAATAAAATGTCAAAATGGAGATAACTAATTAATGACGTCACGCGTTGTTTTAGCAAATATGGCGAATTGCTAAGTTTTGTACTTTTATTTTTATAAAATAAATATCAATCACAAGTATAATCTGATAACAAGTACCTATTAACGAATCTCTTTATCCTAAATTATTATTATAAATCATTATATCAGTGATTCTTTGTTAGTGTCAACATCCCTATTACATAAATTATCAATTATTTTTAAAAGATTTGCAACCTCATTTTTTTTTTTCAATGGATTGATGTAAATCGCAATATGTATTTATTTATTTATAAGCAAATTTTCAGATATATAATCACAGTTATATATCTGAAAAGCCAATTATAAAGTTTGTCAAATTTTGATGAATTGAAAAAAAAAACAATAATGTTTAAGGATTAATTCGTTCAATCTCCTTTCATAATGTCGCTGGCAAATACATTGTACTTATGACAGTGCTAACCATATCTTTTAAGGCTGAGAATTAACATCTCATGCCTTCGTAGCTAGGACTATAGGACTTTGGATAGGAGAGGCAAAATGGAGGTAGGACGATAATCAGACGAGGACGCAGGATTCGGGGATTTAGGCAAATGAATAACGGTGGCATTCTTCCACGATGTTGGAAAAACATTGTTCGTCAATTTATAACGTGAGTAATGATTGCGACAATGTCATGCATCACGGGAAGAACCATGTCGAGACTTAGGCCGTCGCTACCGATGGCCTTGGTGGTGATATTCTTAATATTTTCTTATTGTAATATTAAAAAGCCCTACGTGTTTCTTGGCTTTGCCGTATGTGAAGATGTGAAAGGGCAACACTACATGCGGGTAGTACGCTACTTCTTTCAACCCCGTGGACCCGACCTGGGGGGATATGTCAGACTCTCACCGACCAAAACCACCTTTTCTGTGTTTCTCGGGAATTAATAATGATGAGCTTAATGTCACAGTAGCTAACGTTTAGCCTCTGGCTTTTAAAGCATAAGGCTTATGCAAATAAGCTCAGAAACTTTCATACTGTTTGATTAATGGGTGGGCTGCCAAAAATTTGTTTAAATTAGAAGTCCTCCTTCAAATACATGTTTAGCTAAAAATTTCTTCTGAATCTGCAAGTGATGGTGGTGGTAAATTCACACCATGGTAAATTCAACGTATAAGTTTTTAATTATATTCTAATTACCGAGACAAATATTTTTTTTTGAGAAATTTATTTGAATGAAGGCGAAACTAACAGCTAAGGGAAGATAAGGTAGCGTGTAGTAATATATTAATGCTACCTTATCTACTAAGTAAAATACATGAAATATACAACTTTGTGTTTTTTGACAACTTATAAGTACCTAATAAAATAAATAGAGGATAAACTAAAGAGATCAGACTTTATACCCAAAGAGGGTTGGTTTCGTGCAGGCGGCCGGCTGTAAAACCTAAGCCAAAACCTTGAGCAGTATGGATTGCCATGTTGTCATCCTAATAACTCTCTTCATTCATCGGTCTCTTCTCATGGTCCTTTCCGTCTCTTTTCTATACATTCATTAATTTATAGTACCTTTGCGGTGTAATGGGTGATATTAATCAAAAGAGAGTGGATGTCTTGATTAAGTCTGACCGATATTAATTGAAAGAAGAAAGATACTGCGCCAACCCCCGATAGCCTGGGAACAGGGCAGGGAGAAGAAGAAACTATAACAGTACAAAGATTTTGGGGTTAGAAAAAGAATTTCGAAAAATTATGATCTTGAGGCGGGAATCGAACCCGCGTCCGCTGCTATCCGGGCAGGTGCCTGACCGCTCGGCCACCCAAGACACTAATTAACTTGCCGAAATTCTTCTAACCTTTACACTTCACGTTGTAAGCCAACGGGTACCCTCGCAATGTAGAAATAAATTTCAAACATTCCAAAGCAGATATTTTTACAAATAGCGTGCGTTCGGTTAAGCTTGGGTTTGCTTTATAAACTGTTCGATTTTAATTTTAACATTATATAAATGTTAGAAAAATTAGTACAAAGATTTTGGGGTTAGAAAAAGAATTTCGAAAAATTATGATCTTGAGGCGGGAATCGAACCCGCGTCCGCTGCTATCCGGGCAGGTGCCTGACCGCTCGGCCACCCAAGACACTAATTAACTTGCCGAAATTCTTCTAACCTTTACACTTCACGTTGTAAGCCAACGGGTACCCTCGCAATGTAGAAATAAATTTCAAACATTCCAAAGCAGATATTTTTACAAATAGCGTGCGTTCGGTTAAGCTTGGGTTTGCTTTATAAACTGTTCGATTTTAATTTTAACATTATATAAATGTTAGAAAAATTAGTACAAAGATTTTGGGGTTAGAAAAAGAATTTCGAAAAATTATGATCTTGAGGCGGGAATCGAACCCGCGTCCGCTGCTATCCGGGCAGGTGCCTGACCGCTCGGCCACCCAAGACACTAATTAACTTGCCGAAATTCTTCTAACCTTTACACTTCACGTTGTAAGCCAACAGTTTATAAAGCAAACCCAAGCTTAACCGAACGCACGCTATTTGTAAAAATATCTGCTTTGGAATGTTTGAAATTTATTTCTACATTGCGAGGGTACCCGTTGGCTTACAACGTGAAGTGTAAAGGTTAGAAGAATTTCGGCAAGTTAATTAGTGTCTTGGGTGGCCGAGCGGTCAGGCACCTGCCCGGATAGCAGCGGACGCGGGTTTGATTCCCGCCTCAAGATCATAATTTTTCGAAATTCTTTTTCTAACCCCAAAATCTTTGTACTAATTTTTCTAACATTTATATAATGTTAAAATTAAAATCGAACAAACTATAACAGATCAGGGGGCTAAACAAAGTAACATACCGACAAAGATAACGAAGTTCGATAAAGTAACACGTATGGGATTTGACGTAAGACGTCGTGAAATCACGTGATCAAAGTCGTCTTCGTAAGTTCCTAGTTATGTTTGTAGCGCAAGCTAAGACGCAGTAGACACCAAAGTAATATGGCCGATCGTGACGAACTTCGATACGTTATCGTTATGAAACGATTGCCACTTGGCTATGGGCCCAGGTTCGTCTATTAAATGTATAAGTACAACAATTGCAGAGCTCGATGTCGCAGTGTTTGGCGCGCTTGGCCTTCAATTACGGAAACTAAGCAATGTTTGCTAATGCCGGTCATGAGATGAATGACCAAAAATATATTACGTCGAGCTCCTCCATGCTTCGGAAGATACATTAACCCCTTGTTTTATCCCCTGCAGCACATATTTGCAGTCATCAATTGTAGTACTGGACCAGCGTGGTGGGTTATAGCCCATTCTCTTTATATTCATACTTTATGGCAAAAGCCTTGTAAAAATAAGTTAATATGATAAATTTATCAAACATTCTTACCAATATAACGTAGAAATGAAATTATAAGGTATTGGCACTGCATATCTTATGAGCCTATTTTTATGCTTTAATATCTTATACACTTAAATATAAAAACTATTCTTTTTAAGCTCACTCACAAAATTTAGTTTTGAATAAGCTTGTTGAACGTAATGACACCTTTGCCGCCACAAATCTACAGGAGACATAATATAGGTATCATAATATTGTCTTATAATCTTCGCATATAAATCTTAATAATACTAAATAAAATAAAAATAATAATTTTATTGTAACATAAACTTATTAGCAATACAAAAATATCACAGTCCAATATACATTTAAAACTTACTCTATACGTTTAATTAAAGTTAAGAAATCCATTAAGTTACAGTACATAAAAATAGCGACTTACGGACTTTATTAACAGGGCCAATAGAAAAACTACAAAGTCTATATAAATATATAGACTTTGTAGTTTTTCTATTAGACATGTTAGGTTAGTCTGTGTAAACGATGTAGACGGGGCTGGTGGCAAAGGCTACAGAGAAACACCCTTTTTGTAGCAGCGGACTGTATTCACCATATACGTAACAAAATACAACTGACAAGAATCAAAAACAAAAACAAAACGAGTATCAAAAAATATTAAAAAGTAAACAGAAAACATATCAAAAAGGATTAATACAAAACTCAGTCGGCAACAGTCTGGTATACAACTAATTATAGCTCTTTCTTATGCCACGCGTTATTGTTCTTTCAATCAACATTGCATGGAATTCTCATTTAGGCACTAATACTGAAGACTTAGGGCTTGTTTCACAATCGACGATCGAGTTCTAAGTAGCTTACTTCGCAGATTATTTGACAGTTGTAATATGAAATATATGTCAATTGAACTGCAAAGTAAGCTACTTGGAACTTACTTGTCGATTGTGAAACAGGCCCTTAGAATTTAGAATAATTACGGAAGAGGTACAAAGATTTTGGTGGTTAGAAAAAGAATCTCGAAAAATTATGATCTTGAGGCGGGAATCGAACCCGCGTCCGCTTCTATCCGGGCAGGTGCCTGACCGCTCGATCACCCAAAACACCGGTCAGGCACCTGCCCGGATAGCAGCGGACGCGGGTTCGATTCCCGCCTCAAGATCATAATTTTTCGAGATTCTTTTTCTAACCACCAAAGTCCTTGTAATATTTTTTCTAACATTTATATAATGTTAAAATTAAAATAGAATAATTTACTGAAGAGGTGTAACACCTCTGCCTACCCCTTCTACAATCAAGGTTTATGTACGTATTATGACTGTTTGACAAACTATGGAATGTCAAAAACGTAATTTATTTTAATACTTTTTAAACGGATGTTACTGTCTTGGATGAATATGTTTTGTAATCGTATAAACAAACATAAAAGTAAATTAACGAGTAAGATTTGGGCAACACAAACATAATATACAGAAATCCATGATCTTTTACATGAAATAGATATTTTACTCTACTGTCTAAATAGCCACACCCTAATTTAAGTTTCCTGTCTTAAAAAAAGTGTAATTAAAACTAAACGCAAACCGACAAAGAGTTTATAGTAATCAGCTATCACAAAGCAGCCGTTTTATTTTTTTAAATAATTATTTTTAAATCTACTGAAATAATTGTTTCAGCTGCAACAGTTTAATTATTTAGCCTGAATCCTTAACATCCTCTGGTAATTTTGACGAAGGGCGTGTACCCGTGATTGGCGGCCAAATTAAAAAATAATAACTGCCTCATGCGTACGTGTTAAAGGAAACGGATTATTTGAAACGAATAACGATATTCTTTGTATAAATACGAGACGAGATTAAAAGCATCATCATTTAAGTTTAAGACATCAAATTGTAACAACTCAACCTACAATATGAGTTTAAAGGTGATCTTTTTACATTAAAATATTTGATTACAGTGAAAAGTTAATTGCAATTTTATAAATTCTGATTTTTTGTGTTAAATATTTTACTAAATTATACTATTAAGAAGCTTGCGCTCTTTTCTAACAAAAATTAAGTGTTTTTGTCTAGTTTTTGTAAAGAAAGAATTAATATTACATAAACTTTCAAGCACTTTGGAATGTGGGTGTTATCGATCGTGAAGACGGAATCTTAAACTGATTTATTTTCAGGTGGCAACCGTGCTTGCTCTCGCATATTGTGCGCTGGTTCATAGCCATGCGATCTCAGAGCAGAAGGTGATCAAGTACTACGGGGAGCTGGGACACATCGGAGAAAAGGCACCTGAGCATCATGAGGAATACGTAAGTAGCTGTGTTCGTCTATTTGTATAAAATTATCTGTAAAAGCTGGGTTCATGCGAAATTTTACTATTTTACAGACAGGTTTCATAATATAAGAACACAATTTATTGTATAACAGTTATAGAATTGAATATAATTTGACTGTAGCTTCTAACAATCATATTCCCATTGACACCCTAATTAGTATAAAAACGTTGTAATGTTATAAAAAAATCAAAAATATAGCGATAGACGATAGCGGTAATCGATAGTCGATACCTTTTATCGGGACTTATGTGGTAAATGCTAGACACAAAGCGAAATAAAAAATATTTTACAATAAAATTCAATGACATATTTTTCAACGTAAAAAAATTAAATTGAAATAAGTAATTGTATAAGTAAAACACTGTTTTTTGTCCACAGGCTGCGGCGTATCCCGCATATGAGTTCTCTTACATGGTAGATGACCCCCATACGCACGACAAGAAAGGCCAACACGAGTCCAGGCATGGTGATGAAGTTAAGGGCCAGTACTGGCTCATTCAACCTGATGGTCTCAAGCGCACTGTCACATACTACGCTGACAAACATGGCGGGTAGGTGTCTTATATTTTGTATACATCTTTTTATATATGCATATCCTTCAGTATATTAACGATACAATGCAAAGTAACTCTAGAATCGAGAATTGAGATGTGCTAGCAAATTTTCTATTTATGATTCGAGAATGATTCGATTATAAAAATAAATTCGCCTTATTGTTATGTCTTGAATAAAGAGTTTCGCCCGTTTTTAGAACAGTTTTAAAACGGATTTCATAAACAGAAAAACTAAAACACAGTATCAATTAAATAAAATTAATAGGCAAATTCGTCACAAAATGTCTATTGTGAAACGTATTACATTAAATACAATTCCTTATATTTGTTTCAGTTTCAAGGCGCACGTAGAATATTCGGATCCTCATCTTGAGCACCACGAAGAACCTAAGGCTAAGCATGAGGAAGAGCATAAATCCATCATCGACATCAAGCTGCACCATGAGCACAAGCCCGTCCACCATGAAGAGCATCAGCATAAGGTCCACGTTGAACACAAGCCTCATGTCGAGCATAAGCCTCATGTTGAGCATAAGCCTCATGTTGACCACAGACCCCATTTCGAGCATAAGCCAATCGTTCACATCGAGCCCCATCATGAACACAAGCCGATGTATGCTTACGAGCCCATTGTTGAGCATAAAAAGGAAATGTCAGCGCATGCCCCGAGGATCTACTACCACCCCAGAGATTACAGAAGATATCAATAAAAACCGACAGATCAGCAGACCACCACCTAACTTACTCACTGACCAGAAATCGTGTAAAATGATCAATTGTGATACAACAAAAGCTGTTATTTAATATTATGTTATTTAATTCCAATAATAAATTGATGAGCGCTCAGAATTACTTCTTTTACTTCTACCATAACATTTTTAAGGTTTTAATATAACCTTCTAAATTTACATACACCCAGCAATTACTTACCTCCATAGAAGAATCTCACATCTTGGTCGGTGCCGTGTGGTGACGGCAGAGTAGAATACAATTGTCACCACCCCAAATCTCTCCTGTGAGTGTCGTACAAGGCGACTAAGGATAAATCAGTGATGAGGAATGGGCAGCAGCGTTACTCTTATACCACCTAGCAATGTTCTGCCACTTTTTGTGCCCGATAAATGGCAATAGGCTCGCCACCTATTTATTACATGGGACCTAACATAATTGGCGAAACGAGGGTGCTAGTTCACCTCTGCCTACCCATTTGGGGATATAGGCGTGATTTATGTATGTATGTATGTATTTTATTGATTTATTTATACAAACACTGAATAATCAGGAGAAATCGTCTTTTTCCAATAAAATAAGTTTTATCCTACTTCCAATTTGCTTGGGGTTGTGTAGTTGTGTCTTATCATGGCTCTACTCTACGGCTTTGGTTAGGTAAGTACAGCGATCCAGAAAACTCCTTTAGTCACTACTTAAGTACGATACCCACATGATTATTATGTAAAACTGTCGGTATTGTGCTGATCTGATATGCCATCACCACGCGTCTAATCATAATACAATAAGTATTGCTACATCCCGGGAGTGGACTAAACTCTTCTCACCATGTATTAGAGTGTTGATAAGATGACCACGTTCTTTAGATAACATCTAACTATAACCGGTACATGCAAACAAAAGGCTGAACTGTATTATCAAATAATAATAATGGTTTAAGCATATCAGATAATTCGACAGCCGGTTTAGTCGGATTGTCAGATCGCTGGCTATCGGCTAAGAAGTTCTGGGTTCAAATCCTGGTACATTTTTGTGATAAGCAAAGACATTTGTTCTCGTATTGAAACGCGTACATGTCTTGCAGTCAAAAAAAGTAAATGCTTAACGCGAAAAACTACGCTTTCCGTTCGTAAGCTCGATAGCTTACGAACGGAAAGCGTAGTTTTTCGCGAGAGGCCTTGATCTCAGAAGAGCAGACCAGAAACCCTCCATTTACATAAAAATAAATATAATGAAAGATGTTGTTCATTAAGTATTTTATTAAAACTAAAAGATATCATGTTATAATAATGATATAATATAATATAACTTACATAAGGATAAGCGTAACAAACACATAAAATAAAATTCTCTCATAATTATGTCATAATGATTTGTAATTTGGATAAATCCATAATTTTTATAAGCAACTGATATCACATGTATCCCTTGGGATGGGGACCTGGTGATCTGTAATACAGGTGAAAATACCCATTTCAGACAGCAGCTCCTACCGAAATATCATTGTATATTATTTTGCTTTTATTTACTATGTATGTTCCTGCTATATTATGTGAGGAGAATAGTTATTTGTTGTACGTGAGTGCAAAGTTGTTTTTTAACCGCGTGCTCAATTTTGATGACCGAGCTAGCGAAGGATTCTAAAATTGAATCATGAGCGTAGCGAGTGATTCAAAAATTAGAATCCTGAGCGATAGCGAGGGAATCAAACGAGCACAAGGTGAAAAATCTTTGCACTCGAGTGCAACACGTAACTTTTCATCCCCCCCAACGAGGAAATTGCAAAATACAAAAAAAAAATACAATCACAACAGTTTCTGTTTTCACCCAGAAACTTCCACAACACCCTCCCATTAACCCAAACACACTCTCAACACCCACCCAGAAACACCCACAACATTCACACCCGCAATACACACCCATCCACCCAGACACACTCAAAAAACACCCATTCACCCAGAAAATCCCACAAAACACCCATTCACCCAGAAACACCCACAAAACATCAATTTATACAGAAACACCCAAAAAACACCCATTCACTCAGAAACACACACAAAACACTCATTCACCCAGAAACACCCACAAAACACCCATTTACCCGGAAACACCCACAAAACACCCATTCACCCAGAAACACCCACAAAACACCCATTCACCCAGAAACACCCACAAAACATCGATTAACTCAGAAACACCCACAAAACACCTAATCACACCCAATCACCCAGAAACACCCACAATACTCACCCATCCATTCAGACACACCCACAAAAACCCATTCACCCAGACACACCCACAAAACACCCATTCACCTAGACACACCCTCAAAACACCCATCCTCCCAGCCACACCCGCAACATTCATCTAGACACACCTGTAAGTACCTAATAAAAATTACCGTCCCTAATGGAGTTCCGAGACGGTCAAACAGCTTGAGTCAAGCACGCTGACTTTCAGTATGTTTTTGTTCCGTTGCTAGCGTAAACAAATCAAACAGACCTAAAAAGCTTTTAAATGCTTGACTCAAGCATCCAGCAAGCGTGGTAGACGATTAAAATGTTTAAAGCAAGATTGACGCCAAGCTGATTGACCGTCACGGAATTCCAAGGTTTTAACAAATTTATGACGTGAAAAGAAAATGCCGCGCGCAAAGCAAATTACAAAAAAGTACACCAAGAAGGTTCCGAGTCTGAGTTTTTAACAAATTAAAATAGGTTGCATGACAATTTCGGCACCATGGAGGTAGAAATAAATATGTATAATGATGTTTTGAATTCACAAACTCATTGCACACGATGTTCTAAATTCAAATTTACTTTAACCTCTAGAGGATAAAAACGGCTTTTGCACTCAGATATCGAAGAGCAAAAACGCTTTTTCCGAGATGGTGGGATGAAAATAAACGTTATTATATTATTATAAACAGTAAGGAAGACTTTAATATTCATACTTATTTACGCCTTTTGTAGGCACAGATGTCATTAACACCCACATGTCAGTAATTATATATTAGTTCTACCGTGCTGGTCTGGGAGCGAAGAAATAACGTAGAATATAAAGCCGTCCCAGACTCACCCCAGAGGAGTCGTAAAAGCGACTAAAGTAAGATTGTAGACCAATAAGCGCCCTGAGGACTCAAATGGAGGAGGGCAAACCACCCACAATAGCATACTCGAAGTGGATTGGTGTCAGGCAGGCGGACGGCTGTAAAACCTAAGACAAAACCGTGAGCAGTATTAATTGGAATTTTGTCATCCCAATCACTCTGAAAAAAGAAACATACTACGCGGATTCCAGATAAACTGGGATCAGGGCAGGAAGAAGAAAGTATTAGGGGGCGAGTTAGAAGAGAAAGATTTTTATAAGTATTATTTAAAGTACTGCTGAGTGCCCTGATATTCTAAATGTAGCTAAATTATTACTTTAAGGCAATATGCTATTATTTGCAAGGTATAAGTGTCACTTATAATTATATACGCTTGCTGTATTGGTAATTATAATTAATTTATTAATGATTAATAGATTCGTATTACAGCATTGTTCAAAATATATAGAGGTTATATAGAGGTGCGTCACGTGTTTTGCTACATTATTTGTGCATAGAAAACATCAAAGTAATGACCAAGAGCTACATCTTGGCATACATAAATATCTAACAACTATATTAAGTATTGCTTTGAATTTAGGATAATAGTAACGAATCCGGCGTGATAATTAGTATAATTGAATATTTGCGTGTTTCATAAGAGCATGAATTTATTCTTTATTTGTTCAGTTCCAATCATATCTTCCACCTGGGAACATGCTGCGAGTGAGTACTTACCAAAAATGTAAATTATCTCCATGTAAATTATCTCCACCATCAATTAGGACTATGCCAACACTGTCATTAAAATACGTCACATTCATAACATTATGTGTAGTATCACCCTATTTTCGCCAATTACGTTAGACAGTCAATAGAGACGCCCACTATTGGGTATAGGCCACTTCCAAGGATCTCCAAACCGATCAGTCCTGCGCTTCCCGCATCCAGCGGCTTCACGCAATCTTCACCAGATGATTGCTATAATTATGTAATCCAATGTTTAACACGATAAGCTACCCCATACGCTCTTAAACTAGCAGGAGGCCTTGTTCTGAGAAAAACGGGCAAATTAATACAAATATAAGACATATCACCTTCGTCCTGAGGAGCTTGCTAGCGCAGTGGCATATCGCGCTTGGCCTGCGATTGCGTAAACTAAGCAATGTTCACAAAGGCCAGTCATTGGATGGGTGATCAAAAACTTACTATCTCGAGTTTCTCCGTGTTCGGAAGGCATGATAAGCCGTTGGTCCCAGTTCCATCTGGAGTCGTTAACACCTACCATCCCTCACTGGGCCAGCGTGGTGAGTTAGTGCCCAATCTCCCTATATTCTTCCACCCATAGCGAAGGCCCGTGCCCCAGCAGTGGGGACATTAAAGGGCTAGTTATGATGATGATGGATTAACATCTGGATTCCAAACTTTACTAAATATTTAACCAAAAAAACTTTCTTACAGCTGATTGTGCTATGTCTCGCGTGTACAGTGCTCTGCCTAGCAGACGAGTCCCAGGCGGGACTCGAACCCGAGCCGGAGAGCGCCGCTAGCAACTCTCACTTGTTCTATCCTCAACATGGCCTCGACCGCCATGACGAGCATGACGACCACGAGGTTCGTGCTCGAGATGAGCATGACTTGCGCGATGCTTACCACGTCAGGCATGAAAACAACCATCACAAATATTCGTACGGGGCCAAAGCGGTAAGAATATCGTCTTCTCTTGTCCTGTTGCCTGTTGATCTGGGGTTGGCGTAGTATTATTCCTATTCCATTCGTATAATGTATTATCTTGAGTTTCTGCGTGCTTCGAAAGGAAAGTTTAGACATTAGTCCCGGCTGCATCTGTAGTTTTAATATCTACCATTCCGCAATGGGTCAGCATAGTAGTGGGTTACAGCCCATTCTCCCGATATTCCATCGATTGGGAACACCAGCCGTGGAGAAATTAAAGGGCTAAGATAAATATTTTGGTGGTTAGAAAAAGAATTTCGAAAAATTATGGTCTTGATGCGGAAATCGAACCCGCGTCCGCTGCAAACCGGGCAGGTGCCTGACCGCTTGGCCAACCAAGACACTTATTAACTTGCCGGAATTTTTCCAACCTTTACACTTCACGTTGTAAGCCAGCGGGTACCCTCGCAATGTAGAAATAAATTTCAAACATTCCAAAGCAGATATTTTTAAAAATACCGTGCGTTCGGTAAAGCTTGGGTTTCCTTTAACTATTCCGGGCCGAGCGGTCAGGCACCTGCCCGGTTTGCAGCGGACGCGGGTTCGATTCCCGCATCAAGACCATAATTTTTCGAAATTCTTTTTCTAACCACCAAAACCTTTGTCGATCGAATAGTTTATAAAGCAAACCCAAGCTTAACCGAACCCACGGTATTTGTAAAAATATTTGCTTTGGAATGTGTGAAATTTATTTCTACATTGCGAGGGTACCCGTTGGCTTACAACGTAAAGTGGAAAGGTTGGAAGAATTTCGGCGAGTTAATTACTGTCTTTGTTGGCCGAGCGATCAGGCACCTGCCCGGATTGTAGCGGACGCGGATTCGATTCCCGCATCAAGACCATAATTTTTCGATATTCTTTTTCTAAACACCAAAATCTTTGGACTAATTTTGCTCACATTTATATAATGTTAAAATTAAAATTGAATAGGCTAAGATAAAAAAAAATATTGCTTATATTTTAGTTTAGACTACAATTAATAAAAAAATCAAGCGTTGTGTAACAATTATGTAAAATAATGAGATTTTATTGGTCTTCTGTGCTGGCCTGGGAGCGAACAAATAACGTAGAATAGGCCATCCCCGACTTATCTCATGCTTGTCGTAAAAATCGACTAAGGGAGATTGCCCAGTAGACCAATAAGCACTTTGGGGCACCCGAATGGTGGAGGGAAAACCCCAACAACAGTATACCCAAAGAGGGTTGGTGTCAGGCAGGCGGCTGGCTGTAAAACCTAAGCCAAAACTTTGAGCAGTATGGATTGGAATGTTGTCATTCCAATCACTCTTTCCGTTCATCGGTCACTCGACTTGGTCCGTTCCGTCTCTTTTCTTTACATTCATTCATCACTAGCACCTTTACGGTGTGATGGATGATATGAATCAAAAGGGAGTGGATTGCTTGATGACGTCTGACCGATATGAATGGAAGAGGAAACATACTGCGCCGACCCCGGATAGACTAGGAACAGGGCAGGGAGAAGAAAAAGAATGAGTCTTTATTGGTTTACTTTACATTTAAGTGATTTCAAGGGGGTTTAAATTAATTCGAACGAAACTTATACTTTGACCTAAGATATACCTGATTGATATACTCTACATTCTATAATTACGATTTTTCAGACAGGAGACCATAAATACCAGAGCAAAGCACAAAAGTAAGTACCTCAAGCAAAATCACTTTATTCCTTGTGGTGGAAACCCAATTGAGTAATACTTACGACGTTAACACACACAGTCTAACTGCCGCACTCAGGGCGTCAAATAACGTTAACGAGTACTTACTGTCAAAAAATGACAATTCAAAACTAATCGCTATTCTTGTCGGGTCTATGGTCTAGATTTGAATGAAATTTTTGACATTAAGAACTCATTAATTTTAATTGACGTCTCTGAGTGCGGCAGTTACCTCTTTATTCATAAAACACTGTTTTAACTAAATCACTGATCTGTCTTTGTGAAACTGTGTTTACGCTGTGATGCAAAGAGACAGATCATTGATTTAATTCAAACAGTGTTTAGAAACTGATTTGTCCGGCACGCTGTATGAACACACCTTAATATAGATATGCCAAAGATTTTGGTGGTTAGAAAAAGAATTTCAGAAAAATTATGATCTTGAGGCGGGAATTGAATCATAATTGAATCATAATTTTTCGAAATTATTTTTCTAACCACCAAAATCTTTGTACTAATTTTTCTAAAATTTATATAATGTTAAAATTAAAATCGAATAGCTATGCCAATTTTTTCCCAGGATTATCGAAGATGTCTACAGCCCAGACTACCATGAACCAACTCTGATTCTCGACTACAGATACCTCAAGTCGGGAGGTCGTAAATACGTACGCGGACCCGGTGGTCAGGTATAAATAAAATAAATATAATTTTTGTTGGTACATAAGACAATGATTTTGGGGTTAGAATAGTTAGATTTTTCTAACATTTATAAAATGTTAAAATTAAAAATCGAATAGTACATAAGACAATGTTTGCTAAGGCCGGCCGTTTTAATGCCTGACAAAAAAAAATATCTGGGCGTTCCACCATGGCTCGATTGGCACCTTAAGCTGTTGTTCCCGGCTACATCTGCAGTTGCCAATACCCACCAATCGGCACTGGTACAGCATTGAGGGTTATGGACCATTCTCCATATATTCTTCCATCTTTAGGGTAGGTCTGTGAGGACATTAGATAAAGGGCTAGTATAGGACTAATTGAAAAGTGTTAAAACGTCATTATTTATTGCACTTTACTATAAAGTATATCATAGTCAAGTGCATTATAATAAGGACTTGCGGATGTGAATTATTTTGCAATATATTTTTATGTAAGAAAGATTAACCCCCGAATACAGAAATGCTACTCAAAGTTTGAGTCCTGCTTATTATTAAAGTATTGTTAAAATTTACGTTTTTCCAAACAAATTATGACACATAATTATTGTCTTCTTAACTTTATAAGTAGTTCTGAATATATGAGTAACGTTTCTGTATTCCGGAGATTGGGAATAAAAACGTAAAAAATCCCTTGTATTTCTATCTGTAAATTCTACTTCTACCTCTAAGTAATATTTTCGAAGTCCATCACCTATAAGACACGTAATAGTAATGATTGTTTTATTCCCAGATCCTGATTCTACCCAAGAGTGCTCACGGCGAAGTACACGAAGAACACAAGAACTACCACGACTACGACAGCCTCATTGAGTACTTGCGTCTCAGGAATCTCGCTAAATCAAGGGACGATGACAACTTGGGCCATAACCACCACCGACACCATGAGGAGCCGTGGTACTGAGTGCCTAGATACGGCAGAGAGCACTTTCTAATATTTTCAATAAATTAATTATTTACTATACGTCTTCTTCTTCTTCTTCTTCCTGCCCTTATCCCGCTCTAGGCAGGGTCGGCACAACATGTCTTCTTCTTCCACTCCTTTCGATCCTTCACCAATTTCTCATCCACTCCTCTCGCTATCATGTTCCACTCACTATACGTCTATTAATTTTATTCATCACCTCCATTGTTTCAAAATGCGATTATTTATTAAACTAGAGGTAGGTAGGGATTTTTGTAATAAACAGAATTAGTACTTCACTACACATATATTCATTTTATTCAACACCTCAACTGTTGCATATTACGATTATTTTCTTCCAACCAGAGGTAGGGCCTCTCCAAGGCATGAAAACAAAAGAGAATTATATTATTATGTAAGAAACATGAGCAATATAGCAGTGTATAGACAAAAGATTCGCTTTTTTTTGCGAAATCAACTTCTTAAGGGATACACAGACATGTGTGCATTTTCAGATCAGGGGGCCTACCGCCTAACTCGATTGCTGATGATAGCTATATTGCAATGCACTGCTTACGGCTATAGCAGCCATCCTGAATTTTTAGGCGGCACGGATTTTGTGCCAAATTCATACAAAATCATTCGGTGATCATTCGTTCAAAGCTATCGCTAATAGTTTAGGTACATTTGGTGCGAAATGACAGCATGACGTCATAAACTATCGCTTTTGCTTTAGCAATCGAGTTATGTGCTAGGCACCCAGATGTGGATGACATTACTATATCTTTAGTGAATTTTGTATCCATTTTCTTAACATTAGTTTGACTTTGCAATGCAACGGAAATTGGTGTTATTATTTTGATATCTAAAAGTTTATTAATCCTCAACATTTAATATCCTAATGTAAATTGCTGCTTATTGACATAAATACAAAACAAGTTTAGGCCCTACGAATTTATTCTAATTAGATTTCATATTTGACTCAGCAAATTGGTAAACGATTTGCTAAATATTTATTAATATTCGTCTCAAATGGATGTTTCTACGACAATGGAATATAAATATAAACATAAATAGCGCCCATATCCCCGAAGGGGTAGGCAGAGGTGAACTAACCCACGTTTCGCCAATTAGATTAGGTCCAATGTATTAGGTGGCGAGCCTCTCGCCATTTACCGGGCACAGAAATAACAGTACATTGCTAGGTGGTACAAGAAGAACGCTGCAGCCCAATACTCATTGCTGTCCTAACCCTTGGTCGCCATGTACCACACCCGCGGGAAAGACGGTCAATAAAATAAAAAAAATTATAAATGTTTTTAAAAAGTACGTAAGCTGAACTACATTTTTTGCAAGATACAATAGAAGCAGCAAAATAAGCTTCTACTAACAAATACGAAGCAGGCTAACATCACATCGTACAAAGACAATGAACTGACTACGGTAGGTACAGTTAACCAACACGTGGTAGGCAGCGATTGTTTTCAGTTCAATCAACGTCAATCATCGCGCTCATCTGACCGTAACAACCCTGAAGGATTAGTTTCAGAAATTCTATGCCGCGAGTTATGAATAATGTAATTTCAGTCAGTAATAAAGTTGAATGAAAAATGAAACCTATACGGCCTTATATTTAAACACGGTTTAAGTAATAAACTAGTTACCTACTCAGTGTTTTGTCTCTTCCTCGCATTTAAAATCATGTTTGTGAGACGGAGACAAAACACGGAATAGCTATACCATGTTTACTACCAGTTTATCTAATAAGACGGATAAGGTTTTATATTTAAAACTCCCGTTTTAAATATAAAAGGGTTTTGTACTCCCGTCACCCGTGTGGTGACGGGAGTACAAAACACCAACAACAGCATTCCCAAGGAGGGTTGGTGTCAGGCAGGCAGCCGACCATAAAAATAAATTGCCAATACAAATTGCAGTATGTCCAGTACGAATAAGATGAGCGATAGAGCTAGGGCGTACCCTGTAGGCGACGCGCAGGGGCAGCACCCGGCCCCTGTGGGAAATGGACGAGGGTTGTTGCACCAGGCCGGGCGGGGGCAACGTAAGAAGTTAGCTCGGAAGGTAAGAATGAGGTTTGCTAGTTGGAATGTTGGAACGATGAATGGAAGAGCCAGAGAGTTAGCAGATGTATTAAAGAGACGAAGAATAAATGTAGCATGTTTGCAGGAAACTAAGTGGAAGGGTAAAAAGGCGAGAGAGATTGGTGAAGGATACAAGTTCTTCTATTGTGGGAGTGATGGTAAAAGGAATGGAGTGGGAATAGTGTTAGATCAAAATCTTAAAGAATGCGTGATGAATGTAAAAAGAGTGAATGATAGGATGATTGCTTTAAAACTGCAGCTAGAAAGTGGATTTCTGAATGTTATAAGTGTGTATGCACCACAGGTAGGATGTGACGAGAGAATGAAAGAGAAATTCTGGGAGGACTTTGACTCGGTGATAATATCTATACCGATGCATGAGGAAATCTGTGTTGGTGGAGATTTCAACGGACATGTGGGAAGAATGAGAGAAGGGTATGAACGAGTATATGGAGGGTGGGGATTTGGCCTGCGTAATTCGGAAGGAGACGCCTTTTTAGAAACAGCAGTAGCACACGACCTAGCTGTTGTCAATACGTGGTTTCAGAAAAAGGATGGTCACCTGATTACGTATGGAAGTGGTAACCATAAGACCCAAATTGACTACTTTCTTATAAGACGGAACCATCTAAACCTCGTCAAAAATTGCAAAGTCGTACCGGGTGAAGACTTGGTCACACAGCACAGACTTTTAATAACGGAAGTAGTCAATGAGGTCAATCATAGCAAATGGAAAGAACGCCCCCCTCCAAGAATAAAATGGCAAATGCTAGAGAAGGAAGACTGTGCGAATGAATTTAAAAAACGTGTAGGGTGTAAAATTATTGAAATGGGAGATATGTACGAGAGAAGGGTGAATGAATGTTGGGATGAGATGGCAGAGTGTATCAGAAACGTTGCGAAAGATGTTTTGGGGGTGACAAAAGGGAAAGGTGTGATCGAGAGCGAAACGTGGTGGTGGTCGGAAGAAATTAGGAAGGCTTTGAAAGATAAGAAGGATAAATTCAAAGAATGGCAGAGTGCTGATGATGTGAATGTTAGCATGAAAGAAATGAAGAAGTTGCAGTATGATGAATGTAAGAAAAAAGCCAGAAAGGCCGTCGCCGTTGCAAGAGCATCAGCCCAAGATACTTTGTATGATGCCTTGGACACTCCAGCTGGCCAAAAAAATCTATATCGGCTCGCCAAGGCAAGGGAAAGAATGACGAAGGATGTATCAAAAATTAAATGTATAAAAGATGAAGAAGGAGAGGTTCTGTCAGATGATAGAAAAATAAGGGAGAGATGGAAGGTATATTTTGAAAGGTTGATGAATGAAGAAAACGATTGGGATGGTGTGTTAGATGAAAAGCCAGTAAATGTAGGATTAGTGAAAGAGATTACAGTGAGTGAAGTGAAAGATGTTATAAATAGAATGAAGAATGGGAAAGCCGCGGGACCAGATGATATACCTGTAGAAGTATGGAAGTTATTAAAAATGGATGGATGGAAATGGTTAGCTTTATTCTTCAATAAATTGTTACAGGAAGAAGAGCTACCTCATGAATGGTGTACCAGCACTTTGGTACCCATCTTTAAAAATAAGGGCGATGTCCTTGAGTGTAACAACTATCGGGGAATAAAGCTAATGTCACATAGTATGAAAGCATGGGAAAAAGTAATTGAACGAAGACTGAGAGAAGAGACTGAAGTGTCACAAAACCAATACGCGTTTATGCCTGGTCGGGGAACAACAGATGCCATTTTCGCAATTCGCCAACTATGCTATGCTATACTATGCGAGAAGTACAGACGTGCACATAAAAACTTGCACATGGTTTTTATAGACCTCGAAAAGGCATACGACCGGGTACCCCGTAAGGTTTTGTGGTGGGCCCTAAAGGAGAAAGGCGTGCCTGGGAAGTATGTGGAGTTGATCCGAGTTATGTACAGCAGATGTAGTACCCAAGTCCGCTCTACTGCTGGTACTACTACTAGCTTCAATGTAGCAGTCGGCTTGCACCAAGGTTTGGCTCTGAGCCCTTACCTCTTCTTGTTAATATTGGACGCCCTGACGTCGGATATACAAGAAGAGGCTCCTTGGTGCATGCTTTTTGCGGATGACATTGTGCTGGTAGCGGAAAATGGCCTAGAGGTCCAGAACAGATTAGAAGAATGGCTACACAGGATAGAGAGTGTTGGACTTAGAGTGAGCCGGACCAAAACAGAATATATGTTATGTGATTTTGAAATGCCTTTGCCAGTCTGTTCCAATTTTCGGTACCTAGGTTCATTTGTGCAAGCAGATGGAGAGATTGATCGGGAAATTACAAACCGGATCAACGCAGGTTGGATGAAATGGCGACAGGTTACAGCAACTACATGCGACCCAAGAATGCCACTAAAACTAAAAGGAAAGATCTATAAGTCTGTTATAAGACCTGTCGTTATGTATGGATCGGAATGTTGGGCTGTGAAAAAGACGGATGAAAGAAAATTGCATGCGGCAGAGATGAGAATGTTGAGATGTATGTGCGGAGTGACAAAAATGGACAAAATACGGAATGAGTACATAAGAGGGAGTCTGAAAGTGGCGCCAGTAACAGAGAAGATGAAAGGGAGCCGTTTAGCTTGGTATGGACATGTTATGCGACGTGATGCTATGAATGCAAGTAAGAAAGTTATGGACATGAATGTTGATGGATGTAGAAGTAGAGGAAGACCACTGAAAAGATGGATGGATTGTGTGAGGTGTGATATGAAGGTGATGGATGTGAATGAGGAGATGACGAGTGACAGAAGAGAATGGAAAAAGAGGACATACTGCGCCGACCCCAAATAAGATGGGATAAGGGCAGGGGGATGATGAAGGTTTTATATTTAAAAACAATATGCACATAAGGTTTTATATTCAAAAACAATATGCGCATACATAAATCACGCCTATATCCCCGAAGGGGGGGGCAGAGGCAAATGAAAACGCATTTTTCGCCAGTTAAGTTAGGCACCATGTAATAATAGGTGGCGATATGCATTTCAATATTTTAGGTTAAATCGAATGCAATGTTAAGTAAAACTAATAATAATAAATTTAAAATAACTAAGACAGTATCTACATCGTAAATGCTATAATAATAATGGCTTGGGTGTGTGTATAATTATATACTAGCCCAATCCAGATTCATACTGCATGTGTATTACATACAGTATGAATCACGGCCTCCGAAATCTCGGGGTAGGCAGAGGTAAATTTACACCCACGTTTCGCCACTCTTATTTTCAGAATTGATAGGTGGTTGGATAGGTGTGGTGTGGTGGCGGCTGCTGTTATATAAAGTACCTATACGAGTATATGTAGTATATACTATTGAAAATATGCCGCATGGTGACAGGGGAGCAATACAATATAAAGTTTGAACCACCCCATTTCACATTTAGGGAGTTCATTAGAGATGACTAAAGGGTTTTTCTGAATTTGTGCATAACATGCAATTGACGCACACAGTGTCACCCGTGTAGTGGGGAGTAATTAATAGTTATTTGTTGTACGTTAGTGCAAAGTTGTTTTTTAACCGCGTGCTCAATTTTGATGACCGAGCTAGCGAAGGATTCTAAAATTGAATCACGAGCGTAGCGAGTGATTCAAAAATTAGAATCCTGAGCGATAGCGAGGGAATCAAAAGAGCACAAGGTGAAAAATCTTTGCACTCGAGTGCAACACGTAACTTTTCATCCCCCCCAACGAGGAAATTGCAAAATACAAAACAAAATACAATCACAACAGTTTCTGTTTTCACCCAGAAACAACACCCTCCCATTAACCCCAACACACTCTCAACACCCGCCCAGAAACACCCACAACATTCACACCCCAAATACACACCCATTCACCCAGAAACACCCAAAAAACACCCATTCACCCAGAAACACCCATTCACCCAGAAACACCCACAAAACACCCATTCACCCAGAAACAACCACAAAACACCCATTCACCCAGAAACACCCAAAAACACCCATTCACCCAGAAACACCCACAACACACCCATTCACCCAGAAACACCCACGAAACACCCATTCACCCAGAAACACCCACAAAACACCCATTCACCCAGAAACACCCACAAAACACCCATTGACTCATAAACACCCAAAAAACACCTATTAACCCAGAAACACCCACAAAATATCTAATAACCCAGACACACCCACAACATCCATTCAGACACCCACAACTTCCACCCAGTCACGCCCACAATACTCACCCATCCATTCAGACAAACCCACAAAACACCTATTCATCTAGACACACCCACTAAAAACCCATTCACCTAGACACACCCACAAAACACCCATTCACCCAGACACCTCCAACACCCACCCATCCACCCAGCCACATCCGCAAAATTTATCCTGACACACCTGTAAGTACCTAATAAAAATTACCGTCCCTAATGGAGTTCCGAGACGGTCAATCAGCTTGAGTCAGGCACGTTGATTTTCTGTATATTATTGTTCCGTTGCTAGCGTAAACAAATCAAACAAACCTAAAAAACTTTTAAATGCTTGACTCAAGCATCAAGCAAGCATTGTAGACGATCAAATGTTTAAAGCAAGATTGACGCCAAGCTGATTGACCGTCACGGAACTCCTAAGTTTTAACAAATTTATGACGTGAAAAGAAAATGGCGCGCGCAAAGCAAATTACAAAAAAAGTACACCAAGAAGGTTCCGAGTCTGAGTTTTTAACAAATAAAAATAGGTTGCATGATAATTTCGGCACCATGGAGGTAGAAATAAATAGGTATAATGATGTTTTGAATTCACAAACTCATTGCACACGATGTTCTAAATTCAAATTTACTTTAACCTCTAGAGGATAAAAACTGCTTTTGCACTCAGATATCAAAGAGCAAAAACGCTTTTTCCGAGATGGTGGGATGAAAAATAACTTTATTTTTATTCTTCCATTAAGCTACTTTTGCCGTGTGGTGACGGCAGAGTAGAATACAATTGTCACCACCTCAAATCTCTCCCGTGGGTGTCGTACAAGGCGACTAAGGATAAATCAGTGATAAGTAATGGGCAGCAGCGTTCCTCTTAAATACCACCTAGCAATGTACTGCGACTTTTGTGCCCAATAAATGGCAATAGGCTCGCCACCTATTACATGGGACCTAACATAATTGGCGAAACGTGGGTGCTAATTCACCTCTGCCTACCCCTTCGGAGATATAGGCGTGATTTATGTATGTATGTGTCTATGTACTTTTAACCCAAATGTCTTCTACAAGATATGATAAATATTATTCTTCTTGTTTATGATTGATAAATATAGTTGTCTGTCTATGATTTAAGTCTGATAATTATCAGTAATTTTTAGTGCACAGTTGATTAAGCGCTAAATAATAGATTACTCATTCACGATATAATAACAATGATTGATACAATTCAAACAGTTAACGGAGTTTTTTATAACGATAATGTTATATTATATTTCCTGCAGCGCTTATCAGTTAGGAATCTTTAATAACAATTTTGAATGCGGTGCAGTCTGGTGTGGGAGCGACGCCGATATAACGTAGAATGTGCAAACCACGACTCACTAGGGGGTACCCTAATTGTGGAGGGCATACCAATAACAGTACATCATAAGAGGGTTAGTGTCAGACAGGTGAGAGTCTGTAAAATCTAAGCCAAAACCTTGACCATGTATTGGAATGTTGTCATCCTAATCACACATTTATAAGTTTCTTGACAAGGTACTTCACATTACTTTTCTATACATTAATTTATCACTAGCGATGGATGATATGTATCAATGGAGTGTTACAAAGAAAAGGAGGTTTGTTTATGTATAGCGACAGAAAACTGTACAGTCAACGACTCTTCAGACTACCCAAAACTGGCAAATTTATTCAATCTTGTTGGCAGTAGAGCCAAAAGTCGACTGAGAAAATTTTACATTTTGTGGTAGTCTGGCGTGCTGTTGACTGTACAAATATATTTACTACATTGTTGGCTACGTACATTTTCCGCTTTAAGCACTTTATGCTCGATTAGCGTGCAATATCATTAAATAATTACTGCCAAATAGACACGACCCTCGTCCTTGCCATGTCAAAAGGAAGCGTAGCTTTCCCAATATGATGATTTAGCGTTCCGCAGAATAATGTGCGAACTCTTAGCCCATTTAATATTAACAAATTTATACAGTCTTTAATTGATTACAGGACTTACATTAAAATAATGCGGTCAAAAAGCTAAACAATATAATAATTTGCAAAGAAAGTCACAAAAATCAAAATAGGCAAAGCAAAATACGACAGAAAATTGTTTATAAAAAATAGTTTTTAATTTAAATTACAATCATAATTAAGCGCATTTATACTTTTCACTACTGGCTTAAGTGTGCTACAAGCCTAAAGTTTTTTAAAGATCTAGACTGGTAGCCGAGGGTGGTCCCTCATATAGCATACCTACTGCTTCCGGAGTGTTTAGAGAGAAAAACCAACTTGGAGGGTTCTCAAACCTTGCATTTGAGCATTCCCTGGAAGATTTTTCTCTACGACTGGCGTCTCTCAAGTGAATCAGTATCACTTAAAAACATATTAGAGCAATGAGTCATAAAACTACAGAAATAAGCCGCTGTATTTAAACATTTATATCCCTCGCTGAACTAACCGCTTATGATACGGAACACTTGCTTCACATAATGCTCGACTACAACACAAACAATTAATTAATTATCCGATCGGTTAGTTTAATGTCGCTATAATTACATTACACCTGGAATTGGCACACAAACTGAATAAAAACACTGCGTTCCCTACAATTTTCATACTTCAGTGGTAGAACACATAGTGAAACAAGCAAATATGTGGTCCCAAGTGAGTATAGCCACAGCACAGCATAGAAATATATGTAAAAAATATGTAATAACAATAAAATATGTATAAAAATTAAAATCATGCAAAACAAATATTCCTTGACATTCCCTGAAAAATATAACTTGATATTTCTACTTCAAGAGTAAGGATTAAGTTCAATCCAATTTACTGTTGGTTCTGATGACGGTGGTAGTTAATAAACGTATGGCTATTATTATTGTGGATCAAAAATAATATGTCCCAAACTATAAGTATGAAAAGCAACATGCGCACTTCCATGAGCTTTGACATGAACGTCTTACCCATTCTGAGATCTACAGGAGTGACAAGTATTTACGGTCACCATATTATGTTTTTATAGGTAAGTGCATTTATAGGTAGGCATATACAATTAGGTATCAAAACATAAATTGGGACAGTAACTCAAAATAAAAAAAAAATTTGTTTACATTTAAGTAATATACCTTATTATATCTTAATTATACCTTAGTTTAGTAATTACCTTATTATATTTATACTATATAGTAGCAACCATACAATAAGTTACTGTTTACACACTGAGATATAAGGCTGGCAATACAGAGGAACGGTAAATTTAGATAACTGGTGAAATGGGGGTGTCTATATACCTCCACCCGCTCGGGAATAAACAGGCGTTACTTACTATGTAATAAAAATAACAATACTATTTTATTTTATAATACATTTTCTCAAACCACGTCATCTTTATTGCAGTTCGCCGCCTTGGCTATTTTAGTAGTGAGTGTGCACGCTCACGCCATAGCCACGTCTCATCAGTCCCGTGAAGACCACCACCATGGTCACCATGGCCACCATATCGCCCATGACGGACACGGCTTGCACCACGGCCATGGCATCCATCACGGCCATGGCATCCATCACGGCTATGCCGCGCATTACGCCCACACCGTCCACCACGGCCATCACCATGGTCACCACCTAGGCCTTCACCATGGTCACCACCTGGGCTTGCACCATGGACCACACCACGAGGTGCACCATGGTCACGGACATGACCACGGCCACTTGGATCACGTGAGTAATTTTATTTTTTAGATAGCCAGCCCCTTTGTGGTTTAGGGTTCCGGGTGAAGCTCGAAAAAATCAAAACGAATCCATTTTTATTTATTTATTTATATAAAGCTATCGGCCCAAAAGTTCCGGGTTGGAATTTTTTGTTCTTTTTTTGTATTTTCATTCTTTATTCATGGTTGTTTATATGTAGAATATTAATATATTTGTCCGTAATCTAGTATCCATAACGCAAGTGCTTATGCTATTTACTGGCTAAGCTGCGGCTCGCGAGTCATATGCGGCTCTTTGGATGTGTAGCTGCGGCTCTTTAGTTATATGCAAATATTATTTATTATTCTTATTTATGCTTTATTATTAGTCAAATAAATATTTATGCTAGAAAGTCCTATTTGTTGTTGGCAAGAAAACATTTTTGTCTCATTAGAAACTTTGATATTTTGTAAATTGTAATTTTTGACTCTTCCGACTCAAAAGGTTGCCGACCGCTGGGCTAGATTATGTATGTTTATTAATTAGGCACTTAACAAATTTCCAGCATGCTTCCCACCCCAACTACCAATTCTCGTACTCCGTGGTCGACCCGCACACCGGCGACCACAAGTCCCAGTCGGAACACCGCCATGGAGACGTGGTCAAGGGGGAGTACTCCCTTGTGGAGCCCGACGGCAACGTGCGGTCTGTTCATTACTCTGCTGATGACCACCGTGGGTAAGAGAACATTATTCATTAATAAACCACAAGCTTCATACTGTCAAAACTTTCTGGTTCATACTGTCCAACATCTTATCATATATCCCCGAACCCAGAGGTGACTTAATGCCCACGTTTCGCCAATTATGTGAGGTTCTATTTAATAGGATGGCGGGCCTATTTTCAGATATTGGCAAAGTAATCCGCAGTATATTGCTATGTGGCATAAAAAGAACGCTAAGCGAACAAAGCGAGCGCTTTGTGTTTAAATAAATGAAATCTCACAAGCATTAAGCCTTTATTTTCTTTCTAGTTTACTTTCGAGAACGCATTTTTGAACCGCACTATGTCTTTCCTATCACACTTTCGTAGTCTAGATATAAAATGACCAAAAAGAAAAGACAGAAACTCTTAAACAGATTTAAAAAACTATTTCCACAATTTTCATTCCCATAATTTCAGTATCACTTGAAATGAGTGAAAGTTATTTCGGTTTACGACTAGAGTCTCGTGTTATAATGCTGTTAAAATTTCAAATAATATTCTGGACAGTATATTTATGAAGTCATTAGGAAACATAGATCTGGTTTAAGAAGATAGGAATCAATGACAACAGCGTAACTAAATTCTTAGCATATAAGTAACAAAATAAATGTCTTGTTTCAGTTTCAACGCTGTTGTGCACCACACAACGCATCATCATCATCCCCATCACCATCATGGTCACCATGAGCATCATGGCCACCACTAAGCTTGGAACATCTACCACGAATACCTCCTCGAACACCGCGACTGTATTGAAAACTGATATCAATATACCCAAACTTCAAACCTACAAAATGCCAGCGCTGACAAATGAAAATATACGCAACTATAAGAAAAGAAATAACGTTATTTTATTGACATAATCATTATTTATTTATAGGTCTAGGTCAATATTTTTTTTATTATAGTTCTAGACTTCTAATTCAAAACAACATACTAGAGACACGCCTTTGCAATCCGGTAGGATCGTCATTATGACGATTTTATATAAGATCCTTTGACAGCGGGAGACGATCAGGCGTTGACACTAAGATCCTATACATCCACGTGAAGACCATGTGCGAATTCTTTCATGTTTTTGAGTACATTACTGTGTAATATGCTACACTGTTCCACAAAAGAATAAGCAATGTTTACTAACATGTTTTACCCATGCGTACTTCTGGATACGGTCTTTGAAATAGGGATATCAGGGTACTTGCTTTAAAATCGCTTTTTTCAGCATCTCTTGTGATTGGAATGACAACATTCCAATCCATACTGCTCAAGGTTTTGGTTCAGTTTTTACAGCCGGCCGCCTGCCTGACACCAACCCTCTT
The DNA here is from genome assembly GCA_963931975.1 of Cataclysta lemnata. Taxonomy (NCBI): domain Eukaryota; kingdom Metazoa; phylum Arthropoda; class Insecta; order Lepidoptera; family Crambidae; genus Cataclysta; species Cataclysta lemnata. The sequence continues at coordinate 6,039,349 of OZ008343.1, forward strand.
ATACAGCTGCAAATAAATTAAGACTGTAGGTACTGGAATTATACAAAAATTACGTGTTCTTAACTTTATTGATCGTAAGTGTCAATAGGATTGACAGGGTGCTTATAAAATCTCACTTAAGCTAACTTTTATGTTTGATTCAGATTATATACATCTTAACATAATTATTATGATTATATTATTAACTGCATCAATACGAGTACATCGGGTTTTTATTAATCACGGGGTTCTTAAACAAAATCAATACGGCTTCGATTGACCGTCTTTCTTAAGTTCCATGACATGTTTCACACTAAATCCTACAGCTGAGTTGAAAGATCCACTGGAACCTGAATACGAAGAATGGTCACCATGACTTGGTGTCGAAAAACCCCTCTCTGGTATGTATCCTGCGTGAGGAGTATAGCTGTCACGACTGTTTGATGGAACAGCTCCGTATGAAGACTCGGGTCTGGAAGGCTGATGCCTAGTGGGTTCATTCCTTCTCACCACTGCATTGAACCTGCGAAATGAGTTTTTTAAATCAGGCTTAGTTTTTTTGGTTGATTAGTTCACGTCTCGAACTTGGCGGTGTCAAAAATTAAGCTGAATAACGATGTTAAAAATATTAAACTCAATCTAAATCATTACGTATTGTAATCATATGAAAAATTTAATGAAGTCTCTATGTACGAATTGTAATAAAACATATAATAAAACATTAATAGGCTTATAGTTATAATATAATTATACCGTAAATATTATACCGTGTGGTGACGGCAGAGTAGAATACAATTGTCACCACCCCAAATCTCTCCCGTGAGTGTCGTACAAGTCGACTAAGGACAAATCAGCGATGAGGAATGGGCAGCGTTCCTCTTATATCACCTAGCAGTAATAGTTCTGCGACTTTTGTGCCCGATAAATGGCAATAGGCTCGCCACCTATTACATGCTGGTTTACCTCTGCCTACCCCTTCGGGGATATAGGCGTGATTTATGTATGTATGTATGTAAATATTATAAATTTAATTCAATTTTTTTTAATCAATAATTACATGATATATGATTAAAAAGTGCCGCGTGGTGACGGCAGAGTAGAATACTATTGTCACCACCCCAAATCCCACGGGAGAGATTTGGGGTGGTGACAATTGTCGTACAAGGCGACTAAGGATAAATCAGTGATGAGGAATGGGCAGCAGCGTTCCTCTTATATCACCTAGCAGTAATAGTTCTGCGACTTTTGTGCCCGATAAATGGCAATAGGCTCGCCACCTATTACATGCTGGTTTACCTCTGCCTACCCCTTCGGGGATATAGGCGTGATTTATGTATGTATGTAAGTAAATATTATAAATTTAATTCAATTTTTTTTAATCAATAATTACATGATATATGATTAAAAAGTGCCGCGTGGTGACGGCAGAGTAGAATACTATTGTCACCACCCCAAATCCCACGGGAGAGATTTGGGGTGGTGACAATTGTCGTACAAGGCGACTAAGGATAAATCAGTGATGAGGAATGGGCAGCAGCGTTCCTCTTATACCACCTAGCAATGTACTGCGACTTTAGTGCCGGATAACAAACATGGGACTTAACATAATTGGCGAAACGTGGGTGCTAGTTCACCTCTGCCTACCCCTTCGGAGATATAGGCGTGATTTATGTATGTATGTATGATTAAAAATGTTACATATTAATTAATATGATTCAGAAAATAACAATCGATATAATTGGGAAGGAAACTTGAACAATGTTAAACACACTTCATTACCACGATTAATCATAGCAAAATATCCGCAGGATATTCAATCGCAACGAAGGACTAAGTTCTGCACGAGTATATCTGGTAATTATAAGTATTTCGAAATTGAGCCTTTGCATGTCTCTTTTACCGAAGCCAATTTAGAACCGAACTTATTAACTAACAACACGTATGTACACAACTGTTAAATTAGTAGAATTTTCAGGACGTAACCATTTCAAAATAAACTTAAATTTCGATTGGGTTTTGGTGTCTTTATGATATGGCTTAAATCCAATTGATTTTAGTGCATAAACTGGTTGACATGCAATTTTGTATTTTAATGAAAAAATAATGACATTATCACCACCCCGAACTTGCCGGGAAAAAATCTTTCTATAATAAGAAACATACTGCGCCGACACCAGATAGACTGGGAACAGGGCAGGGAAGGGTAGAAGAATATTGTAATACTCTTAAAATACTTACCCATGCAGTGAATCTGCTGAGTATTCCACAGTACGCAAGGCTCCGTCCGGCTCATAGAGTGTGTAGCCACCACGGACCCTATCTCCCTCTCTGCTCTCCCAGTGACTTTTGCGGTCGCCTGTCTGATGATCCGATACTTCGTACTTGTACTCGTATTTCGGCTGCGAGAAAAAGTTTTTAGCAAAACGGACACAACGAAATATAATTTGCATTTTTTAAATAATCCTTTTTGCCAAAATGGCATTTTTAGGTCCAAAAAGTTTTTGGGTATAAATTATTAAATTTGTATCAAATTAATATTGTGGTTCATTTTTGTATAACTGGGTCCAATTTGCATTTAATGTTGTTTTCGTGAGCATGTAATGAGAAGAGATGACGAGCATCTGACCAGAAGACTAATGAGAAAATGTTAGTGGAGTATCCAGCAAAAAAATGGATGGTTTGTGTTAAAAATGGTAAGAATGACACGCGAGGGATCACAAAAACGTATAAGATTAAATATAGACATACCTGATTACTGCTATATTGATCAGACTGCGATAAAGCTGTAAGAGAATACATAGGTGACTAATTAATTTTGTCCAATAACTTCGTTTTGTACAACACCCGTTGCAATGATTTTGAGTGGTGACAATTGTATTTTGATCTGCCGTCACCACACAGCAATAATAATAAGACATTATTATTTATATTTCAAATATAATTTTGTAGAAGAATAAAAAATGATGCTTATTACCAGGTGCCGCCGAAGAAGAAGAGGATCCTGAAGATGGATGGAACACAATGCTCTGAGAAGACGTGGCGTGCTGCAGCATGGCCACCGGTGACCCCTTCGTAAACAACCAACTGTTTACCAACAGCAACATCTAAAAGATATTATTTATAATATTACGCACTTATTCGGTCCTATACTTACTACGCAGTAGTGGCTAGTTACATAATTGGAGCACTTGTGCGGAAAATAGTATCAGTCTAGTAATTGTGGAATTTCACAACACTATACTATGTATAAGCACCAGATATCACTTATTACAGTATAAAACTTAATCGTATTATTTGAATAGAAAAATTGTAACAAAGAAAAAGTAGAAAATATTGTCCCGATGCTGGATAAAATGTGTGTACCAGATTTGGTTTTCTTTATAGTTTAGTTAGACATATAAAAAAATGTAACATGTGCGTAGACACATTAGAGAATGTAATCTTGATCAAATAGCACTTGTAAAACTACTTTTTAAACAGGCGTAACAGTTACAACTGGATCTATTGTCTCTAAATTAGGAACACCAATTAATAAGTCAACCAATTACAGCATCATATCTCCATTATCATAGAAGTGAACTTGCTCAGAACTAATTGTATATATTTTTCTTTGGAACACATGCAGTGAAAGTTACAAATAAGAAATCACTACTACTAAAGACATACAATTTACACGTGTTCGCGTTTTTTGAAATTGTATTACTTGTAACTCGTGAAGAAAACATCAAAATATTTAAAGTTAACTAACTACATGCCTTCAAATAAACAAAATCCATATTGGTAAGCAGCGGTATTCTTTCATGGAGCCACGGTACCAACATTGAGGGAACATCTCGCAATGTGGCTCCTTTTTATAGGAACATATCATCAGATAAGTAGAACAATGCGTCTCTCGGCGGATACATTTGCATCGACAAAGGTCCTGTTGTCAATTAAAATTACTGATTCAACTGTATGCAAACCTTCGGCTAGATAAACAGTGCAAGTACAAAAAATCCTCGTACTTATGTCCGATCGTTATGTGCATAGCTCTTGTTCGTGTGCACCGAGCAGAATGACCAGATAACTGGATGATTGAATTGTTAGTGGCCACAAAGATAATCACTCATAGCTCTTACGAGATTCCCTGTGGCGCACATTGTATAGGGCTTTAGTCTGCGAAAACATTTTGCAACGTAATATACAGGAGCAATACAAGTTAAAGGTAAGTCTTGGTAATTATAAATGTGTTAAGTCAACACATAGCGAACTGTTTCTACAGTTTCTAAATCAATACCTTTGATTTAGAAACTGTAAAAAACTACAGCCAAATTTTTATTTTACGTCTAGAAACGTCATAAAATACTCTTTAACTATGTAATATTTAAAAAAAAATGCTTAATGATGTTTTAATCAAATACAGGAGATTTAATCAATACAGAATGATCAAATTCGAAATATTTTAACATTTGTAACATGAAATAAAGATTTTGGCTCAGTTCATTACTTCGGTCTAAGAATAATTACGTTAATTAATTTAATAGCTTCAACTGTAAACAACTACATCTGTTGTTTTACTTGCAAACTACCATGAAATAATCAATTTACGAACACACAATCACACACAGCACAGTACTAAATGAAATTACATTACTTTATACTAGATGGCGCCTGTATCTGTAAAGATAATAATATAGGTATTTTAAATTATAATCACTTGTAGTAAATGTTTTAAGTCACTACTCCAAAAAAAAATTCACTAAATACTAAAGCCTCGGCAACGTTTAAAATGTTTATTTTGTGTAATCCGTTTATAAATTCCTATATTTCAGCTAAACGTTACAATATTATTGGTTTATTCAGCTCCACTCTCTGCACCATCATTCGCTAAAGATAAAAGAATATGGAAAAAATAATACCAGGACCCACCTCGTGATGGGTCAACGGCTTATTTGGGTCAATTTTCATGCAAGGAATAACGGTTTAGTTTAACCTTCGGATCGCGTAGGACCAAATTTAACACACCTAATTTTATGCACTATCGCTTTGCCGGAAGTGTATTTAAATTAGTAACATCTTTTAATTACATTATCTCCATCATATACAATTCATCTTTCTGAGCATGTCATGTGTATCCTACACATGTACAAATGAAAGATACAACAGAAAATAGTATACATTTTTAGATTAATAACAAATCATAGTATAAAATTCAGGACTATTTAGATGACAAAGATGCTTGGAATCAATAACTTTTACATACATAATATATAAATACTACATATCTTTATCCAGTATGATTAAACGATTGCCTTGAGTGTTCTTTATTTAAAATAGATATTCTGTTTGTTGTAATACTTCAGAATTTGTATCTTTATTGACATACTATTACTTGACGTTGTAAGTTATTGACATCTTTCAATTTCCAATTATTAATTAATTTAAATTACTTTTTCATCCCACCATCTCGGAAAAAGCGTTTTTGCTCTTCGATATCTGAGTGCAAAAGCCGTTTTTATCCTCTAGAGGTTAAAGTAAATTTGAATTTAGAACATCGTGTGCAATGAGTTTGTGAATTCAAAACATCACATTTCTACCTCCATGGTGCCGAAATTGTCATGCAACCTATTTTAATTTGTTAAAAACTCAGACTCGGAACCTTCTTGGTGCACTTTTTTTGTAATTTGCTTTGCGCGCGCCAGTTTCTTTTCACGTCACAAATTTGTTAAGACCTAGGAGTTCCGTGACGGTCAATCAGCTTGGCGTCAATCTTGCTTTAAACATTTTGATCGTCTACAACGCTTGCTGGATGCTTGAGTCAAGCATTTAAAAGCTATTTAGGTCTGTTTGATTTGTTTACGCTAGCAACGGAACAAAAACATACAGAAAATCAACGTGCTTGACTCAAGCTGATTGACCGTCTCGGAACCCCATTAGGGACGGCAATTTTTATTAGGGACTTACAGGTGTGTCTGGATGAATGTTGCGGATGTGGCTGGGTGGATGGGTGGCTGTTGGAGGTGTGTCTGGGTGAATGGGTGTTTTGAGGGTGTCTAGGTGAATGGGTGTTTTGTTGGTGTGTCTGGGTGAATGGGTTTTTGTGGGTGTGTCTGAATGGATGGGTCAGTATTGTGGGTGTTTCTGGGTGATTGGGTTTTTTTGGGTGTGATTAGGTGTTTTGTGGGTGTTTCTGGGTGATTGAGTGTTTTGTGGGTGTTTCTGGGTGATTGAGTGTTTTTTGGGTGTTTTGTAGGTGTTTCTGGGTGAATGGGTGTTTTGTGGGTGTTTCTGGGTGAATGGGTGTTTAGTGGCTGTTTCTGGGTGAATGGGTGTTTTGGGGGTGTTTCTGGGTGAATGGGTGTTTTGTGGGTGTTTCTGGGTGAATGAGTGTTTTGTGTGTGTTTCTGGGTGAATGGGTGTTTTTTGGGTGTTTCTAGGTAAATGGGTGTTTTGTGGGTGTTTCTGGGTGAATGGGTGTTTTTTGGGTGTTTCTAGGTAAATGGGTGTTTTGTGGAAGTTTCTGGGTGAAAACAGAAACTGTTGTGATTGTATTTTTTTTTGTATTTTGCAATTTCCTCGTTGGGGGGGATGAAAAGTTACGTGTTGCACTCGAGTGCAAAGATTTTTCACCTTGTGCTCTTTTGATTCCCTCGCTATCGCTCAGGATTCTAATTTTTGAATCACTCGCTACGCTCGTGATTCAATTTTAGAATCCTTCGCTAGCTCGGTCATCAAAATTGAGCACGCGGTTAAAAAACAACTTTGCACTCACGTACAACAAATAACTATTATGTACAGGGAGGAAAAAACATGACTGAGTTTCTTGCCCGTTCTTCTCAGGACAGGGCCTCCTGGTAGTTTGCGAACGGATGGCGTAAATTTTTTGTCTTGACGATTCATGAGTGTATTGTAATCATACCAGATATGATTAAACGAATTTTGATTTGATTTGATTTGATTGAAAAATCATAATTAATATTGTGATCTAGTTTACACAATACAAGTGCGTATGATGCTTTCTTTGGGATAGATGATGACGTGAAGTGTAAAAAGTAAATTTAAAAAAAAATTAAAAGTCCATTTCTTCTTAGAGTTTCACAGTTTACACAGTAATTTCATTGATAGCCGCTAATCGGTGGACATTAACAAATTGCTATGTGAGAAAAACCTATAGAACTTGAACTAATTCGTTGTCCGTCCTGATTGATGATAAGTGAAATTACTAAGTACTGAGCATTGTTACCGGTAATCGGAAGGCACATTCACATGTCCGTTTCAAAGTTACACAAGTACTCATACAAATTCGAAGCGTTCCATTCAAGAGAAAACGACAGACGCAATTTCGAAAGAATTGTAACTCTGATCATCTGTGCCATCTCTGATCGTGATGAGTGTGACACATATTATTTTTATCTTTTGATCGGTGTCGTATTTTGTACATGAATATTGTTTTATTTCCAATGGTGTATATTATGTAAATATTTATTTTAATTTTATTTCCATCGGAAAGCTTACGGCGTTTTATTAAATGGTAGTTGCAAAATTAGGTTTCCAAAGGCCAATTACAAGCTTCTACATATGACTAGCAAAATAAAAATACAAAAACGCTGTTCAGAATATATTCAATTTAATTACGCCAAAGTTATGACCACGAGATAAGATTTTATTTACTTACGAGTATATCAGTGTTTATTCGGTAATGGAACCTCTAGATTAGAAGAAAATAAGAGTAAACTGCATTAGGCAAGTAAATTACACATACCACATAAAGTAACTTGTTTATAAATACATAAGATTAGTTTATTACCAATAACAGTTTCGAAACAAATTAATGACTGCGTGAAATTAAATCTAGATCAGGCGTCACACTTGTGATACATGTATATGCTAAATTAAACGGCAATTTCGCTCCCCTCGTATATTATATTGCCTAACTTGTACGTTACTTACTAAACAGGATTCCTTCGGTAGGTTTTTTTATTATCTAACGGTGTTGATTGTAAGATAAAAAAATTATATTTGCGATGATAACATTATCCACATTATATACCATTTATCCCAAAGCAACAGCTAAAACTATTGTATTATTTAATTGGAATATATAAATATTGAAAATATTACATATTCGATCATCAGGATTCGGATCCGGAACCTTTAGGCCAGCGAGCGGTCTTCAATAAACCAGCTGTAAAATGTAAAAACGATAATGTAACAAAATGAAGGAATATATCTCTAATATCTCATCATTATCCTTTTAGTAATCTTAAATCATATTTAAATTAAATCCTCCATTCCTCACATATAAAATAGAAATGAGGATTGGGAGATAAGTGAGAATTGTATTCGTATTTTTTTTAATACAGCACGCTCAAAGTTACAGAACCATTTAATATTACGAAATGAATTCAAAGACAGATGTAGCGTAATGCGAAGTTCCCCAATTAGCAGACAATCAAAATCATAACAATGTAGATAATAAGACAAAGAAAAAAATGAAAAATATAAATTATCTGCACAGAAGCTTGTCAGATTAAAATAGTACCTACTTGAGTCGTTTCTAAATAAATTAAGAAAAATAAGTCTTCTAGTCTATAGATCGTCTGATATCCAGTAAAATTTTTAATAATTATATCCGGCAAATAATATGATTATTAATCCCGATGAATAATAATAGAAAATTATCTGACTTGCTTTTCTTTGTAAATAAACATACCTACATACATACAATATATCACGCCTATATCCCTGAAGAGGTAGGTAGAGGTGAACGAAACACCCACTTTTCGCTAAATAAGTAAGGTCCATTACCATTTATCGGGCACATAAATCGCAGTATATTGCTAGGTGATATAAGAGGAATGCTGCTGCCCATTAAGTACTCATTACTTCATATATTTACCTTTAGTCGCTTTGTACGACACCCACGGGAGAGATGGGGTGGTGACAATTGTATTTTGCTTTGCTTTACGTCACCACACGGCGCTAAACAGGATGGATAATTTTTCCTATGTGGGTATTTAAATTAATTTGGAATTGGTTTTTCTTTCAATAATTTAAGAACATATTGAGATTTTAGTGGCCCCTTCTTTGTCCTTCAACCCAGTGTTAATTCGAATGAGTGTGTGAATGACACACCACGATAACGCATGATGCAGCAATACTGGATAATCTTTTAGTTAAATCCAATCTAAATCTCCATTGTCAATACGCATGTCGTGCAGATTATGCTTTCAACGAAGTGTAATGTTTTATAATCTCAGCTTAGCATCAAGGTCGAAAGAACGGTAGCACAATTCTACGTCGTAGGCTTAAGTAATTCTTGAGACAATTGCCAATAGACTAAGTTTTTGTATTATTTATATATATAGTACACTTCATTATTATCTTAGCTAGCCTTTCTTTACTACCCAGATACTTGCTGACGAGTCTTCCCTATGGATAAAGGAATATACCTAATGGAGAGGGATCGCAACTCACCACATGGGAACAATGTGGGTTGGTTAGTATTAACGACTGCAGAGGAAGATTACTTATCACCTGCTATGCAATCGTCATCTAGCTCGTCACTCGCCTATAAAATATAAAAAAACATCGAACATATCAAATTAAATAAATGTCAATCATAGCTGACGAGGTCACGAATTGTAAACAATCCACAAATATTATGTGAGCCGTTTACTGAGCCGTGACGTAACGAGAGAAGCTATCATTGTTTGTGGACCTTATAAATATTGATCACCTTTGTGTATTATCGAATTGTAAGTTTCAAAATTTACATTGTGACGCTGGTGAACAAAATGAATCCGCTGCGTTCAACGAAAAAATATTTTCTTATTTATCCCTTTAGGTAAATGCAAAACCTTGACCTGAAAACCAATTATAGATATTTTCATTACTAGGCTTTGGTTTAATAAATATGTAAGTTGAGATATAATTACAAAAACAATTTTAGATGAAAACCTATTTGCCTCTATAAATTGATGTTAGTCAAAATAAAAAATTTTCAAAATCAGAACAAAACAACTAGTATCGACATTCTTTCACTTTTTTTTTGTATGCAATCAAGTAATTCTAATCAAGTATTCTAGTAAATATTCCTATATTCCTATATTCTATATGGGAGAATATAGGAAGAATTTGCCAAAACCCCGCACGCTTGCACAGTTATGATTTGTGGGTATTAAAAGATGCAACCGTGACCAACAGCTTACCGTGTCGTCCGAACCATGGAGGAACTCAAGATATTTTTGGTCACCAATACATTGACCGGCCTTATACCAAACATTGCTTAGTCTGCGCAATTGTTGGCCGAGCGCGCACCTATGAACTACCACGAAATAATTTAATGCAGAGAACATCAGATTTTAGGTGGAAAACATTTAATACATTCCAGAATTTCATCAAACCGTTCTCTTTTTAAATGTAAAGGTGATTAGATTTCAATACATTTGCAGTGGCATTTCGCAAAGCAACTTAAATTGGGCCTAGTTAAGCAGAAATGATCCAATAACGGCAACACAAATAGTTTTAATATTTAAGCTATTTCTAAAATATCTGTCTAATTATACATACATAAATCACGGTTGTTTATCCCTCAACAAGGGATATTTCGCCGTAGCCATATGAGGTTCCATTTAATAGGCGGCGACTAGGCGCTTTAATCGCAGTATTGCCAGGTAGGTAGTGCATCTAGAACGCTGTTGTCCATTGTAGAGATATGGAGTGGTGAAAATTACATACATACATACATAAATCACGCCTATATCCCCGAAGGGGTAGGCAGAGGTGAATTAGCACCCACGTTTCGCCAATTAGTAAGGTCCCATGTAATAGGTGGCGAGCCTATTGCCATTTATCGGGCACAAAAATCGCAGTATATTGCTAGGTGGTAGGTATAAGAGGAACGCTGCTGCCCATTCCTCATCAATGTTTTATCCTTAGTCGCCTTGTACGACACCCACGGGAGAGATTTGGGGTGGTGACAATTGTATTCTACTCTGCCGTCACCACACGGCTACCACGTGGTGAAAATTGTATGATAATAATAATAATCAATGTGATTTAAATATAAAGCATATGTATAGTTACTTTTGAGGTAATTCTCTCCATTGTATAATTATTAGTATTGTTGGTAATAATCCTTACTTTCATAATCCTTATTCCTTTAATAATCCTTACTCCTAGATAATCGAATGATCGAAGGGTTTTTTATTATTATTATAATTAAATGAGTCATGAATGAAAAGGTCTAAATAAATTAGTGGCAAATACGCTGGCTCCTTTCTACGCAACGACGTCCAATTATGGTGTACCAAATAATTTATTGAAAACTGCCGTTGAGTAAGGACCACGCCTTCACTGAACAATCTTGTTTTAATGGCGACCATTCTAAGCCTATTGTAATACCGAGGACTCGAGTCGAGAATGAGAACGGTCGTATATGGGTCATGACCTGATCATGGACGATAACGCGACAGGTATCAGTCTGCCACGTTATCGCATGATCCTGATACTATCGCGCGTCAACATAGTTCACTTGTTATGTAAACACATAGAATCCAATAAATTTTATAACAATATATTTAGGTAGGTATATTAGTATATCTCCAATCTACAGTCGATAGCACAACACGTTATACAAAATAGATAAGTGTAAGCCGTGAGGAGAAGAAAGCAATTGATGAAACAAAATGGGCAGCAGCGTTGCTGGTGGAAGTTCCCAATGAATGGCAATAGGCTCGCCCCGTATTACAAGGGGCCTGATACTTTGGAGATCGAATGCGTAAAGTAGAAATAAAATTACCTCCATTTTTTATAACAGAACTGATAATGAGTTTATGAAGAAAATAGTAATGCAAGTTTTGAAATATATTTAATGTTATTAGCAACATCTTATTTTATGTCGATTACCGGTTGCATGATTCATTTACATATTGGATCATGATATAGAACTTTTATGATTAGACAAAATTTAAGCACTTGTTTTGTATTTTAAAATAAATACTTGGTATGTAGGTAGGCAATCCTTTGATAGCTTCAAATAATGTTAATTCCCATATTGTGGATATAAATAAAATACACACAATTCCACATTAGTATGCCCGCTTTAATTAAGCCGTGTTCCTCATTGCACCTTTTGCACATTTCAAAGTGTATGAATAATTTATTTTAAAGATGTAAGTATTTCAGAACTCTTTGGGATAATAGGAATCAATTCTTGTAAAATCGTCATAAAGGTCAAAATCGACAGAAAAAAGCAAGCTGAATCGAATATTCTTAAGCAAAAGTACCAACTTCCTGAGTCGATATAAAAGCAAATTGTTTATTAGTAATATATACAGTTGCTTAATTATATGTGAGTAATAAATAATATATTACTCTAGTTTGCCGACACATATTTCTCAACATCCCTAATATATTTAAGTAGATTTTCACACTGCTTCATTACATTTTACTGCTTAAAAAGAATTGACCTTGCTCTAGGTATATAGTAAATTGAAATAAAATGTACATATTCGATTACTACGGGAGCCTCGCGCTAGTTGGGTGTTACGTAAGGCATATGTGACTAGTTCACAAAACTAGTCAATAAAACAAACAGCGCCCAAAGCATTGATTACCTATCTCGAAAACTATTAGTTATGGTTTTTTTCTACATATCTATGAGCTTTTGTGATTTACGAGTCCCAGTTTCAGTTTATATGGACCATCGATTCAAGGCACTGTTTACATGGACCGTCGTTTCAAGGCAAAATAATTTGTTGCCATAAATCACTCGGTTCAATGATTTTCTTATTATTTTTGGGCTGCCAGTGCGCTATGTAAGCAATGCGCGCTAAGTAAGGTTGTCAGTACCTCATAATTTTTTTTATATTTAAATAATGTTCAAATAACAATCAATTAATAAGCATGTTGGCAAAGGTTGGTAAATCGACAGGTGATCAAAAATATATTATCTCAAATTCCTCTAAGCTTTACAAAGCAAGTTAAACTAGTATCTGTTGTATCTAGTCATACCCACGAACCCACATAGGTGACGTGTAGGGTGTGATTTTTCCGATATCCTGGATCCACTGGGAAACCTGTACATACCTACGTAGAAGCGACATTAACTGCCGCACTCAGAGACGTCAATTAACTTTAATGAGTATTTAATGTCAAAATTTTTCATTCAAATCTGGACCATAGACCCGGCAAGAATAGCGACTAGTTTTGAATTGTCATTTTTTGACGTTAAGTACTCATTAACGTTATTTGACGTCTCTGAGTGCGGCAGTTAAAGGCTTAACATTAGATTCAGGTATCATCTTTGGTATTTATATTTGGTACTCATCTCCAAGATATTATTACAAGTACCTAGGTAGAAATGGTATTTAAAGATATTAAAAAGGAGTCTAACGTTCGAGAGAATAAATACTTTACACTTTTTTAATAGCTGTGTGTAAATTTTTGACTAAATTACATTAGGGGTCTAAAAGATGGTATTTATTTATGTAGTTATTAATGTCGGACAGGGTTTGAAGTAAACAAAAATTGAACACAGGTTGCGTGTTAAACTCCGAACTAGGATCGAAATATATCTACGGCAACAAAACGTGTGTGTGGTTTCGCAATTTGCATGTGCGTTAAAGCTTAGGGGCTTGCCTTGGACAAGTTGGGCCGGCAAGCCTTCAGAACCTCTTTTGAGAGACATAAATTGCTTAGTGGACACACGCATGAGGAAATTAGATCGCAATAATGAAAACCTCTTATACACAATCCCTTTGCTGCATATTTAACTGATTTAGTAACAGTTTAAAATATATAGGTCATGCTGAGGCGTTTTAAATGTATCGACTCCAATCATGCATACCTACCCACTTAGAAACTAAACGCATTACAAAGTAAATAAAAAAATGATGCACTTGAATATTGTGGAATTAGAAAATAATTAACGTTAATGAGTACGTATTGTAAAAAAATTGTCAACCCAAAACTTGTCGCTATTCTTGCCGGGAGTTTGCGTTCGTTCCTAATTGATAAAATTCATTTTCTTTTACTTATCATAATTGCAATAACGCTTTTAGGGTCTGTTTAACCATGATTCTTACACTATATTACACGTTATGGCTTATTTTTCTCAACATATACCGTGCCAACAGGTAAATGCTAAGATTTGCCAAATGAATTCGGACATTTACCAATAAGAGTAAATAAATCTTAGCTTTTACCAGAATATGTTAGGATTTACCGTGGTTCGGAGTTTTACAGTAACACATACATAATATGAAACACACACAGTTCTTGATTGACAGTGCTGTTGGCGTAATTGTATTAACTACTGATTGTTATCTTAATAATGTACCTGCTTACACATGTTGTTTATAGCCTAATAAAGATATAGAAAGCAACATTTGACAGGTATCTCTCAAGTCAACTTCATGAAGATAGTTACTTAATGGAGATGATAGATTGTAAGAGCTATGTACGCCGTCAGTGTGTTACCTATCATATTATTATACCGTGTTATATGAGTTGTTATCATGGTTTAAACAATATGTACCATGTGACTGTACTTAAGAAATAATAAATAAACTTTTCAAACTACAATATTTAACGGTCGGACTCAGAGACGTCAATTAACGATAATGAGTACTGAATGTCAAAAAATGACAATTCAAATATAGCCTATCTATTCTTGTCAGGTCTTTGGTCTAAATTTAAATGAAAATTTTTGACATTAGGTACTCATTAAAGTTATTTGACGTCTCTGAGTGCGGCAGTTAGACCTTCAAGACTCTATTTGCACTCAGAGACGTCAATTAACTTTAATGAGTATTTAATGTCAAAAATTTTCATTCAAATTTAAACCATAGACCCGGCAAGAATAGCGACTAGTTTTGAGTTGTAATTTTTTGACGTTAAGTACTCATTATCGTTATTTGACGTCTCTGAGTGCGGCAGTATCACTTCAACTCCGAATCGCACTTAAAAAGCAGTTAACACGACTACAATTGTAAATTGTAATAGTAAACTGCATCACTGTCCATTTTTATAACCACTATAATGGACATACATTATCAAAAGTGTATAGGTACCAAAATGTTATAATTTAACTTAACAGCATCACTTAATTTCGACTTTGACCTGAGTCCTATGATTATCTCATAGATAACTGTATAGGCTAGGACAGAAAGGTAAATGCGAACACTTGACATTTAATGTTGCCTATGATTGCTCAATTTATCGGTGACAGTGCAAATTCTGACTGGAGGACAATGAAGTACAATCGGCTACTAAATTAGTAGTCTTAGATAACAGTATAATATTACTATTATTTCCTTTCAGCATCAGCAGTTCTTAAAGAACCAAATGCTTTTAATCCTCACGAAATTTTTGCAAAGAGTTTTTATTTATAATGGAACTGATTAAGTTAAAGTCTTGTTGGATCCAATATTGTAATTTGTAATAAATTTTCTAAAATTTATAAAATATAAAAAAAAATTAAAATGTATTCAATTAAATCAAGTCGCTTGTTGCAGTCAGTAGATATATAATATTATCTTGATTGCAATTACATACTATTTTCTATTATTTCATCAGTAAATCTTAAGTGATAGATGTATCGTAAAAGTCGTCATCGATTTAATCACATATTACTAAAATATACACGGTCAAGTGTCTGGTGAAATGTTCAAATTCTACCTTAAGAGACCGTATTTAAGATACATTTTTAAACGTTCCAACGATCACAGTATCGATTCTTATATTGAATTATGAATCAATTTACGGATGTTGAGTGCATTAAGGAGGCAATAAACGATTAACGAAATTATAGACATGAAAGACAACTTTGTGCTTATAATTCCAAAGGTCACATACTAAATGAGATAGTATCTTGCTTTATTTTCAGCTATCTCAATGCCAGTTTATTACAAGATAGTTATGAAATAAAATGTTGTTACCATTTCTTATGCTGTAAGTGTCTTGTGTAGTCTTTGAGTAATTATGCAGAAATATTTTTTTAAAGTAATTTTAATAATATATAATACTAATTTTAAACCTTTGTCATTATTCCTATTACTACACAATCGTCAAAAAGAAATGAATATTACACTACATCGTGTTACATTCGTTATTAAGTAAATCCAGACATAATTTACGTTGTTTTGCATATTTTTTATACATCATTATTTCTCCAACATTTAAACAAATTACATTTATAAAATTATTATACAATAATTTTATTTCAATGTTTTACAAACATTCATAATCGATTTGTGATTGGTGGGTATCGACTGTAAATACAACCGGTACAAACTTGACGTGCTTTCCGAAATACGTAGGCACCTGAGATAAAAATTTCCATTATATTTCACCCGTCCTTGACCAAGCTTAGGAAACATTACTTGGTTTACAAGGAATCCATTTGCCGCCATTGATCTCCTTCACGATTCGAGAGAATCCCATGTAGTGGTATTACACGGGATCCAACATATCGCTCATCTAATATAGGTAAGAGAGACGTAACTAAAATAATAGTTAAAATATTGTGTATTCTAAATTTATGACAATAGACTTACTGCAGGAACGCAATTTTGAGTTGTATCTTTTTGTATTTAAGAAGCGATATAATCTGACGAAGTTTGAGAGTGGCTTTCTACATTTAATAATGAACCTTTACCTGAATTTTCACTAGAATTTGTGGTGTAGCTAAGCGTAAATAATCTACTCCTAAGTACAAAGATTTTAGTGGTTAGAAAAAGAAAGTATTTATCGTTAATCCATAATTGAATAACTTGTTATGCTTTAACATGGTGGGCTTTCGTCAACTAATGACAGAATTCAACTTTAAGAACTGGCAATTACAAGAGATGACATTGTATAAATTACTTATTACATAATAAGGGCTGAACTAGTTTTCCGCTATTCATAATGAACGTGAGAGATTACCGTCATCTACAGCGTAAAGGCACCGCTGTAGCGTAGGTAGGTGTATGGGTCTTCTACAATGGAAGAACAATAAAAATGTTCACCTGATGACAACATTTGATTCAAAGAAATACGAATATTACTACAATTTTGATCTCGCTTACACTCCTATGTTTATACCTAAAAGGTACATATTTGGTACATATATAGGTTATCAAGCCGGCGCGTACCAATACTAACATAGTCATATAAATACAATATTGATATTAAAAATTCAAAGTTGTAAAAATATTTTTAAAATTTTTCATACATTTTGTTTTTCTGATCGAACTATTTGTGTAGAGAATTCAATTTGTTTCTACATATTACACACGTATACATATCACCATCACCATACTATTTTGACATCACCATAATATTTATATCACTATGTTAGCATGGGTAGGGGCCGGCTTGATACCCCATGTTTAGTACACCTTTTATAATGGTATATGCAGTCATACATAAATCACGCCTAAATATGGGAGGTAGACAAAAGTGACCCACATTCTGCCAACTGTTTTAAATCTCGTGTAATAGGGGGCTATTGTCATACACTCGGCACTTAAATAAAAAGCTTCACCATCGTATCAAAATCCCTTATTCGATCGCCTCGTACGACAAAATATAATAGGGGGCGAGCGTATGCCATGGCCACGTAAATTACATGTGGTACAAGAAGAACGCTGCTGTCCATTCCTCATAACTGTTTCAACCCTTCTGTTTTTATCCTATTACAGCTCAAAGGTGATCCTTCTTTACCTATTGCTACCATACATACCCCCCCAAATACAGACACGCTATTCAAATTTTGAGCATTGCTTATAAGTTAAGCGGACAATACCTGTCAGAATTTGAATGGAAAAACGTCACTTTTGACAATACTTAAATGTTAAGCAGGACTAAACTTTGAGTAGAGTTTCTGTATTCGAGGGACACGCCTATAACCCCGAAGGGGTAGGCAGAGGTGAATTAGCACCCACGTTTCGCCAATCATATTAGGTCCTATGTAATAGGTGGCGAGCCTATTGCGTCGGAGTCGGAGATAAAGTCGGAGTACATTTCTAGGTGGTATATGAGGAAAGCTGCTGCCCATTCCTCATCACTGTTTTATCCTCAGTCGCCTCGTACGACTCCCACGGGAGAGATTTGGGTTATTGTATTCTACTCTGTCGTCACCACACTGCACTGCTACCAAACACAAGTCAAAACGATCTTCGCTTATTTAACCAAAACCATAATTTATTTGATTAATTATAAAGTCTTTTATTTGATGACAAGGGTCTTGGAGGGTTTCTTTTGTCTTCTGTCTCATTTATCATGGTACACGACAAAATATTGGCCGCACAACTTTGCAGTGTTATAAACAGATATTATTATGTCACACTAATCCCCTAATTACAAGTCATGCGTCTATATGCGGGGGGATTAAGTTCGGGCTATGAACGAGGTGTCACTTTTCAGGTGGTTCATTTACAAGTCCGTTTTGAAACTAATCCTCTATTAGACTTTAAGGCCTGCATCTTTATTAGCAGTGAGACTAAAGCGTGTCAAATTATTATGACTCTTGTAGTTGCCAACCGCAGTGGTTGATTTATTTTGTTATAGCGACATTATCTATTAGTTCGTAAACACTGGTATTTGAGATGACAAAGGGACTTCGAATAGAGCTATATTTGTTAAACGGAAAAATCTTTTTATTTTCTCTTAAATTTTTTTTTAACATGGTTATCCATGTAAATACGCCAGCCCCGTTGTATGCCCCATGCTAGGATACCAATATTTAAGTGCAATTCAATTTAATAGAAGCGTACATTTTAATAGCCGTGTGGTGACGGCAGAGTAGAATATAATTGTCACCACCCCAAATCTCTCCCGTGGGTGTGGTACAAGACGACTAAGGATAAATCAGTGAAGAGGAATGGGCATCAGCGTTCCTCTTATACCATCTAGCTATGTACCTACTGCAACTTTTGTGCCCGATAAATGGCAATAGGCTCGCCACCTATTACATGGGACCTAACATAACTGGCGAAACGTGGGTGCTAGTTCACCTCTGCCTACCCCTTCAGGGATATAGGTGTGATTTATGTATGTATGTATGTACATTTTAATTCAAATTCAAATGTTTTATTGCATACCATAATTTTTACATTAGTTCTTAAATGGTTTTAAACTTCAACGATTACAATTTAGCCATACAGTGGTGGTGGAAAGGTATCCGAATTCACCATACCGCTGAACTGCCACAAATATCATCGAGAAAAGATTTGGCGCGAATGGTAAAAAACTTAGTAAGTAGGTAAATGTTGGAGTCAAAGAAGCCTCTTGCTAGGTGATATTTTTCTTCAATATTAGTTTATGTGACTTTCAATTCTAATAAAATAAGATTCTCGTAAGGATTGAGAGTATTCGAGAGTAAAGGTAAAATAAATGTTCGTTGAAAAATTACCGTTAACATCTACTGCATAGATTAGTAAAATAAAATGGCGATCCCCGGTTCGATACCCGGTTCGGGTAAGCTTTTTTGAGAATTCTGTATACTTTAATCAGCTACTTTTAACGAAATTGAATCACTGTTCAATTTTTTTTAAACCAAATAACTTATTTGCAGCATCTGATTTTGAGTCTGCCAGAATTCCCTTTCAGATCGGTTCTAGGCACAATCCTGTAGCATATTATTATGGTGTACATCTAAATAAACATATCGTAACCAACTTTAATGTTACTATTTATTATTTTAGACAGCCCCCACTAACTCGATTTATCGACGTCGTAGACATGTCGTAGTGATGATCTGCGCTACGAAACGCGTTGATGTCTAATGGAAGTTGCATTATTGCAATAGCTGTGAAATATGTTCCTCTTTATGCTTTTATACGACTTAAATTTTTTAATGGGTAGACGATATTTAATGTCAACATATTCTCATGTTTCATTCATTATCATTATCCCTTGTGGATTTAAGTCATTTTTGTTATTCAAAATAATTAAACATTTATTTCTATAATGTAATTTCAACAGAATTCTGTGATTAAGATTATGCTCAGCAACCGGGTGGTGGAATCAATTATTGTTTATTTAAGTAAATATAATAAATAAATAAATTTATAAATAATAAATATTTTTTTTAACACTCACACCTATCATCTAGCCCAAAGTAAGTAGCCTAAATTATGGATACTAGATGACGGACATATTTTTAAAATCATAATAATTATGTATTTAAATGTTGAAAGTATACTACATAAACGTATACACAACCATGACTCGGTAACAAATAATTGTGGTCATCACAAAATTTGCCCCTACCAGGATTCAAACCTGGGACCTCTTGGCCAATACCCAGCGATCTGAGCATTCGACCAAGGCGGCCGTCAAAATATAAAATTATTTATTCAAATTTCGTTACCAATTCCAAAGATTTCCTTTTCCGTAATTTATATTCCTCATCAATCTCTGTTGCTTGGAAGAGATTGCTTTTTAGCAATAAGGCCACCTAATTATTATTTTATTTATATTTTTATATGAACATAGTGTGAAGTATTTAGTTGTTGTGAACAGCGCATTAGGTGCTTACAGCAACCACCGGGTATAATATAATTATAAAAATATAATTTAAAATAAGATCTGATTTGTAAAGAATATATTTTGTAAGTTTTCTTTGTATTGTGGCATTCAATATCATTAAGTGTAAAACATACAAAAGATTCAAGCTTTTTAAACAAATAAACGGTCAAAATTAATTGATGTGCCCAGAATCTTCACTATAAGTAGTACCTATTATTTTTTCAGAACAAAAATACAACTGTTTTTAATTTTAAAATAGCATCATATAACTTCATAATTCTCTCCAGTAGCTTAAGCCTTAGAAAAAAAATAGCTTACGACTTCGAAAAAAAACTTAATGGCGTCCGAGTTCATCCTGATAAATAGAACGTCGTTCAATCACAATTTTAAAGAGATCTAATAGCACGATGATTGACTAATCTAAGGCTAATTATAATCGTTATATAATGTAATAAACCTATAACTTATAAATGTCATGTTTGTTATAGTTTACTAATAAGTGCAGTGAACACACACGGACCGCGCCCACGGCACCGGTGGCGAACGTGAAAAAGTATGACCCGTTCTTACACATATGAGATCGCTATATAAGAGTTCGTCGGGTCGGTTTGCTCTCATTTCGACTGACGCTTAAGTTTGGCAAATACATTGGGCCGACACAAATCCAATGCGGATCACGATTTAACAGTTCCATGATACTTTGATCGAATAATACACAGTTCAATAATGATTCTGGTGAGTTCTTATGAAAAAAAAATGCGTCACAATAATATTCTGATCGGGAAAATCGAATCCTAAAATGCATTAATCAATATGAGAAAACAAACACTTATTCCCATTTTTCTATTTCATTTCAGATAACGATCGCATTTGTCACGTTGGCCACGGTGCCGACGTATGGATACCACGATCCAGACCTCAACTATCACTTAAGTCAAGTGCAGAAACTTCAAGGCTGCGACGACAACGGCTACTCGTACCCGGCACCGGCCGTTCAGCTCACGACCGCCGGAGTAAAGGTGGCCACACCTACGCTATTCGCGCAGCCGGCAGCCCAAGCATACTTTTCCAACACGGGCTATTCCGCTGGAGTGGTTAACCAGCCGCCGCCACCACCTCAGAACACATATCTCCCTCAAGCACCTGCTTCCTACCAAGCAACTTCGTTCGGAGCTCAATCAAACTACGCAACTTCATTCGGAGCTCAATCAAACTACGCAACTTCATTGGGAGCTCAATCAAACTACGCAACTGCAGTGTCCAAGGAAGTGCACGGATACGCCACCTCAGCCGGTCTCTCGTCGGTGGCTTCTGGCGGAAGAACTGTCGCGCCACAAGCAACATACGCCCAAGCTCCGATCATAGCAAAAGTCACTGCTGCTCCGCTCATCGCGAAGTTTACTGTGTCACCGGGCAAGACTGTCGTGTCGCAAACCTTTGCGCAGGGAGCAGTCTCGGCGAGGGCTTCTCTCAACACGTTTGGAGCAGTTCATACAGGAGGACCCGTTGTGTCCCAAGTGTACGCAGCCCCCTCAGCCACTTACGCCACTTCAGCCGCCTTAAAGGTTCAGTCGCCGCAAGTCTTTCCGCAGCCGCGTTACACGACTTTTGTTGCTCCTGCCACCAACCAATACAGTCAAGTGAGACCCGTCTCGGCGGCAGTCCCGCAATACACACCACCTGTGGCTCAGTACGCGACGTCTTCTTACGCTTCGAATGCCCTCAGTGCAGCGAGTGCATCACAGTATTTCAGTCCCACTGTTCAACAATATACTGCTCCAGCTGCTGCGCAGTACGTGACGCATTATCATGCTCAAGCGAGACCTGTTGCCCAAGTATTCCAATATAGTGCGCCAGCCGTCACCCAGTTCGCGGCGCCAGGATTCGCACAATACTCTCAATACGCTGGGGCTGGAGTAGCACAGTACAACTCTGCTAACGTTAGAGTGACTCAACATGGCATCGCACCTGTGACCCATACGCAAGTGACCCATGCGCAAGCGCCAGTGACGGCGCAAGTTGCTGTATCTGGTCCCGTGACTCACGCCGCCCCTGCCGTGGCTGCAGTAAAGAATGTGCACACAGATTTCTTGGAAAACTATGTAAGTACATTTTGACAATTTATTAATAAAACCTCTTATAGGTAAATAAATAATTTTGGCGGCTGATTTGGTCGAATGGTCTGACCGCTGGCTAGAGTCCTGGGTTCGAATACTGGTAGGGCAAATGTTTGTCATGAACACTGACCTTTGTTGTTTATATACTTAACTAGTATATTATATAAATATTAATGGAATTATGTATATTAAAATCTAATTTCCAAGATACAAGTGATTATGTTATTTTATTTTGGCTAGATGACAGGTGTGAGGGTAAAGAAGTATTATACTAATTAAATATTATTTACAGCTTGCGCTTCTCTCAAAATGATATAATATTACAAAACATAAATTCATTTATTGTCTAGGTCAAAGCACTTATCAGTATCACTCAATTACTTTAGGATCATAAAGACAACGAATATTACATGTGATTTATTATTAGATACTCATTTAGTAAATAATATATGGGTAGTTGAAATAAGTGGACATGAACTAATGAATGTGATAATTTATCATTCCTTTTTTAATAATACTGATTTGAAGCATGAACGTTGCTAATACAAGTTTTAATTGATACTAAGTGTTGGACATAGACATCTGTCTATCTATAACAGAATTGCCTACAGTCAAGTTTCATATTAGCGGTCTCTACGCAACTCAAGCTCAAAGCCACGATTGATTTGAATTTTAAATGGTTTGCATTTGATCCGTTTTAATTAGGGCTTCTGTTTGCTATGGACCTGTTTTGTACATAATTCGGTGTAGGTGGGCAATTATAACGCCCCAGGACATTGCGGCATAGCACACACGAGTTACCTCACATCCCTGCAAATCAACCGATTAGGAAATACTATTCGATCACTAGCTAATTCCATCCAGGACTGGTTAGGTGACACCGAAAACATTACCAATTAATCACTCTAGGCGCATAAAAATATCGCATTACAAATAATGTTACATAAGTACTTTACTCAATGAGAGTTCACTTGATTCACCAAACCAGTTTAATAAAAAAATATAAGATTCGTACTTTTCGCAGTCTAAATGTACCCTCTACAATCTGATCATAATAAAACATGCATGATAAGCATTTTGAATGCTTGTGTTAATCACAAAAAAAAGTTGGTTTGGATTTAATTTTAAACAGATTCTATGGAATTTGTATTAAGTAACAAAAAAAACTGTTTTGTTATATTTCAAACTTGTCCTCAATAAAATTTATCCACTTTCATTAATAAAACTTTTAGGGTGCTTCTCCACCAGAGATATCAATATCAACGCAGAAAGGGATGAATATTTTGGTTAAATTGTAGTAAATCAGTATTTCTAAATGTTCGCTTCTTCTTACATTTATTGGTATAGATGAGTATGTTAATTGGTCAAATATGGACATCTGCTAGGCCGCCGAAATTACATTGAGGTCATGGCATCAAGCTAAAATTTGTAAAAAGGCCAACCCTTCCTTACCTACCTAATAGTTCAGTCTTTTGTTTTCTTTTTTAGTTTGGCATTAACCCAGGGAGAAAATAAGTAAGTGCAAAGGCTATAAAATGTATATTAGCATTTCACTTTAGTTATTACCAATAAATAACAGCCAGAATTCACAAAACAACATTAAAGTACCTTCGTTACGAAGGCAATGTGACCCAACGCGGCACTGCCTTATTCTGATAGCCATCAAAGCTTACAAAATTACGGATCTTTTAGCAGCTCATTGTTGGTATTATTTAGTCAGCAGGCGTTTATAGGAGCATTTACCTCGATTTTTGTTACGTAAACCTCGTCACTCTCAACTGGACTGTCCTTTGAACATTTATAATGCACATTGCAACCTCCTCATAACCAATTTGAAATGTAAGAAAAACACATCATTTAAAAAAACTCGACATGTTTTAATTGAAGGAAAAATATAAAAAATAGCACTACAGATTTTTTTAATTGGACTCACAGTACCTATCACCATCCAGTTTAAACACCAATCTAACCGAAAATCCATTTTTGAATTTGAATGAAGAAGAATTTGTCACATTTAAGTATAAAATAAATTGCACCTAACATTCTACTTAAGCCTTAGCTACTGAATAATTTGTTCGATTGTGTTCAGTAAGGAGAAAAATTTTAAATGCAGCTACATTTCTGTGTTGGCCTAGTCCGGATGGCGGCCTGATTTAACAGCGGCTAGTTGAGTGCAGTACAAGACAGTGTCATTTCCAATTTGATTCTTATTACAGTACACCAAAGTCCTCAGCCGCTCAGCAAACTTCATCTGATATGCTATCAATTATAATTATAGCTACCTATACCTACTTAGGAGTAAAACTGATACTGTAGCAAATGCCAAATATTTTATTATCTCAAGAATTATTAGCTAATAATTTGTGATTGTGTGCGTATAAATCATACAGGTAACTTAACAAGTCTCGTTCGTGGCAAATACCTGAAAAAGTTAATGCATTATTGTTAAACAGAATTATTAATTTATTAATTTGCCGTGTGGTGACAGCAGATTAGAATACAATTGTCACCACCCCAATTCTCTCCCGTGGGTGTCGTACAAGGCGACTAAGGATAAATCAATGATGAGCAATGGGCAGCAGCGTTCCTCTAATACCACCTAGCAATAGCAATGTACTGCGACTTTTGTGATACCGATATATGGCAATAGGCTCGCCACATGGGACCTAACATAATTGGCGAAAAGTGGGTCCTCTGCCTACCCCTTCGGGGATATAGGCGTAATTTATGTATGTATGTATGTAGAATTATTAATGAATCCGAACAAAGCCGTGTGGTAGAGCAATTTACAATTTCCACCACCTCAATCCCCCGTGGGTGTCTTCAATGCGACTTAGGGTTAAAACAGTGGCGAAGACTGGGAATGGGCAGCAGCGCCCATTCCGTATACTATTCAATACTATACGGGTGTCTCGAGATGCTTTACGTAATACACCAGACAATATTCCTTAGTCGACTTTTACGACACAGCTGGGGTGAATCAGTGCTAGCATATTGGCTCTACGTTACTTTACCACTCTCATGCTAGCCTCGAAAACAGGTGTCATAGCCCCGAATACTGAAACGCTACTCAAATTTTGAAAACTGCAAAATTAAGTGTATAATACCTGCCAGAATTAATATGGATAAACGTAAATTTTGAAAATGCTTAAATATTAAGCCGGACTCAAATTTTGAGTATCGTTTCAGGTTTCAACTGACTGTACCAAATACTAACTGTACCAACTATATGATTATAGAAGCGAAAAAATTAAAAAAAGATTACGACCTTAATTATTGATTTGCTCTAACGATGCAGCTATTAGATAGAAGTAGCCGAAAGGGCATTTCAAAATACGAACTTCATAGTTCATGCCATGCTGTTTATCGAACCCGGTATTACGGGCTTCATGGTTATTTTACATGCCTTTTGTTAAATAGAAAATTGCCTTAAAATTGCAACCTCAGTTGAACTTTAGGTAAGACTGGTATTTCTCACGCCCTTAGGTACTTGATCGCAACATAGTGGTAAGTGAATTCCTTTCAATATACATACATACTTACCTTTTATGTTGTATTCGAGATTTAGTGCCTGTTTTACAATCGAAAAGTAAGTTCTAAGCAGCTTACTTCGCAGATCATTTGACAGTTGTAATATGAAATATTTGTCAATTGAACTGCGAAGTAAGCTACTTCGAACTTACTTTTCGATTGTGAAACAGGCCCTTAGACATAACTTTAATTCTCTTTGGACACACAGGGCCCGTAGCCAAGTGGCAATCGTTTCATAACGATAACGTGTCGAATTTCGTCGTCCATATTACTTTGGTCTATAAAGCGTCTTGGCTTGCGCTACCAACATAACAAGGAACGAAAACGATTTTGGTCACGTGATTCCACGACGACTTACGTCAAATCCCATACATTTTGGTTTATCGAACTTCGTTATCTTTGTCGGTGTGTTACTTTGTCTAGGCCCCCAGGTTTTCGATGTCTAGCGTCTTGACGATTGATAATATTATGTGTATCGAATCGTAACAGATATGAATAAACGAATTTTATTGCATTGTAACCTCGTAGACGTGTGTCTATCTAGAGGCTGGGAATAAAGTGGGTTACTCCAAGAGCCTGTTCACACAATGCTTAAATAAATGAACCGGGGAGTAGGTACTTACGAACGTAGGCAAATAGCTAATTCTCTTCCTTGTAATTTAGTTTAATGAAACGTTATATTTTTGATAGGACGCCCATCCAAGATATGCCTACGAATACAGCGTCAACGACCCGCACACTGGGGACATTAAGCAGCAAAAGGAAGAAAGAGATGGTGAAGTTGTTAAGGGTAAGTTTCTGTCTAATATATTTCAATATTGGTAATAGCTATTGGCCAATAGCAGTAGTCACTCGCGGTGACCGTCCTTCGGCCATTGGCCGAAAGATTCCTGTCTGGAATGCAGCTTTGTGTTAGTCAAGAAATGGACACCGCTCAAAAACTCTTCCAATCATTATATTGCAAAAGTCAGTTTTAATTAATGTCATTCTATTTAAAGGACACAATGTTTTAATTCTTTTTGAAGTTGTGTCGTTTTTGTATTTAATAGGCGATTTATTCACGCGCTATATTGCTGTTTTGAATAACATATTATGTATTAATAGCTAGGTATCTTCATTTAGCGATGGTAAGATGGAGCACAGCGCGTCTTGCCGTGAAAGCTTTTATAAAGACAGTGATTAACATAAAATATGGCACGAAGAATGTTTAAAATAACATTAATTTCCTAAACGAACGATCGCCGACATCAATTGTATGAATATAGGTGTATTTGTTTACAGCGTGTTAGGTTAATATTATATTTAGCATCTAAAATAGAGTATTTTCATTTACGACCACGCCGCCAAACTTCACAGCAAGATTGACAAAAAAAATAAGAAATGTCCATTTCGTAAGATTAGTTACACGATAGTGCCTTGCATAATATTATCCAAAACCGTCTTATCTTTTCAATTACATTCAAGACGCGTCAACATAATATCCTCATATGAATCGCTTTAAGCTAAATGAGTATTGCCAAATGCCAACTTGCATTATGGTGCATTAAGCCGTGATGGAGGTATGTTTTTGATTTATATGGTTGTCTTGATGTATCCAGGTCAGTACTCGCTGGTGGAGCCTGACGGCTCGATCCGTACCGTCAACTATGTGGCCGACTGGGAGACCGGTTTCCACGCAGATGTCCGCAACAGCAAAGACAATCGACATTAGTGTTAATTATTTAGTGTTAAGTTAGTAATTTATCGGTAATCTATCGGTTTAACGAACTGTAGAACAGTACCTATCCTGTTACGGTGAGTCTCTATATTCTATCTACAGTTCAAAGTAAGCTTACTAAAGTTTAGTTGCCTGGCATTTATTGTTATTTCTATTACGATAAATAATAACAGAGGTTGCTAAGTAACTAAGCTGCAGTACGCCTACTTTCAACGGTTGATAGAATTTTGGGCCCCGCCGTTAGTAATTATAATTAGGTTAATATCTATCCAAGCACCGGGCAGGTTAGTCGCTATATTGTTAGATGTCGCACAAGGATGCCTGATAGTGTCTTGAAGTTTAGCCCTTACCTTGTCCGACACCGAGAGAGAGAAAGAAAGGGTTAGCTATTCCGAAATTTGTTTACAAATATAAGTTTAGGAACGTGGAGATAAACAACAAACACAATTTGTAAATAAGAAAAATAGGCCAGAAAATTTTGAAACAAATATGTCCGGGTGCGGGTAACGAACCCGCGTCTTTGGAAATTGGGGCGACGACCTAAACAGCTCTAGCAGCCAGAAGATTGGTTTAGGTGAGAAATCTAGTAAATTTTTAAGTTTATTAAACTTTTCTGTCCTGTTGTTTTTTAATATATTTTTTAAGATTAATAAATATTAAGTTAAAATGATATTTTAAAAAAGTGGACTCTGACCGATATGAACGGAAGAGGAAACATACTGCGCCGACCCCAGATAGACTGGGAACAGGTCAGGGAGAAGAAGATATTTTAAAAAATAATACAAGTATGAAACAAAAAATACGGTGTACCTACCAAAACACCCACAATAACACGAACTATTTTGAAATTTAAGTATTTCTAAGTAAGTACGTATGATTAACAAACTGATTTAAGATGTAAACTGTAAACAATTCGATTTTAATTTTAACATTATATAAATGTTAGAAATATTAGTACAAAGATTTTGGTGGTTAGAAAAAGAATTTCGAAAAATTATGATCCCGCCTCAAGATCATAATTTTTCGAAATTCTTTTTCTAACCACCAAAATCTATGTAAACTGTATTTAAGTTATGTAGGTACCTACTACTTACCGTGCCGCTGTCGTAACCACACGGTCACCAATCTATACCTTCAAAGAAACCTGTGCATGATACAGCCTTTAATAGTCTATGTATTACTATAGTATTGATTTTAATTTGAACATTATACAAATGTTAGAAAAATTAGTACAAAGAATATGTGGTTAGAAAAAGTTCGAAAAATTATAGTCTCGATGCGGGGTTCTAACCAGTCTTTGGTCGGTGTTAAAGTTGATCCAAAAATTTAGGAACATTCAGTTTTGTTTATCCTCGAGTATTGTAATTTATTTATGTACAGCGTGTTCTTTACGGATTCCCGCATCTTTTTGATTCCATGGAGGCCGACTATAGCGTGGAAGAAAATTAGAAATCTCAATCATCTTTAAAATGTATAGTTATTAAATTCTAAGCCACTGCACCATCCTCCTTTAAAATTTGAGACTTAATACAAAAAATTATGTCACAGTCAGATGTTATCCAAAAAAAGGACACGTTATTAATGTTTTTTAAATTGCTAGTATTTTTATAATAAGAAATTGTAAAATTTATACCGTAAGGCCCCTTTCATTCTTCGGCGTGTCGCCAGTTGCGTGAGAATGCGACCGGCATAATTTGTATGAAGCTTCATAGTAGCTTTCATTTATTCCGCGTGTGGGTGGTAGTGTAGCTTCACAAAAAGCGCCGTTCACGTTCGCGCGCGCCCGCGAAGAATGAAAGGGTCCTAAAGACTGTACAGTCGGCAGCGTGTTATAAGCTATTTTAAATAAACTAATTTGTTTCCTAATTAATTTCAATTGCTTATCGTGTTTTTGACTTTTCGCTCCCAACAAAAATCATAAAAAGTCTTCTGAAATTGTTTGAACTTGTTTCGGCATTCATGATTCAGGGAAAAAAAGTTTTTCCGACATTGTAAAAACATTTTTTTTTATTTGATTTATGGAATTAATTGCTGTGTATAATTGTACCTATTATTATAACGAGACTTTTACACGATAAATAAATGTGATACCATGTGTGAAAATCACTGTTTTGTTTCTTTTAGATTACCTATAATTACCTGCCGGTAGGTAAGTACTTACTTGTAGAGAATACGTTTTCATATTGAAGATAGCAAATTCTACTTATCCTTTATTTCAAATATAGAAGCATAAATATATTTTTTATATTACAAAGTCCTGTCCCTGCTATACTCCCGGATCAGTAGGCCTATTCGCTAACTTATTTTGACACTTGAGAGTGATAATCACTGAACAATTTACTGATCCATCCATTACTACTATACTATAATGCTATTGTGACACATGTCCTGAGAAAACTGTAATGGTTAAGTAAATAGTTCGGTGATCATCACTTTCAACTGTCAAAAAAAGTTAGCGAGTAGGCCTACAGGACCGGAAAAAATACGTTCTGCACTCCTATGATATTAATAAAAATCTATAAAATCAATGGAATACTTTCAAGTAACCTTGATTTAAAATTAAAGGCGGACTGAATAGATAAAAGAGATTATCACTTATCATTTTGTTTTATTACCATTTTTATTTATATCCAGATATTTATGTGTATGATACGCTGCCTAATGATAAAGGCCATGTAAAATTATTGTTAAATAAACCTATTGATACATGATTTATGTGCCCATTAGATGGCAATAGGCTCGCCCCCTATGGGATCTAACTTAATTGGCAAAACGTAGGTATTGATTCACCTCCTACAACTTCGGGGGAAAAATAGGTGTGATTTATGTGTATATAGGTATAATTATTATACTGCCCTCATTATTATTATTATATACCTACGCCAAAAAGCGTTATCTCAAGTAGCGTTCGATATATTCATTATATTAATTCTTTAGAAAGTCATAACCTATTTCTCTTAGGGCCGATTTTTCAATCGACAGATAAACAGACAGACACCTAGGGTCTAATCGATAGATAGCAAAAAATCAGTTGTTCAATCGTCAAATAGGATTTATTCGACGAATAAATAACTTATCTCACGGATAAAAGTCCGTCCCATTCTAACATTCATGTCTTCTATGTATTTGTTTCACCTTCGAAAAATTAGCGTTTTCACAGTAGTGGAAATAATCGGTCAGATGTTATTCATGGGATTCATGGGAGTCTTCTGTGCTGGCCTGGGAGCGAACAAATAACGTAAAATAGGCCAGCCCCGACTCATCCCACGGGTGTCGTAAAAGTCGACTAAAGGAAATTGCCCGGTGTAGACCAATAAGCACCTTGGGGCACCCGAATGGTGGAGGGCAAACCACCAACAACAGCATACCCAAAGAGGGTTGGTGTCAGTCAGGCGGCCGGCTATAAAACCTAAGCCAAAACTTTGAGCAGTATGGATTGAAATGTTGTCATTCCAATCACTCTCTCCGTTCATCGATCTCTCGACATGGTCCGTTCTGTCTCTTTTCTATACATTCATTCATCACTAGCACCTTTACGGTGTGATGGATGATATTATTCAAAAGGGAGTGGATGGTTTGATGACGTCTGACCGATATGAATGGAAGAGGAAACATACTGCGCCGACCCCAGATAGACTGGGAACAGGGCAGGGAGAAGAAGAATATTATTTATGGGATAAATATTGATTGAAATATTGAAAAACACTTACCTATCAGCCAAATATAGAGTACAACAATATTTTTTAGGTACCTATTCGTACTTTTATCCGAAGATGGAAAAATCGGCCCGTAGAAAAATGTATTTAAAGTTTACCTACCTAATATTTTACTCAATATATGGTATGAAATTAAAATTTATTTACTTTATTATAAACTTTATTCAATAATACAACAATAACGACTTACAAAGAATCACAGCACCAATACCATATAAACATATTTGTTGTTAAATCATTGTAAATCTAGTAATTTCTTTTCCAATATAATAACATTTTGGACACGGATAGTCATTGTCTGCTACTTTATTGGCCTGAAATATAAACCATATTAACATTAGATTGAAACTGTCACATACATCATTACAGTTTTTTAATTTCACCACTGCTGGCACAAGCCTTCACAATACATACATACATAAATCACGCCTATATCCCCGAAGGGGTAGGCAGAGGTGAATTAGCACCCACGTTTCGCCAAATATGTCAAGTCCCATGTAATAGGTGGCGAACCTATTGCCATTTATCAGGCACAAAAGTCGCAGTACATTGCTAGCCTAGGTGGTATAAGAAGAACGCTGCTGCCCATTCCTAATAATTTTCAGATTTATCCTTAGACTTCTTGTACGACACCCACGGGAAAGATTTGGGGATCTACTATAGATTCCACTATAGATGGAAGAATATATAGAGAATGGACCATAACCCACCACAGTGGTACAGTGCGGATTAGTGGATGTTAACGACTGCAGATGCAGCCGAGACCAACGGCTTAATGTGCCTTCTGAAGCACAAGACAATATATTTTTGTCACCGATCCAATGACCAGCCTCGGTGAATACGCAAAGACACTGCACCATCAAGCGTACCTATAGTTTAATTTATTTCGCTGAATGTATACTTACAGATAAACAGTAATAGCAAAATATATGTGAGCAGCCCATTGTATGTGCTAACAGGGGAACGTTAGAGCAACAGGCACAAACTGTCGTTGCTGTCATAATCGGTTTTGTTCCTCCTCCTCTTATCTCTGAGTGAGAAGGCTGTCTCCACCAAACGAATTTTAATATTTGAGCTAATTTCGATTTTAACCCAAATATATTTACCAGAGAAATCACCGTGCCAATTAATTCCTAAAATGTACAATTACACATGATACATTTTCTTTTCTTAATCCTATTTTTTTTACATACATACATATATAAATCACGCCTATGTCCCCGAAAGGGCAGGCAGAGGTGAACTAGGACCCGCTTTTCGCCAATTATGTTAGGTCCCATGTAATAGGTGATGAGCCTATTGCCAATTATCGGGCACAGAAGTCGCAGTAAGTACATTGCTAGGTGGTATAAGAGGAACGCTGCTACCCATTCCTCATCACTGATTTATCCTTAGTCGCCTTGTACGACACCCACGGGAGAGATTTGGGGTGGTGACAATTGTATTCTACTCTGCCGTGACCACACGGCGTTGGTGGTCGTTATATTTTTTTAGTATATTATGAGATTCCATTGGTTTAAAGATACAAAATAACAAATATTTTACAAATCAATATTCAATGAAAACTTACAATTGAATTATGCCACAATAGCTCTCTAGTCCATGAAAGATCACTTAGATCTTCCCTAGTCAATTTTTCTGCTGTTAGTTCTAACCCTAAAACAAAGTCTACAAATGTTGGACTTCTCCCACTTTGAATGAATCTAATGAAATTGAAAATATCAGCACACAATTGGAATGTTTCTATTTTATGTAGAAATGATTGAACCCTTGTGTTGGAGGTGAAACTGTATAGTGCTCTGTCTCTTAAATATTGCAGTCCAACTGTGTACCCGAAATACCAGTACAGTTTGCTTTTGGAAAAGTTGTCGTTTTTATATTTCAATGACAACATATCTTGTCCAAATGTATATTTTTTGTCATACACTGAATACTTAAATATCCATGTCCTTATTAACAAATCAATTTCTGGAAGGATTGGTTGAATGATACGAGGCTGAAATGTTAAGATTTTATATATAATCTGGGAAGTTTTTTTTTTCATTTTAATAATAACATAATTGCTCAGCAAAAATACTTTTTCATGTTGTGCTATATAATAGCAAAATAATTTTATATTACACAGACTTAATTTTTGTGTCCAATCTAGTGTAGTGTATATGTAGTGTTTCTTAACAGTTTAGGTTAAAATCAACATCATTACAACTATATTAGGTACCAGAATTTAATAATGTCCAAAATTTTGTGTTGTTTGGTTTTATAACTTATTACTATTTTAGTTTTTCTAACCACCAAAATCTTTGTACTAATTTTTCTAACATTTATATAATGTTAAAATTAAAATCGAATAGTCTTATCAACCCAAATTTGAGAAAACTTATTTACGTGAGACCCTGTTATCTATAAATACATGTATGCAGATTGGTGACTCACAATTAATAGTAATTAGACAATGTTTTCTAAATAAATTATTCAAGAAATAAAGTAAACAACTAATTTAATGTATTTAATATGTGACATACATTGCTCCACTTTTGTTAGCCAATAATGTTATATTGTTGTTACATTTTTATTTTGAACAATTTTATGGTCCTGTGACAGTCTTTGTTGTCGGTGATTGCGTTTTGAGATGCAATTATAGTAATGATAGTTTAAGTTCATTTACAAATATGGCTGTGGATAAAATTCTTTCATCACTTGCATCATTCCGTTGTCATGGATAACATGAATTAAAGCGGATTGCATGGCTTCACGATGATGTCTGGCCAATATGAATCAAAGAAGGTGATGATGTAGCTAAAATCTCTCGTCTAGGATTAATGATATAAAATGCTCTTTTTTATACTTGTGCCTAGCATAAATTGCCATTGATTCAGTTGTTGATGAAAACTGACAGTTTGTGTAATTTGACATGTTGTTGTTAGCTATGATGAGCTATGAGATATAACCCTAAGCCATGAAATATTTTCCATAAACTTATGCGTGTATATCAAACCTCAAAATATTTTGTTGCTTCAAAAATATATTGTCTAAAGAGTTCTTCAACCAGCTTATCCAGTTGCAGTGCATCTAACTGAAACAAAAGAGGAATACATACAGGTGAACAACCTTAAAATTATGAAAAACGTTTACTAAGTTAAAAACAGTACTTCGTGTTACCTGAGTCACTCGAGGCACATAATTTAAAGTCATGTTGATTTGCCTTTATTAACCTTTACTGTCGTCTTTTGGTTTTCATAAGAAAGTCATGATTTTTTTTAAATTGTTTAGACTTTTAGAGAATTACTAAAAACTATCAGCCACAAGTGTGTTTTCGTGTATCTGTCGGTCTTAACATATGTCAATTTGACAGTGTCAAGTGTCAACGTCAAAATGGCCGAAGATAAGGCTGTATAACCACTATCTCGTTACTGTTAAGATTATGGGCACATAATATGAACACCTTTTATTATTAATTAAACTGTTTATTTTCACATAATGAAATACAACACAAGACAAAACAGCCATGCAATCAAAGATGATAACAGAATGAGATCAATCAAAAGACAAAATGTTTGAGTATAGACTAAAAAATCTATATCTAATGCTTTACATCCAAAAACTCTTAAATGACTCAAATCTACTTTACAACCTGACCAGATTTCTTCAGGAACTGCATTTTTTAAATAAGTATGGTATGATAGAATGTAAACCTTTATCAACGCCAATGCAAGTAAATACAAGGCTTGAAAAATCAAAAATAATTGATGATAAATATCCTTATCGAGAATTAGTGGGGGGCCTTATGTATTTAGCTGTATGCACAAGACCTGATATTGCCTACGCCTGCAGTAAACTTGGTCAATTCAATTCTTGTTATGATGAAACACATTGGCAAGCTGCAAAAGCGTTCTTCGATACCTCTCTGGAACAGTTGACTATGGGCTAGAGTTCAATAAGGGTAGTTTTTCTTTAGAAATACATGCTGATGCTGATTGGGCAAATGACACGTTGGACCGTAAATCATATTCAGGATTTGTTGTTAAGTATAATAATTGCACCATTAATTGGGAGGCAAAGAAACAACAAACTGTAGCATATTCTAGCACAGAAGCTGAATACTATTGCTTAGGTGAAGCAGTAAAAGAAGCAAAGTGTTTAAGAAATTTCTTTTCAGATTTATTTGATGTAATTTTGCCTCCAATTGTAGTGTTTAATGATAATTTAAGTGCTCACAAACTAACTGAAAATCAATGTCATCGCAGAACAAAACACATTGATATCAGGCACCATTTTATTAACGATGCAGTAGAAGACAAAGTTGTTGATACAAAGAAAGACTAAACCAAGAATCTGGCTTTATTCAACAATAAAATTGTACATGACAAACTGACAATGATTACATTTAACGTAACCACTAAACCATAGGCTATTGGACGTCAGCAATACATGGAGAATATTATCACATTCACCCCTCCTATGAAGACGAGTAGTCCCCCAAGTAGGCCGGAGGCCTGCGATCTCTGCCTGAGCGGCGTGGCAGGCTGCTGTCCACGCTTGGGTTATTATTTTAAGGTGGATCTTGGTTTGGGTGAATTTCCTCTGGTTCCGGCGGGCTTTCATCGTCCGATAGGTCATCGTCAATGGCTCGTGGTAGAGGAGCTAGGGATCTATTCGAAACCGTTGTTTCGCGACCATCTGGCAGTCGTATAAAAGAATATTCAGGGTTGCTCTGCAACAGTTCCACTTCTTCTACAGCCGGGTCATACTTTGAGCTCCTGACATTTCTCTTCATGAAGATAGGTCCAGGGGAATGAAGCCAGGTCGGTAAAGACTGCCCGTTCTGAGAGCGGCGTGGATGGTTAAACATGCGCTCATGAGGTGTTACATTGGTACTCGTACACAAAAGAGACCTTATAGAATGTAGAGCCGGTAATAAAGCCTTTTCCCAGTTTGCTGTGTCTTCATTGATAGATTTAAGATGAAGTTGGATCGTCCTCCACAGTGTCCCATTTAGTCGTTCCACCTGTCCATTGCCCTCGGGATTGTAAGGCGTTGTGCGGCTACAGGACGTACCTATTGAAGATAAAAATTGCCGAAGTTCTTCCGATAAAAATGATGTACCTCTGTCGGAATGGATGTAGGCAGGAGTACCAAACGTGGAGAATACATCCTTTAGGCAATTTATAACAGTTTTGGAACTTAAATCTTTACACGCATAAGCAAAGGGGAAACGGCTGAACTCATCAATTATCGTGAGAATGTACCGGTTCTGGGTGTTAGATGGTATTGGCCCCTTAAAATCAATATTCAATCTTTCAAAAGGTGCAGTCGTTTTAATAAGATTTCCTTGATATCTCATGTATCTTGGTTTGATTTCTGCACAGATTGGACACGCAGCAGTCATTCGTTTTACATCCTCGACAGAGTATGGTAGATTTTTGGACCTAACCTAGTGAACCATGCGCGTGATTCCCGGGTGGCAGAGTGACCGGTGTAGTTCGACTAATTTAGAGTTGGAAGAAGCAGTGTTTATGTGCATACAGACTCGAGAGAGGGCATCGGCAGCAATATTTTCTTTCCCAGGTCGGTAGACAATATCGTACTTGAAACACGACAATTCTAGACGCCATCTCTCAATCTTCTCATTCTTTATTTTATTGGAATGAGTCTGGTGGAACATGAATTCAACGGATTGCTGATCGGTCGTAAGCAGAAAATGTCTTCCTATTAAGAAATGTCGCCATTTTCGCAAAGCTTCGACAATAGCACACGCCTCTTTTTCAATTGAAGAATGTCTTTTCTCAGAGTCATTAAGCGAGCGTGAGAAGAACGCCACAGGGCGTCCTTTCTGTGATAGTGTTGCTGCTATTGCAAAATCAGAGGCGTCTGTTTCGACAGAAAATATTTCTTTGTCATCAATTCCAGTTAAAACTGACCTCGAAATGTCAGTTTTAAGGTTTTGGAAAGCAGTAATAGCTTCTTGAGTTATTGGCAGTGTAGCTTCAATTAAAGGTCTGATTTTCGAAGAGAAGTTCTCAACCCACTTTGAATAATGGGCGAACAGGCCGAGAGTCCTTTTCAAACTCGCAGTATTAGTTGGGACCGGAAGGTTCATGAGTGGTTCCAGTCTAGATTTGTCGGGCTTAATGATGTTATGTTGTATGGTGTAGCCAAGTAAGTTTATAGATTCAGATTCAAATGTGCATTTGTTCATGTTTAACGTCAGCTTGTATTTCTCAGCGGCTTTCATGAATGCTTTGATATTTTCGTCATGGTCTTTCTTATCTTTACCGCATACGGTAACGTCATCGAGGTAAGCGAAAGTACCTTTAAGCTTTTCAGTATCAATTATGAATTGTAAGGTCCTCTGGAAAGCAGCTACTCCATTTGTGACGCCAAACGGTATTCTTGTGAATTGATAAAGTTTCCCACATGCTTCGAA
Organism: Cataclysta lemnata; assembly: GCA_963931975.1. Classification (NCBI taxonomy): domain Eukaryota; kingdom Metazoa; phylum Arthropoda; class Insecta; order Lepidoptera; family Crambidae; genus Cataclysta; species Cataclysta lemnata. The sequence continues at coordinate 6,077,332 of OZ008343.1, forward strand.
GGCTGTATATACTTTTTCTTTGGGGAGAATTGAAACTTGATGGTAAGCACTTTTTAGATCGATTTGACTGTATACGTTATATTTAGCGACTTGCGTTATGATAGATTCAATGCTTGGCAATGGATACGCATCTAGTTCTGTGAATCTGTTGGTTGCGAATGGTTTGCGAATAGTCAATTACGAGGCGCCTACGATGGTGACCTCCTCCAGCTACAAGTACTTGTGCCCTCCACGGAGAGATACTGGGCTCGATTACTTTGTCTTTCAGTAGGCTGCTTATCTCATTAGAAATGAATTGTTGGTCTTCTGGAGAATGTCGTCTTGAGCGGATAGCTATAGGCTTTAGATCTGGTGAGAGATTCGTAAATACTGAGGCTGGTGGAACAGATGCTTCCAAGACGTTGCAAACCTTTAAAGGCCGTTTTCCTCCTCCAAATTTAAATTCAAGTGACGAGTGTTCGCCTAGAATATCGTGCCCGATAATGACATCTGCACACAGATCGGCAACGATGAGCAGCGGATGGCGTTGATAATTATGTTCACCAATCTGAATTGTTGCATAACATAGTCCATCAACATGTGAGACGCAAGGGTTATTGACTGTTTACAGGGCTTTATTTTAAGGTTAATTATTTCAGAAACGCCTTTGTCGATAAAGCTAATTGAGCTACCGGTATCCAAAAGTGCGTCCGCGCGATACTGGTTGACTGTGATAGGAACCGTTGCTTTTCTTAGGCTTGCAGGAGCAGCAGCAGAGATAGCTGATAAGTTAGAGTCTGCAAAGTGAATTTCAGAAGTATTATCGTCGGTGGAGATAGCATTGGCGGTGCGTTGGTTAGGCCCGGAACTGCGGCAAACGTTGGCGAAGTGGCCTTTCTTGAAACATAATTGGCATTCGGCATTATAAGCAGGGCACTTGATCCTCTGATGTACGCTACCGCCACAGAAAAAACATCGTCGTCGTTCATTTTGACTGGGATTTTGAGAGAGCGGTTTGATATTACTACGAACGTTTGTGGCTGCGAGATTTGGTCTTGGTAGGTGTTCGTGACTTTCAGAAAGTGAGTGGACAGCAGCAGATGTTGACGGTGATACCGCGAGCAAATGAGAGGTGTTTACAGCAGTTTCTAACAATAAGGCTAAATTTAAAGATTCTTCCAAAGTCATGGTGGATTTTTCTAATAATCTTTCCTTTATCTTTTGTGATGATATGCCAGCAATAAATGTAAGACGTATTGTCTCATCCCTGTGTTCGGCCGCAGACACATCCCTGAAGTGACAATCGAGGGCGAGTATATTTAGTGCTCTCGAATATTCTGCTAATGATTCCCCTTGTTGTTTCCTAGAGGTCAGAGTATGTCGAGCCAGAGTGATATTTTTCCGTTTTTCATAAGTATCGTTAAGGGTCTTAATAGCAGCGGCATAGGTGCTGTGTGCTTGAATGAAATTGAATATTGATGGCGAAATATGATTGACAAGAAGTTGATACTTAAGGGCATCGTCTGCTGAGGCGGCCTCCCGTGCGATAAAATTCTCGAACGAGTATTTCCAGTGACTCCATTTGATGTCCGATCCAGTCGTAGAAGGTTGCACATCGAATCGCTCGGGGCGCAGGTACCGTGGTAGAGAGGGTTTGTCGTCAGGCATAATTAGTTACTTTCGGCGATATAAGAAAAATTATTGTTGAAAAAATTGATACAAAGAAAGACTAAACCAAGAATCTGGCTTTATTCAACAATAAAATTGTACATGACAAACTGACAATGATTACATTTAACGTAACCACTAAACCATAGGCAATTGGACGTCAGCAATACAAGGAGAATATTATCACAGTTGTGAAGTTAAAATATAAACCAACTGATGAAATGGTGGCAGATATCATGACTAAACCGTTAGGTAATTTTAAGCATAAAAAAATTGTCAATTATCTTAACTTGATACATTGTAAAAAACTTTCAATATAAAAATGTTTGTGTAAGGGGAAGTGTTGTAATTATCTATAGATATAGATAATTACAACAGTTACCTTCTCATTATGGGAGAAGAAAATTAAGAAACGAGTGTTTCATTTCAATTTTGTACAGTGAAAGTGGTGTTATTTTGATGCACAAGGATCCGTTGTTTTGTGCAATTATGCAGAATCATTGAAATTAAGTCTTGTGATGTGTTTGATTTTGTGGTGAGAACCGCTTAAAAAGTGGTTTTGCCCACTTCATCTCTCCATCATGAACTCTGATACCATTAAATTCGCTCCAAGCACTCCCTAGATGCGTTAAAATATGTGACACCCATATTTTAACGTATAATTCATTTCATTCATATATTTCACCCACTCATTATTTCATATGAACACAAAAGTAAATAAAATATACTAAAGACATGGCTGTACGAGCTAGACCCTTTGTCTTCCCTAAAATATAGGGAACATTTAAAAAACTAAGAAACGGAGTGTTTGGCGCGTTTCGCGGTGTCAGTCAGATTTATTTTCACTAATTCAAAAATTGTTACAGAGTGGATTTTATGCAGTGAAAGTGGTGTTATTTTGATGCACAAGCATCCGTGTTGATGTGCAATTATGCAGAATCATTGAAAATAAGTCTTGTGATGGTGTTTGATGTTGTGGTGAAAACCACGTAAAAAGTGGTTTTGCTCACTTCATCAGTCACCATCATGAACTCTGTTACCATTCAATTCGCGCCAAGCACTCCCTAGATGCGTTAAAATGTGTGACACCCATATTTTAACGTAATATTCATTTCATTCATAATTTCATCCACTCATTATTCCATAAAACTACAGATAAAATATACACTAAAGACATGGCTGTATGGGCTAGACCCTTTGCCTTCCCTAAAATATAGGGAGAATTTACCAAAAAAAAAAAAACTAAGAGTGTGTTTGGCGCGTTTCGTGGTGTCAGTCAGATTTGTTTTCACTAATTCAAAAATTGTTACAGAGTGGATTTTATGCAGTGAAAGTGGTGTTATTTTGATGCACAAGCATCCGTGTTGATGTGCAATTATGCAGAATCATTGAAAATAAGTCTTGTGATGGTGTTTGATGTTGTGGTGAAAGCCACGTAAAAAGTGGTTTTGCTCACTTCATCAGTCACCATCATGAATTCTGTTACCATTCAATTCGCGCCAAGCACTCCCTAGATGCGTTAAAATGTGTGACACCCATATTTTAACGTTATATTCATTTCATTCATAATTTCATCCACTCATTATTTCATGAAACTACAGATAAATTATATACTACAGACATGGCTGTATGGGCTAGACCCTTTGCCTTCCCTAAAATATAGGGAGAATTTAACCAAAAAAAAAAAAAAAAAAAACTAAGAAACAGTACCACCAACTTATCTCGTCAAGCGGCGAAAATTGGCACTACAATTTACCTATACATTTTGACATTTCTATGACACTCTTAGTTGACCACTAGCGACACCGCCAATTGACTATAAAAGTTGGTGGGAGCCTATTTATTAACATTGGTAATTATTTGGAATTTACAATGATGTTTACTTGCTTAGTTCATTAGTGTAATCTTTGAGCTTGTAAATAGGTACTATTTGTTTCCAGTCTTCGCGGAAGTATGATATAAAAAGATCTTTGGCCAGGTTTTATTATTTCTTTTAATGCTACCATTTCAACACATCTAAGTATGAGGGCCAAGTTACATTGTTCCAGAGTATTTTTTATTCTATATAGTGTTTACAGGGTTTTGGATGCAGACACACCAGTATTAGAAAATAAAAGAATAACGTAAGTACTCACCTAAACCAGTATTGTTTTCAAATTTAATGCCCAATGCTGAATCAATGGCAATTAAAACAATAAGTAGCGCCAGTGACAGAGAGACTGCGGAGTAATAGACTGGGATGGTTTGGTCATGTTATGCGAAGAGATGAAAGCTATGTTGGCAGAAGAATGTTAGGCATGGACGTGGAAGGACGTAAAAGGAGAGGAAGACCAAAGAAGAGATGGATGGACTGTGTAAAGGAGGATATGATAGCGAGAGGGGTGGATGAGAAATTAGTGAAGGATAGAGAGGAATGGAAGAAGAAAACATGTTGTGCCGACCCCGCCTAGAGCGGGATAAGGGCAGGAAGAAGAAAGATCAGTTGTTGCACAAGTGAATATTTCGTGGTAGAAAAAATGTAGCTGAGGAATTACCTGCATATTTTATTTAGAATATAATGTTACTATAGATATATTTTTAAACATAATGTCAAGCTTATTATTTACAGGGTTGAAAATGGTAAAGGATATTTTAGACCATATCCAGAACAATGTTCTATTATCCTGGAGACATTTGCTCAATCTGCTTCTAATTTTACAATGTGTTCCATTGTGAATGCCAGACCAATAAAGCTGTGTGAAAATTGCGTGAAACATTATGGAACATTTCATGCAAACTACAAAGCTTTAGTAGACACTTTAGTTAATGGAACTTCTTGCTTATCATTGTTTGTTTCTCAAGATAGACTTGATGCTGTACTTGACTATCATGATCACATTTTATCTATTTGGGATAAGGGACACTGTAATGGTATGTAATAAGTTGACATTTATTGTCAGCATTAGAGTATAGAAAATTCTTCTTTAAAATTAAAAAACACATTGGACAAGTGTTATATGAAAAGTGAGGTACTTTTGTTACAAACTTATTTTTTTTATTATTTAAAAGTGTCAGTTGAGTATTTAAATTTTGTGTAATCATTCAACTCCACAAATTGAATTGCAGTCATGGCTTAATTATCCCTAAAATTCCTCCAGTATCTGCATAAAAGTGAAAAAAAAATGTATCAGAATAGTACTAGTAAAAGTTTAAAATCAATTAAGAGGATTTTATCAATTGTTTATTTATATCATCATTATCCTCTTTCAGTATGTTCCATTTACATACATTTTTATCATTCAAAATAGTTTCTTGGGTTTAGTTCTCCATATTAGGCATATTTCATATTCATAATATACAAACTGCATTTCAGATTGTTTTGATTGGAGTGAAGCAACACCGAAGTTGTCAAATAATTCAGCGAAATTTAATAAAATGTTCAAGAATACAATTGATTGCATTAGCACTAATTTGGATCCTTCAGGCAACAATTCAGGTGAAGTTTGTATGAAATGTATGCAGACATACATAATATTGGATGAGTTTTACAAAACATTAAGCAAGGATTCTATTGGAGTGGACAGTGTTTGCATGGACATAGTAGACTCTGTAAGTAGTTTATAAAATTAAGGCCTTTTAACATTTGTTATTTTATATTGAATACATTAATTATGTGGTTTGATTTTAGATGAATACTACTAGGTCAATATGGAGCAAGAATCTTAACTGCTGTAATTTAAGAAAAACACCAGAATTAGTCTTTTTATGCTGTACAGGAATAATATCGTTGCTACCGTTATTATTTTATGTGGCTGTAAGATATTGTGGACCAATAAGGGATCTACCAAATGTTCTCAAAGGTAATTCATAAAAATATAATAATATGCAACTTAATTATGATTAACTATATTGTATTTTCTTTTTATTTACAGAATCAAGGTTTAAACAGTCAATATTGAGATCTATGCAAGGAAGAATAAATTAAGCATTACTTTCATAACTGTGTATGAATGTCTTGCATAAAAAATGGGAATATTATAATACATCTTTTATTTTTAGATGTGGAATACAAATAAAAATTACTACCTAGTATGTTTTACAAATTATTCATTTATGTCCTTTCTTAAATGATAGAATCTCAGTCAGTCTACCTGTTCAAAAATCATACTGGCTAATTTATCTATGCCTTGCCTTTTTGTTGCTTTTTTTCACACTATTGTTAGGATTATTGTTTGCCAGTTTGTGTTTTAATGCATTAGGGATGACATCACTTTTGTTCAATATATTCAATGTCTGATCTTTGTCTTTAGGGGTTCCAGGCCTACTGTCTAATCCCATAGCAGCCAGCATTTTACTTTCCGAGCTGTATGCTTTTTGAAGCATACCTGAAGAAGCTGCAATTTTTTGTGTAGCACTTTGCTTTATCTGACTCATGGGTTTCTCCCCGCTGCCGTTTGTGTGTTGTTTACCAGATGGTTTAGATGCAATACTTTCAGTAGACCCATGAATCGTTGTGTGATTCAGACTGTTCATGTTCATACCAGAACTAATTTGGGTATCCGATGAATCTTCATTTGTTTGAGATTCAGTTTCACTATTTCTTTCATCTACAAAATAAATTATTATTTTAATTTCACACTAATATTTATCCATGTTGTGTCAGTTAATTAAAAAAGCCCAACTTACTTTTGGTTTCTGCTGGATCAACGAGTCCACTTACAGCCTATAATTTGAAAATATATATAAATATGGTAATATCAATTAATGATGACACAGAGCATATATTTCTCGATTTAATGCATACTTACTGCCATAGAAGTAATAGAAGATTTTGAGAATAATCTTTCTGCTTCTTTGAACTTTCTGTTACGTTTGTCAGCCTTTGAGTTTGTACTTTTGTTGGTTGTTAGATATCTATCCCAACCTCTAATAATATTCCCATAAAGTTGTGTATCTTCCAAGTAAGATCCTTCGAACGCATAAATCTGGCGCTCCAAATTTGCTAATGTTTCCTAAACAAGAAAATATTTTGTAGCCATTTCAATCGAGTACTAGTCACAGGGTTAGAGTGACTAATAAAAAATAGGCCTAATCAAACCTATTACAGGATTACATACCGCAACTTCCGCCTTTCTTTTCACCAAATCCGCCAATTCTGATCTTGTATCGGCTACTGACGATTGTTTTGACGCCATATTGGTTTTTCTTGACTGTGTATTTTGGGCGTCAGTAGCGGGGCTCTGTGGTGATACAACCATGTCGCTAGCTAATGTTATCTCTTATCAATGAGAACTATCTAAGTACTTTAGTGCTTTAATCCGAAGAAGCTTCAAAAATAGGAAACGATGACACTAAAATTATGAGAAATTGATGTGGTCAGATATAACCTATTTGATGATTGCCTTGTCAATGTCAACATTTTCAATGTCAATATTGTCAATTGTCAAATACAAGAGACAACATAAAATTCGTACCTACTACGAGAAGCCATAAATAAAAACGAAGAAGAATTATTAAAAAAAAATAGGGAGTGTTTGGCGCGTTTCGTGGTGTCAGTCAGATTTATTTTCGCTTATTCAAAAGTTGTTACAGAGTGGATATTGTGCAGTGAAAGTGGTGTTCAGGCTCCATCGTGAACTCTGATACCATTAAATTCGCTCCAAGCAGTCCCTAGATGCGTTAAAATGTGTGACACCCATATTTTAACGTAAAATTAATTACATTCATACATTTCACCCACTCATGTTTTTTAATTCTCCCTATATTTTAAGGAAAGCAAAGGGTCTAGCCCATACAGCCAAGTCTTTAGTGTATATTTTATCTGTAGTCTTATGAAATAATGAGTAGGTGAAATGTATGAATGAAATGAATTTTACGTTAAAATATGGGTGCCACATATTTTAACGCATCTAGGGAGTGCTTGGCGCGAATTGAATGGTAATGGTGCTTGATGAAATAAATAAAACCACTTTTTATAGTGATCTTCACTACAACATCAAACACATCATGAGACTTATTTTCGATGATTCTGAATAATTGCACATCAACACGGATGCTTGTGCATCAAAATAACACCACTTGCACTGCACAGAATCCACTCTGTAACAATTTTTGAATCATTGAAAATAAATCTGACTGACACCACCAAACACCTCTTCACCCATTCATTATTTCATATGACTTCAGATAAAATATACACTAAAGACATGGTTGTATGGGCTAGACCCTTAGTCTTTCCTCAAATATAGGGAGAAACTCTCAGAACAATAACTAAAGCGTTATTGTTCTGAGGGAGAAACTAAAAAAAATATTGCGAGGATGTTTGGCGCGTTTCGTCGTGTCAGTCAGATTTGTTTTCGCTTATTCAAAAATTGTTACAGAGTTGATTTTGTGCTGTGAAAGTGGTGTTATTTTGATGTACAAGCATCCGTGTTGATGTGCAATTATGCAGAATCATTGAAAATAAGTCTTGTGATGGTACAAAGATTTTGGGATTAGAAAAAGAATTTCGAAAAATTATGATCTTGAGGCGGGAATCGAACCCGCGTCCGCTGCTATCCGGGCAGGTGCCTGACCGCTCGGCTACCCAAGACCATAATTTTTCGAAATTCTTTTTCTAATCCCAAAATCTTTGTACTAATTTTTTCTAACATTTATATAATGTTAAAATTAAAATCTTGTGATGGTGTTTGATGTTGTGGTGAAAACCACGTAAAAAGTCGTTTTGCTCACTTAATCAGTCTCCATCATGAACTCTGTTACCATTCAATTTGCGCCACGCACTCCCTAGATGCGTTAAAATATGCGACACCCATAATTTAACGTAAAATTCATTTCATTCATACATTTCACCAACTCATTAATTCATAGGCCTAAAGATTTAATATCCACTAAAGACATGGCTGTATGGGCTAGACCCTTTGCCTTCCCTAAAATATAGGGAGCATGTAAGAAAAAAATTATTGCCCGGCTCTGACTACTTATTTTTCCTTTTTTTACGGAAGGCAAAGAGATATAGCAAATACAGTCATGTCTTGACTTTTATTTTTCATTAATGTAAAGACATGATTTCTTGCTGGTCAGGGAGCAAACAAATAACGTAGAATAGGCCAGTCCCGATTCATCCCAGGGGTGTCGTAAAAGTCGACTAAGGGAGTTTGCCCGATGTAGACCAATAAGCACCTTGGGGCACCTAAATGGTGGAGAGCAAACCACCAAAAACAGCATACCCAAAGAGGGTTGGTGTCAGGCAGGCAGCCAGCTGTATAACCAACTTAAGCCAAAATCTTGAGCAGTATATAATATTCTCTTATGATGCTGATGAGCAAGATATGCATGTGGAGTTAATAGAATGGTTCTCTAGTTATAATTGAAGATTTAATCTATATGTATTATAAAATTTCAAACAGCATTTTGATAGTATTATTGCCCTACTCAATCTCGTTCTAATTTATAAATGTTAACAATCATAATAATTATATCTTAATTGATTTTAATTTTAACATTATATAAATGTTAGTATGTTTTCCTATTTGTAATGAGATTCTGGTAGGCCTTGATCGCGACAGGTGGTGAAAACCACAACATCACACCCATCACAATACTTATTTTCAATGATTCTGCATAATTGCACATCAACACGGATGCTTGTGCATCAAAATAACAGTACTTTCACTGCACAAAATCCACTTCGAAAAAATTTTGAAATTAAATCTGAATGACACCGTGTCTTCTTCTTCATCATCTATCTGGGGTCAGCGCAGTATGTTTCCTCTTCCTTTCATATCGGTCAGTAGACCTATTCCGTAACTTTTTTGACAGTTGAAAGTGATGATCACTGAACTATTGGTCAGTAGGCCTATTCCCTAACTTTTTTTGACAGTTGAAAGTGATGATCACCGAACTATTTACTTATCCATTACTACTTTACTATAATGCTATTGTGACACTTGTCCTGTGATAACAGCAATGTATTCGTAAATAGTTCGGTGATCATCACTTTCAACTATCAAAAAAAGATAGGGAATAGGCCTACAGGTAGACCTATACCATTCGACTCGCGCCATGTACTCCCTAGATGCGTTAAAACGTGTTTCACCCATATTTTAATGTAAAATTCATTTCATCCAATAAATCATTCATTCATTTTATCATTCAATCCAAATTAAGGAAAGTAAACGAAAATGTATTGTAGAAAATTCCAAAAGGACTAGTTTCCAGGAACGTTAAACCTATTAAAAAAATGTTGTGACATTGATGTGACATAAATATTTGGGAGTGCTTGGCGGGCTTTCAATGGCGGCAGTCAAATTTTTATTTCAATCATTAAAAAATTGTTTCAGGGTGGACTTTGTGTAGTAAAAGTGGTGTTATTTTGATGCATAAGGATCCGTGTTGATGATCAATTATGAAGAATCATTGATATAAAAGTGTTGTGCCGTGTTTGACGTTGAGAATTTTATAGTGGTTTTCACCACCTCATTGGTCACCGTCATGAACTGTTACCATTTGACTCGCGCCAAGCACTCCTTAGATGCGTTAAAATGTGTTTCACCCATATTTTAATGTTAAATTCATTTCATGCATTAAGATCATTAATTCATTTCATACATTATTTTCATTCATTCATTTATCATTCATTCAAAATTAAGAAAAGTAAACGAAAGTATACAAAGACGGTCCCTAAAGGACTTGTGTCCAGGAACGTTAAGTCAATTTAAAAAAAAATTAGGAGTGTTTGGCGCGTTTCGTGGTGTCAGTCAGATTTTTTTTCGATAATTCTTAAATTGGTTCAGAGTGGATTTTGTGCAGTGAAAGTGGTGTTATTTTGATGCACAAGCATCCGTGATGATGTGCAATTATGTAGAATCATCGAAAATAAGTCTCATGATGTGTTTGATGTTGTGGTGAAGATCACTATAAAAAGTGGTTTTATCCATTTCATCAAGCACCATCATTAACTCTGTTACCATTCAATTCGCGCCAAGCACTCCCTAGATGCGTTGAAATGTGTGACACCCATATTTTAACGTAAAATTAATTTCATTTATTCATTTCACCCACTCATTATTTCATACGACTACAGATAAATTATACACTAAAGACTTGGCTGTATGGGCTAGACCCTTTGCCTTCCCTAAAATAAATATATAATAAAAAAAATAGGAGTGTTTGGCGCGTTTCGTGGTGTCAGTCCTCCAGATTTATTTTCACTAATTCAAAAATTGTTACAGAGTGGATTTTGTGCAGTGAAAGTGGTGTTATTTTGATGCACAAGCATCCGTGTTGATGTGCAATTATGCAGAATCATCGAAAATAAGTCTCATGATGTGTTTGATGTTGTGGTGAAGATCGCTATAAAAAGTGGCTTTATCCATTTCATCAAGCACCATCATTAGCTCTGTTACCATTCAATTCGCGCCAAGCACTCCCTAAATGCGTTAAAATATGTGGTACCCATATTTTAACGTAAAATTCATTTCATTCATACTTTTCACCCACTCATTATTTCATAAGACTAAGACTACAGATAAAATAAGACTTGGCTGTATGGGCTATACCCTTTGCCTTCCCTAAAATATAGGGAGAATTTAAAACTAAACTTAAAAAAAAATAGGAAGAAAAAAAATTTATTTGTTTTTGTTGATTGCAAAGAGTATATAATACACTACGTTTAGTTGATTGGAAGGAAATTAGCATTCTTCTTACATAGTATTGTATTCTCTTTGGAAATTAGTATGATGCTTAAAGGACAATAATACTACGGATAGTATGATGTATTTAATCAACAAATAAGATAGAAAGCAAAGGAAAATAAAGGAATGCATTTTCGAAAACTTCATTTTAGGTACTCTCAACATCCACAAAGATAAGAGATAAGAGCGAGCAACGAAGAAGAGTGAAATTAAAGAAACAATAAACATTCTGTTAAAGGCACTAACACAATATTCAGATAAAGGCTGCAAACATTTTTATCAATATGGATTCTGTAGAACCTACTCCTGAAGCTTTACAACGAAAATTATACTTTCTGTTGGAACAATTACAAGAAATGGCAAGAGAACTGCCGCCGTAAGCAACCAGTTTATTAAAAAAGCAATAATTCTATAGTAAATATGAAATATCTAATTCGATATTGGTATTTTTAAGTACCAACCTTTAAATATATAAATATTGACCACTATAGAATATATGTTTATTAACCAACAATCTTTCTTCAAAACCCTTTCAGAAAATATCAAATGCGTGTGCCAATTGAACTATTATCAGGATTAGCTAACTGCCTCTTAAATGAAACAGTATTTGAAATTGTCAAAGGTTTAATGGAAATCCAGCATGTTACTGAAAAACATTTATTTCAACAAAGGCTACAAGTTATAAATAATCATACCTGTGAGTAATAATATTTAGAAAACTTATAAGAATTATTTCAAGAATGCAATATTTGTTTAAAAGTTGTATCTCTTTTGTATTTAAGAAGCATTTATGTACTGATCTTAGCAAACCTTGCTTAGTTTATGTTATTTAGGGCCTGTTTCACAATCGACAAGTAAGTTTTAAGTAGCTTACTTCGCAGATCATTTGACAGTTGTAATATGAAATATATGTCAATTGATCTGAAAAGTAAGCTACTGCGAACTTACTTATCGATTGTGAAACAGGCCCTTATAGTAATATTTATAGTTATAGCAGACAAAATTTTTTTGGTTGTATCTCTGTATGTATGTGTACCCTGTCAAATGGCTATATTTTTCAAAATCAACAAAATTGTTTGATGGCATGCCATGAATATTAATTTCTCCAAAATTACCTATGATGCAGGTTTAGGGTTGACCAAACTGTGGACAATAACCTCCTTAAGTATTTTTTGCTATTCCTTTTAGTTTCAGATTTGGTCATGCACTTGGAAAATTCATTGTATGTATATTTATAGCATTCAGTTTATTCCAATCACTGCTAAATATTTAGTAATGCATTTAGTATTTAGGTAATGTAATGCTTAGGGCATTTTCCGCAATTGTTCTTCTTTCACATAGCTCTCTAGGATGATATAAATTCTCTTACCATTTTGTTTAGCAACAGAAACTCTGTAAGGAAGTTGTTGGGTTCAGTAAAGCTTCTGTTAACTTAAAAATATTATTTTCTGATTTCAAAATTATTCAATGTTGAAATATTATTACTAAGAAAATAAGGAAAAATATTGTCCTGATTTTATATCTCTTAGATTTTATATAAATATTGACCATGTAATATTACAAAGATTTTGGGGTTAGAAAAAGAATTTCGAAAAATTATGATCTTGAGGCGGGAATCGAACCCGCGTCCGCTGCTATCCGGGCAGGTGCCTGACCGCTCGGCCACCCAAGACACTAATTAACTTGCCGAAATTCTTCTAACCTTTACACTTCACGTTGTAAGCCAACGGGTACCCTCGCAATGTAGAAATAAATTTCAAACATTCCAAAGCAGATATTTTTACAAATACCGTGCGTTCGGTTAAGCTTGGGTTTGCTTTATAAACTATTCGATTTTAATTTTAACATTATATAAATGTTAGAAAAATTAGTACAAAGATTTTGGGGTTAGAAAAAGAATTTCGAAAAATTATGATCTTGAGGCGGGAATCGAACATAATTTATAGATATAGGTCATAATTTTTCGAAATTCTTTTTCTAACCCCAAAATCTTTGTACTAATTTTTCTAACATTTATATAATGTTAAAATTAAAATCGAATAGTTCATGTAATATTATTTAAATTTCAGTGGAAGTTCAAAATATGATAAACTCTACCCCAAATTCAGATGACCAAGAATTACAAAAAGTTTTACTAATGAATAGGCATAAAGAAGAATTGAAGCAAACCGATATGAAACTAGTTATTCAATTGGACCAGAAAGTAAGGAATATTTTAACAGTAACTAAAATCTTAACAATGCTTTGCATTTATATTATATCCTCAAAGGCCTTTAGATGTAATTTTGTTTTAATCTAGTTAAAGAGAAATTTTTAAAATTTTGGCATGATGTATTTATGATTACTTTTACAAATCTTGTTAAATTTCATACAACTGTATTAATTTATTGTGATTCAGGAATACTTTAAATGCCTTAGAACCTAATAAGCTAGTCAAGTGAGCATTTACAGGGTCAAACTTATTTTAATTTTAAATATATAAAAGAATAAAGCGAATTTTGCCATTAGTGGGTGGAGGGGAAAAAGACAACCCAAAACTGAATAATTTGCCTGAAAGATGATATGAATGACAAGGAAATGGATGATTTTATGACAGCTGTCCAAGCTGAAAGTATAAAATGAACTGGCAGCAACCCCAGATAACTTGGGAACAGGCAACAAGCAAATGATGAATTGCTCTAGAATATGATTTTTCTTAACCAGACTGGTTTGTGAATAATCTCTCTTATACACCAAATTTCAACAGACACTGTCTTGATGTCTCTCAAAGAGTATGCATGAAATAGATGAACATTATTATCTAGCAATCCTCTTTTTTTACAGGTAAGTGATCAACAAGTCACATTAGAGAAGGCAGGAGTCCCTGGTTTTTATGTTACCAATAAGCCAATAGAAGTAAAAGTACAGATGTATTTATTAGATTTTATATTAAGACTGAGTAAAATGGAAATACCACAGGGAGTTATTTGAATAGGTTAACATAGGTATTATTTTATAATTTAATTTTATTTATTCACTGTGAAAATTTTATTAAAAAGTGCTCTTGATGTAGATAATTTTCTCAATATCACTTTCCAGTTGCAACATACTGCCAATGATCGACTAACTTGAAGATAATAAAAAAGTTTTCCATGAGGCTGCTTGTGTGGACACATATACTGTGAATTCCAAGATATTAATTCCTTGTTTTCACATAATTGAACCTTCATTTGTTCAATACACTGTTATTGACTGGTAACTGTTGTGGAGAAAATATACACAAATAAAAATTCACGTTTCGCCCATTCTGTTAAAGCTCCTCTATATTTTCACGAAAAGGTATAGCTGCAATAGTGTGGCTGGCAGCATCAGCCAGCATTTACGGCTAGACTGTGCAGCACTCGACAATACTTTAATATGGCCGGAATATAATATTGTAAGGTTTACACACACATATTTTTAGTAAGGTTTATGGGCCCAGCCGGTATAGGAGCTTTGCAATCGCAAATACTGCAATACTCACTGCTCTCTGTCACTTTTATTCTAATCTCGCTTTACGGCATAAGTGCGTCCCTTTTTCATGCTACGTTAATTTGCCCCGATTCATTTGAGTATCATAGCCATGTTCGTGTTTGTATGATTATAGTTTGACGTTATAGATTAACATATGGACCGGTCAAATGCAAAAATAAATTGATTTCAAAAATGAAGTGAGTGCAATTTTACCCTCAATTGTGGAATGCGGAACCTACAAAGACAGTTTTGACTTTGCTTTTAAAACAATGTAAGCGCTACTGTAACGCATATAAGTTCGTCAGCCATTGTAGCCATACTAGCCATGTATGTAGCCCATGTAAAGACAAAATAATGAGCCACATACTGCTGCAGAAATATTGCCAAGATATACATTTTCCAGCCATATGCTGCATTATAATGTTTTTTGTATTGCCGGGATACAGTCACCAATGTTGTAGTCACATATTTCATCGAAAGTATAGCCCGTCTGGGCCCGTCTTTAGGTATACTATATTTTGTTACAAAATCCATAGAAACAGGATTTATTGGTATAAATGGAGAATATTTGTCTAAAACATATGGTGAAAATTACAGTGGTTGTGGCCTAACATGTTGACTGTATATGCCAGTATAAAGGTAAATTTATTAATGTCTACAAATTAGAAAACAAAATAATATAAATCAGCTTTATTTTTGGCTTTTATATGTATTTCTCAGTTGTAGTTCTCTAACACACCTACTATTTGATAATAGCAGACAAGTTGTAACACAATTATATTAGTTAATGACTCACATGTTTTATACACTTACACACAAAAACAATTAGCGCCAACAATACCCAAAAAATACATAATTCAAACAAAATTTTTACTGAACAGTATAACTTATCCAAACATTTAAAAAAGGTTTTAAAAGAACACGTATTTCGACGTATTTTGTTTAAGTGTTTTATTCTGATGCTGTCACTTTCTTGTCAATAGTGTGAGACAGTGATAGTATCTGAATTAAACATTTCTTAGCCAAAACACCTTTTTGTAGTAACACCGTGTATGTCTAAAAACATTGTACATACTGTTCCTACCTTACAAATATTCTTAAGAGGCATTAAAATATTATAAATAGTGCATTCAGGTTCCTAGTTCGGAGTAGTCATTATAAAAGAGAAAGATTCAAATAATTCAACCAAATATTTAAAACTGTTATTTTGTACTCGGGAAAAGTTTGTGTATGTATATTGTAATAAAAAATACTACAATACCAGTGTTTTTTATCAATATGAACCTGGTTGCACTTTTAAACATTTTTATTACCTAGTTTTATTTTTTATATTGCTGCTAAATACATAAATATAAAAACAACTGCCTATTACTAATACATTTTAGTCCACTTAACTACTCTTAATTTTACCAAATTTGTTTAATTTTTGAACTTAGTAAAACTTTTTATTTTACACGCTTTTAAAAAGTATGTATCAATTTAAGAATTATAGTACAACATTGTACTTGACAGAGTTCTCTAAATAACCACTGAGGAAAAATATAAACTTTTTAAAGTTTAGATACATTTTATTAACAAATTTGTTCGAAAACATTTGATAGAAAACTTACCTAATCTACTAAGGCCCTGTTTCACAATCGACAAGTAAGTTCTAAGTAGCTTACTTCGCAGATCATTTCACAGTTGTAATATGAATTATTTATGTCAATTGAACTACCAAGTAAGCTACTTCGAATATACTTGTCGATTGTGAAACAGGCCCTAAATCAAGTACAATATAGTTAACATTTTAAGAAACTAGCTCATAGAACATTTGAAATATCAAAACTATGTTAATTCTGCTATCAATGTTACAATAAATTTATCGCTTGTTAAATTTCAAAGATATTTTTTTTTTGTGTAAATAATGTAAACTTTTAACTTTAGTGTATGTCAAAATATAAAATCAGCAAAACATGTTCAAAATGTATAAACTTAAATAAATCATTGTATTCATTTGTTTTGCAGATCAGTAATGTGATTGTTAACAATTTAAATAAATAATGAAATCTTATTAATATTATATTTACCCCCACAACATTATTCTGAATGTTTGCTTAGTATAATGCAGGTTCAGGTTGATAGTCATTGTGCTTTGTTGCTTATTTGTGCATGGATTTTGTTAATCATCAATGGTTACTTAATGCTAACATAAAATAAATAATGTAGGTCTCAAAATAGGTCTTGTAGTAAACAGTAAAATAATATTCTAAATAATAACTTATACCATTGTGCAAACCATCACCATTAATTGCAAGCCTATGGAAGTTTAAATTTATACAGTGTGTTTTAGAATCGACTCTGTACTGGCCTGTTTGTTGTATGAGGAAACATAAATTGGACCAACTTTCACTGTTCGTTTTTTCCTTATCATACATGAAAATAATCCTCACTTTAAAATATGTAATATGCTTCTTTCTAATATCTTTGTTAGACTTTTTAAATTACTGATGACGCATTATATTAACTAAGATGAGGAAATAAAGAAATTATTATAAAATTGTCATTTATGTAGATGACACTTGACTTATGTGTTTCTTTTCAAAAATATTTCTAGACTTTAGGCTACCGTGACAATATTACTACAATTTATTTTCATAATAATAATTGTTCTCCTGGATTGTAATTGGTGGTGTGTAATACGTATTCGTACAAAGAAAATAAATAGAATAGTCATAACTTATAATAGTTTTTATACATTTAAGTATACTCCAATTTAAATGAGAACCAGAACCAAAACCAGAAAAATTCAGGACAAACCACACATTTAATATAATCTAGTAAATATTGTTCAATGTTATAAAAAATATTGGGGAAAAATGCCATTCCGACTAAAACCTATAAAAAATGAGGTACCTAATTTTATTTTCTAAGTTTCTTTGTTAAGATTCCACAATTAAATTTAAAAAGTAAAACCGAACTGAGTTCAATACTTTGACGGCAGCAAAACAAGAGAAAGTATTGTATATTGACACGCAGTTCAAGGGTGTGGCGTCAGGGACCCAAACCAAGCAAAAGTATTGCCGTCACCTCTAGTCATTAACACACTTTTATCTCTGTATCAATTACAGATTATACTTTCACTTCCCAATAAAAAAACAGATACTGCAATTTACCAGTATTCTGGGAATTACAAATACATTCGAATTAGTTTAACCGCATTATATACTTATTACGACCGTTATTGGTATAATTATGTAAACCACACTATAATTGGACATTACAATTAAAATAACAAACACTCATATGGGTAGTGAAAAATAGTCATTATGTAATATACTTATCCAGTCATTCTATTTAAGAATTTTATAAAAATAGCTTTAAAACAATCTAGTTTCGCCATCAACACGTTATTTGGCGAAAGGTGGCAAGGTGGACATAATTTCCGAGACGGATATTTAGCATTATATTATAATAGACAAAGCAAAATATTGAGACTTCGCCACTATCAGTTCATAATCGATTCGTCTATTTTGCTGTAATAGAGCTAATATTATCTATCTACCACGTTTTGGGTATTCTAGGAATCCATCTCGTATGCTATACCCATTTTACCCACCCTTCTCCTATGCACCACGCAAAATTAATCTATTGCATAAATGTTTACAAACATCACGCTAAGATTTTTACAATTCCCTAGAAAAACGAAAAATCAACTGTCCATTTATATCTAGATTGGTAAACAATATGTTACACGGTTCACACAATAGGTATGTAAATAAATATACATTTTAGAATGTAGGTATACAAATATTGAGTATACACAACAATTTGTCAAATACTGAGACAATGGGGTAGCCTACTTCTTTTCTGTGCCATAAGATGATCCCTGGCTGATTTTAGACATACCGATCGACTTTTGAAGGAGTATGAAAACTGAAACAATATAGAATTACTTTCCATTAGTTACAGACGAATTCATGCTGCAAAAAAAGTCTAATAAGGGATCTCCCTTAAGGTATCATATATTATTTATCTACTTACGGCCCGTTTCAATATTCTATCAACAGTTAAAGGTAGACTATTGAATATTGAAACCTGCCGTTATTTACAATGGGTACACAGACGGATTACCATCAATATGAAGCTAGGTTAAGTACCTATATACCGTTAAACAATTCAAGACAGTTATTAATTATTCTAACAAAAAGCACTTAAGGACACCCAAAAATGGTGGGGTAAAATATTATGGTTGATGGTAAACTACGAACAAAAGCAAACTGAAAAATTCAATGTTAATTTTCTTTATCGTCATCATCACCAGCCCTTTTATGTCCCCACTGCTGGGGCACGGGCCTTCCCTATGGATGGAAGAATATGGGAGATTGGGCCATAACCCGCTACGCTAGACCAGTGCGGGTTGGTAGGTTTTAACGACAGCAGATGCAGCCGGGACCAACGGCTTAACGTGCTTTCCGAAGCACGGAGGAACTCGAGATAATAAATTTTCGGTCACCCATCCAATGACCGTCCTTAGCGAACATTGCTTAGTTTACGCAACCGCAGGCCATGTGCGCTATGCCACTGCGCTAGCGAGCACCTCGAGTTAATTTTCTTAGGGCCTGTTTCACAATCGCCAAGTAAGTTCTGGATAGCTTACTCGGCAAATTATTTGACAGTTGTATTATGAAATATATGCAGCTATTCAGAACTTACCCATCAATTGTGAAACAGGCCCTTAATTTAATAGAAATTGGTACTTACACGCAGCAAGGATGCCGGCTCCAATTGAGAAGTACAAAAGTTTCCCGCTGAGCAACAGTCCCAACAGATAGTACAACATGGGGGTCAGTGTGACCAGGGCCCAGCCCAAGGTGTTGATCAACGAATAGACCCGACGGGGCACTTTGAACGGCTCAATCCTCTCCACGCCCGATTGCAGGAAGAAGTCCCCAGTGTTGAAGAAGGAGTCTTGCATTTTATCCTGAAAAATATTGCAGATAATTAATGGCTTGTATTCAACTAAGCACCAATACTAACTTTTTTTTTAACCTAACTTAACCAACAAAAAAGGTAAATGATGCCACACTATGGACCCGGCACCCGCACGTTGAATCCATGGAATGCTAAGAGTTACTGTCTCCTTTCTCCTCTGATCAAACAAAAAAGAAGCCAAGCCCACAATTTTTATTTTTGTGGAGTGTTTTATGTGAGTATTTTAGTGATCATTTGCCTCTTTTTTTAGTCCATAATTTTTTTCCAATAATTAATCTATACTTATTATTAACATTTTAAAACTAAGGAGTTTGTTTGTTTGATTGGTTAAACGCGCTAATCTCAGGAACTACTGACTCAAATAAATAAAAATGTTTGTGTTGGATAGTCCATTTATCAAGCAAGGCTATAAAAGACCGACATTATGCCGTGGGCGACCACTAGTTATGTATATTAGTACGTCATACAAACAAAAACCCCGGTTTTTAGGAAAACTGAGAATTTTTGCAAATCCCTTAAAGGTCATTGACAATGATTTCAACGACCTATTATAATCATTGGATTAGATAAATTATTATCATTGATTATCTATCTTATTGATTGATGGTATCTACCCCGTATATTGTTTAAACAGGACATGTGAAAAATAATAATTGTTATACACTATCAAAGAGGTTTATGTACCTATAATAACGAAGAGGAGGAACATCCAATGGAAGTCTGTGATAATCACGACTGTGTATGAAATTACAGATGCGTGAAATGACGACTTAATATCACACAGTAAGCAACAATAACTAAAGTTAATAGTTGGTTCTACTGGATTGCCTTAGATATTGGTAATTCTTTAAAGAAAGGTTTCTACATGATATTGTAAACGACTACGAAGGATTCAGTAACGGCTACTATTTCTCAGCATCATCACACATAATTATTGGAAAATTTTCTTTGTAATGCTCTCGAAATTATGAAGCACATAGTACCTAGTTAAAGTTTGCAATACAGTCTCTTTGCTAAATTCCACAGATCATCATAACGAGCCACTGCTTAGGCAGATGATTTCAAGTGGGTTGCTGACAACACAACTGCAAATACGGCTGGGAGCAACGTTCGTTCGAAACTATCGAGTGACCATAATTTTACAATAGGATCTCACGAGCGCGCGGGCAAAGTTCTTATCGTGCGTCATTATGCCATACATATTGTTTATTTACGGTGAATATTTAATACCTACGTGAGATAAGTTTACTCAACAGACGAAGGATGATTTTGTACTTAGGTAAAATATTATTTCGAAGGAAAGTAAATGGAACTGTTTGGTTTGTTTAGGTTTATGATGTTTTTCAAAGATAGTCCGCTTATTTATATGATTGGACTCGTAATGATTATTTATTATTTAAATTATTTACTTTCGCAGAATTCGGAGAATATCAAGGAAACTTTATTGGGAGTTTGATGACTTTAGGTTACCTCCAACAAAGACTGGTTTGGTCGGTTAGGAATGCAAGCTATCGTGTAAGAGTTCGAGTAGGGGCAAAAGTTTGTGTGCATAATGAACATGATTACGTTCATTTCGTGTATCTTCAATATTTATTTATGTATCATCCAAATTCAGACTAGATGATAGATGTGAATGTAAATATAAATAGAAAGACTCAGTGATAAACTCAGCTGGGAAGTTAAATACCTACTTTTAATTTTGAAATAAAATTAATCAGTTTTCGCTTTGTGTAATAACTAATAACACTTTCAATTTAAGTTACATAAAATTATTTCTTTAACAATGCCTAAGTATTAGTAAAGGAGAGAACACCTATATAGTTCGAGATACAGCTAAAGCTATGACTTTTGTGATGAAAGATAAGAAAACAAAGAACAATGTTTACTTTTTGTTTATTTTGAGTATTACGTAGTAACCCCGAGAACTTACACTGATAATGTCCCGTCAGTGAGCGCGGGTTTATCTTGGCGTGATCCTCGTGTTATCTAGAGACCAAGGTCCAAATTTATAATAGGTGTAATGAACCTTGATCCTATTGCAATTATTATGTAAACATAATTAGTGACTAATTAATAATATACCAATTAAAAGCTTGTACCTATATGTATGACTGTACTATATAGGAGCTCAGTGGCACAAATGCTACCACATTCTGGCTACGATTGCGTAAACTAAGCGATGTACGCCAGTCATTGGATGGGTAACAAAAAAATACGATACAAAAAAAAATAATACAATTAGGTATATCTGTTTTAACATTACTTCCATTACATACATTTAATTTTCCTTTTATTCACAGTTGACCCTGTTACTACATTCATGCCGCATTCGGAATATCTATACAGTAGGTACCTACGATAGGTCTAATAACCGTTTTACCGTTGTGTAAACTTTGGCCTTTAATTTTAAAGATATTGTAAGATCGCACAATTGATTAAACTATTAAAATATACAAAGCAATGAATTCAGTAACTTCATTCATAACGCCAACCAAATTTGACCTTAACTTACAAGAATTTGAGTAATTAGTTTTCTTTAAAACTCACCTTAACAACAAACAGATCATGCATCCACTTGGTCGCTTCACCTTCATCTTCAGGCACTTTCTCCACTGGTATCCTTTCTATATAAAGGTGCGCACGCACCGGTTTCCCGAATAACAGGCTTGTCAACGTTGGCGGAGTCTATAAAGAAATATTTGTGTCAAAACCTATATATTTTTATACAGTTATTTTATCAGTTATATAGGCTATGTATATTGAATAACTTGGCCATTCCGATGGCTCAAAGGCCTAGATGCCAAGCCAAAAAATATTATAAAAATTGGCCATTCCGTATTGGAGGATTTTGTCCTCTCACGCCGCTTACCTACCTCGCACATTTCGATGATTTTAAATTATTCTATCGTTGAGATAGTGAGTAACGCAGTTGATTACGTTGCAGGCATAGCAGCCTACGGTAATGCGCAGGGAGCTATTTTTAATTATAACATTAGTAAAAAAACTCATCATATGATTATATAATGGTCCGAGTTAATTATGTATTCATACATACACAACGTCAGAATCAAATATTTTCAAACTTAAACGTTAAAATATTGAATATAAAGAAGTCAATTGATAGAGCAGTTGTATTAATTATTATAAATTCATACAGTTATCTGAGGAGCTAGCTATTGCCTGTTTATTTATGAATACTGCCAACGGTAGTAATTTTAAAAAGCAGCTTAGTAGGTACATCAGTAATCGGTTTAGCAACTTAAAATAAACTGGCATACCTACTTACATGCACGTGTCAATTTGTACCTTTGCCTATTTCGGGTATAATATTACAATTGCACAGCATGTTGGTGTTAAGTGATGACGCCATGCATGCGTTATGTTCAGTCATTAGTCAATTGTAGTAACAATGAAGTCGAAATCTTAAATTTAGATTAACCTACGTCCGTTTTTTTACGTGAACGCTCTTGGCCTTTATCTCATCTGATAGTATTATGGCGCGACAGATTGATAAGATTGTGCTATCCAGGCGGACTTGAAAAAAGTCCGAACCTACCACCAACCAAACCGAGTGCAAATTTGTACTCCCCTGGGGATCCAACCCCTGGGGATAAAACAAAGAATGTCTCAGATCGCAGGTATCTGTTAAAATTCGATCTGAGGCTTTCTTTTTTATCGCCCGACGACGTAAGTTCATAGTTTAATGTCACCCCGTGACCAGTGGGCCTACCGCCTAACTCGATTGCTAAAGTAATAGCTATAGTTTATGACGTCATGCTGTCATTTCGCACCAGATGTACCTAAAATATTAGCGATAGCTTTGAACGAATGATCACCGAATGATTTTGTATGAATTTGGCACAAAATCCGTGCCGCCTAAAAATTCAGGATGGCTTCTATAGCCGTAAGTGCAGTGCATTGCAATATAGCTATCATCAGCAATCGAGTTAGGCGGTAGGCCCCCAAGAAGTGGGGTTTTCTGTACGCGTAACGAGTGGAAAAGTCCACTTTATGGTCAGGTGTGACATAAAATAAAATAATTTAAAATTTTCGTTTAAGCAAGTTTAGCTTAGTAGCATGCAGTAGCTGGTAGGTAAAGAATTTACCTTCGAGTTCTTTTCAAAGGCGAGCTGAATATTGTAAATTGCAGGTATCTTCCCTCTGAAAAACTGCAAGCTCGTGGTGAAGCCTCTCGTGCGCGGTGTCAGGTGGTGTTTGAGGAGCGGCAGATTTTTCTCCCTTGCGAAGTTCAGTGACGCCTCGTGCTTTTTGCTCGTATACCGGGTACCTTCTGGTGTTAACAGGAGCTGTGAACGTTTACTATACTTAATTGAATTACATATTTCCATACTATATGTTTTATAGGTTTTTTTATGCTAGACAGGGAAGCTCTTTGCCTTCATCTCACCTGGCCGACGATGGAACCCTCAACCACAGATATTATTTCCAATCATCGGAACAGAATAAAGCTTTTAGTAGGTCGGTGAATATTATACAAGTAACGTACATAAATCACGCTATTTATTATAAGTAGGCAGAGGCATATTAACACGTTTCGCCAATTATTTTAGGTCCCATTGCGAGTATATTGCCCGTACGCACGTATTCGCACATGTCTAGGTGGTAGATATAGCTGCTTCGCATTACTCCTTGCTGTCTTACTGCCGCACTCAGAGACGTCAATTAACTTTAATGAGTATTTAATG
This sequence comes from Cataclysta lemnata, assembly GCA_963931975.1. Classification (NCBI taxonomy): domain Eukaryota; kingdom Metazoa; phylum Arthropoda; class Insecta; order Lepidoptera; family Crambidae; genus Cataclysta; species Cataclysta lemnata. The sequence continues at coordinate 6,101,825 of OZ008343.1, forward strand.
TCAAAAAATTTCATTTAAATCTAGACCAAAGACCCAGCAAGAATAGCGACTAGTTTTGAATTGTAATTTTTTGACGTTAAGTACTCATTAACGTTATTTGACGTCGCAGTTAGCCCTTAGCCGTCTTATACACGCGGTAGTGATATGGGGTGGTGACAATTATATTTTAGTCTGATCAAACATAGATCCTGAGACACATTACTACGTAGATGTGCATAAAAGGAATCTCAAGTATCAATAGTGCGATTGCGTTTTGTTTTATGGTAATCTATCTATCTCTGTTAATACATAATATTTGAGTGTCACAATTCATAAATAATGTTTTCAGGATTCTATTTCTTATTTAATTTTGTACTCTTACCGTTACCACACCATTGTGGTTTGTGGTAACATAACACGAGTCATTTTTGAACAGCATGTCACACGATATTTGCACAGCCGAAATTCGAATAGAATACAATAGGTTAAAAGTAAATATTTTTAAAAGTGCTTATCTATATTAAAAATTAAAACAAAAATTCGTAAAACTTCGAAGAATAAATACATACGACGTGACTTATATTTGGTTTTAGTTCCATTTTGGTATATTGACATGTTGTAAGAATATCAGCCGTGAGTTTTTTCAAGACAAAAACTGGGTAATAATACTTACAATAAATACTACACACGAAAATCATAAGTCGTGAAAACCTATCATAATTATCATACATAAAGTAAAAAGTTGTGGCGCAAATGGTAGTACTCAACTCATTAAATTCAACGAAGATTAATTGATATTCTTTCAGACCGGTTTTACAACATAGCTTCAGAATTCGGCAGGTAGTATTATTAAGTCTGAATGTCAATATTCGGCAAAGATAAAATAGTTCCGTTAAAGAATATTATAATTTTGATACTTATAGTATCTGATAAGGTACCTATTCAATTTAAAATTTGATAATACAGTTACGTATTTAATTGTTATTTTATTCGCATTGTAATGATGGCTACCATAATCTCGTGCTTACCCAATAATAATGCAACCCTTCATTGCTCGTGCGGGACATTTTTTTGGGCATTTTTTTTGTAAATGCGTGTAAAGCAGAATTTAGGAAAACTTCTACTAGACTAGAAGTAGCTCTGACCCACATACTGTTTAGACAATTAAGGCATCGACATTAATATGAATAACTAACAGCCGTAGGTACTCGAGAGACGTCAATTAACGGTACCTAATGAGTATTGAGTACCTAGGTACCTACTAAATATATAAAAATGTCTGTTGTATATGATGATAATCTATGGGTCAGGAGGGCCTTGGTGATTATCTGTGTTAACGCACACACACAACAACAGCTTCAGCCTCAGCAATTAAATTCATGATCATTAGCAATGATAATAGTTTTATTTAATAATTCTTAAATAAATATATTACAATGTCAAATCTACAGATATATTAATATTGATATATTTGTGGTCAAATCTAAACATATAGGCCTGGTTTTGATTAACATTATTTGGATTAAATACTCATTTAGGTAAGTTAATTGACGTCTCTAAATACGGTAGTAAGAGTTAAGTTATTAAATTAGTTACACGTCGCAATAAACTCAAGTCTTAACAGAACCGACAAAAATATAGGCATTACCCAAATGTACTTATAACCGGTGTAGTGATTATAAAATTTATATATTTAAGTATATTTAATATACTTTAACAGACATCACTAATCACTGCATGCCAAGTGTTGTATTAGGCTACAACTACAATAATATTATCTAACTGATGCGGTGATACGATCACTTGACTGCGAACAATGGGACGTTAGGAAACGTGGCCTGCTGGCAAACAAATTTAATGATGGAGAAGTGTTAGACCTTTTTTTATTATTATTTTAGACACCGATATTAGTATACTTACTTAATTGCTTTTTGAATATACAAAGAGGCACAAATAAAAAACGATTTTCTGTCAAAAGTGTTAATGCTTTACGCATTGTATCGAGGTTGTTTTAGGGTTGCGCCGTTTTTTATTAAATAAGCAATTATTTTAATATGACCCCGCGGTTGACTTTTTTATGGCTGTCTATCTATTTACCATACACATATTTTATTTATTATGGCCCACTGCTTGCCATCCTGGTAAAAAAAAAACGTGTGGATGATTGAAAACAACAACCACTTACTTTTACGGATTTACCTAACAGATTAAAATATCAGTCAGTCAGCCCATCAGAGAGACGCCCACTGTTGGGCAAATGCCTCCACCAAGAATCTCAAAACGGATCGGACCTGCGCTGCTCGCATTCAGCGGCTTCGGCTTAAACTATCCAAAGATCAACTATTGATTTTGAGTACATGATGCCGTAAGCAATAAAAAATTGCCGTTGCAAAATTTATTCAAAGTGAAATAGCACTATTATCGCAGTGTAATTTTTATAGCTATATTCGTATTCACGATTCCCGTATCAAGACTCAGTTGATTTTCTTCAACTCGTCCTAAATGGGCCGTAGGTACTTGGGACCAGATGACGAACTCCCCATAATTTTTCGAACTTTTTCTTCTACCACAATTTTCTTTAGTATTTACAGGTATTTACTTAGGAGCATCATCGGTTTTAATTTGAAATCATGCATGAAGTGTCAGGCTGCTTGCTGCCTTGCCGACGAGACAAGGTTTATCCGACCACAAAATGCAGCGCAAATCACGAGTATTCACAATTTTTATTACAATTAATTATTTTAAGGCACGAAACAAAATAAAAATTAAATATAATTAAAAAAATATATCAAAATCTCAATATGTAGGTACAATCCATGCAAGTGTGCGGTGTTTGTTAACAAATAAGAGTAGCCAACTAGCTGAAATATGTGAGTTGTTATTAATACGTGTGTTAGTTTATTAATCGTGTTTTATGAATCGGCCGTGTGGTGACGGCAGAGCAGAATACAATTGTCACCACCCCCATCTCTCCCGTGGGTGTCGTACAAGGCGACTAAGGGTAAAGACAGCAATGAGTAATGGGCAGCAGCATTTCTCTTATACCACCTAGCAATATAAATTTGTACTAAGATTTATGTGCTCGATATATGGCAATAGGCTCGCCACCTGTTACATGGGACCGAACATAATTGGCGAAAAGTGGTTGTTAATGCTCCTCTGCCTACCCCTTCGGGGATATAGGCGTGATATATGTATGTATGTATGTATGTTTTATGAATGTATGTAAATTGTAGAGATTTCGAAATTGCATAGCACTTCTAGTCGAATTCTCTGTTATCTTGTTCTCTTGCGGATAGGATAGGTAGCCCTTTAAAAACAGTGGCAAAATAGTTGCTACCTTAATTTGGACCTTGATTTTTTGTAATACAGTTTAAAAAGGCAATGCCATTTTAAAGTTAAATGCGTGCTTCGGGGTCGTAAGGGTAAGGCAACCTCTTTCGTTTTGGACCTATGGACCTCATTCGCGCCGTAGGTACTTAATATCCAATGTCAGTGACGACTAGATCAAGATCATAGATAAACATGATCTATGAATGGCCATAGGGTCGCCATCCGCAAAGCAGAGAGGCAACTCATTAACACAACTATTTATTTTGCTCCTTAGCATGTTGCAGCTTGCAGTTGCACTGTGTATCTAATTGTTACTTAGCAATCGAAAGGATTGCATTTCGATATCTACTTATAAAATGTTATAGGTAGGTTATAAATGTTATAGATATTCAATATTTTCAATATTTTTTAATATTTTTTTTTTCAATATTTTTTTCAAAAGCCGTGTGGTGCCGGCAGAGTAGAATCCAATTGTCACCACCTCAAATCTCTCCCGTGGGTGTCGTACTTGTAATGGGCAGCAGCATTCCTCTAATACCGCCTAACAATAGCAATGTACTGCGACTTTTGTGCCTGATAAATGGCAATAGGCTCGCCACCTATTACATGGGACCTAACATAATTGGCGAAACGTGGGTGCTAGTTCACCTCTGCCTACCCCTTCGGGGATATAGGCGTGATTTATGTATGTATGTATATTCAATATCTACTTATATATACCCACAGAGTGGCCAAGCGGATCTAACAGTTGATTAAGTCTATTATCAACGTCTGACACATGTTTAATTACTTATACAGATACAATTAATTGATTTAATCGTGTAATTCAGTCAATAAATGAGTAATTGCTGTCTTTAGATAACGTTAGTCAGTCTGTAGTTATATAAACAGATAAAGTACTAATATAGACGTGATTCGTTGTCCAGCCAAACACACGATTATTCGAGATTATGAAAGATCCGCCTGCGCCTAGGCCCTCCCATCCCATTTCTCCATTAACTTCCGCAATACCTAATATAAATCCTTTTTGTCATCCTCTTTTCATTCCTGCTTCCAACGTGACAAAACCATGCGAGCATCTCCCTTTCTCAATTCTTGTATTGACAAGATGTCTTCTTTCTTTCAAATCATTCTTATCACACTGTTGGACAATCGTTCGCTTAGCCTTGACCCAGCCATACTCCTCAACACTCTCATTTCTACTGTATTTATTCTTCTTTCATGCTTCTTCTCCTATACCCAACTTTCACTTCTGTACGCTAATGTCGGGACCAGCATTCCATAATGAACAGCCATACGAGCCTTTCTGGACACGCTCTGGCTGCTTACCAAGTGTGCAAGGCCCCGATAATTATATTTCCCGCTTTCATCCGGCTTTCAATGTCACTACCATACATACATACATACATAAATCACGCCTATATCCCCGAAGGGGTAGGCAGAGGTGAGCTAGCACCCACGTTTCGCCAAATATGTCAGGTCCCATGTAATAGGTGGCGTGTCACTACCACACTACATATTAATATAATACGTAGACAAAAGATATATACCTACGTATATTTCGCACAACCCAATAATAATAATTGTCAGCGATGAAAACATTTATATTTCAAAATAAAAAATAACATGAAATAGCTACGTAAACAAAGATGTTAGTTATAATTAGTTTCCAACCGTATGTACAAATTACGTATTAGGTACGCAATAGGATGTTTATGGCACGTGCGATAAGTTAAACTTCAAGGTTATATTATAACGTTGAGTGAGACCACAAAAAATAATAGATGAGGTTTGGTGCTTCTCTGCGTCTATTAGGAAAGTTACTTAAGGAAATATAAATTAAAAAGAAAATTAAAAAGAGCTAAAGAAATATTAAATTAATATGCACGGCGGTCGGTTCGGTCGAATGGTCAGATTACAGGCTGTTGGCCAAGAGGTACCGGGTTCGAATCCTGCCAGTGGCAAATATTTGTGTGGAAAACGCAGGCATTTGTTTAAGGGTCTGTTTCACAATTGACAAGTAAGTTCTGAGTAGCTTACCTGGCAGTTCAATTGACATAAATTTCATATTACAACTGTCAAATGATTAGCCGAGTAAGCTACCCAGAACTTACTTGTCGATTGTGAAAAAGGCCCTTAGTGTATAATGGTATTGTATATTTTTAACATTTATAATAATAGTATTGTAGGTATGTTAAAATTTGTCCGTGACGGCGGAGCAGAATACAATTTTGTCACACCCCATCACTACCGCGGGTGCCGTACGGCGACCAAGGTTTAAGATAGCATTGAGTAATGGGCAGCAGCGTTCCTCTTATCCTACCTAGCAATTTACTGCGACTTCCGAGCTCGATAAATGGCAATAGGGTCGCCCCCTACTACATGGGGCCTAACCTAATTGGCGAAACGTGCGTGCTAATTCGTCTCTGCCTACTCAATCGTGGATATAGGCATGATTTATGTAAGTATGTATGTATAAAATTAGTCCGCCATTTAGATAGAACCTACTTACTTATTATAATATAGCTAGCATGACCACCTAAACACGATATGATATAGCCATTTATCGCGTTGAACTGCAAAAATTATACTTTCGACAGTTCACAGCGATAAATGGCTATATCTTTGTGATATAGCCTTAGAGGCTTATTCAATTATGGCTTATTCAAATGTTAAAATCCAATTATTTTTAAACTGTTCAACGCGTTATACTACATATCGTGTTTCGGTGGTCATGCTAGCCGGGCTAGACATAATTTTCGAAATTATTTGACTTCTATTTCATTGTCATAATATTCTAACATGTATATGATATCCAAATGCAAATCATTACATATAATATAATTAAGCTAATCGGCACGCAAAAGTAAGCTATTAAGACGGATTTCCGTTTTAAACAGCTACAATATTGCAATACTTTCGCAATCTTACGGAGTTATTGCTTAAAACCTATTGACCTGATTTTTACAAATCATTACACTGGCACATAGTGTAAGTTTTAAAACTTATCTCAATATAGATAGATTTCAGGAATACTTAAATGTATACTGCCGTGTTTTGACGGCAGAGTAGAATACAATTGTCACCACCCACATCTATCTCGCGGGTGCACAAGGCGACTAAGGGTTAAGATAAGACGCCAATGCGTTATGAGCAGCAGCGTTCCTCTTATGCTGCCTAGCAATATACTGCGATTTCCGTGCCCGATAAATGGCAATAAGCTACATGGAACCTAACCTCGGTCTAACATTGTTTAAAACTAGCTTATTTGATCCCCCAGCTTAAGAACACTGCTTGGCAATTTAGAAAAGTAACAATTACACTATATTTTTTGACATATCATTTTAGGAATTAGTGTTTAAATTTCTGTTTTCAATATAATACAAAAACAAAGGATTCTATAATTAGGAATAAAATAGTGCAGTGTGAATGCAAACACGAATACAATGGTCTGTTATCAACTATCCGTAATTGTTGAATGATGCAACAGTATTTAGACTTTATGAATTTTTCTTGGAAATAGGTAGCAGCGTTTCTTATATTACATCTAAAAGTATTAGTGTAAGTTAATAGATACAGTGAATGGGAGAAACCTTGTGCAAATTACCAAAATGAGTAGTACACAGAGACACAACTCAAAAAATACTAAAACACATAACTGGTGCTATTACAAAAAAGCACAATATAGAAATATTTAAAACTGATGTTGTCCCTTTATGTCAATAGTGTGTGACAGTGAGCATCTAATTTTTTAAATACTTCCTAACCAAAACAGACCTTAAGCGCTTTTTTGTAATAACACCTGTGTATGTTCTAAATTAAAGATAAAAGTTAAATATGTATGTATTTGAATAAGAATTTAAAATAAGTTAAAATATAATCTAAGTAAATATATTAATAGTTTAATCCCCGAATACAGAAACTCTAATCAAAGTTAGAAACCTGGTAAACATTTAAGAATTGTCAAAATTGATGTTTTTCTATACAAATCTGACAGGTGTTGTCCACTTAACTTTATAAGCAGTGCTCAAATTTTGAGTATTGTTTCTGTATTCAGAGGTAAAAGTCATAAATTATTATAATTTATAATTAATTATAATAATAACACTGGTGTTGTTGGTAAATTCATATTTTGTACTCACCCAAACTGCATCAGGATAATCACATATTTCCGATATTTGTTTCTTAATTATCTCTTTATCTTTATCAAATGATCTCTCCAAGAAGACAAACTCAGAAAATTTCCACATCCAACCTATAGGTGGCAGATATTGGATGGATTTTTTTGCATATGCTTTGCAATTCTAAAAGAAATGTTTAAATAGTTCATTATTATGTCAATAGCTACAGAATATATTTCAATCACAAAAATAGTAGGTATGTTTTTTAAGGAATACTTCACCAGTCCTTTAATATCCCCACTATTAGGTCAAAGGCTTTCCTAATGGATAAATGATGAATAGATAGATAAATAAAGGCAATAACTTACTAAAGGCAAATAGTGTCATGATGAATAGTTTAAAGAGACTTCTGAAGGAAATCAAGTTTTGTTATACACTTTTACTCCCAAATACAGAAACACTACTCAAAGTTTGAGTCCTGCTTAACATTTAAGTATTATCAAAATTAATGTTTTTCCATACAAATTCTGACAGGTCCACTTTATAAGGAGTACTCAAAAATTTAGTAAATTTTCTGTATTCAGGGGTTAGTCGCACATCTTTTAACTGGTCTTCATTGACATTTATTAGTTAATGCAATTGGAAGCAGTGTGGTAGCGGCTCCACCATCAAACTCCTCCCCTAGCAATGGTTATCTGATTAACAATAATCCTCAATAGGTTACATAGTAAACTTACCCCTAAAACTTGGATACCATCACAAAACTGCCATCCCATGAGCCAGTCTATTTCATAGCTATGATTCATTATCAGGTACCCATGCTCCTTGCCATAATATTTATCATATTCATCTTTCTTTATGTAAATAGACATTGTGGTACCAGACCACCATTCTGACATGAACACTAATTCTATAAGAAAAATAAATAAAAAATCATTGTCTTATTGTTCAAATATAATTCTAGCAATATTCAAAGGTAATTTATACTTACGACTATAAAAGGAATATGAAAGATAATAGTTAATTTTTCTGTACAGTGCCTTATTGAATGGTTTAAGCCCAAAGAATAAAATGGCTTGTAAAAAACTTAGTATCAAGCCAGATGTGAAATAAGATATAGCAAAACATAGATGGATTAAAGTAGACTGTTTTAAAATATTTAAATCAATCATTTTGTGTATGTCAGCTTGAAGTAACAAACATGAAACCTAAAAAAAATATACAATTTATACTGTAATAAAAACATGTCAAAACCTTTATGTACATGGAAATCTCTTGAATTCACATAATTCACACATTTTTCATTAAAATACTTACAAAAATACTTCAGTACTTAGATTCAAAAGGAAATAATCTTTAGGGTATTATGTTACAAAATCCTTGATAATCCGAAAAAAGATTTCAATATGAAAATTGAACTTTCACTAAATATAAATCATTGATTATAAACCCAATATTGCATCTCCACAGAAATAATGGCAGTAATTTTTAGAGGAACGTTTAAATCTTTCTAAACAAATTGAAAATAATTATGTTGCTTGTATGCCGTGCGTGTGACATAAACTTCCACAAATCCACAGTTTATCTCCCTCAACAGCAGATCCAAGGATAATTAATTAGTTAAAAAAACTTTGGTTTAACGGTCCTGGAAACAAGTCTTTTAGGAACTTTAGGGTTCCGAGACGGTCAAGCGGCTCCGTGTCAATCGTTTCCGTTCGTTTTCTGTGTGTTTCATTCTGTTGCTAGGTCAAACAGATATTTTTTATGTCAGTTTGATTTGTTTGACAAAGATTTGTTTTACCTAGCAACAGAATGAAACACACAGAAAATGAAAGAGCTTGATGCAAAGCCGCTTGACCGTCTCGGAAACCTATTACATTTTCATTTCTTTTCTTAATTTTAAATGAATGAATGAATAAATAAAATTATTGCATGAAATAAATTTTACATAAATGCGCCTCCGAGACGGACAAGCGGCTTCACGTGAATCACGTAGATTTTAGCTTGCATGCGTGATGATGTCAAGCCACTTGACAGGCGTTTTAATCACACTGGTGCCGATTCCGTTGTGCCACTCTCTAAACTAAACTAACCTAAAAAAAAACTAATTTTAATTTAGTATTAATCATTTGCTAATTCTGTTGTCACGTCTAACTTATTTTAGTATTTCTTTTTTGACAGGACTAGCGCGTCTAAGTTGAATTGAATAGTGTTACCCGCTTAATACATTGATAAAAATAAAGATCGAATGAAGAATGAATGAAAGAAAGAAAAGAAGAAATATTCTTAAGAAAATTTATACAATAAACTTATTAAAATTTATTTGAAATTAATTTACTTATTAACCAACGTATGCGAGTTAAAAGAAAGCATAAAAACTAATATTTTAATTTTAATCTAATATCCGTCTTGATGAGATGTTAAAAGAAATTGGTGAAATAAGGTGTTTGTGGTGTAATTTGCATTTCAACCTTGCGTATTACCTTGCAAGTATGTACGCATACGAATGCAACGGTCCAGTAGGCCTATTCCCTAACTTTTTTTGACAGTTGAAAGTGATGATCACCGAACTATTTACTTATCCATTACTACTTTACTATAATGCTATTGTGACACTTGTCCTGTGATAACAGCAATGTATTAGTAAATAGTTCGGTAATCATCACTTTCAACTGTCAAAAAAAGTTAGGGAATAGGCCTACAGTTGCATTACATCTTGTCATGAATGTTTCTAGCTTGAAGACATGGCTGTATGGGCTATATCCCTTTGCCATCCCATGATAGGGGAGGAAAAAAAGTGGATAGGGAGTGTTTGGCGCGTTTCGTGGTGTCAGTCAGATTTATTTTCACTAATTCAAAAATTGTTACCCGCTGGAGCCTAATAGTTTTAGACTGGACCACAGACCATTTCTTGACAGAATCGAAGGCTTTCTAATAGTCCACAAACTCAAAACATACCACCCGCTTCGGATATTTTAAACGCATGAGTAGTACTAACTTAATGATTATTTGGTTCTATTTTAAAAATAACCCTTAAGATATTCATTGAAATCAAATAGTGTATGGAATTGTTCAAAATTAAATAGTTGTGTCATATTTATATTGATAAGGAATAATATACCAATTATTTATTATCATGGCGAAACGTGGGTGCAAGTTTACTTCTGCCTACCCCTTTGGGGATATAGGCGTGATTTATGTATTACCAAAATGACGATTTTCTCTCCCAATTTTTGGTCCCAATTTTTGATACAAGATACCGGATAAATTTACTCACTCTCCTTTAATAAATAGTAATGTTATTATTTAGATAGTTATGTTATTGATAAATATTTTCATTCATCATCATCATCATCATCACCAGCCCATTAATGTCCTCACTGCTGGGGCACGAGCCTTCCCTATGGATGGAAGAATATAGGGAGATTGGGCCATAACCATACATAAAATAATTTACTGCACTGAAAATATACACGTAAAATAGGGTCGGTAGCGGAGCGACACAATGCGACATGACCGCACTCTGAGACGCCTTGGCGAGTACTGACCAAAATGGCAAATGTATGGAGCGCAACCGCAGTCGCACCAAACTATAGGTTTTTCGGAATTTTATGAAATATTTTGTATGAAACGAATATAAACTACGTTTCGCATGTACTTCATAACCATCATGCAAATGTTTTTGTATAAATTTAAAAGCATTTCATATTTTTTTCTATTCAAAATCGTGGTTATAAAGTTTGAATTAGTGGTATGTTTAGATTTTTTTTCTATCGAGTAAAGTGTAGTTAATCGTGTTTCTGTTTTTCGCATTCACTAACTCATATCTTCAAGTTTAATGTATACGAATTTCAGAGTTGTGAGTTTTAACACAAATAATAACTAGAGGTTCAAAATTGTATCAATTTGGGAAATAGTCGCCTTAATAATAATATGATTGTATAAGGGACTGCCTTATTTCTCTGGCTTCAGAGAGAAAATCGTCATTTGGTAACTGTTGTACTTCAGCAGCTGCTGCAGCATTTTCATCAATATCAATTAAGATGTCATCTTCATCTATAAAAATACAAAAATTAATTAGGTAAGTAACATTGCATTGTTCCATAAACTTTTAAAAATAAATTACTAAAATAGATATTATAACAAATAAAAAATGCACATACCAGATACTGATAATATTTCAAAGAACATGTTGTATAGTATACAGCAAGATAAAATTATTGATGCTGCTTTTGGTGGGCTATAATGCAGGCACCGATGACGATGTAGGCATCGAAATTTATTTTTTAGCCTGCCATTACACATCTCTACAACATTTCTGGCCCTTGCATGACAATTATTATAATTTTCTTCAGCTGCAGTTGCTGGCTCCAATAAAGGTGTCATGAGCCAAGGTTGCAGAGGATATCCCTTGTCACCTGTTAATTTGAGTATAAAATTTAATACTACTCTGTATTACTTGTATAAATAAAATAATTAAATGTAGAAGTCTACCTATTTACCTAAAAGCCATTGGTCTCTCTCTCCACAAATAAATTCATTTTTCAGGTAATGATTTATTTTAGATGCCCTCCAGATAGCTGCATCGTGGGTTGAACCAGGAAAATTAGGATTAAATCCTATTATCTTTCCTTTGGCATTACAGATCTGAGGATCATAAAATACCTTTTAGTTTTATCATGCACTACACTGTTGATAATTCCTAATATGGACTGTGTATATGAATGAATAAAAACTTAAATAGAGTTTATCTTTACTTACAATCTGACAGTTTATACTGTTATATAGAATACATTTATTATATAGCTAGCTAGCTTATATAGTAAAGGTGTAGTGGATAAATATGGATGTATATTGTCATGTTGTGTTTGCCTATAATTGTTGTTGCATTGTAACCCTGTGGTGTAAATATTTTTTAAGTGTATGTACATGCTGTAATGTAACAATGTTGGCAGACCTAATAAATAAATAAATATGTCTTATTAATTTCTTTATTTTTAAATAGTTCAATGATGTCAGAAAATTTAGCAAAATAGGCCCGCTGGTAGGTAAAGGCAAATAATATTTTTTTTACTTACTCTGCCTTTGTAGATCCTTTTTCAGAAGGAGTAATAGGGAATCTGATATATTGTGCTGATAATTTATTAATAATATTATGTGTGACAATTTCTAAGCTCCGGCTTACTGATGGTTGGCTTAGGCCTAAAAAGTTGTCTTGGCCAACCGGACTCTGATAACTGCCCTGAGCGAAAAACTGAAGAGCAGCTAGAACCTGCAAAGTAGGAACAGACCAATAAAAAAATATACAAGATGGTATTTTAATGTGATACTCTTAATATATATTTGTTTGGCAATAAAACCATGGATACAATATCAATAAGTAATACAAATAACATACCTTTAAATGTTTCGGGATATGGCCTTTATTAAGAGATGGGCTATCATTTGTGTCTACTAAATGGATAGCAGCGTATTTTGGAAGGCGAAAAAGTTTTTGAAATTTAGTTTCCGCAATACTAAAGGGATTCGAACAGTCCCGTAGATTTTCGAGACGTATCCTTTCTTCGTAATGCCTAAAATAGTAAATTTTTAGATCTTATTTAATGGTAAATCCAATTACATTCAACAATATAACAAAAAGCGTACATACCTCTCTGTGGAACTAATCAAAGCTGCTAATACAAAACCTTCCATCTTCCCTACGGCTATGTAGCTAACCCACTACTTAGGGGTTATGTATTTTATGTATATTTACAAAATCTAATTATTCCCACCCACTAGAGCTGATTAAAATACGTCTAAATACTCTTTGGATGATTCTGTGATTATTGATGATGAACACAGATCACTTGGTTTGTGATGAACTATTCAGAAGGCTTAACTAATTTTAATCGACATCAATTTACATGTAATCTAAATTTAGCTTGACTTATCAAACTTTAGATATATTTTGACTTATAACTTAGACAACAGAATAGTGAAAATCTAAATTGAGTAACTAAATCAACTTTAATCCTGTCAGATTAAAATTAAATTTATTTCTGTCATTTTAGTCCGTTACAGAATACGAAACACAATCTGACAGCTCTAAACCTAATTTTAGTTAAGTTTAGTCTAGTTTGTGCCAATAGAATCGGCACCACTGTCTAGCAAGCACAATAGAAAATCCTCTCGGAGGTTTTTTGGTATATGTGTCCAACCATATTGCGATGAATTTAACAAAATTTTCTAATAGAAACATCGCAAGTGTTGTCAAAATACTGTCACTCTGACATATTTTATACACTTGCACTTGCCAATCAGCCTGGCGAAACTCCCATACTGCAGAAAAAATGTATGGAGTTTAGGCAATTTTTAATGGCGACTTGTTTTGTCTCTTACTTCCGATCTAACCTTCCTTGTCTCGCGCTGCCGGAGTGTGTCACTAATGTCATAAGTCACTATGCCGTTTTGAAAATATAAAATAAAGCGTTGTTTTAGTTTAGTTTTCCATCTTGTGCTTATTTATTGTCTTCAGTGACTTATCATTAGTGTATATCTAACTAGTTTGTGTCATTTATTTATGTGCATAACAGCGAAATGTTTTACAAAAGGTGTGAAATATGTTGACTAAAATCTAGTTGGAAATTAAACCAAAAGAGGGTTTTCATGGCCAATTCCCACTAGATGAGAAGCGGTATGTAGTTTTCCATGTTATTGTATAAACGTTAAGTAATTAGAAATAAGTTCTGGTCACTTTAATCAAAAATCATATGCGCCGTAGCGATGTCCTTACTACTTACCAAATTATCGATAAAAAATCTATTTTCGTAAATTTGAGTGTCAAATGTACTTGAGATGTTTCATTAGTTTTATACATATAAATATTGTCTATTGCAATATATTATAATATAGTATATCATATATAGGGTTATTTATAAAACAACAAAAACCTCCCATGACTAGATAGCTAACATCATTAACAACAAAGTTGAGTATGAGTTTTATTATTCATCTCTCATTATCATCATCAAAAGTTCTTCTGTGTTCAACTCCACTTATTTTTCAGATCACAGCGTGACTTGTTGAAAGGCGATGAGAGTCATGGCTGCAAAGCATATGAGAGTAGATCGGCATTAACCCCGTTGAAAAGCCGTTTCGGTTTGCGACTGACAGAGATGAATATAAAAAGCTGACGGCTTATCTTCCGAATTGAAGAGGCACTAGAAGAAGAAGACAGCGTGACTGCCGCCTTGCTACACGATGCCCGTCGGGTGTGATCGTTGCCTGCAACCGCATAAGCGCCTCTATTGGTAAGTTACATAACTTATCTTTCCGATATGGTTTGATAGCTCAATTCCTGAAGCTAATGAGTGGTTTATTTCAGAACCAGATTTCATTGATTGGGCAGAACCAGACCTTCGGGCGCGTTACACATAGTCCGCTATGGTAAGCGGTGAACAATAAATTGAATTGATGATGACCAGCGTAAACTCAAACGATATATTTACTAATCTCTATTCATTATTTCAGATCTAAATGTCCTGCTTACTTGCTTACACAACATTGCAAAAACGTGTGTTGATCGATCAGCTAACATCTGAAGACTCCGCCTAGATTATGAGATCAGAAAATTACCAACAATTTTAATTTCCACATTGTAAACATAGCTTTTATTTTTTGTTGTTAAATAAATTGTATTAAATAATTACACGTAATTAAATAATACTCAATATTTTCAAACGAACAGAGCTTTTTATTTTGCTTTTGTAGGATTAAAAAACCTGTCTGCAAGTTCTGCAAGGCAGGGGGGGGGGTACCCATTCGTTTTTATCGATATCGACACATTCTGTAGCGTACACCACATCCTTAGTTTGCTTTTGTAGTATGTTGGCATTACTTTTTTATCTGTCTCTGTTGGTTGGTACGAGATCTTAGCCTAAACTGCGAGTCAAAATCGTCAAAAAGCTTGTTTGAAGTCCCGACTCTTAAACGTAGTGTATTATATACTCTTTGTTGCCAATCTCAACTTGTTGACCAAATGAGCCTTTTACAAAAACAATGATTCGAAACATTGGCAAATCACTTTTTTTTTCTGGACACCAATACAATGTAAAAGGCATTACAAAATACATTTGTCATATGAATGTGATGGGCATAGAAACCTCTTGTGATGATACTGGTTGTGCTGTAGTTAATGATCAGAGACAGGTTTTAGGGGAGGCTCTTTATTCACAAAATGCAATACATGTTCGATATGGTGGTGTAAACCCATTATTTGCATATGAATTGCATCGGAACAACATTGATACTGCTGTCAATGAGGCCTTAGAGAAAGCAAATTTATCAATAAAGAACATTGATGCAATCGCTGTTACAACAAAACCTGGAATGCTAATAAACCTGCAAGTAGGTGTTAAATATGCCAATTATTTATCAACTAAGTTCAAGAAACCTTTAATACCAATTCATCATATGGAAGCCCATGCACTTACTATTAGATTATGTCATGATGTGCCATTTCCATTTCTGGTTCTACTAATATCAGGTGGACATTGCCTTTTGGCTATTGCAGAAGATGTCAATAATTTCTTACTACTAGGTGATTGTCTTGACAATCCTCCTGGGGAGGTAATGGATAAAGCAGCTAGAAGAATGAAATTAAAGAATATTCCGGATTATGCACAGATATCTGGTGGTAGAGCTATAGAACTAGCTGCACAAAAAGCAAATGATGTTAATATGTTTGAATTTCCATTACCATTATTAAAATATAGAGATTGCAATTTTAGTTTTAGTGGGTTAAAGGATTCAGTAGTTAGAAAATTACTCAAGAAAGAATCAGAACATGCAATAGCAGGGGATGAAATAATTCCTGAAATTAATGAATTATGTGCATCATTTCAAATGGCTATTGCAGAACATTTAGCTCACCGTACTGAAAGAGCAGTATTATTTTGTGAAAGGAAGAACCTAATTCCAAATACTTCAAAAAACATAGTTGTATCTGGTGGTGTAGCTTCTAATGATTTTATATTCAAATCTATACAATTCATTGGTACAAAAAATGGTTATAATGTTTTTCGACCTCCACCTAAATTATGTACTGATAATGGAGCCATGATAGCTTGGAATGGAATAGAAAAAATTAAAAGTAAATGCGAAATGAGCTATAACTTCAATATTAAAAATGTCATGCCTGTAGCTCCAATAGGGAAAAATATCATTAATGATGTAATTAACATGAATATTCCTGTCAAAATAATGAGATTAAAGAAATATCTATGTTGATAATTTATTAAGTAAAGATTTATAGAAATCTATAACGGGAAAAGTATGATCCTATTAAATAAAACAATGGCATTTAACACAAGTACAACTTATTTATTATTACTATTGCCTAAAATAATAAATATTTTCACTGTTGGTAGACAATTCAGTTATTTCCATGCTGTTTAAATATATTTACTTGGCTGTTTCAGCTTGTAGATCTGAAATATAATAAACATTTTTGTAAATATAAATAATAGCGATAACAAAAGTTGAAATATTTATTATACTGATGTTATAATTAAGTTAATTATAACATCAATATAATAATTAAAATGTTAAACAAATTTCAAACAAACACACTGACTAATGGGTTACAAAAGGTTGATTAATATTAAACACTACATACACACACAGTTGTATCTGGCAAGAATTCATTCATTAGTCTAGAAATTACTCTTGATTAGGTATGATTTAGATTATTTATTTAGGCAACTGCATAAAAACTTAACAGTCAAGGTTTGGCATGCTTAAACTTACATACACCTATTAATCTTTCTCATCTGGAAGATAAAGTGATTTTGAAACTATGCAATAAAATAATAATAAATAATGAAATTAATTGAGTGAACGCCTTATAGTCCTAAAAATAAAAGTTAAAGTATGTGATATTCAAAAACAGCTGAACTCACGCGCTGGTTTCCCATTGGCCCAAGGAGTAATACGAACATGTGATTCATCGCGTTTCATAGCATCGGGTTTTAGTTCTGGCTTAAGTGCCCGTCGTAGAACTTTAGCAGCAATGTTGGAGTAGTTTACGTAACTAAAATATAAAACATAACCTTTATAGCCGTTATCGATATTAGTGACAACAAAATAAAATTACTAACTTACTTTAATCCGACTTGCCTCCAAGCGGTCATTATGATATTTGTTTTTTTAAGGAAGTTTTAACTTCAAAGAAGACGGTACCTATGTACAGAGTACAGTGAATTTATCGAAAAAATTAAATTTGGAATTGACTTCTATGATGTAATGAAATTCCACAGACTAAAAGCAAGTAAACCAAAGAGTATTAATACACTACGTTTAGGTAAACTATGATGAAACCATAGACTACTCCATTTTTTTTTGTATTACAGTTTTATATTCTCCCTATATTTTAGGGAAGGCAAAGGGTCTAACCCATACAGCCAAGTCTTTAGTGTATATTTTATCTGTAGTCTTATGAAATAATGAGTGAGTGAAATGTATGAATAAAATGAATTTTACGTTAAAATATGGGTGTCACACATTTTAACGCATCTAGAGAGTGCTTGGCGCGAATTGAATGGTAACAGGGTTCATGATGGTGACTGATGAAATGGATAAAACCACTTTTTATAGTGATCTTCACCATAACATCAAACACAGCATAAGACTTGTTTTCAATGATTCTGCATAATTGCACATCAACACGGATGCTTGTGCATCAAAATTACACCACTGCACAAAATCCACTCTGAACCAATTTAAGAATTATCGAAAAAAATCTGTCTGACACCACGAAACGCGCCAAACAATCCCATTTTTTGTTGTTGTTGTTGTTTGTTTTTTAATTCTCCCTATATTTTAGGGAAGGCAAAGGGTCTAGCCCATACAGCCAAGTCTTTAGTGTATATTTTATCTGTAATCTTATGAAATAATGAGTGGGTGAAAAGTATGAATGAAATGAATTTTACGTTAAAATATGGGTGCCACATATTTTAACGCATCTCAGGAGTGCTTGGCGCGAATTGAATGGTAACAGAGTTAATGATGGTGCTTGATGAAATGGATAAAACCACTTTTTATAGTGATATACCCAAAGAGGGTTGGTGTCAGGCAAGCGGCCGGCTGTAAAACCTAAGCCAAAACCTTGAGCAGTATGGATTGGAATGTTGTCATTCTAATCACTCTCTCCGTTCATGGGTCTCTCGACATGGTCCATTCCGTCTCTTTTCTATACATTCATTCATCACTAGCACCTTTACGGTGTGATGGATGATATGAATCAAAAGGGAGTGGATGGCTTGATGACGTCTGACATATGAATGGAAGAGGAAACATACTGCGCCGATCCCAGATAGACTGGGAACAGGGCAGGAAGAAGAAGAAGATAGTGATCTTCACCACAACATCAAACACATCATGAGACTTATTTTCGATGATTCTGCATAATTGCACATCA
Organism: Cataclysta lemnata; assembly: GCA_963931975.1. Classification (NCBI taxonomy): domain Eukaryota; kingdom Metazoa; phylum Arthropoda; class Insecta; order Lepidoptera; family Crambidae; genus Cataclysta; species Cataclysta lemnata. The sequence goes on from OZ008343.1 coordinate 6,120,716, forward strand.
ACACGGATGCTTGTGCATCAAAATAACACCACTTTCACTGCACAAAATCCACTCTGTAACAATTTTTGAATTAGTGAAAATAAATCTGACTGACACCACGAAACGCGCCAAACAATCCCATTTTTTTTTGTTGTTGTTTTAAAATTCTCCCTATATTTTAGGGAAGGCAAAGGGTCTAGCCCATACAGCCAAGTCTTTAGTGTATATTTTATCTGTAGTATTATGAGATAATGAGTGGGTGAAAGGTATGATTGAAATGAATTTTATGTTAAAATATGGGTGTCACATATTTTAACGCATCTAGGGAGTGCTTGGCGCGAATTGAATGGTAACAGAGTTCATGATGGTGACTGATGAAATGGATAAAACCACTTTTTATAGTGATCTTCACCACAACATCATAAGACTTGTTTTCAATGATTCTGCATAATTGCACATCAACACGGATGCTTGTGCATCAAAATAACACCACTTTCACTGCACAAAATCCACTCTGAACCAATTTAAGAATTATTGAAAAAAAATCTGACTGACACCATGAAACGCGCCAAACACTCCCCATTTTTTTTTGTTAAATCACTGTATTTTTAAGGAAGGTAAAGGAATCTAGCCTTCACAACCATATCTTGTGCCATACACAAAAGTTAGGTAGGTACCGTTCGATGCACGCCAAGCCACTGAACTCTAGAGGTCAGTGACGCCAAGCACTTTCTTGATGCGTTTAAATGTAAAATACAAGAAAAAAAACTACAGAGGAGTGTTTGGCGCGTTTCGTGACAGTCAGATTTTTTTCGATTCAGAGTGGATTTTGTGCTGTGAAAATGGTGTTATTTTGATGCACAAGCATCCGTGTTGATGTGCTATTATGCAGAATCATTGAAAATACGTCTTGATACGTGTTTGATGTTGTGGTGAAAACTACTATAAAATGAGGTTTTGAGTCACCATCATGAACTCTGTTACCATTAAATTCGCTGCAAGCACTCCCTACCTAGATGCGTTAAAATATGCGACAACGTAGTGTATTATATACTCTTTGTATGCGACACTCATATTTTAACGTAAAATTCATTTCATTCGTTTTTTTTTAAAACTGGCTTAACGTTTCTGGATACAAGTCTTTTAGGAACAGTCTTTGTATACTTTCGTTTACTTTTCTTATTTTGAATGAATGATCTTAATGCATAAAATGAATTTTACATTAAAATATGGGTGAAACACATTTTAACGCATCTAAGGAGTGTTTGGCGCGAGTCCAATGGTAACAGTTCATGACAGTGACCGATGAGGTGGTGAAAACGACTATAAAATTCTTAACGCAAACACGGCACAACACTTTTATTTCAATGATTCTTCATAATTGAACATCAACACGGATCCTTATGCATCAAAATAACACCACTTTTACTACACAAAGTCCACTCTGAAACAATTTTTGAATGATTGAAATAAAAGCTTGACTGACGCCATTGAAAGCCCGCCATACACTCCATTTAATTCATACATTTCACCCACTCTTTTTTCTTTTTTTAATTGGCTTAACGTTCCTGGATACAAGTCTTTTAGGAACTGTCTTTGTATACTTTCTTTTACTTTTCTTATTTTGAATGAATGATCTTAATGCATGAAATGAATTTATTTCACAAGACTACAGATAAAATATACACTAAAGACTTGGCTGTATGGGCTAGACCCTTTGCCTTCCCTAAAATAAAGGGAGAATAAAAAAAGGGAGTCTTTGGCGCGTTTCGTGGTGTCAGTCAGATTTATTTTCACTAATTCAAAAATTGTTACAGAGTGGATTTTGTGCAGTGAAAGTGGTGTTATTTTGATGCACAAGCATCCGTGTTGATGTGCAATTATGTAGAATCATCGAAAATAAGTCTCATGATGTTGTGGTGAAGATCACTATAAAAAAGTGGTTTTATCCATTTCATCAAGCACTATCAATAACTCTGTTACCATTCAATTCGCGCCAAGCACTCCCTAGATGCGTTAAAATGTGTGACATCCATATTTTAACGTAAATTTCATTTCATTCATTCATTTCACCCACTCATTATTTCATAAGACCACAGATAAAATATACACTAAAGACTTGGCTGTATGGGCTAGACCCTTTGCCTTCCCTAAAATATAGCGAGAATTTAAAACTAACTAAAAAAAAAAAGTAACGACACTGTCATTTTGACAGTTATATTTTGTTTGCTTTTGTTAAGATTTTGTCTTTTTGTCTACCATAGAGGACTTGTCTACGTAGGTAGTGTACGTATTTGGTTTGATTGAAGTTGTTTTTCTTTAATTTTCGTTTGCTATGCCGATGTGGTAACCTTACCTGCCCTACCTATTTCATAAGCAACTAACATCAACAACTATCCAACTACAGAACAAAGGTAATTATTGATTAACGTAGTGATTTTTGTTACGTTTCAAAAGGTGAGACAGTTTTTTAATGTATGTATTATTATAAGTGGTCTGTTTATTCTCTTTGTGTTCAGATTTGTCGATTACCATGGAAGCAGCTGACCGGCTGATCAGAAACGAAAGGGTTAACATTGGAGACGATCAAGTTATCTCAAAAGCTAACGTGTCAAGTGTCAAAAGTGATGTTGTCAATGACTGTCATTTATTCATTCGAGCTGAGGATGGAGGTGGTGATGGCCACAATATGAGCTTGACAGAAAATATGATTCAGGGTTCAAATATGGATGGTAATGTCTCTATACTTTTGTTTGCGTTTTATTTATTCCACCAAAAATGGTTGTCAAGCAAAACCATTTTACAGGTTGCAAAACAATTTTTAAATAATTTGTCAGTCTGTATATCCCCTGAAGGATAGGTAAATGTGTTAGTCTGTATATCCCCGGAAGGGTAGGTAAATGGGTAGAAGCCCACGTTCTATATAATTATGTGAGATTAGTCAACGAACAGGCTAATCAATCTGCTGGATAAGGGGATTGGAGATTGTTGGGGAGGCCTATGCATCTCTTGCCGGTGGGTGTCTCTTGGGTGAATTGATGATGATGAGGCACATCAATTGCCATAGGTATCACATCATTTATTTACACAAGGATTGTTGCTGCCCATTCCTCTACATTCCTGTAGGTCTTAGTTGATACCCATTGTCGAAACAATGAATAGGGGTGGTAATTGAAGAGGGGTAATGGTAGAGGTAAGTAAGTAGAGGGGTAAAGGTGATTTACTCCTCCACATCTAGAAGTAGTATTTTCAGATTTCAACTGTTCTTTGCATTGGTTGAAATGTTATTAGCAAAACAACAATAAACTTTAAACAATTTTATGAATTCTATGCAAGTTGTTTTTTGGAGAAAAAGTAGAACTACTTATACTAGTTTGTTATTAGCTTTAAGAAATATACAAACACAATAATAGGTTTTGAAAGACAAAAACTGAGCATTCACACCTTGCGTGTGCATTTTGTGTCATATTAGCATTTCTTTTTACATTGTTATAAGTTTCTTTCTCTATAGTAACTATGGTTTTGTCTTTTTTTAAATAATAATACAAAAATGCTAAGAAATAAAGATGTATTATAATTATTGTCTTTTTGTTTTCATTAAAGCCTGTGTGAATTCACCCATTGATTGAATTTTAACTATTATTTTACATATTGAATACCTTTTAAAGTATCTTATAGGACAGAATTTTCTATTACTTACATGTTGTCATCTTCATTGTTCCTATATTTGTACATAATCTATTTATGTTACATACAGTACATAATAGATCTTCTGGTTTATATGACATTTAAATGCTGTGAAACTTGATATCTATTAATCTAATAAAAGGAACACTTTTTGAATGTCACTGATGTACTAAGGCTTCAGGTGTCTAATAGTGTTCATTGTCAGACACACATAGCACAGGTCTAATACATCAAAATGTTGTATAGGAAAAAAAATAATAGATCTAAAAGTAATAATAATTTCTATTGCTTAAGTGCTGATGCTTATATTGTAAATTATGACAATAATTAACTTTACTACACAAAAAATGAGAATCTTGTATATTAGTGGCATGTTTTAGATTTTTCTGTAAATACTTGACTTGCTTTTCTTGCAGAAAAAACGAAGTTTGTAACTTCAACACCGGATCAAAAAAAAGAAAGTCCCTCAGAAAATCAAATGGCTGACTCTAATCCAGAATGTGATATTGAAGGTGAGTTGTTTATATAATAACAAAATTTATTTCTTTACTTCGGAGTGAACTTATGTATATGTGTAACTATTTAGGAAATGCTCTGGTGGATGGTGATAGGTGGTTAACAATTGTGCTTATCATTATTCTTATTATAATAAAGTTATTATTATAACATTACAAATGTGTTCTAACTGCCGCACTCAGAGACGTCAATTAACTTTAATGAGTATTTAATGTCAAAAATTTTCATTTAAATCTAGACCATAGACCAGGCAAGAATAGCGGCTAGTTTTGAATTGTCATTTTTTGACGTTAAGTACTCATTAACGTTATTTGACGTCTCTGCGTGCGGCAGTAAATCTCTTACTGTCAGAGACGTCAATTAAAGTTAATGAGTGCTTAATGTCAAAAAATTTCATTCAATTCTAGGCCATAGACCTGACAAGAATAGCGATTAGTTTTGAATGGTCATTTTTTGACAGTAAGTACTCGTTAACGTTATTTGACGTCTCTGAGTGCGGCAGTTAGTGCTACTTTGAAGCACAATTCTGCTTTTGAATAGGTGTTCCAGAATTACCTCTAGATGAAGGTCTACCAAGTACAGTGACAGTATTGGATGCGCCTGATGGTGGCAAGGTCTATTTGGTAGGAACGGCCCATTTCAGTGTTCAGTCTCAAGATGACGTGTCTCGGGTAATTATACATATGTCGTGGCCAAATCGTAGAATTGATCACTTCATGATGTGGCCGACCATTTCATGAAATGGTGGCATTTCATGAAATGGCCAACTCTAACTGACCATATCATGATAATGGTCTGGCCAGATCAATGAACAAACAACGTTTAACGATATGAACAGCTAAACGCATGGTTATTTCATGATATGGCCAAACATTATTAATCATATCGTAAAATAGTAACATTAACCACCGTTAGAGGCGCTTATTTCGATTTGTTTTTGTGATGCATCATGGCGGCAAATAACCTAATAAACAAACTATTAGTAATGTTGTAATGGAAGATAAAAGTGAATTGAAAGTTCGTTACAACACCAAATTATTAGAATTTTACGTTTTAAGTCACTCAAAAAACGAGCGCCACGTTAAAATACTTAACATTAACTACATTAACGATATGGCCAAACGTGGATGGACATATCATCAAACGTTGACGTTTCAATGATATGGTCAGTTTTAGCTGGCCACTTCATGAAATGCAACCATTTCATGAAATGGTCGGCCACATCATGAAGTGATCAATTCTACGACTTGGCCACGACACATACATACATAAATCACGCCAATTTCCCCGAAGGGCTACCCCTTCGGGGCTTGCAGAGGTGAACTAGCACCCACGTCTTATATATTATGATTACAAAATTCAATATGTCTTATTGTTTTCAATACAAATATATTTTATTGCACACCTTAAAATTACAAATTTTCAGAATATACAGATACAAAATAGACAGATTTGTAAATGATAACTGTTTGACGCAAAAATATATAACATTCATTTTTTTTTATTTTACACATGGCTTTTTAATTTTGTAAATGGATTGTTTTATGGCTAATTAAAAACATCTTGGACATCATAAGTAAAATTCCAGTCCATTTATTATTAGTGTAGTATTTATTTATCAATTGATTAAATAAATTTAAAGTTTTTAATTTTTGTTATTGTATTATCTTAAAAAAACGTAGGTAATTATCAAAGATTTTTATGCTTGTTTAAATATTTCAGGTAATACAAGAAGTGAACCCACACATTGTCATGGTTGAGCTGTGCCAACAAAGAACTAACATTTTGCTATTAGACGAAGAAGTTATACTCAGCGAAGCTCAGAATATCAATATCAAAAAAATTAGGTTCGTTTTTATGCTAACTGCGAAACTTAAATTGTACTTATTATAATGGTTAAAACACATTTTTTGAATCTGTTGACAGCTAAATAATTTTATATAATTAAATAATTTAATTATAATAAAATATTTCAGGGCTACTATTGCGCAGAACGGCGTGTTCAATGGCTTGATGTATATCTTATTATTGAATATGTCGGCACACATAACACGAGAATTAGGAATGGCGCCAGGGGGAGAGTTCAGGCGTGCAATGGCTGAAGTATGTATTCGAGCTGGGTTTTCAGTACATATTAATCTCGGTCTTAGGGGCTGTAATAGTTTTTATTATATAAAACTAATATGGACGCCATCGTACACCCATATCTTAATAAACCCATCAAATTTAAATGTGTTACAATTAGTTTAACATGCAAATTATACTAATACAGATTATTATTATTATAATAATAATATGTTCTTTATTGCACACATTATAGTGTCAACATGTGACTTGAAGCGCTCTGACTTTGGGATCTGTCAAGAGGGACCTATTAGAGCAGTTCTATTTTAAAAACTTGTCTCAGATGAGCTTGTATAAAGTCATTCGAGAGTACTTGTATAATGTGAACCCAGGTCTAAGGACTGTTTTGTATTAAAATGTATTGACAATGACTTGTATAATATGTTTTGTTTACAGGCCAAGAAGATTCCTCATTGTATTGTTCAATTAGGTGACAGGGCTATTGATATTACTCTGCATAGAGCCATTGCTTCTTTATCTTGGGGCCAAACCATAAGGTTTATTTGGCATCTGGTAACTTCAAAACAATCTATAAGGTACTTATACTCAAATTATTCACAGTAAATAATATTTATAAATTCATTAGATGTGTAATCATACCTAGTTTTTATAATAATTTCCCGGTGTAGGCCAATAATAAATAAATGTCAGTGATCATCACAAACATTTCGACCGGTCCCAAGAACAAAGTCATATCTTTAAAATTATCTAGTTGCAAGAGGTATTAAAAGTCAATAGTAACTGTTGCCTTTTAATACCTCTTGCAACTAGATAATTTTAAAGATACGACTTTGTTCTTGGGACCGGTCGATTTAATCCTACCAAATTCAAATTCAAATTCAAATTGTTTATTGCTTGTCACATTACATTAAATACATACGGTGGATACCAAGGTATGAATTTGCGACCTTTTGGCTGTAAAATTAAATCCTACCTTTGGATCACTCGGCCATTATTTTTTATTGACCTGCCAAAATATTTACTAGAAATAATTTAAATGGCGTAACAATGTTTGCCGGGTCAGCTAGTTATAATATAAATGTTAGAAAAATCTGTACAAAGAAAAAGAGGTCAGCTGAAAATGTCACAGAAAACTCCCGTCTTAATGCTAGTCGTATTGAATAAAAAATAAGCCTCTAAAGACACCCTGGACGATTCGAATCAGCTACTATAATTTTTGGGGTTAGAAAAAGAATTTCGAAAAATTATTAACTTGAGGCGGGAATCGAACCCGCGTCCGCTGCTATCCGGGCAGGTGCCTGACCGCTCGGCCACCCAAGACACTGATTAACTTGCCGAAATTCTTCTAACCTTTACACTTCACGTTGTAAGCCAACGGGTACCCTCGCAATGAAGAAATAAATTTCAAACATTCCAAAGCAGATATTTTTACAAATACCGTGCGTTCGGTTAAGCTTGGGTTTGCTTTATAAACTGTTCGATTTAAATTTTAACATTATATAAATGTTAGAAAAATTAGTACAAAGATTTTTGGGGTTAGAAAAAGAATTTCGAAAAATTATGATCTTGAGGCAGGAATCGAACCCGCGTCCGCTGCTATCCGGGCAGGTGCGTGACCGCTCGGCCACCCAAGACACTGATTAACTTGCCGAAATTCTTCTAACCTTTACACTTCACGTTGTAAGCCAACGGGTACCCTCGCAATGTAGAAATAAATTTCAAACATTTCAAAGCAGATATTTTTACAAATACCGTGCGTTCGGTTAAGCTTGGGTTTGCTTTATAAACTGTTCGATTTTAATTTTAACATTATATAAATGTTAGAAAAATTAGTACAAAGATTTTTGGGGTTAGAAATAAAAATATTTCTACATTGCGAGGGTACCCGTTGGCTTACAACGTGAAGTGTAAAGGTTAGAAGAATTTTGGCAAGTTAATCAGTGTCTTGGGTGGCCGAGCGGTCAGGCACCTGCCCGGATAGCAGCGGACGCGGGTTCGATTCCCGCCTCAAGATCATAATTTTTCGAAATTCTTTTTCTAACCCCAAAAATCTTTGTACTAATTTTTCTAACATTTATATAATGTTAAAATTAAAATCGAACATACTATAATTTTGCCAATAATAATTTCTAATTTGATTACTTTTTATCCGCTACCTTCAATTGTTATAAATAATGCCGGTTAATCTAATCTAATTGCAGCATCGAAGAAGTTGAGAAATGCAAACAGAAGAATATGCTAGAAGACATGTTGGAAGAGATGGCGGAAGAGTTCCCGGCGCTAAAACGCGTCTTTGTCGTCGAGAGGGACATGTATTTGTGCCACTCCCTGCAAATTGCTGCATTACAGCCGCGTGAGTTGATTGGATTCGCAACACTAATACTTATTAATTATTGATAAACAAGTCGAAGTGCCTACCTGCCGAACTCAGAGACTTCAATTAACGTTAATATGAGTATTTAATGTCAAAAAACTATAAGTCTATGGTCTAGATTGAAATGAAATTGTTTATATTTCATTTAAATATAATCAAATAATCTATGTCGATTTTCCCGCAGTAGGAACGCGAAATGCAGCCTATTGACCCTTTAAATAGCATTGCCTATTTTTTTCATTGATTTTAAACCTCATTACCAAGGACTAAGGTCTGAATTAAGTATTTAGGTAACTATTTTGCCACTGTGTTATAAAGGGTTTTAACATTATTACCAACTATTTGAAGTATGCGTGTACAGGAATTGAGACTATTGCTATCTAGAATACAGATTCGATGTGTCGATAAATACCATAAAAATGTATATTTTTTCTTACCTAACTGCGCACTGAGAGACGTCAATTAACTTTAATGAGTATTTAATATCAAAAATTTTCATTCAAATCTAGACCATAGACCCGGCAAGAATAGCGCCTCGTTTTGAATTGTCATTTTTTGACGTTAAGTACTCATTAACGTTATTTGACGTCTCTGAGTGCGGCAGCTAGTGTGCTTACCTACCGAAAACATTTCATTATCTTGGGTAACCATAAATTGACAGTATATTCGGGAATTTTCGTCGAACAAGTTTTTTTGCCTATTGTTAAACGTGGAAACCAGTTAAAAGTGGACAATCAATTATATTAATGTTTTAGGCATGGTTTTAGGTCGTGAGCCTTGTCGCATTGTGGGCGTGGTTGGCATCGGTCATGTCGCTGGCATTGTGGAGAATTGGGGCAAAATCAAGCAGCAGGATATCACTCCCCTGCTCATGTAAGTATTCTTCTTCTTCTTACACTCCTCTCTATCCTTCACTAATTTCTCATCCACCCCTCTCGCTACCATATCCTCCTTTACACAATCCATCCATCTTTTCTTTGGTCTTCCTCTCCTTCTACTTCCTTCCACATTCATACTTAACATTCTTCCGCCAACATAGCTTTCATCTCTTCGCATGACATGACCAAACCATCCAAGTCTATAACTCCGCAGCCTCTCAGTCACTGGCGCTACTTTCAAACTTCCCCTTATATACTCATTCCTTATCTTGTCTCTCCGTGTCACACCACACATCTATCTTAACATACGCATCTCTGTTACATGCACTCTTCTTTCATTAGTCTTTTTCATAGCCCAACACTCTGATCCATACAATTGATAACAGGTCTTTCTCCCTTAAGCTTAAGGGGCATCATCATGTAAGTATCCAAGTACATAGTATAATAATACCTACTAGTTGACCCCGCAAACGTTCATCACCAGCCCTTTATTGTCCCCACTACTGGGGCACGGGCCTTCCCTATCCATTAAAGAATATAGTGAGATTGGGCCATAGCCTAATATAGTGAGATTGTTGATGTGCAGTTGATGTGCGTGTTGATGGGTATTAACGACTGTAGGCAGATGCATCCGGGACAAACGGTTTAACGTGTCTTCCGAAGCACGGAGAAACTAGAGAGTAATACATTTTTGGTCACCCATGCAATGATCGGCCGTAGCGACATTGCTTAGTTTACGCAATCGCAGGCCAAGCGCGCTAGCGAGCTCCGCCAACTTACGACTGCGACTTCTGTGCCCGATAACTGGCAATAGACTCGCCAGCTATTACATGGAACTTAACATAATTGACGAAACGTGGGTGCTAGTTCACCTCTGCCTACCCCTTCGGGGATATAGGCGTGATTAATGTATTTATGTAGATAAAACTCTAGCGATACCTACGTGACAGTTTCTAAACGCGTTCGAGCGACCACCACCTGTCTAGCGCCGTCGCTAGGTGACGCTAGCGTTCCATTTCTTTTCACTCGCCGCCGCTAGATGGCACTATTACTTAGTGCCATCTAGCGGCGCTCTGTGGTCTAGTGGTTCACCCACCGGAATTAAGATCTAGAGGTCTCGTGTCCGATCTCCAGGGGGTACAAATTTGTACTCGGTTTGGTTGGTGCTAGGACTTCTTTCAAGTCCGCCTGGCTAGCTACCACCATCTTATCAAAAATCTGTCAATGTTCAATTTTAACAGCATTATTGTGTTCCGACAATGTGTGATAAGATAGCCAGTCCCTCTGTGATTGAGGGTTCCAGGTGAAGCTCGATTCCATCTACGGCCCTTATCGTCACTTACCATCAGGTGAGATGAAGGGCAAGAGCTCCCCTGTCTGGCATAAAAAAATAATAATAAATAAATATTTTCAGAATACCGCCTCCTTCCAAATCGACGCGAGTTTTACGTGTGTGCGTACGCATAGCGTGCGTGACCGCGCTTATCTACGCCGGGTACAAGTTTGTGCCGCGGCGTTGGTTGCCCTGATGACTATCACCCAAATTGTGTTTCATCGTGCTATGGTAAGTCATCAATAATTAGTGTATAATCTATTCCCATTAGGTATTTTATGGACATTTTGAACTTAAGACATATTGTGGGTGGGGTACACGATAATAAGTTCGAAATATTAGCTATATACCTACGAAATATAATTGGATTTTGGTCCCATAGTAAAAGTTCTTCAGAGTGATAGCCTCTCTGTATTTATGATTTGATTTTTATATAAACATTATATTAAAATAAATTTTAGAAAAGAGAAAATAAAGCGAGAAAAATGTCGAAAATTATCTGTCCTGATGCGGCACTCGAACCCGCGTCCCTGCAATTCAATCGCGTGCCGTTTTTATGTTGCCGAGGACATTTAATTTTGATTGGTTAACAATTTACTGATAGGGGGTTGAAAATTATTGGAATAATTTGTTAGTTTTGTATTTTCTAACGTGTTGTAGCTTAAACAATTTTTCCCTTTAGCTATTGTGTACGCTGATGAACCTAACGCAAGGATTTTTTGTAGGCTCATCCTTGTGCTGATGGTATTGAAGAACGCGGATGTGTGAAGAAGATTGTTGTAACGAATTTCACTAAAATATTTTTACATATTATAGACTTAATCTTAAGAGGAAACTTTGGTTTGTTTCAATCTGTTCAAATGGGATGTATAAATTAGAATGTCTTTATAATGAACAATCTAACTTAGGTGTTTTAAGACTTGACCTAGGAGATTGTACTGATATTATCTGCATAGATGTAAATTTAATATATTATCAGGTAAAAGGATTGTATTCGGGCTGTTTTATTAGGGCGGTTGCCCTTCGATCTTTGTGGTCGTTATGTAGTTCCAATTGTTCTATATCTATGGCATCTTGTCTCAATGTTGTAGGATTAAAGTTAAAAGTCCAGTAAGTTTTACTCTTTATTAAGTGAGTGTATAGTTTGACAGCATACATATTATGAAGCTACACCAGCTGTTATACATATTAACTTCATGACATTAAAGCTGTATGATGCAGTGTCGAGCTAAGTTAGATTCAAAAGCTATCGCAGGTACGTAACGCATGAGTTTATGTATATCATGGCAGATTAATTTAAGAGGATTATGAAGGAATTTTTTACATACTAATTTACATAAAAATTCGATACAGACCTAAGTTAAAATTGTCCCATTTCGTAAAGGTTGAGGAGGTGAAAACGTTATCCAGAGACTATATTTCAACAAGAAAATGTAGATAGCATTTCTAAAAGTACTTTCCACTATACCGCGTTCCGCCAGGCAGCACATCCCAATCTTAGAATCTTAGAAGTAAATATAGATTGTAGTACCTTGGCACATTCATTATACCGGATGACATTTATAAGACAGTGGCTCACATTTTATGACAAACTTTATTATTGACATTTTTTGTGATTAAAATTAATTATTTAAAAACATTTTACTTGAATTCTGCTTTAGTTATATAACCGGCTTAAATAACATGGTCTAGCAACTATTGATCTGATATGATAGAGCCTCACAACCGTTGATGTTGGTATGTCAAACTATAAAAGTTTTAATTTATTATTAAGTTGTTTGTGTCCCAAATAAAAGTCAGTAATTTATTGAAGAGTCAGACCGTGCCTTACGTACCTACATGATTTATCAAACTGTAACATATATTCGGTTTTAATTTTAACATTATATAAATGTTAGAAAAATTAGTAGAAAGATTTTGGGGTTAGAAAAAGAATTTCGAAAAATTATGATCTTGAGGCGGGAAGTCTTGGGTGGCCGAGCGGTCAGGCACCTGCCCGGATAGCAGCGGACGCGGGTTCGATTCCCGCCTCAAGATCATAATTTTTCGAAATTCTTTTTCTAACCCCAAAATCTTTCTGTAACATATATGTCCATTTGCCTTTAATAAATGTGATTTGTTGCCACAAAATACCTGTATCGTTGTTAAGTAATATTTGTTCTACTTTAAGAGTTGTAATAAAATTATAATTGCGGATCAGCACAGTTGATCCAGTTAATGTATGTAAGTGAAAACACCTCCAAGGTATAATATTATATATGTATAAATTAGATCATGTTTTTTTTTTATCTGTGCATGTATTTATTTGTGATGTAACGAACAAGTATACCTGCACGATATTTGGAATTTACCTATTCATACCATTCATCTTTAATATGTGTGACATTTACAATATTGTTAACTAAGTATATGATAATATTTAATTAGACTTACTCATAAATGTTAAACTAAATGTGATAGTGGTAGTTAAACTTGTGAAGGTGTGTATTAGATGTTCTGCAAGGTGTAGTTTTTGTTGAGTGGTTTGTTGATACTAAGGAATGATACGCAAACTCTACACAGAGGTCACTACCAGCGCATGCAGTAAACAAAACCAATTGTGTACAATTATATCAATCTGCTAGTCTGTTAAATTTTTCAACATTTTAATTTATCTTCTATAACATGTGTGTACCTGTATTATGTCATCCTACTGGTCATTTAAAAGTCGTTGGTCTTAAGAAATTGCTTGGAGAACGTGGTGCTAGTTTGAAGGGATAAAAAAAGGATTTGATAGAATTTTTAGTATATTTATTTATACTTATTCATCTCATTATTAAATAACGCTTAAGACTTGTCAAATATATGGCATGTTTACTGTATACGCTAGTGCTGCACCCTAGTGGCAGAATATTGCTGTAATGTTTCTTATTGTAATAAATAATACACAGTCATTTGAAGTATAGTTTGCTCAATATTATTCTGAGATATAGTAGTTACTGTGAAATTCCATTAATAATATATTATTACTACAATTACTAATTACAATTTTATGAAGTAAACTTTTAACTTTTACATCTATATATGTCTTCTACAGGAACAGCAGGCTGATTACGTAACTCTGTTGCTAACAATTCTATATTTCAATTCTTGATTTACATTAAAGAATTTTGGTTGCTTTTGCGATTATATCTTTACTATTTTAGAGCCCCTCACAACGAACTCTGTTGGCAACTAAAACTGTTAAATCACAATTACATAATCGCAAAAGCAACCATTTCATTAATTTTAATGGAGAATTGTTAGCAACAAAGTCATCTAATTAAGCCTGCAGTAGAAGGTTCCTTATTGAAATCTGTTTAAACTAGACTGATGTTTATTGTATGTACGTACTTAGATGTTATGATAAATTATATACCTATCATATTTACCTTACCTTCGTGTTATTATAGACGTATTGCTCATTTCATACAAATATATTCTAAATTTATGGCAGTAAAGTTACTGTTGCAGAATGCAATTTTGTGTTGTCTTGTTTTGTATTAAAGAAGCGGTATACTTATATAAGATATTAATATTATATTTTACTAAACATAGCACATATCTTGTAGTAAAGTGCATCAAAATCACGACGCAGTACTTTCTAAAATCATTGATAATTATATCATAACGGGGACATGAGGAATTTGTACATTTATGCATAAAATATACCTAAGTAAATAAGATATTTACTGTACCTCTCTACACAAGTAGCTTTTATAGAATACCATGCATCGTGGTTTTGACGCACTGACTGTTGAAATAATTTCGTTACAGGGCAGTAAACTTACTTGATTTTCTGACATAATATCACATAACACTATTCTGTATTATATTTATAAAATATGAACAAATCTGGCAAAACTTTTATTGGTAAGCGAAAATCGCTGTTCAACAATACGTACTAAAATATTTATGTCACGCCTGATCATAAAGTGGACTTTTACGCCCGCTAATACGGGCACGTAAAATCCCACTTCATGGTCAGGGGGTGACATAAAACTATGATCTTACCTCGGGCGACAAAAAAGAGGCCTCAGATCACCAAGTATCTGAGACATTCTTTGTTTTATCGTCCTTGGTATATAATCTACTATTTAGTTTTCTTGTTGGTCATATAACTGTTTATTATATCAGTTAATCATAATATACTTAAATGTCCTGAAATTATTAACCGCAGTTTGGTGCATTTAGTATTTAGTTTAAGGCGAATTATACCTACGCAACATAGAGATCCTTTCTTTCTGTTTTTCATGCAAGTATCACTCAAAATAATTATATTTGCACGAACACCACACATTTGAAATGAATCAACTTTACGGATTAGACTCGCGTATATTTAGGTCGGGTTCAATAATAATGCCAAAGACTTAAATGAATGTTCGCGAGGCTAATCCGTAACAGTTGTTTTGTTTCAAATATCATTAATAATTAATTTAATGCAAATAAAAATGCAGTGTTTTAGTTCATCGTGCTTAGCTCGCAAACTTCAATGGTATAATACCATTATTTTGTTCTTGTTACAAGTTCTGTGCTAGTCATGGACATGTTGTTATTCGCTCGGCCTACTGCTGCTGGCCATTATTGACCTATCTATTAGAAGCGTATAATAATAATTATTTACATATTTAAAACTAATATTACTATGGAGGCATATGTCTTTTGTCTTGATGTGTTTTGGAATTAAAATTCATTTTAAGTAAGAATCTTTTTCATTTATTTGTGACGTAAACACAACATTTTACTTCATTTCAAAAAATAAATTATTTTTATGCAAAGGATATAAGAGTCTCTTCGAGACAATGGAGTAGTCTGCTTCCTGGGCCCGTAGTCAAGTGAAAATCGTTTCATAACGATAACGTGTCGAAGTTCGTCACGATCGGCCACATTACTTTGGTATCTACAGCTTCTTAGCTTGTTTGAGTATGGTAAGATTATTCCGGTGAAGCTTATGTGAGTATGGCTATTGTTTGAGGCCAAAATCCCTGTGAACATCTATCTAAATTGCGCAGTGCTCCTAACTTGGGCACTAATTGGATGAATAATTTGGAGATATTTTATTGTGATACCCCCGAACACAGAGACACTACTCGAATTTTGAGCACTGCTTATAAAGTTAAGTGTCAGAATTTTTAAGGAAAAACGTCAATTTTGTCAATACTTAAATGTGAAGCCGGACTTAAACTTTGAGTGTAAAGTGAAAGAAGTACCTAAATATCTATCTAACCCCGAATACAGAAACGCTACTCAAAGCTTGAGTCCTGCTTAACATTTAATTATTGTCAGAATTAACATTTTTCCATACAAATTCTGACAGGTATTATCCACTTATCTTTATAAACAGTGCTCAAAATTTGAGTAGCGTTTCTGTATTCGGTGGTAAGGATCGCAGCAATTGGAAAGAAGTGATCTTTGCCCCTACCCCTGTGCGATGAAACGTGAATATGTATGCATGTCTTTATGTTCCGGACACTGGGCAGATCGCGAATGATATTCTGCGTCTCGTCATATATTTTTCCTGTGTGCTTAGGCAACTGAAAATTTTCAGGAAAATCGCTAGGCAGTTTGTCCAATCCAACATCGCATTACATTAAAACCTGTTTGAAAAGGATTTTGATCTGTTGAGAAGGATTTTGATTGACGAATAATGTCTATAGCTTACTTCACAATGACATCGTCATTGCACTAGTCATATCACGATAATGGACATAGAACTGTAAAATATATAAAAATCTACTAATAAACCATGACAAAATTTTCCGTGAAACCAAATTATTCCGCGTAACTATGAGATACCAAGCATGCTTCATCCTCAAGCAGTTCAGTAGACGACTATATACAATAGTTACTAATCGACCTATTCACAAGTATGGTAAGTTGAGATTTCCTCGCGAAATAAAAAGTTAAAGCATAGGTACTTGTATACATAAATCACCCCTTTTTATCCTCGAAGGGGTAGACAGAATAAATAGTGAATTAAACCCATGATAAACCATATTGACACTATATTAATTCTTCATAATTACATATGCAAATTAAACTTTCAGCCGCTTGCACTGTAATCCCAAAATCGTTTCAATCTTCGTCAAGTCTGAAATTACCAGCCGCCGCTACACTGCTTCAAAATGATGCTCGAGCCACAGTCGTGTTGCTGGGTACCGTACACTTCAGCAAGCAATCGGTTGAAGATGTTTCCCAGGTATTTCCACAATTTTGTTTAACAATTATCGTTAGTCGACGGCAGAACGTGGTAGGTGTCGTATAAGGCAACTAATTGCCACACTCGAGACGTCAATTAACGTTAATGAGTACTTAGTACAAAATAATGACAATTAACAACTAGTCGCTATTCTTGCCGGTTCTATGGTCTACATTTAAATATATTTTTGGACATTAAGTACCTACTCGCTAATTGAGTTTTTGATTGTTGTTGATTGACATCTCTGAGTGCGGCAAATAGAGTTATTTAACAAGGAATGGGTAGCACTGTTCTTGGTGCACCATCTGGCAAATTACTGCTAAGTATTAAAGTTCCCGATGGATGACAATAGGCTAGCCCCCTATCATATGGAACCTGACCCTTTAGAGGAGAGAGGTGTGATTTATGTATGTGAATGTGTTTATATAATTATCGTTATAATAAGTAAGCATATAATAAAAGTTAAGTAACTACCTATTACAATATTTACAATATCCCTCTCCAATACAGATAGTAAGAGTTTTAAATCCCAATGCGATTCTCGTGGAGCTATGTCGACAAAGGGTGTCACTTTTGGAATTGGATGAAAAGAAATTTTTGGAAGACGCCCAGAATTTTGATGCTAGAAAAATGAAGTAAGTGTCAGGAATTCCTACAAATAGTGCCTAACTGTTGATTGAATAAAATTTCGAAGAAAAGTCTCCAATTACACGTTAGGTAGGTTTTTAGACACATTTTAGCTAACACTCTCTGGTTGAATGTCCATTTCTCAATTATTAATGACTTACTAGCAAAGTAGCGTTATAGCGTCTCACGTTCTTCCACGTAGGTAACCTTGACATGGTCTATCTCACACGTACCTATAGGTACGTACGTGGCTATATGTACGTACTCTTACCTCTTTAGACTCTTACCACCAGACTTCGATAAAGACATGGAACTAAAATACAACCAAAAGAATTTTACTTTTGCCATTTTGCTGTTTTTGGAGGTCTCAATATCAACTTCATCGAACATCGCTGCAGTGAGCCGAATACGAATTTTGTCGAGGAATTCACTACTGGCATGGCTGCCTCCAGACATGCCTGCTGGACCTCGCTTCTAAATATAGGCCAGACTGACTGTGACGGTCCTACGCTAGACAAACATCGCACAGACCTATAGAAGCGGGGTCCGATGGGCTGCATCTGCAGCCATGCCCGTCTAGTGAATTCCCCGCTGTAATATTCCTAAATTTTATTGAATTGGAAGTGAAACTAGCTTCGTCCGTCCTTACTATATTCCGACAAGTTCGAGCGAGTTTTCCCTGCTCTCATCACCCGCCCCCGCTAACTTTTAGATTGCCCCGACCCCGTCACCGTCTCTCACCCCGTAGGAAGGTCG
This sequence comes from Cataclysta lemnata, assembly GCA_963931975.1. Taxonomy (NCBI): domain Eukaryota; kingdom Metazoa; phylum Arthropoda; class Insecta; order Lepidoptera; family Crambidae; genus Cataclysta; species Cataclysta lemnata. Next base: position 6,139,168 of record OZ008343.1, read on the forward strand.
CGCACGAAGTTGTTGGACTAGAACCTGTGATTATTATTACTTTGTCCATCCCGGGTAGCATGACCACCGAAACATGATATGATATAGTAATTTATCGCGTTGAACTGTCAAAAATCATTGGATTTTAACTCTTGAATAAGCCTAATTTGAATAATTGAAGAAGCCTATACGGCTCTATGTTATAGATATAGCTATTTATAAACTTTTAAAAAATCCAATGGTTTTTGTAAGTTCAACGCGATAAATGGCTATATTATATCGTGTCTTAGTGGTCATGCTAGCCAGGCAAAGTTCCCCAAGTTAATTTATTTCCATAGACAAGCAGTGAAGGGTCAAAATCTTGCGTCCGGCATGCTACACGCAATGTTGCTCAAAACATATGCAGATATAGCTAAAGAGCTTGGTGTTGCCCCGGGAGGAGAGTTTCGAAGAGCTTATCAAGAGGTAACCGATGGTGATAATTAGTACCATAATTATTCGAACTTTTACTAACCACCAAAATATTAGATAACCGATTCTGTGACCGTATAATAAAGTTATCAATTGATTGATGCATATGCTTAGGTACTAACATAACGCTACTGTTTATAAAGAATGTTCTGTTAAATTCTGGTGCATTTTCGTGGAATTTACTGTACTAAAATTGTTGTCGAGTCAATGTTTTTATTTATTCTGTTCGGTAAACACTTCTTATCGTGCCATTCTATTAGCGAGCAGTTCGTGGACCAAACATTCTTTAAAAGAAAAACTAATGTGTCACAGATACCATGGTTGTCTACATAACAGTCGTTTTGTGAAACCGTTAAAATGTTTTCTGTGACAAATTTTATTTCTAATTTGACTTTTGTTTTTTCAGATGAAAAAAATACCAGGTTGCAAATTGTTTCTAGGAGATCGACCTATTCAGATAACAATCGCGAGAGCTTTTCAGTCTCTAAGCGTGTATGAACTCGGCCAAGTGCTGTATCACCTGACAAATGCAAATCCAAAGCCTTTAGAGTATGTTTTTATTTATTTAATTACCACCCACGACACTATCCGCCAATGAAGCGCTGATCCCGACATTTGCAATAGCAAAGTTGGTACTACCATAATGATCTATGCTTAGCTTTAAGATCTTAAACTGTACCTACATCATGGAATGCAATAAACAATTGAGTAGGACCTACTACTAAATGTCCTACACCTCACCATTAGAACACCACACCGTACACACACTTATCACTATCGATTAGTTGTGACAATCATCATCATCGTCATCAGCCCATTAATGTCTCCACTGCTGGGGCACGGGCCGTTTCTATGGCTGGAAGAATATAGGGAGATTGGGCCATAACCTACAACGCTGGCCCATTGCGGGATAGTGGGCCAACGGCGAGCCAACGGCGTAATCTGCCTTCCGAAGCACGGATGAACTTAAGAAAATAATTGGTCACCCATCCAATGACCGGCCTTAGAGAACATTGCTTAGTTTACGCAATCGCAGACCAAGCGCGCTATGCCACTGCTCCTACCCTACATGGACGGCCACAAGTCTTCAATATCTAACGAAATAACCCACGTCCCCGAACGTATACAATTATTTTCGATAGTACCCACTTACCTACTATGTAAAATGTTTCCTTTTAGCAAACACCAGTTAGAAAGATACAAAGACAAGGACTTTGTCCAAACTCAGTTTGAGGAAATTACTAGAGATGTGCCAGCTTTTAAGAAAATATTCCACGTGTTTGTCGACGAACGAGACAAGTGTTTAGCGTATTCCATACAGGAGTGCGTGCGTACTGGTAAGCTAATAAAAATGAAATCGAGTTGTTCAAGCTTGGCAAAAAGGAGTTTGCTGCGGAGACAGATAATAGTTATTTGTTGTACGTGAGTGCAAAGTTGTTTTTTAACCGCGTGCTCAATTTTGATGACCGAGCTAGCGAAGGATTCTAAAATTGAATCACGAGCGTAGCGAGTGATTCAAAAATTAGAATCCTGAGCGATAGCGAGGGAATCAAAAGAGCACAAGATGAAAAATCTTTGCACTCGAGTGCAACACGTAACTTTTCATCCCCCCCAACGAGGAAATTGAAAAATACAAAAAAAAATACAATCACAACAATTTCTATTTTCACCCAGAAACTTCCACAACACCCTCCCATTAACCCAAACACACCCTCAACACCGACCCAGAAACACCCACAACATTCACACCCGCAATACACATCCATCCACTCAGACACACCCAAAAAACACCCATTCACCCAGAAACACCCACAAAACACCTATTCACCCAGAAATACCCACAAAACACCCATTCACCCAGAAACACCCACAAAACACCCATTTACCCAGAAACACCCAAAAAACACCCATTCACCCAGAAACACACACAAATCACGCATTCATCCAGAAACACCCACAAAACACCCAGTCACCCAGAAACACCCACAAAACACCCATTCGCCCAGAAACACCCACAAAACACCCATCCACCCAGACACACCTCCAACACCCACCCATCCACCCAGCCACACCCGCAAAATTTATCCAGACACACATGTAAGTACCTAATAAACATTACCGTCCCTAATGGAGTTCCGAGACGGTCAACCAGCTTGAGTCAAGCACGTTGATTTTCTGTATGTTTTTGTTTCGTTGCTAGCGTAAACAAATCGAACAAACCTAAAAAGCTTTTAAATGCTTGACTCAAGCATCAAGCAAGCATTGTAGACGATCAAAATGTTTAAAGCAAGATTGACGCCAAGCTGATTGACCGTCACGGAACTCCAAGGTTTTAACAAATTTATGACGTGAAAAGAAAATGGCGCGCGCAAAGCAAATTACAAAAAAATTACACCAAGAAGGGTCCGAGTCTGAGTTTTTAAGAAATTAAAATAGGTTGCATGATAATTTCGGCACCATGGAGGTAGAAATAAATAGGTGTAATGATGTTTTGAATTCACAACTCATTGCACACAATGTTCTAAATTCAAATTTACTTTATCCTCTAGAGGATAAAAACGGCTTTTGCACTCAGATATCGAAAAGCAAAAACGCCTTTTCCGAGATGGTGGGATGAAAAACTTTTGTTATTTGTAATAGGCAAAACTGATTTGCTGTCGCGAACTCTGGTAGATCAATTTGTCAAATTATTCGGTAACTTTTCGATTTATTTGTATTTTCATTTATTAGTTCAATTCAACGGTTATCTGACTAAAAATGAAAAAACAATAAAAAGTGGCGCCCTCATTTTATCGAAACTTTTTTTTTGCCACGCTTTAAATAGGAATCTGTTATTAAAAACTACCGATCTCGACACTCTTACGTTCATTTTGCATTTTTTTTTGTCATCGACTTCTAACATGAGGTTAATGCTCTCTATTAACTAATGCTCTCTATAAACTCTTCTTATGGATTATTAATTATTATGAAGTGGAAACTTCTGTAATGTAATTTCAATCGTTATATTTTTAGTTCCTGAGAATCCCCGTGTCCTCGCCGTGGTTGGAATGGGTCATGTAGATGGTATCATGAAGTACTATGGAAAAATGAAACAGGACGACATAGTGCCGTTGTTATTGTAAGTACCTGCCTACCTCTCAATAATAAAATCATACATACATAAATAAATCACGCCTATATCCCCGAAGGGCTAGGCAGAGGTGAACTAGCACCCACGTTTCGCCAGATATGGTAGGTCCCAGGTAATAGGTGGCGAGCCTATTGCCATTTATCGGGCACAAAAGTCGCAGTAGGTACATAGCTAGATGGTATAAGAGGAACGCTGCTGCCCATTCCTCATCACTGATTTATCCATGATAAAATCGAATCATAGTAAGTACGCCCGACTGTACAAATGTTGAATTACATCTCCAGTCAATTGTCGACCTTAACATATTTGATGTAAAAGGCAAAAAATATTGAAAAATTGACATATTGTCATATTGTGTTAAGCTAACGTGCTGTTGACTGTACCTATATTGTACCAAGCATAGATTTAATATCCGTCCTATCAATCCTATTCCCTAGATAATTATTGTAATAAAGATTGCTTTAAAATATATATGAGTGGATTATTGTAATATTAAGTCAATATGTTACGTTTTTTTCGTAGAGGTTATGTGTCGTGTACCTAACTATTGAAAATTTTAACAATTTGTTCCTTATTTTCAGCGGATAGACATTAATTATCATCAGAAAAGTGATTAATACAGACACATATAGATCATAAAAGGTGGGTAGTCTATTTGTGGGATTTAAGGGGTATGGTGTTTTCTGTTCAATTACCAATGTCCAATAGTTTTAAACAATTAGTCATTGTCCATGCCCGGCTAGCATGACCACCACAACCCGATATGATATAGCCGTTTATCGCTTTGAACTTTTAAAAATCATTGGATTTTTGACAGTTCAACGCGATAAATGGCTATATCATAAAGCCTTTAAGGCTACAACTTATAAATATAGCTATTTGTAGCCTTAAACTCTCAAAAATCCAATGATTTTTGATTGTTTAAAGCGATAAATGACTATATCTTATCGTGTTTCGGTGGTCATGCTAGCCGGGTTGGTCCTTTATAAATCTCCATTACATTGTTGGTAGTAGAAGTCACCTTAAAACTGATGTTTAGTTAGTAATATCTACTTGCCCGGCTAGCATGACCACCGAAACACGATATGATATAGCCTTACGGCGGGTTCGAATATTCCACCTACCAGGTACCAGGTGAAGATAGACGGTGGTCATGCTAGCCCGGTTGGGTTAGTTAAATACACAACATTTTTATCAAGTTATTTTTTTATGAATAAAACTCCTCCACATAAATATATAAATATTTACATACCTACATATTATGTACAGTCAACAGAACGTCACTACACTATTTTATAATAACATACCCGAATCGCTCGATAGATGTCAATAGCGAAACCTACTGTTGCAAGAATGCAATTTTGAATTGTGTTTCTTTTGTGTTAGAGAAGCGATCTGTTGGGCATAATTATGCGTTTCTTTTGGATCGCAGGATACCTATACCTACGTGAACGTGAAAGCTCCTCTGCACACCATACTTTACTTTTCGTCATTTTGATCCCCATCATAAAGATTGGCGAATGTTACACCTCTGCCTACTCCTTCGGGGATATAAGCGTGATTTATGTATGTATGTATTTTGGTATACTACACATACGATACGGATCGCGTCAGTACGACAGTAAATTTCATTGAGTGCACTCGAACGTTTCGTATTAAAATAAATAAAGCAATGAGTGATGCGCGTATAAGCGCGTCCTGTTCCATCGCTGACAGAATGAATAGAGGAGAGTAACTAAATACATACATACATACATACATAAATCACGCCTATAATATAAGGGATCGGCAAAGGTGAAATAACAACCACTTATCGCCAATTCCGCTAGATCCCATGTAATAAGCCTATTGTAAGCCTATTGCCATCTATCGGGCACATCAATCGCAGTATATTTCTGATGGTACAAGAGCTCATTGCTGTCTTTACCCTTAGTCGCTTTGTACGACACCCACGGGATAGATGGGGGTGATGACACTCTGCCGTCACTACACGTAAATGTAGGCTAGTGCTTTGTGATTATTCAAAAAAAATGTTTAAGTGATTATTCTGACTGGTTATTCTCCTCTACTGACGCGATAAATATCAATTAGAGACTGGACGCTCGATATTTATCGACGATACTTGATCCAGATCGTAGATTTTAAGATTTCTTGAAATCCAATGATCCGTATCACGAATCGTGATACGCTATTCTACACACTCGATAAATATCGTGATCCTCCAAATATCACGATATTTATCGAACGTGTAGCATTCGCCATTGTCTTAACCCGTCAGTTTCAAAAATTAATATTTGAAAGTAGGTGATAATAAGGCAATAGCTTAATTTTCGCTTGCCATTTAGCGCTAATGTGATATTATTGGCATGAATAATTCCAAAATATTCCATTAGTCTTTCATAATTTTCCCCACATTCAGTCAAAGAGAATTTTTAAAGTCATTTTCTGAAGAGCCTGTAAATTGACGTAACTCGTATCTAATTAGTTTGATATGTTGTATGGTAATAATGATTTAACTTATTACTAGATCTTTAACTGCCCTACTCAGAGACGTCAATTAACTTTAATGAGTATTTAATGTCAAAAATTTACAATAAAATCAAGACAAGAATAGCGACTTAATGTGAATTGTCATTTTTTGACGTTATGTACTCATTGACGTTAATTGACGTCTCTGTAGGCCTATTCGCTAACTTTTTTTGACACTTGAAAGTGATGATCACCGAACTATTTACCCATTACTGTTTTCACAGGACATGTGTCACAATAACGTTAGTAAGTAAAGTAGTAATGGATCAGTAAATAGTTCAGTGATTATCACTCTCAAGTGTCAAAAAAAGTTAGCGAATAGGCCTACTGAGTGCGGCAGTAAGAAGGTGTATTTGTGTAGGTATTTATTTTTTTTCTATCATTTTCAGAGTTCCGCCTCCGCATTTTACTACTATTTTGATCCAAAAGGGAGTAAAGATAACATTTTATATTTTGTTGTTTTCATTATTTTACAAGATAATATATGGATAATATCAATTATAACTGTTACTTAAAACATAGTTTTTATTTTAATAGTTAATTGATTTTTGTTACTCAGCATCTTCTTTAAAAGTTAATTTTTGGGATGAGAAATGATATTCCGTTGCCGTGCTAAATAGGAGAAAAAAAAAAAACGAGTGTTTGGCGCGCCTTTAATAGTGCCGGTCAGATTTTGTTTTTGAGTGGTTTTTGTGCAGTGGAAGTGGTGTTATTTTGATGATGTTCAAAAAAGCGAATCATTATACATACATAAATCACGCCTATATTCCTGAAGGGGTAGGCAAAGGTGAACTAGCACTTACGTTTCGCCAATTATGTTAGGTTCCATGTAATAGGTGGCGAGCCTATTGCCATTTATCGGGCACTTGTCAATGTCGCAGTTCTATTGCTAGTTTGTATAAGAGGAACGCTGCTGCCCATTCCTCATCACTGATTTATCCTTAGTCGCCTTGTACGACACTCACGGGAGAGATTTGGGGTGTTGACAATTGTATTCTACTCTGCCGTCACTACGCGGCGTCATTGAAAGTGTTCTAATTATTTCAAAAATTATGTGGTGAAAACCACTATAAAAGTGGTTTTGTCCACCTCATCAGTCACCATTTTGATTTTATACCATACAATTCGCGCCAAGCACTCCTAGATACTCACACCCATATTTTAACGTTGAATTCATTTCATTTATACATTTCACCCACTCCTTATTTCATAAAAATACAGATAAAATATCATACTAAAGATATGGCTGTATGGGCTAGACCCTTTGCCTTCCCTCAAATATAGGGATAATTTAACAAAAAAAAAGGAAAGGAGTGTTTGGCGCGTTTCGTGGTGTCAGTCAGATTTATTTTCAATGATTCAAAAATTGTTACAGAGTGGATTTTGTGCAGTAAAAGTGGTGTTATTTTGATGCACAAGCATCCGTGTTGATGTGCAATTATGCAGAATCATTGAAAATAAGTCTCGTGATGTGTTTGATGTTGTGGTGAAAACCACTTTTCAAGTGGTTTTGTCCACTTCATCAGGCATCATCATGAACTCTGTTACCATTAAATTCGCTCCAAGCACTCCCTAGATGCGTTAAAATATGTGGCACCCATATTTTAACGTAAAATTCATTTCATTCATACATTTCACCCACTCATTAACTCATATGACTACAGATAAAATATACACTAAAGACATGGCTGTATGGGCTAGACCCTTTGCCTTCCCTAAAATATAGGGAGAATTAAAAAAAAAAGAAAGAGGGGGGGGTATTTGGCGCGTTTCGTGGTGTCAGTCAGATTTATTTTCACTAATTAAAAAATTGTTACAGAGTGGATTTTGTGCAGTGAAAGTGGTGTTATTTTGATGTACAAGCATCCGTGTTGATGTGCAAATATGCAGAATCATCGAAAATAAGTCTCATGATGTGTTTGATGTTGTGGTGAAGATCACTATAAAAAGTGGTTTTATCCATTTCATCAAGCACCATCATTAACTCTGTTACCATTCAATTCGCGCCAAGCACTCCCTAGATACGTTAAAATATGTGGCACCCATATATAACGTAATATTCATTTCATTCATACTTTTCACCCACTCATTATTTCATTAGACTACAGATAAAATATACACTAAAGACTTGGCTGTATGGGCTAGACCCTTTGCCTTCCCAAAATATAGGGAGAATTAAAAAAAATAATAATAATATAAGAAAAAAGTAAGAGGAGTGTTTGGCGCGTTTCGTGGTGTCAGTCAGATTTATTTTCACTAATTCAAAAATTGTTACAGAGTGGATTTTGTGCAGTGAAAGTGGTGTTATTTTGATGCACAAGCATCCGTGTTGATGTGCAATAATGCAGAATCATTGAAAACAAGTCTTATGATGTGTTTGATGATGTGGTGAAGATCACTATAAAAAGTGGTTTTATTCATTTCATCAGTCACCATCATGAACTCTGTTACCATTCAATTCGCGCCAAGCACTCCCTAGATGCGTTAAAATGTGTGACACCCATATTTTAACGTAAAATTCATTTCATTCATACATTTCACCCACTCATTATTTCATAAGACTACAGATAAAATATACACTAAAGACTTGGCTGTATGGGCTAGACCCTTTGCCTTCCCTAAAATATAGGGAGAATTTAAAACTACTATAGAAAAAAGTAACGGTCAATTTGTCATTTTTGTTTGACATTGACATTTATTTTGAGGTTGAGTTGAGCAAGAACCTCTGAGGAAGTTTTGTTTGTTTACTTTAGAAAATGTATTTTATTTTAAATCTGCTAATAGTACTACAGTTTGGTTATACATTTAATAAAAAGAGTGATTGTGGGTGCAGTGTAAACAGCGATCGTCGTAGTAATTTATTTGATGAAAACAATACAGAATTCAATGAGGAACAATCAAAGCAATGTTCTGAAATTCCTCAAAATGTAAATAAGTGTTATGTGAAAGATACTTTAAAAAATATGGTGCTAATACCTGAAGGAGAATATCAAGTTGGTACCGATGACATAATTATCGAAAATGATAAAGAAGGTCCAATGCGAATGGTTAAACTGAAAAGTTTTTACCTAGATAGATATGAAGTATCTAACAGCGATTTTGATATATTTGCCAAGTCAACGAACTATAAGACTGAAGCTGAAGTATTTGGAGATAGTTTTGTTTTCACATTATTTCTTAATAGTACAATAAGGGATCAACTTAAGGATTTTAGAGTTGTACAAGCTCCGTGGTGGTACAAAGTTAATGGAGCTAGTTGGAAACATCCTCACGGACTAGGCTCTAATATCAAAGGTAAGTTGCATAACCTTTACATAACATACTTTTCAGACATTGATAATGGTAGCATCTGTTAGATGCTACCATTATCCATTATCCCTATGCTGTATCTGTTATAGATATTATGAATCATCCAGTTATACATGTCTCATGGAGAGATGCCAAAGCTTATTGTAAATGGAGAGAGGCTCGTCTTCCAACAGAGGCTGAATGGGAAGCCGCTTGTAGGGGCGGTCACTATAGCACAAAGTATCCATGGGGTGATAAATTGTTCCCTGACAAAAAACATATGTATGTAATTTTTTAATTATTTAATAGGACAAGCAGTATTGAATAAAACATCAAAGTTAATAACAGTAACTAATATTTCTGCATATTAATATATGGCCAATATTTTCTTAATTCATAAGTATTATTTAGTAGATAGTTCAATACACTTGTTTACTGACATTTTACCATTCTATCATGTTTGCTTATTTGTTAATTTCACCATAATGAAGTAATGTTAATGAGTTTGGTTTAGCTAAAATATTTTTATTTGCCTAAATCATATAACAAACAAAATCAATTCATACTGTTAAATTTTTCAGGGCTAATATATTTCAAGGAACTTTTCCGAATCATAATTCAGCTAAAGATGGCTTTAAAGGTACAAATCCAGTTGACATTTTTCCTGAAAATGGTTTTGGCTTATACAATATGGCAGGAAATGTCTGGGAATGGATTGAAGACTCATGGTCGTCAGAAAACGTAAGATTTTTTTATTAATACAATAAATTCAGTCTGTCATATTTATTTCATTATATTCTAATAACATAAATTTATTGCTTTTTAAGATTTAATTATTAACAAATTGAACTGTATTTTTACAGCCATCAGAAAAAGTAAAAAAAGGTGGTTCATACTTATGCCACAAATCTTACTGCTACAGATACAGATGTTCAGCACGATCCCACAACACTGAAGATAGCTCAGCAGGAAACCTTGGTTTCCGATGTGCAAAATCTATCATAGCTTAAAAAGTCTGTCCATGGTCTACGACTGTACTTTAACATTTACAATTAGTACTTAAAATATTATTATTTAATCATTACAACATTAAACTTTAATGTTTACCTAAACCTACCTGAACCTCACATTATATTTCTAGGTTTATATATACATGCTCTTTCTAGGCTTATGTATTACTGCAGTATATAATTGTTTATTAATTTATATATATTTAAAAAAATCTGTGATTTTTACAATATTTGAAGTAAGTGCATTATGTATTAGAGGTTTTAATGTATGTTATTATGATCATTTGATACTTAATAAATCGAATTTAACTTTAAACTTGTTCAAATTTTAGATCATAGTATTTATAGTTGATTTGACCTTTAACTATCTTAGGAGAGAACACACTATATTATTAAATATCCTACATTGTTCCATAATTTTATCTCATTGTTTGCATATTATGAGTAAATAATATGCATCTTGTTCATTACCAGTAGGTACTCAGTGCATCGGAAAATAAAGTCATAGTGTGTTGTGGTTCAGGTTATTGATAAGGCCATTGTTGCATACCAATCCAAAAATCTTACCAAAAATAGATCTGTTAAATCTACCATAGGTAGAAGAGTTATAGTGAAGGTATTCCAGTAAAATTTCTACCACATAGTTGAAATCTAGGCTGTTCAACAGCCATGTTTCGAGAACAAATATTTGTGCCCGTTATGCTATTAAGGACAAGTAGATGCCCCATATCAAACACATTCCTCTCAACCTCTGTGAGTCAAAATACTTTTTGCACATGACACCCATAGTTTAGTTTAGTTAGTACTTGTGTGTTTATTGGCAATTGTATATAATTATGTATATTGAAAATATACTACATAAACATAATATAGAACCATGACCTTGAGAGCAATTTTTGTACCTCATGGTACATACATGGACTCCTATCAGAATTCGAACCTGGGGCTTGGGTGTTAACCAGTGATTTAACCAACAATAATTCCAAATGAACAATACTAGCTTTTATGTATGGATTTGAGTGTTACTAATTTAATATCTTGTAGACAATGCAATAACATTAATTAAGAATATTGAGGATTTCTTAACCTATCTATATCGTTAATAGCAATAAAGGATATGGGAAGGATAAAGCTTATTTAAAATCAAAGATAAACACATTTGTAATAATTATACTTATCATGTATTTATTTGCATATCTTTGTATAAAAATTACAATAGGTACATAAACCAAATTTCAATATGAATGAAATAAAATGTATAAAAGTGGCGAGCTTCAGTTTATGCTTAAAACATGGACAACATATTTGGTGTATAGAGCACCTCATAATTTTGTAAGTAGTAAGTACAAAAACAAATCGGAAGACTATAAATAAAGGAAGAACTTTGATAGCTAATTCTACAAAACCTGTTAATTTGATCTTATATATAGAGAATTTTGGATTTAAATAAAAGATAAATTAAAATAAATAAATAAACACAACCACTTCAGAGTTACAATCTAAAATACATTGACAATCAATGTTAAGCAGAAAAATTCAGTTACTGTACTTAAATAAAATAAAAACAATAATTATTAATTGTATAATTCGATTAATACTACAACAAAAATGTTGCATTAAAGAGTGACATGTCTTATTAACAACACATCGTCAACTTAATAAATTGCGTCAATCATTAATTACAGCAGGTTGAGCTGACATTAGCTAAGATAATATTGCATTTGCATATCTACAACAAAAATTGATCAGCTATAAAATCAGTAAAACTTAGGCAAGGTACATTAACAGCTTCAAACTATAAGCACCCTCAGTGAAATAGTTGCATAAAGTAATTCAACAATATAACCACCTTGAGAACTCTAAGTCTAAAAGCATTATCACCAAACCAATAGTACAAAACGCTATGCGATCACAAATCTAACTACACTTTTATATCGATAAAAAAAAATTTACACCATCTACACCATATGTACACTAGATAAAATCACATGAACCGCTAACAACTAGGGTTATGATGAACACAATGCAAAACGCACTGCCAACACCGTCACCTTGGAGCCCGGCGATCAAATGAGTGTCAAGTCCCATAAAGGATCACTTGTGTTACCCGTTCCCTTGGGCAGGTAATTTGATTTAAATAGCCTTGTCTGAATTTACATATCCGTTATACTTAGGGAAAAAACTAAATTTCACACCAAAGTCAAGTCACCATGCAAACATTCCGGTTCCATTAAACACTCGTGACACTGCACTTATTATCACAATATGCACTAAACAGTTCTGGGATGTAGTGGCCGGTGAGCAGAGACTCGTGTGGATCACAGACTGGTACGGAATGCAAGGGCTGGCGTGACGGCCGGTCAGTTGCCGGCAGGCAGTACGGGTCGCGCGCGCACTGACCCGTGCCCATTTCGCAGTGAGGTCACGCCGTTCTGCACTATCCCGTTCTTGTACGGCTTCAGGTCTGTCTCCAAGACTGTTGGTTGGGGGGATTTGGCACGCATCTGGAATTCATCAAAATAATTTCATCAAGTCAGTAGTGGTCAACACGGTAACATTTCTACAAAACGGTTTGATAGAAGAGATAATTAATACTGTTAATACGCCGTATGGTGACGGCAGAGCAGAATACAATTGTCACCACCCCAAATCTGCCGTGGGTGTCGTACAAGGCGACTACGGATAAATCAGTGATGAGGAATGGGTAGCAGCGTTCCTCTTATACAAACTAGCAATGGACTGCGACTTTTGTGCCCGTTAAATGGCAATAGGCTCGCGACCTATTCCATGGGACCTAACATAATTGGCGAAATGTGGGTGCTAGTTCACCTCTGCCTATCCCTTCGGGGATATAGGCGTGATTTATTTATGTATGTATGTATGTATCCGAGAGGTGAGGAATGAACTGTGGTCGATTTTGTCGATGTATGAGGTGAACAGCAGTCTGATACAGGCGTTGAAATCTCTTTATGAGGATTCGAACGCTTGTGTTAGGATAAATAGCGCATACACAGAGTCGTTTCGCATCGGTACAGGTGTGAGACAAGGATGTGTAGCGTCACCATGGCTGTTCAACTTATACATGGATAATTGTCTGACGAGACTAAAAGAATTTGATTGTGGATTACGAATGAACGAGTTACTTATCAAATGTCTGCTGTACGCTGATGACCAGGTTATATTAGCATCATCAGAAACAGATTTGCAGGAGATGGTAACAGTTATGCATGAAGCTTTGACAGAGAAAGGTATGAAAGTAAATGTAAGCAAGACAAAGGTTATGGTTTTTGAAAGGGATGAACAAATGACGAAGTGTGAAATTAAGATTGCGGGTGAGAATGTTGAACAAGTGAAAGAGTTTGTATATTTAGGATCTGTATTTACGAGAGATGGAAAGTGTGATAGTGATATTGAAAAGCGGGTGAAAGCTGGGAATATGGTAAACGGGGCTTTGCACACTTTTATGAACAGCCAAAGCGTGTCCAGAAAGGCTCGTATGGCTGTTCATAACGGAGTGCTGGTTCCGACATTAATGTATGGAAGCGAAAGTTGGGTATGGGAGAAGAAGCATGAAAGTAGAATAAATGCAGTAGAAATGAGAGCGTTGAGGAGCATGGCTGGAGTAAGGCTGAGCGACCGATTGTATAACAGTGTGATAAGAGAAAGGTGTGGTTTGAAAGAAGATGTAATGACAAGGATTGAGAAAGGGATGCTCGCATGGTTTGGTCACGTCGAAAGAATGGATGAAAGGAGAATGACAAAAAGGATTTACATGGCGAAAGTGAATGGAGAAATGGCAAGGGGAAGGCCTAGGCGGATCTTTCATAATCAAATTGAAAGTCTATTGAAAAAGGGCCAGGTCAAGAGTACCCGTAACCGACGGGCATGCATGAAGAGATTGATGAGATTGGATGAAGCGAAAGAAGTATGTAAGGATCGTAGCAAGTGGAAGGAAGTGATCTCTGCCTATCCCTGTGGGAGAAGGGCGTGACGTATGTATGTATGTATAATTAATAATATTTCTCCTGCAGGAAGTCTTGGTCCAAGCAATAGCAAATAAAGGTTCTGATTAGGCATGGAAATGATTGCTACTTTTCAATCATTTTCATTTGATGATATGATGAAAATTTTTCATATGATTTCACATGTGAAATTTCACAGGTAATGATTTTTGTTTCGCAGCGGCTTATGTCACAGTTGCTACTGTTCGCAATGAAGTATGAATTATGACTTCGTAATGAAGTATGAATTATGGCGAGTGATAGTGATTGTATAATTGATACTAATACTGAGGTTAAACATAACCTTATAATCGTTTGATTTTCGTGCTATGTATATGTGCCGTGCTGTATATTTTTTTAACAATAACAAAATTTATCTAATATAAATATCAATAATATTTATAACAATACAAAATCACATTTTAAAAACTAAATAAACAAACAGGCACTAGAGTGGCTCACTCTAACACCACTCAACAGCACAACACAATAATTATGTACGTCCGTTTTACTTACAAATCTAGCAATCACTGTGTGTTTGCGACAAATGAAATTATGAAATATCATTTCCAATGATTTTCATTGTATCACTACAAACAAAACCTAGATGTTGGGTGAAATCATAACATGGTAATCTAAACCTTACCGCTCTTAGTTTAAAACTCAACAAAGAACTGAGCAGTTGAGCACTTGAACCTGCTATTTGTATGAATCATCACAAAGAAATCTAAGCTTTATGAAGCTAAGTTTAAAGTTCATGAATGCCTTGTGTCGTCCGTCACGAATATGTTTGTCTTTTTCTAACAAGTACTCGCTCGCTCTCGCGGGGCACATTGCATGATCGCATCCATTCCACAATGAAATACGAACGATCTACGATTTCACAGGGTGTGATAAATAGCAGTCAAAGTGAAGTGACGTAGCAGGTGTGACGTATGAAAATCAATTCATATGATATTTCACATGCTCTTTATGAAATGTTCCATGACTAATTCTGATAGTTAATCTCCTTCGATGTTTTAATTAAGTTGGTGATGAAATATGGTTTACACTTAACTTAAACTTTTATAATCAACAGTGCATTTCAGTGTATGACATAATTTAGGGATAGTGTTGGTCAAACTTAAATAAAACTAGTCATTCATACATAAAGTGGTACAGCAGCAGCATCACGTAGATTAACACTTTAATACCTTGTCACAATAGTTGTTTGTACAAATTGGTGGCAATTTGTACAGCGCGTTTGCTGTCTTTGGTATGACAGAGGGCTAAAGTGGTAATCGACTTATGATGCTGACCGTACTATCAAAATTTATGTCACTATGTGCAATTACTTTAAATTATTGATTAGGACATTGTGAAATACTTAGTTACAATAATACTATTTACCTTAGGTTTAGAGTAAGACTGATTGTAGAAATCTTTGAAGAGGAAGAAGAACATTACAGCGTGCATGCCGATCCACCAAACGAACGCACGGGGGTAGTCGCACTCAATGAACAACAGTTGGAAAGCGTGGACCATTATACCCACGAATTGGATCTGGAAATAAAAAAACACAATTTTCCACTAAGTATGTAGATATAAAAACGGGGTTATTTGTAAAACATGAAAAACATCTCAGGAGTAGATATTTAACATTATAAGCAACAATGTTTGTTCTACGACTGTTGATAATTCGTAAGATTTTACTTTCACACAAAAATAAATACTAATCTAATTTACCGCTCCAAAGCCAAAAACTACGTACACCTACTTGCATAGGCATAAAGCAGCGCGCTGGCCTCGTACAAGGCGACTGAGAGTTAAAACAGCAATGAGTAATGGGCAGCAGCATTCCTTTTAGACTACCTAGCAATGTACTGCGATTTCCGTGCCCGATAAATGGCCATAGGCTCGCCGCCACCTATTACATGGGCGCTAAACAAATTGCCGAAACGTGGGTGTTGATTCACCTCTGCCTACCCCTTCGGGAATATAGGCGTGATTTATGTATGTATGTTATTATTTCCTTCATAGACAAGGAGTAGTCATCTTCATCACCAGCCCTTCAATGTCCATAAACCTGGGGCACAGGTCTATGAATGGAAGATATAGGGAGAATGAGCAATGGTGGAAAAGCACCATTATCCATAGCTGAGAGTAATTAAATATGATTAGAAATGAGCACTTTAGAAGTATCTGAAAGTAGCGCCGATGATCGAAAAATTGAAGAGTAACAGGTTAGCGTGGTATATGATGAGGAGGAATGAAAGTTACGTAACTACAGGTATGTTAAGAATGGATGTGCATGACCGGGTTAGCGTGGTATATGATGAGGAGGAATGAAAGTTACGTAACTACAGGTATGTTAAGAATGGATGTGCATGAACGTAGAATGAGAGGAAGACTGAAGAAGCGATGGATGGTATGTGTGAAAGATTATATGAGAAAGAGGGGAGTTCATGCTGAGCACACGTCTAATAGAGGAGAGTGGAAGAAGAAGACATGTTCTGCCGACCCTACCCCTCATTATTGCAGGATAAGGGCAGGGAGAAGAAGTAGGACCACGATCTCGCCCGATGGATAACGATGATGAGGCCCAATCATGTGTACCATTAGGTACACATGCTTGCTAGAGATTGCTTCAATAAAACTTACCATTTGCAGGGTGGTGAGGTACCGCTTCCACCACAAGTATTTCCTCATTTGTGGCCCCATAGCGGCCAGCATATAGTATGTGTACATGATTATGTGCACGAATGTGTTGAGCAGTCCAAAGAAAGTGGAGTGGCCCCCTGGCGTAAACTTCACTCCGAACCACACAGACATAGGCATCACTCCGTGGTGGATCACGTGTAGCGTTGAAACATGGTCAAACTTCTTTCTTAGCACAAAGAAGATCTGTAAAGTAAATAAAAAATTGTTATCATTATTACAACCAATAACTAACCGCCGCACTCAGAGATGTTAATGAACGTTAATGAGTACTTAATGGCAAAAAATGCTAATTTAAAACTAGTCTCTATTCTTGCCGGGCCTATGATCTCGATTTAAATGCAATTTTTGACATTAAGTCAGTAGGTACTCATTAAAGTTAGTTGACGTCTCTGAGTGCGGCAGATAAGATGTAATATTTCGCATAAAGCCTAATATATTTTTATATTTTTCGATAAATAACTAAATAGGCTCGCGCCACCTATTGACCATGGACCACCACATGGGACCTTACTGAATTGGCGTAAAGTAATCGGGGATATAGACGTGATATATGTATGAGTTATTTAATATGAAAAATACAGTTTGATTGGACACAAATGCCAGATGTCGATCTATTACAAAACAACGAAATTATCGATATTAGATACTCAGCTATGAAACCCCACCTGTAACGGTGTGATAACTGTTAAGGTTTGCGTGATAAGACTAGCCTTTTTAGATAACATTTTTGGTTATTCATCAAGTGGGCGAAGTATGTTTAAAACATTTCTAAGTATATCAGTTTCACAGAATTTAATATTTATCCAAGTTATAAATTAATTTCGCTGTATGTAGATACAGCGTCTTGGTAAGGGAGCGAACACTTCTTGTTTATATCATATCATACACAAAGATAATAATGATCATTTAAATTTTTAGACATACACATAATTTTTATAGGCACACCAAGATAACATCCTCTTTATATTAAAAAAAAACCTCCTTTTTAGTTGTAATATTGTTTTATAACCTTTATGCACAAAAAAAAATATTTGTATGTTATTTTATCATCGTCTCCATTGATTTGTTTGCTATCTGTGGACTATTTTAATATTATAGGACCATTAACTCTACACACGTACAACACTGTACAGTAACTAAACCTCGACAGATTATTTCATATTATTGTATACTGTTACATAAGTTTTGATAAGTTACCTACTGAGTCACGTTCTATTTATGGCCCTTCGTCAATTAACTATACGTATAGGTGCTTATGTCCCTAGAACTTATGCTAAACTTACCGTATCAAAGAACTCTGTAAACTTTGAGAAGTAATACCACCAGCAGGCATGTACCATCTGAAAAGTTTACGAAACTACCGTCAATACACATGTCATGAATATAAAAATTAAGTTAAAGAAACTTATTTTTTCCCCAATAGGAATAGGTAAGGTTTATTCCTAATTAGTTCATTACAATTATTATTATTATAGATATGAATAATAGGTATCTCTCTTGTTTGCTGCTTTTCTTGATGTCTTGGTTTAATTGACGTTTGATTACAACGTTAATGAGTACTTTAAAATGAGTTTAGATTGAAATGAAAATTTTTGACATTTAGTACTCATTAAAGTTAGTTGACGTATTTGAGTGCAGGAGGAGATTGTCCAAGATGCAGCTGGATATCTAGTATCCTAGAGTTGATCGCAATGTTTTTCAGTTTCTTTATTTACTTTGATTTTGATAGGTTACTGATAAAGGCTTCAACATTTTATAAGAGTCCCTTCATCGATGAGTTGTATCGTTTGTTAATAAAAACGCGTCTTACACGCGTGTACATACTTCAGAACAGGGTTATATGGGTCGTTTTAAACAAACTAGGAATAATGTAACTTACATCTATTGTGGGTTAATCACAAATGTATGAATTATATGGGAATGTAGAAGTGATATATTTAATGTGTACTCAATGAGTCGTTGTCAATGATAATGCAATTAATTGGATTGAATACGTGCGATGATGAAGTCTATTTTGTATGATGTGGTAAATAATATGAGTACAGTAGAGTCATATTTAAGAAAAGAGTTTTTGCAAAATCTCTACTTTTAAAATAGGCTTCATAAGTTGATTGAATTGTGAAATTCACAACACAAGAATTAATATTTATCCTCATGAATATTATTAAGAAACAAATTCAATATTTAGGTTATTAACAATGATGAACAATGAAGAAGGTATAATTATAATGTGAGGGATGCAATCAGAACATCAAGAATTTAGTATCGAACTTAACCTGAAAACTACTGTGATTAACGGTTATGTCAGGAATTAATTGATTATGATCTCCTTGCCATGTTTCCGGTTTCACTGGGGTCGGCATGTTTCCTCTTCCATTCATTCATCCATGATACCGGAAAGGTGCGTAGCTAAGATTAGTTATAAATGAATGTATAGAAAAGTTATGTTCGGGTGCCCCAATGTGCTTATTGGTCTACACAGGGCAATCTCCCTTAGTCGTCTTTTAAGACTAAACTGGTATGAGTCAGGAACATTCTACTTTATTTTTTCACTTTCAGGCTAGGACTTCAGTCAAGGAAGAAGTTCAGGAAGCAAGGAATTCAGTCTAAAGTTACATTTATGTTATAGTTAACTATACCCACTGGTGTAACAAAAAGTAATAAAAATGCATGGCGGAAAGAAATTTGAAATAAGCTATCCTTAAGTTAATGTAATACCTACATACAACTTGAGTTAGGTGATTATTATATATTATATTGTTAATTTAAGAACATAACCTTTAATCAGAGTTTGCGTTCAGATTAAGGTCGACACAACCTAATAAGATCGAGGGCTTAGGTCAGTGCACTAGCTTTGGGAGGCAGTGTGGGGGGCATAATAACAAGAGAATGAAAGACAAACGCAGTGCTGCATAAATAAATATTTGCAATGTACAATAAATTAGTGTATAACCTAACCTTCGTTTTGATAGGTAGGTCTGTCTCTGTTTGTATGTGAAATTTATTTTATGAATATATTATACTTTGTTAATTGTTTATTTGCGTGAATTTTTTATCCTTTTCAGCGCGCTATGAATTCTAAAAGGGTGGGGATGTAATATGCAATAGTAATTCACCCTCATCGTTTGTGGAGTTTTGGAGTGGTCGACAGGTTGACACTGATAGCTATACCTGCCCGTGAACCAGCCCCCTGCCCCGATCTGAAACAATACACCATCACCTGACCCTAGTTATTTGAATATTTACAATGTCGTTTCACGTCGGCACATGAACAGACTTGTTGTTAACCACCACATTAAATACATGGAATAATTTACACTGACATGTTGTTAGTGTAATTTACCAAGAAATTTAAACAACATAAAAGTACAGTAATTGGCAACCATTAATCGCCTCAAATGTACCCAAATCCATTCTACCTGGAAACATAAAAAGTCGAATTTTATGACAATTTACAGTGATTTATTACGGTTAGTTTTATTGCCAATTTTTTATCCCCAGCTTCACTTACTCTAGTGGCTACAGGATTGTCTGAGTAGTCCACAGGTTGACACCTTAAGCTGTAATGTTTCAGCCAACCCCCCATCAAGCTCTGGGGTAGGGCGTATTAAAATTAACATGAATTTTGACAATAACAAAAACATCTGCTATATTTGGGAAATAAGTAATATAAAAACGAGAATTTTAATTACACAAAGGAGAAAATTAAAATTAAGTTAAGCAATTGGCCCGCCTGCATCTAATATTTTATTGCATTCATAAATAACATGAGAATGCATATACAAATAGTCAATTTGGTCCATTCACAATATAATTTGAGTCTATAAAATCATGTGGTAGGCTGAACTACATGGTTATTTTGAATGTGCAGTAAGTAGTTGTAAAATATTAAGATTTGAGCATAGTTATGGTTATGATAACAATTTGCATCATTTAAAGTCTCATGATAGTTTTAATAAAAATATAGTTTAGTTTAGTTTAGCTGGACTTTATCCACACTTAGCCCCCTGATTGGGCCATTGTACGTGTTTAGTAAAAATATATTATTAAACACGTACAATGGCCCAATCAGGGGCCATAAAAATATATTACCTTGCTTACTGCCGCACTCAGAGACGTCAATTTAACTTTAAAGAGTAATTAATGTCAAAATTTTTCATTCAAATCTAGACCATAGACGCGTCAAGAATAGCAACTAGTTTTGAATTGTCATTTTTTGACGTTAAGTACTCATCAACTTTATTTGAGGTCTCTGAGTGTTAACGTTGGAT
Source organism: Cataclysta lemnata (assembly GCA_963931975.1). Taxonomy (NCBI): domain Eukaryota; kingdom Metazoa; phylum Arthropoda; class Insecta; order Lepidoptera; family Crambidae; genus Cataclysta; species Cataclysta lemnata. Next base: position 6,160,547 of record OZ008343.1, read on the forward strand.
TGTATCCTATTCAAACAATAAAAACTAATTTCACTTATACACAGTTATAGTCAAATGTTAAAAGCACTACTATTTAGTTTTGTTATTTGACTAGACTACTTTTAGAAGACTACTGAAAGGTTTAGTTTTGTTATAAATTTATTTGCTAACTTCAAGCTTAATTTATTATATATTGGTGTTGAGCCGTACAGTAATATATCTAATGGTATTTAATAAGTTACCCCATATTGATATTATAATCAAAATAGTTTCTTATAGAAATGTATGTACATTATTATCAAATCGAAATTAAAAATCTTACCTCATAAAATAGCCATGCACTGAACAGTACTTGTAAAAAGTTGTATACTATTAAAACATTCTTTAATTCGTAGGGTTTTCTGTTTTCCATATACCTTGGACCTAAAACCTGAAACACAAATAAGAATTCAATTTGAAATTCCATCAATTTAGATATTAATTATATATTAATTCCATTTATAAATCAAAGGAAATTATTTTTTAATTTTCAATAGCCAAATAAATGAATACAATGTGCATAAAATTTGTATTATTACCTTGACTAGATAGACATAACTTAAGCATATTATTAAAGTAGGTAACGGTGAGCTCATCAAAAACCATGGATTTGTTCTTGGATCTGAAAGTTTATAAGCAGTGACAGTTTAAAAGTTATCAGAAAAAATCTCATTAATTACAAATAAATAATTTATAAAAAAAAAATATTAATATAAGATTTGCTTGCTTTGATATTAATTAAACTAACCGTTATTGTACAATTTAACTCTCGTATGATAAAAAAGTTGTTTCTATTTAACAATAAAAAATATTTGCTTTATTAATTGTAGGGTACTGAGAACTCAGACCAAATAAAAAGTGAGAACATTTTTGCATTGATTAAGCAAAAAGATCTATAGGCGCCTAGACGCCAAATTAACAACATAGATTAACTTTGGCTACGTTTTAAAGCTATAGAAATTAGATCATCATAAAGTAGGTTATCCTAGTAATATAAATAGATAAATGACATCGTAGATATGTGAATCCACTTACCTCCATATTTATCCATAAAAACGTTAATATTATTTATATATTGGAGTATTAGCGCCATTGTGTTGATTCCTGCCACAACAATAAGTTAATTAAATAAAACAAATGAATAATTAGTACATATTAAAAGCCGAATAGTTATAGGGAGAGTCTAGTCAAGCTATTACGATACATACACTATAAACAGCACACCCAGCAGTATACTATTAGCACATTACATTACTCTCAAACACTTTGACCTATACACATATGAAATACATAATAAATTATGTATTTATCGACATTTACAAAAAAATTAAAGGTAAAATTAGGTTATACATCCTCACAAATCCCGAGACCGACTAAACTTTGAAGTTTCGTTCGTCATAGATGGCGTAATCTGCAAGCGGGCGGAGGAGTGATGTCAAATTGTCAACGCACGGGATTCGTTCAAGGAAATGAAGGTCGCGATCGCATCATTATTTTCATGAGTACGGTGGACCAAGCCAATATTACTTTGTAGTTAGTACTTATTTTAATTATGCTACAATGACGATAAATAATTTACTATTTTTATAAACTAAAATATGTTTTTTTAAAGAAATATGTTGGCTTAAAGATAAGAAGTGCATTTTGTAGGTATCTATTTTAAAAGGCTTACTATGAATTATTAACCTACTTTGTGTCCGATTGTATTTATCTTTATAACATTGCATATAACTTCTGGCGTAGACTACGATTACGGAATAACCTCACATTGGGATTTTAGGTCAAGGCCAAGCATTTTTAGTGAATAAAAATAGTATCGAATGTACAATATGTGACGTTCTCAAAAAGTGGGTTGGTGCCATTGCGCTAGTAATAGTAGTTCAATGGTTGGTGCCTACAATTTATTATGCTTACCATTTAATTAAAATATTCAGATACCTTAATGACATAGTTTGGTCAAAAGCTTCAAGAATTGCCGATGGTTTTATTGCAGTCGTATCTTGTTGAACACGAATTACATTAGGTACATTAATTCATAGAGTAGTAATAGTTCAATGACTATAATTATGTATTTTTGTACATATTACAACTGTTTGTACTTGTTGTATAATAGGTACATCTTTTAAAGCTAATAACTACTACTAAAAACGCCTATCTATCAACGAAGATGTGGGGAAAGGTAAATCGACGCCATAATGCTAATAATCCAGTTTATGGCAAGGATTTAAAAGGAATTTGGAACTTTATTGGCGATATTGACAAAAAAAACAGGATTTTTCTATGATACTTTATGATTCAAGATTTATCACGATATTGGATGGCGATATTTACCTATTGACCGTCTACCCTGCCTATGGCTCAACTTTTAATTCTTTTTATGACTGATTTCTGTTTATGAATGTAGAATAAGAATTATTACTTTACAAGACTAAGCATCGTTAAGTCTCTAACACTTCTGATTCTAATATTTCAGGAATACTATTCGATTTAAATTTTAACATTATATAAATGTTAGAACAATTAATACAAAGATTTTGGTGGTTACAAAAAGAATTTCGAAAAATTATGTCATAATTATATAATTATGTCTGAATGAATGAATTTCGGCAAAGTTAATTAGTGTCTTGGGTGGCCGAGCGGTCTGGCACCTGCCCGGATAGCAGCGGACGCGGGTTCGATTCCCGCCTCAAGATCATAATTTTTCGAAATTCTTTTTCTAGCCACCAAAATTTCAGGAATAGTTTAGTAATATCCATTTACATTGATACTTACGTAATAAATAAAACTAATCTATTCGAGTTCGAGGCCAACCTGTTTCCAACTTGAAGCCCAATTATCTGGAACAAACATAAACATTTTTAAATAAAGAGCTTAATACAATGCACAAAGTCCATTGATGAAATTTGACACAACTAGACGTGCTGTTGACTGTACATTTCATCATCATCATATTCATCACCAGCCCTTCTAATCTCTAATCTAATCTAAAGTCCCCACTGCTGGAGCACGAGCCTTCCCTATGGATGGACGAATATGTATACCTATTGAAATTGAATTGTACTTTTAGTTAAATTTAAATGCTGATTTTAAAGCCAATTACTGAGCTAAGTAGGCACTGTCATTTAATAGTTGCTTAAGCGATGAGTCAATCCAAAATAGGTAAAGTAGTTAATAGTAAACTTTTTTGGGTGCCCTAGCAATTTCGAGTTGCTCCATGCTTTGAGCCGTTGGTCTCGGTAGCCGTAATTATCATACCCTCCAATTCGTACTGGGTCTGCGTAGTGGAAATACAACTAATAGGAAAGGCCCGCCCGTCCGACCAGCTAGGTAGAAGGAAGGTTAAATGGTTGACCTAAATATTGCGTTTCTAGTTTTTTCGTTAGAGAGAGAAAAGTAGAATTTCCAACTTAATCATAAATTGACAACGAATAATATATTTATTATATTGCATTTATGTATCTTATGTGGAGCAGTGCAGTGTGTATATAATTAATACTGCCATTTCTACGTGTGCTACCTACCGCGTGAATATCACAATTCTTAACTTAATATTGTATTATCTTATCGAATTAAATCAAATAGATGACGCGTTTGATCTAGGTCACACTTTGTTTATGTTACAGCAGTATTTCTAATTTTGAAACCCGTCACACGATTCATGATAATTGTAACCACTATCGTTCTAGGTATCAGGTACCCAATTCATTTTATTAAGACAGATAATTATTGTATGTCCTTCCCTAATAATATATTATAATTATTATTCGTATAAACATTTACTGGTTGTTCTGACTTATCCGATTAGCTAATCAGGTACCTATTCTAAAATGGCAATGAAGATTTCTGACCATCAAATTTTATTTGCATGCTGGTAATATACACATCCACAATCATAGCATGCCCTAACTAACCTAATAAATTACCAAAGTAAATGCTATGATTATCTAATCCTTTAATGTCTCCACTATTGGCGCAAAGACCTATGGGTCAAATCCACCACGCTGGCTCAGTGCGGATTCGGGGCCAACGGCTTAAACATGCCTTCCGAAGCACAGTGTATCTTACTGCGCCATGCCCATGGGGATCAAAATAGAATGACTTAGATACATGCCATTATACATTATTCGAATAAATATGTTTGATTCGAATAAATATACCTACCTACCGTTGTGGATTAGACATGATGACAAATTAAGAAACTATATATCGTAGCAACTTTATGTAGCTACGGTGGATTTGATATCCATGCAAATGTAGTTGATCAATGTTACGCTACTTGACATAGATAATATAATTATGATACTATTAATACCTATACACTCATTCATGTAGTCTGATACAATCGATTGATAAATAAATTTCCTATAGCTATTATGCAAATCTGACATAAATTGAGACTAATTACTTATGATTAGTTATTAATATGTTATTAAATTCAAAACAAATGACTGATTGGTTTCACGTTTTGGCCTGCTTCTTGTTTTATGTTATTTACCATTGATATTTTTTGTTTAAAACCATAAAAGGTAATTATTTTTTTTTACTTTTTTTAAACTAGTATTCACTATTTTTTATTTCACTTAAACTAAACAAAGCCAAATAAATAACTTAAGCTTGTTAATTAAATTTAACATTTTTCAAATGTATATCAATTCATTACCTAGATGCAATGGATTTGAGTATTATATAAGTAGGTACCTAATACATAATCACATCAACACCACGAACGACATGTTGCCCGTGATCTTGAATATAGTGGTTGAACGGGTAAGCTACTTATATCTCGAATTGCCAATTAAAATGTTAATGATGATTAATCTATTGCTACGTTAGTCCTTCCTGGTAGCGAAAAAATTACGTAGGTAGAACAGGCCAGCCCAAATTCACCCCTGGGGCGCAGCAAAAGTTGACTAAGGGAGATTGAGCGGCGTCGCCAATAAGCACCTAGGGGCATTCTTGGTGTCTGGCAGGAACCTTAGAGGGTTGTGAAGTGCCGATACTTGGCGCGAGTAATGCCTACATTTGCCTAGGTATTTCCTTTATGAAAACTTGTTTCGAGTGATAACGTTATCACTCCTCTTAAACTTTACAAAATGAGAAAATTTTGGTCTTTTTATATTCAGTACATCCTAATCTAAGTCTGTACGTTATCCTATTTAATTAATACAGTTTAGTTAAATTAAAAAATATATGCAATGCTCGAGGTAGATTTTATGTCAAAAGTAAAGATATTTCTATAGTAACAACTTTTATCGAAAGCAATATTTCTTAAAAATAAAAACGTACTAACCTAGTTTTATATTATATTTACAACATATCCAAAAAATATTAAACTTGGGCTATGTTTACGGGTGAAAAATTAATTAATCGCACTATAGCTAGGTGATGTATAATAACCCTTTTAGCCAACCCAATAAGAGATTTATCATTGAAATCATTTTCACTTCAGCTTCATTTCCTCGGTAAAGAAAGAGGTGATCAAAATAAGGTAAAGTCAAGCCCAATTGCTTTTTGACCGGAAATCGTTCCCAAATGTTTGTTCAGCAATATATGGCGCTTTATAACACCAATCATAAAATATTTCGACATTTAGAATTGTGTCTAGAGAATGTATCAATTGGAGTAATTTTCTACAGAGATTGCTAGTATAGAGAGAGTCACGTAACTAACATTAGCGCACTTACTACAATTTTGCCATACATGTTCGATAGTGAATTGGCAAAGACATACCTATCTATTCAAAATACCGACGTGATAATAGAAGAGTTTTATGAAGACGACTGGTAAATCTAAGTCCAATATAAATAGAGTCGACTTTTTACTAAGGCGATGTGATGATACTGTTGTCATTAGTGTAGCGATCACCTCGTGTGCCTAAGTGGGTCATTGGCTGCACGTCGGGTTATGTAATAGCAACTATTGAGTATACGTAGTTTCCTTGCAAATGCACTGTGTTTGTTTCTATTTGTAATACAAATGCACTTGCAATTCCTTAAAAATCGGCATTAGTATAGCTTTATCAAAAAGCTAATGCTCCAAGCATCACTATAAGTGGAGCTGTCAGTGCAAAATTAGTATGCAACTTTAGAGGAGGCCGTTTGCAACTATTTCCACATCGAACACTTCAGTACATAAAGATAATGATCATGCATTATGTTATGCTTTATGTTTCTCCTGACAATCCAGTTCCTAGATTTTTAACATCACATAACACACACAAAAAAATACTTACACACGAATTTAGAACCTCTCTTTTTTTGAAGTCGGTTATAAGGATACAACTCTAAATTGGATTCTTGCAACACTGCAAGTGTAAACTTGCCATCAATTTAGAACGCATTATTTTAAAGTACTTTTTTGAGTTGCGTGTCTGTTGTATTAAATGAGCGATCTATTGCTATTCTGCTATCCAAAGTTTTTGGGGGCTCTAGGACTTAGCAAGGTTTTTTAGCTTTTCTGACACCAACCTTTCTGAGGGACGCTATAGTAGCAGTAGAGTATATCATCATCTTCCTGGCTTCAAAGTGGTGTTATTAAGGACCGTGTCGAGCGAGGGGTCGATGTGCGGAGGTATAGGAATGACAACATTCCAATCTGTACTGCTAAAGGTTTTTTGGATTAGGTTTTACAGCCAGCCTCTTGCCTGACACTAATCTTGGTATGCTGTTACCCTCCACTATTCACCTCCCAAGATGCTTATTGGTCTACATTCTACGATATTGTTTCGCTCCCAGGCCAGCATGGTATGTCTTATACTTTTCTAACTTCATTAACTGCTAAAAGTAGATGAAAAAATATTATTGCAAGTTTAATGCGGGCTCTAGCTATAGAACCAGCAGCAAAGAGGCGGCGGCCATTGGGTTGATTGTGTGACAAGCTGACTGCTCGCACACGTCACGGTCGCCATGTGGGAATAGCTCGTACTTGGAATTATAATTATTTACATTCTTGTGCGCGACGTTTAATGTAGTTTAAGCAGGTTCAACAAACAAAGAAACGACGTATAGGATCCTCTTTGAAAGAAACGAAGACGACTCTTGCATAAAAGTAATGAGGAAAATGATCTACAATCTTAATCTTGTTGGAATTGTTGGATACTGTTTGAGCGAAAAATATCGAAGGATATTTTTTTTCAGAATATTTTTTATTACTTTTTTGGGCATCCCGTATAGTTATCTAAATCTATTATTCATAAGTATTCAGTCGATATACACTATTAATAGGTATCAACGCTAAATAGTCATGCATGATAAGAGCCAGAATGATTTTAATTATTTTAGACTAATTTTGAATGATTCTGCATAATTGCAATTTGCACATCAACACGGATGCTTGTGCATCAAAATAACACCACTTTCACTGCACAAAATCCACTCTGAACCAATTTTCGAATTATCGAAAAAAATCCGACTGACACCACGAAACGCGCCAAACACTTCCTATTTATTGCGTCAGAGCAAAAGCCCCGACCACAGACCAGATAAATGATTATAGTTCTGTGGGACCATCGCCTTAATCACTAAAATCGTACACCAGCAGTGTTTGTAATTATCTATATTTATTTAAATACGTTATCTACTATGAATAACACATTATAAAAACCTGAGGCTCTAAATGTATAAAGCGGTTTAATATTTTATTGTAATAAATTAGTCACGCAGTCGCAATGATATATTATCTATGCTTGGGGAAGCCCGACTGTCATTGACATTCTCGTTGCGTCCCCTCCTGCCTGTGTAAGGCACACAAGCGCAGTATCTCCCTGGGCACTAATAAAATATCAAGAACACACACACTTCAGACTTCAGAATACCTATTGTGCGTTAGGATAAAATCCGATTGAATATGGAGATGGTTAAATTAGCATTACTTATTGACGTCTTATAAACAGGAGGACTAGATCATTTTATCGTTATAATCACTAGCCCTATAATGTCCCCACTGCTAGGGCACACTATGCTTTATCACACAGGGAATAATATAGGGAGACTGCCATAACATAGCCCGCTGGCACAGTTTCGATTGGTGGGTATTAAGTATTAACGACTGCAGATCCATCTGGAACTAACGACTAAACGTGCTTTGCGGTGCACGGAGGAACTCGAGATGACCAATCCAATGACCGGCCTTAGCGAACTTTGGTTTGTTTACGCAATCGCAGGCCGAGAGGACGCTTAGCCACTGTGCTATCCTTTAATTATATATGTAAACAATAAAATTACTTAATGGTAAAGTAAAAAATGGTAGGCGCTATATTACAATTTCAACTAGGAGTACCTAATTCATAGTTTACAATTATTATCGTCGTAAAAGACTGTACTTATTGGAATCAACTTTGGAATTTTCACACCTAAAATCTTTTCATTCACTTTGTTCAGATTTTTTTATAGTGTCATATATTTTTCTTATTAAAGTTACTGTCGACTGTCGAGAGATACATTTTACTTTTTAACCGACGGAAAACCGGAGGAGGTTACTCAATTACCATATGTTTTTTTAAATATTTTTTGTATCATCATGACGTCATAATAATAATATCGTAAATTTATTGTGAACCTAACTTGTTGGATGTGAACCGCAAAGCCGAGTGCATTTATGTTTAGTCACTCAGTAACATGTAACGCAATTATGAAATAAATAAATAAGCCATTTGGCGTTTATTAATTCATTCAGTTAACATTATTCTTTTAAGTGTTTATCAAATTAAAGTTCCCAGTTAGACACTTGTTTTCCCAATAGCGTGTAAAGTTTGTAAAACAAATGAATATTTATTTTTCACGTCGTAAATAATTAATTTGTTAATAACAAGTGTTAAATGATTCGAGTCAGTGTCAATACTGAGTTCACCGATTCAATTACCATTCGTTAGACGCACTCGCTTGTTTAGTTTGCAGTATTGAATGTTAATTTGGTTACTTACCCTTTTCTATTGTTTGAAAGATGATTTTATTTTAGCAAAACATGCAATAGTTTGAATACTTAATTCAGGCTTACTTACCATGGCATAAAGTAAGTGAACAAATTATATAAGTAATATATTAAACATACACATACATACATAAATCACACCTATATTCCCGAAGGGGTAGGCAGAGGTGAACTAGCACCCACGTTTCGCCAAATATGTCAAGTCCCATGTAATAGATGGCGAGCCTATTGCCATATACATTGCTAGCCTAGGTGGTATAAGAGGAATGCTGCTGCCCATTCCTTATCATATTCAGATTTATCCTTAGTCGCCTTGTACGACACCCACGGGAAAGATTTGGGGATTTATAATAAACATACAGAATTAAATAACTGATAAGCTCCATTAAAAGACAATAGCAGATTTATAATCAGCATATAATTAGCGTTTCTTTTGTTTTTATGAAACGACTATTCACCAGTGAATTTGATTAGTTTAGACTCATATATTCTATAATACTAGAACCTCTGTAGGTCATATTTAGTAGGCTCACTACATGGTAATAAAGTAGGCTAGTAGTGCGTTCTGAGACATAATTGAATTTGTCCTATAAGTAAGTAATGTGTCATGAAAGTGTAAAATTCTCAAGGCTACAATAAAAAACCTTTTCAAAATTTCCCGGATGTATAATACACGATTAAAGAAATGCCATTACACAGCACCTGCTAGCCGGTAAACCCAGAACGGTCACTTGTTACTTGTCTTAAACAAAGCAATAACATAGTACAAGGCAAATTGCCTCGAGGACAGTAAATGCTCGTAGTTGGATTCACAGCGTTGAAGTTAATTACTGTGGATGTATTTTTTTTCCATTTGATGGTTCTGTTCTTTTTGTTTGATCAACAAAACAAAATGCCTACTTAATGTTAACACAGAATCAGTTACATCATCGACTTTATCTATATTCGTATTGGTCAGTTCAAGGCTACGGGAAGGCATTTCGTTGGCCTTGAGCCGAATAAGCAATATCGTCCATATAACTGTTCCAATCTAAGGATAACATAATTGTTGTACAATTGAACCTTGATATTGCCCTGGCACATTGTTTAAATAAAGATTTGAAGTAGAACTTTCTGATACCCAATTGTTAAAATGTACTTTCATTGATTACTACGAGCAACTCTATACTCTAATGGACGGTAGTAGAGACTCATATTGCGCATCGCATAGTTAAATCACAAATAACATCGTTCGGTTCATTTTTCTATCGTCTCAGTTTCCTATGTTGATTCTCACTTCGGTCGCGTCACTGCCTCACTTTTTTCATGCGACGTAAGTCTAACTATAGCTGAATAAACCTTATCTTATCTTTCAGTTATAATAGACGTAGGTTTTTATATGATATACTGACTGCCGAAAAAATTGAAGATGAAACTGTACTTAAATAGTTTCGTGCTAAACATTTTTCGATTAGTGTCTATTATGGCGGAAGGACTGGGTAATAATCAGTCATTCAATCATACCTACTCTGAAAGGCATGATAAAATCTATGTAATTAATAAATAAATATTTTTTTTAAATCTGTGAAGTGCTGTGCCACTTTAGGATCACGAACAAATCACGACGTAATGGTTAGCAGTTCGATGTTAATTTTCTGTTTATTGTACTCGTATGATATACCTACAGTGTATCTGTGATTAAATAATAATTCTACCTTACTATAGGTATCGATCTATAGCAAGGTAGAATTACTACTATGCCCTACTACTACTACTATGAAGTAGATACTTCATTACTTTCTTAGAGTATCTACCTGTATTACCCATCTAGATTATTGTACTGAAATAATTAGAAATAGTCAGTTTCCATACTGGCCAGGGAGCGAATAATAATGTAAAGTGTGCCAGTCTTAAGTCGGCCGGGACTAAGGAAGATTGCCGATCGAAAAGTAAGTGTAGACAACGATAAGCACCCTGGGGCATCTGAATAGTGGAGGGAAACCTAGCAACAGCATGCCCAAAGAGGTATGGTGTAAGGCAGGCGATTTTGGCAAGAATTTAAGCTCATTTGTCAGAAACACTTAAATATACATAATATACTCATTTAAGATGATTATAGAAATTGTTATAAATGGTGTCCTTGAAGATAAAATGAAATAAATGTTGAAATGAATCTGTGTGGTCTTTGTATACGTAACGTGTTATGATTTACACATTAACGCATAGCGTCTGTCAAATTCGTCGTGGGCGTGATATCGATGTCTCAAAAATGACAAAACTGTGGCTGCGGAAACTGGCAGTTCTCCCTGCCTTAATTTAAAGCGTCAACAATTAGTAAGTCTTTCAAGGTTCAATATACTATTTAATCTTACTTCGTTTGATGAGTCTCTCTCTACGAATGTAATGAAGCGCCGATATTAAAGCCTCTACCGCTGTGTAGTACATCGTGCCTAATGGTAATGGTTGTGTTGTATATATACTGTGTGGTGACGGCAGGGCAGATAACAATTGTCACCACCTCCAATTTCCCATGGATGTTTATCATAATAGGACCTATTTGCAGGAATGCAATTTTGTGTTATATCTTTTTGTATTAAAGGAGTGAAATGTCATTTTGCGAATGTGCAATTTAAACTTATTAGCAGATGTGTGAAATTCATGGCATTCGATGTTGCCACCGTACTGATAAAATAAGTTGATTTGATTATGTTGTGATAAGATTGCTCTTCCAGTTACCTATTAGATAACACAGATAACGGTATGATAGTATCGGTGTCTAGTGTACGTAGTTTGTAAAGGTTTTATGGAAACTGTTCAACGACACTTGATAATTTTTTACAAATTATGTCGCTGGCTTACCTCAACGTCTATCTCATTAATCTGGACGTAATTCTTTAAATACGGCGGATTCAAGTCGAGGAAAGGGTTGTTAACGTTCTGATTTTCCTAGTGATAGAGTTTTTCGAAAATTTGATGACCTCTTTTTTTGTAACTTATTTTTTTGTGCCGCCGCGTGGTGACGGCAGAGTAGAATACAATTGTCACCACCCCAAATCTCTCCCGTGGGTGTCGTACAAGGCGACTAAGGATAAATCAATGATGAAGAATGGGCAGCCGCATTCCTCTTACACCACCTACCAATAGCAATGCACTGCGACTTTTGTGCCTGACAAATGGCAATAGGCTCGCCCCCTATTACATGGGACCTAACATAATTGGCGAAACGTGGGTGCTACTTCACCTCTGCCTACCCCTTCGGGGATATAGGCGTGATTTATGTATGTATGTATTTTTTTTTTAAATTCTTATAGCCAGTTTTGCTGGGCTTTCTCCTCACTTAACTTCTTGATTGAGCCATTGTGCCTTATATTATTACCATGACACGACAGTATTAGACCATAGCTACCATCTATGCATTTTAGAAGAAAATTATTTTTCAAAGTAATAACAGTTTACATAGACGATGATCTCAGAACTTTTAGATGATGCAACATAAGGAAGTTTTCGCAGTTAATTTTATTTTTTCATTTGACACGAGACGATTTGCTGATAACCATTCTGTATCAGCTAGGTCTTTGAAATTGCAGAAATAAGTTTTAATGTATGGATGGTACCTCTTCCATATTCATCTAATACTTTCATATAATATTGAATATTTCAAAACCAATGCTAACTGTAATGTCTACGTTTCGATAGAAATATTGCAAAAGAATTTTATATCCAGTAGCTTCACTAGCTGATGAAATATATTCTCGTATACTTTGATTGACACTGTCTAGAATAAAAATTAATATTTAAATGTTGTAAAGTTAAATTGTTAATTAAAAATGTGAAAAATTCAAAGTGTAATAGAAATTTTACAAATTGGAAGTTTGAACGTATCATTAGGTATACCTAATAAATAAATTAAAAGGGTTATTTCAAAATTGAATTAAATTCTTGGTGCTTTTATTAAAAATGTTATTGGGCAGGCCTTTGCTCAACAGTGGGCGTCTCTCGGCTGAAATGATTGTAAAGTAACAGCAATTAAATTAAACTACTAAAATAAAGTGAACTGATGGTATACGGTCTTAAGTGAAGATAGCTACATGCAGTTCTGTCACTATTTTGCCTTCGGCTTATGATGAGATTGGGATTAGGCTGAGGCGCTGCTGATGGCAGCGATGCGTTGCGTTTGCGCAACACCCGGAGGCAGCACGCGCGACCCTGAACTCAATTCGGACGCCATCATTTTGCAACTAATCGTTGGTCGCTGGTGGACACGGCGACGCCGCAGTCGCAAATGTAAACATTTGCAGGCGCTGCCCGAACGCGCGAGGCCGCAGTGGACGTGCTACACAAACGCCAACTAATGACTATCCTTGCTAATGTCCAATTTGCGACTAGGTCATTCGTACATAGATTCGTCTAACATTGAACTGATCGAGGAAATGGGCTTAGCTTATATTATGCTGTTTGCCATCTTAGTTGCAGTTTATGGAGAAAACTTAAGGTTTCCTACAATTTTTCCAAGGATCTGCCATAAAATATGTTGACACTAATAATTTTCATTGTGCTTTGATGTTTACAGAGTTGCATAGGTAGTTGCGTGCGTATTTCCGTTGAATAATTAATTATGAAAATAAAAATACAAACGTTTATCGTGTACACAGCATTAACGTCCAAGAGAAGTGTTCGCGTCAATCAACACGCTAGATGTTGGTGTTAATTCACATTAGACGATTTGCATACCCGTTTTTGTTTGTCTTAGGATTTAAACAGACTTAATTATTTGGTTACCAAGTTTAAGTTTTTAGTTTATTTACATGAAATATCCGAAGGCGATTTTAATGTTAATAAAGACGTAAATTCTAATAAGAGATATTATTAGTATTGTTAATTTTTACTATTGAGTTCATTGATCTGAAATAAATTATCTTAGTGCAAAAATAAATTGATATCTGAAATCGTTTTAAATCGAATACATTCGTAGGTACACTTGTGACCGTGTGCTTAGATATTGGCATATACGCACGTATTGCAAAGGGTGCAAGATAAGGTTCCTGTCCAAGTATACATTTCTTTTAATAATTTTAAGTGTGTAGTAGGTAAAGTAAGAACATTTGAATGTGCAAGTCAGTACAAAATATACAAAAGGAATCAACCACACACCCACATTATTTTCATCGATAACATTATTAAATTAAATTAGTGGTCAGTCAAAACAAGCCGATTTTAATCTGATCCACCTAGGGTCATTGATCAAACGTTCTACAGTTCCGGTTATCTCAACAATAAAGATATTGGTCGACAAGATATTAAATATAATATTCTTTTAAAAATTAGCGAAATGTTCTAAAACAAGTTTTGACCATTCCAACGCCGCAAAAATAAAATATGGCAGATTCGGTCTAGAAAGCAGTCTTGACTATACATAGCGTGTCTACCCTTGAACTTGAAATTTATCGAAATGTTTATATGATTTAATACTGTTTGCAAAAACTTGGTACATTGAAATGTCTTTGAATTCTGGATTTTTTTTATAAATTATTGAGAAGCTAAAGAACATCGAGTGTTCTTTATGAATTACTAGTGGTCGCCCGCGGTCGCATTAATGTCGGTTTTATATAGCCTTATATAGCCTTGTATATATAGCCTTCCTCAATAAATGGACTATTCAACACAAAAATAATTTTTCAAATTGAAGTTTTTGAGATTAGCTCGTTTAAACAACTAAACAAACAAACCCTTCAGCTTTATAATATTAGTATAGACAATGACAATTAATAGTAGTATAGATAAGTCAACCCAATCACTCCGTTCATTGGTCTCTCGACAAGGTCCTTTCCAGCACTTTCATATAAATTCATTAATCACAAGTGTGATGAATGAATTCTATTATACAATAAGTTAATGTTAGACAAAACTGCAATAATTGCAATATCGCATTTCAAGATAATAAATATAATTTTGATTTTAGACAGTAGCTGATGAAAATAAACAAATATTGAGATTAATAAACAGGCTGTTTGTTATTTTCTTTCATCATAGTGACAGACCGCACACATTATTAGATGACTTAGCAAAAATTCAATGCTCCTTGGGCAAAAATTGTTGACAAATTCAGCACGTAGCCTTGCCACTTCAGATTAGTTTCTTCGTTATTCATGTAGAAAGGTTGACATTAAGAAAGGTCTATCTGAATTACTTGTTCTTATTTTTATTTATGTTAAACTGAAATCTCTTGAATCTTATACTACACAGATCACCTGGCACCATTGAAGAAATATTATGGGAATTTTATCAAACTGTCATCAGTGCACAAGTGTCTCAAAGTAGGAAGAAGTGGTCAAGGACAAAACGTTTATCATCTTGAAAATAATTGCATTGCTCAAAGAATACGATAAATAATTGCTCAAAGAATACGATAAAATATTTAAAAACCTAGACATTCCATTTGAAAAGATAGGACGTGCATCAGAAAAACATTAACAATTACTATTTTTAATGATATTTCTTACATCTCGATTTAATACAATAGGTAGGTAGTAATTATTACAACAGTAGTAAAAACTACGATATTTTTCTTACAACTGATTTAAACTGAGGATTGCGTTTGGTTGCATGACCGCACGTAGGTACCACGCCAGAGAACTACGTCGATTTAAATAATATATGCATTTAGGATTTTTTTTATTATAAATTTTGCATTAAAGCCAAACTAACTTATTCTTGGGATAGGTTGGCATTAGATTTCTATATTTTTGAATATTAACTATTAGTAGCCAGTTAGCGCCAGTAACTATTTAATAACCAGTACCATTTGGAATGTTGTATTTATTCGGAATAAAAGGTACTTACATATGGCCTTTCTTAAGCAGCAATTTATCTCCTACGAAAGTCAGACAATAGCTTTGCAGTGAAAACGTAACAGACGGAGTTACTGTCGTATTTACAATATTAGTATGGATTCGTCGATAACCTCTGATGGATAACAATATTATAGTTAAAATGCACACAAACACTGCTCTGATTCAAAAATAACATTATCTGTATCTATTGAAATGATATATAACAGCTATTACATGTATATTTATTATTTATGTGATTACAATGATCGGTTTACATTCTACCTGTTTATTGTTCAAGATTTCTCACTTAGTTTTACGTTCATTAACTAGATTGCAGACCTTCGAAGATTTTCAATGTAAGCTTTCCTTGTTAGTGGTTTGGCCTTCGTTAATTCTATTGTAAAGTCTCAACTTCTTTACAGGATTTTCCATTTTATCGCAGTAGGAAAAATCACCTCTTAAATTAGAATAAAATGGTGACGAAAGGAATCTGCCAAAGTAATAAAATAATTAATTCATTTTTAACCCAGATCCTTAGAATCTTAACCCTAACGGTAAATTCTTCTTCTTGTGGCAATAAAATTTCGATCGTCCATTTAGATAATTTAACATATCTTGTATTTAAAACACCCGGACGTCATTCCTATAATCACCTCATCTATATGACCAATGTTCAAGTTCACTTGTATTTTAAGTCACTTTATTGTGTTGTTATAAATAATTTTCTATTCCAGAATATGTGGAATAATTTTATATCGATAATCATATTATATGTAATTCTCTTTACTTATTATTACATACCTACCTATTCAGCATTATATAATATTATTGTAACGAGTCTGTAATTTTAACTTAATGATGATGATGTACAATCCTCAATAGCGATCTAAATTTTGTAGATACCTGTAATAAGTGACCTGAGCTTTTTAAGGACTACATACTACAAAATATTAACCAGTCAAAATTAAATGTTATCAGCGATACAAGAAAAGCTGTCTGTGATTATGAAAGCGATCACTTTGCGATTTTGCGGTATCAAAAGAATAATAATTTAACCAGGGATTGTTTGTATCCGAACTAAACTGAAAAGTCAGCCCTTGGTCAAATGATAGATAAAGCTGCCGAAACCGTGGACAATTAATGCTAGTAACTTGTTAAAAGCAAGTTCACTATTACACACAATAAGATTAGTCAGCACAAAACACACAAATTGTGAAACACATTGAAGTAAATGTGTTTGCTTGCTGCACTATAAAAATGCCGATGTTGTCATATGTTACGAGTGCGTGAAATTATTTAGTTTGATTAAGATCATTAGATTGGAATTTATCTTTATTTACTCTTGTTTTGTACGTGTATTCTGAATATTACTACATTGAAAACTGCACAACGGGTTACTGACAGTCTGTTGTGAAGCCTTCTGTTGTGAAGCGTTCATTCTTCATTTGTTCTTAATATGCTTTACTAGAAAATCTTTGGTTGTATAAATTAAATTACAAATCTGTCTCTTTTTACCACAGCGCAACGTAAATACAGTTTGACATAAAGATACGAAGAAGTTAAAACGGTGTTTTAAGACCAATTTAGTTTTTTATAAATAAGGTTAGAGTTAGTCAGTAAGAAGTTATAATGATCACAAAGAGAAACACTGTTATACGGTACAGGTAATTATTCACGATGTGCTCGAAAATTTCCATCAAAAATTTTATTAACATAGTAGCTATGTAAATTCAAGAAGCCGTGTGGAATTCGTATGGTATCGTTATTGAATCACCTATTTAGCATGGTGATGGTCTAATGGAAAATGTGACGGAATCCACGAGGCGTGTTTCTCTTCCTTAGAAGGATCTGAATAAAGCGATCGAAATCAATTTGATTACATCATAATGTTCAGTTAGCGAAATAGTCGGTGCGGTAGCTAATGGCCCAGGCGACAGCGGTAGGGAGCCGCGTTAATCTCATGTCAAGCCAGCGGCCGGGCGAGGTGACCTTACGTCATGCGCCCACCGCTTTGCGCCGCCACACGCGCTGGGAATACTAACATCTGCAGAACGCCTTGGTGGATCCTTGGCTTCAAAACCGAGCTCCTTTCATAGTATACTGTTGCGTTTGCTGCATGTTTTCTACTATAATCACAGTTAGCGTTGCGTACGTAGACAATGTGGTGCGGCGACAATTACTCGGACGTTGTCACTGCTTCATGTTGACAAACTTTCAAACTGCACCCAGCTGGTTTCCAGTAGATAAAACGGAAAGATTGCTGGGTTTACAACGCGTCGGTACAGGAATCGCAAAAGATAGCATT
Source organism: Cataclysta lemnata (assembly GCA_963931975.1). NCBI lineage: Eukaryota > Metazoa > Arthropoda > Insecta > Lepidoptera > Crambidae > Cataclysta > Cataclysta lemnata. The sequence continues at coordinate 6,178,607 of OZ008343.1, forward strand.
AAATGGGCCCACTAGTTGACTCCTTTTGATCTCCATCATGACCTTTGGTCACGCGCTGGGCGCAAGCGCATCCATCAAGTTATCAAAAGCGCTATCATTCATTAACACCTCTCTCGAAAATTGTGGGATTGGAACCGAGGCCGGAGATATGCACGGCTTGCGTTTAACATGTCGTGTTGCTGTGCTGTCTAATGAATTATTATCTATGTCTATGTGTTGTACAAACAGCTGTAGGAGAAACAACTGTCATCACCTTATATGTTTTAACCACTGATATATATGTAAATACTCTAGTAATAGCAGTTCAATGTTTTTAACGTGATTTAAAAGGATGTCGACTAATTAATAAATGTCTCAAATGTCAAGGCTCGCAACAAATCTATACGTATTTTCACAAAGTTTTCTTCGTTTTGCATAAATGATATGACTAGTTTAATTTTATCGTCAACCAAGGCTGCAATATAATTAACTCATATAGATTGTGCCAAAATTTAATATTTACTTATCTTTTTAATCGTGTCTTCCGACATTAAAGTGCATGTAGGTAATTTACCTATTTTACAACATTTAAAAACTGTGGGTATTTTATGTCACCATGCGATTTCATAGTTAAGTAAGTCGGACTCACCTGTATTTTGTTTTATCACTATTATTGTTTGGGGTATGTGTCCAGGGTAACACAAGCACTACCGGGACACTGCACGATTTGGTTCGTCTAGGTCGAGGAGAGACCCGTGCGCGCGCGCTCCATTCGCGAGGCTATAAGGTACGGTACTGGCGGCGCGCGCTACATCCGCGCCGTTTTATCACATCGTTCTAAAACTGCCTTCAACTTGACTTCACGCGTCACAATATACTTGAATTACAGGAATGAGGTATAACGACACAAGTTTTTCCAAACATGATAATACGATAGGTATTTGGCAAATGCGCTCTCGATAGCACAAAAGTTTGTCTCAGTTTTAATTGGAGCCAGAATTAGTTTAAAACATTATAATTTTTTTGTTCTTTCCTTTGAGCTGTTTCTCGTAAGAATAATTATTTACCTTCATGTCCGTCAGCGAAATAAGTAGTTCGTTGCACTGCCTTTAATGACTTGATCTTGGGAAATATTGCTTTCCGGTGAATATTTCTAAACTTCTATGTGTAAATGCAGTTTAAAAGGAGCTTAATTTACTTATTTCCATTCTAAGAGAGAAACCTTCAACACATTAACTTTTATATTTTAAATACAAAACTCGAATTAGTGTATAAATACTTTAATCGACAACGTAGACCACAAAACGCTGAAACAGAACACTATCCAAATATTTTCAGCTTCGCGCTTTGAAGTACACAAATATGTAGTTTCTGAGTTTATATTATATTAGTGTTACCTACTCGCGTTTACACCTTTACCTTTTTTACCTTTTTAGAGTTTTTACATTATCTACTATTTTGTATTTCTATACGTTTTGAATACTTACAAAGTAATCGGTGTGGTCGAATACTTTAATTATAATATCAGTAAAATTTATACAAATATTTTTGTTGTTGTAATTTTTCTCTTGATTCAATAAGATCAAGATTTTTTAAACGGCTTAGGCTGACTAAGCTAGCTACAACGATTTCATTCCTGAGGAGGGTCAGTATTCTAACCTTATTTAACCAATCACTTTAGACATTCATTTCCATAATTATTAAGGTATTTAAATTAGTTGCTAAATTTCGATGGAAATAGTGGCTTATAAAAATGAGACATATTTGTATGTCCGAGTTTGTAATATTCGAGTTCAAACCTCTATATGCGGCTTAAACTTTCTCAATAAATATTTAAGCAGATAGGTACTGAATTTTTTTATTATAAAATACTGGTTTATACCTACCTACCAACTGCTAAAGCAAGAATTTATAAATATTTAATTACAAATAATAATGATATAAAATAAAGTTTATAAGTATAAAGTATGATTGAAGGCAAATTGCCACAAGGTATGTACAGTCAACAGCGTGTCAGACTATACAAAATTTTCACATATCGCCAAACGTTTGTCAACTTTAAGTTGTTTGAAACAAAGCACAAAGTTGAGAAAATTTAACCTGATGTGTACAGTACTATACGCTTAATATTTTATTGGCAAATGAGTACTTACTATACGCTTGCTGTTTTGATTGCCAGAAGAAAATATTCTATATTTTTAAAATGCAAACCAATTGATCTCATAAATAAGCAAAAAGAAAACAAACATGGTGTTAGTTAACACGAATACAATAGGTATCTGAGTTTTATAGTAAATATGAGCGTTAACTTTAACAAAGATTTTTATAAATAAATAATTTAATTAATATATCTAACATATAAAATATTAAAAATTATGCGCCTGTTTCACAATCGACAAGTAAGTTCTAAGTAGCTTACTTCGCAGTTCAATTGACATATATTTCAAATTACAACTGTCAAATGATCTGTGTAGTAAGCTACTTAGAACTTACTTGTCGATTGTGAAACAGGCCCTGTATCTAATATTTGGGATATTACACATACACACACAACTGTATTGTTCAACAGGTCTTTCCAAATAAAACCAATTAAAAGATTAACAAAAGAATCATCACCGCTGTCGACGTCTTTAGATTTGACGTGATCAAGCAAAATGGTTTAATAGTTTTAAGATGTGATATGTCATTAAAAAATTTGGTTCCGCAAACATTTGATCTGATTATTTTTATTACAAAAGTAATCAATCATTGAGGTAACATTGCGTATATTAATTATCATAAAACAAACAATGATAGTATTAATATGTAAAACCATTTAAAACATACCTAAGACTGAATACTATGTTACAGCAGCCGGAACTAGCTAATGATCTAAGGAATCTAAAAAAAAATACCTTTTTAGGGATATGGAAATGTACCTAAATTAGATGCAACTAAGATGTTATTTTTAATAGTCACTGTTCTAACCCAACCTTCTTACTTGTCAATAACTTAACTGTTTTAATAATAATTAATATAAAATCCAACGGGTGACTTTAGGTTAGACCTTAAAAAAAGAAAAATCTAAACTCGAGGACAACAATCATTTGGGCAAGTTGTTACCTGAAGCTGAACTTTTAAGCAGCTAAATATGCCAGAATGCTCATACTATGAATATTTATTCTCAACTCCATGGGATATTTTATGTGTCGAGCATTAATATTCAGATAATTGTAACAATTCACAATTACCACAATGTATCCCACAAAGTATTTGTGACTTGTATTCAATTTTGTATTAAATTTTGACGGCAGGGCAGAATACATTTGTCACCACTCCCCACTCATCCCGTGGGTGTCGTACAAGGTAAATAAGGCTAAAAACAGCGATGAGTAATGGGCGAAACCATTTTCTTTGATACAAACTAGCAATAAGCTGCGTCTTATGTGCCCGATAGATGGCAATAGGGTCGCCATCTGTTACATGGGACCTAACCTAATTGGCAAAGCGTGGATGTTAATTCACCCCGAATGGGCAGGCCCTTCGGGGATATAGGCGTGATTTATTTATTAAATTTTAAGTATACCCAACCCATATATTCCCCAGAAAATAATACAATACATTTTCTGTGTCACTAGAACCGTGTATAGATCCGCACCATTTTTTTATTTGTAATTTATTTGTCATATGTACCACTTTTGTCTGAGCGATATAACATTTTTGATTTAGTTGGTACCATGATAGTATTTGTTTTTGACAGATAATATAATTTTATTATTAGGTATATTTAAATTTTCTTCTCAACGTACTTTTGCATTTTAGGGGTACCTGTAATCTATTTGATGTCTCCTTTATTTAAATAGAGGTAAAGTTCAGAATAGAAACTTACGTAAAGTGAGGCTAACGGAACATTTTGAAATTTAAATATTCATAGAAATATTTTAAATAATAACCAAAGGTGGAAGGATCTGTATACAGTGTGTTTTTCTCAATTGGGATGGTACTGGCATGGAATATAAGCTTTTATTTACATACTATAATCTACACTTGTAGACGTCTTAAATATACTGTTTCATCTACATAATAATTTCATACATAGGGTATTGTGACCGCAAACTCTCGCACTTGAGATATGTGCTGTTTAAGGGAGACAGCAAAAGCTAATTCCTTGATATATTTCGTTTCAAAATTATCTTCAAACGGTCTTAGTCTGAATAAAAACATCCTGTCTCTATTATATAGGCTAACTTGCTAATGCATATTAGCATCTGTTAATTAAATTCAATGGTAATTAGCACCTATTAATAATTTGTTGTTTTTGTGACTATTGTTAATTTTGACCCCGGAGAGCATTTTCAGTTATGACAATTTCATAAGTAGGTATTGGTGACATCGTTGTTGAAAAAAAAGTTGTATTTCAATGAGCTGCAAACAATGTTGAACTGTCAACAATTTGTCTAGGCGCCTCTGTCTCTAAAAACACAATGCTACATCCAAAATTATTCATTTTCAAGTTGATTTTTAGCGACCTCTGTAGAACCGGAAAGCGTAGGGCAGTGACAGTAGAGCTCAACACCATTATGCTCGTCAATGTACACTATAATTTTTATTGATTTCGTAATGGCTGATAAAATGTAAACATAATAACGAATGCTCTGAGATGAGAGATCCTATGGAAATTATTCATTGTACTTGCTTAAGCATGATAAGATGGACAAAAAATTGGCAAGTATTTTCGAATAAAGTTTGATGCCGTGTGTGTTTTGTTTGTATAAGTAAAGATGTCCTGTCATCTTATAATCATATTATTGACCTAGAGTGAAAAAACTCGTTTCAATTTGCGTCACTGATCGATGATGACGGATCTGGCTCGGAGTCAGACCGGTGTATAATTGGCGTCCATTTTAGATTTTGTTTTTATATTAATGGCAGATAGACAATAAACTTCGTGCGAATGTCTAATTTTCTAATTTATCAACAAAAAGTAATGATAGATGTAGCACTATGAAATGACAATAAGAACTTACAGTAAACTTTAAACAAAATCCCAATAAATTAAATACAAAAAAATATGTCCGTTCAGAAACTACTGTTAAATATCTGTCTTAGAATCCGAGGTCGTGATATTTTTTTACAAACCATTGGAAAGATCAAGCAAACATTTTGTCTAATAATGGTAAAACGGATTTTTCCATTACAGACAGATTTGCACACATGTAACGATTTTTATTTTTAATAATAAATAACAATGGGGGTAACAAATTTGCAAAATGCATGTTATAATAAAACCATACATTATAGAATTTAATGAATAAATTAATTTGCCATGATTTTGAATAAAGCCATGAGTTGAATATAAATTTATGTCGACATAACACTAATTATTAACAAAGCGAAAACATACAATATTACCACGCAGTCGAGGCAAAGATAATTCTCATTTTCACTCTTTGTTATTTCAGCCCGCTCTGGTTTTAGCCCGTAGGCCGAAATGATGATTTTGGTAAACGAAGGCCCTTTGCTGATTCGGCCCACATTGATTTTCCTTATTATTATTTATATTTATAGGGCTCTGCTGCAAAATTATCTTATTATTTCTTCAAAATAAGAACCTTGTATTTCGTAATCACCATGAAATATATGTTTTGTTAAAGAAGATTATGTTATCAATACCCACTGATGACATCATCTGCCATGCTGGTCTGGGAGCGAAAAAATAACGTAAAATGTGCCAGCCCTAACTTACCCCGGGGATGTCGTAAATAAATGAAGAAGAAACATTGATGTCAAAACGATGATAGTATTGTTCAGATTTTTATAATTAATTGATAAAAAGAGTTTTGTTTCATTTGAATATTATATTTATAATTATTCAGAATACCGTTGTTATTATGACGTGTATCTGGTCGCTTGTTTGTCTGGTTGGCTTCACTCAATACTTGCGGTCACAAATTTTCAACCATTTCTAATTTTGCAATTTATTTCAATTGAATTGAAAATGTATCTTTGTCACCGAAGCTTGTCGCTAAGGCTTACGTGGTTTGTTTGCGATGGATCCATTCCCACGATGATTTGATTGTCTCCGGATGTCCACGGGTTTTTTAATCAGAATTAAATTTTCAGAATCATCTTTAAATTGTGATAAAACGGGATTTATATTACGTACCTGGATTTTGTTATAATTCCTATATTTCGCCTTTCAGAACCATATTCTGAAATCATCTTTGTTGTGTCTGGGAAACTTTTGTTGAAGAAAATTACTAGTTTATTAGATACAGTAGTCCTTTCTCTATATACATACGCCGATCTATCCAATGAAAGATACTTAGACGTGACTTTATCAAAATGCATTTTTATTTTAATGATATTGCAAAATATTTTGTTTTATTATAAAAGGATAAAAATTAGTTATTTTTTATATTGCTTAAAAAATACAAAAATTAAACTCTCCTTTCTAATTACATTACAAATTATTATAGAAATGGAAATCCCCATTTGATGCGTAAATAATTTAAGAGATGATATTCATAATGTGAGAGCAAAACGATGTCAAAAAAAGTGCATAACAAATGAATCAGAAATAACTATGAGTTTTGATTTTCTAACTAATCGCGTGACCAGTTGGACAACGCTTATGTTATTCAACTCCCGTAGCACGGGACGTGGACACATCTCTTTCGGGGGAAAGAAAATCTTTTCCTCTCGCTGTAACTCCCACTAAATCCCGAGACAAAACACTGTCAAGTGGTGGAGAGAGACTTGTCCACGTTCCCGTGCTAGGCTCCCAAGGACTCTTTATTCAATGCAATGTCGATAATAGATGATTAACTCAGCGTTAAATATATCTGGAATAGTTTGTAAAATATTATTATACTCTTTATTGCAATTTGAAAAAAAAATACATCATATTGCTTGCACTACACTTTATATAAAGTTGTAGGTACTAAAACCATTTTTTGTGTAACGAGTTATCGACATTATACATTTTTGTACAATATGATAAAAGTTGCAGTTCAGAAAAGTCAGTGAATTCCTCTTTCAGTGTATGCCTAAGCTTATCTTGAGTCCACGTGTTGGCCCGTCACTAAATACCTTACTTTGTCCAGTTCTCATAAACGAGTTATGTTAAAATAATATCTCGATGATCTCGACACAAATTCACGTGTATTGGCAGAGATGCAAATACGCATAATGAAGTTTTCTACAAGCCAAGCTCACTAGTGTATATTATAGAGTACATACATACATACATAATTCACGCCTATATCCCCGAAAGGGTAGGCAGAGGTGAACTAGCACCCACGCTTCGCCAATTATGCTAGGCCCCATGTAATAGGTGGCGAGCCTATTGCCATTTATCGGGCACAAAAGTCGCAGTAGGTACATAGCTAGATGGTATAAGAGGAACGCTGCTGCCCATTCCTCATCACTGATTTATCCTTAGTCGCCTTGTACGACACCCACGGGAGAGATTTGGGGTGGTGACAATTGTATTCTAGTCATCATGGTGATAATCCGTCACCACACGGCTGATATTATAGAGTCACTCGACTTAATGATGTTTTCAAGGGTGTTTTGATATTTTTGCATACGAGAATGAAAAAAGGAAATTAACACTGTTTTATATAACTTGATTATCCAGTACATAATCTTCTTTTTCATTAATTATTGCCAAACTCTAGTAACATTAGCATTTAGTTTTTTGCAAAAATTGTTTTATCAGGTATTAAGAAGCACTGCTTTGTTCGGGTTGGCGGGCTAGATTGTGTGCGTCATAAGATACAAAAAATTCGGTTCTGTGATTATAAATTACAATAAATTAATATCTAGGAACTCGATAGTGCAGTGTCTAGTAAACTCTACCTAATAATATCCTCGTTAGATCATCATTAGATGGGTGACTGAATTCTATTATTTCGAGTTCCTCCGTGTTTCGAAATGCACGTTATGCCGTTGCATATGCGTCTGCATATTCAGTATATTCTCACAGTTCGGGTACAAGCATTACCTAGGGGTGTGTTGGTACCCGAGCTGTTATAATATATACGTTCATCCATCTTATTATGACGAGCCACTGTGAACAGCTAAGACCGAATACGCTACTTTACCACTGAGCTCCTTCGTCTTTGAAGGGTTCTTAGGCGTAAACATTTATATAAATCCATCAATTGATACAAAAAAAAAATGAAATTAAGGTTTCCTTTTGTCTTAACATAACACAAAGTCTTTACGAATGTATTATTTTTAAATACATATTTATAAATTGAAATCTGTTCATCATAAATCCAACAAATCTTAAGGACTTCAAAGTTATTATAAAATAATTGATAAAAAATTGTTGACTATGGTAAAGAGATAAAAACTTTTCAAATTACGGATCATTATTTAACTATTGGCAGTTTTTATGTTAACTCCATCATACTAGACAAAAAGCTTGATGGGAGTCGATGGCTTCGGTTAAGGGTTTGTGAAAATTTTATTATAATATCCCTGTGTCTTTTTTATTTATTTATTTAGTATATTTGGGCAACATACAATATTACTTATATCTTATATATACAATTATAATAAGAGCTATAAAAAAAGCTTACAATAAAGTTTCCATGAATAAATTTTACAGACAGTGTTAATTTGTATTAAAAAAAATTACTTAGTCAAATGAAGAAAAAAGACACTAATATACATGAAATGAATGAATGAATTAAATTGAACAAAAAGGAAGTAATACAAAAACTAGTCAATAAGTATAAAAATCAAAAAATAAATGAATAATAATCATAATATAACAGTATAAAAATAAAAATATAGATTCAGAAGATAACACAGTCAAAAAAATAAATCAAATAAAAATACAGTCAAAAAAATTAAACAAAAAAATAAAACAAAAAAATACAGTCAAAAAATAGTCAATAAAATAAATAATACATAGTCAACTTCAACAACAACGACACTTGTTTTTTTAAGGAAGAAGGTGAACAATTAATCATTTCGATTTCTATAAATATAGTTTATATAGTTTATAATTTATTCAATATAGTACGAGTATTTTAAGTGCTAATGACCACATCACATACGTAGACGGAACGAATTGCCTAATTTATCTTAGGACGGAAATTCTAGAGATATAATTATGTCGAATATTTAGACATTAGCTATGTATGTATACATCTTTTCATGCATCGTATCACTTCGCGACCATTGTTGAATTTTCATTTATTGCAATAATTCTCTCTCGCTCTCGTGGGTGTGTTACAAGGCGACTAACTGCCGCACTCAGAGACGTCAATCAACTTTAATTAGTACTTAATGTCAAAAAAATAATTTAAATCGAGACCGCAGACCAGGCAAGAATAGCGACTATATACTAGTTTTGAATTGACATTTGTTTTGTATTAAGTACTCATTAACGTTAGACAGACACTAGATATACTTCTGAAAATAAAATTTGTAATTATCACACTCGTAACGTATATGTTGCATTCTACATTTCAACATAGGCATTGACTTGAAATTCTTCTTTATTTATACAATATTTCATATTAACAAGTTTTTGCAAGCATTATGTAAAAAAGTGGCCTTAACATCGCTTCTGGTTGTACTAAAGAGACTCAATATATTTTTAATAAATCTATTCCTATTCCTAATAGTGCCGTGTGGCGACGGCAGAGTAGAATACAAATTGTCACCACCCCAAATCTCTCCCGTGGGTGTCGTACAAGGCGACTAAGGATAAATCAGTGAAGAGGAATGGGCAGCAGCGTTCCTCTTATACCACCTAGCAATGTACTGAGACTTTTGTGCCCAATAAATGGCAATAGGCTCGCCACCTATTACATGGGACCTAACATAATTGGCAAAACGTGAATGCTAGTTCACCTTTGCCTACCCCTTCGGTTCGGGGATATAGGCGTGATTTATGTATGTATGTATGAAGTCCTAATAGATAACGATGATTATTTATAGGTGATATAGATAACTACATGGGAATGCACTGCCCAAAGCAAATTCTGTTGCGCAGTACAACGTTTTATGTTTGTGGTGATACGATGATTTGATGAATGGAATGAATGATCGTGCTGAATTACCAGAAAATAATTCACTACGCTACGCTTATGAAATACCGGAAAGATAAATCGCAGTGTTTTATTAACCGTGACTTTGGCACCGGCTTGACATTCCACGGAAACAAATATGAACAAATGCCGGTGCGGAGTTCGACGCGACCTTTGTACCCAGTCAATAGTGGTGTGCAAATATTTGTTGGATTAATAGAATACGCAAGTCCACAGTGTGGTGAGCGCATGTCAACAGTTCGGTACTTGGCAATGATAATTTAGTCCGATTTACGCCGTCTATGAAGACCTGGGGCCTAACCACCGACTCTAAACGCGACTCAATTCCCATAGTTAAAGTGAGACAACGCTATAAGCCGAGTAGAGCGGTGTCTCGTTTTGTCATCCGCGTTTGGATCACACTAATACTTCATGGTACGGCCACAGTTCCTATTCGGGTCCTTTTTACTATGCGAATCCGAAACGAACGAACCAGCGAAATTCGTAGAAAATCTCAACAGCTAATGCCGTTATAATCTCTCGTCTCTAATGTGTATTCTTTTGCTATTTTTTGATGTTGAAATATTGACACAACTAAAAGCGGTCAAACCAACATTAGGTATAAATAATATATCATTTTTAAGTTCTCGAGTTTAGTGATAAGCTAAAGGTAAATAAACTGATTATTTGCAAGTTAAACTATCTGTTTACTTTGTGATTTGATTTTAATAGTTATTTTACCGTATTTGCCACTAAATGAATAGAGGTTTGTATATCTTTAATTACTAGTGGCCCGGCCCTGTGTAATAAAATAATAGCCAATAGCGATAGCAGGGTACCTAAAAAAATGGTAGAATTATAGGCGACATATTAACCCTCACTTAAAATTACCTAACTTGCTTATTGCAAAAACTGCTATCATTCTCTTGGTGAAACGGAAGAACCTAAACTCATCACAGTCGAAACGAGTCTATGTATATTAATTTAAATAAAAGGATAAAATCATTATTAATAAACCTAAGTGTCATCATCATCATCATCACCAGCCCTTTAATGTCCCCACTGCTGGGGCACGGGCCTTCCCTGTGGATGGAAGAATACAGGGAGATTGGGCCATAACCCACCACGCTGGCCCAGTGCGGGTTGGTGGGTATTAACGACTGCAGATGCAGCCACAGGGACCACCGGCTTAACTTGCCTTCCGAAGCACGGAGGAACTCGAGATAATAAATTTTTTGTCACCCATCCAATGACCGGCCTTAGCGAACATTGCTTAGTTTTCGCAATCGCAGGCCAAGCGCGCTATGCCACTGCGCTAGCGAGCTCCTCCACTACGCGGGAAAACCTAAGTGTAACGAGAGCAAATAGCAATAGTTAAAAATATGATAAACTGAGGTAAAAATATAAAATTATGATTAGGATCATATCAATTCAAGTTGCATCTTAGTATCAATGCCACTATAATGAGATAAGTTTATAATTCTCAATAAACTGTTTAACTTTATATGCTGCAATGCATGAATTTGCTTTGCATTTATTTTAAGGAGTGGTATTTCCCTCTACTTAGTATATCCTATGAATGCGACTAGGCTTTTAGTTTCGTCACAAAACACGCTAGAACTTATTTATTTTTTAAATCTTGTTTTATGAACATTTAGTCTGTCATCTTAATACGACTTGTGCTTCTATGTATAAATCGTCTAGTATGTTGAATGAGATGCGCCTCCGCAATCGTTCTTGGTCAGGGTTACCCAAACGCTAATCATCGGATGTTTGACCAAAAATGTGCTATTTCGATCTTTTCCTTGATCTCTCTATCGTTTCCATAGTTTTTTCGTTATCGTTTTTATACAACATTTTCAGTTGGCAAGCATTGTGATTAGTCCCTTCTTTACATTCCTTGCCTACTGTACCTTCAGTTCAAAATGTAATCTTCCCAACCAAGGTCGATACGTCACATAGGTAGAAGTGGGACAATATAAATAAATAAACTCATGACAAAAGACACATAACATTTACAAGATTGCTTGCATATTCGTGTCTGTGTTTGCTTTCTTATACGCCCAGACGCATACTTGCGTGGCTTATTGGTTCATGCTTCTCATCAACCCGTTGTGATCCATATGGGTTATGATATAATTTTAATTTAAATCCCAACAGTCCCATAATAGGGACCCTAGGAAGGGAGTCTCTCCCTCTATCGGGTTCGTAAATCGCAGTATATGGTTAGGTGGTATAAACACACTGCAGGCATCTTTTTACTATTTTAACTCTTATTAACACTAAGGGCCTGTTTCACAATCGACAAGTAAGTTCGAAGTAGCTTACTTTGCAGTTCAATTGACATATATTTCATATTACATACATACATAAATCACGCCTATATTCCCGAAGGTGTAGGCAAAGGTGAACTAGCACCCGCGTTTCGCCAATTATGTTAGGTCCCATGTAATAGGTGGCGAGCCTATTGCCATTAATCGGCCACAAAAGTCGCAGTAGGTACATTGCTAGGTGGTATAAGAAGAACGCCGCTGCCCATTCCTTATCACTGATTTACCCTTAGTCGCCTTGTACGACACCCACGGGAGAGATTTGGGGTGGTGATAATTGTATTCTACTCTGCCGTCACCATACGGCCAATTACATGATATTACATTTGCAATTACATTACATCTGCAAAGTAAGCTACTTCGAACTTACTTGTCGATTGTGAAACAGGCCCTAACACTAATAATTGTATAGTCTATTGTTTTTCTTCTTATTTATTTTTACACATAAAATAGGATAGGTATTAGATATGGATGTTCCATCCATATGTAATTATTTTCACATGGGCATTGTGTCGTCAAGGGTTTGGATAAATTATGAAATTGCAAATAGTCCTAATGATTTCCACCAATATTGATAATTCCATTTATTTCCCGTGGCCACAGTACAAGGTTCACAAATGTTAGCAAATTAACGAGTCACACTACACGACAGGCCTACTACTATTTCCGGTCATATAATTCAAACATATTCAATGTCGATTTAGTTCGACGTACTTCGTGGTCTTGAAACAAAACAAATACTTATAAAGTTAATTAAAACCGAAGATGACCTGACCTGAAGTACCTAGATATTATTTTTATCAGCTTTTGAGCGGCATTTAGATAATTTTAGCAATTATGTCGTCAGCTGCCCCATCCTTCTTCCAACGTCGGCAGTCGCACGAGGCTATAAGAAGAACTGCGATTAACGTGCCCGGTAGATGGCAATAAGCCCATTTGTTATATTGGACTTAAGCTGTTGAATTTAGATATTATTAAAATTCCCGTCTATTTATCCCCGAAGGGCTAGGCATAGGTGAAGGGGTTGGCTCAGGCATAATTGGCGAAATGTGGGTGAATTAACACACACATTTCGCCAATTATGTTTGGTCCCGTGTTAATGGGGCGAGTCTTTTGCCATACACTGGGCACATAAATAAAACGCAGTATTTCAATATACTGCGTTTTTTTGCAATGGCTAGGTGGCTTATAAGTAACGCTGCTGATGCCTATTACTCATCGCTGTCTTAATCCTGAGACGCCTTTAATAACATCCGTGAGATAGATTGGGGGTGGTGGCAATGGTATTCTACTCTGCCACAACACAGCGTCGATTGATTTTAGCTATTTATAAGATAATGGTTTGCAAAAAATGATGCTTATCAGTCTTTGCGTTCAATCATTTCAATGCAGTTAGCTTGATGTTCGGCAGAAGGTGTACGTACTTTAAGTTTATGTATCAGCTGTTTGGCTTAAACAAACTCGCGTGTCATAAACTGTCATGTCAGATACCGAGAGACCTATGGTTTAGCCCAGTGTAAGTACCACAGGTACTTGTGTGATGGATACTAGATGAAGGACATAAAATATATATAATATATATAAAATAGAAAATATATGTATATAATAATTATGTATAAATATTTATATTATATATACTACATAAACAACTACTCGAGAGCAAATGTGTGTGCATCACAAACATTTGCCCATACCAGAATTCGAACCCGGGACCTCTTGGCCGATAGCCTGCAATCTGACCTTTCGACCAAACTGGCCCCCAAAACAACTTATACCTAAGTTATTACGAATGAATATTCACTAGGACCCATCCTCTTAACTATGCCAAATAAGTACCTAATTATTTGTATTCACATACAATTTGCAAATCAGCTTTGCAGTGCGTGGCCGTATTCAGAGATGAGGTGTATTTTGTAAACACGGATACTTACTCGCATTCTTTCGCGCCAGTAGGAAACGTCGCATTTTTGTATACATACGAATGCAGAGCAGTTGCATATTATGCGCTGCACATACTAATTGGGTCCGCTGAAAATGCACCTAGCGTGCGCCCTGGCATATAAATCATGTTCTCAAGACGACACCAAATAGTTCAATAAAACATCTTCAGTCAGAAAAGTAGATATGAAATAGGGGAAAATGACCCAAAGCGGGCAAACTCACTGAAGCGGGTATTCGGGTATAGCGGGTAAGTATGTATGAAACTATTTACCAATACGCAAGATGATGATGATTTACGGATATAGAGACCACGCTACAAGCTGAGGGTGAGGGTTTTATGCGAAAGAATTATGCGAAAAGCAATTTTGTTACAAATTGATTAGTCATCAGACAGAAAAAAACATTGATATACATTAAAAACTACATAATTATTAAAATTAATAACTTATCGTAAGTATACTAATTTAATCCCAAGGTTGACTCATCGCATTAAAACACGACCATTGCATCTAAACATAAAATTACAGAGACTTGCTTAGCTCCGAGTCTGGTCAAACTGGTTCGACATTAGTTTAATTTAAACACATCCCCAGTGTGTTAATTTAAATACATGATGCGTTTCTGTATAAATGCGTCTTTAAGATCCTTCTTTAATGCAAGTGGGTAAATATATACTACCTATATTCACATTAAGGTCTCTACATACGTAATGGGAAAATACCCCGGACGGGACGTGGTAGGGACGGGGACGGGGCCTCACTCGTTCAAAACGCCCAGTGCACGTCCCGTCCGTGACTCCGTGACATAATTATGTCCTTCATGTAAATTTTGTATGAAATGATATTTCTGTAATCACGTCCTCGTCCCGTCCACGTCCCGTCTGGGGTATTTTTCCGTTACGTATGCAGAGACCTTTAATTTTCACAAACCGGACAGGTATACAAGTTTAGGAAAAGTGGTTATGGTATGGTCAGATTTAAAACAAACGTATTATCAGCGTATTCGACCAGTATGGTGGATAATAGGGACGCTGAGTACCAGCGATGAGGAGGATTTAAATTCTCCAAGCGGTACATACAACATTGACACGGAAGTCATCCCCCTTGACACGGAATCGCATTATTGTTATGCCACCTAGCAATTTGGCCGTGTGGTGACGGCAGAGTAGAATACAATTGTCACCACCCCAAATCTCTCCCGTGGGTGTCGTACAAGGCGACTAAGGATAAATCAGTAATGAGGAATGGGCAGCAGCGTTCCTCTTATACCACCTAGCAATAGTACTGCGACATTTGTGCCCGATAAATGGCAATAGGCTCGCCACCTATTACATGGGACCTAACATAATTGGCGAAACGTGGGTGCTAGTTCACCTCTGCCTACCCCTTCGGGGATATAGGCGTGATTTATGTATGTGTGTATGTATGTACCTAGCAATTTACTGCGATTAACGTGCCCGATAGTTGGCAATAGGCTCGCTCGTGTTACGTAGGACCTAACATAGTTGGTGAAATATGTGTTAATACAACATTGATACGGAAATCATCCCCCGGTCATACAACATTGACACGGAAATCATCCCCCTTGGGGAACCTTGTCAAACCCATATTTCGCCAACTATGTTAGGTCCTACGTAACACGAGCGAGCCTATTGCCATCTATCGTGCACATCAATCGCAGTAAACTGCTAGGTGGCATAACTAGAATGCAATTACTAGCTGTGTCCGCAAAAAATGTTAAGCCTTAACTCCTAGGGGGTATAAAAAATAGCCTATGACCTGTTCTCAGACAGCTACCAATTACACACAAAAATATTCATAAAAATCGGTCAAGCCGTTTTGGAGGAGTTTGATTTATAGCCGCGTAGTGACGGCAGAGTAGAATGCAATTGTCACCACCTCAAATCTTTCCCGTGGGTGTCGTATGTACAAAGTGACTAAGGATAAATCTGAATATGATTAGAAATGGGCAGCAGCGTTCCTCTTATACCACCTAGGCTAGCAATGTACTGCGACTTTTGTGCCCGATAAATGGCAATAGGCTCGCCACCTATTACATAGGACTTGACATATTTGGCGAAACGTGGGTGCTAGTTCACCTACCCTTTCGGGGATATAGGCGTGATTTATGTATGTATGTATGTATGATTTATTTATTTATTTTCAGTACATTAACAGATTACAGTCCCAAAGTTCCAAATATAAACATATTAACAACTAGCACAAGACATACATACATACATACATAAATCACGCCTATATCCCCGAAGGGGTAGGCAGAGGTGAACTAGCACCCGCGTTTCGCCAATTATGTTAAGTCCCATGTAATAGGTGGCGAGCCTATTGCCATTTATCGGGCACAAACGTCGCAGTACATTGCCAGGACGGTGGTATAAGAGGAACGCTGCTGCCCATTCCTCATCACCGATTTATCCTTAGTCACTTTGTACATACGACACCCACGGGAAAGATTTGAGGTGGTGACAATTGTATTCTACTCTGCCGTCACCACACGGCCAACCGGCACAAGACAGTAATCCAATATAAACGTACATAGCGTGATTTTATAATCAGATCGTAAAGCACGGCTCTGAATTACTTATGTCTACATTAATAATATACTGAAACAGAAAAATCCATAAATTACTAAAACTAAACTAATCTAAAACAAAACTAAAAGTAGAAAATATAATTAATAAACAATAAGTGATATTTTTTAGCGAAACAACATGATTACATTTTTAATAAATAACAAACATAAAACACAACAATTACGATACCGAACCAGGAGAAGCGGAGGTAGAGTGTAAATTAGCCTTGAGAGTGACTGAAATTACTTTTTTATATTGAGCAAATTTGGCAAACACATCCACGTGTCTATTATTGCGGACCAACTCATTGTACATGCGGCACATTCTCACTAATGGGTTGTAGTAGGACGTGTTATTTCTGCAAACTTCGATTACTAACAAGTTCGGAAAGCGTACCCTGTAACACTGTGTGATTTATATATTAGATACTACGTACGAGGGACGGAGGGCTAAACACGTCTGCTCACACGTGAAAAACATTCACAGATATCATAAGTCCTTGTAAAAAATAAATTATATTTTTAACAGAAGACAGTATAACAATAATTCGGAGACAAGCTTAAAAATTGTTGCCTGGATCTTCAGAAAGACATGAAGTATTATTTTCCTTGTCATTGAATAAAAAGATCAATATTTGAGTTTTATTTACCTTTATATCACACAGTGCGTTTTTATTTTTATTAAAACATGATTCATAATCGCCCTGCCCTTATCCCATCTTATTTGGGGTCGGCGCAGTATGTCCTCTTTTTCCATTTTCTTCTGTCATTCGTCATCTCCTCATTCACATCCATCACCTTCATATCACACCTCACACAATACATCCATCTTTTCAGTGGTCTACCTCTACTTCTACATCCATCAACATTCATGTCCATAACTTTCTTACTCACATTCATGGCATCAAAGCATGATTATATTTTGGTAATCGTTCTGTTACGCGTTGATGTCTTTAGTATAACTGAGGAGGGATATAAATTTTTCAATTATAGAATAGGTTATAATAATCATTGTAATTAAGTTCGAAACTCGCAAATGATTACTGTCTCTCATACTGCTGTAAAAAAAGCATGGGGCCTACCACTGTTACCTGGGTAATACCTTTTAATCTAACTACACTTATTCAGTGATGAAGTTGAAATCAAATATCTACCGTTACTTGAAGTTCTAAATAAAACTATAATGAGGAATAGCCTTTCAAGTTATATCACCACTTGTCCGGCTAGTATGACCATCGAAACACGATAATTATGATATACCTAGCCATTTATCGCGTAGAACTGTCAAAACTCCATAGATTTTTGACAGTTTAAAGGGATAAATGGCATTATTATCGTGTTTCGGTGGTCATACTGGTAATGCTAGCCGGGCTGGAAACACTATCGATAAAAGCATCAGTTAGAAGGCCCCAGGCTCGCCCCCTATTACATGGGATCTAACAACAAAAAGTGGGTGTTAATACACCTCTGCCTGACTTTTCGGGTATATACGGGCGTGATCTGTATGCATGTCTGTTGATTAAATTATTTGACAAATAATAGTAGTAATACACCCATGGTATTGAACTATTCAACCGTGCAGATAGGTAATTACATTTACAATATAAAAAAAAAACATAATTACAAATGCTAATAGGTTTAATTAGTTACAAATTTAATTATGTAACATTTAGTAGCATCACCGTCATGTCGCAGCAACTCATTATAACCTGTTCTTTACTTTGTTTTAACAAAATTATGATTTTATTGCACCTGCACTTTGAATACATAGAATGATAAGTTTTCATCTCTGGACTATTGGTCAAGTTTTCGGTTTTTATTGGGAAAAGGAAAATCTTGGAAGACCTTAGTATCTCCTGAAATAGTTTCTCTAATTATATTTCGAGGGGGCTACCGTAGAGGGCAGGATGCTACGACTCGGAAAGGGAATAAAAGTGATCTGTATTTGGAGTCCAATAAATAAATCAATTAATTATAATTATTATGTTTATTGTTTGTCCATTATATAGTACTATCAATAACACTAGTTTCCCGTGTGCAGACGGCAGAGCAGAATACATGTCACCACCCCCAATCTCTCCTGCAGGTAGACGTACAAGGCGACTAAGGGAGTAGATGAAGAAAAAAGAAAGCGATGAGTAATGGGCTCGTAATATTGAAAAGCGATTGCCCAAGTGGGACCTAACATAATTGGCTGGGTGTTCACGTAGGTGTTAATTCACTTCTGTCTCCATTCGAGGTTAAGTAGTCGTGATTTATGTGTGATAATTTTTATTTTATAAATGTTAGATTGCGGAGGACGCGGGTTCGTTTCCCTCATAGACTATAATTTTTTGAACTTTTTCTAACCACAAATTTCTTAAGACTACCTGGTTAAAATGTCTGTAGACCTGGCGTTGATGTAGTCACTTAGATACAAATGTACGGTGTGTAAAACAAGTATCAGAACTTCGATTTCTTTTACTTGTGGCGTCAGTTAACTAATGACTAGTGATTGATTTAAAGGTGTTGCGTTGGGAAAGAGGAGTGCTTTCACATTCTAGCCAGGTCTACAGATATTTTAACCGGATAGTATGTATGTATGAATTTTTTATAATTGTGTCTGATAAATAATCGCGTATTCTTTCCGATCGTAACATTTATTTGCGCGACCACCATGTCGAGTGACGCGTGCGCAGGCGGCGCTGTATAGCGTGCACGACGCACGTTAAGTGCACGCCCTTGGCAATGACCCCGGTATTAGATATTATTATCGTCGATAACCCAAAGTTTTTAGTCAATAGGTTGATAATAATTATTTGACGGCCGCCTTGGTCGAATGCTCAGATCGCTGGGTATTGGCCAAGAGGTCCCGGGTGCTAATCCTGGTAGGGGCAAACTTTGACCACAAATGTTTCTTCCCGAGTCATGGATTTGTGTATATGTTTATGTAGTATATTTTCAACATTTATATACATAATTTTATTAAAAATATGTCCGTCATCTAGTATCCATAACACAAGTGCTTAGGCTACTTACTTTGGGCTAGGTGATAGGTTTGACTCTAAAAATATATATTTATTTATTAATTGAAATTATTAAATTAATATTTCCTTAACAAATATAAGAAGAACCTACATTTTCTAACGCCCTTTAATATGTATTTGGCGGTTGTGGTGCGATACAGTTTTTAAAATCACTATCATCACCGGCCCTATTCATCATCATCATCACCATCTCCAGCCCTTCAATTTGCCCACTGCTGGGGGGACAGGCCTTTTCTATGGATGGAACAATATAGGGGCAATTGGCAATAACCCAACCAATGTGGATTGGTTGGCATTAACTCGTATCTATAGTCAAGTCAAAGCAATTCTTCGTCTATCTGGGGTCGGCGCAGTATGTTTCCTCTTCCATTCATATCGGTCAGATGTCATCAAGCCATCCACTCCTATTTGATTCATATCATTTACCACACCGTAATGGTGCTAGTGATGAATTAATGTATAGAAAAGAGTCGGAACGGACCATGTCGAGAGATCGATTAACAGAGAGAGTGATTGGAATGACAAAATTCCAATCCATACTCTTAAAAGTTTTGGCTTAGGTTTGGATGACACCAACCCTCTTTGGGTATGCTGTTGTTGGTGGTTTGCCCTCCACCATTCGGGTGCCCCAAGGTGCTTATTGGTCTACACCGGGCAATTTCCCTTAGTCGACTTTTACGACACCCATGGGATGAGTCGGGGCTGGCCTATTCTACGTTATTTGTTCGCTCCCAGACCAGCATAGAAGAGAGTCAAGTCAAAGTAATTACTTGAGTAAAAGTCGCTACATAAATTGTCATTTTTAAACATTAAATGAGTAGGTATTTGAATGAAGTAAAAACTGTCTAAAGTAAGAATATTTTATAAAAATTACAATTTAAGTAACGACTTTTAACCAAGTAATTACTTTGACTTGATTTGACTTGAGATACGAATATTGTGATGCTTGCTTATGAAATTTGTTAGACCAACATCAGTCACTGGAATATTTCGTGTTTCAGTGACACGCTGAATTTTCCCAATAAATACCAAACTTATTAATAAGATGGTACTAACTAGATTATATCCTAAACTAGGTATAGGTATTGTCATAGCAATCATTGACCTAGGTGAAGCATGAAATCATCACTTACATTCTGTAAATCTAAATGGTCATGTTTTTCCCCATGATGGGTATTTTTACGAGCATGTGAGGCGATAGTTTATTTTCTAAGCTTGAACCATATTAGCAATATACGAATCAGATTTATAAACTTGCAAATGAAACAAAAAAACATTCGAAAAGTTTATCCATCATGTGTTAAAGTGTTTGTTAAATAATGATAAAAGCTTGCCGTAATTTAAGTGTTTGGGTGTATATGTCGTGGTCAAATCGTAGAATTGATCACTTCATGATGTGGCCGACCATTTCATGAAATGGTTGCATTTCATGAAACGGCCAGCTAAAAAAACACTGATCAAAAACTGATCATATCATGATAATGGTCTGGCCAGATCAATGAATAAACAACGTTTAACAATATGAACAGCTAAACGCACGGCAATTTCATTATATGGCCAAACATTAATAATCATATCTATCGTAAAATAGTTACATTAAGTACCGTTAGAGCCGCTTTTTTCGATTTGTTTTTGTGATGCATCATGGCGGCGGACAATAATTACCTAACAAACAAACTGTTACTACAAGCACACATTATATTAATATTTTATTTAAATTAATGAATCTCCCAAATCTCTCCCGTGGGTGTCGTACAAGGCGACTAAGGATAAATCACTGATGGGCAGCAGCGTTCCTCTTATACCACCTAGCTATACACCTACCATGCGACTTTTGTGCACGATAAATGGCAATAGGCTCGCCACCTATTACATTTTTATTTTTAACTTTTTTGTGGCAACTTTGTTGTGCCCAATCACAAGTTAGCTACTGTAAACCACTGAGTTTTCTTAACTGTGCTTGGTCTTCATCATCGCAAACAGTAGCAACCTATCTAGGTGTAAAGTTCTCATCAACACAAATCAATCAAGCCCAAACACAAGGTCACTGCTGTTAATAGTTTACGAGTTGCCTAGAATGTCCTTCAGCTCCATTATCAGATAGACTCCATATCTTCATTATTATCTAGTGGCTTATATTAACTATTTAAAATATTATTGAACATACTAGCCATCCCTACAATTTTCGAAAATTCCCCTCGATTCTCCAGCATCCCATCATCAGATCATTGTTTTTCTTATCATGTCAGACCACTGTCAGAATTTTCTTTTTTTGGTTGGGTAGTATATACATACTTTCCAACCAAAAAAAGAATTATCAAAATCGGTTTATAAACGACGTAGTTTCAAGGGAACACAAATAAAAAAAACATACGGGTACGATTTGAGTACCCTCCTCCGTTTCTTCGACGGTTAAAAATGTCGTCCTTATTGTAAGTAACAATAAATTACCTAAATAATTAATGACTTTGCAAGTCAGTAGGGATAATATTTCAGATTGGCTAATGATATGCAAAACGTTTATCAGGTCAAGTGCTTTAATTATATTTAACGAATGCGGAAACAATAAATGATTCATAGGAAACAAATAAAATCTGTTAATTAAAAAAGTTTTATTTGCCTGTATTTGAAGTAATTTGTAAGTTGAAGAGGATGTAATTATGTTTTTATAAAACATCAATATAGCAATTACATAATGTTGTCTTATATTAAGAGCCTATTGGTGAGTCTCCCCGTGACCACATGTTAAATAAATATAAACTAAGCAAAGAAACACATGATTTTCATTATAATCACAAATTCTAATGAAAAATCCAAATTTTCGCAGTAATTTGACTATTCTATTTTTAGAGATGTCCTAAAACGAGATGGAATTCTGAGAATTTTGCGAATGATGTTGTGACCGAGAAAAATAAAGTACCTAATGAGGGTTGAATTTGGTATAGTTACCTACCTACCTACATGTTGGAATATAAGAATCGATCTTTCGTACTTACATGTCTTTTTCGAGCATAAAATCTATATCTTGTTTAGAATTCAAACTATATCTCGAGCACTTATAGCAATTACAATCACGGGCAATCCTTTAACATATGATAGTAACTGAAGTACTTGGTTCTGATTTCTATTTCTCTTATATTAGGCGTAGGGCTTGTGTACCTATTACCTACTGGGAGAGTCATAATCATCATCATCATCGCCACCAACCCCTTTTTATGTCCAGATGGGGACTTTTTCTGGGCCTTCCTGGCCATTTATATGGATGGAAAAGTATACGGAGAATGGACTATATAGCCCTTTTGGTGGGTTTTTTCTATAGCAGATGCAACTGATACCAACATCTTGCTGTGCCTTTCGAAGTCAGGGAGAAACTCGACGTAATAAATTTTTGATCACCCATCCAATGACCGGTCTTAGTGAACATTGCTCCACATCTACGGAAACGCTGGCGCGCCAGTCACCGAGCAATCGAGCTCCCCAAACGGGAATGTATAATTAACATGCTTTAAAAATATGTCATTTGATAAATCCGCAGAATTCAGTGAGTATCCAACATTCTCCAGTGCAGTTATAGTAGATTATATACCGAGGGCGATAAAACAAAGAATGTCTCATTTAGCAAGTATTTGTGATAAATATGCTATATGTATGTATTAGTTTTATGTCACCCCCTGAAGACCTAGCACGGGACGTGGACAAAACTCTCTTCACCACTGGACAGTGTTTTGTCTCTGGATTTAGTGGGAGTTGGAGCAAGGTGAATTATTTTAAAAGATTATTAAGTATTTTCTTTTGCCCGAGGAGATTTTGTCCACGCTCGTGCTACGGGGACCGGAAATGAAATTCCCGTGCGCGTAGCGAGCGGAAAAGTCCACTTTATGGTCTGGTGTGAAAACAAATATTTTTATCATATCACAATAGACACTTATCGGTGTTAGAGAGTGGTTTTTACTTCCTCTAAAAGGTGAAGGTCACGGGTAGATATTGCAACGCGTCGTTGTACCAATTACCACTTGCTACCTCGCAAACCGTACTTCTTTAGCCTTTAGCTATTGAGCCACACCAAAGTTAGACGTGAGACCACGTGTAACCTTGCGTTGTCATTCGAAATTCGTAATGTAATCATGGGTAAGGTTTTATCTGTTACGTTAGACTACGATGGGTATTTATCAACCACGCGAACTAAATTCTATGCGAACTCAATTAAAAACACTTGTACTTGCTCCCATTATCGAAGTGTAACTTAAGACCTATACCTTATATTACACATAGGGATGTTTTTATTATTATAATAGGGGTTAAAGTATGAAATTGCCGTTTTATTGTAATAGGTTTTTTGAATTGACATAGAATCTCCATGGTTTGAGGTTTTCGAATGAAACTTTTTTCACATGGTTTTTATGATGTTCTTTTTTTAAAAAAATGTGAAACTTTTGAATATCGGCTTTCAATTGTTTATGTTATTTAACTTGGACAAGAAAGATGGATACTGCGATTTTTGAATATGAGTTCCGGCGCGGAAGTAACGCGGCAGAAACAGTCCGCAATATCAATGTTGCGTTTGGTGAGGGGTCTGCTAATAAACGCACCGTGCGATTTTGGTTTAAACGCTTTCGTGGTGGAAACTTCGATTTATAGAACGAGCCACGAGGAAGACCGCCCACACAGGTGAATAACGATGAATTAAGTGAGATGGTGGAAGCCGATCCTAGTCAAACTACCCAGGAATTAGCGGCATGGTTTAACGTTACCTTACCCACAATATTGACTCATTTGCGTCAAATCAATAAAATAAAAAATACGAAAAATGGGTGCCTCATGATTTGACTGATCTGCAGAAAGAAACGCGTGTTGAAACTTGTGTTGCCCTGTTGAATCGATACAGGAATGAAGGAATATTGGATCGTGATGAAAAGTGGATTATTTATGATCACGGTAAAAGAAAAATGCAATAGCTGACCCCAGGTCAAACGCCACAACAGAGTCCTAAAGCAAAACTTAAAAAGGTGGTCTTAAAAATGGTAGCTGTTTGGTGGTCTCAGCATGATGTTATTCACTAGTTTTCTCCGATCTGGTCATAGCAATAGCAAGCAATAACGGCAGATGTCTATTGTGCCGAACTCCGAACAATGTTGGCAAAACTAGCAGTAAAACAGCCCCAACTCATGAATCGATCTTCACCATTATTGCTCCATGACAACGCGAGACCTTATACAGCACGAGAAACCGTTTTGACCCTTCAGGAACTGCAGTTAGAAACCATTCGTCATCCTCCGTATTCGCCAGACCTTGCTCCAACGGACTATAATTTTTTTCGTGATTTGGACAATTATCTACGTGACAAGAAGTTTTCTTCGCAGGAGGCAGTACAAAATGCTTCCACACAGTTTGTGTAGTCTAGATCCTCAGAGTTCTATTGCAAAGGCATAAATGACCTTCCTATTAGATGGCAGCAATGTATAGATAATAATGGTAACTATTTTGATTAAATAAAATTGTTATCAACTAAAAAATAAACAATTAAGATTTTCAGTAATAAACGGCAATTGCATACTTTAACTCCTAATATATTTATATTCTTATGGACACTGATCATGTACAGTAAAGAGCAAGTCAAGTATCCATAATAATAATTAATTTAGCTCAAACAAGTATAACGGTGACGAACAATTTGTAGAAAAAGTAATTATAGGTATTTTACACAATGTACGGGAAACTAATTTATTTAGATAGGTAGTTGATATCAGTAGTCAGTCACAAATTTATTACTTAATAGTATATCATTGTTAAGTTTATGTAGTAAAATTTTGTAAGTCCGAATTTTGTCACACGCTTGCACGGCAGTGAGCATAAATAAATATGCACAAAAAATATTTCCTTCAATATTTTCTTAACATTCAACTTCAATGGTACGTACGCATGCATGACAAAGCGCGTAATGCAATGAATAAAATAATATACCTATTGCTCAATATTCTCATTAAATTATTGGCGGTCAAAGACATTCCAGATTCTAAAGGTGGACAGCATTATACACGACAGATTGAACTTATTGCAAAAGTGTGTTTAGCAATAGATAAGTACACTTCAACGGTCTTAAAACATGTGCCTTTGAGTTTACATCGCGCCTTCGGTTAAGCATATTATCGTAAATAATTTATTTCTAATTCTTTTGATAAGCAAAATTAAATAATATTCATATACACTAATTAAGTAGTGTATATAGGTGCTTGTAATCAAGGACCATTTATAAACCGTCTTCGCCTTAGTTTGAAGAGTCTGATGTTGCAGTAATAATTTTGCATATGATTAAGTAGGCTAAGCAACGTTCTCAAAAGCCGATCGACGGATGGTGAAAAAAAGATTTATCTCAAGTTTCCCGCACTTTGAAAAAGCTAATACACCACACTCTGCCCTGGGTCCGAGCGAGCTAATTTCAGGGGAGGGATCATTATAAGGCCTTTGAGATAGTGAAGTTCAGTCCAAAGTGTTTATTTCTATATTATTTGGGAAACAAACAATTTACTAATAGGTACATTAAATAAAATACAAAATCATACATAAATCAGAAGTGTCCTCATATTATAATTATATCAAACGTAACGTAACGTTTAATGAACATAAAAAAATAAATACAATAATCACAATATTAACAGTAATTAGTTTTTCTGCTTAACTGCCGCCATCCTGTCTCTCATTAGCCACAAAACCCCCGTCCAAACTTTTCAAAAAACTGAAGAAAAAACATGATGTACGCACCAAAGCATACCAAGACCATGTATACGAGTATATTCCAGTTAGATTTGTGTCAAGATTCGATGCACTGTTGTAGCATTGATCGAGAAGTTGATGATGCATTCACATTCATGTTTATTCATTCATGAGATTTTATACTCACGTCACGTACATCTATTCTACAACGACCATTGTTGCAAAAATGCGGAGTGTTTCCGCATTTTCCATGATTTCGCGCATTGATTAATAGATATTAAAAAGGCATTATATACAAATGTCACCACGTGGTCGCCACCCTTACTACTGAGGGATTAAAAAAAACATGCCAGAGAATAATGTACAGCATAGTTATAGACGGTTATTTCTGAGTACCACGGTCCCCGAAGCCCGCGTGACGGAGTACACTGATTTATTTGTAACTTGATAATTAAGATGGCTATAGGATCAATGTCTACATTACACGGGACCTAACTGATGAATATATAAAAATATATCGGTCGATTGCTGGAGTTGTGTATAATGTGATAGGTAGTAATAATATACGTGTGTGTAATATACGCCGTGTGGTGACGGCAGAGTAGAATACAATTGTCACCACCCCAAATCTCTCCCGTGGGTGTCGTACAAGGCGACTAAGGATAAAACAGTGATGAGGAATGGGCAGCAGCGTTCCTCTTATATCACCTAGCAATGTACTGCGACTTTTGTGCCCGATAAATAGCAATAGGCTCGTCACATTACATGGGACCTAACATAATTGGCGAAACGTGGGTGTTAATTCACCTCTGTCTGCCCCTTCGGGGATATAGGCGTGATTTATATATGTATCTAGTAGTATACTTCATAGCGGACACCTACAACCGTATATAAAATATTGTGCAGATGTAGCGTTCACCACCCACTTTTCTCACATACCGTGGGAGTCATAAGGTAGTTTTATGTATTCTACAGAATAGCCATTACTATAACATTATGTCTCCCTATATTATTCCATCCATAGCCCCAGCAGTGGGGAAATTAAAGAGCTGGTGATGATGTTGATGAACAGAATAGCAGCTAGTAGGCTCGCCCCCTACAGATGAGACCTAACATAATTGTCGAATCGTGGGTGTTAATTCATCTCTACCTACCCCTTCGGGGTAAAATGAGCGTGATTCATGTACCTATAGTAAGATGTAATTGATGGTGAAAGCCGTAGTTCGGCGAAGGTATGTATAATGACGAATGTCTGTCATTTAAATAAGTTATTTCGCATATGAATAAGTGTTTGTTTGTAATTATACTTTAATAGAATCTACGCCGCAGACATACTTACTAGTTTGGTAAATAAACGTCGCATGATGTTTGCTCAGAGTGGACATAAATGTTTTTCAACTTGACGTTGGGCGATTCATCTTTTTAGTGAATTCAAGATTATTTTCATTAGTAATATCTGTCTTGGTTATATATAAAAAAAACTTCATACGCTTGTTTTGAATACTGAAATGTTTCCAGCAATAGAACATTAAGTGTGATGGATTGGATGATATGAATGAAGTGGACGTGGTAGCTTCATGATGCCTGCCCGATATCAATACAAGAGGAAACCAGTTTGTCTATGGAGGAAGATGATGATGATTTTGACGTAGGCTTACTCGAATGGTCAGAGGTCCTGAATGGAATAAAAATTATACCTTGCCTCAAGCCTAAAAAGGCCATAATTTAGGTATAAGGTATAATTTTTATTTATCCATCACAATTGTAATACTTAAGATTATAATATGTTTATTTTATGGCATTAAATTTTGGTTCCAAGTCAGGACACGAACCCGCGATTCTCGCAATCCGAACGCGCAACCAGGCCACCCAGAACGCAGACCCCCGCGAATTTGTTCTAGTCTGTCGGTATTGCGTCATGAGCTGACGTAGATATTCCATCAATGCCGAAGTTATTATAATTCCAACACTTGTCTGAAAGCTTAAAAAAAATCTCTACGGTCCAGCAAGTCTCTATTACAGATCATAATATGAAATGGTATGGACTACTTGTGCCACATATAACTTATGATATAATTTATGGACAGCCTACCAGATTATAAGTGTGATTAATATTTATTTTATAAAAATAAAAAATATAAACCTAAGCAATCGTTTTGACTTTGACATTTTATTCGCTTACCAAATTAATGGAGCGATAAGAAACTATCACGTGGTTACGAATCCGTGACGTCACACAAACGCCATTGCTTTAATGGCGTTTTGGCGTAAATTTTAATTTGCATTATTCAAAACATGTTTTAATACAAAAATATAATTAACTTTATACAAAATAAAGTAGACACGTAAAAACAACGTGGTGTAGTTTATCAAAATTAGTCCATAATTATGCTTATCTATTCTATTATATTACTGAAGTGAGAGTATCAGAGTATCTACAACATTACCATGAATCATCACCAGGAATAGCCCATGGCCATAACCCACCATTTTGGGCCAGTGCGTATGTGTTTTCCAAGCAAAAAGGAACTCGAGATAATAAAAATTTGGTCACCCATCCAATGACCAGCCTAAGCGAACATTGGTTAATTTACGCAATGGTAGGCCGAGCGTGATAACCCACGCCATCGAGCTCCTCAACAGTTCAAGAGGACAAGTAAACATCACATGGGTAAATAATTTTCTTTAATTCAAAGTCAATTTAAATATTATTATAATAATAGCGTATGATTTGGTACTTACCGTGTGGTGACGGCAGAGCGGAATAATCACCACCTCTTCTCTCCCACGGGTGTATAAATAATGAGGAATGGACTGCAGGGTTCCTGGTACACAACAACCAATCATACTGCTATTGACGTGCAGGGCAGATGAGAATAAGCTCGCTCGCTATTATTTGACATACCCTCGATAGACGATAAACTTTTAATTTTTGAAAAAAGGTAACCCGCTGGTATTCCCCTTCTGACCAAACAATTCGATATCAAATCACGTATGTTTTGGTCGCGATTCTAAATAGCTACTGCCTAGTATTTACGATCTCTGTCGGCCGTAGTATTTAGTAATAAGTAGCAAAACATTATAAAATGGTGTCGAGAAACACAGAATTGTGGTTTCATAAGGCACTTAAAAAGTATCAAGAGCAAAAACGATATTTATTATGACGCTTATATAGCTAAAGAGTATCTATTACGGATGTGGACAATCACGGAAACATGTAGGTATCACATGTTTGTTTTTTGGTAGGTTGCCGTTGAATCTAAAGTAGGTATAGGTATTTAGTAATATTAACTAAGTAGTACTCAGAAGTTGTATATGTAACCAGCAAAAAGGTTGATGTACGTTAAACAACCCACGGCGGAAGTTCAATTTTAAGGAACGTTTATACGATGTAACTTTAACCGACGATGCTTAAACACGATTTTGTAATAATACAATTTTAAAACAAGTTTACATTTAGAAAGGTTACGGATGATATTATAAATCAAAAGCGAATGGATAGCTTGATGTCGTCTGATCTATATAAAAGGAAGAGGAAACATACTGCGCCTACCCCAGATAGACTGGAAAACGGGGCAGGGAGATCCGAAAAGCCTTCAGTTAGCACCGGCGGTGGGTTGCCCTTGTATGAACTGCAAAATAGTGATAACAATAAACGACTGCCCTTGTGTCATTAAAAATAAGTTAATTTTATTCGTCGTCATTATTATTTAGTATTTACTTTAACTTCATCTTAGAAACACCTGCAACATTACAAGTACTTGAGTATCACTTGAATAAATTCGCAGTGCTAAGTACTAGTTATAGTAGACACACTTGGTAGCGATTGCGTAAGCTAATCATATTTTGTTAGCGTTAATTATATGATGGGAGACCAAACTTAATCACGCCTATGTCCCCGAAAGGGCAGGCAGAGGTGAATTAACACCCACGTTTCCAATTATGCTAGGTCCCATGTAATAGGGTCGACCCTATGGCCATTTATAAGGTGAGCTGCCGCGCCATCAGGTGGATGACCCGGATGATGATGATGATAATGGTCATTGGATGGCTGACTAAAAATAAACTATATTATGTTCCTCCGTGCTCCACGAAAGGCACATTAAAATCCCCGCTACATTTATTCTTCTATACATAGGGATAAGGCCTGGGGCTTTACTATTGTCTGTTGTTGCTATAATTATACATACATACATACATAAATCACGCCCATATCCCCGAAGGGGTAGGCAGAGGTAAAATCTCACCCGCGTTTCGCCAATTATGTTAAGTCCCATGTAATAGGTGGCGAGCCTATTGCCATTTATCGGGCACAAAAGTCGCAGTACATTGTCAGGACGGTAGTATAAGAGGAACGCTGCTGCCCATTCCTCATCACTGATTTATCCTTAGTCGCCTTGTACGACACCCACGGGGGAGATTTGGGATGGTGACAATTGTATTCTACTCTGCCGTCACCACACGGCTAATTATACGATTGATTCAAATAAGCCCGGTCCAGTATTCTATTTTCAGAATGTGATATAAGTTGTAGGTTATAAGAAAATGTGAACTATTTTTTTCATGCATGTTCCAATCAATGAAGATTGATCGTGAAATAATCTTTAGCAATAGACTTCGTCGTCTTAACAAGTATCGCTCATCAAATAAATACTTACCGCTTTAACGAAGCAGGATGAACTAAAATTAAAATCACAAATTTTCTCAATTGCTTTACCACTTTAGGTCACACACATAAAGGTTGAATGAATCAATTAGTTAGATTTGTGCTTCGATAGTAGGTATGACGCGTTGTTAACTGTAATAGTTATTTAATTGATTGGTAATTTGGATGGAAATCCCTTCTAGGAAAACGGATCTGCGACCGAATGAGAGCATAACGACTATCTCTCTATAAGCTTTTCCGTATTTTTTATGTTCGTAAGTAAGTAGATAATCGTAAAAAAGCTGATCAGGAACGGGCAGCAGGGTTCCTCTCCGGTACCGAAAGATGGCAATAGGCTCACATGGCTTTCACAAACGGTGTTTACGATATTTGCAGCACACAATCACACCAGGTGTTGCCATCTGACTTGAAGCCCACGATAATATGTGCTCCGGGCAGTGACTAACCTAAGTCTACTTATCTATTTCACAAGAAAACTCCGTAAATACTTGGCTACATTATTATCGTTGAAGCTAAAATAAATAGGATTTAAAGGACATACAACTGCTTATTGAGTTTTACATTTGCATTTTGCAGAAACAATCATTTGAAATGTCATTGCAATGCTTATTTCTATTGCGTTGGTAGTCGGTCGGAAGTGGGGAGACTAGGTGCAGGTGGACTGTGTACAATGTAAAATATAAAAATTTCGTGTCACATTGTTTGTTATAAAGCTCCTCCGAAACGGCTTGACCAATAGTTATGAATGTTATTGTGTATATTTGGTTGGTTTGTGAATCATAGGTCGTAGGCTATTTTTTATACCCCTACTAAGTAGTTGATAAGTGCATAAACAACATTTGCACTGTGGCAAATAATAAAAGAAAATAATTTTTCCATAAAAAGTTAGGAGATAATTTTTCCACGATAACTTTATATTTTTGACTTTATTGTATTCATATTCCATAACTGTTATATTTATTAACCTACCATACTTATAACCCGTAATAAGTAATACTTGTCTAGGAAACAAAAGTGATAATTTCGTTAATCATCACAAGATGTTTCGAAGTTTTCTGTTTGGGTATAATAAATACATCTTGAACATTAACATACAAATTTTCAATAGATTTAAATTTTTCACTTTTATTTGGAATAAAACTGATGATTTTCCTTTTTTTTTCGTATGAAAATACAGGGATGATTGATTTGTTTATAGAATTCTTGTTGGTCTCAAAACAAAAATATTATTTATTTATTATAATAAGATAATAAAATTATAAGCAATACATGAATTACTGATTTAAAGATTCAAGCAGCATTGACGAAATACAAAGTCTGACGAACTACTTTTCACCGCGATCCAGTGTTTTGTTTCAATAATTTATCTGCAATCGTTAAAGGAGGAGACACAACGGTAATTTAATTCTTTGTCCACTTAGACCGCTCCCCTTTAACTGTTTTATTTATTCACTTGAATATGTTCACAGGACTATTATCCACTGTTTAAAATTATAAGATATAATCGTAGCGGCTAAGGACGCATTTGAAAAGCTGCCATTAAAGTTTCTCAATAGACCAATCATCTGTAGCAATACTAGCAACATAGTTTTAGCGGTATGAAATTTTTTGCTGAAGTTTCGGATTACATACACACATACATAAATCACGCCTATATCTCCGAAGAGGTAGGCAGAGGTGAACTAGCACCCACGTTTCGGATTAGCTACCTATTAATTAATATATACCTACATTCGACAATAAGTCAGGCTATCCAAAATTGTTATTTATGATACACACATATGTTATTTATGATAAGCTTATTGCCACGTAAATCGCAGTTTAATGGTAGATTATGTAAGAGGAAGTCGTCGCGGTATTTACTCATAGTCGCCTTTTATGACACCCGTGGGAGAAATGGTGCGCGATGACAATTAATTGTATTCTTCCTTCACCACGGTTATTTTTGTTCATTTGAATTAAATCTGTCACACCCTAAGAGCGGTTAGAGCAGTTACGCACTACGTCCGATCCGAATCCGTGAAAATATGGCCCGTAGTGATATATCTGTGGTAGTAGCCGTAGAACTATTTCTATATGGTAACTAACGCACTAGATCCGATTTCTTTCCGTCAAATCAAGTCAGATCAGAATCAGAATCAGATCCCAAATCTTTCCCGTGGGTGTCGTACAAGGCGACAAAGGATAAATCTAACTATGATTAGGAATGGGCAGCAGCGTTCCTCTTATACCACCCAAGCCAGCAATGTACTGCGACTTTTGTCCCCGATAAATGGCAATAGGCTCGCCACCTATTACATGGGACTTGACATAATTGGCGAAACGTGGGTTCTAGTTCACCTCTGCCTACCCCTTCGGGGATATAGGCGTGATTTATGTATGTATGTAAATCAAGTATTCTAAAAGATGGATCATGGATTGCTTGGATTTGTATCGCAGTAATGCGTAAGCTATATCCGAATTTGGTCCAAGTTTTATAGATCATGGATTCGGATCGGACGTAGTGCGTAACCGCTGAACTTTCGCATTTGCAATTTAGCGATAACTTGTTGAGATGTTGTTTGTACCTTTGTGAGATTTAAATAGGTTACTGAATAAATTGTTAACCAATGAATATTTCATGAATTACCTACAAAATAATTACAGATTCCATAATGATCTTTCTTGTTTCTTGAAGTTTTGAGGTCCATAACCCTGTTTACCTATTTATTTTTTTTAAACAAAAGTGGCAAGTGGCGTGTTTTCAGTTTAGTAAATATTTTATTTTCTTAGGTATTTGATGATGTTCTTCTATTTTGATGGCCGGTCGGTGAACTAGTAAACATAGGGGCAGCCAGAAGAAGTCAGGTCACCAACAGATTAAAGATTGCGACACGTGCCTTTCTGACGTAGGCACCTAAATGTACATACACTGTGCCTAAACTAAGCAATTATCATAACAACGTCATAAATATTGTTGAATTCAGATTTACGCATCGAGTAACTTTTTTATAGACACCTACTACATCTAGCTACCTATATGTTGCTGTCCGAGGTCGCTGTACAGCATCTACTGGATTTTTAGAAAAGGCGAGATTGGTGAGTTCTCCTGCCTTCACTTCACTAGGTGCCAAGTGACAAACGATTTTATTACCGAACGAATGCAAAATTTGACAACTAGCTACTCTACTACATTTGACCTGACGGTCGCCGCGATGTTTTCATGGCGGATTAATCGTAGATTGACGGCGTAAAAACTGTGTGTGTACAAGAGGCCTTAAGTTCTAAGGGTGTTCGCGGAATGATTCTCTGACTCATATGAGAGAATCACATTTGAATACTGTCCCGTTCCGGTCATAGCATTTCCGGCAGGCCACGTCAGTTTCATACTTTTGTTCTCTATGCGTTCGAATAATAAGTCACTTGGCTAAGCCCTCAGGGTGCCTAGCCAAGCAAGAGGCCAAAAAAGACTTTGAAAAGAGTGTCTACCAAGAACTTAGGTGTTTGGTGGTTGTTTGTAAAGAAGAACATCTATTTTATAAATTTTTCAAGCCTCCAGGCCTGTAATACCTACGTCAGTTCCATACATTTGTATTCTAGGCGTTCGAATAGATTAACCACTTGTCTAGGCTCGTCTAGGGCCTCAACCCCCCTAGCCAAGTGGCAAATTAAATGTCAGTCATCATCATCATCATTCAGCCGAGAGACGCCCACTGTTGGGCATATGCCTCCCCCAAGGATGTCAATGTTTGCGAGCTTCTCTTACAAGAGACACGATGGTCGCCAGGTTGTTTTCTCTGGAATTTGTTAAGTTAGTATCATACATTTTTCTTTTTTTTTTAATTCTCCTAGCCATTCTCTAGCCCATACAGCCAAGTCTTTAGTGTATATTTTATCTGTAGTCTTATGAAATAATGAGTGGGTGAAAAGTATGAATGAAATGAATTTTACGTTAAAATATGGGTGTCACATATTAACGCATCTAGGGAGTGCTTGCCGCGAATTGAATGGTAACAGAGTTCATGATGGTGACTGATGAAACGGATTAAACCACTTTATATAGTGATCTTCACCACAACATCAAACACATCATAAGACTTGTTTTCAATGATTCTGCATAATTGCACATCAACACGGATGCTTGTGCATCAAAATAACACCACTTTCACTGCACAAAATCCACTCTGTAACAATTTTAGAATTAGCGAAAATAAATCTGACTGACACCACGAAACGCGCCAAACACTCCCACATTTTTCTTCTATTCGTTCAAATCATAGATTATATTGATATCTGTGGTTCAAATAGATTTTGGCCACTTGTCTAGGCTCTCTGCTCTCTGGTCTGACTAGCAGTAGGGGGCTCTTCGAATTATGTTGATTGTTTATGATAACTTTATAGTGATCCGACGATAAAAAACGTCCATTCGGTTACTTTGTAGGTAGATACATACTTCATTACTAATTTCTATACAAGGAAAAGTAACTCCTTATAGGTTAGAATTACTTCAGTAAACTCACTTATTGATCAATTAGTGGTTTGAATTTCCTGCATGCTGGGTAAATTAATTCGTAAAATGGTTTTGTAAACAAAGAATTGCGAGTGTCATCCCAGTTTACTTTCATTCGGACGTTTTCTTAGATAAAGATTCGTCATTCGGAAAACCACGAGCAATGTTCAATATTTATTTATCACTTGCACGGTCTAACACGGTATAGCTACTAAAAACTTAAGTGGTAGGTATGTACACAGTCGAAGGTACCCACAAATGTACAGTCATCAGCATGCCAGACTAATAAAACTGTCAGTAAATTTTCAACCTTATTTTTTTTTCTAAAGCGCAAAATCGAATGGGTATGCAGTTTGTTGTACCTTACCTGGCGTGCTTTCGTATGTACCTACCTATTGCCAACGTCATTTCACAGGTTTTTTTCAAAGCCTACAGTCGATCTTCCACCATCAACTAAACTAAGTAAGTTTAGCTTAGCTTGCACAGTTGAGCCAAGCTAAACTAACTTAGTTTTAGTTGGCGGTGGATGATTGGGTTAATGCCGGGTTTCTTTAATCGTATAATTTGCAGATACGAATGGTTTTGGCTACGAGACGTAGGACGTTGACAAATTGTCCATATGAATAATGTTAAAAATATAGCACCTCGTAAGCAAAACTACTTTTTCGTTATGCAAATTCTGGGTTAGGTAGGTACCTCTTGAAGCACATGACATTTTTCTATTTATATACATTATGCATAATGCTGTTTGCCATATTAATCATTAGGAACTCAGCATAACCAATTATATAGCACATCATTACGCAGATCCTTCATCCATATGGTCGAAATAAGTAGGTAAGGCATTTTTGAAAATTGTATAAATATCAAAAATCATAACTATTATTTGCAATAATTTATAAAGCCGAAATTTAATTTTTTTTTGTTATGCACATCTAATAAAATGCCTGAATTCTAAGCTAATACACGGTTGCCTTAATTTAATTTTATTAACATGTTGACAAAAAAGAAAAGGCATTCTCAGTAGGTACATTTCTAAAACATTGCCTGCAAAATACCAATAGGCCATTTTTGATTGAAGGTATTGTAATACCTATTCAATATGACATTAACGCCGCACTCAGAGACGTCAATTAACGATAATGAGTACTGAATGTCAAAAAATGACAATTCTAAACTATTCTCTATTATTGTCAGGTCGTTGGTCTAAATTTAAATGAAAATTTTTGACATTAAGTACTCATTCAAGTTATTTGCCGTCTCTGAGTGCGGCAGTTAGTTGTACAAAAACACATAGGTTTTACTGCCACTTTTGCTTCGCTCGCTCGGCACCTGATGTTCTATGGCTAATGTTGCTTACCTAAGCTGATCAATGCAAGTAATAAGCAGTAATGCATTTTAATTATTATGAATATTATTCCTTTTGAAGTAGGTATCCATAATAAAAATACACAATATTCACGAGCTTTAATTCAATTGAAAAACAATAAAGGTTCAACATCTTTCTGCCCCCTTTAAGTGTTTCCTTTTCCATTCACATCGTTCGGACTTCATCAAGCCACTCCCTTTTAGTGCATAACATCCAACACACCGGAAAGTTGCTAGTGCCGAATGAATGTACAAAAACGGGATGACAACGACCGTGTCGAGACTGATGAATGGGATAACAACATTCCAATCCATACTGCTTAAGGTTTTAACTGTTGTTGGTGTTTTGCGCTCCACCATTCGTGGTGCTTATTGGGCAATCTCCATCAGTCAGATTTTTACGACACTCCTGCCCGTACTCGTAGCACGGGACGTGGTCACATCTCCTTCGGGGGAAAGAAAATCTTTTCCTCTCACTCTAACTCCCACTAAATCCCATGATAAAACATTGTCAAGTGGTGGAGAGAGACTTGTCCACGTTCCCGTGCTAGGCCCGCTGGGGTGAGTTCAGTCGGAGCTGGCACATTTTAATTAATTTTATCGCTCCTTGGTCTGAATGGAAGGATTGAGGTTAGTAACCACAATTAATTATTAGAACTAATGAATTTATTAAGTGAATTAAGCTTCATAACAAAATACTGCTCATTTACGACCAGCATCTAATTAACACACTAATTGCAATGTTAATGAATGAAGTACCTACCTACCTAAGTATAGCAGTTCGATTTGCATATAAATATAGTAGTAACTATCCTGTTTTAAACTAATCTTACTATTGAATCACAAATAGTCTCAGCCAATAAGATCCGCGCATGCAGACAAAACATTTTCTTTTCCTATCGATTGGTGAGAGACTGATGTGACGATGGTCGTCACATCAGTCTAGAAAGTACCACCATCTTTTTGATGAATTAAAATCTAAAGGTCATGAAATAAAATCTATAT
The DNA here is from genome assembly GCA_963931975.1 of Cataclysta lemnata. Taxonomy (NCBI): domain Eukaryota; kingdom Metazoa; phylum Arthropoda; class Insecta; order Lepidoptera; family Crambidae; genus Cataclysta; species Cataclysta lemnata. Next base: position 6,216,742 of record OZ008343.1, read on the forward strand.
TTCAATAGGGATCACACTAGTCTTCATTTTGCTTCATCTTGTATTTTATGCTGCTTCAAAAATTTGTATACATATAATCCAGTTCTGTTCAACTGAAGAGTTTTATATGTCTACCCGTTTTATCGTTTGGGAATTTCAAGATTAAATAAATAAAAAAGTGCTCTCAAAAGCTCATTGCTTGCACAGTCTGCGTGATATGTTTAATGAAAAGTACCTAAATATAGAACACCCACAATACCTACTCTCACAATAAAAGAAGTAAAATCTATTTCCCATTTACAAGGGTGTTTCTAAACCTCCCCATTTACCAATGGGGAGGTTTAGAAACACTTTATTTGGGATATTTTAAGATAAATATATCTTATCTTAAAATATCCCCAATATATCACCACACATCGGCAATAGGACTTACATTCGTCAATATCTTTATTAACTTTTTTGTTTTAAAAAAGGATGGTTAAGAGTTACACTACAACCTCAAAGATATAAGTAAAAATGTATAAAAGACAAACTTTTTATAAAATCCTTTATTAAAAATAATAAATAAAGATACAAAAGAGTGAAATAAGTTGCAATACTTGAGCAGATCTGCAATCGGCGCTCACACCGTACGAAACAAAGCATATCAGATCAGCAAAAAAATTATAAAATAATACTTTTATATTACAATTATTGTAATTAGGCGACACAAATTGCACAGGCCACAGATGTGGCCTCCTGTGAGTACTATTCTAAACAAAACCAACTGATTTTAGTCAAAAGTAAATTTTTGACTTTTGGACAGATCATGGCTATTTTTTCAAAGACTATACAGTTTTTCTATTGTGATGTCAAAGTTAAATACGTCATATAAGTTTCAAGCTACGCGCCCCTAACCGACATTAGATAAAACGAACAGAAATTACAGTCAATCAGAAAACCAGTGATAAAAGACCGACAAAATGTCGGCTTTGAGAGCGTAGCCCTTACTGTACATACAGATCTGAATACATACTTAAAATTACCAACCTCTACAAAACGAAATACATTCACAAAAATGCAACAACAATAACAGGTTTGTTCATATTGTTTGACTCGTCGAATAATAAATACAGTACACATGATTCAGTGAGAAAATAATTAAGTAGAAGTATAAAAAGTACTTGAGCTCAGTGCAAGAAGGAAAACAATACAGCTAGCAAACCACATGGCCATATAGAACTTGGTAACATGACTTACTAATTACTTAAAATCAGCAAATTCGTAACAAATTTTTATTTACAAGTAATCCGCCGACCTCCAATTATACATCTAGTTACATGATTCGATTAACGGCTAATTCATGTTCAGGAAAAATATACACATACAAATTACAAATGCCCATCTCACTTCGCCTAACCAAGTATATGTTGTGATAGACAAACGATTCCAGCACACGTACACACAATTTGCACTTGTTGACTCCCATAGGAAACGTATGAAATGCTTTTCGGCGTGGAACAAGTATAAATAGTACCCTTTATGTTCTTTGTACCTAAAATGTTAAAGCATTTATATTCTATAAGCTTCCTGGAAAGTGAGTTTGTGCAATGACCATAGACATGTTGCTTTAACCCTTCACAATAATATGACATCAAAACTATAACAAATAGTATTAAATTTTTACCATAGAATTAATAGAGTGCCCAACAATCTTAATGTGCGTTGGATATAAGTAAAAAACATTCGGCCCAAGAGGCGGAATTAAGGCACGCTCTCTTAGCATCGGCTCAATCAGCCGCGACCGGAACGCTGTCGAGTTGTCTATGTACATATTGGGCAACCCTCGGCTACACTGCCTAGCTAGATAAAGAAGGAGACTTGATTTACACCCATCCCGCTCACACTGAGGCCAGTGCGGGCGACATCAATTGTAAACGTGGCAATAATTGTCAACGTTTCAGCCATATAAAACGTGCAATGTCGCCGATCTTATTCTCCATGGAACTAGGTTTGAAAGCATACTGCCTTATTGATAAACACGGTTTAAGTATAGACTAGTTACTCAGTGTTTTGTCCCTTTTCCTCGCATTCAATATCATGTTTGTGAGACGAAGACAAAACACAGATTAGCTATAGTTTACTACCAGTTTAATAATAAGACGGCTAGTGTTACATCGGGTTCTCTAGCGTCGGTCGCGTGCCAAATGGAAGTTTCGAGATGGTGTTAAAGCTAGACATTTACAAGTGGTTCGGTGAGCACTACGAGACGGGCCGCTTTCGCACGAACGCGTCCGCCGCCGAGGAAGCGTACGAGCTCGGCATCTCCGAGCCCACCTCTTGCTTGTAGCCATTCTTGCCTAGAGCACCACTCTCGTCCACCACGGCCTGTTGACAAGACACATTTTAATTGTTTGACAAAATTTAAAACTTAACGACAAATATGTTACGCATAAAATTCGGTTAAGGTGGGTGTTAATAATTCACCTCTGCGTACTACCCCCTCGAGAATATAGGCGTGATTTATGTGTATATAAAATTCGGTTGGAGCAATTTCCCAGTTTTGCAATTTCACAGTTTGGTGGATTAAAGTTAGTCATGGTTTAAAATGTATGCTAACTCTGTCTTTCATTCAGCAAATAAAAGTGACAGCATCAGTTTTAAACTAGGACTAACTTTAGCCCATGTTTTATAATAAGGGGAACTTGTTTGACGTAAACCACGAAGTCGATTAAGAAAATTTCACATATTGTGATAGTCTGACAGGCTGTTGACTGTGCATTCCTAAAACCATAGCTATGCTGTTAATTATTAGGTATCAAATTATACACAAATCAAGCCCATCCTACCTACCCGTATTAACAACACCTGTATCTCACTATGTGCCGTGTGGTGACGACAGAGTATAATACAATTGTCACCACCCCAAATCTCTCCCGTGGGTGTCGTTCAAGGCGACTAAGGATAAGTCAGTGATGAGGAATGGGCAGCAGCGTTCCTATTATACCACCTAGCAATGTACCTACTGCAACTTTTGTGCCCGATAAATGGCAATAGGCTCGCCACCTATTACATGGGACTTAATATAATTAGCGAAACGCAAGTGCTAGTTCACCTCTGCCTACCTCTTAGGGATATAGGCGTGATTTATGTATGTATGTATGTATGTATCTCACTTTGTTAGGTTGCATTTAGGTTATTAGGTTTTTGTGACTACTCCATTGATATTATAGAATATGTACATGAAGTATATGAATCTGCAAATATATTATGGGGAATCCAACATTTGACATAGAATCTACGGTATTTATAAGAGAAAGAAAAACCCTCACGTCAACAATGACTTGCCAAACATTACTAAATCTATGAGAATATATTCACCAAATAGACGAATGTTAATTGTTGGCAACCTTGTCCACGATTGGCTAATGTGGACCTATTTCATTATTGGTCGTATCTTCCGTGTTAGGGAAACCCCTTTACCCCATAAGATAAAAAAGTAGGTATACGAGAATGTTTATTTCGGGCAAGAGACGTCAGAACTTAACAAACGACAGAGGTGAATGCACAATACATGTTTAGATCATCATTCTTGTATTCTCCTTACGTTACTCAAAGAGGGTTAGTTAGAGAGGTGGCCGGCTGTAAAACCTAAGCCAAGAGACAATAGGGATGATGACACTAACAAAGAATAACTGATATAATGATTTATAATAATAATTTAGGATAAAGAGATTCGTTAATAGTCACTTGTTATCAGATTATACTTGTGATTGATATTTATTTTATAAAAATAAAAGTACAAAACTTAGCAATTCGCCATATTTTCTAAAACGCCGCGTGACGTCATTATTTAGTTATCTCCATTTTGACATTTTATTTGCCAATCAAATTCACTAGTTTTATATAGAAACTGGCCTTTTTGCGGAATAGTGACGTCACACAGACGCCATTGCTCTTTTGGGGAAAATTTTAAATTGCATTATTCAAAACATGTTTTTTTCTATCAAAATCGATAGTTTTTACAAAAGTATAATTTATTTTGGGTAATAATAATATCATTCATTTATTCTGCAAGTAAAGTAGACACGCAAGAAAAACATAAAAAATTAGTCATTATGCCTATTGAGCGATATGGATAGAAATGTTGTCGACTTAATTACTCTCTCTATTGATGAATAGAGAGAGGTCTATCGAGATGGTCTTTTACCACTTGTCTATACATTCAGTCATTACTAGCACTTCTTCGGTGGATGGATTATTTATGAATGATAAATTAAGGTTTGATGACGTCTGACAGATATGAACGGAAGAGGAAACACATATTGCGCCAATTCCAGACTTAGGAACATGCTAGAAATGTGATGATATTCCTTACGATTCAATAAAATCTTACGCATTCTCCAAAATTTCCGCAGATCTAAGGTATAAAACGCAATGATCTACGTACAATGATTTTAAATTTTTCATAATCATTATTGACATAAGAACATTACGTATAACTTGTGTCTATTTAATAGGTAACAATCTTATAAGGGTAAAAATACATAAACTTCGAATTACGACAATGAGACTACAAAGATAAAATAGAGATACAGGTATTGCTTTTAGTTCTAATGGTGAATAAACTTGTGCAATCACTGCCAAAAGTCAAACAGTCGCCTACAAAGAACCTAGGTAAATTAACACTAGATTTTTCGGGGAACAAAACCTCTATCATTACCATTGTGATGACTAGAACAATGTTAATAACGATTTCGGGAAATATACGTTTGATGTTTATTCAACTACGTTTGTCTACGTTAAGTCGCTCGACACGAACGCCATCTAATACCTACATGACAGATGCCAAACAAACAGACAACGTTGTTATGTCATTAAATCACTGAAGATATCAATAGAGAATCCCAACAATGCGACCGTGAACATTCATTAACATTCACATCCGATTGTGAAGGCGGCAATTGTCCTTTTTTCTATACAGAAACCGATTTAATTATATGTGCCCAGTTAAACACAGTTTCTTCAACATTTACTAATTATTTTTACTGAAGTGTCTTTAACAAAATTAATTTTATTTTTGTATTGCGCATATCATATTGCGCATTTTGTTTCATTTAGGTCGCTTCCTCGCTGAGTTTTACGTTTATTTATTGTTGTGTTAGTTTTTCTGTTACGTGACCTATGACTGTCATCTCTCATTTAAATATTGACACGGCACTTATGCATAATACGATTTGTCCTACTTCCACTCCCTTGATATTCTCAAGAAGTGAACATGTTTGTTGATGACACTTAATTCACCTTAGCCGGCGTAACGTCGGATATTTATCTAGTGAATTATAAAATGTTTTTTTTTTGGATTTTCCTACAGAAATGACTAAAAAATCGCTAATTATGGACATTCGTCATTCTATGTCCATGTGTCGTCAGTCTACTGGATAGAGTACTGCAGTTGGTACCTATTTATATGGGGCCGAACACTGGTTTGTATACAATGTATATTGCCTATTTATCCCAGAAAAGGTATGCAAGAGGTGAATTATGTTAAGTCCCATGTAAGAGAGCACTAGCCTCATCATCATTCAGACGCCCACTGTTGGGCATGAGCCCCTGGAGATCCTTGATGGAGGGGCTAGCTCGTAACGGACACGTAAACGCAGTAAGGATATTACAAGTCGGTAAAAGAGGAACGCAGCTGCCTATTACTTAAAGCTATCTTTACCCTAAGCCGCCTTGTACGCCACCCGCGGGAGAGATGTGGGGTGGTGACAATTGTATTCTGCTCTGCCGTCACCACACCACACGGCATTAATATTGAATTTATTAAACATTTTTCAGAATTAATTTTCTGTTTCAATTAGGTCCATTTATTTCAGATGTGGTGTAGACCAATATGCACCTTGGGGCACCCGAATGGTGGAGGGCCAACCACCAACAACAGCATACCCAGAGAGGGTTGGTGTCAGGCAGGCGGCCGGCTGTAAAACCTAAGCCAAAACCTTGAGCAGTATGGATTGGAATGTTGTCATTCCAAACACTCTCTCCGTTCATCGGTCTCTCATTATGGTCCGTTCCGTCTCTTTTCTATACATTCATTCATCACTAGCACCTTTTCAGTGTGATTGATGATATGAATCAAAAGGGAGTGGATGGCTTGATGACGTCTGACCGATATGAATGGAAGAGGAAACATTGCGCCGACCCCAGATAGACTGCGAACAGGGCACGCAGAAGAAGATTTCAGAAGTGAAAAACCTCACTTAGGGCCTGTTTCACAATCGACGGGTAAGTTCTGAATAGCTTACTTGGCAGATCATTTGACAGTTGTAACAATAATAATAATAATAAGCTTTATTGTAGGTACAACAAAGAACACATAAAACACAATTGAGTAATGAAATTGTACAATGGTTGTAATATGAAATATATGTCAGTTGAACTGCCAAGCCCTCACTCCAAAGAAAAGAATTGCTACTAACTATTATATTTTCCATTACAGGTAACTTACCATACAGAGCCCGTTGGAGTTCTTGGACTTGCCGGTCTTGTTGTAGCGCGCCTTGTAGAAGTCGCTGAACAGGAACAGGAACAGGAAGCCGTGCATCGCGATCCAGTAGACGAACACCCGGGGGTACTGGCACGACGGCCGGAAAAGCACTTGCAGCTGGTGGCTGAAGATCAGCACGAATTGCACCTGCCGAACAAATTTAGCAATTTCAATGAGGGTTTTGAGTGCAATTTTTCATACACACATACACAAATCACGCCTATATCCCCGTAGGGGTAGGCAGAGGTGAATAAACAACGACGTTTCGCCATTATGTTAGGTCCCATGTAATAGGTGGCTAGGCCTAATGCCATTTATCGGGCACGAAAATCGCAGTACCTTGCCAGGTGTTATAAGAGGAAGCCCTTTCCTCATCACTGTTTTAACCCCAACTTTTCATACATACATATCATTGCATAAATACTCACACCTATGTATCCCTGAAGGCAGGGATGAATTAACAGCAACGTCTCGCCAATCATGTTAGGATAGGGAGCGAGCCTATTGCCTTGTTTTGATGGAACCAAGCGGTTGGCCGAGAGGCCTTTTCAGCATCTACCGGGTTTTTTGGTAAAGACGAAGACTTTATCCAAAAGCCTTGCAGTCGAGCACTCCCTGTGAGGGTACCTCCACAGCAGGCGTCCACTATATGGAGGGACGGCATCTCCCGTGGGAGATATACTGCCGCGGAGAGCCTCACATAGGGCGCCCGAGTCGGAGCTTGGAGCGGCAGGCCTGAGGGTACCTCTAAAGGCAAGGATCTCGGCTCAGGCGTGCCGTGTAGTGGGGGGAGAGCCTACTGGCATCTATCAGGCACGTAAATCGCAGTATATTGCTAAGTAGTATAAGAAGAACGCTGCTGCCCAATTCTAATCGCTGTATATATCTTCAATCCCCTTGTACGACACCCGTAGAAAAGATGAGGAGTGGTGGCAATGGTCTTTCTGCTTTGCCGTCACCACACGGCAGAGGATAACTTACAACTAGGTACGTTGAATGTTACACTGATGTTATATTAAATATGATATATTTTTATATTTATTTTCTCTCTGTGTAAAATTGTAATCTATTGCTATCAATGAGGGTTGTGGCGAATCATTCCCAACACAAGTATCTTACGATAACTTACAGGGAAGTCTCAGCAATATGTTGTAACAAGATTACTGAAATAAACGCATTTTTATTTTTATTTTATTATGTTTATGTTACATTACCTTTACAAATTTAACAACATAATACTTGCTTGCATGTTCATTATTTGGTTTTCAATGACATGATGTCTACTTGCCCTCACTGGCGATATAATCTTTGAGAAATGATAATAGTACAGTAATTGGTTAACACCTGGTGAAGTGTGGAAAGTAATTTGTGTCTGAATGCCAGTTTATTAATTGAATAATTATTCTAATTAATAAATAACTTGCCATTTGGAAGGCGGTTAGGTACTTCTTCCACCAGATGTACTTCTGGTATTTGGGTCCCATCGCAGCCACCATGTAATAGAAATACATTACTATGTGGACAAACGTGTTAAGCAGAGCGAAGAATGTGCTATGTCCACCTGTAACAATGAGAATAATTTTAATTAATATATAGAAAATTACTGTTTTATGGTTAGGAATAATGTTTGTTTTGTATTTTATAATTTAAAACTTAATAACACATGCAATAAAAGGAAACACAATAATTTTAAATAATACAAATAAGCACTTCAGACTATGAAATTAAAAATAAGATATATTCTCCTCCCTGTGACCATAGCCGCTGTAAAGTGATCGAAACGTCTCGGTTTCAATTAAACTTTGAAAGATTTCACATTCTTCTATCTCAGCAAAGTATGGACAGACAGATGTAGAACATCAAGAACCAAATATATATCGTGTATAATTCCTTATTTTCTTCTTCTCCCTGCTTTTATCCTACTCTTATGTATAATCCTTAATTTAATGATAAAAAATAATGGTTGTAACCATACTGGGTCTAAGGTATCAAAAACTGTACATTTGATGGAGCCTGTACCAACTTGAGATAATTAATATTATGATGCACCATACAATGACCTAACTAACCCCTCTGTGCCAGCGTGGTGGGTTATAGCCCGTTCTCCCTTTATACTTCGTACCCATAGGGAAGGCCCGTGCCACAGCAGTAGAAACATTAAAGAGCTGGCAATGATGATCCAATGACCAGCTTTAGCGAATATTCCTTGGTTTACGCAATAGTGGGCAGCGCTAAGCCACACCGAGGTCCTCCTCTCTCTTGATGACCACTGACGGATGGAAGAGAAACCATAGGTACTGTCCCAAATCCCAGATAAACAGGGAACAGGATAGGATGATGCTGATCAAATATTGACACCAATTATTTAAAAATTTTTCATAAAATATTTGGTTCATAAATAATATCGGGACTGTTTTGTCGTTTGCGAAATAGCATAGCAATATTATTAAATGTTTGCAAGTGATTTGCAAACAATTATACATTAGTAGAACCTATTAAAGTTTTACTTAAAATGACGTTAAAGGAGGTTATTTTTGAATTTTATGTATACCTTGGTCATTTGCACTCATGTAGTACTAAATTCATTAAACCTTTAATATATTTAACATTCACAGTATGCAAATAAACAGACGAAATTAGCAAAACATTGCTAGAATCCATCACAGTGGATAAAACAAAAAACATGTATTATTATTTTACTTGAGAATACTTGAGACACCAATAAAGCTAATAAATGTCAACGTTCTCGATTATGACCGGAGACGAGAAGACATTAAAGTATAATGTATGTAACTAATGTATAAACAAACGTATCGCACGCGAATATTGACCCTAATGATCAATAGTTTTAGTTTCTTGAACTGGACTTATGAGTGTGAACTTAATCAAATATCAATAACTCAACAAGAATTGACCTGGAAAATCCATATACCTTGTATCGTAGTTAATTAATTCAATCATATAATTGACAACAATTCATATTTTAACACGCCATGATTATGAAGTTAGGTGTATGAAATTAGACCGAAAATGAAGACACCTTTGGTTTTATTTATTTTTTAAATATCCCGTTTTCATAATAATAAACCATGATTAAATAGAAAAAAAAAGATTTTGCAATACATAATCCCATAACGACTAATAGTGTCAGAGAGGGAAGTCAGTAGCAGCGCCTGGGACCTGTGACCCAAGTGTAGGTCTATGGGGCGCCTCTTCTCAACTAGTCAACACTCACCCTCGCAACCCCGAACCCTCTCTCTGGCCAGCCATATTCGATAAGATTCCAAGAACCACCTTAGACGACACACGTTCCAGTGTAGAACTTACGAACGCTCTAGACTATGTGCTATGTAAACTAGGTGTTTGGTACTAGGGGTATCAAGCCAGCACCTACCCATGCTAACATAGTCATATAAATACTGTGGTGAATCAAAAAATTAAATATGTAACAAAAAAAATGGAATTCTCCATACAAATAGTTCGATCAGATAAACAAAATGTATGAAAATTATAAAAAATATTTTTACAATTTTGAATTTTTAATATCACCATAGTATTTATGACTGTGCCGGCTTGCTATCCCATGTACCAAACACCTTGTATACTAATATAGGTATACTCACCAGGTGCGAATTTGAGCCCGAACCAGACGGACATGGGCATGATGCCGTGGTGTATGACGTGCAAAGTAGACACGTGCTCGTTCTTCTTACGCAACACGAAGAACAAGGTGTCGAAGAACTCCGTAAACTTGCTGAAGTAGTACCACCAACACGTGTTCGCCATCTTTGGAGAAAATCATTATCATAATCATCATCACCAGCCCATTTAACGTCCCCACTGCTGGGGCACGGGCCTTCCCTATGGCTGGAAGAATATAGGGAGATTGGGCCAGAACCCACCACGCTGGCGCTGGCCCAGCGCGGTTGGTTGGTATTAACGACTGCAGATGCATCCGGGACCAACGGTTTACCGTGCCTTCCGAAGGACGGAGGAACTCGAGATAGTAAATTTTTGGTCACCCATCCAATGACCGGCTAGCGGCATTGCTTAGTTTAAGCAATCGCAGACTCGCGCTATGCCACTGCGCTAGCGAGCTCCTTAGAGAAAATACTACTCAATATTACCCGAACATTGCGATATCCTTGTTACATAATACGTACCTAATGCTATTCTTTTTTTTTAGCGATGACAAACATAATGGTAATTTTTCACATGATTCTTTCATCATTCCCAACAAACATTGCTATTTTGGCTGCTGATAAGAGTAAACATTTTGTACTCCAGTCAAGAATATAGTTTCTATGTTTGTTCAATTAGATAATTTTTCAAGGACCAAGCTACGAGTAGAGCTTTTTATAATTTGAATATATTTGCCCGTCAGTGGATTTTATGCACTGATATGGTAGGCAATTTTGTTACCAGTGTCATTCATGTGTGTGTCCGGTATTATGATATCTTCGGAAACATTATAGGACGCGTTAAACATTGATTCATCATTCAGTGTAAAAAGCTGATAAACCAGAAATATGAAATGAACAGAATAAATATTCCTGATAATTTCAAACTAAAAATATGCGAGATCCGATTGCTCAATCTAGCAGCTAGGACACTGCGTTATTTAATTATTACGCAAATGGCGAGTCGTTAAGTGGACTGCAAATTGGCAAGGCCGCACGGTACCCGAGATAGGTCAAGCGGAGATGGACACTGCGGATGTGCGGAAGTGCTCTCAAGATCTATCAAGTTTTGCATACAACCTTCTTAGAGGGTCAACGGTCATTTTCAGTACGCTGCGTAGTCTGCGAAACAAACTAGGCAAGGCTATTTTTTAATTACTTAACCCAATTACAACACCGTTTGTGCAATACCAGCATTCAAATACTAAAAATCCTCTAAGGGGAATAATTATGTCTAAATTAATTAATTTTAGAAGAACTAGAACTCACCCTCATTGCCATCGGACTACGGGAGTAGTCTACTAGTTGACATCTGAAGTTGTAGTGACCCCACCACCCACTCATTAAATACTGTAATGTAAAACACATTGATTAGTTAGTATGTTCGACAAAAGTTATTGGTATAATCAAGACACAATGATGCTTGTACTTACTTCATAGAATATCCATGCGCTGAATATGGTCTGAGCTAGATTATATACAATTAAGACGTTTCTTAGCTCGAAAGCTTTTCTATTAGCCATCAGTCGTGGGCCTAGTACCCGGGAACAGTAGGCATATGTCATACAGATAGCTAAGGTGGGTACAGGTGATGACATCATCGACCAATCCTTAACGCGAGGATCTAAAACAAATATGATATAATTAATTATTATTTCAACAAGCCTTTAAATGATTGTGTTTGTTAAATGCAAGCATTACTAGATGCACGTTATTTGATTTTGTTAAAATACATGCTTCAGATTTAAGAAATTTATTTCTACTTTGCGATAGTTTACCCGATATTCTTGATCTATTTTTCTTTCTATTTAATCAGTTTTAAATAATAATACAGTGTTTTTTTTAACTGGGGCAGTACGAAAAACTCGGGACTATAAAAGATACAGAAATACAATCTAAGGAACCATTACACGTTTTGTTTTATAAAAATAACCTTTGCATAAAATTTTTGGTCAATCAAGATTCGTCCATAAAAACGGGAAAATAATATTTTTTAGTGCAAATGACTCAAGTTTTAACTGATTAACTGAGGATAATTTCATTGTATGCGAAGAAAAATATCAGAGCAGCGGAAGTCTAAAAATCTGAAAATTTACCAAGACGTTTCCTCATACAAAAGGCCAGTGCGGAGTTCATTCCACCTAGTCAATCATATAAGGTAGATACTAAGGCCCGAGTTCACCAACATGTAAAACAAGCGATTAAAAGATGACCGTAATTTTTTTAAAAGTTCTTCCAGACGATAAAATGTCAAAAACTGGCGGTTATCTTGTAATCGCCTGTTTTAATCTGTATTTAGAGCTTTTTGGTAAATTAGAAGAATAGAATTTGGTTTGTTTAATTCGCTTCTGTCTATCCTGAAAATACATACGCATTACGCATATTCTTCGTTATAAAATAACAAAATTTGCATAAATCAAGTGTGCATATTTTAATTTTCGAGAAACTAATAATCATGCTACGTCAAGTTATACAAAACTATCAACCATTTTTTTGGTTGGTGGTAGGATAGTGTTAACAGCATTTTTGTGATTCGACAATTTGTGATAAAATCCAGCCTCTCTGTGGTTGAAGGTTCCAGGTTAGACGTTAGACTCCATCTTCGGCCCTTATCGTAAGTGACTATGTTATGAGGAGAGATGAAGGCCAAGAGCTTCCCTGTCTAGCATGAAAAAAAACCTACAATCGATTTTCAAATTCAGCATCTTTTGTATTAGCGTACATTTGACTGTGATACCCGACTGGAAAGAGTCACAGGGGTAGTCTGACGGACTGCGCATCTAAATGTGTTTAAAGATTATTCTACAAAAAGGTCATTGATGAAAAAATAAGGAAAGGACTTTTTGCATAATATTGACATAATGTATTTGATTTAACAAATTAATGTCGACTTCGGCCTTAAGGTTTAAACATTGCAAGAGGTGTTATTTTCCTTATGATCAACAATATAATAAGTAGGAACACACATACTCGCAGCATTAGTTAATATAAATATCAGTCAAGCACAACTCAATAGAATATGTGGAAAGTAAGATACTGAAAAAGATAAAATTCACATTTGCAGTATCGGCAGTCATTGCACGTCTTCGTGTTTGAAATTCCAACAACATTTATGTGCTTTTATGAGTATGCTGAAAAAGGAAAGATTGGTTGATGTACGGAATGTGAGAAACTAGTCGTGAGCACACGTATAATCAACATACATTGTTAAGGACTATATTTTCTGACTAAAATTTTATATACTTATGATTATGACTGACTTTGTCACGATTCACTTTTTGTATGATTTGCAGATATCGTTCGCGTTTAGTCCCTAATTACTGTTCTAACAATACATAATATTTCTAAAACATATAAAAACTATTATTTAATGGTTTGCTGTTTTTTTGCTTATTCCATCCAATTCCATTCCAACATATTATTTTCTTGCCTGTTCCCAGTTTATCTAGGGTCGGCGCGATATGTTCTTGTACGTATTTCCTCTTCCATTAATTTTGGTAAGACATCATCAAGCCATCCCTTTTGATTTATATCATCCATCTATTACACCAGTTAAAAGGAACACTGTATTGTCAACAGACAAGTCGTATAGGTACAGCATGCATGTACTGACTTCAATTTGATAATGTAAAAACAACTTAGTTATTATGTAAAAAAATTATGAATTATGAATAAAAAATTATGAAATAGAATTATGTAAAAAAATGTAAAAATAATGTAAAAATAACTTAGTTATTTTTAAATTTTTTTACATAATTCTTATAATTAAGTTTTGAATTGGTTATGAAAATATTACAATTAAAGGAGATTATATACTTACCTCCCTTATTGTTCATGAGGTCCGTATACCAGTCGAAAATGGTATCCATCTTTGGGTTGGGTTTCTACCGACTAATTATATATCTGGAACAAAACAAGTGATTCATCATTACAATTGCATAGGTGGCTGTTCTGGGAAAATCCTATATCTACTCAACAGTGGGAGGTGTGTTGGATAGGTATAAATCTTTCAGCATAAACAATGTGAAGCTGACGGCCCCTTTATATTTTACAAATTAATATTCCTAATCACTATAAAGACACTGAGAAAATCAGCTGAACGCAACGGTAGAAGACAAGAGATTATTCATTTCAATATTGAAAATACATCTTTGGTTCAACTATGACAAAATTGCTTGCAGGTTAAAATTTCTGCGCCTCTGTGCAATTCAACTCAATTCGCAACTAAAATAATTAGTATTTACGTAATTAGGTTAGGTAACATTACGGATTGTACGGACGGTTAATTCAAGATTAGACGTCTCATTATAATTATCCAAAGAGTGTTTAGTAAAACGCAATAGAGTAAAATATAATAATGGCATTACTATTTACACATTTAAATAAAAACCTGTCTTAAAAATCTCTTTTGTAAGTAGCCTGGCTGGGGTTTTGGTTCAATTAGTTTTCTGATTGAAATAAATATTTACAAAGGTAAGTGTTAGTTAAATTAGATGGTTAAAATTGTGAACACATTTGTGAACACACTGTGTGTATGCATGTAAAATTTGTATCACTTAATAAGTGGCCTTGGGTTAATTCAAGAGCCGCATTTTCTTTCTTTGTATTAATTATTATTTATAAGTCATCAATGCGGTACGCTGAATAGTCACAAATGAGAAGCGATCAACGCGTTCGACAACTTCTCACACTAAGTGTCGCAACACGATTACATAAGGCAGATGAGATGATACAGCACAATACAGTTATTGTGGATACTCGTCAAGAGAAGGAAAAGTCGGGTAATTATGGTTATTTATTATGTCCCATTTATATTTACCAAACTAGTGCATAATGGAAAATACTTTTCACCATGGTAAAAGGATTTTAGATGTGAACGATGATAACAAGTAACTGGTTACGACTATTCACTATTAGCAAATTCGTTGAAAGTGTAAAATAGTTTCGAGACTGTTGTTACTAAATAGCTATTATGCTAACTGTTGTTTATTTTATTTATTTATGGATTAGGAGACAACGTGCGCAAAACCCTAAGCCGAGAAAAGAAATCGTACCAGAGAAAAAAACATTCCACCTATCTAGTCATTAGTTAAATTCCATTATACCTAATTATTTCACGTTGTAAAACGATTGTTTAACCCTCATTATCGCAAAGAAGCTTTGTCCAAAGAGTACGCATTGTACACACCGTGTACAGTAAGTTATACCGAGTAATCTATAAAATTATTAATTGATTTAAGTTACGGAGCTTCGGTAAAAATAGTTTATGTAGTCTTTAATTGAAGGTTAACAACTGTCAATAAATTACTTAAAACACACAACTGGGTTTTTAAGTTATTTATATCACCAAAATAAATCAAATAAATCTTATATAAAAATATATATAATTTCGTCGTAAGTGGAGCTGGATGGCGGAGTGGCTTAACGCGCTTGGCTTATGATTGCGTAAGCCAAGCAATGAAGGCTGGTCTTTGGATGCTTGACCAAAAATACATTATATCAAGTTCTTCTGTGTTTCGGAAAGCACGTTAAGCCGTTGATCCCGGTTGTATATGCAATCGTTAATACCCATCAATCCGTACTGGGCAATCATAGTGGATTATAATATGACCTATATTCTCCTTCTATTATTTCATCAATAGGGAAAGCATGTGTCCCAGCAAGTGATTAAAGAGAAAAGAGAAGATGGAATTGATGATAGTGGGTGCTAGTTCACCTCTGCCTACCCCTTCGAGGATATAGGCGTGATTTATGTATGTAAGTATGAAAAGATAGAATTGATGATACGTACATACTACAAAATGTAGAAACTATACATTTTGCCATTGCTGGGGCACAGGGCTACATTTGAAGCGTCTGGCGATATCAGCTAACACGTTTTTGTGTTGTTATGATTGTCTGGCGATATAACTCATTCGTAACTGACTATGACGAGACAAATGAATAATGTCTTTCGACATCGATGATCAAATATCAATCAATAATACTTTTATTTCGATTTTTGATCCACATGTGTAAAATAGCAAAATACATGCGGGAAATTTCGTTTCTTTAATTTAATCTTTAACATTGAGCTGTGTTGACGACTTACGACGACGGCGCATAGATCGCAGATACAGTGTGTACATTTTCTTGTAAGGATCATATTTTAAACGGGATTCATGCAATACCTACTAATCATACTTACTGCCGCACTCAGAGACGTCAAATAACGTTAATGTGTATTTTAGGTCAAAAAATTACAATTCAAAACTAGTCGCTATTCTTGCCGGGTTTATGGTCTAGATTTGAATGAACATTTTTGACATTAAATACTCATTAAAGTTATTTGACGTCTCTGAGTGCGGCAGTTAAAGTTTTTATAAACGTCAATTATTGTAACTCATATTTAAATTTCTATAGAAACGTGTAAGAGCAAGTGTTAGAGGTTAGCTTGAGATCACATTTAATTATTTAAGCCTTGTACGAGTACCTAAGGACACCTAGCAATGCTAGTGTTAAATACGCATCTGTTACATTTAAATAGTTTTCACTGTGAAAACATGGCATGTGTATGAAGATTGGTAAAATAAAAGTAAAGTGTAAAAATATGCACCAGATAAGAATAAAAAAATTTCCTTTTATCTAATTATCGTCTAGCTAGACCCTAGCTGAAAGAAATATTTATTTATATACACTAGCTGCTATGGTATTAAGTAAAAATGTTGATTTAATAAATAGGTTACAAATTCCAAAAATAAGAATTCGTATTATGAATTCGTAAGTATCTTGGCGCTCTGTTTTGTTCACAGTTCTAGCAGAAGTCTAAAACTAAAATGAAACTGCTCAAGGTTTTGGCTTAGGTTTTACAGCCGGCCGCCTGCCTGACACCAACCCTCTTTGGATATACATGTCATATTAATAAAAATCATTAAGGGCCGGTAGGTCAGCGTAAATAGGTTTTTAGCGCCGTCCCGGCCGCGCGGAACTTACTTCGCGTCGCCGGGACTTCGGTGAACTCTAAAATGCCCTCTCCAGTGACATAGTAAAAAAATAAGCAATAGAATAATGTTATTCAAATTAAACAATGCATTTATTATGAATCGTTATTTTGTGGCTTTGTTCATTTTAATAATGTATTTTTACTACTAAAATTTGGCCCAGTATTTTTTTATTCATTACCGCCAAAATGGAGCTGTATTGTTTTTCGAGTTCATGTATTGTAAATATTATGTATTACGAAAGTTTCTTTATTCCACCATTACTTCTTGATGTCTTAACAGATTGGTGTATGGTAAAATTTACAAATGGGATTAGTTATTGAGATAAGACCCGATTCAAAACCAAATTCTGTTCATTACATGTTGTTAGGTCAAGCAAATCACAAAACTTATAATGCTTGACTCAAGCATCAATCAGCTTTAGTCAAGCACGATCATTTTCTATGTTTCAGTTAATTGCATGTTAGGTCAAAAAAATCACAAAACTTATAATGCTTGAGTCAAGCATCAATAAGCTTGAGTCAAGCACGTTCAATTTCTATGTGTTTCTATTCATTACATGTTGTTAGGTCAAATGAATCACAAAACTTATAATGCTTGACTCAAGCATCAATCAGCTTGAGTCAAGCACGTTCATTTTCTATGTGTTTCTCTTTATTACTTCTTCTGTTGTTACGTCAAATAAAAATCTTTCAAATGCAAGCGTTGTAGACGATCAAATTCCACTCCAAAGCCTCCTCCATCTTATATTATTTACATTATTTATAATTTAAGATACAATTATTATATTATATAAATACAAATATCTATATATCATTTAATCAATTGTTAGTTGATATTTTTCATAATTAATCAATTGTTATTTTTAATTAAATTTTGCCCAACACTACCAAACACACAATGTGCTTCCGAAGCACGAAGGAACTCGAGATAGTAAAATTTTGGTCACCC
Organism: Cataclysta lemnata; assembly: GCA_963931975.1. Lineage (NCBI taxonomy): Eukaryota > Metazoa > Arthropoda > Insecta > Lepidoptera > Crambidae > Cataclysta > Cataclysta lemnata. Next base: position 6,234,861 of record OZ008343.1, read on the forward strand.
ATCTAATGAACGGCTTTAGCAATCATTGCTTAGTTTACGTAATGGCAGGCCAAGCGCTCTATACCACTTCGCTAGCGAGCTTGACAAAATATGCATTCCGAGAGCACCAACGTGCGACTGATCGGGCTTGCCGAGCTGTTGCGTTCGCGCATTTTATAGGTATTTAAACATTATAATTAAAACAATTATTTTATCAAGTTTAACCCTGCGAATTTGTCTATAAATATTTAATGGCTTTAATTGTGCGCAAGAATTAAATTTAAATTATCAGTAGTTTCGTCATAATATTGAAAAAAATGTTAGTAAAAAGGGGTTGCTTTGGGTTTTTTTCTATCGCGTGAAGTTTATTAAATCTTATAAGTGAATGCGAATTTGACTAGAATAAATCCTTAACTTATACATATATTTTTTCAGACTTGTAAACACTATGTTGAATGTCTCAGATTGTTTTAAAAGTTGCCTATTTCGGCCCACAGGGCCTTAAGGCAATCATTTCCCATATTCCATCTCATCCATTACGCTGGTTGGTAAATGAATGTACCTATAGATAAGGCCAAGTCCGATGAACGGAGGGAGTTATTGGGATGAAAAATTAAAGTTACCTCAGTGTAAAACGAAAATATTCAGTAACAGTGTATTATTCTTTATGGGCATTAAATTACCAAATTGTATAAAAATTACTAAAAATATTGACAAATTTAAAGGACAATTGAAAAAGTTTCTTATTGATAAATCTTACTATTAAATAATGAGTTTTTAAATGATGAAAATGTTTAGAAAACATAATAAATTTGCACACCACTGAGGTAAAATATGGAGAAGCTTGTTATAGTTAAACGCTGCATCTGTTTATAATATTAACCCATATTTAGCAAATAAAGATATTTGAATTTGAATGACAACATATCAATCCATACTGCTCAAGGTTTTGGCTTAGGTATTTACAGGCAGCTGCCTATTTCCACTAACACTGGCCATGCTGTTTTACAGTGGTTTGTTAGTTTTTAGTTGTTATCGTAGGGAATCAAACATGGAGGAGCATCTAATCTGAAAATTGCAGTCAAACCGAATGGCACTAAATATTGTGCAACGAAAGATTTCAAGGAAATACTGGGAGTACCAGTTCTCAGTTTGAAAACAACTTGAAAAATTTTAGGAACCGAACCTGTCCGGTTATCTCTATTTAACAGTTACCGTTACAGGTTAGCCCACCGATTAATAAATTTAATTCATTACACGTTATTCGATTAATCTCTCAACATAACGGTTAGTTTTTTAATTTTTTTTCTTAAAAACTTGCTTATTTTAATGGCAAGACAAACGCAGCGATAGAGGTCAGTGTGTTTTTTAGCATGGCATTTAATTTAGCGATATTACAACAACTTAACATAAGTATTTATTTTATCCGTAGCAGAAATATGAAAATAATTTAACTTTTATAATACCTACTCCGATTTTAACAATACCATGGAACAGAAACTGAAACATACACGGTTTGGCCCTACAACTTCGTTTAAAAAACAAACTTAGTTCGAAGACTTACATACATACATCACGCCTATATCCCAGAGGCAGAGGTGAACTAGCACCCACGTTTCGCCAATTATGTTAGGTCCCATGTAATAGGTGGCGAGCCTATTGCCATTTATCGGGCACAAAAGTCGCAGTGCATTGCTGGGTGGTATAAGAGGAAAGCTGCTGCCCATTCTTCATCACTTTTATCCTTAGTCGCCTTGTACGACACCCACGAGAGATTATTGGAGTGGTGACAATTGTATTCTACTCTGCCTCCACCACACGGCCATCGAAGACTTCGTATTTGGAATGACTTATTACGAGGGATATCCGTTGATTATGTCTTTCGATACTTTGCATAGTAGGAAGGTCAAGAGAAAGAGGGACATTAATCAAGATTGCTTCTCATTTGATACGTTGTTGGGTAGGTCGGATTCTGCCCACTTAACACCAGGCATTATCATAAAAATGTTCAACATCTATATCCAGCACAACAACAGTTTTATGGTAATTGAAAATTAAAGAAGCATTTTTAGTAAAGTAAATGAATTGTATTATATCACTCACGCTTATTTATGCCTGAATTAGTTAAGCAGAGGAGAATGAACACCCACGTTTCGCCAATTATGATAGGTCCCATGTTTTAGCCTATTGCCATCTATCGGACACGTAAATCGATGTAGGTATACATATATTGTTAATATGGTATAAAAGAAACGACGAAATTGATGGATGTCGAAGTAGAGGAAGACCACTGAAAAGATGGATGGATTGTGTGAGGTATGATATGAAGGCGATGGATGTGAATGAGATGACGAGTGACAGAAGAGAATGGAAAAAGAGGACATAGTGCGCCGACCCCAAATAGGATGGGATAAGGGCAGGGCGATGATGATGGTATAAGAGAAACGATGTTGCCCATTACTCTTCGCTGTCTTAACACTCAGTCGCATTGTAGGTACGACACCCGCGGGAGAGATTAGAGGCGGTGGGATTCCGATTTGCCGTCACCACACGGAAGAAAGTAAACGTAAATATACGAAATTCTCATTTAATTCATTATGTATCAAATAATAATCTTTAATAGCAATTGTAAAATTACGTCAGCTTTTAGATATTTGCGTTTCGTCATCATAATTCCCATGAACTAGGTCATTGAAGTCTGTATTCTATGAGATTGCTTAGAATTCGAACAACATATGCAATCGTGATTGGCCGGCTTTTCAACTATTGCCACAATCTACGAAGCATCACCGTTGTTTAGAAGAGACGGCGAAATAAGGAAATATTATTTCTTGTTGACATAAGTAACCAGGAACTGACATGGTGAGCTATGTCGACGACTAGTTCTAAATATAGTGAACAAACGCTAGTAGAAAAATTATCTATAATAGTGAGTTAGTTATTCACTTGATTATAGAGGAAGATATGTGGTAAGGCCTGAATGGTAGTGTTTTGATTGCTGAGCGACATAATTATAAGCGATATAAATATAACTCTAATCTGATTTAATGTCGACTGGACACCGAGCTAAGTTATTGCCCGAGACGACAGCGACTGCGAAGAATAGGATGACACAAATGAATGTCGAGACGAGAGCGTGGTACGAGTGACCGACTATTACACAACCGCTTATTGTAAGCGACCTTGACCTGCTCTTCACGGCGAAATTCACTCATACTCTCACTTACACTTGAAACTCATTATCGTCATAGGACTTTTATGTAACTGGAATTAATACTGTTCTCGATATTAGCATTCATATTTCAAAATTAAATCATTATAAAATTAGGAAACAATATGACACCATTCTAGGCTGCGCTAATTTGTTACACGCGGATTCAGATTAAGAGAGTCGGTTCATTTTTGTGCATTACGGAACGTCACAGAATTACGCAGTCGAATCTGCATCGATTGCGTAGGTATATTATATACCTATACAATGAGTATTTAGCATTTTGTTGTGATTTTGGACCCCAACAAAAATATGTTTTCGCGAGAGGCAAAAGGAGGAGGTAGCCTTGTCGTAGACATTTGTCTCGAGTATTCTGTGAGCAGTCATAACTTTCACTGCAAGCAGCGACCGGGTCTTGGTCCATAGTCTGCGGATTTTACGTAAGGGTGTTGCGCCAGAGGCTGAGAGGCCCGGCGCCGCCCGCGCTCGCGCCCTGCAGAACCACTGACCCACTGCCACACTCACTCGCCTCGCGAGCGCACACCACCCCACCACTCCACATCCCATCCAGCCTCTTTAACTATTGCGCCAACCAACATGGTGGAAATTGTTTTAATCAAACAACCTGTTTCGTAGGTACTCGAGAAATAAATTCAGACCACCTGTGTCTCATAGGCCATTGGATTATTTAACAACAAGAAAAATGTTATTGATTACATAGTTATAATCATTATATAATCCATCTTGGCGTGATGCATGTTGATACCCAGGCTCAATTTGTTTTATAAAACATGCAAGTTAGCCATTTGGTCATGAATGAATTTTAATGTCACGGTCAGTTTAAATTTTTTGTGCGAGTTCTGAGCTGTTACAAGATCTTTGTTATCATTGGTTGTATTAAATGACTAGAAATGGCAAACATGACTGAATGATAAAGTATTCACTATTTATTATTTAAAAAAAAACAATTATTATTTGTGAAGTTAACTTAATAGCGGCGTGTTATATAATTAAATTATTAACAAAAACCCTTTGACTACATTAGTGTTAATTCCGGGTTATCTAATATGCACTTTGAAATCAATCAATGATTCAGGACAAAATAGAAAAACTTGGATTCGAAATATACCCGAATGACGACCACGAAATTGATTATATGGCCGATTAACCGTAGTCGTTCATCTTCAAAATATATAAAAATATTGTGAATATAAGAAAAAACTGAGGTGTCCTGTTGACGTCAAAAGGTACATAATTGTTTGATTAGAACTTACTAAAAACTGTTGGCATAAAATTATTGATAGTAAATAATTGCAAGTCAGGTACTTTATAGTGACGCCTACCTACTGCATCTGACACAAAACATTAGTGAAGATTTCGTTTAATATTCATTTTTGTTTGAGTTTGTTACGAACTGTGATCAGAGTATCTATACAGCAAGAGATATGTGAACGCTCTTATAGTGGTCATGTAGTTTTACCAAGTAAAACTGGGTCCTGAGGCTTCTTTGGTATATTTTGGAACCATAGTGTCAATTAATTAACGACACAAGTCTACAAAGCACTTATGGGTTCCGCTAGGTGCCGTTTTGGCTATGTAACACAAAGTTATAAAGATATGTTGTAAGTTGGTGTTGGTTGTTGGTGTAAGTGCTAGCGTTTGCTATACAAAGTTTACCTTACCTATTTATCTTAAATATTGCTTTTTTTGTCCTTTAATAACTAATAATATATTATGGTTCAATGAATAAAAATATGAGAAAAAAGAAGAAGCATGATAAATTTTCTAAGTGGGATAATGTAGCGTCATAAACAGTATAAAGATGAAACATTTAATAAAATAGTTTCTGCAACTTCGCGGTAAAATGCTACCATACCAGAGACACGATAACTCTTAGCATTCCATGGATTCACCGTGCGGGTGCCGGGTCCCTAGTGTGGCAGAGGGGGAAGTTAGTGGCAGCGCTTGGGACTTGTGCGTGACCCATGTGTACTATAGTATAAAGACAGAGGCTTTGTACTATAGTATAAACCATATATGACATAGTAACATTTAATAAAAATATAATCAACAATTAACGCTCGCATTTTAATAATAATATTATCATCATCACATCTTGGGCACTATGATCGTTTTGCTTGTGGTTCCCCTATTTATATGTATAGTTTGACGTCGTAAATAATGAAATAATAATAAAGCTAATACAGGTTACTGTTTCCATAATATTTTATTAGTCAAATAATAAACAAAACTGTTCTATTGCAAGTCATAGCAGTGCACAACTGAAGAAATAGAGGACAGCAAATCAAACTTGTTAAATTTGTAAAAAGAATGCTTTAACATTTATTATCAACCTGAGCAATTCTTTTTCCCCAAGCTCGGGTAGGCTTGAAAGACCACTTTTCAACATTCCTCTCCATCAAGCGATGTACCAGTCCAACGTACGAAGAATGAATGCTAAATGGACTTACCATTTCGCATTGTTTCTTATAAATGTATGTAAGTATATATTTTATCGCCTGGATTGTTTTCTGTATACCAAAATCATATTATAGGTAGGTATACCTAACGTGGTCTGTGGGACTAGAGAACTATTTCATGACCGTAACTATTATGCTAAACATGTCATAGTTTGAAATTTCCTGATATAGGTACTTGGACATTTTCGTAGCAACCAAGTTAGCTATTCTGACTAGATTTTTAACGGCGACTGTATATTTAGATATACGTCATTAATAATAGAATATACTCTCAATCTAATTATTAGTTCACGCGTGGAAGGTTTTGCCTTCTACAATGTGGCCAGACTGAGGTGCTGTTTCAAAGGACATTAATTATTTATAATGTTATGTATTAATATTACACGATTTACACGGCGGCCTAGTTTCGCACATTAATTGCAACAAACAAAATCATGAACGCAACATTGAAACTACTTTTTAATTAAACTAAGTCATTCGCACTATTTCGCGCGGGGCGCTTAGATTCTTAAGCTCAGAATATAGGTAACAATAATACCGAAGTGTTTAGGTTATTTTTTTTTAACAAATAGGTAATTTAAGTTCGTATACTTAGCTACTGTAGTGAGGTTCTGCTATTAATGGCTTACACTATCCGTATCATTCGTTTTTATAATTTTTTCCAAATTCTAATTTACACGGAGGATTTTATTTTACATGTGTATGTATGTATGTAAATATATGTAGATATATTTACATACATACATACACAAATTATATTCCCGCCTTATCCCCGAAGGGGGTGGCAGAGGTTAATTATCATCCACGTTTCGTCAATTAGATTATCGCCATGTAATAGGTGGTAGCTTATTGCCATTTACCGGGCTCAGAAATCGCAGTACACTGCTAGGTGGCATAAGAGGAACGCTGCTGCCCATTACCCATTTCTGTCTTGACCCTAAGTCGCCTTGTACGACGCCCGCGGGAGAGATGGGACTGGTAACAATTGCATTCTGCTCTGCCGTCACCACACGGCTGCCACTATTTATATGAACTTAGTATCTATTTAACAACTTTTGATAGCGCCAAAACGTCTAAGGAGACAGAAAGCGGTAACCATCAGACAACACTGCGTTTGCGCAACGTCATCGATATGCAGCGATGATCAATGGCCAGCGGCGAAACCTTCGCTACTATTATATAATAGCAGATGGACAAATCATCAATGAGTTCAGGTCAACGCTAGGAATTTGTGGCTAGCCTACTTTATATAAAACAAAAGTAATATTTACTATAAATCAATTTACGATAAAAGAGGAGATCGCTAGCGCAGTAGCGCGCGTGGTTTGCGATTACGTAAGCTATGTTCGCTAAGGCCGGTCAGTATCCCAAGTTCCTCCGTGCTTCGGAGGGCACGTTAAGCCATTAGTCCTTGTTGCATCTGCAGTCGTTAATACCCACCAACCCGCATTAGGCCAGGGTGGTGGGTTATGGCCCATTCTCCCTATATTCTGCCATCCATAGCGAAGGCTTGTGCTCCAGCAGTGGGGACATTAAAAGAATGGTGATGATGATGACTATAAATTGAAATGAAGTAATCAATCAAATAAAGACGTAATAATGCAGGCAATCTAATGAAATATTCGTTAATTATACAAAATTCAATTCCATGTAAATTACCTTACCTAACTACTTATTTAGACATATCAATCAAGTTAAAGACATTATTAACGATACCTAACCTATAGGTCATATGGGTATTTATTTATAAAAGTAAACTATGTAATAACAAAGTTAGGGTTATATTTATATTATTCAAATAGTTTCCATTAATTTGAATTTACTGACGGTAATTACTTCAAGATTGATTTGTTTCAGAATATTTAAACACAATTTGTATAATGCAAATTGCGCTACACCGATAAACACACAAAACAAAGTTACATGTATACATAAATCACGCCTTTCTGCTTTAAGGTAGATAGACTCATCACAGCTGCATTTCCTTAGGCAGATTTTTACCATCCTTCTCCCATAAGGTAGACAGAGGTGTCATCAAAGCTGCATTTCCGTAGGCGGAGGTGTATTATTATCATCCCAGTATACAGGTACAAACGTACTTTGACTTTAATAATTTTCACAGCTATAAACACTATTTTCTGCTACTCATTAATCCAGAGTCTATTTTAGGCGTTTTTTTATAAAGCATGCAAGGTACGTAAACTATTAACTAAACGTTTTAATATAAGTATTATAGCCCTCTCGTTTCTATTGATTTTGTGTTAAGTTAATATTAACATTGTAACTTAAGATTGATATGCCTAAGTTATGATGACATTTTTAAGAACTTTATATTTTTTACAAATGTGCGTCACAGAGTAATCCTAGCGTTTTCAAACTCCTAAAATAACATCTTGATATATTTGCATACTGTATTTAAAAAACAGGTAATCTGACGTCAAACGATTAAACATACCATAGCAATTTTTAGTTTATTTGTGTATGAAAAAGAAGGCCAATTTCAAATTAGCAACCTTTGCCATAATTATTGCAAGATTTACGATTAATATATGCTTGTCATGTGGGGATGAGGGCCACAGTGTCCTTGTTTCCGATAGATGGCAATAGGCTCACCCCCTATTACATGGAACCTTACATAGTTGGCGGAATGTGGGAGTTAATACACCTCTGCCTAGCCCTTCGGGATTAATAGGCATGATTTATATGAAGGTATGTACAAACTTGTGATCGACCACGATTGTCTTAATTAGTAATTAACAAGGTATACTATAATTAAGCGCTTTTGTTTATTGTTAGTCAAATGACGTTATGGTTAATATATGGTTTATAATCAAAAAGATACATTGATGATAGAACCAAAAGGCAAACTTTTCGTTTCCGATTCGATTTTTATCTATATAGACGGCCGCCTTGGTCGAATGCTCAGATTGCTGGGTATTGGCCAAGAGGTCCCGGGTTCGAATCCTGGTAGGGGCAAACTTTGTGACGACCACAAATGTTTGTTTCCGAGTCATGGTTGTGTATATGTTTATGTTGTAGTATTTCAACATTTATATACATACTTAAATTATATTAAAAATATGTCCGTCATCTAGTATCCATAACACAAGTGCTTAGGCTACTTACTTTGGGCTAGATGATAGGTGTAAGTGTAAAAATATTTATTATTATTATTATATTTTTATTACATTTCAAATACATTAATTATTATTATTATTATTACCTCCACGTAAGTTACGTTCCGCTGAAACAAAATGAAAAAACCTTACAAAATAGATCCATTACACCGGAGATGCGGACAAAGTTAGTTAGAAATTTAAAAAAAGGTAACTGTCGTTTGTTTGTGTATTATAAAAAACATTAGGCGGATAAAATAAAAATTTAAGGTAAACAACGGTTTCGGTTAATTTTTGCATTTCAAACTGAAGTGCATGGTGCATACAAGCATCTAGCTAGATAACGAAAAAGTAGGTTGCTCAAACATTCAAAATCAATTACAACGGCGCTAATATCAAACATTATGTACCTCTCGAGTAGGTACACCTTTCAACAACACTTATGATAAGGAACTAGTACATGAGGTCAACTTATTTTGAAATTTGTAAACCTAAACTTTAGCCACTATAATGCTATAAAAAGAAGCTAGTTCGATCAACATCACCAGTGTTATTCCAGTGGAACATTATACAGAGTGAATATTATATGTGGGCATGGGTGGGCAACTGCATCATTGGATTTATGAAAATCAATATTCCTACGGATTGGTAGAAGACCGACCAACTACGGCACGGTGATAAGTGGGTCTTCCTTGCTGGCCTGGGAGCGAACAAATACATACATACATAAATCACGCCCATATCCCCGAAGGGGTAGGTAGAGGTGAATTCTCACCCGCGTTTCGCCAATTATGTTAAGTCCCATGTAATAGGTGGCGAGCCTATTGCCATTTATCGGGCACAAAAGTCGCAGTACATTGTCGGGACGGTAGTATAAGAGGAACGCTGCTGCCCATTTCTCATCACTGATTTATCCTTAGTCGCCTTGTACGACACCCACGGGAGAGATTTGGGATGGTGACAATTGTATTCTACTCTGCCGTCACCACACGGCTAATAAATAACGTAGAATATGCCAGCCTTCATTCATCCCATGGGTTAAAGTTAAAGTCGACTAAGGGAGATTTCCAGGTGTAGACCAATAAGCACCTTGGGGCACCCGAATGGTGGAAGGCAAACTACCAACAACAGCATACCCAAAGAGGGTTGGTGTCAGGCAGGCAGCCGGCTGTTAAACCTAAGCCAAAACCTTGACCAGTATGGATTGGAATGTTGTCATATCTTTGACGATCCATGAATGTAAGTAATGATACCATATATGAATAAACCATATTTTAATTCACTTTAATTAAAAACTGTACTAAAATTAAGGTTTCGTAGCAAATTTCTAGCTGTAATTATTGTAAGTACATGTTTTTGTTGACTGCTCTTATAAATAAAAATAAATAAATAAATATTTTATTATTTTATTCCAACCACTCTCTCCGTTCGTCGGTCTCTCGACACGGTCCGTTCCGTGTATTTTCTATAGTACATTAATTCATCACTAGCACTTTTATTGTGTGATGGATGATATGAATCAAAAGGGAGTGGATGGCTTGATGACGTCTGACCGATATGAATGGAAGAGGAAACATACTGCACCGACCCCAGATAGACTGGGAACAGGGCAGGGAGAAGATCAAAGCTGTTGGTTTTAACACAGCTTGATTTATTACACCATTCGATAGTGCGGTTAGAGCCACTAATAAAGAACGAATTCTGGAAAGAAATGACATACAGCAAACTTAAGTAAAAACTCAACTGAATATAAATGTCAGCGAAGCAAATTACATAGAAGAGGAGAGGTCAGAATAATTTCGAAAAAATATGGTCCTGACACTGAATGAATTTTCATATTTTATTTACAAATATTTTCTGTACTCTACAAAAAAAATAATGAAATGTCATCTTAATAGGTTCTCGTTCAAGTTTAATAGCCATTTGGCTTTTATTTTATATGTAAGTAGAATTACAATTAGTATAATTTGCCTTAAACGGCTATTATTAGCTCACGCAATTTCGATCCTAAGGGAATCTTGTGTTGACCGTATTAATATGAAAAAAAAAATTATACATTAAAGTCTTACATCATTCAGCTTAAGTAACAGTAATTGAAAGGGCAGTTTGTGACACAATTAATTGTGGATCCAATGTCAACACACAAACAACAAACACAAACATAGAAAAGCGGGCATAATATACCACACGATTCGCTTTGAAATGTTGTTCTTAAGAAATAAATATTTATTGTAGAAACAAGTTGCTGCCGAAACGGTTTTTTATATAAATAAAATTGCGACGTATCATACCTAAATAACTGATTGGACAGACATTAACCGTATCTATTTTAAGACCATGGAAGAAAAAACTTTGGTGCTATGCTGTTGGAAAATATGAATAATACATTTTTTATATTTTAATAGAGAAGTTTAACAACCAACCAACTAGACATTTTCCGGTTAATGGAATGGTGTAGTAGTTAAAAGATTTATAATAGTATTTAATTATTTATGTTAATAATCGTAAACGAAAAGTCAGCAATTTAAAACATAGTATATACAAATTGACTAAACACCGTAATAATGTTACGTAAATAATCTTTTATGGATAATATTGCAGATAAGACTGATGGGCAGTTTGCAATATCAACATAATGGAGCAAATATTGAGAAAATAAACAGTGTAAATAATAATTGTTAGATAGGTACCACTTCATAGCTAAGCCCGTTTTCATAATTTTGTTATCAGCATATGACTCTTAATTAAATAAGTTCATATAAAGCTTTTAAGTCGCCAATAACCATTTTATAAAAAAAATCAAAAATATAATTTAATAGGTATATTACAACATCAAATTGTATATGTAGTACTTATAAAAACATAATATGGAGAATACAAAATAGTCAACATTGATTATGATTATTGTAACTCCTTTAGTTTGTTTGTTTAATAAAAAAGAAAAACATTAACTTCTCCATTTAATGACGCTGACACAAAAGTTAATTTCACCACCACTATTGACTTTAATTAGTAAGTATTAGGAAAGTTAACATTATCAAAAATAATTTTCTCGTATTTTTAGTAACAGCTTCATCCACAACAATATCGAAACAATCTGGAAGATGCTTCGATTAGTGCAAATTTATTGCATGTAGTGCAAGTAGTAAGCAAAGTATTTGTGACAAATATATAAGTGAAGGAGCTACTTACAAAACGGATGCGTTACGTGCGGCGAAAAGGAAGAGACCCTTTCTAAAGGAGTGTGGAGGCACCTATTGAATGCAAAATAAAAAGCGTCCGACTTTCGCGTATATTGATATGGAGCGCGCGCAGGTGTTGCGCGACGAACAGTGACTGACGGCGCGTGCGCCGATGACCGCCGCGCCGACGACGACGCCGTCACCGCGTCCTGCGTCACGCGGACGTCACCACATCGGCACCTCATCTTTGATCCAGGTCAAACGACCCAACATTATGTGTCATTATTGCACCCCCCGATCAGTCCAATAGACACTTTTAATAATAATATATTTAGGAGTTCGACTGGGCACTCTAAATGAGGTCCAATGGGCACTGTTAATTATAATAAATTTGAAGAAGGTCGAATGGGCACTCTAGGTGAGGTCCAATGGGAACTTTTGGGTTTTGGGTCGAATTTTGGAGGTCCAATGGGTACCAATCCGATCAAACTAATAGAATGATTTGTCAAGTCGGCATTGAAGAATTAAGAAGAAAGATCGCGTGATTGCTAACACCGATATCTATTTCCTTGCTTCACTAACTCGCTATCGCGAAACATTATGATTCATACGCGAGAGTTTGAATTGTGATACCGCGATTAAATAGTTATTTGTCAATGTTGATAGATAACTATAATGTTTAAGTGAACGATAATAAATTATTTATTTATAAAAAATATTAAAAGTGTACCTACCTTATAATTACTAATAAAATTGTACTTACCAGTTACGGGTAAAGATATCACAGAGCAACAGTCCTCTCCTCGAATGGGAACTGAAATAGAGTAAAAGATTTGTATGAAATTTTACAAAAAAATGTATTTAAAATAGTATAAATATGGGACTTATAAATCTATCCCGCGGGCGTCGTACAAGGCGGGTTAGGGTTAAAATATAACATATACATCTCGGCTCCCTTTTAGGGATAGGCAAAATTTACATACGAGTATGTATAAATAAACATTGTAGACTAAAACATCTATTTCATTTACAATAATCATAGTTGTTGATCAAAATTTGGGTATATTTCCTACGTTCGTGGGACACACGAGATGGTCAAGAGCTATATTTGACGCATATAATTATGTCATTTAAGTTAGTCAGGGAAGTAAATGCAGAAGCGTTCCTTTGGTTTATTTATTTTAGTATAAAGTCACGATTTCGATTATAATTATCAGTCAAATTCTTAATTTATACTATTCATTCTATGAAATGCCGCTCACGTTGATGAGTCATTAATACAGACCGAAGAATATAGTATACTATCCTGTCCATTCAAATACCTGGTATCGCAGAATTGTGATAGGTATATGTATAGTGAAATGAGTAAGTCTTATTTATTTAGGTGATAAATTACTGATAAAGTCATTTGTGGATCACTCATAGTCCAAGAGCTAAATTACATTATTAATCATGTTTGTAGCCTGATACTAGTCTATTCCTGTTTATTGCATACTTCAACTATATTATTGGGTAAAAGACGACAATTTTACTTAGTATTAGACAGTTCCCTGCACTGGCGACCAAGGTACATCTACCCTACCTTACTATGTAATAGGATCGAGCACTCCCTCGAGAAGTCGGTAACGCTCTTATTTCAATGGTCCTAATAAAAAAGACAAAGTTTATGTGTAAAATACATGGGAAATAACATGGTTATTTTCGTTTTACACGGTGACGTCATGTTTAAAAAACTTAGCAAAATAATTGGGCACTACCGCTAATACGCATAATATGTGTTATTGTATGTATTATTGTGCGCATGATGATAGCAGTTCCTGGACTACAATAGAAAATAACATTTTATAAATGGTATTTAGTAGGTAATAAGGTAAAATTGTTTTTATTGTAGCTTATTGGTTGCTTTACTGCAGTCTGAGGCGCAACATGGTAATGAATATTAGGAATTGGTTTTAGATAAGTACTTTGATTAGTTTATTATGAATAATTGATTATTTAAGTTGTACTTAAAGCTGCTCACTAATTACCAACTACATACACCTAAACAATTTACGGCACATTAGTGTGAACTATTACATAAAGATAAGCAAGTAAGTAAACGCACACATAAATCACGCCTATAAATCCAGGAGGGGTAGGCAGAGATGAATTATTATTAACGTTTGGTCAATTAGTGAAATCCCATGTAATAGGTGGCGAGCCCATTGCCATCTATCGGGCACGTATTTCGCAGTACCTATATTGTTAAGTAATATAAGAATAACGCTTACCATTCCTAATAACTAATTCAACCCCTAATCGCTTTGTACGACACCCGCGGGAGAGATTTGGGGTAAGTACCTAGATAGAAAAGCGTTTTGCATAAAATCTTACCATTAAATGTTTTACATGTTTCTTCTGTTGTTCCTATTAACGAAACAATATTTACTGTAAAACAGTTGCATAATTTAATCTATTTCACTTTTAATTCAGTGCAGGGCAGGGAGAAGAACGTCCATAATATATTATTTCAAATTTAAATCGAAATTATGTAAATAAGCAATTAAACAATGTTGGATCAGTACAATTTTGACAAAACTACGACACCTACTAGAATAGCTGTGGTTGCCAATAAATGTAGTATTTTATGGAACACTCCTTTGAACATTTTCAAACAGGATGGGTGATACGTCAACTCTGGTTCTGGATAATTTTAGCGGACATACTTTCGCAATGAACGATAGTAAAAGCTAACGAACTATCTACCATTGAAAAACTACGTATACATAACTATCAATCAGTATTAATAGCTTTTAGGATATAAAACCACACCCTTATAGATACTTCTAAGAAAATGCGGTCAGAATATTTTCGCAAAATTATGTCATGATCCAATCAGAGTTTACTGCAAAACTCTTGTGTTAATTTTTCTAACATTTATTTAAAAATTAAATTACTTATAATTAAAAAGCAGCAAGGCTTAACCGAAGTATAGGTATTAGTAAGAAAAGTTAAAATAATTTGTAGATTGCATGCAAGGCCAACCATATTGCAAATGATGTAATTTTTTGAAAATTTTCTACTTTCTCTTTCAAGCATAATACCTAACTTCCCTAAAATAATAAGTAATGTTAATATAAAAAACACATGACCTGACATAAAAATGACTACATGTTTATTTTAGGACTACTTGTTATAAAATCATTACAACTGAAAATTACAATATTATTATTATCCGTTCTATTTTGGAGTCATATTCTAAAAACTCTAAACATTCAAGAATTTTCGATAGAACACGAAGTAAAAAATGTAATGTCTTGTCCTAATATATATTTTTAATATATATGTGGTGTACAAAGCGACCAAGGATAAATCAGTGATGAGGAATGGGCAGCAGCGTTCCTCTTATACCACCTAGCAAATTAGCAATAGTACTGCTACTTTTGTGTCCAATAAATGGCAATAGGCTCGCCACCTATTACATGGGACTTGTCACAGTTGGCGAAACATGAGTGCTAGTTCACCTCTGCCTAACCAGTAAATAGTTTTCAACTGTTTATTCATACTTTTAAACAATTATTGTTGTTAACTATCAACAAATAAAAATAGGTGAGAAAGTAGTCTTGATACAGGCATATCACTTGGCTAACCAAAAAGTTAGTTACCTTGATGAAATTTCTCTAACCTTTACATTTCACATTCCCAACGGGTATCTTCCCAATCACAATCATCATCATCGTCATCATCAGCCCTTATAATGTCCCCACTGCTGGGGCACGGGCCTACCCTATGGATGGCAGAATATAGGGAGATTGGGCCATAGCCCACCACGCTGGCCCAATGCAGGTCGGTGGACAATCACAAAAAATAAATTTCTCACACCCACAGCAGGTATATACATTGCATTTGGTTAAGCTTGGGTATTGCTTTTTCATTATTAGAACATTATTTTGAAACAGATATACTAATAAATAATGTTCAAATTAAAAAAAAATTATGTTTATGCCATTCCATGTGGTACGCAATTTTGAAAAATGAGAAGAAGTGGACCATGTGTGTTGGGGGGGTGTACTTTGCTTTCTTATGAGGCTAGCACAATCATATTCTAAGTTTCAGTAAGGGAATTTTTATGATTAACTAATGGACACCCGCGGCTTTGCTCGTGTTAATGTCGGATAATATAAAGCCTAAAGCCTTCGTCGTTAAATGGGCTATCCAACACGAAAATAATTTTTCAATTTGAGTCAGTAGTTCCTGAGATTGGCACGATTAACCATACAAACAAACAAACAAACTCTTTAGCTTTATAATATTAGTATAGAAGTATAGACTTAAAATACCTACCTACTTTTGGGAATAGTCATAGATAATTATTATCCTACACAACATATCGCACATTTTAAGTTGCTATCTCTGTAGAGAGGCTGGAAAATAACTGCCACTAATAGCTAAATTTACATCATAAATTGTGCCTTTTATCCCGAACATTTCAGCAATTTTGTTAGATGTACTAGTTGACATGTAAACACTTGCAGGAAAGATTGGTAATGAGGAATAGTATTTGTATTCTGCTCTTCCAAATACAATTCCTCATTTGCAATTCTCATGAAGTTCAATTCTTAAAAGTACCTTGTTGTTTATTTATTAACTTATGTGGGTACATGATTAATACAATACATAAAAACAAACATAAAAATATATACAATCTATCTTATTAATATGTCTTGGCTAATCATGTTTGAGAGACAAGACCACAGTAACAAACCAGGATGCAATAAGAAAAACTTAGCAGACCTTGTATCAAGACACCTAAGAGTGGCCAAGACAAAATGATAGTGCATTAGAATACAAAAACGAAATTTTGTTGGACATCAAGCAAATTATTTTTGGGGTTTGAACTCCAAATGCAATAGAAGAAAATAATACATACTGAATATCTATTGATAAACATATTATTAATTATTGAAGTACCCACATTGAAAGAAAACTAAACAAAATAAATTTACTGAATAATTTATATTTTTTTATTAATATTATATATATAGGTATGCAATACTTAATATTTGATAATAAAAATAATAGTGTTAAAAAAAATAAGAGATTTTATTTACTATTATTATTGTTTCTAATAGGTCCACATAGTTTTTATTGTGTCAATAGTTTTGATTAATGTCATATATCCCAAGATAATGTATGGAACTGGTATTATATTTTAATATAACTGTGTTATTTCTTAAACGCAATATAAGTCTCATTTAGATATTTATAGCAAAAGAATTCGTAAATAAGCCCTGAAAGAATCAATAGTTAAATAAAAATTTATATTATAAGCTTTAATTTTTGGGATTACCCTACTTTGAGGAATAACTTTAGGAAGTAGGTACTTGCTGTTAGTCAGATGACCATAGAACATAATTTATTACCTAATAAAATAGGTACAAATTGTGGGCGTGTACCTAAACGAGAGTAATGAGTAATATTAACCAATGAGCTAAAAATACTTGAAATAACTCACCAACTAAAACGTTGATATCAACATTTTACATTAAATTATGCTCTTCAATAGTAAATTAACTTTCGTAAACGCGTCCAAAGTAGTAGAAAGCTGAAGTCTATTACTTTTCATGAATCTTGCTGTTCCATAAATTAGGTTATAAAAGTAGATACAGATTATTCCAAAATAAACATAAGTTACATTTCATCTTTCACTTGTTAACAGTATTACAAACATAACAACATTTCTCTTTTAATTGATTAAACTAATAAAAAAAATAGGTACTAGATCCTACACAACTCCACTCGCCCTCAACAAGAAATTCGAAATTATGATTGAAAATGTTGCCATTTACAAAAATGAATTAAAAGATTTTTGTGTACTAGTGAGACGAAGGAATATGAAACCACGGAGCCTAATAATTTGATGTATTTTACAACATGCAACAAAATAGTGATGCGTCAAACATATCACTGAAGTGAAAAGATAGATATAAATATCTTTTCAACTCAGTGATATATATCACTCGCGTATATCAGTATCTCTATCATTAAAGATACATCGCTTGCCTGCCTTGCACTAAAGATAGATATCGTTGTTATGCGTTATTAGGTATATACGTCGCTTTAAACCAAAGTGTATAAACTGAAGATATCTATGAGTCAAATCAAACTATACCTAGTCTGTCTTGTCCATTGTATTATGCGCAGTGTTGGGCTTTAATCCGAGACGGTCAATCAGCTTGAGTCAAGCACGAACAGAAACCATTTTCTGTGTTTCTGTTCATTACATGTGGTTAGGTCAAACAAATCACAAATCTTTTAAATGCTTGACTCAAGCATCAATCAGTTTGAGTCAAGTACGTTCATTTCATGTTCCGTAATTCCGTTCTATCAAACTGAACCATGACACATTGATATAAAGATATAGTTCAAAGTCACCTGGGCTAAAGAGATATTAGCTCTTTCGTAAAGATATATATCTTTACATAATACATACATAAATCACGCCCATATCCCCGAAGGGGTAGGCAGAGGTGAACTAGCACCCACATTTCGCCAATCATGTTAGGTCCAATGTAATAGGTGGCGAGTCTATTGCCATATATCGGGCACAAAAGTGTAGCAGTACATTGCTATGTAGTATAAGAGGAACGCTGCTGCCCATTCCTCATCACTGATTTATCCTTAGTCGCCTTGTACGACACCCACGGGAGATATATATCTTTAATATCACTAATTCGCGAGCTACACAACTCTACAACACAAAAAAAAAATTAATTATGGGTATAAAGTAAAAATTAAAATACTTTTTATTTTATACATACACATAATTGAAAACAGTGTTCTCAATGTTACTTTAGTTATAGGCTTGTGAGCAGAGCAGTCGCAGAAAGCACAATATGTTTTTATTTTATAATTTATTTTAACTGTCTAGCGCCATATTATAAAACAGTTTAATGTTTTAACAACTTGTTCAACGCAAATCATAAGTTAATTAAGAAAACTTGACAAACAAACTGTATTAACTTGACCCACTAATGACTCAACAAAAAATGCTTTATAAAACATAACACACAAAAATTTGTTCATCAAAGTGATAAAAGTACAAAAAAAGAATAATTTAACCTCCTAGCAGATACTTAATATTTTTTCTACGTATTTGACGCAATTGCTAAGTTTAATTTGGCAGCGTCTATTTCGTTCCTACCTACACTTGAAAATACAAAGTCAGAATAAAGTAAGTACAGACACAGTACTTATCTTTACCTAAAAATTACTTTTCCGTGTGGTGTATAGTACAACGATATAACGGTAGATTCTCAGTACTTCTTGTGGATGTTAAACTTACAACTCCAACGACACAACTGAGGATTTGGTATGGGCAATTTATGTACTTGTGCAAAAGCCTTCGATGATGACTGTACCTACCTCCATGACATACAAATCCTAGCGGTGTATAAAAATGCTTCCTGGTAGAATTATATAAGTAGGTAAAATCGTGACATCACAAAGTAGGCGAGAACTACAGTTTTTTAATTAATCATCTCAGTACCCGTGTCAGTCTATCTATGCTGTCATCGGAGATTGTAAATGCTACTCACTACTAGATGGCGCCACAAAGATCACGACCAAATATTATTGTGTTCGATAAAAATGTATACTATTTCATTACCAATTTCACTAAATTCAACTTGATAAATTGAATTCATCATGATAAATACGGCATAAATTTGATTGTTAATTCGTATAGAACACAAACACATTATGAATGCCCATCGAGGCGGGAACGCTTTGATACGCTGGCCATTCCAGAACAAGAATCGGGGCGGGGACTGGTTAGTGACAGTCACTGGGATTTCCAATTGGTTACATACGTGGCTACGTGCATTCGGTCGGGAATTTTCCATCTTACCTATAAGTGACTTGAGTTAGTGTGCATTCGGGCTAGAGGTATTATCAGGTTGAACATCCTTTGGTATAAGACATAGGTAGTAAATGGGTATTTTAATATTTGGTATTAAGTATGAGGTTGTGTGGGAGGGATCTATTCCGTTAATAAAAAAAATAAAAAAGTATGAGTATGAGATTGGCCTCCTTTACACCAATGCCCTAATTCTTGGAATAATAATAAATGTCTGACGCGTCATTTTGTACGGTGAATATCACTAGATTATGTCTTGATATAATTGTAGCATCAGACGATTGATTTCCCACTATGGGACACGTTTACTTTACAATGGATGGAAAAATCTAAACCTGTAATCACAGTAATAGAAACCATTTAGGTAAAATTTGGAGGAGCTCGCTAGCGCAGTGGCATAGCGCGCGTGGCCTGCGATTGCTTAAACTAAGCAATGTTTGATATGGCCGGTCATTGGATGGGTGACCAAAAATGTATTATCTCGAGTTCCTCCATGCTTCGAAAGGCACGTTAAGCCATTGATCCCGGCTGCATCTGCAGTCGTTAATACCTACCAACCCAAGCAATGGGCCGCAGTGGTGGGGTTATGGCCCATCATCATCATCACCAGCCCTTTAATGTCCCCACTGCTGGGGCACGGGCCTTCCCTATGGATGGAAGATTATAGGTAGATTGGGCCATATCCCACCACGGTTGCCATAACCCACCGGTTTATGGCGGGTTGGTGGGTATTAACGACTGCAGATGCAGCCGGGACCACCACTTTACGTGCCTTCCGAAGCACGGAGGAACTCGAGATAATAAATGTTTGGTCACCCATACAATGACCGGCCTTAGCGACATTGCTTAGTTTTCGCAATCGCAGGCCAAGCGCGCTATGCTTCTGGTGTGTAGCTGGTGATGATGAAATGATGATGAAGTAGAATTTTACGCTTCAATTCCGTACCTAACTCTCATAATACATTCATACCTAGTATAAAATGTTTATAGTTATTACTAATAATGTAATATAGATAAACTTGTTACCGTGAACAATTACGAACCAGGACTACCACAAGACAGATGCCAAGGTCAGTGCACGTAAATCGTGTTCGACATACCAAAGGGAATGCCCCGAATGCATCCGCTTTTTTGAAATAATAAAAAAAACAAATTAATATCAACATTTCCATTATCAGTATGGCATCGTTATAAAGGGCAAGTCAGGGATTTTCTACTTAAAAGGCCCATTAAACATTACTATAGGACAATTATATGAAGTTCAATACATGGACGCAGACGGTGACGGCAGAGTAGAATACAAATGTCACCACCCCAAATCTCTCCCGTGGGTTTCGTACAAGGCGACTACGGATAAAACAGTGATGGATCAGGAATGGGCAGCAGCGTTCCTCTTGTACCACCTCGCAATGTACTGCGACTTTTGTGCCCGATATATGGCAAAAGGCTCGCCACCTATTACATGGGTCCTAACATAATTGGCGAAACGTGGGTGCTAGTTCACCTCTGCCTACCCCTTCGGGGATATAGGCGTGATTTATATATGTATGTATGTATTAATTAAGGAACTTATTTTTTCTTATGCCGATCCAGTTAATCAATAAATTATTTGAATGAGAAAATAATTCGTTCTCTTGTCTACTAGATATACGTTAGAGGTAGGTACTGTGCTAATTATGGTGAAAAGAGACCTCATGATGGTATTTGGTTAGCAAGCACACGAGTTAAAGTATTTTTTTTTACATAACTTCAACTTTAAATTTATTCTCAATTATTTTTAAGGGAAATACCTAGTTCAGAACTCTCGGTTTGAGTATTTGGCATGTGAAAAAATGAGTTTTTCTTTGTAAAAAGATAAAGTTTAGATTAAGGTTTAGGTATTGCTACTGCAATTGGTGACATAAGCTGTAGGTACAATGATTACCCAATAACAATCATTGCAATCACATGTCCCACTATATCTTTATGAGCAGGGGCCTTACCACCAACTCTAAACGCGACTCAATTCCCATTGTCAAAGTGAGACAACGCTATAAGCCGTGTAGAGCGGCGTCCCGTTTTGTCACCCGCGTTTGGATCGCACTAACACTTCATGGTACGGCCCCTGCTGGCCTAGACAAAGTAACATACCGACAAAGATAACGAAGTTCGATAAAGCAAAATGTATCGGATTTGACGTAAGTCGTCGTGAAATCACGTGACCAAAATTGTCTTCGTAAGTTCCTAGTTATGTTGGTAGCGCAAGCTAAGACGCTGTATATACCAAAGTAATATGGCCGATCGTGACGAACTTCGACACGTTATCGTTATGAAACGATTGCCACTTGGCTACGGGCCCTGGTATTCTAAAAGCATGAGTGAAGAACGACGTCGTTTTTATACTCTCCGCTAACTGCCGCACTCAGAGACGTCAATTAACGTTAATGAGTACT
Organism: Cataclysta lemnata; assembly: GCA_963931975.1. Taxonomy (NCBI): domain Eukaryota; kingdom Metazoa; phylum Arthropoda; class Insecta; order Lepidoptera; family Crambidae; genus Cataclysta; species Cataclysta lemnata. Next base: position 6,257,158 of record OZ008343.1, read on the forward strand.
TAATGACCATTCAAAACTAGTCGCTATTCTTGCCATGTCTAGATTTAAATGAATTTTTTTGCCATTTGGACAATAATTTTGTTTATATTATTTCTGTTTCTCTTTGTAAACCTATTGTTGTTAAAAGTTGACATATCTATTATAAAATTATTATATCCAGCTCTTTTTATTTTTTAAATGTTTTAGTTAACACTATGTAGGTAGGTACATCTTTCAGGTAACCCGTGCGGTATTATTTTTTTAATATCTAGTGTTATATTACCCACTAATTTATAAGTCACGCGACGTATCTTGGTTATAGTATGTAAAAACAATCTGTCTTGATAATACACGTAATTCTTAACGGACACGTAGTTTTTAAATGCACACGTAAATTACAGAGGCGATGAACTACTATGTTAGTCGTGGACGGGACTCTTAATCAGGCAGATTGTTTTATCTGTTTAAACATTATGAGCATGTAAGGCATCTACTTGTTATTTTATTAATCGGGTAAACACTTTGTAAATTTTGCTAATTAGAATTTAAAATTTATAACTCAAGCACTTTTTAGTACCTATTATAAATTACAGAAAGATGTATGTATGTATTTGTGATGTCTCAAGTTGTATATTTTTTATCATATTCCTGCTTCCTGTTCCTAAGTATTATGGGTAAGCAAACGGAGAGTAATTTTAACCACTTATAATCATTATATTGTCTATAATCGCACTTAAAGTTGTTTAAAGTCATATTTGTATAACGGTAAAGTGCTTTATTGTACCTAAATTAATAGTATCTAAAGCGCGTTAACGATTTTTCTGGAAAGTTTTGACATTTTTAGCTCAATTTTGGAATTTTTACAGTTATTATTTTTAAGAACCAAACGGTCTTCCATGCTGGCAAAATAACGTAGAATGAGCTAGCTCCGACTCAGGCAGGCGGCCGGCTGTAAAAACTAAATAAAAAAATTGTCTAATATGGATTGGAATGTTGTGTCATCCCAAACACTCTCTCCGTTCATCGGTCTCTCGACATGGTCCTTTCCGTTTTTTCTATATATTCATTCATCACAAGCACTTTTATGCTGTGATTGATGGATGATATTAATCAAGTTGGAAGGCTTGATGACGTCTGACCGTTATGAATGGAAGCGGAAACATACTGCGTCGACCCCAGATAGACTGGGAACAGGGCAGCGAGAAGATCCCATTTGTAAATTAAAGTAATGTGGTCGAATTGAGCACTTGGTTTAATGTAACCTATATAAAATTAAATAGGCATAATTAAAAGGATTTTTATTTTACTACAGCAAAGAAAATCTTGGTTAAAAATCAATACTTAGATAAATAAAAAATACTGCTCATGATGTTATTAAGGAAAACTATCTTCTGTGTATACCATCTATGTATATCTATCTTTCTTTGGGCAGTGTACAGAATCCTTGTAGATGCGATACCGATACTCACAACTATTTTATTGCGCAATAATTTTTTTGAATACTTTCTAACTAATCTGAAATTAAAGATAGGTTAACGATTATATCGTTGATTTGCGTACTAAATGTACAATATATGTTGTAAGGTCATCATCATCATCATCACCAGCCCTTTAATGTCCCCACTGCTGGGGCACGGGCCTTCCCTATAGATCGAAGAATATAGGGAGAAAACTAAGTTGTAAGGTGAACAATATTATTTATTGAAACCAAAAAAAATACCACAAATACCATAAAACACAAATTTGGTATATGTAATAAATTAATGATGTTAGATTTCCGCCGATTCTTTAAACCTTCAAACGTGTTCTAAGCGCAGAAATTATCGAGTTGTTTATTTTACTGTTTATATTATAACATAGCGTTCTCAGTCTTGTAATTACTTATTCAATGTAAGTACGATCAAATTACGTATTTTTTTGTATTTTAAAACTAAGCCGTTAACAGCAAAACTTACTAATGAAGTATATAAATAACATGAAATTAAATTACTGTAATGAGAGACGAGTAACGGCATTTATAGTTCAACAGTTCAAATTAAAATTAAATCATAACGAAGACTCGTCAGGACAGAGCTGATTAAAGACTGCTTCTGAATTTCGTAGATTTAAAATTTGAATTGAATTGAATTGGCGTGATTTATGTATGTAGGTTTGTAAAGTTTGACGTATGCTATTGTTCTTAAGTATACCAGTACGATGTATGTCCGTTCGAAATTATTAAATTCTGTTAATAATTTCGAACTGTTCGCAAGTATGGAATTCAATTCAAACAAGGGGCTCAAGTGTTTGTCACTGCCTTACCTGTTCTTTTTCTTCCTGCTCTGTTCCCTAGTTTACCTATTTAGGGTCAGCGCGGTATGTTTCGTCTTCCATTAATAACGGTTAGATGTCATCAACCCATACACTCTGCCTTTTGATTCGTATCATCCATCACACCGGAAGGTGCCGTGATGAATGAATGTATATATAAAAGAGGCGGATGGTCCGTTACCATGTCGAGAGACCGATGAACAGGGGGAGTGATTGGGATGATAATTTTTTAATCCATACTGCTCAAGGTTTTGACCTGCCTGACACATCTGGTATGCAATTGTTGGTGGCTTGTCCTCCACTAATCGGGTACTCCAAGGTGCTTATGGTCTATCCTTTCCAATCAATGCAATCTCCTTTAGTCAACTTTTATGACCCCCCCCCGAGGTGAGTCGGGGCTAGCACATTCTACCTTATTTTTTCCCAGTCCAGCATGCAATACTTACTAGATCAGCATGGAACACCCCTGCTCTGATCTACCTAACCTATCCAATTTGTTAACTGACCTACACAATTTTTGTACTAAACATACTTCGAAATTCCATATTCGCTACGTCGTGGTTTTGAATTGGCGTAAGTCGTACTCGTGTGCTTTAAAACTAACAAAATTACAAAATTTTTACTTCATAATTAAGTAGAGGAATGCTAAATATATATATACTAGTTTCATATATACATCCTGTGTGTGTAGTAAGAGGAAGAAAAATGGTCTACTAACGGTGGGTTGTACGCATAGATATATACTTCCACTCACAAGTTCCTCGCATGGTGTCGACCAAACCACAAACACGTCATTAGTTTTAAGTCAGGCAGGTGGCCGGCCATAAAAACTTCGCCGAATTTTTAACCAATAACTCTTCTTGAATATAAAAGGGACATATCAAAAACGTTTTCTTTCAAAAATAAGTATTATTGCTATAAATTTTAAATACACAATGTTTCGAAGGATTTGTTGAGTTATTATGTACTAGGTTGTTAAGTAGACAATCACATTTTTTGTCGAAAACTACCGATGTCACTGTCGCTGACGCTGCGAATAAAAGCATCAGATTTTCATGACACACGACCTCAAAAATTTCAAGCTAAACGGATCTCTGCTCAGAACCATAACTAAAGCTATTGTTCTGAGGATCTCTGAAACTAAACCCTGGAATAAAAGTCTGTTCACGTAGGTGTTCTTTAAAATATTCACATTTTTGTATATAATACCGTTAACCAACTGTCTATAAGCGACTCCAGTTTTGACGTCAATACATTTAATAGTTGTGGATTATTGTTTTAGTGGTACTTATTTACGATTACGTACCGTGATAACTATTAGAGTTGTTTGTTTGTTTCTAGCGCGTCATTTACTTTAAGCTTTACGTACACAGCCATTAAAATCGAAAAATTTTGCAGTTCAGCTTTTTGTTAGCAAACAAAAAAAGGGTTTGCGATGATATCATTTCATTGTAACAATTTACGATAAACGTTTTCTATCAGTCAGTAATCATCATATTGAGCAATTAACAATATACATAGAATGTTGTTTATAATTTTGGTGCCATAAATTTACAACGATCATATTAAATACATATCCACTCAAACAAACAACTACACCATGCAGTAAACTCAGTAGGTTTCAGAAGGACTAAATAACAAATAAATAAAATATTATTAAAATTACAAAAAGTAGTCAATTATGTACCTACCTCCTACAGAAATATAACATCTCAGTCTATTGCGATCCTTGTGGTTGTAAAGATTAATGTTTCCCGGGCGTAATGTGAGCATAAAAACTTTTCAAACAAAGGGGAAAACCCCACTTTTTTCAAAATTAATCAATGTGCAATCTCTACCTAAGTATGTATCAGTTGTCTGTCTCGAAATAGGTATGGTGGTTAAAATTATCGTTAATTGGTATTGGCAAGGCTGAGGCACGAATCGACCATGCGCCACTTTTTCTTCATGCTTTTTTACATAGTAATTACAATTCCTTTTTGGCGCCATCAAACTATTGATAACGGACGAAATAGTCAGATATTTCCGCGGTGTATGAGACAAAAATGAGACGAACATTCTAGCATTCCTAGCATTCCGTGGATTCACGGCGAGGTTGCCAGTTCCATAGTATGGTTCGGCACCCGCACGGTGAATCCATTACACTATACTATACCTATATACTATACTATAGCTTACAAAAATACCCCAAAAAACCCCGTATAGTTCCGCAATGATAGGATACATTTTAATTTACAATTTTTACGAGTAAAGAACGCGCCGAAATAAGTTCTCACCATCCCATTCAACATACCATGTGGGTCGTGAGAGATGTTAAGTTGAAGAGAAAGGTGTTATCCTAGCTAGCTTATGCACGCCATAATACTCGGGATTCCTTGCAGGGTGGGGTGGTTCGAATTTCGTGCCACATTTTTGCGATTTCCAGTTTTATTGATGGTAGGCTGATAGACAATTATACTGTAGCCCTGTAATAACGAGCGATGGGCGCGTTGGCGTCGCTTTACCGTTCCCTTTACCATTCCTGGCGGTTAGTGTCAGGCAGGCAGTCAGCACTAAAAACCTAGCTAAAGCCGAAGAAGAACAGTTGAATAGATAAGAGCAAAACATACATACATACATACATAAATCACGCCTATATCCCCGAAGGGGTAGGCAGAGGTGAACTAGCACCCACGTTTCGCCAAATATGTTCTCATAGACAACCCTGTCTTATGACCTACCTATCTACGTCAATGAGCACCGCAACAGATTTAACCCAAAACCAGTCTGACAACAGGATTCAAAACTAAGTGTGATTCTATAATGCTGTAGACATAATAATATCCATAACTTGTTCATTCAAATGCCTAATTTTGTTAATTCGAAATATTTATTTCTATTTTATTTCGGTTCGAACAGCGTGTAGTAAGGATGACCTCAATATAATGTGGTCCTATTTAGATGTTATTTTTTCTTTCAATACGGTTTTGGCCGCCATAATTAAAACAGTTAGGCAGTATTTTATTATTTTATTTTTTTCTCTTGTCTGATTGTGAATGGCACACACAGATCTTGGCACAAATAATAAATAAATAAATACAGTTCATTAAAATGCATAATAAAATTTAAAATAATTATTTCTGTCTAATAGTTACATAATTCTAATCATCACACGGGACTAGTTATGAAAGGAATAAACTGTATCAATTTTTCTTTTTTGAATCCATGATGCTTTGCAGTCAACAGCAGCAGGTAATAGGTTATAAACTGTCAAACATTTCCAATCAAAAAAGTCAACGGTAATTAACGTAAAACACAAGGCTAGTGCTGTTGATTATACTATTTACGCGTATTGATGTCACTATATGGTTCGGATTCTCAGACGGAGTAATGTAATGTATATTTGTCAAATAGTCTCATCTAGACTTTTTGTAACCGCCTTTGTAACCGCCTCCGTGGTCTATTGGTTCTCCCACCAGAATTAAGATCCAGAGGTCCCGGGTTCGATCCCCAGGCCCCCCTGGTGATCGAACCAAAATCGGTACAAATTTGTACTTGGTTTGGTTGGCGGTAGGACTTCTTTCAAGTCCGCCTGGCTAACTACCACCATCTCAAAAATATTAATGTGAACAGCATTATTGTGTTCCCACAATTATGATAAGATAGCCAGCCCCTCTGTGGTTGAGAGTTCCAGGTGAAGCTCGAGTTCCGGCTTAGAGCCTGGCTATACAATTGATTCTGAACTTTTTAAAAAAATTTCACTTAATTACTACTACGTACGTACTGACGTCAAATACCGTTAATGAGTGCCCTCTTAACGTCAAAAATGACAATTCAAAGCTAATCGCTAGTCTTGCCGGGTTTATTTACGTTATTGGACGTTAAGTACTCATTAAAGTTATGATAGTGAGTTATTTTGACATTAAGTACTCATTAAAGTTAATTGACGTAATTTTTCTTACTATTAGATCCTTTCTACAACCAAGAGGACAATAGTATAATTATAGGTACATGAAATCCAATATGTAGAAAAATTTGGAACAAATATTATCCTGATGCCACTCGGCCAACCAAAAGTTCTGGTTGGGCAGGTGGTATTAGCATTTGCCCGGATTGCGGAGGGCGCAGGTTCGATTCCCGCAACTGGACAAAAATCGTTGTAATTTTTCTGATTTCTTGTTCTTCGTAATAATGCTTCTCACATTTATGTAATGTCTAATAAAAATTCAATGAATCCATTAACATTACTCAAGCTTTGATCTTAACCTTAGTCTACCCGTCTTATGTTCAATGATATATAGATAGAATAGAAGATAGGGTACGGCTACCAGCAGCTTCTAGTTTAATTTGTACCTACTGTGTTTATAAGATCAATCTAATCAATGCCACATTTAGAACAACAGAGTTTTAAAATAGCGAGACGAAATATAATGTATAGCAATGTCACAACATGCAGATTCCGAGGCGAATCGGCAATCATTTGAATCGAGCGCGAAACTCAGACATAGTGTGGTCATATTTACGAAAGACTGAATCTTGAGAATAAATTTTGCGGTGGTTCCGAGGCCTAAGTATATTAAAATATCGCATTGAAAGATCGATTTACATTTAGGAAAGGAAGTGTTGTAAGAACTTCCCAATTTTGTCAACAAAATTGCAACCAATGATTACTGATACTTTACACGCATAAATCACGCCGAATTTGATTCCCGAAGGGGTGGGCATGTAACGGAACGGTGTAGGGTCCTATCAGGGGTCCAAGAAATAAAGCACCGAAATCCGTCCCTATTCAATGTATTTTAAATCCACAAAATAAGGCACTAAAAAGTGCCCTGAGATAATTTATTATAACATAGTTTATTTTGTTAAATTATTGCCATATTTTTCGTAATTGATTATGGAATTTGGAGGCATTTTTGACTGACGCCTGACTGATATTTAACCCAAAACCAGTCTGGCAACAGGATTTAAAACTAAGTGTGATTCTATAATGCTGTAGACATAATAATATATCCATAACTTGTTCATTCAAGTGCCTAATTTTGTTAATTCGAAATATTTCTTTCAAATTAAATTAAAAAAAAAGTAAATTTGGAGGCATTTTTGACTGCCGTCTGACCGATATGAATTTTATTTTGAATTCATTGCTTGGGTGTGGTAACTAGGTCGATTCGAAGCGCTTCGGGAGACACTCTCCATTAGCGGGACTCCTTCTGGAGATGTATGCACTCTTGAGATGTTGTGAATGTTCAAATTCAAGATTACCTAAATAAATAATATATAACTAGTGATCGCCCGCGGCTTCGCTCGTGATAATGTCAGTTATATAAGAGCATATAGCCTTCCTCAATAAATGGACTATCCAACACAAAAAGATCTTTTTCAATTTGAACCAGTAGTTTCCGAGATTAGCGCGTTTAACCAAACAACCAAACAAATAAACTCTTCAGCTTTAAAATATTAGTATAGAAGGCACATTGTCAAACATTTATGAAACTCACACAATATAGCCCAAAGTACTTAGTAGAATAAGAACTAGTGTAATGGATATGAAATACCATGGGCGATAAAACAACGAAGATCGTAAGTTTTTGCGTTAAACATGCGATCTGGGGCTTTCTTTTTTACCGACCGAGGTAAGATCTTAGTTTTATGTCAACCCCTCACTAGGAAGGATTTTCCGTAGGTACTTGTAGCGGGCGGAAACGTCTACTTTATGGTCAGGTGTGACGTTAACATAATTACATATACATAACCATCGAGAACAAAGGTCTGTTCATCACAAAGATTTACCCTTGCTGGGATTTGAACTAGGGACTTCTTGGCCAGCGATCTGATCAGGCAAAACCGGCCGTCAGCCGAGAATTGTGAACAAATAATAAGTGTAAAAACTACTAACATAACAGAAAAAAATTGTACTAAAAGAGTAAAGCTTTATATACTAAATAATATAATGCCAATGGAGCTGTATATACTCATGACACTCCTTTGTAAATATAATCAGTCAATTTTAATAGCAGTTGGTGCGTGCTCATGTAGACAAAGTTCTTCAAATAAAGATTCTGGTATTCTGTATTTAGTTTACCCATGTAGTACTTTAGTTGTAGGGCGCCAGGTCATACCATTGTATCACTCGACGTTTTAAAATTATTGAAGTCCGAAAAATTCTACGACGTTAGGTTAAATTAGAACAGTGTTGGTGACATATTAATATAACATCTTCTTCTTTCTGTCCTGTTCCCTGTTTATCTGGGGTTGGCGCAGTATGTTTTCTCTTCCGTTCATATTGGTCAGACGGCATCAAGAAATCCACTCCCTTTTGATTCATATCATCCATCACACCGGAAATGTGTCAGTGATGAATGAATGTATGGAAAAAAGCTGGAAAGGGACCATGTCGAGAGATCTACCAACAGATAGTGATTGGGATGACAACATTCCAATCCTTACTACTCAAGGTTTCGGCAGCCGGCCGGCTGCCTGAAACCAACCCTCTTTGGGTATGCTGTTGTTGGTAGTCTGTTCTCCACCATTCTGGTGCTCTAAGGTGCTTACTGGCCTACACTGGGCAATCTCGCTTAGTCTACTTTTATGAGACCCCTGAGATGAGTCGGGGCTGCCAAGTTATTTTTTCGCTCCTAGGCCAGCATTGAAGACATGTGAAGATTGTACCTACGCACCTATTCTGACATTTGATTTGAGTATCATGGCACTTGAAAATAGTTGAAGATGCCTTAGATCCCAAAAATCATTACTTAGAATGCCAGGTTAAAAAATAATAATAAATAATTTTCTGACGATAATGTAATTAAGCAGAGTTCGGTGTTTAATTCTTTCGATAGGCCTAAACTTAACACACAATAATCTAACATCAGTTCATTTGGAAAGTCGAACGTGTATATATTTTTTCCAACAAATGCATATACACCCAATTGCTAGCACACTGCACCAATTTATCATCACCTCAGAGAAATACTAAAAATATAAGAATATGTTTTATGTTTTACAAGTTTCTAGGTACGAAAGTATTTTACGCTATTCTCAAATTTTAATATTGTCTGCAAAATGTGGTGTTGATATTTAAGAATAACGTAGTATTCTTGGATCAAAGTTGTTGTCCTGAAGTGTTCGAAAATTTTCGGCCATTTTGAAACATCGGCAGTAGGATTGTACTTCAGGTTATTGTTCTCTATTTAATACATTTATAGCGCAGTGTAAAAACATTAGTTTTAAATACCTTTTTAACGTTTTCAGCATTTTGAATTAAAGTAATTTTTATGCTTATTAGCATATGTTTTAAGTTATCTAGGGTGCCAATAATTAGGTACTGAATTTCTTTCGAAATCTAATTTTCCTATTATCAGCACTAATGCTGATAACTGGTTATGGGGTTATAGGACAATTTTCCAATTTTCAGCCCCCTGAAAATACATTTACAATTAACCAGCATGGTGTTCGACGTTATGTTAGTAATTGGATTCGCCTAAACCCATGTCTATCGTATTCAGGTATCAAAGTGAACACACTAAGAGCGACCGCAGACATACAATTTCAAGTTGGCCGACTATCAAACAAGTAAATTGCGTGCTTTCAGAATTAATAATATAATAATAATATTAATAATAATAATGTACGATTTAGTTGGATAAGATGAGCGGGCTATCATAATTTCTATGACTATTGGTACAATTTGCAACTTATCCGGCCAACTTGAAATTGTATATCTGCGTTCTATCGAAATAAAAAGACAACAATTATTAAAAAAAGATTATTAAAACATATAGAAAACAAAATAGCATAGAAAATGTTAAATTAATACATCATATATTAATTAAGTACGCGTGGTGGGTTATGGCCCAGTCCCCCTATATTCTTCCATCCATAGGGAAGGCCCGTGCCCCAGCAGTGGGACATTAAAGGGCTGGGTGATGATGATTTTTTTTCTTTTTTATTTCTGTTTTTCAAAGTAATCATCTTGGAATATTGCCAACACAGTTTCAGTTTATTGATGCCCATATTGTATAAACCAGCTGGACTGAAGGGATGCCCAGGTTTTCCTTAGAGGCGGATTCTAAGGAATTGAATTGTTTTGCCCGCTAAAAAGTTATCCAAACTTTGAAAAAAGTAATAAATAGTCGGTATGCGCAAGGTCTGGTGAGTATGTCGGATGAGGAAAGCTTTCAACCTCAACTCAGGACACTGCCCGTTGGGTTCGCGCGTTATCGAGAAGGAGCATCGGGGACTACCGATTGACCAAAGCTAGTTGCAAATGTGTGAGCTTCATAGGTAAATAAACCTTTTATTTTTGGTCACCCATCGCGGACCGACATTAGCGAAATTGCTTAATTAACACAATCGCAGGCCGAGCGCGCTAAGCAACTGCGCTATCAAATTCCTCCTTTTATTTCAAAATAATTCCCTATAAATAATTTTAACGGTCGATGATAATTGGGTACATACGTGTCAGTATTTGGTGCTTGCAGTGCTAATAATTGGGACCACGGCCAATTTTTAAATACATAAATCACGCCTATATCCCCGAAGGGGTAGGTAGAGGTGAATTAAACTCCCACTTTTATAAAATCGCAGTATATTGTTAGATGGTATAAGAGGAATGCTGCTGCCCATTACTCATTGCTATCTTTACCCTTAGTCGGCTTGTACGACACCCACGGGAGAGATGGGGGTGGTGACAATTGTATTCTGCTCTGCCGCCACCGCACGGCTTTTTTCGTCACGGCACCATAATTTTTAAATTAATTGTACTTAACGCCCGATAAAGTTGTAATTTATTCAAAAAGTGAAAGAATTGGATAATATGCAAAATATTTATATTTGAAGTTTGATTATCTCCTAAAGTGCTGATAATTGGGTATGTCACCCTATCTACATTAAAAAAAAACTGCCTGACATGATACGTCAAGAAGATAAAACTTAATTTGGCTATGTTTTTCACACCTACCGCCATAATATTTGCTAAATTCAAAAAGTTGTGTTCTTTTGCCATGTAATTTTAAGCCTTTGTTCTGAATATGTGGGGATTTTCTTGAATATATATTTAAATGAATAACAAAAAGCATTTTGAGTAAAATTACTATAGTAAAAGTAAAGTAAAACTTTAAGTAAAATAAAACTTTTGAAATACAAATTTAAAAAGAATCAACAAGAAATAATGAAAAACGATTATTTAATTAACGTGCCTAGTAGAATAGTATAACTAAGATATACATTTCATTTTAACATTAGAATTTTCGAATATAAATATGAATGGAAAAGGAAACATTGCGCAGACCCCAGATAGACTGGGAACGAGGCAGGGAGAAGAAGTATTTTAAAATACATCTTTAATATTATTAAATGAATTTCATCGATAAAGAAACATTATTATTAACATTGTTTACGTTTTGTCTATCATTATAACGGCTGGAGTATAGGATGGTTTAAGAACCAAGAAATTCGTAAATTTTTGCACTAATAATAAGGTTTTGTAGAACATAATTAATATTTTGTATATTTAAAAAGAAAATATCGATGTTCAATGATAAGAAAATTGTAAAAATAATCTTTATAATCGTTTTATTAGTGTTATCTATAATTAAATGTCAATGTCATGTTTACAATATTGATTTACACACAATTCAATTGCTATATACCTACACCATTCATTCAAAGTTAAATAGATATGTATATTGAATAGGTATATAGTGAATAGCTACCTATGTTTACACTGAATCAAAAATAACAGTTGCTTAACAGTATATCAATTACTGAGACCGTTTATTACTGACACAGAACCGATAACTATAAGAATGAATACAATAGATATTGCACGAAATGTTCAGACCGTATAGATAGTGAAGATCCACATCACCAGATGATGAGATAGAACACGTCTCTGAGGCAAGGAACGCCGCCCTTATCGGTGCGTGACGTCACTCTTCATCGCGGTATATACGCCGTCGGACGGCGCGCGCGCACACATTACGATTATAGTGGCCCGCGCACTGCCTTCGCGCCTCGCAATTCGCGCCGACTGCTGCGGATGTTGTAGTAAACATTGTATTACATAGCCAGTGTCTTTCAGTGTTTGTGAGCGAGTTTTTAGTGGACGGTAAGTAAATTCTCGGCCAAATGGAATTCTGAAGGAGAATGATTACACTATTAAATAATTAGTATAATTAAACGTATTGCAGTGTGTATACTAGTATTGCATTTTTACATGAATTAGCTGGTGGTAGTGGAGTGCTTTTTAAATCATGACTTAATCGATAATGGTCAGCATCGTATTAGACTACAACTGGGTATGATAATTAATTAATTTAGAACAAATACAGCTTCCTATTATAAGTAAAATAATATAACTGTAAAATAAAGAACCTTAAATCTAGTAAATGAATTTTGCCCTTGTTTTGAATGATCATGACAACATTATAACAGCCTCTCAAGTAAAAGGTATCAACAAAACCACGAAGCCTAGTCTAGCACGACAGCACGCAATCTAAATTTCGCAAGAAAATAGATTTACCCGCAAACTTTTAGTGATTTACCTTACAATTATTTTAGACTATAACATGACATGTTTGTAAGCACCTAATATGAAAATAAAAAACAAATAGTGACGTTGATAATGCCGTTAATTAATATCTTAGGTACCTACCTACATTCAGGTCGTAAAAAACAATTGTTATTGGTGATTTATTATGTCGATCGGCCAACGTTATACGACGCAGTTCGTGTAGTGATTGACACCGAGCCTAATCCATAAATTGCTGTGTGAAAGTCTCGACAATGGCTACACATTTGTTTGTGAGATTTGTCATAGTCATTTGTAAACCCCTAGCCTTAGCAGTCCATTTGTATCATGGTCAAAGATGATACCGATTATCGACCTTCTTAGAGCGTTTTTTTCTACGCAACTACATCACTGTCTCCTTGATGTACTAATTGAATGAAGAAATAGATGATGATCCTAAATAAAATTAAAATAATTTATAAAAATAGATTTAGTCTATATAAAGAGGACCGAGTATTGTGTAAGCGGCCATGGCAAGTTTAAGAGCCCTATTGTTTGAACTTGCATGTGGCTCAGACTATGACGACATAGAAATGATAAGTAAAATTGAGTTCTATGCTAATAAGCCCCGACTAATGGTGATAATATTTATAGAATCAGTGTTATTTTTAGAAATAGCGTTCGTCGTCTTAAGCTGTTTTGGAAATGTGGACCCGTAAGTAACGTCAACATCGTCAACACCTGTCGGTCAGAATATAGAATAATAAAAAGCTGGCTTTGAATGTAGTATCTTGTTCCTTTAGGTATTAAGTCACATCGACAAAATATTAATAGCGACCGTTAGCATGAAACCAGTGTTTTGGCCTAGTGATGATATTTAAAATGGTACTGTAATTAGGGTCGCATTTGCGGAGCAAAGTAATATGATGTGTTTAAGATAGATTAAGGATTTTCTACTATCGGTATATACCTTCAACTGAGATACTATAACCTATACTAATATTATCTATACTCTATACTAATATTATAAAGATATAGAGTTTATTTGTTTGTTTTGGTTGATTGAACGCGCTAATCTTAGGAATTAATGACTCAATTTTTTTGTGTTTGATAGTCCATTTATCGAGATAGACTATAAAAGGCTATAAAATAACCGACATTAACGCAAGCGAAGCCGCTGGTGACCACTTGTTTATTTTATGTATAAATACCAGAAGCAAAACAAGTATGTATATACTTTGACCATTTAAAATATCACGGACACTAAATTGTAGTCTATTTATTTTTCCACATTGTTATAATATGGAAGTATAGCAGCTTATAATTTTCTTAACAATATAACGTGTTGCTATAAAATAATATCAATAAAATAAATTACATCATACATTGTTGGATATTACAAATTTAATGCCTATAACTGTAGTAAGTATTCATTATTCAATAAATATATTACATTTATCGTAGTATTTCTAATAAAAAAAATTACTCGTTTATTGCGATTATAATAGCAAAATAACTGCTTTAAAACATTATAGTTGGTAATCAACAGTTGGCAGTTAAAGAGAAACATTGAAAACCGGAAATAAGTTATTTGATATTGTGTTATTTGATATTTGAGTTCGTATTTGATTTAAAAGAAAAATCTTTTTCAAAGCATGTATATTGCTTATATAATTAACCTAATATATCAACCTACTTATACGTAAATATATCAACGAACGTCACTGAATTAATGTCGTCTTTCGTAGATATATTTTAATCCTGACCCATTATATAAATAGCTTCTGTCATTATTGCAATATTATTAGACAAAATCCTGACTTCAAATGTCATTGATATAGATTTTTAATGGCTATTAAATAGGTGGCTCAGCTTATTTGATTGTCAAGTATATACGAAAGATCGTAGGTTAATACACTATTGGATGAAAACTTGCGGTTGTAAATATTTCAGGGAGTGAATTCAAATGAAACAAGTTTTTTATTGTTGTGTTGTTGTGATATGTAATCCCACCAAAGTTTTCGGCGGAATCGCAGTCCAGAGATAAAGGAATTATCGCTTCGGTTGATGGACACAAAGCAGGATGAGTTGTTGTCCTGATTATAAATAAATAAATTAATGTTTCTTACACTTACACTTCATCTAACCCAAAGTAAGTCGTATATGCACTGTGTTATGGATACCTACTAGACGACGGACAGATTTTTAATACACATAGTATTTTTTATTATGATCTAAAATTTTGTAATATTCTACATAAACAACCATGACTTGAGAATAAAATTGACTGTCCTTAAGTTCTCCCCGTTCTCCCAAACATTTACCCTACCAGGATTCGAACCTCTGGGTGGATAGTCAACGATCTGACCATTCGACCCAAGCAGCCGTCAATGATGACCAAGCATTATTGAAATAATTGTTGAAAGGTACAGATCGTTTAGAGTTTCATGATTTTTCAAATAACAAACGCTTTAATTGCAACACTATTTACGCTATCGATAATCTAATTCTTAGTTTATGTTGGAAAACTTGAGGAAAATATTTTATGAAGGTTATGATTTAAATCAGTGGCTTGAGCGTCATTCTTTAGCAATGAATATTTGCTTTGTCAATACTTTATAGAAGATTAAGTCAAGGATTTCGAGGATGTGCATGTTGATATTGCTCGCCTGCAAGGCAACTTTTTAACATGTGACCAAATCATTCATCGTCGGTCATTTTGTTTCTTTATTTGTTAGTCAGCCAGACTCTCCAGATCGCTATTGGCCATGAAATACCATGTAAGGATTAGGATAAGGGACAAAGTATTTGTGTGAAAGACACAGGTATTTGTCTCAAGTCAATATGTATTATGTTTTCAATATTTATTTATAATAATTATATTTCATTTCCTACTCTTGTCAGTTTGTTGAGCTTATACCATCACATGTCTACACAAAACATGCTGTGTTCACTTATACTACAATTACCGTTTTCAAACTTTAATGTTTAATGTTCAACAAAACTTTGCAATCTATTTGTGATCTAAAAATAGATAAAGAAATATTTTATATGTATTATTATTGTCCGTCAATAGTTTCACGCAAGCGCTTTAGCTGCTTATTTTGAGTGAATAATAGACGTAGGTAATCGTGAGAAATGTGTATCTATCTATATATTGAGTTTTTATGGCAATAGCTGTAGTCTAGATCAATTAAAATCCAATCCTTGTTCGACCTAACCTAACTTCGTAAATACAATATCGACATTTTTGGAATAACGTCATTTATCGTCCCGTTTTAACGGGACAATATTCATATTTCGCGTTGATTTATACAGTTAGAGTGTATTTGCAATTTTAATCTTCAATCTACCTCATGTTAAAAACTTTTGAAGATTTTATGTATCGCTTACATTAACAATCGTCCATAATGGAATGTGGTTACTGTTCATTAAATAACATATTAAGTAAGATTATTAATTTTCAAGTTGATCACGCTTCTAGAAATTACTAAAGAAAACAATTAAAAGAATCAGTGACAAGAAAATAAAAGTAGTTAGTTATGAAGTTCTATTATTACTCGAGTAAATTTTTTAGCTTCAAACTGGCTGTTTGATTCAGAAATAGCGAATTTAGCGAATTTATTTAGGCCACTTTCTAGTATGTTTTTAAGTTCGCTGTCCCCAGTGTAATTTCTGGTACTAATATTTAAGATGTTTGTAATATAAGAGGAGTTCTTAAATTTAACTGTTTACCGTCGCAGGTAAAACTAAAACTTTATTTAGTTTTACCAACGATGGTAAACCCTGGAACTCAGCGACACAGGATTATGACGCTTCCACTATTGACGGACAATGTAATTCCTGAATTATTATTAATAACCATAAGTGTCTTAATAGGTACATTCAATCACATGGGCCGCTATGTGACATGAACCAAATTACCTGATAAACATTGCAAATTCCAATATTACGCTTCAGTTAGAAGACCCAATTTTATTTTTATTCTTGGTATCATATGAAAAAAGGCTTAAAATAAACTAGGTTTAAAATAAAAATTATTTGTATAGTGTAAATTATTAAGGTAATGTGTAAATTATTTTTCTCTTATTAATATTTCATCATGGACTGTTTAAGTATGTTATATAAATACGCTATTGGAGCAACATATTGGATAAACAAGGCAGATTTTATTAATAATCCAAATAAAATCACATAATTTTTTATTCTAATCTCTCTAATCTCTCCCGTGGGTGTCGTACAAGGCGACTAAGGATAAATCAATGATGAGGAATGGTCAGCAGCATTCCTCTTATACCACCTAACAATAGCAAAGTACTGCGACTTTTGTGCCCGATAAATGGCAATAGGCTCGCCACCTATTTCATGGGACCTAACATATTTGGCGAAACGTGGGTGCTAGTTCACCTCTGCCTACCCCTTCGGGAATATATATAGGCGTGATTTATGTATGTAATTTTTATTAATGATAATATGTAGGTATCTAATACCTATATCGATCATGGTAATTATAACCTGCCTCTCAACTTTTTGTATAATATGATATGAAATATGTTTAATCTAAGTTAAGGGGCACGTTAGGGTACCGTTGGTTCCCGCTATATAGCTGCAATCGTTTTTTCTTATTTATATTTATATCTGCAATCGTTAATATCCACCAATCCGCACTGTTCCATCCAGGCTGGCTAGCATGACCACCCAAACACGATATGATATAGCCATTTATAGCGTTGAACTTACAAAAATCATTGGATTTTGACAGTTCAAAGAGATAAATGGCTTTATCTTTAAGATATATCCTTAAGGCTTATGCAATTATTCAATTCAAGCTTATTTAAGTGTTAAAATTCAATGATGTTTGACTGTTCAACGCGATAAATGTCTATATCATATCGTGTTTCGGTGGTCATGCTATCCGGGCTGGTGTGCTTAGGCTTATTTCTCCCATATTCTTAAGCTATTTCAATGAGTCTATTTAATATAGAATCGAAAATATCAGCATAAAATGTCTAATTTAGCATATACGTTTTTACTATAATTTTGCGATTACAAGAAGTAATTTATTCAGAATATCCTGATCTTGTCATATGTTGCAATGTCATAGGTAGATACGGTTCTTTATTATTATCTGCGCTCTTGCTACCGTATAAGAGATCAAATTACTGGGCAGCCTTAATGAATGATTTTACTTAAAAACTCTTCGGGAGCAGACTGGTTTAGAGTAACAAGTCAAATATTAACACTCAAGAAAATTTTAAAGCTTTGATACCAAATAACTCAAATGTGCAAATATTACGTCATTGCACTTCGTACTCTGATCTGCCGTGTTCTGGGGTTCCGCTTGTATCACACAAATGTTTGGATTTTAGTTTTATTCATAAAATATACGGTGAGATGTATATAATCCGTTTTAAGTCAGAGCTTAAGTCCAGTATGTATGTACTTAAAATTTGTTTTTCACAATATCCTTTGTTCAACTTAAAAGGTGGAGACATGGCGACGCACCT
This sequence comes from Cataclysta lemnata, assembly GCA_963931975.1. NCBI lineage: Eukaryota > Metazoa > Arthropoda > Insecta > Lepidoptera > Crambidae > Cataclysta > Cataclysta lemnata. The sequence continues at coordinate 6,275,446 of OZ008343.1, forward strand.
AGCCTAGCGAACTAAAAAAAATAATGTTTGCCAAATAGGCTAAACGCACGCTTAGATTTTAGGGAGAATATTAAAAGTTTTGATGATCGTATATCCCTTAGAGGGCCATCCTATTTAGCATTTCAAACCATTTAACCTATCGATATTCGGGTTATTCTTGACTATACTTACTACCAAGGGTACAACGGTGCTTTCTATTATTTCTAGAAATATGTCTACCAGTGAGAAATCTTAAAAAAAGCCTCAAAAATATGGCTACACCCTGGGACCTTGACAAGTGGTTAATCTATTTGAAATTATTCATTAATAATGTATGACACTGACATATTATTGAGAAAACACCATGGCGACGGTCTTGTCAAATGTAAGAGGCACCCCAGTCATTATAGATTAGTACAATATTTGTACAACCATTTTTGCAAATAGCAGGCGGCAACTATACTTATATGAACTACGGTACCGGTGTACATTGTACTCGATGACATAATTGTATTATATTAGTTGGGTAATTGTTAATAGTAGTAAAAAATACAAACACACAAGCAATTTAATTCCACATTAGTAGTAACTAATAGTTCTTACTTAGTATGTCAACTCATTATTGAGTGATCGATCAAATTTGATATAGCTTGATCATAATTTAAGTGTCAATTAAATCAAATTCTTGTCTCAATTAATCACAATTGCATTTGACAGTAAGCTACCAGGTACTTTAAAGCTGCAATCACATTTATATTTTGACAGAATTATAATTTAAAATGATTCAATATTTTTAATTTAATTATAATACTTTCGAAGTTTACTAGTTTCAAACAAGTGTTTTAACAACGTTTAAGCACGATACTGGTCAGTATACTGATTAGCTGATTGACCTAAGTTATCGATTTAATAGTCGTTCATAATATGTTTTTATAATTTGATCGCTCTTGCAAAAATACTTCAGTAGTACCTAAATATAAGGTACCACTATATGGTTAATGAAAATCTTTTCCTTTGTAATGAAAATCTGATCTTACCGAAGGATGACTGTATCACGTGGGACAACCTTGTATGATGAGAAGGCGTGCTGTATTTGATCTACAAATCTTTAATTAGTGTTGTTAATGAGAATTTCCAGTCCAGCGTGTTTGTTTTAGTGAAGTTGTTTGATTAAGTATGGGATTAATCACATGATGTCATAGCGATGCTATTTATTTAGTTTTAGTAGTTTAGCTCTATATGATCGTTATAGAAGGTGAATTTGAATACTGCTATGTAAATGAGTAGCCCCAGTCTTAGCCTATCAAATTGCAATCGAACCGTCCTGCCCTAATATTACGCAATAATAGTCTTTAGCTTGGTTATATTTGGCCGTGTGGTGACGGCAGAGTAGAATACAATTGTCACCACCCCAAACCTCTCCCGTGGGTGTCGTACAAGGCGACTAAGGATAAATCAGTGATGAGGAATGAGCAGCAGCGTTCCTCTTATACCACCTAGCAATGTACTGCGACTTTTGTGCCCGATAAATGGCAATAGGCTCGCCACCTATTACATGGGACCTAACATAATTGGCGAAACGTTGGTGCTAGTTCATCTCTGCCTACCCCTTCGGGGATATAGGCGTGATTTATGTATGTATGTATGTATATTTAACCAAGCTTAAGATTATATAATTCTCGTTAATGGTTATTAGAAATTATTCGATTTTAATTTCAACATTATATAAATGTTGGAAAAATTAGTACAAAGATTTTAGTGGTTAGAAAAAGAATTTCGAAAAATTATGATCTTGAGGCGGGAATCGAACCCGCGTCCGCTGCTATCCGGGCAGGTGGCTGACCGCTCGGCCACCCAAGACACTAATTAACTTGCCGAAATTCTTCTAACCTTTACACTTCACGGTTATTAGAAATATTACCTTAAGAACTAAGTATTTATATATGGAAAATATTAAGTATACAGTCGGGGACAGAAAATGTTAAAGGATCACAATTGCATGCACACATTTAGGTCACAAGTTCAAAATGTCTATTTCATAATAATTTGATTGATAACAGATTATCTTTTTTCTAATGGTCTGACAAACAATCGTTCTTGTAAATGGACTGACTACTATCAAGGTATGATACTAAAACCTACTTACGTAAAATTTTGCTCTTGTCCAAATGACGTTCAAACAATATTTTTTGATGTCATATAATGAAATTTTTATTATCAAAAACCTGTGATAATTCTCTTTGTTATTCTCGGTGTGTCATTTCGCTAAATAACTTTTAACGGTAATAAGTAACTTGATATAGCATTTCAGGCTTTAGTCGAAAAAGTGTGCTATATAAAGAATCTAATTTCAAAACTGGTAAACATTTTCTGACCACGACCGTACCTTTATAGTTGTTGACAATTTTTTATTTGGTTTATTTTATACTTCTACATTCTTATGCTTACGTACTGTGTACAACATATTCAGAGTAATAATTAAGTTAGGCAGGCAATTAACTACTCTATAATCAAGTATATTAAGACAAATCAGTATCTACTGATTTTGTTAAAAGTTATTATGTAAAAATTATTTTATTATTTATTTTTGTTTTCAATAATTGTCATAACCTAAAATTTACAACTATTCAGAACAATCCAGTGCCTTTAAAGAATCAATTTTTATTAATTATATTACATTAAGAACTTGTTTTGTTTTGTGTTTTAATTGTTCAACTAATTACGGTAAAAACAAATGTCGTTTCCTTATAATTAAAAATAAGTAACTAAATAATTGCCGGTAGGTAACAAACTCATCTTACATAAACATGCCCACTTATATTACGTTGTAATAATTTACATAAGTAGGTATACTTTTAATGGTTTTATACAAAGTGTATAAACGACATTTAGACATTAAAAAGAGTGTTCTTATATTTAGTGTAATAAAGCTCCAGCGACGTTTGAGACGGCGACGTTATAATCGCCGAAACTAATTTAAGGACGCGTTTTAGCTTCTGGACTAGATAGGATTTGGCATCAACATAAATGGTCCTTCGCTTTGCTGATGATATGGCTGAGACCCTGGAAACCCTAGGCACAATGCTCGACAATCTTAGTAGCCTCCCAACAAGTGGATCTTAAAAGTAACATGGAAAAAGCTAGTCATATCGGATTCCCATGACGTATCCGCTCTAGAAAATGTTGGATGTTTTACAGTGGACGTTGTCGACGATTATGTTTTACCTGAGATAAACAATCCAAAAAATACAACCAGAATGAGGCCAATCGACGAATCCAACTCGGCTGGGCAGCGTTCGGGAAGCTTCTCGGCATATTCTCGGAATACCTATATCTACGGATCTATGGCAGTGTCTGAAGACAATCTTTAATATGTGTGTTGCCAGTGATGACCTATGGTACCAAATCGTGGCTGCTTACAATGTGCATCACAAGAAGGTTCTTAAGTTGATTTCTCTTCGTGATATATCTCAGAAATGAAGAGATAGGTACAAAGGAGAACTAAGTTCAACGACATAGTCCGAAGAATCGCGGATCTTAAGTGACAGGGCACAATGCCTATGAATCACCATCTGTATGAATTTAATGATCTAATACTAATATTAGTAAAAGGAAGAAAAAATCAGATTAATACAATCAGAATATGTAATTAAAAAAATGTTTGTCTTGTTTGGAGATCCAGAAATCAGGAAAGATGAAAAACAAGTAAAAGTGGTTTCTTTGGAGGAATTAGTTAGTTCTCTATACTGTAGTTCCTTCATAGGGACTAAGGTTTAACCGCCTCCGTAGCCTAGTGAGTCGCCCAGCGGAATTAAGATCCAGAGGTCCCGGGTTCGATCCCCATGGGGATACAAAAATTGGTACTCGGTTTGGTTGGTGGTAGTAACATAGTAATAATGTTAAACAGCATTATTGTGTTACGACAATGTGTGATAAGAAAGCCAGCCCCTCTGTGGTTGAGGGTTCCGGGTGAAGCTCAATTCCATCTATGGCCCTAATTATCGTCACTTACCATCAGGTGAGATGAAGGACAAAAGCTTCCCTGTCTAGCATAAAAAATTAAAATAAAAAAGGTACAACCAACACTCTTTGTTATTCGTAGCTATCTAGCAATATTAGAAGAGATTTTGTCATAAGATGAATACGATTATTATTTAATCATAAGTAAGCTTTTATTTTATTACTTTATGATATTTGGAAGATGGACATTGACTATATGCGACTTAGGGGCATTTGAACAATTGGCACCTTACGACCTCGACCTTCCTCTAGTGTCGGAATGCACTCGAGTCAAGAAACACGACTGTTGCAAGCGAGAGTCGGTAATTCGTAATGTTGCAACTTTAACTGCCTGTGCCCGAGTCACCAGGCGGAGCAAAAATTTCAAAAGTACCTACTGTCATTGTTTGTAAGGAAAATTTTAATACCTAATAATGAAACTACAAAATCCTATCATTTCTCACTGAGCTAGCGTCTTGGGTTATGTCTCCCTATATTTTCCCCATCCATAGGGACGGCCTGTGCGGGAGCAGTGGGGACTAGTGATGTAACGAATGTAAATATTTGAGGCAAATATTCGTTACACCACAAGCGGGGGACATGAAAGTGCTAGTGATGTTGATGACGATATTATCATGGGAAATAACATTTTAATCTTTTTATGACATAAATAAACCATACCTAGAAAGAGATAGCGACCTATAATAATAATAATTAATTTATTTCTCTAGGTTACACACTATTTCTTCTTTTATTACATTTTTTTTTCACAATACAACCGTCGCTGGCATCTTAGGCCTTTCTCGTTTACCTAAGTCCCAATCTGTCTCAACCTTTTCTTTTAGGCTGCTTAAATTACTATATGAAGTACCTAGCGGTATTATAAACAAAGCGAATATTGTTGTACCCTTAGTACTAGCCGATAGAATCGAAAATTAAACTACTTTTCCATTATAACTGATTTCATTTTTTGTTGCTTTTTCCTGTATTTTCTCATCATTTGTTGTCACTTAACAGAATGTCGATACAACAACTACTACTGACGAACGTCATTATGGCGTTTTCAAGGATGAACTGGGTAATAAAATATGTTAATAAAGCAACATAAATCAAAAAGCCACCCAAATCGGTACTTCTTTTACACATACATTGTTAAAACCCTTCACCTAAATCCTAGTTCTGGTTCGTCAAATGTGTCACTGATTAATTATATATTCGCATTGATGAAATTATTTTTTTATGTTAAACATAATCGTCGGCCTTCAGCCAAATATGTTTGACAAACATTCGATACGATATAAGCGTAGCACGTGTCTTATTCTTAAAAATATAATTTTTTTGTTGCGGAAGTTGAGTTTTCTTGGTTTAATATTGAACGTATATAATGTAACTTAAACCTTATGGTTAATAAGTTAGGTGTAAAACGGAATTAAAGTAAAAACATTTAAAAAATATAATTATGTAACTAATAAATTTTAATTCAACAACATTATGATTAAAGTAGCATAAACCAAAAATACAAAGATAAATTAATGTTTAAATCATAGAAAACTTTTACATCTAAAACTCCCATAATAGCGAAATTTTTAAGAGGGATCTAAAACAAGAAAACGTTAAATATCTTATCATTAGGCAAGGCCCAAATACACACATAAAACACGCCTATATCCCCGAATGGGTAGGCAGAGGCGAATGAACACCCACGTTTCGACAATCATGTTCGGTCCCATGTAATAAGTGGCGAGCCTATTGCCATCTATCGGGCACGTCAATCGCAGTTGATTGCTAGGTGGTACAAAAGTAATGCTGCTGCCCATTACTCCTTAGTCGCCTTGTACGCACCCGCGAGTGAGATTCAGGGTGGTGACAATTGTATTCTGCTCTGCCGTCACCACACGGCCGTTAAGAATTCGTCTTACAATATTATAATAATATTGTCATAATTTATGTTGCGAAATACCTAGAGACTTAAACATTACCCGTAATTAATGTTTCCTGTATAATTTTGATTTTTCCAATAAAGACGTCGAATAGACTTTAAAACGCGACTATTTTATAATCGACACGCAAGCACTAGCATTGGTCTATAGTCTATGACCTTGCTAAAGCGATTCTTGATCTTGCCCTAACCTTCTGAAAGTAAATTGTTCAATTAAATCGGATGTTACTCTTATAATTGCAGGTGAAATTTTCTTTACTGTATAATCTCCGAGTAAGTGAAGTCTTTATTTTGGTAAAGATTTGATGTTTTTATGTAACTGTTTTTTAATTGTTTAAAACTAGTGTTCTTTAAAAAATTCGCAACAGTATAAGCTTGTACTGGTGATGTTTGTTCAATTACCCGTGTAGATATAATCGTATTATGTGTTTACTAATAACCATTATTAAGCAATGTTCTCGATTCATGTATTTGTGAATGTGTATCCCACAGCAATTTAATGGAATCGTATACAGATAGCGGTGAATCATTTGTTTCCATAACATAACATGTGAACTACCTACGTCCGATCATAAAACGTGGATCAATGCGTTTTTTATTGTAAAATCAGAATGTCCGAATTGGCTTATGGCGTAGGTAAATATTCAGACAGAACAATTGTATCGTTATTTAAAAAACAAAAATTTTATTTATTATATTATATTATTCTTCTCATACCTCAGAAAAGATATTCATTGGTATTCCTGTATTGCACATTTTTAGTTTACAAAGTATAATGCTATGATATAATTATTTATGATTATTATTTATGATTATTAATGTACTCTACGTAAATGTTTCACGTTAAAATCAAAATCACTACGAAACATTAATCTATACTAATATTATTAAGCTGAAGAGTTTGTTTGTTTGTATGGTTGGTTGGTTGTTTGGTTAAACGCGCTAATCTCAGAATTGAATTTCAATTTGAGATGTTTTTTTTTGTGTTGGGTAGTCCATTTATCGAGAAAGGCTATAGGCTATATAACAACCGACATTAACGCAGGCGAAGTCGTGGGCGACCACTAGTATAAAATATGTCAATTATATTCAAGATGTTTAGTGCCATACCACAAAATTTCGAACAATTCACAGATCAATTTAAGTTTTATAGCAATCGCCCCTTCGGGGATATAGGCGTGATTTATGTATGTATGTTGTAAAATTATTTAATTAATAAGAATCATACATCACCATTGATGACTATATCAAAGACAACAGTCGGTCTCTTCACCACATAACTGGTCATAATATTGATATTATGTACGTTTTCAACCGAAATTACATTTTAGATAAATATTTCTTAGTATCTTTACTCACACCTATTTAAGCAAGTAGCTTAAGCACTAGTGTTATGGTTACTAGATGACGGATTTTTTTAATACGCTACATATTCAACAAAATATTTTAATATTTTTAATATGCCACATAAACAGCCATGGCTCGCGAACAAATGTCTGTTTTCATTACAAACATTTTCCCAGGATTCAAACCCGGGACCTCTTGTCCAATAGCCAGTGATCTGACCATTCGACCAAATCAGCCGTCAAATGTTGTGCATAATGTTAATAAATTGTTTACCTTATGTAACAATAATATTAACATAAAGTAGCTAATAGGGTCGATTCTGACAACGGTTCTCTAAAACTAAGATTAAATTGACAACAGTGTTTCTCTTTCATTCTCAATACAGAATAAAGAGGACAGACTGATATTAAATTTAGTTTTAAGTTTAGAGAACCATGTCAGAATTGACCCTATTGTACGTGTATGTTAAATTAAATTAATATTAAGTTAGGTATACCATTTGCTGTACTTTCTAAAAAGCTTTGCTTAAACAAAATTAGTGATTATTTAGTTTTCGTTGCTATTATTATAAAGCAAGTGTTAATTTTTTGTTGTAATATTTTATGATTACATTCATGATAGCATCAATCCGAATTATTACCTACTGGTACCTAAAACGATTGTATGGTAAATGTATGCACTAATTGTCCCACCATAAAAGCAAATAGAATAAGGATGTTATAAAGGCGACCAGACAGAGTTAACTATCTCAATATTGGCATGTTTATTTCCGCGAACCATTTCCAGCATTTCACAAGGACGTGATCGTCAACAACATGTAAAGGATGAATTATACCGTAGCGAGCCGTGTCCCGTGCGAGACACGGACGAGGCACGGATTCATGCTATACCGTACCTCCGAGCCTCCTTCAGCCCTGCTAGCATGACCACCGAAAAACGACATTGTTTAGCCATTTATCGCTATGAACACTAAGAAATCATTAGATATTTGACAGCCCAAAGCGATAAATGGCTATATCTATTTGATATAGCCATATAGGCTTTAAGTTAAAGTCATTTATTGCTTTGACTTGTCAAATAAACCAATGACAGTTGACAGCGATAAATGGCTATATCATATCGTGTTTCGGCCGTCATGCTAGCAGGACACGGACATCGTATGGCATGTAAATATTGCATCATATAAAATTTTCGCGAAAATTTGAATCCGTGTCTTCGAATCTCGCACGGGCACGGCACGCGCCTGCGACGGTCTAGTATAATTCATCGTTTATGCTTCTGTATTTTACATGCAATTAATTAGAACGTGGAAAAATATTTCACGGTCTGAACTTGTCTAACAAGTTCATAACTGTATTCAATGCTTAAGCCAGGCAATTATAGACGTCTTACTGATTTTTTTACTCCCCTGGCTATTCCTGACGCTGTTCAGGGTCGATGCAATGATGTGCAGAGGTCCAGAAACCAAATGCCCATTTTCACCAACAATACTTATCTTATATAAGACGGCAATCATTTATTTGCTTTAAACATAATACATAAATCACGGTTATTTATTCCGAAGGGGTATGCATAGGTAAATTAACACCTACGTTTCCCCGATTACGTTAGGTCCCATGATATTACAAGCCTATTGCCATCTATCGGGCACGTTAATCGTAGTATATTGCTAGGTGGTATAAGAGGAATGATGCTGCCCATTATATGCCATCCGCGGGACACCCGCGGGAGAGATTGGTGTTGACAGTTGTATTCTGCTCTGCCGTCACTACACGGCAATCGCCGACCCAGCGCGAAAGCCATTGCGCCCTAGCTTCTCGACTCTTCGTCACTTATGTGAAACTGGATTTTTGGTGGCCTGTTTTTATTAAAACAGGCCACCAAAAACACAGTTTTTTGTTATTTTTATCTTACTGTGGTAGTAATATTTTTTATACTTTATTAATAAATAAATAATAAGGCCTTGGCTAGAAGCCAGTAGTGAAAGAGTTCCTTTCTTCTTATGTTTGATGTCCAGCAAGCCGACGTGGCGAGAGATTCAACCGAAATTCAGGAAGTAGATCCGGATTGATTGAAAGAAATAGGTTTCTTTGTTCTCCCTTATTATAAGACAATAGACGACTGCCTTGTTTCGCCAATTAAAGAATGCGTCACACTGGTCTTGGGATGAGAAACGGAAATTCATGATCTTTTATTGGATGCAGAAATTACGCAAATACTTGGCGTCAGTCAATACAGTGATAGTACAGATAATGCCAAGGCTGTAGTGGTAATTAGAGTACAGGGCGGTTGAATATGGACTGGTTGTGCGTGGTGTGACTGACTGGTCAGCGGATGTCCACACCCTTTACATTTCACGACGCAATGATTATATTTCATAATTTTTTTATTATTAAACTTACACCCTTTTATTTCTAGCCCTAAAGTAAGCATAATTATGCGCTTGTGTTTTGGATGACATGAACAAATACATTATTCTTAATAATTGAATTAAATACTATCTCCATAACTACTAATGGTAGCTACTACATACATAAATAATATTTTAGGTAACCTTGACCCAGAAAAAAAATTCCCCGTGTCAATCCAACCGTCGTCAAATTATTATTAATTACCCAGTGAAATCGGTATTTATTGATATGTGATCGCTACTATAATAAGCCATTGTCGGCGTATAAATATTAAAAATAATTAACTTGCTTATTATAGTTAATATTATTATTATTCTGACGTGCTGTTAACTACACTTTTAATTTTTATAATACAATTAATAACTAATCCTAATTACATTTGTCTTAACGATTGCTAAGTATTTTTTTTAATTGATGTCTTTAATTTGTATGTTAATCAAAATTGTCATTATGACGTCAATTAAGTCTAATTTACGCCGCGTCTGTAGTCGAACAGCGCAATGACCTGCTTAAGAGCATGTCCAGATTAGGCGACTTACGCGTGAATTCTTCGGCATTTTCGTGTACAATGGCACTAATGTGCTACTCAATTTTCCTAATTCCACTTCATAACAAGCAATGTAGAACGAGCCGCGTATCACTTGCGCGTACTTCTGAGTAGGTATTAAGAGGTATTTATGATAAATTAAGGAATAGTTCTCCAGGCTTGAAAATTAAATACCAATATTACCTACACATATTACGTAAAATGAACACATCTCTAAACTTAATCATTAATAATAATTATTATATTGTGATTGTGATCACCATTCAACGAAGTCAACGTTAACTAATCCAATTTAATCTGAAGTAAACTAATCTTCTCTCTTAACTGAAAAAAAACCAGCAGTCTGTCAGGGCACGATTTTAATCGTGTCGTATGCTATAATAAACGATCCCGCAGTGCTCGTGTTATGGTCGCATCGCATGGTAAATCGGCCGAAGTGTCAAAGACGTCATGTGTATGCCAATGTTGTGCCACCACTATTGCCGATGCGCAATAAACCTGTTCGCACGCATGCGCTCTGTATTGCCAGTGTCATTATACAATTCCCATCGCGGTACACAGCAAGGACACGGGATAAAGACTATTTATTTATGCAATTACTTAATAGTTGCGTGACGATTTTCTTCGTCGTAATACTTACAAGTGACGTAAATAAAGCAATCTGCTAATGTTATCTATCAAGTCCCTTGTCTAGTATCAATGGCAACTAATGAGGAAAATCTTATTTTTTGTTTGATCTTATTCATTTCAAACTCTTGTACCATTCCAAGACAAATGCAATAAGTTCTAAAATAAATAAACTTCAGTTACAATTAAACTACAATAAAGCTCTACTTATACATATAAAGCTAGTATGTGAATATTAATTTAAGAGTGAAGATTAATGCAGATTTATTCACTTTTAACTGGTTCAGAATAATATAGCCAATAGCATATTGGTTACTTATATCAACTTCGTCCTACCCTGTTACCAGTTTATCTGGGATCGGCACAGTCTTCCATTCATATCAGTCAGGCGTCATCAAGCCATAAACTCTCTTTTGATTCATAATCATCCATTATACAGAATAGTGATAGAAGGACCTTGTCTGAAACCTAGAACTATGTCGATGAACGGAGAGAGTGATCGGGAGGACAAAGTTACAATCCATTCTGTTCAAGGTTTTGATATAAAAAGTTAAAATATCGAAAAAAATTTGCTCAATGAAACATTGGTGACAATTGTAGAAAAAAACCATTAATAATGAATTACAAAACGGAATTCACAATATCCTTGATACGTGTCGTGGAAAACTGGTAATAAGACTGGAATTTTTGCATTTTTAAAGTAAAGGTTTCGTGGCATGAATCACACTGTGTGTTTTTTATATTTCTCATATATTTCTTCCATACATTTCTTTCATCATATATTTCTTAAAATCAATTTGTACCGTAATTAACACGTGGTGACCTACTTCGACATTTTAATAATAGAATATGTCTTATTAATAGAATATGAATATGACAAATATAACAAATATCATAATATTCTTGAGTTCTAACTTTCAGTAGTAAGACGGTGGGTGAACTGTCAAATTACAACGTATTTGACACTATAGCAAACTAGCCGAAACGTTTAGCCCACCCATATGAAAGAAATTTGAATAAGATCCTGATTATTACTTATATGCAATAAAATAAAATGACATCATATTAAATGACTCGGCTACTAAAGTCTACTAAACACTACAGTGAAATATGTCACATACTATATCTTAATTCAATTTCGAAAGGCAAAAAATAACTATTAACATAATTATATTCATCTTATAATTTAAATACTGTCCAAGGTATCGTTATTTCGGAGTTTGGGTTCTAGTATTAATTTTATTAATATACTTACACGTATACATAAAAAATGCTTAAAGTAAAAAAGGAATATCCCGTAGTTTCATTATATAGAGTAAAAAATTCAGGGAAGAGAAGAGGGTGCTTTAATGCTTTGTGCACATTTTCAGGACTAACTTTGTCATTTAGTATAAAAATTTAGTATAATTAATAGATATGTATTTATTTATTCTAATTAACCTTTTGGTTTCACATTTGATTTAGTAAGGATTTTTATGTTAATGATATACAATTTTTATTTTATTTTATAAACCTGTCTGAAGTTTGTGTTTTAAGTAGAACGTCATCAGAACAGATATTTTTAGAAGTAATCGTATGGATGGTAGAGGCCGTGAACCATGGCGATTTGACTTTATATAAATACACATTATACATTACGTCTGTTCGTAAAGCAGGTATGTATTGAAGCACTCACATTTCTCTAATTATATAATTTAGTCCCGATAGATGGCCATATTATGGCAATAGACTCGCTGTCCATCATGGGCCCGATATATTATATCTGCCACGTAAATCGCAGTATATTAATAGATTATGTAACAAGAACTCTACGGTCCATTTCTTAACACTTTTTCAACTCTTAGCCCTTATCTTTACTTAGGGGTGGTGCCAATGGAATTCTGTTCTGCCGTCACCATACGACAAATAAAAAATAATTTATCTAAATAAAATCGAAGTAGGTGGGTACAAGGTTTGGAAATAAATTTATAATTTATGCGTGTTCTAGAAAATACCAAATTAGATATAGTTTAAAATCTATTTAAAATGTTATATTAAGTAATTTCTGTCAGTCCAGTTTATTAGCCCCTCCAGAGATACGCCGCCATTTTTGAATTTCGCGAGCGATCGACCTCCAGTAGGCGGCTTGACAGATGTGGGTTTTTGACATCGACCTCCAGGAGGTGGCGTGACAGACGAGGGGTTAGATTAATGAGTCCTTAAAATTAGAATAGTATCCCTATCGAAAAATTTGCAATGGTAATAAATTGGGTAGTAAAAAACTATTACTATTCATAAGCCGAACTCATTCTAAAATGTAATTGTAACTGAATACGTATAACTTTTTTTAGCACTTTACCCCTTTGTTGAAAATTCTATTCAATTACTGTAATGTGAAAAATCGAAAGTTGTTTTTGACATTGCCGATATTTATATATCCAAATAACATTTAATGGTTTAAACATTAATGTTTTGGTATAACATTAATTTATGTAATATAATATGTACAAATGTTTGAGGCCAATATCGATGAATCAGTTTTTCAATAGTTTTTGAGCTGCAACTTTAGGTTTACATAGTTATACGAAATAAAACACGTGGTCGCTTCTCAAAATTAATAATCGAAATGTTTAATTCTAATATACGCATGCGGTCTCTAGTTCAGTGCCACTGCGCCAAGGCCTTAGGGTGATTTATTTACAGCGGAGGTCATTGCCCTCTAGTAGTGATCTACAGGGCTTTCAATATGTCACAGGAACCTGTTAGTGTTTCGCGTTCTTGTTTTTCCTACATTTAACTTGTGACAATTTGGTGTATCAGATTCGTTTCACTTTTGCTGGCCTTCTTTAGAGGATTCTGGCTATTAATAAGCTTCAGAATTTATTTCATATCTAACAATACAACATACCTACTATGTAGTGCAATCATTTTTAATTGAAATGTGACTTGATACTGTGCACAATCAAATCATCTGATTGATTATGACGGTATCAAACTAAGGAAACTTTAAGACTCTAAGGCCAAAGATGATATTTATGGTCTAAAACATATTTTATTTTGTAGAACATTATAAGTAAATTGTTAATAAAATAAGGCCAACACGCCGCTAAAAACAAAGACAAAAAATTGGGTTTCTCCCCAATAATAATATGATAAATGTGTTTACCGTTATGCCATTCAATGAACTGTTAAATTACTGTTAAAATAAATAAATCTTAATTTATATTTTGAACTTCCTTAGAAACTAAAGGATTCAGTAATAAATTATAAAAGACAAATGCTTTACTGTGAGTTCGGCACTGTATAATTAATCATCGTATTGAAGAGAGCACAAAAAATTCATAACATTACCTAAGCTGCTTCAAAGTTAATGATTTGTCCACTGTTTCATGAGTGTATCGTTTATAGTATTTTATACATACATACATAAATCACGCCTACATCCCCGAAGGGGTAGACAGAGGTGAACTAGCACCCACGTTTCGAATTATATTAGGTCCCATGTAATAGGTGGCGAGCCTATTGCCATTTATCGGGCACAAAAATCGCAGTACATTGCTAGGTTGTTTAAGAGGAACGCTGCTACCCATTCCTCATCACTGTTTATCCTTAGCCTTGTATGACACCCACGAGTGGTGACACCCAGATTTGGGGTGGTGACAATTGTATTCTACTCTGCCGTCACCACACAGCTTTTATTATTAGTATTTTATATAAGGTGCCAATTTACATTCCTAAACACGTACTAGCAATTAGCCTTGGGTCCGAGTGTGAATAGTGTTTCTTGTGGACAATTAATTTGTAATACTGTGTCAATTTTTTTATGTCTTAGATTTTTATGTTCCTATAAGCCATATTTTTGAAGTAAAGTGTTAATGGTTAGGAAATTTGACGGCCGCCTTGGTCGAATGCTCAGATTGCTGGGTATTGGCCAAGAGGTCCCGGGTTCGAATCCTGGTAGGGGCAAACTTTGCGATGACTACAAATGTTTGTTTCCGAGTCATGGTTGTGTATATGTTTATGTAGTATATTTTCAACATTTATATACATAATTATATTAAAAATATGTCCGTCATCTAGTATCCATAACACAAGTGCTTAGGCTACTTACTTTGGGCTAGATGATAGGTGTGAGTGTAAAAATATTTATTTATTTAAAATCTCTAATTCAAGGAGAAAATAAAGCGAAAAGAACTTTTTGGTACATCCGTAAATATTATTTCGATAATATACTCTAGTTTTAGTTCTTTGAATATAAATACGTAAGCACGGGGAATTTTTTAAACTAAATTTTTTTTTAGTTTAAAAAATTCCCCAAATTTTTTTAAATTTTAGACCATACAATGCTTTAAGACTTAATTTAATGCAACTTGGTGATAGCAAAATATAATAAGTAGGTAAATATAATAAGTAGGTTTGAAAGAGTAAGTGAAACCATTCACTTACCCTTTCAAATCGGACGGTCGATGTCATTGAAGGCGACTAGAGAATTTTCTGGATTTGGATCTATAGAGCAAGCACGAACACTTGTTGAAGAAGGTGCAAGTATTATAGTTATCTCTTTTATCTTTTGTGGCCTTTTAACCGCATCCTTTATCTTCTCAATACATCCTCATTGTGATGCTCTTTGTTAATTTTACTGTAATTTACGATCTCATGCGTAATACAATCGTTATAATTTTTCATGTTAGTCTATTTCCTTATTTAGTAGGATCAAAGGTTGTATTAAAATAATGATCGCACGAATAACTTATTATGCTAGCTAGCTTAAAACAGTTGGTATTTAACTTTTTAGTCGTTCTAGGAAGTATGCACATTAATCAGACCTAAAAAGCTTCAAATTCAGAATAATCTGTGAAACAAAATTGAAGTTTGGGTTGCAGAGTTTCCTATATTGATCAATAAAAAAAAGCTACTCATGCTACCTGTTCAGGTTTTAAACTTGACCAGGTAGTCAGCATGACTAGCTTTCGTAGAAGGTTATGTAAATATTGTTCGTTTACCGCTCTTGACCTCAAAATGCTTGTAGTACCGGGAAATATGTGAAATTAAGATCAAGTTTACGGATATTTCGTCACACATATCATTGAACTCAAATTTATGGGTTTATTGTTTGTAGTAAAATGCATTGGTCATTCATAACAGCGTCCTGTTTAACAAATAATAATTATATTAAAATTATTCTTGCTTTTAAATTTTCTTTTTACACCAATTCTATTAACATATAAAGCGCTAAGGAATCCCTACTGACTTATATATTTGTATTTTTAATATAAAATATTACAAGAATTTAGGTTAGGTACCCATTTTTTTGTAAATAGGCATTGTTGTGCCTTTAACACAGTTGCAACTGAAATTAAGTAGATTTTAATAATGAATTGCATTCATGAATTGCATTCATTTAAATACTTCCAGTTTAGTGTTGATGGAGATGATACCTCAAGGAAGATACAACACCGCTTAACAGCCGTAGTTGCTACAATCCCCTTAGTAGAATATAAGTAGGAGTAATGGTATAAGTGGACCCTAAAACTATTCTATTATTATTACCCTAAAGGTATTCGTCCTAGGGTTTCATTTGTTCACCTACAAGCAACACTCAAAACCAATACAGTCTACAATTAAGGTATTTGATTGTAACGTAACGTATTCTTCTGTTTCAGTGAAAATGGAGGCGCTGCAAAGGCTGGTGGAGGGTTACCACCACGTAATGGATGATTTAAGTGACCCAAGAGTGAATGATTGGTTCCTCATGTCTTCCCCCTTTCCGACACTCGCAATTTGCCTCACATATGTGTTCACGGTCAAAGTGAGTAATTAAATCACATAACATAATTGCTTTTACGTCAACGTTAATACATTTTGAACAATTACTCAATCTATAATATGTTGTTGATATTTTCCATTGGTTAATTTCCTGTTGTTATTATTTATGAATAGCTAATCATTCGATTTTGTTTTGCTATTAAAATGTCGTTTTTTTAATATTATCATTAGTCTATTAAGGATTCCTTGTCAATGGAAGAATTTAGCATTGATCAGAACTAAATTTATATTACCTAACAAATAACTAAATATGCATTTATTTTACAGATTTTGGGTCCAAAACTAATGGAAAACAGAAAACCATTTGACTTAAAGAAAATATTAATATGGTACAACTTACTTCAAGTTATATTCAGTATGTGGATATTCTATGAGGTAAGTCATTTTAAACAACTTTTTTTTCTGGCTAATTAATGCGGTGAACTTCAAATGTTTTTTATTTGATCTTTGTCTTAAAGAAATAATGACTTCAATCTTAAATTATCATTCGAACAATTTCGTTTTATGCATGATGAAATTGCTAAAACAATTTAAAGTAAACTTAAAAAGCTCGCATGCAATTTCAAAACGAAGTAATATAATATTAATTTATGTAAGTGTGCACGCACGCGTTTAAGTCTTTTTAACTACACTATCGCTGTAAAGTTATATCTTTCAGAGATGTTATATTTTCAGCCATAAATATATTTCCGATATAAATTTTGTTGAACTTGAACTGAACTTGCTAATTATGTATGTGTTGAAATCTTGATAGTGAAAAATTACACCTTTGTAAAAAGTTTACTATATTCTCCGTAGCCCATTAAGTTAGCTGTAGCGTTGCCTTGTATTTTTGTCATAATATACTAAAAATAATCTCTACTTTTCTAGAGCGTGATGGCAGGTTGGTTCACCACCTACAGCTTCAAATGCCAACCAGTGGACTACTCTAGATCTCCAATAGCTATGAGGGTAAGTTTTTATGTCCATGTCTGAATGAAAATGATTCCTGTCCTATTTTCGAATACCTATCTGCCTGTCTCACAATACACTGCTACGGTCAATGTCTGTTGCGGAATTATGATATATTTAATAACTTAAAACCTGACAAATATCACAGGGTCTTTCATGACCTTCAAATGGAAAATAAGTATTGAGTCATATTTATCTTTTAAATATTTTTGTAAGTGTTTTAAACGTGTATAAATAAGAATGTAAGTTTAACAAATAACATAGCTAAACAAAAAACTTAATCTATAACGTATAAATCATTATAAAAGATGTTTTTACTGCATATCGTTTTTGCGTATTTTGTTATTGTATTAGGAATGCTAAAATGAAACGTTAATGGTTACGTGTGATGTAATTACAGATGGATCGCTCACATCGTACTCACACATACGTAAAGTTTCACGTTGATTGTAGCATTATTATTATCATCATTATCTGCTAATAAGTAATATTGTTTTTGGTTTAATGATATTTTGAAATTACACAAGTCTCATTATTAAGCCTTCGTTCCTATTTATTACCTTAAATTTTTTAAGCACTCTTTTCCATAACATATTTGATTAATTATATCTTACAGTACTCTATACGTACGGATCTAGTATCATAAATTTTAAAAATTAAATGATTCCTAAGATAGCAATACTTAGATAATAGAACTTGCTGAAGCTGATTTTGTTTGTTGGCGGAAGTTGTTTTATACAAAGTATATCGTAGTAACGCATGCTTTGAAAGTTTGACATGAATCAGCTATTGAATCAATTTGTTTAACTTATTATAACAATTACGTTTAACAACGTTTGTCAATATTGTTATATAGTTCGGCAACAGATGCTAAATGTTTAATAGTGTAATTATTACAGCTTTAATTTTCATGTCTTTAGTATGTCTAAATTTTAATCTTTTTGGTCAATTAAGTAATATGATTATTACTATTTGATGGCTGTAAGGTGGAATGGGAAGACCACTGATTATCGGCCAAAAAGCTGGTTCGAAACCTGGTAGGGGCAAATGTTTGTGATTAACACCAGCTTATATGTTTATGTAGTATATAACAAATGTATGTGTCAATGTGCAGCCATGGCGATGCTGCCAATTTGTCTTATTTATTTGCCTTTGTTTCTTCTTACGACATCCACGGGGCGTGAAAGCTGTTCGTGAAATATTCTTGTGTTCTGCTATGCAATTTTTGGTGAATAAGCATTTAGATGTTCATTGTATAACCCGTAGCATTCCATAGGATAGGTTTTAAAGTTACAATTATAATTATCTTCTTGCTCTTATCCCATTTCACTTGAGGTCGGCGCAATATGCTTTTCTCGCCATTCATTCAACATTCATCACATCACATGCATTTGGTTTCTATGCCAGGCCAAATGATTTCCTTTTATCTTGTGTCAATGGTGCCATTTTCAAACCTCTACTCTACATACTCGTTCTACACTTTATACATTCTTGTCACGCCGCACATCCATCAAAAGGTTGTTATCTCTGCTACCTGCAATCTTCTTTTATCAAAGATATTAAATTCATAATCTACAGATAATTTTCGAGCAAAGACATAACTGAATACCTAATGCGATGTATAGATTTTACTTTAAAATAGGTATGGAAGCTCCCTGTTATAAGAAACATTTTAATTGCGTAGTTACTATATAAAGATGTCAATGCAACTGGCGTATATGGACATAAGGGTTGTTAAGTTCCATGGCATAAAACATAACTCATTGGTTTATTTTATTAAGTTATAAATTGTCCGGTACACTACAATGTTGTGTTTTATATGGCGACCGAAATATTATGTAAATATTATTTCACGCCGCCCGTGTAGGTACTACGTAGGCACCTATTAGTGTGGTGCGCATGAGATAATATGTAAACATCCTATTTTAAGCTTCGTTATGTGGTGATAGACACCGGACAGGTTCGAAGCGAACACGCAAGCCGTGAACCGGGTTGCTCGCCTTCGCGAGAGCTCCAGCGATATGTCATTTGATTTACCTTGCTACACTTTTACGGAAATCGTATTCGAAATTGAGCTTGAGGAAATGCACAATTACATGCGTACATACATAGATAAATCACGCCTATATCCCCGAGGCAGAGGTGAATTAATACCTACTTTTAGCCAATTAAGATAGGTCCCATGTGATAGGTAGGCGAGCCTATTGCCATTTATCGGGCCCGTAATTCGCACTACATTGCTAGGCGGTATAAGTGGAACGCTGCTGCCCATTCCTAATCACTGTTTTAACTCTTAGTCGCCTTGTAAGACACCCGCGGGAGAGATTTGGGGTGGTGACAATTGTATTCTGCTCTGCCGTCACCACATGGCATAATGAAAATGCATTATTCAATTCTTATAAAAATACTGAAACAGATACACAGACCTTACCGTATCCTTTCTAAGATATTGCGAACTATCCGGATCTTCGTGCTAGCCGTCGGGACTTTTTGCTAGACTTTTTGCTGGGGACTTAAATGAAATATTAAAAAAGCTCCCATGCTTATTTATCCGTAATTACACCATTGATGATTTGGTCTGAACTGATGCGTGGGTCACCTTTGCTCGGGTCAATACCTATTTGGCGCTTAACATACCGAACATCTATAAAGGTTTTAATGTATGTATGTACGTCATCTCGAAATTCTTTCGGACAGGTTTTTTTGGCGATATTATGGCTACATTTATTTTTTTGCTCTCTTACAGATGGCTAGAGGTTGCTGGTGGTACTACTTTTCAAAATTTACGGAATTCTTCGATACAGTAAGTATCTATTGTTTTTTTTCTATTCATGTCTCATTTTGGGTTATGAAAACTTAGGGGATTAGAGGTTCATAGACTAATAATTAAACAGAATATAACTTTGCGACTTGCTTCTTCATCATCATCATCAACTCTATAATGTCCCCCCTGTTGGGGCGCAGGCCTTCCCTATGGATGGAAGAATATAGGGAGAATTAACCAAAACCGCTGGTTCAGTGCGGATTGATAGTTATTAACGAACTTTCCGAACTAAGGAGGTACTCGAGATAATACATATTTTGGTCACCCATACAATGACCGACCTTAGTGAACGTTACTTAGTTTACGCAATCACAGGCCAAGCGAGCTCAGTCATTGTGCCTTCAAGCTCCTCAACCGGATCACATTTTTTTTTATATAGAATATTCTATTATACGAAATCGAAATATTCTTGTAAGTGACCGTTTTGCTCACCATATTAATTTTGCCCTATCTTACAATTTTTTAATTATTTTACAATTATTATTAATATACTTAAAAACCACCAATATCAGCAAACCGAAAATATAGGTTGATGGCAGGCAGGCGGCTGGCTATTTAATCTAAGTAAAAACTTTGAGCAGTGGGATGGATGGATGAATTAGAATATTGTCATCCTAATTTCTCATTCTGTTCAACGGGCTCTCGAACATGGTCCTTTCTATCACTTTTCTTCTTCCCTACATTTCCGGTGATGTGAATGACCCTTTGTCGCTTTGTACGACACTCGTTGGAGGAATAGGACAATATCATATTCTGCCGTCCCCACACCCACACGGGCACAGATATTAGGAATGTTTTGTTTTTTGGTATTTAATTTTATTAGGGAATCGTTAATATTATTTAGTTAGTGATTGATACTTTTTGATTCTGTACAGCAACTATGTTGCTAGGCATATAAGTATCACGTCGACTTCATTGATCACGACTACGTCATGTCCACAATCAGACATTCTTGCCTGCGCGTATACGATAATAGCAAAAACCTGTTAAGGACGTTACTTAGTGTGTGAGCCATAATTTGTTCCAATTATAAATATAATGAAAACCATAAACTGCACAAACTAGTTGTATATCACTAATGCCTTTCTCAATCGAGTATTCTAAAAATAAAGTCAGTAATAAAAGAGTTGAATCGCTTGAGGGCATCGACCTTATTGAAATTGTATCCAAATCTTTCGCATTTGAAAGGGTGTGATATCGATATCACGGTCACCAGAGGCCGTGTATGAGCGGTGTTATTTACGCTCCTTTAGAAAATCAGTGTAACTGGCAAAATAGGAAAAACGAGTCACCAATTAGTTCCTTACTGAAACTTATGGGAAATAAACGAAACATATAAATATTACTTGTCTTTTTCAGATCTTCTTTGTCATGCGTAAAAAGTATGACCATGTATCGAAACTCCACGTGATCCACCACGGCATTATGCCTATGTCCGTCTGGTTTGGAGTCAAGTTTACACCTGGTGAGTGACAATGAAAGGGTCTCGTATTTTTGGAACACAATGTGAAATGTGATTGCAATTTAAATTTGATCAATAGTTGGTACTTGTTATACGAACCGAACACATGTGTTATTCAGGGAACAGCAGCAGGGAAATAATTTAGACACATAGGTGCATACAAATATTACGCTTGTACATCCCCAAAGTAGTAGGTAAAGTTTTGTATCTACTATAAAAAAATTTATCAGAAAAATCTATGGATTGATGGGATGGCGTATCTTCCACATTATAGGTCTTTATCGACTAAAAGCATCTAGTGACAGTCCAGTGATTGTTAAGATAAAACCCTTAAACTACCTAGTGAATTATTGTCAATATGAATTATAATAAATCAAATCAATTTTTCGCACTGACAACTATAATTTGTACTGAGTACTTGATTTTAAACAAATAGGTAATATACAGCGGATTACTTTAAAATTGTGATAACATTCAGCCTTGTAATATTCCGCAAATATTTTTTTGAGACATTAAGAGGATATATTAGAATCATTTATCTAAATATAATTTCTATGAAGTTGACAAAATCTACTTTAAGTTCATTAGGTATTCAAAACCACATGTATTTACATATTAATGGGTGTTTATTAAAATATATGTTTTCGATGCGAGCAAATACAGCCTTACAATAGTTGGACAAAAAATCATTTAATCTATCTTATTTTACACTCGACCCACAGATCATTTAGGTATAACTAAATACGCAAACTTAGTTCCTTCTTATGTAATAAAATGTATAGAAGAGTAAAAAATCGTTATTGAAAAGAGTACATCTTCATTTTTTGTCTTCAGCTCGTGGGTTGTGATGATTTGCACAATTATACGTCATGTCATTGATTCACAATCTTGTTTCTGGATTTTTTGATTATTTACTATTCCTTATTCGTAAGTCATTGGTGGTATCGTAATCATTTTACAAGTGTTTCTAGAAGCGTCTCATACACCGCCTATTAATTTAGTTTTTATCTTTAGCACTACTAATTAGTTTTGTAAAAGATTTGTGTTTTAATTTCGAGTCGTTTCACAAGACTAATTTGCACCAAGCTTGACTCTTGAGGCAAATAAGTCGTTTGAGTCCTCTGAGTACTCCAAGTTCAACAAAGATTATTATGGAATTAAATTAATATGCTTTTATAATCTACGAATTTTACATTTAAAATAATGTGATAGTAGCAATGTAAGCCAAGACTCAGTACCAATTAATCCACAGCGACAAGACTTCGTTTAATAATTCTCTGAGATAATTTGATCGAATTAGCCAATTTAAGAAGTTTAATAAATATCACGAATTGCCATCTCATTAACACATCGACTTAAAACGTCGAGATAAAAAAAAATACAAACGAAACAGAACACGTCAACGCAGAAGACCGTTAATGGGAGTGCTAGCCATCTAGTTGCGGAACTAAAATAGCTTCCTGCTTCAATAATATTCATTATTGGCCTTTGTACTGTATATGCAAAGTGGATGTGTCTGGTCTCGATTTACAAACACAATAAATATATAAAATATTTACGCAGTGGTTAGTTGCGAAATTGTATTTAGATGTTTTGATCCGACTTAGGTACAGGTTCATGTCAGTTCATGAATATTTATGACTAAAGTTTATATTAGTTCGGTTACTTAATGGGTTGAATCACTAAAAATATGAAAAATCGCTCATGGTCGTTATTATTTTTGAGGCATGCGACAGTTTAATTCCAGCTACATTCATAAGTAACTTAAATGTCACTCAAAGGGTTAGACGTGTACTAAAAACTTATTAATTTGGGTAGTATTAGAAGTAGTTACCTATTAAAAAACGTCCGAATTTATAGTTAGTCTTTATAACATTATGCAACGAAATATTTCAGATATATTTTTTTCTTAATTATTATTTATAGAACTCTGTCTTAGATTGCGTAAACTAATTGTCTTTGAGTATAATTGGATGGGTGATCAAAATTACCGTACTTCGAAAAGCATACGCCTTCGTTAAGCTATTGGTTTCAACTGTATTATAGCAGTCGTCAATACCAACCAATACGTACTGAGCCTTCATGGTGGTAGCTAGTCTCCCATCCATAGGGAAGACTTGTGTCCATCAACAGTGGGCACATTAATCGGTGACGACGTGTTCTTTGAAAAACTCTAGTAGTAATGGCGAAATTGAATTAATTTAATCTGACTTTAAGATTTTGTAAGTTGTGCGTAAGATGTATGACCAATATTTATATATTCAAGTTCATTCATGCTTTAGAAAGTTGAAACAACTTTCTAAAGCATGCAAAGCTTTAGAAAGTTGTTTCTGCTGTATGTTAACTCCTTAAATTCCAGGCACACGCAGTAGGGTATGAAATTATGACGCATTCCCCCAGCATCCCAAGAAAAGGCGCGTACCACAGTGACGTAACAGACTAGTGGTGACGATAATTTTTTGAGTACATTTGGTAGGTGGTGGCAGTATCATGTAATATCACGGCTTTGAAGTCTTTATTGTTTTAGTCAATTAGGTAGTACGTTCTACTCGAGTGAAGTCATAGCAATATCCATATAGATCTGTGGTTACATGACTAAAAATCTTAGGGAAATACGTAGTTTTTTGGTAATACTAAAGAGTCAGGATTACTTTACGAATTAGCAAGCCTGAGTGAGGTCTATTGCACAATTAACTTTAAATTATTTTAAACGTTGCTAGTGTTTAGTGTAGTGGAAGGATATTTCAAGTTGAGCAACAATACCGTGCCAGAAAATTACAGGAACCGCTATTTGGTACACGGGGATATTTTTAAAACATCAATAAAAAAACCATATAATTTTAATTTTCTAAATCTGTAAATTAGATTACCATAACTTTATTGAAGTCCACAAAGCATGCCAAGGCTGTCTTTAATTAAAAACTGTACGAAATTTAAGTTTTATTTGGGAATTCTGAGTTCTGGAAATATTGATTTTAGCTCCTTCGAGAAATATTTTAACTCCTTCCATAATTAAATTTGTATTTCTATTTGCTACGTGAAAAGTATAGGATAGTAACTTAAAGTCCTACTAGCGAAGTATATTTGTGTTTTACTATATTTGCTGTATATCTACAAAAACAAAGCGAAGAGCAGGCTGATTTTTAGAATGGCTTGGTAAGGTCAAATGAAATTTACGCATTGTCGTTTGCCCACGTTAATGAAGGTTTTATTACAAAAATGTGCGAGCGCAAATAATAATATCACTAGAGTTAGTAAACACACATCGGGTACCTACTGTAGGATTCCAAACAACCTGTGCTTTTGTCAATGAGAAAACCTTGTCTTACTGTGATTAACGTACTTAATATTATTTACGTTGTGGCGTGGAAGGTATGTCCCCTGTGTTTGTAAGATTTTTACATTTACATAAATAATTATATGGCAACATTATTTTTTTCGGAAAAAAACCTAAGAAATTATTTTTTTTGATAACTTTAGTCAATATTACAGTGTGTTTAATTTATTAAAGTTTTCCTATAAATTACAAATCGGCATCAAGCATCTGTAGCAAAAATTTCGTTCATTAGCCTTTGAAAAATGTATAGGCTAATGAATGAAATATCATTACGGGGTTCCTAGCTCATTTATTGAATAACTTATCTAAGTAATGCTTGAGATCTCGGCGGAAATTCTTATTAATGTGCTTCCGGATTTTCAGAGGACAAACGAACTATGATTCACCAACAGGGATTATTAGCCAACTGACTCATTTTACCGAAGTCAAAATGTTGGTACCTAACAAGACAACAAAACGACTTTATTATATTACTGAGTCGGAATATTTGCTATTTAACTTATTACCTATGTAATTTGATTAAAATATGATCGATTTATTTATTTATAATATGAAGAATATGATAAAATTTACTAATGTCTGTCGGAAACTTTACCGTGAATGTACACTTGGATTATCAAATCACATATTTCTGTAATCTCGCTTAAATCTCAATATTCCTTTAACCTATTGAAAAATCTTTTACACATATCGAACTATGTTATTTGCCAAAATAAGCCACGCAGCGTTTTTAAGGTTGTGGCATTTATTTATTCAATTGGTTAGAGTCTCAAAATGTATTAGAGAGTATATAACTGGCATTTTAAGGAGACTCCTTCAAATACACACTTGTATCACAACTTCTAAGCCCTCTCAACTCATACTCATTTTATAATTTGATGACAAACTTAGCCGTTTAACCTCATTCCAATGTTCCATTGTTTTATAAAACAGATATAAAAAACAAACGTTGTTTTGCCCTTATCACCTAGGGGTATAAAAAATAGGCTACGACCTATTTGTTCTCAGACCTACCAAATATACACAAAAAATTTCAAGTCAAGCCGTATCGGAGGAGTTTGATAAACAAACACTGTCACACAAAATGTTAGATGGGTTATTTTAAATTACATTTATACATACATACATACATAAATCACGCCTATATCCCCGAAGGGGTAGGCAGAGGTGAACTAGCACCCGCGTTTCGCCAATTATGTTAGATCCCATGTAATAGGTGGCGAGCCTATTGCCATTTATCGGGCACAGAAGTCGCAGTAGGTACATTGCTAGGTGGTATAAGAGGAACGCTGCTGCCCATTCCCCATCACCGGTTTATCCTTAGTCGCCTTGTACGACACCCACGGGAGAGATTTGGGGTGGTGACAATTGTATTCTACTCTGCCGTCACCACACGGCATTACATTTATGAATCAACAAAATAGGTTCAACGTGACTTCCGACTATAATAAATACTATATAGGTACTGAATGCATGTTTTCATAAGTAATGCAAATATTTATCCCCACTTCCTCCAGCGCTTTTTGATTATCTTATTAGTAGACCGAGCGTCTTACCACTCGACCAAAACGGCCGGCTGTAGAGCAAATATTAATTTTCAAATATTAAATGATCAAAACCAACCAATTACTCATTCTCACGGAAATAACACTTCTACGTACATATAATTTAATTATGTATTTTAAGCATTGACTTATATATTACTTCAAGAGAAGTTATAAAGTGTGAAGTGTTTACCGGGCCATCCATACTATGTTAGAATGAGATACTATGAAAATATTTTAGAATAATACATCGAATATGAGTACTTGTTTAAGTTCTGACTGCGTTCTGTGTTCAATACAATATTTATACAGATTCAGTTGTAGAATGGTTATAATTTATGTATTATAAATAAGTTAAAATACAGTAAAGAATAATAAATGCTACTCTACTTCACTCCCAGATATATGCAATAGGCTACTCAGGTACTCGCGGTTCGTAAAACATTTATGGGAAATAAGCGGCACCATTTCTATTGCAACATGTTATATTTTGATTAGGAGGCGCGTTCTATACAATGTATTTTTCAAGTGGCACAGTATGAGAAAACATAAGACCGTAAAAGATACAGAAAGTCTATCTTAGGAACCATTCGATTTTTTTTATGTAACCATCGTTGGATTTTTTTTGTCAAGCCTACGCTGTCCATGAAAATTTTTAAACGGAAAATAAAATTTAATGCTAATTTACCCTGTTTTGAGATTTGACGCAGCACTGGAAGTTAGTGAAATTTTGTAAAATATTTCCTCATACAACAGGCCAACAGAGTCCATTCCACCCACTGAATCATAGTAGATAGAATTTCTAAAAGTGTTCATTGACACGAATTTTCTCATACTGTGTTAGTTTAATAAAAGGCAAAGCAGGCAAACTTTGTCCTGGTGAATTTTTTATAAAAATGTAAATATTCCAATCACCGTTGATTGCTTCCTATAAGCATGTGAAAATTTATTATCCATGTGGGATGTTCCCTGTTCTTGCTTGTCCATTCGAATATGTTATACGCAAGATTGCCGCCTTAGGTGGCATGGTCTCTTTTGGTCCACTTCCCCTTTACCTCACCTAACCCCTCCGGGCTTAACGCGTGTGTGTCTGTACGTATTAAAATCAAACATAAACTAATTTTAATCATTAATAATTACGCTCTAGAGAGCATAAAGCTAACGAAATTTAACAATGACACAGTTATTATTGTTGAGCCTTGACATGATTTTTGCGAAAATGTGAATTGAATGCTCGCCTGCATATTTTGCAACTAAGTTTCTAAACAGTGTTGTTTCATTTCAGGCGGCCACTCTACTTTCTTCGGCATGTTAAACACCTTCGTCCACATCATTATGTACTCGTACTACTTGCTGGCTGCGTTAGGTCCTCAAGTTCAGAAGTACTTATGGTGGAAGAAATACCTCACAACCCTGCAGATGGTATGTATGTTTAACTGTTAGTTGTATTCTGAAAAGTTATTGACATAACTTAATGAATAGTGGCATAATCGACTTTAAATTAGAGAGGTAATATCCATTACGCAAACACTTATAATAGGAGAACATTTACCAAGAGCATCGTAAAGGTTCGATATATACTTAATTTTACTTATGTACATCATTAAATATTAGAGTATTGGGTTGTATTATTCGTAGTGCTTAAAATGATGGAATTACTTTGTTTAGTACAACCTTTAATAATAATCACGAAAAATCATACATCAAGTTAGAATGGACTCCAATATAAACACATAAATCATACATAAATTACGCCTATATCCCCGAAGGGGTAGGCAGAGGTGAACTAACACCCACGTTTCGCCATGTATTAGGTGGCGAGCCTATTGCCATTTATCGGGCACAAAAGCCGCAGTACTATTGTGGTATATATGCTAGGTGGTATAAGAGGAACGCTGCTGCCCATTCCTCATCACTGATTTATCCTTAGTCGCCTTGTACGACACCCACGGGAGAGATTTGGGGTGGTAACAATATAAACAATGGTAGGTTATATCAATCAGTACCTAGGTTAAATAACTGACTGATAAACGTTATTGAAAATCAACATATCTGTAAGGTATTATAATTGTTTCGCTTGGCACACCTCCGATCGAGATTATTGTTTATAAATTCAAGGCTAGTTACTTTACGACTATTTTTGGTGACATAATACGTAATATCTAAAAATTTACCAAATCAAGTTCGAACACATGCATGACCTTGGTTTGGATTCGCAAAGATAAAGGCATTTATTAAGTGGCGCGTGTGACTTAATGGTAACGCCAGAGCAGATTAAAATTGTCACCACCCCAAATCCTAAGGGTAATAGTGACCATCTCAAAAAATCGTAAAATAGTGTCAGCAGCTTTCATGATAAACCACCTAGCAATAGCAATACACCTATTACATGATACCTAACATATTTGGAGAATTGAGGGTGTTTGGTGCACCTCTGCCTAACCCTTCCGGCCCTAATTTTTGTAACACGATAGCATGCTGACTACAAACTTATGCCAGCTGGTTCTCGGTTTAGTTTGGGAAAGTGATTTTTTTCTGAGATTCCGATTTTGGTCCCTTAGCGGAAGTTGTTCAGTTTGATGGCCTGAATATACCCCTTATACACACACCAGACTTCTCGTAATGTTTTTTGTAGTAAGATGACTAAATAAATAGGCTCGATTTATGTATGTATGTGTACGTGTACCTGCTGGCTTAACAATTCGGTATCTAACGTCTTGAAGATTCATGAGTGTATTGTAATCATACCAGATATGAATAAACGAATTTTGGCTTTGACTTTTAATTGTGTTTCCCATTTTCAGGTGCAATTTGTCTTGGTGTTCGTCCACGCGTTCCAGCTTTTGTTCATCGAGTGCGACTACCCACGAGCGTTCGTATGGTGGATCGGAATGCACGCTGTACTCTTCTACTACCTGTTCTCTGACTTCTACAAACAGACCTACATAAAGAAGGCTAGGGTAAGTTCTAAAGTGATGATATTCATATTCATAACGGTCGGATAAAGTATAAAGTATATTCATATGTATTATGTTTCCTGATCCATTGATATCAGTCAGACATATTCAGCCATCCACTTCCATTTGATTCATATTGGATTTCAGGTTCACTACCTACTATATTTTGTGATGTATTTTAAGCGAATGATATAATCTGTGGTCTGTAAATGTGCCTATCATTAAAATAATGTATCATCCGTCCCACTGAAAAGGTGCTAGTGATTAATGAATGTATAGTAAAGTGATAAAAAGGACCTTATCGAGAGACCGATGAACGGAGAGAGTGTTAGCACAACATTCCTTAGGTTAACCAACAGGCTTAGGTTTTACAGCCGTCCGCCAGCCTAACACCAAGGCACTTTGGGTAAATAAAAATAAAAGAAAAATGCTACATACACGTGTCATATCCGACAAAAAAACCATTTTACAATTCTACTTGTTTAATTTTATCTCAAACAAATAAGTGGTCTTTACACACCAGCCTCCCAGAGGCTTCCAAATCTTGTTCTATGGTTCTATTGGATTTATTTTATTGTTACAGAACAACAGACTGAAGGTAGAAGCTGAAAATGCGAGAACGGAACCCAAAGAAATGAAGTTGCCCCTTCTAAACGGAAATGCGCTAAGCGATGTCCGACAGAGGGTGGCTGGTGCGGTAGCCACGCAGTGATTGCCCCACGCAATATTAGCTAAGCAAACGTTCTATTGTAGTCTAATATTATTATCATGTATAAGCCCCCGAATCAACTGTTGTTATTCCTACTGTGGGTTGGCGAGCATGGATGACGGGTAAAATGAGAGCACTAAGCATAATTAAATCAAGCAATTATTGTCGCAAGCTCATTAAGTTTTATACACCTACCGTTAGTGGTCTGTATGAACAACACCTATGAATCAAACGCGACTGTAACAGCAAAATGCTCAGTTAAGGGTCGACTTATGCCTTTTGTATGAAAATTGACATGTGATTGTAGAAGATAATTATTTAGTTAATAAGGTTGTAGTTGGTACAGATGAGGGCAATTCACTTGAGCTTAATTACAAGTTTTAGGCGCAGTTGTAGTTTTACAAGCGAAAATTAGTAATTTCCATAAATTATTATTAGCGTTGTTTATCAAGATGTTTGCTGTGATTTGGACAGGAACATTTTTATGTTATTGTAAGTTTTTTTATGTGAAACCTACATATAATATACAGCGTTCTTTAAGTTTAGGATTGAGTAAACCTTGTGTTGTGTTAATGTTTCCAAACAAAATTGTACTTACAAAGTGTAAATGTTTTTCGTTCTGTCTTATCTTCGCTATTTCACTAAATATGCTTTTATAAATCTATCTGCCTACTTAATGTAACTGTCTAACTTCCTTTAACGGATTATAAATGTTTTAGTTAAAGCCATGACGAATAAAATGCCATTAGATTTATTTGCACTTTTACTGTTAGTTTAGTTAATACTTATAACATTGTTTAGTTCAATTTGATAAACATAAACTTTTGCACATAAATTTTGAATCAAATGACTGTATTCTTACACATTGCACTTATTTTCCGTCACCGTTATGTTCAGATGTGACACTGTTAACAGTCAGCAGATTTAATATCTCACAAATATACCTAAATAATAAATATATCTATATCATTTACTTTTCGAAAAATATTACATACCTGCAAAATTTCCGACTCTTTGTTTTAATTTGTGTTATTTTAATTGAACTAAAACTTTTACTTTGGGTATTTGCTGTTTCCAGTTTGTTTTATTCAAAAAGCATTTCAATAATCATAAAAATGATAAGGCTTATTCAATTAATATAAATGTACACAAAAACAGACTGAACAGCGTCAAAAAGAGACTATAATAAAGGTAAACAGTTAGTCATAATTGTTGTCTTAATAAAAAACTATATTTTAGTTGATGTTTCTAAAGTTAAGGAAAAAGCCCTTAACTCTACAGGTCGAAAGGTCTAACGAATTTACGAAACTTTAACCTACCTTATACTCAAATGTAAGTGCAAAATTGTTTTATAAAATGATTGATCTAATATTTTGGTTACTTTAAAATTGTTATGAAATGTAAAACCAACCATTGCCATAGCCTATTTGTCAAAATAAGATCTGTACAGGGAATCAATTTGATTATTAGACTAGAAAGCTCAATTAAGTTAAGTTAATTATTAGATACAATTGATTATAGTGGTTATTTATTAAAATTCATCGCGTACCAATTTGTACGGACTGCAGATACATATTATGCTGATTTCATAACAATGTAATTTTGACATTTGATACTGAAGCGATAGGAGATTACCTATCGGAATAGGTAATTTATTTTTGGGGAGAAATAAAAGAGGCATTATACCATGACTTTTTTCGGGAAAATTTTATTAATTTTTATATTATTTATGAATGTTACCGCAGATCTAATAACGTTACTGCCTCGTTATTTATTAACAAAAGGTATGGATTAATGAGGTTACTAGTATGGCTATTATGCTGCTTAGCTAAATTGTATGTAAGTATATACTTAAGCATTGTCCAGACGGTTCTCAATGGGTTAGTATGACCAAATACATATGTCAACACTTAGAACCGAACTTTGAAAGCATGCCATGTGTTCTATGTTGCTTTTCAGATATTGTTGCTTGACGGTCGTGCAGTAGAATATGCAAAAAGTTTAGGTCTAAAACCACCTAGACTTGACATGTTTTGTCAAAGACTATATTAACAATTGTTATACATGCAGGTATTTTCCTTTGTACAGTGTGGCTTTGTTGACTGTGTAGCTAGTTAAATTTAGTGACTCGGAAACATGAATTACTTTTTCCAGCAAATCCAGCCAATTACTTAAAATAAAACCTTGAACTCCTAAGCTAATTCTGAAAATGTATGTACCTTCCTATTTTCAGCTATTTATATTGTGCCATACGTTTGATGATATATTATTAATAATTTTATTCGAGCCCGTTCAAAAGTGCATGTGGGTTAAACCGTCTCGCATAAGGAGAACCCCAAAATCTATATTGTAATAATAAATATAAATAGGTACCTACGTCTTCTAATAACTGATGGTTGTATTTAGGATACCCAAATTTGTACATATAGTGGTGTAAGTTGTCGTATTGGATAAAAGATGTCAATACCTATTATTTGTGATACTTTACAAAATAAAGAGTTATGGATTAGCTTATTTTTTCATTTTTGTTTGACTGCTTTAATTTGGGAGGCTGTAAGGTAATTTTTTCATCGATACTACTCAAATGTTGCCAATTTGAGTAGGTAAGTAAGTATCTATGAAAAAAATATAAAATCCTATTTTAGTCCTTCCGGCTGCCATCGCAACTGTGTTCCACAACCAGTTGTCTACGAGGATTTTTTAGTCTTTCACCGCAACCAGTTGTGATAAAAGAATATTTATTCTTCTTCCGCAACCAGTTGCCATTAAAGAAAAAATTGGCGCCATCGCAACTGTGTTTCACAACCAGTCGTCTACGAGAATGTTTTAGTCTTTCACGGCAATCACGTTTTGGTGCAAAAGAAAATGTAAGAACGAATAACAGTATTGAGGGATGGCATACAAAGATAAACCGTTATATAGGACGAAAATATCCCTCATTGGCACAATTGTTGGACGTTTTATTAACGGAAACGGAAACTTATAATTTAAAATTTAAAAAAAAATATAGTACAAATTGATCGACAAAGAAATCGATGTGGCAATACAACAATTAGAAGGAAAAGAAATTACAGTTGGGCACTGCCTTGAAATAATAAGCACTTTCTCCATAACTTTTTAGTAAGGTCGCAAAATATTAGTTACAGAAGATGTTTGACTTAGTTTTCTTTTAAGTGCAGTACCTAGTTGTATGTTGTTGGTATTCGGAGAACAAACTTTTTATCCGTATATTTATATTTTATTTTAAGCGGAATAAAAGTTATTTAAGTTTGAGATTTCATGGCATTTCATTTATTCATTCATTATAATGTCGCTTTTACAAAATTTATTTTATGGTTGTGAACAAAGAAATTAACTCTTGTAACTAGACTTTTTGAGATTTTCCTTGTTGGCAACTGGTTGCGGAAGAAGAATAAATATTCTTTATCACAACTGGTTGCGGTGAAAGACTAAAAAATCCTCGTAGACAACTGGTTGTGAAACACAGTTACGATGGCGGTGCGTTTAAAATCATTCTGATGAACGATAATTATTCCTGTTAGAAGTTTGATTAGACGTCTATTTCCTCATACTATAATAGTTATATTGGAATAGTAAATTATTAATGTGATCGGCATGTTTAGCTAACAGATGTAGAATATTCAAACAGAAATAGAATGTTTTATTTCATTTCCTTTGAATCCATCTGGAAGGATTGCCATTTTATCATCTTTTACTGCCATCTAGTATCTAGTAGTAAAAGTTTCAAATGAGTAAAGATTCAAAGACCTTTGTAAAGAGCATAGAGGACAATAATACTACGGATATAGAGAGCCCGCTCGCCGATTTTTTTTGCTAACCGCTAATGTCAATTCATTTCACACTAGCTCTATCTACAAATTCCATCCGACCTTTGAGTGGGTGTCAATGTGTGCGTGAGCTAATACGTATTTACCCACACATAAACGTGTTCATTTTATTTAATATTACGTATTAGTTTATTGTAAGATCCTTATCAATCGGTAACTGTTAGAATTTCAAACAGTTACGGACAATAAAGAGTTACATTGAACATCAATACAAATATAAACATCGACATTGCTTACAAATACGCAATATTAAACTAAATAAATACATGTAACTATTTCTATTCATCCTAAAATAAACGCTTTCCAACATGGGTTCATATCATAAAATAAAAATCAAATGTATTTGTTACAATTTATATTGTAAATGGTAAAATATACATAAATAATAAAAATTATGGACATATGCCATGAAAGTAATTAGGTCAGTTAAATGTATTAAAAAAGTAAAAGACAGAAATAATAAAATTCAATTAAATGAGACAAGGGCTTCTGTAAAAAAATATAAGAACAATCAGGGTTCAAAAATTATTAGGGACAACATTAGATTAGGGATATTACTTTTAAACCCAAACATATGGGCTTGATGCATTGTTCACAAGAAATATAAACCAGGACCCACTTAAAACTTTTTCGGTAATATAAGAAGTTATGGCGAGAGAAATACGGCACCTAATACAATATCGTTTAAAGGTGTCTATAAGTCTTTACTACTTAATAATTTTAACTCGCCCCATTCCCTTCACGCAAACTGCGATATACTTCTTATATTACCCCGACAATGAGGTACCACAAAGTCCTCGTGGTTCAAATACAGAGGAAATTGTGGTGCCTTTTAATCAATTACATTTTGATGTAGTTAATGCAGGTCAGGGTAATTATGTCAGTTGGTCCCACCAACTGACATAATTACCCTGACCTGATCCTAGGAAAATATATGAAAAAAATAAGTAAGAGTTGTAAAAAATGTAAAGTAGTGATACGGTGATCTTGAAACAGATACACAGTGTGTCTAGATTGGCCGAGCGGTCAAGCACCTGCCTGGAAATACAGCGGACGCGGGTTCGATTCCCGCATCAAGACCATAATTTTTCTAAATTATTTTTCTAATCACAAAAATCTTTCTACATAGATACATAGCAGTGGCGGAGCGTCCATATAACCCAATTCCCAACAGCCGTACCAAACGAGCGAGCATAAAAAAATAATTACCATAATTCAAGTACAATACCATTTTATAAGCAAATAAAAAAAATCCATCAATATAATCTTATCATAACAGTATTAAACGCGCGCGAAACAATATGCAACACAGGTACATACAATTCGCTCCCGCTCTCTAGATTCCTTCAACTAACTCGCTAAATATCGAGTTATGGACGCCTGCTATACAGCGCCTGCACGCACACAGACAAGCGTAGTCTTGTCAGGCGCACGCAATGCGAAATAGTACCTAAAGTTTGCCTACAAGCCGGCATCAAGCCGGCATTTCGGCAGCCTACGCGCTTATGCATCGATACACTACGACACACGCACACATTAGTAATAAACTCCCACGAAAACAAGTTCCGTCAAAAGTAAATATTTTAGATCTTATTGCAATAGCCATAAAAGCGGAATTTCTTTTGTGAACTGCACTCAATATCGCGGTCGTGCGCCGCTCCTGCAAGCCGCTCCGGACCGGGTTGAATCGTCCTTCCCTTATTAACACGGCTTTTGTTTGTATAATGATCTCTCTTTCTGGCTGTATAAAACAAAGCACAAGCACGCAAAAGTGGCAACGTAATTTTCCGCTTCGTCACTAGATGGCGTTGAACAGTTGTAGCCGTGTCCTAGCAGGCGGTGTTAAAAGTTAATGCTTAAACCATAAGAGGCTTCATATAGTTGTGGCTTGCCTAACTTGTTTTTTCACGCCACGCCACTGATACATAGTAATTAAATATAAAGGTAAAAAAATACAAAGCCAATTGCAAAAGTTTGCAATACAATCCAAAAGCTTAGAAAACGGTTGACAAACAAAAAATGTGGTGACAAAAAATATAGTTCCCAATATAAAATATTGTAGCGAAATTTTTAAAAATCATGTCTTAAAAATGTGGAAAAATTATTAAATTAATTCGTACTTTGATTATAATTAAAGCATTAATAATTTTTCTAACATTATAAATGTTAGATTTTTTTTTAATTTGTGGTTAGGAAAAGTTCATAAAATTGTACTCTTGATGCGGAAATTGAACCCACGTACTCTGCGACGTCCCTTTTAATTGTATAAAACACAAAAATGAATTTAAAACCTACTTCGAAAACACAACTATAAACATTTTCATTTACAACTGGTGACAAGCAATTAATTTGTGTTCATTTATTGAAAAAAATATTTTAACTCATTTTTGCAGTACAGGAAAGGGTCACAATAGCGTTATAGTAATGTACTGTAGTAGTATATCAGTAAATACATAGCTCGGTGATTATCACTTTCATATGCTAAAATAAGTTAGCGTATAGTCCTACAGATAATCTTGATTCACAAAGTTGTGAGTTTTTTTTTGCGTGATCTGGTCATTTCTGCTTGCAAAGTTGTAATCTGCCTTCGGAGAGTATGCAGCAAAAGCGACGACAATTGTTGTTGACGTGTTGTCTCTGCAAAAAAATTATTCCTATGAATTTACGCACTTGATGATAAAAAAAACCATTGGAGTTATTTTAATTCTTGGCACGAGAATGGATATTAAATGCAGTAATATTTCCAATCAACTTTTGATGTGTTGGTGTGAATCATTACCAGCGGGTCCCTATATTCTATCTATAGTTAAAAGTAAGCTTACTAAAGTTTAGTTGCCTGGCATTTTTTTGTTATATTCCAATAAATAACAGAAGTTGCTAAGCAACTAAGCCACAGTACGTCTATTTTCAACTATAGATAGAATACTAGTTAATAATTATTTAACTGTTTATTAAAAACGAGTAGGAGTAAAGCATTGTACGCGATAGCCAAGTCGTTCTTTATGTTTAAACAATCTAAGGACACCTTCCATACTAGGTAAAATAACCGTACTGATAAACGATATGATTGATTTCCAGATTAATAATATGTACCTGTTTACATTACCCAGAAGTAAGAGGTTGACTTTGTTTAGGCATAAGCGATACTTCTTGTATAGGGACTTTCTCCATAATATCTGAAATAAATGTATTAATGTATACATAATAAAAAGGTGCTTGGAAAATTGAATAAGGTCCGTCTTGCATGTTTTGACAAAAATATTTCAATAAAATTCACAGACAGTACCAACAATATTTGTGTGAAGTAGAGGTCACATAGGATAGGACATACAACGTTTTTCTTTACCTATTATGTTATGCAGTGAAGTAGATGATTAAATAGGTCCAGGTATTTCAGAAATTTCTGCTGACGAAACATTAACCTTAGAATCTGAAATAATTAAATATTATATTATTGATCTTAGTCTTAAAATGAATGAATTTAATTTATTGATAAAAGTTGCTAGAAACTCTTACTTCTATCAAGATGTAACGACGGTATTTCTTGATAATTTAAACTATTGTTACGGTTCCAATCTGTGGTAGTGAAATGAATATCACTCATGAACTTCTTTCTATAAAATTCATAATCAGCATCACTCTCCAATTTCCTCCAACCACGTGCACCCAAGCCTTGAAACATTGTGGTTTCTTCTTTGGATTAGGTAACTGATGGTATGAGGTTCCTAAAAAAAGTAATTTGAATGTGCTATTTCATGATCCAAAAATTTTTATGAAAGGTAATGAAATTTAGACCAAAATTATATGATGACTTGGATAAAGGTAGACTATAATTTGCGATTAAGAATTTTAGATGTTAGGGCCTATTGCCAAACATCCTTATCTCAGCCTTGTTTTCAAGGCTGAGATAAGGATGTTTGGCAATAGGCTCGCCACCTATTACATGGGACTTAACATAATTTGCGAAACGTGGGTGCTAGTTCACCTCTGCCTACCCCTTCGGGGATATAGGCGTGATTTATGTATGTATAAGGATTATTACACCTTGCCATCCGCTGCGGCAGAGAAAAATCACATCAACCTACAAAGGGTTTAAACAGGTCATAGAAGGCAACTAAATGATATTGATCACCTTATACTCAGTCGACCAATACACATTGTGCAACCTTAGTGGACTATTGCCTAAACTGTTGTTGGTGTTGGCACATAATTGAAGATTTAATGCTAAAGATACTTACTAAAATCCATTGGACATCCTAATACTCAACGCACGCAATTTTCTAAAAATGTGTTCACTTCACAGCGAAGTAGTAAATACTCAAGCAGACGCAATCAGTTCAACACTTTCGAAAATTTAATCAAAAACTGGGAAATGACACGGAAACTCACGAGATACAATTAATTTTATAGTTTTGAACTCGACAAACAACTGACATTTTTGGGCTGTCATTCATGGTCACAGACAGAACAATCAAGAAGTACGAGAACCATGAAGGTTCTGTCTAAAGAGGATAGTATACCCGTAGTCTAGTATCCTCTTTGCACAGGACAGAACACATAATATACCTTCATGGTTCTCGACCTTTTCGATTCGTGGCGCCATCTAGTTAAAAAAATGTTACTTAATTTGGGATCAAGCTCGGAATTTTTATGTAGATGTCGCATTTTACAAAAAATATCCGTAAAATATTCTTAGTTCTAAGTGTCCACCCCCTGGTAAAGAGGTAGGCAGGAAGGTTGGTACCTACCTACCTACAATTACGGCCATTTTGTTATCCCTTGCTGCCATCTAGTGTCTAGTAGAAAAAGTAATATATCAATTAATGGTGAAGTAAATCGGTAATGACTTTTAATAGTTTTACTATTAACCACAAGATGGCGCTAAGCCATATGTTTTAATATTAATAAGTGCCCTGAGGTGGAGTATAAAATAATACGTTAATGTGGACAAATTGAAATTGAATGCCCTTTGTATAGTTTAAATGCATATTTTTTTAACAACAAATTATTCAAACAAACCACAGAACCACTAATTCTAGAATTTTGGCGTTCGCCGTTCGTAGGTCTCTGGATATGGTTTTTTATCACTTTTCTAAACATTCATTCATCACTAGCACCTTTCCAGTGAGATGTTATGATTTATTTTATGAATCTAAAGGGATTGGACCACGATTGGGCGGTTTAATGAAGTATATTCAATAATAATAGAAGAGGAAGCATAACCTCGGTAAAGGGCAGGAAAATGACCATGGTAATCAGTAATATTCACGCACACACCATGTTTCCTGTCTATAATCATTTATCGGGGCACTGTATCAACTTTTTTTAACGCGGTAAAACCATTTGCTATTAACCGCTTGCAATTAAATGAATCTACTTTGTAATACTATTTCAAGTGCATCTACATACATACGTCACTCCTATTTTTCCCCGAAGGTAGATTTCGCCATTTAATAGGTGGCGAGCCTATTGCTATTTGGTCTAAGAAGATTAGGGATGTAGTGGTCTCGATCTGCAATGGACACACTACATACAGCTAGATACAATATTTTAGCATTCTTGAGGGGTATAGTACTTTATCGGGGGTTCAATTAAAAGAGGCGCTGTTAGGAAAGTAGAATCATTACCCAATTAAATATTTTTTAAAGTGTTTATTTACAATGAAATATTTATTTTACAATCTATCTTTATAACTTACTCTATTGTATATAGACAAAATAGACCTATAAATTATAAAATACAGCACACATAATCAGAATTTCATACGAAAATTATTTGCTTCACTTGGTTGTTAATTCGGTGTGAATATGTTTTAATCATATTCAAATTTATCTTCGAAATCATAGGTAATATAACAACTTAATCCAATAAAAAAAATCATTAATAATATCACAAATAATTTAGGGTAACTACGGAAAAGCCTCTTCAGATTTCTCTAACAAGTACGTAATCATTAAATATTCTTCACTCAGTCTAACATGATGGCAATTGACGGATATTTACATATTATATTGTACCTGTAAATTTAACAAGCTATGCCTTCCTAAGATATGAATAAACTAAAAGAGTACGTTCAAGAAATAACGAGCTTATACCTGAAGAGGCGACTAATTTAATGGCAGTGAATTAAGTTAAATTTCATTCGTACGTGTTATTGCTTCGTTTTAGTTCTGCCGAATTCTTCAATGTGATCATATTCTGAGAATCCTGGATCGGAATCGTAATATGCATAGTCGTAACTGGTATCCTCTTGTTTGTTGACGGGCTTAGAGAAGAATGGAGGGCGGGTGGTCGGTCGTGGGGGCGCCGGTGGTTGGGTTGGAGGACTTGGAGGGGGCGGCCGGGTCTGCGTACGCGCCTCCTGGGAGCGGGGCGCCTCCTGGGGGCGAAGCGCTTCCTGGGGGCGAGGCGCAAGAGTTGTGCTCGGTCTCACCGGGGGACTGCTCGCCTCATAGTTAACTGGAGCAGCTGACGCCTCCTTCGGTCTGGACGTTGTCGTATAAGTTTGGACATAATCGAACGTACGTTGGCTCTGTGGGCTAACGCTCGTGGGGTAGTTCTCAGACACTCGTTGAGTTGACACTGATGACGTCGGCGCTGGCCTGAAAGGCCGCGGGGCAGCGGTGAACGAGGCCGACTTTGATGGAGCCTGAGATTTGCCACGCGGCTTCTGATCTTCTGGCAGACGGTTGCCGCTTGCAGCGATATTCAGAGAGTGTGCCCCAGAAAGCAACTCGCGCTCGTAAAGTTCTGGACGGTATTGGCCATCGTCTTCCCCTTGTGGTGGTCGGTATTGGCCGTCGTCTTCGTCACTTTCAGCGAAATTGGAATTATGGGTGTTGAATCCAATGTTTGTGTTGTACGCTATAGTGTTCAACTTCGCCGGAGGCTCCGGACGGCTCGTTGGTTCGTGTACAATTGTTGTAATCGTTGTTATGGGACTATTGAAGTAGCTTTGCTTTGAATAAGGAACAAAGTTGTTCTTCTCGGGTTCATAGGAAACACTATTGTAGTTCTTGAATGCGGGGGTACTGGCAGTGACTCGTGTTGGTCCAACATTGTCGCTAGGTGCCGTGGTAGGTGCGATTCTTACTTTGTTGGGATTCACGTTGTTATTTTTAATGCGCACAAAATCAGCGTCTGTCGGAATCTCGCCTACGTTGAAACTGTGTGCGACTTTGAAGGCTTTGTTATTGTGGTTATTGAGGCCAGGGGTTGATTGGCTATCCAAATTGTACAACTCTACGAGGCCGTTGTTCTTGTTATAATTGTGGTTAGGGGCAGGTGTGGACTGAGGGAACGTTGCTTGTGGTGGGTTGCTGTGGAAGAATTTATTTGGCTTAGGAGTAACACGACTCACTTCCACATACTCTTCTTTGTACTCTTTGAACTGTGGTGGAATGTTGACTGGCGCATTTTGTTGCTTTTCTTGCG
This sequence comes from Cataclysta lemnata, assembly GCA_963931975.1. Lineage (NCBI taxonomy): Eukaryota > Metazoa > Arthropoda > Insecta > Lepidoptera > Crambidae > Cataclysta > Cataclysta lemnata. Next base: position 6,317,166 of record OZ008343.1, read on the forward strand.
GCACATTATCACGATGATGTTTTTCTTGTGGTGATTCCGAGTATTGGGGCGGCTTGGACGTTTGTGCGTAAGTAGTAGGCGGGGCTGCAGTAGAAGCGTAGACAGGTCGTTTTCGAACAAGCTTGCGTTTGTGGTTAGGATCGTAATGGGTTTGCTTTTGAGGATTTTGCGCAGAGGGCGAAGGATGGCTTGTGTATTGAGTGGTTGGCGGGGCACGGGGCGTCGTCGCTCTTCTGAAGGACTGACGGGCTTGAGAGTTGTGTTGAGACTTCACGGAAGATTGAGCTGGAGCTTGAGAGTTGTGTTGAGGCTTTTGAGCGGGAGCTGGGGCTGGCTCGTCACGTCCACGCTCGCGTTGACCGCTGAAGAAGTCCGATGAATGCGCAGCGCGGAGATCGGAAGCGCCATTGTTTTGAGCCAAACGACGGTCTCCGGTCTCTGCTCGCTGGAGACCATACTCAGACTCGTCGTCGCGTTGCGCTGGCGACGACAACTTTTTAGTGTCGTAACCTGACAACAAAATTACAAACTCAATTGGACGAAGTGAAACGAATAGGGACCACAGTTTTAGAGCGACCACAGACATACAATTTCAAGTTTGCCGACTATCGAACAACTAAGTTGCATAGTCTGCGGACTTGTATAGTAAGTTCTAATAAGCTATCGATCGGCCGATAGTTTGCCAACTTTTTAATTGTACGGTTTAGTTGCAAAGATGTGCGGGCTATCATAAAAGTTCCTATGACTATTGGTACAATCTGCAATTTAATCGGCCAACTTTAAATTGTATGTCTGCGGTCGCTCTTAGAAACCAATTTATTACCAAAAACTGACATTTTACTAAGACGTAAATTACAAAACTATATGGTTTGTGTTGGACCCCATTCTGCTTGTTGTACAGTTCATTAATCTCTGTGTTTAATAATGATGGACGCGTAAAATATGTTTTTCCTTCAGTTTCAAATTTAACAGTGTTACCCCCAAATACTGAAAAAAATCTCAAATTTTGAGACCTACTTAACATTTAAGAATTGTCAAAATTGACGTTCTTCCGTCCAAATTCTGACAGGTATTGTTCACTTTACTATAAACAGTGCTCAAAAATTGAGTAGCGTTTCTGTATTCGGGGGTTAGGTATCTAAGATGCAGTTTCATTGTACGCAGAAGCGGCACAATGCAAGCGTATTCAGTTGAAGCTGAGTTATTCTGCAAGCCATTACCAAATGCCACTGTTAACCTTTCAAACGCCATGTTGTAATACCTATCCATACGATCACGGTACATTCCTATTAGATCCAACATATCACGTTGGTGTGAACTACTAATTACATACATACATACATACATAAATCACGCCTCCATCCCCGAAGGGGTAGGCAGAGGTGAACTAGCACCCACGTTTCGCCAGTTATGTTAGGTCCCATGTAATAGGTGGCGAGCCTATTGCCATATATCGGGCACAAAAGTGTCGCAGTACATTGCTAGGTGGTACGAGAGGAACGCTGCTGCCCATTCCTCATCACTGATTTATCCTTAGTCGCCTTGTACGACACCCACGGGAGAGATTTGGGGTGGTGACAATTGTATTCTACTCTGCCGTCACCACACGGCAATAATAGCTGATAGTTTGGTGTTCTAATGTTCCTAACTAATAGGTAATCATTGGATCTGCACTGCATACGAAATCGCGTTATAACTGATTGAGATTAAGTGCTGATTTTTTTATACTTTCTATGTTATAACTATTGATAATATAATTACATCTCATAGAAAACATTGGAAACAAACTAAAATAAAAAAGATTCACCTCTACATTATTAGACAAACACAAACATACGGCTCATTCGGTCAATTTTTCTTCCAAGGTTTATAACTATAATTTTTCATCAATTTTTAAGTTAGTGAGTGATAGTAGCGGTTCCAGCGAGATTATAAGGCTGATGCTGGTGTACCGAGAATCAGCGCGTTGATCGACATTCGTTACAGGTTTTATATGACGGCGTATCAAGTGACCGCGTGGAGAGGCCGGCAATGGATGCTGATCAACGCGCTGATGGTCTGAGTGTGGCAATAAACGCAGCCTAATAATAAGTAAGCAGTTGCTAAGTCCTTACCTAGTTACCGCAGGCTTATTATAATAAAACACGTGGGTTTGTGTAAAAAGTGTATCGGTGTGTTTTTTATTAAACTTTTTTTATGCTAGACAGGGAAGCTCTTGCCTTTCATCTCACCTGATGGTAAGTGACGATAAGGGCCGAAGATGGAATCGAGCTTCACCTGGAGCCCTCAACCATATAGGGGCTGGCATATTATCACAATAGTCGGAAATAATTATGGTAGCCAGGCTGACTTGAAAGAAGTCCTACTAACAAAACCGAGTACCAACAAATTTGTACCTCCCTGGGGATTTAACCGGGACCTCTGGATATTTATTCCGGTGGGTGGTTTAAAAATTATAATAATTGTAAATTCAAAATTAATTGCATAATTTTTCATACCTACCTAATACTAATACAAAAAGCTTGCTTTTTTGCTTCACAAAGCTAAGCTCATTTAGCTCTTTTGAAGCATGTTACTGATTGCTAGATAGAAATAGTCGGCGCTTTGTAGCTCCCTCACAAGTAGGTACCAATTACATTAGGGGTAAATAATGAAGTGGTAACTAGTTTGTAAGGAATGATGCCCAATGCGAGTATACTACTACATAATACTGTCAAAACGGGCGTTATCGTGTATAAAATTATTAATAAAATTTAATGAAACATTTCTATAATTTTTTTCCCGACTGTACAACCTTAGCCAAACCGTGAGCAGTATGTTTGATATTCGGTGTGATAGATGATATTAATCAAAAGGGATTGAATGGCTTGTAGACGTTTGACTGACATGGAAACATACTGCACCGATTCCAGATAAATTGTGCACAGGGCAGGAAGATGAAGATGATGAAATTATACTAACTACTACTCCATTGAGTCCACCTTGTTTTGTCAAACTGTGTGATACATAGTTTGAGAGCAGAGTAGGTTTAGTTTGTCCATCGCCGTGCAACTTTAGGATTTAGTTAGTAGGCATTTAAAGCCGGTTGCATGAGTGACACCATGTCTTCTAGGAAACCTTGTTCTAGGTGGTTTATCGTCACCACTCTTGGGTGCGATGATATGCATCAGAAAACTTTGAAAGTGATGGTAAGCACTTAATTCTGCTCGCTATTACCAACCTACACTATTACATATTTAAAACAATTATTTATACACGAGATCTCCTGATTTTGACAGTAATGCAGTATTAATACCATTGGGCCTTCATTCCTTTCCGTCTTATTAATAAACTGGTAGTAAACACGGTATGGCTAATCCGCTTTTTGTCTTCGTCTCACAAACATGATTTTGAATGACAAAACACTTAGTGCCTAGTCTATACTTAAACCGTGTTTATTAATAAGGCCGTTCATGTACGCTTGTGGGTGCTGATGTTAGTTGCAAAAGCGGGCTCACCGGATCCAATCTTGTAGAGATCGAACTGACCGTCGTAGATATCAGCGGGACAGGCTAGCGGGTCATCGTCACCCCAGTCGGTGCAGGTCTGTGCTTCCTGATGGAAGAGGGTGCCGGGGGGGCAAAAGAACCTGAAGTCCCGGATTCCCCCGCCGGCCACTCTTACGCACACATGGAACGCTTTGCAGCCGGACTTGGCGTCTGCGTAGTACGCGCCGAGGATACGGCCTCGGCAACTGAATCTCTCCGCTCCACCTGTTTGAGAAACAATGGTCTTATTATTCACCTGTTAACTTATAGTGCCTTGGTCTTGTTATACCCCTGTTTTTAAAGTAGGTAATTTATAGTGCGACCGCTTGATTGTAAGCTATTCTGCGGCTTGAGTCTGTTAGTTTTCTTCACTCTATTTATAGAATTCACCGTTGGCATTTTTCGACGAGGGAATCTTCTGTGTGAAAGGCCAACAGTGAATTCATGACATCGTTTTGAGAATAATTGAACGAAAATTAACACTTAACTCTGGACTAAAGTTTCAACGAAAAGCACATAAATAATGGATCGGAGACAATTTACAGTCGCAAGGCCCAGCAGGGGTCTCAGTTAAGCCACACTATAAAATAGTTTATAGTAGTAACAGTGCCTACATGCGTAAAAGAAGATTTTGAGGCTAGGCTTTTGTTAACTATGTACTTAATACTTTATACGCCGTATAAAGGCTTTCTGCTGTCAAATATATTATTGGTCTCACATCCAATTGCCGACCTTTGCATACGCATTACTCAGCTTACGCATTATATAGGTAGTTTGTTGTGCTAAACGACCAGTTTTGCAAATTAGTGCGAGATCGTATTAAGTAAATTATTCACGTATTTTCGCAATACTCTATAATAAAATTATTATGTAGACTGAAATTTACTCGCAGATGAAACGTGATAACGCAACAGATTGGTAACGTGTTTGAATCGTAACCACCTACCAGACACGCCTAGATCAGACCGTGTGAAATGTGCACAGTTCAAAAAGGAAGGTTAAGAATAATCGCAGTTAATTACGTCCTGACAAGTGATTAAGTGCTCACCTTTTTCGGGTTAACTTGGGTGATATATAAAAAGATATGCGTCTTTTTACTGTCATAGATCTTTGTTTAATATCTACATATTTAAGCGTGCGTTTGGATGGATACTAGATCACACTTTATTGCATTGTAACTAACGTAAACTGACGAAGTATTCACGTACACACTACCATATTTTATACCGAGAACTTTGTGAAGCCCTAGATGAAAGTTGGGCTAATTAGACCATCCGCTAAAAGGGCAAATATATTTCTGCATTAAATTACATATTTAAAAAAAATTGTGACAAAATTAATAAGTGGGTACGTTCAGCATCATAGGTAGATTAATAATAAAGATTACTACTAATGTAGAGTTCGCGGACACTGTAAATTAATCGAAAAGCCACGAAACTATCAGTGCTTCAATTGCATTATTTTGTTTATAATAAATAGGTAATTTAATTTTACACCTAATCAACAAAAATATGACGTCCTAAATAGATATTTTATATGAAACTTTTTAAAGGTTACAAAGTTTTGACGCCACGTCATGAATAAAGAAGAGGCGTATATTCAAATTCAGATTAGTTGAGAAAACACGTGGCTTACGCTTTATTTTGACCTTGTTTGCAACATGATATAATTAAGAACACACAATTTTATTGCCGCTTTTAGCATACGAGTAGGCTTAAATAAATATTTTTCTCGTGCTATGCAATCAATTTCTGCTGATTATTTTTCAAACTTAAAAATTTTGTAGATCTTTCTGTTTTGTAAAGACACTAGAACGAAAACGAGTTGTAATACCTTTCTCTGATATAAAGCGTGTAGTTGTAACGTTTACTATATTTCCTTAAATACTTACGAGACGCAATTCGCAAAAATATTAAGTTGCAAAAAACTGCTCAAAATATTTCTTACACAAGGCTAAACGTTGCCACAAACCACAAAGTAATAAGTTCAATAAAATGGATGAACATGCGGTTTTAGAATTTATCATTATTATTTAATGACCGCTAAATTCGAATGCCTAAATCCCAAGTTCCAGGATAAACAATCATATAAGAAGTCGTTGATTTCACACACACCATATGTCTTTAACCTTTCCGGTGTGCTGAATCATATGCATCAAAAAGGAATGGATGGCATGATGATGTTAATGGAAGAGCAAACATACTGTACCAATCCTAGATAAACTGGGATCAGGGCAGGTAGGTGATGATAAGAAGTCGTTTCATCACTTAGTTTTATTTTTATCTTCTTTTGTGGTATAATTAGGCAAGAAATAATAATATTTTAATTAAAAATAATACAGAAAGAAAATGTTATAACCAGGTACTACTATATATTATTATAAACGTCAGACGTCATCAAGCCATCCACTCCCTTTTGATTCATATCATCCATCACACCGTAAAGGTGTTAGCGATAACACTTCTAGACCTTCTATCAGGGTAGTAGAGCAACATTAGTTAAGGCCCCTTTAAGATTATATAAATGTTATAATATCATATAATAGTCTATTATACAAATGGTGAAAAACAATTAATTAAAAAAATATTATCACGGGTAAAGATTATTCCTACCTAGTAATGTCGTTAATTCCTTGAAGCTCTTTTTTGATTGAACCAACTGCAAACCTTCTAATTTTCTTGCCGCTACACCTACCTAGGGCCATGGGTAATGAGGCTCCCCAGTTAGATAACATCAGTTTTGCAATGGGCACCGCAAGGTGGCGCATCCTCCGCGAAAGGTCATCCGTACCGTGCGCTTATGTAAAATAGCTGTGTGTGAATATTGCGCCGTTCTCAATGTGAAATACCGCAGTGTACTATGCTATAATGCTCAACACTCAGCAACAGTTTCGTTATATTCAAGCATGATTGGGGAGGGGAAGGTAACGCAAAACGGATAATAATATGCTGGATAAATCAGCCACTCTCGTAGTAAAATATTTCTATGATATGGTTGGGGCAAATGTTTATGATTAACACAGATATTTGTTCATGAGTCATGGTTTCTACATTTACATCTACATTTAATAGCTGACACGGCAAAAGTTGTTTTGCCCAAAATAAAAAATAGCCTACGAACTATTTATAGAATTACTAAATATATACAAAAAAAATAATAACAATTGGTCAAGCCGTTTCGGAGAAGTTTTTTAACAAACAGTGATACACAAGATTTTTATATATTAAGTAGATGTATAAATATTCATTTGTAATGTATAAATATATATTTAAATGATATTTGTACTAGGTACATTAAAAATTTTACCGTCATCTAGTGTCCATAATACAAGTCAATACAAGTTTTATTATTCTATTCAATTTAAATTTTAACATTATATAAATGTTAGAAAAATTAGTAGAAAGATTTTGGTGGTTAGAAAAAGAATTTCGAAAAATTATGATCTTGAGGCGGGAATCGAACCCGCGTCCGCTGCTATCCGGGCAGGTGCCTGACCGCTCGGCCACCCAAGACACTAATTAACTTGCCGAAATTTTTCTAACCTTTACACTTCACGTTGTAAGCCAACGGGTACCCTCGCAATGTAGAAATAAATTTCAAACATTCCAAAGCAGATATTTTTACAAATACCGTGCGTTCGGTTAAGCTTGGGTTTGCTTTATAAACTATTCGATTTTAATTTTAACATTATATAAATGTTAGAAAAATTAGTAGAAAGATTTTGGTGGTTAGAAAGTCTTTTTCTAACCACCAAAATCTTTCTACTAATTTTTTTTATTATAGTTATTTTTATTCTTTTATTATAATTTGTAATACCGTCCAACATGAATGGAGGAAGCGGGTGGTGATCTGACGTGTTGGTGATTCAATACCGTTTCCGATGCATGCGGTGCACAATATTTATTCGGATATTTGTTTTTGTACTCGCTGCATTAGCGCGGAACTAAACGGTGGCCCGTTTTCCACCAATGGGTGATGCGGTCAAGTGTATACTACAAGCAGAAGTCACTTTCAACAATCACACAGAGCGTTGGTCACAAGAATAAGTAAGACGAATAAATATGCCAAAACATGGTATTCGCTTATTTATTAATAAATGACGGAGTTCCGAGGGAACACATATAAAAAAAAACATACGGGTACGAGTTGAGAAATCTCATCCGTTTTTCATCGGTTAAAAAAATCGGATCTTCGGAAATTTCATTGAAATAATTTTTCTCACATTTATATTGTTTAATAAAAAGAATAATAACTACAGATTTAATTTGAGATAACACATGTTTTATCAAGGGATCGATATGATAATCTATTTTGTCACACAAAAATTTGTCGTTATTAGCCCTAGCGACCTTTGCGTTTCGTTTGTGCACCAAACCGACCGCCATGTCGCTGCTTTTGTATCTACCGTTTGACTTGTTAACTTTTCTCCAAATCCGAATAGTTCAAAGAGATAAGGCGACAGTATATTACGGGAGTGCCGTTACAGAATATGCAATAACTGTCATTACCGGGTACGCGCACACATTAACCCAATTTATGTTTCACAAACAAATTCTCTATAATCAAGTTGACGCACCGTGGCTCGACAATAACATGCTCTCTACTGGATCTTTCTTATTACAGCCACATAATAATTTTAGAAGGCTATGTCTCAAGCAAGATAACTGTATTTACATCACCGGAAACCGGTTTGTTTATTTTTTTATCAGTACCGGCCTCTTCTGCTACTTAATATTGCAATTTGACGTAACATTGTTGGTGATCAGATTCACTATTGCATACTGTTGCTTGTAATTTCGGTACTTATTTATAATATTAAGGAATAGTCGGCCCGAAACGGTCATACTGCCTAAAACACCACAAAGATCTGTATCTTACCGTTGGGGGCCTACCGCCTAACTCGATTGCTAAAGCAAAAGCTATAGTTTATGACGTCATGCTGTCATTTCGCACCAAATGTACCTAAACTATTAGCGATAGCTTTGAACGAATGATCACCGAATGATTTTGTATGAATTTGGCACATAATCCGTGCCGCCTAAAAATTCAGGATGGCTGCTATAGCCGTAAGCAGTGCATTGCAATATAGCTATCATCAGCAATCGAGTTAGGCGGTAGGCACTCTGGTTTGTATGTTCCAGCCCCTCTAGACAAATGGCCAATCTATTCGAACGAATAGATTACAAAATTGTATGAATCTGATGTATTACAAATAAAAAAAAACATCGTAGCCGTCGTGTCAAATGTAAGAGTAGTTGTCAGAGTGCTTGGCGGGCTTTCAATGGCGTCAGTCAAATTTTTATTTCAATCATTCAAAAATTGTTTCAGAGTGGACTTTGTGTAGTAAAAGTGGTGTTATTTTGATGCATAAGGATCCGTGTTGATGTTCAATTGTGAGGAATCATTGAAATAAAAGTGTCGTGCCGTGTTTGACGTTGAGAATTTTATAGTGGTTTTCACCACTTCATTGGTCACCGTCATGAACTCTGTTACCATTTGACTCGCGCCAAGCACTCCCTAGATGCGTTAAAATATGTGACACCCGTATTTTAACGTAAATTCATTGCATTAATACATTTCACCCACTCATTATTTCATAAGACTACAGATACAATATACACTTAAGACATGGCTGTATGGGCTAGACCTTTTGCCTTCCCTAAAATATAGGGAGAATTAAAAAAAAGAGTAGTTGTCCAACATTTGTTCGATGAAACGTTGTATTGTTTGCCATTTGGCTAGACCCTCAGGGCTGGTGTCTCAATACGGGTTGATATTGATAGGTACCAATCAAATTAATTAAATTAATTAGTGCCGTGTGGTGACGGCAGAGTAGAATACAATTGTCACCACCCCAAATCTCTCCTGTGGGTGTCGTACAAGGCGACTAAGGATAAATCAGTGATGAGGAATGGGCAGCAGCGTTCCTCTTATACCACCTACCAATAGCAATGCACTGCGACTTTTGTGCCTGATAAATGGCAATAGGCTCGCCACCTATTACATGGTACCTAACATAATTGGCGAAACGTGGGTGCTAGTTCACCTCTGCCTACCCCTTCGGGGATATAGGCGTGATCTATGTATGTATGTAATCAAATTAATAGAAACAGGGAAATCTGACTTTAGTGACCATCATGTCTTCTTTAGCGACCTATCTGCACCTGTAACCTACTTCGTTATACAACCACCCTAAAACCATGTTAAAAACCGATATTTATCTGCCTTGAAGAGACATGTGGCAGTTAAGCTCCCATAGCTTAGGTTAATGGTAACAATTTTTTATACATAAGTGTCCCTTAGAGGCAGTGTCCACATTGGGCCGCCTTCCCCTGCTTATTTCCAATGTCTGACTCTGCCGACAATATTATTTGACGGCACAATGACGCTATTCAATAAGATTTTTTTTACTATTTTCTCACGCTTTAGACTTAGACACAAGAAACTTTGCTGTCGCTTAATTATTGTGATTTTTAAAAGAACTCATGAGTTTTGTAAGCAAGAAATAACCATTGGTTAATTGTTTACCGAGTAGTAGTACCGAGTCTAGCTATGACAAAAGTTAATTAGGGGAAGTTGGCGTAAAACGGGTATACTGCCTAAAGCGGGCGGGCACTCAGGTGTGTAAAATCTTTTCCATATACCCAAATGGACAGGTATAGGAACGTAAATATAGATCTATGACCTGTAGGAAGAAAACAATAATGCTGATTGCAAATTATCAATTTTTTTAATGAATTTATTCTCGATCACACCCGTTTCAGGCAGTATACCCGCTTTTGGTGGCCTTACTTACCAGCGATGTACCTAGTTGGTCCTATGTTAAATAATATTACTATAGGTTTATTTCAGGAAATATAATTGTGTAACATCGAGTCATAGTTGTTTATATAGTGTAGGTATATTAAAAATATGTATTTATACTATACAAATATTATACATGTATATAATTAAAATTAATACGTCGTCTAGTATCCATAACAAGAACTAATGCTAGGTACTGCTGTGGGCTTAATGACAGGTATGAATGTAAGAAATATATAGCTCTACCAAAGCTGTAAAGTTGGTTTTATGTTTAATAATATTACTACAAGTTTAGTCAAGGAAATATAATTATTGTCGCATACGTAACCTGAAGTGGTTAAGTATAAGAATTTACATAACATTCCGCACAAAATCCCTATTACATCTATGCTATTCCAGGTATTATTATGCCTCATGGTACCGGTAGAGCAAAATACAATTGTCACCCCCCCATCTCTCTGTTGGGTGTCGATTGAGGGTTAGACAGCGATCAAAAATGGGCAGCAGTGTTCCTCTTATACTACCTAGCAATATATTGCGATTTACGTGCCCGATAGACGGCAATAGGCTCGCTTACAAAGGACCTTACACAATTGGAAAATGGGTGTTAATTCACCTCTGCCTTCGGGGTTAAATATGCGTAATTTATGCATGTATGTATAAGTGAGGTACTGCACGAGCTTAGGTGCAAGGACCTTACCTATTCCAGATAAGGTACTTGCACCTAAATTCGTGCACATTCTCGGTTCAGTGTTCGACGGCACGCTATGGCCCATTAATATTTGGACCTTGAGGTACCATCCGTTCCCCGTCACGCGGCCCAGTTGTAAGAGAGCGGACCGTGGGAAAGTCACTTATGCAAATAGTAGGAACCGATAATCGCCGATGCACGAGATCAGTCGCGCTTGCAACGCGCATTCGTGATAGGGGTGGCGAGAATACGAAATAATAATGATGTTGCGGACTCTTTTATAACAATTATTGTTTTTTATAACTTTTCTTTATGTGACTTTGTTCGATGAAATGGAACCGCTAGCGAAGCAGCAAATAATGAGTAAAAACCGAAATATAATTGTATCTCAAAAATGTGCTACTAGGTACAAGCTAGGGAAACAATAGAAGTTATGTTAAAACAGACAATACAAACTAATAGAAAACAATGTCATATAAAGAAAAGTTATAAAAAGCAATAATTATTATAAAAGAGTTCTTACAAGCTAGCGAAACGGAATCTATCGCTTTCCAATATCACAACAGTTTTGGCGAAGTTAATAGTTGTGCAAAAGTAATGCAAAATTATTAAAGACGTAAACACAGGCATAATAAAATATTTATACAAATAAATATGCATTACACTCACACCTTATCCAAAGTAAGTAAGATAAGAACTTGTGTTATAGATACGAGATGACAGATTAATTTTAGTACATAACATACATAATCATCTTTATAAATATTTATAATATACTACATTAATATCTCCAACCGATCTGAGCATCCAACCAAACCGGCAGTTCAAATCGTATAATTATTTTATTTGAATAACCTTTTTCAACTTGATCTTGACCTACAATAATGCAGTTCAATAGTTATTTATACAAAATATTATAATATCAAAATAGTGCCATTTATTAAAATATAACACTAATTTAAACGAAAAAAAAATTTTTTTTATAAGAACAGAAACATAAATAACAAAATAACATAATCTGAGTATGTTATTATCTTAAAATACGTTACACATACTATACAAAAACCACAATATAATTTGTAACTAAATTAAAAAATTAAAAGATATGATTATTCCACGGTGCCAGCCCTAACCGCACAAGTCGAATGGAAAGTGCATAGGTTGCGCAAGCGCACCCGCATCATTGCACTCGCACGCAGAGACGCATCTCTGCGTTGCGATAAAGATATTCATATGCTAATGCACTAACTTGAACGCGAAGATGAGGTAACACCTAAGTGGGCTAAAGTTCAAACTATAATTGTCAAACAAAAATAATCTAAATTGATACTGCAAAATTTAAAGTTACACAATTCTCTCGTGGAAATAGTGCAAAATTGTCAATTTCCTCGTAATTAAACATTAGTTTCCGCGGACACGAACGGACACATCCGTGCGTGCGCGCATACTTGCACGCGCGTATCGATTACGACCGACCGCAGTAGCACAGCGATTCGCCTATTTCCTCACAGTTTTCCGTGGACACAGCTCTCCATCACAGGGGTTAAAGCACAAATTTGTGTATGTTACCTTTATGTCACGAAACAAACGCACTTCCATTACACTTGGTGTCTCCGGAGCGAACTCACTCGACTTACCGAGTACGGGGAGCAGCACAAACAAGATCCACAGGGGAGGCATGCTGTCGCGAGGTGCGCCGCGGTGGGACTGCTGCGAGCGAGCGAGCGCCGCCCGCCCGCCGGCCAGGAGTGGGGCTGAAAGCTTGCCGCCCGCCCTCTCTCGCGCACCTCTGCAGCCTAAGGCTAGGTTCACACGGCGTTGTACGGCACGTTTTTCTGCAGGATGAATCTAAAGCCGGATCCAGACCAGTGTGACGTGTAATGTAACACGAATTCTACGTTAGTACGGCACTACGATACCCGTTACATGCAATGCTCGTAGTGCCTTCCTAACGTAGAATTCGTGTAACATTACGCGTCACACACGTCTGGATCCGGCTTTACCAAACAAGTAGTGGCTCATACATCGAGTATAGAACCGTTCACATGTCATTGCAAAAAAACATACACGTGTGAAAGGTTCTATAGGTAATCAATGTATGAGCCACTACTTTATTCGGTAAGATCCATCCTGCAAAAAAAAACGTGCTGGACAATTCCGTGTGAACCTAGTCTAACGAACAGATGCACACTCGAAGACCTTGCGATTCGTTTCACATAAAGGTTTTATAATTCGGTATACCATGACCGTTGCTGACGAATGTAAACTTTCACCCCGTCAAATTGTATTGAGCACTAGGTTTTAAAATCTTAATAGATACACACGTGGACTGTTCGAATGACAGAAGTAGACAAAATTAAATTTCATTGAAGTAGATGTTTTAGTAGATGTGTAGTTAATTATTTATTTTAGTAGTTATTGTAATTTAGGATTTTCACTAGTTTATGGCTAAGCATATAAGGTCGATTTCACTGCTTGGTAGAACAATACATAGACACTGTATTTTTATATAAAAACACAATGTTACTGTAAATAAATATTAATGAGAATGTACTGAATCTAAAATTACTAAAATTTCTCATTTTGTAAAGTTTTAGGGGAGTGAAAACGTTATCGAGACAAGTATTCAAAACGAAAATGTAGGCATTCCTCGCGCCGCGTATCGGCACTTCACAATCCTTTTAATTCTAACTAACTACTGATAATTTCTGTGAGATTACATTTTTGAGGTAAGTTGGAACTTTACTAGGTTTGAGGTCAGTACTTTATTACTATACGAATATAGATTTAAGTTAATATTATGTGTAATTTGTCATTTTATCTGGTCATTTATAAAAGAGATGTCTAGTCCGCTCATTAGTCACAGCTGCGCATCGTAGAATTGCATCATATACTGCCGCCGCCGCTGTACATTCCATTTTCCACATGAACAATTTAATTATTTTGACACGAATACAGAAAGAAAATTCTGACAGACAAAAAGTTAAAAAACAGTTTTGTCATTATAACTGTCGTTTCTAATGAAACGTAACCTATTCAATGGCAGGTTTGGACGTATCGTCAGATGCACTGGCTATCGGTTTAGAGGTCTCGATTTCGAATCCTGGTAGAGGCAATTATTTGTGTGTCGAATATGAACATTAGTTTACAAGTTGTAAAACTTTATCTAAACACATAAATATTTTCAGAAATATAGAGGTCAGAAATAAGATACAATAATAAGAACTAATTCTTAAGCTACATGTGGCTACTTCTTCTTGTGTTTATGATGTGATGAACAAAAAAATAGAACTGAACTCTTTTTCACAGTACACAAACATAAAATAAAAGTATGACTAAAGTAAAGTGAAATAGAATTTATAAAGCATTCACTTGCTTCACCTGAATAAAGCTCATAAGGAAATTGATTACAGACTTCCTGTAAATAAATATTATAAATCAATTAATGAATGCACAATAGATAATTAATAAATTTATATACAAGCTATGCGTGGGATAAGCGCCCACGACATATTTCGTTGGGCTTACCTACATCTTGAATTTTCAAAGCTGATGTAATACTAATGACGGTATTGTTCCTACCGATGTGTCATAATTATTTAAATGATGGTATCCCAAGCCTATGTCATATCACCTTCAATATTGGTTTGGGTTGCATCTGCCGTCAGTCGGTTAAGGGCCATTCTTCCTGTATTATAACATCCATAAGAAAGATATATGCCCCAGCAGTGGAGACATTACAATAAAACAGTTTTAACAGATATAACTCGCGTATGTATTTAGGTATTTGACAATGCTATTAATTAACCCGACGTTTCGATCACTTTACAGCGGCCGTGGTCACAAAGTGTAATGTCGTCTTCAGTCCTATATGTTAAACCGATAATATTTAGAATTTTAACTTTGAAAACAATGAACATTCAGAGCGCAATAACGAAAAATATAGATGTTATACTGTATTGCATTTGTAACCCACGAATATGTAATTAAAAAATCTGTATAAGCATAGTTTTCTAGACTAACTGACGAAATACAGAACTTTCTAGATCACGTTTCGTGCTTTCTTTAAAAATCGTGCAACGAAAGTTGTTATATGCATGAAAATGTAACACGCTAAATTGCCCATTGTTCGGGTATTAATATTTTTTTGGGTGTTTGAGAATAATAACTGTCATCGTTTTGTTAATCTTACAGATTAAAATAAAAATTTGATTGTTGATCGATTGAAGTTTTATGACACTATGTTTTTTCTAAATTTATACTGTCCATTTATCTATTTGATATTCTTTAATATCTACTTAGTAAATATTACTTTTCATTGAAACATTTGACATCGATTAATGTAATAACAAGCAAGAAGAATGAAAATTTTCATATAATGTATGATAATTATGTGTGCATGCAACAATACAGACCGTAAAGTGGTAGACTTTTTGATACAGCGACAGTGTCCCTTAGTAACATTACAATTTTTTCCAAAAAATTATATTTTTTAGATCACAATGTAAGCTCTAAAATCGTTGAGTCGTGAAAGCGGAGTTCTGTGCATCATACATTAGGCTCAACACTTTAAAAGGTCCCTACAGACCTATGTAACAAGGTTCAATTTCGAAATTCTCACCAAGCATGACCTGTGACAATACTTGCCCAGAAAGGATCGTCACCTATCACGCTGAGACATTCTCGCGGATGCCTGCTATTCAAGACAAGTCAACATTCACCATTCTTAAGAGTCTACAAATAAAATCTTTGCAAAATGACTTAGGGCTCATTTTACTATATAGATAATTGTGTCTTATTTAATATCATGTTAAGTATAAAGACAAATTAAAAATGTGCTGTCATTAATGCATTTGCTATAAATATTCATCCCTAGGTACATACCGGAGAATAATTTATTAAACTAATAACTTTAATTCGAGGATTTTATGCATCATTTTGTTATTTTCTTGACTATAAAAGTGACATACATAGGTAAATAAATCAATCATGCCTTTTTATCGCCATAGGGGTAGGTAGAGGTGAATTCCCACCCGCTTCTTCTTTGGCAGTCTCACTGCTGCAGGCCCGCCTTTTTTGTATATCGGTATTATTTTTTATTTACGTTTTAATTTTATTCATGAAAGCTAAAAAATGGACTCGTTTTTCGTATATTGTTTAATGAATGAAAGTTATGTTTATTTTAACTTAAATATAAAATAAGAATTATGTCATTGGTAACCCACTAACCAATCCCTTATACGTACAAAAGCTTAAAAGCATCCCAAATATTTTAGTAAACTATTAATTCATGCTTGTATACTCATCATTTGAAATATACTATTTGTACGGTCTTAATAACATGCGTGAAAATACTTGTTTAACGTTAATGTTGTTTAACTCGGATTTGACATTGTGGTGGTCGTGGGAACAAAAAAACTAAAACCGTGTGAAATCCTTCGTTTTTTGTCTATGTAGGTATAATTTGGCCAATATTCGAAAAATAATCGCCTAATAGCTTTTATAATATGAATAACGTTTGGGATTTATTTGTTCATATGCCACAAAAAAGGTTCTAAATATTGAAATTCTAAATTACGCTTGTGCAACATTTTCAACCTTTGGTTTTCAAATATGGTTATATTTTAGTTTGAACATGTTTACATACATTGTGTTTATCTACATATAGATGTCATTTTTTTCGACAACTTTGTCCACAACAACATATTGCAAGTGTGAAATAAAAGAGTTGGAAGTGTTTACGATTTGTTAGAGAATTCACATTTAAGTACATGTCGATGTAGATTCACGCAGTAAGTTTGTGCAGCAAAATTATTTTATTTAGTGGTTCAAAAAGAAACAAAGGGAACCGCTTAAATTTTAAATCTATCGGAGAAGCCAATCGAAAACAACATTTCTCAAATTATAAACTTATCTGAAGGTTGTTCTAGATCAGAGTACAACAGTTATGTGGAGTATAATAATAGAATGATGCTGTCGATGAGGATCCTGAGCCTTTTTTAAGCCTGTTTCCGATTTTTATAAGAGTTGACCGACAGATTGAGGATATAGCAAAGAAATTCCCGGAAACAATCCAGTTTTATTACGTCATAAAGTATGTAGATGATATCATTGGCGAAATGGCTAGAAAATATACAACTCGCTCGTTCAAAAAGGTGGTACTTAACTCTTCATATTTTTATAATATAGATGTCGCTGCCATTAATCCTTGGATTAATTATAACAAAGCTACAAAAAACATTTCTGAGCATATCTTATATCCCCGTATACAATAACTAAGAGAAAGCCATAGTACTGCTAAACGTCATATAGTCCATCAAATTTGTTATCTCTGGTGGTCTATAAAGCAGCCTTGGGCATCAAAAATATCAAATAAATAAGAAAGTGGAACAGAATTAAACCACAGAAACAAATCGCTGCAATAATTGTGAAAAGGCAGTGTCTGGAAAATATGTAAGAAGGGAAGAAAAAACAATAGATTCAAAGTGTGTTTTTTAATTTTCATTGAATGTTTTCTTATATTTGCACGAGCACTACACATTTGAAATAAAACAACTTTTACGGATAAGTCTCGCGTATAATCTCGCGTATGTACGGCCACTGTAAAGTGATCGAAACGGGTTAAATAATTAATATGCCAAACACCAAATTATACGCGAGTCTTATCCGTAAAAGTTGTTTTAATTTTCATTTGTTTTTTATTCTACACCTCCAGACATTAGGTATTATAATACTTTTAATTTTTACACCTTTTCATAATATGTATGTCCGTATAAATATCATAATAATCAATGATGAGGAATGGGCAGCGTTCGTCATAAACCACCTAGCAATAGCAATGTACTGCGACTTTTGTGCCCGATAATGGTAATAGGCTCGCCACCTATTACATGGGACCTAACATAATTGACGAAACGTGGGTGATAGTTCACCTCTGCCTACCCCTTCGGGGATATAGGCGTGATTTGTGTATGTATGTATGTATAAATATCACATTACCGATATAAAGCTATTAAAAATAAAAATTGGAGATACGGTCATCTTGACCGTTCACGGACTTTATAGGTATACGAAATGTACTGATGTTCTAGTGTTTAACTAATATAGGTGCTAATACAGATGTGCTCGTATGCACATAAATATATACCTAACACCGTCTACCACAGCGGCGGTGGCTTAATAACTACGCAAGATTTACCCCTGTCAAATCTTTGATGCGCCATTACCGACACGCTACTACTGTTTGCTTATTTCTCAATAAGCGCATTTTTTTCCTTTTACTTTTTATATTAAAAGGCCTATTGATTACCAGCAGCGTGCTTGTTCGTGACTATGACACAGTTTCAACAAACGCAACCTCATAATTATTAATGAACAAATATATAGAATTATATTTAACAGGCATCGTTATATTTAATAAGTTTTATTTTATTTGATTATGTAACTACAATATTATTGTACAATATTGATGTAAAATTCACGGATTTTTTTTTATTATTACAGGCAATTATAATTTATTGATAAAGATTTGACGTCTGGTTTAGTAGATTGTCAGATCGGTGGTTAAGAGGTCCCGGGTTTGATTCCTTGCAAGGTAAAATATTTGTGCTGAACACAGATATTTCTCGAGTCATTATTGTTTATATGTTATGTAGTGTATTTTCAATGTTTATATAATACAATTATTATGTATATTCAAATTTGTCCGCCATCTAGTTATCTATAACACAAGTGTTTATCCTACTTACAGCTATACAGGGGGTGGAACTAACGCCTTTTAGGTAAATGGCTTGTTTTGGCGATTTGCCCTTAGTTTTCGACACTATATTTTAATTCTCCGTCTTACATACTTACATGCACACATACATCTTCTTCTCCCTGCCCTGTTCCCAGTCCATCTGGGGTCAGCGCAGTATGTTTCCTCTTCCATTCATATCCGTCAGACGTCATCGAGCCATCCACTCCCTTTTGATTCATATCATCCATCACACCGTAAAGGTGTTAGTGATAAATGAATGTATAGAAAAGAGACGGAACGGACCATGTGGAGAGACCGATGAACGAAGAGAGTGATTGGAATGACAACATTCCGATCCATACTGCTCAAGGTTTTGGCTTAGGTTTTACAGCCGGCCGCCTGCCTGACACCAACGCTCTTTGGGTATGCTGTTTTTAGTGTTTTGCCCTCCACTTGATCTACAATAAGCACATCTTATTGATCTACACTGGGCAATCTCCCTGAGTCGACTTTTACGACACCCATGGGATGAGACGGGGCTGGCATATTCTACGTTATTTGTTCGCTCCAAGGCCAGCATAGAAGACGAAGAAGACGAGAATAATGCACACATATATAAAGTCTCAAATATTCATCTCGGAAGAGGTAGGGGGTTTTTAAATGTTTTCAAACTTATCTACAATTTCAAGATCTAGAAACCGATTGGCAATGAATGTAAAATATAATAATATAATATTGCAACAAAATAAAAAATTTAATAAAAATGAGCGTTAAAAAGCACATATTGTGTTAAATTTAGAACTTTAGTAGGTACAATATTAGGTAGGTTCTAATTTGATAATGGTGCTATTATTATGTCAGATATGCAATGCAGGCTACACTTACGCTGACCTCACGCCATGGGAAGGCGTGTAATTTGTGTGCCGTAACAAAAGCAACTCTCTGTGGTGGCAAACGATTTGTTAAGTGACATAT
Organism: Cataclysta lemnata; assembly: GCA_963931975.1. Taxonomy (NCBI): domain Eukaryota; kingdom Metazoa; phylum Arthropoda; class Insecta; order Lepidoptera; family Crambidae; genus Cataclysta; species Cataclysta lemnata. The sequence continues at coordinate 6,336,901 of OZ008343.1, forward strand.
GAAATTATAGCTACTCGCAAAATCAGTTAAGATCATGAATAACCGATTATATAATAGTTAGGTATAAATCATTCTGTGAAGCAACTAGCAAGCCGTGTATGGTATCGGATTTCTGTATAGCGGATTCCATTTTCTCTCTTAAAAGTATGTATACATACACATACAAACATAAATCAAGGGAGGCAGAGGTGAATGTCACCCAAGTTTCGCCAATTATGTTAGATCCCATGTAACAGGTGGCGGGCGAGCCTATTGCCATCCATCGGCCACGAAAGTCGCAGTACATTGATAGGTGCTATAAAAGGAATACTGCTGCCTATTCCTCATCGCTGTCTTTACCATTAGTCGCCTTGTACGGCACCCACGTGAGAGATAGGGGAGGTGACAATTTAATCTACTATATAGGTATGACTTATCTACGTATCTTTTGCATGAAGACGACAAACGGTCGTGTTTGCTCGCATTGAGTAAGCCACGCGCGGCCTGAGCGTGATAAACTGTCGCACGCTCTCACCCTCAATTATTTATTGTGTGCTATCCTCGCAGTTAGGAAACTATAATAGAGATTCTCCCAGCACAACGTACCTTGTGACAGCTTCATAGTTCATAGAACAATGACCTACTTTAACACCCTTTTATAAAACAACTGTATTTAAAAAAAAACTATATTGCGAATAGTTAGTAAGTATATTTACGAAGCAGATATTTAGCGTAACAACATGTGTTTTAGGCGCTTAAACTGGGCTATAACGACAACGAGTCTCTAAAAACCGTAAACTATGTAACAAATATAACTAAATAAATTAATTGTTTATTCATTTATTTTGTGAGATATGCGTAAGTCCAGGAAACCCCTTAAGGGCCTATTTTTTGATGAATAGTTATATCAACCAATTGTTAAAAATTGTCACTAATGGTTAAATATTAGACTGATATTTAACCATAGCTAACAATTTTTAACAATTGGTTGAGTCGCCGGATTTTTGATGCAAAGATAACTCAAATTCAAAATGTTTACTAGTGATTAAATATACTATTAGTGACAATTTTCATCAATTGGTTGAAATACCTATGCATCAATAAACCAGCCCTAACTCTCTTAAGATACCCACGCTATGTGAAAGGGGTGTTAATAAATACTGTAAACACTTTTTCGTCACCACTCGGAATCTTAACATTAAATAAATGTTTTAAAGGTATTCTAAATCAACACTTTATTAGTTAGTAAAATGGATATATTTCCGTCTTATTCTTGAATAAAATTTTTCATTAATTCTTTTGTATAAATATAATTTTTAGGTAACAATTTCTTAACTTAATGACACGTATTTAATTAAAAGACAAATCAATCAAGTCAGTTATCTTATTGATTATTCGGTACATGATCGTAGCGGTCAAGAAGTCAATGCAATTAACCTTTAGATTTGATTTAAATGGTGACCCGAACCATATCATAACGTTTCTAAGACAGCACGTTGAAGTAACTTAATGACTCTTTACATAATGTTTCATATATAATTGATGATTTAATTTGAAACACACAGAGAGAGTCCTAAAAGTCAATACCCTATTGAACACAAAATGCAAGGAGTAAAATTATTATCCGTTTTCTAAGTGTCGTTAAAACCAGTCTAAACCATAATTCAACAATATAACCAACACACCATGTAGGTAGAAGTTCCGGTGACGTGTCATTCATAGAACATTCTGGCTTAACCTCTGTTCGAGAGGTAGTCGAACTTTTTCCCATCTCAACTGGTGGCCAGATAACTTTGACCTTTTCTGTTGCGTAATGAATGTATGTGCATTCTTTTGTCAATAGATTCCATAAAACAACGGACTTCAGTGATTGGTCTTGTTTTATTTGGTTACAAATAAAAAAATATTTTCACTTGAACAACATTGAAGTGCTTTTATTATTAAATCCCTTTATAAACTGCACAAAATAAGGAGTAATAAATAAGAAGTGTTTTTTTATGATTGTGTATTTAATAATTATTATCGGTAGTAATAATAATTTATTTGTACCAAAAGAAAAAACTGTTTTTATTATTATTATAACGTAATTAGACAAAAGCAGAGCTTCATGACCTCTGACCTCCGTACTAGGATTTAACTTGTATGTTGTGTTGTTCCCATTACAGATCAATGATATATTTTTTAAATGAATAACTTAAACTAAAATTATATTTAGGATATTCTCAGGAACTTAATTATATAAATTAAATGAAAGTGTTACGTAATTGTAGATAAAAATCTATGATAGATTAGCGAAACTCATTTGCTAAACGTCAAGTATGAATCTAAGCTGAGGCACGAAGAATCTGCGATAACAATCGAAGACGTTTTCAATTACAAGAACGATATTGATCTTGTATTCTCTCAGCATTATTTAAAGCATGATTGATTATTTTTGATCTAGTCCGACTTTTGCTACAATGATAATAATAAAAATTTATTTATTTCAACCAAAATGGATCACAATTAGTTACATTTTAAATATACATCAAGTACAAAATTGAAATATATAATTAAAAATTAATAAATAATTACCCATACAATTAGATAAATAATTACTTAAACTCCTATTATTGCATTGCCTAGCTAAAGTTGCTTAACGAAATATGTTTACTTTGGCTATATTTTACGATTTGTTGCTTAATGAGTAAACATGTATACTTCTCGTGAGAACAGGCGTTTGTTTGCGCTACCAAGCCTAAGGTTAAAACAACAAGTATCTATTGGACAGAAAGAATATACAATTTTATCATAAGTATTTCAACTTTTGCACATTACCCAAAATTTCTCACAACCAAGTGAATATACAAAGTGTGTGTTGAAAGTAACGTAGCATTATCAGGTGCTTTCTTTTAGAAAACCTATTATAAAAATATGGTTTTTTATCGTGAAAGTTGTGGGTGTTAAAAAATTACACTTGCAATAAGTACGCGCTTTATGTTTTTAATATTATATGTTTGCGAGTGTGGTTATTTTCTAACCTCGAATATTTCATCTATTAATTTAATTCTCGACGAATATAAAACATACTCCAGGAAACATAAATCGTCAAATAAATTACTGCCTCAATTCGTTTTTAAAAAGAATTTAATAAAGAACTGTATTGACTGAATCTGATTCTGATGAAAGAGTTATGCATACAATTATTTACGTTTCTAACAAACAATGCGAAAGAGTAACAAATATTTCATAAGTAACAGCCTCTCGCACGATGTATTAGTAACTTGTACCGTCATCCGAGACCGCATGAACTGTTGTGAAATTGTGACACTTGAATAATCGATACAACAAATTGCCGCTCGATTCCCGACTCGGAATCGAGTATCGCGAGTAATCAAAGACGCCTCGACTGTTAGATTGTCGGCAATAAAATAATAATTATCTTTGCGTAACTTTGATTGTCTTTTATTTACTCAGGTCCGTTATTATTATAAAATGGTTATTTGTAGTGTTTTAAAACCACGAAACACTTATAGACATGACGTGAGAACAAAAGTTATAAATATTAATGGATACGTAGCAGAAACCCACCAACCTGTACTGAGCCAAGATATTCTCCCTTTATCTTCTTCCCTTGGCCGTGTGGTGACGGCAGAGTAGAATACAATTGTCACCACCCCAAATCTTTCCCGTGGGTGTCGTACAAGGCGACTAAGTATAAATTAGTGATGAAGAATGGGCAGCAGCGTTCCTCTTATACCATCCAGCAATGCACTGCGACTTTCGGGCCCGATAAATGGCAATAGGCTCGCCACCTATTACATGGGACCTAATATAATTGGCGAAACTTGGGTGCTAGTTCACCTCTGCCTACCCCTTCTGGGATATAGGCGTGATATATGTATGTATGTATGTATATTCTTCCACCCTAAAGAGGGTAAAACTTTAAAGAACTGGTGATCATGATCATGGTGATGATGATATAGAAAAAAGGACCTATGTTTTGGTAATAATAAAATAAGCTGAGTTGCTTATTCTTTTGTTATTTTTACTTAGAAAATAACAAAAGAATAAGCAACGAGAGCCGCGTGGTGACGGTAGAGCAGAATACATTTGTCACCACCCCGAGTCGTACAAGGCGACTAAGGGTTAATATAGCGATGTATAATAATGATATGTATGAGAGATGTATATTAATGGTAAAGCAGCATTCCTCTCATACCAATTAGCAAGATTCTGCAATTGATATTTCCGATAAATGGCAACAGGCACGTCACCGTTACATAGGACCTAACATAATTAGCGAAACATGGGTGTTAATTCACCTTTGCCTACATCTTCGGGGATAAATAGGCGTGTTTTATGTATGTACTTAATACACAAGGTTTTCCGCTTTCGGCAAATAAAAAACACCCTGATAAAATATTGTATATTATAACTTATTTTTTGACATGCTGTCTACAGGCATGTAAAAGTCTTTAAGAAACGAGGTTTATTTTAATCTTATTACAAAATACCGTGCGGTATGCATGCATGTTAATCCTATGGCTGGCCTCTATACTTGGTCATGCCGTAGGTGCCTCTAAACTTATTTGGATTTGACAGAGGTGAAGCCAGGAAGTTGATACGATTATGGACTGATTGGGCACGTGCAGATGATCGAGTACCTACGAAACCTGTTTGGACATTCGAGGATGCAATCGGCGTAATTATGTCGCAAAGTGTTTGCTAGCTATATAAAGCGTGGTATATGCGAAACGCTCGAAAATGTGATAGTTGGGGTTCTGTGTGGCCTTCAGTCGTTGAGCAAAACCTGATGCCGTACCATGAAGTATAAGTGCGGTCCAAACGCGGGTGACAAAACGGGACGCCGCTCTACTCGGCTTATAGCCTTGTCTAACTTTAACAATGGGAATTAAGTCGCGTTTAGAGTTGGTGGTAAGGCCCCTGATTGACTAGCATAAGCCTAAGAACCAATACTTGGGGGCTTGTGCTCAAAAACATGCGTCTTAATGCGACACTTTCGTCTATAAAAGTATATCTATATTATGTACAACAGTTCAACGACACAATGGCTTAGCGCCATTGCGTAAACTAAGCAATAAAGTCTAACCACAAATATATTATCTCAAGTTCCTCCTTGCCTCTGAAAACTACAAGGTACGTAAATCGCAGTATACTGCTAGGTGGCTTATGCTTACCGATGCTGTTTATTACTCAACATTGCCTTGTACGACACCTGAGGGGTGGTGACCATTGTATTCTGTTCCACTATAATTTCATCCATACGGCGTGAGGCAGGCTACCTTCATAATTCGACCCACTGTTGGGACACAAGCCTCTCCATGTCATCGAAAGAGGTTTAGGCAGTAGTCCATCAATGCGGATTGGTAGACGGTGTATAAGGTGAGCAAATACCTTTGCAAATCCATTAGTCGCCTTCTACGACACCCATTGGAGGCTATGGGGTGAAATTATTCTACCAGCCGGCATCACACGACTGCCTTCCCCTACAATATATTCTCTATCGACTCCATTATTGGACCCACCGAGTCACTATTACATTTCATCTTGTTAAAGCCCAACTGCTTTGAGTATGGCACTCGTAACATCTGCACTCATTACTTATGCTTGCATTACACACGTAGGTATTAAGCTCGTGCTTAATGGGGCTTAAGTAAGCTTGTTGTTAAGTGTTGTTTGTCTCGTGATGTGTATTAACCGTTGATGAACTTTTATAGACAATTGTGTAAGCTCAGTGTGTTTCTATAATTGCCTATACAACCAAATTGTTTTAGGATAAGTGGTGGATTACACAACATCAGATGTACACTATTATAATTACCAATTGGTTCTCGGAGATTAAAGCGTTAAGTTCAAGTTTTCCGCTTCTTAACGTAAAATATTTACTAACATTGTTCCAATGCTATAGTTGGCAAAATAACATTTTTATTAAATTTATTGTCACAATATTTATTTTTTGTTAGAAATTGTATAATTGAGTTATATATTTATATACCGTTATTACATTTAACTGCCGCACTCAGAGACGTTAAATAACGTTAATGAGTACTTATCGTCAAAAAATGACAATTCAAAACTAGTCGCTATTCTTGCCGGTTCTATGGTCTAGATTTAAATCAAAATTTTTGACATTAAATACTCATTAAAGTTAATTGACGTCTCTGAGTGCTGCAGTAACTATATTAATTAAAACAATACTATGGCAATGTTCAAGCTAGCGATATGGTATGCAGTAGGCAGGTACTGTCTTTTTCTAAAATTTCGAAACGTCATCTATCAAAAAATCCAAAATGGTAGTAGTAGCAGCTCAATTTATTCTATTTTCCCCTAAGTAGGGTGTATTAAAACACCCACCCCCTCTGTTAGTCTAATGAACTCATAGTGCTACTATTATTTAAATAAAATTCCCGTCTTGTTCGGCCGAGTGGTATAGGCATCTGCCCGGAACACGGAGGAGCGGGTTCGAAGACTGATTTTTCGAACTTTTTCTAACCACAAATTTCTGCGGGATAAATTTTCTAATATTTATATAATTTTGAAATAAAAATCAAAATAATAAATAAATAATTATATTTGCATAACAACAGACGCGTTAAAGTCGTATGCGGCGTAGTAGGTGAGGTATTAATATTACGAACGCACTGAAGACACATACATCATTTCTGTTAGGGGTTGCATAACATGATTTTATTTATATCAAAACTAGTAGCTATTAATTCCTGTCTGATCAATAGCCTAGATATTTACAGGAGTATTTTTTTAACTAAAAATTCATTATTTGCCGTCTCAGTACGTCGTTATTTGCCGTCTCCTTAGTGAACTTTATTATTTACGGCACATTTTTTTTATTTACATGAGATAAAATTTCGAAAGGTAATTTTATGCAAACAGTTGTTTCTATAGTACAATACAACATATTATTATTACAGTAAGTACAATGAAATAATAGTAATAAATAATACTATTCTTCTTCTTCTTCTTCCTGCCCTGTTCCCAGTCTATCTGGGGTCGGCGCAGTATGTTTCCTCTTCCATTCATATGTCAGACGTCATCAAGCCATCCACTCCCTTTTGATTCATATCATCCATCCCACCGTAAAGGTGCTAGTGATGAATGAATGTATAGAAAAGAGACGGAACGGACCATGTCGAGAGACCCATGAACAGAGAGAGTGATTAGAATGACAACATTCCAATAATATGTTACTCTCATACTATCACTCTCATACTCTCATACTGCTCAAGGTTTTAGCTTAGGTTTTACAGCCGGCCGCCTGCCTGACACCAACCCTCCTTGGGTACGCTGTTGTTGGTGGTTTGCCCTCCACCATTCGGGTGCCCCAAGGTGCTTATTGGTCTACACCGGGCAATCTCCCTTAGTCGACTTTTACGATACCCATGGGATGAGTTGGGGCTGGCCTATTCTACGTTATTTGTTCGCTCCCAGGCCAGCATAGAAGGCATAATAAATAATACTATTATCGGAGTAAAAATATCTATCTGGTATAGGAACTTATTTACCCAGCGTGATACTTTATTATAAAATTATCTTTCAAAATACAGGAAATTATTATTGATGCCTAATTAATTTTAGCAAGTGTTCAATATGTGCTAACTGAAACTTACGTAGGTATTTCAAACATATTTTTATCCAAATGCTTTGCACTAATAATATCTTCACCGTATATGGATAGGGTATAATATTGCATAACTTGTCATAAATCAAAATTAACGACGACATTGGACTTTACCTTTTGGTAAAGATCGGTCCAATTATGGCTTCCACCAAAGGGCCTTAAAACATCTCTTAGCATGCTGATGATGAACAAAGCCAGTTTTTATGTGATGGAGAACTAGATTCATAATCGGCTTAAAACTGTTAAGATGAAATTAGAAACAATAGTTTGAATACCAGAATTATATTTATAATTATGGTGCAATATGTTAGCCAATTTGATGAGCAGGTGTAGGTCAACATTAGTTTTCTTTAATACGTAAATTCCATTTGTCCTTGACTTAGAATCAAATAGTTTTATGTTTTTATTTACATGTGTTTGCAGTAAGTCGTATATAGTTCACATCTTGAAGATATTACCAGCTACCTGCTCATTTTTATTAATTGTCATGTTTTTATTTTGTTTATATTTATACGTGAACATCACTTTTCTACCCTTTACCTACACGTTTTCCCCATTTTTCTACACGTTCCTAGTTCTTATTAGTTCATTCGTTCGGTCGACGCAGTATTAACCCCTTTAATGAAAATTGGATACCTATATCCGCCATTACTATTGAAAAAGTGAAAATAATTTTAAAAAAACTGGCTTTAAATTGTTAGCTTATCACGATGTGACCACATTTCATAGGGTGTCGAAATTATCAGTCTATGTCATAGATAATATAATATAAATGAAACGAACATTACTCTTATGTGATATATTATATTTAGTAACTTAATTGTAACATAGCTATAATAACATAACTTATGCAGTGGCCTGATTTTAAAGTGATGCTTACTGCAATAAAAAAAATTAAAAACATTTTATTAGGAAACGGTAATTTACGTAACCATTGGCATTATTCAAAGTTTGCAGATCAATGAAGAGATAAATTTGCTAACATTATGTATATGTACAAAGATTTCAATCAGACGTCCATCTTTGCGTATGTTAGGAATTTAAATGTTACGTTAACTCAAGAAAACAAGTTTAATAAATATGGCTTGTTAGATGCTTACAAGCACTGAGATATTCTTGAAAAAAGATTAACTTATTATTCATACACACGTACAAAAACTGATTATGCACAAATAATAAATAACAGTCAAGAGGACAAACAAAATAATAATTGTTAAACTACAATAGACTTTAAAGAACAAATTTATTGAACGATTGTCCCTACTAATTCATTTGTTATTTTTTTAACACCTAACTTTAATAGCACTTTATTTACTTTTACTCATCGAAATAACCTGAAAAAGTTTCATACACCTTCAGAGAGATATACATCTTTTTATAAATACAATTTACTATTGCAATATTATAATTGCTGCTGTGTGGTGACGGCAGAGCAGTATATAATTGTCACCACCCCCATCTCTCCCGTGGGTGTCGTACAAGGCAACAAAGGGTACACACAGCAATGAGTAATGGGCAGCAGCATAAATTGCGCACAAATTTTCCTGAAGCTTGAAGCTTAGTTCTCAATTTAATAGACTGCTAAAGACAAGGTCTGCTTATCCGAGCTTTCACAGAGGTTATTAAAAGTTTTGCAACACAAGTGGAATGCGACTTATGAATTTGCATCATATGATCGTAGTAACCTGGCCTATGTTTTAAGCATAGGACGCTCCGCATTCATCTGAGGAGGAAGCTCTTTATAATAAAAAATAAATGACATTCAATAAACTATTCGATTTTAACATTATATAAATGTTAGAAAAATTAGTACAAAGATTTTGGTGGTTAGAAAAAGAATTTCACTTGGGTGGCCGAGAGTGACAAGTGTCTTGGGTGGCCGAGCAGGCAGGCACCTGCTCGGATAGCAGGGGACGCGGGCTCGATTCCCGCCTCAAGACCATAATTTTTAGAAATTCTTTTTCTAACCACCAAAATCTTTGACATTCAATATTTAGTAATTTGTTCGTGCATAGTGTGACAAGGCAATAGATCCCATAGACAAGTAATTATTAGTTCTACTGGAATGTTCATCTGCATATCCTGTTGTCATGTCAGTGTCAGTCAGTCTTGTGTTGTTGTGCGCGAGATGATTTTGACATGATTATATTTGAATTCGACATACACCTTGCCTAAATTGTATTTCAATATTTGTTTTTTTTTCTGGGCGATACTCATAAACATTAATAGAGTACATTCCACAGAATTAATTCGCCAATTAAACAATTATTATAATTATTGTAATAACAGATCCACTAGTGTGGAAAAAAGCATTAAAGCAAGAGAATAATATTTTACGGACGTTGACTCATCATCATCATCATCATCACCAGCCCTTTAATTTCCCCACTGCTGGGGCACGGGCCTTCCCTATGGATGGAAGAATATAGGGAGATTGGGCCATAACCCACCACGCTGGCCCAGTGCGGGTTGGTGGGTATTAACGACTGATCCAGCCGGGACCACCAGCTTAACGTGCCTTCCGAAGCACGGAGGAACTCGAGATAATAAATTTTTGGTCACCCATCCAATGACCGGCCTAGCGAACATTGCTTTGTTTACGCAATCGCAGGCCAAGCGCGCTATGCTACTGCGCTAGCGAGCTCCTCCGGATGTTGACTGCTGTTCTAATATTCTGGTAATATCCTTTTTACACACATAAAATCATCACTGTCGTAAAAGACGATCAATAAGCGTCTTGGGTCACCCGAATGGCGGAGAGTAAACCACCAACAACAGCATACCCCAATCAAGAACAATATCACCCTTTCGAAATGTGTTTATAGGACGCATTTTGTTATTTTCATTAGTATATGCACACGTTGAATAAACATTACCTTAACAGAACGGGTGCCGCAAGAAAGATGATTTGCGACGCGGTGATACTGAATGAGATTGCGTAACTAAGTCCGTCTTAGGGTTACCAGTTTGACTACCGATCTAAGAAATAAAAAAAGAGAAGAAAATTCTCAAGGGCCTAATTGTTCGATTTTAATTTTAACATTATATAAATGTTAGAAAAATTAGTACAAAGATTTTGGTGGTTAGAAAAAGAATTTTCGAACCCCCGTCCGCTGCTATCCGGCCAGGTGCCTGACCGCTCGGCCACCCAAGACACTAATTAACTTTCCGAAATTCTTCTAACCTTTACACTTCACGTTGTAAGCCAACGGGTACCCTCGCAATGTAGAAAAGCAGATATTTTTACAAATACCGTGCGTTCGGTTAAACTGGGGTTTGCTTTATAAACTATTCGATTTTAATTTTAACATTATATAAATGTCAGAAAAATTAGTACAAAGATTTTGGTGGTTAGAAAAGGGCCTAATTACCACAGGCGCAATATTTATAATACTATAGGCGCAAGGTCCTAATTAATATAGGTTCCGTTTTTTCACGATATAATGCAATAATGTCATACTTAGCTTTATTATATTTATTCCGTAAAGCAGTCTGTTTATGCTATAAAACCTAAGCGTAATCAGATAATATATAATTAAGGAAACATTGTGGACTGGATACCATTTTTGCGGCAGTTTTTAGTTAATTAGTATGGCAATATTGCAGAGATCTTTGGATGGCAAGAACCCAATTAAAAATTATATATTCAAGGAAATCAATGTAAATGTTACGCGAATAGTAATATTCATTATGAGTGGGCAAGGTTGATGGAAGGAAGAGACGATTGGGATCAAAAAAAAATTAAATTCACGCCAATACAATTATTTATTTATATGATCCGTAACAATGAGACAATTTTAAAGATCCTATGCTGTAAATAGTAACAATGAGACAATTTTAAAGATCCTATGCTGTAAATAAGTAATCTAAATTTAAATATTTATATTTGATTAATTTCTAAAGTAAATTTAAATATTTGCCATGATTAGGACCAAAAATAATTGTAAAACATAAAAATTTCATGATTGGCTCTTACCAACAGCGCCGCCTAAAATGCTGTAAAATAACAATGAATACGGATATTCTTCATTTTACCCAACGAATGTGTTGATTTCATTTAAGTTATTTAATATTCTCTAATAATCTCAATTCTTTAATAATCTCTTCCTCATAAATTGTAGGTTAGTAATAGTTTTTGAGTTCCATCCGTCTTATCATATTAGTGACAGCCCTAATATAGGGTCGGCATGTCAGTTTGACCCGGGCAGTGCAATATACCTGATAAGTAGTCGCCTAATTTGGCAACTTTCGTAACGAAACGAGGGAGCGACTGGGTACTAATGTTTAGGTGATTGTCTTTTTTTTTATAACGAGGACTGTTAGTTCAGCGATATAAATTTCCTAGTTATCGATCAAAAATAATGCTTAACATTGCAGATTTTTTCAGTAAATTGAGTACTTTCAAAAAGTTGTATCTGTTTGGCCTTTCAAAAGAATTAAAACATTTTTATTTCATTAAAGTACATTTCCTGGGTAGTGGTTATAATGTTAGTGGTAATTGAAAATTGGAACGTACAATCGTTCAGTACGAACTGAATTAACGATAACGAGGAAGTAATGCTAAAGCGATTTGAGAATCCGCTAATACTGTTACGGAATGCTCGCATCATGATCTATCATTTTTCAATTTCATCTCACGCATTGAGATAGTAACTTGTTATGCAGCCATCGAAGTTCTACGATCTTAATTGATAGAAGGGTAATTTAGGTCAAGCCGAGGTCGACCAATAAAAATTGATTCTGAAGAAGATCCGTTTAAAAAACCATTAAATGTTTGTTGCTCACGCGAGGGCAACATTCGTGGCGTTCTGCCTAATTTTAATGTTTACCATTGTATGGATACCGAAGTGTAAACTATTTCATACACTGTAATTGCAAAATAACTCTTATTGCTTCCCATAAGGTGTCATAGCGTGGAACTTTACCTGCTTCGGATTGTACTGGCTGTCGGGCCTTGCGGTGACCTTTAGCTCGGAGGATGTTCGCATTCCAATTTGAAGATTCAAAGGCTATATTTATGTAGAAACAGGTCCATTGTTCTGCTGCTCCGCTTATGTACCTGATACAATGATTTCGTTTGGTAATTACCGTATCGTTGCGCGGATTGCGTGTGCGATAGACTGCACTGTATCAGTGATAGACTCAATAAATATTCATTAATCTTTTGGGGAAAGGTTGGCAATACTCACGCCTTTTTGATAAAACAGAAACTTTGGTCTCGTTATTTCTTTTTGCATTTTCTTTTTACGTTATAGTGCTTCTATACAGTGCAAGTGGCTGGAATAAGTAAAGGTGCGAGCGACCGTGTAAATTACCATAACCGTTTGTCCTTTATGATTTTTTTCCTCCTAAGCATTCATGTAATATAAATTCATATAATGAACAAAATCTTTATATACACCGAATTAAGGGATAATTAAGATTATTACACGCGGTCAATTATTCAACTTGACCTAAATAAAACTATTATTTATATAAAAGTTATTTGAAATGAAATGAAATTTATTTGAGTTCAACTAAGTTTACATAATTTGGTCACTGTTACAATCATTTAGTATTAAGATACATCCTTATTTACAATAATTTTTTAACAGCATCACTGGTCTTCATACTAGGATACCCTGTGTCATGAAGAACAGATTATATAATTCAAAGAAAACACTGTCATCACAAACCAAAAGTAACTAAAGTAACTGCCACAATTTATTTACAAAACTACGACTCCCTCATCATAAATGAAATATATTGTAATTGTTAGGTACGAATAAATTTCATCGATATTGATGCAATGCGCATCAAAGATGGATAAGACATTCGATACCTTTTATAAGGCATACAATGTTCCCACAGTCTCTTCTTTTTGTACTTCCGCTAATTACACAACAACATTAATCATTCTGTCTTGAAAATCAATTAAAGCATTACTTGGTGAAATATAATGATCCAGCAGATAAGAAACAGACTTTAATTATAATAATTTAAGGTGCAAATTAAATGGCAGCCGGAATAGTAGTCGTGATTGTCCAAATATGCCCAGACGCAAGGTCCCTGCACTTCATCACACCGTTCTCCGCCATTGTGTTGGAACATGTGCGGACAGGCAGATTATTAGTAGCATTATGAGGCGCCCTAAATTCTTTGGCAAATACCTATTGGAAGCAATTGATAATTGATAGGTATTACGTCCTAGAGTAGGTACCGCAAGATGAGAAAGAGTGAAAACATGAATAAAATAATTTTTAAATAAGCGTCAGCTGATTAGATGGAAGGAAGAGTATAATGATAATAATTTGCTTGTAAATAGAGTCATTACTTTAATTTTAATCTATATAGCCACAAAAAAGTTGTCGATAAACTCTAAAGATTGGGTGAAATTGTGTATAGTCGCCTTGTACCGTCCCGGTAAAAATAACGAAGATGCCAGCTCAAAGGGGAACCAAGTTACACTTACACTTTATTTTTAAAAAAATGTAAAAGAAAAATATGATTTTGACCATTTTTGATCTTTATTGACACATTTAGAACCTATTAACACAACAAAATTATACATTTTAGATACAAAATTACAATGTGTTGTAATGCACCGAACGGTGGCATTGTGATCTCGCATTATGACAACAAAAAGTGTCTAATTTTATTATCTCTCTATTCATTAATTGCTATAACAATACTCTTTGTGCGCACAATAACCACGATACAATCACAGGAATAACCTCCGCTGCAGTTGAGAAAACCTACGCGATCATGCGCGGTGCGCAGGCGCAAAGTTCGCGACGTTGGTGTCTAGTTCCAAGATGAGTGTAAATTTTTTGATAGAATATTAATTTAAAATTTGTTTGTTAATAACCCGCACTGAGCCAGCGTGGTGGGTTATGGCCGATTCTCCCTATATTCTTCTATCCATAGGGAAGGCCTGTACCCCAGCAGTGGGGACATTAAAAGGGCTGGTGATGATGATGGTGATTTGCTTGTTATTTGAAAATTATGTACTTAAATGTAAACATAAAATATTTTTCACTTCTCATGCTCTGAAAGTGCTTATTTGTGCAGGATATAGGCTGCACAAAATCGAATTTTGTGCTCTAGAGCATTAACGTATCCGCTCATAAATGTGCATATATTAAGGCAAAGAAAATGAGCTATGCAGCCAAACACAATAAGAAATTCAGAGATAGATTTTTTTATTTTTTAATATTTACTTAAATTTATTTGCCTAATGTGTTTTTTAAGACATAAAACATATTAACATTTTAATTCAAGTAGGTACGTAGGTTATTAAATTAATTTAAGAAAATTATTATTTCAAAATTAATTTAATACTTGGCTGTATAGGTCTGCAGCCCAAGACTAATATAAATGGGAAAAACAATTTCCTTCAGCATTCAAACAAACATGTTATGATGAAATACTGTTTTATTTCGTCGCAATCGAAGTGAAAAGCAGAGTTTCTAACTCGTCCACAAAACCATTTTTGTCCGAGACTTTTAGCAGCTCGAGCCGAAGGCGAGGGCTGATAGTAATGTCGATTTGTGCACTTGATGGAAAATCTACAATTTCATCCCACCATCTCGGAAAAAGGGTTTTTTCTCTCAGATATCTGAGTGCAATAGCCGTTTTTATCCTCTAGAGGATAAAATAAATTTAGAACATCGTGTGCAATGAGTTTGTGAATTCAAAACATCATTATACCTATTTATTTCTACCTCCATGGTGCCGAAATTATCATGCAACCTATTTTAATTTGTTAAAAACTCAGACTCGGAACCTTCTTGGTGTACCTTTTTTGTAATTTGCTTTGCGCGCGCCATTTTCTTTTCACTTCATAAATTTGTTAAAACCTAGGAGTTCCGTGACGGTCAATCAGCTTGGTGTTTTGTGGGTGTTTCTGGGTGATTGGGTGTTTCTGGGTGAATGGGTGTTTTGTGGGTGTTTCTGGGTGAATTGGTGTTTCTGCGTGAATGGGTGTTTTGTGGGTGTTTCTGGGTGAATGTGTGTTTTGTGGGTGTTTCTGGGTGAATGGGTATTTTTTTTTTTGGGTGTTTCTGAGTGGGTGTTGAGCGTGTGTTTGGGTTAATGGGAGGGTGTTGTGGAAGTTTCTGGGTGAAAATAGAAACTGTTGTGATTGTATTTTTTTTGTATTATGCAATTTCTTCGTTGTGGGGGGGGGGGGGGGCTGAAAAGTTACGTGTTGCAAACTCACTCGAGTGCAAAGATTTTTCATCTTGTGCTCTTTTGTTTCGCTCGCTATCGCTCGGATTCTAATTTTTATAATTTTTTAATTTTAGAATCCTTCGCTAGCTCAGTCATCAAAATTGAGCACGCGGTTAAAGAACAACTTTGCACTCACGCACAACAAATAACTATTCTATATAAACATTTTACTGAAAACTCTGATTATTTATAAGCATAGTTAGTGCTAATGTTAATTGTCAATATTACACAATATTAATAAAACGGTAATTATGGATACATTTTTTTGTCTTCCTCCATACAAATTGTTTGGTGAGTAAATCAAAATGTATGGAAAAATGTAATAAAATTAAGTTCAAAATTGTGCATTTTTTATATCATCATCGTGTTTATAATGACTAATGAAGTTAGCACGTGCGTTATTTCTGGTTTTGGTTGTCGTTGTACATTAATATATTGTAGAATAAAATCCTATCATTTTATTAAGAGAAAGTGTTGTTGCTGTTTTTAATTAAATAATACAATATTAAATTTCCGTTTTGCCTTTCATTCTATACCTATTTTACCCCAAACAAAACCCAAAACAAAAGAAAGTGAAAATAGCCGATTCCGCTGCCACATGACGTGTGCCTGTAGACGTTACATAAAAATATGTAAAGGTTAATCAAACAAAAATATGTTTTTGCTAACTTCGCTGTCAAATACATAGCCGTACCCTGAGGCATCCCCATTGTTTGCTAATATGAATCGTGTTGCTAGCCGCCCAATTGCCGCCCATAGAATTAGCAAGTGGCTCTGTGTAGTTGAACATAACATTTTATTGTTTATATACTACACACTTACATTCCATGTTAGCATTATGAATGAATATAAATTTTAATGAACCTGAATATAACTATCGTAATGGACGAACGATAACAATCAGATATTTTACGTGATTCATGTAATATACTCCTCCTACATTTGAACATAGCTGAGTGAGTCACTTCTCTTTGATGGTCGGTACCTAAACGAATCATTCCAAGGCAGCTTTGAGAATGTCTGTTTGATTGTTTATGCTATATGAAACTTATTAATGGTTTAACTTAAGTTAAATACCCCATCCTGTGTAGGCTGCTGAAATTCACTAAGGGATTGGGTTGGTTGGAGGAGCCAGGAACACAAAGACCTAATCGATAGGCTAAGTGCGGCCTAAGTAAAACTATGTCCAAAACATCCTGGTATAGTTAGTGCATTCGATTGTTCTAATAACGAATGTTCTAGACGGTACCTAATTTCGTAGTTAGTATTAAATCTACAAATGCTTTGAAAATTTCACAACCACGATTATAATTTTTAAGAACAATTAAGTAATTCAATTACAGAATCTAGAAATTGTATAATTGTCCACAAAAGTGTACGTAATTCACATAAACAATAAAGTTACCTTAAGGTTCATCCATAACGTACTCAGAATTTTAACCAACGCAGTCAATTATTTTGTACACATTGAACTTACATTAAAATTTGTGTTGAACACATTCCGGGGACTTGATTACTCCAGTGTAACGTTTTCCTTCCGTTTTAATAAGAATTATTTCCTGCATACATCTACATACTACTAAATACTAATTCAACCGTGCGTGTCAAGATGTGTGAAGTAAATTCTATCGCCGTACAACATGTGAGTTTTCTCTTTGAAAAATGCGAATATGTTTAGATATCAATATTTAAATAGAATAATCAATGATAATGATAAGCTGAAAAATGCTTTTGATAAAGATTTTTGATAGATATTCCTACAAATTCATATTTGAGAATATAGGGTTCACCCAATTGTCAGTTATCGCACTAGACCGTGAAAAATCCAAGTTTCTGGGTTTTTATCTCTCAGAAACTTGGATTTTTATCTCAGTACAAGCACACTTTGTTAAATAGGTTAGTTAATCTCCCTCTGTCTACTATTACGACACCACAAGAGTGAGTCGAGGCTGTCACATTCTACGTGTTTTTAAACAGGGAAAGATTAAAATATTCTCACTTATAGGTAGCATTAGTTTTAAATGTCCGAAGAGGTTCTTGGAAGCTTCCAATTGTTAAATGTTTTTAATTTGACTTTGCTCTCATAATCTAACATTAATCATGACTGACCTCTCGTCGACTTTACAAGGATGCTCTTCGCTTTATATGTATAGATTTTATTTATGAAGATTCATTGTCGGTATCAGAAGTGCCAGCAACATATTAGGATGATATGAATACATTAGAACGTTTAGATAATACTGTCCTTTTATGGCGATCAAAAGTTTAATCCGATATTCATGAAAGAATAATTAAAGTATTTTCCTCTACATTTTTTGGGTAGTAGGGACTTTTTTTAAAGTTCGGTGGACACTATTTTTAAACAATTGCTCATTGTACTCTAGTACATACGACGCCTGCCGCCTGTCAATGTTCGGTAGGTACTCGAACACATTTCATGTCCAACAATTTAACGAATAATCATATGACCAAGCTTAAGGTTCAATCAGTCATAATTACAGATCGTATCGTATAGCTGAAAGTCGGGGGAAACCGCTGGATACGGGCACCGCAGGACCGATCAGTTTTGAGATTATTGGGGAGGCGGTCTCTCGCTGACTACCGACTGGCTTTTTTACTAAAATTACACTGATTTCCATCATATTTTTTCATTAGAGTTATGGTATAGACATTTAATGAAAAGAAACGAACTGCATGTGACTAAAAGAGTGCCGAACAAGAATGTTGAATGATAGAGATGACAGCTAAGAATAATGAATGGAAGAAAGAAATGTAGTGCGCCAACCCCAAATGAAATGGGAGGATGATGTTTAGTGATTGTCGCTCTACGTGTATCATTAATCATCATCATCATCACCAGCTCTTTATTGCCCCACTTCTGGGCCACAGGCCTTTCCTGTGGATGGAATTATTCATTCCGAAGCACGGAGGAACTCGAGATAATAAATTTTTGGTCACCCATCCAACGAACGGCCTCAGCGATATTGCTTAGTGTACGCAATTGCAGGCCAAGAGCGATATGCCACTACGCTGCATTATGACTGAGCTTTACTTACGACTTAATTATGTAGGATCCAGAGACACAGTCGACATCTTGGACAAAATGGCCATCAGATTGTCGTCAATATTGTTATCAATTTTATTTCCCCGTCCTTGAACTAAATATGCTTCATGCTCTAGTGCGATCAAACCACAGTACTTGTCCAGTGTTTGCCGAACGGAGCATGTCGACCAAGCATTCTGAGGCAACTCCATGGCATATTTGATGATGCATTGTTTTTTTTTCAATAGTGATGAAACTTATCGACTTTTGTCTGTTCGCTTAGCTACTTGATGTTGAAAGTACTGTGAAATATACAAATCTATCCGGTGTTAATCATAATTATTGTAATAAGTCCCTCTAATGTTATAAAGTTGATAGTTTGGATATAAGTGGAAAAATAACCAAACGAGCTGCCTACTAAAAGAAAGTATGAAATTTATTCAACATTTTAAAATTAACTAATACAACTATTCAGTCTATCTGTCCATCCTATCCATTCTTACTTTGGTACTTATTACAATATAAACAAAAACCGAAGAGATGGTTGGAATAACGAAACTAAACTAAACGAACTAAATCTTTCGTCAAGTGAGAGAGAGAGTTAAAGATAGATTAAAACTATAAACGCGTAAAAAGTCTTTTCTTTACTATAAAATAAGTTTGCTACACTATTCGATCATTGCCAAATGTCTTCGGTTTGATCGAAAATCTTGACACGGCCTTGACATACCGAAACATAATTATCATTCAAATCAGTGTATGTGTCGATTAGAGCATGTTCATCCTGTGAATCATGTCTCGCTCAAACGCTAAGACATAAGTGTACCTACATTGAACGGTAATGTTATTCACGTGTTGGAATAATCATCGCGTACATTAATATTGACATTTAAAAAATAACAACTCCATATTGTACTGATGTAATCAAACCGTAAATGTCAGTTTGCGTGATTTGGAAAATATTAAACATTTTATAACAATGCAACGTAAGTTTAATATAGGTACCTACTGACGTGACGATTACATACATACTATTTTATTTGGTAGGTGAATGTTTATTTTGCTGTGTTTGATTAAGATGTTTCTTTGGCTGTCTTAAGCTGCAATTGGTACTAGTTTTTTATTAATTTTGTAAGCAAATGATTTGTTTCATCGGAACATGTTATAATAATTATCATTTTTTTCAAGCAGTAATTATCGTGCTGCGTTCATGGTGATTAATAGTACATCAGCATTTTTAAATGTAACATAGGATCAGAGAGAATAAGGCAAAATCGTGATGGGCAACATAGATACATGGGGGAAGAGCGGGCAAGAGGTATAAAACAAGAGAAACGGACGGACAGTCTTGCCTATAGCACTATCCAATATACAGAGGCAATGTAACAGATGCAGAATCTATTAATATCCTCAAAAAAAATCAGCATTTTCCTTGGAATCATATTATGTCGAATTTAGATTACACTTCTTAGGCTGTAATTTTTTTTATTATGCTGGACAGTGAAGCTCATTCCCTTCATCTCACCTGTAGGCCTATTCGCTAACTTTTTTTGACAGTTGAAAGTGATGATCACCTATTTACTGATCCATTACTACTTTACTATAACGCTATTGTGACACTTGTCCTGTGAAAACAGTAATGGATAAGTAAATAGTTCGGTGATCATCACTTTCAACTGTCAAAAAAAGTTAGCGAATAGGCCTACTGAAGGTAAGTGACGATGAGGACCGATGACGAAATCGAGCTTTACCTGGAACTATCAATCACCGACGGGCTGGCTATCTTATCACAAATTTTCGGACCACATTTTGAAGAACTGAAGAAGTCCGTTTAAATAAAATGGTTTATTGAAATTTTTCTTTTGTTTAATCTGTAAACTAAATTATTTTCGTAGTTTTACAATCCATCTACTTTATATAACAAAATTAGACGTAGCCAATGTCAAGTGAACTAAATTCGCATAAATTTGCATACTCTTATCTCTAATTATCAAAATATAACTTGTTCAGATGTAAAACAAGCCATTCACAATTAAAAACACAGTGAACCATTCACACATGATTGCGAAATTATATTTTAAGTAATGTAGGTAGGTACCTACCCACTGACAATAATTACCTTTCAAAAAGTTTCCCAGTACACGCATTGTTTCATGTTAAGTATGTGCGCATTTGTGAAAAACCCATTCATGGTTTTGCAATAATGTCACTCAGCTAACTGAGCTATACAGATAGTAAGAAAAATATTTTTTTTATCACGTATGTTATATATTATGATTCATTCACATTATTTAAATGTTAGAAAAATAGATCAGAAAATTCAGAAAAATTATAACAAATCTGGTTTGCAGTCTCGGCCAACTGGATAATTACTTTTTAGTAAATTACCTTGGGTTTGCTTAACTTTAATATAAAACATACACACATGTGTATAAACTTTCAGAATTCCTCTCTTCATTTTATGTAACCTATGAAATGCAAAAGGGAATCGAACCCGCGTCTTCCGCGATCCAGGCAGCTGGCTATAATACCAGTCGGCCAACTAAGACTGTGTTTGAAATTATTTATTTTTACAGATTTTTAGTTGCTCAATAATAAATCTTATCCAGGACGTCACTCACCCTGAACATTATGACTACGGTTGCGCCACTGAAAGCTCGCTCCGCGGGGCGCCACGACTCCTGATCAGCCAGATAGGCAAATGATAAGCGACCGTGGGAATTGACATATCTTCAACCAGCTTAGGAGCAAAATAAATATGCCAGTCTGGAACTTACAAACAGACAATTTGCAGACAGACGGTTTGCTTTTAGTTATATGGAGGTCGCTTCCGATCTACGCAGAGCAGATTAGGCTAACATACATGCATAAAATCACCTATCGTCTATTCATCTTCGAAGAAAGTAGGGATGAATTAACATCTTAGTTTGGCCAATGTTCACGTCCCATATAATAAATAGGTGGCGAGCCTATTGCCATGTATCGGACACTTAAATCGTAGTATGTTACTAGGTTCTATGAGAAAAACGCTGCTACCCATTAGTCGTAGCTGTCATGTCACAAATTATGATTACAAAGTAAAAGGGGTAATAAATTATTCTGTCCTTTTTTCTATGTAAAATAAATTATTAAAATTGTTATATAGGTACTCGAGAGCTTTGGGCTTTCTTTAGCTAATCACAGACCTTTTTGTTACAATTTGTAACTTTAGTATTTAGGTATTATATATTGGTATTTAATATTTTAAAGTATTCTTAAGTTTTGGTAAGACCTTTTTGCAAAGGAATGGTCGTCTGCACTGACATTCGCCTTACCCGCCGTAAATCAACAGTTCTAGCGATAAAAATCGAAAATCTCATTATTGTTCGTGAACATAAAATAACACCAGATTTATGCATTTAGTCTCAGCTTACTCCAACTCAATATAATCCAATAATTTAATCACTCCTACAGATTTATTTTAAATGACCAATCACTAAGACCTCTGTGTGATGTGTGTTGCAAAAAACAAAATCGCACCATCCTCTGTTTGTCCGATGTATTCCTCACAATACTATGTCCGTAAAAGAGTCATCAATCATGCTCAAAACGTGAAATCTGACAACTTTTCTACCCTCTCAAGAGCATTGATGCAATGTTATATTAATACTTACCAAAATTCAATATAAGTCTAATCTTTGGCAACGGCAACATAAAATAGGTTCTGAAAATTATGTAAACACGAGAGTAGGTAATTATTTTAGGGAGTATACGTGTTTTGGGCCGACATCCCCCTACCTTGTATTCCTAAAGAAGTGCCCCAGAAGTGGAGGCATTCATATGTAGATAATGATATTCTCTTGCAATAAAAAACGATCTAATATATCTGTTAATAGACCACTATTTTAACTTAATTACACAACTTGACCCCATGCCTTAATTGATACAATTAATCATAATCTCAACAGCGCCCGGCGATATTTTAATGCGAAAAGACGCTCGAATTCTTTTAGTCAAAACGAGATTCCTTTTACCTCATCAATTTCTCGTGCGGGGCTATTCGTTCGTCTGCGTCAGCATTAGAGTTAGACGATTATCGTAGCAATCAAGTCTGGCGTGAGAATTGTCCGTCCATGGACCGCTCTATCCAACCAGCTCATTAAGTAAGCTCCTACTAGCGAGCCAGCCTCAGGCCTCACGGGTTGTGCAATAGGCACCAACGTGTGTGATGACTTTGTTGCTACCCATCTGAATTGTTTATGCTTTCCAATTTATCACTAATTTCCTTATTAACTGCACTCGCCAAGGAAATTACATTTTCCTCCAATATTCAGTGAATATTTATAGAATCAATAATAAACTATGAAACATAAAATAAGGGTCATTTTGTATGGTGACGTCAGATCAGAATGTAATTGTCCAGATATAACGTAGTAACGATAATCTCGCGATTGTCGTTACTACGATAAACGAGCCCTTGACGGTTTAAGAAATGTGGGTGTTAATGCACCTCTGCTTGCTCGGGGATTATTAGGCGGATTAACCCTTGTTGGGTTATGTGTGCAAATTTTCTTTGCCAGTTTTCATTGGATGGAAAACTTATTACAAAACACTAAGATTCAAATTACAATGGACAATATTTTACCACCGCCCTATTATAGGTATGTATACATGTAAATACATACATAAATGACGCTTATATCCCCGAAGGGGTAGGCAGAGGTGAACTAGCACCCACGTTTCGCCAATTATGTTAGGTCCCATGGTGGCGAGCCTATTGCCAATTATCGGGCACAGAAATCGCAGTACTATTGCTGGGTGGTATGAGAGGAACGCTGCTGCCCATTCCTCATCACTGATTTATCGTTAGTCGCCTTGTACGACACCCACGGGAGGGATATGGGGTGGTGACAATTGTATTCTACTCTGCCGTCACCACACGGCATTCAAGTGTTAAATAATGCACCTTTATTGAGAGACAAAATAGAAAAAAGCACTAGGTGTCTAAACACCCACTTCTACATTTTAAAGCACATGCTTGCGACCTAATTGTCGTGATAATCTAAAACTGAAGAAGTATTCTTATGGTGATTCACACACGGAACTAGTTGAGATCATTATCGATCCAGGATCTTTGCGTTCAATGTTAGTACTCGAGCCCATTAATCAGCTATTATCAAAATTACATCTCCATTGGTTTAAAACCTACGTTTTTTAGTTTCCCAAATACAGAATAGTGCAACCTTCGATTTAAGTGTAACCTCTGAAGATTGCTATGGCCATTTACTTTTTTGTTTGATGATGTATTCTTTAATAATATAATGGCATGCCATTGCTTACATTGTAATGGTTGGTCGTTGTCTAAATATCTTTGTATTAGTTTAAAAAATAGTACAAATTAAATGGTATTAGGTTTATTACATTTGACTGATCTTGTAGTATTTAATAGTCACTATACCTAGCACTCTTGTAACACATAATTTAAGACAACATCGCATCATGGATATTTTTAAGTGAGTGTGAACTCTTTCAATTGACACCGGCGTGTTAACATTTGATAAAAATCACTTTGCATATAAATCACTTGCATAATAACTAGCTGTATTAGGTAATTGCAGTGTTCTGAACACGCTAAATAGTACTCCGGACGCACAGAGGCAATCTCGCTTTCGTTCCGGGCTTCTATTATCAAGTTTTTCCCACAATTAGACGCGCCGATTGGTCGAGATAGCGAATATAGAGATGCATTTCTATTATATTTATCGCGGTTATATGAAAGAGATCTTTCATTTAACTACCTAACCGGAGAGGTTGATCTGTTAGTATTGACCAACTTTGCTTATTTGTATATTTTAAGGTATCAGCAATTAATATGGTATTAATTGTCCACCATGAACAGAGAATAGAATATTTTCACTATTATTCATTCTTACGAGGTTTTTTAATAAATGTTGTTTTCATTATTGCTCATCCATGCTGGCCTAGGAGCGAAAAAATTGCAAACAATGTGTCATAACTACTATTGGACCAGCCCGGGTAACATGACCACTGAAAAACGATATGCTATAGCCATTTATCGCTTTGAACTGTCAAAACTCCAATGATTTTTGACATTTCAAAGCGATAAATGGCCATATTTTATAATAATATCGTGTTTTGGTGGTCATGCTAGCCGGGCAGGGGTGTCAAATAAGCACCCTGGGGCACCCGAATGGTGGTTGACAAATCACCAACAACAGCATACCCAAAGAGGGTTGACATCAAGCAGGCAGCCGGCTGTAAAATTTAAGCCAAAACATTGTGCAGTATGGATTGGAATGTTGTCATCCCAATCACTCTCTCCGTTAATTGGTCTCTCGACATGGTCACTTCCGTTATATTTATTATTTCTATACATTCATTCATCACTTTTCCGCACATTTCCGGTGTGATGGGTGATATGGATCAAAAGGGAGGGTATCGCTGAGTATGGCTTGAAGGTGTCTGGCCGATATAAATAGATTAGGAAACACACTGCGCCGACTCCAGATGAACTGAGAGGGAAGGAGATGATGGTGATGATGATGTGTAGATAGCAAATGATAAAATATTCTGTTCTACCATCCTTAGGTAGGTACTAGCTCAGTTAAGTAGTGGTTTTTATAATAATTATACTATTTATTATAATTATTTCTTCTTGAAAACAGTTCTTGGTGATTGGTAAAATTAAAATAATTTCTGAATGACAGTAATGTTGTTGTAACTCTCAGTAAGCAACTGACTCTCGAGTATTTTGGACAATTTACAAGCTATTGATGCACGCAACTGTCATAAACATCATTGTTTGCAAGTACATTTCAACATTTGTAACCAACAGGGGCGTACTCAAGGAATAAATTTTGTTCCAATCAGAGTAGGGGGAATTATTAATTTATATTATTTTTATGCCATGCCATTACTCTTAGTCGTTTTTTACACTATTGAATGCCTGGAATGGAATGCTTTTATTGCTGTTTATTATCTGAAAATACAAAACTGAAACTGAAAATATAAATGTTAGAAATAAATGTTATTTTTTACATTTTTCAGACTTTTATGAATTGAAGAAGAACCCTTCCCCTTACCTGGACACAGTTCAGGAAAAATGCCAATATCTTTTTGATGGGAGGTATTAAGGTAGGTACTTATAAAACTTATACCTAATTAAAAAATATTGTGAATATTTCAAAATAGCCCTACGCATCGCACCCTCATCCCGACACTGCTATAAAGTGTCGTTAATTTATTTAATTTATATGATAATTAATTTATTACGTTGATTTATATACTTTATGTTTTGTCTTTTCATCACATTTTCATCAGTGTCATAAATTATACATTTAACAAAATTAATGAAAAACTATCTTCAAATTTATTATGATCCATCATGGTAACTTAAATTGAAAATTCGATCGTAAAAATATTGTAGTTTTACCGCAAAATTTATTAACACATCCACAGCCGTCTAATGCAATATTAGATTAACCTGTAATGATAGTTGTGAATACGGTGTTGATAAATAAACATCATAACGTTTTGCAACTATACAACCGGATCAATTCGTGATTGTATATCGCTGGTAGCGCATAAATCTTACGTGGGAGCGATAACGGTTGATCTGCGCTCCTCGTTACATGTCTACGTTGGCGATTATTTAACCGGGGACAATGTTGGTCGCACGCATGCGCCGAAGCTTCTCACGGGTGCCGAAGGTCGATGATAGCTTTGTCTTACAACAGCTTAAATAATTTGGTTTCATAACTTTTGCGCCCGAGGTGTGCGCCTTAACGACTCACCGTTTTTAATGTCAGAAAAACATTTGCAGATTCCGTTACACCTTATCTTCGACTATGCATGCTTACTCTTGTTGTCTTGCCTTACTGATTTTTTTTACTTTTATCATTCTCTTGCTCTTACCGGTTTTGGAGTCGATCCAGTATATTTCTTTCTTCCTTGATGTCATCACCCCAGTCAAATTTTATGTCACGCAATCCATCCATCTTTTTGCGGCCTTCCCCTTCCTCTCCCCCCCTCGTCGCTCATATTCATTACTATTTTAGTCACATGCATTTCGTTTCTTATCATAATATGTTCATAACAAGCCAAACGATTCCCTTTCATTTTATCAGTCAATGGTTCTACTTTCGAACTTCTTCTAATATACAAATCCCGCCCTTTAAATATTCTTGACACGCCGTGCAATAATTTCAACATTCTCATCATCGATACATAATATATTTCACCAGTTTTCTTCACAAATATTTTTAACGAGGTACAATAATCTCACACGGCAGAAAAGGTCTTAATCGACCTATTAAAAACCTTGCGATCTCTTTTTTTTTCTAGAAACGATTTGACGCTCCATATACGCAGGTGCGTGCATTGGTAGAGTAACGCTAAAATAATAAAGAGATGTTATTTTCGTATTGAGATAACACAGGGGTCAACCTTGGTCATTATAAATAAAGGCCAAAGAAGACGGGCACACTCGAGTAATAGCGGATGACCGTGAGTAGATCGTAACTACCATTAAAAATAACCAAGTTAACTACTATCTAGATAAAGGACTAACTGCCGCACTCAGAGACGTCAAATAACTTTAATGAGTACCTAATGTCAAAAAATTTCAATTAAATCTAGACCATAGACCCGGCAAGAATAGCGACTAGTTTTGAATTGTCATTTTTTGACATTAAGTGCTCATTATCGTTATTTGACGTCTCTGAGTGCGGCAGTACAAGTTTTATTTTTTATTCTAGAGAGTAGGAATAGAGTAAGAGTGTAGAAATTATTAATTCGGGATCGGCGTAGTATGTTTCCTTTTCCATTCACATCGGCTAGAACGATCCACTCCCTTTTGATTCATACAAAGTGGTGAATACGTCCATGTTGAGAGACCAATGAACGGATAAAGTGATTGAAATGACAACATACCAATTCATACTGCTCATGTTTTGGCTTAGATTTTTCAGTCTGCCGTCTGCCTAAAACCAACTCTTTTTGGGTATGCTGTTGTAGGTGCTTACTGGTTTTCACCGGGCAATCTCCCTTGAGAGAGTCAGGGCTGGCACATTTATATTGTATTACTCACTAATATATTGCTCTCAGGCCACCATGGAAGAATAATAGTGTCCATTATCATCTCATTCACCCTTATTACCACCTGTCTTTGCCTTAACCTATCTTTTAAAGAAGTCCGTACATTACTTGATTTAAGAGTTTATTCCTCAGACGAAACTGAAAGAGATAAAAATCAAATAAGGTTGATCCCTCAAATAAGCCTAAAGAACCAACGCACGTACGTTTGACCATCAAATTTCGTTTGATGCGTATCTTTACTGCAAGCCGCAATACATCCGTGATGCGGCATCACGGATGTATTGCGGGTCAGTTGCTGAGAAGGAACTTCGAAACAAACCTTTATTGCAATGGTAGAAGGCGGATACAAATTTTAAAATCAGATTAACCTGGAGTGGTCATACTTAGTTGATACAAAGACGCAATCATAATAAAGTGCTGATTTCCAGAATCGCTAACGGGCTTATGACTGTGTAGATTCATTTTTATTGAAGGTTTACGTTCTCATCGCTGTAATGATATAACTACATGAAACGCACCGTATATTGGAGTGTTGCAATGATCGTCACAATATATAGTTTTCATAATTAATTGCCATTTTATAGCTATGAAAAAATTTCGCACGCATATGTCTCACTTCGAAACCAAATAAGAAACGGGTGATAATTTTATATATTTTGTAATTCTTCACTAGAGAGTGACTAATAAACCCAGGTCACAATGAAATAGAAAAGAATCCCAGGAAATAAAAATACCATTAAATAAACGTAAATATAGGTACACTTCTTAGGCGATTTAATAATAAAACTTTAAAATTACAATATAAAAAAAAAGTATTCTATTTTAATAAATATAATATATTTTAGATCTTTTCAAAAACCTTTAAATCAAGAATAATGTATTCCTTGATATTTTCGCAGGTACCAATTGGAGCATATAGACATAAATTACCTTAAACAAATAAGCTAGGTACACATTAATTAGCAATAAATCACAGTACCAACCTGCCTAACCTCTCATTGGCAGCAATTACAGTCTCTGCAATTCATCATGATCGTTGCTAATGTCGGCTCATTAACTGAGCACTAATAAACTGTAATTTAAATAAACCATCGCAATAAATGCACTAGTCGAATTTTAAGCTTTAGTGAACTTGCTTATCAACCTCATTTACATTTAGATAATATGTGTAGCTATTACTACAGGTAATATATACACGTATTACCTTTAGCAATCAGTGAAGACTGTATTGCCTAACTCTTGTTGCTTAAGTAACTTGATAGGTACGTTATGTATGTATGGTTTTTTTAAAAATACACAAAGCATGTTTATCTGTTAAGAAGTAAACCGTGGTATATGTATGGGTAAGTACCTACCAATCGACAGTTAGGCAAGGATACATAAATTAACTATCGAAACGCGGACGTTATTACACATCTGCCTACTCCTTCGGGGATAATGTGTGCGTGATTTATGTATGAAAGTACAAGATTGAAAATCAATAAAGAGGTTGAATTAGTAAGGAAATGGCGCGGCTGCTACGTCTCCAAATGTCAATCAATACTAATAAAACGTAAGCGGTTTGCGAACACATTCGGCATTAGACTGGCACAATCCCGACCCTTCAGTTAGATAACAGCGCGACCGAGCACTTTCACCGTCCGGTAAGTTGCGGTAAGTCACGAGGATGCTTCCGCGAGCGCACATCGCGCGACCCCGCGGCCTCGGTGACCCGGCAGCGTACCATGAAGTATTAGTGCGATCCAAACGCGGTTGACAAAATGGGACGCCGCTCTACTCGGCTTGTAGCGTTGTCTCACCTTAACAATGGGAATTGAGTCGCGTTTAGAGTTGGTGGTAAGGCCCTGAGGGCTGGCACACGCTCCAATAACGCCTACGAGGTTCACATTCCCGTATGTTTCTGGAGGAGCTTAAGGAGGCCATGTGGTGACGGCAGAGCAGGATACAATTGTCACCGTCACATCTGCCGTGGTGTCGTACAAGGCGACTAAGGGTAAACACAGCGATGAGTAATGGGCAGCAGCATTCCTCTTATATCACCTAGTAATATACTGCGATTTATGGGCCCGATAGATGGCAATAGGCTCGCACATTGCACCTAACTTAACTGGGGAAAAGTGAGAGTTTCATTTGCCTCTGCCTGCCCCTTCGGGGATAGAGACGTGATGTATGTAAGGAGTATGAAAGTAAATTAATTTAACTTTAATTACTGACTGGTTACCTCTTGTCCTCAGTCATAAGTAACAAATGCCGATCTCACTTGATAAATCTCTATATGTATAGGTACCGCTATATATAGGTAAAGGTTTACATTTTAGAGTCAATGTATACAATAGACAGGCTTTCTCCAGTTTCGTAAAAGCTCTATACAAATCTCGTCAATAGGTACATTCTTCTGTCAAAACCTTACATTAACCGATATGGCGGGAAGATTATTCAATGAATTGAGTAATGTTAGCACAGAGTGCTTGTCAACTAATACAAAAGTTGACACGAGAATTGACAGCAGAATTGACCCGACTAGCATTTCGTAAGAATCGGCACAGGCATCGGAGTATCAAACAAAAGATAGAAGCTGATATAATGCTATTAAAGATTTTACACCATTCTGGTCTCTTGATATTGGATATCACATGATTATACAATATAATATTATTTTGATTTCATAAATATATTGGAAATAAATAACACGCTTGTTCGGACGCCATTGTCTTAGAAATTAATATATTTTATTTGTGTTAAATTTTCCTTCACGGAATATAAGATTGTTATTTTTAGTTATTTATTTTTAGACTTTAAACTAATAGATTCAACATACAGATACCGTGTCCATTAAGTGAGAAAAAAAACTATTAACAATTAAAAATGTCAGAAAATATTTCAATTAATCATGCAATCTAAGCTCGTGCTGAATCCTTCCTTTCGAGAACTTTATTTTGCACTTTTTTTATAATAATAATAAAAAAGCTACCTATTATAAATTAAGGAAACCCATTATAAGAAATATCGTTAACGCTATTATCAAAGTTAAATTAGTGTGCGATCATTTTGAAAAATCGTATCCTCTTGCCGATATCTCAAGAGATATTCAAGATAAGAACAATGACCAATATGAGGAAAGAACCTAACACATCAACATTGTCCCGAATCATCAATTTCCGCATTGTTTTTGTGTGACCTGTGTCAATGTACGCAACATTGACAATAACCAAATTTTATTAACCACGCATTCTTTAGACTAGGGTCAACTAAGGATCAGATCTTTAAATGTCATAGAAGATCATCGTGAAATTAATGTAGATACCTGATGCGTTCAATTTGATGTTTCGCAAGCTCATCGTTTGTGTGCATGTACACAATTTAGGTCGTGATTTTTATTGGTGCAATGTGCTATTAAATATGCGACAAACGAAATGTCGTGCCGTGTGAACCCCGGTCTTGATTATATTAAAAGGATGATTAATATTAGACGAGTAAGGCACACATTATATGTCGCCATTTCAAAATAGATAGGTACATCTTCAAAATAGATAGATACTTTATCAAGCCTAACCCCCAAATACAGAAACGCTTATCAAATTTGGGGCACTGCTTAAAAAGTTAAGTAGACATTACCTGTCAGAATTTGTATGGAAAATCGACAATTTTGACAACATTTAAATGTTAAGCAAGACTCAAACTTTGATTAGCGTTTCTGTATTTGGGGGTTAGATGCATATTAGGCTAATTAAATTGCAATTTTTTAAATTCCATATTTTGCATTTTATACCATTTACATTACGATGAAAAGTCAAAAAGGGTTAATTTAGAGTTAAGGAAATTAGTACCATTTTTATTGTGTATTATGGAATGGTTTAAAATAGGTAGTTATAAGTACACACCAATCAAGTATGCAATCGGGTTGCGCGGTTGATTAGCAGATTTTTTTGCATTTAATTCTAACTACAGTGAAATTGCAATTTCGCAGTCAGAGTTCGAAATAAAACAGAGTATTATATATATAAGTCAGAGTATTATTAAAATTCAATACGTCTGTCTAATCATTTCTTTCGCTTTATCTAAATTGATTAGTGGGCTCATACATCGCGCATCTGATTAAACATTGGCACAATTCAATAAATGCTTCCAAACAATGTGTATTCAAAATGCAAAGGTAACTTATTTTTATACAAAATACTTTGACTACGAAAAAGGAGGAGATTGGAATGGAGCATCCACTGTATGTATTATTTTTTGTATGTATCTTCACCGTTTTCTCTGTAAATTGTATACCGATTTTCAAATTTCTTAGTTTACATAATAGAATATACTTCTGCCCGGCTAGCATAACCACCGAAACACGATATAATATAGCAATTTATCGCGTTGAACAGTCAAAAATAATTGGATTTTAACACTTGAATAAGCCTGAATGAATAATTTATTATCCCTTTCAGGCTATATCTTAAAGATATAGACATTTATCGCTTTGAGCTGTCAAAAATTCAATGATTTTTGTAAGTTAAATGCGATAAATGGCTATATCATATATTATCGTGTTTGGGTGGTCATGCTAGCCGGGCTGAGGTGGTCCCATTGTCACCAAGTCAGGATCTGATGATAGAATCCCAGGGAAAACAAGGGCAACCTTCAAAATTGATAGGCACGTATTATATTATTCAAGAAACGACATGGCCGTCGGTGCCGGGCACTCTAGGCAAGGCACGCCTAATTGGCCAAATAATTTTAGATAATATTGTGTCTACTATTTTAATGAATTGATTTCGTGATTTTATTGTGGACTGTATTC
Source organism: Cataclysta lemnata (assembly GCA_963931975.1). Taxonomy (NCBI): domain Eukaryota; kingdom Metazoa; phylum Arthropoda; class Insecta; order Lepidoptera; family Crambidae; genus Cataclysta; species Cataclysta lemnata. The sequence continues at coordinate 6,369,658 of OZ008343.1, forward strand.
TACTCTGCCGTCACCACACGGCAAATATTGTGTCTACTATTTTAATGAATTGATTTCGTGATTTTATTGTGGACTGTATTCTACTCTGCCGTGTGGTGACGGCAGAGTAGAATACAATTGTCACCACTCCAAATCCCTCCCGTCGGTGTCGTACAAGGCGACCAAGGATAAATCAGTGGTGAGGAATGGGGCAGCAGCGTTCCTCTTATACCACCTAGCAATGTACTGCGACTTTTGTGAGCCCGATAAATGGCAATAGGCTCGCCACCCATTACATGGGACCTAACATAATTGGCGAAAAGTGGGTGCTAGTTGACCTCTGCCTACCCCTTCGGGGATACAGGCGTGAATTATGTATGTATGTATTGTGCACTGTTGGAATCCCAGTCTTCTAATTATTCTAGTTTCACTTTCTTCAAAACTTAGTACGAAAACGGTGTTAAAGAATTTCTTCACATGAGATGAAACTTAGCAATTATATTTTATTTAAAAAATCAGTACCTATCGACAAAATAGTTAAAATCCCCGTTACTCCCATAAACAATTTCCGTTGAAATAACATGTGTGATAAAATTTTCTCACTATTACAAGTTTGCCTCTTCAAGTTGCTAACGAGACAGTAAACAATTTATTCTATCTTTTTAATCACCAGCAACAAAAGATTGCCTCCAAAAAGGTACTTTGAAATTTTTAATAATAATATAAAAAGTTATAAAGCCAATGTTAGTGTGTGAAAAATATTACGTAAACGAATTGTTGCACGACTGCCTGAGAACGGATCTCTACCTGTGTTGATTAATTTATTGGAGAGCATCAATGACAAGACAAAACAATGATGTATCAAACAATTATTGATATCTAACATTCACTGTCATGAGTTATGAATGGGATGACTATTAATGTTATAGATATTTTTTTTTACCAAAAGTTTCATCACCACTGTATTATATCCTTACTCCTGAGGTCTGGGCCATCTTATAGACGGATGTATACAGAAAAACAAAATTTAAAGACAGTTTTAAAGAAAGCGCTGATGAGATATGTAGGGATTTGTTAATATTTTGTACATACATACATACATAAATCACGCCTATATCCCCGAAGGGGTAGGCAGAGGTGAGCTAGCACCCACGTTTCGCCAAATATGTCAGGTCCCATGTAATAGGTGGCGAGCCTATTGCCATTTATCGGGTACAAAAGGCGCAGTACATTGCTAGGTGGTATAAGAGGAACGCTGCTGCCCATTCCTCATCACTAATTGATTATCCTTAGTCGCCTTGTACGACACCCACGGGAGAGATTTGGGTTGGTGACAATTGTATTCTACTCTGCCGTCACCACACGGCCAATATTTTGTACTTAGCATAATTAGGTTTTCTCATTGGTATCATCTATTCTATAACCCTTTTAACTAATAATTACGTAGGTACTTAAACATAGTTCCCGATGAGGTCGATGGGGCAGTGGCTTACCGAGCTTGGCATGCGGTTGCGTAAACTAAGTAATGTTCACTAATGCCGGTTATTGGGTGGGTGACTAAATTATACTAACTCGAGTTCCTCCGTGCTTCGGAAGGCACGTTAAGCCGTTTGTCCCGGCTGCATCTGCAGTCGTTAATGTCCACCAAGGCTCACTGGACCAGCGAAGTGGGTTATTGCATGTTCTCCCTATATTTGTCCGTTCATAGGAAAGGCCTATAAGTACCAAAGGGCTGGTAATGATATGAATATAACGTTCCCAATAAGATTAACACTGAATTTGTATATTTTACCTAGTTAAATATGAATCTGGCCAACATAATTAATCAACTGTCATAAAAATAGTTATTATTTAATGTAAAATTGCCAATTCGTGTTATAATTGCAATTGTATTTAGAAACTCTATAAAGTTTTACACCTGTAACTTGGAGCCGTAATAAGTCGGCACAGATTAAAGAGACATCACAGGAAAACTAGCCGACTAAGGGTGAATCAGTGATGAGGAATGGGCAGCAGCGTTCCTCTTATACCACCTAGCAATGTACCTACTGCGACTTTTGTGCCCGATAAATGTCAATAGGCTCGCCACCTATTACATGGGACCTAACATAATTGGCGAAACGCGGGTGCTAGTTCACCTCTGCCTACCCATTCGGGGATATAGGCGTGATTTATGTATGTATGTATATATATTGCATAATATAAAGCTGAAGAAATTTTGTGTTGGTTTCGTTGAGCTAATCTCAGGAGCTACCTACTGAATCAAATGGTGAAAATCTTTTTGTTTAAGATAGTCCATAGGCTATTATGTTAAGGCGTGCCATATAGAGTTAAATTCATAAAAAAAATTATTGAAAAAAATATTTGTCGTATAGTCGCAATCAGAAGACGGTGCTCTCTAAAATATAATTTCATCACGCTATGACCCTATTATGTAAAGGCGTGACATATAGAGATAAATTCTTACAATATTTTTATTAAAAAATATATCTTTCGGATAGTCGCATTCAGAAGACGGTGAAACGTTCCCTCAGACTTCTCGACTAAAATATATCGCCTCAAAGTCTACTTCCAGCTTGCTCCACTTTATTTTGCGACATAATTAAACTGAAACTGTGAATTTCAACAACATGGCTCGGTAATGGGTTCGTGCACACGTTACGGAGCGCATCTCTGGAGCACTCGTGTTTTCGCCACCGCTTGGGCAACGGTCGTGCCGACACGCAGACAGTGCACTGATACGAATGAAAAGCGTCCCTAATTATCTATACTAATATAATAAAGCTGAAGAGTTTGTTTGTTTGTTTGTTTGAACGCGCTAATCTCCGAAACTACTGGTGCGATTTGAATAATTCTTTTTTTGTTGGATAGTCCATTTATCGAGGAAGGCTATAGGCTAAATAACATTACGCTATGACCAATAGGAGCAAAGACAGAGCGGTAAATGTGTAAAAAACGGGGAAAATTATTCATTTTTGAAGGCTTTCTTTGCGTGCGCTGCGAAAACGGTTCAAGATACACAAAAAATATGTATGAAAGAATTATTCCTCTATACATGATCTAAAAAAAAGTCCGCGACGGCATATGTCTATCTTTTAAGGTTTAGTCACAATGACCGTTTGGTCGAAATAATTTGTTTAAGTTGTATCAACATAATAATATTAATCTTTATTCAAATATAAATATAAATATGTTGTTGGTTAAGAGTACTTCATTGTGAATAAAATTGTCTTTGACATAGCTTAATTTCAACAAAAAACTTTAAAGATTACAATGATAAATAACTCCGAAACAAAACCAACTCGCTCTCTGCGCTCACTGCGCTGGCCGGCGCGGCGGGAGAGAGGCGGTGCTTGCGGGCAAGCCGGGAGGGGGGTGCAGCTCTACGAGATACCATGCCGCGCGGCTCACTCGCGCGGTCGGCTCCCTACTGAACGGTTGAATACAGCGCTAATTTGTTTATGCGATATAATTATCATCGTAATATTACTTTTTAAACACAGTTTCATTTTGAGGTTGTTTTCTATATAGTAGGTACTTTATTTGTTTTAGGATAGTATTTAGTGACACAATAATAACACTTTTTTGTTTTCATGTAGATTATTAATTAATAAGTATGTGTTTTTTAAAAGTATAGTATCGTTTGTTTTAAAAATAGTATTCAGTTTCTAATATTTTTTTGTGGTACATAATACCTGTAGGTACCTAAATAGGTATCGCCTACTTAATTATTCTTATTAGATTAGGGTTTAGTTTAACGTATTTAGTTTCTATTTTTTTTTCGCTTTAGGTAAAACCTGTAAATAGGTGTGGTCTACCTATTTATTCTCATTAGATTAGGGTTAAGTTTAAGTATAAAGTTTGTTAACTTATTTTCATTTTACGGATTTTCTTTTGACATAATCGTTAAAAATAAAAACAATTAGGTTCCTAATTATTAATCTTACGTTTCTTTTTTTTTACGAGTTACGCTTTAGTTAAGTTTTCATTCGAAAACCATATAATTTAAATGATTTAAATGAATATATCACAGAAAATGAACCAAGATTAGTAAATGACCAGGTGACAACGTATAATTGTGTCATGAAAAGTGTTAGTTTTAATGAAGGAAAAATTTTCTTTTTGGATGCTCCCGGTGGGACCGGCAAGACGTTTATTACTAATCTTATATTGGCAAAAGTAAGGTCTCTAGGAAAGCTAGCCTTAGCAGTAGCGTCGTCAGGTATTGCTGCAACTTTATTAGCAGGTGGACGCACAGCTCATTCCACTTTTAAACTGCCCCTAACTGTGTCTTTAGAGAAAGATAGCGTGTGCTCTATACGCAAAAATGGACCTTTGGGAAAAGTTTTACAAGACGTCAGTCTAATAATCTGGGACGAATGTACCATGATACATAGAGCTCACGTAGAAGCTCTAGACAGAACTCTCCGAGATATTAGAAACTGTGATAAAATCATGGGTGGGATTACGGTTATGTTTGCTGGGGACTTTCGCCAAACCTTACCGGTAATAGTAAGGGGAACCAGAGCAGACATTGTGAAGGCTTGCCTTAAAAGTTCTCCATTATGGAAATTTGTAAATATTTTAAAATTATCTACAAATATGAGAGCACATTTGGGGGGAGGTAGTATAACTTTCCCGTCAAAATTACTTTCTGTAGGAGACGGGAAAATACCTCATTCTAATAATAAAATTGAAATTGATTGCGATTTAGGAGTAAAAGTGGGTAACATCGAGGAATTAATAACTAAGGTATACCCTGACATCAGCCAAATAGAAAACAAGGACCACCAATGGATGTGTCAAAGAGCAATATTGGCGGCAAGAAATAGTAACGTTGACGAAATAAATGATATAATTTTAAGTAAACTCCCAGGAGATATTGTAACCTACACATCCATTGATACCGTGATGGATCAAGAAGATGTAGTTAATTACCCACAGGAGTTCCTCAATTCCTTGAACCCAAGCGGCCTTCCCCCACATTCTCTTAATTTAAAAATAGGTGCCCCAATCATTTTACTAAGAAATCTCAAACCACCAAATTTATGCAACGGGACCCGACTTCAAGTAAAATTTCTGCGCAATAACGTCATCGTTGCAATAGTTTTGACTGGTCCAGCAGTTGGTCAAACAGTCCTCATACCCCGCATCCCAATGATACCCAACGACTTACCTTTCAATTTTAAAAGAATACAATTTCCGATTAAATTATCCTTCGCAGTCACAATAAATAAATCACAGGGGCAGACATTCAAACACGTGGGGATCGATTTACGCCAAGACTGTTTTTCGCACGGCCAGTTATACGTCGCCTTATCAAGATCAGGTTGTGGCGAAAATCAATATATTCTTCTGCCACAAGACAATAAAACAAAAAATGTAGTATATGCAGAAGTTCTATAATAATTTAATTTACTTAAAAAATTGTACAGATATAAATAGTTTGGAACTCGAAAAAAAAACATAGGTTTTATCCTAAAAATTCTGCGGAAACTCGACCATTCCGAAAATCCCGCAAGAACGGGAACTATGTGGGAACTATTTTGTATAAACGCTATGTTAATCCATACTATATTCTAAATGCGAAAGTCTGTCTGTCTGTCTGTCTGTCTGTCTGTCTGTCCCTCAATCACGGCTAAACCACTGGATGAAATTTGGAATACAATTGAAGACCCAGGGTGGAACATAGAATACTATGTTTTTCAAAAATCAACCCCTAAAGGGTTTATAAAGGGGATGAAAGTTTGTATGAAAAATCTAAACCGCTGAACCGATTTTAATGAATTTTGGCACAAATATAGTTGATAACCCAGGGTTAAAAATAGGGTATTTTTTCTTTAAATTTCAATTTCAAATAGGGGATGAAAGTTTGTATGAAAGCTTTTTGATGGCGAAACGAAGTTCGCGGGCACAGCTAGTAACTTATAAAAGCTTCATGGGTGCAGAGACGTTAATTAACGTTAATGAGTATTTTGTATTTTTTTTGTATTATGTAGGTACATAATACAAAAAAAATACAATTCAAAACTAGTCTTGGATGTAAGTTTTATAGGTCTTATCACGGAACTAAATAGGTTATTGAAATACGTGTAAAAAACCAACCTGCTATGAGTTATACGACATATTAACATGGTTGAATTATGTAATCGTTAATTGATATGACAAATATTAATACCTAACTTTTATCAGAAAGCAAATCTTATTTAGGTGCAATAAGACATTAACAAACAAAAAAGGATATTGTGAGACATACTCTCACTTCTACTACTCAAAACCTACTCCCAAACTCACGTTTATACCTTCCAGACTATTCTATGATATTTAATTGTTGCGAAGTTTTAGCACCGGACCTTTTTATTATGTAATGGGTTTGATTTTTGCTTACTTTCGAATATAAATTCAATTTGGTCGAAAACTAAAACAAAACTAAAAGCACTTTTCTAATATCTCCTATTGTTTAAACTATCATTAAGCTTACTTTACCGTTTGTTAGAAAATATTTCACATGGACAATTGGTTCTGAGGTGTATGTGATAAATAAATCTAACAGGAACAAAGGGTGATTTTGCGATGACAGACTAGATAAGACCCATCGGCAAATCAGTCAAGCAACAAAAGAATTGGCGGCGTAGGCTTTCACCACGATTCGTGATTAATTTGCTAGCCATTCACCCGTTAGTACTGCCTACTCGATTCTCTAAACGTGAATTTGCATTGTTTTATATGCAGTAAACTACGTAACTCATACACCATTTCGATGTTAAATTGCTGCGCCCACGTAACGTGACTATCACTAGTAATGGCAACTTCTTCATTTTATATTGTTAAATGAACATTAGGCATACACATGTTAGAAAAATTCTTACAATAATATTATACTTTATTACATAGGTATTATATTCAGGGAAGGTAAAGGTCTTAAGGTAAAGCATCAAACCAATTGTTGTCGAAGTATAATTTATGTTATTAGGTATATTATTTAATCGTTGTAGGTACTATTAATACTTAATAGTAATTATGTAATGATAAAAAATAATAAATATCATAGAGCATTGATCAGAATATTTTGGACACAAAACCAGCTTACACAAAACCAAACATAATTTTACTTAATTTCGAAACAGCCAATTTGATTCATTTCTGTTAACAAACTATTAATTAAAATGTCAGATGTCTCTATGATTTCCATATTGTTCATACATTGAAAGAGTTAGAGTCAGAAGTGTGATGTAACATCTAAAGTTCAACAGGTTATGAAGAGCTATTGAATTCCTATGAAAACGACAAGACGCTTGGCCTCTTGCAAAATAAATAGTAGTAGTATTGATAGGTAGGCATGTCTATAAAAAAATGTGATGATTAATGTGAGGTTTAAATCTCATACATCCATTAAATTATTATCCTAAGTTGGATTAAGGAAAAGTTGCAATGTGGCGTAATTACCATTGCTATAATTTTTATTATTTTCGTTTAATACATTTGTCTATTGAATCAGAATTTAAGTCATATACCTAATTAAACTTTCAGTAAAAGAAAATATAAGAGCCCAGAATTTGGCATTAAACAACATATTTACTTATTCATAGCTATATAATAGAAGTTTAAATATCCCAGCTAAAATTATGAATGCCAATATAAGTATTGGCCGTGTGGTGACGGCAGAGTAGAATACAATTGTCACCACCCCAAATCTCTCCCGTGGGTGTCGTACAAGGCGACTAAGGATATCTAAATCAGTGATGAAGAATGGGCAGCAGCGTTCCTCTTATGCCAACTTGCAATGTACTGCGACTTTTATGCCCGATAAATGGCAATAGGCTCGCCACCTATTACATGGGACCTAACATAATTGGCGAAACGTGGGTGCTAGATCACCTCTGCCTACCCTTTCGGGGATATAGGCGTGATAAATGTATGTATGTATGTATTGTAAGTATGTTTTTTTGTTACGTTTTCACCCCTAAACCACTAAACTTATGTTTAAAATTCTCTCACCAATAAAAATCTTCATTATGAGCGAGTAAAAAAGACTGTATTTTTTAAAATAAATATTTCGTATGTTTAATTTATCTTACGAAAATTACAATAATGGTAACCCAAAGTAAGATAGTTAACCCAAGACTACACAAGACGACAGTTACTAAACAAGCCGACCATTTGAAGTGCGCTGTTATTTTGTTATTTTTAATGATTATGCCTTTAACGTTACTGAAAGACATCAACGCGAGCGTAACCGCGTGTAAAAGATAGTACCTATTTGAGGTCACTCATAATAATTATCACTGTAACGTAAACTAAAATCAAGTGTCAACTGACGGATAACTTAAATTATCTTGCATACCTCAACTAACTATTATCTTAAAAGACAAGTAGTATCAAAGTATGTATCAAAAATAGCTTGTTATTTTTCTGAGACTCTTATAGGAAGGTTCTCATCTCAGTTCCGCATGCTTCGGCGCCGTCGCTGACATTTGACCGACCTCTCGGTGGGAAATAAATACCATTTACAGTGGATGGCACAACACCATAGACGGTAGTTACCACTACCATAAAGCGTATAGTTCAATAATATAAAATAATATCATTAAAATAGATTTATCTATAATATCCCTTTTAAAGTGTACAAATAAATGCAAAATTTATATAGTTTTTGATGCGGGTGTTATTTAAGAACTGATCTCTTGTTCATATTTTTTTCTTGATAATTTTAGAAACGTTTTAGGGTACTTTTTGTAAAATATCTTCCAAAGAAAGGCGCGATAAAAGCTCTCTGTGAGTCAAAGTACCCACGCAATCGATCGTAGCTGCAGGGTAAAGCTTGTACGTACCTCATGAAGGCAAATGTCTTCTTAATATCCTTCTAAGTAGCAAAATAAAAAATAAAACAAAACTCTCCTGCACAGAATTGTCTAAATACAAATTAAGAACAAGGTTCTAATAAACCGAACATGAGATATTTTTAATCTGCACATTGTTTCTCTCAGGTAGGTAAATGGTTTTGTACGCGCATACAATTTTCCTTGCGGAGGCCATCTCGTAACATACATTTCGATTGTTTTGTACCAGATAAATTGTGTCAATGTTAAGTCACGGGCCACGGTAGATTACATTATCAACATCGATTTTTTTTCATTTAAACGAAAGTCCTTTAAGTAATTGATTACATCTTTCTCAGTTGTTTATCTCTATCTATTATTACCTAATAAAATACAACAACAAATTCTACATTTTATTTTCAAATTAAACTTAATGTGGAACTAGTCTATTTGTTAAAGGAATAAATATTAATAATTTTATCTTTTCTATTTTTATTTGGTGTTGGCATAGTATAACTTAAGTATATTAATTAATAATCGGTGCTTACATACTTACATAAAATTATGTCTTTTATGCATTAGAACTAGCTATCTGTTAGAACATGGAATGGGAGATGGAAAAAAAGAAAGATCAGGGGTACACTGAATATCAGGGATAAGTAGATACTATAAGTTAATAGCAAGTTGGTATTCAAACATGAAAATAATCGTACAAAACATGACACCGAGACAGATAAATTGAGAATGATAAATTGGTTTATTTCGGCAATACTAACTGCAATTATTATCCAGGAAATCGCACATACGCAAATACGTGCTACGTCCGGCAATGAATCATTTTCTGCTAATTCGAACGGACCCGTCCGTCGTGGCTGTTACGAAATACAGAACTCGATGCGACAACATCCGTTGGCGAATGTCTAAGGTTTATATTTTAGCCCACTTTGCCGGGAATGTGGTGTAAGCAGTTGTAGATTTATTGCCTCAAATTGCCAGTTGAATGAAGAGAAATAAAAATAACACGAAGAGAATGAAATTATTGGCATTCCATGAACTCATCGTCAGTCATGGCCGTATGGTGACGTATGATGGCAGAGCAGAATACAATAAATTGTCACCACTCCAAATCTCTCCCGCGGGTGTCTTACAAGGCGACTAATCATTAGAACAGTGATGAGGAATTAGGCAGCAGCCTTCGTCTTATACCACCTAGCATTGTACTGCGTTTTTCGTGCCTATAAATGGCAATAGGCTCGCCACCTATTACATGGGACCTATCATAATAGGCGAAACGTGGCTGTTAATTTACCTCTGCCTGTAGGCGTGGTCTGTCATAAAGGTGCGTGATTTTATGTATGTATGTATCGTCCGTCAGGGATCATAGTGTTGCAGAAGAAAGGGAAGTCAGGAGCAGCGCTTGGGACTTGTGACGTGACCCAAATGTAGGGTTATAGGCACTTTCTCAAATTGTCAAGACTCACTTGCGCCACCCAGGCTTCTCCATCTACCCAGCCGTTTTTGGTGAGATTTTTAAGAGCTTCCTAATAGACAGACACTTAAAATAATTATAATCCGACTCCCAACAAATCATTTCCGAATAATAATCCTCTAACTTATATTTTCAATTAAAAAAATAGTACCGAATCCAGGTAACATTAGTACCATACCAAACTCATCATCATCGTCCTGACCTGTTCCAGCTTATCTTCCTATAACTTAGGTAATTATTTAACTCAACGAAGCGCTAGGTAGGTACTCAAAGTTTGAGTCCTGCTAACATTTAATTTGTCAAAATTAACGTTTTTCCATACAAATTCTGACAGAAATTGTCCACTTAACTTTGTAAGTAGCGTTTCTTTATTCGGGAGTAAAATATTCATGCACCCACAAAGAGGCCTAGACTAAAATAAATATAAAATGACACATGTTATTGCATGAGAATGAGACAATCTTCCAACTAAAGATTGTTTGTATCCTATAGCTAAGCTTCTATTGCCCACATTAATGGTATATGAGTGATCTCAGCTTAGTACGTCCTAGATTAGACATTTACAGATTGCCTTTTAGACCTTACGTGGCCGTGATAAGCGCTTATTTTGCGTATGGCGGATGAAGCGTAGTTTAGCTTAAGTGTTAATAATATTTTAACTGGCACGAACGTTTATCCGGTACGCCAAGGACCAACGCGCGTGCTGCCATCATCGGCACATCCTTTCACGACCTACAAACGTGATTATTAGCTCCTATGCCTATTATTTAAATAAAGTAAATAAACAACAAACACGATTTCATAATAACTACCTATACTTATTTTCTACGCACTGATGCTTCATATTTGTTTGGTTTTTTAAATGTTATAGGTACAAAAATGTTAATATGTTATGAAAATTATTTAATGTGGCTACTCGTTTAATTTTTCTAAAATGGATAAATAACGGATTTTATAATAATGAATTTCGTTTACAAGAAACACACTTAACAAAATTGATTACATTCTACATAGTTACATACTTACCTACAAAAACACACCCAATTATCCCCGAAGGGGTAAGCAGAGATGTAACACCATCATTCCGCCAACTACGGCTAAAATTAGGCCGCGAGTCTATAGGTACGCCTTGTAAAACACCCGCGGGAGAGCCTGAGTGGGGTTGTTCTCTATAATGGCTGGACTATAGTTAAGTCTTGAAAAAAGTTCTAGCTTCTCATGAAGTCTGTAAATTTTACCTCCAGAATATCAATGACGATTTTTAATACCAAACATAATGATACGGCATATAACTATATCAAACGTAATTATTTAAGTTATTCAAGCACTTAACTGCGACCAAGCGAAGCCTTGAACTTTGCAGCGATGAGAAAAACAATAATGGGCCCAAACCAACCCTTCACTTCGGCGCGCGACGATTCCATTCCGTAAATGGCAATCTTTTACGAAATAAGAACCTAGGTCCTAGTTGGGAATATTAGATATATTTAATCTCGACATCGTACAGCGCCAGCCAGCCCATTACCGGGTATAGTGCCTCTATAGCGGATAGATAGGTACCTACGAACGATATTAATTTTAATAATTTTCAGATGGCCTGTTTGACTGTTCACCTAGAGGAAAGGTCGAAATTGAAGACCCTTCGAGTGTATAGAAATAATTTAGCCCCGGAACCTACTTAGGTACATAATGAAACGAATAGATATTATTTTTTTATTATAATATGCTATTTAAATTGATAATAAATTATTATATTTGGTACCTACCTATACCTAAAATTTTATATATTTTTATAGACATTTTTAAATTACAGAATGGAACTCCATGGAATTATGGAGAGTGAAAATGGAAACGAGATGGCAAGGTTAAGGAGAAACTTGCTAATAACTTCGTCCACCCAGCCAACCGAATATAGATAGGGTGTTGTGTAGTCTGGCACAAGTGACCAAAACGCAGAAAGACATTTTCGCGATAATTCAATTCTGTTTATTGTAACGCGTTCTGCCATCTAGCGATAGCCGTCGCAACTAAAGACATAGTAATCACCGGCGAGGTTGAATTATCGGCAAGGTGTAAATTCTGAGGAAATAGTAGGCAAGTATTTCACTTATAAATAAAAATCGGTAGGTATATATTTTAAAATAGAAAAATAAGGACCTGTCTACTACTTAGGATGATGTTGCTAAGCAGGGATTTTAACGTATAAGCGGCAGCAGACTATAGGTTAAACGGCACACTATATCAGCTATGCACCGCGTGCATTTAGTACAATTTCTTGAGAGTAAACATTCAACCTGCTTACTAACCGAGATGCGGTCACCACATAGGTAATACCAAGATCAGTGATACCTGCATTGTTCAAGTGGTTCAGTGATACGGCCGATATGGCGGAAGGCGTCTGTAGTTAGGGTTGTCAAATTTATTTTCTTAGTAGGTATCTACCTAAGTAGGTACACCATGATAACACTACTTAATAAAACACCCAGGAGTAGGTATATAGTTTTAAAAGTTGATATTTTGCAGGCGGCCTCTTAATCTGCTCATTAAGATTTAAGTTTCGGCCTTAGCAATTTTTCCCTTTTTGGGCCACCTTTCGCTACGTATTAGGTAACGGTCAAGGCACACTGATATGGGAAGAGAATCATCGAAGCGTCAATCTAAAAAGGTAAAATAACAGTTTATTCACATAGCACAAGTTGATATCGACATCTTCATGTTTATCCATTCTTATTAAATGTCTCATACATGGTTAAGCAGTACTTAATCATGGATAGATTCTTCGTCTATGACACAATTAATGCTGGAACGGAATAGAAAACTATCCATTTTATATTGTGGGATTGGATATAGATCTCTCCAATATTTCGCATACTTAGTTAGTTCCCTCCCTATCAATTTAAATTAAGCAACATGCACCTTTAAATGCATCAATAGGTACTTTACCTGATTGAAATGTTCGTAGTAATATTATTTTTTATTTGAACATTAGGTATATAATGTAAGTTTTTTAACCCAATTTATTTGTAGTATTCGTAGTACCTATAAATAACGTAGAATAGGCCAGCCCCGACTCGTCCCTCGGGTGTCGCGAGTCAACACAAAAGGGAGATTGCCCGGTGTAGACCAATAAGCACCTTGGGGCACCCAAATGGTGGTATTACATTATATAAATGTAAGGTTTTCTAACCCCAGTTCTTTGTAGTAGGTAAGTATTCGTAATTTCGTAGTACCTATTATTAAAAATCTTACCAACCCTAGTTGCGGTAACGGCCAGCTTCCGCGCATTGTGGCTGAGAACCGGGCCACTTGCGACATGATTTCACACTTTGCCTACTGATCTGCTGTATAGCTAACCGGCATTAAGTAGATATACATACATAAATCACGCCTATTTATCCCCGAAGGGGTAGGTGTTGGTGAGTTGAGAACACTCGCCCATTATTTTAGGTCCGGGGGCGAGCCTGTTGCTATTTAACAAGCACGTAAATAGGAGTATAGGTATAAAGACAGCAATGAGCAATAGGCAGCAGCATTCCTCGTGTACCACCTAGCAATATACTGCGATTAATGTGCCCGATAGTATGGCAGTAGTCTTGCCACCTATTACATGGGACCTGACATAATTGGCGAAACGTGGGTGCAAGTTCACCTCTGCCTACCCCCGGGGATATAGGTGTGATTTATGTACATATTGCTAGGTGGTACCAATAAGAGGAACGCTTCTGCCCAATACTCATCCCTGTCTTTACCCATAGTAGCCTTGTACCTACCCGCTGGAGAGATTGGGAGTGGTGAACTGTTCAGCTGTCACCACACAGCAAAAAAAAGGATGATAAATCAACAGACGAAGACGATACCAATATATTCTATAAAAAAAATACCAAAATGATTTCTTTAGAACTTTTATTTACAATATATTAATATTCTCTTTTTTTCAATTTCCACATTGCTTCATCGTCCAGGCACTATGATATACATCAGTTTGTGTAAGCTTTTTATACAGTAAATGTTAGACCTCACTTTTTATGAAAAATTATAAATCAAAACATAAAACTATAACTAACTACAAAATACTTTTTGAAAGAAACGCCTTTGGCGATTGGAGATCACCTGCTTTATAATCTCATTAACAATATGGCTTAATGAATATATAAGCTAACATTTTTACTAACTACAACACAAATCTGTTTATAAAATTATTGCACATCGAAACAAAATTTTTTTAACTAAAATTATCGACAAATTAATAAAAATCAATTTTAAACCCTAATAGGTTAAATTTCTGCGTGGCGTTATTACCAATATAGTGCACTTTTAAGTGGCAAATTTATTTTAAACAACAACAATAATATAATTTGGTCGGCCATGAAAAATTAGTCAGCAACTAAAGGTGAGAACACATAACAATTTGTAAAACACAAAAAACGATTTTGATTTCATAAGTGACTGACTAGAGCTAAAATAAAAAATTACAAAAACAAAACAACATTAAAGATACACTACTGAATAGGGGTATGTTTCTTACAGGTCATATCAATAACTTATTTTTTATAATATTCGAATAGAGGTTTCGCATAAGTTTACCATGCAAATCCATTGTTTTGTATTGTTATAATTGACATATTAACAATAAAAAATATTTACGAATTTAAGTGTTATTTTCAGCCAGTCTTTAGTCAGGCAAAATCTACCGGTTGGGGAATAGGTTCCTACTTAGTAAGTAAATTGCGATAGACCTATTTAAGTGCAAAAAAAAAGAAGAAAGTACATTACGAATTTTATCATTTTAATCGGTATATATTATTTATGACAGATATATTATTTATTTCAATTATATATCTTATTGGGGACGGGGGGTACCGACCACAGCCTAAAATTATTTGTTATACTAATTTCAACCCCTATTATATAAGCATAATATCATAACAAATTTAATATACACCGAAAAATTTTATAAACACGTGGTGTCATGAATGGCCATACAATCAATCAACTACCTGAATTTAGCAACCTGACATGACAAACACACGTATCTTAACTACTAGACACTTTCATTTAATCCACTTAAGTATCATTAATTCATAATAAGACAAACTGTAACAAAATTAATCTGTTGCATTGTCATGACGGTGGCTGACTAAAGTAAGGAATTTTAGTATTATTATTACATAGATCAGAGCATTTTTCAACGTACTATAGTTCGTCTAAGTACAGAGCCTAACTTATCTACTCAGTTGGTGGTGTCGCTAATGGTCAACCAATGAAAGACATGTCAAATTCTATGGTTAATTTTTAGTTTAAATTTTTGCCGTCTCGCAAGATTAATAAGTCATCTTTGAAATCAGGGATCTTAACCAATTGTATCGCAGAAAATTATAAAATTAATGCTCCTTGATTGGTCGATACGCCTCACGTCAAGTGAGATTTATAAACCTCTGAGTAATTGCAAGAAAAATTGTTATAGTACATAAAAATTGATGAGAAACTTATTAATTTGTGTTAATAATTTCTGATTACGCAGTCGTAAACGTCATTATATTACTTATGGAAAATATTAAACTTCTCAAATAACATGGGATCAAAATAGACTCTATTCGCTGAGAATATCCACGAATAAAATGGTATGCCATAGCTTTCTTTCAAAACACGACTTATAAGGTAGGAAACTTAATTGGGCATACTTCCATTCCTTTTAATTGTGGGTCAGACGGTATTAAATATAGTCCACCGTCCTCAAAAATTAACTAAAACGTAAAGTGTATTTGGATCCTTTTACAATTAAGCATTTTACTGTGTTTTATTATGTATGTACAGAAATTAAAATAATGAAAATTCATACATATTTTCTATTAAAAAGTGAGGTCTCAATGAGATGGGATTAATAGAGATTATTTCATTTATTTCATTATGAAACGACACGATGACATACATTCATTTTGTTCTGCGTTCCTTTTAACAAAAATATACGCTATAAACCACTCTTGTAGTTTAATTTATCTATTGTAATGCTATGCAGCATACATTTATGTATTATTAAAGTTATTCAGAACGATTGTCTCCAACGTGAGTTGGTGTTGCCATTGCAACTTGTACTTTATATCAATCTAAAAACTAAAATTAAACAACAATATTACAAAAACATCGCAACTAACATAAAATTTAACTTTAGTACTTAATTACCAGTGAAGTGTGGAAGTGGGAAGTTACCTAAATTCGAATGAACAAATTGTTGACTACACGAAGCGATAGAACTTTAATAAGAGGCAAGGAAATGAATTATTTATGAAAATAATATTCATAAATTTTTGAACACTAAACAAACTGAGATCCATAAACTACTCTTACTACCGGAACTAAACCAGTCACTATAATAATTAAACAGTGATAATTTCAACGTAATTTCTTGATAACCTTTATACCAAGTAGGTAGTAAATAAAATATTATAAAATAAAACAGTGTAAAAAAAGAAAAAGAGAAATACTATGATTTGGTGTAATATCTTTAAAAATTGGTTCCTAATTTATCCGAGAATATACCATCGGAAGGACATTGTGTGTGTTTTCAAAAGAGCAAGTTATGCGCATACTATTTGAGGAAGTGTCTTCCTCACATGGCGTTCTATTGTATAGATTTCATTCATAGTATTAATAAAAAGTAAGATTTACAAAAGTGCATTCAATTGCAGTGCAAATAATGACCAACGCGACTTAACATACAATAACAACTAATAAAAAAGTTTATTTTAAAAAGGCAGAATGGGCGCTAACAGTCTCCAAATTCGACGACCTTATAATAAACAAATTTCAAAACAGTTATCTCTTTTATAATACGTCGAAGAAGGAAATATAAAAATACTGAGAATTATTTATTAATATTTTTACAAGAAATGTGTCGAAGACTACACCAATGAGGATCAATTTGAACAAAAAATGAAATACAACAATACTGTGAAATTAATCTGTTAAAGAAATATGTCCAAGGTGATACCAATGAGGTTCTTATTCAAATAAATTACACAGTTGTATTCAAAACCAACTTAACTGAATATATTTTACTATTAAGAATAATGGTGCATTATTTAATTTTCTTAGCTAATTCTTGTATACCTAATAATTTATGCTATCTATGGAAGATACAAACAATCACAACATCATCATTATTCGCAGGTTATCTGGGGTCGGCGCAGTTACTTTTATACAAATAATCAGATATTGATAATCAAATCAGTGACGCTATATGCAAATAATAGTTTATCAATATGTAATTTTTAATCAAAAACATTATACTTGCACTTTATCAGCGAGCAATTTACTTCCTAAACTGTATTCTAAATATATATTCAGGACACTAAACAAAATGCTTAGTAATCTATCTGATCTCTCAATTGTCAGAAAATGGATTTAGAGCAAATTAATTATGGTTTTCCATAGGAAAATTACTATTTTGTAATAGTAATTGTTGGCTGATGATGTTGATCATACTAAAGGCGAATTAATTTGGAGGGAAAAGCAAATTCCAAATGATTTTTCTCTCATCTTAATCCAATACCATTTTGTTCCTTGAAAGCATTGAAGTAGAAAACAACCAAATTAATCGGAAAAAAATTCGGTTCAATTTATTATACGGGCACTATTTATTACCTATAGAGGCAGCCAACATAGAAAGTAAACACAACTCTTGTTTAAATTATTTGTGTGTGAAAATGCCTTAATAAATTCCTTTGCTCAATTTAAAATTTGCTTCTCGTGTCAGCCAAATTACCTAGATCCTTCAAAGTCATCATCATCACCACCCCTTTAATGTCCCCCCTGCTGGGGCACGGGCCTTCCCTATGGATGGAAGAATATAGGGAGATTGGGACATAACCTACCACGCTGGCCCAGTGCGGGTTGGTGGGTATTAACGACTGCAGCTGCAGCCGGGACCACCGACTTAACGTGCTTTTCGAAGCACGGAGGAACTCCAGATAATAAATTTTTGGTCACCCATCCTATGCGCCTTAGCGAACTTGCTTAGCTTGAGCAATCGCAGGCCAAGCGCGCTATGCCACTGCGCTAGCGAGCTTCTCTCTTCCTTTCTTAGCGAGTTCCTTCAAAGTGCTACTGTCGCTGTCTTTCTGCGTTGTAAAATAAAAGCCGTTTGTGTTGATTTTTTTCCTACAAATGCAAAATATTAAAGCTGTTTTGTATAGATACCGATAAATTTAAATCTTCGCATAAAGATTCTAGTAGTCGGTATTGCCATACCACAAACCTTTTTTATTATGGCAGTACTGATAATTGTATAGTTACTAAAATATTTGTTTTGAAATTTTTTACCGCTTTTTAAGGATCTAGGCTGTTAGATCGAGGGCTTTGCAGCCCCTACCAAGTTTTGAGAGAAACATAGACCTTGGTAGACGCCGTAAGATTTGGAATCGAATCGGGAACAAATGTTTGAATGTCGATATAGACTTTCCCATGGAGATGATTGTTATGAAAGTTGTCGTTTTTTTAATATACCTGTTACAGTTGGTTATGACTACAGCCGGTATGAACTAAACGCGATATGTTCAGCATCAGGTGAGCCGGCAGGATGGCAACCGCCCGCAGGACGAATGCCAGCGCCGCTTCTGACGCGTAGAGCCGTCGGATAGCTCAGCCGTAGACATAGTACGAGAACCGCCTTCACCCAAATCTGGCGGTCAAAAAGATAATAATTCACACACAGTAACGCTTGTATATATTCCCCAATGCTATCCCATTATATAGCTGTATTAACCCCCTACATTTAACTTCAATACAAAAGAGGCCAACTCAAAAACGCATTATATAGACTATTTGATTTTAATTTTAACATTATATAAATGTTAGAAAAATTAGTACAAAGATTTTAGTGGTTAGAAAAAGAATTTCGAAAAATTATGATCTTGATCAAAATTTTTCGAAATTCTTAGAATTTCGAATTTTTCGAAAATTTTTCGAAATTCTTTTTCTAACCACTAAAATCTTTGCGCATTATATAGCTTCATAATCATTGCAAAAGTAATAATTATTAAAGTTTAGGCGCTTAGCAACTTTTGTTATTTGTATTTTATACTAGCCTTTAAGCCTCCCATATTATTATTAATTTTACAAAAGTTCCAGACTTTAACGCCATTATTAAAGACGGACTATAGTCATGGTTTAAAATTGATGGTAACTCTGTTTTTTATTCAGCAAATAAAAGTAACAGCATCAGTTTTAAACAATGACTACTTTAGTCCATGTTTTTAATAAGAGGGAAAAACTTTAACTTTTAACTTTGTGAGCTTCTATACCTACACAGAATATAGAAACCCACGTTTACACAGATTTAGGAAATTGCATTAGTTTCAAATTATTTTAAGGGGCACAAACGAATAAATATTGAAATATAATATATATAACATTAAAAAAACCGTATTGATATATTACAAGATCACATTATAAATACAATTACAAGCCAACAGAAAATTTACTTCTATAACATACATATTTTCTCCATTAATGTTTTAAAATAATTTGCCGATTAATTTGGACAGTAATTAAGATTAATTAGTTACAGGTACTATCAAAATTAATTAAAAAAAACATAAGTTTTTGAGGTTGGTGGAATCGTTTCTTGTTTTTTTTATTTTGCTAGTGTGTTTTTTTGTGTTTGTTTTTATATAATAATTCCCTTATTATTTATTAAGTTGCCGCATTTGCGATGATTTCTCAGTCTTGCGTGACGTAAAATCTTTAACAAGAATCATTAATACGTAAGGCCTAGAAACTACAAAACAACAAGATATTCACGTAAAAACTATTTATGAAAAAAAAAATGTATAGAATATGAAAATATATTTATGCAAAAACGCTTTAGCCAACAACACCAAGAAATATCGAGAAACTAACGTATCCTCACTGTTATTAAAGAATTAGAAACCAATAAATGTTGATGGACATTGCATTAGTATAATTGATATAATAATTTGAACTAACCGCCTGTAATAAAGTAACAGACGGCAATGGCCTGTATTGCGTCAATGGATGACGTGTTACGTAACAATATAAGTTCCCATTAAAATGTTATGTTGTGATTTAATTAACATAAATGACGACTAATGCATACAAAATTACAAATATCTAGCATTCCAGCGTTTTATACGCCAATTTATTATTATATACAAAAAAGCGAACAATATTATATCAAATTACGCATCGAAATTGTTAGAGCATGTGCTATTAAAGTTTGTATTTTTAATCTTATTTAAAATACGCGGTATATAATAAACATACATACATACATAAATCACGCCTATATCCCCGAAGGGGTAGGCAGAGGTGAACTAGCACCCACGTTTCGCCAATGTTATGTTAGGTCCCATGTAATAGGTGGCGAGCCTATTGCCATTTATCGGGCACAAAAGTCGCAGTAAATTGCTATTGCTAGGTGGTATAAGAGGAACGCTGCTGCCCATTCCTCATCATTGATTTATCCTTAGTCGCCTTGTACGACACCCACGGGAGAGATTTGGGGTGGTGACAATTGTATTCTACTCTGCCGTCACCACACGGCTCTAAATATTATAAATATGTATATACATTGTTAGTACACCAAAAGTAAAATCTTCTACAAGCACATTAGGTGCTATGCAGTTGGTAACATTAAAGATATTAGGTATTTTTACTAAAAGTTGAGTCATGCAACATTTCTTAAGTACCAAAACGCAAAGGTTTCCTTCGAATGCGTCTACTAGCTAGTTTAAAATTCATTAGATGATTCATTCGGTTTGAACCCAGCGATTAACTTACTGAAACATTTTCTCTCCATCAATATGCATGAACTACACACTGATCCATTGTGCCAATTCAAGGACGTAGTTTACTGTTAATGTCTTAGGGTAAGAAAAGAACTCATGAAGCGATTGTCATACGCACCACTAACGCTGCTGAGTGAGTCGTTTACACACTCACAAAGACGTTTGGTTGAGATATACGAGTCAAACGGAAATATCTAAGCGTCAAAAATAGACGGACTACTTTTCAAACAGCGCTCGGACTAACAAATTGTAATTTGAATGCAGTAAGTGCAATTTAACTGTCAACCAAACGATTTCAGACGGGGACTGTACCCTGACTGCAATCGTTGGGTTATATATTCGGCTATTCGGGCATCTTTTTTATACCTTATTATGTTAAGAAATTTAGCTTTATATTCCTACATTCTGAAACAGTGCGTAGTGGTTAAATGTGGAAATCACTGCATGAGTCCTTAACACTAAGAGCGACTTCAAATTAGTCGCATAAGGAAGCGATACTGCAGCGCTGATACCGCACCGCTCAGATTCAGAAAATACAAATTTACACACATACATACATGTATACTAAGTATATATTTATTATTATTGTGCAATTAAATATACTGTACAAAGAATATTGTGGTTAGAAAAAGTTCGGAAAATTTTACGTCTTGATGCGGGCAACGAACCTGCGTCCTCTGCGATTCGGGCAGATGCCTGTACCATTGGGCCATAATTTTTCGAACTTATTCTAACCATAATATTATTTGTATACTAATTTTTCTAACATGTATATAATATTCAAATTAAAATCTTAATAGTAAAATATACTGTCCCTAATCTGATTGTGGAACTGCAGCGATTTCAGCGCTGCAAATTCGACGCGGCATTATTCCATGCATTTGAGCAATTCCATTGTTGTTATTCCACCTTCAAAATTAAGTTCATAATTTGCAAGTTGCGAGTTAATGAGGGTGTCACCACACTCTAGCCACTTATGACGTAGGCAACTATAGTTATCGCGGCAAAATGTATCAATCGCATGCAACTGATCAAACCAACCTAACTCAATGAACAGATACGAGCACGCACTGACCCCGCTACTCGATTCACACCAGACTCTGTAACACATGTCACAGACAACAATGAACTCTAAATACAATATCGCTACATTGCGGCAGAAATATACAGAATATACAGGCTGATTTTTTTAATCGCCAAGTCTGAAAAGTACTCCAACTATGAGGAATAGCGAAAAGTACTCAAAGGAATCATTTAAAAATACCGCAATAATATACCTAATCATTGACACATGGCAGATGTTTAGCTTACATTACAGACAAGCCATGCTTTTATAATAAAAAATTATGACATACTTATAAAAATCATTATTTTTAATTTGTGCTCTAGTAAATCAAGTAGATAGATATAAAATATGTTTAGCCCAATTTTCATTTACGGTTTTGGTTTTGATAGAAATCATACCGTAAGCTACACCTCTGTGTAAATAAGGTAAATTATTAAAAAAGTAGGTATTTTACATTACGGCACACTATCAATACGGCTTGGTTAGTTAGAATAACCGTATCTTAGTCACAGATAAGGAACTACTCTGATATTAGAATGTTATCTGAATATTTATATTTGTTTTAATGCAATCTCGTGGGAAACATCACAATAAAATAGCATCGGATAATATCTAGAACTAATCTATAAATGAGAACAATTTTTAGTTCGACACTTATGATTTGGATAATTATATTTAGGTATTACTAATCTGGTTTTAATCAAAAAGTATAGACGATGGCCTTAAACTAAACTGTAATCTAAAATGAATTAAGAGTAGATAGCAGGTAAACTCGATACAGTGTGAATAGTCCATTAATATGAGATTTTCGAGTGATGGTATATGGATGATTGAACTACTAGGACTGTGTGACTTTCCATTATTTTCCTCCCGATCAACATACCGTTAAAGAAAACGATCCCTTATATCTAACAAGCTAAGGGTTAGAATGCGAAATCGACCACTTACCGTGCCTCAAGTCTCTCTCAGTGAAGTACTCTTGCGCCGAAGCATAGTGCCTCTCTACTAAGTACGGTATGACGGTGGAGGTGTGAAGCTCGTCCGAACGCCGAGACCGGGGCGACACGATCCGTTCCCCTGACTCCAGTGCGGGCGTAGCTTGGACCCACCTGCGGAAATATTTCGCACGGCATAAACAAAACACCTTTATGCCACACCTGACCATAAAGTGGACTTTTCCACCCGTTACGCGTACGGAAAATCCCGCTTCCTGAAGGTCTACTCTGAAACTCCGAACGATAACTCACATCTATCCGTCTCTCACACGCCACTGCGTGTTAAAATAAGAGCGACAAAGACGCAAAGACTCAATCGAACGTAATAAACTTCCAGAGTAACGCCTCTGCTCAGGCGGTGACATAAAACTATGATCTTACCTCAGATCGCATATTTATCGCCTTCGCCTACCGTTCGGGAGTCAAATACTTGCGTTCTGAGACATTCTTTTTTTTATCGCCCTTGGTATATAATCTACTATTTGTTAAATTTTATTTCGAATACCTACCTTTTTATACCATTTTATTTAAAGGACTTTTATCCATTGGATATGTCAGTCTTATCGAAACTTATCTACTACGTTGTACATAAACTATAAGTACGCTGACAGAAGGGTTGCGGCGGGTACTATAGAGCATGATATAAAACAATCTAGCTTCAGTAGACATTGGCAGAGCCTGCTTTGGAAAACACCAACGTCATTTAAGTTAATCTTGTACTTTGTAACAAGCGCCATAAAAGAAAGCGCAATAATAGGTATCGTGCGCGTCACGGGTCATGAAGAAAAATGCCTTTATAAGCATGTCACTTTATTTTTTTATAATTATTTAAATTTATATTACTTTGTTGAGATAAGTGGTTTGTGACTTATCTCAACAGAGTAATATTAATATCGAAATTCATAAGAAGTATTTAAAGAAACATTTAAAGATAATGTGCTCGAAATATTCATTCACAATAAAGAGTAATCAGTGTAGAATACAGCTTTTCTCAGCACCATTTTCAACATCCCGTTGATGGTGTCGTGAGAGTAGTACTACCTAATCAATAATATTTTAAATATTATCAACTTGTAACGTTTGGTATCGAAAGACAAGGCTCTATATTTTTGAACTTCAAAAATCTGAAATTATAGAATTCGCCCTAATGAACATTTAGAAATTAATTATGTAATTAAGGACCTGTTTCACAATTCGCAAGTAAGTTTGAAGTAGCTTTAGCAACTGACATATATTTCATATTACAACTGTCAAATGATCTGCGAAGTAAGCTACTTAGAACTTACTTGTCGATTGTGAACCAGGCGCTAAAACTATTTAAAACTTTTTTGCTCATTAACCAGGATTTTTTTCTATGACACAATCAAGTGTTACTCAATGTTATTAGGTACCACATTTAATGGTATTATTGGTTGCGAAAAAAACGTGAAGTGAAACTAATAATCTTAAGCATTAGAATAGAAGTTGCAACATTTAAAGCCACGTTATCGGAATTTCAACATTATCAAACTTAGCAAGCGGTCTTTTTATCTTGGAAATACCTAAAATGTTTGTGACAATTATTATAAAAGTTAAATATATATAGTTTAAACGTGTAGTAACAGCAGAGAATAATAAAATTGTCACCTCCCCCAATCTCTCCCGCGGGTGTCGTACAAGGCGACTAATGATTAATACAGCAATGAGTAATGGGCAGAAGCTTACCTCTCATACCAACCAATAATATACTGCGATTTATGTGCTCGATGCTCGATAAATGACAATAGGAACGACCCCTATTCATGAGACGTTCCTAACATACCTATTTGGCGAAACGTGGGGCTACATTTTCAATCATGTATCTTCTGAAGGCCACTTATTAAGTTACTGTAACATGGCACTACATCAATGTAATCTATTTACTGTCGGTCACTCTTGATAAACAAGCTATTAACATACATAAAACGGAACAAACAATGTATTTATCTCTAAGAACTGGTATAGACACATATGTGGAATTAATTGTGCTATAAATAGTAATGGCTACAATGGTGTAGGTACCTGGTGTATAAAAATAGTTTAAAATAAATACAGTATATTTCAGATCAGTAGTAATATTCTTAGATAAATAGTAAGTATCTATACAATTAACAGCACATTAGGTACCATATAAGTTAAATTATCACAATAGATTTTGTGCTTAATGTCAAACAAAAAAGGTTCACAAGCGATTGAAGATTGGAGAGTCTTTGAATAGTCGAGAGGTTTTGAATAGTCTGTACAATCAACAGCACATCTGTGATTGTATGTATACTAAGAGACATCTATACAATTCTAACATATTATTTTCCTTATATGTGACGTTGCTGTGTTTATCAATCCTTATACGACACCCACGGGAGAGATAGGGGCGGTGACAATGGTATTCCGTTCTGCTGTCACCACACGGCTTTATTTTCAAGTAATTGAATATAGAATATTTTATTACTTGTAAATATCACTCAACAAACAAAATTATATGGCAATTAACTTACGCATGTCTCTTTATCTCTTGAACAGTGGGCCGTAATGCTGGGTCCCTCTTTAACATATGCGATAATAAGGCGCCCAGTGCAGGGCCTAGTGCTGTAGGAGGTGGATTGGGTTCACCACGGCCTATAGCTTCCAGCAATCGGTACACATTGTCTCCTTCAAACGGGTACCGGCCCGTTGTCATGTTATACCTGGTGGCAAAATGTAAACCTAATATATAATTTTATGCATATAAAATAATATAATTAAGAATTGGTTTTCAAATATTATATTATGTAATTATTTGTAAGTACCAAGTTCGTTCCATTATCATATTATGCACCTGCTGCCTACTTGAAATTAATAATTATCTAATATTTTAAAATATAAATAACATATTCTAAATATTTCATTAATACAGACTCTATCGGAGATTTCAGAACTAAGAATACAAGATAGTATAAAAGGTATTGTGTCCTTTATAATGAAGGCAATCTCTTTCAGCAACACAATACAATTTTAGCATATGACTCATATTCACTGTCAACGTTGACCTGAACATTATCTACATAAGAATGTCTGTGCTACATTTTGTATCGTTGTTATAATAAATGTGATAATCAAAAACGGTTATTAAAGCAAGTCTAATATGAAATGTATTGACAGTATGGAAATGTATATACTATATTTTCAAGTAACAATGTCTATTATCAATCAGATATATTTGCTCTAGCAAATAACACTTACAATTGTTACCAAATTTAAACTAAATAGTAGCAAAGTACATAATTTAGATTTAAATCTGATTCTGATTTAGTTTTAATTCAGCCTCAAATGTGTCCATTTGGTTATTTCGTTCAATTAAATAAAATATCAAAGCCAGTATACACTTACAATGTGACCCCGCTACTCCAAATATCTACTTTAGTTCCAGAAAATTGTTCAGCACCATTTGCAATTTCCGGAGGTTGAAAAGCAGGTGAACCCTGTCCAGTATAACAAGTGTCTTCTGCAGAAAACATATCTAAAGCCTGTAAATGAATGGAGGAACATATTAAATTCAATGATTAGAAGAGTTTCAATGAATTATAAATAATAATCCGAGCCTAAGGCGTGTGGTGACGGCAGAGTAGTGTACAATTGTCACCTCCCCAAATCTCTACCGTGGGTGACGTACAAGGCGTCTAAGGATAAATCAGTGATGAGGAATGGGCAGCAGCATTCCTCTTATACCACCTAGCAATGTACTGCGACTTTTGTGCCCCATAAATGGCAATAGGCTACCTATTACATGGGACTTGACATAGTGAAATGTGGGTGCTAGTTCACCTCAGCCTACCCCTTCGGGGAAATAGGTGTGATTTATGTATGTATGTAAATAATAATCAATGGGATATTAATTAAAACAGTTATAAATTGAAGATATATCCAATTCAATATAATAACATTATTTATTGTAATTAAATAATAATAATAATGGATTTATGTATTAATATTTGATGAAATTGGCAAATATATTTCATGGGGATCTAGTAAAAAGTTATTATATTGTAGCAAGTATCTTCTGCAGTCTATCAATTTGAATATAAATTTGCTGCTGCTATATAGCTGCTACAATTTGAATATAAATTTAAACCTTTTTGAAATAAACATTTACTATCAGTAAAATGCAAGGTATGCAATTTCAAATTGATATAGGAATGGCAATTTAAACCCCATAAAAGCATCATAAGGTTAAAACTATCATGCATGTACCTCAGCAACTCCAAAATCTGTAATTTTCAAGGTTTGGTCTAGGGTGAGCAGAAGATTTCCTGGCTTTATGTCCTTGTGAACAACACCTTGGCCATGAAGATACTCAAGCCCATCCAACAACTGTGTGAAGTAGTTATGAGCCTGCTGCTGAGGAAACTTCTTACTGGGACTAGATTCTAACATGTCCTTAAACAACAAGAAATATTGTTTATGTAAAATTATGATTTAAACTTAATTTCTAAAGGTATGACATATCAGATAAAGAATATGAATATACCTGCAAAACACCAACACAGAACTCCATGACAAGATACATCTTTTGTTTTTCATCATTATATAAAACATCGACTAGTTCTATCACATTTCTATGCCTAAGGATTCGTAATAATTGAATTTCTCTCTGTACATTTTGTTCTCCATTTGGTATTCTTCTTAATTTCCGCTTCTTCAATATTTTTACAGCCCGCCTGCAGAGTGATTCGGAATCCAACATCTCCTTCACTTTCCCATAAGAACCCTCTCCTAAAACATCTCCCATCACATATTTCCCTACCATTTTGCATTTTTTCTTCTTACTTCTGTATATTATGTCAGCACTATCAACTCTATGAAAAAATAGGTTAGTCTGGTCTAAATTAAGATCTAACTCATCGATTTGATCGCCGTCCAGCCAAGTAACAGAGTTTGGCTCTGGACTTCCTTCAATCAAGAAGTTATCTTCACTTTCTTGCGGTGCAATGATATTTGATACTTCAAATTCCACATTTTCAGCATCTGGAAGACTTTCACTACTGCTGATTTTTCTACACATTCTTGGATCCATTATCTATCAAAACAATACATTTGGGAAACTGTCCGTGTGTGTTTCGCAGGCTTTTGGTCATGTGAATATAAGCTTTCACGAGGTTTAATTAGAAAAAAGGTATAACCATATGTATCAAAAATTTTAAAGTTAAAAATATAAACAAATCAATTTTTAATCACGTAAATGAAAAACGAAGGTATGTAAATAAAATACGAGCAGTCGCACAAACAACTACTAGACAGTAGACATAGACAAGACAGACAGGACCAAAGAGTATATACTACTTTTAGACAGGACAGTAGACAAGAACCGAAGAGTATATAAAAACACAGAATATAATACATTTTAATTTTTATTCTACTTTCGAGGAAGACAAAGTGATCTAGTGCACACAGCCATATAAAATATCGGTCTCATACGTTTTTTTTGCATCTAGGGAGTAGGTATTTGGCGAAATATGAATGGAAGGTACCTACCTACCTAAGTAGGTACCTTCCACCTTAACAGAGTTCGTATTGCTGACTGATGAGGTGAATTCAAGAAAAATGGAACTTAAGACTTGGCTGTACAGGTTAAACCAGAAAAGGAGAAACATATAAAAGGGAGAACATACATTGGCTTAAAAGGCCTTGAAGCCAGAGCCGTTAAAATTTATAATAAAAAAAAGTACATAAAAGAGAGTGTTTGGCGCGTTTCGAGGTGTCAGTCGGATTTATTTTCGATAATTCATAAATTGCTTCTGAGTGGATTTTGTGCAGTGAAAGTGGTGTTATTTTGATGCACAAGCATCCGTGTTGATGTGCAATTATGCAGAATAATTGAAAACAAGTCTTATGGTGTGTTTGATGTTGTGGTGAAGATCACTATAAAAAGTGCTTTTATCCATTTCATCAGACACTATCATGAACTCTGTTACCATTCAATTCGCGCCAAGCACTCTCATACATACATCTACATATATACATACATACATCTCGTACATCTACATATATCAGGGATATATAGGGGGAATTTACCAAAAAAAAAATTAATCAAAGGTTCATTCCAATTCAAAGGAAAGCGTCAATCAAATTATTGTTCTTTTACTTGTGAAAAGAAAGTGTTGTTATTTTGATATTTGATAAACAAGGAGTCTATATTTTCAGTAGGTACAGTACCTAAATATGATATAGCGGAGCGAAATAGTCAAAATATTTTTTTTTTATTCTCCCTATATTTTAGGGAAGGCAAAGGGTC
The DNA here is from genome assembly GCA_963931975.1 of Cataclysta lemnata. Lineage (NCBI taxonomy): Eukaryota > Metazoa > Arthropoda > Insecta > Lepidoptera > Crambidae > Cataclysta > Cataclysta lemnata. Next base: position 6,399,097 of record OZ008343.1, read on the forward strand.
TAGCCCATACAGCCAAGTCTTTAGTGTATATTTTATCTGTAGGCTTATGAAATAATGAGTGGGTGAAATGTATGAATGAAATGAATATTACGATAAAATATGGGTATCACACATTTTAACGCATCTAGGGAGTGCTTGGAGCGAATTTTATGGTAACAGAGTTCATATTGGTGCTTGATGAAATGGATAAAACCACTTTTTATAGTGATCTTCACCACAACATCAAACACATCATGAGACTTATTTTCGATGATTCTGCATAATTGCACATCAACACGGATGCTTGTGCATCAAAATAATACCACTTTCACTGCACAAAATCCACTCTGTAACAATTTTTGAATTAGTGAAAATAAATCTGACTGTCACCACGAAACGCGCCAAACACTCCCTTTTTTTTCTTAAAAGATCAAAGAATAACATTTATTAAATATTTTTTAGTATGATAAAGCCCGGGTTTTTACGGTCCGAGCTGACTCGGACCGAGTGCACTCGCATGACTGCTCTGACGAAGCCCCATGAAACAGCAGCGGTGGCGGGACGGTGACGGTGGCGAACCTGGACACGTTGACCGCACTGATTTGAATACTGTCCTTATGTCGGTAGAAATACGAAGGTTCCTTTTTAGCTATTTTGGGGGCGGGTAGCAATATTTCTTGTTAGTACAGTACCAGTTACTGCTGTCGTTCAACTAGAAAGCCGTTACCCCCTTAAATGTTGGTATAATGAAGAGATACATTTTGCTCTCAAATATCTCAAATATGTGTGTATTTACATTAAATTGGGTTAATTAAAATTTATATTGTGTTGTTGTCGATCGTTCATCTACCCTCTTAAATATGGACTAAAGTTAGTCATAGTTTAAATTTGATGCTGTCATTTTTATTTGCGAAATGAAAGACAGAGCTAGTATCAATTAAAAACCATTCTAGTAGTCTAGTCTCTAGCTAGTATATCTGAAAGAAGAGCTTTAAGCCGTTTACCTTGGACTAGATTAACTGTGCGAATATAAGAAATATAGTTTTTTGTTTATTATTTCATCTCATTAGAACATTATTTATTTGCAGGTAGGTCTTTAGTAAATGGTAATATTATTTTTTGGAAATATTCTTCATTTCTTTCTTCAGTATTGACAGTCTAGTAAGGCAGGCGTCGCGCCAGGCACGTCTCTCCTGCAGTTTATCTAAGGGCACCATCGCATTGAGCTGTTCGCAAATTGTATCTGCACTTTTGCTTTGAGTCATGAGGGGTATTTCTCCGGATGTCTTGCTCACGCTGTAGATTGTGTTGCCATATCTAAAAATTTTAATAATAATAAATAATTGCAATTGAAGTCATTAGGTATATTGCGTAGAGGAAATTCCGCCAGTAGCAATATGGGGCACTTTATTTTTACATACATACATAAGTCACGCCTATATCCCCGAAGGGGTAGGCAGAGGTGAACTAGCACCCATGTTTCGCCAGTTATGTTAGGTCCCATGTAATAGGTGGCGAGCCTATTGCCATTTATCGGGCACAAAAGTCGCAGTAGGTACATAGCTAGATGGTATGAGAGGAACGCTGCTGCCCATTCCTCATCACTGATTTATCCTTAGTCGCCTTGTACGACACCCACGGGAGAGATTTGGGGTGGTGACAATTGTATTCTACTCTGCCGTCACCACACGGCACTTTATTTTTTCTATAGGTAATTATCGTTTCAGCCAAGACTGGCTCGCTGGTGGATTTGGAGGTTTTCCCCTTGAATCATAACTACACAACCACAGTATATAAACCATTATTATGTGCCACTAGCTTCAACAATTCCCTAATTCTGCTCATGTTAACGTAACAATCGTGTGTTTGTTACATGACACCTAATTAGATAGGTAGGTACCATACAGAAAATAAGAAATGCATTTTCAATTGGTAGGTCTGTAGCTGTACACATAACAATAACAAATTACCAAACAAAACAAAAGTTACGTAGGTACTGTTGAAGGTTCTGCAAAATGTTTTATTACCGAATTAAAAATTGTGGAAATAACCGGGATCTATGTCAAAAGTAACACTTAGTAATCACCACAAGACTGTTATATACGAAACACAAGACTGTTGCATACACACCTTTCAATATAGCTCTTCATGCCTTCCGCGTTCAAATGCGCAGTTTCCAGTGATCCAAGGAAAGCGTATCGCATACCCAGGCCCTCAGATATCACTTTGTCGACGTCTTCCACGTTTACCACCCCGCCATCCACTAAACGCCACACTTCGTTCAAAATGGCGTACCTGTAATGTAATGAGCCCAAAGTAAGCTTAAACGCCTCAACTACGTATTTTAAATGATGAAGGTAAATAGGTACCTATAGGTGGTAGCTTGTCAATAGCTCTTGAATGTTCCTATTGTTAATTTAGCATTGTTAAGTAAGCTGTTAGCTATCCAAAGAAAATAAAATAAATAATCATATCACCAGCCTTTAATGTTCCCACTGCTGGGGCACAGGATGGATGGATGAATATAGGGAGAATGAGCCATAACCCACTAACACATACTGTGCCAGCGTGGTGGGTTATGGCCTAACCTCTCTATATTCTTCCATCCATAGGAAAGGCCCGTGCCCTAGCAGTGTGGACATTAAAGGGCTGGTGACGATGATGAATCTTAACCCAAAAAGCTGACCCAGTACGGATTGTTGGGTATTAACGACTGCAGATGTACCAATCGCTTTACGTGTATTTCGAAGCACGGAAGAACTCGAGATAGTAAATTTTTAGTCACCAATCCAATGACCAGCCTTATATAACAGTGCTTAGTTTACGCATTCGCAGGCCAAACGTTAAGACACTGCGCTTTCGAACTCCTCAATAAAATACATAGTGACTGAAACTGAACGACAACAAATGGTCCGTACCATCCGTACCAGGGAAGGGATCTCCAGCGGTCCAATTTTAAAGGGTTTCAGTTTCATTAGTTTGAGTTTCATTAGAAAGTTTATCTTTCCAATTTGCTTTAAATATTTTGTTTAATAATTCAAAATTGTGTGTAGTTAGTACCTACTTATAAACGATCGCTCTGTAACTCTGTCATAGTCGATAAGAGTAGTTTACTTACTGGATACGGTTTAGGACGAATCCATCGATTTCTCTAGAAAGTGAGACAGGTTCCTGTCCGATTTCGATCATGATCTCTCTGGTCTTCTTGGCTACCTCAGGATTCGTCCATGGAGCAGGCACTACTTCTATAAGCGGCACATAATAGGGAGGGTTCACTGGATGAGCCACGATCACCTAAAAATAGTTTCTTGTTTTGGTAGGTATTCCTTAAAGAAAATAAACAAAAATGTACGAAGCCCTAAGATTAGTAGGTAAACATGAACATTTAGGTATGTATCTTAAATTCTTTTCATAACGGACTATAAAGTTTGCGTTTTAATTTGATAAGGTTAATAATGGAGTAGGCGACTTCTGGACAGGGCAGCCATCCAGCAATATAGGTACTGCGTTAACTGCTGTAAATTATAAAGAGACAGTTCCGAAGTCATAATTTCTTGCTGTTTTTTAATAATACATTGTTATACCTATTTCTTTTTTGCCTACTATATCCATTACCCGCTCTTCCCTTAATTTTACCTGTTCCTTATGTTTCAAGCCTTCCGAGAACAAAGAAGGGAGAGTTGTGCTCGTTGAACTAGCCAGAATGGTCTTGCCATCGACAACTTTGTCCAAGTCCGCAAAAACCTTCTTTTTTAGTTCTAGGCTCTCTGGAACGCATTCCTGCACGTAGACGGCACCTTTGATTGCAGTCGCTAAGTCAACTGACCCTAAAACAATATTATTGATTTTTCAAATCGAGAACGCCATCAATTTAAAGTGACGTTAACACGAGAATCAATATAAAAGATAGAATTATTCTGGATATTATGTATTTAATAAAAATAAAACAACCTTTAGCCGTTAAAATATCTACAAACTTTTTTCAAAATGTACTATGATTATATTTGCACTCTATTATTTGTCAGTCTCCCCGTGACCACGGCAGCTGTAAAGTTATCGAAAGGTCTGACTAAAAATAACAATACAAAACACTGGCGTATATTTATACGCGAGTTAAATCCGTAAAAGTTGTTTTATTTCAAATATTATTATGCAGTATGTGCTGCAGTGCTGTAGTTGCAAAAACGCAATTAGAATATCATCCAAATAGCCAAAACTACGTTCGCCTTGAAGACGGCATGATACAGAATCTATTACGCGTCGGAACGTTGCAGGTGCATTCTTGAGACTAAAATGCATTCTCTTGAATTCGTAGTGTCGTGTAAATTAATTTCGCCAATTATGTTAGGTCCCATGTAGCGCGCTTATTACCATTGATCGGGCACAAAAGTTGCAGTACATTGCTCATTATAATATATAAGGAGTACTAAAAGCTGTTTTAGTAGTGTCTGACGGGTCAACTTCAAGTTGATGGAATACTAACCACCACAAGCCACAAGGAAATACAGTCAATTTTTAATAGTCTAGCATCACCATTCTTTGTTTGGTTATTGCCAATATTTATATTGACAGAGAACCATGTAAGGCCACTTACTTACTCTTGATAAAAACAGGTTTGATTAATATCAAGGTTGATCATCACGTATGTTGAAAAGAGATTGTTTTGCGAAAGTACTAGATAGCATATATTTTTATCAAATATTTAATTGACTCGTCAGAATGACATGCTTCATATTATAAAATTATATGCTTTTGCAAAATACAAGTGCTGCATTTATAAAACTGTTCATAAGACTTGGTTGATATTTCTCATTACTTTTCTGGTGGAATACTTATTCATATTTGAAATAAAAGTTACAGGCAATACAAACTACAAATGGAACACAATATTGTTAAGTAAATTTTATTATTCATATTGAGATATGAGATCAACATTTTTTAAAATTAGAAATACAAAATGAATCCTTGTCAGTAACTAACATTTTATCCTTCGTGGTTTATTTTAATAATAATACCTATTTACGATTATTTATTTATTATCAATCATTTTTATTTATTGTCGTGTGGTGACAGCGAACTACAATACCACTGCTGCCACGCCAATATCTGCCACGGATGTTGTGTCATAAGGGATATACAGGGTTATTTTTAATACACCAAAAACCTCGCAGGAACGAAGGAAAGAAGGATAGCTAACATCATAAGCAACAATGTTTGTTCTACGACTTTTAATGATTCGTAAGATTTTACTATCATACAAAAATAAATACTTTAATTTTAGGCTTTTTATTTACCGCTCTAAAGTCAATAACTCTACGTACACCTACTTGCATCGGCATTAAGCAGCGCACGGGCCTAGCGTAGCGTACGTCCTTTCGTTTATGAATGAAAACATAGACGTATAAATGACACTACAATACAATAAAAACCTAATAAAATAATTTTGTGTAATGTATTGCGTTTTATTAAAACTCATTACAAACGTTGTTGTTTATGATGTATTACCTATCTAGTCATGGGAGGTTTTTGGTGTTTTAAAAATAACCCTGTATAGGCGGGTGTTAAAACACCTTTGCCTGCCACCTAGGGAATAAATAGGCGTGATTATGTATTATAATCAAGTACAAAATTGTAGTCTTCTGGAGATCGAACTCGGGACTTCTGGATCTTAATTCCGGTGGGCGAAACACTAGACAACGACGGTGGTTAACGTTATTCAACCAGATATGTATCAAGTTTAAAATTATGTATATGCGCGTACTACTAACATTATTACCTTTTATACACTGGAACTGTTCATCGGCATTAAGTGTACCTCTCAGCAGTTTATCTTTTTCTAGGGTTTTCAACTGCTTCTTGATATCTTCGAGGGCATCGCTGACCTGCTTTGCGACAATGTCGTACACGGTAACTTGGTACCCTACTGACGCAAAGAGCATAGCAAAAGAACGGCCGATGAGACCACTGAAATAAAATAAAACACAATTTTATAGTTGAAACACTATAAAAAGTAAAAATTACAACACTGATAGAGAGATACTAATAGCTAAATATTGTGGTGCACTGCTGGCTCTTGTGGCTAAAAACCAATCTCATCTAGAGATAATTATGTATGGACAGAAGTAAGTAGGTATGTACGTATAAGTACAAGCACCTACCTACTTACAAGCAACAGCACCACTGGATACCACAATAATGGTCTACAAAGTTAATAAATTTTTAGACTATATTTATTGTCAGTTGTATTAGTCTGATGTGTACCTAAGTGGAAAGCTACTAGGGTCCCTAATTTTTTTCACAATAATGTTACAATAAAGTACAATATATAATTAAATGTCCAGCTCATGAAGCATATCTACGTTGGTTGTGTGTCAGTCTTCAACCCAGATCGTTAAGAATAAATAATGACAAAGAACCCTTTATTACGTAAACAATGTAACTGAAATTATGATGATGGGCAAATAGTTATTTGTTGTACGTGAGTGCAAAGTTGTTTTTTAACCGCGTGCTCAATTTTGATGACCGAGCTAGCGAAGGATTCTAAAATTGAATCACGAGCGTAGCGAGTGATTCAAAAATTAGAATCCTGAGCGATAGCGAGGGAATCAAAAGAGTACAAGGTGAAAAATCTTTGCACTCGAGTGCAACACGTAACTTTTCATCCCCCCCAACGAGGAAATTGCAAAATACAAAAAAAAAATACAATAACAACAGTTTCTGTTTTCACCCAGAATCTTCCACAACACCCTCCCATTAACCCAAACACACTCTCAACACCCACCCAGAAACACCCACAACATTCACACCCGCAATACACACCCATCCACTCAGACACACCCAAAAAACACCCATTCACCTAGAAACACCCACAAAACACCCAGAAACACCCACAAAACACCCATTCACCCAGAAACACCCACAAAACACCCATTCACCCAGAAACACCCAAAAAACACCCATTCATCCAGAAACACACACAAAATACCCATTTACCCAGAAACACCCAAAAAACACCCATTCACCCAGAAACACCCACAAAACACCAATTCACCCACAAAACACCCATTCACCCAGAAACACCCACAACATCAGACACCTACAACTTCCACCCAGTCACACCCACAATACTCACCTATCCATTCAGACACACCCACAAAACACCCATTCACCCAGACACACCCACAAAACACCCATTCACCTAGACACACCCACAAAACACCCATTCACCCAGACACACCTCCAACACCCACCCATCCACCCAGCCATACCCGCAAAATTTATCCAGACACACCTGTAAGTACCTAATAAAAATTACCGTCCCTAATGGAGTTCCGAGAAGGTCAATCAGCTTGAGTCAAGCACGTTGATTTTCTGTATGTTTTTGTTCCGTTGCTAGCGTAAACATATCAAACAAACCTAAAAAGCTTTTAAATGCTTGACTCAAGCATCAAGCAAGCATTGTAGACGATCAAAATGTTTAAAGCAAGATTGACGCCAAGCTGATTGACCGTCACGGAACTCCAAGGTTTTAACAAATTTATGACGTGAAAAGAAAATGGCGCGCGCAAAGCAAATTACAAAAAAAGTACACCAAGAAGGTTCCGAGTCTGAGTTTTTAACAAATTAAAATAGGTTGCATGATAATTTCGGCACTATGGAGGTAGAAATAAATAGGTTTAATGATGTTTTGAATTCACAAACTCATTGCACACGATGTTCTAAATTCAAATTTACTTTACCCTCTAGAGGATAAAAACGGCTTTTGCACTCAGATATCGAAGAGCAAAAACGCTTTTTCCGAGATGGTGGGATGAAATAGTAGATTTTCCATCAAGTGCACAAAACGGATCATTTTTGTCCGAGACTTTTAGCGGCCCGAGCCGAAGGCGAGGGCTGATAGTAATGTCGAGGATAAAAATGGTTTTGTGGACGAGTTAGAAACTCTGCTTTTCACTTCGATTGCGAGGAAATAAACAGTAATATTACTTAACATTTCTTAAAATTCAAACTAAAATTAGTACAGTTTTGAATACTAAAGGAAATTGTTTTTCCCATTGATATTAGGTTTGGGCTGCAGACCTATACAGCCAAGTATTAAATTAATTTTGAAATAATAATTTTCTTAAAGTAATGTAATACTTACCGTACCTACTTGAATTAAAATTTTAATATCTTTTATGTCTTAAAAAACACATTAGGCAAATAAATTTAAGTAAATATCAAAAAATAACAAATTCTATGTCTGAATTTCTTATTGAGTTTGGCTGCATAGCTCATTTTCTTTGCCTTAATATAGATACTTTTATGATTAGATACGTTAATGCTCTAGAGCACAAAATTCGATTTTGTGCAGCCTATATCCTGCACAAACAAGCACTTTCAGAGCATGAGAAGTGAAAAGTAAATTTAAAATAACATTCCAGCGTTAGGTATATAAATTATGTGCTTGTTTTTCATTTTACTCATGTGCTTAATTTTTTTTATATTTAGGCCCAAACGCGCATGAGCTTTCAGTGCGTAAACAAGCCTTTTTTGTAAAGTCACCTAAAAGTTTCAAAAGAATAACTGCCGCACTCAGAGACGTCAAATAACGTTAATGAGTACTTAACGTCAAAAAATGACAATTCAAAACTAGTTGCTATTCTTGCGGGGTCTATGGACTTGATTTGAATGAAAATTTTTGACATTAAATACTCTTCAAAGTTAATTGACGTCTCTGAGTGCGGCAGTAAAACTTTAAAGTTGACTACAACTTTAACGGGCCTCTACTTCACTCGTATTGGTTTTTTATCTAAAAACATTTTAAAAGTTGTATTTCTTTATCTCGTGTAAATTAACCTTTGTTGACTCTAACTCCAGATACCATTGTGTCCCAATAACATCTTATTCTTATGTAATAGTATTTATTTTAATCATGTTATGTTAAATGAAATATTCTTCTCAGTAATTCTTATATAAAGATTTTAGTGGTTAGAAAAAGTATTTCGAAAAATTATGATCTTGAGGCGGGAATCGAACCAGCGTCCGCTGCTATCCGGGCAGGTGCCTGACCGCTCGGCCACCCAAGAATACTTATATAGCGTGGAAAGAAAGTGTAAGAAAGTGGAAGTATGGACCCTGGAGGGAAAGTACCTTAAATCTTTAAAATAGCTCAATTTACTGAAAGGAACCATTCCTTTATTTTTAAAAAGAAAAATAACTGCATTCACAGAATTCTCAAAAAACTTACTCGAACCGGGAATCGAACCGAGTAAAATATAAAAAAATAAATTACTAACGATGCAGTCGGTGTTAACGATAATTTTTCTCTAAAAAACATAGGGTCTTAGAAAATAAAACAAGAAATCTAACATTTATTTTACTTTTACTCTCAAAAATTCAATGCTTACGAGAATCTTATTTTATTAGAATAGAAAGACACATTTAAACTAATATTGAAGAAAAATATCACCTACCAAGAGGCCAATAACTTAACTAATAAATTCTATATCGAAAAAGTGCAGAATACGATGTTCTTGTGGCCTTCTTATTAAATGTTTTTTAAACCTCCACATTTACCTACTAAGTTTTTTACCTTTCGCGCCAAAACTTTTCTTGACGATATTTGTGACAGTGGCATGGTGATACCTTTCACCATACGACTAAAGGGCTTTTGTAATCGATCTAGTTTAAAATGTATGCTTCTATTAGATTGAATTGCACTTAGGTCTTGATACGCCATTATTTTAATAATTAATATCACAAAATACTTATTACGAAATGGTGGCAAAACAAAAGAATAAAATTAAAAGTTGTAGTTGGAGATCTGAACTGTTATTTTAATACATATAAAATCTTCCAATATAAGAAAAGTTCTGGAATTACGCACTGTCTCATTTTTTTCTATGGGACAGTGCTTATGTTGTTTTTAAATCATCACACCAATATAGAAATTTAAAAATGGATAATGTTGGTTTTGTATTTATACCCCAATAGTTCGTATTTAACAAAAGTAAGTTACGGTCCTGTCTACATTTCTTACCTGCTACCTGATAAGAAAGGTAGAAAGGACCGTAAAGTAAGAGTTACCGTAAAGTGAGGTATTACTTCAGAAATAAGTAACGTCTGGGATCTTGGAACATGGTTTTATGACACTTTCGTTGTCACTATGGTGACTGATGATGCAAGAGTGGAACAAGCTATAAAAATCAAAAATAAAATTCTAAAATTCCACTGACCTTCCGACAATGCCTACTTTCTCAGTTTTAAATTTAGGCGCCATCTCGTTGCACAGGCGTTATTCGTTGTCAATGTTTTACCCTTGAATGGCTCAGAAAGTCAAGATTTAACGTATTAAACCGGCGCAGTGAGCTTGGCAGTTCGTGTAAGTATTGTTGGAATAAATGGTTTGTTGTACTGTATATAAAGACCATTCTTCTATCAAGCAAGCTTAACAAAAGAGCACTGAAGTTGGTCACAGCAGAAATGTGAATTGAGTGTTAGCGTCTATTGTTATCTTTAGCATTGATAGGTAGGTAAGTACATACTTACTCAAGAGTGTTAGAATTAATATTAGGTTTATACATCGACGGAATTTTGGACCTATCGGGATACGAACCGACGACCTCTTGGCAAATAGTCGGCGAACTTATCATCGACCAAACAAGTCGCCAAAGCTCTCTTGTGTCGTGTATGTTTCATAGGTATACTATGCATTAAATAGATAATTTATGTATATCATATTTGATTTTTCATGAAGTTATGTTGTAGTTAAGTTTAAAAAGTGATGATGGAGAACACCAAAAGAACCAATGAATGTATTGCTTATCAAGATTGCTCCCTTGTTATTAGGACTTATTTAAACTAAAACTTAGTTATAAGTTTAAAATAATGAGGCGACTAATGCCTGTACAATTTTCTGTGTGAGGTTTTATTTTGGTAACCCTAAGGGTGAAAAATATAATGTTTGTTACTAAATGGTTCAAAATGAAATAGAAGGTAGAGCGATGCATTTCATAAAATATCATGTAATGAAATAAAACACCAGATTTTTTAATAATACTTTTTATTATTTCCCTAAACAACTTTCTCAACATCAAACGAATAAATAAATACATACACAATATCATAAAGTTTTCATGTTTATTTATAGCACCATTATACCCTAAACTCCCCAACGAAAATTTTCTAAATATAAATATAATTTATAATTAATAGTCTCTCAGTTTTGAATTTATTTCGTAGGAAACTAATAAGCTAGCATAGATAAATTTTTAGTTTTTTTTTTTTTAAATGTAAAGTAGCTGTTTAAAATAAATTTTAATACTTTTTTCAAGCTATGCATATATGGGATATAACATAGCAATGGAGGCACACAGTTAAATTTTAAGGATATGTGTTATTTATTAAAATGAGGCCACAAAAATTTCGACTAATATGCAGGATTTGTTTTCATTTCGAGATGATTTTTTAAAATTTTGCTATACCCTTTTTCTTTTAATAATTTTTCGAACATTTAATACTAATGTTGAAAAAATATCAAGCAATTTTATTCATAATTAACACGAGTTGCATATTGAACTTTAAAGACTAAAAAATAAATACAATAAGTTTTTTAACTATATAGTTGTTAATTTGTGAAGTATTTTCATAATAATATATAGCCATTTATTATGTGTTCACAAAATTATGGCGGGTCATGTTAGAGACACTATTTGCTGAAATACCTTTGATGACGATACCGCCTTTAATTTTGAGCGGGCTTTCTTGAATGACGTATGAATCATTCAATCATTATAGAGTATAAAAACACTACGTTGTCATTATTAAAAGTAGGTTTGTACTGACGTGTTCACGTGAGATCGACAATTACTCAACAGACGAACTATACCCCATTCACTTGGGCTTGAGACAAAATGTAAACATACATACATACATACATAATTCACGCCTATATCCCCGAAGGGGTAGGCAGAGGTGAACTAGCACCCACGTTTCGCCAATTATGCTAGGTCCCATGTAATAGGTGGCGAGCCTATTGCCATTTATCGGGCACAAAAGTCGCAGTACTTTGCTAAGTGGTATAAGAGTATAAGAGGAACGCTGCTGCCCATTCCTCATCACTGGTTTATCCTTAGTCGCCTTGTACGACACCCACGGGAGAGATTTGGGGTGGTGGCAATTGTATTCTACTCTGCCGTCACCACACGGCATAAAATGTAAACAATCTCGATATGTCTCTTTATCTACGAAATGCTCTTAAAAACAAGAAACGTTTATTATAAAATACATCATCAATTATAGACAAATAAAAGTGTTATATAGCTGCTTTGAAATATTGCGTGTTATAATACACATTTTTTTATTGGTATTTTAAAAGACAAATTTTTTACATTTTGTCTCAAGCCCAAGTGAATGTGAACTTATAAGAATAGAATAAAACTTAAAAGATTTATTGGCAAGTGCTTCCAGCGATGGCATCTGTGGTGCTAATACTGAATATTCTGTAGTTGATCTCATTGGGGTCCAGAGTCTTGTAGATGAATCGAGGCATTCTGTCACTCAGTATCCATAAGTTGCTTTCGCTGTCCAACTGAAATAAATGAAGTAAATTTAATTGAATATATTTTCATTATTGTTTACGTTTATTAATTATTTCTTTTAATTAATAAGTATAATTTTAGCTATTTTTCTTTTGAATATGTCTCCATTCGGTACTTTGAGAATATGTATAGAATACGGAATCTGCCGAATAATCCAGTTTTGTTACCATTAGAGATTTGAATTGTAACAATATTTAAAATCACTCTCTGTTTTAACGAGTAGTGACGTCTCCCACATCGATTTGTTACAATGCGGAGGCAATTTTCTATGTCTACCTTAGACCAGAGTTCACCTCACAGAAAAATGTCAAAAACTGACGGTTAAATAATAATCGTCTGTTTATGTGTTGACGAACATGAACACCAGCATAAATCGATATTTTAAGCAGTAAGCTTACAGTTGTAAACATAAATTACCTTCACATCATTGGGGAACTCGTAGAGTGCGGCGTCGCTGATGATGAGGGGATTATTCTCAGGAGTGTAGGGCTTATTAGAGTTCCAGCAACCAACGCCATCACGATTTACCTGCGAGGTACAAATATAGATACATAAATCATACCACTCAGATAAACTATATTAGGTCCCATTAATCTATACTAATACTATAAAGCTGAAAAGTTTCGTTTGTTTGGTTGATTGGTTAAACGCGCTAATCTCAGAAACTACTGGTTCAAATTGAAAATTGTTTTTTTTTTGATAGTATTATTGAGGAAGGTTATAGGCTATATAACAACCGACATTAACGTGAGCGAAGCCGCGGGCGACTTCTAGTTTATCGTATAAAGACCAGACGACAGAATTACCTCATTGATTAATAAAATTACTCGGCTTTTATAGATCTTGCAATAGCCATTCTAGATCGTTTCAGATTCACTACGCTACTCAACCTTGTCCAATTACATAGCGATTCAGTCTTAATCTTACCTATGCGATATTTGACGACCGATAAATAATATTTTATGACGAAATAACTGTTTTGATGGTTAAGTATACCCATTGGACCTCAAAAGCATAAAAACAAAAAGTGCCTGTTAGATCTTATTTGCATGGCCCATTCTAACTTCCTAAAAATAGCAGTAGTTTACCTATTTTTAATGTATTTCCTTTCTTTCCTTTTATAAGTTCGTCACGATATCAATAATAGTACATACCTACTGTTGTATGTATGACGATTGCTTTTTTTTTTAAATTAGGGTAATTATTTGTTATTTTAACATTATACAAGTTGGGTATTACAATTATGTAGCTGACATTATTAAATTATATTAAATTACTTGACTGATTATAATTACCTACGTCTTATAATGTCTATAAAAATAAGATCACTTGTACGTGTACGTTGTACTTAGCGTGTCTTACACATTGTAAGACACGCTAACGTTGCATCTTTACGTAACCAAGTTCTGAGCTGTAACTATGCCAGCCATGTCAAAAAATAGCGACAAAAAATATCAATAAAAATAAACATGCTGTGAGAAAATATTAAATCATAATATTATAGATTTTATTCTCACAATCATCTTGTCAACAGACAGCAGTAGAGGCGCGAATGTAATGGATTCAAGATTGTTAGTGTAGATAAGAATTGTTTAATAACGCAAGGTATATGTATTTAAGAAATAAACATAATTGCTATAAAGTCATGACCATGAAACTATTGTTTCGTTCTTGTGGCACAATATTTGTTCCTGTTTCTTGACATCAGCATTAGACAGCATTTGATTATCGGCCAAACTTAACAAAAATTGACAAAAGACAGATACATACATACATAAATCACGCCTATATCCCCGAAGGGGTAGGCAGAGGTGAACTAGCACCCACGTTTCGCCAATTATGTTAGGTCCCATGTAATAGGTGGCGAGCCTATTGCCATTTATCGGGCACAAAAGTCGCAGTGCATTGCTATTGGTAGGTGGTATAAGAGGAACGCTGCTGCCCATTCCCGATCACTTATTTATCCTTAGTCGCCTTGTACGACACCCACGGGAGAGATTTGGGGTGGTGACAATTGTATTTTACTCTGCCGAGACCACGCGGCTTAACAGAACAAAAGACAGATAACGCATTATATTTAATATTAGTTAGGATATAAGAAGACACACATTTAATATTTCTTTAAAAGTGCTAAAATTTTGTGCACGATTTAAATCCTTTATGCATAACTGAATTCCATAATACACCGTTACCACTATCCACAATGCCCATAATTTACCATTCTAATGTTTCAACAATTACTTATTACTGCATTATATTAATAGATATGTAAAAGTAATTGTTGAAGGCAAACGTCTTAAAGAGAAACGTGTCTCTAACAATGCACCGTAATATTAAAATAAATGGCCCTGGTTATTAATGTTGCGATTTTTTTTGTCAGTATTATGACCAACCTTCATTAACCTTTCCTTTTATTATACTCTGATGCCGGCATAACAAATAATAACGTAAATATTTACAACAAAATATGTTGTTATTTATTATGTCAAAAAACATAATTATATTCTCACATTAATAACTGTTTTCGTTGAGTAAATGGTATGTTTCGCACCTAAGTAGAGAAAATGACCTTACTCAAAACTACACCACCAGAAATAATGAGTAGATAAACTTAGTGGTACCATTTAGTAAAATATTTTGTATCAAATCAGCGTCTTAAAAATATCCAGTCTTAAAAAATATCTTATTCTATCATTATTATGGCATCATGCAAAATATAGCCCTTATTGCAAGTGTGCGAAATGTTTACAGACAGATTTTTACACAAAAAATTTGAATATTGTAAAGACGCTTTTTAATATTATATAATAAAGACGCAATTAAAAAAAAAAATTATGATACATTGTGGGCTCTACAATGTATGGAATTAAGACTTACTGTTGCAAGAATCTAATAATAATATTGAGTTTTAGTATCTCTTTTGTATTTAAGGATCGGTATGTAAGCGGCCACACAAAGGAAAAACGTGTTTTAGGTATCGTGGTAGATCTACTTCATCAGTCTAGCTCGGTCACAAACGTGACTAGTGAATAGTGCACCGGATAAGTCAGTGATTATAGTTTTGATCAGATAAGTGACGTAATTAAACCGCATTGTTCACATAATGTAATCATTATGTCAACAATGCGTGTGATATTATTAAATGGATGCAAAAGGAATACAATTTGTGATGACGATAAATAAAGGAGAATATAAAAGTATGGTGGTGGCCAAAGGGAATACATTTAGTGGGAACAGAACCGCACTGATGAAGATTGACATGAATTGAAATATTAACTACCGCACTCAGAGACGTCAATTAACTTTAATGAGTATTAAATGTCAAAATATTTATTCAAATCAAGACCATAGACCCGGCAAGAATAGCGACTAGTTTTGAATTGTCATTTTTTGACGTTCATTAATTGTCGTTAAACTCATTAAGGTTATTTGACATTTCTGAGTGCGGCAGAGAGTCATAAATATTTTTTACAAAGACATTATACGTATTTAAATTCGTACGCTCTAATACCTATTTATATATCACATAAGTGTAATTTAGGGTAACATTAAAATACAAGAAAACCAACGTGAAAATGAAACAAATAAAGAAAAATTAACCTAATTAAAATACATATTTTTAAATGAATTTTTCGAATTTATCCTACTTCTTGCACCTCTCCATTTATAATAAGAAAAATAAGTTCTTTTGTGAACTTTTTAAACAGACTCACCTGAGTGTAAAACAGTACGTTTGTTTTAGGATCGTAGGCGCTAGCGGACGATTGGGTGCGTTCACCTCTGTCACCCAACAACTGTAAAAGATACATAGATTGACATTAACACGTCACATCATATTAAATAAATACACTATTAATATCTAGGTACAATCAGACTAGAGGTACCTACAGTGCTATAGGAATAATTTAATGGCAACATAATCTAAGATTGTCCGCTAATAAAACAAAGACAATTTTTTGATTTTAATGCATTTATGAACACAGTTAACTCCCTTAAATGTAAGGTGTCAGTATTGTCACTATTCTCCATTTTTTGGAGGAAAGTGTACCTAATAAAGTAATACGGATTTCTAGCTACACTAAATTGTACCAATTATGTATCTTTTCTACAGATAAAAGTTTACAGCAGGAGTATTAAATAGTTTTCAACAAAAAGTTTATAAAAGAGGATTATTACAGTTGTTTTAAGTTTATGTCAATCATTAATGTTTATGTCATCATTACACTTTTAACCTTATGCAGTACAATAATATATATAATATAAATAAAAAAATACTGGACTTAGTTTTTAGTAATGTCGAATTGTTAGTCAGTGATGTGATTGATGCCTTAGTACCCGAGGACGTGCATCACCCAGCCATATGTGCAACGCTAAATATTAATAGAGAGAAACATGTAGAAAATGCTCCTAGAAGTATTTATTTATTTCAAAAAGCTGATTACACCGCTATAAACAATGAACTTGATAATATCAATTGGTCAAAATTTTACTCAGAACTTTCTATGGAGGAGTGCGTCGATAAGTTTTATAATTTATTGTATGGCTTACGTGACAAACATATACCGGTCAAAAAATTCTCGGCCGGTTCTCGATACCCCCCATGGTTCAACGCAGCTCTGATTAAAATTTTAAAAGAAAAGAATAAATTTCATAATAAATATTTAAAATATAAAAACTTTCATGATTATTTATCATTCAAAACGTTAAGGAATCGCGCAAAGATTGTTGAGCAGGAATGTCATGCTAAGTATGTTTCTGATATTGAGAATGATATTAAAAACAACCCAAAACGTTTTTGGACTTACATAAAACGCAAACGGAAACACAACACGTATCCATCAAAGATGACTTACAGGGATCGTACATCGTCATCCGCTCATGATGTCTGTAATTTATTCGCAGATTACTTTCATTCCACATTTCAGCCAGAAAAAGTGAGTACAAATTCTTACATCTGCCCAGAACTTCAAACATCTGTTCATATTCATACAATACATGTGGATAGGGTCAAACTTCTGAGTCTTTTGCGGACATTAGACATTAACAAATCAGCCGGTTCTGATAATATTCCTCCACTATTCATAGTCAACTGTGCGAGCAATTTGGCGGCTCCTCTTGCTTATTTGTATCAGTATTCCATCAACTGTGGATTAGTTCCATCTATGTGGAAGTCTGCTCTGGTTACTCCAATACATAAAAGTGGACTTAAAAACGATGTGGAAAATTATAGGCCTATCTCCAAATTGTGTATCTTCGCAAAGGTGTTTGAAAGAATTATATACCAGCAAATGTACTATTCTTTGAAACACACTTTCGATGAATCCCAGCACGGTTTTTTGAATGGTAAGTCGACCACAACAAATTTGTTACTCTGCCATAACTTCATTACTGAACATATGTCTTCAAACGTACAGGTAGATGTTGTTTACACCGACTATAGTAAGTGTTTCGACAAAATTAATCATGAGGTGCTACTACAAAAGCTGAAACTCATAGGTGTACGTGGCGATCTCTTTCGCTGGTTCAAGTCTTATGTGCACAATAGATGCCAGACTGTAGTTCTAAACGGGTATACGTCATCTACATTGTTTATACCCTCGGGGGTACCGCAAGGCTCTCTTTTGGGACCTCTCTTGTTTACAATATTTATTAATGATATTTCTTTATATTTTAGACATAGTAAAATTCTCCTGTATGCTGACGACATGAAAATACTACGCCCAATCAACTCTGACTCAGACTGCCGTAAGCTTCAGGAGGATTTACAGAATTTACATAAATATTGTGAGATTAACAGACTTAACCTTAACATTTCTAAATGTCATGTTTGTTCTTATAGTAGAAGACCACATACTATTGCCTTTGATTACAATATAGACGGCACCTGTTTGTCAAGGGTCAGGGGTGTGCGGGATTTGGGAGTGATTTTTGACTCCAAGTTACTTTTCGATAGTCACATCGATTTCATCACTACTAAAGCTAGAAAAGCCCTCGGTTTTGTCTTGCGTATGTCGTCCGAATTTACTAATTTAAAAACTATTAAAATATTATACTGCGCTTTCGTGCGCAGTCACTTAGAATATGCATCACAAGTGTGGAACCCAATATATGATGTGTATAATTTACGTTTAGAGGCTATACAGAAAATGTTTCTCCGTCATTTACAATATAAGTGTCGTAAAAATTTTGATGGGTACATTGAACGCTGCAGGCATTTTCATTTTTTACCCTTGCAAAAGCGAAGGGAAATGTCTGACTTGATGTTTCTTCTCAAGGTCTTTCAGGGTAACATAAACTCTCGTGAGCTTTTAAGCTTGTTTAATATCCATACACCTTCAAAAACAATCCGTCACTTGAATTTATTGCACGTGCCTTTGTCTTCGACAAGATACAGATCGAATGTATTTGCAATTAGAGTATCCAAACTGTATAATAGGGTTAGTCGCGATATAGACATAGATTTATTTTGTACATCTATGACTAAATTAAGAAAATTGTATAGTGATATGTTTTTTTATTTATAAGCATGGTTTTTTACCTTTTCATTTTGCATAGGTACTTATTTGCTTCATTTGTGTACATACCTTGTTTTCTTATATCTATATGTGAAAACTTGTAATTGGCTTTACTCTGTAATAATCTTTTTATTTAGATACTTAAACAGCTGTAAGTTTTCCAAATATTGTAAAATAAATAAAATAAAAATAAAATTACAGATCGCTCTTGTTAGGCTTCCTATGTATAGGTAAAGTTGTTTAAGCTAGTGGATCAATAATGCCAATAATAATTTACATGCGACGGGTTCAGATTTGAAAGTGTTATCTATGATATGTGTTCTAAGCGTCAACATCATTAGTATTCAAACCTTGAAGTCATGGAACGCCTCGTCCTTGTCAATGTGTGTGTAATTCCTGAGGAGCTCAGTGGATACGCAGAACTCTTTCGTGCTGGATAAAGCGTGGAAGAACATTGTGGGGTATCTGAAACAAAACGGTTGCTATAAATATATATTTTCCTTTCCTTCTAATTAAATATTTCCTAACTTCAATTAAATCAGCCTTGTAAGAACTAAATGGAACGCTCATTAGTCCTTAAGTAGTCCTATTGTCTATTGGATCTATAACCTAAACGTGTTATCTTTAAATTAACCGGAAGTGTCAGATTTGACAGATACAAATTAGATAAAATTATAAATTAAAGTTTCTACAGTGCGTCCACGGTTATTTTACCTCTGACACTTGTCATTTTCCTGTTCTAACATATGGAAATGTCATATTAGTATCTTTCTCTCACAAAAAAACGTAAATGGAAACGTCAGAGGTAAAATAACCGTGGACGCACTGTAATACTGACACATATAGTACCTAAATTGTTTCGCAAACTTGGTGCGCTGTCGTGGTGGACCGATACAGATTAAAGTTGTACATCGAATTCATATGATGGGTAATAAACTTATATCACAAGTTATTACAAGAGAGACGATACCCAAAAATATTTAACAGTTTTAGAACCATTTTGTAGTATACATTTATGACAATTACAGCCGTACTCAGAGATGTCAATTAACTTTAATGAGTACTTGACAAGAATAGCGACTACTAGTTTTGAATTAACGAAAAACCCGTTAATGAACCCTTTAAATTTAAAGTCATGTCTCTGAGTAGGGCTGTAATTGAAGAGATGCAATTTAGAGTTGTTTTCCTTTTGTAAACCTTATTTTTCTCATAGTGAAATACAGTAGTGAACTACTAGTGCCTTTCGAACTTTCCGAAACACGAAGGTACTAGAGAAAATTACTGTTGGTCACCGATCCACATCCTACTTTGTACAAATTGCTTAACTAACTCACACAATCGAAAGCTTAGTGCTGCACAGACTGTTAATTTAGCATTTTGCACACGTTCACAGTACGGAATCAAAATTCACCCAACTTTTGCAGTCGATCTCAAACGGATTGCTGAGTGTGACCTTTTGTTTAACCTCCGAAACAGTTTATTTTAGGTCAATGTCGGATACGAACAACCTGCTAACGCTACATGTTAAACGGACCGTCCCACCTCTCACTATAGGCATTGTTAGGCAGGAACTACACCTTGTCGCTTTGAGTTCATTATTGCATCCACTGGAAGTGGCAAATTTGCCTATTCATTATTTTTTAAATTAACGTATGATATGCGGTCTTGAATCATGTTTGCTTAAGCACTATTTAGTCTGGCTCCACATTTACAAAAAAACATGAAGATTCTCTTGCCCTTCATCTCACCGGATGGTAAATGATGATAAGGGCCTAAGATGGAATCGAGCTTCACTTGAAATCCTCAATCACAGAGGGGCTATCTTATCACACATCGTCGGAACACAATAATGCTGTCAACATTATTATTATGGCGACAGATTTTGATAAGATGGTGGTAGCTAGCCAGGCGGACTTCCAAGATCTTACCACCAACCAAACCGAGCACAAATTTGTACCCCCATAGGTATCGAACCCGGGACCTCTGGATCTTAATTCCGGTGGGCGAACCACTAGACCACGGATGCGGTATGCCGTGACCTATATATTATACACATGAGCTATATTCATTGCTCACCGTATTCGTGAAAAAAACAAACGCAAACCATAGACTAAACAAATAGCATCACAACTCACCCGTTCTCCCTGGGCTCAGACAAGGCTAAACCGAATACGCCATCAGTCCAATGGAACTGCACGCCTCCGATGTCGTAAGAGCCAGCCAACGGCTCGAAGTGGAAGAAGTGGTGAGTAACTCTCCACGACTCGTCTTGCTTAAGACTGTAAACGACGACGCCATAAGCGCCTAAGTCCGGCACATACGCAAAAGCGTCGTCGCATGTTTTCTTGTCTACGTCCACCACCTAAAAATATGGATTGCATAAAAAACCTGGAATATTTGCCAGCAAAATCAAGTTGCTGGCAAGTGACTGTGTCTGTGACCTTGCGCAAAACAAGCAATGTTCGCCAAAACCAAACATTGGAAGGGTGACCCCAAATATATGCATAGTTGTAGCACCGCTCACCACTACCAAGTAACCCTGTATGTAATCATGTTCTTCCACCCGTAGAGAGGAATGGTGATAATGATGGTGAGTTTACAACTGAGCTTATTAAAGTTCTACAACTGATGTGTATACAAATATATAAAATTAAAAAAATCTTACAATATTGGCGAAGAATGAATCTTCTTTCATGTCGTCTGCATTTAAAAGGTAGCGATGAATTAGCTGATCGGTGTTTAAGTCGAATATGACGATAGATGGTCCAATAATCTGGTTGCCAACACCTGAAAAAAAACACAAATTTTAATGTTTTTGCAACAACCACCAATAACGATCAGTTTTATAGAAACATGCTGCGTTTGAGTCGATTTTGTACAATGCAGTTGGTATAGTCACGGTATAGGCATTTTACACATTAATGTTCAACTGCACACAGATATATCTAGCTGTTTTTTTTCGGTCATCATAATGACCTATATCTAATGACGAATATTATCGCGTTTTCTTAACTTACCATAAATATCAGCCAATCCCGTGTCTAGGACCCACAGTCTATCACAAGGGTCTACATGAACTCGGAATACCGAGATTATAGTATTATTTGAAGGTAAATCCTCAATATTGTCGTCTATCATATTGTCTTCGAAAGACGGATAGGGTTTGAACAAAGCGTCCTGAGGACCATCCACGTCAATATAGTTAAGAGATGAAGCTACTCCAGACTTCCATTTCGGCACAGTCACGAACAATTTATTTTTCCACCGAGCTAAGCCGAGAGGAAGATTGTTTGCTGGTATGAATTTGCCTTGCTTAATGGCGTTCTCTCGGTCTGCGGGCGTTTTCCATGCGTAGTCTATTTGTTTCCATGCGAACCGTAAATTTGGAGTAGCGGACTCGCAAACTGTGGCCACAGCAAGGGCAATAATACAGCTAAGCACCCTCATGGCGGATCTGAAACAAAATCATTAGTTTTAATTATAATATATATCAAGTACTCACACTTGATTAGATTTTTATACATTCATGCATCATTAGCATCTTTCCGATGTGATGGATGATCGTTTTGAAATAACTGCCTATAGTCAGTGGTCGATATTACCGGCAGGATTATCTGTTTCAAATTGGAGGATTTAATTCATAGCGTTCTGTATTAAGCGAGCAACTAGATACCGATGTCGTAACTTGGTAATGACAGTATTGTGAAGCGGAGCACCTCACTAACTTCATAATAATAGCTTGCTCACGTTTTTGCGGATCTTATTATTAGGAAACCAGTTGGGGAGTCATACTCTTCCTTATCTCCGCAGATCAAGCTTGTTATGCATTCGGGTGGCTTGGGAATTGTGACGATGGATTACACAATGAGTATATGAGTTGAGGGAATGCTAGCAGTGTGTCGTCTCTTTAGCTTTGCTGGCTGGGTCAGCGATTTCCATTGCAATAGCACAGTAGCGTCATTTTCTCATATTTAAAATACTCGTCAAGTTATATAAGTCCCCAAAATAGTTACGTACAGATAAAATATTTTCACAATTATTGTCATTTTTACTAAGATATCTTAGATTAATCAGTATGGACTGTACGAAGGTTATTTTTGCGGAATTTATTTCTATGCTTAAAGTAATTCGGAAATGATGAAGTAATTATCAAGTGTGGATTTAAATATAAGGAAGAATTTTATGCAGCTTCCTCAAAACAAACGCGTGCACTGGAGTATGTAAACGAAGGGATTGTTACAGCGCAAGTTTTTGCTGCAGTCCCCAAGGTCTCCGGTAGTACGGTTAAATGGATATAAAAATGCACAAACAACTAGTCATGTAGGAAATTCTTTGTTGGTCAAACATAATCAATTTCAAGCATAAATTTTTCGTTTTTTGCAGCCTCATTGTGTTTGAGCTTCTTTTAGTAGGGTTGATACGGTTTACTATGGTTTAGGTCAAAATTGTAGTTATAAAACGGTTATAAAAATTATAGTCTAGATGAGGAAATCGAACCCGGTTCTGATGCCTACCACTCGGCCAAGACGTTTTGGTTTCCCTGACCCCAATTTTGTTTGTAATATTTTTTCTAACATTTGTTTAATGTTCAAATAATAAGAATATGGTTTAGATATTGAAAACAACTAGATTAACTAGATGTTTTAAAATTACTTTAAAAAAAAAAGCATGCATTAACCTAACAGCGTGATTAAACCCATGTCTGTTACTAACGCTCAATAGTTTTCCTCAATAGAATATCTGATTAGTCACAAAAAATACTCATCGGATTCAATTGTTTATTGCACCGTCCATTTTGAAACATCTGAATGTAGAAACTAGGAGGCATAAGATTTGAAATTGTTCTATTATGCCCCTGTTGATTGCTTTATTGTTTTCAATAGAATCGGATACAGCAATTAATTCAACCATTCAATTGCTTTAGCAAGACATACTATAACTTTAATAGGGAGGATTCATTCGTGTATTTGTGCAAACATTGTTGCTTGAGATGTTAGCTCATGGGAGGTTTTTGGTATTTTAAAAATAACCTTGTATACGAATGAATCTTTCCAAATGAAAAGAAGTTTTCCATTCAACCTATGCCATAGCACTGAGAACATCATAAATTTAAAAATATCTTTATTTTGCAAATATATTATTATCGTTAGTTTGCAAATATAAATTTTAATTAATGTGTCACCTATAGTGTAGATCTTTTAATTTCACAACGCTCGGGAATAAACTTTATTGTTGGTTCCTCTGTTAGAATATTTAGTTTTGGCGTACTTGGAATCAGCGTTTGGCTTATTTAAGCTTTCGGTTATAAACTTAACATTATCCATCTTATTCGTAAAATCATCCTTAAATAACAATAATAATCATTTAATTAATCAAAAGTATACCATTGAATTCCTAAATATTTAGGAAACAAAATTGCTGTTGCAAAGTGGGAACTGTTAATTGTCCAAAATCGATTTAGGAGACTTAAGTTCGAATTTAGTTTAAGGTTCAAATTTAATAGTCTTTGAAATATTTAATTTTAGAAAAATCTCAACTCCGCGGAATGAACCATTATTGTGATATTTTAGGTAAACATGAAATTTGTATTTTAGGTAACATGTAATGTTACCGGAAATGCTTGTAATCCGTTATTGTATTCAATTCCTAGGAAATGTATGTAGTTCCAAAAATCACACGGGAATGTATGAAATAAATTATATTAGACACATTTCCTAGGAAATCTATACATGTCCAAAACAGCAATCGGAAATGTAAAACATTTAAGATATCAATGGCTACGCGAGGATAGCGGGGCCAGGGAACTATTACATTGTAACTTTTCTAAAAAAGCACAATTTACTGTTGTTCGTTAGTTCATAAACAAACCTAACCTAACCAACGACACTGTAACCTAACCAACTACTGCATTACAACAAGATGTCTGTGCAATTAAAGTTTGTGTTACATTATAAGAATATAACAAATAAAAAAACGTGTTTTATTAAAGGAAGCATTATTTTTATTTGGCTTATTTGGCCGTGTGGTGACGGCAGAGTAGAATACAATTGTCACCACCCCAAATCTCTCCCGTGGGTGTCGTACAAGGCGACTTCCCCTTCGTGGATATAGGCGTGATTTATGTATGTATGTTTTATTTATAAACATTTCCTAATACGATATTGGAATTATATACAATTCCTAGGAGTTATATACAATTCCAGGATATCATACATTTCTGGTAACATATATGTGGATTAAAAGTTTAATTGGTTCATAAACACATTCTAATAACTTGACACACTGCTCAAACTTTTTACGCACAACATGTTAATATTATCCCTCGTATACAAAGTCCAAGATTAAAGAGTGCATTAAACAATTTTTAAGATCCGTAATTGCAACCGGCAACGGATAGTAATACGTATTCCACGTCTCTTTAAGAAAAAAATACCTCATTACGGCGGACGATGGCTGTCCGTGTCCATGACCTACGGTTCATGTAAATAGCAAACGCACACGATTGTTGCACTCTGATCTTTTTGATCTCTGTTTGTGCATGGCAATAACCCGACACAAAGAAACTACCTTTTAATTGATACTTAACACATTACCTAATGTCCTACGCATCTTTACCTACTGATACGAGTACGAAATATTTAGTAATATATTGCTTATGAGAAATTTAATATTCCTCCTCGTCAAGACGAAAATTGATTACAAAATTGAATACAGATTATTATAACGTGGTCAGCCTATTCATATTTGTCTGTCTGAAAAAAATATCACGCACTTAAGGGTTTAGTTTGTAAAATAGGGGATTGTTAATATATGACAGCTGTCATGCTTATATACATTTTTTTTTTTCAATCTTTTTCGCACTTATAGCCGTTTTATATTTGATACCATAGCGATGCTCCTAAATTTTACAAACTATGTAAACAAAACTGCTTTTTCAAAGGGAGTAAAACCTCCAAGATTCTTTCAATAGTAAACGAAGGAAACACCACTGGGGTTAAAGTATGAAATTGCCGATGTTCCCTCATTATTTAGTAGTAGTGTATTATTCCTTTAAAACAATAGTTATGTCAATTATTCTTTTTTTATTTTAAACTTCATTTCAAGGACTTCTATTTATGTATAAAATTTTATTTTATTTTTATTTCTTTCACTACCAATAAATCTTCAAAAACAGCTCGTCCTAAGTGCCACTTAGATCTACGGACACGGACACCAGTCCGTCTCCGTTATAAATCTCTAGGTTTCCTAGGTATCCCATAGCTTAATGTTGTCTAAATATACTCACAAAATTATATAAAATTCAGATTTGTGGTTCCTTTAAAATTCGCGTTTTTATTCCCCTAGAGTACAAATTGAAAACTTCGTCTTTTAAGATTCAGTACATTCTAATCTAAGGCTGTATATTTTTATTTTTACCTAATCTATTCAGTTTAGTTAAAAAAATATATGCTCGAGGAAGTTTTTATGTTAAAAATAATGATATTTCGATGCTAACAACTTATATCGTAAGCAATATGTAGTAAAAATAAAAACGTACGAAACTAGTTTGATATTATATTTACAACATATCCAAAAATCATTTAAGTTGGGCTATGTTTAACGGGGTGAAAAATGTTATCGCTATATGTACTAAAATTTACAGCTTCACATCCCGAAAGAAGAAAAAGTTTTCGTAGTAGGTAAATACATTGTCAGTCCCAAATCTAGGATCTTTGTACTAAGTCGTCCACTTTATTAATTATGTTAATAATAATTATAATTAAATTCCACGTTGGTGACGGCAGAGTAGAATACAATTGTCACCACCCTCTTCCAACAAATCTCTTCCGTGGGTGTCGTATAAGGCGACTAAGGATAAATCACTGATGAGGAATGGGCAGCAGCGTTCCTCTTATACCACCTAGCAATGTACCTACTGCGACTTTTGTGCCCGATAAATGGCAATAGGCTCGCCACCTATTACATGGGACCTAACATAATTGGCGAAACGCGGGTGTTAGTTCACCTCTGCCCACCTCTTCGAGGATATAGGCGTGATTTATGTATGTATGTATGTAAATTCTACGTTCCCCTTTTACAAATATGAGAATATGTTTACTCAATTTGTGAACGGATATATTTTAAAAAATATGAACGTTTAAAGTTGAGTAAATGCACACTAATTCATTTGATATCATGAATAATTCAATGGTAAAATTTACCAACTGACCGTGAAAACAGAGGTGCAAGTTTGCAATACAGGCTGGACAAGAAATTACACTAACACTAAGGATGTTTTAAAGAAATTCGTGTAAGTAGGTAATAAAAGCTTTCTTATAGGTAAATAATTTTTAAGCAACAAAAGTTTCATAAAATTATGTCCGATATGTCCCGATATTGTCACGCATCTGGACATATTTTTATAAGTACCATTTATAGTGTTCAAAAGCCAAACATATAATAAATAAACTGGCATAAATAAACCATACAAGGCATTTTTCGAATTAATTTTATTAATTGTTATTTGAATTATGTAAGTACATAAAAGAACATTTCTTTTGACAACCGACTTTCAATTCAATATATCATTAAAGTAAATGAGAAGTGATTTATTATTAAAGAAGCAAAAGCTCATTTTGTGAAAAAACTGCAAAGAATGCATTCGGTAAGACAAAAATAGTTTCTTTATAAACTATCTATCGTAATTTTTTATGTGAAATTTTCGTACATTATGCTTCCTAAACATTGAATGTCT
Source organism: Cataclysta lemnata (assembly GCA_963931975.1). NCBI lineage: Eukaryota > Metazoa > Arthropoda > Insecta > Lepidoptera > Crambidae > Cataclysta > Cataclysta lemnata. The sequence continues at coordinate 6,426,906 of OZ008343.1, forward strand.
GGGAGTTCGACACAAAAAAATAAAAACAAAATTTGTGAAGCATGTTAAATACATAGGTATAATTGGCAAATACATAAACTTAACCTATAAAAAATTCTGTTGCTGTTTCAATAAATGTTCAAAAGTGCACATTAATAACGAAAACTTTACCTTCAAGATGATCCAAACGGACTTGCAAAACGATATTTGCGAACCAGATTTACTTTCAAAATAGGTTAAGCTTACGTACGTATACGTATTGCGGTTCCTAACATCAGTACGTCACGTTTCTCAGAAATATTAGAATTTTATTATGCACAACCGGTATTTGGGACTTATTGTTTTTACAACTAGGACTAAAATAAAAAATAAACTTACGATTCTATTGTAACCTCGTTTGGACGTCCGGTCGGCACGAGTCACCGGTACGCACTAGCAACCCGTCCTTCGAGTTCCATGCCTTTATACAACTACTTACTACTATATTATACGAACGGTGAATTAACTGGTCTTTTCGGTAATTAACTTTTTGTACTAAAGCTTTTGGGAATATCAGTTTAGTCAACTACATGTCCGGCTACATAAAAAGGGGCAATTTATTTAGGTTTGCAGTTTATTTTCTGGCGACACTCAATTTAGGTCTGTGCAAATTTCCGACTACATTATACATAGTTGTCTATGACATTTCTTATTCAGGGTGCTAAAATTTTTTAGAAAGTTTAAATATTTGTACTTAGTAACACGGATTACTGTTGGCTATAGGTCATTAAGCTTCTATGCGATAAATAAAATTAAAATAATATTTATGCCAACATGTTGATCTAAGAGCAATCGATAGCCCGATCGATAGCCGCTCAACACAACAACACTTTTTTTCGTCCTTTTTTAAGAGCTGCCTTCAGCAACACATACTATAGACCCGATGCGACCGGCCCAACTAGGGCGACAGGCCCTTAGAACTCGTGCTATAGATAAAGCGTATAGAGAAGCACTGCGTCGCTCCCGGTCACCAAGAAAGCTATAGCCCCCGATGAAATCTGAAGACCCATCTCGTATCATTGAGCTGGTTTTTACTTGCTAGGAGTCCCACATACCCCAAAGTCGGTATGATGCATCAACGCTTAATATAAATTACTAGTGGTCGCCCGCGGCTTCGCTCGCGTTAATGTCGGTTGTTATATAGGCTTCCTAAATAAATGGACTATACAACACAAAAAGAATTTTTCAATTTGGACCAGTTGTTTCTGAGTTTAGCGCGTTTAACTAACCAACCAACCAATCAAACAAACAAGCTCTTCAGCTTTATAATATTAGTATAGATTGATATTAACAATTGGTAAGTTTTTAAGCCTCATTACGGTTCACCAAAGCACTAATTCAATAGCCCGATCTGTTCCGAGAGTGTGGTATAAGGGGATTGAAGGTTGACAGTACGTGATACGAGCAAAATCTAGATAGCATTAGGTCAGCCACTATTACATGAAACACGCTTAGGTCACACGAAAAGGGTATTTTTGTATTGACTTGATCTATATCCGTCATTACCATCAGACATGATTGAATATTAATTATTTTGAATATTAATTGGTAACACTTGGGGCCGATTTCACCGCAGAATTAAACGCGATCAGTTGAACATGAACTCGGTTATGCTCTAAACTGAGTTCCGCTACCAACTTAGCATTAATCAAAACCAAGTTTTATTAAACTCAGTTTCTATGAGAGACGGTGAAATCGGCCCTTAATGTCTGACGTAGTAAAACCACAGCAGTACATATTACTTTTGTCGTGATAATTAAGTAGTCGCAATTAAACATTAAATTCGCAACACTTCAGTCAATAATCATCCTTTTAGTTTTTAATTTTAATTTGCATATTATCTTAGCCTTTATAAAATCGGTAGGTAATGGGAAAAACAGAATTTTGTTTTTGTGTCTGTATGTACCTTCCATTTCCAGGTACTACTCTTCCCCAATCAAATGTTGTTTCCTGCTTTAAGACTCGGGTCGTGTGTTTAAGTATTTCCTTATTTGTGACATTATGTAGAACCAAAACAATACTCTAGCTACTTACAATACACAAATATATTTGAGGAAATCGAATTTAAATTATTCGAACAAGCTCTTCAGCTTATTTTTAGAGAGTGAAAAATCCTAAACTTATTTTATCGTTTCTTCATAAACAGCCAGCTACAAATAGGCCTAAATAGGGTCAACCTCTATATTGTAATTCTAGTTCGAATTTCTCATAATGTTTTATCTACTTATGTTATGTTCACAGAAAGAGCGTTTGATGAAGAATAATGTGGTTGGGAAAAGTTTTAAAATTACAGTTTTGATGCGGGAAACGAAAATCCGGCGAAAATCCCGCGTCCTCTGCAATCCGGGCAGATGCTTATACCATTCAGCTATAATAGACTATAATTTTGCGAACCTTTTCTAACCACAATTGCTTTGTACTAATTTTTTTAACATTTATAAAATGTTAAAATTCTCGGACAAAAATGATTCGTTTTGTGCACTTCCTGCAAAATCTACTATTAATGCGTATCAAAATGAATTTAATCAAAAACTTGCCGTGTGGTGACGGTATACAATTGTCACCACCCCAATCTCTCCCGCAGGAGTCGTAAAAGGCGACTAAGGGTCAAGACAGCGATGAGTAATGAGCATGAGATTTACGTGCCCGACTGTTGGCAATAGGCTCGCCATGATATGGCGTATGCCATGAAACGTGGGTGTCATCCCAACCAGTCTGTACCTCCGATCATCGACAACTCAATGGTCCTTTGCATCACTTTGCTATACACCACTAATACCACCATTCACCACTAATATCTTTCCGGTGTAATGGATGATATGAATTTAAAGGGCGTGGAGCTCTATGATGACTGCCCGATATGAATGAAAAAGGAAACATACCTACTGCGCTGTCCTCAGATAACCTGGGAACAGGGCAATTGGTAAGCGATATATTTGTTCCTTAATTAAAACGCGATTCGACGGTACTTTTAAATTTGACTATTTATCCCCGAAGGAGTAGGTAGAGGTGTATGACAATATTTCGATTAATATTGGTCCATGTTTGGGCTTAGGTTTTACAGCCGGCCGCCGCGCCGCGCCGGCCAGACGCCAACCCTCTTTGGGTCCTTATGGACCTGGGCGTCCGTATAACTTAAAAATGTCTAACTGCCGCACTCAGAGACGTCAATTAACTTTAATGAGTATTTAATGTCAAACCTTTTTGTACTTATTAACGTTATTTGACGTCTCTGAGTGCGGCAGTAAATCCTGATCTATTGTTCTGAATTTGAATCACATTGAGTTAATATAATATATTCAAATGAAATGTATTTATTTTGATATTAAACAATTTCAAAAGACGAAATCATTCTGATCATTGTAACGCAGTCACGCTTGGTCTAGCGGCGCGTTGATGTCATTTATACTAGTAGACATTTATTGGACGATACACGCGCGGCATCCGTTCGACACTCGTGCTGATTTTGGTTTTGAAATTATTATCTTGGGTCAGGCAAGACAGGGAAGGTATGAAAAAATATGGAAAAATTGGGAGGAAAATAATAAAAACAAAAATTTAATTTTCCCACGTAAACTGCTTTCCTGTCAAACATTTGACGTACCCATGGCTACGGGATATATGGTATAACATTATGCCGGGTCATCTAGTAATAACTAAAAATAATAGAATGGATTGGTTAACACACCTTTGAATAGCCTAAACAGCCAGACCACACAATACCCTTATATGTGTGATACCAATAATTATCTTCTCGGGCATGCTATAATTCAAGGTCTGTGACCATAGCATCCGGCGCTGGGACAGATAAATTGACTAATTTTGCTTCAATTTACACAACATATATAACATTATTGCGATTATTGGTAGCAAATTATTGCGATGCTATTACGCGATTTACATGAAATCTCATATTTTGGGATATTTCAAAAACGTGTGATGATACGACACTTCTTTTGAAAAATATAAAGTAAACGGATATCAATCACTGCAACTACAATTGTTTACTTTTTGTACCATGCTTTTTATTTTATTAGAGGGTCAATGTTTTTATATTTATTAAATATTGAAAAAAAAATAGGCACAGGGTTCTTTTTAGTTTTTACTTAAATACCAAGGTACCTTACTGCAAAGTATATTGCTTTTTTTAAAATATTAGCTAGGAACTAGAGGCACATTCCATACAACATACTGAGCATCGCTTGTAGCTTAAAAAATTACAAGTATCTACATCCGACATTGTTATCATCTGGCTCATGCCGGCGATAGCATTTCCTGCGCGTTTACCAGGATCCTTAGCCTTGGGTAATATTCTTCAGGATACTATTCTTCTCTCAATTACAGCAAACTAGATTCTCTGTCCATGTATTGCTATATAAGTTCTATTTCTAAATAGTTTTATTATAAATGCTTGCATTAGATTTAGATAACGAATTATCTCTGTTAAATAATTTTAAGGCTTATAATACCAAAGAATTGAGCATATATAAGATTATTCGATCTACACAGACACGAATAAACTCTTAGCATTCCATGGATTCACCGTGCTGGTGCTGGGTCCATCTATAAGTGTGGCAGAGGGTTATTCCCTGAGTACCCCGATCCCCGAGGCCCCGATTTATTTGAACTTTACTTTATCAAGTTACAAATAAATCGGGGTACTCAGGGACGGGGACCTCGGGGATCGGGTTTCTCAGGAAATAACCCTTGGCAGAGAGAGAAGTCATTTGCACCGCCTGGGACTTGTGACCCAAGTGTAGGTCACAGGGCCAGTTTGTTATGAAACGTTCCGTACGAACGGTATATGACTTTTAATCGCCATATACGCGGATATTATCACCATCCCAATTTTTTTTCTACCCATTCTTGATTTAGACTACGCGAGCATGCGCATATATCCATTTACTTCTAGATAGATACTTACGAAACAGCAATATTGTTAATCAACTAAAAGCAACCAACTAGACTAGTTTCAAAAAAAATGCCTTATCTAACAGTAATGAATTTTAAAAACAGTTAAAAAGCTATCTCCGTGCGGGAAGGATAATTTTAAAAAAAATATGACACTTATGCTTTACTTTTAATATTTTTCCAAAATTTATTATAAAATTATTCAAATAAAAATGAAATAATAATTCAATAGCTGTGTTTAATTTTATTAATAGTATTTATTCCAATCGCCAAAAAAAGGGTTATTAGTAGTTACCTACAGTATCTTACTACATTACTCACGACATTTTTATTTAGTTTTTATATTTTTGAAAGCTAGATCCTACATCCTAGACGTTAATGAGAAGGTTGTTTTTAGTATGCAATCCGTTTTCTTTTCCACCCAGTGTATAAACACAATAGCCTTAAATTAAGGTTATCTTGTATACGTCAATTAGGATATGAATAGGTATTCAATCATAATAATAATTATGAACACCTTGCACTGATTATTAGTATTGAAATAAATATCTCTATAGATAGACAAAGCTTCCTGGCGGACGAGTTAAACGTAAAAGGAGTTCCTTAATTTTCTTGTTTCTTGAAACAACATCGTGACAGGCTTTCATTAAGTCGTTTACTGGTTTTAGCTGGCTGACACTACAGCCTCTATAAATGATTCGCACATAATATCAAAAATCACACCTATTTATCTCCCAAGGGGTAGGCTGCCTAAACGTGTAAACAATACCCACGTTTCACCAATTAGTCTAGGTCCCATGTAATAGGTGGCGAGCCTACTGCCATTCATCGGGTACGGAAATGTCAGTACATTGCTGTGCGGTATAAGAGGAACGCTGCTGCCTATTACTCATCGCCCGAGTAGTATAATATTACTATAGATGGAGTGCAGATTAGTGGGTAGGTTACAGATACCGTAATCATACTCAATTACGTAATATAATGAGCGAATCAGCTAATCTATAAGACATTTCAAATGGCCATTGGAAATAACCTATTTCACGTATTTACCAATTTTGTGATCGGAGCTAATTGCGTTCGACACTAACTCAAGTTTAATTAATCATAATGAACTTGAGAATATAGGTAATTTCGTGTTTCCAAATTAGATCATGGCTAGAAAATACACTCAGCCCATATCCCTGGCGTATCTGATGAATCATGTATTCTTTTAAGTAGGTTGCAAATACAAAGTATTTCTTTACTTCTTTTTTATTTCATTTAAGATATCTAAACAGCTTATAGCTTACAATGATACAAATATTTTAAACTATTGACATATAAAAATAATTTAAATAACATTTATGGGAACCAATTTAACTCCTGTATCTGTGTAATGTCGGTTATTTTGAATATATAGACTTGATATAATGTATTATCTGGATCTGTATTATATGGATTGTCACTATTACACTTAATTTCAGAAAAAATGTTTATTAAAAAATTGAGAGATTCCGCTGAATCTTTCAAGCTCAGGAGACTACCTACCTATTTGAGCCGTTTGGGGTAGAGACTCTGGGAACATGGGGTTCAGGAGCTCACCGACTTTTTCGGGATATTGCAGAGCGGCTACGTGGGACAGTAGGTTACAATAAGGCTGGTTTGTATTTCGCGCAAAATATTAGTGTCGCGATTCAGCGAGGTAATGCAGCTAGCGTTATTGGTATAGGTACTTCCTGTCCCAGAAGACCTAGACGAGGTATTTTACCTTCAATTTAGTTTCCAGTTCTTTAGTTTTAATATTACTTAAAACATTATTTTAGTTTATTTTAATTAATCTTCTTTATTCCAAAAAGAAATAAAAAATGAATTCAAAAATAATCTTATTAATTAATCACAACAGTTTTTTCTTTCAGGTTCTATAATATTGAGCAACAAACATAACAGTATAATTCTGTAGGTACTTATGAAGTAATAAAACATTCGAAATAAATAATAAAGCAAGTGTAAAATAGGACAGAATAGTGTAATTTTTGGGATACCTACAATGAGTCATAGTTGAAGCCACAACCGCCGTCAATGACCTACATTGTTGACAGATTAAAACTGTTATGAAATCACTAATTACTTACTAACAAGATAAGCTGTCTGCGTGGAATACAATAAATAATTCTGTGGTATCAGTATTCAACGTAGTCTGTGCCAGTCCAGCCCTCCCTAAAATCACACGTAAGTGAGCACATGCCTTTATGAACCTTTTTTAATTCATCGTGCGTTGATGGGACTTCCTTGTGGTGACGGCAGAGCAGAATACAATATTGTCACCACCCCCAATTTCCCCTATGGGTGTCGTACAAGGTGACTCGAGGTTAAGTAGCGGTGAGCAGTTAATGGGTATCAGCTTTCGTCTTATATCACCTTGCAACATAATGCGATTTTATGTGCCCGATACCTATTACATGGGACTTAACGTAATTAACGAAACGTGGGTGATTAATCACCTCTGCCTACCCCTTTGGGGATAAATAGGCCTGATTTACGTATGCATGTGGGACTCCACTGTGTTAAATAGTCCAGTGCACGAGACGTGGACAAAATCTCCTCGGGGAAACGAAAAATATTCCTTTGGCTCACACTAAATCCAGAGACAAAACGCTGTTAAGTGGTGGAGAGAGATTTTGTCCACGTCCCGTGCTAGGCCTACTGGTGCATTCCTTTGCGTTAAGGGAGCCGTTACCCACAGCTTTATCTTAAATTGCAAATTCCTTTCTCATTGACTTTACAACCCATTGCGCACTGTGTATCCCCTGTACCTCAGCGGCGACACAATGCCGGTATTATAACACCAGGAGCCTCAACAAAAGCATAACGCAATCCAGTTGCAATGGTTACATGGAGACGATTGCTTGTGCGCAGTTTTCGGTTTATGTAATTGACGTGTTGTGGGATTGCATCTGGTGCAAAATTTACTATGACCTGCAATGGCCTAACTCGTCGATAGTGATGTGTTCCTCTACAGCCTACTTGTGTGCCGTTAAGCCAGGCGTTGGTTTCTGACGCGTCCACTTTGGTATTGAATGCCTGGATGAATAAAACGCTAATGGTACGCTCCCAAGCGCTTAACCTTGGCAATAAGACAGTAAAGTCCAGCCCACAGAGTACAAGTAGCAAATCTATCTATCTCTAAGTATGACGTTTCTATTACAGAGAAAACAAAAACACCCGTATTCACAAACAATACTTGTATAATTAAGGAGCAGCACTGTGCGAAGTAAGACATTCTCAATGCGTTTTGTCACTCAAGTATGTCTATGAATAGGTTTTTGGGACCCTATGCGTTAACGCACCTCATATATGTTGATGTTTTTGTGTTTTTGAATACGGGTATACGTCAGTTTCATACTTTTGTTTACTATGCGTCCGTAATAGTTAAGCCACTTGGCTAGGCTCTCAGGTGACAAACTGTCGCCAGCAACGCTTTATGCACCTGTCTTTCACCTGATCGTGTCAGCAGGCAATACTGTGTTGTACCTGACAATAAATTGCTAACAAAACATTATCAGGGTTTACATTACATAAAATTTTATAGGTATCAGTGTTCTCTTTTGCCGGAGTTTGTGGTTTGTTATTAATAAGATACAGGAAAAAATATAAAGAATAACAAAAATGACATTGAATTTGATCGAATCAATCATTTCCGACAAGTTTTGATCGGTTTCTATCGGCCTAAAGGTGCCGGGTTCGTGAAAATAGGCTATTGTTCTCGAGTCACGGTTGTTAACATATTTATGTAGTATAGTATTCCTATTATAAATATTTATATTATGATAACATATTAAAATTTGGTCGTCATTCATAGCTAAGTGCTTATGCTACTTACTTTGGGCTATATTATAGGTATGAAACAGTTCTAATTATTAAAAGTACCTATGCATTACACTGCAGCAATCTCTTTTCAGTCTCAGTCGTTAAAACTATCTGGTTCGAGTGTTGATTTCAATGAGGATCGACATAATGCTTCCCAGGAAACTCATAAGGTTATAAAAAGAATTGAAATGAAAGAAGAGTGTTACATGCGGTAACAGTTAAGTATGCACTTAACTTATTATATATTTGGGCACCTACTTTTAATAATGTGATATTGTGCTTTAATTATGAAGAAAGACACTAATTAAATTCATAATTAATTATAAGTTGTGACCCATTAAATAATATAAGAAAGACAAAGCATCTTCAAATTCATATATAAATCTTACAAACCATAGTCAAAAGAATCTCTGTAAGTAGCTAAAATTAAGTAAAATTTTATAAAACCGGTAAAAATTATTAATATAGGTGGGAAGCGCATACTACGACAGGTCACTAACAAAAACCTCAAAATTGTCTCAATTGTTTTCATCGATTGAATCGATTCATTGAACAATTGATGAACTTAAGCAGAAACACACGTTCAAGTCTCTCCTCCCATAAGTTTATTTAACTCGTAATGGAAGACACAGAGACACAGTCATGATGGGTACGTAGGTAGTAATTTGAGTTCCGATTCAATAACTTCGATCTACACTCAAAGTGATTCCTAGGATGTGAAGATCTAGAGTTGAGCGTGTGGTGGCAATCGGAGCGTTAGTAAAAGCGGTGTCGACCATGCGAGACTGGGCATTGATCTCAGCCAACTACAGACAATTCAATTCATTAGCAATTACGTACTACACACAACTCAATTCATTTGCAATTACACAAAAATATGGAATACACTTGATTGATGGAACCAGTAATTATACTTTAAACAATTTCACGTAGGTACCTAAATTAAATTGCTTTAGGACTGGTTTTATTATTTTATGTATAATTATGTATTTATAATTGCTTTCTTTACATTTCGCTGTTAGTCTAATTTTAATAAAATGTAAATAAATTCAGTTCCCGTAGAAAACTATACATTGTATTCGTTTTCAGGGAACTGAATTTATATACATATATACCACATTAGAGTTTTGATGCTTCTATTACAAATACTTGATAAATAAATGATTGTGTATTTACACTGTAAAATCTAGGTGAAATTTTTAGTCTGTCTACATAAAATTAATAATGAAATGAAAAAAATATAGTAGTTTGTATAACTTTACTATTAATATTTATTTAGTTACATTTAATATACTATACAATAGTAATGAAAATGCATAAAAGATCATTAAACCTGACTTACGATATCTAGGCATTTCAATAATGGTTTTCATCAAAGAATAATACACATAGCGTTGGCACATAGAGATACGATACCGCTTCAGATTATAGTAATATCGATGTTAATTACAGTGTAGAAAACAAATAAAAATGGGACTACGCTATATTATTCCATAAAACATGAAACTAGTAAATAAATAAGTAGTGTAAAGTCACAATCTAGTTAATATACGAATAGTTTTGATGACATAGAAACAATGAAAGATTTGCATCTTCACCCGACATGTTGTCATAACTTAAAATTTTGTGATTTGTAATATTAATCTGAAATAATTAGCTTATTTTATTTACAACTACAAATGCAAATAATTACAAAACTTAGATACAACCCAGAAATTATTTTTTAACTAAAATCTATAAAAATGCAAAATGATTGTAAAAATAGACTAACGTTAAACAAATGCATCCAAGGCATAACAATGCTTTATTTGGATTATGGAGAGATTGAGAGCATAAGTATTTTTTTATCCTCAGTGAATATAAAATTTTAAGATTAGTGGTGTACGGTCTTAAATAATAGCGGGATAGACTTACAAACTATCATTTTTTCTCCTATTCTTCTAGATATTATTGCTGTTAGGTACGTATAATATTTAAATTTAACAGCCTGCTAATAAAAAATAAGTCAACCAGAATGTTAATATTTTGAAGAATTTTGAACTACTCTCTTATATTCCTTTGTTTGAGAATCAATCGAATAGCACTATCACTTTAACACATTGTGCGTAGGTAGGTACTTAATAAAATATCTGTGTAAGTAAGAAATTCACACAACAGTTAATTAAATACAAAATTTCTTCAAGAGATCTATTCACTTAACAGTTCAACAGTCACCAGTCCTTTTGCAGTAGAGATAATAGTCACTACTATCGCTTTCATACTCTCTTTCTCTGTCTCTTTCTGAGTCGTATTCGCGATGTCTATAAGGTGCGTGGTACTCTTTAGAAGTGGGTCTTCTGCTCCTAACTTCTGTAGACCGGTAGCCAGTTGGAGACTTTCTTCTGCTTGTGCTGCGGTCGTGGTGATGATGGTAGGTCACTCGTGTTGGTCGGCGTGGGCGAAGCCGGGTGCTGAAAAAATACAGTGTCTATGAACCTAGTACACGAAACTTGTTTTACACGCTACACTTGTTCCGTGAGTTATTGTCACGCCTTTCAACAGTCCGTCAGTTATGTCGTAAATCTAATAATTTTGTACACAAACACTTTTAGCGTAAAATATTATTGGTTGATTGGTTTATAATTACTAGAATAATTTCACCTAAATTATTTTTGATTTTCTAAGGAATGTTCTGCTAACATAGTCGTATAAATACTATGCTGTTTTAAAAAACCAGTAACAAAGCTTATGAACAAGCCAGCGATCATCTTTTATTCCCTATCGGCAACAGTTTTGACGACGGAGTCTACAAACTCCCCAAGGGGTCGTTTTGTCATAGAATTCCGAAAACTGTCACCTCGAGAACAAAAAGAGGGGCAGATTGAGTAAATGCTGCGACATGTCTATGCAAAGGTATGAATACAAACGAGTGGTGAAGAAGGCTTAATATTCAGCCAGACACTACCAGGCTCCTACAATCTTTACAGCTAGCTAGATATATGGTATAAAGATGTAAAAAAAAGCTAAACATATCTGGAAGTAATCATTTCTGCCTGAAATATTTGAGGGATCACCCTGATGATGACGTAGGAGTTTATCGCCTTACATAACCATTTCACACATTGATTTTCGGAAGGTGGTTTTCAAAATCCTTTTTACGTAACAGCTCTTTCTACTTACGATAAATACAAAAAGAAGAAAGAATAATCGTTGTTTTCACTTACTTCTTTGGCCTTTTTGTATAAGAAGGTGTTCTTTGTTTCTCTGGTCGTGGTAGGTAGTCGCCATCGTCAATCGCATCTGAATCGAAGTCTTCCCGGGGCGGTCTTGAGTGGTGGAACACCGGCCTAATATGTGGTATGTGAACTGGGTAAGGTTTAACGACTGGTACTTGTACCTGGAGTGAAACATTAATATTAATTTAGTGATTTAATAAACGGAATGCCGGAAAAACAGATCAAATGTTAACTTTCTCAAATGGCGAACTGTCCGCGAATTTGGATTTTCTTTTTTAAAATCAGGTTCTAACGTTAAGTGATCGAACTACATAATAATTGAGTTTTACGTTACTTACACTTACCTCAGTACATCTGGCCGCTAAACTAACTTTAATAACCATGGTAATTTAAGTAAGTAGATTAACCATGGTTAATAAAGTAAGTTGACTAACCATGGTAATGGAAATAATCAACAAGTAAATTAAAATTATTAACTGCACACTCAGAGACGTCAAATATCGATAATGAGATAAAAATTCAATTAAATGGTCTAGATTTAATTGAATTTTTTTGACATTAGGTACTCTCTGAGTGCGGCAGTAGGCCTCTTTTTTTCTCTGAGTGCGGCATCTAGTATACACAGGCACTTAAGTAATTAACTTTAGGTTAGATTAAAGGTGTGAACGTAAGAGATATTTTTTTATTTAAATTGGTCATGTTAGAGCAGTGAGCTTAAAAAAGAAAATCTAATTTGAACACACTGGCCGTATCAGCAAAGCAAGCTACCTCCACACAATGGAGTAACTTCGCGTGGCAGGCTCTCAACCAAGAAATCTTAAATAAAAAGAATACCAACGAATTTATATGTAATTATAATTCCTCGTGTGCGTTTTCTAGAAATTGAAAAATTTTATTACACTACCTTCCAGTGGAACAATTTACATACATGCAAAAGCAGTTGTTATTATTTACATAAAGACTAAATGCATGTACGCATAATTTATATTCACACTGATATTAATTATGCGCATGACATGATAATGTGGATAATTTATAAGTGCCATGCAAAATTACCGATTTCCTTCCCTATGTGATAATTTTGCCTTGTTATGTTGTTTTACCACCTTGGTTTAATCGAATTGTTTGTACTTTTCTCCGTTCATAATTTCCCAATTGCGCGAATAAGTTATTTTACACTGACCTCCTTTTCTACCGGTACGGGCACGTGCTTCTCTACCGGGTAAGGGACCTTTTTGATAACCGGATACGGTACCGGTTTCTCAATAGGCACGGTGAGCTCCCGGACGACCGGCACCGCTACGGGTTTGGGTATCGGTACCCGAACCGGATAAGGCAGAGGCACTGGCACTATCACTGGATGAGGAACTTCTATCTGGAAAATAATACAGCTATCACCCTTTCTCGGGTATCACCGACTATCTAAATCCTCGAAACAAAATAACTGTTTTGCTCTTACCATTAACTGGAAATATTCTTAGGAATAACTAAACCAAAAGAAAATACAAAATGACAATCGTCGGAAAAAGCGTGACACAGGTAAGTAACATGCAAACTTTTGCGAGTAATATTAATTTAATCGATTGAAGGAAACTATTATATCACTGCATACGTACGACTTCGTGTACATAATAGCATGCAACCAATTTATTGAAGACATTGACTGTATGAAAGATTATATTTTGTTGAATAAATTGGTCATTCCAGTTCGTATTCATTAAAATATAAATTTACAATTTGTATGTCGTGTCCATTATCATGCACACATGATTATGTATGTAATATATACATAAGTTGCATATTTAGGAGCATCTGTGTTAATAAACTGTCTTACGACAGTGACTATGGTGTGTCCTATAGGTAATACTTTCACTGCAGACAATGAAAATCTCCCAACTAATGTACCGTGACTGCAGGGTCGATGAGCCTGAGTCTGAACCAGCGCCCAACCACTCGTTAAATGCGCTGACAACCCCAGCAATCTAACTTCAATTTTCACTTTCTCGAACGGCACAAGAAACATGCCCAAATCACCTGGACAAAGCTTTTAAAAGATTTTCTTGTGAACATGAAACATTGAACGTGCTGCAGTGGAATTTGAAACTAAATCCATAACCAAAGTTAAATCCAAAGTGGTGTTTAGTTTCATGATTTCTCTCAAGTGCACGGACGCGCATCATTTTATTGGCTAAGAGCAAGCGAGGAAATTAGTGCGCGACGTGCGTTGTCTGCTTTTCCGATCCGCATTCCTTCGTATCAATTTTTTGCTACATAATTACATAAAAAGGTAGCAGCAGACATATTGTCATACATGTATTTACAGAATAAAGATACAGGCAATAACTTACTGCGTATGGTTTCGGAATAGGCACGTGAAGAGGTTTGGCTTCAGATGCATAGCTTTCAAATTCAGGGTCGCGATGTGCTTCTTTATATTTTGATTTTAAATATGATTGTCTCCATTTGTTTACAAGTTTCTTGTAATCACTTTCATCCAGAAGGTCGTTGCCACTAGGCCTATTGGAAGGCAAGTAAGATGGATGAGAGGTGTCATGTGTTCTTAGACCTAACAAATCTTCTTCCGATTTAAACCTTGTGTTGAATGCTTCATTACTCCAATCGTTAGGTTTTTCGAATTTATTATATTTGTATGGTTTATATTTGGAATAATCATTGACCTTACTCTCAGAAAATGTTCCATAGTTGTATTTATTATTATAACCGTGCGTTCTCTTTGGTATATGCACAACATCACTAGTAAAACCTTCATCAAAGTGGGGTTTCTTTGCCCGATGTTTATTTGAATGATCTGTTTTGAAAATGTTTCCCCAATGGTTTTTCGGATTAGATGGAGTGGTGGTGTACAGGTTCTTAAACTTGTTGAGAAATTCCTCCGATTTGAAATTCTCTCTACTAGGCTGGGAATCATAGTCATCGTCAAAGGGTATTTTAACTTCAGGAATTTTCTTAAAATTTGAAAAATCTGGCACTGGAAAGTTGTATGTGGTTAAATCTATGTTACTACTCGCAGGTTGCAATTCTTCGTTGTTACTATTGAAAGGTTTTCTATCTGGCGTATAATCATATTTAAAATTTGTAGAGCTGTAGTTAGTTGCATAATTGTACCCTCTGTATGGATTCCTTGGATTCTTGAAACCACTCATATTATCTTGTGAAGACCATTTATGTTTATAATTGTCTTTAAAATCGGTATGAGAACTTGCGGCTTTTAAAGTATTTTTTCCTGGTTTTATAAAGTTATTTGGATAATCTGGGCTGGTAAAAGGATTAGGCATTGTATTTTCATTTTCAGTATCTTCTTCAACAACCGGTTTTATGTTAAAAGATGAGGACTCTTTGTTTGTACCAGTAGGGTGCACATATTTATTTGCTTGATTTTCATTGTTATTGGCAAACACATTCTCATTTTGTGTATTTATTATTGCACTATATGTAGCTACTTGATATTTGTTATCTAATTCAGTAGGATAATATTGCTTTACTTTAGTAAAATCTACAACTCTGGGAAATTTCAGTAAATTGGGAGTGTTAGTTGGCGCCTTTACAATTTCCTCAATTTCCGATGCATGATAATTTGCAGCAAAGTTAGGATTAATTGGTTGATTGTGGACAGGCTCACCTAAGTTCCCTTTACTATCATGAACTGACTGAGTTTCTTGTACATGGAAATTAGACACTTCATTAGGATTAATAGCAGGTCCACTGCTATATAAGTTGAACTCAGTATTATTATAAGGATTTACTTGTTTTTTATTTTTAGAACCAATTTTAGTCCCATAAATAGGTCCTTTTGAATCGGGATTTGGCACAGATGCTTCGTTAGATGCTAAATTTTTATTTTGAACATCACTATTTTCAAAGTTAGGAGTGTTGTAAAAATTCAAGTTGCTATGAGGGTACTGTAACATACTTGATTGTGGTGATCCATCATCGTTATTGGGGAATCCATCCATAGACCCATAGCTGCTACTAAAACCAGTTGAATCTCCAGCTGATGGAAATGCTGGTGCATAAAGCCTTGTTGAACTTTCTTGGTTACCGTTGCTTAAAAAACTGGCGTAATCTGGAGATGTGGGAACAAATCCATCGTACGATCCGACGTCATTAAAGCCAAACGTTGAATAGGAGACCACACTAGGTTGAGGAGTTGAATCTTCTTCAGTTTTAGGCCGCCTTCTTCTATTTGATTTCTTTCCATCGGTGGCAGCCGATATCACTGTAGTTGCTATTAAGAGCACGCATATTGTGTATTTAAACATGTTGTTGTTAATGTTCACCGGGGCGAGTAAAACGCGCAGTTAACATTGTACGGCAGCGTTTGCTGCAGGCGAAGTCCGGACAACTACTGGCAGTAGGGCGATAACAGTGTAAGCCGGAGGGTGGGCGACCACCGCTAGGCCTACTCCCCGGCTGTCCTACGAAAATGAAAGCGTTTCACGCTTCAAAAACTGCACAAATTTCCCCCGCTTAATTATTCCATAATAATATGTACAGTGCATCGCATTAGGACGTCTTGCTGCGTACCTACTTGGGTATGCTTTGTAATCAACTTAATAGGTTCTCGTGACGCCTCCGAATCCCGCCTTCCGTCATAGAATTATGACAAATTAGGTACATACACAGAGCCGCAAATCCAATGCTAGTTTTGAATATTGTCTGCCAATAAATAATCCAGACGATTAATTACTTCGCTAAAGTAATCAATGTCTAGTAGTTATGAAAAGTAACACCCTATAAGAAGTTAAATACAATCAATATACTATAAAAATGATATAGACGGTGGGTATACTTTCGTAAAATGTTAAATAGCTATACTACACATAGCAATAGCTATACTTTACCTTTATTATAATAGTTACATGCAGCTAAGCTTTTAACAATAAAACTCAAATATAGTTTTAAAATCCTGAACCACACTAATTTATCAAAAAACCAGTATCTGAAAAAAATATATTTGAGCGTGGCAGGACGATGATGATGAATTAATACAAACTATCGCGGTACATACATACATAATGAATACATAAATCAAGCCTATATCCCCGAAGGGGTAGGCAGAGGTGAATTAACACCCACTTTTCGCCAACTAAGTTAGGTCCCATGTAATAAGTGGCGAGCCTATTGCCATAAATCGCAGTATATAGCTAGGTGGTATGAGAGGAATTCTGCTGCCCATTATTCATTGTTGTCCTTACCCTTAGTCTCCTTGTACGACACCCACGAGAGAGATGGGGATGGTGACAATTGTATTCCGCTCTGCCGTCATCACACGACCACCACGACCACTCTCCTAAAAAGCAACGCCTATAAAAATATCTATAGCAAAGTTTATAGACTACACCTTACTTATGGTCGGCGCGCGAGCTCCGAGGAATCGGGTACTGAGGAAACGGGCGGGTGTGCATCTATCACGTGTTCTTATGACACTACACTATCCGTAGTTTAGTGTCAGTAGTGTAGAACACATCACATCGTGACCATACCCAATCTCTCTCGTTGAGTACTTACAAGGCGACTAAGGGCTATAAATGTTTGTGAGGAATTAGTAGCAGGTTACTGGTCCAATGCCTAATAGTACCGTGAATACGATAACAGAGAGATAGGCTCGCATCCTATTGCATGCGACCTAGCATAACGGGCGAAATGTGGGGCGTCCTTTAATGTATTATGAATGACTGTATCTCTCAAATACAACAGGAAATCCAAAACAAACTTTTTGCTAAAACATTTTTATTTGTCTATACATTAATTATCTGTTACAGTTGCATCATCAAACATTAATTACAAAGAATAAAATACCTAAAATCTATAGTCACATAATATCAACTTAAATGGCCACGTATCTAGCTTTCAAAGCTCAAATATACTCATAATGAAGATGCCACTTTGTACTAAGCTACAATACAACTTAACAATAAACCTAACGTGTAAAGAAATAGGTACAAACGTGATACACATAAACGCAACGTACGAATCGTGAAAGAATAACAAGTGGAATGAATTAATAAAGATTGAATTTTTGTAACTACATTTTGTGAGAATAGTCCTAAACTATAATAATTAACCACAATTAAATAACTCTGAAATTAAACAACAACTTCTAAATAGGCACGACGTAGAATAAAATTTAGCAAAAATCATAGCTTAAGGGGGGGATGGCAATGGCATTCGAATTTCGCAACTAATGTTTCGTAATGTTATTTTTATTCCATTTATATATAATAATAGAGATTCTGTTACATTCACAATTTCTTATGAAACTGCTGAATATTATATGTATAGGTGACCATAAATATATTTCTATTTTACTTTCAAATATTCAATACCTTCTATTTAATCGTATGTAATATCTATACCCTACTGACTTGTATTATTGTGTATTGGGGTCCTACATACAAGAAGACAGTTTACTGAAATCACGTCAACATACAAAAATATTTTTCCTCTATCACTTTCATGAACACTTCGAATTAAATCGCACTGGTCAAACTATTTATTGGTGTATAATACTTGAAGATACGACACATAAACGTTACTTCGCTTAAAGTGGTAATAAACCTACATTGTAGTATCATACTAACGATCATAAGATTTCTACTCTCGATAAATATAAATATTCTTATAATATATCTAAGACATACAATCTATAATTGCCAACATCTATCTACTCTACAATATAGTTGTAATAAAATATTGTATTACATGAATTATTTAGACAGGTGTCCCTAAAGTTTTATACATAGCTAGTTAATTTCAAGGAGTAACAAGAACAGTAAATGTTTACAAATGGATTTCTACGAACGACGAAGTTCCAAGTATTGTGACATTAAAAAGTTTAAAAAAATATTTCTCTTTTCTCTTGCTCAAAGTCGACGTTTACCCTTACACTAGTCCACTCGCAGTCGATTCCTCAGTCAATGTTCATACTATTTTGTTAAAAAAAATGCTTTATATTTATTTTTCCATATCATATTTACAAATTTAAATAAATAGCCACTCTCAAAATTAATCTTTCCGTGTCTTTTCTTTTGATATTTATGTACCTATGTCTGTCCAAATTATAAATTACATAAACATAAAATCCAAACAGAAGAGAATTAAATTATAATATTTGAAATCACAAAGTTTTACGGATTTAACTCGCATATATATTTAGGTGTTTATTGTTTACTTTATAGCGTCCGTGGGAAGAGAAAGACATTTGGAAAAAACAATACATAAGATATATGCGAATTCATTCTGTAAAGTTGTTTACTTTAAAATATAAAAAAGAAATACTGGAAATATAAAAATAATACATTGTAGTACTTAAAAGACCGCGTTTAATATAATCACATACATACATAAATCACGCCTTAATCCCTGAAGGGATAGACGTGATATACCAGGTCACTTTCAGTCATAAAAAAGTGACCTGGTATGTATGTAAGTATGTTTATTAATCAACAATTATTATAAATCCTATTTGAAACTATTTCTGGTAATTAAAATCACTTGTAAATGATATCATAATCTTTTGTGACACTTAAAGTGACCTTTCGATGAAATAATGATTAAAGCCTTTAATTACTTAATTATAATTCTTACGAAGCTTTGGCAATCAAAGCATACCACTCACGTCAGCGACACACATCTTAGTCAATACCAATTAAAAAATTCCTTGCGTCCCATAGATACAGTCAGACCAATATCAAGCATAACACATCAATTCAAAACCCATGTTTTCTTACAAAGTACTGGAGTCCATATAAAATCGGTGTCGATCATGTAGAAAAACAACATGATTGACTTCAATCACAACGACACCATGCTCTCATTTCATTTCAAATTTGAACTTCATTAAATTCCTACGCCAATACTGTTACGTCCGATAAGTTACAGATGTCGCTACTATGTAGTATGGATAGATGGAGATAGATGGCGTTAGTTGCACAAGCAAACCAGTGTAAAATAAAAGAATGGTAAAATAATTTTACAACGGTCTACTGATCACTGTCAACTCATATTTTATATTATTTTAAGGTTTTATTATCAATGTTGTAAAATGGTTTGCTTGTTAAGTTATTATAACTAACCCTGCATAAATTTATCACATAATTTGGATTTGGGTCATTTTCGCCTCCATTACGAACTTCCTCACTAAAACCCCTGTCCAGAAGTATGCGCGAGTGTGACAGATTTCATTGTGCATTCAATGCTCTATAAAAAGGCTTTAGAAAAATTGCGTAGCGTCTTACCAGTAATGTACTCGAAATCGCTAATGAATCTGAACAGACTCTAAATAGGTGACAAATCCGGCATCGATAAAAACCAAATTAAAATTGAGTAATGTTACTAATGATTTTTAAATTACTTGTACTGTACAAACGCGCCATCTACCAACATCACTTGAAATAGTTAAAGAACGCGAGGGGAATAGAAAAAGAATACCATAGAAGAAACTCTTTAAAGCATTAGGACCACCGTGTTAGTGGCAGAATTCAATGCGCGGACGCAGGGGGTGCGGCATGCCGCAATCTTGCTCGAACTTCCTGCAGAGTCGGGTTAGTGCCCGGCTCTAGTTCGTCTGTGCTTTGCTCTGCTTGCTCGAGACGCCGCGCTCGCTCCGCTATAGCGCGCTCGAGCTCTGTAAGCAAAGAATATTGATACATTAATATTATTTTAATATTTAGTCACACACTACTTAGGATAAGAAATATCTAGTTCTGAAAAATAAACTGAGGTAAAAACGGATAATGCTAAATTTCACCATCTGAAGATTTACTTTCACTGTGGTCATGTTTTCAATCTTAGCATTAATTCCCTCATAGATGTTGATTGATGAATGATTTCTTACTGCCGCACTCAGAGACGTCAATGAGTACTTAACGTCAAAAAATGACAATTCAAAACTAGTCGCTATTCTTGCCGGGATATGGTCTAGATTTGAATGAAATTTTTTGGCATTAAATACTCATTAAAGTTAATTGACGTCTCTGAGTGCGGCAGGACATTAATACCCTTAAAAATGATTTCTTAGACATAAATATTATTTTAGTAACTTTATTTTGTTTTAGGGTAAACTGCCGAAGAAAAATTTGCCACACGTGCACAATTCGTCGTCTCCATCATCCGAAACAAGCTTATTTGTCACTACTCATTCGTTTCTTTGTTTTTCATTCATTTGTTTAGATTCTAATGAAAAATAAATGAATATCGTCATAGGCATAAAATCATAAAGTAATACTTTTATAAACAATATTTCTCTTTCTCTCTATTGAAAGTTTGCTACGTTAAAGTAATTAATTAATTTATGCATTCAATTTATAATTATTATTATGTTTTCCTGTGTGAGATGAAACTGTGTCTAAGGTGTATTTCTATCAACCATGGCCAATTAGAAAGTGGAATGGAATGCCCTATTGCCCTAACGATCTATCATAGGGCATTAATATTCCGATCTTGTAAGGTTGTTCGGAAGTGTTGGTTATTATATAATGTCGTGTGTGAATGCAGGCAAAGGGTATAAGTAAAGTGCGGATGAGATATTATCATGCTTAAAAATTCATAACAATTCTACAAAATGTTAATTTCCAAATCTTTCTATAGAGAGTTATTGTTAAGGATTGTGATTGTGAATATTACTACAAACTTGGACCATCAAATTATTGCCGAAAAGCTATACATTTTAACATACATACATTTATTAACATACCTACATTTTCATATCTTAATAGTTATTTGTTGTACATGAGTGCAAAGTTGTTTTTTAACCGCGTGCTCAATTTTGATGACCGAGCTAGCGAAGGATTCTAAAATTGAATCACGAGCGTAGCGAGTGATTCAAAAATTAGAATCCTGAGCGATAGCGAGGGAATCAAAAGAGCACAAGGTGAAAAATCTTTGCACTCGAGTGCAACACGTAACTTTTCATCCCCCCCAACGAGGAAATTGCAAATTACAAAAAAAAAATACAATCACAACAGTTTCTGTTTTCACCCAGAAACTTCCACAACACCCTCCCATTAAGCGAAACACACTCTCAACACCCACCCAGAAACACCCACAACATTCACACCCGCAATACACACCCATCCACTCAGACACACCCAAAAAACACTCATTCACCCAGAAACACCCACAAAACACCTATTCACCCAGAAAAACCCACAAAACACCCATTCACCCAGAAACACCCATAAAACACCCATTTACCCAGAAACACCCAAAAAACACCCATTCACCCAGAAACCCACACAAAACATCCATTCACTCAAAAACACCCACAAAACACCCATTCACCCAGAAACACCCACAAAACACCCATTCACCGAGAAACACCCACAAAACACCGATTAACCCAGAAACGCCCAAAAAACACCCATTCACCCAGAAACACCTACAAAACACCCAATCACACCCAAAAAACACTCAATCACCCAGAAACACCCACAATTCTCACCCATCCATTCAGACACACCCACAAAAACCCATTCACCCAGACACACCCACAAAACACTTATTCACCTAGACACACCCTCAAAACACCCATTCACCCAGACACACCTCCAACAGCCACCCATCCACCCAGCCACACCCGCAACATTCATCCAGACACACCTGTAAGTACCTAATAAAAATTACTCCGAGACGGTCAATCAGCTTGAGTCAAGCACGTTGATTTTCTGTATGTTTTTGTTCCGTTGCTAGCGTAAACAAATCAAACAGACCTAAAAAGCTTTTAAATGCTTGTCTCAAGCATCAAGCAAGCGTTGTAGACGATCAAAATGTTTAAAGCAAGATTGACGCCAAGCTGATTGACCGTCACGGAACTCCTAGGTTTTAACAAATTTATGACGTGAAAAGATTTTTTTTTAATTCTCCCTATATTTTAGGGAAGGCAAAGGGTCGAGCTCATACAGCCAAGTCTTTAGTGTATATTTTATCTGTAGTCTTATGAAATAATGAGTGGGTGAAAAGTATGAATGAAATGAATTTTACGTTAAAATATGGGTGCCACATATTTTAACGCATCTAGGGAGTGCTTGGCGCGAATTGAATGGTAACAGAGTTAATGATGGTGCTTGATGAAATGGATAAAACCACTTTTTATAGTGATCTTCACCACAACATCAAACACATCATGAGACTTATTTTCGATGATTCTGCATAATTGCACATCAACACGGATGCTTGTGCATCAAAATAACACCACTTTCACTGCACAAAATCCACTCTGTAACAATTTTTGAATTAGTGAAAATAAATCTGACTGACACCACGAAACGCGCCAAACACTCCTCGACGTGAAAAGAAAATGGCGCGCGCAAAGCAAATTACAAAAAAAGTATACCAAGAAGGTTCCGAGTCTGAGTTTTTAACAAATTAAAATAGGTTGCATGACAATTTCGGCACCATGGAGGTAGAAATAAATATGTATAATGATGTTTTGAATTCACAAACTCATTGCACACGATGTTCTAAATTCAAATTTACTTTAACCTCTAGAGGATAAAAACGGCTTTTGCACTCAGATATCGAAGAGCAAAAACGCCTTTTCCGAGATGGTGGGATGAAAAATACATTTTCACTTCTCATGCTCTGAAAGTGCCTATTTATGCAGGATATAGGCTGCACAAAATGGAATTTTGTCCTCTAAAGCATTAACGTATCTACTCATAAATGTGTCTACATTAAGGCAAAGAAAATGAGCCATGCAGCCAAACACAATAAGAAATTCAGAGATAGAATTTGTTATTTTTTAATATTTTTATTCTTATGTGTTTTTTAAGACAAAATATATTAAAATTTTAATTTAAGTAGGTACGGTAGGTTATTAAATTAATTTAAGACAATTATTAGTTCAAAATTAATTTAATACTTGGCTGTACAGGTCTTCAGCCCAAGCCTCGCCCAAGCCTCTAGTATCAATGGGAAAAATAATTTCCTTCAGTATTCAAAACTATACGAATTTTAGTTTGAATTTTAAGAAATTATATGATAAACTACTGTTTTATTTCCTCGCAATCGAAGTGAAAAGCAGAGTTTCTAACTCATCCGCAAAACCATTTTATCCTCGACATTACTATCAGCCCTCGCCTTCAGCTCGGGCCGCTAAAAGTCTCGGATAAAAGTGATTCGTTTTGTGCATTTGATGGAAAATCTACTATTTTCTTTGACTATATTGATAATTGCTCTTTAATGTTATTCAGAATACTGTTGATATTAAATTTTATGTACATTTATATACTTTAATAAATAAGCTTGACCAACACCAACGTGTGTGGTGCAGCAGAATCTAATGATCACAGCCACATCTTTCCCGCGGGTGAAGGCGACTATGATAGATAAGATGAACAGCAGTATTCCCGGTACACCCCTACTTACCAATACTACAACCTGCTAAAGTATGCTTAACTTTAATCAACTAGTTCAGTCATATCGATTATTGAGTTAATTTCACATTAAAATACCTAGTGAATACGAGTGTGCTTATTCTCTAGGACATTGATTCCTTTCAATGCATACCTCGCTACAAAAAAATCTCACAAGATGACGATAATCCGTTATCGTATTGCTTTAATATTGACATTATCACAACAGATCACAAAGGCAAATAACGTTCGTCTGTGTTTAACCTGTTTAAACAGCTATCAGCGAGTTTGTGCTTTTTTATCAATTGTAATATCAAAAAATAATTTAATAAAATACAATAGTCTCCCTATTTTTCAACAATGTTATCTATAAACAATCGTTTACTACATTTTGTAAGATATCCTGAGTGGATGAGTGTTCAAAGTTTTAGGCACATTGATGGGTTAATAAAAGGTGTTCATACGCATCGTGCCGAGGTGAATGTCCGAATAGAATGCACCTGTGCTCTCGTATATTGGAAGACAGGATAAGCCTCGAGGCCGAATATGCAAAGAAAAATAACACAAACCAGTTCTGCGAAATTTATTTGGTACTGTACGGAATGACAAGGTGTGTCGGTGAGCACTCGGTAATGTTTTAATTTGCTATCAAACCCCCGAATACTGAAGCGCTGATTAAATGTTGAGTCCTGGTTAACATTTAAGTACTATTGTACTATTGGTAAAGTTGACGTTTTTCCATACAAATTCTGACAGGTATTGTCCACTTAACTTCAAATTCTGACAAGTATTGTCCACTTAACTATAAGCAGTGCTTACATTCGAGTAGCGTTTCTGTATTCGGGGGTAAGTCTGCAAACGGTATAAACAAGTCAGAAGCGTGTTATTATTCAATTCGTGTTGTTTGTTTGTTTGTAAGGTTAAGCGCGCTAATCTCAGAAACTACTGGTTCAAATTGAAAAAATATTTTTGTGTTGGATAGTCCATTTATTGAGGAAGGCTTAAGGAAGAAATATAACAACCAAGATTAACGCGAGCCATTAGCCGCGGGCGACCACTAGTAAGTAATATAACGAGTAATGGACAGCAGGGTTCTTGGTACATCATCTAGTAAAGTACTGGGATTGGACATGGGACCTTAAATAAGCTGGCAAAACGCGGGTGCTAAAACACCTTTGCCTACTCGTTAGGGGAGAAAAGTGTGATTTATGTATAAATGTGTGTAATAATATTATAATTTTGTTATTTGACACTTTATACGCCCACGAACGACTAAAGAGAAAATCTTAAACGTCCATAACATTATTATTCTACTAACACAGTTTTGTCCCAACCATGTATTTATTATTCAAGTCGCTGTCAGCTAAGTTTTTAATTGTCATATTTTTATAGATAAATATGAAAGAGCATGTTTATTTAAATTTCTATACGGTTTTTATTGCGGTATTAAATGTTGTTTGCGTTGAAACTACTACTATTGTTTACCCTGTAAACATTTACAACGGTACATATCGATCGTAATCCAGGCACGGTCAATAAATTGGTACGTATTGTCGCTAGTAGTAATTAGGAAACATAACATCATGATTTTATTACGAAATACAATATCATGTTCTCCCGGTATTATAGCAAAGTTTGAAAAAACTTCATTTTAAAGGCAATTCTTATTAGGCCACAACAACCAAGTTAAAATATTATATAATGTAGGCACATATAACATACAAGCGTAAACCCCAACTTATACACTTAAATTATGAGAAAGTTTTTATGCTTTTCAGGTGTAAAATTAAATAAAGAAGAAGAAACATAAATATTCAATTTCAGGAGTCTCTCATTCTTCGTCGCAATATTAAGATTTAATATGAATTCATAAAGAGTTTTTTTACTAAGGACTCAACGATAATACAGAGAGGAGCATTGATTGACCAACTCCCGATATTTGCATTTAAGGTTTTACTGTTTTAAAAACAAAATAAAGTTCAAGTAATTAGTACTAATTAAAAACAGAGATTGCGTAAACCAAGGTGCTATTAATTTTTCTTGACCATTTATTTTTTTTTATAAAGTTTTTTAGAATTGCATTTATATTTGTAAATTATATGATTTAAATAAGACAACGGCGTAATATAAATGAACAAAAATATAAATGTTTGCACAACTATTATTATGATACAATTACAAATAGTACACATACAATCAGCAGTCATCAATTACCTGGAGTTTCTCTGTGTTCCCGGACTTGGTTCATGATTTGCTTCTCTTTGTGCTTCGATAGCGCCTTTTCGAGTTCGCTCTTTTGATTCAGCACGTTTTTTCCTCTGGAAAGAGATAAAAATTGGATTTAGTATTTCTCAGATAACTAGTTGAAGTGCTTGTCGTAATCTTACGGCCAATGTGTCATATTTTACAAAATTCAATTTATGGGCTCATGAATGTTAAAATTAGGTACAAAAAAGTGAAATGATACTTTATTTTCAACAATACATTTTAAATAGTACCCCAAACATATGCCTCTGTGTGACAGGCGAATGTGCTAACCGTAACGACATCGAATTCGCACAATGTAGAAGGGGTGCCATTCAACTTGTACGTGTATGGACTATAGGGTATAAAATTTTACTCTATTTCATTGCGTGATGGTTATGTAACGCTACGTGCTAGTCATTTCATTGCAAATATAATGGCCGGTATAAGAACAAAATTTCAGGAAATATCTCAAAAGTTATTAGTTTGGCCTCTATTATATTCCATTTTTGCAATGCTTCCCGAAGTTATTCTTCAACACAATAACAAATATAGGACATTGGCAAACGCCTAACAAGAAATCAATAGAACGATTAGATTAGATCTAATCGCTTATATCGTTATTGTTTAACTATGGTGTATCATTAGAAATATGTATTAATTTTGCAGCTAAATAGCCATTCTTCATTGATTACGAGCCCCGAGTAAAGTACGCATTATCTTAACTTACTCAACATCCACCTTTTCAGTGTAGATAAGATAGAGAGGCCAAGAGTTGGATCCTTTTAGAAAATACAAAATATTTTCTCATATTTTGAGCATTCATAATTTTTTTGTTTTGAACTGCCATTCTTTTTATTTATTCGGACACTACCTTACCTATATGACAGAAAAGAGAAGATAAATGATATAACTGCGCCAACCCTGAATAGGAAGGATGGATGATGATAAAGATGATGATCAATAGGTATCATCTATCGATCACTTATACCGACTGCGTAAGAAGTACAGTACACTTACATAGATAGTGAGATATTAAAAAAATATACGGGTACGAATTGAGTAACCTCCTCCGTTTTTTCGTCGGTTAATAAAAATAGGTAAGACTTACAGGTATTACAAATTCATTAGTATTACAAAGTATTACAAATTCATTGGCAGTAATTCATTAGTTTACAAATTCATCAGTATGTATAGTCAAAATTGTATGCAGAGTAGACTTTAACATTGATCGTACTGTATGTAACATTGAAATCGTGCACATCATGAACCCACAATCGTGTTGTTGGCATTTTATCTTTCGACGTAGTAGAAATTATCTTATCAAACTAAAATTCATTCGAACTAACATGGTAAAGAGCACAATTGTAGTATATCATGATTACATTAACATTGTATACGCCTCCGAACCCAAATTATTGGGAAAAACCCGGAGAAATAACAATTCGGAACTATTTCATAAAGCTGTCAAATTACATTAATTGTGTTGAATAACTTATTTGGAATTAGGTGTCGCATGTTTTAGTGTTTAGCGTTATTCATCATAAAAAAATTGTCTAAGCTAAATTTCACCTAAAAACAATTTGTCCTTCGTCGTACGTGAGCATGAATATAGGTCAACAACATACCGATAAGATAACTGGCTACATATTTCACCGCACAAAGACAATCGGCTCTTTTTTGTAAAGTTCTGAATATGCGATCACATGGTCGTACAAGTGTCTATAGCGAAATATTCTTATGATATCAGAGTGTGGTATTAGTATGTCTATAGGTAGGTTAAAGATCCCGCATCGAGACTATAATTTTTCAAACTTTTTCTAACCACAATATACTTAGGTTAAAAATTAAAACTTAAATTAGCCTTTATTGCTGTTAAACTTACAAAACATTCTTCTAATTTAAATATATAAGAATCTTTTTTATTGATATTATTCTAAATTAATATATATCTCCTTCTTCCTGCCCTTATCCCGCTCTAGGCGGGGTCGGCACAACATGTTTTCTTCTCTATCCTTCACTAATTTCTCACCCACCCCTCTCGCTATCATATCCTCCTTTACACAATCCATCCATCTTTTCTTTGGTCTTCCTCTCCTTCTACGTCCTTCCACGTTCATACTTAACATTCTTCTGCCAACATAGCTTTCATCTCTTCGCATGACATGACCAAACCATCCAAGTCTATCACTCCGCAGCCTCTCAGACACTGGCGCTACTTTCAAACTTCCCCTTATATACTCATTCCTTATCTTGTCTTTCCGTGTCACACCACACATCCACCTAACATACGCATCTATGTTACATGCACTCTTCTTTCATCAGTCTTTTTCATAGCCCAACACTCTGATCCATACATGACAACAGGTCTAATGACCGCCTAATAGATTTTCCCCTTAAGCCTAAGGGGCATCCGTGAGTCACATATTGTTGCTGAGACATGTCCCCACTTCATCCATCCTACGTTCGCTGTATTCCTTATATCCCGGTCAATATCACCATCGCTTTGGAAGAGCGATCCAAGGTACCGGAAATCCGAGCAAACTGGTAGGAATACACCACCTAAGGCAATTCGGGAGAAACTGGAGGGGCCACCAAAGTCACAGAACATGTGTTCGGTTTTTGTCCGACTGATCTTAAGCCCAACAAGCCTTAAATTAATATCTATATATTAGGTAATTTTTATTAGTGTTATATTATATTATGTGTTGTATTTATTTTATTGAAATAATGTCAGTCTAAAGTTCATCCTCATGAACTATGACTTGCAACAATTTGCTGTCTAATCGTGCATTTGCAATTGGCAGGCCTATTAATCCCGTCTGTGTCTTGTTATCGGAAGACATAACAATATTGATTAGGTGTCCCACATTTAAAGAAGCGAAGTATTCGTCTATTTTCATATTGGAGACACAATCCTTAATTCATGATTATTCCTATAATATAAACATTCATGTCTTTTATCCGTTTTAATCATTCTAAATCAAATTAAATAACGACAGTGTTACGCATCAATGGTATCTCTTACATGAACATTTTGATTAAATCCATCAATATAGGTTTATTACATAAGCTTTTAAATGCACTCCAATAAACAGAGCTGTATAACATTCCCACGATCGATACCTGCATATGTGAACTATTTACGGCGCTGACGTCGGTTGCATTGTTTTATTAGATTGGTGGCACACATGTGTCATAATGTATGCGTTATGATTTTTTGTTTTTATTACGAGCACTGGGAACTAAACACATTGAAACAAAGTTTTAGTTAACTGTTGTCTCTAAAATTGACACGAATTATATTTATTTGACTTTAGTTGCAAACAGGACAAGTACTGTAGCGTTTATGCTTATTTAATTTAAAATTCAAAGCAAAATAGTGCTACAGACATTAGAAAAAATGTGTAACATTGGACAATTTTTTGCAATTTTTCAGGCCCATTGTTCATTGTAATATTTTATATTTTTATTGTAATATGTATTTATATGACAATCAAATATTTGTCAGGCAAAATAATATTATGTTAGTATCAAACTTGTTCCCTGAAGATATAATGTTGCCGTTCTCGCTCTAAAATGGGTTTGCAATCAGAAAGTTCAGCGGAGCATTTAGTATTGGTAGTACAGTGGATAGCAGCCGAAGCTTTACCTGGCAACATGAAAATGATTCTTATTACGTGCCTACAAAGTTCAATAATGTATATTTGTCCTGTTCTTTGCTGTAATAAGGAGGAGGTTAAATCAACTTGACGTGCTATTAAGCCTCGCATTATTAGATTAAGTTATAGCTACAGGTACTTATGCGTTACTAATTGACTTTAGAGGCGAAAGTTGACGTGCTGATATTTTTAGCGAAATGTGTACCATTATGTCACTTATCAAGCTGTTTAGTTAATAATGTAAGCTAATAAATATGAATATGTACAATCAAGATTACTATCGATTTAGTAAAAAAGTTTTAACCACGCCTGTGCATAAACCTTTTATAATTTTCCTAAGTCTAGTATTAGTAACCATCGGCACTTGAGCCCACAACTAGAGTTTTTTTCCTATGAATGGAATAATATAGGGAGAATGGGCCCCATAAGCCACCTTCAGAGCCCAACGCGGGTTTATTTCCTTTTCGTATCATAGTAATACTAACAGCTACAGCAGATTCAGCCTACTACGGGATGACGTGCCTACGGAAGCACAGAGGAACTCACTCCTTCAATAAATGGCCTTTTGAAAAGTTTTTTTTTTTTCATTACATGAGCTCGACATTTGTCATTAGTATGGACTGATTTATATATATGTTATTGTAAAATCCCGAACGACGGTAAATCCTTAGATATTCCGGTAAAACCTAAGATTTGCCAACTCTTATCGGTAAATGTCCGAAATCCGTGGAATTTCGTACTTTTACCACCACACACTTGGCAAATCTTAGCATTTACCTCTGGGCATGGTATATGTTGAGAAAAATAAATCATAACGTGTAATACTTAGTGTAAGAGTCACAGCTAAAACAGACCTGAAAAACGTTATTGCAATTGTGATAGATGTAAAGGACAACGAATTTTATCAATAAACTCTTCGAATAAAGTATATTAAATATTGAACGTAGGATATTTTACTAAAAGAAGACATCGTTTTATTTTTAATAATAAGTAGAACTGCATTCACAGATTTTTTTAAAATCGCCTACCTCAACAGGGAATCGAACCCGCCAAATGTGATAGAAAAATTACATGTATTTTATAATAGCGTTTGAAAGGGCTACTCATAAGCATTATTTTTTCCTAAATAACCTAGCATATTAAATGAAACTAAGATCATAAAATTTTTCATTTTATTTAAAATGTTGTTCAGGGAAATTTCCTCTGACTTGGCCATGCTTCCAACTATTAACATTATCATTTCAACCGGTACAACAGTGTGCAGGAGTTACAAAATGAACTTAGACGTGTTATTTCAAACATCCACCATGCAAAAATAAGTAAATCCTAAATCCTAAGACATTCCGGTAAAACCTAAGATTTACCAACTCTTAATGGTAAATGTCGGAATAGTTCCGTGAATATCTTTAATTTCGGACTTTTATTCAATTGGCAAATCTTAGCATTTACCTCTAGGCACTGTATATGTTGAGAAAAAAAGGTTTGATTCTTCAATAACACACATCATTGGCACTCTCCGGCCGCTCCCGCGGCTCGTGCTGTTGGTTGGTTCATATACAAACCTAACCTAACCAACGTACTAACCCATGTCGGTTAATAGTAACATATAACATAATATTTACATTATACAGGGCGTCCCACGGCCATGCCACACGGAGGGAAAGTATATTAAATATAAGTGCGTGTTAAGGGCTTTTACAGTAACATATACAGCAATAGAACAGTTCTTACCCTTCCTT
This sequence comes from Cataclysta lemnata, assembly GCA_963931975.1. Lineage (NCBI taxonomy): Eukaryota > Metazoa > Arthropoda > Insecta > Lepidoptera > Crambidae > Cataclysta > Cataclysta lemnata. The sequence continues at coordinate 6,458,915 of OZ008343.1, forward strand.
AATCGCTATTTAATATCAAGGACCTACGACCTAGGTAGTGCCTACGTCTGTAGTTGAGGATATACACAATTTAGGCCATTTTATGCTACGAAAATACTTTGGTCAAAAATAATCCAATAACGAAAATGGAAGCTAACAAAAACCGGGTTACAAGTGCGACTTGAAAGGTTAGCGCTTAATAGTATCAATTTAGCAACGGGGTCATCAATCAATCAACCCGTGTTAAATTGATACTATCAACACAATAAAGAATGCTCCTTGCAAAATCAGGGAATCATTGGTATATCTTAAGCTATTGTATGGTTGTCTAGCTCACTAGGCTTCCTTTTTGGGTAGATGTAGGTATGAGAAGTATTCATATTTTAACTAAAGAATTAATGTATTATTTTCGTTTTACAGCAATTTGCAAACTTGTATAGTTACCGATCTGATTTAACTATCAATTGTGTGGTGACGGCAGAGTAGAATACAATTGTCACCACCCCAAATCGCTACCGTGGGTGTCGTACAAGGCGACTAAGGATAAATCAATGATGAGGAATGGGCAGCAGCGTTCCTCTTATACCATCTAGCTATGTACCTACTGGAACTTTTGTGCCCGATAAATGGCAATAGGCTCGCCACCTATTACATGGGACCTAACATAACTGGCGAAACGTGAGTGCTAGTTCACCTCTGCCTACCCCTTCGGGGATATAGGCGTGATTTATGTATGCATGTATGTATGTATCAAATTTACAACACAAGCACACTTAATTGAGTTTAGAAAACGCAGGAAATTTAATCCTGAAACCCTAAGGGCCGGTATTTCAATATCAGCTTATCTTGAATTGATCCTGGATTTATAATAAGTACGACCTATGTGTATTTCAATGTAGGATTAAAATTAAACGGTACTTAAACTCCACCTTAACTAGCCTTAATCTAAGCGGAGGATTTCTGTCGCTTAAGTTCCGATCCAGGATTGACACCTGGTTACTTTAGAAAAGTTGCTTCATGTTAATTTATTTTTAACCCGCAAAAATCTAAACGCTGGTTAGGAAATTATGGCTAATTGAGATAATATTGCACCTATGTAGATAAGTACGCGAATTATTAAAATACCATCCTAAACAGCATTTTTAGTTTGTGTTATGTACCAATTTGATTTTTATGTATTTTATAGTAACATTTTAGAAAGAGGGCTAAAACCAAGAATACACACCTCTATATAGTATAAGTACCCAAGGCTGAAAGCCAGAGCGCCGTTTAAAAGAACCTTTATTAAAAAAAGTCAATGTCAATGCAGTGAATTTGTCTTGCTGCTAGGTATTATAAATTATTTTTTTGTTTAGAATCGTTTTAGAATGGATAAAAAACGATGCGCCACCTTTCACTGCAATAGAGTTTTTTTTTAATTCTCTCTATATTTTAGGGAAGGCAAAGGGCCTTCTAGCCCATACAGCCAAGTTTTTAGTGTATATTTTATCTGTAGTCTTATGAAATAATGAGTGGGTTAAATGTATGAATGAAATGAATTTTACGTTAAAATATGGGTGTCACACATTTTAACGTATCTAGGGAGTGCTTGGCGCGAATTGAATGTTAACAGAGTTCATGATGGTGACTGATGAAATGGATAAAACCACTTTTTATAGTGATCTTCACCACAACATCAAACACATCATAAGACTTGTTTTCAATGATTCTGCATAATTGCACATCAACACGGATGCTTGTGCATCAAAATAACACCACTTTCACTGCACAAAATCCACTCTGAACCAATTTTGGAATTATTGAAAAAAAATCTGACTGACACCACGAAACGCGCCAAACACTCTCAGTGCAATAGAGATAAATAGTTTGCACATGTGTCCAAAGAGTATATAATACACTTGCATGTGTCATGTATCAGTCAATGTCACCAAATGACAACTAAAATCATAGACAAATGACTTATTTTGTTTGTTATGTTGCAATATTGCAATTAATCTTAGATTAGTTAAGGTGAGGAAGATCCGGATTGAAATACGGTACTGTCGTTCAAAAGTGAAACTTAGCTTAAATGTAGGACTTAACTTAAGCATTAAGATAAGGTAATATTGAAATACCGGCCCTAATTCACATAACTTATATAAACATACAAGATGCATATTTATAAACACTACCCCTTAAACATAATAGAAACCAACCGACAAAATCTCAAATGAAAGCTCATTTGAAGGCCTATTCCCGACAACAGTTTATAGCTCAATATATCTTTTTAAATCAGTTAGCAATCAGCGACGTCTTCCAAGCGAGCAAACAGTAAATAGGCTTTGGCTCAGTTTATTTATCAACATCAAACATCTTCGTTCGTCTGGACACAGCTTGATTCATTGCAAACTGACAACTTTATTACTTTGTCATTATTTTCGTTGCTTGCGTTATAATTAGTATTCTCGAGAACAATGATGTTTCTGACACCTAAAGGATTACGTATTTTGGTTACGCAGAGTACCTTTATGATATCTGAATAGACCTGTTTTAGACATTTTCTTGCCCAAGGGCAGTTCAACGTTAATTGTTGGTTTTAATTAATTAAGTCTTTGATGTTCTAGTGAAAAATTTGGGGACTCTCGGTCATATAAAATAAGTTCGCAATTAAAATTTCGCCGTAATTTTGAAAAATAAAATTGCAGCTACTACTTTTTTGTATACATTTTGTACCTTACTATTACCGTCATTATGAGTTAGCGGAATATTTCCTCATATTCCATTCTTCTTTATTACTCAACTATATTTTTATCACTCTACGCCGCGTGGTGACGGCAGAGTAGAATACAATTGTCACCACCCCAAATCTATCCCGTGGGTGTCGTACAAGGCGACTAAGGATAAATCAGTGTTCAGGAATGGCCAGCAGCGTTCCTCTTATACCACCTAGCAATAGTACTGCGACTTTTGTGCCCGATAAATGGCAATAGGCTCGTCACCTATTGGGATATACATGGGATCTAACATAATTGGCGAAACGTGGGTGCTAGTTCTCCTCTGCCTACCCCTTCGGGGATATAGGCGTGATTTATGTATGTATGTATTTACTCACAAAATCTATTCATCTTATCGAACTTTCTCTTGCTACGACATATTCATCCTTTCATGTGATGGACCGACCCCAATTTAATTGGGAACGGTGCAAGAAAATCTAAAAATCTCTTATGGTAGTGTGATCATTAATATTCATTGATAATACTAATGTACTTGTTTCATAAATTTTACGATGTCCCGGTTGTAATTTATTAAAATTGACGCGCATTTCTCTAATTTGTTGTATGCAATTTTGCTCTCAATGGCACTCTTTTGCATTTCAACTGAAAGAACTTTGCTTCATCATGACAGATAGATAGGGCCTGAAACGTGCATTGAATATCTTGAAAGCCTAGCTGCCTATTACAACTAGGTACAACTTATTTTTTATTTTTATTTAATAATTTATTGTACACAAAGAAACAACAATAAAACAATTTATATTAAAACATGTACAAAAGGTGTGGCTTATTTCTAAAAGAAATCTCTTCCAGCCCACCTACAATAGGAGAAGCGCTAATTATCTTTTGTTTTGTTTTGTTTGGTACATGGTAAATCAAGCAGGCACCTACCCATGCTTACATAGTCATATAAATACTATGGTAATAGTAAAAATTCAAAATTCAAAAAATATTTTAAAGAAATTTCATACATTTTGTTTTTCTGATCGAACTATTTGTATGGAGAATTCAATTTTTTTTTACAATTTTTTTTTAATGTTTTCTTATATTTGCACGAGCACTACACATTTGAAATAAAACAACTTTTACGGATAAGACTCGCGTATAATTTGGTGTTTGGCATATTAATTATTTAACCCGACGTTTCGATCACTTTACAGTGGCCGTGGTCACGGGGGGACCACCAGACATTAATATGCCAAACACCAAATTATACGCGAGTCTTATCCGTAAAAGTTGTTTTATTTCAATTTTTTTTTTGATATCGCCATAGTATTTATATGACTATGTTAGCATGGGTGGGTGCCGGCATGATATAGCATGTACCAAACACCTTGTATAGACTAGCGTTCCTGTTAACGGCCTGGGAATTGCTTCCTTCCGTCGGCGTGGGCCGGCGGCAGCGCGGAAATAACCCCCGAGACGGCTCCGACAATCGCATTGACGGGGAAACGAGCTGAATCAACAAGTCCACGCCGTGAAGTTATTCACTTCACACCAATATTGCATACATACATACATAAATCACGCCTATATCCCCGAAGGGGTAGGCAGAGGTGAACTAGCACCCACGGTTCGCTAGTTATGATAGGTCCCATGTAATAGGTGGCGAGCCTATTGCCATTTATCGGGTACAAAAGTCGCAGTACTATTGCTAGGTGGTATAAGAGGAACGCTGCTGCCCATTCCTCATGACTGATTTATCCTTAGTCGCCTTGTACGACACCCACGGGAGAGATCTGGGGTAGTGACAATTGTATTCTACTCTGCCGTCACCACACACCAATATTGAGCTGGAGGTATTTATTTTCAGGAGATTTCTTCATGCCGTGTGGTGACGGCGGAGTAGAATACAATTGTCACCACCCCAAATCTCTCCTGTGGGTGTCGTACAAGGCGACTAAGGATAATTCAGTGATGAGGAACGGGCAGTTACTCTTATGCCTACCACCTAGCAATTTACTGCGACTTTTTGTGCCCGATAAATGGCAATAGGCTCGCCACCTATTACATCGGATTTAACATAATTTGCGAAACGTAGGTGCTAGTTCACCTCTGCCTACCCCTTCGGGGATATAAGCTTGATTTATGCAAGTATGTATGTAGATTTCTTCATGAAATTAATAAATTAATTCAATTACTCACCTCAACTTGTTAGTAATGAATACTTTTACTTTATACTTCCTGCCCTTTTTAGAAGTGGACTCTTGTAACACGTGGGGGGCCGGTTGTCATTTTAAGAAGTTAAGCCAGATTCAGACGAGTGTAACGTGTAATGTAATCCAAAGTGTAATGTAACACGAATTTATGTTAGGACGGCACTACGAGCGTTACAGTAACTCGTCTGGACGTAGAATTCGTGTTACATTACACGTTACACTTGTCTGGATCCGGCATTATGGTTATATTGTACTGATAAGGACACCAATAGCAATTTTGTACGTTTTATATGATAACTTTAACAGAAAGTGTTACAACCATTTTCATAGTTTTAATAAAACTGTATGTTTTGAGAATAATGCTGCAAATGTTACCTACGTATTCTTATCATTGTTGTTTCATTTACACAGCAATGATTAAGAGCATCCAACTCGAAATGCGAGATAATATTGCTGATGCAAAAAACGTTATTCGTTTCCTCCAAGTGTAAGAACTAGACATCACACAAACACAGGCTAACAGCATCCCGCAGCGAGATCTGGCGACAGATGTTCGATAATTGCAGCAAGTTCATAAAGCCCGAGACAGGATGCCGTGCACCTGTGCGCGGAGAAACCGAAACATATTTAGGCCCTACAAAAAGCAACTCCTATTTTAGTAAACTTGTACACAAGTTTTGTTATTTCATTATTTTCAAGTCTACACTCGATTAGGCATAAGAGCAGTCTCATCCTAACCCATGTTTATTAAACTTAAAAGGATGAGACTCACCCAATCTGTGAAGCGGACTTAATAATTTGACGGCCGGCTTGGTCAAATGCTCAGATTGCTGGGTATTGGCCAAGAGGTCCCGGGTTCGAATCCTGGTAGGGGCAAATTTTGTGATAAACACTAATATTTGTTCCCGAGTCATGGTTGTGTATATGTTTCTGTAGTATATTTTCAAGTTTATTTACATAATTATATAAAAAATATGTCCGTCATCTAGTATCCATAACACAAGTGCTTAGGCTACTTACTTTGGGCTAGATGATAGGTGTGAGTGTAAAATATATTTATTTATTATTATATTTTTAAATAATGAATAAATATATCTGTATTTTGTCTTTGTAACAAGAGTGCTTTCAAATTGTATAAATATCTATCTTATTATATCTGTATGCTATATTAAATTTTGTGTTGCTACATTCCCCGTGTAAAAGGATATATGTATCTAAAAAACGCACACCTTAATAAGATTTTCAGACACGCTATAAATTATTTTGATGTATGTGTTAATCGAATGAAGTCATCATAATATACTAGCAAAATTTGTCATATACACTTTCACAAAAAAACATTCTCTTTCATTACAGTTTAGTTTGGAAGCGGAATCAGAAAAAACTGTCATACAAAAAACGAAGCGATAATTAATCATAAGAGTAATCTAAATTACAACTAACAAATTCAAATTCTGCTCTTAGAACTAAGTTGAATTATTTAAAATAGGTTGCCGCCCTCTGTTTCTATCCAAAATTGAGGTATTTCTAGCAAGAAAAGGTAACATTAGTCGATTTAATGCTACAAAGGAATGCCGACAAAAAACGCACCTATCTGGTAAGTGGTGGAATAAAAAGATGAATTCCGGCACTTTTTCACATGATTACTGTTGATCTTCACCGCCTTGTAGTTTTAGATACATACCTACAATGATGATATTAGACTGGTGACTTACAATGAGAATGAATTAAGAAATGTTTTCTTAAGTAACAAAAACAATGGTTATAACTTTATTTTTCATAGTTACACGAAATTTGAATAATCATCAAACTAAATTGCTAAATATTTTAAAATTTAATTTATACTTTAAGTTAAATTTTTATTAGATATTAAACTTCCTATCATAATAGGTTTTATAATGTGTTAGCTATTTATGTGTTACTTAAAATATAAGGAATCCATCCATCTCACATCTGAACGGTTTTCAGAATCCGTGTTTATTGAATCATTTTAATAAATATAGTCGTTTACAAAGCTTAAGGCTTTGCTTATAAGAAAGGTAAAATGGCAGGTCAAATGGCTTTGTGAGAGAAACAATACACCTTTGAGAGGAGAGCTTCTTCGCACCGAAACAATGAATAAAAGTCGAGAGATAGCAGATGCTTGAGTTGTTCAGAAAACGTTATACGCGTAATATAATGTCTACTCGGACAAGGGGCGAGTGTCGAAGTAACAAAAAAGAGTGCTAACAACCGCAACGAGACAGCTGTCCAATTTAAATACAGTTTGGACGTTCTGCGAAATTTAATTTGAATGGAATTTCTACTAGCAGGTACCAACTCGGAAAATTTTATTGACAAAAGTATATTTTGTGTCTATGTCATGTTCGGGATAAATAAAAAAATTTAGTTTAATTCTGGAATGAAGATGAAGGAATTGTTTCTATTAGCAGAATTCCTTATTCATTTTGAAATTGTGTAATGGCGTAAGAATATCTTTATTGTGTAGATTTCGGAATTATTGGATGTGTGGGACCGAAATGGACGTTTTGGGACGCTCGGATTAAGTTCCAGCTTTTGCTCATTGATATAAAGATACCTAATACACTACAGCGCACGCCCAGTCGCCCACGCTACGTTCGTGTTCAATATTCCCTTTGTTAAATTGCTTTATATGGACTGTTAGCGGAATCATCCACTACGTCTCACGGCCACGTCACTCATGAATCTCACGCAGACAAAAATTGTATGTAGTTAAAATAATATGCGAAGGCATACAATACAGATAATTTGTAGCTATTTGATAACAATCATACTTAATCGCAAAGAAATTTGTAGTTAGAAAAAGTTTGAATAATTGTTTAAGCTTGATCGGGGAATTCCGGGGATGCCTATACCACTCGGCATTGGCCCGGAATGTGGCGGACGCTAGTTCGATTCCCGCCTGATACTAACCCTCTTTGGGTATGCTGTTGTTAGTGGTTTGCCGTCCACCATTCGGGTGCCCCAACTCAGAACAGTAAAACTACTTTCTCTGTTCTGTGTGCCCCAATGTGTTTATTGGTCTACACCGGGCAATCTCCCTTTACGACACCCATGGGATGAGTCGGGGCTGGCCTATTCTACATTATTTGTTCGCTCCTAGATAATGCTGTAATAAAAATCAAAAATAATGACAATTAAAAACTTACATCCTCTGATTGAAGAGCAGCTCTCGATGTAAGTCCATGCGCTGTGGGCTCTCGAGGCAGGGGTTCTGTAGACGGCGCGGTGCGATGAGCCCGACACCGGGCGCGCCCTCCCCTTCCTGCACCATGTCTGCACCCAGGGCTTCCTCGACCGATGCCAAGCTCACTGGACCGGTGCCAGCAATCGCTCCAACGGAGAGCACTAACGAAATTAAAAAACAATCAAATTAACCGGGAGGATTCGATGATCAGACAGACATACACTCATCAACTTTATCTAAGGATATTTTATTGACTTTACTTTAAGATGTATCGACATTCTTCTGACGATTTCTATGCAATTTATGAATCATGATCACTATAATTAAGTAAGTCATTGAAAAACTAACAATATGTCAGTATTATAAAAAAGCAGGCTGATAGAACATGAAGTAAGTGTACATAAAATATCCTTAGAAATTGTTGATGAGTATACAATACAGGTGTGTTGAGATGTATATCTCAACTACAATTTTAGCTTTACTTTACAATTATTCAATTATGTTATGTTGATGTTGACTTTACTATAGGCAATTTTCGTGAACACAACACGGAAAGCGAGAAAATAACCTGTTAATTCTCACTTCCACGTACACGTTGAAGTAATAAATCATAATGAATGGTTTTCACATTGGGGACTTTGTGTCTGGGAGTGATTAGATTACTATCTAAAGCCGAGAAAAGCTTAGAATACGAATGTTAACACTAAACCTTTAAAACACTTGTTGTAACAAAGTTTCATGTTCAACATAGTATTTATAATTCCCGCGTGTGAAGATCCAGTTTAGACAACACTAATTAAATGTAACTACATTGAATCCGTGTTGGTAAGCTTACTAAAGGGAACATTCTCAATGAAGTACCTATCTAGGTGTAGTAATATGATCAGTCGAACAATATTGTCACATTGTATTTGAGGTTGTAACTACAAAGCATCATCAACAATAGGTACTGGGTAATTTTATTCTTTCCTGAATAATTATTTGATTAAGTTCCTGAATATTGCCAAACATTATGAAGCGTATTTTCTATAAATCTTAAAGATTTTAAGCAAAAATACATGAAGCCGATAGTGGACATTTATTATTACTCCCCTATACAACGGTCCGCTGGTAAGTACTACGTGTTTTTGTAGTAATTTTTTATCTAATTTAATCTACATTGTCACGGGCTACAAATGTATAGCTGTGTTGGAGACTGACCGTTATGTTACGATGTGGCACTGAATCTATTACGAGACTTGCCACCAGGTGCGCGCTCGCTTACCCTTACATAAAATCATAATAATATAACAACTTATACTTGTCTATATTATATCATAAACAGATTTACTTTTAAGGTCAGCTATTGAGCTATAACTAATATATACAGGTTTCCTATAGAAAATACGTATATTTATTTTATCAAGTATGTATTATGTATGGCATAGAGCTACCATCACTAGCAGCTAACGCTAACACTACCGCTAACTATTATTATATTGATAATAATCACCATGGGCTTTGAGTTTAAAGCCGCCTGACACCAACCCTCTGGGTATGCTATTGTGGGTGGTTTGGCCCTCTAACATTCGGGTGCCCAAAGGTGCTTATTGGTTTATACCTGAAAATCTTCCTTAGTCGACATTTACATTTGGGATGAGCCGAGACTGACACACTCTAAGCTATTATTTCCCTCCCAGGCCAGCATGGAAGCACATTATTGCTATATAATTTAAAAAATACATACTTCCTTACATCTATGTGAATCGTTACGTGCATCAATTGTATTAACAAATCCTTTCCAATTAGACTCAGAAGAAACGCTGTCGTCACACAAATAATTCCTTCCTACTACCTGGCATTAACTATAAATCAGTATTGCACTGCTTGCTGCAGTGAATTACTATAGTATCGTGGGAACAGAATTGCAGTAGATAAAGCCTTTTTATGTAGGTTTACAGATAATCGTGGAATTTTTATTTATACTAAAGACCAGTATTCATAAAGAAAATACTGCTTTTTAATCGCTGGTCCAAATAATACAACAACAAAATAGTAATAGTTGTTGACCCCTTGTCAATAAAATAGATAATTCCCAAATACAAATAAATTAAAAATCACTTACTAAAAGTTAAGTAAAACATCAAACACGTATTATGTTATGGTTTCAGATTTATCGACGTTACCGATTTAAAATTCTATTAAGTATGAAATTAATATAAAAGTAAAAATGGGGCTAAATATTGGCCAATTTATTGCTAATACTGACCTTGTAAGATGCATAAATAATTATTCGTTACAAAACAACAGTTGAAAATCACAGTAAACAAGATTATGTTAGGATTATGTGATTCATTTGCCGTGTGGTGACGGCAGAGTAGAATACAATTGTCACCACCCCAAATCTCTCCCGTGGGTGTCGTACAAGGCGACTAAGGATAAGTCAGTGATGAGGAATGGGCAGCAGCGTTCCTCTTATACCACCTAGCAATGTACCTACTGCAACTTTTGTGCCCGATAAATGGCAATAGGCTCGCCACCTATTACATGGGACCTAACATAATTTGCGAAACGTGGGTGCTAGTTCACCTCTGCCTACCCCTTCGGGAATATAGGCGTGATTTATGTATGTATGTATGTATGTGATTCATGAAACTTGTTGTTTGATACTAAAGAAAGATAATAGAGAAGTTAGCGTTTCGATAAACAGCCTCAAGTTCTTATAATCCAGGTGGTTAGAAAAGTACTCTATACATTTACAAATTGTGTCCCGTATTCATCTATACTGTAGAAGATATAATTATAACATTTTCTCTCCCAGTGCTGTAATATGTTCAAGGTGATTCTTAGTCCGGTGTTTGCGTACACAAAACTTATATTAATGATTCGGCTACATGCTACACGTGCTAGTAAGTGGCACCTTTAAAGAATTTCTTGAATCATCGCTGACGTCATACGAATGGTATGCATTAAAATATAAGTGCCGGTATTGCTTCAAAAATTTAGAAATTATCATGATTATACCCGTATAATAATCCAATATATCACAGTTTCTTTTCAAGCAGAACTCATTTTGACTGAAAAAAACAAACAAAAAAGTTTTTAAATTACTGTCAATTAGCTTGTGTGAGAATTATGAGACATCAGAAGCTGTTGTTTTATATATCTAATTGTGCTGTTATGTTAAAAAAAAACTGGTTAAAAATGTTTACGTCCAGAATTATCATTACACCACAATGATGAAGCCCAAAAAATTCAAGAGGGTATATTTAAACAAAATGAAGGGTTGCAAAGTCGGACTCAAATGCCGATACACTTAAAAGCGAAAAACGTGCCAAAACTGGAATATGCTCGGGTATTGTTTCATGAGTCTGACCTCGTTCTGGGTGTTCTGTGACAATACCCACGGTCGTGATTGCGTCCCCAGCAATGAACTCAGGTTAATAAGCGCGCTGGGGGCCTGTTTCCTGGCTGGAGCTCTCAAATAGGACGTCTTCCGTGTGCTCCGTTTGTTTTTTCCTCTCTCGCACAATTTACAAGCGAAATCTTCTCCCTGCCCTGTATCCAGTCTATCCGGGGTCGGCGCAGTATGTTTCCTCTTCCATTCATATCGGTCAGACGTCATCAAGCCATCCACTCCCTTTTGATTCATATCATTAATCACACCGTAAAGGTGCTAGTGATGAATGAATGTTTAGAAAAGAGACGGAACGGACCATGTCGAGAGACCGATGAATGGAAAGAGTGATTGGAATGACAACATTCCAATCTATACTGCTCAATTATTGTCTTAGGTTCTACAGACGGCCGCCTGCCTGACACCAAACCTCTTTGGATATGCTGTTGTGGGTGGATTGCCGTTCGGGTGCCCGAAGGTGCTTATTGTGTCTCAGTTGACTTTTCCGACACCCATGGGATGAGTCAGGCGGGCCTATTCTACGTTATTTATTTGCTCTCAGGCCAGCATAGAAGTCATTCCACTCCGATAAAGAAAAAAGGCCGTCTTCAGTGTGTTCCGTTTGTTTTTTCCTCTCTCGCACAATTTACAAGCGAGATGCACTCCATGCACTCCATAAATGCGTGATCGTTTTCAGTTTGGGCGCTTGAGCATAAACGCCTGAGATAGACTCTTTGTTTACCGCCCCTGCTGCTCCGAGTTTAAAACAAAACTGTGTATTTTCAAAAGAATATCTTCACATGATCGTTTGTGTAAAACGTGCACTAATAAAGGCTTTTGTCGTTGCTGAGTTGTAGCTGCAGATAATATCGCTAGAGTAACCAGCTATACGTACAGTTAGTTATATAATAATTTACAACTACACTCAAGTCAACATCATTCCGACCAGAAACTAAGTGTTATCTATTTTTGAACGCTGTCTACTCACTCAACTCGTCTAAAAGCCTATTTATTTATGGATCATGAAACCTTGTAGGTATGTAAATTTGTAACGGAGTAAATTAACAAGACCTAATCTTTTTTTCTCGATACTAGATCATGCATAGTTGATTGAGACCTAATTATATGAGGACTAATTGATCCAACCATTTATTTTTACAATACAATAATATTGCATAAAAATGCACTGAACTTGGTATATTGGGGTTGTTTTAAAGTACACCGCTCATTTCGCCTTGTTATCTCACGCCACGACCTCATTTCAGCCACTTTAGACAAACGGAAACGGTAGAGTTGCCTGAGTTATTAACTTTTTATAATTCATTCTCTCCCTGGTCAATGGCACTGAAAGTTTAAATTGTCAGACAACGATAGTTTAGTAACGCATATCGAAAAAATAATTTATCACTTGTATTTATTTCATGGAACGAAAATTTAAGTCGGTACCTAGTCAGATAGCTGCTAGATCGGGATATATAACATACTCTAGCCCCCTTATTATACCATGACTAACTTTAGTCCATGTTTTATAATAAGGTGGTAGGGGTCTAACAGTAGTAAATTAAAGTTAAATAAATATACACCTAAATTAATATATGTATTAGAGACAAAGAAAAATTACTCCTAGAAAATTATTTTACACATTATATCTTATTCTTGTGATACGGATTTTGATCACGGACCCAGATTTATACAAGATATGAACCCGTTCGCCCGTTGAAATTAACGAGTAAAATTAGTTTTCTTTATGATTATTTGATCATAAAATTAAAATTATTACAAAGACATTTATTAATATTTTTTCTATAATTTTTTTCTTTGGCCAACCATAAATTACTTTAGTACGTTATGAGCTTGTACAATATTTTTTATTGATTTTAATCATCCGATTGACATAGAAAGGCGTGTGTTGAGTGGCACTATTGTTTTCCCATTTTCAATTCGATGGGCATTTATTCAGTGATAATTTATTGGACAAATTTAATTGGTTTAAAAATAAATTAATTTATAAAATGAATTAAGTATGATAATATAATGCTATAATATAATAGCTGACTTTCTTTCTGATGAAATTGTTAGTTACAGATATTTTGCTATCTACGCATAGAGCACGGTGACGGGTGAAGCAACTAGGAGATACCATAATCGAACAATTACGCAACATACTGTTGCATTTAGCTGTTGCTAAATTATTACTATAGATCCTCAACGATACGAATTGATTAAATAAAGACACTGTACCTCAGACCTGATAAGGATAAGATAATGTTAAAATGTGAAATGTTTTTAATGCAATTTCTAAATGGGAGAAATTCTTCTATTGCAGAAAATATTTAATATAAAAGCCAAATCAAGACTTAAATAAGAATAAAGTCCTACTAATTATTTGGCAAAAAAATGTTTATAAAAATTAAAAAATAATAATTAAGGAGAACATTATTTCAACGCAGTTACTATACAAGACTGAATGAGTCCAATCACATTAATCAATATATCGAAATAACCCAACACGCATGCACTGAAAGCGGCAATACAATAAATATGTCTACAATATCACAATTTTGTTTCTGATACAAAAGTATAGACAAAAAAGCTATTAAAAAGTATTACGTGACGCTTTAGCTAATCAACAATTAAAGAGTCTTGGAAGGTCACAGTTAATCCGAAACATCGCCTGACGTACCTCAGTAAGCTAGAAGCATTTATCCGGCTGTCTTAGCTGAAAGGATGTAATGATGCGAAATAATCACCAACATTACGTTAGTAAATAACACTTTGATATGAAGTAAACGAGGGCGCTTCTTAGTATTCCATTGAATAATAATGAGGCAGATTTACACATGGTAATAGTAGATTTTCCATCAAGTGCACAAAACGAATCATTTTTGTCCGAGACTTTTAGCAGCCCGAGCCGAAGGCGAGGGCTGATAGTAATGTCGAGGATAAAAATGGTTTTGTGGACGAGTTAGAAACTCTGCTTTTCACTTCGATTGCGAGGAAATAAAACAGTAGTTTATCATAAAATTTCTTAAAATTTAAACTAAAATGAGTACAGTTTTGGATACCGAAGGAAAAGTTTTTCCCAGTGATATTAGGTTTGGGCTGCAGACCTATACAGCCAAGTATTAAATCAATTTTGAAATAATAATTTTCGTAAATTAATTTAATAACCTACCGTACCAACTTGAATTAAAATTTTAATATCTTTTATATCTTAAAAAACACATTAGGCAAATAAATTTAGGTAAATATTAAAAAATAAATTCTGTCTCTGAATTTCTCATTGTGTTTGGCTGCATGGCTCATTTTCTTTGCCTTAATATAGACACATTTATGAGTAGATACGTTAATGCTCTAGAGCACAAAATTCGATTTTGTGCAGCCTATATCCTGCACAAATGAGCACTTTCAGAGCATGAGAAGTGAAAAATATTATATTTAGGCAGAGTCAATCATTTTCTCTCACGTTACGTTACTTTTGTCAATATTTTAAACGTTGTGCGTAGAGAAAGGGCACTGACCTAAGTTCCCGTACCCATAACTGGTGAATTAAAATGATTTAACTACAAATATTATAAACGAAAACGAATGCCCATTGAGGGAACTGATAAGCAATACTATAATAATTGTTTTTGTACGAAATGACCGCGAAACTTCCATTTAACAAAGCAATAAAAATAACCATTGGTGGTTTGCCTCTACTTAATAATAAGAAATACTGAATTCGTATGCCACAACTCAAGTTAAAACCGTCAAATACAGACCAGCAGAGTACCTAAAACTATTCGATTTTAATTTCAACATTATAAATTTATAAATGTTAGAAAAATTAGTACAAAGATTTTGGTAGTTAAAAAAAGATTTTCGAAAAATTATTGTCTTGATGCGGGAATCGAACCCGTGTCCGCTGCTATCCGGGCAGGTGCCTGACCGCTCGGCCAACCAAGACACTTGTTGTCTTGTGTCAGTGTCCATAATGTTTGGAAATTCATTTTCTAACTACCAAAATAAGGGAAAAAATTCTAGCATCAATCTTTATTGATTACAGCTTATTATAAATGGTGCACCTATAATGTATAGTGTTAGTTCGACTTTGGCAGTAATTTGGTGGCCAATATTTATATGTAGACTAATATTATATTATTATACATTGCACTCAATATATTCGACCAAGTAGACCGTTAGCATTACTGGGAATCTTCAAGCTTCTCAGTAACAATATCTTGCTAAGCTTCCAACATATCCAGGGCACCGCCGTATCTAGATCTGGACCAAACTCAACTTGTTCAACTCAATGCCGAAGTTTTGCTCCGGCGTTTACCGCCTATGACTTGACAAGTATATGTGACTCGTTTGATGAATCACGTAATGACTTACCTGATTATGTGTCTAACCTCCTTCCTACTTTGTTCTTTTTAAGAAATTTCGTGTTGTTTAATTAGCACACATAATAGCATTATATGAATTGTGTAGTTAAGAAGAAGAATTGCATACATAGCTAAAATTATATAAGTGTTCTATTTTTCCTCGATGCTGGCCTTAAAGCAAATTACATATAATATGCCAGCCCTCACTCACCTCATGAGTGTCGTAAATGGACATTGTCTGCCGTAGACCAATTAGCACCATAGGGCTCGACTAGTGAAGACCACCAATAACAGCATAGGTACCCAAAAAGGTTTGGTCGCATGTTAGAATAGGAAGTAGTTGTCTCAATCGCTTCTCCCTTCTTCGATCTCTCAACGTGGTCCTTTCCCTCACTTTTTATAGATTCATTTATCAATAGCAAAAAAGTATTACACTGTATTTGTATTTAAATGATAATAAGGCATACACTATTAATAAGGTAACACATTTACAAAAGTAAATTTGAAGCTATGTAACTTTCGCTTTATTTTTGCTAAACTAAACAATATCACGCGGCCAGATTATAACGATTACCTGAAATTATACGTATACGCAGCGAATAATCGCAATCATCCAGGAAACGGCATCGCATAAACTGACAACTGCGCACGGAAGGCAGCAACATACGAAATAACTCGATAATAGAAACCGTTTTACCTACTTCTACGGCCACTAAGGATAAATATTTACATTAGCAAAACTGTTCTATGGCCCACGCTTGTGATTTCACAAATAGTAAACATGATTAGTTTTTCATATACCTAATCGAGGCGACGACGGTTAGTCAATAGTCATCGTTGAAGGAAATATATCGAATCTCTGTCATCATTAGATGACTAAATTAAGTTTACTAAATTAGCATTACAAGTATTACAACTACACATCACCTAATGGACTGTGGGTAGTGGATTCTATAGAAGGAGTTTTTGATCTAGCAGCAGTCATTCTCTTTACCTAATGCCATAACAACAGCGTTTCTGTGAAATTATGTCACAGAAACACTGGCTGAGGCAGTACCTTTTGGCCATGCACAAGGCATTAATTTTCTTTTTTTTCCTCCTTTTTATTTTGTTAAATTCGCCCTATATTTTAGGGAAGGTAAAGGGCTATTTTGTAGTGTTGTAGTATTTGTAATTTGTTGTTAAATTATTTTTTTTCTCTTATTTTGTTGTCTGTGTTGTCTTTGGTCAATAAATGTTTTTCTTTCTTTCTTTCTAATAAAGAGGAAGCATTGTGTTGGTAGCAAGACTCATCATATCCCACCAGCTCCCATCGCAACTACAGAATGCCCTACTCATCCGAAAACCGAATTATAATTAAATAGTTACTTATTTATCCGAAAAGAACCGAACGTGCTTTATCAGTCACCCATAGTCAATACTTAGTACGTAATATTAAAAACTAGATAAATCAAACATTGCATGCAGTAATAAATAAAAGCCATGCATTGCAATCGGTGGCAACATAGAGCCTTTACATCTAACACAAGGAATCTAGAAAGTTGGTACCATAAAGGAAATGTAAGTAGCGGTCGATAGAAATGTTATTTGCATACAGTTTCAAGGACAGTCCTTGGGAAAGGATTAGTATTATGAACTTGGCACGGGACTGATATTGAAACGGTGAAGGTTGGGCGGCTTCGCCCGTGTACACAAGAAGGTTACGTAAGGAGTAAGGACCTTAATACATTAAACTGTAGAGTATATTTTTAAACGAGACTAGGCGAGAACAACCATATATTCCAGCAATTAGATATTTATGATAAACCACTCTGTCAAACAAAGTATAAAATTCCATTAGAGATAAGCTTTAATGACTATTTTATTGAAATTTTACTCTACACTACAAGTTTAACAACCCATTGCTTGTTTAAAAATTCATATGACTTGACATAACACAG
This sequence comes from Cataclysta lemnata, assembly GCA_963931975.1. Taxonomy (NCBI): domain Eukaryota; kingdom Metazoa; phylum Arthropoda; class Insecta; order Lepidoptera; family Crambidae; genus Cataclysta; species Cataclysta lemnata. The sequence goes on from OZ008343.1 coordinate 6,476,697, forward strand.
TTAAGATAATAAAACAGTAACTGCACTGTGGTTATTTTAAGCCTTTTATCTCGCTCCAAGTTCTGTCTTTAAATCCTCACAAACATTTACCTAGACAATACAGTTTTATCTTATTTATAGGTAGATATCACGTACCATCTATGTTGTAACCTCTAAAAGAGATGACAATGTATCTGCTCTATAACCTGATAGTAGAGAGTGATGTAGAACACATCATCATCACACAGAGACAACCATGATACAAATCTAGACCGAAAACTGGTAGTTTTAAACGATAGTCGAGACGAGTTCATCTTCATCTCAATCCATATTTATCCATAATAATATATAATTTAATTATACTAATAACAATCCCAACTTTGTTTGTGTTCACAATACATCCATTTGTATGCGAAAATTGCAAACATATATTCTGGGCCAGTTTCGCAATAAAATAAACCCGTGTTATTCTGTAATTAATGCGTAAAATTAGTTTTATGTATACTATATTTTTAAGTTTTATATTTTTTACATTCATACCTTATAACCAAAAATAAGATGCTAAGCGCGTGTTATGTGATGGAGACTAGATGACGGAAAAATCATAAATAAGACCCATACATAATAATGATACATAATATACAACCATGACTCGAGAACAAATGTCTGTGTTCATCACACAAACATTTGGCCCTACCAGAATTCGAGCCCAGGACTCTCGGTCAAGAGCCATCATTTGACCATTGCACCAAACAAGCCATCGTCACGGTAAACATATCATTACCGTGCCGTCTCGTATTATACTAATATAAATCGTTAATAAGGTATTGAATTAATTCTGGTTGCAAAATATTTATGATAGCAATTCAATAGCCAATACGCCATAAACTGACCCATGACCTATGGTTATTTTTAGCTTTCCACCCGGCGTTGTGGCGGTATAACAGGCAAGGTCATTCTGGCACTAATTTGCTGGAACAATTGACGTCATCCCACGACGAAGGCTGCCGTCTAGTTTGCTTAGATGAGAATAGAGTAGAATATTTCACTAGAAACTTAAATATCACAAAATTATTAAAAAAAACACGGCTGTAGTATTTCTAATAGCAAAACTTGTTTTCTTTATTGTGCCCATAGGTACTCTCACTATTAAATACTTCGTAGGGATCGAAGTTATGTCGTCACTAGTGAAATCTAAACTGAGCAAATATAGCTACAACAGGTAGGTACCGAGTTCTGTAGGAAAGTAATTGCCTCACTTCAGATGCGTTTATAATAACAGACTTTCCTTCAAGAGACAGTATATTAATTTACTAGTTGAACGGCAAAAAGGTAAATGACACGAGTAAAAAGCAAAATCATCTCAAAGATGCGCAAAGAAAACCTACCACCACTCTCAAGTAGAGCACGGAGTGTTGCCTTTGAAGGCTAAGGAGGTTTCCTTCGAGTTTCCCCTCATGGGAGGCTCTTTAAAAATCTTCTATTCAGAAAAATATGCTTGTATCGTGAGCGGCGTGATTTGGCAGTTTACTTCTGACGCTAATTAAGTAGGTAGTTAATTGCGTTGTAAATTAAGATTATGCAATAATAGATATCCTTTTAATTATATTTAATTACAATACACCTAAAAAAATATTAGCTATGATTTTTTTGATTAGAACATGCATTATACACACAAGTTATAGTAAAGAAGTACATCACGGTTAGTAGTTACTCTTGCATTAAAGAGAAACAAATAGCGATGGAAACTTCGAAGACATAGTAAGCATGCATGTAGGTAACAATCCAAACAATTCTTTGCTAAGTCCATTGTTCATGCACAAACAATATTTGCCGGAAAGAAATAATGGTATCTTTTTAACCTTACAAACAAAAGAATAATAGAGTCGGTAACTCACATCGGTCAATTGTATAAGGTGTGTTTTAAATCTACGCCGCACCTCATATTGCATATGTGCATGGATTTTTTGATACTCAATGACGTCATAATATAATTTGCAATGGAGAGGGGTTGCGCTACGAGATACGCATTTTATCCTCAACAAACCAGATTAATAGTTGTGCCCCTCTAGTATCTCAGCGGTCATATTGGATTTTTTCAACTATGCATCAAAACTTGCTTGAAACGTATAATTAAGTGAGCCAATGGTGCTATATTATTATTACCTATTATTACTATGACAGAATTAAGCATGTTTTAATGTTAAAATATAATAAACAACATAAATGTTTCAATCAAAATTCCAACCATAAATCTAATTACAATTACACATAATATATTGATACAAAATTTATATCACTTGAATAATTTTAATGCTACGAGGTGTATTACTGTAGCTTGTTCACACAAATTTGCTACTTTATTGGATTCTAATGGTAATGACCCATAATAACTTAAAAATACTTTTATTACCATAAATTATTATGTAGTAAAAACTTTTATATCTATTACACATAGAAGTTTTCAACACTGCCTGTCATAACCGCCTTTATAACTATGTTAACGTATAGCATATAACGCAACACGTGCTTCACACTAAGCTCTACTATTCCTGTCTTTGTTTGCGAAATACGCCGACGTTTGATTTTATGTGTGGGCAAGCAACTGCATTGCCCGCGCATTCAATTTAAATGCCAAGTATGCAATAGAATCAGCAGTATTTATTGGATATCACTCAAAGCACAAGAATGACAGAAATCGACGATAGAACTATTCCCTCAGTCGGCATTTAATTAAAGTTGACCGACATTCGCGTTTAAGGCAATCGTTACAAAACAGGCGAGATTATTAAACAACAAACTAAAGCACTTTGCGCTCTACGACTTCCACGAGATAATGCCCGATGAAAGTATTGCAAGTAATATACGAAGCCCAAAGCACGTGCGTTGGTAGGGTCGAACGTTTATGGCGCATAAATTATAAATGGACTGGAATCGTTAAGAGAAACACTTTAGAATTCAAGCGAGAAACACTCGTAAATTCTACGTTGAATTTAGACCAAGGCTTGTATAGATTACAATGCATAAATCTGTAGACGGTAGCGATGACGGACCTCAACCGACTTTAGAGCTATCAAGCGTTCCCTCCAATGGGTGGCATGGCCCAATCAATAAGACACTTCCTCATGCGGGTGCGCACGATTCACTTATTAGAGCAGCTGATGACAGTTATGGCTCTAATACAAATTTTCCCGTGTGCCTCAATGGGTGAGGTCAACTAATTCGACCAAAGAAGATGCACAACATGCATTCGTACGCTTAATGAGACCAATAAAACTAATAGAACTTCATTGTTTTAATAGACTGGACCGTTTAAATTATTTTTGACCGTTACTCTACACCAAGTGAATACGTCAATGGTTTCCCTTGCAATGGGACTTAAAATGCGAACTTCTTTCAATGAATTTGTGTTGCAAATACGTGTATATCTTTGCACAATCATAAAATTTTATCAAGACGACTTTTATTAGGTGATAAATACGCAATAAAAATATGCAAATGACAAGAATTCAACTTGAATAGATGATAAAGTATTTCTAATAAATAACTTCTAATATTTAAAGAAATTTTAGTTATACACTGGCTTAATAAAAATTAATTTTGTTTAGACACACAAGGATAAAAATCCATACTAGTTTGCATATAAAAGGGAACATAATCCGTTATCAGGTTGTCCTTCCACAGGCACAATTATCGCTTGTCCATTGAGATTATGGTGCGTTTGAAACTAACTGGGGTGTGACTGGAAAGGGTTGAGCGATTTGGGGGGCCAACCCCGTTTGATTTCGCGGCCACCATTAGTTATTAACAACTATCTCTATACGCGGACGAAAAACCAGTTTGTCCTACATACTAGACAAATTGTAATGAGAAAAAGAATATACTACTTACAATTTATTGACGTTATAAAAGACTCAACCATCATAAATACAACGCACATCATAGATTATTAGTAGAACGTGTAACGTGTGAAGTAATAAGAGCACGTTACCATTAAATAATAATTAAGTTCGTGAAGTCAGCAAGTTTATTGTTATTTAAGGTAATAATTTGTATTCAATGACGACAGTCAGGTTTGTTCTGTAATCGATAATTTCATTGCAATATTATGAAAATGTTGCACTTGAATTGTTGATTTTGTTGCGATACTGTTATATAATTCAATCATTCGTCTCTTGATGCGTTCGAGGTCTACGAGACGAGCAACTGACCGTATTAATATGCCTGTTTACTACTAAACATGGTACGCAATAAACACTGTGAAATATATTTCCAATAGATATCTATCATTGGTTATCGAGGTTTATGTGCCAAGGCTATATTATAAACGTCACCTGAAGTAAGGGTCGAATTTGTTATCCACGTATCCCTCTATATTTTTAGTCAGCGAAAAACTTGTTGGTCAACTAATACCGTTACAAAAATTTCCCACACGGATGTAGATGACTAATTTTTATGATATTACTTTATTATTAGTGAGACTATTATCAAATAGTCTCACTTTAATAATAAAGAGAAGATTCTGTTGCTTGAGTTTTAAGTTCAACCTCTTAGTAAAAATGTTATGACCAAATTATTATATTTACAAGAACGAACAAATAATATGTAGAGTATGTGTAAATCATGACGTCACAAATAGAGTATAGCGAGTTACTATATCATTAAATCTTATAATTTTACTAACTTTGAAATTTGTTAGTCAGTATAATTCCGTGACAAACGGCTGTATGATATTGATGCAAATGGTTGAAATAATTTACATGCAAATGAATTTGTTATGGAATTACTCGTGCCAACAAACTGTAGGTACCTACATTCATTAAGTGACGTTTTAGACAACAGCGCGGCGCCGTTGTACCACTACGGGAAGGAAATCCCATTGCGAAACGAATGTAGAGTTGTAGATAGTCTTTCAACTAAATGATAAGTAATTATCAGTAAAACTAACGTTACTACTTATATTTTGTACACACTTACAACGTATTATATTATATGTAAATTATAACGAAGACAGAGATAAACCTAAATACTGGGATTTACATGCCCGATAGAGGACAATAGGCTACCCTCTATTACATGGAACCTAACATTATTGGCGAAACGTGGGTGTTAGTTAATTCATCTATGCCTGCTCGTTCGGGGATAAATAAGAGTGATTTATATAATATATGTATGTATGTAATTGAGATAAAATAATTATAATCTAAAAGGCTATGTCGCACATGACAAGAAAGTTATATTTATTTATATCATTATGTGCTTACAATATTGCTGAGAAGCTTTTAAACAACATTGTTTATTATGGAATTAAATTCAGTCAGTTAAAAGTTTTAGTCCCAGCAAGATAATAAACGTAAACAGCCACACACAGGTGTCCCGCTTAAAGCATTTCACCGAGCTTTTTTCTATACTAGATATGAAAAAAAATAAAAAAATTGCATCATTTATCATTCGGAGTTCATATAATTATGAAAAGAGTATAACGTCGTTGTTACTGTAATACTGTGAACCAAGAGTAGTCAATACCGAGGAACCAAAAAAACAAATTCGAGATTTAAAATTTGATTTTTCTGAGGCGATTTTGTGAGTAAAAACTTTCACGCGGGAAATTTGCTTTACGCGGTATTGCAGGTTTCAACGACAATAATATACTCTTGGCAAACAATATATCGATAGTTTGACAATATAGTGGGGGCATCCCTCGTCGTTGTTCATGGGCAGGACTGGGGCGTTGACCCCACGCGGCAGACGGAGCTTTTCGCGTCGCGCCCTACTTGCGCCGCCCGCCCAACTCGCATAAACATACGTAATTTTTTAAAACTGAAATGTGAGCTTTTTATTACAGATAATGTATTACATGATTAATGTGATTGCATCAAGATGGGAGTGACACTATGATAAGGGCAGACATAATTACGACGTAGCCGACAACGGGCGCTTTTGGGATGTTTGTAATCAATGTTTTTTCTCTAAAAATATCATAATCACAAGCCTTTCCTATAGATTGAAAAGAGAAGGGAGAATGAGCCATCATCACGCTGTCATTCGTGAGTATTAACGACTGCAGATACAGCCGGGACCAACAGCGTAGCGTGCTTTCTGAAGCACGAAAGAAATCAAGTTTATAATATTTTTAGTCACCCATTCTATTGAATGTGTGACTAAAACCGACTAGTGAATAACCGACCCAAGCGAACCTTGTTATCGCAATCGCAGGTCGAGCGCGCGCACCGAGCTCCTCTAAAAGTATAGGGCATAGTGTATTTTTATTACTATTGTCTAATCCTAAAAACTAATAATAAAAATAAAATAAAGCTGAATATAAATTGATATGTACCAAAAAAAATATTATAATCTTTATGTGGGAAATCCCGCATCAAGACTATAATTTTTCGAACTTTTTCTGACCACAATAATATTTGTACTAATATTTCTAACATTGATAAAATTTTCAAATTAAAACCATCTAATTCGTAGAAACCCTGCAACGAATTGGTTCTTTTTTTTTAAACTTCTTCTGTTATAAAAGAATAAATATGAAAAATATTGAGCGCATATAACTAAGTTAAAAATGATAATCTATTCACTATAACCATGGCCTTTTTATAAGCCATAAAAGTGGTTCCACCTCCGAAATTGGGAGTGCCTGACAAGATAAACTTGAGCCAAAAATTCGTGCTCAAGGACTCGCCTGTAACGGAACACACCCTCCACGCTAAGTGCCATCAAAGACACTGTCACTAATTACTTCTATCTCTCCATAAGTATTCCCCACAGTTCCTATATGTTTCTATCAATTCCAGTGCACAACAAATAGGTGTAACACTTTATGTTATGTTATATAAGTTTCTAAAAAAAATTAACTCTTATTTATTAGTTATTTTATATAGTTATTTTTAATGACTTGTTTTTTTGTTTTAATTCATAGTTGTATTTTTATATTTCTATTAAGTTTGCATGATAATAATAATATATATAATTAAGTAGCTATGGAAGAGCGAAGTCACCTGTCACAGGCATCTTTTGCTTAGAAGGTGACTTCGATCACTCTACATAAAATGTAATAATATGTTGTATTGACGGCCGCTTTGGTCGACTGCTCAGATTGCTGGGTATTGGCCAAGAGGTCCCGGGTTCGAATCCTAGTAGGGGCAAACTTTGTGATGACCACAAATGTTTGTTTCCGAGTCATGGTTGTGTATATGTTTACATTTTATAACATTTTATATACATAATTATATTAAAAATATGTCCGTCATCTAGTATCCATAACACAAGTGCTTAGGCTACTTACTTTGGGCTAGATGATAGGTGTGAGTGTAAAAATATTTATTATTATTTTTTTTTTAGTTTTAATTTTTCTCAGCTTATAGCTGGTTAATACCACACTTACGGGCTGTTACCAAGTAAATGTGGTGCATGATAAATTATGTCGGAAGAAGTGCATTATTATGTGAGATATGTGGAGCTATTTCGTTTACATCTATTTGCATGAACTTACGGACAATTCGGCAGGTATTTAAGATGGCAGCCTTTTGTAGTGTTATATAAAGCGAATCTTTCAGGTCTAACTGTTTTAGGCTATGATGAAGATGATGTGGTATAACCCCTGTGGTAGAGAGAACTATTGGAACTACAAATACTTTTTGTTGTTTCCAAATTCTTATAATTTCATCTTTTAGTTCTGTATATTATAACATGTAATTTTCAGAGAATGTCTACAAATCTGATAATGATGTCTAACAAGATAGTGAGGTTAACTTACTGAAACCAGAATTAAATCAGAATTAAACTGTTTTTTATATAAAAAAATACTTTAAATAATTGGTATACGTACTATGTTAATGAATAAAAAACTTTGAAATCCATTCAAATACTAATGTGTAATTATAATTAGAATCGCGTATTTTTAGATGATAGGCATTGTTATTATGTTATCCTGGCGCGACATGACTTACGATTAATTTAAAGCGATTGTAAATATTATAGAACTGCGGAGATAATATGAGGTAATAAAGAAGGGAATTTTGTCTGTCTAATCATTTTGTTTATCAACTTCCGCCTGTGATTTTAAATGAATATTAAGCTACAACGATAGGATTATTACCGACAACTAAGCCGAGATAGTGTCTCGTATCCAGTGTGCTATAAACATTTTTCTATATTATTCATAAAATTATATCTGAATTATGATAAAATGTGTAGTTAGCACTGGTGTTTTACAACTAATTTGGTATTGGTTTAATTGTAAATTTGTAACCACCTTTGAGCGGTGATTTTCATAGATTCCTGGGTTAACCATAATATTTTTGCTAAAATAGATGTATTTGCACATATTTATGACTCGATTTTTATTTAAACATTAAAATTATAAATGACGGATAAAATATCACTAAGAAAGCGGACAGAAACTTTATTTTTTTTAAGAATTCAAGTAACCTTTTTTTTATTGGGAATATTTGTTAAATAAATAATTTAATATATATTATACAAGTGGAGACTTTAGCAACAAGCGCTATAAAGTCACTACATGATTGCACTTTCCCTTTCAACGCTGCGGTCGGCGCGGGCGCACGTACGATTTATGTTTCACTACCTCGCTTTGGAGACAGGAAGGCTACCGCTGAACTTGGTAAACATTTGTGTGGCTACTGAGTAGTGGTATTAATAACTGTTTATAACTGTTTTTGATAAACACTACTCTCTACATTCGAATTCTGAGAACAAATTATAGCAAACAATCATTTTTAAAATAGTCTTCACACGAATTTACTTCACACTCATCTTTTTTTAAGTTTAATTTGTAATCATATTATGTACCTACTTGCTTAGTAATAAAAATTAATGTTTATACATAGATTTATGGTTGGTTAATAGTATTACGGAAATATTTAATAGGTATATTATATATATTTATATGTCAGTAAATAATTATTTATAGTTTTCATGTTTATTGTAGAAATTTAGAAGTATCTACAATTATATGTTTTACTTGTTCGACATATTTAGTATTTATTAAGTGCTAGGTAACAGATTCTTTCCCAAACACCTATCAGTACTCCCAAGTAATACATTAAAAAAATCTAAGTAACATAGGTAGCAATATTGAGACAAAATCTGGTTAAGAGCAGTATGAAGTAAGTACCTACAGTAGTTTCTCGGAGTAACCTTAATAGGTAAGGATAAGGCCAGAGAGAGCCCTGACTGAATTATGTATAGCATGGGAAAATCTGTACATAGGAAATTCTGTACACGCACCCACATAAGCGTAAATGGTCCAACTATGTTACGCGTCGTGTGTATCGCATGCGCTTAACATATTCCTCGGCTTAATGAATAATTCCTTCATGGGTGAATGTCTCATTCTCAATTTTTTGTCACCCATGCATTGCATCTTTAGAAAGAATGAAAGAATTCCTTTCAAAAACTCTAAACGTCTTATCAATAAACTGGTATTAAACATGGTATAGCTATTCCGCATTTTGTCTTCGTCTCACAAACATGATTTTTAATGCAAGAAAAAGAAACAAAACACTGAGTAACTAGTCTATACTTAAACCGTGTTTATTAATAAGGCCGTAAAATTTTCACTTGATCTGCGTTTGAATATTACGCTGAGTAGACATTACCTTGATGCATTGTATTATATAACATAAGCGCGGAAAACACACCAAAGCCTTACAAATGAGGTCTTAAGAAAAGTAAACTAAATGATCGTTTATATCAAACAAGTCGGTTGGTTCCACTCTCGTAAGAAATTACGACAAATGCGTAATAGCCGTGTCGTAAGAGGAGCGTTCATCCACTTTCATCGGGGCTTATTGGACAGAGAATATTTACCTAGTAAGTATACTTTTCTATCAGAATAATAAAACAATCAATTTCTTACATCAAATCATCCCTCTAAGACGTAACTAATGATAAAAAAGGAAATATCTGTAGATTGAAAAGCAAAATATTTAAGTTGTTATCGATTGAAAAGGTATTATCGCCGCTTTAGTACCTACAGCAATTCTCAGGTTCGATCTGGATAATTCTAAGTAGGTCCAGGTAATTAAAAGGGTAGCACAGAAATTTTTAGTAGACTATTGATAAATATTAGACATTTAAGGTACACAACTAATAATTATGTTGTAATTATATATAAACTTAATTTTGTTTGAATTAAACAATTTTATTGTAGCCTTTATTATTTAATAATGTCATTAACAAGTCAGAAATTTTATAGTAAAAACTGATGCATTTTATGAATTAGGTATGTCTATTGAACACACAACGTAATATCTACGTCAAGAGTTAATGAATATTAATAAAATAGTATTAATAAAACTTATTCATATAATTACACATTTTTTTAAGAAAAATAAACGATTTTGTAATATAGGATTATATGATTTATTTATGCCGTTAAAAAACTCTTGTACAAAATGCGTGAAACACAACATAACATATTCGTAATACATAGCAATAGATAACGCTGGTGTTAATATTACATTTATGATGAATCATTAACTAAAGGCGTTCAAGTATACGCGAAATACGCATCTGTAATCGAATATTCAAACATCTTATGGCACCCACCGGGCCAGATGTGGAGCGAGCGGTACATTACCAATCGAACAAATCAGAGATATTTCTGTACATTGCCTAACTTCCTTGCTCTCTGGAATTCTCCACGTACGGCGCAAACATTACTAAATATGATTGCATGATTAATTTAAAGCGTATATATCATGAATATTTACAAAGAGAAATATGCAGATTCGTTTCTAGTAGCGGGTCGTTTATAGGTAGGTAGGATAGAAAGGAACGATCGCCACCCATGGCGTTGGCAACGATGCTAGATTATCCTCCGATCCCGCTCCATTGTCCGTCTCCTGTGCCAAATGCCTCACTACATACAAATGCACCCACAGTGCAACGGTGTTTTGTTATGCACGGCACAAATATATCTAACTGTTTTGAATAAAATTTGTGTACGCAATCCTTATTCAATAAGTGTGACGCTAAGAGCTGTGCGTAACAATACTTTTAAGCCATTATTTCGCTATAAACTTTATTTTGCGTGATATTTGTTACTTTAGCTGCTTACTTGTGTTAGAAGAAATGGAGCTACTATGAATATTGAATAGAAAAACGTACGTGGACCTAATTTTTCCCCCTAAAAACCTTTTAAGATATTCAAATACAGTACTGGCCGTTTTCTGGTGGAGCGTACAAAGCGAGCCTAATCTCCTGGTTCATATTCATACGTGGACGTGAGAACAGCGCGGTATTGTGCGACCTGCTAACGAACCGGCGCGGCACCGACAAACTCAAAGACATTGTTAATACTTTTGTGTCGAACAGTTACCTCATTATCGTCACTAATGGGATCACTCACAAAATGATGCCAACAAACGCACTATGAGACGATTCTTAACCAAGCAACATGTATTATTTACGTACGATGATATTTATTGAAATAATTTATGATAATTGTTTTTAATATACGAGTGTAATAATAAATGACTACTTAGTTCAAAGGTATAATTATACGATTGTATGTAAAACTAATGATAACAATGGTAGTGGTGACGGTGAGTAAACATAGTGTCAAGTGGCAGGACGTAATTGCGCTCATATTTCGCAATCACGTGCCGTGAAAGCGGAGGACATGGTGCTTTTGTTCCAACCGCTTTAATAGCGCGTGTGCTAAATGACAACAAGCCATAGTGAAACACTAGTATCGCCAAACTACAACGCAAATGCACTGTCGAATCGGGTTGCGATACTTTCGATCGTAAATCGCGGTCTTGTAGGGAATGACAGATGGGCATCTAGTTTATTACTAGTGGTGTAGGTAAGCGTGTGGTATGATTCTGTACCGTTCTCGTAAATGGCTAGCTTCTCCTGTATGGCAGGTGCGGTCCTACGAGTTCTCGTGTCGAACATCGCGACGGATGCGACGGGCGGCCGCGGTGAAATGCCTTTGTGGGCAGTGCAGAAGCCGGGCAACGTGTCACGGCCACCTAACAGGATTAGCTTACCTGTCCTACTGCGCAGGTAAACCGAACTACATCGGGACAACCGCAAGACGTCTTAACCGGCTTAAATAATTTTTGAACGGATTTCGGACTGAACCGAGCGAGCGTGAGTGGCTCGAATTACAAATCTAGCTATTACTACTATTGTTTTGTTTGATGACAAAGTTTATGAATGAATGTGGTAAGTAGGGAGTTACGTGACACTAATACTACGATGGCCAAATAAGGTTTTACTTTCCTTGTATGAGTAATAATTAATGAACCAACAAAAATATTGAAGTAGATACGGTAATTTTTGTTAAATTTATTTATTTTATTAGTTATTTTATTTATTACACCTACCGATATACTCTTTCGTAATCTTATGCAAACCAAGAAAAATTACAAAATAAATAGCCAATGTAAGCAGCGAGTCAAGTGTAACAGATTTCTAGGAAATTGTAATTTCCCGCTTACTTCGCCACTAAGTTCGTTTTGCTTCTAATAGTTTAGTTACCCCGTTCATAATATAGAACTTCCTTTTACACCTACTTACTAAAATAATTTATGGTTATGAAATAATTTATTCCAGGATGCTTATGCCTAGGAAATGAAATAGGAGCTCAATATGAAATACAAAAATAGTGCAAGTCATAAGACCGTCAACTTCAAACACTTTAAAAATTTTCACATTTTCAAAAAGTACTACTTTAATTAAATATATTAATTTATTTCTAAGGATATGTTTTTAACGGCATGAGAATACATCCAATTAGAATATTGCCAAAACGATTTTATGGAAGCATAAATTACAATGGCCCTCAATGAGAGATAAAGAACATTAACGATTTTATTCGTCCACGTTACAACCTAAGTACAGTATTTTTCGCATGTGTAAGCGATACTCTATACTCTGCAATGTGGATATGTGATACGCTGACACCTCGGGTCAAACTTGTTAACTCAATGAGTATAATATGAAATTGAGCATCGTGGAAATAAGTAAGACATTCATTCAAAGTAGGTATGTAATGTACCTATGTAAAGTCAAGTCACGTAGGTAGGTAGGTAAGTAGGACTGTTAAGTATATCTTTGTTTAAAAACAAATTGTGTTTTTTTTAATTACTCTAATTATAACGCTGCGCTCTACCAAATCAGAAAAACACGGATAATGTTCTTACCCCGACTCACCTAGGGGTGTCGTAAAATTGATAGAGATTACCAGCCCCGTACCACGGTATGTAGAGAAAATCTCCTCGGTCAAAAGAAAATATTTTCTTCTCGCTCTAACTCCCACTAAATCCCAAGACAAAACACTGTCAAGTCGTGGAGAGAGATTTTGTCCACGTATGCTTACCCACAGGTGTTGGTCCATAAGCACCTTAGGGCACCCGGATGGTGGAAGGCAAACCACCAACAACGGCATTCTCAAAGGGGGTTGGTGTAAAAATTTTTGAGCGATCTATCGGAATTCGGAATGTCGTCATCCCATTCACTCTCTCCATTCATCGGTCTCTTGACGTGGTCCTTTCCATTACATAAGTGTTAATTATAAATAGTTTAGTACCCTGTTGCAGTAATATTTATGCAGTATTATAGTGGGTACACAAAATAATGTTCTGTGGTTGGCACCCACTAAAGTGATCATTATTGATTATATGATGCTGACCGAACATAGTAACGCCTGTAATTTAAAAAAAAATATTTTGCCTGTAAATGAAAAAAATAAATATTTCCCTGAGTAGGCGAGTAAAATATCATACGAAAATTTTTATCAATAAACATTGTAAACCAGTAACGGTTTAGGTTGATTAAAACAATTAAAAACAAAAATATAAATCTAAACAACGCAATTATGCCATTCAACCTGATATCGTAAAATGTTAAAGGTCACGGGACTCACGAAATTATACCACCGAATAACGAAGTAATTAAATAAGTACAGGGAACAGCACGTCAGACTACCCAAAACTGTCGAATTTCTAGTCAACCTTAGAATTGATAGTCAACCTTACCTTGTTCGTTGTAAAGCTTATATTCGATTGGTTACCTACGCTGAGACGTGCTGTTGACTATATCTACAGGTAGAGTAGGTTCTATGATCAATTGATTCTTACATTCTACCCAAAAATATTATACAATTCAATAACAATCTTTTTGGTTAATTAATATTAAATATAGGGTCTTTTTTCATGTGAACTTACTTTTAATTTTGTATTAATAATGTTGCCCTTATTTTTTGCATAGAAAAAATAAAATATATGTTAATAATACACGTTATATTTAAATACTTTAATTTAATGACTTCATTAAGATACAATTTTTGTGTGTGTATAGTACTAATAAATGCGATAAAAATAAATAAATATATTTTTTGCCGAAATCAGCGTAGGTGGGCATTTAATTATCTAAAACAAATGTAGGTATACAAAATACGAGAGAAAATAAATTCTAATTGCTAGTACTACACCAAAAAAATAAGTTTTTTATCTAAGCCATCCACTTGAATAAAGGATAAATTTTAAAGGCAGTGCAACATGTTTTTCAAAGGAACCTATTAAAATAGTTCCTAATGTTACGTTGACATCTAAGAAAGCTCGTAAAAGCTATAATTAATTATTATTGTAAAATTTGTATTGATAAAACTGATAAACAAAAATCAATCAATTGCATTGTTTAGTTTAATGCTTACTTACCTTAGGTAAAATGATACTCGCCACCAACTGCTTTTACGGGGAAGTCACCAATACAAAATTTTCAAAAATACGATATCTAATAGAATTTAATCTATAAAATTTCACGTCGCTTTATGTAAACACGCGTCGTAACACCGACACAACTGGGCACTACCGAACACCCTCCTTCGCTTGATTTGATTGATAAACAAAACTTCCGCTTCTAGCAGCGCGCGCATTTCTGAGTGTTGCTAGTAATAAATATTTCAACGAAAATGTCTAATGCTGTTTGGCCTCGTTACTTGACATTCGATAAAGAAAGAAGAAGAAGAGTATTTGATTCGCTTTCATTAAAAATCTATTAGCCCTTATTATCTCTAACATTATATGGCTACCTTTTTCATAAGAATATTTCAACTACAACAGACGCAAACCTATCTCATAATTTTACCAAAGTAAGGATTAGTACGATTATTTACATTATAATGTCAAGAGTTCTTTAACTCTTTAATATCAACAATTAAAAAATATATAAATTATAAAGCAGAAGGAACCCCTTTGCTAAAATAATAATAAAAACAAGCCGTTTTGACGTCACAGCTTATCATGAAGTAAAACGTCATTTTGACTTTACCTTACTTCGATTCCACCAAGGCGAGACCTATTTTTTATTTCAGATTCTATAAAATCTGTTCTATACAGATATTTGGAATGGGGTACAAATTTTTAAAACTTGCTTCTTCTCCCTTCCGGGTAAGCTATTGAATTAAACATAATATTCAAAGAGTTTTCAATATTCGAAGATGATTTCTGGCAAAGTTATGCAATACTTTACTGCTATAGATAATATAATTGCAGTGTAGGACTAGTACTGAGTGTAATAAATACAAAAGTTGGCTTTTGGGATAAAATATATATTTTACCGGCATTTTTACCGTCTGCTATAATACAGAAATCATTGACCTTCAACCATGTGACCGCTTGTCAAATCAAATGTATTGGTGCTATCACTTAAAATCACTTGTGAGTTATTTAGTAATAATAAGTGTTATGTGTTAAACAATATATTCAACGTTAATGTATGACTCTTTGTAATCTTAGGAAAACAATACATTAATATCACAACACAATTTAAATGAATGCTTTAATTAGGTAATATGGATTTCATATACTAATTCATTATAATTATTAGATTGACAAATTTGTTTAAGAATGGAAGTATCCGAATTGTTGGGAGACAATATTCGACTACGCATGAAGCAGACTTGGTGGTGATTGGTTCCGGTCCTGGTGGATATGTAGCTGCCATCAAAGCTGCCCAAATGGGCATGAAGGTTATAATCTATAAATAATTATTTATAAAAATGTTTCAACAAATCATTTCAATTATTTCTTGAACTCATCAAATATTTTTAGTAATCCTAATATTGTATACTGCGACTTTAGTGCCCGATAAATGGCAATAGGCTCGCCACCTATTACATGGGACCTAACACTAGCATTGGCGATACGTGGGTGCTAGTTCACCTGATTTATGTAAGCTAATAGTACATGAGTAAATTAAGAGATACAATTTATTTACTATTATGGGGTATCTACATATTCTGTGTTGATTAGAGTGTGTGCTTTGTGTTATAGAGTGATATTTATTTGATTTTGTTTTATTTACAGGTCATTTCTGTTGAAAAAGATCCTACTCTTGGAGGTACATGTTTAAATGTTGGCTGCATTCCATCCAAAGCCCTTTTGCATAATTCTCACTTGTACCATATGGCAAAACATGACTTCAAACACCGTGGCATAGAAGTTAGTGAAGTCACATATAATTTCAAAGCGCTGATGGACTACAAGGTTAAAGCCGTCAAAGGCTTAACCGGTGGCATTGCCATGTTGTTCCAAAAAAATAAGGTAATGAGAAATAATTATATTTTCTATCTTTAATATGTTTACCTATCTTATGGATGTGGTACAAGAAAACTGAGTGTCAGTAATATGCTAGCAAATTGGCAACATTTCAAAC
Organism: Cataclysta lemnata; assembly: GCA_963931975.1. Lineage (NCBI taxonomy): Eukaryota > Metazoa > Arthropoda > Insecta > Lepidoptera > Crambidae > Cataclysta > Cataclysta lemnata. Next base: position 6,493,377 of record OZ008343.1, read on the forward strand.
AATATTTAGTTTATGGTTATATTTTACATTGGGGCATAACACAGAACAGATTTACATAGATAAGAGCAACTTAATCTTGATCTTTTCTTTTTATTAAATTCTGATCACTACATATACCTTTATACCTTTAAATTTTGGACTTAAGTAGTAGAAATACTAAATCATTATCATTGAAAATTATACTTTATGGTAGAATATTGTGTAGTTAATTTTAGTTTCATTTTTGTGTCTAATTTTTCAGGTTCAGCTTGTCCGTGGTGTAGGCTCACTTGTGGCTCCAAACAAGGTTGAAGTGAAAGGTGAGAAGGGGGTGGAGGTTATCAACACTAAGAATATTATCTTAGCCACAGGTTCTGAAGTCACTCCTTTCCCTGGTGTCCAGGTTAGCATATTACCATTCAAGAATTGAAAATATTATTTATGATTATGTTAGTAAGGGGAACTGATTGGTAATTTTGATGAGAGACAATCTTAATAAGCTAAAAAACAATTCATTTATAGTTAAAATGGATTTAGGATATAATTTGTTATTGCAAACTATAATAATCCAACAATTCTGTGAATATATTTCTTAAAGTTATCTTTGTAATTGCAGTTTTGCAAGTATAGTGTAAAAATACAGTTACATCAAAATAGCAGTTAAGACTTTCAGTACTTTCATGCACCTGATAATACCTGTGTAGTAGTATTAAAAAATCTTTTAATAAAAGTAATATCTAGTGTGTTTTTAATTATCTAAATTAAATTGTTATCACTCAATCTTTTTTCAGTTTGATGAACAGCAAATTATTTCTTCCACTGGTGCTCTATCTCTTACTGAAGTTCCTAAGAGGATGTTGGTGATTGGGGCTGGAGTTATTGGGCTAGAGTTGGGCTCCGTCTACCAGAGGCTTGGTTCTGATGTCACCGCTATTGAATTCCTCACTTCTGTTGGAGGTAAATTAAATCTGAATTCACTACGAAATTTAATATGTGTGCAATAAAATAAATTCTCTGCTAACTTATTAATATATATGCCTACAAATTTTTCTGATATAAATTCCGTTATTGAAGGTCCAGTCAGAAACATCTAATTTTGTCTTAAGTATGTTTCTTAGATTAGATAAAATGTATTGATATTGTGAAGAATTGAATTGTTTTATTCTTTTCAGTATACTATCTCAACCTTGTAGAACAGAATGGTATTTTTTCTTTAGTATATAGATTATAGAGTAATGATATAAAATTAATGAATCCCAACTGTTTATTCTTGAAGGGGTTTTATTATCAGTCCACATTTAACAAACTAATCTAGGTCTCACATGATGTACCACAAAACCTGATGTGCATTCCTTGTTATATTATAAACCTTTTCATGACATCCATGGGAGGGATTGGAAATGGTGACAATAGTATTCTACTCTGCCATCACCACAGATAAATGTAATAGATGCTTACTCTTATTGAAAAGTTTACCATTTTTATATCAATGGCTAATATCAATAGCTTATCACATTCATATAACAAATCTTTTTAATACAGGCGTTGGCATTGATGGAGAAGTTTCGAAGACCCTTCAAAAGATTCTTACGAAGCAAGGACTTAAGTTCAAACTGGGTACTAAAGTGTCTGCCGTAAAGAAAGAGGGATCTGTAGTGAAGGTGGAAGTAGAACCAGCGAAGGGTGGCAACAAGGAGACGGTATTAATTCTGCAGAATTTTATGTACAATTGTAAGGTTCTAAAACGATATATGGCAATAGGCTCGCCACCTTTTATATAGTATCATCATCATCATCAGCTCCCTCACTACTGGGGCACGGGCCTTCCATGGATGGGAAGAATATAGGGAGATTGTGCCACAACCCACCACGCTGGCCCAATGCGGGTCGGTGTGGTTCCGAAGCACGGCGGAACTAGAGATAGTAAATTGTTGGTCACCCATGCAATGACCGGCCTTAGCGGCCATTGCTTAGTTTACGCAATCGCAGGCCAAGCGCGCTATGCCACCACGCTGCACTTCGAGAGCCCCTCATTCCTCTCATACCATCTAGCAACATACCTACTGCGATTTATGTGCCTGATATATAGCAACCCACCTATTACATGGAACCTATCTTAATTGTGCCGTGTGGTGATGGCAGAGTAGAATACAATTGTCACCACCACAAATCTCTCCCGTGGGTGTCGTACAAGGCTAGCAATAGCAATGTACTGCGACTTTTGTGCCCGATGTATGGCAATGGGCACGCGACCTATTACATGGGACCTAACATAATTGGCGAAACGTGGGTGCTAGTTCACCTCTGCCTACCCCTTCGGGGACATAGGCGTGATTTATGTATGTATGTATCTTAAATGGCGAAAAGTGGGTGTTAATTTACCTATGCCTACCTACCCCTTGGGGGATATATGCGTGATTTATGCATGTTCTATTTCACATGATTCAGTTGGAATGCGACGTGGTGTTGCTGTCGATCGGCCGCCGCCCCTACACCAAGGGGCTCGGGCTGGACAAGGTGGGCATCGCGCTCGACGACCGCGGCCGCGTGCCGGTCAACAACAAGTTCCAGACCACTATTCCTGGGTTCGTAATAATTCGGCCCAAGCCCACTTCCAATAGACATGTGTTTCAAATTTGAATTTTAAGTGACAACAATTCATGATCTCAAAATATGTTTAGCCGCTCTAGTCTACTGGTCTAATGGTTCGCCCACCGGAATCAAGATCCAGAGGTTTGATCCCCCAAGGGGTACAAATTTGTACTCGGTTTGGTTGGTGGTGGGACTTGTTTCAAGGCCGCCTGACTAGCTACTACCATCTTGTCAAAATCTGTCGCCGTAATAATATTTACAGCATTATTGTGTTCCGACAATTGTGATAAGATAGCCAGCCCCTTTGTGGTATAAAAAACATGATTTTTAAATACCGACCCTTCTAGACAGACTCAAGTGCCAAATAAAATCACAACTATGATTTTTTAAATGTTGTCAGTAAACTTTTTTGCGCATTATTTGAGCATTAGTCTAATCTTTCATTGCCAATGTAACTTTGTTACAGCATCTACGCCATCGGTGACGTCATTCACGGACCAATGTTGGCACACAAGGCTGAGGACGAAGGAATCGTGTGTGTGGAAGGCATCAAGGTAATATACAAAAACCGATCATTATATTCATTTTCAAAACTTGTTTAATTTAAACAAGTTATAAATTACATTCGTCATATGTGTAGACTTTGGACTTTTGAAGTGTTTAACTTACTGTCATTTGAATATCTCATGATAATAAAATTATTATCAGAAATTCTAACAGATGATGTCTTTTGTTTATTGCACTTGATAAAGTTTAATATTATTGTAATCAAAGAAATTTTAGTTCAAGGTCGGCACCTGTTAAAACAGTGCTATTTTGCATTACCCATAGAAACATTAATTATGATTAATTTACTATAGTAAATATGTAATTGTTTATGTCTAGGGTATGCCTGTACACTTCAACTACGACGCCATTCCATCTGTAGTTTATACATCCCCGGAAGTTGCATGGGTTGGCAAGACTGAAGAAGACCTGAAGAAAGAGGTATGTGCTGTTTCGAAATCACCAAAATCTATGAATGGGATTTAAAATATGTAATTTACGGTAAACTTAGTAAAGGTAGCATTACTATGCGTATAGGGTTGCACCTACTATGCTTCCAATTCCAAATTGAATGGGTTGTTCCCGCTCGGCACCCCAGGTTTGCCCTTTCCGGTAGGAATGAGAATTTGTCTAAAAAAATTCCATTCTCCATTCCGGGTTGCGAATGAGATTTCAAATAAGAAAATGTTACCATCGCCAATAAAAAATCTCGAAAACTTTACATTTGCGATGGAATAAAAAAAATATTGACATCGCCACCAGCCAGAGGAAATTTTGTGTTAACTATTGTACCGGTTGGCGAATAAGATTTTTAGATAAGGCGTATAAAGTAGTCGGATTATGTTTTTGATTGCGAAATTTATTTGTCATTAAACATTTTATTTTAACCACTAAATGTGTGTTTTTCTATTGGGAAATTTATTTGTCATCATAATTTTAATTTTAACCCTTCAACGTATTGTATCATCAGGGTATAGCATACAAGGTGGGCAAATTCCCGTTCATCGCGAACTCCCGAGCAAAGACCAACGACGAGACAGATGGATTTGTGAAAGTGCTCTCCGACAAGGCCACCGACGTTATACTAGGAACACATATCATTGGGCCCGTAAGTATTGCATTCATGTATTCATATTCCGATACACAAGATGAGGGCTCAATATCAAAAGCACTCAATAACACACTCTCTCTCTCCTTATAATAACTTGTGCTGTGCCCGACAGGGTCCATAATTGTATTAACTTTTATTAAATTATTATTGAGTATTAAGAACAGGATACCCAAAGAGGGTTGGTGTCGATAGGAATGTTGTCATCCCAACCACTCGACATGGCCCTTTCAATATTTTCTATACCTATATTCATTCATCACAACCACCATAATGAATGAAATAAAAGCGATTGGACGGTTAGATAACGTCTGACCGATATCAATACCTAGATAACACTAGAAGTGAAGATGACATTAGATAATATGACATTGATAATATTTCATTGGTATTACTTATCCGGCTCGAAGGACCAATGATAAAGTCCTGGGCTCTACTTACGCATGAGGAAAAATCACTCACTGATTACTTACGCATGAGGAAAAATTACAAAAATCTCTCACGGATTTAAATTGTTTTCAATTAGGAGAGCCTACATAATCACAACCATAATAAAGCTATATAAATTATTGATTCAGACTCAGGTTGAAATGAAGCATTGATGAGAAATGGGCGACAGCGTCCCGTAGATGGCAGTAGGCTCACCCAGTTTGTCATTACATTGGATACGAATTTGAGAAACTGCCTACCGCCTTCAGGAAAATTGGCGTGATATTAATTGCGTGTAAAATATTGAAACGACAAATAATTCTCTCTTCTAGGGTGGCGGCGAACTGATCAACGAGGCTGTGCTGGCGCAAGAGTACGGAGCGGCAGCAGAAGACGTCGCCAGAGTATGCCACGCGCATCCAGTAAGTAGCACTTCAGTTCTTAAGCCGGATCCAGACGAGTGTAACGTGTAATAAATAATAAATAAAAAATTTTACACTCACACCTATCATCTAGCCAAGGTCTTCTATGCTGGTCTGGGAGCGAACAAATAACGTAGAATAGGCCAGCCCCGACTCATCCCATGGGTGTCGTAAAAGTCGACTAAGGGAGATTGCCCGGTGTAGACAAATAGGCACCTTGGGGCACCCGAATGGTGGAGGGAAAACCACCAACAACAGCGTACCCAAAGAGGGTTAGTGTCAGGCAGGCGGCCGACTGTAAGACCTAAGCCAAAACCTTGAGCAGTATGGATTGGAAGGTTGTCATTCTAATCACTCTCCGTTCATCGGTCTCTCGACATAGTCCGTTCCGTCTCTTTTCTATACATTCATTCATCACTAGCACCTTTACGGTGTGATGGATGATATGAATCAAAAGGGAGTGGATGGCTTGATGAAGTCTGACCGATATGAATGGAAGAGGAAACATACTGCGCCGACCCCGGATAGACTGGGAACAGGGCAAGGAGAAGAAGGAGACCTATCACCTAGCCTAAAGTAAGTAGCCTAAGCACTTGTGTGTTATGGATACTAGAAGACGGAAAATATTTTGAATATCATATTAATTATGTATATAAATGTTGAAAATATACTACATAAACATTTACACAACGATGACTCGGGAACAAATATTTGTGTTCATCACAAAATTTACCCCTACCAGGATTCAAACCCGGGACCTCTTGACCAATACCCAGCGATCTGAGCATTTAACCAAGCCGGCCGCCAATGTAACGCGAATTCTACGTTAAGACGGCTTCATGTAATGCTCGTAGTGCCGTCCTAACGTAGAATTCGTGTTACATTACACGTTAGATTATATTTCACGTTACACTCGTCTGATAACGGCTTTTCCTGAAACTCGATGATGGCTCGCTTACGGCGGGTCCCAATATTCTATCGAAAGTTGAAGATAGACGTACTACAGCTTAGTTTCTTAGCAACTACTGGTATTTATCGTAATAAAACGCTAATTGAAGCTTACTTTTAACTGTAGATAGAATATTGGGACCCGCCTTTAGATTGATGTTAAGGAATACAAATCTACGTATCCCCCTAGTTGCAAAAACAGGCTTGGCATTTAAATATAAATGCCATTTATTAATATTTCCTATTACGCGAACGTTTCAATTCACATACATCACAATCCTTTTTTTTGACTATTTTGCACTGAGGAATGATAGGAAAATGTATGATTTGTATGTTTTGCTAAATAGATTTTATCAGACTTACTATTGATTTGGTGAGTCCGTCTCTTGTACAACCATGCACGTTTAATTTGAAATGTGGACATTATTAATTCTTGTATTACACACACCTAGACTCGCACAGCAACCAATGTTTACTGCTATTGATATTTCATTTTATCAGACTAATGATGATATTGAATGTTGATATCAATCAATACATTTTATTTTGATCACGTTAGTTATAAATTTATGAGAATATCATATCACCAAAATGAGATATGATATAATCCATATGATTATTACCACCTTATACTAAACTTCACTTACAACACACTGAAATAGGTATTTATATAAAAATAATCTCAGTAATATGCAACCCTCCGAGTTTTGCAATTTTATTCCAAATACAATATATATTATAATATGTAATTAAATATTAAGAAACTAACCTAAACATATTTTTATTTACTTTTAAGTGCATTTATTTTATTTTGGACATTCATATATATGCTGTATTCTAAACCACGAAATCTAGTATGTTGGCTTGTATTAAATAAAAAATAAGACTATTCAACAATTTCTTAATTTCAATGCAAAATTCTTTATTTAAGTCGAGTAAGTTTATTATTTGTTTTATTATATTATATGACGTTATTTTTTATTTCCAGACATGTGCAGAAGCTCTCCGAGAAGCGAACATGGCCGCGTACATCGGCAAACCAATCAATTTCTAATTGAAGTGAATATCAGAGTGTGCCCAGTGAACACCAGTGGTATTAGTGAAGTAGGCTATTGTCGAATGTCTGCTCTAAGGAATCTTGTATGAATCTGATTTAAAAGATTTTGGGTATTCACATAAATGTGCTATATCAATAATTGTATAATAAAACTACAATGTCGCCGCTTTGAACTAAAAGAAACAATTCCCATCAGCGATTTTTGAAATTTCATAATCAGTTACCGTCAATTTACTACATGTGATACAGCGTTTTATTTTTAATTAATATATTTATTTTTAAACTTTTCATTTGTAATATTGATTTAACCCCTTGTCATTGTATCCGAAAACCCTCCTGCATTTACTCCATGCACATTGGTGTATTTATTTTCTTTTTTGTAAATAGTTTAAATAGAAATATAAATTAAATATGTGAAAAATTTTACGATTTTGATATTCAACTAAATGAAAATCACTTTTTTATATGATATGATTAATTTATTGTTAAAAATATTAAGGTAAAAGAAAACAACAACTGGTGAAACATAATAATATCCTAATACAATGACTAGATCACACATTCTGATATAAGAAACAAAACAATGTTACATAGAAAACATAATAAATATCACTAATGGATGGCTCATGATTGTCTGGCGACGTAATATAACATATTGCAATATCATTTAAATCATCAATGTCAATATCTTCAAATTATTCAATTATATAATATCAACAAAAGTCAGGCAACATTTAAAAATAATATATCATTAGTTAAATAAAGAAATAGGAACGCATGGTAAAGCTCAATTTGTTACGTAGTTAATTAAAAAGCCAAGCATAACTACGAGTATATTATACCTACAGGTAAAATAAAGTGCACTTGAAACTTTACATAGCTCAGTCGAAAGCCCATTATGGCTCATTTCTTATGGCATAAGAATGTAAAACCTGATACTTTGGTACACATTACTTTTATACATTATTATATGAGAGGGATTACAACCTCGTTAAAAAATTACTGTAAAACGAGTCATTTTGCCTCATAAAGGACATTCTTTTAATCCTGAAACACAGGATATCCTAGTTCAGGCACCTATGTTATTATAATCTTACCATTGTAATTTTATTGCTATTGTCATTTATCATGTACGAGTCTTTTTTGGTAATAAATTATTATATTATTAAAAAAAAAAGATCTAACTGTCAAATATTAGTTTACACACAGTAAATTTTCAGTGCGTAAATTTTATATTATTTTATACACTATTCAGTTAGTGCTAAAGGATTTAATTTTAATAATGGGTTTATACTCATAATAGGCATATACTGAATTCAACCCGATGTTTACAGCAAACATAAATAGAATAAGTTGGCCCACATCAACCCCAAGTATCCAAAACTTGGCTACACATATTTAAGTAGAATTTAGGGGACAAAATTTCGCTGAAATGCGCACAATCATTCGAGTACATAATAGCTGCCGCCATTGTCGTTGCGTTTGTTTCCATAAACTTCCGCAGAACCGACTCCAGGTCGGGCACAGACAAGTTGTTGTCTATGAAATAGTCCTTCGATAGTCTGAAGCAAGCTTCCCATAGTTTCGTGTCTACGGGAAATATAGTCATGCATTTATCAATAACGTTCGCTGCGTCCGTGGATAGATTACTTTCCGATATGCTCACTACCGTTTCGGGTGTTAAAATTTCACGTGAGTATTCCGATTCGTCACAGCAACAAGGAAAAGATTTATAGACTTCCGAATCTACCACTGGATACGCTTCCTCGTTTAAAATTGTCAAAGCCACATCTTTTATTCGTTTTGACATAAGATTTGCGATAATGATTTTAAGCTCGTCCTTTATGCGTGAATCCACGACCTTGTTTAAGTTGTCTATATCTTCAGTATGACTGAGGTATAGATGATCGTGTTGAGGTAAAGTACTTAAATTGCACAATAGCAACCTTAGACATTCCGGATATGTTTTGTTGTGAAAGGCAAATTTTGCTGATATGTTGAGATTGTCGGATAAGCTCTCTACTTTTATCCAAGGCTTGAGTTGCATAATGACTTCATTTGCCCAAGCTTTGTTATCAAAATCTTCTAAGGATACAAGCGGGTTCTGACACGGGCCGATGGGTTTTCTCTGAGAGCCGTCCAATTCGAAAGGGAACATTATGTCGATTCTATCGATATGTTGAAACAGGAACTTGGTATTGCTGCGGCTGGCCGGTATTTTTATGAGGCGTTTTGTCGTTTTCATCATTATGACGCGGTTGTTACCTTTATCCTTTTCACTGGTAGTCTGTAAAAAAGTCAAAAACTATGTAAAACCTAAATTTGAATGACAACGTAGACGACTTTAGCCTGTAATGCAGATATCAACTAAATATAAAACAAACAACCATTCAAAGTGAATTTTCTAATGTTTATAATTATAATTTATATATAAGATATTGTTTAATCAGTTTTTGATGGATCCTGTTAGGTTTGCTAACCCTTCCACAAGAACGCTCTGCAGTAATATAAAGTTGACCACATTTTATAGAAAATAAAAACTGCTACTTTTAAGTTTAAACACATTGCGTGTTAATACATATCTGCCTACTCCTCCTATTCCTAAATACGCGTAATTTATAGAACTTTAACATATTTATAACTTCTAACAAGTCTAGAAAGTAAAGATTTAACACTAACGAATCTATAGTAAAAACAAATATTGTATTCTTAATTTCAAATGTAATATATTATTATGATTATTATATAATTTTTCTATTATCCTGTAGGAATCCACAGCAGAACCAAATTACAAAAAAAAATTGCTACCAATTTTTTGTTAATATAATAGGTGTGTGTGGTGTGTGTCTATCACTCCACAGTCTCTCAGTCACTGGCGCTACTTTCAAACTTCCCCTGATATACTCATTCCTTATCTTGTCTCTCCGTGTCACACCACACATTCATCTTAACATACATATCTCTGTTACATGAACTCTTCTTTCATCAAGCTTTTTCATAGCCCAACTCTCTGATCCATTCATAACAACAGGTCTAATGACCGCCTTATAGATTTTCCCTTTAAGCTTAAGGGGCATCCGTGGGTCACATATTGTTGCTGAGACCTGTCGCTACTTCATCCATCCTACTTTCGCTCTATTCCTTATATCCCGGTCAATATCACCGTCGCTTTGGAAACCTGGCAATATGTTTATAATGAATGAATGAATGAATGATGAATTATCCTGTAATTATGTACATAATATGAATTACCTGCAAATGATTGTTTCCAGTAGCATAAACACGGCCGTCGTCGTCTACATAGATCGTAAAATCGCCTCCGCAAGCCACGAGGGCTCTTGTACGAAACTCCTTATTTTCTGTGTCCGGTGTCGACGGACTGGGATGTTCAGATGGAATGTCATTTCGAATTTTCACTTCAGTAGGTATATAAACCTGCTTGCGATCGCCACTACCTGCGATTTTAACAAAGCATTATATTACTTATAATATTTAAACAAATATTTGCAAGCAATAATGAATTAAAGACAGATTTTTTGATGCATAGTTAACTTTAACTCACAACTCTTAAAAAACTTACCTAACTGTCCGTCAAAGTTCAGGCCCCAAGAATAAAGAGAACCCATATTATTGATAATGCACGAATGATGCCAACCAGCGGCCAACTGTAAAAATATAAAATTAAATTACAGACAATGAAATCGAGTAATAATCTCTTCTTTGCTGGCCTGGGAGCGAAAAAATAAAGTAGAATAGGGGCCAGCCGGTTGACACCCGGTAAGTTACCCCTGATGGCGAATGGGATTTTAATATAATGCGTATAAATTAAGTAAAATCGGGTCTTCTATGCTGGGCCTGGGAGCGAACAAATAACGTAGAATAGGCCAGTTCCGTCTCATCCCATGGGTGTCGTAAAAGTCGACTAAGGGAGATTGCCCGGCGTAGACCAATTAGCACCTTGGGGCACCCGAATGGTGGAGGACAAACCACCAACAACAGTATACTCAAAGAAGGTTGGTGTCAGGCAAGCGGCCGGCTGTAGAACCTAAGCCAAAACCCTAAACAGTATGGATTGAAATGTTGTCATTCTAATCACTCTCCGTTCATCGGTCTCTCGACATAGTCCGTTCCGTCTCTTTTCTATACATTCATTCATCACTAGCACCTTTACGGTGTGATAGATGATATGAATCAAAAGGGAGTGGATGGTTTGATGAATTTTGACCGATATGAATGAAAGAGGAAACATACTGCGCCGACCCCAGATAGACTGGGAACAGGGCAGGGCGAAGAAGAAGCAGAAACCGGGTAATAATAAGGAAAAAAAGACAAAATTGTTGTGAAATGGTACGAAAATTATGCTGCATCAGGAAAAAAATATGTGCAGTAATTTTTCTAACACAAGTTATTTTGTTGAGGGCTTGTTTGGGGGGGGGGGGGGGCACGTGACCTATTATGCGAAATTTAATTTTATTGCAAAGTACACACGGCCTTGTTTCTGCTAATGTTGACGTAATAATCGCGTGTCTCAGTGTGTATGATTTACAGTATTACTTTATGGCAAATTTCTTGTTACTTAAACAGTTTACAACAAAGGCATAAAGCTAATAATAACAAATGACTAACTAAATAAATGTATTTTTTACTTTCAATAGGTACTGTATTAAAAAAAATCGGGGGGGGGGGGGTCTTTACGGGTCGGTCTATCTACTACTGCCACACTCAGAGAACTCAACTAACTTTAATGAATACTTAATGTCAAACAATTTCATTTAAATCTAGACCAGAGACCCAGCAAGAATAGCGACTAGTTTTGAATTGTAATTTTTTGAGATTAAGTACTCATTAACGTTAGTTGAGTGCGGCAGTTAGAGCTCATTGGTTGGGTAATAAAATATTATGTACACGGACCTGTACGATAGTTTCGCGCACGTTGCTAGTTTCCAGTGCAGCTGGCTGTAGTATTTTTTACTTCCCAATTTCAATAATAGAAATTGTGTTTATAAATTCTGCGGGGGGATCACGGGTCTGCACTTAAAGCTTATTGGTTAGGAATAATTTTGCGTATACACCGACCTGTACGATAGTTCCGCGCACGTTGCTAGTGTCCAGTACAGCTGGCTGCAAGTGGGGGTCACGAGGGGGGTCACATACGGGGGCAGTGGGGGAGGCGGTCCGACGCGCGTGCGCAGCACGAACTTGTTGCGGACTGGCACCCCATATGTGCACCACGCCTTTGGATGACAGTGCTAACTGTAAGTATTAAAATAGTAGACGGTAAGTATGAAAATAGAAGACTGTAAGTACAAAAATAGTAGATTATTACCGAGGGCGATAAAACAAAGAATGTTATGAATTTATCTGTAAATGTAATTTGTCCAATACTTGCGATCTGAGGCTTTCTTTTTTATAGCCCGAGGTAAGATAGTATAGTTTTATGTTACCCCCTGACCAGGAAGTGGGATTTTCCGTACGCGTATTGGGCGAAAAAGTACACTGTATGGTCAAGTGTGACAAAAATATATACATATCTGTGGAACCGTCTCTTTTTTCGAAGTCTGTTAAAAACAGAGTATTGCATTACGTCAGCTGCCCTCCCATTTTTAAGCAAACCTTTTGGGGGGTATGTCTTATTTGACGTCTTCCTGTCCTGTTATACATGGGGCCAAATATAATATATAAACGTGGATGTGACCTGCCTTCCTCTTAAGGGATTAATAGGCTTGATTTATGCCTGTATATGGTATACTAAAGAAATGTCCCCATAACCTATATCTTTATATTTCATGTTATTAAGTTCATTAGTGTGCCTTGCTAAATAAATAAAATTAAATGGACCACACTAACATTATGAAAGTATCCAACGGCGATCATGTCTACGGCCTCGGGTAGCGAAACTCTGACCGGCACAGAGCTCTTCTCTCGACTGCCAGTGCCGAGCTGGCCGAACACCGCGGCGCCACAGGACCACACCTCGCCGTTCTTCATCAGGAACACTGTGTGGCATGCGCCGCATCCCACGCTTAGCACCTGCAAATAAAACAGTCATAGTTGAAACTGTATATTTGTGTCAGGAGTTCGCTATAGTCCGACAACTTCGTGCGCGACCTTCCTGCGGAATGAGAGCATTCCGCAGGAAGGTTGGGGTGGACGAGTTAGAAACTCTGCTTTTCACTTCGATTACGAGGAAATAAAACAGTAGTTTATCATAACATTTCTTAAAATTCAAACTAAAATTAGTACAGTTTTGAATACTGAAGGAAATTGTTTTTCCTATTGATATTAGGCTTGGGCTGCAGACCTATACAGCCAAGTATTAAATTAATTTTAGAATAATAATTTTCTCAAATTAAATTATTAACCTACCGTACTTGAATTAAAATTTTAATATCTTTTGTCTTAATAACACACACTACACTAGGCAAATAAATCTAAGTAAATATAAAATTACAAATTCTATCTCTGAATTTCTTATTGTGATTGGCTACATAGCTCATTTTCTTTGCCTTAATATAGACACATTTATGAGTAGATACGTTAATGCTCTAGAGCACAAAATTCGATTTTCGATTTTCCTGCACAAATAAGCACTTTCAGAGCATGAGAAGTGAAAAATATATTGCACGAGGATATAACATGGCGATTTTCCCTCCTCCCCGCATTACCCGCCCCCGCTAACATCTAGAGTGCCGCGTCCCCGCCACCGTCTCACCCCGCAAGAAGGTCGCGCACGCACTTGTCGGACTATAGCATAGCACGCTTGGCCTGCGATTGCATAAACTAAGCAATGTTCACTAAGGCCGGTCATTGGATGGGTGACCAAAAATTACTATCTCGAGTTCCTTTACATACGGCTAAGCCGTTGGTCCCGGCTGTATCTGTAGTCGTTAATACCCACCAACCCGCACTGGGCCAGTTTGGTGGGTTATGGCCAATTCTCCCTATATTCCCTATATTCTTCCATCCATAGGGAAGGCCTATGCCGCAACAGTGGGGATATGAAAAGGGCTGGTGATGATTTGTGTCAAGGTGTCTGGTCTATCTCTCCCGCTAAGAACAAAGAAGACAACGATGAGTAATGGCCGGCAGTATTCTTCTTGTATCATCTAGCAATATACTGCGATTTACGCGCCTGATAGATGGCAATGGCTCGCTCCCTATTAGATCGGAACTAACATAATTTGCGAAACGTAGGTGTTAATTCACCTCGAGGATAAATAGATAAATAGACGTGATTTATGTATGTATTTTGTGTCAATAATTATCTAAAATTAGTCGCATAAAAGACGCTGTTTACAGACACTACTGTTGAGTGGAGTAACAATAATGAACAAATATAGCAGTATGTAATGAAATGACTAGCATGTGAGCATTTTCAACCTTATCGTATATGAATAAAGTGCATAACCGATTGTGTTGTGTGGTTATGCTACAATTGTTAAAAAATACTCACTTTTCGTCCTTGAAACCTTGTCACCATTTTCGGGCTCCACTCGTCATCAATACTCCCGAGCCCGAGTTGACCATGAACACCCCACCTGAATTTAAAGTATTCAACCATTTATTTGTTAGTTATGTTAACCACTTACCAAGCCTTAATAATATGTGGACACAATAGTTACTGGCTTTTTCTTGAACAAATGATAAAACGACATGTTTATCAAAACCTTACCCGGTTTATGAAACCTTAGAAGAAAAGATTTCAAAAACGGTGTATGGTTAGATTAATATTCATTTTAGATGACTAGAGAGCACGTGGAGGCAATATACTGTGTTAATCTTTATAAGTTCATTCCTTGACAAGAAATTTTATAATTATTCCTGAAGGGTGAATATAGGGCTGTACATAAGTAAAACTAAAAAGCACACAACCCTGTTAAAAGTCTGATTTAATATCTAGAGAGAAACAATAATGACAGAAGATATGTACAAATACCCTTCTGGTAATATAAGAATCATCTATGCTTGCAGATGACTGAAATAACAGGTTACTAACTTCGCTTTACATTGTTTTAGGCTTAGAGGAATAATTTCTTTTATTTTTTGTGTATTTTTGTCAGACATTACACTATAAAACATGTACAAATGACAAACTACTATGTTCTCAGTTATTCAAAAAAGCGTGTCGAAACTGACCCCCACGTATACAGTCTGCCCCCGGAATCGATAGCATCGGAGTGATAATGGCCAGCGGCCACAGACACGAACGGAGCTGTCAACTCGTATGCCACGTGTTTCTTTTTTTTTAAGTATTTTGTAAGACGTTTTATACTGCACAAATGATAAACAACAATATTTTCAGCTATTCAAAAAACGCCTCGAATCCATACTGACCCCCACGTATACAGCCTGCCGCCGGCATCGATAGCAGCGGAGTGATAATGGCCAGCGGCCACAGACACAAGCGGAGCGGTCCACTCGTATGCCACATGCATCAACGCGCCAGCGGAATTAGCTGCATCGCCTACCGCACCCGCCCAACAGCTGCCAACGCCTAGCTGCCCAAAGCTGTTGTCGCCTGAGGAGTATACCTGCATAGAGGTCTCTATTAAAATCGGTTTAACTGGAGAAAAAAGGAACATAAATAATAATTCTTCGGTACGGTGTGTAACGATATGTGATGTACAAAAAAAGAACACTTTAGTACCCTGTCATAACATCGACTGCGTTTATAAAGTATTATGCTGCCATCATAAGCCAACTATCTCAAAAAAACTGTGTTATTATCAATCAAGCATTTTTTTATTTGAATAAATCACAATGCACTCGATTGACTGGAGGACTGGAGTGGAGTGACTGTTAAATGAACACAATATCCTTATTTTCCTAACATTTATTTTATCTCAATTCTTCAAAAACTTTTAATGTATTCCATGTTATTCATCCAGTAACAGAGTTTCCCGTTACATTAGTCACTCAATCACATTCACTTATTGAAAGAATAATTCAAATATTCCTACCACATTTACAATTTCTTACCCCATTTTCCGTCAAAACCAAGGTGTGATGTCTTCCGCATGCCACGTCTATTACTCTTCCCATGATATCCGTATTCACTGAAGTGGTTGTCATCATAATCTTCAAGTTGCCTTCGTCTACAACCGCCCAGTGTGCTAGGCCGCAGCTTATAGCTCGTCTAGGAACGAACTGGCTCTTCCAAGTCTCCGGATTGTGTATAACATCAACGTGGATGTCGGGGCATGGTTGTCGTAATTCTATTGCGCATACTACCCTCATGAAGGTATCTATTAAACTCGACATCGGTTTTGTCTGAAATTAATAATATAAACGTAAAATTTTTAACTGGGAATGTGCAGCATGTTTATAATACGAGCTAGATGAATAGAATAGAAATAGTAGCAAATAAAACTATCACTTACATAAGCCGACGTTATCCCGTGTCTCATATCACGGATGATTGGACGAAGTTGAGTCTGTAATGGGTTCAACCACAAACAGATGCGCTGTAAAAGAAATATATCATGGTTTTATCGCCATTTATAATCCTTCATCCCTGCTATGTCCATCTTCCCTAGTCAATACGATAATTACCTTCAAAATGGCTGTATCCAAACAGTGACACTTCTCAACAATAAAGTCAAACAGCCACTGTGCATCTCCCTCTAACAAATAGGGTACCAAACACCTTTGTTCTAACAAACAGTTCATTGTGCCTCTACAAATATCTTTTCGAGTTTTGATAGCAGCAAGTATCAAGTCAGGGTGACCTCTATGCACACTAAACGTTGGCACAATGTCCCATAAGCCAATCGCGGCAGCAACAGATGTCAGCTCCAATAGTTCCAATTCGGTAAGACATGTAAATTTCACCTCCCTACAATATAAAACATGGTAGTTTGTGAGATATTATAGACCAATTTTAAGGTATGCAAACAAAAATGTTTCTTATGTAAAGGGAATAACATCTCAAAATGAATCACTAGCACATTTTCAGCAATACTTGTATAACCAGCATTTTATCCACCCCCACGTAAATCGCAGTAAATTGCTAACTGCCGCACTCAGAGACATCAAATAACGTTAATGAGTACTTAACGTCAAAAAATTACAATTAAAAACTAGTCGCTATTCTTGCCGGGTCTACGGTCTAGATTTGAATGAAAATTTTTGACATTAAATACTCATTAAAGTTAATTGACGTCTCTGAGTGCGGCAGTAAGTGGTATAAGAAGAACGTGGCTACGCGTTACTCTTCGCTGTACGCTGTCTTAACCATTAGTCGCCTTGTACGACACCCACGGGAGAGATGGGGGGTGGTGACAATTGTATTCTACTCTGCTGTCACCACACGGCACAAGAAGTGATCTCTGCCTACCCGTGTGGGAGAAAGGCGTGATAGGTGTATGTATCTACTGAAATAATGATTTATAATAATTATTCTGGATAAGGAGATTCGCTAAAAATCACTTGTTCTCAGATTAGACTTGTGATTGATATATATTTACTAAAAATAAAGCAATGTTGCAATCCGCCATATGTGGTCCAACGCCGCGTGACGTCACATTTTTTTTGACATTTTATCTGCCAATAAAAATCACTATTTATACTATAGAAACTGTCATGTTTTAACGTCAGAGTGACGTCGCGTACACAGTCGCCATTGATTTCAAATTGCATTATCCAAATCATGATAATACGTAAGCAGTACGCATACGGTTCAAATTTTTCCTCGTGATTGTTGCCCATTTTGAGTAGTAAAGCCAACAACTTGATGGTGATGGCTGCGTTTCCAAGACTGCCAACGTTCCCAACTTGCTTGTACATTGAAAGCTCGTGCAGGCGACCGAATACACCCAGTCGCGCCACCCAGCCGTCAGGTTGACTCTGAGATAAGAAAAACAAACATTAATCATACTTTTCTGCATGCAGTAGTTTGCTAGATGGTGCACAAGGTGCGTTATCCAAAAACAATCACATAAAACGAAAATCTAAGGTTGAATTTATACAATGATAAGATAAAAATAAAACAAACAAAATAAGTAAAAAAATTATGAAATATTCAACTCTTTCCCGCGTATACAGAAACGTTACTCAAAGTTTGAGTCCTGCTTAACACTGAAGGAAAAACTGACGTTTTTGCATACAAATTCTGACAGTTATTGTCCACTTAAGTTTACAAGCAGTGCTCAAAATTTGAGTAGCGTTTCTGTATTCGGGGGTTTCAAACGGCGCGGCGCGGTGGAAGAAGTCCATACTATGATACAATTTCTAATTTAATAAATAATAATAATAAATATTTTTACACTCACATCTAGCCCAAAGTAAGTAGCCTAAGCTCTTTTGTTATGGATACTAGATGACGGACATATTTTTAATATAATTATGTATTTACATGTTGAAAATATACTACATAAACATATACACAGCCATGACTCGGAAACAAACATTTGTGGTCATCACAAAGTTTGCCCCTACCAGGATTCGAACCCGGGACCTCTTGGCTAATACCCAGCAATCTGAGCATTCGACCAAGGCGGCCGTCATTTTTATTTCAATTTAAGTACAGTCAACATCACGTCAGCCTATACAAAACTGTCAAAATCTACATCCGATTGTTCACCATAACTTGTTTAACATAAAGCACAAAGTCGATTGAGAAAATTTGACTTACTGTGGTAACCTTGCGTGCTGTTGAATGTACGTTTGCTACTTGTCTCTGATAAACTTAATGGTAGTACTATTCGATTTTAATTTTAACATTATATAAATGTTAGAAAAATTAGCGGCCAGGCACCTGCCCGGATAGCAGCGGACGCGGGTTCGATTCCCGCATCAAGACCATAATTTAGCGGCGGCGACTTTACGCAGAGTGCTGGAGGCCGACACCAAGACCGTCGCCCTAATCCAGGAACCCTGGATCAGAAACAACAGAATCTGCGGTCTAAACAACATCGGTGCTAAGTTACTGCTAGACACAACTGTTGAAAAACCAAGAACCTGCATTTTTATGCCTAAAAACATTGCAGGCACCTTGCTTAACCAATTCTGTTCTAGAGACGTCACTGCGGTGAAAATCCTCACAGAAAATCAAACCGCCCTGGTGCTAGCCTCAGTGTACATGCCGAGCGATGGCGAACTCCCCCCGAGAGAACTAGCCAAGCTGGTGCAACACTGCGAAGCACATGACTGGGCCCTGATCATCTCTGCAGACTGCAACGCTCATCACTCTCTGTGGGGAAGTAAGGAAACAAACAAAAGGGGTGAGTTACTAACTGAATATTTATTCCAAACAAACCTGAACATCATGAACAGAGGTAGGGAACCTACTTTTGTAAGCTCAAGGTATCAAACTATCATAGATATAACTCTGGCAACACACGCGGCGGCAAATCTTATAGAGGGATGGCACGTGTCGAACGAACCATCGTTCGCGGATCACCGCCGCGTCTGTTTCCAAATACAATATAAGCCAACAGACCCTGTTCCATATCGAAACCCCCGTAAAACAGATATAACAAGGTACATAAACATATTAACCGACACACTAGGTAACACAGTCCCTACTAACGAAATACTTAATAGAGATAATATAGAAACTCATGTACAACACCTAACTAAAACTCTTTTAAAAAGCTACGAAACGGCATGTCCTGTCCTGGTACCTAAACGCATAGACAAAAGTCGCTGGTGGGGGCCAGAACTAGAGCGGTTGCGCAAGGAGCTCAGGACACTTTTTAACAGAGCAAAAAATACCAGGAACGATGATGACTGGGATAAATATAAATTAGCACAAAAGCACTACAAGAAACGTATCAGATTCCGAAGTACGGAGGCATGGCGCAATTTCTGTAGTAGCATAAACTCAACAAACCAAGCCGCAAGAATAAAGAAAATCCTTTCAAAAGATGAACCCAACCTTTTGGGCTCGCTCAAGAAGGGAGACGGTACTTATACAAACACGGACAACGAAACTAGCGCAGTACTGCTGGAAACACATTTTCCAAATTGCAAAATCACATCAGATCTGGAATGGACTGATGAGAACAGCAGTACACCAACAACTCAAGACTGGGATGTCGCAAACAAGATAGTGACTGCAGATGGAATAGAATGGGCCCTAAAAAGCTTCAAACCGTTCAAGTCCGCAGGGCTGGACGAGATATTCCCCGCACTGCTACAATGGCAGTCTAAACAGATCACAAAATTTTTATTACCAATCTACAGGGCCTGCATAGCCTTTAAATATATACCGAAAGGATGGAGGGAAGCGAAAGTAGTCTTTCTACCGAAACCAGGTAAGGAGGACTACACTCACGCCAAATCCTTCAGGCCCATCAGTCTTACCTCGTTCCTTCTGAAAACGCTGGAAAGACTGGTAGATCGCCACCTAAGGGATGGAGTACTCAAAGAGAAACCACTACACCCTCAACAACATGCCTATAGGAAAGGCAGATCAACAGAGTCGGCACTACACATGGTGGTACATAAAATAGAATCGGCTATCACAAACAAAGCTTCAACATTAGCTACCTTTATAGATATAGAAGGAGCTTTTGACAAAACTATGCACAACAGCATAAACCACGCCCTTCAGAGACTTAAAGTAGAGCCAGCCGTAAGGTTATGGATAACTGAACTGGTCAGTAAAAGGGCGGTCCAGGTAGTGGTGAATACTACCACAAGGGCAAAGGTAGTTAAAGGGTGCCCCCAGGGAGGGGTCCTATCGCCACTTCTGTGGAACATAGTAGTGGACAGCAGTGGCGGAGCGTCCATATAACCCGATTCCCAACAGCCGTACCAAACGAGCGAGCATAAAAAAATCATTACCATAATTCAAGTACAATACCATTTTATAAGCAAATAAAAAAAATCCATCAATATAATCTTATCATAACAGTATTAAACGCGCGCGAAACAATATGCAACACAGGTACATACAATTCGCTCCCGCTCTCTAGATTCCTTCAACTAACTCGCTAAATATCGAGTTATAGACGCCTGCTATACAGCGCCTGCACGCACACAGACAAGCGTAGTCTTATCAGGCGCACGCAACGCGAAATAGTACCTAAAGTTTGCCTACAAGCCGGCATCAAGCCGGCATTTCGGCAGCCTACGCGCTTATGCATCGATACACTACGACACACGCACACATTAGTAATAAACTCCCACGAAAACAAGTTCCGTCAAAAGTAAATATTTTAGATCTTATTGCAATAGCCATAAAAGCGGAATTCCTTTTGTGAATTGCACTCAATATCGCGGTCGTGCGCCGCTCCTGCAAGCCGCTCCGGACCGGGTTGAATCGTCCTTCCCTTATTAACACGGCTTTTGTTTGTATAATGATCTCTCTTTCTGGCTGTATAAAACAAAGCACAAGCACGCAAAAGTGGCAACGTAGTTCTCCGCTTCGCCACTAGATGGCGTTGAACAGTTGTAGCCGTGTCCTAGCAGGCGGTGTTAAAAGTTAATGCTTAAACCATAAGAGGCTTCATATAGTTGTGGCTTGCCTAACTTGTTTTTTCACGCCACGCCACTGGTGGACAGCCTTATAAGGACGCTAAATGAGAGAGGATACACTACTATTGGTTATGCAGATGACCTAGCAATACTGATAAATGGGAAAGCAGAGAACATACTATGCAGAGTAATGCGTTCCGCCCTTCAGATTGTTGAACATTGGTGTGACGAGCATCAGCTGTCAGTAAATCCGAAGAAAACAGAACTTATCCTTTTCACCAACAAAAGGAAGTTACCAGAACTCAATCTACCAAAACTATTTAACACCAAACTCGCCCTATCAACACAAGTGAAATATCTGGGCATCATTCTTGATAATAAATTGAATTGGGCGAGTCATATCGAGGCAAAAACAAAGAGGGCTTGTATAGCATTTTGTCAGTGCAGAAGACTAGTTGGTAAAAAATGGGGTTTAACCCCTAAAATATCTATCTGGCTGTACAAATCAGTTATCAGACCTTCTATGACCTACGGATCGGTTGTATGGTGGCCCAGAACGCAACTTACCACGGTAAAAGCAAAACTCCAGAGTCTACAACGCTTAGCAAGCGTAGCTACCACTGGATGCATGAGAACCACCCCATCAGCCGCACTAGAGTATCTCTTGAGCCTGACACCTCTAGATCTTGTAATACAGGAGGAGGCAAAGGCAGCAGCCTTAAGGCTTAGAGCTAACGGGCTATGGAAACAAAACATAGAAACAACACACACAAAAATTCTGCAATGGACCCTGAAGGAAATACCACTCCTAGAGGCACCCATAGACAGAACGCCGTGTAAACATGTCTTCGATCGAAGGTACAATATCCAACTCATCGCAGAACCAGGAGATGTCTCTGGCATCAATGAAGTTAGGATATACACAGACGGCTCTAAAACCACATATGGCACTGGAGCTGGTGTCTTCTCGAACGACTTAAACATAAAAATATCAACAACACTGGACAAACTAAACTCAATCTTCCAAGCAGAATGCATTGGCATCACCAAAGCGGCACAGGCGGTTGCAGCCAGAGATGTCAGAGACCTAAACGTCAAAATAATCTCAGACAGTGCTTCCGTTCTACAAGCCCTACAAAGAAACACGATAACATCTATCCTGATACTGGAGTGCCACAATGCACTCCAATCCATTGCGAGTACGAACGGAGTAATTCTTCAATGGATCAAAGGACACAGCAACTCATTGGGAAATGACGTAGCCGATGAACTGGCCAAAAAGGGATCGAAAGGGACAGTATATGGACCGGAACCATTGCTACCCATACCTCAGGCCCAGATAAAAACATGGCTGCGCACCAAAACTGAGGAAACCCATTTAAGAGAATGGATAAACAGTGACGGGTGTAAGCAAACAAAGAATGCAGTTCCGGTGGCATCAAAAAGATTTGCTCGCAACCTCATAAATTTAAACAGGGACAAACTCCGAAAGGTGATAGGCATAATAACTGGCCATTGCTCCCTAAACAAGCACCTATTTACCATTGGGGTGACGGACAGCCCTCTATGCAGAGGATGCATGGAGGCAGAAGAAACGCCACAGCACGTGCTTATAGAATGCAGGAGCGTGGCAGATGAACGGGCAAGGCTCCTCCAATCCCCAGTATCGGTCCCGGAAGCTTGCAGCAGTCTGAAAAGACTGCTGGGTTTTTGGGATAGTCTGGGATGGTTGGAGTAGCAATAATAGGGAGACACGTACAATGGCCCAATCAGGGGGCTAAGTGCGGACAAAGCCCAGTTAAACTAAACTAAACTAAACTAAGACCATAATTTTTCGAAATTCTTTTTCTAACCACCAAAATCTTTGTATTAATGGTAGTAGATTTCTACTTGACTATACTTCTATTTGAACAGTCAATAAATTAATGGGAACTCACCTGGGACAACGAGTAGAGATAGTTGGCCGGCGCGACCTTCCCCCTAGACATGAGCATATCGGCGGAAGCACGAAGTAGGGCTGACACGGGGGCTCTCAGGGCTCCAGCGGCCTGCTCCGCACCGGCGCCCCCTCGCATTATGACACCCACCAGCCACTCGCATGGCTCGCAACTATAAAACATACATAAATCACGCCCACATCACATAAGTACACACAAATCACGCCACAAGTTAGGTAGGCAGAGGTGAATTAAACACCCCACTCTTCGCCAATTCAGTTATAGGTCTAACTAATAGGTGGCGAGCTTATTGCCATCTATCGTCCACATAAAATCGCAGTATCTTTTTAGGTGGTGTCCATTACTCATAGCTGTCTTTAGCCTTAGTCGCCTTGAACGACACCCACGAGGGAGATGGGGGTGGTGACAATTGCATTGTGCCGTCACCACACGGCGTAAGTCGGCGAACACAACAACTGTAAAACTTCTTCATCAATAAATCATCATCACAAGGCCTTTAATGATCCCACTGCTAGGGAACAGGCCCAGGGCCGATCCACCCCTATGTGCGATATTCAGACGCCAGGACAATAGGGCCAGATGAAATACTACCACAAAAAAAGAAGCACTTCATAGGTTTCGCACACGGATAGATTTGAAAAAGAGGCGTTTCATAGGCTATCGCACACAGGCGCTAGGGATGTCGGCTTGGCACTACAGGGCTTCCCTATAAACGGACGAATATAGGGAGAAAGTGCCATATCCCACCACTGTGCGGATTGGTGGGTATTAGCGACTGCAGATGCAACCGGGACCAATGGCTTAACGTACCTTCCGAAACAAGGAAGAACTGGAGATCATTTGATAAAAACTTGTACTCGCGTATAATTAGGTGTTTGGCATGTTAATTATTTAACCCGACGTTTCGATCACTTTACAGCGGCCGTGGTCAAAGATGACAGGTGTCCTCACAATAAAGTAATAGTTAACTACCGTCATAATCGAGTCTTATCGGTAAAAGTTGTTTAATTTCAAATGTGTAGTGCTCGTTCAAATATAAGAAAACATTATACTAAAATAATTTTAAGCTAGTGACAATCTTGGTGAATATGAGGTAATAATTTGTGATATGTAATCTATGAAATACTTATTAATTTGGACACAACTAAACAATGTGCAAACAAAAATAGGTTTGAAAAAGTTCGAAAACTTATAGTCTTGATGCGGGAAATGAACACGCATCGTATACTTTGCAATAATTTTCCTAATACATGTATTTATATAACGCTCAAATAAAAATAATAATTTCAGGGTACTTACACAGTGTTCAAAATATAAGCACCACAGTTGGTGATTACAAGGCAAGGTTCAAGACTGAACCTTGGCAGCTGCAGGTCGCACATGAAGGTGGGTTCACGCCAACCACCGGTCACAGCGTGGGGCTCCTTAGCCGACATCAGGTGAGCCCGCCGCACATCACCAATCAATTCGGCTGACCATAGCTCCGTATAATCTTTTTTTGTGCCTTGCAAACTTTCACCCTATTTGGTATAATTCAATATTGTCACAAATTATGAAATTAAATAAGGTGTTTTTTCATTAAAATTAATATATAGAACAATAATTAATAATAACAGCTACTGTTTCTATTGGTTTTACAGCCTGTCCACCAATGAAATGTGCACCAATTACTTTAATTTAAGCAAGACTGTAGAAAGTACTGCATTACATTATTGTTGTGATACATTTGGCCTAAATCCCTCAGGATTAGTTTAACCATCAATATTAGAATAATTATTACTCTAATTTTCTTTGATCATCAAACTGGAGGAATCAGGTTCAATATTCAAATATCTATATTGTCTATTAAATAAAATAATAGAGTGACTCACTTGAATTATTGAAAAATTTGCACTATGTACTTCTAATTCATTCTTTCTTAATAAATATATGAGTCTATGTGACCACAGGCCTTGAATATATAAACTGTCCTTTTTGATTTTTGGCCTCAATGTTCGTGAAGGTGTGTTTTCTTCTGGACTTTCGAGCTGCAAATTATTAAATGCAATAATGAAAATTGAATTGAATTACTTCCTAAATGGAAAACAACAGGCACAACATAAATACTTACAATAACAGTGCCTTCATTCAACTCAAATGCAGTAAGAAAATGTCTCCCATTGACATACTGTGCAGTTAATGCCCAATTATTGGAACCCTTTCTAAATAAAGGTAAATATTCAGTTGGCTTTAAGGCATATTCAACAGTTTGTGACTTGGAATCATCTAAAACAATAATCAATATTAATAGGCATTATTATTTTTTAAACCATAAATTTTAAGTTATGGTTTAAAAAATAATAATGCCAATAAGCTTGTCATTTTTCAATCAATGCTGAAGCAAAACATTATGCTGCTTCTACCTTTAGATCCACCCTGACTGAACAATGTAATCTTATCTTTAGATAATTGCTTGATGTATGACATAAAACTATCTCTCTTGTCCTTGTCTGATTGCGCCCTTGTCTGGTGGAGCCAATTGTAACCAAATGATCTGTGCTCCAATACTAGTTTCCATTGTTGTGACTTGCCTTTAGAAACCTGAAAACATTATATTATTATACTGAGAAGGTAGGTATATTTGTCTGAAATTGCTATACAAATTATTTTTTAAGATTTTAAACAATAACACTATGATATATTGTTTTAAGCTTACGTGGTCACTTTCATCTTTAAATTGTCAGTCATCCGTGACCATGGCGCATGTAACTGTGCCGAAATATCGGAATCAGAACAAAATCCAGGTACGTGATATAAATCCTGTTTATTCACAATTTAAAGAATAACACTATGAATTTTGCATTAAATAATGCAAAACTCTGGCAGTGTTGTAATATAAGTGGATTACAAATTATCTAATTGCACTATTCGATTTTAATTTTAACATTATATAAATGTTAGAAAAATTAGTACAAAGATTTTGGTGGTTAGAAAAAGAATTTCGAAAAATTTATCTAATTGCACAACAGATTTTGGGGCTGTGTGGTGACAGCAGAGTAGAATACAATTGTCACCACCCCACTCTCCCGTGGGTGTTGTACAAGGAGTCTAAGGATAAATCAGTGATGAGGAATGGGCATCAGCGTTCCTCTTATACCATCTAGCAAAGTACTGCGACTTATGTGCCTGATAAATGGCAATAGGCTCACCACCTTACATGGGACCTAACATGATTGGCGAAACATGGGTACTTGTTCACTTATGCCTATGATATAGGCGTGAATTATGTATGTACAACAGATTAAAAAAAAATTGTAATTTAAAAATATTGTAATACCATTTTGTTTCTGATTTAATATTTACTAATTCTGAGCACAACTTACCAATAAGGCTAAGAGGTCCAAAGAATCATCAAAACACATTTGAAGATCAACAATTTCACCAGACACTTTACATTCTCCGACAACAGATTGGGATTCTAAGGAATAAAATGTTATTAATCCTGTCTGTAAGAAAAAGTAACTCCTTTCAATATAAAATATATTTGTACTGACCATGCTTAAATTGTTAACAAAACTAGTAGTAGAAGGCTTACCTTGGATCCAATTATTAATATGTTCTCAGATTCCTTTGTAAGCCACCAAACAACTGATGTCGGCTTAGACAATTGAGCAATAGGTAGAACAGTTACACTAGTTAAGGACCATTTGTGATCAAATATATTTTGTGGGATGAAAAGAGGAAGAAACGGTACTAGCAGTACTTTTTGCTCACTGATGACCAGAACCCAAGTACCGCTGGGTTCAAAACACATACAATATATAGGGTTATCTAAAAAATCCCAATCGTAATTCTTTTCAAATCTTTCATATTGAGGATTGATATAAAAGAAAATTAATTCTTTGTCGCTTGAAAACGCTAAATACTTTTTCAAACCAACTTCATAGAAACTGTAGGCACTAATATCTAAATGTATTAAAACATCTAATTTAAATAAGCCAGAAAAATCTAAATTATCACTTTGATTCGCCATTACTGCAATAATGCGACGAAATTTTATATTTGGCTAAGCATTGGCATTATTTGTTTTCTAGAAATCATCTCTATTTAGCATACAATTAAATACTTTTGATAGTTTTTATACTTTTTATGTAATACAAGTATTTTTGTACAATATTTTCAGCGACAATTTTTACGTAAAAATAAAAAAAATCTTTGCTTGCTTTGCTTCATAGAGGACAATAATACTACGGATATAGAGAGCCCGCTCGCCGTATTTTTTTGTTAACCGCTAATGTCAATTCATTTCACACTAGCTCTATCTACAAATTCCATCCGACCTTTGAGTAGGTGTCAATGTGTGCGTGAGCTTATACGTATTTACCCACACATAAACGTGTTCATTTAATTTAATATTACGTATTAGTTTATTGCAAGATCCTTATAAATCGGTAACTGTTAGATATTAAACAGTTACGGACAATAAAGAGTTACATTATACATCAATACAAATATAAACATCGACATTGCTTACAAATACGCAATATTAAACTAAATAAACACATGTTACTATTTCTATTCATCCTAAAATAAACGCTTTCCAACATGGGTTCATATCATAAAATAAAAATCAAATGTATTTGCTACAATTTATATTGTAAATGGTAAAATATACATAAATAATAAAAATTATGGACATATGCCATGAAAGTAATTAGGTCAGTTAAATGTATTAAAAAAGTAAAAGACGGAAATAATAAAATTCAATTAAATGTGATAAAGGCTTCTGTAAAAAAATATAAGAACAATCAAGGTTCAAAAATTATTAGGGACAACATTAGGTTAGGGATATTACTTTTAAACCCAAACATATGGGCTTGATGCAATGTTCACAAGAAATATAAACCAGGACCCACTTAAAAACTTTTTCGGTAATATAAGAAGTTATGGCGAGAGAAATACGGCACCTAATACAATATCGTTTAAAGGTGGTCTATAAGTCTTTACTACTTAATAATTTTAACTCGCCCCATTCCCTTCACGCAAACTGCGATATACTTCTTATATTACCCCGACAATGAGGTACCACAAAGTCCTCGTGGGTCAAACACAGAGGAAATTGTGGTGCCTTTTAATCAATTACATTCTGATGTAGTTAATGCAGGACCTGATCCTAGGAAAATATATGAAAAAAAATAAGTAAGAGTTGTAAAAAATGTAAAGTAGTGATACGGTGATCTTGAAACAGATACATAATATGTCTAGATTGGCCGAGCGGTCAGGCAGTTTCCAGGCAGGTGCCTGGAAATACAGCGGACGCGGGTTCGATTCCCGCATCAAGACCATAATTTTTCTAAATTCTTTTTCTAATCACCAAAATATTTCTACATAGATACATAGTAATTAAATATAAAGGTAAAAAAATACAAAGCCAATTGCAAAAGTTTGCAATACAATCCAAAAGCTTAGAAAACGGTTGAAAAACAAAAAATTCTGGTGACAAAAAATATAGTGCCCAATACAAAATATTGTAGCGAAATTTTTAAAAATCATGTCTTAAAAATGTGGAAAAATTAAATTAATTTAATTCGTATTTTGATTTTAATTTTAGCATAAATAATTTTTCTAACATTATAAATGTTAGAAAAAAATAGAATTTGTGGTTAGGAAAAGTTCATAAAATTGTACTCTTGATGCGGAAATCGAACCCACGTCCTCTGCGATGTCCTTTTTAATTGTATAAAACACAAAAATGAATTAAAAACCTACTTCGAGAACACAACTATAAACATTTTCATTTTCAGTTGTAAACAACTGGACAGCAATTAATTTGTGTTAATTTATTGAACAAAATATTTTAACTAATTTTTGCAGTACAGGAAAGGGTCACAATAGCGATATAGTAATGTAGTAGTATAAGAGTAAATACATAGCTCGGTGATTATCACTTTCATATGCTAAAATAAGTTAGCGTATAGTCCTACAGATAATCTTGATTCACAAAGTTGTGAGTTTTTTTTGCGTGATCTGGTCATTTCTGCTTGCAAAGTTGTAATCTGCCTTCGGAGAGTATGCAGCAAAAGCGACGACAATTGTTGTTGACGTGTTGTCTCTGCAAAAAAAAATATTCCTATGAATTTACGCACTTGATGATAAAAAAAACATTGGAGTTATTTTAATTCTTGGCACGAGTATGGATATTAAATGCAGTAATATTTCCAATCAACTTTTGATGTGTTGGTGTGAATCATTACCGGCGGGTCCCTATATTCTATCTATAGTTAAAAGTAAGCTTACTAAAGCTTAATTGCCTGGCATTTTTTTTTTGTTATATTCCAATAAATAACAGAAGTTGCTAAGGAACTAAGCCACAGTACGTCTATTTTCAACTGTAGATAGAATATAAGGACCCGCCGTAAGTTAGTTAATAATTATTTAACTGTTTATTACAAACGAGTAGGAGTAAAGTATTGTACGCGATAGCCAAGTCGTTCTTTATGTTTAAACAATCTAAAGACACCTCCCATACTAAGTAAAATAACCGTGCTGATAAACTATATGATTGATTTACAGATTAATAATATGTACCTGTTTACATTACCCAGAAGTAAGAGGTTGACTTTGTTTAGGCATAAGCGATACTGCTTGTGTAGGGACTTTCTCCATAATATCTGAAATAAATGTATTAATGTATAAATAATAAAAAGGTGCTTGGCAAATTGAATAGGGCCCGTCATGCATGTTTTTAAAAAAATATTTCAATACAAATCACAGACAGTACCAACAATATTTGTGTGAAGTATAGGTCACATAGGATAGGACATACAACGTTTTTCTTTACCTATTATGTTATGCAGTGAAGTAGATGATTGAATAAGTCCAGGTATTTCAGAAATTTCTGCTGACGAAACATTAACCTTAGAATCTGAAATAATTAAATATTATATTATTGATCTTAGTCTTAAAATGAATGAATTTAATTTATTGATAAAAGTTGCTAGAAACTCTTACTTCTATCAAGATGCAGCGACGGTATTTCTTGATAATTTAAACTATTGTTACGGTTCCAATCTGTGGTAGTGAAATGAATATCACTTAAGAACTTCTTTCTATAAAATTCATAATCAGCATCACTCTCCAATTTCCTCCAACCACATGTACCCAAGCCTTGAAACATCGTGGGTTCTTCTTTGGATTAGGTAATTATATTTAATTACCAAATAACTGATGGTATGAGGTTCCTAAAAAAAAGAAATTTGAATGTGCTATTTCATGATCCAAAATTTTTTATGAAAGGTAATGAAATTTAAGACCAAAATTATATGATGACTTGGATAAAGGTAGACTGTAATTTGCGATTGAGAATTTTAGATGTTAGGGTCTTGTTTTCAAGGCTGAGATAAGGATGTTTGGCAATAGGCTCGCCACCTGTTACATGGGACTTAACATAATTTGCGAAACGTGGGTGCTAGTTCACCTCTGCCTACCCCTTCGGGGATATAGGCGTGATTTATGTATGTATAAGGATGTTTTAAATTAAGATTATTACACATTGCCATCCGTTGCGGCAGAGAAAAATCACATCAACCTACAAAGGGTTTAAACAGGTCATAGAAGGCAACTAAATGATATTGATCACCTTATACTCAGTCGACCAATCCACATTGTCCAATCTTAGTGGACTATTGCTTAAACTGTTGTTGGTGTTGGCACATAATTGAAAATTTAATGATAAAGATACTTACTAAAATCCATTGGACATCCTAATACACAACGGACGCAATTTTCTAAAAATGTGTTCACTTCACAGCGGAGGAGTAAAAACTCAATCAGACGCAATCAGCTCAACACTTTCACGAAAAATTAAACAAAAACTGGGAAACGACACGGAAACTCACGAAGTACAATTAATTTTAAAGTTTTGAACTCGCCAAACAACTGACATTTTTGGGCTGTCATTCATGGTCACAGACAGAGCAATCGAGAAGTTCGAGGACCATGAGGTTCTGTCTAAAGAGGATAGTATACCCGTAGTCTAGTATCCTCTTTGGACAGGACAGAACACATAATATACCTTCATGGTTCTCGACCTTTTCGATTCGTGGCGCCATCTAGTTAAAAAAATGTTACTTAATTTATGATCAAGCTCGGAATTTTTATGTAGATGTCGCATTTTACAAAAAATATCCGTAAAATATTCTTAGTTCTAAGTGTCCACCCCCTGCTTTGCTTGCAAGCAGAATGACAGTGACAGGCACGCAAGTTGTTGAATCAAAATGTCAAAATTGGCAAAACAAATGTTAACTGTCAAATCAACCACACACTGTAACAGATGGCATGAGAATGAGGACTGTCAAATTGTCAATGTCAAGTCAAGCAATGTTTCTTAAATTTCGCCTGCCATTTGGGACGGCAACGGAATCAAGCCCGTGTAACCAAGTCGTCAATTTAGTATTTTTCATCAAAATAAACATTGAATTTTAAAGTATACTTGAATTTCTTTGTAGCATTTTATATTTTTATCACCATTTTAACGGAAAAAAATTACAAAATAACACGTCAGATTTTTCTTGCCTAACAACCTACATAATTAATAAAAGTTGAAATGAAAACGTTTTATATACTCTTTATTTTACTGGAGCACTTGGTGGGCTTTCAATGGTGCTGGTTAGATTTTTATTTCAATCATTCAAAAATTGACAACATTTCAATTGTTCAACATACCTTTATTATGATGTTATATGAAATTAAACCGAAAATGAAGACACCTATATTTTTTATTTCTTTTGACTTCCGTCGTTTTCATACAAAAAAATTATGATTGAAATACCGGTCATTCTAAACAAACGTAAGCGCCAAATGACGTCACTATAGCGGACGAATGGCGAAATCACTCTTGACGCGACAAATAAAGCTTTTTATAGTGATCTTCACCACAACATTAAACGCATCATAAGACTTGTTTTCAAGACATGCGTTAAATTATGTGACACCCATATTGTAATTAAAAATTAATTTCATTTATTTATTTCACGCACTCATTACAATACATAGCTTTATAAATACTAAAGACAAAGCTGTATGGGCTAGACCCTTTGCCTTCCCTAAAAATACAGGGAGAATAAAAAAAAATAAAAAAAAGAAGATCCCTTCCAAGTCTAAAAAAGTGGCACTTAATTTTAAAATAATTTTTTGTTAAAATACATATCAATATTTTACACAAATAAAGTAAATTATTTTGACAAAGATCTAAGCATCCAGTAGTTTTATTTCCCTGCAGTTTCAGTGATACCTATCAAATTCGGACCTAACCACTCACTTTAATTTTGTTAAATTGGAATACCTGTACAATGTTTCGGTGTTGTTTATTATTAGGACTAGGTAAACAAAAACTCAATGAAAGGGCTTGCTCTTCATTCCGTCGAGGAATAAATTTCTTATTTAAGAAAAACCTCTTAATAACAAATAGTGTTACTTCTGGGGGCTTTATGGCTATTGGTGACCTAGTCCAACAAGAATTTGAATATGAAACTAATTTAATAAATAAAAGATATGACTGGGCCCGGTTAGGTAAGTAACATCAACCTATAATAAGTAACGTTAATATATAATTTATGTATGATTTTAATCCAGCAAATTATATAGCAGCTAATAATTGAACAATTATATAACTTGTATTTGGTTGTTTTTCCCATTTGGAGAACTTTATCCAAGTACAGTCAAAACTGGATATAACAGCATTGTTTATAACAACCACTTGGATATTACGACTGGCAAGGTCACAGCCAAATCCCTACTAATAACTACTCGGATATAACTACCAAATTTTATGGTACCTTCAATGTCAATATATTCGGTTTCGACTGTAGTAAAGGTTTACAATCGATTGAACAAATTTGTTAGCTTTGGATAGTCTTAAAGTGACGTTGATATAATATTTATATCAAGTAATAGTTTTTAATAATTAATATATTTTAATTGCAGGCAGAATGTTTGTAATAGGCACCCTGATGGGCCCAATGCATCATTATTACTATGTTTATTTAGACAAAGTACTCCCTAAAGTGGATGTAAAAACTGTAATGAAGAAAATATTATGTGACCAACTGTTTGCATCTCCAGCAACTATACTATGTTTCTTCTATGGCATGGGTATGCTGGAATCAAAATCACTTCAGCAGAGTAATGCAGAAATCATACACAAGTTTAAATATGTTTATGCTGTAAGTTAAATTGTTGCAGTTCGGCTAATTGTTGAAATAAGAATAATATACTGAACAAAATATTTTTTTCAGGGTGATTGCTTATACTGGCCTCCGGTACAATTTGTGAATTTTTACTTTTTACCTACAGAATATAGAGTCTTCTACATTAATTTTGCAACAATGATATTTAACATATTCTTATCATATATGAAACATTATGATCAACATCAATAAGCTGATTTAAAATCTACAATACTTATAAAATTTAAGCAATGTATTAATAAATTTATGTTTACTTATATTATGTTTCTTGTGATAGCCAAAGGTAGACTGCTGCTGCACTCAGAGACGTCAATTAACGATAATGAGTACTTAATGTCGAAAAATGGCAATTAAAAACGAGTCTCTATTCTTGTCAGGTCTTTGGTCTAGATTTAACTGCCACACTCAGAGACGTCAAATAAAGATAATGAGTACTTAATGTCAAAAAATGAAAATTCAAAACTAGTCGCTATTCTTGCCGGGTCTATGGTCTAGATTCGAATGAAAATTTTTGACATTAAATACTCATTAAAGTTAATTGACGTCTCTGAGTGAGGCAGAAAATGAAATATATTGACATTAAGTACTCATTAAAGTTATTTGACGTCTCTGAGTGCAGCAGGTGACTTAAGACCAGTATTAGAAAATACAGAAAAAGCAGGTTCCAGTTTTCAAATACTTATTTTACATTTTACACTTTTATGTACAGTAAATATCAGTGATTGTATTATAAATAGTAAATATTTATTATATAAAATAACAATGTAAATAAATGTGAATATATTTTCCCTGTAAGGGTACCCGTGATATAAAATAATTATATAAAGTATTGAAGTTGTTTTATTATAACTAGAAACATAATGATGTTATTAATATTTACATGAATAAATCAGGCCTATTTATCTCCGAAGGGGTATTTTTTACACGTTTTGCCAAATTTTTTAGGTCTTGTGTACCTAATAGGTACCAAGATTGGGGGCGGTGAAATTGTATTTCTGCTCTTCCATCACCATACCTTCCATCAATCTAGTCTGCACCCTGAAACTCCCTTTTGTATGTTGTAAAAATAGTGGTCATAGTCAACATACAGTATCTTAATAGTAGAGGTGTGCCGACTATTACTTTGGTCGATTAGTCGTTTGTAAGAACGCCGACTAATCAGCCAAGCCGCTCACGGCTTCGGGAATATTCGGAATTTTCTGTGACGCTTCGTCAACACCTAGAGGCCTATTCGCCAACTTTTTTTTGACAGTTGAAAGTGATGATCACCGAACTATTTATTTATCCGTTACTGTTTTCACAGGACAAGTGTCACAAAAGCGTTATAGTTAAGTAATAGTATAATCACTAAACTATTTACTGATCCATTACATCAGTAAATAGTTTAGTGATTATTATCACTCTCAAGTGTCAAAAAAAATTAGTGAATAGGCCTACTGATTCGTGCGAATGTCGCAACCGTGATGTGTGCCCATAGACTATACAGTACCTATTGGATATAGAATACTAGTGTATGCCATAATTCCTAAATTTTTTTTTGGTATGAAAGTATTTTCTATTTCTCAAAAGTCCTAGAACAAAATGTTATCGTTTATGATGTTGGCTATCTAGTCCTTTAAGGTTGCTGGTGCTTTACAAACAAACAACCCTGTCTACATTTTATTGCGAAATAAAGTAAAAAGCCGGATAGTCGGCACTTTTTACCGACTAATCGCCTACTACAAAAATGGCCGGAGTCTGCTTTACCGACTGTCGGAACATCACTACTTAATAGTAATTAAGAAGACAATTTATATTGTCATTAATAGGTATCAGCATAGAGGACAATAATACTATGGGTATCAGTCATTTTATAGAAATAAAAATTTATCATATTATACAAAAACAAATTACTTTTTATTTATATACTATTTAATATTACATAAAGTAAAATATATAATTTTTTTTACTAATATTTGGGTTTTTTACAGTATTTTATAACAGAGGTAAACCCATATAATGATTTGTTCGATATTGAATAAGTGATTATAAATACCAAATTTAGAATGTCTATCCCCAACACATAGTCCAATCATCTTTTCTTGTTTGCAGTTTAACAACTATACGATACAAAGCCAATGCTGGACCAAGTGGTAATCCTAAGCCCTGAACGACGTCTGCTCTCCTCGCCATTATCAAAGCTTGGCCATCGAATTCCTGAAAAAAAAAACAAATTTGTACATATTATGCTATTTTACCTATTCTATCATAGTTGCCTATTATATTATTATTTACTTACTACAATATTTACCTGTTCCTTAAGTAATGGCGCAGCTTCTGGGTGGTGTTCCATAAAAAAATCATATACTTCATTTGTGGTCCAATTAGTTACATCTGGTATTTGTGGGTCAATAGGTACTTCTTCTTTTAACTTTGATGCTGCTCTGTCTAACTCATGTGGTTTTAGAAATGGGTCTATTGTCATTCCTGGAGAGTCCTGCTTTTCAAATTCGATGGCACTTGGGATTATTGCTGGAGAACCCACCACTGTAGGGCGAGATTCTAAACAATTATTGCACTCCCATTGATCCCAAGCTTTCAAACGCTCTGGAATTCGAGGCGCGTGACATAATGCATGATAGGCATCTGAGCAAATACTGCATACAGTTAAAATACCCTGTAACAAAAAGAGACTGATTCATTATCATTATAGTAAAGAGGTCCTAATCTAATCTTTTAAGACTACTTACAGCATCATTAGTCTCACAACAAATGACACAAGTTTTACAGTGTGGACATTGCCAAGTATTATCAGGTCTAGGCTTAAGTATCCCTGATCCAGATTGGAGACAAATTAAATGCGCTTTGTTATTACAGTCCCGACATTCAACCAATCTATCATTAGAACCTTTTGGTTTTTGCACTAGACATACTGAGCATACACCTCCAGAGGTCTCATGGGGTATAGGTTCTTCTTGGTCAAGTTCATCCCCACTGACATCTGGGGATAGTTGTCCATCTGATATTGTTCCATCTTTATCAGGCTTTTGGTTTCCCCCAAGCAATCTTTTTTTGAGTGTGCTTTTATTTAATGAACCAACAGGCCTTCCTCTTTTCCTTTTACTTGGAACATTATTGTCAGAAGGATCAAATACTTTTTTTGCCATTTTACGTCTTTCCCCTACTCTTACAGCTGCATTTCTAGTGGAAATATGTGTGGATCCACCCGCTGATGTTGCACCACCTCGTTTTTTAGGTCTACCTCTCATTCGTTGAGGTGACGATCTACATGATGAATTCGCTGATGATGTCATCTGAAATGTTATAGAAATATTTGAAATAACACATTATGTGGAAGTACTAATAATATACAATGTAAAATAAGGAAGTATTAGCCCAGCAGTGGATGTCTCTTGGCTGACTCACAACTTTTACGGATAAGACTCGCGCATAATTTGGTGTTTGGCAGTCCCCCTGTGACCACGGCCACTGTAAAGTGATCGAAACGTCGGGTTAAATAATCAATATGCCAAACACCAAATTATACGTGAGTCTTATCCGTAAAAGTTGTTTTATTTCAAATGTGTAGTGCTCATGCAAATATAAGAAAACATTAAATATGAGATTTAAAAATAAAAATTTTTTTTTTTTTAAATCTCATTTAAATATGATATGGTGTATAGTATAGTAATCTACTATACTACTATACTATACTATAATCTACTATACTATACACCATATCATAGTTAAAATTTAAATTTCTATTAAATAAACTGACACTGCTCTGGTTTACCATTTTCATATTGTTATGAAATCAATAAGCCATCCACTTCCTATAATGTTTTCTTATATTTACACAAGCAATATACATTAGTAATAAAATAGCATATTAGATTTAATTCTCGAATATCTCCCTGTGAGCCTGGGTAGGCTCACAGTTTTGTGGCCATGGTCACGGGGATGAACATGGCCTCTGTAAAGTGAGAAGACCAAAGTTTCTGGATAAAATCAAATTCCATAGATTCACTGTGCGGGTGCTGGTTCCATAGTGTGTCAGAGGGGAGTCAGTGGCAGCGCTTGGGACTTGTTGTAATATTAAATATATATAAATAAATTTATTGTGCCGTGTGGTGACGGCAGAGTAGAATACAATTGTCACCTACCCAAATCTCTCCCGTGAGTGTTGTACAAGGCAACTAAGGATAAATCAGTGAAGAGGAATGGGCAGCAGCCTTCTTCTTATACCACCTAGCAATGTACTGCGACACTTTTGTGCCCGATATATGGCAATAGGCTCGCCACCTATTACATGGGACCTCACATCATTGGCGAAACATGTGTGCTGGATCGCCTCTGCCTGCCCCTTCGGGGATATAGGCATAAAAAATACACTTAATTACCTTGGTATTTGAATCTAAACTGTATTCAAATTTAAAACTGTCCGAGCTGTCACCATCGTGATCAGCTGGCCCTAGAGCTAAATTTCCGTTCGGCAGCTTTACTAGACTTCCTGTAGCAAGTTCTTTGTTAACCATAGCTTCAAGTTGCTTCTTAGAATACTTGGAATCTTGAGAT
Organism: Cataclysta lemnata; assembly: GCA_963931975.1. Lineage (NCBI taxonomy): Eukaryota > Metazoa > Arthropoda > Insecta > Lepidoptera > Crambidae > Cataclysta > Cataclysta lemnata. The sequence goes on from OZ008343.1 coordinate 6,531,617, forward strand.
ACTGCTGCTCTAATAAGATCTTCAAAAGCTATTCCATTTTCCAAATAACTTTGATCTTGATAAATAAGAGTAGCAATTGCTGATGTTATTATCCTCCTTTCGTTAGTTGCAATAGTAGACGCCATTTCTGTGTTTCAATAAATAAAATGCGTTTCATACTTATGGACAGAGTGATTTATAAATTAAAAGAATAAATCTTTGGTACATAAACACAAAAAGAAATAAATTTTGTAAGAACCTATGGAAAATAAAATGACAAATCAAAGAAGAATGCAAATATAAATATTATTATATGAAATTTAAGGGTCCATAAATATGTAACATTAAGTTTTATTTCAGACAAGACTGCCAATTAGATAAATGTTTTAAAGCTTTGCAACTTTATTTGAATGAACAGCTGTAACAAAAATATTAGTTAAAAAATAGTTTTAACTTACTCCTAACAAGAGTACTTTTTTTTCGCCACTTTGCAGCGTCCCTGTAGCTTACATTATCTTTGTAGACAACTTTAATAATACTTTTTTCCTTAAGGCAAAGTCTAAGATCAGCTTTAGTATCTTTAGGATTGATTTTAAATCGCTTTAGCATAAATTTACAAATTCTGTTAATTTCGGGCCTCGATTTACGAGAACGTAAATGGTCTATTGCTGCCAATATTTGATATTTATTCTTTATCTCTGACATTTCTGAAATAAAAACATTATTAAAAAAGATTATGGGAGTATATAACTTAGTTCATTGATAATAATATTAGTTGCGTACCTAGGTAAACTCATGCCGGCGAATTTAAATCACTTTGCATACCACAATCACTGAAAAGAAAACTACAAGCACACTAAAAAGTAACTACGAATTTGTTTTTGATTCATTAGAATATAAATAAAATCTTCGACCGCACCACTAACTTTTTATGTATAGTCAATTGTTGTATTTTGTTGTGTAGTCTGTTTCAAAGAAAATGTCTAAGCAACAGTACAGTCGGTTACAGCAAAAGGGTACGACTACGACCAAAGCAAAAAGTATACAAATTACAAAATAAACAAACACCGTTCACCGGTCTACGACAGTCACAAAATTCCTTGCAAAATTCAAAGTGAATACAATACTAGACAAAGTAGAGAGAGGGAGGGGAGAGGGAAGGAACTTCTAATGTTTTTATTATAAATAAAAGCAAAGGGATATACTGATCATATCACTCCATAAAAGTATTTTATTAATAATAAATAATAAAATCACACGTGAAGATTTCTTTACATCGCTACTTTTGACCTTCGTCTTTTACAATATCAAGTTGTTTTGGCGGGACAATAATGTGCTATTATACCATATTTTATTGTATAATTAAAGAAAAATAAAAGTTTCATAATTCAAAAATAGTTTCAGAGTGAACTTTATGCAGTAAAAGTAGTGTTATTTTGATGCCTATGGATCGTCAACACGACGTTTAATTTATGAGGTATCAATAAAATAATAATGATATGTAGTGCCAATGTGCGTTCCCATTGAGGGTCCACATAGGAATTTTGAGCGTGTCAACCTGTAAAAGTTCTCAAACGGTTGTAAATTCTACCTCTAATTCGTAAAAGTCGGCACTCAACAGTTACATTCGGTTAAAGGTGGACCCTAATTCGTGACTAACATGTATCCATATTTAATAATCTACCTATTTACAACTGTTGTAAATGTCTACTCTTAGTAAAAGATTTGTAAAACTAACCATCATGAACTCTTACCATCCGCACCAAGCACATGCATTCTGCAGCTATACAATAAAATGTGTAATAAAAGTTATATTCGAAAAAGTAATACTAAAGATATGGCTGTATGGGTTATATCCCTGTGGTTTCCTTAAAAAAAAATGGGAGAATTAAAAACAAACAAAAAAAAGAAATGTCACATTGACAGTTGCCAGCTTGCCAGGCCAAAGTAAAATAGAAAACTTTAAAGTAAAATTAAAATTAATTACAATTATTTAGGTTAATGGTAAAACGTGATAATAACTTAAGTACTAGGTACCTATGTTTTTCTGGGCTAGTTAATTAAAAACCTTATACTATATACCTAATATAAAATACCAATCACAATCAGAATATTCTCTAGCCTAAAAGGAATAAGGTGGATGGAATTATTTTCACAATAGTCAAATTACAAAAAACTGCATATAATTTTAATTCTGTTATTGTGAATTATTAACCATTGAATGTTATTGGGAATTGAATATTGATTGAAACGTAAACATTATAGAAATGGCTGTATACGGTATAACCACCTTACGGCTGAGCTATCGGAAAATACAATACTTGCAGAAATTATATTTATCAACAGAATTGAAACACGATACGAAGGAACAAATTTTCACAAAAGTTGTCAATGTAGCAATAATTGGAGCACCAAATTCTGGGAAAAGCACCCTAATTAACAATATTGTAGAGAGAAAGGTGAATATTCAATTTTATTTGTAATATAATATCTAATTTGAAATATTTAAACTGTAAGCAACCACCAAAATAGAAGTTTGTTACTGTGGTAAGAGTGTAGCAGACATGTGGCTTGTTCTTATCTAACTAGGTTTAAAATGTATCAACTATAATTATTGAATTACACACCATTTAGTTACAATGTAATGCAGTTCTGTTCATCAAATTAATAGTATCCAACATGTAAATTATACTAAACATATCTTTTTTTGTCCTCATTACATTTAAAAAATAACATTAATCAAGACTGTTTAAACCAAAATTATGATTAATGTTATGTTGGCTGCCTTGGTCGAATGCTCAGATTGCTGGGTATTGGCCAAGAGGTCCCGGGTTCGAATCCTGGTAGGGGCAAACTTTGTGATGACCACAAATGTTTGTTTCCGAGTCATGGTTGTGTATATGTTTATGTAGTATATTTTCAACATTTTATATACATAATTATATTAAAAATATGTCCGTCATCTAGTATCCATAACACAAGTGCTTAGGCTACTTACTTTGGGCTAGATGATAGGTGTGAGTGTAAAAATATTTATTATTGTTATTTATTGGTCAGCCAAAAATGATATGTTATCACAAGTTATCATCTAAGGGCAAATTAAGGAAATGGTCCTGGCTGCATCAGTTGTTGTTCCTATTAATTTTCACTGAGCCCCTGTGGTGGGCTTATGGGTCCCTTTCCCTATGTTCTTCCATACATAGAAAAAGACTACACTGCAATTTAAAAGTACTGTTGATGCTAGTTATTCAAATCAGTTCTAAATTATAATTTATATGATATCAATTTATTTTAATTTTTATATTGGTATGTTGTGTTTCAGATATGTGCAGCCTCAAACAAAGTTCACACAACTACAAACATGGCAAGAGCCATGTATTTTCACAATGATACACAGATCATATTTCTTGATACTCCTGGGATTGTGACTGTTAAAGAGCAGAAAAAGTAAGTTGTAAAACTAAATTATTTTTTAATTAAGTTTATTTTCACTCTGAAACCAGTTCCAATGTCTTTTTACACATATGTACACATACACAAAGCCGTGTGGTGACGGCAGAGTAGATAGACGGCAATTGTCACCTTGTATGTGGGGACATACAAGGCGACTAAGGATAAATTAGTGATGAGGAATGGGCAGCAGCATTCCTTTTATACCTACCACCTAGCAATGTACTGCGAATTTTGTATCCGATAAGCACCCACATTTCGCCAATTATGTTAGGTCCCATGTAATAGATGGCGAGCCTATTGCCATTTATCTGGCTTTTTTTCTGTCCTTTTTTCTAGCACGCACGTGGGTGCTAGTTCACCTCTGCCTACCCCTTTGGGGATATAGGCGTGATTTATGTATGTATGTATGTTTTTCTTCTAAATGTCTTTTTCCTTAAGAGAAATAATACAATTAATATAAACAAACTTACACTAATTAGAGAATATACAGGGTAATTTTTAAAACACCAAAAATTATGCAGGAGTGGATAGCTAACATTTTAAGCAGCAATGCTTGTTCTACGACTTTTGATGATTCGTAAGATTTTATTACATACATACATAAATCACGCCTATATCCCCGAAGGGGTAGGCAGAGGTGAACTAGCACCCGCGTTTCGCCAATTATGTTAAGTCCCATGTAATAGGTGGCGAGCCTATTGCCATTTATCGGGCACAAAAGTCGCAGTACATTGCCAGGACGGTGGTATAAGAGGAACGCTGCTGCCCATTCCTCATCACTGATTTATCCTAAGTCGCCTTGTACGACACCCACGGGAGAGATTTGAGATGGTGACAATTGTATTCTACTCTGCCGTCACCACACGGCCAAGATTTTATTTTCATACAAAAATAAATACTAATTTAATTTATATATTTACATAAATCACGCCTATATCCCCGAAAAGGTGAACTAGTACCCACGTTTCGCCAATCACGTTAGATCCCATGTAATAGGTGGCGAGCCTATTGCCATTTATCGGGCACAAAAGTCGCAGTACTATTGCTAGGTGGTATAAGAGGAACGCCATTCCTCATCACTGATTTATCCTTAGTCGCCTTGTACGACACCCACGGGAGAGATTTGGGGTGGTGACAATTGTATTCTTCCGTCACCACGCAATTTAATTTACCTCTCTAAAAGTCAATAACTCTACGTGCACCTACTTGCATCGGCATTAAGCAGCGCGCGGGCCTAGTGTAGCGTCGCGACGCTCGTCATTTCGTTTATGAATGAAAACATAGACGTATAAATGTCACGACAGTACAATGAAAACCTAAAAAAATAATTTTGCGCAATGTATTGCGTTATATTAAAACTCATAAACAAACGTTGTTTATGATGTTAGCTATCTAGTCATGGGAGGTTTTTGGTGGATGTTTAAAACTAGACACACAACAAAGAGTTACAATTTACTTTTCCAAGAGAATCGAGTTTAGTCTATATTTTTTACCAAAATAAATATGGTGTGGTAGTTTATTTTCCTTAGTGGTGACTGACGGGATTCAGAAGTTACGTTTCTGCCTACTCTTCTCCTCATCCATTCCTGTTGGTTTCGCCTAGCCTAGGCCTTCTCCTGCCTTTTTTTCCATACACTTCACAAAAATAAAGTGGTATTTTATATTTATGTATCTACAATTAATGTATTTGTTTGTTGCTGTACGATGATTTCTATGTGATAGAGACAAAAGTTACATTATATTCTGAAAAGAGCGCACTTCACAAGAAATACAGAATTGGTAAAACTGTGTTCTTGTCACTTGGTGACTTAGGACTTGTTAGAAACAAGTGGTCATCATTTGAATTTGGTAATGTCCTAAAGAAAATATTACCATTCATAACAACAAGTGTTATGAATTTTTACACTAAAATTTGACCAAACTAACATTATTTTGTATTATGTTTGTTAACTGTGGACGACATTATTTGATTAATAAATAATAACAATATTCATAGCCCTTTGTGAAATTCTCACTTTTGTATATTTGTTTGTAGGTATAAATTGCCAGAATCTATGATTAACTCGTGCCATAAAAGCCTCAGATGTGCTGATGTCATAGGTGTTGTCCATGATATATCAAACAATTACACTAAAGATAACATTCATAGTGATGTGGCTAATATTCTGACAACTGTGGAAGATATTCCTAGTTTTTTAATTGTAAATAAGGTAGGTACCTACATTCCATTAGTTTGTTTTTGATATTCTGTTAAGTATTTAACTGTAAATTCGAACTATAATTTTCAATCCGATGGTAGCACTAAGAAGAGAAATAAGTCCAAATCTACTTTAAATTGTTATGCTTATAAGCATAGCAATTAAAATGGTATTGTTTATTCCATTCAAATGTGGGTTCATGATAATATTTATTACTATTCTAATTAGAGTCCACCCACCTTGGGTTATGTGTATGGTCCATTAATGGGCAGCAGCGTTCCTCTTATACCACCTAGCAATGTACTGCGACACTTTTGTGCCCGATATATGGCAATAGGCTCGCCACCTATTACATGGGACCTAACATAATTGGCGAAATGTGGGTGCTAGTTCACTCTGCCTACCCCTTCGGGGATATAGGCGTGATTTATGTATGTATGTATGTGACATTTCTAATAACTGATGACGGAAGGTTATGAAAATATTTTATCTAAAAAGTTAATAATTATGTGATTGGTATATTTAATAATGAATATTTTATATCTTTTAAGGTTGACAAATTGAAATCAAAGAAACAACTGTTGTCTATTATTAATAACTTGACTAATGGACTGATTGCTGGTAACCCTATTCCGGGTATGAAGCAGAGAGAAGGCGGTGGAGCACTGAGGGGTTTCAGCAAATTTTCTGATGTATTTTTAATTTCGGCACTTAAAGGTGATGGCGTTAATGATGTTAGGGTAAGTTAATAATAATTTTGAGTATAAAGCAATATTTAATTTCCTCTTGTTTCTTTTATGCGGGAATTCACTAGACGGGCATGCCTGCAGACATGCCCGCAGACATGCCAGACGCGCCGGACCTCGCTTCTACAGGTCTGTGCGATGTTTGTCTAGTGTAGGACCGTCACAGTCAGCCTGGCCTATAGAGGCGAGATCCGGAGGGCGTGTCAGCAGGCATGCTCGCGGGCATGCCCGTCTAGTGAATTCCTCGCTATAAGGGTTCCTCTTATATCACCTATCATTATACCGCTATTGGCATGCCCGATAAATGGTAATAGTGTAGCCCCCCAATCAACTACATGGGGTCAAACATAATTGGTGAAACGTGGGTGTTAATTCACCTCTACCTACCCCTTTAGGAATAGATAGGCGTGATTAAAGTATAATCTATCATGACAGTATTGGGAGTTAAAAAAGAGAAAACCAATTTGTTAGTCCATTACTTAGTGTAGTTTTATGTAGAAGCTGATGTGAATAATGTTTCAGGAATATTTATTGAGCAACGCGAAGCCTGCTCGTTTGCAATACGATTCAGCCAAATGGACTGATCAATCAGCCGAGAATCTAATTGTCGAAGCAGTCAGAGCCAAATTCCTCGACTTCCTTCCACAAGAAATACCTTACAACATCAAGACCTCACTGGAGTACTTAGATAATGGCGAGAATCAAATTATTTGCTCTGTGATATCAGAGTGTTCTACAGAGAGAATAGCCAAGTTAATTAAAGGCGCTGGTGGCGGCAGGTTGAACCAAATCAAAACACACGTCAGAAATGACCTAATGAATTTGTTTAGGAAGTCAGTTGTCATCGATATTGAGTTGAAAGCAAAACATACTCCAAATTGAAGTGAACCGTTTACCATCCAAGTTTATTTGGTCAACTGATGCTATGTCTTCCGTGGTCCTTCTTTTTCTATTATGAAAGAAGCTGCTTTGGATAACGTAACTATACCTCCTCCATATTTCCTAAACGTGGTGTGGAGACACCATGCGTCATAAACTACAACCTGAGTTGTAGTCTCAGTATTTTGATTAAAATTTACTGAAAACAATATTTTGTGATTTTGCATTGTTTAAAAAATTACTGACAACCTCTTTATTAAAGTTAATAAATTGATAAAAATTGGCTATCATTATATACCTATTTATTATTTTTATTGTTTCATAGTAAAATAGTTAACTGCTATTAAATATGCCATTACCTTTTTATTTTTATCTTCCGATTTGGTGTATTGTGAAGATAAAGACGCATCTAGATTATATAGATTTTTTTTATCAGTCGGCTATTATTATTTTATTATAAAAAAGGCAATTTTATACGGCAATATTGGCGTATAAATTGTCATGGATTTTATAAGATTTTATGTATTTTTTTATGTATTTTTTAAACACGTTTTATATGAAATATGTGAAGTCTACCGAAATCTGTTTTTGACTACACTTATGCACATCATAATTATGTAATGCTCTAACAACATACATGATAATTTTTTTTATTAGCCATAGTACGACAAGTAGGAAATTGGGCAACTTTTAAAATAGGAGTGACAAAGCGGCGATTCTCTTCTGAATTGAATGTCTGGTCATATCTATAGCAAACCAATAGTCCCTAAAAGAATTTTTTACAGGACACCCGCCCGCGCTGTGTCAGCCCGATACTAGACTAGCAATTTGTGCATAATATCATCATGCCTGGAGTGTCTCACAGGGAAAGAAAGTAAACCACAGAACACAGAAAGAAGTGCTGTTTTCTCTGTTCTGTGAAGTAAGCAGCCTTCGCCATTCCCTAGGATTGGCTGGTGTTGGGCCGGCGGAAGGCTATAAAAAACCTAGTCAAATCCTACAGAACTAGGACCATAGACTACGCCTGCACCTCGCTCTAATTCACACTAAATCCCGGGACGATCCCGAGAGTGGTGGAGAGAGATTTTGTCCACTCCAGCCCGTCCTAGGCCTAACATGAAACAGATGAATTAAGGGGGTCAGTTGGTAGATGTGCATTGGTAGCACTTATCAAAATTAGGCTAGTATTTCAAAATAAACTGTATAGGTAAGTATAAGTAGGTAACAACTGTATTTGAAACTTATTTCTCAGCTATTTATGCATAACAATAGTATCTGTAGTGCGAAATACAAGAGATACTCTCACTCAACTTTAACCACACAACTTTGTTAAGAACTTGCTTACGAACAGTTACAGTTTCGGTTCTTGTGATGTTGTCATTAGAGCCTTTACACACGAGGACATCGATTAGCCTTGAGTGTGTAATAAACAAACTTGGAACTGGTGGTTTAAAGGAGATCTCAAATTCTTAATAATAGAATACAAATACTCACCTATTTTTTATTGCATACCTACATAAAAAATCTACAATGTAGAATTGAAAAAAAGTAGAAATAAAATTCTAACATTCCAAAGCAGATAATATTTTTACAAATACCTACCGTGTTTTCGGTTTTCTAACTTTTATTATTATTATATAATAATTTTTTTTTATTAATTAATTTTTTGTGATCAACACATATTTGAGTCATGTTTGTTATCTTTATGTTTATGTAGTATATTTTCAACATTTATAATTATTAAGTAGGTACTATCTATATTAAAAATTTGTCTGTCATAAAAGGTACCTACCTATAGTAAGTAATACTTAACAAAAGTGCTTAGGTAGGTACCTACGCTACATAGATACTTTGGGCTAGATCATGAGTGAGAGTGTAAGAAACATTGACTATTTATTCAATTGCCAAAATCTATTCCTATCCTTTCTATTATATCTTAAAGGTATAACTATACCTACTCGCATGAAAACACAATACAAGTAAGATTTAAACGCCCAAGTTTCGAATAATCCAAAGTCATTTATGTTATAATGACTTCTCTTAGGAAATACTACCTACTTGTGGCACAGGATACAAGTAAGATACTTCATACAAGTAAGAATAACTTCGACGTACGAGATACCTATTGCCGAAAATCATATACAAAAAAATATGATATAGGTACCTCCTACTAGCTGATCCGGCAATCGTTGGCTTGCTCATATCACCTAGGGAAACAAAAAAAAGTCTACGACCTATTTCTATTCTCAGGCCTACCAAAATATCCATCTACATAAGCTACATAAAAAATCATGAAAATCGATTAGGCCGTTTTGGACATTGAGTTATAAGTTATAAGGTAAACGCTAGTAATAGAAGTTCAATGGTTTTGGAGGAGTTTTTTAACAAACACCGTGACACGAGATTATTAAGAATATATTATGTTGGTAGGTACCTAGGTACTCTGACATTGTAATCACAATAGTTCTCTATATATATTTCATTTACTTTAAAGACCCGTTTGGAGTAAAGATAGGATAATAACAGGTAGGGGAAGGCAGTCAAAAAAGGGTATCCTGACTAAAGGGGACTCTGTTAGTCCTTTTATAGTGGTTTCCATACACGCGGCGCAAGCAGACTGGTGGGATCTTCAATATTCACATGTTCCTACAAGGGTTCAGAGAATACGAATTGTAGTCAATAAGAATAAAGAATTAGTTTTGTTTGAGCTGCGAGTATTGCATCATAAAGCGGTCACTTTCGCATATAAAATTATTTCTATTGACCCTATTTACCAAATATATTGTTCAGGTACTGATATTTTTCATGAGAGTAGGGTTTAAGGCGGCAGGCCATATTCCTAAGAACAAGGAAGATTATTTTATTAACACAGAAACAAACCCGCATAAGCCCGAATTTACATTCTAATTAGGCACCTACTTAGAGAAACATCTGAAGTTCAGACTAGGTACCACATAACCATATTCCTATTTAACCATCCCGGATTCCATTCCCGGATATGTTGAAATCCTTTCAGAGTCAAGCTTTCATCCACTTGACTGTAAATTACTTGTGAACCTCTGAATTACGCATCGACCGAGTTACTCGGAATTGAATAGGTCTTTAAATACGTACCTAGTAACCGCAAATTGGTATCTACGGTGTAACTCAGATACAGATTAACACTACAGTGCTGTATGTTGACTTACACTTCAATACTCACTATTTTTTAGTTGTACCCACCTACAGGCGACAGCTAGTAGCTCGATAGCGCAGTGGCTTACCGTGTTCGGCCCGCGTAAACTAAGCAGCATTTGCTAAGGCCGGCCATCGGATGGGTGACCAAATGTATTATCTCGAGTTCCTCCATGTTTCGGAATGCACACTAAGCCGTTGGTCCTGGCAGCATTTTCAGTCGTTAATACCTTTCAATCTGCACTGGGCCAGCGTGGTGGGTTATGGCCTATTTCGTTTATCCCATCCAATAGGGAAGGCCTATGCCCACTGCTGGAGTACAGGTAATTTTTTATTATAAAACCGTATACGGTAGAGGCCGTGTGGCGTGTGGGCCGCGTGGCAGAGCAGAATACAATTGTCATCTCTCCTGGGTGTCGTACAAGGCGACCAAGGGTAAAGACAGCAATGAGTAATGGGCAGCAGCATTTCTCTCATACCACCTAGCAATATAAATTCGTACTGCGATTTATGTGCCCGATATATATGGCAATAGGCCCGCCACCTGTTACATGAGACCGAACATAATGGGCGAAAAGTGGGTGTCAATTCACCTCTGCCTACCCCTTCGGGGATATAGGCGTGATTTATGTATGTATACGTTAGAGGTGTCAAGGTGTCGTACAAGTCGACAGGGATCGGTATTGGACTTCAGCGTTCCTGTTAAACCATTTATAACCAATAAACTGCAATATAGATAGCAAAAGCTCGCCCCGTATTACGTCGAACTTAACAAAACGGCGAAATTTAACTCTGCTTACCCCTTCGGCGATAAATAGGCATACAGAAATCACTCATGTAGATTCTAGATTATACAGCTCTGTTTGATCGGTACAGTCTTGAAGACTCACAGAATACAGTCTTGTTCTCGTGGTCAAATCGTGCTGTAGGCTTGCGTAAACGCATTTAAGGAAACACAGACTGCAAGACATTTTTGGCAGCAAGTGCTACTGCAGATAGGATGGATGGATGGATGCAAACGGTAATAAAATCTAGTAGAGCAGCACGTCGATAGACATAGATATATTGTACGATCCCAGAATAATTTGGGATCATGGTATAAGAGCATCTCGGAACAAGCATCTGATTAACAAGTAATTAATTCAGAAAGAACCGATCAAAATACAATACGAAGTACGTAGTAGGTCGGAAATGGGCAACGGAACTATGTTTTTTCCCTGTAGGGACACTCTTAATCCATCTAATTATACTTGGAAATTCACAGTTGTAATCACATTAAACTTAAATGGTAATAGCTAGTGCTACATGGTTTCAGGAGACGAAAACGCTCAGTTATGTTTCAATGCAGTAGTCTTTACACGAGCTTACGACCCGAAAATTCAACCGTGTGTGCCATGGCACGTCTTTCAACTTAAGAACTGCTAAGCGTCTGGCTAAAACGTTGCAACTTTAGCACTAAGATGAGCTGCAAATGTCGGTTCTCTCAATATAGGTACGAGTATACAGGTGCAGTAGATTTCATTGTAGAGTGCATGAAGATATTAAGGTCAAGGTAACGTTTCGCACATTTACTTAAGACTTGTCAGTGTAGAGCTGTATATTCTATCTTCTTCTTCTTCTATCTGTATGGTACAGTTACATGCGCCATCGTCACGGATCCGTCATCCGTGATTATGGCGCATGTAACTGTGCCGAAATATCGGAATTGTAACAAAATCCAGGTACGTGGTATAAATCCCGTTTTAACTCAATTTAAAGATGAAAGTGACCACGTAAGCTTAAAACAATATACATACATACATACATAAATCACGCCTATATCCCCGAAGGGGTAGGCAGAGGTGAACTAGCACCCACCTTTCGCCAGTTATGTTAGGTCCCATGTAATAGGTGGCGAGCTTATTGCCATTTATCGGGCACAATAGTCGCAGTAGGTAATAGCTAGATGATATAAGAGGAACGCTGCTGCCCATTCTTCATCACTGATTTATCCTTAGTCGCCTTGTACGACACCCACGGGAGAGATTTGGGGTGGTGACAATTGTATTCTACTCTGCCGTCACCACACGGCTTAAAACAATATACTGTATATTAAGTATGTAGGTAGCTATAGCTACTGTAAACTTACATCGAATGTAGAAACTGTGTTGAACGGCAGACAAGCTAAAGATTGCCTGTCATTTATCTCGTTTTACTTTCAATAGTGTCAAAAATTATTTCAAACATTTATTTACTTGACACGCAGCAATTCGATATAAAAAATGTTTATCTATTGAACCATATAAAATATGTAACATATTTGTATATACCTTCATATAAGGTGGAAGGTTAATACCCACATTTAGTAGGTGCCATGTAATAGGGGGTAAGTCTATTGCATGTCAAAAAATTGCAGAGTATTGCTAGGTGGTATAACTTATTGGTACATAGTAATTAGGTAATCATTATTTACGTACAATTTCACTTCACAAGAATAGTTCTCGCGATTAAACCAAAACATAAGGTAGCTTTCAGTCTATTTAGGTACAATTATGATATGGATTTCGTAGAAGTTGATAGCCTTTCAATTTAAACTAGGTTCCTTAGTAGGTATAATTCCTCGGTTCATTAAATACAATTATCGTGTTATTATCTAGGTTGTGGCTATGCCTGATTAACAAAATTGCTTGCTTCCTATGATCAGTTAATTGAGTTGAGGAAATTTAAATGTAGACGACGTCCCCGGGGGGTGGATTCTCAGGAGGATTGCTTTACAATAGTGGGTGATACCACTTACTTTTTATTTTTCGCTCTAAAGAGTCCTTAGAGGAGTTTTATACGGAATAACTTTTGATGCGGTATTGATCAAATACTTTGGTGCATTAGGTATCAAAACTACTTATAAAATAAGTTCCTCCCTCAACAAGCGAACAATAAAAACTTGACAATGGCAATAGTAAAAATTCCATATATATGTAGTTGTCAAATTACTTGACTGATTGTTTAAAAAGAAGAAATACAATGAAATTACTGCACTAGTACCGTAGGGTAAGCGTAGTGTGGGTACCACGTATTTATAGTGCCACTAACTATCTGATCTGACCCCGTATTATGTAAGCCGATTTCAATTGCTTTTGCTACCCGTCATTTTCATACTTTGCTATTTTTCTTAATGAGTGAGAGAGAGAGGTAGACGAAAGCAACTGCAATCGGCTTACATAATAACCACACTTGTCAGTTGATGCTCTCGTCAATGATGAACAAAGAGTGTCATAGAAACGTCAAAATCTATGGTTAAATTGGAGCTAGATGAGTTGGAGGCACTGTACCTTTAAATCCACCATTACAACTTTATTGAACAACCACTTTTCGCCAGTTCATTTAGGTCCCATGTAATAGGTGGCGAGCCTATTGCCATCTATCGGGAACATAAATCGCAGTATATTCAGTATATATTGCTAATGGTATAAGAGGAATGCAGCAGCCCATTACTCATTGTTGTTTTAACCCTTAGCCGCTAAAGATGGGGGTGGTGACAATTGTATTCTGCTCTGCCGTCATCACACGGCACTCTGGTCTAATTTGGGAGGCCAAAAATATAAATTCATACATAAATCACGCCTATATCGCCAAAGGGGTAGGCTGAGAGGGTAGGTGAATTAAACGCCAAAAATATACTGTCTCAATTTGTCGAGGCACTTACTGCACCTGCTGTCCTTGACTCTGACTTATCCCTCATTGGGTTTTGGTAGTGTGGTGGCCATTAACCAGTTAATCTAGGAAGTAAACAATTCACTGCTTATGCTGTAGCTATGAAATCTTCCATTTTCGGAATCACAAATAGGTTAGGTTAGACTTAACGCAAATATTTACATTTTTTAACCAATGGTTATAGCTATCGATGGAACAGCTGGCCTGAACAACATCAGTAGGCCTACTCGATTGCTGATGATAGCTCTATAGCAATGCACTGTTTATCCGAGCGGACGCCTAAAATTGTATCAGCAATAGGCACAGAGTATAACAACAACTGCTAACGTGAATCAACGATATAGTTCTTTTGGCATAATGAGCTTTGTATTTGTGTGAGTAATCGCAAAAGTAGGGTTAGTGAAAAAAAAATATAATTAAATATTTTAAAAGAAAATAATATATTTTTTATTAGAAAAATCTAACGTATATAGGAACGGAAAAACACACAAATCGAACTAAGGGCCGATTTCACCGTCTCTCATAGAAACTGAGTTTAATAAAACTTGGTTTTGCTTAATGCAAACTTGGTAGCAGAACTCAGCTTAGAGCATAAACCGAGTTCAACTTCAACTGATCGCGTTTAATTTCTGCGGTGAAATCGGCCCTTAACCAACCCCCGGCTTCTCCGCAGTCTTGTAAAACACTATTTATGTCCATAACTTATTAAAAAAATATTCTAACTCTTCTACATCGGTCATTGAATCTTCACTATCTTCATCTTCACTCTCATCTGATGACACATCAGAGCCTGTGCGATGATCTAGCGCTCCGTAAAACCATCAATAGCGGCGTCGCGACCAACAAATGCTTTTTCTTCTTTTACTGCATGGTCACAATAATTGCCCATATATTTTCAATGGGATTAAAAATTTCACTAATACCTAATTAAAACAGCGAAATATTATTCATATACGTAGCTGCTAGCGGTACAAAGGAAAGTGCGAGGCTCCAGTATTGACAGCTATCAATTTAGCTAGCAGTCATCTTGAATTTTTAGGCGGTACGGATTTTCTGCCAAATTCATACAAAATCAAAAGCTATTGTTGATAGTGACAAGTTCAACAGCTATGGCTGATAGTGACAGCATGACGTCATAAACTATAGCTTTTTCTTTAGCAATAGAGTTAGGCGGTAGGCCCGCTGATTAAGAAAAAAAAATTGCAATCTTAATATAGATAAGTAGGTATCTACATCGGCAACGACACGAACATTATTTACAAAACCAAACCCTCTACATTAATTTTAATATCATGCTAAGGTCTACAGTAAATAATGATCAGTAAAAGTAATATCGCACAAGGAACACGCTCTTTGTTTATTCAAGCGAAATGTAAATATTATTCGGAACATTTTTGCTAGAAAATAAAAACGAATTTTTCAGATATCATTTCGCCAGGAACGAAACAAAATGTACTAATCATGATAATAATGACCCAAATTGAAAATTTGTGTCTTCATGCAAAAGTGATTAACAATGTTATTTTTATATTTCATTTAAATACTTAGTTGATATTGATTTAAATTGGTTTGTGTTGAAAGGGGTTCTTCAGACAGATCAATGAAAAATAGTAAAATATAAAAAACAATATCAGCATTTATCTTATCTCAATATTTTTATTTATTTTATACCCTCTTCTATTCATATAATATACTGAGTAATTAAGTATATTTGGGGGTGCTTATTCACCTCTGCCTACTCCTTCGAGGATAATAAGCTTGATAAATAAGCTTGATTAATGCATGAATTAATGTATTGCCGACAATGCCTTTCAATCAGAAGTGACTTCTGATTTTCATTGGGCTTTAGTTTATTGAAAACTTCTATACAAGGATTGAAGTGATAGACCACAAAGCAAGATGCGCAAGCTCCTACGCCATCGTGCTCTTGAAAAATATGTATGAGCGTAAAACTGTTTCTCTTACATACGAGGTGACGTTCAATACGTTTTTGCCAGGTCCTCGGTTGCCATCAAGATAAATCTTTAGAGATAGCCGTCCTGGAGCACATTATGGGAATATATCGCCTAGTGATGGCGGGAAAGAGCCCGTCTGTTCTCTCGCATATGCCTTACATAACCGGAGGTATCAATCGATGTTCCTGGGAAAATTGAACTACTTAGGAACTAGATTAGCTGGTTATTGAAGTGACGGAGTGCCTCATTAGGATCTTATTCTTGGGCAACATTGAGCATATTGGTGGTCGAACACTTTTCTGTTTGATATTATCACACTTATCTCTATCAGTTAATCAAAGGGCCGTCTGCGAGTAGATAATTACAAGTTGGGTAAAATGTAACTTCTACACCCTTATTTTCGAGCAATATTATAGAGTTCAGCAATCTCAAAAACATTTAAGTAAATAGTTTTTAAGAAAACATTTAAATATTTGGAATTTATGCTAATATCGGTTGTCGGAAAATATGGCCTCTTGGAGTTCGATCTAACCCCATAATAGCTTAAATGAAATACCGAATGCAACAAAAAATATCTACTTTTAGTGTAGTATGGTAACCTGAAGTATCATAGAAACCCGGCATTACACTTGTAAAGTTCAATATACACTTCTGCCTACCCTTTCGGGGATTTGGGCGTGATTTATCTATGTATGTATGCAACTTAAGACCTGCAGCTGCAAGCATTGCTTAGATTCCGCAATCGTCGACCAAGCGCGCTCACCAATACTCCGTCGACGTAGTCAGTATAAAAAGATCAAAAAGTTTGGATTACGGAAGAAGGTTGCGGCAGTATGTATAGTGCAACGTCGCTTAAACTTTAGAAGCCATGAGAAAGTTTAAGCACGAGTAAAGGGTATTCAATTTCTTTAACGACCATCATTTTTGTCGGGACTCGCCATGAATCTTGAAGATAAGAGTTTAATGGAAATAACAGGCAGTGAACGTAACGGCCATGCAAACTATCTTGAGGACATATTAACATCAAAGGGAAAATACTTGAGCATAAACATTTCTTAAAAGCACCGCTTAGCTGTAATTTTGGCATTCCGGGCACAATTTTATATGATATGCAAATTTATAATTTTTATTATTCTGCATTGTGTATAAGCCATGATTTGTATTCTGTTGCTGTACCTTAAATAAATAAACATTAAATTCTTTTGAATATAATCCTAACTTTCTAGGTGAAAAACTGCAAAAGAGATAACTATACTAATTTTAAAAAGCTGAAGAGTTTGTTTGTTTGTTTGGTTAGTTGAACGCGCTAATCTTAGGAACTACTGACTCAAATCGAAAAAATATTTTTGTGTTGGATAGTCCATTTATCGAGGAAGGCTATAAGCTATATACCAACCGATATTAAAGCGAACGAAGCCGCGGGCGACCACTAGTCAGATTATAAAATGCAAAAAGTTAGAATTGTATAATAGAGAGTGTGTTGAAATATTTCGGTTATGATTTTGTCAGTTCCCTATAAGTATAATTATACGAGTGTGTTTACATACGGATACAGCTTCATTGTCACCACGATCAGTTTTATTGTGTTCACCACGTGGTTTCATGTTTGGTTGTGACAGCGTAATAAACCTATGCGTTTATGGGTACCGTCTTCTAATTAAAGGAGCTTGGACTAGAAATTTTCCTCACTCATAAGAACTTTTTCCAACTGATATCCATGTTTTTCGGAACTCGGACAATTTTATGCAAGGGTAAAATTTTCAAATCTGGTGGAAACGCTTTTGGAGAGTTCAT
The DNA here is from genome assembly GCA_963931975.1 of Cataclysta lemnata. Taxonomy (NCBI): domain Eukaryota; kingdom Metazoa; phylum Arthropoda; class Insecta; order Lepidoptera; family Crambidae; genus Cataclysta; species Cataclysta lemnata. The sequence goes on from OZ008343.1 coordinate 6,549,485, forward strand.
TGAACCGTCTAAAGCCTTTCTGGAGCCTTCGTGAATGCATAAATTAACTTTCACTAAAATAACAAAAGTGAGACGATAATTAAACGAATTACTTTATAAATACTGTACACCCAAGCTTAATGTAAACACGTAACTACAACTAAAACTAGTAAAACATACAGATATAGATGACAACTATATTTAAGAGAGGAGGTAACAGTAGGTACTATAAAAAGTTCTGAAATAGTGAAGCCAGAAATTTCTAAAAAAATTAAATCATTGATACCGCATTGGAATATTATCCAGAAATTAGTTAGGTAAGTAGTATTATTTTTATGGATACTCACTGAAACACTTCTTATTCGACTACGAAATGCTCAGTTAAGAAGAATGCAAGCTAATCAGATGCCATCATTTTCTATCTGAATCGTGCCTACTAAAGGACAAGGACAGTTTAAATTGACATTGGTAATATAGCGTGATCCTGTTAATTTAAGATAAGACGTAACTATCACTGTTAAGCTCCGTGAGAGTGTAGGTAATATCCACGTCAGATTGTAATAGGTTCAACAACGTTTGATCAATTAATGACTGTGTTAATCTGTTCGTAACATTCTGCCTACAACGTTATTACATATTATAATCCAACGGTAATGACATAATGCTTGTTAATCTTATTATATAATATGATCGGTTTATTACTGTGATCAAGTATCATTGTTATCATTTTTTTCTGCAACAATTCATATCAATAAGGCTTTGTAAAACATTATCATTTATACATTTTATTATTGCTTAATTGTAGGAAATCATAGAAATATAAGCATGAACTTAAAATAAATCACCATCATCATTGAAATCAGTCCAATTAGAATATTTTAAGCCAGTTTCTCTAATAAAAAAATCGTATATACAGGATTACATGCTGTGTCTACATCATAAACTCTCTCTGAACCCCTGATTCAGGACGGCGCTGGCTTTCGAAATAGAATAAACAAAATAAAAGTAACCTGTGTCATGTTTTGCCGTACTCCCGAAAATGATTTAGGTGTAAACAATGTAGAATAAACACGATGAAGTTAAAGGGAAATCTCTCGGCGTAAGGCAAACACTTCGGGCAAGACTACTGAGGGTCGGTTAGTTCAGTGGCTTAGAAAATTTTAGTTGATTTTTGAATTTCACACTTCACTGCAGGCTTTTACGGGGGTTGTTGGATCGGCCGGGAGACGTGTACCGAATTTGTTTACAAGTCAAGAATAATCAGGTAAACAAGCAGAGGTGTGAGCGAGTAGAATGATTTGGCAAACATGAGTTACGTGGGCTCCCTACGTAGATTCGAATGCCGTTTTTTCGAAATACACTGTTGCGAATATTTTTTCCACTGTCTCTTACCTAAGAAAGCGTACGGCCATCTTTTCTTTGGTTTACCTCTTCCTCGCTTACGTCTTCTTCATTCTTTTTGCCACATGTTTTTCATCCCTATGAATCACATGTCACCCACCGAACGATCTTACGACACAGATTTATAGGTTATAATATCGCACGTTGATAAATGCCTACCCCTTCGGGGATATAGGCGTGATTTATGTATGTATGTATGTACGTTGATAATATTAAGCATAAAAGAAACGCAAATCAACATATTATTAGTATAGAATACATACATACATACATCACGCCAATCTCCCCGGGTAGGCAGAGGTGAATAAGCACCCACTTTTTGCCAATTATGTTAGGTAGGTCCCATGTTATAGGTGGCGAGCCTATTTCCATTTATCGGGCACAAAGGACGCAGTACGTTGCTAGGTGGTATAAGAGGAACGCTGCTGCCCATTCCTCATCACTGTTTTATCCTTAGTCGCCTTGTACGCGACACCCACGTGAGAGATTTGGGGTAGGGACAATTGTATTCTACTCTGCCGTCACCTCACGGCCAATACGGCGAATACCTTATATTGTAAAGGTCATCATCACATCATCATCACCAGCCCTTTAATGTCCCCACTGCTGGGGTACGGTCCTTCCCTATGGATGGAAGAATATAGGAAGATTGGGCCATAACCCACCACGCTGGCCCAGTGCGGGTTGATGGGTATTAACGACTGCAGATGCAGCCGGGACCACCAGCTTAACGTGCCTTCCGAAGCACGGAGGAACTCGAGATAATAAATTTTTGGTCACCCATCCAATGACCGGCCTAGCGATTATTGCTTTGTTTACGCAATCGCAGGCCAAGCGGGCTATGCCACTGCGCTAGCGAGCTCCTCGTAATTTTTAGGTAAAGGAAAAGGTAAATTTAGACTTTAACCAAGATTCGGTTTAGGTACCAACTTTTGATTCGATAGTTTCGGAAAGTATATGTACCAACTGTTTTAACTTTTCGACTGCTTGTTTGGTCGTAAAGTCATTGAAATAATTATAAAAAAACTTAGTTTCAAACACAGTTGTTTATATAAAGTTTTGTAATAATCACATCATCATCTTATTTCACAATCTTCCTATGAGTTATCTATTATACATACATAAATCACGCCTATATCCCCGAAGGGGTATGCAGAGGTGAACTAACACTATCTATTAATAGTAAGATTTTGGTGGTTACAAAAAGAATTTCGAAAAATTATGGTCTTGAGGCGGGAATCGAACCCGCGTCCGCTGCTATCCGGGCAGGTGCCTGACCGCAGCGGTTTTCGGAAATTCTTTTTCTAACCACCAAACTCTTACTACTAATTTTTCTAACATTTATATAATGTTAAAATTAAAATCGAATACTATCTATTATTTCTACAAATAAATACGATATGATATTTATACATTGTAAATACATTGTATTGGCTCTGTGATTCTGTGAATATGTACAAATACTAAATTGTAAAACTATAAAATCCGCTTTGGCTGAGTGCTCCTTGTTTCATTCGTATTTACATATTTTATTTTACTTTTATCTTGACTCTAAGGGACTCTATCGAGTATCTTTGTTAAGCCAAGGTCTTTCATACAGGTCTATAGAAGTTTCACTGTTATACCTCAAGGTTCAACTTCCACTGAGCCAAGGTGAAAACTCTTAGCATTCCATGGGCTGACCGTGGGGGTGCCAGGTCGATAGTGCTACGGAGACGAAATGTATTAATCACAACGGCGTAAAAACAAGAATTTACAGTATACGTTGATACTATGCAAGTGTTACCATAATCGTAGTGTAATAAATTATATGACTTAGATATAGATAATTACTCTGAGAGACTACTTATTTGTAAAAATATACAAATAATAAATATATCCTTATTTAATGCAACGTATAGTAGGTATTTAGGGAATTATGGTAAAAAAGAAGCAAGACTAATAGAGGAAATTTCCGTAGACGACAGGGAACTTTGTTAAATGTTATAACAGTGGAATTCATGATTAGAAGTCCGTGCTGGCAGTCTGCTCCAACTTTGGAATTCAATTACCAATGCTCGATTGCCTGAGAGGTCTTTGGAAATTTTGTCTTTTTTATAATTTTCTGCCGCTTTTGAAGCTAAACCTACACTTTGTATCTTGTTTTTATTGCAATACTAATATAGTAATTACTCCAGTAAAAAATAACACAGTTAAAGTCTTATAAATTAAATTTGTATAAATAACGAATTTAATCCGTAAGAGTGTAAAATAATTACCAGCATCATCTTCACCAGCCTTTATGTCCGCGCGGCAGGGTCACAGGCCTTCTCTTCTCTTCAAAGAATATAGGCAGAATAGGTTTTAATCCCTAACGCTAAATGCGAATTGGGAGGTATTAAATCCACAGCAGATAAAGCCCGGGCAAACAGATTAACGTGCCTTCTGAAGCACTAAAGAACTCGAGATCATATTGTATTATGATTGGATGGGTCACCGACCGACCTTGGCGAACCTTGTTTACTAACTTTAGTTTTTATAAGCATGATATAAATGTTATTAAATTCCGTACCTACATAGCAAGAAACACCATAAAATAGGTAGTTTTTCAAAAATTTACTGCACGTTTTTTTCTTTTCAGAAGAAAATCGAAAAGTCATGTCGTAAACCTTCCGAAATATAACGGTGCTGCCTTTGCAACTAAATTAAACCAACAACCGAATGATAATCTCGATTGGCGCTTCTCTGTACATCAGATGCTGGTAATTACGTACATCTTATCCAAGTGTTTCGTTTCGAACCCTCATTCTGGACGGTAAACGACTTCCTCTATAGCAGTAATTTAACTCTACCAGAGTAATCGCGGTTAGTTCTTATCGAGCCCTATCGCGTGTTAATTATATTAAAGCAAGATCGAACATCGCCTCGGCAATGTCCGCTTGATTTTACTATGTGATATAAACCTATAGGATATTGGTAACATTTTCGTAAATAGAGGACGTCAAGATGTATTACAACAAGTCAAGCTGTGTGGTGATGGCAGAGTAGAATACAGTTGTCACCTCCCCAAATCTCTCCCGTGGGTGTCGTTCAAGGTGACTAAGGACAAATCAGTGATGAGGAATGGACAGCAGGGTTCCTCTTATACCACCTAGCAATGTACTGAGACTTTTGTGCCCGATAAATGGCCGCCTATTACATGGGGCTTGACATAGTTGGCGAAACGTGGGTGCTACTTCACCTCTGCCTACCCCTTTGGGGATATAGGCGTGATTTATGTAGGTATGTATGTAAGATGGGGTGCGAAGTTCCGAGACCTCCACGTGGTGCACCCTGGGCAACGTCTGTTCGATGGGTCGGAGCGGCACTGACTTTCCGGGCAGACGGCTAACTTCGGAACGGGGGAGGGACCTTCGGGTCGAAGGTGGTCTCCAATGGTGGTGCCGAAAGAGGCAGCGCTGGCTGGTCGATGCGAGAGCCTGGTGCCTACACGTTGGCGTCGGCTCACCACCTAAGACGTGGTGTTTGCGGCGTCTTCCGGATGGTTCGCCTTTGGTAGGGGGCCAAAGCGTAGACCATAGCCTTAAATTTAGCGCTGAGTTTCATCCGGGCCCCTTTTGACACCACTGTTGGAGACGTGTGTGGGGCCGCGTCGGGGCACTTGCCCGGCGGTCACCAGGTGGAGGGCTGCGTCGGGGCGTCTGCCCGGCGGCCGATAGGTGTTGGCCGCGTCGGGGCGTTTGTCCGGCGGTCGGCAGTTTTCTCCAGTGGCGGGCGCGGCTCGTCGGCGGGTGGAGTGTGCGGACTTGTGCTGGGAGCTGTCTGAGCAGTGAGTGACAGAGCCCTATGTGGAGGCACACCACACGATGGGTATGTCCACCGCCCAGTGCCGCACAGTGTCTTGGGCAGGTCCGATGCGTCGCCCGCCGGGGGATCGCGATCGCCACTGGAGGAGACGGCAGGACGTAGCGGTCGTGTCGGGGCGTTTGTCCGGCGACCGGGGGGTGGGACCACGTCGGGGCTTTTGTCCGGTGAAGTCTAGGAGGGCCGCGTCGGGGGATCTGTCCGGCGGCGTTAGGTGTGACTGCGTCGGGGCGTTTGTCCGGCAGTGCAGGTAGGGTGAGGGAGCCTGCGCCCTCTAGCTCCCTCTGGGGCTGGAAGAGCGCCGGTTCCCGTCGTATGGGGGCCTGTCTTGGAAAGATTCCTCTTCGGATGAAACTTGGTCAGGACAGGCGGGTCCTTTGTCCGGCGCAGTACGCTGTTGTTGGACATTGGACTAGGGGAAACGGTGCACAGAATGAGCCCGAAAGGGCGGGCGCAGGTGGCTGTCCGGTGACATATCCTAACGGATGACCCCGGATGGCTGCCATAGTGTGCTTTGGCTGGATATGCCCGGAGAGGATGTTTAGTGGTGTAGTGGGGGAACGCCTCTATCCCGAGTCTCACATACCTCTGTAGTTGCACCGTACTGCAGGGATGATGCGTAAATGCAGTTTACCTCTCCGCAAAAAAAAAAAAAAAGGTATGTATGTAAGATGTATTACACATACAGGCCAAACAGTGAATGTCGAATATCGAAGTAAAGACAAGTGTTTATTAATTTTTGACGTCGTTACCACAACCCACAAATATGCCGAATATTCAGTTTTTAATATTTTAAGCGAGCTCTTTCAATATCAAACGTTTATCTGCCAAAGCCGCTAGGTTTATACAACTGTGTGAATATCAGTTATTATGCAAAAGACAAATAATAAGATCCATCGTGTTTGGTACCATGTACTAGGGGTAAAGCGAGACTAACTGCCGCGCTCAGAGACGCCAATTAACTTTTATGAGTACTTAATGTCAATAATTTTTATTAAAATCTAGACCATAGACCCGGCAATAATAGCGAATAGTTTTGAATTGTCATTTTTTGACATTAAGTACTCATGAATGTTAATTGACGTCTGTGAGTGCGGCGGTTAGTAATGATCTGGGTAGATATTTTTTAATTTCTTCTTAAACATAGAGTTTTTTATAATACTATTTAATAAAAATCCATGCAAAATGCAACTCTAACTGCCGCACTCAGAGACGTCAAATAGCGTTGATGAGTACTTAACGTCAAAAAATGACAATTCAAAACTAGTCGCTATTCTTGCCGGGTCTATAGTCTACATTTGAATGAAAATTTTTGACATTAAATACTCATTAAAGTTAATTGACATCTTTGAGTGCGGCAGTTAGTCACATTTTTTAAAAATTTTACTAGCTAAATAATTAAAGCCATATGGTGACAATAGAGCAAAATACTACATCACCGCCAATCTCTACCGCGAGTGTCGTACAAGACAATTTGACCATCGGTGAGGTTTACCCAGCGTCATTGTTGTGATATCACCTAAAAACATCCTTCAATTTACGAGCTTCATGTTATTATTATTGGAAATACGCTTCCTCCATATATAAAACCTAAATCAGAATTCCAATGGCGAACTTCAAAAGAATCCGGAAAGCGGAATCAATCCACGGGGACAATCAATCAAGCTGAAGCTAAAAAAATAGATAAAAGTCGGAATAAATTAAACTTTTTATTTGGCTAAGTAGGGTTAAATACGCTTGGAGAACAATCATCAGGCCCAGTGGAGCCCTTGACCGCTGCCAAATATTCTTAAGATTGAGGTAGGAATCCCTAAATTGGAGTGAAGTTTTCTCATTAATTTGATTACGTCGATCCCAGTACCGACCCGTGTCACAAGTTACTTCATTAGTTACGCAACTTGCTGAAAGTAATCCTAGGGAATTACGTTTTGTAAGACAAGATTCGCCTAAATTGTGTTGACGTCTGTACTTTAAAGTTTTATCTGATTCCAACTTCAATTGTAGTGAGGAGTCACGATCTCACAAATTCCCTTAATACGACGAAGTTGGATGCATTTATGATTTGCCATTAATACTCAGAATTGTAACTCGAAATGCGAATCGGAATTAGGAAATCATTTTACCAAATGAAATGAAGGGAAATACATAATAATTAAAATAAATTCACCACTATAATGTAGAGCATTGGCTTTGTTTACCATTTGGTAAATAAGGCCAATGCTCCAACCGAAATTTCATTATTATCCATGGTCACAATTAAAGAAACATCATTATGGAATCCGCGCAGTGTTATCATTACACCTCGTTCATTATACTCGATATCTATAAATCCAAAAATCATTTTTTACACAATCCAGCAATTTGTAAAAGTTTTAAGACTTGCAGTGGCTACGCCACAACGGAAGGAGTTATAGGATTAAGATCCCTTTTGTCATTTCCCATGGGTCAAGTTAGTGCACAAAATGTAATTCTGATCTATGTTGTCACCCGGAATATTGAGAAACAAACATGCATAATAATATAAGTAAACGTTTAATAATTATAAATGGAAACATTGCACAATTATTGATATTCTGAATATTATAAGTCATTTATTTAGCCGTCACTATATCGTTAGCTTGCTATAAACGTAGGACGTGTAGATAGACACAATAGATATTCTGACCTAGCAAAACCTGAACAAAAACGTAAAAAACCTTTACCCAGTACAATATCCGAATTACTCTTACCAAATACGTTCTGATATGCAAACTAGACGATTCATAAAATTAGAATTTAAAATCAAAGCTCCGTTTCAGAGGTGTTTTTGTCCCGTGGCAGGACAGCGCACATAACTTATGCCGAATATTTATGTTGGGCGATGCCACGAACAGGCTCACTCTCATATTTACCGCCAAGATCTTGTTTACTGCACTGCCATATTTGAATTTTAAATGGTTATATTTTCGCTTTGAGTCAGTCAGTGTTATAAAGGTAATTGTGTATTTACGTGTATTGTGTATTTGTGTGTAGTTTTATTCGAATTGACTTATTATTTTCAAACTCAGATTGGAGCAGTTGGTATAGGGATTGTTGTGTCTACAACCATAAGTTGATAAAAATTGACTGTTGTTTGTATTAAATAATTTATTACTATAAAATCATGGGAATAAAAACACTAATTTACTTTTTTTCTTATCAGACTTAGGCTTAGCGGCCTAGGCCTGCGATTCCGTAACTTAGGCAATGACTGCTAAGGTAGATCAAAAATTATATAGATTGCTACAGGAAAACAATGAAGAGATATTAAATTGAATGTTATATTTTTATATAACATTCAATTTGAGCCATGTGGTGGCGGCATAGTAGAATACAAATGTCCACCCCAAATCTCTCCCGTGGGTACAAGGCGACTAAGGATAAAACAGTGATGGATGAGGAATGGGCAGCAGGGTTCTTCTTGTACCACCTAGCAATGTACTGCGACTTTTGTGCCCGATATATTGCAATAGGCTCATCACCTATTACATGGGTCCTAACATAATTGGCGAAACGTGGGTGCTAGTTCACCTCTGCCTACCTCTTCAAGGATATAGGCGTGATTTATGTACGAGTATGTATATTTTTATAATAATATGTTTCAATTTCATTGTTTCTGTCGCTAACGTCCGATATTGCAATTGAAACAAGTAATGAAAAAAACTGTTTAGTTCCTCCAGTATTTTGTATAATGTGATAAATACAAAATACTGGAAACTATTAATGTACGTCGGTGGTACGGCAGAGGACTAACTTTGTCCATCAACCTATGATGCTAACTGTACCTACTAGTAATCTTCTGGGGTATTCTGAGCTATGTGATAAGAATAAAACCGAAACAATGTCAGTCAGTTTTTCTAACTAGACACGATCTTTTATCCGGCTTGGAAGGACCTGTTATTCTAGATTGTTTTCGTTCGGACCCAAAGGTTGTTATTTCTGAGCAAAGCTGTAGATAGGATTTCTGGTTAATAGGATAAGTGTTTGCAAAATAAACTATTCGGTCTGCGAGAATGGAAGTGCTTATTTTCCATAGAATATTTTCGAAAGAGGAAAGTATTTAATCAATTTATTTACATAATATGAGGTGTAAAACTGCTTGGCTGTTCTCTTTTATCTATGTTTATTCTTTCCCGATTTTCCCTTTCGCGGTTTAATTTTTTAAGTCATATTGCAAAGAGTTATTGACATAATTTGCTCATTACGAAAACCGATATAAATAATCTTTGACCTCAAATAGATCTCTTTCTGACTGAATCACACGCAAGTTCTTCTTGGTTTATTCGTTTATAAGAATTAATAAACTCGCCCCCGGACTCAATGGAATCAAATCAACCCTAGCCCCTGGAGATTGATTGCAATATTAAGTATAACAGAGCATTACTATCGCGTAGGTGGCGAGCCTTATCCGGGCTGTCCTCGCACACGCTCGCGGCGATCCATCACCCTGCCCGGATCAATTAAAGCTCGCTCCGGTAATGCTGCTCCCTGGAATTGCCTAATGCAACCTTCATTATTTCTGAATTGTTACCCACGTAACAAGTTTTCCGGGTAATTGAACGCGTAGTGGGTTCAAACAAGTGAATGCTCAAATTATAATTGGCTACAAATTGGACACAAATTAGTCTGACAGTTTGATCGGGTGATTTCTATTGAGGCATGTTAAATTTTAAGTTTATCATTATACTTAAACTATTCTTTATTCTGAGTATAGCATAGGGATTGATTAGCATCCTTCTATTAAAAATAGGTCATGCAAGACAGTCATTGATAGTTTTCCTAAATGTCAAAAGATTAGACAGTGAAAATATTTATCACAATTTTCCTGTACTTTTTTTTTGTTTTGGAATTGTTGCTATATGAACCAGTAAAACAAAACGACTTTATGCCCTGTGTGTATCTTGAGTGTGAATACGAAGGACCCATATCAGTTTATCTATAAAATGTATTCATGTATCATGTAATAGCATAATCGATAATATTCTGAAAAATGTAACAAAAGTGTCGCAAAAGAAATCTTACGGTTCGATTAGCCTGAGTCAGGGCACTTTCTTATGAACACAGAATTGCTTGTTCGATTTCTTGTACACTTTGTGTTTCAAGACATTTTTCATTGTAATGTGCTCTTTAGACTTTCTGAATTACACTCTCGTGGGTATAAAAGCGAAACATTGAATGGCGACGTCAAATACGTGAATTTGTCGCCGGAAATTTTCTAGTCTTCGTTTACGTTTGATCTCAACTGTAAGGGACCAGCAAGGAAATCATACATGACCGATTTCGGTCTTTTACATTCTTAAGCAGTTTCTATTTCCACACTGTATGAAAAAAAACATACATACTTTATTTGGTACAGTATAATGGTGTAGTTTTATACAGTAGTGTGGTTTTATACATTGCGCTTTTCTCTCCACAGCGGTATGCAGAGATCACTTCTTTCCACTTGCAATGATCCATACATTGACATACCGTATAATATAAGAGTATCCGAAACCGACGAACCGAAAGATGTATCTTTCGGTTCACACCTGGCGTATATTTCGTAATTAAAATTTATATATATTTTTTAAACTATTATTTTAATTACGTAAGATGTGCCTAACCCTTCCTCTTCCAATTTCTCCATTCACTTTCGCCATATAAATCCTTTTTGTCATTCTTCTTTCACTCATTGTTTCTATATAACTAAACCAAACCCACGTATACGTTATGTAAAAGATGTAAGTTGCTTTATTTCATTGCAGCTATTTCGATACCTCAAAGAAAAAGTGAAATATTATATAAAAGCCGCTAATAAAACGATATAATGCACCACCGCAGTGTAGTTGGAAGCGCTTAAAGTATTAAGCCAGGACTGCTGCGTGGTCGGCGACAAGAGACTTAATTAACAGAATGCAAACATTACACAGTGCCGTCAAAAGTATTGTTTACGGCTCGGCTGCCGGCCAGTAATCCGAAATTAATTATGACGTAGGTGTTGTCAGTGGTGCGACATTAATTTGGTTACTGAAGCCTGTCCACGGGATTGCATCGGACGAGTCGCAGCCAATGAAATTATTTTTGGTGGTTGACCGAGTCTGCAGCGTTGGGACTGCGGAGAGCTTTAACAGTTAACGTTAGCTTTTGTATTTTATATTGTTCCCATAGAATGCTTAACTTTCATTCCAATTGGAGAAGTAAAATTTTAGAAGATTAGTTGGCATTGTTAATAATCGTTATTTTTCAATGCTTTACCGATTCAAGATAGAAAACTTTCTGATGCCTGGCACTAAGCTCAAGTGTTTCTAAGTTAAAATAAAATTGATATTAAATAAAACCTGAGATAACGTTTATTATTATGTTTTATCCTCTACTTCTTCTGAGTTGTCCTACGGAAAAGTCTCTATTCATTCACTATGGGTCAAGTTATGTGACCCGAATTGAATTTCACCCCAATCTAGTCACCTGGAAATATTTAGTAATCAACATAAATAAATATTATAATATACGTCAATTAGCTATCACTCACAAAACAAATATTAATATTCAAAATTTAATACGCTCGATACGGAAATCTAACCTGAGATACCTATAGTATTCGGCCAGCCGGGGCGTTATCTAATTCGTTGAAATTGTTCTAACCATTTATATATTTTAAATTGTAAGCCTCGGTGCTCGCGCAATATAGAAATATTAAATTTTGTAACATCTGAAACAGGTATTTTGCAAATGCTGTGTATTCAGGCAAGCTTTAATATTGCCTTAAATATTAGTTATTCGTAACCTATTTACAAATTTTAGGAAGAATAGTACAAAGAAAGTTTGAATTTAATTTTTAAAACGAAGGGTCATCATCATTACCATACGTCCCCAGTGGGGTCAAGCCTTCATATGTATGGAAAATTAATTTAAGGAGAAAGGACCGTAGTAACCCACCAGGCTGGCCCAGTGAGGATTCATTTTAATTCATATTAAGATATTAATGACTCCATCAACTTTCGCCGGGATCAACGACTTACGGGTTCGATTGCCTCATCAGGGCAATAATAATTCGAAATTGTTCTGACCTCCTTTTCATATTAATGAAATATTAGGTATTTCATAGTTATTCAGCACGGGTGTACCTACAAATGATAGCGTACGAATGTTTCGCTAGTACACCTCTGGCTTCCGGAGCAAGAAACAATTTAACGAAATTACACTACCGTAATTCGTTTGCTGCACAAGCAATTGACCTTTACGGATCCATCTAATGCGGGGCCAAAGAAAGGAGCGGAGATAATGAAAAGTTGTCGCGCAATTCAGCCCAACACCGGTCGCTACGTCCGTGGAATTTAAATTTTTACTTCGCGCTCCATCGAAGATAATCAAGCAGCTGGGCCGCGGCATGTTTTGAATATTAATTTTTTAATCGCCCGCTCTGATTTAATACGCCGAGTGAATTTGCCCCTTAATTTACTGGTTCCCGTAATGGCTACAGGTATTATGAGCCTGACATCTTTAAAAAAAACTTTACATACATACATAATGATTATGCTTTAATACCCATCACCCACGTTATCGATAAGTAGTGGGCAGCAGCGTTCCTCTTATACCACATAGTGATTTACGTGCCCGATAGATGGCAATAAGCTCTCCACATATTACATGGGACATAACATAATTGGTGAAACGTGGGTATTAATTCATCTTTGTCTACCCCATCGGGGATATATCCAAATATATCCCCAAGCCGTCCTTGGTGACTTTAATGTAGATATATTAGTCACTTGTTCTCACTCAGACAGATTTATCAACTTATTCGGATCCTATAACCTTTTCTATACATTTTATGAACCAACAAGAATTACTCCAACATCAGGCACTTGCTTGGATAACGCGTTTTGTAATTGTAATATATTAGATAAATCAATTATAAATTGTATTAATTCAGATCATACTGGCCAAAAAATTACTGTTGAATATCAAAATGTTCATAAACCAATAAAGATAATATTTCGGCCAATAACACAAAAGCAGTTGCAGTTATTTGGAAATAATGTTACAAATAGACTTAATTACCTTATAAATGATAACAATGACTGTCCTGATGTAATGTACAATAATATGTTTAATCCTATTAAAGACGAATTTCATAAGATTTTTAAACAAAAATCCAAAACAATACACCCTAAAAAGAAATTCAGTGACTGGGCTACCCCAGGAATTTATATAAGTAGAAGGAAACTTTATGACTTATATAGCCAAAAATACTGTTGATTCCACCTTCATAGACTACGTCAGGAACTATTCCAAAATATTCAAAAAAGTCTGCAACACTGCCAAATCGATCTCAATTGGTAATAAAATAAAAAAATCTGATAATTAAATAAAAACAACTTGGAGAATTATCAATTCAGAAACCGGAAAACTTAGGAACAGCGAAAGATCGTTTAAAATTAAAATGGATAATAAGGTTATGGAGTCCGATGGTGAGGTTGCAGATGCCTTTGAAACTTTTTTCACCGACATCCCTGCTCGAGTAACCAGCAAGCTCAACTCTTGCACAAAAAAAGCTCTGTCTCTACTACAATTAAGTACAGTCGAATGTAATATACCTTTTGATTTTCACAAAATTAATATGGACACTATTATCAAAACGTACAAGACATTAAATATGAAGAAAACTGAAGATTTGTGGGGTCTATCAGTTAGCATTTTGAATCCCATCATTAATGTCATCGCTCCTCAGCTGACATCAATCTTTAATAAATGTATAGATAACGGCTGTTTTCCAAACTTAATGAAGCATAGTAAACTAATACCTTTGTTTAAATCTGGAGACAAATGTGAACCCAATAATTTTCGTCCCATTTCTATATTACCGTCCCTTAGTAAAATCTTTGAAAAAATTATGTTGAACCAGATGCTTTCTCACTTCACTGCTAACAAACTGTTACATGCTAAACAGTTTGGGTTCACGAGGGGAAAATCCACCACCGACGCTGGAATAACCCTCATTAAGCACATATTTGATGCTTGGGAAAATCGGCAGGATGCTTTGGGTATCTTTTGTGATCTTTCTAAGGCATTTGATTGTATTTCACATCAAACGTTATTAGCAAAATTAAAGCATTACCGTGTATCTGCTGCCTCATTAAAACTGATAAAGTCATACCTGAGTGATAGGACTCAAAAAGTAGTAATTAATAAAGCCGAATCTTCGGGTTCACCGATGCAAATGGGTGTTCCTCAAGGATCAATACTGGGACCATTACTATTCATAATATATATAAATGACCTTCCCTTCTACACAGAATCTCTATGTGATACGGTACTATTCGCAGATGACACCTCATTAATTTTCAAAGTAGACAGAGGTAAAGATAATTATGATGACATCAATATAGCTATTTCGAAAGTTCTTGATTGGTTTACAAATAACAACTTGTTACTCAATTCTAAGAAGACAAAATGTATTAAATTTTCATTACCAAATGTTAGGCAAGTTAGTAGTCCGATTGCAATTAATAATGAAACGATAGAATGTGTCGATTCTACAGTATTCTTAGGAATAAAGTTGGACTCCAAATTGCAATGGAATCCTCATATTTCAACTTTATCCGAGAGACTAAGTTCAGCAGCATATGCGGTAAAAAAAATAAGGCTATTAACTGATGTTGAAACAGCCCGGCTTGTTTATTTTAGTTACTTTCATAGTATAATGTCGTATAGCTTACTTCTTTGGGGTACAGCTGCAGATATTCAGGATATATTTATTTTACAAAAAAGAGCTATACGTGCTATTTACCTATTAAAGCCTCGCGATTCACTTAAAAGTCTGTTTAAAGATATTAATATCCTCACTCTTGCTTCACAATACATATACGATTGCATTCTATATGTTTATAAATACTTAATTACATTTGCTAAAATTAGTGATATTTATAAACACAACACTAGAAATAAAAATAAACTTGCCTTTACTAGATTCAGATTGCACAAGGTTGCTAATTCTTTTATGGGGAAATGTATACTCTTCTATAATAAGATACCAGGATCTTTGACTGAACTGCCTCAACACAAATTTAAGCCTTATGTAAAAAAAGTACTAATGGCAAAAGGATACTATAAAATTCAGGATTATCTAGATGACAAGGATGTTTGGAATAAATAACTTTTATTTTTATATAATCGATGATTAATATGTAATGAAGGATGTTGATAGCTTCAGAAATTGTGACATCTTTCATTAAATTTTCATTGAATTTAGATTATATATTATATATGTAACTAAGGGAGGAAAATACCCGACTGAGTTTCTTGCCCGTTCTTCTCAGAACAGGGCCTCCCGGTAGCTTACGAACGGATGGCGTAGATTTTTCGCTAGATATTGAAAACTTGTGTGTCCGTATAGGTAGGGTGGGGGTTGGGGGGTTGATTGGTAGTGCGCGGCATGTTTCGGCTTATGTGATTGGCGACTTGTGGGATTGTATTTGGTGCATAATTTACAATGTACCTGCAATGTCATAACTCGTTGACAATGGTGGGTTTCTCTACAGCCTACTTGCGTGCCGTTCTGCTAGCAGAGCGTTGGGCCCTGATGCGTTTAGTACCATCTTGGTATTGAACGCGGCATGGTAGGCGCTTCGTTGCGGATCGGGGCGTGGGCGGGTTTGGGAGACCTATCATTACAGACTGAGGCATGCTGCGCACTCCACTATTTTTTTTCCACTATTTTTTTTTTCTTGGACACACGGGTTTTCGGTATCTAGCGTCTTGACGATTCATAAGTGTATTGTAATCATACCAGATATGAATAAATGAATTTTGACTTTTGACTTTTGAATAGGCGTGATGTAGTGTATGTGTTGAGGCAAACCAGCTGTATTGACAATTAGATTACGAACACAGATAGTTGAAAAGCACTACGCCGACCGCAGACCAGACCTTAAGTCCTTAACCAAAAGTAGCATTTAATCATAAAATAGAATCAATTACGTACACTGGTGAGTGGAGCTACACGACTACCCTCTCTGGAACATTAAAGGCTCCTGCACACCAAACGCAGGTCAAGAGCAGAGCAGGTCAGTAGCAGCGCGGGAGTCGGCACACTGAACGCAACGGCAGTTTCTAAGCAGTTGCAACGCTGGACCGCGTTTAGTATGACGGGTAAGGTAGGCAGTAAAATCTCGAACGATATGGACTATGTAGAAAAATTCGTACTGCTTTTGGCTCAATACAAGAAGTGAAGAATATTTTTCTCAAAAATCATACTAACATTTATTTTTACGCACTTATTCAAATAACTTTTCATTGATATCCATCACGCGGTTGTAAAAAAATACAACAGTCGTGAACCGCATCCGACGCGCTGCGCTGCACTGCCCCGGTGAGCCATGCTAACATGACCGCCATAGTGATACAGCAGCGCGGGCCCGCACTCGAGCTGCTTCCGCGCCGCTTAGTTTGTATTTCGGCAGTTGCAGTGCAGTGCGGCGCAAAGCAGTTTGAGCGCGGGCCCGCGTTAAAATATGCTGTAACGCAACTCAATGAGTTTCTTGTATTATATCTTCCCCGGGCCCGCATTCTAACCGCGCTGCTACTGACCTGCGTTGTGTGTGCAGGATACTTAAATATCCGACATCCACACGATGAATCCATGGAATGCTTAAGAGTTTTAGTTATCTCAAAGATCGAAGCACAGTCTGGTTACCACACTATATACATTTTTCTCTATCAACTTTGTGTTTTTCATCAAACGAGTTACGATTGAAAATCGATTGGATACAGTCAACAGTTGTGCTGTTGATTGTACAACAGTGAACAGGGAACAATTGCCGAGCTAACATTTGATTTGTTTCAGCCAGTCTTAATCCTATTTAGATACAGGCTTTGTATCTCATCGGGGCGATAACCGCAAATGGGCAGGCTGGCCCGGTCTCACTCTGTCGCTTACAATAAATTAGTTATTTGAGCGCAAATGGCGTCGCTTCAGCTGCGGTCATAAAGACATTTAGGGCGCGTTCCCACTTTGTCGTGACGACAGATAATCGTGTAGTTTTAAGTGTCGTGGCTTGTATGATTAAATGGAGGTGTTCACATATAGAACGACACAATTTACTGTTGTCTACGACCTTTTTTGCAGTGACTGTCATGATTCACTGCAAAAAAAAATCCCATGAGATTGTCATGACAGTGAGAACGGCTAGTACGACAGTTGTAAAACCGATAAAAAATTGTTTACACATGTTATAGATTTGTAGATTAAATTTGTAGCTTGTTAATGATGTATAAACGACAAAGCGATTGCCGTGAAACGATAAAATGTCGTCGCGATCCAATGGGAACAGCTAGATACGGCAGCCACTAAACGATAAAATATTTTTTGACGACTATCGTTATATTGGGAACAGCTAGAGACGACACAGTCGTCCGACGATAAATTGTCCGTCACGGCATAGTGGGAACGCGCCAGGATTGAGATCTCTGGCGGTTCAGCTCCCGGGACTAGGTATGTAAACGTTATAATAATGCACATAAAATTCTCCACAGAGAGCTGTGAGCGAGGGAAGTTGGCGGTATTATAGTCGTGAGTTATTCGGTGTCACGTACGCGACGCCGCTGCGGGTTCGCGCTACGGTTTTACGCCGTTGACAATTGACAATTTTTCTTGTTATAATACTTTAGATTAGTAATTCGGACTCAGCACTGTGCTCGTAAAACCGATGGCACCTGTTTTCGTTATATTAAAGGACGGAATCAGCGAGTTGTTAACTGTGTTTGCTTCTATTTTTCATTCTTTTATTCATATTTTAATGAAATATATTAAAAAAAAAACGTATAAAAATCATGCTTGTTTATTTCTGAAGCGTTAGACAGGGATATATAACACCCACACTTCATCAACCATATTAGGCCCCTTGCAATGAGGAGGGCCATCTATCGGGCACTTACGTATGACAAAACGGTACTATATTGGTAGTAAGCCGTGTGGTGACGGCAGAGTAGAATACAATTGTCACCATCCCAAATCTCTCCCGTGGGTGTAGTACAAGGCGACTAAAGATAAATCAATGATGAGGAATGGGCAGCAGCGTTCCTCTTATACCACCGTCCTGGAAATGTTCTGCGACTTTTGCGCCCGATAAATGGCAATAGGCTCGCCACCTATTACATGGGACTTAACATAATTGGCGAAACGCGGGTGCAAGTTCACCTCTGCCTACCCCTTCGGGGATATGGGCGTGATTTATGTATGTATGTACGCTCGGGAGAGACAGGGGATGGTGACTTTTTTGCCCTGGCTGGCTAAAATATCGAATGCAATATAATCCCTTCCACGCATACAATCCAGAGGTCCCGGGTTCGATCCCAGGGGGGTACAAATTTGTCCTCGGTTTGGTTGGTGGTAGGACTTCTTTCAAGTCCGCCTGGCTAGCTACCACCATCTTATCAAAACCTGTCGCCATAATAATAATGTTAACAGCATTATTGTGTTCCGACAATTGTGATAAGATGAGGGCTCCAGGTGAAGCTCGATTCCATCTTCGGTCCATCTTGAAGGGTAAGAGCTTCCCTGTCTAGCATAAAAAATACCACCACGCAAGAGTTGATATAGCATTAGGGTACATTAATATTTAGATAAGCATCAAGATTATTTACAATGATTTATATGGTTAAAGGTATCGGTGCGACACCTTTGTCACGCACAACCCATAGCTCTCCTTTGGGTATCAAATAAGGCAACCGAAGGTTCATTTATAATATATGTTGAGGACAGGTATGTTCTATAATTTCGTGTGTATCAAGAAACAATGATTTGTCAGATGAATGCTGATACGGTCACGTTATGGGACTAGCCCGCTGCTTTGACTACCAGCGGATTTAAATATTGTCATGAATTTGTGTTGCTCAGCAATGGTTTCTTGTTGATGTCATCCTACGTTAATTTAATGATGATGTGAAATATAATTATCCAATTCTTTTACGTACGATACAGTATTTTATTTAACAAATATAATTTGGATGATAGGAAGAATTCATTTAATTTCAGTGTTGATCCACTGCTACCAATATAACTGTCCGACATAGGTGACCGCTACTGCAATTACGATCATTTGCTTAACTCCCACTCTGGAATGGAACGTTTCTACAAGTCCTCCCTTTAACTATCTAAGTAACTTAAGTAGTTACAATTGAAATTTCATAGTGTTCTTATCGATATTTCTGAGCATATTAAAATTTTTACTTTAAGCATTGCGCTCAGTTATTCATCTAGTTCGATAAATGCTCCAGATTCTTGTGAAACAATTACTGAATAGTTTGTGCGAACTGTCGAACTGGCCATTTAATTATTCCCCAGTCCACGTAGACAGGTACCCTGCTTTAATATAACTTGCTACAAGAGATTTTCCACAAACCCAGCTAGCCTAACTCAGGTGAGTTCTAATCAAGAAAGTTGAAAGTCAACGTTCAAGCGTAGCGTGTTTTCGAACCAGAAAATACTTTGGAACTTGGGAGATTGGGTATATGTAAAATGTGAAATTTTACATTTTCACATGTCCAGTCGAAAATTAGATTTGTCTCGAGTCAAAAATAAGAATGTACATACATACATACATAAATCACGCCTATATTCCCGAAGGGGTAGGCAGAGGTGAACTAGCACCCACATTTCGCCAATTATGTTAGGTCCCATGTAATAGGTGGCGAGCCCATTGCCACAAAAGTCACAGTACATTGCTAGGTGGTATAAGAGGAACGCTGCTGCCCATTCCTCATCACTGATTTATCCTTAGTCGCCTTGTACGACACCCACGGGAGAGATTTTGGGTGGTGACAATTGTATTCTACTCTGCCGTCACCACACGGCTGTTTTTATTAGAAGTATTTATCCAATACCTAACTTAGCGAAACGTGGGTGCTAGTTCACCTCTGCCTACCCCTTCGGGGATATAGGCGTGATTTATGTATGTAAGCATCCAATTATATCAAACCGCAAAGTATATACAGGTTTATTACACGTATTAGCTATACATTCCACAAATTCTATCCCGCATTTTTATGAAAATGTTCGAAAGTTTTTCTTACTTCTTTTGCTTTTGACATAATGTTACCAAATTAAAATCAAACAATACTTAATTATTGTTACTAGCGTTCAATAGTTTAATTAGTTCGTAAGTAAACGCTGTGGTTGTATTAATTAAAAATCAATGTTTAAAAGATGAGGCTTTACTACTAATTCTACGAAATATTGATGTAGTTCGCCAGAGAAGATAGGCCTTGGTCTGTATTCTAGCGCAGGAAAGAAAACAGGGTTTTTGTTTACCTACTTGATTTTCTATAAATTGGCTTATTTTATTTTATTTATTAGAAAACCAAACAAGACAAACACAGATACAAATGAATTATTTAAGCATACCCATGTAGATTGAAAGCTAAGTGTCATCTTAATAACATACATACATACATACATAAGTCACGCCTATATCCCCGAAGGGGTAGGCAGAGGTGAACTAGCACCCACGATTCGCCAGTTATGTTAGGTCCCATGTAATAGGTGGCGAGCCTATTGCCATTTATTGGGCACAAAGGTCGCAGTAGGTACATAGCTAGATGGTATAAGAGGAACGCTGCTGCCCATTCCTCATCACTGATTTATCCTTAGTCGCCTTGTACGACACCCACGGGAGAGATTGAGTGGTGACAATTGTATTCTACTCTGCCGTCACCACACGGCACCACAGGCATAATAACATTATGCTATAAATTCAACTGGTTGTGTTACTATTAGCTTTGTTTTAATCGGACGGAGAGTTCTATGCCATGTTTTCGTTAATTTTAATATCATCATCATAATCACCAAATGTCCCAATGCTGAAGAACAGGCCTTTCAAGGGATAGAAGAATATAGGAAGGATTGTACTAAAATTCTCAAATTGAGTGGTATATATAGTGGTGTATATATCTATAAATAATATATGCAAAGATCGAAATATTAATGTAAGTCAAGTGTGGTCTACACGATATAACGGCATTAACTAGGTTTTAGTATCTATTCACATACAAAATTAATATCAAATATGAAGCGTTACCCTATTTGAACAGTTAATTGTTTCAAATTATTAAATCACACCTTTCATAGTGATGTTACCTATATGGGATTAATTGAATACGACATTTTAAAAACATTTTGTACTAATCCTACGAAGCTAAATTAATCACGATAAATCCAATAAATGGGATTTTTCGTTGTCGGACCGTGAGCGTTGACTGAGTAACCACGCGAGCTGCAATACCGTACTTTTATTAAAAAAGTCACACTACACGCTGGCTGGCACTGGGGTTAATTTATAGCGCTATAAACA
This sequence comes from Cataclysta lemnata, assembly GCA_963931975.1. Classification (NCBI taxonomy): domain Eukaryota; kingdom Metazoa; phylum Arthropoda; class Insecta; order Lepidoptera; family Crambidae; genus Cataclysta; species Cataclysta lemnata. Next base: position 6,571,054 of record OZ008343.1, read on the forward strand.
ACTTCCCGTAAAAATCTATACCTACGACACTAACTACGACACTAATTGCCGCACTCAGAGACGTCAATTAACTTTAATGAGTATTTAATGTCAAAATTTTTCATTCTAATCTAGACCATAGACCCGGCAAGAATAGCGACTAGCTTTGAATTTTCATTTTTTGACGTTAAGTACTCATTAACGTTATTTGACATCTCTGAGTGCGGCAGTTAGAGTCGTGAATTAAGTTTAATGAGTATTTAATGTCAAAAATTTTCTAGACCATAGAACTGGCAAGAATAGCGACTAGTTTTGAATTGTCATTTTTTGACGTTAAGTACTCATTAACGTTATTTGAGTGCAGCAGTTAGTTCACAGAATATAGAGAGTACAATAAATCGTGTGTATTTAATCATAACATCATGTATCTTTACACGTGTATTTGAGACCCGCCAATAAGTAGGAATTATATGTGTTTCTAAAACACACAGCGTTGGTTGAAGAAGCATCCATAGATCTTGCCTAAATTAAATAAATAAAGTGCACTTACTGAGAAAAAAAACTCTGTGTAGTTCATTTCTTTCACTCAGCACAAGGCTGAATGGTCGTTGTTCCCTGGCCTATGAAGCGCATAGATGACATGTATCAACTGTCATGCTCATAGCGTTTGTAGATTTTGCCGGTAAAACGTGCAAAATTGTGATAGTGCGAATATTTTTGTCTAAACAAAGTATTTAATCACTAATAGTGTGTTTACTCAAGTGAATACCAGTGTTTACCTAATTTTTCGTGTTAAGGGTGAGTTATAATACACTAAAATGTGTGACGAAAGCGCGTCGCAAGGTCCGAGTGTTCGGCATTCGGATGCCGCTGCTTCGGAAGAAGAGCGGGTATCCCGAATTAGTGACATGGACGAATGCTCTTCTTCATCTTCGGAAGATGAGGAGGGATTCGCTTCTCCACCACCGAATAAACGGAGAAAACGTAGTCGAACGGAGGACCCGCGCATTTCGTCTTTGATGAATCAGGTAAATTATATCTCTGATTATCTAACTAAATTACCGCATTACATTAATTCTATGGAAACCAGGTCTACGTCGTTACCTAGTTGTTCATATGTACCGAACTCCCAATCGCAGTTCATCACCAATCCATGCATTTCTTCCGATAGTTTACAAATAGGCGATTTACAGACTGATTACGACGATAAGAAGGTAGTTCCTGTAGCTAACAAGGAACGACTTGTTGAAGTCAATAAGTTACAGCATTTTGATAAACAGTCTTGGAAAGGCATTCGCTACAAGGCTACTCTGAGAGGTTATTCTGCATCTCCAGGTTTTGTTGCCCTAAAAGTCAATGATGAATTATGTCATTTTAATAAAAGTAAAGATTTTTTGGCATCTGCAGAAAATATGTTAGCAGGTCTGACTAATGCAAATTTAGAACAGCGAGAACTGTTTAAACAAGCTTTGCAAGAGTTAGTGAATTGGTCGGCAACAAATCCAAGTGAATTGAATCCTTCTTCTTTGTTTGATAAGATAACAGGGTTGCTAGGTCCAGGTTCTCCTATGCACAAGTGTTCTGAAAAGATTATGCAGATTATTTGTGGTAGAAGAAGTGAATGTATAGAGATTAGACGTGAAAGACTTATCAAGGAAATTAATAATGTTAATTTAAGATCTACATTGAGAAATATCCCTCCTAGTTCGGAACATCTATTTAGCAGAGAAGCCTTACAGCCTGTTATACAATCCCTTGGTGGATCACAAACATGGTTAAATACACCTAATTACTTGAAAGAGAAAGTTCATAATAATATCCGGGATTCTCGTGAGCGTACTTCACAGGTTAAGAGAAATGATAAAAAATATATCAAAAATAACAGAATAGATAGAAAATCAAAAGCTCCTATAAGAAATAAAAATAATTTTCGTCGCTACAACAATAACCAAGGCGAGAATGTCACCGAATTTAATAGTAAACAAAAATGACTATTTTCAACAGCAACCACCATTCCAGGGGGGTTGTCTAAGATTCCAGGCACATGTTTGGAAACAGCTAGGAGCAAACCCTTTTGTATTGAAAACCATAAACGGCAGTCGCATTCCCTTCATTTCCAAACCTCCACATCATTACCCAGACAAATTTCTATTGAAAAAATTTTGTTCAAGGACATCGGTAGAGATGGACTTAGTAATTCTGGATTTAAAAGAAAAAGGAATTCTAGAAGTACCACCAGTCTTAAACACAGGTTTTCTGTCAAAGATGTTTTTAATAAAGAAACCAGATGGGGGAATACGACCGATCTTCGACTTGAGAGGTTTGAACAGGTTTATAGCAACCAGACATTTTCAACTAATTTCCCAAACAGATGTCGTGAGTTTCTTACAGGAAAACGACAGGATGGTGAAAATAGATCTGATGCAGGCATATTTTCACCTTCCAATTGCCGAAGCTCATCGAAGGTTTTTGAGAGTAGTATACAAGCAGGAGGTACTCCAATTAACAGCTCTCCCATTTGGCCTTTCTTCTGCCCCCCGGACTTTCGCTGCTCTGTCCAATTGGGTTGCAGAACATCTAAGAAACAGGGGAATCAGACTTTTGGTGTATCTCGACGACTACTTGCTTGTGAACCAGGATCGAGGCCATCTAGTAACCCAAGTTGCGGAAACATTGGTGATTCTAGAAAGTCTGGGATGGCATGTCAATTACCAGAAGTCTGTACTAGAACCTTGTCAGGAGCTAGAATACTTAGGACTCCTATGGAATACTCAGACCAAAACAATGTCTTTACCTATAAAGAAAAAAATGAGAATAAAAACAGTAATTACAAAGATTCTCAAGAGAAATCGTGCATCACTTCGGGAGATGCAAAGTGTATTAGGCCTGTTGAACTTTGCCAATTTGACAACTCCAAGTGGACGCTTGCACTGTCGGCGAATGCAGATGTTCCTCAGAAGTTTCAGACAGGGTCAGCCAAGAGCAAAACTAAATTTACCCACTACAGTTCATCAGGAACTAAATTGGTGGCTGAGTTCCGTAGATCAGAGTATAGTTCCCCTGTACAAGAAGGAAATAACACACTTCCTGATAACAGACGCGGCGGACGCGGGCTGGGGAGCTTACCTCAATGGTTATTTTATGACAGACAGATGGTCCCTAAGGCAAAAGCGTTGGCACTCAAACCTAAAAGAGATGTTTGCAGTTTACGCCACCATAAACCAGCACAGGATGAATCTCCGCCACGCGCATGTACTAGTTCAGTCGGACAACAGAACTTTAGTGGCGTACATCCGAAACGAGGGCGGAACACGGTCAATCGCTCTTCTCGATCTGACAACAAGACTGTTGGAGATGATCGAGAGGTTCAATATCACTCTCTCGGCGGCGTACCTCCCAGGGAGGTACAACGGCATTGCCGACCGCCTATCAAGAAATCGAACAGTGCCGGAATGGCACTTGTTACCCCAAGCCGCGGAGGCTATATTCACAAGGTGGGGCGTCCCAGATATCGACCTGTTCGCTTCTCGAAATACCGCTGTTGTGCCTCGGTACGTGACATGGGACTCCAGAGATGGGTCTGCAGACTTTTACGACGCTTTCAGTCGTCCTTGGCGGTTCAAACTGGCATGGGTATTTCCGCCTCCCAGTCTAATACCCCGGGTGCTAAGACACCTCAACACAGCTCAGGGGGAATACATTGTGGTGGCACCTCAATGGACCCAATGCTTCTGGCTAACAGATCTCCAAGCCAGGGCACTTGCACCCCCAATAATGATAAAAGAACTCCAGAACAATTTAATAGATCTCACGACGGGCAGGAATCCGCCCCAAATAGAGAAACTGGAGCTCCTTGCTTGGAAGGTTGGGGGTGGACCGATCAGATTGCCCACTGGTCGGCACAAGAAAAGTCCTTGTTAAGCAAAAGCTGGCGAGAGTCAACATTAGCAACATACAAGGCTCCTATTCAAAGATGGATCACTTGGTGTCACCAACATGAAATAAATCATAAAGCTCCTCAAGGAAAGGATGTAGCTAGATTTTTAGCAAAATTATATTTAGAAGATAGCTTTGCATATCGAACTATCCTTTTACATAAGTCAGTTATTTCCACATATTGTGCTACTAATGCTGAGAATTTATCAAACAATTTTTTCATTCACCAGATATTAAAGGCAATATCTGTAGCAAGACCTCAGAGTATTAAATCTCCAATTTGGGACACTAAATTACTTTTTGATTGGTTAAAAAGTAAACCAAGTTCAGATACATTATTTGACATATCCAGGCGAGCAGCAGTAATATTGCTTTTAGCTTCTGGTCGGAGGGTACATGACCTCACTCTACTGGAGTTACCTGAAGAACTATCAGATAATGAAGTGTATTTATGGCCTCAATTTGGTTCAAAAACTGATGGTGCAATAAATAGACAATCAGGGTGGTTGCTGAAGCGACATCAAGATAAGACAATATGTCCAGTTGAACATGTCAAGAAATTAATTCAATTGTCTAATGTCAGGCGTTCTAGTTGTGCTAAGTTGTCAAGCCTGTTTATCTCAATCAATGGAGTTATAAAACCAGCTACTAGAACCATAATATCAGGCTGGATCAAAACAGTTTTTAAAGAAGCTGGGATTGAGGCTCCACCAGGCAGCATAAGATCAGCTGTGGCCTCACAAAGTTGGATAGAGAATAGGTCTATAGAAGACATTATGAAGAGATCTAACTGGAGATCTGCACAGACCTTTTATAACTATTATTGTAAGAAAGTTCAAAAGGACAATAATACTGAATGTCAGGATCTCTTGTTAAAAAATTTTTTAAATGTTTAATTTGTTGATTAGTATTACCTACTGTTAAGTTGATTTTATCTAATTGAGACTGATTTTGTAGCAAGATTGATCTTATGATTATTCTTAATTAATATTAAGAAGTTGGTAATTTGATTTTGTTACACTATAATTATCTTAGAGTAGAATTCTTTAATTTTGTTTTGTTGATTACTTTTTGTTAAATAATCTTTGCTGTGATTAATATAATCTTTAATTATTTTTTTTTTCACATAGCGTTTGTTTTCTTTCACCAGCAGATATCAAACAGGTCTTCAACCAACGCTGTGTGTTTTAGAAACACATATAATATAACTGTTTTGCATACCAACAAAACAGATATTATGTGTGTAAGAAAACACACAGCGTTGAGCAAGTTGCTTGCAGGTGAGTTGAAAGACTATGAGCATGACAGTTGATACATGTCATCTATGCGCTTCATAGGCCAGGGAACAACGACCATTCAGCCTTGTGGTGAGTGAAAGAAATGAACTACACAGATGTTTTTCTCAGTAAGTGCACTTTATTTATTTAATTTAGGCAAGATCTATGGATGCTTCTTCAACCAACGCTGTGTGTTTTCTTACACACATAATATCTGTTTTGTTGGTATGCAAAACAGTTATATTATTGTCAAAGATTCCAATATTTTCCATTTTCACGATGTTAGATTTTTAAGTTTATTTTTCAGCAAGGAGATTCGTGAGCCATTCATATTGGCTTAGATTCCTCTCGAAGATTCAACAAGATCAGGTTCCATCATTACTTAACTTATAATAAAAGTACATACATACATACATAAATCACGCCTATATCCCCGAAGGCGTAGGCAGAGGTGAATTAACACCTACGTTTCACCAATTATGTTAGGTCCCACGTAACAGGTGGCGAGCCTTTTGCCATTTATCAGACCAGACACGAAAGTCGCAGTACATTGTTAGGTGGTATAAGAGGAACGCTGCTGCCCATTTCTCATCACTGTTTTAGCCTTATTCGCCTTATACGACACCCGTGATCAAGATCGGGGATTTCCAGATTCTTGTCATCACCTGGGGGCCTACCGGCTTACTCGATTGCTAAAGCAAAAGCTATTGTTTATGACGTTATGCTGTAATTTTAATGAATGATCACTGAATGCTTTTGTATGGATGTGGCACTAAATCCGTACCGCCTAAAAATTCAGGATGGCTGCTATAGCCGTAAGCAGTGTATTGCTTTAAAGCTATCATCAGCAATCGAGTTAGGCGGTAGGCCCCCTGGTGAAACTAGGTCTTTAGTTAATACATTAGGTATTTACAGAGCTTTGAGTGTTCCCCGCTGCAAACTCAACCGCGTCTTAAATCGGTAGTCACGGCACGTTACGGGCATTCCGCCTTTAAAATCACTTCCCCGCACCACTCCGGCCGACAGTGACGTATTGTGGCTCTTCTTAAACATTAATGTAATGGATTCCGTTCCATGTTTCGGAAGTTATCGTATATTTCATCAGTTCATTAAATTTTTATTGTGCAAGTTTCGCGGGGATATCATTTTTATTCGTGTTACCTACTTGGATGCGGGATGAGAATTTTGAGATTGCTATTTGGCCTCGATTTGTCTGCGCCAGGGAACAATGTGGCCTGGTACTTAGGGCCTGTTTCACAATGTCTGGATAGCTTACTCGGCAGATCATGTCAATGGAACTGCCAAGTAAGCTATTCAGAACTTACTCGTCGATTGTGAAACAGGCTCTCAATGACGTCATCTGCTTGCTTCCATGCTGAACTTTGAGTAATAAAATAACATAGAATGTGCAAACCCCAACTCTTAAAAGTGGACTAAGGGGTTTTTCGTGATAGAGACCCAAAAGCATGCCTTGGGGGCATGCAAATGGTAGACGGAAACTACAACTATAACTATTACTACAACAGAATACCCAAAGACCATATCATCCCAATAAATCTCCGTTCATCGGTCCCTAGACATGGTGCTTTCTATCACTTATAATAATATAAATACTGGTGCTTTCTATCACTTACAATACATTCATACTTCACAAGCACGTTTTAGGTATGATGGATGATGTTAATCAAAGGGGTGGGGCTGGGGATGACGTCTGATCGATATGTACAAAAGAGACTAAATAACCTGGGATCAGGGCAGGCAGATGATGATGATGATCACCGTTTATTTAAGACTAGGTCGCATGCTGCGTTATCGAAATTTAAACTGAAAGAAACAGTTTTCCTGCAAGATTCCTTTTTATTTTGCACATGAAATGAATGTTAAAGAAAGTGGCCCGTTTATTTTCGAAGAGACGGTTATTGAGTTTACAGCATTCGTCTTGTCCCTAAGCAAGAGGGCCAGCCAACCCGCCCTGGGAATCCGCAGCCGATATAAAAGGAGATCCAAATAAAAAGACGCAGATACACATGCAGTGTCGTAAATCGTTGTTTATCTAGCGTGAATGAATTTTGCAGGAGTGAACAAAAGAGTTTTCGTTCGTGTTAACGCTAACTTGAGCCATTAATTTCTGTTAGGTAACCTTAAACGTCGAGTCGTTACGACTGCCCTGCCGGTGGAGGGTAAAATTAACTAGTCATTTAGAGTAAAAAGAGAATTACTTTCACGGCTTACTTCACCGAGCTTAGTTGTTTCTATAAAAGGAATTGGTAACACATTAACTTCAAGGTAGGTGTATATTTTATAGTGGAAACTCTAGTATTTTACACAACTGGATTTTATGGTTTGTTGTGACAGAGACCGATAGATCAGTAAGAACGTAATAGCCTTATAGAGTAGGTTCTCTTTTTCTCCTCTTATTTACAGAAAGATATATAGAAAAGTAGGTCTGAAAGTCTTATATTGTTCATGAATCTTCATCATCGGAATTCTTCATCTTTACCTTCTAAAGCTTTCGTTTCTCTAATAGATTTTTGAAAACACGGACAACCGAAGCAGTTCGAAGACCATGAAGAACTAAATAAAGTCTATTTTAATACCGGTCCATCTACGGGCCACGTTATCGAAGTACCAGATACGCTTTTGCCTATTCGTCATCATATTGATAGCACGCAGTCGCCTTATACGACACCCGCGGGGCAGATTCGGGACGATGGCAATTGTATTGCTCTGCCATAACGCGGCTTACCTCGGTAATAACGTCTGTGCAATTAATGCAGGTAGTCGAAAGCCTGATGACAATGACAGAAAATTTGAGAGGGAGCCGTTTAGCTTGGTGTGGATGTTAAGACGGGATGCCATGAATGTGGCTCACAAAGTTGATGGGTGTCAAAATAGTGGAAGGCCACTGAAAAGATGGACGGATTGTGTGTGATATGATATGAAGGCGATGGGTGTGAATATTCGACTGAGTCTGCGTCGACCCCAAATAGGATGGGATAAGGGCAGGGTGAAGAATGAGTCGAAAGCCTAACTTCATAAGGTCTCTTGTACACACACACAGTTTTTCAACCGTACGGCGTGTTAGGCGTACGGTTGAACAACCGTGGGAGCTTGTACATGACGTGTTTTTGCGGGCGCCGTGCCATGGCGCCACCGTGCACGTCTACAAGCTTCCATAGTGAACCATACAACACTGACGACCGTGCCAACACCGGGGATCAACTGTAGATTTTGACGGCGTAAAAACCGCGTGTGTACAGGAGGCCTAAGAATTTAAGTGTCGCACAAAAGCCGAAAGACAGCTTCAAGTGTACAAGCATAGGTTCAATACACTACACAATAAAAGTGATCTCAGCACCCTCCTAGTACAATAAACTATAGCAAACACCAGTGCAAATAAACACATTTTTAAACTTACCCTCCTTTTGTGCGAGCAGCGGGTTCCCGAAGGGATTGCCGCAAAGGAAACTAATGCCCGGCTAGATACGTATCTATCCACAACATTGTCTGAAACATATCATTGTACTGGAAGAAGTGAGTATTTTAAAACAAAAACATCAGCTTGTAATTAGAAACCAGCACCTAAGTAAGACGTAACTTACACTGCAATTTATAATAGAAAGAAATAACATCGCCAGGGTAAGCTAAGCAGGAAAGTCACACACATAAATCGCAGAATATTGCTAGGTGGTAAAAGAGAATCGCTGCTGCCCACAAAGCAGTTGTGTGTAAATGATGTACGTGTACTTATTACTATTATTTTCATAGCAAAAAATATACGACTATCACAATATTAGAATCCCTACGTCGCCATGTCAAGTTTCAAAATGACATGTCTGTGTTAGAGAAATTCCGAGAAATGTGACATCGTTGGGTACACATTAGTTTCTAACTGCCGCACTCAGAGTCGTTCATTAAATTAGTGATAATGGGTATTTTACAAATTATCATTAAAACATCTAATTGACCGTTCCTCTCAGAGTCGAAAATAATTGATTGATTAGTTATGTGACAATTTTAAGTCAGGTTAGTGCAGTGCGTGTGTTATCCGGTGTTATCCGTAAGTGCGGAATTGCCACATGCAAAAAGCCATTGAAACAATATTATTAGTTACTCTAGTTTTTATATCACAAAAGTATTGTTTTCCATTATAATTAGTTACTAATATCTATTTAGTATAATTTTTACGTAAAAATCCATAATAATAATTTAATTTAATCAAACTTGAACTGTAAATGCCAAAACTTTTTAGATTTGGCCACACCGGACCAAAAGTCATTTATTATAAAATTAAAAAGTCAATGTCAACAAACAAGAAATACCCTTAATAATTCCATGAAAATACCAAACAAAAACATAATAATATCAAATTATTTATTTTGTGATCAAAATTGATCAAATAGATAAAGCCACTGCAAGTGGAGTCAGCCTGGGAAATCATTAACATACAAAAGTCTGAGCGGCACACTCGATATTGGCGAAATCATATAGGAAACGCCATAGAAAAAAGAAGAAGAAAAAGCCACACAAACCCTATCTTCATTAAAATAATTGATTAGTACTGTGATTGTCTTGGTAAGTATTGATAATTTCTTTGTTACATGCATGGGGCTCGATCGTTCCGGGAGTGGAATGACTGAGGAATTTAATTGTAATGCATATGTGCACAGTAATTAGTATTTTCTTATATTTTTTTGTGCTTAGATTATAGAATTATTCTATATTCTAAGGTGCATTATTAAAAAGTAACTAATATTTCTTTGCAATTTGCAGTGTGATACAATAACATTAAAAAGAGCATGGGACAATCTTAAGGCCATGACCTGTAAAACAACAGAGTGAGGGAGTTTATTAAAAACTGGAAATGGTCCATAAAATCCACCACTTTCCCCACAGCAAGGAGCTATCTTAAGCAGTAAAGAAGGTAACATTTATTTTCTACTAATAAACTGTTATGAAAATATAACAATTTATATAAATTATCTGTAATCTATCTGCAACCTATCCTTAGTTACTTTAATATCATTATTCAGGCTGCACCTTCAATTATATGTGAAGTGCAGAACTCATTTGATAATGATGGTATTGCGCTGTCCATCATCGCCCTGACTTTATCCCATCCTATTTGGGGTCGGTGCAGTATGTCCTCCTTTTCCATTCTCTTCTCTGTCACTTGTCATCTCCTCATTCACATCCATCACCTTCATAGGTATAGGTATTGCGCTGTCCATATAGACATAATAATCAAAATAAAACAGTATAAAATATTTGGGACAGTGAGTTTGACCTAGACTTTGCTATGGGTACCTATTAAATTTTATAAGGTTTTATATAAAATGGGCACTTGTTGATATGAATCAAGTTGTTTTATGTTACTTTTAGAAAAATTGTAAAACTTGGTGCAACTGGCTATTAGTGTATATAGTTCAATCATAACATGCAATTAGAAAAATGATTTAAATTAATGATATTATACCAATCTTTTTTCAGATCACATTGATATAATTATTAGATGAGGGCCATATTATCAAACAAATCTAAAGACTGATAATTACACACCGAGTCAAAAATATTTTTTTACCCGGAGAATCAAGTTAAAAAGAAATTTGCTGCTGAAATGGAGGAAGAGAGGAGTAAAACTCTTCTGGAAATTTGAAAATTACCGTTCAAGGAATTAAAAATAAATTGGAACTCAAAATAAAATATTTCTTTTAAATCTACTAGTTTCATTCAAAAAAAAACAAAATAAACCCCAAGCAATGAAAATGAATTAGCAGAAAAATAAAAAGATTAGGCTTATAAAAGAATTTCATTATATTATTTTAATTTGACAATTAGTAATATTAATTATGACTTTGCTTGATAAAATTTTGCTTTATTCTGTTTGTGTCTTCGTCTGTAGAAGGGAATTTTACATAGTCTTTCATTGTTCTTGCTTAGATAGACACTTTGGTGACAATTTGTGATACTCACTGTTGACCTAATAATATTTCATCACATCACCACCTAGTTTCTGAAATAAATATATAGACAGTAATGACAGATATTGAAAGTACATGCATACATACATAAATCATGCCTATATCCCGAAACGGTAGACCAAGGTGAATTAAACACCCACTATTCGCCAATTAAGTATGGTCCCGTGTATTACGTGGCGAGCCTATTGCCATCTATAGGGCACGTAAATCGCAGTATATTGCTTGGTTGTAGAGGATTGCTGTTGCCCATTACTCATCACTGTTTACCTTCAGTTGTTTTGTAGTTGACACCCATGGGAGAAATGGGGGTGACAATTATATTTTGCTCTGCCATCACCATACGGCTAATATTGAATGTAAAGTAATATACTAACCTGAAAAATCCCAGTTGCTAAACACTGCAATGTGGGCAAATGGCAAGCCTGTCCTGTTTCGGTGCTTTTTAAATCAGGTTCCAAAATTGGGAGTAAAGTATTTTTTACTGCCTGGAGTGTAAATCTGTATCTTGCATGTAATTCAAGCACATAGTTAAAGGATCAGAATAGCCACGTAAATATAATCTAGGCTGTGATTTTCTGAACCTTCTTACGTAATCTATAAACTTCACAAAATCTTCATCGTAATTTATTCTAAATAATTATTGAAAATATCACTATAAATGCACTGAAATATAATTACAACAAAAGATAACCCTACTTTTGAAATGTCAAAAAGACGTTAAAGACGTCACATAAGAGTTAAGTAAGGGTCATCGGTCACTTAAAATTTAGGGATCATTAACGTCACTATTGACCCATTAACTGACTCTGAGAGGGAATTTTATTTAATGTTTACTTAAATGCCATTTAATGATCATTAAAGCGACTCTGAGTGCGGCAGTAAGTCCCGAAAACAGTATTTAATACGAGTATGTTGTATTACTTACAAGAACTAACGATGTTAGTAGGTTTCTTAGCTTATTCATTATAATAATTATACGAGTATAAGTACAGAGGACTTTCTAGAAACAATGATATTTTTCCATTCGCAGGTATTATATAAATATAATATATAAATAAACATGCCATACAAACATAAAATGCCGCGTGGTGACGGCAGAGCAGAATACAATTGCCACCACCCCAAATCTTTCCCGTGGGTGTCGTACAAGGCGACTAAGGATAAATCTGAATATGATTAGGAATGGGCAGCAGCGTTCCGCTTATACCACCTAGGCTAGCAATGTACTGCGACTTTTGTGCCCGATAAATGGCAATAGGCTCGCCACCTATTACATGGGACTTGACATATTTGGCGAAACGTGGGTGCTAGTTCACCTCTGCCTGCCCTTTCGGGGATATAGGCGTGATTTATGTATGTATGTATAAATAAACAAATTTATTCTAGAAATTCTTTATTCTAAAAATCAATATTTATCATATTAACGAGCATTGCAAAATACGTAGTTAGTTATATTATTTTTTCTCAAAAGATGCTTTAATAATTTGTCGCAAAATTGTACCTATATAATAATATTATATGTAATTATAATATTCACGTTGTTTAATAGCATCGGTTATGACTCTTTACATGTATTTGCTTTATTTAAACTTAATACTGCTGCTTTGTTAGATGTATAACATACATACATAAATCACGCCTTTATCCCCGAAGGGGTAGGCAGAGGTGAACTAGCACCCACGTTTCGCCAATTATGTTAGGTCCCATGTAATAGGTGGCGAGCCTCTTGCCATATATCGGGCACAAAAGTCGCAGTACTTTGTCACAGGTGGTATTAGAGGAACGCTGCTGCCCATTCCTCATCATTGATTTATCCTTAGTCGCCTTGTACGACACCCACGGGAGAGATTTGGGGTGGTGACAATTGTATTCTACTCTGCCGTTATGGTTATGTATAATACATTTCATTTTTTGTTACCTTTTTCTTTTAACAAGTGAATTAAGGTAGCACATAAAAGTATACGCTTCTTTCATTATACTAAATTCCGAGTACTTTCAGTTCTGTAGTATAAGTTGGGTCTTAATACTAAAGTTGGTATGCTTAAGCAGCTAGTTCACGTACCTCCTAATTGCATAAGTGCAGAGTAGTAGCATAACACGCCGCATCACAATGCTTTGTACCAGAGTATGTGAGGCCACGGCGTCAGAGCTAAGACCACTCGGCTATAGAAAATTTGGGATATTGTGTCACCCGGCTTATGTCCAACTGAAATCATGAATCCATAAGACGTCATGGGAGATTGCCCGATATATAGCAATAAGCAACGTGGGGCACCCAAATGGCGTAGGACCACCAATAACAGCATATCGAAAGAGGGTTGATGTCAGGCAGGCGGTCGGCTGTAAAACCTTAGCCAAAACCTTGAGCAGTATGGATTATGGTAAAGTTATGTTATGGGAGATTGCCATTCCAATCACTCCCTCCGTTCATCGGTCTCTCGACATTGTGCGTTCCATCCCTTTTCTATAGGTACATTCATTCATCAATAGCACCTTTACGGTGTAATGGATGATATGAATCAATAGGGAGTGGATGGCAATATTGACGTCTGACCGATAGAATGGAAGAGGAAACATACTGCGCCGATCCCACATAGACTGGGAACACGGCAGGGAGAAGAAGCTTTCAAGAAAGTTCAAATAAATAAATAAATAATAAAAAAAAATAAAAAATGTTTATTTCAGTTTCTCAATCACAAGATACAATATTGTTTTTGGACAGCTCCTTTTAAGTTTAATAGAAAACTTGTGTTAGGAGCTACCCCTCTTCCTAAAACATAATACATCGGATTGAGTTTTTAACATACAAGGTTGTATTCTATTTTATACAATAATAAGAGTAAAACTTATTAACTACTTCAATTGTGTGTTAGTGTGTATGTGTGTGTGTGTGTGTGTGTTTGTGTGTGTGTGTGTGGGTGTGGTTGCTTGTGTGTACATATATAACTATTGTATTTACTATATAATTTCCAGAAGGGATTCAGTATCTTCGTATGTCAACTGTTTGAGCCAACTTTGTACAACCTTTTTACAATCGTGGAGCTTCATTGGGTAGATGTTCAATTTTCCGTTCAATACGTTGTACAGACGGGATGATTGGGCGTTGTACTGTCGCCTTGCAAAAACTGATTTAATCGGTTTTGAATAGGCTACTACAGATTTTCTTCGTCTATTAATCAAAGCGGGGTCGAAACCAATACTTTTGTGAAGCCGAAGTGTTACGTTCAAAATATACAGCTTGCGGACTGTCAAAAGATCTGCATATTGATATAAGATGTCTGTTGAAAATCGGCGCGGCCTAAAGTACATAACTTTCAACAGAAATCTCTGAGCCCTTTCTAATTCTAACATTTTCATTTTTGTTGCCCCACCCCATACTGGTATGCAATATTTTAATATAGACTGAGTTAGAGCAATATATATTTTATTCAAGAGATTCTTATTAGTGACATGTCTTAAGGTTTTGAAAATCCAAATAAATTTACGTACTCTATTCGTAATTTGCTCTAAATATGGATGCCACGATAGCCTATTATCGACTAATACACCTAGATATTTAGTATTGGAGACTTTATTTATAGTGGGACATTGACATAAAGAATTCTGACCGCCGCAAGTGTGTATCTTTATTGAGAAGTTAGTGCTTGGTTGAGTTCTTTTGTCGATGGCAAAACAAATGTAATTAGTTTTACTTATATTTAAAGTAAGGAGATTAAGATTAAGCCATTCTGTTATTTGTCTCAAACCATTTTCTACTGATTTGTGTACAGCTTCCCAAGAGTTTCCAGAGAATACAATAGCTGTGTCGTCCGCATAGCAAAATATTTGGCCATTTTTTATTGATAGGTTGCACAAACTGTTGATATATATTAAAAACAAGGTAGGCCCAAGGACACTACCTTGAGGGACTCCGTACCTTACAGTCACTTCTTCACTTACGTGTAGCCCAATTTTAACTCTTTGGGTCCTATCAGACAAATAACTTGCAAAAAGAGCAAGTGAGTTACCTCTTATACCGATGGCCTCTAGACGTTGTACAAGTATTGGAACAGAGACAGTGTCAAAAGCTTTCTTCAGATCGAGAAAAACTGTGAGACACTTTTTACCCTGATCGACCTTCGAAACAATTAACGACGTTAAAGCTATTACTGCATCCTCAGTTGACAAATCTTTCCGAAAGCCATACTGTGTACAGGATAAGATATTGTATTTGCCTAAGTATCTTAGTAGTCTTTCATTTAGTAACTTCTCCATTATCTTGGAGAAAACCGACAAGACTGATATGGGTCGATAATTGTTGACATCCTTCCTGTCCCCACCCTTGTACACAGGGGTTATTAAGGATCGTTTTAGTGGGCTGGGAAATGAACCGGTGGTAAAACATAGATTGGTGAAATGCGTTATGATTGGGACTACTATTTCTTGTGACTGTTTTAAAAACATAGTAGGTATATTGTCCCAGCCAGGTGCACTGCCCGAATCTAAACTTCTGAGTATGCTGTTCACTTCACCATTATCCGTCGGTAAGAGTACAAACGATGTCATTTGTGAACTATTGATAATTATAGGCTGTATTGTACAATTTGCAGTAATATTTGCTGCTAAGGTTTTTCCAATACTAGCAAAATAATCATTCACATAATTAACTGAGTCACGTGGCTGAGACTTAATCTGTAGCAGATTAATATTTGTAGTTTTAGCTGGCTTAAAGTGGGTTATTTTATCAATAACTGTCCACATTACCTTAGTATTTTTAGAAGATTCCGTTATCAGCTTTGTTTGGTATTGACGCTTTCGCTTTTTTATCAAATTGGAACAGAAATTACGAAATCTTTTATAGGTTAATTTTAATATATCATTATATGGATCAGTTCGCAATCTCATTTGCATTCTGTTCCTCAGTCTAATACTGCGTAATATCCCATCTGTTATCCAGGGTTTGAGTGTGCGTTTGGATCTTGGAATTGTGGTAGTTATGGTATTATCTGCTAGAGATTTCTTAATGGCATGAATCAGACGGCTAACTATTAAATTCGGATCTTGAATATGAAGTAGTTCTAGTGGATTAGTCATCATGAAGCTCAAGTACGATTGATCATAATTAGTCTTATTTCTAATTTTTTGGTGATTGCGGTTTATATTATGTCCATTAGAGATGTTCAATAAGACCATAGCATGGTCAGTCACTGATGTGTCTAGAACGGCAATGAAGGCTTCATGTTTACTCTTATCAATTTTTAAGTTGAAATGGTCAATACAGTTACTCTCCCTAGTTGGTAACAAGTGTCCCGGGAGGATACCAAACATTGACAAAGTGTTTAAATAATATAATCTATTGTTACGTTCATCAGATGGTTCTATTGTCCTAGGAATTAAGTTGATGTTTATATCTCCTGTTAGGATTATATTCTTATGTGTCTTGATGGTTTCTAAGTGTGCGTCTAGAGATTCTATGAAATTATCCGCATTACGATTAGACGGTGAGCGATATATTCCTATTATTATGAAGTCTGACAATTTAATTTGGAGACATGATGCTTGAACTAAATATATTTCTTCTACATGAAAATTATCTACGTCACTTTTTATGTATGCAACTACACCATCATTTTGATTCAAGTGATGGGTAGTGCAGTGAGCTGAGTAGTTCGAGAGAGCTGGGAGCATCTTGTTATTATTTAGTCTACACTCTGTCAAAACTAGTATGTCGACATCATATTTTAAGTCGGTTAATGTTACTTGTAGGTCATCAAAATTTTTAGTGATGCTCCTAATATTTTGAGTTACTACAGTTAAAGATGAATTTGATGTTATATATTTCCATAGATCCTGAACTACACACTTAATTGATCGTGCTATCTCATTATGATCTATGTCATTTATTATATTTATTAAGCCGTTATCCATTTAAAGATAATGAAATTCCGTTATACTTTACAAAAAACGTTGGTCGTATTGGCCGTGTGAGACCAGGGTATGTTTGGTCGTTTACATGACGTGTGAATGTGAAATTTAAGCATAAGCCTTTGTGTGTGGAGTATATAGCAAATATTTGTGTATAATAAATATGTATGTAACAGTTAATATGTTTGTAATGTATGGTTTTAAGTAATGTATGTGGTGTAGTGTGTATTACATTTAGACGTGAGATTATACTTAAAATAAATTTAAAACAAATTATTATAGTAAACGAATTACAAGCTAAGTAGCAAACATTTTGAACATTTTCGAATGCGTAAGCATCATTATAATAAGTATCAATTGAATAGCAAATGCTGTAGCTACGAAAATTAAGCAATGAAATCATATAGCCAAGAGATGAAAATATAGTGACCAAAGACTGTAGCTTGCCATACCTGTTATGGTCCAGTCATGCTATTTGAAGTAGGTGATGGATTTGGTCCTCGTGCTTAATGGATATGACGGGGGAGTTATCGTCTCTTCTGATAAAGACACGGCCAAAAGACGTCCAGCAGTATTTAAATTGCTTAGATTTGACTAAGTCCCTCGCTAGGAAGAACAGTCTGGCAGCTTTAGGAGTTAGTTGCTCTGAAACGTAAATGGGCGTCTCCTCGTTGGTGGTAAAACCCAGGTGTTTTGCTCGCAGTCTCTGTTTATGCTTAATATTAAATACTTTTGACATTTTCAAGAAGTCTGTTTTAATCATCGTTGAATTAATGTCGACAATGATGGAAGTATTTTTACTGTCGTTTTTCCCCGCAGTTCTGTATATGTCTCTTATATCTGACTCAGAGATTTCACAAACTATGTTTTTTGATAAGCAGGTAACGTATTTAATTAGATCAACCCTGGTTTCCTTAATTTTCTTTGGTACGTTTTTTATTTCGATGCTCGACTTCCGATTAAATCTCTGCGAATCTTCAATTTTTTCTTCCAATGTTGCGATATACTCTCTGTCTCTCTTATTTTGAGCTTCCAATAACTCAACTTTTTTCTTTAGTTCTTCATTCTGGCTGGTAAGAAAAGATATCGAATTTTCTATATTATGATTAGTTTTTTGAATGTCTTTGAGTGTTGGGTTTATTTTCTTGAGCTCATTTTCTTGCGCCGACATTAAGGTCATGATCATTGTCTTCATTTCTTCCTTAAATGCATCCAGATCAGACTCGCAATCTTCTCCTCTTCTCCTTTTTACTCGTTTTGAGATATAGTTAGGCGGCGTAACAGTTTCGCGTAAGTCAGATTCAGAGAGTGATTTATCCATATTCTAATATTATTGGTATAATATGTTATTATTTAATGTTTATTAGTGATAAGAAAATAATTAATAATTATACGGCACTTTTCCAAAATCAACCAGCAAAGTCACCTTACTAAAAGTCGCCTCGGTGTCGTATCGGCTGTCGATACCGATATCGGATCGGGTAATGTGAAACGTCCTTTCTGTGGTAGCTGCTCGCACTATATTCGTTCTCCTGTTGTTGTCCTCTTCTTACTTGCACTCGCACACGCGTTCGCTACCTCTTGCGATTTATACGAGCCTGGTACTAGCCGATATTAATTTTGACAGAAAATCGATATTTAAATAAATTAAAATAATACTTTTACAAAAATTCAATACGGAGCACACGTCTTATCGCTTTCGCGGTCCGGGGGGAAAGAAAATAGCCTTACTTAATAAATTAAACCACAAGAACTTCCTCCTCAGGCCCAATAAACTATTTTTTAAGGTTGGCACTAAGTATAAACAAAAGCAGAACCCGTTATTTCGATACATTTTATTTAAAGACGTTGAATTATGTATCGATTTCATTATCCGTAGTACGGACCGAAAGCATCAAGTCCCCTGAATACTAGTTTATTGGCCGCACTTTGTCTTACGCACACAAGCATAAATATGTATACAGTGAGAACTGTCCACTTACTGCATTTTAGACTGCTTCTGTTCTGTCTGCTCTGATAAATATAATTCTTATCAAGTTAACTACAATTTTATAAAAGTCGCAATTTTATAATATTCTTTTTATGAAAAAGTATTAAGAAAATTTTTGATGTAATTAATATCGAAGTTGGTTTGTTAATTTTGATCACAACACAACAACCTTAGACGGACCCAACTATAAGATAAACCACAAGTTCTAGCAAAAGGGAAGCGATACCTAAACACCTAGAATGGCACGGAGAAGCTATTGAATTAAAGAAATAGCCTAATTTCAATAGGGATCATGGTAGGACCTGATCATTAGGATAATTAAATCTCAACTCCGTCTTCATATTTCCAAATCCAATCCAATTTTATTATATAACATGTTGATTTTATCCAAATTTTACCAGAGTTACACGTTACGTTGATTCATATTATTATATATTTTCACATTAAATGATTTTTAAGTAAAGATGTTAAAAAAATGTATCAATATCAGTAAATTTTCGAAAAATTACGTTGTGACTGTGATGATGGAACTGCTAAAATTTTTCCAAACTGTCGAATTTATTTTTGAAGACTTTTAAGAAGTAGCGACAGGAAGTACCTACCCTTTGATAATAGTACGGGGATTGTTCTATAACAATGTCACGGACAAGGAGCGACTAAAGAATGTTTTGCTGGACCTCATATGGGAAAGTGTATGTCAGGAAAAGTGAGAATTCTACAATAATATTGATAAAAAACGAATCACAGGTGCAAAAGCTTTTTAATGAGGCCTGACTAGATTTAGATGGGTCTTTTATTGTTTTTAACATGATAATATTATATTGCATCTTATATTATAAGCTTACATTTGAAAAATACATATTCTATGGTTACACACATCCCTCAACTTATTCATACACATTTCTACACATCAATCACACACTTATACGAATCATCACTCCACAAGTATACAATTACACAACAATCTTTTTAACACTGTGGCAATCAATTTTACACATTAACCAGCATGTACATTTAACAGACGAATCAAATTTACACAAAAAAACTATTATAGCCTACATCTTAATTAATTTTTATAACTTAGCTAATTTATTCAGTTTAATTTACAATTCTCATGGCTGATCAACTTCATACGTTGAATGAAATAGACAATTTAAAGACCGCCAGAACAGTTCAGTGTGATACCACTGACTTTTCAAATTACTATTCTAAAAATAAAAATGATCTCACGATAATCTCCCAGAATATATGCAGTATTTACTGCAATTTTGATGACTTTTTACTGACTCTAACAGGTTTTAAATTTGGAATAGATATAATTACTTTAACCGAATGTCATCTTAACCCAGACAAACCAATTCCCAAACTAAGTGGTTACTATTCGTACCAAACTACTAACCATATAAATAAAAATGATGGAGTGGTAGTCTACGTAAGGGAAACTGTTACGTGTAATGTAAAAGAAATAAAAATAACAGAAGCTACTTGTTTGGAATTAGAATTGGCTAACACTACAATACTTTGCATTTATCGTTCACCTTCAAACAAAAAAAAAAGATAATTTTGTTTTCTCTTTGGGTACGCATTTGGACGCTTTAGGAGAGCAAAAAAATGTAGTATTAGCAGGAGACATTAATATAAATTTAATAAGTAAACCTACAGAACAGTCTTATGAATACTTAAACAGGACCATTTACCTAGAAATGTTGTCGACCTATGGTATTCTTCCAGGACATACCTTACCGACTAGAAAACAAAGTTGTTTGGACCATTTCATGTTAAGAATAAATACTAAAAAGGAAACCGCATTTATCGCCATCCTCCAAACAACTGTTACAGATCATTTCACTACTTTCTTGGCATTAACTAAAACTAAAATAGGACACAGTGTGATAAAAAATAAGACTACAGTTAACCTAAAGAATGCATTAATATATTTAAAAAGACAAAATATTAACAAATTGCTGTCTTATGATGATCCAAATTTTATAATTGATAGTTTAATTAAGAAAATAACTAATAGCTTAGAAAATAATACTAATATTATAAAAATACCTAAAAGTAAACGCATAATTAAACCCTGGATGACTCCTGGTCTGCTAAAATGTATTAAAAACCGTAATAATCTTCAAAAGCGTTCAAGTTCTGACCCGGATAATGAAATAAAAAAAAATCATTTACACGTTATAGAAATTTTTGCAATAATTTATTAAAAAAATTAAAAAGAAAGTACGAAAGACAGTTGCTTGCTAATTCTATTTCAAATAATAAACTACTATGGAAAAACATTGAACAAATAACTTTTACTAACAAAGCTAAGAAATTAAACCAAGAACTTTCTCAAATTGGACCTACACCCACAGATTCAGCAAACTATGTCAATGACTACTTTGCTAGTATAGGCAAGGATCTGGCAGAGAATATTAATTCAAATATTTCTCAAGCAGAGTCCAAAAATTACCTTAATAATATACCTGACCAACGCCAGTCAATGGTCCTTCTGGATACTGATTCTGGGGAGATAAATCTAATCATTATGAATCTGAAATCTGAGAGTGCACCGGGTTGGGATAATATCTCCACTAATTACCTAAAACTTATAAGATATGAAGTTATCCCTGTATTAACTCATGTTTTTAATCTATGTTTCCAAACAGGCACTTTTCCATTACTGTTAAAACGGTCAATCGTTACTCCAGTGTACAAGGGTGGGGATAGAAATGACGTAAGTAACTATAGGCCTATCTCTATTCTACCTGTAATATCTAAAATCTTAGAAAAGTTAGTTAATACTAGACTAATAAACTACCTAACCGCTTTTAACATTTTATCGTCAAACCAATTTGGATTCAGAAGTGGGATATCAACTGAAGATGCAGTGATATCTTTAAGTTCACTCATATCTGAAAAACTTGACAAAGGAAGTAAGTGCTTGTCTGTTTTTCTTGACTTAAAAAAAGCTTTTGACACAGTTTCTGTCCCCATCCTTCTACGTAAATTAGAAAAAATTGGTGTCAGAGGTACCACACTTTCGATTTTCCAGGACTATTTGAGGAATAGAAAACAAAAGGTGACTATCATACTAGTAGTTACATTGATGTACACTACGGCGTACCTCAGGGGAGTGTGCTTGGTCCTACACTATTTTTAGTTTACATAAATGACTTATGTACTATGAGTCTGCAAAATGCAAACATTTTCACGTATGCGGATGATACTGCCGTTGTCTTCTATGGAAACAGTTGGAATAACGTCAAGTTACATGCTGAAAGTGGTATGGTCCGAGTGGCAAAATGGCTTAAATACAATTTACTAACACTTAATACTAACAAAACAAATTACATTTGTTTTAGTATTAAGAATACCACACAAACAGAAAGAGAGCCAAATATCAAAATACACGAATGTAATGATGTGTCAAACGAATATTGTAATTGCCCATTAATAAATCAGACAAATCAAATAAAATATTTAGGTGTTTTGATTGATCACAAATTATCTTGGTATCCACAAATAGAATTAATATCCGGTAGAATTAGAAAATTTATTTGGATGTTCAAATCATTAAGGTATATAGTACCCAGTAGCCCTAGAAATTTACTAAATGAAATATACTTACAATTAGTACAATCAATAATAACTTACTGCATATCAATTTGGGGTGGAGCTTTTAAGACACGTTTTATTGAAGTTGAAAAAGCACAGAGAGCATTAATAAAAGTTATGTACTTCAAAAAACGTAGATATTCCACTAAAGCACTTTATGCAATAAGTAACTTACTTTCTGTTCGTAAAATTTATATTGTACAATTAATCCTAAAAAAGCATAAGAGTATAGTATACGATCAAGATATAGCTAATAGGCGAAGAAAAAACACTATCATTAAGGTACCAGCAACTAAAACTATCTTTGCTAAAATTCAATATTCTGCACGCTCAGTTCGTTTATATAATGAAATAAATAAAAAAATAAATATATACAATAAAACATATCATGACTGTAAATCTAGATTGATGACTTGGATTAAAACACAAAATTATGAAGAGATTGAGTTGATCTTGAAATAAATTGACTACTTAATTGTAATTAAAATTATGTATATCCATGCGCACAATACAGACACACACATTTATTCTCACACACCCACACTCGCACACATTCACACCAACACACACCTACACTTACATACACCCACTTTCACACACAGAATTCATTTTGATTTTATAAATTTATGTTTAATCTACGTGTTCAAAAATATTACTAACAACTGTAAACAACACTGTAACACACCTTAATTATGTACCTAAGTTATTGAAGAGCAGAGCCTCTGGCACAAGTATTTTTTACTTAAAAAGAGACTCTGACCACTAGTTATTTAATAACTGTATTTTAAGGTAAATAAATATTTTTGATTTTTTTTTGATTTTTGATTTTTTGAAAGAAATGACTATTGCACTTGTGAACTTCAAGCATCTTACTGACACCCGGGAGCGTCGAAAGTAGTGTTGTAAGTTAGAATCGGGAACAAAGGTAACACGATAGTCAGCTAGTAAGATTGCGATCGTGTAGCTCCATATAAAAAAGCGGCGTTCTGTAATTGGCAGCATTTTAATCGTCCACTTGCCCTTATCCCACGTTAGTTTGGGTTGGAGTAGTAGTTTTTTGTTATTTATTTATTTAATTAACTTCACAAGCAGATTGTGGTCGTAACAACTAAATAAGTACTATCAAATTAGTAAAACGGCTACTCAAACAATGTGAATATAACATGCACAAAGTTGAAGCTTAGTGTATTAAAAAAAAGTATACTGGTATAAGAGGAACGCTGCTGGCCATTACTCATCGCTGATTTTGTCCTTAGTCGAATTGCACTACACACGAGAAGAAGAAGGAAGAGATGAGGGTGGTACCAATTGTACTCTGTTCTGCCGTCACACTTCTCGTTATACCATCTAGCGATATGCTGCGATTTACGTGCCATAACCTAACCTAGCATGGTTGGCGAAAAGTTGGTTAAGACACCTCTGCCCAACATTCGGAGATAAATAGGCGAGATTTAAGTTATTATTTATAAGGGTACTGAATAAAGAAATCCCAGTGCAATACAGCGGAGAGCTTAACGGTATAACAATGTGCCAAAGCAGCGTCTACCTAGCAATTGTACGTCTTAATTACATTAGCGTCGGCAGGTGGAAGCATGCCACCATTTGAATAATGCACCTCAACGCAAACCCAACCGCCCACTTTACACTGTTCGTTTGAGAGTAATTGATAAACGACTTATCTTAACCGTGAGATGAAGCGTAGTTGATCGTGACATCCATTAACGCCTGTGACATAGTTTAACCTCGTAAGTGTAAAACACCATGTATCACTGAAGAAAGTGTTATCACACACACAGGCGTATCAGTCACTTTACTCCCTCGATGAAGAATATTATATTACAATAGTAAATAAATAAATATTAGAAAAATAAATACAAATAATAAAAGGTCATAAAATTTTGAAAAACTAAAATCATAAGTGCAATTTTTTGATAATATAATGTTTTCTTATATTTGCAAGAGCACTACACATTTGAAATAAAACAAATTTTACGGATAAGACTCGCGTATAATTAGGTGTTTGGCATGTTAATTACGGGGGTTCCCCCGTGACCACGGCCGCTGTAAAGTGATCGAAACGTCGGGTTAAATAATTAACATGCCAAACACCTAATTATACGCGAGTCTTATCCGTAAAAGTTGTTTTATTTCTTATAATACTTAGATAAAATTTTTATTATTATAATGAATGAAAGGGTATCGCAGTGAATGTGTTTAATGTGTTGACGACAAGATCAGAGTAACAATCGCTAAGTGTACGCCGGTGTACCAACAAAAGTTTAATAAGTGCCACAACGAACGGTTGGTCTTGTACGTGAGTACAAATTGTGCGGCGGCGGAATGAGAGGTAAATCCGTTTTAAACCGCAGTAGACGGGACGCGGAGCTCTCGATCCGTCACGCTCCGCGCAAACTTAATCCCTCATCAAATCCAGATTAATTAAACGGGAGCCGACCGCGATCCAGCCGAGCCACTTACGTGCGCGTGTGTACAATACGCCTTCGAGCAGACGTGTGCAGCCTCTTTAATCAACTTGTGATACTGCCAATTGACAATTTAACACGACTTAGACACGATTATGATAAGAGGAGCTCGGCATAGCGTGGCATAGCGCGCTTAGTCTGCGATTGTGTAAACTAAGCAATATTCGATAAGGCCGGCCATTGGATGGGTGACCAAAAATTTATTATGTCGAGTTCCTCAGTGCTTTTGGAAGGCACGTTAAACCGTTGGTACCGGCTGCATCTGCAGTCGTTAATACCCACCAACCCGCACTGGGCTGGTGGTGGGTCATGGCACAATCTCCCTATATTCTACCATCCTTAGGCCCGCGCTAAGTAAGGGCTGATGGTGATCATGATGATGAGACATGATTATGAGTCTTTGATAGGAATAACAGGCTCGAGCTATCGCACTTTGCAAATGATTTCGATGGTGTGACTCAGGCATAGCAGTGGGGATATTACATACCTACATACTAAACGACTATATCCCCGAAGGGGTAGGCAGAGAGAAATTAAACACCCACTTTTCGCCAAATGTTAGCTCCCATGTAATATTTTCATAAAATTTTCATTGAATTTATATTATATATGTAACTAAGGGAGGAAAATACCCGACTGAGTTTCTTGCCCGTTCTTCTCAGAACAGGGCCTCCCGGTAGCTTATAAACGGATGGCGTAGATTTTTCGCTAGATATTGAAAACTTGTGTGTCCGTATATGTAGGTTGGGGGTTGGGGGGTTGATTGGTAGTGCACGGCATGTTTCGGTTTATGTGATTGGCGAGTTGTGGGATTGTATTTGGTGCATAATTTACAATGTACCTGCAATGTCATAACTCGTTGACAATGGTGGGTTTCTCTACAGCCTACTTGCGTGCCGTTCTGCTAGCGGAGCGTTGGGCCCTGATGCGTTTAGTATCATCTTGGTATTGAACGCGGCAGGGTCGGCGCTTCGTTGCGGATCGGGGCGTGGGCGGGTTCGGGAGACCTATCATTACAGACTGAGGCATGCTGTGCACTCCCCTATTTTTTTCTTGGACACACGGGTTTTCGGTATCTAGCGTCTTGACGATTCATAAGTGTATTGTAATCATACCAGATATGAATAAATGAATTTTGACTTTCACTTTGAATAGGTGGCGCTGTTGCCATGTATTGGGCACGTGAAATCGCAGTATATTGGTAGGTGGTATTAATAGAGATAGCTATGATACTAGAGATAGCTATGGTATTCATCATCGTCTTTACCCTTAGTCGCCTTGTACGACACCCTGGTACGGAGAGAGATGGTGGTGACAATTGTCTGCCGTCACTACACGGATATGGGCCATCCCCATGATATTATAGGCTATAAAATCCCCATACCACAGGCTGTCGCTATGGATGGAAGGTTGGGCCTTAAACCACCATTATCATCATTATCATCCGGGTCATCCGCCTGATGGCGGGCTGCGGGCATCGAGCGGTAGCTCATGTCCGGCAGAAGTTAACATTTTTGCTCCCTATAGTATAGTGCACCAAGAGTGGTTGGCAAGAACTAGCGTTCTATTAATTCCCACCTATCCCTGAAGAGAGCCGTAGGCAGCAGAGTGAATTTTCACCGGATTCAAACATTTTCAATCGGTTTTATAAATTAACGTGCCCCCTTTGGGCTTCTTTCCCCTACGCGTGTCATTACCTCTTATCTCGTGCGAGGTTACGCGCCAAATGGCTTCCACTAAATAAAAAAATCTCCTGAATCACAGCGATTTTTTTTTCAACCCTTTATTCCACCATGGTAGCATTATAACAATGGATATGCGATAATTGTTACTCTGACATTGATTTATGTAGCAGGAGGCAGTTAGTATAACAAGTCTATCATGCCGCATCTGAATAAGTAGGTCATCTGAGAGCCCCTTTCTGAAATAAATGTTGTCAGCAAAGCTACAATGCCAGGAATAACTACGACATGTTACGCAAAGGCAATGAAAAATGTATTTTATGTATTACGTTCAAAATTCGGATCCTTATTCACGTCTTCTCGCTATTTCACGTTGCAAAATCGGATTAGCTCGCCTGTTATGAATCATTAGTGTACGACCCTACAAATTTGATGTAGGAAAAGCTATTAATTACTGCTAATTAGGACACTGCTTAGACCTTTGTTATCGTGTGTAAGCGGATTTTTA
The DNA here is from genome assembly GCA_963931975.1 of Cataclysta lemnata. NCBI lineage: Eukaryota > Metazoa > Arthropoda > Insecta > Lepidoptera > Crambidae > Cataclysta > Cataclysta lemnata. The sequence goes on from OZ008343.1 coordinate 6,598,400, forward strand.
CTTCTTATCTCCAGATAATTATAGTTGCTTATGACAAAAAAGAAATAGTTGATTAGTCTTTTCTGGTTCGCAGGAAATTCAATATAGATCTCAATATAGGTAGAATCTTAATAAATATTGAAAACTAATGTCTGGAAAATGTGTGAAAATATATTTTTGACTATTTAATAATAAGTGAAATCTATAAAAGTTACGGTATTAAATAAAATACCTGATTTTAATATTGTATTCATTAATAATGTTTGAAAAAAAAAGAGTATTGAATAGTTATTTTTTAAGGTATCAGTAATTGTTTCATGGGGTGAGATTAACCTCCTTCTTATTCAGTTACTTTGTCCACCATCAACATCAACCCAACCAATTTTGACCTCAATGCCCAATAGCCAAAATCTGTTTTCTGATTTACTTTCGAAAAGCAAGTAACACCAAAATAGCATTTCGGAAAACTTCCCCTACGAAATTAATTGGGTGGTAGCCGAGAGTGAAGTTTAAAAACGAATACAAAAAAGCGCCGAGAGATTAACAAGCATTCAAGGCGGAGTGTACGTAATACAATCAAAACTTTTGATGAATTCCCCCAAAACTGTCTTTGTTTCCCCTTTCTGTCCAAGTTAAATAATAAAATCCACTGAGCACCCCTCCATCTGAGTCCTATAAGGAGTTTTTCTCAAAAAAGTTACATGAAATAAAATTATAATGCTTTTTAACTGTTGCCGAATAAAAGTTTTGTACTAAAAATGTACTGTAACAGCACATTTTTTCACAACTACTTTATTGAAAGGAATGAATGCGTAAAAACTACTATAATTGCAGCAAAACTAATATTATTTTTCATACTTGGTATACTTAATCATACTATCGGAACAAAATAGCTACGACAAATATTCGTAGCCAACGTTATCTGTAGTTACTGTAGTATTGTCACACCGAAGCTGCTACAAAGGCTGTTGGTAATCGAGAACATTAAGGTATAAATTACAAATATGATATCGTGGTTTTACATATTTCTTTGTGATACCTTTTCTAAATTTTATATATTGTTCAAATAGCGAACAAATACTGTTGGACTGGCTATTGGCCAAGAAGTACCGTGTTCAAATCCTGATAGGGGCAAATGTGTTTTAATAACACAGACATTTGTTTTGAAATCATGATTGTTTACTTGGTGTCGGAAATCGTAATTATTTATAAGTTTATTTTATAAATACTAAAAGGCTTGGTCCGAATCTAGTAACCATAACACATGTGCTACTTAAAAATATGATATGGTTGTTTTTATACGATTAAAAAAGAGTCCCTCTGTCATTCGATTTGTTTTCGATTATACCTCCGTAATTTGCGTTGTTGTAATAGTCCTCATAACATATAATATTGAGTTGTTGACAAATAGAGCAGTTGGTAAGAGACATTTAATGTCTGTTCCTGACATGGGTAAATCGAAGGAAGATTGTATAATACTGTTTGTATTACGTTGAACGTATCTAATATACACAAACCACACAAAAACGTATACAGGAATATGTACACAGACGTTTGTAATTTTATTTTTTCTTGCCCTAGATTGCTTTAAACGTTAACAGAAAATCTTGTTAAAACAAGGGCTTATTTCATTCGCGATTCCGTCGGGAAGAAAATCTATATTCATTTTCATTGAAAATGCTTATATTCTTTAAGGTCATTATATTCTCCCTATATTCTTCCATCTATAGGGCTGGCTTGTGCCCTAGAGTGGTGACATTAAAATGCTGATAATGGTGATGAACAATATTATTTTAGATACGTTATTATGATTTTAATGATCCGGGATGCGATTGAAAAAATAACGTAGAATGAGACTTGAGGAGCACGTTAGCGCAGTGGCATAGCGCGCTTGGCCTGCGATTGCGTAAACTAACCAATGTCGCCAAGGCCGGTTATTGTATGGGTCACTTAGGGGTAATTTATTATGTAATAATGTCCCCACTGATGTATCACGGGCCTTCCTGGATGAAAGAATATAGGGGGATTGGGCCATAACCAACAACGCTGGCTCAGTGAGGGTTGGTGGGTATTAATGACTGCAGAAGCAGTCGGGACCAACGGCTTAACGTGCCTTCCGAAGCCCGGAGGAACTCGAGATAGTAAATTTTTGGTCACACATCCAATGAACGGCCTCAGCCGAACATTACTTAATTTACGCAATCCCAGGCCAAGCGCGCTATGCCACTGCGCTAGCGAGCTCCTCAATTAGTACTTTGCAGTGGCAGTATTGATTGTAATGATGTAGAGAAAATTGTTTAGAATTCTTCGCTACTTTACGAATTTCTCTCCTATCTTTCTTGCTCTACATTTGTAACACACACAAATTTATCTCCGAAATAATCAATGGCACCGAATTCCCGCCTAATAAAACTAGGCGTCTTCCGAAGTTGGTGGATTCGGGATGTTTGATCCGAGATACGGAGCGCCATTAATTGCCCATATCAGATGATTTATCGTCTGACTGTGAGCGATGCAGCGCGGTAGGAATGAATCACGGCTCGCGACCACGTCTCAACCCTCCATTTTCATACGTCACAAGGGTTCATCCTTGGATCAACTGGAAGAATTTATTGAGATTGTTTACCCTCAAGAATGTAAGCGACTGTCTCCTATTTTTGTAAAACGGTTATTCTTTTTATTTTGACAGCTGACGAATATAAATGGACGCCGTATTGGGCAGGTATTATGTTATTATGTAATGGCTTTGAGTGTTTTAAATTGTTTGAAAGAATATTTGGTAATTCTTTCATAATTGACAGACATTTATTATGTTCTTTGATTAAATTTTGGATTAACGTAAATAAATGTTGTTCCCGTCTAAAAAATATTTAATAATTGTATAGAATTGGATATAATTGTATTTCTAATATGTGTGGTGAAGGCAAAGTACATATCAGGTGTCGTTTTTTTATAATAAATAAGTCCAATAGTTGTTATGGCCTAACGTTGTCAATGATAATGTTAAGTTTATAATGGAATTCGATTCCGTATTAATTACCTCTTTATTTATTCCCAGTAACTAGCAAATAGCTCTTTATAATTATTTCGTAAGTACGGTTGGCTCGTTAGTGTATATGTTACCGGCAATGTGTATAATTCAGGTATTCTATATAATACCTAGGCAATGTATAGAATACCAGGGGTATCTTGGCAATGTATGTAATATTATGTACTTTATTGTCGATTACATACTTTACCTAGGTAATGTATACAACTCCTAGGGATTGTGTAGTCTCCCTGCTGTGCCACTGGCAATGTTTAAAATAAATAATATAGATCTCGGTCCATATTTTGTGGGTAAATTATGAAAATTTAATCAAATCCCTAAGGAATGTGATGAAATCCCTGCAGACGTTACAATAACTATTAGATTTTAATATATATAAGCACAACTTACTGAAACTCGCCGGCCGCTATCGCGACACGCTCGCTTCGCTCGCTCGGTTCGTGCTGGTCGTTGGTTCATGTACAAACCTAACCTAACCAACTTACTAACTCATGTCGGTAAATAGTAAGATTTACAACAATTCCAGATATTTTTTGCACGCATAAACCTTCATTGCTCTCGTGTTTTACATATATTACCGGCTGCACATTCGGTATTGTATGGAATACCTAGGGAAAGTTTAAAATAAATAATATTTCATACATTACCTGCACGTTTTAGGTATTCTATACATTACCTAGGTAATGTATATAATACCAGGTTATATACATTGCCGGTGACATATATATCTTTCTAGTAGGTAATTGATTAAATTAGATTATAATAAAATAGAAATAAATAAATAGATTATATGTAAATATATATTTTTGTTTATAGCTTTCAATGCTAGCCTGGGAGTAATGATGAGTCGACTCCTTCGGGAATAAGCAGGTGTGATTTATGTATGTCTCTAGTAGGTACTGAAATACTGCGCTTAGCATGACCTATTCATGTATATACATCTTATTGATGTGTGTGACGGTGGAGCAGAATGCAATAGTTACCGTTGCTCCCGGTGTGGGATAACAACATAAGGTAAACGCAGAGAGTGAATAAGTAAAAGGCAGAAACTTTCCACTTATACCACCACCTAGCAATATACTGCGATTTACGTGCCCGATAGATGGTAATAGACTCTCTATTACAAGGGACATAATATAATTGGAGAAACGTAGGTGTTAATACACCTCTGCCTACCCCTTTTGTAATAAGTATGTATGTCTGTAATTATTAGTTAGTTAGTATGTAGGGTATATACTGGTATATGGGGCCTGTCTTAACTAAATGTGCATGTACAAAGATTTTGGTGGTTAGAAAAAGAATTTCGAAAAATTATGGCACTAATTAACTTGCCGAAATTCTTCTAACCTTTACACTTCACGTTGTAAGCCAACGGGTGCTTTTATAAACTATTCGATTAAATCGAATAGTTTATAAAAGCAAACCCAAGCTTAACCGAACGCACGGTATTTGTAAAAATATCTGCTTTGGAATGTTTGAACTTTATTTCTACATTGCGAGGGTACCCGTACATGATTATACATCTATATCACCGTCCTAGAATAATTTACCTACTTAGTGGATCGGGTATCTCCTGCCTATGATTTCCATGTTAAATGTTCCATCCTTTACTTAGCCTGCTTTAGTGCTTTATGATAGCGTTATCATCGTGCCTCGGATAAATTTATTATAACTAAATTTTATACTGCTTCGCTTTATTGAATGTGAACTTCTTAATAACCTTTCTATAGTATGAGAAACTCGGAAAGTACTAAATTAAAGTGCGTAACATCGGTCTACGCTCCTCGCTATCTAAGCTTATGGAAGATTCCTCGTAAAATTTTACGACTCGCATTATGGGTCTGGAATAAGCGGAATGACATAACCATAATAATACGTCTATAATTTATTATAATACATTTATGTATTTAGTTATGAATACAAATGCGAGCTATTTTTTATGGTGACTCATCACTTTTACGAGGGAACTTGTTACAGTCTTGTAAAAGGATCTGTCTTTGATTCTTCTTCTTGTTCTCCGCTTAATGACTTAAGGTCAATCATTTTTTTCAGTCTCTAGTATTTTCTGAGTTAAGTCGTGTTTGCTCATCCCTAAAGAGGGTAGGTGTCAGGCAATCGACGGGTTGCAAAACCTAAGCCAAAACCGGATTGGAAATGTTATAATCCCAATCGCTCTCTCTGTTGGACGTACTCTGGACATTGTCCTTTATATCTCTTTTTTATACATTAATTCGTCACTAGCACTTTTCCGGTGTGAGGGATGATATATTATGTTTCTCTTAGGCAGCACTATACTACTAGAAGAGCTCAGTCACAGCGAACAAACAATGTATCGAGCAACTGAGTAACGGTTGAGTAACGAAAAGTGCGAAAGTTTGAATAGAAATAAAGTCAAAGTAATTCTGAACCTAACTACTACGGCAGAACAAGATTAGCAACACCTGAATCAGGATAAGAAAGTTTTCGGGATATCTTAGAATATTTACAATGTCTGACGGGTTACAGTCGGACCGATCTCAACATCTCCTAGCGAGTTCGGGATTGGAGGAAGTTGTTGATGGTGTGGAATACCTTTTGTATAGTCTATGGGATATACTCTTCCAAAAAAAAATTAATGTCACACCTGATCATAAAGTGGACTTTTCAGCCCACTTCGCGTAGGTACGGAAAATTACACTTCTTGGTCAGGGGGTGACATAAAATATAAACTTACCTCAGGCGATAAAAAAGAAAGCCTCAGATCGTATATTTATCAAATACGTGCGGTCATTTTTTTTATCGTCCTTGGTATATGATCTACTATTTCATAACTGTATTTTTCTGTACACTTAATAGTTTGATGAATTTGATTAGTCAACTTGAATAGCACTGAACATTTTCACAGCCTTATATGTGCTAACTAATTTAATGGGTAGTAATTTAATTTACTTTAACTGAGCATTCGACAAAGGCGGCTGATGACGGCCGCCTTAGTCGAATGCTCAGATTGCTGGGTATTGGCCGAGAGGTCCCGGGTTCAAATCCTGGTAGGGGCAAACTTTGTGATGACCACAAATGTTTGTTTTCGAGTCATGGTTGTGTATATGTTTATGTGGTATATTTTCAACATTTATATACATAATTATATTAAAAATATGTCCGTCATCTAGTATCCATAACACAAGTGCTTAGGCTACTTACTTTGGGCTAGATGATAGGTGTGAGTGTAAAAATATTGATTTATTTATTATTTAATTATTAACTAAACGTTAAAATTGCATGTAACGTTCCAAAGTTTGATAGATTGGTTTGTTCTGTGATATTTGATGGCTCTTTTGGAATTTACTTACACTTGCACCACGTATTGTGTAGCTTGATTATATTACATGAACACGACATGTGTAACGTACACTATGCATGTGGCATACTCATGAACCTTACGCATCATCAATCCTAGGAACCTCTCGAATTCTTCTTGATTCACGAAGTGTACTTATAACATTAATAGCAGCCATGGTTTCTGAATTCCTTTTAAAATATGACAAATAAGTTAAAGGTTTTATCAAATGTTATATTACGTTAAAAGAATTGTGGACGTCTAAATTTTAATTTGGTACATACTTAATATAGTTTAGAAATATTGTGAAGGGCCCCGCAAATTTACACTTAGGTCACAAGTCCCAAGCACTGCTCTTGATTTCTGTGTCACCACACTATGGATCCGTCACCCGCACGGTGAATGCATGGAATGCTAAGAGTTATCGTTTCATCTTTATTACGGCAAGCCACGCCATATCAGTGTATACATTTACCACACAAAATTATGTACTGAAGGTAATTAATACTGAAAGGTAATTAGTGTTACAATTTTATTTCTTGCACACGAAACAGTTGCATGATTACGAAAACAGGCGACGTGCTCTGCCATATATCTGACAATTGACCCATTTTCTTCCCCACCATCTTACATAATTCAAACTGCTTTAACAAAAGTTTCCCTAGGAGTGCAAAGTAACATACGACTCTGCGAGTTATTGGGAACACGTAGTGGAAAGCTGTGAGCAGAGTAATCTGCATTAATGAAGTCAACAAAAGATGGCTTACCCACGTCATGTTAATTATGTGCCTTGTTTCTAAATACGAATATATGACGCTTTCACGACTTGGTATTTTTTATCACTTTTTTATACATTCATTAATACCTTTACGGTGTGATAGCTAAATGGCGTCTGACTTATATGAATAAGAAGGAAGAGACCAATACTGCATCTACACCAGATAACCTGTATAATAAAAATTATAACATTCTTAGGCATAAAGCGACTTTGGACTCATGTTATTTTCATAGACATGATGGACGAGGTTTTTCTTATTAATTAAAGTTTTCAAATTTCGAGGGGCACAATTCACGCTATCTCTAGAGCATCAACTCCCAAATATCCCGAGAACGACATCTCCAACTTACAAACAGAAACATTAACATAATTCGTGAAACTCCTGCGATTCCGGTAATCTTTTGCGACCGATCTCGTAATTTTTCAAGGCAGCAAGCAGACAGAGAAGACCGATATTTTCTGATCCATTAGCTCGCTACGTTTTCTATTTCCAAAAGCTCCTCCTATAAGTTCTCGACAGTGAAAAATATGGGAACATAAAACATGAAATTAATTAAATACGAGTTGAACGCAAAGAATAACCGGTCCGATATTAGAGGTATTAGAGGTCGGGGATCGAGCATGCTTGTTCATTCCTGCCACGTTCGTTTGGCTTCATTCGCGCGAGTCTAACGGCGTAGATAATAGAGACTTACTGCGCACTTTACTCCGCCATACCTCGGGCCATAATTCTCCCAGAGTAGTTTTCACGCCAAAGTAAAAGCCAGGAGAATCGAGCTGCCGATACAAAAAGTTGTGACCGCCTAACTTTATTAAGCTCGAACAAAACATTGCCGTGACTATTTTTAAATTTAATCACTTCTTAAGTTTCATATTAAGTTGCACAATTTGCTCACAACTTTTTTTTTTTTTTTTTTTTTTTTTAATTTATTTAGGATTACAAACAATTACACACTTATGCTATACAAAAAGCTTATGTTAAAAAGTATTACTTAGAGTGCAATCAGCACCGTAATCCTCAGATTATTGCATACAAAAATAGAAACACATTACTACCTACCTACCTATTAATTTCTAATAGTCACTCTAATGACATCATAGGTAATCACAATTTTCATACAACTGGAGTGAAACATTCTAAATTATGAATGTCGTAGTTCCCTATTTCATAAAAAAAAAATATATATAATTGTAAGTACCTACCAATAGTATATTAAAGTTTTAAGTATAACTACATAATATTTATTTATATTTGCACACTTTTTTTGCACCCACTTATCTTATCTGCGCATATAGGTAATTATTGTAACCTACTTACTATTTTATTTCTAAATGAACCAAACGACAAAGCGAATGGATCAATATCACCAAATTTGTTGTTGTATGACGACAGGATTCTATAAAGTGGTGCGCGACGTCCAGCATTCGTGTTGACGTGTCCCAGATAGAATAGCTTGTGACTATACATTGAGCGAATACGTACCGAGCTACTAGGAATTCGGTATCGAATATAATCTGTTAGATCACTGCAATCAAAATTACCATGTAAAATTTTGTACAGCATTAGAGCATCCAACAATATTCTACGGGATTCTAAATTTAGTAAAGAATATTTTTCTAATGATTTATCATAAGAACATTTAGGATGTCTACATTTGTAATTAACTCTTCTGACAAACTTGCGTTGAACTGCTTCTAGAACGTTATTATACTTATCATAAAAGGGATTCCAAATTACTGTGGCATATTCCAGGTGGGATCGAATTAAAGATTTAAATAAATACAGATACGTGCTTGGTTTTTTAAAAGCTCCACATGAACGCATAACGAAACCATACATTTTATAAGCCTTACTAATAACATTACTAATGTGACAGTTAAAATGCAACTCAGAGTCCAGCAGAACACCTAAATCACGTATAACATTAACTTTTTTTAGGTCAGACTTACAAAGGGAGTATGTAAATGGAACTGTAATAGTTTTTTTTGTGAAAGTGATAAATTTACATTTCTCAGTGCTCAAATATAATTTGTTGGTAATGCAGTATTCAGTCAGGCGATCGAGATCTTGCTGCAACTCAAAGCAGTCAGAAGTATGTTTTATCTTCTTGAAAATCTTCAAGTCGTCAGCATATAATAGAAAATGACTATTTTTGAAACACTGGTCGACGTCATTAACAAATAACAAGAATAATAGAGGCCCTAATATAGAGCCTTGTGGGACTCCAGATGTTACCGATATACTTTCAGATACGTGGCCATTAATTACGACTTTCTGACTCCTATTCGAAACATACGATTTGAACCACCGTAAAAGGTCACCTCGGATTCCGTTGAAAGCAATTTTTTTCAATAGTATACAATGATCCACCTTATCGAAGGCCTTGCAGAAATCAGTGTATATTGCATCTACTTGGATACGTTGGTCCATACTCTCAAATAAAAAGTTAGTGAAAATCGTTAAATTAGTAGTAGTTGAACGCTGTTTTACGAACCCATGTTGCTCTTTTAATATAATTTTATGTAGCTGCGGATACACAGCATTGTGTACTAATCTCTCCAAGACCTTCGAAAGTGTGGAAAGCAATGAAATGGGGCGATAATTGCTAACGTCATTCTTAGGTCCTGATTTATGAACCGGTGTTATATTTGCGCGTTTCCAAATCAAAGGAACAACCCCTTCCGACAGACATTTGTTGTAGAGAATAGTAAGGGGTCTTGAAATACTATCAGCTGTCAATTTTAAAAATAATGGCGGAATATTATCAGTACCAGAGGATTTAGTTACGTCCAAAGACTTAAGCACGTCAAGAACCTCAGTTTGGGAGAATATAAGTTTAGCTATTATGAAGCTACTCATAGGGTTGTCAGCCTGAGTAGAATGTTCTTCATAATAATCATTCGCTGTGCTAGTTTCAAACACTGAGCTGAAAAAGCTGCTAAAGAAGTTACAAATATGTCCGGGATTGTCAGACTCGTTTTGATTGTATTTCATCACTCCAGGAACGCCATTTTTACCGCTATTTTTATGTACATATGTCCAGAACACCTTTACGTCACTACGGATACCCTCCTCGACGGAGTTTATATACACATTAAAACAGTCCCTACTTAATTCCTTAAATCTGCGCCGATAAATAGAAAAATCCTCATAATCGCTACTGTTGCCTGTCTTTTTCCATTTAATCCACGATTTATTTTTATTTTTATATATATGAATTAAAGGACGTGTGAACCAAGCGGGATATTCGTTTTATTTTTTGAGTCTGAGAGGTATGTGCATAGCTATAATACTGTATATATGTTCATAGAATATATTTACACATTCTTCTGCGGACAATGAATGAAAGACGCTATTCCAGTCGAATGCATTAATGTCTGAATTTATTATACTGTAGTCACCTTCAATAAATCTGTACATTGGTTTATTAACTATTGTCATAGACCTACAGCCTATGTCAACAGAGGTTAACGTCAAAAAAGGCGGATGATGATTATCAATATGCACCAATGGAGTCACTGATATTTCACAAACACAGTCCTCATTATTTGAAATAAAAAGGTCCAGTATGTTACCTTTAAAATTAGTAGCAATATTAAATTGATATGCTTGCAGCAATGATAAGAAGTTAATTATACAATAGTCTATATCACCACTATTTTTATTTAATATTGGTGACAAATGTGATTTATAGTTCCGCTCCCAACCAAGTGATGGTATATTAAAGTCACCTATAATGTAGAACTTATCTGTTTGATGTGACGTAATCGTATCATATATTGCATCCAACGACAACTGGTACGTATTATGAGACTGTTGAGGTGGTATGTATAACGCACATAGCATATGCTTAAAGTTACGGTTACTAGAAGGTATTTGAACAATTACACAGTCTATGTTCACTGGAAGAAATGTCATACAGCTTCGAACGACCAAGTTACGGGACACCCCTACCAGCACTCCACCCCCATCCTGTTTACCGCAGGCTTCAAAATTGCGATCACTGCGAAAGATTCTGTATCGGGAATCCAAAATCATTTCATCAAGAATAGTAGATATTAACCAGGTTTCTGTCAAGACTATAATATCGTATGATTCCGATAAAACATTCATGTAAAGCGTACTGAGTTTAGATCGTAAACCCCTACAATTTTGATAGTAAATAGACAACTTCTCAGTAAAAAAGCCTGTAAACAACAATTAATATTGATGTTACTTTATTGAAATAATAGCACAAAGCGTGATATCTGCATTCACCTCCATTAAAAAAACCTTTTGATCGCAATATTATAAATACTACATAACCATTACCAACATCTAAATAGACATAAAATATTGACTTCATGAGAGTATATTTAACACTCCTATAAATAACTAAAATCGTTAGGAACGTTACAAAAGTATATATTAAATGGACATTAAATACATATATCCTCAGAGCATATTTAACACTCATATTATATATCCGGTAGTATGGGCCATACCTACAGTAGGTACTGCCCCAAAATAAAGACTGGTTGCCAGCTTGTCGCGATGTAAAAGTAATTTTTGAATAGACATTAAACATTGATTTCATGGGTATATAATTAATATTCCTACAAGTAGCGAAAATACATAAAAACGGTATAGAATTAATTTTAAAAAAGTAATAATATTGTAATGACTTCTTCAGAATGTATTTAGAATTATTTACTGTATAATAAATATAAAACTTAAATATAATAAGCAAGTGCAATTGTGTGCAAATCGATAATAAGTTTATATTATTATGTTTACAAAATAATATTGGTATGAGTAGTATAGTACTTACATGCGTGTGCATTTTTTGTCGGCATGGAATTTGCCAACAAATAAATCCATCAATGAAGTTTATCCATCCAAATCCATCATCAAAAAAATCGAATATTAACTTGTTCAATAAAAAATCACCATTGAAATACACAAGCATTACAAAGAATAACATTAATTTACTTAAATAGGGAACCAACACAACTGTGTCGTTACATATCATATTTTTCCACATTATTGCACCGTATTTAACTACAATAAAATAAAAACATATAAAATTAAATAATACAACAATTACACAGTGGGTAGATATGAAAAATTTACAATAGATACTCAGTATAACGTAACGGGATTTGTAATGCCACAGAGCAATGCGCAACCCAGAGGCAACCGCAGCAACAACGTTATACGGTAACAGCCTTAAATCATTATCAAGTAGGAAATATTTTATAAAACACAATTTTTCTCCAGTTTCAAATAGTGAGTGTGTTAATATCGTACTGGTTGTGAATATAATAAAAAGGATTCTTAAATATCTAGGGAGATTTCTTCTTGATTTTATGCAAGTCTTCTTCACACCGAATAGCAACTGTAGGAGAAGTTTCGTTCTCGCGCACCAAAATGATTCCGTTTTTAATCCATGTGAATTTGTATCCATTGGCCTTAGCGGTGACTCGTGCTTCACGAAACATTTTTTTGTTTTTAAGGGTTAGGTGTTCGTTCATATAAATTTTTCTTTGTGGTCCTGTTACATTGAGTTGTTCCGTGTGAATGCCCTTTGCCAATCTTACTGAAGATAATATATTATCACGAAGTATCTTATTAGTCAATTTTAAAATCACATTTTTAGGTCGCTTACAGCTAGCATCGGCGTGCGGGACTCGATGTGCGGAGACAATATCTTGCCGTGCAATGGGTTGTTTAATCAGATCCCCCATGTCCATCACCATAGAAACTAGATCCTCTCTTCTTTTCTCTGGTAAATTACTTATTTCCACATTGCACTGACGAGCGTGCTGTTCCATAACATCTATTTTGCTCTCCAGATCACCGATGCGCTTAATATACATATCTGCTATATGTGACTTTTTTTCAAGAGTATCAAGCCGATGGCAGATGTCCTCAGTTTTTTTGTTTAATTCATTATATTCATGATGCATATAATCCAATGACTTTTTTATTTCTTCCATTTCATTTAGGAGCTTAGATTGCTTGTCATCGTGTTTAGCAAACCAAACTTCCATAGTCTTTAAAATAGTAGTCTGGAACGACTTAAAATCACTTCGAAGATCACTGTCGATCCTGAACCGTTGCGTAACAAAGTCAGGTGGTGATTCAGTGTCCAAGAGGCGCACATTGTCATCCGAACAAATGCCACTCATCTCGCCCAAACTCATAGCTTGTTCGCCTTCCGGTTGGTTAAAAGTACTATTGCGGTTGTTCATTTTATGTTCTGTCTCTGCAATGCTGACTACTCTATGATTATGATTAAGACACGTATTGAGGCACTGTGGTAGTAAACACTCGTACGATCGTGAACGAGGTACGCGCAAGACTGAACTTAAAACCATTCTATTTAATTAAATTAATTATCGATGACGAAAAAATATATTCTCCTAATACTCATAGATCTATAGAAATCTTTGTGTTTAAAACACGTTTAAAGCCGAAATAATTCTAAACGAAAAGTTTTTAATGATGAAATTCGATGAGCAATCAAAATGTCCAGACTTAATGTATATTTTGAATTACTAATAATAAAGTGTTCTAAGCTGAACGGGATGTTCTCATATGGAATACATTAGCCATTGAAATTAGACTTAGAGGAACACAAACACTGAATGCTTTCAAGGGATTAGGAGGCAAAGTACCCTACTTTAGTGTGAATAGTCTCTACATTATCTCTGTGATTTAGAATTTTCTATTCCATTTATAGTATTATTGCCATTTGTAAATGAGCAATTCTTTTTTAGATAGCAAAGGTAAGTATTTTTTTACCAGGCCATGTTCTTATGTAGTATTTATACATGAGCTGTATAATAACAAATATCCCACAGCATCGCGAAAGATGGAAAATAATTGTATAAATCATTGACAATCAGAGTTTGTAATTTAGTGATCTCAAAATAGTATTTTAAGGTGTTCGCCCAAGCATCCTCCATTCATTCTTTAGATTACAAAACAAATTTTCAATTGGCAATACAGCATATCTTTGACCGTTTATCCTTATAGTCTCAATAATTGATTGATTGAGAAATATCTACATATAAAATTATATATTTTTTTCAACGAATGCTTTGCCAATTCATCATTACTCCATCCATTTTATCATCAGCATCATCCAGCCATAATATAATGTGTCCACTGCTGGCGCATCGGCTTTTCCTATGGATGCAACAACATAGAGACAGTTGGGCAAACTGGTCAGAACCCAATCCATACTTGGCTAGCGTTATAAGTTGTGGCCCATTCTCCATTTCTTCCATAATGAAGGCATGTACCCTAAGAAAAGTCCTCGACATAATTTTATCGAAATGTCACTGACCTCTTTTTTCTTTGTAAAAGGGGTCAGTGTAAAATCGTTATGCCCACATAAATTCTGCTAAGTCGCTTGAGTCAGCCATTCCAAATTTTCTCAGCGTGAAGTGTGTCCCGTGGTGGCTCAAAGGCAAACCCCCTCCAGGAGATCGCGTGACGCCTCGTCGCTCCCGACTTGGCGTCTTCCCAACCCCTGGTGAAAGGTAGCATATCTGTCTCTGTACTTTGTGCTGCTACTGCAGCAGTAAATAAGGCCCTATTCATGGCCCATTTAACAGCAAGTAGCTTACCAGTGACAGTTTTGGCTAATGAAACCAAATATACTTTCAAAGATTACTCATTACTAATACTTTAATGTAATGTCTTTCAACGTAGACCAAACAGGACGTTAGGGCTGGTTTTTGCTCGCAGTATCGATGTATTGCCCTGTATAATTTAACAAAAATAGAAATTATTTCCGTAGTGATTTTTTTTTAATTTTATTGTAGTTCTATTACTATTGCACAATTCATTTCGCTGTACCTTCCATTGGTTTTTGCACAGATCTTTTTCAACGAAACATTATTTCAGCGCCACTAATGCTTCAGCGTTTATGAAGATCTCACTCTTTTAAATTTCCGCGTGACAATGATGGCGGGTGTTTATTTGCGGACATTTTTCTACAAGACAAATTGCTCCATTTCCCCGCTGCGGCAGCTTCCCCTTAATTGGTTCCCAGATGACAGATTAAGGGTGGGGTAACTGTGACGTAATTGACAGCCCAATCCGAGCTGTGGTTGCTGACGGATCTCGGTGCAGAACTCATGGGTCCACCTACGAAGCGCAAAGTCCGTAGATACTAGGAATAATAGCGCTCACGTGACATTTTGTGCTTCATGCTGGTAGTAACTTAAACTTAATTATATTTGCTATTAACTTCATAAAACAATAGCCACTATTCCATAATACATAAGTAGATATAAATTACTTTGGAAATACATACTCTGATACATAAATCACGCTCTTAATTATACATAAATACGCGCGATATTTATCAAAAGGTGATTTAAAATCCAAGTTAGTCGAAATGTGTTACGTCCCATGTAATAGGGGGCGCACCTATTGTCATCTAACGGGCACAAAAATTTCAGTATATTGCTAAGTGGTATAGGGAAACGCTGTTGTCGATTACTCATCGCTGTCATCTTAAGTCGCTTGTACGACACCGACGATACTGTGATAGTGTTAAATGCATACATAGCAAAATGATATTTCTAAAAATTCAGGTATCAGTATTGTGATTGATAGAGTGGTGAACGCCTTCGCTCGCCTTGCTAGCGAGAAGAATAAGTTCTATTCTTGAATCTGCACATAATATTAATATTTTTTCAAGGCAGTGTACAAAATGTATATTTTACTATTCGATTATATTTTTAACATTATATACATACATACATAATTCACGCCAATATCCCCGAATGGGTAGGCAGAGGTGAACTAGCACCCACGCTTCGCCAATTAGGCTAGGTCCCATGTAATAGGTGGCGAGCCTATTGCCATTTATCGGGCACAAAAGTTGCAGTACTGTGCTAGGTGGTAGGTATAAGAGGAATGCTGCTGCCCATTCCTCATCACTGATTTATCCTTAGTCGCCTTCTACGACACCCACGGGAGAGGTTTGGGGTGGTGACAATTGTATTCTACTCTGCCGTCACCACGCGGCTTTAACATTATATAAATGTTAGAAAAATTAGTACAAAGATTTTGGTGGTTAGAAAAAGAATTTCGAAAAATTATGATCTTGAGGCGGGAATCGAACCCGCGTCCGCTGCTATCCGGGCAGGTGCCTGACCGCTCGGCCACCCAAGACACTAATTAACTTGCCGAAATTCTTCTAACCTTTATACTTCACGTTGTAAGCCAACGGGTACCCTCGCAATGTAGAAATAAATTTCAAACATTCCAAAGCAGATATTTTTACAAATATCGTGCGTTCGGTTAAGCTTGGGTTTGCTTTATAAACTATTCGATTTTAATTTTAACATTATAAAAATGTTAGAAAAATTAGTACAAAGATTTTGGTGGTTAGAAAAAGAACCGTTGACTTACAACGTGAAGTATAAAGGTAAGGAGAATTTCGGCAAGTTAATTAGTGTCTTGGGTGGCCGAGCGGTCAGGCACCTGCCCGGATAGCAGCGGACGCGGGTTCGATTCCCGGCTCAAGATCATAATTTTTCGAAATTCTTTTTCTAACCACCAAAATCTTTGTACAAATGTATATTTGTTTATTATTTGTAATTAAATTGCGTGAAACAATTCCGCAAGTTCAAGGAAATCAACACAAAAGGTCACGATTCCAATTCCAGATCTAATATCATACACAAAGTACGTACTCCAATTACATTGAAACTCATTTTGCACTATTCCAAGGGGAAATTTGTATCATACCGGGACTACGATTGTCCATTATAGTTTGTTATCTCTTGGAAGACTGGAGTTGGATAGACAGACAGCTACAACTTGTATTTCGCATTCAATTATTGTGGCAAACACGACCATTGAACAGGAAATAAAAGTACGGTCAAGGATCACTGGCTATCAGAGGTCCTGGATTCATACATACATACATAAATCACGCCCATTTATAGGGATAGACAAAGGTGAATTAACACCATGAATTTACATCCACGTTTCGCCAATAAGGTTGGGTCTCATTTATCCGGCATTGGACCCCTATTATCATCTACCGGGCATGTAACTCGCAATAATTCATCGCTGCTATTCATCATAATAAATAAGTCCTTTTTGCATTATCATCATCATCCGAGTGGCGAGGCTAGTGGCAGGTTGCGGGCATGAACTCAAGGCCGCTCTTCGGCCCCTCGGAACCGAAGAGCGGCTTTGATATTCATGGCAAACGGAACGGACCATGTCGAGAGACCGATGAACGGAGAGAGTGATAGGAATGACAACATTCCAATCCATACTTCTCCAGGTTTCTGCTTAGGTTTTACAGCCGGCCGCCTGCCTGACACCAACCCTCTTTGGGTATGCTGTTGTTGGTGGCTTGCCGTCCACCATTCGGGTGCCCCAGGGCGCTTATAGGTCTACACCGGGCAATCTCCCTTAGTCGACTTTTATGACACCCATGAGATGAGTCGGGGTTGGCCAATCCTATGTTATTTGTTCGCTCCCAGGCCAGCATAGAAGACCCTTTTTTTTTTACATACATACATAAATCACGCCCATATCCCCGAAGGGGTAGGCAGAGTTGAATTATCACCCGCGTTTCGCCAATTATGTTAAGTCCCACGTAATAGGTGGCGAGCCTATTGACATTTATCGGGCACAAAAGTCGCAGTACATTGTCAGGACGGCAGTATAAGAGGAACGCTGCTGCCCATTCCTCATCACTGATTTGTCCTTAGCCGCCTTGTACGACACTCACGGGAGAAATTTGGGATGGTGACAATTGTATTCTACTCTGCCGTCACCACACGGCTTTTTTTTTTTGGCGGAGTGGAATGCATTTACGCATCATACCAGCCACTAGCTAGGCGGCTGACGTGTGTGGGACTCCCCGACTATCTACAGTCGGGAATACGCCACTAAACCACTCCGGTGTCTTTGAGTGGGGAGAGTCTTTGGTCCGCCGCGAGGCAATTCACCAGTCTCCCCCCAGGGCCTTCTAGCTTACGCCGGGGTTAGCGCCAAGGAGGGGTTTGTCCGGAACACTGGACATCCTCCCCAGACGGGGTGACTTGTGCAATGCACACACGGGGGCCTTGCCCATGTGTGCAGGCCACACTTGTCAGACCTAAGGAGGACGAACATGAGCTCGCCTCCTTCGGCCCGTCCGCCTGCGCCGGAGGGGAGCGGCAAGAGGATCATCTTTCCGTTCCCTCTCCGCTGCCTCCTTCTGCGATATGACAGATTCGCAGAAGGAGGCTGCAGCCTCCCAAATTCTCTCGCTCCCAACCATGGATCTAACCATAGTTGGAAGCGACAGGTACTCACCGCCAAGCGCCGTGCGAAGTTCGCGGCGCTCGAATCGCCAGGCCGGGCATACGGAGAGTGTATGCTCGGCCGTATCGTCAGGAGCGTCACAGTGATGGCACCGTGGCGACTCCTCACGCCGGGCGAACTTGTGCAGGTAGTGACCGAAGCATCCATGTCCGGTCAAAATCTGCACAAGGCGGTAGGTGAGGCTGCGTGCCGGCGCCCAACCCACTCCTCCAAGCAGCATAGGACCCTAGGTTTACAAAATAAAAACTAAATGACAATTTTACTTATTAACAAAATACAATCTTATATTATTGTTAATAAATATTTTTTTTATCCTAATCATTGTAAAAAACATTTTAGACGATATTGAGGTATTTGTCAGTTACGTTTATTAGCATTCCGGTGTATTTGAATTTCAGAGTAATGTCTTTCGAAGTACAGAGGAAGTCGAGCTAATAATTTTATCTCGAATTCCGACTTCGGCATAGGTACTCAATCAAACCAATCACAATTATGGTGGTTATGTCAAGTTAATTTTAAGATTCCCCCGCCTATTACACATAATGTTACGTAGAACTTGAAATAGCTACCGAACGACAATGCATTTAAAAGCCCAACTCAATAAATATTAAAATTAAAAATTACACAATTTCACCCGTAAAACATGCAGTATTCCTAGATGGGAACTCCGTGACGTAACCAACATTTTTAATTTAAATTGGTTATGTTCACGGCGGCTGTACGTGACGATTTAAATTGAGCCTCAAATTAATTATACATTTTAATGACGTGTAAACCTTTTACATTGATCATTATCCTTGTGTTCTTATCTCAATTATGGGTTTTGCAGTACATCTTTTTTTCCGATAATATTATTTTGCCATTCTCTTATTAGGTAGGTACTCTGTCTTTATCCATCAACTTTCATTTTCAACACTCTTCTAACCAAATGGATTTTCGCGTCATCTTCAGGTAACTCTTTCGTCACTATCGGACCACAATAAACACTTCTAGTGGCTCAAGTACCAACTCAAAAATGTAAAAAGTTACTAGGCAAGTAACGGGTTCCTAACTCAAAAACAATTGACGGCAAACTCATTCGTCACTATTGGACCGCAATAAACACTTCTGGTGGCTCAAGTACCTACTCAAAAATGTAAAAAGTTACTAGGCAAGTAACGGGTTCCTAACTCAAAAACAATTGACGGCATCGTATATTTGTCACCCAGGAACAGTTTCAGTGTTGGTGGCTAGTTGCCAACTTTGCGAGCTCAGTCGGCGACACCGTCTAGGAGCGTGCCACGGAATAACACTTCTTGAACTCACAGAATTATCAATGGCCACCGTGTTTGTGTGCTCGCTGTAAAAATATGTTGTTCATATTGCCAGCGGCCAGCGTAGGTGAGTATAGAAAAGGCGTTTCTCTAATTTGAAAACAGGTAAATTATTGTTCATAGTTTTATAAAAACATACTGAGACGTCCCCGAAATAAAATGGGATAAGAGAAAGATGATGATGACGATTTGGCTAAAAGTGGCCAAATAACAAATATTCTGTAAAAATGAAACAAAAAGTTATAATCCTTTGGCGCAAGAGTATTTAAAAAATTAAGAGAGATGGTACAAATAAAGAAAAAGTTCGAAAAATTATATTCTTGATGCGAGAATCGAACCTGCGTCCTATGCGATCCGAGATGCCCATACCACTAGCCGGTATAGGCATATGCCCAGATTGCCCGGTGTATAAAAATAAGCTCCTCGAGGCATCCAAACGGTGGGGGGCAAACCACCAACAAGAGCATTCTAAAAAGAGAGTTGCTGTCAGGCAGGCGGCCGGGAGTAAAACCTTGAGCACTTATATGGATTGGAATTTTGCGTAAACGGAAGTTAAAGTTTATTGTAAATTTTTTATGATTTTGTTTTTGGTACGGCGATGCAGTTAGCTGTCAACACCTGGAATAGATTGGTAGATTTAAGGTTTCGAATAGTGGTGAATAGTAGAGTACTGCACGGCACACTGCGGATTTTGCCCGTAGCAGATATATAGGTATGGCATCTAGCCAATTTACGGACACATCTCGCAACAGCTTACTACAAGGAGTACTTGGTCAAGCGACAGTAAATGCGCTGTGCTGTGACATCGTATACGTATACGTGGAGCCAGGTGGAAGACGCGTGACTGTAATGACGGGACTGCGATGGCACGGCGACATCAGGAGTTAATTATTAAGTACAACCTCGACACAAAAATTAAATACAGAATATGGTGACAACTAATGTTCTATTATAATATTTGCACCAATAAAACAACTTTTACTGATTAGACCTGTGTATAGGTGTTTGGCATTCTTATTTTATTCAACTTTACAGCGGCCGTGGTCACGGGGAGAGTGACCCTCTATTACCTGCCATTTAATTTCCCCACAGCTGGGGCACGGGCCTTATTTAAGGATGGAAGGGAGATTGGGCCATAACCCACCACGATGGCCCAGTGCGGATTGGTGGGCACATGAAAGTTCTGCAGCGGCCGCATTACTGTAAATATAAAATAAAAGTAAAATCTTTCCTTTGTGATGAATGATATGAATTATTACAAGGAAGTGGATAGCTTGCCTGGTGACGTCTATCCGAATTGAATGGAATAGGAAACATACTGCGCTGAGCTCATATAACTAAGGACCAGAATTAGAAGATGGCTGTGTATTACAATTAAGTGCATACATTAATATTTTTGGTAATATTAGTATAAATTAAAATAACAACACACTCGTGAGTTAATTTACAAACAAATAGTCGTAATGCTTATCCAAACGACGCACATGGGAAATTTTCAGCAGCCTCCCACAAACATCGCTTCGAATACCGTTTTTATCTTTGACCGAGGTACTGAAACGTGGGCACATGATTAACAGCTTTATGCTGATGCAATTAAGTTTTACTTTAGATACGAGTCCGCAATAATAATCTGCTGTAGAGTGGAGGAATTCATCAGCGCCCTCTACTTTACTTGCGGGCTTAAATTCGCGGGTTAACGTTGGCTAGACATCTTTGGGGTGTAATAAAGCGTAGGCATTATACCTTTAAGAAGATCACTATTATGAAACAATTTTAACTTTGTTCTTCAGTATATAGGGGAAGGTGACCCAGTCCGGGTATACCTATCTACTGTCCAAAACAAACACTGTCGTGATTATTGATTGAAATATTATATGTTCTCGCCTCTCGCCTTGCGTATTGGGGTATTTTCCTCCTCTTACCCCCTTATACTGAAACGCTACTCAAATTTTAAGCACTTCTTAAAAGTTAAGTGGACAATTAATACCTGCCAGTATTTGTATAGAACAACGTCAATTTTGACAATACTTCAATGTTAAGCAGGACTGAAACTTTGAGTAGCATTTCAGTATTCGGGGGTAAGACAGTCATTAAGGTCTTAAGTAGCCCTAAACTTATTTTTACTAGCCCACAATTTCTGTCGCTGATAATAAGTTAGACAAAGTAACGAAATATTGAATTATATTTATTTACACTTGTTTTTGTTTAACTTCCAAAAAATAGCAACGTGAATTCTGAAGCTCTGATGAAGCCAATATATTCAAAGTGCCACCTCGCCAAAGGGAATATTTGTTTCATCAACATATATTTGGCCCGACCATGAATTGAAACTATCGCACATCACATGATTGTACTCAATTGAGTTGTGAAATTGAGGACTGACTATCTGGAAAATAGCCAGTTAGTTCATTGTATTGTCTAGGTTCGGGTGTTCAAAGGCTGAAACCCAAAGGTTCTAAAGGTATAATTGTTATGTTAGGCTCAATGGGGACATAGTGATCATGTTTGTCTCCAAATGACTTATAAAGGGTTGTGTCTTATAATGACCAAAACAATACTAAAGGATTTTTTTTTCAACATTGTAATGTTGTTAGAAAGCTCTTTTCCTTGAAATAAGTTAACATTGGTTTCCGAAATTTGCGAGCTATTCCTATAGCTTTTTTGCATGAGGGTAAAGTTACAATTAGACATTTATTTAATTCGTTATTTGTAAGACATCGATATTAAAAAATATATTTTGGACAGGTATGAAAAATCTGAACTGCATCGTTATATTTTGCGTTGTTCTATAGTAATTGTTATATAATTGTTTTTATTCATTTAAACATTACAAAAAAAATATGTCAGAAAAATATGTTTAGCGTACCAAAGGGGATGAAGAGGTAGAAACTTCTACCTCCTCATCCACTCATAATATTAAAATTAGGGGCATGCACAGTAAAACTACAGACATAAATCTTTTAAAGCTAGCCGCCAATGAGAGATTTTATATAAAATTCGTTTTAACGAGAGAGTGCCAGTTAATTGTTACCAAACACAATAACGTCGCTTCAAGCGCTTTACTTATTATCGCTAGTAGCGGCGCATTGTGTGGTCTGGACGAGACATAACTTTCCGTTCTGGCCCGCATTCTGTTTGCGTTTTAAGTTCACTACTCGCCTGTTGCCAACACCACCTGTAATAATCGCCACATTATTAATCGCAGCGCCTAAAACACCAAACAATGCATAAATTGGCGTGTGTGTTTTCAAGCCGTGCTATTTTAAATTAATTTTGATTCGATCCCTACAGCCATTAACATAATTTAGCGACGTTATTTATAGACAACAGATTTATGCCCCGTAGCTATAATGCAACCATAATATGGCAATGCTTTTTTACAAGCTAATAAAACTTGGACAACATTTACGAAGACAAAGCCATAAAAATTGGCATAAAATCGAGGCGCCGAAAATTTTATATCCAGATACCGCGTTCATAAGCCGTGAAGAAGGAATCATTGGATGAAATGAGTGTGTTTGGAACAAATTGATGTTTTAGCGATGCGTTGTGGGGGTTTCCGATCGCTTGGTAACGATTTTAGGTAGGTACTCGAACCTTACGCTGGGGCTTTTAGTACTTCGGGGATGCGTTCAAGTGATCGTCTTTTGGGCACTTGGCTTAGAACGATGTCCGATGTCTTTTACAATTATACAGTATTATTAAGGCATTTGTAATATAGAAAACGAAAGGATATTAGAATTCGGATTGCAAAACTGGATCGGAATGTTGTCATCCCAATCACTTTCAGAGATCATCGGTAGCTCGTCATGTTCCTACATTTTTATCAGCTCCGAACCCATATCATCTGTTAACAACAGGGCAGGAAGAAAAATTAGGTATAGAAATTTTATTTGAAAATTGATTTACGTGGGTAAGAACAGCAAACATCACGGTGCACGGACGAGTTGGAAAGGGAGACTGGAAGAGGGAATAGATCTCGGCCCGATATCAAAGATGGCTGCTAACATTAGGGGATAGATTATTTATTTTATTATCAGCAAACACTAAACCAATTAATTTGTAGTTCATCATATTTTCGAGATGGACAATTCGCATTTTTTATTTTGGTTTTTAATGGTTAGTAAGTGTCTTTAGACTGCTTTAGGAGAAAAAAAAACGAATAACAACATATTTTCCATTCCTTCCGCGAACGTGCCGCCACGAGACAAGCTAATTTCACCATAAGCCTCATACGCCCTTTAGTTTTCGAGATGGACAATTCGCATTTTTTATTTTGGTTTTTAATGGTTAGTAAGTGTCTTTAGACTGCTTTAGGAGAAAAAAAAACGAATAACAACATGTTTTCCATTCCTTCCGCGAACGTGCCGCCACGAGACAAGCTAATTTCACCATAAGCCTCATACGCCCTTCTCCCGGAATGAAGTAATATCACCCGAATCGGAGGCCAGAACGTTGTCACGGAAATCGAAAAATATCGGCAAATTATATGTTTATTTGTACGCGTGAAAACGACGGGAGTCTATTGAGGGAGGGTCTATTCTGTGACACAAAGACCTTAATTTATTCTTGAACCGGATTTATTCTTCCCATGTGGGACGCCGGTGACAGAGGACCCTCAAGGTTAATGTAGGTCTTGTCATCGGAAATTGGGGCGGCGAAAGCGTGCTATTTGTCAACTGTCACCTGGAATTGAATGTTGGAGGTGTACCGCACTCATTCAAAACATATTTTGAGGAAAACTTCTAACGTTTTATGTTAACGGATAGTTATATTCCACTTCTGCTACTAAGGGTTATGTAGGGATGCTATATGGAGATGAGCGATGGTCACATTACCCACGTAACTTTCGAATAACTAAGTATTTCAACTTTTTTGTAACTCTTTCAACGTCTTTACCATTAAGGATTTATTTTTCAAAAGATGACAAAACTGATATGTTAATGATAAGTAAATATACGAATATCAATCTCAATAAATGTTGCACTAATCCGCACTCGCCTAGTGAGGTGGGTTATGGCCAATTTTCCCTATTTTTTCATCCTCAAGGAAAGTACATCACATTTTATCGAAATTTTAGACGATTGTTATTGATTAGTTTTCTTTGCATCCCAGTCCAGTTAAACGCAAGGTGGTAAAATTGTAATTAGAGAGGGCATAAAGGTCAATGTTTAGTGATGTGCTCCTAATTTGCTGCGAGCAACTAAAAGGGTTTCGGCAAACATACCTCCGTGTTAGTTGTAATAGCGGCTGTGCCAAATTCAACAAAAGGATTCCTGATATCAAAGAGCCCGATGTGACACTTTGTCTAAACGGGGCCTTTGATGGAGCGACTTCCTGAACAATTTTCATTTCCTCACTGGAAATCTACTTGGAACTTCTCAGCGCGGCGATTTTAAGTCTAAATCTGCCTCTTACTTACTTTCAGCGAACTTACTTGCCGCAGCTAGTCGGTCGTATTTCTACCTAAATAATTCGAACGCCCAACAATAAAATTTAACAAAAGGAAATTATCCATGTGCACTGGACCTTTTTACGCTTGTTTTGATATCCACCGATGTAATATTTGTAATTTACTTTGATGTTGACAATAAAAAGCTTCAAGTTCTATTGGTCAGGATAAAAAGGTATCTTGAACATTAAACACCACTAGTTAGCACCGCCTTTTGCCGCAGGATATAACTCTCACCCAACTTAATTAGATTCTATAGGGGAATCGGGACCGGCCGGACTGGTCATTCCAAATTTAATATGTCGACCGCTTCAATAAGCTGGAAAGAATTTCATGGACAAAGATTATCTGGGAAGCTTTTTAAGTTTATTCCTATGCAGACCCATAAATACAAATAAAGATAAAAATTATATTATCATCAACATCATCCTTCATCGCTGTTCAATTTGTCTGAGGTTGGGATGGGCTAGGCTATAGCATGCTTCCTCTTCTATTTATTCCGTCTTTTCTTCACCTTCTTCTTCCATTCAGGTAAATATAACGTCATCAAGCCATTTACTCCCTTTGATTCATATCATCCATCACACCGGACAGCTAGCTAGCTACTACTGATGACTGAATATATAGTAAAGTGATGGAATGAAAGAATGGAGTTGATAATGGAAATACCGTAATATGTATGAAGGTAAAAACCAATATCGCAGCTAAAGGTATTAGCATACGGATTGACCTATTATCAATGGACGCATGAATGTAATAGTCGAAGTGAATCTTTATCTTTTACTGCACCAATTTAGAATAGTACCAATCAATCGATGGATTAATAGAAGCATCCAATAATGAATCGAATGGCGTGGTCACACCCTCAGAGTGCTATTAAATGAACAGCGGCACAATACTCGAACCAACAAGAGGTTGTCTCTTCACAAACACCCAGACTGGTGAGTTCACTAGCAAAATAACAGCGTCCATTCGTAACAAAAGCCCATTCATCAAACGAGATAACAATGTCACAGCGTTATCAAAACATGACCCGCGAAGCGATCACAATGTTTTGCCACGAATTCCGGCCGGCAAAAAGTTAACAATGGGAAAGTTTGTGCCCGAATAAATCGTTCCATTTACTATATAAGCCGTGCAGTTCTTGTGATATATTGGTCTATTTGCCTCGTTTGAAAACAGGTGGCGTTTAAATTGAACTCTGGTAAATTAATTGTTGGGCCGTCGGTGTGTACACACCTGCATGGGACTGCAGTCTCTTTATGGATGAAGCACTGTGTAGTTTTAGATATTTAAAGTGCTGTCGACCTTTTATATTTTAACTTCTTCTTTTCTATTATTTTAAGTTTTGTAATAAATGGTAAAAAATCTTTGCATTATTCCGACGACTTAGACATTATTTTTGTCTTTGATTGGCAGTATTAATACAGAATTTTGTCATGTTAATTTAGTCCAAATTTTCCTAACCTAATCTGAACAATTATCACAAAAAACGTAATCGATATTGTTGACATTCATTCAGTTTGCAAGCGAGCTTTACATCTTAATGTTTCAAAGAAAAAGGCTTTCAATTTTACGTTGTTTGTAAAAACACCTGCTTTGGATGTTAGAAGTTTATTTCTACATTGCGGTTACAGCGTGAAAGTTGTATGATTTTTAGACACACACTTGAAGACGAAGACGTGAGTTCGAGTCGCGCATCAGGCCATAAATAAAAAAAAACTGACCTATTTGTCTTTGTAAAAAGAATTATGCAAGTCTATTGATATGGGTAGAAGAAGTAATCCGAGTTACGCGGCAAGACGGCCAGACGTTAAGCTCCCAGGGCTCCGTAACAAGTGGTGTATAAAACAACATCTCAGAGTAATTTCCTCTGAGCAACATAGCACCGGGGCCGCTCACAGCGCTCACTGCGCTCAGTGACTTTGCTTTGTCATTTTCATTTATTTCTCTGCAATAAATTCCGAGTAATTTACTTTTATATTTCGCCCTACGTCACTTGTGTTATGTTGTAGAGGCAAATGGATTTGGCGGCCTTACTAAGTTACTAAGTTTTAATTAAACGGCAGCCTGAGCAATTACAAAATGTAATTATGTTTGATATAGTTTTGGCGATTCAAGTTTGGTGACAACAAACGTAATTTGCAAATCTTTCAAAATGAATTAAATGATTCTTAGAAGTTCCACTTTATATGGCTTTGCTAGGCGTAAACTGCCAGCTATGTATGATAGATAATCAAATAAAACTCATTTGTATTAAGAATACAGCAAATCAGTAATAGTTTCCATATAATTATTCCATAAATTTATTATTACAAAGTTAAATAAATGGTGACATTTGCAACTATTTTTGTCTACTCATAAAATTTTCTCGAGGCATTTTATTTATTTATCGTAATCGGATATTTTGTAATTTTAGTTACTTGGTAGTGCTGTAAATTAATTTAATTCCAATCCATCTAGGCTGACTTCACTTTAGTATTCTTTAGCTTTCTCACATATCATATTATGCACGTCACTCTTGATTTTCTTTCAGACAACACAAACTCTTTCAATTTTTCGCACACATTCCTCTCACTCAAGAGTTCACTGACCCAAGTAATTGTTTAAATTCAATTCAATAAAAATAATGCTTGTGATAAAATACGAAGCATGATTTCAAATTATTTTTTAGAAAAATACGCGTGGACATTTTTAAGTGAAATACTGGCCTACTTATTTACTCAACCCCTGTTTATCTAGTGTAAGCATTTCCAATTTTCTCCAAGCATCGATGACGTAGATGCGATGGAAGCGTGATTCTCCGGCGAAATGAGATCAGATATGAGGTAAGTGGGCTCTGAACCCAGAGGGGAAGCGCGAACGCCGTAAATTGAAATATAATGTTTAACATATCTTAACACGGAACCACTTTATTTGTTTCGGTGAAATAAAATTTGGAAATTCCATTGCCTATATTCTCTGATCATAGTAGAACAATTCCTGTATACTAGAAGGCAGCAAATTAATATTTTCTTGTAAATTATGATTGGATAAATAAACTGCAAGAAATGTGTTAGACTATTCTTGCGATATTTGTGAACTAAGTGGTATTACGGTTGCTACTTTAAAGTTAACGGAAAGAATATAAAGAAATAATATAATCTAATAGGGCAGTTTGAAATTTACTTATGAACAGTATTTAGACACCTGTCATTAGAAATAATCTACTGCTCTCCTAATAATTTCCACTGTCAAAGATGATAATATTGTTCAATTTAAATCGCCGTGTTGTGAATATCGGTCGATGTAGAATAAATGACTCTACGCTACGCATTCATAGTATCAGAATCCGTCTCTGATCCATCATTTATCTGTGATCGATTATGCGGCTACTATTCAATTGCAGTATTAGAAACGTAGCACGGCGGTATGAGGACTGGCTTAGTGCCTGTCGAGTTATCTGCAGCTCTCATTCCTCTGCACGTGGCACGCCTGTTATCCACTACTGCTGCATTGCTATTAGTCTTATAATATTCTATTCTTGAACGTCAGTGGCAGTATACATTTCTGTCGTGCCTATCTTCCAGAACGATTGTGAGTTTTTTTTGGAAGTGAAACAGTCGCTGATTTAACTTAAGTATTATTTTGGAGTATATCAATGACGCAATGACGGTCTGTTTTATAGAGTTGACTAGGATCCAATATTTTCCAGGTCTCAAGGTATGAAAAGCTTGGATCCTGGTAGTGTAGGCACTTTTATTGAAGTCATGGTTGTTCTCAGATTAATTCATCATTCTTCTTCGTTTACCATCTATTTTTGGAGAATAAACCTATGGATAAAACTAGAGACAATTTACGTTTCGTCACCTATCAAATAACCGGTCTTTGGGAATATTGAGCGCAGCGTGCTAGTAATAATTTCTTTCTTACTTATGTTCATACCCAGAAACTCAAATTTTTAATTGCATATAGTTTAAGAAACACAATCTAGTGGGTACATTTGTTTGAAACGAATGTCATTTAGTATGTTTTTATTCTCAACACGTCGTGTTACTTGTGTTCAAAGTTTAAGGGCTGGCATAAAAGAATACAGAATAACAAAAGGAACAAAGTCATTACACTTTCAGTAAACTTGACCATACTATCAATCTTGTAAACATATATATATGCACCGGCCGGCCTTGGCAACCACCTAACCCGTAATAGGATTCATTTGTTTGTGCCCCTCGCGGGTTGGGTTCAATATATCGCGTTTCTAGACCAAAACTAAACAAAATATTGCGATATACATATAATATCACGCAATAAAACTTTTGGGTTAGCTTCAAAAACATTGAGGTTGTTGAATTCATTTACTATTTTGTAACTGTAATATTTTTTTATAACATTTAAATGCAAATGTTAGAAAAATTATTACAAAGAAAAAGAGGTTAGTAAAATTTTGCAAGATGCGGGGAATCGAACGCGCGTCCTCCGCATTCGGGGCAGCAGCTTATTTGAGTCGGCCTTTCTTTACGATAGGTGTGTAAGAAATATTTATTTTTAATATTTATAAATGTATTCTAATGTAATTATTTTTTCATGTATAGGAAAGGTCTGTGCAGTGGCGACAGGGCTGATGGCGACGAAAAAATTATCAATTCCCTGATATTTTAATGTATTGAATTAGTTACATGATATGAAGTAAATGTCTTAGAAAGCCATACAATTATTTACAATGAAGTTTCTTTTCCTGTAAAATATATTTCTATTCCCGTCGTAAAGCAAATCCTAACGCTCTGCTCTTGAAGTGGAAATATATCTTTATTAGGATGGCAAACACGATAACATTAATGAATTTGGGTTCGGTTAGCTTTCGTTTCCTAAGTCCACCGAAGAGTTGTATTGGCGAGGATTAATGCCCCTCGTCTCTTTCACACTCACGCATTAGACGTACCTTTACTCTTTTAAACCGCACACGTTCTTATCTCGGATAGATTACCCGGTGACCTAATTTTATGTGATACGAGCGGATCTCTCACACGTTAATTAATAGAAAATCTAAGGACTCTACGAGCATCTACCTGGAACTCTAATGGATACCTGTATGCTGAACGAATATTGAATAAACTTTAAAAAGTATTTCTGCGATTTCGATTCTAATACAATTATTTCTTTTCACCTTATCTCGTCACTATCCTCTTACATGACTGTCAATATATAGCACTGTAATTAGTAAAATACATTCATACATAAATTACACCCAATTGTCCCCGAAGTGGTTAATCAACACCCACGTTTTGCCAACTACGTTAGGTCCCCCCCATGTTAAAAGGGGGCGAGCCTATTGCCATTTATCGGCTACGTAAAATCGCAATATATTGCCAGGTGATATAAGAGGAACGCGAGGAACGAATTACTCATCACTGTCTTAACGTTTAGCCACCTAGTATGCGGCACGAGTACCTCTTAAATTTGTATTACGTAATTGACCCAAAGCAAGGTCCAGGGAGTTTTTAATACTTCAGTTTAGTTTATATGAAAAGGCGACAAATGGTTCGATTCCACTTTTTGTTAAATGGATGGCGGGAGTCCATAATATACAATAGCATTCAGACAGAGACTCGGGTCAGAGAACTATTTTGTAGCAAGCTCATTAGATGATTATTTCACCTGATAAAAACTGAAATAAGGATACCTAGGCGCAAAGAAACTTTCTGACCTTGGATGGAATAATATAGGGAGAATGACACCCAGTAATTTCAGATGCAGCCAGGACATTGGTCTTGGCTTGCCGTTCCTTCCGAGGCATGAAGTAGCTTCAGATAATAATAATTATGCTTTTGGCCAGTCCCATGTCTGACCACTGCTAACTAAGCAATAGTTTACGCAACTGCAGACCGAGTTCTATAGCCACCAAGACATCAAATTCCATAATAGTAAATTTTTAATTCCTTGATTTATAGTAGGAGAATTTCATAAAATTTTTCATTCTCAGAGTTTCCAGAAACACTTCTTATGCTTGAATGTTTTCATTAATTTTCAGTAATGTATAAAAGAGAAAAAATATCATATTTTTGTTCAGGAAATTACCGGGAGAATGTTTAAGTTATTTATTTACTCGTGTTCAATATAAATTTCTTCGCCGAAGGATAATTAAAATTTGTTCTGGCAATAATTTGATGTCGGGATGTTGTTTAACAGTGTTCTTTATCGCATAAAATTATTAATTCAATAAAGGAGCTCGACAGAAGTTGTTGTTAAGGTAATGGCTTAACACGCTTGGACTGCGGTTGCGTCAACTAAGCAATGCTCGCTAAGACCGGTCATTAGTTAGGCCACCAAAAATATACTATCTCGAGTTACTCCGTGCTTCGGAAGAGCCCGTGCCCTAGTAGCTCCAGCCTTCATCTGCAGTCGTTAAAAGCCTCCGCACAGGGACAGCGTGGTGCGTTATGACACTTATGACCCATTATCCCTATATTCTTCTATGCATACCGAAGGCCTGTGCCCTAATACTGGGGAATATCCCCAAAGGGTTGATGATGATGGTATTTATTAACTGCTTGACTGTTACTTATTAATTGCTTGACAACAAAATCAAGTAATACGCGAGTCTAATTTTATTCATGACTGATTTCTATCAATAAAATAAAATTTTACAAAGTAAGGAAAGTTAAGAATTGGAATTTAACAATTAATAGAATGACTATGAACACGACAACATCCGATTCCAATTCCGCCTATTAACAAATCAAACCCTTGGAAGGCGAACAAGCGCAGCATTATCGGCGCTGAGAATGACATCATTAATAATGGATTTTCTACTAACACAAACCCCTTTTAGGCGACTGTACCCGCGTTGGCAATAAATAACTATTTGTCGCGGCTCCTCGAAGCAGGTAATTACCCTAACAGA
Source organism: Cataclysta lemnata (assembly GCA_963931975.1). Taxonomy (NCBI): domain Eukaryota; kingdom Metazoa; phylum Arthropoda; class Insecta; order Lepidoptera; family Crambidae; genus Cataclysta; species Cataclysta lemnata. The sequence continues at coordinate 6,630,499 of OZ008343.1, forward strand.
TAAATTATTCGGAACTCATCAGGCAATTCAACGCATACGCCCATCCCGACCTATAAGTACGCCTGAGCATAATTGCCCTGGAAATAATAGATACTTGTGCCCGAAGCTTATAAACGCTTACGGCGGCTAAGCGGAAATGCTTTCAGTGAAGCTGTTCAATATTCATCAACTAACTTCGATGTATTCTGCCTTAATGAACTTAATGGTTTTTCTATGATAAAATTCGCCTGTGAGATATCGGTGCTGTGTTTGTCAGGCCTCGTTCATTCTATGTGCGAGATTTTCAAATGGGTACCTACGTTTAACGTCAATGCTGCCTAGGCAAGTGTCAATGCTTAAGAAACTTCATTTATAGACGGGAACGATATAATGACATTTCCTTAGCTCTCATAGAACTACACTTAGAACTTACCACTTCGAACTACTCATAGAACTTTTGAATTCCTCTGGCCAGCTGAAACATTCTCATTTGTAAATCACAGCTCACATCTATAATTCGTATCTATATAGTGACTAGCACACGCAAACGAAGTCGCCATATAGCCATATAGAAAATAAGAGATAAATAAATTTCTTATAGGCTGTACATACAAAAGAATAATAATAGTACCAAATATTACCCTGAATTTTTCCTCTTCATTCTACGGAAGCTACTTGTTAAAAGTTTTAATTTTAAAAGTGAATTTATAAACTTGTCGTTTGGTGACGGCACCGCCGTGTGGTGACGGCAGAGTAGAATATAATTTTCACCACCCCAAATCTCTCCCGTGGGTGTCGTACAAGGCGACTAAGGATAAATTAGTGATGAGGAATGGGCAGCAGCGTTCCACTTATGCCACCTAGCAATAGTACTGCGACTTTTGTGCCCGACAGATGGCAATAGGCTCGCCACTTATTACATGGGACCTAACATGATTGGCGAAACGTGGGTGCTAGTTCACCTCTGCCTACCCTTTCGGTGATATAGGCGTGATTTATGTATGTATTTATAAACTTTAGGCTATAAACTTCGGTCCATCTATTACATAGGTACATCTATTGGTGCAACTTAGTTTAGTTCTTGTGACATACTTAAGTGTGGCATAATTTTTCAAACAGGTTACTACTTCAAAACTTTTAATGAGGGAACTTCATTACTCAAGCCTGCAGGTGGACTTTTTAAATTGGACCAACTTTCAAGTATTGTTTCAGAAGTTAGACTCGTAAAATTTTCATTATGAGCTACGGAGGTGTAAAGTTATGCTGCTAGTCAAAGGAAACACTAAGAACCTTTCAATTTTTATAGCGACGTTATAAGTTATTGGGGGCCATGGTGACTATGGAAGTGGACTGTGTCGATCTCAGAAAAACTGGAAACAGGCCAGGGAGATGATAGTGATATTAATTAAAATGACAAAGATTTTAGTGGTTAGAAAAAGAATTTCGAAAAATTATGATCTTGAGGCGGGAATCGAACCCGCGTCCGCTGCTATCCGGGCAGGTGCCTGACCGCTCGGCCACCCAAGACACTAATTAACTTGCCGAAATTCTTCTAACCTTTACACTTCACGTTGTAAGCCAACGGGTACCCTCGCAATGTAGAAATAAATTTCAAACATTCCAAAGCAGATATTTTTACAAATACCGTGCGTTCGGTTAAGCTTGGGTTTGCTTTATAAACTATTCGATTTTAATTTTAACATTATATAAATGTTAGAAAAATTAGTACAAAGGTTCTAACCACTAAAATCTTTGTACTAATTTTTCTAACATTTATATAATGTTAAAATTAAAATCGAATAATTAAAATGATATATTAATTCTAGTATCGAATTTTAAATATAACGATTCAGATAAGAAACTAGGTCAGACAATGAAGTGATTATTCAATATTGATATTGAAAGGGAACCAAATCAGGATATATATTTCATTAATACATTTACCCCAGTGACGTGATAATCATGAAAGTCTATTACAACATCATTATGTATGTTTCCTTGATATTAATTATATGAGATATTGATTTAATTATTATGGACTTCGCACACCACCCAACAGTTTGACAAAACACCGTATCGTATAATATTAACTATTTCAGGCAGTGTTCTTTAGACTTAAAAAAAACCATTTCAAACAGTATACTTCAGACTTAGAAAATAAATTTGTTAGATAGGATCCACTGACACTAAAACATATGTTTAAGGTCAAAGCACAATTCTTTAACGGCAATGTCGCCACGACCTCACAAAGCTTTCAAGGGGTAGGTAAGTTTTGACAGGGAATAATATTTTAACGTGATTGATATTCTCCTTTACAGTATCATCCATCTTCAATACTCTCTCTCTCTAATTGAATTCAGGGAGAAGGTGTATAATTTTGTAATATCGGTTTATTAAGTGATTCATAATTTTATCTCAGCGCTTAGTTTAGTATTCTGCTACGTTTTCTCTATCAGCTAGAGATACTTATCAAAATCATAGCAAAATTGACAACTTAACGAGTTTAATTATTTGAGAAAAGATTCTGAATTCCGGGGGGATTACGGCAATTTTGTCATCCAGACAAGCAAAGTAAGACGGATACTTCCTGGATCTGTTGTAGTAATATCATCGTATCGTTAGAATAGAAAAAACTAAATAGCTTTTCTCGGCGGTGCGTTGACTATTTCACAGTGGTCCTATAGTTAAATCGGAATAAAAATTATGGTGTAGGTATGTGCTGTTATTCAATGCCTGCCACGAGCCCGTTTGTTAGTCGAGACTCTGTGCAATCATGTGAGCTAAAAGTGTCAAATTGGCTGGTTCAGGACTTACGTTTGATATTTTCAGATCTATTTTTTATTTGTTATAATTTAACAACATTTTTACAGACGTTTTCAAATGACAAACAAAAATGCCGTACCCCAAATCTCTCCCACGGGTGTCGTACAAGGCAACTAAGGATCAAAACAGTGATAAGGAGCAGCAGCGTTTTTATTGTTATACCTAAAAACATATTGCGATTTAGGTGCCCGATGTTTGGCAATAGGTAACTGTAACTGAAAATAGGCGAAACGTGGGTATTAATACACCTTTGTCTACCCCTTCGGGGATATATAGGCGTGATTTATGTATGCCGTCAAAAATGTGGGTTTTGTGCTGATACATCGCTTTCTGCTTTATGAAACTTTTGACAGTTTAACATCATTGGGAGAAATATCAGAGTTAGGCAACCCGACTTGTCCTTGTACCTACATAAACCTTTCTGTTGTGATGGATGTTATGAATCAAAAGAGAGTGGATATCTTGATGGCGTCGAACCGATGTGAATGGAGGAGGAAACTGCGCCGACCCCAAATACCTAAATTGGAATGTTAATAATTATAATTCGTTAACCATTTTTTTTAACGAATTATAATTATTAACATTCCTTAATTCCTTATTTCATAACAATTTTTTTCTTCTTGTTTTTCTAAACTCTTCCACAAATTGAAAGAGTCATACCTATAACATAAGACTAAGTACATATTAATTATAATATTTTATTCTAAATATTGTGCTCTAGAACAAAACGAAACTTTGCTCAGTGGTTACGAGCAGTTTTATTATTCTAAGCAATTATATTAAGGGTAAAATTTATTCAACTGAAAAAGCGTTCATCCCACAATTCAGAGGTAAAACTTACTTTCCAAAGTTCTGAATTGTAGCTCCGGTTCCGTGAATTCGACTTAATAATGTCAGCTTGATAGAACACAAGAATAGGGACGTAGGTGTACTATATTGTCATTGTGAAAATTCCAGCGTTAACCACCTAAAGCGAAAGTCTGTTCCCATTTAATATTATATCGTCATAAAACGTAATTGTACTAACGTGAGAATATCGATTGCGCAGTACTGAGAACGACTGGCTTGCTACTGCAGAAACTTTCTGGATCACGCCTATTTATCAACTAAGGGATAGGCAGGGGTAAATTAACACCTACGTTTCATACTGCTAGGTGTTATAAGATGAACGTTGCTGCCCATTCGGTACTCATCCCGTTAGTCGCCTTGAACGACACCCACGGGACAGATTGAGTTTGGTGACAATTGTATTCGCCGTCAATATACGGCTTAATTAGTACTTCGTACGCGGGTCGTATTGCCTTGTCCTAGAAATAAATTATTTTTTCTGACCCTTTTTTATATTTGATCAAATTTTTGTTACTATTTGTAATAGTTCAAATAACAATAAAAGTAATAAAACAAGTTACATACAACCTCGCGTGCGTACCAGATTAAAATAGGCTGTGTAACAAAACAGTGTATTACAACATTATTAACAAAACATTGTATTAATTAACACAAACGAGGTTTTATTAGTCCAACCGATGGTCACGAACGTACACAGCTCACTTTAAAAACAGCTAGCTGCGGATAGCTCTAGTGCGAAAACAGCCACAACTTGCGCCGAGTTGCGAGCCGAACTTGCGAGCCCTCACAGCTGTTATCTTGGAGACTTCAAACTACACCGCTTTGTAGAAACGTGCTCGGCGGTAAGAGCCGGCGCTCCCATCACTTACAAACATTTTAAGACAGTGGCACACGTCCAAAGGAAATATAGTGGCGCTATTTTGCTTCTGCGTATCAGGTATATTGTTATTGTTAGTTGACTAGCCCTTTAATTTCACTGCCGGGCACATGCCTTGCCTATAGATGATAATAATTTCCTTAATTTCTTTCACAACATGGTAAAATTACATTTAAAAATATAACAATCCTATCGTGGAAGACTGGTACCTAAACTAAGCTAAGCCTGTTTTTCTGGCCACCAGGTCTCCATACATACATACATAAATCACGCCTATATCCCCGAATGGGTAAGCAGAGGTGAATCAACAACCACTCACCACACTGGTCCAGGACCAAGTAACTTCTTCTCTGGTGGCGAGTGCTCTGATGACAGCCGGAGATGACATTAGAGGTGGTGACAATTGTATACCTTACCGTCACCACACGGCTAATATTAATAAGGTACCTACATAACTTATTTAAATAGTATCAGATACATTTTTGTCATACTAGGGTTTTCTTTATAAAGTATAGTTTGTTTCCCAATTGAGACATAATATTACTTAGGTAGGACTAGGTATTATGTGCTAATTATAATATAATAATTGAGTTGTAAATCAAAATAAGATCCACTGACAAATCTTACCTGCGGTTCCTAGGAATACAGCAACACGTAAATCAAGCGATTAAAAGATAATCGTTAGTTTTTGACAGTTCTTCCATAGTGTTAAATGTCAAAAAGAACCGGTTAAATAATAATCGACTGTTTACGCGTTGGTGAACTCGGGCCTGTCTAAGCTCGCGCTACATAGCGGGCATCTATTCTCTCGGTCTGTAGTTCTCAATTCGGGGGTTGTGTTATTCACGGGTGAGATTCTGTATTTTTTTTATTTTATTTATTGGAAAACTTACTGCTATTACATTATATGTGTATAATTATAACTAATTATTAGCTATTGACAAGTTTTCACAGATACATACATACATACTGTACATGGGCAAACTAAAAAACATTAAATTTTGTTGGAACAATAAAATATTTGTCGTATTCAATTAAAAAAACCCAATTCTATTAACGTAGTTTAATTTAATAATAATTGGTATTAATTTCATAAAACATAAAATTTACTGTGCAATATCCGTGTCATACATTTGCCGTGTCGTGACGGCAGGGCAGAACACAATTGTCACCACCCCAAATCTCTCCCGCGGGTGTCATCCGAGGTGACTAAGGATAAATCAGTGATGAGGAATGGGCAGCAGCGTTCCTCTTATACCACCTAGCAATTTACTGAGACTTTTGTGCCCGATAAATGGCAATAGGCTCGCCACCTATTACATGGGACTTGACATAGTTGGCGAAACGTGGGTGCTAGTTCACCGCTGCCTACCCCTTCGGGGATATAGGCGTGATTTTTGTATGTATGTAGGGGCATTTTAAATTAATTGAAATCGTTTTAAGATTTCAGGGGTCAAAATCAACATTTAATTTGCAAAAGTATTACATTGCTTTTGATTCTCGCAGCGCTATTACCAACTGGGGTAAACTCCAAATTACGTACGAAGGCAGGTACGTTCAATCATCTAGTTTCGACCTATGTATGATGTTCAATTTATTTAACAGTGAAAAAAATGGGGACTAGAAATGACCAGCCGCTTCATTAATCCCGCGCAAAAACTCGTTCAGTATTTCATTTCACGCAACGATTACCCTCCTCATCAGAGGGGACGCAGCGGCTCAAAGATATTACGTGTACTTTGCTATTTGACTAGCATAAATCTCATTGTTGATAAAGTGCTAGGAAACAAAGGCGGCGGCAGTTGGCACGCGACATTTTTTTTTCGCAAGTACATTTTTGTTGTATTTAATATAATTAGAGAATTGAGTACCTACGTGTTGAGCTCCCCTCAGACATCCCATTGAATAATTAAACAATGCAAAGAAAAGAAGGTCTATAATTTCTATATATTTCTGACGTTTTTCTTTAAGTAAAGAAATTCTAATGTTCATATAATGTTCAATTAATAAACAAATTAATATAGGTTAATAATAATCATCATCACCAGCCCTTTTAATGTGTCCCCACAGCTGGGGTGCGGGCCTGGATGCCATGGATGGAAAAAGAAAAATAGGCCCAGTGCAGGTTTGTGGGTATTAACGACTTCAGATGCATCCGGGACCAACGGCTTATCGTGCCATCCGAAGCACGGAGAAGCTCATGATAATACATCTTTGGTCACCCATCCTATGAGCCTTAGCGAACATTACTTAGTTTACGCAATCGCAGACCTAGTGCGCTATGCCACTGCGCTTTCGAAATTTTAACTTTAAAGCTTTAACTTAGCTACACTGCATACGAATGCAGTAAATCAAAACACTTCTAGTTTACGTCAGCCAAATAGGCCAAATTATTGGAAAATTGTTATTATTGTCCAAAAGCGGGCCATTAATGTGCTTCAATGTTTCATTACCGACGCGCACAAGATATAATATCCGCTCTGTATCAGATGAGCTGTTTCATTTGAATGTGTATTCAAATTTTACTGAGCGAGCAAATCAACGATGGCATTGTTTGAAGTGGAAGTTAATAAACAATAAATTTGCTACGGCCGATAATCGCCTGGCAGAATCATCAAGAGCATTGCTCGGATGTCAACGAATATTACAATAGGTTTATATTAAATTTACTGTACAAATGCTGACCGAGTTTCAAATTCAATATCAATTTTATTTTGTACAACAATCACTGTTAGTCTGTTCAATCATAATTGTTTATATATAATTATACAAAGAGCAAGAAGAATTAAATTATTATAAAACATTATCAAAGTCTATCAAGGTGGGCATCGACGGGATATAAAAAGTATGTCAAACAGGATAACTAAAATTACTTGCTTAAGTAAGTTCAATGCATAATTTTCCTAATTAATCATAATAGATAATTTTAGTAATAAAAAATGGCTAATTCATTATAATGCTAATTTGCTCTAATAGTTCGTGGTCGTTTACTTAATTGGTCGTGGACTTCAAGATTAAAATTTTCTTTGAAATAAAAGTGCGTTGTATAATGAAAGAATCGCCATTAACGAAGTGATTTTTAAGCAAAAAACATAAATATTTTAAAAAAACATTAAAAACATAAATATTAAAAAAACATAAATATTTTACTTACAGTTGATCGATAATCAAATATCACTTAGATCTATTATTATCACGCTACGTCACTTATTTAATAAACCCAAAAAATACTGGGAAACATTTTAGAAGCGGTATGTTGATTAGTTTTGATATAATGTAATGTATCATAAACTACATACATACATAAATCACGCCTATATCCCCGAAGGGGTAGGCAGAGGTGAACTAGCACCCACGTTTCGCCAATCATGTTAGGTCTCATGTAATAGGTGGCGAGCCTATTGCCATTTATCGGGCACAAAAGTCGCAGTACATTGCTATTGCTAGGTGGTATAAGAGGAACGCTGCTGCCCATTCCTCATCGCTGATTTATCCTTTATCATAAACTAACTACAACAAAACTAAGTTATATATATGCCCATTCTTGAATGGCGGAAACACCATTCCGATTTCATGTGACAGTTTAGAAGAATTATTTTGGCAGCCATTTGCAAGTAAGATTACTGATTTCTTATGCATGCGGAGTTTTTTTCATGAATACACCCGACGAATATTTTCATCATTTCATTAAGTAGGCAACAGTCAACATACTCCGCACTCAATATTATTTTTAAATAATCTAATATAATCCAAGAGAGTACTTATTGCGTGTACAACTATTTAATAACAAAATCATAGGGCAAGGTGACCCTGGCCAATACGCAACTAAAAGTATCTAGGCTGGTGTTCACCAACACTTAAACAGGCGATGAAAAGATAGCCATCAGTTATTGACATTTTATCGTATGGAAGAACTGTCAAAACGAACGATTATCTTTTAATCGCTTGATTTACGTTCTGGCGAACTCGAGCTTAGGTATAGTATCATTTAGGTGTTCGTGATAAATACTTTCCAGCTCATATAAATACTGCTTACAAAGGTGCTGTTTATAAAGTGTATGTCCTTGTTGGCATACACTTTATAAACAGTATGCAACGAATAAGCCAAGTTACACCAGTGAGCAAAGAAAGCCGACGCGTGTTTCGCCTCACAATGAGCTATCCCCGGGAACAATGTTCAATAGCTTTGAAAAATACTGGGAACCATTCCAAACTGCGACGCTTCTACGGCATGATGTACCTATCTACCTATATAAGCGTAAACAAATGTTTAAAGGGGGTGTGGTACAATGGTTTAGATTTGAGCACAAAATACGAAACTAGTGACATTTCGAAGAAAAGCCTGTAGTTTATACATACCTCCATGTATATTATATTATTTAACCAATCTAGAACATTTACCTGTCGCTTTGCTTCCGCTTTTCGATGCGAACTAGCCCGCCTAGACTAGGAAGACTTGTCTAACTGACTATCATAGTTCGGACAGTTGTCGGTATAGTAAACTCACCGATAACCTACTAACAAATTCTCCAACGTCTTCGATATTAGTTGCACAGGATAACTTGGCAGCTATATTCGAGTTTATGGACACATCTTGGATCTCCATCAACTTTAATATTTCCTCATGGTGGAATTGTTTAATTGACTTTATAAATAATAAAATAATTCTATTGCATACCGACATACATTAATCTTAACAAGAATACAATAGATTAAATTAAATGATACCGTTTTAATTAATTAAATCACTATCCTTTAGAGGAGGATGGTTTGATTTATGTATAATTATAAATGAATATAAAATAATTTGTATGTAAATTAATTGTGAGTGTGGCAATGGCTGTATTTCTCAGGCAGGCCTTAGCAATACTGCCACTTATTCCCCAATATAGCTCACAACACCCACAATCGCTGATTGCTACTGAAAGTAGAGGCGATATATTTTATTTACTGTGCACGAATATAATATTTATCAATGATTAGCTATTCAATTCCAAACAAAAAGTTGAATTGAAAAATAAACAAAGGCACCACAAAGTAATACTGAAACACGAATACAATTTTTTCAACTCAAATCACGAGAGATACTGTTAATCTTATGAGCCACTCGAACCTACTCTGGATTAGACCGTGTCTATGTTTTTCAAACTAGTTTTGGGGCTTCATTATTTTCGGCTCAGTGTCATTGGATTCTGTTGGATAGAAAAAAAACACATCTCTGTTTATTCTGTTTATTTTACAAGGCCGATTTCGAGGCGAAATAAGAAAATCCACATTTTCTAAAAGTATAACTTTTAACCTTTAGGCCTCTTGTACACACACGTTTTTTTCGCCTTCAAAATCTACGGTTAATTCGTCGTGTGTAGGCACGGTCGTCAGTGTTGTATGGATCACTTTGGAAGCTAGTAGACGTGCACGGCGGCGCTACTGCACGGCGCCGCAAAAACGCGGCATGTACAAGCTCTCCCGTTTTTTAACCGTACGGCTACAAGAGGCCTTATATGACAGAGAAATTCTCATTGGTACATTTCCCGGTGCGATGACAGTTTTGAGTAACGACCCAGGCGCCTGCCAACAGAGCTATCACTGCACTTGTGCGTTGTGACACTAAAAAAAAAAAACATGAAGGCTACCGTTTTACGTCCCAGTATTTACTGCTTCTGCGTTTAACTTTTCTTTACGGTTTGTGATATTTTTATCGGTACCATTACCAATAAAAGTGAGGTGATGGCAGGGTAAGATACAATTGGCACCCCAATATATCCCGTGGGTGTTGCACAGGGTTAAAACGTGGCAAGGAATGGGCAGCAGCGTCTTTCTTATTACAAAAACTTGGTGCTCTTAATACTCCGAACTATGCTAATTATACTTACTGCTGTTATCGCTAGTACGACAGTCTTGGAAAGATAGCGGATGGTGACTATTGTATTCTGCACTGCCGTTACTACACTAATCTGAGTAATTTGAAATAAAACACATTTTACGGATCAGACACGGGTATAAATAGGTGTACGGGGATAGGGCCTCCCGGTGGCTACGGCCTGTAAAGTATATCAATGATATTTAAAAAAAATTGCCATACACCTAAATGTGCAAGTTAAATTTATATAATTTGTATTAATCTGATTTATTAAAGTAAATTCATGCATAAACCGAAATTATAGTACATACATACATACATAATTCACGCCAATATCCCCGAAGGGGTAGGCAGAGGTGAACTAGCACCCACGCTTCGCCAATTAGGCTAGGTCCCATGTAATAGGTTGCGTGCCTATTGCCATTTATCGGGCACAAAAGTCGCAGTACTTTGCTAGTTGGTAGGTATAAGAGGAATGCTGCTGCCCATTCCTCATCACTGATTTATCCTTAGTCGCCTTCTACGACACCCACGGGAGAGGTTTGGGGGGGTGGTGACAATTGTATTCTACTCTGCCGTCACACATCGGCGAAATTATAGTACCTACCTTAATAGTATAAATTTGCCAACAGTAGTTGGAAACATAATAAAACCTCAGCCACGATTCCCACATATTTTAATCTAATAACATGCCGGGCGTGAATTCCGGAGGGCCCTAAATATAATTATTGTGCGATTACTGTATTGCGGTTGACATGTAGATCAAATAAATAATGCCAGTGAATGCAAGCCAAATAATGCTTGGAACTGACAACATGTAGTGTGGTGTGGGTGCAAACGATTAAATTGTTTTAAAATTATCTCTCGCAATAGGAGTGCCTACATTAATTTGATTTATACATATTCATAACGTAATGAAGGTATTAAAAACACTCAGTGAATCAATGTTAACGGAAATATTAACGGATTTTCACTGTGCAAAAGGAATATTAAATTACGTGAGTAGGTACAATAAATTGTGTTTTAAAATTGTAAATGTTATGGCGCAAATAAAACTACCGGGATCGCATACGATAGGTAATGATGTTAATGCACAGTTTAATAAACTATATTGTATATCCGATTTTTACGTTGAGTTGCATTGGCGATAAAATGTTACTCTTTATGAATTCATACCATCTACCGGTCGGTATAATATTTAAGCATCGAGCATGCACCATATTATATGCACATCAAAATGCACCATAAGAAAAAGCCTCAAATTAGCAGTTAATTTAAGCTTTTGTGTTCCAAAAACTACTAATTTTTAATGGGTGATGACACCCAATTCTCCGTATATTCTTCTATCTTTATCATCTCCCTATGTTTATCTATCAAAGGCATGCGGCCGATTTTGATAAAATAACTACGACTCCAGAACAAAAGAATGTGTTCATCACACAAGTACTAGCAGCATTTGGATATAAAGATAAATAAGATAAAAGATAAATTTTATTTCTTTAAAACCTATTCTAAATACATAGTATAATCTAAATATAGGTATAGTTACAGAAAAGTAATAACAATGCAAGTACAATACATATTTACATAATAAAAATCTACGTCAAGGAGTTAGTCGTAGTTAATTTGACACCTAAACTAAGTAAAAGTGTTTACTTGTGTCTCAGGCAAATATGCCCGTCTTCGTATGCCCAGCAGAGCAGAATACAATTGTCACTATCCCACAATGTCAGTTGTTATACCATCTAGCAATATACTGCGAATTTCGTCCTCGATATTCGGCTGAATCTAATCTTTTACCAGAATATTTTAAAGACCAAAATCAATAAGCATTTACATTGAACTAATATTACTAGCGTACTTATAACTCAATGAGCATTTATAGAAAATTATAAATGCTCATTGAGTTATAAAACAAAAACATTGAGTTATATAAAAAAAGTCTAACTATAAACAGCATTTATACAGCATTTTTTATGTTTTCTTTATCTTCTACTTAGTGCTTTCGGTGCTTTATTTTCATGCAAATCCTAAAACACCAACTATGCTTCACGTGTGTAAATTTTCACCCCAAATACGTACCTTAATGCCTAGTGATAACACTTAATTTTAAACTAACGGGTGAGAGTCCATTAACACGACCCCATTATCCGTAGAACAGTATAAAATTCGGGTAATAAATAACATTAATTGTCTAAGCAATGCTTGGATGATAGAAGTGAGGCGTCGATGTCAATTTATTGCATGCACTCGACAAGATATCGGCATTGCATTAGTCTTTATGTCATGTCGGATTATGATGATAAAACATAATGCTAAATGGAAGATGCCTATTTAGATTCAATTTTATGATGCAGAATCTAGTAACCTAGTATATCCAGGACATGCTAAGCTGACAGAAAACGTTCGAAAAATTTAAAGTTCCGTGTGGTTAAAGCAGCCGTCCGGATTGCGGAGACGCGGGTTCGATTGCCTGTCGACAATTTTTTTGCATTCATTTTTTTTATTCTGTTTACCTTGGCAATTGAGAGCTCATATAAGTCAGATTTCAAATTATAATGCAATAAATTATCTTATTCAAGTGCACTTTTCTTAAGAGTAAGAAAAATGTAAAGTAAGAAAAAGTAAGAAAAATTCGTAAATTATTTTTACATCGGTCGTAATTATACAGACATATCGTACATATACAAATAAATCATGTATATCCCCGAAGAGATAGTATTAACAGCACATTTAGCGAACATAAAACAAAAACAAGAAGAAATGTGACGATTCATCTACACTGGGCCGTAAAATAAACCTCAATAACAATCAATCAAAAATATTGGATCTTGCTTGACAAAATAAAAACTTGTAAGATTAATTTAATTATATGCACATCAAAATAAGCAAATTTAAAATTCGATATTGTTACAGAAGATTTCCATTGCAGCGCAATTCTTACATCCTTCATCGTTTGCTAATTGTTACAAATCTAAAATGACGAGCTTCGATACCATGTAGATGATTTTATCCAAAACAAGTATCAAGAGACGAGCGACAAAGATACAAAGAGCAATTCTTGTGAAAGGAAACTTGGTAATCTGCTATCTTCGTAGTCATCATCGCCGCGATATAACCGACGTAATTTGACCCCCGGAAGCGCTCTAAGATCGACCCCGACAATCACCTTTACATTCATAAGGAATATCGATCGGATCTTACTACAATGGTGTTCGACAATCGCTTTATTACTATGGCATTCGAGCCGCTGGAATGTATCTATAATCTGGAAAGTGGGATGTCTACTTAAATTATGACGTAAATATACTTATTTTTATTTGACGTTCGGCATAGTCTAATAATCCGATGCGATCGGTATCAGTTTAGAGGTCTGGGTCTGAATCCTGGTAAGGGGAAAATCTTGGTGCAATAAAAATTCGCTACCTTGTCATAGTTGTTCTAAAGGTTTATGTAGTCAAGTTAGTGATTACTAAATGGTAAGTGTAAGAATAATAATGTAGTGTGATTGCATAGTGCCGTACAAGGCTACCATCTAAGCGTAAAAAAGACCACCCTTAATTGGTAAGGATAGGCAGCGTTTCTAATATATCGTCAAGAAATATTCTTCTTCTTCTCCATGCCCTGTTTCCAGTCTATCTAGGGTCGGCTCAGTATGTTTCCACTTCCATTCATATCGGTCAGACGGCATCAAGCCATCCACTTCCTTTTAATTCATATCATCCATCACACCTTAAAGATGCTCGTGATGAATGAATATATAGAAAAGAAATGGAACGGACCATGTCGAGAGACCAATGAACGAAGAGAGCGATTGGAATGAAAACTTTTCAAGCCATACCGCTAAAGGATTTGGCTTAGGTTTTACAGCCGGCTGCCTGCCTGACACTACCCTCTTTGGGTATCAGCAAGAAATATTACGTGCGATCTATGTGTTTGATAGAAGGCAATAGGCTCGAACTCTATTAAATGTGACCCAACATAATTGGTCAAACGTGGATGTTAATTCATCTCTGCGTACCCCTTCGGGGAAAATGGGCGTGGTTAATGTTTGTATGTATTTTGCTAATTACAGCGCTCTATAACGACAGTTATGAGGATGTGATAAGGTGAAGCAAAATAATTGTATTAGAATCGTAAAGCTGAATCTAATCAACCTAACCTAACCTAAACCAAACCCATACCTAAAATTTACCAGAGGTAGGTATAAGTAAAACAACTCATATTTTATCCAATTCCCTACCATAATTCCGAACTCAAACTAAACCTATTTTATAAATAACAAAAAAATATATATACATTTTGGGCTGAATTTCCAATGTAAATCATAAGCTTGTTTAAATTCTAGCTTACTCAAGCAGGGATTTTCTCTAAACAAATTCTTTTATTTCACTTCATATGACTATATTGTTGGACAATTTTATATTTTAAGTTTTTTACTTATTTAAGTTTTTCATTTCAAGTGCTCAAAGAATCTATCCACTTACAAGGTGGGCCAGACAAATGATGTACAATCCAAATTTAATATCGCTTGCGAAACGACAAATGACATAGAAAGAAGCACATTTTTTATTTATCCGTGTAATACGATACCAGACAAACAACATTTATCTGGAGAGACTACTTAATCTCGTCTTACTTGTCTAGTCAATTTATAAATAAAGAATGGCCGTTAGATTAAGCAACCTGGGCCCAACGCACTCAATAATAGAGCCCAACATTTGACATTAAGCTGCCTTGTTTATATCGACAATAATAATAAAAATTTATGGTCGCGGTATGGCTGTAAATGTTGTTTCGAACGTCTGTAATTTTGACTCGGGCATTTAGTACGCCGTGTGGTGACGGCAGAGTAGAATACAATTGTCACCACCCCAAATCTCTCCCGTGGGTGTCGTACAAGGCGACTAAGGATAAATCAGTGATGAGGAATGGGCAACAGCGTTACTCTTATACCACCTGGCAATGTACTGCGACTTTTTGTGCCCGATAAATGACAATAGGCTCGCCACCTATTACATGGGACTTAACATAATTGGCGAAACGTGGGTGCTAGTTCACCTCTGCCTACCCCTTCGGGGATATAGGCGTGATTTATGTATGTATGTATTTAGTACATAGGCGTCTGTTTGGGCATTTGCGGTAACGGGCGCTCAAGGACATGGGGCGACGCGCGGGAGTGAAAGGAAAGCACGCCCGCCAGCTAGGCTCGGACCACCGGCGACATCGGTCACATTTACTAGTTACTGTCAGCTATTTAATTTGACTGGTATTAGACAATACACCAGTTTTACAGTCCACTGTCTTTCATTAATCGTCCCATAGGTCAGGACACTAACACGTCAGATAGGTGCAAACTGAAACAGCAATAATGTATCTGTATGTATCTACCTTGAACAAGCTCTTATTTTATATTATTTTAAAAACATTGTTCTAATAATCTCATTATCTTCATGCCCTGTTCCCAGCTTATCTAAGGTCGGAGCAATATGTTTACTCAACTATTCATATCGGTGAGACATTATTAAGCCATCTACTCCCCTTTGATTCATATCATTCAACATACATACCAAAAAGGTACTAAAGTTTAATTAATGTATGTCTAGAGACCGATGAACGGGAACAGTGAATGGGGTGACAACATTCCAATCAATACGGTTCAAGGTTTTCTCTTAGGTTTTACAGCCTGGCGCTTGCCTAATAGTAACCTCTTTGAATTATGCTGTTGTTAATTGTTTGCTCTCCACCATTCGGGTGCCCCAAAGTATATTTTGGTCTACATCGGGCTATATCTTTTAGTCGACTTTTACGACACACCTGTAGTAATAAGGTACTGGCACATTCTACGTTATTTTTTCGCTCCCCGGCCATCATCATCATCATCACCAGCCCTTTTAATGTCCCCACTGCTGGGCACGGGTCTTCCCTATGGACGGAAGAATAATAGGGAGATTGGATCATAACCCACCACGCTGGTCCATTGCGGGTTGGTGTGTATTAACGACTGCAGATGCATCCGGGACCAACTGCTTAACGTGCCATACGAAGCACGGAGGAACTTGAGATAATAATTTTTTGGCCACCCATCGAATGACCGGCCTTAGCGACATTGGCCAGCATGGAAGTATTTTGTTTTAATCATTCAAATTAATTAATTGCCCACAAATCCGGACTACTCCAGTAGTGGGTCATTGCTTATTTTCTCTATAGTCTTGTATCCATGGGTTATCTCGGCGCCCCAGCAGTAGGGATTGAAATGGCTGATGATTATTGATTATCTAAAGATCGTAAGTATAAGTTAATGAGGGATAGCAATTCATACCTTTAGGTTCAGTTAAAAATAAATATTGCTTTTTTATTACACGCCCTTTAGTCACGCCTGTGATCAATATAATATAATGAGTAGCCTCGTATTCAAGCGCCCTAAGAGATTTCTTCGGCAGCGGAACTCCTTTGAGAGAAGCCGTTGCGACGCTTGGGTCTGCCCCAAAGAAAGGTTTCAGGAGTTTCCAGGGACTTGTATTCTTTATGATAGTGCCGAAACACTTGTACTTACTTGGTCTAATATTGAAGTAAAAATCTTGCCTAGCTTTATTAAATCTGTTCGGCTCTTATCGCTCTGTGGAGATTAATTTATTATTTATTAAATCAAAGCAATTATGGTGATTTGAGCGTGAGTGTGATTGTCTGAGACCCCTCCTTTTCCATTGAGTTCTAAGGGTTTATATGTAGGCGTGTCTTGGAACCGAAGCCGTACAACAACTAGTATTTTGATTAATTATGCCCTTTAGTTTAGACGGAATGAATAAAATACTAACGCGCTATGGGAGTTGATAGAATTCTGCCTGTCGATGGCTAACTGACAATACCTTTTAACTAACACGTAGACCTTTTAATTTGTAGTACCTTATTGCCAATCTAACGCATCGTCCTCACCATTATTATCAGCTGCTTAGCTGCTTCCCGATATTCATAATGTTATCTTACAAAAGGGAAGGAGTATTAAATAAGTACGTATTATGGTGTACTGTAACTATTACAGTATGTTACATACCCGTTTTGTTTACTATATCTTTCATGCCCGCTTTTCCCCTTATTAATTTATCGAATATTATCTGTAAGAACGGCTGTGTATCAGTACAATCATAGCTGACAGCTTAACAATGAACAAAAGATTGAAAACAAAGGGCTTTTTCAGCAGATGGTGTTTTGCATATTTTGATGGGACATTTAAATTTTGTTACCCGTTCGCCATCATTTTATTTATCAGCTTTTAAACCCTTTTTCATGGCAGCTCTCCTCCGACGTCGACGTTTTGTTCCAGATAAATCCAGACAAATGCAATGTATTTAATTGGAGAGGAGCGTTAATACATTATAATACCGTTTCACGTGAAACCTACAAACCTGCAGCTTTAATGCCTATCTTCACTCTTTTCCTAGATTGTGTTTGCATGGTTCAAATAAGTGATACTGACAGAAAACTTTGGATTTTTCGAAATAACGAAGAATAGCTTTCGGCAACAAGCAGAGCAATGCACGTTTTCACATGAAACGTTCACAATGCCCGAGACTGGACATGGTTGCTTCGTCAGCAAAATGCTTTTTTTCTATGTCGAAATATAAAAACAACCCGAAGCTGTAGCTATTGGTTACGTCATGTGTTATTCCACAACATAACACGTTTGGGTTCCATAACATAGATTGTGATATGGATAGGTTACTGTTTCATGACTAGGGTACTTTTGGTGGGACAATAGAGTCAGTGTAAGAAATGTTTGTTAATTTATTATCTGTTTTAAATAATGGCATTCATAACGTGATGGCCTGCACAATTTATTACGCATTATAAAACAAGGAGCACCTTAAACCAACATCCCAACAATCTCAGTAAATTGAGTTCCGTACGTACCAAATTCCATTACCCTAATAACTTAATATAATTAACAGTTGCGCAGCGCCAGTGTTTGCTCCAGGGCTATCGAAATAGACGCGAAACATCTAGATGCTCAAGCGACTGAGGTATTACGTATTCCTGTTCCAGGATCCAGTATGTGGTAAACAAAAGCATTGATTAACATTCATGTGTGGAGACTCCAGCGCTGAGTCCCCGGAGAGCGCTTGCCGGCTTCGATTGTTGTCGTCAGTGGATGATATTGACAAGCCAAGTCATATCACAACTGAATCTGCCCGGTTTAAAGTGAAGATTTTACTGTCCTTTAACAGCTCTATCAGATTATTGCTATCACAATGAACGTTTTTAAGTTTAACTGAAAGTATGTAGACAGGAAGTCTAAACATAATTGGGTATACAAGAAATATAAGCGTATAAGGGCTCCTTTATCATCATATTCCTAGCCTAACAAAAGTTGCACCTAACTGTAAGGCGTCTCTCACGTCAAGACTTCTCAGAAAGAGCGTTAGGGTGCGAAGGTTAGATTTAACATGTTGTGAAGCTGCGCACTGGTAAGGGCGCTTGCCCTTACCAGTGCGCATCGAAAATTACTATTCCACGACATACTACCGTATTCCAAGACTGCAACTTCTGTATTACATTGTGCATGCTTTAATAATTTTGATACACAAATAAAATACATTTGAAAAAGAGAGATTTCCTTTATTTTACCTTCCTTATATTGAAATAACAGTTACATACAAGCAAAACTTCACTATTTTCTCTTCAGAGTTCTATTATAAAACTATTTACAAGTATCAAATTCACTACGTTCAACTTTCGGTTGATAAGAGTCAATCACGCACTGTCTCAGTAAACTTTCCGACCACTGACATTTTAGTCTAAACACTGCCTTCAGACGAGAAACAATAACTTCATCCGCCCCTTAGTCTTCAGATCATCGGATGGACCTAGAACAAAAAATAAGTTTACAATTGCATATAGCATAATATTCTCCCTAGTATCCCATTTATCTCCCTATAGTTTTCCATCCATAGGGAAGGCCTGTGCCCCAGCAGTGAGGACATTAAAAGTATGGTAATGATAATGATGATGACAGCGTAATATAGCATCAGTGATGCAATATCTAGCAAATTACTGCAACTTGAGATCCCGGTGAATGGCAATATACATCGCCTTCTATTACATGGGACTTAAAAATAAGTAGGGGAAAGCGGATGTTAAAACATCTCTTGTATATCCGTTAGGGATGTAACCGCCTCCGTGGTCTAGTGGTTCGCCCACCGGAATGAAGATCCAGAGGTCCCGGGTTCGATCCCCAGGAGGGTACAACTTTGTGGTTGAGGGTACTCTATGGTTAAGTGTTCCAGGTGAAGCTCGATTCCCTTACCGTCACTTACCATCAGGTGAGATGAAGGGCAAGAGCTTCCCTGTCTGTCTGTATATGTATGTAGGGAAGGTGAACCAAAAAATTCATTTTCAAAACGGACTTTGAGAGGACATGGAAAATTTTAAATCACAATCTGTCTCTTTGGCTGTATGGAGAATTTAATATGATATACCTACACACGAATACAGCAGCATACCCGTTTTGGGCCCCTCTCTCCTGTGTCACTTAAAAGCCGTTCTTTTGCTTTAAGTTCACACTAGTCTAAAATCCATTCTTCATTTTCTAGAAACCCACAGAATGTCGTCAGCCCGCTGTACATTAGTATGCATGGAAGCTTACAAAACTGTCGTTCATGTTCGTATAGAAATTCAAAGCAGTGACCAGGTAGCACCTGCTGCTTAGAATATCGCTGCATCCAGCTAGTCATTGGCAGAGTTTTGATAAAAAAAACAAGATTACCGATATGAGAAAATTGGCTAAATTGAACCATTCGCAAAAATTGGACCACCTTTTTAAATTGGCAAATAATATATCCGCTGTCGCAAATTAGTTAAAATAGTAAACTGTGTTTTTTTAATCGATTTGTTCTAATAAGACAACATCATCGTTGACTTATTTGATAAGGAGATAAAGGTGACCAGATTGGACGGAATGATGCGAAATATTTAAAAAAATCATCCACGAGTTACTCTAAAAACTTAACTTTTTTTTGGTGCTTCAACTTTTGATATATATATTTTTTGACGTTAACATTAAATAACATTATTATTATTTTACTTATTCTACTTTCTAAGTCTCGTTTCGACCTCGCTAGTCTCATTCGAAGCAAGTTTTTTTGTACACTCTGTACGAAAATGACTCAATGACTGACTGACTGACGGCTTTATATAGCGCTGTCTCGATTTTCAATTTCACCTTTCGTCAAAAGTGTATCACTGCTTTATTTTGACTGACGAGAGCAATCATGGCCTCGAATCCATGCAACATTATTGCTGTTCATGTTTTACTGCGCGAAGAAAAAGTTGTGCCCTTGTTGTTTGTCTAGTTTGGTTTTTGCGGTGGGCGAGTCACCAACATGCCCAGCATGTTGGTGACTCGCCCACGACGATGAGAGGTGAATTAACACCCCCTTTTAACACACTCAATTAATGATTGATTGAATATTTATTCCATAGTCTATAATATACCGTCTCATAATTAAAAATAAGCTGTTATATTATGATTTTCGTCAGTGTAAAATCTATTAAATAGATTGTTATTTTCTCCATACTCCTCGGATAGATCCTGAAGCGCTTTGGGTTAAAGACAAGTATACATATAATCTAAGGAATAGTATGCACTATGATTCAATGTTGGGCGGCACTTGGTCCAACGTCCATACAAAAATAGTCAATCTCCTTTGTTTATAATTTGTAATTCGTCTATTGTAATACAATGATGAAAGTGTAAGTTTGTGAATCAAAACTACCCGTGATAAAGAAGGTTAAGAACCAAGAAGGCAACAACATACGGAAACGAAATTACACCGTCGGTATGTCCAAAGAAAATAATTCCTACATTAATTAACCATCGAACAAAACACGAGTAGCGTATTTCGATATTAAATCCCGTTCTCTCCACGAAGCCTCAGGCGGCAGCGGGAAAAAATTAATAAATATTTTTAATAGATTATGGAGATAACTTTTTAATGAATAATGCATTAATTTCAGTTCTCGGACGGTAAATTATTAAGCAATTTCATATATTGAATACGAGTATTCAAAGAACTAAACGGATTGAAATGGAAGTTCTGCAGTAAGCATTGCTTTTGAATCGAACAACAATTATAAATATGTCTATCAAAAGAAATATGAAAAGCTTTTTAAATGTTTAGGAAAAAATTGGTGTTCCATTTCAAAGCACAGAAAATATTTCGTTTTAGATTTTCTAACTAAGTCAACATCTAATACTGCAATAAGACTCAACCAACGGAGGTTTAAAAAACTGCATAATGGTTATGCAGCGTGAATGGGGATTACTAGAGAATGAAAACTCGACCCAATGAAATAGAATAATGTGCAGATTACCCACATTGTCTGTATGTTGGGTAATCTGCACTTTATTCTGGTGTTTATTTAACGTAGAAGTAATGAATTCATACATACATACATAAAATACACTATTATATTCCCTAACTAGTAGTCAGAGGTGGATTAACACCCACGTTTCGCTAATTTTGTTCAGTCCCATGTAATAGCTAATTGCTTGTATATGCCGTGTGGTGACGGCAGAGTAGAATACAATTGTCACCACTTCAAATCTCTGCTGTGGGTGTCGTACAAGGCGACTAAGGGTAAAACAGTGATGAGGAATGGGCAGTAGCGTTCCTCTTATACCACCTAGCAATGTACTGCGATTTTCGTGCCCGATAAATGGCAATAGGCTCGCCACCTATTACATATACATGGGACCTAAAATAATTTGCGAAACGTGGGTGTTATTTCACCTCTGCCTACCCCTTCGGGGATATAGGCGTGATTTATGTATGTGTATGTGTGTTATAAATATGAATGTATGATTGGAACGACCATATCGAGGAACCGATGAACGGAGAGTCATTGAGATGACTACGTTCCAGTCATATACTTGTGAAGACTTTGGTTTTGGTTGGAGTCGGAGTTGACACATTCTACGTAATTTTTTCGGTTCCAGGCCAGAACGGAATACCTTCTTTAATATGGCAAAGAAAAATAAGTTAAGTAAAGCGTAAATACTCACCAATGTCTATACAAAAGGCAAAAGAGTAGTGACAACATAACGACATACGATGGCGTCCATCGGCGTCCTGGAACAAGATAATTCATTTAGTATATACATATTCGGACTGAATATAAATCGGACATATACAGCCGCACTCAGAGACGTCAATTAACTTTAATGGATACTTAATACACAAAAATAAAAACAATTGAAAATTAGTCGCTATTCTTGCCGGGTCTATAGTCTAGATTTAATTGAATATTTTTGATATTTAGTATTCATTAAAAATAATTGAAGTATCTGAGTGCGGCAGATAAGTATTTATATTAGAGTTCGATTTAATGCTACCAGTTTATGCATTAAGAATACGTTGATATTGTACCAGTTTAGCCTACCATGGCTACGTTTGTACTGATCGTAGCATAATTATTCATCATATTACTACGATCCGTGGCATTCCATTAAAGCTACACTTAATCATATAGTATTCAGTCTGTAAATTAGCTACATTCTTCAATTAAAATCGTGTCTATTATATGTCACCTAAATTATAAATGTGAACCTTATGATATGATTGTTGTTATCATAAGGTTCACATTTACATTTTAGGTGAAGATAGTCCATCATCTTGTGAAGATAAAAATTGTGGTTAGGAAAAGTTAGTCTTCCGAATTAAGACTATTATATCCTCTCAGCAGTGAGATGGTAAACAATTTTTTCTTACATTAATATAATGTTCAAATAAAAATTATTATCTTTATTTTAGACAAAAGTACAGACCATAAAGTGGACTTTTCCGCCCGCTACGCGTACGGAAAAAAATCCCACTTTCTGGTCAGGGGGTGAAATAAAACTATGAACCTCGGGCGATAAAAAAAAGCCTCAGATCGCATATTTATCGCCCTCGCCTACGACTCGGGTGTATCGCCTACTTACGATCTGAGACATTCTTTGTTTCATTAAGGAGATCTGAGTTGGATAAGATCAGTTTCGTTACGTGCAGTATAATTAAAGTCCCTATCATACCAACACTCACCTGAGTTTGAATCTCTTGAGCCCATAACGGGTGCGATCTGCGGCCGCTCCTCGTCAAGTATTAGAATCCCACTCGCTGACCACACGGAGAGTACGTGTGCCACACAGGTTACATTCAGTCGACCCTATTCACAATAACATTATTTATTTATTACATTAATATTCAGTATAGATCATATGGTCTACGGAAGGATGATAAGCTCTTTCACTACTGTAGTTTAGAAATTATTAAGAACTCCTATACAATAATAGATTAGATTTAATGAGTACTTAATGTCAAAAAAAATCATTTAAATTTAGACCATAGACCCGGCCGGATAGGGACTAGTTTTAGATAGTAACTTTTTGACATTAAGTACTCATTATCGTTATTTGACGTCTCTGGGTGCGGCAGTAAGAGTTTTAATGTGTTATTAGTCTTAGGTATTATTTGAGTCCTCAAACATATGTTTTGACTTAGGGCACTCCAGTTCTAACGATGCGATAGTGATATGTATACAGTTATAAGTAAATATAAAACTAAGAAATAAGAAAAATATAGCTTTTAGGGCAATGATATTATATTTAATATCATTGTTTTATAGAGAAATATCCAGACATGCAAATGTGTAACACTGGAATAAAGAAAATAACACTGTCGTCAAATAGAATTTGAAAATTCGAATAAAAATAACGATTTTTTTCATATTGTCATTTTAATGAGTAAACGTAGACAAGTAGACTGTGCTGCATACTAATGAACTATCCTTCTGGTTTCAATATGAGAGATTTTGGTTCTCTGTTTTACTTCGAAACTTTCAAAACGATTATCAGAATATCGCCTAACGGTTTTTTTCGCTTCAATGAGTTTTGTACTTATTAACTCTTCAAAGGCGATGTTTAGAAGTTTTTAATAAAACGAAAAACCAATTCATTGAAATAAGAGTCTTCTCAAGTTGTGAATAAAAATTACTACAATAAAATAATTCTTGTAGTAGGAATCTAGAAATCGAATACAATAAATAGTGTATTAGAGGTGTGTTTTATAAATATCTTTATTTATTTGATCAGTGGTTTAACAAATCAAGGCAAATGAACTATACTATTAAATCCGCTTCTAAAATCTATTATGAAAACAGGGAAATATCCGATAATTCAGATGGCACAAAATATGATAATATAAATATGCAAATTATGTTATCGCCTTCATTACGGCCCATTGAACTTTTGACGTAATTGTCAGAAGCGGCTGTCAATAACGGAAAATATTTATATTTTTTCCTAAAAGACGGAGTCGACCTTAAACCTTTGTTGGTGTCTGTTATGATTAACGTATTTTAGTAAAAAGATTCGTTTATCTCATAAGCAAGAAAACACGTGTTTTAATATAGAGCTTTTTTTCGATGTCGCTACGGCGGACCATAGCACCAGCGTATCGTACAAATCGCGACAGTATTACTCACTTTACGGAAATGTACCGACTGAACTCTCATAACAAGCTGGCTGAAGGAGGATGATTTATTCGATTTCTCTTCTTCGGTGCTAATGTTCAATTTATTTGCTATTTGCTCGGGCGCGAGCCGGACGGTCTCCTTGTTTTTCCGATCGTCCGGTGGCGCGGCGTCGATATTGCCTGGAATGTCTATTACGTTGTCGGTGGCTGGTTCGTCGAAGCCAGAGATTGCGTCCCACGGACTGAATATAATTCTATTGGCGTCGTCGAGCGATGCGTCTGCTGCTGGCGACTTGCCGCGAGTGTGTGGCACCTCACTCATCGGAATGTCGAGTCCCTTCACCTGCGAACGTTTATTTCAAGTTAGCGACATCTTATTGAATTATTCATCGGAGTTCAATGTGGATGTGGATTCGGAAGCGGTTGCTGGGTGGGATTTGTCCAACGTCAAAGCCCGTTTGTGCGGTCTAGCTGGCTACGGGACATGGGCTCATTGGGAGTACATACATATACTGTACAATATAATATGTGATGTTCCGGGAACTGTGTATAACATTAAATTGAGGTTAACCGTACATAAGTAGTAAAGTAAAGCGGGTAGTTCTGTGCAGAAAATAATTCCTAAAATGTAACCGTTATATTTTTCCCGCGGGTGTGATAATACAAGGCTATTAAGGGTTATAAATATGATGAAAAATAAGCAGTAGCGTTTCTGAGACTTAGGAATACTATGTTAAGCATGGCCGGTAGATTGCAATAGGCTCGCCTAGCTATCACATGGGACCTAGTAACTACGACCTATTAAAGCATTATTAAGTCATTGTAGAAGCGAGACACAACATACTCAACGTATACCGGCGTCCCTCTTCCACTACTGATTTAATAATACTTTAAATGGTTACCCCTCTGGAATAGTAGGTGAGGCTATGATGCTAATACAACGCCGTCAATGAGAATGTGATAGAACCCTTTCTGCGTAAAAGCACTATTTCTATCGCGACAAAAAGTTACTTCCATATTGTATTTAGTAAAATAATAATTGTATTCAGAAACATAATAATATAACGTTCAATAAATTAATAATATAACGTTAATAATATAAAGAAACATAATAATTATTGTTCTTCTTCTAAATTAATAATATTTCTTTATACTATAATTATTTATGAACAAAAAGATCCAAATCAGTGTGGCGTTAGTAAAAAGTGGTCTAACTTGGCTATCTGTTCAATTTACCCTACTTTCACATATCGCTCATTTAACATAAAAAAGGCACCACTCAAAAAGTAATTTGTAGCATTTGTGTATTCAAAATGTACCTATGGTGCTTAGACTTACTTTTGCATGAAAATCGTAATTGATTTGTATCTCTTTTATATTCTAGATATTTTGGCTATCGGTTCAGTTTGCCCTACTATCACATATCGGTCATCAAACATAAAAAAGGCACAACTCAAAACATACTTTGTAGCATTTGTGTACTCAAAATATATGGATATTGAGACTTTATTTTTGCATTAAAATCAAAATTGATTTGCGTCTCTTATATTCTAGTAGCGATTGTGTCTTTACCTCTTGTCCATTGAGCAACCACGTTAGGTTCGCTGGGGGATCCGCAGGTGGTGATGTGCAATTTGCTCGGAGCATATCACCAATTGAATACCAGCTTTTCTGTGCTCTAAGCTTGGGTTGTGAGTCTGGTAGTTCTGTACAAAAAGAGAAAATTGTTTTGAATTTTATATTTCAACTAATACTCCATTTTGAAATAAAATAACTTAGCGGATTTGAATCGCGTGTATTAATTGAATGTCTACATATTGATTTTATCCAGAAGTTTCAATCACTTTACAGAGTCTCCTCGTGCGTGACCACAGCCGCTGTAAAGTGATCGAAACGTTGGGACAAAAATCAATAAGAGTTGTAGCGAAAAATCCTCTGATGTTTTATTAGCTAGTAAAAATAATAATATTGTGTAAACGAATATTATGTTATGACCGAGAATCATTATAGCAAATATATTATAGTAAACAAAATTATGAAAAACAAAACAATACCACAGAGAACATTAAGTCCATTAATGCGAGGTCATGCGACGAAGTTGTTTATTTTTTGTATTTTTAGCAAAGCCCGTATAGGGTTACAAAAAGAACTCAAGATCAAACATACCAAATACCTAATTATTATTTAAGTACCCCTTGTTTTAAAATAAAAGATAGGTATATTAAAATAAATAAAATAATATCCCACTTTAATGCCCCGGGGAGACAAACTCACACTACTCTTCTGTTAAAATTGTCAATGCCAATTCAATTGTAAAAAATAACCAAACCTCTTTTGCTTTGTGGTTATTTTATATGAATTAGGTCTTGATTGTCGGAATTGCCGGAATGACGGACATATTATAATTTAAAAACTTCAGCACTAGGACATTAATTTTCAAAAAAAAACCGCCCTATTTCTTTGTTTATAGTACGTGTTAAACAAACTGAACAAAATGTTGCAAACAAACCTTTTCAGTGGAAAAGTTTACGCGCTCAAAATCAATTACGTCACTGTGGTAAAGATGTGCATTGTACTGGGGCCAACAGAGTCAGCAGTACGGATCGCGAGCGAATAAGCAAAACAGTGGTCGTAAATAACGCGAGTACTTAGCCTGCATGCGATCCGGGGCACGACGTGGCGGCTGACTGCCATAGTGCTGTGACAGCGGCTTTAAGCGGGGAATCCACTACACGGGCATGCCCGCGGGCATGCATGCAGACATGCCCGCCGGACCTCGCTTCTATTAGGGCTGTGCGATGTTTTCCTAGTGTAGGACCGTTGCAGTCAGTCTGATTTATACGAGTACAAACGAGGTCCACACGGGCATGTCTGGCGGGTATGTCTGTGAAGTGAATTCCCCGCTTTATATTATTCCTGGCAAAGTTCTCCGTTTGCTCACATCAAAATTGTTAATAACATGATCTTGATAGCGTGTTCTATCGCAGCGGAATCATAGTCATCAAATATATATTTGTGACGGTTATCACGAAATCCTTTTATCTATCTAAGCTGTTGGCGGATATGCCTTCACAAGCATCTACTGTTTTTGTGGTAAAGGCGAAGTTGTCCTCGAGTCTTGCAATCACGCACTCCCTGTGAGATTTCTCCACGACAAGTATCTCTGGGTTTGGGAGAGCCAGCTTGCGTTCATGGTACTAACAGTATACAAAATTGAGATTAAACAATTGTGGGAGCCAAGAAAAAGTATTTACCTCGTATAAAAAATACTTTCATAAATTAAAAAGTTTTGAATACAGATCTGCTTGTCTTGCATATATTTATGTCGTTTTAAAATAATAATAGGATATATTTGCGAAATGCCCAGTTATGTATTTACGAGCAGCGGTAGTTACCTACTTAAAATATACCGGCTAAAGAATACTACTACCTTCGACCCTTGAGGTCCCGGTCAATCTCCTTGTGAAGCATATAAATAAGTGTTCGGCATTTATTTATTATTTTTATTGCTTGTTGCGTCCATATTATTTTAGACGCGAAATGAAATCTCTATAGGAAAAGTAAATATTTCAGCGAACAATTATTTTAAGAATATATTGAATCAGGATCTAGTTGTTGAAGGAGCCTAAGATCTTAAACCAAGACTAGTTCGTGTCCATCACTATCGGATAGCGCGATGCGGGTGAGCCGTCAACGTTGCATATTCATCTTTCATACGCGCGGGTTCCATTTTCAGAATTTTGTAGGGAGTGGTTGAAACGTCGAACAGACAAAATGGCGGCTCCAACTAAAACTCGGCGCGCTTTTGTTTGCCACCAGCGCCCTCTATTACTCCGAAAGCGGCGGAACCCGACGGCGAGCAAAGTTTTAAGTGTTTACATTCCTGTTCTGTCGCTTTTTGCCAATTCTACTTAATGGGAACGCAGGGAGTTTTCCAGCACCTCGTTTAATTTGGCCGTTGAGGGTATTCTAGTGTTTATTTAAATTTAAGATTTTGGCAGGAGGCCGCCTATTTTCTTTGGCAAATATTTGAGTGTTTTCTTTTGAAGCGATACTGCTTTTATCCAATCAGGAGGGCGCGAAAAAGTTAATGCTTCTAAAAGAGTTTTCACTTTTTTGACAAACAATGTATATTTACATAAATTACGTTGTTTAAGACGGAAGATACATAACTGTATAGATATATATCTAGTAGACTTAAACGTATTAACACCTACATCAGGCTATTTTGCTAGGCTGTGTAGGCTATGTTGCCAGTAAAAAATAGGGGCAGTCCATTGCTATCCCCGGGCACGACACGCTCAGTATTGGAAAGTGTTTTTCAAAGAACTCTGTTCGACAATTCGGGGTATGTATAGTATTTCCGTATAGAAACTAATATGTGTGGTGTATGGCGATATGGGTGGTGACAGAATTAGCCACCACATAGCAGATTTAAAAATCTATCAAAATATTTTGGTAACACTTTTGGCGTCAAGTAATAAATATAATGAGATTTGAGAGTTTAACTGCCGCACTCAGAGACGTCAAATAACTTTAATGAGTTCTTAATGTCAAAAAATTTCAATTAAATCTAGACCATAGACCCGGTAAGAATAGAGACTAGTTTTGGTTTGTCATATTTTGACATTAAGTACTCATTAACGTTATTTGACGTCTCTGAGTGCGGCAATAAGACATTTTTGTATTACATTCGTGATTATATTAAGAGCATTAATTTTTTTTGTATTTTTGTTATATATTGAAATTGCTTAATTATTAATATTTTATGGTCTGAAAATAAAATTTAGTAACACATTTTTATACGCTACCGATAAAGTCTGACAATTGCCATGTGAACATTGCCTCGAACGCGATCCTATCCTTAATTGGCACGCATAGCAGTTGACCAGGAACAAATAAGGAAGCGTTCACTTCAGTTTTCATTAAGAGTAATCCGTTTACGACTGCCCTGGTGGACATGATTAAATTATACACGGCTACTATAATCTCACCTGTTGTGAACAAGGGATCCCCAGCAAAGTGAAGGGAAAGGGACCTAAAATAACAAGGTGCGCCCCAATGAAAAACAAGACCGAATATTCGTTTCTAAATAAAAGTAAACATTCTATAAAAAGGAAAACAACCCTGTTATCGTTTTTACTAGACCAAATATTCCGTGGCAAAACTTTAGCATTGTTTTGATTAGGCATCATCATATTTTAGTCATCTTCAGCTTTGCGTACTTATCTTAAGAGGTCGCAAGGCGGTGGAGGTGATAACTGATCCATCGTAAAATCAAAACTCGTTTGTTCAGATCTGGGGGCCTACCGCCTAACCCGATTGCTAAAGCAAAAGCTATAGTTTATGACGTCATGCTGTCATTTCGCACCAAATGTACCTAAACTATTAGCGATAGCTTTGAACGAATGATCACCTAATGATTTTGTATGAATTTGGCACAAAATCCGTTCCGCCTAAAATTCAGGATGGCTGCTATAGCCGTAAGCAGTGCATTGCAATATAGCTATCATCAGCAATATAGCATTATTGCAATATAGCAATATAGCTATCATTAGCGATAGCTTTAAACGAATTATCATCAAATGATTTTGTATGAATTTAGGCACAAAAGTAGCAGTATTACTGTTAGGTGATATAAGAGAAACGCTGCTGCCTATTCCTCATTGCTGATTTATCCTTAGTCGCCTTGTACGACACCCATATGAGAGATTTGGGGTGGTGACAATTGTATTTTACTCTGCCGTCACCACACGGCAGTGTAGAATGTCGACTTCTTATGTCACAACGTTCAACGTTTTCGTTAAGACGTTT
Organism: Cataclysta lemnata; assembly: GCA_963931975.1. Lineage (NCBI taxonomy): Eukaryota > Metazoa > Arthropoda > Insecta > Lepidoptera > Crambidae > Cataclysta > Cataclysta lemnata. The sequence goes on from OZ008343.1 coordinate 6,661,211, forward strand.
GAGGAAAATAAACAATAGGTATACACGATTTCGTCTTTGATTATGAAGGTATTAAGGCAAGGTCTTCAGTGTTAATGTCTATGGGTGAGTGTATTTGCTTTTAATTAATGCCAATAGGGTAAAAACGGGCTGTTTGGTCACGGAACTATATAGACTCAGGACCATTACCAGATTAAAATATATTTACATAATGCTTCACAGGGTTACACTTGCCCGCACGCATAATACCCGACATGTAAACCTGTAACGTTTTTCCGTAGACCCGACGCTAATATTTTTTCAATTCCATATTTTTGCAATAACGCTGTTATGGTAATGTATTTACTTTTTCATCCGTCAGCCCAATACTAATACAATATAAACCCGGAATCCCTTCTGTTCCGACGTCGCCTGTTTAGGAGAACCGCACGGGAAACACATCAAATGATATCTCCAATCTAATTACTTACAAATAACATTTCTTGTCGTCTGCTTCACACCTATTTGCGTGGACAGAACAATAATCGTAAATTAACAAAGATAAACCTTAATCAAACATCCCTTGTGTTCGATTGTACTATTTATTGTTCAACAATAGTTCTGATTTACGGCTTAGATTCGAAGGCGCTTGGGCTTTGTTCATATTATTATTTGTAAGTGCTATCACTGGTCGCGTACCACTTATTGGTACATACAATGTAACAATAGATAAGTGTTTTTGGTCAAATATTCCTTTACTGTGATTTCCTTAAACAAATTTGTAATTCCAGTATTTGTAATTTGAAACCGCTTGTGTTATAGAAGCTAGTTTAATTACAACAGAAATCTATAACAGAAATATAACATAATCTAAGTAAAACTTCATCATGATTCAACACGGAAAAAGACCCCTGAGCTTAAATATATCACACATCAGACTATTATGGAAATACAATGGAGTAATGGCACGAAAAATAATTCAGCGGAAAAAGAAAAGCAGAGATCCAGCATTACCCGCAAACAAACTATAAATCACAGAAAACGCCATTCAAATGTGAAAGTCAAACAGATGAGTCAACAACATTATTACTTCGATATCAGCGATTCGAATAATGCGAGATCTTCGCGTGACCTAAAAGCAAGACTGAGTTTAGATTCAACCGGGGAGTCGATATTGCAAACCGTCCTTGTACCGTGGATAAAAAGGTACTTCTGTCGACAATGTTTGCAGCTAATCAAATAAAGTGCTCTGGTTAATTTAATGCGTAGAATGTATTTAATCTCTTTTCAAATAAAAATAAGTACACCAAGATGCAAATTAAATAATGCGATGTTTATGTACGCTGTGTCTATTGAGGTCTACATCTTTTGTTTTAGGAACACATTTTTTTTACGTTATCAGTCTGCTAATCCAAAACAAGTAGCAAACTTAAAAAAAAAGATCCAAAATTTTCGATAAGTTCGAGTTTTTGTGACTTTTTTTTCACATGATTATTATTATAACCGAAAGAGTTGTATTGATTTTTGTACTTAGTCTATCTAAAGTAAAAATTTACTAGTATTTATCGTTTTGCACTGCTACTTGCTACGAGTATAATATAATAATAATAATGCTGAAGTCATAATTCTGGGTTCGTGGATACACCAATAAAATATTATTTGAAATTTGGCTAGAACAGCGACTGGTATACGTAGCCATTATCTGATAGATCGGATCATTCGGCAATCACGCCTCTCGCCTGTTAACGACTGCAGTTTTACGATAACAACACCGACTAACGCTAACCGCGATCGTATAAACTTCAACAGTCGTAGGATCGAAAACAAGCGAACGGAAGTTAATTCGCTTTATTCATTTTGCAACGGAAGTATTTGTCGAATTTAGATCCTTGTGGGAGTCAACCTGAAACACGACGTTTTATTTCTTATTCTCTGTGTTGAATTTTCTCTTGTATTGTTCGATAGTACTTACTTTTCTGAATGAGCGGTCGATTGAGCAGTACGATTCTACAATGCCCCTAATAGTTAAAAATATATTTTGCTTTTTTTTCTTCAGAATAATGTGTTGACTTTGAGGACCGATAAAACGTTATAATATAAAATGCCACTGTTCTATGTGTGCGCCGCGCCTATTTTCGTAATAAGAACCAGATTTTCGTAGTAATCATTTCACTGGTTTCGCTGATATAATTTTACTTTTAATCTAGTAAAGAAATAGTATGACGTCAAAATGGAGAAGACATTTTTTTTAATGTTTGAAACAGGAAAAACGGTACAGAAACGGAGGAAGTTAATTAAATATTCAATTTTGGAAATACATAATACTATTTTCAAATAAATAAGGTAAAATATTACAAATTCCGTTCCATCTTTCAATTTAATTTTGAGCAATTCGTCTCATTAAATTCAAATTTTCCTTTTAACTTCAATCAGATGCCAAAAAATTAAAAATAAAAAATTGTCATTTTCATTTATATAAATTTTACATTATTATTTAGGTGTCGTACAGTTACTTAAATACTGCTTTGTTGCCGTTTGTTCAACGGGTATCCATATTCTTACATCCAAGGGAAAGGCAAGCTCCAGCAGAAAGGGCAGGTGATGATGATGAATTCATGTGACACAATGAGTACGCGAGTAGTGTTAAATGCAGTATTGGTCAAAAATTGTGAAGCGATATTAACGCCCTACCGACTGCCGGACAAACGGCCATTTGTAATATCCCGCGTCGTCTCTTTATTGTGACAATTGGACATGACAATATGAAGGACGACTGAATTGTTCGAATGTGATATTGTTAGAGGGAGTACGTTATCGTTGTAATAAAGTGACTTCAATTGACTCGGGAAGCGGTCGCCGTCTTCCTGCCCTGTTCTTAGTTTATCTGGGACCCGCGGGGTTATTATGTAAGCCTCTTCCAATCGACTATACCTGTCACTCTCACTCATTGAGAATAATCGCAAAGTGTGAGTGTGACAGGCAGACCAAAGCGAATGAAAGAGGCTTACTTAATCGGGGTTAGGCTTAATATGTTTGAACAATCCGTTTTGATTCATATGATTATACCGGAAAGGTGCTATTGATTGATTAATGTATGCGTAGAAAACTGGTCGAAAGGACCATACCAAGAGACTGATGAACGAAGAGAGTGATTGGATTTGGGATGACAACATCCCAATCCACACTTCTCAAGTGGCTAAGGGTGGTTTGCATTCCACCATTCGAATAACCCAATGTGCATGGATGGATTTTGTAGTAGTGAATATTTCATAAACTACTAATGCAAATGGATGGATGGATCTATGCATAGATAGAGAGAGAGAGAGAGAGAAGGAAAGACTGAATCAATTTCCAGGGCCTGTGCTTACGAAATTAACATTAAATGCGAATGAAATTGTATGCTAAAAAATACCGGATAACAAACATTTATAGACAGTGTTTCTTGTGTCAATTTAATTCTACAGCTCAAATATGTGCTCTGGGTTGAGTAAATGAAACTGAAATTGGAGACTTCAGCGTAATATTGCAAATTTTAATTTCAGCGTCTTGTTGATATCATCTCTTTTTATTATTGTTGCGTCAGTATCATTTTGCCAAACGAAGTTATATTATGCATTACAATTTAAATTTTTCTGTGCCCAACGTTGACCTAATAAAGAATCTTCAGAATTTTGCACTCAAAAACCAGTTTGTAATATTTAAGTGTTAATCAGCACTTGAAGTGTCTGCCAAGCCCAAAGCCTGAAAGCTATAAGTAATTCGTTAGGTTAAGGGGCTGATTAACAATCGACGGGTAAGTTCTGAATAGCTTACTTGGCAGTTCGATTGATTTCATATTACAACTGTCGAATGATCTGCCAAGTAAGCTATTCAGAACTTACCCGTCGATTGTGAAACGGGCCCTAAGTCTTCGATATAGTCGTTTTATAGTTATTCAAGATTTTTTTTTATTTCTTAATTTGAGTGATTAATATTATTGTAAAATAATATGAAGCACGCTGGCTGTAATCATATTTATAATAGTTATAATAATTTTAATACAACATAATTTCTTTTTCTCCTTAGATTTTAATCTCTATTTAGAGATATTAGAGACAGAATCGTTTTGGAAATTCACATCGTGCAAAAGGCTTATACTTATTATGTGGCGATCGTCAAACTCGGCATTTCATAAAGTGTCGACATTTTCGGATACTAATATTTCTCACCTATAGCTCAAAGTAAGCAGCTTAGGTGCCTGTTTTATAGAAACTAGAAGACGGACAAATATAGAAAAACAAATTAATATTATTATTAAAAATATTCTTTAAAAAAAAACATAAACAAACTGACATAAACATAAACAAAATGTCTGCGTTCATTACAACATTTGCTCCTGCCAGAATTCAAAACCGGGACCTCCTCTTTCTAAGATAGCCAGCCTCTCTGTGATTGAGGGTTCCAGGTGAAGCTCGATTCCATCTTCAGCCCTTATCGTCACTTACCATCAGATGAGATAAGGGCAAGAGCTTCCCTGTCTAACAAAAAAAAAACCTCTTGGCCGATAGCCCGCGATCTGGCCATTCGACCAAACCGACCATTAAAATCAAACTATTCTCAAAACCTATCGGTAGGTTAGTTTAGTACTCTTGTTAGATCAGCACCGTGTATAATCACAAATTATTTTCCTAAAGAAATTGTCAGCTATTGCCATGGGTAGCCGTTTTATGAAATGCCGGAGCCATATGATGAAATGCTTATTACGGCGATTAGTCTGCAAATAGATTTGAAGGACAAAGTAATAAAAATATTGTATAATACCTACTTTAACTTAAAAAGCTTAAAAAGCGTTGCTGTACAACCGTGTTCTATCGCAATAAAACCACAAAATTGTTAGTTTAATCCAAGGTATGCTCACTCGAATTAAAAATACAAATATATTGAATCTGTTAAAAAGATCGTAATGGAAACGTTAGACAACTTAAATAAGCTAAAAACCAAAAATGCCAATGTAGTAGACTTTAGCTACTGTTTGTTATGAAATCAAATCTATATCACAATATTCAAGGGTCACGTTTGAGAATTGTGAGTGCAATTTTTTATTCCAGTTATACGACAGATAGTCGGGAAACGGTTGGAATATTCCATCCGTGATTTGATAGTTAATCTGTATGGAGATCTGTTTTTGGAAAGGGTTGTGAGCAATATTTATTATGTTGTGCCTTCGATCGCTATCGCCGCAATCAATCAGTATAAATCCGTCGCATGCTTGGATATCTAGATGTTGTTGTGACATGATTTTGCTGAAAACAATAGCAGGGCGGCCGCTATAAATGTACCAGACATTATTATAATAACGTTATATTTGTAAATGTGGTGCAGCCGTGTGGTGACGGCAGAGTAGAATACAATTGTCGCCACCCCAAATCTCTTCCGTGGGTGTCGTACAAGGCGACAAAGGATAAATCAGTGATGAGAAATGGGCAGCAGCGTTCCTCTTATACCACCCAGCAATGTACTGCGACTTTTGTGCCCGATAAATGGCAATAGGCTCGCCACTTATTCCATGGGACCTAACATAATTGGCGAAACGTGGGTGCTAGTTCACATCTGCCTACCCCTTCGGTTATGTAGGCGTGATTTATGTATGTATGTATGTATATTTGTAAATAGACAGATAATGTGTCACTTTTATTAAGTTTGCATAATAATCAAACCTGGATTATTATCATCACAAGCCTTTTAACGTCCCCACTGCTGGGGCACAGGCCTTCCCTATAGATGGAAGAATATAGGGAGAATGGGCCCTAACCCTCCACGTTGGCACAGTGGTGGGTATTAACGACTGCACATGCAGACGGGACTCATGACTTAACGTGCCTTACCAAGCACGGAGGAACTCGAGAGTAAATTTTTGGTCACTTTGGAATATGTATGTAATAGCATCGCCCCCCATTATATTGGACCTAACATAAATAGTGAAACTTGGGTGTTAATTCACCTACCCCTCAGGCACACATAATTAGGGTTGTAAAACACTTCGATTCTTGCATCAGGCCATAATTTTTAAAATTATTCTGACCCGATTTTAGTCATATTCTTGATAGTGTTTTTATCTTTTTTAACCATTACAGACCAGGGAAGCTGTAACTGTATTAAAATATGCATCTTAGAAGCAGATAGAGTATATAACACAAAGCTTTTATATTGTTGGAAGTAGTGGTAAATACGGTGTACCACGATAAAACTCTGCTACGAAAGAATACCTTTTCTGTTGCCCATAAAAAGGAATGAACATTCAAATGGGCTTGAGGCAAGCACTAAGAACTCTTCACTACGCGATTGTGCGATGAGCTCGGAGCGCGATGTTGGCTGTCTTTCTGTATCACAGAAAAGTGTCTCTACGGTGGAGGACTTAAAAATCATGTTTGCTTGTACATTATTTTGCTATACAGTAGGGATGTCGTAACAATTAACTTCATTTACTGCCGCACTCAGAGTCGTTCATTAAATTAGTGATAATGGGTATTTTACAAATTATCATTAAAACATCTAATTGACCGTTCCTCTCAGAGTCGAAAATAATTGATTGATTAGTTATGTGACAATTTTAAGTCAGGTTAGTGCAGTGCGTGTGTAATCCAGTGTTATCGGTAAGTGCGGAATTGCCACATGCAAAAAGCCATTAAACAATATTATTAGTTACACTAGTTTTTATATCACAAAAGTATTGTTTTCCATAAGAATTAGTTACTAATATCTATTTAATATAATATTTACGTAAAAATCCATAATAATAATTTAATTTAATCAAACTTGAACGGTAAATGCCATGACTTTTTAGATTTGGCCACACCGGACCAAAAGTCATTTATTATAAAATTAAAAAGTCAATGTCAACAACAAACAAGAAATAGGTACCCCAAATAATTCCATGGAAATACCAAACAAAAACATAAAAATATCAAATTATTTATCTTGTGATCAAAATTGATCAAATAGATATTAAGCTACTGCAAGTGGAGTCAGCCTGGGAAATCATTAACATACAAAAGTCTCAGCGGCACACTCAATATTGGCGAAATCATATAGGAAACGCCATAGAAAAAAGAAGAAAAAGCCACACGAACCCTATCTTCATTGAAATAATTGATTAGTACTGTGATTGTCTTGGTAAGTATTGATGATTTCTTTGTTACATGCATGGGGTTCGATAGTTCCGGGAGTGGAATGACTGAGGAATTTAATTGTAATGCATATGTGCACAGTAATTAGTATTTTCTTATATTGTTTTGTGCTTAGATTATAGAATTATCCTGTATTAAAAAGTATCTAATATTTCTTTGCAATTTGCAGTGTGATACAATAACACCATAACCTGTAAAACTACAGAGCTAGGGAGTTAATCTGGAAGTGGTCCATAAAATCCACCACTTTCCCCACTGCAAGGAGCTATCCATAAGCAGTAGAGGAAGTAACATTTATTTTCCACTAATTAAACTTATGAAAGTATAACAATTTATATAAATTATCTGTAATCTATATGTAACCTATTCTTATTATCTTTTATAATTATTATTCAGGCTGCACCTTCAATTATATGTGAAGTGCAGAACCCATTTGATAATGATGGTATTGCGCTGTCCATATAGACAATAATCAAAATAAAACAGTATAAAATATTTGGGACAATGAGTTCGACCTAGACTTTGCTATGGGTACCTATTATATTTCATAAGGTTTTATATAAAATGGCCACTTGTTTAAAAACTTGTTAATATGAATCAAGTTGTTATTATGTTACTTTAAGGAAAATTGTAAAACTTGGTGCAACTGGCTATTAATGTATATAGTTCAATCATAACATGCAATTAGAAAAATGATTTAAATTAATGATATTATACTTATCTTTTTTTCAGATCACATAGATATATTATCAAACAAATCTAAAGACTGACAATTACACACCAAGTCAATTTTGAATAAATATTTTATTACCTGGAGATTCAAGTTAAAAAGAAATGTGCTGCTGAAATGGAGGAAGAGAGGAGTAAAACTCTTTTGGAAATTTTCAAATTACAATTCAAGGAATTAAAAAGAAATCGGAACTCAAAATAAAATATTTCTTTTAAATCTACTAGTTTTATTCAAAAAACAAAATAAACCCCACGCAATGAAAATGAATTAGCAGAAAAATAAAGAGATTAGGGTTATAAAAGAATTTCACTATATTATTTTAATTTTACAATTATTAGTTATATTTATTGTGACATTGCTTGATTAAATTTTGCTTTATTCTGTTTGTGTCCTCGTCGATAAAAGGCAATTTTACAAAGTATTTCATTGTTCTTGCTTGCATAGACACTGGTGACAATTTGTGATACTGACTCTTGACCTAATATTTATCCATATTCCATCACATCACCACCTAGTTTCTGAAATAAATATATAGACAATGACAGATATTGAAAGTACATGCATACATACATGGGTGTTTCTCTCTTAAAGGGAAAATTTTAAGCAAAAAATGTCCTGCATGTTTTTTGCTCTAAATATGCTGAAAATCTGGACTAAATGGTAAATATATAAAAGTTTTTCATGTTTCCACAAAGGGCCCGAAGATTTCTACACAATTTTACGATTAATAGCCAATTTTGTAAAATCTGGGTGCAGGGGACTGAAGGGATATCCAGGGGACTGACGTTTTTTATATAAAAGCAGTCAATGTCACAAAACCGAATAATTTATTTATTTAAATAATATTTTTTTATTAATATTATTAGGTATTATTATAATAGCTTTAATCAAAATCAATATCAACATGTTTATTTAGTAAAGTAACATTATTAATTTCAGTCATTAACTTTAATAATATTAAGTAAGTATAAGTATAACCCTTTATTCAGTCATTAAACAAAACTTGATTTTTTTTTAAAAGATATCTCATCGTTAAAGTCTTTAACTATTACTTACAACAATATTATTTAATTTTCTTCTTATTACAGTAACTAATTAAAAATCGGTCTCAATATATATGAAACTTTCATTTACTTTTCAAAAACAGGTATTGGATATTTAAAATAATAGAAAAACCTGTATCCTTCAATTTCACATCATTAGGTAACTTTTCTATAATTTGATTAAAACATCTGAAACATCTTTTCCATCAATTCTGAACAAATGAGCAGTTTTATCACAATGTTTCAGGAAAGTAACCATGATTTTCTCTTCATCTAAGTCCACTTCAGATATTACCCCAGCATATCTATATTCTACGTTATTTACTAGATATTTCACTAATACAATATCATCATTGTTATAGAAATTAGGATCAGAACTAGGATCGGGAAAATTTGCTAGTACAGTGTCAGATTTATTCTCAAAAAGATCTTTATCACCACTTTCTGCGTCCATGTAAATATCATGCACTTTGAGTTTTTGTTTTAAGGTTAAATCCAATATTCTTATCTTATAATGAGTACAATAATCATGGCAAAAACAGCAAACTCTTCATTATTAATTTGACAGGACTTCGTGATGCTAAAATATTGGATTTAGCTGATGGACTTTAAGAGTTACAAGCTTTTAAATTGGTTAGTTTCTTTTTCAATTTAAGGTTGATGGACTTTAAGAGTACCTACAAGCCTTTTCAATCCTTTTGTTTCATTTTCTATTAATCATTTCAAAAAGTAATACAATAATTACAGAACACTTTTTTTGAGTAGCTTCAACAGATGTTTCCAAGTTGTCAATATCACCTCCAGTAGCTACTACTGCATCTGCTGTTTTTTACAGTTAGCACCTACCCCACCTGGAGCATTTTTTTCAGCTGCATAATTATAGGAGAAACTACGCATATTTGGAACCTTTTCCTGCAAATAGTAGCCAGTTTATAAAACATACCAGCTTTTTTTGACAGTTCTTATTCAATTCATATTTTTCACTGGTTTTCTGAGGTCTTTTTTTTATTTCTTAATGTATTTTAAGCGCTCTTTCTCTCGAATCTCTTCTCGTTTTTGAGGAGCATTCTATAAACATTCATGTCTTAACTTTTTCCGCTTTTCTCTTATTTTATGGTATATCTTGAAAGCTGGTATTTCTTTGGTGGCGCATTGTGTTATTTTACCTGTAACGATAATGCATATTAGGTATACCAACTATACTAAGGATAAAGAATAAAATATCCATTAGTAGTTGCAAATCATTTGTATAATGATTTCTTTTTTCAGACTTTGTATTATAATAATTACGTAAAATGACAGTCCCCTGGAGGATGAATCAGTCCCCTGCATGGATAACGGGCAGGGGATTGACCCCAGAGGACTGATTTTTCTGAAATATTACGCAAACAGCTCAAACAGTTTTTAAGTCTATCCAATTTCTCCATTATATTAGACATTATTTTTCGTATATCTATAAGATAATCACTAAATCAAATGTAAATGAAAACAAGGAACTACTTAAATCACTTACCAAAGGACTGATTCGTGTAGCGGCCCCGACACGTGATTTGGCAACAAACGGTGACTGTACACTGTCACAAAAGTGTTTTCGCCTTTTTTTCTCGAATATGCTCAAAGTTAACGTTGTTAGCTTTTCGTTTGACTATTAAAATCGCCGTCAACTTAAAGGTATTTCTTTTGGCGTCATTTTCAAAGTACACCAGGGGACTGATTGAAAAAATTCGGGACAAAGTTTGTGCCAAAATATTTATAACAAAAATCAATTTTATTATAATAATTGTGCGATGTATGTATGCTGCTATGTTCGGAGATTTGTTATGCAGTTTAACATTTACCAAATATGTTAGATAACTATTTTTAATTTTGATGTGTTGTCTTAATTTTGGGTTGGGGACATACCAGGGTACTGATTTTGTAGGGGTTTATAAGATGTAAAATACTAAATAATTAATAGTTGTCTTCTTGATATCTAGATGATTATAAAGGTCAGTGAGAGTTTTATCACATAAGATGTTTCAAAATATAAAAATAAACCTTTAAAGTCATATTTTTTGGTAGGGACTGGCAGTTTCCATTTAACAGAGAAACACCCACATAAATCATGCCTATATCCCGAAAGGGTAGGCAAAGGTGAATTAAACACCCACTATTCGCCAATTAAGTTGGTCCCGTGTAATACGTGGCGAGCCTATTGCCATCTATCGAGCACGTAAATCGCAGTATATTGCTAGGTTGTAGAGGATTGCTGCTACCCATTACTCATCGCTGTTTACCTTCAGTTGTCTTGTACGACACCCACGGGAGAAATGGGGATGGTAACAATTATATTCTGCTCTGTCTGAATGTAAAGTAATATTTAACTAACCTGAAAAATCCCAGTTGCTAAATACCGCAATGTTATTACTTCAGGGGCATTGGCAAGCCTGTCCTGTTTCGGTGCTTTTTAAATCAGGTTCCAAACTTGGGAGTAAAGTATTATTTACTGCCTGGAGTGTAAATCTGTACCTTGCATGAAATTCAAGCACATAGTGAAAGTATCAGAATATTCGCGTAAATAGAATCTAGGTTGTGATTGTCTGAACCTTCTTACGTAATCTGTAAGTTCCACAAAATCCACAACGTAATTTATTATAAATTATTATTGAAAATATCACTATGAATGCACTGAAATATAATTACAAGTATTACAACAAAAGATAACCCTACTTTTGAAATGTCAAATAGACGTCACATAAGACCTAAGTAAGGGTCATCGGTTACTCAAAATTTAAGTTTCATTAGCGTCACTATTGACCCATTATCTGACTCTGAGAGGGAATTTTATTTTAAGTTTACTTAAATGTCATTTAATGATCATTAAGTCGACTCTGAGTGCGGCAGTAAGTCTGTCAGATTGATGAGTTGGGTATTGTGCGAGAGAATATTTACATAAACATGCATTGTTTTCAATTCAGTGAGTCATGAAGCACGATGTTCTGCCCGCCTTGGAGAAAGAGAGTATTGAGGTCGTTCTTTAGAGTCCGTGTAAAAAAATTAAAATTAGGTTTTAATTGTGGAGTTATAAGCGGTGTTAAGTATCTGTCATGGTTTTATATTAAATTTATAGTTCAGGTTCGGGTTTAATAAAAAGGCCGTTTCAAATGTAAACTGGTGTGTTTTAATTAAGACCACAAGACTACAATCAACATAAACAAAACACTTTTAGGAAACAATTAGATCGCGAGTAGGTAAGTACGGCGCGGGGCAGAGCGCATACGTGCCTTGCGCGTGACTCTGTTGGTTCTACTAAAGTACTCTCGGTCGGCGCACGGGCGCCCGCACGGCTCGTCGGCTGCCGGCCGACCGTTCACGACTCGAGCCGAGCGGGTAACCGTCGCCGGCGCGAGGGGCGCGAAGTAGCAGTTTCAATCGGCGCTATCTTCTCCCCCTCCAAGTCAGTGGAACGCGGTGGAGCTGACTTGGCAACTGGACGTTTACGCGGTCTTCCTCTCTTACGAGTATGGACTACAACGTCGGTGTTCCCTACGTATGGACTCAGGAGACTGGCATGGTACTTGCCGCGAGGTGTATCATCTCGGTCCGCAACCTCGTAGGTGGTTGGAGAGACTACCTTCGTAATACTATAAGGACCCTCTCGTCTTGGCGCGAATTTACTTGTAAAACCTTTAGCTGCCTGACTTAGGCGATGGCTCTCTACGAGAACGAGGTCTCCTTCTTCATAAGTAGGTCCTGGACGGCGATTCTTATCCGAAGCATTTTTACGGACATCTTGCTGATGTTCGACCCGCCACTTAACATCCTGCAGGCGGGCTGCGAAATCTCTAAGGTAAGGCGTGATCTGTGGTACATAATTCTCCTGGTCAACAACGGCTCTTAGGTCATTTGCAACATCTATCGGAGATCGGAACTCACGCGCGAAAGTGAGAAAAGCAGCTGAGTGTCCTGTTCCTTGATTAGGGGCCGTGTTTAATGCAAACCGCACAGCAGGTAATACTTCTGGCCATCGACGATGTTCAGGATCAATCAATATAGCCAGCATCTGCTTCATCTCCCTATTCTTCCTCTCCGCGGGATTTGATTCAGGGTGGTAAACGGGAGTCAGGTTCTGTTGTACACCTAGTACATGCATTGCCTTCTGCATGACAGCCGAGACAAACTGAGTACCGTTATCTGATATGATTCGCCGCGGGAAGCCATATCGCATAAAAACTTCCTCAATCAGGATTTTGGCACAGTTCTCAGCGTTAGCTTCGGTCACTGGAAATAACTCGACCCATCTACTTGCCGTGTCTTCGACTAGAAAGATCCACTTTTCACCTTTGCTGCCTTCGGGCAAGGGGCCAAACAGGTCCATAGCGAGGACTTCAAACCTTTGCTGTGGAACAGGTGTCTGCAGAAGACCTGCTGGTTTCAAATTAGTTGGTTTAAACTTTTGACAAAGGTCGCAGGACTTGAGGTACTTGAATATGTACTGTCGCATATTCGGAAAATAAAACCTCTCCTTGACTCTCTTAAGAGTACGCTCCAATCCCAGATGACCAGCAGTCGGCGCATCATGAAGTTCTCTCATGATTTCTGAGCGCATAGATTCTGGTAACACAAGCTGGGGTTCCTCGGATTCACTATCCGGATCGAAGCGAAAAAGAACTCCGTGTGAAATATAATAACCACGATCAGTCCATCGTGCAGCAGTACCCGTATCTTCGAAATCGGTGAGTATTTTCTTTATTTCAGGATCATCAAGTTGAGATGCACGCAATTCTTCGGAAGAACGATGAGGTAAGTCGACGGAAATTGGACATATGTTGCAGGTGGGGCCTTCATCCGCTGGAATATCACATACGGGACGACTGAGTGTATCCGCCACTACATTAACTTTTCCAGGATTGTATTCCACATTTAGGTGAAATGATTGTATCTTCAAAGCCCATCGAGCAAGTCGACCACTTGGGGTTTTCAATGACAGTAACCACTTCAGAGGCTGGTGGTCGGTTGCAACGTGGACTTCGGCGCCTTCGAGATATCCACGGAACTTCTCGAGGGACCACACTACAGCCAGCGCTTCCCGCTCTGTTGTGGAATAGTTTTTCTCAGCTGCTGTCAATAACCTACTCGCATACTCTATTGGTTGCTCGGACTTCGGATCTGGTCCTTGCATCAGTACGGCACCGAGTGCATATGAACTTGCATCAGTGCGCAATACAAAAGGTTGCTCAAAATCCGGTTGTCGTAATACTGGGCTTGTACTGAGTCTCTTCTTGAGCTCTTCAAAAGCATCGCTTTCTCTGTTTCCCCACTTCCAGGGTCTATTTTTCTTAGTTAGATCGGTCAGAGGTTGGGCAACTTCAGAAAAACGCGGAATAAATTTCCGAAACCAAGCACAAGTTTGCAAGAAGGTCCTCAACTCTTTTAAATTTGTAGGATGCTTCATATCCATCACGGCTTGTACCTTCGTAGGATCGGCCTCAATACCTTGGGTTGTTAGTACGTGACCCAAATAAGTAACCCTTTCTCTGGCAAAAACACATTTATCTCTGTTCGCTTTAAGGTTAAACTGACGCAGACGATCGAATACCCGCTGTAGATCGTATAGATGACACTCCAGGTCGTCAGATATCACCAGAATGTCGTCAAGGTACGCTACGACTGTTAAATCCTTAGAGCCTCCTGCACCTTTTTCAGAACGCGTATCCCTTAGTCCAGCACGGAACCTATCCATCAGTCTCTGGAACGTCGACGGAGAATTCTTTAAGCCAAACGGCATGCGTCGAAATTGAAAAGTTCCGAAAGGCGATACAAAGGCGGTCTTGTGTCTATCCTCCGTAGCTACCTCCACTTGCCAATATCCCGATTTTAGATCAATCGTGGACATGATACAATTACTTTTAGCAGAAGCTAGGATGTCGTCAATTAAAGGCAGTGGATATTTATCGGTGCGAGTTACAGCATTTAATTTTCTGTAGTCTACGCAAAAGCGAGTTTCTCCATTCTTCTTTGGGACCAACACTACCGGTGCGGCCCACTCTGATTCCGCTTCCTCTATTATGCCTAGGTCCAACATGTGGTCTATTTCACGTCTAATAACTTCCTTCTTCGCAGGCGTAACTCGGTAAGGAGGTGTGGAAATTGGCGCAGCATCTCCCGTATCAATTCTATGCACCGCGAATGGCGTAGGCCCTCCCCCTGTACTGAAGATATCTGAGTTATTTTGCAAAAGTGTTGCGAGTTTGTCTTTCTCTGACTTTGACAAGAGAAGACCTTCGCACTCGCGTAGGTCCATTGCTGAATTACAGACGGTACGTTGGTCTCGTTCATAACAGAGCGGATAAAAATCCGTAGAACGCAAACGATATTGATTTGTATCGAAATCAAGTACCATGCCCGAATCCTTAATAAAATTCATACCGAGCAAAGACTCCGTTGCACCCGGTAAAACCATAAAACGCGTTTCTACTGCTACTCCGTGCACTTTTACAATTACAGAGGCTGTTTCTACTGTTTGCACACGCTGTGCCCCGTCCGCGAACTTTAATTCGGTGGTTACACTTTCAAAATGCTGCCCGTTAGCACGCAAATGCTTCGTTAAACTCTGACTAGCTACCGATTGTTTCGCACCCGTATCTAGTAATGCGGTGCCTACTGTACCGAACACTTCAATATTAAAAATAGGTCTCACTCGCGGGTCAAATACCGTATGACAGGCGGACACAGATTGGAAGCTAGACGGGGATGTCGTGGACAGCTTAAAACGTTTTTCTTTGCACATTGTACAGTTAGATCTAACAACGCCGGGCGCACCGCATCCGAAACATGATAACGACGGACGCAGCTCCGAAGGCGTTGGGGCTGGTTCGGTTTTCACATTCTCCTCTTTTTGATTTTCTTTCAGTATCAGTTTTCTGCACGATTCTTTTGTATGCCCAAACATTTTACAAAATGCACATCTAGGTCTAGTCACTTTATTACTGACTGGCGTGTTTACGGGATCATTCCTAGAAGAACTTGCTATTGCTGTTGGCATGGAAGTCGTCGGCGTTAAATTGTCTCTTATATAAGGCGGGGCGACCGGTGTCGAGGCGCGTGTGCCTTTATGAACATCGGCGCCCTTCTCCTCGAGCACATCTTCCGCTGCTCGTGCCAACTGGAGCAATTCGCTGAAAGACGTAAAAGAGTTCCTAGCTACCCTCTCCCTAATCCGTCTATGTAGTAAGCCGTATGCCATATCTAGCTGTACTGGATTCTCTACCAGTGTATGGGGGGGTAACTGTGCAATAAGTGCTCTAAGTCTACAGATAAAAACGTCTGTTCTCTCACTCCTTTGCTCTCGACTGAAAATCTCCCTGTATATCCTAGGAGGTGGTAAGCGTGGGCCAAATGTCTGGCGCAATAAGGTTAGTGCTTCATCCCATCTATTTACTGAATGTTTAACGCCTTGCCACCACGTAGCGGCAAAATTGGTGAATAGCATGGGAAGTCCCCTTAACGCAATGTCATCACTAACACTCAAACATTCTTTATAAATTTGCACAGAGTCTATAAATGCAATAACATCTCCTGCGCCGTCGTATCTCGCCGAGCAATTAGAAAGATTAGCACTTACATGTGTCTGTACCGGCGGCGCGCCTTGTATAGGCGGCGTTGTCCGTAATGATTGTAATAGAAATACCAGCTGTTGGTCCGACATCACAACTGGTGTGGACATCGGTGGATGAGGCGAGGCGACGGGCGGAGCCTGCCCGTGCGGCGGTGACATGTGTAGAAAGGCAGGCGGCTCACGCCCGTACAGCTGTGGAGTTGGTGAGGCAGGGTCGCCGGCGGACGCGG
Source organism: Cataclysta lemnata (assembly GCA_963931975.1). Lineage (NCBI taxonomy): Eukaryota > Metazoa > Arthropoda > Insecta > Lepidoptera > Crambidae > Cataclysta > Cataclysta lemnata. The sequence continues at coordinate 6,677,935 of OZ008343.1, forward strand.
GGCGTCCAGCCAGCGGCGGCGTCGACGATCGCACGTCAACGAACGTAACACCTCCATCCGAAGCCGACGGTCCTGGACCGTCAAACTGTTCTCCAGCTGCAGAGAACATCTCCCTTTGTTCTGCGTTACGTGTAGCACTATTAGCACGTGACCGCGTTAACACCATGTCTATACCTATCCAATAGTCCGAGTTCCACACTTAATAAGGTCCAATTTAACCAACAGTCTATTAATTGCAATAATAATCTTATCAAACAGTCACTAAAAGTCTCACATCGAAATAATTGTTCATAGAACCCAAATAATACCTACAATACAGAGCTTACAACACTGTTGTAGAAAATAGGTATGTAGGTACCTATTCAAAATGTTCTAGAACGTTCCAAGAAAAATGGCGACTATGGCGAGTGAATTACTCTGTAATTTGACGACACGACGTAGCGTAGGTATTAGGTACCTATAATAAGTCCTACTAACTAGAAATATTGTTCAAGTTTATTTATGTTCACTTTTTTATTGACCTTTTATGTTTATTTATGGTGCTGTGCGCAAAAACGTAACGAAACCAAGCGGGGCGAAAGGTGGAACACGTTACACACACCATTCGAAAAAAACGCTGGAAAGTCACTGTTTCGGCACTAAACACTTTAACGTCCAACTCACAGTCTTAATTGTTTTATTCACAACTTAAACACAGTCTACAATTTGAAATTTAATGTTTTAAAACACTAAAAACGGCCGAACGTTGGGACGCCACTTATAGTTCAGGTTCGGGTTTAATAAAAAGGCCGTTTCAAATGTAAACTGGTGTGTTTTAATTAAGACCACAAGACTACAATCAACATAAACAAAACACTTTTAGGAAACAATTAGATCGCGAGTAGGTAAGTACGGCGCGGGGCAGAGCGCATACGTGCCTTGCGCGTGACTCTGTTGGTTCTACTAAAGTACTCTCGGTCGGCGCACGGGCGCCCGCACGGCTCGTCGGCTGCCGGCCGACCGTTCACGACTCGAGCCGAGCGGGTAACCGTCGCCGGCGCGAGGGGCGCGAAGTAGCAGTTTCAATCGGCGCTATAAATTAAATATAAATATAATGATTATACATAGTTTTTTTTTACAATAAATTTAATAATCCACATATACTTTCAAACGGCTACTGCTCTAAAGTAACCATGTTTAATGAATAAAGTTTGATATACTACTAATATTGTTTATACTTACATTTATCACTCAAAAAAGTGTTATTACACTATCAGTGTATGATACTCGAGACTAGCCGTAAATTATAGAGTCATGAAGTAAGTAAGTTATTATTGTAAGTATCGGAGTACTGGGCATAGACTTATCCTCCTACAGAAAATCCCACTTCCTGGTCAGGGGGTGCCATAAAACTATGATCTTACGTCCTATTTATTATATAATCTACATACTAACATAAATCACGCCTATACCCCCGAAGGGGTAGGCAGAGGTGAACTAGCACCCACGTTTCGCCAAATATGTCAGGTCCCATGTAATAGCTGGCGAGCCTATTGCCATTTATCGGGCACAAAAGTCGCAGTACATTGCTGGGTGGTATAAGAGGAACGCTGCTGCCGATTCCTCATCAATTTCCTCATCGATTCCTTAGTCGCCTTGTACGACACCCACGGGAGACTTTTGGGGTGGTGACAATTGTATTCTACTCTGCCGTCACCACACACCAATCTACTATTATATTATTGCCTATACAATAAACTTACCAACAACACGCATGTAAGCGCTCTTGTAAACGGTGTGAAAGAACGGTGCGTCGGCTGACACCTCGCAGCGGTAACGCCCGCTCAACCCACGGGTTGCTCCCCGCAGAACCACTTGCTGTGCCCCTGACCGCGAAATCTGAATTAATTAAATAAATAAATAAATACTTCTTACACTCACACTCCTATCATTTTGACGGCCAGTTTAGTCGAATGCTCAGATCACTGGGTGTTGGCCAAGAGGTCCCGGGTTCGAATCCTAGTAGGGGCAAATTTTGGGATGAACACAATTTTTTTTTTCCGATCCATGTTTAGGTATGTAGTATATTACTATGCCATTAGGGTTATTCCCATTTTCTTGACTGATGGCGAGATATTACTATGTAGTATATTTTCAACATTTATATACATAATTATTACGATATTAAAAAAAAAGATATGTCCGTCCTCTAGTATCTATAACACAAGTGTTTAGGCTACTTACTTTGGGCTAGATGATAGCTGTGAGTGTAAAAAAAAATCTAGCCCAGTGTTTTTCAATATTTTTTGAATACGCGACCGCTTTACAGGTTAAAAAATTCTAGCGACCCCCTTAGACAAAAAGTAAGTTTCCATTTCTCTACTTCATTTCATTCCCAGTGAAATTGTGTTTTGTATTGTAGTATAGAACCTTGCCTATTCCTTTTGCCGGCGACCCCCCGAGTTGACTTCTCGACCCCCTTTGGGGTCACGATCGACATATTGAAAAACACTGATCTAGCCCAAAGTAGCATAAGCACTTCTGTTATGGATACTAGGTGAGCGACAAATTTTAATATCCTAATTAATATTATGTAGGTATTGTAAATGCGAAATTGAATTTGATTGTTTGTTACGCTTTCACGTCTAAACGACTAAATTAATTTTAAAAAGACGTTCACCAATAGTAATTACGAGCTAGTAAAATAGGTTTTTTTTTATTTGAGATGCATACGAAATTACAATAGTGTAATCCAAGATATTAAAAAAAAATCCTATAAAGGTCATTATTTGACTTGCAATTTTGTTTTGTCATTTCTACTGATTATGACTTTAAAAGTTATTGAACCGTCATTCGACCACAGGCGTTCCCTATATATGAATGGAAGAATATAAAGAGAATGGGCCAAAACCCACCACGCTGGCGCATTAAATAAAGCCATTGGGGCTTAGCGTGTCTTCCAAAGCACGAAGAAACTTGAGATTATATTATACTTTTGGTCACCCATCCGATGGCTGACCGTAACGAACATCGCTCAGCTAATGCAATTACAGCATACAGGCTTATCCCTTTTTCAGGCTTTGGTAGCATCAAATGATTCATTATTACGAGTATTTATACAACTTGCTGTATTATTTTTACAACAAGTAAAATGTTACATTACATTCCTTATTGTTATATATTTATTTATATCGCTCCCACCTTGAGCAATGTCTATTCAATAACATTAACAAACCAAGGCCTAACGGACAAAATTTAAGTTATAAACTTCTTAAATAATCTTATCTCTCAAAAAACTTATGTCGTTTGTGTAGTCGTTCAGCAATAGTAGTTAGCTAATTAACCAGTTGACATGACGCCAATTGACTAAGCAAAAATTTCCTATGAAAAACCACTGAATTTGACAAAACTCTATTACAACAAATATTTGTGTTACTTTATTATAAACTTGCGAAGCTAAAGAAAGTCCGCTTATTCCTTTTCATGTTTTTTAACAACATTCAGCCAGTGAACAGAAGTTGCCTATTACGTTAGCAAGAGGGAACAACTTGGAAATAGATCTTGAAAGAAGAAATTGAATTAGGGCAGATATATTTTTTATCTTGCAGACCTTTTGTTTCGTTACCCAGTTTCAGGTTTTGCTTTACTTATTTTACTGCAAAGTTATTACTTTTTTATAAAAGGGTCTAAGCAAGAATATGCAATGATTACTATTATTACTAAACATTGTTTAGTATTACTTATTATATCTTGCAATTGTTTCTCCATTGTTTAATATTAGTTGAGCAGATGAATGTTTTAATGAAAATGCAATTTGACTTGATATGGGTACTGTCCAGTGAAATTTTTTGTATTCGATACATACATACATAAATCACGCCTATATCCCTGAAGGGGTAGGAGATATAGGCATACTATACTACGAAAAATGGGTGTTAAATTCAATTAACACCCACTTTTCACTATTTGAGTTAGGCCCCGAGCCAATTGCCATCGATCGGACACATATATCGCAGTATTTTGCTAAGCGGTATACAAGAGGAATGCTACTGCCCATTGCTCATCGCTGTCTTTACTCTTAGTCGCCTTGTACGACACCCACGGGAGAGATGGGGGTGGTGACATTTAATTTTGTATTCTGCTCTGTCGTCACCACACGGGGCACCAATGATTCTTAAATACTTACCTAGTTCTACAGTATTTGAGAATTATTTGAATATTATTCAATTACCTTTTTTGTCTGTTTCTGAAAATATATAGGTGTGCGAATATGAATAAAATATATATCAGCCATTACGAATGGATTTAAACACAAATTGAAATAAATTGCCAGCAACTGAATTCCTCTTAATAATGAATGTAGGAAGAAAAAGTTTCTAAATTGTTATTTCGTATTCACATCAAGACGAAGAGGGAAAGTTTAATTCGTGTTAACTTTGTGTTCGTGTTAATATAATTCGAAATTAGAATGAGTCACTAAAAGTAGCAGAAAGCTTACTTATGTATTAGTAAAATAACGTAACAACAGCCGTACTTGTAAAAACAAACTTGAATATTCAGGAAGCACGGCAGTAAGTAATCTCGGGTTAAAAAGACATTTCAATCAGGAGAGATCTAGTTTTCAAACTGGGTTCGATGTCGACGTAGAGTACTAATTTTATTTTCAAAGTTATGGTTTATAATTTGTCCAGTACTATACATAGTTAATTTAATTTCATTGACAACCCTTAAAGGGGTGCTCCCACTCGTAAAACAATTTTTTATATATTGTCGTAAGGGGCTCGGTGGCTAGCGCACTCGAACTGTGATTGAACAAAGCACTGATCGTTACGACCAATCATCATGAGCAATAAAGATTATCTATTATCTAGACTCGAGCAAATGAATTCGAAACAAATCCGCTACCCATTTAAGAACGAACCGTGGTAGCATTGTATCCCCCGAATACAGAAACGCTACTCAACTGTTGAGCACTGCTTATAAAGATAAGTGGACAATACCTGCCAGAATTTGTATGGGAAAACGTCAATTTTGACATTACTTAAATGTTAAGCAGGACTCAAACTTTGAGTAACGTTTCTGTATTCGGGGGTATGACTTCTAAAATGACAGATTTCGATTTCAGGCTTTAGTACTGAAAGCTCAAAATAGCAAACACTATTAAATTAACTTTTCAACACAATTGCTCGTAAATTGACTCTTATTACACCGTTTTAAGGTCCATAATGCAGCATATTATGCATTCGTTCATAATATATTACGTACTAGTGCGTAATCGTAAATTTTTGAATTCTTTTTTTTGTTGTTTAATTCTCCCTATATTTTTAGGGAAGCATAGGGCCTAGCCCATACAGCCATGTCTTTAGTATATTTAGTCTGTATTCATGTGTGTGAAAGTAATAAAAATGAAATTAATTTTACGTTAAAAGAGGGTTTTTTTTTAAATAATTCCTCATAAATGAACGTCAACACAGATCCTTAAGCAACAAAATTGCACAAAATCTACTCCGAAACAATTTTTGAATAATGGAAAAAAATCTGACTGTCACCATTGAAACGCGCCAAACACTGCAAAGTTTATGCTTATTGCATTTGTCTATGGACATTGAATATTTTTACGAATACTAAATTATTTTAGAGTTTAGATGATAAATAAATATTTTATTCCATGTTTATAAACACAAATTAACTATCGTATTTAGAAACACTATTTATTTTATTTTTTTATTTTGCTGCTGCTTTGGATGCACAGCCGGTTTTTCAAAGTGCCTTTTGAAAGTTGCCATATTTGTTTTATTAAATTAATATTGTGTCTGAGTGATGTTTACTGTTAAAAATGTGTAGTTTTGTGTAATAGGTGTCTACGGCGATAAACAATATAAAGATTTAGTAAAACAAAAGTGCATTTGATGAGAAATTTGTGGTCGATCTACCTCGTCAGTCTCCATCAATAGGCTGTTAGTGTAAATTTGACGCCAAACTCTAAAATAAATTAAAATGTGATACATTCGCGTTTTAATGCGATTAATACTTAAGAAAGTACACCACATCAGATGAGGCTGTATGTGCTGGTTCCCTTGCCGTCCCTAGTAATAAGGAGAATTAAAAAAGAACAAAAACCCAACTTGTAAGCGCCATTTTCCGTAATTATTTGGTAATTGGTAAAGTTATTAACAATACGAGTTTGTTTTTTCCTCGCAATTGTGTTGAAAAACGTCGTATGCAACTCGTATGCATTGATCATTACACACTCAGCTTTCTTACCGCGCTCGCCTGCGGCTCGCGCTTGCAATAATGCCTCGTATGTAATGACCAACGTAGCATACTCGCAGCATAATATACTATAATAGTTCCATATAAATACACATGAAGATTTCATAATTGTGTATTGTAAGGAACACCCTCTCTTAGCCACCGAACTTACACGGTTTTTACGGACGATATTTGTTTGTTGTCGGCCGGAACGGGCGGACATTGGAATCTCAGTGATTCGTTAAGGTCACGTCAGCCTTTTTGTTTTCCCAACAATTTCAATGTGTGAGTTCGTTACTTTCATTTAGTCGAAATTACCTAATTTGATTGTGATATTCAACTTTTTTTATATTTAGTGCCCATAACTTGTTAAAATGAAATATGAAACGATTTTTTTAAATATTTGTTTTTTTCTTAAGGCTTTCCTGATTCTTACGGTACCTTGTTACGTAATTTAGTATTGTTACGTGAAGCGTCTTACTGGAACGCTCCTACGAAAGGAAGTCAATTTGCTACCGTACTTTTTGGGAGGGAATAATCTGCGATTCTCGACAGCTTAAGAGGCACTCAAAAATATTTCCCCCGCCAATATATCATTGATTACAGGTGGAAGTAGTCGCAGCTCATGCGTAATTTATACGAACGCCGACATAATCCCATTACAGTCAGTGTGCAGCACACCGTACGCAGCTGGAGCGACTCATATTGAGCTAAAAGCTTCGATCCATCTTCCGTAAAGTCGGTCCACTTTGAGAAACCTCCGAACTAAATCATGCCACCCACTTCAAGACGCCTGACCCGATTTTCGAATCGAGTCTCGGCTCAAATCCCAGGCGTTTGACTTATACGCCTCCAAGTAAACATTGAGTGTTCGTTATATCACGAAAGAGTTTTTAATACATTATTTTGGCAAAATGTTATAGCACGATTATGGCTTCGTGCCAACAGCTAAAGGTTTAACGTGCCGCCCGAGGAGATCCTTAAGTGATTTTTTGCACCGCTTACCACTAAGGCGGTTAACGAACTACCAAGATGTCGCAAAGCCATTGACCCGTATATAATCACAATTATGATGTTGTTTATTGTTGTGCCGTAAGCGAGCCATTTTCATAAGAAATATTGGCTCTTTTATCTGTCCCTTTTGCGCTAATGGTGGCGATGTAAGCAGTCAATCGTTCTGCTTTGATATTTTTTGTCTTTATGGCATGTTCTATTTTACAATCCATTCTAAAATTATGGTGATTATTAGTGAATAATGGGAACATAATGGGAAAAAAGATGACAACTAAAAAGGATCTCATTTCTAAGTCTAACGTTGAAGACAATAACCTTCATAACACATTTCGCACGTTTATTCTCGGCTCGAGCTCAAGGTAACATAATTTAAGTAAGTAGGACTGAAAAAATAGCAAAGTTAGACAAGGCAATGCAAACTGACAACATTTAATTTTGTGTTTCTTAAGGGGGAATAATAACACGTTTTAACTAATTGTGGTGTTTTATGACTCTTATTACAAAGACAACAGTGAAAAATCTTCCTAAAGTAATAATAAAGTTTACTCACATCAACACTTATTCCAGTTTGAGAGAAAACCCGGGTGTTCGGCAGCTCCTTGGGGACGAACCGGAAAAACTCCTGGGCGCCATGGTACCACTTGACGGTGTACAGTGTTTCCCCTGTGTCCAGGGACCATCGGCAGCCCAGCGTTGCACTGGACCCCATGCCTACCGCTTCTGGTACGCTCAGTTGGATATCTCGCAGTCCAAGTACACCTGCAGGTAAAGACAGGCATGATTTTTTAGTGCTAGACAGGGAATCTCTTGGCCTTAGCCATATCACCTGATGGTAAGTGACGATAAGGGCCGAAGATGAAATCGAGCTTCACCTGGAACCCTCAACCACAGAGGGGCTGGCTAGCAAGACAGACTTGAAAGAAGTCCTACAACCAACCAAACCGAGTACAAAGGCAACATAATGGGAACCCTCTCCCCCCCTGGGGATCGAACCCGGTACCTCTGGATCTTAATTCCGGTGAGCGAACCACTAGACCTCGGAGGCGGTTAATTGGTTAAAGAATAGTAAATTATACACCAAGGGCTATAAAACAAAGAAATAATCTCAGATCGCAAGTATTTGACGATCTGAGGCTTTCTTTTCATCGCCCGAGGTAAGTAATTAACTTTTACGCCCGCTACGTGTACGGAAAATCTCACTTCCTGGTCAGGTGTGACATAAATCATGTTTACGAACTGAGTCGTCAAGTCGATAGTACGGTTAATTTTACTATCTATTTTATCACGAGTGCCTATACCACTCGGCGGCCAACTAAACCAATGTCTTGTTGGCCGAGTGGTATACTGGTATCAACGCTATAATTTTCGAACTTTATTATTATTAAACCACAATTTTATTTGTGACAATTTTTGTAACATTTATATAATGATCAGATAAAAATCAGCTTGCGGGTAAAGGCTAAAAGACTATAACCGATCAACCAAACCGTACAATGCTCCCTTTGTGGGTTGAGGTTTCTCTCCATGTAGATTTCTCACTATTGTTCCACCATAAGAGGTAAACTACAGGTTAGACAGTAGTTTGGAGTTATTAATTGCACCCACTACCTATTCGGAGATATACATATCGGGATATACAAGCGTGAATTAGTTACGACGTACAGAGCAGAATACAATTGTCACCACCTCATACCTCTCAGGCGTATGGCGTAGAGGGCTGCTAAGGGTAAATACAGCGACGAGTTATGTGCAGCAGCTTTCCTCTTATATAACATACTGCGATTTACGTACCCGTTAAATGGCTATAGGTTCGCTCACTGTTACATAATTAAGACCCAACAAAACTGGCAAAACGTGACTGTTAATTTAGCTCTGCCCAACCGGAGATTCGGAGATAAAATAATTGTGAATTATGCATGGATTAAAAGGTAAATCAGAAAAACTTTAGGTACTTTTTCATTTTCAATTTATTTATTCGGGGACACAACTTTAACCAGCAAGCGCCAATGCGAGAGAGATGGCTACACATTGTCCCGTCAAATGTTAGCGCGTATTAGTAATAGCTCCGTTCAGGGAACGAACTCCTGAATACTATTTCGTTCAATCCCTTACAAAATGGAAAATCAATAAAGATGTTTTATAATGTATAAAACCACTATTAGTAAGTATAACGCCGTACGCACTATAGTATAACATTTCACACAGCCTCGACGTTAGATCTTGTGTGAGTGGTCGATTTTCCGCTACAAGATCTGTTTTCGCGATCTTTCGATGGAGTTCAATTAAAACTTAGGGCTTTCATGTGCACAATCGCAGATATATAGTAAGAGGTGTTTTGGTCTATAGTTCGTAAGGGAAATTTGATACTTACTAATCCTACAAATAAAGTATCATTGTTGATATTTTATTACAAGTAGGTATGACGTGTGATGACGGCAAATAAAAATACAGAATCAGAAATCAGCGTTCCTGAGGCACTAACTGCGAATATAAACGATACCGGCGAATGGCAATAGGTTCGCTCATTATTAGGTAATTAAACAACTGAGCAGTCTCCAGGACATCAGAATATATCTCCAATCTATTGTCAAAATTAACGGGTTTAATGGATAAAAATACACATTATTGTAGCCTAACGTGCTGCATGTTTTTCATATTAATCTCTTAATTCAAATTCTTAAATATGGAAACCTTAATTTTTTAATCACCAATTAATTTGCAAGTACCTAGCATCCGTAAGCACAATACGCCATTTTGATCCATTTCGGCAAAGGCTAAGAACAAAGGACACTAAAAATAAATCATAATCTGCCAACAATGTGCCTTCTGTTCTAATATTAAGATTGTACTTGCGTTACATAACTCTATTGTGTCAATTGAGGAAGGTCGGACCTACCCAGCTTACATCTGGCACCCAACTTGGGACACACTCAAGAATGTTATGTCAGATATTAAACAGTTTTGTTATTATTTTTCCATTCCTATTTTAGATATACTTACAGGATTGCCAAGAGACTCGAGAGTAAGAAGACAACTAAATTACGCATCGTAGAGCCCCACACGGGTTTTCGTTCCTACCTTTATCCAATGTAGGACATATTCTGACGATAAAATAGGAGAAATGTAAAAGATAAAAGTGATTTTGTTAGATATAAACTGAAAGATGTGAGCCTAAGCTGGCAGACCTAAATTTGCAAAACTTGTGATATTTATATACTAAATATAATGTTGACCAATCTCTCAGTGTTTGTCCATTTTATAAAGTCCAAATTTTCGTCATTCTTTAAATGGTCATTCTCGAAAGGTTTTAATGCAGTGGAGGTGCGAATGTGAATCAGATTATTATAAAAAGCAAAAAACAGGATTTGATGTTGAAAAAAGTTATCTAGACTTAAATCGTGAGGAGAGTCTAAAGATATATCCGCCACAATAACAATACCTACACAGATTGTGGGGATTTATCAAGTTTCTCCAATTAAACAAGATTATTCCTTTTTCAATAAAGTGTAAGTTCGCTTGAGACTTTTGGTTTGATTTGACAATTTCTGGAGTGTTGTTGGAAGCACAAATAATTGTGATTGGACTATTGATCTTCCATAGACCAAGCAATAAATATAATCAATTCTCTCTATCAAATCCAATCTCCTGCCCAAAGGTATAAAATACGAAGTGAGTAACGGACTACAAATTCTCCTAGGGAGCTCTTAAAACATCCTGTGGCTTGCTATAAATTGTTGTTGGATCAGAGTTAAGCGTGAGACACAACACAAAATCCCATAACCTCGGGGACTCGCTCCAGGCTACAATGCGCGTGACATGCCGCCCTTGTTTTACTTATTCAGCACATACATCAGTAAATATTATTATTGAGACAAGGTGCCTTACCTATGGTTTATACTGTGGATGTCATAGAATTTCTACTTGCTTTGTTGCATTATATCTACAATAGTATTACGTTATCAGTGAGAATAAGTCCTTAAAGGAGTATTCAATTTGAATTTCAACATTATATAAATGTTAGAAAAATTAACAAAGATTTTGGTGGTTAGAAAAAGTTCGAAAAATTATGGTCTTGATGCGGGAATCGAACCCGCGTCCACTGCAATTCGAGCAGGTTCCTAAGCCGCTCGGCCAAAAAAGACACTAATCTTTGTCCTTAAAGGAGATTTTATATCCGTTAAGGACAAAGATTTTAAGCAGAACAGATTTTATTGGCCTGTTTCAAAATCGGATCTACAACATTTTTGTAATAACTATACTTGCAACTACCTTCAAGGGGCAATTAGAATCGTCTATGGTATGAGGGGCATGATATTAAGTGCAGACAGGTGCAAGGTCTTAAATTTTAATCCAAATTTCATTATAACGTACTTACTAAGATAAAATATTTATTTTGTTAGTACTTTGCTCATTATTATTTTCTTCTTGCGAGAACCCGTAATAAATGAGAGGCCTGAGTTCACCAATGCGTAAAACAAGCGATTAAAAGATAACCGTCAGTTTTTGACAGTTCTTCAAATAACTTCAAATACGGTGATGTCAAAAAGAGACGGTTATCTTTTAATTGCTAGTTTTACGCGTTGGTGAACTCGGCCCTATAAATACTAGAAACTACAGCTTTAACTCTATATCCAATTAGTGTTTGCTTAAAATCCTTGGTATAAATACAACATATTCCTCAGAAAGTGTAAAACGTTGTTTACCAATGCAGATGCATTTCGTACGTAATCATTTCTAATCCTGTGATTACTAGTCTTATACATCTTAACATTCTTATTTCCGCCGCGTGCATTTTTCTTTCATCCTTCCATTTAGTTGGCCTTTTCCATACAATACGACAGATAAATATAAGCAAGTCAATTTTTACGAATTTATTTTAGAATTTCTCCGACTAGCATTTGGATGGATGTAGGTCGGTAACAGCGCACTGACCAGCACGTCCTTACAATATTTATTCCACAGTTGCAAAGATCCACATCCAAAGTTCAAATTATAATATCAAAGGATACCGGAAAGCTGAGAAATGCTCAAATAAATAAAATTTCGTAAAACCTTTCGCTGAAACGGTTACTTTTAGATCGGTTTTATGGAATTATCTTAAAATAAAATAAAAATATAATCATATTTCTTACTCTAACGCCTATCTTCTGGCCTTTGGTTCTTAAAATGTCGATATCGGTTATCTAAGTGTACGGCAAAATTTTTAAATTGCTAAATATTTTGTATCTTTAGAAAAAAAAACTAGAGATAGGATAGCCTTGTGGTGACGACAGAGCGGAATACAATTATACCACCCGTAAGACATCACGGGTGGTAAAAAATGTAGGTGGGCAGCAGCGTTCTCCTTCGGGGATAAAAGGCGTTATTTTTCGGTCATCACATATGGAAATATGCGTTTAATATGGAATAAATCATCATAATTTAACCACAAATAACCAAATGCTAGGTAAAAGCTTTTCCAAGGACTTCTACAGTGATTGCTGGTCTTGTCTGGTCTTTTAACTGTTTCCTGCGACCTTAATCAAATTGTTGGTTCACCTGGTGGAATGCCTGCCCGTCGATACGTGCGTTATCGCCATTCAAGAACCATTCTGCCCCAGCAGCAGTTATGTACATACATACATACATACATACATAAATCACGCCTATATCCACGAAGGTGAACTAGTACTAATGTTTCGCCAACTATGTCAAGTCCCATGTAATAGGTGGCGAGCCTATTGCAATTTATCGGGCACAAAAGTTGCAGTACATTGCTATCGCTACTGACCATTCCTCATCATTGATTTATCCTTAGTCGCCTTGTACGACACCCACGGGAGAGATTTGGGGAGGTGACAATTGTAGTCTACTCTGCCGTCACCACACGGCTTAGGGGTTACACCAGTTAATTGTGTTGCCACTCACACTGACTGAGCAATTCTTCGAACAGTATCAACACAATCATCTACAAATCACATTAGCCAAATAATTTACTACCTGGCCCAGTGCGTAGTTCAATTATTCCGTATTACCTTGGAGATCTAAATTCTACCAATTTAAAGAAAGGCAGGCATTTAAGAGAAAAAAGATCATTACGGCCAAGACTTACGGGAATCTTAAAGCATTCTCTTGAGAATTATTTAACGACAAGCATCTTCCTTGGGGACTCCCAGTGCAGATAAGAGGCTCAAGAGGGTGTTTACGTTGTAAGACAAATTCGATCGATCGAATCTCATCTTCTCTCTTATCCCACATTCTATATATTTGTGCCTTAGCCGTGTGGTGACGGCAGAGCAGAATACAAATTGTCACCACCCCTATCTCTCCCGTGGGTATCGTACTAAGTGACTAAGGGTAAAGACAGAGAAAGAATATGCTCACCTATTAGGTACATGAACCTTAACTTAATAGGCGTGATTTATATATGTATTTATGCATATAGTTATGATCTACGGGGTAGTGGCTGTTACGAACAAAATCGTTTTCAGATTAAGCCTCAGAAATCGCTAGCGTAGTCAGCAAGAATGCCGAGGAGGCTATTTTAGTACCCAATATTTGTAAATTAGCGACCCGTAAAATATGGAGTGAAGTGAAATATTCGACCGAAATTATAAAACAATTTATTGAAGGATGCAAACCGTAACAATTATTACACTGTTGTAAATTAATTAATGGGATCCGTATCGTTTAATTAACATTCGGCTTCATACGTTCGCTGCTAACAAAATTAAGGTACCTATCTATTGTAAATATTCACGGAGCGGAATATTTGGACACAATGTTATTTTGTACATTCTTAAGAGGGGTTTGTTTCTGTGGGAGTTTTATCATGGTTGTATTAACTAAACACTACTTATTTTTGGTATAATGCTATAGTTAGTTTGCAAATAGTATTATTTTATGACAGTGTTGAAATAATAATATACGTATCTAGTATCCGCACAACATCGACATGCCAATCTACATAACAATGAAATCAAATCAATAGTACTCCTTGCACTTCCGGAGTAAAATCTAATAACGTAATCAGATCGACCAATTCAGGGCAGTAGAAAGACATGGAAATTTTCTTCATATTTCTCTTGGTTAATGAAATTCCTTGTAGAGGGTCGCCATTACGTTAATATTATGAAAAATATCTGTCCATATTAGTACAAAGATTTGAATGTTTGCTATTAGCATATTTATCAGTTGAAGATTTCAATTTAGCACAAATAATTGTATTTTGTATATGTATGTGGCAAACAGAACAACATAATAGCATTTTTCTAGTTTACTCATTAAAACCAAAAGAACACGTCAATAGAACTTAGAATATTACGCGAATACAGTTCTAAATGATTAGGGGAGAGTACTACATATTATTATATTCATACATAAATTAAGCCTATTTAATCCCGAAGAGGTAATAGGTAACGAGCCTATGGCCATTTATTGGGCACGTTAATCGCAGTATATTGCTAGGTGGTATAAGAGCAATTAAACATTGCTTTATTTTTGTATTGCTTTATTTTTGAGATAGTGGTGACAATAGTATTCTGTCGTCATACATCCTCCGACAACATTAATGGCGTTTTTTGTGACAACTAGTGTCTACATAACAATATAGGTTTTTAACGGACCAAGCGAAGGTAATAAATTACATCCGTTGAAAATGAAAGAAACCGCACAAGTACCAAGGAGTATATGAGTTTTGAAGTAAAATTTACTCTAGTGAACAAAGAAAATTATGAAATTTTAAATCTTCAACCAATTCCCCAAAAAACAGGAAATAACGTAGTCAGATACTCGTAGATGGATAGACGGATAAAATACACATAGCCAATAACTACGCGTACTCTATTACCCCGTGAATACAGCCATATTATGATAAAAGCTACAGATTTTAAAGTATGTTCTAGGTTTACATTAAAACTTTATAGTAGGTAATATTCTAACTTGAGTTTGGTGTTATATTTAACACTCCGAGAATTTGAATTGTAGATGAGAAGATCTCGCGCCTTCATAGTTCACAGTACTACTAAGAACAAGTTTGCACTGTGACTGTAACATTTCCTGCTTAATTTTTAAGAATAATTTACGGTGCAACCTAAAATATTCAACGTTCTATGATAAAATCGTCAATATGTTTCTTACTTCAATAGCATTATACATTTTGTAGTCTATTCTTAGTACCAATAATATTAAATCATCGTAATATTGTAGCCGTTTGTAATTGAATACGATTATCTTGGTTATAGACAATAAAACAGTAACTTCATTATTAGTTAGTGTCCATCTGTATAAATAAAGTTTACTACGGGGAAACACCTATGTCGAAAAAAAATATCAACTACCTCATCCATTTTGGCTGTGTAAGGTAATGTAGGCTTATTATTATTACCAGAAGAATAAAAAATTGTTTATTTTGTTATGTTGTGTTTATACGCCGTTCCAGACCTGACCAGTCGCATTTCTAAATAAATGCTTATAGTTGCTATTGTTAACTTTTCCTTTTTTATTCTTCCTGTAGACCGTTACCATTTCCACGTTCGGAATTGAGGCCAACGTAAGTAATCAAATCTTGGCCTTCAGGTATGCCAGAGGTGGTTGGAATACATAAATCAAACGAACGGCACGTGATCGAATTCAAGATCAACCCAATACACAATTCCCGCCGACATGAACTCATTACAATACAACCAAATTCAATTTACGGCTACAGGCCACATCATAATATTTCATCTGCCCGGGGTTAATGTATGATACGACTTCGTTTCAACGTTGCCCTCTGTTTAAGCTGAGAATTTATTGCGTAAAGCCGGAAGATATTTCTTCTATTTTTACCGCCTTGAAATTATTGAATAAAGCTTTTATTCTAGAAGGGTCTTAGATTGTTCTGCATAGCCAACTTTTTTGGGTTGTTCGTGTGGGTGCTGGCTCCTTAGCGTAATAGAAAGAGTGACTGAGCTGTGCGTAGGACTTCCGATCGACGCGACGTTTAAAGGGGCTCTAAATAAAATGTATATAAAAACAATATTGTGAGAAAAATATCTTGAGGTGTAACGTTTAGCTTCCTAATTTTTGAATCCTAAGCTTAACTCCATCTATTAAACATATAATTTATCAGAGTAAAACTGCATTTTTCTTTTGTTGAAATGGCGGCAAAATGGTCACTATTTTGTAAAAAAGCCACTTCCTGGTGCGTGTTATATTACTGGCATAGACATCACAAAGAAATATGGATAACATTCTATAATTATTCCTGGTGCTTTTTCTGAACATTTATTTTATTTATGATAACATAAATTTGAAATATTTTCATAATATGTACCTATAAGGCGTGATTTACATAATATGTACTTTCATAATATGTAATATATGGCAAAATAAAAAACCATGTGTGGCCGTGTGGTGACGGCTGAGCAGAATATAATTGTCACCACCCCCATCTCTCCCTTGGGTGTCGTACAAGGCGACTAAGGGTAAAGACAATGAGTAATGGGCAGCAGCATTTCTCTCATACCACCTAGCAACATAAATTTGTACTGCGATTTATGTGCCATCGGGCACATGGCAATAGGTTCGCCACCTATTACATGGGACCGTACATAATTGGCGAAAAGTGGGTGTTAATTCACGTCTGCCTACCCCTTAGGGGATATAGGCGTGATTTATGTATGTATGTGTATATAAAATAAAAAACAAAATCAATGACACATTTTTATGAAATCTTACATATTATACATAAATTATTGACGATTTAAATATAAATTTAAGCAGTATTAATGCAATAATTATAAATAGTAAGCTACTTTCGTAACTTTAAAAACCTTATAAGTTACTAATAATTCAATCAAGTTGTACGCCTGAATACCAGTAGATAATATTTTTTTTATATAAATCAATACTAAAACGATTACTGCCTGTAAACTTTTGAAAATATGAATTTATTCATAACTTTACGAAGAATATTAAAACACGCGAAAACAAGAAAGTTGGGAAGTTCATCATTGAATTACACTCTTATTCCAACCCTTCTGCAATAAATTAATTCGAAAAAAAAATAGGTTTACGGTCCGCAGTTCCCGCCTCATCAACAAAACCGCTGTCGTGGTTTGGTTACTAATTTCCAAATACATTTCTCACTGCTAGCCATAAATGTCAAGAAGTCGAATAATTCACTGAAAGTTTAGCGAGAGTTGGATGTCGGGGGTGACGCGGCCTGATGAGTGCTGACTGCCGGCGAAAATAGGGTTTATTGTGTTAGATGTACGGATAAAATTACTATTTATGTTACCCTTCATATTATAATAACTAACAACTTTTCTAATTCCGATCCATCAGGGTCAACGCGATATTTAAAACGAATAGTTTGTGAGTGTCTAGATGACCGAATCACTTGCTTAAGTTGTAAAACATGTCCTCTATTTAAAAATGCTAAGCGCGATTAGTTTCTCATTTATTTTTATAAGTGCAAGATTGTTTCTGTTGGCGACACCATCAATATTTCAAAATATAATTTTGTACTGGCTACATTTTGTTCACTTTTCTCTTCCTGAATAAATGGCCAACAAGTATTCCGTACGTTTTGTGGTAATTAATTATTTTCTCTCTACATAATAGTGCCGTGATTGGTTCGCCTCCTGCACACACAATACAGAGTTGGAAGCTATTTAATTGTGAACTACCCATCTCACAGCTGGCTTTCGCGAGTAATGCTAAAATTCTCGAATTAAGGCCAAATGCAGCCCAATCCGTAAGGAGGAAATCTATAATAAGCACAAAGAAATGAAGAAAATTTTAGCCGAATACTTCTCTTAAAAACTAGAGAAAATCAACGGTCTCGCGTGTACTCGACCAATAATTTTCGTAGTCACGGCAACGAAAGATTGGCACTTCGCAAAATTTTTAGAGAACGTCTCGCCCCGGGAATTCCAATAATCAACTTTACTTAAGGGATTGGATACGAAAACTCAATTGTATCCGCTCCGATTTTAATAATTCATCACTTTTGTACAGTTATTCTGTCCTGCGAAATGAAATACCGGATCCGAAAACGAGCTTCAGTCAATACAGAAAAATTGTGAAGCACCAAGGAATACTGTAGCGTTGACATAGAAATCAATTAGGATCTATATAACTTAGGTATAGGTTACATAATACCTAGTAATTATGCTTATCATCAAAGGTAAAATAATTGTTTTAAGAACCTGTTGTTTTGCAATACCCAACCCAATTCTTTCTTTAAATTATTGGTAATGGTCCAATTTTTTTTAAATAATTTGACATACTATTATGACTATTGACGAACGCAGACGAAGAGGAAGTAAACAGAAAAGATAGATCGAATGTGTGAAAAATTACATGAATGGAAATGGAGAGAGGTAATATGAATTAAGGAAAAAATATAGAGCGCCGATTTCAAATTACCAAGAGAATGAGGATGACATGCATTCATACTACATCAATCAGCCCTATTTTATCCTTAAAGGAATATCATCATCATCATCACCAGCCCTTTATGTCCCCACTGCTGATGCACTGGCCTTCCCTATAGATGGAAGAATATAGGGAGATGGGGTCATAACCCACCACGCTGGCACAGTGCAGGTTGGTGGATACCTACTAACGACTGCAGATGCAGCCGGGACCAACGGCTTAACGTGCCTTCCGAAGCACGGAGGAACTCGAGATAATAAATGCTTGGTCACCCATCCAATGACCGGCCTTAGCGAAACTGCTTAGTTTACGCAATCGCAGGCCAAGCGCGCTGTGCCACTGCGCTAGCGAAAGGAATATGCAGAGGTGTATTAACGCCCATATTAGACCAACTATCTTAGATCCCATGTAAGAGGGGGCGATGCTATTGCTATCCATCGGGCATGCAAATCGCAGTATATTGCTGGGTGATATAACAAGGATGCTGCAGCCCATTCGTTGTCAAAAAAAAACACTGCATGTTAATTGCTGTTAATAATAAGGCTTTAAGCAACATAACTACGTGGGATGATCGCAAAACTACGAGTCTAGCTAAATTAGAAAATAAGAAGTTCCTAAATAGGAACTTACAAAACTTCTTCGGAGCAAAGATACCTACGAGTATGTATGTAAAAGTTACAGCTGAACTTACTTCCACCAAGCCACAGCAATATGGCCGCTAGGTGCGGAGCCATTTTGCATGGAGCTCAAGTCCCTCCCGCTTCTCGACGGCACCGGGTCGTCTTCTTTATTCCTTTCATCTTACAATTGGCTCCACGGACGCTGAGTACGCCCCTGGCATTTTCAGTTTCCAGTGGCGGACTGACTCCCAGGCAAGATTTGCCCATCAACTGACGTTCCACATTTTCATGTGACCATCTAACCAACCTGCAACCAAGAAAATCTTGTTATTTGTTTGTTAAAATTATACGCTGTAAATGTACAAAGATTTTGGTGGTTAGAAAAAGTTCGAAAAATTATGGTCTTGATGCGGGAATTGAACCCGCGTCAACTACAATCCCACCTGCCCGGATTGTTTCATTGACTAAACCACTGTAAATGTTACAATAAGATTTTCAATAAAATTAGGTTAGCAATTTTCAACGTTCGGGCAATTATTTGAAACAGTAAGTTAGTAGTTAGAAATAAAGTGAACACAGCATTGTGTAGGTTCAGCTAGTATTTGCTTTTTGTAATAAGTTAATAATTGTGAATATTATTACGAAGTTATTCCTACACAGTTGGCTGTACAATTAATTGTGTTTTGTACCAACGACTAACAATATCTTATTAGTCTATGATGTACTATCATAAATAAACATATTTATTTATTTATTACTTGATTTGTATTTACAAAGATCTAAAATTTTATTTTCATCCCACCATCTCGGAAAAAGCGTTTTTGCTCTTCAATATCTGAGTGCAAAAGCCGTTTTTCTTCTCTAGAGGATAAAGTAAATTTGAATTTAGAACATCGTGTGCAATGAGTTTGTGAATTCAAAACATCATGATACCTATTTATTTCTACCTCCGTGGTGCCGAAAAAATCATGCAACCTTTTTTAATTTGTTAAAAACTCAGACTCGGAACCTTCTTGGTGTACTTTTTTGTAATTTGCTTTGCACGCGCCATTTTCTTTTCACGTCATAAATTTGTTAAAAACTTGGAGTTCCGTGACGGTCAATCAGCTTGGCGTCAATCTTGCTTTAAACATTTTGATCGTCTACAACGCTTGCTTGATGCTTAGTCAAGCATTTAAAAGCTTTTTAGGTCTGTTTAATTTGTTTACGCTAGCTACAGAACAAAAACATACAGAAAATCAACGTGCTTGACTCAAGCTGATTGACCGTCTCGGAACTCCATTAGGGACGGTAATTTTTATTAGGTACTTACAGGTGTGGCTGGGTGGGTGTTGGAAGTGTGTCTGGGTGAATGGGTGTTTTGTGGGTGTGTCTAGGTGAATGGGTGTGTCTGGGTGAATGGGTGTTTTGTGGGTGTGTCTGAATGGATGGGTGAATATTGTGAGTGTGACTGGGTGAATAGGTATTTTGTGGGTGTTTCTGGGTGAATGGGTGTTTTGTGGGTGTTTCTGGGTGATTGGGTGTTTTGTGGGTGTTTCTGGGTGAATGGGTGTTTTGTGGGTGTTCCTAGGTGAATGGGTGTTTTGTGGGTGTTTCTGGTTGAATGGGTGTTTTTTGGGGGTCTCTGGGTGGATGGGTGTTGTTTTGTTGGTGTTCCTAGGTGAATGGGTGTTTTGTGGGTGTTTCTGGGTGAATGGGTGTTTTTTGGGTGTCTCTGAGTGGATGGGTGTGTATTGCGGGTGTGAATATTGTGGGTGTTTCTGGGTGGATTGGTAGGTGTTGTGTCTGGGTATATGCTGTGGGTGTGTCAGGGTGGATGGATGTGTGCTGTGGATGTGTCTGAGTGGATGTTCTGGGTGTTTCTGGGTGGGTGTCGAGAGTGTGTTTGGGTTGATGGGAGGGTGTTGTGAAAGTTTCTGGGTGAAAACAGAAACTGTTGTGATTGTATTATTTTTTTGTATTTTGCAATTTCCTCGTTGGGGGGATGAAAAGTTACGTGTTGCTCTCGAGTGCAAAGATTTTTCACCTTGTGCTCTTTTGATTCCCTCGCTATCGCTCAGGATTCTAATTTTTGAATCACTCGCTACGCTCGTGATTCAATTTTAGAATCCTTCGCTGGCTCGGTCATCAAAATTGAGCACGCGGTTAAAAAACAACTTTGCACTCACGTACAACAAATAACTATTCTCCAACAATTGATCGGTGGGGTTATTATGTAAGCCGATTGCAATTGCAATCTACCCGTCACTCCCACTCATTGAGAGTAATAACAAAGTGTGAGAATAACGGGTAGACAAAAACAATTGCAATCGGCTTACATAATAACCATCACCAGTTTGTCATCGGCTGACGACAAATAAGAAAACGACTATTTTAAAAAGAAGACTGTACCAAATATTATGACAGAAAACCTTTAGCAGTACAGAAGAATACCGTTTTTACTAGGTATCGTAATACAACCTATGGGTACCTATCTAACGGGGCGAGTTAAGGCAGTTTTCTAGATCTGTGCATCATCATCTTGCCATCAGGACCGGGGGTTCTTTGGGCAGGCGACCGGCCATAAAAAGGTAATCGGATCTTAAAGCAGTAGATATAAAAAAAACTAATTTAAATTTTTTACACTTAAATCTTTCTCCTATCCTGAGTAGCATAAGCATTAGTGATACGGATACTAGAAAATATAAAATAATTAATAACAATATGCACAATATATACCACCGTCGAGATTAAATGCTAGCTCGTTCCATACTGGCACGGATGCGAAAATAGCGTAGATTGTGCCAGCCCCGACTCACCTGAGGGGTGTCATAAAAGTTGCCAAAGTTGGTGTAGACCAAAAATTGCCTTCATTTTTTAATATAAAGATGCAGTGCAAAAAACTATAGTGGGATTGTGTGTTCAAATTTAATATAGTAAGACATTATTGTTGCAGGAATGCAATTTTGAGTTGTATCTCATTGTATTAAGGAAACGATGTATAAGACAAGACTGGTAACCACTGCTTACAACAACCAAACAACCACCTCAAAAGCACAAAAAGCACCAAGACGTATCTTTTCATTAAACGTATCGGCGACTGGTGATTTATCGTCTCCGGAGACTCTCCATTCACGCCGTGCGTTTTGTTATCCGGAGATCGATTCGCACCGTATAAAATACATTCGCCAATTGAATAGCTCGCCCAAGCGCAATGTTTCAGGGGAGCGACACTTTTTCTGGGAGCCAGGACTAATGGGCCTCGCGCTGCCCCCCGACTTTCAATAAACGGCCGACGCCGAAGCCCGCCGCCCGCTGTCGGCGTCCAATCCCGAATGTGGCTAATTTACACGCTCCGGAATGCCTTCGTGAATTTTACTGTCTGTGAAATGAAATCGTAAAAAACAAACGCCACCCAGTGTTTGAATTGAACGTATTAACAGTTTCGAATTAACGCCGCGAGGGAAGCTGTGAGCACCTCTGACTCTGAGAGAAATGGCCTTCCTTTCTGAGGAAATGTACGCAAATACATATATGATGACATTAAACTACACTCCCATCATCATCAGATATTTCAAATAAAATACATACGTAAATTACACCATTCTCCACTCAGAGGAATATTTCATTTGGCTTGAAATGATTTATCTCTAAGATTTAGATACTTATAATAATATAATACTAGCTGATCCGGCTAACTTCGTATTGCCCTAACCACCTAGGAGTATAAAAAATAGCTTACGGCCTATTCTCAGACCGTTTCGGAGGAGTTCGATATCAAAAAATTTGACACAAGATTTTTATAGGTTTATTAGATTTGTCAATAAAATACCACCTCTCGTTATTTTACGAAAAGAGTATCCCAAAACCTTTATTCTGTAACTTTTTGTACAGATAATGTATCAAATATGGACCTAATTGACACGCCCCACACTAATGTTAGTTATACTAGAACTAACATTAGTGCAAGACGTGTCAATTATGATCTCAAGTATATTCATAATATTTCAAACCTCAAGGCGAGCTATAAATTCTAGCGCTGTGTCACATTGAAAGGTTTTTGTTTAGTCTTATTCATATGGTAAGTATTTATTGCAACCAATCCATTCAAACATTATTATAATCGTGATTCTGAATTTGCGATCAATTTATTAGATGACGTATGGCTTACGGATTTTCTTCTTGAAAAAATTTTCACAGGGGTCACCAGTGTAGAATTGAAAGGTGATTCTACTATTTACAGATATATTTACAGTATATACAGGAATATTGTTTACAATAACTATCCACAATTAAAAATCTCAAGCGTCGTTTTTCTATCGGCAAGAATTTTTTTGACCAGCGCAGACTTCACAAGAGTGTCAAAATCCAGGCATAAACAATCCCTGCGAAAAAGGCTGCATAGGACCTTTGTGGCAGTCGCCACAAATACAATTACAACCCAATATCGTGTTCACAGAGCTGAATAAAATTTAATGTTTAGTTTACAGAAATCGTACCTATTAAATCATTAAGCCCTGTGTATTAATTAAATGCCAATTGTGTGTACTATAACAATATTAGTATTAAATTCAATGTAATCGTGTAATTAGGCCGTGAATCATCCCACCATTTCATTAAATCCGTGGGTGTTAATGAAACCTTAGAGTGTTAATTGACGATTTTATACGACTTCTGGAATAAGCAATCGTAGTTTGAAGACTTTAGCATAATTACTTGTTGTGTTTATGTTTAACAGTTATGTTGACTTTTATTATTACTAATCCGAGATGAGCCTATTCGTCTGATTCTTTGCACCGACAAATTTTGATTCAAACTTTAGTAAGTTTTATAAGAAACGTATTATCTGAATGAGTATATCGTAGGTTCCACAACGACCTTACCGCTAAGACATTTAAGATATGCCTCAATGAAAATTAATTAGTTATCCCAAGCATAAAAACAAACAAAGTGATTCGATGGATCAGTGGACCACGATATAAAAATGTACCTAAATGAAATCGTCTAAAAAGTACCAAACTATAAAATGACATATAATAGCTCTTTTAATCATCATCATCATTATCATCCCTATTGCTGGGACACAGGCATTCATATCGATGGAAAATTATAGGGAGAATGAGATTGGTCCATTGCGGACTGGTAGGTATTACTACAGATGCGGCCGGGATTAATGGCGTAACGAGGCTTCCGAAATACGCAGGTACTCCAGATAAAATAATTTGGTCACCCATCCAATGACCGACCTTAGAAGCAGATTGCTTAGTTTACGCAATCTCAGACTGAGCGCGATAAGCCACTGCGACATTAAGCTCCCTCAACCTCTTTTAACATTCCGTTAAAATTAAATGTCCCAATCTTTGAACTAAACGAGAAACGACAATATTTGTGTTCAATAATGAATCAATAATGAATCAATTCTGGTGGACTAACCCCGTATTATGTAAGCCGATTTCAGTTACTTTGGTCATGTCACTCTCACTCATTGAGAATAATAGCAAAGTGTGAGAGTGACGGGTGAACCAAAGCAACTGAAATCGGCTTTCATAATACGGGGGCTAATTAACATAATTAAATTTTCAATCTTTCGAATCCAACCACATCCACGAATGAATTAATAAAGAAACTTCTCGGTACACAATACATACCTATACATTCCGTCACTGCGACACGAACACTCCAACAAGTAATTTGCATCGCGGCTTGGTATATTTAATTACGTTCAAACTTTACAGCTTTACATACAATACATTGAAATAATTTGTGGCCATTAATCATTTTTCAGAATAAGACTGTCACAGACTAAGACATTCGTAAGGCCGTATAAAGCCCAAATTATATTAAGACTCGTGTAGGAGAAAATTATTTCGGCAATTTATCTCTTTTTGTCTTCAATTTTTTTTGGTACTTACCAAGTAATTCTGTAGCGCACACCACACATCTAATTAATTATTATCACATGCGGTTGGAATGAAAAATACTAAAATGATTTTATTTCGATTTTGAACTATGTACCATTTTGTGTTAAATAAATATTTTTCACTCACGCCTATCATCTAGCCCAAAGTAAGTAGCCTAAGCACTTGTGTTATGGATACTAGATGACGGACATATTTTATATATAATTAATATTTTTAACACTTACATCTATTATCGCACCAACTTGTTAAGCGTTTTACTTTGAATACACGATAAAAGATAAATAAATGTAAATCTCCTTCCCGCAGAGTAGAATACAGTTGTCACCACCCCAAATCTCTCCCGTAGGTGTCGTGACAAGGCGACTAAGGATAAATCAATGATGAGGAATGGGCAGCAGCGTTCCTCTAATACCACCTAGCAATAGCAATGTACTGCGACTTTTGTGCCCGATATATGGCAATAGGCTCGCCACCTATTACATGGGACTAACATAATTGGCGAAACGTGGGTGCTAGTTCACCTCTGCCTACCCCTTCGGGGATATAGGCGTGATTTATGTATGTATGTCTTCTTCTCCCTGCCCTGTTCCCAGACTATCTGGGGTCGGCGCAGTATGTTTCCTCTTCCATTCATATCGGTCAGACGTCATCAAGCCATCCTCTCCCTTTTGATTCATATCATCCATCACACCGTAAAGGTGCTATGATAAATTAATGTATAGAAAAGAGATGGGACAGACCATAATAATTTACGCGTTAGTTTGTACTCCATATTACATTTCTCTTAACGATTGGCCCTACCCTACTAACGGTACTACATTATAGATCCTATGTTATCTATTTTTTCATTATAATTTATTTTTATTTAATTATCTTATTAAGATCTTGCCACCGCTTCTCACTGGCGACATTGAGAAGATGTTTCGTCTAGTTTTGCTACGAGTTCTGTACATTATACAAAAATAAATAATGCGCCGACCCCAGATAAGCTGGGAAGATGATGAAATATTGTCTTTATTGCAGACTGTCTGAGAGGTCATCACCTCCCTTAACGTACCTACTAGCAATATAGTCTGACTACATTTACCGGCTGCAATAAATGCTCATTTATAACAAAAGCTATAAGACTCAGACGACAGACCTTGATCGATCGTGAAAATGTACAAACATTAAGTTTATAAGAACTAATAAATAACTTGAGCACCGAGCCATACTGAGCGTGAATTGGTAGAGATATAATTTTATTTGCAACAATAATTAAGAAGACATTGCGAGACGTTTGCTTAGATTTGAAAGGACATTGGATTAGTTACTGTATATGCATTGGCTTGTGTTAATTTTACAGAAGTAGGTACGGGACTTCCGGAAACAGATCTCACTAGGAAACCTATTTGCCACTGGTTGATTTATTGTTCCTGTATGTCATGCACAAAGACAATGTTAGAGATCATCTATACAACCGTGTGTTAATAATAATTGTCACCACCCCAAATCACTCCCGCGGGTGTCGTACTAGGCGACTAAGGGTTTAAACAGTGATGAAGAATGGGCAGCAGCCTACCCCTTTTATCACCTAACAAGGTACTGCGATTTTCGTGCCCGATTAATGGCAATAGGCTCGCCACCTATTACTATTATTACATGGGACCTAACATAATTGGCGAATCATGGGTGTTCATTCACCTTTGCCGACCTTTGGGGATATAGGCGTGATTTATGTACGTATGTAATTGTTACTACCCCTACCTCTCTTGCGGCTATTGTACAAAGCGACTAATGATTGCAACCCTGAATTTCAAGGATGGGCAGGATTGTTTTTTACCACCTAGCAATGTAATTCACGTACTCGACATATGGCAACAGGCTTATTATTCCTTAGAACATGGGATTTGAAATACACTTCTTCACTATTCGATTTTAATTTTGACATTATATAAATGTTAGAAAAATGAGTACAGTAAGTTCTAACATTTATATAATGTTAAAATTAAAATCGAATAGTTTATAAAGCAAACCCAAGGTTAACCGAACACACGGTATTTGTAAAAATATCTGCTTTGGATTGTTTTAAATTTATTTCTACATTGCGAGGGTACCCGTTGGCTTACAACGTGAAGTGTAAAGGTTAGAAGAATTTCAGCAAGTTAATTAGTGTCTAAGGTGGCCGAGTGATCAGGCACCTGCCCGGATAGCAGCGGACGCGGGTTCGATTCCCGCCTCAAGACCATAATTTTTCGAAATTATTTTTCTAACCACCAAAATCTTTACACTTCTTCACTTCAGATGTAATTTATGTATTTGTTGAATTTACATAAAACACACTGCTTCCATAAATATTATCCAATAGGCAGCTAAATGTTGTACCTAATTTTCGTAACTAAACATTTTCGCTCATTATATTTAGTTATCCAACAAGAAAAAAAACCATTTTGTTCTCCAAAGAATTTAATTTGCCGCGTCGCGTCGCCGCGTCGCTTAAAAATACTTTGAATATGAAAATCCTTCCTTGAAATGTTTTACGGCTATAATATTTTACGAATTTTAAGTACAGGTTGGAGATTTTGTGACGTGTACTTGAGAATTAGATCGACAGTAAGAACAAGAAGTAGGGACTACCTATTGAATTTTATTGTAGTCAGACCGCTGTGAAATGTTGCTTACTTGGGTATTGACGATTTATATCCTAACTGCCGCACTCAGAGACGTCAAATAACGTTAATGAGTACTAAACGTCAAAAAATTACAATTCAAAACTAGTCGCTATTCTTGCCGGGTCTATGGTCTAGATTTGAATGAAAATTTTTGACTTTAATTACTCATCAAAGTTAATTGACGTCTCTGAGTGCGGCAGTAAGTAATTTAAAACTTAAGGAACTAATCCATTATTGAACAGTATTTTGGTAACATTTCTCCTACAGGGGTTGG
This sequence comes from Cataclysta lemnata, assembly GCA_963931975.1. Taxonomy (NCBI): domain Eukaryota; kingdom Metazoa; phylum Arthropoda; class Insecta; order Lepidoptera; family Crambidae; genus Cataclysta; species Cataclysta lemnata. Next base: position 6,706,028 of record OZ008343.1, read on the forward strand.
CAAAGATCACTTCTTACGCTCGGTCGATTCTTACGATCCTTACACAGTTCATTCGCTTCATCCAATCTCAATAATGTCCTCATACAGCGTCGAATACAGGTATTTTTTTAAATTGGTTTACAGTTCGCTTCTCAATTCTTGCCACTACGTATTCTTTCAAACCATACCTTTCCAATAACACATTATTTTACAATATGGTCGCTCACTCCAACGCTCTCACTTTTATGCTTCGTTTCCCTTAACCAAAGCAGAATCTCATGTATTTTCAGTGTCCCATTTATGATTTTCGCATCATAATGAAAATACCCTTAAAGATCAAAGACTAATTAAAATAAAAAGTTATATCAGTATCCTTTTTTTTAATGGGGTTTCAGTAATAAACATCAATTTTACCTACAAAATTGTCAATGAACTTGTGATGATTAGTCACAAAAATAAATTTAAGACCAACTGTGAAGCTTAACATGCAATCATTTCACTCAAAAGAAACCTGCATTGTTATGAAATAGCCAAAGATACTATTGACGTCGAATAGATTCAATGACATCCACTGGCATTTTATTATTATATTGAAACTGGTATCAAAAATATCAAAATAAATTAATAGAAAATCAATTACTCTTTGCCTAATTTATACACAAAGTTTCTTAAATAATCCATGCTAGATGTTTTAAGCGACACCGAATCTGCCATTTTCTTTCACATAAATCTATAATTATCTATACCAGCAGTCCGTTATTAACAGATATACAAGCCGTCCTGGACACGCTGTAGCTGATTACAAAAGTTAAATTTAGAATAAATATGTTCCATATTTTTATTTTATTTTAGAACAATAAAAAAGGCCAAGAAGGTGGCTGGGGCTGGCCGTCTCAATTACAGAGGCAGCTTGGGTCATTAGCCCGCCACTTTGGTCAGGGATGCCCCCGTTAGGCCGGCGTCCAAGCCAACTAGCCATTTGTTCCTTCTTTATATATCCTACCAACATAATTGGTACTTGATTCATGAATCTAGTATCTAACGGGCAACTTGGCTGATGACGTGAACGTATAGCACGTAACGAGAAAACCTGACTACAGTTCCGTTTTCAACGCTGCACATTAAAATTTATTTTAAAAATTCTTACATTAACGCCGTTAGTACACCAACGCATTCGCATGCATTCAAAATATATTAAAATAATGTTATAGGTTGAATCAGGAATACTAGTTTGGGATGAATAAAGAAATGGGATGAACCGTCATAGGATGTATACGGAACAACCCAAAAGTGTTGTCTCGCTCTGTTATTAGCGAGATGAGATAGTTGCGTCCTTGTCTATAATAGATTCGCAGAAGTTTCGCATGCGAATGCGTTGGTGTACAAACTAACGGCGTAAATAAGCGACATCACACTTCACCAGCCCTTTTAACTACCCACAGTTGGGGCACAGACCTTCCCTATGAATGGGCCATAACCCACGCCAAATAACGATTGGTCGATAACAACAACATTAGATACAAAAGTCAAGATACATTTTTGTGGTCATTTATCAAAAGACCGGCCTTAGAGAAGAGGTTAGGCGATCGCAAACTGTGTGCACTAGCCCCTGCGCCATCAAGCTCCTCAAAAGAAGAAGAATACAATGAATAACAAACCCACGACAAAAACAGAAACTTTTGTTTCCCACCAAAAGTAAACAAAAGGTCAAGTGCAGCCAATGTTCAACTTTCTATTACTTATTTTAACTTCGCGCAACTTAAACTACATGTTTTGAAATTCTCGACGTGTTCCCATACAAAGTTTTGGATGTGTTGGACATGTTGCGCCGGACAAAATCGACATTTGTGTCAGCGGTATGAAACATTTAGTTGGATTGTACAGTCTTTTGAAAGTTGGACCTTCGTCACATATTATATTTCCTCACGTCACTGGCCTGGAAATTTCAGGACAGTTTTTTACTTGCCTTTCTTTTAATAATTGATGTGATTCCGGCGGACCAATATGTTACAGACAAGTCTTTAGAAGAAGCGGTGTATTGACAGCTGAGCAGAATACAACTGTACCCACCCACGCCTAACCCGCGGGAGTCATTTAAGGTGACAAGTAATATTGCCGTCATAAATCAAGTATTGTCTCATAAAAAATCTCTTTTTTCTATTTTTGTTTTTCGGATAGATGAGATGAGTTACGTCATATAGCGTTAAGTCATATAAAATGTATAGAAAATCCACTGAAAATCTGTATCTGTATTTGAAATAATTAGGCGACTTATTCCATACTTTTGAATGAATTTATTTGATAAGACAATTCACGGATTTTCTCGAAAGTTATTTTGGTTGAGATGGCTAATGAGGCTATTAAAGTGGCTTCCATGCTGGCCTGGGAGCAAATAAAATCGTATAATTCGAATCAAACAGACCATAAGGATCTTGAAGGATTGCTGATGGTGACGCTTGTATTCTGCTCTGCCGTCACCACATCGCTATTAAATACATACTTAAAGTATTTGCCATCAAATTATTATAAATAGATTATTACGACAAGGCACATAAGTCTGTAAAACCAATGTAATATATAAAAATCTCGGGTCACAGTGTTTGGGAAACTCCTCCGAAACAGAGGATTATGAAACTTGACGGATTGTTATGAAATTTTTTGTGTATATTTGGTAGGTCTGAAATTGGTCGTAGGCTATTTTTTACACCCGTTTACTGAGTCAGCTAGTATTATTATAAATACCTTCTTACTAATCAAATTGAGAAGGCGACCATAATTCACCAATAAAACGATATTTCATGAAATATAATTTTTTCCTGTAAATATATTAAAATAATAATAAATATTTCTTACATTATTCTAATTAAGTATCATAAGCACTTGTGTTATGGACGACAGACAAATAAAAAGACATAGTAATTATATAAATATATTGAAAATATACTACATAAATAGTGCCCGTTAGATGGCAATAAGCTCGACCTAACTTAATTGGCGAAATGTGTGTCTCTCTCCCTGCTTACCCCTTCGGGAATGGATGAATAGCCGTGATGTATTGTACCTACTACATAAATATAATGACATGAAAAATATGACCCTAGAACAAAATTTGTTTGTTTCGATCAGACCATTCGACCAAACCGGCCGTCAAAAATTTTATGTCTGCCATTCTCACACTCCCCTGCACCACGCACCACGAAAATTAGCGCGGGAGTGCCTAAGTGATGTAATTTTCTGTGTATGAGGCACTAACTGTGTTTTCAATACAAACCGAGTTACTTACAAGCAATAATACAACAAGCACTCCCGTGTTACACTGAGAGGCAGTTTGAGCAAAATGTAATCAGTAAATACCAAGAGATGTCCAATCAAATCAACAATAGACTAGAATCTGACATTTCCCGATTTAATCCTCTGGGGAGAAAGTTAATTTAAATTTAGATCAACCATTTGGGGTTGTTTGATATTATCTCGCTGTAATTTTCAATATAACGAAATTATTGTAGGAAGCCGGGATTATTGAGAATACATAATTTATTACTTTTTCTTTTCTGTCAATTTGTATTAAAATTAAACATCTAAATTGCTTACAATTAAAACTTTATCAAATTTTAACAATTAAAAATATGACAAAGAAAGTACATTTTATTTAAAAAGTTATGGTGTTAGAAAATATCATTATAGTTACTAAGAGCTTTATTTGATTTTTACTAAAAATGCTCAATTCTCTGCACACTTACAAAAGATACATTAATGATATCTACGAAAGAAAAAAGATTAATGATCCATCCTAGTTATTCGTCTGGCTCCTAACAAACCAGCTGAGAACCTAAGTGAGGTTGGAGCTTTATTATACGCACCGTTTCAAATATGTTCTAGACTGAAAATTACTTGTCATCATCTATCAAGCTCAAGTTTTTAATGTTATTTATGCCCCTAAACCAGTGTTGTACATTACTAATTTACCACTATTTATTACCATTGCTGGATTTTTGGATATTGAACAAGTAAGTTTAAGTAACAAGTAACCTTCCATTTAGCCTAGAACTTAATAAAACTCCTTTCCGAGCTTCAATTGACTCCTCCGATCCTCTTTGATTCTGTAACAAGCTACGTTCAGAAAGTCTTTTATTTGATCATATATATTTATCTTGATTGAGCTCCTAAGTGCTGCGAAATGAACATTAAGCCTATTGCAGACTTAGCAGATTTTATCACCTACCAATTGTCTCTACCCATGTGATAAGTTATGTGTAAGAAAGCTCTTTTTACAAGTAAATCCTGTGAAAACCCAACAATGAAAACAGGCTGCTTGCCTACTATTTTTATCAGTTCACTGATTGCTTGATTGAATAAAATACATAAACAAAATCATTCTTTGAGACATTCAGTGCCTACCATAAAATATTCTGTGATAATTCAACTGTATAGTAATTTGAAGCGAATAGTCTTCGGCAGCTTTAGTAGAATAACTTAGCATGCGTACGTGCTCCAGTGATGGTGTTTCGCAGACATACCGACCTATCCTAATCCTGTTGGTCCCTAAGCTGATTGGAGCGTCGGCACCTTGAGTCAACAGAACGGTTAATGCAAACAACAGCACATCTATGTAGCACTTAAGGGCTACGTCAGACTAGTGTATTTTGGCAAGTACTTCCCTTGCCGCTTCACCTGCATTTTACTTAAATAAATTTTCAACCGCCCCATTACAAAAAGAGGGTTGTTGAGTAAAACGTAGTAGCAATTTAATTTGCGAACTTGAGTCAAGTGTTTTGAATTTCGAACGTCATCTTTTGTAATTATTTGGAGCTAAAATGAGGGATGCTTCATCTTGACGCGATTTTATGGTGTTCAAATTTTAATTAATTATTGTTCTATTCCTTTTATATCGATGTCAATGTGAAGGAAAGAGATGAGACTAAAACTCTAAGCATTCCATGGATTCACTGTGCGGGTGCCGGGTCAATAGTGTGGCAGAAAGTGTAGTCAGAATTGGGACTATTGAAGCTACACTTTGTAGTTTTATTTTTAAAAAGATATTATTTTTCACAACTCCCTGTCACAAACATGGGTGTCGTAAGAGGCAACTAATTTTTGTATCTGTTCCGTGGATGGATTGGTGTCAGGCTGACGGTCTTCGACAAAAACTAGCCGCATCCTTAAAATTAATAAACTATTTGGAACAGCAAAAAGGATAAGACAATAAAGATTGACGTCACTCGATTTTATGGTACAATTTTTTTATGTTATGGCAAATTTTTGTAATTAATTTTTCATACATCATAAAATCACGCGTTTTTACCCTAAGGGGTAGGCATAGGTGTTTATATAGCGAGCCTATTGACATCCACCGGGAACTTTCACTGGGATCGTTTGCTAGATTTACCAGAAATGCTGCTGCGGCCATTATTCAAAGTTTGAGTCCTGCTTAACTTTTAACTACTATTATTTTTGATTTTTATTTCAACATTACATAAATATTAGAAAAAATATCACAAAGACATTTGTAGTAACAAAAAGTTCGAAATATTATTGTCAAAATTGACGTTTTTCCATACAAATTCTGACAGGTATTATCCACTGAACTTGTTAAGCAGTGCTCAAAATTTGAGTAGCTATTCTGTATTCGGGGGTTAGTCGCCTTGTATTCTTCTCTGCACCTACCACGCGGCATATTATTCTGAATATTATTAATATTATATATTGTAACACATACCACACTATGGATTAACATTGCGGGTACCGGATATTAAAAAAATTTGAAAAGGGAAAAATTTCAATTTGAACTCACGAGTTTTCCAGCGAAACGCTTAGCCAATTGTATTGTATCGATCCAATACGCCTAATGTATTGAAGCTACAGAAAGGACATTTCTAATACCGTAAGTGGCCAACAACTGGAAACTTTTTTGTCTGCCTAATACAGACAATCCTATCCAGTACACATTCAGTATTCACTTGCTAATTAGTATATATAGTATTTAGTAGTGCTGAACTATGTCTTAGCATTCCATGAATTCGCTATGCGGCTAGCCTGTTTATATGTTTCCAAGAAAGAGTCCGAAACTAGAACGTGAAACTTTTTGTCTCTACACATTCCTTATTGTCTCTTTTTGTGTATTTGATCTCTTTTTAATCGACGAAAAACCGGAGGAGGTTACTCAATTCGTACCCGTATGTTTTTTTTTATTTCTCATTATTACTTGCAATCACAATTAATTTGTGCCTGTAAAACGATCAGAGTTTCGTTGTGGTTACGAATGTTAAGAATGTGCATCGTAATACAACCTTCCAAAGCCTCTATTATGCATAATAATATGATGTTCAATTTTCATATTAAAAATAGTTCCTGTTGCTATAATAGAATATGAGCAAAAATATTGGTTTAGTTTTTTTTTTTTTATTGGTTTGTCTATGCATTTGTTGTTTTATTTATTTATGATGTCAAGAGAACGACCCAGAATATAGTTTAATTATGCCTAATTCCCAAAAGCAGAACAGAATACAATCTTCGTAGGGCAGAAGGAAGAAAAGTACGCCACGTGGAATACTTTATATTCCTAATCAGAATGGGCCTGTCCTTAAATTTCATCTTGGCGAGTAACGTCACAATTAGGCCCCGACTAAGGAGCCATCAAGTAATTTTAAACAGTTCAACAGCAATTTAGGGCCCCTTAAAACATAATTGTTATAACGCCGAATAATTCATAAAATAATGAGATGATAATTCACCGGGAGAGCTTCATAAACATTAATACACTTTGCGGATTAACGTTGTTCGGAGATTCAACAAATGTCCCCGGGCGATATTTTAATTCAAAGCCGGTGGGTCCAGTAGGGTTCTTGAATTAATGTATTGAACTGACACGAAGAGGCTCGAGCCGAACAGCCCATCTCACACTTCACTGGTTCTTACTCCAATTTACCCGCTTATCACTCGTTTCGCCCAAGTCATAAAAATATTCCTCCTTTTCGCGGAAAGAAATATTAATCGGGGACGTTTAATTCTACATCGGTGGGAAGTGGGCGAACTTTTTTTTTCTTGGAGTGTTTCGAGTTGTCGTTTCTAAACACTTTGGAATTGAATCGTTATTTTCGTTTTAATTGACACGGGAAAATGGTAATTAGTTTAATAACAACAGGGCTTCATAAATGGAATTACTTTGAATAAGTAGACTCACGTTTGAGGTGGGAATACATACATAAATCACGCCTATATCCCCGAAGGGGTAGGCAGAGGTGAATTAGCACCCACGTTTCGCCAATTATGTTAGGTCCCATGTAATAGGTGGCGAGCCTATTGCCATTTATCGGGCACAAAAGTCGCAGTACATTGCTAGGTGGTATAAGAGGAATGCTGCTGCCCATTCCTGATAACTGATTTATCCTTAGTCGCCTTGTACGACACCCACGGGAGAGATTTGGGGTGGTAACAATTGTATTCTACTCTGCCGTCACCACAGGTGGGAATACGAGTATGCATAATGCGAGGTTGGAGTATGTATATGCGAGTGTGTGTTCTTATTGGTGCCCTTTTTGTAGTGTCCTACATAGCTTCCTAATGCTCCGCATAGGTAAGAAGTGTTGGAGTGTCTCTGCCTGGCTAGCATGATCAAGGAAACACGACACGTTAAAGACATTTATCGCTTTGAACTGTCAAAAATTTATGGAGTTTTGACAGTTCAAAGCGATAAGAGTGTTTCAATGGTCACGATAGCCGGGCAGGTTGACATACAGCCTGCAAATTGTTCGTTATCATAAGTGTGTACTACACAGTAGTGTATCACACTAAAAGCGTCCACCTGTACCATCAGTTTTGTAAAGAATTAAATAGGTTTTATAGACATTTGTTTTATTTTATAGTGTTTTATTTAATATTATACACACACTTTCTTGCCTTTCTAGTCCCTTAAGCTTAATTTAACTCCGGTTCATTTTTCGCGCCAAAGTAAATATAAAAACGCTCTGTAATGTGTATTGTTGCAACAGTAGGTCTTATTTTCATAAATTTAGAACACACAATGTTTCAACGTCGCGTGGTGACGGCAGAGTAAAATACAATTGTCACCACCCCAAATCTCTCCCGTGGGTGTCATACAAGGCGACTAAGGATAAATCAGTGATGAGGAATGGGGTGTTCCTCGTATACTACCTAGCAATGCACTGCGACTTTTGTGCCCGATAAATGGCAATAGGCTCGCCACCTATTACATGGGATCTAACATAATTGGCGAAACGTGGGTGCTAGTTCACCTCTGCCTACCCCTTCGGGGATATAGGCGTGATTTATGTATGTATGTACAATGTTTCAAAGTATTTTTTTAGTTGCCTCTCTTTTGTAGTTTAGTTCTTATGTGCCACGTAATAGAGGGCGGGCCTACTGAGCCATCCATTTTCCAAGGCACGTTGAACGCAGTAGTACAGAGTTATTGCTTGAGCATACTGCTACCTATTCATGAGAATTTTTGGAATTATGATCATCAAGTTAGGCTCGAGTTAACCAAGATGTAGAACAAGCGATTAAGGTCTGTGTCCCATCTAAAACAAGCCACCAGTGCAATATTATTCTATGCATTGATGCAATATTGCACTGGGATTCTATTGCATAGCTACAATATGCCGTGTCATTACGGCAGAGCAGAATTACCATTGTCATTCCCACGGGTGTCGTACAAGGCAACCAAGGAATAAGACAACTAAAGACAGGAATGAGTAAGGGTTGAAGCTTTCCTAGTAATATACTACGATTATGTTCCCGATAGGTGATGTCAGTATGCTCACCTCATAATACATGGCAAATAATATAACTGACGAAATGTAGGTGTCCATTCACCTCTGCCTGCCCCTTCTGTGATAAATAAGCGTGTATGTATGTTTGTATAAATAGCTAAAAATGCAAAAATCCGATATTTCATGATATGTTCATTTATTTACCAAGCTAAATCCGATATCCTTTTCTCTAACAAGCTAATTCCGACACCGTGTATAGTATCGGATTGCTTTAGCTCTGTAGGTTGCCGCTATCAATTATCGTAGCCGATGTCAGAACAGATTGCCTGGAACGGATGTCTTGCAACGAAGTTAGATGGATACATCGCTATTTATTTCATGGAGAAACCAGATGTTGTAACAAAAAGACAATCAAATTATTATAGCCCTATACATAACCGAAGATTTCGTAAGAATATTGAATATTTAACACTAGTTACATGATTTTAATTATACCACTTTAAGATTTGGCTGAAGGTCTCAACATAAACTCAAAAGTTCCAGTTCCAGATGATTACACAAACAATTTACGTCTTAATTATTATTCAGTATTTCTCAAACAGTGGGCCAGCTTATTTCCATTTATCGGGCACATAAATCGCGTATTTTACTAGGTGGTATAACAGGAACGCAGCTTACCAGTCCTCATAACTGTTTTAAACCTTAGTCACCTTTACGGCACCCGCGGGAGAGATTCAGGCGGAGACAATTGTATTCCGCTCTGCCGTCACCACACGACTAGTATGCATAATATGAATGTGATATGCCGTATTTCCGAATATAGTTTAGTATAGAATATATACACCAGGTAATTAAACTTAACGTTTGTTTTATATAATTAGTGTTTTGTTCTTCTTTCCAAGTATCATCTTATTTACTATCTTAATTTCCCTAGCCATTATATTTGACCTTAGAATCCAACGATATCGTCTGAATCCTTACTAAAAATAATGATCAAAGAAACGTAAGGCTCTATCATAATTGGAATTCGAAAGAAACATAATTATACTACGCACTAACTAGTAATCTTGTTGAAAAGTATTGGTTATTGAGTGGAAAATATCAAATTTTATTTTATCTCATTTATGACGGCAATTTTAATTCGGTTCATTGCGGTTACTATAAAGAATTTACTTGGATGCCTTTGCAATTAATTATCCAATGAAAATACATACATACATACACATACATAAATCACGCCTATATCCCCGAAGGGGTAGGCAGAGGTGAACTAGCACCCACGTTTCGCCAAATATGTCAGGTCCCATGTAATAGGTGGCGAGCCTATTGCCATTTATCGGGTACAAAAATCGCAGTACATTGTTGGGTGGTATAAGAGGAACGCTGCTGCCCATTCCTTATCAATGATTTATCCTTAGTCGCCTTGTACGACACCCACGGGAGAGTTTTGGGGTGGTGACAATTGTATTCTACTCTGCCGTCACCACACGGCCAATGAAAATAGCTACAAACTTATTATTTCTCAGGATATTCCTAGTTAATTCCTCAAACTTTGGCAACAGTTTTGATGAATCACTAGTCTAAAATTATAGTTCACTGCCTATTTAACTAAAGGACGTCTTAACGCTTACCGCACTGAATCAGTTTTCGTGGACCGCCGAAAATGTTCAAAGTTTCTGCCTTAAGTATTACATAAAATCCTAACTATTCGGCATTCTTTTCACTGTGTCCCAGTGTAACTTACCATGGACAACGTTATGAGAGTCCACTGTTAATCAACTGATCATCCAAACACAGTATCACGTGTAAACGCACACGGCCACCGGGAGAGGACAGGCGCGCGAGCGTGCGCACCCCACGGACTTCGAGAAGCGACTGGAGCGGCAAGAGCGCACGCCGCCAGCTGCAAGCTCCGATGCAGCCAGGGTTGACAGCTCGCGGAGATGTTACAGTCATCCTACTGCACATGCATGCTTCTTCTCCGAATATGGACGCACACATCGAAGAATCTAGGTAGGACTTTTGTCGGCTGAGGTATTTCATCCAGACTACTTGGTCGCTGATTTGGTAACTCGCTAATTTGGCAACATAACTACGTATTTGTAAAATTTTGAGTTTTTACAGAAGGTAAAATGGTAGAAATTTGTTTAATTTTTTAAATTATAATTGTTTCAGGGTCATTGTTGCGCCAAATGTGTGAGTATTCATTATGATTAGTATATCATATTACTATTTACGTAATATTTAATAAACTTTAATCTAATACCTATATACATAAATCACGCCTATACCTGCGAAGGGGTAGGCAGAGACCACCCACGTTTTGCCAATTAGGTTAGATTCGAACGAGGAAATGTACCTAATAATAATGTTGTTTACGTAACAATGAAATACGCATCAAAGTAATTACCGAGTAAATAGCTTTGATAGGAGTCTATCACAGTTCTAAATTTAAAAAGTATAATTGCTAAGAAGTCTAGCCATCAGTATTTTGCTTGTTCGAATTTCATTAAATAAACTTTCCGAAAAGAAAAGCCGTGTGGTGACGGCAGAGTAGAATACAATTGTCACCACCCCAAATCTCTCCCGTGGCTGTCGTACAAGGCGACTAAGGATGAATCAATTATAAAGAATGGGCAGCAGCGTTCCTACTAGCATATACCACCTGGCAATAGCAATGTACTGCGACTTTTGTGCCCGATAAATGGCAATAGGCTCGCCACCTATTACATGGGACCTAACATAATTGGCGAAACGTGGGTGCTAGTTAACCTTTGCCTACCCCTTCGGGGATATAGGCGTGATTTATGTATGTATGTATGTAACTTTCCGAAATAAATAACTTAAAACTTATGCATTCCAATAGTACCAAACATTCGTATCAAGAGCACTACATAATAAATTTACGGCTGTAGTTTAACAAAAATGCTCAGTGCTACTGCCAGTTCACATAAAAAAACCGTAGTATTATATTAAATTTATTAGAGGAAATAGACTCTCCCATTATTACACCTTGAATAAGAATAAAACACCTCTGCCGACCCCTTAGGGGAGAAAAGCGTGATCTCTGCATATTCTATGGTCGATAATAGTTATTGTAGCTTTTATTGACGGAAAGTCTATGGTCGACATTTCAATACCTATCGTAGCTACTATTGACAAAAACTACGCCCTCGCCCTCGCAGTACAATAAAAACATCGGAAGACCGCCAAAAACATAATACGTTGACCTTCGTTTGGCTACAGATAAAATTGTCAGTTACAGAGTAAAAAGTCCCCCTAGTCCCGTTCAACTGTAAGTTCTTTACACAGCTACGTTGATGGTTCGGAAACCATTAAGCAATAACCATTACCCTTAAATTACTAACGTAAGTACTCAATGGCTTACATTACTCAAGTCCACTAGGTAGATTCTATGGAGAATTTTTTGCCGAGGGGAAAATAAACGTTCTAATAGCTTGGTAAAGAAAATTAAATCTTTTAACGCTCAAACAAAAGAAGGTGGCTCATGACCAAAATGGCTATAAAAATATTTGAGCTGCATCACCGCCTGTGTTGTGAACACAAGATGACTGGCAAATTATACTTCAAGTGTATTTAGTACTTCGGTGAATAAAAAAATTGAGACATGAAAATGCTAGGGCTTAACTGGGAAAAAATAGTTTTTTCACTTCTCATGCTCTGAAAGTGCTTGTTTGTGCAGGATATAGGTTGCACAAAATCGAATTTTGTGCTCTAGAGCATTAACGTATCTAATCATAAAAGTATTAAGGCAAAGAAAATGAGCTATGCAGCCAAACTCAATAAGAAATTCAGACATAGAATTTATTATTTTTTGATATTTACTTAAATTTATTTGCCTAATGTATTTTTTAAGACATAAAAGATATTAAAATTTGAATTCAAGTAGGTACGGGAAGTGTTAAATTAATTTAAGAAAATTATTATTTCAAAATTAATTTAATATTTGGCTGTATAGGTCTGCAGCCCAAGCCTAATATCAATGGGAAAAACAATTTCCTTTAGTATTCAAAACTGTACTAATTTTAGTTTAAATTTTAATAAATGTTAAGATAAATTACTGTTTATTTCCTCGCAATCGAAGTCAAAAGCAGAGTTTCTAACACGTCCACAAAACCATTTTTCTCGGGCCGCTAAAAGTCTCGGACAAAAATGATCCGTTTTGTGCACTTGATGGAAAATCTACTATTTCATCCCACCATCTCGGAAAAGGCGTTTTTGCTCTTCGATATCTGAGTGCAAAAGCCGTTTTTATCCTCTATAGGTTAAAGTAAATTTGAATTTAGAACATCGTGTGCAATGAGTTTGTGAATTCAAAACATCATTATACATATTTATTTCTACCTCCATGGTGCCGAAATTGTCATGCAACCTATTTTAATTTGTTAAAAACTCAGACTCGGAACCTTCTTGGTGGACTTTTTTTGTAATTTGCTTTGCGCGCGCCATTTTCTTTTCACGTCATAAATTTGTTAACACCTAGGAGTTCCGTGACGGTCAATCAGCTTGGCGTCAATCTTGCTATAAACATTTTGATCGTCTACAACGCTTGCTTGATGCTTGAGTCAAGCCTTTAAAAGCTTTTTAGGTCTGTTTGATTTGTTTACGCTAGCAACGGAACAAAAACATACAGAAAATCAACGTGCTGGACTCAAGCTGATTGACCGTCTCGGAGTAATTTTTATTAGGTACTTACAGGTGTGTCTGGATGAATGTTGCGGGTGTGGCTGGGTGAATGGGTGGCTGTTGGAGGTGTGTCTGGGTGAATGGGTGTTTTGAGGGTGTGTCTAGGTGAATGGGTGTTTTGTGGGTGTGTCTGGGTGAATGGGTTTTTGTGGGTGTGTCTGAATGGATGGGTGAGAATTGTGGGTGTTTCTGGGTGATTGAGTGTTTTTGGGTGTGATTGGGTGTTTCGTAGGTGTTTCTGGGTGAATGGGTGTTTTTTGGGTGTTTCTGGGTTAATCGGTGTTTTGTGGGTGTTTCTCGGTGAATGGGTGTTTTGTGGGTGTTTCTGGGTGAATGGGTGTTTCTGAGTGAATGGGTGTTTCTGGGTGAATGGATGTTTTGTGTGTGTTTCTGGGTGAATGGGTGTTTTTTGGGTGTTTCTGGGTAAATGGATGTTTTATGGGTGTTTCTGAGTGAATCTGGGTGTTTTGTGGGTTTTTCTGGGTGAATGGGTGTTTTGTGGGTGTTTCTGGGTGAATGGGTGTTTTTTGGGTGTTTCTGGGTAAATGAGTGTTTTATGGGTGTTTCTAGGTGAATGGGTGTTTTGTGGGTTTTTCTGGGTGAATGGGTGTTTTGTGGGTGTTTCTGGGTGAATGGGTGTTTTTTGGGTGTGTCTGAGTGCATGGGTGTGTATTGCGGGTGTGAATGTTGTGGATGTTTCTGGGTGGGTGTTGAGAGTGTGTTTGGGTTAATGGGAGAGTGTTGTGGAAGTTTCTGGGTGAAAACAGAAACTGTTGTGATTGTATTTTTTTTTGTATTTTGCAATTTCCTCGTTGGGGGGGATGAAAAGTTACGTGTTGCACTCGAGTGCAAAGATTTTTCACCTTGTGCTCTTTTGATTCTCTCGCTATCGCTCAGGATTCTAATTTTAGAATCCTTCGCTAGCTCGGTCATCAAAATTGAGCACACGGTTAAAAAACAACTTTGCACTCACGTACAACAAATAACTATTTTCCCCTAATACCATAATTTTTATTCTTGTCTATGGTAATAAAACGTGAAAAGTGTAACCAAAGGAAACTTCTATTTTCTTCTCCAATTTAAAAAAGTTCCAATTTTAAATTTGGCGCCAAGAAATTATGTTATGTTTATTTTTGATACCAAATTCAAATTTTATGAAGATTTCCATTACAAAACTTGTCTAGTTACGCAACTGCTGCTTTCTAGAATCACGTTCCATATGATACTGACTGCAGTTTTGAAAATGGAAAATTCGAAATGGGAGTAGAAAAAGCAAACCTGTATCACCCAGGTGAAAGTGGCATGTCCAACTCAAGTGTATTAAAGTCCACATTCGCGTCACAATACACAACACCACACTAAGCTACTCCCTTTAGTAATCAGTCAATTTTCCTCTTTGGTAAACAACGTACTACTAAAATTAGATACATGAATGTTCCAGTCTATTTCACTTTAATTTATTGACTGAGATTTGAATTTGACAAAGCACGTAGGTCAAACTACATTTCACATAGTAGTTATATAATTTTTTTTTAGACTAATATAATATGCCTCATGTGCTGGCCTGGGAGCGAAAAAATAACGTAGAATAGGCCAGCCCCAACTCATCCCATGGGTGTCGTAAAAGACGACTAAGGGAGATTGCCCGGTTAGACCAATAAGCACATTGGGGCACCCGAATGGTGGAGGGCAAACCACCAACAACAGCGTACCCAAAGAGGGTTGGTGTCAGGCAGGCGGCCGGCTGTAAAACCTAAGCCAAAACCTTGAGCAGTATGGATTGGAATGTTGTCATTTTAATCACTCTCTCCGTTCATGGGTCTCTCGACATGGTCCATTCCGTCTCTTTTCTATACATTCATTCATCACTAGCACCTTTACGGTGGGATGAATGATATGAATCAAAAGGGAGTGGATGGCTTGATGACGTTTGACATATGAAGGGAAGAGGAAACATGAAGGGCAAGAACAAGAAGAGTTATACTAATATAATATAACCAACCAACTTTACAAAACATAGGTAATTGTTTAGTCCAAACAATGTAGTACAAACCGATTAGGCAGGCATAATTTCAACTCTGAAACCTTGTTCCGATAAATACTTTTACTCTGAAATTTACGGGAAGAATGTGTTGAGTGGGCCTACGCAATGAGTTGTTGTTGCTCAGAAAGTTTAGAATTAAGGTATTAAAATTGAAATTTCATAGATTACACAGTCACTCGATAAAATTATTAGGGACTTTTACAACTCTCGGGTGTTGAATGAAAGTAATTTTAGGTATTTTAATTATGATGCCATCACTGCTTTTGTAACAACGATTTCAATATTATTGCAATTTATAATATAAAAACTATTAAATGGTTTGCAGTCAATTTTATTCACATCCATTCACCTATTCACTTCTCTTTCTAATAGATTCTTCTCTATAGAAACTTCAATACCCGTATACAAGTCACCCTTATAATACGACACCCGTGGCAGAGGTGCCCCCGAATACAGAAACGCTAATCAAAGTTCCAGTCTTGCTTATTATTTAAATATTGTCAAAATTGACGTTTTTCCATACAAATTCTGACTACCTGTCAGAATTTGTATGGAAAAACGTCCACTTCACTTTTTAAGCAGTGCCCCAAATTTGAGTAGCGTTTCTGTATTCGGGGGTTAGAAACGTAATTTTCTCGTAGATTTGCACGAGTACTACACATTATAAAACAACTTTTACGGTTTTAATTCGCGTATATTTAGTGTTTGACATTGTTATTTATTTATTTGGTAACAGCTAACAGGTACACCATTGATATTATTTTAACTCGATATTTCGATCATTTTACAGCGGGGATTATCCCCGTGACCATGGCCGCTGTGCAGTGTGTGCAATAGTTGTTTTATTTTAAATAACGTGAGAACGGTGATTTTTTTGCAGCAATTTTTCTTCTAGTCTGGTTTTATTATCAACTTTCAATCAAGTGGAGTAGAGCAATCTATAGAGTTCATCACCATCAGCTCTATAATGTCCCCACTCGTATAGTACATTGTACTTATGCTTAGGCTATATTGCAACACAACAGCCTAGCCTACCGTCATGGCGGAAGGACGATGTCACTTTGTAACATTGACGTAGATACATACGTATTATTTATATTCCCAGAATCATTTATTTTTTCTTAATTTTTTGAGAAGTGTACAAATACATGGGCAATTTTGGAACATCTCCTTTAGTTTCAAATTACATACATATCAGTAATATTTAATCAAATATGTCAAACGGATCCTTAATTAGAAATGAATTATCATATAGCAATACAGTAAAGTAAATTTTTTTACAAAGTTTTATTTTATAAACAAATATTTGCCTATGATAATAATTTGCCTATCTAAATATTTTAATTTAATAAGAAAATGTTAAAAGAATGTTAAGAAAATGTTAAGAAGATGTTAGGAAATATTAAGAAAATTTTAAGAAAATGTTAAGAAAATGTTTAGAAAATGTTAAGAAAATATTAAATAAAACATCAAGAAATTATAAAGAAAATATAAAAAAAAAATTAAGTAAATATAAGGAAAATATTAAGAAAGTATTAAGAAAATATTAAAAAAATATTAAGAAAATTAACAGCTGTCAAATGAATATTTATACGGATTGCTTGGCGGGCTTTAAATGACATCAGTCAAATTTTCATTTCAATCATTCAAAAATTGTTCTAGAGTGGACTTTGTGTAGTAAAAGTGGTGTTATTTTGATGCATAAGGATCCGTGTTGATGTTCAATTAAGAAGAATCATTGAAATAAAAGTGTTGTGTCGTGTTTGACGTTGAGAATTTTATAGTGGTTTTCACCACCTCATCGGTCACCGTCATGAACTCTGTTACTATTCGACTCGCGCCAAGCACTCCCTAGATGCGTTAAAATGTTTTTTACCCATATTTTAATGTAAAATTCATTTCCTGCATTAATATCATTAATTAATTTCATACATTATTTTCATTAATTCAATTATAATTCATTCAAAATTAAGAAAAGTAAACGAAAGTACACAAAGAAAGTTCCCAAAGGACTTGTTTCCAGGAATGTTAAGCCAATTAAAAACAAAATCTTTATACGCCTATAATAATATTATGGCAGCGCCCGATATTCTATCCCAATCCTTTGCAGTGCCGGCACATTTGCTTAATTATGCATTTAGGTTTGGATTTACAGAATTCAGAAAGCGCTTAATTAGTACTAACCGTGATGTTGCTTTGGAAAATGCCTGTTGGTAGTCAAGGTGCCGTTTTGGGATACTTCAGGGGCCTGATACTGCTTAAGTTTATTTATGTAACAATCAAGACATTTTGAGGTGTGTAATTGTGTAAAGTGTGTAGTAACATGTAATTTTGCTTTTACGTCACCGCACGGCTTTAAGATCTTAATCGATTATTTATGCTATCTTATTTTCAAAGAAATTCCACTTTTATTTTCGGTGGAAAGTCAGCTTCAGCTGTTTGTTCAGTGATCGCTTAGTTTGTAATTGTTTTCTACTAAATTCTATAGTAATTACTATATGGTGTAGTTGCTTAAAGTGAACTAATCTAATGTATTATTTTCTAATGCAATTCTGATCGGAATATATGATAAGTTTGATTTTCAAGCGTAAACGGTTTCTTTACGTTTCAAAATCAAACGAAGTCTCTTATTATACATAAAAAAACCGCCATCGCAGCCACATATAATTTTTAATATGTAGCTGCGATACGTACTAACTGATCCCAGCGTTGAATGACTTATTTGTCTGCAATAAAAGGTTTTCTATGTTTTTCCGTAATCCATAAGCTTTTCGAGTACCTACCAAATTTTGCAGAGATTGGCTTGATGGATGAGCCGTTGAACCAGAACAGACAAAGTCACTTATTATTTATCATTATTATTCAAAACGCTTACCACAAAGAAATTCGTTTTCCGGCAGTTTCGTAGAGCATAATAAAGTGTCATTCATTGGGCAATTATAGGTAGATCCGACATGATGTAAGACTTGGGGTGAACGGTAAATTTACTAGTGTTGTACTTCACAGGCGTTTAACAAGCAGACAAATGAAATTCCATTAAGATATTAAGGGAAATCCCCAAAGCCGCCTGTGGCTTTATGAAGGAATTTAATAATAAAGAGCAGAATATTATTCAATTTTTGCCTAAAACAAAGATGGAGCAGGAAGAAATTCTGTTCCCACCTGGAGCCTCGGGGCTAGTCGAATTTATTAGCATTCAAATGATTTATAACTAGCGAGCGGCAGCTGAATATTTTCTGATTCGTCTTAAATTAAATTCTTTCTTTCCTTTGACTGGATTTCATTAAGGGTAACGAAATGCCGCGAAGATGAAAAAGATAATCTGGGGAGCGCGCCGTCGGGCGTCGGGCGTCGGGCGTTGACGCGGCGGCCATGCAGGACCACGGCTCTCATTCACTTCAATTTGCGAGCCTTTGGAGGATCAAGCAATTTCTTACATCGCGTAATTGGATAACAGGCCAGCGAAAACCAGGTAAAGAAAACGAGCGGCGTGTACAACGTTTTAGGGGGCAACGGAACATCATTCGCTTGTTACACACTTTGCATTTCGTTTTTGACGGTCCCTGTTGTTTCGTTATTACCGTTTTTTTCTTTTTAATGGAAAGAAACGATGTATTCGAAAAGTAGACATTTAATGCCAACATTTAAGATATTGAGCTTTTTACAATGATACTAATTGTGTGGGCTACAATTAGAAAGTATCATTAAAAATATTTTCTTAAATTACGGCGAGTTGGTGTTAATACACCTGGCAACAGACTCGCCCCCTTTTACATGTGTCTAAACACACTTGGCAAAATGTAGGTGGTATGTTAATACACCTCTGCCTACCCCATCAGGAGTTAGTAGGCGTCCGGAATGTATGCATAATTCTTTATCTAAGTTTATTTATAACATGAACTTATATCCATAGAGCATTTACTTTTCGCTGGGTTGTTTTAAGCTGCCATATTTAACATTTTCGCCGCGCTTATAACAAAGGCTTGTGTTTAGCAGAACATGTCTGCCCAAGCCTCGTCATTAAATTCTGCGCCCCTTTATGCATCTCTGACTTCGTTAGGTAAAAGTGACACCGATAAAAATGGGCCAAAGCATTAATCGACCTTTGTAAAAAGATAAAATACGTCCTGGGCATAAAATACTGTAATGTCATTGAAGGTTTTCCGTTCGTAGAAAAAGTTAGATAGGGGAACGCAGCCCAAAGCGGGTAAACTGCCTAAAAATACGAATGATCAAGAATAAATTCTGTTTGAAAATTTATGATTTGTACAGCAGTCAGCCTGGTTGACTGCACCCTAGAGATTCAGGTTGAAATTTAAGTTCCTACATAATATGGTACCCCCTTTAAGTACATGAAAAAACATACATACATACATACGTAAATCACGCCTATATCCCTGAAGGGGTAGGCAGAGGTGAACTAGCACCCACGTTTCGACAATTATGTTAAGTCCCATGTAATAGGTGGCGAGCCGATTGCCATTTATCGAGCACAAAAAGTCGCAGTACATTGCTAGGTGGTATAAGAGTAACGCTGCTGCCCATTCCTCATCACTGATTTATCCTTAGTCGCCTTGTACGACACCCACGGGAGAGATTTGGGGTGGTGACAATTGTATTCTACTCTGCCGTTACCACACGGCACATGACTACCGCTTTAAGCAGTATAGCCCTTTTGGGTCCCCTAACTTGGATAGTATACTGCACAGTCATATTGCTAAACAAGTGTAACATTTTAGGGGTAATGTGATGCAATAACTTGCAGTGAAATTCCAACATTGAAAATATTATAGCCTCGATATAATAGGCGAATACCAATTCCAGTAGGTATCTACTTGAATATCTTTTCTTCAATTGTTATTCGTTACTGTTATCGAATGATGTCTGGTGTATAATGGTCTCTTATACTCGCAGGAGCATAACACATTTGAACTGAAACCACATCGTTGTTATTTTTTACGTTTCCATAACAAGTACCCTCGTGATTGCGGCCGCTGTAAAACAAAAATAAAATTGTCTGTCTAAATAATAGCATTAAGTTATGAGCGAGTGTAATCTATGAAATTTCGTTATTAATAAAGGGCACGTAAGTCGCATAATCTAATATATAAAAATATCGTGTCACAGTGTTTGTCATCGAACTCCTCTGAAACGGCTTGACCGTTTTTTATATATTTTTTGGGTATATTGGTAGGTTTGAGTATGGGACGTAGGCTATTTTTTATACCACTAGGTAGGTGTTGTATTCTGTTCTGACGTCAATACACGGAGTATCTTATTATCTTTTCAACCAAGCAGTAATTCTTACTATTTTCTACGCGCAGGACAATAGGTACACTATAGATACAAGTCCCTCCGACATTAATTACGAGACGAGTGCATTGCAGTGAAGAAAAAACACGTTTAACTACGTCTGCCAGTTCGTTACCCAGGAGTTCTGTGAAGACTCTCGGGATACTAAGCCACCATTTTGCTTATTTGTGGGCAATGTTTGAACGGATGGTAACTAAATATGGCAGGATTCGTTTAAGAATAATATTTCATTTTGGTTTGGTGGTTACGATCTCGGGTGTAGATATTCTAAATATAAACATATGTCATATGTCAGATATATCGATATTGATATATCTGTGGTCACGCCCTTAAACCCTGGAAGGTGTAGGCAGATGTTAAACGAAATGGACCATGTTGAGAGATAGATGAAGGGAGAGAGATTGGGATGACAACATTCCAATCCATACTTCTCAAGGTTTAGGGTTAGGTTTTACATCCGGCCGCCTGCCTGACACGAATCCTCTTTGGGTATGCTGTTTTTGGTAGGTTGCCCTCCACCATTCGAGTACCCCAAGGTGTTAATTGGTCTACACCGGGCAAACTCCCTTACTAATACTTAACGACACCCCTGGGATGAGTAGTACCTATACCAAATGTAGAAGAAAGTCCGTAGTTATGAGAATTCAGATTATCAAAGATTTTGGTTCGTGTTATTTGTAATAGACTCTTTCGCAAGTAGTCAAAATTAAAATACTTTAAAGCCAACTTACTAGTGGAGTGTACTATCATCGTTTACGGCCACATCTTGTTTGAAATCTGTATAAATTTCACAATAAAACAAACTCCATCAAACATTCAAAATATCGCAGTCGTATAAAAGCGACGTCATTAAATAGCGCGCCCTTTTATGCGACTCTGACTTCGTTAACTGAAAGTGGCTACCATAAAAATGGGCCACCGCTCTCATTGCTTTATGAGTGTAAAGCATTGCGCAATTTCAAAACTCGTGTTCCAGCAATAAACAAATGTTTGTTTTAATCATAAATAACACGCACCTCCAGCAACGTGCGATTTAACGCTTTTTAACTAATAACAGTTTATTTTCTTATTTTTTTTTGTTTTTTAATGCAGCACCTGGTAGAAGTAATTAATTACATGTTCGTTAAAAGACTTCGCGAAGTCGTTAAATGAACGTTCAATAAGTTATGAATAACAATACAATCTTAGCTTAAATAACGATTTTACTTGTTACTGGTAATACTTGGTTGTTATTGTACACAGACATAATTCACAAGTACCTTGTATTCCAAATAGGGTAGGTACGAATTATACTATGATGAGATCGAGCATTGGGTTTAATGTTTCTCAATACTTAAGACAAAGCGCTCGAACGTTTATACAATTCAAGCAATATTGGTACTTTGACAGTAGGTACGTTACAGATTTGTGATTAAAATTTATTGAAACCAGCGCCATCTAGTGAGAACATAACCGCGCACCGTCTAGCGACATCAAATATGCTAGTGCGGACGGCAAAACGGAGCTGAATGCGATTCAAACTATTCAAAACTCCATACAAACTGTCGCAACGCGGAATTTTCAATACCTTCTTTTAATTTGGCTGACATAAAAGTATACGCAGATCTTTACAATCTTTCTACACCTTTTTATACACCACGTTCAGTATGCGCTTCTGGCTCAGTCGAGTTGTCTACTTATTCACAAACTTCATTTTGCACACCTTTGCTCGCTGACATACATATCTAGCCTTCATTAGCAGCATTCAAACAGTCACAAATCATTTGGGGAGAATGGCGCACTAATTATAACGCGGCAATGACGACCCGTCAAAGTATTTGAAACAAGTGAGGTGAGATGCAGTGTCAAGAACCGACCTAATTACGTGCAACCGACTGCCTACCACGTTTGCCACCGTGTTGTGTTGATGGCATGTTAGCTTTGTTCGTATGCTTTGCGTATTTTATGCGACCTGTAGTTTATGACCTGAAGCAGGGACTAGATTCGATGTTTTTTGTTTTTGTATATAATTCTACCTTTTTGGATCAGCTGCTGCTATACAGTTTAGGAACATAATCACTGTTATATGTATAAGTATTATAGGTATATGGTTGGCCGTGTTGTAACGACGATTACGACATCAGATTTAATTATCACTAACCCTACTTCTCCCGCGGGTATTATAGAAAGTAAAATGGGCTGCAGTCTGTTACAAAACCTAGTACAGATATTTTGAGGATAAGCATGTAAGTATGTGACATAAGAGTTATACTTACATTTATTATTAAGCGTCACTTCTAAATGAGACATAATAAGTAATAGGTTATTCTGCTCTTAGTTTTAAGAAATGGTCTTTTTTTACCTTGATATCGATAGATTTATTAGCTGTGCTCAAGATTTTTTAGAAGTGAATTGAACCGAATACTACTTTTGGACAGCTTCCAAATTTTACAATGATTGATTGCCCATAAAGTTATTACTTACCGGTTTAAAAGGAAATTTTCCACTAGCTTGTTAAATTTTCTTTGAAAAGTGATTTGAGCCCTTAAATCGGTGAGAGTACGAAAAAACTAAAGTTTTAATGAGGATCGAATTCAATAAAAGCTGAAACAATGGCGTGTGTGGACGCTTATTGTGACTCTTTTGTTCGCAAGCGGCCGTCATTATAAATTTTTCACCGCAGCGGTCTAATGAGTAAACGCCGGCACACGTGAATTTATTCAAGCTATTGTGTACAACTTAATGACATTCGAAAACAGAGTTATGGCCGCAATATCACGGCTGCTAATAAATCCCAATGGGTTCGGTAAACGCCTACCAGTCATTCCGGGAACTGACGCCACTCAACGATTTACAAAGTAATTTTATACAAAAAAATGGGTAATTATTTTACTTCGTAGAAAATGATAATCGTCATAATATTACCAGTCCTTTAATTTCCCATCTGCTGAGAGACAGGCTTTCCACAGAAGAATATACACAGAGCGTCTGCCTGACTCCAACCCTCTTAGGGCCGGTTTTTTGATGCATTGTTAACTCAACCAATTGTTAAAAATAGTTACTAATTAATCATTAGTAACTATTTTAGTTACTAATTATTAAATATCATTCTGATATTATCATTCTGATATTTAAAGATTTGTAACAATTTTTAACAATTGGTTGAGTTAACAATGCATCATAAAACCGGCCCTTAGGGTATATAAATGACAACATGACTAGGTTACTGAATAGCACGAGTACTCCAAAAACGTGTATTAATAGGTAAGTTGAAAAATTATCAAATAATAATTAATAAATTTATAATAATGTAAAAAATATTTCCATGGATATTTAAGTACATTTACATAACTGTTTTAAGTGTTTATACAAAACATTATTTTGTTGAATCTGTAATAATAACCATCTGCCCTGGATAGCATGACTACAACCTTAATACAATATATCGGTAGTAAAATTGGCTAGCCAAAATCTTTTCGAGCAACTCCAAAGGCTTATTGAAACCCTAACAAAGCGTAAAATCGTCCATGTGGATAAATACTATATAATCCCGATTGCAGAATTGACGGCAAAATTGATAAAGGCTATTTCCAGCGAATCCGTCGAATTACTCAGAAAATTCAATAGTAAGATATGGATCGTCCAATGCATGTAGACCTACGGACTTTACAGGCTGATGTCCAAAATTTATATGGCAAATGTGGTTCTAGTAGAGCCAGGGTGGGTCAGGTTACGGTGGTAGGTGAGTTAGGTGAATTTCGGGAGGTCAGCGAAGCAGTGCCGAGTGCCAACGTAGGAGGCATCGCGGCAGCGGAAATAATGACTGCCGCTCTGTAATTGGAAAAGGCCGGCACAGGCTAGTGATGAGCCAAGAGTATATTTATATAATGCACAAAATTATTCGTGTATGTATGTACACACTAATAATCTATCTATATAACTTTCTTTTAGATAGAGTTAAAATATACATAAGAGATAAAATATTAGATATCTAGATAAATCTAGCTCCAGCTCTAACAATTGTCTCTTTCTATCTCCTTTTCTCTAGTACAGTCTCAATACTGAGAAGGATCGTCTTAATCGATAATCTTGTTATATAATCAATCATTATGGTTTTAGTCGTTAAGTAGGTAAGGACTTGAAAGCAGCTTTTTTCCGGGTAAAAGTATCACAATTGATGATTATGTTAGTGCGCTGGAAAGCAACAATTATTTCTTAACACGCCCCGACCGCATTCGTTTAATAAGAAACACGATCGAAAGGAAAACAATAACAGCTTTCGATTGCAAAATTTAAGCTGTCCGCTTTCAGATTTGGAATTAAAGTTTCCGGGGAGTGTGCGTCCAATAATCGGAATTATACTTGGTGGAGTTATTTCAAAAAGTTGCCAAACTCCGCCGGAGAGGGCTTGGGTCTGGAGCCGGGCAGAGATCCGGGCGGCGACCGTGTTCAGGAAATAATGACGTCCGGCCAGTTACCCTGCAATTGGACATACCTACGAATCTACGAATCGCCTGCGTCGTGCACAGATCGAGTAACAAATAGAATTTCACTGAATATAATATTTAACACTGTACCTTTATTATTATGTCACGGGTAAATAATTGTAAATATATATGCTTGTCTCCCCTAAAGAGTAAACAGAGGTGTTTTAACACCCGTTTTTTGCCAGTTTATTTCAGGTCCCATGACGTAATAGTGTTTTTATAATTTTTATTTTTATAAATACGCGACACCCATGAGACAGACAGAGGTGGTGACGGTTACATTCTTCTCTGCTGTTAATTTAGCTACATGTCGAACACGGCAATCGAATTCGTCATTTTATAAAATGCCGCCATGCCATGTCGTGAACTAAGGAATCATTGATTAATTGAAGTTTTTTGAATCCGTTTAATTAGTAATAAATGAGAGTGATTTGGTATAAATTGATTGGTATCATAATGTGGTACCTTTTTTGCATAACTACGACCAACTAAGAAACACGCACAGTTAGACCGTTCTAACCGTATGCGTTTTTCTATTCTAATCTCCAAACAAATTCTACGGCAGAGATACAAACTGAGTTACACGCCGAAAACGGTTGCACCCAAAGGAAATCCAGTTATATACTCGTTTCATAAAATAGTGAAATTGTTATAAAAAACAAATTGGGGAAATAGTTGAAATTGTTATAAAAAACAAATTGGGGAAATAGTTTCAAAAACACTCGGAAAAAAGGTGGTACAAGTGGGTTTTCAAGAGATCGAAAATGTATTTCTGGAATTATAAATTCTTTTTTTGTATTACATGCGTCTAAAAAGATAGCAACAAGTAATGATAAATAAAAATAAATTGTTTATTACTAAATGATAAATAAATTTATATTAAATCAAAATATATTTCATAATGAATACTACACTTACTAACCGATAGCCTATTCAGATTCATTAAATATTTTGAAAATAGAGAAAAAATATCTGCCTGCATTCTTTTTAATGCAGCTAAGCTTTGTAAAGCCACTTACAAAAGAATACACCTACTCCTTTGTTACTCAAATGCAATTTGTCAGTTGGGGAATAAACTGATTTTGTTGCAAACTGAAATTGAGAAAATACTCGTACACTGCGCCACCAAAGTTTCTGAGACTAGCTAGAGGAAGTGGAATAGTTTTTTGAACAGAGAATTCTTTAGACCCGAGTAAAGAATATGGATTGTTCCATAGATAGGTTATAGATTTCTTGGAACATTTTTTAAATTTTCTATTAAACTTCCATTATATGTATATGGGAACTTTTATGCTCCCGCGAAGAGTTGACACTGCCCTTCGCCATTCACCGGGAACGTTAATCACAATTATTTCCTGGATAGTGCACCTAGGAACGCTGCTGCACATTCCTTATTATATGTATAATTGCTTGGTAATTAGATCATTAGGTCCACAACAACTAGTTTAGATAAATCTGTTTCGATTCCCACTAACCCTTAACCTCATAAGCTTCGGCATCGCAAGTAATGTAATATTATTATACCTACTCTCTCTTATTCTCCAATCTAGTTCATTCCATTAAAATTATCTATATTTTCCAATCACTTACATCATTTTGCACGAATAACTGTCTTGACTTGAATAAAGGCCATAATAATTTCGCACGCCTCATTTAATTTAAGCACAATTTGCAGCGAGGCTGTTGTGGGAACACCGCATATGGCTCCGTGTTTCATAACTAGAAATCTCTGGATTAGTATGTGCCACGAAAATGAGGGAAAATTCTATTCTCAGATGGTATATAAAGCGGAGCGTTGCTTTGTATCGTCGGAGGTACACTGTGCCTCCGACGATACAAAGGTAAAATATCCCTTAGCAAGAGGTTAATAATTAAAGTAATAAATTTTATATCGAAAATGTGCAGATTACGATGTGGCCTTAGTATTAAATGTTTTTTAAACCTCTGACATTTACTATGGCCGTGTGGTGACGGCAGAGTAGAATACAATTGTCACCACCCCAAACCTCTCCCGTGGGTGTCGTAGAAGGCGACTAAGGATAAATCAGTGATGAGGAATGGGCAGCAGCATTCCTCTTATACCTACCAACTAGCAAAGAACTGCGACTTTTGTGCCCGATAAATGGCAATAGGCTCGCCACCTATTACATGGGACCTAGCCTAATTGGCGAAGCGTGGGTGTTAGTTCACCTCTGCCTACCCCTTCGGGGATATTGGCGTGAATTATGTATGTATGTATGTATGTGACATTTACTAAGTTTTTCACTATTCGCGCCAAAATTTTTTTCAACGCTATTTGTCTATTTGGATACCTTTCACCATACCACTGAATAGCTAAATTGTCATTGTAGTTTGAAATGTATGCTATAGCGTTATATATAACATAGGGTCTTGGAAAGAAAAAACATGATATCTTACATTTATTTTTATTTATCTCGAATCAAATCTAATCCTTAATTTTTTATTGTTGCTCGCGATTCTTGTTGGTTATTGGAATTGAAAAAAGAAAGTTTGAAAATGGAACATTTAATTTGTTAACGGTGGAGCATTTTAAGGCTATTTTGAAATTCGAATGAACATCTTGGTAATTATTATTAATTTTGTTTTGCTACCATTTCGAAATAAGTATTTCGTAGTATTAATTATTAAAAGCGTATCAAGAGCAATTAGATTTAACAGAAGCATACATTTCAAACTACAATGATTACAATTTAGCTATTCAGTGGTATGGTGAAAGGTATCCGAATAGACAAATACCGTCGAGAAAAGTTTTGGCGCGAATAGTGAAAAACTTAGTAAATGTCAGAGGTTTAAAAAACATTGAGTACGAAGGCCACATCGTAATCTGCACATTTTCGATATAAAATTTATTACTTAAATTATTAACCTCTTGCTAGGGGATATTTTTCTTCCACATTAGTTTATGCATCTCTCAATTCTAATAAAATAGATTCTTGTAAGGATTGAGAGTATTCGAGAGTAAAAGTAGAATAAACTTCAAATTTCTTGTTTTTCTTATTTATAAGACCATATTATGTTTCTCACAGAAAAATTATCTTTAAATAACATCGACTAGTACAATAAAATGGCAAGGGTTCCTTTTTTTTATTTTATAGTTGGTTCGATTCCCGGTTCAGGTAAGCTTTTTGAGAAATCTGTGAATGCAGTTATGTTTCTTTTTAAAAATAAAGGAATGTTTCCTTTCAGGAAATTGAGCTACATTAAAGATTTAAGGTACTTTCCCTCCAGGGCCCATGGTTTCTTTCCACACTGTATATGATTATCAAACTTGAGCTGTACGTAATTTTATCATGAATTCTGATGCTCAAGAAACTCATGAACACAAAGTATGAAGCTATTTTGCCACTAGCATTGGAAAAGTTCTGTAAATTGGATGTTTGTTACATCTTCGTGAGAAATGAGTAAGATATGTTCATAGATAGTTCTGAGCTTCGATTATAAGATACGTTTTGCGAAGATATCTTGCAAGAAAAATCTTACGAGTACCACACTCATAAAGAACAGCAGCAATACTCGATAATTATACTATTTCGGGCTATACGGAAACCACAGAAATGCTAATATAAACTTTTTTTTTTCTATCCTCATTGAAGACCGGTACTCAGCAATTGGGATATTAAACACTCACTAACTAAAAGAATCAATAAACACATAACTTCTAAATTCTGTAAGAAGTTCCTTTTTCTAAGTACTATATAATAAGTTTCTTCAAGCGAAATGTTAAATCCTGGACGAAACTTATCAGTCCAATCAATTATTACACTACAAAAGTCACTAATGATACAGCATAAAACACAGATATGAAATAACACATTTTTATGTTGAATTTAAGTTGTTGATTGATTGATCAGTATCTTCCTGCCCTGTTCCCAGGTTTTCTGGAGTCGGCCCAGTATGTTTACTCTTCCGTTCATAACATATACTTGGTTATTTTTTTAAGGGTTTTGAGATGTTCATTCAGGTTGCTGTATTTCTCGACTGACGTCAGGATGGATACGTCGTCTGCAATCAAAACACATTCATCACCAATGGTTTAATCCAGTTCGTGTATAAACAATTAAACCGTTTGTTTATTTATTCTTAATTTTCCGGGATTTAATATAATTTCTGTCCTCTGTTTCTAAGGTATGACGTGAATTGCAAATATTCAAAAAATATGATTGAATACGTAAAAAAAATTGTTTAATTGAAAAATGCCTAATGAATTTGAAAATACTCACCTTGTCAATTCTAAAAATAAACTGCTAAAGTTTCTATAAAGTAAAGCTAGGAATGATTTAAATGTTTTCCTTTAAAAATATTTTTTTATTGTGATATTATCATCTCACTCTGAACACAGCTGTGAGTGAAGCTATAGCGAAATTTGGAGAATAAATAAAATGATAGCATCAGGGTTTGATGTTCAAGTATATTTCTTTATTTTAATAAATTGTCAAGTACTTACAATAATAAAATCCATAGACCATAACATAATATAAGTCAATAAAACAAAAGAAAAAAAAACATAACAAAATTAAATACCTACCTGTCGTTTTGTGTGAAAATTTAGCCAGTTCTGACTTTATAGAAACAGTAAAAATAGGATATTAACACTACTTTGTTTAGTCCATCCCGAGTTCAAAGCCAAAGCGAAGGTGAGAAAAAATATTTGTGTGAGTGGTTTTTTTTTTTAAAGTCTAGTAATACCTGTCTATATGCTTATGTTGCCTGTGATTGCATATAATAAACAATATTCTCATACGGCCAGTTATTCAATGGGAGACCAAAAATAATATCTATCCACCATTGCGCACTATGCCCACGTGGTGTGTTATCCATAATTATTCTCGCATCCATCAAGAAGACATGTCCCCAGTGAGGACGTTAAAGGGAAACAATTACTAAAACAACATTTATAGATGGGGCCCGATGCTGCAATGTTAAGGTAACAACACGATTGTTACGTTAACACTAAATATTAGTAGTGTTTTTTCACTGTTTCAATACAGGATAGATTAAATGCTCAACACAAATTATCACTACCCCAAAAATAATGTTACCCAAGAATTAGTTATTATGACCTCAAATTTACATTTCATTTCTTATATGATTCGTAATCAATGGAATTACAGGCCTCGTGTTTATTAAGATATCTTCCTTTATGTGCTCGACAGTTGAAACCTCAATTTGGAGCGGACTGATCTCAATTTAAGAAATAACTGACTAATAATTACTAATTTAAGAAATAACCTTATTCTACTCCATACAAGTGCTTTGGAGCAATCTATGAAATTGGTTGAGATGAGACTTTCACTGACGTTTGGTACAAAAATCTGAAGTATCTGAGCAAAAATCCATAATAGGAAGAGCAAATCGCCATCCAATATTTTCCTGTGAGAGAGTTTAGTGTCGTCATCTTTTTCCGCATAAACATTATATTTAATGATATACCAGGAGACTTTTTGGTCACTGCAAAAATTTTTGGAATTCGTTCAGACCATCAAACTGAACAAATTTCACCATGGGAGCAACTCCAAATTCACGAAAAAATATCAGCTGTTTCATACAAAAGGATAATACCTACTTGACCCAAATGTATACAAATTAACAAATTAATAACAATACAAATTCCAAAAATTTTTGCAGTGACCAAAAAGTCTCCTGGTATACCTGCTGACCACGATACCTTTCTTCTTTTACCAATTTAACCTATTTTTTACCTTTAACCTTACGTCGTGCTTTGAATGAACTAAAATGGTTATTTTTTGACATACATACATAAATCACGCCTATACACGCTTCACCCCGAAAGGGCTTCACCCCGAAAACTAGGCCGAGGTAAATTAACACCAACGCTTCGCAAATTATCTTGGACCCATGTAATAGTGGCGAACCTATTGCCATTTATCGAGCACGGAAATCGTAGTATACTTCTAGGTGGTACAAAACTCTTTGAACATTATACATATAAATCATAGTAAAATCAATGCAAATAAAAAGAGGTCAGATAAATTTAATGTCCTGTCCTTATAATTTTTGAAAACTTTAACGTATTATTGAAACGTATTAAGGAATATTTCGACACAGACTATCGATTCCCCAATATCCTATTTAAAAAACTTTTCAAAATGGTATATCTTAATATTCCGATTACCTACTAGCAGGAAAAACCAGAATAATTACGTAAATTCGCAAACCACTACTGCAGCGAGCTCTCAATAAAACAGTTTTAAAACGACCCACGGTGGCTTACTGGAAAATTGGACACATACGGAAACAACGTGTACATGGGTTCAATTTGTAAAGGTGCCGGGATCCCTCCAGAACATTGCGTGTGGATTGTGACCTTAGCGTTTGACCGTACATAATTAATGAACTCCGCAGTAAGCAGACCGAATCTTTTTGTAGGTTTGTAGCTCATGTAACTTGCCTATAATTTGATTAATATGGTAGGTCAACTTTTTACATGCATAAATCACGCCTGGGTATATTCCCGAAGGAGTAGGCAGAGGTCAATTAACACTCATGTTTCGGCCATTATGCCATTATGTTAGGTCCCAAGTAATAGGTGTTGTACGACACACGCGGGAGAGATTTGGGGCGGTGACAATTGTATTTTGCTCTGCCGTCACCACACGCCAGGGGCCTACCGCCTACCGCCTAACTCGATTGCTAAAGCAAAAGCTATAGTTTATGACGTCATGTTGTCATTTCGCACCAAATGTACCTAAACTATTAGCGATAGCTTTGAACGAGTGATCACCAAATGATTTTGTATGAATTTGGCACAAAATCCGTGCCGCTATAAAATTCAGGATGGCTGCTGTAGCCGTAAGCAGTGCATTGCAATATAGCTATCATCAGCAATCAAGTTAGGCGGTAGGCCCCCTGGTCAACTTTTTAACTCTTTGAATAGTTGGTTGAATACCCAAAGAAGGTTGGTGTCAGGCAGACGGCCGGTTGTTAAACCTAAAGCAAAACCTTGAGCAGTATGGATTAGAATGTTGTCATCCCAATCGCTCTCTCTGTTTATAGATCTCCATCTCTTTTCTATACATTTAGAAGGCAGTGGATGGCTTTATGGCGTGATATTGATAAGAGAGCAAACATACTATGCCGATCCAAGATTAACCATTGGAACAGGACAGGAAGATAAAGATCAACTTTTTGATTAATCAACTCTGTTTTCCCCTTGAGCGATAGGCGTGATTTAAGTATATATATATGTTACGATGCAGTATTTTACCGTATATTGGCATACGCGAATATTCGTTTTCTAACAGAAAATCAGATAGAAGGAAACCGCTGGTTTGCATGCACATTATTCATCGTTACCATCACAATATTTCTTCTGAACCGAATAATAATGAAAGCAAGACTAGAAGTTTCTTTATAATTTACGATTATTGGAACAATAACTCATTCACACAATTGGCGTACGCAACGCGAACTTTCAATATGTTGTTTTTCTCTTATCATTCCCAGTATACAACTAACTCTGCTGGGGTAAAATAATCACTGTATTATTATAGAGATCCATCATCATCGTCTCTTATCCCATTTTATTTGGGGTTCACGCAGTCTGCTTTCATCATCGTCATTCCCCTGCACTGCCCCCGTATTATGAGAACAGACCCCGTATTATATAAGCAGATTTCAGTTGCATTGGTCTACCCGTCTCTCTTTACTCAATAAGAATAATACCAAAGTGTGAGAGTGAAGGGTAGACCAAAGCAACTGAAATCGGCTTACATAATACGGGGTCTGTTCTCATGTTTTTATACTTTCATTACTCTCTCGGTCAGCTCTCATAAATTCATCCACTCCCTTGTCATTTATATCGCCTTTCACATTCATACATTCATCAAATACATTCATGTTTTTTGTGGTCGTCCTCTTCCCCTCCACCAACTAACTCTCTATTTACATTCATTCTCTTTTGCTCACATTCTTAAAATCTCGCCTCATTATATGGCAATACCAGCACAACCTTTTGAGATTTGCTATTTTCATAATTTTCAATCTACAAATATGGGTTTATTCGTGGATTTTGTGATAACACTCTCTTCGAAATAAAATTTCACCTCCAATGTAATAAATTATAAAGACGACAGCACATTTTGAACTTGTCAATGTAATAGGATATCAAACGTCTTTTATTTTTCTAAAGCTTGAAAAATCACCCCTAAGTCCATGTATTAAGTGCGTTGTATTACAAGAATGTCCCAATGTTTTCAAGTGTCGCGCTTTCGTTAAATTTTAACTAATTTCAATTCCAAGTTGGTTTCATTACCTGTAGCGGCCGTTAGGAAAATTAAACAGCGTTTTATTGCATTAATAAAATATTACTCTCGGCACTTAGTTCTCGTTTCATTTAACTTTGCCTATTCAATGTTAAAGAAAAGTATCAAACGACTTTGCTGGGAAGTTAAAATGTTTGTAATGTTGTTGCGACATCCCGGATAAGGTACTGGTGTGCGCAGTTAAATAACAACAATGCTGAAATAAAAAAAAATGTTTTATCTTGCCAAGCTTTATAAGTCGTAAATTTATCCTATAGTCCGAACTGTCCCCTCATCGCTGGCAGGGGGACAGATCAAACTTTTTTGTCCTATCTGTCACCCCAGGGGGACAGAGCAGGGTGAAAGATCGGAATAATTCTTTTAAAATAGTATTGCACGTAGCCATTAAACAAATTCAATACAGCTGTATTATTGCGGCTCGACACTAGCTAGAAAATATATTTAGATATTACATCGAAGATTTATAAAATGCAGTATCAAATTATTAGATAGCGATTAGTGTTTATACATACTTGGAAATACTTTTCATCAATAACACAGATCGAAACACAAGGACAAAGTAAGACTACAAGGTTTTTTGTACTTAAGCTTATATCATATCATATTATTTAAATAAATCAAGATCTCCCTGCCCTTACCAGATTATCTCAAGTTGGCGAAGTACGTTTCCTCTTCCATTCATATCGGCCAGATGTCATGAAAACATCCACTCCGTTTAAATTCATATCATCTATGCCATCGGAAAGGTGCTAGTGATGAAAATGACCCGTTGTTAGTCGTTAGCCTTCTACCATTCGGATGCCCCAAAGTGCTTATTAGTATACACCGGACAAACTGCCTTCGTAGAATTTTACAACACCCCTGGGGTGAGTCAGAGTTGGTACATGCTACGTAATTTTTTAGCTCTCAGGCTGCTAGAAGACGAATAGTTATTTGTTCTGCGTGAGTGCAAAGTTGTTTTTTAACCGCGTGCTCAATTTTGATGACCGAGCTAGCGAAGGATCCTAAAATTAATCCAAAAAAAATTAGAATCCTGAGCGATAGCGAGTATTAAAAGGGCACAAGGTGAAAAATCTTTGCACTCGAGTGCAAAGTGCAAAAAACACCCATTCACCCAGAAACACCCACAAAACACCCATTTACCCAGAAACACCCACAAAA
The DNA here is from genome assembly GCA_963931975.1 of Cataclysta lemnata. Classification (NCBI taxonomy): domain Eukaryota; kingdom Metazoa; phylum Arthropoda; class Insecta; order Lepidoptera; family Crambidae; genus Cataclysta; species Cataclysta lemnata. The sequence continues at coordinate 6,740,730 of OZ008343.1, forward strand.
CACACATTCACCCAGAAACACCCAAAAAACACCCAATCACCCAGAAATACCCCACAAAACACCCAATCACCCAGAAACACCCAAAAAACACCCATTCACCCAGAAACACCCACAAAATATCTATTCACCCAGACACACCCACAACATCCATTCAGACACCCACAACATCCACCCAGTCACACCCACAATACTCAGACCCAAAAAGCTTTTAAATGCTTGACTCAAGCATCAAGCAATTGTAGACGATCAAAATGTTTAAAGCAAGATTGACGCCAAGCTGGAACTTCTAGGTTTTAACAAATTTAAGACGTGAAAAGAAAATGGCGCGCGCAAAGCAAATTACAAAAAAAGTACACCAAGAAGGTTACGAGTCTGAGTTTTTAACAAATTAAAATAGGTCGCATGATAATTTCGGCACCATGGAGGTAGAAATAAATAGGTGTTTTGAATTCAAAAACTCATTGCACACGATGTTCTAAATTCAAATTTACTTTATCCTCTAGAGGATAAAAACGGCTTTTGCACTCAGATATTGAAAAGCAAAAACACTTTTTCCGAGATGGTGGGATGAAAAAAATATTAAAAAGTGACCAGGTGACATTGACAACAAAGCGAAATTGTCTCAAACATCCCATCTACGATCCCAACAAGGTGATTACATCGTAGATGGTTCGTGATAATGACTGCGCCGCCGCTAGTTCCAGCACCAACAATTATTCACGAATATAAACGTCATGTCACACAGGAATTAACTCTGTTAGCTCGTAAACATGTCGTGACATTGATTTATTAGATTAATTTCACGATTTCGAGACATAATCGCTCGCTAGAAACATGTATTGTGAATCACTTAGTTAAATCATTTGTCGCTTGGCTTTCACGAGCTTAGCCAAGAGCTTCTTTATGACTTTATAGATTGAACATCATTATACAGCTATTACCCCCCGTAAGAATACAAGAAAGAAGACTAGCCTACATATTTCTCATTGTTAGTATTTATATCCATTCCTTCACAAATCAAAACAAGAACTCATTATGGACTGACAATCGAATAGAACTCTTACATTTTCAAGAAATTGGTTCCGCGAATGGTCTCTGCAATAAGAAACATAAGTAGGTACAAGATAATAAATGAGAAGCACTTATTTATATTAACGCTTACTCACAGTGGATTCGGAGGTGTAAACGATGAAGTTCATTAAAGAACCGATAGCATTAAACCGCGAAAGAAACACCATACATCAACGTCACCCGAACGCCGAAGTGATTTCCAGGGAACTTCAATGCTGAGGAATGTTAAACGATTTCAAACGTACCCTGACGAGTTTTTAACGTAAGCCGAAATTTAAGACGCCGAATCGGTAATTTTAGCGGCAGGCATTATGTATTTTCTTTTTAAGCGCTTACAAAGCATAATACTTGACTACTCCCCTCTTTATTTAATATTAACTTCATTTTGTCAGTTGAGAGAGCAAATTGGTAAACTTGAATAACACAATATGAAATTAACCTCAAAAATGCAGATTTATTTACATTCTATAGGATTTCTTTTCTCGCCTAAAGATGAAGTGTGGGCAATTGTCCCGACGCGGAGAAGGGGGTTGGGAAATGAGAATAATTTTGGTCCCCTATCGACTAAAAGTCTACGGGCGTTGGAACCAATATCTTCTAGGATGGGCAGTGACGCGGATTTTTTTAATGGAAATACCAGACCAGACTTCTGTAAAACTTCTTCGAGATTATTTTATTTACCATATGAATATTGGCGATCAACACATGAAACTGTATAAACAAACACCGTTACAAATTTATCCAATCGATTTTTACATCAATGTCAAATATATCAAAAGCTAAATGATTATTGTGACAAGATATTAAGGTGCAGATCTACTTTTGGGGCCGGTCGTACCAATGCTTGATTCCCAAACCTGTTTTATGTCTGACAGCAATGTGTACATACAAATCGTAACTCAATGATCTTATTTTAGATAGGAGAAAAACACGGTATTTCGTAATCTGAATGACCATTCTTAATGGGGACAGACCCATCACTTTACCCGGGGCACGTCGGTCCCTCCGGGTAATCCCTTATTAATACAACCACTTTACAGCAAACAGCCTTGTTATGATGCGGCCAGAACTAAATTCAATTGTTTTCAATTATATTATGATAATGAAAATAATAAAAGACCAGAAAAGTTTCGAAAAATAATGTCTGATGCGGGATACGAAATCTCGTCTTCCGCAATCCGGGTGGCTGCCTAAACCACTCAACCAACCAAGACGTTAATTAACTTGACGAAATTTCTCGAACCTTTCAACTTCACGTTGTGTACAAACTCTCGACATATTGGAAATTATTCTGTGTGATAATTTTTCATACATTTATATTATTACTAGCAGATCCAGCAAACGTTGTTTTACCCTTATGACCTAGGGGTATTAAAAATAGCCTACGACTTATTTTCAGACCTACCAAATATACACAAAAAATTTCATAAAAATCGGTTAAGCCGTTTCGGAGGAGTTTGTTAACAAACACTGTGACACGAGATTTTTATATATTAGAAGATGTTCAAAAAACATACATTATATTGTTAGTAAGCAAAAAAAGGCTTTTGATCAACCTTTTTAAGAACGTAGCGTAACGATGCCTGCTGTGTGGTGATGGCCTAACAATACTGCCATTTACGTGCATGGTTACAGGTATACGACATCCGCGGTAGACGCCTTATGCGACTGCTCTCCAATCGCCACGTAATCATTAAATCATATCTATAGTATAATGTGAGCAATTGTGTGTTGTAAAATCTTTTTATCGACCGGTTTAAATATGATGACGAATGTTTAACAAACTGTATTTCTATTCCAGAGGTCTAGTAGGTCACATAATTAAGATCAAATTTCCATTTACGAAAAAAACCGATAGTTTCATAAGCGCTCCCACAATTCCTAGTCCTAATTCCTAAAGAACAAAACAATCAGTAAAATACAAAAGATAAAAGCATTGTCGCCTTGGACGGTTCACGTTTTTGCCAAGGGTCCCTCGTAAAACTTTATTAGGCACATTAAGGTCGTGGTTGAATCCTGTTTATGTAATCGCCTCCGGGGACCTTTACCAGGGAAAATATTAAGTGAAAAAAGAACACACAGTGTCACCCTAAGTAAGATTATATTTATTACAACCTATATCCGAGAGGGCAGCGATACACGCTCCAAATGCCACTTGAGGCGGCATGGAACGATGGCACGGCTGGCTGGCCGCGCCGGCGTAAATCACGACACGTCCCGCCTTATTTTAATCTTTTAATTGTGAACATTCTTTCACTCCGGAAGTTCTATCCCCCAAATTGGCTCCACGTTAATTTTAATAAGCGCAATCAAGAAATGAAACGTTACAAATTAATTTAAAGCTCATCTCTCGGAGTACATTGCTACGAGCTACGTGACGTGTTGTATCTATAGCAGTTTATTCGTAGACCATCTACGAATCTGCTCCGTAGCACGTATAATTTCCTTAATATTGCTCAGCGAAATCTTATTCAAATAATCAGAAGTTCGCGACTCCAATCCTACGAGATGCAAATTGCATGCAGACTGTTTAATTAGCAGCCTAGATAGAGCACAAGCCGGGCTGATGACTCAAAACATAACTTCATTATATAAACTAGGGTGAATTGATTATGCAGCAATAATGTTATAAATGTACTATGACGAGTTTCATGGTCTTCATTTTATTTAAGATCATATGTTATTGGAAATAAAATAATCCTCACGATAAAGCTTTTTTGACTCGTAACTCGGGGTGTCTTTTTTCCCACTGTAAAATTGTCAATCTACAATATTTAAGATATTTTCTCTCCATACCGATGGGACGCTATGTATATAGTTCTATCGATAAAGTGCTCAATCCTACACAATGGTAAAATGGTAAATACTAAAAGTATTGAATAAGGGAAAAGATAATAAAAGGAAAATGTATTGATTTTTAAAATAAATACTAGATAAAAATTTGAATGCGACCACACTGTATTCGAGAAATGTGAAATGCGCTTTGTTAAAATGAAATTAATATTACAATCAAGACTCCAGCTGTATACTTCTTCAAACATAATTTACATTTTTAATGAACATAATGAAAGTTCGGAATTCGTCGATCTCCCGCTATAAAATTTATCGCAATCACAACACCCACGAATGAGCGTCAGGCGTCAACTCTTTTGAATTAATATCGTAAATTGGTTGAATTGACATCCGCGTCTGCTTTCCGCTGATTAATGAGTTTGTTGCAAAATATGTGTTTTAAATATTAATTTGACGGTACTCGGTGCCCTATAAAATATTATGATTTTTTAAAAGGGGGTTTGATAATGTTTATTTTGGATTGTTAAAAGGACAGGAATAAAGGAACTATTTTACCGACGGCATTTCCAACAGGGTCCTGCCCGCGCAACTCATTCTGCTTCTGGTGGCCATCTTCAATGGCGCCATAACCCACTGCTCCTTTCCTGACGCATGGAAAGAGGCCGACGTTATCGGGATCCGGAAGCCCGGCAAAGACGCGAAATCTCCTTTGAGCTATAGGCCTATCAGCCTGCTCCAGTCACTGGGCAAGCTCTACGAGCGAGTTCTACTCTTCCGTCTCAAAGACTTTGTGTCTTCGCACAACATCCTCGTTAACGAACAGTTTGGCTTCCGGGCCAAACACTCGTGTACGCATCAGGTGCACCGCTTAACGGAGTACATCCTCTGAGGGATACGAACGCCCTATCCCGCGCGCCCCATCAACACGGGAGCGCTTTTCTTCGATGTGGCGAAGGCCTTCGACAAGGTGTGGCACAACGGTTTGATTTACAAGCTGTTCCAACTCAACGTGCCAGATAGACTCGTGCTCATCATACGAGACTTCTTGTCGAATCGCTCCTTTCGTTACCGCGTCGAGGGAACGCGCTCCCGCCACCGACCGATACGTGCCGGAGTCCCGCAAGGCTCCGTACTCGCCCCGCTCTTATTTTCACTGTACGTCAACGACATACCGCGCACTCCGGGCGTCGAATTCGCGCTTTTCGCGGACGACACCGCCCTTTTCACGTCCTTTCGCAACCGCAACTATGTCGTACGTAAACTCCAGATAGCCGCAAACGCCCTGGGCGAATGGTTCCGCAAGTGGAGGATTGAGGTCAACCCCGATAAAAGTGCAGCCATGTACTTTAATCGGAGTGGGCATCTGCCCCCCACACTGCCCCCAGTCACCCTGTTTGGCCAACCGATTCCTTGGAAAAGGAGGGTCAAATTTCTGGGCGTCACACTAGACCCCTCTTTATCGTTCGCATCGCACATAGACACGGTCAGAAACCGGGCATACTTTGTGCTCGGACGGCTTTACCATCTTCTAGGCAGGCGAAGTAAAATGTCACTTAGAAATAAGTTGACACTTTACAAAGTCTGCGTCCGTCCAATCATGACGTATGCTTGTGTAGTATTCGCGCATGCAGCCCCGTCGCGCATCAAAAGGCTGCAAGTCATTCAAAATCGCTTTTTACGTATGGCCACCGGGTGCCCATGGTACATGCAAAACGTACATCTACATTGCGATTTCGATCTCCCAACCATAGCGCAGTACATGAAGAACGCTTCGAGGCGTTTCTTTAACAATGCTCCCCACCACCCAAACCCGCTGGTAGTCCAAGCGGCGGATTATTCTCCGTTGCCCAATGTAGGGCGGGCCTTCCGTAGGCCCAAAAACGTTCTCATCGATCCGGATGACTCAATCACACAGGCCAATCAAAGAGCCGAACACACCACACACACCCTGCCTACACACCGCACCCATCGTATAAGAGTGCGAAGACCCGGTCTTCACACAAGGCGCTTTACCAGGTACACTCGTGTCCCTGGGCGCTTCTCGCCCCCTCCCCCCACTACACGGCACGCCTGAGCCGAGGTCCGCGCCTTTAGAGGCACCCTCAGGCCTGCTGTTCCAAGCTCCGACTCGGGCGCCCTGCGAGGCTCTCCGCGGCAGTATATCTCCCTCGGGAGATGCCGTCCCCCCACGGGGGACGCCTGCCGTGAAGGCACCCTAACAGGGAGTGCTCGACTGCAAGGCTTGAGGACACGTTTGGCTTTAGGTCAAGGTCTTCGCCTTCCCCAAAAACCCGGTAGATGCTGTAAAGGCCTAACGGCCAACAGCCTAGTCCTTCAAAAAAAAAATTATTTTAATAATAATAATTGGTTAAAGATTGTAGGTATTAATGCTCAAGGTTATATTTAAAAAATTTGGACAAAAAGTTTAAAAAAGTGTGTCCTAATGCGGTATACGAACCCGCGTGTTTTGCAATCCTCACTTAAATAGTTTAGAAAAACGCAACAGCACCTAAGGTTTCGAAATTATTTCGCTCTCGTATTCTAAGAAACAATTTTTAAAGAAATACTGGTAGGTATAATATGATTAACATCCATGTAACTGAATGAAAAAATCTTTATTCTGTATCTTTTACAGGCTTAACATAACAAGTGGCTGAAATGTCTTTTTAAGCAAGCCGGCGGGAGAAATTCCCGCGGGTTCGTAAAAGCTCTGAACATATTATTTGCTATTAAAGCAATATTATAATGAAAGTTACATGTTATTTCTTCCTTTACTGTTATTGCTTACAACCTATTATATGGGACCAAGAATAATTGGCGAAACGTGGGAGTTAATTCACCCCTAGCTACCCCTTCGGGGATAAATAGGCTTGATTTATGTATGAAAGTAAAAGAAACAACATGGTTGGCCTAGTCGTAAAGACAGCAGCCCTTTTTAACCCCTTGTTTTTTTTTTGAAAATTTTTTTGGCACGTCCTCATATGCTATTGTTGTTCAATAATAAAAAAATAATAGGCTAAATTTGAATACTTTGAATATTTCATTTTTTTTCACCCCCTCATATCCCTTATAGCTTTGAACAGCGGCTTAATGTTATTTAACACATAATAAATAAATATTTTTTCATCCCACCATCTCGGAAAAAGCGTTTTTGCTCTTCGATATCTGAGTGCAAAAGCCGTTTTTATCCTCTAGAGGATAAAGTAAATTTGAATTTAGAACATCGTGTGCAATGAGTTTGTGAATTCAAAACATCATTATACCTATTTATTTCAACCTCCATGGTGCCGAAATTATCATGCAACCTATTTTAATTTGTTAAAAACTCAGACTCGGAACCTTCTTGGTGTAATTTTTTTGTAATTTGCTTTGCGTGCGCCATTTTCTTTTCACGTCATAGGAGTTCCGTGACGGTCAATCAGCTTGGCGTCAATCTTGCTTTAAACATCATTTTGATCGTCTACAACGCTTGGTGAATGAGTATTTTGTGTGTGTGTCTGGGTGAATGGGTGTTTTGTGGGTGTGTCTGAATGGATGGGTGAGTATTGTGGGTGTGACTGGGTGGATGTTGTAGGTTTCTGAATGGATGTTGTGGGTGTGTCTGGGTGAATAGGTATTTTGTGTGTGTTTCTGGGTAAATGTGTGTTTTGTGGGTGTTTCTGGGTGATTGGGTGTTTTGTGGGTGTTTCTGGATGATTGGGTATTTCTGGGTGAATGGGTGTTTTGTGGGTGTTTCTGTGTGAATGGGTGTTTTTGGGTGTGTCTGAATGGATGGGTGCGTATTGCGGGTGTGAATGTTGTGGGTGTTTCTGGGTGGATGGGTGGGTGTTGTGGTTGTGTCTGGGTGTATGCTGTGGGTGTGTCTGGGTGGATGGATGTGTGCTGTGGATGTGCCTGAGTGGATTTTCTAGGTGTTTCTGGGTGGGTGTTGAGAGTGTGTTTGGGTTGATGGGAGGGTGTTGTGGAAGTTTCTGGGTGAAAACAGAAACTGTTGTGATTGTATTTTTTTTGTATTTTGCAATTTCCTCGTTGTGGGGATGAAAAGTTACGTGTTGCACTCGAGTGCAAAGATTTTTCACCTTGTGCTCTTTTGATTCCCTCGCTATCGCTCAGGATTCTAATTTTTGAATCACGAGCGTAGCGAGTTTTTAGAATCTTAGAATCCTTCGCTAGCTCGGTCATCAAAATTGAGCAAGCGGTTAAAAAACAACTTTGCACTCACGCACAACAAATAACTATTACACTCACACCTACCTAGCCCAAAGTAAGTAGCATGAGCACTTGTGTTATGGATACGATAGATAACGGATATATTTTTAATATCATAATTATAATAATTATGTATATACACCTGTGGGTATGCGGTGAACTATGACTCGGGAACTGTGTTCTTCACAAAATTTGCCCCTACCTGGGTTCGAACTCGGAACCTCTTAGCCATATTACCCAGTGATCTGAGTATGACACACTCTGTACCCATACTGTACATTTTGCTTGCGAAAATTGCTTAACCTCGCTGATCTTAGTCTGAATGAGCTAGTTACTTACGCAACCGAGTTTCTGTTACATACATACATACATAAATCACGCCTATATCCCCGAAGAGGTAGGCAGAGGTGAACTAGCACCCACGTTTCGCCATTTATGTTGGGTCCCATGTAATAGGGGGCGAGCCTATTGCCATTTATCGGGCACAAAAGTCGCAGTGCATTGCTATTGGTAGGTGGTATAAGAGGAACGCTGCTGCCCATTCCTCGTCACTGATTTATCCTTAGTCGCCTTGTACGACACCCACGGGAGAGATTTGGGGTGGTGACAATTGTATTCTACTCTGCCGTCACCACACGGCACTTTCTGTTTCTGTTAGACTTCAGATATCCCGTTTTTATTTATTTTATCAACTCTTGTCACTCCATATAGCTATTTCAGCATAAGCGTCTCAGCGGCGTGTAATCGACTTTCACCCACCCATAAGAATGGCTTTGTCCTCCCAGGGAGTATCGATAAACTTAGATATTAAAATAATAAATACAGTCCCATTTTGTTAGTCGAATGTTTATCTATTTTTTAAATTAGTTTATATCTCAGAGACTGGTCAAATAATGAATTATGTAAATGCTTTGGTGGTCTAAGCCAGAAATTCCCCTAGCTCCGAAAGTTTATTGGTTCCTGACGTCTATTATTCTTTACAGTAAATATCGAATAGCTTATTTATTTATTTTTAATGTATTCAAAACAAAGGTTGGAGCATACTTACTTATGCATTATGATACAGCGTCATTATAAATAAAATAAACTTCAACAATTTGTGCACACACTATGTTTTAACAAATTATCGTATTTCACGTAAAGTATGTAATAAACGCAAATATAACCAATCTATTTCTAATACAAGCACTGTTAAAATAAATGTCAAAGCCAAATAATTTCAAAATAAGTATTTAATTGTTTTCAAACCCTATAAACCGAATGCAATTACTGAAATAAACCGTAATTATAAAATAATTACTAGCTGCTTTATAATGCTCAACCAAGCGTATTTCAGTCCTTATTGCCTGAGCTTTATTAATTTTGCAATAAGAATTGCCGGTAAAAATACCCTGTAGTATTAAAACAGTCGCTGGATTAATAATGTCTGCCGAGATAAATGGCAGCGAAACAATCAGTCAAGTCTTGGCGGCGGTCGCAGGTACGACACCAGTGTAACGGTGGAATTGTACACATATTTCCGTGTACACAAACGGACGGCTTGTAAGACAATGTGGGATGCTGACAAATCACTTCAGCTGTCTTATTGCTGCGCATAGCTATACTCCAGCCAGCCATTATAAGGAGAGAAAATGTTTACAACAATGATATTCCAACTAATATTATTTTTTAAATTTTATTTGAACATTATATATAAATGTTTGACAAATGCAGAAGAATGCAGAGGACGAGTATTCGATTCCCGCATCAAGACTATAATTTTTCGAACTTTTTCTAACCACAAATTTCTTTCGTTCTGAAATACTTCATACATACATACATACATACATAAATCACGCCTATATCCCCGAAGGGGTAGGCAGAGGTGAACTAGCACCCACGTTTCGCCAATTATGTTAGGTCCCATGTAATAGGTGGCGAGCCTATTGCCATTTATCGGGCACAAAAGTCGCAGTACATTGCTAGGTGGTATAAGAAGAACGCTGCTGCCCATTCCTCATTACCTATTTATCCTTAGTCGCCTTGTACGACACCCACGGGAGAGATTTGGGGTGGTGACAATTGTATTCTACTCTGCCGTCACCACATCATTCAAATACTTCATACATTTTGGAAAATCATAACGATAAGCGCCTTTCAAAAAACAGCTATTAAATATTTTTATTTTTGTACTTTATATCAAAAAACGTCAAGAGTAACGTAAAGAAAAACGTAAGATTGTTTACATTTTTTCTTCTTCTTTTCGTTATAAAGGCTAGAATATAGTTTTATACAACTGATATGATAGCATGCCAGAGATCGTATCATTATAAGTACGTACAGTACACAATTTACAGACAGAATCGTTAGGAAGACCAGTCATTGGATTGGTGACCAAAAATATATTCGGCACTACAAAAGGAAGGCGCCCCAGCAGTGGGCATTAAAGAGCTGGTGATGATGATGTTTATTTACACAACTAGATGATAGGGGTGAGTGAGGACAACAATTCATTTATTTTTTATTTATTTATTTTATTATATAATACCAACATCGACCGCACTTAAACCGCGGAGAGCTATTAATTTCTGGGAATCATAGATATTCGTCTTGACCGTAGAGATTAATGTTGAAGGTAATTACGTTAGATGGCTGACCGACCCTCAGTTTAATCAATGTAATCCTGCATAGTATGAGTCGTGAGATGGGAAGGCTCGGCGAAATAGACGTCACCGCTCTTGATGTTATTTAGTTTATATATAATTATACAAAGGCAAGCTTAACCGAATGCCTGCTTTGGATGTTACATTGCGAGGGTGTCCGTTGGCTTATAACGGGAAGTCGAAAGGTTGGCCGGAGCGGTATACGCAGCCGGATTGCGGAAGACTCGGGTTCGTCTCTCACAACAGAACTTAATTATTTTTGAATACTCGGGAACCCCTGGCAAAATGTGGATATGATTTACATTTAATCTCAATTCACATTACATTCTTAATAAACGATAGCTACAACCACATTAAAATCTATTATCTGTAACCAAAACAAGGATGCTGAGCCTATTAAAAAAAATTGCAAGTAAGACAAGATGAAAGTCTAAATTCTCCATCAAAGAAACCAAAAATTGGCTCCAATAAAACAGATAGTGAAGAAAAATCAACAGACAAGCGATGTTGCCAACTCGCTTTTTGCCCCTACCAAAATCGCGATGTTATTACAATTTCTTGCGAGCAATCTGGAAGACATTATTCCTCAACGTTCGAATGCTTGTTCAATTATCGAGTGTTATAATTGGTTTATCTCACGGTGTTTATCTTTTGTGTTTCTATCAACAAGAGGACAGCTCAATCTAAACCATCAAAAGGAAGTAAAGGTCTCTGCATACGTAACGGGAAAATACCCTGGACAAGACGTGGACGGGACGAGGATAGGACGTCGACGGACGTGGACGAGACGTGGACGGGACGTTTTGAGGTCTCCGCATACGTAACGGGAAAACACCCCAGACGGGACGTGGACGGGACGGGCATGGGGCCTGTCTCGTACAAAACGCCCCGTGCACGTCCCGTCCGTGACTCCGTGACATGCCTTTCATGGTAAAAAAAATGATGTTTCTGAAGTTCCCGTCCCCGACCCGTCCCGTCCGGGGTGTTTTCCTGTTACGTATGCGGAGACTTTTGAACGAGACAGGCCCCGACCCCGTACCATCCCCCTCCCGTCCATGACCGGTCCGGGGTATATTCCCGTTACGTATGCAGAGACCTTTATTCCCCGATACAGTTTCGCGAGGTTGCCGTAGTCACATTTATGCTTCTCCAGAGTCCCCAGAAAGTTGTCGCGAAGATGTGACTGTTGAAGTTTGATCGGTAGGAAAGTTTTAATTGCTACTGAACGGCATTTGCCAGCCAGGGTTCGTTTCGAAGTATTTTATTCACGGTACACCGATGAAATATTATGTGACGCTACTAGTACTGAAATTGAAAAAGGGTTGGTAGTGACGCATAATTATAAATGATTGAAACTAAGTTTCCGAAGAATTTCGAATGATTTAAACTTAGTTTTTATCTAAATAAGGTTTCAGATATTTATTTTTGAAGAATCTAGGCTGCTAATCAAGGTGCCTTTACAGCATTTTTCTACTGGGTTGTTTGGGTAGGCAAACACCTAGAAGGATCCTCGAGCCTTGAATTCAAGCACTCCCTAAGATGGTTTCGCATCTCTGGAGGAAGTTTCTTACCTTATAGATCTTTCCAGGATGCCACGAATCAGAGCGGGGAGCGGCAGGCTTGAGGTTGCCTCTAACAGGGCGGACCACGTCTTATTATAATTATTTATTATTTCTATGTTTCGGGGCTGTTTGTGTCATTGCGACCTATGGCGATCTGTTGTGACTAGCCCCAAGTAAGTTTAATTAATGCCTTACATGAACTCCTTAAGCTGGGCACAGTCTAAAAATGATAGGATGTTCCTAGCTTAAATTGTTTTTATATCTGGTTCGAGGATATGCATTCCCAAATGTTGGTTTCCTAGTAGAGTAATCGTTCGATATATATAATATTTAAAATACCTCCTAGCTTAAATTGTTTTAATATCTGGTTCGAGGATATGCATTCCCAAATGTTGGTTTCCTAGTAGAGTAATCGTTCGATATATATAATATTTAAAATATGACATTATACTGGTAGGGGCACATGTCTATCCTATCAATATTTCTTAATTTAACATCTTTCATCCAGCCTACTGTTAGTTAGCACCTGGACCGCTTGTGTGAAACCATATTATAAACAAGAATAATAAAATAGTTATACAAAGGTTACTAAATAAACGTTATCAAAGGATTAATCTGATCAATCTGCCGCGAATTGAAATTACCATGTTAACAAAAGCATTAGCGCCGGTTGAAACTATTATAACTACGTACTAAACTTAACAATTGAAGCGTAGGTATACGTGACTGAAATTCTCTGAGGGATTTAGTTGTACGCAACAATGTACGCTCAACATACATCTATTATGACAGCTGCAGGGCTTACAACTTTGATGCCGAGGCAAGGTCTTCCAATAAAATTGATGAGTTTCCCATTTCAACAAAAAAGGCTGCCAGTGTTCAAATTTAATTATGTTTTATTAGTACTATGTCTGTAAGTAGGCTGTAATTAAAAGGCAAAAAAATATTTTTTTAAAAATTAGTAAGTCTCTTAAAGAGACATAATATTTAAAATTATTTCAATAGCTATATAATAGTTTCGTTAGTAACATAGTGAGTGTTTGGCCTAAGACGAGATGAAGGCAGAAAGAAGACGATCATCCATCACACCAGAAAGGTGCCAGTGATGAAATATTGGAATAGTCTTTTCCATCACTTTTTTATTAAGGATCATTTCAATTAGACCGATGAATGGAGTGATTGGGGTGACAACATTCTTTTTAAGGACACCCCTGGAGTAAATCGATGCGGCTCATCACATTTATTTTTCCACCCCCAGGCCAGCCAAGAAAACCAGTGTCGCAGAAACGGGTATATTAACGATTTATCACATATAGCATATATATAGCATTTTCCAATTTAGAGACAAAATAAAAGTTAAATTAAAAACAATAAAATTGTGAAATAACTTGTTAAAGTTGTTTTGGCATCGTAGATTTCATTTTTCGCTTTAACACTAGTTCATTGTTTCTCTGTTTTCACCGGTTTTAACTTTCAGAAGTTTGAGATTTAATTCACCTGGCCACGAAGTCGGGGTGTTTTTATTAAGCCAATAGCGCTAACCCAAATGTTTGTTTGCCAAATGTTTTGAAAATATTTACAAGAACAATTTCGGGAGTGTAACAAATCATCAATCTTTGCAATACTTTGCCACAGGGCAAACAGGCAGACCTTTTTTAATAATCTTGTTATTAACTTGAGTTCACTTTGCTAATAATTACGAGGGCGATTGTAAATTTTGATGTGCATAACTTTTGAAAGGTACAGAGAAAAAAGGTTACAAAAATTATAGTCTTTTATGCGGGAATATAATTTTTCGAACTTTTCTAGCCACAATTTTGTTTGTAATGTTTTTTCTCAACTTTATAAAATGTTTAAATAAAAATTCAAAAATAGTAAGTACTTATAATGATTGTACTATGTATAAGTGCGTGATGTGCAGACCCCATCGAATATTCGATGTGTAGACATCTACACACATAGAACATTCGATTTGTATTCAGAGTTCGTTAACTCGGCTCGCAATGATTACCCCAAGGCGATCACGTCGCCGAACTGATGTGTTGAATGGCGGCGGCTAAGTGCTCCGTATAAGTTACATTATAAGTGCAGGCTTAGTACCTAAGCCTCTAAGTTGATTTATACTTACACATAATTTGAACACTTGATTTATGGAACAACAAATTCCTTAAGTTGATGGGATGACATTTTTAATCTAGCGCTAGCAGCGTACAGTAGAAGTATAGAAATAAATAAATATTTCGTAAATTCACATTTATCACCTAGCCCATAGTAGGGGCAAATGTTTGAGATGAACATAGGCCATACCAAGATTCTAACCCGGGACCTCTTAGCCGACAGCCAGCGATCTGTGATCTGACCATTCGACCAAACCGGCCGTCAGTAAAACTAATATAACGCTCCAGCGATCAACGTTTTATTGACGAACAGTCACACGAACTGTTAATAATTCGCCTCCTAAAAGCCCGTAACCACAACTTGATTAATGATATTTTTGAACCGAGGACGGCAAGGGCAATTAATTTTACCTCAACGTCTCTCATAAAGCATTAAATTTAAAGTTTTCAAATTGTTATATAAATTCTGAAGTTCACTCGAAACTAGTGGAAGCTTTATCGCGAAGTTTGGACGAGTAGTAAGCAAATTTTATGAGCAGCCCAGTGTCTAAGGCTGTCTTATATCACTACGTAAGTAAGAGGACCTGGAATGAACGCTTTAAACCAAAAGCTAGATTGCGTTCGTTCTGTTTTCCTTTCAGCCCTTTGTCGAGCAAACATCAAAAGATATTACAACCATACCAAACCGTGGATCCATTAAATTCATTTCTCTTCACTGCTTGCGGTCTGAACTTAAGGTTATGACTCCGAGGGTACCTAGGGGAAAGACGGTGAAGATGGTCACCTTTACTTACATTGATTAACAGCCCCTTAATTTCCAAATTGCTCGGACATAGGTTTTTACTTTGAATCAACGAATATAGAGAATAAGACATAACCGACTACCCTGGTCCTATACGAGGAACTTTGCACCTTGCCGAATAATGACGACAGAGCAGAACAGTAGTTACCACGATGCATTCCTCCTCTCCCGCTAGTGTCATACAAGGCGACTAAGGGTATCATAAGGATTACGGTGATATATCATTCATAATATTTTATTGTACCGTATTGCTATGAGATATCGATTTTCGAAGTTCTAACAAAAAAAATTCTTGGTGCTGTGACGTCACGATCGTTACCCCCCTTTATCGATTTTTCGAGTCCAATCGCGTCACGGGAAGACAGTGATGAGAAATGGGCAGTAGCGGTTTTCATATACCAACTAGCAATATGCTGCGATTTAAGTGCACGTAACATAGATTGCAATAGGCTCGCCACCTATATGGGACATGACATAAATTATATAAAATAGACGTGATTGATGTATGTTTGTACCATGAACCAAGCTTAAGGTACTTGCGCTGTAGGAAGTCGACTTAACATAGTTTTGGAAACTCATCCATATTTAGCATTGCTTAATTTATGCAATCGAAGAATGTTAGCCACTACGCCTACGCGCTCTTAATACGTATGCAAAGGTCACTAATTTATGTTCGCTCAGGTTTATTTATAGAACAACTACGATAGTTTAATGTTTGTTTCAAATGGATTCCGGGTTCAATTAGCCTATTCTGGGTAAGTCAATCGCATTATTATTATCAGTCATAGCTCAAGGATGTAGCAGATCGTATCAGTAAATTTCCTAACACATATTAACCGTCGCCTCATACGACATCCGTGGGTTGGTTATGATAATCAAAATCTATTTTTCTTACCGTGACCTGCCGGCTCTACTTATGCATAAGCTTCGAATCCATTGGATTGGTGACTAAAAATATCATCTTGAGCTTCGGAAGACACGTTACGCCGTTGGTTAATACTCATCAATATACACTGGCCGTGAGAATAGTGGTTTATGGTCCATTCTTCTTATTAAAGATGGAAGAGGTGAGGACAGCGATGAACAATGAACATGTTATCATTTCACCATAGAGACTGATGGACGTAGGGCTCCGTTAAGGATCCCTATGCCCATCACCAATCGATCCTGCGCTGCCCGCATTCAGTAGGATCCCGCGGCCTTTACCAGATTGTCGATCTACCTTGCGGGCGGCCTAACAATTCTGCGACTACCGCTGCTGGTGCGCAGTAGCCTTTTTTTTTTTTTTTTTTTTGCGTCAGAAAATGATTTCAATCATACCCCGGCCTGGGTGGGGCCCGACCGGGGTTATGTGGGACTCTCCCAGCAGAGTGCTGGGCCTACCCACTAAAAACTGACGTGCTCCGCTTGCTGCTGTGTGACTGCGCGAGTGGGGAACTTATCGTAGGCGTCCACTACGCGCGTCAGCAGTTTGCCCGTGAGGGCTCCTCTTGGGCCTGGCGAGGGCCGGGGGGGTGTCCGCGGGTTGACAAAGACACCCCCCACTCGTGGGGCGTTTGGTGTAGGTGACAGGGCCCCACCCCGTCACCTACCACCCCGGACTATGGTGGCTGGAGTTGGCGGGCGTATTGCCGCCGCCTTCGACCAAGTCTCCGCCTGCGGACCGGTGCAGCGTCCGGGTCTTGTTCCCGCGCTCGTTCCGCGGCCTCCTTCTGTGACAGCACGTCCTCACAGAAGGTGGCAACTGCAGTCCAGGAAGCCTCGCTCGTCGTCATCTTGTAGATGATGGTGGGCAAGGATATATCGCTTCCGATTGTTGCGGAAAGGATACTGCGCTCCGACGCCCAGGCTGGGCAGCCTTGGAGGGTGTGTTGCGCAGTATCCACGTCGCTGTTGCAGTGATGGCACTGAGGGGTGCCTTCTCTTCCGGCTACTTTGTACAGGTAGCTGGGTGCGCAGTAGCCTAACCTAACCTAACCTAACCTTACTACTCCACTCAAGATAATAATACTCAATAACAAAAAAAAAATAATAATAATTATAATAATAAAAAAAATATATTAATAATAATATAAAAAAAAAAAAAAATAATAAGAATTTCAGTTAAGTTAAATTAAGTTATTTAATTAATTAATTGGGACTTACCATTTAAGAGCATTGTAACCATCCCCCTTTTCTTTTTATTATGTACATGTATAATTATATTATAAACTTGAATAATTTTGAGCAAACGCGGAGCTCACAATAATAATAAAATACAAAATAACAAAACAAAACAAAATAAAAAAGGCACGGACCAACAGAGTCTGTGGAATTGACTTTTATTTATAAAAAAAAAAAAAACCTTACCACTCCTACGGCCATTATTCCCCCAGCAACGTACCCTGCCCACTGCCACTTAAGGTCTGCAATTAAAATGCATTGCAATTTAAGTGATTTCGAGCCTTCTTATGAGGCTTCCAGCTGACGGCTTACAGGGTAGGCAGTCAAAATTCGATCATCTCTAGCAACACACACGAATAATAAAGTTCATAAAAAAATATTTCGGAGTCACGATTGTTACAAAACAGTTGGTATCGTATAAATCCTGTTTTTCTACCGGTGTTGATATAGTCGATGCCTCACACTTAACATATTCTCTCAAGTTCCGTCTAACCCCTTCCCTTCACATGATATTAAATAAAACTTTATTAATTCGCAGCCAGCCAAGTGTCAAGAGTAGATAAATAAAACAAAGGCTACAGAGTAACGCCAGCAGTCCCCTGAGTGATTAATATTTAATGAGCAAGTGGATTCGTCTTTGATTAACGTATATTTCTCAGAGCACTTAGCGCGATAAAATTTTGAGGCATAGCGCCGGGTGTGCTAATTTATTTACTGGCGATATTCGAGCTGGCTGTGTGACGTAAGCTTAATTTTGGCGAAATTCCTTTGAGGAGTTGCTATGTCATCATCATGGGGTCTTCCGGCCGAGGGAGGGATACCAGCATCGCCTTAATTAACATACATACATAAATCACGCTCATATACCTAAAGAGGCAGAGGTGAATCAACACCCACTTTTCGCCAATTATATTAAGTCCCATGTAATTATCATTATATCGGGTACATAAATCGCAGTATATTGCTAGATGGTATGAGAGGAATGGTGCTGCCCATTACTCTTCGCTGTCTTTACCCTTAGTCGCCTTGTACGACACCCACGGCAGAGATGGGTGTGACAATTGTATTCTGTTCTGCCGTCACCACACGTTAATAATGAATACATCATAATTATAATAACATATAAATTGTTAAAAATGTTATCTTGTTATGCCGTTTATTTACTTATAGGTGGACGTATAATATAGTCCATATCGCACTGTTATTAAAACAACGACCGAATCCAAAATTTTGCCAAAAAGAATTAGAGTAAAATACCTACCGACCTAAAAGATGAAGCTCTACAACTTTTTTAAGAAAAAACGTTTTTGTTTTTTTTCATACGGAATACGGTCAAAAAATGATTGGATTCTATTTCGGTTGATCATGTTAAGACGTGATTCAAACGAAATCTGTAAAAAGCCGTAGCTGCACATAGGCCAAACTAAATTTACGGCGCGGATGGGCATTACAAACTGTGTTACACTAGCTAGGACACCGAGGGCCGTAATGGTTCATAGGAGTTGATCGTAAAATTTTATAGGCAGCTTCGTGCAGGATGTGCCCCAGGAGACACGCTCGGCCCACATTATACCGCCTCCAGTCACACTTATCGCCCTGATTAATTTCTTCTACGTACTCGTACTACACGCTCGTGACTCAAGGATATTTTACTTGAGAGTCTTGGACTCGAACTGTTTTTGGAAGTTTTACACGTAAGTTTCTTTCTAATACTTAATATAACTCGAATTATTCTTTCCTATTTATTAGGCATTAGAAACCATTTCGTTGACTTGGTGTAGCGCATTCAGCCTGTGACACAAAGAGATGGAGCGTTTTACTTTCTTCTTAAAATAAGGTTCAGTTGTGCAATAATAGATATCGGAACTATTTGACTTGGTATTTTAAAAGTATCGCATAAAGTGGCACGTACATCTACAAGCGATGGCTATTTATCCCCGAAGGGGTAGACAGAGGTCTAAATTTCAGTATATTGCTAGGTGGCATAACAAGAATGCTGTTGCCCATTTCTTATGACTTTTTAAGTCGGCTTATACGACATACATACATACATAAATCACGCCTATATCCCCGAAGGCGTAGGCAGAGGTGAACTAGCACCCACGTTTCGCCAACTATGGCATGTCCCATGTAATAGGTGCTGAGCCTATTACCATTTATCGGGCACAAAAGTCGCAGTACATTGCTAGGTGGTATAACAGGAACGCTGCTGCCCATTCCTCATCACTGATATATTCTTAGTCGCTTTATACGACACCCACGGGAGAGGTTTGGGGTGGTGACAATTGTATTCCACTCTGCTGTCACCACACGGCCTTATACGATACACGTGGGAAAGATTGGAAGTTGTGACAATAGCTCTGCCGTCATCAAACGGCTTTAAGTAATTCCTTTTTCGCAACACAAGCTTCAAGACAAAAAGGTTAATTTACCTTTGGCAAGTTTATTTTAAATGAACTTGAGCCTGTCTGAGTTTTGATAATGTAACAAATAAGAACCCGTGCAAGTAACATGACGCACAAAGAGTAACCGCAACATAAGAGTCTCCGTTGTTCAGTTTGTTACTTTGAAGGTGATTTTATCATTTGCCAGCCACAATATACACAGTCACCTTGTGACTTCACGTTACTTAGTTAGCAAGATATACATATAATAGGTACCTACATATCTACTCACCAAGCTAGCTGTGGTCGGAAAAGAGATTACATCAAACAAAGGACCCTTTAACTTGGACAAAAAAGGCACACAGCCGAAATCGCGCTCTAGGCTTGGATCCATACTGCACTTTGCTGATGAATACGAATAGTAAACATATTTTCAAAACACCAAATAGAGCTCGGCGGTACATTCGTACATTCCTTATATTATATATAGGGCCAGGGAACCAATGCCGGCCCAATCGAAATAATTTAGAATTCGAGTAAAGTTGGAACTCGACATTTTTTCGATTTTCAATCTACACACATACATACATACATAATTCACGCCAATATCCCCGAAGGGGTAGGCAGAGGTGAACTAGCACCCACGCTTCGCCAATTAGGCTAGGTCCCATGTAATAGGTGACGAGCCTATTGCCATTTATCGGGCACAAAAGTCGCAGTACTTTGCTAGTTGGTAGGTATAAGAGGAATGCTGCTGCCCATTCCTCATCACTGATTTATCCTTAGTCGCCTTCTACGACACCCACGGGAGAGGTTTGGGGTGGTGACAATTGTATTCTACTCTGCCGTCACCACAGATTTTCAATCTATTCTGGACAAATCGAGAACAATTTATTTCGGAAAACCGTTCGAATTACTTCGAGTGGTCAGCAGTGGTCGAGATTTAGACATCGAAACTAGGGTTCGAAATTTAAACTCGAATTCTAAATAATCTCGTATTTGGCGATAATTGGCCCCCTGCATAGAATAATAATATTATATTATAAGTTCTTTTCACTTCAATCTGCCCATTTTTTGTCCAGCTTTTCATTTATAACCTTCTTCACTTATTAAGTGAAAATATTTATCATGTATTTCCTCTGAGAGATGTTCTCTATTTTTTCTTTCACTGGTTACAATGCTTTATTAGTAGTCCCCTAATAAAATATAATTATTTCATATAGCGTAATTCACTCAACACATCTTTGTCACATTTAATATAAGGATTCTGCTATAGTTACTTAATTAATTATTAAAAAAGGACAGGCAGCAGACAAGAAAACAATATTCTTTTTCAATAAGAAGCTGGTCCCCAATTTGGTAATTAGCCGCACTCCGAAGATAAAATGACCGAGGCGGAAAATTAATTACATAGATGATTGAAAATAGAACATTATATACCTACCTCCACCCAAACGTTTATAAAGAAATTGATGAATCGGGCCTAATTAAACATTTGGTTCCGTCGTTTCAGCGACGTCAGTCAAAGTCAGTTTAATACAGTGTGGCACCTATCTCAGCGGTCTTGTGAACTGATTCGTGTTAACGTTTTAATGAACCTTTGGAGCGTCGTATCGTATTAATCACAATCACTGAATCCTTAGAAAAAAGTGGTCGTACAGATTTTTCAGATACGTTGACCATTGACCATATGCTTAATTTTGACGGCCAGCTATTGGCCAAGAAATCCCGGGTTTAAATCCTGATACGGCCAAATTTTGTGATGAACACAGACATTTGTTCCCTAGTCATGGATTAAATGTTTCTATATTTAAGATACGCCCTTTCATCATAAACGTCAAGAAAACAATATTTATTACTAAGTATTTTTTATGCAACAATTTGATGTTGTTTTGTAATGTAATTTTGTTTTGTAAGCGTTTGTATCATTTAGGGATAATGTATACCTGTATATAGCAAAATTTTATTAAACTTAGCTAAATCTTCACAATTAATAAATACATAATTATTGTTGTGAAGGCTAAGGTACATTATCAGCAAAAAGGGAAGTACTTCCGAGACCGTCGTTCGCTCGGGTACCGCAGACCTTGTATTGTGAGTCATCATCAACCTTGTTTTATTTTTTTTTATTTTATTTATTTAGGAAACAAACAATTAATTAATACATAAAATTAAAAAAAATTATAAATAACACATAAATCAGCAAAGTTTCCTCAGATAATTATGATATAAATCAAACGAATCAATTAATAAACATTTAAAAAAAAATGTGATTAACAATATGGGTACATACAATTAAAAAAAAAAAACCATTAACGTTTATATACTGCATAAAATTAAACAATGTCAAAAGAGAAAATAGAATTGAAATAAATTAAAGAATACCAATTAACGTTTATAATAATAAAAGAGAGAGAATAAAAATAAAGTACAAAATCAAATTAAAATTATTTGTCAAAAAATTTGGGCCATTAAAATAAAATAGATTTAAAAAAAGTAAAATGAATAGCATTATGATCATAATTTTAAGGCGGGTACAACAAATCTCTAATTTGTTTCTTAAAGTGTAAAACATGATTACAGTTGAATGGATCAATTATTTTAAAACTTCTGTTGAACATTGCGCAAGATCTAAAAAGAAAAGTGTTACTCACATAATTAGTTCTTGCAAAAGGCAACGAAAACAATTTTAGGGAACGGGAACTTGTCCGAGGGCATCTCAATGATATATTTTGTAGGAGAAAAGGAGAATCAACAAAATTCTTCAAAATCTTAAATAAAAACATTTGATCTCTTTCAATGCGCCGATCCTTAAGTGACGGAATACATGGAACTGGTTGGTCATAACGTAAAGCTTTAAACTGTATATGCTTGGTAATTATATTCCGGATTTTCTCAATAGAATCAATTCTATTTTGGTACTGGGGATTCCATACAGTCGATGCATATTCTAAGATGGAACGAACATATGAATTAAACAACACCAACATTGTAGAGCATAACTTAAAATCTCTGCTAGTTCTAAGTACAAAGCCAAGCATTTTAAATGCTTTAACTGTTATATGATCAACATGATAATTGAAGGATAACTTACTGTCCAAGTAAACGCCTAAGTCTCTCACCTCGGCCACCCGAGTAATAGGTTCCTTATTAATGCAATAGTCATATTTTATTGGTCTCACTTTACGGGTAAACGTTATAGACTTACATTTTAAAGGATTAAGCAATAGGTGATTATTATTACAATAAATTACCAGGTCATTAAGATCATTTTGGAAAAGAACACAGTCAGAAAGATGCCCAATTTTTTTAAATAATTTCATGTCATCAGCATAAATCAAAACTTCACAATGTTTCAGTACGGTCACTACGTCATTTATAAATAAGTTAAATAAGAGTGGACCAAGGTGAGAGCCCTGTGGCACACCTGATGTCACAGGAATAAAGGAGGAACAGAAGCCCTTAATAGTGACTGCCTGACTTCTATCTCTTAGGTATGACTCTAGCCATCGCAGAAGATCTCCACGAATACCAACTTCACCAATCTTCTCAATCAAAATATCATGTGGAATTTTATCGAAGGCTTTGGAATAATCAGTATAGACAACGTCCACTATAACCACGATCCATGGCAGCCGCCACTTTGTGAACAAATTCACAGAGATTGGTTTCAGTTGATTTTTGATTCACAAAACCATGCTGTTGGTTGACAATTAAAGGTCTTAATAAGGGAAATATACTATCATAAATTATTTTCTCGAAAAGCTTTGGAATAGTACTTATTTTGGAAATGGGTCTATAATTTTCTATATTGTGTCTATCACCAGATTTAAATATGGGTACAACATGGCAACGCTTCCATATTGTTGGCATTTTACCAACACTTAGAGATAAATTAAACAAATAGAATAATGGGAGAGAAAGAACTCTATGACACAGTTTTAAAAATATCGGAGGAACCCCATCAGGGCCACAACTCTTAGTGGTGTCAAGCTTGTTCAAATATTTCTCAACTATGCCAACCGAAACTTCGACAGATCCAATAGATGCAGCGTGGAAACTGTTTGTCGATGCCTGCGGCAAGTGTGATTGTGGTGTAAAAGAAGAAGAAGAGGAGGAAGATAGAGGCCGCTCAAAAGCTGACTGAAAATAACTATTAAAAAGTTTACTTATCTCCATTCCATCACTAGATATATGATTTTTTAGAAACATTGTGTCAGGAAACTCGAAAGTACATTTTTTCGACTTCACAAAGGACCAAAAATACTTGCTGTCAGTTTTAATTTGCATTTCAGCTTTCACAATAAATCTATCATAACAATCAATCTGAACTCTTTTTTGTCGATCTCTGAAGAGGCAAAAGGTGTCATAGTCGGCCTGGCAGCCATAGATTTTCCATTTTTTGTGAAATTTTAACTTTTCTTTTATTAATTTAATAAGAGCAAGAGAAAACCAAGGCGGGTAACGGTTATCATGTTTGAATGTCTTAACCGGAACATGCGCCGAAATAACCCTATTAATTTTATTATAAAAAACAGTAACAGCTGCATCTATATCAGTACATTCCAGAAGATCCTCCCAATTAATCAATGCTATTTCATTATTAATGATATTATAGTCTGCTGTACGGAACAATCTCACAGTCCGAGGCAGTCGGCGAAGCCTGCTGGGTAACAAAAAGTGTATTTGAACCTCTAACGCAGGATGGTGCGCATCTTCAACTACTAAGGGCTGCCTACACTTGGAAACAACGCATTCACTTCCACTAATTACCAAATCCAATAGTCGATCACTGCAATTATGTATGCCGTTGTATTGACTAAGGTTAGTAAATGCTAAGAAACTTTGTAGGGCCCTCAGTATAGGGTCACCATTATCATCACTATTAGCAATACATAATGCAGAACCTGTATGGGACCATTGAGCAGATGAAACATTGAAATCTCCTAAAATTAGGTATTGGTCATCCGGACTGCCAGTAACCATGTCAGAAATGTTCTCAAAGAATTCACAAAGACATTCGAAATGCAAAGGACAATGAGGGAAATAACAGCAAAACACGTGTAATGATTCGGTCTTAGAACGTGAATTAAGCTGAATCGATACCAAAATCGATTCAGCAGCCGAGCCAAGCATATTTGACACCACAGTAGAGCGCACCGAGAGATGACGGCGGACTGCTATGAGCACTCCTCCGCCAAAACGGTCTCCGCGCGAATTATAATCGCGATCGCACCTATATACATTGTACCGAGAATCAAAGAGTTCCATATCGTAAATACCAGGTAAAAGCCAAGTCTCACTTAAGCATATAATATCAAAGTCAGCCTGCATCATGTTACGGAAAAATATATTCGTTTTTGTACGTAAACCACGGACATTCTGGTAATAGACAGTAATTTCTCCCAATGGAGCCATTTTTATTTAAAAACTAAACAAATACAAATTATAACACATAAAGGACGAGCATCAAGTGAACATCTAAAGCACAATGATGTACAAAAACAACATACAAAATAATTAATGAATAATAGAAATATCAGATTAATGTCAAAATAATTAATAATAAGAATATAGAAATGTAAAATGTCATAATTGCTAATAAAATTTAAATATACTGTAAGGGAATAATTATTGATTAATAAAAATACATAATGAGATGTCATTGAATACGATCCGGAATAATATGCGGAATAAAAATATCTACAGTTTGGTAAATTAAAAATGTCACGATAATTAAAATACAACATACAAACCTTGTATTTTGATTCATTATTACATTCTTAGGCATCATCAACCTATTATTCTGAGTCAGCATGATTATGGATGGAACAATAAAATAGAATAAATGGAAGAATGGGCCATATTTCGCCACTCTGGCCCTCTTCAGATTGGTGGGTATTAACGACTGCTTAAGCATCCGGAATAATGGCTCAACGTGCCTTACGGTTTTTATTTTCATTTTTGGACTCCTATCAATAGTCGGGCCTTAGCTAACATTGCTTAGCTTTGGTAATTGCAGGCCAAGCACGCTAGATACTGCGCCATCGAGTTCCGCTTATATTCTAAGTGCCGAAAACGTTATAAAGTTGATTCAAGGCTTAGGTAGATACTGGTTTGGTGCTTTGTTACTTTATTTATGAGGTATTTATTTGACTTCGTAGTTATTAATCAGAAGCGGGCTTTTCGCCAATCAACAATTTCTCGGTTAGTTGATACTTTGTTTATGTGGCACTGTGTGCCTTACCACCCTCATGTTCATCTTCAACTATATATACCACATGAGTAAATAAACGAAACTAGAGTGAAAGCTTGTCCACTGGCCGCTAGGCGACATTGGAAAAAACCGTTTTTCACTTATACAGCCAGTGGACAAGCTGTGTCTCTGTTATGCTGTGTTATGTGACTATAAACACTATTGTTATCTGTTTGAAAATGGCAATATCAATTTATGGTGACAATTTTACCCGATGTACTTGTATAATAGTCTATTCTTGCGCACCGACTTGATATAACTATGTAGTAAGCACAAAATACTGCATACCTATTAGAGTTCCATTCGTCATCCATTAAAGCATATTTAAGCGGATTCAATATCCCACTCTACGAGTAATGTGAAGTCGAAAATTTCCATTTGCATCCAGA
The DNA here is from genome assembly GCA_963931975.1 of Cataclysta lemnata. Taxonomy (NCBI): domain Eukaryota; kingdom Metazoa; phylum Arthropoda; class Insecta; order Lepidoptera; family Crambidae; genus Cataclysta; species Cataclysta lemnata. Next base: position 6,767,118 of record OZ008343.1, read on the forward strand.
TTTATAATAAATTACCCGACTGTCTGGCAGAGATTTCAAGTAAATTGATATTTCGATATGTGGTCATTATAAAGAGTGATTCGCTGAAACACGAATTAAAATATCCGATTATGCGCAGTAAGTCGATTATCTATACTGTACGTGTTGTCGAATAATGTATAGTATTAGAAATAAAGGTTTTGTTAGATACCTACCACATTCAAACTAAATACTGACTATCCATGCACGAAATGTCCTTTATAAATTATGTAATACCATAACTCCAAGGAGCTACTTCAAGTAGCTGTCCTCAAATAGATTGCCATATTGAATTCCGTCTATGAGTAGTTCATACCATACAAATTAATTGCTAACTGAACTATTGAGTTAAATAATAGTTGTCGAATTCTCGTAGGTACTATATTTACATACATACATAAATCACGCCTATATTCCCCGAAGGGGTAGGCAGAGGTGAACTAGCACCCTCGTTTCGCCAATTATTTTAGGTCACATGTAATAGGTGGCGAACCTATTGCCATAAATCGGGCACAAAAGTGTCGCAGTATATTGCTAGGCGGTATAAGAGGAACGCTGCTGCCCATTCCTCATCACTGATTTATCCTTAGTCGCCTCGTACGACACCCACGGGAGAGATTAAGGGTGGTGACAATTGTATTCTACTCTGCCGTCACCACACGGCACACTATATTTACCATTTACATAACTATATCTTTCTACTACTGTATGCCATATCTGTCGTATCATGAGTACAATGTTGATACTTTGGTGAGCAAATAAGTCCAATCCCAATAGTCTTTGGTATTATCGCTCTATGCCTATAACCTTTCTGACTTTTGTACATTACAGCACATCTACATCCAAAACGACCTATATACAGTTTAATCTGATTAAGTACGCACTGATATCACCGAGTTCCACGATCCGTGAACCAATTACCCAAATCTTTAAAAACGCTACTAAGGAAATCCAATAAGCCCAAAGTAACTTGTGCGATCAACGTTTACATTGATTGTGTCAAGGCCGCCATTGAAATCCTAATTCTATCCTAATTCGACTTCTGCTAATGAGTTTTCTGAATTAAAAGGGAACTTACCAAAGTGTGTAGCCTAAGCGTCTTTGCCCTTGGTATTTCTTTGTCCAAATCTCTGCTTAATTATGAAACTTAATTTATCATCTTACTTACATTCTATACAGCAGTAATTTGGAAATTTATTTCGAAGGAGTGTTTGGTAAATTACAAAAGCTTCGCGGCGTTTGACAATTAGTGTATTAATATATTTTGTTTACATCACTTCAGGGCTCAACTTTGTGTAATCTAATAAGAATTATTTTTCCGCTTGGCTTCGCTACAAAATTTTGTACGCCGAACTTGAGATAAAAGGTTCCCAGAGAAAGGACTATTTTGTTTATCTCACACGCGTTGTCAATGTAAATTATGGGATATTTGTGTACTTCGATACGAATAGATTCGGGACCAACTACGTAAATACACTAAAAGTCCACCAGCTAAAAAACTCATTTAATAATTACAACAAAGCATGACCAGCAAAATACATCAGAAAATGTTTTTCACACAAAAAGTGTAAGGCGTTGGGGCGCCATTTTTGTTCTAGACATGGATTGTTTCCGTTAACCCTTTCAACTCAATGTGTATATGTGAACTGCAGAAGCCAAATTTAAAAATTGTTTATATTGAATTAATTGACAACAAAGTAATTACAAAAAAGAAGTGTCATCATACGAATAAATTAAGTTCAGAATGTAGTGAATAAAGACAACATAAATATTACTTTACATAATTATTATTATGAACTGGCCGACCTTTATTAATCACAACTAATAAAATCTGACTAAACTTGATAATATGAGAATTTCAGATTCGTTTTTTCTTTGAACAAAAAGTTTACCTTAGTTGTTTTCAAGTAACTTTTACAAACAATTTAAGTCCTTTGTTTATACACTTTGTAGTGTTATGTCAAGTTCATTTGTAGCGGTGGTTCGTTGGGCAGACAGTTTCCTGAATTCATTGTGTAGGACAGCCGCCCAAAGTCACTTTCTGGAGCGCGGAAGTAATCAAACTTCTTAACGAGTTGCATAATTAATTATAAAATCTTTTCTCAGTAGGTATGTAAATTTAGGTAACAGCTGTATTAGTTAGGGAACGTTTTTTTTATAATATTATGATAAATAGACCTAATAAGTATTTTACATACATAAATTTAGGCGTTCAGGCGTGATGGTAGTGTAAGCAGAGGTGTAGCTTATTTCAGATATCATGTTGACGACCGGGAACTTTAATCACAGTAAATTGCTAGATCATGCACCACACCGCCTAGCATGACCACCGAAACACGATATGATAAAGCCATTTATCGCGTTGAACTGTCAAAATTCAATAGATTTTTGACAGTTCAAAGCGATAAATGGCTTTATCATAACGCGTTTCGTTGGTCATGCTAACCGGGCAGGAATGCTACTGCAAAATACAAAATTTGAATAGCACTTTATTAAAAATTGTGCCCTAAATTTCAACTGTCATTTTTTCCTTTAAAAAATGAGCTGTTTGCCATGAAACATGTAATTTATATTAAAACAAGCATGATACCCTTTATCAAACATTATTTGCAAAATAGGAATGGGTTTGCATCACAGATATCTGTGGTTTGCATAGTCGAAAATCCTGAATGTATTTCCGAAATTCTATTGCAATTTATAATATTATTGCCATAAAAATTTGTCGGACACGCAGGTACCTAAATACGGCCCCCTCAGTTATTCTAACTAAACGATAGCCAATTATTTCACAAAGGGCCGACTGGAACAAAATTAAGATACTTATAGATTGTTTACGGTGTTTTGTCATAATTAATTGCCGTGTAACTCTTTAAGATAATTAAATTAGTAATTTTCAATTAGAGAAATAAGCTCCCCTCTTTCACCCCTGTAACCTACTGAAGAAGTTAACGGGATTAATTCTGTCCAAAACTTTATAATTAATGCTTCGCTAATCTTCCTTGAACTGACGTGAGGATGGAAAATTATTATAAGGGCAAAAGTAATTTTCTATTGGAACTTGTAAATAAGAAGTGGGCTTGGATTGGTCACGTTGTATGATAATTAATGGTAGGCGGTTAGACTTAGGGCCAATTTGCCGGGAAGGCTGGCGGAGCAAGAAATGAAATGACGAATGGACGCCCTTGATAGGGTCTTTTAGACGACAGTAGATCGATGGAGGGCAGGGCGCAGGGATTAAGTTGAACATTTATTGTGGCTCTATAATCAGGAGTAAACGGAAACACGATGTCAGTATCGTAATGAAATTGTTGAATATAAAATTATTTATAAATAATAAACGCAAAAATATTTTGTTATGAAATAAAATAACGTTATTCGTTTGTTTGGCGTTAGGACTTTTTTTTAATTGAGTGTTGTATTATATTATTTTAAATGTGCACTGCAGGTTCAATATTTATTTTTACCACATTACTTTCCACTAAGTGGAAGTGGGTAGGTAGCTGGTGATGATGATAATGAGAGCATACGATGATGCTGACAGCAACATGTCAAAGTATACTCGCTTTGTGTTGCCTTTCCTATTGTGTCATGGTGATTAGTCTGCGTTATTATTGCCTGCCTATTTGCAACTTACCATCGCAACCCCTTGAATTTTGAACTGTATGCAACAAACATTTTAGTCTAAAATCCAGCCACTATTAATTTTTTATCCCAGACCCGCCAGATCTATTAAAAGGTAGCCAGAAATAAAATCGGCATTTCACAAATTGTGCACGGCGAGTCAGTTCTAGTTTTCCTTTTTTGAATTTTATAACAAACTGCTGTTTGGATTCAACATCTAAATTAAGATACATCCAACGGGAAAAAGCTCACTGGCTTCGTATCATGCATTCAGCTCTTGACTTATTCATACATTCATACAAAAATCACACGTTACTGCCCTAAGGGTTAGGCAAAGTTATTTTAACACTCGTGTTATGGCAGCTTACTTCAAGTCCCATGTAACAGGGAGCAGACCTATTGCCATTCACTTGCCAATCGCAGTAATTTGCTAGGTGGTGCACCTTCCTCGTTATAGTAAAGAATAATTTACCTAATATTATTCAAGTCAAGAGCTATTTGTAATATAATGATAACATAAATAGTTCTTGACGTGACTTGAATAATATGTAATGTATTACATTCTTCTTTACTATGAAATGTGAGTTATGTATGCTTTCGTCAGACATGAAACTAAGTTGCAAAAGTTACGTTTACTGACTCGATTCACATACATTTGTGACAATAAATAATAGGAATACATTGTAGAGCGGTTGTATCTTAATTACTGAATCATATAATAATACATTGAATTGATTATGCCTATCAATATTATTTAACCGTTCCGAACTTCTGATTGAAGACGGGCCTTCAAGTGTGGATATAAGAAAAGATATAAGGAAAATGGACCATTTTTCACAAGGAGGAGGACCCAATGCTAATTGATGAGTATTAATGATCCCAGATGAAACCGCCATCCTGATTCCTTTCATGGAGGAGCCGTACGTAAAGAATGTATGTCCCCATCTTAAAACCAGCACTTGAGAGCATTGCTTAGCTTACGCAATTAAAAGTCCGAGTGTTGTTTCTAGTAACTAGACGTGTCGCTTATCTCCAACACATGTTAGTAGCTACCTAAAAATGTCACCAGTTTACCAATTTGTTTTCAATATGCATGAATGAAAAACACCAAATGTAAGTAATAGTATCGTAAGTTGTATACCATTTAACTAGTTATGAACTATGTGTGAAGGTCAAAAAATTAATTAGTCCTTATGCGGGAATCGAACCCGCGTGTTACGCGATATAGGCATTCGGCCTACCAGGATGTCCTGGTTATCCACGCATCGATGCAAAAAAAACGATAATTTCTGGGCTCCTGTCTGGGATATTGATCAATAATGATCAATATCCCAGACAGAGGGCAGACTCCCTATCAACACAGATGACATTATTATGTGCACTGACGATTCACAGGGGTAAACATGTTACCCACGTCCGTGTAGTGTAGGTATGTGTGTAGAATCAATTAAAGAGCAAAGTTCGGAAAGTCCGAATAAAAGAAATCAAAGCTCGCTAAAGCGGTCCGCTTCAAAAGTGCCGTTGCTGAGTTAGTGTAGGCACTCCTAGTTGGCTCCGCGCCGAGTGCCCGGCTGCAATTAGCCGAAATTATGTTCAAAAACAAGTTCAGGAGCAATTAGCAGATGTACTCCGCAAGGGCACTGTTTCACTGTCAGAACTGAGACGGTCCACGGAAATGCTCCTCGGGCAAGCTTTAGACGAGTAGCTTTACACGACTCTTACTCGTTAAAAATCCAAATTTAATTAGGTAGCCACTCGGCACTTTTTGGCTCCGCCCGCCCGCCGGAAGAAAAAAGAAATCAACCGCTGAATGTCATATTTGATTTCAACATTTTCCCGCTCTGTAATGGAATGTTTGGAAAAGTTTGAGTTGCACAAGAGACTTGAATTGTCTGTAAAAGGGCAACCTATAACAATTTTGTACAAATAACTTTATTTGAACACGTGAATCCCGACAACACGTCATCATATTCGTTGTCTAAAATTCCCTTAGAATAATTTTTTTAGAGATCGGAGAAATTTTCAATTTGTCAATGTTATCTTGGCTGTATGAAACAGAATCGTTGCCCTAGTACGGCCTAGTAGCCTTAAAAAATAACAGGATTCGATTGTCAAACTATACGGCCAATGACAAGCGCTTATTTTAAAATTCGGAAGTGGATTTCATTCTATTTTTAAATTCCGTAAAGCAAGACGTTGTAACATGTCTTCTTGTCTTGGTGAAATTTTCCAAATTTGATTATCCGATTAACAGCTGTTGTTAAAAAAGGAATTAAAAAAGGCTGTGTCACTGACCCGAAAGGTAAATATACTGAAATGTCACAATATGAAGTCTCGTCTTGTCATTTTTTCCCTGTTCTAAATTCGAAAGTAAATTAAGTACATAATTAAATGCCGTAATTGTTGTGTTTCATCATCATTTTGCATAGAATTGGATCGGCAAAGTCGGTTGAAAAACCTTTGCTCAGACAATTCTCTGGACACCTTAAGTTGTATGGATAAAATTTCAAAGTCGATTTTTTGGCAATTTTCGATATTATTTGATCTTAATTGATTATTAATATCGTTTCTTTTTAGCCTCATAGGTATTTGCTGCCTGCTCGAACGTGTGCGATAGCGTTCGTCGGTGGTAATTCAGCGAAACCTGTTTATATGAGTTTATGTTCATGTCAATTTTAGGCTTTTGAGTAGGGTGTGTTTCGCATATATTAAGACGTTTTATATTGCACAACTTCAGGGTCCTTTGGTTCGGGTAAAAAGATCCCAATTGTCAATCGCCATGAGGTCCAAGGCTGTCAGGTTGATTGTGGACTGGACCTAGCGGAGGCACATACGATCCTGTGAGGAATTACTACTCCCTACTACACTTCTCTGCCGTCAGGTACTTTACTAACCAACAGGCGGCTGAAGCCGGCCGGTTTGGAGATCCTTGGGGGAAGACCTTTGCCCAACAGTGGATGTCTCTCGACTGACTGTATACTTCTTCCTTACTTAGCCGAAGTGCCCCTCGGTACCCGCTTATAATTAAATATTATGGTTGTAACATACATAACATATATCTACGAAGATTGTTATAAAATACAATTTCTAAATCTGTCTATTATTTCAGAAATGTAACGTTAGCGGAAGTTGCAATAGCTTCAACAAAGGTTGTACAAAATGTGTGGATACAACTTTCTCAAGTACATCGATGGTTGCTACGTTGTTTGTTGTTCCGCAGAAAACTGAGAGCAAACAGTGGCCAAGTGCTTCGTTACTCGAGGACGCAGAATCAACCGAACCTTTAAAACTTCACGGAAATTTCTGCACAAACCAAGTATAACTTTGTCAGCTACCACTTGTTTGTAAAATTTTAATGTTTTCAGTTAACTATTTGTAAATAACTAATCGAATAAAGCAATATTTTCGATAGCTCTTCTCAATTTTAGTCCGTTTCATTATACACTTCTTCTTACACTTCCCATTTTCCTATCCCATTTAAATGTTCAATCAAAATATAAAGAATTATAAAGGAGTTTCTAACACCGCTTAAAGGCCAATGCATACAATTGTTTTTAGGTTTTTATAATATCTTCTTAAAAGTCACTAAGGTTCAAATTATGGGCAACTGTTATAAATGGTTAACGAGTTTACATGTCCTTCCATGCTGACCTGGAAGCGAAAAAATAACCTAGAATGCCCCAGACTAACCGTGTCGTAAAAGTCGACTAAGCGAGATTGCCCGGTGAAGGTACCCGATTGCTGTAGGGCAAAACACCAAAAACGAAATATATTATCATGCAGGCGGCCAGCTGTAAAATCTTAGCTAGAACCTTGAGGAGTATGTTTTCATCCCAATCCCCCTCTGTTAATCGGTTTCTCGACATTTCGTCACTATTCTATACATTCATTCATCACTAGCACCTTTCCGGTGTGATGGATAATATGAATCCGAAGGGAGTAGATGACTGGATTTGACGTCTGACCGATATGAATACAGAAGTCCTTAAATTAAAAAGTAAACAGTCATCTCCGTACTAACAAAAGTACCTAATCTTAAAAATTCCCTTTGATACCAAATTTTTTGTACTCGACGAAATTGCCTTTCAGCACATTTTTACCAGCTACCTCTCCGAAGCGTATACGATGAAACATGTATTTTTAATTAGTATTGGTATAGACAGTTCTGTTAATAACGTTCTTATTAGCTTCTCAGTCTGACGTGAGACTTTTTTAAATTAGTAAATTAAATAGGAGTATTTCTCCGAAAAGCGATTTTTATGTTTAATTACCGTACTTTCAGATGTCGTTAGAGATAGCTTTTTAAATTTTATTTATTCTATAATCTTTGTATAGCTTACAGCTTTATTTTGTATATAATTGTCAAATAACACATCTACTTAAGAGCCTTAAAATTTTACAAACAAAAGCTTTCCATTTTGATGTGCACGATACTGTCCTAGAACAAATACATTTAAATTTGAGGAAGTCACTGGGACACAAGCTCATATGATTAAACTGTTTAGTCTATACTTGGTATGACAAAAAAAAACAATTACGGGAAAATTTTATGCAAGCCAATAAATATTTATATGTATTTAAAATAACATACCAATTTTAAAATATAATTATATGTTGAGCTACACACGAAATTATTACTTTCTCCCTTTAGCTGCAAGGTACGTATCCCGGCGGGGGCAATCTGTTTCTACCAAGAATAAAGCCAGAGGAAGTTAGTCTCTAACCCAGCGCTGTTGCATATTGTAACTAGACGAAATTGCGTTAAACGCAATTGTAGATATTTACCATGCCAAACGGCTGACCGTATAAGTCGGGTTTAACCCATATAATATATTTGACAGCAAATAGAATTATGCTTTTAATCGCATAACAGTTCGGTGACACTGAGCCTGTAATTGAAATGGATTACTATTGGGAAACGCCATTAATGTTGTCAACGTAAAACATGAGCTAATTGTGTACTTGGATTGCAAACGAACATGACGTGCGTAATGATGTGCTAGTAAGATTACTTTTTTTGTGTATTTTTGTTGATACATACATACATAAATCACGCCTATATCCCCTAATTTTTGTTGATGAGATAATAATTTTAAATCTTCTATGCTGGGGGGTCTTCTATGCTGGCCTGGGAACAAACAAATAACGTAGAATGGGCCAGCCCCGACTCATCCCATGGGTGTCGTAAAAGTCTACTGCGGGAGATTTCCCGGTGTAGACCAATAAGCACCTTGGGGCACCCTAATGATGGAGGGCAAACCACCAATAAAAGCATACCCAAAGAGGGTTGGTGTCAGGCAGGCGGCCGGCTGTAAAACCTACATACTGCGCCGATCCCAGATAGACTGGGGACAGGGTAGGAAGAAGAAGAGATAATAATTATAAATTGCTATTACGATTAAGGTTTGATTTATATCATCTAACGTATTTATTAGATATATTTCTATGCCTAGAACACTTGTCAAGATCTTTTCAGTGTCTCTTCAGTATTTCACATCACTCGTGTGAGCCCGTGTTTGGTGGACCTATAAGAAGAAACTGGTTGAACCACATTTTCGTCGTTTGCCTAACCCCAAGTTTTATAAAGCAATGGTTGTATCTATGTGGCCAAATCGTAGAATTGATCACTTCATGATGTGGCCGACCATTTCATGAAATGGCCATCTAAAACTGACCATATCGTTGAAACGTCAACATTTGATGATATGTCCACCCACGTTTGGCCATATCATTACTGTAGTAAATGTTTGGTATTTACGTTGTGCTGGTTTTTTGAGTGACTTAAAACGTAAACTTCTAGTAATTTGATGTCGTAACGACATTTCACTTCACTTTTGTCTTCCATTACAACAACATTATTAGTTTGTTTATTAGGGTAATTGTCCGCCGTCATGATGCATCACAAAAACAATTCGAAATAAGCGCCTCTTACGGTGGTTAATGTAAGTATTTTACGATATGATTAATAATGTTTGGCCATATTATGAAATACCCATGCGTTTAGGTGTTCATATCGTTAAACGTTGTTTATTCATTGATCTGGCCAGACCATTATCATGATATGGTCAGTTTTAGTTGGCGATTTCTTGAAATGCCACCATTTCATGAAATGGTCGGCCACATCATGAAGTGATCAATTCTACGATTTGGCCACGACATCTATTCTAATATTATAAAGCTGAAGAGTTTGTTTGGTTGGTTGGTTGAACGCGCTAATCTCAGGAACTCTGTCTCAAATTGAAATAGTATTTTTGTGTTGGATAGTTCATTTATCGAGGAAGGCTATAGGCTATATAATAACCCACATTTAGTTTATTTTCTACGCTTGCTCACTAGCATACAAGCTCCATTTTGTTCCGTTTCTTATCTTATGTCTGGAATATTCTCACTTATTGCCTAACGTTACTTCTCACTGCCTAATGTAAAACGCTATTGAACCTTACGAGCTCCGATATTGGACTTCGAACGGTAAAATTTCCATGGCAGAGGTACCTGCAGAAATGGTGTTGATAATTTAATATTCATATTATCTAGGCTGTGACACGGGCGGCGGCTTTTTTGGACAGCTGAGTGTGGAAATACGGATAACTTTGTCTCTATGTTACGGGACTTAATATTGTCAGATCCTTTGCTGTTAGGTGTATTAGGACAAAGTAAAAAAAAAATATAATTGTTATATTAAAATGTTACAATGTATAGTATTATAGAGCTTTAACAAATAACTACACGCATGTACAGGTATTTATGAAAAAATGTATAGCTACGTAGTTTTTGCTTTTGTGAAAACAATGAATATCCTGTTGTTGAAAATTTTACAAACCATTACGGCAATATTTAAATGGGAACTATATTTTTATCACCAGAATTTATATTTGTCATCAAATTGTATCACCCAATAAATAGATCTATCACAAAGAAATATTGTAGTTATCAGATAAACAAAAAGTGTAACCAGGTATGAATTATCAAATTAATGTTAATATATGTCCAAAATAAGAGATGGGTTACCAATAAAATATTAGAGCATTACATGAATATTTACTTCACTCTTATAATAATAGTTTTATTACATAAATAATAGCTTTGTCCTGAGAGATCTGTCACCAAATAAAATAGATTTGTGCTCAGAATAGTAGATCTGTCAGCAAATAAATCGATTATCGATCCATGACTGCGACTCCTTTTTATTTGTAATTTTGTCACCAATATAGTAGTTACATTTTATTTCATTCAGTTACTAAAATAATTGTATTCGTTACCTATTTAATAAATCAATATCAAAATTAAATGAAAATATGCTCAAAGAGGCGGAGCCAAATTGGTCAAAATTGGAACTATAACTCCGCCTACTATTTTGTTTGTCTAGCGCCCGCATACAGAAACGCTTCTTACTGCCGCACTCAGAGACGTCAAATAACGTTCATGAGTACTTAACGTCAAAAAATGACAATTCAAAACTAGTCGCTATTCTTGCCGGGTCTATGATCTAGATTTGAATGAAAATTTTTGACATTAAATACTCATTAAAGTTAATTGACGTCTCTACGGCAGTAAAAGTTTGAGTCCTGCTTAACATTTATGTATAGTCAAAATTGACGTTTTTAAATACCTACAAATTCTTACAGGTGTTGTCCACTTACCCCCGAATACAGAAACGCTACTCAAATTTTGAGTCCTACTTAACATTTAAGTATTGTCAAAATTGACGTTTTTCAATACCTACAAATTCTGACAGGTGTTGTCCACTAACCAACGAATACAGAAACGCTACTCAATTTTTGAGTCCTACTTAACATTTAAGTATTGTATAAAATTGATGTTTTTCCATACATATTCTGACAGGTATTGTCCACTTAACTTTATAAGCAATGCTCAATTTTAGTAGCGTTTCTGTATTAACGGGTAAGTAGCTGTCTTTTGGTTGGGACGATGATGACGACAAACCTAAATTATTTTAAACTTTATGTCTAGTGACATAATATTGATTTATTGGCGATCTATTTAAATTTGTTTGGTTATATACTTATTAGGACTAACATATTATAATACATACAAAAACATTTATTTGGTATTAGACCCTATATCTGGATGATTTTATGTGATTTATTGTGGATTTTATATTGTTAGGTAACTACAATCTGGTGACAGATCTACTATTTTGGGGACAAACCCTATTATTTAGGCAACACGAAACTATTTATATTGGTGATAGCTTAAATCATACCCTATTTAAATTATAATTTTAAGATTATGATTTTATCTATTGTATGTTCTATTACTACTACCTGGACTGGAAGTATCAAATGTAGGTACTTATCTTCTATTAGGATAAAATATTGGAAAATTCCGCCATCATTCCATGCGCACCCATTTAGAAACGAAGCTACTAAGTTTTAGTTACTCTAACTTTATTATTTTCGATATCAATGGTTTTTATGAAATACAGACTTCATTTCGTACCTACTTATTATTCCCGATTGAACGCTGAATTTTAAGCTCGCAAAGTTACAGGAGACGTTTTTTGTTTTATTTTTACTTTGTATTAGAACTCGGAGAGGTGCTTAATAATTTGTTCGTTCGACAAAACAGAACATTGGAAATCAATATAAAATACCAATTAGGACTTGTCAAACTTCACAAAACCCAAGCGAAGAAAGTCAAGAAGATAAGCCTTGACTGGCAAGCGTGACTTGACTAATGAGCCTTCAGAATGTTGGCTCTGCGCATACGTATATATGTCGTGGCCAAATCGTAGAATTGATCACTTCATGATGTGGCCGACCATTTCCAACTAAAACTGACTATATAATGATAATGCTCTGGTCAGATCAATGAATAAACAACATGAACAGCTAAACGCATGGCTATTTCATGATATGGCCAAACATTAATCATATCGTAAAATAGTTACATTAATCACCTTTAGAGGCGCTTATTTCGATTTGTTTTTGTGATGCATCATGGCGGCGGACAATTATCCTAATAAACAAACTATTAGTAACGTTGTAATGGAAGATAAAAGTGAAGTGAAATGTCGTTACGACAACAAATTACTAGAATTTGACGTTTTAAGTCACTCAAAAAAGAAGCGCAACGTAAAAATACTAAACATTAACTACATTAATGATATGGCCAAACGTGGATGGACATATCATTGACGTTTCAACGATATGGTCAGTTTTAGCTGGCCACTTCATGAAATGCAACCATTTCATGAAATGGTCGGCCACATCATGAAGTGATCAATTCTACGATTTGGCCACGACATATACACCACAATGACTTATCTGGTAATTGTGCAACACACTACACTCCACTGCTTAATTATGACGAGAAGCTAAAGTGTTTAGCGGTTATATTATTTGATCGGTTACCGACGGACCGCACTGGGTTATGGCCTATACACTCTACCGTCCAAAGGGATACCCTGCCTCACGGCTATGCTACATGGCGGGAAAGTAATTTTACGACACCCATCAAAAGGCTCACTCGTAAGGATTTTTTTCCCCCGATGACATACACTCATCAACAATGTCTTAAGATATTTTATGAACACCTACTTCATGTTCTATTAGTGTCAATTCTTATATTACTGACATATTATTTGCAGTTTTTCAATGACTTACCTAATTATGGTCATCCGTCACGACATTGAATAAATTGCATAGAAAGTGTCAGTATTTTTAGAATGATCGCCGATACAACAATAAGGTAAAGTCAATAAAATATCCTGAGATAAAGTTGATGAGTGTATATTTCAATACGTATGTTTCGTTGCAATGCCGTAAGTTGCAATAGAACGAGTGAAAAACAAATGACTAAATGCTGATTGTATTATCTGCTGCAATTCCACGTTATTAACCGAAAGAAGAGGTGTAATTTGGGCCGGTGTACAAGTGCCACTAAACTTAACAACAGCCGAAACAAAAACAAACCCCGCAAACGTAACACAGCGAGCACATTTTCAAATGACATTGAAGGCGTGCGAATGTCTCGCCGTTGGTTTATCTAAACGACCGCGACCCGGCGCCGTATCACCCACCTTATAATACGAGACTGTAATGCCGGGAAAATGTTGCCCCGACGTATGCTCCGCGTATATCTCGACTAGTGTTTAGTTCTGGCGCTGTTGTGTTCGTGTAGAAAATCCAATTAAATGACGAAAATAATATACCGAAGCGTACTGGAAAAACTTTAAGTAGAGGAAGGTGGCCTAAAACGGACGTGCTGCCTAAAGCGGATATAGAATTTATTTTCAAAATAATAATGATTTTTTTTAATTTAATTTTAGATAGTTTCCGTCATACTTATTGATGAGGATATGTGAAAATTTAAATCACCTTGTCTCTTTGGCAGTGGAAAATTCTATCCAGAATTTCCGCTTTAGGCAGCATGCCCCTTTTGCAGAAAAAATAACACATTATGAGCAATAAATTTTGAAATAAATTTATCCGTACTCACTCATCAACAGGAATTGTTCTTTTTGTCACGAAAAAGTCTTTAATTTTGATAAAGTAGGTATGAAAAACACCAAACCAAAACACCTTTAGAACCCACAAAAATTATGCCGCTCAAGCTCTGACGCTAGGCTCGGATTCCACCAACAAAGAGCCTTATAAAAGGGTCTCATAAATATGCAAAGCAGACTAAAGTGTTAAAATTTTATTATAAGGAAAAAAAACATTGATAAGGACAACGGAAAATGGGGCCCATAAAGGAATTAAAGTTACGATAAAAAGACAAATAGCACACGGAAAGCGGAACGATAAATTATTTGGCGGTAAATTACAGAATTTTCTTCCACAAAATTGGAATAATTGAAAATTGGTTTCTTTATCTGTGGTCACTACAAATGGGTAGAAAAAAAGTATGTCAAATTGTCTTAATGTACTCTATGTTTTAGGTCAACCGATTTAAGGTTCACAATAAATTTTACAGTTTTGTGTACTCTAATGTGCTGTTGACTGTATGTTGGACCACTTTAATGTTAATTTGTATAAAAAACATCGTTCTTGTTGTTAAATAAATTAGATGAATTCCATCACCAGGAGAGATAATAATGCATCGTGTTCTTGCCCTTCACCTAAGTTATCGAGGATTGGCGCAGTATCTATATCTAACTATTTCATTCATATCAGTCAGACGTCATCAAGTCGTCTGCACTCTCTGAATTCATATCATCGAGCACGCCAGAAAGTGGCTAGTGATGAATTACTGTATACACGTGATGGAAAGTCATGGTACTTTCCATCACATGCGAGGACCGATGAACGGATAGAGTGATAGTGACAGCAGCATTCCAATCCATACTGCTCAAGGTTTTACAGCGGCTTAACGCTATCTCTCTTTAGAAATGCTGTTATTGGTGGTTTGTCTTGCACCATTCAGGTGCCCGAAGGTAATAATTGAACACTAGGGCAAGATTTTATATTATGACACCCCTGTGTAAATGAAAGATGGCACTTTCCAAGCTCCTTTTTCGCTCCCAGACCAAATATATATACCCTACAAATAATGAGTAAAGAAAATTTTATAAAATGCACTTTCTAAACAAACATTAATCGATCCATTCCGACCCGAATCATGCTATTGGGAATAATGTATTCAGTTTCGAAATTTATTAAGAAAAAAAGGCCCGGGAATATGGAGGTCGTACTGTCGATAAAAGAGTCATTCCTATACAGGCTGCTAGGGGACCAACTCCTAAAACTGATCTACGCATAAATCGGTACAAGTTTTCTAAAGAAAAATGGGAAAGTGGACGAGATTGATATGGGAGGTCGCTTTTAGGGCATTTTATCATCAATACCTTTTACAACTTTATGCCACGTGGTGTAAATATATATATTTTTAATATAAATGAGCCCGTTTACTATAAGTATTATAATTATATTGTCATTTAGACTAAATTTCGCTACAAATGCATTATAGTACATTATGCTACGAGTAAACTACGTTGGTCATTACACACGAGGCATTATTGCAAGTGCGAGCCGCATGCGAGCGCGGTAAGGAAGCTGAGTATGAGTATGTAATGATCAATGCATAAGAGTTGCATACGATGTTTTTCAACACAATTGCGAGGAAAAAACAAACTTGTGTTGTTATTAAATTTACCAAATAATTACGGAAAGTGGCGCCTACAAGACTACAATTTTTTTTTTGGTCCAGTTTTATCCCTTACTTAGGGAAAGGCAAAGGAAACTAGGTCCGTACAGCCTGGTCTGTTGTCATGTTTCTAGTTATTAAGGCCGTAGCCAAGTCTGTTGTAAGATAAGTCAAAATTGGTTTAGAATAAAAAGGCCAGAGCCAAGAGAGAACAAAATACCTACTACCTACATTAAATGAATACCTATCAAAATATAGCTTAAAACAATATCTACAACTTAATATTTACACTGAAACTTATTCAGTCAGAGTATGTACTAATCCGTTTTGTTAAGTATTTACAAATGTACAGATGTCAAAAATAACGAAATTTCAATGACGTAGGAGTTCTACGTCATTGCGAAATTTATATATTCAAATATCGCCAATAGACGATACAATAAACTCATATATAGGTCTAAAACAGTCTTCATTTTTTAAGAGATGCTGAACAGAGCGCGGTATGTCCTCGTCAGTGCCGTAAATGTCCAAAAGTTTATCGACTAAAACAATCCTGGGAATAGCAAAGGAATGACAGACAAAAAAGAGATGATCAAGTGTTTGCTCAGACGAATTACAATAGTTACAAATTGGGGTAGTTAAAATCCTAATTCTATTGAGATGAGCATTAAACCGACAGTGGCCAAATCTAAGACGACATATTACAGAATAATATTTCCTACTATGGTATGTAGAACCTTTTGTAAACCATGGCTTGACAATTTTCTGATTGATCTCTGCATACCATTTCCCCTTTGTTAAAGCAACTTGACGCCAAGTGTCCACAAATTCGTCTCTCATTGTTTCCTTAACTGTAACTAAAATATCAGAGTCTGGTAAAGAAATTGCTTTTATTGAATTTTGTAAGGGACTGTTTGTTATGACCTTTGCAAGATGATCAGCTTGCTCATTACCATATACACCTATGTGGGAAGGTGTCCATAATAAGATAATGTCATATTTACTTAAATAAAGGTTATAATACTTGTGACCACACAAGATAATTACTTGAGGTATTAAACTTAGGATTATTTAAAGCCATAAGGACACTCATACTATCTGAGACAAGTACCCACTTTTTGACACCTTTCTGTTTCTCAATAAATTTGAGGGCCATAAAAATAGCAAAGCACTCTGCAGTGAAAATACTAGCAATGCCAGGAAGTCTATAGCCATGACCTTTTTTCAAAACTGCATCATAAAAAGCAGCAGAAACACAGTTACTGTTTTTGGCACCATCTGTATAAATTTGACGATAACCTTGCCATTCATGTAACAAACAGTACAGCTCCTCTTTAGATTTTAAAGAATTAACTATTTCAATTTTCAATGGGAAAAACTTTGAAGAATATTCATTTTGATAACATGGCCAAACAGAAGAAACAAACATATTATTAACATTTTGTATGTTCAGTATTTCAGGAAAATATTGAAGATGAAAAATAGACTGTAAACTGCCTATTGAGGAGAAATGCTTAATCTTTTGGACTAGAGGATTGTTATTTATAGAGGAAACTCTCAACATAAAACTAAATAACAAATATTTGAAGCGTAATGTTAATGGGGGTATATTACACTCCACTTGCATTGAAATAATAGGAGTAGAGCACATGGCCCCTGTGACAATACGTAAGCATCTGTTTTGAATTTTATCTAATTTTTCAACTAACCTTTGTGAATTAGAATAACAAAAAAAAGCATATTCAAAGTGGCTTCTAACTAGTGATTTGTATAAAATTAATAGAATTTTGGGATCAGCTCCCCAATAAACCCCGGTTAGTGCCTTAAGTATATTACAGGCTTTTAATGCACGATTTGCCAAGCAATCGACATACATATTAAATTTGAAAGAGCTATGAAAAACCACACCTAAAAACCGGATGCTACTCTCAACTGACAATAATTTTCCCCCATAGTATACAGTAACATTAGAAGCTCTGACTGACTTTTTGGAAAAAACCACCACTCTAGTTTTGTCAGTACTAATTTCCAAGCCTAAATCATTATAATAGGTTTCCAGTTTTCTTAAGGAGGTATTGATTTTATCTAATACATGTGTTAAATTATTGCCATAACAATATACTGCCAAGTCATCAGCAAATTGCAGATTCTGCACTTCTGACCTCAGGACAATATTAAGTTGGAAAATATATAAGACAAACAGTAGAGGACTTAAGATACCACCTTGAGCCACTCCTTTATATGAATACCTAGGACCAAACAGTTGATTATCATATTTTACAAACAATTTGCGACCATTCAAGAACATATAAATCCAATTAACTAATTTTCCAGGCAATTGCAACTTTAACAAGATGGAAGAAAGAATATCAAGATTAACATTATTGAAGGCACCCACAACATCAAAAAAAACTGAAACCAACAATTGGTTTTGAGACAGAGCATTATGGACATCGAGATAAAAATGACTTAAACTTTCCCTTGCTGAACGTCCTCGTCTGAAGCCAAATTGATTAGAAGGTAAAATATTGTTACTCTCAATAAAAAACTCAAGACGCTGTTTAATCATCTGCTCAAAAATTTTGCTGACACAAGAAGTCAAAGCAATAGGTCGATAAGAATCATACAAATTAGAATCTTTACCAGGTTTTAAAATTGGAACTAAGCAATCGGTTTTCCACTCAACGGGAATTTCAGACTTCAGCCATAGATAATTTAATAAATTTAAAAGCAATAGAAGATTAGATGAATTTAATAATTTGAACATTTTATATGATAACCAATCTAAACCAGTAGCAGTATCCTTTCTAGAATTCAAGGCAGCTTTTAATTCAGTGATAGAGAAACTTTCAATTAAAAAACCATTTTGATAGTTGTTTTGATATTGTAAGCTAGGTATTAAATTTGGAACTGCATCTGGAGTGTATTTGTTTAAAAAATTTTGTATCCACTCGTAGTCAGAAAATATATTTTGGGATGTAAATGTTTTATTAAATTTTCGCATTTTAGACCAAATCAAACTCATTGGAGTTAACCTTGAAACCGATGAACAGAAACTTTCCCATGATTTCCTTTGTTCATATTTTAAATTTCTCTTTTTTTTTGCCTGATTGTGTTTGAAATTTATATAGTTTTCGACACTTGGATTTAATTTAAAATTTAAATATGCTTCTTTACAATTTGCCACAGCTTTGGAACATATATTGTTCCACCAAACCATGGCGGATTTTTTTTTGTGAGACTGGTTGTTTTGAAATGATGAATTATGTCTATAAGAGTTAGTTTTTGTTTGAACCGAATTATTTACTGCAGTAATTATAATACTGCAAAAGTCGTTATAGCTGGATATTAAATTAGTTTTATTGATTTCAAAATTAATTAACATTTCATTTACATTTTTTTCATACAATTTCCAATTTATTAATTTCAGATTAGCATGTGCAGGAACATTTGATGATGAAGAGGTGCTGTTACTACCAGAGGACAATTTATATTTAGTGAGTGTTGGAAGATGATAACTTCCCAGAGGATCCGAAAAAACTTGCCATTCACAGTTTAGAGCCAAAGAAGCAGAAACAATTGTTAAATCGAGAGCATTAGGTCTCCAAATATGAGAACCCACTGTAGTGGGCTTACCGTCATTTAACAATACCAGATTATTCTCATCCAAAAAGTCCATAATAACTCTGCCCCGAGCATCTGTAGTATGACAACCCCAAGAGGTGTGATGAGCATTGAAGTCACCAGCCATTATAAAAGGTTGAGGAACATTGTTTATTAAATTATTTAATTTAGTTTTGTTAAACCTAGGAGAACAATTACCTGGACTATAAAAACTTATTATTGATAGCATTTTTTTATTTATCTCAATCTGAATTACAACATTTTGTAAAGAATCATCAAAATATGTATTTATATTACGAAAACTGAGTGTGTTATGAATTATTATAGCTACTCCATTGTGAATATTGCCACAATCATTTCGAACAATGTTGTACCCTTTTATTGTTAATTTATTGTTAGGTTTTAACCAAGTTTCTGAAATTATTGCAATATGTATATAATTATCATATAGAAACTTTTGTAACTCAAGTCGATTCCTTAGCAAACTCTGTGCGTTCCACTGTAGTATACTTAAGTATTCTGTGAATTTAAAGGTGTTTTATTTTTATTCTGTGCAGTTTCTTTTATGAAATTTGTGATGGTATCACAGTTAATTTTAATGTTGTCAGTTTTGTTTAATGTAATAATTTTAATTATAGATTCTGTAAGTAAATTTAGTGCTTTTTCATTTGATAATACCATGTTTATTAATTGCTGGCTGTCTTTTTCTTTATTTAATTTGGGAAAATGATCATTTTTAAGTGCCTCTGAGAATGAAGTGCGTGTGAATTTATTTTTATTTTCTTCAATTTTCTTCTTTTTAATAGGACATTGACCGGATATAGATAAATGATTACCGTTGCAGTGGACGCAAACAGCTTTATCAGCAGAAATAGAGCATTCCTTAAAATTATGAGCTTCTGTACAGATTGAACACCTTTGGCTATTGTGGCAAAACTTGGCTAGATGCCCAAACCTTAAGCACTTGAAGCACTGCTTCACAGGAGGAATATATGGTACAACTGGTATGCGCCACATTTTAATGAATACATGATCGGGAAGAGAGGTGGACGATGCAAACGTGATGGCAACCGTCTGCGTCGGTACCAGTTGATAAGAGTCTTCGATTTTGGCTTTCCGCATAATTCGACGAACACAAATTATTTTCTTTGAGCTGGAGATTGCTTTGAATATTTTTTTATTCGACATATCTGTGGGAACGGAATTTATAACGCCAGTTAATTCTGTGCTACCGGCGGGTATAGAAGCTTTTAAATTTTGTTCTCGTAAAAAAGTTACATTATCCAAGAATGCATTAGCGAAATTTGGTTTGTCAAAGACAACACCAATTTTGAATTTATTTATTTTTTTAAGAAACTTAGTACCCTTAACAAACCGCGTAAAGCAGCTGCTAATGTACATTAAGTCCCTTGAGCCGATCGGGGTATCATTTGTGCTCTCTACAAAAACAATCAGTTCATGTCCAGCGGCGCTGTCTTCGGGGTAGCGTCTGCTATAATCGGTGACCCTGTATGGCGCATATTTATTGACGTCGTCCTCAAAGTTGGTGGAATACTCGGAATCACTGCTGGTATCAGACTCCATAATTATAGAAGGCTGACTATCACCTACTGCTTTTTTTCTTTTCTTCGCCATTTTAATACAAGAACAAAATGGACTTACCTAGTTACAGCTTATTTATATACAATGACCAAAGATATTTACACACTTACGAATCCTAAAAAATACTAGACAAAAAAGAATTAAAAAATATTAATAATGTAGACAAAACCTATACAAATTTTACATTAAATTGTACGAGCTCAAAAAAGACCGCCTATTCTTTTCAGAGGTTCCCGCGCTCCTCGTACAACAACACAGTCTGACTCACAAGACTACAAGTTTTGGTTTTTGTTCTTTTTTAATAATCCTTGTTAGTAGGGACGGCAAAGGGAACCAGCACATACAGCCTCGTCTGATGTACATGTCTACTTTCTTCAGTATTCATCACATTAAAACGCGGATGTATCACATTTTAATGTATTTTGGGAGAGTTTGCCGGCATATTTACACTAACAGCCTATTGATGGAGACTGACGAAGTAGATCGACCACGAAAATGCTCCTCGCCTTTCTCATCAAATGCACTTTTGTTTCACTAAATCTTTATATTGTTCTTCGCCGTAGACACTTATTAAAAAAAACAGCACATTTTTTTTACAGTAAACATCACTCTGACACAATATTAATTTATCAAAACAAATATGACGACTTTCAAAGGGCACAGAAAAACCGGCTGTGCATCCGGAGCAGCAGCAAAATAATAAATAAAATAAATAGTGTTTCTAAATACGATTTAGTTACGTCAATTTGTGTTTATAAACATGGAATAAAATGTTTATTTTTCATCATAACTCTAAAATAATTTAATATTCGTAAACATATTCAGTGTTTGGCGCGTTTCAGAGGTTCGGATTTAGTTCATTAATTCAAAAATTGTTTTAGAGTGGATTTTGTGCAGTGAAAGTGGTGTTATTTTGATGCATAAGGTTCTATGTGGACGTTCAATTATGAATAGTTATTGAAGATATGTCTCGTGATGTGTTTGTTATTGAGAATTTTATAGTGATTTTCACAACCTCATCAGTCGCCAACATGAACTCTGTTACCATTAAATTCGCGCCGAGCACTCCCTAGATGCGTTAAAATGTGTGAAACCCCTGTTTTCACGTAAAATTAATTTCATTTTTATTCATTTCACACATATTAATACAGACTAAATATATTTAAGACTGTATGGGATAGACCCTATACTACCCCAAAAATATAGGTAGAATTTAACAAAAAAAAGGATTAAGAAAAAGAAGTGTTTGGCGCGTTTCGTGGTGTCAGTCAGATTTTTTTCGATAATTCTTAAATTGGTTCAGAGTGGATTTTGTGCAGTGAAAGTGGTGTTATTTTGATGCACAAGCATCCGCGTTGATGTGCAATTATACAGAATCATTGAAAACACGTCTTGTGATATGTTTGATGTTGTGGTGAAAACCACTTGAAAAGTGGTTTTGTCCACTTCATCAGGCACCATCATGAACTCTGTTACCATTAAATTCGCTCCAAGCACTCCCTAGATGCGTTAAAATGTGTGACAGCCATATTTTAACGTAAAATTCATTTCATTCACACATTTCACCCACTCATTATTTCATAAGGCTACAGATAAAATATACACTAAAGACTTGGCTGTATGGGCTAGACCCTTTGCCTTCCCTAAAATATAGGGTGAATTAAAAAAAAAGGATTAAGGAGTGTTTGGCGCGTTTCGTGGTGTCAGTCAGATTTATTTTCACTAATTCAAAAATTGTTTCAGAGTGGATTTTGTGCAGTGAAAGCGGTGTTATTTTGATGCACAAGCATCCGTGTTGATGTGCAATTATGTAGAATCATTGAAAATGAGTCTCATGATGTGTTTGATGTTGTGGTGAAGATCACTATAAAAAGTGGTTTTATCCATTTCATCAAGCACCATCATTAACTCTGTTACCATTCAATTCGCGCCAAGCACTCCCTAGATGCGTTAAAATATGTGGCACCCATATTTTAACGTAAAATTAATTTCATTCATACATTTCACCCACTCATTATTTCATACGACTACAGATAAAATATACACTAAAGACTTGGCTGTATGGGCTAGACCCTTTGCCTTCCCTAAAATATAGGGAGAATTTTAAAACTAAAACTAAAAAAGGATTAAAAAAAATACTATGACGCACTAGTAAGTAATATTATGCACGAGTGCATAATATACTGTATTATGAGCCTAAAAACGGTGTAATAAGAGTCAATTTAAGAGCAATTGTGTTGAAAAGTATTTTATAGTGGAACATTTAGTTAGTCTACGGATTGCTACCTTATTTACTCGACAGCACAATAGTCTTAATAAAATGAAAACAGCACAATTTGGCTACCACATTCTAAGAGCTACTTTCAATATCAAATGAAACCCGCATATTCAATACAAACTAAGCGCATTTTAGAAAGTCAACTACCCTTTTAGTAAAAGCAAGTCGGGCTTAGATCGGGCAGAATAAAACGAAGCCTGAAAAGTGTATTCAAACCTACGGGATTCTTAGATTCACTAGACACAGAGGGGCAACGTCCGTTGATTGATGAGGGATAATAGGTACCTTTCCAAGATCATTGAATACCTCTGAAATGCTGCTAAAGGTAGCGTGGCCAAAATGACAGCGGCTCAATGGTAAAAAGTTGTAACCGACATCATCATCACCAGCCCTTTGATGTCCCCAGTACTGCCTTCCTTATGGATGGAAGAATATAGGGAGATTGGGCCATAACCCACCACGCTGGCCCAGTGCGGGTTGGTGGGTATTAACGTATGCAGATGCAGCCAGGACCAACGGCTTAACGTGCCTTCCGGAGCACGGAGGAACTCGAGATAATAAATTTTTGGTCACCCAACCTATGACCGGCCTTAGCGAACATTGCCTAGTTTACGCAATCGCAGGCCAAGCGCATTATGCCACTGCGCAAGCGAGCTCCAGTAACTGACATGTTAAGCGGTATTTCGCTACTGTGCAATATGAGTAAATAAGGCCGACAAAGCTTCTTATCCCAATGCGGCCGCAACAAAGCTTTCGATCGATTACCGCCCTTGTATTGTCGACAAATCTCGAAAAATATACATAAGGGAACTCAAAGTAGGCATACCGACTGTGTATTGTCGACATAAGGGAAGGTGCAGAGAGGCAGGCATACCAACTTCCTAAAATAGCCTAAAACAACACTTCTGTCTACAAAAGTGTTTCCGTATATCCAGGGACTTCTATTCCCATTTACGGAAGGCAACAAGTTTGGTGGGAATTTATCCATCATTAACGGCCGATTTGGTCAAATAGTCAGGTTATAGGAGAGAGAGAGCAAGACTTGTGATTGACACATTTTGTCTTTAGTCATGATTGTTTTTTACTTTACTTTTTCCGTTATCTAGTATCCATTACACAAGTGCTTATGCTACTTATTTTGGGCTAGATGATAGGTGTGAATGTAAGAAATATTTATTTATTTATTTTATCATTCACAAAAAATCTCACGCACGTCGACTATATGAAATACGCAATCTGAAATACGAAACCGGAACCAATATCAGGTCAAAGTAGCAATTTATTATGATTGTTTGAAATATACAGTGGAAATACCTATACGCGGAGGAACGTATGCTATAATTTGACTGCTCGCTGACATAATATTATATTCACTAGTCTTGCCTGCCATTCACGAGAGCATATAATTTCACATTTTAATATTTAATATCGTTCGCTCATGAAATATGTTTACTTGAATATTTTTCCATGACAAAATTTTAACTTTCAAGCAGAACTAATGAAAAGAAATGATACTTTCTACGTTTATGTTCGTTAAGTAACGGTAATAATTTAAATATGGTGTGGTGTTAGGAAAAAGTTTGAAATAGATATACAGCACTATCCATTTGAAATAAAACTACGGATTTAAGTCACGTGCGACTTTAGACGTTAACATATAATTATTGATTTCACGATATTGATGGCGGGTGATTTACGTATGTGTGTATGTAATTTCTGGATTGACTCCATAACAAAAGTTGACCATCAGGGCGTTGGGAATACTTGACAGAATTTTGCTGGTGCCCAAAATTCACCATGCTTTTTGTCAAAATTACCAGGACCGGACCTTGCAGGTGAAATCTGTTTTGAAAATAATTTTACCGTGCCTCAGGTAAAAAATCATTTTCGGTGATAAAAAAGTTTAACTTGCCACAAAATATAAAAAAATAATATTTCCATTATCAGTTAAGTTCATCTATAAAGTACTTATTTGTCATAACAAGAAGTTGAACAGTCTTCATATTATTATACTTAAGCTCCCGATGTTGTAATCCAACCAAAGGATTTGTGGCCTGGTACTTTAAGTAACTTTGCCTCTAACTTGGTGTATTTCAAGTCGAAAGCAAAGTGCTTTGGCCAATAATTTTACGATGGATTCTAGTAGATGTATCTAGCAAGTTTAGCTTAGATTACACACACAAATACTATGAGGGCTTACAGAGGATGGATGATGGATGGTTACAGTGGAAATAAGGACAGTGAATAAATGTTACAATAGCACTTGACACGAAAGGGTGAGGTGCCTATATGTAGGTTATAAAATCTGACTTATAGATGAACCCTGAACCAAAAATATACATTACTTAAATCACTTACGCACTGGTATTAGCTGGACGCAGTCAAAGAGTATCGGATGTATTTAGGGGAGATTTAAGTTAACAATTTTGGTCCCCCAAATAATAATATATATCCAGTGCATAAGGTATATCAGTAATTCGTAATTTGCCATTTCATTATTTCCTTTTAAGGTTAACCTCTAGAAGACTTACATTAAAACATTAGGGCCGCCATATGAAGTGTCAGACGGAGAAAATAAGGATGATCTGTCACAAATGGGGCGAAAGATCAAATGCCTAGTAAAGAAAACAAACCGTAGCTTATATTAGCAGAACGTGAGTTGAAATTTCATGTAATGTGCCTCAACATCCATTCTGGTCGGAATAAGTCGAATAATCTCCGCTGTAGGTACGCACGTCGCCGCCAGGTCATTATTCTTTCGACCCCACTCTAAGTGACTTCATTGTCGTTTTCACTTCCTTCCCTTCTTAGGGAATAATTTCAATTTTAAGAGAACCACTGACAAAAAATAATCATGTTATGTTTCCTCTTCCGCGAAGCCCGGCTTACAGCTTCTATTTACAAAACGGGGGTTTGGTGATATTTTGGACGCTAGGTTTTATAAGTTTCTATATAAAGAGGATGAATATAGAACGTCAAAAGCGTGACGACGGAACGTTACAGTGCAAGCAAAGTTTGGTCGAATCGGGGACGCGCGAGATATTTATGACTTCCTCCGTGTTCCCACAGGCTCTCGGGGTTCAAAAGCTAATAAAACGATGTCACATAATGCAAATTTTAAATGAAATTCCATGACAAATTTGCCACACTGCCTTGTTACAAAGTTCTTTGTGAAGCGACTGATTGGTTTATTATAATTTGATTTGTTGACCTGATGAATGATGACCCTCTACATATACGAGAAAAATAATAATGTAGAAAGTGCCAGCCCCGACTCACACCAAGACTGTCGGAAAATCGACTAAGGGAGATTACCTGGTGCACCATTATGAGGGCAACCCACCAACAACAACAGGGTTGCTGACAGGCAGGTCACTAGCTGTAGAACCTAAGCCAAGACATTGAACATTAAAGATGGGAACGGTGTTATCCAAATCACTCTCTCCGTTCATCGGTTTCTCGTCCATTCCATCACTTTTTCATACATGCTGATCTGCACCTGATCATCTATACTAATAAATAAATAAATATTTTTACACTCACACCTATAATCTAGCCCAAAGTAAGTAGCCTAAGCACTTGTGTTATGGATACTAGATGTCAGACATATCTTTAATATAATAGTTAATTATACATACCTATAACTACGAACTAGTGTATAGTGTTAGCAAGAAAGTCAATCGCACGCTTTTGGTTGGATTACTCAGTGTGTACGAATTAGCGAATCATTATTCAAAACAACTGTACTGCGATTGGTCTATATTTCTCCCATTGTGCCCATTATTGGGAACCATTTTACCCATTTGGGCAGGTTTGGCTTTTAATTTTAAGTTCTGGGTCGGGCAGAATTTGCTGAACGTTAAAAAAAGTTGCAGAATAAAAAAAATACTTTAATTTTATATAAATTGGATTAAAAAAACTTAAAATTTTTAATATTTCATATTATTGTGACTTGTTGAGAAATTATATTTTTGAACTGGCAACTTCTGTATCGTGTGGGAGAATTTGTCGTTCGATTATCGACTATGAGCAGTAAACTATTCGAAATAAGGTTTATTTTCCTATGAACGTAACTGATATGAGTATGAGTTCTACCCTTTCTCTAAAAAACGCAATATAGCCATGCGTGAATAAGAATAATTTATTCCAAATCAGACGGGCGCACAGCGATCATAAATGCAGGTGAGCCGGGACCCCATTATCTACTTCAATCTACGTCGATTCATTCATACGCGGAGTACAGCGCAGACAGATTGAAGGAGAAACACAACAAACATATTTGTCTCTGTCGCGCGGATTCAGTGTGTTGCGTCCAGTTAATCAGTTTGACCTTGAACGATTTCAAGGTCAAACTGTATACGTCTGACGAGCGGACGTGCGTATATAAATGTTGAAAATATACTACATAAACATATATACAACCATGACTCGGAAACAAACATTTGTAGTCATCACAAAGTTTGCCCCTACCAGGATTCGAACCCGGGACTTCTTGGCCAATACCTAGCAATCTGAGCATTCGACCAAGGCAGCCGAAATATTATAAAGCTGAAGAGTTTGTTCGTTTGTTTGTTTATTTGGTTCGTTGGTTGGTTAAACGCCCTTATCTCAGAATCTACTGGTTCAAATTGAAAAATTATTTTTGTGTTGGATACTTCATTTATTGAGGAAGGCTATAGGCTCTCTGGGGAAAGACTGGTGAATTGCCTCGCGGCAGACCCCAGGCTCTCCCCGTCAGAAGGGCTGGAGGGACACCGGAGTGGTTTAGTGGCGTATTCCCGACTCGATCTTGAGTGGGCGAGTCCCACACATGTCGGCCGTCTAGCTAGCGGCCGATAACGTGCGCAAATGCATTCCACTCCGTCAAAAAAAAAAAAAGGCTATAGGCTCTATAACAATCGATATTAACGCGAGTGAAGCCGCGGGCGACCACCAGTATTATATAAAACCGGCCGTCAAATAATAATTCTTATTATAAAATACACAACTACGCTCAAAACTTATTGACATCTATTGTAACCAAACCAGTAAATACTTCCAGTTGAGTGCCGAAAATAAATTTTATAACAAGTGCAAACTCCAACGGAATTATTTTGCTCGAGTTTGTCTTAAAGTTTCGGAAATAAGATTCACGAATCACAAAGATTAATATCTACAGGGAGTTTCCTTTTGTTATCTTAGAGAATGAATAATAAAAGTTTTATGTACATTTTTTTATTGGATTATTTTCATTAAGAAGTTGCGAAACACATTTCCGAGATTGTTCCGTTTAACATTGCGAAGCTACAAATAGAAATGGTGAGATTGGCTGTCCGAGAAGTCAAGCCGAGCTCTTGGTGTTTTGATAGGGAACAATTTAAAAAGAAGAATGTTGATGTGACGTACATGTGTGTTTACTGCGAGCTATTAAAAGGGATATAATAGAGGAGTGGTAACTGCTGGTTTGCGGAAGGTATGTAATGAAGATCTTCATCCGCACCGGATGTTTGGTCGGTGACCGCGGTCCGATATTGTATTATTCTGGGTTCTGCCAGAAACTGTGTAGTTGTTATTTTCAAGTCTTGCTAATTTCGTTCTACCTCAATGTCGTTAGTGTTGATTTGACTCCATTGTTGTTATTGTCCGCTGTCACACTTTTCGCTAATCAACCATTTCTCGGTTATAACAAACTTTATTTGTGTAAGAGCGGTTACGCACTACGTCCGATCCGATCCGAATCCGTGAAAAATTATTGGACTTGAAAACTCGGACAGATAAGTTATCATAGAAATAGTTCTAAGGCTACAAAAGACCATATTTTCACGGATTAGGATCAGACATAGTGCGTAAACGCTGTAACGCTATGACGTAGCCGCTACAGGGACAATTCTATTCTGCTCTGATGCTAGCCTATCATCTTTTGCATTAGCACTAGCAAGGAACAGTTTTCAATAATCAAAGAAATAGGACGTATTCTTACTCTCTGTTCTTTGATATAAATCCATTAGGAGAAAGGTAGGGCAACAAGAGCTTTCCCATTCAAGTATAGAACGCCCGTTTGGGGAACCTTTTTAGAGAAGACTGTATTTAAGATTCTAGTATGCCTTATTGTAGATATTCCTAAGAGAAGCGGCTTACTGCTTTCGCTAGAAAGGCATTGTGATTGTAGCAAGATGACTGGATCCCCGTGCTTGTCAAACCATCGCTTCATGTTTTTAATCTACTAGGGAGGCGGCAGCTATGTTAGTCAATTTCTTCTTGGCCTATCTATATCCTTAGTGAAGGTTTGAAATAAGGTACCTGCGGCATATAAGGCCGAGGGTATAATAATGCCCACATTTGAAAACTCGCACTAAAATATTTCTACTCTTGTTCAAACTTCATTTAGGCATGCCTAAGACCGATAGGTATACTCCCGCCAAATATTGCAAGTAGCGACTAAGCTGTGACAGGCTGCGCTAAAAAACTCTTATTTATAATTATTGGTCACAAGGAAATGTAAGTATTTTGATTAAATTGGTATTTAGCAGTAAAAAGTAACGTAGGTTTATTAAGCATTAGACATTATTGTATGCAACCTATATGGTGTTCATCATAAATAACAGCTATTTTTGTTTGAAATTTAGGTTTTTATAAAAAAAATGCTAAGCGGCTAATAATGTCCACTGGAATAGGTCTGATGGGATCTTATTACCCTACCTTTCCTTCTTCTGAATTGATATGCCTCCACGACATGCTCTGTGAATGCGAAAAAACCTGCGTTCTGCTATGGCAGCGGCACGAGGGCTTAATTCTGCTATGGCAGCTGTAGAACGACCCCTCGTTGCAGACCGATTTAACATACCCAGACGTAAGCTGAGGAGCCACTTGAAAAGTGGAAATACGATATTATGGCGCTTAGGATGCAATTCTGTATATGAATGAAGCTCAAGAATGCGATCTTGTCAATAGAATCATAAGATTTGCAATTAATGGGATGCCACTTACTCCTAAGCTTATTCGTAGACTTAGCATTCGTCTCTTGCGAAAAATATAAGCTAAAAGATAACTTCAACAAAGATGTTGACCTAGCTGGCAAAGACTGTTTAAAGGTGTTTTTAAAGCATCCAGAAAACCCCAGAAACTATAAGTTTTTTTAGTAATTTCTTATGAAAAGAAGATTTTATTTTTGGGCCCGTGGTGGTATAATAAGGCCCATGGTGAGAGTTTTTAAAAATTATTATATTTCTTTCCATGCTGAATTCTGTGTTACTAATTATATTTTAATCGTTTCTTATATAAATAACCTTTGTGCTGAACTACGTTTTGTTATATTTTTTTTAATAATTTCCGAGATTTTTAGTATTAAAGTTAGGTGGGCCTTATTTGCCGCAGGTACCTTATGCTAACGTAAATCGTTATGTTGATAATAACATAACGATGTTTTAAGTCTCGACTTTATTTCCTTACTGACAACATCTACGGGTCAAAATTTGCACAATTTCAAACTTACCAGTGTAAGAGTGTACATGAGAGAATAGCACCCAGTGGTACTGTTCTCTCATGTACACTCCACTGTCTACTTGGACTAGTATGTCATCTGCCCTGCTAGCTATAAAAAAAACACTATGACAATTTCCAGAAGGAGGTTGAAAACCTACACACAAAATGCCACATACGGCCTTGCCGCAGCGATCAGTCAGGGTCCGATTTAAGAACTCGGTGACGATAAAATCTAATGCGCTCACATTCTTAGCGCATTTCTCAAATCGAACCACTGAGAGCAATTCGACATCACGAGAATACTGAAACTGGATTTCTAGTTTCGACGTGCATTACATAATGGTGAACTAAGCACTATGAAAGGGTCCAAATCTCATGATATAATTTTGCCAAATACACTATCTGTTCATGATGGAGGGAGCATAATAAAATCGAAATGAGCATGGGTGAAATTCATAGTTGTGTTGAGTCCCAATGAATAATAATCGGAACATTTACCTACACCCTCTCTAATTCCTGTTTTTTCTGATTTTGAAACTTCAAGCTCCATTATTTTTGAAGAGACGTATACTTATTTAAATGTGCTATGTCAATTTCAATTGAAATAAAAAATCAATGTTGTTATTTAAAATTGTATGCGACATAGCCTTCCCTATGGATGGAATAATATAGGACGATTACTTACCTGCACGTGACTAAAACAAACTCCGTCTAGTGAAGAATAAATCTGGCCTCGTACACCTCACCCATTTTTCAAGTAGATCCACAGAGAAATAAGACTCCACTGCCGCTAAACTGCAGAAATGGCGCCTTCATTTACTTCAGTTCGCGCCTTAAGAAGTCCGGTGATAGATAGCACCCAGGAAATACGAAATCTAACTTAGGTATGACCAACTTTGTGCTTCTTGTTTACTACCTGGGGGCAGAGGAAACGCATTTTCATCTGAATTAATACGTAGCCTAATTCTTAAGCAACTTTGGGTTCACTAATCCTCTACGTAACTAACGGAACTACGCTTCTGCGAGCTTTGTGAAATTTTATCTCGTTTGGTTGGGTTCCGTTTTATAGTTATTGTTTTAAGCGGTTCAGCTGGCGGCCGCTAAGTCCGGTTGGTCCTTGCAAAAAACTTAAGGAGGCTTATAGAATTAACGAATTAAATACATAATATTAATTAGGCAAACATTATTAGAGGAAGACTGCTTGTATGAATGGGGATATGACTGCGAAAGACGTGGTTAGTGCGATTACGATAAATACATGAGAATTGAAGACGTATTGCGCTGACCTCTAATAGTATTAGTGATTTCAAATAATTAATACCCACCAATCCTCACTGGTGGGTGAGGATTGGTGGGTATTCTCGTTATATTATACCTAGCACATTTCTGTGATATATAACGAATTATAAACAAATAATGTCCCCACCGCTGGGGCACACGCCTTCGCTACGGATGAATGAATAATATAGGTAGAATGTTAGCCGTGTGGTGACGGCAGAGTAGAATACAATTGTCACCACCCCAAATCTCTCCCGTGGGTGTCGTACAAGGCGACTAAGGATAAATCAGTGATGAGGAATGGGCAGCAGCATTCCTCTTATACCACCACTTATCCACCTAGAAATATACTGCGACTTTTGAGCCCGATAAATGGCAATAGGCTCGCCACCTATTACATGGGACCTGACATAATTGGCGAAACGTGGGTGCTAGTTCACCTCTGCCTACCCCTTCGGGGATATAGGCGTGATTTATGTATGTATGTATGCATGTAGAATGAGCACGATGGTCTAGTGCAGATTGGTGGGTATTAACGACTGTAGATTCAGCTGGGACCAAAAGCGTACGTCAATACGTTTCGAAGTACGGAGGAACTTGAGATAATAAATTTTTGGTCACCTATCCGATGCGACCGGCTTTAGCGACATTGATTGTTGAGAATTGGTGGGTATTCTCGTTATATTAATCCTTATAGCCTATGATCCAACATTAAAGGGCTCTAACTAATAATTCTCTTGGTTGTAACTATTTCAAATTAGTACCTACTACAACTGAATCCAGTCACATTGCCGTTTGCTATAATTATAAGACATAAATATTAAGATAAATATACGAGTATGTCTTCCAATAATCATTCAATAATCATTTGTTTTTATGTAAACAACTGCCTTTTAGTTTGATTTGACGCAATTTATTAACAATTTTGAATTCCTTCAATTTCGCTTACTAATTTGCAAAGATTGCAATCACCCATTCCTATACAAAATCGGTAACAAATATCTGGAAATAAAGCGTTGTCGAAAACACAGGGCCACCGCGATCAGTGGGTAATTTTGTAACTACAAGCAATAGCTTTCGGTTTGGCTCCAATTTACTTTACACAGCTCCCCTGTTCCTCGATTGACCGGATTCAGGGATGCCCAACCCAAAACTAAAGCATCGACCGATGTAGTTTAAAAGTAATAATCTACTCTTTCAAAAGTGAAAGTTTTAATTGTGCGACCATCGTCGATTTTGGCAATATTTTCCTGCTTGTTTTAAAACTTTATGTAGTTTAGCGGAAAGTGCGAAACAATCGGTAAAGTTTTGACGACTATGATGTAAAATAGAAATCTACAGTATTGATGACGAATAACAAGGGATTGGATGTTTTTATGACAGCTTCCTGACATATAGTATATAAAAAAGCATAAAACTAACTACACCGACCCTAAGAACCGGGCACCGGAATGATAATGATGAAATATTTAAGTATATAAGATCATAATCATTTAATCGTCCAGGTTATCAGGATTGTTACTCTTATCATCATAAAATTTGATTTTCGTTTCACCAACAAATCTTCAAGACGGGCAACATTGGTCAACGTAAATAAATATTCGGTAGCCCAAGGAGCATAAGGAAGAAAAATGTTGCCACAATACAGTAATTGAGGTGCATTTATCGGGCAATTGGCCGCCGTCCCCTGCGTTTCCGTTCGTTAGCCGAGCGCGGAAATGTTCCGGAAAATTGTTGCGATTCGCACACAGAGCTCGACTATGTAAATCGGAGCCGAGGCAGAGCAAGCCGTCTTTGCGCGGCGAAATGTCTGCATTCGCTGCTGTGTAATGTGTGGAGTTGGCTAGCGAAAGCTGCATTCCGTCACTTTTCTATACATTCACTCATACCTAGCACCTTTGCGTGATATATAACGAATTCCGTGATATATAACGAATTATAAATAAATATATCATCGTCATCAGCTCTTTAATGTCCCCACTGCTGGGGCACACACCTTCGCTACGGATGAATGAATATAGGGAGAATAAGCATCACCCACCACTCTAGCCTAGTGCAGATTGGTGGGTAACTGGGTATTAACGACTGCAGATGCAGCTGGGACCAACGGCTTAGCGTGCCTTTCGAAGCGCGGAGGAACTCGAGATAGTATTTTTTGGTCACCTATCCGATGACTGACCTTTGCGATATTGCTTAGTTTACGCAGCGTGCCCCGACCGAAGGGACATTAAAAAGGCTGGTAACATTAAAAGGCCCAATCTCCCTATATTCTTCCATCTATAGGGAAGGCCTGTGCCTCAGCAGTGGGGACATTAAAAAGGCTGATGATGATGATGATGATGACATTAAAAGGGCAATATTTTGTATTTTTTTTATCAGCAGCTCAGACAGCAGAATTTCACGGAATCTATACAGACATTCTGGTACTATCCCAAGACAATACCACCAACACACCAAAGGCTACACGTAAGTACTTACGCGTGTGTTGCCAACAATAATTGTCGTGTCAGTAACGAGGCAAGCAGATGTTGCTGTTTAATTAAAACTTTGAACCATCGTTATCCCACCCTTCGACGTTATTGGACCTCCCATGGCATTTCAGTCGGCACTCGTAAGCTATAAACTTTTGCCACTCAGAATTTTAGGTCATAATCCGTCCTCGTCAATAAAATTTTCTACGAACATTGTTTACCCGCTTGAGTTTGTGAACGGTAATATTGTTAGAAATAACCTTTCGACGGAATGAATGGCCTTCCAGTAGGCCTATTCGCAAACTTTTTTGACCCTTGAGAGTGATAACCACTGAACTATTTACTGATCCATTACTACTTTACTATAACGCAATTGTGACACTTGTCCTGAAACCTTGAAAACAGTAATAGATAAGTAAATAGTTCGGTGATCATCACTTTCAACTGTCAAAAAAATTTAGCGAATAGGCCTACAGTATCCCAGCAATGTTTTTAATATTGTAATAATTATAACGTTTTTCTTGTGATAACTGAAAATAGGTACATTATAAAAAACTCGAATGGGTAAAAAATACATACATACATACATAAATCACGCCTATATCCCCGAAGGGGTAGACAGAGATGAACTAGCGCTCACGTTTCGCCAATTATGTTAGGTCCCAGAGGTGGCGAGCCTATTGCCATTTATCGGGCACAAAAGTCGTAGTACATTGCTATTGCTAGGTGGTATAAGAGGAACGCTGCTGCCCATTCCTCATCATTGATTTATCCTTAGTCGCCTTGTACGACACCCACGGGAGAGATTTGGGGTGGTGACAATTGTATTCTACTCTGCCGTCACCACACTGCCAAAAAATGGTATCTTTAAAATTATCTTAGGCGCCATTAGACGTTTTTTTAATGAAAAGAACTTTGAACGTTTGGTTATGTTTGAGTTAACCATAAACATTAGTCAAACGGAATAAAAGTTGTGGGAAGGGAAAATCAACCGGCGAGTAGGTACAATCCATTCCACCTAGTGAATGACATTAGTACATAGATATTAACACATTCAAAAACTTTACACGAAGGTTGTGATATCGAGTTTTCTCATACTCAATGTCCCAAAAAAAACATATAGTATAATTTTATAAACTGTTACCTTAATATTATTATGCAAGCTTGATATATAAAAGATTCAATCAATAATGAATACCTGAATAATGAATAACTGGATTTTATAATTATCAACCTGTCTCGATAGTGCTCGCGGCCGCTCGCTCAGTCTACAATTGCAAATCCTTAGGAGTGTACACTAAAGCCAGTCATTGGCTGGGGGAACAAAAGTATTATCTCGAGTTTCAAAGGCACGATAAGCTGTTGGTCCTGACTTCAGCGTAGTGGGATATGACCTATTCTCCTTGTATTCTTCTGTTCATAGTGAAGTTCTATGCCCCAATGGTGGATATGATAATGATTTGCAGTACAATATTGATTTCTATATAACTGTAGGCTACTCTCCTACATTTATTTAGTTTATTTATAATAATTACATATATTATTAAACTATTTATCATTGTATCTATATATTACACATAAAATAAATAATCACCTATACAACCTATTTATGTAACTGACGTGCACCCCGCGCCGCATCGCGTTGCCTAGCAACGAATCAACAAGTTCTCGAAATTACACCACGAAGCGAAGTGCACGTTGCATTCTCTTAAATATTAATTGTAAATTCTTTTTTAATGTAAATTGTGTATTTGTGTGTGTATATGTTATTCCTTTACTGAAGAACCAAAATACCAAATAACCTTTATGACAGGTTTTATATTATTAGCTCGCATCCTATTGGGACTTAAATTAATTGGTCACATAGGTCGAAGAAACCCCAAATATATGGAGCGATTTTTGATATTAGTAACCGGAAAAGGGGATGGTGGAAGACAGTCGGATCAAATTTTTAAACAGGTCGAGAATTCAGTCTCATCACCGACTGTTTGTAAAATTGCTTACTTGATTACCTACTGCTTGCATGAAGCGAAGATCGTCTTATACAGATGGAAGCAGATTGCCAAAATCAGCAATGGTGATAGGGAATTTCTTATATTTTCCTCTGCTTACCTCCTCTGAGAAATAAGACCTGATAAGTCAAAGCATTATTTAAACTTACGGTTTATTAAACTTATTTTATATTGCAATATTTACCTTATACTTATATCAATATCACAAATGGCACAAGATAAAAAAAGCATATAGACTGATATGTAATAAACCCGTTTTCTTCGTTTCGTTGATTAACGAAGTCGGTGAAACATAAGAGAATTGTTGTACATAAAGACAATCATTCGTTAAAGACTATTTGACTTTGTTAATGTCCCAAAATGTACTTGTGATTGCCCTAGGGAAATTACGTGAAACGAAGTAATTATAAGAAGAAAGTAGTACATGGAACAATAAATTACTTTTGTATAATTGAAGGATCACTGCGGACCGAATCAGAAGACAACTTTGTATTTTTATTTTGCCGTGTTTGTTCAAGGGAACTTTTGAGCTTCGATTCGTTCTATAAATTGTTTAAGTTTTAACAGTTCGCTAGTTGCTTGTTTGTTTTTACAATGGAAACGATTTTTCATTTATGTTCCTCTCTAAACATTTAAATGGTAAACGATAGATACCATTGCAATGTTTTTATATTTAATTATAATACTTGTGCAATACAACAATAATAATCATAACACTGTTATTAGTTGATTTCTAATACTTATGTTTTTACATCTATAATTACATACACATACATACATACATAAATCATGCCTATAATTAGATGTAACAAATTACTCCATTGTTTGAAAATAAATTACGCACAATAATAAAACCCCATTACAATAAGAAACGAAACTGTAAAAATTACACAACCATGCCGAGTTTTTTTAATTAATTGGTAATAACAAACACACAAACAAACAACAAACAAGAAAAACAATGTAACGGGGATTTATGTGCTAAATTCCCACTAAAAATCTGTCCTTCCTTACTACAGCAAAACCATGCTTTTATACAAACGGCGTACTTGTGTGGACTATCCAATTGGTTTTTGTGAGCAAACTGTGTTTCAGGATTAAAACTTTTAATTGCTCACTTGTTATAAACTGCCCGTGTAGTTCGTGTACCTAAATAATAGTTTACGTTATAAGTAAAACCCGTCGAAATAATGTCAATTAAAGTTCTAGTTCGTACAGCGCTGAGCGCTTTCGAAGTACGTAAGCATCATAAAATATTCAGACGAACGTAAACGCAAAAGCTTCTGAAAGTGTCCTATTAGAGACCATTGTGAATGCAACAGCGTAAACGCAGCGGTTATAGAGTTTGCAAGGATGCACTTATTGCCTTTGATTCGAGATGAACTAGTACGTGAGCTTTAGACGGATCGCTGCTTCTGATATTGTAAGATGCACCCAAGATTTTATACGCCAGGCTTTGTACGGTTGTCTCGCTGTTTGTATGATATATTACTTCAATACAAATTCTAAGTAGTCAGAGCAAGAAGCTCATAATAACATCTAGCGTAAGTGTTTTAAAAAAATGAAGTAAAGTACCAATGGTCCAGAACAGAATAGGACAACCTCATATAAATTGATGGATTACGTGAAAGACTATAACTTGAACCTTAAACACTCACTTGTTTTTATAACACAACACTTGTTTTCATCACTAGCATATTTCTGGTGCAATGCATAAAATGAATCAATAGGGAGAATGGATATATGAAGGGGAGAGGAAGCATATTGCGCCGACCCCAGATAAACCGGGAACAGGACAGGAAATTGACGATAAAATTACTAAATAAAACCATAGAATATTGCGGATATCTTGACGTGTATAAGTTATCATAGCGGTTCGTCATAATAATATTAAAACTGGTCGTAATTTTCACTGGGATATGCAATGTAAAATTTTCAACATAATAACGACCATAAATATATTGTATGCTTGTGCTACAAAAAGGTATTTATGATTCAATTTTTCAGCACAGGCACTACATAGTGGTGGTATATTTATAACGTCAATAAAGTTTATTATTATATTTATTGTTAATAAGAAAACCACAATAAAGGCGCCCACGCGTGCGCCCTCTGAAATAAAATATAACCAGAGAGACTAAATGCGACCGTGTTTGCTTACAAAGTAATCATTTCCGGGTGAATTCATTTGTTTCAGAAAATTACTTGGGAGATTATAAATGCTAAGATTTAGCACCGAAGGCCTCATTAAAAACTTTTATGAGTTTCCTCCAGTTCTCTACGTAGCCGTAGGTCTTTGGACAGACTGACGCCCAAATTTTAATGACTTATATTATTGTGGACCTTCGTATCTCCAGAATATACAATGGCAAATAATTGAAATCTCCGAGTGAAAACGGTGACCTCCAAAGCGGAATTGGTTGAAAGAGAATGTCCTATTAAATTTCAGTTTGACGCCGTACAAGTTGAAAACGGCGTTGTGTAGAAGCAGTAATTCAATCGATTACGAACATAAAAGCGAAATTGTATTGCGAGATGGAATCAACATTCTATAATGGAAGTAACAGCTTTAAGTCTGTAGCTTAATATTTTGTTTGCTATTCAATCCCCGTTTGGCTGGTGGTTGGGGCCGAAAGGCTCGTGTATTTTATTGGGAGTCCAGCGACGAATTAAGAGCAATTCACATCGGACGATTTTCCGTCGGCGGCCCGCTACGTGGCACGACAATCCAATTAATAAGCAAACCTTTCGTATTCACAGGGAATATCAAATGTTTGTCCGGCGTCCAATTGGCCGTTCAAATAAAATATTCATATTATAACAATACATTGTCCGTTCTGATTGCGCGTGGACAATTTTCCGACACATTGTGCCTCGAATTTTGGCGCCTAATCGCGACGTGAAAATTGAAACGCTTCTATTTATAGAGTTTATAAGCTCTGTTTGTTAGTGTTTAACGAATTCATAATTTGTTTGATAGAAACTACAAATTCTATTCAAATATCCTCTAATATAGGTAAGCAGGTTCTTTGCAAACTTGATTCTATATAGTTTCTATTATAAAATCCCAAATTGACCACTTTCAATTCTAACGAAGATATCGATCATTAAAATCGAGCCACAACTTAAAAAAGACGACACGTTGTGTGTTCTTAATTAAAGTCGTTAATAATTACTCTTTGAATAAAATAAATCGATGCGCTTTAGATTAAAATTTGTCTCTTTTATCAAGTGACATGTTTAAGATTGGAAAAGTCTCAGAGAAAATACTCCCCAACACTCGCTAGCTCTTGAAAGCCTATTCATAAATTTCCCTTGAATTAATTCTTAAAAAAGGGCCGTTCGAAAAAAGTCAATAAACAAATTACCATAATTCGTTTAGTTTTCCATAATAATTTCCTCAATGCAAGACTACAGAACGTCTATCGAAATGTCGTCCAAGTAAAAAGAGCCACGGATTCGGCAGCCTAGACGCGTGGCGGAGCTCAAGCCACTCTGGCGTTGTCAGTAAAATAACAGATTACTTTGTCGCGGCTGGCCTGATTTCCCACAAGATTGCTGAATGAAGGTAAGAAGTCAACCACTGTTGTGGCAACGTCGGTGCCTTAGTCATCGCGTTTCTAATTTTGTATTTCACTCCATCAAACCCGCAATGTGCCCCTGAATATTTCATTACATTCTTTGTGTTCGCTGGGAATAATAATATATTATTTACCATGAAGTAGAGGATTTTGTTGTAACAATATGATTTTAGCTTCTAAAAAATGAAAATCTACAATATACTATTTGGTTTTTATCAAACCCTCTGACCGAAGCAGAAGCTAGTCCAAAGTAAATAGCATAAGCACTTGTGTGTATGGTATGGATACTAGATGAGGGACAAATTTTAATATAATATAGGTATACATATTAATATATCAATATGTGTAATATGCTACATAAACATTATTATAAGCAACCATGACTATAAAACAAATAACTCTGTTTATCACAAACATATGACTTAACCAGGTTTTGAACCTGGAACCTCTTGGCCGATAGCCAGCGATCTTACTGACCAAATCGGCCGTGAAAATAATTAAGAAGGACTTTGTTTTTTTGTCGTCCTTATTCATTGCATTGCTGATCATAAATGCTATAAATACTTTCCTGGTATTAATCTTATTTAATGGCAAAGGAAAATTGTGCTATCATTATATTTTATTAATGTCTATAATTTAAAAAATAATTAAACTAGAATCGCGAAAACGCTCTATTAAAAGAAAGAAGTAGACTCCATTATGTTTCTTGTCTCGTAATTTTTAACAAGCTCTAGCACATTATACCCTGAAGCATGAAAATTACGTCCTCATTACGTTGTGTTAATAATTAAAAACATCTTAATCTGTTGTAGATCCAACGGTGTACATGAGCAATAAAAATTCCTCACGGCGGCGCCTCACTTACCTAAATTGCTTTCACTGACGTCGACATATTTAAATTTTCTCCTATTTTCCATTAAGGGTCTGAGCATAAATAAACGGATGTAAGGTTCAGCGTCATGTAAATAGGTGCTAACTGAACTGCCTGTTGGACATATTAAAAATAAATAAATAAATCATTATTTTCCTGTTCTTTTCCCAGTTTATCTGAAGTTAGCGCAGTATATTTCCATTTACATTGTTCTTATCGATCAGACGTCCGTCTTCATCCTTTTATTCAGGGATTAACCTTGGAACCTTTTAGTCAGTAGAGTCCTTATTACTCTAATGGCGGTCATCTTATTAGAAGCTTACCTTTTATTATTGACTTCTTAATTTATTATGACAATTTTGAAGAGCACTGACTAGCATTGATCTAGATTGCTCTGAATTTAATTGCAGGTACTTGAAGAAGCTATTCTCGAATAGTTTTAGCCATGCGGTGACGATACAATATTGTCACCACACCAATCTCTCTCGCGTGTGTCGTACAAGGCAACTGAGGGTTAACACGGCGATGAGTAATAGGCAGCAGCGTTCCTTCTATAATACCTAGCAATATACTGCAACTTACGTGTCATTAGGTGGGACCGAAAATAATTAGCAAAACGTGGGTTTTAATTCACCTCTTGCTACCCCTTCGGACATTAATGAACATGATTTATGTATGTATTAGGTATATTTTAGAGCAGCACGGAGCATAAGTTTATTAAATTATGTTTGTAAGATATAAATGTAGTTGACTAAGTTTGAGCACGCCATAGCAATAAATTTGTTTCACTTTATCCTAGTGGGATCATAATTAATATACTTATTATTTTAATTGAGAAAGAATAGTGACCAAAATTAAATATCGAAATAAGAAACAATACTGATGTGATGATAAAAATTAGTTAAATTAATTAAGAACGTCGATTGACATTTTACTAATATATGGGCTCTATAGAACTATGAACTATGAACCGGTTTACTTAGATTCTATTACGCAAGGCGTTTGCCTGAAGCAGCGACCCTCTGTTTTAATACAGTTAACAGCGTAAGTGAGCCGGGTAGAGCTCAGTTTACTTTAACCTGATGACATTAAAAAGGGTAAATGTTTGTGAAAGCTGCTTAAAGCAAAAATACTTTACAGGAAAAATAGATGAACACTTTAACAACAAGAAATTTACCTACATGATTCATAGGCGATGAATAGGCGAAGAACAGTATAATGGTTATACCACACTTGCTGTAGGTACTGCCCCTAATATGTCATGGTTGGCATAGTTGGACAAAGCACTGCTGACTGCACGCGACTTTCAT
The DNA here is from genome assembly GCA_963931975.1 of Cataclysta lemnata. Taxonomy (NCBI): domain Eukaryota; kingdom Metazoa; phylum Arthropoda; class Insecta; order Lepidoptera; family Crambidae; genus Cataclysta; species Cataclysta lemnata. The sequence continues at coordinate 6,809,353 of OZ008343.1, forward strand.
GTCCCCACTGCTGGGGCGCGGGCCTTCTTTATGGATGGAAGAATATAGGCAGATTGGGCCATAACCCACCACGCTCGCCCAGTGCGGGTTGGTGGATGGATTTCGAATAAACATAAGAAAAATTAAAAAAAAGTTATCATCCTTTTCAATAATGTGTTGCAGTTACAATTGTTTTTATTACAATGATTTGGTTGTTGTTATAAACTATTTTAACTGTTGTAGGTACATACATACATACATTAGTCACGCCTATTTATCCCTGAAGGGGTAGCCAGAGGTCAATAACCAGAGGTAATACCCACGTTGTGCAAATTATGTCAAATCAAATGTAATAGGAGGCGGGCACGTAAACCGCAGTATAATTCTAGGTGGGATGGGATAAGAAGACCGGTGCTACCCATTACTTCCGGCATAGCATAACTGTTGTAACTATAGAATATAAATATTAAATCACCATAATATCTCATCAAGTATCTTTAGCAAAACATTTAGGTACCTACAAAGTTACGTCCACATCGAAGTGCAACCTCCAATCATATATTTTTGTGAAAAATTACTTCCAATTTTCGAACTTAAACAAGTGAATTGCAATTTTTCTATGTAACTTTGAGTAATTTTTTATCACTCACTTCGTCGTCGACATACTTATAGCACATGTAAAGCTATAAGGTAATTACCTACTCGAAGGCGTAAAAGGAACCCACGACACGGGTGACTGGCTTAAACAGCTAATCTCGACGATGACTGTGCAAATTTTCATTTGTTTTTAACAAGTAGATTGATGGATCTGTGAATTAAAGGATGATTTTCACCTAGCGGCTCGCATTGCATCGGATCGGATACGCTACGGATGCCGCGACCGCCGATGCGTCCGACGAAATGTTGACGCATACCATCGACTTCGAGTGTACGTAGCAAGAGCCGAATGGGTTATAGTCTTTAAATACTGTGACTGTGTATACAATTTATTATCGTTCAAAATTGTTAAATAAGTTTCAATCCATTGCGATTTGATCCGTTTGGTGGAAATCATTCTTTACGAGTACGTGAACAGTCGAGTGAGCCGTGAGTCACAAATGCCTAGTATGAGTTAAGCGAAGAATATTCGCCATCGAAAACTATTACTTCGTCACTACGGTTGGAGCGACTAAAATGTACCTACGGTATACCGTCGTCGGTGATCTGCGAGGAGCACAAACCAGTCTCCCCTAGAGATACTTTAGACTCTTTTTCCTGATCGGTTGGGTGTATATTCGCTTAATTGCGCTCGCCGGAGATACCTTCCACACGCATTGCGGTTAAGAACGGCAAATCCAAGGAAACCGCTAACTCCAGTGGGCCTTTAATGACTACCCTTAATCCATGTCTCGCAAACAATACCCTTACGCACTGTTGCCGTCTTACATACTAATTTGTACAATATTTTCACAGCAAAAAGGGCAACCGTTTTAAATATACGAGGTGTTTGTGAGTTGAAAATAAATGGCCCCTTTAATGGATACGTGTTGTTTCACGCCGGTGGGAAGCTAACAGCTTTGTTTGGATGACGAATGGAAAGAAATTAGAATGGATACGAATTTATTCATTTTCTTTCGGTGACACCGTTTTTTACTGGAAAACTGTGATCGGTATAGGAGCGTATTTATTACTTTTTAAAACAATCAGAGATGTTATACCAATTTCACACTACATCCTCATAATTATTCTGAGGTCAAATTTATTTATTTCCCCGGTAAATCGTAGAATTCGGCTTGTCATAAAATCTTGACACTTATAAATATCAAAATTTGTGTCTAAAATCCATAGCACAAGTGCTACTTACTTTGGGCTAAATGATAATTGATATGAGTGGGAGAGATAACTATTTATAAAAATATTGTATTATTTAAATGCACTAACGAAAAATCAAGAAATTTCCTAAATTAAAATTAGGTAGGTATAAATATCAAGTACCAAACCAAATAACAAACCAGGAGAACCTACCTCACCACAGCGTAATATAGGTATCCTCGACCTGTGTTTGAACCAAAAACTTTTTCTAGAATATTCATGAAATTCATTAAGATCAATCCTATGTTCCAACAAAACAAACGAACAATCAATCCATCGCCTGTTCGTGTAGTTTGCATGTCGGCAATGTTTACCGACAAATTCGCTTTTACCTTTATAACAGAAAACTACTAGTTAAATGCACAATACCAACTGCCGTGCAGTCGGCTGCAGGTTGCTAGGATTAAAAAACACTTTTGTTGCGGCGAAATTAAATGCTAAGAAGTGATAAAGTGGAGTAACCTCACAAATACTAAAATACAGTGTATAATTACAGTGGGTTCAATTATCAATTATTATATTTTTATTTCAACAATATATAAATTTTAGAAAAATTATCCTTAGCGCGCGGGGGACGTGGGTTCGATTCAGGCACCAAGACTATAATTTTATAACTTTTTCTAATCCTTTCTAGTCGGTTCAATGTTATGTTAGATATCATGACATTAGGTACTTATTTGTGTGCACAGGTACAATGTATTATTAACAAGTGATAGTCGTAAGTATTAAAATTTTATATAATATAGGTACCGAGATATAGGTACCGCAAAACTCGAAATATTTTTTCCGTTCGCAATGCGAATAATTACGTCGGTATATATTTTTTTATTAAATGATGTTAATGAGTCAACAATGAAACATATATTTTTTTTTATATTTGGTAGGTACAGGTAACAGCACGTCAGGTTACCACAGAACCTATTTTAAATTTTCACAATGGCATTTGGGATTTACGTCAAACAAGCTTCATTTTAGCATTTTAGAAATCTATTTTTTCATCTATAAAGTTATATCAGAAAAAAGACAATAGGAGTAAAATTATAACGCCCAAAGACAACAAAAGCGTTAAACAGACCAGAAAGAGCAACAGATTGTTTTTCGAAGTCGATATAGAAAACAAGAAACGCTTTTTATCGCATAAAAATAATATACAGCCTTGTTTTGATTCCGCAAATGTGTTGGGCGGGCCTGCAGGTAGCCTACAATCTGTTTCCGTCGATATTCGGCGGAAGGTTGAATTTATTTTATTGCCTTTCGCCAGAAGACATTTAATCGAGGAGTAGTTATTTATGACGTCACCGGCAAAGTGACGGGCAGTTGTTTTTATTTGTTTTGTTTTGACACTGAAAGCCGTAGACAAATTGTGTCTCCCCCATTTACGTCCACTTGACAAGGACACAATGCGTTTCGTCTTTCTTCTTTGTTCCTAAACGGAGAAAGACAAAAATATGAAAACACTCGCTTGGAGAATTTAATACCCGGCCTGGTGATATAAATAAGGAAATAAATATCTCTTGACAGTCTGTTTTCATACCAACTGCACCGAATTACGAAACAAACTGGAATAAACGGAGTTACGTATTACATAAGTTATTTTGACTCGGTAATATGCGTCGAGTTCTCTCTTATTCAACTACATATTGGCCAAAAACCGACCGGCAAGTCAATCCTTTGCCGTACCAGTAGGCCTATTCGCTAACTTTTTTTGACAGTTGAAAGTGATGATCACGGAACTATTTACTTATCCATTACTGTTTTCACAGGACAAGTGTCACAATGGCGTTATAGTAAAGTAGTAATAGATCAGTAAATAGTTCAGTGATTATCACTCTCGAGTGTCAAATAAAGTTAGCGAATAGGCCTACAGGGCTTCGTCAATCAACTTGATACCATTGTTACTAATAGGACTATTGTGTGATAGTGTTTTATTTTTATAGAACCACATACATACATACATAAATCACGCCCATATCCCCGAAGGGGCAGGCAGAGGCGAACCAGCACCCACGTTTCGCCAATTATGTTAAGTCCCATGTAATAGGTGGCGAGCCTATTGCCATTTATCGGGCACAAAAGTCGCAGTACATTGTCAGGACGGTGGTATAAGAGGAACGCTGATGCCCATTCCTCATCACTGATTTATCCTTAGTCGCCTTGTACGACACCCACGGGAGAGATTTGGGATGGTGACAATTGTATTCTACTCCGCCGTCACCACACGGCTCACGCTTTTATAGAACCAAATGTGTCTATTTTTTTTTACATAAATACACATCAACAAATCGTGTCAATAATAATGATTTATTTTTATGAAAACTTATTCCTCTGCAGTAAAAATTTTAGTAGTCGCCACTTTACCAACTAAAGTTACTAAACTTAACTTTATATTTGCAGCTGACTCCTTAAACTTGCACAAACTACGCACTTGCCACTTTCAAACAAAAAAGGGACGTCCACTAATTAAATACAGCACTCTAATTGCGTTTCATTATTCAGTTAGCGTTCGTTGTAGCTAAAAGTACCGCTAATGCTCCTTCAGAGTTGCACTGCATAAGTTTAAGCACTCTCCACCGGTTGTCGCTATCCGCTACAAGTCTCGGCAACTTTTTAATTGGCCAGCCTTACAGATCGAAAAAACCAAGGGCCCTCTCGCCTTAATTAAATTTGCTCTTGAACTGGCAAAATAAAGTGGATCTCTGCATTTCAACCGTCCTAATTTTGAACCGGACAACACAAAAATTAATACATAGCGTAAATCACGGCTATATCCTCGAAGCGGTAGGCAGAGGTAAATTTACACCCATGTTTTGCCAATTAGGTCGGGTCCCATGTGGTGGCGGCCTCACCATCTATCGCGCACGCAAATCGCAGTACATTGCTAGGTTGCATAAAAGGAACGCTGCTGCTCATTACTCATAGCTGTTTTTACCCTTCTACAACACCCGTAGCAGAGATGGGGATGGTGACAATTGTATTCTGCTCTGCCGTGCTCGCCACCTATTATGGGCTCTATTTTATTTGGCGAAACGTGGGTGGTGATTCATCTCTGCCTACCACTTCAGGGATATAGGCGTAACAATTTCACTATCACAAATTTTCATGTTCTCTTAATGAATTCACTAAAATTACACTGTTCATAACTCACTGTTTTATAGTTTAGCCGCCAATCTGATTTGGTAATACAGAGCGAAAATAAAAACAAGTTAAAGTGACCATAGATATTAAATATAATTCTTTAAATTCATCAGAAAAGATTTTACATTATTTTGATGTTAACTGACTGGTACAGAAATCAAAAGCTCATCTGAATTAAAATCACTTTACAGGCGTCCGATTCGTTCGTTTAATGAACTTTGATGTCGGTTGTGGGTCGGCCGGGTTGCGTTTATTGCTGTAATAAATTATGAACATTTTAAAAGAAAATTTGATTTGTTATTATGGATTTATTTTTTTCTCTTTGCTGAACATTCATAATATTTGCAGTTAGTCCAACGAAAATATATTTTTCATCCCACCATCTCGGAAAAGCCGTTTTTGCTCTTCGATATCTGAGTGCAAAAGCCGTTTTTATCCTCTAGAGGATAATAGTTATTTGTTATACGTGAGTGCAAAGTTGTTTTTTAACCGCGTGCTCAATTTTGATGACCGAGCTAGCGAAGGATTCTAAAATTGAATCACGAGCGTAGCGAGTGATTCAAAAATTAGAATCCTGAGCGATAGCGAGGGAATCAAAAGAGCACAAGATGAAAAATCTTTGCACTCGAGTGCAACACGTAACTTTTCATCCCCCCCAACGAGGAAATTGCAAAATACAAAAAAAAATACAATCACAACAGTTTCTGTTTTCACCCAGAAACTTCCACAACACCCTCCCATTAACCCAAACACTCTCTCAACACCCACCCAGAAACACCCACAACATCCACACCCATCCACTCAGACACACCCAAAAAACACCCATTCACCCAGAAACACCCACAAAACACCCATTCACCCAGAAAAACCCACAAAACACCCATTCACCCAGAAACCCCCATAAAACACCCATTTACCCAGAAACACCCAAAAAACACCCAGAAACACACACAAAAAAATCCTTTCACCCAGAAACACCCATTCACTCAGAAACACCCACAAAACACCCATTCACCCCATCCACTCAGACACACCCAAAAAACACCCATTCACCCAGAAACACCCACAAAACACCCATTCACCCAGAAAAACCCACAAAACACCCATTCACCCAGAAACCCCCATAAAACACCCATTTACCCAGAAACACCCAAAAACACCCAGAAACACACACAAAAAAATCCTTTCACCCAGAAACACCCATTCACTCAGAAACACCCATTCACCCAGAAACACCCACAAAACACCCATTCACCGAGAAACACCCACAAAACACCGATTAACCCAGAAACACCCAAAAAACACCCATTCTACCAGAAACACCTACAAAACACCCAATCACACCCAAAAAACACTCAATCACCCAGAAACACCCACAATTCTCACCCATCCATTCAGACACACCCACAAAAACCCATTCACCCAGACACACCCACAAAACACCCATTCACCCAGACACACCTCCAACAGCCACCCATCCACCCAGCCACACCCGCAACATTCATCCAGACACACCTGTAAGTACCTAATAAAAATTACTCCGAGACGGTCAATCAGCTTGAGTCAAGCACGTTGATTTTCTGTATGTTTTTGTTCCGTTGCTAGCGTAAACAAATCAAACAGACCTTAAAAGCTTTTAAATGCTTGACTCAAGCATCAAGCAAGCGTTGTAGACGATCAAAATGTTTAAAGCAAGATTAACGCCAAGCTGATTGACCGTCACGGAACTCCTAGGTTTTAACAAATTTATGACGTGAAAAGAAAATGGCGCGCGCAAAGCAAATTACAAAAAAAGTACACCAAGAAGGTTCCGAGTCTGAGTTTTTAACAACTCTCGTCTCGGAACTCCATTAGGGACGGTAATTTTTATTAGGTACTTACATGTGTGTCTGGATAAATTTTGCGGGTGTGGCTGGGTGGATGGGTGTTTTGTAGGTGTTTCTGGGCGAATGGGTGTTTGGTGGGTGTTTCTGGGTGAATGGGTGTTTTGTGGGTGTTTCTGGGTGAATGGGTGATTTGTGTGTGTTTCTGGGTGAATGGGTGTTTTGTGGGTGTTTCTGGGTATATGGGTGTTTTGTGGGTGTTTCTGGGTGAATGGGTGTTTTGTGGGTGTTTCTGGGTGAATAGGTGTTTTGTGGGTGTTTCTGGGTGAATGGGTGTTTTTTGGGTGTGTCTGAGTGGATGGGTGTGCATTGCGGATGTGAATGTTGTGGGTGTTTCTGGGTGGGTGTTGAGAGTGTGTTTGGGTTAATGGGAGGGTGTTGTGGAAGTTTCTGGGTGAAAATAGAAACTGTTGTGATTGTATTTTTTTGTATTTTGCAATTTCCTCGTTGGGGAGGATGAAAAGTTACGTGTTGCACTTGAGTGCAAAGATTTTTCACCTTGTGCTCTTTTGATTCCCCCGCTATCGCTCAGGATTCTAATTTTTTAATCACTCGCTACGCTCGTGATTCAATTTTAGAATCCTTCGCTAGCTCGGTCATCAAAATTGAGCACGCGGTTAAAAAACAACTTTGCACTCACGTACAACAAATAACTATTTTGCACCGCGCAGAGATCTAAGGGCTAGCACGCACTGTTATAGCTAATAATAAGAGTATTTAAAAAGTGCGTCATCACCATAGGCTAACAATTGCGATGACAAAACTAGCATGTTTGTATCCATAAGACCACAGGAATACCAGATCAATAAAATTGATCAATAAGTAAATATTTAAGGCAATTAATAAAGCCAATGCTAACTAAAGCCAAAGCCAAGCTTAACCAGTATTTGTGAAAATACCTTTGGCTGAAAAAAATAAGCTTTGGAAGTCAGAAATTTATTTCGGCATTGCGAAAGAAGCCGTTGGCTTACAACTTCATTGGAAAATGTTACAGAAATTTTGGCAACCTGGGGGCCTACCGCCTAACTCTGTTGCTGATGATAGCTTTAAAGCAATGCACTGCTAACGGCTATAGCAGACATCCTGAATTTTTAGGCGGTACGGATTATGTGCCAAATTCATACAAAATCATTCGGTAATCATTCGTTCAAAGCTATCGCTAATAGTTTAGGTACATTTGGTGCGAAAAGACAGCATGATGCCATAAGCTATAGCTTTTGCTTTAGCAATCGAGTTAGGCGGTAAGCCCCCTGGTTGGCGGAGTGGTATAGGCAGCCGACCGGATTGCGCAGGATGCGGGTCGATTCCTGCTTTAGGACATAATTTCACGAAATTTTTCAGTCCTCATTTTCTTTTTATTGAAAATATACTAAAAAGGCAAAAGCATTATAATAAACATCCATGACCTGAGAACAAAATGTCTGTGTCATTTCGACTAGTTCGGAACGAATCACTCGGTCGGCTTAGTGTCGTTTTATGTTATTAAAAAGGTTGCATATTATTTTCATATTTTCTATTGACTGTGGATACCATTATTATTTGTAATCATCATCACCAGCCTTTTAATGTCCCTACTGCTGGGCCACAGGCCTTTCCTATAGATTGAAGAGTACAGGGAGAAAGAGCTGGCCAAGTGCAAATTGGTGGGTATTAACGGCTGCATCTGCTGTCAACGGCTTAACATTCCTTTTGAAGCATGAAGGAACTCGAGATAATACATTTTTGGTCACCAATCCAATGACCAGCCTTAGCGAACATTGGTTAGTTTACGCAATCATAGGCCCAGCGCGATATGTCACTACGCTACCGAGCCCCTGTTATTAGTAAGCGTCGCATTTAATTGCAATGTAAAGTAAATTTTACGTTACGATAATGCAACGTGTAGCTTCGCCCTAACTGCATGACAGAATGAGCGCTAAGCCTAACACTTATAATGAGGAGATGACGAGTAACAAGGAAGAATGGAGGAAAAAGACATTCAACGCCGAGCCCAAATTCACAAATAAAATTAGGACAAAAGCTGATGTTATCTTTTAATTAAATTAGAGCTGTTTGTATATTAATTTTAATTAATGTATTTTAATAATGTTAAGTGCGTGAATGCACTTTCTTTGTAATTGTTTTTCTCACATTTATATAATGAACCGCGTCCGCAGCGGACGCGGGTTCGATTCCCGCACCAAGACCATAATTTTTCGTAATTCTTTCTCTAACCACCAAAATCTTTGTACTAATTTTTCTAACATTTATATAATGTTAAAATTAAAATCGAATAATTTATATAATGTTCAAATAAAAATCAAATCGTAATTTTATATTTCAAAAAAACATTTAAGTATCTGACAAATATGTTATTTCATTTAAAAATAATTTATTTTGTTTATTTAATTTGGTATAAATCGCGAACATGTTTTAATTTTTAAAATACATAACCCTCTTTTTTATATTGTTTATTGTCGACCATAAAGTAGAAAGAAAAGGTGGGTAAATAACTATTAGACAGATAATAATTTTGGACCCTGTCGGGCCCACAAGTCAGCAGAGGTAATTTAAAATTGTCACCACCCCCAGTCTCTCCCGCGAGTGTCTTCCAAGGCGGGTTAAGACCGTGATTAGCAGCAGCGTTCCTCTTATACCACTTAGAAATATACTGCGAGTAATGTGCCCGAACCTATTACTTAGGGCTTAAGGTAATTGTCGCAATGTGAGTGTTCATTCCCTTCTGCCTACTGAATAAATAAGCGTGATTTAGGTATGTATGTTATTGAAATGATCCATAACTTTATCTATTAACTGTGAAAATTTAAATCTATAGCACCACAGAACAGTAAAAGAGGTTATCTGTTCTGTGCATAGCACCCTCTTACAAGAAGTGGTTATTCCACTCATTTTTAAAAAGAGCTTGGAATAAAGAAAGTCTTTCAAATAACTCTACCGCAACTGCTTCCAAGCTTAATGAAACCCCACGAATATGATATTATATTAAGGTGAAAAAATACATCGAGAACTTATTCAGGGGCCAAGTTGGTAGCGTATATTATTCCTAACTCCATTATATGAATCTTCCTGGTTTATATAAAGAGGTGCTCCAAGAAAATTAACACATGACTAAGCGTAAGAAGGTTGGTGCTCTTGGTGTTACAATACAAGTAATAATAAATGACAATTTTTCGTTGGTCCAAACATTACGATGCCAACCCTCGTAGTAATTTCCTATGATCGTTTTATATCAATCGTAAGAAACAACTCAACGCTTGGCTCCACATTGCTGTTTAATCATGTTCGTGTCATTGCCGAAGTACCTATATTAAAAATGAAATTATTTATATATAAGATATTTGACGGGACCCTTGAATTTAAGAATCGTTGGTGAAAACAGACCGACAATTATCCTTAGGACACTCTGTTTCACACAGTGGTTGTGTTCAAAATGTTAATTAAATAAGCGATAGCGGTAATAACGTATTATAATTAAAATACACAACGATCAGATAAATTTTAATTACAGAACAGAAATTAATTATATTAAAACAAACTGTTTCATTTACGTCAATACTTTTTAGGCAGATTCCAAGCGATAAAATAAAGATATTATCATAACAAAAGACAGATTTATGCGGGAACTGGATATTCTCTATTAATTATGTAAGGGTTTAGAGATTCTCGGAGATTGGCTGGCTTAGTCTTAATATCCGGTGCCTAAGGGTGTTTTCGTTGGACACCTTTGTATACGAATCCGATAAAGGGATTGCGGCATCCCTTGCTTGTAATGTTTCCAAGGTATTTGGATAACGAAATGATACATTTACATTACAATTTTCTTTTGGCATGTAGCTTCATAAATACAATATTTTATTCATATAAAAATCATCTTTCATTTCATATTTGTTTACAGTATAGAAAAAAGGTTGGAAAAGACCAATAATGAATGGAGAGAGATGAATTACAACATTCCAATATATCCATAAAGTATAAGTTTCTCGCAAATTAAATTAGAAACTCACCCAAAGAGTGTTGGTGCCAGGCAAGCGGCAGGCTGTAAAACCTAAGCTAAACCCTTAAGCAGTATGGATTAGAGTGTTGTCATCCCAATCACTCTCTCGGTTCATCGGTCTCTCGACATGGTCCTCTCCGTCCATTTTCTATAAATTCATTCATCACTAACACCTTTCCGGTGTCAAAGATGTTTTGAATCAAAAGTAGACGACTTTATTACTTCTGACCGGATATTGATGAAGAGGAAACATACTGCACGCAAACTCTGATAAACTGGGAACAAGAAGAAAAAGAGTACAAGTTCCTCTCACAACATGCTATTCTTCTATTAGCCCTGAAGAAGCTCTCTCTCTCAAGTAAATAGTGATATTCAGTCCTGGGATACAAGTCAGTGTAGTGGATTGAGAAGGACTCGGATTCTATGACTACATAAACCTAATTCTTACCAGCTTTCCTAGCTGTCTTATGACCCGCTTACTTTTTAAATCAGTCACATCCCCTGAGCACTTTTCTAGATTCGACCTCGTAAAACTGTTTCATTGTAATACTGAGACTTGGAGCGTCCCATAAAGGAGACGTACGTAAACTCAAATCACGTAGTGTAATTCCAAAAGAAATATCGAGTGGCTAGGGCACAATAGGGCGATTACACGATGGAAAGATAGGTATTGCAACGCTCGAGCGGGCGGGCGGTTGCATAAAATGTATTCCTCTTGCCACCAACAAAGACAACCCTTTTATTCTTTTCTGTCGTCGACGGCGGTAATTCTCGTCTTTTAACAAATGGAAGACATTATCGCCGCGTCTGGCTTTTGTGTAAATTCATGTAGAATAAAAGTTAGTAAAAAAGTTAAAGCGCTTACGTAGCACTCGCATTTCAAACGTAACGGCTATTTTGAAACGGGGCAAAAAGTTCGCGGCTGTTGTTGCGATATATGCGCGCTGGGAACTTTTTCTGTGATAAACTGCAGTCATGCTGAAAGTCATAGCGTTTAACAAAACAGGTCAAATAAGTAAAAATCTATTACAAAGGAACATGTTGCCTTAACGGAGAATCTAGTTCATATTTAATTTTGTAACAATATTTGGTTATCATTTTCTATCTATAACATTTCTTCACCTTCTTGACGTGCCGTGTGGTCACGGCAGAGCATAATACAATTGTCACCACCCCAAATCTCTCCCGCAGGTGTCGTACAAGGCGACGAAGGGTTAAAACAGTAATGAGGAATGGGCTGCTGCTCATTCCTCATTACTGTTTCTCTTATACCACATAGCAATGTAGTTCGAGGGTTTCCGACTTCCTAACTATGTTAGTCCACTTGTCGCTGAGACTTCGATAAGGCTACTCTTTATATTTTTTATAGTACACTACAGTTGAGGCAATATTGAGATTGTGGAGCTCGCTAGCGCAGTAGCATAGCGCGCTAGGTTTGAGATTGCGTAAACTAAGCAATGTTCGTTAAGGCAGGTCATTGGATGAGTGACCAAAAATTATTTATCTCGAGTTCTCCGTGCTCCTGAAGAAACGTTAAGCCATTCAAAAATATTTTAATTACTACTTTACCAAAGCAACAACTAAATTTTCTTACTCTGACTGTCAGGTTAAGTCCACTTACAAACAGCAAAACCAGTGAGAATATATTAAAACTTCATACAGCCGAATACTGAAACAGTGCTATGTATTCTATGTTTATTTATATTTAGTGCTACAGATAAGACAGGCGTCCTTAGTTCTAGTTCGATGGAGTGGCCCTAACTACCCGACCCTTGCTACGGGCTGCGACCGATGAAGTCAAGTTATTTACGCTATACAAGTGTTAATGTTAATGCGCAAATTACGGAACAAAAACTTTCCGTTCCCTTGTGGCTGCGCCGCATTCTAATTTTAACCTTCCTTAACTTGTACTCCTACGCTTTTCGCAAAGTTGGAGACTGATAAATGGATTTTGGGTCCTTAAATAAATAAGAAGCGAGATCGGCCTATCAGATACAATTTTAAACCAAGCTTTTTAGAAACTCCCACTTTGATCATTTTACTTATACAACTTTACATCGTAATAATTATAATACATCACCAGTTTTCCTTCTATGCGGGCCTGCGAGTGAAAATGTAACGTGCCAGCCCCGACACATAGGGATGTCGTAAAAGTCGACTCAGGGAGATTGGACTATAAGCACTTTGGAGCACCATAATGGTGGAGAGCAAACCACCACCAACAGCGTACCTACCCAAAAATGGTTGGTGTCTGGCAGGCGGCCGGCTATAAAAACCTTGAGCAGAGTGAATTGGAATGGTATCATACCAATCACTCTCTCCGTTCAATGGTGTCTCGACATGGTCCTTTTCATATCTTTTCAATACATTAATTCATCACTAGCACCTGTGCGGAATGATGGATGATATGAATTAAATGAGAATGAATGGGTTTGATTACGTCTGACCGATATGAATGGATGAGGAAACATACTGCGCCACCCCTAAATAGACTGGGAACAGGGCATGGAGAAGAAGTAAATAGTGGAGGCCAGAGCGCCAGCAGTGGGGACATTAACACATACATACATATACATACATAAATCACGCCCATATCCCCGAAGGGGTAGGCAGAGGTGAATTCTCACCCCCGTTTCGCCAATTATGTTAAGTCCCATGTAATAGGTGGCGAGCCTATTGCCATTTATCGGGCACAAAAGTCGCAGTACATTGTCAGGACGGTAGTATAAGAGGAACGCTGCTGCCCATTCCTCATCACTGATTTATCCTTAGTCGCCTTGTACGACACCCACGGGAGAGATTTGGGATGGTGACAATTGTATTCTACTCTGCCGTCACCACACGGCTAGGGGACATTAAAAGGCTGGTAATGATGATGATGGATGAATTGATGACGTACCGATATTAAATGGAAGAGTAAAATATAGACTGGGAACATGACAGGAAGAAAAAAGATCTACTGGTCAACATATATAGATAAATCAGGCCTATTTATAGGAGTAGGCAGAGTTGAATTATCATCAAAATATATACTTAAGAAACCTTGTCTGTTTGGTGTGTCACACCTTCACTTGTATTCGTGGCATGCAGAATATTATCTGTGGAACGGAACGTGTGCCTTGCAAGCGGCTGTCAAGAGGGCCAACGTCTGTATGAGGGTAGTTGTGGCGCGTGAGATGCTGATAGAGCAGGCGCTCGCAGAGAGCCTTTCTTAAGCCTCGTGTCTCAACCAACGACTATTGTGCAATGACGGTGCTCTTAATACCTTCGTTTAATCGTACAGTACAGACTCAGAAGTATTCGACTACCTTGTCTCAATAATTATTAATTGTATACGTAATGTTCGCAACTATTACTATTACAGTAATTCGTAACAAAGCTTTAAAAATGTATGTACTTATGTGATTGCTATTATATATAAGAGTGTTATTTCTCCATTCATTGATTTCAATTAGAAGGTCAATAAAAGATTTGAAGTATTAATTTACTTAAATAATCGACGGCACTTGGAAAAGATAATTTGACAAATCAGTTTCAAACGACTAGCTTGTAGAAATATTTTAATCATGATTCCAGATATGTACAGAAAGACAGATTAATGACATGTTATAATGCATTATTAAATCCTTTGGTTAGTAATTATATAACTAACCACGCGAATTGTCGTTTTAACATTTGGAAAAACAGACTCTATATAACCTAACAGTCTTATTCATAAAAAGTTAAAATAGGTTTATTAGCCTGTTATAATGAGAATTCCTAAAAGTATTATTCATAAACGACCAATAACTTTAAAAGGCTTTGTAAGTATTCAATAGCGGCTTCGCTACTTATAACAGGGTCGACCCTACTATAAACCTCTAATAAAGAGAAATATGGCCGACACATGGGCAACAGCTGTTTTTTGAGGTTTGTTGTCGTCCGTCTTTCGTTTGGTTATTTGCAAGGAGCCGTGAAGTAGAGATCAATTTTTTATAAAATTATTTGGTGATATCGTGTTTTGCGTTAGCTATGCAAGCTCTGCAAGCATTACATGCTATTGAACGAGTAGAAAATTTTTCACATCGTCGGAAGATTTACCAAGAGACATGTGATCCGTTTTCTTTGCCAGATGTACTGCCGCACTCAGAGACGTCAAATAACGATAATGAGCACTTAATGTCAAAAAATGACAATTGAAAACTAGTCGCTATTCTTGCCGGGTCTATGGTCTAGATTTAATTGAATTTTTTTGACATTAGGTACTCATTAAAGTTATTTGACGTCTCTGAGTGCAGCAGGTAAAGTTCAAACGACGATACCGTTTGAACAAAGATACAATGGCCTTTATAATTGATCTCGTTAGGCAAGACTTGCAACTGGACACGCGAGGATATGGAACTTCACCGAAGTTACAGGTGTTAACCGCTATAAGATGTTGGGGTCGTCGTGAACTAAGCACTTTACAAGTACTTAATATATTCCGCATTTTAATATACCTAAGTACGTTTTTAAATCTCTCTGTAACATTTTAAGTTCAAGATGATTCCATTTCCATGTTTATTTCCATTAATAGGAAATCCAATTGTCTTCGCAAATGCTACACATAAAAATACCACGAAAAATCTCTGCACGAAACAAGCAATAGTCAATAGATAGTGTTATTGATAAACAAACAAATGTCATAAGTGACGTTGTCAAACTTTTTTTTAGGCCGTAGACACGTGGATTTGGCATTTTTGTCTATGGATTCATCAGAACGACAACTTAACAATTTTAAAATGTCTCATAACGAGAACATAGCTATAGCGGATTTATTGAACGTTTATGAATAGAACATTTTATAATAGGTTTATTAGTACTTATGAGCATTTTAACTAATAAGTGTTTTAAACCTATTTTAGAAGATTTTTATTTATTTAGGTTATTATGGTTATTCCAAAACTGCTACATTGTTAGAATCTTTATATTGATACTAGTTTGTAAGTATAATAATTTGAAATTACAACATTTGTAAAAGTGTTTTTTGCTTTGTCGACAACACACATCACGGCATAATTAATATTTGATGAATTAATTGAATTTTTCGGACCATTTTCTCTGGATACATTAGTTTTGAAGGAATACAATAAATCTGTTGATTTGGTTAAATTACTTTGTATTTTAACAGCTGATTTTTTAATATAACTGCGACTTAAATAAATAATTAAGAAAACACTGACTACATGAGCATATAATTGTCCTTAGAGAAGTAAAAGAAATGACGTTATAAAAAATTGAGTAACTTACTACCAAATATAAACCGAAATATAAACGCAAACTTACTTACTACACCCCAGGTCGTCCTTCGGTCGGTGTGGTATTTAAACTATGCATAGAATTAGCTCATAGGTATTATGTAGAGAAAGAAGGATTATCTCGTAACTCATCCCCGAACTGGCTTAAGCATAATTTTACCAACATAAATTTAATTTAAGCGTAAATTTATTGTTGTAAAGTTTGTTTTTGTATGCTCACGGGGGATATCGGGCTTGGCATTCTTCTATTTTCACGTAGCTATAATAGATCTTATTACCTTAGCATAAGACATCAAATAAAAGCCTTTAAATACCCAGACCGAACCCAATATTGACCCTTTAAACCTGAAGTTTAGCAATTGAAAATCTGAGTTATTTTGTAATATTGGTCACGGTTTAACTTGCTTAGCGAAATAGTAACTACCTACAGTATCAGTATCAGAAGCACATTTAAATGTTTCCACAGCTGGCCACAGACCTTTCCAATTAATGGAAGAATATAAGGAAAATAATTAGGAACATACCTACTTAAAAATAAAATCCGATTCTCGTAGCACGTATTTTCATAAGATTTGTCAAATTATTACACATAATTTATACACATTATTACACATCCAAATGAAACGCCTTAGTAAAAATTTCTTAGTTTACCTACCTATCTACCTAGGCTGACTGCACAGCTTTTTCAGCGTCTACTGGGTTTTTTGGAGGTTCAGTTGCTTTGGTCTACCTGTCACTCTCATTCATTACTCTCAATGAGTGAGAGAGACAGGTAAACGAAAACAACTACAATCTGCCTATATTATAACCCACCTCATCCACCGGACTAAGGCGTACCGTGTCGTGGGAGACCACCCAGCACTCGGCAGTTCGGCACGCATGATTTGATATCGCCAATTCTTAAATTGATGAAACATTTTATTGAAAAATTATACTCCATCAACCATACAATTAATAGCAAATTCTATCCCAAGTTAAGTTGTGAATGCATTTGAGGGTTCTACAACTACTTACTAATACTTACCGGGGTTTTTATCGATACTTTGTTCCTATTTATCAGTTTATTTCTTTGCCTAAGAAAACGCCATCATATCATCTCCATTATTTGATAATGAAAAATAAAAATTATTCTTAAGACGAGTCGGCAGTGCGTCGTAATGAAAATACCAGAAATAGCACACATTTTTCCGAGATTTAATTAATAATAAACCTACACATAGTCACAATTAGAACTTTTCCTCATTAAATATTTGGACTGTGCAAGTTATAAGGAAAAAGCTTACGGGAAAATTAAAAAGATTCTCCGCAACGTTTTTTCAGGATGACCCTGATGTGAATTTTATTACAACAAAAACATGGGTCATCAAACACCGTAATTTTAGGCTTATAACACGTATATAGGTACCTAAAAAAGCAAGCCTTTGTATCCCCGAAGTGCTAAGTTATATTTTTTTTAGATTATTTAACTAAACTTTGTGGTGAAGGCAGAGAAGATGCCGAAATACGTACACACATGTGGCAGGTCTCATATTATACTGCATTGCAGTAATTTGCTAGAAATGCATTTCGAATAAATTCTATGAGACACATTTCGAAGTAATATAACTAATGCCCGCTTCAGCATGCAGAAACATAGGTATTATCTAATATTGTCCCTCTTAAGTTGTGTTTTATAAAATATATATTCGTTTTAGGTACGAAAATTGTTCTAACAGCAGATAAAAAAGAGTTGTTTGATTGTCATGTAAAGCTACGGGGGATTGTAAAACCCATAAACCTACCGGCGCTAGGCAGCTGACGCCTATTCATAAAATGACAGTTGATTGATTGGAAAGGTTGTCGTTTTTCTATTGGATTTTATGTCATATTCCGGTCCTGAATAAAAATACTATGGACCTTTAGTTTTGAATCTGCATTGTAAATCTATATCGTTGTTTACACTTTAAAATATTTTAGCGAACCCATCATCTTTTTTCATCTTTATTATTGAAATAAAACCCTTCCATGAGTACTTACACAATTTTGGCGAAAGCAGTCCTTTTATCGTTTGCGGCATTATAAAACCCACGGTATAAAGTGATTTCATAAAACACTCCAAAACACGTGACACACAAAGACTGTCGTAAAACGAATGAAGCGCAGCTGAAAATAAAAATAAAGGGAATAATCCCATATCTGATTATACAAAAACGCTTACAAAGGAAAAGACTCATGACGTGCCTACCCTCTCATTTATCGCTTCCATGGCATTATCATACCGCATAAACAAGGGCATAGATTAAGCCAGGATGCATAAAATTTTATACATTGACTCGTTATCTCGAAAGAGGGGGAGAAGTTCAAAAGTCTCAGTAATGACTAATGTTTAACGTGTTTTGTTAGAGTCAAATTCTACAGCGATTGTGTCAAGTTAAGGTGATATTTTATGTGCAGACAATAGTATAAAAGGACAAAAGCCATCCGCTTTGTCGTTTTGCACCTTATTCTTTTAACAAAATATGAATCAAAGACGATTTTTCATTAGGTTGGTTAAAAGAGATATGTTTGCTCACCTATCCAGTGACCTTAGCGAACATTGTTTAGTTTCCACAATCGCAGGTCAACCGTGCTAAGCCACTGAGCCATAGAGCTCCTAAAACTGCATTTCCCACATCAACATAAACACAGCTAGCTAATTACTCCAGGCACACATGGGCCTCGAAAACTGGCAATATTTCGTGAGCAGGCGGGCTTAACAAATTAAGACGCAATTCTACGGGTAGTAAAACACCGTCTAACGTGTCTTTCGGAAGAGGGGCCACTTAAACTTGGCTAACTGCACAACAGCGGCCGAGTAACTGCCGTTTTATGAACTCTACACGCATCTTCGCACAACGTTACTGCTCACCACGAAGTCCTGATATTTAACCATCTCATAACGTATAGCTGTTTATGAGCACTAAATATAACAATTTTGGGGTTCCGCGTCCATTATATGGACTGTTATATGGCAATAGGCTCGCCACTTATTACATGGGACCAAACCTAATTGGCGAAATTCACTTCTGCCTACCCCTTCGGGGATATAGGCGTGATTTATGCATGTATATTATATCCCAAAGCGGGCATGCTTCAATCGGGGGCATTTGGGTGTAAAATTGTTATAATTTTTACATAAAACTCATCAATACCACTAAGATCTTACAAAAAGAAACGTGACATGAACGATTAATAACAATAAAGCAATATCAGTAAATAGCAGTAAATAGATCACCACAAACTGTCAAATATTCATAATTTTAATTGCACTTATAGAATAAGTTAAGGCTTCGGATTGACAAAATGTTATACAATTTGAACAGCTTAACTTGCTGAACTCCATGGATGGATACTTATTATGATTAGTCAATGTGATTAGTTATGTTTAATCGCTTAAAATGTAGCATCAATTTTATTGTACATATTTAGTTGCCCTTCTATAAAACTATCTCCTACCAGTAATTCTAATGAAAATTATAATGAAATACAAATAAAAACAAAATATTAATACGGAATCCTGTCAACTCATACCGTTCACGCTAGACAGCTTTTTGTCGCTTCACAAACTTTACTGTCTTAGATTACACATTTGAGAAACTTAGCAATATTACTTAATTACTTGCTATCTTTAAAGCCTCGTAACTCATAATTGTTTGCGATATTCATTAGGGCCTGCGTATTTGCTGCGAGACAAAAGGAGGTATTTATATTCTATACGAAAGAAAATGGTCCAACTATGTATTGCAAACAATAATATTCTGCTTAGACTAGCAGGATAAAAAAATAAACCCCTAGGATTGTTATGAGATATTCTTATGACTACGAAATAATAATACACAACATGTAACTACATATCGTTTATGTAAGTATACATTGCTGATAATTACATTATACATCGTCATTAGGTATATAGGTAGGGATCGATTATTTTCTTATTGTTTTCCCAAACAACCTACCGCACTCGTAAGGCTTGCAATTTGCCAAGCTTTTGAGAGCTTGTTTGCATGCCTAATATTTTTATTGTATATTTTGTCTCAATAAACGTTTTTTCTCAATCATAGCTCGGACAGGACGGGCCAGCTAGCTGTAACTTGCCATTATATAAATCTGAGATTTTTATCAAAATCGCTTGATTACTTTGAGCAGTATTGCAAATTTGTGGTAGGTATAGGTAACTACTACGACTTAAGCCTCACACAGACAGACGTAGACGCGGCCTGAGCTCGCGGCCGCGGTATCGACCATTGTCTAATATGTAAGTCTTTGCACCATTTCAAACCCCCACTACACGGCACGCCTGAGCCGAGGTCCGCGCCTTTAGAGGCACCCTCAGGCCTGCCGATCCAAGCTCCGACTCGGGCGCCCTGCGAGGCTCTCCGCGGCAGTATACCTCCCTCGGGAGATGCCGTCCCCACACGGGGGACGCCTGCTGTGAAGGCACCCTCACAGGGAGTGCTCGACTGCAAGGCTTGAGGACACGTTTGGCTTTAGGTCAAGGTCTTCGCCTTCCCCAATAAACCCGGTAGATGCTGTAAAGGCCTCTCGGCCAACAGCCTAGGTCCATCAAAAAAAAAAAAAAACATTTCAAACCAGCGCGGTCAACGGTTGTTCGATCCGCTACCGCCGCCGTCCCACCACCGCGTCTGTCTGTGAGAGGCTTTACTTTGTTCCTACTTAGTAAGATCGAGGACATCACCTTCACAATAGTAATTGTACTTTGTGTTTGTGGATAAAGAAAGCGGCGACTTTGTAGTTGCTTAATTAAGTTCAAAGGTTCCCGTCGTCGTCACTGTAAATACAACGCGGTAAGTATTTCAATGGTCTCCGCAATTCCTGTTAGTTCCTGGAACTCAAATTCCACGCGAATATTTTGTGTGACACTGAAATATATTAATACTGAATATACTGAAATATATTATTAAGAAAAATACCGGACTAGTGCGAGTCACACAACGAAGGTTCCGTACAAATCTATATTAATATTATAAAGCTGCTGAAGAGTTTGTTTGTTTATTAGGTTGGTTGGTTAAACGCGCTAATCTCAGACTAAATACTGATTCAAATTGAAAAATTATTTTTGTGTTGGATAGTCCATCCATTTATTGAGGAAGGCTATGGGCTATTTTATAATAACCGACATTACCGCGAGCGAAGCCGCGGGCGACCACTAGTATATAGCTAAGCTCTACAATAGCGGTTGTATTCACTAAATCTACGAAGTAGCTTTTCCAAAATGCTTTTGACTGTGAGGGCCAGGATTATGGACAGTCTCAGTTGCCATTCTGAAGGAGTTACCTTTTCGTGAAATACGCAAGACGTCTAGCATTAAATCTCGACAAACTTCTTACTACCCAACTGTATCCGCTTATGATTTTGCGATACATACAAGTTTACTTGGACATTAAAAATAGTTATCGTGTCAGGCGGCACAGTAGAATACTTCTGTCATCAACCCCGATCTCTCCCGCTGGTGTCGTATGAAGCGACTAAGCGTTAAAATAGTTTTCGGGGATGATGGCAGCAGCATTTTTCTAGAATACTACGGTTTACATCCAATGCCGATAGATGGCAATAGGACTACTAAATATTTCGGAAATAAATAGGCGTGAATTATGTACACATACTTAATATACTCGAAAACAAAGACCAAAAGACAATAGCGAAAATCATATTTGGTCTTTAATTTCCCCCCTCACGGCGACAAGAGCATACATAATTGAAGAACCGTTTTTCGAATACAAAATAGCCCTACTTTTTTATATAATTCATTCGGATTAGTGTAAACTAAATTGCATTGTTGAATCTCGATCACGATATGCATTTATATGCATTTTTAATGCTAATTTAATGCTGCATCGACAGCTAAGCATCAGCAACTATAAATAACTTTAAAGATAAGGCACGGGCTAATACTCTAATACAATTCTTTGATCAAGAAAAAGTGAGTATCTATTGCTCTTTTATCTAAACTACCAACAATTTTGCAAAACAAAAACCTATATTTACCGAAGGATTTTCCACAATGTTGAACTCTGACTAAAATAAAGTTTTTTATTATTTAATTGGAAAATATTGGTAGAAGCTGCTGAGTAGTCGATTAATAGTTATTTGTTGTACGTGAGTGCAAAGTTGTTTTTTAACCGCGTGCTCAATTTTGATGACCGAGCTAGCGAAGGATTCTAAAATAAAAAAAAAATAGAATCCTGAGCGATAGCGAGGGAATCAAAAGAGCACAAGGTGAAAAATCTTTGCACTCGAGTGCAACACGTAACTTTTCATCCCCCCAACGAGCAAATTTCAAAATACAAAAAAAAATACAATCACAACAGTTTCTGTTTTCACCCAGAAACTTCCACAACACCCTCCCATTAACCCAAACACACTCTCAACACCCACCCTGAAACACCCACAACATTCACACCCGCAATACACACACTCAGACACACCCAAAAATACACACCTATTCACCCAGAATTCACAATAAATGTATTTCTTTCTTCTTTCTTTCTTTCTTTCAGAAACACCCACAAAACACCCATTCACCCAGAAACACCCACAAAACGCCCATTCACCCAAAAACACCCACAAAACACCCATTCACTCAGAAACACCCACAAAACCCCCATTCACCCAGAAACACCCACAAAACACCCAATCACCCAGAAACACCCACAAAACACCCATTCACCCAGAAACACCCACAAAATATCTAATCACCCAGACACACCCACAACATCCATTCAGACACCCACAACTTCCACCCAGTCACACCCACAATACTCACCCATCCATTCAGACACACCCACAAAACACCCATTCACCCAGACACACCCACAAAACACCCATTCACCCAGACACACCTCCAACACCCACCCATCCACCCAGCCACACCCGCAAAATTCAACCAGACACACCTGTAAGTACCTAATAAAAATTATCATCCCTAATGGAGTTCCGAGACGGTCAATCAGCTTGAGTCAAGCACGTTGATTTTCTGTATGTTTTTGTTCCGTTGCTAGCGTAAACAAATCAAACAAACCTAAAAAGCTTTTAAATGCTTGACTCAAGCATCAAGCAAGCATTGTAGACGATCAAAATGTTTAAAGCAAGATTGACGCCAAGCTGATTGACCGTCACGGAACTCCTAGGTTTTAACAAATTTATGACGTGAAAAGAAAATGGCGCGCGCAAAGCAAATTACAAAAAAAGTACACCAAGAAGGTTCTGAGTCTGAGTTTTTAACAAATTAAAATAGGTTGCAAATAAATAGGTATAATGATGTTTTAAATTCACAAAGTCATTGCACACGATGTTCTAAATTCAAATTTACTTTATCCTCTAGAGGATAAAAACGGCTTTTGCACTCAGATATCGAAGAGCAAAAACGCTTTTTCCGAGATGGTGGGATGAAAAAATATTTTCTTATTAAAAAGATCAAACTCTTTTTGGTTACACTAATTACGTAATGATATTGAAAATGAAGTTTAAGAATAACCAGAAACAAATAAAAATACAATACTAATATCCAAGTAAAAAGATTCATAATATCAATCTCATTACTCTCATAATAGAAGCAAATAAGAATTATAAAATCGAAGAATAATAAACAAATCTGGCAGATTTGATGATAATTTAATGATGATATTTTTGAGTTCTTAAATAGGAGCATAGATTATTAGACTGAAGATAGCCGATCTTGCTATTTCGGAAGGGAATTTTAAGCTTATGGGATTTTTATGTTATAATTTTTGACTCTTGAAATAATAGTTTCATCTAAGAGAGCACTATTTCTTATGGAATATAAATTGAACGCCATTAGACTATGAGCTCTTTCCGCAAATCCAATTCCAACGAATCATCTCCTAACCGTCTGTTGTTTTAAGGAAAGGACACCTCCCTTTATTTAATTTCTTACTAAAATAATAAACTCCTTATTCATTAAAAAATTAAATCAGACTTAAAACCCCGTTTAATATAACGTTTTATGGAAAGAGATGATATCGATATACACAGGTATATATATATTTTTAAATAATGTAACATTTTTAAAACAATAAAGAGTATAATAATAATAAATCTCGATTACAATAACCTCAATTTTGTATTATTACGAGTTGCGATAAAGAAAGATAAAGGATATAATATCTAAGGGTGATATATGTTTATAAAAATATCCCCCACGTCCCGTTCCCTACTTTGTCTGACAATGACACAGGATGTCAACGAGTTCTGACGGAATTAGCCGAGTCCCTTTCCGCGTGCAACTTCGCTCGTGCGGAACAATGACTATTCCCCGAGGATCTCTAAGTTTCCTGAACAAGTATAAGTAATTATGTCTGTACAAAATAAAAATACATTTGGCGGGCGTGCTTGCTTGTAATTATGAATTAAACTAGAAATTCATTAATAACACTGTTGAACTTTAAACTCAGTTGGCGAATTATATTTTTCTTTAATGCTATTGTTTTACAAACATAGAATAGATACCTACCTAACGACGGCCGCCTTGGTCGAATGCTCAGATTGCTAGGTATTGGCCAAGAGGTCCCGGGTTCGAATCCTGGTAGGGGCAAACTTTGTGATGACCACAAATGGTTGTGTATATGTTTATGTAGTTTATTTTCAACATTGATATACATAATTATATTAAAAATATGTCCATCATCTAGTATCCATACCACAAGTGCTTAGGCTACTTACTTTGGGCTAGATGATAGGTGTGAGTGTAGAAATATTTATTAATATTATTATATTATTACATATAAATCACGCCTAGTTATCACCAAGGTTAACAAAAAGGATTAACACCCACGCTTCGCCAATTATGTTTGGTACCAATCGCAGTATATTGCAAGGTGGTACATAATAACAGAATCACTGCTGCCCATCTCTGTTTTAACTCATAATCGTCTTGTGCGACACCAGTGAGAGAGATTGGGGTTAGTGACAATTTTATATTAAAATATTCTGTTGTAAATGATATTTCAATTGTCTCTATCTTCTTTCTATCTCCTCAGTCTTAAAAGTATAATCATTGATAATGATATAATGACACTTATTTATTTGCACTAAGGATAACCCATCCATTTTCAAAAGGGTATAGCTATCCCAATAGATAATGGAACAACAAACAAAACATTAAATTAACAATATTATTATAATTTCTCACCCACTCTAACCCGTCCAATTTAATAACTTTGTCTATTCCAACCGATGCTAATGTTATTACGTCTATACGACCCAGAGGAGTATTAAGTTTCATACGAGTAATTGATGGGAAAATTACCTGTCTGCTTCTGACACGACTGTTTATTCGAAATTTTACGAGAAAATATACTTTAATGAAAAAATATATTGCACGGCACTTTAGAGATTTATCACGGTTGGTTTCCTTCACTATTTTTATTATGCTTACGATAGCTACGTGATTTTCTAGGCGTGGCATAAAATATGCCTTTACGTTACGGGCATGATCAGTAGGTAATTAATTATTGGTATTTGTCTAATTGATAGCGGTATATTTACAATTTATTTATGGGATAGCAGCCTACGACGAATCTCAATCCCTTATTAAATAATAATAAAAAAAATATCACATTTCCGTCAGTCTGATTTTCTGACCTTGAGGTCGCAAGTCAAAAAATTCAACTTCAGTCAGTCAACTTGGAGAAAGATTGTTTAAACAAACTGTTTTAGATTTTTCGTTATTACAATGTAATCACTTTAGTTTTAAGTCAAGAAAAGACCTCTCACACAAGAAAGTTTTTAAAGTTCGATTAACCCCTTGCACTGCTTTTATTTTCAACAAACTTGTCAAGTAACAAAAAGTTATATTCACGTTAGGTATGGCTGTTTTGTTTGTTTACTGAATTTGGCCCAAGTATAGTTCTCATTTGTTTCTTTCGGTGGGTATATTTAGTAGTATATCATATGCCAAAAACGGGAAAACAAAAAAGTCTCAGCTCGCAAGTATTTGACAAATAAAGAGAGGGAGTTTGGAGACCCATAATTATAAACTGAGGTGTACTGCGTACTACCCGTATCGAGTTATCGATATCCATAGTCTTATTGATTCATTACTGTAATCATACCAGCCTCCAAGACAAGTAGCCAATCTATTCGAACAAATGAAACTGAACTATTACGCAGAAAGAAAACACGTGTCAAATGTAAGAAAGACATACATACATAAATCACGCCTATATCCCCGAAGGGGTAGGCAGAGGTGAACTAGCACCCACGTTTCGCCAATTATGTTAGGTCCCATGTAATAGGTGGCGAGCCTATTGCCATATATCGGGCACAAAAGTCTCAGTACATTGCTATTGCTAGGTGGTATTAGAGGAACGCTGCTGCCCATTCCTCATAATTGATTTATCCTTAGTCGCCTTGTGCGACACCCACAGGAGAGATTTGGGGTGGTGACAATTGTATTCTACTCTGCCGTCACCACACGGCTTGTAAGAAAGACAAGTTGTCAAAAATTTACATTTGTCCAAAAGAAACGCTGTATCGCAAACGATACAGCCAAGTGGCAAACCACCACAGTCAAATTTTTATTTCAACCATTCAAAAATTGTATCAGAGTGGACTTTGTGTAGTAAAAATGGTGTTATTTTGTTGCATAAGGATCCGTGTTGATGTACAATTATGAAGAATCATTGAAATAAAAGTGTTGTGCCATGTTAAACGATGAGAATTTTATAGTAGTTTTCACCACCTCATCGGTCACCGTCATGAACTCTGTTACCATTTGACTCGTGCCAAGCAGGGAGTGCTGCGTTAAAATATGTGACACCCATATTATAACGTAAATTCATTTTATTCATACATTTCACACACTCATTATTTCATATGACTACAGATAAAATATACACTAAAGACTTGGCTGTGTGGGCTAGACCCTTTGCCTTCCCTAAAATATAGGGAGAATATAACAGAAAAAAAACGATATTTTTATTTGTTCCTTTGGCCTAGTTAAAACAAACAAAACTACGGAATGCCAATGCAGACTCCTAGCTCGACTAGACAGGATATTTTCAATTTGATTTCAATAGCGGGTCCCCCGTGGCAATGGTGTCACGTTGGCATGCCGCGCGGTGTGACGCGGCAAATTGCCCACCAGTAATTGGCGAGCTGTCGTTATGTTGCCGCGCACTCGAATTACTTTTATTGTCCACCAGCTCGCAATAATTCCGCGGCATTCAGCCGAACTGACCACCAACTGCCGGGTTAGCTTGCTTCGGGAATGACAGTCATCGTTGCGTACATTGAGAATTAAAGTCATAATCGTACCTATATCATATCGAATACTTCGTATCGAAAGGATTTTTTTGCCGTGTGGTAACGGCAGAGTAGAATACATTTGTCACCTCCCCAAATCTCTCCCGTGGGTGTCGTAAAGGCAACTAATGATAAATCAGTGATTAGGGATAGGCAGCAGCGTTCCTCTTATACCACCTAGGCTAGCAATGTACTGCGTCTTTTGTATATCTAACTCGCCACCATAATTACATGTGACTTGACGTAGTTGGCGAAACGTGGGTGCTATATAGGGTTCACCTCTGCCTACCCCTTCGGGGATATAGGCGTGATTTATGTATGTAATCTTATTGATTTTTGCTTTAAGAAATCATGCAAAGAACATTTTAGTTTTTTATTTTATGTAAAATTTTAAGTTCTGATCGGTCAGTAGGGCCAACTTTATGTTAGCTTAACACACAGATTATGCATCCTACGTCCCACATTTAACATAATGCTCATTTATTTTAATTTGTACTTAAACCATCTAATTTGTAACTATTGGTGTTAAATCAAAATTTGCATTAATAGCCTCCTTTGACGGCCGCCTTGGTCGAATGCTCAGATTGCTGGGTATTGGCCAAGAGGTCCCGGGTTCGAATCCTGGTAGGGGCAAACTTTGTGATGACCACAAATGTTTGTTTCCGAGTCATGGTTGTGTATATGTTTATGTAGTATATTTTCAAATGTATATACATAATGATATTGAAAATATGTCTGTCATCTAATATCCATAACACAAGTGCTTAGGCTACTTACTTTGGGCTAGATAATATGTGTGAGTGTAAAAATATTTATTTATTATTTATTTATTTAATAGCAGAAAGAATACACGCTCACATTCTTCACTAAGAGCGTTCACGGATTGACATGCATTTTCTATGCGTAAGTACATGATCGAATTTAGACATTCATACGTGCTTAGCCTTCTGCGTAACAACTGAACGTGGGTATTTCAACTGTTATTTATGTACCCTATTTCGATCATTTCATATCTAAATATCAGAGCATATCTTTCTAATAAAACAGGATGTTAATCTGTGCCGTAAATAGGGCGGTGCCACCGGTGCCCAGGCACAGGGCGTAGACTCTGGTGGGCGCAAGAATGGCCAGACTAGGCAGGACTTAAAGAGGCGAAGGGTCCACTTAAATATAGGGCGCAGAAAAGGCTATTTACGGCTATGATGTTTTTAGTACTTATTCGAATTCAAGTTGAGGGATAAATGTCGTTTTAATAGCCTAGGTGAAGTCCAGAATAAAAGTATACACATGTACGGTCGCTGTCAGAAATGTTTACCGGTTTTGAAATTAGATTCTATAACACACTTTTTTCACTATTGGATTTTTAATTGTAATATGTAAGAAAAATTAGTACAAAGATTTTGATGGTTAGAAAAAGAATTTCGAAAAATTATGATCTTGAGGCGGGAATCGAACCCGCGGGTTGTACACTTTTTTCACTAAAGTCAAAAATGCCATATCAAGTTATTCATTTCCTTTTAAAAGTTATTATGCAAAATGACACACCGAGAATAGCAAAGAGAATAAACAGACGTTTTTGATGATGAAACTCATTTCTTTAATTGTTAAAATAGCATTTTATCAAAAAAATATTTTATAAACATCATTTGGACATGAACAAAATTTTACGAAAGAAGGTTTTCTAATAACGAACCTTGATAGTAGTCAGTCCATCTCCAAGAGCAATTGAATGTCAGGTCATTAGAAAAAAAAATGTATTGTCAATAAAATTATTATGAAATAGAGATTTAGAACTTGTGACCTAAATGCGTGCATGCTATTGTGATCCTTAAGATGGTAAACATTTTCTGTCCCCCACTGTATATAGCGGGATATTCCTAAAAGTACAACTGGTAAATAAAAGCAAAAATGTATTAACACCCACATATACACCCACATATAACACGCTTATACACGCTGTAGGGGCGAGCTTATTGACATAATTGCAAGATAGTAGTAAAATATTTTATTTTTATGAGCTAAATATCCTTTCCTACAACATTATTTGCCGAAAGTAACGTCAATGAATTGACAGTTATATGACTGAGTTTACAAGTCTGGCAGTTTTTTTCTGTCAATTCCTTTAGCTCCCTTAATTCCCTAAGTAAAAACCTTTTTCTTTAAAGGGCAAAGGGATCAGAGACTTTATTAAGTTTTACTTTTTAGTGTTAAATTTTAAGATCAGAAAAGCTAATATAAATGGCTTGTCCCTAAAGCGAGAATTGAATTAGAATTAGCGACTTAGAATTTTCCAAGATAGCGAGACAGGAGTTTTAGAATTATTTTGATTTATAATTGGACTTCTAGTATTAGGTATGGATGAACATTGAATGATTGTTTTAAAAAAAAAATAACTATAGTAGTTTTGGGGAAAAAATCTTAAAAACTTGTTTAAGCTAGAATTAGACTATTCTAATATTTTATAATGACATTTATTTTTATTTTCAACCAAAACACGCTTTATTTTTTTTCGTCATAATACCGGTAATTTTTTTATCCGCCTGTATAATATAAACTGATCCGGTGAAAAGCGGAACGAACTGAGCGTGCCTCCGCCGGGAAAAAATAAGACAGGCCCGGCCTAACGACCACCCAGGGGTGTCTTTAGGCGCACTCTGTGTTTATTATTGTTAATTTCTTTTTTGCCAAATAAACTTTATTTCATTCATTCATTCACTCCGCTGCATCACGCGAATTATAATGCTTTCGCCTTAATTAAAACAATCGAGATCATAATGGTAAAGTCAAAGGTAATCATTTTTTCGATGGCGTCAACCGAAAATTCTATTAACTTCTCTGATTAAAACAGTGATAGCTTTTGACAATGATGGGTCTCTCTGCAGGAAAGACCCGTCGTTGTCAAAAGCTATCAACATTTAAAAGCTATCATATTAAGAGGAGCTCGCTAGCGCAGCGGTATAGCGCGCTCGGCCTGCGATTGCGTAAACTAAGCAATACCGCTAAGGCCGGTCATAGGATGGGTGACCAAAAATTTATTATCTTGAGTTCGTCCGCCAGCATGGTTAAGTTATGGCCCAATCTCCCTGTAATCTTCCATCCATAGGGAAGGCCCGTGCCCCAGCAGTGGCGAAAAGAAAGGGCTGGTGATGATGATGGTGATGATAATGGGTCCCTCTACAGCCTACTTGCGTGCCGTTTTGCTAGCAAGGCGTTAGGCTCTGGCACTTTTCACCAAAACATAAACCAAGCGATTGTTATGTAACCGTCGCTTTTTGACATTTTATCGTGTGGAAGAACTGTCCAAAATTGACGGTGATTTTTAATCACTTGTTTTGTTGTCACTGACTCGTTTGACATTTTATCGTAGGTGGAAGAACAGTCAAAAACTGACGGTTATTTTTTAATCACTTGTTTTAATCTCCGCCTGGCTGTAGCTATCTCATGAACCGTGATAGTCAGACAGTTGAAAATTTCACAGATGACGGAAGTGAAAGTTGGGTGTGGGAGAAGAAGCATGAAAGTAGAATAAATGCAGTAGAAATGAGAGCGTTGAGGAGCATGGCTGGAGTAAGTCTGAGTGACCGATTGTATAACAGTGTGATAAGAGAAAGGTGTGGTTTGAAAGAAGATGTAATGACAAGGATTGAGAAAGGGATGCTCGCATGGTTTGGTCACGTAGAAAGAATGGATGAAAGGAGAATGACAAAAAGGATTTACATGGCGAAAGTGAATGGAGAAATCGGAAGGCTTCCCCTTCCGGCCTAGGCGGATCTTTTATAATCAAATTGTAAGTCTTTTGAAAAAGGGCCAGGTCAAGAGTACCCGAAACCGACAGGCATGCATGAAGAGATTGATGAGATTGGATGAAGCGAAAGAAGTATGTAAGGATCGTAGCAAGTGGAAGGAAGTGATCTCTGCCTACCCCTGTGGGAGAAGGGCGTGACGTATGTATTTATGTATGTTTTTCTGTTGCCGCTATAGCAACTAAAACTAATAAACAGAATAAAATCAATATTTTACAACCAACAACCAACAAACGTGATATTTTGGCCATTTTTTTATATATTGTAATTGTATTTGTACAGAAACCTGCGTGCGCCAGCCCGACTCGCACTTGGCCGGTTTTTCTTTTTCATTTCTAACAACGTGCTACAAGATCATGATTTCCTCTTACACTCTACTCAAGTACCTACCCCATATGTCAGTTTTGAAGTACTAGAATAACAAGCACTGTCCGGCCGCTGGTAAATCCGTCCCTGGGGATTTGTCCCGAAGTACCTACGTACGGCTTACCGCACCGAGCCGAAACACTCTCGGTGGCCGTCGGATTTTCAATGTGCTCCCGGTTTCTTAACGCGGGCCCCACTTGGTGTTTCGAATAGCTACACAATTCCCTGATACTCAAACTTGTGATATTAAGCCTCTTTGGTGTACCTACACGTATAGTACGTGTAGGTACACCAAAGAGGCTTAATATCACACACCTTGTAGGACACCTTGGTTGTTTGTTAATAACGCATTGACAGTTGTGTTACGTTTACGTTGATTAAAAGATAACCGTTACATTTTGACCGTTTTTCCATGCGATAAATAATCAAAAGCTTGGTGAATTCGGGCCTTAAACGTACTTACATACATACATAAATCACGCCTATATCCCCGATGGGGTAGACAGAGGTGAATTAGCACCCACGTTTCGCCAATTATGTTAGGTCCCGTGTAATAGGTGGCGAGTCTATTGCCATTTATCGAGCACAAAAGTCGCAGTACATTGCTATTGCTATGTGGTATAAGAGGAACGCTGCTGCCCATTCCTCATAATTATCCTTAGTCGCTCTTGTACGACACCCACGGGAGAGATTTTGGGTGGTGACAATTTGTATTCTTGTCTGCTGTCACCACACGGCACACGTAAACCAACGTAAAAGTAAACCAAGGCCTTAAACGTAAACCAAGGCCTTAAACATAAACCAAGGCCTTAAACATAAACCAAGCGATTGTTATTTAACCGTTGGTTTTGACTAACTATCAAATACTGACGGTTATTTTTTAGCCGTGTGGTGACGGCAGAGTAGAATACAATTGTCACCACCCCAAATCTCTCCCGTGGGTGTCGTACAAGGCGACTAAGGATAAATCAGTGATGAGGAATGGGCAGCAGCGTTCCTCTTATACCACCACTTATCCACCTAGCAATATACTGCGACTTTTGAGCCCGATAAATGGCAATAGACTCGCCACCTATTACATGGGACCTGACATAATTGGCGAAACGTGGGTGCTAGTTCACCTCTGCCTACCCCTTCGGGAACATAGGCGTGATTTATGTATGTATGTATTTTTAATCACTCGTTTTGTTGTCACTCACTTCCTCCGTGCTTCGGAAGTCACGTTAAGCCATTGGTCCCGGGTCACCAATCCGCACCAGGGGGCCTACCGCCTAACTCGATTGCTGATGATAGCTATATTGCAATGCACTGCTTACGGCTACAGCAGCTATTCTGAATTTTTAGGCGGCACGGATTTTGTGCCAATTTCATACAAAATCATTCGGTGATCATTCGTTCAAAGCTATCGCTAATAGTTTAGGTACATTTGGTGCGAAATGACAGCATGAGTTAGACGGTAGGCCAGCGTGGTGAGTTCACCATTCTTTCTATATTCTTCGATTCATAGGGAAGGCCTGCTGCCCCAGCAGTGGGGACGTTAAAGGGCTGGTGATTATCATCACCATGATGATCATGACGCAGTGGTAACCGAATTCTGTTTCGCACTGATTGCGGAAATCAAACAAAACTTGAAAAACAATTGGGTGGGTAGATTAACATTTTTTTTTTTGTCTTGAGCTTTTTTAATTACTTACTTACAGACTTACGTAAATCAGGACTATTTATCCCCGAACAAGGCAGAAGTGAATTAACACCTACATTTCGCACACTTTGTTAGGTCCCATAGAACAGAAGACGATTCGGTAGCAATTTTAAAAAGAAAGGTCAGTACTATCGGAAATATTAAATCTAGACGCTTTTCGAACAAATCCCAAGGAAACAATATTAAGTAACTCTGTTAACGAATTCCTATCACGACCCTCGATTTATTACAGAAATGTTTTGGCTTAGTTCCAAAACGGTAGTCGTTGATATTTTTTAATTGGCTCAACAATAACTCGTCTTGAAAGATGACACTTACGAGTAAGTAAGTACCTACGTGTACTTATTTCATTGACAACCCTTACATTCTTTGTTTTTATTGTAATTGGATTTTAAGCAATAACAATTCAAACATTGTTTCAGGAACGCCAGATCTGTGGGCCTACCGCCTAACTCGATTGCTGATGATAGCTCTATAGCAATGCACTAATTATCCGAGCGACCGCCTAAAATTGTATCAGCAATAAGCACAGAGTATAACAACAACTGCTAACGTGAACGAACGATATAGTTCTTTTGGTATAAGATGAGCTTTGCATTTGAGTGAGTGATCGCAAAAGTAGGGTTATTGAAAAAAATAATATAACTAAATATTTTAAAAGAAAATTATATATTTTTTTATTAGAAAGCAAGTTATTGAGTAGTTACGAACGTATATAGGAACGGACATACACACAAATCGAACACTTAACCATCCTCCGGCTTCTCCGCCAGTCTGGTAAAACGCTATTTATGTCCATAGCTTATTAAAAAAAATATTCTAACTCTTCTATCGTTACTCTCGTCATTGAATCTTCACTATCTTCATCTTCACTCTCATCTAATGACACATCATCGCACAGATGATGTAGCGCTCCGTAAAACCATCAATAGCGGCGTCGCGACCATCAAATGGTTTTTCTTCTTTTATTGCATGGTCAAAATCATTGACCATATATTTTCAATGAGATTAAAATTTTTACTAATATAATACCTAATTAAAACAGCGAAATATTATTAATATATGTAGCTGCTAGCGGTACAAAGGAAAGTGCGAGACAGAGTATTGACAGTTGACGGACGCACCGAGCAGTAGGCCTAGCACGGGACGTGAAAAAAATGACAGTGTTTTCTCTCAGGATTTAATGGGAGTTAGAGCGAGAAGAAAAGATTTTCTTTCCCCTGAAAGAGATGTGTCCACGTCCCGTGCTACGGAGGGTGCAGTATTGACAGCTATCAATTTAGCTAGCAGTCATCTTGAATTTTTAGGCGGTACGGATTTTCTGCCAAATTCATACAAAATCCAAAGCTATTGCTGATAGTAACAAGTTCAAAAGCTAAAGCTGATAGTGACAGCATGACGTCATAAACTATAGCTTTTTCTTTAGCCATAGAGTTAGGCGGTAGGCCCGCTGGGCGTGTCTACTCATCTACCAAACTCATTGCCTTCTCGACCCCAATTTCCCATGAAATCTGGGGTCGGTGCAGCATGTTTCCTCTTCCATCCATCACACCGGAGAATGAATGTATAGAAACGTGATGGTAACGACTACGTCGAGAAACCGAAACGGAGAGTGCTTGGGATAAAAGTATCATCCATATTACCTCAATGATTTAACTTAGTTTTTAGTCGATCTGACGCCAACGCCAACCCTCTCTTATAATTATAATCCTACCAAACTTCGTTCCTTTGATTATATTAGTTAAGACATACTTTAGATTACATTAATAGATGTTGAGAGACCACGTCACGATCTATATTTATGCTATATTTAATTAGTACCTATTAGGTTAAACGCTATTTTAACATTAACACCGATACTTCATCGATATTAATCGGGCACAAATCAAAGTTCCTGTAACGTGATCCAATTTGCTCTGAGCTGTATTTGATTATGTAATCTCACAAGGCACAAAACCTGTGTACCGACACAGCCGAGACCCAAGACTTAAAAGCTGAAAGACTTAGCTCATCGATTAGTTCTCGAGATTTTTTACCCATCCTACCTTTACCCAACCTTCCTTTATTTACAAGAAAACTAAAGGGCTCTTACTAGCAAAGCAAAGAGTATTCAGAAGCTTTGCCTGGTAAAATAAAAATATTTCAGTAAATTTGAGTATCTCAAATTTCACTTTTGGTAAAATATGAGATACTCAATGTTATTTTATACCTTATGTACCGTATTTTTGGCAAATAAATTATTATTATTATTATTATTAGAAACTCAGAGTTAACCAATCGCAATAGAGCTGGTCGCCGAGCTTACACACAATTAACTGACCACCCCTCTCCCACCTTTGTTTAAAAAGTAAGACAAATTGTGTCACTTGCCGGTCGAATTATCCAATAAGCCTGCAAAATAGAGGCCGGCCTCCTATTAAGCTTTAGTAAGTTCTGTAATTTGGTCCCCAATTTTTTAGATTGGAAATTTTACTAAGTACGCACTTGTTGGAAACAAAAAACCTACCGTATTATACCTACCTAGTTACAGCAAACGACGTAATTGGTTAGACTTTGAGGGAGCTAATATTGAGCGAGTTTGTGAACAAAATCGTTACCTTTTAAATTTTTATGCCCCGGGGGGCTTGTTTGCATACTTTTCAGTAACATTTGTTTATGCAAAAGTTGAGATGTTTGTTAGGTACTCAAGCACGCTGTATTTTGAAAAGAAGTTAAAGCTTCAATACAATGCTGTATAGGTAAGCCTTGTAGTGATCTTAAACTTCTTGATGAGCTTGACAATCTATTGTATTCCACTAGGAAAACATAATCACGTTCCTATATTCCGTAATAACAGTAACACATTCGAATAAGATGGAGTGCAACAGAATTGCACGAGAAACGGATTGAATCTGCAACTTAGCAAATAGCGTTAAAATCTTTACTTGCGACGTCGATATATTAGCCAAATTGAATAATGGGATATGCACATAGCCACATAACGCCTTAGTAGCTACATAGCTTCATAACGCCAAAGTCAAAGTCAAAGTCAAAATTCATTTATTCATATCTGGTATGATTACAATACACTTATGAATCGTCAAGACGCTAGAAAAAAAAGCTTTAGTACTTACCTAATAGTAGGTAGGTTCAATTTAAAAGCGATATCTATACCTGTCTTTATACAGCCAAGAACAGGCTAACGTGGGCACAAAGCAAAGGGCGCCTTTGTTGATTAGCCTTTGTGTTGACTCAAAACCTTCGGTGTGCGTATTTTGCCATTTCTGTTAGCTCAAATTCACAATTTATTCCACATTTTGGTGCAGTTTTGCCTCAATACAGTTACTTCTAGAAATGTATGCTTACGGCGGGTCCCAACTCCCAATATTGTATCTACAGTTAAAAGTATGCTTACTAAAGTTTCGTTGCTTGGCATTTTTTGTTGTATTACGATAAATAACAGAAGTTGTTAAGCAACTAAGCTGTAGTAGGTACGTACGTCTATCTTCAACTGTTGATAGAATAGTGGGACCCGCCATAAGAAGATACCTACTTAACTAGATTTCTGCCCCCGTAGCACGGGACGTGGACACATCTCTTTCAGGGGACATAAAATCTTTTCTTCTCGCTCTAACTCCCAAAAATTGCCGAGACAAAACACTGTCAAGTGGTGGAGAGAGACTTGTGCACGTCCCCGTGCTAGGCTCGCAGTATGTCGATGGCGTTATCTAAGCATCGCAGATTATAATAACAAATTTTTTTTGGAGGGAAATGGTCAATCCTCCGTACGATGGCGACACTCACCCATATATTGGACTCCTGCCCACTGCACCAGTGTTTTGTATGTTCAAAAGACAAGAGGTATCAAACCTCAACAAAGCTCTGGGATCGATGCAGTTGTTTCCTATTCCAATAATACCTGTCGATCAGACATCATCAAGCCATCCACTCCCTTCTGATTCAGATCATCCATCACACCGCAAAAGTGCTAGTGAAGCGATGAATGAATTACCTACATAATCTATAGAAAAGAAACAGGAAAGGAACATGTTGAGAGACCGATGAATGCAGACAGTGATTGGATGACAACATTCCAATTATTTCCAATCCATATTATCGGAACTATGATGGTCATGAGTTTTTTTTATAATAATAAAAAAACTCATGATCATCTTTTTTAGATTTATTTATGAGGCTTGGATTTTTCATGTAATTTTTACATAAATTCATGATCAGGACGCCATCTATCGTATAATCGGCGTACTACGTATCTAACAATCGTGTAGGGCCATTTGAATAGCGGGAGGTATGTCGGTATGTTTAGGGAAGTATCACATAAACAAGTTTAATATGCTCCCAATACCCGATAGGCCCGTAAGTTCAGACACGACCGGCCCCACTCTGGGGACCGACCCGTACTTCCAGCGCGTATGTACCGGCTATTTTTAGTCTGGTGAAGCGCTTGCGTCACCCCCCCCCCCCCCCCTCTGGGGGTGATCGCTACAGATGACGCCTGTAGACCCTTCCCGGGTAAGGCAAAAAGATGGTTTTAGTGGGTGCAAGTCGTACATATCCCCCCAGGACGGCCTCGGGGTGAACACATTAGGTTCCCACCTCCCTCCCGTGAGGGTCGCCCTTTAAAAAAAAAAAGAAAAGTTTAATATTATAAATTATTCGTCTGAATTTTTTATATAATTGCATAGACACAGTTGAACACAACTAATTGGCCTTAGGGCACAAGCAAAGGAGTACAAGAGTCGCCCATAGTTGAAGAATCTATTTACTAGTTTCAAATCAAATAATGTTATTTACATTATTTGATTTAAGTAACACAGGAAACTAAAGATTTGCTTGCATTGAATTCAATTTTACAGTATGATTGAAAATTGCATATGTAGGATGTACACCGTCTTTGTATTCTTTTGAAAACTGTAAAACTTTAAGTCATAGTAACGTTATTCATTTAATATTAAGATGTTATTTTAACATTGACGCCTATAATAATTGTCATTGTTTAATACATACATACATAAATCACGCCTATATCCCCGAAGGGGTAGGCAGAGCTGAACCAGCACCCGTGTTTCGCCAATTATGTCAAGTCCCATGTACTAGGTGAGGAGCCTATTGCCATTTATCGGGCACAAAGTCGCAGTAAATTGCTATGTTGTACGAATATATAAGAGGAACGCTGCTGCCCATTCCTCAGCACTGATTTATCCTTAGTCGCCTTGTACGACACCCACGGGAGAGATTTGGGATGGTGACAATTATATTCTACTCTGCTGTCACCATACGGCGTCTTTGTTTAATAATTTCAATTATTATTCCAACCCTGGTTTTATGGCCACACTGTATGACTGGGATGAAAATACAGCCTGCCCACTGGACTGTTATGTAATTTTGGTTTGGTAACATTCTACATTATACAGTCTGTGTGATGTTACATCATATTGATTAATTACATAATGGCCTTCCAGTTACGTTGATATTTATTTATTATTATGTATTGGTATTTTCATAGTTGAAATGATAAAATATTTAATTTTTAATGTATATATTTTAAAGTATACAATTGTTTAGACATAGACAAATATTTTGCACAATAAGATTTTGGTATTGGGGCTTAAGTTACTTGGTAACCTAGAAGATATTTGAAAAAGTGAGAGACATACATTTACTCAGTAACATTTTGCAACTCAGGCACAGGGTTGGTTTTAAATTTCTTAGCCTGAGTCTCTTCATTATCATTCAATGCTTCGTCCTTGGTCAATTCATGAACATTATACTTCTTATAAGTAAAGTAGTTATCTACAATGCTTAATAAACAAATACCCTTAATGATTTCGACAATTATACATAATTTAGGGTTTTTTAAATCTGCCTTATTATCCCCATTCTTCATAACCACCATTTCTGCGAGCTCTTTGATAATCAAATCCCTTGAAACACTGCTGTTAAACCTTTTGTTGAATATAACAGCAAATGTTGAGGATTCCTTGAGGAAATATTTGTCAAACAACCTCCCAGCACACTCCATAATGTCGGGTAAGTTAGCTTTGCAAGTTGCCATCACAGGCAAGAGACGAAGGACATGCCTCGTTTTTTGTATACGCGTTGTAAACAAATCTTTGATAATAGCTGTTGTCACCTCTTCTGGACAAGGCAGATTAGTCTTTATAAAGATACAATTAGAGGCGCCAGTTTCAACTACTTGAAACCTTTTATGCTTTAACGATTTTTGAGAATCTTTCTTCATGGAATCAATCTCCCGTTTTAATAAGTCTCCAATGTCAGTCTCGTCTTCTGATTCGCTATCAGATCTAGCGTCGGGCGTGGCCGGACCGGTGGCGACCGGAACTTGGTCAGCCTCTAGATGTGGATACAGTTTCCCCGCGTACTCATTCAGCAAATTGTATACTTCTTTTACACACTCCTTCTCCCTAAAGTTACACGTGCAGAAGAAACCGCGAAAGCCGGGCTCCAAGAAGTATTTGTTCCTGCGTTTTCTAAAGTAAAACTTTTTCTTTTTACGCGAGTCACCCATAACTGCTGGCTGAACGATGCTCTGATATCTAAGTGTGATATAACAGATATTAGTATTACGTATTCAATTGAATAGGAATTCAAATCAACACAGCAAACACCCCAGAACAAATTGTCATGAATTGTCTTCTGTCACATAGTTGTCAATGTCAAATTGTCTTGTCTAGTATATTTTTAAACATTTGGAGCATTGTAGCCTAGCACCAACTACTTTTAAGGCACTTAGGTGTTATATTTGTAATGACGGGCTTTAAATTATATAAGTTTAGGTACCTATTTATACTGACTAAATTTGTTTTGTGTTGTGGCGCTATAAATGTGATATCATTTTATATTTAGTGACCGCGTTGACTGATTCTAAACAGGCTTATAGAACTATAGATTTAAGTTGGGTGTTATTATTGGCCAAAGCACTACTGAAGTTATTATCGTGTATCCGCAGAGCAAATTAATATCGTATAATGCTACCAAGAACTTCATAAAGTCATTAAAATATTTAACACAGACATTTCAATGTAAAAAATTGAGAAAAGTACATGAAGACATGGCTGTAAAGTGTACAGTTTTATTGCCTTCCCAAATAGGAGAAGACATTATAAATAATTTTATATCGGTACCGCTGCTACTGGTCCGATAGTACCTACCTACCTGTTATTTTCCTTTTAGGTCTGTACCAAAAAGGATACATTTTACAAGTTTTACAATGGTGCATTACTGCTATAGCAATAGTCAAAGTATATTTTACAAAAATAAATCGTTTATGGCAACATTTTCGTTTGCATTAGAAGACAATCTTCTTCTCCCTGCCCTATTCCCAGTCTATCTGGGGTCGGCACAATAAGTTTCCTCTTCCATTCATATCGGTCAGACGTCATCAAGCCATACACTCCCTTTTGATTCATGTCATCCATCACACTGATAAGGTGCTAGTAATGAATGGGTGTATAGAAAAGAGACGGAACGGACCATGTCGAGAGACCGATGAACGGAGAAAGTGATTGGAATGACAACATTACAATTCATACTGCTCAAGGTTTCGGCTTAGGTTTTACGGTAATCTCCCTTAGTCGACTTTTACGACACCCATGGGATGAGACGGGGCTGGCCTATTCTACGTTATGTGTTCGCTCCCAGGCCAGCATAGAAGGCATTAGAAGACAATGCAAACTAAAAATGTATCGAGCACGATCAACGGCACTTCAGACTACCCAAACAAAACTACAAATTTCCTCAATTTATTGTCAACCTTACTTGTTGGTTAAGAGCGCAGACTCGATTGAAATAATTTGACATTAAGTGATAGCATGAAGTGGTGTCTGGTGTCCACTGTCCATACTCATAGTTATTATTTTTAGTTTTTGCCCAATTATTGAAAATATAATTTATTTTCCGCTGTAAATTAAAATTATAGGTTCATGTCAATCTATCTTTCTGTACTATAAGCAGAGAGGG
The DNA here is from genome assembly GCA_963931975.1 of Cataclysta lemnata. Classification (NCBI taxonomy): domain Eukaryota; kingdom Metazoa; phylum Arthropoda; class Insecta; order Lepidoptera; family Crambidae; genus Cataclysta; species Cataclysta lemnata. Next base: position 6,850,620 of record OZ008343.1, read on the forward strand.
CAGGGGAGGTCATTCGCCTTATTCAATATGCATCTCATACTGCAGGTCATTCTCTTTCCTGGGGTAATTACAAAAAAATAAAATCACTAAGGTACATATATTATTTTTTAATTAGCTAATTATATTACAATAACGTAATATATGCATTTAGAAAATCTATTTACAATATAAAAATACGTTAAGTAAACATTTTTTAAAGTTTTACGTTTAAATATTTAATACAATAATATTAAATTAACAAAAATAATCTACGATATAAATACTACATCAATACTTTCAGTAAGTGTAAATTTTGCATTGCATTTTAAGTAATTATTCCAATGTCGCGCAACAATAAAAACGATTACTTTCTAAATTTACAATATTTTGTTTTCATTATCGTCGGTAGGTTGGCTACGACGGGTTTGTTGAGCTTCGGACATACAGTGATGCTGTAACAAAAAGCAGGTTATACATAAATTATAATAATAAATCCCATGGATAGCAGATGGCCAGTGGGCTCAGATATGTGGCCACTCTATTCGATCGAATATAATAAAAATGTATCAGACTGACAGAATGATCACCTCGAATATTGACATTTGTTCGATATAAACATTGTATCGTAATATGCCACTTGCCTATGGGCATTGGTCAGTCGAGGAGTCATATGACGCTATGTCTACCAACCGCAATTTATAATTAATGGAAGACCAGTGAATGCAATATTGCTATAGACGACCGTCGCAGGCTTCTCTCAAATGTTTCTAGAGCTTGTGCTGACCGTACCCAACGGGTCCTTGCACCCAGATTAACTATTCAGGTCCAGTATAAAGGAGATCATTAGCGCATGACTTTGTTAGCCTGCGATTGCGTTAGCTAAGAGATGTCCACTAAGACCGGTCTTTGGATGGATGATTAAACATGAATAAAGCGTGCTATAGAAGGCACGCTAAGCCCTTTGTCTAGGCTGGCTGCAACTGGAGTAGTTAATACCCGCATGTGGGTTGGGTTCGATTTTATTATGGCCCATTCAATAAAGATATTCTTCGATGAATAGGGAAGGCCTGTTCCCCAGCAGTGGGTACATAGATGATGATGATGATGTTTTATTAGACAAAGTCCTCGCCTACACTACGTTCGCCGAGAAGTTGATAAATATTATAAAAACTGTTGACAGATAATAGACTGTTGCTTATTTATCGCAATTAATACAACGGGTTCCGGTTATAACCAGTTTTGTTATGAGGGAAATATTTATAGTACATAATTGTCTTTGATGGATATTACTCATGTAAAATTATGATTGACAGGACAGTAACATACTCTGTATTGTATTCAATGGAGGACAACTTCAAGTATTCAATGTAGATGCTCGGCGACTTCAGCAGCCTCCATGTCATGGGGTTGAAAAGATTTGCTTCGTACTTCCATTCAACGATGACATTCAGTGGAGGATGGCCTTTGTCTTTGACTGCGATCATTCTTCTCTCTAGGACTCCAGGCTTGTAATATTTCCTATAAAAATGAAAAAAAAAATTGTCTAGTTAATCTCAGTTAACTTAAGTACAAAAAAAGAAATAAAAACATTAGTGCATTCACAGGTTTTTGAAAAATCATTATATAAACACATATTTGAAATATATTTAATTATCTGCCCAATCATTTCACACTAACATGGCATGCAGATTTGTTTTTTTGAGTTAAAAAATCTCGACATTGAACAACAATCTAAAATCAATAACCACCATAATATAAAACATGGACTAAAGTTAGTCGTAGTTTAAAACTGATGCTGTCACTTTTATTTGATGACTGAAAGACAGAGTTAGCTTGTATTTTAAACCATGACTCACTTTGGTCCGTGTTTTATAATAAAGGGGTAAAAGTTTTGTCTCTTTAATGAAAACCTGGAGGTTTTTGGAATAGCTTTAAAATTGCGTCAAATCTCATATAAATAATCGGTAAATTTTATTATAATTGCTAGTCTGCGTAGGTAAATATTGACTATCATTACATTAATGTTTATAAACTCAGAATTTTTGATTAAAGAGAAACTGCGTTGCATCTCAGAAATAGCATGCATCATTTACCTATAGACCATGTATTTAAATAAATAAATATTGACGCAAAACACGTGTCACCGATATCAATGCTTGACCCAAATTACGTGTGTAAATAAATGTTATTGACCTACTTATCGATAAGTTACCAAATATATATTAAGATTTTTTCTTCCACTTTATCCTTATCTCAGTGATTACATTAAACAATATTGACAGTTAATATACCTACGTAGATATCTTAACCAATTACAAGATACAACAAACGTTATTGCCAAAATATAACTGGTAATTTTATCAAAATAACAGATAAAAGAGTTCCGGGTCCACTTGTAATTTAAACACAGTACCAACAACACTTTTAAGATAATATGCAAGATAAACATACATAAATCACGCCTATATTCCCGAAGGGGTAGGTAGATGTGAATTAGCACCCACATTTCGCCAATTATGTTAGGTCTCATGTAATATATTGTACCTAACATAATTGGCGAATACATGCAGTACATTGCTAGGTGGTACAAGAGGAACTCATCGCTGTCACTTTATTATAATACATATATATTATTAATATATTATTATTTTATTTATATTTAGAAGTTATTATTAAAATACTAAGCAGACAGCCTTAATATGTTAGCGTTGCTATAGTATAAGGATAAATCAGTGATGAGGAATGGGCAGCAGCATTCCTCTTATACCACCAAGAAATAGCAATGTACTGCGACTTTTGTGCCCGATAAATGGCAAAAGGCTCGCCACCTATTACATGGGACCTAACATAATTGGCGAAACGTGGGTGCTAGTTCACCTCTGCCCACCCCTTCGGGGATATAGGCGTGATTTATGTATGTATGTATGCTATAGTATAATTGTTTAAAATGACTTACTGTTCATCATCCAAAAATATGGATTCGCTTTTACTGTTGTTCTTGTCCATCAGGGTTATAGACACCTTCCCCGATTCGGGCCCATGCGATCGGCTCTCCGACGAATTGGAGACTTTCATTGTAATTTCGTAGTGCACTCCTGCAAAAAGGAATTGTGTACTTTCATTTTGACAATCATCTAAAAATATTAGTCAAGAAGTCGGTACAGTAACGATCATAGTTGCTGGGGATGGATAAATAATGTGCAGTATCAATGTTTAGAAGCTTCAGAAAACATAAAATAATAATTAAATACAATAAGAAATAAACCAATTAGAAATTCAGACAGATAAATATTTATATACCTTGATTTTTTAAGTAGATACAGATACTTTAAGAGAGAAAAAAAATTACTTACTGCAAAATGGTTTATTGCTTCCAGTTTTCGAGAAGAGAGCGATGTGAGCGTTGGTATCCACGAGACCGGCGGTCTGCAGCCGTTTGTACATATGGTACGAGTGGTATCCCATTGGTATGCAGAAATGCTTCAGATCGCACGTCGTGCAATTTCCTGCGAGAAACGCCTGGAATTAAATGAACGGCGTAAGTTATAATTATACGCGAGTCTTATACGTAAAAGTTGTTTTATTACAAATGAAAACATACTTGGCCTGTGTCATACAAGGCCCCTAAGGATAAATCAGTGATGGGGAATGGGCAGCAGCGTACCTCTTATACCACCTAGCAATGTACTGCGACTTTTGTGCCCGATAAATGGCAATAGGCTCGCCACCTATTACATGGGACCTAACATTATTGGCGAAACGCGGGTGTTAGTTCACTTCTGCCTACCCCTTCAGGGATATAGGCGTGATTTATGTATGTATGTATGTAAACCCTATTAGTTACTATAATTGACGGACAAAGTTAATATACATGATAATTATATACAAATATTTGATATATAAATACTATATTAACAGACCAACATACAAGGATTCGAACCCAGAACCTCTTGGCTGACAGCTTAACTTGTTTGCAAAGTAGTTTATTGTACATATTCACTTCTACGGTACATTTTACACAATTAAACTTAAGGTGCTTTTGACTGTACGAATAACGAAAATATACTTTCCTAACCGAAGCATAAAATTAAATTAATGATACGTACATACATACATACATATGTCACGCCTTTCCCCCACAGGGGTAAGCATATATCACTTCTTTCCACTTGCTACGATCCTTACATACTTCTTTTGCTTCATCCAATCTCATCAATCTCTTCATAAATGCCGGTCGGTTTCGGGTACTCTTGACCTGGCCCTTTTTTAATAGACTTTTAATTTGATTATGAATGATACGTACTTCATAGGAATCGCACTGCATCCCAATGAACGGGCAAGAAGGCGTGATGCTCTCGGTGAACAGCTCGTGGCTCCTGACGTGGTGGCAGCCGAGGATCCGCATCACGGTCGGCGCTAAGTCCACCCCCGGCTGCTGCGAGCTGGCACCGCAGCCAGGCTGCAACGACCCACCATTGGGGTAGAAGTCCACGTGGCCTATGGGCTCTGATATGCCTAGTCCTGGAAAATAAGTTGAGTGTAAGTATTATACAGCCGTGTGGTGACGGCAGAGTAGAATACAATTGTCACCACCCCAAGTCTCCCTCGTGGGTGTCATACAAGGCGACTAAGGATAAATCAGCGATGAGGAATGGGCAGCAGCATTCCTCTTATACCACCTGGCAATAGTACTGCGACTTTTGTGCCCAATAAATGGCAATAGGCTCGCCACCTATTACATGAGACCTAACATAATTGACGCACGCAATGAAGCATGATGGGCGAAGCGTGGGTGCTGGTTTATCTCTGCCTACCCCTTCGGGGGATATGGGCGTGATTTATGGATGTATGTATGTAGAATCTAGAATTATTCTTTTTGACGTTTGGTATTCTCTCTTTCAGAAAGCGGTCATAATAATCAAAGTTATTTAAGAAAAACTACCTGACATATAAAGAGGCATTGCATTGCTGTGTATGATGTCAACGTATTTAGCATCGGAACTATCCAAGCGGACAAGCGTCACCGTCTTGCTGAAGTAAGGCGCGGCGGGATCTAATCCAGTGATCCTTCCAAGCTTCAAGTTGAATTTCTAAAAACAAAATTAACGAATATTAGAAGACTTTTTTGGTAATTGCGAATGTGTTTAAAATCATCAATTTCATTTTGCATTTTTAAAATAGCCTCTAAGATGTTCACATAAGAACAGCGTTGCCAGAATCGTTAACAATTTTGCATTGTTACTAACTTTCTTTCCATGCTGGCATGGTAGCGACATAATAACTCAGAATGTGCTAACCCACACTTTACTAAGTGACTTTACTAAGGGATTGCCCGGTGAAGACCAATAAGCACCTTTAGGCACCCGAATTGATGGAGGGCAAACTATCATAAACAGCTCAAAGAGAGCTTGTGTCAAGCTGGTAATAAAATCTAAGCCAAACCATGAACAGTACGAATTGGAATGTCGCATCAGTGATTGGGTTCAGTATATGGGCATTTCCGTCACTTTTCGCATTATTCATCACTAGCATCTTTTTGGTATGATGGATGATATAAATGAAAAGGGAGTGAATGGCGTCATGACGTCTGATCGATATGAATGTAAAAGTAAACATACTGCGCCAATATACCAGGATATAATAATAAACAGATGCAAGAAGATGTAGATGCATTTTAATAACTTACCTTTTGTAGTGCGTGCCCACAGTACCCGGCAAGGTGAGCTCCCAATGAGTGACCAATGAAATGAAAGTTATCAACATTCGATAACCTCAGTATATCCTGCAAAGAAAATGTAAAAATGCAAAATATAAATATAGATATAATAGGTACCTACATCATTCGCACACTCGTCTCATATGTAGGAGTCGTATTACTACTATCATTTCTGGCCTTTCGTATACCAAATAGAATTCTAATTTCGTGCGGACGGTAGTCTGTTCTAAATGGGTTTTATATAATATTACTTACTGCCGCACTCAGAGACGTCAATTAACGTTAATGAGTACTTAATGTCAATTATAATTCATTATTACAATTCAAAACTAGCCGTTATTCTTGCCGGGTCTATGGCCTAGATTTAATTTTTTTTTTAATTAAGTACGTACTCGATAAAGTTGATTGTCATCACTGAGTGCGGCATTTAGTCGCCTTTTATCTTCTGATCAGTCCAATCAGTTAAAAAAAATAAAGAACAAATTATGTATCACGCAATTGTGCTTACATAAATATGATGGATAAGATGTGCCGTCATGACGCCTATAAGACGAATGTTTGCTACTGCTTGCCCGTACGGTGGTTGAGACCCTCCTATCCAATCAACCACTATCACAGTCGCCGCTTCGTTGCCCTCTTGATTGAGGAGTGCGTTCGTCATATCTTGAATCTAAAAATATAGGACAAAAACTTAATATTCTTTCTTTGTAATATTAACATTATAATACCATCATCATCATCACCAGCCTTTTAATGTCCCCACTGCTAGGGTACAGGCCTTTCCTATGGATGGAAGAATATAGGGAGAATGGGCCATAACCCACCACGTTGTCCAGTGCGGGTTGGTGGGTATTAAGGACTGCAGATACAGCCGGGACCAACGGCTTAACGTGCCTTCCGAAGCACGGAGGAACTTGAAATAATAAATTTTTTGTCACTCATCCAATGACCGGCCTTAGCGAACGATAGCTTAGTTTACGCAATCGCAGGCCGAGCGCGCTGTGCCACTGAGCTCGTCATAATTTACATCATTATTACAAAAAGAAATTATTTTTTATCAAAGCCTAATATGTTAACAAGCTCTGATTTGGCTTAGCAGTTTAACTGCCGCACTCAGAGACGTCAATTAAAGTTAATGAGTGCTTAATGTCGAAAAATGACAATTCACAACTAGTCGCTATTCTTGCCGGGTCTATGATCTAGATTTAATTGAATTTTTTTGACATTAGGTACTCATTAAAGTTATTTGACGTCTCTGAGTGCGGCAGTTAGAATGTGATTTTTGCGTAAAATGGCCTATTTTGGCGTTTCTGATCTTAGAAACAAAAATACATTGACAATTTGACTTAGTGAATAGTGTAGAATAGATATTGGCAATTTTCATAGCGGCCTCGGTTTTTGTAAATTTTGCTTAACTTTTAAATTTAACCTAAATTTGTAGAGAAAGAATTTTATAAAATGAGCGAGGGATAGAATTTTACATGTAGTATAGTCGAATAGTTCGTAGCGGCCCCGGAATTTTGAAACAATATTGATTAAATATAGAAAAAAAAAATCCTATTCTAAACAAAAAAAACTTCGAAAATAGCTTTAAGTTAACTGTGAATATCTCCTTTCTACAATAATATTTTTGAGCAAAATTTAATTGTTACTTTATTAGGAATAAAGATTTTATAATTTTAAAGCAAGAAATTAGTATCCTTTCTCAATAAACACGATAAAACATAACTGCAAAATTACTACGAAATGCGGCCGTCTGAGTATGAGGGGATTGAGATTTGTAATAGGGCTCTTAATGGGTTTGACGGTGTTTGGACATTTTCTTTGCTGGCCTAGAGAGGTTTGGTGGGTATTGACGACTGTAAATGCAGCTGGGACCAACGGCGTTACATGCCTACCGAAGCGCAGAGCAACTCAAGATAACTATATATTTGGTCAACCATTCATTGACCAAGCTTAGTGAACATTGCTTGCGTAAATCAAGCAAATTTAGCCGCTACCAAGAAGAGCTAATCTAAGTAATGTGTGAGTATAAGTTTTCTTTTAATAAAAAAAATGTCGAAATTACCCATGACTTGTGTCCTCCTTCCAAGAATCCGTGTGTTATTAAATAGAATGGTCCTTTGGGGTCGATGTTAGCATTCTTTATCCTTTCGACGTCGTCTGCCTTCAAAAATACTGGCACTTTTCTGTTACGCCGAGTGAAAGTAGAATATCTGGCAAAAAAAAAAAAAAATGGTTTAATAATGGTTTATATGGTTTTAAAAACTTTAATTTGGAAGGAACAGGTGGGTCAGAGAAGAAATTGACTTTCACTTATTATACAGCTATTGCAAAAAGTTGTTGTCGGGAAACAACAACACCACAAAAGTAATATTAAGTAAGACGGCCGCCTTGGTCGAATGCTCAGATTGCTGGGTATTGGCCAAGAGGTTCCGGGTTCGAATCCTGGTAGGGGCAAACTTTGTGATGACCACAATTGTTTGTTTCCGAGTCATGGTTGTGTATATGTTTATGTCGTATATTTTCAGCATTTATTTATATACATAATCATATTAAAAATATGTCTGTCATCTAGTATCCATAACACAAGTGCTTAGGCTACTTACTTTGGGCTAGATGATAAGTGTGAGTGTAAAAAAAAAAATTCCTCTTTTAAATGTTCCCACATTTGACTCGATGGTCGCCATGATGCTTTCTCAATTGGAAACCTGTCTAGATCCACTGGGCAATGTGAGAATTGCCACAAGTAAGTAAAACCACAAGAAAGTTTGTGGGAATTGATGGTGTTGATGATTCTGGATGAAACTAGACCCAACGGTTTACTATCAGTAGGTACCTACAGAGGAACTTTGTCATCCATCCAATGACCCTTTAAAATGATAAACTAAGCATACTTCGGTAGGACCTTGTTGAATTCGGAACAGGTATAATACTTATAAGAGATGATTATGCAATGCACGTGATAATAACAGCGTAGTAGATACTTGGTTTATGTTATTGACGTCGTCTCCTCTTGTTTATTACAGTTTCGAAGCGTGCAAAACATCAACATCGACAAACGCCCTAATTGCCCAGTTAAAAGTACAAAATAAAATCCAATATCTCGGGTCAATTTTACATGAAGTTATAATTTAGTCGAATAAATAGCGGATGTGATACATAATAATGTTAGAGATATTTCGATATTGTACATCAAATTTTTTTATTGTTTTTTAATTTATATTATGCTGTGCCGTGTGCAAATTACTGCGATTAAATACCCGGTGAATGGCAATATGCTAGCCCTCTTATATGGGACCTGGAATAAGCAGGTTAATAACGGGTGTTAAAACACTTCTGTCTACCGCTAGGAGAGAAAGGGTGTGTTAATGTATGTATGTATATTTATGCTTTATTCGGTAATTAAATATCTATTGAGGGAAACGTTTTTCAATAAGGAGTTTTTTAAGGCTCCTAGAGTGACGAATGCATTTTAATAGCACTTCAACCACCAAATTGCAGCTTTAATACTAATGTTAACTCAACTGCCGTGTGGTGGAGGCAGAGCAGAACGCAATCGTCACAACCGCCAAATTCTCCCGATGGTGTCGCAATAGGCGACTGAGGGTTAAGATTAATAGGCGGCAGCGTTCCTCTTATACCACCTATCAATACTGCGATTAACGTGCCCTATAAATGGCTCGGCACCTGTTACAAAGGACCTAATATTTAGCAAACGTGGGTGTTAATTCACCTCCACCTCGGATATAAATAAATAGACGTAATTTATGTGTGTAATAACTCAAATGCAATTAAACTACCAGCCAACCTGGCAGCCTGATTGCAGTCGGCATGCAGTATCTACACCACAAAAAAATTATCTGTTCTGTGGTCTACACCTTCTAGAAAAGAAATGCAGTCTGTCCGTCCCGAGCCAGAGGTTAACGGACCCTAATAACTTTTGCCCACTGATACGAATGTATTGAAAATAAACGACTCGCTTATCGGTGCATGCGACGACAGACGTCATCATGCAATTATGCTACGTAAACAATTGTTTTGTCTTGATCTGTGATTGATGTCATGGACGAGCCCCCTCGCTACGCCGCCGGCTGGACTTATCGCCAGCCACTATCGCAGTTTGCGAGTGAGGCGGACCTTAGAAATAATTACCGTTAGCACTTTGATAACGAAAAACTAATGATGCGGATAAATGCTTCGTTTTATTTCGTATCTATCTATACTATTTAGGGCCTGTTTGACATTCGACAAGTGAGTTCTAAGTAGCTTACTTGTTGTAGCTACTCAGGACTTTCTTGTCCGTAGTGAAACAGGCCCTTAATATTATAAAGCTAAAGAGTTTGTTTGGTTGAACGCGCTATTCGCAGGAAATACTGACATAAGTTGACAAATTCTTTTTGTGTTGGATAGTCCATTTATCGAAGAAGGCAATAGGCTATTTATAATAACCGACATTAACGTGAGCGAAGCCGCGGGCGACCACTAGTTACGCGTTGAGAGGCAAGCGGACAACTGTTGAAAATGAAAATGATGATTTCTCGACAGCAATGTTTAGCGTTCAATTAGCTTATTATCAAGTAACTAGGAGACGAAATGTCCATTGATAGAATTTAAAAATAACTTGCGACGTTCAGTATAATTTGTATTTTTGATTAGTATTTTATATAGGATTGAGATACCTAGATAGGTATAAGCAAAGTAAGTATTGAAAAGTGCAGCAGATAAAACCAAGTGACCCTGAGAATGGTGACATAGACTCAAGTGAGGTCATTAAAAGGAATTGTCGTAAGGGGCGGAGGTTACAACACGTCCGTCCAACCGTGACCACTTATAATCACTGATCATTGGGTATATTTCCAAGAAATGCGTATAGGTAGTTATTGATTCCAAGAATCGTGTCTGGGCAACCGTTGTAATATTTAAAAAAAATCATTTGACATCAGGTTTAGCTACCTAAGGCCCTAAGTCGGTACCTGGGAACATCGGTGTTTAATGGTATTCTGGGAATCCTAAAATATTCGGTTACAATCCAATGCAAAATACCTACCTATGTCTGTGCTTAAATAACACATCGTCCATTCACCCAATTAAGTGTTCATATTTTTTGTAATAGGATTAGGTATATAATATTATTTAATTGTTCCGGCAATACAATCATTTAATAGGAATGCGTTGCTGAACGCTCGTTCGCTTCTTAGACTTAGTTACTATAAAAGTAAATAAAAGAAAACCAAACTAAACTGGATTTCTCCAATCGTATTAAGTAGTAAATGTTATTATTTAAAAAACACTTTACAAGATAAACTCGTTTATGTAGGCGAAAAAACTTGCTATGTGATAGGAAATATGATTATAAATCCGCTAAAATCTAGTTGATTGCTTCCTATTTATTCACTACTAATACCTACAAATCAACATAAATAGGTGATGATAGTACATAATCTTGGAATTAATTGTGAAAATGATGATGGACATATCAAGATAGAGTATAATCCTTGAGGAGTTAATTTATTGCAACACTCGCTGTTCGTTAATTGTGTTGAGTTAAATTGGAATAACAGGCAGTAACGTATGAGGAAAATTTAAAAGATGTCATATCTTAAGAACATCCAGGAATCGGTAGATTCCCTTATTAATTATTATATCAAAAGAAAACAAAGAAAGGGGCAAATACAGACATATAAACAAAATTTTAACATTAGCCTGATCAGTGGCGTTATATATCAATTTCAAAATCTGAAATATCATCTTGGTAAATACAACTTTTTAGCGCTGGTAGACCAGAAAGAGAATCAAGGATCGAGAATTTAGATTACGGTTAATAACGAATTTATATATGTAGTGAATTATAAGATACACATTAGAGAACTTAAACATCTCATACAAATAGCATAATAATAAAGAAGATAAATATGATTTTTTGTCTTCTACAATAATAATAATAAAATCGTTTTTTTGCATGAATTAGTTAATCTACTTTACAGGGTCAGAAAAAACTGTAATTGTAATATTTGTTACATACATCCATACATAAATAACGCCTATATCCCCGAAGGGCTAGGCAGAGGTAAACTAGCACCCACGTTTCGCACGTAATATTTGTTATCTGCTAATTAAGGTATAATCTGACACAACGCCATAATTATAAATTAATAAAAAAAATAACAGTATATTTTTACCTTATCGCCATAGATTCTGGAGTAATGGGGAAGTAATTATCTGGCCGGTTCTCCGTCCACGGATACCCCTTCGAGAAACATCCGTATGTGCCATAGCATCGTTCCAACTCCATGTCGTCTGTAAAATAATAATAAAACATAATTAAGTATTTATAATTACTGAATGAATGACTCACTAAAAGTCCTTTTTCCTGATATGTATAATACCTAATAATAATAATAATATGTTTCCGTCGAATTGCATTAGGCTCTATAGGTATTACTTATAGGTGAAGTGTGAAGTGACATACACTTTAAATTATCAAAATATCAATTTGGATTATCTAATGAACTTAGCTTTGAGTATAAGGTTTACCGTTTATGAATATTGAATACTAATTCCCGTTAATTCAACATTTTAACACACTGAGAGTGAATATTATATTAATATTTTAATAAATTTTATAAAACGATTATAAAAATCTAATATAGCTAAGTATTAATGATCTCGCTAAAATATTACCGCGCACAATGCAAAATCACTAAATGCCACGAATAATTAATAAAATCCTAAACTCACCGTTAAAGCTGCCTGGGAAATTCGTGACATCAGTTCCATTTTGTTTTCCCATTAAAACCATGATGGTTTGGAGCATCAAAGTGGCACTGGTTTTGTTGTACATCCTGTCGTCACATACATCCACAAAAATGCAAATAAACAGATTCGCGATGCGCGCGAGTGTCCGATAACTTCAACAATGAAATACGATAGTTGGTTGACCCGAGTTCTGTATACGTTTGTCAATCCACGTTGCCTTTTAAAATGGTATGTTGGGACGAGTCACATTCGTTATATACATGCACCGGACCTACAGCTCTCGCCTGTGGCCATTACCTAACAGGTCCTCGGGTAGTTCGCAGACGTTCCGGGATAGGAGATAACAGGGGTTACGGCGTTATCTTGGCTATTTATTTGTTAAAAACCGATTGACGCACGAGCCAGTCTGGACGATTGTGGAAGCTTGTGGGCGTTCACTACATCTGTGTGGTGGTTATTTGATCTACACTTATAATGAGTGTGCGCGAAAATTAACTGCAATACTGTCTGCGTATAATTTTTGCGCAGTTATATTACCTATGCCACGTGGTAACGACATAGCAAAATAATGAGTGTTCACCACCCCCATTCACACCGCATGTCGTCAAAGCAGACTTACCCCCGAATACAGAAACGCTAATCAAAGTTTGAGTCTTGCTTAACATTTAAATGTTGTCAAAATTGACGTTTTTCCATACAAATTCTGACAGGAAATGTCCACTTAACTGTTTAAGCAGTGCCCCAAATTTGATTAGCGTTTCTGTATTCGGGGGTTACTGCCGCACTCAGAGACGTCAATTAACTTTAATGAGTATTTAATGTCAAAAATTTTCATTCAAATCTAGACCATAGAGCCGGCAAGAATAGCGACTAGTTCTGAATTGTCATTTTTTGACGTTAAGTACTCATTAACGTTATTTGACGTCTCTGAGTGCGGCAGTAAGGGAGTTCCAGACACGAGTGTAGATACCAGCGAACCTAGGGTTCATCTCACGGTGGTCAGTAAGCAGTTGTAGCTTATAGCATCTTCTAGGAGGGTCGGAATCAAACGACTGGCCATAAAAATCTAGCCAAATCAAGCGGTAAAATCTAAGGAAGCGACCCCGAATAATTCAGGAGCAGGGTTCAACTGCATAGCTAAAGGACGCGGATTCGATTCCCGCATCTAGACTATAGTTTTTCGAACTTTTTCGAAGCACAAAATTGTAGTGATAATTTTTCAAACATTTATATATAAATCAAAATAATAACAAGGATTAACTCCTGTTTTTCTTACTACTGTTTTTTAGGTTTTCAAATAGGTATGTCATAGTTGACTATTTGATTTAATATTTTACAAAAGCCAAAACTAGAATGGTAAAGATTTTATGGATAGAAAAAAAATCCAATGATACTTCCTCATTCCTTTTCTTTCGAATTATAATCAAACGGACGATTATTTAAGCCGGATCCAGATGAGTGTAACGTGTAATGTAACACGAATTCTACGTTAAGACGGCACTACTAGCGTTACATGTAATGCTTGTAGTGCCGTAGAATTCGTGTTACATTACACGTTACACTCATCTGGATCCGGCTTTAGAAACTAAGTTTATAAGTGGGGCAATTAACTATTTTAATAAATCTCAAAAGAGGTTTTTTGTAATTACTTAAGTTTGACTAGCAGTTTATTAATAACAATATTTCTATTTATTATTTCTACTTTATCGCATACGTTGTGCCACAATATTTTCAACCTTTTTCGCGGTAAGAAGGCTTATCTCTAGCCCTATCTTGGCCAAAACAGGTGGTATTATCCCGAAATCGACAATGAAAAAGGACAGTCTGTTGTAACTAGTTGGGCCGTCAATTTATGTTTACATGTGTATCATTAGTATAATAGCTAATTGATCCACTATGCGAATTCGTTATCTCTCTGTGTATAGGGACGATGCTAAGAGCTGGCCTATCATAGTTTTAGATAGATATACTGAATCGATAAGTTAGTCAAGCCAAGTTGGGCGTAGTAACATCTGAACCCAGGCTCGGTTGTAGACGATGAGTAAAATTCTATAAATACATCATAATAAATATGTATAAAGGCGGTAAACAAGTCTGGACTTTGTAGCCCGTATAGATAAGGAATGTAATTAACGAAATAAAATCAAAGAGTCAATATACAAACATGCAGAAATCAAGCCTGTTTATCCCAGAAGGTAGGCAGGTGTTTTAACACCAAATTTCATTTATGTTATGCCCCATGCAGTATTTGCAGTACTGCTAGGTGGTAGGTATACCAGTAACGCTCCTACCCGTTCTCATTATATGCATTATTTACCTCTGGAGGCGACATACCTGAGGTAGAGGTCTAGTGACTTACAAAGAAGCAAATTAATTATCTGTGGTGTTACTCCTGCATGCATATGAAATAACACTAATTCAGGTAGGTACTCATTATGACCAGAATATAATTTTAAAATGCGACGTTAGATTTGCGTAACACACTCATCTCCCAAGCTGTTAGAACAGTCTTACATATGCCAGAAAACTCTATAGGCCCGATTGTAGCACACTATTCAAAGTTTGCTACGCAATCAATGACCTAATTCAGTGAATAATATTTAGATCGAGACCGGTATCTTTTAATAAATACTATTTACCTACATACAGATCAATTTATAAGTGCTTATGGTTTTGCCTAAGAAATGGGAAACCTTTAGTTTTTCACATGTAGCAACCTATCAAACGTACCCAAGCCAAAACCTTGAGCAGCATGGATGGGAATGTTGTCATTCCAATCACTCTCTCCGTTCATCGATCTTTGGCCGTGGTCCATTCTGTCTCTTTTTTTATAAATTCATTCATCAGTAGCACCTTTCCGGTGTGATGGATGATACTACTACGTGAAATAGCCATCGACTTGAAAACAATAGATGCCTCACCGAAATCGCGAAAAAATTTCATCAGCAAAAAATTCATGAGAGAGCTGTATATATCATTGGTTGCTGTCATCCCCTTAAGTGTCAGAAACCACTAACATTTCACAGTATACAATGATCCAAATATAAAACACCCTCATCTGAATGTATGTATACTCCAATGGTATGATGATTAAATATCCAGATGTTTTCTAATTTATTTATTGTCCAATAAATAAATTAACATTTCAGAATTTACACTTAAACATTATTAGGCAGTAAATTTTCATTATTTACGTAAAGGTTACGTAGAGAAAACCTTACGCTAAACTTTGCTGTGAATATAATTATCTAAAATCCATAATTTTAACAACATATGAACAGGACATAAAGCATTTTGGATATGATAGTCAGCATCTAAATAAACATGTCAAATTATCGTCCCATTTAAATACAAACTAAAATGGTTAACTAAAAACATATAAGAGAATATAGACAATGTATAAAATCTTCTTATCCAATAAAACTTCACTTACCTTGAATTGTTTCAAATAGGTATTTTGGAGATTTTAAAAGTTACAGCAAGGTAGGTAGTTGGAATGGAATAAAGATGTTATCACTCTTCTGCACAAATATGAATAAAAAAAGCCAAACATTTAGAAATAATATAAAAATTTAAAAACAAACAAAGCCCGAAAAACTATTTTGCTATTTCAGTCTTATCAACGTTTTATGTGCAAACAAAGTTACATAAAAATCTGAAAACTCACCAATAACTATTTCATGCAAAAATATTCCTTAATTGTCATTCATCAATGGCTAAACACATTTGTAACATAATTAGATATAACAATCCACAATAAATGGATTGTTGTCAAAAGTTCACTCTATCGCCTAAAAAAATTATTTAATATTCTTACAAATTACACTAGGGATGAACGTTCCGCGACTTATTTTTGGAAGGTGTAGAAGAGAAGTTACAGTTAAAAGTTATTTCTTCGTTAAAGATATCCGACATGGACATGGCATCATTTTTATTCGACTGTCGGATGAACTTATCAAAGTGTTCAGTCACTAAGTTCTCTTTATTGTCAAGTTTCGTTTCAGAGAATTGAAAACTTGTCACCTTCTTTATGGGGCCGTCGTCGACAGTATAAAACTGTGTGTTGTCTGCGGAATTTTCATCTTTAAACCCACTGTCAACTCTCATCCAGTGGACATTAGATATTTCTTTTAAAGCAGTCTTATTAGTAGCCTTCGAGACATTAGTAACAGTCAGCTCCGAAGGCTTTATGGCACTCTCGTAATAACTAGAAGCGTTAGCATAAAAAGTATTCTCATTAAACCCACTATCTATTCTTTTAAAGCTGGTGGAGCAATCACCAACTTTAGTAACATTATTAGTACAGTTAAATTGAGATACGTTTTCAGTCAAAAATTTGAGATCAACAGTATTAAAGTCTATCTTCTTGTCCTCCATGCATAGAGGATTTTCAAAATTATCTAAGCTATTATCTAATGACATTTGGGTTTTCGTTATAACTGGTCCACGAATTTTGCTAATTTCATGAGGAAGCACACTTTTGTTTGTTTTGCCTTTTACAGGCGTTTCGTCTAAGACAACATTATGAATTTTAGTTGATGATTGTATTTCAGTTTCTTCTTTTCTGGATGATTTTACTAAATGCCGGAAACTTGCTTCTTCGACAATGGACCAGGTAGCTTGTTTTCCATCAGTTGGGGTGGACTCCGAGTCAGCTGAAAATTGGAATTATCTTACTTAGTTTATGCTGATTGGCCAGCATGAATACTTAAGTTATTAAATAACTTTTTTCCATTTGCTACGATCCTTAGATACTTCTTTAGTTAAGTCCAATCTCATTCTGTGCTCATGCTTGCTGCATTTATTAAAACAAAATCAGTTTTAAAACAATGTTTAAGCTAAGTCATATCACAGTGCAGCGTAAACATAGTTCGAAAGAACCGAGACGAAGGAGTATTTAAGTTAAAATAATGTTTAAAGACTTCAATTAATAAGGAGGTTGGAATAAAATAATTATTCAAATATCCTATCCTATACTAATTAAATACAGATTTGCCACCAATAGATGCCTAGAGGCGACATCTTTATGCCATAATGAAATCATAATATGCTCCGTAATCTATACTAATGGCCACCCTAATAGTTAGATCGACTTTGCTTATTATAATCAGAAGCCAAGTTATGTATCATGAACTTCCGGACTGAGATAAAACTATTAAATAAATATCTCGTTTACAAACTATATAGTAGTAAGCTAGTAATGTATCAAAACAAATCTTAATATCTCTATTTGTTTATTTATATCAGGTAATATTATTTATTATTACAATATCTAAACTTATGAATCATCAAAATGCTAAAAATAGAAAACCCGCGTGTCCAAATGAGAGTAGGGGAGTGTGCAGTATGCCTCGGGCTATATGCACTTCGATACATTCAATACCAAAGTAGAGTTCGCTCGTCGAAAGAAGTCCCTTGGCTTAAGCCTTAACTCTTTGGAATAAGAGCGAAAATAATGTTATTGGAGGGACTTCTTTTGTGGAGCAAACTCTACCAAACGTCCCGAGCCCTATGCCTCACTAGCAAAACGACACACAAGTAGGCTAGGTAGAGAAACCCATATTTATCGGCTAGTTGTGAAATTGCATGCACATTATAAATTTTGCACCAGATCCAATCCCACAACTAGCCAATCACATTAACTGGAACAAATTAGGTATTTCGAAATAGCAAACTTATTTAAATTATATTGAAATGCCATATTTTATTACGTTGTCACCACTGTTGATTTGCATTGGGTTTTGATATGTGTGAATAATGAATGATGCATATCATTCACTGGTTGCTATTTATTTATATCATTGCTTAAACTAGCTTAACGTGACGTCACGTTTCAATAGTTTTGCCATTTGCACAGTTCCTCTTACTTAGTCAGAAAATACCATTATTAGTCACCTGTTATTGTTATTGCATTATTTTCTGAGAGCAAAAATTGTGTCAAAAAAAAAATCAAACTAACATACAACTGGGTCGCAATTGTTACGCTTACATTGGCAAAATCAGACTTTAAGACTTTATTGGCCAAAAAACTATGAATATACTTAGTTACTATTTGATTTTGATTTTAATTTTAACATTATATAAATGTTAGAAAAATTAGTACAAAGATTTTGGTGGTTAGAAAAAGAAGAAATTCTTTTTCTAACCACCAAAATCTTTATACTTAGTTAATAAAAATAGATTTACCTTGCGAATGATCATGGAAAGAACCGTCCACGCTCATATCCATGCTGAAATCGAGCTTCTGAACCGAGCGACTGCGGTGCAAGCTGGATAAACTTAGGCTGCGTTTCTCCGAGAACGAAAACGACCCTTTTCGACTCAATGGTGGCGATTCCTTGAGTGAAGTGCTTCGTTTCAGCACAGATTTATTTGGCGTTTTACAAAAGCAAGGACCTTTCTTGTCGCCTTTCGGTTCCGTTGCTATGCAGTCGAGGCAAGTCGCCATCGCTTCGGACTCTGGAGATGTGAAGTTATTTTTCTGAAAGAAATTTGAACGCTGCCCATTACTCATTGCTGTCTTTACCCCTAGGACCGCTTTTTTGATGGATATTAAACTCAACCAATTGTTAAAAATTCAGTCTGATTTCTGATAATCAGTCTGATATTTAACCATTACTAACAATATTGGTTGAGTTAACTATGCATCAAAGAACCGCCCCTTAGGCGCCTGGGTCAGACCTACACCCGCGGGAGAGATGTGACAAATGTATTCTGATCTGGCTAATAATTTTAAGGGTAATGAAAATACACACAACTATAGTAATAAAATTTTAAGAATAATTTTAAGTGTCTCTAGGAAACATAACATAAAATTTATGTTTCCCAGAGAATAAATAAATGAAATAATTCAAATACCTCCAGTACAAACTCATATCATTTTATGGGAGTTATTTTTCAGAGCTATTTATAGATTTTTAACTATTATCTGATCATAATAGTGTAAGTATAAAAAAACAAATCACAATCAAATAGAAAATAGGCCATTGATATTGTGCTACAAGTTTTCCTGTTAAGCCCTACTGTTTATATTTAAAGCCAGTTATGATAATACCATAAATTAAGAAACAAAAATTCAACAATGTCTGTATGGAAGATACCCCAGAAGTACACACATTATAAGACTAGTGAGACTGTTGGCCGTGTGGTGACGGCAGAGTAGAATACAATTGTCACCACCCCAAGTCTCTCCCGTGGGTGTCGTACAAGGCGACTAAGGAAAAATCAGCGATGAGGAATGGGCAGCAGCGTTCCTCTTATACCACCTAGCAATAGTACTGCGACTTTTGTGCCCGATAAATGGCAATAGGCTCGCCACCTATTACATGGGACCTAACATAATTGGCGAAATGTGGGTGCTGGTTCGCCTCTGCCTGCCCCTTCGGGGATGTAGGCGTGATTTATGTATGTATGTATGTATGTGAGACTGTTGGGGCCTACGAATTTGGAATGTTATATTGGTTTCCCTCTCTATACAAAGTAATGTTTTGCATAAATAATCATCTTCCTGCCCTTTTCCCAGTTTATCTGGGATCGACTTAGTATGTTATTGTTCAATAAATATCGGTCCGACGTCATTTATACTATCCACTCCCTTTTGATTCATATAATTCATCACACCGGAATGCTGCAAGTGATGATTAAATGTATAAAAAGTGGCGGAAAGGACCATGTAGAGAGACTGATGGACAGTAATAGACAGTAATTGGGATGACAACATTCAAATTCATACTGCTCAAGGTTCTGGTTAAGTCTAAGCCAAACTAAGCTAAAGCTTGCCTTGCACCAACCCTCTTTAGGTATGCTGTTGTTGGTAGTTTGCCGCCCCAGTAGGCCTATTCGCTAACTTTTTTTGACAGTTGAAAGTGATGATCACCTAACTTATACTTATCCATTGCTGTTTTCACAAGACAAGTATCACAATAGCATTATACTCTCAAGTGTTAAAAATTAGCGAATAGGCCTACAGGTGGTGCCTCACGGTGTTTATTAGTCTACTCCGGGCAAACTCCCTTAGTCGACTTTTACGACACCCCTAAGGTGAGTCGGGGCTGGCACATTCTTTGTTATTATTTGTGTCGCTCCCAGACAGGGATGGAACAAAAGTATTTCATAATAAAATGAGTTTTACCTCCTCGTCACTAGATGCGGCTTTTGTTACAGGCGAAATAGAGGTAGATGCTAACGAAGACGACGCTCCGGACTCTTGATCGGTTCGCTTCGGCGTTTGGAAATGTATTGGACTGAAGCACGGGTCCCCGAAATCCACCACATCTAGTATTTTATTTCTATAGCATGACTTTCCGTTTCCAGATACTCCTTTTCGTAAAGGCGTACCAAATGTACGCTTCATACCCTTTGTCACCAAGTCTCTACTCTGTAGGGAGAAATATAATTATTCAACCAAAGATCCAACAAAATAATACAAATTAGCAAATCTATGTAGGTCAGTGACAATTAAGAGCTGTAAGCAATAAAATATCAGTATGCGCTATAGAAATTTTGTATACTTAAGTCATATGCTACCATTATCTACCAGAAATTAACCATGAACTCAGGTTCGATATCAAGGTGGTGATACAGAAAATGAATATAATCTATATTTAGAAATATAACAATTATTCAACAATAAAAGCAGTTATTCTGTAAAAATCTTGCCTCCTAATCTCAAAAAAGGCCATGTGCATTGACACTGAATATAGCTTTAGAGCGGTAAAAGTCCAATTACCCAGTAGTCTTTACAAGTAGGTATCTACTCATAGTTGGACATATTCATATCAATTGAAGAAAAAGTTAAGTAACTAATTGACCTTATTTTGTGCTGTTACACCATTATAAATTATATAATATTAAAAAAACTTTCGGATATACTAACATTTCTAGTCTTTATAGTTTAAAAAAAATTGAATAAACTATAGGCAGTTTTACATCAGTGCTTATTAGTAGAGATCCAAATCAAAATGGTGTGTGGTGAGGGCAGAGTAGAATACAATTGTCACCACCCCAAATCTCTCCCGTGGGTGTCGGCACAAGGCGACTAAGGATAAAACAGTGATGAGGAATGGGCAGCAGCGTTCCTCTTATACCTCCCAGCAATGTAGTGCCCAATAAATGGCAATAGGCTCGCCACCTATTAGGACCTAACATAATTGGCGAAACGTGGATGCTAATTCACCTCTGCCTACCCCTTCAGGGATATAGGCGTGATTTATGTATGTATGCCAAATCAAAATTAAGCACTTTAGCAGTCCTTTAATACTGGCAAGCATGACGAATATATGAGTTTCATCATACTTTGCAGACAACTGCTAGATCAAAATCTTTACATAGTTGTCCAGAAGGTATGTGGATATGTGTGGAATATATTATCTACTTAGAAGTTCAGGGCAGTCAATAATAACATGTAGTTATAAGTTTACAGAAAAAATAAAAAGCAACATAAATTCTCATCCAATTAGATTAGTTTCAAAAAGAAAATTTGTTTGTTAAGAACAAAAAATTAAAATACTTACTAAATCAGGACTAAAGATAACAGGAGTATGGGCTTCGTAACTGGAAGGTGGCCGAGGCTCATGATCTGCATGATACTCATCATCAGTATGTTCAGAGTCATAATGTTCCATATCACTATGCTCTTCAAAAAATAACTTCCTCCTGAGAGATCCATTAGCTGTGATTTCATAATCACCTGATATATTTTGATCCTAGTGAACAAGGGCAAAGGTATTTTTTTTGCAAGTTTACACAAGTATTTATTTACCAAACTTAATCTTAATAAGTAAGGATTTAGCCTGTAAAGTAAATAAATGTAAATCCTAAAGTAAATGCATTGTATTAAAATTGTCTCAAGCTGACAATCTGTTGCCTGTGGTGGCTTAAATATTAACTGTTTCCAATAAAAGTTGGCTTATAGCTTTCATCATAATTGAGGTATAATACTTAATAACAATAATTTTTATCTAGCCAGGGATCACTAAATCCAAACCAATTATTCACAAAATTTGGGAGTTTTAACAATGTGAATATACATAATGTCCCACACCTAAGTCAACTGGAAATCAAACTCGCCATAAAATATGGTAAAACAGACATCCATCTTTTTAAGGTACAGATCCAAACACTCAATTGCAAGGATTTTTTTTCCAAATAACATAACATCATAAAATGTAATCTTAAAGAAATTTTACATTTATTTCAAATAAGTGTATCTATTAGATGCCTGCAACATGATGTTTATGATGATATATATCATGTTATGTATTGATACATAAGATGATTTAAAATTTGAATATGACGCAAATTGTATAAAGACCAACACAAAAAAAAGGTTATTTAGTGGGATTTAAACCCAACACCAAATTAAGACCACAAGCATTGTTTTATTTACTTAAACATTTAAAATCAGACAAGCAATTAACATGCTACTACATTTTAAAACAAGTTTATAATATAGAGTATAATATAACATTCACCTGTGTATATGTGCAGAAAGGTTCAAGTATTTTTTCTATTTCGGGTGGTAGTTCTGGTGGCAGGGTAAGAACCGTTTGTGCTGAAACTGAGGTACAAAGTGTACAAAAGCTATTCATTAATAAAAATACATATGAATAGAGCATAATTAAAATATACTGTAGTACTTTGAGGGCCTGTTTCACAATTGATAAGTAAGTCTTAAGTAGCTTACTTCGCAGATCGTTTGACAGTTGTAATATGAAATATATGTCAATTGAACTGCAAAGTAAGCTACTTTGAACTTACTTGTCGATTGTGAAACAGGCCCTGAGTATAATAAATTCAAAATGTACATACATACATAAATCACGCCTATATCCCTGAAGGGATAGGCGGAGGTGAACTAGCACCCACGTTTCACCAATCATTTTAGGTCTCGTGTAATTGGTGGCGAGCCTATTGCCATTTATCAGGCACAAAAGTTGCAGTACATTGCTAGGTGGTATAAGAGGAACGCTGCTACTCATTCCTCATCACTGATTAATCCTTATTTGCCTTGTACGACACCCACGGGAGAGATTTGGGGTGGTAACAATTGTATTATACTGTGGTGACAAATGTAACAAAATCAAAAATCAATAATATTTATACTAGAGATGTTCCGACTAGTCGCCGACTAGTCGGTAAAGCCGTCTAATCGGCCACTTTTGTAGTCGGCGAATAGTCGGCAAAAAGCGCCGACTAGTCGGCTTCGTACTGTCTATGTCTAACTCCGTATACATTCTCAATAAAATGTATACAGAGTTAAAACACCACCAACCTTGCAGGGCTAGATAATATTTATATAGCTATATCATAAATGACATGTTCACATTGTTCTACGACTTTTAATATTCGTTAGAAATTGCTCTCTAAACTAAAAAATAAAATTTCTAAATCATAAACCGGGATTTTATTAACATGTCTTGGGAAACTATATTGAATTAATATAAACGTTATAAACACTTGCTTAAGATGACAATGTATTATATTATTTTAAAAGTAACTTTCATTTTATTTATTATCATCTATAAAAATAAATAAATATTTCTTGCTAATAATAAATTATTATGTTTAGTTGATGGGTTTGTACACAAAACTGCGATGTGACGTCGCATCGTAAAAATCTACGAGCTCTCACACCGCATCGCAAGAACTTGCGAATTGTTTTGCATTGCGCATTTCTTCAATTTGATTCTTCTTTGTTTTTCCGCTTTGCTATACCAAATCGCATCGCAGCCATTTACGTTGTAGTTCTCTGCGTTGCGAGTTCGCATCGCGTCTCGGGTTGTTTTTTGACGTTTGGATCGATTGATTGATTGTTTGATTTTTCAGGTAAAATTTTTAGGCAAGATGAATTGCGTAAAAAAAACATTTTCGAGACTATAGAGCTGTCAAACATCAAGAAGATTATGGAAACCATTGGTAATCCAATTCGGAAATTTCTGAATATTCCCAATGACCATGATCGGCTTGGCCGACTAGTTGGCCATTTGACAACCGACTAATCGGCTAGTCGGCTAGTTGGCCAAAGTCATAGTTGGCACATCTCTAATTTATACTATATTTATTTTTAACTAATGTAATGTAATTGGCTACAAGAAGCTGTGTTATAAAAATGAATTTACTGTGTGAGATTCTTACCGTCTTTATATATAACAGTTTTCTCTTTAACAAAACTAGTCAACTTAAGGCTGATATCACTAGAAGTGTGAAGCTGCATCTTCTCTTTCTTGGAAGACTCCAATGGGCTAGGCATTACCATTTCTTGAGAGAAAAATCTGCAGGAAAATAATGTATAAATAAGTATAAACACAAGATAAATAATGTGAATCCAGCAATTATGCTCATTAAATAGCTTCGTTTCCAAAAAAAAGGATGTATGTATATCTAACTACATAGTACAGCCACCAATAATGTGATAGCTTGTCTTCTATGCTGGCCTGGGAGCAAATAAATAACGTAAAATAGGCCAGCCCTGAGTCCTTATAATCACCTTGGGGCACCCGAATGGTGGAGGGCAAACCACAAACAACAGCATACCCAAAGAGGGTTGATGTCAGGCAGGGGGCCGGCTGTAAAACCTAAGCCAAAAATTTGAGCAGCATGGATTGGAATGATGTCATTCCAATCACTCTCTCCATTCATCAGTCTCTTGACATGGTCTGTTCTGTCTCTTTTCTATACATTCATTCATCACTAGCACCTTTACGGTGTGATGGATGATAAGAGTCAAAAGGGAGTGGATGGTTTGATGACGTCTGACCGATATGAATGAAAGAGGAAACATACTGCGCCGACCCCAGATAGACTGGGAACAGGGCAGGGAGAAGAAGAATCATGTGATAGCATAGACTGCATTGTAGTACAAAAAGACAATATAATTAGAGAACATAAACATTTTTGACCTTTCAGTAGCCTCTTCAGCTATTCTCTCTAGTGCTGGATCAGGTGATGGCTCAAACTGACTGTTACAAGCAACTATATCTTCTGGTACGAGAGTACATGTTTGATCAATATCCCAGCGAAAGGAACCATTCTTCTTTTTCTTATAGATCTTGCACATTCCCGGACTATAACAAACGATGAATAAATTGTATAATTTATATTTTAAATTATTGTATTTAATATGTTTATAAGGTTTTGTACTCACCTACAAATCGGTTTGTGAAGTTTTTCAATCAGCACTTTATCAAATGGATTTCGTACCTTCTTATTTGTAGGGGGAGTTGATTTGTATTTACTTTTAGTGGTTGCATTTTTGTCACACATTTCGAAAATAACGTTTTAAAATTTCTATGATTCTCAAGACTCATCAATTTCAACTCAATGGACATATGTCAAACTTTTTTTAATTCTCCCTATATTTTACGAAAGGCAAAGGGTCTAACCCATACTGCCAAGTCTTTACTGTATATTTGATCTGTAGTCATATGTGATAGAGTGCGGGCTAGATAAGTCCATGCGTAGTCAAAATTGGAAAACTAAAATTCCACCTGCTATTTTGTTCGATAAGTAGCGTCAATGTGAGAACGCAGCGCCACATAACGCGCGCAGACTTATCTGGCCCACACTCTAATGAGTGGGTGAAATGTATGAATGAAATGAATTTTACGTTAAAAAAACGGGTGTAACACATTTTGACGCATCTAGGGAGTGCTTGGAGCGAATTTAATGGTAACAGAGTTCATGATGGCAACAAGTAAGGGAATAGGCCTACTGTAGGCCTATTCCCTAACTTTTTTAGGCTATTGTGACACTTGTCCTGTGATAACAGCAATGTATTAGTAAATAGTTCGGTGATCATCACTTTCAACTGTCAAAAAAAGTTAGGGAATAGGCCTACTGGTGAGGTGGTCAAAATCACTTTTTTAAGTGGTCTTCACATTCACAACAACATCAAACATGTCACAAGACTTATTTTCAATGATTCTACATAATTGCACATCAACACGGATGTTTGTTCATCAAAATAACACCACTTTCAGTGTAAAAAATGCACTCTGAACCAATTTGAGAAATACCTATCAAAAATAAATCATACTGACACCACGATACGCGCCAAACACTCCTCAAATTTTGTTTTTAATTGTCCCTTAATTTTTATGGAAGGCAGAGGGATTATCACCCACTTCAAAGTATTGGATGGCTTCAAAGATCAAATAAATCTGACTGACACCACGAAACGCGCCAAAGAGTCGGTGTTTTTTTTTTTTATTGGCTTAACGTTCCTGAAAACAAGTCCTTTAGGAACTTCCTTTGTAAGCTTACGTTGACTTTTCTTAATTTTGAATTAATGGTAAATGAATGTATGAAATGAATGAATGATATTAATGCATCAAATGAATTTTACATTAAAATATGGGTTAAATACATTTTAACGCATCTAGAGAGTGCTTGGCGCGAGTCGAATTGTAACAGAGTTTTTGACGGTGACCGATGAGGTGGTGAAAACCACTATAAAATTCTCAACGTCAAACACGGCATAACATTTTTATTAATAATGATTCTTCATAATTGAACATCAACACGGATCTTTATGCATCAAAATAACACCACTTTAATACACCAAGGCCATTCTAAAACAATTTTTGAATGATTGAAATAAAAATTTGACTGACGCCATTGAAAGCACGCCAAGCACTCAAATTCTTCCTTTATTTCTAGGGTAGACAAAGATTACAGCCATGTCTTTCAAAAATACGAGTCGAGTTTTTTAATGTCTCTTTTCCATTCACATAATAAAAACCTTTAAAAAAATGTAAAGTTATCAGTGGACTTTGTACAGACAACGTGGTGTTATATATAATGCTTATGGATCCGTTAAAGTTCAATTTTGAGGAATCTTTAAAATAAAAGTTTGATGGTGTGTTTGATGTTCAGAATTATATTTTACTCCAGCTCATCAGTTAGTCACCATCGTGAACTCTGTTATCATTTGATTCGCGCCACGCAATCCCTAGACCTTTATAGACACACGTTTGAATAACTAAAATTATTCATGTGTATGAACACCCCAATGTTTACAAAAAAAAATATACATCAGCTGTCATCTAGTTCAAATTATGGAACAGTTTTCTTTTGCATTTTTTTATCGTTTTGATTAAACTGCAATATATTAGGACCAAACTACAACTAAAGATGTAGCTGTATGGGCTAGATCACTTCGCCTTCCCTGCGAAAGGAAGAATAAAAAATATAAAGGTGTTTATCAAGTGTTTAAAATTCCCAAACAAATCTTACGTAGTATTGTATTCTCTTTGAAACAAACTGGGATGAGCTCTTGTATAATAAAGTGTGCCGAGCAAGAGATGAATAACTGTACCGTTTGTCTCTTTCCTAAATTTGTGACCACAAATTCTACAAAATCGGAATGTTTTGTAAAAAATATTTATATTCATCCTGAATATGCTCATACATACATTAATCACGCGAGAGATGAATTAACACCCACTTATCGCCAATTTAGTTTGGTCCCATGTAATAGGTGGCGAGCCTATTGCCATCTATCGGGAACATCAATCGCAGTATATTGCTAGATGGTACAAGAGGAACGCTGCTGCCCATTACTCATTGCTGTCTTTACCCTTAGTCGCCTTGTACGACACCCACGGGAGATATGGGGGTGGTGACAATTGTATTCTACTCTGCCGTCACCACACGGCAATATGTTCAAACATCATAATATCTTTAATATCGCTTTTAGCGATATGGTCACCCTTTATGCAATTAGTCTTGTCTTCATCATTGAGAGTGGTGTTATTTTAATGCACAAACATTCTTAATGATGTGCTATGCAGAATATCCGTAGTATTATTGTCCTCTATGATGCAGAATCAATGAAAATATGTATTGTCTGTTTGACGTTGAGAATACAGTCGCCATCATGAACTTTGGTTATCACTACATTTGCGTATAGCTCTCCCTAGATGCTTTAAAATATGTGACATCCATATTTATATGTAAAATTCATTTCATTCATTGATTCATGTTACCTATTTATTCATTTTAATGTCAAATAAATACTAATACATAGCTTAGCTGTATGGGCTAAATCCCTTGTGTTTGAGAAAGTGGGAGAATTTAGAAGAGTGCTTGGCGGGCTTTCGATGGCGCCAGTCAAATTTTTATTTCAATCATTCAAAAATTGTTTTAGAATGGCCTTGGTGTATTAAAGTGGTGTTATTTTGATGCATAAAGATCCGTGTTGATGTTCAATTATGAAGAATCATTATTAATAAAAATGTTATGCCGTGTTTGACGTTGAGAATTTTATAGTGGTTTTCACCACCTCCATCGGTCACCGTCATGAACTCTGTTACCATTCGACTCGCGCCAAGCACTCTCTAGATGCGTTAAAATGTATTTTACCCATATTTTAATGTAAAATTCATTTGATGCATTAATATCATTCATTCATTTCATACATTATTTTCATACATTCATTGACCATTAATTCAAAATTAAGAAAAGTAAACGTAAGCTTACAAAGGAAGTTCCTAAAGGACTTGTTTTCAGGAACGTTAAGCCAATTAAAAAAAAAGAGAATTAAAAAAAAGAGGTTGGGTGTGTTTGGCGCGTTTCGTGGTGTCAGTCAAATTTTTTTTAATAATTCTAAAGTTGTGGTGAAGATCACTATAAAAAGTGATTTTATCCATTTCATCAGTCAACATCATGAACTCTGTTACCATTAAATTCGCTCCAAGCACTCCCTAGATACGTTAAGATGTGTGACACCCATATTTTAACGTAAAATTCATTTCATTCATACATTTCACCCACTCATTATTTCATAAGACTACAGATAAAATATAAACTAAAGACTTGGCTGTATGGGTTTTGGCTAGACCCTTTGCCGTCCCATAAATATACGGACAATTTAAGAAAAAAAGAGTGTTTGGCGCGTTTCGTGGTGTCAGTCAGATTTATTTTCAATAATTCAAAAATTGTTACAGAGTGGATTTTGTGCAGTGAAAGTGGTGTTATTTTGATGCACAAGCATCCGTGTTGATGTGCAATTATGCAGAATCATCGAAAATAAGTCTCATGATATGTTTGATGTTGTGGTGGAGATCGCTATAAAAAGTGGTTTTATCCATTTCATCAAGCACCATCATTAGCTCTGTTACCATTCAATTCGCGCCAAGCACTCCCTAGATGCGTTAAAATATGTGGCACCCATATTTTAACGTAAAATTCATTTCATTCATACTTTTCACCCACTCATTATTTCATAAGACTACAGATAAAATATACACTAAAGACTTGGCTGTATGGGCTAGACCCTTTGCCTTCTCTAAAATATAGGGAGAATTTAAAAAAAAAGAGAGAAAAAAGAGAGTGTTTGGCGCGTTTCGTGGTGTCAGTCAGATTTATTTTCACTAATTCAAAAATTGTTACAGAGTGGATTTTGTGCAGTGAAAGTGGTGTTATTTTGATGCACAAGCATCCGTGTTGATGTGCAATTATGCAGAATCATTGAAGATAAGTCTTGTGATGGTGTTTGATGTTGTGGTGAAAACCACGTAAAAAGTGGTTTTTCTCACTTTATCAGTCACCATCATGAACTCTGTTACCATTCAATTCGCGCCAAGCACTCCCTAGATGCGTTAAAATATGTGGCACCCATATTTTAACGTAAAATTCATTTCATTCATCCTTTTCACCCACTCATTATTTCATAAGACTACAGATAAAATATACACTAAAGACTTGGCTGTATGGGCTAGACCCTTTGCCTTCCCTAAAATATAGGGAGAATTTAAAACTACTAAAAAGAGAAAAAAAAAGTGACAGTTGTCAGTTGATGAGTTGACAGAGGTCAATTTAAAAAATACGTTTCTTTTGGTTTAGTTTTTGTTTTGGTTGTAGTATTTATTTTATTTTAAAATTGAATTTAAAAGAAAAAGTGACTTCGCAAGAGCAATGAAATAGACACACATCAAGTATAAATATATTCAAATCACTAACCGTTGCTTTGCTTTGCAATAAGCAACAGCTATGGAACCACTTAATACCAGCTGTGAACCTATGGATGTTGATTTAAGTATCAATTCCACACACACCGGCACTGAAAATGTGTCTCCTTCTAAAACATTAGACTGTATAGACGACGAATTTCCATCAATAACAGAGTTTCGTCCGGTCATTAAACCCGAAGTCGCCGAAGTGTTGCAATTCAAAAGGTATACTATTAAAAAGAAGAGTGACGGCAATCGAAATAAGACTTTTTACAACTGGTTCTACTCACTTTTGGCTCTATGCGTAGCTGTTTTAATATACAATATATTAGATATTAAATGTATTGAACAATTAAACTTAGATCATATAGAAAGGGAGCTAAAAAATAGTGTATATGGTCAAACAGTGGCAGTGAATGAAATAGTAAATGGCTTGACAGTGGATGTGCAAAGCAAATTGTTATTTATATATGGTGGGACAGGAGTTGGAAAAACGTACTCCACCTCGATAATATTAAAAAATGCTTTAAACTCTTCAAATGTGTACCATTACACTATGCCTAGTTTTTTAGATAAATTTTCAATAGAAAACCTGTTTGGCCTTAATATTTGTGAGACATTGACAGTAGTTGTTGATGATTTGTTGCCAAAAGATTTAAACCCAACCAAAGAATTAATCAAAGAACTTTATCAAAAAAGTGTACATTTAAATAAAAAGGTGACTGTCATATTGGTATGTAATTGTGATATAATTCGCAAAGATTTTGCAAAAAGCTGTGATGATAATTTTTTATCTAGTTCAAAAACAATTTTTAATGAATTGACTATTTTTAAAAAGTTCATTAAATTTGAAGCTCTTACCAAGGCCTCCTTAAAAAAATGTATTCAAGATCAACTTGGCACTATGCATGTTGGTGAAAACCAATTTAATATATTTTTGAATAATTTCAATGTGTCACTTGATGGTTGTAAAGGAGTCCATAAGAAAATGAAGTTTTTGAATTCAAGTTAAAGGTATGGCTTAATTTATAAGGAAGAAGAAGAAGTTGTGTATTGTGATAATAGTGTAATTTTGCTAATGTGTAGTGCTTTAGTTTTATTAAATGTAGAAGCAATATAAGTAAATGAAGTATTGGTATAAAAAGTAAAAACTGTTGTAATAGTATAATAATTGTGTAATAACCATTTTAATTGTGTAGTAACTGTCAATTAAAAGAAATTATCATTAGATCAAAAGAACTTTATTTTAGAGAATGTTACATGATAATCGGCAATGCAGAGGTTCAAGAAATTATGTCGAATACAAATATATTTACTGACAACTCTTTAATACACCTACACTTTCACATTTGGAAATTATTCTACAACAAACTTAGCATTTTACTGTAACAAAGAGCAAGTACTAAATTAAAACTGTGGTGCATTAAATTCAAATGACATTGATCATCTAAAAATGTTTTAAAACAATTATACCACATATAAGCGAGGGTGCAATATTCTTAAATTTTTGCATTATAGATGCCATTTGCATTCTCTTAATTCAAGTAAGTTGTCTTAGTAGGACTTCAATACAATTTTCATAAATATCTACAAATAATACCCTCGTAACGCATTACAATATTTAGTTAAATCATTAACGCAAATACATTTCTAGCTGAATGGTCAAAATTTTACAACACTATGAAGAATTTCCAGCAATATAACTACATCAGTAATAGTTTGAAATATACAATAGAAACAATGTTGTACTTCTAATTAATATTTAAAATGATTTGCCATTACATTGCACTGCACCCATTTTATAAATTTATCTAAATACCTAGAAACCATTTGTTTTACACTGGGGTTTTATGTTGAGCAGTAATGATATAAGGTGACATGTAAAACTGTCTAAGTACTTGGCCCTTGTGTATTCAAATGGTAACTTGGTGTATAAAATTTAAGTAAGTACAATATTTATCAATGTAAAATAATATGTTTTAATTGTATAGCATAATACATTATTTGTTAAAGTTAGTAATAAAAAGCAGCCAATAGAAAAATTTGAATATCATTTAAAGCTCCCCTAAATGTAAGCCAGTGAGACAAATGCATGCAAACAGTTAAATGTGCACTAGTAACAATGTTTGGAGAGCTAAT
Source organism: Cataclysta lemnata (assembly GCA_963931975.1). NCBI lineage: Eukaryota > Metazoa > Arthropoda > Insecta > Lepidoptera > Crambidae > Cataclysta > Cataclysta lemnata. Next base: position 6,883,164 of record OZ008343.1, read on the forward strand.
GGAAAATTTAAAATACTTAGTATGTGTATTGAAGCTGATTTGAAGATAATAATTTTACAATTTATTTCATTGAAGTTTATTTGGAACACTGTATAGGGAAGACAATACACAATATACATAAAATATGTCTCTGAAATATTCTTGGGTACTGGAAGTTACAAGATTCATTTGTGCATTTTGTATTGACATATTTTGTTGGACATGGGATGTTATTTGATAAATGACCAGTATAATAAAATTAATTCATTATTATCTGATAGCCACTTGAATGTATGAATTATAGAAACTCACATTTTAATGGCATGGTACAGACAGAGCCTTAGATTTATACAATAGCACAATTTCTATTAATTTCGAACCTTACAATTACGTTCTAGGGCTTAAAATTTGAGAAATTCATAAGTTTTTAAAGTGCTCATGGTGTGTTATGGTCTGTACCTTCTTCAGAATGGTCACCAAAATATTTTTGATATGGCATAGCCTTCTGGCCTTAAGAACATAATATATCAATTTTCAACAAGAATTTTATTTACTAAGAATGAAATGTTACATTATTATGTAACTTTAACTAGTAGATACTCAATAAAATTGTATTAAATATTATTTTTAAAATATCAGATGATTGTTAAACTGTAAAAGGCTGGTAGGTACTGTGTTCGTTTTCATCATAAATTATTATTAATAAATCATAAATATAATGCAGCTATAAATAAATCACAATTTTACCATCCAGTTAGGTTCACTGCAGTAATCAGGACCAATATTGAGATTCACCAATTGAGGTTTAAGTATTTTTTTCTACCTACATTCAGTTCTGTACTACGGAGTTTTTTTGGGTGGATTGAGTAACTAAGCTTTAGTAGTATTTTATTTTAGTAAAACTGAAATAATGTAAGCCATTGTTATAAATCCAGATATATGCATTGGATGTAACATTTGTAGTCGTGTAAGTTAATAGGTAAGTATTAGTTTATTTCTAAATTCCATCCATACATATAAATTACTTTTCCTTTGATTAACAATTATTTTAATGTAACTATTAGTCAGTGATTGGTAAATTCACAACATATTTTACTACCTTTCATGTGTGGCAAACAACATTTATTTATTTCAAATACTTCCAATTAAAATACGATAAAAAATGTTTATCATTAAAACAAGATAAGGAGATTTATAGCCAGTGAATTCCACATGAAATATCATAGAAACACTTTCGCGATTTTCAGGAAAGTATAATCATCATAATAATATATTATTGAAGACGACACTTTAAACATGCAATGTGCAAATCAATACCTATTTACATAATTCAAGTTACAATGTAAATATATATAATATTATTATGTTCAAAATTAATTTAAAAACGTTGATTAAACACTAAATATGCGTAACAATAAAGACTAGAATACATTCTTAATTTACAGTTATTGGCACTAATGTAATGATAATGGCACACCTATGTATTCTGGATACAGTGAAACTATCACTTAATATTTTATTAATTATGAGGTGGATTTTAATTACTTAGGTAAGTAGGTAGTACAATCCCGATTTTCTTTGTGTACAAATAAAGTTTGCTAACTATGCTAAAATATGTTACAAAATTGTAAAAAACATGTTTAAATGTCATTTATATCTAATTATATTTCTAGGAAATACTGAATTTCTGCAGACTTACAGATAAAGATTCAATAGTTTCATAAAGCACATTTCATAAGTGAAACTGTGCAAAAAATACTTCATATTATACATTAATATCACCGTTGACAAAGCTCCTCTTATTACTTGTAAGAATCATCAAACAGACCATTCTCTTGCACAGTTATCACTTTAAAATATTATTAGCTATATTTACTTTTTGCGATACTGAATATCAGGTACAAAAACGAAATATGCAAACTACAGTCATTGTCAAAATACTAAATGGTTTAAATATTGAGATAAATTAAGGGTTCTATTCAGCGCGATGCATTATAATAAATAGGTATTATGACAGCGATGTTGGGCTGATATTATGTTTTTATCAAAAGAAACCCTCGGTGCTAAATATCTGAAAGCAAAAAGCTCAACAATAGTAACAACATTAAAATCTAAAATTGACAAAATTGATATAATCCACTTAAAATTTATAATGTTAGATTCAGCACTAACTATAATAGATTCTATTCGAAGAAAAATTTAACTAAATAAGTCTAAAATACATAAAAAAAATAGTTTTCCAACTACCAGACCTCACTTTTATTCGATTCATAGTGCCAATAACTGCATAATTAGTTACTTAAACCTTACTAACTATGTATTTGATAACAAATAGAACACCATTTTTAAGCACGACAAAACATTCATAGTTAAAAATGTAGAGAGACTTACTGAGAAATGTGCTAATTTAATTCTAAATCTTGAAAACTTTGCTGATTTATATCTCTAAAAAGTAGATTTATTAGTATCAGATCTGACGTAATATTGAGATTTCCAGCAACATTTGTCCGGATTTTCGTTGAAAATCTTCGATTGCGGCCAAGATTATGATTTCTTTGTCTTACATTTTATTATCGCAAAGATGTTTTGGTTTTTATCACTTTTAGCCACATTTATTTTATTTTAACGGGTCAATGATTTAGGGAAAGAAGTTTAGTGTAGGCAGTATAACATGTTATATGTAATTAACATAACTTCTTCGGGCTTACCAAGAATTTCTAATAAAATTCGTAAAGATTTAATAGCTGAGTTGGATATAGTAATGCTTTCATTTATACGAATTTACCAGAGGATAATAATTTTGAGGTCTCTTATTCAATGGTCTTAAATGTAATGACCTTTTTGGAGACTTATTCATTGCACACAACAACATATGCGAGACCTTTATCCTTTGGCGCTAAGCATTGATTATTAAGAGAGGCTAGTTAGGAGCGATGGAAATGTATTGCTGTCCACTTGTTGTGGCGTTTGTGCCAAATACGAGTCTCTTGTGATTGGTGGGTAGCTCGTCGACCCTCAGCGTCCACACTTTGTGTTACGCATACATATGCTATAACTGCAACATCATCTCCAAGTAGATGTACTCTAGGATTTAAAATTGTCGTGTTGGTCTTAACATGAGTCGGTGTGTTGTCAATAAAGAATTTGTGAAATTCTACGCCTTCTACCAAATTACCAAGAGCGTCGGGATCAAATGCAGTTACATTGGGATCACACAGCTTAGAATAAGTTTCATAGTCGCCATTATTAATAGCATCGATGAGAACTTCTGTAATTTTGATCACTTCTGCCCGACGCAGCGAAGCATTGCTATCACCACGGACTTTTCCGAAGGAGTCTGCTTTAGACAGTCCTTCTTCATCGTGTTCTTTAGAAATAACAGTGCATGCTCGATCTACACCTTTCTTGTCTTTATCTAAGTCATCATCTTCCAAAGTAGTACTACTGTCAGTCGATTCCTTGACTTGAGATCCATCACCTTTTTTGTTAACCATTGATTTTCCAGAAAAGTTTCGGGTTGCTAACATGGTTGTAAGAATTGCTCCTTTCAGCTTACGACGAGCATTAAACTTCTTCAAGCAGTCCACCGTTTCTTGTCTGTGCATTACCGACGCAACACGTTCGCGGTGGCATATCCATGGATGTTTAAGTGCTTCAGAAGCTGTAATTCTCTTGCTGGGATTAACAGTTAGCATCTGGTTAATGAGACTCTTCGCTTCCGGTGTAACAGTATCCCATTCAGGAGAAGGATAATCATAAGCGCCTGCTTTGATTTGACCATATAGTCTATGTTGATCTTCATCCCAGAACGGAGGATATCCAACCAACAAAATGTATAATATGACACCACACGCCCATATGTCCACAGGCTTTCCATATGGTTCCTTCTTTAATACCTCAGGTGACAAATAACCTGGGGTGCCGGCAAATCCGAACCACGCCTGCTGATCTCCCTGTACTTCAATAGCTAGTCCGAAGTCGGCAAGTTTCACAGCGGCGCCTTTGGCTTTGCTGGCCAATAACAAATTTTCGGGCTTTAAATCTCTATGCACAACTCCGTTGTGATGGCAATGGTGCACGGATTCCAGAATTTGTTGTATACAGTGGGAAGCATCCGCTTCAGAGTAAAATTCACGTGCCACTATGTCTTCAAATAATTCTCCACCGGTTACCAAGTCGAAAACCAAATAATGGAAATGTTCTTCTTGAATAGAATCATGCAGTCTAACGATATTAGGGTGCTGAAGTTTTCGACAAATTCTAGCTTCTCGTTCCAATTTTTGAAAATCTCTAGCTGACAGTTTTTTAGTATTTATAATTTTGGCAGCAAATTCATACCCAGTAGATTTTTGTACAGCTCTTCTTACTATTGAAAACGCTCCTTTTCCTAATTCTTCTTTCAGATCATAATTATCAGAAAACCGAGTGCTAACACTTTCACGATTTGGATTAGCCATTTTTGACCGATAAATATAATTTTTGTCAGTTCAAATAATCAACTTACTGTGTTGGATTTGAGCACGATATCCTATTATGTTGGTAACTGAAACAAAACAATAAAAATCATTAAATCTAAAATGATCTAAGTAACTTAAACATCATTATCACAGTGAAAATATCAGTAGGTATATTATAGAGATCGCAGCATTTTATATTGTAAGTAATAATAGAACCAAAATATTGACATTTCCATCGACAAAAAACCTATTAAACCGATGGGCAACTATTAAATAAAAATGACGACGATGGCAATTATTAAATAAAAATTATAAATCGTTATTATTTTCGAAATCTGTGGAATTTTCAAATAAATGGTATCATTTTCTGGTATTTGAACTAAACTGTGCTTACAGAATAAATTAAGAATGATAAAAAAATATATAAAGTTTTAAATCAATTATATTAGGAAATGACCTCGCCCGAAACCCGTTTTACTAGTTAGTTACATTAGAGTATGTTTTTATAAAACAAAATAATAGTAAGCAATCTTGTTTTCCTTTTAGTGACTCATAGTGATATAAAAATTATTGTATATGTATATTTTTTATTACAACACATAGAAGTGAAAACCTCATGACTGGTTAACTTCATAATAATTATAATTATAAACACCATGTATTCCAAAATATATCAGAAAAAGAGGTCATGTTTTTCATAGCCCTCTATGTTTGTCCCTCTTCACTATAATTATGTTCAGAAAATAGATTTTATCTACGAGCGGACGAAATTCACTCGAATGAGAGTCGTCGACACTATTTTGGTCACTCAGTCTAAATTCAATTTCTGCATGCTCAATATAAAACGCGTAGATGCCTAGACAATAGTAATCGTGGTCACAAACATACACTTCTAATATTAACACTACGACACCGGGATGACATTTCGTTGGCGCAAAATAATCGATACACCATTGTCTCAACACATTCACCAAAAATCTGAAGGACCTTGTAATTCACTTAACCCACAGCAATGAAGGTGTCCATTAGAACCGTTTATATTTATTTGTCTGGCCGAAACTCACAACTACATATATTTATATTGCACAAAAAATATTCAATTAATTTAGAACGAGATGATCGGTACGCGACATTTGACGGTATTCTTAGCTGTAGTAAGTACACGAAATGTATGGGATATAATTTAGTGGTTAATAATAAGTACGCAGATTATTAATAAACGGAGACTGAAATCGATTCGGTTCCCATAGAAAAGATAATTTACCTATTATGTGCCCATTTTACACGATATTCAACGAGTTGAAAATTAAAAACCCAGGGCAAGCCCTACACCACACTCTCCTTCTGCTCGGGACACGAGCTTCGGGGTCAAACTCGTCGACATTACTGTGTTGCCACGGCTGCGCCGCCCGTGATATTTGTTTTCTGTTTATGTAAAAACGTGTTCGCCCTTGTTAATTGTTAGACAACAGATGCAATGTGAATTTAACAGGATGATTTCGATAACATAATTGAGATTCATAGTGTTTTCTTTATTTAATTGTGTTATTTTACTATCTCGTTTTTTTAGTAATGCAAACACTGGCTGGTCGAGCAAAATCGATAGCCTAGCGCAGCGCTAAAGAGAATGTATGCCCCACAGCGAGCATGGAGCCATCTGTCGTTCGTTGCGAACAAGCAGCACTTTTACTATGTTAATAAACACATTATTATCATATTATTAGCTTTTATTTTCGTCACTATAAAATTCAACTAATGAAAAATTTTCATAGGTAACACTATGTTATCTTAATTTAATATAAATGTATGTAGTTATTTAAAAATTGTATCAGATAAGTATTAACGCAATGGAATAAATTATTTACTAAAATCGAAATGGTAAAATTTTACTAAAATGGGCGAACCGTATGTACAATAAACATTTAATAAATTGTTTTAATATTCTATAATTCTCGATTTAACTGGGTCTCTAACTAAAGCAACAGATGTTTGAAATGCGTTTTTTATACTAGACGTGCAATTATTCTGATTAAAACCTTATTTTGTTAGAATAAATACGTCGATGAAATTATTGTCATTTGGTACACGGATAGGTACTGTTTTTGCCTGGTAAATGTTCTTTATTTCGGGATTTATTTGTTAAAACATTGTATAATGGTATTTTGTCTTCGGTATTATTATTGTAGGTACGTACCTAATACCATAACTAAAGCTGACTGAAAAGTGAGTAATCCGTAGGTAATGTCTGACAGATTTTAAATACCCAGTACCCTTATAGAATCATAATATATTTATATTTTGGGCCTAAATTTTGTTATGCAGGACATTTAGTCATATCCTAGGAAAGTGCTCATTGTTATTTTCTTGTTGCTTATAAAAGATTTTCTGTTATCACTTGAATTTAGAATTCAGTATGCAAAGTTTTGCTATCGGTAAAGGCGTCATTAAAATAAGTTTACCACGATAAAAGACAACAAAATAATGTCACATAATATACCTATACAGATAATTTGTACAAACTAGTATACATTATGAGAAAACCCGATCTGTAAAAGATACAAGAAAATTGCCTATCTGAAGAACCATAAGATGTTTTATCATTATCAAAACATCTTTGCCATACTTACTGTTTTTTTAGTCAAGCCTGGAGCCCATAAGAATTAGTAAAACTAAAATAAAACGAATTAATCCAACAAAGAAAGCGAATTGATTCAGTTTGCATTGTACGTGAAGGAAAAATCAAAGCACATAAAGTTAATTTAAATTAATAAAATGTTTCCTCAAGCAACAGGCCAATACAGAGTCAATTCCATTCCACCTAGTTAATCATAGTAGACAAATATTAACACATCCAAAAATGTACTCCAACGTTAATTTTGAATATGGAACACTGTGCAGAAGATTTTAAACAAATCATTGACCTCCTTGCCAGCTCTTTAAAAATCCCTTTACTTTTAAGCCTCAACGCAAGAAGCCAGGAAATGAATTCATAACCATTATCATCTTAAATCGTAAGGAAAGTACCTACTGAAGATGCACAAGTACCTACCTACAAAAAATGTGATATAGAAGGTCTTCTACAGGCCGCGCCGGGAGATACAGACCGCAGATTATTTGATCAGATTGTTTGGGCAGATGAATGTTATTTTTGTAATATGTAACTAAAATAATAATTTCTGCTCACTTATAAATCCATTAAGAACGACAAATTCTATAGACCTGTGCCCATAACCAAGTCTGATTTTCGTTTAGTTGTTGGTGTGCGATATTACATTATCCGGCTTTCTATGTTGGCCTGGAAGCGATTATTGAAATGGAATGTGCCAGTCTCGATTCAATCCAGCAGGTCTAGCACGGGACGTGGACAAGATTTCCCCGGGGAAAAGAAAGAAAAAGAAATATTTTATCTTGCTCCAACATCCACTAAATTCCAAAGACAAAACTGTCAAATTGTGAAGAGAGATTTTGCCCACGTCCCGTGCTAGGCCTACAGGGGTGACGTAAAAGTCGTAACTGGCTTGCTTACATTGCCCGGTGCAGACCAATTAGCTCCTTCGGGCACCCGAAAGGTGGAGGGTAAGCTGCAAATAACAGCATACCCAATGTGGGTTGAAGTCAGCCAAGTGGCTGGATGTAAATTTGAATGTTATCATCCTAATCACTCTCTCCGTTCACCGGTCTTTCTATACATTCATTCATTACTAGCACCTGTCCAATGTGATGGATGATTAATAATACTTATGAATCAACAATGAAATCAAAGATGTAAACTGCGAACAGTAATCAGCTTGCAGAGCAGGAAGATGATGATGATGTGCGATAGTACAACAAAATCTTTAACATTTATCATTGTACGTTAAATAGTGAAAACATCACAAGAGATATCGAATATGGTCGCAGATTTAGTGGATGATACCATTTGGTTAAGCAATTTGAATAATATCATCTATCAACAAGATGGAGTACCGCCTCACAAGTCACAATAGTACAGCGCGAATAAAACGGGTTTTATAAGAATATTTTCCCGCCCGTTGGATGGGCAGATGGTCCTATTGGCCACCACATTCCAATATGGCGCCGATGAATTTATAAAGAATCTCAATACTATTGTATTGAGATTCTTTATATGAAAATTATAGGGTTTATCGTAATGAGTACAAATAATGCCAATAATTTTGCTATATGTCACATGCCAGTCTTTGCCATCAATAAGTATTGTTGTTTCTTGGTAGTGGAGTACATTTCTCCATCTCCTGCCTGGGAGCAAAAAAATAACATCAGCCCCGACCCACCCCAGGGGTGTCGTTAAAGTCGACTTATGAAGATTGCCCAGTGTAGGCCAATAAGCACCTTGGGGCACCCGGATGGTGAAAGGTAAACCGTCAATAACAGCATATCCAAAGAGATCTTTGATTCAAAGTCTCACTTGGAATCAAAGGAATCAAACTACTAATAATAATTTTAGTTTGGTTGTAAATAATAAAATAGATAAATTATAGTGAAACGCATATTATAACGATGTTATATTTCCGTAGTATGCCTCCTGGAGCTTTCTTTGTTTGATTGAATTTGTGGCAGGTTTTTATAATATTGAGTTTATCGTACTTGTTATTTATAATTTTGTGCGTATAGGGATTTTAGATACAGAACCGACACAATTTTCTATCAGAAACAAACAATTCAGGAAAATTAAATGTTGGATTCGGAAAGAATCTTATATTGAGTGATGAAAATTGAGTCAAATCTTCAAATTTCAGACTTACGCCTTGGGCTGTATGGGATAAATCATATATTGCGTCTTAAATTGCTTTCACGATTATTTTAGCAGGATAGTTTTATCGATAGTAAAAAAAACATTTGACACAAGTTTTCTAATGTGATGATTGTCTACTATAAAATATTAGATGAGTATACAATAATCATGCATTGAATCAAAATCTATATTCACCCTTTAAGCGCCACGTCAATCATTGCCCGCATCGGCGTGCCTTGTACGCCAAGCAATAAAATCGAGGGTAATTAATTAATTTATAATATTAGCTCGTGCCACATGAGCTACACTACAGGTCTTATATCTGAAATACAGATGGATTTAATTAATATTTAAAACCATTTAAAAGAATAGCTCTTTTTAGTATTGAATACAATTTAACTGTTCTCATTTACATAGGTATATATTTTTTAATGTAGCGGATTGTTTGAGAGTAAATAAAACTGCAGAACGTTGGTTTCGACAATGGCTCCCGAGGTCCCGGTATCTAACGTTGAGATGAAAGACCCCTTGTGAACGAGCTAACTCCGCGCTCGATTCACAAAAATCAAAACTGGTTCCCATCTTGCGCAAGTGCAGGGGGGAACAAACAAGGGTTTTCGTTTCGGGCCCTTCCGAAATTCGCCGGTGCACAATGCACCCTCCGTACCATCCCCACGCGTGTACTCTTATTATTACACGGCTCCGGTTCTTGCTCCATATTGTTCGATTATTTTGGTGTTCGCTGGACGCGTTGCAAAGTTCGGTTCCGTGCACGAATTCTTTTTAATAAGCCTAGATTCTAAGCTAGAAATGGGCCGCACGTAGGTAGTTGTAGTCGTGGTAAAATTGTGCAAATTATTCGTTCCAAGATATACCTACTGGTCGACACCACCGTTGGTTCTGTCACCTAATATTGGCAGCGAAGGGAAGTATTAAGGTTTCGAACGCTGTGGTCGTCTCAGGTTGCTTTTCTCATGAGTGGACGTGCGTGTAAAATTATAACTTGAGAATAATATGTGCGGTAGAATCGCTGGATGCACAGCGTACTCCGTGTGGCACCCGCGCTCGGCAGTGAGCGTGTATATCGATCGCAGACTACCACGTTATCCCTGAAATGCGTTGTGTTATTCGGTGATCGTTTCAATTTGGCGGGAGTTGGATCTCAGGGACGCTTAGTGCGGGGTGTACCCGGTAAGTCAATGAACTTTCATATTACTGTGTGAAATTTATAATAGAAAATTATATTATGTTAAGCTTATGTTTTAGTGTAGTATTCAAGAGCGTTTAATTTGTATTCAAACTAACAGCAGCAACAGGTCGACATTTTGTGTAGGTTACTGCGCGAAACTTGTGTTCCGTCCGTTACCTAGCTCTTAATTAAACTTTATTTTATTTGAGTATTGATACTTATAATGCATTTATATTATGACGGTACCTACTTTGAATGCAATTGCAAATATAGTTTTGTTAGAATACCTGTACGTTTTCATGGTTTATATTGCCATATATTTATAATGTAACCGTAACTATAGCTAAGATATTCCGATGTCTATTCCTAAATTATTGTTCGAGAAGGAAAAAGACAGTTAAATAAAGAAATACTTGCCTGCTATTGAATAATAGTATAGTATTATTCTAATCTGTGGGTAGTTACTCACTATAATTATACGTACGGTCAGCCTGATAAATAGATGGATGCTTTCGTGCTCTGTCACAGCTACGACAGCGATTGTGTCGTATTAGTTGCCATCATATTTTGTTTATATAATTACTCTGGCAAGGTACTGAAGTAATTCATTTTCTTCGTCGACAAATCGTAACTGTATTTCAAATTTATATTATGTATTGGGAAGTAAGGCTTAGTTTACACCGCTGCGGATGGAATGAAACGACTTTTTGCAACGAAATTTTAGATAGCATAGTGAACTTTATTTTAATTGAATAACATACACACACAGATGGCACCGACAGTGGCTAGGAGAATTCTCGAGAATGTGCGAGGATATGCCAGAAAACGCGAGCCTCTTTTTGGTTCGTATTTAATTTGTATGTTATTCAATTGAATTAAATTTTTTATGCTATGTACAATTTCGTTGCATAAAGTGACTTCCATTCCATTCCGTGGCTGTGTATATTGAGCCCTAAGCACTGTTTAGCTCAATAAGTTTATTATAAACGCTCTTTATGTCAAATGTACAGTGAAAATCAACTATACATATTATAATAACGCTATATAATCACAAAAGCGTGTCATGAGGAGGATGTACTATTCTTAATATCCTAGTGGTATCCAAAACCCAATTACGATATTCAAAGCATCCTACTTTCAGAAAAAGGAATAAATTGGGGACTATTTGCTCCTATAAAGTAAAATTAAACAGTAGTTATACTTAGGTATAGACGTTGTTGTTTCTTACTCACTTTATTAAATAGAACCAGGCATATAAAGTGGTTGTCTGTCGGCTAGTTAAGTATCTTTGAACGACGCGAATTTATGGGTGGTAAAAGCTGCGCCTTTAGTTAATATATAAAGTAAAGTTCTATATTAGAAAAAATATATTTTACTTTTCTAATATAGAAACACTGAGGGTCTGTTTCACAATCGACAAGTAAGTTCAAAGTAGCTTACTTGGCAATTCAATTGACTTATATTTCATATAACTACTGTTAAATGATTTGCGAAGTCAGCTACTTAGAACTAACTTGTTGATTTTGAAACAGGCCCTAAATGTAAAAAAACATTTACAAACATAAATCACGCCTATATCCCCGAAAGGTCCTATGTAATAGGTGGCGAGCCTATTGCCATTTATCGGGCACAAAAGTTGCAGTACATTGCTAGGTGGTATAAGAGGAACGCTGCTGCCCATTTATCCTTAGTCACCTTGTACGATACCCACGGGAGAGATTTGGGGTGGTGACAATTGTATTCTACTCTGCCGTCAACACATTTAGTTTATTTACATTTAACTAAAGTATGTAGGTACCATTTTGTTCGATAACTTTTTGCCATCTTGTAGGTAGGGACATGATCCCATTGCTATAGAAATTTTGGGACTTCTGGTCAAAATACCGCGACAAGTGGTTTTGGCAGTCCTCTCGTGATGTTAACCTGACACTGCCTAAAGAATTCTGAAGAGACCGAAACAGGTGGAAATCTGAAGGTGCAAGGTCAGGACTATACGGCGGATGCATTAACACCTCCCAGCCAAACTCTCTTAATTTTTGCTGAGTGGCTAAAAATGTGTGAGGTCTATCGTTATCATGATGAAAAACCACACCCCTTCTGTTGATTAATTCCGGCCGCGTTCTCTCAACTTCTTACTTTAATCTCATCAGTTGTTCGCAGTAGAGTTCAGAATCGATGGTCCTGCCTGGTGGTAACAGCTCATAATGAATAATGCCCTTCCAATCCCACCACACACACAGCATCACCTTGTTGCGAGTTAACCCGGGTTTCGCCACAGTCTGTGAAGCCTGACCGGCCTTTGACCACGACCTTTTTCGCACGTTCTTGTCGTACGTGATCCACTTTTCATCACCAGTTATCAGCTTCTTCAAAAATGGTTCGGTTTCATTACGTCGTAATAAAGAATTACAAATGAGTACACGGTTCATTAGGTTTCTTTCAGTGAGCTCGTGAGGTACCCAAATGTCGAGCTTTTTTGTGTACCCAGTTTTTTTCAAATGCGCCAAAACTGTTTTGTGGTCAATTCCCAGTTCTTCAGCTACGTCGTAACTACTGACATGCCGATCTTGCTCCACTTTTTCAAAAATGGCATCCATTTTATCTGTAATAGGGCGACCAGAGCGACGTGCATCTTTGACATCAAAATTTCCGGATTGAAAACGCTTAAACCAAATTTGTGCTACTCTCACAGACACTGCACTAGGTCCATAAACATCGCAAATTTTTTTCGCGGCTTGCGTTGCATTTTTACCTTTTTTTGTAGTAAAATTTTAAAATATATCGAATTTCTTCATTAGATTCACTCATCTTGGCGGTACGAAAAACAAATGAAAATCACACATTTTCTTAATTTGAATTTGGAATTCTGTTCTTTAAAATTTAAACTTTCAATGATACCAAAAACAGCCAGATACAAATAGTATAGCCAAAGAGATTTTATTACAAGTTTATACATACTATAATGCGAAAAGACTTTTTCCCCAACCTAATATATATTTTTTAATTTAACTAAACTGAATTAATCAAAAAGAAAAACGTACAGACTTAGATTATGTATGATGTACTGAATTCCAAAAAGGCCAAAATTTTCTCATTTTGTAAAATTTTAGGAGAGGATAAAGTTATCGCGCCAGACAAGTTTAAAAAGGAAATATAGGCAAATGTAGGTATAGGGAAATGTATTACCTACTCACGCCGCATATCGGCACTTCGCAATATCACAATCTTCTTAAATATCGGCATGCATACTGAATTTTGCACTCCATTTTTTTATGTTATAAAATTGTAGATAATTTTTGAAATGAAAATAATAAAATAGTAAAAAAAATTCAATAATTTCTTATTTAGGTTCAACAGATACGACCCGATCATCTTTATTGTATTGAATTATAAAACGACCGAATTGATTTAGAGCTTGACCTTTTAACTGCGAAGAAATTAACTATAGCGAAAATTGAAAACAAAAGAACGTATTAACTAAAAATGTAAATTTATCAGTAAGTATAACATGTGACCTTATCGCTTAAAGCAATCGTTACATGACGAAATGTGCCTAGGAAATAATTAGAGCGGCGTTTCGTTTGTGGACTGTAAGACGACCACTGCCACCACAAACGGAACGGAAACGACGCAACCCCACATAGGTACCGCGTGCGGAAACCTCGTGATCGCAATGTAACGTGGGGCATCGTTGACTGACGTCATACTCATCGCCATTTACTCCCTTTGTGGATTCTGGCATATTTCGCCACTGAATCCACGCAAGTGTATTTAAATTATCTTTCATCTATGATTGACTTCCTGAGATTTTTCCTTAATATTACCTATATCAAACAACAATTTGTTAATAAAGTTGGATTTCAGCCGATCAATCAATATGTTCGGTATAGCCGAGTAATATTTCGATTCAATATTTAATTTCACATCAATCTTGGCTTCTAAATTAGATCAATGAATTTGCAAACAAACTTAAATTGTTACCCGTCACAGCTTGTGAATATCCACTATGGACGTAGCTTACGCAAAGGCTGGTCGTCCTGAAGCTAATATAAATGCTAATTGTGCAGAATTATACATCCCTACATCCAGTGTAATACCTAATACCTACTGAAAGAAACGCTGTATTGATGACAAATTACTTCACGTAGTGCAATAAAAAGTACTGTATTAGGTATATCAAATACTATTCAGCAACTGAATATATTTTAGATGTAATTTTAAATGAATAAAGTGATGAATAAAAAAAAAATATTTCATAAATTGTAGCATAAACGTTTAGAAGTACCTAAATCTATTATTCCGCTATTTCTATATCATAGAATAATGAAATTTCACATCAAGATAGCTTATTGATCCGGGGAACATACCTACGCTTAATAATGTTTCCGAGAGGGTGGACGAAGACGACGTCGGAAGCTAATATTTACTAAAAGGACTTGCAATCAGAGTTCACCAGATTTATCTATATACGTTTTAATCTATAATACTACAGCCATTATAGTGAAGGAAAAAATGTAAACAATCTGGATGTGTCTTTAAATATAAAATACAGATATATAAATATGCAATTGGTTTTTTTAATGGCTAGTCGTTTTGATTTTCAAAAATTAAAGGGTTTTAAAATTATATCATATCTTTAATATTTCAAATATAAAGAATTGCATTTCAAAGATAAAGAAACATATCAACATTGATTAGGTAGGTACATTTTGTATCTATAATGGTTAGAGTATAGATTGAAGTAACTGATATTGGAAATATCTTACGTTTGTAGAGTGGTAGGCAGTTGATATTAAATACCTAGGTCTATAGTTATTGGAATAAACTTGCGAAGCACTGAGGCTGACTGAAACTTGACACTGATTCTCAGGTTACCCGCAATACCAAAGGCTTGCTACGCTACAGCTGATTTTGAAATATATTCCATTCTACTTGGCAATTTATTTATAAAAAAATTATATTCAACATTCTATGTTGATACTAGCTGACAGGGCAAACGTTCTTTTGCCCATATCACGTAGGGATATAAAAATAGCCTGCGACCTATTTATTCTCAGACCTATCAAATACATAATATACACAAAAAAATTTCATCAAAATCGGTCTAGTCGTTTAGAAGAAGTTATATAACAAACACTGTAACACGAGACTTAATGAACATCTCAATTGTTAGTAGGCATTTAAGTATCAAGTGGAAAAACCTAAGAAAATCTTATATTACCTACTGCATAAAAGTTTGATAATTCTGTTCAAATGTTTCCATTTCTGATTTGAATTGATGTGAATTTTAGATTACGCTTAGAAACCTTAAAGTTTGTACTCAATGAATTCTATTTGCTTTAGGAAACATTTGTGCAAATGTTGTTTTTGTGTACCTATAACATGATTATCACATCTCTTGCTTTTACGTTAGCTTGTGCTAAAGCATAATTATTAAGCAACTTAGGTGAACAGAACATACTATAATTATTCTTATTTTCTGAACGTGGCATCAGATGAGGACGTCGTAATAAGAAAGTATCGAAAGCTTTTTTGCGTGATCGAACTCCGAAAGTCTTATTCACCGAATATGGATTCTACTTTTCGGCAACGCTGTAGCGGACCATACCAACAGATTTATGTATGAATAATTCATAACTTGTTTTCGTTCTCTACCCTCAGTAGGGTTGTCTGTTGAATAACTAAAAATTATGAAAACGCCTTTTAGACGTTTAACCGCCCAGTCGGATTTATCCGACAAATATCTCTACTATTTCGACGTGTCGTACCGTGTCGTCGACCGTAGCGAAATGTACACGAAACTGTTTAACGGATTAATTCATCAGGCGTTTAAGAAGATTTTGAAGCTGTAAATTTTAGTACAAAACGCATGATAACATTTTTACTTCGTGAACATAGTCCAATTTTAATAATTTTAGATAAGTACTCAATACGTCAATACTACTCAATTCAAGTATGTTGTAAATATAGTATAAAACTAGGTATGTAGGTTTTTATTTTTACGAAATATTGCTTACGATAAAAGTTGTTAGCAGCCGAAATTAATGTCTTTATTTTTGACATAAAAACTACCTCGAGTAGGTATAATATGTATTTATTAATTCATAACAATACTGGAATAATTAAAAGGAAAAATATACAGAATTAGATCAGGATGACTAGTAGACCAAAATATTCTAATTTTGTACAGTTCTAGGGAAGTGGAAACGTCGCTCGAGTCAAATATTCGATAAGGAAATGTTTCCTACATTTTGCTCGCGTCGCGTATCGGCCACTCACTTCACAATCCTCATAATACATACATACATAAATCACGCCTATATCCCCGAAGGGGTAGGCAGAGGTGAACTAGCACCCACGTTTCGCCAAATATGTCAAGTCCCATGTAATAGGTGGCAAGCCTATTGCCATTTATCGGGCACAAAAGTCCCATTCCTAATCATATTCAGATTTATCCTTAGTCGCTTTATACGACACCCACGGGAAAGATTTGGGGTGGTGGCAATCCTCATAATGGATTAATTGATTTTTGTTTCATCAACCTATGCATTTTGTGGTTAGGTACATCCGATTAATCCGCTAATATTTCTTGCGTGGCTTCAAAAGGTTTCTCTTAAAACGCTCCAGGGACAGGATACAAGTCGGAAATGAGTGTCAAAAGACAGCCCAGATCAAAGCGCTATTCTAGGGGTCGAAGTACATAATAGCATCAAATAACCTTTGATCGTGTAGGTACCTACATAACAGTAATCATTATAAGTAGGTAATCATTTCAAATTGCACAATTTTCATACAGTTTCAGAAGAGAGAGGTAGCAAATTTTTGACATTACATAATTAGTAGAATTACCTATACGATAATGACAGTAATAATTTGTTTCTGAGATACCGTTATTCAATCTGACATCATTGGAATCTTTTTTATGATTAATTTACATTATTAATTAAAATTTATACATACATGTGAAATTTTCCTCTTGTCATCTTTACTGAGAAGACTGAATAAAGCATTTAATTTTACCGTGATACAAGCACAAAAGCTTTTTGATTTTATCAATTGCTAGGAGGCAATTCGTTATTATGATGCCATCGTTTTTAATACGATTGGATGCTAGTTCTATCAAAATCACCTTGGGAATAAATTAAAAAGCATAATAAACCTTTACAGGTCATTTCTAGTTTTTCATATGCATAACATCTCAAATTGGCTTTAAAAAAAAGTATTGGATTCATCCCACCATCTCAGAAAAAGCGATTTTGCTCTTCGATATCTGAGTGAAAAAGCCGTTTTTATCCTCTAGAGGATAAAGTAAATTTGAATTTAGAACATCGTGTGCAATGAGTTTGTGAATTCAAAACATCATTATACCTATTTATTTCTACCTCCATGGTGAAAGGCCGAAATGATCATGCAACCTATGAACCTATTGTAATTTGTTAAAAACTCAGACTCGGAACCTTCTTGGGGTACTTTTTTTGTAATTTGCTTTGCGCGCGCCATTTTCTTTTCACGTCATAAATTTGTTAAGACCTAGGAGTTCCATGACGGTCAATCAGCTTGGCTCAATCTTGCTTTAAACATTTTGATCGTCTACAACGCTAGCTTGATGCTTGAGTCAAGCATTTAAAAGCTTTTTAGGCCTGTTTGATTTGTTTACGCTAGCAACGGAACAAAAACATACAGAAAATCAACGTGCTTGACTCAAGCTGATTGACCGTTAGTACGTAGTAGTTACCACAGAACACTATTACTTTAGTTACGGAAGTTAGTTACGGAACTCCATTAGGGACGGTAATTTTTATTAGGTACTTACAGGTGTGTCTGGATGAATGTTGCGGGTGTGGCAGGGTGGATGTGTGGGTGTTGGAGGTGTGTCTGGGTGTTTTGTGGGTGTGTCTAGGTGAATGGGTGTTTTGTGGGTGTGTTGGAATGGATGGGGGAGTATTGTGGGTGTGACTGGGTGGATGTTGTGGGTGTATCTGGGTGAATAGGTATTTTGTGGATGTTTCTGGGCGAATGGGTGTTTTGTGGGTGTTTCTGGGTGAATGGGTGTTTTGTGGGTGTTTCTGGGTGATTGGGTGTTTTTTGGGTGTTTCTGGGTGAATGGGTGTTTCTGGGTGAATGGGTGTTTCTGGGTGAATGGGTGATTTTTGGGTGTGTCCGAGTGGATGGGTGTGTATTGCGGGTGTGAATGTTGTGGGTGTTTATGAGTGGATGAATGGGTGTTGTGGTTGTGTCTGGATGTATGCTGTGGGTGTGTCTGGGTGGATGGATGTGTGCTGTATATGTGTCTGAGTGGATGTTCTGGGTGTTTCTGGGTGGGTGTTGAGAGTGTGTTTGGGTTGATGGGAGGGTGTTGTGGAAGTTTCTGGGTGAAAACAGAAACTGTTGTGATTGTATTTTTTTGTTGTATTTTGCAATTTCCTTGTTGGGGGGGATGAAAAGTTACGTGTTGCACTCGAGTGCAAAGATTTTTCACCTTGTGCTCTTTTGATTCTCTCGCTATCGCTCAGGATTCTAATTTTAGAATCACTCGCTGCGCTCGTGATTCAATTTTAGAATCCTTCGCTAGCTCGGTCATCAAAATTGAGCACGCGGTTAAAAAGCAACTTTGCACTCACGAATAACAAATAACTATTCTTACACCTATTATCTAGCCCAAGTAGCATTATTATGGATATACTAGATAACAGACTAATTTTAATAAATATAATATTTATAATATAATTATATGTATATACCTATGACCCGAGAACAAAATACCGAATTACCTACCAGGATTCGATACATACATACATAAATCACGCCTATATCCCCAAAGGGGTAGGTAGAGGTAAACTAGCACCCACGTTCCGCCAATTATGTTAGGTCCTATGTAAAAGGTGGCGAGCCTATTGCCATTTATCGGGCACAAAAGTCGCAGTACTATTGTTTGGTCATATAATGGGGAACGCTGGTTGCTGCCCATTCCTCATCGCTGATTTATCCTTAGTCGCCTTGTACGACACCCACGGGAGAGATTTGGGGTGGTGACAATTGTATTCTACTCTGCCGTCACCACACGGCTAGATCCCACCACAGGATTCGATCCCAGGACCTAATGGCCGATAGCCAGCGATCTAACCATTGGGCCAGGCCGGCAGTAAAAAATTACATTCCGTGTTCTTCCTTTTTCCTATTCATGATATTCCAACATGATACTGACAAAGTAATGTTTGCCAACACTCGTGTGTATTTGCAAAAACATGATTGTCCCCATCTCCTTTGAGACAAATGCGATTATTTGGCATGAATATGCGAATTCCTAACGTAGCTTTTATTTTTTCTGCCAAAGCAAATAAACACGCAGTCAACGGAGGGGCGGCCGTAGTCGTGATGAAATTCGCAGTAGCGGCCGTGCGTGCCTTATCTTTCAATGTGGAGGCTTACATCTATCTACTGTCTACCCTCCGGAGCGCTTTATTGTATTATAAACAATTAAATTTATCTTCGGCATTATATCGATAATCAAAATTTTGACAAATATGTACATACTTAATATCTAAAACAATAATATCTCAATTAATAATTTATAAGATATTCATGTAAGATCTATACATTTATTAGTAGTTTCATTTTTGTTTATTGTGTTCTTTAGTAAACATTAATGTACCTTTAACTTATAATAAACTGTACCCAATAATTATTAATAAATGGTACATCAATAACTTCCTTCATATATGAGGTATTATTATACTGAAATTGTTACCTTCCTTGTGAAAGTTTTTAACATTCTACTGCTGATAGTATTTTAGGGAGTATAATATGAGATAATTTCTTTTCAAAATTGACTATCATGTTGACAAAATATCACGTAAGTAGGTATTGAAAAGTTAAATATTATTATGTCTTTCCAATTATGCTCCCGGCTAAGATTTGTGTAGGCGGCTCTCAGAAAAGATTACAAACTCAAGGCAAAATAATATGACGAGACGCTGGGAAGCCTCGTGTATATAAAGTACACGAATGCAGAACGAAAAAATGAAAATCATAAAAGATTTTAATCAACAACCATACATTCTTTATATAAGAGTTGACGTTGTCGGAATTTCGATTAAATTCATCAAGTAATTGATGCCTATGAAGGCAATGACGCAAAGACAATGATCTTGTTTTCGCACGAGCACTTCACTGAAATAAATTAAGCTTGGAATCTTCCGGTTGTAAATATGTAATATAAATTTATTAATATTTACCTACGCTTTCCGCCGCCGCCGTCGCGTCGTTGCAAGACGTGTGGTGACGGCCATTGAGTTATTATGTAATATTAAGTAGTTCAATGGTGACGGCAGAACAGAATACCATTCCCAAATCTCTTTTTTGGGTGCCATAGAAGGCGATTAAGGGTTAGAACAGTGCTGAGGAATGGGCACCAGGGTTCTTGTTATACTTACTTACCTCTGGCAAAAGGCTCGCCCACTATTATTATATGACTTAACACAGTGAAATGTAAATATCTCTGCCTAACCCTATGGAGATAGATAAAACGTGACTTACGACGATTATCACGCCATACCTTGGACCCACTGCATTGTACAACTGTTTGTATAAATGTATTTTCCAACAGTACAATTACTTGTGTAAAAAAAAAATATATGCAGTTAAGACGTACTGATATTAAAAAGCTACGCGTCTAATAGTCAACAGTTGGAGATTTGTTATTCAGTTTTGTATAAGAAGAAACAAGGATAGTGGAAATCGCCATTTTCGCTACAAGTTATTCAGTTTAATTTGCACAAAGATGGCTGTCAATGTAGGAGACCGCATGACGCCAAGCCTTGCCCCTCGTTTTCTGCCGTCGCATATTGATGACTACTAAAATATAACTAACGGCCTTCTCGTGAACGGCTATGGTAAATTACCCTTTGCATAATTTGATTCATGTAAACCATTATTTTTCCGATTTTTTTCTGAAACTTGTCACTTAGATCGATGTAGCCTATCAGTCACGTAATGAGTTGTTGAATTGTTTCAGCGTGACCGATTTAAGGTGCTGTTTAAGAAAATGGACTAACATAAGCTATGTAATCGTTACAGATATTCTTTATTCATGGTCCAAACAAATATTAATGAAGAATATCCACCAATTTTTCAAATTATCGTGTAATATTTATCGCATTGAACTTTATTAGATTATCACTAAGTTTGTAACCGGCATTTTTGGTTGTAACTTCAGATGTTTTTTTTCCTACGAATTGGTGCGTTCACAAAATTAAGACTATTTAGGTACACTAGCCCAAGGTTGATTTGCCCTTGTCGTCTAGGGGTATAAACAAAAGCCTACGAGCTATTCTCAGACCAAATATACTAAGTACCTATACAAAAGGTTTCATAAAAATTGGTCAAGCTGTTTCAGAGGAGTTGGATAATAAACACCGTGATATGAGATTTTCACCATTAGACTTAGATTTTTGCATTATTTAGATATTCCCACATATATACAGTAGATTATAGCTGGTGAAGTTCACAATAATAATTACAGGGTCACATTTATAATTACAGAAACAGACTACACGCTGTTTGATCGATGGCGATCGAGGGGTGATTAGGGTTGCTGATGTAATTATTAGTTTTTCCTGTTCGGTGAATGTCGGTCTGTTAACATTCTATTTGATTTGAAACAAAGTCTGCTACTAACTTTTGGGCCTCATAATAGTTTTAATCGGCAATTTAGTGTCTTGAAAATCTTATGCCAAACATAAAAATAATTCAATTTTGAAAGTTGATTTCTTAGTTCTTTATTTTAATCTTGATTTATTATTTCCGTTAAAGATCTTATTAGACGAATATGACTGTAAGTGTTAGTTAGGCTAGATTTTAAAAAAGGAGTTTATTTTTTGTTCAACTACGAATATGTTTTACACCAGTTTTAGTTATCCAATAGGCGCCACTTTGATCCTTATATTATCTTCGTCGATAGAGCCTTTTGATTTAGTAACACCGTCACATGTCATGTCATGTGTAGGTGAATTATTTGAGACATGTAATCTTGATAATGAAGGTCTATTGCTTGTGCTTCGGTATATCCACTGATGTCTGGAATTACTAATTTTCTTGTTAGTTTTAATCAAGTTGTATGTGAAGTTTTGCTCTCGTAAGAAGTTAGACAAACCCAGGACGGCGACTTTGGGCGTTGGTCGATAAAACTTATTTAATAATAAGAAACTATCTGCCATTGGTGCACTATCTACAGTCATATAAGTTTTATATATCGCTATAATTGGCGGTGGATTTTAGTGCAAAAATCGAGGAATCAGATACTATGTCGTTGGATGTATTTCCAATAGAATTTGCGTGAGTAGACTTCGAATGTTCAATTATGTTCAATATAATACAAATATTTAACTAACAACCCGCAATGTAAGTATCCTGCCATCGGCTCAAAATGCTTGAGCCTTATTATTTTAGGTATTATTGTGTAGTTAATTTTTGACTTATTTAATCAGAGGTTCTATCTACTGACTAAATATTTTAGAAAATAATTTGCCTAAGCAACAAAATTTTCCAGTTATCATTTAAAGCTGTAGTAAAAACGATACTGAAAAGTGTTGATTTCGCTGGAAGATTCGGAATCTTGGCCTCTAAGGATACATTATTTTTTCAGAGGGGAGAGGTCACATTACATCCTCGACTAACCGACAGTTGTCGGGTTGTGAGATGCTCTTGATTTTAGCAAAATTATACTTATAGGTTTATAATTTGGATAGCACTTGTGTAATAATACTGTAAGATGGATAAATTCATCCGATAAATTATAGGGCCTTTTTCGACATCGAATATAATAACCGCAAATATGGCCTTTTGTTCGATAAACCATTCGCGTCGGTCGTATTCCGAAAAAGCTTTCAACGTGGTGCGGCGCTTTCAAATGGGAGCATGTGGGTAATATTTGCTTAGGTACTTCTATAGGTACCTTTACGATTGCCTATTACTCATTCCATTTTCGTAAATATAAAATACCTTTATTTTAAAAAAGATTTCACATAACTGCTTCTAACTTTGAAGATAAATTGATAGGGTGTTCAATGTTAGTTTAATAATCGAATTACTTTTGAATCGTTTCCCCGAGGATGGTTGATCAAAACTCGGTATATTGGGAACCTTTGCGACTTCTCTAACTACTACTTTCAATGTTTCAATTTCAATGTGAGGGCGTTGGGAATGTATCAAATAAGACGTGTGTGTGGTCGACCTGATATATATTATTGTTACTACTAATTAATTTAATGACTTAGCATAACTTATGACTAATATGATATGCGCGTAAAACACTACAACGTTGAACTTAATTTGTAAATTCTTCTTTAGTTGTGCTCAAATCGGAATAGTTATGTACTACATTATTCTTAAATTTGTTTTAGTATAAACTACTAAGTAGATTCGCTGAACTCCAAAATACAGCCCTATTTAACAATATTAGCATTCTGTAACGAAAGAAAAAATACACTTTAACGCAAAAAATTATTCATATTTGAATAAATCGGCCACGACGCGACAGAAACATAAAATGGCGCTGACTAAATTAAGTTAGCAACGTGCAATAAAATATGTATTCCCATAAGTCACTTTGTTATTTTATTGAAAAGCGGTAATCTTTAGAAAGCATTCTGGAACATAGTACCTAAGTAGGTACTCTGGTATATAGCCCTATTCGCAAATAGTAACTACCGAAGTGCCTTTGTCAAAACAGTCTCAATTCACTAGAGGCGTAGTGACACGGGTAAGTATGACGTAAGACGATAAAAGCATTACACTAAAGAATTCATGATGCGAGATCGTAATCTACTCGTTGTTAAGAAGAGACTTATGACGGTGAACACGTTTAAGGGCTCAAAAGCCATCTTTAATAATTCCCACGGCAAAATGACGATGTTCGTTTAACACAATTAATAAAATGTTTATAATTATTAATCAATAAAGAAAATGTTTCTAAATACAAATTACTGTTCTATAGCTATGCTATAGTGCAATTGAGGAATTCAATGAAGTGAACGGTCTGTATAAAATTTTAGATCCTTTATAACATGAGCAACTAACAATCAAAGCGATATTTTACAGAAGATAGTTGAGCCACTAATGTATTTAATGGTAAATAATGTATATCTATCAACAAGCATAAGACTCAGTAGCAGTGCACAAAGAGAAAGCGAACCATCGCTGATTAGTCGTGAATTTAACGGATTTCATCCATCCTAAAGATTGGCAACCTGCAAGTCTTATCTTAATCCTTTGGATTATTGCTTTTGGAATATTTTAGAGAAGGCTTCCTCTAAAGCTCATCGAAATATCGAGTTGCTAAAAGCAGATTTAGTGAAGACATTCGCCTCTATACTATTGAAAGTGTTTCATGCGGCCATAAATGGTCAGTACGTATGTAGTAGGTCATGTGTAAACGCTAAAGCGTTTGTATAGTTTTAACAATTGAAGACTATGACAAACGTATAAAATACTTACATGCATTTATAAATTTCACTTCACTTTTTCCCGCTCGACACAACGGTTAGAATTTATGACAAGTCTAGGTATTAATTATTACAACTACGGTACTGCCATTATCTATGAAAATAAGTTATGTTATGAACTTTTCCTTTAAAAACTAGAAAAACGGTAGTCAATTAAGTGTACTGACTAAAAGACCAAACAATGAATAACATCCTGTCCGAACAAAAAAATGAATAATTATTGATAGATATCTATTAATATACCTACAAGTCAAATATCGAATGAAGATAAATGGTTGATGAAGATGTTTCGTGAAATAGTAGCTGTTATCCAATTAGTGGAGAAATGTACCAAATGAACCATAAAACTGGCGTTTCATTGAGTACAATAGATATTCGCTTCAAGAAAAATAGACTAATAGAAGAAACTTTTATTGCTTTGATATATTATGTAGTAAAGCCGTACGTTACGACCTATATAAATTTTAGTGTTTTGTGCATACTATTAATTCCTAATGAGTTATATATGCTATATAATACTCCCAGTATTTATTTTGGACGACCTAGATCGAAATGACTAGGTATAATGTAGGTACCTATGTATATTTCATCGTTACAACTAGGTGGTCAACGCTAGTAAAAATGGCACTTTTCAAAAACATCAAAAATGATGTTTTTCCATGTTTCTTTAATCATGAAATTTTCTTTTTGAAATTAGTTCAAAGCTAATTTGTTCCGATCTCTGAACTTCAATTAAAAATGTTAATTTCACCGAAAATGTCTCTCGAAGTGTGCTGAAATTCACCGTACTAAAATGTATCTTTGAAACCACCCAACCTATATACATAGGTACACTTCTGCCCTCGACCCCTTGATCTAATTTTGCGAGGCTGCACGATGAACGGTGTCTAGCGAAGACGAAGGCTAAAGGCAATGGAAGTCAAATAGCGTCCGTTAATGATCAAATGTTACGCTTTATCGATTAACATCCTTAGTTTTCTGACAATTTCACCCAAATGCACAGCAACAAATTTTCAGTAGACATTAGACAAGCATGCTAGATCATGCTCTCCTTTACTGAAATACATTTTTAAGCATGCTCACTATGTTAATTTTATTTTTATTGAGAAAATTAAATTTTAATAAAGAGGACCAAATATATACGTAGGTAGTTTTACTGTACCTAAGGTGACTTTTTTTACGAAATTTAATTTGATTATTAATGTAATTTGTAATTTATTATGATTTATATTACAAATAACAAGGTTTAGAAGATCTATTATGAGTACCTAAAATTAAAAAGTTATCATAATTAAGTAACTCTTTATAAAGAATGTAGAATCATGTTTTAGATGTTGTAAGTATTTTGGTAATTTTGCCGTATGGTGACGGCAGAGCAAAATACAATTGTCACCACCACCAATCTTTTCCGCGGGTGTCGGACTAGGCGACTGTAAGGATTAAAGAGTAATTCGCAATGTGGTTTATGTATGTATTTTGGTAGGTAATGTGATTTCATATGGGTAGCAGAGTGGCAGTAGGACAGTGAGTGACGTGAATCGACATAATAGAATCGGCGCAATATTCGATTGGATAATTCGGCACTACCCGACGTGCCGGCCTACGTACAGAGCCGAGAGATGAGATGAGGCGATAAAAGTTTTACAGGCCTACAAAGTTTTATTGCTAACGGGACGCGAATTTTGCAAATTGTATTCAAATGCTCGAAAATCTTCCTTTATTGTTTGTAGGGGTTTCGTTTGATGTTGATCATTGAACTGTAAAACAAATTGATCGCTTAATAATATTTTTATAAGTAGGTAGGATGAATAGTAATCTAGGATGACACCTACAATTTCGAAATGAAAGTTTTTTAAGTATAAAATACGAGTACTTCAACATAATAGTAGTAGGTACATTTATTACTAAGGGCGGTAAAACAAGGATGCTCCTGGCCATTCCTTATAATATATAACTCTTACTGCCGCACTCAGAGACGTCAAATAACTTTAATGAGTACTTAATGTCAAAACTTTTCATTTCAATTTAGACCTAAACTGACAAGAACAGTGACTATATTTGAATTGTCATTTTTTGACATTCAGTACTCATTATCGTTAAGTGACGTCTCTTAGTGCGGCAGTTAGTCGCTTTGTACGACAACCGGAAGAGACTGAAGGCAGCTTGACAATTGTTTTCATCTCTGCCGTCACCACACGTTACTTGGATAGACGGAATATTTAATTTATACAATTACTTATTTATCAAAGGATGTATAGCTATATTAATATTGCTGCATAAAAGTCTTGGGAACTTAGTAATGAAAAGTTGATTTCAGTGGTAACATTTTCTGTGCGGTAAACGAGAAAGAGGTTGATTGATGACTCTTGGTTATTTGTTATAGATGCGAGCAAGTACTCGCTACAGTGAGTACCAAACTAGTTGCACTGTCATTGGCATTGTAGGTTTACCAATTTCTGTCATGTTTTCATACCAATGAAGTTAGAAATTGATTATAAGTATAACTTAGTTAGTTTTCAAAATATCTTTTCTAATGTAACATTTGGAACGTCTCATCGTGTGATTTCAACAGGAAAATACTTTCAGTATCCGTTCGAATGGGATTAAACTATTACACTCATCATTCCACTTCAGTTACACGGAAAGTGTTGACGAACTAAAGTTCTGCCATTTTTTTTGCAATACAATTTTGTTCTATCAAAATGTTTGTTGCATATTATTGCCTTTTCGCACTGGACCTCTCCGCCGTTTTTAACATTAGTAAAACTGATATTGCTTGCTTAAACCGTGGTATCTGCTGTCTTTAACACACTCCCAATGTGGAAGAAGAAATTATGGAGGGTTATGTCTCATCCTTCCTATATTCCATTCTTAGGGAAGTCATATGCTCCAGCAGTAATCTTTAAGACCTGCTGCTGATGATGATTATATTCACAAAGGGTTTCGTGGTTATGGTTTATTGATAGTTCTCACTCCTTTATGTCTGCCGGGACGCCCTTATATCTGTTATCTGGTTTCCGAAAACAGTAAGGTACAAACAAGGCGAATTATTTTCTTTGGCAGTCCAATTAAGTGTTCTATATAACTATACTCAGTCTAGACATTATAATGATATAAAGACGTAAAAATGCTGATGTATCTTTATCGACAAAACTCATTTAAAAATAAAAAAGATGTATTTTTTTAATACATGAGACATCTACTATAATTCTCCGAACGAAACTCGTCAATCGAACGAGAATAAAACGAAACTTTGAAAGTGAACCTACTCTAATTACATGTTCGGATGCTCAATCGAATATTTTTAAGAGTACAAGTATATGCTGCGATTATACGCGTTACCTTAGTCAATGTAAATTAACTGTATTCTACGAATATTTGTTGGTTGTCAACCAACTTAAACGTTTCTATACTTTCAAGTAGGTATACAAACTTCTTAGTTGGTTTCAAGCAGAGAGCACAGTACTAAGAAGGGTTCACGTAAAGAGGGCAGTATACTACGGGTTTCAAGTATTGTAATAAATTATTACAAATGTTTCTACCATTGCTTTTCGAACACTGCGCCAACACAGTGCTCATTCTACAAGCATTTCTAAGTAGCAATTTTTATTTAGGGGCTTACAAATTCACACTTACGAAAATCAAAAGGTAACAATTTTGGTTTCGTCAAATTTTGGTTAAAAATCCGAACTAAAATATGTCAAATTTGAATTTTCTAATCAATTTCAAACAATTTTTGTTCGAACGAAGTTTCGGTCCGATAATGAATTATAGTAGGAAACGCTCGAAATATCGGCCGCAGTTTCCATTTTCGTTGAATTACAGTAGGCCCCCAGTTCAGAAAATCAAACTGACTGGCAACTTTAAAAAATAGTGTTACCCATTTTTTTATTTATATGATTCTTTTTTGATGTGTTTTGGTTAACGTTTTTCTATTCTATCTATTTTCAGTAAAATGCCTGGAGTATAGGTACAATTTCTTTTCTTTTGCTACACGACTATTTCATTTCATTGGTGGAAATTTAGCTGAGCAAAAAGCCGGTTTGTGTAACAAAAAACGTACGCCAACGGATTGCCCAATTGCTTTAGATGTAGTGGAAGGGTGTAAAGATAACTTTTTCGTTTATCCAATGAATGCGAGGAAATGAAACATTTCCCAATTGTTGTTTTTGTTAATATAGCCGCTGCCGGGGACTAAAATTAATATGAATTAATTTATCCATTAAGTCAACAGCCTCACATAATGTTTAGATAAAGTTGGTGCCCCTGTTAACTGTAGAATTTAGTTGTGAAAATTATTATGAAGTCGCTTTGTACGGCACTCGTGGGAGAGATTGGGTGTGGTCACAATTGTATTCTGCTCCGCCGTCACCACACGAAAAATCTTCGCGGTCATCTACAAAATTGTTTCTTCCATGCGCGGCAAAATCATCAAAACAAAAACTCCATAGATTTTTGTCAGTTCAAAGTGATAAATGGCATTATCATATCGTGTTTCGTTGGTCATGCTACGGGGGCTGGATAAATTATTTCCAGAAGTAAATTGCTGCGGATGGAGGTCGCAACTACGCGCTTGTGTTAAGCCATTTACCTTTATGAGTATGAATTAAGCTAAATAGAACTGCGAGCTGCAGCTCCCCGGAACTGGGTCAATGCCATACGAGAATAGACTAAGCCCCGGGGTGGGAAGGAGTCGCGATTGGCTATGCGGCGAATCGGAGACTGGGGCTGATTGCGTTCTAGAAATATTGAATACTTAATTGCGAATCGAGCGGAAGAATAATTCCGTTAGGTATCCGAGAATAAGCGTTTCTTATAATCAATTATGGCTATGGCCCCCCAAATTACGTGGGGGCTAACGTAATTGGCGAAACGTGGGTGGGGACAAATAGGCTTGATTTATGTTTGTATGTAGGTAGTTTTCATAAGTGCTCTTTTATTCGGAATTTATTTGAGTATGTTTTGATAAAGGGGAAGGTGGCCCACAGCCTAAAACGGACACTCGTGTATAAAATCATTTTGAAAATTTATATAGTCTCGCCTCGTTGGTCGTTGTCTGCTCCCTTAAGGAGGCTCGAGGGAAATTGAGTTTCCACCTTGCATATTTATTGTATGCATTTTCCGCTGCAATCTAGAGAAGACTTGAGAAAAGAAGTGTTCATAATTCTATTTTCTTAACATGGAATTGAAATCTGCAAAAAGTACTTCACATTTAGAATCGCAATCACCTTTTTAACGCTACATAGGATATTATTTCACTTGATGCCTCCTCAGTTAGACTGTACGTGCCTATGCAATTAAATAAAACGCTGATAAGTGATCTAACTTAAGGTTTGTAAATAAAGCCACAGTGACAGGGCCACACCCTGCCTAAAAGTTGTTTAGATTAAAACGGGGTATGACGGAATAGAACCTTCTTTTTGTGGGACTTATTTAATTTTTATAGACAATTTTATACGTGCCTATAGCAACATAATATAAATACGTAATATTACTTTTGACGAATTTTACTTATAAAAGACAAGTGCCGTTTTTTTACTTCGTCAAAAGTCGACGTTGTAATTCTTCTTTGTTTTATAGAACTTTGCAACGTTATGAGAAAATATATGATATTCATGTGGCATTGTCTGCTGTATTTTTGCCGTAATTTTTTTCATTGTTATTTGTGGAAATTGGAGTGGCTTGAACAATGAAACTTGATGGTAAGCAAAGTATATCGACACACAGAAAAAAAAACCTGAAAATTGTCAAATAATTATGTAGATTTATATGGGAAACTACGCCTATTCTAAATAAAAGAATATTTGTCATTATTATAATTCAAATAAGTTTTTTTTTTTAATATCTCTTACTGTACAGTCTGTGACACTGGTCTGTCCTAGTTACCTCAGCCTCCGTAGCACGGGACGTGGACACATCTCTTCCGGGGGACAGAAAAGCTTTTCCTCTCGCTCTAATTCCCCCTAAATGCCGAGACAAAACACTGTCAAGTGGTGGAGAGAGACTTGTCCACGTTCCCGTGCTAGGCCCACAGGTGTTTTGCGAAATAAATGGTTTATATTTAATTTGCAAGTCATGTGTTTAGCGTTACGGTGTTAGGAGGGTCATCTAAAAATAAATTGTGGCCATGCTGAAAGGGTTTTTTGAGCAAAGGCTGCCATTATGTTTATTACGATTTTCAGTGCTAACTGGCTTGTCTTTGTAATTGAGTAACAAACGAACATCTAAACAAAACATTCGTCATTATAATTTCTGATTGGAGGGAGGATACAGTAATAGTTATTTAAGAAATCGGGTCATTTAAAGAAATAGAGCATATTAGGGAATTGGAAAATGCAGATATTCCCATCTCCAATGAAAAATGAAATGAAAATGGGCTTTAGACCAGTGTGCAAACCGATGGACTACTGAAGATATAATATTTCTCGTTTCAATAGGCACATCAAGATTTTTTTAGTAACGACTTTTACTAGGAACTTCCAACGTCGTATTTATATCTATTCAGACCCTTTGCTTAAAGAGCGCCCTTTCTCTGACTTCGTCAAAATCAATAACCCAAGGCGGTAAGAAATTGAAACGGTGGTGAATTTTCTCATTCCAAGCAATTTCTAGGCTTCCGAAGAGGTACAGATTGAATTTTATTATCATTGCGTTTTACATTTCATCTTGTTTCTTGCTAGCAAAATAAACGGTAGGTAAACAATAAAAGGAACCAGGGCGCCGCGTCGTGAATAAATTAAGAGAGTGCGACGGATACATTGAATATTGCTTACGTAAATTACATAAGTAACACCTTGTAATTTATAATGCTACACATACATAGATAACATACATTTAGGTTGGTAGTAGGACATTTTTCAAGTCCGCCTGGCTAGCTAGCACCGTCTTATCAAAATCTGTCGCCATAGTGATAATATTAACAGCATTATTGCGTTATTGGCCGTGTGGTGACGGCAGAGCAGAATACAATTGTCACCACCCCTATCTCTCCCGTGGGTGTCGTACAAGGCGACTAAGGGTAAAGACAGCAATGAGTAATGGGCAGCAGCATTTCTCTCATACCACCTAGCAACTTAAATTTGTACTGCGATTTATGTGCCCGATATATGGCAATAGGCTCGCCACCTGTTACATGGGACCGTACATAATTGGCGAAAAGTGGGTGTTAATTCACCTCTGCCTACCCCTTCCGGGATATAGGCGTGATTTATGTATGTATTATTGCGTTCCGACAATTTGTGATAAGATAGACAGCCCCTCTGTGGTGGAGGCTTCCAGGTGAAGCTCGATTCCGTCTTCGGGCCCTTTTGTTACATACTATCAGGTGAAATAAAGGTCAAGATCAGGGAAGCATAAAAAAATCACGTCTACTTATTCCTGGAGGGGTAGGCTGACGTGAAACACTTACGTTTCGCCAATTATGTTAGGTCCCATATAATAGGTGGCGAAGCCTATTGCCATCTATCGGGCACTTTAATCGCAATATATTATTAGGTAGTAGAACAGTAACGGCCCTTATTTATCGCTGTCTTTAACCGTGGCCGTCGTTTAAGTACTAATCGACGGTCACTCAGAATATTTTTTGTAAAAATCATTAGTTTATACATGCATAAATCCTATATTCCATGGATTCACCGTGAGGATGCTGGGTCTAAAGTGTAGCAGAGACGGAAGTCAGGACCTATTCCCTTAGATAGTGTGTATATAAAAAATCTTGCTATTTATTATGAGTATCGTATCCCTTGCAACAACCGAGGCAACATCAGAAACTTTTAATGAGTATACAGTGCGATAATGTTAGCTAGGATTAACTGCTATCTTTCTCTACATCTAAATGGCTCGTACCATGGTCAAATTGAAATGTACAACTGCAATTATAAAACTTTAACAAGCAAAGTTGTGAATCCGTTCAAACAGAGGTCGCTTGAATGCGGTGCCTATCCAATTTATTACTGTTAAACAATAAAACGACAAACGACAGTTGTGGAATTCGTAAAGAGCACACAGATTTGCAGTGGTCTATGCTAGGTGCTTGTCAGTTCATAACATAGGCAGGAGATTTAAACATATACCTACATAAATCACACCCATTTATCCCCGAAGGGTTAGAAAGAGGTGAATTAACACACACGTTTCGCCAATTATGTTAAGGCAGGAGATTTTGCCGCGTGGTGACGGCAGAGTAGACAATTGTCACCACCCCAAATCTCTCCCGTGGGTGTCGTACAAGGCGACTAAGGATAAATCGATGATGAGGAATGGGCAGCAGTGTTCCTCTTATACCACCTACCAATAGCAATGCACTGCGACTTTTGTGCCCGATAAATGACAATAGGCTCGCCCCCTATTACACGGGACCTAACATAATTGGCGAAACGTGGGTGCTAGTTCACCTCTGCCTACCCCTTCGGGGATATAGGCGTGATTTATGTATGTATGTATGTAGGAGATTTCATCTGAGTAGGTATTATTGTTTAGTTGGCGGACAGATGTTCTTCTATAGTTTCTTGATAAAATATCGTGTTGTCGAAAAGGTTCTACGTTATAATAGGTACACCGCCATCGCCAGTAGAAGCCTTGCTTAAAATCGACCACAAAAAAATATCTTTGGTGAACATTTTTCAAGTGTTAATCAAAACCAACTAGATACCATGCAAATAATAATATGGATTTGTTCGAAGTTCCAATTCGTTCGGCCGATTAACTAGCACAAATGTGGCCTCCTAATCCGTAGTGCAGGCTGTACGCAATCGACCGATCTCTATCAGCATATCTGCTTTGTCTGGTCAGCGATTTTTAAATTGGTCTCCGCCTAGTCGCTCATTATGCATGCTTCTACAATGTTTTACTCTGGAACAGGTCTTTATTTCCAGGAAACTTCATTCTTTTTGTATGGAATATAAAGGTTTTTGTTAAGATCTTTTAATGTCTTACACATCCGCAAAATCATGATTCGAATTTTATTTGAACATTATATAGTTACCTACACGTTAGAAATATTATTATACTAATGCGGGAATCGAACTCGCGTCTTCGTCGTCAATTCGGGCCACAAGTTTCCCAAATCAGGACAATGCTTAGAAATTTTTCTGATCTTTTGTTTCGTAGCCACCGAATTTTATATGTTCTCTGTATTATGTTCAATAATTATTTTGATGTTTTGAGTTCCTTCACGTTCAGTTTGTAATAGACGTATAGAAAATAGATGGAAAGGACCATGTCGAGAGACATTTTAATTAATTCTGCTCAAAGTTTTGCTTAGTTTTTACAGCTGGCCCCCTGCCTGACACCATCCCTCTTTAGATAAGCTGTTGGTGTTTTGCTTGTTTCCACCATCCGGTTGACCCAAGATGCTTTATAGGTCTACCTACACCGGACAATCTCCCTTAGTTGTACGAAGTTGTGGTGAGTCAGGGTTCGTATATTCTACTTAATTTTTTCGCTTCCAGTCTAGCATGGTACGTGTAATAATAACAAAATATTTGAAACTGACAACATAATACATAGCATTTAATAGTCTTCCGTCGAAAATAAGACCCAAGTACATAATAAGGTTATGTACCCTTGAACATAAACAGAGTAGTGTATCCAACGTAGCTATCCAACGTAGTCTTCAAATCTGTCATAACCAGAATACGCCTTAGGCTTACGTTGTTATATTTATGTAGTAAATTATCCGTGTAGATTTTGCCTTGTGCCTGAAATGAGATTATGTCAATATCACTTACCTGCTGACGATGCTTGTTCAGTTATTATATTAGAGGTACTTTGTGTGCTAAGTTTGAAACTTAATTTATATCTACATAAGCTTTGTTCCCCAAACTAAAATTACACAGATATCTATCTATGCATTGGAATCTTGTTAAATTTTCACTGACAGTGAAAATTTTCTACAAATACTATTTTCAATTTCACTTCGTACACCTTTTCTCCGAGGTTTTTTCAGTTTGACCGGACTGAATTAATAATAAAATAACTTAGGTATTTCTGAACTCTCGGGGTTTCATTGCGAATGGAAATTAACTACTTTACACAAGACTAAACGCTGCTAGGTGTGAAAGTTTAACAGCATTAAATATTTATAATACCGGCCAAGACTTCAGACACTTACATCCAATTCGGTGGGTTGATTTATGTTAACCATTTGAAAACACAAATGCCTACTGATGTCCCCGCGAGAAAATAGGACATTACTGGCCGTAAATTGAAGCAATACAAACTTTTCTCGCCCAATTTTAAGCAGAAAAATCATAGCATTCACATAAGGAATACAGAGTGTACCATATCAAAACAAAGATATATGGGTATTATAAACCCAAATATCAATGGATGATAAATCAATGTTTTATAAATTGGTAAAATCATCTACAAATTCTATAGACAAATACTTGTTTGAGATAATTCTTTTGAGATTGTAACTTAGTTTATTCATTATTTTCCCTTTAACATTTACGGTACATTGCATGTTTGTTATTTATAAATACAATCAATTTATTCCCAGACTTTGCGTCCATATATTAATTTATTTATCCCAACGTTTCGACGACTACGGTTTCGAAGACCTGCGTCGTATCTACAGTCGTACACGGGCAAATAATGGAGAACGCTATTATAACTTTTCCCTTACTTCTTTTAGCTTGAGTTTAAAAACAAAATTTTCAAGAAAATATACTGCACAATCCTAACAAATAAACTTTGATATTGCTGTTTGTGGTTCATAACAAAAAGGGAAAAGCACTTCATAATCATCACCAGGCCTTTAACGTCCATATTGTTGGGGCACAGACTTTCCCTTAGTGAATGGAAGAATGTAGAATAGGCTATACATACATAGCCCACTACGGGCGG
Organism: Cataclysta lemnata; assembly: GCA_963931975.1. Lineage (NCBI taxonomy): Eukaryota > Metazoa > Arthropoda > Insecta > Lepidoptera > Crambidae > Cataclysta > Cataclysta lemnata. The sequence goes on from OZ008343.1 coordinate 6,918,891, forward strand.
CCTAAATAAATCTCATTAGGTGGGTTAAGACCCACCATAGTAGTTATTTTCAATATCAGCAAAACCAAGCAAGATTTTGATGTAATTCTCGATTTGTGTAAATCTTCGTGTCGATTGACTCTCAAATCCAGTCTTATAAAGCAGTACGCCTCCCGGGTGCGCGCGCCACCATTCCTGCTTTACTGCCGTTTTATTCAGCCACGACGATTGTTCGTTAGGGAGCGTCGTACGCTTTCCACAGAGAAATATTATTACCCGATGGTATTGCAGAGAATTTTTTCACCATTTTCTGTGCGATTGCACGTCATTTCTGCTTCGTTTTTATACCACCTTTTATTGCATGTTAGTATTTACATTGTTACTCCAACATTCAAATATTAATAATTATAAATAATTTATTCAAAATCAACAACGTTGGATACTTATAGCTAGACGATGATTCCAAGCCTCCAATTCCGTTTAGATAGGTACCCAATAGTGTATTTTCCTTGACCACAAAAGACTACTTTTCAGTAAACTATGCCAAACAAATGAACAAGTTTAGGTGTATTCCATATGATGAATGAAGAATAAACACGAAAATTTTTATCTTTTCACTTTATGAACAATCGTATTTCAATAATCGTTATGCATCACAACGTAAACACAATCAAAAAAACATAAAATGCAAAAATTTGCGCCCAAAACGAGAATGACGCATTGATCCAATATTGATCATTTGAAATCAATCCCCCATATTTCACAAAAAAAAAATCATTATTGGCAACCAGAAATCGCATCGATAACAAATTGTCACCGATAAAAAGATCTGACTCGAATACTTTTTCTCGACTCGAGTGCCGTTATTAATGTAGAACCTCCGCTGTTACGTCACGGGACGGCCTCGACTAAAGCGGGGAACAAGCGAGCTTGTTATGCGACTAGTCAGGTTCTAATGTGCTTCTGACACATTGAATTAGGTAACCAGTTGCTCCATTATCAACTCCAACTGTTAGACAGTACGTCATAGTATTAGTTTGCACCGTATAATTTGCATTAATTAGTCTCCTGTTCTAAGTGGGCTGGGAATCATTGGTATGATTTCAGCGTTAAAAAGGTGATCGGTGTTACATAAATGTGATCTTTTGCGCAGTACTTTTTGCAGATGTCGATTCTATGTAAAGGAAATGGAATAAATACTTCTTTTCTCTTGTCTCCTCTTGAAGTGGGAGAGGCATAGTAGAAGGAGGTCTAACGCGGGCATACTCACTCACAATAAAGCGGGTATTCTCATGTGGACTTTATTTCCTTCCTGCTTCGTTAACGAAGCAGATAATGAGGCTGGAGGAACTATATCCATTTTCAAAATGATGTTATACCGGGTCCGTTCTGGGCAGTCGGTGCTCTGGACCACCTTCCTCTTCCCTGATGTTTGGAATGGTGCATGATCCATGAGTGTGTTCCGAGTGTCAGTGCGCGACCAAATCGGAAATGACCGGGAAATGTTGGTAGGCCCCCACAAGGTAGACCAACGATCTGCGCAGGACCGATCAGCTTGGAATTTCTTAGGATATGACCGAAGTGGTGGCATGGAATAGCTTTTGGAATCGTGAACTAATCTTTGATCTAAACATATCTACTTATATATCTTTTAAATTGCAGTGTACCTATAGTTACTTAGGCTGAAATATTTATATTATTGGAGATTGGAAGAGTCGTTCTTTCGTTTAGTATGAAATATAGTCTTATGTATGTCGCGTCAGTAGGTATATCTACCTACCATAAAAACTTGGAAAATCGTTTTTGTTAAAAGTATTGACTTAAGTTAAAACTCATAAAACAAATGTTGTTGTTTAGATGTTAGTTATCTAATTCTACTTGAAGCTGTTGGTGGTTTTACAAATAAGCCTGTGTAATATTTCATTATCGTTATAAATACTTTTGACTCCGTATTATAAAAGTTATCTTTGAAACTTTTGCAAAAGGGGCTAGAAGCTTACACATTTGTGGTCTGTCAAAAGGAAAATTGCTGGAACCCTTTGCATAGCTCCACAGGGCCACTTGGCCCGCCAAATGTTTCAAGGGTAATGGGCCTTGAAAACTCTGACGCTAAAACTCTCTCTTTCAAATATTCGGCTGGCAACAGCTTTGGCCATATCGTTTACGACCTTTGCTTTATACAGATAGAGTTTGCAAATATGTCAATGATTTTTTGACAGCTAACTTATGCAAGTCAAACTGTTCCTACATAGGGAATACAGGTGAAGAACAATAATGTATTGTACAAGCAACATTTTGAGGACGTTTTGTACTAGAAAATTGGACTATATTCCGTTTACAGAATCGACATTTTGCTTTGTGCGAGTTAAGTGTCAAAATGGGCTTCTTATTTAGCTACGGCTAAGCTGAAGAACTACTTCGCGCGAAACATAAATCCCACAAAGGTCCCACAAATATTTGTTTTTCTGAGATAGCGTTCAATATTTTTGACGAAGAGGGAAAGACAACGTTTTATTTCTCCTTATAATAGCCGGTATGTCAAAAACGTGTTACTAGCAGATACTTAAGTGTATTTGTCCTAGTAACATAGTAACAATGAAAAGAAGGTTTTTACGGACAAGCACAACATTTTTATTTATTTATTATATTGTACTTAAATCATACAAAAACAGCTATCATAAGCATAACAGACTACAAAAGGTGACGCTTATTTCTAAACAAATCTCTTTGAGCACATATCATGAACAAAATACACTGAGAAACGTGAATGTTATTATAGTTTTACATTAGATAAGTAACTAATATACAATGGTTTTCAGGTAGTTTGTTTTCGGTTATTTGTTTTGTCAATTTTGGAAATTGCTTTTAGCAAATCGTTCCCACTAGCATGTACACACGGCAGCCCCTTAGGTTACCCATTATACATAATTATCTATAACTACTAACTAGTATATAGTGTTAGAAAGAAAATCAATCACGCTATTCGAGTATTGACGTATGTATTTATTAACACAACATACCATTCATTAAGGGTACCACGAGGTTCATAATTGTTACAATTTGTCAACTGATTTCAATACTGTGTCGTAATAACTAATTTATGTTAAGCTATTTTCTTCGCTAACCGTACCAACGAGTGAACGTAAATTTCTCTACTTTTTGGTAGGTAAGTATATTTGGGTAAATTGTTCCTCCCTAGAAAATACCTATTCGAAGATTTCAGAGAAAACTTGTTTCTCTGCCATATTATATTATCGTTGTTGGGGATCCTTAAGGGTCTAGCAATTTTCTTTATTGTGATTCCAGGTTCCGTAATTGAACTACTTTCTACCTACGGACAGTCTCTGAGGAGTTGAGAATTACAAAGACCTGTTAAATGAATTGTCGTGGAAATATAAGCGGTATTTCTTGTATATGATTGATTGTAGATATGAGGCGATTTAGTACAAGTTCGTGGAATGAGAACAATAAAACAGTTATAGGTAGGTATGATGTCCTTTAATTAACGTTCGTCAGCTGTCAACCCGTTCTAATTGTCGGTTGCAAATCCACAATTTTGAATTTACGAGCGTTGATTTCGCTTACAGCAGACTGATAAATTTACAAAGTCCTCCCGATATTTCTGATGTGGCTACAATTAAATTCTGGATGAACCTAAATAAATAATGTTTATCGTGAAACTGGCGGTGTGAAGTGGATCGGACACGATTTAGGCTCAGCCTTCGTCTACTTATATTACGCATGGAAGCAAACCGCGAAAGCAAAATTTCGGATAAATCCTGGGTTCGTTAGTTCGGTCAATACGAGTATGTGTACAAATTTAATGAAATCGAATTTGGTTTGGCTATATTTTAGCGGTATAAAGTTTTAGACCTTTAATATATTATATTATGTTAGTTATAAAATTCCCTAAAACTTTTCTGTAATAATAACGAATAAGACGTTTTATGTAGGTACAAAAGTAAATCTAAGTATGTGAGAGAAATACCAAGCACTATTAATTTAGCTCTTTAGCTCACTGAGGCTCACTATTCATAAGTTTATTTATATCTGATTCGAAAACGTAAGACATTAAACATGAAGTGTTAATTAATTTAGCAAGTCATACGCTTCATAAATGAACCCTAGTAAGATTAGAGTGAAAAATTGTCAGAGTATGTATGTATACCTAAGAGAGTATGTTTAATAATAATTATATTTCTTATTTTTTATGTTTATTATTTACATATATACATACATAAATCACGCCTATATCCCCGAAGGGGTAGGCAGAGGTGAACTAGCACCCGCGTTTCGCCATATATGTTAGGTCCCATGTAATAGGTGGCGAGCCTATTGCCATTTATCGGGCATAAAAGTCCCAGGAGGTACATTACTAGGTGGTATAAGAGGAACGCTGCTGTCCATTTCTCATCACTGATTTATCCTTAGTCGCCTTGTACGACACCCACGGGAGAGATTTGGGGTGGTTACAATTGTATTCTACTCTGCCGTCACCACACTGCTATTTATTATTTTACCTTGCCAATAAACTAGTTATTATGGATACTTACCTTCTATCAAAGTTTATCACAACAAAGCTTGCTAAAAAGTAACTTCATTGAATGTATTTCACATAATTTGTAGTCTAGTCGTAGGAACGTGAATTCAAAATTTTCTATTGATGCAAACAAACACATTAAGCGAAACTTGCGAATTAATTCATTGAGTTTGTTGTCTATTTTAAGTCTCAAAAGAGTTTGCATAGGGTGTGCCTACGTAATTTGCTAGAATAATGCAGACGGCGTTATTTTCTTTACAAGTTTAGTAGAAAATTTACTGGGTCACATGCTGACCGGCGCCGCGTGTTCCAGTCGATAAGGGGTGGGCGTGTTTCACACGTTTGTACCGGCCATTATATCTCCTCTGTTAGGTTTATATCGTTTACATTTTTCCACTTATGCTTACTCGTTTATCCTGAGACTTCCGTGTAGAAAATAACCGTTTTCATTCAATGCATATCGCGTTCTAATCCCCGTTCAATGGATCGGAGGAGGCAAAGTTACGTTCAATGACGACCGTGATAAAGGCTATTGTGTTGCGAAAATTGCGAAGCCAGATAAGTGTTTGAATTCATGTGTGCTTAGTCAGGTGGCTAATCCGAGAGCAGGAGGTCGCACGAATTAGGTGTCTACGCGAATAGGTTAATACTTCATTGTACCAAAAATATTATGTAGACGAGTCGAGCCACCAGCAAGGTGATTTCCATTTTTATGTTCTCGAGTTCAAGGGTTTAATGCGGCGTTCGGTCCTTGGGTCTGTCATTCACATTGACCCCGGTCTATCTATAGAGCTATCGGAGTAGAAACATTGGAAATGTCACCTTTGATAAAAGCAGATGTGGGCGAAAAGGTGCAGAAATAAATATTTTGTCTCGACGTTGAAGAGCCTCCGATAATTACATTCTTGGATAGCTTTAGAAAGATTTTACCTGCAGCGTTTGACGCTTTCTTTTGATATTTTTTATTCTATTTTTATACATTATTTTATTTATTTATTTGTGACCATTGTTCGTGGTAGGTATTTAACATGTTTTAAGCCTTATCTTATTGGGATCCAGAGTTTAAGTAATTCGAGTAGATTCGGTTTAACTGTATGAATTTATTTTTGAATTTTGTGAAGCTGTCGTGTTATCTATATTACGTCCTACTGACGCACTAAGTTACTCGTTAAAGTTAATTGACGTCTCTGAGAGTGGCAGAAGGTCTTGTATCTTAAATTGAAGTGTGGTAAAAAACAATAAATTGATTTTGATTGATTTTTGAAAGTAATGTGTTTTTGTTGTTATAAAAATTTGGCACGCCGTTTTGCATGTATCTTTAAATGGAAATGTCGCAATGCGGCTTGCCCGACAGTGACCACAAAGAATAACGAAGCTATACTTCTAACTAGATGTATTCCTTTCATAACGTTTTTAATTGCGTAACTTGTTCGGCGGGGGGTGTCGCAAAGGATATGTGTATGGTAATAAAGTTTCGCGGCTTCGCTCGCGTTAATGTCGGTTGTTATATAGTCTATAGCCTTCCTCAATAAATGACTATCCAACACAAATATAATTTTTCAATTTGAACCAGTAATTTTTGGGATTAGCGCGTTTAACCAACTAACCAACCAACCAAACAAACAAACTTTAGATAGCTCGAGCATAGATAGCTCGAGCATGTTGCGCAACCCACTACTTATCTCGTCTTTTATTTTGTGCCTTTCCTCTTAATCTTGCCATCAATTAGTAATTCATAAGTAATCTATTGCGTGAATTTGTTACACATCCCTTGAGTGAAATTATGCTGCCTTGTTAATCATTTTAACAAAACTATGCTAAAGTATTATTATCCTGAGAAGCAATTAATAGTTACTGAAAATGTATTAGCGCTTAATAACTAACAGTGTCTTCTTTAACCACTTAAATAAATTAAATGAACAATCAATCTAAATTAATCTTAAAAATATTTTTTGATCTTGAGTTGGTTATTTATATTTATTTTTGTGTAGGCACTATTTTTGAGGATTGTGTGGTGACAGCAATACAATTGTCACCAGACTTCGCAGAGTTATTTCTTCAGAGCCGGCCGATAGTTTAATGTCGCTTCTGCGATGTATCTGTAGCTTTAAATAGTAAGTAAAATAATTAAGTATTTGCATACATACATACATAATTCACGCCTATATCCCCGAAGGGGTAGGCAGAGGTGAACTAGCACCCACGCTTCGCTAATTATGCTAGGTGCCATGTAATAAGTGGCGAGCCTATTGCCATTTATCGTGTACAAAAGTCGCAGTACTTTGCCAGGTGGTAGGTATAAGAGGTACGCTGCTGCCCATTCCTCATCACTGATTTTTCCTTAGTCGCTTTGTACCACACCCACGGGAGAGATTTGCGGTGGTGACAATTGTATTCTACTCTGCCGTCACCACACGGCCGTATTTGGTCTGCAACTTATTGCAATGGACCAAACTATCGTCAGTTTCACGAATTAAGTCTTTTGGCTAAAATCTTAACGCAGAGCGAAAATAATGATTCAGAAGGGACATATTTTGTAGAAAAAACTCTAGCTAAATGTGACCCTATACTCGGGGATATTTTGTATACAGGTTAATTGGCTAGGTTTGAGCTTACCGCAACCTTCAAAAATAATAACAACAATTCATAATCGAGATCACTATCCCCAAAACAGAAAACCAGTGTTGCCAGTTAAATTTTATCGACCTACCATCTTGCAACTCCTGTCAACAGATATACAAACAGTCTTGTTTGCTTTCAGTTGCGAGATGAGAACGAAGTTGCTTTCTGCGAATGAAAGTTATGCTCGAACCGTAGCCGACAAAACTTTCCGAATGCCAAAGCAGAAGCAACTTTAATTATTTAGCAGACAATGCTTGTTAGCTGACCCTATTGCTGTCTGTTTCTAGACATCTAAAGCTTAGCGACTGTATTTTAAAAGTTAAACAAAAATACGACCTAAACCAGCCGTGTTTATGCCAAACAAAAGCCAATTTGTGGCACTGCAGCTGCACTGAACTAAATTATATTACGCGACTTGGCTCGTTGCTCTAGTAGTAGTAATATCTTTATTATTCTTATTAAGTCGGCCTCGCAGTATTGTCTCAATAAGCGGCAGATGATTTGTGTACGTCTCAAGGACTGTCTGAAATTGGTTGCCCTTTAGTCTGCTTGAGGTTATTCGATCCTCTATAATATGTCTTTAAGGTGAAGCTACTGAGAGGGATAGTCTAATTTAGGGCAAGATTTATTTGCCATTTAATATCTTTTGTCATCTTCCGATGAATGCATTTTGATGGCATCAAGATTTGAATCATTATGTAGGACGGTTGTATATTAGGGGTTTAAGTTATCAAATTGCCATTTTGTATGGAGAATTTAGCGAAAATTAATTTTTCCATACAAAGATATTTGCGATTTTCTAAGGAACCACAAATCTAAATTTTATATTACTTTGTGGGTATATTTAGACAACATTAAGCTATAGGGTACCTTGACAATTTTTTTTATAACGGAGACGGACTGGTGTCCGTGTCCGTGGATCTATGTGGTTCTTAGGACGGTTGTTTTTGAAGATTTATTGGTAGTGAAAGAAATAAAAGTAAGATAACATTTTATACATAAATATAAGTCCTTGAAATGAAGTTTAAAATAAAAAAAGAATAATGGACATAACTATTGTTTTAAAGGAATTATACACTACTACTAAATAATGAGGGAACATAGGAAATTTCATACTTTAACCGCTATTACTAACCACTCATACCTAAGTGGTTAATAATGGTCTCGTCATCAACACTTGTTAAGCTTAAGCAATAATACATACATAAATCACGCCTACTCATCCCTGAAGGAGAAGGCAGATTGAAATTAACATGAACAACCAAATGTCTAATAATTTTATTGCCTATTCTTCAAGATAATGTCTCAAACTAAGTAGTTACAGAACTATTATTATTCAAATTTTTATTTCAACATTACATAAATGTTACTGTCTATTATAATGTTTTCTTTGCAGTTACAGAATTATATTTCTGTTCATTGATGTGTTGCTTGAATAACTTGCGTGTAGGTAAGGCAAAATTTTATTCTCCTTTTATTTCTGTCACAAGGCAGACTTTGTTCGAATGGAGCAGCGGAGAATTGTTAATCGATGTCGGTTTTAAGTATCCGGGCCAGTGACGCAGCGCCGAAGCCGTTTTAAGAAGCGGTAAACATTGTCAGGCGGAGGGACCGCTTGAAGCTAGTAGTGTGTCATTGAGAATTCTCACACTGAGACATTTTGCAAAAACTGTGCTAGTAAATTGGGAAAAGGTGGGAGTTATTACACTTCTTCCCACTGCTTTCATTAGAATGTAGGCTAATGGACAAACCAGACAGGTAGTATGAGGCTGTTTTTCTTTTCATGTTGACGCAGTGGTTAGCGCGCTTGATATGCGATTGTTTTAACCAACCAACTAAATAAGTAATGATTAGTTGCTTAGTTTACTAATTATTTTTGGGTGACCAACACTAGATATATCTTTTCTAGTGCTTCCGATGTTCGAAAGGCACACTAAGCCGTTGGTCCCAAATGCAGTCAATTCAACCAACCCGTCTTCTTCCAATGTTTTACTGCTAGGCAAGACCTACGACCCAGGAGCATTAAAGAACTGATTGTGATGTTGCTACCTTCTTGTGTACACAGTTACTTGTTCCTCAAAAAAGGATACTGCTTACTGTTGCGTATGTAGTAATATCTTACTTTGACTTTGATTGAACCGCGTTCAAGGTTTGGAGTCCCTAAATTGTTTTCAGATTGCTTTGTTTGAAACATAAACGGTGATATTAAAAAAAAATATTAAGATTAAGAAGTGATTAAATCAGATGCTGTCTCTTACAAAAAATATTGACAAAGTAATATTCTTCTTCTTCTTCTTCTTCCTGCCCTGTTCCCAGTCTATCTGGGGTCGGCGCTGTATGTTTCCTCTTCCATTCATATGTTAGACGTCATCAAGTCATCCATTCCCTTTTGATTCATATCATCCATCCCACTGTAAAGGTGCTAGTGATGAATGAATGTATAGAAAAGAGACGGAACGGACCATGTCGAGAGACCCATGAACGGAGAGAGTGATTATAATGACAACATTCCAATCCATACTGCACAAGGTTTTGGCTTAGGTTTTACAGCCGGCCGCCTGCCTGACACCAACCCTCTTTGGGTACGCTGTTGTTGGTGGCTTGCCCTCCACCATTCGGGTGCCCCAAGGTGCTTATTGGTCTACACCGGGCAATCTCCCTTAGTCGACTTTTACGACACCCATTAGGATGAGTTGGGGCTGGCCTATTCTACGTTATTTATTCGCTCCCAGGCCAGCATAGAAGGAGACAAAGACAATGACAAAGTAATATTAACTACCACTAATGTTATGGTTAGAAAAAGTTCGAAAAATTATAGTCTTGCTGCGGGATCAAACCCACGTAGTCTAACCACAATATTATTATTTTTAATAAATTTTTCTGACATTCATATAATGTTCAAATCCAAATAGTAACCTCTTAAATAAACAAAACGAGTGTTAAACACTGTTGTGTAATACAATTTTCATTCAAAAGAAATACAGCAAAAGGAGTTTTTAATAAAAAGAAGCGGGTGGTTAGCCTACCGGTTAAGAAGACCGAGTACCTACCCGAGATAATAAAAGGGTATTTACAGAGCGACTCATTGTTCACTTTCTTTGTCATCCACATCTATTTACCAATCGAGATTTAATAAGTAGGTCGCAGACTTAGGTACGTTTAATGTTCGTCAAACGCGAAAACTTTATCGTTTGTCTATTGTGAAACTTTAGCTTACGCAGTCCAATTGTAAATTTGTACGTAACATTATTGAATTTTACACAATTACTGTTTATTTGGACGACTTGAACAGACAATGGGCAAGGCAGACAATAGTAAAATTAAAATACAACTAAAATATACACAAATTAGCTTTAATTTATTAGAAAACTAATAAACAAAATTAAATATAAATTTTATATTGTTTTTTTATATAGTTTATATTTAATTTTGTTAGATTAAGGGCCTGTTTCACAATCGACAAGTAAGTTATAAGTAGCTTACTTCGCAGATCATTTGACAGTTGTAATATGAAATATATTTCAATTAAACTGCAAAGTAAGCTACTTCGAACTTACTTGTCGATTGTGAAACAGGCCCTATGACATTCTTAGATTTTATATACTTTTATTTAATTTTTTTAAACTTCTTATTCTCACGTGGGTGGGGGTCGTCGTACAAGGCGACTTACCTACAGTCCCGCTTAGAAACGATTTAGAAGATTTTAAAATATTGAAATTATTATTATTATATTAGATAACCATAATTAAATAACCATAAGAAGCCATTATGATATAGAATCATGCTGCACACGCTTAGTTTTATCATGCACTTACCTAAGTTGTAAATTCCAAGGACCGTCCTTTTGAGATCGAAAAGTGAATTCAAATTCTCTTCTTATTTGACACCTGTAGCCTGATTCTGTCTCACGTAGTAGGCATTAATTTTCATTTGGGCACATATGCCCAAATAAAATCGCAAAAGTGATATTACGTGAGACATGGAATTTGGAAAAGGAGTTAAATAAATCGCACTTTTTTGGGGAAATGTCATGATATTATCAGTTTCAGATAGTTATATTTTCACTTTCACAGAATGGTTTTGTTAATTTTACATTCATTTCATCCTAATTAAATGTGAAATGCACATCCATATTTATTAAACGACGGTATGTAATTTGATGAAGATTACATTAAATGATGATGGGGTTTAGCATTATTTAAGTAGTATTATTTAGTTGTAAAAATAAATAAATAACAAATATGTCTTATATTCACACCAATTGCAGATATGGATGTAAGAACTGAGACCCTGTTATAACTTATTCATGCAAATAAACGACAGGTATTATTAAGTAGTGCCGTAAGTCGGCCGTGTGGTGACGGCAGAGTAGAATAAAATTGTCACCACCCCAAATCCCTCCCGTGGGTGTCGTACAAGGCGACTAAGGATAAATCAACGATGAGGAACGGCCAGCAGCGTTCCTCTTATACAACCTAGCAATAGCAGTGTACTGCGACTTTTGTGCCCGATAAATGGCAATAGGCTCGCCACCTATTACATGGGACCTAACGTAATTGGCGAAACGAGGGTACCAGTTTCACCTCTGCCTACCCCTTCGGGGAGGTATAGGGGGTATAGGCGTGATTTATGTATGTATGTATTATTAAGTAGCAAAGGCGATTGTGATAAGTACAACAGACAAATTTATATAATGGTAATGAAAAAATACAACATGGCCCATGACTCGAGAACAAATGCCCATGCTCATAAAACAAATATTTGCCCCTACCAGGATTCAAACTCCGGACCTGGACGATAGCCAGCGATCTGAACATTAGACCAATTAAAGTAAGTGATTCTAAGAAATAGAACCAGAGGTTTACTCAAATCTGTGTTATTCTAGTCCCCTATAATCCATTCTTCGAGGAGCCTCTATTTCAGCAAACAAATACCCACTTGGCCCAGCCTACTCGTGCACTTTATTAAATAGCTTGCCCGCCTCTGCCGGCGCATGTTTATTGTAATACTCTAATGTCTAATCCAGATCCCTTTTGTTACATAATGTGTATACTATACGACCTCCTACAAGAACAGGCCACTGACAATCTGTATGAAAAACAAAACACGATCAATAACAAAAGAGGTCCGATTTTACAGTTCACCAAGAGAAAACATATTATTTGTTAAATTTATAGTACCTTAGGACAAATAGTTCAATCTTAAACTTAATGTTAACCAAAAACGGTACAGTAGTAAACCAGTATATTATATTTGTGTTTTAAGGGCCGGTTTTTTGATCCATAGTTAACTCAACCAATTGTTAAAAACTGTTACTAATTGCTAAATATCAGTCTGATATGTAACCATTACCTAGTAAAAATTTTAGTTACTAATGATAAATATCAGTTTGATATTGTTACTAATTGTTAAATATCAGTTTGATATTTAAAGATAAGTAATAATTTTTTACAATTAGATTTAATTATTATAAAGGTAAGAAAAAGATTAACCATTTTGACATTAGACACGAATGACAATTAAATTAATCATTAGCGTGAACACGAAACTGGAAAATTCAGTTGAAAGGCTAATTGTAAAACGAGCTTCAAACCGCACGTTTGTGTAACTGACGCGACGTCGTCGCCTCAAGTCAGATGAAATATTCCAGCGCAATTTTCACTTTAAAACGAAGCCCAAAAACGTGTTCAATCCACCTTTGCATGTTCATAGGGCGCCTATCTTCAAAACTCTTGGCACCTACTCGCAAGATCCGTTTTATTGTTCGAAAATGTTGCTTGCTTTTATTGACCCTCGTCTAACGTGGGCTCGGCGCGGCGTTCGATTTTCGATTTCTTCATCATTAACATAAATTTCATTTTCCCGCGTGATACTACTGTTTCAGACGGCTGATAAAGGAAAATTTGTGAAAACAAAATTAATGCTTACACGGTCAAAGGGCCACGAGACAGTTGCAAAGGCTTTTGTCGCGTTTGGGACAAAAAGGGCTAGTTATATATAGTATCTCTATAGTTATTTTTTTGTAGTTCATTGCCAGCATTATTAGATTCCACTTACTCATAATTAAGGCCTATTGAGTATAACGATTAGGTGTGTTTCGCAACAATTTATTGCCTACCTATGTAATTCTTTGCCGCGGAGACAATAGAGATAAATCTCTCAGTTATATTGTCATTAAGAGAGATGTTGACAATGGACCTATCAATATCTTATTACTGAACAATTTATTTAGGAGATTCTCGTAGTAATCTTTATATATCTGTGAAAGTACATTGTTTACTAAGATAATAAATATTGTGAACTATGTCACTTTTATTATATAAATTAATTATGTGTGGGCGTGGATATGACGATTTAATTTTTTCGTTGTTCTGAAAATCTTTAAATTAAAATGCTTTGTTTTAATGTTGAATGGTATGTCAGACGGTATTACTTATTGTAGAGAAAAGACAGAAAATTTGAAACTACATATTTTTAACGAATCTATAAATTAAGAAGAAAAAGAGGTCGAAAATTTTTCGACCAATTAAGTCTTGATGCGGAACATAATTTGTTGCACTCTTTTCCCTGTAATATCCATTACATTTTTTAAACATTAAAATAATTAGCATCCATAACTTTTATTGTTCACAATACCTTGGAAATAATCTTTAGTAACCAACCAACAACACAAGAAAAGTTGCAATAATTAATTGATATAGTACCTACTAATAAATAATAAATAACGATACGACATATATTTTTTTAAACTAATTAAAGTATCATTGTATCATGCACTAATGGAAATGCTACAACAGTTTTTCTGAACTAATATCCTTTAACACACGTTAGAAAGCGTTATGCTGCAGCGGTTCTATTCATAACGGTAGAACCAGGCGCAACGAGATCCGTAGAGTCAGATGACAATGTTGGCGCCTCTGTGGTACATCTCCAGTGGTCGCTTTAGATTTCACTTCCTCATCATTGTCTTCAGACAAAAGGTCTTTTCTACCCATTAGATATCAAACTGTCTCGAGGGATCCACTTATACCATGGATGGATCGGATCATCGATTAAATTTTTTTTATCGATTCCAATTTTATTGGCTGTTTTGAAAAAAAGAATCAATTCAAACGTAACTTGGACAGTAACTACATGTTAGCGAATAATGAACTGCGCCAAAAATAGCGTACGGAATTATTCAATGCATTTTTTACTCTCTGGAATCCATTATTTTAGCTTAGTGCTGCAAATGAGTATAAACAGTGGCAACGTACCTAATCGAATCTTTGTATTTACATCCTGACAGATTGATTGTCACAGATTTGATTAGAATAATTTATTCCACTATCGCAGCAGATGATCACGGTGACATTGGCCTTGTAGTAACGAAATATCAGTTAATGAAATCAGTGATTGACTTGACCCGCACGTTCTGTTTCGACACAAGTTACAATTATGGGACTTTGAGCAAACGCTATCATTAATCAGATTACTATCCCACTACAGTGACAGTGCCTATTAGAAGTTCTCCTTCTGGACTCAATCAGATGTTCAGGACGAAGAAATTATGACCACTTAACTAAATACATACATATTCGTACATAAACTACGCCTATTTTATTCCCGAAGAAGTAGGCAGGTGAGTAGGAGGTGAATTAAAATCTACGCCAATTATGTTAGGTCCCATGTAATAGAGAGCGAAAATCACAGTGTATTCCTATGTGGAACGCTACTGCCCATTACACATCGCTGTCTTGACCTGTAGTCGCCTTGTACGACACCCGCGGGAGAGATGGGAGGTAGTAAAAATTATGTTCTGTTCTGCCGCCATCATATTGTTAACTAATTAGTTCTTTAGGGTCATCCAAACGTTCATTCATATTATATAGAATGAATCAAAGTCATTTAGCCCTATATTCTCTGCCAGTCAATGTTGATATATCAAATGAGATAAAATATTCAGCTGATGAGTTCCAGTGGGAATGTAATAACATGACCCAGCATATAGTTACTAGTTAGTTTCGAGTTTCACGTAAATTTAAATGTTATTTTTAGCTCTACATCAATTCTAGCTTCTGCAATTTGATCCTTGATTCTTAAGGCGATTAAAGACACCAAATATAAATTTATACAATATGAATATTATTCTGTAGAATGTTATGAAGAATAAAACACTCTTCAATTTGTAATGGTCATAATCCTCGTCCAACTCAAATATTATACTCCTGCACTGTTAAAAAAGACACGAACAAAGGAAAATCGCACAAAATCAATTTCCTTTGAAATTCATACACACATGTATTCTTAAACCATGAACATCTGTGCTCGCACGTGTAACCACTGTAGAGCGACCGTGCCCTCCGTAGCAGTGTCGGCATAGAACGTCCCTAGAACGTCTGAACCTTTGTTAGTGGAAGTATCCCCTTACAAGCTTTGTTGAGAGGCACAGGACGCGCCCGGGCAATTGTGTTGGACCCCTGGCGCGGAACCACTCACCGCCTTAAATATCTGACTCTGGACATCCAGCATCAGTAATGAGCTACAAGCGTCTATCTGCCGTGGTCTCGCGAGTGCTATACCACCAAGCTTCTAATGGTGGCGGTTCAATAAATAAGTGTTATGGTGCAGCGAAACTAACTTCTAGTTATGAATTAGCTAATTCCAATTCTGACTACAAGGCTAGCCAGTGTGGTTCAGCAGTTGGATTGCGCATATTGCTACTCAGAGCAATAAAGTTGTACGTTTTTGTGATAGGGTTACCCTAATTTGAGTATTTTTTTCCCTATTTGCAAAATTCTGTAATAAGTACATTTTAAGTGAAATATACATGTAAGTATCTGTAATTAATGGACTTAATGGGTATTCATTTTACAAATGTTGTTTCACTGACAAGCAAAAGTTACTTAATACCCAACTATTTCGTAATATAATTCTACTGTTTCACATTTTCATTTCCAAAAGGAGAAAATTTTAGTTTGATTTTACGTTGGTCCAAGTGTGAAGGTTGAAATTACTTGCCTCAAGCAAGGAGTTAGTAATAGCTTTTACTACCATATCTAGCATACATAATTAAGTCTTGACTTCAAAGACGTCGAGCCAAATGAACACATAAACTAAATATGCAATTAGAATACCACGAAAGCCTGAACAGTTTAGTTACGTATGTTAATTATTAAGTGAAGACACGGAGGCAATTTCTTCTCAGGCTATAATGTCTTTCTTAAGTTTTATCTCATAAACTTTGGCTATGTTGACTTATTCAAATTACTAACAGGGCAATACTGATAGAAAATTTGCCTTGTAAATTAGTACTTGTTTAGCTTTTCGTGTCCGTTGCTTACCTTTTTGGAAGTAATTTTATTGAAAACGTAATTTTACTTCCATAAGTTAAAACAGTCATCCGAGAATGCTTGTGACATGAAAGGTTATTGAATTTGTATTAAGTAGTTTCTAATTTTACAACGCGAGAACACGAGGCGAGCGTAGTTGAAAAGGTTTCATGTAAGTTTTATGGGTTTAATAAGATTTAGATTGATATTCTGTATTAATTAATAACTGGTGCTCTGTACAGACTTTTAAAAAACACTTAAACAATTATCAAGCAGTTACGTGTGATTACATAGTGAATATATATAGTGAACATAATGAATATATAAAGAACAATATTAGACAAGTAGGGGTGGTGACAATTGTATTCTTCTTTGCTCTCAGCACACGGCATCACGATAAGTAAAAGGTACTTTTTGTAAAAGTGTGTCAAAAATGAGTGGTTTTCTTAATAAATTTGTGGATAAAATAATAATTTGCAAATACCTGGTTTACGTGATATATCCCAAACACACTTTTACACGATTTATTGATCTTAGTAACACAGTGTTAGTGATATCAATACAAATGTTATCAGGAAAACTGACTGAATGGTTGTCGCAATCCTTTGTACTTACTAGTGTAGTACAAGCAGTGACAGTGGGTTTTTCAAAACTATTTAATAATTTACTCTACATTAATATTGCAAAAAAGCAGATAAACATAATAAAATACAAAAGGTCACCCTTATTATTACGCATATATAGAAACATAAACATTTAAAAACTCCTAAACTTTTTATAAAATAATAATTGCCTAAATATAACCAATAATAATAAATAATCATAAATTTCCCGCTATGATGATGGCAATGCATCCTGTAACTTGACTTCACGAACAATAACGGAATCTGCGTAGAAAGCAGGAAGGACTGTAATTTTGTTGTTTGACAAATTTGTAGTAGCTTGATATCAACATCGTTTAATTCTGCTATGTGTTGAGTCCAAATTTATTTCAGATTTATAAAAAATAGCTAGGAAATAAAATGAATATAAAATAGTAGGTATGTGTAGGTACCAAAACAGTAGGTACCATTTATTTTCACTAACCTCCTTGCCAAATTTTATCAATTCTGTTACATACTCAATTCTTGTACTTATTGTACAAAAATAAACGTGATATAGCCACTACGATTAAACTTCTGACGCTGATTGTACTCGTCCATTGTTCATGTGCGTACTCCGAGTGACGAAGGTTTTGCTATACAAATGGTCGCACAGATTGTAATCGAACGCAACTAAGCTACGATTAATTAACGGGTGTCACGTAAACTAAGGGTTATCTCGACAATGTATTGGGTTTATTTGATGAAACTTGGAATAACGGTTGGAAAGCGTTTTCAAATCGAATGTTCTTCGACGCCATAAAATATCCCGATTTGTTTGTTGACCCATTATAGAGCTTGACATGTGTTACTTTTTAGAATTCATGACAGCTAAGAATTACCTACTGTTGCAGATGCTTATTAGTGGTATCTTTTTTTGTATTTACGAATCGATGTACGGCTGTAAACGTTTTTGAAATGTTCTATATTTAAATGGGATTTTATACGCAGTGACGGTTGTGATATTTAATAACTCCTTGTTGCTGTAGTTAAAGGAAATTACCTATCAGTTTTCATGCAATTTTAAATATAAAACATTTACAACTTTAGACATCGCTTTTAGCAATAAGGTCGCCTATTGTTCATGCATGTCCATTTTTCTTTTTGTCATTATTATTTTTGTTTGTGTGTGTGCAATGAAGTATATTTGTATTGTACTGTATTCCGCGTTAACTTAACTGTTATTGTCGTCATAAGAATGTAAGGTCTATTATCGTGCTTAGGTTCACTTACCTCGGTATCGTCTAAGTAAATGTCAGTATAATCCGAGCCCAATCAACCAATTAAGGCCATTCTGTCGAACAATACAAGAATTGGTTTTTAAATGAATACATACATACATGAATCATGTCCGCCTAATCCCGGTTGGGTAGGCACGGCGTGTTCTGCTCAAAAGTATTAAAAGAAAGGTGTACCTATATTTTCATTTTACATTCACTTAAGACTAATTAATTTCTTTAATAATTTTTTCTCTCTGAGTTTTTTCGGTATCTAATTTGAATATTCATGTCCAATTCAAAAAAAACGTACCAATTTGCATGTGACTACTGTAATGGTTTTTTAATTGGACTTGATTTTAATTTAATTGGATTTAATTAGATAAGAACTAAAATTCAAGTCAAAATTCTATGTCTGCCCGGCATTCTCGCGTGGAATATAATTATCAGAAATTGTATAACCAAATCAGTATTTTTTTGAGATGAGCGAGACAGCGATGAGTACAGCAGCATTTCTCTTACACCATCAAGCAATAAATTGCGATTAATTTGCCCGATATGTGGAAATAGGCTCGCTGTCTATTGCTATCTAACTTAATTGGTAAAAAGCGAGTGTTTAATTCATCTCTTTATTATTTACTAGTGGTTGCCCGCGGCTACGTTCGCGTTAATGTCGGTTATTATATAGCCTATTATAGCCTTCCTCGATAAATGGACTAACAAACACTAAAAAAAATTTCAAATTGAGTCAATAGTTCGTGAGATTAGCGCGTTCAACCAACCAAACAAACAAACTCTTCAGATTTATAATATTAGTACCTATAGATTTGATTGAAAATTATTTGGTTATAAAATTGTTATGATATTGAAACTTCAATTAAGATATATTATGCTTTATAATTATATTTGAGGAAAACATTGCCGTTAATCAATTAAGACGTGTTTTAAATATGAATCAAATGACGAAATAACATGGAATATAGGTAGTCAATTAGGTACCCCTAACGAATCTCAAACTCTCCAGGCATGAGGAAAAATGGCTTTTATTCATCAAACAAACTTCAACATAATGCTAACTAGTTTTTAAGCGAATTAAAAGTTTAATTACTTGTTTAATGTTTGTGTAGTCATTTTAGACATGATATTTAGTGCCGGGATCTCTTTTACACAGTAGGTACAAATTTACTTTCAGTTTATAATTAAATAAATGACACGACTATTATTGGCACGCTCACATGTGGCTGTTTGGTACAGGTATTTATACCTGCCTGACAAGTCATATAAATTTCCGAAGAAAACTTTCTATGTGCTAAATAAATACCCAATGGCCATGCTGCAAATTTTATGATAATGGATTAAAGTCCTACGGTAGGAGCGAAATGCAAGAAATTATGTTCTAACTTTTGTTCGTGTTTCGGAAGGCACGACCTATCGGTGGACGCGATTACAGTCGTAATGATCACCAACTTACAATTAGGAAATTGTCCGGTTTAATGACCCTTCTAAGTAGATTGGGCGCGGTTTTGCCGGGATTTACCTACTCGTAGCGAATGAATTTCTGTATAAATGTTGTTTTTTTAATTTATTTTTGTTTCCATAGACCCTTATCCCAAATTCAATTAGATAGATAGGTACTCGCTTTTTTTCCTGACATATATTGATTCCTCTTTCCGAGAACTCAAATTGTAGTCTTCCGTAGAATTGTGTTAATAAAAGTTCCTAAACCTGTGCAAAGAAAGCCGATGTCTTCCTTGTGAATACACAAAGAGGTCTTTAAATAAGTGTCCATTTGAAGATCGTCTCCAGCTCATGGCTTATTTTGTATTCAATTGGTTGGTTGCTGTAAAATGGAAATTAAATACCTAATTAAATTTTTTAAGCTGTTATTGAATTTTGCAGAGTGTCTAAGTAGATTAATTTTAGCTAGAAGCTTCTTTTAGAATGAATAAATAAAAATGTCTAATCACCGTCTCTCGGAGCGAAGACAGCTTTCGACGGTTTGTTACCGTTTCTTAGGGTTGGATTTGATTCACGTTTCAAGAAGGGTTTCTAAGCTCACGTTAAGTAAACGGGCGTCACTAAATTTCCGTCAAGTGTCAAAGGCGACGTTTCATAATCATATTGGGTTACATGATGTAATTATTTTCGTATATAGGTAGTAGTGTTGAGGCGCTAGGGGGCGCCAGGCGGCCGGGAGGGGTCGATCGATACACCGGACAGGTAAGGACGTAAATAATGAAACGCTCGCCCCGCGCACTGGCGATCGTGTCAAGTGTCAATAGCAATCGGCTACGGGACACGTGGTTTACTGCACGCCACATGCCCCTTACAAAGGTCGAACCCTTAGATAAATGTAATGGGAATGCCAGTGCCTACTTTCTTTTACGAAGGCCCCCAGTATTTTCCTACAGAAAGCACCGTTTGAGTTACCGCGGGAGTCGTCTTCCTATCGCAAAGTGGCCTTCTTAATGGGTTCGCGTATTTAATTTGATTTGAGCTCTTTTGAGAACACAAATCCTCTTCCATCAAGTTTTTTTCGACATAATCTGTATTACCAAATACAGTATTTTTATCGCAATGATTGAGTGCGATGAGTTTTGTAGAATGATAGGATTTTTTTTAAGTATAACATCTTTAGGTACAGGCAACAGCACGTCAGATTACCACAAAATGTTAAATTTTCGCAATCGACTTTTGGCTCTACTTCCAACAAGATAAGGTTAACAATCGATTGAAGAAATTTGACAGTTTTGGGTAGTTTGAAGAGCCGTTGACTGTACCAAGGCTTATTTTTTAGCTGTGGGCACATTTATCCATAGCCCATCTGATTTATTCATAATTTTTTCCTTTACACAATAACTGAAAAGGTTCTGATTGCGTCCTTCGTAAACATTCGTTGGAAATTATTTTGTTGTTATTTTGCCGCGTTTTTAATAATTCGCTTTCGTTTTCCCCACAATTTATCCAGTCTACTATTTGATGCTTGTAATGATTTCGCTCGCAGACAAATAACTTTTCGCCTGTAAGATTTAGAAGCGATATTATCGCTCCCGAGACGTGTCCAAATTTGGTCCCTTCCATCGTAATCCACTGATCTCTGCTAAACTTAGAAATGAAGATAAATGGACGCCTCTTTCCGTTTAAGTTTTTTCCCGCTGACGTGGCAAACGAACCATTTAAGCGAGGTTTTTCCAAAATAACTTTAAATTGAAATTAAACCGTTTTTTAATACATCAAATTATTTAATTCTACTTTATTTGTGTGGTTGATAATATAATCGCCAATAAAAGGCGACGATTTAAGTGTAATTATGTATGTGTAAGTGATCAATAAATAATCTTGAATTAACAAAATAATGATTCGAATGTCTTAATTATAACAAGACTAATTGATAACCATTTATTAAGCTTAACAATAGAACTACATAGTTCCCATCGAGAAATAGTCCATACACTGTATTATTTGGAGACTGAACATGAAATCTTGGTTAAGGAGCGTAAGCAATTACAATGTATAGGTATAGCATCTTTGCTATATTACCTTGAAATTGCTTGAAGAAATCTTTTTCTTTGAATGTAGTAGGTAAGGTTTAACATACCCGAAAACGAATACTGGCTTGCACAAAAAGGCCAAATGCTTTTAAATTTGACTCGCGAATCGCACATAATGTGTACACCGGAGTCAAATGTAGAAAAACCTACTTGATAGCCCGCGGCTCTGCCACGCTTTGATGTCACTGTGGGTTTTGCTAACTTTTTTTACCTTAAAAGTAGTTTCCTGTTCCCGTTGCCAGGAGACCTTCTTTTTGTACTACAATTTTGGTCAAAAGTAATGTTTTTTAGGGCGTATTTCATCATTTCAGCGTCAATTATGTATGTAACAATATTTGGTTGGGGAAAAAGTCTTTTCGCATTATAGTATGTATAAACTTGTAATAAAATCTCTTTGGCTATACTATTTGTATCTGGCTGGTTTTGGTATCATTGAAAGTTTAAATTTTAAAGAACATAATTCCAAATTCAAATTAGGAAAATGTGTGATTTTCATTTGTTTTTCGTACCGCCAAGATGAGTGAATCTAATGAAGAAATTCGATACATATTAAAATTTTACTA
This sequence comes from Cataclysta lemnata, assembly GCA_963931975.1. Taxonomy (NCBI): domain Eukaryota; kingdom Metazoa; phylum Arthropoda; class Insecta; order Lepidoptera; family Crambidae; genus Cataclysta; species Cataclysta lemnata. Next base: position 6,941,315 of record OZ008343.1, read on the forward strand.
CAAAAAAGGTATAAATGCAACGCAAGCCGTGAAAAAAAATTGCGATGTTTATGGACCTAGTGCAGTGTCTGTGAGAGTAGCACAAATTTGGTTTAAGCGTTTTCAATCCGGAAATTTTGATGTCAAAGATGCACGTCGCTCTGGTCGCCCTATTACAGATAAAATGGATGCCATTTTTGAAAAAGTGGAGCAAGATCGGCATGTCAGTAGTTACGACGTAGCTGAAGAACTGGGAATTGACCACAAAACAGTTTTGGCGCATTTGAAAAAAACTGGGTACACAAAAAAGCTCGACATTTGGGTACCTCACGAGCTCACTGAAAGAAACCGAATGAACCGTGTACTCATTTGTGATTCTTTATTACGACGTAATGAAACCGAACCATTTTTGAAGAAGCTGATAACTGGTGATGAAAAGTGGATCACGTACGACAAGAACGTGCGAAAAAGGTCGTGGTCAAAGGCCGGTCAGGCTTCACAGACTGTGGCGAAACCCGGGTTAACTCGCAACAAGGTGATGCTGTGTGTGTGGTGGGATTGGAAGGGCATTATTCATTATGAGCTGTTACCACCAGGCAGGACCATCGATTCTGAACTCTACTGCGAACAACTGATGAGATTAAAGCAAGAAGTTGAGAGAAAGCGGCCGGAATTAATCAACAGAAGGGTTGTGGTTTTTCATCATGATAACGCTAGACCTCACACATCTTTAGCCACTCAGCAAAAATTAAGAGAGTTTGGCTGGGAGGTGTTAATGCATCCGCCGTATAGTCCTGACCTTGCACCTTCAGATTTCCACCTGTTTCGGTCTCTTCAGAATTCTTTAGGCAGTGTCAGGTTAACATCACGAGCGGACTGCCAAAACCACTTGTCGCGGTATTTTGACCAGAAGTCCTAAAATTTCTATAGCAATGGGATCATGTCCCTACCTACAAGATGGCAAAAAGTTATCGAACAAAATGGTACCTACATTCTTTAGTTAAATGTAAATAAACTATATTAAAAAATGTTTTGAATTTTCTTAAAAAATGCGAATAAACTTTTTCCCCAACCTATGATTATCATACGAATGGAATTCCCTTTTCATTCGAAAGGTTTGTTGCCTTACCAATGGCTTAGGTTAGACAATAGATAACGGTGTAATTACAAATAAGTGATTAAAACACGGTTATTTTTTAAGATGTGTTAAAATCTTTCCGATGTCCTTTTTTCTCAATAGTGTGTGACACAGCACTATTGAGAGAAAAAGTCGCATCTGAATTAAACACTTCTTAAACCTAACACGTCTCAAACTTCTTCCTGCCCTGTTCCCAGTCTATCCGGGGTCGGCGCAGTATGTTTCCTCTTCCATTCATATGTCAGACGTCATCAAGCCATCCACTCCCTTTTAATTCATATCATCCATCCCACCGTAAAGGTGATGAATGAGTGTATAGAAAAGAGACGGAACGGACCATGTCGAGGGACCTGTGAACGGAGAGATTGATTAGAATGACAACATTCCAATCCATACTGCTCAAGGTTTTGGCTTAGGTTTTACAGCCGGCCGCCTGCCTGACACCAACCCTCTTTGGGTATGCTGTTGTTGGTGGTTTGTCTGGTCTGCACCGGGCAATCACCCTTAATCGACTTTTACGACACCATGGGATGAGTTGGGGCTGGCCTACTCTACGTTATTTGTTCGCTCCCAGGCCAGCATAGAAGAAACTAACACGTCTCAAACATTTTTTTGTAATAACACCGTTTAGCCTAAGTTAAACAATAAATGTTCACTAGATAATTGAGTTTATTTAAAGAAGTTAAAAATTAATTGAGACTCATTTAAACTTTTATAGTATTCCTTTAGTACGCGCTGAAGTACAAATTCAGAGCTACAGCTTGATGATTATACTGGTGTTCTATAACTAGGCAAGTCTTCGTATTAATCACATTAAAAAAAAATATTGGGCGCCCTTTAATTCGATATGTGCGTGATGGTATCGACAGACTTTATATTAAGCACGTGCTGATGTAGCTCTGACTGTATTTCGTTAATATTTATTAATATGGGAAAAAATGTAGATATATTTCACATACAATTAGCAGTGTAATAAACTGATGTAACTTGGACTAGGTATTAATTTTAATCGTTTCATTGACTAGGGCAGTAAATATAATAAGATGAATTCTAGTTGAAGTATAATTTTAATTACACACTTATATACGTTTATATGTATAAGCATACGGTTGTTGAAATTTCAGTATTAATATACCTCTATCTACTTCTCCGGGGATAAGCCAGCGTGTTTATGTATGTATAATAATGTGTATTCTATTTAAATGCTAGTTGTTATGTAACTTCACGGTACACCATTAAACAAACATAACTAATCTACACCTAAAATAATTAATGATCAGCTACAAAATCCTTTGACTACTAAGCACAACCTATTTGATCTACTACGTAACAACCGTCGATCGATCGCGAACACCTAACAAGCCGCTGAAGCCTTCAGTTACGCAAACAAAAGACTACAAGACATTTACAATTTACAAACTCTTTTAATTGACAGGGTCTATATTTGGCCGAACAAGACCCTTAATTAAAAATTAATCAAAACTTTTAAGGGTTTTAACGTTTTACATCGTTTACATGCAAATCGTTTAAAATTGCTTCTGAAACTAATTGGGTTTTTAAAATTTGGTTTGCCAACCATTCTTGGCTGGCTAACAGGCGGAAAATATTTTCTATCCCTAAAATTAAATGCGTCAATTGTTTGACATTCTTCTTCTTCCTGCCCTGTTCCCAGTTTATCCAGGATCGGCGCGGTATGTTTTCTCTTCCATTAATATCGGTCAGACATCATTAAGCCATCCACTTCATTTTGATTAATATCATCCATCACACTGGAAAGGTGCTAGTGATGAATTAATATATAGGAAATAGAAAGGACCACGCCGAGATACCGATTAACGAAGAGAGTGATTGGAATCTCAATCTTTTAATCCTTAAGGTTTTGGCTTAGGGTTTACAGCCAGCTGCCTGCCTGACACGAACCCTCTTCGGGTATATAGTTGTTGGTGGTTTGCCCTGCACCATTCGGGTGTCCCAAGGTGTAAACACAGAGGAACTAGCGGTAATAAAATTTATGGTCACCAGTCCAATGACCGGCCTTAGCAAACATAGTTTACGCAATTTAAGGCGAAGTCACTGCACTATCGAGCTCCTTATTTATATTGAAATTATAAAACAATATTATTTATTATCAAACACCTAATGCCGCTAGAAGTTTTCATATTACCAATGGATACGTAAAAAAATGTTTTTGTCTTTAATTGACACAAAAATTTGGTAACATAATTTTAATAACTGTATTAAACAAAGATTTTGGGGTTAGAAAAAGAATTTCGAAAAATTATGATCTTGAGGCGTCTTGGGTGACCGAGCGGTCAGGCACCTGCCCGGATAACAGCGGACGCGGGTTCGATTCCCGCCTCAAGATAAGAATTCTTTTTCTAACCCCAAAATCTTAGTACTAATTTTTCTAACATTTATATAATGTTAAAATTAAAATCGAATAACTGTATTAAATTCTAAATACTTTGTACAAGTTATAATAAATAACCAAATACTTTGTACAAAGTATTTAGAATGAATTATTGTGTTATGAGATGGTCTTTTTTCAATGTTTAACTTTTTTTCATTACAGGTTACAGGAATTGCGCAATATAGATACAGATATCGAGAAATCATCGACCCCATTAATTTAAGGAGGAATTTAAGTAGGACAAAGAAATAGTTGGTAATGTATTGCAGCAATAAAATTAAAATGCAAGAAAGATTTATCCTATTTATTCCGGACCTTACTTCAATGAATGTTCACGTTAATGGTAGGCAAGTTTACTGATAAGTTTATTTGTTTGGAATTTTTGTTAAATTAAACTCAAATTAACAAAGATTGCAAGGTAAATGAACTGCAGTTGGCTTATCTTGATCTGTAGGTAGAATATTGTAACGGTGTGGAAGTCAAACTTTAAGTTCCAAATAAAAAAAAACCCATAAGTAATTATGACATAGTTATTATCAACAACCCTTTGATGTCTCAACTGGGGCATATAAAATGAAGAATATAATTGCATTTGGCGATGTAGCTTGAAAATCCCTTTTAAGACTCCCCCGGCAACTAAAATAATTGTAAGTTGCGACAGGATATAGTAGACGAAGACTTATGCCGAAACTAGTAAGTATTATATAAACTTATGGAAACGTGTAAAGTATCTCATGCGGAACCCCGCGCACGCTGCCACAGATAGCTAAATAACTTTAGTGCATCCTCTTGGGAGGGAATGAAACTCTTGAAAATATATTTTACGGCTTAGCCCGTTTAATTGGGCGGAGGTTTCGCTAGTTTTAAATTTTGTTCACATTAACGTTTTCTTTTTATCATGTCGCCCGATTCTAGCGCGGCGGTCGTAAAATTTACATTTCGCCCTGAAAGGAATTATTCTGCATCTTCATTGTGTAACAATTAAATGTGTTTTCGACTGAAACTTGTTTGTGTACCGAATATGTAGCTTAAATAACATGACCAGTGCCAGAATTACGACTTGTCCTTCTAAAACCCTATCACAGAAGACATTGCGAATAAAATATGCTCGCGAGTTCGCAACTGAAGTAAAAACGTGAACCTAAAACTGGTGTGACTGAAAAATTGTAACTGAATTTAAAATATGCAGAAGATTTATTACTTAATATATTCATTCATTACGCTGTGTTTTTGGTGCTACAAACATTTATGACCCTATCATTTGCATAATATTTTACCTTATTTAATACAGTTACTTAATTGAAATGGTCTACTCAAGAAAAGAAGAAAACAAAAGAAGATTCCTACAATAACAGTACTCCATTATTTGACAACTGTGTTCGAGTGTGTGGATAGAGTTTTAATATTTTCTAGCACCATTCGAATTCAGTGCTCGAATTTGGATTTTCTTCAAAAGAATTTTCCGAAGACACCTTATCTGCAGCAGAAGAATTGAGAACATCGAAACCACTTGCTGTATATTTAATATGATTTCCATTTTAATAAAAATTGATTATTGTTCTCCTATATTTACACGAGTACCTCATTTGAATAAAAATAACTTTCACTGATAATTATTGTACAGTATATAACTATAACTGATTCGTAGAACATAAGACTAAAGTTTTATTTTCAAATGGCTGGTTGTGTAACTTGTGTCATATAGGTAGGTATATATATTTTCTTAATATTAGTAGATAGTTAACAATCGACTTATTTATTTATTAAAGTGTAGATTATATGACCAATTATTTATATATCTACTAATATTATAAAGCTGAAGAATTAATATGATTATTTATCTACTTATAATAATTTCATCTCGGTAGAACCCCATATATTAGGTACTTATTATTATTACTTAATAGAAGAACAACTGTCATGGATTGACTTCATGGACTTTGTTCAATTCAATTGTTCTCAATACAGAAGAAACTTTATCAATTCGTAAATACTTTAGTTAGTACCTAGCCGGCTTAATAGGTGAGAAAAGCCATCACTTACTTTCCCTTGTTTTTCAGGGGATTTTATTGGAGTTTGGCTACTGTTCTTTTTAATTAGCATTGGACTCGTCCCTGAGATCGATTAGAGCACTTTTACTTTTAGGGACGTTTTTCCTGAAACATTCACAAAGAGAACAGTTGACAACATACCAGCACAAACAGCAAACTAACACTTACAAATCATGTATCAAATAAACACTACGCTTGCGTTAACGTTTTTTGTAATTATTTGAACATTTAAATATAGTGGTTAGAAAAATTATTAAAAAGAAAAAAAGGGCCTTATTTATTGAAAAAACGTTGGATTGGCATATGTATCACTCAGGCAGCCAAGACTTCTTTTTCCTATATTATTTTCTATCCTTTTTTCCTTACATTTTTATTTCGTAAATTGTGTTGCTTTTGATTTTGTTCAATAAATATTTTTTACACTGTCCCCTATTATTCACTAGCCTAAAGCAGATTAAATACAGAACAAGGGACTAAATACAGATAATACGGGGATGTCAAAACACATCTGCCTCCCCCTTGGGGATAAATCGCCTCGATTTATGTATGTACTCAACTACTGTCCCAGTTCACACAAATTTGCCCCTACCAGGATTAGATTTGGTTAATCAGGAAGGATGGGATTGGATCCTGAGACCCCTTGGCTGATAGCCAGCGCATCTGACCTTACGACCAATCTGGCTGCCAACTATATCTTTAATTAGCAGAGAAATTACCATAATCTTAAGCTGAGATATTAAGTCACTGACTAACTGCTGCACTCAGAGACGTCAAATAACGTTAATGAGTACTTAACGTCAAAAAATGACAATTCAAAACTAGATTATATATAGTCTAGATTTGAATGAAATTTTTTGACATTAAATACTCATTAAAGTTAATTGACGTTTCTGAGTGCGGCAGTAAGTAAGTTTAATTGTTAACGGTTGCCAGGAAGAGATTGATTTTAGCAATAAAGCGGCCTTATTGTACCTACTTTTCCGATACTTTTGTTTAATGTTTCTTTTGTTTGTATTTTTGTTTTTATTATTAAATGTAATTAAATAGATATTCCTATGGGCTCCGAATGATTGGCTCGCATAATAAATACAAAAACATACATATATACATACATAAATCACGCCTATATCCCCGAAGGGGTAGGCAGAGGTGAACTAGCGCCCACGTTTCGCCAACTATGTCAGGTTCCATGTAATAGGTGGCGAGCCTATTGCCATTTATCGGGCACAAAAGTCGCAGCACATAGCTAGGTGGTATAAGCGGAACGCTGCTGCCCATTCCTCATCACTGATTTATCCTTAGTCGCCTCGTACGACACCCACGGGAGAGATTTGGGGAGTTAACATTTGTATTCTGCTCTGCCGTCACCACACGGCATGTCGCCGTAAAGTCTTAAGTACCGTTAGCTTATGATCTATCTCGTATGGTTGTAATGCCGTCACCACACGGCACAAATACAAAAACAACTTCGAAATAATGGTCTGTCGCCTGTCATGTCACAACCACATTTGAAGTGAGATGATTGGATGCTTAGTTGTACCTCTCTTATTAAATAGTAGAATGATTAATAATACAAAACAAAATCTAATGAACTATGAGTAAATGTCAAAACATAGACGAAGAATCGGACCCTTGATTCGCTAGCCAATACGTGCGTATGCCGTATTCCTTTTGTAGGGGAAGGTGATCCAGAATAGGTATACAAACTCACTCTCGTTTAACAAAAATCATTTTGAAAATGAATAAATATTCTCGTCAGCCTCATTGTTTGCTCCCTTAAGGAGGCAGGAAGAAACTAGAGTTCACACCCTCCGTCTTGCTTATGTATTGACCATTAATAGCTTAATTTTGTAAACTAAACTGAGTCTGTTATAGTCCACTTATGTATGCTTGTTGTTCATGTATGTATATGATTTTAACGGCATTCCAAAAATTACTAAGATTTTCAAATATTTTTAAAGAGTGATGAGTAATGGCAGCATTTGTCTCATACCACCTAGCAATATAAGTACTGCGATTTATGTGCCCGATATATGGCAATAGGCTCGCCACGTATTATATGGGACCGAACATAAATGGCGAAAAGTGGGTGTTAATTCACCTCTGCCTACCCCTCGGGGATATGGGCGTGATTTATGTATGTATCTACAAAGATTTTTTCAAACAATACAGAGAACTTTTTCTCACCACCAAAATCTTTGTATTACTAATTTTTCAAACATTTTTATATTATGTTGAATATTGTTAAAATCATATTACATACATCATAATTGTAATGAAAGCTAAGTAAGAAATAACCATGACGATTGTTTCGTACTTAGATTCCCTTACATGTATAGTCAACTTTATACTTAGGCACATGCAAACGCATAGACATGTAAAGATAACAACAGATGTGTAAACAAAACAATTTAATGGCCTTGCCGGGACACATGATCAGATGAAGCAAGGTTACACACAGTTATCACGACAATCGCATTCTTGGGTACATCGAACCTAAACCATAATGTACCAATAATTGGTAGAAAGAAAATTATTTCTATATTATAATTATTGCTTCATGGTTCAAAGTTATGAAAATTTTCGGCCAGTTAATTAATGTTCGATTGGTCCTAGTCCGACTGATTGCGACAGACGTGGGTCCGAGTTGGGATATCAATTTTAGTAAACTTCCGAACCTCTCTTACTTTGCTATAAGTAATCTATTTCATTGGACTAAATTTTTCTAACATTGTAATTTACAAATTCAAATTAATAACAATTTAATTATTGCAAAAGACTAATGAATATATTTATTACGATATCATCACCATCACCACCTCAATATTTCGGAATTCATGTCATGCGTTATTATCATCATTCACCTTTAATTTTCACTGCTGATGGAGCACACCCCGTCACACACAATCTTTACTACTGATGGATAAATAAAATATTAGGTTGGGGAAAAAGTCTTTTCGCATTATAGTATGTATAAACTTGTAATAAAATCTCTTTGGCTATACTTTTTGTATCTGGCTGGTTTTGGTATCATTGAAAGTTTAAATGTTAAAGAACAGAATTCCAAATTCAAATTAGGAAAATGTGTGATTTTCATTTGTTTTTCGTACCGCCAAGATGAGTGAATCTAATGAAAAAATTCGATACATTTTAAATTTTTCCCCAACCTATTAGTTGTATAGGTCACAAGTCTACGCTAGCCCAGTGAAGAATTGTAGGTATCATCATTATCATCATATTATTGCTACTACCCTGATGCTACTGGCTTACTGTAATTGTAGTCGCTGAAACACTTATGTGAAAGATATATTGTTAAACCCAAACTGAAGGTTACAAAATATCACCACGGGTCTGTTCCCCCACATTATCCCGCGAGTGTCATACAAGGCGTCTAGGGGCAGCACCGTTCTTTTATACCAGCTATCAATATACTGCAATTCACGTGCCCGATACATGGCAATAGTGCATGGGACTATTACATGGGACCTAACATAATTGGCGTAACGTGGGTGTTAAATCACCTCTGACTACTCATAGGCATTGGCATTATAATAATATGGTAGCTTTACTAAAAGTGCTTCTTTCTAAACTGGATTATAATGTTGGAAAATAGCTTAGTAATGGAGAGTATGTCGCCGACACTTTAGCCGCTGAATTTTCGGTCGTGTATTCCGTTTAGCATGACACACGTAACGCGCTTATACAGTTTGCTACGCGACGAGACATTACGTGATATGGTTCTTCGTGTTCATCCAGTATCGAATTACTTTTTAATACCGAGTTATCAGCAAAACCAAAAATAAGTAAATAATATTTACCCTTGACCTTGAAAAAACCAATTTGGGGATTGGTAATATTCGTATGGGGATGTACCAATATTACCAACCAAAATATCCAATCCGCAAATTGGTACGCATAATACTTTCGACCGATGTGTCTTTAAATTACATCTCTGAACACTACGACCGTATTCGGCCGAACTTTCGGAGGCGTAATTTCAATAGATGTGTCGCTACACTACACTATAAAAACATCTACCCCCGAATACAGAAACGCCAAGTATTTTCAAAATTAACGTTTTTCCATGCAAATTCTGATAGGTAACTTAACTTTTTAAGCGATGCTTAAAATTTGGGTTGCGTTTCTGTATTCGGGGGTAAGTTACATCAATTAACAGCTACTTACTACCACCATATATGTGATGAACATCCCATAGAACTTGCCTGTATTTTAATAGGTGTTTACGACTGCTGACTCAATCGGAACCAACTGCTTAACGTTCCTTGCGAAGAACGGAAAAACTCAAGACATATTTGTATTGTAGCGAAACTTACTCGGCTTACCCTGGCTAGCTTGCAATGCAAAAACACTGCGGGATCCCTCTACCTTCCTTGCCCATTATGCTTAAAATACATATGTATAGTATATATATAAGCATCATCATCATCACCAGTCCTTTAATGTCCCCACTGCTGGGGCACAGGCCTTCTCTATGGATGGAAGAATATAGGGAGATTGGGCCATAACCCAAGACGCTTGCCCAGTACAGGTTGATGGGTACTAACGACTGCAGATGCAGCTGGGACCAACGGCTTAACGTGCCTTCCGAAACATGGAGGAACTCTAGACAATAAATGTTTTGTCACCCATCCAATGGCCGGCCATTGCAAACATTGCTTAGTTTACACAATCTCAGGCCAAGCACGCTATGCCACTGCGCTAGTGAGCTCCTCACACCTTAAACAAACCATAAAAAAAAGAAATAAAAATCACAAAACATGTAGTCCCAACGTTAATGTATCCAGAAACAAACATTTTATGGACACAGAAAAGAAAAGGATTGGGGCATGATATACAATCTTTATCCCAATCCGTAGAATAAACCTATGATCACTGGACTTCCCTTGATCTCAAGGTTTACTTAACCCGATCAGGGACCAACACGAATATCGCAAGGAAATCTTCATAACGTTTCCAATCTGTTTACGCAGCCCGACCATTTGGCTTCCGAATAATGTTATTACAAGTTGGAAGCTCCTCGCGAATTCGGTAAAATGATTGTTCCGGGAAAAAACTTCGGGTAAGTATAAGACTAGGCGATGGGAAATAAGTTCAGATAGAGCTTACAAAGAAGTCTTACGTAACTAAGCAATTTAACTTGCCGAGGACATTGCTGAAGAAAGTAGCTTGGTTTCAATATTGCTTAACCTAGGCTTTTGAGCTGTTAATCTCTTGTGGCTTTACACTATATACACAATATCGGATAAACTGCTTACTGTAAAAGCAGGATTTAAGAATTTAAAAATATTTGAAGCAGAAGTAAATATAGTCCTGTTCCGAGGAATTATTTGGTCGTAAATAGTCAATGAGTACGATGAAAAACTAGCTGTTGTGTTACGGGCTTTAGTTAAGTAGCTATTTTAAATTATTTTTGGGGTCACATACCTAAGTTGTTAAGTGGTAGAATGACTTTTAAAAACAAATATAAGAAAACTATTCGCGAAACGATGGACGCGGGAATCGAACTCGCGTCTTCAGGAAAGTAAATAGTTTATCCAAATGTGTGTGAATACTCAACTTCGCTGCGTTTATCAACGGAACGGGCTATTTTTTTTATATCACTTCTATGATAAGTGATACATCAAAATTTTAATTGTTGTTTTATGCTAAGGGATTTTTTTAAATATATTTTATAAGAACTGGAATCATTAATACCTGATTATTTTGAAATATTTCATACCTCCTTTTCTTTGTAAATTAAAACTTAAGAGTCAAATTTATGTTGACTTAGGAATATCTATTGGGCGAGAAAAACATAAAAGAAAACACCAAATATGAGTAATTTACGTGTATTTTCTTATGTTCAAAGACATTTATACTTCTTAAAACTAAAGTGCATAAATAGGAAAACATTTATGTACAGACCACGTAGGTCGACAGCCTGCTATCGACCGTTCAACACTTAAATTAAGTGGTGTTTCTCTACGAACAAATCGGAATTAATTAAGTTACCCACGCCCACAATCACCCTGGCCAGAAATTGTACTGAATACAGCTGATGGTGCTTTTACGTAACCTGTTGTTAAAATGATCATCCACTCGAGAAAAGTGGCGAATCTATTAGAAAAAATCTTACTACGAGAGTAGGTTGGATGGTGCGTCGAATTAGACCAGCTTAACACAACCAGTGTTTGGACGACACAATATTCGAACAAATACGATACAAATATTGAAACTGACGTATTACTGATAAAACAACATGGCCGACGACAATCGTCGTCACGTCAAATGTAAGAGTAGTTGTGTGCCCCTTGGAAAGTAATTCCCAGGTGTAAATATTGTTCTGGCATTTCTTTCAGTCATGTTATATTGCCAAACATATTTTCTTTCCCCTGAGGAGATTTTCTCCACGTCCCGTGCTACGGGAGCTGAAGGAATGGGTGTGGAATGAAATAAGTTAGAGGAGATATCGAGCCACTGGAGAGAGTGCAGAAGGAGGACGTACTGCGTGACCTAAACGAGGACTAGAAATGGGATAATATTTTTTAATGGGTAATGATGCTTTTAGGTATATTTGATGATAATATACATCACATATGAGTAACATAATAATTATCTCCGAAGTGCGGCTAAACACCATACTATGCTAGCCTATCTTGAACCGTAAATTTGAAAATTAAGGTTTAAATTGGATTGGAATTGGGATCGGCTATGGAGTCTGTCTCTCAGCTATCTTTTAAATAACATTCTACTTGTAAAGTTTTCACGCATTAAATATTTAGAATGAACTATTATCTTTTTGTGAATTATCGTGGATAGGTAGATAGATAGTATATTATTTCACTCGATTGTTACGAAAGATACCGTTACGGTTTGCTTTTTGTAACTGTTTCTTTATATTATTTTATCGTCGGTATTCAGTATCTATAATCGGCTAAGTATAGAGAGTCATAAAAACCATAGCCGTACCTGTGCAATAAAGCCATAATAGTTGTACAAATTAATCATGACATACATCGGATATGAATTATACAGAGCAATTGTTCATTATTTAGGATTAATTTTACGTCACATTGACACTCAAAATATTAAAACAGAACTTAACTAGTTTGTAACACTTATGAATGTCATGCTTTAGCCTAGTAGTTCATAGATTTTAGTAAACATTCACAAGTAACACATAAAGATTTAAGTACTAATATAGGTCTATAATAGGTGTAGGATTCACAATAGTTAGTAATAATAGGTAGCGGTTTCTATGACTAGTCGGCGTATCATTAAAACATAAAAATTAAGTCATGATTTTTGTATTCAACCTTTGCTACGTTTATTCAGATTTAGAAAGTAATAGGCTACTTTCCTTGCCACATTTCGTTTCAACTTCCTTGCGCTCTGTCCACACACATACCACACAAATATACACACATAGCAAAATAAGGAACTTAGTCACAAGTTTCACATCACGACCACCCATAATCTTCCTCAACGACTACTATTTACAAATACTTAACATTTTCAACTTAGCCTAAAGTGAATTGTGCAAAAGCGCTTACATTGAGGTAATAACTTACATCGTGATTACTGGTGACTACTAATTGACTATTCATAAAACAAAATATATTCTTTAAATAAACACATTACATTAACGTATTGTCATGGATCCCGATGTCATAATCGATATATTGAGTAGTTACAATAACAAACACCCAAAATTAGTTTAAATTGAAACGCTAATTCAGCAGGTCCAAACTGTTTAGATATAATAGCAACGAAATTTATATTGAATGGATTAAAAACGAACGTTGGACACATAAGCGACTAAATCAAGCAGCCAACTATGTACCTCAGAAACTTAATTCGCGACGCCGATAAAAAAATATCTAATAGCTTCCTTTACGTTAAACAAGTGGGAATTTATTGATACTCCAGTTAGCATCATGAAAATGCCTCGTAAACTTTATACAAGGCCGTAAACCGATCCACCGAGAAGTTTCATTGCTGCCATTATATTACTACGCCACTCCTCGATATTATTTTTGTGGTCTGCTCCTTATTCTCGTCTTGGTCAAGTTTGAGTTTGGAAGATTGGAGTTTCTTCCACGTGTCCCCCAAAGCTTTGCTGAAGTGATCGTCGACGCCTTTTGTTTGTGTTTTGTCGTTTTCTTTTGACCTTGATGTCTGTATTTGCCTCCATGTGTCGCCGAGTGCTTTAGCGAAGTGATCGTCTACTGAGAGACTTGCGTCATCTACTTCCATGGCAATAATTTTGGTAGGCTTAGGAGGTTCTTCTGGCTTGAAGAGAATAGGACTGCTGGCTCGGTCTTTCATGTTGGGTTTAGGCGCTGGTTGCGCAGTACAAGCGCTTTCTGTGTTCTTCTTGAAGAGATTCATGTAGTCGTCCCCGAGAGAACGTCTGAAGTGCTCGTCGATAACTGGATCGCACATTGACATTGAACCTATTAGAAACAATTGAGATAGTCAGTAGTGTATTTATATAGTAATGCATGAATTGACTTCAATGTGACTTCAATTGCATACAATCATTACAATTATTGCTGCTCTATTAAATTTACTTTTTAATTTAGTTCTGTTAATTTCTGGAAATTACAGACCTCTTCTCTAGAGTGATCTCGTATTATGTAACGTCTTATAATGAAAACCCAACTTAGGTTTAATTTTATATCATGTAACATGATATAAATGATATAAAATGCTTATAAAACAATGTCTGAATACTGACATCCTTCCTCTAAGACTAAGCATACAAATGTAGTTAATAATTCACAAACATACCGGGAGGAGTATCATTGCTCTTGATGACAGAAGGACGGTTGTACGGTGGAGGAGCTGGCCGTGACCGGAGCCGCATATCTATTGGTGCCTCATGTCTGCTTGGGTACTCTGGTGGTGCTCCTGTCAAGAAATATACTTATGAACCTATTCTAAATTTTTAATTAACAAATATAATTTTTTACCGTTCACAATAAAGCGGAAATTTGACGGCTGGTTTGGTCGAATGGTCAGCTATCGGCCAAGAGGTCCAGGATTCGATTCTTGGTAGGGTTTGCAAATGTTTGTGTGATTAGCACAGATATTTATCCCATGGAATAAAGAAGCCTATTGCTACATAAATAAATTGAGGTAAATCGGTAGATAAATCGGGCATGTATATCGCAGCATATTGCTATAACAGACAACAACAACTTGACATATTATATCTAACGACTCTTCAGAATAGAGAAAAAAATAATGATATATATGTTACGAATATTTTTAAACAAAATTATTATCATAGCCCAAAGTAATTTAGCTACTTACATCACATGAATATAACGGGTTCAAATGCGAAATCCCTAGAAAATATGTCCATAAAGGCAAAACTCTAGAAATTCTAAATGTTGGGTAAACCAAACCATTACAATGCTAGCACCAAACTCTGCCCGCTTTAAAAGCTGACCCACTTGTAAAAGCTATCTAGAAAAGCGACATTACTGAAACTATCCAACATACTTTTAACAACATTTCGAAGCAGCAGTAAGATAACTTAATTATGAGTCAAGTAAGGTCAAAGTTTGGTGTTCGTATAATGGACAGAGTTCCACAGGCCAACTAAAATTATCGCTTCCGCCCAAGTAGTAGAGTACATTTTCAGAGAAAGTTATGGACGTTCGATACTCATGTTGGTAAGTTCTGCCTGTCCTATGTTTCGTGATGAATGAGGGTATGGTTTTGTAAACATTATGTCCATTTTGTTTTACATATACTTTGAATTTATGATGTATCTATTTAGTTTTTAGATAAACAAATTTAAAATATATTTTATAAGCATTTTTTTTATTCAAAACCGTCTTGAAGTTGAATTATTTCTTATGTAATTTAGCGTTTCTTAAATTAGTCAACAATTATTGAGAAGTCCACAGTTTTTATTGAATTGATATTCTATATTTTGAGAAAAGTTTCCTGTCTTCATTATGATTTTTGGGAGTATGCTATTCATTGACGACGACAGGCTTATGCTTAAACAGGTTATTATAATTTTAAGAGTTTGAATCATTATCTTAGGTACTCGTAGATTCTTTTCGACAGCTAAATTTTCATATCAACATCCCTTCTTGGAAAATGCACACGCATTTTTTACATTTGAAAGATATCAATACAAGTACCCAAAGAGGGTTGGTGTCAGGCAGGCGGCCGGCTGTAAAACCTAGGCCAAAACCATGAGCACTATGGATTGGAATGTTGTCATTCCAATCACTCTCTCTGTTCATCGGTCACTAGACATGGTCCATTCGGTCTCTTTTCTATACATTCATTCATCACTAGCATCTTTACGGTGTGGATGGATGGATGATATGAATCAAAAGGGAGTGGATGGCTTGATGACGTCTGACCGATATGAATGAAAGAGGAAACATACTGGGCCGACCCCAGATAGTCTGGGAACAGAGCAGGGAGAAGAAGAAGAAGAATGTGAATAATAGAAAGAATAACGTGTCTTCTTTTAATTTGATAAGAAAGATAGCTTTGAAGAAGAATTTACCGACAGACAATGGTTCAAACATTTACTACCAGTATTAAAAGAAGTATATTCAATACTTTTTATAAGAGGAATAGGCATGATGACTAATTTTGAAAAACTATATCATGTTTTTCTTACGTGTACTTTACTCAAAATATTATATTTTCGTAAAAACTTGATTTTGATAGAAAAAAACATGTTTTGAATAATGCAATTTAAAATTTCCGCCAAAACGCCGAAATAGCAATGGCGTCTGTGTGACGTCACTATTTCGTAAAAAGGCCAGTTTCTATATTATGCTAGTGAATTAGATTGGGAAATAACATGTCAAAATGGAGATAACTAAATAATGACGTCACGCGGCGTTTTAGCAAATATGGCGGATTGCCAAGTTTTGTACTTTTATTTTTATAAAATATATATATCAATATTACAAGTATAATCTGATAACAAGTGACTATTAACGAATCTCCTTAACCTAAATTATTATTTTAAATCATTACATCAGTGATTCTTTGTTAGTGTCATCATCCCTATTGAGTCCAGAGAGTATAGATTGTTTAAGATGACTAACTGCCGCACTCAGAGACGTTAATTAACTCTGATATGAGTACTTAATGTCGAATATTTTTATTTAAATATTATATATAGATCCGGCAAGAATAGCGACTAGCTTTAAACTGTCACTCTTTGTCATTAAGTACTCATTACCGATAATTAACATCTCTGAATGCGGCAGTAAGATGGTTTTGGTGATTTTGATTGTTTTGATTTTGACGTTTAGTTAGATTTTGTTTACCTTTTCCATTAGTTGCTAGGTTAGCAGGCGCATCATCTGCTTCATCGGAAAACTCGCCATCACTGTGTGGTTGCGCACGCGCCACCGAAGCGACGCAGCGTTTCTCGTTAAACGACTGTGACCGGAGCGCCATCTTGCCATTCTCCCTGGAATCAAAACAAATATTGCTTATTTCTTTTGTGGCTATGAATTATTGTAATATTTTAAGTCAGTTTTTGATATATGTATAAATAAAATTGTGCCGCGTCAATTGAATTCTATTTTTAAGTACGTAGTTAGATATACAGGTATTATAAAACTTTACAATTTACACTGTTACGTACTTAAACATATACTTCTAGACCAGAGCGTTCTGTGGCAGGCCACCGTAAGAAATAAATAAGTAAAAATTAAAGTTAAGTAAAGAATTCATTCAGGGAGTGGCAGTAAAATTAATCCACATTAAGATTCACAATACATATTTCCAATGTCTTTACAATATAATATAAGTTATTCTATTATATTCTCTATTACCTTGGCCTGTAGTCAGGAAGTCGCGTGGCTCTTCGTTCCCTGCGCCATTTGCCGGTCAATTCCTTGGGCTGGGTTCTTGGCGCTTCTGGTGAAAGAGTTCGGTCGCCCTCTGACTCTCCACTGGAAGCTGTGCTCGGAGTCTCTGGAAGTAAAACGACATTGAAAATATTTACATTTACTCAATACAATACAATAATTTCGATTGAAGTTTTCGACATATTCGGTGTTACTACAAAAATGTGTTTAAGACGTGTTTTGATTAAGAAGTGGTTAAATCAGTAGGCCTAGCGCGGGACGTGGACAAAATCTCTCTCCACCACTTGAAAGTGTTTTGTCTCAGGATTAAGTGGGAGTTAGAGCGAGATGAAAATATTTTCTTCTCCCCGAGGATATTTTGTGCACGTACCGTGCTACGGGGGCTGATGCTCTCTGTTGCAAACTATTGACCAAAAAATATTCTTAGACAAAATTGTTTTTTGGTCAATAGTTTGTAACAGAGAGCACCTCTTAGACAAAACTCGTCTTAAACACTTTTTTGTAGTAACACCGATTATATTTATTAATTAAAAATAGCTGTTACAAAATCATTATCTGTTGCAACAATACAATGACAGCTTTTAATATAAATATTTGAAGAATATTTTATGTTTATAAAATAAATATTACAAACACATAATTATATTTTCAGTATAACATAATTTATATCTTTTTAATATTCATATAACAAATATTTGATAACATCTAGACGTCATTTTCATAAACATTTAACAAACCATTTGTACAATTAAGAATATCCGACGTTAAATAACAGATACGAAGTCTATTCAAAATTTAAATTAGGAATTGGGGAACCCTCATCTTAGATCCCGATTTTCTTAATTACATGGAGCGGCGATCGAAGGCACGATAAAATTCATCGAAGAGTTTGTTCATGAAAAAAAAAAGTTTTCCAATCTTAAATGGGTGATTGATAAAAAGTTTGTGCTTTGTAACGAAGTGAAATTTCAAATACCTACTATGGAACTATTTTTCAATTGTCAAAAAGTCAATATTATACCTTTCCCTGGCGAAGCAACCCATGGTTGCCACAGTGGCAGATTGAACTTTGGTGATTGAGGTGGTTCCATCGAAAGGAGATGCAGATTATTCAACGAAGTCCGAGCCAGGAGAAAGAGATACGTCGGCAATTCCATCATCACAGGACATCGACGGTCTGTGCCACTTAATCAGACCCTGGCATCACATATTAACACACAACAAACACCAACAAAACCGGTATCACAACACTATTTTCTCAAATACAAATCCACTTTACTGTGACTGATAAGTTTCTATTGTATAAGGCGCTAGGATTCCCTATAGACAAGACATTGGCGTCCCGGCACAGGTAACACTGAAGGCCGACTGAATAAAAAATGAACTGGAAGAGATTACATTGGAATAAATAAATGAGATAAACAAAAAACAAACCGAAAAAGAGCATCACGCTACATCCACGCGGCCGGACGTTGCGGCGCTTCCTTCGAACCTTAATTTACAGGATGATTAAACAAAAACAACGCATTTAATTTGATATTAGATTAATGAAAGCAATAGCATTTTTGTAATTCAAATTATAGGTCATATAATTAGGATGAAGGATGAGAACAGTGTTATTTTTTAAGTCCAGCAAATATTTTTATCTCTGCTGATACAATATGGAATATTATAACAATATGTCCAACAAAGGACGTGACGAATATTGTCTCTAAACAACACCTCTACATCCAAAGCGAACACAAAAGAAATGATGAGATCACAATATTATTAACAATACAGTAGCGACATAACATTATACAATATGTATCAAAGCGTGTTGTAATAGGTAAAGACCTCTTTTTTTAAGTTAAAGATTTTTTTAAACATTACGTAAGAAAATTCTTTAGCGACTGTAAATTTTCTGTCACGAAAAGTTTCTAATCTTATTTGGAAGCTGTTTCTATTAGGTCTGACTTAAACAAATGTAGTTAATATTGCTGATGAAATTTGCTACCGCAACGTACAAGTCAATGCATGACTTTATCAACTATTTTGCTGCATCCTGTATCTAGAATACATCAACCTGTTCGGTCCATTCATGAAAGTGCGTGAGCGCAGGGCGCGGGGATTAATGAACCCCCGCACCGTCCTGCCTTGCTTCCCCGCTACAACCTGCAGAGGATTTGTGTTTGTGCAAAATAGAACTGTATTTATAAGACAACACGGACATTTTCAACTCAAACGCCAGTTTTTACTGCGTGCTAATTCAAATCGGACCGTATTACGTACCGGTAGAGTTTTTATTTCGCTGCGCAGTTAGTATTGGGTTTTAAATTACGGTGGTTGTATCCTTGGAAGGTTGTTTTTTGTATGATGCGAAGGAAGTGTAGAGGGGGCGAGGTAGAACTGTGAGAAGTTGCCGCACATCTCAGTGAGACCGTATAAGCATTAGCTTTTTATTGTATAATAGAGTAACAGAAAAGGAACCGACACAGGTAGGCCTTGGCGCCGCTTTAACTGTGTCTAAGAATTTCGGCAAATAGGTAATAAGAAATCAATTATAGAAATGGTCTTAAACGATTCATTATGTAATCATGATTGCATAATCGTACATCATTTTTACAAACCGAATGTATGCTAGGTACGGTATATATAATACGAGTAGATAAAGCTGTTCTTATAAAACGTAAATTGTGTCCCATTTCCCTTTTGATTCATATTCTCCATTACACACGGGATAGGGGTATAGTGATGAATGAATAGATAAAAAAGTGTTGGACGACATGGAGACAGTGATTGGAATGACATCATTCCAGTCCACAAGGTTTCGACTTATGTTTTACAGCCGACAGTAGCAGTTAGTATCTTTGGTTACATTAGGGCGCAAATAGGCTGTCTATTTAAGCTGCTGAAGGGCTTTACCTATAGCTTCTTTTATATTCCTGGCAAAAATTAAATACGTCACTAACATTAATTCTAATAAACTTGTCCCTGAAATTTTAGTGTGTTTCAAGTACATAGTCTATAGTCTGAATTAAATGAAATTTCCTTAACACAAAGAGGTCAGTACTTAAGCATCTGTAGATAATAATAACGTTATGAAATTAACGTTGAGCTTAGAGAGGCGGGGTGTAGAAAGGCTCCTTTTCTCAACGTAGGCTGCTAGAGACATCTCAAAGAAAACGTTTTCTGAGGCCAGCGAGGTATAATTAAACTGTATTTGTTGCTTTATTTTCCTGGTAGCTTTTATTTTCTCTACGGCCATTGAAGCGTGGCAAGACTCCGTTGACTCTGCACTATCGAGGTCCTCGTTTTTAGAGTTAGTATAAAATAATGTTCGATTTGCTGCGAACAGTCTTTTATAACCTTTTGGTAATTTTAAATCATTGTCTTCATTAATATCTGTAACGATAGACACTATGGACAATAAATGTATGGCTTTGTACATAAATAATGTATATTTATTTGACGGTCATTAATTATGTGGAAAATAAGTAGGTACCTAGCTAATTTAAATGCCTTTTTCTATTAGATGTTAAAATGACTATCATTGAGTGACATTGGAATGCAATCATCACACCCATTCAGTACTATCATAAAACTTTAAACATTACAACGCTAGATATCCCGGTTTCGATTCAGTGTATGTCAAATATCTGCCATTAATGATATTAATATGCCAATGTAAGTCACATATTACAGTTTTAAAATTCACGATATAATAAATTCTGGTAGTGTAGGTTTAAAAATCACGTTATATTAAATAATTCTGGCAGTATAGGTATCTATATATCTTACCTTTAGGTAGAGGTAAGATATACCTACACTGCCTAATGATAGAGCCATCCGAGAAGAAAAATTATAATTTTTGTATAGCCTTATTAAGGTCATCGGAAGATCGATCAAAAGTCATACTTATAATTCTGGATTCATCCTCATACTCATACATTGTAGGTATCATATTTTTTTTATAAAAAATATTTCAGCAAGAGTAATGTTTTGTTTAAAAGATTAAAAATGTCCTTTGGTTGTTCGTTTAGGCATATAGAATGCCGCATAATAAATTACACAACACGACGTGTGTTTTGGGCTGATTGCGAGCCATTGTTCATTATTGAATGGACGACCTAACAATGTTCCTTTAACCCTTGTAAGTAATTCTTGAAATTAACTCCAGTTCAGAGCCCAATTAAAATCAACAATCGAATGTCAAGTTATATTCATTTAGTTAGATTGAAATTAAGCATTGACTAAAATAACCTACACATTTTACACATCCATTTGTTTTTTTTATTTGCAAAAAAAAATTTGCAACAATATTTTTTTTATACAAGCGTAATTTTCGATTGCTCTTTCGTTTGTCCTAAAATGTTGTCCTTCCATTCCAAAATACTCTTAGTTTGTCCCAAATCAATATCGAAGTTGTGCTTCGTCCCAATTTACTAGTCCAAGTGCCAAGAGTTCAAAGTAGCATGAACGATTTGTTATTCTTAAAAAAAAAAGCTTTCGATGCACCACGCGAAGATCCGGATGTAACAAAAAAGAACAGTGAAATTGTAAGGATGTGTAATTCGGTGGGCCGTATAAACACCAGGGGGGCTGTGTCGGCTGTATCTCATAACGTATTTATGTATGTTAATGCATCTCAAGCCTGGCCTTTGGGTAGCTGGTTAGCTGCACGAACATCAATTTCGATATTTAATTTCTTCTTGCGATTACATATTATATTTAATCACTAAGCGAATAGTTAACACTAAGTACAATAGAAAAAATGCAAGCGTGCCAAGGATACTGAATAGTGTTATGTTAAATAATGATTGAAGTACATAAGAAGCCTAGTATATGTGGTAGGCAGTTCGTTGAATGCGGCATTGTAGGTTAATTGTTATAGGTTACGTTAAGTCCTATGGCACGGGCACGTAAGTCGCAGTTATTGGTGGGTGGTATAAGAGGAACGCTGCTGCCCGCCTATTAGGTACCTACTCATCGCTGTCTTTACTCTTAGTCGCCTTGTACACCCGCGGGAGAGATGGGACAATTGTATTCTGCTCTACTGTCACCATTCACCACATAGCCTATACGATAACAATAAACAAACTATATATTATTACTTTCTAGTCCTAATGATTTTGGCTATTTGGCCATATTTCACCTACAAAGCTGAAAAACACTCACTCAAAAACTCATTAGCAATAACGTTAAGTTCATTAAGATCATCTTAGTTTATTTTCACAATCTGTAATGTATCTTAGTTAATTTTAACAATCTGTAAAGTAGCTGTGCCGAGTGGTGACGGCTGAGTAGAATACAATTGTAACCACCCCAAATCTCTCCCGTGGGTGTCGTACAAGGCGACTACGGATAAATCAATGATGAGGAATGGGCAGCAGCGTTCCTCTTATACCACCTAGCAATGTACCTACTGCGACTTTTGTGCCCGATAAATGGCAATAGGCTCGCCACCTATTACATGGGACCTAATATAATTGGCGAAACGCGGGTGCTTGTTCACCTCTGCCTACCCCTTCGGGGATATTGGCGTGATTTATGTATGTATGTATGTAAAGTAGCTTAGTTTATTTTCATAATCTGTAAAATATTATGTTAGTTTATTAAGTCTACAATGCATGCCGTAGCTGTCTTTAATTAAAAACTGTACTTAAATTAAGGTTTCTTAGCAATTTCTAGCTGTAATTTTTGTTAGTACTTGTTTTTGTTGTCTGCCTTTAAATAAATAAAAAAGTCTGAGCGGAACACTCGATATTGGCGAAATCATAAAGAAAAGGCCATAGAAAAAAGACGAAGAAGAATAAATAAATATAACGTTACATACGTACGCAGGTTGAAATGGTCCAAATTATGATAATCGATAACACAGGATATATATCTATAGTGTGTGTAATTCAGGCAGTTGAGGGCTCGGAATAGCCCCGGGTCTGCGAGCACGCAATAAAACAAGTCGAGACGATCTGCGCACGCATTCCGATACATTGAATTTACATACATGCCATGCGCGGCGCAAGCCCAGGTAAGTTCGCATTCTGATGCAGTCGACTCGGTTTGGGTGCACTGCACATATTCTTGAAACATTAAAATTCTTTAACGATGTAAGAAATTTCATATTCTCGAAATATTGAAAATCTGTGACGCGTTGGTAACTTTTTTTTATTTTTAACTTATTTTTTTTTAACACGAGGATGCTTCCATTCTCGTGTTTGAATCATTTCGAAAACTGCTATATTCCAGATATAAGTTTTATTGACAGCTCCCTTGAAGGAAGGAGTGTGAAAATAATATGTTCCCTGGGTTACGGGGACACAATTTCATGCACTACAGTTCCAGTTGTAGGCAGCATGCATATTTGACTACCTTCCCCTATCCCCATTAATAATTTTAAAATAATATTAGGTGAATTCATGTGGTATGGTCGATCAAGATGGAAAGCCAAGTCTTGAGTGTTACCATTAATCTTTATCTTTAATAAATGCATCTCGATTTTGGAATCACAGTTCCACGTACCTACTCAGGCAGCCAGTAGCGGCATCCGTGTCCGCCGGCTGCGCAGGCGCACAGACAGACTATTCGCTCCGGGGCACTTTTAACAGCACGAACTAACAGAAGCCAACCAACGCATGGACGGAATAAATCATAATTTTAATACTTTCATTGTAACAGGAGGTAAATAGAACAGAAATTCTTTATTAAGCCACTTGAAAGTAGTATGAGTTAAATAGATATTTTATTTATTCTAAAACACATGTATCTACTCATGTAGGTTTAAGCAGAAATATCAGATAGAAATATCATCTTCATCATCATCACCAGCCCTTTTAATGTCCCCACTGCTGGGACAAGGTCCTTCCTTATGGGTAGAGGAATATATAGATATTGAGTATAGTCCACCACGCTGATCCAGTGTGGATTAGTAGGTAATATAACACCTCTGTAGATCTCTGCCTACGAAGAAAGGCATGTATTTATGTATTTTGGGCAGTCGAAGCCTCTTATTGTTAAGGAGGTAAGCCTTAAAAATGAGAACGTTTGTAGCTATCGGTCCATTATTGCCTAAACTTAGCCACCACGCTGGCCCAGTGTGGATTAGTGGGTAGGTAACACCTCTCTAGATCTCTGACTACGGATAAATCATTATGTTATGGCATTATGTTTCCGATATATTTTGAAGCCTTAATATTTACATAACAACGTATGCAGCGCGGAAGGCGGATGTTTGGCGAAAGTGCGGGAAGCGGTGGCCGGCCAGGCATTCCGCATTCTTGCACCCAGTTGGGTAAGCCCCCTGTTGAATATGTCGATTGAATTGTAAATCGGTCGATAAATGCTTGTAAAAATATGTATTGTGAAATTATGTTTGATGTGTTCCTTATTTGCATCGGGTTATGAGTTTACAGTTCGGTTCATGGCATCTAGGAAAGACAAGAGCGTTCCACACGACATTACTTACTCCTGCCTTCATATCAACCTTTGATTTGAGATTACCTAATTGTACAAATTTCTTCTATAACTCGTGTGGTACTATAAAATACTTACATCAATTTAAACATTCTCTGAGCTATTTTACGATGTGTAATAAAGGAGTACCTATTATGTTAATTTAATTTATTTCAAAGTGAATAACTATTCCGAACTAAGTTAGGCACTTAGTAAAGAATAGTGGTATACATTGGAACACTTTATGGTTGGTTATGTAAGGCCAATTTGCTATGAGGGCTGCGTAGGGATTCAACTTCAAAGGATCTTTAATTAAATGTTAATTTCTCAATTTGCGAGAGAACTTCTGTTTGCGCCCTTGAATGGTTAGTTTAATTCAATTAGGTACATTCTACTTTATTCGCTTGGCGTCTATTGAAAAATAAATAGCTCTGCTCTCAGTGAGGCAGACAAAACAAACTAATTCATTCATTAAGAAATAAAACTGTTTTGCATTATCTATTCTTTTGTTTTGTAATTAAAAAGTAAAAGTTTGTGCTTTGTCAGTCTGCTGTATCATGATGATACGTAAAATTCAAATCCTCTTGTGTTTTTTAACTTTATTGCTTTGTAATTATACCTATGTACTATATAGTACATTGTTTCATTGCCAAATAAGTTCTTTTCGGTTCAGTTTATCGGTCACATCAATTTAAATAATTTCCACGAGTATCATCATCACCAGTGATTTACCACTGCTGTGGCACAGGTTTTCCCTATGGGTGGAAGAATATAGGGACGTAAGGGGACAACCCAACACGCTGGCGCAGTGCGGATTCCACGGGCGTTGAATTATATTTCAAAAACTAAATTCGCAATTGTATTAATCATGTTATACTATACTTATCTCTCAACAAAGAAATGATTATTCTGAATTTTTTTTTTCATTTTTTCTAACTATCCCTAGTAAGGACGATCAACTCGTCTAGCACCTGTTAAGTTTCCAATTTATTCACTGTTTTCATATTTCTCTTATCTCTTACTGATCAGATTTAGTATATTCCGTTCCGAAAAATTAAAAAATCTTTGTACTAATTTTTCTAACATTTATATAATGTTAAAATTAAAATCAAATAGTATATTCCGTTCCGTTACAATTTAATATATTTTTTTTAATAATTTCTATTACCTATTAAATAAACAAACTTCACAAAATGTAAAATTATGCTCGCAAGTACTAATGCATGCCTACATTGAAGACAGATCGACACATACATCTCTTATTTCTAAGAAACCAAAAAATACGACTTTTCTTATAAAGGATGAATATTCATCATATCGGAGACAGCTTCGGGATGTTAAGTGAACACTTCAATCCCGCTCTCCGTCTGATCGTTTTGTATTGACTGTACCGATTTATACCAGACCCGAGATTAACATATCCATTTCGTTGAGATAGACGCTTCATACAGAATAATTGATCGATAAAGTACCCAAATGACGGGTTTCAATGGCTTTGGAGTGATGTAAATTTAAATAAATGAAAGAAACCCTATCCCTATATAAATATCTAGAATTAATTATGTTAGGTACAACAATTTTAGGAGTTAATTAATTTTATGTATTTTAGGGAAGCTCCTACACATTCAACACGCGATTTTTTTACGGGCTAAATAACATTTCCATTTTACCGGTTTCTATTCCTTATTCTACCTGTGCATAGAGGTTCATATTTTAATTCCAGTTTCGACTGAATTTTGATTATTGTATCTTATAAGACATTAAAATACAACTTTTTGTTGTAGACATAACTTGAAAACTATGTTTGTTGGAAGGTAGCTAAGTGTTAACCTAGCTATATAAATTTACAGAAATTTATGTCATCGCAGTTTAGCCTTTCTATAGTATCTTTAATTCATAAATTTACAGTTTATAAAATATCCTACCCGAAGTATACCTGCGTCCGAAAATGTCGACCACACCTCTCTTTTGTATATTAATACAACTGCTTTAAAATATCGAAACCTCTACCAAATCCGACACCCATATCTTTCAAGTCCAATTTATTGAAATCAATTTATTACCCAGTAATTATTTATTGATTTTTAATAAATACGGCAAAATTATGCAACAGGGATGATGGTAAGAAGAAAACACCTAACGTCATCTATTGAGCGATCTCGTAACGAAACAGCGGTAGCGCCCTCTAGGCGGAAAAGCTTCAGTGTCCCAAACTTTCTATAGATGGAAGCGCTTTCATCCTACCGTTTGTTGAACTGATTTTTCGAACAGAGGGCGCTGCAGTGCAAACTAGAGAATTTTCGAAAACAATGAAGGAATATAATCATTATTTTCTGATGAATTCAATATTTTTTAGTTTTATATAATATAAATAGCACATTTGTATTTATTATAATAATAAAAAATCAAAAGCGTTTTGATATTTAGTGCAGAATATTTCTTAATTTTAATAGACGGAGCATTTTCTTCTAATGAGTATAATGAACTCGTAGGTCAAACAAGAAATGTACTAAAATATTTATTAAAATTTGTGCTGTATTGCCACTGTACGGTCAACGGAACTTAGGACTACCCAAAACTGTCCATTTTCTTCAGTCGATTGTCAACCTTAACTTGTTGGTAGAAAAGCACAAAGTCGATTGACAAAATTTTACTTTTTGTGGTAGCCTGGCATGTTGTCACTGTACAATATAACATTTATACTGAAATGGTGATATTGGCAAATTGAAGAGCTAGCACAAAATATCAATGGCCATTTATCATATACGCGTAACGTCCGTGTCATACACCCGATGATTGAGGCTTATTAGCAACGAGCAGTTAGTGTCTGCAGCTAACGCGATTTTGAGCTATGTTACCACTCTGCAACAAGAGTTATATTGGCGTGTAACATTGCGAGTAGGTCCAAGATTCCAGCCCCCGGTCTCAGAGCGTGACGGACGCATACCGCCGCGCTCAGTTGCGTCAGCAGCGCGCGCGCAGCATTTCGCCCGTGACCTTCCAAGATGCTCGATAAAAAACCCCATTAATGGTTGGAACTATTGAAATAATTGTTTTTGCTCTAATGATGCTCATTAGTCGCAGCCTTACCATTGCAAAGGCATACATTACTTTCTACCATTAAAAGATAACGAACAATTTTACTTGAAAGTAATTGAGAGTCCCTCGGGTTTCGAGTGATTATTTTAAAATAGTGTCTGCCGTCATATTTGTCTGTGCCCCCTTATGATTATTATTATATGATTATTTATGAATTAAAACTTTATAAAGCTTTTACTCGAAATTTTATATTGATGATTGATTATGCTGCTAGTGGGAAGGATATCATTTCTTTATAATCATCTCTCTGTGAGATAAAGGAAATGGATTTAAAACGTTATCAGACAGAACATTGCGAGCGATAGATTATTTTGGGGCAGAAACCGGGATTGGAATATTTATCGCAAAACTGTCAAAACAAATCAAATCTTAGATAGAACGAACAAAGGCTCAATCTGATTAACTGGCCCATCAGCGCTAGTGGTGCAAATATCACAAAATATAGGCATACACTGGCGTTGAGGTCGTTAAAGCCAGTTAATAGCATTTTCAGTTTTCAACAAATCAAGCAAAAAATCTATTATTGCGAAGGTACCGTCAGCCTTATTGATGACCTTTTCACAAGTTACTTAGGGTCTCTTCATATCGGTCAGACGTCATCTAGCAATCCAAGAATGTATAGAAAAGTGATCGAACCGGCCGCTGTACCGAGATAGTGATTAAAATGACAAAAATCCAATCTATACTGCTCAAGGTTTTGGCTTAGGTTTTACAGCTGTTAGCTTTATTGTGACTATGTGCCAATCAACTTCTGATGTATGTGCTACAGTTAAAATTCATAGCTGAATAGATCAAAACTACAAACAGCAGTAGTAAAAGTTCCAAAAAGTAGTGTTGAAGGAAGCTCTTATTAAACTAGGCATCACACTAACCTAAGCTTACGGACAGATAGAGCAAATATATTTATTATCTCAAGTTCCTTCATACTTCAGAAGGCACGTTAAGACTGTAGTCCTGACTGCATTTGCAGTCGTTAATACCCATCAGTCTCGTTAGTTAGGTAAGATTATATAGTGCTCAATTTAATAAAGTCTGAAATCATTAAAAAATGTTTATGACTTTCTTTCATATTGTACTTTCATATTTACTATACAGCTTAGATGTCTGAAATACCAATAACGGATCGGCGTCCTATTTGCGTATTAGTTTTATTTTCTTTCGGTTTGAAATTAGCATCCAAATTCTAGTGCCCATAATAGTTTTTATTTGTAATGGCTGTTGTTCGGAGAGTGAGATTCTTGTGCATGGTTAAAATATTTTCTAGCTTCCTATTCATTGCTGTATCTCATATATATCATTAACGCAATACGGTGTTCAGTCGTGGTTTGGGATCAAAAATTACAAATTGGTAACTGTTATTGATTTCCATTTTCAAATTTTTGGAAAGCTAACTGAGTAGTTATGTGTTGAAGAGTTTTAGACATGCGACCTTTTTGTTACATAACGCAACATTGCTCCACGTACGATAGCCGCGTTTGTGCGTTGTAGCCCTGACATGCTTCACTGGATTGCAATTCAAGTAAGGAGATCCCTTATGCGGCGCTCATATTGATAGCCGACTTAAAAGACGGGCCTAAACAAAGCTTATGAAATCTGATCGACCAACCTATTGGCACTTATCGATCGATGACAAACGTCTAAGTATGACGTAAGATATAAAAATTGCACCAGATTATTCATGTCCAAAGACTTTGACAGTCTGGAACAGATTGAGGATGACTAGACTATGTTTCATTTATGTCTTCCACGACGTCGTTGCATCACCTCCGGCTTCGGTAGGTAATACGTAGCCGTTGGAATGAACTCCAAGGAATGTCAGTGGCACGGAATCGGACAGACATATTGTTTACAAAGATTTTTGCAAGAATATGTAACGCTTTATTTGTACAGAGAACTGCAAATCATATAAGAATATGAAACAATGGTAAATATTATTTCTTGTTCTAAAGGTTTAATAGACAATTCATTTACTTCGATAAATTTATTATATATTGGAAAGAATTAGCTCTTCGAATGATGGAATACTGGTTACAATTAATAATCTTTATTTTACGGTGACTTAATGACCTACTGAAAACCAAACCGCCGAAATAATCTCGAAAATACAAGCTTAAAAATTGGAAATCAGATTTGTTTGATCTTATTATGTAAAAAATTATATATATTTTATTATCTATATAATTTATTAAAATAATCTGCAAATTATTTTTTGAAATTCTTCTCACTAAGGCCATCTTTTGTTAATTATATTTATAAATACTCCTACAAAATGAGCGACCGTTGTGGTGTTTAATACCGAGGTTAATAGTAAAACCAGTGTGTGTTCGCAGCTACGGCAGTTATTAACATTCCTTGCTTATTATTAATAAGTACAGACACTAAGCATTTTACGTCATGCTCCAAGAATTTCTGAAAGAATCAGAAAAACAAAAGAATAACGTTCCGATCATTTACAAGAAGGTAAATGTGAAAACTTAATTAAACGATGAAATATATTGCAATAAACGAAATAGGCATGTAAAATCCATGGTTATTTAAAATTAAATTTTTACACAGGTTTAGGGGACTGATGACCCACACGAGGTGGTACACTTTACAGTGTCAGATGCAGCAAACTTGGTGGTTTTTTTTAGCAAGAAAGGTTAAATTGTTGTACATAATTTGTAATACATAATATTAAGAGCAATTTAACACAATTAAAATAGAAAAAGAAACATCCAAGATTTCGAAGCACCAACAGACCACCTGATATGGGAATTAACACAAACCATCGGAATCTCTGAAAACTAGCAATCTATCCGTTCTGTAAAATTGTCAAAAACCGTCGACGACTGGTATGGTGCCCTACTAGTGTAAACTACCAGTAAACTACCAGGGCAGCATACGTTCCACAGATCTTAATCTCGATCGAGCTCGCCTGAGGAGTAAGGAATGTGACCGCAACGCTGAACCATTTAACAGCTGACCGCCAAATTGCTTGGAATATTAACTTCTGTCTCGGTGTGAACGTGAGTGAACTTGAAATTATCATTGTAGCGATATCAAAGAAACCGTATGGCTCAGTGCGATCTCACCATCTATAAAATACTCGAGTCATACATGGTAGACATTATTGTGATTAATCAATTACCCACTGTTGAAGTGTGAAATATTTTCTTATTATAGTAATATTATCTTGTTTAAGAATTACAGAGCCATCAGTAACTTATTATTTACCAGCCAGGATTCGATACTAATGACTTTACATTTTCTAAATTAGAATCTTAATTTTTAAAAATTATGTCTAATTGTATTTTTTCACATGTAGTATTTGAAAGAATGTGTTATTGATAGCTATACTAGCAAACGGACACTTACTATCATTAGAGTTGCTTCTCATTGGCCCTCAAATCTAATACTCACTCAACTCAACCTTTGTTGTTTATTATGATTATCGTTTACCAATAAAGATTAGCAATATTATGGCAGTTCTAAATTATAAATACATTTTTCTACTTTGGCTGTATAGTATAGGTTTCATAGAGCTTGCGGTAAATAAGTTTTGAAAAAATTGTAACTTTTCTATCAACACTGCCTTCGTCTTTTAGATCGAAACAATAAGCGAGACGGCCCGAATAGCTGGAATAGCAGCACTCTCGCTTCGCTGCCAACGAAATGGAATCCGTGGTCATTAGAAATTCTACTCTATGATGACTTCATTGCTATCGGATTCCTCTGAGTACGAGGTGTCGGCTGGACACGCACAGTGCGAATATTTGCTATCACCTGACCGATCAATGGCTTGGAATTCGTTAATAGTGATCTTGAGATCGATACGTTTTTGTGTACCACTTTTCACTTGTACAATTTACTATACAATGTTGCAGCCTGATATGTTTTTTTTACTGTTTCCATTTAGCTAGGTGTCGTGATATTTTTTACTACATCG
This sequence comes from Cataclysta lemnata, assembly GCA_963931975.1. Taxonomy (NCBI): domain Eukaryota; kingdom Metazoa; phylum Arthropoda; class Insecta; order Lepidoptera; family Crambidae; genus Cataclysta; species Cataclysta lemnata. The sequence continues at coordinate 6,973,218 of OZ008343.1, forward strand.
AGGCATTTTATATAGATTTTGGAATAATTCCCAAAGATTTTTTACGTCATGTGTTTTTGATCATAAAAAGTTCAATAAATATTGAAACTATGTTAGTATAAGAAATGAAACCTAGATAATGTCTGGAAGATTTATTGCGATGTTAAAAATAAAATACAAAGGCAATAGTTCACTGTAAAGTGAGCTCACGAAGTATTTGAACGACCACTTTAGTGCGGTGGATAATTCGCAGAATGTTTATTACTGAGCTTCCGAATAAAGCAGTTCGATTTATGTCTCTGAAAATAATATTCTGAAAACAATACTGATCGATGGGTGCATACCTCACCTCGGAACTGGAGTCGGCTAAGCAACCTACATTCTGCATTCTTTTAGAAACCGTAACACGCCGACGCCGCCTCTGCGTTCCGGATATTCGTGCGCACGCCATAATCGCCCTAAATTCTCACACAGTAAAACCGATTTCGATTCATCGCAACCTGTAGAATTTCAAGCATTGCATTTCTAGAGAGCTGTAAATCGGCGATACTATATCTACTTCTGATTAATAAGATAAATTGATGGTAACGGATAATAAATAATTTTTAACAAAAAAGAATCGACTCAAAAAGTAAAAGGAATTGTTAGTTTACAACCCAACAGAGAAAATCATATTTTACAATTTATTTAAAGTAAAGATAGTTATAATTATTTAAATGAAATTTAAAATGAGGATTATGTGGCTACAAAATCTCATCTATAAAGTATTTATTAATTGAATACCTAACAACAGAGGCGGTAATTGTGTATGTAGATCCAAGTCAGAATGTTTATATTAGTTTTGTTAGTTTTACAATTTTGTTTTAAGCGAATTGGCATGTATGTATGTATGCCGTGTGGTTATGGCAGAGCAGAATCAAATCTTCACCGCCTAACCGCCCTCAATATCTTCCGTGGGTGTCGTACAAGGCGACTAAAGGTTAAGACAGCGATAAGTAAGGGGAGCAGCGTTCCTCTCGTACCACCTAGAAAACATATTGCGATTTAAGTGCCCGACAAGATACCAATAAGCTCGAGCCACCTATTACATGAGACCTAACTTAATTGGCGAACATGGAACATGGTTGATTCACCTCTGCCTACCCCATTTAGGATATTGGCATGATTTATGTATGTATTAGCAGAAACAATGTGAGACTAAAATGTGAGAAGTCTGGTCAATTACTTATAATAGAGCTACCTACATTACTTAGCTGCGTAAGACAATACACATCATTCCCAGAGGTCGACTTGTAAACCATATTCATTCCACAGCAGTGGTGAAGTGGTTCTAAATAATTTAACGATATTCTTGTTATAATACAATTCAATAATGATAACTTCAGAATTTTGTGATTCTTTATTAAATAATTTTAAATCAAAGAACTTAAGTAAATTGGATGGCGGACATGTATTACGCTGTGCATAAGGAAATATACACGTGAACAAATTGACAGAAACCAACAGTCCGTATTCATTACCAATTGAATAGTTGGATTGTTTTTAATTTTACAATTTTATAAATAAACAAAAGAGGTTAGAATTTTCAAATTACGTGATGATGCGTGACTTCTTACCTTTATGATTATTTGGATTCAAAACCCGGATCTCTAAGCGACTTGTTGTCAGGGTTGATCATGAATTGCAGAAATGTTTTGTGTGTGACGACATGATTCGACTTATGTATAATACGAAAGACTATTTCATGGTTTCACTTGTCATTATCATAATCACCAGCCTTTTAATCTCCCAACTGCTGGGGCACGGGTCTAATCCATGGTTGTAAAAATATAGGGAGAATGGGCCATAACCCACCACGCTGCCCCAGTGCGGGTTGGTGGGTATTAAAGACTGCAAATGCAGTCAGGACCAGCGTGATGCACGCTCCGAAGCGCGGAGGAACTCGAGATAATAAATTTTTGTTCACCCATCCAATGACCGGCCTTAGGGTACATTGTATAGTTAACGCAATCGCAGGCCAAGTGCGCTGCTCTAGCGAGCATCACTTGCGGAGTTGGCAATTAGTTTTCTCTTGGTTTGGTGTAGTCCGTTTCGCTTAAGCTATCGTTGCCTAGCCCGGCTAGCATGACCGTCGAAACACGATATGTTATAGCCACAGATATATCAATATGATATATCTGTGGTTATAGCCATTTATCGGTTTGAACTGTCAATGATCCATAGGTTTTTGACAGTTCAAAGCGATAAATGGCTTTATCATATCGTGTTTCGGTATCGGTATCAGTCATTGTAGCCGGGCTGTAATCATGTGCATATCGAGGGCAGCCCTATGAGATTGGTAAAATGAGCAATGTTCGGCGACGTCGGTTAGAGAGCTGTGTTGCGGCCAAATTCCTGAGCGCTTTCTCTGTGCTGTGTCAAGCCGAGCGCACGCACGCCACAGGCAGCGCACACGCAGCCAACGAAAGTGAGCGCCCGCGTGCGGCACACCGCGCTGTCATCGCGTTGCATAATTACCGCGGTCCAACCATTGTTTGTAAACAGCCGAGAACCACAAATTGCGTGATCGTATTTTGATTAGATACGCATACCGACACCGATAATTGTAGGCATCAATAAACATAATTTAGTCGGGATCAGTTTTTCACGAACTCGCATTCTTTCTTACATAAAATGTTGCGTTTGCGCCCGCCGATGCAATTGACATTTACTGTTTGCGACTCACGTGCGTTGCATTCGGTGCATATTGCAAAAAGAGGTGACCCGATGTTCTCTACCCTAGTAATTTTCTATGTCGATATACAAATTTCGCAACGCGTGTGTCTGAAAATTAAAATGGAGACCACCAAAAGGCAGCATTAATCCTTTGGTATGCGGATACTTCTGCTGAACAGAAGGGTGTCTAGTGGACACTATAGGCCTAGCACGGCACGTGGACAATATCTCTCTCCACAGACAGGGTCTTGCCACGGGATTTAGTGGCAGTTAGAGCGAGAGGAAAATACTTTCTTTTCCCCGAGGAGATTTTCTCCACGTCCCGTGCTACGGGGGCTGGATTGTAGGTCGGCGAAATTCACTCGGGGGACATGTTTCACTCGTGCTGCATTCTCACAGAAAGCTCTGCTTTCCCATCAACTTTAATTCTATTGTTATTACGTTCCACGGCGAAAGTTTCCAATCGTGGATGGGTCTTGAGAAGTTAACATTGAGAACCAGTGTTAATTCAGGGCAATCGCTGTGTCCTCTACCCGGACGTAGACGCTTGAGTGATCACGTAGAAAAATTAAGGTTGATATATCTCGTCTATTGTGTGTAGGGACAATATCTCTATACATACAATATTAATTTTACTAAAAGATTAATTACCTATTGAAATTTCGAAAATTACCTACTTCAGTTTCAAAATAAGACGTACTTGCGTCTTATTTGTAGTGTAAAATGTAAAGTAATCGACAATTTGTTTAAGAATAATTAAAATTCTAGTTTAGTACTAAACAGAAATCCCGTCAGCTTCATGATTATGATAACAATGTGTAAGCACTAAACTATTCTTTAATTTTAACTTGAGATTAAAATCGTTTAGTAGAATACTAAAGCCGGTTTTCACAACATCACCTAAATATAAAAGGTCTTCTAAGATACATATTTCCCTTTTTAAATTAAATCAAAATACGAATGTATTTGGAAATACAAACCCTTACAGTTAAAGGAAAGGGACCCTTAAAGTTGAGAGGGGTTGACAAAGAGAAGCATCAGACATTTAACTAGTAAGAACGGCTATAAGATCTAATTCGGCTTAACTGCACTTGTCCAACAGCTGCGAAATGAGGAACTGTGCCCGAATCGTCAATGGTGCTTTTATCGCGAAACCAGTCCGACGTAACAATGGTATCCTTTGTGGTTTGAATTTAGAGAGGGTCACTTCGGTTCACTAAATTCATCGCTTGGCAAGGTTCTTTGCTACTTATAGGTTTTAAGTCGTCTACCTATATTTTACGGAAACCGTACAACACAGAATCTACCGTTATAAATATGACTACAATGCCGCAATAAGCCAAAAAGCAGTATCTCAATTTTTTGTTGTATTTATCGGATAGTTTTGATCAATTATCTATCTCTGATGAAAGATAGATCTTTTAAAAAGAATAGATATTCAATTAAAATATTGCGTGAGTACCAAATAAAAAAAAAAATAGATAAAAAAAAGAAGAAAATGGAATGTTACTTCCTTCTGTCTTCGGACAATCTCCCACGATTACACTATGTATGTACCGAGTAGGCATCAAAAAATAAAGCAATAAATTCACGCATGAACAATGTGCAAGGAATTACAGTAACTGATGGTCACACGGCCAAACAAAGGCGCTGGGAAGTGAGAAGTTATTCGAGCTATGTAAAAAATCATCAGTTATGGCAGCGCAGCGGCGCGGTCACTTGACTATCGGACGGAGTCAGCTGGACTAAGGAATGCGACTCGCCCACGGGCACACATGCCTCGGCAGCTGGAGTCTCCGTTCGGAAGCCATCAGCGGAGCGTTACATCATCTCTGATTAATTTCCATTGCTCATTTATTTGTTAAATGTCAAAACTACCCAAGCTGCAGCCGGGTGGATGTTTATAACCCTGTCTTACCTTTTCATTGCCATAGCATTATGATCATCCAATCGCAAGTATTTTAAGAGAACAAAAGAAGGATTAATACTCTAAATACTTAGTTGTTGGTTGGGAACAATATTGTAGAGCCCAATGCAATGAGAAAGTTGTACTGTAACAAACTATAATAGCCGCCATTGTCACTAAAAGATTTTTCAATATCTTCAGCCAATAATTATATTGTTACATTCACTAAATAACAAAATAAATAATAAAAATTATTCTAAGGCACTTGATTTTTAAACGACATTTAAAACAAGTTTGAATATTCGATGTTGCAATATTTAGAGAAAATTTTACAATCCGTGGTTATATGACGTTCGGTTGCGATAAAACGTTAGGGAATCATCGCGGTTATAAGACTGTTGTCACGAATAACCGAATTTACATACGATTTATTTGTAAATTAGGAAAACGTAATGTTATATAACAAAAGGAAGAGCTCGATGGCGCAATGGCTAGCACGCTCGTCTTGCAAATACTTAAAAGAGGCTGTTGGTAAGTAGGGTAGGCCGGAAAAATAAGAATAATAGTCCGACAACTTCGTGCGCGACCCTCGTGCGGTATAAGAGACGGTGGCGGGACGGGGCACCCCAGATGCCAACAGGGCGGGCGATGCGGGGAGGAGGGAAAACTCGCTCCTCGCCGCATCACCCACCCCCGCTCACATCTAGAGTGCCCCGTCCCCGCCACCGTCTCTCATACCGCAGGACGGTCGCGCACGAAGTTGTCGGACATCTCGAATTCCTCAGTTCTTCGGAAGTCACGTAAAAATGATGGTCTCTGCTGCTTCCGGTGTTGTAAATACCCACAAATCCGCACTCGACCTGCGTGGTGGATTATGGCTTATTATGACGGCAGGTGATTTTAGAAGACAAAAATGTAGAATTAAATCAACCAGGTGATATCACCTAGGTGATCACAGTGGATTAAACCTATTCTCCCTATTCCTACATCCATAGGAATAGCGTCTAGGAATATTGATGGACTTTACATTACATGAGATTTATCAATAGGTAAATCATTAACTTACCAAAACCATCGGAGTCGCTTGCGGGGTAAGCCGGGCATGGTTGTACCATTGTCGCAGCTCGGGAAAGTACATCCAACGCGGATTCCATTTTTTCCATTATTTCTGGGGAAAATAATGCTTATTTAGTTTATTTTTTATTTGACATAGCAAGAAAACATTGCGGAAGTACCGGCAAAACAGCACACCAGACTATACAAAACTGTCAAATGCCTGCAATCGATTGTCAATCTTAAAATGTTTTAATGTAAAGCACAAAGTTCACTGAGAAAATTTGCCATATTGTATCCTGACGTGCTATGTGTTTGCCTTGCAGATAGGATAATAATATGGTGTTGTAATTTATCTCTAAAACATAATTTTAGAAAAAAAAAAACAATCTTTCAATTATCAAGTAGAACTGTTTGATGAGATTGCGGTACGTAAAAAAGCCACAATGGTTCCATAATAGGTATAAATTTGATTGTAACTACAGAACAATTGAAGGCTATATATATATTACATGACGATGTTGAAGGGTAGACTATCCTTTAACACCCTTATGTATTATTAATAATGCTTATATTCTTGTAATTTGGCAAATTCTTTAATATAATTTATTTCATTTTCTACCAAATTTATGAATTCAAGGAACAAAACTACAGATATATCAAGAGCCTGAATCGACAGGTAAGTTCGAAGAAGATTACTTGGCAGTTCAATTGACCTATATTTCATATTACAACTGTCAAATGATCTGCGAAGTAAGCTACTTAGAACTTACTTGTCGATGGGCCTGAAAATGTTTGAAAAGTCTTGATGGGAGAATCGAACCCGCGTCTTCCGCAATCTGCACGGCTGTAGATACCACTCGACCAACAAAGTTCAAGTAAAAATGAAAATAATTATTTCTAAAATAATATTGTGGTCCCAATTAATGTCTGTCCCGTTCTTCTTTACCATTTAATTTCCTCAGCCAACTGTTTGTTCGCCTTATACAGGATTGTGTTATGAACTACTCATCATTAACTAGCAATTAATGATCCTTCCGAATTTTTTTGTCCAATTAAACTGTGACAAATCGGCTAAAAATGAATGCAGCCGGAAAATGTCACGGCGAGAAAAATTGTCTCTGTCGCCGTCTGGGAAAGCATAATATGCCAATACCTACTGTTTCGGCGGAAATTCCTCATATCGTAAACGGCTAGACGGTGGACAGACATACCTCGGGGACTGCGTAAATAACAGGAGTCAGATGATCAAACAAAGAGTTGTGAAACGTGGCGGTCGCATACCGGAGGTCGGGAACGTAGCCAATGGACCACTTTATTGGCGATCAGACTAACCTAACGCGAATATTTCATATTACACACATTACTTTTTATGAACCTTTAAAAAAGTTTAATAATCAAAAGAGATAAACAAAATTTACATAGATATTTCCTAGGATCAAACAGTGCATAAATTAAAATTATATGCGCGGACATCAGCACGTACCTAACCATAAGATTTTAAATTTTTTACTAGCGATTTTGCGTTTTACGTCCAATACATTAAAGCTAAAATCTATTGGAAAACAGATTTGTAGATACTGTTTAACATGTAGTTGATTGATTGTACAACTTAAGCATTATAAAAAGTATTTTTTATATTATATTTTATTGTAACAAAATATAAAATTAAAGTAAACTTCAATTAATCATAATATATTTTTTAACGATACGAGGAATTTATATTACAAATCGCAATACACGTTATTAGATAAGTTATCAAAAAGCAACTATTCTAAGAATGCAGCAACCATGGGCGCCTCACCGTTCAAACGAATTTTAAAGAATATTGAAACGTTATTTTTATTGGATAACGCAGACCAAATATTGTGATAATAATAAACGAGATTCGCATAGTCAAATCGCATACCAGGCGAAATATTTTTGTGATGGTCAAGCCAATATAAACAACTTTGTTATTGGTTAATTAACGCAATATTTGCCGATAGCAAGTGTGGTATTCGAAAAGATAAAGAGCATGCATTAACAAATGATAGAAAAACATAATACAAGTACGATTACGCGCATACCTCGCATAGCAGACAAATATTCATAAGAGGCGTTGATAAATCTAAATTAGAATAACGAAAGAATTCTTGGTATGTGGCGATTGTGGCGTACGTAATGACATTACATTTCCAGCCGAGAGATTGTTTTGTTGTGTTCTCATACAAGTCACGCGAGTCCGAGGCGTGGAAAAAGGGATGGGCAAACAAAGTGATGACGAACCTAATGATGAGGAATTTGGTACATCGACCACAATAGAATTTTTCTGGCCTGAGGCGTAGTCACGAGTGCGATGGCACGCCGGCCTATGGCCACGGGGTGGACCGGACCATTCGAATCATACTTTGATGGTCACGAAGCTATTCAATAGGACATTATAAAGGAATTTGACATGTTACCGCATTCCATCATTGTAATATAAACAGTGTGAAACGTTGTTGTCTCCGATCGCTTTTTGTTGGCTCGATAGGTAACGGCTAACAAGCGAAGGTTCGAGCTGTAAACTACACCGCTGTAAAATATTTTTCGATTTCTCAAGCTACAGAGCATTATTGAGCTGCTTAAGTTTTCTACTGACTTAAGAAACAATACTATGAACTTGTATTTTTAGATTGTGAATGGCAACGGAATAACTCATGACCAATTGATATCGAAAATCAGACCACCTACCAAAATTTTCTCTTTGAATAAAACAAAACTGTTATCACCTGCCTCTTAGTTAGTATCCAAACTAAAATTGATGGTGAAACCTTGACATTCCGAAGTTTAAAAATACGCATCTATTTTGGTTAATTGCGATCTCAATCCAATTTGAGCTTTGAATGTTTGTTGTAAGGAAAGTTTTGCCGTCTGCGTCGGTAGGTCGGGAGCCCGCATTTTAGGGTGCTCATTCTTTTACGACGGGAGCCACCCCTGCTGTGCCGGTGCGCACGTGGTAAGGGGACCAAATGGGTAGAGGCAGATGTTTCAAAGTTGTATGGATTCGTACGTATTGACCGTCTCCGTGCGCCGCCGCCGTACGCACATGTTTTGTATTCGGAAATATTTCGTCGACGTTCTAAGGAGACGGGTTTGCGTAGTTAAAATACTGCCGTTAAAAATAATTGTCGTCGATATGTAAAATACGAAAGCGTTAATTAAGATTAGATTCATCGATTGGTAGGTGATATATTCCTATAATATAATTGTAATGACAGTTGGTTGCGATGCGAGTGACCTTTCAATTTGGGTCTGATATGATTGGCTAGCGCGCTAGCACAATGTATGAGGTAAACGAACAATGTAGGTCGATATGAATTCCATTTGTATTTGATCATCCTTTGTTTATTACAGAAGTTGGGTATTTACATCTTTTCAATTTCTTTAAATTTTCGGTAGCGCCTAATGTCGCATAACGCGAGCTTATTTCAGTTAACGTTTCAAATTTAATAACTAATAATTTGATTAATCATAGTGTTAAGCTTTACTTTGATCTCGCTTCCAAATTCTAGTTTTTATTTCAATATTGTGTGTACTTTTAAAATAATAGAACTAGCTTTAATAATGTTACTTTAAAACCTAAATATGTACATAATAAAATAATTACCATTTAACACTAATGACAATTTTATCTAAGTATGCACTTAGATAATTGAATCATGGTTATTGACATTGGTAGAATTAGCATAGCAACATGTAAAAATCCTCAGTGATGAAATATTATGGGAAGTTTTTAATAAAGATTTTGTTGTCATATTTTTTTCTTCTCCTTTAATTCATAAGCATCTATTGTGAATAGATGCTTATGAATTAACTCATTTTTCATTTGCGGTGTTCATTAATTAGTTAACATTGTATTAAAAAAATATTCATGTTCAAACTTATTTGAAATAAGAACAAATAAAGAATGACGATCAAAATTTATTCTTGCGCCATTAACAAAAAAACAAAAAAGTGGTAATTACAGCGAACAATTATTCATAACTAAATTAATTGTTTCACTACCTATTAAAATATTTGAAAAACAGTTGGTCGAAAACATTAAATTATCAAACTAAATAGCCAGTACATACCTCCCTAAATAAATTTCATTGATTTTTCCTCCACCCCGTTTGAGAATATTGTGAGCAAATTTTCGAAAAAATAGATATTACAATAATTAATTCGGGAAAATGTTTTTCATGCAACCAACAGACTTTGGTTTATTTTCTAAGCGTTAACCTTTGCATAATTGATTGATATATATAAACTGATGCTGATGGGCTACTTAGGCAAGGTTAACAGATGAATTACACAAATATTTATATATTTTTTGACCAAACAGTAGCACTTAAGGACTGACAGTGGGATGAGCATATTTGACAGTCTTTAAAGCCTGACGTGCTGCTGTACTTTTTTTTCGTAGGTACAATGTTTCGTTATAAATTTTCAAAAGTAATTACATACATACATACATACATAAATCACGCCCATATCCCCGAAGGGGTAGGCAGAGGTGAATTCTCACCCGCGTTTCGCCAATTATGTTAAGTCCCATGTAATAGGTGGCGAGCCTATTGCCATTTATCGGGCACAAAAGTCGCAGTACATTGTCAGGACGGTAGTATAAGAGGAACGCTGCTGCCCATTCCTCATCACTGATTTATCCTTAGTCGCCTTGTACGACACCCACGACCCACTGACAGTGGGATGTGCATATTTGACAGTCTTTAAAGCCTGACGTGCTGCTGTACTTTTTTTTCGTAGGTACAATGTTTCGTTATAAATTTTCAAAAGTAATTAGAGATTTCTTTATTTCGCATCGGTGTTTGTAATGTAGATTATCTGACACATGTCGCTAAATATGAACTTTATTGGTAAAACCAAAAATGTTATACTAAATGTATGATATTTGGTTTTACCAGTAAGGGTGGCGTTAATAATCAGTTTTAACGGAATTTAATTATAAATAATATACTTATATTATACTGCGGTATACGTTAATTGGAGAGTGAGTTAAAATATTCCAACGGTTAACATAATTTATCGGTTCTTATGAATCTTGCAAAGATCTTTCGAGTCATTTGGTCCTGGTGTTAATTATACATAAGTGTGAGTTATCAGCCTATAAACTAATATAATAGATACACTGACTGCCAACAAAACGGGTTACTCATTCAAGAATTTGAAAAACTGTCTTTTGCTGACTGTACTTCGTTGTAGCCTCAATTTCAACTCACTTTATCTATAGGGCAGTTACCTACCTTGTCATAGTTTCAGAGAATAAGAATCCAAATACAACGCAATGCATAAAAAGTGTGAATTAAAATGACATAAAAAAGAAACTTAAAGGTACTGTTATATTATTATAAGCTTAGGTTCGTCACAAACTAAGGATTTTATTAGGTAGTATTTTATTTTCATACTTTCGTCTGGCTTACAAGCATGCAAAATATACAGAATAGACGTCATTTTAAACTAATATGGCTATACACCAATCATCAACGTACGTGTAACTGTGGTTGAAATTGTAAATAGGCATTCTTACAATACAATTTAACACCGACATAGCGTTTTCCTTCCTTGGTCCATCGTGTATAGTTAACGCATCGGCTCGTCCGGGGTCACATTGGCTAATCGGACGTGCGCTTTATCGTTTTATTTCTTATCAACCGGCTATAGTTCGACACATTCCACAAGACCACGTTATTTCGCGCAAGCCATCCGTCAATGTGCCCGTACCAGTCAACACTGCATGAGTTAGCGTGAGGCGAATTTTTTGCGAAGCGCCAATGGAACCGGTGGGTAACTTGTACCTACTTATTACATACCTAGTAATGTTATGTACCTACCAGCAGAGATAATGGAGTCATTGCTGGTTGGTACGACCGCGGCGTTTGTAATGTACAATGGACAACATGCGAATTTTGGTGTTGGTCGGGTGTATATCGATTATTCGGATTTTACAAGCAAATATACACAGAAATTAATAAAACAATATTATATTATCACATACACAATGTTTTGTTAAATTAACAATAAAATAATGCAAAAAAAAAAACAAAATAAGTCAACTTACAGAGTATATTTTCCCCGCGATGTTTCACTAATTATTTCAAAGCAAATAATTGTTTTCACTAGAATTGATGTGTTTATCAACTCCGCATGTCCTTCAGGTCCGTAGCAAACTAATTGTCCAAGTTATCAAAACTTCATAACAATCGAAACCGGCGAAGAATAAAAATCGATAATGTACCAGAATCCCATTAACTCCTTTAGAGCTGTTGTGACGACACGATTCACGATTACTTCAGTCTCAATGTTAAACTTGTTAACTTCTACCGTTTATTATCCATTGTCCGTCAAATGCACAGGTTTATTTGTTATTATTTCATAAAATCCAACTAGCGCGCCACGACTCTGTTGACGAAATAGTCGCGTTTGACATTTGAGCCGAGCCCACTGCGATTGGAATCTGCGGAATGTCAAATATTTTCAGTGTCGCCATCTCTGCGATGGAATGTGAAACAGCCGCGAGGCGGCGCATTGGACTGGCCGCGAACGCTACTCGTGTGCCATGCCATTGTGTGCTTGTATTTTTGTAATTATAACATCTGCCTAAGGTATTAGGAGCTACATGCACGGCTTAGAAATTTGAATGTAGGTATGTAAAGTGTTTAATGGTACACAGACATAGACGTTGTTTTTTTGGAATATGAAAGCGTAGCGTCGGGTTTGCGAATTCATTGGTATGTTGCGGGTTAATGCCGCCGTTGGACGTCACCGCATGGCGCGCAGGCGTGATGGTCCGCCTCGCAGTAGGGTTATCGACACAAGCGCGAGTTGGGTCAGCAGTCAACATGCCTGCCCGCGCATGTAGAGCGTTGCGTGAGATTTCTGCTCCGCTCTCGTACTTGCTGTGTTTAAAAGATAATGGATTCGGCAGATAGGTGTAATCTTACGATGGACTTTTGTATTTAAACAATGATATGAAATGGAAATCAGTCGTTTTATCTAAAACTCGGAAAGTATTGACTTGTTTGCATGTTTTTAGAATCCTATACAATTTCTCACACTATATTATGTTTTTTGGTTATTATCTAAACTTCTTTTGAAATCATTATTACAATTATAATACTTTCTATCGTTACGTTATTATGAGGAAATATTTTGAATATCCCGCCACAGTAAAGTAATGCTATATTAACGTAAGCTTAGCGCCATCTTACCAACCTTTACGGAACTAAATTGTATTGAATGGGTATGCATCAAAGTAGAAAACACGATTTAGCAGGTGTAATTACCTACTCGAGATCTTTTCTTAACAAATGAGCTTTTCCAAATATTGGTTAAAAATAACTGTAAATCAATATTAATGGATTTGACGTTGACTTAATATCATAGCTATGTAACGTTCTATCTGTGGAAGGAAAATGGATTGTGGGATAGATCTATATTATAATTGCTACCAACTAGTCTGTTAGGCGGCAAAAATTGGAACTATAATTTACCCACACATTATGACATTTGCGGCGGATTTTAACGGCGCGTCCCAATATTCTATCTACAGTTCAAACTAAGCGCTTACTCAAGTTGTTTGTTTTTTTTTTGGTTATATATACCTATTACGATAAATAACAGAAGTTGCTAAGCAACTAAGCTGTAGTACGTCTATCTTCAACTGTTGATAGAATATTGGGACCCGCCGTAAGATAAAGCTACGCGATAAGTGATCATACGGTACTTAAGGTAATTAGCCAGAAAAGTAACAAATTATATGTTTAAGGGTATATAAGCAGTACTAATGGTTAAATTAAAAGGTCCCGGGTTTGAATCCTGGTAGGGGCAAATCTATGAAAGAGAATGATAATGAAATAACAGCTTTCATGTTATGAACGTGTGTGAATAATAAAACAATATAAAAATCATTGACACAATCTTTATTTTTTATAACTAACACAACATTTTTAAAATTTCTTTTGAGAAATTAACGCATTGTTAATGCAATGAAAGCCACATATATACACATTCCTAAACAAATATTTTCATCACAAATATCTAACTGGCTTTTCAGCGATGATTCTGCAAAATTTTCATTAGGTAAAAATTAAATAATAATCAAAAAAGATCTGTGCATTATAAGAAATACTGTTTATAGAAAGGACATATAATCCTCAAAAACTGTGGACGGAAAATGAACGTTTTTATACCGTTGCAAATTGATTACAAACTAAACGTAGGTACTGAAAACTCTAAACATTAAGAGGCTCTGAAAAAATCAAATAAACAATTATATTATTTTCGATAACTGCTGCTATATTATTTTTAGAGTTAGAAATAATGTTAATCAACAATGAAACACCAAGAAAGAACTGATCAGCTTTTTTTTGCAAACTCAGCGATCAAAAACCGCAATTTGCAATTTCTTGCTAAGCCTACCATGTGTAGTTTACAACAAATAATACTTCATAGTAGGGGAAGTCAGCCCATAACGTAGTTAGACATACTATTGTGTATAAAATCATTATCAAAACCGATATATTCCTGTTAATCTTGTTATTGACTTCATTGCCACATTAAAGGATAAGGGGACATGTCAAAATTTAACTACCCATATATCCGGTTGGATGTATGGAAACCATTTTATACACAAAGAGTGCCTGTTTTAAGCAGTACCAATGCTCGCTTTGGGCCACCTTTCCCTAATTCTTAACAATTCGTGAGTTTATCATAATTATTAATGTGCCATCTTTTTTCGAATTTCATTTAAGGTTTACCTACTGTTTTCTTTTTTGGGTCAAGTTCAGTCAACTACATGTCGGGAGGCCATTCTAAGAACTTCTTCTATAATCTATATATCTTTTATAGTACCTACTAATTTCATAACTTGCGTCTCAACTCTTGCCAGACGTAGGCACTAGGCACCTATACCGAAGTTTGTGGGTACGTTTTAATTACCAACATGCGTTGTAAATTTTCTTGAGAATTACTCAACAATTGATTCTGAATTTGTAATTTTCTACTTACTATTTCTGTAGGTTATCCTATAGTACAATTTCTACGGTTTACGACCTTTTTTTAAATTTATTTCCCGTTGAATGTATCACGATCGGTAAGCTTTAAAGTTTCGACTAGTCGACCAACATTTACTTCTTAAACATACTCTTTTGACTGATGTCCGTCTATTCTCTTATCACTTACATTATTTACCAATAAGTAATAAACGTGGGAACAGAGAGTAGTTTATCAAAAGTTAGGTAAACTTGACCTCAGTAACTAATTCATTTTTTTACTGATTGGTAAATTTCTTGCTTACGCATTTTAATAATCTTCTCTAAACACACAGTAGTTCACTATACCCGAACCAAAAAAAAATACCTTCAAAACTATTCATAGATATCAGTAATATAATAGTCATTTAAGTATAATAACTTTACTCGTCGTGTTGTATATCATATAATATTAAGACAATCCTTCATTACATCACTAAAATAACCATTTAGATATAAATTTCTCACTGGGGACCATTAAGCAGGTATTTCTAATTTCTATCACAATTAATGGGTATATAATCATAACTTGGTTCTTTTTTCTTTTTTTTTACAATCACTTTAATAATATACAGGAAATTTGGGAACAGAGAGGGTGTAATATTCATTCTACCAACTCCGGCGAGATATCTAGTAATAAATCGTACTCCATGGTACAATAATTTCTAATTTCTCTAGTTACGCTAGGTGGTAAATAAAACTAATGTTTTATATTTCTCTAACTAACTTAAGGTGACTAGATCGTGTGTAAAGCGATAGCTAATCGTCGTCGTTTAAATCTTAAGCTGGTCTATTAAAATACTTCACATTCCACATTCCAAATTTCATAAACGTGTCTTTTTCAGATAACATCGGTAGAATACTTTGAATTTAATAAAATTTTATAGCAATCACTTAAACTTTTCAAAGGAAAGACTTTCTAACTTTTTCTTTTTAAACCGGAGAAAATATATTTTTAAATAAGTAGGTAGATTATACTAATCAAATATTCCACCCGAAAAAGTAAGTTTATTAAATATAGAATTCTATGCAGATATTTAGGTAAGTAAGTACATTTATTTTAATAATGTCTAATCTATACGAATATATCCCATTCTAATACTGCCAGATTTAATTATAAAAAAGTGTGTTAGCTAGTTAATTTAATAATTATTAATTTATAATATTTAAACGATGACTAGAATCTCTCCTTACAAGGGTCAATATGCTTTAGAAATGGTAATAAAATATTTCAGCAGCTTTCAAACAAAATATACAAAGCGGTATAACTTCTCCGACCAATGTTCCACCTTAGTTCGTATGACCTAAAGTGGGAAATGGATTGACAAATTTTGACAGTCTGTTGCAATTCAGCCTACTGCTGACTTTTCTTAATACATCTGACTGTGCTTATCGGTGTTTTTTTTAATTCTTTCGAGATTCTTGACACAAATGTGTTTGATATTTGTTTTAAATATCTGACAAGTGTTCGTGTATCGAGTCTATTTAGATCGATTTTATAGACAAAAAAGATTGTCCATCGAATCCCTAAATCTTCGTAATCATCCCAACGACTTGTTAAAAACCAAAAATTTTCAATCGTAGATATAAAAGTGAACAGTCCTGTTACTTACCCAATCAAAGTTAAATATATTGCACGCTACATCAGAGGATATAGATTTAATACGGTTTCAGACAAAGAAAATATCTTTAGAAATTGATGATTAATCAGCCCCAAGAAAGATTATAGTCGTCATGATAATTATTTATAAGAACAATAGTGTACTTAATGCAACGCATGATGTTTACTATTTATCTACAATGTTATTAAGTACAACCTTACCTACTCTGTGTATTTACAATACATTGTGTATAATATAACAGTAATTATATAAATATTTTATTAATAGAACGTATTTAAACCTTCAAGGGGACGGTATAATGCTTAACAAAATACGGATATCATAATAAGGTTGACTGCAATTTATTTTAATTAACAATTTTATATGAAAGGAATAGCAAATGTTTGTAAATATATTTATGAATCTTTATAAATAGTTGATTTGGTAGAATAGTGTAAAACTTGGGGATAATAGAATAAACATTTGAATAGATATCAACGTTATCATGCAAGATATTAAATTTTATCCTATTTACACGTACTAGTGATTAAGTATACAATGACTATGCCTTTCACATTTGGTTCCCGATATATTGATACATAATATATATAATTTTTATAATCCTAAGAAATATTCAAACGTGTGCTCTACAATACAGTAGGTACTTTTAATAAATGAGACGTGAGTTAAATATCATGCACATTATTTTAATAATAAATAAATATTTAAATATGATTGGATTTTAAGTTAAGTAATGTTACAATGTTCAACCTTAATTAAGTTTCTAGGGAAGGGGTTTACAGATGATATCTAGTTACCGATAGAATGTCATTAATCGACTTTAATTAATGAATTGAATGTTTGAGTTAGTCATATCAATCTTAAGTTTTCTTTCACAACTCTTTCGGTTTTGTATACATGAGATTGTTTTGTTCACAAATCCGTTGTAAACATTTGATGTACTTATTGTATGTTCTCTGTGCAAAGTTAATCTTTGGTACCTACCGTTAAGACTACTTTTATGTATCAACGTAGGTACTGGCCCATATCTATATTCGTTTTATGTTACAGGAAAAAGATAATGGACAGCGTAAAGAGTAAAATAATTCATCAAAAACCTCTGTACAGTAACCAAAGTACAAATTTAGTGAATAAGGGGAAGACAAAATACTCAAATAAATAAATATTTTTGTGTGATTCAGTTGGATATACATAATATAATAAGCTTATTTCTATTAGTCCAAAAACAACATTATTATATTGATTAAAAAATAATCAGACTGGATTTTTTTCTTACCAATTAAGTATGTTAGGAATAACTTCGAAACAGGCGTTTTGTTTTGTAGTAATTTATTATTCAATTACATTTTACTGAGTACTGCCTATTAAGATGACTTAGGGAAATGAGCATGAGCGACATAGTTTTTTCTATTAAATTAAATATTTTATGGAGCTTTGGCTACTCAAAATGGTACGGTTCCTTAACATTTTTTTATATTTCTATACCTACATTTATATTGTGTAACTACACGTTAAATTAGTTATTTAATCTCCGATCTAATTATCGGTTTTGATAAGTTTGTCTGTTAGGTACCGAATAAATATGATGACTAAATAGTAATTTCTAAGAATAATTCTATAATAAAACCTAATTTTAAATAAAAATTTTGTGACATGCATTATGTAAAATATATTGCAGCATGTTGGTCTAAATATTGTAGGCATATTTAAACCTCCTAAATAAATATAACTAATTTGCGGGATAGCTAAAATTCTAATATTATTTTTGATTTTGTATATACCTATATAATAATATATTCTATATCTACCCTAATTTAAGTTGCTTATATTAAAAAATAGAAGATTTTGAAATAATATAAATTTGTTTCAGATTGCAGATAATTCGTCACATGGATAAGTAGCACTTCATATAATAATATATAATTTGTTATATTTTAATCTTATATCACAATTAAAGTAACAACACATTGAAAATGATATGTCGCGAATTTTTCCAATAAATAATGGGCCCTAACACACAATAATATAAAAAGTAACATCGAATTTTTTGGATATATTAAATATAAAGTTACAGTTATATATTAGTATGTAAATTACATAGGCCGCTTTGGATTCCACAAATAAATGCAATTTCTTAAGAAAGGGAATGTCAAAAAAGTTATTTTGTTTCCATAAAAGTACTAGAAATTTTACCATGCCGAGTTTAGAACCCAAGGTAGAAGCTATTTAGGGCACGTTGTTTCATCGATAGTTAATTCAACTGTCAGTTAAAAGCCATTATATTCATGCGCAAATGTCGGTAAAATAATAATTTATGCTTCATACTTTTTAACGTTGTCGTCATTTGGGTTCAGTATGTCATTTTGAATAAATAATTAAAGTTGATTATTGGTAAAACAGCATGCCCTAAAGATTTATGCATCATGCAAATCTTCACAATGTAATGTAACTATTACAAAGTAAATTCTTAATAAATATAAGTATAAATAATTCATGTTCACTCAGAGCCATCTCTATCCGCAAAAACACTTCACAGATCATATATTATAGACGACGAATTCTTTCATTACAGCACCAGGTTTTACCACCACTTAAAACATTATAATTCTTCCGTTGTGTGTGACAAGGGACAGGGGAGCTGGAAATCTCGAGTCACGGATTCGATTCACAAAAAGAATTGGCGGACGAACAGCAGTGGTCGATCGCGCGACAATAAAGGTCGTTCGGAGCTAGTACTACACTCGTCGTCCTGTGCAACTCCCGCGCAGGGCATCATTCTAAGCGGCCGCGTGGCTGACGAGGCGCCACAGCGGCGGCATTGAGTGCGCCTAACGTCCAAAGGCCTCCGCCACCACCAAACGCCGTCCGGCGGATCCCTCCTCACGTCCAAAGGCCGCTTCCACCACCACGCTCCGTCGGCGGAGTCGTACCCCGAGGTGGATTCGTAGCTGTATTTGCTCAACCAAGTTCTGTCCGACCAGGTGGAATTCTCGCTGTCGCACGGAGTCACCGGGGCGCTTTGGCTGGGTTTAGGTTCGTATAAAGTGTTTGTCTCTTCAGATAGCGACCCGCGTTTCTGAAATTGGAAATAATCATAATAAGCTTCAAAGACTCTTCTTTTGAACAACTCGGACTAGGCACTAGTTCCCATCGAACGACTAAGCTCGAAAATGCTATCGAGCGCAGTCTTAATATACTGTAATTTTAAAGATAAAAGGCTTGGAACCTAGTAGTGAGGACACCATCATCAGAAAAGGGACAATAATTTCAATAACAATGCATTAAGATCTATTTCAAGACTTACAAATAAGATACATACTTAAAAAATTGTCAAGCAATAACCAATTAAATATTGCAGTCGAATTTAAAGAAATGGCCAGGCATACTATAATTAGGGGTGACGAAATAATACCCTAGTACAAACCATTTGTGAAGATTATGGAGCCAGAACCATTGAAAGAAATAATTTTATAATAAACGCAGAGCAGTGTCTTTATCGAGTTAAAATGCCTTTTTGCCCACAAAAGTCTCGCTGTATTTGACAATCATAAAAAATTCTATAACTTTATCTATTTAATCACCTTCATAATGTGAAAGTTGGGCAGCTTGAAGCGTCACACCTCCTGTAGAAACTTGATCGGACACACTCCCTGTCGGTTGTCACCCGAGCGGATCATCACCATGCCGTCCACTTCGTCACCTACTTGGATCACAATCTGGTCGCGGAGTAGCATAAGCCCGTTGTCGCCGTCCGACACCTGGAAAGTAGTTTAACAAGCAATTCAATTGTGAGTGTAAGCTAGGGCTAAGACCTGTTTCATAGGTCACATGTTGTAGTAGACAATCTCTTCACTTACATTTCAATGTTTTAAGGCCCGTTTCAATACTCTACAGTTGAAGATAGACGTACCACAGTTTGGATGCTTAGCAACTTCTGTTATTTTTCATAAATATGACAAAAATACCAGGCACTGACTTTTAACTGTAGACAGAATATTGAAACCCGCCGTTGATCAGACTTACGCTAATTGTCGAAATGTAAGGGCCAGGTAAGGTTAACTGTTAACCAATTGTTAAAAATTGTTACTTATCTTTAAATATCACTGATATTTAACTATTAGTAACAATATCAGACTGATATTTATCCATTAGTAATGTTAGTAACTAAAATTGTTACTAATGGTTACATATCAGACTGATATTTAGCAATTAGTAACAGTTTTTAACAATTGGTTGAGTTAACTATGGATCAAAAAACCGGCCCTTACTGCCGCACTCAGAGACGTCAATTAACTTTAATGAGTATTTAATGTCAAAAATGTTCATTCAAATCTAGACCATAGACCCGGCAAGAAAAGCGACTAGTTTTGAATTGTCATTTTTTGACGTTATTTGACGTTATTTGACGTTAGTTGACGTCTCTGAGTGCGGCAGTTAGTGTTAAATCCAGAGCAATTCAAAATACCTAACTAGCACCCCGATTAGTTATAACATAGTAACATCTTTTGGATTGCTGGATGCAGATGAAAAAGAGGACTCTGCGGTTGAAGAATGGGACGAGATACCAAATACGGTTATTTAACGTTTTAGATATTATTAAACTACCATTAAATATAATAATAATATTTTTACCAAACGTATATCTACGGAAGATTTCACTAAGTGTCTATAGAAGCTGTTGTTTTTCCTGTGTATAAATCTGGTAATAAAAGTTTAAACAAGAACTACATAGCATTTTCTTTACTATCTGGTCTATCTAAAATACTATATAGAGATTCTGGCAAAGAAGCAAAAGAGTTTTAAATCTAACGTCAGCAGCTGATGCAGTACATCAATTAACTGACTATCTAATTATAAATTTAGATAGATCCTGGACGTCGTTTAGGTTTTGATGGCTTCAATCTATTGCGCAAAACGAAAAACTTAGGTATAAGATAAACAAAGCTAAAATTATTTACTGCTAATTAGGAAGACAGATATCAGTGAGTCAAGATTGGTAATGTCATTAGTAATTAACAGATAAATACATCCATTGGTCTTCCTAAAAGAATTATTTTACGGCCAAACCTGTTCCTTGTTTATAGCAATGATTTATGTAGCATATAACTTGACTATGTTAATATTCTTACATCATATATTATGACTTATGATAGCCGTGTGGTGACGGCAGAGTAGAATACAATTGTCACCACCCCAAGTCTCTCCCGTGGGTGTCGTACTGGTGGACTAAGGATAAATCAGCGATGAGGAATGGGCAGCAGTGTTCCTCTTATACCACCTAGCAATAGTACTGCGACTTTTGTGCCCGATAAATGGCAATAGGCTCGCCACCTATTACATGGGACCTAACATAATTGGCGAAGCGTGGGTGCTAGTTCACCTCTGCCTACCCCTTCGTGGATATAGGCGTGATTTATGTATGTATGTATGAATATATTATGACGACGGCACTGCTCTTTTTTTAGTCTAACTCTAAACAGAACACGAGGTTTACAGGCAACCTAACATGGACTAAACGGCGTAACTAAATGGCTTCAGCATAATTTGCTCACTTTAAATGCAGACAAGACTAATTTAATTACATTAAGTTTTCCCTAAGCAAATTAACGTGAACTCCAACTAATCCATTGTTATACTGTAGAGCTTGTAATTAAAGCCAAACCATGCCGATGTCCTGAAACTACGAGAACAATAAGGTGGGGTAAAAATAATAAGGTACCTTTCGTTAATAATAATCTCAAAAAAATATTTGTTTTTAAAAAGTTGTGCACTATTGCAGGGCTGGAATTATTTCGGCAGGAGTACGCAGCATTATATGACTCAATAAAAACTACTGCATTTGCTTCTGGGGTGAAGTGGACGGAAAAACATTGCTACTGACTACTGAAAGAGCTCCAATGACTATTCGCAAAGTGCTACTTTCCGCTCTTTCCTTTTTTTACACTAATCAATTCATCTATATCAAAGTTGTTATGTATTAACAGTTCGGAAGTTATTTATGAAATAAATAATATTAAAGAATCACAAAACACTTCCCTACAGAACTGAGTTTGCTACAAAAATACCTAAAGGTAACGATACCCTTTGCACTAGTAAGAATAAAATATGTATAAAATAGCGATAAAATATGCTTCTACGATATAATTTTTGAATTCCTAGGTCTCCACTTCTTTACGATAGGCTTAATGCAATACCGAAGGAATTTATTAATAAAGAAATACTACTACTTCCCAGAATGTCGCTCTGGAACAGATAGTCCGATTTTCGTTGGTGGCCTGTTGTATTACAAAGCAAAAAAAACTACATCTTTAGGCAGTAATGATAGATACAAAGAACTATTTCCTTTTATTATTATGAAGTGTTTTCATGATCAGACTGTCTCATGTTGAGACAATGTATCTCAAAGTCTTTAAAGTCGAATAATTTAAAACTAAATATTCAAGGAAAATATAAATCCTTTCTATACATCACAACTTTAATACTATAAGTAGATATTATACATTATTCAGACAATTCTTTCAAATTTGGGCTGGCCAGCCAATTTGTTTTCGTAATTTTTGAGTTCACTGTCGAAGAAATTGACGAGGAAGATGCAAATAACAGTTAAAGGGAATCATCGGCGAAGTTTAAACTTATATAGTGATTAATTTTTGCCTTCAACTTTCTTACTCAACATAATATGAAATCAAACGGCTTTATCGAATTGGCAATGTGGGTGTAAGGCATTGTAGTTTCATATTTACGCACGTTTCGCTAACTTACGAGTGAATTTGCAAATAGTTGCTTAACATCACGCCGGCGTATAATCTTCTTGAACAAACCAAACTGAGAAATAATTCTAACAAGTGAATTGTTCCCAAAAATGTTTTAAGTAAATTATTATTAGTATTCAATTGTTAGGACGCTGATAAATAGGGACAAACAATGATTTCCATTAAGCGTGAAAGTGGTAACAGGAAATAATTAAAATATTTTTTTGTTACCTACGTATCAGTAAATATACCAACATCAATAAGATTAAGGCAAGTTTTCAATATTAAAATTAAAACTCAATTATTAACTTATTTTCACTTATCAATATTATACGATATCAGATGTTATTTTAGAGATTGAAAAATCAGCCTTGAGGGATTTAAAATATCAGAGTAAAGAAAAATTTGAAGAGAGAAATATGATTAATAAAAATAATATTTACACAACATTATTATCGTACCTGTAAATTATGAGTGACTTGCAAAGGCCTCTCTCCAGCTTGAAGTTTAGTACAATATTTAGAAGGAAAGTATCCGATCTTGCCCAAGCATTTGCCCTTCCACCAATCTGGGTCGGATGTGTCGATTACGGTCACTTTGTAGCCCGCCTTCAAGTCCAGCTCATCCGCGTGACGCGACTTGAAGTTGTACAGGATCACGTACAAATTTGTTGGAAGCAACCTCTGGTGTTTCTGAAAGTGATTCGCCATTTAACTAGAAGAAACTACAATGAAAAGAAACAGGATGTAATAAATAATACATTTTAGGAGCACTTAATGATCATAGAATAATGTAAAGAATAATGTTCACAAACAGTTTGCGAACTCGCTGACAGTATTGGTAAACCGACTTAAATGTATCTTGAACATAGGATTTTAGAAGAATAATTTAAACTATTCTATTTTGCCGTGCGGTGCTGGCAGAGCAGAATACAATTATCATAATCCCTATCTCTACGATGGGTGTCATACAAGGCGACTAAAGGTAAAGGCAGCAGCATTCCTCTTATACCACCTAGCAATATACTACAATTTATGTGTCCGATAGATAGCAATAGGGTCGCCACCTATTACATGGGAGCATACTTAATTGGCGAAAAGTGGGTATGTGCGTGATTTATACATGTAAGTATGTCATTTAAACTCAGTTAAAATATAAAGAAAACAGTGCAAATATACACTTACACTTGGCTGCTTGACGGGCGACGGGCACGGACTCGCACTGTTCGATGACAGACTCTTGTCCGGTTCGTCAGGCAGTTCGACACTGCTCATGCGGCCTCCCCTGGCGCTCAACAGCCGCCTGCTGTGCACCGGTGACGACGGAGCTGCATATTTTCAAACGCTATAACCTCGTTTCTAGGCGGCGCACATTCAGAAATCAAAACTGATTCTGAACAAAAATAAAACATCCCATTTTTTATTTAAACCCCAATACTGTTGGATAATCGTTTAGAGCATTCAAAATTACAATAACAAATAGAAATAATGTTGTTTCATATTGATTTGCTAAATGTTACAGTTCTTACCTATGCACCAAAAAGAAGTATTTCAAATGATAATAGGGGTGTTTAAAGTTGGTATAATTAATAAATTATAATAGATTATGTATCGAGTTATATCGCAGACAACCATGCTGTACCAATTGAGATTTTTTTAGATGATCCTTGACCAACATTCAGTATCCAAGGGCATCATGATAAATTAGTAAAGATAGGGCGAAGGCTTCAATTTTATGAAGCTCGCTATAAAAAATGTAGAACATGTTGATAAGCATCATTATCTTCGATAAGTACTTAGATATTAATTAGGTATAACAAACAACGTACATGAACGTGTAAATTTATGTGTGTGGTTATTTATATTTCTATTTAAGCCATGCCTCATGCAAAGTGCTCTGCTGTTACCTAGAAAAACAGAAAATAAAACATAAATTCATGCAATTAACATAAATTAAATTTGCTACAATAGAATATATCTGTGAGATTTACTTAGGTTAATACGGTGATAGAATAGCATTGGGGGTACGTGGCAGTATAAAAGGTCATGAAAGTTGTCATAAAGCTAACTTTGCACTTATATCAGTCGTCACAACAGAAAATACAATCATCAAAAACGGCACAATTGGAAAGCACATAACCGAAGAGGTATTTTTTGGTATCACCTTAGATGAAATTGGAAGCGGACTTCGGACCAAAGGAGGGTTGAAAAACAGTAAAATACAACGAGTCGGTACCTACACTATAACACACAAGCTAAGCCAACGGATTGGTCCGAGGTGAACATCGCTTGTGCTCACAACATTGCTTGACATGTAACCGAAATCCAAAAAACCGGTAATGGGTTTTAAATACTGTGACAGATGGAGAGTTGTATCTTCAGCGGGCCTAGCACGGGGACGTGGACAAGTCTCTGCACCACTTGACAATGTTTTCTCTCGGGATTTAGTGAAAAGATTTTTTTCCCTCGAAGGAGACGTGTCTACGTCCTGTGCTACGGGAGCAGAAGATACAATTTGCTTTGATTGTAACGTTTACTCGATGGTTGTTTGGACTCGGTGGTATTATTACTGCGATGTTCGTACAGAGAACTCTGCTGCCCTGCGAGGGCGGCTGGTCCCGACCAGGTCGCCGCCTCAGCTCCCCACACTCCGGCGAATCCAGCGACAGGCTCTTCATCCTAAGGTTCAACTTTTGGCGTCTCGGCGAATGCGGCGCTATAACATTGATTAGGATCATCACTTACCTCATTCTGTGTATCAACTTCGTCATCAACATCCTAACTTTTACTCTTTCTGGAAGGATTTATGTTAATGTGGGTATTTTATGTGAATGAGTTTAAGGCCCGAGTTCACCAACACGTAAATCAAGCGATTAAAAGATAACCCGCAGTGTTTGGCAGTTCTTCCATAGAGAAAATGTCAAAATCCGACGGTTAGATAATAATCGCCTGCAAGTGTTGGTGAACTCCAGTCTAAGAGTAATGAATTGAAAATAATACGTTTATTGTTTCATTAACTTGACATATTACTTAACAATGTTTGTAGTAATAGATAAACCTGTTTTATTTTCACTCAGCAAACTTTAAATGTGATTTGAAATAATTAACTAGGACTATGTTAATGTTTACTGTCTTTCATATCAAATTTGACAAATATCTTTCACGAACTAATCTCGATTTTTAGTCATCGAGTACTGTACATTTTTATGTAAAAGACATTTTCCAATATTATAGTAATACAGGCAAACAATCAATAAAGATTCTTAAATAAATATAATAGTGTTATAAAGTGCATAAGCATTGCAAAACAAAAATACACACTAAAAAGAAAATTATAATAAATAGACAAAGAAACCTACAAAGAATTATAATCATTTCAGAGAATTATTATGTTAAACTACGAGTTGGACTACTGATTTAAACTACTGAAGTGAAGGCATTGGTAAATTTAAAGTCAGTGACTACGTATTGTAAAAATTCTATTCATCATCAGATGCAGCCCGTCATCAGCAGCGTTCGTTGGATGGACTAAAATAATTTGGTGACGATTATGAATGAATTCTCATAACAAATTCGTCTTGATGCAATGATTATTTCGATCTACGGGGATTCGATTAGATACGATGTCTTTTGGTACCAGGTAAGGGACTGGTGCGGTCTGCCTGTCTCAACATTTGGGCACTCTTCGAGTTCTTCATCGACCCTGTGTGGACAAGTAAACAGGTACGAGTGTATAATTATTATGTAATAGTTCTCTACTGAAGCCTGCCGATGTTGTCTCAGATTAAACAAAAGTAAAAACAAAAGACGGCGGCGAGTGAGACTGAATAAAGCGAAATGATATGAAAACAGACAATTTCATTGATTTTTGTTTTGTCAAAACGTTTTCGTGACGTGGTGTCGGTGACGCTCGCTCTGCGTGAGTGTAAGCTTAGGGGGCAGTTGAGAATCAAATCGTGGGAAGCAGAGTTTCGAGGTTTGAGTTTGTTGTGAATTTACCGAGACGTTTGGCTGCGAGTGAAAAGCTTTACTCTCTTGAGAATGTGTATTAGTAGTTCAAAATCGCATGCAGTCACCAAAACCGCGTGAAGCCATGCACCACTTACGCCCAAATTTCAGACTGCTGGCGAGTCGCTGACGAAAATTTTAAATTGAGAAAATAGTGCAACTTCAAAGGGTTCAAACGAGAAAAAAGGAAGCTTATTTTTGACTTTTATTTTAACAGTAACAATATACATATCACAGTACGCGGGGCGCTTCGGGGTGATCGTTATAAACACATCCGAGGGATGGCTGTTGGCAGTGGCAATTTAAGCCGCGCTGAGTCAGTGCTCTTGCCTACGAGGCGGTATGTATTAAGATTTCGTTTCCGTGAAATGAAATATTGCTAATCATTTTTTCTTGCGAACGCTGGCCGTGGACTTGAGAATCGGTGGCGGCGGATCGCCGTTCTCATTTACGAAACATAGCGGCTGGCCGAATGGTCGCGTCGTTGTCACCTCAGACTCTGCAATGATAACGGGGAAACAAAACAAACATAAATTAAAATAAATACAAAAAAAAACAAACACAAATAAACACAAATAAACATAAATAAACTAATAAATACACATAACATTAAAAAAAATGTTTGGATACGGAATGACAGGTCGCAATGTTCGTCGAAGCCTATCACATAAGGTGACATACCCTGTGAAAGACAAGTTCAAGCATCTAAGGTGTATAATGCCGAGCTTCGTCTAGTTTTTAGTCCTATAGCTAAACTAACACTGCAATCGCGAAACAAAAAGTAAGGAAACAAAAAAATGTTTACTGAACACACAACGAAAATGAGCACCGGAACCCAGGAAGAAGACGGGACAAACAAAGCTTTTGTTGTTGACAGCTGTGACATGAGAGGGCGATGCGCTACGGCAGCCGTGGGCGCGTACTTTCCGGCAGCGAAATGGACCGGTGCTGCGGAGAGCCGCGGCGTGACCGCGAGCCCCACAGGGACAAACTCTTGACGCCGGCGAAGAGGCGCCGCCGCACGCCGCCGTCGGGCCGCGTCGCCCCGCCTACCGACAAGCACCGCTCAGTACTGACCGCACCCCGCCCCCGCCCTGCGCCCGCGACTTTACCAAAGGCGTGCAAAATAACTCGACACTACTGAAAACGAGTGATCTGAGTGAAGCTGCCGGACGACCGCCGCCCGACCGCTGCGCTCCGCTGCCGCTTCGTTGTGATGCAATCTTATACACGTGGCGCCTCGACGACAGGTCCCGACTTTCCAGCCTGACTACTAGAACTCTAGTTGCTTGGATGAAATATGGGATTAGTCTAGTCTAAGGAAGACCTGCCGTTTGTAGCCTGATAACAAGAGAGCATCACACAAGAGTGGGAGGTTCGATAGATCGGCGAGCGGCAGGCGATGGCCGGCGGCCTACGGCGCGGCTCGAGCGGCCAAGCGAGCGAGCTCGGGTGCGGCGCCACACCTGAGCTAGAGGCCACGGGCTGGGCTGCCACGGCCAGCCCGCCGGACGGCCGCGCTGGCGACCGCGCGGGCGGAGGCTCCTCGGGCGCCGACACGCGCACTACGGGACCCCCGCGCGATTCCCCGCCGCTCGGCTTCGCTATTTCGTTGGCCCGCTTCAGAACTTGGTAGGTCTGATCCACTTCCTCCTCTGAGCATCAAATGCGGTTAGGTCGATGTGTGGATCGCATGGAACACGGTTATTATGTGCGCGAGTCAGGCTGGGAATGTGTTTGTTAGTATACGCCCTCTGTGCGAATCGTTGTCGCCGGGTCTGTGGAGAGTTATTGTTATCGAATACTGACAGGGTGCGAGGGTTCACTCCTAACTGACTAATACTGTACCCTCGTAGTAGCTATCGAAATCATCATCGAACTCGACAGAGCCCTTGAAGGAAATCTTGGTGAGTCTCTGTCCGGGCAGCCAGCCGTCTTCCACCCCTGGACACGTGAAATTAGCTTCTGATCGCAAATGTTTTAGCTGTTCACTGTTTTTATATGTTGTGTGTCTGAGTGTCAAAGTATTGATTTGCGAACCAAATTAGAGAGTAGTGTTTCTTGATGTTGTACTGATGCGTGTAAGAAAAGCACTAATATGATTTTTATAACAAACAGATTCAATCATTTAGCCTATAAGAAAAATATCCTGAAACTTCTTCTACCTACGCATCGTGAAACTTCACGCAAATTTTGTAAATATTTCAGTCAGAAAATAACTTACCACAACCTCTGTAAGCATGGTCTAAGTTGGTTACGTACACAAGTCAGAATTTATATTATGTTTAACAAACACCAGCTTTTATCAGATATAAAGTAACAATGAAAACTTTTGTCTGGCATTTAATAATATTTTTAACTTCATTTTACTTGTTTTATTCGCCAATAAGAACTATTATATGTAAATATAATGATTTTCATAATTTCTTCAAAATATTAAAAACAGCTGACAAGAGAAATAGAGCAATCTAATCTTTATACAAGTTAAGTCGGATGAAGTCCCCGAAATAATTTGAAATAATAACGTTTTAAATTAACATAGACAGAATGTTTGCTGATCGTACATCAATTTTCATTGATTGAAAAGCATGTTAAGGAACCAGGAATACACTCAATTCCTTACACATGTGACTCCCTCTAATGCGGGTCTATTTTAATTCAGTTGCTGTCTGTTGTAACAATAATAAAAAACAAATAAAAAATAATGGGTCTAATAACGAACTCACTTTCATCGTCAAAGGCGGTCTCTTGCACCCTATGCGATTCAATTTCGGAGGTGCTCTTCTGTCTGCGCAGGAGTCGTGACTTGGTCTGGCACTTGCCCACTTGGGGCATGCAGTCGGTGTGCACGTTCATCTTGCAGAGGCGGCATCGGAGCCCTTGTCGGGTGTGCCCTGGAATTTTGGTGTAGCTAACGCGACAATTCACTCCAAGACACTTGGTGTGAACTGCCCGGCTAACATGACCACTGAAACACGATATGATATAGCTATTTATCGCGTTGAGCTCACAAAAATCATTGGTTTTCGACAGTTCAAAGCGATAAATGGCTTTGTCTTTATCATATAGCCTTAGAGGCTTATTCAATTATTCAATTCAATTGAAGTATTAAAATCCAATGATTTTTTACTGTTCAACGCAATAAATGGCTATATTATATCGCGTTTCGGTGGTCATGCTAGCCGGGCTGGATTGTGTTACATAGAGTCATATTATACTGGGTGTTAGGTACATAGGGTATCAAGCCGTCACCTAGCCATGCTAGCATAGTCATACAAATACTATGGTGATATCAAAAATTTGAAATTGTAAAAAAAAATTTGAATGCTCCATACAAATACTTTAATCAGAAAAATAAATATATGAAAAATTTCAAAAATATTTTTACTATGGATTTAATTTTTTTAATATCACCATAATATTTATATAGGTAACTATGTCAGCATGGATAGGTACCGGTTTAATACCTAATACCTTGTACATGCAAAGGCAACATCATCAAGTTTTACCAAAATAGCAGTAAATATTTTTTTTATTGGCGTTGTCTTTGGCATTATTCTATAGGTGACAATGACAAACGTAAGATTTTAACGACAATTTTCTACGGGGTATTGCTTATTTTGCTTCAAACTAAATAGGTCAACCAATTAGCTGATTTTACACTGACAGACTGCATTCAAAGTTGCTATCATGAAAAAATAGATGATGCTGCTTTTGCATCTATATGACTATCTACCTGTTAGCTGCCCGATGGGGTTCATAATGATTATTACCTTACCACCTTATTGTAAATTTTGGTTTGCAATTGTAATAAATTTATGGACTCTTGAGAAAAACTAGACCAAGAAGAATATTTTTGACCTATAAGTTACCAATCTTGCCAAACGTATTGGGGAAACATTTTGTCATGTGATCATCAGTTTACATCGATTTTCTATGTTAGCTTTTTACATAGATATTATGGTTTTGGTGTCTACACTTAAACCATAATCTCTTCTATTAGATTTTAATTTGAAAATTATATAAATGTTAGAAATTAGTAGAAAGAATTTGGTGGTTAGAAAAAGAATTTCGAAACACCTCATTTTTTCGAAGCATCTGCCCGGATAGCAGCGGACGCGGGTCCGATTCCCGCATCAAGACCATAATTTTTCGAAATTCTTTTTCTAACCACCAAAATCTTTCAACAAATTTTTCTAACATTTATATAATGTTCAAATTAAAATCGAATAGTTTATAAAGCAAACCCAAGATTAACCGAACGCATTTGTAAAAATATCTGCTTTGGAATGTTTGAAATTTATTTCTACATAGCGAGGTTAGAAGAATTAGTGTCTTGGTTGGCCGAGCGGTCAGGCACCTGCCCGGATAGCATAAGCGGACGCGGGTCTGATTCCCGCATCAAGACCATAATTTTTCGAAATTATTTTTCTAACCACCATAATCTTTCTACATAATCCCTTCGTCTGTAAAAAACCAACACCCCAAATGTACTGTACACACTCCAAATTCAGTGCCCTAGAATGGCGTCTGGAATGTAGAACAACGAAAACGATTCTGGCATTCTGGCACTCATCCTAAATTGAGATAAAATAACCGAAGGTCTAGCCAGACAAACCCACCAACCACCCATGGCCCGACCCAACCTTACGGTTATACAGGCCGAATTCTCCGTAACGATTTTTTCTTATCAATTTAACATTATTTATCTATTTGACCAATTCAAGTAAGAAAATAACTAATTTCATCTATTTTGTTCATAGAAACAACACCACAGAACTACGCTGCAAAGATTTATTCTAAATAAAGACAACCAAAATGATAATGTTATTGGCTGAATCGAAAACATTCTATATTGCAGACCGAGCATAATGAGAACGCGTTATTTTAATTACATGAGTAATTAAACGGAACAGAGTAAAAGCTTGTCAACTGGCTGTGCGAGAGAAACCGGTTTTTCCAGTCTTGCCTAGCGGCCAGTTGACAAGTTTATTCTCTGTTCCGTTTATTTACTCATGTGCTTTTATTTAGCACGCCTAGAGAGCACAACTCAAAATACTGCTTGTTTTAGAACCAGAATTTTTTTTAT
This sequence comes from Cataclysta lemnata, assembly GCA_963931975.1. Classification (NCBI taxonomy): domain Eukaryota; kingdom Metazoa; phylum Arthropoda; class Insecta; order Lepidoptera; family Crambidae; genus Cataclysta; species Cataclysta lemnata. The sequence continues at coordinate 7,005,394 of OZ008343.1, forward strand.
ATCACAAACACGCGTTACACTTAAAGAAGCCGATTACAATTTGTCGTCAGCCATTTTCGAATTGTTTTGTTTATTAAAGAGTAGTCGTGCTTAAAGAATTCCGTCGACTCGTGTCCTCTGACCCGAACAATCGGAGCGCTGTGGATTATCGGAATTCGAGGTTCAACGGCACAAGACAAAAGGCTTTTCGTGCAAATGTGACGCAGACCAGACTTTTTTACTTGGTCGCCCATAATAATATAATAAAACAGTGTTCGCTCCAGTAAGTGTTGCGCAACGGGAATTGTTCTGCTGGTTTGTGTTAGTATTGAATAACAGGGCCGTATGGTGTCGGTAAAGGTGAGTACAATTGGACGTAGTTGATGACTTATACCAAATCAACTTTATAGAAAATAAAGGAAGAGGATTAGTGTCAGGCAAGCGGCCGGCTGTAAAGACTAAGCCAAAAGCGTGAGCAGTATGAATTGGAATGTTTTCATTCCAATCACTCTCTCCGTTCATCGGTCTCTCGACATAGTCCGTTCCGTCTCTTTTCTATACATTCATTCAACACTAGCACCTTTACGGTGTGATGGATGATATGAATCAAAAGGAGTGGATGGCTTGATGACGTCTGACCGATATGAATGGAAGAGGAGACATATTGCGCCGACCCCGAATGGACTGGGAACAGGGCAGTAGGAAGAACCTTTTAAAAAATTAAACAGACTCGAGAAAACCTTCGAATCTAGCTCCGAGTGAGCACTTGTGCTGTATCTATTTCGGTACAAAATGACGCACACTACAGAGGTACCGAAACATAGGGAACCTGCAATTCTAAGCTTTTGGTAACCCGTCTAAAAACCGTACTTTGAAAACATGGCTTAGCCAATCACAAGCCATGGTGCCATCGAGTGCCATTTAAATTATGTGTCGAATGTCGACTTTTTTTGCTGATTTAGAGACTAGGGAAGGCTGTAAGATTATGGCTCATTGAATAGAGGAGGCTACCGTACAAGTAATGCTTTCATTGATAAGCATAAATTACTTTGTAAGTTATATCACTCATTTAATTTGAATCTTCTTGGTCATTTCCTTAGGGATCATATTCTGACAGCATTCATCGATTGTCCATGCTGTTGAGACTAAAGAAATATTACAAAGTTTTATGTATTATAATAATTTCACAACTAGAAATTTAAATCGATGCTGAATCAAGAACCACTGCTTGATTGATACTATTGAAACAAACTATCTAAGCTATCTATACCTGGCCTATGGGGGTAAGGCAAAAGCATTAGAATTGGAATTACTACCATAAACTAGTATGTTGAAACGTTTAGAACATTAGACGTCGTTACATTTTATTTAGCACGTACCAGGCGCCTGTGGTAGCACGAAAAAATGGTCGGGGGCGCCGGAACTTGGACGAATTAGTGACTCAAAATCATAAAAGAGGATTTTCCTTTGTGTCCTAAGATCCTGCATGGTTGTAATCCCTATTACAGGTCACTGAGGATCAAATTATGGTGGCTACTTTTTATCACTGCTAGAAAGGGTTTGCAAACAATGCTATGATTCAAGCTATACTCACCTCTCAAAACTTGAGAGCAGATATCGCATGGAGTTATTTTCTTGTAGGTGTACTCCTGGAAGTTATGGGCCTCGGAGTCGCCACCGCGCATAGCTTCCCGAGCTGCGCCATTCCTCCTAAAAGGTAAAGTGAGTGTAAGTAAATCGTTAAACTAATCTCAGTTGAATAAACATTTGTAACATATAATTCAAACAATCATTAGCGTACGTTGATCAATCAATGAGTTTCAAGCGGACTATGCGGTGTAGTGGGACATTTATCACCACGCAGGTACACTACACGACATGTCACAAGCTGAGTGTTATACATCAAATACTTATATCGATCGGTGTCATTGAAGGTCAAGGGGAGCAACGTGGATCTGTCTGCGCTATAATCATCCCAGGGTTGACGAGCACAACATGACTCTGCTATAACGTTACCCAAACATTAGCCCAGACGATATAAGATTAATAAGACATATTAGTAAAAGCTACAATAAAAACACAGCTCGGCTAAAAGCAAAACGACATTGATTATTTTGTTTAGTCTACGTGCGGAGTGAAAGCTTTAAGCAATAGATTAGTTTACAAGGGCTCAAGCGGTTTATCTTCGGAAGTCGGTGCTTCATATAGGATTCGAGGGTCTACTAAGTAAGCTGGTGATTTTGTACAAACGGTTAAAATTTCGTTTACCTATATCTAAGCATGCTAAGTGTCAGTTATTGTTCTACATGGACAGAATGAGCGGAAGACAGTTGTTTAGTCAATATAGGGTTCACATTTACCAACAGAGGCGCATACCTACAGGGCACAATTACCTCATCGCCATAACCGTCGACACCGCGTGGTACATTTGATTTTTTCTTTATCGATGCAAGAAGAGAGAAACATCAAAATGAACATGACACGAGATCAATCAGTGATTAAATTGTCAGTCAATGACTGTGCATAAATATGTGATGCTCTATAAAGTGATCAATGTTGAAGTTTATATGGTTTCTTCGCGAGGAGTCAGTATAGGCCATCACAGATTACAGTTAAAAAAGGTGTAAGTGATCCAATTATAATGCAGGGTAGCATAATGCCTGCAATAGTCGATGCATAATCACAACCATTGTATATGAATTACTTACACCCAAGCCAATACTGTTGAAGCATTAATGGCAATTTTGATTCTTGAGACATGATAAGCAATAAGTATATAAAACAAAAGTTATGTCGGAATCCATTAAACTGAATAGCTATTTCGATTACGAGTTGACGGATAAGAATCACGGGGTTCCTTGTTTTATTACGTAAATTATTTGCGTCGAAATGTTAGATATCTAAAACAATCCGATTAAAACAACCGTAAAATGAAAGTTTAATGACATGTGGAATGGCGTAGAATATTATTTTCAAATACATATAGAACTTTTTATTTAACAATCTAGGTGTCTGTATTCTGAAAATAGTCTACGAGAGAGAAATAGGCACACAACCAGTTTTCAAGTGGATGGCTGGCTTTATCGAAAGTCAGAAATACAGAAATACTCGTCTTCGCTGTAACTTTGTATGCATCTCGTTATCTTGTAGTCTATTATTTACCAAGAGCGCTCGAAATCTCGGCGTCTGAATTTATAGTCTCGGGCAGTAATATCGTTATAGAATTTGCCAAGGCTAAGGAGTTTTGAATCAGTATACACATATAATTTATTTATGCTCAGTTAGTACATGCCTTATTCCCTGATCTAATTGTATAGAGAGAAGATACAGCGGTGTTTTTTCTATCATTCTTGAAGGACGTTTTTACAATTCTATGTATAATTTTCCCTGGGATTTATTACGTTGCAAATATGTCTCTTATGCACACACACACACACACACACAAATCGAATATCGAGCCCATTTATACCCATATTTTGGCAACTAGGTTAGGTCCCATGTAATAGGAGGCGAGCCTATTGCCATCTCATAATCATATCAGTAGAATATTGCTAGGCGCTTTAACAAAACACTCTTGCTCGTTCCACATAGCTGTTTAAGTGGTAAAACAGCGATGAGGAATGAGAGAGACGCCATGTGTGACACCCGAGAGAGCGATTAGGGATGATGTCAATTGTATTCTGATCTGCCGTCACAACCAATACGAATCAGTACATTATTTCAAAAAATATCTAGACCACGAATTAACAGTCGTACCCACATTAAATGAAGCCTTACCGCGTAAGTAGAATATAGACGATTCCTTCAGTAATCCAATTTGTCTGTATTGATGTTCACAGAATATTTCTTTGTAATTTGCTTGCAGACCTTAGATAATCAATCGTGGCTTATTACAGATTACTTGCTCGCTCTTCTACTCGCAAACCAATCAAGATAAATAAATTTCAGAATATGACTTGCGTAAGTCTGTGAAATAAGTTAATTTACATTTTTTTGGAAAAACAAAAAATATATTACATAGCAGATGACTCTTATGCCCTTGCCAATGTAATTTGGAGTAGATGTAGTTAACGTCTTTTTCTCAATATACTTGTCTCCGACAGTGCATCTGATACATGCCTAAAGTGGAAGCTCGATTCCGCAACGGCTGTCGTGCACTAGCTGCGATTTCTTAAACAAAGAAATGTTGGCAATGGTGGGTCAGTCTTGAATGGAAGATAATATGTATTATTCCGAGTTCCGTGCTTCAGAAGGCACGTATGTTAAGTCCTAGTAAGGTCACGGCTGCATCTGCAGTCGTTAATAATCGCCAATCCACTGGGTCAATGTGATGGGTTATGGTTCATCCACCAATACTCTTCCCTCCATAAGGAAGGCCTGTGTCGTGGGGACATTAAATTGCTCGTCACATCAGTACACAGTGATAGCAATTCACCGAAAATGGCGCTGCTTTATCTAGCTTGCAAACTAGTAACCGAATGGTTGTCTTTCGATTTCTCTTCTCATTTAGTAGAGCCACTTATTGCAATCTACAATTAATTTATTTTTGTCACATCTTAAAATTCTTTTTCGTCTAATCTATAGACAGAAGATGTAATTATATAGTGTTTATTGTGCCCTTTATCTTAAGTCGTATTCTACTTAAGATAAGGGGATGGTTCACATGTCGCTTTCATTGATTGGGTTAGTAATATCGATATCCAAATCTTCTTGCACGAATAAACTAGACACCGAGAGCAGGGGTTGGCTGTTGGTCATTGAATAAAAGACACGATACTGAAGTTAATTAAAATAATAACTTATTTCTTATACATGGCGCATTAGCCAAATTAATATTATGAAGTCCTCTGGGCATAGCCATAAATTAAAGAGATACCAGTAAAATATTAATGTTCTTATCGAAAATGTGTTAAATATAAAAAAAAACGTTCCCTAACATAGGTAAATAATTATATTTATTATACTATCACTAATAGTTATTACATGACCTTTTTACTCTACAGTTTCATGTCCTCTTGCCCTTATCCTATTTTAATTGTATGTTCTTCCATTCACTCCTGTTAGATGTCAACTCCTATTTCACTCCATTCATATGCATGTAATTTCTCACGCAATCCATCCTTCTCTTCTGCAGTCTTTCTCTCTATCCTTCAACATTCATATTGATTAATCTTTTAGTCACAGTCATTTTACTGAACAGTTTATTATAAAATATAATGCTGTCGTGGCATAGGTATCATGGGTAGCAGTTAGTTTGTCCATTAAAATATCTATCATATCCAATCATAGGTTACATGGCTTGCGTACTATGTAGTTAAATGAAACACGACTAAAATTAGTCTCTTGTACTTTGCTTCGTAGGATTCCCTTCTGGGAAATACTGACTTTGACGCAATCGAATTCATTAGGAAAAAAGCTTTTATACTGGTAGGCAATTATAGTACATTGACAAAATGAAAGTGTTTTCCCAAGTTAAAGTCGAACTTGAAATAAATATTTGTAAAAAAAGTATTACTTCCTGAAATCGGAAAAGTGATTCAACATTGCTAGTTTTTAAATTCGCATAAAAAATAAAGTCACGACAGTAGTTTATAGACGCTACTTTTCATAAAACGGAATGCTCAATAAAATTAAATCTTGAGTATGACTTAGGATTTTGTTGGGTATAAAAAAATAACCTACGACCTATTCTCAGAACTAACAAATATACACAAAAAAATTTATAACAATCTGTCAAGCCATTTCAGTAGGCCTATTCGCTAACATGTTTGACACTTGAGAGTGATAATCACTGAACTACGAGTATTTACTGATCCATTACTACTTTACTACAACGCTATTGTGACACTTGTCCTGTGAAAACAGTAATGAATAAGTAAATAGTTGGGTGATCAACACTTTTAAGTGTCAAAAAAGTTAGGGAATATGCCTACTGAGGAGTTCTTTAACAAACACCGAGACACGAGGTTTTTATACATACCTATATTAGAAGAAGATAAATGGTGTTCATCTGTTTTGAATAAATTCTTTCAAAAATTTTACTGAATGCAATGACTTCTTAGTTCTAATTTCAAATGCAATATAATTTAATATTTTTTGGCGTTAACAGAGGCACGGCTGTTATTTATATTGGCGCGGAGTTTGAGCACCGTCTGTCAATTAAAGTACATACTCGATATTATTTTTTCAGCATTTTGTGTTGCTGTTTTATAATTGTTATAGAAACTCTTACGATGGTATCGATTTTATCAAAAACTCGTGCATACAGTGTCGTGCAGTGCATTTAAAATCGGTCGAAATATGATGAAAGATTTGACTCGCTTCGACGACATCTGACGGCATCGGCGACAACTGAAGCTACCTCGCTAAAGTGAAGGATGTTGATTGAAAATCGTCTTTAAAGTTTGAGAGGTATAGCCGCTGAACTTTCAATGTCTCGATTCGTACGATTTTAAACGATCGCCAAGTCAATAATTAATCACGTTTGACGCTCAACTAGTCCCGAAGATCTGATTTTCTTCAAAAATTCAATTATGTAAATTTCGTGGAAGACGAAGGGTAGATATCGTCTCAATTCCGACCATTCTTAAAACAAATTGTTACTGGTGATGAGACATCGGTTTACGAGTTTGACATGCCAACCAGTCAACAAGCTTCGGAGTGACGTCTTACAACAGAAAATTCTCGGAAAAGCATAAAATATCTCGCAATATATCGCACAAGGCCATTGTTAACGAATTTTTATCAACTCAAGAAATACCATCGAACAACCACCGACCGTCTTTTTCTTTTCCCGAAACTCAAATTACCAATATTTTTTTACGTCTTCTACCGCCTGAGGGTCTAGCCCTATTTTCAGGCGATAGAAGACGTAAAAGAATACCCGGCGACAGCTGTAGTCGATTCCGGAAAATGCGTTTAAAAAATGTTTCGATGATTGGAGTAGGTATACGTTGGCACAAGTATATTTTAAGTAATATTTCGGATAGGGCGAAACGTCATTTCGAAGATTAATTTACGTTTAAATTATAATTTTCATTAAATAACTGACCTTTATCCAATGTTTTCTTAAAAGAGTCCCATTGATATGTGAACTACAACTATCCGATGTTAAAACAACAACGCGTATTTATAAAATAAAATTTGTATTCTTAACGCCTTTAAGATAATATGGTTTAGTGATAGTGATAACACTATTCCCCATATTCTTATTCATCGAAATTGCTATAGAGTTTAGTGAACGTTTTAACAAAATTTTGTACAAGGATCTCAGTGGCTCAGGATCAAAATAATACGTACTTGTCTGGCGGTGCTGCGTGAGGGGGCGGCGGTGCACTGGGCGGCTTGAGACTTCGGAAGGCCTTCAGCCATTTGTTCTTCATGCTGCCTGCTGATGAGGAAGACATCTTCCTGTCTGCGGCCGAAGCACCACTGTCCGCCTTGGCTGCGAACAGCTCTCTCTGCGAATGAAAATTATTCAATTATTTGTTGGATCTAACAAGACTGACTTTATTCCTAACAACAATAAGTATCATAATTTTGTTAATTCAGAACTATTATGAATATAATACGCTTATGAATCGTTAAGAAGTTACACGTCAAAAAGCCGTGTCTCTGAGGACCGGATCCGCCAACGAAGCGCTGGCCCCGACGCGACGCATTCAATACTAAAGTTGATGATACTAAACGCGTCAGAGGCCTATGCTTTACTTGCAAAACGGCAAGCAAGTAGGCTGTAGAGAAACACATCATTGTCGACCAGTTATGACATTGCAGGTACATTGTAAATTGTGCACCAAATAAAATCCCGCAACTCGCCAATCACATAAGCCTGCGCACAAGCAATCAACAAACAAACTACATTTTGTGTTATATAATAAAATTTTATAGTAAAATACCGTAATAACTTTTGTTAGAGAAAGTACGTATGTTGGTTTGAATCAAAACTCACAATTATAATCACAAAAAACAAATATTATCTTTCAATTAAAATTTGTCATCAGAAACAACTATCCGTAATTGGTTCAGGAAAGCTGTCTTTCTGTCAATAGAAAATACAGATAGGTAGGAACCGCCGTTTTATTTTCAAAATCTTACCAGTCATATCATTTCCAAGAATATAAAAGGAATAGCCGTCTTATAATATAAAGTTTATGACGTCCTAAATGTTTTACTGACAATAAATCTCCCTATTCTAGTTCGAGATTTCGTAACCACAGTTATGATTACTTACGCAGAGTATGTGTATGAGTAGACAAATATGTGATGCCGAACATTTTTCTTGTCAAATAATTACGAAACTTCACGTTCTTGACAAAGTTATAGAGAATTCCTACGAGATGAAAAATTAAGAACACGTTTTATTTATTTTCCAGATAGAGCGGAATAAAGACTGCGTTATTATTAATTCGGTAGTTAGGTACCTTTTTCATGCAAAGAGCACTTAAAAAAAAATCCTTATCCTTTTTTTACCGATAGTATCTACCACTTTTTATTGAGTAATTATTTCCCGTTGTAGGTTCATAACCTTGTACGAGTAATTCATTTCATTGAAAGCTGATAAAGAATTCCATTTTGCTAGCTTAATTTATCTTTTTCTTTTCTGACAATACGCTATAATAATATTATAATGACATGCTTTGTCTCAATACAAATAGGCGGTAGGAAGACCTCGTCCAAATTGCTTGATAAAGCGTGAAAATCTAAAGAGCCCTTGTCACTTCCAATCTAATACATCCATGGAGTAGTGTGAGGCAACCTTAAAATGCTGACTAAGAGTTTATGGAGATTGATAGTTATCTATGCTAAGATTCAAGGGTTGAGCTAGATATTTTATAAAATCGGCAATATGATAGGAATTTGTAAGGGATTTTTAGTATAGGTTGTTCTTCCCTTGAAGGTGGAGAATTTCGTAGAAATAAGAACGCAACGTTGTCAGCGTAAAAAATATAGTATGAAACAGACCACCATAAAATGCCCAGAGAAGTCTACATTATAAGTGAAGAGAAATCAGTTTTATAAGAATGTGTAGAATTTTTAGTTTGTTTATAAAAGCAATTTAAAAATTCGACTCAATCTATTCAACAGTCTCTAATTGTTCTCATCCCTACTAACAAACACTACCAATAGAATAGTAGTTTTTGTTAGATTATTATATTTTGACAGTAAAAAGCTTTACATGCATCAGGCTATAAGATGGCAAGATTGTCATAATCATAAGTATATTATTATTATTTAATGCATTCTGCTTTAAGATGCCGAGATTGTCATAATCTTAAGTAAGAAATTCATTAATCACTTTATTATTTTACGAAATTCAAAAAAGGAATCTGAATAGAAAAAGAGAAAGTCTAATTTGAAGAAAGGGAACAGTTTTTTGCTTTATCTTAGGAGTTTGCTGTCCGTTCTTTTAATTTATTATTTTGTTACGTTCCTTCTTCTTTATATATTATTGCTTTCTGTGGCCCAATAAGTTTTCATTATTCTGACGAGTTAATCCATTTGAGGGGATTGATCAGGCCGAGAAAATATTAGATAAGATAAGGTGCAGGCTTACGAAAAGACGAATTCATTTCTGAATGAGTAGCAGGTAATAAAAATACTAGGTACCTACTTGTGTTCCTTCTATTTACATATAAAAACGTATATACATATAGATTGATGTTTACATCGTTGCGTTTGCATGGCCAAAGCCTTTTAATTGAATTGGCTATTAGTTCCGGCCTCCAATGTTTCGGAACTTAATGAATTAAAAACGTTAAATTGATCCACTAATAATTGGCGTCGTAGATCTGTAAGTAAATAAACTAATACCTTAATTATCTCATTAGGTACGATAGTGAAGTTTTCTTTATTGTTAAGAAAGCAAGGAATAATGCGCTTGTGTAAATTTTACGGGCAAGTTACTTATGCTATTGGAATTTTTCACACAGGGACAGAGCAGTATCATGGAGCAATATTAATGTTCTGTATGAAAGATTGATTGACGAATATTAAGCAGTGCCTGCCCCAGTAGACACAGATAACATCAATTTCACAGCATCGAGTTCACAGTTCAGTCTCAATTTCCCTGAGTCTGACTGTTCATAAACGATAAAGCTGGTTTATGTATTTGACGGAGCATCGTATTTTATTTTATAAAACATATTAAGTTGGTTAATAGCTCCACCGTCATTTTATTATATCAGTTCTTAGAGTTTAACACTATCGACTAAACTATTATATCATTCGTGCCTAAATAATATATCAACTTCAACAATCACCTGTATTACGTGACCCTGACCGCGGCGTCCCTTACCCTGTCTAGCTAGTTAGTAGTTACGGAATACTTTTCTCCGCGAAAACTTTTTGTTGTTTGAGAAATGAAAAGTGTATTGTGTTCATCACTAGAGATGTTCTAAGATATCGCTCATTAAACATAAAAACGGCCCAACTCAAAAAATACTTCCAAGCAATCGTGTATCAAAAATGTTGTGCGTTGACACTTATTTTTGCAAGAATAGTGTTTTTGATTTGTGTTTTATTCAAGAAGCGATATATAATCTCGTTTTTAACATAAAATATAATTACAGGAGAAATTAATAAGAGAATTTTTTTTTAAGATGACGACTAAAATTACCCCAACGAATCACTCCCATGGGTAACGTGACGTGAAAATGCGACTTATGGATAAACCAGTGATGAGGAAAAGTTAGTAGCGAAATGTGGATGTTGTAACACCTCTGCCTACCCTCGAATAAGTAGGCGTGATTTGTGTATGCATGTAGAACTTTTATTTATATCTATAATCAGCAGTTGTATCTTCGTGAAATATAATATATTTTACGAGTATGTTTATTCCACGTTTCCGTCTGCTGGACATCGTACATTGAGTAGCGAGGTGGAAATTTCCCAAATATGAAAGCTATTTTTGGTGAACACGAAATCAAACCACGAGTGGCTCGGTAGCCATCAAAATCAACGGAAATGTTTGCTTTGACGACATTTGCAAGCAATCGTTTCTGAAAACAACTTATTAACCCGCCCATCTAATTGATTCTCTGCAAATAATACACAAAGGGTTCATAATTCACGTTAATCCCAAGCCTTAGCAATAAATTGGAAACTTCTAATTCCGCTTCTGCCGAAGAAAAATGTCTTCGCGATCCTCTAAGCGATTAGTTCTCAAATAACCCATTAACATTTAAGAGCGCTATTTCAAACGAAATTTAATGTAAGAATAGTAGTTAAAATAAAAAGATGGACGTCGAGAATATATGTTGCATTTTAAACGTAAAATGGATAGAATATTTTTTTAAATGTTCTATACAGTCATGTAAAACACGGTGAAATTACAAACTTGTGAGAAGATTATGATGACAACGTAACGTTAGCGATTATAAGAGGCAATGTTTGTGTTATTTTCAGAATAATTAGATTTAATTATTTTTTCATTTTATATCATACTTCTATACCCAAAATCACGAAGAATTTTTTTTGAAAGAAGAATACCTTTATTTTTTGCTGAGCTCAGTTATTTTAATGTTAGTCATTATAACAACTGAACTCTACCTGAACAACTGAGCTCTACCAATCTTCTTAGATATTGTTTACGTGCATTAAAATCTATGGAGATTTGACAGTTCTAAGCGATAAATGGCTTTATCATATCGTGTTTCAGTGGTTATGCTAGCCGGGCAGGATTGGTGGTGTATTCATTCTAAGGTGATAAGAAATTCTGTGCTTTGGGGCTAGAGTTTTCTTTAAAAGTGTATTGAATTGGGGATTTATTATTCGGCATTATTAAATGAAACAATTTAATTGTTAGAAAAATTATTGCAAAAAAAGAGGTCACAATTATTCAAAGATACCTACTACCTATACCTATACTATAATAAAATAGTGAAGTTTGCTTCAAAAAGTTTGAATGTTAACTTATAAAATATACCTACATACATAAATCAGGCCTATTTATCCCCGAAGGCCCACGTTTTACGTCATAATTGTGTACCACCCAATACGTATGTAATACTACGGTCATTTTAACAGTTGCGTTAAGAAAAATAATATGCTGATTACAAAAAATTACGGACGGAATATAGCACGTACCTACATTACTAATTCATACAAATATAAATCAAGCCTGTTTATCCACAAGGCAGAGGTGAATTATTATATAACCCACATTTCGTCAACTATTTCATTATAGTCAACAATGCTCAGAACATTTAGGTCACTATAATTCAGCACTCCGTCCAATATACGATTGGTACACCTACCTATATAGAAAATTCTTTCGCGGCGAACCAGATACTGTGTGATGCAAATTAAGTCATTTACATACCTTTCGTTCGACTACCCTTCATAACTTTCGGAAAACTTTCAAATTTTGTTTGCTTAAATATAATTCGGGAAATGTAATCAGGCGACTCCGCATTTTCATTTATTATAAGCCGGTCGAGTGTGCCCTCACACTTTGTGTTTTAGTTTTTACAATTATTACAAATGATAACTATTAAGTAAGTCATTTAAAGACTACGGCTATACTATATTGTCTTTATAAGAAAAAATTATATGGAAAAAAAAATCTCTCCCGTTTTTATGTGTCGAACATTTTTCCGAAATTTAAATAATATTGAAATAAATAATAATAAGCAAACATTTGCGACAAAAATTGACTATAAAAATTGTGGTTTTGCATACTGGAGACAGTCTATTAGAACGGATCTATCTTTGTATCAATGGCCTCTGTTAGATACCAACGGTACGTCTCCCGGCACGTGGCTGTCTCTTGAGAACCTCAAGGACCATTGGTCGTCCTTGCTATCTGTTACATCATTATCAACTTTATCCCCTGTTGCTGAAGCTAAACTAATCTGTAATATTTACGTCATCAATAATTGTCTCTTTGTAGTTATAATTGTATATTTAAACGAAACTGTAGACATTATAAGGATGGGACTGACATAGCAGAATGCAAAAGTTCCTAAAGATTTTTAGATTAAAAAAAAATTGCTAAATTACTATAAATTAAAGGGTCAGCAAAGTATGTTTCCTCTTTCATTCATATCGGGCAGACGACACCGAGACATCCACTTTCTTTTAAATAATCGATGAAAAGGAGCTTCTTCAATTTCGATTTCTTTTGATATTGTCTACCATTTGTCTTAAACTTTTATAACGACGTCAACAACAAAACTGCGACTACATCTCTGACTAATTTTTAAACCAACATAATCTTTGAGACCGAATTAGAAAAAATTGTTCCAAAAATTGTCAATTTGAGGTACCCAACCGTTTTGTTCTCTAATAGAACAAAACAAAATCGATCAGGTGTAACTAACTACTCATTTGAAACTTGCCGGACAATATTACCGCCATAGATTTATTGCAGGTGATGAATGTTTTGCCGTGTGGTGACGGCAGAGTAGAATACAATTGTCACCACCCCAAATCTCTCCCGTGGCTGTCGTACAAGGCGACTAAGGATAAATCAGCGATGAGGAATGGGCAGCAGCGTTCCTCTTATATCACCTAGCAATAGTACTGCGACTTTTGTGCCCGATAAATGGCAATAGGCCCGCCACCTATTACATGGGACCTAACATAATTGGCGAAACGTGGGTGCTGGTTCACCTCTGCCTACCCCTTCGGGGATATAGGCGTAACTTATGTATGAATGTATGATGAATGTTTTGGAACTGATTGATGGCATTCTTGTTATATTTGTTTTATTTCAACGAGATATTCTTCGATCGTCCATATTTTCTATATTCTATCGACATTCATGTTCACTGGCTTATTACACCACGTCGCTTCTAAACTTCCACTGTCAATTTAAGCTTTGTTACCTTATACTTTTCTAACAATAACAACAAGATTTGATGCTTCATATAATTGATTAAATACAATGATAAAAGCACAGTGACAACGAAAAGTTTTAACGATCATAAGGCAGAATTGAAAATAGAAACGGTATATTAATTACATTTTGAAATCGTCACGTTTTTTACTCTTCGGTCACGGCCATGATGGGAAGTTAAACCGGCACGATGACGTCTATCAAAGGTAAATTAATATAGAGAGGGTGCGGCAATAGTTTCCCTATTAGGCATAATTTAAGAATGTTCATACCTGTCATTCCATAACTAGTTACATTTTAGTTTTTGTTTTCTCTGCTCTACATATTCTATACGATTTTGCCAATAAAGTTATTACATACTTCCTATAGTCAATTAGTTGTAGTTTTGGTAGGTATTATTTTGTGTAACGTTGTTAGTTTATTTACGAAAATTTTTAAAACTGTGTATATTTCTAAGAAAATCTTTGTTGTAGAGTGTTATGCTTTAAAAATAAATAATATGTATCTAATAATTAATCGATCTCTGAATAATAAACAATGTCACAACATAGATGCGGCTGAAATTATAAGTTATAAAAACTCAAGGGATCCACCACAGATTCCTATTCCTAGAAGACCAATTCCTAAAAATGACTAATCTGAAGAAGCTCCATAAATAGTAGTGAAAGTATATCTTTGAATGAAACACAGCTGCCGAATCAATGTTTGTTACAAGAGCGGTTTATTGTAGATGCACAATGAAGAAAACACTCAGAGCAATAAGGAATGACAGAAAATTTTTAAATTCTTACAACATAGTATTTAAAAATGAAGAAACCAACATTAGTTATTATAAACATGGCCTCTACATGCCGTAGCCCGCTGCGCTACGGCTACCATTAACTAACTTTCCCTACGGATTGGTCTGCAGCTTAAGACCAGTCACCAGGCGGATTGTGAAATGCCTAATTCTGGCTGAGATATCTATAGAGCAACCTGTTTGTATAACCCAGTAAATTTATTGTAAGCTCGTAGCAGCTTAAGCGCTGTTTTTCTTACAACAACGAAGTCTTCTGTTCGTGCTACGGCGCGCAAGTCGAGTCGTAACCTCACTGTAGCACCGGAGATTATAATCTGCAATAAACAGGCGTACTTTTCAAAGAGGTCGGTACGTCAAGATCCTCGTATTAACTTACGACTTCGTGTCAAGCAGAAATAAAAAGGACTATAAAGCTTCTTATCTCTGTGGACGGACGGTAGCAGTTATCTGAAACATTATACTTGTATATATCCTGTATTCATAGCGCTTATAATTCTGTTGATAACACTCTCCTAGATAAGGACTGGATGTAAACAGATTGTGTAGTACATAATAATAATGGTATAGTTACAGCCAAAACTCGTAATCAAATTGAAAGTCTATTAAAGAAGGGCCAGGTCATGCAAGAGAGAAGAGAAGTACCCGAAACCGACGTGCATGCAAGAAGACATTAATGAGATTGGATGAAGCGGAAGAAGTACCGATGTAAGGATCGTAGCAAGTGGAAATAAGTAATTTCTGCCTGGGTAGGCAGAAGGGGTCTGTGGGAGTGTAATTATGTATCTAAAGATCATAACTGATCAAAACCTTTGTCTGATTTTAGTAGTCAATCGGTCGGTAGCGGTTGGTTTTGACCGGCAGAGTTGATGAACTAAATATTGTTTAAGCAATAAGTAGGTAGAACCAAATAGGTAGGTTAGGTATATATGCCACTTACAGGTAGGTAAGCGTATTTGATTATCTCTTTAGGTCCTTTTACACGTAATGTTAAGAAAGAACTTCCGTACCTAGTCCAAAAACCTATATATTATAATATACAGTCTACAGCACGCCAGAAAATATAAACTGCCATTTCTTTTAATCGATTGCGAATCTTAGCATGTTCGACGTAACGCACGAAGTAGATTGAGAAAATGTTAGATATTGTGGTAAATTGATATGCTGTTATATTTTCTTTATTTATTATTGGAGTACCTAGGTATATTTCTCTCAAAGTAATCTTTGTTTACAACATTTAGGAATAGCGAAATGAAACTGACAACTTCAACTAAATATTAAATAATCATCATCATCAGCCCTTTAATGTCCTCACTGATGCGGCACGGGCCTTCCCGATGGATGGAAGAATATAGGGAGAACCCAACAACCCGCATTGGGTCAGAGTGGTGGGTAATGGCCCATTCTCCTTATAAATATTAAATAATAATTAATTATAGCATAAGATAATTGTGTTCCACTTCTTTTGTTTCCGAATTTATATGAGAACTGAGTGTAAGGTACCTTTGCGAATTGTGCGAGGTTGTAGCAAAAAAATTGAGTAAACATCTGTTCCCAAGTGACCTACCCAGTACATAATATACGTACCAACTCATAACAGATAATCCAAACATTCCGATCAAGTTACTAATTAGATTTTCTTATATCGTACGAGAATCCATGTCCATAGATCGATTAGGTGGCACTACAACTTTTTTACTTCATTAGGTATATAATTATTATGTACTTATATACATACTTACACAATGTTCGAGTATGATCTATCATGTGATAGTTTATTTTTTCAATTAAAAAGATCTACTACAAACATATCGAACGTTGAACTGGCTACTTTAACATTTTTTTATAAGAAGTGGAGTGCAGTGTCTGAAATGTGTACTTTTTGGCACAGGTTTTGTAACCAAAATAGAAAAGAAATTGATTATTTTTTATCTTTAATGTCCATTTGGGGATACGGAAATAATTATACGCCAGAGTGCCAACTTTAGCTACTGGGAAAGTAGCTTCGGCTTTTTTTCTTTTTCCGCCGCGTTCGATGACGGCAGACCATAACAATTGTCATCAACCCCATCTATCCCGCGGGTTTCACACAAGGTGACTAAGAGAAAGACAGTAATGGGCACCAGCAAATCTTTTATAGCAATACCTATACCTACTGAGATTTACGTGCCCGATAGATGGCAATAGGCTTGCCATCTATTACATGAAACCTAACATAATTGGTGAACCATGGGTGTTATTTCATCTCTGCCTACACCTGCGTGTTATGAAAACTTTGTCTACCGAAAACTAGACATCAGGGTAGAGAGATATTATTATTTGATATGCGCGTTTCCATTAATTCTTAGTTTTTTGAGATTTATATAAAAGCTGTGTATAATAATATAAAAAATTACTGCGTCTCTTAAGTAGATAACTAATGATATAAATAGTGATATAAACAGGCTAACGAAAATTCAAAACAACAAAAAAAACTTCTTACATCATTAAAATACGCCTGCTCAAGTTTCTGCCGCGATTTGTTAGACTTGCTGTACTCCGGAAGGCTGGACTGACGCCGCACGCGCATCCGTTGCTCCCTCTCCATGGTCATTAGGTCAGATTTTTGCGATAGCACCAAATAATGCAAGCGGTGAACTATATCCATTTTAATATATCCCTCAAGCCTAATCACCGCAAGATAGTTGACTTTAAAGTCGAATACGCCAATTGAAAATAAATCACGGGTTACGTAAAAGATTAAAAAAAAAGGGTTTTAGTATATAGGCCTGAGTTCGCGCCCCACGAGCGTTCACTGGGCGGGCGGGCCGTGACTGCCGTGGGGCGCCGGACGTGGCGTGGCGGCGCCTCTCGCCGTCGCCCAGCAACGGTTCGCAAACAACACGCAATTCTCACCACCAGATCGCACTAGCTTAGACATGTTTTACCTGGTGATTTATGTTCTAGCACGTGCCCGGCGGCAGGGCCGTCTTTGACCTATTGGAGGCCCTGATGATATGTTATAGCCATTTATCGCGTAGAACTGTCAAAAATCATTGAATTTTAACACTTGAACCAGCCTAATTTGAATAATGGAATACTTACAGGTTAGTGCTTAAACATATATGTTTTTTGAAGAGGAACCCTTCAAAATATTCAACTATTTTAAATAAGGTACCTATAGCATATTTCGAGAAGTAACTTAGCGTTGGTCACATCGTAAATTATAAGGTTGGTTATAACTTGAGCAATCCAAGAGCTGCTCGATTGAATTTGCCACAGGCCCCGCGCTGACTTAGGAACCTAATCCGGCACTGCACGCGACGCGTCACCGATGTAGGTTCGGTGAACTGACCCGATTGTCAAAGGAACTTAATTTACATTTACAACTTGATATGCTGCTACCTAAAAATCTCCAATTCCATATAACCTAGCTATAGGTAGGTCAGGTACCTACCATACATTTTACAACATTATTAGGGCAATAATATTTATGTTGCATATTATAAAAGGTGAATAGTAGTATGTGAATAATAATAGTTGAAGGTCTCAGGCAGTTCCAGCTATTCAGTGATAAAAAATATAAAGCAGGCCTCATGTAGGTACCTACATATTACGTCAAAACCTACGAAAAACTTAGCAGCAGAGCGTAGGTAGACTTGTTGACCTTCAGAGGGCCCATTACTCCCTGCCGTTGTAAAGCCTCTCCTATTGCAGTTCATTAGTACAATGAGGTGCTTGTTATAATGAACACAATAGAGGCAACTAAAACTTTGTAGGGATAATGTTGTTGAGGCTGTAAAAGTTTACCTACCTTTGCCTTAGTGGACGACTGGAAATGAGGTTATGAAAAGTAAATACGGGAGTGTTTGGCGCGTTTCAAAGGTGTCAGTCGGATTTATTTTCGGTAATTCAAAGATTGTTACAGAGTGGATTTTGTGCAGTGAAAGTGGTGTTATTTTGATGCACAAGCATCCGTGTTGATGTGCAATTATGCAGAATCATTGAAAATAAGTCTTATGATGGCGTTTGATGTTGTGGTGAAAACCACGTAAAAAGTGGTTTTGCTCACTTCATCAGTCACCATCATGAACTCTGTTACCATTCAATTCGCGCCAAGCACTCCCTAGATGCGTTAAAATGTGTGACACCCATATTTTAACGTAATATTCATTTCATTCATAATTTCATCCACTCATTATTTCATAAAACTACAGATAAAATATACACTAAAGACATGGCTGTATGGGCTAGACCCTTTGCCTTCCCTAAAATATAGGGAGAATTTAAAAAAAAAGTAAATACTTCATTGTAGAAAAATTGAAAACTGTTACAAACATATTTTTAAATTACAAATACCTACTTAATATGAGTGGTCGTTTTTAAAACTTTTTAACTTATGTTCTTACACTCAAGAGCTGTGTTGGTAACCTCAATTTATTTGACTACGTTTATAATACCTTCTTGGGTAAGTCTTAATTGCTAGCTAAGTTTAGAATTTATCATGGAAGTTACGTAAGTCATAACGACATACCCACTAAGACGTGTTGAGATGCGATATTTCGCGACAGCCCCTAACATCCATATTTGCACCTATCCCTTCTTCCTCAGCGACAACTTCTATTATTAGTAAAATCCCAATAAATCATCACATGATCGGGGGAGCAAACATAGGTACTTAATAAGCGAATTTTGGAATGGGTGCTATAAGTAACATCTCTGTCTACCCCTTCGAAGATTTAATGGCCGTTATTTATTTACTTTTAAGTATAAATAAAGACTGTTTCTTAAATGACTTTAAAATTACAAATTTTTTGCTTCACGATTTGTCTACTGATGTGAGTCTGTTTCCATGCTCGCCTCGGTACGAAAAAATAACATATGTACCAGCCCCGACTTTAATGAACTATTAAAAATCAATATTCATGTTTAAAACATAGGCGTGATCTTATAATTAACCAATGTCTGTGTAGTGACGGCAGACCGAAATACAATTGTCACTACCCCCTAGTCTTCCATGCTGGCCTGGGAGGGTTGGTGTCAGGCAGGAGGCCAGCTGTAAAACCTAAGCCAAAACCTTGAGCGGTATGGATTGGAATATTGTCATTTCAATACCAATATCTATATTCATTCATGATGAGCACCTTTCCGGTGTTATGGATGATATGAATCAAAAGGGAGTAGATGGCTTGATGACGTCTGACTGATCCATATGAATGGAAGAGGAAACATAATGCGCCGGACCCCAGATAGCCTGGGAACAGGGCAGGGAGAAGACTACTCCCTATCTATTCCGCGGGTGTCATACAAGGGAGAGTAATGGTAAAAGCAGCGATGAGTTCCTAATGGGTAGCCGCTTTCCTCCTATACCATCTAGAAATATACTGGGATTCACGTGCCAGTTAGATGGCGATAGGCTCGCCCTGTATTACAAAAGACCTGACATAATTGACGACACATAGGTGTTAATTATTATTCCCCTCTGCCAACCTGTTCGAGGATATAAATGATTAATTTATCTATTACATAAATGTAATATTAAATAAAAATTATTTATGTTTAACATTTTATTAGTAAGGCAGGAAAATATCCCATAAACTGTCACAATATATAAATAAATCTATGTGAATGATAGATTTAAATTCAAAAGAAACAAAATTTGAGCTTGTAACTAACTACATACATTGTAAATAGTACATAGGTAATATTTTATTATTCAATGATAAGCAACAATAGATGTGGATAAATTGCTTAATGGGCTTCCGAGACGGTCAATCAGCTTGAGTCAAGCTCATTCATTTTGTGTTGGTCCTGTTGCTAGGTCAAACAGATCGAAATAATATACATAAAAAACATTTGTTTGACCTAGCAACAGAACAGAAATACAGAAAATGAACCACCTTGACGCTTCAAGCTGATTAACCATCCCGGAAGCCCATGATGTGTCTTTCAAAATGCACTTTACCTAAATCTCGTAATATTGTGCGTTTAGAATGTACTTAGTGATAATTGACAATTCATAAAAAGTTAAACAAAGCACAAATGCGTCAAAACAAATAACATATTTTATTAACTTTGAATTAACCTTTTAAATACATGCTTTTAGTTTATAACTGAAGTATTTATGTAAAAAGTAAATATGTAAAATATTCTTAATTTTCGTTGTACTTTATACAAAATTATGAGCAAATAATTTGATTTAGATTACTTCAACATCAAGCTAATGTTTGAATTGTGATTTTACTGTTCTGACATAAGAAGTATTTGACTTTATTGTCACTTGTAAGAAATACAATGTCAATTAAGGAATATTAATGCTAAGCGTATTAGCTAAATGTCAAATAAAAAATATTATCTTAGTTCAGTACATACATGTCTTTATAGTACACTTTAACAGAACCAATTATGATTTTATAATGACTTTGAAAAGTATTTTACTATCAACGAATAATGGAAAATGTTAATAATACAACATTCCTAAATTTATTGATTTAACATAATATATCTTTTCTTGCATGTAAATAGTCTTTGACTTACAAAAATGTCCTAAATAGGTAATAATTGTATATTTAAGTTTAATGGTATACCCAATTTTATTATGCTTATCCCTCAATAGTCAAATTACTTAACAAGATATGGATAATTTTGCAATTATCAAACTCTTTTAAGAAGTAATAACAATTATAATATTTCTGTTTGTATAATATTTTATATAATATGAGTCAACAGTTTTATAAATTAGGAAAAAAAGATTTTTTTTAATGAAAAACAAGACAAAGATAAGATTAGGTTTAACAATATTTAGCTAAGAAATGTATACAGAATAAGGGGTTAAAAATAATATTTGGAGGTAATCCAAAAATTATTTTCAATATTAAATGAGAGCATTCAGTAGTGACTTCATGTCCAAGCACATTTCAATGTTCTTCAATGATTACTAACACATATACAAATTAAACATATTTAGCAACAAACAGAATTAACTACCATGGTGTACTAACTGCACATAAATAACTATTAATAACTTGAAGAGACCAAAATAATTATTACTAAATGTGTCAGTGTATATATTATTCTTACTTGGGACACTTGTATAGAATTAACACACTTTCTTATCATGATAAATTACATGTAAGTGTATAATATAATATTAAGTGTAGCTCACTGAACTTTTGTAAACTTAAGACTATTATATAAAGTAAGTTAATTATGTTTCTGCTATTTTGGATTTTCCATTTAACTTGTCCAATTGGCCTAGCATCAGGACGGTATTAATTAAGTTTTCTGAATATATACGTTGATTAGTTTCCATTCTTCTTAATTTTTGGACTACATATTTAGAAAAAAATTCCAATTCATTATCATTTCCCCTAGAGTCCATTTCCTCAAAACTACGCTTGCGCTTTGTACTTTTTGGGCTGGTTTGTGTTGTAGCTCTACGTTTAGACTTTTCTTTTTCACTATCATCATGGTTTACTAAAGCTGCGTGCAGGTCTTCACCTAGGTCATTAGCTTCTTCTTCATTAAGATGTATAGTCAAATCATCTGGCACAGTAACCATAGGGACATGATTCTCAGAAAATAAAGGTGATGGTAAAAAGGATACTCGTTTCCTTACTTTGACTATGGAATTTTTTGGTTTCACCGGTAATTGTTCACTAACTGTAGCAACTGTATGTCTGCGATTTACTTTTACTTTGTCAGAGTTATTATTGTGGAGTCGACTTCCACTTTGTTTGTTGCTCCAAAAGTTTACTTTAATTTTAGGTTTTGATTTGGGTTTCTGATCCACTTTTGGCATCATAAAAGCCGCTGAAAACTTATAACGTATATTATTGTCATCTTCATTATTAACTTTTTCTTGCTTCTTAATGAAACTTGGAGACTTGTTGATTTTGTTAAAATCTGTATTTATTTTATATCTTACAGTTTCGTCATCTGATTGGTAGTCATTTTTACGTATAGTTGCAGATTTTTCAGTAAGAGTTTTCATTTTGTAATGATAAATATTTGTAAATACTAACAATTAGCACTTATTAGCACCTGAAAAAAAAAACCAATCATATTATAACAGATTCACATAATTCCATAAAAAAAATTACCTAATTACATACAGATCAAATAAAGATAATGATTCCCGCCTAAAAGTTAAGTATGTACACACCAGTATCGAAATTATCTTGGATGACTAATTGGTGACAGAAACAAGTAATGAAAATAATTTCACAAAATCCAGTAAGGATAATGACAACATTTAGTACTATAATCGGGCATGTCTTCCGCCATAAAATGTAATACGAGATAAAATTAATTGAGGTTATGTTACTACCATATTTTAAGTGTGCTAAACTGTGCGTGTACTAAATAGTGCGTAAAATAAATTCATTTCATTAGAATTATGATAGTTCGTTTCTGTTAGTATTTACCGTAAGCAAATGCATTAATTAACGGATATCTATAGAATATTATAGTAGGTAATCGTCATCACAGTAACTGTTTCTAGTCTGCATTGTTGTTACATAACTATGTTATATCTTATCGTAAAGCTTACCATAAAATATGTGCATCCATATTTATTTAACACAGAATAACTTAAAACTTCATAAAATCTGAAAATAAATAAATGATACCAAACAATCGTTTCACAGCACTCGCACCAGTTTCATGACGCTCGGCTGTACTGAATACTAGTTCTTGATTGGTTCACCAGAGGCGCTGTTGGTTGAATGTGGATGCGCGGCAAATCGAATCGAACGAAATAAATAGATATAGTGGCATTCACGACTTCACGTTTGCGTCGCTCTCATAACGTAGGTATATTTTTTATCAGACTGGCTGATTACGTTATAGATATATTTTTAGTGGTTTAAGTTTAAGCTCTCATAAAAACCTTGCATTGAGCAATTGATGAACTAAATAAGTCAAGTCACAGTACGATTAAGTAAATTAGTAAATAAACAGACAGGGTTACAGCAGAGAGATAGATAGCGAATATATGTAATTAATTTGTGGACTGGGTACGTAAGGATAGATAGCGACGTGTTTATGAAATATGGAAAGCAATATCTTCTTCCTGCCCTGTTCCCAGTCTATCTGGGGTCGGCGCAGTATGTTTCCTCTTCCATTCATATGTCAGACGTCATCAAGCCATCCACTCCCTTTTGATTCATATCATCCATCCCACCGTAAAGGTGCTAGTGATGAATGAATGTATAGAAAAGAGACTGAACGGACCATGTCGAGAGACCCATGAACGGAGAGAGTGATTAGAATGACAATATTCCAATCCATACTGCTCAAGGTTTTGGCTTAGGTTTTACAGCCGGCCGCCTGCCTGACACCAACCCTCTTTGGGTACGCTGTTGTTGGTGGTTTGCCCTCCACCATTAGGGTGCCCCAAGGTGCTTATTGGTTTACACCGGGCCATCTCCCTTAGTCGACTTTTACGACACCCATGGGATGAGTTGGGGCTGGCCTATTCTACGTTATTTGTTCGCTCCCAGGCCAGCATAGAAGGCTGGAAAGAAAATATGGAAAGCAATATAAGCAATTAAAAAAAACAAAAAAGGGTGTTTGGCGCGTTTCGTGGTGTCAGTCAGATTTATTTTCGCTAATTAAAAAATTGTTACAGAGTGGATTTTGTGCAGTAAAAGTGGTGTTATTTTGATGCACAAGCATCCGTGTTGATGTGCAATTATGCAGAATCATCGAAAATAAGTCTCATGATGTGTTTGATGTTGTGGTGAAGATCACTATAAAAAGTGGTTTTATCCATTTCATCAAGCACCATCATGAACTCTGTTACCATTAAATTCGCTCCAAGCACTGCCTAGATGCGTGAAAATGTGTGACACCCATATTTTAACGTAAAATTCATTTCATTCATACATTTCACCCACTCATTCTTTCATAAGCCTACAGAAATAAAATATACACTAAGGACATGGCTGTATGGGCTTTGCCTTCCCTAAAATATAGGGAGAATTAAAAAAAACAAAAAAAAACAAAAGGAGGTGTTTGGCGTGTTTCAACGGTGCCAGTCAGATTTTTTTTTCATTAATTCTAAAATTGGTACAGAGTGGATTTTGTGCAGTGAAAATGGTGTTATTTTGATGCACAAGCATCCGTGTTGATGTCCAATTATGCAGAATGATTAAAAAATAGTCTTGTAAGTGTGTGATGTTGTGGTGAAGACCACTTTAAAAAGTGGGTTTGTCCACCTCATCACGCACCATCATGAACTCTGTTACCATTAAATTCGCTCCAAGCACTCCCTAGATGCGTTAAAATGTGTGACATCCATATTTTAACGTAAAATTCATTTCATTCATACATGTCACCCACCTCGGAGTAAATAGAACTGGAGTAGCCTTTGCCTAACATTCCCCTCTGCCAAACGCACAAGCATCGGATGCCTGTGCGTTATATAAAACTAGTTGAGCCGCCATTTTAAAACCACAATAATCAGAACGTCTTGCCGTGCAGAGCTCCCACTAAAATGCCTGCCTGTGCTGTTTTTTAGCGTTAAAAAAATTCGAAAACATCTAGTATTCAAAAAGATGGCGTCACATTTTATTTTTAAGTATTATTTTTAAGATTTGATATTTATTTACTTCATAATTTCATGTTTTAGCATACTACAATTTCAAATTTCGAGCCATAGTCTCGTGGGGAGTCGGCCGTGACGTCATCAAACGATCTTCCAGCGCACTCCCCACGAGACTACCTAGGGTTGAACATTATCGCATTTCAATTAATTAGACAATAATTTAAAAAAGTTTGTTGTTAATAAATAATTGTAATTTTGTCATTTCGTATTAATTAATTACCAATTATAATTTCGTTTTAACAATATACGTTGCGTGTTTATATTTAGTTTAGTATTAAGTACATACCTACCTACACTTTTGCGACCGCTTGAAGCTTATTTTTTGCCACACTACATGGAAATATAAAATCATTAGTGAATTAGTAAAATAAAATAAGAATAAGACTATTTTGCCCTTTATTCATGCTGGGCGGCGCTCATAAACATTAAGAGTACCTATGCTGTAGCATATACAGCGTCCCTGACTTTATAAAATAAGCAAGGGTAAAAAGGTACCAGCACAGCCGATTATTTCTGAGAAACCTAAATTTTTTTTCGAGTCATAGCACAAATTGTTTTTTTTTGTTGTAATCAGCAACCCTAATTGAATTGCACTTCATTAATAGTGATGTCACGTCATCGATATTGCGATTTAACGAGGGAGTAATGAATGAATGAATGAATGAAAGTAACATTAAATTTAAAATATGTATTATGATTTAAATCTATACATTGTGTTCCTGAGGTTATACATTAACTTCGGCATTTTATTCAGACTATTAAATTGATCATTTTTTAATATGGATTAAATTTATGATACTTTTATGAATTGAAGTTCCTTTAATTTTGAAATCCTAGAATAAAACTATAGAGATATAGAATAAAACAGGTCAAGTCGACCTTAAGCCAAGTGGCATATATGATGTTAGTAATTGCCGTGTGGTCACGGCAGAGCAGAATATAATTGTCACCACCTCAAATCTCTCCCGTGGGTGTCGTACAAGGCGACTACGGATAAATCAGTGATGAGGAATAGGAAGCAGCGTTCCTCTTATACCACCTAGCAATGTACTGCGACTTTTGTGCCCGATAAATGGCAATAGGCTCGCCACATTTTACATGGGACCTAACATAATTGGCAAAACGTGAGTGTTAGTTCACCTCTGCCTACTCCTTCGGGGATATAGGCGTGATTTATTTATGTATGTATGTATGAGAGAAGAGGAAGTAAAATCACCAATTTTTTAACATTTTGTCTGTATGTATGTTTGTGCACGCATCATGCATAAACTACGAGACGGATTTTTATCCCATTTGGTATGATGATAGCTAAATGTCATTGTCAACATTTAAGTTAAATTTATTTTTTATTAATATTTAAAAGCTCCTTTAAAAAACCCGGTGGTCCAAGTGCAATACTTCGATTTACTAGGAGTTAGGTATGTGGCACCAAAGTCTTCCGTACATAAATGAAGCTTTTGGAAAATATTATTGTAGTATTAAAATCAGAAATGATCGGTATGTGTAGTTCAAGCAAAAATACCTCTGCCCCTAGCCGGTATCCTAATTGCTAGTATTTATACTGTAAGCTTTCACATTCCCGAAACAGCTAATTTTTAATTATAATTTTCAGTTTTCCTAAAGAACACGAAAAAAATGGGTTGATGCTTGTAATAGGCACGTCTCTTGGGCATCTACAAGAACAAGTACTATTTATTCCGTAAATTTTGAGCCGTCTCAGTTTCAGAAATTATCTAACAATAGAAGAAGATTTTATAGAATACAAGTTTGTTTTTTCCTCGCAATTGTGTTGAAAAACGTCGTATGCAACTCATATGCATTGGTCATTACACACTCAGTTTCCTTACCGCGTTCGCTTGCGGCTCGCGCTTGCAATAATGCCTCGTATATAATGACCAACAAAGCATACTCGTAACATAATGTACTATTTTAACTTTTAAGATCCACACATTTTGATTTTTGATTCCCCTTAAAATTTAACAATTCCCAGTATCATACGAGAAATCTAACTATATTCACTATCGCTTTGTTAAAAATAATGTTTAAGGGTTTCTCCTTTCCATTATGATTATACGCGAAAGGGTCCACACAGTGATTTCTGAAAGTGAAAATATATAATAACACCTATTGTAAATACTTTTTAAATGCAATAAGCTATAAGTATAAATTTGTATTTTATTGATATAGCTTTCGAAATCTGTCAAAGTTTTAAATAGATTTCATATATGAGTATCTTTGCAAAATCGAAAGAAGGCTGATTGTAAAGTAAGCGTGTAAATCATCATTTAATTTTTAATAATGTAAGAATACTAACGCAAAATTAATGCATTCATTCATTGAACGAAACTGATTTATCGATATTGATATTCTCGTGCTATGTCATGTCACTACTCACACAATGACATTCGTGTGTTTGAATAGAACGTTAACACACTATTTTAAGTATGTTTGCGTGAATTTTAAATATGTGTGTCGTTTTATGCATGTGTGTGTTTGTAAATACGCAAAAAGTTTTTGTATCTGTGTGCAGCCTTTCAGTGTAGTAGTAACCTCACCCCCCGCAAAAAATGGCAGAAAAATATGTACGAGAAATTGACTAATGGCTACTCCAGTCCTATTTACTCTGAGTCACCCACTCATTATTTTATAAAACTACAGATAAAATATACACTAAAGACATGGCTATATGGGCTAGACCCTTTGCCTTCCCTAAAATATAGGGAGAATTAAAAAAATAATAATTCTCCGTATATTTTTAGGGAAGGCAGAGTGTATAGCCCATACAGTCATGTCTTTAGTATATTTAGTCTGTATTCATATGAATGAATGGGTAGTATTGGGTAGGTGAAATTATTAAATGAAATGAATTTTACGTTAAAATATATGGGTGTCACACATTTTAACGCATCTAGGGAGGACTTGGCGCGAACTGAATGGTAACAGAGTTCATGATGGTAACTGTAGGCCTATTCGCTAACTTTTTTGACAGTTGAAAGTGATGATCACCGAACTATTTACTTATTCATTACTGTTTTCACAGGACAAGTGTCACAATAGCGTTATAGTAAAGTAGTAATGGATCAGTAGGCCTATTCGCTATCTTTTTTTGACAGTTGAAAGTGATGATCACCGAACTATTTACATAACCATTACTGTTTTTACAGGACAAGTCTCACAATTGCGTTATAGTAAAGTAGTAATGTATCACTAAATAGTTCAGTGTTTATCACTCTCAAGTGTCAAATCAGTTAGCGAATAGGCCAACTGTAAATAGTTCTCGTGATCATTACTTTCAACTGTCAAAAAATGTTAGCGAATAGGCCTACTGATGAGGTTAATTATAAAGTGGTTTTCACCACAACATCAAACATATTACAAGACTTATTTTCAATGATTCTGTATAACTGTACATCACGGATGCTTTTGCATCAAAATAATACCACTTTTACTGCATATAAGCCACTCTGAAACAATTTTTGAATAATCGAAAACAAATCTGACTGATTCCATTGAAACGCGCCAAACACTCTACGCGTTGTTTTTAAATTTCTTTCATTTGGGAAGGCAACGGAAACCAAGCCATACAGCCATCTATTCAGTGTTTGATTCATTTTGCGAGTAGAAAGACCACCAAGTACCTACCAATACTACGAATTGAGTAGAGAATTTTTTCTGTGAAATAAATTGTTTATTTTCGCGCAGAGTTGCATTTTAATTTATACTCCATTTCACAATAAAATATTTTCTTGAGAGCATGTAGTGATATTAATACCCTCAATCCCCAATTACCCCAATACCCCAAATCTCT
This sequence comes from Cataclysta lemnata, assembly GCA_963931975.1. Lineage (NCBI taxonomy): Eukaryota > Metazoa > Arthropoda > Insecta > Lepidoptera > Crambidae > Cataclysta > Cataclysta lemnata. The sequence continues at coordinate 7,034,405 of OZ008343.1, forward strand.
CCCGTGGGTGTCGTACAAGGCGACTAAGGATAAATCAATGATGAAGAATGGGCAGCTGCATTCCTCTTACACCACCTACCAATAGCAATGCACTGCGACTTTTGTGCCCGATAAATTAATGGCAATAGGGTCGCCCCCTATAACATGGGACCTAACATAATTGGAGAAACGTGGGTGCTAGTTCACCACTGCCTACCCCTTCGGGGATATAGGCGGGATTTATGTATGTATGTATGTAGTGATATTATGATGTTGGCAATTTCACACTAAAAGGAGCTCACTACCTCACTAATGCAGCAGCATAGCGCGCTCAGCTTGCGGTTGCGCAAACTAAGCAATGTTAGCTAAGGCCGGTCATTGGATGGGTGACCAAAAATAAAATATTATCTCGAGCTCCTCCCTGCTTCAGAATGCACGTTAAGCCGTAGTTTGTATCTGCTGAATCTGCAATACATTACTACTAATCCGCACTGAGCTAGCGTGGTGAGCTATGGCCCATTCTCTCCCTATATTCTTCTATCCATATGGAAGGCATGTGCCCCAGCAGTGGGGATAATAAAGTGCTGGGTGATGATGACTTTCACAGGGACCACAACTCCTATATTTATGTAACGACGTTGACCTTTTTATAAGAAGTTTATGTAATAGATACGACGATGATCTTTTTTTAAGTAGTCTAAATAAAAGTATTATACAAATAATAATTGTGAACCCTCTATTCAGATATTCAGACTTCAGACCCTTTACAGCTGGAAACTTTTGGTAAACGACGAATTACTCTTTTTGTTTCAAATAGCATAAAGGTAGACTATCAAGTTATACCTATCTAATATAACTTGATATCTATCTAATATAACCTTTATGCTATTTGAAACAAAAATCTGACTATTAAATAAATAGTGCCCCGTGGTGACGGCGGAGAAGAATACCTACAATTTGTTGTCACCACCCCCTCTTTACCGTTCCTAAACCACGCATATTCATCCCCGAAGGGGTAGGCGGAGGTGAGCTAACACCCAAGGTTCGCTAAATGTTAGGTTTCATGCGAGCATAGGTACCTATTTAAGCCATCTAACCGGAGCGAAATCGCTGAAGGTAGTTATTGCTACGAAGAATGATGCTGCCCATTACTCATCGTTGTCTTTACCCTATGTATGACACACGCGGTAAAGATGAGGATGGTCACAATAAATTGGACCTATTTTACTCGTTGTCGGTGACAATAAATTGTATTGAACCAAACGTGCTTCGTGACTAACAATGCAATATAGGTATGAGACATTAGAAGTTGCAGAGATTTTATTATATTTATTTAAACTTCTGCTTCTTCCAGCCGCGTGGTGACGGCAGAGTAGAATACAATTGTCACCACCCCAAATCTCTCCCGTGGGTGTCGTACAAGGCGACTAAGGATAAATCAGTAAAGAGGAATGGGCGGCAGCGTTCCTCTTATGCCTACCACCTGGCAAAGTACTGCGACTTTTGTGCCCGATAAATGGCAATAGGCTCGCCACCTATTACATGGGACCTAGCATAATTGGCGAAGCGTGGGTGCTAGTTCACCTCTGCCTACCCCTTCGGGGATATAGGCGTGATTTATGTATGTATGTATGTATTTAAACTTCTAATTATCTAAGTATTTTATTAGACACCTCTAAAGGATCATTTACAAAGTAAAGTAAATAGCTAACAACTACGATTTATTTCCACTATACATATTACCTTATTAGATAATAGGTACCTAACCACCATTCCAGAGGTTCTGGTTGTAGTATTAGGTAGATAAAATTTAAATAATATTGTTTAGTATTTTGTATTTACATATAAAATACGAATTATGTACAAGAACAAGAATCGATTCATCTTAGTTTTGCGTTCTCTTACTTAATGTTTATAAACACGACATCTAGCTGTGTCTGCCACGGGTCTTTAGTGCCTACACAACCACACACCCGAAATCCAAACCTGGTTATAAAATATTAAATTTTTTGTCATATAATATTTTTTGATTATTTTTTTTTGGGATTTACTTACAAAAAACTATGTATTTTAATTTATTATAATTCATTCCTTGCTGGCATGTCAATAATAAAAATAATGCAACTCTGTTGTTTATATCTAGTAAACTACGCCTATTTATTGGTACATAATATCTTCAAGTAGGTAGTAGGCCTATTAATATAAGTAGGTACTACTTAATTATTTAATGATCCGAAAGAAACACTTTATTGTCAAAAAAGTAAGTAGGTATCTCGGCTCTCGATAGAGTTATGTAACCTTCGAGTCGTTCAAAAGATTCTTGCGTAAAAAAATATTTTATATAAAAAAAAGAATAGCATAAGAACACGAATTTCAAGAAGCTTCTTACTTACCATATGATTTTTCATTGAAATCCAGCCCATTTTGGCACGGAACTTAATTTTTCTTTTGTTTTCCGTGGTTACAGTCAATTATTTCACTAATTAGAATCGAAAACGGACGGAGACACTGTATCACTTCACAAAATTGCTATATTTTGATTAAACACTGAATAACACGGTACAAAGTCATGTAAGGTTATGTCTGTCCGGGAGATGTTCTCTTAGACTGAGTGGGAGGCTGTGCGCAATGCGGCACTGCTCACATGAAAACAATAAATTTTATTTCGAATTATGTGATGTCACGGATATATTTTTATGCAACTATTTTCATAAAATACACAGGACTTCTTGTTCTCTCTACATAGGAATGGAACATTAATATTATCTAATAATTTATGAGAACACTATTATAATTTCGGAATTTTAATATTGCCTTTAGGGTTTCAAAATGCGCCAGGATATATTTCAAATTTCGAATGTAAACTGATTGTTTACAAAAGGACACCACGATTCTAAATTATTTTCTTGATATTATTTGAAAGCGGGAAATCTGAAATTATTGATTGACGTTTACTTAGGGGTCAGATTCGCATGTGCCAAAATATCTGGACCGGGAGGTTGAGTGAGCTTAATACGCATGCGCAACTCTATTCAGACAGGTGACTGGCCCTCGACTCGACAGTGTTTTGTTTACATGCAATCAGAATGTTTAATTCGTTCTATTCATCCAGCAAAATGACAGAAGTTGATAGCTTAGGTACGCTAAATAAGAAGCTTTTCTACATGAACTGAGTCCCTATTGTGTTCAAGTTTTAAGTTGTGTGTTCACAGTTATAGATCGGCTTATCTAAACAAGGATGTTTAGAAAAACTAAACCCTATAATAAGTAGGTATAACCTCTAGGCATGTGAAATGATAACATTATTAATAACAATTTGGAGGACCTTACAATAACCTATTATTAATAATTTCCACACGGTGACGGCAGAGTAGAATACAATTATCATCACCCCAAATCTCTCCCGTGGGTGTCGTACAAGGCGACTAAGGATAAATCAGTGATGAGGAAGGGACAGCAGCGTTCCTCTTATAACATCTAGCAATAGTACTGCGACTTTTGTGCCCGATAAATGGCAATAGGCTCGCCACCTATTACATGGGACCTGACATAATTGGCGAAACGTGGGTGCTAGTTCACCTCTGCCTACCCCATCGGGGATATAGGCGTGATTTATGTATGTATGTACAATAACCTACATTATTTTTATTTAGGTACTGAAAAACGATTCTCTATCTAGGGGGTATCAGTAATTAGATAGATAGGTACATACCTACAATACATAAATCACATCTATATCCCCGAAGTGGTAGGCAGAGGTGAACTAGCACCCACGTTTCGCCAATTATGTCAGGTCCTATGTAATAGGGGGCAAGCCTATTGAATTCGCAGTAGGTAGGTACATTGCTAGATGGCATGAGAGGAACGCTGCTGCCCATTCCCCATCTGATTTAACCTTAGTCGCCTTGTCTAACCCGAGAGAGATTTGGGGTGGTGATAATATTGTATTGGACGTGTGGTGACCCACCCAGCCAATTCCTGATCTGGAAACCAAATCCGGAATCCAGACGTTTGCGCCAAGCATAACAAATAGGTGATGTGGGTTTTTACGTTTTTACGAACATTCTTGCATGACCTGTAAGAATGTTCGTAAGAAAGAACATTTATAAATTTATAAAAGAATAAAATTCTATAGGTATCTAATTTATAAAAACTGTACTTGATGGCCATCTACCACCTGAAGATAGGACTAAACGATTTCGTAGTTTCGAAGCATACATACACGATATTTCCATTTGAGAACGCCATCTAGTATCGAAAGATGGAACCATCAACCCCTTTTTGGAGGCACACACATCAGCTAAAACTACCCGTGCCATCTATCGTCAGCTGGCAGGGCTAACATTTCATGCTTACCTCTTCTGGGTGCTTGAAAATAAAAAAAGTTCGTTCCTTTGTAATAATTCGGAACCTTAGGGTAGGTAGGCATCTAATACTCTATATTTTTATATTACATAAAATTTGACATTATAAAAGAAATGATGATGATGATGATAATGAGAATAATCCGGTAAGGTGCCTACATTGTGCTGTTGAATTTTGAGAAATGAGAATAAAATATTGAGTAAAATCTCACCTGAGCTCGAACTGAAGCCAAATGTAGCTGCGTCGCCCTGTAGTCATATTTCTTGACCGAAATATCCTCCTGCCCAAAAAGGGGAAACATTTAGGTACTCGATTTGTAATAAGGTGTCTCAATAATGCCTATTTTATGTACATTATATTACTCAAATAAATAAAAACCACTACCAGATTTGCAGATAAGTTGCGGTATTTTCGTTCGTTAGATCCTTTTAAAAGTAAAGTACCTAAGTATCTACATTCATATTTATTTAATAAAGGGATGTTTTACTTTCTCGTATCGATCAAATCTGATAGTGATATAGAAAAGCGGGTGAAAGCTGGGAATATGGTCAACGGGGCTTTACACACTTTTGTGAGCCGCCAAAGTGTGTCCAGAAAGGCTCGTATAGCTGTTCATAATGGAGTGCTGGTCCCGTTGGGTATGGGAGAAGAAGCATGAAAGTAGAATAAATGCAGTAGAAATGAGAGCGTTGTGGAGCTTGGTTAGGGTAAGGCTGAGCGATCGATTGTATCAGTGTGATAAGAGAAAGGTGTGGTTTGAAAGAAGATGTAATGACAAGGAATAAGAAAGGGGATCGGAAGGATTTATATGGCGGAAGTGAATGGAGAAATGGGAAGAAGAAGGCCTAGGCGGATCTCTGATAATTAAATTGAGTCTACTATAAAACGTCCAGGTCAAGAGTACCCGCAACCGACGGGCATGCATGAAGAGATTGGATGAAGCGAAAGAAGTATGTAAGAATCCTAGCAGGTGGAAGTAAGTGATCTCTGCCTACTCCTGTGGGAGAAAGGCGTGACATATATATGTATGTACCTATCAATTAGTAACTTTAAGGAATCTTTTTTCTTCTCCCTGGCCTGTTCCCAGTCTATCCGAGGTCGGCGCAGTATGTTTCCTCTACCATTCATATCGGTCAGATATCATCAAGCCATCCACTCCCTTTTGATGCATTTCATCCATCACACCGTAAAGGTGCTAGTGATCAATGAATGTATAGAAAAGAGACGGAAAGGAACATGTCGAGAAACCGACAAATGTGATTTGGATGTCACCATGCCAATCCATATTGCTCAAGGTTTTGGCTTAGGTTTTACAGCCGGCGGCCTGCCTGACACCCAACCCTCTTTGGGTAGTTACTTTGAGGTAACTTAAATCAAGGATTCATCATACGGTATTAAGGGCCTGTTTCACAATCGATAAGTAAGTTCGAAGTAGCTTACTTCACAGATCATTTGACAGTTGCAATATGAAATATATGTCAATTGAACTGCAAAGTAAGCTACTTCGAACTTACTTGTCGATTGTGAAACAGGCCCTAAGTGTAAAAGACTATTGAAATATCTACTGAAGCAACATTATTACGTTAGTAACTATTAGCTGAATCAAGCCCCAGGTAATGCTAAAGTTTCTGCGTGATATTACAGTTCAACCTCAACAAGTTTCTACACATTGTGCAAAATCGACTGAGTATATTTCAGTGTAAGTGGTAACGAGGAGTCTTAAGTATTCGTGGAAGTGTTACGACTTACGTAACAATTCCGTCGTATCTCTCTCTCTACATTCAACACCTGCGGGCCTAGCACGGGGACGTGGACAAGTCTCTCTCTACCAATTGACAGTGTTTTGTCTCGGTAATTAGTGGGAGTTAGAGCGAGAGGAAAAGATTTTCTGTCCCCCGAAAGAGATGTGTCCACGTCCCGTGCTACGGGGGCTGGGGGTGTTGAATGTAGGGAGAGAGAGAGAGAGAGAGAGAGAGAGAAACCCCATTTCACCAACTATGATATGTCCAATGTAAAAATGCTGCTACCTATTATTATTAATCATCATAATGTTTATAATCCTTCGTCGCTATGGAAGCCACACACAAATATTAATAACAATATCATGCTTATTATTAAGTACTAGCTGTCCCCCCAAAACGTTGTTTAGCCTTTATCACCTAGGGGTATAAAAATAGCCTACGACATATTCCCACACCTACCAAACTAACACAAAAAGTTTTATACAATTGCTTCCGCTGTTGCGGAGGAGTTTTTTATTTTATTTTAACAAACACTGTGACACACAATTCGTATACTATACTAGATTAATATTTTGTTACTAGTACATACTACCTATATTAATATTATTAAAACCCGTAAAATGAGTCAAGGAGACAGAAAGCACTATGTCAAATCGTTGTCATTTTCGTCCGCTAGATAAGTGGAAATGGAATATCGGTGCCGACCTTTCCAAATCAATCATTGGCAATTAACGTAGGATCAAAAGCCAATTTAACTACTCGCAAGTCTCATAAATTTATCTTAGTGGATCAATTGATATTTTTGCCAATAGTTATTGAAGTAGGAGAAGAGACTCCCAAACGCATAAGAGAGAATGAAACACCAATACATCTACTGTGTTTGGAATCCTTTCATTCTCAGAATAAACTTCGATAAGTTCTTGAAAACTATAAACATACTTCAGTCTGTGAGGATTTAACATTTTTATGCAAGGTGATAATGAAATCTAATACGACTGCATACCCACAATACCGTATGATGACGGTACTACTTCTTTTTCTTCCTACTCAGCTGCCCTTATATCCCATTCTAAGTGGGGTCGGCACAACATGTCTTCCTCTTTCACTCTCCTATATCAGACTTGAGCTCAGCATAAACTCCCCTCTTCCTAATATCATCTTTCACACAATCTATTTATAGCTTTTTCGGTCTTCCATGTGGTGACGATATAGACAGCATAAATATCTTTAACGCTACTTTGTTAATCAATTTCGTTTTCAAAATCGAAACGTCAACTATATAGTTATGTTTCTCTTTTTTGAGATATTTCTTCTAATATATCGGTACAGGAGGCTTACCACCATCTCTTAACGCGATCAAGTTTAGGACCTAAACTCAGTAGAATCGCTAATTCGTACTACGACGCTATCTACGTGACACTGTTTTGACGTCCGCTTTTGACAGCGATTGAGCTTAGAGTTGAATCGTAAACTCTATATCATTCGTTCAATTTATATGGAGAATTCGTACCATGACCTTCGTAAATAGCATAACCTGACACGCTGATCTGTCATTCTAAGCAATCGAATAAAAGTTACATTTCTGGAACCTAAAAATGTCTTCTACAAGGAATGTGTAGGTAAAACGTGCAATTTGAAGTGAATTTTGATGTTTTTATTGAATTAATTATGTTGAGGCTTATTAAGTATTAATTAAACATCTTTATATTAACAATTATCAGTGTTTGAGAAGTGAAAAAATAATGTGAAGAGTTTTCGAAGGGAAACAATCCAGTATCACCAGTATGTAACCCTACAAGATGTTTGGTATGTTCCAGCTATAAACCAAGAATCTCTTTTCGGTTCTCGCACTCCACGATAAAGCTCGTAGTAGCGTTTGCTCTTCCACATTCAAAGAATGCACAGTTTTTGGTAATGGAGAAGATTGTTTGAAAGGAAAACGACATAAGCACGGCGGTTTATTCAGCCTTCAAGTCGAAAACATACTGCCTGAGAAACTCCCAGAAGTCTATGCGACGTATAAGGCTCGTTTAGTCACTGCTGGTAATGAATCAGTTTCACCTAGACATCGAAAAATGTCAGATAAATTGAAACCCGAGGGAGACACTGTCAATAGTCCGGGCAGTCGTACCCGGATCGTAATGAACGTACTTTCGAGGGAGGAATGTAATACTAAATTACAATCATGATGATCTAGAAGAAGCAGATGATGGTGAAGAGTTTCATGGCGCTGAATGCCTGCGCTACCTAGTCGTTATAATTTTCATGATCGCAGACAGATCCAAAGCCCAAAGAAATATAATGATGATGATGTTTGCCTTTCCAAAACATACCCATCGAAGTTCTCTAATGCGGTGAGACGAAATGGTCGCGAATAATGGCGAAAGGTCATCGTTTGGATGCCCCGGAAGTTGCCAAAAGGCAAAACGCACAAGTGCAGGTAGTGGTGCAGCGTTTTAACCACGCTTTAAGTCACTGTGATAAGTGGCTTAGGATTAGGTCTCAAATACAGTGTAGATAGTGAGTTAGTGAATAATAGATATTATTGTGAGTGATTTATTTATTAGTTCGTTTCGTAAATATATTATTTTATTGTGTACAAAGCCTCGTGTTCTGAATTTCCGAATTGCCTGGAGCACTACACTGAAAAATTTATTTCTACAGATTGTGTTAACATACATACATACATACACAAATCACGCCTATCTCCCCGAAGGGGTAGGCAGAGGTGAACTAGCACCCACGTTTCGCTAATTATGTTTAGGTCCCATGTAATAGGTCGCGAGCGTATTGCTATTTATCGGGCACAAAAGTCGCAGTACATTGCTTGATGGTATAAGAGATATATAGGATGGCCATTCCTCATCACTGATTTATACTTAGTCGCCTTGTACGACACCCGCGGGACAGATTTGGGGTGGTGGCTATTGTATTCTACTCTGCCATCACCACGCGGCTTTTTGTCAGAATGTGTTTCATTTCATACAGACATACATAAATCACGCCTTTATCCCCGAAGGGGTCGGCAGAGGTGAATTAACACCCACTTTTCGCCAATTATGTTCGGTCCCATGTAACAGGTGGCGAGCCTATTGCCATTTATCGGGCACATAAATCGCAGTACAAATTTTTCATCTATTTTATTAAATAATTAAATTGTTGATAAGATTTCCTACTACAAGAATAAATTCCTTAATTAGGTACATTTAGGTATTCTCAGATACATATAGCCGTGTGGTGACGGCAGAGCAGCACACAATTGTCACCACCCCCATCTCTCCCGTGGGTGTCGTACAATACGACTGTTCAGAACCATTAAAACACATAATATTATGATAATTTACATTTTTCTCCAAAAGAATATTATTGGTTTTAAATAGTTGCTTTTGCATAATTGCTGTTGAGTTTAGGTAGGGGATTAGCTTAAGATTAAACTAATTGAATTAGTAATTGTTCACATGTGTGGGGGTGACCTCACATATTATGTCCGCCCTTTTCTTTGTACCATTCATTCACTTTTCTAATACCATATTACACGCACGATAGTCATTAAATTACTAGCTTTTTATTTGCATCTTTACAATCTCAATTCCTGTACAGCGACTAAGGGTAGGTAAAGACAGCTATGAGTAATGGGCAGCAGCATTCCTCTTTTACCATCTAGCAATATACTGCGATTTATGTGCCCGATATATGGCAATAGGCTAGCCACCTATTACATGGGACCTAACTTATTTGGCGAAAAGTGTGTGGTAATTCACCTCTGCCTACCCCGGGGATATAGGCGTGATTTATGTATGTATGTATGAAAATACATATAATAAAAAGCCTTTTAGGTCGAATCGAGTTTTTATTTCAAAAATTTTACAGGAATAAAAATTGTTTTCTTCAAAGTAATTAACTTTTAATAATCAATCAAATAAAAAGTGATGATACTTGTAACACTCTTAGGTACAGTTGGTTCCTCAAGATTTCCTCCGCTCGACTCAACCTCAAGGAAGAAGTTGTTATGTCAAAACTTACTTGAGGTGTTCTCTCCTAAGGCCGAGTGGAGGAAATCTCGAAGAACCGACTATACATATGGGTGTTAGTCTTTTCTCTCCATCATTGTTCTTATAGATCAGTCATTTAATAATCACAGTTACATTGTTTATATAAATAAAGGCAGGGTTATATTTTTTTTATCACCATATGGGAGACCCTTAATGTTTGTCTATACTAAAAGGGCCAGTTACCCTAAAAATATTACTTAATGCTAAATTTCTATAAAATAGTTTTGTTATAGTAATGGCTTGACATTGATATTTTTAATTTTAATTATAAATTCACTTAACATATTTAACAGATCCGCTCCGGTTTTCCGACGGCCGGTTCATCATCGGACTGTTCGCTGACAGGACGATTTACCTTTTTACGTTTGACCAACAGTTTTTTTCACCTATGGACATTTCGCAGCCAAAAGTTTTCATCTACGTCACTTCCAACCAACACAAGTTGTTAAATCTTATTGGTTTGATAGCGTGGTCTTTGGGGATGTTCGTTTCCCATGATATGGTCAGTTCGACTGGAAGTACACGCTTGAGTAGTCTCGAGTAAAGTACCTAATATATCCGGTCTAGATCTTGAAACCGCTACTACGTCATTTGGTATTTTGTAGTGTTTTTCATACGAGTCCATCAGAAGAGTCCAGTCCGGAGCCGAACCTGAAATTGAGTACGGTTTGTGATTCGATTTCGATGTTGAGCCATCATCATCATAAACAGCCTTTTAATGTCCCCACTACTGGGGCACGGACCTTCCCTATGGATGGAAAAATATAGTGAAATTGGGCCATAACCCACCACGCTGGCCAAGTGCAGGTTGGTGGGTATTAACGACTGCATATGCAGCCGGGGCCAACGGCTTAACGTGTCTTTCGAAGCCCGGAAGAACTCGAGATAATAAATTTTTGGTCACCCATCCAATGACTGGCCTTAGCGACATTGCTTTTACGCAATCGCAGGCCAAGCGCGCTATGCCACTGCGCTAGCGAGCTCCCTAATGTTGATCCTTGGTTGTTGAAATTTACGAAGCTTTTGTGGGTTGTAAGTTTCCTTTGTGCTCTCGCAACCGTTATAAAATAGTAATACAATACTATTTTATTACGGTTATACAGAGCTCGCTAGCGAACTCTGGTAACGAAACTCAATGTAACACTTACTGCCGCACTCAGAGACGTCAAATAACTTTAATGAATACCTAATGTCAAAAATTTCAAAGAAATCTAGACCCTAAACCCGGCAAGAATAGCGACTAGTTTTGAATTGTCATTTTTTGACATTAAGTAGGTACTCATCATCGTCAATTGCCGTCTCTGAGTGCGGCAGTTAGTACTTTACTTGCCTTGCACTAACCTTTCGAGTCTTTGGAAGCCTCATCGTATGCATTTAATTTCTCTCTAATGTTACTCCACATCCTTTTCGAAAACTCTATCGCTTGCGAGGTTTTGTTATACCCGTCGGGAGTAATCTACATATTTTGATCTAAGTGCTTCCAAAGTGCTTCTTACTGGGTATAACTGACTCTGCGACGAGGCCCCAAACTAAAAATGGTATAGATAGAAAGACCACTTGAAAGAAATCTTCTTATTTGTCATGGCTTACATAAATATTTTATAGCATAATTTAAAATATCTTATAACTAAAATATCTTATAACTTACGACATTTTGTCAGGTTTATTTTGATTTAGTTGAAAAACTTAAAAATCTAATTTTAAACACCGCGGGTCTCACTCGACTCAATTTCATGTGCCAACGGTGTCAACCAAAGAGTATATAATACACTACGTTTAAGAGTCGGGACTTCAAACAAGCTTTGTGAAAATTTTGACTCGCAGTTTAGGCTCAGATCTCGTACCAACCAACAGAGACAGATAAAAAAGTAATGCCAACATACTACAAAAGCAAACTAAGGATGTGGTGTACGCTACAGAATGTGTCGATATCGATAAAAACGAATGGGTACCCCCCCCCCTGCCTTGCAGAACTTGCAGACAGATTTTTTAATCCTACAAAAGCAAAATAAAAAGCTCTGTTCGTTTGAAAATATTGAGTATTATTCAATTACGTGTAATTATTTAATACAATTTATTTAACAACAAAAAATAAAAGTTATGTTTACAATGTGGAAATTAAATTGTTGGTAATTTTCTGATCTCATATTCTAGGCGGAGTCTTCAGATGTTAGCTGATCGATCAACACACGTTTTTGCAATGTTGTGTAAGCAAGTAAGCAGGACATTTAGATCTGAAATAATAAATAGAGATTAGTAAATATATCGTTTGAGTTTACGCTGGTCATCATCAATTCAATTTATTGTTCACCACTTACCATAGCGGACTATGTGTAACGCGCCCGAAGGTCTGCCCAATCAATGAAATCTGGTTCTGAAATAAAATACTCATTAGCTTCAGGAATTGAGCTATCAAACCATATCGGAAAGATAGGTTTTGTAGCTTACCAATAGAGGCGCTTATGCGGTTGCAACGATCACACCCGACGGGCATCGTGTAGCAAGGCGGCAGTCACGCTTTCTTCTTCTTCTAGTGCCTCTTCAATTCGGAAGATAAGCCGTCAGCTTTTTATATTCATCTCTGTCAGTCGCAAACCGAAACAGCTTTTCAACGGGGTTAATGCCGATCCACTCTCATATGCTTTGCAGCCATGACTCATCGCCTTTCAACAAGTCACGCTGTGATCTGAAAAATAAGTGGAGTTGAACACAGAAGAACTTTTGATGATGATATTGAGAGATGAACACATGCGAATAATTTTGCGCAATGTTCTGCATTATATTAAAACTCATACAACAAACTTTGTTGTTAATGATGTTAGCTATCTAGTCATGGGAGGTTTTTGTTATTTTATAAATAACCCTATATATTATATACTATATTATAATATATTGCAATAGACAATTATGTATTAAACTAATGAAACATCTCAAGTACATTTGATACTCAAATTTACGAAAATAGATTTTTTATCGATAATCTGGTAAGTAGTAAGGACATCGCTACGGCGCATATGGTTTTTGATTAAAGTGACCAGAACTTATTTCTAATTACTTAGCGTTTATATAATAACATGGAAAACTACTTACCGCTTCTCATCTAGTGGGAATTGGCCATGAAAACCCTCTTTTGGTTTAATTTCCTACCAGATTTTAGTCAACATATTTCACACCTTTTGTAAAACATTTTGCTGTTATGCACATAAATAAATGACACAAACTAGTAGATATACACTAATGATAAGTCACTGAAGACAATAAATAGGCACAAGATGGAAAACTAAACTAAAACAACGCTTTAATTTATATTTTCAAAACGGCATAGTGACTTATTGACATTAGTGACACACTCCGGCAGCGTGAGACAAGGAAGGTTAGATCGGAAGTAAGAGACAAAACAAGTCGCCATTAAAATTTGCCTAAACTCCATACATTTTTTCTGCAGTATAGGAGTTTCGCCAGGCTGGTGTCAACACATAAAAATGACAACGTCAAACAAGATAAACATTTGGTGTGAACATCTTACAAAGTCACTATTCCGTATTCAATTTATTTTATCAAAAAGAATATATATTGAAATAATAATATCTTTTTATATATTTTTGTTAATACATGATACATAATATATATATTACTTAATTTCCACACAATAAAGTATATTTTTTCAAATGTTTAAATGACTCTTCAAGAAATACGGTTTTTACCGGTAAGAAAATACGCAAAAGTTTTTGAACGCACTTCGGCATCAGTAAACTGAGACAGCTATATGTCATTTTTATATAGCGCTGTTTCTTTCACTCTGTAACAGACCAAATGCAGACCAGCGGCATCTTTCGTTCATTCAAGCGATTTTTTAAGCGACACGTTTTAAGAAGATGATGGTACGAATTAAAACGATGCAGTTTAGGAACCTACACTCAAAGGACAGGAATAACAATCGCTTTTAAAAAGATGGTGGTAAGCCTCCAGGTAACTAATAAACGCCGAGAGTTGTCAGTTTCACGTGACATCAAATAATTGCTTGTTAAAATAGGTGAAAATCTGAGCAGCTATTTCGGCTGACTGAAATTAGCTGTCAATTTCAGATATTGTGTTTGAAACTATTAAGTCTTTGTGGTCAATAGCAGGAATAATATTGCACACCTAGATAAAGAGTAGGTTAGGGTCAACTTAAAATTTAGAGTGGTGAATTGCCTCACGGCATATCCCAGACTCTCCCCTCCCAAAGGGCTGGAAGGACACTGGAATAGTTATTTTATATTAGACAGGGAGGCTCTGGCCCTTCATCTCGCCTGATGGTGAGGGCCTAAGATGGAATCAAGCTTCACCTGGAACCCTCAACCACAGAGGGGCTGGCTATCTTATCACACATTGTTGGAACACAATAATGCTGTTAACAGTATTATTAGGGCGACAGATTTTGATAAGATGGTGGTAGGCAGGCGGACTTCAAGTCCACCAACCAAACCGAGCACAAATTTGTACCCTGGGGATCGAACCCGGGACCTCTGGACCTTAATTCCGGTGGGCGAACCACTAGACCACGGGTATAAGTCGGCTTAGAGGGATTTCTTGGCTCCACCATGCGCCAGGCAAATCCCACACGCGCCAGTCGCGTTGCTAGCCGCTATAGTGCGTAAATGCATTTCACTCCGATAAAAAGGGTAACTCAAAACACTTGCCAAAAAAAGGTAACATAAAGCCGCGTGGTGACGGCAGAGTAGAATACAATTGTCACCACCCCAAATCTTTGCCGTGGGTGTCGTACAAGGCGACTAAGGATAAATCTGAATATGTTTAGGAATGGGCAGCAGCGTTCCTCTTATACCACCTAGGCTAGCAATGTACTGCGACTTTAGTGCCCGATAAATGGCAATAGGCTCGCCACCTATTACATGGGACTTGACATATTTGGCGAAGCGTGGGTGCTAGTTCACCTCTGCCTACCCCTTCGGAGATATAGGCGTGATTTATGTATGTATGTATGCAAAACACTTGCTTTTTTACAAACAGTGCAGTGTAATTTTACAAAGCAAAACAAATTCCCAGCTTAATGTTAAAGTTTTGATTTTTAATGGTTGTTACCTTTTGCTATATCGCTACGGTAATTGAGTACACGTTGAAGTTTTATACCAAGGCATGCAGGTAATGCCGGACTAATTGGCAACAGGCTCTTTGAGGCATGAAGGCGAGATTGGAAGTTCATTCAACTTTCCCGGTTTGAATCCAAACGTAATCAATCGTGACGAACAAATAAATTTGGATCTCGGAAGAACGTTGCCATGGGTGGAAAACGCGGTAGAGTAGCATGTATGCAGTACTATGTAGTTATTTACAACTTAATTTACAAGTCTTTAAGTTGGATAATATACTATACAAACTTATTACGGGTATAAGTTTTATCAGTATATTATCCAACTCCAGTCGTACTATTTTTTATATATAAAATGGTTTAAATCGATAAGGGAGAAGATACTTAGTTTAGATTAAAATTTATTTAGTCTTAACTTATTTTTTAAAATCCAATTTTTTTCTATTTAATAATATTTTCAAAGGCATATACTTTATCATGTTACAACAATACACTTTGTTACCCATAGAGAGTTGGTGTCAAGCAGAAGGCCGGCTGCAAAAACATATACTAAAATTTCAAGCAGTATGTATTGGATATTGTCATCACAAGCACTCTATATGTT
The DNA here is from genome assembly GCA_963931975.1 of Cataclysta lemnata. Classification (NCBI taxonomy): domain Eukaryota; kingdom Metazoa; phylum Arthropoda; class Insecta; order Lepidoptera; family Crambidae; genus Cataclysta; species Cataclysta lemnata. Next base: position 7,050,239 of record OZ008343.1, read on the forward strand.
CATCGAACTCTCGACATAGCACTTTCTATCACCCATCACCGTTCTATACCTACCGCTATTCATCACTAGTACCTTTCCGGTGTGATAGATGTTAAGTATCAAAAAGGTGGGGCTTGACCGATATTAAAAGATGTGGAAACATACTGCGCCAACCCTATTATAAGCTCGGGAACAGAGCAGGTGACGATGACAGCAATACACTTTGTGTATTTGTAAAAAAACGTTTTAAATCGTAAAATGTTGTTATTAGGAAATCACTTTCCCGGACACGAGATAAAATTTAATTTCCCTTTTGAATCCGTCAAAGCGTTTCACGTAAGTGTTGATAAAATGTAAATTCACGTACCTGTATCTCGTTCACTTTGCTATAGACGCAAGTCTCCAAACCTCTACTCTGATGACGTGCCAGGGCGTCCAAGCTGTCCTGTGAAATATGATATTATTGTTTAGCTAGAGAGAATAGTAATAGTGACAAAATTGATACTTTCCAAAAATTATATTCTGATGCGGTTACCAGCGTCTTCCGCAATCCTGGACCAAGACAAGTTGGTTCGTCTTGTTTGGCCGAGTGGTGTAGGCCGATTGCGGGAGACGTGGGTTCTATTCCCGTATCTAGATTATATAAAAAATTCTGACCATTATGTCCTTGCGATATTTTTTCTAGCATCAAAATAAATATAACAATTATAATTATATTAAAAATAAATAGGATAATAGGAACACATGAAGTATTTATTCCTCAATCGTTAACAGCGCATTGTTACCGAGTGGTAAGAATATACATTGACAACATAGGCTCGAGTTCACCAAAACGTAAAACAAGCGATTAAAAAATAACCCTCAGTTTTCGACAGTTCTTCCATACGTTAATAATAATATGTCAAACTTTTGGTACTACTTTTACTTTTTACTTTTGGTATTTGGCTCGAGTTCACCAACACGTGAACAGGCGATTATTTTTTAACCGGCTGCTTTTGACAATTCTTCCATACGATAAAATGTCAAAAACTGACGGTTATATAATAATCGGCTGTTTAAGTGTTGGTGAAATCCAGCCTTCGAGTTCACCGAAACGTAAAACAATCGATTATTATTAAATCGCCGGTTTTTGAATTTTTTTCGTATGGAAGAAGGGTAAAAAACTGACGGTTATCTTTTAATCCTTTGTTTTATGTGTTGGTGAATTCGAGCCTGGTGGTGCAATTGAAGTATAACGTTGAATTTTCAACAACATGTTTTACTTTTACTTTTGGTCGACTGCTTCATAAATCGCTTATACAAGTGAAGATATATTAGACCGCTTCGAGGTGAACCTACTGAATTATGTATCAGACTGATGCGATATGAGCTAACCGCTGCTTTTTGGGTGTTATATTAATTTGTCTGCATTGATTTACGACTGAAGGTCTGGCGAAGATATTTTTGTCTGATACAATAACTTATTTTTGAAGTTTGGTCTCTCTTTGTGTTTTTATTTATTACAAGTTCAAGCTTTTTCTTAATAAATAGTATGATTTTTTTGTAATCAATTATCATCATCATCATCATCACCAGCCCTTTTAATGCCCCCACTGCTGGGCCGTGCCCCATGGATGGAAAAATATAGGGAGATTGAGCCATAACCCACCACACTGGCCCAGTATGGCCATACCGGTTGGTGCTGCAGATGCGTCCGGGACCAACTGCTTAACGTGCCTTCCGAAGCACGGAGGAACTAGAGATAATAAATTTTAGGTCACCCATCTAATGACCAGCCTTAACGACATTGCTTAGCTTAGGCAATCGCAGGCCAAGCGCGCCATGCCACTGCGTTAACGAGCTCCTCAAAATCAATTATAAATTGCGCTTTTTATTGCTTGTCCATTAAAGTTTTTGATAAGTTTAATCTAAGTGCATATTTTTAGTGCATTCTAATCTCGTGGTTTCACACCGATCAAAGCACTTGAGTAGTTGTTGATTGAGCTTTCGGTATGATACACTACAAACTCTCGCAGCCCATTGTTGATCAATATTTTATACAATCATAAACATTGCGGATTTTATGTAATTAAATACATTTTAATTGGAAAATATGACTTTGGTATATCCATATTGCTAAAACTTTGAACGCCATTTTTTAAAAAATAAAAATTAAATGTCGTCAAACAATATTGTGGTTAGAAAAAGTTCAGAAAATTAAAGTCTTAAGAACTTGCGGGAACTTTTCGACCTTTTTCTAACCACAATATTTTTTGTACTAATTTTTTTAACATTTATATACCTAATGTTCAAATTAAAATCAAAATAGTAAATGCCGTCGATGCAATTATACTTACTTACTCATTATCAAACTGATATAAAATATTGTATCTTTTTATCCTGTACTTGGTTCTTATACTTACCTGTAGTTGCTTGATCTGTATTTCAAGGTCTTGAGCGTCCTTCCTCAGTTGCTCATAGTTCAGCCTAGCTTGACCACCCATTCGGTCTAACAGCATCTCGCCTCGCAGAACCGGCGGCATGCTCTCCTGCACAAAGTGACAGCAAAGCATTGTTCCTTCATTGTTAACATTGTTAATAGATATAAATAACTTCGAGGTAAATGGACGTGATTTATGATTATGACAATCTGTAACTTCAGAGCACCAATTGAGGAATTTCTCAATAACAGCGTAAATTCAACATACCATTTGATTTTCCCGCTACACCGTCCACTAGTAAGAGTTTCTTAATAACCAGCGAAAGTGCGAATGAAATAAGTCTTAAGATTTTGGTGGTTAGAAAACGTTTGAAAAATTATGGTCTTGATGCCGGAATCGAAACCGCGTCCACTACAATCTGGGCAGGTGCTAAAACCGCTCGGCCAACCAATCTTTGTACTAATTTTTCTAACATTTATATAATGTTGAAATTAAAATCGCATTGTTAATAAAGTCTCATTATTTTCTATGTTAAGATTAGTAGGTACTTAATTAAAATTCTTCAAATGGCTGTTGTCCCATTACAAATCTGTTATTGTTTGCTACATTAAAGCCATTAAAGCCATGGTTCACCAGAAACCCGTTATTATTTTCTTGTATTGATATCAACAACATTGTCATCCATATTAATAAGGTAAAATTAATAGCCGGGCAGGAGGCGATCGTCATTATCTCTTAAGGTAGAATCTACTATGAAATAAACACATAGAATCTCACTCATTGAGTGCTAATGACTCGAGGGGGCGATAAGTATTACAGATGCTCTTGGGGATTGAAAGCATTTCCGTTTAGGTGTAAGCTCAGGTAAACGAGCGAAGATAAAAGGGTCTACAAAATTTCGTTCGACTCTCGCTTCTGCTAACACTGTTAAGTATACTTTCTTATGAAGGTATAATATCTTTTATATTCTCACTCTTTTGAGTGCCTTTTTATCAATAACAATGTTAAGATTGTATCGTTTAATTTCTTCAAAATTCAATGATAGACTTATTTTCATTTCGGTCCATGATTAGGATTTCTAATTTTAATTCAATAAATAATATAAAAAACAAACATGAGAATTTTTAATGACTAAGCCGATATGTTATGCTTTGGAGCAGAGTCCTTGTAAGTTATCTACCGTTATATTTCAAGCAGAATATCCTTCATCGATTAAAAAATAAGTCGTGTTTATAGCTGGTACCATAAGCTAGTGGGAAAAATCATGATGATCTCACTATCTAGATCAGCCCGGCTAGCTCAAAAACACAATGATTTTTGATAGTTCAAAGCGATAAATGGCTAAGTATATCATATAGTGTTTTGGTGGTCATGCTAGCCGGGCAGGTTCTTAATACTTTATTAGCAGATTTAAAATTACCGCTGGCACATCCAATGGCGGGTCTTCAGGTTCTGGAGGATACGGCGGCAGAAAAGGCCTTTTGGGTGGTCTCATCGGAGGCTGCGCGGTCAGGAGATTCCTGGCCAGGTGCGCTAAGTCTGCCGTGCTGGACACTGCACGCGCTTGCGCACACAGCGACTCGTAGCGGCGGAGTTGGTTGTTGGTCTGGAAGGAATGAGCACAAACCATTGGGTAAGTATATTTTTATAGGGATTATCTTTAGGTATTTATTTGAAAGGAAGTCTTCTATGATTGAATGTCTTCTATGCTGGCCTGGCAGCGAACAAATAACGTAGAATAGGCCAGCCCCGTCTCATCCCATGGGTGTCGTAAAAGTCGACTAAGGGAGATTGCCCGGTTTAGATCAATAAGCACCTTGGGGCACCCGAATGGTGGAGGGCCAACCACCAACAACAGCATACCCAAAGAGGGTTGGTGTCAGGCAGGCGTCCGACTGTAAAACGTAAGCCAAAACCTTGAGCAGTATGGATTGGAATGTTGTCATTCCAATCACTTTCCGTTCATCGGTCTCTCGACATGGTTCGTTCTGTCTCTTTTCTATATATTCATTCATCACTAGCACATTTACGGTGTGATGGATGATATAAATCAAAAGGGAGTGGATGGCTTGATGACTCCTGACCGATATGAATGGAAGAGGAAACATACTGTGCCGACCCCATATAGACTGGGAACAGGACAGGGAGAAGAAGAAGAAGATTTATATGAAAGGAAGACTAACAAGCCTAACAACAACTAAAAAGTGTTTAATAGACACTCCACCGAATAAAGAAACGCTCCTTAAATTTTGAGCACTGCTTGGGTATAAAGCTAAGTGGAGTTTGTATGGAAAGACGTCAATTTTGACAATACTTAAATCTTAAGTAGGACTCAAACTTTGAGTAGCGTTTCTGTATTCAAGGGTTAGTCAATAGAGCAGAATACAATTATTATTGTCACCACCCCCATCTCATCGATACATGGCAATAGGCTTGCCACATATTACATGGACTCTATACTAATTGGCGAAACGTGGGTATTGATTCACCTCTGCCTACTTTTTCAGGAATATTGGCGTGATTTATGTATGTAACAAACAATATGAAATAGATAGATACATAAATCACGCCTATATCCCAGAAGGGGTAGACAGAGGTGAACTAGCACCCACGTTTCGCCAATTATCCCACGCTAGTTGGTAGGTATAAAAGGAATGCTGCTGCCCATTCCTCATCACTGATTTATCCTTAGTCGCCTTCTACGACACCCACGGGAGAGGTTTGGGGTGGTGACAATTGTATTCTACTCTGCCGTCACCACACGGCCGATACACGGCTATGAATAATTAGTCGCAATGTTTGTTCTCGAGTAAATAATGGTTGTAATACAGTATTTAAATAAGTAATGTAACATTTCATTAGTGTAACCTACTAAAATTTGTTCGTCGTCTAGTTTCACAGCGACTAAAGCTGCTTACTTTGTGCTAGATGAGAGTTGTGTCGCAACCAGTGTTCAAACACATGCAAAACTTTTAGGTACTGGTAAAATTCATTGGCGAATGATAAGTAAACAAGCAAGATATTCTTAGATTCAGTTTTATATTACCTATAAAGTCTACATACAAAGGAAAATATTAGAGAAACATTACAAAAGAAAAAATGTTGTTTTTTTTCGTTTTATGAAATGAATTCGAGAGCGCGATAACCGGCAGTTCTTATATGATTTAAGCCACAACGACGGGATTTCGATGGGATTGAGGGATCGCTGTGATAAAATGGAGACGTTGAGTAAGAAATCTATAGAGACGAGGGGCCAATCTAGAGCACCGTATTGTGAGTCCCTTAGGTATATTTTAACATGTTCATTGAGTGAAGTAGTTTGGTATCGTTAGTGGATTATTTTGAAGTCGTTGTCGCTTAAAGTAAGTACCTATCGCATCTTTCTTATTATGTTGGGTTGATAAAATTTTATTCCACAGAACTGAATCCAGTAATTTAACAGTGAATTAGATGAAACAAAGATTTTTGGGGGCTAGAAAAAGAATTTCGAAAAATTATGATGGCCTTGATGCGGGAATCGAACCCGCGTCCGCTGCTCAAGACCATAATTTTTCGAAATTCTTTTTCTGACCACCAAAATCTATGTATTAATATTTCTAACATTTATATAATGTTGAAATTAAATTCGAATAGAATTAGATGATGTTAACAATTCCCAAAATGTAAAAAGAGTTACTTATGTGGGTACGTTACTTTTCAGTTTTTTTTCCACATACTACGACAAAGAGGTGACATTTATTTACCTTGTCGGTGATGATTTCTCCCTCCTGACAAATCGCCTCACTGACGGTAGTTGTTACATCGGCAAGAATTTCCTCCAGTTCCTGAAAACAATAAGCATTTGTTAGACATTGCAATGCGTTATGCGACGAATCATCAGTCGAAGAGAGTCTTAAAAATTCGAAACAATTAAAATAAGCAATAGCAAATGTCTTATAATTTTATTATGTAAGTCAAATTTTCTTACTCGCAACTTTACTTCTATTAATTTGGAGAAATTACGTGGAGAGAATTTGGGTATAAAGCTGATCATGGATATTGGGTGGCAGTAGACAGATCCCAGACTTTCCCCGCCAAAGGGCTGGAGGGGACAGCGGTGTTAGTGGCGTATTCCCGACTTAGGTCGGGCGAGTCCCATACACGTCAGCCGTCTAGCTAGCTGCTGATATGGTGAGTAAACGCATTCCTCTCCGTCAAAAAAAAAATGTAGGTTCTAGCTTATATTTGGTACACTTAATAATCACGTACTTTACAAACAGTTCGATTTTAATTTTAACATTATATAAATGTTAGAAAATTTAGTAGAAAAATTTTGGTGGTTAGAAAAAGAATTTCGAAAAATTATGATCTTGAGGCGGGAATCGAACCCGCGTCCGCTGCTATTTGGGCAGGTGCCTGACCGCTCGGCCCGTTGGTTTACAACGTGAAGTGGTAAAGGTTAGAAGAATTTCGGCAAGTTAATTAGTGTCTTGGGTGGCCGCCTCAAAATCATATTTTTTCGAAATTCTTTTTCTAACCACCAAAATCTTTTTACAAACAGTGTCTGCTACACGATTTAGAAAATGAAGAATGTCTGATTGTTATTATCTACTTTTGCCGTCGACTGTACCTGTACCTAACTGATATGAAAATTGTAAATTCGACCCATGTGTACCTTTATTCTAGCAAAGTATTAAAAGAAAATAAAAAACTTTCATTTAGAAACATGCTGGTAAATGTTTCGTTGGTAATGTTGTTGGTTAATTAGAAACCGCCCCTAGCTGCGACCACTCTTCAAACAGGCTTATAATCGAAATAAAATGTAACGTTCCTTTTTTTAAGGACACAGTTTGTGTTTACTGTGTAAAATTGAACAACAACCCGTGGTAGGTACAAATAGCAAATCCCTACAATATCGTGTCAAATATCTATATCGAAATACTCTACCAGATAATCCCTTCGGCCGCCAAGGTGACTGTGTTTTGTAACCAGTTTCCTCTTCCATTAATATTGACAGACATGATCAAGCCATTTCTCCACTCAGTGAATGTATAGAAATGTAATAAATAAATATTAAATATATTTTTTTTACATTCACACCTATCATCTAGCCCAAAGTAAGTATAGCCTAAGCACTTGTGTTATGGATACTAGATGACGGACATATTTTTAATATAATTATGAATATAAATGTTGAAAATATACTACATAAACATTTACACAACCATGACTCGGGAACAAACATTTGTGGTCATCACAAAGTTTGCCCCTACCAGGATTCGAACCCGGGACCTCTTGGCCAATACCCAGCGATCTGAGCATTCGACCAAGGCGGCCGTCGTAATGTAAAGGGAAAGCTATTGGGAACTGAGAGAGTGATTGGGATGACCATATTCTAATATATATAGCTCAGTTTGGCTTACGTCTACAGCCGGCCGCCTCCAGCTCTTGGATAAAACTTAAATATACCTTTCTTAAAATATTCTAAATACATATATAAATCACGCATATATCGCCGAAGGGGTAGGCAGAGGTGAACTAGCACCAACGTTTCGCCAATTATGTTAAACCCCATGTAATAGGTGGCGAGCCTATTGCCATTTATCGGGCACAAAAGTCGCAGTACATTGCTAGGTGGTATAAGAGAAACGCTGCTGCCCATTCCTCATCACTGATTTATCCTTAGTCGCTTTTATGTACAAAAAAGCCATTCGGCTGCTAAGGTGCCTATGTTTTGTAAGGTGAGGCTGCTATTTCTTCTACAGGTGGAATACCACAAATATTTTCGTGTTGAGCTTGGCGGAACACGTTTTATGTGAAACAAAAATGCATTTTCCATTACCATCACTTCACTAGAACTTAAGAAGTTGCTAGAATCAAGGAGTTAGTTAATTAAAACCCGAGTTTGCTTCGATCTAAGTTCGTGTTGAAGCTACTTAAAAAGGAGACTTTATCAAAGGGCTGTCGGAATCGAAATATGATGAATGTTGTAGGATTATTGACGAATACCCCAATGCCTTGAAGCCGAAATCGAATGCTCAAATTGAAAGTCAACAATATACACTATTCCTTTGTCTTTGGCACGAGTTAATTAAAATTGGATTGATTAATTTTAGGAATTTCACGTGTAATCAAAACCTAATTCAGCGTTATTACGGTTACAGTCGTGTGGTGACGGCAGAGAATACAATTGTCACTACCCCTTTATCTCCCATGGGTGTCGTACAAGGACTAGGGATATGAATAAATAGTGGGCAGCAACGCTACCCTTATATCACCTAGTAATTTAGTGAGATTTTCGTACCCGGTAAATGGCAACAGGCTCGCCTCCTATTACATGGGACCTAACCTAGTTAGCGCAACGAGGGTGTTAATTCATGTCTTCTTTACCCTTCGGGAATGTAGGCGTGATTTATGTATGTATGTGTATAATATAAATTATACACATTTTTAGTTATTATTTCTATAGTATAGTTTATTTGTATATAAGTAGTAGCATACACAAACACACACATTGTAGAACTGTAGTTTCATTGATGCCTTGCAATCACATCCAATCACCATTACGATGTTTGTTACAAAATATACATTTTAATTATTCCGGCTTTCAACTTTTCAGTAAATATAACAAAATGTTATGAAGGAAAATATCCGTTACGCATTCACAAATAATAGAACGAATATCAGTAACAAATTCAATATCTATCAATTAAATTTCCATCAGACTAAGCTGTCAATCCATTACTGTACACGACCACGCTATTACGTCCGTTTAATTACTTTTGCTAAAAACGTTGGCATGGCTGTCTGTATATTCTGAAGCCCAATTCACGTGCCTTGACACGTATGAGCCAGAAATTATATGTTACAATGTAACTAGTGTAAAAATCTGTCTAAATCATTTATGTAAAGGTTGATAACAATTCAAAGGAACACAAGGACTTGTAGTTATAGATACTTAATGACGGACATTTATATATATCACTGCACTAATTATTTATATCATCATGACTACTGGTGTAAGAATCCGTCTAAATCATTTATGTAAAGGTAGATAACAATTCAAAGCAACACAAGCACTAGTGTTATAGATACTAGATGGTGGACATTTATATATTATATATCACTACAATAATTATTTATATAATCAAAACTCGTAAATATAAAGCCATGTTCATCTCACAAATATTTTCCCTACCAGGAAAATCGAGAAATAGCCCAGACTTTAAGTGTAGACCAACAACTACGAGGACATAGAGCATACTTGTCTTGAAAATAATATCTTGAGTCGAGACTTTAAAAATGGACGGAAACAGAAAAGTGCATCAACGTTATACTAAAATAAACTACAAAGAAAAATTTCCCATAAATTATAAGATATAATTTATCGGCAGTTCTCATTTCATGTCCTCGTTTCTATAATGTTCAAATAAAAATGGTAGTAAACAACATTTTATTCAGGTGTAGTTAAAATAAGGGTGGTAATCCTAGTTAGATAAATTTGTATATACCTTTGAAAAGCAAGTTATTACTCTTTGGGCCAATTTTATTAGTTAAGTTGCAGTTCTGCAGTAGACACCTTGAGATGATGTTATAAAACATTATCAGAAGCTACTGGATTATATCTCGTCTTGAAAATAACATACCTACTGTTAACTTAATAGTCGGCCGTTTTATATATTTTTGTATTTTTCACTCACGCTTGATTAGCTACAAAAGGAGTGATCGTTTTTTAATGATAGGTAAACACAGTGATGTTTTTGTATCCAATGACTCTACCGTTAATAGCTGTTGCTCGTAGCAAAGCAATCTAAAGGCTTGGTTTTCACCCTTATGTGGAGAGTACATTTACGTTTAGAGGTAAAGGGTTATCCACTAATCTGCATACCTATAAAACCGCACTGGGCCAACGTAGTGGGAGAAGCTTATGACGTAAATATCCCTAAATTCTTCTAGCCATAGGGAAGGAAATAAATATTTAGAACACAAAATATTTTAAAGTGTTTTTGAAGTTCTTTCGTTTTTTAGGGTTCCATACCCAAAGGGTAAAACGGGACCCTATTACTACATACATACATACATACATAAATCACGTCTATATCCCCGAAGGGGTAGGCAGGATGAACTAGCACCCACGTTTCGCCAATTATGTCAGGTCCTATGTAATATGTGGCGAGCCTATTGCCATTTATCGGGCACAAAAGTCGCAGTATATTGCTGGGTGGTAGGTATAACAGGAACGCTGCTGCCCATTCCTCATCACTGTTTTATCCTTAGTCGCCTTGTACGACACCTACGGGAGAGATTTGGGGTGGTGACAATTGTATTCTACTCTGCCGTTACCACACCCTATTACTAATTGTAATTAATAAGTGAATTTTCTTCTGCTCCGCCGTCACCAAACAAAATTTTGTTTATAATACTGTGACTAATTTTCTAATCTGGATAGAAAGAAGTTGAAAGTACTTAGATTTTGTAGAATTATAATAGTCATGTTATAATACAGCAACTAAAATATCGGTAACCATACGTTGTGCAAGTAACAGTGTATTACATTGAGGTCCTCATCTTATCGTCACGTATAGATTGGCTGTGGTTTCAGTCACGTTTGGCAGGGGTTACAGCTTATGATGGTAGTTTCAATTTTTATTATAATAGCGGAACACAAGTTCTGGTGACAACAAGCACGTAGAATTCGTTAGTGTAAAATATACAATATAAAAGTGAACAGTTGCGTTAAACTCAACGTTTACTTCAACGTAGAATTCAGAAAAGTGTGTAATTATGTTAATTATGTTAGCTATCGAGCGTTAGTCCACAATAGTTTTTACTGCTAGATTTTTCAAATTTGTGGATTTTAGAGGCTTCAAGTGTTTCAAAAATACGTAGGAGCTAGAGATAATTAATGTTGTATTTTAAAAGCCTGGTACCTAGTTATGTTTTTTTGGCTTTTAAAACTTACCATGATTGTTATTTGTCTATGTTATTAATTCTCGGCGTTAGAGCCAGTGTTAATGCCATTTACGGGTATTTACAAAGTAAATGGCATCTTTAAAAATGTCGATTGAGTGGGATATAGTTTGGATATTAATGGTTATTATAAATTTGGGTTTGTTAGTTTCTACTGTGTGGTTAATATTATTATTAAGTGGTAGCGCAGTAGCTTATCGAGCTCGGCCTGCGATTGTGTAAACTAAAAAATGTTCGCCAACATCGGTCGGTCATTGTATGGGTGACCAAAAATATATTATCTCGAGTTCCTGCGTGATTCGGAAAGCGTGCCTTGTAGATTGTTAAAACACTGAATGGTTTTTCTGAATCAAATCTTTTAAAATAAGGAATTAAGAATAACACTGGGTCATGAATCGTGTTTATATCATTACTATCGCACATTGGTATTGAAATATAAATTTTATAGATCAAGAAGTATAGGAAAAAGCCATATTTAGATTTACAAACAGCAGGTAAATCGGTCCGATTGGTAACTATTCAAGTGCATTTGAAGCGGTCTTACCGTTTCCTATTCAAGCTGTAGTCGAGATTGAATTGATTGTCTGTTCCCGATTAGGTACAATTCACCAGTTGCTTTGAAAACCAATAAACCGCATTACTTAAAGGTGAAGTCTGTTATTTTCTTCTAACAATTATCGGTCGCTAGAATATCGCGGCGTATTTAATTGCCTTGAAGTTTGTGTTTCATTTCTAAAAATGAAAGACAATTGCAAAATTAGTTCCTAATAACATTAGGTGGGTTTGTGAGCTCTATTTTTTGTTAAATTACATAACTCCTTTCTCTGCCTAAATATTTTGCAGGCTCTTTTTGCGCCCCATGTTATAGGGGGAACCAATTCATATTGGGAGTCATCATTTACCGGAAACAGTCATTTTATTGATGGTGCTGCACCAGGAACGCTGCTACCGATTTCTGATCAGCCCTTTAATATTTGCTATGTAGCGTGAATGGGCCATAATCCATCACTCCCATGTCCCATTAAATTTCGGATTGGTGGGTATTAACGACTGCCAATGTTGCTGCGACTAACGGCTTAACTTGCCTTTTTAAGCACGGGGGATATCGATATAGAATATTTTTGATCACCCATCCAACGACCGGCCTTAGTTGCGTTGCTTAGTTTGCGCAATCACAGGCTAAGCGTGCCATCGACCATTATTGTAATGCGGCTTTTAACGTGCCTGGTAGCCAGAGGCTCATGTCCGTTTTTTTTAAGTCCGTAGTGAACGTGATATGAGTATTTGTACGTATGAACAAAAAAACCTTGAAGCAGCATCATAACGCAAGGACGGCGACAGTCGAATGTAAACAAAACACAAACGGTTTAGCATAATGCCTGGAAATGTTACAAAGCAGACGAACAGTTAAAACATGACAAATATTACATCCATGTCTCATTCATCCATGGCCATGTCTCATTTCCGAGGGTATAGCTTACCAAATTAACAATGCTCAAAGCAAACTACATAGTTCATTGTGGACAGAGCAAGTAAAACAAGCTCTATACCCACACATGAACCGCCCTTTGAACATTTTTCGGATACGATAACAACCAAACGTTACGTGGATGACGCCCTGAAACGATCTTCTTTTCTAACTTAGATTACGAACAAAGTCTTCTTTAGCTTCATCATATTCATCATCACCATGCCTTTATGTGCTGGGTGGGGCACATACCTTCTCCATTGATTAAAGAATATAGAGAGGATGGACCATAACCTACCACTTTGGCCAGTGAGGATTGGTGAGTATCAACAATGGCTTAACATGGAAGCATGGATGAACTCTATCTATTAAAGCTATGGTCACCCAGCAAATGACAGGTCTTAACGAACATTGCTTGGCTTACGAAATCAAGAAACTGAGCTGTCGACCTCCTTGCTCAAATTACCTAGATGTTTTGAAAGCTTTGTAAATAGATTTCTGTTTTTAAAAGCGTTCAGCCAAGGCAACAATATTCCGTATAGCCTCGAGGTATCCGTCTTGAAGCTTTGTGAGTGGCATTTCATACGGATCCTTCTGATGTTGTATTTTTATAGAAAATAAGGGTCTTTAGTCAGTATTTTCCATTTTGAAGAAGCGTCTTTAATTCTTTTGTTTAGTAGAACATTGATATTAACCTCGCAGGGTTTTTGCTATTTCTTTCGTTTTGAAGTTTTCCATAGAATAGAACTTTGACGATATAAATTAATTTGAAATAAAACAGCTTTAACGCATTTATTTCAAATGTGTAGTGGTCGTGCAAATAGAGAACATTATAGACATAAATTAATGCTTCTGTTAAAAACTATGTTCTATTCTTTACAATTATATGCTGATCAAGCTAAATGATTTGAACTTTAAAGTTTGGCATGATAAAGGTTAATGTTCTTATATTCATGTGAGTACGTAGGTGTATTTAGGGGAAGTTAAGCGCCTAAAATCTAATACGGAAAAGTTTATACTGACATTTACAAAGAATTTGCGTGATTTTGGCTCACAGTTACTGCTGTTAATAGAAAAGTCGAGAGAAATACTTACAATATTGAATACTCAATATGCGGCTAAATCCATAAAAGTTGCTTACATTCTAAAATCTTAGAAACAAGTTACCTGTAAAATGGTTGGCAGCGTATGCTTATGATACTGGTCGAGCATAGCGTTGGTCGCAGTCAACTGTTGCACGTAGCTGTTGTGTGAATCGTAATACGTCGCCAACGCGGCTGGGCTCGGGTTGTTACAGTAATTCAGGAAAGCGCTCCTGTAGTCCTGCCGACTCTGGAACATACAAAATTGGACTTTATTGAGATTGAATACGGACCAAACTTGAGCAGAGTGAATGTTTTATGTTTATACCTAACATTCAGGGCACGACTCGAGCGTGCAACTTCAACGGATAGAACGTCACTGCCAAATAAACTTTAGGTACTAGAAATTGTGGTGAAAACGTTCACGGTAAAAAGTATAGAAAAAGTTTTATAGTGAACTCTTTGACTTTTTAAGCTGACCTTTTATAAGCCGATTTACGGATTAATAATAGTAAAAGTAGCATTACAGCTCAATGATATATTGCCGTATTTACTTTGTAATTTAGTTCAGATGTTTTATTCATATTCGGGTCGCCCAGTATATGTATTTCCTCAATTCATTCCTTTTAGTTGTCATTGCAGTTAGAGGTGATTTAATAAAATTGAAACAAAAGAATGTTCGGGATACTTAAAGAGATTGACATAATCAGAAAAGCAAAGTATTGGAGATACTATGATACAAAAGTCAATAGAGGTTATTAATTAATTCGCTTACTGCCGCACTCAGAGACGTCAATTAACTTTATTGAGTACTAAAACAAAAAAAAAAAAAATCAAAACTAGCCCATAGATCCGACAAGAACAGCGACTATTTTTGAATTGACATTTTTTTGTATTAAAAACTCCTTAACGTTAATCTCCCAGAGTACTACTGTTAAACTGCTATTTACGTCTTCTCGTCCTTATATTCATAATGACATTGTGTGGTACATTTTCAGAAGCGATGCCCGAAAAGCCATATATCTATTCATTTTGGATATAATATCCATTGCATTCCACGACACAACAGTTGCGTAGCTATTATTGATATAAACCAAGTAATCTCTGAAACCAATTTCTGACTATGACACGTCTAATTTGGCATGTTAGGATGTCATACGTTGCAAATTGAACTTATGTCGCATATTGATTCAGATACAGTGCCCTGCATGAATATACCTACATCTGACAATCTTTCCCTCATAGGTATATGAAATATAAGTCTTTACTTTTACTAGTATAGTAACTATAGTAACAGTGTCATTTAGCGCTACATGTTCATGGCAGGATCTCATTTTAATAGAAATATGTCAAGATTTTGCTTAGAAACAAAAGTTAATCAAGATACATATCGATTAAGTGAACATGGTTTATTATTATGCATTGGAAACATAAATCACACAACTTTCCCCTAACGCTTAAGCGTGTTGTAATACATAGATGTGTTTACCACTTATTTCAGGTCTCTAATTTGTTATCGCTGCTACCCAGTCCCCGTTATATTATAATAACTCTTAGCGCCGATTCCACCGCAGAAATTAAACGCGATCAGTTGAAGTTGAACTCGTTTTATGCTCTAAACTGAGTTCCGCTACCAAGTTTTCATTAATCAGAACCAAGTTTTATTAAACTCAGTTTCTCTGAGAGACGGTAAAATCGGCCCTAAGTCGCCTTCGAAGCTAACATGGAGAAACTCGAGATAACATATGGTCACCCATCCAATAATACACCTAAGCGAAAAATGCTTAGTTAACGCAAACACTGGCCGAGCTAGCAAAGTCACTGTGCCGTCGATTGTTTCAGGGATAATGGCGGGATTACACATACATTATGTGTAATTCCAAATTATTCTTTTTCATTCTTTGATGATTCATAATAGAGAATTCTCATTGTTCACGATATATTATATTTTACATTATTTGACTAGATGTTCAGTTTCTGAATTACATTAATTATTTTATTTACCATACAGCACAAAGGAGAACCAAAAATTAGAATGGAAATAATTTACTGCTGCCATGAACATTTACTTGGTCTTTTCATATTTAGACAAATTGGCTCGAGAGGTCCAATCAAAGGGATGTTGGTTTTAATTAACTTGTACGTGGTTATCAGAAACACGGGGTCGGAATAAGGTAGACAGTGATAATATTTTTAATTGTTTCCCTCTTTATACCAGATTGAATAAAAATAACGAGAGATTTTTTTTTATTTCTCTTTGAGGTCTCATAAACTAATTTGAACATTATTATATTTTTATTAGAAATTATTACGAAAAAAATTCAAAATGCATGCGTCCGTCCGAGATCAGTAAAAGGACGTAATTATAGATGTTTTTAATTCTAGAAGAACAGAATTATCTACAAATATAGCAAACTGAACAAAAAAAAACCATCTTCGTTTGTTTAAACAAATCCCGAATAATTTCTGTCATTACATTTATATTGAATTACTAGGACATCGTTGTACTCTCAATTTATGTCACTGATGCCCAAAGAGATACCTAAATCCGCTATCTATCCCACGGGTGTCGTAAAGACAGCCACGAGTAATGGACAGTAGTTCTTCGTACACCACCTAGCAATATACTGACTGCAATTTATATGGCAAAAGGCTCGCCCCCTATTACATGGCACTTCGTATAATTGACGAAACATGGGTGTTTATACACCTCTTCCTACCCCATAGGGGTAAATAGTCGAGATTTATGTACGTGGTTTATTCTAGTGATTAAATCTAGCAATAGTTATAAAAAAAATTATTTAATATATCTACAGACTAAAAAATTGATTGTGGCCGGGCTACGTTACAAAACGCGGTTCCGGCCGAATCCGTAGGTAGTCATTAACTCTCATTAACCTGAATGAGCCCGCGTTATGGGTTAACCCTTTATAAAAGCCAGTGGTAAAATAGTTGCCACCATAGTTTGAACCTTAGTGATTGGTAATAAGTTTTGAAAGCTATGAAAAAAATGTCATGCATTGCTTTACAAAGTGTGTATATTCTCGTATATTCTGCGATCCGTAGGGAATGGCTGTGCCAACAGTGAAGCCATTCCCCCCAGAGAGATGCCTGCCATAGAGAAATCCTCTCAGGGAGTGATCGATTGCAAGGCTGGAGCAAAAGGTCTTTGCCTTTCCCAAAAAAACACGGTAGATGCTGTAAAGGCCTGTCGGCAACAGCTTAGGTCTTTCAATAAAAAAAGGGAAGCTATAGAAAGGTCCATAACCCACCACGCTGGCCCAGTACGGTTTGGTGGGTATTAACGACAGCAGATGCAGCCGGGACCAACGGCTTAACGTGCCTTCCGAAGCACGGATGAACTCGAGATAATAAATATTTGGTGAATTTCAATGCTAATGCATTGTATTAATTTGCGCAATGGTCTCAAACGCTTAGGGTTTGAATTCGGGGACAAATCAAAGTTTGGTGTATTCAGTTCCTACTATAGTCCGACAACATCGTGCGCGACGTTTCTGCCGGGTGAGAGATGTTGGGGGGGCTGAGGTATTGTATGCTGTATTGCACAAGTCTTCCCTCCTCCCCGCAACACCCACCCCCGCTCGTATCGTGCCCTGTCCACCGTATGGAATACAAAGAACAGAACTTCTCAATTTTCTGTCGGAATGCATTATTTACCACTCGGTCGGTGAGCTGTTGAATAATTTACTAGTCCACTGTGTTGGCGGAAGCGGCACGCGACATGCGAGTGTGTAACTTTATTCTATTGTTTAAGTGTAAGTACCAACTGCTTGACTTGAAACGCAGAGGACTTCCACTAGTTACTTGACATATGTTGACCGCCGCGTGGTGACGGCAGAACCAGAATGCAAATTGTCACCACCTCCAATCTCTCCCGCGGCTATCGTACATGGCGACATAAAAATCTGAATTAATAAAGTTTGTATTCAATTTTACCAAGCCCTAATTTTATAAAAGTAATTTATTCCGAATTAATGCATTCTTCGCGTCCACTAAACATACCAGTATTCGTTTATATTCTCTAAAATTCGAATAATTCTCTAAATGCGCAGTCTATAACCGTACATAATAGGTAAGATGGGGTTCTTTGTGTAAATGTCAAAAATAATTGATAAAGTAATTTGTAACAGGGGTTGAACAACTATTTTACTATTCTACCCCTGTTACAAATTTATTTCCGTCTATTCACATGAGCGATAAAAATTCGCCTATTAAGGAAAACAATTCTATTTGCTTTCCCATAAAAACAAGGAAATTTCGTAAAGATGCTACCGCTGGGTTACAAGAATGTTAACAGTAACTTTTCCGGGGCACAAGACATAAATAGTCGGAAAATAACTCCACCTGTATTCTTTGAATTAGGAATGCGGGAAATGGAAAAATAATGCGATTACTTAAACACGATTCGTAAAACATATTTTCCTTGTAAAGAAACGTGCGACATCCAGGGAATTTCTGCCAGCATTGCGAGCGTTTAAATCCAATTTCCTTTTTTTGTGCGCCTCCCAACTATTACACAGTCTTCGCTATTGAGATTATACGTTGAGCGGAGCTTTTATCAGACCTAACTAACTTTGCTCTAATCCTCTTGAATATTATTCGTTACATTTCTTCATGATATGAGTTATATAGTTATGTCCCTTTCTCTCCCACGGGAGTTGTATAAGACACAGTCTGTTTTCATGACGAGGAGAGGACAACAGGCTTCTAGTATAGTATCTACGAGTAAGGTACCGGAGGCAAGAGGCTCGCTATAAACTCGAATATACTAAATTTAGGGCCTTGGCAGAAATAGGCGTAATTATGTACGTATTTATGGTCCATAATATGTTAGCACGGTATCAATATGTTTATTTAAGGTATCGTTTTTAACCTTCTGACAGATTTTGTCTAGTATTTCATACCACAGTCATTCAACAAATCTAATACTATAATTAATAAAAATGGGGCACAGGCCTTCCCTTTGAAATATATAGGGAGAAAAGGTCATAACTTACCACCTTGTAACGTGGTACAATATCAGATCCTCCTTTCATCTCAAATTTACTGCTGACTGTCGGAGGAGACAGATGTCTCTGAATTCCATATCCATTTAGAATAAATAAGATGTCAATTTAATAAATAAACGTTATAAATACTATCTCAATGCACTTTTAGTGCCTTAATTTTGGAATCTTTACTAAATCGAATAGTGACGGCTTCAGCGGCTTCGGCTTATTTCATGGACCCCCGATAGGGCCACACTACCACACCGTTACAACCTGACCCAGTGCGAAATGATGGGTTTTAATGACTGCAATGTCGGACCAAACTCAACGTGCTACGTCTCTCGGAAGATAAAATAATAATTGTATTTTAGTCACCAATCCAAGGAGCAGTTTTAGTGAATATTGCTTTAGTTCTTTCAGTATATAGAAATCATGGCTATCCCTAATTTTATTATAATTCCAGGTATCTGTGCATATTAATTATTACTTGTATCTTCTTCGCTGTTGAGTAATTAAATAAAATAAAAAATGTTACCCATGTTCTGGAGGGAAAATATTGAAAAACTAATGATGTTTGATAGAATGTAAATTGAACTATTATTGTTCATTAAGTAATTATCATTTAATTATGGTTATCTTTTACACGCTCATATCTCTTCTGATCCTGTTAATCTGCGAGAAGTGTGAGAACGCCGCTCCATCCCACAGATAACTTAAAGAACATGACTAATATGGCTGGCTTGCTATAGTCATCGATCCCATAACCTACTTGGGATTGGGTTAGGTAGGACTTCGCGATTTTCCTTAGCAGATTAAGGATATTGAGCATATGGCAGAGATAAAGGGCAAAAAGGTAGAGTGAACGCAATCTGAACAGTGCACTAGGTTATTGTGGCTTATTATAATTTAAAGACTATGTAATAGCAGTAAATGTTTTTTTAAACCCATTGCAATGTCATAACAATATAGTGTTGAGTTATACTCATTTAATACAAAAATATCACAAATTAAAAACACTTTGATTTTTTGTATTCAAAATTTATGGCTTATTTTTGGATTAAAATAATTAGATAAGTTTTGAGTTCTTTCTCTTATGTACTTAATAATTGAAAAAGAGTCTGTAATAAAATATTTGTCGCTTGGTAAGTGTGAAATGCAAAATAATAACCTACTTTAAGTATGCAATTATTATTAACTTATGTACTTACGTATGAATGTAAGTGTAAACAAGAGGTGATGATTTCTTAAATTAAAATATATAGTTTCTAGGTAAACTTTTTTCTACATAAAACTCAGAGTTCATTTTGGTGTTGAATAAAAGCGAATTTAAAATGAGCTCCTTAATTTGGATACCTGAACATAATATTC
Organism: Cataclysta lemnata; assembly: GCA_963931975.1. NCBI lineage: Eukaryota > Metazoa > Arthropoda > Insecta > Lepidoptera > Crambidae > Cataclysta > Cataclysta lemnata. The sequence goes on from OZ008343.1 coordinate 7,070,514, forward strand.
ATTTAATTTTCTTGAAAACTACTAAATATGTAGATTGCATGACAAACGATTTTGGCACCGAGTTGTGCAACTAATAAAAGCAAAGACTTATTTTATAAGTAGTATCATAAGTATTAGTATTAGTATCATAAGTATTACACATTATTAATAGGAATGGAAAATAAATTGATGCTGCTATGGTAATTAAATATTAATTAGCCTGGCTAACAATTTTAATTGCGCATTGCCGTGACTTCAGGCATTTGAACTAGAAGCAAGACCTAAGGCAGCCATCAGGTGGAAATGAAACAAATTGGTTAGAATGTTTGTTAATAAAACGTCAGGCAATTGTGTTATTAAAACGTAGTTATACCTACCTATTTCAAAGCTTCAATTTTGTTTTGTAACAAATATGTATTCATTCCATTTGATTTTAATCCCTTCATAGAAATCATATTTAAGGCCATGTGTGAGGCATGGGGTGACGGCAGAACAGAATACAATTGTCATCATCCCCAATTTTTTTTCGTACGAGACTAAGGGATAAAAGAATGACGTGGGCTTTGCAGTTAAATTTTGCTATTTGCTTTTTACAGTATTGGTGGTAGTTTGTCTGAAATTTGTATTATTAGAACATAAAATATTCCTTACAATTACGCCTGCTCCGGGTTGTTGGGTATCTGTCAGTACTGTAATAATATTTTGTTGAAACGTAAAATAATGAAATTCGTTATAAGTTGGATAGCTTAAGCCATAATTGTTCACATAATTGACACATACCTATATTTTAAATGAGAACGTCGAATCAGGAGCCTAACTTCTTGTTGTCCTTAAATACTCTGCAGCTAAGAAAGTGAGTAAAAAATAAAAAGTAATTATGGTTCACCTTTACCATATTCTACCGTATCGCGCGTCGCTTTATTATATGCGTTGCTTTATTATATGTATAAACATTCTCTTTGAAGGTACACACGAAAAAATGACGTAATTTACAAATTCTGTCATAAAGTGCTGCATTTTCTTTGAATCTGAATACATTATAAATAGTTATGAAAATAGATTTAAATCACATGACTGTGTCAGTTAAATATGTTTACATAAAATTGACCCACAAAGAAAAAACGAGTAGAAATGTTGCGAAGACTAATGTCTTGAATTTATTTTCCTTTGTAAGAACTTGTCTAAGATTAAATCGTGGTTACAGAGTTTACCATAAATCTATGGGGACGATAATATTGTTGGTCACCCAACGTCTAATTGGTTTAGAAATTGAGCTAATATTGAACACACTCAGTTAACTGTGCCGTTTTCATTAAGCTTAGTTTTCATTAATCCAATAGACCATACCATATGGTAATGATAACTAACTAACTATACCGCTAACTTCCCTCATCAAGACTATAATTTTTCGAACTTTTTCTAACCACAATATTCTTTATCTAACATTTGCATAATTAAAACTTTCTTTGAATAGTAATTTTTTAGAGCAATGTGTACCTTATGTGTTTGGATTAGTCAATTACGTGACATTTATGAATTTGCCTCTCTACAAACGAAAACCCAAACATCCAACCCAACAGCAGAACCCAAACAGTATCTGAAATTTCTGGAAAATCGTACTTCTCTTTTGAAGTTGATTGAAGACGAAATTAATGTTCTGCTTTCAATTAGAAATTCAAAGCCAAGGATTAAATTGAAGAAACTACTATATTAAATTCTCGGTTACATTTCGGAAAATCGTATTAGGGTTTAAGCAACTTACACCTGAGTCCAAATTATATAACTGTACTTAAAGTGACGAAATTAACAATTCATCACACGATTTTGAAATAATTTGTAATACTTAACATTTAAAGTAGCGGTAGTCACTTTGTAGCGGTAACTACAACGAAACCAGCGGTAGTTTAGAACACTTTATTTTTAAACTTAGGCTGAAGTTCACCAACACTTAAACAGGCGACTATTATTTAAATATTTGTTTTTGAGACTTTATCGTATGGAGGGAACTGCCAAAACTGGCGGCTATCTTTTAATCGCTTGTTTTGCGAATCGCTCTTTTAAGTGGATATTGATTGGAAACTAGTTTTAGTACAGATTATTTTCAATATACAAACATAAATTGTGTCGCGTCTCCCAAACAAAGGGTTCGGCAGAGATATTTCTTTCCACTTGCTACTTATCATTACATACTTCTTTCGCTTCAGCCATTAATCTCCTCATGCATGCCCGTCGGTTTCGGGTACTCTCGACCTAGCTCTTATGAAAGATTCGCTTAGGGATCTCCCTCTACTTCCGACATATACATTATTTTGGGTCATTCTCCTTTCAATCATTATTCAATTTCTAAGAGACAAATTTTTTACGTGATATCTTGCCCTCAACGACATTGCCATGCTCTTTAACGCTCTCATTTCTACTGCATTTATTCTACTTTCATGGTTCTTCTCCGATACCCAACTTTCATTTACATACATTTATCTTGGGTTCAATACTCCATTAATAACAGCCAGGCATACGAGCCCTTCTGGATAAAATCTGGCTACTCATAAAAGTAATTTTATGAGCAGATTATAGTAGTATAAGTTTTCGATATCTAACGTCTTGAGGATTCATGAGTGTATTGTAATAATACCAGATATGAATAACCGAATTTTGACTTTGATTATTTTCTAAATAAAATTGTTTTCCAAGTACCTTGATAAGTTGGTCATCGGCCTTGCTCAATATGAGTTCACAGCCCTCCCGGTGAGCGAAAAGCTTCCTTGCTTGAACCTTCATGTGGAAAGTCTTCTCGACGAGTGGTGTCGCCACCAGCCGCTCAAGGGAAGCCGCCGCGTTGCCGTATCCGACCACATCTGCTTCGACCTCTTGAAGGAAAGTTTCCCAGGTGTGGAACAGAGAGGAAGGGCAGGCCGCTCTGTGGAAGAAATAGAAGAACAATATCAGTTTGCTATTCAAACATACGTTCTAAAATATTAACATAATAATATGCCAGAAAATTTTGAAACATTATGTCCTGCCCGCCTAGCATGACCACCGAAACAAGAATATGATATAGCCAACATAGCTTTGAACTATCAAAAATACAATATATTTTTTGAAAATATTTTCTTTGAAAACGATGTTTAATTTGTAAGGATCGAATGCCGTCACATGAAATAAGGATGAAAATCCATAGCCCTGCCCGGCAAAGCTATTTATCGTTCACATTAGCTTTGCTTCTGATATGTAGATTTTGCCACTGGACTTCTGCACAATCTAAGGCCTCGCTTTGTCGCTTAGTGAATCAGGTCAAGTAGCTGAACCGAGTACTCTTAAGTTCCAACAATATTCGTGTACCTTCGATAGAACTAAATCGTTAAGTTTATCGGTTCCCTAAGGCTTCAATCCAAACAGTATCTAATACGTATATGCATATATAAATCACGTCTATTTATCGCCTAAGCGTAAGGCAAGTGTATCAACACCCACTTATCGCCAACTATGTAAGGTCACATGTAATAGGGGGTGAACCTATTGCCATCTCTTTGGCACGTAAATTGCAGTAAATTGCTTAGGAATGGGGATATAGCAAGAACGCTTCTGCCAATTCTTAATCACTGTTTAACCCACAGTCGCCTTGTACGACACCCGCGGAAGAGATTGGGGGTCTGCCGTTACCACACCGCCAGACGCTAGAGCAGAATAAAATATACATTAGGATGAGGAATAAGCGTTCTTATTACAACCTAGAAATATACTGCAATATGAATAAGATATATTATGCGCTCGAAACAGTAATAAGAAGAATAAATAACAATTTTCATAACAAAAATTGCTACCAATTAATTACATTACGTAGTAATTAAATTTCTAGTGACTAAAGAATTTCCGAGCTTAAAGATCTCCGTCTTTAAATTGCACATAGCAGACTACAGGCGAGACGTGCTCACTGCGCGAAATAATCTATTTGGAATCGAAGTTCCTGGGTAAAATTGAGTGCACAATGGATGCCTTAGCTATTCTACAAATGTATATTTGATTACTGCGTCTCGAAGTCTGTTGTAACGCCAACAGGCATTTCACGTATTACAAAATACTTGCTTACATTTTTGTATAATTATGGACATCTTAATTTAAGAGGCATATTTCCCTACCGGTACTACGTGTAAAAATCTAGAATGTAACTAAATGAATTAGAATTAATACAAAGAAAGAAAAATCTCACTAGGTATACCCACTTCGTGCCGCATGTCCCTGCGTATCACAGGTGTTTAGGTAGAAAATATTATTTATATTTAAAATTTTCATATTTAACATATTATTACACTTATAACATTTTATTTTATATTTTCGCATTGCCTTAGTGACGCTTTACAAGTACCACCACCCACCACAGCTACACCGGCCGTTTTACGAGTAAATAGATTACACACCACTTCACTTCAGCACATTCATAAAATGGAATATCAATAAAGTTGAAAGCTTTTGTTTAGCGCCTAACAATCGGCCATTATGAATATGGATAGTTTGTTTGTGCCGTAAAATTCTAGTTTTACTGTAACATTTTACAACAGCAAATATTATAATTAATTAATGTTCAAACGAACTCACCTAAAGTGAATATCTATAAAAAATATGTGATCAAATAAATATTTGTGAGCTTCCGTTGTATGGTTTTAAAACGCTGAAATTCTTTGCAGTTCGATGGTTTTTTTAAATGACTTTATCGATAGGTATGGCTTAATAAGATTGTCAATATACAAGACCGTGCCGTGGTCTAGGTAGGTGCTATAGTGCAGTATGGTGACGGCAAATCAGAATAAAATTGTCACTATCCCTATCTCTCCCGCGGGTGTCTTACAAGCCATGTACTGCCATTTCCGTGCCCGATAAATGGCAATCAGATTACCACCTACACTTACACAGGAACTAACCTACTTTGCGAAACGTGGTTGTTAGTTATTTTTATGAAAACTGATCACTGACCATTCCTCATACTATTTATGAAATAAAAAAAACGGAACAAGAAGTGTGATAGAGCGAGAGAGTTGCTAATGACGCAAAAGTAATTACAAAAAGATCAGCTCAAATTCGATATTGAAACTACCACAAGAATGCTAACACTCCCTTTGTTCTGGTTCAGCGAAAAACGAGCTATTTACACAAGGAAACCAACTGCAAATTAATTTGAAATCTCTCAAAAAAAGATCCCTATGAAAGCTTTCAATTATATTTTTACGAAATATAAACTGTTGAGAACCTTAAAAAATACTAAGTCCTTCCCTCTGAAACAACGACAATGTATTTACGAACCGACCGTATAATTAAAATTTATAGACCACTTGAAATTTATTTGTTCTCATTGGTAAGTTTCAATCATTTATGTTGTGTTCATATGCTCATGAAACGAATGCAGCTAGTAACTTTATCGTCCCGACGTTTATACGATCCAATATAAGAAAATTTCAATGGCTCATTGTTTAGTCAATTTGCCAAAGAATGACCAATAATATGGCACTTCCGACATTATTAGTGCATTATTTTCAAGGAAAACCTAAAAAAAAATATACTGTATCTGGGTAAGGGTAAAGGTTTTTAGACCTCTTTTTCTTTATATGCGCCGTGTGGTGACCGCAGAGTAGAATACAATTGTCACCACCTCAAATCTCTCCCGTGGGTGTCGTACAAGGCGACTAAGGATAAATCAGTGATGAGGAATGGGCAGCAGCGGTCCTCTTATACCACCTAGCAATGTACTGCGACTTTTGTGCCCGATAAATGGCAATAGGCTCGCCACCTAATACACGGGACCTAACATAATTAGGCGGCGAAACGTAGCTGCTAGTTCACCTCTGCCTACCCCTTCGGGGATATAGGCTTGATTTATGTATGTATGTATGTATGTTCTTCTTTGTAATATTTTTTTCTAAATACTATTATACCTATAATGTTCAAATGAAACATTTATGCAAATGCGAAAAATAACATTCTTAGTGGCTGGCCATGTCTTAACCTAACTGCCGCACTCAGAGACGCAAATAAACTTTAATGATTATTTAATGTCAAAAATTTTCATTCAAATCAAGACCATAGACCCGGCAAGAATAGCGACTAGTTTAGAATTGTCATTTTTTGACGTTAAGTACTCATTAACGTTATTTGACGTCTCTGAGTGCGGCAGTAAGCTATAGAGGACGGTGGCCCAAAGCGGCCATGCCTAAAGCGGCTAGTCTTGTGTATTAAATTGTTTCCATTCATTCAAGGAGACAGATGGGAACTTTACTTTAATGTGTCAAGGGAGCAGCAGACGGGGGACTAAAGGGTTTTGAAAATTATTTATAATTAAAATTTTGAAAATTATAAATAATTTTATACAAGTAAGTAGCCGCTTTAGGCAGCATGCTCGCTTTGGGCCACCTTTAAAGCAAATATTGCTTAGCTTAGGAACGGCATGCCATCGCTTACCAACAGCCAACATAAATATTAAATTATATAATATTTATATTGAAAAGTATGCAGCTATGAACACAATATTGCTACAAGCCAAAACAACCGCCGGAAATTAATTAACCCCACTACCTTATTTCAATTCAAATCGTTTTGCAAGAAACCCGAATAAGGGATGTAGAGTGAAACAGCTGAACACAACAAATTTAATGAGGTCCTTGTTATTATTTAAGTACATGAATATTCTCGTACAACCGTTTCAAAATCCCCTAGGCTCGTTTAGTAAAAGATATAATTTCTTTCTTTAAGAGACGAAAACTCTTAGGATTCCATGGATTCACCGTGCGGGTACCGGGTCCATGGTGTAGTCCAAATAAACGGATTGAACTCATATGTTTACCTTTTAAATAGATAAATAAAAGATTATACGTTACGGTCACTCTTCAACAAGTGGGCACGGGTAGATTAAATAATATGACGTTAGCTAGCTTGTTTTATAATTAAGAAAAACCAAATAAAACCTTTTTGATTCAAATTATAATAAAATAACATATCAATTCTAAATTCACGCAATTAAATCATTTATTGTAATCATAACAGCATCGTTTTAACACAGTATACCGTGGTTATAGTGTCTTTATTATGTACGTTTATTTAATATTGATTGGGAAATATTTTAAATTATATGAAACGTACGTTAATTAAACATGAGTTAGATTGTTAATACAATAATTTAATATTGATGAAGAAATATTTTACTATAAGTTAAAATATAAATGCATATAATTTTTTTTTGTTGGAACCAAAAGTTTCACATGTTCCTTTTTTTAACAATAAAAATTACAAGAGAATGGGTCATTAAAATTTACAGACATTCAATATTTCAACCCCGCTATAAGGTCTAATCTAAAACTCGTCAGCACTTAACAGATCGGAGTGGTGTACACGACTCAGCGGATTATGGTCCGATAGAGGAGACGTGCCCGAGAGCGGGCCGTCTTGAGACTTAGCTCTTGACTGGGGAATTGGGTGAGCCAATTACAGTGTCACTGTCACCAAGAACAGCTTCATATTATAATAATGTGTATAGGTACATGAAAATTATTAACGGATAGCTATTTATGCGGTGTTTTGATTTTCATTTTAACACTTGTGGTGGCCGGCAGTTTCGCGTTAATGTCGGTAATTATATAGCCTTCTTCGATAAATGCAATACAAAAATAAATTCCTGGTCGGTTCCTGAGATGAACCAAACTTTATTTTTCCTGCCCTTTTCCAATGTATCTCGGTCGGCGCAGTATGTTTCCTCTTCCATTCATATCGGTCAGATGTCATCAATCATCATCATCGATCCAATTTTGATTCATATCATCCATCGGATCAACGGATCATTTTGACACATCATTTTGAAAAAAGTAAAAATATTTCTCATGTTATTTATCTAAAAAGCATTTTCATTTTAGGCTTATTGTGACATGGCCAGTGGAATATATTCGTACATTCCAACCACGGTCCAAACATTAGGGAAACGTACAAATTTCACGTTTTCTTCTTCAAGCCTTTTAAACAGTCATTTATCTACCGAAGTGTCAGTCATTTGGACGGAGGTCTACTTTTTACTCTCGACTACGGGATTGGAGTAATAGATCTAAATTCTTATCTCGTTTGGTAGGAATTTGGGCTACATTTTTAATAAGCCTCATTCCAGTAACAGAATACAAATTTAATTATACCGGCTCCAAATTTAATAAGACAACTGTCACGAATTTTTTGTATTTATTTGTATAAATAAACATTTCAATTATTATTATGTATAGCTGTATAATTACGTACAGCCGTAACCAAAATAATTATATTTTCAAGGTTTTACCTTACGACTTCAAATAAGATGGAATAAGAGGTAATGATTATATTATATCTCCTTTACGTAAAAATGGCATTTATGCTGAAATAAATATATATAGACGAGCTAGTTTAACAGAAATGAGTATCGGTGTTACTTGAAAATGGAGCTCATCCAATAGCTTGCGAGATAACAGCTGTATCATCAATCAACGTTTGGCAGTAACTTATTGGAAAAGCAAACGTGACGATGGCGACGTAGGAAAAAAAGGAGACTAACCAACATCGATATACAATTAATGTTATATGTGTGCTTAAATTGCATGCAAAAATTTGATTATAACCATGGGCTGCTTTCCTCTAGAATATAAAATGATATATTATATTTATTTAAAATTAAAAATAAAACCATAGTTATTGTTTTTGTAAGACAGCAAGCAGTAGTGTAGTGATTTTTTTTACCCAAAAAAAAAACAGTAGACTGATGAATTGAAAATCTAATGTGATAGGTATCTAAAATTTATTGGACTGACAAATTTTACTAGCGGCTTGAAAAATACTGTAAAATAACCGTGTTAAATAATGTAATTCATACATAATCTGATATTTGTTTATCGGTAAAGAATATTTTTATGTATTCTACTTTGGTGTGTTGTTTTAACTGTCCAGTTTTAGAATTTCGGAATGAAGGTAAATTTCGCAACTCAGCTTAGAAATGTACAACTTCAAAGGATCCAGCTAAGCGATATCGGGTTTGAATATGAGCGACCGTATTTCAATTACATAAATCTTAAAATTAAACAATATTCACGGCAGTAAGTTAACATCTGTTGTTGACGTCAACTGCCAAAATTACGTTAGCGCGCTGAAAGGTTTATCCGGGTTTTAAAACACCGGTTCGGATGTTTCGTTCTTGAATTTCCCTTTGAGATAAAAATGTTTGTTGCACCGTAAAATATTACGGAGTAAACATATTATCTCACCATATTCTAAATGTGTTCTTTGCTCAAAAAGGTTGGATAAAGAAATTCGAGACCGGCCTGAAGGTCCGTAATAAAAATACGCACACCATTTCACGGTCTTCGTATTCCTTTGCTCTCTTACACATATTAAGATTACTTACGTTTCATTGCACACATTCGTATAAAAGTACAAGTACGTTGTTTTATGTCTATCAACAAGCTACCTACTTAGTGTTCGCGTAAAGGAACGCTGACAAAGTAATTATAGTGTTTCGTTCACTTACTGCCGCACTCAGAGACGTCAAATAACGTTAATGTCTCTGAGTGCGGCAGTTAGTGTAATAATGACGCAATTACAATATTGTTAAAAAAAATGCCAAAAAGAGAAAATTCATTTATTCCTTCTCATGTAAAACACAAGATTTTATATTTTTAATACAACTACAACTAAAATGTGCAATTGTATGCACTATTTTATACGGACTAATTGTCATTTTTGCGATATACAGGTCCTTTCGGAACCTGGTGTTTTGGGGTTCTCTCCTACTCTTTACCCAACACTTAGGACGGTCTTTATCCTTTATGGCTAATCTATTGGCCCTCATGGCATCCGCTATCCTGGCAGGCGCTTATCCTTATCACGTTGCTTAAGAGCAGCGATGAAAAGCTAAACTTTTTTATCGACTTCTGTTTATCGGACATTTAATTTTCTTGAATATAAAAGAAATACAACTCAAAATTTGCGTTCCTGCTATAATAAGTCTTAATTACTATCATAAATTTAGAACACACGATATATATTTTAGATGGCTACGTAGCTAGTTTGTCGGTTTCTGTCCGTCTACAATGTACTACAGACCATTTACTTGATATAGTCAAAATGAAGAAAAAAGTATGTCGGTAGTAGTAGTAGTAATAGTAGTCTAAGTAGTAATTGTAAATGTAAAACTTCATTCTTATTTAGGTAGGTACATAATTTTGTTCGATTTGATAATCCTCCGATTAACGATTTTGTGGGGTACCTACAACTTTTCTGGTTTGATCATTATTAAAAAAGCAATTTATCTACGTTATCTTAATAATTATAATTTATCTTTAATTAATCAAGAAACAGCACAGACCACTTTGATAGAGCAGTGAGGATAAGCAAAAGAAACACAGAAGCTTTATCTATTAAAAGCTCTGATGAATTTAGTTTGGTATTCGTTGATGCGTGCGCACTATCTGTGTTACCCGCATTCTATGACTGAGATAGCATATCGGTGATTTAATCTTGACGGTATGCACTAAAATCTATAAATCTATATTTCAAAGAGCATATATAGTTCGTATTCAATTGGCTTCAGTTTGATCTTTTGTGCTCAGTTGATTCTTTCAGATGCTACTAGATTTATAAAAGTGGTTGACAAAAAATGCTAGCTGTCGATATCGTGCCAAGTTGATAGAAGCAGTAAAACCTATTGAATGAAGTTCAGATAACGGAATGAAAAGGATGATGCTGACGTGTGCTGTTATACACCAGCTTTATTAGTTCAATGTTTACTTAGGATTCTATTGAGCCCATATTACAAACACTTGACCATGTCGATGGAAGTTATTAATTCGCTCTTGAAAATTTTGCATTTTCATATTTATACATACATACATACATAATTCACGCCTATATCCCCGAAGGGGTAGGCAGAGGTGAACTAACACCACGCTTCGCCAATTATGCTAGGTCCCATGTAATAGGTGGCGAGCCTATTGCCATTTATCGGGCACAAAAGACGCAGTACTTTGCTAGGTGGTAGGTATAAGAGGAACGCTGCTGCCCATTCCTCATCACTGATTTATTCTTAGTCGCCTTGTATGACACCCACGGGAGAGATTTGGGGTGGTGACAACTGTATTCTACTCTACCGTCACCACACGCCACCCAAGACACTGATAAGACAAGACAAGACAAGACAGTGTCATGGGTGGCCGAGCGGTCAGGCACCTGCCCGGATAGCAGCGGACGCGGGTTCGATTCCCGCCTCAAGATCATTCTTTTTCTAACCACCAAAATCTTTGTACTAATTTTTCTAACATTTATATAATGTTAAAATTAAAATCGAATAGTAAATGCGTAAATATTGAAAATATACTCATAAACACAATAAAGAGCCAAAACTCAAGTGGAAAATGTATTTGTACTTCAACAAATATTTGCCCTTCTCAGGATTGGAACCCGGCACCTCTTGGTCGATAGAAAACGGCCGTCAAAAAATTTTTCAATTTGGCTTCCTGTGCCACTAAATGGCACTATGTGCCTATTTGAAAAGTTTGACGGTTAATAAAGCGACCCAATTAGTTACATCCATTTGATTCCACACATGAAAAAAGGAGTAACTGAGCTGATGAACCTTCTCACGCGACCATATGTCAGCACTTGCCTTAAAACATGTCACTGTTTCTATTACGGCCTTTATTTGACAAGAGTTCGTGGGTTAAACGAATCAGGGAGGGGCTCTAATGGGGTTTCTCCGCAAGTGTGCAAGTGTCGGGGCAGACGCGATTGCTGCGGCCGGAGAATTATGTTAACTTCAATATTTAGTTTGGGTCTCCCGCATTTGGTCGCCGCTATGTCGAGATGCGACCATTTACACTGCAACCTTTTACAATGCTGGTAGTGAAATAACTTGGCTGTATTGAACTCAAAATTTGTCATCCAATGTACTGACTCAATTAACTTTAATGAGTACTTAATAAAAAAAATTATAATTCCAAACTAATGCACGGCAGTAAGTCAGACAATATATAAAAGAAATAGTGGACTTAATATTAAGCAGTAGCTTAGCACCAAGTGACCCCAATTAATTTTTAATCATCTATTTTTATAAATGATTTTAAACATTGTCATAAATCTCAAATTTATGAAAATTGCTAGTTTAATTGTATACTATAGTTATTATGTAGGTATTCATATCAATAGGTGCTTAAATGCTATACATCTAAAAGAAAAAGAAAACTCATCAATTTTATTACTTATAATAATTTAATAACAGCCATTCACAGCCCATTATTAGCGATCATTGTTTGTAAAAAAGGTTAGAAGCGTGACATTAAAATGACGTATCTTTTACGATGTCGTTTGAATAAGCTTTTCTGCGAAAAAGCTTGCTATTTAAAAATTAAAATATCAGGGCGCCTCTTTACCTGGATTTTTCTTAAGAAATTCGCACCAAAATGAACTCATCTGTTATACACAGACGATCAATTTTGAGTGTTTGATTGATGATTCTTTTGAGTAACGAGGAATCGACAATGGGGTGATGGCAAATTGTGTCAGCATGAATTTATTGCTACTATATTTATCCTGGATCTTAATTTAATGGCTTGCTTAATATACTTCTTGGTTTAAACATTTTATTGAAGTGCTTTAAATGAAAATTATAATAGATTTTAGAGTTTGCTCAAATAAGTCCAAAGAGTTCGGCAAATGTGTGCGAAAATTTAGTGTGTCTATGATGTTTTCTTATATTTGCACGAGCACTACACATTTGAAATAAAAGAACTTTTATGGATAAGACTCGCGTATAATTTGGTGTTTGGCTTAATTATTTAACCCGACGTTTCGATCACTTTACAGTGGCCATGGTCACGGGCGGACTGTCTCCCGTGAGTCTTATCCGTAAAAGTTTTTTTTATTTCAAATGTTTAGTGTGTCTGATAAAGTGATATACAGTAATACTGTCAGTGAGTTTTGTGTGCACTACCAAGCGCGTATCGTAATACAAATTATGAACAGACAAAAAAACAAATGATTAAAAATAAACATAGATAATAAGAGAATTATTATTAATACAAAGCTTGCAGCATACTCACATACTGAATTATTATGTCACTTTTACAGATACATACACAAGCATTATGTCTGTCATAATACCTATCTGATTACGCTAATAAGGCATTGTGCTGCAAAGACCTATGTTACTTGTGACAAAAGAGTCTAAATTCGAAACTCTTGGCTATTTTTAAAGGAGGAAAATGGAGTGTGTTTATTTTAAGCTAGCTCCGCTGCATAAAATACGCTTAACCCGGTGCTCGGTGCTCAGACAAACTGTGACCAAAGAAAACATGTCCATTTTTCCCATAGCACGAGCAGGATTTGCATGTAAGATATCCATTATGCAAACTAGAAGTACCTCGCGTATATTTTAATGCTTACAAAGGTGCAGCGTGTCATTGATGTTATTTCTTTAATTACTTTGTCCCTAAGGTGCCTTTTGGATGTAAAAAAGATATGTGGGATATGGATTTTCAATTGTAATAAAAACTTTATAGCGAAATCATAATGTTTATATACGTATACTCAAACTGTTCATAAAATATTGCTTCTTGAATACGAAAGAGATAAAACTTCTTTGCATTGCATTCCTGCAACAGTAAGTGTTATTGCCATAAATTTAGAACATACAATGCTTCTAAGTATTTTTGAGTAGCATCTCTCTTGTTAATTTTATGTGCAATATGCTAAGCAGTTAAGCACCTTCTGAAACTGCGGATTTTAGATACCTAGATAAAATACATCAGACGATGAAAATTTGAACTACAATTAGCCATAGATTTTTATATTTCTCTGATATATTTTTTCACCACTAGCTCAAAATTCCAATATAAATTCGTCTACTTCTGCTATTGACACTTCTGAAATAAACTGAATAGATGGCTCAAACGATTTGCTTATTAATTTTTAAGCTTCAGCCTTAGAAAGTAAACCGGTAATATTGCTGTCAATTCTTAAGTTGATGACTTTTGAATTAAACAGCGACATTTTCGAATTAATAAACCAATTATAAACTAGGTAGGTATATGGAAATGATGCCATATAAATTAAACCATGTAAACTATATTAATAAATAGGTCGCACGTCAATCAAGAAATTATAGCGCATTCTGAGGTATGCTTTGGATTTGTCAGGGGAATACTCTAGATGGATATTCAAATTATGATATTATATTCTGGAAATTCTATAACATCCTAGCTAATTCACACACTATAAAAATTAAAATATCGATAAAACAAATAAAACAGTGATGAGGAATCATGGGCAGCAGCGGGATATAGGCGTGATTTATGTATGTTGCTGCCCATTACTAACCGCTTTCTTTACCCATAGCCGCCAAGTCAAAGTCGAAGGAAGTCAAATAAGCTTGTTTTAAATAATGTTACATTTGTAATTATCCACGTTTTCTAGATAAGAATTGAATTAATTTAACTGAGAAGATCTATATACCCATATGTACCTGATATTATAGTACCTTTACTTATGGCTCAAGACGAAGGACTCACATTGTTCCTCAGCATACAGTAACTAACTATTTGCGTCATCACATAATTTATCAATTCAGATTCCGAACATCTCCAACAGTAATATCAGTTTATTTCGGGATATGTGTCGTTTGAGAACGTCATAAATGTACTGCAGAGTCACATGTGAACTATGTAAGCGGATTAAGACTGAATACAATGTTCCCAACTAGGGTTGTTAACGGCGCGTTTGAATATTTAGATTATTATGTGAAAATCATGCTCAGATGTTAGAGTAATAAGTTACCGATAGTATTTGGGACGAGGAGCTCTATGGAGCAAAAGATTAGCGTGCAAGACTTGCGATTGTGTAAACTAAGCAATGACCGCTAAAGAAATTAAATAATAACCAAAAAATTCTCTTTCATTTGGTTATATCAGGATCTGGCCCCGTACTATGGAAGCCGATTTCAATTGCTTTGTCTACCCTTTACCCTCACACTTTGCTATTATTCTCAACGAGTGAAAGAGACAGGTAGACGAAAACAACTACAATAAACCCCCACGGTCATAATTTTAAAAATCCTCTTTTTGCATATTTTATGGTGTGTCTCATATTTTAATAGTGCCTTCAGGATTTCTCAAAAATTTTATTGCTTGTCCAGTAAAGCAATTAATTTGTATTTATCATATAATTCTGACCTATGGCCATTAGGTAGCCCTATATTCTCGCACTTCCAGACCAGCGCTCGGGCATTTCATCGGATTATTGTCTTCGACTGGGCTGTGTTTTCGAGTACAATTCAATCTATCACTAGTGCTATTGGTACATTAGCTAAATTCGGCTTAATGTGTACCTACGAGTCGTAAACTGTAATCCGGGTATATTCAATACAGGCTTGAGTTAAGTTCTGGATCGAACGTTGAACAGTTTAGGTACCTACCTAATTAATTTTAAACAGGTCCTTAATATTATATTGAAACATATATTATTCTGCAAATACATAAATGTGTATAAAGATTTTGGTGGTTCGAGAAATAATTTTGAAAAATTATGGTTTGATTTCTTTCCTTTCAATTATTTTTCTAACCACCAAAATCTTTGTACTAATTTTTCTAACATTTATATAATGTTGATTAAAATCGAATATACATGTCCATGTTTATCTATTGGTCGGAATTGTATTAAATTAAACTAAAGAATAAAGGGAGAGCGGTCGATGTTCCTTTGAATGATACAATGATAGGAGATTGGTCGATAACCTACAACGCTGGCCCAGTGCGGATTGGAGGGTACTTGTCCTATATTCCTTTTTTTGTGGGCAAGCGTATTGCCATCTATCAGGTAGTTTTAATAATTATTCCTTTGCCTTATAGATACTTTTACTAAGTCTAACTTATATGAGGCGAGTACCAATACAATGTTACTTTCTGACATAATGTTATTGTTTACCAATAACGCGACAAGTGAACTGGAATTCCAATTACACTACTGTTCACTTACCTCGCTAGTACCTGCTCACTAAAAACAGCCGCTGCTCAACGGGCCATAATTAACTAGAACTGATTCGTGCCGAGTTCATTTCCCAAATTTAATTGAGACTGCGAAATCGGGGAATTTCTAAAAGTTTCTCTACAACCTAACAATGGTTGTAATTAATCTTCTAGTGAACTCTATTTTCTATTCAACCCTCTTTCAGTGTGTTACAGTATCGATTGCCATTTGCCCCTATTAAAGGTTTAGGTTACCTTGAGAGCTTAGTTTTATTTTTCACACTCACCATCTATCTAGCCCAATATAAATAGCATAAGCACTGCGCTATGGATACTAAACGATGGACAAATTTTAATTAAATAATGTTTAAGCATAGAAATATTTTATAGTACACTACATAAAGATATAAACATCCATGACTCGAGAACAAATGTCTGTGTTCATCAAAAAATTTACCCCTACCAGGATTCGAACCCGGAACCTCTTGGTCAATACCCAGCGCTCTGATCATTCGACCAAGCCGGCCGTCAAAGTTTATTTGATAGAAATCAAATCAAAAGTTTGTTTATATAATATCTGGTATGTACATGTATGATTCGTCAGGACGATATACCTCGAAAACCCGTGGGTCAAAGGGACAATAGTGCATAGTATGTAATGATGGGTCTCTGAAACCCACCCGCGACCCGATCCGTCAACGAAGCGCCGACCCCGGAACATTCAATAGATACCAAATATTGGATTACGGGCTTCGATAATTATAGGCATAGTTGATTCAACAATTGGCTAATAATCATTCTTTATCAAACCTTGTATATCCCAATGAGAATTTTAAGTACTGGTGATATCACTAGAACAAAATTCTATTCTCATATATGAAATTCTAATCAATCTTTGAGGTGATAACAAGGAACAAAATATATTCAACACGGTTCGCGCGGTAAACTTAAGCCGGTTTTATGTTTTATGATCACATAAAGCTGCATTTTGCTACCGCAGTGTATCCACATTGTTACTTTTAAGGAAACATTAAGGATGGCCTTTATTGGAGGTTAATGTCGTAAAGTGACAAGCAAACACATGGGTGCAAATTACGTGTCTAGGGGTTCGGAAACAGTATGACTGTCGCACACATTTAACACTTTTTCTGTACAAAGAATATTGTGGATAGAAGGTCGAAAAATTCTTGATGCGGGAATCGAACCCGGTGGTATTGGTTCGATTTTCCCGCATCAAGACAATAATTTCGAGTTTTTTCTAACCACAATATTCTATATACTAATTTTTCTAACAAATATACTTATATTCAAATAAAATTTAACTTAGTACAATATTTTGTAAAGGTTAAGGTAAATATAGGTTTCACTAACAGCTATATATCTACCTATAAGAAAAAATACGAGAACTGAAATATTTTTTACTAAAATTACCGTACATTAACAACTCTCAACCACACCTTTACAACTGAAACAGTAAGCCTATAATTTTGCCGTCGGACAGTATAAAAAATGTAAATTGAACGTGGAAGAAGTATCTATGGAAATAGAAAAAAACTGTGTTAATTTAACGATAGTCGTTTATATAGGACGACAAAATAATAATATAACATAGTTCAAGGTATGATATGAAATAACAATATTTATCTTATCATGCTTCAAATATACACTCTTGATCAAAACGAGTGACTGGCAGAATTTTAATCCAACAAGTGATAGCACATACATACAAAAATCACGCTCATTTGTCTGAAGGGATAGACTGAGGTGATTTAACACCCACGTTTCACTAATTATGTATAGGACACGTAAATCGTAGTTATTGCTGATACAAGGGAAACACTGCTGTATGACACCCGCGGGAGAGATTAGCGGTGTTGACAATTGCGTTTTTCTCTGTAAATTATAATTTTATGTCACGCCTGTCCATAAAGTTGACTTTTCCGCCCGCTACGCGTACGGAAAATACCACTTCCTGGTCAGGCGGTGACAAAAAACTGTGTTCTTACCTCGGGCGATAAAAAATAATGCCACAGATCGCATATTCGTCAATTACTTGCGATCTGAGACATTCTTTGTTTTATCGCTCTTGGTATATAATGTACTATTATTATTTTAAGTTTGAGTTATTAGAGAAACATAAAAAGGTCCAGAAAAATATCATAAAACCTTTTACGATATTCGAGGGATAAGTAACATGTCTACGTAAAAATAAACACGACCCACATAATTATCATTCGTTTAATACAAAAAAAGACGTAACAACGTAACAAAAAAAAAACAAAACACTGTGTGTTCTAAATTTATAATACT
Source organism: Cataclysta lemnata (assembly GCA_963931975.1). NCBI lineage: Eukaryota > Metazoa > Arthropoda > Insecta > Lepidoptera > Crambidae > Cataclysta > Cataclysta lemnata. The sequence goes on from OZ008343.1 coordinate 7,088,804, forward strand.
AGACTTACTGTTGCAGGAATGTAATTTTGAGTTGTTTTCTTTCGTATTCGTGTGGTGGGGCCGTGTGGTGGCAGAGTAGAATACAATTGTCACCACCCCAAATCTCTCCCGTGGGTGTCGTACAAGGCGACTAAGGATAAATCAATGATGAGGAATGGGCAGCAGTGTTCCTATTATACCACCTAGCAATAGCAATGTACTGCGACTTTTGTGCCCGATAAATGGCAATAGGCTCGCCACCTATTACATGGGACCTAACATAATTGGCGAAACGTGGGTGCTAGTTTACCTCTGCTTACCCCTTCGGGGATATAGGCGTGATTTATGTATGTATGTATGTAAGATTTTGGTGGTTAGAAAAAGAATTTCGAAAAATTATGGTCTTGAGGCGGGAATCGAACCCGCGTCCGCTGCTATCCGGGCAGGTGCCTGACCGCTCGGCCACCCAAGACACCAATTAACTTGCCGAAATTCTTCTAACCTTTACACTTCACGTTGTAAGCCAACGGGTACCCTCGCAATGTAGAAATAAATTTCAAACATTCCAAAGCAGATATTTTTACAAATACCGTGCGTTCGGTTAAGCTTGGGTTTGCTTTATAAACTATTCGATTTTAATTTTAACATTATATAAATGTTAGAAAAAATAGTAGTAAGATTTTGGTGGTTAGAAAAAGAATTTCGAAAAATTATGGTCTTGAGGCGGGAATCGAACCCGCGTGCGCTGCTATGCGGTCAGGCACCTGCCCGGAATTCTTTTCTTTTCGAAATTCTTTTTCTAACCACCAAAATCTGACTACTATTTTTTCTAACATTTATATAATGGTAAAATTAAAATCGAATATGTATGTATGTGTTCTTTCGTATTCAAGAAGTGATATGTCTACGTGATAGCTAATTAGACCGTCTTCAAGAGTTGTGGTTACGAAATGTTACCCGTAACTAAGCCGCAAATCACGGAAGGGGTCAAAAAGTTTGAATTTAGTACAATTTCTCTACTATCCCAATTTCGCATGCTTCCTGACCGAGTTGTAAGTTTTTGTGAAATATGCTCGGTAAATATTTTGTGTCGAAAACGCTCCGAAGCGCTCATTTAATTACCTGGTATCGGTAAAATTCGTACAGTCTTAGTACAAAAAAAAAAACTTTGTAGTTTAGCAACGTTTTAGGCGGGGTTGTTTTATCAAGGTAGTAAAGTCATAAATATTTAATATTAAAAACGAAAAGAATACTATAAGTATAGGTATGTACATACATTATGACGGCCGCCTTGGTCGAATGCTCAGATTGCTGGGTATTGGCCAAGAGGTCCCGGGTTCGAATCCTGGTAGGGGCAAACTTTGTGATGACCACAAATGTTTGTTTCTGAGTCATGGTTGTGTATATGTTTATGTAGTATATTTTAAACATTTATATACATAATTATATTAAAAATATGTCCGTCATCTAGTATCCATAACACACTTGTGTTGTGTGCTTAGGCTACTTACTTTGGGCTAGATGATAGGTGTGAGTGTAAAAATAATTATTATATAAACACCGACTTCGCCATATGCCCCCATAACAAGCTTATTACAATATACTGGGCCCGATACCTAGAGACACTTAGTGATTAATGTCAAAAAATTCTGACAATTTTTTTAAAATAATGATTTGTTTAGTTATCGCTTATTAAAATACAAAAGAGACAAAACCATAAATGGAAATCCTGCAACAGTAAGTTGTCATACATCTAGAACGCAGGGATTGCGCAGGGACAATCGAGTGCCTGGGAGCCTAGGTGAAACTGTAGCTAGGTTGAAACGATGACGTATCACTATGCAAGTTGAATCCGTAAAATCGAACGATTTCAAATGTGCCGAAAGATACCAGCTTGTCTTACTACTTTCAAGTGTCCCCCTTACAAGGCTCTTAAGCAACGCATCTAATTACTCGACGGTGGTGCAAGGCAACGACGTACCTTTGGAATTACTTATGCACGATGTGAGTTACCCAATTACTTTAGCGACGTGCCTGGTTAAGTTAAAAAGGGTTTATGCATGTTAAAATATTCTCTTCTTCCATAATGTTTAGTGAGGAATTCGATGGCGCAGTGAAAACAGTACCTACGCTTTTTACTTCCTAACCTAACGTACTGGCCAAGACTGGGTGTTAGCCGCTTGTTTTTGTGTGCGTGTGTGTATGTATCTCTGTGGAATAAAGACTATTTTATAACCGCTACGGCTAATGAAGTGCCAGACATTATGTCATCTAATTATAACTCTATGGCAGATGCGTCTCTGGAGGCACTCACCCTTCTACATTACTTATTCATAAGCAGCATTACGCTAGATTTGATGCACTGCGTGACGACCTTTGATATGATAAATTCCTGGTTGTTAGTTCTCTTATATTTGCACGAGCACTATATATTTGAAATAAAATTTAATGTTTTTACGTGTATTTTTGATTTTATCTTACCTCGATGTTTCCATCACAACCGTGGTCACATGACCAGATCCCATATTAAGTAAGCCGATCTCAGTTGCTTTGGTCTACTCGTCACTCTCACACTTTGCTATTATTCTCAATGAGTGAGAAATACGGGTAGACCAAAGCAACTGAAATCGGCTTACATAATACGGGGTGGCCAGGTGTCTTCACAAAAAGTTATACTGTCAAATTATTTATTATTTTAGTGGTCCGATTTAGGTAAACGGAGCTTACAGTAGCTATGGATTTGTTTGAAAGTACCTGTTATCTTCAGTCTCTCCGTGACTACAGCCGCTGTAAATGATAGAAACATCGGGATAAAATTAATATATTAACAGCAATGATATTATATTCTTTTTAAATATAATATCATTGATTAACATCATAAATATAAACACGAGTTAAACCCGTTAAGTTGTTTTATTTTAGCTGTCGAACTTAAAGATAAATATAATGTAAATTATCTATTGAGCATTCAACAAAAATGACGATTCATTAAATAAATATAATGTATTCGATTCATTTTGTAATTTGTCATAGAGTGCTAAGAATTAAAATCAAATAAGTGTAGATTTTAGTTTTTAATTAAGGTAAAAACTTACCGTAGATAAGACACCAACTATTTTTATTCTAAATATTCTAACATCGTTGCACCTCATCAGCGAGGGATAATTATTCTCATCTATACTAATAATATTAAGCTGAAGAGTTTGATTGTTTGGTTGGTTGGTTGGTTAAGCGCGCCAATCTCAGGAACTACTGACTCAAATCGAAAAATTGTTTTTGTGTTGGATAGTCCATTTAACGAGGAAGGCTATTATAGGCTATACAATAACCGACATTAACGCGAGCGAAGCCGCGGGCGACCGCTAGTTAATAATAATGTAGCAGTTGACTTTGTAATCTATTGATTTAATACCATGTAGGTTTGTGTTCGATACAACCCTATATTTTAGGTTATGGAACTATAGTTTCAATACCGCAATGCGGCGTCAAGAATAATTCAGTAGATATTACATGCCTAGTTGTATTTGACTTGGCATATTAAATTGTAGTGAACGAGCTAAGATACATGATATATGTGAGTAGGTAGTTAAATTTAATAAATAGTGTTTTGCATAATTATTTTTATTAAAAGAAAAATTATCATTTAGTAAAATAAGTCAGTAATATTAAGCTTAGATTGAAAGGGACTCGCCCGCGTTTTTCGCAATCCAGCTTGTGTTTTAAAAGATTAGACAACGATTCATTGAATCTTGGACCTCATGTGGAAAACAACAAATCGCCAGATCGAGGGACCATGGGGTGTAACACATATTCTACTGTAAACATACTACCGTAATGTACATTATTGCTTAGCACATAATATTTCAAGGGAGAGAGATTAGGAATGCAGTTTGACATCTGTTGGGGCTATGGCCTTATTAAGGCATCTTGTTACGTACGGATTAGCCTATGCCAGACATTTTGCACGTCTAGATTAATGCTGTGGTTTTGATGCAGCGACGTATCTACCTAAATATTCATAATCAGATTTGATATAGTACTGAACACTAGCAAAATTCTGATTAAAGTACAATTTTTGAGAAGACTTTTAAAGGGCTTTGAAAATGATTCAGGATTTATCTTAAATCCTTTAGAAATGTACTTACACATCACGCATGTTTTTCCACGAAGGTGTTAATGAGAAGAGTATATTCACCGCCACATTTCGTCAACTATGTTAGGTCCCTTGTAATAGGAGGTTAGTCTATTGCCACTAGGAACATAAATAGCTGTATGTTGCTAGGTGATATAACAAAAATGCAATAAACTGACAACGATTTTATTTTTTTCATTTTCAACTAAATATAAATTACTAGTCTACCTACTAGTGTGATCCTTTGATTTTCAATTTCCTATGAAACTAATAGTTCTAAGACATTGAAAACTATTCGTCTACTTGTATGGACATGCAGCCGATATGTCTTGCTATAGTAGTTATGATATTGAAATGTAGGCTTATTTTTACATACATTCGATTAACATAACAAGCCATAGTTTATCTCTGCGTATACTAATTAGTGTAGAATTTTTGTGATTATTATACGCAAAACGTGGGTGCTAGTTCACCTCTGCCTACCCATTCGGGGATATACACGTGATTTATGTATGTATTATACGGAAAACTAAGCCTTGTGATGACAGTAGAGCAGAATACAATTGTCATCACCTTAAAGTGGCAGCAGCGTTCCTCTTATACCGCTTAGCTAATAGGCTCTCCACCTAACACATGGGACCTAATATAATTGGTGAAACGTGGGTTAATTTTACTTTTCCCTACCCCCTTGGGTATATAAATGTGTAAAATTTAAGACAGTTTTTATACTAATTAGTATCGTGTAACAGTGCAAAAGGTGTTTTGGTATTATTACAATTGTATTCCTTAATTATAAGAAACTGTGATGTAAACAGCGGCAAGGAAACGTGTCTCCAATTACTGAAAAAGTGGGCACCCTCCGTGGAAGCTGTTACGCCATAAGGTGCCCCATTTTCGAGGGAGTACAGTGCTCCAGGCGATACTAGGGAATAGGTCTTGCTTCATGGAGGTTTCATTGCGTTTTGAATCAAAAAGTAAAGTCGTGTTCTTTGAGTGTTGGTGTAGCTATTTCAATTTCATGTTTTGTACATCTTTCAATTACAGCCTATACAATTATTATCTATAACATATAATATATAAAAAAATCTTTTATCTCGACAGTATTACAGATGTTCCAATAAATCGATATTATAATAATAATATTACTATATTGTTATCTATTATTACTATATATTACTATCTATCACACCTATCATCTAGCCCGAAGTAAATAGCAGAAGCACTTATGTTTTGGTTACTAGATGACGGACAAATTTTAATATACGTGATATTTATACATAGAAACATTTATATTATACTACATAAACTATTTAAAAACCCATGACTCGGGAACTACTGTATGTGTTCGTTATGGTAATAGTTATTTATTGTACGTGAGTGCAAAGTTGTTTTTTAACCGCGTGCTCAATTTTGATGACCGTGAGCGTGATTCAAAAATTAGAATCCTGAGCGATAGCGAGGGAATCAAAAGAGCACAAGGTGAAAAATCTTTGCACTCGAGTGCAACACGTAACTTTCATCCCCCCCAACGAGGAAATTGCAAAATACAAAAAAAAAATACAATCACAACAGTTTCTGTTTTCACCCAGAAACTTCCACAACACCCTCCCATTAACCCAAACACACTCTCAACACCCACCCAGAAACACCCACAATATTCACACCCATCCACTCAGACACACCCAAAAAACACCCATTCACCCAGAAACACCCACAAAACACCCATTTACCCAGAAAAACCCACAAAACACCCATTCACCCAGAAACACCCACAAAACACCCATTCACTCAGAAACACACACAAAGCATTCATTCACCCAGAAACACCCAAAAAACACCCATTCACCCAGAAACACCCACAAAACACCCATTCACCCAGAAACACCCACAAAACACCCATTCACCCAGAAACACCCATAAAACACCGATTAACCCAGAAACACCCACAAAACACCGATTAACCCAGAAACACCCACAAAACACCCATTCACCCAGAAACACCTACAAAACACCCAATCATACCCATAAAACACTCAATCACCCAGAAACACCCACAAAACACCTAATCACACCCAAAAAAAAACCCAATCACCCAGAAACACCCACAATACTCACCCATCCATTCAGACACACCCACAAAAACCCATTCACCCAGACACACCAACAAAACACCCATTTACCTAGACACACCCTCAAAATACCCATTTACCTAGACACACCCTCAAAACACCCATTCACCCAGACACACCTCCAACAGCCACCCATCCACCCAGCCACACCCGCAACATTCATCCAGACACACCTGTAAGTCCCTAATAAAAATTACCGTCCCTAATGGAGTTCCGAGACGGTCAATCAGCTTGAGTCAAGCACGTTGTTTTTCTGTATGTTTTTGTTCCGTTGCTATCGCAAACAAATCAAACAAACCTAACGCGTTGTAGACGATCAAAATGTTTAAAGCAAGATTGACGCCAAGCTGATTGACCGTCACGGAACTCCTAGGTTTTAACAAATTTGTGACGTGAAAAGAAAATGGCGCGCGCAAAGCAAATTACAAAAAAAGTACACCAAGAAGGTTCCGAGTATGAGTTTTTAACAAATTAAAATAGGTTGCATGATAATTTTGGCACCATGGAGGTAGAAATAAATAGGTATAATGATGTTTTGAATTCACAAACTCATTGCACACGATGTTCTAAATTCAAATTTACTTTAACCTCTAGAGGATAAAAACGGCTTTTGTACTCAGATATCGAAGAGCAAAAACGCTTTTTCCGAGATGGTGGGATGAAAATGTTATTTACCATAACAGTACAAACACATACGACCATACGAGTAGAAGAAAAAGCCTTATTATTTTTAACATGCGAGTAAAATCGGGTTCGAACACTTTTATTCTAAAGGCTCAGGTTGAGAATATATAAATCGAATCACCCTTGGTTGGGGAGCTTTTCTTCGAATCGTTCTACTATCTTCATTATCACACTCAACTTGATCACACATGCTACTTCACTGATCTTCCAAATATAGCTACAATCCTGTCGACAAATCATTGTTTTTATTTTATTAAGCAATCGAATATAACATTGTCATATACATGGAGCAGACTAAAGTCGGTGAAATGTTCATTGCAATGGATAATGAGTTGTACACTTCGTTGGGACCGGTGGGTGGTCAATGTTAAAAATGTATCTATTATATTTATCTACAGTAGTACAAAACTATTATCAATTTAAAACGTACATATAGCGGAATCTACCCCCGGTGTAAAGTCCACGCTGTTAAATTTTGTATGTGCTGATCGATACAATATCGTGTGGTAAAACAGAGGTCATTGAACTCAATTTAATTGTTCAGCCGTTGAATTGTTCACCGTTTCGTTTGAACATTCAAATAATATCAGTCAGTGACAGAAGCGAGTTAAATGTTGACACTGCGAAAGGCATCGTTTCTTATTTTTTCTTTTAAACTGTTTGTATTCCATCAGACATCCATTATCAATTATACTAAAAAGCTTTCTCAAATATTTGGATATAACAAGTAAATGTTTTATGAGGATGAGCATTGTAGACTTTTTAATGAGACAGTGGAGCTTTGTTGTCTCTAGTAAGTTAAATAATTGCCAACCCGTATTAAATTAGCGTATGAGAAGTAAAATAACTTAGTCCGTCATATTTTCATATTTGGATGAATTTATTTACTTTAAACCTTAATTGCCTTTGTCTTATTTCTTCGACAAATAAAATTAGAACCCGACCTGGTAAATTTTTGACGGAAAGGGTTGCTAAATTTAATTTTTTTTTACAATATTCCTTGCTATTCATTGCTTAAGAATTATTTACCTGAATGTTAGAAAAAATATTGCACTAGACCATAATTAATTATTGTTCAAAACTTTTCATATCTCTTTTTGTATCGGTTAAATTCTCAGAGTAAATAAGACTGGAGTAGCCATTAGTCAATTTCTCGTACATATTTTTCTGCCATTTTTTGCGGGGGGTGAGGTTACTACTACACTGAATGCCAGCACACAGAAACAAAAACTTTTTGCGGATTTACAAACGCACACATGCATAATACGACACACATTTTTAAAATTCACGCACACATACTTAAAATAGTGTGTTAACGTTCTATTCAAACACACGAATGTCATTGTGTGAGTAGTGACATGACATAGCACGAGAATATCGATATCGATAAATCAGTTTCGTTCAATGAATGAATGCATTAATTTTGCGTTAGTATTCTTAAAGACTGGGAATTGTTAAATACTGGGAATCGGTAAATTTTAAGGGGAATCAAAAATCAAAATATGTGGAACTTAATAGGTAATAGTAAGGAAGCTGAGCGTGTAATTACCAGTTGCATACGACGTTTTTCAACACGATTGCGAGGAAAAACAAACTTGTATTCTATAAAATCTTCTTCTATTGTTAGATAATTTCTGAAACTGAGACGGCTCAAAATTTACAGAACATATAGTACTTGTTCTTGTAAATGCCCAAGAGACGTGCCTATTACAAGCATCAACCCATTTTTTTCGTATGCTGTATTCTTTAGGAAAACTAAAAATTAGATGTTTCGGGAATGTGAAAGCTTACAGTATAAATATCAGCAATTAGGATACCGGCTAGGGGCAGAGATATTTTTGCTTGAACTACACATACCGATCATTTCTAATTTTAATACTACAATAATATTTTCCAAAAGCTTCATTTATGTACGGAACACGGCCACATACCTAACTCCTAGTAAATCGAAGTATTGCTCTTGGACCACCGGGTTTTTTAAAGGAGCTTTTAAATATTAATAAAAAATAAATTTAACTTAAATGTTGACAATGACATTTAGCAAATGTCATCAAAATCCGTCTCGTAGTTTATGAATGATGCGTGCACAAACATACATACAGACAGAAAAAATGTTAAAAAATTTGAGATTTCACTTCGTCTTCTCTCATACATACATAAATAAATCACGCCTATATCCCCGAAGGGGTAGGCAGAGGTGAACTAACACTCACGTTTTGCCAATTATGTTAGGTCCCATGTAAAATGTGGCGAGCCTATTGCCATTAATCGGGCACAAAAGTCGTAGTACATTGCTAGGTGGTATAAGAGGAACCCTGCTTCCTATTCCTCATCACTGATTTATCCGTAGTCGCCTTGTACGACACCCACGGGAGAGATTTGAGGTGGTGACAATTATATTCTGCTCTGCCGTGACCACACGGCAATTACTAACATCATATATGCCATTTGGTTTAAGTGGACTTGACCCGTTTTATTCTATATCTCTACAGTTTTATTCCAGGATTTTAAAATTAAAGGAACTTCAATTCATAAAAGTATCATAAATTTAATCCATATTAAAAAATGATCAATTTAATAGTCTGAATAAAATGCCGATGTTAATGTATAACCTCAGGAACACAGTGTATAGATTTAAATCATAATACATATTTTTAATTTAATGTTACTTTCATTCATTCATTCATTAATTACTCCCTCGTAAAATCGCAATATCGATGACATTGACATCACTATTAATGAAGTGCAATTCAATTAGGGTTGCTGATTACAAAAAAAAAAACAATTTGTACTGTGCCTCGAAAAAAAATTTATGTTTCTCAGAAATAATCGGCTGTGCTGGTACCTTTTTACCCATGCTTATTTTATAAAGTCAGGGACGCTGTAAGCATATACAGCATAGGTACTCTTAATGTTTATGAGGGCCGCCCAGCATGAGTAAAGGGCAAAATAGTCTTATTATTGTTTTATTTTATTAATTCACTTATGATTTTATATTTCCATGTAGTGTGGCAAAAAATAGGCTTCAAGCGGCCGCAAAAGTGTAGGTAGGTATGTACTTAATACTAAACTAAATATAAACACGCAACGTATATTGTTAAAACGAAATTATAATTGGTAATTAATTAATACAAAATGACAAAATTTCACTTATTTATTAACAACAAACTTTTTTAAATTATTGTCTAATTAATTGAAATGTGATAATGTTCAACCCTAGGTAGTCTCGTGGGGAGTGCGCTGGAAGATCGTTTGATGACGTCACGGCCGACTCCCCACGAGACTATAGCGCGAAATTTGAAATTGTAGTATGCTAAAACATGAAATTATGAAGTAAATACAAATCAAATCTTAAAAATAATACTTAAAAATGAAATGTGACGCCATCTTTTTTAATAATAGATGTTTTCGACTTTTTTTTACGGTAAAAAACAGCACAGGCAGGCATTTTAGTGGGAGCTCTGCACGGTAAGACGTTCTGATTATTGTGGTTTTAAAATGGCGGCTCAACTAGTTTTATATAACGCACAGGCATCCGATGCTTGTGCGTTTGGCAGAGGGGAATGTTAGGCAAAGGCTACTCCAGTCCTATTTACTCCGAGGTTAAATTCGATTTGGATAGGTAGGTACATACATAGCCACATTTCGTCATATACATATTTATGTAATTGCTTTCCACCACACACGTTAATCGTAGTCTGGCGTACCAGGTCTTAGTTGCCCTGCTGAAGCTGAGAAGAGAGCTGCACAACTGTCACCACCCCATCGCTGAAGAGCTATGGGGTGGTGACACTTGTATTCTGAGTAGAATACATTACAAAGAATACAATTTCATCTGTATTAACATTATCATAATACTTCTTCTTCTTTTTCCTCGCTTTCTCATGACTGAGGGTCGCGACCACTTGAGGTCGTGATTTTCTGCACCAAGGCTCTCCACTGCACACGGTCTTCCACCTTCCGAATTGACGCCTGTATAGTTCCCTGGCAGGCATCCTTCAAGGCATCGGTCCACCGCAAATGAGCTTTTCCAAGCTATCTGGGCCCGTAGCCAAGTGGCAATCGTTTCATAACGATAAGGTGTCGAAGTTCGTCACGATCGGCCTTATAACTTTGGTATCTACAGCGTCTTAGCTTGCCCTACCAACATAACTAGGAACTTACGAAGACGATTTTGGCCACGTGATTTCACGACGACTTACGTCAAATCCCATACATTTTGATTTATCGAACTTTGTTATCTTTGTCGGCATGTTACTTTGTCTAGGCCCCCTGGTTCGGGTCTCGCCACGTAACCGAAGTACTGTAGATTCGCTGGAGGCAGATGGTCGATATACAATTGTCACCATTTCCAATCTCCCCGCCACCCGGTGTCGTAAATGTGACTAAGGTTTCCAGATACACTGCGATTAACTTACGCGATCGATGACAATGGGGTATTACATACGACATCTTAGTTAGCGAACGGTAGATGGTAATGACCTTCGTCTGCGCATTTGAAAATTAATAGATGCGGGTTTTTGGGTGTATAACAAATCCTGGTAACCTTAATAAACCAACAATCACACGAGATTTACTAAACGAGCTCCTAATAAATGGTTCTGGATATAATAATATTTTATTCCGATGCAGTGTATTATAGCCACAGTAAATAGAATTAGATATAAATTATTTCCTCGTGGATTGGTTTGAGCATATTATTTTCTTTGAATCGGGTCTACTCAACTGAACGAGCCTTTAAGCCAGCGGCTTGGAATACGCAGTTCGCCCCTGGGAGTTTTAAAAGTGGAAATGTTATCTAGAAGGTTTGTCGCATGTTTTGACGTTTTATTCGATTTTTTTTTAGCGAAGGAGCTGAAAATAAGTGGAGGCTATTCAAGAATAAAAGAAAGACCAGTGTCGAGAGACCAATGAACGGAGAGAGTGACTGGGATGACAACAGAATACCGGCGCTGCTGTGTCAATGGATTCTTTGTACATACATACATACATACATACCTACATGTACATACATAAATCACGCCTATATCGCCGAAGGGATAGGCAGAGGTGAATTAGCACCCACGTTTCGCCAATTATGTTAGGTCCCATGTAATAGGTGGCGAGCCTATTGCCATTTATTGGGCACAAAAGTCGCAGTACATTGCAAGGTGGTAAGTATAAGAGGAACGCTGCTGCCCATTCCTTATCACTGATTTATCCTTAGTCGCCTTGCACGACACCCACGGGAGAGATTTGGGGTGGTGGCTGTTGTATTTTACTCCGCCGTCACCATACGGCAAACCACCATTGTCGGATTCATTGTCACAGTAGATAACATAAGCCGAGCTTAGGCCTTTTGGCCTCGCACGACGTTATTTTAATATTTATATATTGTCTTTTAATATCTATTCTAGTCTATTGTCTTTTAAATTTATAATATTTATAATTTCCATAATATTTTGTGCCATCTGTTATTAATTTTAAACTGTTTTTATAGGCGAGGTCAATAAAGCTATTTCTTTCTTCTTTTCTTTCTAGGTTTTGGCTTAGGTTTTACAGTCAGCCGCCTGTCTAATACCAACCCTCCTTGGGTATTTCCTATCTTTTCAAATAATTTAAAATTGAAAGATGTAATTGATAACTTACAACGTCATGTAATAGCACTAAAGTATTCAACATCTTTCATTACATTATTTTCATTACATTATTTCATTACATCATTACATTATATTTATATTTAAAAGTTAATAATTTCGTAGCTCACGCTTAAGGGTAGACCACCCACATTTCGTCACACCATGCTAAATCTTAGACCATGTTAAGCAATACCTATAGAGGGCGAGCATAATATACATAAATCACGCCTATATCCCCGAAAGGGTAGGCAGAGGTGAACTAGCACCCACGTTTCGCCAATTATGCCAGGTCCCATGTAATAGGTGGCGAACTTATTGCCATTTATCGGGCCCAAAAGTCGCAGTATATTGCTAGGTGGCAGGTATAAGAGGAACGCTGCTGCCCATTCCTCATCACTGTTTTATCGCCCTGTCCGACACCCACGGGAGAGATTTGGGGTGGTGACAATTGTGTTCTACTCTGCCGTCAACACACGGCTTAATATCATACTATATAATGTCTAGCCGTGTGGTGACGGCAGAGTAGAATACAATTGTCACCACCCCAAATCTCTCCCGTGGGTGTCGGACAGGGCGATAAAACAGTGATGAGGAATGGGCAGCAGCGTTCCTCTTATACCTGCCACCTAGCAATATACTGCGACTTTTGGGCCCGATAAATGGCAATAAGTTCGCCACCTATTACATGGGACCTGGCATAATTGGCGAAGCGTGGGTGCTGGTTCACCTCTGCCTACCCCTTCGGGGATATAGGCGTGATTTATGTATGTATGTATGTATATAATGTCTAACTAGGTGTCTTATTTTTTATTTATTTATAAAAGTATAGCCACATGGTACTATTGAACTATGTTATAATAATTATATTAAATCTATTACAATAACATTTCTGATATGCACCAACCTATCTTATCACTATTTTCACCCGTAGTTAGTTTATACGATACCCGCGGGGGATGGGTGGTCACGATTGTATTCTGCTCTGTCGTCACCATACAACTATTATATCAATGACAAAATGATAACCTCCACCTTGATTAATAATCCTGCCAAATTCTATTTTATGTCTCATGCCGCACTCGTATAAAATTCAACTCCAAAATTGTAGCCGAGAAGCCGTTGAGACGTTAATTATTCGAGCAGTAGTCGGAAATTCATTAGGGACCTGTACGATTTCTCCAATTAAGGGAAAATCCGAATTTAGACCTCTGGGTACCAACAACGTATAATCTCATTATTTATAAACCGGTCTCGCAGGAACAATAATATTATTTATTCATCACGATCACCAGCCTTTTAATGTCCCCTAGACCACAGGATAGTAGGTCACAGACCATCCCTATGGATGGAATAATATGAGGGTGTTTATGGAAAAAGCTGAGTTTAACGTGCCGCTTGAAGCACGGTAAAACTGGCACATAAGCACTCTTTACCGCCTAATTTTGGTTAGATCTTCGCAAGCCTTGCGCGCATAATTTTTTATAATTACTCCTTTTTAGGACAGCTTATTTCAGGTCCCATTTATAAGAGCGAGCCGATACGATTGCCATTCGTCATCATCACCAGCACTGTAATGTCCTTCGTGTTTGGGCACAGGCCTTCCTTATGGATGGAGAAATATAGGAACAATGTGCTACAATCCACTACGCTGGCCCAGTTCAGATTGGTGGGTCTTATTGACTAGAGCCACCGGGACGTGTAATGTGATTTCTGAAGCTTGAAGGAACTCGAGATAATATATTTTGGGTCACCCATCCAATGTCCGGCCTTACCGAACCCTGATAACGACGCAATCTAGGCCACTGCGCCATCAAGCTCCTCAATTTCAATTCTCCGGGAACTTTATTTGCAGTAATTTCATATATTATTATGGTGTACAATAAACAAAATCTGTCTTGTATGGAGCACCATGGAATAACGATGCTGCCCATTCCTTATTTATTTAATAAACTGTTACTAGCTGAATCGGCAATCGTTGTTTTGCACTTATTACCTAGCAGTCTTATTAAAACTGGTAGTATAGCTATTACGCGTTTTGTCTTCCTTTCACAAACATGATTTTGAATGAGAGGAGAAAAGATAAAACACTAAGTAACTAGTCTGTACTTAAACCGTGTTTATTAATCAGGCCGTAGGGGTATAAAAATAGATTACGATAAATAGAATAAGCACAACATTTTTTATAAAAATCAGTCGAGCCGTTTCGGAGGACTTCGACAACAAACATTGTGTGACACGAGATATTTTAATATTAGTTATTCACTTTTCATATTAGTCGTTTTCACCCATCAGAACTCAAAGACAAATTTTAATGTAAATGACATTCGTATAATCATAGGCTAGCGGGCCGCTGGCGAGGGATTGAGCGGCTCATCCCAACACCCTCAAATTGATTGTCCCAAATGTCATTAGCCGATAACTGCCTCGGATCACCTCAGCTGTCACTGCTTAGAGACAGTTTGTGATTTACATTTCAAAGATGAATGGGACTCTGCAATTGTGGCAAAGCTTTGTTTATTGATATCTAGATCTTGGCTCACCAAGAACTTATGGAAGCAAGAGACGAGATCATATATTATGACACTTGTATCCTCTTTTAGGTATAGACGTTCGAACTACATCTACGTTTGAATTTCCAGACTTTATAGGAATGTCCACTATGGTTTTTCTTGAAAATCCATAATATATTTATTATACATAAATTATTTAGTTTTGTCGCATATAAGTATAACATAAATACATATATAAATCACGCTTATATCCCTAATGTAGCAGAGTTCCTATTAGTCGCCAATTAGAATAAAATCCATGTAATAGGTGGTGAGCCTATTTATTGGCAATATTAAAAAAAACTATTTATAGAATATAATAAAATTTTTTACGTATTAAGACATCAATATGCATGTAAAGGCGTGATTTGTGCATTTATAATATTTCCCAATCAAAAAGTCAATTACTTAATATAATTATTAAAAACTTCAGTCAATTATAATTATAATTTAGATTCAGATCCCTTAATATAATATTATAATAGGTCTGTAAAACATAGCCGAAATATATTAATACACATTCGGCATTAATCTAGGCCTTAACAAGATTTATTAGTATAAATGTGGTTTAGAGCAAGTGGTACCTACTCAAAGGTTTATTGGTGTGTAGGTTACATCATATAATATTAAGGAACTTACCAAAGGATTCCCCACACTCCTCATGTTACATATTAGTTCACTAGCTAAATATTTGTTTACTTTACCTAAATATTGTTCCGATTTATTTTCTACTAGTGGGCGCCCGCGGCTTCGCTCGCGTCAATGTCGGTTGTTATATTATTATAACGGTAATTGGTTTGTTGAACGATGCAGATAGTTCAACTTAAACATTTGACTTACGTCTAAAGTTCGTTTATTCTTATTTTATTATTACGAGTACATTACCTATCACGCCAAGAAGGACCATACTTAGTTCTCGCAATTTTCTCTCGTAGATGGCATTCAATGTTAAAGTCAATGATAAATAGCTTATTGTATTAAAAATGCATTGTACAAGCACTGTAAACTGCATCTTTGGTTCCTTACTTTAACTAAATGATATTATGAATTAAATAAAAAGCTGTGTGGTGACGGCAGAGTAGAATACAATTGTCACCACCCCAAGTCTCTCCCGTGGGTGTCGTACAAGGCGACTAAGGATAAATCAGCGATGAGGAATGGGCAGCAGCGTTCCTCCTATACCACCTAGCAATAGTACTGCGACTTTTGTGCCCGATAAATGGCAATAGGCTCGCCACCTATTACATGGGACCTAACATTAATGGCGAAATGTGGGTGCTAGTTCACTTCTGCCTACCCTTTCGGGGATATAGGCGTGATTTATGTATGTATGTATGTATGAATTAAATATAGGTAATTAAGGGCGTCGGTTATATTAAGATCGGATTAATTATATTTGCCACATAATCCAATTGTCAAACAAACAAGCAAAGTCTCGCGTACAAGGTATTTAATTATACCTTTTTAAGGCTTATCAAGCTAAAAATACAAAACTCTCTTTAATATATTTAAAGAGAGAATTTATATAATCACGCTATGTGCACTTATCGTTTTGATTAGACTACTGGCGTTTTTTTTACCGAATGGTTTCTTTAGAAATGGAAATGATTTTAACGAATGGAAAAATGCGATCCTTGCCTACCCCTGTGGGGAGAAAGGCGTGCCATATTGTATTGATTATTTCCAAGATGTAGTACCTTTTCATTTTTTTGTTTACCAATTGAACCGTCGAAATGTTATTCAAACGAATATGAATTTCAGACAACATTTACAGTAGCGAAGTAGGTAACTAATATAATAGAGTGCTTCTAGTAAAGGCTTTTAATCAAGGTTCACTCTCAAGGAGATTAAATTTTATTCATACCGAATATCGGCTTCAGCAAAATATCCTTCAGAATTTGTTAGAAAATATGACTAACTAGTGGTCGCCCGCGGCTTCGCTCGCGTTAACGTCGGTTGTTATATAGCCTATTATAGCCTTCCTCAATCAATTGGACAACGGAACTCTCAAAAGGTACTGTCCAACTATTTTCAAAGTTAGACAACTGCCCATAGTAAATACCCCTGATCCAACTAGTTGGACAGAGCAGTTGGACTACTGACTCTGACTGTCCAACGCAATAAGAATTTTTCAATTTGAACCAGTAGTTTCTGAGATTAATGCGTTTAACCAACCAACCAAACAAACAAATTCTTCAGCTTTAGAATATTAATATAGATTTGGTAACGTTCTTAAGCTATTGAAAGAACGACAGTTGTTTATTATAACAGTGAATTAAGTCTCATTTACTTTTCGCTTTTTTTTATACAATGTATTTTACGTACACAACCAAAATCTATGTGACAGCAGACATTTATTTCACTAAGAACGACTGCCCCATAAAAAAAATTGTATGTATAGATGAGCTTTACCACGCCTTAACGTATTTGTACCTACTAATCAAAAAAATCACAGTGTATTTGCCAACAAATAATAGTTATCTTGTTATGAAGTACATAGGGTAGGTAGCATTATTTGATGCAACAATGCAAACCATTATGATCCAAAACTACGGACTACTACTTGGCTGTGTATACAACGCAAACATTTTTCACTAAACATAGTGGAAAACAGACGGAGTGAATGCGCGAATATTTTGTCCATTTCTGTAGAAATGAACAAAACTTTTTTAATAATAAGTTATACTTTCTCATTTTACTGAGTCTTTAAACGTATTGAAAAGTTAACATAAAATAACTAACTAAAATATTTATAGCCGAGCGGGCCAATCATCTATTGTAGTACTTTTGACAATTCGATTTGGTGACGTCGTAGAAAGTTATCGAATTGTTTATGAATAGATTTTTACATCCCAGAACATTCGAATAGGGGAATATATAACATATATTTGCTCTATTTAAATGTACTAATTATTATTTAAAATAAAATTCTATTTACATTCGTTCTATTTTAAGTAATGCAAAAGTTTTTAAAAGGTTTTTAGTTTTAAGTCCGGATCTCTAGAACCGAAGTCAGACAGAGCCTGTGGGCGGTTTGAACGAAGGGAGACTTTGCGTAGGAGCTAAGCTGTCTACAGTGGGGGCAAACGGTCAGTGACCAGTTGTATCAAGTGCCAATGACTATTGAATGTCCAAAAAGAAATTCTATTATTGTGTCGCTCGAACCAATAATTGGTGTAAAATTACCATAGGTATTATTAGCCATAATGTCACCTGAGTTCACATAGCTGGTTTTCAATTAAATAATGATAACATGTATAATGGTCAATTAATTATAGAATCCTATTGATTTGTATCAAAATATTCTTAATACATAAACAAAAGAATTAAGAATATTTTATACTCTTCTCCCTGCCCTGTTCCCAGTCTATCTGGGGTCGGCGCAGTATGTTTCCTCTTCCATTCACATCGGCCAGACGCCATCAAGCCATCCACTCCCTTTTGATTCATATCATCCATCACACTGTAAAGGTGCTAGTGATGAATGAATGTATAGAAAAGAGATGGAACGGATCATGCCGAGAGACCGATGAACGGAGAGAGTGATTAGAATGACATCATTCCAATTGCATATTGCTCAAAGTTTTGGCTTAGGTTTTACAGCCGGCCGCCTGCCTGACACCAACCCTCTTTTCCTACTATCACCCGATATCATAATTGTTTTCTGTCACCACCAGATCTCAAATTTTAATCAAAAGATTATAAAAAAATCATATAATCCGACCGATTAATTTTGTAAAACTCACTGGATCTTTAGAACAGCAATAAAATGACGCCATTATCAGTATCGATTATTACCTCGTCAAACGTCTTAAGTGCTCCGACTATAATTAGTATGACTATAAATAAAACGACAGTGTCCAAGGTAACACAGAAATACTTGTCACCACTAATTTACAATGCACGGAGACGTGCTCGTCAGTAATCTGTTTCCCATCTGGACATTTGCCAAACAAATAACAGCTGGCCGCGGTTATTGGCTAGCAGTAATCAGATTGAAGCGATGTATCGTCAAAAGATGCCTCTATAAGATAACTGACTGGCACTACTATAATTGGCATATTGGAGGTCTTTGGTCTTCCGAGTATAAATGTTGATTTAATGTCCATATTATATGCATTGTCACGCCTTTCTCCGACAGAGATCCCTTCTTTATATCTCCGTACTAATCATCAATTAATACAAGTGTCTCCTTTTGTCACAATTATTTTAAGTCATCCTTTAATATATCACTGCGTGGGGGTGGGACAGACCTTTTTATAGATAGAAGAATATAGAGAGAATGGGCCGTAACCCACCACGCTGGCCTAGTGAGAATTGGTGGGTATTAACTTCTGCAGATTTTCACACCATAAACATTATTTCCTAAGGGGCAGGCAGAGGTATATTCCCACATTTCATCTTTACAGGTACAGACAACAGCAAGACTGCCACAAAATGATATTTTTTCTCAGTCGACTTTTGACTCTACTGCCAACAAGATTAGGTTGACAATCGATTGAAGAAATTTGACAGTTTTGGGTAGTCTGAAGAGCTGTTGACTGTACTTAATTTTTCGTAAATTTTCTGATCTCCTTTTAATATCAAATATTTATAATTTTAATGTTCAAACAAGAAACAAAAAAGTATCCAGAAAATATACAAATTCTTATTATCACTGAGACTTTTTTAAAGAATAGAAAGTCAAAAAGAATGATGAAGTGTCCCTACAAAAGTTTAGGCGAGGTACGAAAACAGGGATAAAACAAAGTTAATATTAGTGAAATATTGCGTGAACGTGGTGAGACTGTAAAACATGCCCGTAATGGTAGCAAGATTAAGATTTCGCCAAGTGGTTATATTTTTATACGCATAGCTAAACTTCAGTAGCAGCTTTGTGTACCTATACCCCATTCACTTAGGCTTGAGACAAAATGTAAACAAATACATCATCAATTATAGACAAATAAAACTGTTAGCTGCTTTGAAAAGTTGGTGTTACATATTTTTATTTCTGTATTTTATAATATACTACTGGACGCTTTATTGTCGGTTGTTATTTAGCAGCCGTCCTCAATAAATGGGCTATCCAACACAAATAATTTTTAATTTGAACCAGTAGTTTCTGAGATTAGCGCGTTTAACGTACCAATCAATCAAACAAACAAATTCTTCACCTTTATAATATTAGTATAGATATACTAATTATTAAGCCAGTAGGGTCGATTCTGACCATGGTTCTCTAAACCTAAGACTAATTTGACAACAGTGTTTCTCTGTCATTCTCAATATGGAATGAAAAGGAGAGACTGATCTTAAATTTAGTTTTAAGTTTAGAGAATCATGTCAGAATTGACCCTAGTATCCCTCGAAAAAAAAAAATCTTTTTTTTTATTATCTGCTTACAAAGTGTGCACCATTTAATATGGTTTTTTTTGTGTAAAAATGTTTGACACACTTAAAAAGCGGATGTGAATTTATTTTCCGTTGCAGCCGTCATTCTGTTTACCTTGTCAAGATCACGATCAGTCGCTGGGACAAGGCTACTTTGACGGACTCTGGCACTAAAGACGAATATTCGTATTTTTAGTTTTTGCGTTAACCCGCCATCCGCTTGGTCTAGAGATCGGATCTTTCATGTCAGATCAAAGGTGACATTTTAATTTATTGGAAGTTATGACACGTCTTTGGCAGGTTGTACGCGATTGTGTTCATTAATTACTTTTTCTATGTCAATGTATTGAACTATATAGTGGATACCGTGACACGCATTATTTTCGTATTTTGTAATAACTACTTGTTAGCATGTGTGTGTATGCAACATGTCTGAATCAGCTTATTATTATATAATGGCTACAATAATAGGAACAGTATTATTATTTTATGAACGCGGATGCATTATATTCACCCCCATTTGAATACAGAAACGCTACTCAAATTTCGAGCACTGCTTAGAAAGTTAGGTGGACAATATCTGTCAGAATTGGTATGGAAAAACGTCAATTTACAATACTTAAATGTTAAGCAGGATTCAAAGTTTGAGTAGCGTTTCTGTGTTCGTGGGTTAAGTGTGCGTCTGAGAGAGGACTGAGCTAGCTATTCCCCACTGGAGGACACAAAGGCAAATTATCAACACACAGTCATGTTCACCGGCGGTCGTGGGATATATAAATCACGGCTATTTATCCCCGAACGGGTTGGCAGAGATGAATTAATACCCACTTTCGTCAATTGTGGTGGGTCCTATGTTATAGGGGACGATACTATCATCTATCGGGCACGTATACCGCATTGCATTAGTAAGTGGTAAGTAATTAGTAAGTGGTATATGCGAAACGCTGCTGTCCATCAGACATCGCTGTCTTTACCCTTAGTCGCCTTGTAAGACATCCGCGGGATAGACGGGTTCGTGAGATATGTATTTCTTTACAATAAAGCGATTTAGCCATTTGATTTTATATCATACAGTCGACGTTAGAAAGCCTGATGTAAAAGGGTTTGTTGCGTTATGAAAAAGTAATTATTATGAGTATGAAATACATTGTTCGGAAAGAGGATTATTGGACGTATAAAAGGTAGTGGATGGTGCGTGTTCCCTAAAAGCATTGTAGATATAGACAATATTATACGAACAAAAAATAACATCGAGGTCGTTGGAAAACGGATCCACTATTCTGATAACGTTTTACATTGTGAGTGACAGCTCTTTTGTGAATATGTTTTCTTTTTTTTTTCTTTTAATTTATTATCACACTTTGCTCATGCATTTGGTTTTTTCTCAATGACGCCTCTTTCGAACGTGTTCCTACCTATATAACCTACCTATACCTATACTTATTCCTCAATTTAACCGTACCTATCACGCCGCACATCCGTCACAACATTCTCATTTCTGCTGCATTCAATTTTCTATCATCTGTCTTCTTTGCAATCCAACATTCCAAACCAAAATCGATGACGAGTAAGTTGCTAATAATTTGCATTGATGTTCTGTCCAAACAAAATTAACCTTTTTATTCTTCTCCATTTATAGTTGAATGAGTACAACTTTGTATTAATAACATACACATATAGGTTACAAAAATGTGAGTTTGATATGGGGGCTTGTTTTCATTAAATATTTACAGAAAATTATATTCATTAAAAATTAAGTATCATACCCCAAAAGGAATGCGTGGAACATAATATACGACGACTGGTAAGCTATTGTTACTTATACAATAAGTACCAAATTGTTATTTACCCAACAAATAGCTCGCGCAGTGATGTTTACACCGCAATCCAGTATAATTACATTTGTTATTTTGGCGAATATGTAATTTAATGAAGTTACAGAATTCGTAAGCCTATTAAGTAGCAATTACAGTAGCAATATGTTTTTATGAATTCACATTTTTCTCAATTTTCTAGCCTTAATTAAAATTAAATTCTGTTCATCGATTTACAAATGTTTCGGTTATCAAATAAGTAGTTTAGCTTAGTTTATTTTTTTATTAAGTTTACGTGGTTTTAACATACCGAAACTTTCGAGTAAACATTTATATTTTCTCAACTCCTTCATCACCTGCTCATCAAAGGAGAAATGTTGATTTCAGTCTACCTCATTGGGTAAATAGATAAAAGTCATACACGAAATTAGGTACATGTTTTTCAGTAGGTATGCCACCTATTTGTCTCATTGTGTGTTGGATTAGGAAAGTATTAAACAGTTAGTTTAGTTCAGACACCAAACATTACTCCAGGGAAGCACACTGAAATGGGATTTCTAACAAAATAAAGCCGCAGTCTCAAGTCGCTACCGAATATTCGCCCCAGTGGGGGCGACTGAAATGTTTTCTGTGTTTTCCTTGTTGGAATAAGTAAAGGATTTAAAATGCTTTAAAGTAGTTATATACGGTCATATTTCATTGTACGACACTAAATTACATAATATACTTAAGTCATAATCTTGTGTATACCCCAAGGGCCAGACTAGGGTGTGTCAATTAACACTTAATGGTTATGGTATCCTTTTTCCCCTGTAAGCACGAAAGATGGTCACCGCGAGAAGACCGCAGAGCAGAATATAGGTTAGTCAAAATTAATATAACCACACGACAATTTATTGTAACGTTTATAAAAATAGGCGTTATTGTATTTAGGGATTTCAACTTTAGGACGGGCGTGTAAATATTAAAATATGGCTAGTTACCAGTTGGACACATGATTAATTATGAAACAATAGGCAATCTCTAATACCTATCATATTTAATTATAGTAGGTATTGTAATATTTTGAAACGCAAATAATCGGGAAATAAACTTTTAATAGACTTATTGCACCGTCCCCAAATCATTTGAGAGCAGAGCAGGAAGAAGAGGAAGCTTCTTAAATACGAAAGAGATACTAAACAAAATGCATCACTATTGTTGATCTTTTTTATATTTTTCACTGCCTATTCTGAATATTATAAGAAAATTTCGAAGCAACTTTCACAATTGTATTGTTTTGTGGAGCGTTGCGAGTTTGTTCAGTTTGGGTATGTTTACTGAGCAACGTATTCCTGTCGCTCAGATCAGCCTCCATCATCCTATATACACAGGTGTCAAATCTCTTGATCTCAACAATTACAAGGCGAATCCCCTAAGCCGTGTTTGTTCCAGATGTTTTATTCAGTCGAAGTAACGCGAGTGGAGGTACAGGGTAAGCAAATGAGATAAAATGAATTGTATAGAACTGAATTAATTTTAAGCCTAAAGTTTTTGTTGTAACAACTTGAGGTGGTACTTAAATAAAAAACACTGATTATGTAAGTTATGTTTGTTTTTATTTTCTGTTATTCCGCCTCGTTAGTATTAGTATTGGTAAATATTAATCTCTACCAAATAACAAAATCATTGGAACCTACAATATAGTTGCGCTAAAATATTGTTTGATTCAAAGTTAATTTAACAAACACCAAATCAAAAAACAATCAGAAAAGTCTGAATTGTCGAAAAATCTTCACATAAAACGTATCTTATTTAAACCAGAAATGCTCGTACATTCATTAACCCCACCTTAAGCCAATTAAAAAAACACCAAATCATAATGAAGGATTGTTACCATTTATTTTACAAAATCTTCTTAATATTATTTAAGCTGGATGCCACAAATAAAAAACTATCGCGCCTCAACATTTCCATGGCAAATATCGACTACAATGCCGTATGTGTTAAAGGTACTGCCTTGTTTGAACCTTGCTGTTTTATTCTATACAAAGCCAGGCCGGATAGTAAAAGATAATATCGGGGTTTCACGCGAAAATTCAGCTGTATTCGAAAAATAGGACGATGGATTCAATTTTGTACAATGCAGATATATTCTTCCATTTACATTAGTCTGCCCTAAATTTTGTTTAGTGTAGAAGATGCTTTTGAACAAATGACGACATGAATAAAAAAATTTCAACGAATTTACAATGCAGAGGTTTTTTGTTATTTATATAGGTACAATTAATTTTTGATTAACTGAATAAAACATCTGGAACTAGCCGTGTGGTGACGGCAGAGTAGAATACAATTGTCACCATCCCAAATCTCTCCCGTGGGTGTCGTACAAGGCGACTAAGGATAAATCAGTGATGCGGAATGGGCAGCAGCGTTCCTCTTATACTACCGTCCTGACAATGTACTGCGACTTTTGTGCCCGATAAATGGCAATAGGCTCGCCACCTATTACATGGGACTTGACATAATTGGCGAAACGCGGGTGAGAATTCACCTCTGCCTACCCCTTCGGGGATATGGGCGTGATTTATGTATGTATGTATGTACAATTAATTTTTCATATAATCTCTGATAAAATACCTACTTAATAACATGAGGCTGATGGCCAACGTAAACACCATCATAAGATTGGCAATGTTCTGGAAATATTATTTTTGCCGTATAAAGTGATTTATTTATTGTCTTAGTATTGGAAGTTTGTCTGTTATATGATAAGTTTAAATATTTCACAATAATAATGCACTTCGAAATTTAGTGTTCAGTCACATTTTTTTTCACTGAAGGGTTTCACTTAAAAACTAATACGGTTCGTGTATAGACTGTATGTGTTCGCCTTACAAAAAAGTTATTTGCTTCCTGGCTTGTTCGGAATTCTTGATACTTTACTCGAATGGCCCATAAAGTCCTATAAGGGTCGGCAGGCAGCCAACTTGAACCGACCAAGACCATTCTCGCATGTTTAACGTAAGTGTTTATTTCAAAAGGTCTTGTACTATAATCCCGTTTTGTATAGAGCGGAATAGTCCTCCAGTTTCTACACGTAGAGAAATGAAAGATAAATAATCTATTTATAGACAATTACCCTCAAAATATAGTAAAGAAAATTACTATATTTTGAGGGTAATTGTCTACCATAGATCAATAAGTGTTTCGTGCTTTGGAAGACACGTTAAGCCATTGGTCCCGGTTGCAGTCGTTAATACCCACCAATTCGCATGGTGGGTTATGGTCCATGCTGCTTGTAGTCTACCATCCACAGGGAAAGCCTGTACCCCAGCAGTGAGGACATTAAAGGGCTGGTGATGATGATGATCAATAAACCCTTCGGGGCACCCGAATGGCGAAAGGCAAACAATATTACCATACCCTAAGTCGAAACGAACAGTATAGAAATTAAGCAGTATGGATTTAAATGTTTTCATCCCAATCGGTATCTCCGTTCTGATCCTTTAGATCACTTTTCTATACTTTGTTCATCACTTTATAGTGTACTGGAAGACATAATCAAGGGCTTAAGGGGGTAAAGAACTGATGGGTTTATTATCTAAAACAAACCGTATTACATTTTTTCCAGTAGTTTTATATCGGTAATAATTAGGTACACGATAATTATACACTGTCACGATTAAAACTAATTAAAAGTTTATTCGTAACTAACATTTCCTAACCGATTAAAAGTATGCTAAAGGTTCTCGATTTATCTCCAATTACGTGACAAAGGGTTATTATCTGTTCGAAAGTATCGGAGTTTATGCAACTTTAACGAATAACCCTCCGCCTTTGTTTCGTCGTAAATAAATGGAACAGCTATATCATTGGTCTCCGGTTCAAAGGCGCTGGGCACCGTTCGATCTGGTCTGTGCATTATGGATAAGTGCCCCAAATTCACAAACAGTCGCACTGCGGGTTGCTATGGTTTCTTGGTGTGTCTACCACTGTGACTATAAAATGAGAAAAAGAGTTGAAAAGAGATAGGCATAAATAGATTTCTTTGAACTTTAAATCGACGTCTTATTGATTTTGGTAGGTTTACCGGATGTAAATAGTTCAACGTCTTAACAACTTCCCTGTCCTCATACAACGAATTTTGTGAATGTCTGACGTCCACGGGTATTTTAGTTTTCATTAGTAAACATTTTCAGGGAAGAACTGTGAATTTTTCTTTTTATTAATCAGAAGTTAGGTTTATTGCTGTACGTCCACGTATTATTTAAAGTAATATAGCGTCACGTTCATATCACAAAATAAGTTGAAATCGCATAGAGAAATGAGTCAACTTATTGCAAAGTTCTCTTGTGAGCCATATAAGACTGATTGGACAAAGAAATTATTAAAATTCGAATGTCTCTAATATGAAACAATTACTTTATGCATATCTTTACTTCTATAGATGTGTGTACCTATACCACAGAAATAATATTTAAAAGGTCGACAAAAAAGCAGGTAGTTAGAGTTCTTGCAAATCTTGAAATAACCGAGCAGAACTTACTCGTAGTAAGTATATTTACACAACTATTGTACAAAAGATCTGAAATCATTCGACTACTTTGCAAAAGAAACATTACTAGTTGGCGGGTCTTCGCTGTGTTCTCAACAAACCATTTCGACTCAAAGCCCCAGGAGATTGTAACTACATTCAACTTTTTCCATTACACTTTCACTGATTCATTTTTAAAGGGTAGCAAAAGAAGATAGTGAGTACAAGAAAGATGTAGTATGTACAGGCAGCACGTGAAGCTACCACAATATATTAAAATTTCCAGCTATTCTTCATGTAATAAAAGTAACATACATAGGTGTTTACAGTTACCAACATTTCTCGCCAGTATTGCCCGTCTATCTTGCATACATATGTAAACTGAAACACACCAATTGCGCTAAACGATAAATCATAAGAAGCTGCTTTCTCGTTTATTCATTAAATTATTTAATTTCATACATCCCCGAGATGGGAGTGGTGACAATTATTGCATTCTGCTCTGCCTGCTAGTTCACCTCTGCCTACCCTTTCGGGGACGTAGGCGTGATTTATGTATGTATGTTTGCGCTGCCTTCACCACACGGCACTTAATGTCATCATGACGAAAACGCTGTGTAGTTGTTTGGACCTTAATAAGCTGTATTTATACAAAAAATCGTGACTTGATTGCGTGTTGCTAAAACTAACTCACTTGCACAAATAAAATCTTGATAAAAAATTTAAATATCAACTGTATACATTAAAATAAATTAAGATTTTCACCTAATGAAAAATCAAAATTATATAATAAACAAACACTACTACTAAATAAGTAAGTAATTAGGATAAGGATTAATTAGTACTTTAGTAGATAATATTTGATGAAATAACTTATAAAATGCTTCTCCGATTATTAATATCATTTTATGTGTCTATATTGTGTAATGTTACTTTTTAAAACAAAATTGCATGGAATGATAATTTACTGAACGTAGCTTGGTTAACGTAATCGTAGGCCGAGCGCGCTAAGGGCCGATTTCACCGCAGAATTACCGAGTTCAACTTCAACTGAATTTATCAGTTGAAGTTGAACTCGGTTTATGCTCTAAACTGAGTTCCGCTACATAGTTGGCATTAATCAAAACCAAGTTTTTGCCGTGTGGTGACGGCAGAGTAGAATACAATTGTCACCACCCCAAATCTCTCCCGTGGGTGTCGTACAAGGCGACTAAGGATAAATCAATGATGAGGAATTAGCAGCAGCGTTCCTCTTATACCACCTAGCAATAGCAATGTACTGCGACTTTTGTGCCGATAAATGGCAATTGGCTCGCTACCTTTAACATGGAACCTAAGATAATTGGCGAAACGTGGGTGCTAGTTCACCTTTGCCTACACCTTCGGGGATATAGGCGTGATTTATGTATGTAAGTTTTATTAAACTCAGTTTCTATGAGAGACGGTGAAATCGGCCCTAAGTCACTGCCCATCGAGCTCCTTCTCAAGGTCACACACAGTTCAGATAAAATTTTAGCTACATAGTTGCTGGACCGAATAATTTCAAATTAGTCACACCACGGGACTTTTGCGGCGTCGTCTTACTTTTATTACTTATTAATAATATTACTGCTTTTATTAATAGTCTCTGTATTTATTTTCCTTTATTATAATACACTAGTTTTCGCCGGCAGTTTCGCTCGCGTTAATGTCGGGTATTATAAAGCCTTCCTCGTTAAATGGACTATCCAACACAAAAATAATTTTTCAATTTGAGTCAGTAGTTCCTGAGATTAGCACGTTCGACCAACCAACCAAACAAACAAACTCTTCAGCTTTATAATTAGTAGATATAGCTTGCTTATTGTAACCACGCTAGGACTATACAAATTTATAACCTTTATGTCACACCTATATATAGTGGACTTTTCCGCCCGGTACGCGTACGGAAAATCCCACTTCCTGGTCAGAGGATTACATAAAACCATAAACTTACCTCGGGCGACAAAAAAAAAGCCTCAGATCGCAAGTATTTCAAATATGCGACAATCTTTGTTTTATCGCCCTTGGTATAATAATATAATCTACTATTAATATAATATATCGCTTCTGAAACACAAAAGAGTAAAAAAGATCTGTGTCTGAAATAGACGTCGCTTAAGCAAGTTAAATCATTTAAACTGCCTTAACGATCGCGCTTCCAGTTCCTAGTCTGAACTCACCGCTCCGAGGCAAGTAAAGATTCTTTTAGACTTCGTATTGTCTAAGAGTGGTTTTAGAGTAGCGTCTATTTCACGTGGAATTATTATTAAATGGCAAGTCAAGCAACAAGCGTTGTCAGCTTATACCTGAGCTCACTAGCTTTCTGCTCGGGCTTGGTTCGCGTGAACTACATTGACCTTTTTTTTATTAATACTTGAATAGTTTAGCTTTAAAAATGACGGTCTTCCATACAATAGAAGTTTAGGCTATCTTCTTCTCCCTGCCCTGTTCTCAGTCTATCTGGGGTCGGCGCAGTATGTTTCCTCTTCCATTCATATCGGTCAGACGTCATCAAGCCATCCACTCCCGTAAGATTCATATTATCCATCACACTGTAAAGGTGCTAGTGATGAATGAATGTATAGAAAAGAGACGGAACGGACCATGTCGAGAGACCGATGAACGGAGAGAGTAATTGAAATGACAACATTTCAATCCATACTGCTCTAAGTTTTGGCTTAGGTTTTACAGCTGGCCGCCTGCCTGACACTTTGGGTATGCTGTTGTTGGTGGTTTGCCCTCCACCATTCGGGTATTTTAGGCTGTGCGTTAATAGTAATATGCCAGTCAGATTACCTTTTGATATAATTACATATAGATAATTACGGGGGACGCCAGAGTAACTGTAATTTTCCTGAAGTAAAATTCTGAACAAACGATTGTAATTTTCTGATCAAACAAATGTGCAAAAAATAATCAAATCGCGATCAAAGTATTTGTTTGCTATAGATCTTCTTTGTCGATATGATCCCTTTCCAGCTTGTATTCGCCAAGTTGTGACAAAGTAGTCCATTAGTCTATTAGGATGAGTGAAGTGATGGCGTCATGTTATTCTTGTGTACTGCATTACTTTATTGCGAAGTATGGTAACTTTTAGAGATTTACTAGATACAGAAATAAGGCAAAGCAAATGTTTAAAACAGACACTTTGATGTTTCTGCTCAAGCCAACACTAAACACCCGAAGCGAACTCTTAGTAAGCAATGCTACGAAGCGGAGAATAACTTTCTTGATTGGCCAGAATTGCATCTTCAAATATTTACTTAGCATTGCGGCAAATATTCAATATTTTCTATAAAATACTACAATTTCTGAAAATGTATTCAGCATCTTAGCTTATAAATTTTTAAGACGACTTTTCAAGAAACTTGGAAATTCCTGATGGCAAAGAATAGTTAACTTAAAAGGCGTAGTTTTGACTTGAATATTTTATGCGACGTTGCAATCCTCCAGTAATATTTGGACCCCAACTTCGGAAGTCATTTAGACGCAGACAGAACAGAGGACTTAATCTAAATAATCTTTCACTTAACGAATTGTTGGACTTTCTGATTCCTTTGGAATAAGTAATTGGATTTCCTTTCTTACTGTACCAGGAAATTGGTCATTTTAAATTGGCTATTCGAAAGTCAATTATAAAACAATTTTCGAAAATAGGCCTATGTTGAATTAGGTGTGATAAAATTATGTCACATGTCTATGTCGACTTCATGATTTAGAACCGAGTTCCAGATAAACAACGGAAATGGAACAACTGAATTACGTGCAATTTAAATAGTGCATCGTTTCCATGACAACAGGAGATAAGCCTATAACTTCGACTTATTGGAGCGAACGGATGCGTTTACGAAATGCCCCACGGCTGTATGGCGCATTAGTGCTACCTCTGGATATATATCTATATCTATTTGGACTGATTTACGATTTGCTGTAATGATAAACACACAATCATGTATTTCGACAATATGCATACTTCTTTCGGTAGGTATTCCAGATATCCGAGTGCAAATTAATCTTAAAACAACTTTAGAATTTAATTAAATGCGCGAGAGTTCTTGGATGCATTGAATTTAATACGAAATGTCGAGATTTAATCTTAAAATCCACGGTATCATGAGATAAATTTCTGGACTGATCTCGATCTAGCCTGGGGCACACTGCTACCAATATTCCTAGTTATGAAGTGTTCGCTAACTTAAGGGTATTTGTAACTTGCCTCGTAGACACAGACCGCTGTTCCATGGATTATTGACATTGATTCACTTTGCTTCGATAAGTTAGTTTTGGAATGTATGGGACCTAAATCTGCTAATCTTATCTTAATAATCGTGTCTCAGTGTGTAAATAACGACCAAAATAATAATCATACCGGTACCAAGACTGCACAAAAGAAAAAGAGGCCTGAAATATTTCGGAGATATTGTCCTGATTCAGGAACAAAATCCGTGTCTTATTATGAACGATTTCCGTGACCTATGCCCCTAGCACGAACTATTCGAAGTTTAAGCACCCAATGTCGATTTTTTTTTATTCTACGTAAGTTTTCTCTGTAACGTGGCAAATTTTCGCATTCCTCTTTACAGCCATCCTTCATTAGTTTCGATGCCAAACGTCACAAAACAAAAGAGTCACGGAAAGCGCTCATAAGCCAAACAATTATAGAAATAATTATTTATTTTCATCAGCTATAAAGTTTTAAATTCTTTTAATTCGATTTTATGTTAATTAAAATAATTTAATACAATTATTGAATATGTGTTTATAATGATAATATTATTTGAATATAATTACGGGAATTACGGGAAGGAATAATAATAATTTTGGATTATTATTTTATAATTTATTTTATTTTGGTTTTGAGTGCTTTCTAGATACGAACGATTACGATTTGAAACTTTGAAAAGTTTATCCTAGGGGCACTGTTCTGCCGTTACAACATGAATATACTATTACGGCTATAACTAAAGGAATCGATAAATACCAGTATAATATGTAAAGTATTGAATATTTACGATTGTGAAACCAATTGCTATGGATGTCAAATTCAAATTGTGGGACCCCATATTCGGAGTATATGTGACACAGGTCGCGATGACTCCTTGTCATGTTTCTGTCATCTCATGACAGCTTCCGATATTAGTATTGAATCCTGATTAAATATTTATTTATATTAATAATATATTAATCCTTTGGTATGGTAAGGCAGCCCATAGATGTTTTACTGCCATCGAGATTAACATTAACACTCGACCCATTTAAGACAAAATATTGAAATTCCCATAATCTGTTCTTCTGAGTGTATCATCATCATCATCATCATCGCCCTGCCCTTATCCCATCCTATTTGGGGTCGGCGCAGTGTATAGAATTAATATTAATTTTATAAGCAACAAGGGAGTATGCCTGTTTTGAGCCCTGTTCCCCTAATGCTGTTCTGACTAAAAGGCACTGGCTTGAAGTATACTAACGAACATGTTTCTAGTCTTAAAGTACCTTTTTTATCTAAGACGAATCCTTTGTTGAGATTTTCTTTCATACTGAGAGCTAATTTTGTTAGACAGAAAGGCGGGCCCCGCTTTTAACTTCTTAGCGCTAATTAAATAAGGACGTGTTGCGTGTTACGGCGTTTTAATTTTGTTGCATTACATAAAGGTGTTGGAAGCAAATAAGAAAAGTTTCAGATGATTCGTACTGCAAAAGTTTAACGAAAGAAATCTCAAAGAGACATTTAGACGTAAATGCTCGTAACGTTTATTTTCGCATGCTCTGCAGTCACTTTGCTCACGTGTTTGAATTGGGACATTTTACGTGCAGCCATTATATAGAATCACCATTCACAATTCTATCATTATGTAATAATATAATGTGTTGCTAGTATAATATAATGGATGAGGAGATGACGAGTGACAGAATAGAGTAAAGAAAAAGGACATACTGCGCCGAAATCAAATATGGTGGGATAAGGCCAGGGTGATAATGATAAATGTGTTTTCATCGAGAATGGTGTACTCTGTGATTAAGGGATTTTATTTTTGTTAGTAATATACTACGATTTGCGTGCCAATAGGGTGACTAGTCTTTTTCTTCAGGGATAAATTAGAATAATTTAGGAATGTAATACAAAAAAGAAAACTGTTTAAATCACTAGTTCGCCCTGAATTAAAAATTCAAACCGTTTTTTTTTTGTATCAAACGATAATTTGTTTAGCCCTGAATAAGATTAGTATTTATAGAGTATAAGATTAGTATTTCTCTAGGTTTTGTCAAACTATAAAGAAAACGAGAATCCAATGAGAAAAAATCGCCTTATGTAATGTTATCAGTAGGATTAGGATGTATAAAATGTCCCCTTTCACAAGATTAACGCAGGTGTGCCAACAAGTACAAGAAAATATATTGCTGAAACTTATTCAAGCGCAGACATGGAGAATAGCATGGGCATTATATTGAGCATGGGCTCTGTTCAGAGGTAGGTACCTATATTACAAAAGTGTTTTGTAAATCTTTACAGTATGCAGAAGGGTATACTATAAGTATACGTATACATCGATTCCCTCCTATATCTAAACAATAATTTTTAGATCTCTATGTCGTTTGTAATATTTTTTATAACATAATGTTCAGGTGAAAATCAAATAGTAAGAAATACAAAATGCAAAGTTTTATTCAGTGCTTACTGCACGATCGGAAATGCTTTCGACCTCGCCGAGATACAAGTTTAAAATGTCCAAGAACCAAGTTGAGTACAGTTTGATTTGTGTTAGCATAAGTTCAAAATCAAGACTATTCCCGAACATACATACAAAAATTGTTATTTATCGTTTAGTAGACAGAGGTAAATTAACACCCAAGTTTCATGAAGTATGTTAGGCCCATGTATAGGTATTGCTTGGGGTATAAGAGGAACGCTGCTGTCCAATACTCATAGCTGTCTTAGCCCTTAGTCGCTTTACAACACCCGCGAGAGAGATTGTGGGTGGTGACAATTGTATTCTACTCTGTCGTCACCACACGGTGTTATTTTCGTAACGATAGAAATTCTGTAACGGTAATTTCTCAATATCGAAAACAACAAATTGGAAACCGGTTGGAAATATTCAAATCGTTCCATTTAATTCCACAGCAAAAGGACATTTATAAATATTTACCAAGTCGAAAGAGACCAGTAGAATGTATCTGTTTCACTGAAATTCGAATTAGGGTCGCGTACGTTAAACATTCAATGAACCCAGACCCTGGGAGCAGTCCAGGTGTGCGTAACATAATTTGTCACCAAAATCAACTGTCCGAATCGAACTCCAGAAGCTGATAACATTTCGTATGCACAGCTTTATTTAGTAGATATTGCTCTATTTGGTCTAGACTCTTCACCGTTATTTATTATTAATCGCCCACGCTCTAGGAATAAATTGAGCTTTTCGAAAATTCAAGGATTTTACACACAGTCATGATATACATAACATTATTATGATATTAATCTGGGTTTCGCATTTTCTATTCTTAACAATGACATAATTATTATTGCATCATCTGCAATTTCACATCTCTTCTGTAGTATACTATGTTTTAGATATAATTTAATATGATTGACATACATGAATATTAAAATTGTTAAACAAGTAAAATGGCACCCTATCAGATCAATGAAGTAGGTATTTATTATTTTAATTTAATAGTTGGTATACCAGTGCCCAGTATTTAAAAATCCCTTTTTGGGATGAACTATCTTTTTTCTATTCTTAAAGCTTATGTTGAAGTGTTCAAAGTAACCTTATTAGTTCTTTGGCACAAAAGAAAACTTTTAAATATTTTATTTAAATTTTGATGTATTCTCTGTCGTCTTGTCTTTTGTTGTCTTTCAATATATCAACATTATAATTTTTATGTTTAATTTTATTTCTCGAGATCTTTATGTTTTAACATTGGTTATGGGCCATTAATTTATGTCTCGAAAATATTATTATTCTAATTATAATTTTGTGAGTAAACGTGACCAATAATTTTTGAAAAATGTCGGAGCCAACTACATCAGGTACTTCAAATGATATGAATATGCGACAATTTGTCGTAAGTACTGGTTCGAGTGTACACATTGAAAAACTCGAAGGCGTCTGTAATTATGGTACGTGGAAATTTCAAATGAAGCTGCTACTCATAGACCATGGACTTTGGGATGTTGTATGTAAGTCAGATACAGTGTTACCTGATGATGCCCGAGATCAAAAGGCTTATGCCAAAATTTGTCTTAATGTACAGCCAATTTGTTATCCGCATGTAAAAAATGCTAAGACTGCAGCTCAAGCATGGCATAATTTAAAAACTGCTTATGAAAATGCTGGTATTAGTCGTAGATTATTTCTAAAAAGAAAATTGGCTCAAATACGATATGCAGATCACAACAGTATGGATCACTATTTAGGAAATATTATTTCGGTAACTCAAGAGCTCTCTGATATTGGCTGCTCAATTGACGATGAGGAATTAGCAGAATTAATGCTCGTTGGTTTACCTGCCGAATTTGATCCACTAATTATGGCCATTGAGGCCGCAAATTCTAAACTTACTTCTGATTTTGTCAAATGTCAACTCATACAAGGCGAATTTAAGAGAGACGCGACGACTTCTTTGAATAATAATGAGAAATTGCTTGCGACTAAAACTAAATTTGTACCAACATGTCACAACTGTCAGCAAAAAGGACACATAAGACCTAAATGTCCGAAATTGAAAAAGCAATTTAAGAAGAATAATTGTAATTCTGTTCAAGAAGCGACATCATCTAATAAGGGAAGTGAAAACTCTTCATTATTTTCTACAGAAACTGCCTTAATTAGTAACAGTTCTTGTGATAATAATAGCTGGATCATAGACTCTGGTTGTACTAGTCATATGACTAATCGTAAAGACTGGTTAATTAATTATTCTCCTGATATAACTTCTGAGATCACTACTGCTAATAATGATAAGATTTTTAGTGAAGGCGTAGGTAATGTTAATGTAGCGCTAAATAATAATATTGTTAAAGTTATTAGTAATGCTCTATATGTACCCAAAGTAGCTGCTAACCTTTTATCTGTGAGCAAAGCAACAGCAAAAGGCTATATTTTGGTATTTGATTCTAATAAATGTCATGTTTATAGGAACAATGATGTACGTGTGACTGGTTCCTGTGAATTTACAGCTACTAATGTGAACGGTATCTACAAACTTGACCAAGAAAACCAAGGACATAGTACCGGTACTGGATGTAACTCTTTCTTAACCAAGACTGATTCATTAAATTTATGGCATCGGCGTCTTGGACACCTTAGTTTAAAAGGTATGTTACTTCTTCGAGATAGCTTAGCGAGTGGAATTACATTTTCAAATGGAGATTTAAATCCATGTACTCCCTGCATCGAAGGAAAACAGAAGAGCAAATCTTTTCCCCGTGGTCAAGCACATAGAAGTATCACAAAATTAGATTTAATCCACACCGATATTTGTGGACCTATATCAGTAGATAGTTGGAGTGGTAGTCGTTATTTTATAACGTTTACTGACGATTTCACTAGAAAAACATTTATTTATTTTCTCGATCGCAAAGATCAATTGACAGTTTTGAATACGTTTATAGAATTTAAAAATCTAGTAGAAAATCAAACTAATCTTAATATTAAGCGTGTTAGGAGTGATAATGGTACAGAATACTGTAATAAAAGCTTTGCGAATTATTTCAAGAAATGTGGTATTATTCATGAAACTACTGTGCCTTACACGCCTCAACAGAATGGCGTTGCTGAACGATTGAACAGAACTTTAATGGAAAAAGCTAGAGCCATGTTACAGGATGCCAACTTAGAAAAAAGATATTGGGCGGAAGCGGTCAATACGGCTTGCTATTTAAAAAATCGTAGTCCGACTGCTACTGTAACAGCTGCTACACCTGAAGAACTATGGTCTGGTTCCAAAGTGAATCTCAGTCATCTTCGAGTATTTGGTTGCGTGGCATTTGCTCTTACTCCACAACATCAGCGTTCAAAGCTTGATCCCAAATCAAAACCATACATTATGCTAGGATATTGTGATCATACCAAAGGTTATAGACTTGGTGATCCAGCTGATGGCACTAAATTGATTAAAGCTCGTTCTGTTGAATTCATTGAAAATGTTAATGGCATTAAGTTCAAAACTGATAAACATATTAACAACATTGATGTGTTAAATAACATTAAATTTTATAATTCAAATAATATAAACTCTAACATAAATACTAATATAAATACTATTATAAATGAACCCGAATGTCCTACATTGAATGACAATTCTAATAATTCTGATGTTCTAGATCATTTGATTGTAGAATCAAATAGTCAAGAGATAATGCCATCTGATGAGCCGGAAGGAGATGTATCTTCGTTGAATGATATTCAACAGGACTCTGTAGCAGATCAGTATGTTTCACATGAAGAATCAGCAGAGATTTCAAGACCTGTACGTGATCGTCGTCCTCCTATGTGGCATAAGGATTATGAAATAAATTATTTTTCTGAATTAGCCTTCTCGGGACGAAATGAACCTAGAACCTATCATGAAGCATTGAAAAGTGAAAAAGCTGATGAATGGTTAACAGCAATGAAGGACGAATTTGATTCACTCATTTCGCATGGTGTCTGGGAACTTATTGATAGACCACTAGCTGGAAATGTCGTTAAATGCAAATGGGTTTTTAAAGAAAAAGTAGACCCTAGTGGAAACTTAGAAAAATATAAAGCCCGTTTAGTCGCAAAAGGCTTTACACAAAAGTATGGCATTGACTATCAAGAGACGTTTGCTCCAGTTGTCAGACATAGCACATTACGTTTATTATTCGCGATAGCAGTTGAAAATGATATGGACATTGAACACCTTGATGTAAACACAGCCTTTTTAAATGGAGACCTTAATGAATGCATATATATGGAACAGCCACCTGGATTTGTGATTGAGGGGCAGAACAAAGTTTGTTTACTCAAGAAAAGTTTATATGGACTGAAACAAGCTAGTAGAAAGTGGAATGAAAAAGTTCACAAAGTTTTGGTTAATAGTGGTTATAAACAAGTAATGAGTGAGAAATGTGTTTACTATAAAGATAATGTCATTATTGCTCTATACGTTGATGATTTTTTCATTTTTAGTTCAAATAATATTGAAAAGAAAAGTCTGTATGATTTGCTCAGTTCAAATTTTAAAATTAAATTACTTGGACCCGTCAAACAGGCATTAGGCATGAAAGTCGAAAGGAATAAAGAGCAAGGGACTTTAAAGTTGTCGCAAAGCGAATACATTAAAAATGTTTTAAAAAAATTTGGGATGGAAGATTGTCACAAAGTTGCAACTCCTATGGAAGTTAATTTTAATTTGCCAAAAGCAGACAAAGTTGACTCAAGATTCCCATATCAGGAACTTATTGGAAGTTTAATGTACCTTGCAGTGTGCACCCGTCCTGATATCGCTTTTGCCTGCAGTAAGCTGAGTCAATATAACACTTGTTATGATGAGACGCATTGGGTAGCAGCGAAGCGAGTGTTACGGTATCTGTCAGGAACAATAAGCTACGGACTGAATTTCAGAAGAGGTAGTCAAAGTGTCGAAATTTCATCCGACGCAGATTGGGCGGGGGATACAAATGACCGAAAATCTTATTCTGGTTTTATAACTAGATATGGTCATAATATTATTAATTGGCACAGTCATAAACAACAAAATGTAGCATGTTCCAGTACTGAGGCCGAGTACTATGCTCTTGGTAGTTCTGTAAAGGAAGCCAAATTTCTTAGGAATTTTTTGTTAGAGCTAAGTCGTAGGAAACAGTCACAGTCGGTATTGAAACCTATCCTTATTTATAACGATAACCGAAGTACCTTAACTATGGTTGAAAATGAATGTTTTAGGAGAACTAAACATATTGATGTTCAACATCATTTCATTCGTGAATGTGTTGAACGAAATGTAGTGTGTTTGAAGTATAAATCAAGCACAGAATTAGAAGCAGATCTCTTAACTAAAGCTTTGCCAAGGATAAAACACGAAACTTTTGTAAAGTGCTTAGGGTTAGATTAATTTATTATTTTACTGTTTTTACTCTTACATGTAATACTTAACATTATTTTATTTCTGTTTTTAATTATTTAGTTGTATACATGTTAGAGTAAGGGGCAGTGTTGAAGTGTTCAAAGTAACCTTATTAGTTCTTTGGCACAAAAGAAAACTTTTAAATATTTTATTTAAATTTTGATGTATTCTCTGTCGTCTTGTCTTTTGTTGTCTTTCAATATATCAACATTATAATTTTTATGTTTAATTTTATTTCTCGAGATCTTTATGTTTTAACAGCTTAATCTTATCGCCCAAAATAATAACATTACGGAAACACTACATTAGAATTTACTAATACCAAATAAATATTTATATGATTTGTAGTGTAACATACGTGTCAATTTCTTGACAATATTTGCAAGAACTAATCATAAATATTATTGTATTTTCAGCAATGCACTTACCTTTCTTTACGAAGTTCACTGCTACGTTTCCGGAAATTTGCGACGAGAACTTGCAAGTCCGATGAATGACGTTCATAAAGTTGAGAAACTTGCGTCGTGAAATCAGCCACTAGAACAAAACGATACAAAATTATTTTGAGGGCTACAATGACATGCAGCGTTTACTACTGAAACCAGTTCTTCTTATTACATACATAAATTATAATTTTATTAACTTCAATTGAAGAAAAACATTCTACGTCAACCCCTAATGAAATGGGATGGGATTGGCATGGCTGTAAAATAATATCTTTCATGTTATTACTGTCCAACCAAATGGCTCGTGAATCCGACATCTTCTTCTCCCTACTCTGTTCCCAGTCTATCTGGGGTTGGCGCAGTATGTTTCCTCTTCCATTCATATCAGTCAGACGTCATCAAGCCATCCAGTCCCTTTTAATTCATATCATCCATCACACCGTAAAGGTGCTAGTGATGAATGAATGAATAAAGAAAAGAGACGGTACGGACCATGTCGAGAGACCGATGAACGGAGAGTGATTGGAATGACAACATTTTTACAGCTGGCCGCTTGTTTGACACCAACCGTCTTTGGGTATGCTGTTGTTGGTGGTTTGCCCATTCGGGTGCCCTTAGGTTCCCTTAGTGGACCTTTACGGCACCCATGGGATGGGTCGGGGCTGGCCTAATCTAATTTTTTTTTTATTCTATTATATGCTTTAACGATATTTTCACCTTATTTTGTAATGAACTCATTATATTTTTAAATAAAAGAACCAACAAGTTCAAGATACTCCACTCCTTATGAAACTTTGTTCTGCCGTAAAATTATGTACAAGACCCTCATTGAGAGCTTGCCAAGTTGAAAATCCGCGTTGGAACGAGCAAAATTTCCATTGTAACAAAGTTTTAATGTAGGTATAGTAATATAAAATACGACTTATATTTCGACTTTCAATTTATTGTAGTTTAACTATGTAGCGATGGAAATTTATGTTATATGGCAGAGTTATTTATTCAAGAGCGCATTCGAGTTGAAATAGACTATAAATTGAGGTTAAGATAGCCAATTTACTGCCTCCTAAAATAGGTTCGGATATTTAACAATGTTTTATTACACTCTGTGTCCGGCACCCGCATGGTGAATCCATGAAATGCTAAGAGTTTTCGTCTCTCTATTCCTTAGTAAGAACACAGTGTCTTAATTAATAATGGTACGTGAGTGCGTGCGTGCGTGCGTGTATGTGTGTGTGTGTGTGTTGTGGAAAAAAATCATTTTATTTAACTATAAAATGGCCACTAGGATTATGTGATAGAATTAGTTAGGTGGACGGATTAATATGAGGTCTTATTCTTCGGCTCGCTTAGTAAGTAACATGCATTCATTCAATTCTACTACTGCGTTGGTTGCTACTATAGAATAAATTGAAAAGTCATCTTTATTTTTACCGTGTGGTGACGGCAGAGTAGAATACAATTGTCACCACCCCAAATCTCTCCCGTGGGTGTCGTACAAGGCGACTAAGGATAAATCAGCGATGAGGAATGGGCAGCAGCGTTTCTTTTATACCACCTAGCAATGTACTGCGACTTTTGTGCCCGATAAATGGCAATAGGCTCGCCACCTATTACATGGGACCTAACATAATAAGCGGAACGGGTGCTAGTTCACCTCTGCCTACCCCTTCGGGGATATAGGCGTGATTTATGTATGTATGTATGTATCTTTATTTTTTTAGTTATTTATACAAGTGCCGATAAGTAGCTTTCTGTCGAATAATAATTTGAATACCATATCCTACTTTAAATGAAGATCTATACGACAGATGTCTTTCAATCCCCGAGGTGTATAAGTGTATAAGTGTTATCCAAAGTTTGATGGCCGCCTTAGTCGA
The DNA here is from genome assembly GCA_963931975.1 of Cataclysta lemnata. Lineage (NCBI taxonomy): Eukaryota > Metazoa > Arthropoda > Insecta > Lepidoptera > Crambidae > Cataclysta > Cataclysta lemnata. The sequence continues at coordinate 7,130,035 of OZ008343.1, forward strand.
ATGCTCAGATTGCTGGGTATTGGCCAAGAGGTCCCGGGTGCGAATTCTGGTAGGGGCAAACTTTGTGATGACCACAAATGTTTGTTTCCGAGTCATGGTTGTGTATATGTTTATGTAGTATATTTTCTACATTTATATCTTAGATTCTAAGATTTATATACATAATTATATTAAAAATATGTCCGTCATCTAGTATCCATAACACAAGTGCTTATGCTACTTACTTTGGGCTAGATGATAGGTGTGAGTGTAAAAATAAAAATATAAAAAATCTATAATGTAATCATCATCTTTCTGTTAGGTTAACTAGGTTCGGCACGGTATGTTTTCACTTCCATTAAATTTGGTTAGCGTTATCGAGCCATCGAAATGTGCTAGTTATGAATAAAATTAAATGTATAGGTATATAGAAATGGTTTCTGTGAACATTGTTTTGATAAAGTCTTGTTACTTGTCCGTATATATTGACCTATGTTTAAACATAGGTCAAAATGGTCCATTGTATAATTATTCTTGTCAGCATTTATTTTAACCAGCCTGAGTATATTGACTTCGATAAGCTCTTCCCCTTTATTTATAGTAATACTAATTTACTTGTGGACTCCAGGTATTGTCCAGAAAGGAGCTTCCTTAATTACAACGTTAACAAGAGCTGTCAGTACCAGTATCAAACCCGCTATCTGCATTCTTCATAGTTATAATATTACAAGTTCTAAAGAACTTAGGTAACAAACCCTATTACACTCCCACTCAGTATCCAACAACCTGTCCAGAGCACTTGCGAGGGTGTAGTCTTAAGCGTTTTGTGTTTGGTCTTATTTCATTTATAAATTAATAGCTTCATAGTAAGAGGAAAGCTACGCCGGTACATTGTTTTAATTATCAATTTTTCGCTTTAAAAGATGCACAGTCAACCACAGACAATACAAAACTGTCTTATTTCACAAATCTATTATCAAGCTTAATATATTCGACCTAAAGCATAAAGTCGTATTAAAAACTGTGACATATTGTGAAACTTTACAAATTTAACTCGCATTTAGGTGGTCTTATATCACAAATCAATTATTAACCTAAATATGTTCGACCTAAAGCATAAAGTCGTTTTAAAAACTGTGACCTATAGTGAACCTTTACAAATTTAACTCGCGTTTAGGTGTTTGGCGTTATATTTATTCTCTTCCTTTGACCATGGCCATTGTAAAGTGATTGAAAATTCGGATTAAATAATAACAATGCCAAACACATAAATAATATACGCGTATAAAATCCGTTACACATTAGATGTCAATAGGCTCATTTCTGTTTCATGGGAACTAGAATACTTGGCGAATTGTGGTTGTTATAGCACCTTCGGGGAAAAATATGTATAGTATTATGTTAGCTTGTATAATATCCATCCTTTACAGGCTAAAATGTAAGTAATTAGAAAATATGACGTGGCCGAGATAAGTGGGCCTAGTTGATTACTCGACCGTATTCAATGGTTACGAAAATATTATACAATGACTAAGCGTGTTTTCAGGGCCCTTCGTCTATCCGGGGTTCGTCACGCGGTGTCGAGTAAGCCAGGATCCTGATTCTGATAAATGTTACATCAACAATCGTATCTCAAAGGTTCTCAAATTATTTTTCTAACCACCAAAATCTTTGTATCTCAAAGGTGTTTCAATACTATAGTAGATTATTCAACAAGGGACTAAAGATCTGAACATACGTAACGGGAAAACACTCCGATCTGAACCTTTAAACAAGCTGTACTGACTCGAGATGTTGAGCCGCCTGAGCAGAGCGAAGGTATAGTTATAGAAAGGCTATAGTTTGAGTGTCATTTTGGTTGTTTAGTCCCGCGTTTTAATACTACTTTTCACTTTGACTGTGAGGAAAAGTATTAAATATTTCTTATTTACACAACGTACGATCAATACGAGTAATGGGAAAACGCTAAGCTGGGAGTAAACATGGTCTGTCTAACTTAATTAACAGACAGATTCAGATGCTTTTTTATAAACATAAATATTTTATCGGTTTGGATCCTTCTTTCTATGTCCGGTAGGAATAAAAGCATCGTTTTTAACTACGGATTTGCAATACTTATATTGTAATAGGCTCCTACGGGTAACAAACCTTGCATAAGGATTTTATATTGTAGCCTTGTGCAACTTAGTAGGTACTCGTTTACATCTGAACTCATTTTAAACAAAGTTTAACTTAGAACGAACCCAAACCTAAATTGTGTAAGAAAAATATTTTTACGTAAATATGCAAACCTCACTATAATGTCAAAGTTGCAGTCTAGACTATGAATAATTTAAAACTATGCTGTACGTAAATAGCTGCTACGATCGTGTAATGAAGCGGCTAGCAAAGTAAGGGGCAATAACTGTGGATATCGCTAAATTAATACAAGGAAGAAATTAGGTGTCCTATCTCAAAAAATAGTTCGAAACATTGTGTGTTCTAATTTAATGACTATAGGACTTATCTTGTAGAAATGCAACTTTGAGTTGTACCTTATTTGTATTTAAAAAGCAAATGCTTTGCCTTTTCCAATTGTGTGATGCACACAACAATATTATAGGTACAGTTTCCTTGGTATAGTTAATCATAGTTAATAAGGTTTTAATAAAATTTAATATTATTGCATGTGTATGTACTATGTCTCATGCCTATGCCCAATAGTGGGCGCCTCTCGGTTGATTTGATGATGATGATGCTACAACAACGATATATTTACTTATAATAGGAAATATTAGTTTTTAAAAGATATTTATATTTCATTTTATCTAAATGTATACTAAAATTTACTTTAGATATATAAGGTCTGAAGTAAGGTTTACTTTTAATATTAAATATTAGTATAATAACGTATTATACTATATATAATACATTAATTTAATAATCCAACATGATGTACAAGAATAATTTTATGATAAAAAAAATATATATTATATATATTTAATTATTTATACTAATCATTATCAAATTATTGTAAAAATAGTTATTTCATGGCTATATTAAAAATGAAGCAGGCCGTGTCGGCCAATGCAGCATGGCAGTTAAATATTATGGCAACAGCTACAGAGGCCAATGAACTGAAACGGGCTTAAATTGAGTTCAGTGGAGTTCAGTTATTTTTTTGTACCGAGTCCGATTATGGAGTAAAGAGTAGAGAAACACCATAAAAGACGTGGAAATAAAAAGTTTAAAATTTGAATTCATTCATCTATCAAACTATCGGATTCTATAAGATTTTTTACCTACTACTACTACGATTAGGTAAATAACAAACACTCTATAATATGCTTATTTGATGACATAAAAGCCTAAAATGACATAAAACCAATACGCTTAAAAGTATTTAAGGGTATTATAGTTACATTAGAGACTTCGTTATGTAGATACGCAAAGATGCTTCACAAAATAATGTATGTAGGAAGATAGGTTGACGTCCTAACAGCGGTCATCAGGGCAAATCCTGCTATTCAGCTCTCAAGAAACAAACATTTTTGCTTAAGTGTACTAAATTAAGGCATTGACACTCGCTAATTTATAAACAAAATCTCATCTTTCAGTAAGTTTGTCTCAGAAGTTGGGATTAGGTCATTAATCATTGTCAACCTTAATAATGAAAACTGATCCTGGATCTCACGCAAAATACGAAGTCCGTTGAAAAGGGAAGGAATTTGTCCTGAAATTATAATGAGGCTATGTCTTTGCAGTTTAGATTCAAGTCAAACGTTTCTCTCTGTAGTTACCTTTCTTATTTCTGATTCCGGTGTCCCTAAGATATGATTCGTGGGTTATATAATTAGGCCTTCAATTAACATAACAGCTTAAAAGACAGCTTTTAATGCAGCCCCTTTCTCTCCCGCGGGTGTTGTCGTACAAGGCGATTAAGGTAAAACAGCGATGTGTAATGAGCGACAGCATCCCTCTTATACAACCTAGCAATACACTGCAATTTACATGCCCGATAAATGGCAATAAGCTCGTCACCTATTTATTATATTGAAGCTAACATAATTGGCGAAACGTGGTTGTTAAACCTCTGCCAACGCCTTCGGGGATAAATAGGCGCGATTGATGTATGTAACTTAAATTTATTTATCTTTGATGGAGCTTCGTCTTAATTTAACATTACATCATGTAGAAACACCACAGGAGATTCTTATTATTTCTGTATTGTAAGCGTAACAAGCAACCTACAACCTAACGTTCGGGTCCTTCAACTAAGCTGCGCCACTTGTATATGCTAGGAAGGAGAGGACTTAACGGAATGTTACTATTCATAATCTACTATAGTAAATAAGTTAATCTAGATATGTCTTGTTTAGACATCGTCTTGTAGTAGAAATGGGTAAAATCATTATCAACTCATTTACGATCCAGTTACGACCACCGAATTGGCAAGCGTTGCAAAAACATTGATCTTGTTGCAAATTGGCTTCACCGAGAAATAAGGCATACATGTATTCATTTCTCTTTATTAGCTTCAGTTTTCATTGTAAAACCGACATGCGTTTAAATCACACAGTGGAGTTTTAAATATCGAAATAATTTATTCTGCTTTGAATTATTATGCTTAAAACGTTTATATTTTTTTGGTTTCCTGTTTTTCATTAAACATAATATATTGAATATCAATCTTTTTTTATAGAAATATCCGGTTTTCTCATTTTTGCACTTAAAAAGGCTTTTCAGCTCACATGTATATTTGAGACAAAGTCTTAAAACGTAAAGTAAAGTTTATTCTAATCGTGCCCGGTGCTATGGTTAGATACATCACTAAAACTACCATTGCCAATCAATTCTGAGCCTCTAGCTAAGCTAAGCATCAAGCCCACTTATATCCCGAGCAATCTGGTGCCCAATTATCCCGAAATTGTGATATCAAAAACTTTAGCCGGCCCATCGAAAATTCAAACCAATATCGAAATTTGATAGATACGGCTATAATTAAATATGATCGTTTATTTGGTCTAGACAAATGGGGTAAGCGGCTTTTAAAATTGGTTTTTAATAGATAACAGTCGTTGACATAGAAGGATGGGTTTAAAAGTTATTAAAACTTAAGAGGATTATGATACGCGGCGCGAGTAATGCCTAAATTTCCTTTTTGAATATTTGTCTCGAGCGATAACTGTATCACTCCCCTAAAACTTTACAAAATGAGAAAATGTTGGAATTTTTAGATTGGTTTTCGCTTTTTGTACTAAAATTGACATACATACATAAATCACGCACGGGAATTAACACCCAGGTTTCGCCAATTAGTATTAGGTTAGGCCTTTTGACAATTATCGGGCCCGAAAGTCGCAGTACATTGCTAGATGGTATAAGAGGAACGCCGCTGCTCATTTCTTATCACTGTTTTATCACCTTAGTCGCCTTGTACGACACGCGCAGGGGTACTAAAATTTACATCTTTAAATCCTCTTAAAGCCGTAAGGAGTCGAGTGAGACTGTCGTGTGCACCGTGCTTATGAAATGTACTCAGATGCATATTCATTAGTTTAATGATGCCTAGATCCTCATCAAGCAAATGGACCACAGCTACTAAGTGACGGAAGCTAATGAATTGCACACCTCTGTCTCGTCACAGAGCTTCTAGCGTTCAATTCAGTTTACTAACTTATATTGACTATTATATGCGTTCATTTTCAATTTCGAGACTAACACAACTGCACAGAGTGTTTGAAACATACACACGTACATCTCTTTCATACTGTGGTGCGTTAATATCCCACAATAGCATTCCTTAAACAAGCACATGACCATAAAAAGCTATCCAGATCCTAAATCAGTATATTAGCCAATCACATAGTGAATTGGCTTCAAAGATTTTAGGAGTAGAAAAAGCACAAGATATCACTCATTTCAACCAATCCCTTCTTAACTACACAAGAAATACAATTCAAAATTGCATCCCTGCGATAGTCTTAGCGCTCTTACCGAATCCGAGAAAAAAATATTGGTGTAGAAAACTCGGACAGAGAGCGGATATAGTGCGTAAGTTACCATAGAAATAGTTTTACGGCTACAACGGACCGTGATAATCACAGATTCTAGCCCTAGTATTTATTATACGGTAATAATCCGTTCTTGCATGAAATAAGAGCATAATAAATAAAAGCAATAACAGGATAATCGATATTTACCTCGCTATTCAATTACCGCCAGGAGTACTGAAAGATTTCAAAGGAATTCAGGTTACCTGACTGTAATGGAAAGTCAATTATTTAAAGCCGACTAAAGCAAGCACTCAGTTACTCACTCTTATCCTGGCTTAAAAGATGATTATCGGTAACCCTTTTATGCTCAAAAGCTGAACATTTTTAATATGGCGCTTAAAATTATTAGTATTTATTCTTAAATTCTGCTTGCTACGATACCTGCCCGGCTAGCATGACTACCGAAACACTATGATATAGCCATTTATCGCGTTGAACAGTAAAGAATCATTGGATTTTAACACTTGAATAAGCTTTGAATTGAATAATTGAATACGCTATTATAAGGCTATATCTTGAAGATATCCGCTTAACGCTTTGAACTGTCACAAATCCAATGTTTTTTTGTAAGTTCAACGCGATAAATGGTTGTATCATATCGTGTTTGGGTGGTCATGCTATCCGGGCTGAGGTAGGTAAAGTTACGATTGTAAGTTCTATGCGATTGGGAGTGAGCCTATTACTATCTAGTAGGCACTTGAAGCTCTTGCCCTTCATCTCACCTCATGGTAAGTGACGATAAAGGCCGAAGATGGAATCGAGCTTCAATCATTTTAAATTCAATTATTCGAAAACCACAAAGGGTTTGGGGATTTTCATATTAAAACAGCACATACAATCAGAAACTCGAGTTTATTTATTAATTTTGAGACATTTCCAAAACAAACAAAATATAAGTGCGCAGAGTGCTTTTCGACAATCAAAAAATAGTACCTCTCAAAACGCTACTTTTATTCACACACGAACGACACCGTGCTTAACATCAGTTCTGACTTTGTCTGTGATAAGTTCGAAATGGACTTCTCCAACTCCTACGACCTCCGCAGCTGTGATAAATTTCTTAGTTAATTCAATTGCGAACTTTGTTTGGTTGCAGAACTTGCTGATTGACTCCAGGCCAAAGTTACCTGAGGTATAACCTCGATTGTATATATTCATTCGTAGACCATACAATTGTTTTCTCAAGATCGATTGTTACGACAACAATATACATGATGAATAATATGAGAACAAATAAATTGTAATGTCACTCTATTTAGGACTGAGGTGTAAACACTTACTGCCGCACTCAGAGACGTCAATTAACTTTAATGAGTATTTAATGTCAAAATTTTTCATTCAAATATAGACCATGGACCTGGTAAGAAAAGCGACTAGTTTTGAATTGTCATTTTATGACGTTACGTACTCATTAACGTTATTTGACGTCTCTGAGTGCGGCAGTTAATGCTGTTATAGTGAAGTGAAATAAGCACCTAGCCGTGTGGAGGAGGCAGAGAAGAATACGATTGTCACTACGCCTACCTCTGCCGTGGGTGTCATACATGGCGTCTAGAAAGTTTCTGGTACAATATTATTCAGAAGATCTCCGAGGACCTGATACAAGCTATAAAAGTGTGGGTGTAGTGTCTATACTAGATATAGGTATGTATAACGTGTAATATTGGTACAACTTAAAAATTTGAACACGCACGATTCTATCCGAACCGATTGTTCTATTTGTTATTTTTATTATACTACCACCTCCTTAAGCATAGAAAGTATAGCAACTCCACAATAGACAGAATTGAACCACCGAAGTATAAGCCGAAACAATTACCCATTGCTACCACTAAATCCAAAGGTGTCCGAGCTACTTGTCTGGAGATACGTCCATAGGGTCTACTATTTAGTATAAATGTTGTGGCAGCACCTTTAAATTCTCTCTGTGGGCTGATCACCTTTTTAGATATGATGTTGTAATCTGGTTCTGTACACGAAGGCAAACAATTACAGTCTAAGCCAGACTCATTCGTTCCAGGAACTTTTAGTTTGCTGAGAGACTTGAAATGTGATGTCAGACACTTTAAGCCGTCCAAGTCACAGTAGTTGCCTTTATAGACCGTTGGCGACAAATGGTGAGTGCAATTACATAGCTCCAACTGCGCTTTTATACGACACTCAGTAATGCAAACGGAATAACTGTACTTATTATAAGCGGGATAGTGTTCAGGCACTTCGTCGACAAATCTGCACTGTCTCACTTCTGGGGATGTGGAGGAAACTTCAGGTTCGTTCAGTATATCCAAGATTGAAAATATAACGGTTGCCTGAGACCCTCTAACGACGGCGATTCGTCTATCATACTCCGTGTTCCAGAACGGCACATCCTCTGGAGCATGCACAAAAGCTTCATAGTCCTGAGACAACATGATTTGAAGAGTGTCTCTTTTGTTCTGATTCGCATATGACGCGCTGTATAAAGTACTCTTATCGGAAACGTGAAAGCTGTTAAACGAGTAGCATGTACCATATTCCGTCTGAATTGGCTTGAAATTTTCACAACAGTTTATTGGCTTGTCATTCCACGAACAACCCATGAACATATTCCTACATTCGGCTCGGAAGGTTGATATTATTTCTGAATAATTCAACGTGCAAATTGCTTCGCGTTCACATGTCGACAAACAGCTGTGGCATGTACCGCTGAAGAAGGCAATATCTCTAATGTAATGATCCAGTTTTCTTATGCTGTTTCCTTTTAATTTGCCACTCTGCATCCATATTTTTTCGATGTTTGCTATTTCGCAGACAGTTATTCCTGGAAAAGTTGTGTTCCAGTCCAAGTAGTCTGTTCGGGCGATGAACCGTATTTTATTATTCTCATAGTGAGTATAGTACCTGTGTATTGTTGAATACGCACCAGCACATATATTGACGTAGATGGTAAAATATATGATTCTGTATGCGATGTGTATGTCGTTGCGGACGAGATAACTTGGTCCGTGGACTGCCAAGTTTCGACATGCATATTTGATTCGTTTGTATAATAGAATTACGCGTTCAACAAATACAGAACTTACTTTTTGCATGTGTGTGTTCTTGTTGACAGCTTAAGTAAGAATGATCAGAACGAACGATATCGCTTTTTCTGTAGCGCATAATGGCTCCCTAAATTGCTCCCTGAATTACGATTAAATCAAGGTATTGGTCAGTGACAAAAGACGATTAAAAGGTTTGATAACACCTCCATTTGTTATTACGCTACATTTTTTTATTAAAGAACTAAGGGTCGTACACCTTTGTTAAAAACAATAGGATTACTTAACAAATATTACAAAAAATTAAATCAAGACAATATTTAATGATGCAACGTTACCTATCAAGATGAAGCTTTATAAAAGATAAATAAATCTAAATTACTTACATTCATAAATCACGCATATATTTCTCCGAATGGTTAAGTAAATGTGAATTAACACCCACGTTTCGCCAAATGTGATTGGTCCCATGTAATCTGTCTTATTAACCCTTCGTCGCCTTCTACGGTACCCGCGGGAGAGATTGGGATGTTGATAGTTGTTTTATTTCTGCCGTCACCACACGGTACACAATAATTGTATTTTATAGAAAATTGTATAATTTTTAAATAACAAACAAATCATTATGTAGCTCTTCTTCACTAGCCAGAGTAAATTTAGTCAGATTTAGAACACATTGGCATTCAAATTGGCCGATACGCAGGTTCTTTTTGCGTTTCGTTTTATTTGATTCTACCATGTAAGATCGACTGACAGTGTATCGATCTAAACCAGAGAGCAGAATTAACTTATCGACCGTTTCAATGTTAATATTTCTTCTTTGTTTGCCCTGTTATCTCACTTTAAGTTTCCCCCAACCCCAGTACAAGTTCTTCTTTTCTGTACAATTTTTTTCTATTTGCTTCAGTCTTTTTTCTTCGATTTCATACAGTTACTCTTTCTGTGCTTATATCCGAGATTTATGATCATGACTATTGTAAAATCTGTATTTCAAACTCAATAAAGTCAAATTCAATTCAATTTCACGCTAATAACCGGAAATAGCATCCCACTGGCGCTCTTTATTACCATTGATACGATTTGATTATAAGGCATGTGTTTCGTAATCATACTCAATCAATTAAACGTTTGTATTTTCGCGCCAACATGCACCATTCTTTCTAGAATATTCACATACTAAATGCAACTCTCAACGTCTGGGATCGCTTTTTCTTAATAACCAATGGCAGAGCGTTGTTTTCAATGCTCACGCGCCTGGACCAATGAGAAGACACCGTGCGCCATCTTCCGATCCGAAGGGAAGCTGGCTAGCTTCCCTACTACACTTGCTCTTCTGACACCGTAAAAAGAAGAAAGAAGTTCTCTCGAATACTGACGGTCGCGCGTGAGGCTGAAGTTACGTTATTTAGACTGATATCATCAAATTCTGTGTTTGTGTTTACGTGTTAAAAACTTTAAAAGAACACTTGCGAGTGTTTTACCTATTGCTGTGCTGGCGGTTGACCGGCAAACTTTTGGACCTTTTGGACTATTTGGGACCAGGACGTGAGTACCTTTGGTTTATTTAGTTTAAGTGTCTCCCAGACGTTGCAGCACAACCATCTTGATTCGTGTGTGTTGCTCCCTATATGTATTAGGTTAATGATAACCATACATATTTTTTGGTGCCGAAACCCGGGAAATAAAGTGTATCTCCATTAATTATTAATCATATTTCGTTAGATTACTGCATAAAATCCTTTATTTCCATGATTAATACAGTAAATTAACGATATTCAATTGTTTTATAGCATAATTTCAATAGAAAAATTATGAAACATTTTTTTTTCATCTTACCTCCAATTTCATTATCAATAAAAAGTTATCGAAATTTGTTAATAACAAGAAGCATATGAATATTTCTCAATTTCTTGGTATTGTTATTTACTATTCAATATAAAAAAAAAAATATATATTATTTTTCAAACATATTACTCGATAATTTTAATGCTTTAAATTGTCGTTTATATAAAAATTTGCAGATACGAGGTGTCTTTCTGCCATTTTACGGACAATTTCGAATTTTATAGGTAGGTAGTAAATTATTGTTCTATCTTTAGAAGTTGCTTTGTTTATACGAAGTATTCTGTCGACGCAGTTTGTCTTTTCCTACCCGTAATCGTATTTATAAGAGACTTAACGTTTTATTAGATTTTACGCGTAATTACATAACCATAATAAGTGATAATAACGATGTCATTTAATGCAAGACGCCGTTCTAAACATGAAATTAGTTCGAAAAGACGTTCATCAAAACCGTTGGCGATTGAAGACGGACCGACTATACACGATTTGCCGGTATTACGCCGGAAACGTACGTTAGCTTTTAATCGGTTGAAAAAGATTTATGATGTTGCGTTGCTGGCAAAGTCGGACGTTTTACATTTCGATCGTTTTATGTCTCATTATTCGACGCTTACAAAAATGGTCGAAAGTTTTGAGGAATCTCACTCGGACATTTTATGCGTGGTCGACGATCCTTCTGTAGAAGAAAAGGAAGACCAAATTCGTTCTGAGTTTGACGATATTTACATGGAAATCGAAACAATACATCGACAGTTAATGCCGTCGAATACTCAATCGAATCGCTCGTTAGATAATTTTCATGATGCTTCTTCTGTACCTAATATTAAATTGCCAAAACTTCAGCTTCCAACGTTTTCCGGCCAAATTAAATATTGGCCTGAATTTTACGATATTTTTAATTCGTTAGTTCATAACAATACGTCTTTGTCGGATACGGAACGTATGCATTATCTCGTTTCCAGTCTTAGTGGCGACGCCCTAGGTCTTATTCGTACTTATCCTATACAGGGTGTTTTCTATCGCGAAGCATACGACACGTTAACAAACCGATATCGAGATAAGCGTGAGTTGGCGTTTACGTGTTGGAAAGAAATACTAAATATTAATTTTAAAATTAGTTCTCCTTTGGAATTTCGTCGTGTTTTGGACCTTTTTAGTGAAAACTTAAATATTTTAAAGGGACTTAATCTTCCCACAGATAAATGGGATTTCGTTCTTTGTTATTTAATTTTATCGAAGCTTGACTCCTCCACTCGTTGTGCGTTTGAACAAAGTCACTCCGCCACTGAGTTACCGACCTACCAAGCACTAAAATCATTTTTATATTCGAAATGCGAAGCGTTAGTACGCGATATTCACTTTACTTCTCATGATCGCGGTAATTCTGATAAGGGACGAGTACTCGATAAAATTAATCCTTCTAAATCGAATTTAAATATTTCAAACAACAAATCGAATCAAAAATCGCCATTGGTATTTCTTTCTGACGCCAACAAGAAATCTTCGTCCGACAATAAGACACAACATTCTCCTTCGGCCTCTAGCGTACCGTCTTCTACAATCGTGAAATGCTCGTTTTGTTCAGAAAATCACTCTGTCAATCTTTGCAATAAGTTTGCACAGTTATCCGTTCCTGAACGAATCGAGTTCGTTAAAACTAATCGTCGGTGTTTCAATTGTTTGCGACCTTCTCATAACGTTCACGATTGTAAATCGATTTTCAAATGCCGTTTATGTCATCATCGTCATCATACGCTTCTCCACTTGGATGAACCCTCATCATCATCGGTTGCTCCTTCCAATCAACACGTTTCGAGCAACCATTCGTCAAACCAAGTGCGAGTACTGACTAATCTTGGTGACAGTTCTGTGGTCATGCTATCTACTGCTCACGTTCAAATTCGTGATTCTGCTGGCAACTTTAAATCATTTCGGGCTCTGATTGACTCGGGAAGTCAAGCGCACTTCATCACCGAGCGTGCTCTTCAATGCTTGGGCTTACATCCTACTCCGACATCTCATCGTGTTCGTGGCTTAGGTCAATCCTCTACGTCGGTGTCTGGTACAGTTCAGCTTGAAATTGGCGCTAAACATCAGACACTTTTTTCTATAAACGCTTTAACGTTGTCTAGCATTTGTGGCCAGATGCCATTTACTCGTCTCGATAAATCCTCATGGCATCATATCCATAATTTGAAATTAGCAGATCCCGACTGTCACAAACCCGGTCCCATTGATCTTCTCCTTGGTGCTGAAGTATTCGCTTCCCTCTTACTGCCTGGTAGGGTAGAAGGAGGACTAAATCAACCTTCAGCTCTCAAGTCCGTATTCGGTTGGCTTCTCATGGGAAATGTTGGTTATAAGGAGCAGTCCATTCGATCATTCTTCATCAATAACGACGAACTTCTTCATCACGAAATTGCAAAGCTTTGGGAGCTTGATCATTTCAACGGTTCTCATTTGCCACCTCTGACTTCCTATGAGAAAAGATGTGAGCAAATCTTCGTTAATACTTATTCGAGAGATTCAACCGGAAGATATATCGTAACCTTACCCTTCAAAAATAAGGAGAAGGAAGCGTTCTTTCCGGGATCACGTGATATCGCTTTGCGTTGTTTTCACTCCATTGAGCGAAGACTTCTTAAAAATCCCGTGCTGTATGAACAATATAATGCTTTCATGCAGGATTATTTGGACAGTGGTCACATGTCACTTGTTCAAAGCGAACATTTGAATACCGGTAGGTATTTCATTCCCCACCATTGCGTCGTACGTCCTGAAAGTACTACCACAAAACTCCGCGTGGTGTTTAACGCGTCTGCTAAGGATGCTCGGGGCATCTCTCTAAATGATTCGTTACTCATTGGCCCCAAGCTTCAACCTAATATTGTCAAAATTCTTTTAAATTTTCGAATTCATTCTGTGGTTTTTATGGCCGACATGCGGCAGATGTACCGACGCATTTTGATGAATGAAGTCGATAGAGATTATCAGCGTATCTTCTGGCGTTTTAACCCAAATCAACATCTTCAAGAATATCGATTAAATACCGTTACGTACGGCGTGTCCTCCGCTCCTTTTCTTGCATGTCGTACCATCAAGCAGTTAATTTTGGACGAAGGTAGTAAGTTTCCTCTTGCTAGCCAAGTTCTTTCAAACAGTACGTATATTGATGATTTGGTGGTGGGGTATGAGAGCCAAGCCATGGCTCAGCAAGCGAAGGCTGAAGTCATTTCTCTTCTTCAAAAGGGTAATTTTGAGCTGCGAAAGTGGGCAAGTAATCACCCTGAACTTTTATCAGACTTGCCTGTAGAACATCGTCTTATAGGTCCTGTTTCTTTGGATGATGAGGACAGCCAGACTGTTAAGGTTTTAGGCTTAGGATGGGATCCGCGTTCGGATACGTTTCATTTCTCTGTTAAACCGCAAAATAGGAAATGTACAAAAAGAAATATCTTGAGTGAGTTGGCACGCATATTCGATCCGTTGGGCTTTTTATCTCCACTGACTTTGGTGGCGAAGGCGTTGGTGCAAAGACTTTGGCTCCTTGGCATTAGTTGGGATGAGGCACCTCCTCAAGACGTTATTCTTTTCTGGAATAGCTATCTTGAGCAGTTGCCTCTATTGGAGACGTTGAGGATGCCTCGTTTTGTATCCGCGACAGATATCGTATCTTGTCAACTGCACGGCTTTTCTGACAGTTCAGAAACCGGATACGGCGCAGTTACATACTTACGTGTGATCAAAACTGATGGCGAAATTCAAGTTTCCTTCATTTGCTCCAAGGCTCGCGTTGCACCTACTAAATCCACATCGCTTCCTCGTCTTGAATTGTGTGCTGCCGTTTTACTCGCGGACCTCCTTAAATTCGTGACGGACATATACTTACCCGTGTGTCATTGCACTGACGTATTTGCATGGTCCGATTCGACAATCGTGCTCGCTTGGCTTAATTCTCACCCTTCGCAATGGAAGACTTTCGTTGCGAATCGAGTTTCTCATATTCACGATGTCATTCCAAATGTTCGTTGGGGCCACGTGATATCCGATCAAAATCCTGCGGACGTTGCATCTCGTGGTCAGCTTCCTTCCGGTCTCGTTAACAATAGTCTATGGTGGGCGGGACCCTCCTGGCTATCTCAATCTTCGGACTGCTGGCCTCGTCAATTCGATTCTCCCGATGAAGTTGTATTGCAGGAGCATCGAAAACCTCCTCGTGTATTATTCACTCACAGTGTTACTCAAGTGTCAATTATTGATACATTTCTTATTCGTCATTCGTCCATTCGTAAAATTCAGCGTCTTGTGTGTTGGTGGTTGAAATATATCAACTATCTGCAATCCAAGCGTGTTTGTCGATTCAATCTCTTTCATACCCGTTCGGAACTTCATCAAGCGTTACTGCTTATTGTTAAGCATGTTCAATCTTCCCACTTCAATAAAGAGATTCATCAATTACGTGAAGGCCAGTTGCTTCAAAAACAAATGAGGAAGCTAAATCCTTTTCTCGATTCGCTAGGAGTCCTCAGGGTGGGCGGTCGCCTAGCTCGTTCGGGACTTGAGTTTGAACACAAGCACCCTGCTTTGATTCCTCGCGATTCTAAATTAACTTACCTTATTATCGAGGCCTTTCACCGTGAAAATTGTCATCCTGGTGTGAACACAATGCAATACCTTTTGACACAGCAGTTTTGGATCTTGTCGCCTAAACGTGCCATTCGTCACTGCTTGTCAAAATGTGTTCAGTGTTATAAAACTAACCCAGTTCCCCTTGAGCCGTTCATGAGCGATTTACCTGCTGTTCGTGTCAATCAGGTGAAACCGTTCTCCGTCGTTGGTACGGACTACGGAGGCCCCTTTCGTGTCAAGTTAGGAAAGCATCGAGGTGCGAAAATAGGAAAAGCTTACCTCTGCCTCTTTGTGTGTCTTACCACCAAGGCACTCCACTTGGAAGCCGTTTCAGACCTCTCGTCAGACGCTTTTATCGCGGCTCTACGCCGGTTTGTTGGCCGTCGTGGTAGGGTTAGCATCATCCACTCTGACTGCGGTACCAATTACGTAGGCGCTAGCAATCAATTGAATAGTTTCATGCGCAGCGCGGCTCAAAGTGAACAAATCGAATTTCGTTTTAATCCTCCTGCAAGCCCCCACTTTGGTGGAGTGTGGGAAATTCAAATAAAATCTGTTAAATCTCATCTGTATCGAATCGTCGGCGATCAGTGCCTCACATTTGAAGAGTTGGCTACTCTTTTTGTTCAGATTGAGGCGATGCTAAACTCGCGACCACTTTGTCCCTTAAGTTCGGATCCCAATGACCTAAGTGTCTTAACGCCCGGTCATTTTCTCACGCTGGAACCTTTAACCTCCGTTCCCGAAGAGGATTATCGTAATTTCAACATTAATCGTTTAGGCCGTTGGCAGCTGCTCCAGCGCTTCCAACAAGATTTCTGGACTCGTTGGAAGCACGAATATTTACAATCGCTAACCGTACGGGCAAAGTGGACCAAACATTCGAAGCCTTTAAATGTAGGTTCTGTAGTCATTCTTAAGGTTGATAATACTATGCCATTACATTGGCCTTTAGCTCGCGTCGAGGAATTGCATCCTGGTCCCGACGGCATAATTCGTATAGCCACTATTCATACCGTTGATGGTACTCGCCTCACGAGACCATTAGCTAAACTTTGTCCGCTACCTAATAACTTAGAATAAGCGTTAATTATTAAGTAATTTGCAGCTCATAGTTATAATTCGTAATTGTTTTGTTCTCATTCGTATTCATATGCTTCACCGTGATTGTTCCATAGTTACGAAAATACACAAGTGTATTTTGGTGGGCGGAATGTTTCGTAATCATACTCAATCAATTAAACGTTTGTATTTTCGCGCCAACATGCACCATTCTTTCTAGAATATTCACATACTAAATGCAACTCTCAACGTCTGGGATCGCTTTTTCTTAATAACCAATGGCAGAGCGTTGTTTTCAATGCTCACGCGCCTGGACCAATGAGAAGACACCGTGCGCCATCTTCCGATCCGAAGGGAAGCTGGCTAGCTTCCCTACTACACTTGCTCTTCTGACACCGTAAAAAGAAGAAAGAAGTTCTCTCGAATACTGACGGTCGCGCGTGAGGCTGAAGTTACGTTATTTAGACTGATATCATCAAATTCTGTGTTTGTGTTTACGTGTTAAAAACTTTAAAAGAACACTTGCGAGTGTTTTACCTATTGCTGTGCTGGCGGTTGACCGGCAAACTTTTGGACCTTTTGGACTATTTGGGACCAGGACGTGAGTACCTTTGGTTTATTTAGTTTAAGTGTCTCCCAGACGTTGCAGCACAACCATCTTGATTCGTGTGTGTTGCTCCCTATATGTATTAGGTTAATGATAACCATACAGCATGCCTAAAGATTATGATATTAATCCTTTTCAAAGATGTGGCATGTTTATTTTGTCCCGAGGGATGACAATCTGAAATATTAAATTAGAACTTCATTGGTAATTTAAAAAATAGTTCTTGTATCGCCTTCAGTATAGTTTTTGTTAATTTTCTTCTTGAATCTATATCGCCTATATTAAAATAATAATTAATCTTTAAATACAATTAATTGTCAATGTCAATGTCATTAAATACAATTTTAAATATAAATATTACGAAGATATAACATTACATTTCATCTCCAAATAAATTTGACACAAACCTCAGTCGGTAAACAGTTCCTTTGTAAAGATTTTGTCATGTCATGTTAAATCTCAAAGGACTTGTTTAACTAAGCATTAAATTTCAAATAGCTATTCCTTGGCATCTCAAGATTCTATTCAAAATGTTTGTATTGTTCAATTAAGACTGATTTAATACAAACTAAGCGAGCGATTGCTTGTTTATTTCCATTCAGGGAAATCCCTTTGTATTCACAGATAATGTAAATATTTGTGTGTACCTTTGTTACTGCTAATAAAGCAAATAATATATTTTTTAAATATGGTAATAGGGTTACGTTTTCTTACTAAATTGTTTTGAACACTTTTTGATTTATTTGAATTGGCTTAAATTTTTAAAACATTCGGATGAAAACACTCGACAAGTTTTGTCGAGTTGTTAATTTTGTTGAATTTAAAAAAAGGTGTGCTGGTAATTTGTTAGTTAAGTAATTAAGTTCTTTGTGGTAAATTAATATTAATTCTCCAGTGTAATCTTGACAATAAAATGCCAGTTCACCCTAGTATTAAAATCGCTTAGGATAATTAATTAAAAAATGTAAACTAAACCTATTCAAAATTAATTATCATGTCATTCATTAAAATCATACAACTAATTGTGTAAAGAGGTCTATAGCGACCTCATATATGTAAATCTAGTCATTTTTTAGGGCAGGTGTCGCACCGGAAGTCACATCATAATACTCGTATTGTGCTATACAATTATAATAGTCCACGGAGGCGGATAAAAATAAATAAAATATACATAATACCTACATTTAATTTGTTACTAACACTCATGGCGGTATATTGAATGGTAAAGGTAACAATTAAGCATTTTCTTACTTCCAAATAAATGTAATATTATTATTTATATAGGTATCAGTATCAAGATTGGATCTCCAATATTCCATTTGCCTTTTATGAATTTTTTCGTTAAGAGAATATTCTTAGGCCCCTTTTATTTCTCGGCGTGTCGCCAGTCGCGTGCGAACGCGTCCGGCACAATTTGTACGAAGCTTCATAGTAGTTTTCATTGGTTCCGCATGCGGCCGGTTGCGTAAGTCCATACAAAATGCGCCGGTCGCGTGCGCGCGTGACCGGTACACGCCGAAGAATGAAAGGGTCCTTAAAGGAGAGTTTGAGTGTCATTACACATAAAACGTCAGGTCAAGCCGCGCTTGTGAAGATTTCAATACGCCATGACTTGTTCGCAACTTCGCAAAGCTATGAGGGTTCCCTCGAAAACAGATTCATTTCAATGCCCTTAATTACACTGCAATGCGACTTACAAGTCAAGTTCATGTTTCGTGTACAGAATCTTCGCAATTATTGAGATCGTACGTAATGGCAGACGTGATGAATTACGTTCCAACATTATATTGCTACGTATTTACTTTTTATGATAATATCACGATATTACCTACAGTATACGTACATAATCGGTTGGGGAAAAAGTTTCTTCGCATTTTTTAAGAAAATTCAAAACATTTTTTAATATAGTTTATTTACATTTAACTAAAGTATGTAGGTACCATTTTGTTCGATAACTTTTTGCCATCTTGTAGGTAGGGACATGATCCAATTGCTATAGAAATTTTGGGACTTCTGGTCAAAATACCGCGACAAGTGTTTTTGGCAGTCCTCTTGTGATGTTAATCTGACACTGCCTAAAGAATTCTGAAGAGACCGAAACAGGTGGAAATCTGAAGGTGCAAGGTCAGAACTATACAGCGACCTCCCAGCCAAACTCTCTTAATTTTTGCTGAGTGGCTAAAGATGTGTGAGATCTAGCGTTATCATGATGAAAAACCACACCCCTTCTGTTGATTAATTCCGGCCGCTTTCTCTCAACTTCTTGCTTTAATCTCATCAGTTGTTCGCAGTAGAGTTCAAAATCGATGGTCCTGCCTGGTGGTAACAGCTCATAATGAATAATGCCCTTCTAATCCCACCACACACACAGCATCACCTTGTTGCGAGTTAACCCGGGTTTCGCCACTGTCTGTGAAGCCTGACCGGCCTTTGACCACGACCTTTTTCGCACCTTCTTGTCGTACGTGATCCACTTTTCATCACCAGTTATCAGCTTCTTCAAAAATGGTTCGGTTTCATTACGTCGTAATAAAGAATCACAAATGAGTATACGGTTCATTAGGTTTCTTTCAGTGAGCTCGTGAGGTACCCAAATGTCGAGCTTTTTTGTGTACCCAGTTTTTTTCAAATGCGCCAAAACTGTTTTGTGGTCAATTCCTAGTTCTTCAGCTACGTCGTAACTACTGACATGCCGATCTTGCTCCACTTTTTCAAAAATGGCATCCATTTTATCTGTAATAGGGCGACCAGAGCGACGTGCATCTTTAACATCAAAATTTCCTGATTGAAAACGCTAAAACCAAATTTGTGCTACTCTCACAAACACTGCACTAGGTCCATAAACATCGCAAATTTTTTTCGCGGCTTGCGTTGCATTTTTACCTTTTTTGTAGTAAAATTTTAAAATGTATCGAATTTCTTCATTAGATTCACTCATCTTGGCGGTACGAAAAACAAATGAAAATCACACATTTTCCTAATTTGAATTTGGAATTATATTCTTTAAAATTTAAACTTTCAATGATACCAAAACCAGCCAGATACAAATAGTATAGCCAAAGAGATTTTATTACAAGTTTATACATACTATAATGCGAAAAGACTTTTTCCCCAACCTAATACGTTAGATTATACCAAGTGCCAAATATTCCCAATCGATTATCGATCTTAACTTACATACATACTTAACATTATTTTTTTGTTGAATAGTCCATTTATTGAGTAAGGCTATAGGCTACATAACAACCGCCATTAACGTAAGAGAAGCCGCGGGCGACCACCAGCATATACATAAATCACGCCTATATCCCCGAAGAGGTCGGCAGAGGTGAACTACCACCCACGATTCGCCAATTATATTAGGTCCCATGTAATAGGTGGCGAGCCTATTGCCATTTATCGGGCACAAAAGTCGCAGCACATTGCTAGGTGTTATAAGAGGAACGCTGCTGGCCATTCCTCATCATTGATTTACCCTTAGTCGCCTTGTACGACACCCACGGGAGAGATTTGGGGTGGTGACAATTGTATTCTACTCTGCCGTCACCACGCGGCCTCTTAACTTATCTTAGCGGCGATCTTAACTTGTCTAATGTAAAACTCAAAGTTGAATAAGAAAATTTGACATATTTTGGTAACCTTACATGCTGTTTTCTTCATAATATACCTACCTATAAAATACAATGGATATTGATTCCGCTGGTTCCAGAGTGAGAAAATAATATCATATTTACATATTCATATCTATGTGCTTCGACGCTTCATACTCCACTAAACATGTTGTTGGAATATTATCATGCTAACAGTAATTTCAGTCCTTATTACGTTTTTAGACATCGCGACCGACACAGGCTTACGAATTCCATTTTCTACTCCACTCACAAATTGCATTACACAGTGTCCCTTGATAAAGTGCAATCTTGCAAGAGGGTGAAAGTAAGTCATAAATTATCGACAAAAAACAAAGACAATGTTTACATAAATAGAACTAACTACTTTTTTGAGAATCTAGTTTTGCCGTGTGGTGACCGTAGAGTAGAATACAATTGTCACTACCCCATATCTCACACGAGGGTGTCGTACAAGGCGACTAAGGATAAATCAGTCATGAGGAATGACCAGTGGCCGTACCATGAACTGTTAGTGCGATCCAAACGCAGGTGAAAAAACGGGACGGCGCTCTACACGGCTTATAGCGTTGTCTCACTTCGTCAATGGGAATTGAGTCGCGTTTAGAGTTGGTGGTAAGGCCCCTGCAGCGTTCCTCTTATAAAACCTAGCAATGTACCTACTGCGACTTTTGTACCCGATAAATGGCAACAGGCTCACCATCTATTACATGGGACCTATCATAATTGGCGAAACGTGGGTGCTAGTTTACCTATGATGAGTATGAGTTTTTTGTACATATACTGGCAGTATCTGAATAAATTAATTAAAAATATTCAATAATTATTCTAATTTTTTTTTCTATGTTTTGGCGATAGTTAATTATTTAGTTTCATACCCTTTCAGGATTGCACTTTATCCAGGGACACACTGTATATTTTTTATTGTACCTTAGTAATGAACAGTGATTTATTCAACGTCATCATCACCTCAGCGTGAAACAATGCGTAGTTTGAAATTTTCTGCAGATGCAAAATTAAATGTGCCATATTGCTCACTGCGACCTACTTATATATATTTTGCGAGTGTCGATTTCAACAAAAAATTAACGTTTCGTTTTTTGTTAAAACTCCTGGTTCATTTAAAATTTCACGAGTTCGTTGCTGGAATAGTAATGGCGGACCAATTTTATTCCTATCTAATTAATAATAATTATTTTATATGTTTACGTGAACGTTATATATTTATGTATTTGATAGAAAATTATTACATCTCAAATTGTGGAGTGGTATAGTCCACCATTTTTAGATTTTTCGAACTCTTTATAACCACAATTTTCTTTGAAAATCTAATAAATAAGTACCTAATATGTATTAGAATTTTGTTTTCTTAGTTTACAGATTTTCTTCACAATAATTTATAATTTCACCAAAGTTGAGTGCCAAGTATATTATGATGTAAATTATTAAATAGTACTGATGTTTGCGTGGTATATTGTTGTGCCGAATAAAACGCGTAGTGAGCCAAGCGTGCTTTGTGTTTATACAAAAGCAAAGAGCATACTAAATAGGTTTTGCAGTATGACGAGAATACAGGATTGTGTGTAGGAGCCTTTAGTCTGATGTTTCAAATTATTGTGTGTTATTGTTATAGTTTATATTATGATATTGGCTCAGTAGGTTTCCTGTTCCATTCATATCGGTCAGACTTCATAAAGCCATCCTTTTGATTAATGTCATCCATTACACCGGAACGGTAAGTGTTAAATGATTGTGTAGAAAGTGATGGAAAGGACCATATCAAGAGATTAATTAATTGAGAGAGTGATTGGGATGACCTCTATAAACATCTTAAAAGAAGGTTATTATTAAACATACAAAAGATCACGTCTTTTTTTCGTAAGGAATAGGCAAATTGATACCCACATTTCGCCAACAACTTATGTCAGGTTCAATTTTTAATTTAATTTTAATTTAATCCACCAGACACTTTATTCGCAGTAATTTGACATATAGTGACTAGGAACGCTGCTGTCCATTCCGCGTTATATTATAATTCTTTGACGCCTTGTGTGACACCTGTGAAAATACTCATTACCATCACACTGGACCTACCTATGTGTGTACATATTAATGGTACATACTTTACATACGGTAAAGATATAATCAAAAAGGAGTTAGAGAATTATCCATATACTCTTTCTTGCAAGCCTTACATGCCTGAGCTGCACTGTCTTGGTTGCATGTGCCCTAAATTTAATTATAAAGTGGTAATCATCATTGCCCTGCCTTTATCCCATCTTATTTGGGGTCGGCGCAGTATGTCCTCTTTTTCCATTCTCTTCTGTCACTCGTCATCTCCTCATTAAATTAAGTAAAGTGGTAATTATAACGATAATTCGAGCTGGTATTTTACTTTTTATTTTAATATAAGTTTGAAGCTAGTTACGCGAGTGATGAAGGGTTGAACTAGAATTGCTTTAACTTCACAAAAGTTTAATTTACAAATGGAGGACCACGTGAGGTTTCTCGTGTATCCTACGTACAGACCGACTATGGAACAAATTGACCTCTATGCGGTAACGTAATCCCAGGTTGGCCACGATATTGCGGCGAGCCTCTAAATTGCATTGCTGAAACGAGATTTGGACCATGGACCATGGGCAGGGTTCAGGATGACGTAATTTTTAGATGCACGCTTGAAATAATTATGTTCGCTGGTTCTTCTCAAGAAGTATATTATTTATATAGAACCAGCAACGTAATTGTTTAGATGCATCGTTGAAATATGCTAGCTGGATTTTCTTAAGAAGTATTTTACTTGTATAATGTACAAACAGCTATCCTTTATACTTAGCATAGGAAAGATGGTTGTGTACAATCTAATATAAGTATAAAAATCTTGTGTCACCGTGTTTGATAAGAAACTCCCCCGAAACGGCTTGACCAATTGTTCTGAAATTTTTTGTGTATATTTGGTAGGTCTGAGAATAAGTCGTAGGTATTTTTTATACTATAGATTAGATAAGGGTTAAAGAACGTTTGTCGGATTAGCTAGTAAATAAATAAACATCACGAGAATAACACCCATGACAGAAAAAATTAAAGTAAGGCGGCTGTCCTGGTATCAGCATGTAACGGAGAATAGATGACAAGTAATATGCTATGCTACCAAAAGAGTAATGCGAATGGACGTTAGGGACAAAACATGGATGGAGTGCATAAAAGATTATATGAATGACAGTGTAGTTTTCGTCATTTATTTTAGAATATCAAAACATAAAATTTTCAATATCTGGTTTTCGTCTTAGGGCTTAATGTCATGCCAAAAATATCACAAAATAGCATTGACTCAATACGAGGTAAGTATCAAATGGCTGCGTCAGACAGAATATGTTGAAATCTAATTGCTCTCCTGTCGTGACCTATAAAATTCGCACTCCATCGTGATGCGGCACTTAATTCGTTTACAGTATCGATATTATTCGATATGAATACTATTATGTAAATGAAATACGATCACGAGTCGCATTGGACTAGTGTGCAACGTTATCGATATATGTATATTAATCAAATCGAAAGTACAGTATCGATATCAAAATCCTCTTCTTGTATCTATTATTTGATTAGGTTTCTAGAAATCGCTACTAGAACCCAGTTCTTGTAAATATTGCTGCCAAGCTACACAAGGAATTATTGTACTTAAAAAGTAATTAATTGATGAAAAATGAGAAAGGAATTTTCTCTTCTAGACTATTTTCAGATCAAAAAAAGTACTTTAGTATATAAATCTTCTTATTTCTAAATCTTATTATTGTGAAAGTCATATTATGTCTTGCATTTAAAATACATGGTACTATGTTACTGCAAAACAACTCTCATTCGGTCATGCAATTAGATTGTTATAGATAAAATGTATGTGTGCCTAGCTGTAGGATGTAAGACCGCAGGCGAGGTCACAATTAGTTAAGAGGGTGGTACAGAATTCCTATCTGACGTACTACATGCTTTTACGATAAGATATATTAACATTGATCGGAAAATGTCACGGGAAGATGTGACACAAAATAGCTCAGATTTCCACAAGACGGTGCAGTCTCCAAGTATTCGTTACATAAAACTTAAGGTACTGATCGACTGAGAAAATTAAACATTTTGTGGTAGTCTCATGTGCTGTGGTCTGTACCTATTAGCCTGTCTGCCAAAATTTGTAAATGCAAACTTTGCATTTTCAAAATCGCTGTGCATTCTCATAAATCCGGCCCTGCCTAAAATAGAGTGCTCCTATGACACGAGGCTTCTGAAATAGATTGGAATGCAACACAGGTGTAACGGATTCCCGCCGCTTTGCTTAATTAAAGGATTGTCTGAGTTCAGTCCATTAAATTGAATCGCACCGCTGTCTCTTGATTTTAAGCGAGAGTAGTATTTTACTTTCCACTTGATGCGATCAAACAATGGCGGAGACCTCATTAGCAAAGGTCTCGAGTTTCTTTATTCAAACCAGTTAATGTTTATAAGTGGAATTTATTTTGTCTATTTGAGATTTTCTGTTCAAAGGATTTGAGTGTCTAGAACTTTCCTAACGAATTTTCTTAACACTACACTCCAAAACTTGCATAACGGAACTTAATTATGTACGAACAATTAAGTAACACGAAGTGCCTCTATAATTTTGAACTAAACTTTTACTTGCTCAAGAAGGTAACAGTTTAGTAATACTAGGTTTCTTGATGATAAGTAACAAAAAGCCGTGTGGTGACGGCAGAGCAGAATACAATTGTCACCACCCCCGTCAGAAATAAATATAATGGACAATAGCGTTCACTTTTATTCCACGACTCTGAGTATTGAGTTTTCTTTAATATTTTTTGTACGCATGAAGAAAATTGTTTTTCACCACCTATGATGTTGATAAAGTGCAATATGATGGCAAAGCCTAAGATATTTCTGACATTCGAACTAGCCAGGGGCGAATATAGGAAAAATGTTAAGGCACAAAAAAACTGATCTCGTATTTATTTATTTTAGTTCGCAGAATTTATGAATTCACAATTCAGTTATTTTAATAATTTCCCTGGCTTAATACCCGTAATGCCCGCTTGAAAACAAGCAATATTGATACTGTGGAAGATCAGGAATGTATTATATTTATTTATTTAGAATCAAATAACTCATTCGTTTCAAGAAATTTGTCTCTTGATTGAGTTTTTCATAGTTTTCTAGGTTTTTCTTGTTCCCAAATGACTCTTCGTTGGGTTCTATGGCTTGGATGAAATTTGAAAATTGAATATAATAAAGGTTTCCTTCGGACTGAAACCAAATAAAGTTTCAGTTTCAGAGAAGGATAATTAAGGACATTTGAACCCACAGATTGAGGACAGTACTATGAGATTCTTGTTTAAAAATAATTTAAATGTTACTTAAATTATCACATAAATATTAACGTCTGTATTAACGTTTGCAGATAAAGCCACTTACCTTGCTTGCGAAGCATGGAAAAACTCGAGTTAGGTAATTTGTTTTCGTATACCAATCCAAAGACTAACCTTAGCGATCATTGCTTAGTTTATGCAATCACAGGCCGAGCACGCCCCTACTATATCAAGTACCTACATTTATTGCAAATTTCAAAAGTCGATCTTTCGAAAGCTTTGAATGAACTCTGTTTCAGACATTTTTCCACGGGGTCAGTCAATACGTTTCATGCGTGCCAAACCCTTTGTGTCCGTGCTCTCTCTAGAGGGTGGGACATTTTTGAAGTGAATTGAAATCGTTCATTCGGGCCATTCCCTTTATCTGCCTCCATCTACTTCCATTTTCGATTCGTTCAGACCTTTAGGTACATGTGACCAAGTTGACAATCAATTGATATGTGATTGCTATTTATTAGAAGTTGTGGACGCGCGGACGTTGTAAGCATCAGATATATTATTCCCTAGAGATGGTTTAACCCTTGTGTCAGTGACCCGGGTACCTTTATACAGTTTATACCACAGAGAACGCTGTGCATGGTTTATAAGCAATGTAAACATAGTTATTTGTTGTACATGAGTGCAAAGTTGTTTTTTAACCGCGTGCTAAATTTTGATGACCGAGCTAGCGAAGGATTCTAAAATTGAATCACGAGCGTAGCGAGTGATTTAAAAATTAGAATCCTGAGCGATAGCGAGGGAATCAAAAGAGCACAAGGTGAAAAATCTTTGCACTCGAGTGCAACACGTAACTTTTCATCCCCCCCAACGAGGAAATTGCAAAATACAAAAAAAAATACAATCACAACAGTTTCTGTTTTCACCCAGAAACTTCCACAACACCCTCCCATTAACCCAAAAACACTCTCAACACCCACCCAGAAACACCCACAACATTCACACCCGCAATACACACCCATCCACTCAGACACACCCAAAAAACACCCATTCACCCAGAAACACCCACAAAACACCCATTCACCCAGAAAAACCCACAAAACACCCATTCACCCAGAAACACCCATAAAACACCCATTTACCCAGAAACACCCAAAAAACACCCATTCACCCAGAAACCCACACAAAACATCCATTCACCCAGAAACACCCATTCACTCAAAAACACCCGCAAAACACCCATTCACCCAGAAACACCCACTAAACACCCATTCACCGAGAAACACCCACAAAACACCGATAAACCCAGAAACACCCAAAAAACACCCATTCACCCAGAAACACCTACAAAACACCCAATCACACCCAAAAAACACTCAATCACCCAGAAACACCCACAATTCTCACCCATCCATTCAGACACACCCACAAAAACCCATTCACCCAGACACACCCACAAAACACTTATTCACCTAGACACACCCTCAAAACACCCATTCACCCAGACACACCTCCAACAGCCACCCATTCACCCAGCCACACCCGCAACATTCATCCAGACACACCTGTAAGTACCTAATAAAAATTACTCCGAGACGGTCAATCAGCTTGAGTCAAGCACGTTGATTTTCTGTATGTTTTTGTTCCGTTGCTAGCGTAAACAAATCAAACAGACCTAAAAAGCTTTTAAATGCTTGTCTCAAGCATCAAGCAAGCGTTGTAGACGATCAAAATGTTTAAAGCAAGATTGACGCCAAGCTGATTGACCGTCACGGAACTCCTAGGTTTTAACAAATTTATGACGTGAAAAGATTTTTTTTTTAATTCTCCCTATATTTTTAGGAAGGCAAAGGGTCGAGCCCATACAGCCAAGTCTTTAGTGTATATTTTATCTGTAGTCTTATGAAATAATGAGTGGGTGAAAAGTATGAATGAAATGAATTTTACGTTAAAATATGGGTGCCACATATTTTAACGCATCTAGGGAGTGCTTGGCGCGAATTGAATGGTAACAGAGTTAATGATGGTGCTTGATGAAATGGATAAAACCACTTTTTATAGTGATCTTCACCACAACATCAAACACATCATGAGACTTATTTTCGATGATTCTGCATAATTGCACATCAACACGGATGCACAAAATCCACTCTGTAACAATTTTTGAATTAGTGAAAATAAATCTGACTGACACCACGAAACGCGCCAAACACTCCTCGACGTGAAAAGAAAATGGCGCGCGCAAAGCAAATTACAAAAAAATTACACCAAGAAGGTTCCGAGTCTGAGTTTTTAACAAATTAAAATAGGTTGCATGACAATTTCGGCACCATGGAGGTAGAAATAAATATGTATAATGATGTTTTGAATTCACAAACTCATTGCACACGATGTTCTAAATTCAAATTTACTTTAACCTCTAGAGGATAAAAACGGCTTTTGCACTCAGATATCGAAGAGCAAAAACGCCTTTTCCGAGATGGTGGGATGAAAATTAAGATTTGCTTGTAGGTTTTAGGTTACACATACTTTGAATAATGTTATTGTAGTAAAGCTAAAAAATTGACGATCTGTGGCGATCAAAGCGGAGGAGAGGTGCACGGTAGGTACATGGTTATCGGCGCGCAAGAAACACTGAATCCATTAAATGCACCGTGCTTGATATTGACACTTGACTTACCTACGAGTATGTTTCTTTATATTGTACGAAGTTGTGTTTTGAGTTTATAATTATTTCATTATGAGTATTGAAGCGAGTACTTCTAAACAAAGATCATGTGTTCGAAGATATGACTCAACAGAACTACTAGCAATATTAGCGGAATCTTCTAGTGATGAAGGTGAGTTTGTAGCTTCTGATAATGAACATGATTATATTCATACATACATAAATCACGCCTTTATCCCCGAAGGGGTAGGCAGAGGTGAACTAGCACCCACGTTTCGCCAATTATGTTAGGACCCATGTAATAGGTTGCGAGCCTATTGCCATATATCGGTCACAAAAGTCGCAGCACATTGCTAGGTGGTACAAGAGGAACGCTGCTGCCCACTCCTCATCTATCACTGTTTTATCCTTAGTCGCCTTTTACGACACCCACGGGAGAGATTTGGAGTGGTGACATTTGATTTCTAATCTTGATTGTATTCTTTCTTGATTGTATTCTACTGATGATTATATTCCTTTGGTTGAAGAAGGTAGATCTGAAATTTCGTATGTTGAGCAAGAAGCTGAAATCGAAAATGATATTGGAATGGATAAGCTGTTAGCAGAATATACCGCAAAACGCAGAACGAATCCGTGACCTTTACAACTTTTTACAACATCATTGATATTGCAGCTTTGGCAGTTACATGGAACATAACCCACATGTCGTCCCAAGTGACAGACGTAGAAAGTTTTTGAAACCATTGAGTCTACAACTGTGTGGCAAAAATATAGAACAAAGATCAAAAATTGTATTGTGACATCAAAATTACATGTGAGATCGGCAATGCAGGACGTGCTTGGCCATGAACTAAGGCTTTCGATTTCTTCTGGATCTACAACTTCTGTAAGACAGACTAGATGAGATTCTACAGGCCGAGAACTCAAACGCAAGCAAAGAAAAATGCGAAAAGCCTGCACTAACTGCAAAAAACCAGTTTGTGATGAACATGCAGTAACTTGTCCAACATGTAACACCTGCTTCGAGAACTATGCCAATTCTGTGTAAACAAACAATTTATAGAAATAAAACATTTTAACAAATTTATAATAATTCATTTTTGTACGAAATAATAAAAACTCTTTTCATAGTCATACAAAACACAAATAGGTACCCGGGTGCCTTGTCACTCTATTGTGAGTTTAAAATATATTTTGGTTTCCACAAAACATGTTAAGAGTTGACTAGGTCAAATTATCAAAGAAATATATAATTTACAAATAGTTAAGAGCTCTAAGGAAATCACAGCTACTTACAAGGCGTAAAACATACTTTTATTTAAATTTGAAAATGCTAAAGGTACCCGGGTACCTCGTCACTCACATAAGGGTTAAATAAAAACAAGACCAGGCGCTTGTGTTAGTTGAAGTTAAAATATAGTAAATATTATCTCTCATAGGTGATGATGCAATTAGTCATTGTTCAAGAAACTGATCATATTCACTTATGTTAATGGATGTAGGTATAAAGATAAATGTTCGGCAGGGTCCGGGTACTATAATTATCGAAACCCTATCGTGCTAAGAAATAGCTGCTACATCTTGATCGAGAATATTTTAGTAGTTATTTTCCATAACACAACCCCGAAGGGTTTACAACATGTTTCATTTCGTTCAATCATAATTATTGGAAGACTCCAATATATACCAAGCCTTATAAATAAGAATTCGTAAACCTTAATAAAAAATATTGACTTGGCATTGTTTGCAAATTGACAAACTACTAACTGCCTTAACATACTACACGTAGACTAACTAATTAATTTGTCTTTAATAGAAAGAAACCGAACTCAGAACATTTTTGAAAAATTATGTCTTTTAGTGGCACTATAATAAAAACTTAATATGTCCAGAACGAACACATAGCTAAGACTGGCTATATAAGTCCTTGCTCCTTTATTCTTAACAGTGGTAAGGGGACGGATATACCATGTATAAAGTATACATGGTTAGCCGTCCTCTTATTATTAATAAAATTATATCTATACATGCAAGGAGGTATGGAAATTAAATTTCCGCCTTTAGGGGGAGCAGACATGGTCTGCTCCCCCTAAAGGCGGAAATACTAGAGCTAACTGAAAAATATATACATATTTGTTAAATGTATCCATATACGATAGTGGTCAATTTTGTGCCGTTTTCCTCTTACGGCGGGTCCCAATATTTTATCAACAGTTTAAGATCTATAGATGTATTACAGCTTAGTTGCTTAGCAACTTCTGTTATTTATCGTAATATAACAAAAAATGCCAGGGGCCTACCGCGTAACTCGATTGCTGATGATAGCTATATTGCAATGCACTGCTTACGGCTATGGCAGCCATCCTGAATTTTTAGGCGGCACGGATTTTGTGCCAAATTCATACAAAATCATTCGGTGGTCGTTCGTTCAAAGGTATCGCTAATAGTATAGGTACATTTGGTGAGAAATGACAGCATGACGTCATAAACTATAGCTTTTGCTTTAGCAATCGAGTTAGGCGGTAGGCACACAGGTCACTAAACTTTAGTCAGCTCACTTTTAAATGTGGATAGAATATTGGGACCCGCCGTAAGTCTTTGGTACACGTAGCGGAGTCAGTCCGTAGCAATTCGTAGCAAGCTACCTACTGACTCCGCGTATAATACTACTTAGGTATGTCATCTTTCTGGTCACATTGAATTTTATATCTGATAGGCATATTAATTGGACTAATGTTATTTATTTATTCAATTTTAATGTTTACAATAATTTGTAATACACTTATTGTATAGAGATTTGTTAGGGTACTTATTAGGATACTGGTTTAGCATTATTGAGTAACTACTCGTACTTTATGGCCTTTAGGGGGAGCAGACATGGTCTGCTCCCCCTAAAGGCGGAAATACTAGAGCTAACTGAAAAATATATACATATTTGTTAAATGTATCCATATACGATAGTGGTCAATTTTGTGCCGTTTTCCTCTTACGGCGGGTCCCAATATTCTATCAACAGTTTAAGATCTATAGATGTATTACAGCTTAGTTGCTTAGCAACTTCTGTTATTTATCGTAATATAACAAAAAATGCCAGGGGCCTACCGCGTAACTCGATTGCTGATGATAGCTATATTGCAATGCACTGCTTACGGCTATGGCAGCCATCCTGAATTTTTAGGCGGCACGGATTTTGTGCCAAATTCATACAAAATCATTCGGTGGTCGTTCGTTCAAAGGTATCGCTAATAGTATAGGTACATTTGGTGAGAAATGACAGCATGACGTCATAAACTATAGCTTTTGCTTTAGCAATCGAGTTAGGCGGTAGGCACACAGGTCACTAAACTTTAGTCAGCTCACTTTTAAATGTGGATAGAATATTGGGACCCGCCGTAAGTCTTTGGTACACGTAGCGGAGTCAGTCCGTAGCAATTCGTAGCAAGCTACCTACTGACTCCGCGTATAATACTACTTAGGTATGTCATCTTTCTGGTCACATTGAATTTTATATCTGATAGGCATATTAATTGGACTAATGTTATTTATTTATTCAATTTTAATGTTTACAATAATTTGTAATACACTTATTGTATAGAGATTTGTTAGGGTACTTATTAGGATACTGGTTTAGCATTATTGAGTAACTACTCGTACTTTATAGTAAGGGTTAAAATAAATGTAACCACCGCTTGTTTTTCAAAAACAAGGTTAATTTAATTATTGTGATGTAAACTCTTAGCATTCAATGGATTCACCGTGCGGGTGCCGGGTAGCGGATGCATAGTGTGGCAAAGAGGGGAGTCAGTGGGAGCGTCTGGGACTTGTGACCCAAGTGAAGGCCCCTTCACAAGTAGTCAACACTCACCTTCGCCAGCCCGACTCCTCTCTCTGCCTAGCCATAATAATCGACATCTCTCTTTGGTCGGTCCCTCATATCTAAGGATCGTGGTCAGCTTCGGAATTACATCTGGAGCGGACGATCTGCCTCCACCGGTTCCTATCCAGCGCGCTCTTCACAACTGTGTAGAACTGTGAGGACGATGAGTCTTTTACTTGATCGGTCCATCTTGTTGGTGAACGACCGCGAGATCGTTTGCCTTCGGTATTTCCAACTACAATCAGTTTTTCAAGACTTTCATTGCCTCTGCGCGCTGTGTGGCCGAAATAAGAAAGGATACGCTGTCGGCATATGGTAGACAAGCGAGTTCCGATTTGAAGTTGGGTCAAAATGGATGCATTTTCAATAATCGACATAAAAACGTGTAGATATTTTTTTAATTAATTCGAGTTTTTTTTAACATTTCACCTTGCAGTCACAAAACTGTCGTATATTCTGTAACATTCGGTATTGGATACCGACTCTTTGCAGCGTTATGTTTGATGTTGCTTATTTGGCGTAGCCAACGTTTCAATAACCGGTGGTGTTTACTAAAAATCAGCGTCATGTTTTATTCAACGACGTGTGTAGCTGATTGGTTTTGGGCGACTTGACTTTGGAGGCAATATTTGTGTTGTTTCAGACAATTTGGTGAAATGTATTCTTTTTGATCTATCAATATTTAAAAACGTTGTTTTAGAATCATCACAGCGCCCGAAGTGAAATCCTCTTTTAAATTTTTTTATTCACTAGCACGCATTTAAAATTTGATTTAAATTTTTTATTAGGCTATTGGTTTTTCGACATGCTTTATTAAATTATGAAAAAGGAAGATTAAAGAGTGATTCTAGTAGTGGTATCATATTCTCGCAGAAGCCATTTTGCGAGAATATGAGAATATGAAATCGGGTGTCAAATTTATATCGAAGAAATAGGCAGAGGTATCATATTTTTCCAACTAAATTAGGTTACATGTAATACAATAAATTGCGAGCCTATCGGTATGTATCGGGAACGTAAATCGCAGTATATTGCTACAAAGAACACATTTATAAAATAATCAAAGTAATAAGTATATTGATAGGTGCTACACAGTAGTCAGTATTGAAGCACGATGTTGGCCTGGATTGTTTTTATGTGCCAATATCTTAAGCTTACCTTATTTAATAAATGACTTTTCAACGAATCATATAGAAGGATCGTATAAGACATCATGCTGCCAAAAACGTGATTTTCCAGTAATGCTTATTTGCTACTCAAATATTCGCTCGTAATTCAAAATGTCTTTGAATGTTTGCTCAGAGTGTTCACATTGTTCACAGTCGTTCGCGTGCGGGCTTGGGCCTACCCGACCCAAGCAATTAAACATCGTTTAATTTACTAAACTTTTCCCTCGCGACATAATTTAAGACACATTTTTTAGTTAACATGCCTTTTTGAATTCAATTTGTAGCTGTATTAAAATCCGTGTGACAGACCAGAATACAATTATCACTACCCCTAATCTGGGCTTTGAATAAGGTGACTAAGGGTTAGAACATGATAAGGAATGGTCAGGAGCATCCATGTTATACCACCTAGTAATATTTAAAATTTACGTGCACCAACGATAACATTCGGCTAGGCTACTATTACATGGGATCTAATATAGTTGACGAAATGTGGGTGTTAATACACGTCTGTCTACCACTTCGGTTTTGACAGGGGTAATGTATGTATTAAAATTAATATATTAGAAGATTTTACAGAAAAATGAACTTTGCTACGTCGATAATCGGTCTAAATAAGCCTACCTCCAATTTTACCTACGTAGGACCATGTTAATTATAGGCCGTATATAAAGGTCCTAGTTTAGGTACGTCGTGCACTGCAACTTAATACTTGTTCTTGCCCTAGGGCTTTACAAATAATGTAACTACAAGTACCTAAGAAAATTCTATTCCAGCTTAAGAAAGATAGATGCTTCTGTATTAAAAAAAAACATTGGTACCTCTATTGCGTTCAGTGTTGTCTTAAGCTATTTTCCAAGTTCACATATTTTACGTCACTATATTTTTGCAAGATCTAAATTAATGTATTTGAATACGTACCTGTTTTGACCAACTTGAAGGTGACTTGCTGCTGGTTTCTGAGCTGATCATTGTGGTTCGGGTGAGTGAGCTCACGCAGAGCCATCTCTATCGATGGCTGCTGCATGGTGCGAGTGCGCGAGGGCGACCGCTCTCTCGACAGCTCTCTCGACCGACTCAACTTTCGGAAGAAACTGACTTTCTTCGACTTTGTTCCTGACAAGGCAAAAACATTTGTTATATTAATATAAAGAAACAGAAAATTTCTTCATCAAAACCTAGGGTTAGTAAAAACTCAAATCACACAAACCTCTAGTTAGTTCAAACTCACATTCAATGCTTCAAGTAGTCGTTTTATATTATAATCTAAGTTGTTTTATAACACATTTGTTAGATTCAACCGCAAAACCACGCTCATTCAGAAACCTTCATTGGGAGAGTGCAGAGGCGTCGGCGTCGAGTGCGTGGAAGTTCGCCCCGACGGCGTGGGTGAGATACTGGCCGGTTCCGAGTAAGGTCGTGGGGGCAGGAGACTAAGAGAGGACGTTGCCGGGGACGGAAATGATGGGAAATGCGCTGCGGACACATCTGGATGCCGGTCCGGCTCAGGAGTCGTCACGCGAATGTTGGCGCCGAACTGCGGCGTGCTGGCCACTTGGAAGAGGGCATCGAAGTCACGGTCGAATATGTTTTTTCTAGAGAAAGCGGGCGTGGGCAGTGGAGCTGGCAACTCAAACTCGTCGGGTGCAGGAGTTCGGACTATCTTCCCGAATTCATTGTCCTCTTGGCGAGCGAGCTTCTTGAAGAGCTTCGCCTTGGTCTTCTGCTTGGGAGGTCGTTCGAGCGACAGCGTCGGCGACGCCGGCGCGCGCTCCGGAGGCTCAGGGGGCGCCGTTTTGAGGGAAGACAAGCTGCGGGGGGAGGTGGGCCGGGCTGGGGGGTGTGCACTAGATGGCGGGGGGAGCAGCGGCCCGATTAGGACGTCGAGCGTAGGCCGCTGCCGGGGCCGGGGCAGCGAATGCGTTAAGTATGTAAGGGAAACTACTTCATCCGCAGGATATATTACGTACATCCCTGGTGAGACCGCATCGCGCCGGCCCCTCGCGCCCTCCGAAGAGGTTCACGCGCGTCACTCGAGCTTCTTACTACTAATTGTTTAGGACGACACTTTTTAATGACGCTGACAAAAGTTCGGGGGACTTTCGACTGGGAGTTGAAAGTTTATGGAAGTGGAATGTTTCTAAAGTAGCGTCACTTTTGCGCAAAGGTGTCGAAGAACGATTAAGGAATGTTTATGAGAGGGGTCTCGAGCCTTGTATTGGGGGTAGGGAGGGACTTTCTTCTCGTTGTTCCAGCCCCAAGTCCGAACAAAGCATCTTCATCCTAGGAAAATAAATATGGTCTTTTAATTGATATAAAATTACTTGATTTAAATGGCAAGCCACTCAATATTGAGTGAATCAAATGTTTCTTTTTTACAAAGTTAATCTGGAACAAAGGAAACTAGATAAAGAACCACTAATTAAATTGTACAACATTTTATTTCTGCTTAGTATTAATTTGTATTTCGCCTTTAACGCTTCAATTTAAAACAATAAGATTATGGAAATGTTCATCCTCTGGACAGTGGATAATGTCTTTTTCTAGAAAATTGTTAAAAAGGATTCATCATTACTTTGAAAAGAAAAATGTAGTCAAATATAGAGCACGTGATCTAGCTGAGCCTTATTTCTCCTGATGTATATCTGATGTATTGCTTAGTTAATAATTCTCATAGTAATTAAACAGGATTGACATAAAATACCAGTAAGTAGCTGCAGACACCCTCTTTTTTAATTAAAAACCATTATTTTATAATTTTTCTATGGGTCAGATCGCTGGCAATTGGCTTAGAGGTCCCTGTTTTCAATCCCGGTAGGGCCAAATGTTTGTGTAATAACTACATAGAACATTGTTTACATGTCATATCGATTTATATCTAGTATAACTGATAAGTATCTAATTTGTCCGTCATCTTGTATCCATAACAATAGTGCTTATATTTACTTTGGGCTAGATATTATCTAGCCCAAAGTAAATATAAGCACTATTATAATAGTAATATTTCTTATACGTTTGTATAAGAAATATTACTATTATGGTGCCGAAGTTTTTATTAAACATAGTTTATTGCCAGCATTCGAACGAATGGACTGAATCATGCCAAAATAATACAATAGGTGGGCTAGTCTAGTCATTCTTTGTGATTTGTCTTTTTGATACCGTAAAGGTAAATATAGTATTAGCAGGAAAGCTTCACATTTTTTCCGTGGGACAAAGAAAATCTTTTCAACAAACAACAGCGGATTTGGGATTTTACGTAAATATGTGTTAAGCGTATGCCTCTGAGGCGACACGTGGTGGCCGCATTTGATGTCCGTAAAAACGCTCACCTTATATTTCCTAAAATAGCCTATTCATCGGTAAATAGAAATGATTTTAGTGAAGAGTCTTCAGTTAATTTTCGCATGTTTTGGCTATAAATTTTCATAATTTCTAAACCTATCGGATTCATACAATTCCGGTTAGACAGGTAAAAAATATCGATTTATCCCAGAAATTCAGTCGGGGTTGAAGTTTTATACATAAATCACGCCTACATCCCCGAAGGGGCAGGCAGAGGCAAATCCGCATCCACGTTTCGCCAATTATGTTAGGTCTCTTTTAATAGGTGGCGAGCCTATTGCTATTTATCAGGCACGAAAAACGTACATTGGTAGGTGGTATAAGAGAAACGCTGCTGCCCATTCCTCATCACTTTTTTAACCCTTACTCGCCTTGTACGACACCCGCGGGAGAGATTTGGGGTGGGTACAATTGTATTCTGCTCTACCTAACGGCTTCAAGCTTCATCTAATATTAATATCACAATTTTGATTAGACTAGTACAAAGAAGTATGCTCGAGCATTATTTAGGGGCAAAAGTGTTCTGAAAATCCGTAGAACGCTGTGAGCAGGGACTTTCAAGAGGTACTACAGCTTCCCAGCCATTGTGGGTACACTTGACCCACGGGCCACCCGCTCGGCTTACTTCTAATTAGTATTACATGTTACAGT
Organism: Cataclysta lemnata; assembly: GCA_963931975.1. NCBI lineage: Eukaryota > Metazoa > Arthropoda > Insecta > Lepidoptera > Crambidae > Cataclysta > Cataclysta lemnata. Next base: position 7,167,902 of record OZ008343.1, read on the forward strand.
CATGTCAAACGACTTAAAAATGAAACAAAAAGTTGAATGAAAAGTCGTGACGTTGGCGGGTAATTTTTAATCTGTTCGCATGTAGGAAAGTTTGAGTTTGACATTAAGTACTCATTAAATTGACGTCTCTGAGTGGGGGGGGGGGGCAGTTAGACTTAAAATACAGAACTTTATAATTATAAGTACCTACTCTTATATGATCTTTGTGCATTTTCCAAGAATAATCTAAAACACAATAAAAATATTCTGTACGGGAAATTTTAAATAAACCAGAATAACAGAAGAACAACAGAGTACTATAGATGACAATAAAATGTATTTTGTTACTATTTAAATCCATCAACGATCTGTGCATTATGTCTGTATGATTCCAGTTTGAAATAGACGACATTTTTAATCTTATATTATAAAATTGTGCATTTATATCCTGAACATTTTCAATAGTCTGTCTCGTTTTAGTTATACGGTTCTGCAGTGCTCTAGGAATATAACTGCGGTGGGTCTAGCCTATAAATTCATCTTGGCTCATTTCTATACAGACGGGATAGCTAGCTGTTCTGGCGGCTTATGATTCGAAATAGAGTGTACCTATTAAAATAGTAAATGAATGGTTAATACAAAGAAACATAGTTATGTAAAAAAAACTGTAATTTCCACTATTTTTTTCTTGTATATGTTAAAATGCTCAAAGAAATTATATAGTTAAAATTTCGAGATGCCATCCATTTAACAATATATACATTTTGAATTGTATTTTTTTTCTATTTAATTTTATATGGATGATATTAGAGTTTTATATATTATAGTTTTATTTGGATGATGTTAACAAGCAAGCAAGCCCTTGCAAAATATCTCAGTGAAGCCCAAATGTTGAATCTTGGCTATGCGTGAGAAATCCACATGCTGAGCATTCCATATTTCAAAATGAACTTGGTGATTCAGTCGGTAAAATCTCTCAAATCAAATTTTATATTCATGAACAGCTGTTACAGTGGAACCGCTTGTGATGTATAAAATTGTGTTGCGCTAGGAAATACGAATGCTGATTTTAGTGTTTTGCATTTCCTCCCGAATTCATTACCAAGTCTGATTATTGAACTCTTTTAAGGCAGTTTGTTTCCAAATCGGCATTTATTGTGTTAAATGTTTGCATTTCTCTCACTTAGATGACTGGATAAGAGGTCCCATTTAAATATAAATAGGTGTAGTAATCTTATGAAGTCGTGACCTTCACAGTTGTGAATAAACTGTGCTTGGTGATATAATTATTTGCTAAAATTAAATAATACACTGTCAGTGGCGACAAAATTTTATTAACAATTTAGTGCCTTGTACGTTGGTAAAACTGACGTGGTAGCAGCTATTACCACACAATCACTGTCGTTGATATAACATAATACCTAAGCATTGATATACTTTGATACTTACATCTAATTGTAAACAAGTCATGTATTTAAAGCAGTTTCTCTGCTGATTATATTAACTAGATTCGATGTAATTATAGTAATGAACGAATTAATCGCAGCTAACTGAAATGTCAAGATAAATTTGTGGTTAATGTTCTATAATTAAGGACTTAGATGTGATTTACGCCTATAATGAAAATTAGTAACCCTAAGATTTATTATAATTTTATTTTCAGTATACTGCATATTCCCAGGGATTGTGCTTGGGAAAAAATAATTGCTCACTCATAAATCATTAACGTAAATTGTGGAAATTTCATTAAAATTAGACCGAGTAATTTGCTTGACGCGTGTTAAAATAATTAATCACAGTAATTGCCACGTTGCGGCTTTACGTGAGCCTTTTGATAGTTTTAATTCTAAATTAAGTTGCCGAAATGCAACATTAAGCTGGTACATTTATTCAGAGCGGACTAAATACTGTTGAAACTAATTTGAAACAAATCACACGAATTCAATTAATTCATAATAATTATGGATTTAAATCGCTATAGAAATACTATTAAGTTATGTACAAATTAAAAAGGATCTGAATATTTGAATTGTCTTTGCTACATCATCGATATGAAATGTCATGCCTGGGCATAAAGCAAAAGATGAGACTTGAAAATGCTACAATGTTGAGAAAGTGTTTTGTAATGAGGAACTCAAAAGCAATATAAAATAAAAGCAGTGACGCGAATGAGTGAATGAACGGGGTCGAGTGAGGGTCACAATGGGACGGACTTCTATGCTCATTATACCGAGAATTTGAGGGCGCGTGAAAATATTTTCCTCCGTGTGCTGTTTTTAATGGTAATCTTAGAACGTGATCTTTATGTTTTTCTGTGGAAAGCTTTGTTTACCCTGTCTGTGTTTTTGTAATGAACTCCCCAATTACGACTGTAAAAATAATTATGTATTACTTGGCTTTTGTTTGAACATTATATAAATTTAATGATACAAAACTAACTACAAAGAACAAGAGTAAATATTCGATTCGATAATAATTTTTATCTTCTCGAAATCGCGTCGTTATTAAATTGTTCAGTAGTAGCAAAACTTTATTTTTTTTATTCCGACCCTGCTGTAAATAATATTCTTACTTATATTGCATTTTAAAGAAATTGGTGATGAGAACAATGAAATTATAAGTTAAATTTAAGCAGCTAATTTAAGGCATTGTTATATATACCTTTTTAATAGTATTAATATAAAGGTATTGTTAGTAGTTTAGTAACAACAGTAGTAGTATGAACAAACACTAAGTCTGCTTAATTAGGAAAATCGGTAAGTCGAGCTACCTATAACTAATGAGCTTAAGTGTAATCCCAATTTCAAAGATTTTATGACCACAAACATTGACTAACTACAATGTGTATGTACTAATATTTGTAACTTAATTATTATTGAAACCCCGAGATCATTAAGCTGAAGATCCTCTACACAACCACTTATTATCAGGTTTAGTGTATTCTCAAGTTGCACAAATAATTCACAGACAAACGCCTTTGAGCTTTGACACTGACTTATTAACTGAAATAATAATATTGATAATTGTTTCGTAGAGTACCTATAATAATTTAGTTAGTTATATAATGTTATGTTAGAGTCCCTACTAAAGAAGGGACTCTAACATAACATTATATCGTTTTAAGAAATTTTCTGATAAGCGAATATAGGACGGAGCAAAGCAGCGGGCTCCTAAAATGCTTTTGCCAAAGTCTGTAAAGATATAAATAAATTTATCATTCAATATCAAGATAACTTTCCCTTAAGATGATATAAATAAAGCTACCTACTGCCTTTACGTTCAATGTGTAAGATGAGGATTAAAGTAATCGTCACCCAATCAAAATGTTCCGCTCGAATGAGTCAAGCTATAAATTGATTTCAATAAACAGTCCATTTATTCGAAAAGACGAAACATTTTCAGTAACTGAGCCCAGCAACTTATTTAATTGGAGATTGTTGTGTTTATAAACGTTTCAAGATAAATCAGTTACAAAAGATTAAGTGAACTTGTCATAACTTTAGAATTCAGTTATACTAGCAAGTTTTATATAACAGGCATTACCTACGAAGCTATTAATTAATATTTAAAAAAAACCTTATTATTATATTAGTACGCGGCTAACTGATTGACGTAGACTTAATAAGATTCATCGTAACACTTCATTATAATAATTATCTGTGAATAAATTAAAGATTAACGCTACAAAATAGAGTACTACGCAGTTAACGTTAAGTTGGGAAGAACTGTAATTAATAAATTAAGGAATTTACTGCCAAGGTAGACATTTCTAAATACCAATCAAACTATAGTAGGTCGAAATATTAAGCTTCTATAGTAGGTATAGACGTCAAATCGATTTTTCTTTTTATTTCGATCATAGTTATCTGTCATTGATAGCTTCAGCGATGCACATGATGTATTGAGGTAAGCAAAAGTTGGCAGTGATGTATGTGATGTGTAAGTAAAGCAGTATTACTACTGTGTGAATATAGCTTAATGTATCAAACTGATTGAAAGATGGAGTATATTGTGAGTGAAGTTCAAACTGAAATCTAAAACTCTGGAGACTTACACATATCACTCAATAAACAAACCTTATAGTTAGGCCAAGAGTGATAACGCATGTTAAAGTTACATCACTCAATATTGCTACTGGTGAACAAAATGATTTTTTTCTAAGTTTTACAAATTCATTTATTTGAAGATTTAAATTATCCTTGATAAATAACAACCCGAAATGCTGATCACTTAAAAAGGTAATAATTGTCCCCAGTTTTACGGAATACAGACTGAGTCCGCACATAACACATTTGCAGGCATACACATTACTTAACGCGTGCATTGGAATATTCATGAAGGTTTTAGAAAATAAAGCGCCAAATACAAATCTGCACTACCATAAATGACAGATCTATCTGCAGAAATATAACATTTCGCTGTATTCATTGTTAGAAGTTGTCATTTAACAGGATTTAATAGAATTTGGTTATATTGTATGTGGTAAAAAATCCATCTTCCCGCCCTTATCCCGCTCTAAGCGGGGTCGGTCTTTCTATCCTTCACCAATTTATCATCTACTCCTCTCGCTATAATAATCTACTTTACAAAACCCATCCATCTCTTATTTGGTCTTCTTCTCCTTCTACGTCCTTCCACATTCATGCCGAACATATCTTTCATCTCTTCGCATAACATGACGAAACCCTCCAAGTCTCTTACTCTGCAGTCTGTCAGCCACTGGCGCTACTTTCAAATTATATATGTGGTAAAAAATCCATTATTATCAAGGAATGAATAAACACAGTCCTTAATAACCCCCCGTATGGTGACGGCAGAGTAGAATACAATTGCCACCATCCCAAATCTCTGCCGTGGGTGTCGTACAAGGCGACTAAGGATAAATCAGTGCTGAGGAATGGGCAGCAGCGTTCCTCTTATACTCGTACAACCTAGCAATATGCTGCGACTTTTGTGCCCGATAAATGGCAATAGGCTCGCCACCTATTGGAGACATGGGACTTGAGATAATTGGCGAAACGCTAGTGCTGGTTCACCTCTGCCTATCCCTTCGGGGTTATAGGCGTGATTTATGTATGTATGTGTATGTTAATAACCCAAGGTAATTAGGTTTGTATATTTTTATTTAGAAATATCTAAGAATCAAATAACAATCATGTAGTCTTGCAAAAAAGCCCAGAAATACAAACATCGGTAGCGAGAGTCATTAGTACGGGAAACTAGCTGTTGTGGACTGAAACTCATTTCCGTGACACATCGGTTTCCGATATCATTTTATGACGATGGCTACACCGCATAACGATTTGTGTTCAAGTCGATTTCTGCATAAAATGTTCATTTGTTATTTTTGCATACATAATTTCGTGAGTGATGTTCCGACACCTATTGAGGCTTAATAATAACATACTCTGTGTATAACTACTATTATATTAATATTTTAAAATTTATCCTGTAACTATTATATCAAATATGACTGAATCATTCTAAAGTACAGTCAGTTGTCGTGTAAATTTAGCTACAACTTCAAGAAGACATTCAAATGTCCAATGCTATATGAAGAAATAAACAAATACTGACATCTATCCTCTGTTCCTTCCCTATTGTCCTCACCAGCCCTTAATGTCCCCACTTCTGGGACACAGGCCCATGAGGAGAGAATATGGGCCATTCGCATTTTCATGGGGCAATGTCCGGACATTGTTTTTCTTATTATAGAGTCAATTAGTGGACAATCCCCGCTATTCATCTCATTATCTCATAATAAACAACAACGTGGGCTATTTGCAAACAGGTCTCTAAATAAATACCAAAATAGAATAAGGTTACTTGAACGTGTACCGATAAGGTGAAGTGATACTTAGAAATAATTAACAGCTTGAAATATGAGTACATGGATAACAAAAGCAGCGCCTACGTTAATGTTTATTACGGGTACATGGGACCTAACATAATTGGAGAAACGTGGGTTTAATTCACCTCTGCCTACCTTCCCTTCGGCAATACATAGGCGTGATTTATGTATCTACTAGTGGTCACCCGCGGCTTCGCTCGCGTTAATGTCCGTTGTTATATAGCCTTCCTCAATAAATGGACTATCAAACACATAAAGAATTTTTCAATTTTAACCAGTAGTTTCTGAGATTAAGCTCTTCAGCTTTATAATATTAGTATAGATGATAAAGATCTAAAAGGATGATCCTTGATTAAGAAATTTTTTTTTAATGATCCATGATCGTTACTGTTTTACAGAGTAGTGGGTAGAAATCCGAAGAGGATGACATCTCTAGAAATTTTAACATTCTAACACAAGATGCCTCTTTACTGCGAGACCGGCGTAAACTGATACATTTACGGTAGCACTTAACAACCGTATCCGTAGCACATTTCCCAAACAAACGCCAAAGTCATGTCGAAAAATGGGTCATTTTCGAAGTTGTAAATATTTTATTGCTATTTTATGGATCTCACAATACCATCGGCGTGCGATGAACTGTTTAATTATTTGTTAGTTGTTGTTTGAAGGGAGCTACGCTTATTTATTTATGGTGCCAATACTGGTGTATTGATAGCTGGGTAACCATTTAAAACATTGCTTGGTTATTTAATTTTTTCTTTTCTTGTGAAGTATACTATAGAGGTAACCCATAGAGGTTATTTTGAAAATAGCGGCGTTTACCTTGCGGTTACATAATGAACTTTGGAAAACGCTAAAGCAAGAGTGGATTTTGTAGTTAATAATTTTAAATTTAGTTTAATATAATTTTAATTTAAGTTCATTATAATTTTAAACACTAGTTTTCATAATTTATGTAATATTATGTACTAATGCATCAGTATTTTCAATATTAAGCTAAGAATGTTTATAATAACAACTTAGATGAGTGAGCTATTTCGGCTTTTGATGTATCAAAGGCTCGACAACACAATTGAGGTAAATTTGCAAGCGGTATTAGGGCTTATTTGATGTAATTTAGGGAGTATGATTTTGCAATGACAAGATTATTTTTGGAAAGGAATAAAAAATTCATTTCGTTTATGTATTTTTGAAGAGCTTTCTGATCAAATGCTACAAATACATACACGTATACTTTAATAATGGTCATCTCTGCAACATTTAGTCTGGTCTTAGAGTAAATTGGGTGAGTAACAGATGTTTTTTAAAGAAAACAAATGTTTTTATTGATAGTTTTAATAGCTGTGTCTTGCGGTCCTTTGGAGCGAGAAACCACCTTCTTCTTCCTGGTCGGCGTTGGCGGGTCGGCGCAGTATGTTTCGTCTTCCATTCACATGTCAGACGTCATCAAGCCATCCACTCCATTTTGATTCATATCATCCATCCCACCGTAAAGGTGCTAGTGATGAATGAATTTATAGAAAAAAGACGAAACGGACCATGTCGAGAGACCTATGAACGGATAGAGTGATTAGAATGACAACATTCTAATCCATACTGCTCAAGGTTTTTGCTTAGATTTTACAGCCGGCCGCCTGCCTGACACCAACTCTCGTTGGGTATGCTGTTGTTGGTGGTTTGCCCTCCACCATTCGGGTGCCCCAAGGTGCTTATTGGTCTGCACCGGGCAATCTCCCTTAGTCGACTTTTACGACACCCATGGGATGAGTTGAAGCTGGCCTATTTTGCGTTATTTGTTCGCTCCCAGGCCAGCATAGAAGGAAGCGAGAAACCATCGGAAAACGAAATTATGTTCAATAGCGCACCAAAATTTAGGTAAACCGTATCGAGTAGTGATATTTTAGTGCTTAGCTATATTTACTTTCACCTTTCGTTAAGGAGGTTTTCTATTTTAAGCTCGAATCGTTTTTGAAGGCACCGCCAAGGCCCTATACTCTAATACTCTCACTCAAAATATCAAATAGTTAGATCTTACGGTTAATTGAATATCATTTACATTTAACAATAACTTCAGAATTTGTATCTTTATTGACATACTATTACTTGACGTTGAAAGTTATTGACATCTTTCAATTTTAAATTATTAATTATTGTAAATGACTTTTATGTAAAGGGAGAAAAAAACCTGACTGAGTTTCTTGCCGGTTCTTCTCAGGACCGGGCCTCCTGGTAGTTTGTGAACGGATTGCGTAAACTTCTTGTCTTGACGATTCATGAGTGTATTGTAATCATACCAGATTTGAATAAACGAATTTTTAATTGATTTTGACAGTACAGTCGGCATCTTAAAAATATTACCATTATAAATATTATTCTAGACAGGGAAGAACTTGCCCTTCATTTCACCTGATGGTAAAAGACGATAACGGCCGAAGATGGAATCGAGTTTCACCTGAAACCCTCAACCACAGAGGGACTGCCTATCTTATCACACATTGTCGGAACACAACAATGCTGTTAACATTATTATATTGGCGACAGATTTTGATTAGATGGTGGTAGTTAGAACTAGCTAGCCAGGCGGACTTGAAAGAAGTCCACCACTAACCAAACTGAGTACAAATTTGTACTCACCTGAGGATCGAACCCTGGACCACCGGATCTCAATTCCGGATCTTATTTCCTAATTAATTAATGTCATACCAACGAGACCGCAAGAACAGTAACAGGTGCCACCGTTTTGAATGAATAGCTATTGTGACAAGATAAATAAAATATAGATTTGAATTGGGTCTGTAAACTTTTCCAACTGCCGTGAGACAAAGGGTAAACAAACTTCCGGAGTTTCCTTATTGGCAACAAGTCAAAACATTGTGTACGGTGAACATCACAAGAGACTTTAGTACTCTACCATACCGGATAAATATTTCGGAAACATGGTGGGTGCTATTAGGGGTTTATAACTAATAGAAACATATTTTCTTATATTAAAATTTTAACTTTTGTGTGATATTTACTTAGTTTTTTTTATGCTAGACACGGAAGATCTTGCCCTTCATCTCACCTGATGGTAACCGACGATAAAGGCCGAAGATGGATTGACTTTTTTAAATTTATTTTCTAATTCGAATCGAATTACTTGTCTTTATAAATATTGTTCTGCTGCTGTTCAAATGCATAATTGCGTTTAACAGCAAACGCATTACGCAACCCTGCTCTCCAGCAGGCTTTGATTTGATGGTAAATGTAATTTCTCTCCAGGGATGGAAAATATAGGCCGAATGGGCTATAACCCACCACTCTGGCCCATTGCTCATTAACTGGTATTAAGACTTCAGATAAACTAAGACTAACGCCTTAACGTGCTTTTCGAAGCTCGAATAAACTTGAGGTAGTCAATTTTTTTTTTCACCTATTCAATAAACGGTATTGGATACTGATTTGTAATGCGAGTATTTTATGAGGCACAAATCAGCGAAACGTGTTTAAACATATCTGTATGTTACCATTTTGGGGATAGATGGGTGTTGACAAAAATCATTATTTATTATGTTCTTATATTTTACTGCCTATAATTTGTATGACTTCTTATAATATTATATTAAGTAATATACGCTTTCATTAACATTCCCAAGAGGTGCACGCTCCTAAAAGCAGCAAAATATGTCCACGTAACGTGTGTTTATTACGAATGAAGGAATTCCCTGAGGGCACACTAATGAAAATTTATATAGACTAAGTAACGGACAGACTCGCCGTCTGGACTCTGCCATAATGAGAAGGTTAAATCCGCTAAAGAAATACAATTTACGCCAGCTAAAACATTTACGTTGTTTATTTTACAGCGGCTTAATTCGCAATTTGTTTCGAGCTCTATGAATCGTTTACATACAACCTGTACGCGATGTGAGGGATCAGGGAAATTAAGAGGCGGAATCTGAGAGTAAATTTTCCACCAATTTATTGTGCAAAACTGCTAAGCTGATATTTTATCAAACGTAAGAACAAAAGTGACAGAAAATGACATATATAAAAAATAGACAAAAACAAGTAATAAAATTAAATATGATATAAAAGAGTTCGGTTTGCCACATTCTCCCCCCTCGTATGAAAATACGCAGTTTGAGAAGCATGTGGCAAGCCAATATGAAGTGGTTAACCGACTACGGCAACCTTTTTGACAGGCCTACGCAAGGTCCCCCCTTTGGTCGCAACGTCGACAACCCTGACGACTCCGTCCTTTCCGGGGTAGACTTGGGTAACTCGGCCCTTCGGCCACACCCCTCGTGGCAAACTGTCGTCAGCAATGACGACGACGTCGCCGACGCACACGTTGCTAGCTGTCTTGGGCGCTGGTGGTCTCTTGTGCATCAGCGGGAGCACTTCGCGGACCCATCGTGTCCAGAAGTGATCGGCAAGGCGGGAAGCTTTCTGCCATTCCGATCTGCTGACTAAGGCAGAATCATTTAAAGCTGGTGAGGGTAGGGAGATGTGCGATGACTGGCCAATGATAAAATGGTATGGTGTGAGTGCTTCTTGGTCTTCACTGTCGACGCTGACGTGTGAGAGTGGGCGAGAGTTAATAATTGCTTCAGCTTCCATCAAAAGTGTCGTTAAGGTTTCCTCTTTCGGAGCTTTCTGTTGAAGTGTCGCTCTGAGCGCTGTTTTGGTTGAGCGCACTAGGCGCTCCCAACACCCTCCAAAGAACGGACTGGCCGGTGGGATAAACTTCCACTTCCAGGTTATTCCCCGCTCGGCTGCGAAATCCTCCATGTCGCGTCCGAAGAACAGCTTCAACTCCTTGTTTGCACCGACGAACGCTGTACCGTTGTCCGACATAATGGTGCTAGGTGTACCTCTGCGCGCGATGAATCGTCGGAAACTTATGATCGCAGAGTCGGCGGAGAGACTATTTACGACCTCAAGGTGGACTGCTCTGACTGTCAAGCACGTATACAATGCAACGTAACGCTTCTCTCTTCTTCGGCCAATAGTCACTTCCAGCGGTCCAAAGTAATCGAGACCAACGTGTGTAAATGGCCTATGGTGGTGAGCCAGTCGTTCTGTGGGAAGATCTGCAGTAGGTGGCGGCAGTGGAAGCGTTTTTCTGATTCGACAGAGTAGACAGTTTTTGGCGACGGTTTTTACCGATGGTCGAAGGCGCAATATCCAATACTTCTGGCGAATTTCATTTACCACAGTCTCATTGTTTGCGTGTGCCATTAGTTTATGATAATGGTGGATAAGTAAGCGTACGATGTAGTGACTTCCATCGAGTAGCACGGGATTCTTAGTATTCTCACTGATGCTTGGAGCCGCACGAATACGACCAGCCAGCCTCAAGACTTTGTCCTCGCCAAACGTAGGCGACAGCTTCAGTAGGGGGCTGTTCTTTGGAAGACTCTGAGATGCCAGAATACAGCGTAATTCTTCGTCGAAGGTATCCTGTTGGCACTGTCTCAGTATGTGTTCTTCAGCCGTCCTTATGAGCTCACCGGAAAGTGCAGGAAGGTTCGACAGTTGCGTCCCCATGCTACGATGACGAGATGGATTACATACAGGCGAGTTGCGTGATGGAGTAGAAAAAACGACATTTCGGGATTTAGAATTTTGAGCGTGAGTTTCCAAAGGTCTTTTGAATATGATCGCGGCTTGGTGAGCTCGTGCCGTTGCTCTTACGAGACGAGTCCAGACACTAAACCGATCTGGATTTGCTGTTACCGGTGTAGGCAAGAGCTCACGAATTGACGTGAATCCCACCACTTCACACATGCTCGTTGTCTTCAGCTCTGTGAGAACTGGTGCGATTGACGTTGATGGTTCGATTGGCCACATCTCTGAACGTTCTAATAAGAATGGAGGGCCTACAAACCATCGCGACGAGGTTTCGATAGGGCGCACCCTCGTCGCGTCATCTGCGACGTTTAAATCCGTTGGGACCCACCGCCAATCACTGACGTTGGTGTTGTCAATGATTTCACCGACGCGGTGGGCCACAAAAGGTCTAAATGTGCGAGAGTCGGCTCGAAGCCAACTAAGAACTGTCCTCGAATCACTCCAGTAAAATACTCGTGTCGATTTTTTCTTATGAGTTTCCATAATTGTGACGGCGAAACGCGAGGCAATGAGAGCTGCTTGGAGTTCCAACCGTGGGATAGAAACCGGTTTTAATGGTGTGACTCGAGACTTGGCACCAATAAGAGCGAGCCTGAAAGTACCGTCAGGCAGAGTAAAGCGCCAGTAAGCCACGCAAGCGTAGGCAAGCTCGCTCGCGTCGGCAAAGATGTGTAGCTGTTGGTCACGGTTGTCCACATCTAGGTAGCAGCGCGGGATGCGGAGTTTTGCGATAGATTTTAACTCGGCAAGCCAAGCCTGCCACGCGTTAGTTTCAGCGGCTGAGAGCTGGTCATCCCATCCGACGTTGCTACGCCAGAGTGTTTGGAACATGATACGTCCCTTAACTACGACCGGGGTCAGCAGGCCTAAGGGATCGTAAACACGCATCAACTGAGATAGCACAATACGCTTGGTAAGTTTAAGTTTTTGGGACTGGAATTCCTCGTCATCACCCAAACCTGTTCTAAAACCTAAAATATCATCTTTCGGGTACCAAATGACCCCTAAAGCTCGTACCGGGCTGCCTAATGACACTTCAGGAGTGGGGGCTGCACGTAAATTAGCAGGAATTGACGCGAGTGCTCTGTCGTCGTTGGACACCCAACCCCTCATCTCGAAACACGCCGCTTTGTGTATTGTGACAATGTCGGCAGCCAGGTTCGCGGCTTCATGGATATCGTCGATACTTCCAATGTAATCGTCCATATAATGGCTATGAACTACTGCATCGGCAGCCGCGGGGTACAGATGCGCAAAGTCATTGGCGTTTTTGTTTTTTATATATATCGCAGTAAAAGGGCTAGAGCACGCACCAAAAATTACCGAAGTCATTCTAAATTCCTTTATTGCTTCTCCAGGGTCTGATCTCCATAGGTATCGTAGAGCATCCCGGTCCTGACCTCTTATTCTAACCTGCGGGAACATCTCTTTAATATCAGCTGTCATGGCTATCCGACCCTCTCTAAATCGGAACAGAATACCTAAGAGTGACTGAAGAAGATCAGGCCCCTGAAGCAACAGAGTATTCAGACTGACCCCGTGTGTTTTGGCGGCCGCGTCATGCACCACACGAAGTTTCCTTTTGAGCGGGTGGTACACGCCAAAATGTGGCAGGTACCAGCGGGGTGAAGTTTCCGCCGTCTTGAAGACGCCTTTAGAATTATCGTTCGTGTGGTACGTGTTGACAGCACATTCCTCTGCGTAACCCTTGCTGACCATATCAGTCATGTATGTTTTGTATGACTCCGCGAAAGCACTATCCTTAGCCATACGTCTCTCTAAACCCTTAAGTCGGGATTCCGCTTGGTAATAGCTGTCAGGGACAGTAGTGCTTTCGTGGCGCCATGGTAAACCAACTATGAACCTACCTGAAGGCAAGCGTTTGGTCGTGGCGTTTAGAATTTCTAAAGCACGCTGATCTTCTGTATTATAATGATTTTCACGTTTGGTAATGCCAACGGAGTCTAATTGATATTGCTGTTTAATGAGAAATTCTAAATTTAAATCGTTTTGTTCTATTTCATCGTTAAGGTTAGTACATACTGTATGATTTATAAAAACTGTAGGAATTGTTCGTTTACCTAACGACCCATATAAAGTCCAACCTAAAGCTGTGAGACATGCAACTGGTTCGGAACGGCGGCCCTTACGGACCTCGCGAGTTATTGACAAGTGCCAATCTTCCGCACCTATAAGTACTGTAGGTACCGCGTCAGTGTAAGAAAGTATGTCCACTAATTCAGATAAATGACTATATTTCACGATATCGGAACGTTCCAAAGTTTGTTTGTGTAAAGTTAGGGATTCAATCGTTCGAGCATTATTAATTTGATATGACTCAAGTGTGTACCTGCCTTTAATATCGAAACTGACGTAAGAAATATTTGTATTTTTGTTCATGCCACCTACAGCGTTGATTTTAATTATGTCTGATGGGCCCGTAGCACCGATTTTCTCAGCAACAACAGAGTCTACAAGCGTGGCGGTGCTGCCATCATCCAACAGTGCGAATGTATCGTATGACCCAGCAGGCCCGGTCACGGTTACGGGCACAACTTTCAACAAGGTGCTACATAAATTAGCCTGAGTTTGTGAAGTCGAAAAGCCTACTATTTCTTCAACCTGTGGTCGTGACGAGGATGATTGCGTAGCCGGGCCGTGCAAGAGTGCGTGGTGGCGCCGGGTACAGCCGTCGACACCGCACGCCGCAGCTTTGCACGAATTCCACGTGTGCACGTTGCCCTTCAAACACCTATAGCATATTTTCTTAGAACGTAGCCAACGCCATCTATCCTCAACAGAGAGTAACTTGAACTCTGTACAATCTTTGATAGTGTGTGGTTTGGTACAATAAACGCATTTATTTTTGTTTTTCGAGTCGTCTACTGTGTGTACGGATATCGGCTTCGATAGCGGCCAGCTTAGCGCGAAGCTCGTCCTCTTCTGCCCGTGCCTCCATGGCGGCAAGTTCTCGTTCACGTTGACGCTCGCGCTCGAGCTGTTCTTGTTCGCGCTCACGTTCTCGCTGCAGCTGCATCCGTGTCCGCTCGAGTTGGCGACGGCGTAGCTCCGCTTCGGCCGCAAACTTTTGGGCTTGCACCGTTGCATTTGAGGCGTGTGAGCTTGTGCGTCTACTCAAAGATTCGCTACCGCGATCCCCATGATCCCCCTCGTTCGTGACCGCAGGGCGTGCCCCGGGATCGGAAGTGGAAGACTGTGCCATCTGAGCCTGTTTTGTTTGGCTCCTAGTGATGGGCATGTCAAAAAAATTAAAATGAAAATTGCGAAAATTTAAAATTTTGTGAAAACTGGTTCGGGATGTTTGTGGAGAAGGACCAAATTGTACGCGATGTGAGGGATCAGGGAAATTAAGAGGCGGAATCTGAGAGTAAATTTTCCACCAATTTATTGTGCAAAACTGCTAAGCTGATATTTTATCAAACGTAAGAACAAAAGTGACAGAAAATGACATATATAAAAAATAGACAAAAACAAGTAATAAAATTAAATATGATATAAAAGAGTTCGGTTTGCCACACAACCCAAAGCTCGTTACTGTACAAATATTATTCAACTTTACTGAATCTTAAATGTCGAATTGAATGCCTAGTGGTAGTAGGTAATAATTAAGGAATGGTTATACATTTAAAATTTGACGGCTGCCTTGGTCGAATGCTCAGATTGCTGGGTATTGGCCAAGAGGTCCGGGTTCGAATCCTAGTAGGGGCAAACTTTGTGATGATCACAAATGTTTGTTCCCGAGTCATGGTTAGGTATATGTTTATATAGTATATTTTTAACATTTATATAAATAATTATATTAAAAATATGTCCGTCATCTAGTATCCATAACACAAGTACTTAGGCTACTTACTTTGGGGTCGATGATAGGTGTGAGTGTAAAAATATAAATAAAAAATTATATGATGTTATGTGTTGACGGCAGAGCAGATTACAATAGTCACCACCCCCATTTCCCCCGAGGGTGTCGTACTATGCGACTAACGGTTAAGATAGCAATGAGCAATGAGCAGCAGCATTCCTCTTAGGCCACCTAGCAAAGTACTGAGATTTCCGTGCCCGATAAATGGCAATAGGCTCGCCACCTTTTACATGCTACCTACACTAATTGGCGAAACGTGAGTGTTAATTCATCTCTGCCTACCCCTTCGGCGACATAGGCGTGATATAGCATCTGTTTCTATATTATTTTAAAGTTAAATGAAATTCCAAATAAATTTTGAAAACTATCAAAATTTGGATAACTGTACAGATGATGACTGAAACCGACATCATTCTCGACTTCTAGAAACCTTTGTCGTAGTACGTAGCACTTTACGTAGCATGAGAAAAGGATCGTAGCGCAGCTATTAATGAAATCAAACCAACAAACCAAATTATGGTGAGGACGTTTTGGGATAATAATTATCATAATTACATAATAATAAGTATAATCCAGGCGAGTTTGAATATTTGAGTTCTGTACTGTATGTAAAAATATTTATGAGGGGTTCATTCCGCATATCCATGGGGCAGATGGGAACTTCAATTTCCACACATAAAAAGCTATAAATGAGGTTCTCGATAATGTATCAATTTTGTAAATATTATATTAGATACACGTGATTGACCTTTAATAAAATTAACTGATTCATTGTAACATTAAGTTTTTATTGATTTGATGTTAAGCGCTATAATTTTACGTGCATAATATATAAATCACGCCTATTCCTATCATATTCATTCCCGAAGGGGTAGGCAGAGGCGAATTAACGCCCACGCCTTGTCTATTATAGTACGTCCGGTTGAGCCTACGGTTGAGCCTATTGCCATCTAACGGACACTTTGGTCGCAGTATATTGCTAGGCGATATTATTATGAGCGGAACGCTGCTGCCTCTTATTCATCACTGTCTGTAAATAGGATGGCAATAAAGTTCTTATGTGTAAAGACTTAGGTTCCAATTCTATTGATTCGCTCATTAATTTACTCGCAGGTAAACAATCAGGTACACGAACAGGTTCTGATGGGAATTGAACCTTCTAGTAGCAATCAGTCAAAGAATTTAATTGGATTTGATTTTTCTAATTCGTTCAAACCGTTTTGAAAACAAAAAGGTTATCTTAATCAAAATATCTTCAAAACTAATCACCACCTTATTAACTCGCAGTTGCTTTACATTATTTTCAACACTATTGACGGCTTGTGTGGCCAGTGTTGCAATCGTAATTTAATTATTTTGTGTAAAAGCTTCATGAAAAGCCGTGCAAATACAACCGAGGGATAGGCGGATTTACTTTTATAGATGGGATCAATCGTGTGTTATTTTGATATTGAACTTGTTTGATTTTGTAAACTTAAATCTGGTTAAAGTTCCAAAGGAAATTCATTTAAATTCATTAAATTTACAACAACTTATAGCAATTAAACTGAATAACTAAGGGCTTGTTTCACAATCGACAAGTAAGTTCTAAGTAGCTTACTTTGCAGTTCATTTGACAGTTGTATTATGAAATATATGTCAATTGAACTGCAAAGTAACCTACTTCGAGCTTACTTGTCGATTGTGAAACAGGCCCTAAATATAATTGAATTCGGATGTAACTTGAATTTTTGTGTATCTATTCTACATTAAAGGGTTTTTTTTTCAAAAAGGTCAAAGGTGAATAATGGAAGTGAATTATTTTTTTCATAGCTATAAGAAAGCACTCAACGCTGTATCAAATGTCACATATCCGCTCCCGGTATTATTAAATCATTCTCCAACTCATATTACATTTGCCCGAAGTAAAAATCGGTGTAAGGATGACACAATCTAGAAATTCGTTTCTGGCTCTAGCGTAATTTTATATTATGTTACCGAAATAGAATGTGCGAGGAATACGTGTTCAGATACTGGGCCAAGTACAGATGAGTAGATTAGCCGTCAAGCGTGAGAGCGTCTAATCGTTTCATTGTAAACACTTATCGTTTAAAATTAATGTTTATCGATATTTTACGACGCGCTGCAGTTGCTGTTTTGTAGCCAAAATTATCTCGCACAATGGGATTGGACGCGTTGTTCGAATGTAAATCTGTTCGATGTAAATGCAGATTGCTAGTATTGGCATAGATGTTCTGCCTCAGATTGTTAAAATGGATGGATTGAACTACAATCGAAGTAAGGAAGGAATCCTAAATTAGCCATTCTGTATAATGCCAGAAACACATTTTTGAAACCCGACGCGACCCGATGTAACGCGTCGCGTGTTGGGTCCAATCAAATGGTTTTCTATGACCAGAATCACACTATAAGCATCCGACGCGACACCGGGTTGTTCGGTCATAAACCGCAAGCTGTCTCATGTAAATTATTTTTATCAACTTCATATTGATTCTTAGATTTATTTACATAATATCTTTGATTTATCTAAATTTACAGATTTTTTTAGATTTATTTACATTACATTTTAATTTTATTCCATTCGCCCTACTTCTCACCTGGGGGCCGACCGCCTAACTTGATTGCTAAAGCAAAAGCTATTGTTTATGACGTCATGCTGTCATTTTGCACCAAATGTACCTAAACTATTAGCGATAGCTTTGAGCGAATGATCACGGAATGATTTTGTATGAATTTGGCACAAAATTCAGGATGTCTGCTATAGCCGTAGGCAGTGCATTGCTTTAAAACTATCATCAGCAATCGAGTTAGGCGGTAGGCCCCCTGAACCCTTGAAGCATGAGAATAATGTTATGCAAAAGAGCAGTTTAGGTTTGATGTCACCGATTTTATTACGAGTATATTATTTATATTATATTATGTCAAAATTCATATAAATATTTTGTTATATTTCGTGAGTAAGAAAATATTGATGGCGTACATATAAAAAATGCCTATCCACATATTATTTATTATTTGAAACGTCGTTTATTGTACTCCGTTAAATGCGTGAATTAATCTACTTATTATTTTCCGAAGCTGCGGCTTACGACCTCATAACGAATTCAATAGCTTTCAAGTCAATGTTTGAAGTCACCGTTTTACCTTTCTTGAAATATCACGTCCATTCCATTTTATTTGTTTGGGCTCCAACCCTTGACTGCGATCCGAAATGAGGAACGTACAACAATAGAGTTTCGCAACGGAGCCGTCCTCAGCGTATTAATAAATTCATATGACACGCGTTTGTTCCGTTAATTAATTTATGATCCGCATGGAGTGGCCCAACCTTCGTGGTAATAAGTTTCTATTTTACTTTAAGCAAGGACGCTATTGTTTGTAGTTTCGGTAATTTGCTAAATATTTTAACCAAATTTTACGAAGTAAACTATCGTCCTTTCCGACAAAAGATTATTTTAAAAGTGAATACTAAAATCAAATGACTGCTGAATATTTTTTTTCTAGTAAATAAGACCTTTTTACAACAAGAACACAAAAGATACTGGCTCTATTTTCACTTCGTAAGTACGTTAAGTAGTTTGTAAGTATTGCCATGTCTAATCATCAGGTTAGTAAAATGTTGGTCGGGATTAGTTTTTTCAATGATTCGGCATAATTTATTTTACAGTACACTTTTTTGTTTCATCTTTAAAATTTCTAAGTGCTGGTTTTGTTTTTAAATTATTTTGTGTATGTCCAGTAAATAATATGAAGTACATTCAGATTTAGGCTAAAAATTTTAGCTACTGTCATCAGCATCTCTATATCCTAAACAAACATGCACAATTTTGTTTCAAGTGTGTACTCGGCATTAAAATTTATAATTAGGGGATTAGTTATTTCGTGATGTAAATGAGCTACCCACCACTAGCCCCTTAACCTAACCTTAATATGACATCCTGGCGGACGAGGAAATTCTTGTGACCATAGTGTTTATAGTGTTTGTGAAATATTTATTATAAACATAATGATAACGCCAACCCCTTCCCTATTTCACTGGCACAAATTATTTCTCCACTGCTGGCGTACGGTCCTCCCTATGGGTGGAATAACCCACCACGCTGGCCTGGTGTGGGTTGGTATAACTAAATACTAATTCATACGTCATGGTGAAAACGCCGAAATTCCAATGATGATGACCCACTCTATATCTGTTCACCCTATGATAAATAAGTATTATCGTTTATGGAAAATGTGAATGCAACTCCAATTACTAAGCCTTGTTAAATATCGCTCATTTAATACAATAGAGAATCATGTCGAAAAATACTTAGAACCATAGTGTGTTTTATGACAATATACGACAGTAACGATTTACTGATGCTAGAATACAATTCTGAGTTGTGCCACTTTTGTATTTTTTAAAAAGCGATACGAGAAGACAATATGTAAAGTGGTTACAGGTGAAAATAAATATTTAAAGTACCTACTGCATGCCTTCGGGAAAATGGTTATTGTTTGGTATTCATATTTCCGGGCGAGAGAGTTCTACTTGCACCTGAAAGATACATGAGAATTGCTTTTGATGTTACACTCTGAGATCGTAACAACATCTTCGAACGTTCTGTACCTCCAATCAATTTCGAATTGAATTTAATCAGCTAAAGTGAATCTTCACACGGAGTCTTTAGATGTATAAAGTTAAAATTTGTTGTATTGTATACATACGTATATAGTTTTGAGTACATCGACCTCTTTGCCCTAGGTATATTTATAAGCACTTGTATGATTCTTTTATATGACACTAGAGAATATATTTTATGTTTCAAAATGTTGTTCATAAATAACTGACTGTGACTGTTAATTAAGTACACGAACATGAACTATATTTTTTTATTTCAAATATTTATTTTCTTACACATAGTTATAGCTTACGCCTTTACCCCATAAGTAGAGATAATGGACAGCTATCTTTGTCTCTCTTAATATTGTATATTATAAGCTGTTATTATTAGACACACATGAATTGATTACCTGAATTAAATTTCAATACACTGTCAAGTTCACCTGTTATAATAATAATAAATATTTAGTAAATATTTTTACACTCACACCTATCATCTAGCCCAAAGTAAGTAGCCTAAGCACTTGTGTTATGGATACTAGATGACGGACATATTTTTAATATAATTATGTATATAAATGTTGAAAATATACTACATAAGCATATACACAACCAGGACTCGGAAACAAACATTTGTGGTCATCACAAAGTTTGCCCCTACCAGAATTCAAACCCGGGACCTCTTGGCCAATACCCAGCAATCTAAGCATTCGACCAAGGCGGCCGTCCTATTAGACCCCAATAATCCATTACACTTGTTGAAATTCAAATAACCTATAATTGAATTATTTATAAAGTGATTAACGAACCCTACCGTGCGTAGGTACGGAGAAACTAAGTTATCCCTTTTTCTAAAAAATGTTTGATTGAGTGTAAAATTAAATTGTTCCTAATACGCCTATACAGATTCAATATATATGTTATCTGCACTCGCGTCTGGACCTATCTCCGCTGAACACCACTGTGGGGTGAAGACATTTAATAAAAAATAGATAAGAATTTTAGAAACCAAATAAATAATAATAGGGTCATTTGCTCACCCTGAATTAAAAACTAATACAGTAAACAATCTACGTTTAAAAATTAATAAAACATTTTCATATCTATCATCATTATCATGCTCTGTTCCCAGGTTTTCTGGGATCGGCGCAGCATCTTTCGTCTTCAATTCAGAACGGTTTATCTGTTGCTGATAACAAAATGCTTAATATTAGAAAAGTTTGTCACCCTGCGACAAACTTTTCCTAACCTGGTGTTACTCCTGAAATCACCCCCACAGTGTGTAGAACCTACAGTCATCTGTCGCATGCTTATTATTATATAATTATTCTGCTCTTTTCCAAATTTTTCATTATTGTTTCTAAAGCCAAATTGGGTCATTAAATATTTAATAAACCAATTTTGCGGTTTGAATGCGCAAATTCAAAGTATACATGATTTTAGAATGTATGGTGGTCTTTTCGATTAAAAAGTATTTCGATTAACAAAAGTTTATTGTTATTTTGGTTTGTGCACAATATTAAATAATCGTTTAACAAGCAGTGCCTGTGCTCATTTATGTGCAGACACTTTTCCAGTATTCTCTAAAGCGTCTTTCTCAAAAGTAAATTAAGACTCCCTTCGCGTATAAAAAGCTTTACATTCAAGTTTGCTTTCAGGCCTGTGTGGGTCGTTAATATTCATAAAATCAAGTCTTTTATTCCATCTGATTCGTGATGGTTCTTAAAAGGTTTTCGGGCTGTTTAAGTTAACATAAATCATACAGAGTCATTATTTTAATGCTCATTGACATTTCTATAGGATTCATATCCACCAGGTTTCACGATATAAGTAGGGTGTACCCATACTAATAAACACCTTTACTAACCCAAATTTTTAAGAGTTAATCACCAACAACAGAATACCTACCCAAAGAGGGTTAGTGGCACACGGCAGGCTGTAAAATCTAAGTCAAAACTTTATGCAGTATCAATTGGAATGTTGTCATCCTGATCACTCTCTCTGTTCATCGATATATCGATATGGATCTTTATATAAATTCATTCATCATTATCACCTTTCTGGTGATGATATCAAACAAAAGAGAGTGAATGGCTAGACGATGTCTGACCGATATAAATGTGAGAGTAAACATACTGCGCTGCACAGAGTCTTTCTGGAAACAGGGCAGGAAGATGTTGAAACCAGAAACCACACTGTCCATTAATAAGAATTGGTCATTAACGATATTCATATAATTAATAACTATTAAGCTCTTAAGCTTTTGAACGCTTATAATTGACGACGATTGTTCCATTTTCCTTGTTTGTTCACAAAATTTTCAAATGAAAACCGCAAATCCTATGTTTCTGAAATCTATTCGCAGCCAAGCCAAGACTGGCATGTGAAATTATTAATTTACAAAACTCCATTGTATAAATAAGGAAGCGAAAACAAAGTTCTCTCCTGCAGTTTGCACAGTTAAGAATTCATGGTGTCATGAGCAGTATCATTCCGTATATACAATCACTTACAAAGTGTCCGTTTAGCGGTCGTGCTATAAAACGTTTTATTGACCTATAAACTGGAGAATAATCTGAGCAGTGGAGTTTCCATGCTGGCCCGGAAGCAAAAGAATAACGTAGACTGTACCAGCCCCGACTTAACCGAGGAGTGTCGCAAAAGTCAGCTAAGGGAGATTGCACGACGTAGACCAATAAGCAACATTGGGACATCCGAATAGTGGAGGGCTTACAACAAACTGCGTCTCACCCATAGAGGATTGGTGTCAGGTACGCCACCGGCTGGATAACCTAAGGCAAAATCTTGAGCACTAACTTAACAAACAAATGTGCGATGTGATGTCGTATGTGTCGTTTAGCTTCGTAAGTCGGTCTTCTTTTAGAAACAGAAATAAGTCTTACCATTGAAATGAGAAATATAATTATTTGTTAAAAATATATGTACGTCTAAGACGCAACAGGCTATTCTGATTGGGCAGCGTTCATGTTTTAATTGGTATTTGCGACCAATTAAAACATGAACGCTGTGACCTTTGCAAACTATTTTTTAAGCGATTCACAGCCCGCTATAAACGCTGCTATTACCGCATGGAGATGAGACACTAACTTTCTTCGTCGACTTAATGAGGGTTGGTAACGTTAACTAGCATTTTATGACAGCTGCTTGGATTTAATACGAGACACAGCAGGTCTCTGTTATATGCTATATAAAGCTCCCGTCGGGCGTTGATCCTTGTTTTTCTTCACTAAAAGCAACATAAGGCCAGGAATTGGTAAAATGTTCTTCTTGCAAAAGTATCTTGTGGAAGTACCTACAGTATGATTCTACTTTATCGGTATTGGATTTTATGGTGAGGAGTGGACTGTTTTATGCTTGAAAAAAGTTTAGATCTTTTCATAATGTCACCTACTAATGGACGCCATACAGCAACTACATAAATTACCTTCTATGATTGACGTAGGCCTTTGTACTCATTCGCCTACTTATTGGTCATTGGTTTTAATTAATAACACCCTATTTTCATGTAGGTTTTTATGGCATTTATTATAATGTATTTTAGGATTCATGTTATCCACCACAGCTTAAAAAATGACGGAAAAGACCATGCCGAGAAACCAATGAACATAGAGAGTAATTGCGATGATACCATCTCAATCCTCCCTGCTCAAGGTTTTGGCTTACCTAGGTTTTAGTCGACCGCCTGCCTGACACCAAAAGCACCTCCTTACAATAGCATCTTTTTGGGTACCTATATTTTTCTGTGGGGATTTGCCCTTCATCATTCGGGTGCTCCAAGGTGCTTACTGGGCATTCTCCCTTAGTGTCTACCCTTGAAGTGGCTGGCACATTGTAGGTAAATTTTTCGCTCTCAGTACAGCATAGAAGGATCCACAAAAGTGTTATTTTATAATAACAATTCGTACGGTATTCTTTATATAACGAAAAAATTAACAGAGAACATTTTCTAACCAAATTATTTCATTATTTCATTTAATTTAGGTACTTGGTACAATTTTAAAAACGGTACGGAGATGGTAACGTGAAATAAAGTAAACGTTTTAATTTTTCGAGCCCTAATTTGCCACGTAGAGCGAAATAATTTCAAAACCACCAAATTTTTATTGTTGTTAATTAATCTTGGAATTATTTCGTTAGTTAGCCGCAGGTGCTTTGAATTTTTAATCGAAATTATTGTAGGAATTTCCTAGTACGCCTAATCAAGATGCTGATGATGTCGTTGGTTAAGATTTTTTTAAGGAAATCCATGCCTATGTGATTGTCCATTCAAATGGCTCAAAAAGAAAAATGAATACTGAAGTGCTGAATCAACATCCAAAGTTTATAATCGTAATAACAATCATGATGAATCATGGGGGTCGTATAATGTATGAACTAAATTATATGCAATGGCAGATTTATAAGGTACAATATTTTATAATACAAAAATTACAGTATTTAATTTACTGTTGAAAGCTTAATTTAAACTAAGACGGAGCTCAAGTTTTGTAGTATTAGGTAATAAATCATTTTCTGGGGCCCACTACGTGAGAACTGATTTACCGCTGGCTACTACGTTATTGTCTCTAGGTCGAGAGTGGAAAAAATGCCAAACCGTCACTAAATTTGGAAAAGTAACATTGGGTAGTTTGATTTAAGAGCCATTCCGAGCGAACTAGAATTTTCCCTCACAGTTTTCGAGATAATCTCATAAATCAAAAGTGCTCGAACGGCGAGGAGTCAGTTCGTTATATCAGAGTAAACATTTGAACTCTCGGTCCCTGGAGGGCCCACTTTTATCTTGTGACACAATTCAGAAAGTCATCATTCGAAATCGAAGAGCAGTACGTAAGTAGCGATATTCATTCAAACAGCGTGTAGCTTAGTAAAAAATAAAAACAAATCGAAGATACCGTGCCAGTCACGGTAAGATTTATATCAGACATACGTGAACCACGCGATATTTGGGAAAGTTGTACTAACACCGACATTTCGCCATCAAACGTTCGATGTAATAAGGACGAGCCTTTTGCCATTCTTCGGTAGTGTTCATTTGTCGTGTGGTGACGGCAGAGTACAATTGTCTCAGGCGTGATTTATGTAGTAAGTATGCAGTAATTTGCTAGATAGTGTACCAGGAACGTTGCTTCCCAGTCCTCGTTACGTATACAACTTTAAGTCACCTTATACGGTACTATCGAGAGAAGTAGTAGTGGGGACAATTGTACGCTGCACTGTCGTCACCAAAAGTGACAAGTTTTAACTAAATCTAAAATTAAAGTTTCACGTCATATGACGTGGAAATTATTATAAATAACAAATGAATAAATAGTAATATAATTAATTATATAATATTATATTTTATGTATGATCGTCCTCAACCCCTCCAACCTAAAAACATTCCTTCTTATTGCAACTTTGGTAACAAGCTTATGAAGTTTTCTGATTAGATGATGTTGCACAATTACAGAAACTAAAATCCTACATTTTGACTTTTACATTAATTTTGAAAAATAGTGTTTCCAACACTGCAAATATGAACAACAACAAAAAACATATAATTAATTTACTTAAGTTCATTTGTATCTTAAAAATAGTTATTTCTGTTCAAAACGTGACAATAGCTAAAAATATTTAATTTGCCAGAATTCAACTTTGCATTGCTAGCATTAATTACACTGTCAATTAATTACATCACCGATTTCAGACGGGTCCAATAATTCGTCTAGTTCCAAAATTAAATTGATGGGAGTGTAAATGAAGGCGACGAATTAATCTATATTTTTTATTTACGTTTGGCACCAGTCCAACCGTAATAAATGGAAGAGCTTAGAATTTCTTGCTTTTTGTTTGGTGGTATTAAATTGTAATAAATAAGCTTAATATTTTATATGTCTCTCCTCAACGATTAAAATGACATAAAGTATTTTGTTTGTGATTCCTGTAGCGAAACATAGATAAGTCGGTTATAATAATATGAAACAGAAATAATGTAGTGTATTTTATGTGTAACGCAACAACATGCGTGCTTTCACGCACCACATAATATAAATAATTACTTGACCAAGGACATGCCAATACGTGTAGTTGAAGTCCAGATGTGGGTGATGTTTCAGTATTTAACACCGCTATTTTTACAGTCGTGGTACAGTCAATATTATATGAATATTAACACTTTACTTGTGATAATATGTAAATATTATATAATCTTCCTGCCTTGTGCCTAGGCTACCATCGGTCTACGAATTCTTTAATTAATATCCGTCAGACATCATTTAGATATCCATCCCCTTTTATAATTCATATCATCCATCACACCGGAAAGGAAAAATCAACGAATGTATAAAAATGTGGTGCCAAAGACCTTGTCGATGATGGATGACAGAACAAAAGAGAGAGGACTTATTTTGCGATGAGGAGTAAGAAAAGGAGAATGGAATTGGACGACACTGCCTTCAAACAGTAACTGGAACTATGTTGGATATCCAATTACATTAAACTTTAAATAAACACTATAAAACATGATCAATAATTATATTATAATCCAGTGAATGACTTCACGGACTCTTCGTTGATTTAGTATGTTTCCATGAACATTGTTAAACAGAATAAAGAAGCTGTGGCTCCGTAAACTTCAGGTAACCGACATATTGTGCGGAGGTAGTAGCTATGTTATTGATATCCAAACAACCTTAAAGCTTGTGACATGCGGCCAAATAACTCGGTTGACCCATATTACGTAGTTGAGTGGGGAAGTAGGTACTTTGCATAATTTACGATCACTTCCACAGTTAAGTTTTTGAGCCTTTCGGAATTGAAGTGTTCTCTACTAAGGCTTACCTCATTTTTGTTTTATTCTTATCGTTGTAATAGCAATATGAGTTTGGTTGAATGTATACTTTTAAGAAAAAATATGGCAATAAAACGCTATAAGTGAGTTTTACTGCTGGCTAGCTGGCTAGCGCAGTGGCATAGCGTGCTTAGCATGCGGTTCCGTAAACTTAGCAATGTTCGCTAAGGCCGGTCATTGGATGGGTGACCAAACATTAATTATTCGAGCTTTTCATCTGCATTTCATCTGCAGTCGTTAATACCCATCAACTAGCGCTGGCCCAGCGTGGTGGGTTATGGCCCAATCTTCATATGTTCTTCCATCCATAGGGAAGGCCAGTGCCCCAACAGTGGGAACATTAAGGGCTGGTAATGATGATTACTGCGATGGTTGCATGAAATGAATAAGATTTCTCTCATAAATTAAATTACTACTTCCTACCTAACCTTACTAACCTAACCTAATACGTGTGTATTTTGGAGTAAAAAAAAAGATTTAATGATGTGCCAGTCCATAATTATGAACATTAAAGTAGTTTTTTACAGAGTAAAAGCAGTAAATATGACAAGCGGAAAATATATTTTAGATTGGCAGCACTTTTTCAGCCATTTTTAACCGAAAAAATATTGGTTACATTACCTAAAGTAAATACGT
The DNA here is from genome assembly GCA_963931975.1 of Cataclysta lemnata. NCBI lineage: Eukaryota > Metazoa > Arthropoda > Insecta > Lepidoptera > Crambidae > Cataclysta > Cataclysta lemnata. The sequence continues at coordinate 7,195,323 of OZ008343.1, forward strand.
TGTAATATTCGATATTAATAATACTTCGCTTGTAATCCCATAATCCGTTTCACTTAAAGCTCAAATCTGAACACCATTATGTCATGATTTTCCTGTTTCCAAAATTTTTTTATGCTATCTTGATAATCGATAGCGAGGTATGATATAGTAATATTATATCTAGCTATCATTACCCACTCGGCAAATGGTGATAAAGTTATCAATAACCAACGTAATATTTCATATAGGAAAATGTAATAGGAACCTATAAAGCGTTTCCGATAAAGTTATTGATATTTCTACCCATCAACCTAATACAAGGATATACTAATCCCAACGTCAGAGTCATTGGTGTAGAAGGCCCTAGCGCAATATTATAAGTAATCTGTTCGTTTCAATAAATAGACATTTATCTTCTAGAGCTCGTAGCGTTGATATAAGTGCTAAAAACTCTTCACGGTTTGTTGCAAAAGATATAATGTTCGACAATAAGGGTTAAAGTATGAAATTGCCGATTTTCCCTCATTATTTAGTAGTAGTGTATAATTCATTTAAAACAATAGTTATGTCCATTTTTATTTTTTTATTTTAAACTTCATTTCAAGGACTTATATTTATGTATGAAATTTTATCTTATTTTTATTTCTTTTACTACCAATAAATCTTCAAAACCAGCTCGTCCTAAGTACCACTTAGATCCATGGATACGGACACCAGTCCGTCTCCGTTATAAAAAAATGTCTCTAGGTATCCTATAGCTTAATGTTATCTAAATATACCCACATAATTATATAAAATTTAGATTTGTGGTTCCTTAAAAAATCGCAAATATGTTTGTATGGAAAAATGAATTTTCGCTAAATTCTCCATAAAACTTGATACTTAAACCCCTAATAATTGTAAAATCCACTATATATTATTCTTTATGTCGTCGGTTTTGATAGAGGCCGTAAATAAAAAAAAGTATTTTGAAGAAAGAAAAAGAGGTAGATAAATGATGTCCCGGATTCGTAATCAATTGCTAAATTCTCTCAATAAATTTCAGTCAAAAACCAAAATATCAATATTTGTTATAATAATGATTTGCAAATTACAAAGCATATACTTAACTTTATATGAGGTGCAAGTCTATAGCTAACCATCGGCACATAAGTACGAGTACATTTCTACGTGGCATAAGAAGAATGCTGCTCCTCATTTCACATCTTCCTTAGTCGCCTTGTACGACACCCGTTGGAGAGATTGTGCGTGATGATTCATTGTACTTTTTTTGCTGAACTATCAAAGACATTGCAGATATTATAAATTTACATACATACATACATGTACAGGCAGAGGAGAACTAGCACCCACGTTCCGCTAGTTATGTTAGGTCTATAATAATTATAAATTTAACTCTATATAAAACGTGTCTTTTATTACCTATGTATTTTTTTGTAATGGTTCATATTATTATTGTGTATGCTATATGTTATAGTATATTGTAGTAGAGTTATAGTATATTGTAAATATAATTATGTAATATGAAGGGGATTCAGCAGCAGCGAGTAGGTACGGACACATCGTCTAGGATTACTGCGATTAAGGCAGATGTCACAAGGCTCGCCCGCTCTTTTCCGCACGGAACCTTTAATAATTGGCGAAATGTGAGTCTCAATATACAGCAGAGGGGGATAAATAGGCGCGACTTGTTTTATGTACGATTTATGTTAATTAGCAGATACGTAAAACAATATTTGACATCTTCAATTAATTTACAGTCGGATTGTGTAAGCTAAACAACACAAACTATCGTAATGTGGGATGAGTTTCAAACAGAGGATTTGACGTTTGTAATAGGGGCCAATATTTGTTGTTGGGCCTTGGCTCGTGCGGTGACAATGAACGGACCAAGACACGAAGTCTAAAATTATATTCAGCCACCTGCGGCCGGGAATCACTAGTACTAGATAGTTATCGAAAGTATATAATCTTCGCAAGTGTCTTTAAAGTACACTCACTATCTCTCTTTCTCTAATACATACATACAAAAACAAACGTCAGTGTAATGTATAAATCACTGGCTTTACGCCAAGAAATCGGTGTATGTAACTGTTGAAATTTTGTTATTAAACCATTAATTGCTTACTGGAAGATAAAGCTTGTCATTTCCCCATTTGTTGGTAGAAGCGAAACGAAATAGAAATAATTTTTAATTTTACTTCATAGACTTATTGTTACTACAACAGTATTTTCAATATAAGCTGAAACTTTAATGTTTGCTAAGTAGACTTACAAAAAAAATACAAATAAATTTATAGTGGCACACGACTGTGGATGCATTATTATACAACTGATACATGTGTAAAGTACATTCCTAATATACCCTTTTCACAGAAAATTTGCTAATTAGTTATTAAGCTGTGTTATTTTATGTTCAGAACACATACACAATCTTGTTTAATTGCTTGAGCTAGAACGAACTGTCTGTCGCGATAAGTTTGGCTCGCCGTCTCTATAAATTTAACGACTCTTTTAACGGTATCGATGCGAAGCTACTGTTTTCATGCGTGCACTGTGAATCAGCACTCAGCTGTTCGTATGACGTGGCCGCACATAAACTGTTCCTTGGCGTTGAAAAATTTTAATGCCCGAAGCGTTGTCGAGCTTCCGCTTCGACAACTAAATTTGCTCATTACCTCGACAAATTTTAAACACGTTCCAGTCAGTTTGCCTAGTCCCCCCTTAATTTACTTTCTTTGCTTACCGAACTTTAAGCTCGGGGGAAACCGTTTAAGAGTTTTCAGCGTGATTTTATGAACGATCAAACCCGAAATGGATTATATAAATCGTCGTGTTTGTTACCAAACGTTCCGAATTCCGCTGTAATACATTTTTCGCGGAGCAAACCTGATTTATTCGTGTACAAAGTTGGACGTTCCCAGGGAATAGTGTTTACCGAAACTTTGTCACTATTCTCTGTCAATTCGACTTGGCATGTTACGAAGTAATGTTGAGCGTTTTCTGCATTGACGGTAAATGTATTAATAGAATGTATTAATAACATTCTGACTAATGGTGACAGGGTAAGGTAGATAGTATTTTTATTAAACACCAACTAATTTAGGTTCGGATTGGCTTGTTACAAAACCAAAAAAAATTGTATAGATCTTAATAGGATAATAAAGTTACCTATAGGGGTCACCTACGAGCATATGATAGCAGCTTTCAGAACACGGTCAAATTTTAAACTATATTTTTCCTTTTCGGTACAGGACGAGGTTGATTAATGTTGGAAATGACGTTATTTATTAAATCAATATAGGGCCTAATGACCATTGTATTCTGTTATTCTGACACGCTGCGTTAGAGTAAATAATGCAGAATGTTTTCTCTCTTTTCTATCTTCTCTTTTCTATACATTCATTCATCATTAGCACCTTTACGGTGTGATGGATGATATGAATCAAAAGCAAGTGGATGGCTTGATGACGTCTGATCGATATGAATGGAAGAGGAAACAGACTGCGCCGACCCCAGATGGACTGGGACAGGGAGAAAAATTCACAAATATGTTCATTAGCTTCTAAAATGTCACATCATCAACTTGGTGCACTGTCCCGAGCTTAATTCGATTTGTGGATTTTTCGATTCTATTCCAGTGTGGAAGGAAAAGGTCTCTATAATAAAAAAAGTTAAAAACTGTCAATTAATACATAATTATGACGCGAACCGAGTTATAAATTAATTACCGTTTCCAGCGTCCGGCCGTACTAGACTATCGCAACTTGCTAACAGATAATCAACCGTAATAATACTTTACAAAAGTGCGACATTGATTTTGATATCTTGGTAATATGACGTGTCTGTACACTCTGATCTGAAATCTGGCATATTTGTTTTATGACGTCATAGATTTTTTGTGATAACTAATATTCCCCGCAATCTATACAACTACTAATACCAATACCGTGTTTCTTGCCAAGTGGTCATTTAGTAAGTTGTTTTCTATTTAAAAATATCATGCAGTGTTCCTAGTTTATATAGGGTCAGCGTAGTTTGTAGTTTTTCCACCGGCCTTTTGATTCATACCATCCATCACACCCGAAAAGGTGCTAGGTGATCAAAGAGTTCTATGCCCAACAATGGGCGTTACTCGGCTAAAATGATGATAATGATGTTATGCTTCACATTTTTTCGACAGTTTACAACCATACGAGATAGATCATAAGCTAACGGTACTTACGACTTTACGGCGACATGCCGTGTGGTGACCGCAGAGCAGAATACAAATGTTAACTCCCCAAACCTCTCCCGCGGGTGCCGTACAAGGCGACTAAGGATAAATCAGTGATGAGGAATGGGCAGCAGCGTTCCTCTTATACCACCTAGCAATGTACTGCCACTTTCATGCCCCATAAATGGCAATAGCGTCGCCACCATATTACACGAGACCTAATATAATTGGCGAAACGTGGGTGTTATTTCACCTCTGCCTACCCCTTCGGGGATATAGGTGTGATTTATGTATATGCTGGTGGTCGCCCGCGGCTTCTCTTACGTTAATGTCGGTTGCTATGTAGCCTATAGCCTTACTCAATAAATGGACTATTCAACAAAAAATTAATTTTGCAATTTGAACCAGTAGTTTCTGAGATTATCGTGTTTAACCAACCAAACAAACAAACAAACTCTTCATATTTATAATATTAGTATATATGTATGGCGACATATATACCAATAATGTCCATGTCATTATTTGATATCGTACAACTGGAAGCCGACGTACGTCGTACGCGAATAGTTCTCGACAGACGCATGTAATTAGATTAACAAGTAATCCGGCGAATAGGTATTAGAATCAATGATTCACAGTTTACGCACAGACATAGTTTCTTGGTAGGTTTAATGCGAGTGGAATAAATCTTGCCCCGTAGAGAAATGTAACGAATTGACCATGAATAAATTATTACGGCTCACGTGAAGTAAATAGTATTCACAGGGAGTGAAACAGTTTTTAGAACTATGGCAAAACATTGAGACATGTATTTTGATTAGAACTTAAATTATTCCTCATGCTATTTGTTGCAGGTCAGTATAATATAGCAGGTCTTAAGTGTGACGAAGGCAGATCAGAACACAATTGTCACCAAAATGGGAACTAACTAAGGGATTAGAAGATAAATAGGTGTCAGTAGGTATTCAAATCTCTTTTGTATCACGTATTAACAAAAATAATCTTGAGAATATCGCTTAGTACCCATTATTAAATTAAGCTAGATGTTCCTTGAATAATGTTTTTTTTCTTTTCTGTGTTTCTCGTTTTAATATTTTACCTACAGATCAACGTATAATAAAGCTTACATATTGAGCAGAAGTAGCGCGGCTGCTCTTGGGTGTCTATACTGTTGTTGCCCGTATACAGTGTGTGTAGTATTTTAACAAAAGCTTTACGTATTCAACATAGGACATTTTTGGAAATTGTAAAACGGTACACGGTAGAACAATATAATGGTAAATTAAATATCATTCGCGCTCAAATAATGAAGACTTTATTGGATATTATTAGGCGAATCGTAAACATGTTGGACAGTGCCCAATTCGTAAGCCATCGGCTGATTAAGATCAGGTGTTACTATAAAGAATCGACGAAAGACTAGTTGACTTAAGTGCTAGGACACAACACGTGTGAGCGGTAAATATTTTAATTATTTTGGGTAAGCGACAGAAGCTAATTTCATAATTAGCACGATGCGTGTACGGTACAGACGTAACAAGATTACAGAGGGCAGGCGCCTTTGGCGAAATAAGTTAATTCGGTAACATTACAAGTGATGTCAGGCTGTGCCTAACGTGATTATGCCTTTTGGGTCTTTTGTATGGCTTTATGCATTTTAAATATTTTTTCTGTGCCGCTTACAGAGTGAAATATACATACAGTCTTGTCTGTGCGGGTTAGGTGACTTATGGTACTCTTACATTTGACATGTTGATTTCTATCTAATGTATCAGATTCTAACATTTGTATTCTATTAGTTCGAATAGATTGGCCCCTTGTCTGCGCATTACTTTTCTAACCTAAGAAATTTAATTTAAGACAACGTAAGGTTTGTCTTTCTGCTGTGAGTAAGGTGACAGCAGGTACTGACCCTGACTGGAGCTTCTTTTATAGGCCGGCTATTAAAGTGCTTTTTCACCAGAGATGTGCGAGCTAGTTATGCGGCGACCGTCACACCAAAATGAAATGGTGTTAAATGTCTGTAAGCTCTGGTCTGAAATCTGGCAAAATTGATTTAAGATGTCATAGATTTTTGTGATAGGGTTAGGACAACAATGAGTAATGGGCAGCTGCGTTCCTTTTCAGCCACCTGGCAGTGTACTGTGAATTCAGTGAATGTCAATTGGCTCGTCACCTATTAAATAAGACCTAGTGTAAGGGTCCCACGGGGTAGGGGGGATACATAGTGATCTGTATTGCATGTTAAAATACCCATTTCTGATACCGGCTCCTAACCTTTTGTGTTTCTATTATACATTGTAGTTACTGCTATATTTTGTGCGAAAATAAACGTTATTATTATTAATTTATATTGTAGAAAACAACCATTTACCGGTTCAATACACCGGCCTTACTATCTCTGAAACCAATCAGCTCAAACCAACTAGAGAGATGATTAAATGTTGGCAGTGATTTTAATTTAATTAAATAAAAACTTAATATTTAATAAAATAATTTAATAAAAACAATAGATTAATTTAAATAAGCTTAAATATTTAAATTAATCTACTGTTTTCTGGTCACGCAGATGTTGTTCATCAAACGACAGACCTATGCTAACACAAATATCGGTCGATTTTAGAACAGAGCCAATCCCAGAACAAACTCCATTTTTAGATCAGACGTATTGATTTTGCTCCTATTCGATAAATGTATCAATTGAAGACGGAACAAGGCGTGACTTGTTTTGTTGCATTTTTTAAATGATGTCTACGTCAAATTACTCAAATACATTCCCTACTCTCTACAGTTGCAAGAATTTCGCGTTATAACCTAAAATTCTGAAGTATAATATAGGTAATATAAATACAACAGATGTTAGTTTTATTTTGTCTCTTTGTGTACATACCAACACTTAGATTGGAATTCAAACCGTAATCAAGTAATTTCGTGTGCATTTATATTTGTAATAATTATCAATCTGACTTGTGTAAATAAAAATAAAAATAAAAAAATAATCACTGAAATGACGAAAGCCCTTTGACAACTTTGTTCTTAGATTTCAAGTTTATATTGAGACAAGATTATGCAGTAATTCGGTAAAGAGATTAGAGAATTTGCTGTCTGTTGACGGCAGTGCAGACTACAATTGTCAACACCCCTTACCTATCTCTTCTGCGGGTGTTGTACAAGGCGACTAAGGGTAAAAGCACTAAAGAATAATAAGCAGCGTTGCTCTTATATCAGTTTAGTCTAGCAATATACTGCAATTTACATGCCCGAGAGACAGGCTTGCCCCCTATTACATGGGACTTAACATTATTGGCGAAACGTGGGTAAAAATTTACCTCTGCTACCGTTTCGGAGATAAATAGGCGTGATATATGTATGTAAAAATAAGAAAAAGAATATTTGGCGAACCATGTTTATGGAGGCTTCGGGGCTCCATTCGTCACCGTCCACCAAATCTCTAGGATTTGGACCTGATGCTTTAATATATACTGCCGACGCGAGACTGTTGGTAAGTATTTCTGAATAAATTGATAACTTATGTAATTTCTAGACTATTGGGTGTTTCAGGAAATTAATACTCACTTTAGGCTTTTCAAAGTTTTGCAACATCTAACGTTACAAAAGTTGATAAGAATCCATGAATAATCAATTGACAAATAATACAAGTGTTCCGAGAAACAAATTTTAGGCTAAATATAGGAAAATAAAGTTTTGGTATAAATGGAACTTAACGAAACGGAACAATGTAGGCTCGAGTTCGCCCAACCGGAAACAAGCGATTATTATTTAACCGTCCGTTTTTGACATTTTATCGTATGGAAGTACTGTTAAAAAATGACGGTTATTTTTAATCACTTGTTTTATGTTTTGGTGAACTCGAGCCTAAATATGTTTCGTTTATTTTTATGTGCAGTAACATGAGTATGCCTGAAAGCCCTCATTGACGCAAATACATTTTATATTTTTATGGACCAACATAATATATTATTTCCATTTTCACCTAATAGCGTGTCCCGGGGGAAATCTGTTGTCATTAATATGAATTCAGTCAGTTCAACACACCTATAAGCTATATCAATCTTGAAAGGGTCAGTTAAGGGCCCCGGGGGTATTCTTCACAATCTTAAGAATTCAGTGGATAACAATCGGTTTTTTAAAATAGACGTCTATCACTATTGGTGATCGATATGCACAGTACGATTACGTTATTAGATAATTAAATAGATAAGAAGTTTTATAATGAATTTCTGTAGCAATGTTTTCTTCATCCCCCCATTTCGGAAAAAGCGTTTTTGCTCTTCGATATCTAAGTGCAAAAGCCGTTTTTATCCTCTAGAGGATAAAGTAAATTTGAATTTAGAACATCGTGTGCAATGAGTTTGTGAATTCAAAACATCATTATACTTATTTATTTCTGCCTCTATGGTGCCGAAATTATCATGCAACCCATTTTAATTTGTTAAAAACTCAGGCTCAGAACCTTCTTGGTGTACTTTTTTTTTTATTTGCTTTGCGCGGGCTGTTTTTCCTTCACGTCATAAATTTGTTAAAACCTTGGAATTCCGAGGCGGGGTCAATCAGCTTGGCGTCAATCTTGCTTTAAGCATTTTGATCGTCTACAATGCTTGCTTGATGCCTAAGTCAAGCATTTAAAAGCTTTTTAGGTCTCTTTGATTTGTTTGACTTATCCACGAAACAAAAACACACAAAACATCAACGTGTTTGACTGAAGCTGATAGACCGTCTCGGAACGCCATTAGGGACGGTAATTTTTTTAGGTACTTACAGGTATAATATGGCAAATAGAAATTATTGTGGTGGGTGAGTTAATGAGTGGGTGTTGTGGGTGTTGTGGGTGTGTCTGGGTAAATGGGTTTTTTGTGGGTGTGTCTGGGTGGATGGGTGTGTGTTGTGGGCGTATCTGGGTGGATGGGTGTGTCTTGGTGGATGGGTGTGTTGTGGGTGTGTCTGGGTGACTTTTTATGGGTGTAGATGGGTGGGTGAGCTGTGGGTGTGGATCTGTGAACGGGGTGTGGATGGGTGAACATTGTGAATGTTTCTGGGTGGATGGGTGCGTGTTGCGGGTGTTTCTGGGTGAATTTTTTGGGTGTGTCTGGGTGGAAGGTTTGGTGTTGTGGTTGTGTCTAGGTGTATACTGTAGGTGTGTTTGAGTGGATGGGTGTGTGTTGTGGGTGTGTCTGGGTGGATGGGTAGGTTTTATGGGTGTCTGAGTGGATGTTCTAGGTGGTTTTGGTTGGGTGTTGTGGAAGTTTCTGGGTGAAAACAGAAACTGTTCAGTGCCTCAAGCACGAATATTTCCAACATTCGTATAGTAATCGTATCGAGTAAGCACTCTAAAATCAAAATTAAAAATCTTAAAGGAAATTAATATATATTTCTTGGATCATCAAATTATTATTAGCATTATAAACACGTACCTAATATGACTTAAATTCTTGTAAATAAAATAAATACTCTAATATTTGATGTAAAGAAGTAAATATTTCTTTCTAATAATGGCCATCTTGATTTTTGACAGGGACAGATTCGATTTTTTTTTAATTACGCACGTTTTCTTACCTTAAAAATTAACGTGACAAAACCTTCGGATTCCGCTTCGCGATACCAAACGGCAAAAAATGTGAGTCACAGAAAGCCTTCATAAACCAAACAAATATTTATGATTAACAAGAAATATTTAATAATTTTTTTCAGCTATTGAAGTAGATTTTATTTTAACTAAAATATTTTAATACATATTAAATATGTGTTAATATTAATTTAATAACCTAACCTAAGAAGTATTAATAATTTTCGATTTACAATCAAAAAATTATTTTGTTTTGGTTTTAGTGTGCATACTCGATACGATTACTATACGAATGTTGGAAAAGTTCGTGCTAGAGGCACTGAACAGTTTCTGTTTTCACCCAGAAACTTCCACAACACCCAACCAAAACCACCCAGAACATCCACTCAGACACCCATAAAACCTACCCATCCACCCAGACACACCCACAACTCACACCTATCCACTCAAACACACCCACAGTATACACCTAGACACAACCACAACACCAAACCTTCCACCCAGACACACCCACAACATTCACCCATCAGGATTCTCAGGAATCCTTCGCTAGGTCGGTCATCAAAATTGAGCACGCGGTTAAATAGCAACTTTGCACTCACGTATAACAAATAAATATTAACATGTTGTACAACAAATTTAAAAGCTACAGCCTAAAATATACCACTATGATTCCTTCTTAAGCTTGATAATAATCAAATGAAAATGTATTCCAATATTACACGAAGCTAGTATGCGTTTCACATGAAGATAAATCACTTGGTAGAACATTTGGCCGGAACTTTATGAAAAATTCCAGGACGCTCATACATACCTGACCAGTTAAACCGGTTCATATGACTCGGCACTTGTATTTCCCTTAGTTATTTTATAATTCATTATATATTTAGGGTTTCGAGTTATTGAAAAATAAGTAAATTATATACGATGAATTGATAAGCTGAATCTCTTGTTAATATTTTGGTATTATAATAATACATACATACATACATAAATCACGCCTATATCCCCGAAGGGGTAGGCAGAGGTGAACAAGCACCCACGTTTCGTCCCATGTAATATAGGTGGCGACTGGCGAGCCTATTGCAATTTATCAGGCACAAAAGTCGCAGTACATTGCTAGGTGGTATAAGAGGAACGCTGCTGCCCATTCCTCATCACTGATTTATCCTTAGTCGCCTTGTACGACACCCACAGGAGAGGCATTATAAGAATAATTATATTGAATAAAAGGTTTTATATTTGAATAATACTTGCAGTTAGATTTGATAATTTTATATAAATCTTGTCTATATTCCCTACGGGATAGTCAAAGATTCATTAACACCCGCTTTTGCCAATTAGGTCGGGTACCATCACTCCCATATCAGGTGGCGAGCCTCTTGGGCATCTATAGGGTAAATTGCAGTAAATGCTAGGTGGTATAAGAGAACCGCTGCTGCCCGTTATTCTTTGCTGTCTTTACCCTTAGTCGCCTTGTACGACACCCGCGAAAGAGAAGGGGGTGGTGACAATTGTATTCTGCTTTGCTTGAAGCAGTTGTTCCGGCTGCATTTGCAGTCGCCAATACCCACCAATCCACCATGGTAGTGGATTATGATCTATTCTCCCTATAACTCTTACATAATTTTAGAGGAGTAGAAGAATATTCTACAATCTTTTCTGAGGTCTTCCTCTACATTGACACCTATCAACCTCATGTTCATAACTTTTTCCGGCTTACAATATGTCCACACTAAGCTAAACAGCTCTCTTTCAACTTTAATATCACTAGCGGTACTTTCAGATTCCCTCTTAAATAATATAATAAAGAAAAATATAATTTTCTTATTATTATATTATAATGGTATCAATTTGACTAATCATAAAAGTAGCCTGAGCAAGGCACTTTATTAATTGCTTAGCAAATTAATGGATCTTGGATGGATCAGTTTCTTTTGGTGAATATTTAATATGTGTTGGCCATCAAATTACCTATCACTGTTGTATAATTTTCTAATTTCTTTTATTACCATATTTCACTAATTGTTATCCTGTGTAGATTAAATTAGTTTTATAATTTAACTTCTTCACTTATATCTTAGTGAAATCTCTCCCACCCAACTACATATTTTTGTTATTATAGTTAGTATAAGTTATTAATACTGCCATGTCCTTGTAAACGTAGGTATGTATTTAAAAAGCGATTGAAATATTTCATGTCAGCTACGAAATGATTTATATTATCTGACTGTTTTGTGTAGGTCTGATTTGCTAGGCGTGCCTTGTTAGATTTATTTCCTTTCAATTGTATTCAAAAGAGCAGTAATTATTATTAAAACTATTATCTATCTCTGATGTGGCCCTAAAATATATTAGATAAACTGACCGTTACCTTCAGAGAAGGCGTTTGGCATTGTAATATTGTTTTATAAATATCTTACGATGTCATTGGACTTGGCACAAGACTGGTAGCTATGGTAATACATATAGAATTCACAAGTTTTCACGAATACGTGTCGTATTATTTAATGAGAAATTCACATTTGAAGAGTTTACTGACCTACAGATGATAATATCAGTAAATGTCCTGGAGTGAACCACAACAGTAACATCCTGAAACAGCTGTTTGCTATTTACGACATGCTTAAGCTCTAATGCAATAGTAATTTAAGATTTACATTTTTAAGAAGACATTGCAAATAACCGATGGCCTCATTATGAGCTAAATAAAAGTAGAGCACTGGCAAAGAATTTATATATACCCATTTATTTTAAGATACAATTGCAGAATTTTTATTTTCGAAGTACAGCAAACAATTATGAGTGGATATTTTTGTCCACCAAACTTGAAGCCATATTATGTTCATCCAAAGTTTTACGAACTCTGTACTTTGTAGCGCCTCTTAGTCCATTTTTTTTTAATGTTAACAACGCACTCTATTGTGCTAGTACATACTTATTTAATTTACTTACCAGTTCAGTAATTGATGTTAGAGAATGTCTATTTTTTAAGATAAAGTTTACACATACACTAGATCACTAACTAAAGTCAAACTTATTATCCACTAACACACTTGTCTATGTCTTTAAACACTTGAGCTAAACCACACTTTAAAAGTTCTAAGTATTTATAACTAGTTCAATTATAATTTGGTCGCGATGGATTTATATCTGAGGGTCGGTGAAGGGTAAAACGTCCAAAAAAAGCACTGTAAAACTTGTAAACAGTTTCATAAATCCTGTGTAAACTTTCAAAGGTTGCAATCATAAAGTTTCAGTCGTTTTTTGTGTATAAATTGGTTGCGGCATGACTTTCCTCGAAGATACATGTTGTGTAGGAGTGAAATTTAAATGGGTTTTTGCACAGGGGCTGTTAAAAAAGGGGGGTAAAAGTTTAGCGTTTGTTGGTGTAAGGTCATTTTTATGAAGCTCGTACAGTTCGTTCGTTAGGCGTCGTCGGGTTTTGTGTGGGGGTTGTTGAGGCGTGTAATGAAATGTTCGCGGAGTCGATCGTAGTCCATGGGTGCGCGAGACGCGGACGCGGCGGGCGGCTAGCGCGCAGTCACTCGGAGGACTGCCGCAAGTCCCGAACTTGGATGCCGTGCCAACACTCATGCACCCACCCGACATGCAAACCCGGTGTGCAATTCTGAAAGGCCGTATTTTTGTTCTGTCGCCAATGTTTTTTGCTCATTAACCTAGTTGAGTCAATCAATAGTGCGAGGCAATTGTACTAGACACTGTCTAGGGTTACATGTTTTTGGCTATTATGCGCAAATCCTGCATGGTAGTGACTCGAAACTAGTTCCTTGAAACTAAGTTGATGATGTGGGTTACATATTGTTATTTACTGCAATCTGAAACACAACAACACAAACATCATTATAATAATGTCTTATATTGTGTTTATCCTTGTATATACCTACTGCTGATTACATGCCCGATAGGAGGCTTGCGCACTATTACATGTAACCTAACATGGTGTTAAGTCAGCTCTGTCTACCTTTTCGAGGATAAATAGGCGTGATATGTATGTATGTAATACTACATGCATGTAATACCTGTTAACGTTGTTGTTATGTCAGTTCAGTTAAGATCACAAGTTCATATTAATATCATATTTTTACATGAAGCTTTAGTAATATTCAAGTAATAGCTAATTTAAAAACAGTCAAATACATTTGAAGATTTCATAAAGTCAAACTGCTATCAAAACTTTGAAGTCGTGAATTAACAGCTGTTCTATACAATTTTCATGTTAACTCAACTAGAGTGTAGGAAGCGACATTTTTTGTGATTTCAAAGCTGCCATCATGATAAGAGTTGATTGTATTAATGAGATCTTTGAATAGTTTTGATGTTATATGTGTTTTAAAATAGCACTGTATTCTAATAAACCATTAATTATGGATAGACATTCAACTCTCACTGGATTAATTTAATAATTAATATATCTACGTGAAATCTACTCTTGACTACTACTTTCAACGCATGAAACGTACAGATTCCTACTGTCGTGTTAATCTTGAACTAATTGTGTAATGGTTTCATAAGGACTCTGAACGTGGAAAACATATGACGCGCTGTGACGTCACGTGCAGGCCTGTCGACGCGACTTCTATTTTTGTCGCACGACATTTCCGCGGACAGCCGCGTAAAGCGACGCGACAAACACTATATGTTTTTGGCACAGGAATATTTTGACGACACTCAAAGGTCAGCTGTGCGTTAATAATTTCAATGTCTTTAAATGCTTAAGCCAAAAAGAATTTCCGATTGATGCTCGAAAAAAATATGCATATAATACATACATACATAACCCCGAAGGGGTGAACTAGCACCCACTTTTGCCAATTATGTTAGGTCCCATGTAATAGGTGGCGAGCCTATTGCCATTTATCGGACACAAAAGTCGCAGTTTCCTACACAAAAGAATATTGCTATTGCTAGGTGGTATAAGAGGAACGCTGCTGCCCATTCCTCATCATTGATTTACCCTTAGTCGCCTTGTACAACACCCACAGGAGAGATTTGGGGTGGTGACAATTGTATTCTACTCTGCCGTCACCACACGGCATATAATAAACACAACTATAATGCAATATAATGTTACTAAGAAACTGTAAGTATTCTCGAATACTTTTACGAGTTTTGTGGGTCCGAACTTACTGCGGTTCTCAGGTAATGTATTTACTAAATTAAATAAAAAATGTATCTTTTAGGTAATCATTACGTTCCAACAAAAACTGGCACAATGTTATACATGTTTGCCGAACCATTCAGGAATTATATACCACCAGGGATAAACATTTACAATTTTTTTGGTATATGATACACTGGTAGACGAAAAGACAAGCATGGACTATCGAAGAAAAATAACGTAGACTAAAGAGACGACTAATTCTTAGAGACGAGTTTGTCAATATTTAATGTCTATTATGTTCATAAAAAAGATTACAACACTGTTTTTTTTTCTGAAACAGCGATGGTTGTTTTGGTAGATAAAGTAGTTATTTAATGTATGTCAATACCACATTTGTTAACGCCTACAACTTCAGATATAGATTTCAGAACAATTAAAATCTTTATGTCTGATGTCTGATATCTGATATCTACGTATTACAGAAAAACTGTCCTATCCACAGCATATTGGTATGACCTAGTTCAGAAGTATATTAACACTCGATTACCTTGTAACAGAAATTATTCGTACATCATAGTGGTAACTATTACTGCTAAGATAAGAACATAAATCATGCCAATGTATTTTGCCAACCAAGTTAGGTTCCTTGTAATAGGGAGCGTGACCAGTGCCATCTATCATCAATGTAAATCGCAGTGTATTGTAGTGGTATAACAAAAACTTGGTGGCGCAGTAGCTTAACATGCTTAACCTGCGATTTCACAAACTTGGCAATTTTTTCTAAGGCTGGATTATTGGATTGGTCACAAAAAAATTATTATCTGGAGATCCTCTGTGCTTAGGAAGGCACGTTAAGCCGTATTCCGCGGTGCCGTAAACACGCCACAATGCTAATAATATATACATACATAAATCACGCCTATATCCCCGAAGGGGTAGGCAGAGGTGAACTAGCACCCACGTTTCGCCAATTATGTTAGGTCCCATGTAATTGGTGGCGAGCCTATTGCCATTTATCGGGCACAAAAGTTGCAGTACTATTGCTAGGTGGTATAAGAGGAACGCTGCTGCCCATTCCTCATCGCTGATTTATCCTTAGTCGCCTTGTACGACACCCACGGGAGAGATTTGGGGTGGCGACAATTGTATTCTACTCTGCCGTCACCACACGGCTAATAATATATATAACAAAAAAATGGGTCGTGTAGTGACGGCAGAGTAGAATACAATTGTCACCACCCCAAATCTCACCCGTGGGTGTCGTACAAGGCGACTAAGGATAAATCAGTGATGAGGAATGGGCAGCAGCGTTCTTTTTATACCACCTAGCAATGTACCTACTGCGACTTTTGTGCCCGATAAATGGCAATAGGCTCGCCACCTATTACATAGGACTAAACATAATTGACGAAACGCGGGTGCTAGCTTACCTCTGCCTACCCCTTCGGGGATATGGGCGTGATTTATGTATGTATGTATGTATGTTATTTATGTATGAATGCTACCAAAAAAAATGTGGTAGTGAAAAGAGTAACTATTAATAATCGATGATCGTCCTGGCACAAGTATTTTTTACTTAAAAGGAGACTCTGACCACTAGTTATTTAATAACTGTATTTAAAGGTAAATAAATAATTTTGATTTGATTTGTTTTTGATCGTTGACTCACTAATCACTCATTTTCATTTAGTATTAAAATTTTAGCATATTACATATTTTTTGGTAGCTCCATGTAATATTTTAACTTAATAATATGTTGCCTAGTATAATACTACTGGATTTTATAAATAGCTTTGTGAGCTACGACTAAAAATGTCACAAAAATATTGAACGAAAATAAAAGTGGATAAAGCGTTAGTTCAAACATAAAATTTTCACCCTGCTCAGTGCCTTTGTTATTCATAAGCGGACACCAAAATAAAGAATAGTGCAATGTGTATTTTTGCAAACATGGCTTCCTTTTCCGGAACAAAAGAAGTGTGTTACTGTTGTAGGCAAACATTCTAAATAATTTTTACAGAAATAGGCCATCGGTTTCGTTGATTTTACCAATTTTTTTTTTAATATACACGAGTCGATGAATTATATAGGTGGTTCTTATTTCTTAATTTCAAATGACATTGTTTCATATACCAGTACTTTGGCTTTATTTTAACGTGTAAGTTGGAAGCAGCGAAAGTTAAGAAAGAGATTAATTTCAATTTCCAAATGAACTCATCAGGTGTGTAAATTCCAATACTATCTACAAATCACATAGATGGCATTTTTACATGTCAACTATCTACCGTCATAAAGGTTAACGTACAGTCAACAGCACATCAGGTTACTACAAACTGTCAAATATTTCCAATCAATTTTGAACTTTATAATAAGGATGTTAAGGTCGAAAATTTATTGGAGAAATTTGACAGATTGTAGTTGACTGTACATTAGAGCCACCCGGCACCCGACCCGCACCGTCTCGCCTCGCACGGTCAGTATTCTTTCTAAGGATTTATATTGATGTGCGCTCACTACTTCAACTCCGTAACGCCTCTGAATCGCCTCGGTCGTAAGGCGTCCACGCGCGAACAGCGAAGGTACCGCTCGCTGCTCTCGAGCGGTTCATCATTCAGCCGAGAGACGCCCACTGTTGGGCATAGGCCTCCCCCAGCGATCTCCAAACCGGTCGGTCCTGCGCTGCCCGCATCCAACGGCTTCCCGCGACCTTCACCAGATCGTCGGTCCACCTTGTGGGGGGCCTTCCAACGCTGCGTCTCCCGGTTCCTGGCCGCCATTCGAGGACCTTTCCGCCCCAACGGCCGTCAGTCCTCCTCGCAATGTGCCCTGCCCACTGCCACTTAAGGTCCGCAATTTTTCGGGCTTTACTTTCTCGAGTGGTTCACGCGAGAACAATGCAAGATGAAGCGTCATTTCCAGGTTTTCTTTCTAAAGTGTCGGCAAAACAGCAAAATCAAACGCTTTTAAAATGGATAAAGAAAAAAGTTTGAAAATATAATTTATTGTATGATCTTAGTGAATCAAAGTACAGTGACGTTAGGTCCACTGGTTAGCCCCACCAGTGAGCGCCAAGCGACGAAGCGGTGCTGTGGCTCTAGCAAGAAGCCAATCTATTCGAACGCATAGAAAACAAATGTATGAAACTGACGTATTACAGAACAAACAAAACGTCAGTTTCATACTTTTGTTTTCTATGCGTTCGATTAGAAAAGCCACTTGGCTAGATGCCCTATCGGGTGCCGGGTGGGTCTAATGAGCGTTGACCTTAATGTATACATGGGACTAAAGTAAACAAAACTTACTCATTACGGTGTTATAGTGCTTCAGTTAGGAAACAAAATAACGCGCACTACACAGTGACACAATTGCCAAAGTCGTTTTAGCTACATAGCAAAGCAAGCAAAAGTGGCTTTAAATTTAAAGGGGTAAGTTAATATATTATTTTTTTTACTCATTTTACTATTTAATGATATTTTCTAACTGATGGGCAACAGACTCATCTACTTTCTATCTTTATACATACATACATACATAAATCACGCCTATATCCCCGAAGGGGTAGGCAGAGGTGAACTAGCACCCACGTTTCGCCAATTATGTTAGGTCCCATGTAATAGGTGGCGAGCCTATTGCCATTTATCGGGCACAAAAGTCGCAGTTCATTGCTATTGCTAGGTGGTATAAGAGGAACGCTGCTGCCCATTCCTCATCGCTAATATATCCTTAGTGACAATTGTATTCTACTCTGCCGTCACCACACGGCTCATCTATCTTTATAACAGTCCCAAAAACTTTAATTGTCCATCGTACTTGCGATGTAGATTTCAGTTAGCACTAGCTTCATGCAGGGCTAGGCGACCTTGTGTGTGGCAAATAGGGTTCTCGATCAAGGTTCTTTTCATGGTAGCTTTCCGTTCCCATATTTTCATTATTATATGGAATAATGTCCCCAAGAATCCACAAAAAATAAAATATAGAAAAAATACTTAAATCACAATTAACATAATTTGCAAGCTTTTATAGATATGCTATGTATTAATGTAGTTATATATTATAGTACTATGCTACTGCACATTTCTATTTTTTATATAATTTCTTACACTTACTTTTTGTAAACAGCCAAGTCTCGAGAACAATATATGTGTCCAATTAGGTGCAGATTACAGAAACATTTGCCCCAACCAGGATTCGAACCCGAGACCTCTTTACCGATAGCCAGTGATCAGACCATTCGACTAACCGTCATTGATAATCTCTGATAGAAAGCAAGAAGGAGTTTTTCCTTTCTAAATATATTTATGAATTTTAAATAACAAATGAATAACGAAAAATATTTTTAGTTCAGCCTAAGCCTAGTGATATTAATTTAGTTACAATGACGCAATCAATCATTAAATAACGGGTAGTTGAATCCCTAGATAGTGAAACACAGGGAAATAATATCTGAACGTATCTATCAATTAGCGTAATGAAATAATTAATGAATGTGACAGCAGTGCTAATTAATTGAAAATGATAGTGATTATTTAAAATTAAGCAATAAAAAATTCCCAGCCCGTTGAATACATAAATTGATGATACATCATTTTATTCTGTACGATCATTACAATTCAGTGTTTTACTCAAATTTCTTCTTAAATATTTGTTTATCTCTTTTTCGTTGAAGTTTTCAGGTAAACTACGGAAGCTACCACTTGACACACATACACACATCGAATCCCCGAAGGGGTAAGCAGAGGTGAACTAAACACCCACTTTTCGCCAACCAAGTTAGGTCCCATGCAATAGTTGGCGAGCCGGATGCCATCTATCCGGTACATAAATCGCAGTATATTGCTAGGTGGTATAAGACGAATGCTTAGGCCCATTACTCATCACTGTGTTTACCCCTTAGTTGCCTTGTACGACACCCACTGGAGAGATCTGGGGTGGTGACATATTGTATTATGCTCTGCTGTCATCACACGGCTAAAATGTTTACGAAGGAAATGTTTCATTTCCTAATTTTGCGTTCGCTCACTCTATCAATGTGTCTTGAGGAGTTTTATGGCGCAGCTACACGTTCGGCCTGTTATTGTGTTCAACGTTCGCAAACGATGTTTTGAGATAGATGTCCGAAAACATATTATTTCGAGTTCTTTCGTGCTCACTTAGACGTTGGTCCCGGCTGCCTATGCAGTACACTGGCTTACATTGGGCTGGTAGGCTATGATGCATTCTTATCCCTATATTTTACATTAAATCCCTTTAAAAGTAAAATATACTAAATCTCTATACCTCGAATAAACAAGAAATATATCCTTGAAGGATACATCATATATCCTTGAAGGTCTCAGGGAAAAGGTCTGTTCTCCAGCAGTGGAAATTAAATAGCCTGGTGATGATGGTGATTATGCTCTTAGATAATTAGCTCAAAAGTTAGAGTATACCAAATCCATACGTACATACATAAATCACGTCTATATCCCTATATACATTATGCATTATTATACATTACATACATACATAATCACGTCTATATCCCCGAAGGGGTAGGCAGAGATGAATTAACACCCACTTTGTCCCATGCAATAGGTGGCGAGCCTATTGCCATTTATCGGGCACAAAAGTCACAGTACACTTCTAGGTGGTATAAAAGGAACGCTGCTGCCCAATACTCATCACTGATTTATCCTTAGTCGCCTTGTACGATACCCACGGGAGAGATTTGGGGTGGTGACATTAAGAAATATAAGTAGCAGTCGATTTACAAAGTATTGCTATTTACAGTCAGCTACATTTACCTAGAACTGGTAAAACTTGCAATTCCTCGATGCTACAATTCCACAACCCACATTGTGGATAGATAATACTATGTTCTTAATTCGCGTTTTTTCCCACCAGTGATATTATTAGGATCGCAGTTTCCCTTCTGAATATGTTTTATCATAAATAAATATATCGCGCACCCTCTCTGTCATATAGCCCAAAGCAGAACTAAATAACTGAAAACGAATATTAATTTCGGTCTACATCAATAGCCATGAATCGGGAGTCGGGAACAAAATTGTGTAAATATACACATACAAGTCAAGCCTGTTTATCTATAACACCTACGTTTCACCTATTATGTTAGGTCCCATGTATAAGCGGACGAGCAAGCTTATCAAACCAACATTAAAATTTGCCCTTGCCAGAATTCAATACCAGAATTTCTTAACCACCTCCGTGGTCTAGTGGTTCGTCCACTGGAATGAAGATCCAGAGGTCCCGGGTTCGATCGGTCCCCATGGGGGAATTTGTTTCCTGTTTTCATTGTTTTATTTAAACAAACATGTAAAATAATTAAGTAAGGTGAAAATAAAAGGAAGAAAAGAAAATGCAATGCGTTTCAAGATTAACCAATTTTTTTTGGTTTGTTTTGTTGGTTTGGTTGGTGATAGGACTTCCTTGAAGTCCGCCTGGCTAGCTAATAGCTATCCCCATCTTATCAAAATCTGGCGCCTTATTAATGATGTTAACAGCATTATTGTGTTCCGATGATTGTAATAAGATAGCCAGTCCCTCTGTGGTTGAGGGTTCCAGGTGAAGCTCGATTCCATCTATGGCCCTTATCGTCACTTACCATCAGGTGAGATGAAGGGCAAGAGTTTCCCTAACTAGCATAAAAAAATATATAAAAAAAATTTTGACTAACCGGCCATATCTAAAGTTTCAACAGCCTTCACGTATCCACAAACATTTAAGTTGTTTGCCTGTTATATGATTATTATTATTATCATCAAGTTTGGACAACCACTAGCCCTTAGAACTACTGACGCCAAACAGGAGCTTATGTAGTCTCAAAGGGTAAGAACTTTCTCCGTTGGTAGGTCAGTTCCGAAAGTTTAATTACTCTATGAGGTAGAGGATAACATCCTCTCGCTAACTACACACTACGCTAGGCATCACCCTGAGTCAAGAAGGTGTATTATTCAGAATTATTATAATTATAGGTTAAAGTTATTGAGTGTGTCATTTTATATTTAAAAATCCTAATTACACAAAAATGAACAAGTATCTATAAAATAAAGATGTTTTGTTCAGCTGAGCATTTTCCAAGCAAATAAGTTTCTTAAGTATCTGAATAACAAAAATGTAAGAAAAAATATTCTAAAAAAGGAGTCTAATTTGGGAATTGTCGAATATTACCGACCCTTTTCTTTGGGTTAGATTCGGACAAATCATCATTAAAATCAAAAAAAATGCTTAAATTAATTCTTAAAATTATTTAATATACATTTACCCATTTTCCAAGGAGTAATTAAAAAAATATACCTACATGACATGTTGAACTAAGTCTGAAATAAATCTTAATACTGTGGTTATGTTTCAATTTACTTTTTTAAATTATTGATCAGGTAGAACTATGTCTAGAGCATTTAATTTTGTATTTAATTTACCTAAATGCCCTTTACCTAGCTAGGTAGGTACCTACCTACCTAGTACTTCCTAAAAATGTAGGTAACAGTTTGAAATAGTCAACGCCATCTATGAGTCGGCGAAGAAAGTAGCCGCGAAAATATGAAGAGTAAACTACAATAGAAATATAAACGCCATTCACTAGATGGCACGGCACGCCAATGCTGTCCAAACATTTTGTTGAATATTTTGATGTAAATATAAAATGTTATAATTTTTATTTCGGGACTTTTAATACTGGTTATTAGAAGTTTGAAATGTATTATGTATATTTAAAATAATCTACTTTTTAAATTATTTTTACACTTTAATATAAAAAAATCGCACTGCTTATCGCAGTCAAAACATTCAAAAGTTACACTTGAATAATTATTATCACTGAAGGGGTAGGCGAGGGTGTAGCGGGTAGCGGTAAACAAGGAACATCATACATTTTAAATATGGAATGAGAACCAATAATTTAAATCTGTTAAAAATATCGTAAGTTATTCTATGATCTAATACGTTTTAACGAAAGTATAACGAGTTAAACTCTTATCTAATTTACGTACTAGTCGGGGAGGGGTGTTAACTCCCACATTTCGCCTGCTTATGTTAGGTCCCATGTGATAGAATATACTCATATCCTTATACCAGATTTTTAAGATTCAGTTTTTATCGAGATCGATTGCTCGACTAGTAATTCTCACATAAATGTTATGTGAGAATTATATTAGAATTAGAAAGATTGTCATAATTGCCCAATTAAAGTCTACATAATAAGTTTTTTTAGCCTAGGCTAACATAATAAAACTAATGTAAAAATATTATATAGGTAACGGATAGTAATAAAGTAGTTTTAAATTCATATAGAAGCTTACGTTTACCAGGTTCATAACAGATTGCAATCCTAGACCACAGGACCAAGTCGATTGAGGCTGGAAGCCTGTTCTCTTGTAATTAGGTCAACGGGTCAAGGCCCTGTTCAAGGAGTTTACGACCTGTGTTCTTGGTCTACAGGAACAGTACGTACAATTATAATTGCAACTGTATTACACAGTTGCGATTATAGTTTTAAAGGTTCATCCTTATATATTTCTGAAAAAAAAAACTGATTATCTAATTGCATTACTATTCAATCAAGGAGGAGGACAAAAATATCTAGTTAAGGGTTCAGAGTTTTAGTAAAGTTCGTGATTAAGACTAGTAAGGTTCGTTAATAAAGACGTGATTAAAATCCGAAGCATGTAAAAAGAAAAGTAAATTTATAAAAATAACGTAGTTTTAGATGATATTATAAATTAAATAGTATGTTTAGTTAACGAAAACGAATATTGCAATTGGAATAATTACCACAAAATATTTAAATAAATCGGAAATGTAAGACCTTGACATTTTAAAGTATGAGTTTACAGATTTCTTATTTACTTTTGTGATAGTTGGTAAACAATATGTTTTTTACTAAAAAACACATCCTGAAACGTTTTGAAATTGATAAAGTACTAAAATTATTTTAGTAACTATTAAGAAATAATCGTGCTCAGATTTAATTTCTGTTAGCCTGGACTGGAGATGCCTTGATCTAAAAATAGCGTCACCCGTTACAAACATATCACATAAAGTTACGTAAAATAAATATCACAATACTACATGCTATTCATATTGTCATAGCATGTCACAAATCTTCCAACTAGTTGTTGAACTAGTCACCTTGTAGGGCATATATTTTCTAAATTCCCAAAGTTTTTGTGAGTGCAAATGAAAATAATGCCCACAGTAACCTAAGTTGCTACCGAATCATAAAACTTCTGGTTTTTCACCGATAATTTTAATAAAATATAAGGGTTCAATAGATTTATCGTCGAGGAAGTTTGACAGGTTGCGTGGGCATATGCGCGCGCATCCATCCGCCATCTTGAATTTTCTCCCATCCCCATTTCACTGGGGGCCCACAGAAGGCAACAGCTGTGAGCGCGAAACACAATTCACGCTCAAAAGTGTAATATTTTTTAGGAATTTCAATAAAAAAGCTCAGGTGAAGGATACACAGGATAGAGCCAGTATTAAAATTCGCAGTGAGGCACTGAATTCTTTTTCGAGTGCCAGTGAGTCATGTTATGAAAGTAGGGTGATATTGATTTTCTATACATATTCGAAATCGCTGAAGTGTTCGTCCAGTGTTTTGTGCTCAGTTCGTCATCATTGTGTTTATAAGGATTCCAAAAGTATTACAGCAATAGAAGGGTCTGCAAAACATCTACAAGAAATCGATAAGCGCGTAAAACTCTAGCAGTCGGTCCCTCGTTGCGTGGAGTGGATGTGAAAGAGACAGATATAGTCAGTGTTACAGTTACATAGCGGAATAGATTTTTAGTGTTTAAAAATACAAATAGTGAATCAAAGTTCCTTATTAGTTTTCTAAAGGAAGGTTGAACAAAGGTAATGTTTCTTTCTTAATAAAATAATTCCTTCAGTATGTTTGTTAAAATCTGTATTATCATCTAACATAATGGCTTACATTATGTTAGATGATTATATAGATTTTATAGACATACCATATTTTTGTATCGTTAGATCAATAGCAAGGCTTAAATAATTTAGTAGGTTTATTCACAGCTGCAAAATACTGAAGCACAGAAGCTACCTTAGAAATTTGTATCTAACATTAAAAAATAGTGTATTAAGGATTTTTTTTTTTTACATTGCCGTCAGAATCGACCCAGCGTATCCATAACAATAATGACGTGTGCCTTGATATATTTAAATGACTAAAATTCTTTAAGTATAGTTTTATTATAGAATTACACTTATTTGTATACTCACTTTATTTTATAGCACTATTATTATGTTACGTACGTGTGCACGAAACCGTTGCGCCATTTAATTATCGTTTTTATTCCTTTACATTTTAGCAAATTTTAGGACTCAGATATATCGAATTCGATTCCCCGAACAGTAAATTCCTGCATTAAGTCGGTATTAGGGTGTTTTACACATCTGTAAAGCTACCTTGTCTAATTTTGTCGTCAGCAACAATGTTGTTGCAATGTAACATTATCAATTTTCTTAATATTTATTTTGGTTTAATCTTCTCCATCTTCAGTAACTGGATGAATTTCGTCATCAAAAAAGTGAAAATAGTGGATTGCAAATAGCTAATAACTAAGGTATGATTTCAGGCTATAGGTGAGATAGGGAACAACAAATGCAGTGGGCATTCATTAATGTAACAATTCATTCATTTAAATTTTACAGTTGTCACATTGTAAGAAAGTTAGTCTTCGAGTAACTACAGTGTTACGAGTTAGATCATTTTTGCTATAGAACTTACATTAAGTCAGTATGAATTTTGCTCTAGTCCCAAAAGAAATGACACGTTGAGTAAGACGGCGTCTTGGAAAAATGTAAAATCATTTCAGCTGGAATTGTAATATTAAAAACTTAATGTGTTTGAAATAATAATAACATTTACGGATTTACCTCGCGTTTGAAATAATACAACATTAAATTTACGGATTTACATTGCGTATATTTAGGTGTGGTCACGCGGAGACTACGGCAGCTGTAAAGTGATCGAAACGTCGGGTTCAATATAAACATTGCCAAACATTAAATATGCTTAAGTTAAATCCGTAAAAGCTTATTTCAAATAGAGTGAAAATATAAGATAACAACATAATTTTATGTGTGTAATGTATAAATGCAAGAATAATAGCTTTTTATGAGAATCATTTCAATAAAATAAGTCATTATTAATTAGCTAATAAAGCTTGAACCGCGCGTAGTTGCGACTAAAATACTCTAAGTATCCGTTTCTACTAAACTAATAACTACTAACACTAACATGATAGTGTACACATTGTAGTACATAGTTTTAGATTAGATAACAAAGTATGTATTGCTATATGGTCATGGTATGGGTGACCTACTTTTTATTACTTCGATTGTCTTCGTAAGGCAACCTTGCTAAGCCTTGGTTTTGCAGGTGTTGGATTTTCCAGACTGATGATGATATAATAATATGATATAATAAATGATAATAATGATGCACCAACTGCTCATCACGGCTGAATTGAGACTAATTAATATGATACCATTTTGGCACCCTTAATTCAATTTATTTTTGATTGAAAAGTTCGTGTATTTTTTCTTCTGTTACTTCAGGTTCTATTTTGTATAGGTACCAAATATATATGTCTTCTTATTTCTCAACTTGGGGTTAATTAAGACAAGCATTCTAACCGGGGGGTAAGATAGGGGTATCTTCCCTTGGACGCACGTGTTTTCTGACTGCATCTGCATATTTTATGCATTTTGACGATTCATAAGTATATTTTAATATGAATACCAGATATGAATAAACGAATTTTGACTTTTACTTTAACAATGCTTGCGTAATAGCAAGCTTAAAAAGAACTTCCCACAGAGCTAGAGACGCTACTGTCTCATTAAGGATTCTGTCGACGGGCGGTTTTCGATATTTTATAGCCCAGGAATTTGCTCAGAGATTTCGCGGAGTTTTAGTTTAGTAAGGACAACTAAATTGTTCATAGAAAATTTGAACATTCTATTTAGTTTAACATAACCATAGGTACCTGCTATACTTATGTGTAAGAGAGAGAAAGATACAGTATATATTGCCATGTATGCATTTTGTACGATGCCACAATACTGTTATCTTTTATCCTCTAAATATCAGAGACCATGACTGAGAGGATATACATTATTTCCTATTATCTAGAATCCACTGTTTTGTTCAGGATATTTCCATATCGACCCTAACACAATTTGCTCCGTATGACACAGAACATAAAAACTAATTTGTCTTCTAACGGTAACAGAGATAACGTAGCTGATACTACTAAAGCGAGTGGTTTCAATTGGATATAGCCCGTTATTGTGTACGGTAAAGTCGAATTTGCTTTAACAGGATTTGAATAACATGGTAGGGAAGCAAAACGCGATATATTCAGTAGTCAAACAAAATGCATAGATGACGGTACCTTTGTCATTGTGTACTATGTGGTATTATTAGATGGACAAAATGAATTTTAAAGAAGATACAGTTAAAAATAATAGTTGTGAAAACGAGGAGGTAAAAAAATAGTCATCTTCAGAATTTCAATATTGTATTTTTCAATTACATGGCAGAATCTACTATGATTTCTGTAAATTTTGTGTTATCTGTTCTACATTCTGTTTTATTTTGGTGAAAAAGCTGACTTAACCATTGATTAATTTAAGCGACTTTTCGTTCTCTATTCCAATTACCTTTGACTTATATATTATGCAACATTTCAGATGGCTGGTGGAGGTGATCCCAAGTGGCAGAAAGATGCGGCCGACCAAAACTTTGACTACATGTTCAAACTGCTCATCATAGGAAACAGTTCTGTGGGAAAAACGAGGTATTTTCCAATATTTGTCAAATATGACTACTATGGTATGACTATTCGCCGTGTGGTGACGGCAGAGTAGAATACAATTGTCACCACCCCAGATCTCTCCCGTGGGTGTCGTACAAGGCGGCTAAGGATAAACAGTGATGGGGAATGGCACAACGTTCCTCTTATACAACCTAGCAATGTACTGCCGACTTTTGTGCCTGATAAATAGCAATAGGCTCGCCACCTGTTACAAGGAACCTAATATTATTGGTGAATCGTGGGTGCTAGTTCACCTCTGCCTACCCTAAGCGTGATTTATGTATGTATGTAATGTTTAGGCTATATAACCGACATTATATATAGGCGACCACTATATTTCAATAAACTTATTTTGTTTCAGTTTCTTATTCCGATATGCGGATGACTCCTTCACTTCAGCCTTCGTCTCGACTGTGGGCATAGACTTTAAAGTTAAAACAGTCTTCCGCCACGACAAACGCGTGAAGCTCCAGATATGGGTACGCACATTTGCTCATCAGTATTCCAGTTAAATTAATTTCCATGTCTTTTGCATTAATTACAGTAACGCAAGGTCTTGTGAACCGAGGTCTTAATAATGTAATCTTCGGGAGGCCTCGAAGGTTCATATAATAATATCGCTTTAATTAGTTCATAGTGCCGTGTACTATTCTGTACTATAGTGCCATGTACTCCGTCTCGGGCGCCCTGTGAGGCTCTTCGCGGCAGTATATCTCCCACGGGAGATGCCGTCCTCCCTTGAGTGGCGCCTGTGCTGTGGAGATACCCTCTTAGGAAGTTCTCGACTCCAAGGCTTGAGGACAATGTCTTCGCTTTCCCCAAAAGACCCGGAAGATGTTGTAAAGGCCGCTCGGCCCTCGGCCAACAGATTAGGTCCATAAAAAAGTGTTTTGTAATGACAGTAGAGTAAAATAGCATTGTCAGTACCACCCCATCTCTCCCGCGGGTATCTTACTAGGCGACTTCGGGTAAAGACAGCAATGAGTAATAGGCAGACACCTAGCAATAGTCACGTGTCACGTGTGGGCGTTAACTCACCTCTGCCTACGTCTTAGGAAATAAATAGGCGTTTATGTATGTATTTTTACTTCACTTTAAATTTTCGCTATGTGAGCACAAAGCAAGTAGGTAATTAAATAAAACAAAGTTCACACTAAAACAAAATGGCGCTCTAAGATATTATTTTCAACAATATACCCTAACACAAATTTATGACAAAACGGCGACGGATAAATAAGTTTTCATCGTATTTACATTAACATAAAAGGTAAATAAATGTATGTGTTTATATTTTATAGGACACAGCTGGTCAGGAGCGTTACCGCACCATAACGACAGCTTACTACCGAGGTGCAATGGGCTTTATTCTGATGTATGATATAACCAACGAAGAAAGCTTCAACAGCGTTCAAGACTGGTAACTGTCTACAAAGACATAAC
The DNA here is from genome assembly GCA_963931975.1 of Cataclysta lemnata. Lineage (NCBI taxonomy): Eukaryota > Metazoa > Arthropoda > Insecta > Lepidoptera > Crambidae > Cataclysta > Cataclysta lemnata. The sequence continues at coordinate 7,224,512 of OZ008343.1, forward strand.
ATAATTATAATCTATAATGCGATTTTCGTGCCTGATAAATGGCATGATGGGACCTAACATAATTGGCGAAACGTGTGTGTTAATTTTACTCTGCTACCCCTTCTAGGCGTGATTTATTTTATTTAAAACATAATTACATAATTTACAATATTATTATGTTTGTAATAAAACAACTTTAACGGATTTAAATCTCGTATACTTTGGCATTGTGATGACGGCCGCTGTAAAATGAACGAAACGTGGAGCTAAATAATATAAATGGCAATTGGTATGACTTGAATAGTGAATGCACAGCTTACGGAAAGTAGTTGCATATTATTTTTGTGCATTGACGAGAGAAATACAAAATGGAAGCATGTGTTACACTGAAATAAACAATGTTCACTTCAACCAAAATGTTGTTTATTGTAATCAAACGTCTTGACTCCATTTGAGTCTGTCAAGACCTTCTTTCCTGTGGCTAAGAGAAAAGTAATTTTTAAATGCTTGCATTGCATTAAGAGTATTGTGAATCGGTCTAGCCAAATGGCTTTTCTATTCGAAGGATTAGATTTCAAAAGTACGGAACAAACGTTTTGTTTTCTCAGTATCTGTGCGTTCGAATAGATTGACGACTTGGCTAGGGCCACAGGGCAGGGAATTAAAGAAATACTTTGTGCATTTCCAGGGTGACGCAAATCAAAACTTACTCCTGGGACAACGCACAAGTGATTCTAGTGGGCAACAAATGCGACATGGAGGAGGAGCGCGTCGTCAGCGCCGAGCGCGGCAGGCAGCTGGCTGACCAGCTAGGCGTCGAGTTCTACGAGACGAGTGCTAAAGAGAACATCAATGTGAAGGTACGATTTTGTATAAATTATTGGTCGTCGTATAACCGGCCCTGTGGTCTAGTGGTTCGCATACTGGAATTAAGATCCAGAGGTCCCGCGAACAAATTTGTACTCGGTTTGGTTGGGGGCCACCATTTTATCGAAATCTGTCGCCATAATAATAATGTTAACAGCATTATTGTGTTCCGACAATGTGTGATAAGTCAGCCAGTCCCTCTGTGGTTGTTGAGGGTTCCAGGTGAAGCTCGATTCCATCTACGGCTCTTATCGTCACTTACCATCAGATGATGGGCAAGAGATTCCCAGTCTAGCATTAAAAAAAATCATTCCCTGACATTGCCCTAGGCATATGCCTTCCTTAGTAACGAAGGGTGGACCAAAAAATCTGGTCAACAAATCTGGTTGCTAAGTATCAACGACTTTAGCCGAGATCAACGTCTTAGGTATCTTATGATTGATGGCATACAGTATCATTATATTAGTTAAAATGAGCATCCACAAGCCATTCTGCTAAGTTGCTTTTATAAGGACTGTTAAGAACATTGTAATAAGTTGATTGTGAAATACCCACAAAGTTATTCGTAATAATATGATTCATTGTTTTATTTAAACAAACATTTACAAACATGTAAAATAATTAAGTAAGGTGAAAATAAAAGGAGGAAAAGAAATGCAATGCGTTTTAAGATTAACCAATTTTTTCCAATTCAAAATGACAATCAAATGACTGCCCCCATCTCTGTACCATAGAAAATATTAATGATATTACTTTAGCTTTGACCAATGACCAGCAAGTTTGCTTTAAAAACGTCAGGCTAACGCATGTGTTTAGTGAATTCACGCAAACCTGAAATTAATAAGGTATTGTAATTTAATTTCGTCTCGAAATTATATAGGACCTAACCTAAGATAAATGGCAATAGGCTCGCCACCTATTACATGGGACCTAACCTAATTGGCGAAAAGTGGGTGTTAATTCACCTCTGCCTACCCCTTCGGCGATATATGCGTGATTTATGCATGTATGAGATGATATGTTTGTTAATTTACAGGCTGTATTTGAGCGGCTTGTCGACATCATCTGCGACAAGATGTCGGAAAGCCTCGATTCGGAACCAGCAATGTTAGCGGGAGGTGCGCGTGGGCAGCGTCTCACAGAACAACCGCAAGGCAACAGTACTCCCAATTGTAACTGTTAATAGCAGTCAAATTCCCGTGGCGAGAGCTGAAAGCTCAAACATTCCTGTATTATTATTTTTCTGGAAAAATCTTATTAAATACCTGTTTTTTTCTACTCAGTACTAGATACTCTATCTCTGGTCGTTACGGTTATTACTTCAAGTCTTATTCGATATTGCCTCCAACTCCCAGATATTATTTATATATCATAATGTTACTTATATGTTTTCTGAGTAACATTATATTGGTACGTAAATTATTAATGGTTTTAATCGTTATTGATGTCAAGCATAAAGTAATCTAAGAGAAATTGATTGAACGTTGTTAAACTTGTGTAACAATAAATAAAAAATGATGTATTAGTATTATTGATTTTTATATAGGTGTTAGGTAGCTATTATCTATGTATATTGTGAGCTGGAGTAGGGATCTGATACTTCTACTAGTTGTTGATATGTTACTATTGATTATTTACATGTGTAACGCATGTTTTCGTTTTATGCTTGAATCATTTCATATGTATATTTCTTTAAATGAAGCGTAACGGAATTCGTAATGAAGTATTTACAACGATATTTTGTATTGTTAGATACATTTAAGAAAATTATTATTATTTAGCGAATTTTTTGATGAAGAATTGACTTACGTTATGATTTTCTAGTGTCATTAATTAAAGTCGTTCAGCGAATTTGACTGGTGTTCTTTTTGATAATCACGGACCAATATTAGTCATTCCGTATGGGCAGGTAACTCGACAAGAAGCGCAAAATATATTGGATATTTATTATAAAATTTATTATTAGAAAAAAGTTTATTTTTTCCACCTTACAAGGACGTTAATTCATTGCTAACAATCTACTTCGTTGTTTCTCATTGTAGGGTAGAGACATGTATTGTTATTAGTTTTGGCGTAATCTATATTATGTGTACTTCGCAGTTACTAACTATATGAATGTTTATTAAGTGTATTCGTAACTACGTAATATACCTATATTAGCTTCAAATAAACTTGGCCTGCAAAATTAATGTTCTAAACTGGGTACTATAGTATTACCCTAAAATGATTGTAAATACGTTTATGTGTGTATAAATACGATTGTATAGTATTATATCTACCTACATATAAATCAGTTTGTATTCTTGTTACCTACTATGCTATGTTAATATCTAACTATAGGTGTTTATTTATTCACGATCGTAGGATAAGAAAACATATAAATTTAATTTTTATTTCCAACACATCATGTCAGAGATTGTTTGAGTATCAAAATTACTCAACGTGTTCCCTTATAAATGGGCAGACATTAGACCTGTAGATGACATAGACAATACAATTTATATCAACTTTAGTTCAAACATGAGCACTTTATTTTTTTAGATGATAAATTATTAGGTAATTAGTTACTAAGATGTGTTATTATTACTGTTTGGTGGGGTTAAACAAATAAACATCGCTCTGTCACTCAGGCAACTCACATTATTAATTATTGTCTGTTCATCGCTTGATATAGATTATTATTACAAAAAAAATACAAGGTTATAAATACGGTTACCTGTTTACGACGCCAAATTTAAAAATACAGGATATGAATGATTATAATATTAAAATTGTATAATTTTAAATTGGCATGCAGCAGAATTTTGATTTAGAGCTGTTAAATATTATCGTTTCTAAATAATGATGCAAATGACGATGTTTGCAATGTCAATTTGACGAAATCAATTAAATAGTGTGGACACAGATTCTTGATGACGGTCTTATTCCATTAAATACTGCTAGTTATTTGTTATGTGGAATGGAAATTGAATGGAAATGGAAATCCATGATTTCTTGTAAGCTTAAATGTGTAGTGACGTGAAATGGAAAGAATTTATCGAAATAAGATCGTGGGTGTGGTTGTAATAAAATCTATGCCAGGCTTAACCAAATTGTAATCGTAGGTGTATTGTTATAGCGATGTTTGTCAGTCTGTAGGGGGCACGAAAGAAGCATATCGTAGAGACGGGCTTTAGGTAGTGTTGTTTAGGAAAAGATAGAACCTACACTTAACTAACGTTTAGTTAATCAACAATATGGATTGTTCCAGATAATTTGCCTCTCCTGGCAAACGTTTAACAAGCTTTCGCTCTGTAAAATCTACTCTAGTAAAACTTTTAGCTGAACGTTACGGATATTATATGTTAAAATATTTGTTGTGTGTTAAATAAATTGAATTATTTAAAATACATCCATGTAAAAGATTCACAAATATATATTATGACATATTCAATGTTGTTTTCATTTTTGTGCTTGTCAGAAAATATTTATGTACCTTTAATGATGAATGATGGAAATGTATGTAACATAATAAAAACAAAACTTGATCATCTTTACATCACACTAATATTTGTCTTTCTAATTGCCTTACCAGGGGCCGTACCATGAAGTGTTAGTGAGATTCAAACGCGGGTGACAAAACGGGAGGCCGCTCTACTCGGCTTATAGCGTTGTCTCACTTTGGCAATGGGAATTGAGTCACGTTTAGAGTTGGTGGTAAGGCCCCAGGACTCGAATACGGAACTTCTTGGCCAATAGCCAGCTATGTGACCAACCGGGTCTTCAACACTGTCATTCCGTAAGTAAAATTAAGACGCAATCCAAAAAATACTAACCCCCGAATACAGAAACGCTACTCAAATTTAGGGGACTGCTTAAAAAGTTAAGTGGACACTACCTGTCAGAATTTGTATGGAAAAACGTCAATTTTGACAATACTTAAATGTTAAGCGGGACTCAAACTTTGAATAGCGTTTCTGTATTCGGGGGTAAGAGACAAAAACCATGGGTATAATATAATATTAACTGTTCTATACACCCAAATGGCCTAAGTAGCAAGTAGCAGACAAGAGACTGACTACAAAATAAAGTTTTGAAATTATATTAAATTCGTTTTAGGCAGTGTACCTTATTTAGTGTACCGTGTTTATTAGGATTGGTCAGAGAAAAAAAAGAATAAGCTCTGAAGTGAAATTCATTTATTTCTATTGTATTGAAAAATAAAAACGTAATTGATCAATAAGACATCTTTTTAAAAACAATTTAATATTATATCCTTTAAAAAGCATTGAAAAAAAGTCGTAACAGTTGTTAGATAAAATAAAGGCACATTAGGTCTCACAAAACAGGTAAATTAGATCTGCAACCTGAACGCGTTTGACATAGAGTGTAAATTTCACAATCAGCGTAAATTATACCGCTGTAGGTGTGACTGTGTACTTAGTATGATTCCAATCGAACATCCATAATAAAAGTGACTGTAATTTCGTGAGCACCTCTATAGCAAATTTAGGTCAGCGAGCAGAATCGATCAGGTCATGGATGTTTTAGCACTGAAAGTTCTTTCAAACTTTCAATGCAATGCAGGTACAACTAGATAGTTACAACTAGATACAGATACATTGATATTAAGCCTACCCCTGCCTATCTCTTTAATGTTGATACACCACTTGTGTGAAAGTTAACCGATTCCATTTAAATTTACGTAAAAATACATAAATCTCGCCTGCACATCTTCAAAGGGTAGTCAGAGTAGGCGTAATAAGAACCACATTTCACAAATATAATAAAAGGCGAACATACACTCATCAACTTTATCTAAGGAAATTTTATTGAATTTCTTTATGGTGTATCAGCGAGAATTCTAAAAATACTTACTGACGATGTCTATGCAGTTCATTCAATTTTATGACTGATGACAATAATTAAGTAAGTCACTGAAAAACTGCAAAGAATATGTAAGTATTAAAAGATTGTATGCTGATAGAACATGAAGTAGGTGTACATAAAATATCCTTAGACATAGTTGACCAGTCTAATGGCACTTAACGGGCTAGTAATTCGGAGTACGTTGTTAGGATAACTAGAATGCTAAAGCACATTCTTCATCACTATACTTACTTACCCTTAGTTGTCTTATACGACACCTGCCGGTGTGATTGGAGTGACATTTGGCTCTACCATTTGGATTCGAACCTGGGACCTCTTGGTTAAGAACCAGCGATCTGATTATTCTACCAAACCGATCGTCCAATGAATGGACCGTATTTGTTATTTCTGACATAGCATCGCACAGCCAATAGTGTATAAATGTTAATTCTGTAACGGCTGACCAACAACAGATCGAACGAATATTTGATTCTTTAAATTTTGTCCAGAAACGTTTAGTCCACCAGTTACGCCAATAATAAAATTCGTCGTTTATGTATAGTAGTCGTCTATGTATTATTGGCCGTGTGGTGACGGCAGAGTAGAATACAATCGTCACCACCCCAAATCTCTCCCGTGGGTGTCGTACAAGGCGACTAAGGATAAATCAGTGATGAAGAATGGGCAGCAGCGTTCCTCTTATACCACTTATCAATGCACTGCGACTTTTGTGCCAGATAAATGGCAATAGGCTCGCCACCTATTACATGGGACCTAACATAATTGGCGAAACGTGGGTGCTAGTTCATCTCTGCCTACCCCTTCTGGGATACAGGCGTAATATATGTATGTATGTGTATGTTTATGTATTTGCCCTCTTCTGATGTAACCTAAACTGTGACGTTTTTTTTGCCTTTTATATTACAAGAAAGACGGGGGTTTATATCTGTAATAATTTAAACAGACTCAACACTGTTGTTTGCTCTACGGTTTTATTAAAATAGGTTTGTACTTCATTATTTTTTTGGGTTTGTTTGCTGAACTTTGTTTATATTAGGGCCTGTTTCACAATCGACTAGTAAGCTTTAAGTTGCTTACTTCGCAGATCATTTGACAGTTGTAATATGAAATATATGTCAATTGAACTGCAAAGTAAGCTACTTCGCACTTACTTGTCGATTGTGAAACAGGCTCTTAGTATACTAGTTTAATTATTATTAGTCAGTAAGTCATTTTCTGTTTATGATCAACGAAGTTATGAATTAATATGTAGAAATACGGAAAATATCATTATTCTGAAAGTTTTGTTAGCCTACCTAACTAAACTTTTTATCCCGACAACAGCAACGCCATCTAATCATAATTTATATGAACAAAGTGGTTCAGTTGGTTCAGAAATAAATCGAAAAGTGCTTTCGTGCCTTTCGTGGGAAAACGCTACGTCGTTTTCGAAAGATGGCGCCTTTATGGTGATTCTGTTTAAAATGACAGTATTACTATGAACGAATGTATATAGGTACCTATGCCAAAAGTTGTCATTCAAAAATCAAACAAAACATCTAACTATTAATACATTATCTAACTATTATTTCATTGGTTAAATAAATATTTACAAAAAAAAACTAGCAATTAATTAGAGTTGACTGAAACTTTTAATACTGTGATTATAATTTTTTTTGCACATTGCCATTTCCTCGCTGATGAAATGGGGATGACAAGATACGTGTTGCGAGTGCAACATGTATCTTGTCCTTCACTGATCCACCTTGTGCTCTTTTGATTCCCTCGCTAGCTCGGTCATCAAAATTGAGCACGTGGTTAAAAAGCAACTTTGCACTCACGTATAACAAATAATTATTTTATTCTAATGACAGGCTTTAGCAAACATTGGTTAGTTTATGCAATCATAATTCCATGGGTGCTACGCATTTTAATCTTGGCATTTATGATAAAACCAGAATACTCCAAGGGACCAACTTGTTCGGTGAAAGTAAAATCATTCTGAATCCAGCTATTTGACTCCGCTGTACACTCATCTGGGTCGAACAAATGAAACTTTGTAGATTGTAGACCAGTCAAAATGAGTCCTCCACAGAACGATTTGAACTTTTCACCTGAAACTGAAGAAAGGATTTTACGAAAATGATGAAGACGTGTTTACGGTTTGTATAAAAGTGTTTAGAAAGATGAAGATGATGTAGTTGTGCCGGCAGAGCGGAATACAATTTTCACCACCCCAATTTCTCGGTGTCGTACAAGGGTCAAAACAATGATAAGGAATGGGCAGCGGCGTTTCTGTCGTACCACCCAGCAGAATACAGCGATTTTCGTGCCCGATAGACGGCAAAAGTTTCGCCCCCTATTATATGGGACCAAGCAAATGTGGGAGTCAATACACCTGTGGCCAACCCTTCGGGGATAAATAGGCAGTATATATTTGTCTATACCACATCACTAATTTCCATTGGCGCTCCTAAAACTTTATAAATTACTGCGTCAGTTTACTACTTTGTTTTAGATCATTATGCCCGAGCGAACTCAGTAGGGTTAAGCGGTTGTGAGTTCCTGCTTACATAGTTCTACTTGTTGAGTTCTACATTAGTTAGTAGATTTAAAAGAAACTTTCACTAAGTTAGTGTGGTAATGAAGGGAATTCTGCCACAGCATGGTTCTTTCGTTAAGGAACGCAATAGTTCGCCTTCTTTACAATTATGTAGTGTAAAATGTGGGGAAGTTACGCCAAAAAAGACATGCTGCCTAAAGCGGATACTCTAGTATATAAAATTCATTTGAAAAATAAACCAACCTACATTATAATAACTATTGAGAAAAGTCCTGCAGTGCGCAGGGACACGGCAATCAGTTTTTCGCGTTTTCTGAAAAAAGTGTTTTTTGAGTTGACTTTGTTTAGATCTAGGTGTGCGATATTCGTGTCAGCTTAATTAGCTGCGTCCTCGAGTGAGAAATGAATAGATGGGGGCAGTGCAGGTCCGATCGCCTATCGATCTATCGATGCCTAGCAAGTTGACGAGGAGCCTGATTTTATGGCAATGGGCTCGCCCCCTATATTATGGGACTTCAAATAGTTGGTGAACGTTGAGGATGTTTATACATGTCTGCCGATGTCTTCGGAGATATATTATTTAGGCGTGATATATGTATCTATGTATGTATTTCCAAACTTTTGCAGATACGTACAATATTAAGCGAATAATAATATGCCCTATAAATCAACCTTTGAACTGGGACTATGCGAATCTTAACAGGACTCAATTTTGATTGTTTAAGCCATTCTGCTTTTATAACGTTCAGACCGCGATAATTATTCCAAGTAAGCCTCTGATGCTTATTTTTAAGGCGACAAGGGTTATTTTTAAGCTTATTACTTGGCTTCGTGATTATAGTACACGAGAAAGTAAATTGTTGCGACGTCACTATTGTTTCACTATAGTTACTTACTTACACACGTAAAAGAACTTTTTTTTTTGCTTAAACAATGTTTAACGTGATCTTAGACTAATATCCAGGCAAAGCCTAATATCTAATATCGTTTAATAGCATTTGTTGTCTTTGAAATTTTTTCAATATAAAAGAAAAACAGCAAATAAAACATAATGTACCAATCAAATCTATCTATACTAATATTATAAAGCTGAAGAGTTTGTTTGTTTGTTTGTACGGTTAAACGCGCTAATCTCAGGAACTACTGACACAAATTAAAAAAATATTTTTGTCGTGCATAGTCCATTTATCGAAAAAGGCTATATTATAGTAACCGACATTATTGCAACCGAAGCTGTGGGTGACCACTAGTAATATATAAAACATCAGTGTATGTGTGCATGTGTTTTTTTTAATAATTTATTTTATATTTCCTTATTGTACAATAATATGTTAGCGATTTCCATAACCCTCTTCCTATTCCAAAAAAATCGCCACAGTCGATAATATTCTACCAAATTTTTTTCCGCTCTAAAACACAATGGTGATTCTTCTCCTTCAAAGGCGCTAGTTTGAGTGCAATCAATTTTTTATTGGCAATTCAACACAACGTGTGGAGAAAGTTGAGATGAAAGTCAAAGGAATACGCTAGTGGGCAGTAAAATTTATATAAAACGTGGGCACATAACACATAATTTTTATCCATGCTTGTAAAATTTTAAAAATACGATACCATTGATCCAGACTTTCACTGCATTAGGCAGAAGAATAGTGGGTGATGCAGATAAAGTTCGGCACATAGAACTTTCCATGGAAGAAGTTAGAAGTTCGGTAGTGAATGCGATGTGCAACTTTATGAACCGTGAACACAACTTCTAATTGTGTTACAGCTCAATGTAAGGCTCGAGTTCACCAAAACGTAAAACAAGTGATAAAAAATAACCCGAAGTTTTTGACATTTCCTCCATTCTGTTAGATGTAAAAAAAAAACGAAACGACTAAATAGTAACTACCTGTTTATATGTTGGTGAACTCAAGCCTAGAAACCACACACCGGTCTCTAAAATAACCGCACAGTCAAATCACAAATTATTTTTTTAAATAGGTAAACAAAATAAAACATTTTCAAAATGTGTTCTTTTACCCTTAGCCGCCTTGTACGACACCTGCGGAGAAGATGGCGTGGTGACAATTCGCCTCTTTGCTTCAATAACGTGACAAGTCCAAAAAATGTGTTTTACAAGATAACACGTTATTGAAGCTAAGAGGCGAATTGTATTTTGCTCCTCCACAACCACGCGGCGCATTTCAAATAGTAGCACTCGCCTTATCACAAATTATAATTACCCATGTCCCTTTTTAAACAGATTTCTACGACCTAGTTAAAGCTCCAGGGACTCATTGGAAGCCGGAGGCTGACAACCGGTAGTTGTTATAATATTTTGGCGAGCCCTACTACGATCACTAGCGGTCTGCCGGGACATTATGAAACTACAACATGATTACTAATAAAAATTACAAAAAAACTGAAACCTCATATACCATATAACGTTGTATAAAATAGGCCCATTTATTCCTGAAAGAGTAGGCAAAAATGAATTAACACCCACGTTTCGACAGCTGTGTTTGGTCCCTTGTGGTGGCGAGCCTATTGCTATATACAGCAAGTAAATCGCAGTGTATTGCTATGTACATACATACATATATCACGCATATATCCCCGAAGGGGTAGGCAGAGATGAACTAGCACCCACGTTTCGCCAATTATGTTAGGTCCCATGTAATAGGTGGCGAGCCTGTTGTTATTTATCGGGCACAAAAGTCGCAGTACTATTGCTATGTGGTATAAGAGAAACGCTGCTGCACATTAGACTTCGCCTTGCACGACACCCGTGGGATTAATTGGGGTTGGTCACCATTGTATGCTGCTCTGCCGTCATTGCCATTCTTTTATAACGTTTTTAAAATAAACCATTTTGTTTTGTTAGTCCTGTTAAAGTATCATTGTTCCAACAGTCGGTTTAAGTGGATTTCGCTGTTAAACAAGAGGTAATCTAGTATAGATAAAAAATACTATAGCATTTCTTATTATGCCACACTTTACTTACTTACTCACCTTATTAAACCTTATTACCTTATTACTAACTGCCGCACTCAGAGACGTCAATTAACTTTAATGAATATTTATTGTCAAAAATGTTCATTAAACCCGGCAAGAATAGTGACTAGCTTTGATTTGTAATTTTTTGACGTTAAGTACTCATTAACGTTATCTGACGTCTCTGAGTGCGGCAGTAAGCTTATATTTTCAAGCGGATTATACATTTTTTACGGGCTGTACCAGACGCTAACTGGTCTGCCGCCTGCCGGCGTGTGTTGCCCGCGCAGCGCCTGATGTTGTTGGACCTGGCAATACCAGGTAAAACCTCTCTGAAATCATTTCAGTAGGGCCTAGCATGGAACAAAATCCCTCTCCACCACTTGACAGTGTTTTGTCTTGGAATTTTGGAGTTAGAGCGAGAGGAAAATAATGTCTTTTCCCCGAAGAGATTTTGTCTACGTCCCGTGCTTGGCCTGCATGTCTTATAGCGAGAGAAGTCTGGGGTCTGTTTTTCGGCGATTCAACAGTAAGTACATTTACCTAACCAACGAAAAATCTGCAAGTCATCAAAATTAGCTGTAAAGATAAACGTTTAGTAATTATTTGATAAGCATGCACATTGTTTTTGGTGAACAGAATAATTATTTCCATTACGTGGGGCCTGATTAAGGCGAAGTGTAGTTAGGTATATTATAAAGAGTATAAAATTGTACCTATCTTTTCCAGAATATTACATGCTTCCTGAATGTATGTGTCCTTAAGCTTAAGTTTAAGCTTATGTTCATAATTACCAGTGAAACTGTACATTAAGTACCAAATAAAAGCTAAATTGAAACAGTTTAAGTATAAAAGTTATATTAGAAAACAAATCGACCTCATTACCAAAAGTAGATCGTTAATATGTAAATTAAGAAATTATTTCGAGGCCGCTTTTGAATAGGATCTACATTTTCGTCTCAGCTTTATAGAAAATCAATGTAAAAATTAACAATGACTGGAAAATTTGGAAACACCGTCAACCGTAGGTATACAAAATATTTACATATTTATGTACTTATATTATTAATATTGAATAAATAAAGACGTTTTTAAAACGTTAGGATACATACAAAAATCCATCGAACTACATCTATGGTCGGTTTATTCTATGTAAAATCATGTTTTACAACCAGCCCTTTAAAACAATCTGATTGGTGGGAATTAAAAATACAGAAGCAGCCCGTACCAACGGTTTGACATGACTCTCAAAGACCAGGGAAACTCGATAAGTATAGTATGATTTTGACACAAACCGGCCTTAGCTATCATTTCTCAGTTATCATAGGCTGCATCGAGCTCCACAAAATTATCTACACCTTTATGCGATCTACTTTTATGTTTTAAGTGAAAGAAACAGTATCAAAATATCAGTCATTTTCAATATTTCATATATTGGATAAACTTTTATAATTAAAACATTTTTCTTTGTTTTTTAATCATAGTCTGAAAAAAAATTCATGATTTAATTTCCGGCCATTCTAAGCAGGCGTAGGTCGTTGGGCGTTTCCATTATAAAACATAGAAATTTATTTGTACATACTTAATAATATCACTAATACAGTGAAACAAATCTATAATGAATTTATATTCTTCTCAAGAAGTCGTTCGTAATGACTTTGCTAAGTTTGTCGAGTCGAATTCTTTTGCGAAGGCTTGAAAATGATCTTCAGATGACTAAACAGAAATAGATAACAAGGATAGAAGCTGTTATTGGATGTCTGTTCCTGTATGTATTATTCAAATTCAGCCAACAATATTGTAAGAAAAGAAACCATTTCAAATAAATAAATAGCATGTTCGTATATTTACAAATAATAATATATGATTATTTTTGCAGCAGCGTTCCTCTTATAGCACCTAGCAATGTACCTACTGCGACTTTTGTGCCCGATAAATGGCAATAGGCTCGCCACTTATTACATGGGACCTAACATAATTGGCGAAACGCGGGTGCTAGTTCACCTATGCCTACCCCTTCGGATATAGGCGTGATTTATGTATGTATGTATGTTGTTATTATTGTGGATGTTAATGGTGTCACCAATTATTTTAATATAAAGAATATTGTGGTTGTAAAAAGTTAGAAAAATGCGCCTTAATGCGGGAATCGAACCCGGGTCCTCTGCGATACCGGCAGGCATCTGCTCCGATCACAGAGGACGCGGAATATTCTTTGTACTAATTTTTGTAACATTTACTTAAGATGTTGAAATTAACATCAAAGTCACCAATTATTTTCTAATATAGTTTTATTTTGATAATCATTATTTTTCAATCGGTTTATGAATTTTCTAACTCCCTTGTCGACTTTATTAAAATAATGACCCGTAAAAAAAGTCTGCGGGAATTTGAACTCTTTTGTTTTTCGTCACGTAGACTGGGTAGACTGCTGAGGGTGTGGGTTAGGGTGGCTCCACAGTTAATCAGTGATATGTCACTCAGACGTTAAGTATGCGTAACGCAGAATATAATCTCGCCAAAAATATATGACTAGCAACATCGAAATGGGATATTCTACTTGTTACGATAATAAATATCATTGGACGTAGAAGGGTTATGATACCATGTCTAAACGTGAATTGCAGTTGATTGCAGGTATTTATAAAATATTGCTTCTCTTCGACTTCAATATAGAGCTAATGTAAACCCAACACTTCTTAATTGATGTCTCTGAGTGCGGCAGCGACATAATGTTTAAAATATAAAGTATATTACTACTTTGCATGTGGAAGTAAATGTAGCATTTTCTTAATAACACTACTTGCCTCTTGTTTTATACGAGTGAACGAAACAAAGCGGGGCCTATTGTCGGGACCACTTCTAAAGCACATTACATTTTACCTGCTCTTATAACACGATTGTTTTTATAGATCCATTGAAAAAGCAACCGAAACACGGAAACGTCGTTTCCAAATCTCATTTCGTCCCTGAGAAGCAGTAGGAGTTTTAAAAAGCTCGCGTCGACAGAAATGAAACTGTAGGTAGGGCTTTATTGCTTTTATGGTGTTCACTTTAACTAAGCGACACCAGTTATGGCCCACATTAACTTTATGGGAGTTGTTTTAGACAGACATTTAATAGAAATGATTATTCTGAGAATTTTATCTCGAAAATAACGATTTCATAAGCCGTATAACTCGAGTCACAACGATGTGCTGATTCAGCTGAGACAAAGACTTGTTTGGCAAAAGTGTTTGATTTTGATTGCAGTCTTATCTGTGCCGTGTGGACTGTTTCCATTCTGTTATATTTTGCTTAGGCATTAATTATTTTGATATTGACTCTTATTCTCAAGTCAAGAAGAGTATTTTTGCGTTAATATTTTATCATCATCATCACGATCGCCGGCTGCTTAATGTCTCTAGAGCTGGCGCATATAGCGCCCTTATGGATGGCAGAATATAGGGAGAATGTGCAATAAACCACCACGTTGGGCACAGTGTGGATTGGTGGCTGCAGATGCAACTGAGACCAACGGTTTAACGAGCCTTCCGAAACACAAGGAAACTCAAGGTTTCAGAATAAAAAAATCTTCAGGCTATGTCTGTGATCTTTAAATGTATAAAAACTATGTCGTATTTAATTGTCGTATAAATTATGTATTTGTGGAACCTTTTGTAAATACCAAAGGTTTCAATTTACTCTCGGACTTATGACAGATTGACGCATATTGATTTAAATGACGGGTTCATGTAAATAAAACACAACGATGCTATCCTGGCCGTTTTCAGCATTTGTAAGAAAGAGTAATTTGTATCTGTTACTTCGATATTTGGCTCGAATAACATAATGAACGTAAAACTCTAAAACTGTTTAAACTCAATCCCCGTTGCAAATGTTTTTCAAAATAAAAAAAATGTTTTTATCTTACTAGGTAGATGACGCCCTTTTAGGCAGAACTATTTCTTTTGAAAATTCCTCGCTGTCCTAAACCTCTTTTTCTTTTCACTCCAATTTTATCTTTTATCTCTGAAGCCCCAGAGGCTGCTAAAGCTATGGTGACATCGCCATCGCAATAGAGCGACTGAAACAAACGGTGTTTTTTGTCCCCATTTTGGACTTTAAATGCATTGTTATTATGCTAAAATTATATTTAATTAATATGTGAATAATAATAAAATTGTTACTTCTCAATTCCCAATTCTGGAAACATTTGCATGCCTACTAAAATTAAGGTATGATACTGATGATCAAACTGTAACCTATTTTACATTGTATTTTACCATCAATATGTAACTCAGTATTAAAGCAAATAAAGATTTCTATTCTATCCCCATCCAATTTTGCTAGTTAAAAACTTTTTAGTAGGTCAACTAAATTTGGGCGACCGAAGAGTTCGTTCATCATTTGTCCATATTTGGATTTTGAATTTTGCTTTATTCTGTAATGTGTGAGCTTTAAACGAGAAAAACAGAAGCATTAAAATACCAGCCAATACGAAATTTCACTGCTAATGATTTCAGCAGCGCTGTCTCAAAAACTTGTGATCAAGAATAGGCTTGATTCAATATCATGCCAGACTACCAAAATAAACGGGCAATATTTTTAGGCGCATTTTTTTTCTTTGTCTTTTTAATTATTATTTTGTGCAAATCTTTATCCATAGCCTTTAAACTTGTAAGTATTATTATTCTCAAACCAGTATTGAACCTATAATGTGTCAAATTACAACAAATTGACAATTTTCCTCAAACTCTTTTGGACAAACCATCAAATGCAATAAGGTTGAAAATGGACTTGATAAATCGAATAGGCTATGTGTATTGCCCCACGTGCTGTTTATTGTACCACTTGATACAAAGTTTTAGAAAGTTTAAGATCTTCCAGCTTGCTTGAGAATCGTGACATAAGACGGTCTAAGGGCAGTTCTTCACCACCTATATACCATACGAGGAAATTCTGATAGTTACAATATTATAGCTAGTTGTAACTCACGGATACAAATATTAATAATCGGTTGGTGGTCAAATTGTCAGATGCGTTGGTTACTGGCCAAGACAGAGAGATGTTTGTTTATAATATATTTTAGTCATTTATCTACAATAAAAACTTGCCCGTAATCTATTACCCAGAACACATGGACTTAGGATACCTACTTAGTAGGCTAGATTATAGGTGTAAAAGTAACAAATTGTAGTATTATCTGCTGAAAATATTGCCTATTTTTTGGACATAAATTTTGTAAATCTGTATATGTAAAATTACCTGGTTTAAAGCATTATTTAATAAATACTATTTTATGTTGTTTGCAGGTGTAGGAACTAATGTTTGTATGATAAACAAAGTACAAAGATTTTGGTGGTTAGAAAAAGAATTTCGAAAAATTATGATATCTTGAGGCGGGAATCGAACCCGCGTCCGCTGCTATCCGGGCAGGTGCCTGACCGCTCGGCCACCCAAGACACTAATTAACTTGCCGAAATTCTTCTAACCTTTACACTTAACATTGTAAGCCAACGGGTACCCTCGCAATGTAGAAATAAATTTTAAACATTCCAAAGCAGATATTTTTACAAATACCTTGCGTTCGGTTAACCTTGGGTTTGCTTAATAAACTATTCGATTTTAACATTTATATTATGTTATCTGATCTAACATTTATATAATGTTAAAATTAAAATCGAATGATAAAAAAAGATTAGATCTCGAGTCATGGTTATATTGATGATTGAAATAAAACTCACAATTGGCACAAATATTTAATTTTTCAACTATCGTATTCATCCACCAATAATACAGTATTGAATTACTTAATTCCTTACAATGTTAGCAAATGAAAGAAGATTAGAAGAAGAAACATTTTTTTTGTAGGTTAAGATATCTAAAGGTTTTACCAGTTCATCAAAATAATGAATTATAATTATTAATCGTAGCATTCTAATAAATATTGTTTTAGGAAACATACAAGACATACAACTGATATAAAATTAAATTTAGGTACATGCTTATTCATATTCATTACTGTTCTAATGATGAAATATATCTCGAACCACGAATATTTTTACCTCAATTCCAATAAAGTCATTTGAATTATTTACATAAGTATACAGATAAAATACCAAGTATCTGCATTGTAATACTAATTTTAAAATTGGCGTTTCGTTTTGTAACATTAATAATATGATCTAAACCTATGACTAACGTGATTATATCTATAATATCTTGTTAATATGTATCTAACTAGCATACACCTTGCACTATCTACTGGGTATCTTTGATACCTACCTAATACGCATACCGTGACTTTTACTTAACACAAAAGGTAAGGTAAAATATTAGAGTTACTCTTGCAACTGTGATCAATGCAACTTTTTCTAAAGGGTCACATCGTCTTTTTTACATATACTTTTATTTCAAAGTCTTTGTTTCAAAGGCTATTGCTCTATTTTTAATCAATGGGTCTACAGTTAAATTCGATAAAAAAGCATATTGTATGCAACTTACCAAACGTACAGCTAAATAGGGGAGATTACTTTTATATACGAGTCTTTTTTGATCTCGACTTTATGGCTTTGGAGTTTTGGCTGGATATTAAATTCCCATGAGGGCTGTAACCAATCTCGTTATAAACTAAAGTAGAAAAATATACTAAAAAACAATATTTTTAATGAAATGTAATTTTAAAAAATTTTAAAAAAAATAAAGAAAATGGACTGATGCGGGAAAGGATGAGCATCATAATCACGCACACATGGTGATTGAATTGGTTTAAGCAATCAACCTAAAATAGAATTTGACATCACCCCTATTTTTGTAAATACTTACCAACTGATCGAAAGCTGTTCTGTTGATTCCACGCTAAAACTTATTCTAGTGTCATTTATATATGTAAAAACAAAATAATTACTATTGTTTAAGAATTACAAGTGAACTAGAGACGTAATTTATGAAATCATCATAATGTTTGAATGCGATTAAAATAAAACTATGTGTACAACTTTAAAGCAACTACCATCCAAAAAGGGACTGATATTGCTTACCATATTTAATATCTACATTTATATTATTGAATATACCATTACTATGTAGCAATTTTATTATGACTACCTATAATATTATAAATACAATAGACAGAGGACCGCATAAGACTTTGTATATCACTAGATGACTCACATCCAATAGAATAATAATATTTTTTATTCATTTACTAACAAATCATTTTTGTGTATTGGTCCAAACTTGGATTATAGTGAATACGTTGTAAAAAAATAACACTTATGCACGCTTTAAATAAAGTAGAAAAATAAATATTTCAGTTGTTGTCTTAGTGACAAGTGTGTATTTTAAAAAGCGTTATATCTGTGAAATTAATACTTTTTCGTTAGTTACCTATGAAGTTTGTAAAACATTCTTATCTGATGAATAAACCATAAAATTCAATTAACGTTTAAAAAAAACTATCGAATATTGCTTATTCTTTATAAGATTATGTTCAATATGATTAATTTTGAAGAATATAGGATATGATAAGTAGAGAGAAAAAATCTAAACTAAATTCTACGAGGGTGCAAATCTAACAAGAAGTGATCACAAACTATTTAATTTATGAATATGGCAGTATTTTACTCATAATCCCATAATCCCTAATTATGTCGATATATACGTTTTACTATGTTGTTAGCAGGTATACATAAAAGATGTGTGGATTAGATTTAGCAAACATAATACAAAATCTTAAGAAACGTCGGGTTAAATAATTAATATGCCAAACACCAAATTATACGCGAGTCTTATCCGTAAAAAAATATTTATTTCAAAAATCTTAAGAATTAAAAACGATTATAATTTAGGAAGGTTAATCATTTTATATGTAATTAAATAAATCTTACCGTGTTACGGCAATCAAGAATAAAGAAGGTAAATACAATAATGACAATTTACTTTTTCATATTTAAATGAACGCGACATAAAAGTAGGCAATGACACTAATACAGTAGGTATGTCATACTGATATAATATTTAATAATTTGAATAAAGAAATTCAGAGATGTCTACAAAACGACGGTGGACCGAGTATAATATTCTTTGTGCAAGACTAATCGTACCTTTTCGCTTTTCTCTTTCATACGTGCTCTATTGTGTGCATGGCTTTTGCGTCTTATCGGGCCACTTGTCCTGGCTGCGGATTAGGGAAACTTGGATCTCGACCTTTTTTGTCTCAATCGACAAATCGCCAAGGGGACTTATATGCTAACTATTTGTTTCTGATTTCAAATATCATCGTAGAGCATTGAGAGTGAAAAACAAATTACTGCCCTGTTCCCAGTTTATCTAGTGTCGGCCCAATATGTTTCCTCCTTCCTCCATTCATATCGGTCAGACGACATCAAGCGCCCTATTCCCTTTTAGTTCATTTCATCCATAACACCGGAAAGGCAGGTGGGTGCTAGTGTGGAATAAATTTATATATAAGTTATGAAGAGAACCATGTTGACCGATACCGATGGTTGGGAGTGATTGGGATGATAACATTCCAATCAACACTACTGAAGGTATCGGCTTTAATTTTACAGCCGGTCGCATGCCGGACACCCTCTTTGGGTATAGGTTGGGTGAGAGAGAAGATATAAACACCTTACTATTATTTTGCACTACCATGGTATTAGGTATATTGTACTATAAGGGTACCTACCGTAAGCCGCACATATACGTTGTTAGGAAATCATTGGCTACTTGGCATACTATGAATTCGAGAATATTGTACGCTCAATCTATGATATTAGGTAAACCAGAAAGAATTCGTTTATATGCGCCGACCTTTAGAAGAATAGGCGGAAAAATATACTGCATAAAAAAGCAAACTAATTGCCAAAAAGGAATAAATAAATATAATTACATTGAGCAATCCACACAACTTTTATGTTGCTATTAAAGCATCGGTAAGGCTTTAATTACAAACTCACTTTGAAACTATCGAAATGTTTTCCAGTTCAAGCCTTGAGCAGGGAACTTTAACTAATATTCATATTAGCAATTACTTATAATCCTTCGAAATTATCTACATTATACATATCAACCATTTTTCATATTATTTAAACTATTGGTTTGGGGTAAGGTAGACCATTACATTGCGTGAAAATATCTATCTTCACTACATAGACTACGGGATAAAGCACTTTATCTTCTGGTCAGCTATCTTAATTTACATAGATACATACTTTAAAAGACTACATTTTTGAGAATTCCTAATTTAAGATTAGATTTCTGGACGTAATCATCTCCATAACTCTAATAATACCTACGCAGTACCGTGCTTAGATTGTTTGACGCGAATCGGAAGTACGTGACGCAATAAATATTAAATAAGGCAGCTTTTCAAATATAATAATAACGACAACAAGACACTGAAATGAACACCGTTTTTCTAACTAACACTTACGAAGTATCCGCATCAAACAATGTAAAAAGGCACTGACTCGATAATTTCGCGCTGACATATCGATGCTCCTGATCGTTCTCACGCCCTTGCAGCGAAAACAGATTCTACAGGAATCTACGAGCCATTTCCTTCCCAAAGTGCCGGGGGAGGCCCCCTTCATCCAGGATCCTGCTTCGGGTCAAGGTTTGCCCGCCGTTCTTGCAAGGCTGCTAGCAAGGCCTCGCGAACTTCCCTGTCAGAACTCCGCCATAACCTTACGAGCTCCTCTTCCGACAGAAGCGACAATTCGGATCTTGCCCCCATTGGTGACACTCTGGGATAAGGCGGTGCTGGAGGAACATCAGTTTCTTCTGAAACTAAGATTTCGACACTCGCTCGCGATGTTGGGACTTCAGTGCAAGAATAGTTCTCTGATCGTTCTGAAACGTCTTGATAACTACGAGTGGAAGAGCCTTCTGCTCGGCGAACCATCGGCGAAGGAGTTCGGAGGCGGCTGTTTATGTCAGGTGGAGAGCTTGATAGACAATTTACATCCCTACTCAATCTCCTTCCTATATTATGACTGGTGCGTTCATAAATGTTAGACACCGAATCCGATCCCAGTACTGAGTCTGTGCTGAATCTTCTGACATTTAGTCCTGCTAAGCTACATCTCTTTCGACGGTTGCGAGGGGAACGGAGCTGGCGGGGTGACCGTCCAGGGCGCGGAGACCGAGATGACACATCAGGTGACGGTGACAAAAACTTCGATTCAGTTAACTCTTCCGATATTTCCGAAGATTCAACTGGTTCTTGCTCCTTTATGGAACCCAAGGAATGATCGCGCTGCTGGACCCTGGCGATAAAATAAAACCTAATAGTTTTGGGTCGAAAACTTATTTATTTAATATTTATAGCAGTACTTACTTTCTGATGGCTTGAATCATCTCGTATAATTGGGCTTTGCTTTTTCTTCGTCTACGCTGTTCGTGTTCCTTCTGAAACAAACGAACCTCCTATCGTAAACTGTAATTTATGTTTAATAAGCTCACGGTGGAGTTTACTTCGTATTTTTCTAGTATCTATCTGTGTAAAGTTAATATAGTTGTATTAATAAGCGAAAACAATTACCCGTTTGACACTTTTCTGGAATAGGGAGGTGAAATGCCCCTGGCGAATGGTGTTGACCAATTCCCGGGCTGCGTGGTGAGGCGATACTAATTCGACGCAGTTAATGAATCTGTACAGTTTCTGAAACAAAATAAAAATAAGTTATACCTAATCTATATCTGTGTTAGATAATTGCGCAAAAATGAACCAATCATTGTAATAAACACACTTTATTTGACTTGGTTGGACTATTGGTATTTCAAAAAAAATGTGAGGGATTTGTACACATTTACCAAGGCCTAACGACTTATTGTATTTCAATTTAAAAAAAAGCTAGAAGTATTTTGGTCACCAATCTAAAGCCCAGCCATGGACACTATTACTCCGCTTACGCAATCGTACCAAGAAGATCATCACTGCATTGACCTGGTCAATTAGAACTAGTTTACTGCAATACCATCCAGGCGTAATAGCTTAATGTGCCTGCAGAGTAAAATGGTTATTGCTAATACTCTGTTAACAATAATCTATTACGTTCTAAGAAGTATCCTGTAATATCTTATATTAAAAAGTTATTATCACCCAGCTAATAAATATTGCGCGCGATACAACAAAAAACAGATTACAACACAATTTTAATTTGTATAAGGGGATTACCGAGTAATCTCGGGAATGAAATATCAACCCTGAACAATTGAAGTAATAGAAAATATACCGAAGCTAAACCTTTTGCAATCTAAATATAAAAATTGATCACTGCTTGCTTTAGTCACGCCATAAGCCTTCAGAGCGACTATATTATATTTTTTTTACAGTCAAAAATTTTTTTTTTAATTGCGCAGAAAAATTTTTCATTTAATTAATGTTTGGCCAATTGTATGTCGCCTGTTTCCATGTCGGTAATATTTATTCCAGTTCGAATTAAATATTCATTGCTAAGTCAGACAAGACAACTTCTGTCGGGTCAGCTAGTAACAAAATAAATACGAGAGTATTATTTCTTCAAAGGCACCCAACAGCGATGCTTTCGAAATGATAAACAAAATAACAAGAGGAACTAAATTAATACCATCCCACGCAAAGACTTAACTGAAAGCTCTTTCAGTCACGTTGTTTTGGACCGTACAAAATATTATGCCAACTAAACTTCGATACCTACCTACACAAATGCTTAAGCAGTTGTTTAATAGTACTCGAGAAACGTTTAACTAGAACTAAGCTAAAGAGGTCGTTACATGTTAAGAGCTGCAGTTAACTTTGGCTACATGCTCTGATGTTCGCTACATAAACGATACTACAAATTAGTTAAAATTGAAAGTTTAGTTGAAAGCGTTATGGTGTTAGTCGAGACGACAACTAATTGTTTAATATTTTGTAGGCTTAAGGTACGAAGCAGGTTTTAACCTCGACAGTCACTCGCAAATATTTACAGCTGATCTATATTTACAATAGTAACATAACATCACACATCGCAGTGAATATTATAAAATAGCTAGGGATAGTAAAATAAACTAATTAAAATAAAATAAACATTTTTGTGTTTAGGTACACACACACACACACACACACAAACACAAACACACACACACACACACACACACACACACACACACACACACAAATCACGCCCACATCCCCGAAAGGGTGGGCAGAGGTGAACCAGCACCCACGCTTATACTTTACAAATGTGCTTATTTTTTAATGCACAGTGCTACTAATGCAATCAACCAAATAAGTAATAAGGGAAACTTATATAAAATGAACTTTATGTTCTCCATTTGATACAAACGAATTTTTTCGTTAGGTACACGATTCAATTTCAAAAGTAAATGTCACGGTTAATATGGGCAGACCTTACACGCTTTTACACCGCTACCTTTGCGGGACCATTACGTAGCCCCAGGGAGCTGTACGGTTCCGGATTAAGCTTCCCAATTCCCGCCCTTGGCCTGTTTCTATACCGAGCATCTACGATTTTAGTTAGGTTTGGAACGAGTACGAGTTTCGATGCACAACTGAATCTATACTTAATCATATTATAAAGCTAAAGTTTGTTTGTATGGTTGGTTAAACGCGCTAGTCTCAGAAACTACTGTGTCAAATTGAAAAAATATTTTTGTGTTGGATAGTCCATTTATTGAGGAACGCTTTAGGCTATATAACAACCGACATTAACGCGAGCGAAGCCGCGGGCGACCACTAGTAACCTAATAAGGGCCGATTTCACTGCAGATTAAACGCGATTAGTTGAAGTTGAACTCGGTTTATGCTCTAAGCTGAGTTGCGCTACATAGTTTGCATTAATCAAAACAAAGTTTTATCAAACTCAGTTTTTATGAGAGACGGTGATATCGGCCCTAAATGTCCAATTTCAAACTGTTAAGTATAATGATAAATCTCTCACTACCAGCCAAGAGGAGGGTTCGAATCGGCAGGGTTCACATTTGTTCTCGATTTATGTTCTCTTAAGAAGTTTATTTTAAATATTTATTTATTTGGATAATAACAATATAAAACCCTCACCTGACTACACGATCCGAAGCCAATCGCTACCAAAACCTAAGGAGTAAAGCCACCAATGATTGGGCATTATCCAATACTGCATTCATTTATTTTCAAATCGCCTATGTTGGAGTTTTAATTACCTACCTGACCTCCTAGTGACTCGAATAATTGTAAGTTTTTAGGTTGGTAACTGAACATCACAACGCACGTATAATGCTGCTATGGCAGACAGCAGAACAAACGTAAATAACTATGATGACGTATAACCCACAGAGACAAGTGCTCGCTCTCAGCTAAAACACGTTAAAAGCTAGTGGCGGTTCACCGTCACAACGATGTACCTGTAATTTTTTAGTTTTCCTGTTTTGCTCTAAATGCAAAAAAAAATAATATATATTTTTCAATGCTAGCTTAGACCATGTTGTTATTGAATTTCAATGACAAACGCGTAAGGAATTTTTAAGTTTTTCTTTAATATTTCTTCCTTATTACTGTTTTAATAAATCCAATATTAAGGACTGCACACATTATCTATTTCTCAATTGAAATTACAACGAAATGTTTCAATATGAAAAAACTTATTAGGCTATAAAAGAATGCGGTAACGTTCCATTAAAACAGTGATTTCATGTTCTTGTGTAGTAATAAATTCATTAAGTCTCCTTGAGAGCGCATCAATCCAATCTTATAAATTTGATTTCCGTAGATTTTAATATAGAGTAAACTTTAATTAACATTGTTCAGGTAGTTTGAACGCGCCGAGGAGAAGACGGCCTCTCGTTAACTATCCGTTTAAATTTAAAAGTAAGGTCTGGTAACACAAGCTTCTGATGGAGTGTATATCATAAGATAGTAATCTATTACCTACCTGTATTACAAGTTATATACAAATCAAGTTAAAAAAAAAAGTCAAGAAAAAAAAGTTTATCAATACTTATTTGGGAAAAACTATGTTACATAGTTAAGATAATTATTATTGATAATGACATTGTCACGAGCTCATATTTCCAATATTAATTACAATATAGTAAATTCAGGACGCTACAATAGCTCTAAATGTGACTAAAATATCAAAGACGATGATTTGATATTTCATATATTCAATACTATTTCAAATTATTCTGATTGGTTGAGAAGTACACAAACCGTAGTTTTCTTAATTTACATTGACATTACAATTATATGGCATTTGAAGTGAACTGAATGTTATATCCGTAGTATCAATAATACAAGTGCATGTTTTTTACTTCGGGCTAGATAATAGATGTGAGAGTAAGAAATATTTCTTTATTTTATATCTATTGCACCTTCAGTAAAAGATTTTCGTAATAAAACATTCTCCCTGTTTATTCTTCCTTCGAAACTTATGATAAAAGTCAAAATGTTCTTTAAATGCCATTTACGGTGTTCCTAATCTCTTCGACCGTGTAACAGGAGAACATAATCCGGCTAGAAGCAGTCTTGGCTTCACGCTTGAGTAGAGCAAACAAAGTGCCTCCAAAGTAGCCCTGGACGCCTGCAGGTAAAGTTGCGATGAACCTATTTTCTTTGACTTCAAACACTTTAATGCCTCATTTTAATGCCACTAGCTTACGTTCTGGCTTCTAGGCTGCCGTAGTATAAGCTCCAGTATTAAAAATAGGAAATTTTATTGTAAAGTAGGTAAATGTTCTAAAAATTATGTTTAGTTTTAATGCAGGAAACGAACATTACGACGCCCTCGTTAGGCGAGTGGCTTTGGAGATTGAGGGTTCGAGTCCCGCGTTTGAACTTATTTTTTAGAATTAAAAAACAAATTATCCTTTATTACTTTATAATATTTATGTCACAACAAAATCTTTTTTACGCAGACCTAGAGACCAACCAGACCTACCTAGACCATCTAGAGCCCATATTAACTAGATAAGCACTAAAGACTTGGATTATGGTACAGTTTAAATATGGACCAGAGAATGAATCAGTGATGAGTAATGGGCAGCATTCCTCTTATACCTACCACCTAGCAAAGTACTGCGACTTTTGTGCCCGATAAATGGCAATAGGCTCGCCACCTATTACATGGGACCTAGCATAATTGGCGAAGCGTGGATGCAAGTTCACCTCTGCCTACCCCTTCGGGGATATAAGCGTGAATTATGTATGTATGTATGTATAATATGGACTATATATTATATAGTATAGACAAGTATTATATCACCAATCTTTTATGACATAATTGTTAAGTTTACTTAGTACTAACGCAAATTCTTAGCAATGTTACATGCTCGGCTGGAAACGAAACAATAACGTAGAAAGAGCCAGGCCCGACTCGACCCATGGGTGTCGTAAACGTCGACTAAGGAAGATTGCGCGCTGTATACCAAAAAGCATTTTGGTAGAGGGCAAATCACCAATAGCAGGAATACCAAAAGATGCAGCGGTTGTAAAAGCTAAGCCCAAAACCTTGAACTACGGATTAGAATTTTGACATTCCAATCACTTTCTCCGTTTGTCTCTCGAAATGGCTCTTTTATAGTTAGCAGATCACCGGGATTTTGTAATTATTTTTTAATTAATTTTCTTTGCCTAGTAGGGCCTTGACACCTTCCAATTATACACTATGCGTAGAAAAAGAGGTCAGAGAAGGTTCGAAAAAATTCTAACCACTTTTCCTTTGATATAATTTATCTAAGATTTATATAGTGTTAAAATATTAATACACACTCGTTCTGCTTTTCATAAATCTATGGGTTAAGGCTTGTAATTAATTTTCAATAACTGATGTAATATTATTGTTCTTATGTATTTTATGTAAGCCTAATAAATAAATAAATAAAATAAATTAAGTGTCAACAATTCAATTCTTACCTGACTGAAAAACATGATGTTTCTACTTCTCCATATTGTCCCCTTAGGCTGGTGACGTAGAACAGGCAGCGTGTATTTATAAAACAGGTGCTCAAGAACCAATATGAGACAGCCCACGATCATGCCTACGCCGAGCAGAATGAATACGCCAGCTACGGCTGCAACACCTTTGAAAAAAACACATTTTAGATATAAATAAATAAATCAATATTTCTTACACTCGCGCCTAACATCTTTCCTAAATTAAGTAGCACACCCCCGAATATAGAAACGCTACTCAAAGTTTGAGTCCTACTTAACATTAAGTATTATCAAAATTTACGTTTTTGGATACAAAATGATAGGTGCTGTCCACTTATCTTTATAAGCAGTGCTAAAATTTTGAGTAACGTTTCAGTATTCGGGGGATAAGCACTTGTGCTGTGGGTACATGTGCATTAATGGGGACTTAGTAGGAACAGTTGTGTCAAACAAGAATTTATTTCAAAATAACCGAGGAATCTTTTACTAAGAACTTTTAAATTGCATTTGAAAAATTGCTTATCGGCTTAATGTATTTGTATTCCTGGAAAACTAACAAACTTCGTTTTTCTTTCTAGTTTGTGAACAGCTGCGCCCTATTTATGCCCATCTCCACGGCTATTAGTTGGAGTCTAAATGATCAATTATACGTTTGATTGATCGCACTCCAATTGCTAATGACAAGATTGATCGGAAATGTTGCTAAACACTGGTGTTTCTGTAGTGGCAAGGTCTAATATAAATACACTCGCGAGCAGTAAAATCGAATCAAATTACAAGTTAAAAACACAACAACAGTATTCAGTAAACCTCTTCATAATTCCAACAAAAAAAAAACATTTTTACCATTCAAGGAAAAAAGGTGTTTGTGTTTTGATTCGGTAGTCCAATGAAAATAATAAGTTGAGCGGATGTTAACGTGTATTCTTTCTTATTCTTGAAGGTAAAGATTTTTGTTGACTCAATAACAACAAAAATATTATTCTGAACTAGAGGAAATGGAACTATAAATATCGGTTATGCAAACCGGTTTCAAAACCAATCGTCGAGAATATTTTGTTGGTTGTTTTCAGTATTTGACTTTTGTAAGTATATATTTATTAGTTTAAATGGTCGTCAATGTACAAGCAAGCGTACATTTCTCATTATTCTTCTTCCCTTTCTCAATGTCAACATGTTGGACATATTATTTATAACAAAACAACCCACGGGCATGCAGGCAGGACATTGATTTGATAAAGCGAAAGAAGAGTGTAGAGAGTAAGAAGAGTGAAGAGTGAGGACTGTAGCTAGTGGAAAGAAATGAACCCCAGTCTACCATTAGGCCGTGACATAATTATGTATGTAGTGGAACAAGTTTAAGTATCAAAAGCCAATTTAAAAATAAAAGCTTAAAACAGGGGGGAGTGTAAGTTGCAATATTCACTTAAAATCTGGATGGTTGTTTGCAACGAGTGTAACCAATTCAAATACGCGTAAATATATTCGGCTTGCTTACAGTAAAAAGTGACTAGTTTGTATGAACTATTTTTTAAATCTAACTAATATTTACTAACAAATTTCTTTAACCCTAGACACCTAACCTTCGAACATACCCTATGTTAAACCAAACCATTCGTCGATTCGACGAACATCTTTTGGGTTATTTTGTCTATTAATACATATATTACATACATACAAATACATACATAAATTGTCTACATACATAAATCATGCCTATATCCCCGAAGGGGTAGGCAGAGGTGAACTAGCACCCACGCTTCGCCAATTATGTTAGGTCCCATGTAATAAGTTGGCGAGCCTATTGCTATTTATCAGGCACGAAAAACGTACATTGGTAGGTGGTATAAGAGAAACACTGCTGCCCATTCCTCATCACTGATTTATCCTTAGTCGCCGTGTACGACACCCACGGGAGAGATTTGGGGTGTAGACAATTGTATTCTACTCTGACGTCACCACACGACTTTACCAAACGAATTATTAATATATTTTTCACTTTATTAAAAACTCAGATATGTGAGAGAAGTATTATTTTAGTATATAAAACTATAAATTTGTTATTTAGTTACAAATTATTGATTTTTATAGCTTATCTTCTAGGACGCTAGTTTTGGAGATCATGACAGATACTTAGTTGAGAAAAATAAAATAAAAAATAAAGCACTAAAAGTGGCCTATTTTTCTTTAGCAATTGTAAATTATAACACTCTTATCACTTAACAAGTAAATAGTGATGAGCAATGGGCAACAGTGTTACTCTTCTACCATTTAGCAATATACAGAGGATTACGTGCCCGATATACTTCTAGCGAAACGAAAATTCACCTCTGCCAACATAAATAAATAGTGGCATTTATGTATATTTTGATAATTTTATATAGCTAGTAGGTACCTGACTAAAGTTGCTTACTACAAAGTTTTATAAAAGAAGTCTCTAATAGGTTTTATTTGGCGTCAAAACTTTAGCAATATCGAAAACAGATTCGAAAAGTGCCAACAATGTCGGTATTATTTACGGACTTGACTTCAATGTGGCAACATTGGGGCTAAGTTAATAAATTGTTGGAAATAATTTTTGAGACTTCTATAGAACTAACTGTATAAACAAGCCTAAAAATATACCAAACTCACGTTATTTGATCATTCTTCCAAGCTATCTGTTAAATGTTCTCTGATTTGTATTACTGGTTTCTACCTTATGCGTCAGATATTTAATTAATAGTAATCTAAAGAGTTAGTCAAAAATCATTACTCTTCTTCTTGCCCTTATCCCACTCTAAGTCGGGTCTAATTCATGTCTTCCTATTCCATTATCTTCTATCAGAAGCGAGCTCAGCATGAATTATCTTCTTCCATCAATCGCTTTTTCGGTCTATCTTTTATTCTAGGTCCATCCTTAGGTGTAAAATCATTACTAAACAACTTAATTTATTTCAAAAAAGCACCACAGATACATACCATAAGACGCAAAATAAGCTATTGAATAAATTTCCCATATTGAATCTTTATTCTGAGAAGTCCAACTCTATCACAGTTATAAATCATTAGGTCCCACGCTATATCTCTATTTATTTAACAAAGGTATTCACAGTACTCGTTTATTTTTGAAAAACGATAAATCGTGTGTTCAATCTATTTGGTACCTTGGTAGTAATATTTCTCCCTGCGATTAGAAGGATGGATTAAGGCGGGGTGGCTATAAATTCTAATGAAATTGCCGTCAAAGACGTGTTACTCACTATTCTTTCATTATCACGCCACGTGTACTCAACTGACAGATTACAGGTCAGTTCTTTTTAAGACCAAAATGAATAAAAATGTAGTCCAGTATAGTGTCTCAATTCATGTTGAAAGCATTGAAAACAATCTACCTGCTTTCCAATAACTTAATTATCAGAACGTACACAGAAGAGTAGACAAAATGTTCAATTAAAATCAATAGTTTGTTTTTATAATAAATCTTGTCTAATAGCTTGACTAAAATCAGGCAGTCCCTTATCGTACCGTGTACAATACAATTCAAATACAAAATATTTATTCAGAAACTATACATAGTGCTTTTAAGTACCTATTAAAATAACTCTTGTGCGAAGGGGCTCTAGTGTAGCCACGTTTAGATCTAAATTTAAATTTAATAAGGTGCTTAAAAAAATTGAATCTGAACATATAGACAGAAACTCTATGAGAATATAGCTTAACTCTTTTACGTCAAACACGTGCATTATATATCATACCGTTCCATCTACATGAACAAACCCCGTGTACTAAGACCTTTATCAAGTTAGTCTTACCCAAAGGTTTTGGTTGAATTCCATAATCCGGACTAAGTTTGAAACAAGGCAAGCCTCCATACCACTTCTCAGTCAGTATGTCCATGTAGCCATTCGACGAATACTTTGCTATAACAGCCGATATGCTATCCTGTGAACAAAAAAACTTTTCAAATGGATGAACACGAATATTTTTGCGAGCCCGAGATAAGTGAAAGTATTTGTAAATGTCACTCGTGCGAATCACACCGAAAACAATGGCAACACATCTGCGACCGAACGTATTCAACAAGGCGTTGAAAAACGGACCCGCCAAAGCGGCGTGGAGGGCCGAAACAAAAAGTTTTTATGATTTATGTTACTACAGGATCGCCAGATCGGTATATATTGGACGCCGTCAAGATAAAATGACATATAATCGTCCAAGTCTGTGCGACACGACACCGTCTATCGATCACCACATTAGAAGGCTCGTGCGTCATCCATCAATCTTGCCTTACAAAGATCCGAAATCGCTCCCCCACTCCGCCCCCTTAGGCCTTATGGAAATTC
This sequence comes from Cataclysta lemnata, assembly GCA_963931975.1. Classification (NCBI taxonomy): domain Eukaryota; kingdom Metazoa; phylum Arthropoda; class Insecta; order Lepidoptera; family Crambidae; genus Cataclysta; species Cataclysta lemnata. The sequence goes on from OZ008343.1 coordinate 7,255,953, forward strand.
GTGTTACGTTAGACGTTGCTCTTAGGCCGACTGTTTTGGGACATTGCTCTCATGAGCAGCTCATTAAATGCATGAGCGTCGAATCATTAGGCGTTAATCGATCCTTTTTTCTGATGATGTTTTCCTTCCTCTTAGAAAGGAGCATTTTACCCCACTATGATAAAATGACACTAGAAGTGACGCAAACAGAAATAGGGCTGGCTTAATAGTATGCTATAATCGTTATGTGCAGATGCATGTGTCATTCAGTGCACAGTGTTCAAACTGGTTTAAATAAAGAAATAATCTATTTGGTAAATCGGCTTACAGAATTTAAATTATAAATTGATTCGCGTTTATGAGCTAAATAGGCTCTAAGAGCAATGTTAGTACTTAAAAATAAGTTGACCTACCGTATAGTGTGCGATACACATGGGTTAGCAATACTTACAGAAGTTGAGGGATTTTTTTCAATAGATTTGATGATGATATGCAAAATAATTTGGCTTCAATCATCTATCGAATGATATGTAAATTTTCATAATAAAATAAGATAAATAGGGTAGATAAATTATACCTTTAATGGAAATCCTTTCGCCATACCAATCGCGTAAGTATCTTCAGCGAGTGCGTGGTCACCAATCCTTTGCAGCTTACATCCGTGGTCGGTTGCTCGATAGTAGTCTAATACAGGAGTATCAGCAATTAAAAGATCTAATGTTCCATTTCTAAAAGTGAAAAAATTATAGATATTATTGGTTATTTCTTTTCAATACCTTTTTTCCGAAATAGATTGTTGGAAATGAAATTACAACTTATTTCAACAATAATAATATACTATTTTTGCTATAAATAAAATGATTCCATGGCAAAATGGATAAAAAAAAGTTAAGCATTTTCTAAAATATTTTTCTTAGCAACAATAGATTGAACTTTATTGGGATTGAACATTATAGTCATTTTCAAAATAAAATCTATCATAAATATTATGCTTTTTTATTTTAAATTGAAAATCATATTAATTTGCAAGAATTACAACAATTTAATTTGATTTACGTTTGTGAAATTTCACTTCGAACGATTTATTATTTATTACATACAATGAGCACAATGTCAATAACGAGAAACAATAAACCTTTTTCCCAGAATAATTAAAATAACATTTTAACATGTAAGTCAGATATAATTGACGTGCCGTTTGTGGTTTCAGGGGCTTTGTATCATTTTAAGCTTTATTGACACTTTATTCGAGCGCCACTCCCAAAAACGGATTATTGTGCGAGTACTCGACCACTGACCAATACACGTGCCGATGATACAAATAGGAAAATTATTAATGTGTTATTTAAAAAACGCATGTAACCAAACTTTAGCAGACAATAGTATTTTGTTTTATCGATAAAGACAAAGATAGATCTAATTTTAAGCCTTAGTTTAGGTATCTTTTCAAAACAGTGATAAAAATTTTTACTAAGATAGGCAGCCGGCCTGAGTGTTGAGGACGTGGGCTCGACACCAGGTCAGTAATTGTTCGAAAATTTTATGATCATTTTTCTTAGAAATAACAGTAAAGTTTTTCTAATATTTATAGATTATTTAATGAAATTTGTAAAAACAAGCGGCTGCGAAGTTTTTTTTGGCGAATACGTGTTAGACATAAATAAGTACTTTATAGATACGACATTCAAGCCTTCCGAAGTTAATATATATTCAATTTCCAATCCATAAATAAGGAAATAACAACAACCGTTATACGATTCGCAAACGCCATATTTTATCAAATAACAAATCAGGGTAGGCATAACAATGTGTTGCCGAATAAATAATGGAACAAGCCTCGATATTCACTTCAGCTCACAGAACCAAAGCACCCAAAACTTCGCTTAAAAGCTTGTGAAATTGACTTTATACGACAGAAAAGAATGGCTCGTTGAACTTGGGCCCCTACATTTACTTGAAAGAGTTTGCGAGGGATACTCTTGCAATATGTGTGCTCTGAAAATGTTATTATGTAGGGTATTGTTTCCAATTACCATGTATGCAAAAAACGCAAAAGTAATTTTAACAGTTACACAGCATTCGCGGTTGCCGTTTTTATGTCGCTGAACTTGTAACCCAATTTGTTCATAAGTCATGGGTCTGTCAAGAAATAAATAAAATTGCGTCTAAATCAGCACTTTAGTAAAATTGCAGATTACATGTATATTAAAAAAGGGTCAGGTCAAGAGTACCCGAAAACGATGGGCATGTAGGACAGTAATGAGATTGGACGAAGCGAAGTATGTAAGGATCGTGGCAAGTGGAAAGAAGTGATCTCTGCCTAACCCTGTGGGAGAACGGTGTGAAAAATCATGTATGCACTATAATATTCTAAATAATTCTACCACAGAAACCTGCATATCGATTTTGGACTTTATTTTGAACACCTAAAAATCTAATATCAAATAAATTGTTAACCGAAAACATATTCAATTAGGCAAATATAATTTTGAATAAAACGGTATACCAATCCACTGTCAGGTTTTCTATATTACGTTTCTTACCTAAGCCTTTGAATGCCTTCCTCAATGTCTTGAAGGGCGTAGCGTCGCATTTGCTGAGCCAATTGCGGATTGTTCCGCTGGACGTAATACTCTGATACAGATGATCTAGCAGTTCCTACACGAAGCGAGAGCCACTGAAAACATTTTCGTATATTAATTATAGTAACTCATACTGATGAATTAAAATCTCGTGGGCTAAGTCATACTTACGTTACTTCTTCCTTGGTAATCGTCTACGGCGTTGTGAAAAAAAAGGCCTGCTATGAGAGCGGCTATATTGGCAGTGTAACTGGCTACAAATATCACAGAAAATCCTCCCCACACGTTGATGAGGAACTTGTTAGGCCAACTTTTTGGTGCTTTAAACGCCACTAAATGCCCACACAGAAGACCCCACATCACCCATAGAGCACTAGAAATACTAAAATTCTTGGATCGTTGTCGTCCCCATGGGTTTAAGCCAAAAGGCGATAGCCATTCGTATATTGCTACAGCTATAGCTGTTACGTTGAGGGATGTAAATATCGCAATCCATAATTCAGGAGAGAACGGCAAAAGGAATGCGAGAAGTGGAATATCTGGTCTTTGATTAGGTGCGGCTAATATCGCTACTCCGCTAAAAAAATACGGTTGACTATAGTCTATAACTTCAGCTCTCGCTGCTGATACACTAAGAGCTGCAAAAGACATATGGGCAGCCCCTGAAACTAAGTCTCCAACAACTCCGTTCCATTTCTCTACATCTTCAGTGAACTCATCTTCGAACATGTATTCTTCGTCTGGAATTATATAGGCGTTACGATTACGATATTGTGAACGGTAGCTTTGCTGATTCGGCAGAAAATCGTTAACCTCGCTTCTATATTCCCCCATCTTATGGAATGACTTTAGAAGTTTACGTGAACCATATAAGCCGTCTTCAACAATATACAAGTGGAAATCGAATTCCAATTCTTGAGCGATGTTTTCTAGGAGGTCCATTGCCAGTCCATAACAACAATGGGTTGCCATGCGTGAAAATATAGGTCTTGATGTTGGAAAAAAGAAATCACTGTCTTCATTATCACTCTCTCGGTCTAAATCATTAAAAGCAAGTGTAAGGTTGTCTCGATCTGATGTTTGGGGTCGATGGCATGGGAGACCTCTAAGGCATTGACCGTCTTCGTCGAGCTCACCCTCCATAACAAATGGAGGTGCTAATGCAGTGACTATTCGAAATATTGTACGGGCACCGTCGGATTGCCCGTGGGCAACTAGACGACCCCCAGGCCAGACTATGGTGTGCAGCTTAACTTTGCGCCCTTGTATACGGCCTACTTGTCTCCAAGTATTTTTTCCGTCTGCGTCTGCTACTAGATTTAAAAGAGCAAATGAAGCTGTTAATGCCTTTTCGGGTCTCTCTGTTCCTCCAGCCAATGCTGCTGCAGCTGCGATTCTAGTTTCTCTGTGAACAAAAAAATTTAATATATTAGAATGAGAAAATTAGTAAGCATCGTATCTTTACGTACATAACATTGCGTGGACTGAATTTCCTTTCGGCACATGTCTAACTTTTGACGGTTATAACTTCGCTCTTGCCTTGAAGGAAGTGTGAAACCGCAAAATTTTCAAGCATAGTTACTTACTGCACCGCAGGTGTATATTGGCTGAATATTTTACGACAGAAAAGGGAAACTTGAAAGGGTTCTCAAAGCTTCTTTCGTTTGCCGCGATCGTTAAAAGTGCAGTGTAGGTGACATTTAAATTGCAAATCCAAACGGTGTTACATCTGCCTTTAGTGAACAGCCTAAATTTGTTCTGACTCTGAGTTTGTAGATTGTAGCAGAATAGAGTTGGAGAGATTTAGTAAACTAGCTCACTTCCGCCGCATCATTAATAGACTTAGCTCTAGTCGCATTTGGTGAATTGTTACATTGAATCATCATCAATTCGTGATTTTGAAAGATTTAATGATAAAGTATTCTGGCAGTTATTAGAATGTTCATTTGTTCTTTAATCAATTGTTAGTCTTGAGTTGGTCGGTCGGTAGGGAGCTTAGCTTGCGATTGAGTAGGTACCCTACGCAATATTCGCACAGGTCAGTCATTGGAAGAGTGACTAGAATAGTTAAGAATAATCCTATTAATTCATCATAATAATATAATTTATCATCATAATAATTCATAATAGCTCCAGCGGGCGGTATTGCTCAATAACGCCAGGATTGTCCGCCGACTCCTTTCTCTGTCGTCCTGACCCTCGGCCGTCTGGCCTCCTCTGCCGAGGGGTGTTCTCCCATCCCGATATGTCGGGGGATCGGGAAGAAAATTTATGTTGATTTTTTTAATAATAATTAAAATAATTAAGAATAATCCTCCTCTCTTCTAGTTTGCCGTGCGCTAACAAGGTCCGCAACGAATGTACCTATTATTAAGACCTTGTATACATTGTGGAATAGCATTAAATGAATATGAAAACTGAAACTAACGTAAATATGTAATTACTTGACTGCAACAGTAAACAGTAAATGCGGGCAGAAACAGCATACAACGCCATTAGTTTGACTCGACTCGAGGAATCTGATTAAACTAAGTTAAGTTTGAGTTAACCCCGTTTCGGCAGGTGGAGCGAAAGATGCTTGCAGATAAAGGAATTTAGTGGAACTTTAATTTACTACGAAATTGTGACTGCTCCAAGCGATTGTATTTTCCCTTGCTTTATTTAATTAGCTACATTATTTTCCCTGGTGCTATGGTGCCAAAGCCGTGCGGTGACGGCACAGTAGAATACAATTCGATTGCCCCAACGAATAAGCGTGCAAGAGCTCATACCCAAAATTTTTTTCTCGAATTTTTCGTTTATTTGGCCTATCATACACCTACTTAATTTTTTATAAACATTTTGGACTTGAAATAAGGCTTTTATAGCAGTAAAACGTTTTTCATACGGAAAAAAATATTTAAAATATTTTACATGAATAATAAAACATGCGCTTATTGCATATTATTTGTTTCTTCGAGTACACAAGAATAAACTTGTTAAGGAAATTAGCCGCTTGTGTCTAACCTTTCATTTGGGTGTTATTACCCAAAACTTAACACTTCTTACACGTTTATTCCTGTAAAAATGCAAGCAACTTTAAATAGCAATGCTTCATTCCACACGACGCAACTTCGCAATTGTTTTGTATTTGCCATGTTTTCTTTAGCAAGAGAAAAAAGAAATCTACATACATACATACATAAATCACGCCTATATCCCCGAAGGGGTAGGCAGAGGTGAACTAGCACCCGCGTTTCGCCAATTATATTAGGTCCCATATAATAGAATCTCATATCGAAGAAATCTTATATATAAAAATTAATTGTTGTGTGTTTGTCTCGCTAAAACTCGAGAACGGATGGGCCGATTTAGTTGATTTTGGTTTTGGAATGATTGTCTTGGGCCAGGCAAGGCAGGAAAGGTGAGAAAGTATGAAAAACTTGCGAGGAAAATAGTAAAAAGGACAATTTCATTTTCTCATATAAACTGCTTTTCTGTCAAACATTTGACGTGACCATGGCAACCAAATCGTTACTATGACTACGAGATATTAATTTATATGGCATATCAACGTATGCCGGATCCGTTAGTTTAACATAAACATAATTCAAATATTTTCGGAGGCAGATCATGTCAATGGGAGTGCAACCCCATGCATACTGCTATTGAGCGTTCCAAGAAAAAGCATACTATATACGGTATAAGTATGCATAAGTATCAAATAAAACAAATGAAGCAACCTAGTTTTATAGATTTTAAAGAGTTAATAAAAGGAAAAACTGGTTAAACAGTATAAATGGCGACAAAATTTACTGGAACCAAATAAAAGAAGTTATTTTTTCTGATGATCGATCATCAATACAATTTACTTTAGATACAGTTTTGATGACGAATTACAAGAAATACAAAATTATCACGAGGAATAATTTAAAAAGGCTACCTACCTGTAGAAGAGTTTGCAAGTCTAAAGCTCGCATACACTGGAATTCTACCCATACCTCTTCCTTTGCATACTTAGGGATTTGATAAGCCTGTGTGACATCTAATCATTACCTATCTACAAACATCTAGTGCCAGTAGAATCCATTTCTAGTGAGGATAATTGACAAACAAGCATACGGTCCGCCTGATGGTAAGCGGTAACAACAGCCAATGGACACCAGCAATATCAAAAAGCGCGTTGCCGACATGGTAAAAACTTTTTCACACCTTTCTTGAAGAAACCCATGTTGTAATCCTTAGGGAAAACCTCGAAATGGGAGTTCATTCCACAATCGAAGCGTACGCGGAAGAAAATTTCTTCTGCAACGCACAGTACTTGACTAACTCGGTTCCTGTGTGTGAGGATGAATACACCGTCAATGGCGACGGTGTAGTGATAGAAAGAACACATTTCTTTATAAAACCGGCAAAAAACGTATAAGGAGGCAAAAGAAGATAATCTTCATCATCATCATCATCGCCAGCCCTTTAATGTTCCCACTGCTGAAGCACAGGCTTTCCGTAAGGATAGAAGAATATAGGGAGAATGGACCGTAACCCACCACGCTGACTCAGTGAGCGGTGTATTGGGTTGGTGTATTGGGCTCCCCTTAAGATGTAGCGGTTCAATACCGGTTGTAAGCATTGGATGGTCGACAATTCTCACAGCTCGTCTTTGGACCGCGTCGAGTCATAGCTGGCATCTAGGTCTGACTTGCGATTTGTACAATATCAGTCGTTGCCCAGGTGTGAAGTACCGCTTTGCTCTGTTGAACACACCGAGCTTTTTAGATGCCAGCCACTGCGGAAATGATCGTCACAGGAGATTTGGACACCAAGGATCTCAATGCTTTTCGAGATGTTCAGAGATGTGCTGAGGAACTGAGGGACCACTGTATTTCTTGTTGTTTTAAAATATAATACATGTATAATATTAAGAGAATATAGATGCACATAAATATATAAACACTACACATACACCTAAATAAACATAATATACCCACATTTCATTACATACAAATACACAAACATAATACACAATACATATATTATTACAATTATAAATCTAATAAAAATAAAATCGTCTGTCATCAACACCACTCATTCAGATTTTAAAGATTTTACTACTTGTAATTTGACTGGATTAATTTGAATGGACTCTTACTCGTCGCAAATAAATCAATATCCCTAAAGCGGGTATTGTAATGTACGTGAAAGCCGAATCAGAACAGATTTTTGTTAAGTAGTTAGTGTGACACTGTGGGATTACTATTGTTGTTTGTTATTGTGTTGCGCGTTCAGTATTTAGGAGTACGAAACACGATCTTTGATAAGAGACTCGGACAATCTACATTACTGTTTACTAAATCATGCAGCGGACCCATATACCATATGCCTTTGCTCCAAAGTCAAGAGGTTATGTTCCTTACAACAATCTTCGTAGGCACTAGAACTATTACGACAACGGAAACTAAGGTGTTTTAAAACATTTTCTGAATTCGCTCCAAACGGCTGCGATATGTAATGTATTCAGGTGACCATATAGGGCTAGCATACTCTAATATGCTTCTAACATACGGAGAGTAAACTGATTTATCCTTAGTCGCCTTGTACGATACCCACGGGAGCGATTTGGGGTGGCGACAATTGTATTCTACTCTGCCGTCACCACACGGCAAAGTATTTTCAATGTGATCCATTAATAAAATATTTTGATCAAAATGCAATCCTAAGTCTCTTATGCTTTGTTTTCTTACCTATTGGAGTTCCATTAAAATTGTAATTCTCAAGAAACGGCCTTGGTTTACGAGTAAGCGTAATATACTTACACTTATTAGTATTGACACTTATGTTATTTCTTGTATAATACTCAAACAAACGGTCCAAATCGTTCTGCATTAAGAAACAATCACGAGGGCTATTAATTCTACAAAATACCTTCTTATCATCCGCGTACATGAGATAATTGCAGTGTTCTATCCATGAACCAATATCATAGAGGTAAGCGTTGTAAAGCAGAGGCCCTAAATGCGAGCCCTGAGGTACATCTGCAGGTATGCTAATATAGTCAGAACGATAACCACCTATAACCACAGCCTCTGAGCGGTTTGTGAGGTACGATTTAGTCCACCGTAGTAAATCTCTATGGATACCTAACTTGTGTAGTTTGTTTAACAGAATAACGTGGTCGACCCGATCGAACGCTTTCGCATAATTTAAATAATTATTTATATTAATAAACTTTTTATTAATTGACCCTTTACCAAAAAATATTATCCAATTTACAATATGCAGCCAGCGTTATTGGTACACTTCCTATCTCAGAAGACCTAGGCGAGGTTTTCTACCTTTAATTTAGCCTTTAGTCCCTTGGTTTTAAAACAATTGAATAATTAAGGTGATGAAAACTGACCTTATAGATTCTAAAACGGAAGAATTTACAATATTAGTAAGTAAGATGTATTACACAAATAATGATTCGGTCTCGTGAACACTAATATACGTGCGTCTTATCTTTGCAGTCATTAAAATGGAATAAAATGTACAAGAATAAGTGTGTAGATGGCCAGAGCTGGGCCCAGGAAAAAAATTATTTGCGTATAATAACCGTGCAACATTTCACTACACTTTTTCATATCTCATATTATTACACGAATAAACGTGCACTGATACAATACTATTAGTAGTTACACATTATTTACTTGAGTAGTATAGACAAGAGTAATATAATAAAATGTTTTTATTGAATATCTCGAAAACCCTTTTTTATTTTTTCCTGAAATATTTTCATTTTTTATTTGCACGTTTATTCGGTGGGGTCATTGAATTGTCACCACCCCAAATCTCTCCCGTGGGTGTCGTAGAAGGCGACTAAGGATAAATCAGTGATGAGGAATGGGTAGCAGCGTTCCTCTTATAAAACCTAGCAATCTTCTGCGATTTTTGTGCCCGATAAATGGCAGTAGGCGCGCCACATGGGACCCAACATAATTGGCGAAACGTGGGTGCTAATTCACTTGTGCCTATCCCTTCGGGGATATAGGCGTGATTTATGTATGTATGTATTTAATTAGATACATTATTTTCCAACTTGATTCCACGATAATGGAACAAAAGACAACCGAAACGTCCAGTGGAAATAAAATGAATGTTACGACATTCGTTTTATTAATCTGAATCGGAAGCCTAGTCCGATTGTATTCTGACATCTCATTTTCGAGGGGATGCTGATTCAACGGTAAACAAAAGCTCAGATTCATTAAACAATGGATTTTTATTCTGTAAACAAGTAACAATGGTAATTATTTAAAGTAGACTACGCAATGCTCTCTTAATAGAGAGCAGTGTAACTTTAATATGTTTTTTATTATATATGAATTCCTGAAATGAAAAAATATATTAAACTTTCTCGTTAACTTTCAAACGGTTTTCCTTTGAGGTTAACCAATCGGTAAGACACTTCTCGAACTTCCAATTATTATTGTTGGCCTCGAAAAAGCATTTGCAAGAGATCGATACCAGTATACATTTTCGTCGACGGAAGAATCTTATTGGATCTTAAGGGAAAGTCATAACAGAAGGGCTGGTTGTTAATTGGCTATATCCAATAAAAATACTGATGAGCCAGTATAGTGGAGGCTACACCAGACAGAATAAAAATCAAGCGGACGTAATAAAAAGGGAAATTACTGCTAGCAGGGAAGGCTTAATGGCATCTAAACTGAGAGTGCGTAAAACTGTATCTACCACGGGCTGACCTATTTAGCCGGCCTAATTTCTGCGCGAAGTAAAAAAGGAACTAACGTCAAGTCATGTCAATAGACGATATCTTCGACGAGTCACCACGCTGGCTGGCTGCCAGCCAACGTTTGCCCCGTGCAGTTGGTCCCGATTTATGATAATGCTATCGAATTGGATTTTGCCCAAAATATGACGCGGCAGCCAACTATTTAATGTATTTTTAACTTTCTCTGTTCTGTTATGGAAATTTTTCAGAACATTGCAATAAAAAAGGAGAAAAAGTTGAAATTATCTCTAGAAAAACTAATATTGCATACTTATCTGCAAAAATAATCATAAATAAGTAATCGAAGCAATATTTGCTTCGATTACAATTTCATAATGTTTACTCACAATTTACGGTATTCACAATATAATCCATGATATCTTTGACTGTATTTAGGGGTAAAAAGGATGTCTCGTTTCCTGTTTGACTTTGGAATTCTTGTGATAAATATATACTACCTATTCTTCTCTACTTATAATTGGAATCTAAATTATTTTCCGCTTTTACTCTCCTTTGTCCCTCTCTGTCTTTTAAAATTATTCAGAGGCCGACCCGTTAGGAACGGCAAGGGTGCGATGATTTTATGACAGCTAATGGAGATGTAAAGTAGAATATATGACGACATTTCACCTACAAACACCTACTACCTACAGTCTGGGAACAGGGCAGGCAAATTATAATATTGATATATATATTATTCACCGTTTTATTAAGTTCTTTAAAAAATCATTGTATACTTATTATTTAAAGTCTTATTCCTATTAAAAACCTTTTAACACAAAATTAGTACATCTACCAAAAAGTAATGATGATAAACCTCATTAATTAACATTGTAAGTGCTAAATGTAAGAAAACAACATTAGTACACAAACCCTGGTCCCTTCTAATTATGCCACAAAAAGGTAAATTCTAATTCTAAAGGTGAACAAATAAATTAATCCCTTTCCCCAACAGGCTTAGAATAATTTGGAAAAGCTGTTTGAAAAATTTTGTACACTGAACGTCTAGGTATTGGGTGATTACGCTAAAATAGTTACTTACATAAATTTAATTCGTTTCGAAAACTGTTTAACTTAATCTATTTCGCATTCAACTCAGTAATTTCCGCATGAAGGAAATGTTCAGGGTGTGCGGGTCATTATTCTACTACCTTAAACTGAAGGGTAGTCCCTACGTCCCCTTAGGGATTGGAGAATGGTTTATAGCAGGCAACATTAAACGCCAAAGCTAGTTGGATATCAAGCGTGTTATCTTTGAATTAATTTCCTTGACGAGACCACTTTTTCTTGATATTCAACTTCAGAGAGGAACCATAGTATTATTATGAAGTTATTCTAAATGACAAGTAATTTTTATTGTAAAGTCACATCTATCTTATTACGACTTAAAATTTTAATTAAACATCTTTATACGTGAACATTTTCTACCTACTTTTAGGTACAGTAAAGTTAAGTTTTAAATAGACAATTTTTTTATACTTAGGTACCTATTTATCATTTGCAGCTCTGAACAAAAGTTGTGAAAATTATTGAAAATTATTAAGCCACAATATTATACCCGTAGTAACAATTTTTATTCAGCAATACACTACGTATATAGTTGAAATCACTGGCATAGATTTCAAAGTCATTTCATTAATCGACGCCCGATCCCGGTCGGTTACAATTTTATTTTGGATCCAATGCGCTCTTCTCTAAGTAGAAACGGCTCTTATGCCGATCACGTATTTCATTGAATAACGTTTCAACGAATGTATGCGTTCGGATGTCGTTATTACAGAGGTCAAGAGTGGTTCCTTGAATGGTTTACGAAATTGAATGTACTTCAGATGATTTAGTTTAGACGGTTCCTACTCTGCCGCCGTAGCGAAAATGCAGACTGTTAAAAAACTGTATTGCTCAAAATCTGCTACTAATTACTCATTTCTGTTTTAACGTTTAGTCGCCTTGTACGATACCCTCGGGAGAAATTAGGGGTGGTGACAATTGTATTCTACTCTACCGTCACCACATGGCATAATAAGAATATTAAAATGCTCCTCCAGAAATTTTATATATCTAGTATATATAACGGAAGAGATGAAAATTTAAATAATCTCCAAAAAGCGTGATATTAAAAGACATTTGTGTTACCGAAAACAGGTCTGAACATTTGGAAACAATGCCACAGCTCTGTTTAAATGTATAAACACGTACTTAGGTTGTATGTATTCACGAGCCTTAATCCTCTTAAAATTAACAATTTATAAGACAAATTTCTGTTGAGCATTAGCTACGCAGTAAAAAGTAGCGTTGTAAAAAGATCAAGCTAATCCAATTAACGAGAGTAAAACACAGAACAGTGATTCGGGAAAGCTCGGAAATTCGTTGCTAAGAATGCAGGATCGGCTATCTTACACGTAGATACGTATATAACATTACAATTTTTTACCACCTCCGTGGTCTAGTGCTTCGCACACCGGAATTAAGATCCGGAGGTCCCGGATTCGATCCCCAGGGGGGTACAATTTTGTGCTCGGTTTGGTTGGTGGCAGGACTTCTTTGAAGTCCGCCTGGTTAGCTACCACTATATATGATCAAACGAACTTCTTGAAGGAAGTTCGATCATTATTATATGAATAGCTCCATTCGAAGATATTATATTACCATGTAGTTTCCCTAGCGTACTAGGTAGTGTCGCACTTTTAGATTTGTATCGATTGTTCTTACTCGATTTTCGATTTCAAACCGTCATCTATGGACTACGCGTCACCTGCACTCCGGCGATTTGCTCATTCTTTTAGAGGTACCAAAACTTTTACCAAGGGTTGAGGTGGGTGGGTTCTTATATCTTCGAATGGAGCTATTCATATAATAATGATCGAACTTCCTTCTAGAAGTTCGTTTGATCATATATTATATTTTCATAGCTCCATTCTTCAGATATTATATTACCATGTAGATGTTCAGAGAACTGAAGTATTGTATAATTGCATATTATTCTAAAAGTTTTGGTTGGAAGGTGTATTAAATAAAACAAAGTTATTGAAACTAAAATGATTTTTATTTAAACATCTTTTAAAACAATATGAAAAAAAAAAACAGTCTTAACTAATAATCTTATACAATTTTTATAATTTGTCTATGAATTATCTATATAATCAATGAAATTTAATTGTATCTTTCAAAAACAGACCTAGCTAATTCTTGTGAAATAATTGGGCGATTATAAAACTTTGCAAACGTCTGTGATCTAGCCGTCCATCCGGCTGTTTTCCGAATCGCGTCTAGTGATACTCCTGAGGCACGAGCGGCCGATGTGGAGGCGTGACGCGTGCTATGAGCACTAAACTTTGTCACGTCAACGCCACTCTCTGCTAACATACTTTTAATCCATCGACTGATGGTTTGTGACGTCACCGGCTTATGTGGACGTTTATATGTTAGGAATAAGTTAGAAGAGTTATTTCTAATATTTTTTGTAATATCTAGGTAATCTTCCAAACATTTTGCCGGACAAATACTAGGTTTGTCAGTGAAATAGGGTATAACTAATGTTGGTTGTTTACGATTGATTGCCGAAGTTTTAATTAAATTTGAAATAGTTATTATGATTTGATTTTGATGAACTACAATACCATTTGTTTTTATTAAAGACAATGTTTGTACGCGATGAGCTGTACAAAGAGCCAAAAGTGTGGCTAACTTTTTTGTTAATTGGCATAGTGATAAATTTGTATGAGGGAACCATTTATCCATGAAATCTAAAATTACCTGTGGATCCCATATGGTATTATATTTAGGTATATTAGGTCTACATTTAAAGACTCCTTTTAGTAACCTCGAAACTTGTTCATCAGAACCTATATTATTACCTAGAAGCAGTGCTATAGCTGAACGATGGCTATTTAGTGTCCCATAAGAAGCGCCATTTTCAAATTGTTTCGTAAGAAATAAAATTAGCGCTGCTTTTGGTGCTTCCAAGTAGTTAATTTGGTTAGTTAAACAATAATCCCACCACAGTTTGAATGTTGTGTTGTATTGTTTAATAGTGTTCGCCGCCAACGAAGAAATCATTAGATGTATCGCTTCTGATGGAATGCCTTGTTTTGTGAAGGCTTCCCTGAGACAATGGCTGCTGCCAGGGTAGTCTGCGCGGGTAGATGTATCCTGTAATCCGACCGAATTGCATTTTTTAGAAAAATTATTTCGGATATTATAATATTGCTCAACAACGGAAACCACACTTGTGTGGGCCAATAAGGGAAAACAAAAATTCCAGTTGACTGTTCGCTCACAATTTTTTGTAAGCATTTTTGGATTATTGCAATAGGAGGAAAACAGTAAAAATAATATTTAGACCATGATAACGTAAAAGCATCTACCATAAGCGCATCCGGGTCTGGCTTCCAGGATATGTATACCCTACATTTGGCATTGGTGCGAGATGCAAACAAGTCTATATCTATTTTTCCTAATTTATTTATAATATTTTGAAAGGCATCTGAACATAGTTCTATTTCGGTGTCGGGATTAACTCTGCGCGATTCCGTGTCAGCTTCTTTATTTTCTTTAGAGTTGATATATGATGCAAATAACCACAAGTTGCGTTGTTCGCACCACTGCCAAATGGATCTCGTCAAATCATTTAAGTGTGGGAATTGTATACCGCCCATTCTATTGATATAACTGATGGCCGTGGTGTTGTCTATTCGCATCAAAATAGCGCAATTGGTAACATCGCGGGCAAAACATTTAAGGCCAAAAAATGCTGCTTGAAGCTCTAAATAATTTATATGATATTTTAGCTCACTTTCTTTCCAGTGACCATTGGCGCGCATATTGTTGCAGACAGCACCCCAGCCTGACCTTGATGCATCCGTGAAAATTTCCAATTTGTATATTGGAGGTGAAAGAAATTTTTTTGAAATTAATGTATTTCTTTCCCACCAAATTAAATCCGGTAAAATGCTATTTGACAGATTTATAATTGCATCGTAATTATTGTAACATTTTTTCAGGGCGAGATACTTTTCCCTTTCGATTTTTTTTGTGTATAACCAGCTGTATTTTATTGCTGGACATGCGGCTGTTAAAACACCTATAAATTGAGAGAATTCTCGAATGGTACATTTTTGTAATGTTTTGAATTTTTTCACCAATTGTAATATATGATTTTGTTTGTGTTCTGGCAAAAATATAGTCATATTTTGTGTGTCAAACATGTAACCTAAAAATTTGCATGTTTGTTTTGGCTCTAACGAGCTTTTTTCTAAATTTATGATAAAACCTAAACATTCGAGAATTCTGACAGTTTTATTTACGTTTAAAAGACATTTTTCATAAGAATTCTCGATACACAAAATATCGTCTAAATATGTTACTGAACTAAAACCACGTTTTCTTAAGTAACCAATCACTTCCTTCATTATTTTTGTAAATGTTCTTGGTGCTGATGACAAGCCGTAAGGGATTGCATTAAATTGATATGTAATAAAATTTTGTGAATCGTCTTCAATTTGAAACCTTAAATATTTTTTATGTTCTGGATGTATAGGAACTAGTAAGTATGACTCTTTCAGATCAATACTAGCCATGTAACTATTTTTAGATAATAAAGTACATACACTTCGGTAATCCTCCATTTTGAAATGTTCCTTATACACATATTTATTAAAATATTTTAAATTTAGAATAAAACGATCCGTACCATTAGGTTTTGGAATCAAAAAAATTGGTGAGAGAAATTGTGCAGTGTGGTTTTGGCATACAGAAATAGCTCCTAAGTCAAGAAGATTATTAACAGCAATTTGTATTTTTTGTTTCTCTGTAAATGATAATGATTTAATTGGTATATGCGGCCGTGCAACATCATTTATTAATGGAATACGATAGCCATTTAAAATATAATCTAACACAGTTTTATTTTTTGTTATGTGTAGCCAACAATCATAATAAAAGGTTAATCTTCCTGCATGTACCTGAACTATTGACGTGTTTGGGCACGTTGTTTCGACAATGTGGCTGTCCTCGCCTGCGACTGCGCTGACAGCTGCGGTGCTTGAGGGCGAAATTGCCTGTTCGGATGTACTCGGCTCGTCATGTATGCTCCACGCCCCCCCCTGCTCGATGACGAGGGGTATCGAGAAGGAGGTGTCCAGTTTCCCGTGTATCTGCCTTTTAATTGCGATTGATTTTGATTATTTTTTTGTGGTATATTTCTTTTGATTTGTGAACCTTGCTTTTCTATGGCTTTAGCCGCCTTTATTTTTTCTGATAATTGACTGCCAAATAAGAACTCATCTCTTTCCTCTTCTTGAATTATGTTCAGTATAGATTTATCTAGACACGGAGTAATACATTTAATTCTAACCTGTGTTTCTGTGTAATGAAGATCTGTCATTATTCTACAGCCTTCAGAAAGATGTTTAATAGTTTCAATTTTACTTCCATCATTAATTAATATTTCCAAAGCTCTGGAAATAGCAGTGATTCCCAATCCTAATTGATTTTGTTTTATTTCCATCTTTTTGTCTCTACTCCGAACTGCTTCTGCCACAGCAGCGGCTATCTCGGGGTTTAAATTGGGTGATTTTAATAATCTACAGTTATCTGGAATATGGTGTTCCTTCAACAAGTTTTCTTTGACATCTTTTGTCAAGCCTTTTCTTAGTATTGGCAACCAGCGCTGTGCCAAGTCGTTGAGAATATTAGCTCCATATTTAGGACTGTCTTCAATGGGATCCCCCAATGCAAGACGTATTTCTGGGTCAATTGGAGATTCAGATGACTCGCAGTCATTTTTAGGACTTATTTCCTCGCTTGTTTGCGACTGCAATGGGTCGCATAAAACTGGTGTACTAGATAACGGTATGTCAACCGGTATCATTGGTAACGATTCATCCTGTATATTAGGGTAATCATGGTGCAAAATCTCAACTTCCTCAACATTATAATTTTCGGGTATTTGGATATCTGAAAGTATAAGGTAATTTATTGAGGGTACTTCTAAAATACTTTACTTACTTTAATTATGAATTATTATGATTACGACATTTTTACACACTAATAACATTATTCAATATTAACTTTTTCAATTCGTTAATTGTTCACAATGTATCTAAGTACATCTATTTAGCCTTCGAGAGTTACTCTCGGTCAACCTCTAGGCTTACATTATTGCGTCATGTCTAGCCATCGTGTATAACTCGCAGTTACCCTCCAGGCAGACTTATAGACGCTGTATTGCACACATTTATTTTATACTAATAATTTCGTAATCCATTAACACTTGTAAAAATATATTTAGGTACTTACCCTGGTTTTCGACATCAGAATCTGAATCGGAAATTATAATATTTCTTCGGCGTTTATGTTTTAAACGTTTGATTTTTTCTTTGTAACGTTTTATTTTATCTTCAGCCTTTCGTTTCGGCATATTTGAAATTTTGAATTTTAACGGTTACTCGCTTTTCGTTGTAGCTTGAAGTGACGTGCGTTCACTACCGCGCACAAAAAAGGAATGAGCAAATCGCCGGAGTGCAGGTGACGCGTAGTCCATAGATGACGGTTTGAAATCGAAAATCGAGTAAGAACAATCGATACAAATCTAAAAGTGCGACACTACCTAGTACGCTAGGGAAACTACATGGTAATATAATATCTGAAGAATGGAGCTATGAAAATATAATCAAAATCTGTCGCTATAATAATAATGTTAACAGCATTATTGTGTTCCGACAATGTGTGATAAGATAACCAGCTCCTCTGTGGTTGAGGGTTCCAGGAGAAGCTCGATTCTATCTTTGGCCCCCATCGTCACTTACCATCAGGTGAGATGAAGGGGAAGATCTTCCCTGTCTAGCATAAAAAAAATCACAAGATTTGCTTGGTCCTATACACATTGATAGAGATGTTTGTATGTCTCTCATGAGTGTAAACTGCCGACGGTGCGCTTAGTCGACGTCTGCTATGTACAAGTACGCCTCGCTGCTGACTCAGCTCTTGAAGTTGAGTGCAATGTTCCATTCGTGGCTCGAACATATTTTATGTTCGACTTGTGGCTCTAAGACTATAATTTATTGGTATATTCCAGTCAGTCTACGTAATTGACTGCTCATGTATGGATTGGTAGGTATTAAGGACTGCAGATTCAGCCGGAACCAACAGTCCAACCTTCCGAATCACGGAGGAAATCGAAATAATAAAATATTTAGTAACCCATCCAATGAGCGGTCTCAGCAAACATTGCTTAGCTTATACAATCGCAGACTGAACGCGCTAAGCTACTGCACCGACGAGCGCACTATACAAAATATTACAAAAATAATTTTTTACCTAAAATACAGGTCATTGAGATGTCAGGCAAGCAATTGAGAGAGAAGAAGAATTTTCTCTTTATCAGGTATTTACCATACAAGATATTACTATACATATTCAAACTTATTTTAAGGGAAACAGTAGACAATTTTACCTTTGTCATTTATCCTTTGTTTGTAGATACTAAAAAGCTGTCTTATGCTCCGGTACTTGCCATTAATCAGGCGCAAATGTTCACAAGCAAACATAATTTTAATATCGTTTGTATAAGGTTCCGTTTCGGTTTGCTATAAGCATTATTTGAATTAATGTTGTAGGTACACAAAGTGATTTCTCGGCAGTCTCGTCCATTAAAAACATATCACCCACCTACTAGTTTCTTTGTGTAACGCGGCCAGTACGTTAGTATGAGTAGTTGAAAGCGTTTCAAACGGTTACATAATTATTCACCATGTAGGCTTAGGACCGTATTTAACCAAGCCGAGCGTTCATTTATTATGACTCGAAGAAGTTCCGAAAGTAGTTTCCTATTAATTAGCCCTATAGGAGCTCTCTAGTGCAGTGGCATAGCGTGTTTGGCCTGCGGTTGCGTAAAATAAGCAATGATTGTTAAGGCCGGTCGTTGGATGGGTGACCAAAAATTTATTATCTCGAGTTCCCCTGTGCTTCGGAAGGCATGTTAAGCCGTTGGTCGTTATACCCACCAACCCGCACTGGGCCAGCGTGGTGGGTTATGGCCCAATTTCCCTATATTCTTCCATAGGGAAGACCCATGCCCCAGCAGTGGGGACATTAAAGGGCTGATGCTGATGATAGCCTTAAAGCTTATATTCGCATCTGCATATAACTATATAGCTACTAACGTAAGTGCAATTCTTTTTCTCTACAGCACTTGTGATTTTTATCTAGTATTTATATGCATAGGTTTGATCGAATGGTCAGATCGCTGGCTATTGGCCAAGAGGCCTATTGGCCAAGAGGCCATAGAGAGAGATATATTTGACTGGAATTTTAATATTAGTCAGAAATGTAAAATAGCAAGTGAAATAATAGGATTCCCCATGACCCTTAATAAGATAGTATTGTAGTTAAATACGAAACGTGTTTTATATATTGCATACGACAGTTTATGTTAATAAGATAAGGATTCATAGGACGTTTTATATATTGCAAACGACAGTTTGCTTACACTGTTTTTCTTCTATTTAGTATCTATAATTCAATGTCAGGAAATGTACGCTTAAATCTAACACACAAAGCCAACAGCGAGGATATGACAAATGGTGTCAAATGAAAACAGGGTTGCTTGATTCCGTTTTGTCGTTCAATGCGTTGACACCCTTGTATCCTTTTTGTGTATGTTGTGTTCATCATAGAGATACTATTGCAGAAGGACATTGTGCTGCTATTCTGAGTCACATCGCTGTGGTGCATAAACAAGTGAACATGTTCCTATAAATTGATATAATTCGATTGTTTATCAAAAAAAAGGCTGTATTTAGTTAAATAGTTTTACACCCAGCTGTCTTGCACTTTAAAAACGTAGAAGTTACACTGACTAGTCCACCTGTTCTATAAATGAGATGAGCAATGGGATTCAATGAGCAGTGTTCTTAACACCGGTTATTAAACCCCTGTATCGTGACAGCAGAACAGAATACAACCACCTCATATATCCCGTGTGTGGCGACTAAGATGGAACGTGGGTGTTATTTCACCTCTGCCTACCTTCAGGGATAAAAAGGCGTGATATGTGTATGTATGTATGTTTGTGGCTGAGCTTCAGAAATATTATATATTTATTTTAATTCAAACTAACAAATTGAAAACAGCGAACCTTACATTCTATCATTGGAATTTCAAATAAAATTGTCTGACCAGATCTGAGCTCAGCGAAAATTTATAGGAAAATTTGAGAGTTCAACATTTTTATGTTTGGAGCACAGACGGTGACTTAAATTTACTTGACAAATTCGAATAGAATTCCTTAATACGGTCTAACATTATGGTATATTGATTTGTTATTATCAATATACCATAATGTTAGACCGATTTTTATCGAATTTAGAGCATATATTTTTTTGGCAATAATTAAATTAATTAATCATAGGCACATTTAATTTAATTATGTAATTACTTTATCTAGGTTTATCTATGTCCATTAAGAACGAAAGAATATAGAGGATACATAAAAAAATTAAAGATAAACTTTAACAAAACACCAAAACGAAAAACAATTATTGAATTCTGAAAAACGATCCGCAACGATGCTAAAGAATTCAATAAAGTTACTGCTAAAGTTGTAAGTTCTGCCTCTTGTTCTCCGACGTTTATGTAACTTCCTGTATATCCTATATTTCAGTGTACAATAAACTGTATTATATATTCTAATTTGTAACCTATTGTATTGGTATAAAAACCCTATTAACTGTCGTTAGCTCCCAAGCACAAATTCAACACACAAATAGCGCGCACATCACATGATGTTTCGGGTCACGTGTCAAAAATTCGCATTTCAGGTCTTTTATTACATTTTTCACACTTCAAAGCTACAAAGTGTAGAATGAATATTAAAACAGAGTCGAAATGAACTGACTTTTGCCGGAATGTTCTGTCTCGTTTGCCTTTTTGTTTGCAATGGCAGTGGGAACAATTTTCGAACGTAGGTACGTTGATTCCCGCATAAAGACTATAATTTTTAGAACTTTTTCAAACCACAATATTGTATTATTACTATCCTCATTTAGTCATCATCAACAGCCCTTTAATGTCCTTACTGCAGCTGTTGTTTAAGCATTCCCTATGGATGTCCCATTCACTATTTAATTATAATCCGTCCATTGCGGATTAGTGGATATTAGCGACTGCATCAGCTGGGTCTAACGTGCCTTTGCACAAAGGAACATCAGATAATATATTTTTCGACAAGACCGTAAACTTTACGCAATCAAAGTATGGCGCTGAGTACATTTATTTTTTATTTTATTTTTTATCTTTTTAAATCCTCGTAAACACCCGTAAAAGTAAATTAGTATGTAATCCTTTTTAATATCCCATCATTCCTATTTGCACATTAAATCAGTTTTCCTTACAATATAAATGTAATTCACTTTGAGATACATGCTTTGTTAGAGGTAAGCCAACATTCTTATAAATGAGAATGTGGTTAACCACAAATTCACGACTGCGCTACACCAGAATTGCGTAGAGAACAATTTATTATCTTGGGACGAAGAAACAAAATTGAGAAATTCGTTTTAGTAGCATTCATCTTCCTGAAGAAAGTAACGAGTGCAAGAGAGAGAGACTAAGTTCGTCAAAATATAATCAAAGGAAAATTCCCTAATTATGGTAATCCATTAACAACTGAGTTTCTTGCCCGTTCTGAGTTTCTTGCCCGTTCTTCTCAGAACAAGGCCTCCTGGTAGTTTACGAACGGATGGTGTAGCTTATAACGTAAAATATTGGAAACTGTTTTTCTTTTCGTTTCCAGTGTTTAACGTTATTTCTTTGACGATTCATGAGTGTATGTAATCATACCTTATATGAATAAAAAAAAATAATAAATAAAATAAAAACACTTCAAGCTGACAAATTATTATGATACAATATTTTTTATCCACCATCTCGTGTCCTTGGTTTCAAACTGCACAAACGGTTAACAATTCGACCTAGATGTATACAGTTGGTTTTTAGCAATATTATTATAAGAATTGGTTCTATAGCAAAAGTTGTTTAGTTGGATCATAATTGAACACGCATATAACATTTGGATGGGAAATAAAAATTTTCTTTATTTATCTGTTATTGACAGATGAACTTAATTTTATACGTCTGTACTCTGAAAAGTACAAACATGCTGTCATAAATTCTCCTTTGTAATTGTAACAAATGTTGCTCTTCTTAAGTCGTTCTTCTTTCAAGTCTCTGTGAAGAGAATGAAATTTTTGGTAACCATTACCGGTATTCTTATGGTATTTGTCATTGTGGTAGCTATACTTAATTATTTTAGTTCTTTTTGTTATCAGAGCGGGTGGAAATATGTAATTTTATTCAAAACTTAATTTTGAAAACCTACCTATTATACCTAATCTTATTTTTGACAATAGACCTTAAAAGAATGGTGGTGAAACCACCAACAACAGCATACGCAAAATGGGGTTTTTGTCTGTATTGACAATATGGGTAAATCTTGAGCAGTTTATACTGGCCTAAGACACGTAAATAACACTAGATCAATAACTACACAGCTTGTAAAATACTTAAGCACTTCGATGATACTTAGAAGGATTTATGACGTTCAAACTTTGCCAATATAACAGATTATTGTCGTGACAGATTATTTATCGATGGCCATATCTCCAAGCACGAACGTAAACGCGAGCAGATTGACGCGACGTGATTCTGCCTTTGATTGAAAACCATCTTCGCCTGACACGTCTATTTTCAAGCCAAAGTTTTTGTTGAGTCTTTGCACCGTCTCTGTCTCGTATAAACAAAGGTAATATTTCAAAACAAGTTGGGAATCGATATAAAGTATTTTAGAACCTGAAGCATAATTTCAATAGTGATTTGTAGGAAAGGAAAGTTGTAATATGTTTTCTGCAGCCGTTGGGATGTTTCTGCAGGAGGAATTTATTGAGTTGGAAATGCTATTATACAATAACATTAACTTATAAGGCCCGTCTGTCACATAAAACATTTATTATTATGTTAAGATCATAATAATAATAATAAATACAGACTATAAGGTTTAAAGTTGATATCTCAAGAAAGGTTAAGTTAATGTTAATGTCACACGCCGGAGAAGTAGCAGTTGCAATCGTATTCTTCTCTACCATCACCAACTTTATATGACGACATAGATAAAACCATAAAATCTCAATTTGATGGCAATCAAATATGAATTTTATAAATGTCCTACTATTATTCGCCATAACAATGGGACAAACACTAACTTAGCCCGATTCGAGAGAACTTTTATGTGATTTTGATATAAAACAAAAATTCAGCGTGCTACCTCACATGGGGAAAAGTTGTCTGTCTGTAATTCACAGCACATATTGGTTTCGTCTTGACTCAGACTGAAAACATTTTCGCACTTTTCCAATTTTGGTAAGCGATTCGGTTACAAGTGGCTTGGAGTGGAGTCGTACGTGGGCTTCCGATAAGAGGGTATTGGGGACTGAATCTTAAACCGTTCACAACGTTTTGGTCTGCGGGGCCAATGAATCCTTTCAAGTGTTTATACTTATCCTTTTGCTTAGTTAGTGAAAGGAAAAATTATATATAGCGATCAAGATTATTATTATTATGCCGTGTGGTGACGGCAGAGTAGAATACAATTGTCACCACCCCAAATCTCTCCCATGGGTGTCGTACAAGGCGACTAAGGATAAATCAGTGATGAGGAATGGGCAGCAGCGTTCCTCTTATAGCACCACTTATCCACCTAGCAATATACTGCGACTTTTGAGCCCGATAAATGGCAATAGGCTCGCCACCTATTACATGGTACCTAACATAATTGGCGAAATGTGGGTGCTTTTTCACCTCTGCCTACCCTTTCGAGGATATAGGCGTGATTTATGTATGTATGTATGTATTATTTAAGCTACTGTTGTTATATTGTATTTCATAGCAAAAAATAATCCGTATTGTGTTTCTATGCCTAGATATTAACTGGAATTTGTACAGCTATAAAATAGCAACTTTGATGTGGATGTATAATGATATAAATTAGGTCTTTGCATAGAAAATTGGCGTTGTCGTAGGCACTGGCCAAATATCTCTTCTTTGGTTAGGATTTTATATTCGTGTTTTGAAAACAGTTTAAAAACCATTATTTTGTATTTTATTATGTTCTATGAATACAATTTTAATAGCGCTCTCAGACCTCCAAAATCCTTTTGCGAGTTTAAGTTTATAAATTAATGTATTATTAATGTCACATCGAAGTGTCTTATACAATTATTTCATTAAAACATCAATAATTAATAGAAGCTTCATCAACGTTGGGAAGTGAGAGATTTTGTGCGACTAAAATCTCGTTATCTGGGTCAAATTGCTGAATAAATCTGATGGAACAATCAAAAGCGGCTTTCATCTCTCCAAAATATATTAACGTGAAAACGTTTGAAATCTTGATGGGGAAAAAAAATTAAATGCCCGTACATGTATCTTCGATAAAGGAGGGAGAGGTTATGAATACCAACCATTCGCACCAGGGATCAGAAGTATCTCGGCCACGCTGCGTTGAAAAGTAAAGTGCGATGTAAACTAATAAGTACGGCATGTTCGATGTCCAATTTTCCCACAACAAAGTCCTTTCAAGCTGTCCGCCACTTGGATATTGATCTTTATTTGAACTTAAAAAATAATGCATAAGACTTATTAAATTTTCAAAAAAAATTGTGCTGTTTCAATCACAATCTAGGCGGTTGTTTATTTATACCACTTGGGTTCGAGTTCTGTGTCAAAACATAATTTCAATTATAAATATATCTTTTCCTAAAAATAGAAATCATCAATTTAAAGCTGTACAGTCCTCATACCATATTACAATTACTTGCTTGATCAAAGAACAATGACGGCGCTGAGCATCTGATATGCACGCAATAGGCGCAGCGTTAAGCTGTTCATCTTGTTTCACGTCAAAAGATGGCAGTCATCCACTTCTACTAATCTGCATTACAGACTGAAGCATCGCGGCGAATTTATAGCCCAACCCTTGAAGTGATTGAAGGAGGTCGGAACCCTCCAGTGAAACGTTACGTAAACTCTGGTGGATATTATTAGGCATGTTGGTTTTATATATCTATAATCATTTTATCCAGTATAACCTACCGGCCGCGTAAAGTGGGAAAGGGATTGAAATCTGCCCAAGACGTAGAAATATTGAGGACTCGCCCTCAGATAAGTTCTTGTATGCATGATAGACTATTCCAGTAAAAAATTTGCGATCTCTAACGGGTACAAAACTTGCTTAGAACCCTTGTCAAAGTCACGGCAGCGACAGTGACAACCCGGCCCGTAGTCTGGGCAATAAATAAACTAAAACCATTACGGAGCCCATTTATAATTAATTTAGTTTTTGTAACAACTTTTTTGGCAATTTATAAATAATGTTATCATTGTCAGTGCCAGATATAACGGCTAAAAATCGAAAAGCACATCATCTGTTTTGTTTTTATGCAAATTTAAGGGAGGGGCTTGTACTTTGATGGCAACTGCAGCAAAAAATAATGCGATACCATGAAGAAATCCACCATATCTGGAGGTTACTTCGCCAATTATTCATCTAAAATGAATTGGTGAAGTGACCTCTAGACAAACTTGGCTCAAAAATGCCCAGAAATTGTCTATAAGATACAAAAAACCACAATTTCCTTGAATCACAGCAAATTAACATTAGACTGTCGCATTTACTTTAACACCTCAGAAAATATATCACGAAAGAAACCTAAAAATTACAATTTAAGTATCTTTATTATTATTATAACTTTATTTTATTTTTACAAATTCATGGAAGTTTTCTGGCAATCTCTTGCATTTGCCTCACATTTCCGCTAAGAGAAACTTGAATTTGCTTGCTAAATCTTTAATAGATTGCATTCTGCTATATAACTAGTTCCGTCCAATTAACGTTACTTATTAGGTGAAATATCACATTTATTACGGTCGTAATTAATCTTGCTAAGAGATGGGAGTCATTGTAATCTAAGCCTAGCGCAACGTAGTGGGGGAGTTTGGTCACCAGCTATGCCTTGATAAGGTTTTATGTAGCGTAATGCGGGCAGATATAAAGCGACCAAGCTCGCCTTTTAGATAGAGGACGTAAAAGTAATCTCGCACCGTTCTTGGACTAGTCAATTTGCTTTTATGGTGATGTTTCACGCTTGTTACCATTTTATTATTGTGTCTAGTTTGAATGCGACTGCACGATTAAAAATGTAAATTGCTTTAACTGATGCCATAAATGCGCATGCTATTGAAGTCTCGATGAATTGCAGTAGCCCTAGGGATACCAAGGTAACTGATCTTGATTATCCTATTTTTTACTGCTGCCTTACAAACTTTTTCATTTGGATAAACGCAAAAAAATGTTATCATCGAAAATTCGAAAACAAAACCTCAAATAAAATTAAAATATAATTTAGTACACGATTTATCTAAAAAATAAATATTGAGTACCAGCAGCGTTCAGTGCACTTCACGCCATAAAGCAACAATTGAAAAATAATTACTCCTTCTAGCATAGCAAATCACCACAGAAGAGATTTGTTTGCGGGTGTAATCATCCAGATTGGGACTACAAACATTTACTTTAAATTAAGTTTGTTCTTTTATAATATTTAATAACTTTATTATTCAATGTAACTATTGATAACATAACATAACTCATAATGTATATGTATATATTCAATGTACTTACCTGACGAACTCCGAAGAAAAATCAGCAGCCGCATCACTTGGTTCATCCCAACACGAAGCAGTAGCATCACTTAAGAATTGTGCTTGCGCAGACCATGCATCACATGCTTTTAAGACTCTACGGAGTGCACCAACTGCCATTCTCACAGCAGCACGAACAAATACATGATCTGTTTAAAGAAAACCTAATATTAGTTACTTTATTATAATATAAAAAATATGGCTCCAAACATTGATGATTTTATACTTGCCGATTTTCATTGGCTGCGGATGAAGTGCCAAAAGCCCTATAGGCAGACTATCCATAATCATTGTTATGTTATCTTCATCTTCATCTCTTCCAACGTCCATCGATATTTCTTCCACGAATTTGTTATCTATTCGATTTGTATCTCTTACAGTATGCGCTTTGGCAATATGCACCGTGGGATTCATTAGGAAATCACTAATATCACTTGAAAATAATACACTATCCTTCATATTACTACTATCAGCGCTATTCAGTATAATTTTATTTTTCAATATAATATGATCGTTATCGAGAGCGTCGTCATTTATGCTATTTACATATTTGTTAAAAGATTCATTCTTCATTTTATCTATACTACTATATCTACTACTATCTCTAGATAGGAAGGACATTCGTTCCTTCGCAATTGAATTCATTTCGATTTTAGAAGTTTCAACGCCTTTATTATATACATAATTTCTTACAATTTCCGAACTAGTATTGTGACTACTATCAAATTCTTGACTAATACTATTATTTAATAATTTGTTATTAACACTGTGCGCTTCAAACTTATTTATATTTCTACTAACACGACGAAAAACCGAATACGCAGAACTATTCAACACACTAGATTCCGCAATAGGATTTAGTTCTTTTTCAGAACTTATATCGAGCTGTGTTGATGTTATATGACTCCTTATATCGTTAACTGAATTATTGTCTGCATCGTCTCGTTTACGGCGATCAAAATGATCTTGTGATATATCTTTATCGCTGAAGCTATCGAAATCGTCATTGTTGTCGTCGGTATATTGTGTTTTGTTAGCATTAGTGTGGAAGACATCAAGTTCTCTAGAAGCATCTATCCACAGCCAGAAAAAATTACCATCAAGCATATTAAGTCGTTTTGCTTCTTTCATTACATGTTTAGCATAATGAATATCACATATTAGGACGACAACACCCCGAGTAAGCCTGGACACTTCAGCAAGTCTCCTAAAAACAAAAATAGCAGAACATAAATACCTCATAAATTTCATGCTCAATCTACGTCACAAAAAACATTTTTTTACAATCTATCATCGAAGGTACTATATATGGCATGCTTCGAAATCTTTAGGTTCCATAAAAGTCTCCTTGGTATTTTGAAGTCAGACATAATGGTTACAAAAATATTCCCTTAATTCAATAATAAGAATATTAATTATGCAAAAATAAAAAAGAATTTACGTACTTACCTGAACAAAGCATGTCGTGTGTATTTGGAAGGAAGTGAAAGCCATTTCGGATTAAGCGGTTGTGTGGTTATTATAGAAGAGAGGTCCTTTCTAATAGATAATGTGGAATAAATGTCTTCTTCTGCAAGTAAAGTAAAGGTGTGCCAATGTGTGTGTAACAAAGTCGCTCTGAAAGCAAACAACATGTTAAAAAATAAATGTACACAATACTAAACAAAATAAATCACAAGGAACATGGTGTTACCTTAATGCATGCAGGGTTTCTCTAGCTGTAATTTCTAACCGGATTTCGAGAGGAAGCAAATCCTGCGAACAAAAGAAATATTACTTAATTCAGTAGGTATCAGAATGAATGATTGTCCTGACGCTGTCATTATAAAGCATTATTAGTTCACGTCACCAAGTAATCGGCGTATAAAGTGAGTTATAAATGACCGTCATTTTCCAAGACACCAACCCCACTTTCGTGACTGGAGGACAAAAAATAGCTTTAAATATCGCCTCAAAAAGTTCTGTCAAAACGAGAAATGTCCCACTGTTCCGAGATATGATGGAGATCGTAAAATTTGATCCATCTCACGCATAACCAATGTCGACATTCTTTTCTTATGTATACGCATGACAAGTCAGCAAGCTTTCGGGTAGTAAATTTGTATTTGCCGTGTGACATGTTTTGAATGGAATTGGTTTTATCTTTACCACATAGTAATATAATCTGCTGAAGCAGCATTACTAATTTCATGTAATAAGTATGACTCACTTGCTTTTATTTATTACATATCACAATTTAAATGTAAATGATGCTTAGTACATTTGTAATAATATAGGTATTCCAGTTGAACATAATATGCTTTTACGTCATATTGAGTAATATATTACGAAAACGTGTCAACGGTGTTATTACAAAGCGTAACCACGCTTGCCATCCGCTTGATGTATGGTTCTAACTATTAACGTTATGTAAGATGAGATTTGATTAATATTAAACTGAAAAGTGGGACTGGATCTAGAAATGTAATTTGTTTTTCATTTAAATATTATAAAAAAAATATAATATAATATATGGTATAAAGTACCTAAGTTTTTATAAAATATCATCATTATTATTAGACGGCCGGTTTAGTTGATTGGTCAGATCGCTGGCTATTGGCCAAGAGGTTCCGGGTTCAAAATCTGGTAGTGGTAAATGTTTAATATAATGTTTGGTCACTCATGCAATATGCATTCCTTAATTCGGGTAATAAAAAGCCCAATGCTATTTGAAAGCTTCTTTGTTAATTTTATTAAACTTTATTAATCGAAATTTTAAGCTATCTCAACTGAGCCCACTAGTAGTAGAGTAAATACTACGAGAGCAAATTAAGTGAGCAACTTGTTGTGTTATTTCAATGTTATGAGATTAGATTGAATTTTCTTTTCCCAGTTCCCTACTTACTTATCTTTTTTTAAGGGGACACATATCACACCCATGTTTCACATTCTTTCTCATATTTATACTTTTGAGAGTGTATTAATAGTTTAACTTCGTAGGTAAGCTTAAAAGGGTAGGACGTAAATAGTAATTAATTAATTACTAGTTTTGAAATAATGTTAACTACAAAGATTTTGGGGTTAGAAAAAGAATTTCGAAAAATTATGATCTTGAGGCGGGAATCGAACCCGCGTCCGCTGCTATCCGGGCAGGTGCCTGACCGCTCGGCCACCCAAGACACTAATTAACTTGCCGAAATTCTTCCAACCTTTACACTTCACGTTGTAAGCCAACGGGTACCCTCGCAATGTAGAAATAAATTTCAAACATTCCAAAGCAGATACTTTTACAAATACCGTGCGTTCGGTTAAGCTTGGGTTTGCTTTATAAACTATTCGATTTTAATTTTAACATTATATAAATGTTAGAAAAATTTACTTACAACGTGAAGTGTAAAGGTTGGAAGAATTTCGGCAAGTTAATTAGTGTCTTGGGTGGCCGAGCGGTCAGGCACCTGCCCGGATAGCAGCGGACGCGGGTTCGATTCCCGCCTCAAGATCATAATTTTTCGAAATTCTTTTTCTAACCCCAAAATCTTTGTACTAATTTTTCTAACATTAATATAATGTTAAAATTAAAATCGAATAGTTAATGTTAACTATATAAGCGTTATATAATTAATTAACTTCAGTGTACAAATTACACACGCACTAAGCAAGCTATGGGAACAAAATAGACATACGTACGTTGTTCGGTGGAAAAATTCCCACACGAAATACCGATTACATTCAATTTCTCCGGGCTGAACCGTTTTTTTTCTTTGCACACGAATGTAGGACGGTAATCAGGGAAACGATTTCAGATTTATTGGTGAGCTCTATCTTTGAAATAGGTCGAGTGAAAACAATATGTTAGGCGGAATAAATTGCTTTAGGCGTTCGAATTAGAATATGTATATTAGTTACCGCGAACACCACTATTAGCTAAGATTACAAATAGGCAGGAATGTGTTTCCCTAGAGGAGCAATCTCCGGGGTACCAAGCAATTATCAATGAGAAACAAACATTTTATCAGTGTATAAGTGAAACGTTTTGCTCCGAAACAATATAATGTGAATTAAACATCGCATATTTTACAGAATCGAAAAACGACGATGAAACACATACATACATATATAATTCACGCCTATATCCCCGAAGGGGTAGGCAGAGGTGAACTAGCACCCACGTTTCGGCAGTAATGTTAGGTCCCATGTAATAGGTGGCGAGCCTATTACCATTTATCGGGCACAAAAGTCGCAGTAGGTACATTGCTAGGTGGTATAAAAGTAACGCTGATGCCCATTCCTCATCACTGATTTATCCTGAGTCGCCTTGTACGACACCCACGGGAGAGATTTGGAGGCCCGTAATGTCACACAGCCCTTTCCTATGGATGAAAGAATATATGGAGAATGGGCCACCCTTTACCACCACGCTGGCCCAGTACAGATTGGTGGGTATTAACGACTGCAGATGCAGCTGGCACCAACGGCTTAACGTGCCATCCGAAGCATAGCTGAACTCGAAATAATATAATTATTGGTCACCTATCCAATGACCAGCCTTAGTGAACTTTGATTGCATACATACATACATTCATAAATCACGCCCACATCCCTGAAGGGGCAGGCAGAGGCGAACTAGCACCCACATTTCGCCAATTATGTTAGATCCCATGTAATAGGTGGCGAGCCTATTGCCATCTATCGGGCACAAAAGTCCCAGCACTATTGCTAGGCGGTATAAGAGGAACGCTGCTGCCCATACCTCATCACTGAGTTATCCTTAGGCGCCTTGTACGACACCCACGGGAGAGATTTGGGGGCTTTGTATGGTTTTCGCAATTTTACTTCGTCGGGTCTTGGAGGAGAATATCAAACAGTGACTGGAATTTAGGACCTGAATATACATATAAGAGGTCCTTTTAAGCGCGCATACACACTCATCACTCCGAAACACGGTAAAGAGCTGTTACAGTAGTATTTAATAATAAAACATGCCTTTAAACCTGTTCGCATGAAAAAATGTACGTACAGCTCTGACATCCAGACAAAACACATACTTTTTTCCGTAACTTATGTTATATAGCAAATAATTCTTTCCACCAGTATACAATACCGTTGCTAAGGTTACATGGAAACCTCTGAGAATTGGTAGAATGTGGGTGTTTACGCACCAGTGCTTATTACTTCGGGTATAAAAAGGTCTAAAAAGCTTTCCTCTTATACCACCTGGCAATAATCTGCGATTTTATGTGCCCGATAGATGGCAATAGGCTCTATTACATGGGACCTAAATTAACTGGTGAACAGTGAGTGTTTAATACGCCTCTGCCTACCCACCCCATCGGGGATATATGCGTGATTTATGTATGTATCAAAAGGTGTTATATTTGTAAGAGTGCAATTATATTTTTATTCCACGTACCAAAACAGTCTATACATACATACATACATAAATCACGCCTATATCCCCGAAGGGGTAGGCAGAGGTGAACTAGCACCCACAAAACAAAAACAAAAAACAAAACAGTCCATCATAAGCAAATTTTGTGATTTTGAATATTATATCTACAGTTCTACTATAATTACTAAGTTTCGTAGGTACTCAATCCTGATTAGAATCTTGTAAGTATTTAACACTGATCTATAGATATACCTTTGGCATAAATTGGCTATTCATAACACGGTATACTTAATTAAAGTAAATACTGGTTAATACGAACTCAGAATTTGAATGGATTGTTTCGATGTTCATAGTATACAAATATGTAGTGGTAGCAGTATTTGTTTCACAAAACATAACGCGTTATTCATTGATTTATATTTTGAACTTATAATAGATGTAAGAAAAATTATGTTACGTTCAAATCACATACATACATACATACATAAATCACACCTATATCCCTGAAGAGGTAGGCAGAGGTGAACTAGCACCCACGTTTCGCCAATTAAGTTAGGTCCCATGTAATAGGTGGCGAGCCTATTTATCGGGCACAAAAGTCGCAGTACATTGCTATTGCTAGGTGGTATAAGAGGAACGCTGCTGCCCATTCCTCATCACTGATTTATCCTTAGTCGCCTTGTTGGACCTAACTTAATTGGCGAAACGTGGGTGCTAGTTCACCCACGGGAGAGATTTGGGGTGGTGACAATTGTATTCTACTCTGCCGTCACCACACGGCGGATGTTCAAATTACAGAGGAAAAAAATATTGTTAAATTATTATTATCGTTGCTCGGATCAATAATTTTGAACATTGCCCCTAATTATTACAGGGCAGTGCAATGTGTCTGTTTAATTGTCATTGTACTCTAGGATTAGGCAAGGTAATTATGTAGATGACTTACATAATGGACTTTGCGATTATATGCTAAGAATGTGAAAGCCGATACCCAAATATGGGTGTTCATACATCTCTGCTTGTCCCTTTGGGGATATACAGACGTGATTTCTAATGTATGTACTATAAGTAAAGTTTTTCAGTGTGCTAGAGTATATAAAACATAAATCGGCCGCTATTACTTACGTAGGAGCGTTCCTGTTCCGAAATATCTCTTGGGACGCATCACGGGCCTCAATTTATTTAAATTCAGTAATATATTATATGGAAACCCCACCGGAGGCCTCTTTGCGTATGTTTCTTTTAAAACTTTCGCACTCTTTCATGGGTCGGATAATTGCATGATTTATTTTGGCACTTTATGAAATCGGTGAAATTTGTTCGTTCGCACGTTACCCACATCGCTGGCAGAGGTGTATTAATCCCCACATTTCGCTATAATGCCTTCTATTTAAACGAACCAATTGTCATCCTAATTGAAGCACACTAAGGCAATAAATAGGTCACGAGGTGACAGTAGAGCAGAATACAATTATTGTCACCACCCCCGATCCATCCCGCAGCGTACATGGCGACTAAGTTAAAACAGCCATGAAGAATGGGCTGATTGCAATTCGGTCGCTACCTAGGACCTATTAAACACACATACATACATAAATCAACCCTAATATAGGCAGAGGTGAATAAAGACTCATGTTTCGCCATCTGGGTTCGGACACGGAAATTGCAGTATATTGCTAAGTGGTATTAGAGAAACGCTGCTGCCCATTACACATTGCTAAAGTTGGCGAAATATATGTGTCAGTACATTACCTATCCCACCGGGGCTAAACAGGTATGATTAATGTATATTTTAATTATTCATTTACAAAACTTACCCCCGAATACAGAAACGGAAATCAAAGTTTGAGTCTTGCTTTACATTTAAATATTGTCAAAATTGACGTTTTCCATACAAATTCTGACAGATAATGTCCACTTAACTTTTTAAGCAATGCAGCCCAAATTTGAGTAGCGTTTCTGTATTCGGGGTTAATATAGTCGAATAGGTTGATCAGTACTCACGTTGGCAATGGTGTGCGAGAGATGCAGGTGCGAGGGGGAAGCGCGCAGGACCGGCACCCCGGCGCGGCTGGCGGCTGTGACCACGGCTGCCGCTGCTGGCCCGCCGCCACACACCAGCAGCGCCGCGACCCGCCTCCCGCCGAGCATCGAGCACGACCTCCTCAGCACCCGCGCGCTAAACCTGCACATAATATTAACATGTTACTTAGTGACGTAAAAGCACTTAGGATTCCATGGATTCACAGTGCGGGTGCCAGATCCATTGCAGTAGAACGCAGGCCAGTGCCAAAGTTGCAAGAAGATAGAACAGAAAAGAAGATAATGGCTTTAGGTGATCACATAACGCTTGCTTTTACAGCCTTTTTTTTGTGAGAGCCGACGCCAGAGTTATTTTACCAGAGCCCAAATCGAGTGCCAGTCGCACCGGCTGAACGTCGAAGACCCGGCGACAGTGGAATACGTAGCCATACATAGCGGAGATGAATCAGATATGCACTCAGAGCAATGGCAGGAGACCATTCGGCATCTCCTGTCTCATTGTTCGATGATTCGACCCATAGTCCATAGTCGAGACTCTCGACTTCCGTTGCGTGAAAGCGTTGCTGCAATGCTTTGGAATTGCGACCCAAGTGCAGGTTTACGGGGTCCCTTTACAATATTGATATACTATTCGATTTTAATTTTAACATTATATAAATGTTAGAAAAAATAGTACAAAGATTTTGGTGGTTAGAAAAAGAATTTCGAAAAATTATGATCTTGAGGCGGGAATCGAACCCGCGTCCGCTGCTATCCGGGCAGGTGCCTGACCGCTAGGCCACCCAAGACAAGGTACTAAAATATTAGTTATACAATTTACCACATACGTAAATAAGACGAAACCATATTTAACTCACGAAAAACCGGAGGAAGTTACTCAATTCGTACCGTATGTTTTTTTTAATGTCATCTAAGTTACACTGTCACAGGGAACGAACCCATAATATACCATTCGAACTAAACAAAATGAACAAAACGACATCACAGTCGGGTAAAGAAAAAAAATCTCTTATTAAAGCTCGGCAATGCACGTTACTTTTGATTCATTAAGTTACGACTGAATGACACTGCAGATAATTATTCTTTGTAGATTTCGCAACGTATTCTGTCTTAATGAGGAAAAATATTTGAGCGACCAGCGAGTTCCACGCCGCTAGTCGAATATACGAGGAAAGCGTGGAAACGATATAATATATAATATAACAACTTACGGTTGATGTATATTGATGTATATTGGTGTATTTAATACTCAAGAGTATTTATTAAATATGATTGGATTAAACGAGTGCTTGTGACGAGTCCATTAGACATCGTTTTTTATTGAATTTAATTCAGCAGTGCTCGTGCAAATTTAAGAGTTCATTATTTAATTTTATTCAGCCATTAAGATATTTTAAAGAATCACTGGCGTCAACATTTGTTAAAATGTCGAAAAATTATAGCCTTGCAGCATTTATATAATGTTCTAATAAAAATTAAATTTATTAATTAAAGAAAATTATTTGTCACATGTAGCTGTTCACATATAATACTAATCAAAACATAAAAAAGTTGGTTGTTAATACTTCTGCCTGCCTCTTCGGGGAAAAACAGGCTTGGTTTACACAAACATTTTCACATATCTATAGTAATATTATAAAGCTGAACAGTTTGTTTGTTTGGTTGGTTGGTTAAACGCGCTAATCTTTTTGTAAAAAATCTTTTTGTGTTGGATAGTCTACAAGAAATGAGAAAGAGGAAGAGAGAGGAAGGCTATAGGCTATATAATATCCGACATTAATGCGAGCAAAGCCGCGGGTGACCAATAGTTTTCTATATTTCCGGCAGATCCACGAGCTTCTCAGTTTGGCAGTGACGTATTAGCCACTCGTTTCGAGTAACAATCTCCTTAGACACCTCCTAGGCTCCGAGTGGCTCTTGTAATTAACTAACCAATTCAAATAGCTCAATTACAACCACAAACCCCGCAGATCATTTACAAGGCGGAACGCGGCTGCGACCTATTTCCAATGTACAGCCTGCTCTGAACGATAATAAATTAATTACTAAATTAACAGTAACAGCCGTATGTTGACACCAGAGTAGAATACATATAGTCACCACCCCAAATCTCTCCCGTGGGTGTCGTAAAAGGCGACTAAGCATAAAAAAGTGACGAGGAATGGGCAGCAGCGTTCCTCTTATACCACCTAGCGACTGCGACTTTTGTGCCCGATAAATGGCAATAGGCTCGCCACCCACACATGGGACCTAACATAATTGGCGAAACGTGGGTATAAGATGTAAACTTCTGCCTATCCGTTCGGGGATATAGGCGTGATTTATGTATGTATGTAATTTACATACATACATAAATAAACAACTGGCGATAACCAACTAACTTCCATTTAAAACTTTAATTGATTGCCTGGCGAATGTAATTTTAGATCGACTAGAAATTTCATTAAACCAAATCTCTGTTTATGATCTACTAACTGTTGCTACTTCATAATTAGTTTATACACTGGAATAAATTGTTCAACTTGGACGGACATATATTTAACCTAAAAATGTATTTGAAATAAAACAACTTATTATTTTGATTGTTATTTGAAAATTATTCAAATGTTAGAAAAAGATAAGCAGGCGTGATTTATGCATGTATGTGAAATCCCGTTAAGTTTGTTTCAAACGTTTAGTGTTTAAAAAATATAAAAAAGTTTGAAAACAACTAAATAGTGAAATATTGTAAAGATATTTCCTAAGCTTGTACAGCCAAAAAGTCAGTAAGTAATACTTGTTGGAAATAAAAAAAAAACGAAATTGTACTTTCATCTAATGTTAATTAAATATCTCCGGCTTCTTTGGACAAATGGACAGGATAAAAAAATGCGACCAATTTTCCTAAGAACTGCTCTTGTAATAAGACATGCCATCTGCGGCCAACTAGATTTCTCCGCTAAACCGACGCCATTTCTTAAATAGAAACAACTGGCGGAACAAAAACAAGTTCTTATAAAAGGAAACTCGTCAATGTTATCATAACACATTTAGTTTCTCATAGCAACTCGCTAGACGAATAATTATTGGCATTGGACGCTATTACGCTACCTAGCTTATTTAGTAGTAGACTTTTAATTTAATTGTAATTTAAAATACTTCTATTTACCTACAACTATAAATAGTAGAAATTAAAAGTCTTTGGTTATAAGTAGTTAAATGGTACCATTTTTACATCTAATTACACAGCAAAAACAATATTTATACAAAGTTTTTAACAACCGATTTTTGAATATTTGAAAAAGAATATTTTTGTTGATTTTTGCTTGAGTGACTGATGAATGGTTACAAACATGCTGTTATTCCAGAAAAACTGTACATTTCACAGCAGCCGAATA
Organism: Cataclysta lemnata; assembly: GCA_963931975.1. NCBI lineage: Eukaryota > Metazoa > Arthropoda > Insecta > Lepidoptera > Crambidae > Cataclysta > Cataclysta lemnata. Next base: position 7,293,804 of record OZ008343.1, read on the forward strand.
ATCATGGCATGATTTTTCACAATTTTTCCACTCTTTGTTAATGTTATTCTTAATTCTGTCTTGCTTGTCTTGTGAAGTGGGGTGACGGCAGAGTAGAATACACTTGTCACCACCCAAATCTCTCCCCTGAGTGTCGTACAAGGCGACTAATGACAAATCAGTGATGAAAAATGGGCAGCAGCGTTGCTCTTATACCACCTAGCAACAGTACTGCGACGTTTGTGCCTGATAAATGGCAATAGCCTCGCCACCTATTACAAGGGACCTAACATAATTGGCGAAACGTGGGTGCTAGTTCACCTCTGCCTACCCCTTCGGGGTTATAGGGGTGATTTATGTATGTATGTAATTCTGTCTTACTCTTTTATCCATATACCTACATATACTGTCGTTCCTTTTTTCTGCACTGAATCAAATCCTAAGTAAACCAAATTTTCTGTATCAACAAAACAATAGAAAATTGTTGGTGATGATTATGATCTTATATTACTATACTAAAACAACTTGAACCATTCGGAACATGCCGTAGATATTAGTGCACACTTGCCGACGTGAACTAAGTCACCGCAATCGTATCTACCAGTCGTGCTCCATTCGCTGAGTGATCCAGAAGCCATTTGAAATTTAAAACACTAAAAGCTGCCTTATTTTAATCCGGCCATGTCTGTTCGTGAATATCCCAAAGTATGGCGACGGTTCGAGAGAGTAGACGAAGGCGGTGCTACGTTGAAATTCGAAATAGAAGATATTCCTGAAGCTATGTGGATTACGGCTGTGGAATTTATGCTCGGAAGTTACATACGGGAAGACGTATGGTGGACTACAGCAGGTTAACTTTGATTTTATATATATAATTATATTACGCGTATCTCCCCTAAGGGGTGGGCGGAGGTGTTATAACACCTGCGTTTCGCTCATTTCAGGTCGGGAACTTTAATCGCAGTAATTTGCTAGAGAGATATTGCACCAGGAACGCTGCTGCCTGTTCCTCGATATATTATAACAACTGTAGGTATTTTATGCTAGAAACGTCGCCACATGGCAGTTTTCACAAGTTTTAACTTTTACTATACTGAGTGATTTAGAATCTCTAATTAAACTTAATTCAAAGATTTTTGGGTTAGAAAAAGAATTTCGAAAAATTATGATCTTGAGGCGGGAATCGAACCCGCGTCCGCTGCTATCCGGGCAGGTGCCTGACCGCTCGGCCACCCACTGACAGACACTGGGTCTTGTACTAATTTTTCTAACATTTATATAATGTTAAAATTAAAATCGAATAGTAAACTTAATTCGTTTTATAATACCAATATACCGCCACACGTTATAATATGAATGAAAAAATAAGTAAGTATATTAGTAAATATATTATAATAAGTAGTTATAAGTCTATACCTAATAGTAATTAATTTCAAAGTAAGCTTTGCCGTTTTAGTCCTCTGTCCCACTGTGACAGTTCGGCAGTTCTATAATCGCAAATATATTATAATAATCACACAGAAATATCCTTCTAAATTGATATTATTATGGTAACATCACATCACATGTTCAACGGAATATTTTTATATTCGGGGCAGAAGGCGAGACAATCGCATAATATGTAATTACTTCCACAAACCAAAGCGATAAAGCGCTTAACATTAATCAAAAGGAAGCTAATCTGAGCGTGGGCATTTTTTGCAATTAGAGAAATCCGGTCTTATGTCGGCGTACTCTTTCCACAAGAAAATGCCAGCGTCATTAGTCCCTCTCCACGAATCAGCCACCCAATTATCAGGGACAGGGGGAATACCTCAAAACGGATGCCACATTAGCCAGTCACCCCTTCTCCACGTCTTTCTCTCGGGCCATTATAACTTTATTCCGTTCCCTTGTAACGCGAATAAATGTAAAGTGCTCTACTGTTTTGCTATTCAGAGCTTATAAGTCATTTCTGCCGTACGCTGATGATTTTTTATTATCTGCGCAAACAATCAGATACTAACTGCCGCACTCAGAGACGTCAAATAACGTTAATGAGTACTTAACGTCAAAAAATGACAATTCAAAACTAGTCGCTATTCTTGCCGTGTCTATGGTCTTGATTTGAATGAAATTTTTTGACATTAAATACTCATTAAAGTTAATTGACGTCTCTGATTACGGCAGTAAGATACAGAGTCCTTATAAATGTAAGATCTTTTGTGATCAACGAGACTAACCCCCGAATACAGAAACGCTAATCAAAGTTTGAGTCTTGCTTATCATTTAAATGTTGTCAAAATTGACGTTTTTCCATACAAATTCTGACAGGTAATGTCCACTTAACTTTCTAAGCAGTCCCCCAAATTTGATTAGCGTTTCTGTATTCGGGGGTTAGCTTAATAGCAAAAAAAAGCAAACATTGTTTTAAGATTAAAATGTCAATAGTTAGTCAATAATGTCAATAGGAAGCAAAATCGTGGTTGTTACGATAACTGTAAATATAATAATGAGACATGAATGCTAATTTACAGATAAATTATTAAAAATATCGCTACTGTAAGATTACTACACTGTGACGATGCTAATGTGCTTTCCCGTGCGCATGTTTGTTTCAAAGTATGATGTATTTTCTCGCTCTATTTTGCAGAAGTAACAAGTAACTTTTCATGCATATGTAGTACTGAAATTGATTGTCAGAGACAGTGGTTCCTAATACTAGTATTATTTACTTTGCAACTTTGGCAGACAATGCTTAGATATTAAATATTATCGTATCCCTTAAATACTGTTCTGTTGTAAAGTATTAAAGTTATGGAATAAAGTACTACATTTAAAAGGAGGTTTAACGTTGAAAAAATATTTAAAGCGTTTTAAGTCAATATAAGTAATATAAACTATCGTTAATTCAATAGTAAAAGTTTCATTTATAATATGTGCTAACGTTCCGTACAGTTTATTTGAAAACAAAGTTATATAACTCTCAATTTGTTTTGAGCATATTTGGGTACAAATCTTTTTCAGATGAATGAATTACCGAAAAATTAATGTCTTCAAAAGCCCTAATTGAACAGGAAGATATCAAAAAGTTTTCAAGCTATCTCGTATCCTAATTGATAAAATTACATGAGCGCTTCTGAATAATCTTATTTACAGGTACCGCCGAAGATTTGGATGCTATACAGGAGTACAGAGTGCTCCTGATGTCTATTATCAGACAGAGGATGAGTTTGGCATGCTTTCTTGCGGAGGGGGACGGCTCGGGGCACACACTCGTCGGAGTCAATCTGTGTTTGCCCCAGGAAAAAGGGCGCTTCGTTGAGCACACACCGGTATGGATTATTTATAAGCCCTACTGCTTACCGTTTCTCGGTGTAAGCCTTTTATATATTTTTTGTTGACATCCACTGCTTATAGTTGACGATCTGGTTGTTTCGTTTTATTTTCACACTTTTTGGAAGCATATTATAGGTAAATGCACTTTTTTGAAAGCATAATTATATTAACAATGATACATTAAATTATTTTGTACCAACATTGAGGAATGGAATAATAAATTGGATATGGGAGAAGAAAGACATGCCAGTATTGCAGATACTGAATGTTAATGTGTTTTATGTAGACTGGGTGATCTAATAAAATAATTATGTGATAAGAAAAAGACAGGAGTACTGTCCATATTGTAGCATTGACCAAGGAGGAGTACTGCCCCTTGCTCTATGCTACAATGTGGACCCAACACAAGCGCGGGAAAGCATTCGGCTGCTAAAGGTTTTAGGGCCGATTAAACCGTCTCTCATAGAAGCTGAGTTTAATAAAACTTGGTTTTGATTAATGCAAACTATGTAGCGGAACTCAGTTTAAAAGCATAAACCGAGTTCAACTTCAACTGGTCGCATTTAATTCTGCGGTGAAATCGGCCCTTAGCATTTATGTTAATTAAAGTTAAAGTCTAATATGTATAAATCACGGGCATAACCTCTAAGCCATAGGCAGATGTGAACTAACACCCATGTTTCGCCAATGATGTCAGGTCTCGTGTATCGGAAAATATTGCTAGGGGGTATAAGTCGCTGCCTTAACTCTTAGTCGCCTTGTACGACATCCGCGAGAGAAATAGACAATCATATTCTGCTCTAACGTCAGCACACGGCAAGAGGCTAATAGTTTTAATTTCATCTCATCCTATTAAAACCACCCTCCAACAATAACTCTTAGTCTCTCCACTCATGACACAGACAAAGGCGCTGAGAATATAATGCCTTAAGCCGGTTGCGAAAATTTTAACCCAGGTAGCAAATTAATACAAATATTATAAGGCAGCTTGAATTATGTTGTTCCAGCTTTGTTCCGAATTTAACACGTAAAGTACATATTCAAAACTCTCGTTGTAGTTTACTTTGCGATGTAGGTTGGTCGAAATGTTAATTACGCGAAAAATAAATAGCGTACATACTAAAACAAAACAGTACATTTGATAGTAGGTTCAGCGTTGAAATTTTAATATTGACGTTATACAAATAAATGTTTGTAAAAGTACGTCTTTACTCGGAAACAAAGAAAAGTCATTGACTAGTCATTGAATATTATACTTCGTGATTCGTACTTCAAGATTAGTAACTGCTGTAAAAAAAATATTTCAATTGACTCGTGTAGTAACGCTCATGTGATACCACTCTCTGCACTATTTGAGGGTATATTTGAAAAAACTATCGTGTAACAGCGCGTGGGTAGACCGAGCTTGGCTCTGCCAGTCACTCGCTCCCGCCTCCATTCGCTTTTTAGTGCCGTACCACTCCACACTAGAAATTAAACGAAGTATTTTTAAGTGTTAAACTTAGCTATAAAAATGCCTTAAAGAGGCCGTGATCTTAACTACTAGAGAATTTTAACTACTTTCGACAAAAACTCAAGAAATTAGAAAGGGAATTTAAAAAATCACAAACTAGAAGTAGCGTCATTATGTCGTCATCTTCGGAATCATCACGGGATTCATCGTCATCGCCGCAGAATCAGCAAGGTATTTAAAATTTATAATATAATTTATGATGTACAATTTCATCGAAATGCGTCACTGCATTCGGGGTTAATGATCACTTATCACGTTCGAGCTCAGCTGTAAAGATTTCCTAGAAAATGGTTTGCTTGTTATTCTGTGGGAGTAACATCTTACCGACAATGACCGCGAATTTTTTAGCGAAGTATTAACGTAGGTAACCAGAAAAAAATTGCAGAATAATTTTTCATATATACCTACGTAAATAAAAAGTCGTTTGCGTGTAATTCGTTTGGAGTTACATCTTACTGACTATAAAGTACTATGGTTAAAAATGCCCTTACATAGGTTTGCGCGTAACTTTGTGGGAGTTACGTCTTACCGAATAAATATGTCAATATCTGACGAAATTTTTCATACGAAAATATGAAGTCGTTTGCGTGTAATTCATATGGAGTTACATCTTACCGACTATAATTACTATTGTCTGGGAATAAAGGTTGTGCGTGCGTATTCCTCCAGGAATTAAACCCTTTTACCTACATACTGATTGTAGATATTTCTGACACTAAATTATTTCCTTTTGGAAGTCACATAAGGTTACCTACTTAAAAAGAATATTATCGTGGTCTCAGACAGAACACAACAAGATCCCTAGATGTCGCCGATAATACAACCGAGCGACTCGCCAGTAGCCGTAAGGCCGAGCCCAGACGACATAATAGACACTACGGCCGAAGTGATCCCTGCGGGGCCCTCTACCAGCACTGCTGTAAGTAACGAAGGCGCCGACGAACCATCGACCGCTTGCGTAGATACGGCAGCTGCAGAAGATGACTTAAACAATATTTTACTTGACATACTCGGGGAAGTTCCTATGGGCACGGAGGAGTATGGTCCAGACATACACAAAGACTTAGCGACGCGATTAAATCACCTCGCCACCACAGGGTTAGATACAAAGTTTCTTTAGGAATTGACAAGTAAATATCTCATACCCACCAACACTACTGAAATTGCTGCCCCACAACTTAATGCAGAAATAAAGGCAGCGTTGCCTGAAACTATGCAAAAAAGAGATAAACAGCTGGAGCTACGCCAAAAACAGATAGCAACAACTATAGCGTGTCTTTCTTCGGCAATGACGAAGCAGTTAAACTCTTCGCACATCAATCGAGATCTCATGAAAAAGCTTATGGACATAGCTCGTCTTTTATGTGTTACTAATCTTTTCGTACGAATCACTCGTATAATTGTGATAGAACTTCACTTACAGGTAAGTTCGTTTAATCGTCAATTATATGCAAATACAAAACAAAAAAATTATGTACAAGAATTTAGAGACAGCAATAACTCGGCGTGTTGTTGTTGTACAGTTAATTCAAGTTCATTATTGCTTTATACTGCAGTAAATTTTCTTAATTAAAACCGATCTTTAAATTATTCCAAAAAAACTGCATACATAAATCATGACTTTACCCTCAAAGGGAGATTGACTAAGACACTTGCTTATAATAATCCCTAGGTACATATTTAATTTGTGTCTGTGCGATTTCTAAGGTTGAAGAAACTATGTAATAGATTTGAAAACATTTTGAATCTCTGAGATAATTTTTCGAGTAAATAGATCTATTTAAAAAAAATGCCCAATCACAAACCATAAACGCACTACTGTAAAGCCATCAGGCCCCTCGGTCCAACCAGATAAAATATTGAGCATTACGAAGACTGACAATTTTTCAAATCATTCCTGTTATTGTTATGTCTGTCGCCGTCTTAGATTCCATTTCGTTACCCTCACCATTATTCGCTATCCCTGGATCCATTCTCATTTATTCCCACCGTCTTACCTATCCGACACGACCTAGTTTTCACCCTCTATATAATTTTGCTGCTTTCACTCCTAATGGTTACAGCCATTAAAATGAATATTAATAGATTTATCGTAGGCCTTATGACATTTAATTCATAATGATATATAATAACTCAAAGGTACACACTTCATAATACTGTGAAGCTCATTGTATGAACAATTCTGTTTAGCAATTTTCAAGATAGTGTTTTGTTTATTGTCAATAGACTTTCTAACGGAATTATATCCTTATTTATTTAATAATATGACTATTTTATATTGTTATTTGGAGGATGAAGAGTTCCTATTATACCATGAGTCTATATATTATGCCCGATAGATGGCAATAGGCTCGCACCTATTTATTACATAGGAATCAGCATGTTTGGGAAATGGGCGTGATTTATCATCAGGTAGCGAGGGAGATTGACTGTGCGGGTGCCGAGCCCATAATGTAGCAGAGAAGGAATCAGTAGCAGCAGTGAACCTTAGGACCCAAGTGTAGGTTTACGTTATGTAGGTTCTTGTTTATTTTTAGTTTAAGAAAGAAAATAAGGCAGCATAGGGGTAGAGGAGACTCCAATAAAATGGATGAATTGTGTGAAAAATGATCTAATGACAAGAAAGCGGGTGATTTTGTGACAACTGAAGATAAGACTATATGCACCGTCCCCAGATAACCTGGACACATGGGAGGCTTGTAACGGTGTGGTACGTGGCCCTATCGGGGGCCAAGAAATAAAACCACCAAAGCCGTCACTATTCGATATAATAAAATTCCAAAATTAAGGCACTCTGACAAAGTAACAACAAAGATATAAAAACAGAACACAAACACTTAAAACTGATATATATTATGTATAAAACAAACACTGAAAACGCTTACAAATACTTACAAAAGTGCCTCGAGAGAATATATTATGAAATAGTAAATTATTAATATGACGTCTTATTTCTTGATGGAATTTGGAGACATCAGTCTCCTCCAACAGTCAGCAGTAAATTGAAAATAAGCGGGACGCCAAATCTATTGCCAAAGTATTACTATTTGAATTTTGACGCGAAATTATTTTTAAATAATATTTTTATTAAAGTCAGTAAATTTGAGATTAAAGGAGGATCAGATATTGTACCACAGGCTAATGATGATCATTTATTTGTTTTTGTAATATTAATGTCATGCAATTTGTCATGCAAACAACAGCTCCTCTGCGTTCGAAAATTGAATATTGATCAAACAGTATATTACTATCTTACAAACTAATAATTTGTTTCTTACAACTTTCAATTTAATTGTCTGCTAAAGATGGAGCAATTTACGCACGTACCTTATCGTTTGCGATTCCAAGTCCATTACTGGTCGTGTGCTGCAGCTTTTTATTACCTCTTCTTAATAACGAGCTATGCACAGCGAAACACTAGAAGTGTTTTTGCGAGCACTTCTGGACAGGGTCTTAACTTAATGTTCTACAACCTCGTGCCGTTCTTAAACTCTGTATATATACAGTGCAATACACAGTTAGAGCTTAATTTGTTTCGGCAAAACACTGTATAATTTGTAACAGTTTTCTGCGAGTAAATATCTTATTAAACGTTATATAGTATTTTTTAACTTACATAACCTCGCAAAATATAAAGTGAATGTTATGTACTAAAATGCCTCAATAAAATATCGATACCGTAAGTCTCCTTCCAGGATTTTGGATTGGCAGGACAGCTACAGCTCTGTGACAAAAGCTGTGTAGTGGTATCCTAGCCTGTGTGCGCCAAGACAATAAAATATTGATGGTAGATTATCGAGTTACCATTTCCGATAGCACCGAGCTTACTATCAAATGTAGTTAGTATAAAGTGTCAGGAGATGTTGGCTAATTGCCCAAAATGTCAATTAATATCCAATGTTAAATACATTAGGGGTGACACGGCCTTGTAATGGAGCTCAACGGCTTAAATAAACTGGAGTGTTTTCTATTGTTTAAGTAGTGAAACGCGAAACACTATATTCCACGTTCACTGTATCTTTGTTAACGAAGACAGAGCCGATATAATAAAATAGTAATAATTTAAACTGAGTATGCTAAATAATCATAAATAAAATAATCGCAAAAGCAATTAATTTCTGTCTAAATTGTTAGCTATCATTCAACTGTTGGGACTTTTTTGCTCCGAGGATAAACATTTGCGTTAAAATTTGCATCAAAGTACGCATTCATTTAAGCATTATATTGCATTAATAAAAATACAGACCCCCTGTAAAGAAAATAAACGTTTACTGTTATTTTCAATAGCGTAAACATAATAAGACCCTTGTGAATGATAAAACTTTATGCAATACGAATGAAAATCCCCAATGACATATTAAAATCCGAGAAGAGGGATATAAAAAATGTGTTCTTTTTACATTATAGCCAAAAACAAAGGCCGGTTTGCTGTCACTGCGTATATTTGCGGAGGCTATGAAAGTGACAGCGATTTATGATAAATACGAGGCGAATGAATATCTCATGGGAGCTGGCCTCTCTGTAAAACCGGAGTACAGGAGTCTTCGTATCGGCTTGGAGCTGCTGCAAGCTAGGTAAGGAATTTTTTAATCAATAGCAAATATCTTTCCGAAAAAAATACATTTTTCTTTTAATAAACATAAAAATATGTCCGCAGATCGAAAATGTTTCAAGATCATTGGTCAGTTTAACATTATATTGATCCTACATTTTTTTTATGCTTGTCTAATGAAATACCTCTGCAACAACTAAAAGTTTTTAAATAATTAAGTTATTAAAGTAAATCTACTTATATTACTTATTATTAACTACATGTGTAACTATGAACAAAAATCATTTTGATAATTATTATTTTTATCATAAGTTAATTATTATTATATTTTACAATATATATAATAACAGTAAATATTAAATATTTACCGCAACAAAACAACATCAAACGAATCAAATCAAATATCAGCTCTTAGTCAAAATGTGTACGTCGCAACGTATGCTATTTTACGAATATTGGCAGAGCACGCTGGGGAAATTTTATGCATATGCGTTCAGTAAACATTTAATATCAGATACTGCGTGTTTTCCGAGCAACCCTGTCTAAGACAAGAGAAAAGAAAAATTTTAATACCCACTTACACGCCAAAATATATTGTGGACAGAATTGTAATTCCTAAAAGTCTCTCAGGGACAGGCGGTTAAAAATTTGTGGGCATATAATGGGCGTGAAATATGATGGCATAACATTGTCCCAAAATAAATAGGTGCTATATTCTGATAATTTTGGATAAGAAAAACATTTGAATTTGTTTATTAATTTTTATATTATACTGTACTATTTTCGAAGGATGTGATTAATATTAAATGATAATATGGTGCAATATCATAAAATGCAATAGAAAATAAAAAACAGAATTCTGATTATTAGCTATGCAGGACCAATATCTACCTTCTAAGAGAAAAACCGTGGTGAGTTGTCAAAATTATTAATTGATTAAAACTTAAATGAAATTTCATTTAAGTACATAAGGAACTTATGGTTTAAGATTAAGAATAATACATAAATTCACTTACATGAGAAAAACACAATATACTCAAAAACACAATTAGAAAGACGTACATAATTATTATGATGGTAGTAAGAAAATACTTAGCGGATTCACCGCCACAAATGCCTTAATAAAATAAATTTTACACTATAAAAAATACTGATTTGTCTGAAGAAAGTCGCATGTGCGCGGCATGACTCCAGTTATGAGCTAGATAAAATATGAATCTATACTAACATTATAAAACTGAAGAGTTTGTTTGTTTGGTTGGTCGAAAGCGCTAATCTCAGGAACTACTGAATCAAATTGAAAAAATATTTTTGTGTTGGATTTATAGCGAGGAAGGCTATAGGCTATTCAGTTACCGACATTAACACGATCGAAGCCACGGGCGACCACTAGTTAATCATAAAAATAAGAATGTTGTAACAATACAATCAACGTGACCAAAAGTATTGCCACTTGAACGATAGCTAAATGTAAGTTTGGTGTAATAAACTCTGTTTCCCACGGAGTAAGATCCAATTATGTTTACAGGGTGGAACTATCTAGAGCACTGGGTTTTCGCGCCACGGGCGGCGTATTTACGAGCGCCCTGGCGCAACGAGTTGCCGAAAACGCTGGAATGGAATGCGTATATCAAGTCACGTACCAGAAATTTGGAAAACAATGCAAAGTGGCCTTCGACACGGACACGGAATACCTCAAAATATTCGCCATCGGCACAGCCTAATAAATTAGCACTTTTCGTAAACATTTATGGAATGTATTTGGAGGGTTTTTGAACATATTTCTTCATAAGAAAACTATATTTGATTATTAAATTTCTTAATGAAACTAAAGCGTTGAAATATTTTTTGTTTGAGAAGTCACATTTCTCAACACTGTTAACATTTTTAAAGCCCTATATAGGTGTCTTGTTTTGTATGAAAATGAAAACTTATGTTCATTGAACCTTATATTTCGGTATTTGCCGTTACTTACTTGTTTCACTGAATAAAACTTAATCGAATATCTAGTAATTAAATAAATCTAATTATACTGTTAACAACTTCATCCCACACTTTATGGTTAAATGAACATTATACTAAGTACTTTAAAGTTGAAAATATTTAAGAATTTGGATGTATTTAAAGCGGGCTTGCCACTAGAGAAGTTAAGTGGTCTGCAAGGAAAAATTCCACCACAGCATTGCTCAATTTTCTTGAATTTTATTTTCCATTCAAGCTCAGCATACTGCGCTCATCTCAGGTTGAAAGCAGTCTAGAGCTTCCACGCTATAGATACCGTTGAACGTCAACTACATGGTAACCATTATAATGTGGTAATATTTATATTATACGTGTAATAAAAACCTTAACCCTTGATTAGCCCCAAATTGTCAAGAAGGAATCACATCATTAGACATTATTTTATTATTTAGAAGAATGTTTTTTTCTCGTCTCAATCGGAGCTGTAGTTTTAATATGTATCTAGGCGAATGAATGGTCTTTCACCTAGATCCAACTTATCAATTTCTGGATTAAGTCTAATCTCTAATTATAGCCCACATGACAGAAAGTTTATTATTAGCAACAATTACAAAACTGTTTGTGAATGTCTTAAATCCTTTCTGCTTAAACAATTGTTTTAAAAACAATTTCCAGCTTTGTTTATGGTACCGCAGCTCTCTCGTGGCTCTACAACTTATCCAGAAAACTTATGAGATAATTCGTATCAGTTAAAAAGTGACATACTAAAAAGATAAAAGTTCGTATAGGCTATAATTGCACAACCGATTATTTTTACAGTTAATTATTATTTTCTCTAATCTTGAAAATAAAAGACAGTTTGAAATTGAAATTAAAGTCCTCTCAAATAAAAGCTGAAAATTTAAATTTTATAAATTCTGTCTCAAATTGTTGTCACACTGCGAAGTCTGACGCTATCTAATTTACACTCTGTGTTAGAGAGATGAAATGAAAATATTAAAGATAGAAAACGTGTTCAGCATAGTAATGTCTCGTCCAAAACGAAAGCCTCAACGAAGGGAACTGTGGTATTTTTATATTTTGTAGCTAAATTCGCCTAATTGACAACATAATCACAATAATATAGTGGTTTAGTATGATTTACAATATTGACTTATTTACTGTTTTAGCAACGAATTAAAATGTTTTTAGCCTTTGAATGACATTGTCTTTTCTAATAGTGTATTAAAGTGCCAATAATTTTGGCACTGTCTTCATAGTAACAAATTAAATACCTACCTAAGTTACTCTAAGATAAAAAAAACTTAGTAGCTATTCAATAAACCTGGCAAATATGGCTCAAAAACCGTTAATTTTATTTATTACTTCCGAAAACGGTTGTTAGATAATAGATTCGACGCCTCATGTATTGTACATGAGGCTTATAAGACTGTCTCTTTCTATTATTTAACTAATTCTTTGTATACTGTTCTATTGCTTCCACTATATAATAGAATGGTGTATGTACTTAAGAGATGGTAAGCCCAAAATTATACTTGTCGGTAAAAACAAAACACCGGAGGTACAAGTATTTTTTCTGTTTTCACAAAGTGAAATTTCTAATGGTTCATAATTTATTCGTGGTAAAACTCCTTAGGTAACCCAAAGGTTTGAAACTTCTGCAGATAATTGTCTGAAGTAAAGTTGACTAGGCGGCTTGAAGTAGAGTGATGAATGGTCTGAGTTTCCACAACATTGCTCTACAATAGGTACCTATATTATATCCTTGACATGAATGTCATTTAACCTAGTAAGCAACATGCAGCATACAAAGTTGTGTCGTAACATATATTTCATTTACAATATGTAGTCTGTGTGTGGTTTCTGTGTTATTTTTATTTAAGAACACGGCAAACTGAAATTATTTTGGACATCCATCCATTAAATCTAAATAAAGATGCTTGTTTGATTTTTTGGTAACATTGAGTTTTTCACTATTAATTATATAGAAATATAGTTTTAGATTTACTTTATTTATAATTAATTGTGTATATAGAAAAGTAAATAATTTTCTTTGGTTATGGTATAGGGAAGAATGTTACACATATCCTATAAGCATAATATTATCATGAACCCATTTTTTACGTTAAAGCCATAAAAGAAGACATTTATACGTAATTCATTTCTGCCATAATAATGAACGTGATTTATTACAAGCGTGCTCACATACGCCCAATCTCATTTGACAGGCAAAAAACAGTTTGTTGAAATAGAATCACATTACTTACTGTATTTGTATTGGAAATAATCATTTTCTTAAGCACCAAGGCTGATAGTCGAGGCTCTTTTACCGTATTTACCGGGTTTATAGAGCGTTATTGTCATGAAATTGACAGTATTGAACTCGAAGGCAGAGTAGCTATTCTTCTTCTGGGGTCGGCGCAGTATGTTTCCTCTTCCATTCATAACGGTCAGACGTCATCAAGCCATCCACTCCCTTTTGATTCATATCATCCATCACATCGTAAAGGTGCTAGTGATGAATTAATGTACAGAAAAGAGACGGAATGGATCATGTCGAGAGACCGATGAACGGAGAGAGTGATTGGAATGACAACATTCCAATCCATACTGCTCAAGGCTTTGGCTTAGGTTTTAAAGCCGGCCGCCTGCCTGCCCTCAACCCTCTTTGGGTATGCTTTTGTTGGTGGTTTAGCCTCCACCAATTGGGTGCCCCAAGGTGATTATTGGTCTACATCGGGCAATCTCCCTAAGTCGAGTTTTACGACACCCATGGGATATATTCTACGTTATTCGTTCCCTCCCAGGCCAGCATAGAAGATAAAGAGGCAGGGTAGCTATTATAGAATACTTCATGCATACCTCATTGCAAAAAATAACTGTGCCCTATATCGATCACAATCTTGTACACCACAAACAGTCTGTCAGTAACGATGTCTCGTAACCAGACACAGCGATTGCTCGTTTATCGGCTCAGGGAGATATTTACCGAGAAAGCGGATATTGACTATAACCTACTTCTTAGCGAAGTAATCTGCTTATACGTACCTACATTTGTTTAGAAATTGTGCTGTGGAACACTTTCTAAGTACGCAAAAAAGCTGCAATAATTGGTATCTTGGTTTGGGAAGCAATAAACTAAGCTTGATGATTCTAATAATGATTTATTTAGACACAAACTTACAGGTAGAAAAGCAATATGAACTAGCATACCCAAACAGATGGTTGTTTGTAATACCAACTATTAATAATCGTATTTTGTATGAACCGCCTCCGTGGTCTAGCGGTTCGCGAGGGTTCCAAGTGAAGCTCAATTCCATCTACAGCCCTTATCGCCACTTACCATCAGGTGAGATGAAGGACAAGAGCTTCCCTGTCTAGCATAAAAAAAACATTCTTGTCACCTAGATAAACAATATTGGAATGTTTGGTGACACAACGTGGAGCTATTGTTGGTATGTATCGCTTTCAATATCAAAAACGGACCGCTGACACCGATAATTTCACAAAACACCTCATGGAAATCACACTGCAAACTATTCCACAGAGCTCAACGTTTCGGAGCAAACAGAAACAACTTGAAACAATATCCATAAAGTGTCTTCAGACTCTTAAGGCGCTGTCTCCACGAGCGAGAGAATCGCGGCGATATTATCGTCGCGCCACCGCGTATTTCTATATACTCTGTATGAGCGCGTCTCCACGCGGCGATGTTATCGCGACGATGCCATGCGATGAGTGGCAATGTTCTCTTCGTATCGTCTCTAATTGCGGAACGTTGCGCTCTCACAGCGAGGGCAACTATTTCAACAAATAATAGATCAACGCGTCGTCAAGAAAATGCGCCGATTCCGTTACGAGTCGCCGCGGACACGGTGTAATTCCATCGCGAGTCGTGACGATACGCTGGTGGAATAATCGCTTGTTTGTGGAGATTACCCGACGATAGAAGCGCGGACTCGTCGCGATTCTCTCGCTCGTGGAGACAGCGCCTAAGGACAAGACGCGAATTGGCCTTGGAAGGAATCGTAACTTTGCAGCGTTTCTGTTTGATGGCTGACAGCGAATTATACAGCCGAGTACTTGTTTGCGTTGGTAGTTCTTGCCTTGTCTTGCTTGTTTTACATCACCTAAAATTAATTGTGAAAACTTGGCTCAATTAGTTACGGAAATTACTTACTGAGCTAGAAGTTCGGACTTAAGTACCCACCTTCATTGTTCTGTCCTATTGTCGCGTGTATTTAATTCTCAAAAAGTTTTCTTTGAGGCCGTGCCAAGGCGCTACTTTAATCTTGATTGCACAATAGTAATATTCAATCTTCATTTGTATTTGAGCAAACGATGAGTTTAAAAATTAATTTGATTCTACCATTATGAATTTATAACTCATTTTTACAGTGCCACCAATTTCAAAAAATTGTCGGCAAAAATTGGTATTACAATACAATTTACCGATAGTTTTGTTGACTTTGACTAGATAAGGTGGTGGCATTACATAGCTCTTACATACATACATACATAAATCACGCCTATATAAAAGTAGGCACAGGTAAATGAATACCCACGTTTCACCAATTATATTAGGTTCCATGTAATAGGTGGCGAGCCCATTGCCATTTATCAGGCACGAAAATCGCAGTACATTGCTAGGTGGTATAAGAGGAACGCTGCTGCCCATTCCTCTTCACTGTTTTATCCTTAGTCGCCTTGTACGACACCGGCAGGAGAGATTTGGGGTGATGACAATTTCATTCTGCTCTGCCGTCACCACACGGCACTGCTCTTTGTTGAAGTTATTTTAATAGTTTGTGTTTACCTTCATAAATAAAGAAAAAAGCTTAGTAAAAAACAAATAAAACACAGTAAATATAATTGTAGAGTACAACAGGTAAATTATATTTTTTTAAACATTTAAAATGACCCATAGGGCTTTCAACACAATTTTCGACATAAACTCTCCTCAATTCTTCCTATATTGTTACATCCCTAGGGAAGCACTGTGCCCTTACAGTCGGGACATTAAATGGCTGGTGCTGATGACACACGACAGTTACGACTAGTTACGAGACTTATCTCATGGAGAACAGCACAAACATCACCAACTACACACTCACTTTTCATCTACCGGCAGCTCGATGTAAAGAGGCAGCAGACGATACATCACCTACTACATTTTAATACTCACTTTTCATCTTCCGGTAGCTCGATGTAAAGAGGCAGCAGACTGATGTTGCGCAAATGCAGCGGGTAATCGCCAGCGAGGTAAGTCCGGGATATCTCCGCCAGCGTCCGGTTGAAGGCGCGCACCACGGCGGCGGCAGAAGGCGGCGCCGCGATGCCGACGTAGAACGCGGTCCGCGCGTCGGCCTGCAGCACGCGCAGCTCGCGCGCGGCCGCCGCCAGCAGGCAGCACGCCGCGTACACGGCCCACGCGCGCCCGCGCATCTCACCTGGGGATCGGGAAAAAGTATCGATACCTGAGTAAGCTCGATACATTTGTTACGATACCGAGTATTTTACTACCCGGTTAAAATATCTGTAGATCAGGGGGCCTATACAAACTAACATACCGACAAAGATAACGAAGTTCGATAAAGCAAAATGTATGGAATTTGACGGAAGTCGTCGTGAAATCACGTGACCAAAATCGTCTTCGTAAGTTCCTAGTTATGTTGGTAGCGCAAGCTATGACGCTGTACATACCAAAGTAATATGGCCGATCCTGACGAACTTCGACACGTTATCGTTATGAAACGATTGCCACTTGGCTACGGGCCCTGGCTAGAATGTGAAGGCCCTCTCCATTCCCAACGCAACACCTTTAAATCAATCACTATAGTACGACAACTTCGTGCGCGACCCTCCTGTGTTACGAGACGGTGGCGACGCGACGGGGCGCTCTGGATGCTAGCAGGTCGGGCGATGCGTGGAGGAGGGAGTTTTCCATTCTCCCCCCATCACCCGCCCCCGCTAACATCCAGAGCGCCCCGTCCCCGCCACCGCCCCTCATATCGCAAGACGGTCACGCACGAATTTTTCGGACTTATAGTATTGCAAACAAGAACCAACCCACACTCGGGTCATAAATGAGTTACACACAGTGGCAACATCCTTATTGTGACACGTGGCATTACCAAACCCACTTAAAAATGTCATCAACCTACATCGACTCTAAGTAAAAAAAATCTGTCACCTTGGGTACCAACACCACAACAACAACAACTTTGTGCTCTGTTTGGTTGGTGGTAGGACTTCTTTGAAGTCCGACCTACGACCATCTTATCAAAAATCTGTCGCCATAATAATAATGTTAACAGCATTATTGTGTTCCGTCAATGTGTGATAGGACCAATGTGTGATAATCGCACGGCCAAATCTCACTGCTATACCCAAAGAGGGTTGGTGTCAGGCAAGCGGCCGGCTGTAAAAGCTCAGCCAAAACCTTGAGCAGTATGGATTGGAATATGTTGTCAGTCTAATCAGTCTCTCCATTCATCACCCACTCGACTCCCGTCTCTTTTCTATACATTCATTCATCACTAACACCTTACCGGTATGATGGATGAAATGAATCAAAAGGGGGTGGGTGGCTTGATGACGTTTGACCGATATGAATGGAAGAGGAAACATACTGCGCCGACCCCAGATGGACTGGGAACAGGGCAGGGAGAAGAAGAAGACTGAGTAGTACTCGATACTTTTTGATTACTCGATACTTTTTAAACTGCTTATGTTGTGAACTTGTGTTACGAGGTCAGCAAGCTGGAGCAAGTACCTTAGTAGTCCCCAAAAATTCCATCATTTAATTTCACCAATTTCGTAGTTTTTTTTTATATGAGTAGTATTGTAGAATACAAATAATACAGTACATTCAACATAATTATTGTAACACTCAATTATGACCCATCATGACTGCTAAGTACATACATACATACATAATTCACGCTTATATCCCTGAAGGGGTAGGTAGAGGTGAACTAGCACCCACGCTTCGCCAATTATGCTAGGCCCCATGTAATAGACAAAAAAGTCGCAGTACTTTGCTAGGTGGTATAAGAGGAACGCTGCTGCCCATTCCTCATCACTGATTTATCCTTAGTCGCCTTGTACGACACCCACGGGAGAGATTTGGGGTGGTGACAATTGTATTCTACTCCACCGTCACTACACGGCGGAGTAGAATACAGAAGCATTTAAGTGATTTCAGTTAATGACTTTGGGACTTCCTCGGGAATACGAGTCAAAAGGGCAGGGAGAAGAAGAAGTACATATGCCTAATCTTACCTCACCGCCGCCCGCACCCCTCCCGCCCCTCCATCTCGCGCGCCCGAGCACCATCCACGCTCAACGCTCCACCCCGCGCCGCTGCGTCACCACCCCCTCACACATTTATCAGCTATTAGCCACTTCTGTGCCAGTTGTTCCAAAGCTAAATTCTATGGACGGCCACTACTTCAGTTGCTTGAGGATCTGTAACAAGGAAAAAAAGGATATATCAGATCGGGACCGATCAAATGATATAAGATAAAAACAATTATAACATTATAAACTAATTAAACAATTGTATTCTGCTCCGCCGTGTGGTGACGGCAGAATAGAATACAATTATTGTCACCCCTATCTCTCCCGTGGGTGTCGTACAAGGCGACTAAGGGTAAAATAGCAATGAGTAATGGGCAGCAGCATTTTTCTCATTCCACCTAGCAATATAAAGGTACTGCGATTTATGTGCCCGATGTATGGCAATAGACTCGCCACCTATTACATGGGACTGAACATAATTGGCGAAAAGTGGGTGTTAATTCACGTCTGCCTATCCCTTCGGGGATATAGGCGTGATTTAAGTATGTATGTAAAATATAAGGAATTATGCTTAAAAGACTCCAGTCACTGTTTTTAAGTATGCATTTTAATATAATTAAAACATACCGTATTATCCTATCGAACAAGTATTTCTAATTAATTATGTTCTAAATAGAAAAAAAAACATACATTACAATACGTCTTGCGTTTTATTTGACGTGCAAAACCCGTGCATATAATACGGCAATATAATATACGATTATCATAAAATAAGTATTTCCTCCAAGAACTCATAAAAACGGGCCAAGGTCCTTCGGCATATAATTTTGGCCTTATGATTGTTTGTGATCAAGCTCGCTTCAAAGCCACTTCGCTTAATAATTATCCAATAAAAGCGTACCAACTATTATGTTCCTTATTACGCTCACTGGGAGATTTCCAAATTAATTTATCTTTCTATAAGAATCCTCGTTCTGCGTTACTCGTGTTACCGTTCGGATCAATTTGGCCGTCGGGACCCACTTGTCGCTACATAACCTATTTATCCTCACGAAAAAGCCCGTTTAGTTAACGTACCTTATTAATTATTTAGGATGTACTCCCTGACTCAAGTAAGGGAAACCTCCACGCGTTCATGTTAGCAATTTTATGTGTTGCGCTATTATACCCTTACTTAGGCGTTCATTCCGTAAGAATTGTTTTTGCAGATCAACACTCCACTTTGCTATAACGCGGTAACTAAAATGTTTATGGCTGGCTAACGCTGCTTTCTTCGTGAATACACCAACTTTATAACTGTAAAGTTGTTTGAAAATAAAAGTGAAAACAATATGTTTTGTTTTAAAAAATTACATTATGCCGCTTTGTGTATCACACGACGCGGCACAGTTATTGTCTTTGGTGGCAATTCATAAACTTTATAAATTGCCATGTATCGAGCACGTAAATCGCAGTATATCGTATTCACGAAATATCACGACTCGGCATTAAGTATCATACATACATACATAAATCACTTCATATCCCTGAAGGGGTAGGCAGAGGTGAACTAGCACCCACGTTTCGCCAAATATGTCAATTCCCATGTAATAGGTGGCGAGCCTATTGCCATTTATCGGGCACAAAAGTCGCAGTCCATTGCTAGCCTAGGTGGTATAAGAGGAAAACTGCTGCCCATTCCTAATCGTATTCAGATTTATTCTTAGTCGCCTTGTACGACACCCACGGGAAAGATTTAGGGTGGTGACAATTGTATTCTACTCTGCCGTCACCACGCGGCGTAGATTAAGTATCAACTTTCTCATAATTATATTAATTAGAGTCACATACAGGAATGAAATAGTTCGGCACTAATATTCAAACACTCAAACTTTAGTATTATCTTTATGTCATTTACTAGTTATTTATAGTTATTTTATAAAATACATTTTTATTTGTCATTTTAATATTCTAAGACAAACCCCATGGTATTATCTTCCAATCATAAAAGCATATTAATTACCGACACGTACCGGCTCGTAAGCGAATAGGAAATCTTTAACAAGTTATATTATGAGGAAAGGTATTTGCTCAGTTTGACCGAAACTTGTAACAAATTGTCTAGAAACTTAGTCGAATAGACGACACGTTGGCAAGCAAATATCTCGACAATTAAATACTCGAATATTCCTGCTGATATAACAATGTTCTACAACTTATTCGAGGTGTTATTAATAGTTAGACGTTATAGAAGATGTGATCATTAGAGCAATACCTATTTTCTGAGATGTAATGAAACTACTCGTTATGGGATTACCACTCTGTAAACTATATGCTTGATGTAAAGGTGATGGATGTGGGTTATGAGATGATGAGTGACAGGAGTGAGTGGAAAAAGAGGTCATACATCACCGACCCGAAACATATTACTGGCAGATTTATATTATTTCGTGTTGGTTTTTAAAGTGCATTTATCACAAGTACCTAAGAATACGTTCTTCTTGATATTTATAAGGATAAAATGTTATTATAATTCTTTATAATATTAAAATATTACAGTACGAAAATCAGCCGAAACATTTTATTGTATTTTATTTCGCAGTAAGCCTGAAGATCAAAACAACATCTTACATTTTAAGTGGATTCGTAAAAAACAATGGGACTATGCAAAGAAAAGGGAATTACCAAAATGATTTTACTTTCCCCAAGCACAAGGTTAATAAAACCCAAAAACGAGGGTAAAAGAAAGCCTAATGTCGCATTGCGAAGAATATACAATTTAATTAAAATTACAGAACCAAACGCAGGCCGCTAACTGTTGCAAGTTTTAATAGGATCCTAATAAAGTGAACCATTGTCGTCTCAAAGAGCACAAAACTTTCTTAAAAAACATTCAACCCCGGCCGGCACGTTTTAATTAATTAAGAAGGCGGCCTAAGTGCCACTTTGACAGCAATAAAAAAGATTAATGTCACAATATAGTGTGACCATCTCTCTGTGGCTTATGTCTTCATTAGAGACTCAGCTTGGCAATAGATTTAATATTATGTTAAGTATCTGTCACCATAAAATTGTAAACTGGCAAAAATTGTGATCCGTAACAATTTATTATCTTCCACATCCTTTACTTGTATAAAATAATAATCATTCTTCTTTTCATCATCACCGGCCCTTTATTGTCCCCACTGCTGGGGCACGGGCCTACCCTATGAATGGAAGAACATAGGGAGATTGGGCCATAACCTACCACGCTGGCCCAGTGCGGGTTGGTGGGTGTGCTCATTTTTTTTTACTTCTATAAAAGCACAACGTACTGGTTGTTCGTTGGATAAGTACTAACCTAACCTATCGAAAAATCTTTCGACAATCGAGATAGATTATAATGTGTTTAAAGGGTAAGGATATCTACTAAATATGATTAAAATGCGTATATACGCATATTTTGACGTTCTGTTTGTTCGAATGGTCAAATCGCTGGTTTTCGGCCAATAAGTACCGGGTTCGAAAACTGGAAGGGGCAAATGATTGTTTGATGAACACGGACACCTAATTCCGTGTCTATACGTTTGTGTAAAATATTTTCATTATTTATGTAAAATTATTATGTATAATTTGTCCGTTTACTAGTTTCCATAACAAAAGTGCTTAAACAGCTTTCTTTCTGGGCTAGATGTTAGTCGTGAATGTTAGAAATATAATAGGGACATACGGATCGAGTCTTCACTTGTTAGGTCCTCGCACTGATTTACCTTATTATCCACAATCGTTTTTTTATATATAATACGTACAAAATTCTCGTCAATCTATCTTCGATGGGGTGGAATTGTATTGACACATAGATTTCGCCAAAATAGTCAGTCCCATGTAAAATAGAGCAAGCCTATCGGGTATGTAACATACACATAAATCCTATTCTCACGGATATTAAAAAATATTTGGAACATAATAATTACGCATTCTTCTTCTATGTTGGCCAGGGAGCAAACAAATAACGTAGAATAGGCCAGCCCCGACTCATCGCATGGATGTCGTAAAAGCCGACTAAGGGAGAATGCCCGGTGTAGACCAATAAGCACATTGGGGCACCCGAATGGTGGAGGGCAAACCACCAACAACAGCATACCCAAAGAGGGTTAGTGTCAGGCAGGCGGCCGGCTGTAAAACCTAAGCCAAAACTTTGAGCAGTATGGATTGTAATGTTGTCATTCCAATCACTCCCTCGGTTCATCGGTCTCTTGACATGGTCCGTTCCATCTCTTTTCTATACATTCATTCATCACTATCACCTTTACGGTGTGATGGATGATATGAATCAAAAGGGAGTGGATGGCTTGATAATGTCTGACCGATATGAATGGAAGAGGAAACATACTGCGCCGAACCCAGATAGACTGGGAATAGGGCGAAGAAATTCGTATACTTTTTTACATTTTACTCTCCCGCGTGTATCTAGCCCAAAGCAAGCATATAGTAAGCTTTTCTAAATAACAAATACCAGAGAACAGATAAGCCCAGGTAATAATTGTGTATAAAAATATAAATATTCTAGATATTCAATTTCATACTTACCTACATAATTATGACTTAAGCAACCTTGACTCGAGTACAAATATCTGTATTTAACTCACACAAACGTTCTGATAATACTACACTAAAGACTTAAGCCCGTGACCTTTGGCCAGTAGCCAAGGCATCTGACAACTGGACTAAATCTACTGCCTTTTCAAAAAGCCAACCTTCAATATAAACACTTTCCATCTATACTAATATTATAAAGCTGAAGAGTTTGTATGGTTGATTGGTTGGTTAAACGCGCTAATCTCAGAAACTACTGGTTCAAATTGAAAAATTGTTTTGTGTTGGATAGTCCATTTATTGATAAAGGCTATTTAACACCCGACATTAACGCGAGCGAAGCCGCGGGCGACCACTGGTTTATAATAAAATCAAATGAAATTAGCAAATACATAAATACGAAATTAGATCAAATAAAAAAAAGTGGTTAGAAATTTTATAGTCTTGATGCGGGAAATCAAGAATTCCTAATCATTCTTTGTTCTAATTCTTCTTACATTTTTAAAATGTTAAAATTAAAATCATAATAGTAATAGATCTAATAAAATTACATCTAGTTTGAGTAATTTTTATCGTCAACCGTTATCCATGACGTCCGCACGTCCTTAGAACCACAGTACAGCCTAGAGAGAAACTGAACTTTGGTAGCTAATACAAAATTATTTTTGTATTAGATGTCCATTTATTGAGGAAGGTTATAAGGCTATATAACAACCGACATTAACGGGAGCGAAGCCTCGGGCGACCACTAGTAAAATCTAACACTAAAACGCTACTGTTTTAGTTTGAAACACAATCGTCGCGAAAACTATATCAAACTATACCCGGACGCTATCTCTCATCGCTGATCCTTTAAAACTGGGATCATTTAATCGCTTGATCCTACCCGGCCCTGGTTTAGTTTCGGGACACCAACACGGACAAAGATGTCACGTTCGTATATAGTTCCATCAATTTCTTGTCGCCCTCCGCCAATAATTTAGCAGTTGTCAAGAATCTTGCCCAATCTTATCTTCGCTCTTGGCGAATGTGCTTCATAAATCAAAGCCAGGGATATTTGGACATGGTTTAAGTTTTATAGTGCCCATCGATTAATGTCATAAAATACGTTTCTGTCAATATGTATCACATACAGGGCGTCCAACGGCCATGCCACACGGAGGGAAAGTATATTAAATATTGAATGTAGGATATTTTACTAAAAGAAGACATCGTTTTATTTTTAATAATAAGTAGAACTGCATTCACAGATTTTTTAAAATCGCCTACCTCAACCGGGAATCGAACCCGCCAAATGTGATAGAAAAATTACATGTATTTTATAATAGCGTTTGAAAGGGCTACTCATAAGCATTATTTTTTCCTAAATAACCGAGCATATTAAATGAAACTAAGATCATAAAATTTTTCATTTTATTTAAAAAAAAAATTATCAAATGCTCAAAATGTGATCCGTTCTGTTGTATACAAATTCTCACTCTTTTGATAATTTCTCTCCCTGTCGATTTGAAATAATATGTCTAAGTTAATTTTGTAACTCCTGCACACTGTTGTACCGGTTCCTGTAAACTAAATCTTTTACATAACCCCATAAAAAAAAATCAAGTGGGGTCAGATTTGGAGATCTCGGTGGCCATCTAATTTGTCCAAAAGTGCCGATCCAGGAAGGAAAATATTCATTAAGAAACTCGGCTGTTCTCCTACTGTTATGAGCCGGAGCATCTTGCTGGAATATGAGATTTCGTCGATCTGCATCAGGAAGATTATTAATCTCATTTCTTAAAATCTCAAGTATTTCTAGATATCTTTCCGTGTTCAGAGTTCCTTCGTAAAAATGTATTAAGAGAACCCGGTTACTTACAATCCCACACCAACAGTTGAAAGAAAAACGCACTTGATCATTAGTCTCGCGGATTCGTAAGGGATTCTGTCTGGACCAAATGCGATTATTACGCCGGTTGTACATACCGTTGTTACAAAAGATTGACTCGTCTGACCAAATAATGGTGTTCAAAAAATTTTTATCCTCAAGGATGAGTCTCTCGATATGTTGGCAGAAATTAAATCGTCTTTCAGCATCTCCCGGCCGTAATTTTTTCCCTTTAACATAACTTTTAAACTTTAAAATCGTAATGTTTTCTTATATTTGCACGAGCACTAAACATTTGAAATAAAACAACTTTTACGGATAAGACTCGCGTATAATTTGGTGTTTGGCATATTAATTATTTAACCCGACGTTTCGATCACTTTACAGTGGCCGTGGTCACGGAGTGACATCCCGTGACCACGGCCACTGTAAAAGTTGTTTTACTTTAAAATCGTGTTCCCTCACTGAACTCTTCGGGTACGCTTCAAAGTAAATCAGAATGTTGAGGTCATCATCGCTGACGTTTATTATCTGCTGCTGTGGTTGCTGTAAGCGATGATGAAAACGTCCTAAATTTGTTAAATTATCCACCATTCTTTTCAACGCATATCGATATGGTGTGCGACTATCGGGATATCTTTCGCAGTACCACCGCAAAGCTAATGAAATGTCTTTGTGATTTAAAAAGTATGCTTCTATTAAATCCAAATTATTTTGGTACGCCATGGTAAGTAAATTAACACAAAAATTGCTAATAAACGAAAATGAAACTCACAATAAACAAAAGAACAGACGCTTGAAAATTTACTTGTTCCATTTTCGAATTATTTATTTTTACTAATATCAGCCAGTTGCATGGTAATTGTGAGCTCATGAAGAAATGCATACAAGTACCTACTACACTTCATGTATCGCTTTATTATTATCATGTACTTACACCACGGAAATCTCGTATCTCAAGTGGGTAGGTCTTTGAAATGATAATGTTAATTGTTGGAAGCATGGCCAAGTCAGAGGAAATTTCCCTGAACAAAATTTTAAATAAAATTAAATATTTATGATCTTAGTTTCATTTAATATGCTAGGTTAATTAGAAAAAAATAATGCTTATGAGTAGCCCTTTCAAACGCTATTATAAAATACAAGTAATTTTTCTATCACATTTGGCGGGTTCGTTTCCCGGTTGAGGTAGGCGATTTTTAAATAATCTGTGAATGCAGTTCTACTTATTATTAAAAATAAAAGTCTTTTTTTAGTAAAATATCCTACGTTCAATATTTAATATACTTTCCCTCCGTGTGGCATGGCCGTGGGACGCCCTGTATAACACGTATACACAAGGCAAAAAATGAACTAGTCTTGTACAAAAATGATTTAGTTACTGATACTATTTAGACCATTCAGATTTGACCGAAGCTAAAGTCTCGAACTCAAATGATTTCATATCGAGTCCAATCAAACGCAAATAAAAATAAATATTTTTCTGGGTTGAGATACTCACTGAAATTTAATGGTTGCACAATAATAATTATTGATCACGTTACATGTTAAAGAATTTAATTAATTAATCATATAATACTTTAAATTTTAATATCGAATAACTACGCAAAATATGCTTCACCTTTAAGTTTTAATATTTACATATTTATTTTATCTTTTAGTTAATATAACCATTAGTTCCTTAGTCAGCTTAGATATTTAAGGACTGCATTTGTTTCTTGAGATAAACATGGAGCTGACAAACGAATAAATAGACAACACGATTCTTATATTTTATGTTTGATAATATTTTTTAGATATTTTCATTGCTTAATGAGAGTGCTCGGCGGAACAGGAGGAAATTACAAGTTAAAATAAGCCGTGGGGTTGTCTACGCGGGAGGGTCGTCGGCACTCACAGTAATTAGATGTGCGTACCTGAGAACCGCTTATTCCAAATAGAATTACCCTTAGACAGGGGACGTCGACAAGGAGGGAATTATATCTAGAATAGATGTTTACCTACAATCTCGAGAACTTACAATACCCGCTGTGGTTTCAAGACAAAAGACAACCGGTACGTAAACCACTGAATTCGGTAAAAATTCAGATTCATTTCTGGGTTCGTAAATAGAAAGATGAATTACATTTTAAAAATTATTTTCCCTAAAAATAATGCTTTTAGAAAAAAATATTATGAATGTCTGATCGTTTGCCTATTTATTGGCATGCCATTTCAAGGTGCGTGTGATAATCAGTTCTTGCTTAATATGTTTAGTCATTAAGTAGCAATAACACAAATGTACAAGTGAATAAATCCGTAACTTATCCGCAAAAGGCAAATCTAACATTAAGCTTGCTTTTGAAACGATCTGTGGATACAGAATTGGCCTCATTTTGATAGCAATGGAATTTTCATCCATTCCATGTTTGTAGAAGCACGTCAAAGCAAAACTTTATTGATAGTGTAGCTACCCAAAAAGTCAAATGTTAAAAAGCAATATTAAGCCGTTTGTGACTGCTTTTATTCAAAGCGTTTTTAATATTCATTCCTATCTTATTCACAAAACATCATTACTAATATTATAATAGTATTAAAATGTATTAAAAAATAACTCCAAATGTCCGCATATTTTGTATGAAATTTGTATAAAGGAAAATATTAAGACACTTTCCCCTATAATAATATAAATATAGTGAACATTTCTGTGACTTCTGGTTGCTTGGTGGTATCAGCACAACCACATGGCCTTTGTACAAGGTGACTCAGGGTTGAGACAGCAATGGGCAGCAGCGTTCCTCTTATACCACCTAACAATTACCATCTATGGTTTATGTACCCGATAGACAGCAAGAGGAATTCATTCCTACCCTACCCCTTCTAATATTACAAGTCGCTATTTTTGCCATATTGTCAATCTCATTTCTGATTCTGATTATCGGTATATTTACTTCTACCAATCTTGACGTATTTAGGCGTTTTCGGAGTAATTAAGCATACAGCTAATGGACAGTAGCATTCTTACTGTCGCACTCAGAGACGTCAAATAACGTCAATGAGTACTTAACGTCAAAAAATGACATTTCAAAACTAGTCGCTATTCTTGCCGGGCCTTGACATTAAATACTCGTTAAAGTTAATTGTCATCTCTGAGTGCGGCAGTGAGCGATTATCATGTTCAAGATGGCAATAGTCTTGCCCAGATTGAATTCGCCTAATACTTTAGTCATGCCACAGTACTGTAAAAATTATAGTTTTGGGCCCGAAGTTGGATAAAACTTTTTATTACGAAAATACCACACCGTCACATACAGTCACTAAAGTGACAGAATTCAATACCTTTAACGTTGTACGGTCTCTCACTTTGCAAGAAAATATATTTTCACGCGTGGCTCCCCCCGACTCACGAATCATATTGTAACTTTATAGCAAAATATAGCTGGTTGGATCACTTTGCGGCGAAAGCTTTTTGAACGTGTACACTCCATCAAACGTCTGTTACCTTGCCAACCAATAACGAATTGATCACGAGCGCGGGAAATAATATGATTTTTCGTGAATTATTAAGTAAGTACAGTATTAAAAACTGTTACTGATTTTGATAATTGGAAGTTATAATTGTGGTGGTGGTGTGATTGATTAGTGATAGCGAAAACAATATCAAACACGAAGAAAAAAATAATACTGTCTTGATCCATTTTTTGTCACGTTATGCTCCAAGACAGATATTACAGCATATTAAAAAAAAGAAATTACTTAGCAAGAAATAATAAATAAAGTACTTGATGAGCAAGAACCAATAGTATGTACTTCAGTTGTTTTTAATTAGATCTAACAAATATCTGGGCCTACAAAAGAGACCTGAAAAAGAACTTTGCAGATTGGCTTTCAGAGAGCTGCTATTCCAGCATGCCCACTTAACAAAGATGCTGTGATCCTAAAATGTCAGTTTACTCATCAGCCGTTGGTCATGCAATTAATTTGACATTTATTTTCTGTAGTAAATTTTCTAGTTTAAAAACAATCAACTTCAGAATTTTCAGCTGACAACAAGAATACATACATACATACATAACGTGATTTATGTATGTATGTATTATATATCCTCGAAGGGGTAGGCAGCGGTGAATGAACACCCACGTTTCACTAATTACGTTCGGTTCCATGTAAAAGAGGCGAGCCTATTGACATTTATAGGGCCCGTCAGTCGCAGTTTATTGCTATGTGGTACAAAAGTAATGCTACTGCCTATTACTCATCGCTGTCTTAACCCTTAGTTGCCTTGTACGACACCCGCGGGTGAGATTCGGGATGGTGACAATTGTATTCTGCCCTGCCGTCACCACATGGCATAACAACAACAATAATGCAGCCTTAAATAATAAAACAAGTGTAGTTCCATAAAATCCCTTTTTCACTTGGGACCACGAAACTGTACCGATCAAACAAACAACACTCATACCCGACGTCAACAGCTCGTCATGGAGAATATGAAATATCCTTTATAATCCTGCTTTGGTATCCTAGATAAAACACAACATTGTTAGGTTCCACTTATAGATATAACGTACGTACAATAGAGGCTTTTTACTCAGCGTTTTGTACTAAAAAAAACTCAATACAATTTTAGGGTCTTTATCTAGGACTGAATCAAATGAAAGTAATAAATCTAAGACAAGTTTAAGCCATTAAATATTAATAGTAGCCAAGTCACTATTTTTTTTTCATTTGTAAAAATATTTGTGTAATGCTATGCAGTTGTAACAATTGCTTGTCGGCCTGTGAAAAGTGTTCAATGATAATTAATTCATCATCATTATCGTAACTGGGACACAGAAGGAAATGGAGCATTAACCCACCACGTTTTCCTAGTTGGGATGTCAACGACTGCAGGTACAGCCGTGGCCAACGGCTTTACGTGCCATCTAAAGCTTGGAGTAACTCCCGATAGTATATTTTAACTTTAGTTGGTTTAGCCATTTGCTAGCCAAGAGCGCTGAGACACTGTCTCATGGAGCCCAAGGCACGGTATATTTATTTTATATTAAGTTAAATATATGCCGTGTGGTGGCGGCAGAGTAGAATATAATTGTCACCACCCCAAATCTCTCCCGTGGGTGTCGTACAAGGCGACTAAGGATGTCATGAGGAATGGGCAGCAGCGTTCCTCTTATATCACCTTGCAATGTACTGCAACTTTTGTGCCCGATAAATGGCAAAAGGCTCGCCACCTATTATATGGGACCTAACATAATTGGCGAAACGTGGGTGCTAATTCACCTCTGCCTACCCTTTCGGGGATATAGGCGTGATTTATGTATATATGTTAAATATAAAATAAATATATTCGTTCTCATAAAGCTGAAGTTTGACGTCTAGCAACACAGTCATATTATGCCTGAATAGATTCGCCCTCTATAAAGCTGACATGGCAATTACGGGTATTAATTAATATACCCCTGCCTATAACATCAGGGACGAACAGGCGTGACTTACGTAGATATGTAACATATGAAGTGATAGCTAAAGTTTCCTATTCCATAACATCCATAGAGTTCTATAATATACTAAAGAATACACCTCAATTATCCTATTGTCTAGTTAGATCCATGACTTTTATTACCTTAATAAATACATACATACATAAATGACGCCTATATCCCCGAAGGGGTAGGCAGAGGTGAATTAACATCCACTTTTCGCCAATTAATTTAGGTCTCATGTAATAGGTGGCGAGCCTATTGCCATCTTCTTTTTATTGCCATCGTCATTTTTATTACCTAATATAGTTAAGTTGGCTCTTGGAATATTTCTGCTCAGCTAAGTCCCAATGTAGATGTTCGTAGACTGCATTTGACCTCTCTGCAAAAAAATCCCAATGTAGATTAACAGTAGATACTGGCATTTAAATATGGGCAATTTCGTGTACATCCAGCGAACAGACAGCTCTGATCCAGAAAATGTAGCCACGAACGATTACAATCAGCAACGAAAACTAAGAATACGGCCCTAATGTCCGTAATTGTTCACACGAACACGCAAAGGCTTAGCTCAGACAAAACGCAAATAAAACAAATCTTTTACTTTATTTGGAAAACTTTGCCAATCTTTTGTACACAATACACTTTTCCCCGTGTACGTACCTAATAAAAGCCTGTTTATTACGCCCCTCGGAGTTTTATTGCCATAGTTTTTGTAACATCCACATAAGTAGGGTCGCGTCCTCCACGTACGAGCTAATCTTACAATTTGAATAATGTAATCGAAGCTCGTTTTGTAATTTCTCTAACTTGATACTTAACATGTGACAAATTACATTATTTGTCACAATTATAGGAACATTTTATTTTATTTCCGTTATTTAATGAGTGTTATCTATCTAGTCAACTTACTAACTTTTAAAGAGGTTTTAAAATATAATTGAAACAATTTATTGATTGCGACAAAGGGTCAAGATTATAATAACTTATAAATTTAACACCATCCACCGAAAAAGCTGTATTTTCACAGATGAGGCACCGCTTCTCTGCTAAGTACTGAACATGCGTACTGGTGTTAAATTTATAAGTTATTATAATTTTGACCCTTTGTCGCAATCAATAAATTGTTTCAATTATATTTTAAAACCTCTTTAAAAGTTAGTAAGTTGACTAGATAGATAACACTCATTAAATAACAGAAATAAAATAAAATGTAAATAAAATAAATAAAACGATGGCCAAGCTGATTACAAAATTGCCAGTTTACGTTCAGAACACTCCATAATAATTACCGTTGTCGTTATAAGACCTTAATAAAAGTTTTCGATTACGAAACGATTTAAAAGCTATTTTTGTCCCAGAGCTTTTGGATTAATACTTATTGTAGAACAAATACTTGTTATTAATCTCTTATTTGGAACAGTTAACACTAGTTCGACATAAGATAAAAATTGACGATCGAGATGTACACAGCAATTTATGGTTTGTAAAATATAGGATGATTGATATGACAGCTGTCATACTCATACAAATTTCTGTCTCTCCTTTTCGCACTTAAAGCAGTTTGATATTTGTTGCTTACTGTCACAGCGATCAAGCTAAATTTTACGAACTATAGTGTCAAGCAATGTCATAGATTACTAAGACCATTGCGTTAATTAAAGAGCACACTTATTCTTTTAATATCTTATATCTCAATTTTCAATACATTATATCTGAACTGATTCCTCAAGTTTTCATAATTGGCTAGTCACAAGCTTTTTTTCCTACGCTGTTAGTCATGTAACCAAATTGATTGATGTCAGTTCAGACTATTTATTGTTTCTTTTAGATTTGGTTTTATGATTGGTCGCTTTCCTAAGGGCCGATTTCACCGTCTCTCATAGAAACTGAGTTTAATAAAACTTGGTTTTAATTAATGCAAACTATGTAGCGGAGCTCAGTTTAGAGCATAAACGGAGTTCAACTTCAACTGATCGCGTTTAATTCTGCGGTGAAATCGGCCCTAGGACTCTTCTTATGATCTCTCTTTCTCTCTTCTCAGTTGCAGAAAGTTTACTTCCCACGATTTGAATAAACCGCAGTGCGATGATAATAATATGTCCAGAAAACTTAGTCGGTTCTTATGACACCCCAAGTTAAAGAGGCGGACACTATTCTATCTCATCGCGGCTGAAAAGAATTTTTAAATAAAGCACTACTAAAATATACTTACTGAATGCTCTTACTTCTGTTAGACAAAAGAAAACAGCGACTATTGAACAACCGTAGCCAAAAATTGCTCATTTCGTGTAACTTATAATAAACAAATCTGAACTAAGAACCTATTTTAGAATCCTATATTTTAAATGTACAGTCGTTCCTCGTAATATCATTATTTAATCAATACTGCACGATGTGTGAACAGTTTGTAATTGTATTTATTAATTGCAAGTAACAAAAAACACCTAGCAAAATACTGCACTGCATGTGCCCGATAGATGGCAATAGGCTCGCCACCTATTACATGGGAGCTAATTTAATTAGCGAAAAGTGGGTGTAAATTCACCTCTGCCTATCCCTTCGGGTATATAGGAGTGATTTATGTATTGTAGTAACTAACAAAAAATTACGAATTAGTGTTCTGTTATTCTGTGCCTTCCTTCATGTTTTATGTATTGTAATTATATCATAAAGACTATAAACACGACCAAACAAAATAACCTCTATTTCTTGAAAGTAACTACTATTCCCTGAAATCAAAACCTTAACTTAAAGTTTCAAAGTACGATCACTATAGGATTCGCTTCAAATCAAACTTCAGCCGAATTTACAGTTCCGGCAGACATTCTGTAAATCAATCTCATTTCAACTACTTTAAACGAACACAAAATGCTCTCCTAAAGCATACATAGTATAGGTTAAAATCTAGGTCACGGAGATCAATCAAGTCGGCTATAAACGAAAAAATTCACTGCGGAATTTCGTCGACATTGTCTCCCAGCTCTATTTTCATGTCTGTCCGCGGAGATACATGTCAATGTCCGCTTTGTTTTTACTTTACGATTCAGTTTACTTTGTACGTTACTTTTACATGCGATCTTCATAATTCCAAATCTATGATTATGGCGGACTGTTAATTTTACTTATTTCCAGCAGGTTTCCATAGTAACTATGACAACTGCAGTATTGGTTTTATTTTATTACAAGTGTGACAAATGACTAATAATTTAAAATATATAAATCCTCACACAAATATGTATAATCAATTTATTGAGTTGCTTATGCGATTGTGTTATGAATACCATCATCATCATCATCCCCCTGCACTTATCCCATCCTATTTGAGGACGGCGCAGTATGTCCTCTTTCTTCATTCTCTTCTGTCGCTCGTCATCTCCTCATTCACATACATCACCTTCATATCACACAATTTATCAATCTTTTCAGTGATCTTCCTCTACTTCGACATTCATCAACATTCATGTCCATACTATGCGCTAAACGGTTCCAAATGACTTATACTATTGTATACATAGATACAATTGTTACTGGTATGCTGGCTCCTTACTTAATGTCTATATTAATATTTCTTATTGATCACAAAAATCAACATCCAGGCATTCTTGATGACAACAATCCATCTTGCATAAGGGTTTTCGCTTAGGTTTTAAATCCGGCCGCTCGCCTGACACTAACCCTCACCCTCTTTGGGTATGTGGTTGCTGGTATTTACTTATGTAGACAAATAAGTAAACCCGGCAATCTCCCTTAGTCCGCTTTAGCAACACCCCTGGGAAGAGACTTTCCTTCTTTCTTAAAACTACCTACGTTATTTATTTCGCTCCCAGGCTAGCATGGAATACTAGGCAAGTTGATAAGATCTGTTCATAATGCATTATGTGTTATTTTCCTAGGTCACACTAGTATTATACCTACCCATTTACATTACACCACGCCAATCATGTTAGGTCTCATGTAATAGGTGGCGGGCCGTTTACCATCTATCGGGCACGTAAATCGCAGTACCTATATTGTTCCATGATAAAAAATAAGCGCTGCTGCCCATTGCTCATCGCTGTCTATACCCTTAGTTACTTTGTACGACACCCGCGGGCGAGATAGGGTGTGGTGGTACTCTTCTCTGCCATCACCACACGGCACAAATGTATTTACCTACCCACTAATTCTGATTCCACGTGCTACCCTTCAAACATTCGTTACCGTTACCTATGTAATTAATTACACAGTTCAGATTACGGATTCAGATAATTGCTGAATGTGTTAGTGCTCTCATAATTTAATTTGTGTGCAATCAGATTGAGTTGTGTTTGAACACCGGTAATGGTTTGTTCAGCGCGTTTGAACTTATGTTCAACGGTCTTGCGTAACCTACTTACTGTAATGAAGATATGGCTAGCTTAGTCCAAAGTACACGTTATTAGCATAAATGTGAATATTTTACAGTAAACAATGAAGAATTATTGAAAGTTAAACGCGATGTTATACATTTCACCCTACTCTTCAGTTCCACCCGTTTTCGATCTTCAATTTAATTGAAAGAAAACAGCTTCGCGAAAATTTGGTTCCGCCTAACAAAATGGCCTCAGCAGATATAACTGAATAAAAATGTTAAGCTGTGGAAATTACTTAGATTTGCACTTGTATACCTAGTCAAATTTAAGGATTTGAAAGTATAAGCAATGTTTAACAAGGGTCTGCCACTTTTTCATAGCAAATCGATTGGAAGCTTTTTATATTTATACCTAAATAAAAAAATACATTAACAATTTATTTTACTGCCCTCCTGTTGTATTCTAATTTGTTTCGATAAAAAATACATTAGCTTATTAACTGCTAAATCATAAAAAAGCAATAAACAGATTTTTTTGAATGGGAAATTGGGATACCTACTAAATGCCCATTTTTGGGCCCATTTTGTACCCTAAGCAAAATTGTCTCAAGCTTTTTTGAGATAAACTCTCAAAATTCTAAGCTTAGTAATTAGTTTTACTCTTATGTATTATGAACTTCTATAACGATTTATCATGTGCCCTATAAAGTAAAATAATAAAGAAAATAACGTTTTTTATGTAAGATTATAACCTAAAATTAGGTGCTTTCTACGTTAATTTCTCTTAAACCCGGCGAACTACAAAAAAGTATTTTTTAAAATAGATTGTGCATTTCAAACCCTACAAATCGAGTTATGGTTTTATTGAGTTACAAAATTGTTAAAATGTGAAACCAACGTCCATACGTCCATACAAGATTGGGCATACCCCTTTGTTGAAGTGTCCCCAGACCTGACACACCTAAAGGAGCTGTTCCATTTTGTTATAATAAAAAAGAGAAAAGTTCTTACCTCAAAAAGCAAGTAACGGGTCCAATAATACGTTTTCCAGTTCAGAGATAATTTCAGTGGAAGGCATATTTTACAAAAATACGTTAGAAGGTAATTCCGAGGCACACTGTGCCACAAATGGTACCGAAATGCTTCTATTCCATTACCATATTAAAATATTGCGACGACAACGACGACGCTACGTGGTTCAAATGCGTGTTTTTTGTTATATGGTAGATAGACAGAGTTCTTTTAATCTGATATTTATGAAAAAATACAAACCCAAAAAGGTGTTTGAGAAATTTTCGAGTTGATGGAATTTTTAGTAGTGTGACAAGACTTTGATTGTGTTTAATAGAGTAGTAATTAAATTAATAAAATTAATGTAGTAAAAACTAAGTTAAAGACCACTGAACTGTTTTAGATAACTAATTCAAGTAACTGAATCGTGTTGAATGAACTGTTGCTGCATTATTTTCAGCGTGGACCGCAGTGGTATTTCTTATAGGCATCCGTATAAATTGTTTGTTCTACTATAAGTTGACATTAATATTATTTAAAATTTTACTTAAACCTATCTAGGGGTATAAACTTTGTATCCCTCAGCGACGTAAATTATATACCTAGCTAAGAACTTTAGAAGAAATATTCACGCTCTGATATTATACTTTTGGAATCACTTTACGTTTAATTTGCAATGTAAAACAGTGGACTGCCTTAGCTTGTTTTTGAATATTTTCACGACAATAATGACTTATAATACTTTTTTCTTAAAATGTGTAAATTTACTTACCAAAAACACCCGTTGTTAATTGAGGTCAATTTTCAATAAATTCCCGGAAGGCTGGTTTGATCGAATATCCAGATCACCAGCTATCGGCCGAAAGGTCCCGGGTTCGGATCCTGCTGTCTATATTTGTGATGAACAGAGAATTTGTTCTCAAGTCATGGTTTTTTATATTATTATGTTTGTACCTAGTATATTACAAATGCTTATAAATTAAAATGTGTCCCTAATTTAGTATCCATAACACAATTATTTATTTATTAATTTGGGCATAGGTGTAAATGTAAAAATATTTATTAATTACTATCTGACCCACACACACTTTTTGAAATTACGTCAATTTTTAATCGGTTTGAAATACCTACATTGTCATGCTCTTTATTCTTAGTAAAAGCTCATTCTGTGTAAGTCGGTCACTAGCTGCAGTCCAATGATTCTCAATTGATTGGATACGTTCGACTTTTAACGACCCATGCATCACTATACGGCAAGCAATACAATACTGCGAGTTAGTACGAAATTGAAGCGCATTTCACGAATTCGACTACAAAAAATGTAATCTACAGCTGCTACTAGCTGATTGTGATGTTTAGAATCAAACTAATGTTAAATTGTTAAGCTACAAAGAAAATTGTGGTTTGAAAAAGTTCGAAAAATCATATAGTCTTGATGCGTTAATAATAAAGTGAAAATTATAAAGATATAAATGTTTAGGAAAAAGAGTGAACCTACTGATAAATAATCACTTATCGAGATCAAAAAGGGTGGTAAAATTTAGTAAGTGACACATATTACCGTGCGCTCACTTATAGCCTACAATTTGTTTAAATTGAAGTCACAATCACAAATTATAAATTTTCTGGAAAAACTTTAATCAAAAAGCTATTTATCAAAATAAAAATAAATAAAATAATTGTTAATTATCTCATTGTAATAAACCACACTAGAAGGAAATAATAATGGAAAGAAAATGGTATTTTTAATGAAAAACAAAAGCGGTTTATTCCATAAAATTCCTGGGTAATACAATCTACCTAATCAGTAATATAGCAAAGGAGCTGTTCTCATTGCTAATGCTCCCATAAAAAGGCGGAACGGCTAGGCGGATTTCATAGGGGACTTAAGAGAATTTCCTACAAGAAGACTTTTCCACGAAAATACGCAATAACGGCTGAGGAGTCCCGAAGCGCCTGGTTGGCGTCGCCGCGGAAACACAGTGAGGGCGTCAGCAGTGTACAAACTTTCACTGACCTCTATTAAACAAGTACGCTGTAGTCGTAGTCGTAAGTAAGTAGTCCGCTGGACTGAATACGTCTACTAAAATGTCAAATGTTTCTTGTGCCGATTTGAAGCGCCCCATCGAGCGGCAAGGGTTACTACATTTGACGTTTGGTGCTTGTATTCGTCATTACAAATGCATCTTTAGTATAAGTTCCGTGGACGTTCACTTTCGTACACCAGTGCCATCAGCGCTAAGATGGCGATAATCAAATTGGCTTAATTTTTTTGGATGACAACCTTTAATCCAGCGCACTTGTATATAAGAGGTCAGTGACAAACTTTAGACCCCGTTCAGATGTACAGTCAACGTCACTTCAGACTACCCAAAACTGTCAAATTTCTTCAATCGATTGTCAACCTTAATTTGGTAATAATAGAGCACAAAATCGATTGAGAAATTTTGCCATTTTGTGGTAGTCTGGAGTGCTGTTGACTGTACGCACGTCTAAGACGCGTTCCGTTATACATTGCTTGCTATTAAGTAGCATAAGCCACTAAATGCTGGTTAATAGCGAGCAATGTATGACGAAACGCGTCAGAATCGCGTGTGCATCTCACCGGGGTCTTACTGCGGGGATGTTTTATGTGTCGTGACGAGACGCCAAAACAAAATGCAATTGTCACCCCTATTCGTGGATAACGTGGATTCTAACACAATTGCCAAAACATAGATGTTATACAACTCTGCCTGCTCCTTTGGGGATAAATGGACTTGAATTATGTATGTATGTAAGTTTTACAATAGATTCTTTATAATGTAAAGCTTATTATTCTATTAAAAACAAACATTTATCATCTTAAGAATTATTATTATTAAATATGTATGCATTATTATTTTTACTTACCTTACTGCTACTACGAACTTGTGGGAAAAAAAAACGCTGCCCCGAATATCTTCAATACAAACTAGACTCCCTCTAATATACATATGATCCTATCTGAAATTTAAATTTCGTCTTCAAGCGAG
The DNA here is from genome assembly GCA_963931975.1 of Cataclysta lemnata. NCBI lineage: Eukaryota > Metazoa > Arthropoda > Insecta > Lepidoptera > Crambidae > Cataclysta > Cataclysta lemnata. The sequence goes on from OZ008343.1 coordinate 7,332,671, forward strand.
ACCGCGATATAATTTAAAGTGACCCAGATGTATTCGAGATAGTAGGATATCTACTGAGGCGGAAAAAGGTCTTATAAAAGGACTCACCGGATTAAAAAGTTTTGATCGAATCTCCGCAGAGTAGTTAAAATATGTACAATTAAATTAGTATCTACTTGAAACTGGACTTCTACCTTCCAAAATATGTATCTATATGGATTTAAATTCCTTAATAATATATTATGTTTTGAGGTGTGTTGAGTGGTGTGTAAGAAAAACCCACATTGAATCGGCTAATGTAATGAAAAAAGCTCCTATGTAAAAAGCGCGAACCTTATTGCCTTTTTCCTTACTTATTTTAAATAAGTGAAACAAAACACCGGCCGTGTGGTGACGGCAGAGTAGATTACAATTGTCACCACCCCAAATCTCTCCCGTGGGTGTCGTACAAGGCGACTAAGGATAAATCATTATGAGAAATGGGCAGCAGCGTTCCTCTTATACCACCTAGCAATAGCACTGTACTGCGACTTTTGTGCCCGATAAATGGCAATCGGCTCGCCACCTATTATATGGGACCTAACATAATTGGCGAAACGTGGGTACCAGTTCACCTCTGCCTACCCCTTCAGGGATATAGGCGTGATTTATGTATGTATGTAAATAATTTAATACTCTTACAAGTGTATTATTAAAATTTATTTTCTCTGCATATTTAAATAGTTTTTGGTAACAACCATAATATGGCGAAATGTAGACACTTAATTCTGCCTATCCTTTTTTTTTAATATGCAAATGTGTAATTTTATATTTAATAAAGCGAGAAAAATGTACCCTAGTTTGTATTTATTATAATTTTATTCTTATAAAATATGTCCGTTACCGTTATATGCCATATTCTTGCAAAGAAAAACGGGTAAGAACTTCTTCGTTTTCCTGCCCTTATCCCGCTCTAGGCGGGGTCGGCACAAAAACGGGTGAGAACATTTTCGCATAACTGACATATTATTTTTTGATTAAGTAGATCTGATTCGATGTGTAACCAAACAAACTATTAAATTATTTTGCGTTCTTCCGTGCTTCGAAAGGCATGTGAAGCCGTTAATCCCGTCTGCACCTCTGTTCATACCCACCACACCAATCCGCACTGGGCCAGCGTGGTAGGCTATGACCCATTCTCCCTATATTCATCCATCGATAGGAAAGGCCTATGCTCCGAAGTTGCGACATTTAGGGGTTGATAATAATTTTCGGTAAGCCGAAAATGACACTGTATGACCGCTACGTTCTCATAAAAGGAATAATTTTGTAACTTCAGAGTCCAGTTACAGTTATGCCGTTATGCTCTTGACCGTGCGGGTCCTTCATAATTTATTTCGTATTAAGTGAGTGTAGCAATTAGTATAAAGCGATGATAACTATGGTGCGGTTGGTGTTAATTACCCATTAACGGTCTTAATTAAATTTCGAATGGAATAAAGCGCGTGACTGCCAAAGGGAGCCAGTGGCAATTTTAACTGTTTCATTCTATAAAACAGAGAGTTCAATAGAACAAACTAAATTAGTAAGTAATATAAGTGCAGTTATAAAAACACTATGTTGCTATTGCCATAACAACTATTACAGTGGCGGTGATTTTATACCTAAACTTAAAAAAGCCTATTACGGCCACAATTTGTCAAACAGATGACACATTCTCGACATGTCAAGAAATACAATGGCGGCAAGCTCTTCAGATCTCTTATAAGTTAGATTGGGCAAAACGCGGGAGCCGAGAGCACAACATCAATTTACGACTGCGGACTATCTCGTTTCGGATGTCGTTCCATTAGGAGCCTATCCTAATGGCTGGCGTATCTCTGAAACTTTACGTACCGCCAATATTTTTGAGAAGTCACTTCGCTTTTTCGAAAAACGCTGCTAAATCGCCCCATTTAAGGTTAAATTTAGCAGTAACGACACGGAAATCCGGTCAAGAGCATCTCTTTGCAGGTGACATGAGCTGTGCAGTTGACACCTTTTCAAAACAGTTTTAAGCTAACGGTACACCAGCGTGTTAACTCTGGAACTATTTCCGTTTAATTAACGCGTTCTCCTCTTTGTAACATTTTGTGATTCAGTTTTGAGAAATAAATATTGTGATAATACTTACTAAGGTGGGAAAAAGTTTGGACGATTTCGCTTTCGAAAAGTTATGAACCTTTTGTTGACTTGAAGACTAAGGACTTTTAGCATATTATCCTAAAGCTGGCCCAACATATAATGCGAAAATGAAACTTTGGACAGAGAGAAAAAAGTTGAAGTGATAGTCGCCGACGGAGCTCTCGAGTGTCCTGATGACTGTCATAAAACTTTTCCGTGTTCCAGCAACGCGAAATCCCGCGATTGTCGCCCACGCGCGGAGTCGATTTACTCGCTTGAGCTTGACACGGAGACGATGTGTGAAATGGCGTCGAGCCGAAAGGTAATCTCGATTGTAGTTTATCGGACAAGTTCCGGTCTGATTGGGTTTTTGTCCATTTTCTTTTAATGGTTATCGGCACGTATTTCATGTTACGGCAGTTGGTTCTTGTATTTATTACCATTTACATTAGAACTAACGCAAGAAGGCTGAAAGCGTTGGTCACTAGTACGTTCAAGTTGAGAAAGCAGAGACTTAGACAAGATCAATAATGTATTGCTTCGAGGTTTGCCAAAGAGTAGTAATGTAGACAGGTGCAAAATATGTACATCACATACGGCCTTATTAATAAACACGGCTGAAGATAGACTAGTTACTCAGTGTTTTGTCTTTTTTCCTCGCATTCAAAATCATTTTTGTGAGACGAAGACAAAACGCGGAGTGGCTTATACCATGTTTTCACCAGTTTATTAATAAGACGGATAGAGTTTAGAAAGAGAGGGCGCCAACTTTATTAGATCTCATAGGGAACGGACCTATTACTATAACGGACAAGTTAATCGCTATGACCATTCCTCGTCATTTACAGCCATTTTTCGAAAAGGACTCGACACAAAACAAAATCAACCGTACGCAAAACCTTCGATTGGGTATACATAAGGAAGATACTTATCTAAACCAAGGTTTTCTCAAATCTAAGCCTCACTAAAAGGCGAAGCCGGATTTGAAACAAGTATTGAAAGCAATAGTAATTGTCTGGTTAGATTACCGACCCAAATGACCCTCATCATTCTATGTCGTGCAAATGACATCCAGACCGGGTGTTACCCGCACTAAATAGGTGTTAACTCAATGTCTTGGCCTATCTTACTCTCAACAGATTAAAGCCGTTTTCAGCCATTGGCTAACAGCACCTAAAAGTAATGTGAGTTTATCTGCCCTTGGCAAAGTGAACATTATTTACTCGACTTAATATAGAGTTACTCAATCGACAAAACTCGTATTACGGATTAAGCCAAAAATCATCATCAAAAAAAAGTATCCATCGAGAAAATAGACGTATTTTCATTTTATTAAGCGCTTAGTTTTTGTTTTATCATTGTTTAGTCAGAATTTTGATCCAGAATATTTTTATTTTTGGTTTTTTTATATGTAGGTACTTTTTTGTAATAGCTTACGCTATGTAGCTCAGCTCATCTGATCTTAGTTTTCACATTTGCAAAAGTACAATTATAAATACACAGAAAAAAATATATAAATGACGTATCATGTTACAAATTAGTTTAGCTTCGATCTATTGAAATAAAGACATTCTATTTTCCAATTAGATTAGTTGAAACAGCAAAGCCCAGTGGGCCTTATGTAGCTTGGTCGAGACTATATGGATGTCAATTTACTACCCACCGCAGAACATAGGCTTCACCCAATTACAGAGTACCCCTAGACCCTGTGAGGGTAGAGCCTCCGAATGGTGCCGACCTTGTATTCATCAGTCTTCCGCATGTGACAATTAACGGAGTCCTTTGAAACATCCCTAGCTGTTAGCCGAGAAAGCGGACATATTACTGGTAAGTTTTCACTGATTTTCTGCAAAACCGTATAATGATGTATAAAATTTTACATACAATAAAATGTAAACATAAAATGTAACTACTTTACATACAATAAATTGTAAATGTAAAATGTAACTACTTTAGATAAAATGTAACTACAGTGAAGGTATAAATCAAATGTTATTTTTTTCTTTTACATTTAAACTACGTCTCAGTCAATAAGCTCCAAAATTTAAATTTAATCGTCATCATTTTTTGTAAGCAATGTTAAATGGGTAAATAAGTTTATAAGTTTTTTTGTGATATCTTTAAAAGAATACGAATTAATACAAGGATATAGGCGTGATTTATGTATGTATGTATGTATGAATTAATACATGAAGCATATATATCATAATGCAGTAAATATATTACAATATTTGCAATAGATTTACAAATATTGTATAAGACTTAAAAATATTTTATTATTAAATTTTATTATACACAATCATGCTTTTTAATGCTATTAACGAGCCTGCCTAATAGTTCCTCCCCTAGCGTTTAATTTTTTTTACTTTTGATATTAACGCGCGACTAGCGCGTTTCAGTCCCGGTAATTGATCCGACCGTTGTTAGATAACAACAGCTTTCTCATTAAAATTCATTGACGCCACAGTTCGGGAGGCACTGAAAATATTTTGAGAACCTCATTACCATTCGAAACAGAAATAAATACGTGCCAGTTTAATCATTGTCACGGTGGGGGTTATTACTCAACGGAAAGGCTATTGCGGTGCCGTTCGTCACGGCGATGACGTAATAAGCTATCGGACATTTTTTGTGGTAATTCAGATTAATTGGCCCTCCTCTCCGAATGCCACTTTAGTTGGATTACAGCCGTTTTTACTGTTTCGTTTTACTGCAGCACGCTTAATTTGTTTGCGGGAATCCGTTTACACTACAATGTGGATTGCGTGCGTAAAGTTGTCACTTCAGGAAAAATTACAGAAACTGAATTGCTGTTGGTTTAAACATGAAAGCAGAATACAGGAGAGAAATATTTTAAAAGGACCGATGTCTTTACTTGTGCTGTTAATATGATGGTAATAATATTAAATACCATTCATCCACTATGATATTTTTATACCATAATTATAACTGTTTTATAAGATTAAATGTCTTTTTCTGTGGTTGGTGGTATATTAATGATATAAATATAATAAAATTCAAAAAACTTAAATGTTTGCATTTTTTAAAAGTATTTAGACTTTTTTCACCTAATCTTTAAATTTTCGCCAAAATGATTGGGTGCCCAACTTAAAATGTAAGTAAAATCTTAATTTATAGTTGGAGTTTGGAAAACATTATTGGTAGCTTAGAGCATATCTCTTATATAATATGATTTATTAGTGAAATATGCAGTCTTTTGCGACAAATAGACTACATATTTCACAATTTTTTGTTCATAAAATAAACAAACATGAAGGACGGTTGACTTCGAAACTTAAAATTCAAAAACACGTAGCTTATAATGATAGGCGCGTTTAAATTCAAAGCCTTTCAAAATATGAAATGGTTCATCGAAATTGCTTACGGCACATAAGCTACTTCATCAAAATATTCCCTTACAGAGTGTTATGCGAGAGTGGAAAGGGTTCGTAATACAAATCAAGTTCTGGCATATTGAAATTACATTTTTGCTCTGCGTGTCCACTCTGTACCGGGACATAAGTTATTAAATCAAATTAAACTTTCGTGTTAATCGGAATTCCGTGTTAAAATTTGTAAATAAAATCGAATGAATAACTTTTTCACAAGATGTAACTCGTATATTACCTCCATTAATAATTACTAAGTAGTATTTACTTTAGTAGTATTTAGTAGTATTTAGTAGTATTTAGTAGTATTAAGTAGTATTTACTTTAGTAGTATTTTACGTTATTTTAGTAGAATGAAAAAAAGTCTTGGATAAAATTTTAATGATAGATGGACAAGTAACTCATTATTACTTGTCCGAACAACTGTAATGACTATTTAAGTATATTAGAATGAGCTAGATCGAACCTAAGGAAAGAACTAGCAAATCGGTACAAACTGAGATCCCTCACAGGACTATTCCTCAAAGGAATTAAGTGAGAGGATTATTTGCCAGGGACTACTAGAGTAGCCGTCCTGATTATGGAAATCACAAAACGATTATTCAGTTCGTTGAATACTGATTACCAGATGAATATACAAGGTAAATATCGCAATGGCCTCCTGGTTAGTACCCATAAGGCTGGCAGTAGACCAGAATATATTTGCAAGTAATCTTTGTGGAATGTGACTGTATTAACAGTATTAAGCTTGTTCATTTTTTATAATTTTACAGCAGAACCCTGTCTCGAATATTGTATCTTGTAGAATAGTTCTAGGTTCTAGTAGGTTTATTTAAAAACTAAGTAAAGATAATCTGGAATAGACGTAAACCTCTTCATACGCTGTGAGCTCCGTTTGTCTAAATCGGACCACATAAAATATTATAACGGTAGTTAACTATTACTTTTTATAAAGACGATGTCACTTTTAGTCTCCCCGCGACTACAACCACTGACAATACAATAACAATGCCAAACACCTAAATATACCTGACCTGTATCCATTTAATTTTTAATGTGTAGTGCTAGTGCAAACATAAGAGCACATTATGCTTTCAGACTGTACCTCCTAGGACTACGATCAGTTTTGTTGCTTCTCTTCTCTAGTTTGCGCTATTTATAGCCTAGAATGCACGATATCAATGATTCTACGTACGCACATAATTGATTCCTAGGATTCGAGAGCATTCATCTCTACAGTTTGATCCTCGGGAATTATTTTCCCAGAAGCACTAACTGCCGCACTCAGAGACGTCAAATAACGTTAATGAGTACTTAACGTCAAAAAATGACAGTTCAAAACTAGTCTCGATTTGAATGGAAAATGTTGACATTAAATACTCATTAAATTTAATTGATGTCTCTGAGTGCGGCAGTAAGTATTGTTGCTACTTAATTACGTTCGTTAAATCTCAAGGTCTATTAGTCAGCTTACAGCCTAAACAAATAGTATATACATACATAAATAAGGCCTATATCCCCGAAGGGGTAGGCAGGGGTGAATTAAACACCTAATTTTTGATAATTAAGTTAGACCCCATGTAATAGGTGGTCAGCCTATTGCCATCTGTCGGGCATATAAATCGCTATAATATGTTGCTAGAAGGTATAAGAGGAATGTTGGTGCCCATTACTCATCGCTGTCTTTACCCTTAGTCGCATTGTATGACACCCACTGGAGAGATAGGGGAGAGAGATAGGGGTGACAATTATATTCTACTCAGCCGTCACCATACGGCCAACGTTCAAACCATCAGAACTATTATTGAGGACCGATCATAACAATTATGTACCCGCACTTTGATTACGTGAGCTGTTTATTCACCAGTTTCTACTAGACAACACCAATTGTGTCACAATATGATTGATATAAAAATGACACTGATAATTTAGAATTATTGCCAAAGACAAAGACAAAGTGGGTGCTAGTTCACCTCTGCCTACCCCTTCGGGGATATAGGCGTGATTTATATATGTATGTACAAAGCAAAAGAGGCTGTTGCAATGCTGTTCACAACTAACTTTTATTAATTACATGTGTTGGGCGTCAACCTAAGCAAATAAATATTTAATTCCTCTCGCCGAAACCTCCAATATACACCACAATAGCCTCAAGCCTTCCAATTGTTAACGGTATTGTACCACAAGCCCCGTAGCAATAGTGAGTAATTTTGCAACACGTTGCCTAACATCTTTATTGGAAGGAGACGTGCCTCGACTTTAAGCAAGAAATCTCTAACCCATCTTATTTATTAAATTTTGTGGCATGTTTTCGTTTTCTTGTTTCTTTGTGATACTTCCATTTTATAAGGGGATAATAACGATTTGCGATGTACACTTAAATTGGACAAACATTTTCTTAAATTATTTTAAAGCATTTTTTTTTAATTTTCCTCTTCTCTCTCTCTCTCTCCCATTCAAAGTGGCATCGCGGTTGGCACAACTTGTCTTCCACTTCCATACTCTTCTAAATGTTTGCTCAGTATTTTTTATTCTAACAAAGTCAAAGTCAAAATTCATTTATTCATATCTGGTATGATTACAATACACTTATGAATCGTCAAGACGCTAGATACCGAAAACCCGTGTGTCCAAGAAAAAAATAGGGGAGTGCGCAGCATATCTCAGTCTGTAATGATAGGTCAACAAAACCCGCGTACGCCCCGATCCGCAACGAAGCGCCGACCCTGACGCGTTCAAAACCAAGATGATACTAAACGCATCAGAGGCCAACGCTCCGCTATCAGAACGACACGCAAGAAGGCTGTAGAGAAACCCACCACTGTCAACGAGTTATGACATTGCAGGTACATTGTAAATTATGTACCAGATACAATCCCACAACTCGCCAATCACATAAACCGAAACATGGCGCGCACTAGCACAACTTTAACCTAAATACAAAAATAAAATACAAAAACAATACACAAACGTGGGTGCTAGTTCACCTCTGCCTACCCCTTTGGGGATATAGGCGTGATTTATGTATGAATGTATATTTACAATACATAAAGAGCTCTTAAACCACCAATCACTTTGGCTTGGCAGGCTCGGACAGTAAGCTGCCAACAACTTGACATTTGAGATGCTTTAACATTTTTTATAGCTGAAGCGGAATCCCCAACAATCGCTATTTGATTTACTTAATACGAAAACGATACGACCTCTGTCTTGTTTTTTTGTGAAGGCAAACGTGACATTTCAGTCATTCCGTTGCTTTATTTAATCACAACTTTTCGTAATAAAAGAACGAAACGTATTTCAGTCAATTCATGTTTGCTGTACACCTTTCCATGTAAAAATAACAATATCCTTACCTAACCTTACTGTTTACCAATTCCGTTTCACCATTCTAATAAACAAAGTGAAAAATAAACACGTTTTCGTACAAATTCATTTTATAAAATAACCCCAATTCCCTTTGGCTTTGATTGTAAAAGGGTTGGGTTACAAAGTCCTTTGTTCAATGCCACGTCCGATCCCTAATTTTTTGGTCGATTGCTACTTGAATGGTATCATTTATGAGATGGATTTGTGATGTAAATCTTTTGATTTTGTAATGGGTTCAGTAATGGCGTGGCTTGCCTGTGTTATTGGGTACGGAATTCGGACTGGGGTTGAACAATCAATCTGGGGAAAGTATAACTCACTTTGAAAATAGCAGCTGAATTAGATACTAGACATTGAATTTTTTTCATTTTGTATTTTATTAAAAAAACGTTGTTATTCAAAAATCTCATTTTTCGATTGTTTATAAATTTATATACAAATTAATTTTCCTTTTCATGCAGTTGCAATCAGTGTTCCAGTGTCATTTACATTTCAAAAATAAATAAGCTGTTAGACGTATAAACAAATATTATTTCGGTAATAAAAGTTCGTGTTTTTTCTGCACAAAAAAATATCTAGAAGATTTTTACTCCATCAGATCTAAAATAAAAATGGAGAAAACCTTATCTGGCTTCCTCCACTGCAAGCACTAAATGTCCTCTTAACGAAAATTGCTTTGTCCAAAGGAAAACGAGACTCGCTTTTGTAAGATAAATCTGAGATGACACGGATGAACTAAGTATCCAAGTATCTGCTGTTTTCTTATATTTGCTCGAGCACTGGAAATGGAACTATATTTACAAATGTCTTCTCTCTCTTTAACCTTATAGAGTCGGCACCCGCATGGTAAATCCAAGAAATACTGAGTTTTCGTCTCTTTCATTAAATTACTTGAGCTTATTTTTATTAAAAATACTGAAAGAAAAAAGCACACGTGCTTTTTATATAATGATTTAAATATAATAATAATAGAAATATAATTCAATCCCTTTCTAAATGTTTATTTATGTATGCGTGGTATAGAGTGTCATAAAAAAAACTATTAATTTATACCTAATTATTTATTTTATTTAATGGGTATTAGTATTATCAGGATAGTCTCTCGGCCTTGGTAGGTACGACATTCCTACTTTCTAGATTGCAATTAAATTCAACACACAATATACAATAGTATTACGGCGTAGAAATCAAAAAGATTATACCATCGACTTCGATAGCGCAGTAGCTTAGCGCATTTGGCCTGGGATTGCGTAAACTACGTAATGTTCACTAAGGTCGGTCATTTGATGGGTGACCAAACATGCATTATCTCGAGTTCCTCCGTGCTTCGGAAGGCACGTTAAGCCATTGGTCCCGGCAACCCTATATTCTTCCATCCACAGGGCAGGCCTGTGCCCAACAGTGGGGACATTAAAGGACCGGTGATGAAAAAAAAATTGATAATGCAAAAACACAGTAAAGACAGTATAGGTACTGTCTGCAGACCTAATCATAAATAGACTAAAAATAGACTTTTTTTTTAATTATTATTTTTACACTCACACCTATCATCTAGCCCAAAGTAAGTAGCCTAAGCACTTGTGTTAAGGATACTAGATGACGGACATATTTTTAATATAATTATGTATATAAATGTTGAAAATATACTACATAAACATATACACAACCATGACTCGGAAACAAACATTTGTTGTCATCACAAAGTTTGCCCCTACCAGGATTCGAACCCAGGACCTCTTGGCCAATACCCAGCAATCTGAGCATTCGACCATGGCGGCCGTCAAATGACTTTATTGGGTATCGCAGGTTGTGCAAGAATTAAAATTACAATAAAATGCAACACACACAAACACGTCAGGAGCAAAAAGTAACGATTGAACGAGACTACAACAGTTTTGCCGGTATATAAAAAAATATTTGTTGGGTTGCCAACAAAATTTACTAGTGCTGTTTGTTACTATTACAATATGATACATACATACATATATAAATCACGCCTATATCCCCGAAGGGGTAGGCAGAGGTGAACTAGCACCCACGTTTCGCCAAATATGTCAGGTCCCATGTAATAGGTGGCGAGCCTATTGCCATTTATCGGGCACAAAAGTCGCAGTACATTGCTGGGTGGTATAACGCTGCTGCCCATTCCTCATCAATGATTTATCCTTAGTCGCCTTGTACGAAACCCACGGGAGAGTTTTGGGGTGATAACAATTGTATTCTACTCTGCCGTCACCACACGGCTTAATATGATATGATACGATATTTTTATTAATACACCATAATACGCATACAAGTACGTAGGTATGCTGACTAATTCCACGGAAGTTCCCGCCATCGTTGAGTTAATGGAGACACTAATAGATGGAAACCATTTGTACCGAACAAACTTCGTACTATACTTAATTTTATTCAGTCATTGTCAAGGAACTATGTAAGACCAGTAAAGAAGCAATATTTTCTGTAGTATCTTGCCATTAATTGTATGTTGACATTTTCAGCCGACTAAATATATCTTTTAATACCTTAGGGCCTGTTTCACAATCGACAAGTAAGTTCTGAGTAGCTTACTTAGCATATATTTTGACAGTTGTAATATGAAATATATGTCAATTACACTGCCAAGTAAGCCATTAGCATTAATAATAACTACAATAAATCATTTTGAATTGGTTAAATTGTGCCTGGCGTCTCCTTTAACCATACATACATACATACATAAACCACGTCTATATCCCCGAAGGGGTAGGCAGAGGTGAACTAGCACCCGCGTTTCGCTAAATATGCTAGGTCCCATGTAATAGGTGGCGAGCCTATTGCCATTTATCGGGCACAAAAGTCGCAGTACTTTGCTAGGTGGTAGGATAGTGGTAGGTAGTATAAGAGGAACGCTGCTGCCCATTCCTCATCAGTGATTTATCCTTTAACCAAATATTATATAAACGTTTCAAGAAGAAATCTTCATAGAAGTCCTACGAGATAACTTGTATCTGGCATTTGAGTAGAAACCTGCTACGAGATTTTCGTAGCTGGCATAGAGTAGAATACTGCTACGCGATATCTTATAGCAAGCATTCTATTTATTAATATAGTTATGCCTACATTTTCATTTTACATTTCCTCCTTTTTTCTCTTTTTCTTTTTTTTCCTCATGTTTCTATTATTTTAACTGTATTACTCTTCCCATCTCTCACTCAGTCATATGCTCATTAGGACGTTATTTTTAAAATATATTTTCATACATTTTCCTTTGTAACATAGTGTTTATGGTAGCTGATTGTACAGCGGCAATTTAGATCAATGTCTCATAAAAACATTGACAAATAGGCAATATGGCATTTCTCTCTCCAGCTTTGAATTTATGGAGGTAAACGAACAAATTTTATTACAGGGGAAATCGGCTCTTGTTGGGAATGTAAACAAACCGCCGACTCATGAAATGGCGGTAACATTGATCCTATATCCGAGTATTTACGTTTCAAAGCAGCCTTCAAGAACCTCCGAGAATTCTTTCTTTATTTGCCGCAGTAAAAGCTGGCCTATTCCCTCTGAAGCTTACGTCTAGAGTAGCGTGTAAGCGGTGATGCAATTATTTTTTAAAATTTTAATGACGATTGTGCTGTGGCTTGAATGCGAGCAGAATTCAATTGTAAGCACCTCCAATCTCCCCCGCCGGTGTCATACAAGGCGAGTAAAGGCAGCATCGTTCCTCTCATACCACTTATCATTAGACTGCAATTTGATAGATGGCAATAGGCTCCCCACCTATTACATAGGACCTAACATAATAGGCTAAAGATGGTGGTTCACCTCTGCCTATCCTTTCGGGGATAAATAGACCCGATTAGTGTTTGTTATTACGATTGCATAAAGCTACGGAGTACGTAATTAAAGGCATAATACTAAGTGCATAAATTAATACTTTGCTAGTAGACGCACCTATTATTTATTCCGTTAAAAGCGTTTAGACAATTACTCCTCTTTTGGACGTCAATGAACGCTCTCTAAGATCTTGACGCGTTTCCGTGGCATTTGCCGACAGCCGGAGGCAAGAAAGTCAAGTGTATTTAAATTGTATTGTGCTGTTACGGTGGCCATGATATGCTGACTCGAGTGCCCTTTGTCGGCTTCGCTTACTATTCTAAAACAAACCCAACGATTGTGTAAGTATTTGTATTGTATAACGGCCTTACTAATAAACACGGTATAAGCCTTGAGTAGTTACTCAGTGTTTTGTCTCTTTTCCTCGCAATCAAAATCATGTTTGTGAGATGAAGACATAACACTGAGTAAGTACTCAAGGCTTATACCGTGTTTATTAGTAAGGCCGTAAGTGTATAAGTCACTGTTTTGCAAACATATTTTTTTAGTTCATAGAACAATTAGATAATAATAGATAAATATACACAGTTGATATATTTAATAATCCGGCAATCAACATTGGATTATTAATAAAATAATTTATTATACAAATAAATGCCTAAGATAAGGAAACGCTATAAGATAAAATGACTAGTTTTAATCAGCAATTCATTTTCTCTAGAAGATTCCTACAATCCATACAGAAACATTCAGTCTCAAATTTATAATTTTACTACTATGCATTTTGCCCCGATAACAATTAATTGTAATCGTATATCCCAACAAATACGTTAAAGTAATAACAGTGGCAGAGTTACGACCGCCAAGCTTAACCCTGAATCGATTGAGTCGGGAACAATTAGGAACCTGGGACCCTCGTTGGGCTTTCAATAATTAGGACCTTACCTTACGTGGGTCTTAATAGCGTGTTAGTTCTAAATTGAGTGTTATTTGTTTCAGTAGGTAACGAGACTATAATATATTTATTTGTACACAAACGTGTATGTAATAATACCCTGAGGTGATCCTCTGTAAAATGGCTTTTATGGTTAATATCTAGCAACGTGTTTGTGGTATGGTGATTTGTGGTGACAGCAAAACAGTCACCACAAACCTAAAGTACCTAGAGGACCAAGGGTTATAAATATGATGAAGAATTGGCAACATTTCTTCATTGGTGCACTACGAAATACTACTATTAAAGTGCCCGGTAGATAGCAATAGTCTCTTGCTCTGTATGAATGAGACCTCAGAGAAATGGAAAAGATGTGTTTGAAAAAACACCTCTGGTGATAAACGTTATATACAAATTAACGTTTTTTGCTTTTTAAAATAGTCCTATAAAATACCATGGCGTGGGAACAGGGCCATGTTACTTTACATTAAGAAACCGAAGCCTTAATTCCAAAATACCTTCATTCATCGAAATGTTACTCCTTTGATGTAAACAATTCAAAGGATTGTTGTAGCGTTTGTGAAAGCGTAACACCACACTCCTCAGTTAATCTGTCTACTGTGAGTCAACTGTTATCACATATCCTCTGCAACACGAAAACGTATGAATATTCAGGATCGAGCTTGGTCCGAGAATCATGACCCTAGCACGTTTTAAACTGTGGAAAGCGTGTATTGTAATTTTAACACTCGCTTTAACAAAATCGAAACAATAGGCAGAGAGAGAAAATTATATCGCTCCGGTTCCAACGGTACGTGCTAAAATGACATTTGTTAGATCTAATAGTAAGGGAATACCCTTACTATTAGATCTAACTAAGACTGGTGGTGTTTGAGCGTTATATTTCACATTACGTCAGTCACAGACTAAAAGGTTATATTTTTAGAGAACATTAGCATTGGCTGACTTAAGTCTCGAACATGATTTTTTTTATTGGTGTCTTAATCGGTAAGCATGTTATGAGCGTGCCTCTGAAGAAGAGCGTTTTAATGGAATGGTAATAGACTCGCCTAAGGTATTCCAAAGTATTCAAGCGTAATATGAGTTTGAATACACCTCCGCCTATACATTCGAGGTAACGTATATGTATCATTGTGATTAGTCCTTCATAGTTTCCACTGCTGTGACATAAGTTTTCCTTAAGGATTAAAAAATATTCGCAGAATGGACAACAACCCACCACCCAGGGCGAGTGCAAATTAATGACAAACAGCCGAAAGCAGAGCTGACATATTTTTGGTCATCCATGCGACGACTGGCCTTTGCGGTCATTGCTTAGTTTACTAAATCGCAGGTCGAGCGCGCTATCGATCTCCCGGTTGATTCTTTATCACCTCTTCATATAAATTTTTGCAAACACAGTTAGTGTTTGCAAAAATTTGAGCTACGGCTGATATCGCTAGCACGGCGATTGCTATGTTATCATTCCAATCAAATAACCTAGCAAGTAAGTAATATAATTCTAATTCCGAATCACTCTCTCCGTTCACCGGACTCTGGCCATGGTTTCCATGACTTTTTTATACATTCAATATAAATAGCACTTCTCCGGTGTGATGGATTGTATGGATCAAAAGCACTCCAAGGCTTGATTTAGTCTGACCAATACTGCGCTAACGCCACATAAGCTGGAAACAGGACAGGAACGTAATGATGATACATATAAAAAAATGACTTTTAGCATAATGTAAGACTTATTAAAACAAATAACGTAAGGCTATCATAAAAATAATGAAAGACATTTCAAGGCAAGTCACTTTGTCTGTTTCTTTAATTCAATAATTGTTTTAAAGCGGACCGATTTTCTTTTGTAGGTAACTATGGCAGACTTTTATAAAAGCAATCTTAAAAGTATACCCTGAGGCATTTATTGTTGGTCTCGGAAATGTATCAGTTCTTTTCATTCCTTCCTATATTTTGTAGAAAGTAATACCTTCCTACAATATTTCTGTGTTATTTGCAAGCCTTGGTTGATTATATTATAATTATTTTAGTTAGCATATACTGTTTGTTATTCATAGTTACTTTAATAAATAACCAGAGTTCGATCTAATACAATTCTCTATTATCATCACCAGCAGTTCAATGCTCCTACGGCTGAGCACGGCCTTCCTTATTGATGGAAGAATATTATAAGGAGAAAGGTTTTTAACCAACAACGCTTACCGACGTTTTATCGCTCACGAGGAGCTCGCTAGCGCGGTGGCATAGCGCGCTTGGCCTGCGATTGCGTAAACTAAGCAATGTTCGCTAAGGCCGGTCATTGGCCGGCTAAGCTGGTGGTCCCGGCTGCATCTACATACATACATACATACATAAATCACGCCTATATCCCCAAAGGGTTAGGCAGAGGTGAACTAGCACCCAGGTTTCGGCAAAAATACTAGGTCCCATGTAATAGGTGGCGAGCCTATTGCCATTTATAGGGCACAAAAGTCGCAGTACATTGCTAGGTTGTAAGAGGAACGCTGCTACCCTTTCCTCTTTGCATCGGCGAGATTTGAGGGGTGACAAATTGTATTCTACTCTGCCGTCACCACACGGCTGCATCTGCAGTCGTTAATACCAACCAACCCGCACTGGGCCAGCGTGGTGGGTTATGGCCCAATCTCCCTATATTCTTCCATCCATAGGGAAGTCCCGTGCCCCAGTGGGGACATTAAAGGGCTAGTGATGGTCATGATGAATGCAATCAAGAAACTACCCACGTTGCATCAAGTCGAAGAAATGTTATGATATAAAAAAGGCTAAACATTTTTATAAGTCCTTAAAAAGGTAAATTATATTTTATTTTGATTTTATGTTTCCATACATTTCACACCAGGGTCAAATGTATTCACAGGCACAAAACAGGCTCAGCGTCGCATGCTGAAGTGACACTTTGTTGCTGAAGTGATATTTAAGCCAGAGCTAATCTTCTCGTAGCGAGTGCTACACGTGTAAGACAGTGAATTTAAGCTATACAGATACATAAACAGAATTTGTTATTATATTCAAGGAATTATCAGTAATTTCGATTGTATAGACTAGTATATGGAAAATGGGCCGTAACCCAACACCCTGGTGCCGATTGGTGAATATTATCTAATATATTTTTGGTCACCCATCCAACAACAACCATCGTGCTCTTTATTTAAATAGCTTAACGAATCGCAGGCCGGGAATTTTTCGACAAAATCTGTTTTAAATTACTAAGTCACACTAAGCAGCAGTCAGTGCAGCGGGTGAAATTATACAAATTTTTAAAAATATTTTTATTTACGAGAGCACTTGGGCATTAAGCCATTTTTGTGCCTATTTCTCCTACTTTCTATATAGGCACTGCATGACCGGTATACCTACTACTGCTGAGTCCCAATTTCCTTGTGGACGGAAGTATGGGCCAAATGCAGGTTGGTGGATGATAACGACTGCGTAATTGTCCAAGAATCGAGAAATATTAGCTATTTATTTTGATTTTTATTTGAATAATAAATAAATGTTAGTATTAATATTCATTAAAGAAAATTGTACATACATACATAAATCACGCCTATATCCGCGAAGGGGTAGGCAGTGGTGAACTAGCACCCACGTTTCGCCGAATATGTTAGATCCCATGTAATAGGTGGCGAGCCTATTGCCATTTATCGGGCACAAAAGTCGCAGAACTATTGCTAGATGGTATAAGAGGAACGCTGCTGCCCATTCCTCATCACTGATTTATCCTTAGTCGCCTTGTACGACACCCACGGGAGAGATTTGGAGTTATAAATTATATTCTTGACTTTTTCGAACTTTTTCTAGCCAAAATTTTCTTTATATTAACTATATTTTTGTTTACCCATCAAAGACTAGCCTTTGCAAACATTGCTGAGTTTAAGTGACCATAGGTCTAGCTATTTCTCATACACTATATAATATCTATCCTTATGTGCAAGAGTATCTACGCTATCAAATTACGATTCGCTTACGCTGCTAGCAATTGATCGCGTCATCTAAAATAGAACCAGCAGTATAGTGGATGCATGTAGTCCTCCTCATTGTGTTTGGTCTATCGACCGATCCGCAATCACGATAGTAGGTAAATCCTAGTCCACATAGACATAGAATAAAACGACTGGAGATCGGTCCAATTTGACTTATAGGTACGCCTCTCAAAGCGACATCTTTGGCACACACATAGTTTATAACTAAAGAGTTTTTAGATCATATATATTTTAAAAATCAGCAGCCTTAATCTGACAATCCTGAATAACATAGAAACAGTTTGTTTCAATTATAAAGCAGTTCTCGCATGGGAAGTCCACTAAAATAATACGCCTGTAACAGGGTTTTGTAAGATAATCTTATAATATTGTATAGAGGAAAAGGCATATGTCTTCCTCTATACACATGCATTAACAAACACCCACCTTACATAAACTATTGGAGGTCTCATGTAATAGGGGTCGAGCTTGTTCCCTTCCCCCATGTCGTGTTAAATTACCTTCATAATTGAGATATTATAGGACCCGTGCATCAAAAAACACTAGCTTGGAATTTGTACATTAATTTTATATTTACATCCGAACTGTTTTACTTAATAGCGTCAGATACGCTACAAAATTTTAGTCAACAGCTTAATAATTTTATGCCATCCGTAATAGACTTGTTTTAACCAATTTACAATTTAATAATGACATTGTTAAGTCAGTTTTGTGATACTGTCTCTTCTTTGAACTTTGGGACTGTTAATTTGTCCCAGCAAAGATTCAGTCGTGTGCCCGAGGCGGTAGGCTGAAAGGAACAACATGCATATTCAAGAGTGGTTTTCAGCGCAAGTGGCTTTACACCGCAGCGCGTTAAGCCGCTTTATTCCGTTTTGTCAAATAGTAATCTAGCCGCTTATCTTGAATAAATACTTTGAACGTGCTCACAGGATGCACGCCTGATAAAGCGTGTTTTTTATGCTAGACAGGGAAGCTCTTTAAGGGCCAAAGATAGAATAGAGCTTCACCCACAGGGCAGGGAGAGGCAGGCTTACAAATTTTCTGAACATAATAATGCTGTTAACATTATTATTATGGCCACAGATTTTGATTAGATGGTGGTAGCTAGCCAAGCAAAAAACTGAGTAGAAAATTTTTACCCTTAGGATCTAATTCCGGTAAGCGGACCACTAGACTACGGAGGCAGTTACAAATGAGAAAGGAAGGGAAGGAAAGAGAAATAAGCACAAAGGAGTTTTCTGGGTAATATAAGTGCATTAGTCCGGATTGCGATGGACGTGGGTTCAATTTGACTCTAAGTAGGCCAGCCCTGACCACTAAATTTCGAGATCGATTGGAAATGAGTCACAGTTCGCCTCTCCTGTTCGTGTGGGCTATTCGGGGTCGGCGCAAATAGTTTAATCCTTCCATATATTGCGGTCACCCGTCAAATTCGTCCAGTGAATTAGCCCTGGTAATTAATATCGCTCATTTTATACCATGTAAACACAACTCCAATAATTATTAGGAATAATTGTTTATAAGAAGTCGATATCTTTTTTCACATAATCCTATCATTTCTTCTTGGGTCGTTCTCTTATCATACCCATAATATTAATTGCCACATTACCCTTTTGCTCACATGCTCGTCATCTCTCATTACATCGCCAGGATAGCGGTCTGACTTTCATCTCGATTGTCAGGTGTGCTATTTTTAAACTTTCTAAAAGAAGCAAAATAAATTAATTGTTTAAATAAGAATCAAGAAAGAATTGTCTTTTATGCTGGCCTGGGAGCGAACAAATAACGTAGAATAGGCCAGCCCCAACTCATCCCATGGGTGTCGTAAAAGTCGACTAAGGGAGATTGCCCGGTGCAGACCAATAAGCACATTGGGGCACCCGAATGGTGGAGGGCAAACCACCAACAACAGCATACCCAAAGAGGGTTGGTGTCAGGCAGGCGGCCGGCTGTAAAACCTAAGCCAAAACCTTGAGCAGTATGGTTTGGAATGTTGTCATTCTAATCACTCTCCCGTTCATAGGTCTCTCGACATGGTCCGTTCCGTCTCTTTTTTAGACATTCATTCATCACTAGCACCTTTACGGTGGGATGGATGATATGAATCAAAAGGGAGTGGATGGCTTGATGACGTCTGACATATGAATGGAAGAGGAAACATACTGCGCCGACCCCAGATAGACTGGGAACAGGGCAGGAAGAAGAAGTTTAAATAAGAATCAAATAATATTCATACTTACTCTTATGTTTTATTTCCGTATCTTGATTAATCTAAATAAATAGGTTAAAAATATTTAGAAAAACTTTCTAAACTTTGTTCCATGCAATGATTTTAGTTCTAACATACAAAGATCAAAAAACAAAACAAAAATCAGTCAACCTGATGACTGCCTTATCGCTTTATGTTAAAGTAAATTTAGATGACATCATTGATTAGAGATATCGTTTAAAAAATCCACGTAAATAGCTTTCAACGCCTTGTGATTGTTTCAATAATATCATATATTATAATCTTTAATGAAGCAATGAAGTTAACTAAGATAAATTAATTAATTACTTACACGCTTGTTTCGACTCGTATCGAATGATTGATCGCTTGTTACGGAATGTCAGAGCTGCGAATGAATGTTCGCTTCAACAAATCCGACTGGCCACTAAGGTATGCAAAAGAAAAGGAAAGATAACATTGATACATCGAGAAACTTTTAATCGAATCTTTGGCTTGAAGGAAAACGTTTATCAAAGTCTGTACAGACAGGAGTTCTATATGTAAATAGCGTCATGGAATTATGGAAATCGTTGAGTCTACTGCTGAATGAATCCCACATAACCTAATTAAAACGCATGGCTTCTGAGCAGCGAATTGAATCACATTTATAACTGCCCGATTGTGAATAAACATTATAAGCAAGAAATGACAATATTTTACCGTAACTTTTTTTATGTTAGACAGGGAAAGCTCTTTGCCCTTCATCTCACCCGATGGTAAGTGATAAGGGCTAAAGATGGAATCGAGCTTCACCTGGAACCCTCAACTACAGAGGGCCTGGCTATCTTATCACACATTGTCGGAACACAATAATGCTGTTATTATGGCGACAGATTTTGATAAGATGGTGGTAGCTAGCCAGGCGGACTTCAAAGTAGTCCTACCACCAACCAAACCGAGCACAAAGTTGTACCCCCCTGGGGATCGAACCCGGGGCCTCTGGTTCTTCATTCCGGTGGGTGAACCACTGGACCACGGTGGCGGTAAAAAACTTTACCATCAGGCACTGTTGCTCACATCTTGGATTATGGTCATCATCATCATCGACCTGCCCTGTTTTCAGTTTGTCTGGGGACAGTGCAGTACTGCTTTTTGATTCATATCATTCACCATGCCAGAAAGGTGCTGGTGATAAACTTAATGAAATCTAAATATGACTAGCATTTTCATTAATAATGAATGATGGTTGAATTAAAATGATAGCTTAATAGAAGGACAGAAAGATGGTAATGAAATATTTATTGCAATCAGTCAATATTGCTCATACTATAAAATAACATTTAATTCAGCTGATTCCTGTGTCAAAGCGAGCAACTAGTATTCTTATAATATTTCTTGGCTGCGAAAGTGACTATATCGATCACCAGCTCTATGAAGAAGCAATTTTATAAGGCACACTGTCCCCTGTGTAAACGTAACACTACAAATAGATGCTGCCGCGCAGATCGGAGCTATAATTCAATAGGTGTTCCCAATAAAAGGCATTTTTTCCTATACGTGCCATGAATGCAAACTGTGCAAATAGTTTTATTATTTCGTCAGGAAAACATTGTGCGATATGCTTTATATTTTTGACGAGTGAGTTACCATTGAAGGATCGCTTATATCACAGAGTCATAGTAAAATTTGTATTTTCTTTTGCATTCCCAGTAGGTATGGCGTAGGTATGGAATAGGCTAGTATTTTAATAAGCTTCAAAGACTTCCTTTCCAAAAATTTACGTTAAGATAGCCAATTAATTAAGCTTGAATGCAAATTTATTATTTTCTAAAAACGTTTAAAATATCTGAATAAAAATCTAATACAGATAGATTTTTCTTCCCTGTTAGTATCGAAATAAAATTCGAAGACAAGTAGGTACCATCGGACGGTTAGCGGACTTGAGATAAAATTTACGGTACGATCAAACCATTTTACTATCAGCCTTGATTGACTTGTACTAGATAGAGAATGAGGAGCTCGCTTGCGTATTGGCACAGCGCGCTTGGCCTGCGATTGCGTAAACTAAGCAATTTCGCTAAGGCCGGTCATTGGATGGGTGACCAAAAATTTATTATCTCGAGTGCTTCCGTGCTTCGGAAGGCACGTTTAGCCGTTGTTCCCGGTTGCATCTGCAGTCGTTACCAACCCGCACTAGGCCAGCATGGTGGGTTAAGGCCCAATCCCCCTATATTCTTCCATCCATAGGGAAGGCCCGTGCCCCAGCAGTGGGGACATTAAAGGGCTGGTGATGATGATGATGATGAGACATAGAATTAGTTTATTGTTTTTATTCAATTTGTAAAATCTGTGGGTGCTTTTTATAAAAATACTGAATTATTCCTTTTGAATGAACTCGATGCCATAAGTGACTCCTCAGGTGGGTGAAAAAGAATATGATACTTTGTCTTTAACTTCTATTAATGAAATAGAAAATATGCCATGTAGGTAATCTAGAAATATGTAAGAAAAAAAAAACCTTAAGGTAGATATCTTGAATTACTTAAAAATAAGATAGGATGTAGACAAAAATGTACCTTAGCAGTTATTTATTTGCTTCTATTATTGGGATAAACAGAAATACAGCTTAATTTTTAAATAAAAAGCCAACTTTCGGACGAATCCAGTATTATCAGGCAAAGTGAATTTGTTCCGCTACTATAAATTTCAAAACATTTCGCTAAATGGAAATGCAGTTCACGAGAGGCATTTTTTGTATCTATTCACTTGTTTCGACTCGTATCGAAGGTCCCAGTTTGAAATATTTGAAAGGTTTTTGCATGCAAGTATGCACCTGTTTATATTTGTTGATTGTTTAAATAAAATTTATAATTCTATTGCTACATATTTCGTATAAAAATACTGATTAATTATAGACAGTAAGATTTCGGCGCCGCGTGGTGACGGCAGAGTAGAATACAATTGTCACCACCCCAAATCTCTCCCGTGGGTGTCGTACAAGGCGACTAAGGGTAAAGACTGCGATGAGGAATGGGCAGCAGCATTTCTCTCATACCACCTAGCAATATAAATGTATTGCGATTTATGTGCCCGATATATGGCAATAGACTCGCCACCTTTTACATGGGACTGAACATGAATGTGAGCAAGTATTATGAGATATTATGAGAGCAAGTATTACAAATCTGGTAATCAAACATTGAACTCTCGACATTCAATGAACTTAACGCCAGCAACAACTTTTACTGAGTAGTTCCAGCTATTACAGGACGTGACTGAAGACTCCATAGAGACAAGCGAGAGAGCAACCTGCTTTCTTTCTACTAACAATTTCATCGGAATAAATGTTAACTGAATTGCATTTAACATGCAGAGTGAAAACAAAATAATAAGCCGTAGTTTTTGTTATTTTTTTTTGTAATGTCTTAATAATACCTATCC
This sequence comes from Cataclysta lemnata, assembly GCA_963931975.1. Taxonomy (NCBI): domain Eukaryota; kingdom Metazoa; phylum Arthropoda; class Insecta; order Lepidoptera; family Crambidae; genus Cataclysta; species Cataclysta lemnata. The sequence continues at coordinate 7,355,987 of OZ008343.1, forward strand.
ATCTTATATGATTACATTCATGATATCCACAAGAAGATTTATGTGAGAATTTTTTTTTTAATATTTGAGATGTCTATATAGATACAAACCCTTTATACATACATAAATCACGCCTATATCCCCGAAGGGGTAGGCAGAGGTGAACTAGCACCCACGTTTCGCCAGTTATGTTAGGTCCCATGTAATAGGTGGCGAGCCTATTGCCATTTATCGGGCACAAAAGTCGCAGTAGGTACATAGCTAGATGGTATAAGAGGAACGCTGCTGCCCATTCCTCATCACTGATTTATCCTTAGTCGCCTTGTACGACACATCCAATCCCTTTATGGCTGGGCTTATTAAATCTTTACTGTAGTAAATAAGTAACGTATTAGATGTATTAGACTCACGAGTGCGAGAGGATAGTAACAGTTTTAATAAGAGCGGAACATGGAGGGGCACGCTTTCATAAAACTTTTTTGATATTGAAAAAAAGTTTTTCATATTGAATTCAGAAAGCAAGTTTGGATCACTTTTGATAGACGTGATCAGAAAAAAACTTATCAGTTTTTTTGAAATGAAGGATTTCATTTTGTTTTAGTGCAATCAAGAAAATGAATTTAGTTATGACGGTCGGCGCAGTATGCCGGAAAGGGGTTTAAGTATGAATAGTTAATGTATGAATTTAACAATTTTTATTAAGTAGCCTATATAGCGTAAAATATATCTAAGATCTAGAAACACGGTCACAGAACTAAACAGTGTGGTACATTTATACTCCGACATAATATAGGCTCATACCTAATGTTACACCGTTGTTAGAAAAATAGCTATTGCATAGTAATCTTTACTTGATTCTACCAAAATGATATTACGGAAAATCCCATTGGTGAAACTAAATAAAAGTCCTAGCATAATCGACATATTACTGGAACCCTCAGAGGATAAACGTGAAATATCAAATGAAAGCCGTCGCGACTGCCAGTAATAAGACCGTGGATCAGTTTTGGTTTCTGGAGAAATCGCTATCGGATCCTATCCTCGTTTAGAGATTTAAGCGATTGAGGAAAGGAATCCGCTAATAAAGTGCATAGGCCTAAAATTAATCACTATCGGTATTTTAATGCCTACGTTGTTGAGGCTCTCTTCTTGTTGAGGCACTCTTCTTCTCTAAATAAATACATAAATTACGCCTATATCCCGGGATAGACAGTTGCGAATTAACACCCACGTTTCGCTAATTACGTTAGGTTGTATTTAATAATAGACCCAACCACGGGCTATTGTCAACTAACGGACATGAAAATGGAATATTAGTAATATGCAATTTTCACGTCGGTAGGTATTGAATATTACTATGTGGTATAAGTGTGGTGACGGCAGAGTAGAATACAATTATTGTCACCACCCCAAATCTCTCCTGTGGGTAACGTACAAGGCAACTAAGGATAAATCAGTGATGAGAAATGGGCCACAGCGTTCCTCTTATACCACCTTGCTATGTACTGCGACTTTTGTGCCCGATAAATGGCAATAAGCTCGCCATTAGATGAGACCTAACATAATTGGCGAAACGTGGATGCTAGTTCACCTCTGCCTACCCTTTTGGGGATATAGGCGTGATTTATGTATGTATAAGAGGAACGCTGCTGTCCATTACTCTTCGCTGTCCTAAATCGCCAGACAGATTGGAGAGAGATTGTGGGGAGGTGACATTAATTTCTATGCTGCTCTGCAGATAGATGTGAGTTCGTTCGTTCAGAGTTCAGGTAGGCCCCTGGTTCGTCTCATACTTTCGCCATCTACAGAAGGCCTAGCCAAGTGGCTTATCTATTCGAACGCATAGAAAATGAAACTAACGTATTACTTTCCTGTATAAGTATGTCACTTTCTTGCATTTTTTATTCTATGCGTTCGATAGATTTGGCCACTTGGCTAGTGGGGATCTAACATAATTGGCAAAATGTGGGTACTGATTACCCCTTCGATGATTTATCTATGCTTGATGTAATACAAACATACTATTTCTAAGACAAACTCTCGATGATTTAAGTACTTTGTGCATGTATGTATATTTGTATTGCTTCTTGGCTAAGAAAGTTCCAAAACTAATTACTTCGGATTCCGTCAAGTCATTTGTTTTATATTGAAAATTCACAACTTCACAAGAGCTCCAGGAAAAAAGTTGACCCAGATACCGAAATTGATCCCGTTAACGCGCGAGGAGGAAACATTGATTAATATTTATCCGGGAAACAATTTTAACGCAGTTCTCCAGACGCAATTAAATGATACATACATGCACCTAATGATCCCTATTTATCCCCGTGTAGTGGTAGGCAGAGGTGAATTAACGCCAATTATGTTACGTGCCATGTAATAGGGGTCAAACCTGTTTGTTACCTATTAGGCACATTAACTGCAATATATTGCTAGGTGGTATAAGAGAAACGCTGCTGGACATTCCTCATTACTGCTTTTTGTATTATTTATGGTTTTTATGTTGTTTTGGGGATGGTTTTTGCTACCTTAGAAAATAGGTGGGTACAGACAAACTGTACAGGATTAGTGTAGAGACTTATTAAGCCGTATTAGTTTCACCTGCGTATTTCAATTACTGTAGAGGAAATATAATGGTTACGCAGATTCTCTACAACTGCCTTTACCCTTAGTTGCCTTGTACGACACCCGCGGGACGGATGGGGGCGGTGACAATTGAAGGGGTGAGTGGACAAAGGTGTTAACTAACAACAAGTTCAAAATGAGTTATGAATGTTTGAAAATGTATAATGTTTTACATTTTCACCTTTGTTCAGGTCTGTATTTTTGATACGATCAAAATTTGGGTATTTCGAGCCCATCAGTTGATTTTTCGTCACACAAAACTGTGTGTTCATTCAAAAAATTCGTCTATTTCGTTTTCATAGATATATCACATTTGTCCACTCACACCTTCAATTGCATTCTTCTGTTCCGGTTACCACGCCGCGCACCAATTAGTTTGATGTAGTGTGCAAATGATGTTCGTGCAACGAATAATTTGACCGACCAAAAACGCGCTGGAGGATTTATGGGGAAGTTCCTCCAAGTAAAGTTTAAGGAAATAAATCGTCGCGCGAGACGCCATTAGGAGCCGCCGTGATCTTACAGACCGGTGTTTATATACGTAACGGTCTTATATTATATACTTGTTTGAATTATTACACTCATAAACATCACCCTCTTTACAATATTATATTTCGCAGCTTCATTCTTAGCGATTTAAGCTTACATGTTGTAGTGGCGCCCCCAAGCGTCACCCTTGCACGGATTTTTAAAGATATTTTTATTTTTTACTATGGCAATATTAAAAAAGATAAATAAACGTTACTACTCGACCAGTCCGGCCGTTACGCTTCCTCATTACGTGTTTCCGTGCCGAACCCTTCGCACGTCAACGGAGCTCACCTACCTACGAATAATTTTAAAAAAAATAACGGCTTTCAACATGGGGAACTATAGAAAATAACGAAGAAAGAAGATACGAAAACTAGAAGCTTATTCGTCTGACGAGGAATTAAAGAGCATAATAATATATTTAGTGATGCGAACAACTAAAATCGGGGTTGTATCTGTCACATACATACAGAATGCGCAATTGCCAATAATCAGGGCTCTTGTCGTTCTAATTAAAAGATGTGCTACTTATGCCAAGGATATTTCGTGATGCGAACAACTAAAATCGGGGTTGTATCTGTCACATACATACAGAATGCGCAATTGCCAATAATCAGGGCTCTTGTCGTTCTTATTAAAAGATGTGCTACTTATGCCAAGGATATTTCGTGATGCGAACAACTAAAATCGGGGTTGTATCCGTCACATACATACAGAATGCGCAATTGCCAATAATCAGGGCTCTTGTCGTTCTTATTAAAATAAGATGTGAATAGCTACATATACCAAGGCTATATATCCTTATTAACATATTCTCAAGAACCAATGTTCTTATAGCTCCATGCCGGAGCTCAGCGCACAGTCCCTTGCCAAGCGAGGTTGACGCATGTAAGTACATCTCATGATGTGTACACGCTCAAGGGACCATCGGCCGCCACTGCCGACGCCTCCGTCGCGGCTCGAGGCAACTTCCGAGTCCGTAGAAGTTCTCACAAGGATGAGACCCTTCAGATCCTCGGCGACACACCCGATCCGGAGACAAGTTGAGCTGCTTCAGTTCAGCAGGATATAGCTGCAAGGTCGCACAAGGTCTTAAAAAAGGAGATCCCTTTTCAAGATTCCTGAGCAAGACTCAAAAGGTTTTTTCTTCAAGTATTTAAGTTATAAATATTTAAGGTAAGGAAAACATATTAATAAATCTGATTCCATCAAATTGCGATTTTTTCTTTTTATTCCTTCTATATTGAACACTGAAGACAAAGCAGCTTTGTCAGTTATTTATATAAAAAAACCGGGGAACTTCAAGACCCTATATCAAGAGAAGCCGGATACGGGGCGACCAGCACCAGGCCCGCGAGAGCAGTGGGCACACCTGCGCGGGCGCGATATATCAGCACCAGCCGGTACCGCCGCCGCCGCAGGCCTACCCGCAGCCGCCTCCGCAGGCGCCGTTATAAGAGGTACTTAACTTATTGTGTTGGTCGATTACGCTACTTCTGTCGAGTGAACAAGAATGATTTCCTAGGCACATATTATCTAAAAACACATAGCGACCATACATAATACGAAATTGCTATTCAAAGGATTTTGCTGCTTCAAAATTTATAAGTCAAGACTGTTTAATGGCATAAATCAATTGAGTTAAAAGATGTTTATTTTTTAGTAAACATAAAAGAGTCTGATCGATCCACCTTTGCTTTAAATATTGTGGTTGCATTTATAAATTGTTATGTCTACACTTCGGTTTATGTACGGCGGCGCCGTAAGTTTTTACAAAGTTGTTGAAAATACCTCCATTTTAATATTGTGACTGCATTTACGATTTTAATTTCTACCCTTCGGTTTATATCGTCGTATGTTTTTTAGACGTGGGTGCTAGTTCACCTCTGCCTGCCCCTTCGGGGATGTAGGCGGGATTTATATATGTATGTATGTATGTTTTTTGGAAAGTTGTTTATACCTGTCAGGGAATGCCCTAGAACAAAAAACATACTATATGTATATAATTTATATTGATTCGATGACATCATCTGTATTGGCCAAAATTATCATGCATGCCAAAATAACCTCAAGATTATCGCTAAACTTGCGATTTGTAGGATTTATCCTAAACAAGGAAGAAAAAAGCTATCTTTTGCCTAGTAAGGATGATACATTTCTGGGTATTATTTTTTAATTCAACAAAGATGATATCAGAACTAACGTTATAGAAAAGAGAAATAAAATTAAACACTATTTACAACAAACGGCTTGGTTGACCGAGTATAAAGGCATCCGCCCGGAATGCCGAGAACGCGGGTTTTTATAACATTTTATTAGTAACAGTTAATGAATTTACACTATTTTACAAGTTTAATTAGACTACTTATATTACTTTAACTAGCAATACAGTATTCTTGGCTATACACCATAAATATATAATTACATAATCACAGCTAGAATCAGACCACTGCTTGACCATTCAATAATACCCCCACTTAAATTAAGTGTCTAGGGAGATATGGTAGCGGTGCCGGGTGAAGACATTAATGGAATAGTTACTTTATCTTATATAAATACCAAGACAACTATAAGGCGAATGCTTTATCGTGTATGAAATTTTCGGACACCGAATGGAAGCCTAGTGATTACGCCTTTAATGAAATAATAAGCTAGCTTGGCAATTTTAATATACGTAGATCTTTTTGCAAGTCGGTCGGTCAAATGCAAAATGCGCTATTTACGTACTTGACAGAGTGACCCCAATCCATGGAATACTGATGTTTTTACTGATATACTGATATATATTTCTAGTGATATTTATTTTTACGCGTTCGCGCTTTACATACTAATTCATTAAAAAAAAAAAAAAAAAAATTAAAGATTGTGATTGATAAACCTGAAGGGGTTGTAGTGTTCCCTACTAGCTAACGGTTTTCATTATTTAAATTATTAGATTCATCTCGCTGTATCAGGTTAAGTTGTGTTTCTTAGTCTTTAGACCTAAAGACCAAGACGGCCGCCTTGGTCGATGGCTCAGATTGCTGGGTATTGGCCAAGAGGTTCCGGGTTCGAATCCTGGTAGGGGCAAACTTTGTGATGACCACAAATGTTTGTTTTCGAGTCATGGTTGTGTATATGTTTATGAAGTATATTTTCAACATATATACATAATTATATTAAAAATATGTCCGTCATCTAGTCTTCATAACACAAGTGCTTAGGCTTACTTTGGGCTAGATGCTAGGTGTGAGTGTAAAAAAAAAAAAAAAAAAAAAAAAAAAGAACCTAAATAATACAACAAGCAGGTTGAAATGTTGGGTAAAATTTTGTAAGGATAATTATAACTAGTACCACACAGGCTCTGTATCAAGATTTATCGAATTTTTCACAGAAATGTTTGTCACAGGGGCTAAGTACGGTACCTCAAACTCCTACAAATCGGCACTTACCTTATTATTTAATAAGACATTATAATGATTAAGGATTTGAAAAAAAAAAAAAAAAAATATATATATAGATAAAAGGAATTAAAATATTATATATGAAAGGAGTTTATAGATTGAGAACAAATACAATATCAGCTGGCACCCAACCTAATATTGTCTTACATTTCAAACCAGTGGCCAAATAAAGATCTCAATATAGAAACCAAAAAGACAGCAACCTGTGTAGATTTCGCCACCGCACATCGGGTCCAAAACACATATATAGGTTATATACATTAATAAAACTAAAAGTAATTTACAGAACCTTAATATATAAATAGTTATATTATACCAGAATAGTTATATTATACGTAAAGACCAAATTAATATCAACCCGTTATCAAAATTCTCAAATATAAAGTAGTACTTAGTAGTTCCCACGCCACGGGTATCATAGATTATTTGAATGGAACATTTTTTCCGCGTGGTTCAGAAGTTCAATTATTTATTACTTTTAAAAAACAATTTCGTAAAATTTGTTGATACATCTACATTTGGCGCTCAAAGCACCCGTCACGCGGTTCATGACGACAGCCAATAAAATTGGGGTTAGCATCGATGTAATACGGAAGGCTGCAGGTTGCAGCAGTAACTCTGAATCATTCACAAGATTCTAAGGCATGTAGGTACTTAAATAATCGTTTTAATTATTAAATAGCTTAGATTAAATTTCTAAGAACAGCAAAGATATAATAATAACAAAATAAAAAATCTAAATAGTTATCTATTTTAATGATTGATTCTTTTTTTCTTGAGGCATACAATAAATAAAATTGATCGATACTTTAACTTCTAGGGAATATATTTGAAGTCCCTGCTGAAATGTTAAAATAACTATTAAATGGTAACTTTTCAATAAAAGCATAACTTAATCGCACTCGCCGGCCGCTGCCGCGGCACGCTCGCTTCGCTCGCTCGGCTCGTGCTATTCATTGGTTCATGTACCAACCTAACTTAACCAACTCATGTCGGTAAATAGTAAGATTTACCAAAAGGATCAACTAATATAGACGCAATAATTTGTGTAAAGATTAAACATACAAAATAAATAAAAACACTATTAATTTTTATAAGTGCTAGTCTAAGTAAGATAGATCGAATCGTTTTTAAATGGTCTAACAATATTTTTTCCGTTCTATAATAGCTCTCTATTAAAGATTTTTGAAAGTGATTTTACTCGATCTTTGATAATCGAACCACTCCATATAATTTAAGGTTATTTATTAATTTAATTAGAATACTAAAAATCAGCTTAGTGTTCTTGAATTAATGCCATGAGATAATTAAACATTTTATTAACTAAATGGTTACCAATGGTACCTATACTGTTGTATTTTATATTCGTTTCTCTAAACATCCTACAACATGTAAGCTTAAATCGCTAAGAATGAAGCTGCGAAATATAATTGTAAATCAAACGAACTTACCTGAAGTGAAGTTCGATTATAATTATATGAGCAGCTTCATTCGACGCGATTTATAAGATCCCTCCCAACATCTGTAAAGATGTCCATCCCAACCCAAATCCAGACAAATATAAAATACAAAATTACAGAATAGTAGGTAGGTTCGGGCTATAAACTATAATGAGGAAGCGTAACGGCCGGACTGGTCGAGTAGTAACGTTTATTTATCTTTTTTAATATTGCCATAGTAAAAAATAAAAATATCTTTAAAAATCCGTGCAAGGGTGACGCTTGGGGGCGCCACTACAACATGTAAGCTTAAATCGCGTCGAATGAAGCTGCTCATATAATTATAATCGAACTTCACTTCAGGTAAGTTCGTTTGATTTACAAATATGATTTGGATTTACTTTTGTAATTAAATGCCATTACGTTCGAAAAGATGTTAAAACCAAACAGAAAGTTGTTTAACGCATTCTAATTCACTATAAAAAAACTGTAGGTATTATACACAAACGCAAACTGTACAGGTAAATATGGATGATATTACGTTATATATTAACCTGGGGAATATTTTATACGGAATATTAAATTCCGGATTACAATGCAAAGTGCATTCCCCACCTCTCATCTCAGTGCGCTCGCAAATTGATTTTTTCATTTCAATTGGCCTTTCATTGCTGCTACGAGATAAATTACACCGCGGCGAAACGCTCTGCAGGATATTGTCGGGAGTGCATTTCGATTGGGTTCATTTTTGAAACACATTTTCAATTCTGTCGCCTCATACAAATTGCTTTTGTGTTGCTCAATCGAAGCACGCCAATCATTCAATCTTTTATTGATCCTTTTTCGATTATTTAATGGGTTTGCATATACAACCATCATTAACGGCTGGTTTGGTCGTAGCGAGTGGATATATAAGTAATCTCTGCTGCCTACCCCTGCGGGAAATAGCGTAACGTATGTAATAGGTTGGGGAAAAAGTTTCTTCGCATTTTTTAAGAAAATTCAAAACATTTTTTAATATAGTTTTTTTACATTTAACTAAAGTATGTAGATACCATTTTGTTCGATAACTTTTTGCCATCTTGTAGGTAGGGACATGATCCCATTGCTATAGAAATTTTGGGACTTCTCGTCAAAATACCGCGACAAGTGGTTTTGGCAGTCCTCTCGTGATGTTAACCTGACACTGCCTAAAGAATTCTGAAGAGACCGAAACAGGTGAAAATCTGAAGGTGCAAGGTCAGGACTATACGACGGATGTATTAACACCTCCCAGCCAAACTCTCTTAATTTTTCTGAGTGGCTAAAGATGTGTGAGGTCTAGCGTTATCATGATGAAAAACCACACCCCTTCTGTTGATTAATTCCGGCCGCTTTCTCTCAACTTCTTGCTTTAATCTCATCAGTTGTTCGCAGTAGAGTTCAGAATCGATGGTCCTGCCTGGTGGTAGCAGCTCATAATGAATAATGCCCTTCCAATCCCACCACACACACAGCATCACCTTGTTGCGAGTTAACCCGGGTTTCACCACAGTCTGTGAAGCCTGACCGGCCTTTGACCACGACCTTTTTCGCACGTTCTTGTCGTACGTGATCCACTTTTCATCACCAGTTATCAGCTTCTTCAAAAATGGTTCGGTTTCATTACGTCGTAATAAAGAATCACAAATGAGTACACGGTTCATTAGGTTTCTTTCAGTGAGCTCGTGAGGTACCCAAATGTCGAGCTTTTTTGTGTACCCAGTTTTTTTCAAATGCGCCAAAACTGTTTTGTGGTCAGTTCTCAGTTCTTCAGCTACGTCGTAACTACTGACATGCCGATCTTGCTCCACTTTTTCAAAAATGGCATCCATTTTATCTGTAATAGGGCGACCAGAGCGATGTGCATCTTTGACATCAAAATTTCCGGATTGAAAACGCTTAAACCAAATTTGTGCTACTCTCACAGACACTGCACTAGGTCCATAAACATCGCAAATTTTTTTCGCGGCTTGCGTTGCATTTTTACCTTTTTTGTAGTAAAATTTTAAAATGTATCGAATTTCTTCATTAGATTCACTCATCTTGGCGGTACGAAAAACAAATGAAAATCACACATTTTCCTAATTTGAATTTGCAATTATGTTCTTTTAAATTTAAACTTTCAATGATACCAAAACCAGCCAGATACAAATAGTATAGCCAAAGAGATTTTATTACAAGTTTATACATACTATAATGCGAAAAGACTTTTTCCCCAACCAATATGTATTGTATTTATTTATTGTAACCCTATTCAAGCAAAGACAACAAACATATAAATCGTCAGATCTAATCGATTAAAGAGTTCAGTGATGATAAGAAGAAGCTATCAGAACTAACGGCATTTAACATGATTTTGTTTCTGCTGTAGTGAAGTGAAGATAATAGCTAGCTTTCGAGTCAGAGAAACCCAGCAATCTATCTAACTCGACAGTAATATATCTTCACTTCACCATTGGACTATTTGCCTATGTCTTAAAACGTAACATGCGAAGCAAAGACGACTGCGTGTGAACCAAGCTTAGCCGTAACACTGATAAAAAAAAATTACTGTTGCAACTAGCTGCTGGTGTCGAAGTCTTAACTTGTTTCTTGCAAGTTGCGAAAACCCGTCTTTCAGGGGTACACATGTTCAGCTTGCTTCTGCTTAAAGACTGGTTTGATAAAAAAATCAAAAAAGCTTTTTGAACAGAATCACTGTGGGCCTTCCTAATCACTATGAAAATAAGCTTTTTCATGTTTTCAACTAAAGTTTTCGATTCTTTTTTGACGTCATATGCGAGGAAGCGAGATCATTCATATCAACTACGCCACCAAGAACCGACTAACTCCAAAATTAATGGACTGCAACTTTGAGACGTCGGTTGCCAAATGTTGCGGTTGTGCTGATTTTCACGAATTCTTGGGCTCAAACCGCGTTCACACTTTGATAACTTGGAAGGCTTAACAAGACTAAAAAGTGTTAAGGTGAAAACCAAACATTTTTTTTTGTAGGTACCTCAAATGTGATATTAATTCGATTAAACTTTGAATAAGGGACGTGATAATTGGCACGTGGCCGAAGGCACCAGATTCGAATCATGGTAAGGGTAAATGTAAATGTATGTGTGATGAACACAGACATATTTTGTTGTGAATTTTGTGTCATGGTTGTTTATATTTTCAAATGTATAATATAATTTTGGGAAGTTGTATGGCCGGGTGCAATCTTGGTGGTTGCGGATGTGTTCCGTGGTAGTAAAAGGCAGGGTTTATAAAAGTAACTGACTGAACTTCTAAATATGTACACGGTTACAATATATACAAACTGGACAGTAAACATAAATCGGAAATAATATTTATAAGGCTTAGAAAATAACCATACTCTCTAGCTCGGAATAAAATTCTCATCTAATTAATTTGACAACTGTCACTTAGTGAAAAACATTGTGTTTGTCAAACATAGACAAACAATCAAAGGCGGTCGCATTACAAGAACGCCACACCACCCCCCCACGGAGAAGGAAAACCTAGTAGAAATTATAAACATCTAAATTTGACGCGTCTACCAGACCGAGTAGTGTACGGCGCGGTAGCGATGGCTGGAGTTGGCCTTGGGCGAACAGAAGGCGCAGGCTTTGCAGTCTGCTCTGGACGATCAGAAGACGCAGGCTTTGCAATCTGCTCTGAATGGGCGACAGTATGTTCAACAAAAGCTGGTTTCACACGATCGATACTGACGACAACACTTTTGCCCTTGATGTCCAAAGTCATAGTTTTGCCATCGCTGGCACAATTAACAACTTTATAAGGACCCGTATAAGGTGGCTGTAAAGGACGTCTAACTGTATCATCCCTTAAGAAAACGTGTGATGCAGAAGAAAGATCTTGAAAAATAAAAGTTGATGGCGATGAATGTCGAGATGCAGGAATAGGTCTTACAACTGACATCTTACGACGTAGTTGTACGACAAAATCCGATGGATTGTCAATTACATCCGATGGGGTTGATGAAATAAATAACTCACCTGGCAAACGAAGAGGTTCTCCATAGAGCATCTCCGCGGCTGTGGATTTAATGTCCTCTTTGAACGCGGAACGCATGCCAAGAAGAACGAAAGGAAGTGAACGCACCCAAGAATCATGATGGCACATGAGAGCAGCCTTAAGCTGGCGGTGTACTCGCTCGATCATGCCATTAGCACATGGGTGATAAGATGTGGTCCTTATTCGTTTAGTGGCAAAGTGAATCATCAGTCGACGAAACAGGTCAGACTCAAACTGAGTACCTTGGTCTGTCGTGATGATTGATGGTACCCCAAATCTCGAAACCCATTCTCTAGTTAAGGTGTCTGCCACTTCTTCTGCGGTAATGGAGCGCATAGGCCAAACCTCAGGCCATCTCGTTACTCGGTCAATTGCTGTCAAACAATAGCGAAACTCATTGCATAAAGGTAGAGGACCAATAATGTCAATGTGTATGTGACTGAAACGACCAGATGGAAGGTTGAAATCACCTAACGGAGAAGAATTGTGACGTGAGACCTTAGCTCGTTGACAAGCCTCGCAAGCGCGTGCCCACTGCTTACAATCCTTATTGACGGAAGGCCAGACGTAACGCTCTGTCAAAAGGCGGGCAGTTGCACGTGCGCCAGGATGGCTTAAGTTATGAAACTTATCGAAAACTGCTTTGCGAAAGGAAGGGGTCAAATATGGACGTGGCTTGCCTGTAGATACATCACAAATAATGGAAATGTTTGTACCAGGAACGACGACGCTTGTCAACTGGAGACTGGAGCTCTCACGCATGTCTGATAGTTCTTTATCTGACTCTTGCGACTTCGCGAGGGCTTCATAGTCCTGTTCAAGAGCAATAGCTTCAACTCGAGATAAGGCGTCAGCCACGACATTGTCCTCACCTTTAATATACTTAATATCAGTTGTAAATTGGCTAATAAAAGATAGCTGATTTAATTGGGCAGGGGGCAGTTTCTCCCTGCGCTGTACGAAAGCGTACAGCAATGGCTTATGATCCGTATAAATAGTGACGCTCTGAACCTCCAAAATATAGCGGAAATGCTGTACACTTTCGTACACCGCCAGCAACTCACGATAGTAAGTCGGCCACTCTGTCTGCTTTTTAGTAAGTTTCTTACTAAAGAAAGCAAGAGGAAACCACTCACCATCGACTCGCTGTTGAAGACAGGACCCAATATGTACCGAAGATGCATCTGTAAACAGTCCAAGAGGTGCGTCATTAGCCGGATGTTGCAATTGCGTAGCCCTGGACAAACTCCGTTTGCAAACTTCAAATTGCTCCAGTAGTTCAGGCGACCATGTGAACGGTTTATTACCTTTACCATTTGTGGCAACTACTGCATCAATCAATGGAGCTTGAAATTGCGCGGCCTGGGGTACGAATCGACGGTAGTAGTTTAACATACCGAGAAAACGACGCACGCCCTGGACGGTTTTCGGAGCTGGAAAATCCAAAATAGCTTGAACGCGATCCTGAGGAGGACTTGTACCTTCTGGGCTGACATGGAAACCAAGGAAGGTAAGTTCCCGAACGCCGAAAGTACACTTCGATGAGTTAATGACAACTCCATACTCCTGAAGGCGTTTGAAGAGGATACGCAGATGTTCGCAGTGGCCATCCGCATATCCAACGCAGCTTCCCATCCCGCGCCGGTCAATTGCCAATGATATTACACCCAAAGCTCTTGACGATCACGTCGGGGTCACCAATTTGGGAAGTTGTATGGCCGGGTGCAATCTTGGTGGTTGCGGATGTGTTCCGTGGTAGTAAAAGGCAGGGTTTATAAAAGTAACTGACTGAACTTCTAAATATGTACACGGTTACAATATATACAAACTGGACAGTAAACATAAATCGGAAATAATATTTATAAGGCTTAGAAAATAACCATACTCTCTAGCTCGGAATAAAATTCTCATCTAATTAATTTGACAACTGTCACTTAGTGAAAAACATTGTGTTTGTCAAACATAGACAAACAATCAAAGGCGGTCGCATTACAAGAACGCCACATAATTATTTGGGAAATTTAAAATTTGTTCGTCATCTAGTATTTATACTACAAGTTCATATATTACCTAGGTACAGACTTTGGACTACATGATAGGTGTGAGTGTGTAAAATATTTATATTTAGACTTACACAGCGTAGTTTACATAATTGCAAACAGTAGGTTAGCATTTAAATTTACATCCAATACATACAACCTCGCAACTAAGACACCGTAATTATTGTTATCCTCTTCAACATTCCCTTCAGCTCTAACCTCGCAAACAAAGATATTATATAAATCTTTGTCATTATAAGGATATTCGAAAATGATACTCAGTGTCGAAACCGTAATAATAGTATTAGGAACTATTGTAACGGACGACGCGAAGACGGGTCCTATAAGTCAAGATTAAGGGTCCAAGCGTCCAAACAAGCTAACTCCGGGACTTCCTATGCAAATAGCACTTTGTAACCGGGAAATAGCTACTGTGTAAACAGGCTCCGTGCACGGACACCGGAAAGAATTTGTTTCGTGAACGATATCTTTATATAGAACCTTCTTAGGTCAATGATGTCTAAACGAGTCCTTTATTGGGGCAATGAAAGTGTAGATTCTATGCAAACGATTCTCTAAATATACGGAATAGTGTCGTAAGAAAAAATGTATGTAGGTACTGTACTCTATTTTAGTTTTTCCGTAGATTGGCTTTTATTGAATTTTTTTCAATTCTCATGCTCTGAAAGTGCTTATTTGTGCAGGATATAGGCTGCACAAAATCGAATTTTGTGCTCTAGAGCATTAACGTATCTACTCATAAATGTGTCTATATTAAAGCAAAGAAAATGAGCCATGCTGCCAAACAATAAGAAATTTAGAGATTTTATTTTATAATATTTACTTATGTGTTTTAAGACAAAAGATATTAAAAATTTAATTCAAGTAGGTACGGTGGGTTATTAAATTAATTCAAGAAAATTATTATTACAAAAATAATTTAATACTTGAGTGTATAGTATGTAGCCCAAGCCTAATATCAACGGGAAAAACAATTTCCTTCAGTATTCAAAACTGTGCTAATTTTAGTTTGAATTTTAAGAAATATTATGATAAAATACTGTTTATTTCCTCGCAATCGAAGTGAAAAGCGGAGTTAACAGAGAGACATTACTATCAGCCCTCGTCTTCGGTTCTTTACTTTGAATTGACTTTGACTTTTTGACTTATAAATCGTAATCAGAAAAAAACAATTTTGACCGAATGATAAATTAAAGTCAGAATTCACGTTAGGGCAGCCTATTAATAAAAGACAAATAGTTGTTATAGTTCTTCTAGTTGTATACTATTGTGACCAAATCAAAAACATCTAATATTGGTACGAGTCCAAGTAAAAAATCTGAGTTGTTTAGTTTGATTTCGCTTATCTAGCTTACCTATATGGAGGGAAACATAAAGTTATGCTAACCTGTATTTTGAAACATTTTAAGTTTTAATGTGCTCCTACTAATTTTATTTAAATTACACTTATTAAATAAAATTTAAGGATCGTAGCAAGTGGAAAGAAGTAAATCTCTGCCTACCCCTGTAGGAGATGGGCGTGACATAAATAATTATGTATCAAATAACACAAAACCAATTCAAAGGCTCCACAGATAGCAATAACTACCCAAATCTCTAAAATAGAAATCCGTCTACTAAGAAATTGCAAACATTGCGGATTCAAAAATCTACTGTCTACTCTAGAACCAACCCCAAGCTAAGCCGTTTCGAATGAACACAAACAGAATTAGGGGAAAATGTTCACACGCATTATCGTTTACGAAATTAAGTCATGTACATTTTCAACCCCAATGCTAAATGCTCTCCTCGCAATCTTGCGGGTTCTTTAATTTGGGCCCCATTTAAGTCAATGAAATGTCTTGTTTTGTTGGGGCCCGCAGTTTTTGCCACAAAGGTCCGTATTAACGCTAGGAAAAATAGAACGCCCGTCAGGGGCTCCGGTACGTTGAGCGAGACAATTCAGTGAAGCCAATTCTCCGTTTGAGTGGAATGTGGGAGATAGCAGACATAAAAGATGTGGAATAAAGCGTCACTTTGTAATTTACCAAGCATTTGACATGAGTACTTTCTGTCACTAGATGTGAAAAGGCTATTGTTGTAGGCGATTCTCAACTAGCCTTTTTTTGCAAAGTATTCGGCGCGTTTTTGAGTTGTGCCTCTTTTAAGTTTAAGAGTTTCTACAAATTATATCCTCGTAAATTAGAATTATGTTAAAATAAAGTAATACTGAGAGTTTTGTAAGTATTCTCATTTGACAGTCACGTCCTGTTTACAGGTTTGCGTTATTTATTGTGACAGTTTACATATATTTCATATATCACATAAATTAAGCCTTTTTTTTTTTTTTTTGTCGGAGTGGAATGCTTTTACGCACCATACCAGCCGTTAGCTAGGCGACTGGCGCGTGTGGGCCTCGCTCGGCGCATGAAGCATCAGCAATACCCACTAAACCACTCCGGTGTTCCTCCTAGCCCTTTAAGCGGGGAAGTCTGGGATCTGCCTCGCGGCAATTCACCAGTCACATAAATTAAGCCTATTTACTCCCATTTTGATAACTATATTAGGTCCCATGTAATATTGCTTATTGCAATCTATGTTCGAAACAACCTTGTTCGAAACCCACAGTAAAGATTTCTATGGGGGATGGGGATGATGAGGGTTCTGCTCCGAAATCATCACACGGAAAGTATTACATTATTTTATCAAAAAGAAGAATGGTTTATAATCTCTCCAAACACCTGGCATCGTTAGCATCTTCTTTTTAACTTAAACTCTCGAACAAGTAAAATTGGTGTAGTAAAATATCAGCAAATAAGGAGCGTTTCATAAATGACGACAGCTGCTTAGGGCTATAGCGCACGTGAATAATAAATAAGCCTCCCGTGAGGATACGAATCGCTCTTCCGAGAGATAGCTCATTGAGTCAACCTCTTTCACATGATGACAGGAACTTCCTCATGCTTTCAGTGAGATACTGGAACTCAAAGCGTCACTACTATTTTTTTGGACGGGGCAAATTTATTTTCTTTATTATTACTCACTTTTTCACGTTTCAAAAGTACTTATCGTTATTTAGTTAATTATGCTTTGCCTCCTAATGGTCCTGGATGAATGCCGTATGGCATTCAGTCCGCCAATTTTACAGGTTTTTATTTTTTGTACAATAAAGTTTTTATAAATACCTTTGACATAATCATTGAAGGACTAGTGTCGTACTTGATAGTTACATACATAAATCACGCCCATATCCCCGAAGGGGTAGGCAAAGGTGAACTAGCACCCGCGTTTCGCCAATTATGTTAAGTCCCATGCAATAGGTGGCGAGCCTATTGCCATTTATCGGGCACAAAAGTCGCAGTACATTGCCAGGACGGTGGTATAAGAGGTACGCTGCTTCCCATTCCTCATCACTGATTTATCCTTAGTCGCCTTGTACGACACCCACGGGAGAGATTTGGGATGGAGCAATTGTATTCTACTCTGCCGTCACCACACGGTTGATAGTTAACTACCCATTTATATAAATCATGCATGGAATAGTTTGCTATAAAATAGCTTTTAAGTGGGGTGATAAATGTGAGTGCTTATATCGCAAAATTGCAGCCATGTCGCTTAACCCACAGATTACACAATATGTGGGTCACGGGCCGGGAATAGGTTAAAATAGGTAGCTCAAACTGTCTGCCTTATGATTAACTACATAATAAAATATACAATACGTGCAAATGGGTATGTCCTAACAGTCTAGACTATAAGGCAAGCTTTAGCCACCCTATATCATGATTTACATACATACATACATAAATCCCCGAAGGGATTGGGATTTGGAGGGATTGGGGGTGGTGACGATTGTATTCTGCAATATATTTACGTCAACAACGAAGCTCTAGTTCAGCTAACGAAAATAACCACACTTCACAACCATCAAAACAGCGAACCACCAAAATATTTAGAACAATTAAGCACAGAGCCCCAAATTGCGTGCTACCACAAATTAGATTTCGATTTCCCTAAACATCAATCCAACATAATATTGTTGGTACGTATAACGGGGACAACAAAGCCACAAATGAAAACAGCTCTAGACTGAATGGCGGAATAAGATGCCATGTAATTGCAGTGTTAAATGTCGGAACGCCTCGCCGTCGGAATGAGTCGGAATTCAGCAGTACCGACACGCGTTAAATTACTTAGGAAAATAAAAATTACTACACAAACGGCTTATTAATGCGCAGGCAAAAAGGGCCGCTAAAATAATTATCGTCCATTATTTGAACTGTTTATTATTTTCCTTAATCTGCTCCAAAGAAAGATACCACCCGCTGGCGAGCTATTTTATTCGTGTTTTTAATGAAGTAAGACAAGATACTAATATTTAATCCAAAGCCTTTCTTGATTTTAGATAATACTATAAAAAAAAATATATTTCGAGGGTGCCTCAAATGACTTACTAATTTTTAGCAATGGCGGTTATGTATTTATTGCAGCTTAAAAATAATTTACTAGGCTTAAAAAGCTTTCATAGATAAGTTTATAAATATAATCTTGGCCTTCTCCAGAAGAACAGACTTGAAGTGGCATAAGTCTCGTATAATAATAATGTAAATATTCTTGGTAATAGGGCCGTGTGGTGACGGCAGAGCAGAATACAATTGTCACTACCCCCATCTCTCCCGTGGGTGTCGTACAAGGGGACTAAGGGTAAATACAGCAATGAGTAATGGGCAGCAGCATTTCTCTCATACCACCTAGCAATATAAATTTGTACTGCGATTTATGTGCCCGATATATGGCAATGGGCTCGCCACCTGTTACATGGGACCGAACATAATTGGCGAAAAGTAGGTGTTAATTCACCTCTGCCTTCCCCTTCGGGGATATAGGTGTGATTTATGTATGTATTCTTGGTAATATAAGGAATCTTTTCTTCTCACATATTATTAGAGGATAAAAGATCGACCTTGCCTGCTTCCTCTAAAGGCGTTACTATAGGCATTCAAAAACGTGACTTGGTAACTTTAATGAGAACAACCACCAAGATTTCTGTTGCTCCGCGTTAAGTACGCTCGCGACCTAAAAACTCTTTCAGCCATTCAAGTATCGGCGGCACTCCAACTTATCTTCATTAATCAAGCAACTTCGAAGAGTTTCAGTGCAAGCACGATAAATTTACCTTATTATAGGACTGTGTGTGACTTTCGTTACACTGGAACATGATACTGATAGCAGTCTGCCAATTAAGTATGACAAATTTCCGATTTTGATAAGTCAATTAGGGAAAATATTAATTGATATAGCGTACTGCTGGGGACGATGATTGAATGGTGTACAAACAAGAAGAATCACTGTCCACGTTGAACTCTCTGCCTATGCAAGTATTACTATTTAATTACATCCTTCAATGGACAAAATAAGACACAAATGTTCTTTTCGTGTTCTATAATACATGGTAAAAGACTTCACTGCCGCCCTATGCCCCAGCAGAGGGTACATCGCTTCGTGAATATACATTGAAAACGTACCTATTTTCTCAATAAGTCTTACTGCCGCACTCAGAGACGTTAAATAACGTTAAGTACTACGTCAAAAAATGACAATTCAAAACAAGTCGCTATTCTTGCCGGGTCTATGGTCTAGATTTGAATGAAAGTTTATGACATTAAATACTCATTAAAGTTAATTGACGTCTTTGAGTGCGGCAGTTAATGGTATAAATTGTAAATAATCAATGCTTTGATATTTTTTTTTTATGTAATGAGCTATACATAATCAAAGTTATAATAATAAACTTGGCCGTGTAGTGGCGGCAGAGCAGAATAAATTAATGTCAACTCCCCCAATTTCTACCGCGGGTGACGTACAAGGCAACTAAGGTTTATGTCACCTAGCAATATAATGCGATAAACGTGCCCGATACATGGCAACAGGCTCGCTCCCTTTTACATGGGGCCTAACATAATTGACGAAACGTGGATGTTAATTCACCTCTGTCTAACTCTTCGGGGATACATCAGCATGATTTATGTATGTATGACGTATATATTAAACATTAGACAAATAAGTCCTCCGACCGAGCTACATCTATTTAATTTACAGTGTCGCACGTCAGACTCCAGAATCCATTGTCTACCTTAACATGTTCGACATAAAGCACAAAGTCCACTTAGAAAATATGACTTACTGCCGCACTCAGAGAAGTCAAATAACGTTAATGAGTACTTAACGTCAAAAAATGACAATTCAAAACTAGTCGCTATTCTTGCCGGGTCTATGGTCTAGATTTGAATTAAAATTTTTGACATTAAATACTCATTAAAGTTAATTGACGTCTCTGAGTGCGGCAGTCTTTGTGCTAACTTGACGTGCAGTTAATTGTAATATTAATGTTGCCATACACTGTAGGCAATAAGCCACAGTCGGTACGCCTACACCATATTTGTGCACACAGCCTCCACAATTTAAGCTTCAATTTAAAATATGAATGAATTGCTTCAGTTACTCTGACTGAACGTTGTATGTTTTACCGTATACGTTCAGTAATAACTTTCCATCGTAACTATATACGACCCGGGCTTATATCAGATCAGGCGAAACTGAGGGAAAACTCCTCTTATACGGAACCCTTAGAATATATCCAGTTAAAGCCAATAACTTGCAAATGAAACCCAAATATTCGTCACCCTAGTTTTTATGGCTGAAGAGCTGAAACTCTGTGATACCCAACTTTACATCGGAGCCATTAATAAAGCCGTCGCTTTTTGCTCAATGTATTGGACGGTTTGGCCAAGCTTGGGATTTAATGAACCGAAACGACGCGTTTATCGATTCACTGACGAATGTCGTGACAATTTCAAATAGCGCCTACCTAAATATTCAATTCAAAATTATCTTAGAAAAAAATACATAGAAAACGATTGAAAAAAATTTAACCAAATTACCCAAAAAGGGTTGGTGTTGGTGTCAGGAAAGGGGCCGGCCGACTGTAAAACCTAAGTCTAATCTTTGAGTAGTTGCAGTACATTGGAATGTTGTCGTCACTCTACCCGTCAATCGGTCGCTCGCGACATGGTCTTTTCCATTACTGTTCTATTATGTATTATTTATCACTGACACTGTAAACTGGGAACATGGCAGGAAGACGATGATGAAGTAAACATTTACTAACTTACTTTTTATTAATTGAATTATCATCTTCTGCCCCGTTTATTTTTATTAGCTAGATTTGTGATTATTGTGATTGCTGAATCTAGCAATCTTATTAATTAGTCTATATCACACTTACCTACAGACAATCAAATCTTTTCAATAATATAAATATAAAACAAACACACTCACAAGTTCAGGACTGCGTAATTTAATTTTATCAATTGGGTTCCCAATTGACTGGAAGATTTTTAAAGTTCCAATTGAAAATTGTTAGATACAGTCGATTACGTCATTGATAAAGGACCTTATTAGATACCCTTTTCCTGTCTTCTGATGAATAATTTTTGCTCAGTGGAAACGAAGGTTCTCGATTTTATCACTTTCAAACTGTTTCCTGATTTATTGTGGGCCTTTTGCATAAACTTTAGAACATCCGATTTACTTGAAGAAAGATAGCAAAGTCACATACATCTGAACCGTTTCTGCATTGAAGAACTTATAATTTTAGCATGAAATGTGGTTAGGGTCGAGTATCGTTATAAATTATACTTCTGTACGTAAACTCTCTGAAGTGGGTGGGTGGTGGTAATAAAACTGTTTTATTGATGCCCAGCAAACGTTAGAAAGTTATAAACGATCCTGTCCTTTTTCCATCGATAGATTAACTTGAGACCTTATATTGCAATGTGGACAAATCTTGGTAATATAAACGAAAGCGCAATTTCTTATTTTTAATAGTTAATATTGATAATACTTATAACAGAATTTATAGTTATTCATATTTTTTTTAAATTTGGCCTGTGTCTTTCAAAATTAATAATATGGACCTGGCATCTCTATAACGATGTCGGTTTTCACACACTCGTAAAAGTTGAGTAATTATTTAAAATTATTAAAAAAATATATATATTTAAAATCTGGATAAAGCATAAAGTAAATTATACTAGTATTCATAAAGCGATGCTATTTCATGTTATTGTAAACGCTTGTCGGCAAACGTAATTAAATAAGAGATTAATTATCAAAGTACTATGGAGGCGATTGCTGGATTACCACATTTAATTACATTTGGAATCTCTTTTGAACCCTCTAAAGTTATGTTAATAATATATTATGTTAATTATAGCGTTATAAAACTTATCATTTTTATGAAACTTAACATCACATTGATTTCTTTTCAGAATGTGCTTCTTGATTTTTATAATCTACACTAATGTTATAAAGCTGAAGAGTTTATTATTGGTTGGTTGGTTAAACGCGCTAATCTCAGAACCACTGGTTTAAATTGAAAAATTATTTTTGTGTTGGATAGCCAATTTATTGCGGAAGGCTATTATAGGCTATATACCAACCGACATTAATGCGAGTCTCCTAAATAAATAAAACCTAGCTGTTTGCTATCAAATATTTTTCTACGCGAAAGTGCTCAATACTGCAGTCTTAATTTGCAGAAACAGGTCTTAAAATGCGAACGTGTGCATTTGGTTCATGCTTTGAATTTCTCGGTTTAAAATTATATTCATTTTTATGTTTAATGTAGGTAACAAATTTTTACGCAATATCACGTCTTGTCACCACAATCACAATATATATAGAATAAGTGGTTTTACTTTAGGGCTTTCATGAAGTTAAACTAAATTGGCGAAATTTAGGTGTTAATTCACCTCTGCCTATGCCTTCGGGGTGAAATTGGCATGTTTTTATGTATATTTTCACTGTCAATAGGTGTGTATTTTATATGCAACAAAGTGCATTGCCTACGTTTTGCCAACTTTATTAAGTTTGATGAAATAGAGAGCTGGCCTATTGACATTCACTGGGCACGTTTATCGCCATAGTCAATACAAGACTGTGTGGTTAAATCTACATGGGAAGGTTCCCTAAATATTTACACAGCCAAGAAGAAAACTTTCTGTCTTAGAATTATGCAGTCGGGACGTAGAACAAACTATTTGTATTTTCTTGTTGTTTACACGATTCGTTTCCCATCATTTATGCCATCTGTTGGAGTTAAATTAAGTTTTAATTACTAATGTTATCATTGGGTATAAAAAGAATTTAAATGTTCATTAATTGGGCACACTATTACTAAGTTTGTGATATAGTATTTCTGTATTCATTTGTTTTTACCAACAGCACCATAATAAAGTGGTTGCTGTAAAAAAAAATTGCAAAGAAAAGAAAAATGTTTATACAATTATTACTGATATCGCACTCTTGGATAAATAAATATTTCTTAGATTCACACATCTGTAATGTAGCCTAAAATAAGCAGCTTAAGCGCTTGTTTGGCAGGCCTCTCGGTGGGTTGCCTGCCTACCAGTTATTGTTTACAATTGGCTTAAAATACCTATAAGGATATATGCTTAGTAATGTAATCAAATTATACATCTTATTAAATTTCCTTTACTAAAGGTTAGATAGGTCAGCAGAATAGAAAAAAGGCAACCAATGAAAATCGTTAACATAATAAAATTATCATCAAAGTAATGATTAAGTACATCGATAGACAATAGAAAAATATAAGTCAACGCTCAATTATATGTTGGGTAAAATATACTAAAATATTTCCAGAAAATCATACGGGTACGGAAAATATACAGTCAACGGTTTAATTTATAACGTGTGAAAACGTAAAACGACTTTTAGCATACATAGGAGTAAAAACTTAATATCCTCTAGGGAACAAAAAGATACTTTGCTTCCCTTCCGCAATAAAATATGTCATTTCGTAGACATCGTAAGAAAATTTTATGATAGACCTATTACACTTCAACATATTGAGTAACAAGACGTTGATACGAGTTGGCTCTGATTTTGTTTTATTGCTTTGAACGATATCGACTATTATGAAAGAGGGTATCAATATTTATTTTGCTTTAACGCCATTATATTATTTAACAAAGGATTTTATGCAACTTTCAAATAAATGAACTTATCGCTCGTATTTACCATAATCCCTTACTTACCTAATACACTACTTCTGTATATTTTTTAATATCAGACTGATATTTATCGTAATTTAGCTACAAACCAAAATAAATACACACAGCTCACGAAGAATAAGTTATTGAAATCGTTTCAAAAGAAAGTACATTATATCATGTGAATACGCAACACTCATGTCAATACAAATATCATCTATACCTCATCCCGAATACAATACGTGGTGCAAATACAAAATATAGAGGGAGATTAGGAAAAATTATTATATTATGAGAACGATATCAGTCCTCTGAACGTAATCTGTGGTACATTAAATTACCTTTGCATTTAATTTCATTTATATTCGTGGAGCTTAATCAAATGCACAGATAGCTTTACATCAGTCATAAATCTACTTTAGATCCGACTCCGAAAAATTATATGAAATAAAAATTTTATGCATGCATTTTTGTTCATTGGTTTACGCATAAGGAAAAATCAGTGTTGAGGAATGGGCAACAGCGTTCCACTTATACCACCGTAGCAATGTGCTGCGACTTATGTGCTCGATAAATGGCAATAGGCTCGCCACCTAATGGGACCTAACATAATTGGCGCAACGTGGGTGTTAATTCACCTCTGCCTACCCCTTCGGGGATATAGGCGTGAGATATATATGTATGGTTAACGCATATCTGCGAAGGACGTAGGTTAAACTTATTAATTTTCATGCCGTGAGAAGAATTCTTCTTTTTATTACTCAGTTCCCAAATAATTTGGGGTAAGTCCAACACATTATTATTAGTACATTATTATGTATTCTGCCGTTCTAACGAAAAATGCAGCTGACATACTGCATTGGTAGTTTGTAATATTTGTTAACAATTTGCAGATAATTATGATGTCGGCTAAAGGTTGTTTTATATTTGTTAACTAAATATAACAAACAAATCTTTGACTTATGGGGATCGTTAGAATAAAGATATTTCGATGCTAAGAACTTTTATTGTAGGCAATATTTCGTATAAATAAAAACGTAAGAACCTAGTTTTATTTTATATTTACAAGGTATCTAAAAATTTGACTATGTTTAGGGGTTGAAAAATGTGTGTGCTTTTTGTACTAAAATATACAGCTTCACAATTCTCTTAACAAACCTACTAAAAAAATGACTACATTGTTAGTTAAACTTTGTATGCTGTTGAGTTGGCAGCGAGTGTTATATCAGCTAATTCCCTTACAGTAAGTACCTAAGTTTTTTTCAAGGTAAGTAACCAAATTTATAAATTTTGGTTCTAACGTTTAAGGAGTGTCGTAAAGTTAGGGAGGCATGTTCAGTTTTTAACCCATGTCTCTTCTTATTTTGACGATAATGAACAATGGCTTTAATAAAGGGTAAGGCTTGAAACAAATTTAAATTTATTTGTGCCAGACTTACCTCCATGACTTGTTGGTGACTGTACGTACATAAATATTTGAAGCCCTATTCTTTATAAGTTAAACAGCTTTATTACTCTAGACAGCCAACCTGACGATCGTTTTTTATTAGGTTACAAAAAATCCATTGAAAAGCTATTGGATTATTTTGATAGATTTTTCAGAGTACCCCGAAACGAAAGTCACGATCGTTAATATTAGCACGGAAAATACTCGTATTACATCGTCATGAAAAATGAGGAAAACGTCTTAACTTCAAAAGTTCTCACGATATTTATTTTTTAACTTTTTTAATCTTGATAATGTATTAACTTCTTGTTGAGATCGTGAAGTTGTTCAATTATGTTTTCATTATTTTTACTACAAAAAGATGAATCAAAAAGCTTTTTTTTACTTAAAAATTATTTCCAAAGATAAGTTTGTTTCTTACTATATAATTATAAGTTTATTTCTTTCTATATAATTTATATATAATAATATTTCTTTTTATATAATTGATAGAGAAATAATATATTTTTATTAGGTTGGTACAATTTCACGTCAACTCTCTATATTTTTCTATTATAAATCAATATAATCGCTTATAATATTTTACCAGTATTTTAGGTACATAGTAAAATAATCTTTTAGCACCAATGTAATATAATTTTAAATGTTTCGTTTTCAAGGCATGCGATCCTGCAATATATCCTAATAAAAGTAAAACTGCAATGTCCGTTTGTCTCCCCCCGCTCACGTAAGTGATAAAAATTTCAAAATGTATCATGTAACCAGTGTCCCAGGCGACACACGGAGAAATGAAGTGACATTTTTAATTAGACTTTTGACATACCTTTATTCACCTGCTGTTGGAACCACTCATAATCTGGCTTTGCCTGACTTGTATTATAAATTTGTTTTGAGAGGGCTAGAGCATAAAGCGGTTCCAATAATATAGAGATGAGGATGGTTTATCATTGGTCAATAATATGTAATTTTGACTGGCTAGATTTGCTGTCGTAAATACTATTATACATATGATAAATTACTTTTTAATCGGCTAAAGGAGGTTCTAATAACTTTCAATCATCACTAGCACCTTTCGGGTGTGTTCGATAATATGAATAAAAAGTTAGTGGATGGCTTGACGTCTGACCGATATGAATAGAAGAGAAAACATACTACGGTGACCTTAGATAATTTTTTAACAAGCCAGAAAGATGACGATGATTATGGTTACCAACTCATATCATCTCTCAATCACCGTCAATACACAAACTTGAATTTCATTTTAAATAAAAAAAATAACTACTCCTAACCTTTTGATTATGTTTCCAGGAATTATAACCTTACTCTAAGCATTTATTATAACGATGTTAACGTTAACATTTCACAGGTTGGTAAATAAGAGGAATATTAGAATTAACTACAAAAAATTAAGTAGTTGGCAACTATCATATATATAAACGTGGGATTTCCTAATTGACCTCAGAAATTATATTTAATTACACATATTCATTGCGATACTTTATTAAATATTATTTGTTTGTAATATTATAATCGAACACGTTTCGTTTCACGCTAGGCAATAGGACAGACAACATTATTTAGATGTCCCGTAGGGCAGAATTACAAGCTCCTTTTTCTTGTGAGACATGTAAGGCACGGGATTATGGACCCAAAAAATAAGTCCGTTAAAACACTGTAGTGAAACGTGTATCCCGCATTTTCGCGGCGAGACGACGGCGCCTTATCCCACAGGAAGTGACGAGCTATATTTTATCGCGATGACACAGAGATGTTAACGCTCAAAGAAAAATTATAACACCAAAGATTCCTCTATTTTCCACGGTAATAGTTATGTATTATGTTGCTAGGTGTGTGTACATTCTACACGTTTTGTTAAGCCGTTCCCCGAGTAGATCGCGTCACGTTCCTTGAAGCAATCTAGATTTTATCGTGGTACTATATATTATGCCCGCCATTTTATGATCTTGTAACAACAGTACTGGATAAATAGACCTTTGTCGTCTTCAATAATATGTCAGTGTCGTTTAACTTTAAAACATAGTTTCCAATGCGACTGTATTATGTAATTGTAATTATGAGTACAAAATAATGTAACAAGATTTCTCATTTTAATATATTTGACCATGACTATGAGAATATAGTGTGATTGTCATAGAAATATTATATTTTGCCACTAATGTTGACCACTGGCCAGCATGTCAGATACTATCTTACCAGTCGTCTTTCAAAGTTGGATTTTTAAGTTAAATGCTGAAAACGGGTGAAACGTATAACATGGACGCGTAATACTTCATTATTGCCACTTTATTATCCACTGGCACTGAGGATAATATATTTGTGGACACACATCTAATGACCAGCCTTTGCGAAAATTGCTAAGTTTACGCAATTCCTACTAGCTACTGGTACAAACGCAAACAACGTAAATAATCTAATCCAGATGTTATTTTACGAATTATACTGGGTTCTGTGTGAAAACCCTCAAGGATCAATCAAAATAAATCGCTACTGCCGGCCGGGTCGTATCTCATTCCCATCTATGAGATGTCCCATTTTCCGTACGGCCTACATCCTCAAGTGGCGACGCTAACCGACAAAAGTCAAGTTCACTCCTTACATTTTGTACTTACCGCAACCACCTTATGCAAATTACGGCCTAAACCCTTGGAGATGAACTTTGACGGAAAATGATAATCCAATCAAATACTTCGCAGTGAATGTAAAATATTTTCCCGCCACGAAATAATCTGACGCGATTTGGGTTTTTTACAGGATTACCCAAACATTTTGAGCGATGATAACTTCTTCGAGTTTTTACTTTCGTTTTGATAAGCCACCAACTTCTGTCGAAGTTGAACAAAAGCCCAGCGAAAAAATGTTGTTGAAATAAAAAGTTGCAGAAGTATGCCGGCTAAAACAATGCTTCTTGGGATTTTGTGTCCAGCGTTCGCTTCAACCTCTCA
The DNA here is from genome assembly GCA_963931975.1 of Cataclysta lemnata. NCBI lineage: Eukaryota > Metazoa > Arthropoda > Insecta > Lepidoptera > Crambidae > Cataclysta > Cataclysta lemnata. Next base: position 7,384,573 of record OZ008343.1, read on the forward strand.
CTATTTACCTTTTTGTTTGCAAAGGAAAGGTGCAGTGAATAGCAAAAGCTGAAAACTGTTTCACCCTTGTATTAAACTTTCCAAATTGAGTTTTACTCTTACCAAAATAGCTTGTGTTGGAACTCCGTGCCTCCTGTAAGTAGTTTTATTTGGGCAACTTTGTTTATTGATTTATTTGAGGTTATTGTTTAAGTTTGGGATTTGTCTCAGTGAACTACAAAACTATAATTATATTATTGTCTTCCAGCGATAAGAATCAAGTTAGTCATATCTGACGAAGGCGTTTGTGATATTATTTGTTCCTTTGTTTAGATAGTTTAATATAATGTTTTGTCGGATGAAGCAAAGATTTTTTTTTAATGTAATAAACTGATGCATATAAGTTTTAGTATGGTCCAATACAATTAATAATTAGTCTTATTTCTAAAAAGGGGCCATTTGGGTACTATCGGAAAAAATATCTATAAATGCTGTATATTCAATACGGAGTGTACAAACTATTTTAAAGTAGCCCATGACAATGATTAACAGAATATATCTCTTAAGTTTTAAATTTATTTTATTAGACACAAATTTTTGTCAATATTTAAGCCATATTGAACTACGTTCTATAATATATCACGTTTGATTGTTCACCTCCTGTTCGAGAGAGCGCATGAATAATGTTTGTGATTGCTCACTTCATAAAGTTATAAGTTGATAATAACAAAAGTTTTGTTTGTCAAAAGTCGTAAAATACATTGTCCGAAACCATCCTTTGGGATATGACACAAAGAAATGACCGAACAAGAGCGTCTTCAGTCATTTTTAACTGAGACATTGCAATACAACATGTCACTCCTCGTGAGGTGAATATAAAACTCTTTCTAAGCTAACAAGATGCTATGAGAGATGGTTAGGCAAACAAGTTGGCCTAGCGTCACACTTCAACGTAAATATTTTTGAGAATAGATATTCCCCAGAGGCACCTTTCCAAGTTTACTTGCTCCACCCAAAGTTGGCGTACTTTTGTAAAATAACACTTCTGTTTATGTTCCAGTGTTTCTGTCATAGATATATTCTATTTTATACTTTACGCAAGGTGTGACGTCAGATTAGATTGTTCATCATCTGTTTACCTATTCGCAGTTTATCTGGAGTCAGCGCAGTATGTTTCCTCTTTGTTCCTGTGTTAGTTCATTCATTTCGGTAATACGTCATCGAACCATCCACTCCCGATTGATTCATGACATGAATCAAGGACATGCCGAGAGGGTTGTAATCGCACAGAGTTGTTGGGATGACAACATTCTAATTCATATTGCTCAAAGGCTTTGCTTGGGTTATACAGCCGGCCGCCAGTCTACCCGGCCTAACCATTCCTCTTTCGGGTATGCTGTGTCCCTTAGCCGACTTTTACGACCCTGGCGGGAGTCAAGGCTGGCGTATTCTACGTTATTTTTTAGGCAACATGGAAGGCTAGATTTCTCTCAATTAATTTATCGCAAGTGGTTAAGGTACAGATAAAGAGCTGAGATAAGGATTGGATTGGAGCCACTTTAAGCAGGTACCTAATCACATTTTACATAAATTGCTTAATGCTTTCTACAAAATTATATTCATCAAAACAAATACAAATTAAATCATTAAATACAGACCCTAATACTATAATACTCGTACATCAACGTTAAATCCTTGGCATGTGATGAATAAATAATTTAGGCTTTGTTACAAATTCCCGGACCGCCCGAACAAACACGTCGCCTCCCTAATTACGAGATGCTCAAGTTTAAGTTGTAATGTTAAGAACCGGGACCAATGATACAATAACCCGGCATCTGGGGCATGACGAAGCTTTCATAATACCTAGCTATAGAACAATACATTTTGTCTCACAGGTGCGTATACCTGGTGAAGTTAAATTTGTGGATTAAGATTGGTAGGTGCAGGTCAGGAAGAGCTCGGTACAATATCATCAATACTGTGTCCCAAAGCGTCTAAGAAACATTCTTATGAAATCTACAACGTCGTATAGTAGAAGATATGTGCGTGATTTTATATTATATTTACCAATTTAAAAGTTAAGATACTATTAATAAATAATTTATTAGATAAAATGAATATTTTTATCTTCTTCTTCCTGACCTGTTCCCTGCTTATCTGGGGTCAGCGCAGTCTGATTCCTCATCCATTCATATCGGTCAGAGACGTCATCAAGCCATACACTCCCTTTTTGATTCATATCATCCATCACACCGGAAAGGTGCTAGTGATGAATGGTGCTAGTAAGGAATGACGGCAGAGTAGAATACAATTATCAACACCCCAAATCTACATCTACAATATATAATACCTATGCCTACCCCTTCTGGGATGAAGGCGTGATTTATGTATGTATGTATTCAAGGATTGAGTCGGGGCTGGCACATTCTAGGTACATTATTTTTTCGCTCACAGACCAGCATGGTAATAAAAGTTAAATTAATGTTAGATACATACATAAATCACGCCTATATCCCCGAAGGGGTAGGCAGAGGTGAACTAGCACCAATGTTAGATATTATTAGATAAATAATTTTGATTATATAATATTAGTCGAACATTAGAGTTCGTAATATCATAAAATAGTAAACTCAGCTGAATTCATATTACCAATTATTTATCCACTATATTAAATGTCAATATCACCAGGCGACAGGATATTGTTTGACAGAATAACCTATTTTCTACCTTAAAATATTTACCACAATGTTAAAATGTGAGGGCTAAAGGTAAGTAATTTTATTGTAGAGAAAATTAAACGTTCTCCGAGTCGTTCCCTCAATAATAAAGCCGCTTTGAATATGTTCAAAGACATTTCCTTTTATTAAACGTTCACGCCCCAATTGTTACTTAGATAGCAGACAGCCTCTCCATTCAGACTCAACCACAATTCATGTCACCAGCGAAACGCCTGTCGTGGATTTTTTGTATAACTGTCGTAATTAGGGTCATTTGTCAATCTGAGAATAAATATCGTTTGATCCAAAACAACACCGATGGTGTTGGGTGTTAATTAAGCAAGTGTGTAGGAATTTTAATCAAGCATATCATGTTTCGTAATTTCTGTGTTCAATATAATGAACGAGTAATTAATATCAATATTTTTGAAGTAGTACGGCATGTAATTGTAAAATTGTCGCTAGAACAAGTATTCAGAACTTTATTAGCAAGCTGTCATTAAATTGGCTAGTCAGATTGTGGGGCTAGCTAGTGGAGGAAGAGTTAATGAGCATTCCGAAGCCTCCTAAGCCTACACTATAGTAATAAGTCCCAAGTACCTACTGTTAAGCGTTCCATATCTTTCCTTCGACACTTTAGACAGTCTTGCGGACTGAAAATATACATTTATATCATATCATACAGATTATTGTTATGTAAGTTACCGAGGTGTAATATGGTCAGTCGTTTAATATTTCTGTTATCTCAAAAAGTACAAGGAATATTCAATAGTCTATCACGTGTGGCTCAAATCAGTTCTCCTTGGTTTTTAAAAGCAATATCATGTCAAAGCGGTGATTCACCAAAATTTGGATGTTAATACAGTACTGCTCACTCCTTAGGGGTGAAAAGGCGCCATTTATATATATGTTTGTATGTTAACTCATAAAAAAATACCCCAACCATATAGAAAAATATTCCTTATCAAAAAACAAAAAGTAATTTAAACAATAACATTTTAAGACAGAGAAATGCTAAATAATTATTAAAAAATTCCAAGTGAGCACAACATGAAAAGAACATCGCTCCCGAAATCTGTCATTGGAATAGCGATAATTTTCAACGCGAAATACGCCAACATTTCCCAGAGCCTCCACTCTAATTACGTTTTTGTCCGATGTAATCCAAATTCCGAAATTAGACCGAAAGTTTTACTGCACAAGAAACATTTTATTGGAAGCTCAAATGCGACGCTTTTAGTAGGTATGTTGTGTTGATTCAACGTGTTGATTTTTCTTGTCTATTATTTGTTTTTTTTCAGATAATTAATGTTAAGTACCAATATATTTATTTCCGAAAATTGTATATCAAAAGATCGTAATAATGTTGAGATTCTAAGAAAATTTTAATTTATACGAAGGGCTCTTTTATTTTCAGTAAATCAGGCACTCCTAGAAAGATACAGTGTGTATATGTGAGAAATTAATAATTTCTCGGTGAGATCAGTCTGCGATTGCGAAAACTAAACAATGCTTACTAAGACCAGTCTTTAGATGGGTGTCCAAAAAAGCCATTATCCTTACATATTCTTCATTGTATAGGAAAGGCATGAGCCCCAGCAGTGGGCACAGGACATTAAGGGCTGGTGAGTTAATTCATTTCCACACTCAACAAACACTCGTTCGAACCAGTGTAACTGTTATCGAAAACAAAACGGATTCAATATATTACAATTTACACACCGCAGTATTCCTTAAAGCGGTTATTTATTAGCTGAAAACGTTTCCGATGGCCATTAAATAAAGCGAATCTGGTACTTTACGTGATATGGTTAAAGTACCCATGCAATATATTTTATCCGTGTGTGCTTAACAACTGTAATAGTTGCAAGGCGAAAAAATACTAGCTGCGGGACCGTTAAAAAAAGTGTTTCGACTATTTGCTACCTCCATGGTCGCAATCAGCCAGTGTTTACCTTCGGCGCCGAAACCAAACAGGATTAATTCTAACACGTAGGCTCTGGTAGCGTGTTGAAATTTATAGCCCTGCCCAAAACTGGGTTAATAAACTATTTTATCTTGTCCAACATGTTTGTTGGACAAAACAAGTGCTTTATTTTAGCCTCTTTTTGCTTATTATTTGATTGTTATTTGGACATTATAAATATAAATGGGTTGCGTAAACTAAGCAATGAGGTCGATCATTGGATGGGTAATTAAAAATAAGCCGTTGGTGGTCCAGAATTCACCATTATTACCCAGTCCCACCCATCCGCACTGGGCTTGGGCTGTATTTTTTCACCGATAGAGGCGTGTGAAGGGCATATAAAAGGGGCTGGTGATGATGGTAAAAGGTTCTTTTTGTTTGTAAAAAAATTATTACAAACAAAAAGAAGTATTAAATATATTTTATCTAGTTATTGTCCTTCAGGGGCAAAACAAACCCGCGTCTTCTACGATCCACGTCATCTTGGTGCTAGTCTGTTGCCTTAACACAACTCATGATGAAGGATCATATTATTATTATCTCATCGTCGTATAGAAAGCCTCGTTATATCTTTTTATACCTTTATTTTCGTTCTCCCTAAACTCTCATAAGATAATGAATCCCGGTCAGCATTTTCTATTAAAAAAATTATAGATAGATCCAAACGCAACTTTTTTGTGTTTATATAATCAATTCACGTCAAATTGTTCATGGCACAAAATTTTACGGCACAGAAATCACAGTTGTAATTCACACTCGTCTGCTCACTAACGCGTGTCTGGGTGCGAATACGTGTGCTTTTCTAAATTTGGAGGGTGGGAGGTGGGTTTTATCTGAAGCGTTTCACCCCCAATTTTATATGAGAAAAAAAAAATCATGACCATTTATACCCCGCAATAATATACAAATTCAAGGTGGTGCCTGTGTCGGTACGCGAGCTTGGAATTATTATTGACTTGGTAACACACTTGCTAAGGCACTACTCTAGTACTCTCCAGGTTATTAGATACTGTAGTATTGACCTGAGACCGCATTAGATATTCTACTGGTATTTGGAACTAATTTCAAACTTAGTAGATCTTATTAAAATACCTCAAATAATAATGAAATGAAATTATATTAATACCTTTACTACCCTAAAATTATTATAATACCAATACACCAAAAAGAAAAGCAGAAAGCCTAAATCAATATAGTATAGAAAGAATAAATCAATGATGAGGAATGGGCAGCAGCGTTCCTCTTGTACCACCTAGCAATAGCAATGTACTGCGACTTTTGTGCCAGATAAATGGTAATAGGCTCGCCACCTATTACATGGGACCTAACATAATTGGCGAAATGTGGGTGCTAGTTCACCTCTGCCTACCTTTAAATAAAATTTATAATTCTACTAATACTATTTCGTATATAAAAAAATAAAAATACTGATTAATTACAGACAGTAAGATTTCGGCGCCGCGTGGTGACGGCAGAGTAGAATACAATTGTCACCACCCCAAATCTCTCCCGTGGGTGTCGTACAAGGCGACTAAGGATAAAACAGTGATGAGGAATGGGCAGCAGCGTTCCTCTTATACCACCTAGCAATAGTACTGCGACTTTTGTGCCAGATAAATGGCAATAGGCTCGCCACCTATTACATTGGACCTAACATAATTGGCGAAATGTGGGTGCTAGTTCACCTCTGCCTACCCCTTCGGGGATATAGGCGTGAAATATGTATGTATGTATGTAGTAAGAAAGCCCAGTAAAAAGTTGTGTACCTCAATTTTATTTCAAACCACTGAACAACTCAGACGTATTAATAGAGGAGACGTGGAACATCGACTTTCACCGATTTGATAACTCGATGAGACTTATTTTTTATCAAATATAATTTATAAACAAATATGCCTGTGATAACTTGCCTATCAAAAAGTGTTCATAGCGATTTTTAATTTAAATATAATTTTCTTACAGAACCTTCACTCTTGTGATAATCGAATGAGTTTTATCTCAATTGATAGTTTTTGACACACAGAATATGCCTGGCAATTACCTATATTGACTTACCTGTTCACATCTATATCCATACCAAGCCAACGATTCCCTTTATCTTGTTTGTCAATATTGCTACTTTTAAACTTTTTCTTACATACTCATTCCTCAATTTATCCATTCTTGTCACGGCGCACATCGTGTTGTACCAATTTTATGACTTCATTATTTTCCAGGAGCATCAGAGCACTTTAGAACCTTGTTACAATATAGCATTAATTAAAAATTATTATTCGAATTTAGTTCTTATCACGATTTACCATTGACTGGAAAGCTGCAGGAGTTTGATAAGCGCAGAACTTCACCGTCAAATATTACCTGTAAAAATAGAAAATAAAAATTACTTGAAGGTCGTTAAATAAATAACAAAAACATAAAGATATTGCTGGCTGCCAAAACGGCGCCAACGTCGTAGGAACATACATAAATATAACCATAATAAACTTATTTACTCCCAAACGGTTTGTTCACTTACTTATGTGCTTACGCACAGCCTTAATAAATATTAGGGCAATTAATCTCTAGGCGATAAATGGTTCATTTTAGTGCTGTGTGGCTTTGATCGATAGTCAAAGCCATAATTGGAGCGTGTACTACTGTGGAGAGCTCTCGGAGTTTCTCCTTCTAATGAACTTTATGGAAACTATAGTACGACTAGACTTACATAATTATGCCTATATGACCAAGCATAAATAAGTTGAAGTGATCTCTAAGAACGTATACGAAAGAATCTACATGTCCAAGACTATACAATGATATGCCTACACAAAGGAGTCTAGACTACTAATACCTACTACTACTTGTTAGGTCATAATGCTCTGCTGGCCATTCTTCGTCACTTTAAAACTCAGTTCCCTTGTAATACACCCGCGGAAGAGATTCGGAATGGTGACAATTATTATTTGTGACAGAAGACCAAATATAATTTATTGTAGCAATAACAATTAACAGGGCAAAAGTACACTAAACGGAACAAAGAAAAAGTGGTCAGAAAAATTATTGTCGTCATGCGGGAATTTCTTTTTTCCTGTAATTATTTTTCTAGTAGGTATAATTATATGGTGTACAAATAATAATAAATTAATGTCACTGTATGAGGCCACATACGTGGCGTAGTAGATCCCCATAGAAACAACCTTAGCGTGCCTTACTGTTTTTGGAGCAAGTTAATCAAGTTTAGTTTTAAGACGCGCCTTTGCTGTGGGTTCTAGTTGATATTCCTCCTTTTTTCCATATTGTCAGATCCTACGCCGACCTAATTTCAAGCCACGAAAATCACCTACACAGCTTATGGCCCTAATCAACCTACCAATCGAAATACACGCTTTGAAACTAATTCACTTTAAACTTTGTTCGAATTAAATATAAAATGATTTCAAAAGATGAATATAGAACATAAAATGTTTCACATAATTTCTACTTCGAAATAGCAGTCAGCGTGAACGTCTCTCTCTGGAAAATTGTGCACATATTTTGACAATATGGCGGCATGCGCTTGGCGCCAAATATTCTTTCCGGCGCTTAAAATTCTACATGTAAAATGTAGGAAAACTTTTGAATATATTCAATTACGAATTCCGAAAGCAGAAGAGAGCCGAAGTGAGATTCGCAATACTTTAATCCATTTGGGACTTTTCGTATATCCAAAGGAAATTACGATAAATGACTGGAAAGTTACGTCGGGAACATGGGTCGCATTTTCAAATAAGAAATTGGACTAGGACATTACCTTTCGATGTAATGAGTTACTGTATGTAAATAAAACAATTTAATAGGAATAGAACTAATCCTCTTGCATATTATTATTGTTTAAAATTGCTATGCATGCTTTTAATAGCTGTATCGGTAGTTCTTAAAGTTATGACTACTAATTGCAGGGTTTTGGTTTCGAAATCCAGCAAATGAATACAGCAAATACGATGTGCGATGAATACTGAGCATTGAATATATAGAAAAGTGATGGATCGGGCTATATTGTTATAGTGAAAGGAGAGAGAGATTGGAAAGTCTACATTCCAATAAGCTCAAGATGAACCTAAGTTTTTCAGCCTATAGTTTATCTTTCAGGGCGTGAAATGATGATTTTTAGTATTTTAATGCACTGGGCAACCTCTCTTGTCGATTTTTTTTGCTATAAGACAAGCATAGAAAATCAATCATCAATCATACATCACTATTAAAACTCACAATTTGAAATAAACATCCTTCATACATTTAATTCGAGTATCACGAATTTTACTGTACAAATCATTTTTGAAAATTTTAAAGCAGCTGCTTATTCACAGTCTTAGTGGGGCGTGAATATCGATTATGTAGGATCTGGGCCCCAAGTGATTTGTGAGGCCACATTTCCTGAAAATGGTGTTGTTTAGGCCAAAAGATCGCTGCGAGTTTTACTCAGTTGTTTTCCACAAGATTTATCACCTATCCAACTTAACCAATCTGCTGGAAATCTAGAGATTTTAAAGTAGGTACGGTACGTATCTCATAATTATCATACTCAAAGTTAATTTGTTCAAATGGCAATTTGTATTTAATTTGTAAATATTGTAGGTGTATAAACAAATAAATATATAAAAATAAAACTGATAAGTCGTTGCAAAATTTCCTTACCCCACCATTTTGTATTTAATAAAAGTTGACAAATGTGTTAACGTTATTTTCAAATCGCTGCGTTGAATTCTGTATGTACCACATATATTAAAAAGCAATTCAGGTAGTGCACCATAATGTAAAATGTCAAAACAAACAAAACTCTACTAAATCTCCAATTATTTGACAACCGTAACTAATTGTTTGACGTAGGTAGAGCATTAAGTTAATTGAGAAATATTTACGTATTGTCGTAACAAAAAGAGAAGAGAAAAAAATTAGTGCGGTTTTTGACGATGACTGTACAAGTCATCGTCAAAAACCGCACTAATTTTCTTTTATATATCAACCGGCTACAATTGAATAATTAGTAATAATGCTTGGCTATTCTATCAAATAAATGTTCATATTCTACAAAAACTAACACTAAATATTAATATGCGAAATTAATTCGTTAAGTCAGCCATGATCTGTAGGTGTGTTTGAACATCTGTGTCCTATCAGATAAGCGGCAAGTAAATAACTAAGTTGTTTGATAAATGAGTAAACCAAACCAACTAGCCCAAATAGCTATTACTTGGATAGAGTGTTACTCAATAATGTAACCCCCTTTGTTAAGCATGAATTGGTTACGATATGACTAATATTTAACAATAGTGGATTATTATTTGTACATGGTATAAATGTTAAAAATGATTTTAAAATTCATCCAACTTTATTCTATGTATATTTAAACTCTTTGCTACAAAACTTTTTGAATTAACTTATATATTTAAATTAAAACTGCAAAAGTAATACTTAAAGAAAGTCACGACCGTGTATATCTATGCAAAAGATTTACCCCCCTATTCATAATAACAAATCAGATTCTAAACACTGTTTTGAATAATTCACTGATCTGTCTCTTTTCATCACAGCGTAAACACAGTTTGACAAACAAAAACAGATCAGTTGTTTAGCTTAAAAAGTGTTTTATTAATAGGGGGGTTAATTTTTCTAGCCACTAATTTATTTGTTGTTAGGTATATAGTTTTTTTAGGTGTATAGTCTTTTTCTGTCATACTACATAGTTAAATTTGTTCATTCCAATAAAAGAACTTACCAAGTGAAGACATGTTATAGACATGTTTTACTGCCGCACTCAGAGACGTCAATTTACTTTCATGAGTATTTAATGTCAAAAAATTTCATTCAAATTTAGACCATAGACCCGGCTAGAATAGCGACTAGTTTTGAATTGTCATTTTTTGACATTAAGCACTCATTAACGTTATTTGACGTCTCTGAGTGCGGCAGAAAGACTACTATCCCAGTTTAACTTAATCGAAATCTATGTGTAAAAAGGAGCGCTCTTAACAATAATAGCACAATTAAACTACAAAGTGGAGAATTAATTCTAGAGCGATTTATTTTATTACACCCAATGGAATATCATGTATAAAGCGGCAATAAATTACACATTACCCTGTGAAATATTATTCGATATTGATCTGCTTTCACGGCCTATTAAATTGTTTAAGTTCATTGTGGAGCGTGAAGTATTACACTGCTCCCGAGAATATGTTATTATCCAATTTACGAAAATTGCCTCCTCAGTATGAGTAGGTATAATATGGACAAGTCCTGTAAGTAAGTAATATTTTTGTCGTAAAAATTTATAGGGTTATGTTAGAAATATTACTTGCCTTTAAAAACATCTTTAGAAATGGTTGCCTATATATTTTTGACACAGTCGTTTAACTTTAAAACCTAAATTACTGAAACTGAAGTCGTTTGAACAATTTGTTAGCTACTAAATTTAGATGATAAACTTTTTAACCAGTTTTAATCTATTTCATTGCAACACCAAGAAAATCCTAGTTACGATCTGTTAATATTAAATGAAAACACATGTCTTAGTATTTATATAATTCAATATGTGCCACTTTTTCGGTGATAATAAAATAGAGACTTCATACATCTGTGCAAAAATATCACTTTCGTTTCCATCGTAGTATTGTACAGGGTGCTATCGATAAAGATTGGAACAATCCATCCGCTTTTAGAAAATCCGTATTGAAGATAACGACGATTACTGACATAAATCTACGTCTAATGTAACGGATTTGTTTCACCAATCGAGGGCAGATTTATCGTTGTCTACACTGTAACCGATAACTAGGATTAATGTAACCAATTGGAAACACTGGATTGGGTTTCAGAAAAGAATTTCGTTAGTATACACCTTATAAAGTATATATTATTATAGTAAGTATATCGTTATAATGCCACATGGGTCATGTCAGAAAAATAATGTTACTTATACTATCTAAATACACAAACTTACCGCCTGCCCAAGTTACTCTAAATATATATTTTTATAAAATGTCATAAAGTTACCTTTGGTTTTAATGGATGTAAAAACTGATGTGTCAAGGTGGTAGGCTAGAAATATTCAAGGAACCCCCGAAGAGGTAGGCAGAAGTGTACTAAGTCTGCTTTTGTACCAGAGATGTGCAAGGTAAGCGGTAAGCTAGGAAAACTCCACCAACCGGATGGCTCCATTTTCGGATATAACGGAAACAATATTGGTGGATTTTTTCCCTCGCACATCGCTTAACTATTTACATATCACATTTCGCCAATTCTATTGCACCGATCAGTGCATTGCATTGCATTATCTATGGATACATTAATCGCATTATATAGGTACGCGGTATAATAATAGTAGTGTCGTGTGGTGACGGCAGAGTAGAATACAATTGTCACCACCCCAAATCTCTCGCGTGGGTATCGTGTAGTAGCAGCGTTCCTCTTATACCTAAATCTTATATTTAAATTAAAATAAGACTTATACTGCGACTTATGTGCCCGATAAATGGCAATAGGGTCGCCACCTACTATATGGGACCTAACGTAATTGGCGAAACGTGGGTGCTAGTTCATTTCTGTCTACCCCTTCGGGGATATAGGCGTGATTTAAGTATGTATGGTATAATAATAATGTTGATGCAAATAATTCACATAGTTGTACGACATTCGTGGTAGAGACAGGCGAGTGAAAGACAATCTTGTATTATTTTCAAATAATACTAAGTAAACAAACTTGACTCCATTCTACGCTCTCGTTAGTAAATTCCTAATCATTATGATACAAACAAATTATTTAACTTTATTTTCAAAATACCAAGATTTTGTTTGCGTGTGGTGCCGTAGTGACGACCGAGCAGAATACTATAAAATGTCACAACCCTCTATCTATCCTTCGGGTGCCGTATAAGGCGACTTAAATTAAATACAGCGACGAGTACCTATTGGGCAGCACAATATACTACGTGCCCAATAAATGGAAATAGGCTCGCCTCTTATTAAATGGGACCTACTCGTAACATATTTGGCGAATATATTTGGTGTTAAATCCACCTCTGCTAACCCCTTCGGGGTTAAATAGGTATTATTTATGTATGTATTTTGTTTCACCAGTCGTGTTACATTGTTACTTAAGCATAATGCTAGACCAACACAGAAACATTATTTTCAGTCAATTATTTACTATCATGTATATTAATTTCATTACTATTGAAAATAGTTTACTTCAGATGTTATTAGAGTAATGAAATAGGTGTATAAGTTTGCTTAGCGATAATAATTGTAGTGGGTAGGTACATGTGTGCCATTATTGTGCAACAACAATAAACAGCTGAGATATTAATATTTCATAGCTATTTAAATTAATTGGCCTGTTTTATATGCAAACAAATGCAACCGTTGCATTAAAGTTGGGTGCAATTTTGTAATAGTTTATTTCGTTGCATGCAAGCAAGACGAGGTGGCCGAGAGGTTAAGGCGTTGGACTGCTAATCCAATGTGCTCTGCACGCGTGGGTTCGAATCCCATCCTCGTCGGTACTTTTTTCCAAAAATCCACATTAGTTGTTTGGAAACTATTTTAGTTAGGTGAAACGGTAAGGTAGTTGTGTATTTTTTAGGAAAGGGAACGTGGCCCAAGACGGACATGCTGTCTAGAACAAAGTAGCTAAATTTATTAATAATCAATCATTCTTTTTTTTTCAAATTTTTCAATAATGAATTTTTTTTTAAATTATTGATTATCGAAATGGTTTTTCTTATTTTACATACATACATAAATCACGCCTATATCCCCGAAGGGGTAGGCAGAGGTGAACTAGCCACCACGTTTCGCCAATTATGTTAGGTCCCATGTAATAGGGGGCGAGCCTATTGCCATTTATCGGTCACAAATGTCGCAGTGCAATGCTATTGGTAGGTGGTGTAAGAGGAATGCTGCTGCCCATTCTTCATCATTGATTTATTCTTAGTCGCCTTGTACGACACCTACGGGAGAGATTTGGAGTGGTGACAATTGTATTCTACTCTGCCGTCACCACGCGGCATTTCTTATTTTATTGATCAATAATGTACCCTTGTTCCTTGTTACAAATGAAAGTGAATAATAATATGTTAGAAGTTGTTACCACCAATTAGACCTTTATTGTTCGTGCAGGAGACGTCAAAGGAAGTTTATTGACGGCTGACTTGGTCGAATGCTCAGATTGCTGGGTATTGGCCAAGAGGTCCCGGGTTCGAATCCTTATAGGGGCAATTTTTTTGATAAACACAAATATTTGTTCCCGAGTCATGATTTTGTATATGTTTATGTAGTATATATAGATGTTCAAAACATCTATCTATATACATAATTATATTGAAAATATGTCCATCATCTAGTATCCGTAACACAAGTGCTTAGGCTACTTACTTTTGGCTAAATTATGTGTGTGAGTGTATAAATATTTATTTTTTAAATGAATTTCCAATTAGCTATACAAGATTACTTTTCATTGAAAAATAAGCTTGTAAAATATTTGCTCCATTAGTCGAAGACATATTATTAACGACGGCCGTAAAATAATCGATGATGAAATACTGACGAACTACGAATAGATAAAAAAAAAGTAATAATATAATATGTTCCAAAAAGTAATATACCGAAATTGAAACAAGCCACTGTAACTATTAACAAATTCGTAAAACGAGTGTGCTCCTTCGCTAAGTAATACAATACGACACTCCTAATGCATTACGTTGTATGCTGTCATAGTAGATAAAATATAATGTCTCGGAAAATATCATATGACGTCCATTATCGTTGGCAGTGTGAGTTCCGACAGTTTCTGAAGAGCCTCACGCAGACTTAGAATTTTAGGGTTCTTGGATATTTTTGAGTATTACTTGGTAGCATTTATATTAAAACCTGGATAACCTGGATAAACCTATACTTTTGGATCCGCTATATAATTAATACGAAAGTGAATTATGTAAATACGTCGTGTGGTGACGACTGAGCAGAATACAAATGTCACCACCTCGAATCTCACCCGCGGGTGTCTTACAAGGCGACTTAATCTTAAGACAGCGATGGGTAATAGGCAGCAGCATTACTTTTGTACCACCTAGCAATATACTGCGATTTACGTGCCTGATAGATGGCAATAGGCTCGCCACCTACATGTACATGAGACCGAACATAATTGGCAAAACATAGCTAAGTGATATAACAAGAACGCTGCCGTCGTCCCTCAGCCGTCGTCCCTCAACTTTTCACCGATGACGAATAAGTTATTAGATCACCTTGTGTTCACTTTTTCTCACGAACAAAGCCAGAGTGCATCATTTTACTACAATAAACTTATATGAATCTGCATATTATTTTGTGCATACACGAAAGAGTACTTTATTACATGTGGTATTATTTTAAAACTCACTAGCACTCAAATACTACTTGGAATACCATTTTTCACCTGTTACGGCGTTCCGTGCAGTACAGTAAGATTTCTGATGCAATGTTTATGACATAACATTACAACGGTACCGAGGAATAATACAAAACTATCAAATATCACCGATCGCCAACATAATGTGCGTTATACTGCGTTATACACTCATTCGAATGAGAAAGTGTATTTTGTGATAAGCTGAACACTGTAGAAATAGCAGGAAATAATAAAAATAATGCTCCTCAACTTGATTTTCTACAGTTAATTCAAAAATGATGTCTCATGAAAATCCTGATCAATATTAAATCTGTACAAAGATTTTGGTGGTTAGAAAAAGAATTTCGAAAAATTATGATCTTGAGGCGGGAATCGAACCCGTGTCCGCTGCTATCAGGGCAGGTGCCTGACCGCTCGGCCACCCAAGACACTAATTAACTTGCCGAAATTCTTCTAACCTTTACACTTCACGTTGTAAGCCAACGGGTACCCTCGCAATGTAGAAATAAATTTCAAACATTCCAAAGCGGATATTTTTACAAATACCATGCGTTCGGTTAAGCTTGGGTTTGCTTTATAAACTATTCGATTTTAATTTAAACATTATATAAATGTTAGAAAAATTAGTACAAAGATTTTGGTGGTTAGAAAAAGAATTTCTTTTAAAATAATATTAAATCTAGTCGTACATTCGGACATTTCGGCAATTTTTTATTTTTAGAAAACACAAAATAATGCATTGGCTATATAAAAACAATTACTTTGCGATTCCCTTATCTGGTAGAAAACATCTAAATCATGCCCCCGGAAACTTAACAATAAATATATCAAACACCCAAACGAAGCGCTCCGAAAAAACTTAGAGATGTTCGCTCCTCTAAAGTCCGTAAATAAATACCGGGAGCGGCGCTAATTAAGGCCTGTATGTATGAAAAACAGTAGCAATGGCTTTTAACTGCGTGCAAGGAACAATCGTCCTTATCGTGTAAAGCACATGACCGAACATGTCTCAGCCTGCCCATTTAATGCAATTCCCAAGGATAACTAGGGAAAATAAATTGGGCAAACGGTACAATTTATAGCCGTTCTTAATCCTTGTTGACACGCACTTAACGCACCTCAGTTTGATCACGGGCAATCTATCACATTTAGTAGGTATATTGCAGCGTAGATGTGGTGATACGAAAGGACAAAGTTACCAGGTGAATCCATGTACAATAGGGTGTATGGCAGGCTATACGGTTCATCAGAAAACACCCTTAACACGTTGGACTAAGGTGCTTTCTCTTTGTTAGAGCGAAATAAGCAGTTCTCTTGCCGTACTTTGTCGTGGTCAAAATACGTATTCAACTCTATATGGAGTTTAGTGCAAAGCAAATCACAAAGACTGAACGTACCTACCCGGAGTGTGGTTGCGTAGAAACACAAGTTTCGACGGAGGCCGTCCCAGATTTAAACCAAAACTATTCTTGCCTGAAGTAATTCAATTGATAATAATAGTTTCACGAAACTACTGGCTACAGATGTCCTTAACGATGTGTTACTTAACCACAATTGTTACGAATTTCAATTGAAAAACCTAATTATTAGTTAATATCACCACATGAGCCTGTCTTCCCATTTAAGTAGGAGTCTGACTGCCGCACTCAGAGACGTCAAATAACGTTAATGATTATTTAACGTCAAAAAATGACAATTCAAAACTAGTCTCTATTCTTGCCGGGTCTATGGTCTAGATTTGAATGAAAATTTTGACATTAAATACTCATTAAAGTTAATTGACGTCTCTGAGTGCGGCAGTAAGGGCTGCTGAAGTTAAGGCGAGGTTATTTTTAAAGGACCTAGGCTGTTGGCCAAGGTCAGCATCTACTGTTTTTTTGGGGGAGGCGAAGACCTTGGTGAGCCCTCAAGCCTTGCATTCCCAGATAATTTGTTTAAGGAACCTCTTTAAACACTTGTCCTAGTTTCATGGTTCAAGCTGGATGATAGGTACAAATTTTTTTTTTTAAGTCATGCGTAATCATTTGACATTGCTTATCAGATAATATTATATATATATAGTCAAGTGCTTACTCACTGTAATTATAAGTTTAATTATTTGTTTGCTGCAATCAATGAGTCACGTAAGATTTCAACTTTCAATACATACACTAACTCTTCGTTTGTGTTAGTAAGTTTGCTTATAGCGGTGTATTTAATTAGCCATACACTGCAAAGACGAGGTGGCCGAGAGGTTAAGGCGTTGGACTGCTAATCCAATGTGCTCTGCACGCGTGGGTTCGAATCCCATCCTCGTCGGTACTTTTTTTAGACAAATAGTGTAATTAATTGTTACACAAATAACATGCTCAATTATAATTATATTTTTGTATTAACAACAATAACAACAACAGTAACCTTCGTGGCCAGGTTGACAATTTGCATATTTATAACTGTGTTTGATTCTAAAAATTTATTACAATAATAATTATATACTTTTGGTATGTGGTGAGAAATAAACGTTTATAATTATTTTTAATTAGTTAAGTACAATAAATAATAGATTTTTTACTATTTGATTTTAATTTTAACATTATATAAATGTTAGAAAAATTAGTACAAAGATTTTGGTGGTTAGAAAAAGAATTTCGAAAAAATTATGATCCTGATTGCCGCCTCAAGATCATAATTTTTCGAAATTCTTTTTCTAACCATCAAAATCTTTTTAGATTTTTTATTTCAAACACAGTACAGTCAAGGCCTATTTCTCTCTATATACAAAAAAAAAAGAGTAGCCTGAAACTTGACTTGCCCCGAAAAGGAAAGTCTCCATTATCGGAATCCGACAATAACAGTCAAGCGATAGTTATTGCTTCAATAACAATAAAGAGAACGGAAACCCCGCATAGAACTATTGATAGAAGACAAATTTACTTCCGAAATATACCCACCGGCGTTCTGTTCGCATGTGGAATTCTAAAACTCACTAGAATGTCCTCATCGCGATAGAGGAGCCCGGTTCGATGCATTCGAAATCGTCCAATCAACTGCGGATTACCGCGCGGTTGTGAATGCTCCAGACCAATGCTTGCGACGTCACTTCCACCGCAAAGAATTTTACTAACGCTTCAGAGCTGGGGTCGAATTTGATTTTTCAGTGGTTGACGGGGCTTGGTTGAAGTATGCATAGCTTGTTCTGATTCGGTGTTAAATCACAAATAATATTCTGCTAGTTCCTAATGTTTTATTTACTTTCTAACCGACGAAAAAACGGAGGAGGTTACTCAATTCGTACCCGTATGTTTTTTTTAGGTCCAGATTTCTATTTACCAATTATTATTATCGGATCTGAAGGTCTGCCTACAATTCTGTATTTTATTACATAGTTTGTAGTAATGTACATCGATTACGAAAAGGATCACAAATAAATAAAAATGTGATGTTTTTTAATGTTGTATACTCCGATTTTTGGTGACTTGTTTTAAGCCTGTTTGGAAGGTCCTTTAAAATCAAAGCTCTTTCTAGTGTTAATTATTGTCATGCTATATTATGCGCTCGATTACGCGGAGGCTGTAGCGCGCTCGGCCTGCGATTTCATAAGCTAAGCAATTTTATTTCGAATAGTGTTGAGTCCATCTAGTGTAAACCCTAACATCGCATAGATACATACATACATAAATCACGCCTATATCCCCGAAGGGGTAGGCAGAGGTGAACTAGCACCCACGTTTCGCCAATTATGTTAGGTCCCAATAGGTGGCGAGCCTATTGCCATTTATCGGGCTCAAAAGTCGCAATACATTGCTATTGCTAGGTGGTATAAGAGGAACGCTGCTGCCCATTCCTCATAATTGATTTATCCTTAGCCGCCTTGTACGACACCCACGGGAGAGATTTGGGGTGGTGACAATTGTATTCTACTCTACCGTCACCACACGGCAAATTATTATTAATATTATATGTCAAAATGATATATACATGTAATACATACAACAGAAACTCTTGTATCTTCTCGCCGAAGAATTCTGGCATGTTTTTATAGTCCGACATGCTTCTAACGCACCACACATCACTAACTCAAACCAATGAACTTTAAAATGGCCAAATCAAATTTTAGCGCCATTTAAAAAACAACAGAATACCTTCTCTATTCAGCATGGCAAGACAACAGAAAATATTCAAATGGAAACAAATTACTTTCTGCCCTGCGGCATATTAATTGCTTTGTAGGTATTTTGTTTACCTTTTACAACGCGGTCATATTTTTCGAAGTCGCTGTTTCGTGTAATTACTAAAGGGAAAACGGATACGAATCGAGAATCGGGATTACCATTCGCATTGCTCGTTTTTGTGGTTGGAACAATCCACGCGCCGCTTGACCCAGTATTTGGCGTACAGTGGGTCCACTTGTTCTAGTTTATTTGATTATTTTTGTATCGGAAACTGTTGGTTACCAGTCTACATATTGTTTTAAGGCTCACGCCGGCTTAAACCGTTGCCTGTTCGAGATTTATAGCGCGAAAATCTGGAAATACGATACCCAGATAATTGTCAATTTTGCTCTCAGCAAATACTCGTACGTCAAAAGTATTGTGTTGACTTCTTTCATACACACTCAAGGACTAAGGATAAAAGCGTACTATAACTAACTAAAAATTGACTCATCTATCTATCACTATCTTCATACATTTTTAATTATAATAATTACAATAGTAATAGTGGTATGTATGAGGTTGAGCATGTGACGAAACGATAATTAATCTAAGCAAGTAGTTAGAATGAAGAGGAGAAATTAATTGTAATATGAAAGCAAAATTATGCAAGCCAGCTGATATAAAAAGGAATAGAGAGAAGAAAGAAACAGGGAATACATTAAAAAAGAACAACCAAGCAAAATTCAAGAAAGAATATTATCTTGTTCAGAGCTCTGGATTAGCACTTTCGTAGCCTAGGCAATTAGTTACGGACAACTGTTACTAAGACACCAGCTGAGAAATACCAAGTGTAAATTATTGTTCGTGCTTTCCGTTTTTGTTATCTTCGTAGCTGTCTTAGTAAAACTAGTTAAAAACTTATAATCTTATTAGCTACACGTAGACCTTCTTAAGTAATAAGTAATTAAGTAGGTAATAAATATGTTGCATTGTATCCTTATTTTTGCATTATGCCAATCCAATTTTGAAATATGGCTGATAATTAATTAGTACAAAGATTATGGTGGTTAGAAAAAGAATTTCGAAAAATTACGATCTTGAGGCGTGAAGATCATAATTTTTCGAAATTCT
The DNA here is from genome assembly GCA_963931975.1 of Cataclysta lemnata. Lineage (NCBI taxonomy): Eukaryota > Metazoa > Arthropoda > Insecta > Lepidoptera > Crambidae > Cataclysta > Cataclysta lemnata. The sequence goes on from OZ008343.1 coordinate 7,404,907, forward strand.
TTTTCTAACCACCAAAATCTTAGTACTAATTTTTCTAACATTCATATAATGTTAAAAGTTAAAATCGAATAATAAATTATTAATTAAATAGCTATATGAGATATAATTTTTTACCTTTATTATTTTATTATTTTACCTTTATTATATACTTTATTTATATTATGAACAACGACTGCTTCTATGCTGGCCTGGGAGCGATCAAATAACGTAGAATAGGCCAGCCCCAACTCATCCCATGGGTGTCGTAAAAGTCGACTAAGGGAGATTGCCCGGTGTAGACCAATAAGCACCTTGGGGCACCCAAATGGTGGAGGGCAAACCACCAACAACAGCGTACCCAAAGAGGGTTGGTGTCAGGCAGGCGGCCGGCTGTAAAACCTAAGCCAAAACCATGGGCAGTATGGATTAGAATGTTGTCATTCTAATCACTTTCTCCGTTCATGGGTCTCTCGACATGGTCCGTTCCGTCTCTTTTCTATACATTCATTCATCACTAGCACCTTTACGGTGTGATGGATGATATGAATCAAAAGGGAGTGGATGGCTTGATGACGTCCGACATATGAATGGAAGAGGAAACATACTGCGCCGACCCCAGATAGACTGGGAACAGGGCAGGAAGAAGAAGATTTATATTATGAACAAAAATCTTAAAAGTGACTTGAGCCCTTTTGATATCCACTCAATATTATGTATTACGACCCAGGTATGCCTATTTTTTATATTTACATTTTAGCGATTCGTCAATGTTCTCTGGTGTTGTTTGGATTCCAGACGTATTGTATTGCAAATATAACAATAAGTATAATATAATACATCAGTTTATGGCAAAAACATTATGAATAACAACGTCTCGCCAAGAATACTTCATTCACGGCCCTATAACTTGAAGACAAATTGTTGCCTGTCCATGATAATAAAGCGTACTTTATAGGCACTTCTTTGAATTTTATTTCCATAATTTTTGATATCTGGGTATCAAAATTCCGACAGAGGTGTTAAAAGGTCGACCGGTTGACCCCGGCGGTTGTTCAGAACACCTCCTTGAATGTGGGTATTTTAGCTCTTTAAGATTAATATATCTCCCAGACAGAATTGCTAAGTGGATAGCGGATTAATTACTAACGGATTGAAGAGATGTTAATCATCACTGGTTAATAATTAAGTTATATATACACTTGGGTCTCGGCCGAAACCGGAGTCATATTTAGTTTTGAGAGAAGCTATTTATATGGTTCAGGCTCGTACCTACGATTTGTGTTGACTTTTTACTATATTTCAAAAGGCTTTTTGAATTGTAAATATCACGTGCAAGCTGTGATCTGACGAGGCGTTTTAGAAAATGGTATTAAACGCCTGTGATGTTAATATAGCAATGATATTCTAGACTATAAATTACCACAGCAGAGTCTAGAGTCTTTCTTTCTTATATCTTGCTAGTCTAGCTTCTTTTTATTATATTATATTCAAATATACAGTGTGGAAAGAAAGCATGGGCCTTGGAGGGAAAGTACCTTAAATCTTTAAAATAGCTTAATTTCCTGAAAGAAAACATTGCTTTGTTTTTAAAAATAAACATAACAGCATTTACAGATTTCTCAAAAACTTACCTGAACAGGAAATCGAACCCACAAAAAAAAATTAAAAAAAATTAACCTCGACATTTTATTTTACTAATCGATGCAGTCGATGTTATCTAACGATAATTTTTCTCTGATAAACATAACATGGTCATATAAATAAAAACACATGAAATTTGAAGTTTATTTTACTTTTACTCTCGAATACTCTCAATCCTTACGAGAATCTTATTTTATTAGAATTGAGAGATGCATAAACAAATATGGAAGAAAAGTATCACCTAGAAAGAGGCTAATAATATAACTAATAAATTCCATATCGAAAATGTGCAGATTATAATATGGTCTTCGTAATAAATGTTCTAAGTTTATCACCATTTGCGCCATAACTTTCCTCGACGGTATTAATTTGTCTATTCGGATACCTTTCACCATACCACTGAATAGCTAAATTGTAATTATTGTAGTTTGAAATGTACGCTTCTATTAAATCTAATTGCTCTTGATACACCAATATATTATGAATTAATAATACGAAACACTTATTACGAAATGGTGGCAAAACAAAACCAAATCAATAAAAATTATCAAGATGTTTGTTCGGATTTCAAAATCGCCTTAAAATGCTTAACGGTTAACAAATTAAACGCTCCATATTTCAAACTTTCTTTTTTCAATTCCAATTACCAACAAAAATCGCGAGCAACCATAAAAAATTAAGAATTTGATTTGATTCGAGAGCAAAATAAATGTTAGATATCAATGTTTCTTAGAGAAAATTTATCGTTAACATCGACTGCATCGATTAGTAATTTTTATTTTATTTTATTAGTTGGTTCGATTCCCTGTTCGGTTAAGCTTTTTGAGAAATCTGTGAATGCAGTTATGTTTCTTTTTAAAAATAAAGGATTTTTTTTTTCAGCAAATTGAGCTATTTTAAAGTTTTAAGGTACTTTCCCTCCAGGGCCCATGCTTTCTTTCCACACTGTAGATAGACTCTAGGTGCTGTTAGTGACAAATGTAAGTGTGGTGAACTCGGACATAGTACTATAGTAATGGTTTTTGTGGTGTATTTACTGTATTCATATTAAATATTTTAATAACATCCACCATTTAGTATCCGTTATACATAAGTTCTCGAGCGGGCTTATAGTGGGCTAAATGTTAGGAGTGACTGTAAAAAATAATAAATTGTCTCATTCATACTGTTGTATACTGTTGTATTCATACTGTATGAATTAAATATCTAAAACTACATGTCTTATAGATCAGTTTATTGAATCTAAAATTAATTTTACTTCGGAAATTCTCAGTTACATATAAAATGTTTACGGTTACTTGCGTTGTGCTGTTTCCTGTACTTTATTATCCAGCCAAGCTTAATGCCATAACTTTATATACACAACAAAGCAAAACATTTGTAAATGTTATTTGCGGTGAAAGATCTTCCGAGTTGGCTTCTGGATCCGTGTTCAGAGCCAAGTTAATTTGTATCAAGTTCTTGGGCAATAAAACTTTGTAAATATTAATTTGGCCCAAGCAAAAATGTTACATTTATTTCAAGAATTCGTCGCTTTCGGGAATTTGTAGTAATACCTACAAACGTGTACGATTAGTGAGGTATCTTCATTACATTGATATTCATCATAACCAACTTTATTAGACAGCAGTCAAGAGGCCTGTTTTCCATCATCATCATTATTATTCGCCTTACCTCCATCAATAACAATATTAGTTTTTTTGCCGTTATATTTTCTACTGTTTCAGGGCAACAGGGTAATCAGGTTTAATTCAGTTAAGTTCATTATGCTAAAAATAATAATGCCATGGCAGGGAAATATTATTAATATTATAAGTAAGTACATGAATCAATAAAACTAGTACAAAAGGGCTAGAAACCCTTGTATAAATTAAATAGAAACTAATATGTTTCAATTTAGGCTGAAACAAACCGAACAAAAAGATTGCATTTAAATAAATCACGACAGAAACAAACGTTAAGTAGATAACCAATTCCAGCACCATTAGCGTTATTTCCTTGCGTATAGAAAAATGTTTTCGGTTACGTACCCTTGAGCGAGACCTTTTCTATTCCACCCTGACAAAGATCATCCAAACTGAATTTATCACAAAAACATTACAGACACGACACAGTCTAATAAAAGAAAAAATAATCCAAAGAAGTTGGTCATTAATCTTGCAAAGATTTTGTCAAGCCTCTTTCTGTTTGCACCCTCTTTGAGCGTTGCGATGGCTTACTTTATTTCTTTGTGAAGGAATTGTAACTACTTAATCTTGGAGATCTTTATTAACATTTAAAGGTTTTTTTTAAACATCAAACCAAATAGTCAGCTTTATGGGCTAAGTGGCTTGGTGACTTTCGTTTTCTAAAGTTTTCATTTTGATAAGTACTTTAAATTCGACTTGTTAACGGATTATCCTCTTAACTAATGGTTGCTATTCAACCAGAGTTATACCAGGTAACATAAGGAGTAGCAAGAAATCCACCAATATGATTGCTCTAAATTTCGTACAGGATAAGTATTATTGGTCGGTTAATTACACGGACATTTCCGCTGAAAACGCGATCTTTTTGATTGTTTATAATTTTTATAACAAACATTTGTGGTCATCACAAAGTTTGCCCCTACCAGGATTCGAAACCGGGACCTCTTGGCCAATACCCAGCAATCTGAGCATTCGACCAAGGCGGCCGTCGGCCAAGGATAATAATATAGATACTACGGGTGTCTATTAGAATACAGATTGATTTGATATCGATTTTCATTTTACCGAAAACTATTCGATGATTTTTAATATATTTTTTTTCAGTTAATCGAACTTTTAATCTTCGCTGTTTTATATAATCGAAAAACGTTTGTTAAAAAAAACTTTTAAAGTTTTTTTGATTACCAGAAAAACCGTATATCGAACTTACATTTCGTAAAAGTACTAAGTTATTGATGAAACTATTCGTAAAAACACGTTACAATTTGTGTCGAAACCCATAATACTTTTTCACATAACAACTCTTTATCGCAGTAACGTTTCATCGAAATCATTACATTAATTTGATTATCAAATATGTTTTCATTTTGTTACCCCCAAACATATTCTTGTTTTATTCAACTATGCAACATGCACGCAAGCATGCAGCATGTAGAGCAAGCATGCAACATGCAAGCAAGCATGCAGCATACGCCAGCAAGACAGAAGCCAGCAAGACTGGCTTCTGTCACGGCTCCGGTGCTGCGGGGCTTCGGCAGTCCCACGCGACCTCGCGACCTTATCGTCGCAGATGGTTTTTGCCCACCACCGCAAATTCGGCTTGTTGGCCGGCTACGCTGGCCAGCCTCAGCCGCGACGACGGTGGTCAAAAACCACCTGCTCCTCAGCTCGCGGGCCGCCTCGCCCCTCCGCACCTACGCGCTTTTATATTGCACTCTAGGGGTAGGGCAGATAAGACTACGTGGAGTCGGGGTAAACTGAGTCGTTTTTTTACTCTAAAAAGTTATCATGAAATTGTATTTTCGATGTTCATTGATTTTTTGCAGTAAAAATTGATTTTACCATTATTTAACAAACTGAAACTAAACCAAAATATGGGTAACTAAACTTCGATGTAACTTTATTTCGATAAATTGTATAAAACATGAAAAGAAATAAAGATGAACTGTGTTCGTAGATAATAAATATTCGAGGAAACGAAAATGCGATGTAACCTAATTCTAGGGTTTTTTAAATATTGAAAAAAAAGTTCTGCGCTTCGTTTTATGGGTAATGAAAATCGTTGTAATTAATTGCGATAAAATGACGGATTCCCAGATACTACAGAAGTCAAGTCATGCTAAAGCGTAATTAAATTGTAGCTTTGATGTTCTAATTTTGTGAAATTTATATAATGTAATATTTTTTTTTATATCTATTTTTATCACAATAAACCAAACCAAAAAATATTAGTTGTGTTATTTCTCCCGTGTCTTATCCATAAACACAATACTTGAGAAGAAAAGGCCCATTTCGGGTCTACATGTTTAAATGTTGCAAAGAAAATACCAGCACTTAGCTGTTATCAAAACAATCTCGCTTTTCCAAATATCGAAAAGTCATCCAGTGAAATAGAAAACATTATTTCATTACTGTTAACCCTAAGGAGAAATCATAATAATCTATTTCCAAAAATTATTCACAGAACACCGCAATATTATTTCGACGACATGGCCAAATATGTTTTTTATTAAGACGCGAATGCACGATGTATGTCCACAAAGGAGTAAATGATCCCCCAGTGTTTGCTTTTATTGTGGTCGTTTCATATCCAATATCAACTTTAATAATAGAACTATTGTTGAAACCCCGTGGCTCAACAATTTTTATTGAATCCCGAGAAATGGTATCTTTAACATTTCACAAATAATGGAACACTATAGTGGTTAAGCCGGTTACTGCATAATAACAATTGATTTAATTACTATATTGACGTTTTATTCATAAATTACAACATAGTACGAGTAACTAAATAGAAAATATCTAATTATTGTTCTAACTAAAACTTTGCACTAAATGCCTACTATACTATATAATAATCCAACTTCTTTACCTATCACTTAAGTGACACACGAAGGTTATAAGGGTTAATAAAAAGATTAATATTGTTGTACAAATATTAAGGGCATAAGATAATCAAAAGTTACGTTTGTTTACAATCATATTATCGATAACATATAAAATAAAAATAATTATCTTGGCAACCATTTTGCCACTGCCTTAGAAAGGGTTAACTACGTATTTTCTTTCTTTCTTAATAATCTTGTATCCGCAACACAAGTGCTTAAGCTGCTTACTTTGGGCTAGATGTTAGGTATGCCAGTCAAAAAGGATATAATATTTTATATTAGATATAAATTCCGACCATATACCAATGTTTTATTTGAACGTGAAACGTGTTTTATTTCTCAACATTTATAGATGATTTCTTTATGATGAAATGTTTGAGATAGGTCACTTTTCATTTGTACGTGACAGAGCAGTAGACTTTCAAAATAGAAATCTTAGTTATCATAATGTACGTGACCAAAACACTGCAATGAAAACAGAACCCCGTCCCAGCCACACGTAACGTTACTAAAGAAATACCATTTTATATAAGGAAAATCTACGCGCTAATTCAATCTCGACAAAATCTCGTAGTAAGGCCTCTGTATTGTTCATTTTATGTAAGTTATTGTTGAATATAACAATTAAGGTTCAATACAAATTGTCAATTAGATTTAGAGTTGGCGAATCTTATAATATTATGGCCATTTTAAGCTACTAACATCCTAAAGTAAGACAAAAGCCCTTCCGTCCACTTGTCCCACCGCCATCGACTCCAATCCTTTAGACGCGTAATTTGTCCCGCATTCTCGTTTATTTGTCCCGCCTTATGTATTTTCCTTCCCTTTTAGCTGCGGGCAATTCTGTATAGTTATACGTATTAGCTTATATCATATTACTTTGCTACATAAAGTTATCAGTTCTATGTTTAGAATAATATGACCGAAATTATTTATTCAATATCTTTATAGATCACTGCTCTGGATATTAACTAGGATGGTTTTTCATAATATTGAAATAATATCTGGCCCACAGAGTGATATTATGTAAAAATAGATCATTTTATGCTGGACTTTGGAAATGTTCAAAAATACTGCAGAGCTTTAACTAATTAATTTCTGACTTTGGCTTTGGTTAACTGATCCACCCTGATTAACTGGTGAAACTTATCCCGCGGGATCAGTTGTCCACATAAATATTTTTATTATTTTTATTTAGTCAACTCATCCCGCTTGAAAAATAAAGGTAAAATGTATTGTATTATTTGAAATATTTGTACATTCATGAACAAAAGTGTCTGGGGAGAAAATTATAACTTGGCTATAATCATTTATAAAAAAATCACAGTCGTTTGATTTTAGTACTAAGTTGGCCAGCTATCGAAATCACATGACATTACCAGCCTTTGATTTTCTCCACTTTTGGACCCACACAGGCCCTCCATATGGTGGTATATAGATAGAATAAAATGGATTGTTGGAATAAATATAATACCACCACGATAGCCAGATGCGGATTAGCGAACATAAACGACTGCGGATGCAGTCCGGGCCAACGACTTAACATGGCTTCCGAAGCACGTGGGAACTTGATAAACATAATGTATTTCTTGTCACCCATCATTAACCTGAAGAAGCAAACGTTGCTTAATGTATACAACTGCAGGTCTAGCCACTGCGTAATCCAATTCCCTGATCACCTACCCAATGACATCTTAGTTAAATTACCAATATTTTTTGTGGGTCTTCGGGCCGTAAATCGACAATAAATTGAGTAATCTTGGCTTCCGAATCGTCAATCCCCTTTCCAAGCTTTATTGACGTCGACATGCGAATTCACATATTCTCAAGGAAAATCCTAAGTCGACGTGACCTCAGAGGCCAATGTAAGTACAGGCCCATTACGCAAAATTATGTGTTCTTCAATAAATCGATGGAGGCGTAAGCTTTCTGGTGAAACGAAACTTTTTAGAAGGAGTGCTACTTAATTCGTAATAGGTTATTTCACTTGTCAAAACTTTGTTCTTGTTCGGCTTCAGTTCTATTTTTGAGGGTTTTGGAGTTTTCTCTTTGTAAAAACATCATTGTATATTTATATACCTACTTTATATCACAGAAGTTTTATTTACTTATGTTAGTCTAATGAATTTTTACATGCATAAATCACGCCTAATTATCGCCCACGAAGCAGGTAATTAACCCCCACATTTCACCAATTATGTTTGGCCCCACGAAATAAGAGCCTTTTGCCGTCTATCGGGCATGCAAATCGCAGTACCTTTATTGCTAAGGCCAACGCTGCTGCCCATCATATTAGTCCCCTTGTGCGACACCCACGGGAGAAATTGCGGATGGTGTAATCTGCTCTGCCATCACCATACGGAAGTTTTAAAATAACACAAGCTAAAGAAATGAATGCCTAGGCAGTAAGGAATTTTTTTTCTTTATATCTGCAAGTCAGATGGGATGCGGGAATCTAATCCGTGCCCTTCGCAATGCGGGCGGCTGCCTATACCAGGGCGTTAATTAACTTGCCGAAATTTGTCTAACCTTTAAACTTCGGGTTGTAAGCCAGCGGCTACCCTCGCAATGTTTCTCACATCCAAAACTGGTATTTACCTATTAATTTTTATTATTTTTATCAATAGTATTTTTTTACAATCAACAAAATAACAAATCTTGAGCTCACCTTTTTTAAATAGGCTTTTGTTAATGAAGTTAATAATATTCTTATCCGCCGAGGAATTCTAGATGATCAAACCGTGCTTTCCTTCCTCAACTCTTGTCACTGCATCTTCTATTAAACCAGACCTCTCTTATCACATTATTACACAACCATTCGCTCAACCTTACCCCAGTCATGCTCTGCGTAGTGGAGTAATTTTGTCGGATCCGCATCGCACATCTCTGGTGGAAAAGCAGCCTTATCCCCGAATACATAAAAGCTACTCAAAGTGTCAGTCCTGCTTTACATTTTAGTATTGTCATAATTGGCGTTTTTCCATATATATTTTAACAAGTTTTGACCACTAAACTTTATAAGCAGTGCTCAAAATTTCAGTAGCGTTTCTGTATTCGGGGGTTGCACTGTTTTTATTTCTATTTCGTTCGTACTTCTTCTTCCCTTTCAAACTTTCACTTTAATTCATCAATGTTAAACACGATCCTTTAGGACACCTAGCTGCTCAAAAGAGAGTGCAAATATATGTGTTTACAAAAGAATGTAATCATTTATTGTTAAAAATAAAAATCCAATAATCACTATCTAACAAATTTGAAAAACTGTGACGAAAGCTCCCGATGAATGGCAATACACTGGCCCCCTACCACATGAGACATGATAAAACAAAATGTGAACTGTGTACCTCTTAGGGGAAAAAGCGATGATTTAATATTTTATTTTGCAAAAACATTCACGTTTTATTTTGCAAAAACTTTCACGTCTTATTTTGCAAAAACTTAAGACATGAAATACAGTCGCAACTTGAAATAAGTCTTAGCTTTAGACGAGTTATTTCCCACGCCTGCGGCATGTCGCCATTTTCACTCAGACCTTCCACTTCTACCGCGCAAGAGACAAGGGAATTTCTATACCTTCTAACGTTATTATCTTTGTCATGGAAATGGCCACGTATTAAACACGCCTGGGGCAGTGGAACTTTCATAACTTTAACGGATTGTTATGCGACTCACTCTAGTTCATTCCCTTAGTAAAGTAAGATGAATCCTCTGAAGTAATACATACATTTAAACTGTTGATTTCTTTGAATTAAGATAAAGCTAACGTTGTTTATTTTAATGTAGTATTGATATTTGTGTAATTATTGTACAGCATACCAATCAATATTCAATAAACATTATTGATAATTTATTGGTAGGTACGTTATCGTGTTGTCACACGTTGAGCTACCGAAACAAATTAATTAGTAAATTATGCACTGTACGTAAGTACAAAATACGCAATAAGACCATTAAATATATTCACCAATTTGTAGTGCAATATTCTTATTCGTCGACGTTTGTTGTCTTCGTCGCACAATGTAGAAGAAAACAATGTAAAGCATGCTGTTTTGATTATAACGACACTTTAACAAAACAAATTGTCATGAGAGGACTTTATGTGGCTACGATAATTTTAAGCTCCCATTTTAGAGTAGATGGGGCGAATTGGTGGCGGATGCACGAAGCAGCCTGAAGTTAGCTAACTGTCGCTATATAACTCACGTCTCGCCGCACTAACTATTTGTAGGTGTAAATTTGAGTTCTAACTCAGCGATGTACTCATGAATAAGCAAAGCAAGTGATTAAACAAAACGACTAGTAACTTCCATGTCCTTTTCATAATATTATGATTTGAAAATTTCTACGTTTAAAAATTGATTGAATGGAACAATCTTAGGAAACCATTATTATTTCCACAGAGTAATTGGGAACAAGGCAATAATTTTTGTGAAGACACTAAACAGCGTGTGTTTTTATACGGTCCTTCTTGAAATAGTTTTTATATATGTACATAGAACACGAAGCCGTGTGGTGACGGCAGAGTAGAATACAATTGTCACCACCCCAAGTCTCTCCCGTGGGTGTCGTAAAAGGCGACTGAGGTAATCCTCAGTCGCCTTGTACGCGCTGTACGCGCCTTGTCAGCGATGAGGAATGGGCAGCAGCGTTCCTCTTATACCACCTACCAATAGTACTGCGACTTTTGTGCCCGATAAATGGCAATAGGCTCGCCACCTATTACATGGGACCTAACATAATTGGCGAAGCGTGGGTGCTAGTTCACCTCTGCCTACGCCTTTGGGGATATAGGCGTGATTTATGTATGTATGTTTGTACATAGAACACATTGCTTTTTTAACAAACTACACATTACATTTTATAAAGTCAAAGCAGCTGTCACTGTGATCTTCCATACGGGCGTTCACTTCTTTCACTGCCCTCCTCCGTTTCCTGTTTGAGCTTACGAGATCAATAAGCCTTTGAGTTGGATCGACAGTTTCTTTTTATTTCATTATATTTCTCTCCAATCTATACATCAGTCACGTTTTGTTTAGAAAGCGGAAGGAATGTATCGCTCATACAATATTGAAATTTTGTTCCAAATTTATGACAGTTAAAGAGTCAGTTATGAGTTACTTCCCGAGGGTAAAAGGATGAAGATCGTAATGAGTAATGGGCAGCAGCGCTCCTATTACACTCTCTAGCAATATACTGCGATTCACGTGCCCGAGAGATGGCAGTATGCTAGCCCCCTATTGCAAGGGATCTAACATAATTGGCGCGACGTGGGTGTTAATTCACCCATGTAGAAGGGGGTACTTCGAGTATGTCATGATTTAAGTATGTTTCTATCTAAGACGTGCTTATTGATGCAGGTATGTAATTTTGAGTTCTATTACTTTTCACGCCTCTTTGCTTCAATAACGTGTTATCTTGTTAAACACAATTTTTTGGACTTGTCACGTTGTTGAAGCAGAGAATTGTTTTGTATTTCTGTAGGTATATTTGGCGCTAAAATTTACTACAAGTCCGTTGTTTATATTCTATGTTGAAGTACTACCCTAACCACGTCATTCAAGCTGAAATAAAATAAGATAATGGCCCTGAGCGTAATAAACGATCCTTCCGACGCCGGAGTGTGACCCGGCTGTGACTAAATAATGACCCACCGGACACATTCACCAGACAAATGCAGTTATAAATGTGACTTTCAAAGTGCTTTATATTGCTGCTCTTCCTCCTGTCGTGTTTTGAAGTTATTCGGGATCGGTGCAGTACCTATATCTGTAACTAGTGGTCGCCCGCGGCTTCGCTCGCGTTAATGTCGGTTTGTATATAGCTTTTAGCCTTCCTCGATAAATGGACTATCCAACACAAATATAATTTTTCAATTTGAGACAGTAGTTCCTGAGATTAGCGCGTTCAACCAAAACTCTTCAGCTTTATAATATAAGTATAGAGTTTCGTTCTGGTCTAGGATTCGGCTAGGTTTCAATTTCCAGCCTGTCTGACACCAACTCTTCCGGGGAATATAATGTGTGGAGACTTGCATGGTTCCTTGGTCACTTTGTACGAAACCCACGGGAGAATTGGGGGTGGTGACAATTGTATTCTGCGCTGCCGTCACTACACGGCATATTTTTGTGAATATGGATAACACGACGAAATTCTTTTGTCAAACCAATCGTAGTTAGACTATATAGAAACCCGGCACTAGTGTATCTTGTTGTAAGAGCCATTGTTTTAGCGAAGGATTTGTTTTCACCCTTCTCGAATCGCAAGAAAATTTTGATTACAAAGTGCTCTCGGATTTATGATTGACTTTACGGCTCGCCCCTCATTAACTTAAGAGCGTTTTGACTTTTATGAAACATCTGAATGGACTTATTTACAAGTTTACAGATCGCTAATGTTTTACTTAAATTTTATCCGTGCCAACTTCTTGCGAATTTAAATTTGAATTCAGCCAATAATGAGTGGTGGAGTGGTTTTTTGTTACAAAGTTTTAGTTCGTATTTGTATAGCTCCTCCTTGTTTAATATTTTCTTATATTTGAGCGAGCACTGCAGTTTAAGAGCATTTTAAGTATCCCGACGTTAATACTTTAATGTAGGGCAGAAAAGGAAAGATGAGTGGAACATTTTTATGTACACAAATTAATATAAGTCTAATTTATTATTTAATTTAAAAAAATATTCATAAGGATATTTTAGGAAAATTCATAGATAACGCATAAGTCCCTCACGATAACTAGATATTCTTTACGTATGTAATTATGTTTCATGAAAATATTTCTATTCTTAGGTAACCGCCTTAAGAATGAATATATTTAACTGTTCATGAAAAAATTACGCCTTATTAACGCTGAAGCACCTAAAAGTAGATATGTCTCATTTTAATTTAAATATTCGGAGCAAATTTTAATACCAAAAATTACAGATACAATCAACGCAACATGCTTCATCTTAAAAAAATCGTTTGGAGCCAATTTTATACACTTCACTCGGTTTAGGGCTAACTCCCCATAATACACAAACTCCCCATAATACGCTAATATAAAATTGACTTTAACATACTAATAATAAAACTTAAAGCGAAAAATAAATCGGCGACCATCGTGGAAATGTGGAAATGGTCGCTCGGTTGGAATTGTTTTGTTTCGGAAAACGTCTCTGAGGACTAGATTTAAGCTTAAACAGCACTTTGACCACTAAAATGTTACTGACAACTGAACGTTTCCTCTGGAGGGGAATTATAGTGGCGGACAGGATTGCCTTTATGGGTAAATGGCTTAAATACTGTTTTGAAGTGCCCGCTGTAGTACCAAGAGTATTTAATATTAACAGCAGCTTTGATAAGAGAAACATTTGACCATGCAACAAGTAATTAAACCATTGTCGCAAGAAGCAAAACCCTCTGTCATCATCATATTTACCTGAAAGTGAGCGAGTTATGATCATTATTTTTTTACTCTCTTTATCTGCGGTAGGTATTATGTAAGAGAAACGAATAAATACTTATAGTTTATCTTTTTATTTGCGATAACTGTGGGTCACTGTAAGCAAAACCAATACAAAAGGAGATTGAATATTCTCTTATCAACTCTAACCGGATTGTCTGAACGAATTTTAATAATATCCGAAGATTGCATTAGGTAAATATATTGAGATTGGTAGACCAATTTTATTCTTGGTGAAAACTTTTGAAACCAATTTCTGAAAGCTTGAATACTAAAACTTAATTGACGTTCACCCTTCGACTAAGCCACTACAAATGAAACGGGTTTACTTATAATACCAAGGGATGTAGAGACACTTGCGGGTACAATACCCGATTGTTCAACAAGAAATTGTTCTGAAGATAGAATTTAATCCTGGCTCGAATAAAGAATCGAACAAAGATAACGGACGTCAGATGTTACTGTAAATAGCGAAAATTTCAATATAGGTACTAATGCGAAAAAAATTACCATTTTCATACGCTTCGAGCTGAGCGTTTTTGAGACAAGAGGATCCCTAAATTTCTTTGGAGAAAGTGGTGCATAAGTAAGCACTTAGATCGGAGAGAGCTATCAAATATGTGACCGTTTATAATTTCAGGCACTTGTGATATAAATAACATGCAGTCTTAACCGATCACTTCACTAGATCAGTTACCGTCTTTGAACCAGATTGAGAGTATACGCGAGATTTATTTTCGAAGTCAATATAGATTTAAAATACATACATACATAAATCACGCCCATATCCCCGAAGGGGTAGGCAGAGGTGAACTAGCACCCGCGTTTCGCCAATTATGTAAAGTCCCAATAGGTGGCGAGCCTATTGCCATTTATCGGGCACAAAAGTCGCAGTACATTGCCAGGATGGCAACGCTGCTGCCCATTCCTCATCACTGATTTATCCTTAGTCACCTTGTACGACACCCACGGGAGAGATTTGGGATGGTGACAGTTATATTCTACTCTGCCGTCACCACACGGCCATTTAATTTAAAATACATATTATAGATATTATTTACAGTTCAATATAAAGTACTGACCTAAGTAAGTAGTCTGACCTGACAATATAAAATTATTATACCGAATTATACCATGTATTAGCCGTGTGGTGACGGCAAAGTAGAATACAATTGTCACCTCCCCAAATCTCTCCCGTGGGTGTCGTACAAGGCGACTAAGGATAAATCAGCGATGAGAAATGGGCAGCAGCGTTCCTCTTATACCACCTAGCAATAGCAATGTACTGCGACTTTTGTGCCCGATAAATGGCAATAGGCTCGCCACCTATTGGGACTTTACATAATTGGCGAAACGTGGGTGCTAGTCCACCTCTGCCTACCCGTTCGAGGATGTGGGCGTGATTTGTGTGTGTGTGTGTGTAATTATACCAAAACAGCTAACTTATGAATCGGCCTGATGTACTTTAAAGTAACACTATCTCTTATCTAGTTATAGTCGCATATTATTATTATTTTAAAATTTTGCTGACTTTACTCTTCACGTTTTAATTCAATTTTATTTTAAATTCACACACACACAGCCCTTCCCATGTGTATGGTACAATATAGAATGAAATTTTACCTCATATTGTTGTAAGATAAATTGTTATGGTATCACTGCTTAACATTTCATCTGCATTATACATAAATATAAAACATGCCTATGATATAACAACGTGCCTATGACGTGTCGTACGTAATATTTAACGAGATTTTTTTATCGCCACTATCCATTCTGTTCACGTCGAAATGCAATACGAATTTATGGCCCTTCGTTATGCTCACCTGCAATTTACCCAACTATTATTCAAGGCGTAATTTGTTACACACGTAGGGACCATTAGTATTCTTAAGGAATCTAAGGATACTTTTTATGATTTAATATTTTTTGATTTATTTAAAATAAATCTGTGACCTGACTAAATATAATTGGTTACCCATCCAATGACGATCATTGCTTGGTTTACGCAATTGCGGGCCGAGTGCGCTAACTTTATATAAATAATAATAATAAATATTTTTAACACTCACACCTATCATCTAGCCCAAAGTAAGAAGATTAAGCACTTGTGTTATGGATACTAGATGACGGACATATTTTTAAAATCATAATAATTATGTATATAAATGTTGAAAATATACTACATAAACATATACACAACCATGACTCGGCAACAAATATTTGTGGTCATCACAAAATTTGCCCCTACCAGGATTCGAACCCGGGACCTCTTGGCCAATACCCAGCGATCTGAGCATTCGACCAAGGCAGCCGTCAAATAGACATGTTGGAACGAATGTACTACAAAGTACAATGTCAAGCGACAATGAAATGAGGATAATATAATTATAATATATTTAAAATATAAATCGTATAACACACAGATGTACAGAGTTAAGTTAAATTCTCTGTCTTCTTACTATATTTTCAATCTTATCGGGTTTGATTTTAATAACAAAATTTTAATTACCCTTTTGGATGCATATTTAAACATCATTTATGCGTCTAAATACGACATAATAATACTAAGACGATAAGTAAATTTTAGTGGTTTAAGTAATATATATTCTAAATAAAATAATAAAAAAAACATAACAGAAGAGAGCATATAAAAATGTCAGTACCTACACCTAAATTCCAGATGGTTGAAACAAAACAGTCATATAAAAAATCGAACATGTTTCAATGATTTTCCATAACAAAATTGACATCAACGTGAAATGTATACCAATTATTTTCTGAATACAGGAATTCAATTATTTCACAAAATTTGCTTGAATTTGTCCCTGGCGAGAAATCCGTCTCTGCGATGACTGATTCGACTGACAATGGTATACACACAATTAGTCCGACGGAATAGCACCATCCCGGATAAACTGACTCGGTGATATCAACAATAGCTGTTGGTCCAGGAACACCAATTACCTCAATAGTCCCTGCTTTATTTCATAAAATTTAAATTAGTATACATTTTCGTCCCTACCGAGATAAAATTTGAATAATGAATGTCTCCTTTAATAAAAACTAAACACTTTTACCCAATCACAAAATGCTATTACATACCAACGGCGGAGTTCAATATTATATCATCATCATCACCAGCCCTTTAATGTCCCCACTGCTGGGGCACGGGCCTTCCCTATGGATGGAAGAATATAGGGAGATTGGGCCATAACCCACCACGCTGGCCCAGTGCAGGTTGGGGGGTATTAACGACTGCAGATGCAGCCGGAACCAACGGCTTACCGTGCCTTCCGAAGCACGAAAGAACTGGATATAATAAATTTTTGGTCACCCATCCAATGACCGACCTTAGCGAAATTGCTAAGTTTACGCAATCGCAGGCCAAGCGCGCTGCGCCACTGCGCTAGCGAGCTCCTCTTTTTTAATTATAACTATAGTTAAAAGTAAGCTAACTGAAGTTTAATTTCCTGGCATTTTTAGTTATAAGTATTACGATAAATAACAGAAGTTGCTAAGTAACCAAACTGTGGTAGGTACATACATACGTCTATCTTCATTGAAACCCGCCGTAAGCGAATTCTCTGACGGTAAATAATAATTGAATTGAATAATGCTGTTATTATTTTAAAAAATATCTGTTATAATTAATTGATTATCGTGTAATTATTAAGTATTTTCTAAATATCATTTAATAATAATATAGCATTGCCAGAAAAGGACAATTAAGTTGTTAAGCACAGTGTATCTTATATTAGTTGGCAATAAAGAATTTTGATTTATAAATTCGATATTGCGCTTGATTGTTGAATCATTCTGTTATTGACATTGAATTATATGTGGTACTGTGAATAGCAGCTGAGAATACACACAACTGTCCAACTTTTCTAATTAACAAATTTCATCCTCAGCGTGTGGTGACGGCAGAGTAGAATACAATTGTCACCATCCCAAATCTCTCCCGTGGGTGTCGTACAAGGCGACTAAGGATAAATCAGTGATGAGGAATGGGCAGCAGCGTTCCTCTTATACTACCGTCCTGACAATGTACTGCGACTTTTGTGCCCGATAAATGGCAATAGGCTCGCCACCTATTACATGGGACTTGACATAATTGGCGAAACGCGGGTGAGAATTCACCTCTGCCTACCCCTTCGGGGATATGGGCGTGATTTATGTATGTATGTATGTATCCTCAGCGTCTTTAACATAAAATATATTGTTTTGGAAAAAAATGCTAATTTATGTTAACTTAAATTTAACTGCCCTTTTTACGAAAAAGTTTCTTGAAAGGGAATGAAGCAAAAGTACTTTACACAACAACAGCGAGTAATATAGCACTGGCTTCAAACGCCAGTCTTCCAATATGTATGAACATGCACGTCCTTTTTGTTTCAACTTTTTCTACCCAAGCACGTTTCAGACTCGGAGTGTACACACAGTGTACCCAGAACAGTGGGTTATCTGCGGCCTATCGGCGAGGAATTAGCCTACTATGTGTTGGCTGCGAGCGCGATTGTGCCGAACGGGAACGAGCAGCGAGTGAACGTGCAATCACCTTGTACACGCGCGATCACGCTGTCTCCATAGGCCCCCGTATTTTATGTCAATATGTGTGTGTCACTGTGCGTGCCTACACGGCGGCGAATACGAAAGCACACATTCTAATGAGCGGCGGCCAGTTTGTGTGAAGACGTATTACTGTTCTGATTATACTGTGTTTGTACTATCCAAACTATTCAATTTGCAAACAGGGTGAAATAAAATTATGCAGTCCAAATGTGGTCGTTTGCCGTCTAGTTGTTCCAGCTCCCCATCGTTAAATGGTACATATTTTCGCTACGTAATCCTAATTATTGGATATCGTAACACCACATTACACTATTTGTCGGCTTGAGTTCAATTTGGAACAGTCGGCTGCTGAAGTAATTCAAACATGGGTCGAACTACTGATTCCCTTAGAATTTAATGCAATAGTCGCCACAAAATACTGCCTAGCCTACTGTATTTTGTGCTGCCTACTGAAAAGCAGTTTCGGTCGAGTGGTCAGTTTCATACATTTTGTATTATATGCGTTCGATAGATTGGCCACTTGGCTAGGGTGTCAGGTACCTAACATGACGATTAACGATACCAACTTGAATACTGACAGACTCATTTCACAATGAGACTGCTCAATCCAATCCTCTCACGCCATAAAATCCTTGAGTCAACTATCTAGATCCCAATAATTAGGTACTGTAAGGTGAATTCTGGCTGGTATTTTACAAGGCACACTCCAGTCAGCACGTTTAAATCCAGCACCTAACTTCCGTTACAGCGCATTAGTGGCGTTTTAACTTTCTACTCACGTTGTTGCTGCTCTAACCGTTCACATAAAGCGGGTGCGTTAGTCCGTGAATAAGAACAGGATAGGACTCTAACTGGATAAACAAGGAATTACCAGTGAAGACATTTTTTGCATTATTTTCTTCCTGCCCTGGTGGAGCTCGATAGCGCAGTGGCTTAGCAATTGCGTAAACTAAGCAATGTTCGCAAAGGGCGGTCATTTAATTGGTGACCAAAAATATATCTTAAGTTCGTCCATGCTTCTGAAAGCACGTTAAGAGACATCCCGTATACAAAGAGTTTATAGATCTCATACTTATTCATTAAAAATAAAACAACTTTAACGGATTTTACTCGCGTATATTTTTAGAGGTTTGTAATTTTTATTATTTATCCAGGCGTTTCGGTCAATTAACAACGTTCATGGTCTCGTGTTAATCTATATAATTATGCTTTAGAATATTCTTATACATTCAATTCTTGCCATTGAACCCTAAGCAAATCACATCACCATCGTCATTAAGCTAAACGAATGTCACTTTTCCGGAATCGGTTAATAGCTTTGATTACCTCATTATTCCGCACTATTACGCGGCCACCATTACATTTCTGCGGGCCCACTTCGGTTGACAATGCTTCAATTAGCCTAACAAGCAATAGTGGCGCAGGATAAACTGTGCCAGGATTATTGCCCGTAACCGAAGTTCTCGAGGGAGCAATTTCATAGGACCGCCATTCTCGCAGCTTGACGCTTTTTATTTTCAGTCTTAATTACTTGCGCAAAAGGTTGTACGCCCCTGATGATGAATGGTGACGTCGGTTGCTGCGGTTTCATATATAAATATACGGATAACCTTTTTTATTGTGCTAGCAGTGGAGGAATTGAGTAATGAAGCTTGAGGCGGGTAAAGAGACCTAACACAATATTCATATTCCAGTATTGATATTTTGAAGAGGAAATGGGAATCGGACTGACAGAACAAAATTGTATTACAGTGTGGTTTTATATAATATCGTAGCGTGGTTTTATACTCTTAAGTAATCTTTAGGTTAAATTGGTCAGGTTATTTATGATATCTCGGATTATTACGCGAGTTTTTTATGATATTAGAAATGAAACAAGATTTTATAAATTACTTTTTATTACATTAGAAGAATTATTCACGATTTTGGCTATCACCTTATTTCTCGGCCTTATTGGTACTTGCTTTCTGCCCTATCAGAATACCGATATACTGAGAGCTTGCACGTGCAAGCCCCCATACAAAGTAGACATAAGTCCAACGAAATAAGTCCGAATTCTGTAGTACAACAATGTTGGTGAAGTTCAGAATTCGGTCTTATTTCGTAATACACTTTTGCAATATGAGAGACATATTACAAACCACGCTTAATTTTAGTTGCAGTTGATAACAAAGCAACACAAACAAAAATATATTCTACTGATAATCTCTACAACTAAGATAAATCGAACTTCACCAGCTAACACCGCGAATATGCATTTGCATCAAAATAAATAAAGTCATTGCATATTCCTATGTGTAGTTCATAGGAATATGCAATGACTTTATCTATATTTATCTTTATTTTGAATAAGCACAATTCCTGAACAAGACGGAGCTTCAACACGCGGCAGGATATTCGATTTGCTGTACAAAATATTCACGGGTACGATTTAAAATGGCAGCCGTAAGACGGTTGTAATACACACACCTACAGGAGTATCTAACAGTGGCGATCTCCGTAAATTTCCGCGATAACCCCGTCGGGAACATTTCCCAGACCCCAAATAAATTGACTAAGCCGCGCTGTTTTGTACCTATATCACAAAATTAAATTACTTCACGAAATAAATCTTCTGAGGGCGATCTGCGAACGGTCTTGCCGTAAAGAACACGCGGAAGTAAGTCAACGATAATTCTGTGGCTGTCTTCTTAACAAACAATCTTGTCGCTCTTAACAAACAAGTCTCCGGGAAGCTTTGATAAAGTTTACAAATTCGTTTAGTGGAATGTATTAGGCGCGGAATTTTAACAGATTTGTTTGCTTCCTGAGAAGATAATGACTACTTAGGCAATAATATGTGAATTATAAAAATAACCTAGAAAGTCGCAATGTGCTTCGACTTTCGTGCCCGACAAATGGCAATAGGCTCGCCACCTGTTATATGGGATCTAACATAATTGGCGAATCGTGGGTGTTAATACACCTCTGTCTATCCCTTCGTTATATGTATTAATATAACCATTCTCTAATTTATGTGTGCATATCGAGTTTAACGTCTTATTTGTCATGCACGCCAGAGCAGAATACAACAGCCTCGCCTAAAAGGGTGTCGTAGAAGGCGATTAATGACTGTTTACACCAAAGACTCTTTACTTTAAGGGCCCCTTAATGCGAATATATCTTCATTTTTTTGTAGCATAAGTAACGAAACATAAGTACAAAATCTGGCCCATAGAACTAGCTAGAATAGCGACTAATTTTGAATTGTCATTTTTGGCATTAAGTAATCATTAACATTAATTGACGTATCTAAGTGCGGCAGTAACTGTAAAAACAGAGATTTTTAACATAATTATAAAAGTATCTCAGGGCACCTTTTTAACTTAGGTGTTGTTGGTGAAAAGTGGCTTATGGACTACTAGGTATGAAACAAGTACGCAATACTATTATTTATAATATTCATACATAATAATATTAATAGCCAATAACACTCCAATTACGCCAGTGCCGTGTGGTGACGGCAGAGTAGAATACAATTGTCACTACCCCAAATCTTTCCCGTGGGTGTCGTACAAGGCGACTAAGGATAAATCAGTCATGAGGAATGGGCAGCAGCGTTCCTCTTATACCACCTAGCAATGTACCTACTGCGACTTTTGTACCCAATAAATGGCAATAGGCTCGCCACCTATTACATGGGACCTATCATAACTGGCGATACGTGGGTGCTAGTTCACCTCTGCCTACCCCTTCGGGGATATAAGCGTGATTTATGTATGTATGTATACTAGTAGGAGCGACAAAACCAGGCTTGATGACTTCTGACCGATATTTATGAAAGAGGCAACATATTGCGCCGATTGCAGATAAATGGGAATAGCGCAGGAATACGATAACTTTCAAGTTATACAACAAACCTAGTTTAGATACCAAATCAAACTGAATAGATTCGACTTCAAGCTATTCTAAATATATTACGATCCTAATTTAATTCAAAAATTGTAACAGAACAACAGTTAGAGAATTATAATATTTCTTGATCTATGCAAAGGATAATAATAAATAACAATTACGTAATAATTATTATTAAGAGTCATTTCCAAATTATTGGAATATTTATTGATATCATAATACAAAATATATTTAATGTCTTACTTGTATTACTATCTAAAGCCAGAAGAAAAATTATGCGAAGACATTTTGAGACGTTGAATAATATAGTTATAGTAATAATAATAATAAATATTTTTACACTCACACCTATCATCTAGCCCAAAGTAAGTAGCCTAAGCACTTGTGTTATGGATACTAGATGACGGATATATTTTTAATATAATTATGTATATAAATGTTGAAAATATACGACATAATTATATCCACAACCATGACTCGGAAACAAACATTTGTGGTCACCACAACGTTTGCCCCTACCAGGATTCGAACCCGGGACCTTTTGGCCAATACCCAGCAATCTGAGCATTCGACCAAGGCGGCCGGAGTATAGTATCCAATCAATACAGTAAAAGAACCAATAAAAATCTTCAAGGTTTCCAATATCAGCTAGCGAAACGCAAAAAGAAAAGAAATGAACTCCGATTCGAAACATCTATTAAACCAATAAACTTCGATGCCTGTATCGAAATCAAATCAACAATAGCAGCTTTCTTGGTGAATTTATCGTGAGCCCAATTCAGGGCATAATATTTATTTACTGCCGAATTAAAATGGGCATGTGAGTAAAATACGGGAAAAGTCAACAACATTTGGTGGTAACAAATGTGGGAGTAAGGCGCGATGTTGTGTGTGTAAATTAAAATAACCTCAGTACTCTGTTAATTTGTCCCTTATTGGAGCAAATATTAATTATTTTATTCGCGTTTCGTTATAACATAAAATTACACCATATTACATTACAAAGTAAGCCAGCCCCTGACAATAAGTAAAATTGCAGACATTTTAGCTTGGTATGGAAATGTAAAGAGTCGTGATGCCATGAATGTGACAGATAGATTGTAACATTATCGATGTTATCGATACCACAGGGTACAACGGGTGAGGAGACGAGAAGAAGAGTAAACCAAAGTGAACACGTATAGTGATTATTAAATAATGTATGAATATTACAAATAAAATACATCAGATTTTTTCGGAAAATTACGTATTGATAAGATAATTTAGCGTTTTTTTTTTATTCATTTGTTATGAAATCTTTTTACTTAATTTATTATATTGTGTTCAAATAACAAATAAATAGTAATGTGGTCTAAAAACAATTCTCATAATATTTGTAATGATCGCAATTGAACAGAACCAAAAACACTATATTATTGTTACATTAGAAAGAATGTTGCAAAGGCAATGTTCTTTAGTTTCTGCGCCGTATACTTCCATTGGAGAAAATGAAAACAGCTTACGTAAATTACGCAAATAGAAAATTTTCATCTTCGTTTCGTCTTAAGCAAATAAAAACAAACGTCGACATGCTCTAATTGCCAGCGCTATTAGATTTAATATTACCCACCAGAAATTTACGTTACGCATATTACAACTTAAACGCTTATTAGACGGATTATAATTGCTCATCATTAATCCCTGTTCGCGCTCATACTGTTCCAAGCTCGTCAAGTGTAACAGTTATTATTTAAGCTCATATTTCCTAAGCAGTATAGACCAAAGTTGTTTAAAATTACCACGCTCGATTGGTAGTACATTGTACAAGTAAGCCTGGTAATTATCGTAAGCAACGGGGAACTACAGTCGGATAAATCCTAGTCGTAAATTAATGTTTGTTGGAGGATGCTAAAATAAATAGGGGTAGGTGTGGCGTAAAATGTATTTAAAGTGGTTACTCTAGGATATATATTTTTTTCCATATGCACAAGGGGATAGAGAAAAACTTCAATCTCAAGGTCATCGCATCTAAGAAACTGACAACAAAATATCAATTAAAAAAAATGATTTTATAGTCGAGAGTACCCGTTTGAGGCAGTTCTCTAATTCAGATTTTTTTATTACATCCGACAGCATCCTGTCTCAGCTACCTACCTACTGGTTTTATTTCTGTCGTGTAACTTTGGATATCTCGTTCTCTTTCTTATTTGAGTTATTTCTTTTATCGAATCATACTTTAGGTTTATGGTTGCCAAACAGAATTCCGTACACAATTTCCGCTCGAAATCTCTACCAATTTCCACGCGAAACCCGAGCAAATGTAACCACAGAGTATAAAAGCATAAATAAAAAAACAACCAGCATGACAAAGAAAACAGTGTTGTGTTGTTTCAATAAAGCCCAGTGTATTTGTATGAGACGAACGAACTCTGCTACCCGAATTTGCACAAAATATGGTATTTTCAAACTTAACAATGGAGCACTGGTGGCAACTCATAAAGATATCTTTACGCGCCTAAGTGGATTAACGGAATAAAAGGAAATTCTCAAACTCCTGGCAAATGAAGCAGAAATTAACTACGACAGACATGGTGGAGATAAATTATTAAAGAGCATAAATTATGAAGCATTGATAAAAGAATAATGCATTACATTTTCTTGGAACAAATTGCTTAATATTTGAGCGTATTATGAGGAAATCGTTAGGATTATGAATGTCTTTCTGGCTTTCAAATATGATTTTTAGTGCAATGCAGTTTGTAAAGGTTAACTTGAACTGAATCAGCCTTTACTTTTGACTTGATATTAAATTGGGTACTAAAAAGATCAAACTCATTTGTTCTTAACCTTCAACAATTTACTCTTAGCAGCATCGGCCATATTATCTAGCAATTCTAGCATTACTAGTTCATGTAAAGGGTAGGTTATAGAACTATTAGTAGTTTTCGCTATTTCACCAGTGTTGCCATAACTAAAATTTATAACTAAATGGTCTTCTATTAGAATTATTATTAAATCTTAGCCGTATACATTCAAAGATGAAAAGTCAGAAATATTTTCTGCTTGCATTTCGATTTGTTCAAATTTTAAAACTGCAGTCACGTCTTTACAAAGTTGGTTTGTGGCAGTTGCGTAATGAATTTCCATACAACTTTTCAAACAGTAGTATTTTATATTAATTATTAACCGAATAACTTCTTTATAAATCATTCACAAAAACAAAATTTTATAATGCGTAAGTATCTCCATAAAATTTGAATTTAGAATCTAAAAGCGTCATTTATGAAATATTGAGAAAACCTTTGGCGCCAAGTTACATCAGTACTAATTAAAAACAAATTTAAAATTGGAACACACATCGAAATGGGACGGAAATTACAGAATATTACGGTCGTAGAAACAATTACTGCCGCACTCAGAGACGTCAATTAACTTTAATGAGTACTTAGGTTCAAAATAATTCCGGAAAGAATAGCGACGAGTTTTGAATTCTCACTTTTTAACATTATGTACTCATTAACGCTATTTGACGTCTCTGAGTGCGGGAGTTAGATTTACTACATCATCATCATCTTTCGAAGTAAGGAGATGCTTGATATTG
The DNA here is from genome assembly GCA_963931975.1 of Cataclysta lemnata. Taxonomy (NCBI): domain Eukaryota; kingdom Metazoa; phylum Arthropoda; class Insecta; order Lepidoptera; family Crambidae; genus Cataclysta; species Cataclysta lemnata. The sequence continues at coordinate 7,430,593 of OZ008343.1, forward strand.
GTCACCCATCTGAAGACTGACCTTTGCGAACATTACTTAGCATAAGAAACTGCAAGCCGAACAGAACTATCCAGCTCATTAACGTTAGCCTTTGCGAAGCAATGTTTGCAATCGCCGGTCATAAATTGAGATCAGGGTTGATGACATTATATTATCACAAGGTTCTCTATGCTTCGGAAGGCACGTAAAGTCATACCAGCTGCATCTGTATCAGATATTACCCACTAATGCGAACTGGGCCCTCTAGGTGGGATGGACCATTCTATCTTGGTATACCGTCTACAACTGTCGCGTATAAAATCATATTTAAAATTTACATTTTGCTGCCAACCTAGTTGTCTGCTCCTTAGATGTGATAAGTGGAAGTTGAAGTTTTTACTTGTCTGCTTGATTAAATGGAAACAAGTTCATATACCTCCGCAATATACTCTCTTTGGGCAACCTTCCCTTACGCTCATATTCAAGGCCTCAGTGCCAGAACTAGTGACATTAAAAATTTGATGGCCAGCTTAATCGAATTGTCAGATCGCTGGCAATCGACCAAGAAGTTTCGGTTTCAAATCCTGAATGTGGAACACAGCCATTTGTTATCGAGTCATGGCCGTTGATATGTTTATGTAGTATATTTATAATGTGTATTAAAATCATCTAGTATCCATGACACAAGGGCTTAAGCTCCCTTTTTTGGGCTATATGTGTGAGTGTAATAAATTACAAGATTAAACCAAGAGAGTGGTTCAAAGTCGAGTTTATATTGAAAGGCCAATTATGGAGTACTGACAACAACAATAGTGTGATGTAAGCCAACATCATAAATTTAAACTGTGTAGTTCACTAGAACTATTATTAGTAAGAGAACTGTCCAAAATCAGTTAATTCCACCACGAATGGTGTTCTAAACTCACAAATTTTGAATTTAATTAAACAACACGGCGAAGGAAGTTCGACCGTTAATAATTTATCACTCTCGGCGCTAAAGTTGCGCGATACGTTACATCAAAATGGAGACAGTGGTTCAAGTCTGCGTGTTCATTAGCACCGATCGGCTAAGACTTAATGATTAATGGGATCAACCCCGTTAATTGATTCAAGGCATTGTTTCGAAGTTTCATCATCTTTAGCCTGTCTACAGACATTATGTATCACGACACCTTGACTTTTCATACGAAATTTAGCTCCGGACGAATTTTCGATCGTACCATCTAATTATTCATCTTCTAATAAAATCTTTATCTGTTTTAACAAAGTACAAGGCGCGTACAACTTTCTTATATGTATACAGAACAGTTAGTTTCAAATATTGTTTTGGATCTACAGGATCAACGTTTAAGAGATCAAATCTCAGCGCATTCGGTTACGCAATCACCGCATCGATGCACTTGTAATAGTCAACCAATATTGTTACTAGATATATTTTCATCCTTACATACACAAACAGCCACTACAAAAACAGTATTTAACACTTTTCTGTTACATTTGTGGCGCTCAGAACTTTGTGAGTTCTCGTAACTTGTTTTATAATCGTTCGGTTTACTAGAACACTACTCGAAAACTAAGTTAAACTGGACTGGATCTTACCTGTGCATAAATATCAGAGTTTTACGAGCGAACTTCACATAAAAGCGTCTTCAAACCAAGTCCGTAACACGCACAAAACGAAAGTTTATAGGGTAGGTACGGCGCGGGTGAGCGATAGGTTCGGGCGGACGAGCGCAGGGACAGCGCGCCGCCCATGGAGTGGCGGGCATAGAGCGTGCGGGGGTTAGGGGACGGGCGGGACACAGGGTTGTCTACAGCCTGTACTCTCATGCAACAACATACAACTTTACTTGACCATGAAATGGTTGCAAAATACATTTACTATCTACTTTCGTGACTGTCCCGTTCAAGATTTGGTTTTCGTCGACATTTTTATTGTTTCATATATCACAAAATTACTTATTTAATTATCACATTAAACATCTTACTAACCTAATTTAAAGAATTAAAAAACAAATCTGAAAATATGAGTGTTAAATTTTTCTCCGTCGGTTTCGGTGTTGTATTGGCAGCCCTACTCAAGGGTATACGAAGGCACATGCGCATAGTGGTCCGTGCCCGGCGCGCTGACGTCACAATCTCGCCGCCACTCTGCCGCCCAACTCCAGCCTAACCCCGACTTATGTCTTCTGATTCGCCTACGTATCGCAACTCATGGCGGACCACAGTCTAAAAATTAAGAGTTAAAAAATATGTTACGCAATAATTTTATTACTACTTCTACATTTATTTTTTATTACAAGAAGCTTTATATATCCAAAAAATACGGTAGTTGATGTATGTATGTAATAATTATTTAAAATACTAACGGAACTGGCAAACATTTTTTTGGCCTTATCTCCTGGGGGTATAAAAAATAGCCTTCGAGCTATTCTCAGACCTACCAAATATACTCAAAAAAAAATCATAACAATGGGTCAAGCCGTTTCGTAGGAGGTTTTTAACAAACACTGTGACATAAAATTTTCATATTATTATATATAATAAAAATTAATAATTGATAAAGATATTTAAAAAAAAAAATATGTAACATCTTATTTAGTGTGAAGTCTAAAATAAAATTTCAAATTTATTAACCAGGAGTGAGAGCCAATAATATTTTCAATTATCAAAAGCTGACTATTAGTATTTCAATCCAGTGTTACAATTTTATTGAAATAATAATAAATACTGACACTAAATTTATAATTGTTTACTTCAGTAAATTTAATTAAATATCCTAATGTTCCAGCATACGCCGGAAATACCGAAACCTAATTTCCATTTTTAAGTAAATTGCCACACTCAAAAAGAATAACTTCTTGATGCATCTGTTAAAATTTTCCTGCGGGGAAATATGCAAAATAATTCTTGTAACTCTAACTTCTACGATGAATTTCAGAAGTGGGTCCGTCTGACTGTAACCTACCGTGTTTTTGCAGAGGCGCTCGCTGCCTTAATTATAATTAGCTTGGTCTGCCATTAATTCGTAGTTCATATTTAACTGTTCTTCAACGTTCTCATAGAAGAGGCGGAGTGCAAAGTAAAACATAAAACTCGTTACATATTTAGGCTATATTTTAGTCCACGTTCACTTAATGATACATCATTGACGTTTTTACTATAAAAAAACCCCAAGTGACTTACAATATTTTCGTGGAAAATGACTATGCAGTAATGCTAACGCGTAGTAAAAAGGTCTTAAAAATTTACAGTCCCGTGCTGAGATGAATTAAATTTTAATGTGACACTAATATTTATGAGACCTCATTCAAGTGAATTGGAAAACAAATAAATTTCAATTTCTTTGAAGTTTATATATTTTTCCAGTTGTACTTGTGGGAATTTCTTATCTGTCGACACATTTTTTTGTTGTCGTTTTTAATTCTCCCTTTTTAGGGACATATCTGCGGCCATGTCTGTAGGTTTATTTACGGGTGTCACATAATTTTGACGCATCTAGTGAGTGCTTGGCGCAAAACGAAAGGTAACAGAGTTCATGATGGCGACTGATGAGGTGGCGAAAACCAGTATAAAATTCTCAACATCAAACACATCGCAACACTTTTGCAATGATACCGCATAATTGAACATCAACACGGATGCTTGTGCATCAAAATAACACTACTTTCATTGCACTTAATCCGTTCTGAAACAATTTTTGAATTATCCAAAACAAATCTGACTGCCACCATTGAAAGCGCGCCAAACACTCCTCTATCAGTATTCCCAGTTAAAAAATATTAATAATTTAAAGTTCTGTTAATTTTTCAGGCTAAACGATTCTATTTAAAGCGTAATTCTATATATTTCGATTAATCTATACTAATATTATAAAGCTGAAGAGTTTGTTTGGTTGGTTGGTTAAACGCGCTAATCTCAGAAACTACTGGCTTAAATTGAAAAAATATTTTTGTGTTGGATAGTCCATTTATTGAGGAAGGCTATAGGCTATATAACAACCGACATTAACGCGAGCGAAGCCGCGGGCGACCACTAGTATGGGTATCCGAAAATAAATGCGATGTAAGTGGAAGTACATATTATTATAATCTTCTTAATTTCTTTACTAATTTACATGATCCCACTTCAACGTACTAGTTAAGCCAGCTCTTGAACTTTTGAATTTAAAACCCTTAAGAAAATACTTTTCCCGAAGAGTCTAAGTGCCAGAACCTCATTTAAATTAAGACAAAATTTATTTCATCTTAGTCCATGTTTTCAGAACTGAATTTATTGTTGTTTTAATTTCTTGTGTCATGCCAAAGTTAATTTCGATTCGACTCGTGAAATTAACTTCGACTTTCAAGTTATTAGTCGCTGTATTTTATAGTTATGCTTTGATTTAATCTCGGAAGACAATACGATTTATTACTTAGTATTAAAATAAAGTGGCTTTCAAAGTCCCTTAGAAAATTAATCCTTAATGTGTAATTTACATATATGTTCTTTAAGTCAGTAAATATAAGTTCAGTGGACGATTGTTATACTATACAGTATCATTATTATATAGTGTGCTGTTCTGTCACTATAGGGGATAGATAATATAATAATTGCCTGAATGGACAATGATACGAATGTAGTATTACTTACAGTGGCATGGAACCAAATTGATAGGTGATTAATGATTATCGTTAGACAACACACTAGTGTTTATATTACGAAGGCAACGCCATTGACTAACAAAGTTGATAAAATACATCTGAAATATTAATGTCGCCATTAAATCATAATTGGTAACACCCCTGTGACATTACACTGACAAAGAATCGTTCGTTAAAGTTCAAATGACAACTATCGACATTACTCTAAAATGGAGTTGGAAAACCTCAGACTAGTGAAATACGTAGATCGCAGACCGTCTATTGAATGTCTGGTATATGCCAGTAAATATTCTGGGTACTTGAACAATCCTTCAGCTTTTTAATGTGAACCGACACTCCCACCCAGACTCTCAGCGTCGAGACTTCTAAGCTAAGATAGTCGATCTATTGATTTATGTTACTACTACCTATTATTAACATTGTATCAGATCTAAATACAAAGCCTAAAAGGCTTTTCTTTTAAATGCAAACGATGGCGAATGGTCTATCACCGCACAGCTTAAATCATTGGTCTCCTCAGGATTAACATACACGTTGCTATTATAGCGTAGTATCCACCAAAAAAGGATTTAGGAAAATTCATCACCCAAATGGACTGGAGATCTGTAAGGGATTAGATTAAATTAGGGTTTGGAGTTTAAGCCAGCGAAGCGTAAACCAACTTGTTAAATATGCTAAGATAGGGTACGATATCTTAATACGGGTTTCAAATTAATTATGATGTATTTCAAATCAAAAAATGATAATTTTAAGTGCCCTATGACATACATACATGTAGCCTAAATATGCAACAAGAAAGTGCTCAAAGTTACTTTTTAAACAGACGACACCTAACTTATGAAAAGTTAGTATTGCATTAATGTGTAACGATAAAAAATATTCCCTTTTTCGGACAGGAGATCAAAATTAAAATTCTTAGAACCATTGCCTCTTGCAAAATCTCAAATTCTATTTCTATTCAAATTACTCACACATACCTACACCTCTCTCAAAAGGTATAGGTACCTTGTGGCTTGATCGCGTTCATTGAAGGCTCCACCACACACCGAGTCAGACGGGGCATGACTCGGGCACGTTTTCTTTGTATTCTATGGAAACTTAAGCGACCCAACGCTTCTGGCATTTCAATAGAGAACGTGACGGGTTCCCGAAATCTGAGCCGAGCATGGCCAAGCCTTAAGGGCTCATTGGAATAATTATATTTTCAGAGACCTCTTCAATCTGGCCACGTGGTAGCGGCAGAACAGAATACATCGGCAAATCTTTCACGTTCCGCGGGTATCGTGAGACTCGACTAATGAAGTTTTCTTGGCCTTGAGTTTTCTGCGCGCTTGTAAGGAAAGCTAAATGACATACATACATACATACATAAATCACGCCTATATCCCCGAAGGGGTAGGCAGGGGTGAACTAGCACCCACATTTCGCCAATTATGTTAGGTCCAATGTAATAGGTGGCGAGCCTATTGCCATAAATCGGGCACAAAAGCACAAAAGCTAAATGAAAAATCTAAATTCATTATTTCATATCTGATCTCATTACAATACACTTGGCCGTGTGATGACGGCAGAGTAGAATACAATTGTCACCACCCCAAATCCCTCCCGTGGGTGTCGTACAAGGCGACTAAGGGTAAATCAGTGATGAGGAATGGGCAGCAGCGTTCCTCTTATACCTACCACCTAGCAAAGTACTGCGACTTTTGTGCCCGATAAATGGCAATAGGCTCGCCACCTATTACATGGGACCTAGCATAATTGACGAAGAGTGGGTGCTAGTTCACCTCTGCGTACCCCATCGGGGATACAGGCGTGAATTATGTATGTATTACAATACACTTATGAATCGTCAAGACGCTGGACATCAAAAAATTCGTGTCTAAGGGAGAATAGGGGTGTCTGCAGTATGCCTCAGTCTATAATGATGGGTCTTGAAAACCCCGAAGAATGCAATACTAAAGAAGATACTAAACTAATAATACTAAGTAAACAAAACTAATAATACTAAATTAATACTATTGGAATGCATCATCACAATCATCACCAGCCCTTTAATGTCCCCACTGGCTCTCCCTACCTACTTCCGAAGCACGGAGGAATTTATATAGGTAATATATTTTTGGTCACGCATCCAATGACCAGCCTGAGCATTGCTTAGTTTACGCAATCGTGCCGAAGTCACTGCGCTATCGAGCTACTCACAAGAGCTAAAACTCACATAAAATTAAATACAATAATTTCTTTTTCGTCTCCCGCAGCTAGTCAATTCGATAATACTACTAAAACTTGATTGCCCCCAAAGTTATAACGGCTCGAGACGAGACGTCGAGAGACACTTTATTCAATTCTCAGTTAAATAAAACTCCTTGTGACAAATCCTTTCTAAAAATAAAAGTTCTTTAACCGTCTTAGGGTAACACTAAAATTGCTTCAATACCTCAACCATTAGAATTTAATTGCTTGATGGAGTGCTCTTAATTAATAAGCTCTGGAACTTAAGCCAAGAAACGGGAACTAGTTTCAAATTATTTACCGAGAGCAAATGGGGCAGAGTAAGACATAAATAATCTAACTGAAAACGATTTCCCTAGCTTTGATGATTTCTACTTAATTACAGAATAGAAGTAGAAAATGTTCTATTTTTGGATTAGACATTTTGTTAATTTTTAAAACGCAGCTCTTAGCACTCGATGCAGTACCCACATATTATGTGGTATACCGATTTTAGAGGCACCCTCAGGCCAGCCGCTCCAAGCTCTGACTCGTCCTGTGAGGCTCTCCGAGGCAGTATATCTCCTCCCTGGAGATGTCGTTCTCCCATGGGGGACGCCTGCTGTGGAGAAATCCACTCAGGGAGTGCCGGACCGCAAGATTTGAGGACAAGGTCTTCGCTTTCCTCTCTAAAAAGGCCTCTCAGTCAATAGCATAAGTCATTCGAAAAAAAATTCTACCCGGTATATTCCTGACTTTTCATTTCAACATACGTTTACCCGCATGCATGTAATAGTTTACACATGTATTTAATTTTCATTGACAATACAACATTCTATTCTGATGTAATAAAAAAATCACTAGTTTAAAACATTATTTTCTTTCAGTTCCGTTGCCTGCTTTATAATTCATCAGCTGTATGCCATGAGTCTAAGTTATCGAAACTCTACATCGCGACAAAATAGTAATAATCCAACACAGATATCTTACAGCTTTGTCACGATTGTGTTGAAAACGTAAATCACCAGTACAACATTAGATTGAATGTAACCAACCATCGGAACATTTATGTTTCCTTGCTGAAAACACAATGCACGGCGACGCGTCGTCGCAATTGCTAAGAGTAAAACGATTTTTCAAATAGCCCATGAGACACACGCGACGCTTTACGTCTTGACAAAAAATATACAATGGAAACAGTTGTTCACATCACGTTTCTTATCAGCCGGTTCAACGATTTCCCCTTTTACTAAAAACAGAGTGATTGAATACGGAAATTTTCTTATTGTGAATTTAATACAGCACCATCAAAAGCATGGTCCTTATTTTATTTACAAATAACATGTTTTTTTTTACTTAAAAACACATATTTATAATGTTCTGTAAAATTACACTTAAGAAATATAGCAGAAGAGAAATATATAATAAATCACCCTGTTTATTCCGAAAGGTTTAGCTTCTGTATATAGGGGGTGACCCAATTGCATCATTCACGCTGCTGCCCATTCCTCATTATTGCGGCAGAGATAGGGAATGGTGATATAATTGTATTCTGCTCAGCCGTCGCCACAGGGCGTCCCATCGATACACATTCATACATACATACCTGCCTGCCTGATACACTTAACCTCAGAACAGACACAAAATTAGTTTCGCGAAGAACACGACTTTTGGTATAGATACATTTTTCATCGTCTGACCACTGTCTGTGGGAGAATGTTATTATTAACATAGAATTAGGTTAAAATAGGAGGATATCGATGGCGCAGTGCCTTAGAGCTCTCGGTCTGCGGGTGGATAAACCAAGCAATGTTCGTTAAATCCGGTCATTTTGGATGGATGGCCAAATTCGTTAATACCCACCAATCCGCTCTGGGCCTGCGTGGTAGTGCATGGTTATGGCCCATTGTACCCGAGCATTAAAGAGATGGTGAAGATGAAGTACACCACTAGGACTACTGACAATAATCGTATTTTAAATGTCTCTCCATCTGTTTGTCGTCGGTTCACCATAATATAGAATTCATATGTTCAGAACCGTCATTTATTTCATTTGTTAGGAAAAAATATAAAATTGTGTAACATGGGTCGGTTTAGTGCAATTTCATGAGACTGGTGGTTATAAATACACGTATGTACCTATAGTCAGGTATATACATTAATCTTTTGAAGTATTTACAAGAGATTACACCGACAGCAAAAATATGATTTTCACTCCCATTCGTACGCAAATTTACTGCCTTTATTGCTTTATTTAGAAAAATACACTTTATATCACATTTGGAAGCGAGGTGCACGGATAAAAATTTCATGATAATGGAAAAGGTGGGATAAAACGCCAGAGTACAATCGCGAGTAACTCATCGGGAACAAAGCGTTACAAAACTCACTACGAATGTATAGGAAGGCTAAGGTTCTCATGAATGCCAAAGTGCTGCACTTTACCTGGCACCCACTGTTGGAACCCAGCCTCGCAGATATAAATAAATTATCGAACCTGGGCCTGAAAGTGTTTAATAAAATATTATCAATATACTTAGCTGTGATCTGAAAATGACAACGTGGAAAACCTTTGAACCTTTACATTGACTCGCAACTAAATTTTAGCAGTAATTTTTTATTGTTTTATACTTTCTTGCTTATTCACTGACAATAAAGTGTATTTGAATAATAATGACGTAAGCACTTAAATTTCAGGTTTAGTTTAATGGCAACAACTAACGTGCTCATAATCAAAATTATGGAATTGTATTTTTTTAAACATGTCGAACCTCTTTCAAAATTATTTCAAGAAACATACACTATTCAATTTTAATTTCAACATTATTATTTGTACCCTTTGGCTTACAACATGAAGTATAAAGGTTAGAAGAATTTCGGCAAGTTAATTAGTGTCTTGGTTGGCCGAGCTGTCAGGCACCTGCCCAGATAGCAGCGGACGCGGGTTTGATTCCCGCATCAAGACCATAATCTTTGTAAGAAACATACATACATTAATCACGCCTATAACCCAGAATGGATAGGCAGAGTTGTATTAAATACCCACTTTTCGCCAGTTTATTTAGGTCCCATGTAATAGGCGGCAAGCCTATCGCCATCTATCGGTCACATAAATCGCAGTATATTGCTAGGTGGTATAAGAGGAATGCTGGTGCCCATTACTCATCGCTGTGTTTACCTTTAGTCGCCTTGTACGACACCCACGGGAGAGAGAGAGATGGGGACAATTGTATTCTGCTCTGCCGTCATCACACGGAACAACGAATATAAAATTTGACAGCCTTTTTTATACTATTTCAAACCTCTTGATATTAAATTATTTATTTCTAAAATAGGTAATAAAGACAACTCAATAGTGACTAATTTTAATAGGTAGGTATTGTATTTACAGATAAGGATAGAATTGTCCTAACAAACTCTATTTTTAATCTTAATACTTTTTGTAAAAAAAAAACATAAGTTAACTAAACACTGGTACGGTCACAACAGTTTAATATTACGGTATTTTACTATTTGAATAACTCTGACAACAAGCTTTCAAGCTTTCCATGTCAGAGGGCCTAGCACGGGACGCGGAGATATGTCACCCGGGGAGTAGACACTTTTTTCTCAATCCCTCCTTTTCTTTCTCTAGAGCTAGCATGGCAAAAGGGAGAGACTGGTTTATCCCCAGTGATAAAGTTCTCCCGACAGTGCCGCCAATTTAAGCGAATAAAGAGTGAATGACTGAACCCGATCTTTACCAATAGATCTATGATGTATAAGCTAACCAAAATAAAAATACGTAGCAACTGGACAATTTTATTCGAATCTTTTAACTTTTTACATTGGTAGGATAATGAGAAGTCAGAACTTGTATTGACAATTGACATTGACATGACAGTTGATAATTGAACTTTGTTGTATTTTGTTGATTTTCTATTTGACTTGGAATATTGAAAATAGTACATTATGATACGAGTATGCTAAGTTGGATTAATGCATACGAGTTGCATACGACGTTTTTCAACACAATTGCGAGGAAAGAAACAAACTTTTATTGTTAATAACTTTACCAAATAATTACTGCAAAACGCACCAGATATGTCTGCGCGTGGTCAAAATTGAAACTAAAAATTCGTCTGCTCTTTTGTTTGCCTAGGAGTGTCAATGTTAGCGAGCAGCGCCACCCATCGCGCGCAGTCTTATCTACCGCACACTCTACAAGTTTTGGATTGTGTTCTTTTTTAATTCTCCTTATTAGTAGGCATAGCAAAGGGAAACAGCACATACAGCCTCGTCTGATGTAGTCTACTTTCTTCAGTTTAAATCGCATTAAAACGCGGATGTATCACGTTTTAATGCATTTTTGATTTACACTAAAACATCCTATTGCCTATTGATAGAGACTGACGAGGTAGATCGACCACGAAAATGCTCACTGCCTTTCTCATCAAATCCACTTTTGTTTCACTAAATCTTAATTATATTGTTCATCGCCGTAAACACTTATTGCACAAAACTACACCATGTTCTAACAGTCAACATCACTGCTACAATATTTTTTATTTTAATATTAATTTAATAAAACAAGCCGCGTGGTGACGGCAGAGTAGAATACAATTGTCACCACCCCAAATCTCTCCCGTGGGTGTCGTACAAGGCGACTAAGGATAAATCAATGATGAGGAATGGGCAGCAGCGTTCCTCTTATACCACCTACCAATAGTAATGCACTGCGACTTTTGTGCCCGATGAATGGCAATAGGCTCGCCCCCTATTACATGGGACGTAACATAATTGGCGAAACGTGGGTGCTAGTTCACCTCTGCCTACCCCTTCGGGGATATAGGCGTGATTTATGTATGTATGTAATAAAACAAAAATGACGACTTTTAAATAAGGCACAGAAAAAAAATTACATACATAAATCACGCCTATATCCCCGAAGGGGTAGGCAGAGGTGAACTAGCACCCACGTTTCGCCAGTTATGTTAGGTCCCAAGTCCCATGTAATAGGTGACGAGCCTATTACCATTTATCGGGCACAAAAGTCGCAGTAGGTACATAGCTAGATGGTCTAAGAGGAACGCTGCTGTTCATTCCTCATCAGTGATTTATCCTTAGTCGCCTTGTACGACACCCACGGGAGAGATTTGGGGTGGTGATAATTGTATTCTAATCTGCCGTCACCACACGGCATAGAAAAAAAATTAGTGTTTCTAAATACGATAGCTATGTTAATTTGTTTTTTTATACATCGAATCATGTTTTAATTTGGAGGAGCTCGCTAGCGCAGTGAAATAACGCGCTTGGACTGCGATTGCTTAAACTAAGCAATGTTCGCTAAGGCCGGTCATTGGATGGGTGACCAAAAATTTATTATCTCGAGTTCCTCCGTGCTTCGGAAAGCACGTTAAGCCGTTGGTCCCGGCTGCATCTGCAGTCGTTAAAACCCACCAACCCGTACTGGGCTAGCTGGGTTATGTTTTGGCCTAATCTCCCTATATACTTCCCGTGCCCCAGCAGTGGGGCCATTAAAGGGCTGTTGATGAATATTTTAATTTACTTTATTTTTTCATTAGGGTTAGCAACAAATTCTGTCATAACTAGTAAATTAAAATAACCCCTGGACATTTTATTTAAAATTAAAAGGGAATAATCGGGAATATCGAATAAATCACTAGAAATCACATAGACCTATCTTTGTCACCACCTCAATAGCTCGAAGACAAATTGCTCTTCTTAAAATGTCAAAAGTGGAAATATGTTTTCCATAATAGTGACGCTATGCTAAGGAAATAGAGAAACAGTCCCAATATTATGTCAAAAAGTGAAAAAACAATTCTCTCCATTGACGCCGTGCTAACTCCCGTGGAGATACAGGTTTTGTCACCTGTCAAGTGGTGGAGAGAGACTTGTCCGCGTGCATGTGCTAAGCCTACAGGGTTACTTATTTACCTTTTTTTTAAGACAAATTACTTTGTTTCTGTAAAGTAACGATAAAATTTATATTTAAATTTTGAAATGTATTTTTTAATTATTATAAGCATTTTATATATATATAACATTTTATAGTCATGCAATAAATATACGTAAAATCTAGCGACTCTTTTTTATTAAGATAATGTATTTACATTTAATTTTACTAATAGGAAATAAAGGAACATTCCTACGGTCGTATTTGATTTTCCTTTGTTCACCACTCAAAGCGTGCCTCCCTTTGATAGTGAGAGAGAACGTCTCACAAAACCTAATACAGGATTCTTTGTTAACTGCTAGCGAGATGATCGATCAGCTCCTTATTCTCTTACTGGCTCTAGTTTCATTACTCATGTCGCTTCAATAACGTGTTATCTTGTAAAACACAATTTTTGGACTTGTAACGTTATAGAAGCAAAGAAGCGATTTTTAAAAGGCCACATACTATCTTTTATGTCCTTACTATAATATTTCAAGTTGTATTATCAACATTAAATTTACAACTAATCTTCTTATTCCTGCCCTGTTCCCAGTCTATCTGAGGTTGGCGTGGCGCAGTATGTTTCCTATTCCATTCATATCGGTCAGACGTCATCAAGCCATTCCTACCTTCTACGTCTCATCGTGATTAATGAGACACCTTTATTTTTGGAAAATATCATTTGAATTAATTTTAAGACACAACTTTTTACATAACAACTGGTGTTTGTATTTAATTACTTATATTCGCATTCATATTGGCACAATTCTTAGGCATTATGATGCAATAAAAAGTATTCTCAACTAGGACACGTATCACATCTATCGAGCTAACTGTCAAATATATTAGATGCAATTTAAAATCGAACTGCAGATTTTTAATTAAAATTATCGTCAAGCATTAAAAGATTTTACTTTAGCATTGTATTTAATTATATTAAAAACAATATGTGCCTATTCCTTTATGCTTTATATTCCTATGACATGTTGATCAATCCGCTCAAAACTCAGACCATCATTATCAGAAATCCATATTTTGTGAGTAGGATTGACTATAGCCAATTGCCAGGTGTCTATTTTCGAAACACTGCTATTCCCTTTCCGAAAACAGTCAAAAATCTGGGAATTATGTTTGATCAGTGTTTGAAGTGACGAAGTGCGAATCTCAGGTCGAGGCTGTTGAAAAAAAAGTGTATGCTGCGTATAGTTCAATAAATAGATTTCGTAATTTCCTACCTACTTGCACTAAAATCACTTTAGCACAAACACTGTTATGTCAATTATCGATTGCGCTGATGTCTGTTATGCTGATCTTTCGGAGGAGCTCCTCGATAGGCTGCAACGGCTCCAAAACCTATCATTATCCAATACCTAAGCATTAAGTTTATTTTTAATCGTCGCAAGTATGACCATGTTACTTCCTATCGGCAAAAACTTAATGGGCTCCCTATTTACTCCCTATTTTCTCTATTTACTTAGAGACTTACATGTTTTATCCCTCCTTTATTCTGTTCTCTTCCTACCTACATCCCCGTTTTATCTGAAAAGCTGTTTCTCCTTTCGCTCCTTCAGAAGAAGATATTTTTTCTCGCAATTCTTGTCCCATGTACGATCTCAACCTCAACTATCCACTCCATACGTCTGGTTTCCTATCTAATTGCTTTTCTTTACATGCTGTTCGTCTGTGGAATTCTCTTCCTGTGGGAATTAGGAGCGCACGCACGTTGGAGTCTTTTCGGCATCAATTAAGGAAGCACCTCTTAATCTCTTCTTAATAACTTTATGCTCCATATCATTTATTTATATGTATTTTATGTAATTATGTATAAAGATTTTGGTGGTTAGAACTAATTTAGTTTAGTAGTTGTACTCATTTTTCTAACATTTATATAATGTTAAAATTAAAATCGAATAGTTTAGTTATGTATATTTATGTGTATATGAATATACCTTTAGGGGAATATGTATGTATATTTAATTTTTTTGTTAGTATTGATCTTTATATCTTATTCTTGCACCTATTCCCCGTTTTGCATTTCCGTATTTTTTATTTCTATCACCCTCGGTTGCCTGGACGAGATTGCTTTTTAGCAATAAGGCCGCCTATTGTACTTTTTTTTCTCTTTTAATGTTGCTTTTTTGAATTTTTTTATGTGTGCAATAAAGAATATATTATTTATTTATTTAAAACTTGAAAAAATATTAAACGCAAATAAACAAATAAATAGAAGAGAACGCAATTTTTTCTCCTTCATATGGCTGTTGTTGTTTTTTTTTAAAAGCCCTATTACAAATCTCACAGAACACTATACTCCTAGCGGCTTAGACGGTAGACGGCCGGTGCATCGCATTTCGTAAGTAATTTTACAGTTATGTTTATCGTGTGTATTGATATAGATAGATAGAGATAGGATAATAAAATCTTGCTTTAAAATTATGAAATCTTTCTCTCTTTATGAATTCTTTTATATTAAATCAATGATGTTTCAAAATTCCGAGGCCGTTACGAACTATTCGAATATACTACAGATAAAATTCTACTTTTTTATTTTATTTGCGTAGGTCAGTAGTTCACTCCGGGGAGCTCAGAAAAGGGCCTTCGAGCATTTTATAAGATTCTTTCTCTACAATTTTGGGTTTAATTAAAAAGTTAAGCAAAATGCACTAAAACCGATTCCGCTACGAAATATGCCAATATCCATTCTACACTATTCACCAAGTCTAAATTGTGAATGTATTTTTATTTCTGAGATCAAGAACGCCAAAATTGGCCGTTTTACGCAAAAATCACAGTCAAAATTTAATAGGGCTCTTAAGCCTTTCTTATGTGATTACGACCTCTGTGTGTAATACAAAACTCTTACTAATTCAAATTTGGAACTAGACAAACAACGTAGTATCTTGCGTTTCCAATAGATGGCTCTGAAATATAAAACAAATTTATAAAAAATAAAATCATACAAAATAAAACGAAATCAAACTTTAGACCTATCACAATAACCTGTTTTGTTAAAAATAAACATAATACATTTTAAATACATTGCTACCGAAAATATTGTCTGCTATTTCTTTACAATAAAGGTGAAACCAGAAAATAATGGCTATTTGTAATTATTTTCTAATGTCCTATTCTGAGTCCAACCTTTTAAATTTTTTATAAACAAATGTATTTCAAATTCGTTTGAAACTGTTAGGTATTCCGTTTTGTAATTCAATCAAAAACTCTGAAAGGTGAACGGCAAGATTTCTTAGAAAACAATGAGTTGCATATTGCTCTGAACACTTTTATAACAAATTAGGAAAGAAGCAAAATATGCGACCTTGACTTTCACTCACGAAATACTAACTCTTTGGTTCACTGCGTCTGCGCTAGCCAGGAAGAAGACAAGTATAAGTTTTCCGCAAAAATTCAGCAACGCAGAATGTCACATTCGCATCATTCTACTGACATTATAAATTTCTGGTTCATTACAGCGGGATGATCTAATAGGTATGATTTACTGGTAGTCGAATGCTATATAAATATGTCAGTTCACGAAATGTAATGTAATTTTCTCATTCATTTTAGAAAGTTTAGATACAAAAACTTATTGATCGTAATCTGATATAATTATCTCATTCATTTAAAAAGTTCATATAATAAAAACACACTGATTTGTCTTGGTAGTATCTATCGCTGTTAGATATTTGAAAGGTTAAAAGTGTTATAACAAAAAAGAATTTTTTATAACAGAAAAGATGTGTTTTGTTTATGTCCTTAAATCTGATGATGTCCCTTTTTGTCAGTTTAACACTTATTAACACTTCCTAAGCTTTTTTATTTTTTAAACAGTTTTATAATTATTAATTTAATGAATATGACCTTATGTAACAAAGCAACTCCATTGATTAAATATTATGCTAAATCAGATTCATAACATTTAACCTTTTTTGTTAAGGAAAGAGCGGCATACTACATATTATTACTGGTTCCCGATCCACTTTGAAATTTGCAACATTGAACAACCAATAAGTAATTAGAGTTTTTACAATTGCTAGCTCTACAAGTTATTTGTAAGGGTGAATTTGAAATCGGTCGACAAAATTTTACAGGACATTTTAACCGCTATAATGATCGTTATAGTAAAAATTAAAATTGTAATGAAACATTAAGTAATAAAATACAAGAACGCAATTATTAGATTTATTAGTTGCATTCGACGCACTTTACGCGTGATTGTACCTACAGCGTTGTACTACCTAGCCGCGCGCACCCGTCCGCTTAGCAACCCGCGAATTACGAACGATTTATTTAATTTTATTTAATATTAATAATTTCATTTAATATTTTTCTAAAATATTTTTTTTTTGTTTTGTGTTTTTAATCTGTATATATACCAGTTTCGAGTAAAAGAAAAGAAAAATAATGATCCTTTTTTTTGTCGACTTAGATTAGTTTTTAAACCTCAATAATATAATGTTTAATAGCAGTAGAACCCCCCATAAAATTTGTCGATTCATTTCGATTTCACCCTGTATTAGGTTAGTATGATTTTAGTAAATATACATTTTTTTATATTACAAATAATAATTTTTTCAAAATCTTACCTACCCACTGCCCTTTGCCTACTCTTTAGAGGAGAAAGGCGTTATTTATGTGTTTAAATAATATCTAATAAACCTAGAGAAATAAATATACATGTTTAACCACCTCTGCATAACCTTTCAAATAAACACGGGCGTGATTTATGTTCTTTTTTTTTTTGTATTTACCTAAGAAACAACAGGCATTTCAAAAAATAGAATATCATGAATAGATTCCTTACATAATGCCACCATCGAGACATTATTTTCGGCCACATTTAAGTAATCTTGCACAGTTATATAATCCAATGACACAAGTTATTCGGTACGGTTCGTTTCTGATGCGCGATAAGAATCAATGTCTCCATTCCAAATTATGGAAACGTGGGGCTTAGAGAGAGTTCATTAAAGCTATGAAAGTTGTAGATTCACTTGATATAGATAGCATCAAAATGTTGAAATTTATTATGCCATGTCGGTTAGACTAAAGCATCTGGCCTTTTAAAAAGCCCTAGATCTGTGGCTACGGGTGTCGTACAAGGGGACTAAGGGTTAATACCGTTATAAGGAAAGGGCAGCGTTCTTGTTAGGTATACCTTTCAATTTAGTGCGATTTAGGTGCTCGATGGATAGGCTTGCACGCCCTGGATCGGCAACTAACATAGGCGAAATATAGGTGCATTATAATACCTTTAAATGAGGCGCTTGATAGGGCAATGGATTAGCGCGCTCGATCTGCGATTTCATGATAAACAGAGCAATGTGCGCCAAAACCGATAATATGGATGGGTGACCAAAATTTTGCTATCTCAAGTTCGTGCGTAATTCAGAAGGCACGTTAAGCCGCTTTCGTCCATACCCACCTATTCGTATTGAACCAGCAGAGTGGATTTTGGCCATTCTCCCTACATTCTTCCATCCTTAGGGAAGGCTTGTGCCCCAGTAGTTACATTAGTAATCTAGTGATTATAAATTATAGAGATGGTTTTTGTATATAAATGTAAAAGACTTAATTCATTATTATTTATTTGTTTTTATTTTTTCTCTTTTTATTTAAGATAAAAAGGTAGTATTGCCGTAACGCGGACTTGCGTCAAGCAATACTGGCGTTCATTACTTGCTATAAGGTTTGTTTGTTTCATTTTTATTACATTTAAAATACATACAAAATCATATTTCTAAACATTACATTTTTACAATATAAAACATTAAAAAATATAACATTTAAAAATACAAAAATACAGTTCCCCATCGGTAGCAAGATCAGGGTGAGGTTATTATTGTTATTATTAGTACATCTTTTTCCTCAGCATTGTTGGTAAATTATAAAATGAAATTACGAGTTGTACCTGGCAAGTAATGCGCATCTTGTAAAAATTACCAGACTATTGTATTGAGTAGAGTTGCCTCTTGCATGTTGTAGGTTGTATGAAATGCTTTTTGGTAGGTCTAGTACCTTTTTCCAAACCGCTCAGTAACTGATTGGGTTTGCGACTCCCGTGCTAGCACCAAAGGCACTATCAAGACTTTACTTTGATTCTATATTCTTACTGCCGCACTCAGAGACGTCAAATAACTTTAATGAGTACCTAATGTCAAAAAAATTCAATTGAATCTAGACCATAGACCCTGCAAGAATAGCGACTAGTTTTGAATTGTCATTTTTTGACATTAAGTACTTATTATCGTTATTTGAAGTCTCTGAGTGCGGCAGTTAGTTTGTCTTGTTATCATACTTCGTCAATGTTTTTTTTTGCATTCTTTTGATTGTAATATATCTTGTGTGCTAACAGATGTATGACAATTATGCATAAATATAACATTATAATGTGATTTTCGTTAATTCAAAACTAGTCGCTCTGCCTGTCAGGTCAATGGTCTAAATTTAAATGAACATTTGAACTATATCACAATCAATCGCAGCTGACAAAAATGGCAAGGACAAATAGATAAATAAAAAAAAAAACAACCATTTATAAATATTCAGAATGCGCCTCTCTAATTATTGACCACAAACGTAAATTAATTTGCCAAATAAGCATACATCTTGACAGAATACATGAACTCTGACACTTAATAAATATTTTAATATACATGTCCTATATTTCCTAGATGAGATCAATGTGGATGATTTACGACTATTAAACACTCTCCTTCGAAGATCGGGTTTTTAATGTTATGCGTAATTAAAAACTGCCAACGTTTCTGTCTGTCGCAAGTTATGATTGAACTAAGCCAGGCTGAGAAACTGTTCTGGTATCGTCTAATTGCTTGTCTTGCCTTGCCGCTGGCGATATTGCAATATGGCGATGAGCGGATTATTTAAAACAAATTGTATGTGTTTTGCAGAGAGCAGATTGAGATTAATGGCTGAGCTTCGTAAATGAAGAATAAGTCTCTTCAAAATCCGAACGATAAACAATTTAAGAAAAGTCAGGACCGCACATGCAATAAAGAATTTAAAGCTAACACGGGGGTTTTCTTAGTTATTTCACTGAATTTCGTGTTTTTAATTATTTGCATTGTAACTTGTAACTTAATTTTTCTATTTATATATCTTGGAACTATCAGGTAAATTAGTAAGTACTAAATAAATTATAGTCCATTTAAGTTAAAATTTTACACGTTTTTTATATTATCTTTTAAACTCACTGCTAATTATAGTTATATTCAAGTACAACTACTTACAAATGTTTCATTACTAAGTAAAAGTCATGTATAGTATTTTTATTCAGTTTCAA
Source organism: Cataclysta lemnata (assembly GCA_963931975.1). NCBI lineage: Eukaryota > Metazoa > Arthropoda > Insecta > Lepidoptera > Crambidae > Cataclysta > Cataclysta lemnata. Next base: position 7,450,670 of record OZ008343.1, read on the forward strand.
TAATTTTATACGTCTTGAAGACAATAAAATATTGTTTACCTTTTGAAATGAAATTTAGATAGATAGGTAGGTATGTACTACAACATGAGTAATCAAATATGACATTTCCTATGTACGATAGGAATTCGACATTCCACGAGGCGTGGCTCAAACTGCCTGACTACAATATAAAATGTCAAACTATCGCGATCATTTAATATAATCTAATTCGTGACTGAGAGGAATGTGTGGAACAGGTAATAATTATACAGAATGGAATAAATTAAGCGTATCTAGAGGGATATTCAACGAAATATGCAGAATATAGTAATCTGCATGAAGTATTGGTCTACAATAAAATTATGGAATTTCTATAAAATATAGACCTACCTCACTGAATTAAATTAAATGAGTAGAAACATGACGTTTTTGTTGAGTCTGCAGTAAGAGCAAGCTAGATATAATATTATATATGTTATGATTTATCTTTATTAGCGAGTATTTGTCTGGACATTTTTTTAAATGATTAGCGTATATTCTTTAATGTTCTCTTATATTTGCATGAGCACTATATATTTAAAATAAATCTTTTACGGATTTAACTCGCTTGATCGTGATTGAAAGTCTGGCTAAAATAGTAACAATGCCAAACCCCCAAACGCCTGCGCGAACTAAATCCTTAAAATGTATGTTCCTTAATTAGGAATAATATTTTCAAATATGATATTATAGAATATTAACAGCAAAGGATATCCGTTAATTATAACTACTTTAATTTTACATACGCATTTAAATTAAAGTGGGTGTTATGTCAGTCGTTTTTTTGTTGCATATCATAAAGGTTTCTTAAAGATAAGTAAAGATCCTATTAATTATGTATCTTGTGACTTTAAATAATTTGCCAAATACCTACTACAGCTCCCATAGCACTAAAGCCGTGACGTTATATAAGTGTCTTTGGCATAATAACGTAGACTTCACTGACTACCGATGCCTCTCGTCTGAAGATACCTTACTTACAATTCAAGTCACGTTTGGACACTCTTATTTGATATATAGGCACATTCTCCCACCTGCAAGGGTCATATTTGAAAAACAAATCTCCTAAATTTCCTTTTAAGCTCGTCGATCTTGTGGTTCTACGGATGTCATCTATTCCCAGCTTTCGTTCCAGTTCGCACTTCTATTTCCTATATGCCTCGCCTTGGGATTCTGTATTTAAATGTTTCATTTCGCAATGAAAATATTCAAGCTTGAATTATTATTTTATTTTAGGCTCTAATTAATCCAAATAATAATAATAATCTAAATAAATGCCGTGTGGTGACGGCAGAGCAGAATACAATTATTTTCACTACCACCATCTCTCCCGTAGGTGTCATACAAGGCGACTAAAGTTAAAGACAGCAACAATCCTCACATAATGGTATGTGCAATATATTGCGATTTATGTGCCCGATAAATGGCAATTGGCTCGCCACCTTACTACATGGGACTTAACTTAATGTGCGAAAAGTGAGTATTTATTCACCTTTGCCTACCACCCCATCGGGGATATATGCGTGATTTATATATGTATGTATGTCTAACTGCCGCACTCAGAGACGTCAAATAACGTTAATGTGTACTTAACGTCAAAAAATGACAATTCAAAACTAGTCGCAATTCTTGCCGGGTCTATGGTCTAGATTTGAATGAAAAATTTTGACATTAAATACTCATTAAAGTTAAATGACGTCTCTGAGTGCGGCAGTAAATAATAAAGCGACAAACTGAAACAAAAAAAGGCGATTGTTTAAGGTTACCCGATAACTACGCAGTACAGCGATGATCATGAAAATTGACTCGATGATTGCGTTCCTTGCTTTTTTTACTCACCATGTTTTTGTAATCACCACAAGCTCTGTAGCTATTTTAATATTGTTTCAGATGTAATGCAACCTCCCCGTTTCCTTAATAAGGTAAGCAAATGAACAATATTTGGCATGATTACCTATGCAATCATGAGATCTACATACTTGGAGATACATACGGTTTCTCTTAAATGAGATAATGATAAGCTGCGGTCGTTGCTACAGTTTCCGCATAGAAAATCTTACAAAAATTGTCACTTATGAACAGATTTATAAGATTTTCTTAGTATTAGAATTGAAGAAAGATGATTAAACCTATCAAAATATGCTCTTTTATTATAATAAAACAGCTAAAGACCAGAATACAAAAATATTTTGAAAGATGACAATTTTCTTTTTCAACAAGGTCATAGTAATATATGAATACAACTTCTTGAAAGTTTGTAAAGTAAATGTAATTTTGTATTGTCAATATCATATTAGCAGATGAACATTTCAGTATTCTTACAAAGACAATGAGGAAAGAAAATTTTTTGAAAAATTATCGTCCTGATGCTGACATCAATCTGCTGCCCAACTCTCTGTCCAACCCTCGATCAACTAGCACAAGCACGTTATTTTCTTCTTTTTATACTAATATTCAAATAAAATTTAAAACATTATATAATAATACTCGTATAACATCTAATTTGGGTAAGTAACGAAATACCGGAATAGCGTGAGTCGGAATACAGTATAAGGATGTTTATCCTCTTTTTCACACATATAATTTTTGGGTGTATAGAAATTATTTAACACAAGTAGCCAGTATGCCAGTTTTGGGCTACCTTCCCCTAACACTGTCCTCAATATTATCACATAATCTATAAACTATTAGGTCCAAGCTTACCTCATGTAAATGTCATGAACACTAACATCGTGTCACCACTTGACGTAGACAAAAACATCCAATAATGATTTGACTTTCTCAATGGTTAAGGTCGGCATAGCATTGAGCGTGACGGATTGGGTACTTTATTAGTACCTACTATACGCATTACAATGTATTGTCTTATGTGGCATTCATATGACCATAATATTATAATTACCAAGTGTAGGTTGCTCAAGTAGGTATCGATTACTTCGGTAATTGGTAGTGTTCTAACAGTGGAAGTACTAAGGTTTATGATTATTTTGCCTCTCAATATTAAACTTGAAGATAGAAACTGTGAACATGAGAGCCCCCTTAAAATGCAGTGCTAGCAGAAACAAAAGGGACAAATAAAACTTTATACTTATATACTTTGTTGTAAGTCGAATGGATGTGCGGCGCGACAAGAATGGATAAAGTGAGGAATATTAGAGGAAGTTTGAAAGTAGCACCATTGACAGAGAAGATAAATGGGAATCGGCTTGCCGGGGACTTAATTATGAGAAGAAGCGAAATGTATGTGACTAAAAGAGTAATCAACATGACTGTTGGGTGATGGAAAGATAGTGGAAGATCGCAAAAGAGATTGATCATGGATTGCGTGCGAAATGACATCAATGTGAATGGAGTAAATGATAAGATGACAGCTAACAGGTGTCGGTGGAAGAAAAGACATACTGCGCCGACCCCAAATTAATTAGGATAAGGGCAAGAGGGTACTCAACAGCGTATTGCTTTACTTGCCTTCACTCGAGGCACCCTGAAGCAATGCCATATATAAGTCCAGAAGACCCTACGAGATCCATGGGATCTGAAAACGGGCAGATACAAGAAAAATCTTCTAAATAGCGACACTACAATTTGCCTTGGTTAAGCTGAAGAGATCAAACCCAATCGAAATATTTTTGCAATTTGCTCATTATCAAATGTCAGTTTGGGTTATAAATAAAAAAAAATGTTTTCTATATACCTAGTGGTACTTTATCATTTCACTTCGTCCATTATTCTTAACAATCGCTCGACGTCTCTTCATAAAATTATTTAACGGGGATTGTACAGATTGTACACAAATTTTTGATTAAATGGCTTTTTCGTTCTAGGCATAGTATTAGTAAACAAGCCCGATATACATGGATAACATCAATAACCATCTTGTTAATAAGCACTCGAACAATTTTATCAAAACCGAACCACTCCAAAACGTGTCTCATTAATAAAACCAACTATCAACGCCGTTGGCCAGCAGCGGACACCTTGAGCGATAGCATCGATAACTTGCTCTTGAACCTTCAATAGATCGGTGAAATTATGCTTAAATAATGTGATCGTTTCTTAATCGATACCAGCGTATCGACTAAATCAGATCATTGGGTTGCATGCGAGGCCGAACTAGGCACGATCGAGCCAGACTGCCACTCCATCACTCGGCAGACAATACCATTGATGCAAACCCTTGATCGCAGGTTGCAACACGAATTCCTTAACGTTTTCGTATAGTTTGATCAACCTTGCCAACAGGTTAATTAGAATTCCATATCAATTTCGTATACGTTTGCATAATTAATTATTACATATGAAACAACTTTACTCATTGAATATTCTATAACATTTGTTCGAAAATAAAGAATGCCTCTCAGTTTTATCAATTATAATTTATGTAGAATATTAGATGTTGAAGATATATGATCGTTTTGTCATCGAAGAATAAAATATGGCGTATTGTGGTTAAAAATAATAATTGTGGCAACAAAATCGTGTGGATAATTGTCTCCAATATTATTCTGCCTTAAAAACAATTTAAGCTTGGTTGTCATGCGTGAATATTCTGCATTAGCTAATATTAACTGTCGCAGGAGGCGACTACCGTGTGACTTGCCGTGTGGTGACGGCAGAGTAGAATACAATTGTCACCACCCCAAATCTCTCCCGTGGGTGTCGTACGAGGCGACTAAGGATAAATCAGTAATGAGGAATGGGCAGCAGCGTTCCTCTTATACCATCTATCAATGTACTGCGACACTTTTGTGCCCGATATATGGCAATAGGCTCGCCACCTATTACATGGGACCTAACATAATTGGCGAAACGTGGGTGCTAGTTCACCTCTGCCTACCACTTCGGGGATATAGGCGTGATTTATGTATGTAGGAGGCGACTAAAGGTTGAAACTGTAATGAGGAATGCGTAACAACATTCTTGCAGTTTCCATGTACTTACCTTGTTTCACGTGGCAAATCTGGCAATACACTATTTACGTGCCCGATGAATCTAACATAATTGGCGTGAGTAATTCTACTCTGCCTACCCCTTCGGGACCTTAAATAAGCGCGATTTGTGTATGGACGATCTTCTGAACAGCCACAAAGAAAACGGATCATCCCCTAAAAGAAAACTCTAAAATGTTTTTTTTAAATAAAGTTAACATCTACCAAAGTTATACCTACAGAAGAGGATGTTGCAAGGTATACCTTCTAGGTGTAACAAGGACTTAGGGTTACAATTGGTCGGTTTTTATACATGTCGAACCTATTGATAACCACACAAAAGCAAAGATACACGCGTCTGAGTAAATAATAACCTAAACTAAAGAAATATCTTCATTAATTGTAGTTATAAGAAAACAAAGTTAAACAGGAAATCTATTCAAAACAAAGCGAATGATTTGCATTGTGTTTGTTGCTTGATTATAACGATGAGCAGTGGTTTCATGTCACCTATAGGTGCTTGTAGATTAAAATAGTCATTTTAACAGTCACCAAACACACTTTTTTGTGTGATGGATGATATTAATCAAAAACGAATGGATGGCTTGATGACATTTAACCGATATTAACGGATGAGGAAACGTACACAGATAAACTGGGAAATGGGCTTGAAGATAATGAATCGAAATTAATTTGTAGGTATAACTTGGATAGATGTAAGCTGTATACTTTTTGAGGTGGTATTCCATTAGATTTCTAAAATAAAGGGCGACTAGGTTTATTTGATATCCACTTCTGTTGAAATCAACAACAACAGATTATTTGACCGTGACTGAAAAGTGAATCTCATAATTTGTTTGTTAATTTCTAAATGCTAAAAATGTATAAGTATTTCTCATAATTTTCCAACCACAACATTGTATTGTTAACGCCTTATGTTAATTCACATTCCACAGCAAGTACTTGTGATAGCCCAGTGCACATACTTTTTCCATTCCCCGCGCACACACTCCGTGCAAGGAAATAAGGCAACACTCACCTAAAATTTCAATGAACCGCAACCAATACTTTGCATAGCAATAATTTGCTTCGATCTTGCACAAATATTCTTAGGTATTCCGAGTAAAAATTCATTTTCCGGCCGGCGGTGGGTGCGACTGAGAAACCTCTATTTTTCTCTTTCCCGAGCGTGAAGGAACTGCATGCCGGTGACCGCAAGGTCTCGCAAGCCTAGAGCAGGCACGCCGGCCGCGACGCAAGTAAAAGTAACTTTTAACAATACCTTGGCGGCGCCTGCACGCCGCGTACGTTAGTTTCGCCAACTCTTGCGCCGCGGCGGTACGTACCGCTGTTCCGAGTTTTTTCCGTCCGCCGAAATCGCTGTGCAAACGAGTTTTCGCGTTCCGACTTGGACCTTTCCCCCGATGCGCTCTTGCGGAAAACTGTGATACTCCCAAAACGTGTTCCTATTGATTTTAAGACGAGACGAAAAAGTTCGGAAGCGCCGATGCAATTTTGACCCAGAGTTGTTTTGATTGCAATCAATATTGGATGTTACTAGCTTGCATGTAAGTACTTAAATTTAATTTTACTATCATAATTTACTTTCGTTTAGTGCAATATATCTTATAATCGTTTTAAATAAACCCTTAACATCATAAATAAGTATGATTGCATTAAGTTTAGTGTACTACTATCAGTTCTAATATTATGTAAACAAATGTGACTGCCCAATCAATCCCATTTGCAGATACACATTAAATAGTAATCACACCTAAGTATAATTTACAACACTATAGCTGTTTATTAATGAGGTGATGAAAGTGGTAACTTAGCCCACTAGCGTGGCCACGGTGACTGGACCAGGCCAGTCGGTAAGCGAGTGATTAAACCTGTCCACTTGGAATCAGATCAATAGAACTGGTTACCAAGTTATTGTAGACACGTGTTTCAGACACATAAATATATTACGGTTATCACAATCTTAAGCCGGGCTTATGTCGCGAGTACTAGACAGCCAAGTGGATAATACGCTGTCGGTTTTGTATGCAGCGCAGATGTCCGGCGGTTAGCCCAATTATTTAAGGCTCTTACGCATTCATGTATGTGTCTCGACGCACGCACTTGAATCGCATCCAGTTATTGGAGATCGACGTAGCTATACTGCCATTGGCGATACTCTTTTGTTTCGATATTTGAGGTTATAATAGAAAGACTTTTATTAATTATTGTTTTAATAATTGTTTTATTAGTAAAGCGTACGATTATTATTGTATTACCACTATATAAAATAGCATAATCTAACGAAGTAATTTATTTATGTATGTAACCACCGCATAAATAAAATATGATATATTTTTATATAGGTAGGTTACTGTATATTTAGATCATATTAATTGAAATTACGCTAAAATATTAATTAACTAAATAATGGTTTTACAATTTAACCCCACTTACTGCCGCACTCAGAGACATCAATTAACTTTAATGAGTATTTAATGTCAAAAATTTTCATCCAAATCTAGACCATAGACCCGGCGAGAATAGCGACTAGTTTTGGATAGTAACTTTTTGACTACTCATTAAAGTACTTTATACTTATTAAAGAACATCATTTTTAAGTACTCATTAAAGTCAATTGCCATCTCTGAGTGCGGCAGTTAATGGAATAATGCCGATTACGATTGGCCAATGAACGCATTGCATATTCATCATGTAAGCTTTGCGAGGACTTAAGTTATAGACTATCGAAAGTCATTATTTAACATAATATGGATATCGTATGTCGCTCACGAAATAACCATACGTTGTTTTACTTTCTCCTTTGCGATTTGCAATGCACATGATTCGATAATACTAGAAAACTGTCGCAGGTTTTTAAATTCTAATATCGACAATGTTTTGGTTGGTTTGCAATACTTGCGGAAAAGTACTTATTTCTTCTCCTTCATACCCTACTCCTAAATTATTTGTCACTCTGCTCGAGGATTGGCTAGTTTTTTATGGCCTAGAGAACAGTTTAGGAATCCCGGGTACTGTGATATGCTCAGGTTCAGAAAAGGCTCTTGAAGTACCTATAGAATTTAAAACGAGATAAAAATCAGCTCTCAACGCGGCAATTATTATATAATATATTCCCATGTTGGCCAAAATAACGTAGAATATGCCAGCCCCGACTCCATGGGTATCATAAAAGTCAACTAAAGGAGATTGCTCGGTGTACACCAATAAGCACCTTGGGGCACCTGAATGCCTCCACCATTTAAACCACCAACAACAGCATACCCAAAGAGTTTTGACGTCAGGCAGGCGGCCGGCTGTAAAAACTAAGCCAAAACCGCCAGCAGTATGGGTTGGAATGTTGTAATTCCAATCACTCTCTCCGTGCATCGATCTGTCGACATGGTCCGTTCCGTCTAGTTTGGTGCTAGTAGTTAATGAATGTATAGCATTCATTCTATACTAGCATCTTTACGGTGTGATGGATGATATAAATCAAAAGGGAGTGGAGTGGGAGTGGTTTGATGACATCTGACCGATATGAATGGAATATGAAACACACTTCGCCGACCCCAGATAGACTGAGAACTGGGCAGGAAGAAGAAGAACGTTACAATATAATATAGTAAATAATCTATACATATAAGCTCTTTGTACTAAAATCTACTGTCATGTGCTTATTTAAGACAATATTGAATTGAACTTTTAAAACAATTCCCCTTTAAAAAAGGTATTACGAAATAGCACAGACCTTACAGACATTACCGAAACCTCGTCCCATTAATGTAGTCAACTTTCTGGTCAATAACTTTAAAGGTTGAAATCCAGCAGCCATAAATCTGTGACATAGGTTGTTCCGAAATGCTGCTCAATATTTCCAATATGCTGATCGATATTTTGAACTTTACTTCCTAAGCTTTAACAACATCTTATATATGAATCCTTTCTTCCATACATACAATAAATCACTCCTATTGATTCTCAAATAGGCAGAAGTATGATAACACCCACATGTTCCGCATGATTTTTAAATTTAATGAGACATTTATGTATAATTATGTAAGTATAATATAATAACTGTAAAAGGAATATGAAAGAATTCAGTTCAGTTCAGTTTCAGACAGCCGAAATACTATTGAAACACTACTGAGACTTGCAGAATTAGGACTCTGGTCTGGTACAACCAATCGACTAAAAGCAGCTGATATCAGATGTAAATTAAAATTTGATCATAAAATATTAAGTACTTAAAACTTACATGACATGGATTTATAGAGAGGTTAGACATCTGAACATGCCTGTTTATGTTAAAAGCAATGTCATCTCAAAGATCAATTTTGTCGTTCATATCAAACATAAAACGAGCAATGACAAACTCGAATCAATATTACAATACGATTAAATTATTATTTTGTACAATAAATTTAATTACATGTTTGAATTTTTAATTGCTTGATTCCAGTTTATGAAAACTATAATCTAGGTTATTGGAATGAATAGAGTCGTTTTGTGAAACTGCTCGGGTAATAAATATTGTTACAACATTCAACGTGAAAATAATGCGCCTGTCACCGCCACTGAAATATTGGACACTCTGTAGGTGGTTAAAAAATGACGTTTTCAGGGTCGTATAGAAAATAAACAATCGATTGTGGGTTAAAGTCAATGAAATCGATCATTCAGCAAAAATAAAGTGCTGCTATTGATACAACTTCATTATTTATTGACGTTGTATAATTGATTAGCCAAATAATTATAATATTAATATTTACAAGTGTTATGGACATATTAATTGATTGAATAATAATTTGAATTACCACCGCGTAGACTGCCTATTAAATGTAGGTACTGCATATAAAAAAGTTTTTAAAACTTATTTAGGTAATTGTTACGACGGCAAACCTTAATTTTAATGTTATCTATAAATTAACAATTTAGTATTTAAAAATATAGTGTTGCAGTTGTAACTATATTATTAAAAGTCTGTATTATACTCAAATTATAATATTCAAATTATTACTACTGAACTACGAAGTACAATGTCTTTACCATTTATAGGGCAATGCGAACGATTTTAACCTTATCAAATCGATAAGGTTCAAATTATGGTGGCAACTATTTTATCACTGCTTAATAAAGGGTTAATATGTTCGTTTTCAGCATTTTACTTCAATTGTACGTTCAAAAGCCTACAGCGAGGATGTACAATATACATATAAGTTCAAAGTGTTATGAGATAAGACAATTCCGACGCACTTCTTAATGTCACTGGTGAATTAGGTTAACGATGGTATTTATTATGTATGGGATCTATAAAGTAATCATGGCGTTTACGATCACATCAAGCATGCTTAACCAATGGGCTAATGTAACATTTACGTTTGATACATGGGCTAATGTAACATTTTCGTTTGATACATTAATCAAATTCTCGATTCGACCTTTAGCCGGTCGGTGCGTGGCGCAATTAAAAATCGCACTAACATCGAATCGGTCGAGTTCACTTTCCAACGACCCCTGACTGAAAGCCTGTTCTTTCAAATCTGAATTGTAAAAAATCACCTTGGTCGACTACTGATCAACTATGAATCAAGTTATAACACTTCCCGGTATAATTCATTTTCAGAATAAATATAATACAGAATTTTCTTCAATATCAAATAAATTAAACTTTGTTTGTTTTTCGAGTTATCTGATAGAGAGATATAGGTAATGAGCTTAAAAATTAAATTAATTTTGCCAATAACACAAAGCAAGGAACATGTCTTACTGTCGCACTGAAAGACGTCAATTAACTTTTATAATTATTTAATATCAAACATTTTCATTCAAATCTAGACCCGGCAAGAACAGCGACTAGTTTTGAATTGTCATTTTTTTGACGTTAAGTACTCATTACCGTTATTTGACGTCTCTGAGTGCGGCAGTAAGTATTTATTTTAAGAGAAACTGTACATGTAGGTACTTAGAAATTATATGTAACGTCATTTTCTACAATATCTCTTGAATCTGTATTCATATAAACCTAAAGCCCTCAAGAAAATGTCGGCTTTCATTGCCAGCAATAGGTAAGGCTTGCAAGCTAAAACCGTGCCTATTGGATGGACTATTCTAGAGATGAGACGAAAACTTAGCATTCCATGGATTCACTTTGCGTGTGGCAGACGGGAAAGTCAGTGGCAGCGCTTGGGACATGTGACCCAAGCTCAATTTTTCGAATTTTCTCTTACCTTTTTTTCTTGTACTACACTATACTTAAGTATTTACATACATACATAAATCACGCCTACATCCCCGAAGGGATAGGCAGAGGTGAACTATCACCCACGTTTCGCCAATTATGTTAGGTCCCATGTAATAGGTGGCGAGCCTATTGCCATTTATCGGGCACAAAAGTCGCAGTACTATTGCTAGGTAGTATAAGAGGAACGCTGCTGCCCATTCCTCATCACTGATTTATCCTTAGTCGCCTTGTACGACACCCACGGGAGAGATTTGGGGTGGTAACAATTGTATTCTACTCTGCCTCAACCACACGGCGTTAAGTATTTAACAATACAATAATGGCAGTTAGATAATCGCATACACTGTTGTGGCAATTACGGCGATACATTTAATTGCTTGTCAGCACAAATTGAAATATTAGTACAGTAGTGGCGAGTGTTACATCAGCGTTATGTTTTCAAAGAGGTGCTGTCGTTGCGTTCATTGTTGCTTGGGACATTTCAATAAATGTGTACCATAGACAATGCGAGATTATTTCCAGTAGTTCGACCTATGTTTTGTTGTCGACAATTGGATAATGGGGTGTTTCGACATGTCGACAGCCGTTTAGCATTCGGCCGACACGCCGGCCTCGGGCGCGCTCTCTAATGTTTGATGACTTTGACTCATCTCGGCCTTCACTTTTCTTCGCTATAACGCATGCATCGGTTGCACATTCTTCGGACTGATGGGTGTTAGTAGACCGTTCATTGCAACATCCGATAGTTTCTTCTTTTTCCTGGCCTGTTCCCAATTTATCTGGGGTCGACGCAGTATGTCACCTCTTCCATTAATGTCGGTCAGACGTCATCAAGCCACTAACTCCCTTTTGATTCATGTCATCCTTCATACTGTGGTGCTAGTGATGAATGAATGAATAGAAAAGATACAGAACGGACCATGAACGGAGAGAGTGATGGGGAAGATAACATTCCAATCCATACTGCATGGCTTTGGCTTAGGTTTTACAACCGGCCGCCAGTCTGATATCAACCCTCTTCGGGTGTGCTGTTGTTGGTGGTTTGGTAACATCCGACAGTTAGGTAACACTAAATATTATGTCCATAGATCAAGTCAATACAAGTGCCTATATGTTCTGCGGAACGCGTCTTCACTCTCAATAGGAAGTGAACGCTTTACGTAGTTCGGATTAAGTATTGAAAGTACTTCAATACTTTCTCCGAGTCACAGGATTATGTTTAGTGTACCGATTACAGTTTAACACTAAGCGTGTTATTTATTACTCGGCCATTAATATTGTTGGGAAATCTGTCAACATACTTAAAATTAATTTAAACAATACACCTAAATCTCACATTGGAAGGTTATTGTCACTCATTAAAATAAATTACTAAGCATGATATCGAAACATTGAACTCTGCCAGTGTTAATTTTGTATTTCAAATTACCGATTATGCGACAATAATAATTAATACCACTGCTGTGCACAGACATCTAGTGAAATACATGAAGAATGGAATGTAAATCACGCTGGCCTAATATGGATTGGGAGGTATTAACGACTGTAGATGCAGTCGGGACCCCCGCCTTAACGTTCCTTCCGAAGCACGGGAGGGAGGAGGGAGGAACTCGAGATAATATATTTGGCTACCTATCCAATGACCAGCCTTAGCGAACAATGCATAGTGTACGCTATCGCAGACCCAGAGCGCTAAGGCACTAAAATAATTAATGTTAATATTATTCCAGATTCTACTAATGCCATCTGCGATGAGTATACCACACCATCCTTCACCTTCGAACTGTACGTCAAAAGAGAATCGTAGACTAATCAATCAGTCACGAATACATCTTCTCTTTTCTATTATTAGTTGTGATGCAAGTCATTAAACAATCAAATGCACAGCGCAGCCCGTCTTTTCTATTACTTACTAATTGTAAGTTTGGCGGCCGGCTTGGTCGAATGCTCAGATCGCTGGGTATTGGTCAAGAGGTCCCGGGTTTGAATACTGGTAGGGGTAAATTTTGTGATGAACACAAATATTTGTTTCCGAATCACGGTTGTGTATATGATTATGTATAATTCTTATGATATTAAAAATATTTTCCGTCATCCATAACACAAGTGCTTAGGCTACTTACTTTGGGCTAGATAGGTGTAAGTGTAAAAAAAATATTTAAAAAAAATTAAGTCATTAAACAATCAAATGCACATCGCAGCCCGAATCGGTGTTGATTGCGTCTGGTCGTGAAGGTCGGCGGGTCGCGGAAGACACCCTGATGCGCGGGCGCAGCGGCTGCAGCTGACGCAAGCGATGTGTGGCAAGCGTTACGTGCGAGTACGTGCCACCACTCCGTGTGACCTATTTGTGCCGCGAGCAACACGATCGCTCATACTAAATTAATAATCACAGTCAATAACAAAAAAAAAACAAATAAAAAAAGCAATATCAAAAAAACATCACGAAAATCTAATCAGAAATGTTAGTGCATACAGATTAACTGCTTAATTTGTATACAATGCACTTGTAACAAAAATACCTACTGAATTGAGAACCTCTCTCGAATCAGAAATTTTATGGAGACGCATATAATTTAATTGGGAAGGAGATTACTACGGCCTGAATTATATTAGTAATTATGACCACTTACTCCAATGGCACAAAAAATATAAGCGCACTGAAATACAAATCACGTCTTTCTCCCTTAAGGGATATAGGATACAGGCACAGGATGTTTTAACACCCGCGTTTCGCTAGCTTATTTCAGGTCCCATGTTCCCCCTGTAAGCTTATTGCCAATTAGCTAGATGGTGTACCAGGAACATTGTTTCCCAATCCTTGGTCTATTCAAACTCTTACTGCCGCACTCAGAGACGTCAATTAACTTTAATGAGTATATAATATTAGCCCAATTACATGACAAAGCGCTTGAAATCAATAATCTAATGTTTACATCTGTTCATAATGTCTTAAACATAGGCACGCCTCTATTTTCCACGTGAGGCTCAGCTAATAATAAGGCAGTTAAAACTATTTTTTAATTATTTATAAAGCTTAGAAAAACATATGAAATACATTCGAAGTAATTATTTGTTTAAATTATTTTATGACCTGTTTCTGATGAAGAAATAGTATTAGCGGGGCAGTATAATCAAAACTCCTCGCTAGAACACTATCCACTCAAGAAAATGTTTTTTGGTATCTAACCTGACTTAGGTACCTTAGGACCCACCTAGCACTTTACCTAGGTTGTGTGAAAATATTACCAACGCCCTTATTATAAGAACTATATACTAAGAAAGGTATTTCTGTCTAGAAATACTTTTTTAGATACCAACTCGCCTAGCATGACCACTGAAAAATGATATGTTACAGCCATTTATCGTGTTGAAGTGTCAAAACTCTAAAGATTTTTGCAGTTCCAAGTTAAAATGATAAATGGCATTATCATATCGTGTTTTGGTGGTTATGCTAGGCGGGCTGATCGAAATAAATAGGTCCCCAATTTCTCGTCACAGTAGATTACCTAACGTAACCTAAGATTGGAAGAGAAAAAATTCACAGCTACATTGTTGTGATCGGAAGAGCGGAAACTCTAGAACGGAACTCCGTATCTCGCTCTGCCGTGGCCTAACATCGCAAAATCGATTATGCAAAAGTCAAGTCTCCATCGCACAACAAACACCAACGCTTTTCCAAACTTTGTACATTATTTATACTATATAAGGAACCTCCTGCAAATATTATTTGAGACAAAGCTTCTACCTTCCGACCGTATTGAAGAATCTAAGCAATATCCATACTAAAAACCCCAATCAAGGTTCTAAGCAACCATTAAACTAATTCGATGCATCAAAATGGTTACGAAAACCTCTTCTTTTAGATGCTTTTATTAATCGTGGATTCATATCTGATTACTGGTTACGTTATCTGGAGTTGCTTCTATTACGGGTTACTGTACAATAATACAATGTACCACCAAGAAATAAAATTGCTAACATCCAGTCACAAAGGATTTGATCTGTTTGCGATGTCACAATTTCGAACAAGTCGATACTTAGTTGCAGTGATGAGCGATTAGTTCCACCGATTACAGAATTCTTTGCTCTTCAAATCGCTACTAACGTGAATACAGAAATGCAATTTTTAAGCATTTCGAACTAAAATAACACGCTCTTTAATGGCTTCAATATAAATCATTCGGCATAATTGAATCAATGTAAAAATATCGACCATAAAACCGATTATTATCATGCGAAATCGATTTATAAAAAACCAATGTTATGCATATTTCATTAGATTAAATACATTTTTAAAATGAGATAAGCTTGCGAATGACAAAGTATAACTCGTATAACCATAACATTCTTTCACAGCGTAGATAATTAATTACATCCAATCAAACACAAATGATGCGTTTTCTTATTGTAAATAAATTGTTGTTTTGTTTTTTACATTCTCGCCAAGGAAGGAAACAGATTTTCTTTAAGGTTTATTTTTTATTTCATTTCTTAGATATCATTATTTATCTTACATCATTTTCAATTTGTATTCATAGCACTAGCACCTTTCCGGTGTGATGTATGAAATTGATTGGATAGTTTGATGAGTCTGACCGATATGAATAGAAGATGAAACATACTGCGCCGACCCCAGATAATTAACCTTGGAACAGGCCAGGAAGATGTCGAATAGCAACAATCGTAAAGGCTGGTTATTTGATGGGTAAAATTAAAGAGAGGGAGTGATGGAAACGTGCAGGCAAATGGACAAATGAAAAGCCAAGTTTTAATATTTAAATTAAATAGTTCAGTATAACCGGAGGTAATGCTTGTGTAAATATGTGTTATTTTAATTTTCAAGTTATCGCGGTATTCGATAACAGCTGTACGATAAATTTCAACCAGTTTAGCAAACCATACCTGCAAAATACAGATGTTAGCACACTGGCTGAATCAGAAAGGCTATCTGAGAACGTTATTTTTTTCACAAAAGTTATTTAATAATACTTAGGCCAACCAAAACACTGTCTTGGTTGGCCGAGCGATCAGGCACCTGCCCGGATAGCAGCGGACGCGGGGTCGATTCCCGCATCAGGACCATAATTTATCGAAATTCTTTTTCTAACCACCAAAATCTTTGTACTTATCTTTCTAAAATTTTATATAATGTTGTAATCAAAATCGAATAGTTTTAATAATACTTAATTATAACGATGTTACTACTACTTAACACTCCACTCTATAGATATTAATACAATGATCTAAGTAATTTTATATATGCCAAACATATTTAAAATGGCATTAAAATTAAGGCGTTATGCTATTCGTGATCGTGAAAAGCAGCCTGTTGCATTAAACATAATTAATTGTTTCAGTACCCATCCCAAAGATTTAATATAATCCTTTTATAATTGAATTGATATTAAATTACCATTTACAATCAACATAAATATAACTGTGACTAAAGAGTTAATGTTAAGATAATTTAATTAAAACAAACACATTTTATGAAGCAAATTATTCATATAATTGGAAAATGAATGAATAAACTAAATAATAAGAGTCGTGTACAAACATGAATTTACGAAGATGAATAATTATGCATTATGCCGCCGTAAGGTTGAGAAATTTGTAAATTACGTTTGTTAACCCTCTTAACTTCTGTAACATATGGCTTATAGTCGAATGTAAAGTAAACAGTGGAGTCTATTTTAGAATACATCTAGTTGAGCTTGCTAATATAGCTGTACCCATATTGTTAATATTATTTATTTCTACTGGGCTCAAGAAGAAACGTTCCCAAGAAGCAAAACATTCGGTTTTATAATTACCCCAAGGCCATAGTTTTATCAGGACTGAAAGGGATTTATAAGCGCATGCCAATTCACGAAGAACACATTCATCATAGTCCTGGTATATTTCCTAGGCTCGGCGCAGTATGTTTCCTCTTCCATTAATACCGGTCATCCACTTCCTTTTGATTCATATCATCCCTCACATCGGAAAGGTGCTAGTGATTAATGAATGTACAGAAAAATTATGGAATAGACCATGTCGAGAGATCGATGAACGGAGAGAGTGATTGGTGTAAAAAATTCTAATCCATACTGCTCAAAGTTTAAGAACACATTTCTTGTGATTTTTTTAAAGACACAATTAGTTGTCATTCTGATCGGCCCGTAGCCAAGTGGCAATCGTTTCATAACGTGTCGAAGTTCGTCACGATCGGCCAAATTACTTTGGTATCTACAGCGTCTTAGCTTGCGCTACCAACATAACTAGGAACTTACGAAGACGATTTTGGTCACATGATTTCACGACGACTTACGTCAAATCCCATACATTTTGCTTTATCAAACTTCGTTATGTTTGTCGGTATATTACTTTTTCTAGGCACCCTGTTCTATTTCCCTAAGATGTCGATAACATGCCGCATTTCTTGAAATACCTAAAATGGTAACCTGACTACGAAATAAATATAGGGTAAAACCACCCAACGCCATAAAGTTGTCACTGGTCAAGTGCACGTCCATTGACATTTATCAGGCTCAAAGCATTAATTGTTATTAAATAAAAATAAACGTGAATACTTTTGTTATAACGTACAATATTTTACTGAGACAGCCCCGGTAAGTAATTATGACACTCGTGTTGGGTCTCGCTCAACCCCAAGATCAAATCACAATTATTTGCATTTTTAAAATTATACACGCTACTAGTAAATTAAGTTAAACTTAAAAGTTAAACTGATTTATGTAGTAGGTGGACATGTATGTCAGTGTGTGTTAATATAGCTATAAATAAATAGCTTCGCGCACTCTTTGATAGTGCGCATTATTTGCTTTACCCTGTCTATAGTATTTCTAGACAACGGATAAGGTAGAAGACACCGGCGGAATAGAGAGCAACTCTCGCAAAATGTAGACGGTTCATTATTGTTCTAAGTTATTAATACCCGGCGATAAGCAATCACGGCTCCTCACGCGACAGCGAGATGTGCGGTCGTCGACCCACTCGGGTTACCTCTTTAATGCATTTTTGAGGACAAGGTGATATACTGGACGCATCCTTCAAAGACAAGTGACCTAGATTCCTCTCTGTGAAACTGGTTTCACACATTTTTAGCGAAGGAAATAAAAGTTAATTTAATTAATCTCGTTGGTTCACGAAAACAAAGGATTGTGTAATGTTTTTTTATTTTTCACCGTCGAAATTTTTGGTGCTTTCGGAAGGCCCTTTAAGGCGTAGTTCCAATGTATTATAATCAGTTACAGAGTTTCGAGATGTAGTACCATTTCAAATGACTTTTTGCCGAGCAACAGGAAACGTAAAATAGAAATAAGTACCCCACAATAATTGTAATTAATTGCTCATGAACTCATTATTCATATTCAACAAATAACCATTATGTGAACCTGTCAATTGTGTCAAATAAAAATTATACCTGGAGAATTAATTCACATGCTGAGTTTAGATAAATTGTTTGATTTACAATGAATTTAATTCATTTCCTGCTTTGGACGAATGGACCTTTATGAATCGTCGACCGGGAATTATAAAACGTTATGAAGCAAAAACTTGAAGTCAAATCATAAATTTTCGCCGTCTCCCATTCACTCACGTATTTTAACTTAATAATGACAGAGTCAATACTCGTTTTATTTTATTATTGGTGGTTAGTGATATTATTTATAATTGTATGTAAATAGTTGTTTCATAATACACAGCAGTGCTAGCTTATCTTTATTTATGCTGATTGTTGCTATGCTATTTAATTCATTATTTAATCCGCGTGACCTATTTATACGCTTCAGACTGCTGCAAAAGGAGTTAATAAAACATTGAATTGCCATCTCTCTCTGCCATTGATCTGCCGTGTGGTGACGGCAGAGTAGAATAGAGTCGTCACCACCCCAAATCTCTCCCGTGGGTATCATACAAGACGACTAAGGATAAAACAGTGATAAGGAATGGGCAGCAGCATTCCTCATATACCACCAAGCAATGTACTGCGACTTTTGTGCGATTTTTGCGATAAATGGCAATAGGCTCACCACCTATTACATGGGACTTAACATAATTGCCGAAACGTGGGTGCTAGTTCACCTCTGCCTATATAGGCGTGATTTATGATAGTATGTATGAATTGCCATCTACCCCCTGCATTTATGGAAGTTATTTAAAACACCTTAAAACGCTAGAAAACTTAAAACGCGTTTTAAGCAGTAAGTCCTTTTGACTTACATTCCCTACGTATGTACAAAATAAAATTCAGATTTTAAAACCAGTTAAGATGAGCGTTTTGTTAGTGTTTTATTTAAGCTACTAACTCTTCAGTGGAACATTATAAAGATAACATTCCGTTTCGGATGCAAATTTTATCGTTTAGTTACGTAATCCCGCTTTTGGGCGATGCAGAAACATTTATCGAAATATACAAAGTTTTCTAGTATTATTTAAGTATTTTATTTTATTGTAGACAAAATAACACATAACACTAAAATACTTGAACAAATTGAGTACTGTATATAAAATGCATAGGTTTTATTACTTCTTGAACAAGTACATATAAAATGCATAGGTATTAATTATTACTAGGACAAATTATTTGAATGTTAACTATATTTTATTATCCGACTTCAAAAAGGAGGAGGTGGGTTGTCAAAATCACGATTGTCTTATATTATCTAGCACACAAATGCACGGGACTGGAAATAAAGCTGCACTGGTATAATACTTCATACTTTTAATTATAATTCTACTTTTACGTCAATAGCTGACGCAAGCACAAGCTTTCAGATGTTTATGGCTGAGAAATGTGTAGGCACTGCTTGTTATATCATTTTGCTTCGCTTTTAAGATTATAATAACATTTAATTATACATTTAGATCAGAAAAGTATGGAATGCATTCTATACTAAAGAGGGACTGTGACGACACAGACAAAACCGGATTTACGTTTTGCCAACCAGTTTCTAGTATTTTGTGTGATGTATACTTTTTATTTTTCAATAATAGTATATAATGCTTTAGAAATAAAATGTCACACAATTGGTAAATAATAATTGCTTCCAATTTATATATTTTTCACATGAACACTAAACAGCGTGGACAACCTAGCGATATACCTAATTATAAAATACATACTATGAAGTGCATTGCAATCGAACGTCAAGGTCGCGATAATTTATTTTTGTTTCAAAATTGCACGTTGCTTTTATACAGTCATATAAATAATATTTTTTTCATTTGGAATTAGATAACAATGTTTTTTTTATCAAACTGTAAATACGATTATTCATGCAAAGTTAATACTTTTATACAAAAAGTTTCTTACAAGTAGTAGTAGTTTTATACAAAGTACTAGGATATCCGTGCCCGTCAGATGGCAATAGGCTCGCTTTACATGGGACAGTACATAATTGGCGAAACCAGGGTGTTATTTGACCTCTGCCTACCCCTTAGGGGATAAATAAATGGAGGACATCGAAAAATTATAGACATGATGCGGGAGTCCAATCAGATCCTCTGCAGTCCGGGAAGATGGATAGGAAATGGTATATTTCTAACATTTATAGTATAATGTTGAAATAAAAATCGAAGCGGCCTCGTAACGTAAACCTACACTTGGGTCACAAGTCCTAAGCACTGCCACTGACGTCCCTCTTTATAGACCCAGCACCCGCACGGTGAATCCATGGAATGCTAACTGCCGCACTCAGAGACGTCAATTAACTTTTTAGAGTATATAATGTCAAAAATTTTCATTCAAATCTAGACCATAGACCCGGCAAGAATAGCGACTAGTTTTGAATTGTCATTTTCAAATACTCATTAACGTTATTTGACGTCTCTGGGTGCGGCAGTAAGAGTGATAGCGTCTTTCTGTGGCGTAATCATTATCAATCCAAAAGGCACAAAACATTTTTATAATTACTACTCCGTGGTCCGTACTAACATAGTATTCATAATGTAGCAGTAGCTTTACAGTCCACGTAGCACATTAAATAAGCAGTGAAAGTACATTGTTTGTAACAATTTTGACGCCTTCATTGCAATTTTACATCCGTCTTGTAATAGCACTTTTTTAGCTGAACATTAGTTCTTATACCTAAAACTGCTTAGTTACTTGCTGTTACTATCTTATAAATTGTCTGCCATAGCGTTGTTGCTGCATACAGCTCAAAATTTGTGCAAGAAATTTACGAAGCTAATAGCACAGTTGTCATTTCAAATTAAACATTTAAATATTGTCATTTATACATACCCACATAACGCCTGTTTCCCGTACAGACATCCAAATTTCGTCAGTTTATTTCGGATCCCATGTAGTAGGAGCGAGCCTATTGCCATTCACAGGAACTTTAATCGCAGTATTTTGCTAGGTGGTATAAGAGGAACGCTGCTTACCATTACTCATTGCTGTCCCAAACCTTAGTGGTTTTGTATGACACCCGCAGGAGAGATTGAGGGTGGTGGTGGTTCATACAATTTATCGTATATTTTCATTAAAAACTTACAACCAAAAAACAATAATATAAGCAGCACAAAAGATTAAAAACTAAGAAAGATTTTTTTTTCAAATTCTATAAAACACACAAGTCCATTAGGTAACTTAAGTTCTGCGGTTTTAAAAATCACGGATCTGTTATTCCTTATATAACACAGTTAGTGGTTAATGTAAGATAAACAAAAACACTGTGTTCGCATGTTGATACACAGATACGCTATCAGCGTATAGAAGACAATGAAACTCACTCCAACTTTTACTCTCAACATACTCTTTCAACATTATTGTCTTCATCGGCTTACATAAAAAATCTGCGCATCTTTATTTTCCAATTAATTGTGGACGCTATATACCGTAATGGTATATTTAAAAGAGTCCATCTGTTTTTATTAATTCGAATCAGTTTTCAAAAAACTTTATTTATAAAATGGACAATATGGACAGGAGTGATATAAAATACAGCACGTCTGGTTGTACAGTAATTTACAGCCGTACGGTGACCGCAGAGCAGAATACATTTGTCACCACTTCCATCGCTCCCGCGGGTATACAAGGCGTATAAGGATAAAGAGAGTAATCCGTATTGTGCCGCATCGTTTTTCATATACCAGCTAGAAATATACTGCGATTTACGTACCCATAAGAGAGCAATAAGCTCGCCCAATATTATATGGCACCTAACATAATTGGCGAAACGTAGGTGTCACTTCATCTCTGCCTACTCTTTATTAAGTGTGATTTACGTATGTGCGCCTGCCCGACTAGCATGATGACCACCGAAATACGATAATTATGATATAGCCATTTATCGCTTGATCATATCGTGTTTCGGTGTACGTGCTAGCCGGGTTTGAAAAAGTTGTCTAATTCAACCGTTTTATTTTCAAGTATCATTGACAGAAATCTTTCAGTTTAGCGGCAACTTGTGCTGTTGACTGTGCAATGACATAAATTATACTCACCTCAAGAACTAGTCTAACGAAGACGCAATGTGTATTTATGTTGCGCAGGCGTTTGATTGTGCTAGTGTCCAGGTGATAAGTTATCACCATCATAGCCGGTCACGATCTCACTCAGACGACTCATTTGACCGATCTTTAACTTTCTACGGGTAACTTAACGATCAAGTGACATTTGCGAGCATATTGTTCATTCGAGCTCTTTCATTCACAGATGGCCTTCTCGACATAAGTGTAATAAAGACTAGATAACGTAATCGACATATAAACATCAGTGTTTCATGTAATCCGAGGCCCTAATATGGTAGGAAAGTAGAATTGCAGTAATAAAAAGCTATACCCCATTCACTTGGGCTCGAGACAAAATGTAAACAATCTCAATGTGTCTTTTATTAGAAAATACAAAAATAAAAATGTGTAACACCAACATTTCAAAGCAGCTAACAGATTTATTTGTCTATAATTGATGATGTATTTTAGAATACACGTTTCTTGTTTTTAAGAGCTTTTCGTAGATGAAGAGACACATCAAGATTGTTTACATTTTGTCTCAAGCCCAAGTGAATTGGGGTTACGATAGTTTTAGAGTCGCATTTGTGTTATTAAGTGCTAGTAACCATTTTGATATTGAGACAAAGTGCTCAGCTGGTTGCACCTTTGACCTTGCACGTGCCACTTTCAAAGCAGCACTGCATTCCATGCAGTAACACGGTGGTCGCGATTCGCCGTCTATTGTTCCACGCAGTAAACGTTATACTCTTTGGAATTCGATATTCGGAATCATCCGGAGCAACATTCATACATACATACATAAATCACGCCTATATCCCCGAAGGGGTAGGCAGAGGTGAACTAGCACCCACATTTCGCCAATCATGTTATGTCCCATGTAATAGGTGGCGAGCCTATTGCCACATATCGGGCACAAAAGTGTCGCAGTACTTGCTAGATGGTATAAGAGGAACGCTGCTGCCCATTCCTCATCACTGATTTATCCTTAGTCGCCTTGTACGACACCCACGGGAGAGATTTGGGGTGGTGACAATGGTATTCTACTCTGCCGTCACCACACGCCAACGGAGCAACGTGACGACGTAATTCACTTTCGGGTTCTGTTGTATCACTGTTTTAAATTGTTGTGAACAGACTAATTCTGTCTGTGACCATTTCTAAAGTTTGTTATCTCAAATGACTTGTGCTATACATTTGACTGCGTTCTTTCAATTTCCGAATTGGTGTTCTTGTATATTTTATAAGAACACCCATTGGTGGCCAGAAAGCTGTTGATTACGTGACAAAAATACTATTTCAACAAAGACGTCGTGACCACAAGAAACGTCAATTATTTTAATTAAATACGAATATTTAACAGCATTGCCAAACTCTTTTCAGTCGAACCCATGTTTTAAGTATACATAGAAATTCTATATAACAGAGAATAAAGTCACAAAAAATTCGTTAAAATATAATTATCTTGATGTGAAGCCTAACCCGCGTCATTCGCATTCTACCTTTACCACACAACTAATCAGTACCTAAATGTTTTGGACTATTCTTCTTTGATATACCTTTTCTACGTATGTAAAGTTCAAATAACCGACAAATAATACCTATAGAAATTTACCGCAATTGTTCGCTAAAGCGGTAAGTGCGAGTGTGCCGATAATCACTGGTGACTATCGTAATTAAGTAAGCGTATCTAAGTCACTTTTAGAATTGTCGTAACCGACAGTCGTATTTAACAGGCATGTCGTGACCACCGCCTTCCGCCAGGTGACACAAAAACTACTTAAAACTTAATAACATTTTAGCCGCAATGCCACTGTGGGTTCCGTAGAAAATTTATTGTTTTAAACTTTTAGTTCATACTATGATAAAGATGCCTATGGCGCTTTTCAAATACTTTAAAGTAGTTTTGATCATGAGTAAGTGAGACTTAAAGCGTGTTATTATTTTTATTCAAGAACTACGGAGCAGTAAAAAATTACATCCAATTCCCTATGTTAAAAGCAGTTCAAGGTAATCAATTTGATAACAAATTACCAAAATTACTTAAAGTAAATACTAAGTGGAAAAAATATCAGTACAGGTTTCGATTTATTTATTTCTCGTTATATCATTATAAACCACTAACTTAATATTGATTTTTAATGATATAATTTCAGTTTGATTTGCGACAATCGTTACCGAATTTAATTTTATATTTGGCATTTGGTTTGATTTACAGAAAATATTAATATAATTTTAATAGCTGTGTTGTGTCTGGTAAGGATACATTTGTGACCTCTCACATGGATGTAGTACGATACTACTACATGTAGCAGAAAGTAGACCACAGTTTTTTTATTTGAAATCGGCTCTTTTAAGGACTATTCGATTTTAATTTTAACATTATATAAATGTCAGAAAAATTAGAAAAGACACCAGTGTCTTGGTTGGCCGAGCGGTCAGGCACCTGCCCGGTTAGCAGCGGACGCGGGTTCGATTCCCGCATCAAGACCATAATTTTTCAAAATTATTTTTCTAACCACCTAAATTGTACTCTTTTACGGAATTATGAAGTCGGCTTATTTTTATGCTATCTTTATTTAGGAACGAATTCCGTTATCACCGCATAACCACTGATACCACTAAATAAGTATCAGTAACGAAAAACAGTAAAAGATCTCTAATTACTCATCGTAGAACAGAAACCAAAAAGCAGTCGTGACCATATTGTGGTGAAATTTGTTGCCGAAACAACAGACGGGAATATCTAATATTTAATGCTCACTTTACCGAAGTTTTTTGTACCTGTTCGTTTTATTTATATACAAATAGCCGGATTGATTGACCACTGGCGCGTGAAGTCAGCTATTTTGTTCTTATTATAAATACAAGATCACTTTCTTTTTGTTATAACCAATGAGATTTAAGTCTTCAAGCAATAACCAATTGCCATCTATCGACCACATAAATCGCAGTATATTCCTAGGTGGTAAAAGAGAAATAATAATCTACCTATTACTCATCGCTGTATTTTGCCGTGTGGTGACGGCAGAGTAGAATATAATTGTCACCACCCCCATCTCTCATCTAATGAGTAGCAGCATTCCTCTTGTACCATCTAGCAATATACTGCGATTGATGTGTCCGATAGATAGCAATAGGCTCGCCACCTATTACATGGAACCTAGCTAAATTGGTGATAAGTGGGTGTTAGTTCGCCTCTGCCTGCCCCTTAGGGGATATAGGCGTGATTTATGTATGTATGTCTTTCCCTTAGTCGCCTTGTACACGGCTGCAAAATAAGAGTGAATGTTTTGTTGTCTTCTTCTTCCTGCCCTGTTCCCAGTCTATCTGGGGTCGGCGCAGTATGTTTCCTCTTCCATTCATATGTCAGACGTCATCAAGCCATCCACTCCCTTTTGATTCATATCATCCATCCCACCGTAAAGGTGCTAGTGATGAATGAATGTATAGAAAAGAGACGGAACGGACCATGTCGAGAGACCCATGAACGGAGAGAGTGATTAGAATGACAACATTAAAATCCATACTGCTCAAGGTTTTGGCTTAGGTTTTACAGCCGGCCGCCTGCCTGACACCAACCCTCCTTGGGTACGCTGTTGTTGGGTGCCCCAAGGTGCTTATTGGTCTACACCGGGCAATCTCCCTTAGTCGACTTTTACGACACCCATGGGATGAGTTGGGGCTGGCCTATTCTACGTTATTTGTTCGCTCCCAGGCCAGCATAGAAGGTACACAAGAAAGACTTATTATTTACAAAATTACAACAGAATGTTATGTGCGGTCCAGTATATTTTTAAGTAATCGTGATAAGGGGTGATGATTGTATTCTGTTGTGCCATCACTAAAAAGGCTTATCTAGTAAATGAATGCTTACGTGACCACGCAAGTAATATATAATACTTGTTTTAAAAACAACATTAATACGACCACGAACCAGACATTCGTCATAATTAATATGCATCTAGATCAATTGGTAAACCTTGAACGTGATATTAAACTCAAAACGTTTTTATAAAAAAATACACAAATGTTAATTCCGCATCACATTAAAATACTTTAGGTAATAGGTATCACTAATGACTTTGGTATCCCTAATGCCATGAGTAAGGCCGCACCATTGCGATCATAGGATTATAGATTTTTTTTTCGCATAGTTTTTTGTGACTACCTTGCGTATTTTATGGAGCAATCACGTTAGCTCTGAGTATTTAAATGCGAACAACATTAATATAATAAATATCTCTGTTGGCCTATCAAACGAAGTGTCATTATTAATCTCTTGACATTAGATTTCCACACAGGTAAAATTAAGTACCTGTTAATCGCACACATCCGTTACGTCGGTCGCTATATATTTATACAATATAGCTGATATTATATAATCTTAAAAAAAACACACCTGTTACCAATAAAATACAAAATACCTATCATATTCAAAAATTAAAAATATATATCGAGGACGCTAATTATTGAAACTATACCTAACTGTGACTTGAATAGCTAGTATTGTAATTATTATTAAGTATAGCATTTAAACTATACTTAGTAAACTAAATCTGAAAATAAAACCTTTTAAAAACTCATCATCGGGATATTTCAATTTCACTGTGTGGTCCGTAGATCGTAGTCAGCTTTTTTATTAATTATAAGCTTAAATATCCGGTGATTTTAAGACACTTTTTTCAACGAATTTGATTTAGTGAATTGTGATCGCGTAATTAGCATCTTTTTCAGTTTCATCTGGAAATCTATGGTATGGCGTCATTTGGGAATCTATGGTATGGTGACGATATGGCGACATGACCATATGGCAAAAACATCAGCTGTCTATCTGATATCCCGTAAATTACGAGTTGCGAGCAAAGGGATTGACTGTTAAGTATACGATACGGCTACCTAGTTGTCATGGATACAAAAAAGTAGTAAGCTAGTTAGACAACATAATATCTTTGAACTGCTATCTTATGAAAAATTCCGAATACAGCATTAACTAAATTTTATGTTAACATGGAAATAATTTAAACATAACTGTATTGAAAGATGTCAAACTCGCCTAAAGCACCAAACTGGTAGTTTGAAGTTTTATTTATTTTAATAAACTACCTGAATTGAGGCCAATATATTGCACAATTAAATCGAACCAACCTTGCTTTACATAGCAGTGGACATTTTTACAATCTTTACTAATCATAAGTTAAAACTTCATATGCGTTTTCCAAAAATTTTAATGACATAAACGCTTATTTAAGTTACATTATAAATCGCGTCTATTCCCTGAAGCGGTGGGCAGAGTTGTATATTAGCACCCATATTTCGCCTACTATGTTACGTTCCATGTAATAGACGGCAGACCTATTAATCTATTGGACACTTACGAGGTTGTAAAACAGTAACGCTGCTGCTCCATCACTGTTTAAACTGTTAGTCGTTTTTCTCTGCCATCACCATAAGGTTATCGTATCACTTTGACTAAAAAACCTACATCTATACTAATATTATAAAGCGGAAGAGTTTGATTGTTTGATTGGTAAAACGCGCTAATCTCAGGAACTACTGAATCAAATAGAAATATTTTTTTGTGTTAGATAATTCATTTAGCGAGAAAGGCTATTTAGTAATCGACATTAAAGCGAGACAAGCCGCGGGCGAACTCTAGTCTAAAAATATAGCTTGTCATGGGACTAGACAAGCGATATTTTAGCTAAATGGAAGGAATGGAAGGAACCAAATAGAATCAATTTCTACGAACACGCTATCCGAACGACCTTAGTGCACAAAAATCTCAAACGCTGTAGTACGCTACAGAATTTAGTTGCGTGTCTCGGTAATTGCAGGCAAGTAGTGTTTTACCGATCATGTTTACACATTGTGCAAACGGTTTCCCAACACCATAACTGATATTGCAACTGTGTTTAACGAGCCAGTATAGAGAAAGAATAAAAGGTTTCCTAGTGCAAACAGAAAGTTTTAGTGTTAACTTGTATTTCACTCAAAAATGGTAGATCTGAATAGCTAAGTGATAGAATTGGCCATGTATAAGTGATGGCCACCTGCCCCCATAGCACGGGACGTGGACACATCTCTTTCCGAGGGCAGAAAATCTTTTCCTCTCGCTCTAACTCGCACTAAATCCGGAGACAAAACACTGTCAAGTGGTGAAGAGAGACTTGTCCACGTCCCCGTGCTAGGTCCGCTAAGGGGCTACTCTTTAAATTAATTGGAATCGGTTTTGTGTTGCCATCTCTCTCAAACGTTGCTATCATACCTAATGAGTGAGAGTGACTGGTAGACTAAGACGATTGCAATCGGCTTGCAGAGTTAGGTAGCTGATCTAGTGAATTGTATTACAACAAAACATAACATGTCAAAGCTATATACCACAAACTGCATTAGGTCCCATGCAATAGGGGCCGAGAATATTACCAAATAACGGGCACAGAAATCGCAGTATTACTAAGTGGTATACTGGAAACGCTTCTCATCATTCATCGGCATTTACTCTTCATCACCTGCTGGAATGTGGATGGTGACAATTGTATTCTATTCTGCCCGTCACTATGCGGCTTATCAATACTCCTTAGGAGCATGTTAAATAGGTTTACAATAATAATCACAAGGCATCGTAAAGTGTTATTATTGTCACATATTGATTAAATTTAACACATAATATTTTTTTTCAATTATATAATTAATGCTCACTGAAAATAAGATATCAATTTCCAAAAATGTTTGAGTGCCAACCAACTAAAGACAATCAAAAAAAAATAATAACACCACACGAAAGATAAAATGCGTCTAAAAACTTATCACTCGCCAAAAAGACACAAAATACTGTTTTCGGCTTGCAACGAAATCCACGTTTCCGCTTTATAAAAAAAAATGGAAAATTACAGCACTATTGCATACGTGAACACATCACCCATTACCGCATACATGTTATCGAATCTTAATCGATTTTTTCATGGAACAATGTAATAAAGTGTAGCACGTAAATTGTACTAATGTATTTGATTGCTGTATACATCCACAACTGCGCACACGCATGCCCGCAAAAAAGACATCAACGCAACACCACCGTGCGGATAACGCACATTGCGGTTCGGTGCTAGAAAAGAATTGAGGCATGATGGTTCCACGTGAATTTTAGTACTTTTTTTATAATGGAGATAAATGTTGGTCGATATTCATGTGTTTGTTGCTGTATAGTCTACCTTTTCACAGTTTTCCAATTCAGTTTAACAATCTTAGTACAGTCAGAATTAAAGGTCGCTTGGCACTTAATTTTCAATGCATTTATGCCTGTAGCAGAAAGCTCCGCTAAAAAACATAAGCTAACGAAGTTTCGTTGTGCAACAGAACCGTCCGAAATGGCGGCCAATGGGCGGCAAATTATCAAAATCGTGTTAGAAACGGACAACATCATAGTCAGTTTTGTACTTCAGAGCAGGGAATTTTGCTCCTGTTTCGCCGCGAAAAAACATAGCGAAACTATTGTGGAAACCGCTCTTTGATTTTCGCAACGGAGGTTTCGCAATAACAATGTTTGCGTTATACATTTCGACAAACTAACTTAACTTATTATAGGTTATTGTTTATATAGACAAGTTAAGAAGAATGTCCATCATAGAAGTCAAATAATAAAACATAGTTAGTTCAGTAAATACATCAATATTATTTGCCATCTTATGAACAACGAAATTAAATAAACTTAAATCATTATTCAATATTAACTTACTTACAAATTAAATCCAAGCTCAAATTGTCATTGACTGACGTAAACCTGGACCTTGTTGCAAAAGATCAGATGTTTATAATTTCAAAGAATTGATTCGCTCCGGTAGTTACGGAGATATTATAACAGGTAATTACAAATTTGCATCCTCGTGAGTGTTATTATGTTGAAGATCACTCAAAGTTTGTGTCTCGTGGTAAATAAGTAATAATAATAATAATAATAATAACTTTATTAGAAACATTTACAAAATTATAACAATTTACAGTTTTTTCTCTAGTCCCCACACTAGGATTCCATGTGTATAAGTACATAAACATGAACATTAGACTGATATACTAACCAGACAATGCATCAAATATTATTTTTAACAAAAGAAAAACTGCTATGGCGTCAT
Source organism: Cataclysta lemnata (assembly GCA_963931975.1). Lineage (NCBI taxonomy): Eukaryota > Metazoa > Arthropoda > Insecta > Lepidoptera > Crambidae > Cataclysta > Cataclysta lemnata. Next base: position 7,481,455 of record OZ008343.1, read on the forward strand.
ATAAATGGGTCTTGTGCTTATAATGATGTGTAAAGTGACATTGTAAAAGTACACTTTAGTGTGAAGTGACGGTACCACCATATGCGTTGCCAATAAATTGCTTTTCGTATAAAAACTAGTTGTCATTGTTCTCATAGATAAATTTGCAATGAAACACTCCTACCGTACAAAAAGCAGTATGCGTACAGTCGCAATAAAATAAAGGTAACTTGCTTTAAGCCCGTTTTTTTCTTGTTTTGTCGTTTTATTATATCGGAGCTCCTTGGTTAACTGTCTTTGGCCATGCGAGTAATTATGTTTAGAGGACGAATAAAAAGTGATAGATAATATTATAAATCATGATAGGCTATTAGTGACATTAAACCAGAAAGAGGCTAATAGTTGGCAAAGGAAAGAATCGGAAATCTGACTAACGTAGTATTCTACTCGTGACTATACAATATTTGAATACGAGTAAGTGACATTATGCCATAATATATCACGTGTGGCCAATTTATAAAATCTGCGATACAGATGCTGCCCGCGAGCAGACAGAAGTTGTGTAATATAATATTATTTAGGCCTATAGAGCCAACTTCCACGTTTACACAACTTTTACGTAAACAGAGGTGAATTTAATTCGTTAAAATAAATACATTGTAGGTACTCTACCGGCTTAATAACAATGTTATAATCCTAAAGTACACTTCAGGAATATAACCTTGTTAAGGAGATTGGTATTTATATGAGTTAACGAGCCCAATATTTATCTTGAGCTTATTGTAGTGTAGTAGATAAGGTTGTTGAGGAGTTGCTAATAAACGGACTAGGGTCGCTAGCGTGCGTATGAACCCTTTAATATCCCCACTGCTAGGGCACGGGCCTACCCTATGGATGGAGGAATATAGGGAGATTGGGCCATAACCCACCACTCTGGCCCAGTGCTGGTTGGTGGGTATTAACGACTGCATATGCAAGCTGGGACCAACGACTTAACGTGCCTTGCGATGCACGGAAGAGCTCGAGATAATACATTTTTTGATCACCCACCCAATGACCGGCCTTAGCGAAGATTGCTTAGTTTACGCAATCGCAGGCCAAACGCGCTATGCGCTATGCTATGCTAGCGAGCTCCTCAGCGTGCGTATACTTTAAAAAAAATATTGACAGCCGCTTATCGCACTGTTTACCATGAACTTACTTATAAGAATCATACATAAGTTGTCAGTAAAGAAATACTATGAAGTTTAGTGAACTTAAGGATCACGATACAAGTAAAGTAAACAAATTCCTACGGTTGTTTTTGTTTTTGACTATTGTAAACAAAGAGGTCCAATTAACAAATACAAACAATTATACATCTGACACGTGTATGAATATTATAATTTATTTTGTAACAATTTTTATGATAATACCTGCTAGGTCACAGGCCTCCCCTGAGTATCCCCTAAGTATGGAAGAACTTCAGGAGAATGGATCATTGATGAACAACTAGTTATATGATAATATTATCTTTTATTTGAAAAGCTGTTCAGATAAAACAAATAGGCACTAAGAAAAAACTTATCCTGCTCCGTAGGTATATTCTATAATTATACCTCCTTGCACTGACCGCTTGATTTTACTACAGGCTAAGCTGCCGCATTCTTCTAGCGAGAGCAAGGCCTAATGGAACTCGTACGACGAACATTCAACGCTCGATTATAAAAACAAAACAAGTTGAGATTAAGAAAGAACAAAAAACACATTTTAATTTCGCGATGGCGGCACATCAAACCACAGTCGTATCGTAGTTAGGTAACGAAGATGGCACGAAGCGGCGACTAAATGCCACTACCTTTCCCACGAGTAGCGAGTACGGCGCAAGCGCAGTTGTATCCACTCCGTTAATTAAGCCCCGCGTTTAGGTATATGCGACACGCACGCGCGCTCACACTCGCTATATTACCGTTAAATACAATTAATGTCCAGAGTCGAGTGGTATAGGCATCTGTCCGGACCGCAGAGGCCGCGGGTTCGGTTCCCGCATCAAAACTAAAATTTTTCTTTGTTTATTTTCACATTTTTTGTCATTCAAACCATTGCAAGCCGTGTGGTGACTTCAGAGTAGAATACCAACCCCATCTCCAATGTCACCCGCGAATGTCGTAAAAGGCGACTAAGGGAAAACAACGATGTGTAATGGGCAGCAGTGTTCCTCTTACACCACCTAGCAATATACTGCTATCACGTGGCCCAAAGATGGTAATTTCGTCCCTTATTAAATTGGACCTAACCTAATTGGTGAAACGAGGGTGCTGATTAACCTCACCTACCTACCTTTAGGGATAAATGGGCACGATGTATGCATGTAAACCATTGCAAAATTAGGATCCTTTCTTATTTCAGTTCCGGAAGAAGCCCGAATGATATTTTTGGTTAATGACACAATCCCTAATTATTTTCGAAGCTTACGAAAACTTAGTACGATTTCGAAATACGGAACCACAATAGCTTAATGTAAAATCTGGTTAAAGAACAGCTTCAATCTTGCTTCGCCAAGGTCCCGATACTAAGACAATAGCCGCGGAACGTAAAAAATATCTATATTTTTAAAGCAAACTATTACGGCGCTTTTTAATGTGGACCGTGTATTTCACTGTGATCGCTGTCATAGGAGTATTTTTTTAAATAAATATTTTTTTTTTAATAAATATTTTTTACACTCACACCTATCATCTAACCCAAAGTAAGTAGCCTAAGCACTTGTGTTATGGATACTGGATGACGGATATATTTTTAATATAATTATGTATATAAATGTTGAAAATATACTACATAAACATATACACAACCACGTCTCGGAAACAAACATTTGTGGTCATCACAAAGTTTGCCCCTACCAGGATTCGAACCCGGGACCTCTTGGCCAATACCCAGCAATCTGAGCATTGGACCAAGGCGGCCGTCAGATTTTACCGTGTATTGATGATATTATAGACTTAAGTATCCGTCTTGCTTATTGTATCTAACTTGCCCATCCTTGCTCTAATACTATAAAACTTATCCCAAGTTCATATTACCCGACAACAACTTCAGATTATACAAAATATAACATGTCTTTCGCACTTTGCAGCAGCGTAAAAGACGAAAATGAATTACAACAATTAAACCCATAGAAAGAAAAACTTTAAATTGGTCCAGAGAATAATTTATGACGCGCCTAGTTTCTTTTTGGTTATGTGCACTGTTCCATTGTCGCCTCGTAAATATACATAAATCACGTTAATTCACCTCTGCCACCCACTTTTTGCCAATTTATGTCCCATGTAATAAATAGGTGGCGAGCCTATTGCTATCTACCGGGCACATAAATCGCAGTATATTGCTAGGTGGTACAAGAGGAATTCTGCTCGGCCGTCACCACACGGCAAATATATGTTATTATAATTGTACGAGCGTATAAAGTAAAAAAATTGAACCCACATTCACAGAAAGGAATGTAAGATCATACCGTTTTAGTTATGTCGCAACTGCATCATTTTCGACACCCGGCGTGAAATTCTTTGGGATTCCTTAACAACGTTTCAGGCATTACTTTACTTTTGATTGATATCAATGATAAATTACTTAGATAGGGACTTAAAAGCCCACATTTTAACAAGTAGCTGTGTGCTAGGAATACTTATCTATTGCATACGATTACATTATTGTACATCGGTATCATACCCATGTAATATATTAGACTCTGCATGAATAATGATGCGGTTTTATACAGTGTAGAACAGTATTGTTAACACCACCAAAAACAAACAGTCATGAGGAACGGGCAGCAGCTTTACTAGTGGTCGCCCGTGGTTTCGCTCGCGTTAATGTCGGTAGTTATATAGCCTATAGCCTTCCTCAATAAATGTACTATCCAACACAAAAACATTTTTTTCAATTTAAAAATGTAGTTTCTGAGATTAGCGCGTTGAACCAACCAACCAAACAAACAAACTCTTCAGGTCTATAATATTAGTATAGATAGTAAAGATCATTACACAGCGACAATAACAATACAATACAATTGTTATATCGTCACAAGGCAATGGAAAAATATTAAATATCGACAAATATACCAAAAAAACTATTCTAATAATAATTTGCAACATCACTTCATACTTAAGCAATAGCTTCTGAAAGTTTCATGCGATATTTCGATATCTAAAGCAAAGTAGCCTTCACAATGGTTGCGCCAAACAAAAGCGAACACAAAATGTAAACTAAAAAATCCGTAATAGACGGTTCTTCAGTAGGTATACTACAAAGTCGGTCTTGAAGTAGGTCAGAATTAGTCAAACCTTAACGCAGTGGCCTTTTGTAGGCCTTTTGTAGTCCTTTTTACTACTTATTATTTGCAGTGTGGTTGCGATTGATAGAGAAGAATAATATTGATATAATTGTGGTGTGATCTAAGTATTAGGGCCAAGCCTGGCATGTATCTATTCCAATACACCTCTGCCTATCCCTGTAGGAATAATTTAAAAAAAACGTAAAAAAGAAGCATGATTTACATAATAATATGATGTATGTGTTTGTATTTTGAACATGCTGTGTACTCAGACTAATTTAGACTCATTTAGTCTTTCATTTTACCCTGAGGTCCCGTTATACTAGATGGTCCCACTATTGAAACCCATGACATTAGCATAGTATCGGTCCCTGTATATAATAGGCAGTCCATCGTTGCTTCCGGCTTGTGCGCTCAATCAGTTATTGAAAAGAGTAATTATTTACAGTCGCATAAAAATCACTTTCAGCGGTTTCGCCTAGGCTTACACGAATTTTTGATAGAAACTTTTTAAATATTATAATATGTTCACTTAGGTGACGCTAGAAAGGTAATGCAGCGAACTGCGTCGGTTGCACAGTCCTAATGTAATTTGAGGCGCAAGTAAATCATGTTGCATCCATCAAGCGTGCGGGCGCCCTTCACTTAGCATGCAGGGTGTTACAATCGCAGCTTATCTGTAGTCCGTAGAGCGTTGTTCTGGCTGCCATTAATTTTCGAGAAGCGATTTATAATATGTTCTGGGTTCACAATCACGTTGTGGCGCTAAAGCAGAATACAATAATTAATGTAGCCTATTATATGATCTGTTCTGATTTGCCGTGTGGTGACGGCAGAGTAGAATACAATTGTCACCATCCCAAATCGCTCCCGTGGGTGTCGTACAAGGCGACTAAGGATAAATCAGTGATGAGGAATGGGCAGCAGCGTTCCTCTTATACTACCGTCCTGACAATGTACTGCGACTTTTGTGCCCGATAAATGGCAATAGGCTCGCCACCTATTACATGGGACTTAACATAATTGGCGAAACGTGGATGCTAGTTCACCTCTGCCTACCCCTTCGGGGATATAGGCGTGATTTATGTATGTATGTATTATATGATCTGCCTCTACCGCGGCTGTCTTACGAGCCGGGTTATAGTAGGAAAGTAAATACATAAATTAATGCCGCCTATGAATCCACAAAGTGGTAAGCAGAGATCAATTAATACTATCGTTAATTCATATGGAAATCGAATCAATATTCGTTTATTTACAATAAACTTATAAATCGTCAAGAAGCTAGATATAACATCAGTCATCCAAGTCAGAGTCATCCAATCCCCTGTAACGCATTTCTTTATATCTCTATGACTTTATAGAAAAGAAATGGAAAAGACCGCTAAACGGAAAGAGTAATTGGAATGACAACATTCCAATCCATACTGCTCAAAGTTTTCGCTAATTTGACGCCGGCCGGCCGCCTGCCTTACAACAACCATTTTTAGTATGGTGTTGTTGGTGGTTTGCTCTTCACCATTCGGGTGCTCCAAAGTGCTATACCTACTTGGCGTTTTCTCAGACTACTTTTACTTGGAGTGCATTGGGCCTAGCTCATTCTATGTTATTTTCTCGCTTCCTAGCCAGCATTTAACTAACATTTGTTACAAATGTAATGTGATTTAATGAATATGAATATAAAGCGCAGACCTCTGTCTACCCCTTCGGAGATCTACAGGCGTGACTGATCTAAGTATGTACAATCACGTTGGGTGAACATTTAATTGTTACATTGTGTGATTGGTTATTCGGCGAGGTCGGTGCGGGCGTGAGGCGCGCGACCCTGTCCTACACCTTGAAAGTAAGATATTTTTTATAGCATCACTCACAATGGCGCGGTCAACAGAAGCCGGTGGCGAAAGTTCCCAGCCCGGCTAGCATGACCACCGAAACACGATATGATATAGCCATTTATCGCGTTAAACAGACAAAAATCATTGGATTTTGACACTTGAATAAGCTTCAATTGAATATTTGAACTGTCGAAAATCAACGCGGATAAATGGCTATATCATATCGTGTTTGGGTGGTCATTCTAGCCAGGCAGGTGGTATCGTTCTTGCTGCTACATTAGGCTTACTGGCTTTATAGTATAATGGGTACATGCACCAAGTGTTCGTTATTTTCTTGTCTTTGAGAGAGACATAATATATCAATTCTACTTTTCAGTGCGAGGATAATGCGTACCCATAATTGATTATATTCAATTAGAGCAACTTTGGTATATAACATAATATGAATTAGTAATTGATAAGTAAATACTTATATACTTATACGTTAATACTTTTTAATTTGTGAAAAAAGGGGAAGAAGTCGTTCTTTTAGGGTTTATTTGTATTACAACATACTGTATAAATCAATGTTAAAATAAATAATTATTTTGTAGTATTCAACTACAAAATTATTATTTATGTCGACTATAATTAAGAAATAAATAACTAATTAAATTTATTGTTTTACACATTGATTTATGTAGTAAAAGTAACCACATAAATCAATGTGTACACCAGAAAGGCACCAGATTAGTGATAATTTAATACAATCATTAGGTCTCGGCAATTCGATGCAATACAATCAATTGACCTTAATAGCCATACGTAGTTATATTATAGTTAATTGAATTATATACAAATGTAATAATTATTTAAAAAAAAAACATTTAGCCATATTTGATGTATACAGAAGAGAGAGGGGTCTTTTCTAATACAGGTTTTATTAAACTTAAAAGAAGAGGCCCACACATTGTAATAATGAAGTGTAGTAACAATAAAGATTTCTTATTCTTCTTATTGACCTTCCATTTCTTCATGAGTTAGGTATATTAAACAATATAGCTTCTTATATTTCATTTGCACTTTATATGCCTAGGATTAAAATGTCATTAACTGCCGCACTCAGAGACGTCAATTAACTTTAATGAGTATTCAATGTCAAAAATTTTCATTGAAAACTAGACCATAGATCCGGCAAAAATAGCGTTTTGAATTGTCATTTTTTGACTTTAAGTACTCATTAACGTTGTTTGACGTCTCTGAGTGCGGCAGTTAGACACTTTAAAATCTCTAAAAAAGAGTATCGCAAAACTTACTGACGAAAAGTTGACCGTGAGGTGACCGTAAATCAGAATACTTTTGTCACGACCACGTATCTTTCTAGAAAGCATCCAATGAAAGAATATGAAATGAGTTAAGAATATGAAATGATGATCAAGAAATGGGTCAAAGCGTTCTTTCTTTTCTTGTTGTTTTCTTTTGTTCGTTCTTTCCTGTTCTTTTCATGTTCTTGTCAAAGCTTCTACTAACAGTACTGTGATTAATGTGCCCGGGAGATGGCATTAGAACATAGTGAAATGGGAGTGTAAACACACCTCTGTCTAGCCCTTCGGGTATAAACAAGAGTGACTTATGTATGTATGTAACAAACGGAGAGTAACACATTATAAGTCGTCTCGTTAATCTAGGTAACTGGGTAAACGAATGCGTAACTGGAAAATTTGGCTGTTTGCCAGTCGATACATTTCACTGTTTGCTGCAAGCTGTCGCAACAAAGTTTATGTCACCCACGGTTACGGAAAAGGACACTTCGACGCGTTCATGCAATTCTAAATCATTTTCACATATCATACATTTGATTTTCAGAAAAGATTGAAATAGTAAATGTGCCCTAAAATGTTAACTTATAACATACATAATTCACGCCCATTATCCAAAGGGTTAGGGTAAACTAACACCCACGTTCTGTCAATAATGTTATGCCCCATGGAGTTGGGGGCGAGCCGCGAGACTATTACCATTTGACGGATACATAAATCGCAGTACCTATATTGGTATAATTGGAATGCCGCTGAACATTACTTACCGCTGCTCAAACCTTAGTCGCCTCGTACAACACACGCGGGATAGATGAGAGTGGTGACACATGTATTTTGTTCTGCTGTCACCACACGCCATATGACGAAAAATTTCATAATTAATCTATATTACCCTGAATACGATATAGCCAGTCAAATAGTCTATATTAATAGCATGCAATCTTCAATTGGTTAGTTAGTTAGAATTGCAGGTAATGACAGTAATAAAAATATGGAAATGTACACGTAAAATACTTAACGTCTCCATCCAGTGTTCATTAGAAACATTATTAACATTGACATTTTGAGATTTGTCGCTCTTCACGCTCAATGGTAATATTGCTATACACCACATAATTCACCGATTTAACTACCGCCGACACAGGCTTGGCCCATGCCAAACCGGTCGAATGACATTCGACATATCACTATGGGTAACTCGCCACTTCGAGATGAGATGACCCAACCTCTGACCGCTTACCACAAAAAAGACAAATCCGCGATATACACTGTACGGGACTGTCACTCAATTAACAATGACCTATTACGTCACCAGCCACAGTTAATATTTGCGGTATTTCTAACGTCTTGTTTGATATTCAAGTGTAATGAGGATGGCCAACAACGTTTTGATTGAGCGTTGCCGATGTAAACATTTCAATCAAAAATAATTATTATTTCGCTAACAAGTAGGGAGGAGCTCGCTAGCGCAGGGGCGTAGCGCGCTTGGCCTGCGATTGCGTAAACTAAGCAATGGTCGCCAAGGCCGGTCGTTGGATGGGTGACCAAAAATTTATTATCTCGAGCCCCTCTGTGCTTCGGAAGACATGTTAAGCCGTTGGTCCTGGCTGCGTATGCAGTCGTTAATACCCACCCGCACTGGGCCAGCGTGGTGGGTTATAGCCTAAAATCTCCCTATATTCTGATACAAATAGGCTCTATTACATTGCACTATATCTAGTAAGTCATGTACGTGAATCGTAGTATATATTTTCTAGGTCAGGACCTTTCTAGGACCTGGAACGCTGCTGTCCATTCCTCTTCACTATTTTACCCAGAGCCCGGCTCACATTAGTGAGAGCCCAGCGCACTGTATATCCCATGGTGCGTATGCGCTCCCGGGATCACCGCAGCCGCTGGGAGGAATCGCCTGCGTCGTCACCGCTGCCTGTGCTGATACCTCGGTGTCGCTATTTACAACAAATGTATTGGTTTGCCGAGTAGTAAAGGCATCTGCCCAGAATGCAGAGGACGTAGGTTCGATCCCCGCATCAAGACTATAATCTTTCGAACTTAATCTAGACATCCATTCATGTATCACGCCTATTATCCCCGAAGGGGTAGGCAGCGGTGTATTAATACCTACGTTTCGCCAATTGCGTTAGGTCTCCTATCAAGCCTATTGCCATCTATCGGGCCCGTAAACCGCAGTATGTGGTATGAGGAACGATGTTGCCAAATACTCATCGCTGTCTTAACCGCCTCTAGTGGCCCTGTACGACACCTGCGGGAGAGATTGGGGTGGTGACAATCGTATTCTGCTCTCCGTCACCACACCAGTTACAAAAGTATTTTTCATAGTAGTTTTGTCAATGTCCACATATACGAGTTATGTGTACTGAACAACGTTAATTATGAAATCTTTCGTTACATAAGTCTTGACAGATAGTGTCATCAAGAAACGCTTCAGTGTAGATTCAGCTGTCCGCTTGATGATTGCTTGATGACTATTGTTCTGTAAATAAATAACCAGTTGTTGCTATTTGTTATTCTGATGAGCATGTCAATAATTCACTCGTGTTTGTAATAGCTGTCATTAATTTAAGCATAGACTATTAATTGTTTACTGATTTGGTTTTTGTTGCGAAGAGAAGTGCAAGTGCTTTCTCAGACATTAATTATAGTTATCTAATAAATTGTCTTTAAAATTAGCTGTGTGGTGACGGCAGAGTAGAATACTTTTGTCACCACCCCAAATCTCTCCCGTGTGTGTCGTACAAGGCGACTAAGGATAAATCAGTGATGAAGAATGGGCAGCAGCGTTCCTCTTATACCACCCAGCAATGCACTGCGACTTTTGTGCCCGATAAATGGCAATAGGCTCGCCACCTATTTCATGGGACCTAACATAGTTGGCGAAACGTGGGTGCTAGTTCACCTCTGCCTACCCCTTCTGGGATATAGGCGTGATTTATGTATGTATATGTGTAATAAATTGTCTCTTTGAATTGAACAAATCTATTTAACAACTTGGTTTATAATTGAATAGTCTATCTGCATTCTTAAACACACATACAGTATATTAAGTCATGCAACCGCCACTCGTTCCTTGACGTGAACGTGTAATTGTGAAATATATACCAATTAACTACAGTCTACAAATATGCATAAAACTATAAATTTTACATTTGCTGAATCTTATTACTAATGTAATAAGGTTTATTGCCTGGACACAATATAAGATGTAGCATTTGCGTTCGTTCGTTACAAATAGCCGTATAGAAAAGACGTTAGAAAGTATACCTCATACGTGTGTCAGATATTCTGTTCAGCTAATTTAGCCTTGTCATAGCCAAAATAAAAAACAGTGTCACAATTCCAAACTTACTGACATTAGTTTATTTTTATAATTATGTTCTTGACGTGTACAAATACCGCTACACATGCGTGTGTCTGGTATTCATTCACTTCGGCCGATTGGGCTATTTCGAGTATCGTACATTACTGTTACAATTTAATTACGAATGAATGCGAACGTGGATGTAACTTTCTTACCAAACACAGAACCATTGTGTATGTACATGATTGTCTATTAGGATACAAAAAACAATTATTACCCAGAATTACAACATACATGTACAAGTCAGTTAATAGTGATTGGTTGGTTTTTTTATTGTTGCTTAGTGATCTGTATACCTAATCTATGAAGAATTTCGTGTATAAAGCGAAATAATTTGTCTGTGTTTCGAGAAAGTCCTAATCCTACAATACTTATATAACCAAATTCGCACAAACGTTTTGGTTGATCTAGGATCTCCGATAAGGCTGTTATTGCTACCTTAGTACTATCGACTCATAAACCATAATTGAATTGTCGCAATTCAGGAGAGATCTCTTTAACTGAGCCCGTAGAAAAATCTGGAAGGGTTTAGACGACATAAAATCGAACTTTTCGAGCAAGAGAAGTGAAAAAGTATTTTATTATTTCGGAATTTTGAACTATTTCCGTAAATCAACTATGTTTTAATTGTTCTAGGGTATGCACCGGCGTGCCCGTCGAAGCTAGTGCCCGGTAGCGGTGGGTCACCATGAGCTCCCCCGCCACTGACTAGCCGACACGGCATCAGCGCTTCTTGTTCAGACATTGAGGTACTTAATGCTTGCATACATTGCATCGCTTAATCTAAAACCATAACTTTGTCAGGCAACGGACGCGACGCGATGTCGAGTCGTGAGATGTTGTGACTACCTGTTATGTAGACCGACATCGCTGTCACGTCTTTGGTTAATTTTAGTTTTTTTTTTTCACAAGAAGTAATTTCAAAGGAGGGGTGTTGATGTTACTTGTTTGTTTGGTTTGACTTTTGGTGTGTAGACAAGTAAGTTTTAGTTTTAGCACCTTTAATATCATATACGTTTATTGTTGACTAATAAAGTAAAGATATTTGATGTATATGTCACCTAATAAAGCTAGTACAGTGCAGGTAGACTTGCAATCAGTTCTGTGCCCTGAAATATCAAACATATAAATACCCGTAGCATTCAAATAACTATTACAAAAGAAAGGTCAATTTTATTCATAATATATAGCGAAAGTCATAATAGATGTTCTATTATATTCTTTTGATGTTCCTTCAACATCCTTAGTGTACAAGTCTTTCAGAGTGTCTGAATAGTGAGCCTATTTATGTGTCAGTCAGTACCATCTGCCAATCTTCGTTTGCATTAAAGTATTGCACTTCTCTAAGAAGTCCAATAGTATTAAGTATGCTTCAATTTCCTCATATTACATTCGAGGGTATTCATTTCAAAAGAGAATTTCATCGTTCTGTGTCATTGCGATGAGTAAATTCTAAAGACTGCATCTGACTAGTATTAAATAGATCTTAGCCGTATAATTGATACAGTACGTTCGTAAAACTCTCTGCGGATCACAGTATGGATTCTACATAGATTATCCATGTGAAATCAGCCAGTTTATTTCCGATTTTTCTGAAATGGTTAGACTGATTTATAATTGGCATTAATTGTTAAAAAAATGGTAAGTATTAATAATACACTAGTGGTACGAGTAACCCCATGTGCTATTTAATATATTATGAATATAATAGGAGGGTTACCTCCTACCTACCGTTAGGTAGTAAAATTTCCTAAAAAACAGAAAAAGATTTGATAAAACTATGTATGAGACTGCCAAACATAAAGGGCCTCTTACGCTCTAATCTTATCTAACTACACTCCAAACGTGTTAAGATTTCGCGAAAGCCGTTCGGATGCCTTGTATTATAAGATTTTTCCTGTATGTTCTTACTTTGTACATTTCATTATAAGCAACAAGCTATGCCCTCATTCAGTAGAGAAACTCTAATACGTATCTATGTCAAGGCCATCGCTCAAATTGATATTATTACATCTTGTGAGAGTTTGCAGCAGCAACCTGCGTTTGCCAACTTGCCGATTGTCACGTTTTTATCCGGCCCAGCCCTAGCCAATTATCAAGTGTTCTGTGCTCGGTTATTATATCAAAACAAACTTTTTTGAGGTCGTTTTTGCGTTTTTACGGGTCATTCAAATTTATTGGTGGTATAGCGTCGGTCTTTCTGTCAAATGTAACTATTTATAACCACTACATTAAAAATGGCTTAAACTTGTAGTATATAGGTAATTTTAATGATAAAATATAAATAATGTATGTTTGTCTTGTTAAAAATCCTTTATAAAATTCTGTCTTTTCAAGATATACACAATCAGCAACAACTAGGGATGGTCAGCCCATAACGGGTACACTGACAATCGAAACACTCTCGTGTACAAAATCATTTTCAAACCCGTTAAATATCCCGTCAGCTTTCTTGACTGCTCCCTTAAGATTACGTGTGGAAAAACCTATATGTCTTCTTGGGTATATGATAACAATACAATTGCAATAACAATACAATGTACAATAACAATTTGTATTTATAACTTATTTTATAACTGTAACCTGTTGTGTTTCATAAATAAAAAAAATAAATAAAAAAAAAATATAATACCCAAGAGTACTCCCTTTAGGCCCACTTTGAGTCACCTTCTGTCTCTATTGAGACGTGTACTATTATGACATACGTCGTTGATAATAACTGGATTATGTAAAACAGATTTACGTAAGTCGGAGTGTGGTTTTTAGCAAATCGTTGACACGTACTAGCCATATTAACTACCCATATTCCGGTCCAGATGTTATCAGACCAGCTAACTTAAGTAGACTAATACTTGAACCCTCCAGCCGGTCGGGTATTTCCGAAAAAAATATCTATTCAGTCTTATTTTTCCGAAAAATTGATAAGAATGATTCAACATTTTCTGCTATTTAACTATGTTCGTTTACTCCAAAGAAATAAATTGTATTTTAATTATGTACTAAAAGCTAACTAAAATATTTACTGTTTTACAGACTTACTAGAAACCGACTTGGAATACCAGGTATTTTCGGCATTCACTAAGAAATCATTGTTGAGTGAAATCCAGGTATTATCGGTCGAATAAACCCTATCGCGCGATGAAAGGGCTAAACGGAATGTGACAGAATATCAATGCAATACGTTCTTCTCTTTAATTGAACTTAAATCGAATATTCCAAGACGGTGCAGCGCATTCTGTGTGATAGGTCAACGAGCCACCAAGCGCCGCCATTCTAAAATTAGCGTCGGGAACTTTATGTCTGGCGATAAGATAGCAATTGCACGTTAATGGACTTACTACAGTCTGTCATGAGGACGATTAATTGCAATCGTGCCAATGTACGACTTAGCAGCTCATGATTACTGGAATGCTCATAGGTGACGTTAGGTCCGGCTCGCCTAAGAGCAGCGTTAGGTTTTAGTCGTATCTACATCGTTTTTCTAAGATAATCAACACACTTCTTCTATACTACAGGTCTGAAATGATTTGGACTAACGAACACGGTCCTCGTTTTATTAACAAAATAAGATAATCAGAAGATAAAGTTAAAGATAAAAATAATATTTTAAATTTAAACTGAGATAGAAGCATACACTAGTGTCAGACATTAGAGCAAATCAATTAACGCTTTAATTTTCACTGTTATCTCGCTGGTAAGTGCTCAAAAACTTGCCTCGTGATTCTATGTTTACATCACAGTTTTTGCACATAACTATTTTTAATATCCATAACCACTGGTGTGGGAGTAAGATGTAGTAATTACTTAACACACGCAGTGATACACTTTTCCTGTTCGAGGTTATGAAACCAAAAAATATTTTTAAACAATTACGGTTAAACCAAGCAGTATTAATTACAAATAAAAGTCGGTCATAAAAGTCCGAAAAATTATATCCTGCTCTTTGTAACAATTAACTAATATTTAACAAATTTTATTGTGAATTTCATAATCGTCACCGCTACATTCAATTTAGAAAATACTTAATATATGTCACCAAGAAATTAGTATACTTTTTTTGATAAATTTAAATAGACTTACAACCTTCATCAACCTTTTCTAGGTAAAATAAAAGTCCTTAGAACAGCTGACACCAAGGACATGTCTTCCGAAGCTCGAATAATAAATAGCTAGAGAATAAATAGCTCTAGAATATGAAAAAAAAACAAAAAAATCAAAATCTCCTTGGTCAGACGGAATGAAATATACTAAAAATGATATCCCAATGAAGGACATAATATGGATGTTCAATTCCCGGATCAGGGCCCGTAGCCAAGTGGCAATTGTTTCATAGCGAAAACGTGTCGAAGTTCGTCACGATCGTCCATATTACTTTGGTCTCTAAAGCGTCTTGGCTTGCGCTACCAACATAACAAGGAACTTACGAAGACGATTTTGGTCACGTGATTTCACGACGACTCACGTCAAATCCCATACATTTTGCTTTATCGAACTTCGTTATCTTTGTCGGTATGTTACTTTGTCTAGGCCCCCAGGACATGATTTACCAACCTATTTCTTTTTTTGTATGACGTTAAGTATTAATTACTCCTCCGATAACCGTCTTGCCCATGCTCGAAACTAGTGACTCTACGCAAATTTTACACTAAATTTATCACTTTTTATCATCCTTGGTTTTATTCCAAATTAAGAGCAACCGTGAGAATTGCCGCCAATGCCAGATTAGAAGATGAATTCATAACGCAATAGGGCGATTGCAGTATGATCTGCACCGATCGGGTAGCCATCAATCACAGAAAAGATTTACGAATAGCTAATGACAGTCCGAAACATCAGATATTCAAAATCATATACTTTGTTACGACCTACTTTGAATGATATTTCCACGATAATGACGCTTACAACAATGTGAAGTTATAATTTGTTCGTTCTCTTACAACTAGTCGATTGTCTCGATATTGATGCGCTTTGAAGTGCAAATTAATAGATAGCTCTATTGAAGCTCTGTAATTGATTTGGACTGGATTTGCGTTGATTGGTAGCTTATTGAGTCAGTCATCGTTTGAGTCATTAACTCTTTATGCTAGCAGATGATTTGTAATATTGTTCGTGATAAGTAGTGACCATATTGTAATGATTACCATATGGTAATCCATATTTAATTAAGCTGTTTAATTATATACATACTTTCTTTAGATTTTCATAAACTATTCATGATATAATTCCTTAATTATACGAGTATTGGTGGGATTGTGAGAATATTATTAAAATAAAATTATCAATTATTAAATAATAAACGAGGTGTTACGAAATACAATACCCACACTTAGGCACACGAGTTTTTATATTTAAAATTCCGGTACATGCTAAATTGGATACTGCCGTACATTCACTTTGTCTGCGCAGTTTCCTCGGGGCACCAAGATCGTACATAGCACGGTTCGGTTACCCACTTGAACATGTCAAGAAGCTCTCAATGTCTTATCTGGCAATCAAAACTGTAATTTATCGAATTCGTCTTTATGACTTGTAACACTTTCTTGACCCTAAATTAAAATTATTTCTCAGTATTCTATGATATTAAGATATCTCATTTTACACAAATTTAGAACAAACAAGGTGTCTGTGTCTGGTGTCTATGTATCTTTTTATTTACATCTATGCATTAAAATTATAAGACATACATATACATAAATCATGCCTATATCCCCGAAGGGGTAGGCAGAGGTGAACTAGCACCCACGTTTCGCCAATTATGTTAGGTCCCATGTAATAGATGGCGAACCTATTGCCATATATCGGGCACAAAAGTGTCGCAGTACATTGCTAGGTGGTAATAAGAGGAACGCCGCTGCCCATTCCTCATCACTGAGTTATCCTTAGTCGCCTTGTACGACACCCACGGGAGAGATTTGGGGAGAGATTTTTGAAAATTATAAGAACACTGCTTTAATACTGAGAATATTTTATAGATATCAAGAATTTGAAACAATTGTTCAGCATGGCTTAGATAACGAAATCCAAATCGCTGGGTAGAGTATCTACTAAAGCCACGTGGTCGAATCGAGGGCATAGCAAATTGGAAATAAATTAATTTGATTCATTTAACACTTAAGCGTAGGCGCATGACTGACAACGGGCGGCGCCCAGCGATAGATAGCCTTGAGCGAACGCAGTTGTTCGCTACCGGACCCCGGACTATAATTATATTATAGTTATACCTAACACTATTTAAGTATAGAGGAGCTATATGGCGCAAGTTACTAGCGATTGCGGCTGTTAAGTAACTTTCGCAAAGGGCAATCATGTATGGGTAACCAAAATCAATAATAACTTAAACCTCCTTGATTCGGAAGGCATGTTAAACAGATTACTATTTGTTTCTTGTGTCAATATTGTTTACAAATATAATTTAATCTCATGATAGTAGGTCATGCGCGCTATCGTAGTGTATGCCACAACTTTTCATTCATGATTTGTTACTATTATGTTTACGGGCGCTTTGGCAAAGGTCCCAGGTTGTAATAAAGGTAAACCCTTAGCTTTCATAACGCAATGTTGTGACGACAGAACAAAATACAATGTCACCACCCCACTCTCTATCCTTATCTCTCCCGGGTGCCGTCCTGGTGGCTAAAGTCAAAGACAGCGAGCAGCAACAGCGTTCCTCATATACCACCAAGAAATATTCTACGATTTACGTCCCGATAAATATATGCAAAAGGCTCGTGCCCTATTACATGGGACCTGGCAAAACCTAGGTGTTAAAAACTTTGCCTATCCCTTCAGGCATAACATTAGTCGTTGTTTATACATGTATATTTATAACAAAAGTAATGACTTTTCTAGCACGTGTGACTGACGACGCCCTGTTGCGACCTTGGAGCTCTACAGCTACCGGACACTCTACGCACAGATAAAATACAACGACAAATCTTATCGAAACTTTTTGCTGGCTTGTTTGTAATTATCTGAAAAGACTTAAAAGAATATACCTACCTCCAATGGAATAATAATGTATTTAATTGCTTGTAGATATAATTAATACTTCTTCTCGAGGAGTATGATAGCGCAGTTTCTTCACGCGCTCGGCCTGCGATTGCGTAAACTAAACAATGTTCAAGAAGGCTGATCATTGGATGAATGATCAAAATATATTATTTCGAGTTCCTCTGTGCTTCGGAAGGCACGTTAAGCCGATGCACCCGGCTGCATCTGCAGTCGTTAATACCCACCAAACCGCACTGAGCCAGCGTGGAGGGTTAAGGCCTATATGTATGCTCCCTGTATTCCATTATCCATAGGGAAGGCAATGTACCCCAGCAGTTGGGACATCAAAAGGCTGATGTTGATGATAATACTTCTTGACGGCCGGTTTGTTCGATTGGTCAGATTGCTGATTATCGAATATAAGGTCCCATGTTCAAATCCTGGTAGGGGTGATCATATTTACTGTGGTTAACAGCTGTCACCACACGTTCTTAACATTGACTGATAGTTTTGATTAGTTGCCAATATTTTATTATTTTCTTTATAGTTTTAATTATATTCCCGATTATATCATGCTCCTGTGTTTGGGTCTCCCATGTTTCAATTGTTATTGTGATCGTAACCTTGAACAACATCAAAAGGATTGGACTTTTATTTCAAAAGCTTGTTCAGAATATTATCGTCTGCATTTTTGCTAGAAATGTCAACGATTCATATTTGTTAAGTCGTGCAAAAACTGTGAATCAAATAAATCAAATACCTCCTAGGTGGGTCAGGGTGCGACTTTGATGGCCTTCGCGTTTTAATAATAACTCTTTTTTCTACAGCGTAAATCCATTATATTGGCACACAATAAATACAGTATAAAATAATGATTGACTAACAATTTCTGAGACATAGGATATGTTTTAAATAATTTGCATTGACACATCACAGAAATCATCAGCTTACTGTAAAGCAGGCATAGCTGACACCGGTGCAGTATGTTTCCTCTTATATCCATATCGGTCAGTCGTCAATATTAATACATTCAAGATGAAACCCAAAAAGTACCTTATAAACATTGCAGGAATGCAATCTTGATTATATTAATATTGACGACTGTGTTAATACAATACAATACAAGATTAAAGTAGGCTTGCCGTATTACGGCAATAATGTGGACCCAAACATCGATAGTTGTCTTTTAAGACACAGCTATGTAAAACTCGAAGCTATACAGTTTCGTCTTAAAAGTGAACTATCGAAGTTTGGGTACACATCACTTTATTTGCAGCACCATTTATTTAAGTGCACGTACCGTTGCGGTGCACTTAAATAAATGGTGTCAATAACTTATGGGAAAGATTAACCTTTTTTAATCTCAAACCCACACATAAAATATAGGTACTGGTCTTAACTTCAACATTTATCTAATGAAATTACCTAATTGTTTTTTGGAGGTTTTCGAACTTTCAAGTTATGATCAACTTTTGTTTTTGTACTTTTAATTAACAGATTGATGAAATGAATTAAAAGAGAGTGGTGGTTAATTCACATAAGAGTAAACATACTGCATCAAACAAGAAGAAGAAACATGCATCAGATTCACTGGGAACAGGACAGGAAGATGATAGATGATGATGATGGTTTTATATGTATCATGTATAATTTTGTTCGTTTTCCAGTGGACAATTTATGTGCTGAAGGTGTTAACTAAGACTAGATTACGGAAAAATATTAATACATTTTTATTATAGGTTTATTTATTTATTTAAACTTTATTGCACACAAAATAAAAGGTACAATTGGCGGACCTTAATGCCATGAGCCATTCTCTACTAGTAAACCGGAAAGCTGAGTACATCAAATACTTTGGCAGTGCGTAAAACGAGTAACGTCAAAATAACGTAGAATATAATCGTAGGTTTAATCGTATTGTCAATGTAAAAGACTGATTTATTTTTAAAAGCTCAAAAACTTCCTCATGATCTGTGCCCGAAACAAGTTTGCAGTTTCGACGTTTTAAGACAGTATTATTGATTAGCACGCTGGTATTTGACTTAAGCATTTTTAATGGATGTGTAAAGGTTCGATGTGATGCGAGCGAAACGGATGGAGCATAGGCGAAATGTCAAGGGCGATTGTCATACGGCGCGGTTACACTATCGCCGGCGAGGCGACTAGAGATCGCGAGTGAGGCGAGGCGCAGTCAAGAGTGCACGACCGCTTTTCATCTCACACGCCTCGTTGCACGACTTGACAAAGTCACAAGCCTTACATTCTTCAGATGAAAGAAAGAAGTCCTATGCAAGGATTAGACAGTCAATAAATATCGCCATCCAATATCGTGATACCGGTCTCTGTAAATATTGCATCTTAAAGCATCACAAAAAATCCAAACTTTTTGTCAATATCGTCAATAAAGTTGCAAATTCCGTTTCTAATCCTTGTCTTATAAATTTATATCAGTAACTGCCGCACTCAGAGACGTCAATTAACTTTAATGAGTATTTAATGTCAAAAAATTTCATTCAAATCTAGACCATATATCCGGCAAAAACAGGGACTAGTTTTGAATTGTCATTTTTTGACGTTAAGTACTCATTAACGTTATTTGACGTATATAAGTGCGGCAGTAAGCATCTTACAATATGCTTATGTTATAGAAAATTATGCATATAAATACTACATACATAAACAAACATCCATGGCTCGAGAACACCTGTCTTGGCCACCGATCTGACCATTCGACCAAACCGACCATCATTATCTGTTAAGTTGAAGTAATTTGGAGGAACTCCGTACTATAACTATTTGTCACTGCATCGAAATATTATTTGTACAAAAAATCCTTAAATATTATGGAAAGGCCGTTTTGTGCTTAACCAAACTGTGTCATATCGACACAGTTTTCGTATAGCGTTCAATTTTTTTTGTGTGAAATATTAATTAGTATATTATAAATGAGATGTGAACTTATTAGAGTTGTTGCTTGGACGCATAATATTCAAATGGGAACGTGTTCTCGGTTCAAATATCAGGGCCAATGTCAGTTAGTATATCAAGCTTTTGACTGACGCCGTTCGATTCCGCTTCGAGTGATATTTAGGTATGCCAGAGCTAGATTTAAAACCGCGTCAAAGATGATTTAGCCCAGAAACATAATCTTACCTGTGACCTCATATATGAATAGTTTAATCTCCGCAAACGCAATTTGTTGTTGAAATAACATACATACATAAATCACGTCTATTTATTAGAGTAGGCTGACGTGAATTAACATCCACGTTGCGCCAATTACCACCTTAGGTCCTATGTAAATAGGGGGCGAGCCCATTGCCATCTATAGGGCACGTAAATCGCATATTGCTAGGTGGTATAAGAGGAACGCTGCTGCCCATTACTTATCGCTATCTTAAACCTTTAAAAAATATCTTATGCGACACGACACCCACGCATATTAAAATTTCCCGTCGTCTAATATTCACAACACAAGTGCTTAAGCTACTTGCTTTGGACTAGATGATAGGTGAGAGTGTAATAAATTTTTATTTATTAAAATATCCGTCTTGCATACGCAAGACTTTTTACGTTGCCCGCCTTTCCTACTTAAACTAGCGAAATGTAGATCGCTATAAACCTGTGCCCATACGCCATTATATACTATGTAGTTACATATTATAATGATGATATAAAAACTAAATACTAAATGTATACCGTAATTTGGATTGCAATCAACAAAAATCACTTAACAAATTATCACTTAACGCACACGTGAACTAATTGTGGTGTTGCAATTATTTCTTACGTTCAAACCAATATTGTAATAGCGTGTTACGTACGTTGGCTGCCCCAAATCGCACAAAAACGGGTTGCTCTGTAATTAAGTATCAATTATATCGCCATTAACTAAATTTGGCAACTTTGGAGTTGCTGATAGGGATGTCGGAAATGCAAATAAGTATCGACATAATATCCTATCGATATTTGGTTCAAATATCGTTTTCTATATTGAAATATTCATAAAAACATTAATATAATAAATAAGTAAATAATAAAATTCGCGCTCTTAAAATTTGTATATTTATTCCCACAATCTTTACCATATAACGTTACAAGGTAAGTAATAGTTATTTGTTGTACGTGAGTGTAAAGTTGTTTTTTAACCGCGTGCTCAATTTTGATGACCGAGCTAGCGAAGGATTCTAAAATTGAATCACGAGCGTAGCGAGTGATTCAAAAATTAGAATCCTGAGCGATAGCGAGGGAATCAAAAGAGCACAAGGTGAAAAATCTTTGCACTCGAGTGCAACACGTAACTTTTCATCCCCCCCAACGAGGAAATTGCAAAATACAAAAAAAATACAATCACAACAGTTTTCACCCAGAAACTTCCACAACACCCTCCCATTAACCCAAACACACTCTCAACACCCACCCAGGAACACCCACAACATTCACATCCGCAATACTCACCCATCCACACCCAAAAAACACCCATTCACCCAGAAACACCCACAAAACACCCATTCACCCAGAAAAACCCACAAAACACCCATTCACCCAGAAACACCCATAAAACACCCATTTACCCAGAAACACCCAAAAAACACCCATTCACCCAGAAACACACACAAAACACTCATTCACCCAGAAACACCCACAAAACACCCATTTACCCAGAAACACCCACAAAACACCCATTCACCCAGAAACACCTACAAAACACCCAATCACACCCAAAAAACACTCAATCACCCAGAAACACCTACAAAACACCTAATCACACCCAAAAAAAAACCAATCACCCAGAAACACCCACAATACTCACCCATCCATTCAGACACACCCACAAAAACCCATTCACCCAGACACACCCTCAAAACACCCATCCACCCAGCCACACCCGCAACATTCATCCAGATACACCTGTAAGTACCTAATAAAAATTACCGTCCCTAATGGAGTTCCGAGACGGTCAATCAGCTTGAGTCAAGCACGTTGATTTTCTGTATGTTTTTGTTCCGTTGCTAGCGTAATCAAATCAAACAGACCTAAAAAGCTTTTAAATGCTTGACTCAAGCATCCAGCAAGCGTTGTAGATGATCAAAATGTTTAAAGCAAGATTGACGCCAAGCTGATTGACCGTCACGGAACTCCTAGGTTTTAACAAATTTATGACGTGCAAAGAAAATGGCGCGCGCAAAGCAAATTACAAAAAAGTACACCAAGAAGGTTCCGAGTCTGAGTTTTTAACAAATTAAAATAGGTTGCATGACAATTTCGGCACCATGGAGGTAGAAATAAATATGTTTAATGATGTTTTGAATTCACAAACTCATTGCACACGATGTTCTAAATTCAAATTTACTTTAACCTCTAGAGGATAAAAACGGCTTTTGCACTCAGATATCGAAGAGCAAAAATGCTTTTTCCGAGATGGTGGGATGAAAAAGTAATTAATAAACTTAATATTTATTATTTATACAAACTTTTTTAATGACCTATAAAATAAATAAAGTAAGTAAAAGTAAGTAGGTACCTACCTTATTTGTTTGTCTGTTTGAAAAGAAATAACTAAATAACTATATTGAATAATTATAATAGTACGGACATTCCGATACTATATCGATATTTTTCGACAAGCCTAGTTACCGAAACGAATTCGATGTGAAAACAGAATCTTGATACAGTTTTACGCAATAGGGGCGTGGTGTTGGTATATTGAATCCCATTTCCTATTTACCTAAATAAAATTAGGAAATGGTAACACATACAACGTTAATCACAATAACTACTTAACGAAAAATTCGGTCGAATGGTGCCTGGCTATCGGCAAAAGTTTTATTTAGGGGCGGTGCAGTGTGTTTATTTATTTACTTTTATTAATTTTAAAATCGTAACCTAAAAACTAGTATTTAATGTTAGAAAAATTGTATCAATGCAAAAAAATAAAACCAATTGCTATTTATATCAGTTTTTTAAAGGTTTGCGTAAATAGGATATTTTATTCAGTTCGTTTTGTTGTGCATTCAGAAAAGTAAATAAAACCAATTGCCATGAAATAATTTTTTTAAAGGTTTGCATAAAAAGTATATTTTATTCAGTTCGTTTCATTGTGCATTCAGAAACTTTGCTGCGATCGATCGTCTGTTATGTTTGTGAAGAGCTCATGGTTTGATGCCTCGCAATTGTAACATACATACATACATAAATCACGCCTATATCCCCGAAGGGGTAGGCAGAGGTGAACAAGCACCCGCGTTTCGCCAATTATGTTAGGTCCCATGTAATAGGTGGCGAGCCTATTGCCATTTATCGGGCACAAAAGTCGCAGTACTTTGCTAGGTGGTAGGTATAAGAGGAACGCTGCTGCCCATTCCTCATCACTGATTTATCCTTAGTCGCCTTGTACGACACCCACGGGAGAGATTTGGGGTGGTGACAATTGTATTCTACTCTGCCGTCACCACACGGCCCTTGCGGCGGCAGTTGTAACAGGTGTCACATAATAGGCCCTTCGGGTATAAATCACCTATTTATATAACCCACATGGCATACTTTGCAAGCTACATTTTAATTGTGCTGTCAACACTTATTATTGTGATTGTATGAGTTTACCTGTTGGTGTTTGTCTTAAACAGGCGAATATTATTTAAACGTCGGTTTTTGACATTTTATCATATGGAAGAATTGTCCAAAACTTGCGGCTATCTTTTAATCGCTTGTTTTACGTGTTGGCGAACTCGAGCCGCGAGCATAAATAAAATTATTAATAATAGATACTTTCACATGTGTATACACTGTTACATTAATATACTTTTACGTCGTACTCGGAATAACTCATAAAAACGACTGCAATTAAGACAATATCGATCATCTCTCCACAGGAAGAAGATAGTTAATAATAATATAATTAATCTTGATAAGCCAATAAAACTCTCTGCCCACATACAAGAAAGGGCGGGATGGACATAAGATTAAGTATTTTGACCCAATAATTATTCACTGGTAACCATTTTTGCACTAGCATTGTCTTTTGTATACATTTTT
Source organism: Cataclysta lemnata (assembly GCA_963931975.1). Classification (NCBI taxonomy): domain Eukaryota; kingdom Metazoa; phylum Arthropoda; class Insecta; order Lepidoptera; family Crambidae; genus Cataclysta; species Cataclysta lemnata. Next base: position 7,506,283 of record OZ008343.1, read on the forward strand.
TTATTAAGTGCCTAGATAAAAAAAATACACAAAAGACAAAAAGGTTTGGTCGAATGGGGTGGCTATCAGCCAAGAGAAGGGTTCGAATCCTGGTAGGAGTCAATGTGGGTGATGACCTCAGACATAGTTTGTAGTCGAGTCTTTATATTTTTATTAGTATTTGTGTTTATATTTTTACGCTAAGCACGCGGTGGATTGAAAATATTGAAATGTTTTGTTAATGGTTTTCATCACAGCCTAAACAAAAACCAAACTAAACGGTTTGACAAAAAGAGACAGATCAGTGATTTAGTTAAAACAGTGTTAAGAAACTGAATTTCTAAACACTGTATGATGATGATGAATAACGGGGATAGTATTTTACTTCTCAATATCGATCGTTTATACGCCTTACTCCCATGGTAGAGATTTGGGGTAGTGGCAATTGTATTCTGCGCTACCGCCACAACACGGCAAAATTTAAAGGCGGCAATAATTCGGAATTGCTGTTGTAAATTAATTATTAAATCGTGTAATTGATGTTGTATGCTTTTATCACAACGAAAATCCATTTAAAACCGCTTGGCCCTCATTAACAATGACCTTCGGAATACACTTTTGTAAACAAAAGACTGCACACATGTAATTCTTTCGTGATTAATTGCCTTTAACAACTATTCAGTGCCACTTGGCGTTTTTAATTTAAAATACACAAACCAGTTGTTATATAATGTACACACTTACATCCCAAATTCTATTATGCTTGTAGTAAAAGTTCAACGAACCAATCATGTTATTGACTGCGTAAGTGTTAAAAGCTAATTGTTGATGTGTCAATTTACGACACAATGATTAACACGGTATAGGGTAAGGCCATCAAAGAGTGCAACTAAAGAGTACCTCTACAGATACATAAAAAAATCAAGTCGTTCTCCCATATCGGTAGGCAGAGTTATAAATAATCCTTACACAGTAGATACTGTCGTTCCATAAACTATTATTATATATTTGTTTTATTTTTTTACACGACATTTGTCGGTTGTTATAAATACCCCGTCTTGATGCCTTCAAGAAAAAAGGTATTTATTCCCCTTGAAGAAAATTTTTAAATTATAGGATTATGAAATAGGTGTGTGTTGTGTGACTGTAGATGCATGTAGGTGTTGTGTGCTTGTTGATGGTTGTGTGTTTTGTGTTTGGTCTCCTGTGCTGTTAACAAAAACTGTGTCTCCAAGAACTTTACTAATTATTGTAGATGTGTGTATGGCTGCTTGCTTTTGTAGTATGGTTATGTCTATGTTTAAGTCTAATTTATCTAAATATCTTTTTAAACTTTTTGCCACTACTCCTGTGGCACCGATAACGATAGGGATTACAGTTGTGTGAGTGTTCCATAAACGGGTGATTTCTGTTTTTAAAAGATGGTATTTGCTTAGTTTTTCTATTTCTTTAGCTCCTATATTGTAGTCTGATGGTACTGTTACGTCTATTAAGAATGTCTTGTTACTAATTTTGTCTGTATATATTAGGTCCGGTCTATTGTGTGTGACTGTGATATCAGTGTGTACGGGCATTTCCCAAAGAATTTTTGCTGCGTTATTCTCTCTGACATGTGGGTGTGAGAGTGTCTCCTTCCACCAGAGATTGGAGACCTCTATTTTATGTTTCTTGGCGAGACACCAATACACGTACTGGACGAGGTTGTTATGCCTTTTCACATAATAATTTCCTGCCAGTTTTTCGCAGCCTGATATTATGTGCTGTGTAGTTTCGTCTTTAGAGGCGCATAGGCGGCATTTGCCGTCTACCTGCTCTTTGAGAATGTCGTGTCGGTGTTGCCTAGTCATAATAGCTTGATCCTGTATTGCGAATATCGAAGATTCTATACTTGGTGAAATTCTTTGTTTTTTGATCCAATGAAATGATAATTCTGTATCTACATTAGCCTGGTCTAGTACTTTATTCGGAAACTGTCCATGTAACTGCTTATTTCGCCATATCCTATGCCTACACTTCACTATTGCTTCTTTTATATCCTTGTATGTATGTATGCTATCTTGTCCTAACCGTAGTTGATGTTCAATAACTTGTGCTTCTTTTATTATTGAGTATTTATCCCTATTCCTATCATGTTCTACTATTGCTTTAATTAAATCGTCACTTTCTGTTTTTAAGTACTGCTTGTATTTTACTATCTGTGTTTTATATGTGTATTCTATATTTAATAAACCCCTTCCTCCTTGCGTTACTGGTAAGTATAATCTTTGTGTGTCTGCTTTCTGTTGGTGTGCTTTCTTTATAGCTAGTAGTTTTCTTGTTTTAGTATCTATTTTCTTTAAATCACTATCTTTATAATTTAAAATACCAAATGCGTAAAGAAGTACCGGAACCGCATATGTATTTATACCTTTAATGAGATAACGAGAGTTTATAGAAGTGTTGAGCAATTTCTTTACGAGTCTAAAATATTCTTTATTTATCTGATCTTTAATGGTGTTGTGGTCTATTTTTCCCGTTTCATGTATACCTAAATATTTATATCTGTCTCCTACTGCTAATTGTTTAATAGTATCCCCACTTAATAGTACATGCCCTTCCCCTTCTATGTTAGTCCTATGTCCTGAGATCAAGTGTATTGTGTTGCATTTGTCTAACCCGAAACTCATCCCTATATCTTGTGTAAATATTTCTACGCTGTCTAATAATACTTTTAGATTATGTCTATTATTTGCATAAATTTTAAGATCGTCCATGTATAGCAAATGGTTGATCAAGAAACTGTCTTTAAGTTTGTACCCTTTCATTTCATACTTATTTAGTATAAACGAAAGGGGATTGACTGCTAAGCAAAATAATAGTGGTGAGAGAGAGTCGCCTTGAAATATGCCGCGTTTTATATAGATAGGTTCAGTCGTCAGTGAACTTTGGGAGCCACGGGCTGTCATGATAACTCTCCATGACGGCATCACTAATTTTAAGAAGCTCTTGACCACGGGTGGGCATTTGTAGACATCCAACACTTTAAGCAGCCACTCGTGTGACACACTATCAAATGCTTTCTGGTAGTCTATCCACGCCATGCTCAAGTGCTTCTGGGAAAGATGTGCATCCTCTAATATAGCCTTGTTTACCATCAGGTGATCCTTACAACCCCTGGCTCCTCGACGACATCCCCGTTGTTCTATTGAAATTATATTATGTTGTGAACAGTGATCATATAAAATGTTAGCTAATACTGAGGTTAACAATTTGTATATTGTGGGTAAGCATGATATGGGTCTCCAGTTTTTGGGGTTTTCTGTGTTTACATTTTTGGGAATTAAAATAACCTGACTAGTAGTAAACCATTCTTCAAGACTTTCTGTATGATTTATTATTCTAGTAAATAATGACGCTAAATATCTATGAACGCTAGTAAAATATTTCAAATAGTAGTTTTGAATTTTATCTAATCCGGGAGATTTCCAATTGTGAAGTTTTCTAATTGCTAATTTTATCTGATTTTCCGTTATTTCTTCTACACGTGTAGTATTAATTTCACTTGACACGCTTTCTACCTCGCTTACCCACTTGGCCTTATTATAATACGCATTATTTAATTGTGTACTATTATAATATACCTACTTGGGGGCGCGATGGCGCAGTGGCTTGTAGCCCGCTCAGCCTGCGATTGCGTAAACAAATCAACGTTCGCTAAGGCCGGTCCTCGGATGAGTCACCAGAAATATATTATCGCGAGTTCATCCGTGCTCATGAAAGGAAAGCATGTTGATACGTGTATTGGTCCCGGCGGCATCTGCAGTTAATACCCATCAATCCGCACTGGGCCAGCGTGATGCGTCGTGACCCTTTCTCCCCTAGCCGTGTAATTCCTAATATCTACTTACACTTGAATTTTCCTCAAAACCTATTAGAGGCATTGCGTACCTACTCCTATTTGGTAGCTTTACCCTATACTTATACAGACATTAAAATGACACTATCTATTTCTTTCACACCTCATAAAAATCTCATTTTAAAGCTTATATTTTAATCTATGCACATCTTTTTAAATACCTTGAATATTAAAATACATGGAAAGCATAATTAGTGCCCTTGGCTTGTAACAACAATGATTTGCAGTCTATGCACGCATGCCTACTACGCAACGCCTACGTAAGCTTCGCATCACTGGTGATTCACTAAAATACCATTCATAATAGCAGAAGCCAAAATGCTGATTGATGCTGCAGTACAGACTCTGACAGTAATCATGGATAGGAAACAGCGGGGCAACCATTAATCTTAACTGATCGTGATTATAAATCACTATCAAACTATTTTTACAATGCAAAATGAAACACTCCTTATATAACCCTTAATGTTATATTAAAACGAATTGATGGACAATTTGTGTAATGTAACAAATTGACTTCACAAAAACTTACGTATTAACAATCTCATTCATGTCTGTTACGGAAACAAATAAAGCTATAAGACCATTGTCATGAAACGGTCATGGTCTCCTCAAGATTTACAGAAAGGACAGCACAAAGCAATCAGATATACAGATGGGGCTAATAATACTTAATCTGTCTGCAGTAATTAATCAGTCACTGTCAGCATTTACATAACTTATTGAAATGTTTTGTACTGCGTAAAACATCCCGTCTGGGATATTTAGTTTAAGTCAAGATAAATCTTTCTTCTTCTTTAATTATATTCTGAAAATAAACGCTTGTAATCTTAAATAAAAGTAAACTGTCCGTAGCTAATATTTATTGGGTACGATTTTATTAATTACCTAATTAAAACATTTTCAATAACCTATAATGACTTAGGTATTTATGTATGTATGTATGTATGTATAATGACTTGATTTTGAAAATGTTCGTAATTTTTCTGTCTTTAATGTTTTCTTATATTTGCACGAGCACTACACATTTGAAATAAAACAACTTTTACGGATAAGACTCGCGTATAATTTGGTGTTGGGCATATTAATTATTTTCTGTCTTTATTTTCTTTGTAATATTTGTTTCTAAAATAAGTTGTAGACGTGTCATTTAATTATAATATCATAACGCTTTCTTAAATATTAATTAAGTACTTCTTGGAAATTATTCGATTTAAAAATAATAGAAATATCACCACATTATTGAATCACCGACATGAAATTATCCATTTAAGTTAAACAGTTTTGATCTACTCCATCAGCACGTTGGATGTATACAAGGATTTAGGATGATTATGCTTAATATCAAATTATTAATATTATGCATAATTTTCACATTTTCCAGTGCTTCTTGTGACCGTCCTTTGTGAGCATGCACAGCGATGAAACTAACTCAAGAAATAGATTTCCATTGATTCTCTGCTTTCTCCATTGTTATATGATTTGTGCGAGAGCTGTCACTTTTGTCAGTGACAACGTTACGCCCCAGATATTGCCCGAGTGTTACCGTCTCGGCAAAATTATAACATCACAAAGTCTGTTCTACTACTCCTAGTATTACTTACACTAAATTCATTTGACATTACACAAAAATGGAGCTACAAATGCTATTATTTCTGTTAATAAATTTTCTGTTTATGTAATCAATGAATATCTACTAATTACAATTATATTTTATACACTAACTGCCGCACTCAGAGACTTCAATTAACGATAATGAGTACTGAATGCCAAAAAATGGCAATTCAACTATAGTCTCTATTCTTGTCAGGTCTTTGGTCTAAATTTAAATGAACATTTTTGACATTAAGTACTCAGTAAAGTTATTTAACATCTCTGAGTGCGGCAGTTAGTTAAACAATAACTATTTACTATACATACATACATAAATCACGCCCATATATCCCCGAAGGGGTAGGCAAAAGTGAATGAACACCTACGTTGCTTAATTATCTGTAAATCAAAGTAAGAAGGGGCGAGCTTATTTCCATCTGGAAGTAAATCGTAGTTTAGTGCTAAATGATTTATGAGCACGTTACTGCCCATTACTATATAATCGCTTTCTTTACCTTTAGTCGAGTTGTAGGACATCCGCGGAAGTGATGGGGATCGGTGACAATTGGGTTCTACTCTGCCGTCACGAAACAGCATATAATAAGTATTTGAAATCACTCAAGAAACTGCACATCGTTTCATCATCATTATGCGAACTCACAAAAGACACATTTTGAAAGATGGTAAATGAGTTGTAGTAATTAAAATGTAAAAAATACTTACCTACTGAGATCCATCGACTTATTTTTGAATATTACATACATAAATCACGCCTATATCTCCGAAGGGGTAGGCAGAAGTGAACTACCACCTAAGTTTTACGAATTATGTTAGGTCCCATGTAATAGGTAGCGAGCCTATTGCCATTTATCAGGCACAAAAATCGCAGTACATTTATGAATATTCATTTCGAAAAATAATTTACTTACTGCCGCACTCAGAGACGTCAATTAACGATAATGAGTACTGAACGTCAAAAAATTACTGAAATCAAAACTAGTCTCTATTCTTGTCGGGTCTTTGGTCTAAATTTAAATGAAAATTTCTGACATTAAGTATTCATTAAAGTTATTTGACGTCTCTGAGTGCGGCAGTTAGTACATGAAATTGGAAAACTATGTAATAACACGAGAGTTGCCCTCAAACGTTCCATTTCACGTCTCAGGCAACTTCCTGGTGCAACAATCTGCCATTTTGTAATTTGTCGGTAGATAGGTACCTCACACAACACGGAACTCAGATCATACCATAGCGTCACGTCTAGTTCCACGCTTGGCCGTCCGTGAAATTTCATTTTCAATGCAATTTAATAAACAATTTGTCATTGCTCTTCTGACCGACACGTGTCGGCAATTGTTACAGTTTTAGATGGAATCGGTTTCAATTTGACATTTATCGGAACAATGTAATAAAACATGGTATAGGTAGAACGTACTTCACATTACAGCGATGTAAATCATATTGATAACATCTTAATTGTTTATAATAAATGACAAAATTTATCACAAGAACTAATTGGAATGGAACGGCTGCCTGCCTGACACCGGTAGTATTTGGTAGCATTCCATGCAGGGCCGGGAACGTAAAATAATGAAGTATGTGCCAGCACCGACTCATCCCATGGGTGTCATAAAAGTCGATTAAGGGAGATTTCCCGGTGTAGACCATTAACCAACATGGGGCACCCGAATGGTGGAGGGTAAACCACCAACATTAGCATACCCTAAGAGGGTTAGTATTAGGCAGGCGGCCGGCCGTAAACCTAAGCCAAAACCTTAACCTCATCTCTCCGTTCATTGCACTCGACATGGTCGGTTCCATCTCTTTTCTATACATTCCATAATCACTCGCACCTTCCGGCATGATGGATGATATGAATTAAAAAGGAGTGGATAGCTTGATGACGTCTGACCAATATGAATAGAAGAGGAAACACACTGTAGACCGACCTCAGATAGACTGGTAACGCTATCTGTGGTCGGCGTAGTCTGGGAACCGAAGTTTGGCACATTCACCATAATCACTTTACACGTAAAATTAATGATAGAGAGCTAAAGATAATTTTTTAATTTATGTTTTTTTTCCATATTTACGAATCTTCATTGACTGAAGAATGTTGTAAATGTAAATTTTACTTATAATATAAACATAGCTTGCGTAAATATTTAAATGACCTTGTAGCTCCGTATCAATATTCTCCAATATTTCTGGTACATAAGACTATTTGATCGAGTCAATCAGAATTAGAATCTATTCCGATCACGTAAATCAAAATTTTGATGAAACATAGATACATACATAGGTAAATCACGCCTATATCCCCGAAGGGGTAGGCAGAGGTGTATTAGCACCCAGGTTTGCCAATTTTGTTAGGTCCCATGTAATAGGTGGCGAGCCTATTGCCATTTATCGGGCAAGAAAAGCCCAGTACATTGCTTGGTTGCATAAGAGGAACGCTGCTGCCCATTTCTCATCACTGTTTTAACCCTTAGTCGCCTTGTACGACACCCGCGGGAGAGATTTGGGGTGGTGACAATTATATTCTGCTCTGCCGTCACCGCACGGCAATTTTGATGAAAATCACTTCAATCGGCGAAGTTGTAATGCACAATATTACTTTCGCAAGTTACGCGCGGCGTTATCTTTGCCGCTCTGATAATGTTCACTCGTTCTACAAAATCACTGTTCAATTTGTTAATTAAATTTCGACTATCCGAGTAAGCAGCCCGTTTCCGTTGCAACGCCTGTAGCTAGGTCGCAATGGACGTTGAAAAACTTGTTTGTAGTTTGATCTGCTTTTCAAATTAGTGTTTACTCGCATTCGTATTACTCAACCACTTATATAGACTCGTAGATTTTAACTATAAAATCTGCCGCGTTTTCTTCAATTTCGTATACTTATCGGTTATTGAATAGAAAAACTTGTAAAAAAACATATTAACTAATTTACATGAGGATCAAACTCTATGTGTGTATACGCACGATGAAAACAAAATAATTATTATGAGTTTCTTAATTGTTGAGGAGGAAAGTTCAGTACCTACATAACAGTTTTATAAAACATATTTTAAGTCCTTAGTTTTTAAACCAATTCGGTTAGAATAAATAAACTTATTGCTAAAAAAGATCCTATTATTCATTTAGGAGGTAAAAAAGTATGTAAATGTAAAAAATCACACACAAGAATCATCACAAATCCCCCTGGTAACAGAACACCCACATTTAGCTATGTTAAAATATTCCATATAATAGGGGGCAAGCCCATTGTCATCTATCGGACACATGAATTACAGTAGGTATATTCACCCGGGGGATATTGGGGGTGGTGACAATGGTACTCTGTGGTAACATCACCTAACGGCTTCACGGTTTTAAGACATATTTTTTAGAGTTGTTCCGACTAGTCGCCAACTAGTCGGCCGACTAATCGGCCATTTTTGCAGTCGGCGAATAGTCGGCAAAAAGCACCGACTAGTCGGGCTTCGTACTATCTATGTCTAACTCTGTATACATTCTCAATAAAATGTATACAGGGTTATTAAAACACCACCAACTTCGCAGGGCTAGATATTTAAACAGGGTGGAAAGTTGAAATGGGGCAGTAAGGGCAGCTACCAGATCTCAGTTGGTCTCAAAGAGTGTTTTAATTCTCTATGGGAATGGGATCGATTGGCATAAAAAAAATTTACAATTCTGACGATTTTCTCACTGACTGTACATTTTATCAAAAATCTGTGAATGTCGATTGTCATCATTCAAAAAGTTGGGTGAGGTCTCCTAAGACCATTTTTGCTTAGTAGCAAGGGATCTGGTAGTTGCCCTAACTGCCCCATCTCAACTTTCCATCCTGTTAGCTATATCATAAATGACATGGATTGTTCTACGACTTTTAATATTCGTTAGAAATTGCACTATAGACCAAAAAATAAAATTTCTAAATCCTAAACCGAGATTTTATTAACATTTCTTAGGAAACTATATTGAACTAATATTAACGTTATAAACACTTGCTTAAGATGACAATGTATTTATATTATTTTAAAAGTAAAATAATTAACTTTAATTTTATTTATTATCATCTATAGAAATAAATAAATATTTCTTGCTAATAATAAATTATTATGTTTGGTTAGTGGGCTTGTACACACAACTGTGATGTGACTCTCACACCGCATCGCAAGAACTTGCGAATTGATTAGCATCGCGCATTTCTTCTATTTGATTCTTTTTTGTTTTTCCGCTTTGCTGTACCAAATCGTATCGCAACCATTTACGTTGTAGTTTTCTGCGTTCCGAATTCGCATCGCGTCAAAACGCAGTTTTATCTACTAGCTCTAATAACGGTTTCCATGGCTCTTGTTTTTTGACGTTTGGACTTGGAGTGCGAAAGTTTAGATCGATTGATTGATTGTTTGATTTTTTTTCACGTAAAATTTTTAGGCGAGATGAATTGCGTATAAAAATCATTTTCGAGACTGTAGAGCTGTCAAACATCACGAAGATTATGGAAACCGTTCGTAATCCAATTCGGAAATTTCTGAATATTCGCAATGACCATGATCGGCTTGGCCGACTAGTCGGCCGATTAGTCGGCCTTTTTACAACCGACTAATCGGCTAGTCGGCCAACGTCATAGTCGGCTACGTTATTACTACGTTATTTTTTCGCTCCTAGACCGGCATAAATATCTCACTACGTAAACTTTACTTATAACATTCTTTGAAGCATTAAGAATAGTACCGGACATTTTTAACAAGAAGCGGATGCAGACAAAGAAAACAATTAAAATAGTTAGTCAGTCGACTGGCAGTGTGTTGCGGAAGGCGTACAAAATAAAAGATTAGTTGGTGACCACCAAATAATGAAAGGTCATGGGAACAATGCGAACCTGTTGGCTGATGAATGACAAAATAAAAATTAATTGCCATGTTAAAATTTTGTTGTTAAACGTACTTAAATTATAATTGTGTTAAGCGAGTGCATCATGTCATCATCCTCTGCCTTTGGGAGACGGGCTGCAAGCCTTCAAAATCAATATCATAAAATCGTTTATTCGTGTCGTTTGGTGACGGCAGAGCAGATTATAAAACCTCCCTCCCGTGGATTTCGCACAAGGCGACTAAGGGTAAAGACAGCGATGATTTATGGGCAGCAGCATTCCTCTTATATACCACCTAGCAATATACTGCGTTGCGATTTATATGCCCGATCGATGGCGATATACTCGCCACCTATTACATGGGACCTAACTAACCTAACCACTGAAGTGGGTGTTAATTTCACCTTTACCTACCCTTCGGAAATATAGGCGGGATCTGTGTATGTGTATGTATGTATGTAATGGAAGCGATTCGGATCATACGCAAAGCATAACCGCCGTCGCACATCCACCTCTGATTTTGATCTACAAGTTATTTCGAGCTTATAGAGTATCTAGATTTTATCTAAACAGTTTATACGATAACATTTTGTCCTGGATATTTATTTCACATACTCATGCAATAACTTACAACTTTTCATAAATATTATTTTAGGGTAGACAGAAACTCAAAGCAAACTGTACCTATTATATAAGAGTACCTATTATTGAATGTATTCGGTAATCGTGTTGTAAGCAAAAAGAATTTCTACGATTCTATGCAATGACAGCGTGATAAAATCACAGAAATTACAAACAGGTGCGTTAAACGTGACACTGCAATTTAAAAACTTACTTTTGGAAACCTATTAAGAGTTGCAAAAGTTTTGATGAATGCTAAGATACAATCGTGGACCAAGCGACATAATAAAACTTTATTGTTCTCCGTATACTCAACTTTGATAGAAATACTGGACAGCAAATTTGTCAATATAAATAAAATAGGAATTAAGTATTTTATATGCTTACGCCTAATTACCCCGAAGATATACATGTATTTGAAATTTATACGGAAAATATTACATACATACATATTACATACATACATAAATAACGCCTATATCCCCGAAGGGGTAGGCATAGGTGAACTAGCACCCACATTTCGCCAATTATGCTAGGTCCCATGTAATAGGTGGCGAGCCTATTGCCATTTATCGGGCACAAAAGTCGCAGTACTATTGCTAGGTGGTATAAAATATTGTATCGGAAAATATTCTCTATATAATAAGCTATGCTTATCTAAATAATCATAAACTACTGGAAATAGCAGATTATAAACGCGCGTCGACAATTTTTATATTTTCTCATACACAATGTAAATAAAACCATAAAAAATACACCATGATAAACAAAAAAGAACTAACCCAACACAAATAGCTTGAAAATTTCCACCATATGGAACAAATTATTAAAGATAAACTTCAAACATAAAATCGCCTATAAAATTTATAAGCGCAACCTTTTTATTGCCGACCCTAGTAAGAGACGAAAACTCTTACCATTTCATGGATTCACCATACGGCTACCTGCATGGTTCATAGTCTGGCAGTGAGGATTTTATATTAATAAAAATTGCAAATTCATTTGCTTAGTTAAACCTTTCTGTCTAACTTCGATTCAAAACTTTGTGTACGCATTTACGCGAACATGCCATTGAGCAACAGAGTTCCCTAATATAATTATTTTATCGTGTAATTGTACGCACATATTTGCTCAAACATCACCCAGGGACATCAATACAACTCGTAGACACTGCCTGTGAGGTCAAATGTCTCAGTAACGTGGTCGTCTGCTTATTATATAATGTCGGCAAACGCATGGGAACTTTTCTGTCGAAATGCTACCAGAATGTAAATGCCACGACTAAACCGAATGTGTTAAGTGAGCAATAGCGACGAAAATTATACGCTAAGATAGCGATATTTTACCCATGAATACATTGAAACATACTAAGTCGTCTGTATTACTTAATTTCAACACATACATAAATCACGCTCCGCTAAGGGGTAGGCAAAGGTGTTTTACAAGCGCGTATCACCAGCATCGCGCGCATAGCGCGTATCATTTAGTACTAGGGTGCGAGCCTATTGCCATTCACCGGGAACTTAAATCGTATTAGTTTGCTAGATGGTGCACAAAAAAACCTCTTAACACACACTTTTATATTTATAAAATGTATTCAATAAAAACTTAACGTATAAAGAATCATACAAGCGTAACGTCGTTCATTGCAATAAACACGAATTTCTTACTCAATGTGATTGTGTATCACAACCGATCTCACTGGTGGTATACATTAGGCAAAAGCTACTGTTCTGTTCCATAATTATCCAATCTGCCATCCATTCATCATAGTAGATGAGCAAACAACAAAAAGTTGTAAGAACGACAGAGGAAACGTCTCGGAATGTGACGGAGGCGGTGGGGATTCTTGTGGTCCAAGTTAGAAACTGAACATCTTTCCTAGCAAATAATTAGAGAAGTTTATCATCTTAGGTAAGATATACCTATTGAATTAGAATTTTATTCCTTAAGCAATTTACTTGAAATCAATTGTCAATCACGATACAGAAATATGAAAACTAATTGTCAATAAAAAGAAAGGGAAAGGGGTTTTCTTTCTTTAAAAAAAAAATATGTATATATGATATAATATTAAATTTTCTATTTAAAATTATAAATAAACATGAAACTGCGAACATTTTTAAGAATTCACTGAAAAAATCTAGTGTTGCTCTATTATAAATTACATCACATCTCAGTTGTGTCGAAATCGCGAGCTACAGATATTTTTAGTAGCATCAACTTAGTCCTACACACTTGCTATTGTTTATTTCATTTAGCAGTGCCGCTTCGCAATAAGATTGGTGGTGTTTATAACAAAACAAAAATTACAAAATTCCCATTTACGTCCTTAAGCATAATAATAATGCATAATACTTTTCAATAATGACACAAAACCCCGCTGACTCCTGTAACTTGAGGAGTGGATAGCGGTAACGTATTAACGTATGTTGTGTTATGAATGACGAAGACAGTCCCCACGCATTCCCCGCTCAATCCCGGTGTACGTGATTACTGACCTTCGTCCTTCGCACTGTCGACTCATCAGGATACGCACTATTTACCACGACCGACAGTACAACGACCTTTTAAATAGGAAATCTATTAATAATAGCCACAGTTCTTGCGACAGTTCCGCTGCGGAGGAGGAAAAATTATCCATTTACTGAAAAGGATACAAAGTAGCTACCTACGTAAACTGTAGATCAAAATATATGTTGCTTTGCATCCCTATTCAAACAATAAATTATATGGCACAACGAAACCTATTTTACATGAATTCAATATATTAATCTATAAAATGACTATAAAAATCTTTGTGATAATTTTCCTAACATTTCTTCAGTGTTCAAATATTATGTATTGATTATTAATTTAGTTAATTTTCCTAAAATTTGTTTAGTGTTCAAATAATAACTATAAAAGTATTGCATGAATTAAACTCCCAAGATGCTCACTATTTTTGTAGTGTAGCGGCTGAACAAAATATAAATGCACATTCTGTACGTAACAATTATTACAAACTTCAAAAAAATATCGACAATTTTGACCTATTCCTTGGCATTATGGACCTTGCCATTCAAAAGAGATCACAAGCAGACATGTATATTGGATTTGTCATTTAATATTTGTCGACACTTACTACACAAAAGAGGTTCAAACACTTCCTGAATTATCTCTACGTGACGAGAGGAACTTGTGAGTCAGCGCAGTTAGTTACTTTGGGGGATCACACACAACCATAAATCGCAGTTAATCCTCTGATCTAAACATGACATTAGCTCATGGTTTCCTACACAAACAAGAGCCGCGGCTATATTGAATCACGCTATATTAGGGCAGACCATCCCGTCTGAGCCCATTCCGCGCCGACCTAGTGCATTACGGAGTTCCTACGCGAAGTATTGCGAAAACGAATTGGGTAAAGTACATGCAGGTACGTTGAAATTTCATGTCACTTGCCAGAATTGAGACAATTACACAACTCGAGACAGATGTTATTTAAAGTTCTCTTAAAGAACTGCGTTACCATAAACGTAACAATTGTACCCAGCGTGGGCTCACCGAGAAGAGGTATGATAAGCATAATCCAGTCGTGAATCAGTCAGGGATTAAACATAACTGGTAGTTAGGACCACCTAATACGGTCCTAATAATATTCACTGTGTATGTCGACATTGTCGCAATTAGTACCCGAAATGTCTAGCAGGTAGGCGGCCCATTGTTCACAACTTTATTACCGGTATCGAACGCATTATCTTTTGATTTAAGCCGTATTTATTTATTAAAACATGTCGCAAGGTCCGAAATGCGAAATCGTAATCACACAGAACTTTTAATGCATACGAATCCATGAGATAAAATTGACAGTGGCACAATAGTGTCTTGACGGTCAAACAATCGATCATGTTATGCCGATACTGGACTTTTACAATACGTTACATTTTCTCCGTCACGATTCTGCCCCAGTTGCATATCTACAAATGACATTTCGATACCAGTTATCTGGGGAAAGGATCGCTAACCGAAATTTAATAGTGCCCCATAGCCGTCAATTGCTTGATTATATGACGGTAAAAAAAATTCGGCTCCATAAGGTTTGATACAATTTTAATAATAAAATAAGTTTTCATCCCACCATCTCGGAAAAAGCGTTTTTGCTCTTCGATATCAGAGTGCAAAAGCCGTTTTTATCCTCTAGAGGTTAAAGTAAATTTGAATTTAGAACATCGTGTGCAAAGAGTTTGTGAATTCAAAACATCATTATACATATTTATTTCTACCTCCATGGTGCCGAAATTGTCATGCAACCTATTTTAATTTGTTAAAAACTCAGACTCGGAACCTTCTTGGTGTACTTTTTTTGTAATTTGCTTTGCGCGCGCCATTTTCTTTTCACGTCATAAATTTGTTAAAACCTAGGAGTTCCGTGACGGTCAATCAGCTTGGCGTCAATCTTGCTTTAAACATTTTGATCGTCTACAACGCTTGCTGGATGCTTGAGTCAAGCATTTAAAAAGCTTTTTAGGTCTGTTTGATTTGTTTACGCTAGCAACGGAACAAAAACATACAGAAAATCAACGTGCTTGACTTAAGCTGATTGACCGTCTCGGAACTCCATTAGGGATGAATTTTACGGGTGTGGCTGGGTGGATGGGTGGTTGTTGGAGGTGTGTCTGGGTGAATGGGTGTTTTGAGGGTGTGTCTAGGTGAATGGGTGTTTTGTTGGTGTATCTGGGTGAATGGGTTTTTGTGGGTGTGTCTGAATGGATGGGTGAGTATTGTGGGTGTTTCTGGGTGATTGGGTGTTTTTTTGGGTGTGATTAGGTGTTTTGTGGGTGTTTCTGGGTGATTGAGTGTTTTTTGGGTGTGATTGGGTGTTTTGTAGGTGTTTCTGGGTGAATGGGTGTTTTGTGGGTGTGTCTGGGTTTATCGGTGTTTTGTGGGTTTTTCTGGGTGAATGGGTGTTTTGTGGGTGTTTCTGGGTGAATGGGTGTTTCTGGGTGAATGGGTGTTTTTTGGGTGTTTCTGGGTGAATGGGTGTTTTGTGTGTTTTTCTGGGTGAATGGGTGTTTTGTGGGTGTTTCTGGTGAATGGGTGTTTTTTGGGTGTGTCTGAGTGGATGGGTGTGAATGTTGTGGGTGTTTCTGGGTGGGTGTTGAGAGTGTGTTTGGGTTAATGGGAGGGTGTTGTGGAAGTTTCTGGTGGCATTTTCCTCGTTGGGGGGGGGATGAAAAGTTACGTGTTGCACTCGAGTGCAAAGATTTTTCACCTTGTGCTCTTTTGATTCCCTCGCTATCGCTCAGGATTCTAATTTTTGAATCCTTCGCTAGCTCGGTCATCAAAATTAAATTAATGTCTGATTTTATCTGTAAGACAGATGAACGTCCAAGGTGATAATGTCAAAACACGTGAATCTTAACACTGATGGCCTTAGATAAACTTTGACTGTACTATTAATAATGTGCGATGTTTCGAACTGCAATCGACTCGACGTGATGACTCGGAAATCGGATAAGATTAGGTTAAACCTTAAACTGTTCAAATATTCATTCATAGATGCTACACTGTATCTCAGAGTTATCAGGGATTATAAGATGCTAAGAGCTTCACACAAATGCGACACCTTATGTATTTCTTACACTAAAATCTAATATAAAACAAATTTCTATTGAAAATTAGTATAAATTTTATATGCTGAGTTAATAAAGCAACATGCAGAAAACATTCTAAGGCAAAATCATTACTAATTATTTTTTTATTTGTCATCACTGCTTGTATTTCTGTAAAACGCAATTTTCATTATATTTATATTGCATTTTCACTACTATAATTAAATTTCTACTAAACCACCTCCGTGGTCTAGTGCTCCGCCTACCGGAATTCAGATCCAGAAGTCCAGGAACCCCATGGCTCTCCAGGATCCCCAGGGGAGTACAAATTTGTACTCGGTTTGGTTGGTGGTTTTTAAGACCGCCCGGCTAGCTATCATCATCTTATCAAAATCTGTCGCCATAATTTGATTAAGTGTTAACATGATAACAACATTATTGTGTTCCTATAATTTGTGATAAGATAGCCAGCTCATCTGTGGTCGAGCGTTCCAGGGGAAGCTCGATTCCATCTTCGGCCCTTATCGTCACTTACCATCACGTGAGATGAAAGTCAACGAGCTTCCCTGTCTAGCATAAAAAAGGAACTTTAGGGATTTTTATTAAGATTTATTATGGTAAGAGTTTTGCTATTTATAAAGCTATGCTATCCTGTATATCCTAGAAGCTGATGCAAACCAAAAAAAAATTATAACAAATCCACTTAAATGTTTAATGGCTGGGCAGAGAGAGAAGTCGGGATTGCGAAGGTGAACGTTGACTAGTTGACAAGAAGCCTCTTAAACCTACAATTGGGTCACAAGTCCCAGGCGCTGCCACTGACTCCCCTCTCTGCCACACTATGGACCCGGCAACCGCATGGTTTGCGAAAAGTTTTAGCATTCCATGGATTCCATGAAATTTCCACAATAATAGCTACGTATAAATCTAAATGAAATAACAAAATAACAGACGCACGCCATCTTAACTCTGATCCCTTAAATAACAGCTTAAATAAATTTTTATTCTGTAACACAGTGACCGCCATTCGAGTGAGCATCGCCGACACACTTGATGACATAACGGACTGCGCCGACGCCGACGCATGATCACCGTTATGTTGCCGGCCTTATACAGCGTGTTCACTTTAATATGTGTGTACTTAATATTTCATTGAAGTAATGAACCTCGGTGCCGTAGGAATCTTTTAACTTATCGGAGTTTCGTGTGCATCTAAATATAGATCAATTTCTATATAATTTGACGCCGAATACCCACTAATAAATAAAAGACGCATAATGATTGAAAAATGTCCTATTCACTGGAAATTTATTCATATAAAACACATCCTATTGTTCTCTATCCTATTGATCTCTTGAGTTTTGTTCTCTATCCTCTTGAGATTGGCTACACCTTCAATAAACGAGTTGGTTAGCATCATTATTATCATCATCCGGGTCATCCGCCTGGTGGCAGGCTGCGGGCATCGAGCGGTAGCTCATGGCCCGAGCATGAACTAAGGGGACATCAGTCAACCGGTGGTCTGGGCCGCCGTCTTAAACGGCGGGACCCCCTGCACTCAATCCCGGTCTGGCGGCGGGGCCCTCGTCGCGGTCTAACAATATGCCGGGAGGTTTGCCGTGAGGCAAGGGCCAGCTAGGAGCCAGGGAGCGGGCCTCGATTTATGCCATGTACCCTAGGGAACAGAAAGATAGGGGGGAGGGAACCTGATGGCGAGTCGAGGAGATGTCTATGAGGATGACGATGATCCACGCTCTCTAAGCGGAATTAGAATAGAAGAAAAATAGAAAAATATTTATTGTTCCCAAAAATATTATTTACAATTTGTTGGGGGAATTCTCTCTTTAAGTTTATAATAAACCTGTACTGAGAGGTTTCCGCTCTTCAATCGGTGTGCAATAACATGTGACACGTCCGTACACTACAACAACACCGAACAAAGAGGAATTGGTACAACATTATAATTATTATTTCTTTCAGTATAGCCTTCTTTTTTATTCAAAGCCTTACACAAACTAGCCTCTTCTCATTCATCTTCGTCATCGATTCTCCAAATTAAATTATTAATCTCATAAGTAAAATATATCAGTCGACAGCAAAGATTACGAGAGTACATATTACTCTCATCCAAACCCATTTTAGAGAAATTCATCCACTTGTTTAATCGAACGTAACTATAATATAATATTTGAATAAGCCTATAGCATCAAATCGGTGTTATTAAGTTAAGTAGTAGTATTTTCATTACGTATTGGTTACGGAGTATAATACTTATTACAAATAATTGTAGCTAACGATATCGTGTATAGTTCGTAGAGACTAAAATAATAATTATTTATATGTTTTAACATTTACTTCAAACTACAGTACTCTTGGTAGACGGATTTCAGATTGCAGATATCATAAGACAGGGTCTTATAAAATCTGCAAGAAACATTTTATTTCTAATATTATATTTTTCATCTACTTTTATTACAATATAATTTATACCCAATTTTACTACACGGTAAAATTTACAAAATTATATAACTTAAATATAAATAATTTAAAAAATATATATTAGATATGACAATATATATATGGAACATTATTAACTGCCGTGTGGTGACGGCAGAGTAGAATACAATTGTCACCACCCCAAATCTCTCCTGTGGGTGTCGTACAAGGCGACTAAGGATAAATCAGTGACGAGGAATGGGCAGCAGCGTTCCTCTTATACCACCTAGCAATGTACTGCGACTTTTGTGCCCGATAAATGGCAATAGGCTCGCCACCTATTACATGGGACCTTACATAATTGGCGAAATGTGGGTGCTAGTTCACCTCTGCCTACCCCTTCGGGGATATAGGCGTGATTTATGTATGTATGTATGTAACATTATTAACACATGGTTGAAATTTGACACAAGTATTAAGACTTAAAAAGAAGATCTGTCATAATAATATTTTATATAAAAATACCAAAGTAGTTAAAATATTCGTAATGTACTATGATTAAAATATAGGTACTTTTCCTGTAGACTGTACTATCCGATACCTTCTATCATACAATATCTCATGTTCCCTAATGTCCATATAGCGAGTAATGTACATAAAAAACTTCGTTTCGAGGAGCTCGATGGCACATTGGCTTAGCGCACTCGGCCTGCGATTGCGTAAACTAGGCAATGTTCGCTTAGGCCTGTCATTGGATGGGTGACAAAAAATGCCGTGCGGTGACGGCAGAGTAGAATACAATTGTCACCACCCCAAATCTCTCCCGTGGGTGGCGTACAAGCGACCAAGGATAAATCAGTGATGAGGAATGGGCAGCAGTGTTCCTCTTATACCACCTAGCAAAGTACTGCGACTTTTGTGCCCGATAAATGGCAATAGGCTCGCCACCTATTACATGGGACCTAACATAATTAGCGTAACGTGGGTGCTAGTTCACCTCTGCCTACCCCTTCGGGGATATAGGTGTGAATTATGTATGTATGTATGACAAAAATATATTATCTGGAGTTCCTCTATCCTTCGGAAGTCACGTTAAGCTGTTTGTCCGGCGGTATCAAAAGTCGTTTCTTCCACTAATGCGCACTGGGCCAGCGTGGTGGGATATGGACACATTTTCCCTGGATTTGCCCTTTCTAAAAGGCAGGCCCTTGCCCCAGCCAGGGATGCATGAAAGGGCGGGTGATGATGACGTACTTGTGACGACCAATTTTGGTAAATGGTCAGATAGCTGGCTAATAGTCTTAAGTCTTGGGTTCAAACCCTGTTAAATGTGATAACTACAGGCATTTATTTGTTTTCGAGTGATGGTTGTTGTTTAACATTTATTTACAATTATTATATCTGTTATTTAGTTTCCATATCACAAGCATTTTAACTGCTTATTTTGGGCTAGATGATAAGTGTTTATATAAGAAATGTTTTATAAAGCTCTCTCATTACATAGCTTACGTAAGTTTCAGTACCTACTCAGTAATGAATTATAGACCGCGATTCATGTGTAATACATTTATCAAAGTATAACCCAATAATCGTTCCGTATTAAGCCAACGTCTTATAATTATAAGGTTCGGTCCGACGGAAACTTCCAACAAAGCGATAGATAATTTTGTATTATGTAACAATGAAAGAATGCCTGACCTGAGATCATTTCAACGACAACGCTAATTATAAACGCTACGCTTCAGAATCATTGTTCCGCTTTCCGACACTTGCCTATTAATTTAATAATACAATTTTGAAATGGCGTAGCCAACCGCTTAGCATGAGAAATAAATGTCACACGGCAATCTAGGGAATAACATCAAATGTTATAAAATCTAGATAATTATTTAGTACCATACAGACAAACGCTTAACTTAGGAAATTAATGTCACACGGCAATCTAAGAAATAACATCACATCAACGTTATAAAATCTAGATAATTACCTATTTAGTACCTACATTCAACAGCAACTGCCGCGTGGTGACGGCAGAGTAGAATACAATTGTCACCACCCCAAATCTCTCCCGTGGGTGTCGTACAAGGCGACTAAGGATAAATCAATTATGAGGAATGGGCAGCAGCGTTCCTCCTAGCATATACCACCTAGCAATAGCAATGTACTGCGACTTTTGTGCCCGATAAATGGCAATAGGCTCGCCACCTATTACATGGGACCTAACATAATTGGCGAAACGTGGGTGCTAGTTCACCTCTGCCTACCCTTTCGGGGATATAGGCGTGATTTATGTATGTATGTATTCAACAGCACTTAAGGTAACCTTTGTGCTTTACGTTAAATTAGTTAAGGTTGACAATCTATCGATATGAGACGTTTGACATTTTTCTGTGACGTGCTATTTACTCTACATATTTTTATTAGTTATAAACTAAACAACATATCCAGAAGCGAGTAAGCCTTAACTAATTTTCCGAACTAGAATCAAAGGCTAGGGCTAGCCATTAAGCAAGCATCATTTTGTGCAATAAAGCTCATATAAACTGAAGTTATTTATTTATAGTAATTTCAAATATTTGCACGATTTTTATTGGACAGTTGTGTAACAAAAGCAGTTACTGTACTAATTACTTACTGCGCAGGACATGGCGCAACAGAATTTATCAACATATTTAACGTTTATAAGGCGTACTCTACGCGATAACTGTGATCTATCCGTTTAATCGATTCGGTGCCAATAAATCCGGCGTATTTTACTAAAATAAAGTAGTTTACTTTATTTATACCACGATTTTATTTTCATTTAAATAAATATTTCTTACACTTACACCTATCAACTAGCACTGGACTAACACCTGATGGATGTCGAAGTAGAGGAAGACCACTGTAAAGATGGATGGATTGTGTGAGGTGTGGTATGAAGGTGATGGATGTGAATGAGGAGATGACGAGGGACAGAAGAGAATGGAAAAAGAGGACATACTGCGCCGACCCCAAATAGGATGGGATAAGGGCAGGGCGATGATGATGATGATGACACCTATCATCTAGCACAAAGGAAGTACCATAATTAGCACTTGTGTTATGGATACTGGATGACCGACAAATTTTACTACATAAACAACAATTACTCTATAACAGGACCTTGACCGATAGCCAGCGATCTGACCATTTGATCAAACTGGCCGTCATTTTCAAGAAGGGTCGATTTAAAATAATACTTCATGAATAAATTTAATATACCTACCATAAAAATTACAATTTCTTACTGTAGTAAATGTAAAATAAGATTAAAACAGCGATAAGTAAGGGAGAAGAAGAGGGAGCATTTCTCTGATACCATCTAGCAACATACTGCGATTACGTGTTTATATACATTGTACATACATACATACTTAAATCACGCCTATATCCCCGAAGGGGTAGGCAGAGGTGAACTAGCACCCACGTTTCGCCAATTATGTTGGGCCCCATGTAATAGGTGGCGAGCCTATTGCCATTTATTGGGCACAAAAGTCGCAGTTCTATTGCTAGGTGGTATAAGAGGAACGCTGCTGCCTATTCCTCATTACTAATTTATCCTTAGTCGCCTTGTACGACACCCACGGGAGAGATTTGGGGTGGTAGCAATTGTATTCTATTCTGCCGTCACTATATAATTGTGGGATAAAGTTATCTTTTAATTAAGCTATTATTTGAAATGTATTTTATTTATAATTTAGCATGCTCTTTGTTAGAAATGTTCTAACTATAATTTTTGGAAATTCTTTTTCTAACTACCAAAATCTTTGTACTAATTTTTCTAACATTTATATAATGTTAAAATTAAAATCGAATAGTTTATAAAGCAAACCCAAGCTTAACCGAACGCACGGTATTTTTAAAAATATCTGCTATGGAATTTTTGAAATTTATTTCTACATTGCGAGGGTCCCCGTTGGCTTACAACGTAAAGTGTAAAGGTTAGAATAATTTCGGCAAGGTTATTAGTGTCTTGGGTGGCCGAGCGGTCAGGCACCTGCCCGGATAACGCGGGTTCGATTCCTGCCTCAAGATCATAATTTTTCGAAATTCTTTTTCTAACTACCAAAATCTTGTGATTTTCGTAGTTAGAAAAAGAATATCATGAATCAATTTTCGTCACAAAGAAAATTGGGGTTGGGTAAAGTTCCAAAAATTTTAGGTGTTCAAACAATCCGATCGTCGGCGCGTTCTCGTGTTGCGTGTGCGCACGTCGTTACCTGGTTCTGCTCCAGATTCGCGCCGGTCCAGCGGCCGTCGTCTTACGTCGAGGAAACCACGCCCTAGGACAATCTGACACAACCATTGCGACAGCTTTCACGATATCGGAGAACATTCACCACTATTATGTTCACTGCGGCCAGGAATTAGGGCGGTGATTACCAAATGACATTGCTCGTGCTTTTTATTAAGTACATGTTCGATTTAAATATAGGACTTAAGTATGGATCTCGGCGTAAACTTTCGACATTGTTATCGTCACAGAACAATTTTATCTGTTCTGTGGTTATCTATTCTGATATTATAAACCTGAAGGGTTTGTTTTTTTGTTTGTATGGCTAAACGTGCTAATCTCAGGAACTACTGACTCAATTTGAAAAAATATGTTTTTGTTGGTTAGTCCATTTATCGAGGAAGGCTATGAAGGCTATAGGCTATATAACCTATTTTAACGCGAGCGAAGCCGCGGGCGTCCACTAGTCATGTCATATTATACACGACAGAGTAGATGTTAGTTACATCGATTGGTGTCACGGACCCGTACTCACCAAGTAGATTTTTTTTCATCTATTCCTATAACATGATTGGCGAAATAGGATAAATAGGTAGTATGAAGTTGGTGGATGGATGGCTAACCAAAAATATCTCGAGCTCTTCTGTGCTTCGGAAGGCACATTTTGTCGTTGGTCCCGTATTTACATGCAGTCCCCATTACGCCAACATGCAGTAGGTCAACGTAGTGGGTTTTGATAGCCCTTTCTCCCTGTAAATAGAATATTATAAAAAAAACACATAATCGTCTCCAATTAATAATTAGCCCAATTATTATTCCATCTCATTTTAGGTCGGCGCAGTGTTTTCTTTTACCATTGTACCACTCATTATCTCCTCATCAACTCCATTACATTCATATTTTTTCTCACATAATCCATCCACCTACTCGTCCTCTACTTACTTCGACAAACATTCCATTCCGTCATCAAACCAAGCGGTTTTCTTTAACCTTTTCTGTAACCGGCGCCACTTTCAGACTCCCGTTTATGTGCTCATTCATTATTTTTTCCATCCTTGACATTCCGCATATCCATCTCAATGTTCTCATCTCTTCTGCACGCAACTTTCTTTCTTATCCGTCTTATTCACTGCTCAACATTCCGATTTATTTAAATATTATGAAATTTCTAATTGTTTCCGACATTAACATTATTAGTTTTCTTTCATGGGTCACGTGACACTATAATCTGACGCCATTATTATACCTGTCTGGTTTATAATTTATCAACCAATATCTTGATTTTATTTCATAAAATTAAATGACACATTAGGACAGTGAGAACAAAGTATACCCCACCAAATGGGCCCAGAATAAATACACTAAGGAATTAAACGCTTACTGGACATCCCAAATACAGAAAAGATTGAGGTCATTTTGTTCATCCGTCCTAAGTTGATTTACTTCCACGATTACGCCATAGAACTCCTCATATCCTCAAACTTGACCAATACTTTCTAATATGGAATAATAGACATGACTTTAATAAAAAATGAATCGTGCGTAATTGATGTTCGACAGTAACATATTTGAAAGGCAAGGTCCGTATTTATTTTGTTACCTTTCACATATCAATGTTTATTTCATATGTAATTACCCCTTTGTTTCAATACTAATTTGATGAGGATTGGACTTGTTCTAGACATTATCTAATCCTTATTAGTCAGATTTTGGCGGAGTCGGTCGATAATAATATCTTCATAGTAATCATCTCTCAACACAATAGATTGAAACATTTTCATTTCAAAGTAAGTAACACATTATCTTACATGAAAAAGCTTTTAAAAAAGATTCACAAGAGAAATTTCTTTATTTTTTCTTTATTTTTTTCGGTATCAACTAAAATTACTTTAGTTGATACTGTTGAAACTAAGCAATATTATGTGTCTTAAAATCTGTATAAAATCATAATTATGATTTCATACTTAAAACATTTGTCAATAATAAAATGTGTATTGGATTAAGAATCACCTCATATTTAGGGACCTATTTATTTACTCCCAAGAAAGATCATGCATCAGTGGTAGATAGAATTGTGTATTTTATACGAGTCTATGCCACTGTTTTTGTTAAGACGATCGTCGGTTTATGTACTTACGGTTTATATACACATATAAGTAAAGTTTAAAAATTGATAAATTTAATGAGCCCACCATGAGGTGTCGAAAACGGCGTCTTGTTACCTAGAGCTTCTCACGCATTTGCGTTATAATTTAAATCTCAATAGGAACTTCCTTATTGTTCCAACTAGAACATTCCCGACATTTATTTTTTTATTAATATTATGTAAGTTTGGACGAGGCATATCGGAACAATTCACAGTGGATGTTTAATTGTAAATGTGGCAACACCATTGTGATAGCCGTGTGAAGAGCTTGACCCAGCCATTGTTGTGCCATGTATCATTGTTTTATTTAATATTTAAATTAATGCAAGAGGAATTGATTGCTGCCGCCTTGTCGATCACACCTCTGATTTGAGATTGAGCAATTGACCCTATTTGTGTAGTTGACAAAAGCCTGATTGCTATAATGGATTTCACTTTCATTGAAAGATATTTTGATAACGATACAAATATAAACAACTTTGTTCCATCTCTACACGAAAGAGAATTCTCGATTGGTGTAACTGGTGGTCTCTTTAACTAGTCTACAAATTTAAGTAATCCTTTTTAATGAGAAACCAATACTTTAGAATGTTTTATGCCATACTTTTGCTTACTAATGTGCCTACTAAGATTTTTTAATGACAATGGTTAAAGTGCCAACCACCGAAGCTTTAGTTACAGTAGGTTACTTTACCTACGGTACCTTTACCTTTTTTTTTAGATACAAACTATTTAGTATCAATAGCAGCTGATTTACAAAGCAACTCACTCAACTTACTACATAAAGCAACTTACTTAACAACAAATAATTTTCAACAAATGAATTCACTGAAGTATAAAAATATCTAATGCGCCTCCGAGACGGTCAAGCGGCTTCGAGTCAATCACGTAGATTTTAGCTTGCTTCAATCATTTTGATCGTCTACAACGCTTGCTTGAAGCTTGAGTCAAATCTGTGTGCTACGCGCTTGATGTGATTTTATGGTCAAGCCTCTTGTCAGGCGTTTCAATCACACTGTTCAGCAAGCACAACAGAAAGTCTACCTGTTTAACGCGAAGCCGCTTGACCGTCTCGGAAGCGCATTACAGTAGTGTTATTAGAAAGAATATTATGGTTAGAAAAGTTCGAAAAATTATAGTCTTGATGCAGGAATCGAACCCGCGTCCACTGCAATCCGGGCAGGTGCCTAAACCGCTCAGTCAACCAAGACATTCAACGTCTTGGTTTATTCTAACCATAATATTTTTTCTATTGATTTTTCTAACATCAATGTAATGTTCAAATTAAATTCAAAAAAATAGTAAGAAGTGTTAATTTATCTTTCAGATGCGACGCCAAGCTCGGATCTCAGCCGGCGGAGCGCTAGTGGTGCGCACCGCCTCTGCCCTGCAAGGTAGACATAAATAAATATTTCTTACAATCTTACACACATTATAAATATTCAAAATAAACATAAATAAATAAATAACGATACCCTGTAGCCTTATCATGAAGTATTAGTGCGATCCAAATGCGGGTGACAAAACAAGACACCGCTCTACTCGGCTTATAGCGTTGTCTCACTATAACAATGGGAATTGAGTCGCGGTTAATGTTGGTGGTAAGGACCTGGTATCTATTATAATGCTGGGTTTAACTAATTCTTAATAATGGCATCAATTTATTATATTAATTTAAATATTAACACACTATTGGGGTACAATGTTCCCTATATTCAAACCTTTTCTATCGATGGAATAATATAGGAGGCGATGGGCTTGAGATCATTATGCCACCCATCAAATGGCCAGTCTTTTATGAACAATCTTAACTTACGTAATCGCTATCCGATCGCTTACCGTTACGCTATCGAGTTCTTCGAATAATACTCGTATGCTTATACATAATAATGGTGCATAGGATTGAAAAAGGAATTCAAAGAAATATCTACTATGCTAAATACAAAGACTACGTTGCGATTTAGACCCCACAAGCTAGTCCATTAATGCCTACCGAGTAACACTAGATTGTCGTAATCGTAACTTAAAAAAAATTATGAAACTAGTATTGACGCTATTTTTTATATTTTCCAGTATGGCTGTGGTTGCTGATATTCATATTCCAGAATGAATTTCGAATATCAAGATCCATCAAACCTGGGGTAAGGACTATAATATTAATTATTCCTATATTCATATTAAGAATACAAGGGTCAATAAATGTGAGATTTCTTCGGTAGAACTACTTTATTAAAATTGTAAGCGATCGTCTTCGAGCGTTAGTCGAGATTGGCCCATCATCCACAATGTAGTGTGTTGGTGGGTATTTAGATTTACAGATTAACGTAAATTTCAAACATGATAATAGTTATTTGTTGTACGTGAGTGCAAAGTTGTTTTTTAACCGCGTGCTCAATTTTGATGACCGAGCTAGCGAAGGATTCTAAAATTGAATCACGAGCGTAGCGAGTGATTCAAAAATTAGAATCCTGAGCGATAGCGAGGGAATCAAAAGAGCACAAGGTGAAAAATCTTTGCACTCGAGTGCAACACGTAACTTTTCATCCCCCCCAACGAGGAAATTGCAAAATACAAAAAAAATACAATCACAACAGTTTCTGTTTTCACCCAGAAACTTCCACAACACCCTCCCATTAACCCAAACACACTCTCAACACCCACCCAGAAACACCCACAACATTCACACCCGCAATACACACCCATCCACTCAGACACACCCATAAAACACCCATTTACCCAGAAACACCCAAAAAACACCCATTCACCCAGAAACACACACTAAACATCCATTCACCCAGAAACACCCATTCACTCAGAAACACCCACAAAACACCCATTCACCCAGAAACACACACAAAACACCCATTCACCCAGAAAAACCCACAAAACACCCATTCACCCAGAAACACCCATAAAACACCCATTTACCCAGAAACACCCAAAAAACACCTATTCACCCAGAAACACACACTAAACATCCATTCACCCAGAAACACCCATTCACTCAGAAACACCCATAAAACACCCATTTACCCAGAAACACCCAAAAAACACCCATTCACCCAGAAACACACACTAAACATCCATTCACCCAGAAACACCCATTCACTCAGAAACACCCACAAAACACCCATTCACCCAGAAACACCCATAAAACACCCATTTACCCAGAAACACCCAAAAAACACCCATTCACCCAGAAACACACACTAAACATCCATTCACCCAGAAACACCCATTCACTCAGAAACACCCACAAAACACCCATTCACCCAGAAACACCCATAAAACACCCATTCACCGAGAAACACCCACAAAACACCGATTAACCCAGAAACACCCAAAAAACACCCATTCACCCAGAAACACCTACAAAACACCCAATCACACCCAAAAAACACAATCACCCAGAAACACCCACAATTCTCACCCATCCATTCAGACACACCCACAAAAACCCATTCACCCAGACACACTCACAAAACACCCATTCACCTAGACATACCCTCAAAACACCCATCCACCCAGCCACACCCGCAACATTCATCCAGACACACCTGTAAGTACCTAATAAAAATTACTCCGAGACGGAATCTTGAGTCAAGCACGTTGATTTTCTGTATGTTTTTGTTCCGTTGCTAGCGTAAACAAATCAAACAGACCTAAAAAGCTTTTAAATGCTTGACTCAAGCATCAAGCAAGCGTTGTAGACGATCAAAATGTTTAAAGCAAGATTGACGCCAAGCTGATTGACCGTCACGGAACTCCTAGGTTTTAACAAATTTATGACGTGAAAAGAAAATGGCGCGCGCAAAGCAAATTACAAAAAAAGTACACCAAGGAGGTTCCGAGTCTGAGTTTTTAACAAATTAAAATAGGTTGCATGACAATTACGGCACCATGGAGGTAGAAATAAATATGTATAATGATGTTTTGAATTCACAAACTCATTGCACACGATGTTCTAAATTCAAATTTACTTTAACCTCTAGAGGATAAAAACGGCTTTTGCACTCAGATATCGAAGAGCAAAAACGCCTTTTCCGAGATGGTGGGATGAAAATAAATATTTTCTTACACTTACACGCGTATCATAATATCTTCTGTGAGCGCGTATAAATCTTAGACCTCATCATCGTTCCATCGGGCGAAAATAAAACAAAGATATATGAATATTGAAAATATATTACAAAAACAATAAACAACCATGACTCGAGAACAAATGTACATTTTCATCACACAAACATTAACCCCTACCAGGATTCGAACCGAAAAGACCTCATGGCGGATAGCCAGCGACCCACTCGACCAAGGAGGCCGCATAGACTTTTCTTTAAATTTAATAATGATAATATGACATTTTTCAATTTTTATTTGATGTGTTTCCAGTATTTGGACTTCGACAATCTACCCGAGACAAACTTCACATGCGCAGGGAAAGTAATAGGAGGCTATTACGCTGACCTGGAGACCTCTTGCCAGATGTTCCACGTGTGCACTGTCGGTCAACAAGATGAACCAATGGATATTAAGTTCCTGTGCCTAAATGGCACTGTCTTTGATCAGGTAAACTCTATTACTTGTCTCGTTATTTTAACATTAAATAAAGGTGATAAAATACACAGAAGTAATAAATAAATTACTTACACTCACTTCTATCATCTAGCCAAACTAAGTAGCATAAGCAATTATGTTATAGATACCAGATGAAGGATAAATTTTAATGATACACTTAATATTCATTGAACATATTTGTATTGTAATATACCACATAAAAATCATAATCATATTTCTCCATGACTAGATAATAAATGTCTGTGTTCGTCACAAAAATTTTGCCCCTACCAGGATTCGTACCTGAGACCTCTTTTCCAATAGCCAACAATCTGACCATTCGTCCAAACCAGACGCCAAATGTGCAGAATATTTTCGAAAAAATAAGTAGAAAGATTCCTAACATTAAAACTTTAACAAACACAAGCAACAAAGTCAAATTTAGTACCCTTGCCGCTCGATGACCTCTTCAAATCGGCACAAGAAACCTTTAATTTTAGTATAAGTATTCAGTCCAGCGTACTTGTTTATTAGATGAGTCATATAAAATACATTATAATAATTTACGAAAAGACGCCACCATTATTTTATTCTACCAAGGTTGTATGCATTTATCTTTATACATAATTGAAAGAAATTATTTCACATTGAGTAGTAGCAAGAATAGCTCTTATTGGACTTCTTTTAGTTCAAATTACATAAAATAAAAATATATCTCTATATAATTATAGCACATAACTTAGAGTGATTGCAATTGCAAATTATAACATTTTAAAATTAAGAAAACTATATCCTGAAGAATCGGATCAATTTCAACTATTGCAGTACACGCACAATGTATTTGTAGAGTAGCTAGTTCAACAACGGTCAAACTGATTAGCTAGGGCATTGTTGAGTTAACGTTAGATTTCGTATGGACCAAATAGCTGAAAATTGGTGGATACTGTATAAGGTTACAGAAAATACAAACAACCTACTTTCAGTTACCTTCCACTGAACAAATCCAAGCCGAGGATAATAATAGTAATGAGCAGCAGTGTTCCTGATATACTTATGTGCCCGATTATAGATATGTGCCCGATTACATGGAACCGAACATAGTTCCTGAAATATGAGCGTTCATACACCTCTGACTAGCTTTTCGGGGATAAATAGGCATGCTTTATGTATAAAGCAAGGATTAGACAGTCAATAAATATCGCCATCCAATATAGTGATACCGGTGTCATATGAAGTAAATATTGAATCTTAAAGCATAGGTATCAAAAAATCCAGATTTTTAGTCAATATCGTCAAAAAAGTTGCAAATTCCGTTTACACTTTAATAAATATCGCGAGAATATTTATTGACTGTCTAATCCTTGCCTGTAATAATAAGTTTAATTATTGTGGTAAAAAAATAACAAAATAATATAGCTTTGGTCAATTCTTCCCTTTTCAGGAGACAAGGGTGTGTGAACGAGTAGATGAAGTAGATTGTACAAAGTCTGAAAAGTTTTACAGTTTAAATTTAGAATTATATGGCAGCACTGCGCCCCCGATAATACAAGAAGAGCAGAAACAAGCTCAACCGACAGAACAATCACAACTGCACGCTAAGCCGAACGAGGAAGAAACTAAAGCCCCGATAGACGACTCAACCACTACGGCTCAAAACAAAGTACAGGGACATTCAACAGAAGTCGTAGATTCCACTGAGGATCCGATACAAGAAATTAATAAAAACGAAGCTCATAATCCATTTACAACACAAATTAGTCAGTCTTCACTACCATTTTCGGATCATGATGAATTAACCGAAGGTAAGATATAGTTCTAAATATTAAAATAAGAAGTTTTAAATGTATTAACGATTAATGCACACTCACAAAAACCAAATTATATCCTTATCCTATTATCGATACTAAACTGTCCTCTAAAAACATCAAACATTTTGCATCCGATAGTTTAATAAAGTAACTACATAATTTAATGATTTGTATCATTAAGGGGTTCTATAAATACAGTATTATATTGATTTTATTTGGTTACTTTAAACAAGCTCAATCATCACAACAAATACCAACAAATTATAATATTTTTTTTTACAGAATATCACGAAGATGACGAAAACACAGAATATGAAGAAGATTATATCCATACTCCCACAACAACAAGTTCGTCACCGCCAACTACCACTACTACTACCCCTCAACCTACCACAACGCAACAAGTCTCATCTACGTTATTATCCTCACCAGTGCCGTCATTGATCCCATCTCAATTACCCCATTTAATATCATCCCCTTCGCCTGCACTTTCGTCGTTGTCTCCCTCGTATCCGTCTCTATCCCCATCTGCATCACCAGGACCGACGTTAGATCCTTCACTTCTTTCCCCTCAAGAATTTATATATCGCCACCAAGGACCAGGATCGGAGGCAATATCATTTCAACGGCATAGTTATCGGCCTGCAGATGGTGTTTACATTACTCATGCACCACCACAACAGTTTGACCATTTCCAATACGAATCGTCCAGAACCGCTCCTCGTCCTGCACCCTTTATTCAACGCCCACAACCGGCTCCTTTCAGGCATACGACATTGGATCCAAGAGATCAGCTATTGAGACCTGGGCCAACATTCCAATCATCTGAAAGGCATGAAACGGCAGTCAAGCATAACAATAAAACACCATACCCATCATCATTACCAGCACAACGACCTTTACCGTACAACCCCTTTTACTACGATCGCAAAAGAAGTGATGACACCGCACCAAATGACAAGTCTGCCCTTTCGCCTCGATCGGTAGCGCCTCCTACAGTTAAAACAGTACGACCTCCGAATAAACCAAAAAGTCCTCCTAGAGTCATAGTCACTGCCAGTGCTTCAGTCAGCGACAGTAATGGAAAAAGACTGAACTATACTGTCGGGAACGTTGTAAGTGCAGTGAAACCGATTGTACCAATAAATTACGACGATTACAAGGAGTCAGATTTAATATTTGACCCTTTCTTTCTCGATGTGCCAAAACTTCAAAGTCGCCGTAAAACTAGGTCCAACAATAGAAATAGAAAAATTATCACTGTTCCTGTCATAGCTACAATGTCCCCGATTATAAAAGAAAACCCTGTTATCACAACATCTCCAGTGACATCAAGAGCAACGACAACAGAAAGATCAGTTACAACGACAACTACTTTAAAAACAACGACAGCTGCATGGAATCCAAATGACTACGTTGACGATAATTATGAACCTCATGCATACGTGCCCCCTATACCACCTCTCGCGGTACTAGTGGCCCATGATAATAGTAAATTCAGTAAGCAAGAAAGACATTCGATAAACGGCTTGGTGGAAAAGAAGGTTCGTCAAGACGATAAGTCGAAGTTTGGTCGTACAGAGCAGCAGTACCGGCCGACGTCTGCCGCGCAGACAAGCTCTAGTCAAAGTGTGGGCACGGAGGCGGCGTCGCCTGCCGCCCCGCAATCCCCGCCGCCCCTTCAGGCGCCCGCCTGCGCCACCTCGCGCTCAACTGATTGTCGAACTCGTATCTAAACTTAGTTCACTTTCTTTATGCATAGATAGTTCCATAATTAGATAGGTAGTGAATTTTAACAATTTCCCTTGAGATTAGCAAAGGTACCGGCGCCGTATGTGAACTTCTGTTTTCTACTGAAACGCCATGTGGTCGGTGTGATATTTTGATACAGAAAAACTTTAATAATTTTTAGTATATTTATATTTCATACTAAGAGCATTGTAATTGTAAATATATATCTTTAAATTAATATCTAAAAATATGTATAAAAGTTGTCATATTTTATTACGATAGCAATATTTATGGATCTTTTGTAAATATCTTAAAATTTAATAAATGTTTGTATTATAAAACAAAGTTTATTTTTTTTTAATGTGGTCATTAATTATATTTTTATATTCAACTATGATAATGTCCTCATAAAAATAAATAAAAATATAAAGGTCCCGAAAAAAAAATATTTTTTTGGACTTTAACTAATTTTTTTATTTTATTTCTAATATAATATAATACGTTCCATTAAAATACTAATAATAATAAAAATGTATTTCTGATAAAAATAATGCTTCATGAAAGTGGTGTTTTAACAAAGAGCATTGATATAATGGACATGAAAGATACCTACTGATTACTGAATTATATTTATAAAATGTAGAGATGTTAATAGGTTATTAACATTATTTGAAATATTATATTAACGAATATTAAAGTCAGACAAATGTTTACCAACTGCAACTTTTTTCAATAAACTCTTCTGGAAACAATTTATACATAAGTCATGAACTTTTCATAATTACATAGCTACTTATCAAATAATTATCTTGATACTCTGTTGACAAAAATTTGTCAAAGTCAATGATATTATATTTAAAAAATATCATTGGTCAAAGTCAACAAAATAAACCTACTTGAAATGTTTTAACATACAAAAGAAAATCATATTATTATTATTATTAATAATAATTCCTTTTATTTATTATTATTATCATTACTGGTATAAAGATTTCTTAAATTTAATATAATACAATGACAGACTCTTCAAATATAATGAGTATCCGAGAACTCATAGATGCAGCATTCGGGGATCCAAATGTAAGTTTTTAAATATAAAAGGACACATACCTACATAACATAACTCACGTCATGTAAAGATGTATTAACGGGTGTTAATTAAGGGTGTGTTCATTTCGCCAACTGTATTATACCGAGTACGTGAATTGAAGTCGCAAGCTAGTGAACCAGGAACTCTAGAGGAAGAATATAGGGAGATTGGGCCATAACCCACCACGCTGGCTCCGGAGCACAAACAAATGCATATGTGTGAAAGGTTAGGGTAGGGGTGAGAGCAAGCAAATATTTGAAAAAAATTGGTTAACTTTAATTATAATTATTTAATTTAACTTTAATGTTTGTCTACTTTATTTAGACTTGTTAGTAAAAAAAATACTATTTAGATATGTCTATACTACAATTACTACTTTTTTATTCCAGATGAATGTTGTTCATCATAAAATGATACAAACTATACTTATAATACTTGCTCGGCAGCTCCGCCTTTTGGAAAGGCGTGTCAAAGTAGAGATAGGCCCTCTTTTTGATACTACTTCATCTACAAGTCTCTCTGTCACCGAAATTAAAATGCACGCAAACGTATCTCGAAAGAAAAAAATAAAGCCTAGTGGTGTTGATAATAAAGGTAAATCTGTAAAAACACCAGACAAAACGATGAAAGTAAGGGCCGGCGAATCGCCAGTCGTAATAAAATCTAACAAAGATGGGCGCGCTACTGAACATGACAAAAAAACGGAAAAATCAACTGACAAGTCCTCTACATCAACCGCCGATAAATCATCTTCTGAGAAAACAACATCAGGCAATACAGCGAGATCTGCAACATCAGGCGAGGTATGATTATTTAATCAATCAAAATGGTTGAAAAAGTAAATTTTAACTTCTGGAGTTTTGTAAAATTTAGCTATCTACGAGTAGTAGCCCACGCAGGGAATCAATATGTACTTTCAATTAAATTTATCACAGGACTACAAAGCGCATCTGGACCGAATAGAAGAGATGAGGGAAAAAGAGATACGAGTTATTCATCAGGTGCATTGATAAGCCAGTTTTCGAATGTTTTTGTTTTTTTATGATTTTTTTAGGATTACAGCCATTCTACAGATTTCAGCGGCAATGGAGATTTATTTTCATTTATTTTGTTGTAACAATAAAATCTGGTAAGATATACACAACAATTAAAAATGCGTATGAATACCAGGGACCTACGCAATTTTAATTATTATACGAATTATTAGTTAATCTGATAAAGTTAGGCTTTCATAGAGGTTATAATTTAATAATGTTGGGTATTATTTAATGTAGTACTTTTTATCTTTATCCTTATAAATATAATACTAAAACACTGTCCACTAGTCTTTATATAATTATATTTAAGCAATGAACAAAATACAATAAGCATAATTTTTCAATCCAGAGAGCAGATTCACGCGAAGAACGTGACAAAATACCTACACCGATAGCTTCTATAGATTCTATGGGTAAGTTAAATTCTTAATATTACTATTTCAAAACTATTAATTGAAAACTATCTAATTTAAGTACTTATAACAAACCTGAACAATAAATTAACATGAATAATTCTATATTAGCTATCTCAAATTCTTTTGTTTACAGAAAAGCAGTATGAAAAGTTACTTGTCGGTGAGCATGTCTTACGAAATAATAATTTAATTTTTCTAATGATTAAAAAGTAAATAAATAATTAATATTTTGTATTCTAGTGGAACGTGTGCCGACAAAAGAAGCCCGATTAACAGATGGTAGACTTTACTGATTTTTTTATATTTTATAATCATAAGCAACTATATTAACCTGTGATTGTTATAAAATAGATGGTGGTAGAATTCCACGATTATCAATTGTAACTCTAGAAGAATTTGAAGAACTTGCTAACGCTGTGCATAAATTGCAAGGGTTACATGGAGTAGTAGCCACTGCTGGGTTTCCTGATAACACCCAACTATTAAACGATTTGCGTAAGGGTGCATCTTTAACTGATGCTATGGCTGCTCTGCAACTCTCGGCTCGAATGGAAGCGGCAGAAAAAACTTTGGAAAAAATGTTATCATTAGTGACAGATCTTGCCAGTAACATACCCAGTAACATTCATGTGGCAGCTGACATAGTACGTATTTGTTTCATAATTATGTATACATACATAAATAATATAAAACGCCTATATGCCCGATGCCGAAGGGGTAGGCAGAGGTGAACTAGCACCCACGTTTCGCCAACTATGTCAAGTCCCATGTAATAGGTGGCGAGCCTATTGCCATTTATCGGGTACATTGCTATGTGGTATAAAGGAACACTGCTGCCCATTCCTCATCACTGATTTATCCTTAGTTGCCTAGTACCACACCCACGGGAGATATTTGAGGAGGTGACAATTGTATTCTACTCTGCCGTCACGCACACGGTCCGGTCCACTTATAAATTAAATTTGTTTTCAGCCAACTGAAAAAACAGTAATTAGTAAAGCAAAAGATGATATAGAAAAAGAAACTGAAGTAATTTTTGACACTCAGATATCAACAAAATCAACTGTTTTACATAAAACTAAAGGTCCGATTGCAGGCTCAGAAGAAGATGATACACGAAAACCTAAGGATTGGATAACTGCTAAGGAACTCGAGTAAAATACACATATACCTGTCTATTATTATGTAAAACGCAAAACATACCTTACAGATCGTACTGACTGAGTATTAATAATTGCATAACAATTAGTGTTATTATTTACTCAACTTCATGATATACTAAACAATCATAATACATATCTGAAGGCTTCTGATACATTTTCCTATATTGAAAATAATAGCAAAGCTAAGCTAAACAAAGCAAAGATAATTTAATGCCTAATCTATTTTTAAGCATATCATAATTAAATTATCTTAATTTTTAGAAAAGATTTATTAAAGTATTATTCAACGTTTTTTTACCAAGAAACAGAAAAGAAAAAGCAGTTAGGTATAATTTAGTTTAGCATTCCGATTTGAAAAAAAATTGTAATCTTTTTAAACACGTACACAGTTTATTTATTCATTTACCTTGATAAATTAATGAAACATTGCAATTATTATATTTCGCAGAGATGTAATGGAGGAGCTAAATACTGAATTTATAAATATGGTCAACACTGCAACTGCTCGAAGTAATAATAATGCCAACAATGCACTAAAAATTGCTGGCAGATTAGGTAATATTAAATTAATCACTCTGAATACCTTTGCATGAAACAACCCGCTTAAAAATTTCAACCGTGCTCTTTTTTGACAGAAACTAAATTAAGCCAAACTTTAAATCTGGGCAATCGAATGATTGATCTAGAAAAGCTGGTGTCCGAGTATGCAGAACAAATTAATGCACTTGATACGGGCTTATCATCTCAGGTTACAAAATTATTAAAATAGATTTCCTAGTCCCTCCCATTTAACTGATGATAAGTGCTTAATAATTGAAACATGTTCTAATAGTGTGACTAGACTAGTGCTACTAGCTATTTATCTGGAA
Organism: Cataclysta lemnata; assembly: GCA_963931975.1. Lineage (NCBI taxonomy): Eukaryota > Metazoa > Arthropoda > Insecta > Lepidoptera > Crambidae > Cataclysta > Cataclysta lemnata. The sequence goes on from OZ008343.1 coordinate 7,544,349, forward strand.
CCCGAATCTAGAAGTCGTCACGCAGAGTTTTGACACTCTTCTAAATTAATCTGCCACATGTAATTTAGTAAGATAAGACTCAAGCACTTATATCACAAAATCATTTTTGTCCCTAATATCACGAATTAAATTTAACCGTTAGTAATATTGTCACGATATAACTGAGTAGGTAATGAATAATAATACGTACACTTCGTAGATGACATATCACCAAGAACAATTGACACAAATGCAACACGAATTAGAAGCTGGAATTGAAGCAATGCAAGAAGCTTTAGCGAATACAGGAGGGGATACAGCTGGTAAAACACTAATCAATGCAGACTCAATTCACGCCTATTTATCCCCGAAAGTGTTAGATCTTTTATAGTAGGGAAGAGTCTATTGCTATGTACTGGGCACATTAGTTGTAATATTGCTAGCTGGTATATGTAACAGAAACCGTGCTGTTAACCCTTGTCACTTTGTACGACAATCGAAAAATAGATGAAAACAGTTTTTTCGGCTCTGTTTTGACTCTTACAATTATTACAATACGTTAGAAATATATTAAATTATTTTTAATTTTATTAATGCAACAGATTTATGAAATAATCATTCTTTACAGCGGTAACTGAATTAAATAATAATTTCACAAATCTGCAAATGGATTTCGAAATTGCTTCAATGAGGCAAAAAGATCTTAGGGACATTCAAGATTTACTTACTATGGATATTCAGGTATATTAACCGAATATATTCTGTCGCAAAAACTGTATAGGTGTTGAAAATGTTAAGGGCAATAATTACTACTACTTACTAACTAATAATTTTTCCCGTCAGTCTCTTTGGAAACAAATAGAATTACTACGTGATACAAAATCTGACCGTGATGAAGTGACTGATGCTCTTAAAGATAAAGCTGGCCTTGCAGCTCTTAATGGATTGGTATCTAGACAAGAATTCGATGCTGTTAGAGGAGACCTCGAAAAGCGTATTGGTTCGGCATATGATACATTCAACAACCAAGAAATCATTTGGCAGGTAGGTAACAAACAGTTTTAACTGAGCTTTAGAAGACATCAGCTAAGTAACTAATTATTCAGGTAAGCTTAACATTAGTCATTATTATTGTCACCCCGTCAATAATAATCGACTTATTATCTTCTTCACGTCACGAACGACATACATAATTATACAACAGGTGATGTGTATGAAGCTTTTATTATTCGAAAGCTCTCAGCTCTAGCTGTACTCAAAGCTCTAAGAAAGCTATTTTTTATCTATTGTTTTCAACTTGTGTTTTTCAGAAAGCCATTGATGAACTTATAAGAGAGCTGAATGAGAAAGCAGATTGGATTCAAGTGGAATCTTTACAAGATAGTATCAAAAAGTACTTGGAAATATTTCAAGATCGTATAAATGCGATGATGGAGATTGTGGGCGAACCTCGAGCAGCAGCCATTTCTAAAAAATTGCACCGCGATGCAGCTTGTCTTTCGTGTGCCCTGCCTGCGAAAATGGATCTCGAATGTAAACATAAGCAAATGTTACCCGCATTCCAATCGACCCGCCCTGCTCCTATTCACGATAAAGTTAAGCCAAGCGAAGACGGGGACCATGAAGGAATTTGCTATCCAGGCTTACCCATACCTCACCTTATCCATCCAAGGTAAGTATAATTATATATTTCTAACACTCACACTATCATCTAGCCCAAAGTAGCATAAAGCACTACTCAGGTTATCGTTGTTCCAGATCGCAGACATGCAATCGTTATTGTGGTGGTTCTCATACAATGGTTAATAACTCGAGAGGAACAAGCAGTCGAGTACCAGCTGGGATGATTATCAGTCCTGCTCTACATCAAGTCAACACTGAACCTGGATCAGATGGAAAAGTATAATAAATATACTCTATATTACCATTCCTTTTCACAGTGTAAAGAACCTGTATTATGTATAACTTTTAAATGTATTTCATTAGATGTATATGGTGGATGAATTAAAGATTGTGAAGCCTTGCTTGCCTTGCAATTTGCAAAACAAAAGAATGTCTGCTCCACGCGAAGCCGATCCAGGTACGCGAGTTATGAGAAATTTATGCAGTCGATTTTCAACTTTTCTTTCTGAGCCCAAAATCCATTTACATAATTTGACAGTTCGTGATAGCTGTTAATGTTGGCTTTAAATGTTTTCAGCGCCTCATATGCCTTTGCACCGGAATAGTTCCAACATGACACCTCCTGATTACATTGGTTCCACCGATCAATATCTAGAACCACAGAGGTGCAGTATTATCTCTACCACTCCGCCAGCGCCTTTCAATGAAGACTGAAAAATTTATAATTATTGTTTTTTTTTTTAGAAAAATACCCGAATCATATTGTTTAATTATTATAATTATTGCTTATATTATTATAATCATGTAATACGTCTTTTTATAAAATTTAGAAATAAATTTGATATTTACTGTATTGTCAGTTAACTTTTAAAGGATTTGGAAGTTGTAAATTTACTTACAAAAACTTTTTTTTTTCTCCTCCGCGCACACTTTCCAAATTTCATTAATGAAAATGTTGTCGATTTAATTACTATTATAGTTGTAGTGATTTATGTTGTTAGCGCCAGGATGAAGGAAGCATGATGTCTATAGATATTGATTTTGAAAATATTTACTCGCGCCATGTATCGGCACTCTTTACAATCCTCACTAATAGACAAGAATAAGTCTTTTTATTTTTGATCTTACCTACCCGAATACACCAATTTTCATTTATTTTTATATAATTTAAAAATAATAGCTATTTAGAGTAGACTCACATCAGTTTGAACAAGAAAAATGTTGAACAACTGGAAAAAAAATAAAAAGATTTATGTTATTTTAGGGTATATAATTACAAATTACGGAAATAACTTCTACAGGTACCTACCCACCTACTTCCTCAGCTTGCAATACGAAATCCAGTAGGGCTATTCGCTAACTTTTTTTGACAGTTGAAAGTGGTGATCACCGAACTATTTACTTAACTATTACTGTTTTCACAGGACAAGTGTCACAAAATCACAATAGCGTTATAGTAAAGTACTAATGGATCAGTAAATAGTTCAGTGATTATCACTCTCAAGTGTCAAAAAAAGTTAGCGAATAGGCCTACAGTAGGCCTAGCATGGGACGTGGACAAAATCTCTCCCTACCACTTGACAGTGTTTTAGATCTCGGGCTTTATTTATTTATTTAGTCTTTATTGTACAATAAAAAAATTGTTACAAATGGCGGACTTAATGCTAAAAGCATTCTCTCCCAGTCAACCATACAAAAAAATTTAGAGCGAAATGTAGAGATTTAGTGGAAGTTAGAGCGAGATGAAATCATTTTCTTTTCCTTGGGGAGATTTTGTCCACGTCCCGTGCTACGGGGGCAGGCGATGATTTATAATTTGGATAAACTAGCGACAGAACGCATGTTGCCTACGCCATGCAGCTCTGTAGATATTTTTAAAAAATCTTACATTTTATTTGGGCCTCAAACGCAAGGGAGCTTTTTAACGTCCGTTAAAAAAGTGTTCAAACAGAACAAATGCATTTCCAAGTATAATTACACGTCACGCTTTTAAAACGCGATGCTTTTTTATCGAGCAGTGTTGCATTTTGAGCGCTGCCGCGAATGTTACCCGCATTCCAGACGCCGCGTGGTGACGGCAGAGTAGAATACAATTGTCACCATCCCAAATCTCTCCCGTGGGTGTCGTACAAGGCGACTAAGGATAAATCAGTGATGAGGAATGGGCAGCAAGCAGTGTTCCTCTTATATCACCTAGCAATAGTACTGTGACTTTTGTGCCCGATTAATGGCAATAGGCTCGCCACCTACGCCACATGGGATCTAACATAATAGGCGAAACGTGGGTGCTAGTTCACCTCTGCCTGCCCCTTCGGGGATATAGGCGTGATTTATGTATGTATTATTTCATAAGACTACAGATAATATATACGCTAAAGACTTGGCTGTATGGGCTACACCCTTTGCCTTCCCTAAAATATAGGGAGAATTTTAAAAAATTGTAGAGGGGAATACTAGGGAAATTGGAATAAATGGTCTTGATACTTTTTAATTTTCATTTATTTTTCAGACGTAGCAGTAATAGATAGTACTAAGATTTTGGTGGTTCGAAAAATTTCGAAAAATTATGGTCTTGATGCGGGAATCGAACCCGCGTCCACTGCAATTCGGGCAGGTGCCTATACCGCTCGGCCAAACAAGATACTAATTAAATTGATGAAATTCTAACATAATCAAATAAGAATCCTTTACCACTTTACGTTGTAAACCAACGGATTTATGTATAAGTACCTTGCAATGTAGAAATACCAAAATCACACCAAAATCTTTGTACTAATTTTTCTAACATTTATTTATTGTTGAAATTAAAATCAAAAAAGATAATAATTATTATGATTGTTAACATTTATAAATTAGAACAAGATTGAGAAGGGCAATAATACTATTAAAGTGCTGTTTGAAATTTTATTATACAAATAGATTAAATATTCATTTAGAACTAAAGAACAATTCTAAAAACTCCACATGCATATCTTACTCTTCAGCATCTGTAGAGGAAAATAAAGTGGTAATTATTTTATAGCGTTCTTCCAGCATCTCTATTAATCAATCTTGCTCTATAAAATAATTTTCAATTTTCTTTTACAAGTTCACAACATTTATGCCAATCTTCTACATCAACAATGTAAAATTCTTTCAAAGATTTAGGTGGTTAGAAAAAGAATTTCGAAAAATTATGATCTTGAGGCGGGAATCGAACCCGCGTCCGCTGCTATCCGGGCAGGTGCCTGACCGCTCGGCCAACCAAGACACTAATTAAAAAATCTTTGTACTAATTTTTCTAACATTTATATAATGTTAAAATTAAAATCGAATAGTAAAATTCTTTATCAAGTTGATTCTAAATCAAGAATCTAAATCTCTAAATTTTTACAAGGTGTGGAAAATATACCATGATTCGATACGCTTTGGCCTTTAATTCGCCATAAAGTCGTATTGGAAACCCCTATAAGTGACAAAGAGTAAAAATCTATAGGTAAAAGTATCAGTCTGGTAAGTATCAACTAACCGGTCAAATCTACGATGCGCTTTAAAATTGCCGATTGCAATAGATTTACTGCCGCACTCAGAGTCGTTCATTAAATTAGTGATAATGGGTATTTTACAAATTATCATTAAAACATCTAATTGACCGTTCCTCTCAGAGTCGAAAATAATTGATTGATTAGTTATGTGACCATTTTAAGTCGGGTTAGTGCAGTGCATCTATAAATCCAGTGTTATCGGTAAGCGCGGAATTGCCACATGCAAAAAGCCATTGAATTGTTTCAATGGCTATTATTAGTTACACTAGTTTTTATAACCCAAATTATTGTTTTTCATTAGAATTAGTTACTAATAGCTATTTACTATAATTTTGACGTAAAAATCCACAATAATAATTAAATTTAATCAAACTTGAACTGTAAATGCCAGGACTTTTTAGATTTGGCCACACCGGACCAAAAGTCATTATAATAAAATCAAAAAGTCAATGTCAACAAACAAGAAATGCCCCAATTAATTCCATGGAAATACCAAACAAATACATATCAAAATCAAATCTATTTATTTTGTGATCAAATATAAAAAGCCACTGCAAGTGGAGTCAGCCTGGGAAATCATTAACATACAAAAGTCTGAGCGGCACACTCGATATTGGCGAAATCATATAGGAAACGCCATAGAAAAAAGAAGAAAAAGCCACACAATCCCTATCTTCATTAAAATAATTGATTAGTACTGTGATTGTCTTGGTAAGTATTGATGATTTCTTTGTCATGCATGGGGCTCGATCGTTCCGGGAGTGGAATGACTGAGGAATTTAATTGTAATGCATATGTGCACAGTATTCGTATTTTCTTATATTTTTTTGTGCTTGGATAGAATTATCCTGTATTCCAAGGTGCATTATAATATTTCTTTGCAATTTGCAGCGTGATACAATAACATAAAAAAGAGCATGGGGCATAACAATCTTAAGGCCATGACCTGTAAACCTACAGAGCGAGGGAGTTTAATAAAAACTGGAAGTGGTCCATAAAATCCACCACTGTCCCCACAGCATGGAGCTATCATAAGCTGTAGAGGAGGTAACATTTATTTTCCACTAATTAACTGTTATGAAAGTGTCACAATTTATATAAATTATCTGTAACCTATCCTTATTAACTTTAATATTATTATTCAGGCTGCACCTTCAATTATATGTGAAATGCAGAATCCATTTGATAATGATGGTATTGTGCTGTATATAGACAATAATCAAAATAAAACAGTATAAAATATTTTGGTCAATGAGTTTGACTTAGACTTTGCTATGGGTACCTATTATATTTCATAAGATTTTAAATAAAATGAGCACTTGTTTAAAAACTTGTTCATATGAATCAAGTTGTTTTTATGTTACTTTAAGGAAAATTTTAAAACTTGGTGCAACTGGCTATTAGTATATATAGTTCAATAATAACATGTAATTAGAAAAATGATTTAAATTAATTATATTATACTTATCTTTTTTCAGATCATATAGATATAATAATTAGATGAGGGGCATATTATCAAATCTAAAGACTGACGATTACACACCAAGTCAAAAATATTTTTTTACCCGGAGAATCAAGTTAAAAAGAAATGTGCTTCTGAAATAGAGGAAGAGTGGAGTAAAACTCTTTTGGAAATTCTCAAATTACAGTTCAAGTATTCAAAAAATAAATTGGAACTCAAAATAAAATATTTCTTTTATATCTACTAGTTTTATTCAAAAAAACAAAATAAACCCCAAGCAATGAAAATGAATTAGCAGAAAAATAAAGGGATTAGGCTCATAAAAGAATTTCATTATATTATTTTAATTTTACAATTATTAGTAATATTAATTGTGACATTGCTTGATTAAATTTTGCTTTATTCTGTTTGTGTCCTCATCTGTAGAAGGGAATTTTACAAAGTCTTTCATTGTTCTTGCTTGGATAGACACTTTGGTGACAATTTGTGATACTGACTGTTGACCTAATAATATTTATCCATATAGCATCACATTACCACCTAGTTTCTGAAATAAATATAAAGACAGTAATGACAGATATTGAAATCATGCATATATCCCAAAAGGATAGGCAAAGGTGAATTAAACACCCACTATTCGGCAAATAAGTTAGGTCCCGTGTAATACGTGGCGAGCCTATTGCCATCTATCGGGCACGTAAATCGCAGTATATTGCTAGGTTGTAGAGGCTTGCTGCTGCCCATTATTACTCATCGCTGTTTACCTTCAGTTGTCTTGTACGACACCCACGGGAGAAATGGGTGTGGTGACAATTATATTCTACTCTGCCATCACCACACGGCTCATTGAATGTAAAGTAATATTTAACTAACCTGAAAAATTCCAGTTGCTAAATACCGCAATGTTATTAACAGTATTACTTCGGGGGCAAATGGCAAGCCTGTCCTGTTTCGGTGTTTTTTAAATCAGGTTCCAAACTTGGGGGTAAAGTATTTTTTACTGCCTGGGGTGTAAATCTGTACCTTGCATGAAATTATCAGAATAGTCGCGTAAATAGAATCTAGGTTGTGCTTGTCTGAACTTTCTTACGTAATCTGTAAGCTCCACAAAATCCACAACGTAATTTATTATTAATTATTATTGAAAATATCACTATGAATGCACTGAAATATAAATTACAACAAAAGATAACTCTACTTTTCAAATGTCAAATAAACGTCACATAAGACCTAAGTAAGGGTCATCGGTTACTCAAAATTTAAGTTTCATTAGCGTTACTATTGACCCATTATCTGACTCTGAGAGGGAATTTTATTTAATGTTTACTTAAATGTCATTTAATGATCATTAAATCGACTCTGAGTGCGGCAGTTACACTTCCTTCTTCAACTATTTTACGATACACACTGATAACAATATTTCTCGCTTGAGATCGAAGTGGCGTTTTCGATATTTTCACAATAACAAATTATATTTTGAGAAAATACACAAAAATCGTGGACCACTTGACAAACCTTCTCATTTGATTTGACAGACGCCAGTTGACGTTGCCATATCAAAATCTTGATTAAAAAAAACAAATATGGGCTAGATCCCCTTGCCTTCCCGTAAAGGGAGAATTATTAAAAAAAAAAAACAAATAATGCCATGCGATTCTGGTAGACCTATACCAACCCACACTGGGCCAGCGTGGTGGGTTATGGCCCAATCTCCCTTTATTTTCTTCCATCCATAGGCAAAGAGAATACAATACTACATAGGGAAAGCCCGTGCCCCAGCAGTGGGTACATTAAAAGGGTTAGTGATGATGATGGAGAAAAAATAGTTCCAGACATTTCAAGAGGAACTCGCTAGCGCAGTGGCATAGCGTGCTTGGCCTGCAATTGCGTAAACTAAGCAATTTCGCTAAGGCCAGTCATTGGATGGGTGACCAAAAATTTATTATCTCAAGCTCCTCCGTGCTTCGGAAGGCATGTTAAGCCGTTGGTCCCGGCTGCGTCTGCAGTCGTTAGTACCCACCAACCCGCACTGGGCCAGCGTGGTGGGTTATGGCCCAATCTCCCTATATTCTTCCATCCATAGGGAAGGCCCGTGCCCCAGCAGTGTGGACATTAAAGGGCTGTTGATGATGATGATGAGCCAGACATTTGTGGCATTGACACAATGACTTCTGTTTGATTTTATTTTTATGTTGTTGCGCTACAAGACATGGATGACATTGGCTTGGGATCGCTGAAATTGCTGGAGAGGCCTTTGCACAGCAGTGGGTTCTTGCAGGCAAATAAATAAATGTTATTGAAGAAAGAACTTGGAGGCATGGCTGTATGAGTCAGATTTCGTTGCCTCCCCAAAAGGGAACAGATATTTTTGACATTATTTTGACAATTGGCTGATTGGCACAATGATGACATTTGGTTGCCTTTTTTTTTCATTTCATTCTGTCTGCTTGTGACGGATTGCGACGCGTATGATTGTGTGTGGTTATTGCATTGAATGAGTGAGTAAATATTATGAAAATTTGTGAATTAAATGTTTTATAAACTTTTTCAATCAATTAAATAGCACCTTCTAAAATTTGTTTTCAGTACTCTAAATAGGTTATCAGTAGTAGCAAAATATGCACAAAATTGTGGAGTTTCAGTCCGTAGTTTTAGCTGCTGGTAGAGGTTCTCGTCTACCAGATGTGGGTGGCTCTGTATCAAAATGCCTATTGCCTGTTGGACCTTACCCAGTGCTATGGTATTCCTTGAATATGCTGGAGAAAATAGGATTCCAAGGTACATAAAAAATAAGCTTGTATTGCTACTAATAAATAATGGCTTGATGACGTCTAACCCATATAAATCGAGGAGAAATGTGGGTTGCTATTGTAAATCCCTTCCGTAAATGCAGATGTGTTAGATATTTAAAAAGCAATAATTTTACATAGTTAACGAAAGGCCACACTTTAGCCAAACATTAGACAGGGTTTTCTTTACAAATAACTGGAAATTCAGCTTTTGGATCAACCTTCATTATTGAATTAAACCAAAAATAAATGTATCAACAGGTCACAAAGTCGTATCTTTAAAATTATCTAGTTGCAAAAGTTGTTCTACCTGCTAATCAAAGTCAATAGTTACTATTGACTTTAAGTACCTCTTGCAACTAGATAATTTTAAAGATACGACTTTGCTCTTGGGACCCATTGGTATGTCAAAATTTGCAAAACATTCTTTCAGATTTTGAATCTATACTAAATTTAATAAAACTGAAGAGTTTGTGTGATTGGTTTCTTAAACGCTCTAATCTCAGGAACTACTGTCTCCAATTGAAAAATTATTTTTGTGTTGGAAAGTCTATATATCGAGGAAGGCTACATAATAACCCACATTAACCATGAAGCCGTGGGCAACCACTAGTATTCTATAATGGACTTAAGTCACAGTATAAACTATTCAATTTGAAAATATTAATCAATGTTAACCTCTCTTACGATTGGTGCAAGGTCATAAGTTAAATGTGCATATTTGTCAGAAAAATTTAAAAACGTAATTCAATACCTGTAACATCAACAAAACAACCTCTTGTGACTGTTACACCAACATTGCCATTATACTATTACATGCCTACTTTTTTTAATTACAGAAACCATGGTAGTAGTTCTGGATGAAGACAAATCAAATATATCAAATGCATTAGAAAAATGCCCTCTAAAAATAAAATGTGAGTTTATAGTCATACCATCTGAAGAGGACTGGGGCACAGCCAATTCCCTCCAGCATATCAGCAATCGAGTCACAGCTGACCTGCTAGTAGTATCAGGTGATTTGATTACAAGCATAAATCTCAATGAAGTAATTAATCTTCATAGAAAACATGATGCAGCGCTGACAACACTATTCTTTAACAATGGCCCCGAGGAATGGATAGAGTTGCCTGGATTAAAAACTAAATCAAAGCCAGACAGAGATTTGGTTTGTATTGATAAAGAAACACAAAGGCTTGTATTTTTAGCCAGTGCAAGCGACTTTGAAGAGAATGTTACAATACCCAGAATACTGCTAAAAAAGTTTAACTCTATTAGTATGTATAGTAGATTGATAGATGCACATGTGTATGTCATGAAAAACTGGGTACTAAATTACCTTGTTGAGTCTGATAAATTCACATCAGTCAAAGGTGAACTTGTGCCCCATATTATAAAAAAACAGCTGTCAAGGCCCACAAAACATGTGGAAAAGAAGGGTACATCAGAAAAACATATGGAAATTACTAAAAATATCTTTGATTATGCCACTGAAAGTGGTTATGAGAGCAAAATAAGAGCAATGTCTTCATATAATGACCATGAACTTGGAAGTAAGGGTGTATATTATAATGATATTATCCGATGCTATTCTCATATACCAAGCAAAAATACTTTTGGCATTAGAGTAAACACATTGTCATCATTTTATTTATGTAACAATAAGGTAAATATTAATTACATCTGAATATAATATAAAAATTTAATTTAAAGTGCCACCAAAATGCATATTGTCTCTAGTGTATTAAGCCATCCCTCCTGGCTACATCTGCTGCAGTTATTATCCACAAATCCACACTGGGCCACCATGGTGAGTTAAGGCTCATTCTCCCTCTTATTCTTCTATTCATTGGGAAGGCCTGTGCCACAACAGTGAGGACATTAAAGGGGTAGAAAATTAGAAAATGGGTGATTAATGTACCATGTATTTTTTCTAGATATTGTCTAAGTGGGAAGAACTGACTGGCCAACCATTATTAGAAGAGAGATTTCATCCAGATAGTGATGTTAAGACTAAACAAATTGATGACCATAGTACTGTTGGCGACAAAAGTGTTGTTAGTGAAAAGACTTCAATTAAGACCACTTTTATTGGATCAAATTGTACTATTGAAAACAAAGTCAGGTTATCTAATTGTATACTAATGAATAATGTCACCATTAAGGAAGGGTAAGTTAAATAGGAATAATATTATAATGTATATGACACATAAGTTATATTATTTACACAATCATCGGCAGCCCAAATAAAAAATTATGTACCTACTAAAGTACTGCTAGGGGCCTGTTTTACAATCGACAAGTAAGTTCTAAGTAGCTTACTTCGCAGATCATTTGACAGTTGTAATATGAAATATAAGTCAATTGAATTGCCAAGTAAGCTACTTCGCGAACTTACTTGTCGATTGTGAAACAGGCCCTAACTAAATTATTTTTCACATACCTTTTAGTTGTAATAAAATTAAAACTATCTTTTCATGCCAGCTGCTTTTTTATTCATTTGTATGAAAATATTAACACAATGCATACCTACTGTTAATAATTGTTTGATAAATTAAATTATACCAATTTCCTTTATAAAAAACATTAAATCTTTTTGTTCTAGGTGTGTTTTGCAAGATTGTGTAGTTTACACTGGAGCAACCGTTGAGACCGGCTGCAACCTCCAGTATTGTTTGGTAGGCCCACATCATTCTGTGCCCTCCTCGACAAAGTCAAATCATCAATTGCATGCAGAAACAACAGATGACATGATTACGCTTGGATAACATTTGTAGTAGTCGAAATGTAATATATTTTAATAGTATAATTAGTATTTTGACTTATTATTTAATAATCCGTCTCCACTTTATTGCTATATTGTACATTAACTGCCGCAGTCAGAGACCTCAAATAACGTTAATGAGTACTTAACGTCAAAAAATGACTATTCAAAACTAGTCGCTATTCTTGCCGGGTCTATGGTCTAGATTTGAATGAAAATTTTTGACATTAAATACTCATTAAAGTTAATTGACGTCTCTGAGTGCGGCAGTAAGAGTTATACAGCCATAGTATTTCTATTCTGAATATTATTGCCTTATATATTAGGATAAGCACTAGACGTTTGAAATAAAATAATCTTGTAGGGCCCAAAGCAGTTAGTAAGTAGGTAGGGCCCTAAGAAGGTATGGTCCAACCATTCTCCTATTGAATTCTCTGTATTTATTTAATTTCAATAGTTTATACATCAATTCACTTTTGCTAGTATTTGATATGTTATAATAATTGTTGACCAATTAACCAATAACATAATGTCATGCTTTAAAATAAGAAAACAGTTATGGCGATTTTTTAAATTTAGCTAATAATTTCTTCCTCAGTATTAATTTACATTAATGGAATCGGTTGGTGTATAATTAGTACTATGTGTGTCAAATAAGAATAGGATCGCGTTTGCTGTAAGCTTCACAGGACTGGTTTTAATTTATCTGTAGGGCCAGCGAATCAAAAATGAAAATTAATCAATTTCTATGCTAGCAGTTCCTTTTTGGCTGAAAATAAATGAAAAGCAAATTATTACTCAGGGATGATAAATTATAATTGAAACAAAAACAATCAATTCACATCACAAATAGTTATTAACTTTTAATATTGATAACGTCTAAGGCTTAGACGTTATCTATTTTGAAATTATTAACGATAATCTTATATATTATAAAAGTACTAAGCGATCATTAATCATTTAAAAGTGTAATATTCTTGAAAATAGTTGGTTGACGTGCCTATTCATGAGTGGCATGCATAATATAATATTTTTATTCCAACATTATAAAAGTTACAAAAATTATTATAAAAAACATAAATAGGTCATATTGATATGGCTGATGAAATTTACACTTACGGCCTTATTAATAAACGCGGTTTAAGTATAGACTTTATTACTCAGTGTTTTGTCTCTTTTCCTCACATTCAAAACCATGTTTGTGAGACGAAGCCAGTTTATTAATAAGACGTTTAGTATCGTGTAAATTCTCGTAGGTATATATAAGTATCTATACCGCAGACAACAAACTGCAAGTAGGTAGATAATATACAACATTACGTACACGCAGGTACCATAAAATACCGCAGCCGATATGACATCACATGGGAAGCGGAGGGATCAGTGGTGCGTGCTCGAATCTAATTGGATATTAATGAGTGAGCTGTGCTCCGGACATTTCCCAGAGTTGCAACATTTTCAATAGATTAGAATGCTCATGGTGGTCTGATGCGCCACTTGCAATTCCTAGATTTATCTGATATACGTTACGAGCAAACATTAGTTAGTACGTACACTGCAAACGTTGTTGTGCAATGTAGGTACGCAGTCCATGAATGCTACCGGTTAACTAATCGTGTTTTATTATTCATCACCAGCACTTAAATATATCTAGTGATGGGGTACACTACAGACCTTCACCAGTACATGGAAGAATGGGTCAGTGAGAATAGGACCCGGTATTGACGACTGCAGATGCAGGCAGGATCAACAAGATAACGTGTCCACCCAAGCATGAACGATAATTTTTATGTCGCACCTGACCATAAAGTGGACTTTCTGTCCCAACTCCCAATCCCACTTGCTGGCCAGGAGGTGACATAAAACTATGATATAACTATATACCTCGGGTAATAAAAAAAGAACTCAGGTCGCATTTTAAACGCCGAGGGCCTTCAGCTCGGGCGTTAAATACTTGCGATCTGAGACATTCTTCGTTTTATCGCCCTTGGTATATAATTGTCACAGATAATAATTGTACACATACATACATACATAAATCACGCCTATATCCCCGAAGGGGTAGGCAGAGGTGAACTAGCACCCACGTTTCGCCAATTATGTTAGGTCCCATGTAATAGGTGGCGAGCCTATTGCCATTTATCGGGCACAAAAGTCGCAGTACATTGCCAGGTGGTATAAGAGGAACGCTGCTGTCCATTCCTTATCCCTGATTTATCCTTAGTCGCCTTTTACGACACCCACAGGAGAGATGTACTATTTAATATTATTTTTGGTCACCGCCGAAAACGTTGGACACCTACTAGGGGACCTACGTTACCTATAGATTTTCTCAGACATTATCATTAACCCTTCCAACGATATATAGCACACCCCGATTTACAGATTTAGGTTGGTACGCTCGTATTAACTGGGGCGATTGGATTCTATACAACTTCTATACCTACACTGTGTTGTTTTACTCTGTATTCAATGTTTGTATCTAACTGCCGCACTCATAGACGTCAAAAAACGATAATGAGTACCTACTGAATGTCAAAAAATGACAATTCAAAACTAATCTCTATTCTTGTCAGGTCTTTGGTCTAAATTAAATTTGTTTGACATTAGGTACTCATTAAAGTTATTTGACGTCTCTGAGTGCGGCAGTAAGTATATCAATCGTTCCACAGAATAATATTAGGTACACTGATTCTACCCTAGCTTTTATTGGCCCTAGCTATAGGACCCTGTCTCCAAAAACTATCTTAACTGCCGCACTCAGAGACGTCAAATAACGTTAATGAGTACTTAACATCAAAAAATGACAATTCAAAATTAGTCGCTATTCTTGCCGGGTCTAGATTTGAATGAAAATTTTTGACATTAAATACTCATTAAAGTTAATTGACGTCTCTGAGTGCGGCAGTTAGAGCTTTAAATTAGGATTGTATTAATTGTGACTTTTATCTTAATGAAGTTAATGATCACTGACGATTTAATTTAAAGGCTAAAGATAATAATATGAAAGTAGGTACTTAGCTATCTATTTATAAAATTATGTCTTCCTTGAGAGAGAATTGCACCTATTGCGAAAGAAAGTAAATTTTGCAAAGTGCTCATTTTGCCTAAATCCGATATATTCTCGTTTATAACTAGGTGGGAATCTAACGGTATTATAAGCTTAATTATTCAGGCTGTACATTTTATTTAAGATAATATAATACTTAAATTACGTTGTGTTAGGCAAATGTGGTCATTAACTTTTGGCAGCAGGTCCCTACTATCCACTATAGCGTATCTATTTGAATGCTAAGAAAATGGATTGGTATAGATTTATGCCTTATGCGATGCCTAAGTGATGCAATAACTCCCAGTGCCCGTCTAATTTCTACACAGCGTGACCCTTATACCTACTCGGCAAAACTTATTGATTAACACACCCAGCCCATACCTGCATGATTGTAAGTACACTCACCGGCAAAAATAGTCGTCCAGTACATCACAAATTAGAAAATATTTACCAATCATCTAATCCGTCATACCGGAAACGTGATAGTGACGATTGATTGTACCTAAGTGATGAAAATGACCAAGCTGTGAGATCGGAACGGCGAGAGTGATTGGGATGACAACATTCCAATTCCAATTCATACAGCTCAAGGTTTCGGCTTAAGTTTTACATGCTTTTTTGTTTTTTTACAGCAGCCTGCCTGAAACTAACCCTCTTTGCGTTTATTTATTATCATTAATTATATTCGAACTTCTCTTGCATCTCATGTCAATTTTAACAGTACCTAAGTATTCTTAGGTACTGGTAAAAATTTGAAACACCTAGGCTTTTAAACTCATATCTATAGTCAAGTCAAAGTAATTACTTGAGTAAAAGTCGTTAATTAAACGTTACTTTAATCGTTAAACAAGAATTTGAATGAATTAAAAACTGTCTAAAGTACTAAATGATAAATACTTATTACTTACTAGGGTATGAAAGAACTGTAGTAAGAATATAGGTAGTATAAAAATTACAGTTTAGTAACGACTTTTACTCGAGTAATTAATCTGACTTGACTATAGATACAAGAAACTTTAGCAATTGACGTCAGTTGCAGAATCTCGTATCTGGGGCGTGCATGGTTGCAGATGTCTCAAATTAGCAATAGGTACCTAGTTTGCAAAAGTTAAACCTGTCTGTCTGTGGAACTTTCTCATTTGTCAATGTTTGTGTCCAAAATATTAAAATCGTTAGCCAGTGTGTTCACATCTCAAAACTTACCTAAACATTTTAGGTGTCATCATCACCAGCCCTATATCCCCAGTGCTTGGGTACAGGCCTTGCCTATGTATTGAAGAATATAGGGAGAATGTGCCGTAACCCACCACTGGCCCAGTGTGGATTGATGGGCAGTACCTACTTAATTATATTAACGACTGCCGATACAACCGAGACCAACGACTCGGAGACATCGAAACACGGAGGAACTCGAGATAATACATTTTTGGTCACCCATCCAATGACCGGCCTTAGCGAATATTGCATATTTTAAGCAATCGCAGGCCGACCGCTCTAAATCACTGTGCCATCTAGCTCCTCTGTTACTAAGTTTTATTTTAAGGGTCTTCCTTATTTAATCAATGATCGTTTTTAACAACTAGGTATTCCTAATTTAAAACTCACTGCGTTACTAAAGGTTCTCAAGAACTAATTGTGAAACTTCTATTGGACATCTCTAGTCACTTGTATTACCGATACATGCCTTTAAAATGTTCCGTCCGACCACAATAATCCTTGCTCGAAGCGTTCAAAGAATCTCTAGTGTTTTGATTAAAAACATCACAAAAAATAGCGGTTATCAAATAAGTTTACAATAGGATTATTAGACACAGTGTGTAATTTTGATGATACCCACCATAACCACTTAGGTTGCTCCAACAACATTTTGCATAATAGCACGTAAGTAGTTGCACACTAAATGGTCATAAGTGTATTTATTTCATCCGTGTTTACTAGTAGAATATTAACCTACTTAGGGGCGTTTTGACAGATAAGTGCATAATGCCCACAATGTTACTTCACAGCTTACAAAATACACTAATTGCATTTTTGACAACTGCAACTATAGCCTGCAAAAAGAGAATGTCTTCGTATAAAATGTCTCGCAACCACGTCACATTCAGGCGCCATTGTCGAATTATTGCAACGGACAGATTATTGGATATTGCGTATGTTGAGCTAGGTCACTGAGATGAAGCAAACCAAATGTTATATAACCTCTCAGTGCTTAATCTATCACCTATCTGTTTAATCTAGGCTAAGCAGCAATGTGTCTCTGAATTCTTATTCGTTTATTTGACTACTTACAATGATATGTCATGTGGAGATGGCAGAGCATAAAGTGCGGGCCAGATAAGTCCGCGCGTGGTCAAAATTGGAACTAAAAATTCGTCTGCTATTTTGTTTGTCTACGAGTGTCAATGTTAGCGATCAGCGCCACCCCTCGCGCGCAGACTTATCTGGCCCGCACTCTAATACAATTGTCACCACCCCTATCTCTCTAGCGGGTATCGTACTTGGCGACTAAAGTCTACCATACACGGAGAGGCCGATCGGATCAGAGGCGCTACTCTGGAAGTTTATTTCGTTCGATCGAGTCGTTGCGTCTTTGTCGCTCTTATTTTAACACGCAGTGGCGTGAGAAAGACTGATAGATGTTCGTTCGTTCGTTCGGAGTTCTAGAGTAGGCCCCCAGGCCAAACTGAGGGACTACTCTTTAAATTAATTGGAATCGGTATTGCCATCTCTCTCAAACGTTGCTATACCTAATGAGTGGAATGACTGGTAGACTAAGACGATTGCAATCGACTTGCAGAGTTAGGTCGCTGATCAGCTCGGACTGAACGGATTTGTACACATATGGGCCTCATACACATATTTATGGGCAAAAGGCTTTTCCTCAGTATATCTTCGACAAGAAAACGGCGAGAGTAGGGGCATAGATTTGAATGATTGCGCCATCGCCATCATTCAAATCCATGCTCCTACAATTACTTTACAGAAAAGCGTATGAAGTTTAGACATGAAACACGGCTTTTTAATTACTGAAATATTTTTTTCTGATCAGTCCAAATAAGAAACATTGAATAAAATTGGATTCCTACAATTACGTTTTGGTGCACTCTTTTGAAAAAATGTTTAGCTGTATCTTCATTATATACTTTTTTGTACTAAGGTCATCAGATTCATCCTAATTAGGTGTTAATTCGTCCATTATACAAGTCGACCTCAAATTTTATTTTCTTTGGTACTGAAATTCAATTGCTAAATTTTGAAGGGAGTATGTAAGTAATGGCGCACAAAAATAAGTCTGATTTGTGGCCGAGTATTGTCGTGCAAGCGCATCAAAGATTGCGCGTTGACTAGTAAAAAATAAGATTAATTAAGTTACCTAATTAGCTTCCAATTACAAAGTTGTTTTTTTTTGGGAAAACTCCCAAATTCACAAGTGATATTTACACTGTATGTAAGCCAAGGTCGGACGCACAAACTCTACGTCACGCTCTGTTTCTATCACCCTGATAGTTCACAGATATGAGTTGTTTCTATAGTCATACCATCGGCACATCATGGCAGAACTTAACTTAACTTAATGTGTTGTGACCACCACGTGAGGTTACCTACCGCAAACTTTCAAACATCCTCAACGAACTTTCAGGTACGTGTGGCTCGATAAAATAAATAGGTAATAATATTAAAATAAAAATATGTATTCTACTTAGCCGTGTGGTGACGGCAGAGTAGAATACAATTGTCACCACCCCAAATCTCTCCCGTGGGTGTCGTACAAGGCGACTAAGGATAAAACAGTGATGAGGAATGGGCAGCAGCGTTCCTGTTATACCTACCACCCAGCAATATACTGCGACTTTTGTGCCCGATAAATGGCAATAGGCTCGCCACCTATTACATGGGACCTGACATAATTGGCGAAACGTGGGTGCTAGTTCACCTCTGCCTACCCCTTCGGGGATATAGGCGTGATTTATGTATGTATGTATGTATGTATAAAAATATGGTTTATCCCAGGTACCTATCATTGCATACATACACTCACGAATCGTCAAAGAACTGCGTTTGTCAAAGTCAAAAAGTTTCCAATATTTAACGTGAAAAGCTACGAGAATCATTCGTAAACTAACAGGAGGACTTGTTGAGAGAAGAACAGACTAAAAACTCAGCAAGTTTTGTCCCTCCTTTTACGTGAAGTCGAGTTAATGGACGATGTTACACTATTGAAATAGTAGGAACTTATGTTAGCTATTATGTACATTTTACACATAGGTAGGTACATAAATTTTATAGAATTATCAAGCTTATAAAATGAATAAAATCATTAGATATTTTCTATCCTACATGTAATCATTTCACACAATCAATAAGTATTAAACTGCTACTAAAACTTTCTGGAGCAGAAGGTAAGTTATATATAATACCTACCTACCTACTTTACACAGAGCTCCGTTCTGTGTCAATTTTGCATCATGCCTGATTATTTTGCTCAGAGGCGGTCTTGAGTAATAAATACCTTTGCCCTAAGTGAGTTTAGTGTCAACAGCCTCCAAGCTAACACTTGTTACTACAAGCTATCGTATTGTAGAAATCGAGAGTTGCTGCAACTACTGCAGCGTGTGAGTGAGATCGTCGAAAACTGGCTCGGCGCTGATCAACAATCCTTTCTCCACAAAATATACCTACTTGGAAGTGAAGGTATACCTCTACTTACATTAAAAATGCTAGTTCAACGGCATATAAAATTCTCACACAAACCCATAATTTAACAACGGTCCGATTTTATTGCAACTGTTTTATGTGACATCAATTATTTCGCGAGCTCAAATTGGCACCGTTTCCTTAAATGGAATTGATTTAAATAATTTACAAACCCTACCTATGCAGAATGAGGTTAAATCTGAAGGAGAAGTAACCTGAAAGAATTGGCATGACAGTTGCTGTTTAAACAGAATAAATTAGAAAATATGCAATACACACTATCATACGCCATCGGCTACTACGCCTAAATAACCTGAACGAGCCACAATAGCAAACGATACGTATGGAATGTACGTACATATCAAATTCAAAACAAAACTATCGAAAAACAACTTTTGAAATTGTCGTCAAATGCACCAGCGAGTATTAATGAAAGTGGTGCGGCGTCTGTGGTCGGTCTGGGGCGGCGCGCGCGCAGCCAGCCTGAGCAGTCTTCACAGTACTTTCCCGCGCCGCGCACGCTCCCGCGCCGATATACTGACAACACCGAATCATACCGCAACTACGTGAGCCCATTTACGAACATTCCCATGCAAGGTGTATCTACACTTTAGTCCTGTTATATAAAAACATAAATCGAAAGTCGCTTTAGGCAATTGCGTGTCCATCCATGTGCGTGCACCGTATATTTCAGAGGTGATTTAGCTGTTGGAAGCGGAAGCTCGGGGGTAGCGTTTAAAACCCGGCTGCAGTTTCAGGGTGAGTTAAACACAACATTTAGTTACCTACACGGCCTCGTCAAACATCGACATTAAAGAAATAGAACCGTTTCTAGAATATTAAACCCGGTTTTACGTAGCATGCCGCCTGTACATAACATTTTTACACGCTCACTTTAACGTAACTGCTGGCAATAATAAGAAGGTATTTACTTAATGCAATCTTTTTCATGGCAATTAATAAGGATGTCAATAGCGATTGATGATTTCGCTAATGAAGTAAATAATAAATACTGGCGTTATTTTTCACATAATCCTCCTCAGCATAAGGACATACATAAGGAGAGCTTTCACTCTCCTTATGTATGTTAGGTACGAACAAATAACCTTAGGCCTATCGCTCCCCGCTCCAATTCGTAGCGCCCTGCTACGGTAGTGGGCCTTCCCTGGACGATGCTTTAAGATGCCTTAGAGCAACCCTCTCATAGAGTGTTCGATTGCAAAGCACGAAGACCATTCAAGGTTTTCGCATTCCCAAAAAAATCCGGTAGATTCTATAAAGGCCTCACGGTCAATAGCTTCGGACCTTCAAAAAAAGCTAATATATGTTGATGCAATTGACACAAATTCAAAATAAACTATTATATAATGCTAATGACGCGTGGATAAGTGTGATGCATTGGTCCAATGTCAAAGCTGGTATTACAAAATAATGTCAAGACTGACGACAACCATAATGACGCGGGGAAGTGCTTCCGAGATCGTAACTCCTGTCGAAACCGAGTAAAAACGAAGTGCACGCACCAATGCGAACAACGATTAGTATCCACGTAACCGATAAAAACAAACCATTACGTTATCCAGGCAGACCGATTCTTATTGAAATTAAAAGTGAAATGCTTTGTGTAAGTGCCCAATTAAAATTGTGTACTTTACACTTATATCCTTGGCTTGTTCATAAAAATTGTAAACAGTGTTTAATACACTGTTTGAATTAACCTGTTCATCGCAATGTAGACATATTTTTACACAAAGAGACCAAGGAGTCCGTAAGTTAAATGCGTACATAACAACGAAGGGACAGACAGAGTGTTTTAAGTGCCAATTTTTGCTAGGGTTAAGTCCTATTGTAATTGAGATGTTGCCATGCAATGGACATGTCAATCGCAGGACAGCTAGTGGATCTCCCAAAGATTGCTGCTGACCGAAGGAGATGGGGCTTAACGATAGATAAGGCACTGCTGTATGGTCTTCCTATACCTATTCTTCCATCCATAGGAAAGGCCCGTGCCTCAGCAGTGGGGACTTTAAAAGAGCAGCGATGATGATTATGATATATGGTTAAATCTCTTTCACCAGGGTTGAATGATAAGCTATTGCCCATTTTTTTTATTTTTATTAACCTATAAGATCCCACTGCTGGGCAAAGGCCTCCCCCGCAGCCCTCCATCTCGAGCGATCCCGAGCCAATCCCGTCCATGTCTTGCAGTACGCCTCCAGATCGTCTCTCCACCTCTTTCTAGGTCGACCTCGATGCCTTTGACCATCCTGAGGTGACCACTCTGTGGTGACTTTAAGCTATTGCCCTATAACATAAAAATGTTTTAACGATAAACTATGCGACATCGTCAACAGTGACAGGTGACGGTAGAGCAGAAATAAAATACCAACAACTACCTACAGTAGCCACTACCCCAATTTTTCTCGCAAGTATCTCGTGTTTATTGATCTAAACCGGGCAATCTCCCTTAGTCGACTTTTACGACACCCATGCATAGGGTGAGTCAGGGCTGGCCCATTCTACATTATTTGTTCGCTCCCAGGCCATCATAGAAGACTATTCAGTTTTATTCTTCAGTTATTTGCATAAAAAGCTTAAGCTGTACAAATGATTTACTTATTTCATAATTGTGTGGTGTGCCTCATTATTATGTAGACTAACAAATTAGCAAATGGGCATCAAGGCTACCTTCTAAATTAAAATCTTATCGACAAATCTCATCTCCCGCCTTTCATGGTCATTTTTAATTTTAAAAATACATACACTTACTGATATTTATAAATTTCGTTTATCGCTGTTACGGAAGTGAAAAAGAATCGTGTTAAAACAGGTTTGTGTTGCTCAATGATACATTTATTTTAATGGACATTAAGCGAAACACGCCACGCACCTATGGTATTAATCCAATTTTTTTTGGAACAATTGCTTCTGTGAGGCACTATATGTTTCTCGTGCACTATATGTACAAATACCCTTACATCTACCCAATAACTAGTGCTCAGGATTATTCAGTTGCGATAGCAATAGCAACCGGCATCAAAAATATCGTATAATCTATAATTTAATTAAGTAATTAACAAGAATACACCAAACAAAGAAAATGGCTTATTTTTTGTCGGAAAACCGCCAATAATAACCTATACTAATTAATAACTATACCTTAGGTCAATCTAAACGAATAAGATGATAACAGTGAAAATATAGAATTAATCTAAGGTGATGTAGGTATCGGCAGTCTAGCTAGCGGCCGATACGGTGCGAAAATGCATTCCACTCCGTCAAAAAAAAAAAGGTGATGTAGGTATAATAGGTGTCAAACCACTCTATTGAAAATGTTGGGTGTGTTGTGTGATCTGGGAGAGCTTATTGTTAGCTTGCTATACATTGTTGCTATAATATGGACTGTAACAATTGAGATGCATAGAGCATCTCTACACTTTAAAAAAGCTCATTGCGAAATTAAACTATATCACACGCTTACATCAGTAGTGACATAATATCTCTAAATTTCGACGAAACAACAACAAGACAGAATAAAACTATGATCTGCATCCACTATAACAACTTTGTATCAAAAGTTACAAATAATAAAATCCTTAACAAATTTGAAAATTTTGATACGTTCTCAGAAAATAAATTTGCATTATAAGTGACTCGCTTCAAGATTGACTATATTATATAAATGAATAAAATCAACCAATATCTAATATATAGAGCATTATCAAATTTATTAAAGCTAGTGGTCGCCCGCGGCTTCGCTCGCGTTAATGTCGGTTGTTATATAGCCTACAATAAAAATATTTTTTCAAAAATATTTATTCAATTACCAGTAGTTTCTGAGATTAGCGCGTTTAACTAACGAACCAAACAAACAAACCCTTTAGTTTTATAAATATTAAGTATCTACAAAAGTTACTGTAATAAATGTTCATCGGCCATCTGAAGACCACGGCCACAGTAAGTGATCGAAATGTTGAAATAATCTCAAACGTCTAAATATAGGTGAGTCAAACCCGTAAAAGTTATTTTTTCCAAAATTCGAAATCAAACAAACAAACAAAATCTGAAATTCCAAGAAATAATTAATTCCTTGAAACATCATAATTTATCGCCTAGGTATTGTTTGTTTAGCATTTTAACATTAATATTAATTGTTTTATTTGTACATACATAGAACGTAGGGCAAAAAATATCGTAGGCAACAGAGTATTTGCAAAAAAAAATCGAAATATTCTGGCCTATCATTCTGTATACAATTATAATCACATACTTTCTAAATAAAAAAAACGATAGTGGGTATATATTATGTATTACTTATTTTGATTTTTATTTGAACATTATAAAAATGTAAGAAACTAAATAATTTTTCGTTTTCTTCAACTCGTACTAAATGGGCCGCCAGCATGTGGGAACAGATGACGAAATATCCGAAAAATTATCACAAAGATATTTTTTCGAACTTTTTCTTTACTACAAAAGTCATAGTACGTATATATTTCACAACAGAAACCTAAAACTCTATCTTGTTAAATGGCTGGCAACCTTCACACTATAATATCACACCGTTCGTAACAAAGTTTAACACATCTTAGGCCTTTGTTTGAAATAACTATGTCATAACAAATACGATATTGTGGTTAAGTTTTGACATACAGTTCAATAACAATGTCTATCACCGCACTCAGAGACGTCAATTAACTTTAATGAGTATTTAATGTCAAATATTTTCATTCAAATCTAGACCATAGACCCGGCAAGAATAGCGATTAGTTTTGAATTGTCATTTTTTGACGTTAAGTACACATTAACGTTATTTGACGTCTCTGAGTGCGGCAGTTAGAGACGGTTTTTTGATCCATAGTTATCTCAACCAATTGTAAAAACTGTTACTAATTGCTAAATATTAGTCTGATACGTAACCATTAGTAACAATTTTAGTTACTAATGGATAAATATCAGTGTGATATTGTTACTTAATTTACTATACTGACTTAACATAATTGGCGAAACGCGGGTGAGAATTCACCTCTGCCTACCCCTTCGGGGATATGGGCGTGATTTATGTATGTATGTATGTATGATATTGTTACTTATTTTTTGATTGATTGATTGATTTTGATTTAACAATTGGTTAACAGTTAACTATGCATCAAAAAACCGGCCCAAAGTTTTTTGACGTAAAACATTATTTAGTACTTATATTACCATTTTATTAAGATAAAACAATGTTAGGTATTGTTTAAAATAATAAAATTATGTTATTTATATGTTTACCTAGTTTCTTATCTGACATACCCAATCATGGGTAACTTTTATTAATTTGCAACACTAAAGCGACGGTGGCGCTACCACTGAGTTCACAGATAAGTTGGTGGGTCTGTATAGTTTTGTTCTTAATTTATTGCTTTGTATATGATCATATAACTGTCGGGTATCATTGACAACAGATGAATAGTTTTAGTACGGCTCTATTTAAAAGCGTTCTGTAATGTTGATGATCTGGTACTAATAATTGATTGATTAGCCTTGAGGTGACGGCTGAACAGAACACAAAAAATTATCACCATCTCTTCCGCGGGAGTCGTACAAGGCGACTAAGGGTATAACAGCCATGAGTAAAGGGCAGCAGCGTTTCTCTTATACATACTGCGATTTACATTGCAATAGGCTCGCCACCTATTACATGAGACCTACACTAATTGACGAAAAGTGGTTGTTTAATTCACCTCTGCATGCCCCTTGGGGGATAAAGGCGTGATTTATTTATGTGTGTGTGTATGTAATAACATAAACAATGAATGCACATATAATTTTCAGTGACAGTAATTAGTTCCATGGACTCAAATGGGACGCGAAGTTTAAAAAAAGAGCATATTTTTGAGCCAAATTTGTACTTGGAGTGTTTGGCGCGTTTCGTGGTGTCAGTCAGATTTTATTTCGATAATTCTTAAATTGGTTCGGAGTGGATTTTGTGCAGTAAAAGTGGTGTTATTTTGATGCACAAGCATCCGCGTTGATGTGCAATTATACAGAGTCATTGAAAACAAGTCTTGTGATGTGTTTGATGTTGTGGTGAAAACCACTTGAAAGTGGTTTTGTCCACTTCATCAGGCACCATCATGAACTCTGTTACCATTCAATTCGCGCCAAGCACTACCTAGATGCGTTAAAATGTGTGACACCCATATTTTAACGTAAAATTCATTTCATTCCTCCATCCATTTCACCCACTCATTAATTCATAAGACTACAGATAAAATATACACTAAAGACTTGGCTGTATGGGCTATAGACCCTTTGCCTTCCCTAAAATATAGGGAGAATTTAAAACTAACTAATTAGTTCCATGGATTCCGCCTAAAGGAGTGCAAAGTTAAAGCGGTTGCACAAGCGATTGTCCTGGAGCCTCCGCCGGTGGGGCAAGCGGCGCGCGCGCAGCACGTGCGACCGTTAGGCAAGTGTGCCTGGCGGCTTGCAAAACGCATCGCTTTCTAATCAACACACAAACATTCTAGAATACGGGAAAACTGTACATTTCTTGCGGGTGTGGAAACTCGACGTACGTACTTAAATACATAGACATACATAAATTAGGTCTATTCATCCCGGAAGGGAACGGCCAGAAGTGAATTAACCAAATACGTTTCGTTTATTAAGTCCCATGTTGAGGAGGCGAGCTAATTGTCAACTAACCGGCACATAAATCTCAGTTTTTTACATAGGTTACACTAAAAGTTTCCCGAACTGGCCAGTGGCCACTAACATAAACAATATTTAAAAAGTAATAATTACTATATTTTAAAATGGAACTGTTTGACTGTAGAATGCAGTTTGTTTCATCTGACTGTCAACTGTTTTTACAGTGGCGCTATTTTAAAATATGCGTGTTTACAATCGACAATAACATGCATATAACTCGGAAAAAAATTCTACGATTTTAAAGGAAAGGAAGGGGCAAAGGTGATAATTAACCCACGTTTCGTATATTAGGTCCCATGTAATAGGGGGCGAGCTCATTGCCATCTAACGGCCACATAAACCACAGTATAGTAGAGTATAAGAGGTAAGCTGTAGCTTCTTACTCGTCGCCATTTAAACTTTTACAACACCCGCGGGAGAGAATGGTGGTAACTGCAATTGTATTCTGTTCAGCAATCACCACACGGCTCCAAAAAAAAACTAAGTTGGCACTATACAATACAGTCATGTAAAACAATTGCACTGATATACATTAACATTATACAATAGATTAAAGCAATTAACTTTCTTTTATTACTATGCCTGTCTCATCCTCGAAGTCTTCTCTAAAAATGCTCACAAATCACGTCTCGCTCTTCACTTATTATTTAATCATCAACCTAAATCTGCCTTTCCCACGGAGAACATATGTAAGAACCTAAGTGCCTGCTGTGCATAGTTCGGTACACAAGTAACAATTTCAACTTAAAACGCACTTACTTCACACGCTGTAGGTATTATATAAACTCAATCACCACGCTTCCATTCTCATAGTCTGTCCGCTGAATAACAGGAAGAACCATGGCCCACTATTAACTAACCACTTCCACTATTCTACTTAATAAATAGAGACCGCGTCTCGGAATCTAGGAAGCTATCTATTCTAACCAACCTGTAACTAATTGTACCTGTCTATTAATTCTGGATCCCATAATTATAGTGGTATGCCTTAAAAACTGCTTTCGCCGGCCTAGCATTTACTACCTAATGCATACATAAATCACGCCTATATTTTATATCCTCGAAGGGGTAGGCAGAGGTGAATTAACACCCACGTTTCGCCAATTCCTATGTAATAGGTGGTGAGCCTATTGCCATCTATCGTGCACGTAAATCGCAGTATATTGCTAGGTAGTACAAAAGTAATACTGCTGCCCATTACTCTTCGCTGTCTTAAGCCTTAGTCGCCCTGTACGACATCCGGGGGTGAGATTCAGGGTGTTGACATTTGTATTCTACTCTACCGTCACTACAGCCACACAGAGAAATCGAGATGTCACGAAAATTACCTATCGATCAATCTAAACAAAGTTCGATCTGTAACGGCCGGCGGTGTTATTGTTTCTGTCAGTATATTATTTTTTTTACAGTTTGCATAAATCAACAAAAGGTATAAAAATAAAAGGTATAAAGGTATAAAAGGTATAAAAAATCAGACTAGATTGGTCAGAAACGACAATAACATGGTCACGCGTAACTATCAACTTGCAAGGTTATTGAACTTCACAAAATTTGCACTTCTAGGACCCAGACTTTCACTTAAGTTGAAAATATATGGAGAACGGGCTATATATCTCACAGTAAGCGAGCCTAGATGATACCGGTGCCACCTGCTTATTTATAGTGCCTTCTGGATCACGGGGGAGCTTGATAAAGCTTGATTTCGCTAATTATGCGTAGATTCGGACACACTTCGGAACGTAAAAAACAAACCTGTCAGCATGAATTGAAAATAACAAAATAATAGTAGTATAAGCATAACTAATTAATATTTCATTAATTAATATTATTATAAATGTAATCACAAAATAACGCTTACTGTTTTTATTTCAATTCAAAATTAGTAAACAAAAGAAATACCAGTTTATACTATACTACTTATTTTAAAATACTTTATTATAAATCATTAGATGGATAGCCTAAAATGTTTTACCTCTGAATAATAGTAGATTTTCCATCAAGTGCACAAAACGTTTTGTGGACGAGTTAGAAACTATGCTTTTCACTTCGATTGCGAGGAAATAAGACCTAATATCAATGGGAAAAACCTATACAGCCAAGTATTAAATTAATTTTGAAATAATAATTTTCTGAAATTAATTTAATACTTATCGTACCTACTTGAATTAAAAATTTTATATCTTTTATGTCTTAAAAAACACACTAGGCAAATAAATTTAAGTAAATATTAAAAAATAACAAATTCTATGTCTGAATTTCTTATTGAGTTTGGCTGCATAGCTCATTTTCTTTGCCTTAATATAGATACTTTTATGATTAGATACGTTAATGCTCTAGAGCACAAAATTCGATTTTGTGCAGCCTATATCCTGCACAAACAATCACTTTCAGAGCATGAGAAGTGAAAAAGCTTTTTAAGCCGTTAGTCACGGCTGCATCTTCGTCTCTTGCCCACCAATCTCTACTAGGACCGTTTGGGGGATTATTTGTTAGGGAACTCTACCTATGAGCATTTATCCACAGGAAATACATATCTTCCAGCAGTGAAGAATTTTGAAAAACATATGTCCCGCCTTGAGATAAACAATCACATTTCGCCAGTTTATTTTTGTGCTATTTATAAAAAAGCGTCCTATTCAACAGGCGCGGTAAAATGTTATTTAAAGTGTTTAATTAAGAACGCTGCTTCTCGAAACCCCCATAAAATGTGTTTATTTATAATGTAAAATCGTAAAATCAATAATCGTAAAAGGAATAGGCTCGCCTCCTATTACAGTACCCATTAGTGGGTGTTAATTCACCTCCACCTACCCCGTCGGGAATATAAATATGTAATTAAGATCGCTTCGTACGACACCTCGGTGAGGGGTAAGAATTATGCAATAATAAGATTGCATTCAACTCTTCCGTCCACAACTCGGCACAAAGCTAGTTTAAAGTGCATAATTAAAGTAGAAATTACTTTCAGCCTCACGGTGTTATTAAGATACCACAATATAGCAGATTGGAGTACTATAAAACCGCAATTCGAGCAGAATATTTCGCGACTTTCCCATTTAGACTTTAGACATTTGATCAAGTGAAGCATCTAACGCAACCTACCAGTGGCGTGGCGTGAAAGAACAAGTTAGGCAAGCCACAACTATATGAAGCCTCTTATGGTTTAAGCATTAACTTTTAACACCGCCTGCTAGGACACGGCTACAACTGTTCAACGCCATCTAGTGACGAAGCGGAGAACTACGTTGCCACTTTTGCGTGCTTGTGCTTTGTTTTATACAGCCAGAAAGACGATTCAACCCGGTCCGGAGCGGCTTGCAGGAGCGGCGCACGACCGCGATATTGAGTGCAGTTCACAAAAGAAATTCCGCTTTTATGGCTATTGCAATAAGATCTAAAATATTTACTTTTGACGGAACTTGTTTTCGTGGGAGTTAATTACTAATGTGTGCGTGTGTCGTAGTGTATCGATGCATAAGCGCGTAGGCTGCCGAAATGCCGGCTTGATGCCGGCTTGTAGGCAAACTTTAGGTACTATTTCGCGTTGCGTGCGCCTGACAAGACTACGCTTGTCTGTGTGCGTGCAGGCGCTGTATAGCAGGCGCCCATAACTCGATATTTAGCGAGTTAGTTGAAGGAATCTAGAGAGCGGGAGCGAATTGTATGTACCTGTGTTGCATATTGTTTCGCGCGCGTTTAATACTGTTATGATAAGATTATATTGATGGATTTTTTTTATTTGCTTATAAAATGGTATTGTACTTGAATTATGGTAATGATTTTTTTATGCTCGCTCGTTTGGTACGGCTGTTGGGAATCGGGTTATATAGACGCTCCGCCACTGCAACCTACCTACTACCTAGTAATGCAGCTACTGTAGCATGTAAGACAGTCACTTATGGCTGGCTTGATTTCAGTCGGACCTAACGTGTTTGTGTAATAAATCTTGCTTGGTTAGTGTCAAAAACATGAAACCCTCATTTCAAACAAATCAAACAAACAAACAAAAAACTTTTCAGCTGTATAATATTAGTGTAGATATACAGGGAACGAGCCATAAATAATATATTGTTTTAAGCTTACGTGGTCACTTTCATCTTTCAACTGTGAAAAAACGGGATTTATACCAAGTACCTGGATTTTGTTATGATTCCGATATTTCGGCACAGTTACATGCACCATGGTCACGGATGACATGAGCCATAAATAACCTATCACGTATTGACCGCAGGTGGGACCAGCACCAAATACAACACGTACTGATACAAAAATACTCGTATAAGTATCAAAAGCATAAATAACAATAGCGGATATTTATTTAGCTTAAGCAGGACACAGAGTTCCTCGTTATGTTTACTATTTCTACTAATAATTTAGCATTTAGTTATGTGCTAAGTAAAATATTGACCAATGTCTTGAAGGTCTATGGCCGTAATCTTATTTCTTCCATTACTTCGGGCAACATCCGCTTAGCAGCTTTTCTGTTTCTATTTCGTTTATTTCCGGAGATGTTTCGTCGACATCTTCTAATTAACAAGTCACACTTTTTATTATTCGCAACTGCGTTACACAGTTAGGTATTATGTACCAAAGTTCTAAAATGTTTGTAAGAACAATTATAGATAATTTATTGTTTACCAATAATGATGCACAAATAAAATTTAATATGTAGAACAGATTATTAAGATAGAAAACTCCCAAAGTGTAACCGGGACCTTATCTAGATTTTGGCGGGAAGATCTATTAAAACTCATAGAATAAAAATCTTTCACAGTTTAGAAATTAGGGAAATATTGGTTTATTGTTTTGCTGATGAATAATGACTCTAATGGCAAGCCCTCAATCTGTGCCACCCAGTAACAAAACAAACAATACCTGTTCTAGCATAACATGTACAAGTAATTTGCATTATGTGCTAGTTGAAGAAATTAAATTGGTTAATACGGTGGCGTATTGCATTGTGAAACATTTTTATTAGCTTATTCGATTAGAACTATCCGAAAAGAATATATTTGTAATCGAAAGAAAAATTTACATACAAATCACGCTTTTCTCCCCTAAGTGGTGGGCGTAGGTCACCCTTTTAACATCCACGTTTCGTCGGCTTATTTCAGATCCCATTTAATAGGGGGGGGCTATCCCATTTAATAGGCTCTATTGCGATTCACCGGGAACTTAAATCACAGTACTTTGATAGATGGCGCACCGGGAACGCTGCTGCCCATATTATAACGTAGAGAAAAAAAGGATGTGCAATATCTTGACCGAAATAGATATTTATAACGAAATAGCCGTATGGTGACGGCAGAGTAGAATACAATGGTCACCTCCTCAAATCTCTCCCGTGGGTGTCGTACAAGGCTAAAGATAAATCAGCGATGAGGAATGGGCAGCAGCGTTCCTCCTATACCACCTAGTAATAGCAATGTACTGCGACTTTTGTGCCCGATAAATGGCAATAGGCTCGCCACCTATTTCATTGGACCTAACATAATTGGCGAAACGTGGGTGCTACACCTCACCTCTGCCTACCCCTTCGGGGATATAGGCGTGATTTATGTATGTATGTATGTAAATAGATATTTAATCTAAAAATAAAAATTATGCTATTCAAGCTGTTAATCAATTTTCATAACTTTGGTGTAAATATTTATTCACACTAAATAATAGTGTTTGCGATTTATCTTGCAATTTAAATTTTTTAAATAATAATGGATCATCAGAGATCATAATTAATATTACACTGCTAACCCTATTTAACCAAGACTCCGTGGAGAGCCGTTTTCTCCATTTCTCATCCCGAACAAATAAATATTATTATCATAGAATACCTATTATATTAATTTTGCAATTAATAGTGTTTTTATTTAGCTATATACCACACAAAAAGATAATACGAAAGTAATTAAAAAACTATGTCTACCCACACCCAGGTAAACTTATAGTGGCAACTTATATTTGAAGATTATGATCATTTTTTTAATTATTGTTCAACTGTTTACTCAACGATTTTTTTTACTGTGCAAACATTTTCAGATCGCGTAATGATTGTACAATTAGACAGCAAAAAGTTTAGAGATGTTAACGTACATAGCAGCCTACATAAAAAAGTCATACGGCTGATTTCACAAATCCTTTCATAATCTGTCGGATAAACCTCTATTTTTACTGTTTCATCATCATCTTTCCCCACACACATCTGTGGCGCAGTAGTTTCATTTCATTCCTCACTACTGGGCCACATGCCTTCCCAATGGATAGAAGAATACTACTGGGAGAAAGGGCCATAACCGTAGACCCTGTGAGGGTTAGTAGGTTTGAAGACTTCAGATATAGTCGGTACGAACGGCTAAACGTGTCTTTCGATGCACGGAGGAACTAGAAATAACATTTTTTTGGTCACCTATCCTAAAAAAACGTTGCTTAGTTTTCAATCCTTTGTCTTTGTTTAACCTCTTTGTATCTTAATTGTAGTAATATCTTACGCTGAGCACACTATGTCGAAATATACATATTTAAATTCAATCAACGTTCTCGTAAGTGTCTCACGAAGATTGTGTTGCCAAGACTAGGATTGTGCAGCCAATTGGAGTGTAAAGCCACTTGTACTTATCCATTGTGTAATAGAAAGTGATAAGGCGACGTTCATTTATTAATTTATGTTAAGGCTCTTTTCAGTGCTGTTGAGTCTGATTACCGTGAGGATACCATTTAAGATTGGCATCTGCATCCGTGATTCCCAATGTGGTCCTTATGGGACTGCGCAATATTTAATTATATATCTGAAATTACTTAGCCCCTTAAGAAACACATCTTAAGATAACATTCTTAGAATTCAATATTTTTATCAGTTTGGATTTCTCGAAAGCAGTTGAATTGAATCAACTTCAATGACCTAGCATGTGAATTCTTATGTCGTCACTGCCTCAAATTGGAAAACGTTCAAATAATACCTAAATTCATGTTAGAAAAATTGCTACAAAGAAAAATAAGTCAGAAAAATTTCGTTTAACAATAATTACTGTCCTGGGGGCCAATTCTCGAAAATCGAAGGAAAACCGTTCGAATTACTTCGAGTGGTCGGCAGTGGTCGAAATTTAATTACGAAATAAGGGCTCGAAATTTAAACTCGATTTCGAAATAATCTCGTATATGGTGAGAATTGGCCCCCTGTTGCGAGATAAATAATAAATAATAGCCTGACCACCGAAACACCATATGATAGGCCATTTATCGCTTAGAGCTATCAAATATACATTGTTGTTTGACAGTTTTAAGCGATAATTGGCTATATCATATCGTGTTTCGGTGGTCAGGCTAATCGGGCTGGTTGGCCGGGTGGCCAATAATTTTTCGAAAATTTTCCGGCCCATTTTTCTTTGTAGGTAACAATTCTTTCTTTTACTGTAAACAAGCCCCCAGGCCAGATTCACACGCTAATCGTCCAGGAAGAGTCAGTGAAGTGCAAAAGTTCACCACTTACACAAGAGCAATATCATTTGATACGGCAGCTGTGCTTCGCAGTCACTAGGTAAATATGTAACGTTGCACAACGATGCGCCGGCGCATATTACGTCCTGGGCATGCGCGGGCTGTACTGTTACAGCATTCATCAGCGCATCACAGTTCCGATTGCATGGCAGTGAAGGAACTCACGGAATGGCCATAGTAAAATTAAAAATAATAAATTTTAATATATTTGTTAAACAACTGTATGTACCTACTACCTTGGTATTTTTATAAAAATATTTGCTTATTTTAGCATAATATACACGAACCAGTTAAGGATTTTATTTAAATTCCGAATTTAATTACTTTGTTTGCTTGATGTAGTAACACTTATAGTCCCACTGTAAAGGTAGATAACCTGACTAACATTTTCATTCACTTTTGATAACTGTAACAAAGAGCCGATGTGAACCACGTACCTAATTAGTTTAGTAAATGTTTTCATCCTTACATCAGTTTATTTTGCTCACCATACACAGCCAAAAAATTGATTCCAATCGAAAAAATCAAAGAATTGCTTCTTTTCAACATTAATTATGTTAAACAATTAGGTACTATTATAAAATTACAAATTTGTTATTTTTAAATATGACGGAAGTTTAATAATTATAAAATTTTCTAAATATTTTTTCTTTTTAAAGAATAGATCCATTTAAACAATTACTGCAACTGACTTATAAACAGCGATTTAACTATCAGCAAAATAGTTATTGCTAACAATTTAGTGTGTAACAGTCTAGTATTTAGTTCAATGGTATCCGCTCCGCATTTTCAGGCTTCCCAGGTATAGGCATAGAAACCGGTGTCAATGACCTAATGATCACCGGAAAATGCCCTTCATATCGCGGATATTCCGGTTCAAATAACTACTCACGTCCTAGAAATAAATCAAAGTCATTCCTTAAATAGAAGCAGTAGTTTTATTGTCACATTCCAATACAATGATTACAAACAAAGAAGATATCTGCCAAATACTAATATAACTGATTGTTCTTATGGTATTTGTTTGTTATTTGACATACATAACAAAATTTACTCCCATTTTTCCCCGAAAGGGTAGGCAGATGTGTATTACCTCCGACCTAAAACTAGTTTTGAATTGTCATTTTTTGACGTTAAGTACCTACTCATTAACGTTATTTGATGTCTCTGAGTGCGGCAGTTAGAGTAATATTTTATACATTTGACTATTGACTTCACCATAGATTATATTACACAATCACTGAATCGTTTGAATTCTGATACTATCCATTAAAAAAAATTAAAATTTCATATTTATCATTTAAGTTCAGTAGACATACCAAAAAATTATAATTCCTCAAGACAACATGCATAAAATGCAAAAACAGTATGCCCTGAGTGCGAATTATCGAGATAAGAATAATCTACATACATATTGACGTGCACTCATTTCCACACAATGTCATACCCGGAGTACTTACATCAGTATGTAAACTAGAATATAAGTATAGCAATCGAACCACACGCATACACGTGAAGTAAACACATTGTGTATTTATTTACTTTTACACCTATTCATTTATTGGCTTTGCATGATCGAAACCTGCATATCACGCGGGCAGTGGTTGACGTTCTTTTGTTTAAATTTTGTTGTTTGTTTTATTTCGTGTTTTAAGAAAGACAATAGTTATTTGTTATATAGTTATTTGTTATTGAGTGCAAATTTTCTTTTTAAAGCTAAGGATTTTTCTGTCGCTTTTCTTACACCATTCGTGGAGATACTGCATCTTTCTTAGTCTGGACGAAAATACTGACCTCCGTTCTGCCCAATACCACAGGCTATCTTTGCGAATTGCTTCTAGCTATAACATTCTTTTACGTAACTGAAATATAAAAAAAACTCTTTTTTTATCTGTCAAAAACAGATCGTTCCACAGAAGATGTCTTCTATCTAATAACATTATTTTCGCTTTTATTACAAAGTTATAAAATCATTGACTATCGTACACGTACATAAAGTACTAGGGTAACCGATACTAAAATTCTTTGTGTGACAATAATATAATTAAAATGTATTTAGTATTTATACAATTTTCTCACGGTGCCGTAAATAAATCAACCTTATAAAAACATCCGGCTTGTTACTTTGTTCTATGATCTCACTTGCATTAATTATTGTAACGTTGCAAATCCCTACTTAGCTCTTGTAGTGCGTGCATGTCATATTAGTTATTTTTGTTTTTGTTAGCATGTTTTAAGTCCAAAATTGGGCGTATGCTGATTTTTTTCACACCACACGCCCATAGATAATGCTTGACCGTATAGTGTCGGCAGAGCAGTATACCGTTGTCACCACCCCTCATCTCTCCTCTGGGTATCGTACAAAGTGACTAAGGATAAAAACAGCGATGTGTAATGGTATAAGAGGAACGCTTCCTCTTAGCATTACACTGCGATTTGCGTGCCCGTTAAATGGCAATAGTCTTGTCCCCTATTATATGGGACTTAACATAATTGGCGAAACGTAGGTATTGTACGTATGTTACAAGCAGCCCAGCTCTTCTCCGCTTTAGGATAATTCTTTTTGTTAAGATGTCTCTTCCGATATTCGCCATAGCAAACATGTAAAAATATATTTAGCACTTATTTGACGGCAGGTTTGGTTGAACAGTCAGATCGCTGCGGCTATCGGCCCAGAGGCCTGCGGTTCGAATCCTGGTAAGGGCAAATGTTTGTGATGATTGATTGGCATTTGTTCTCCAGTTATGGCTGTTTATAAGTATGTTACAAATATTTATAAGGTAAAGGCACTAATGCTCGGCACATTAAGGAAAACACTATCTTTAAATGAATATAAATAATATTTATCATAACCAAAAGACCACAGCTATTTATGTAAGAATACAGTGATTCTAAGAAAATAATATTTTTTTATAAAACCTCCAATAATGATCATATTTTAATGATTATAATTGTTTTTTTTTAATTTTGTCCTAAGTACTAATAGATGACATCACCAAAAAATAATATCACCAAAGGTTGACAGTCAATTGCACCAATAGTTGACTTGCTTGATTTAATAATGAATATGACAGAAATTAAACATTTCGTAATAATGCTTTCTTCTAATATAGTAATTATAATAAATTACACTTTTCGTCTCTCTTCCCCATTCATTATTTCTCTAATTCAGTCTTCTTTCTGCAGATTTACTCTAGGTACAGGTAGTGGATGCTGGTATATCTCGTCTGCATTTTTTTATTATTATTCATTATTCATATTTCTACAGTTATCTTTTAATTAAGAATTAAGTGATCTTCATCATATTAAATTAAACTTAAAAATTCAAAATCTTGGAACACCAATGAAAGACAGGCATGTCATCTTTTAGATTTTCACTTATTTTTGGAACTAATAGTAGACACGTCATAATTTATTACAAAAACGTAAGAAAAAACAAGAATAAACGTTTATCACTCTTCTAGAAGTAAAAATGATACCTTCACAAACAAACTAAAAAGTAATTTTAATAAATTTTGATTCAAAATTTACTTTCAAAAATTTCTGCTTCCTTGTGAACCAAGTGATTAAGTAAACATTAATTTCGCGATTTCTTACTGTGTAACCAACACAGTAAGAAATCGACTCTTACTCTCGACTTAATTTCGCGATTTCTTACTGTGTAACCAACACAGTAAGAAATCGCGAAATTAATGTTTACTTAATCACTTGGTTCACAAGAACTAACATAATTTTGGCATTTTATTCCCAATTGTTTTAAGCTTTTGAAATCTATTAATAAATGGATGTGGAAGTCCGACGATATTCACATTAGATACATATTACTTAAATTATTCTTAAAACCGAAGGTTTTTTTGGTAAGTGTCATTCTTTAGTTCACTGTCGGGCATTAGTGCTTTTACCTTATATGATTATTATGTATATTAAAATTTCCTACTTACTTTTGACTAGATGACAGGTGAATGTAAGAAATATTTATAAGAAAAAAAGTACTACAAAGATATTTAATACCTCGCTTCTATATATGTATATTAGCGTATTTTCGATCAACATTTATTTTTCGTATATATTTTTAAATAGAAGGGTAGGTAATATAAGGAGATATAAAATTGATCGATATTATTTGCAG
The DNA here is from genome assembly GCA_963931975.1 of Cataclysta lemnata. NCBI lineage: Eukaryota > Metazoa > Arthropoda > Insecta > Lepidoptera > Crambidae > Cataclysta > Cataclysta lemnata. The sequence goes on from OZ008343.1 coordinate 7,582,556, forward strand.
CAAACCACGTACGACAAACATATAATATAAAATTGGAATGAACATGTTTTAATCGGCAGAAATTTTGATATTTTAGGACTTGCTAATATACCATTAGCGCATCGCGAACCGCACCACACAAAGGGAACAATGTCGCATTATATTTTATTCGCCACCACTATCGCTCATTGAATTCGCTATTAAGTACCAACAAATAGCCACAACACCGACCAACAGTTCCGTGAGACGTGACAAGATAAGATCGTTTATCTCCAAAACTCATAAAGCGTTCCCTTTTAGTGATTCGAGTGTTTAAAAAACATTGTTATGGTAAACTATACTGTAATATGTGTACATACGCCTATTTATCCCTGAAAGATTATACTGAGGTGTATTAACACCCTCGTTTCGAAAATTATATAAAGTCCCGTGTAATAGTAGGGAACCTATTGCTCTCTATTGAGTACGTCATCGCAGTTGCTAGGTGGTATAAGAGAAACGCTGCCACCCATTGCTAATCGCAAGCTTTACTCTTAGGCGCCCTGTACAACAGACGCGGGAGAGATGGGGGTGGTGACAAATGTATTCTGCTCTCCTGCCACCACACGACGAAGCAAAATACGATTAAATTAAATTGCATTTTGATATCGTGAAGTTAGATGTTGACATTCACCATACCCAGTTATGCATTTGTAGAACAGAGCCTTAACGTACCGAATCGAATGCGTAATATTCACCTAGATTTTAAACACAGAAAAACGTTTTCTCAGCACGATTTTGATACGCCAAAATCAATTGTCTCACGCTCGAATTTTAACATGTCATTGTTTACAAACATTCTTTTCTAACAAGCACGCCCGCCGTCACGTTGCCTCATATTATGATTGTAGCAAAGATTGCAATACAAACATGATCGCTATGCAATGACAATTTGTTTATTTCTTATGCCGAGACCTCGAAAATTGCGGCCTAATGACCGGCGCCGGCGCACTGCCGACCTCAATAACACTTACAGTGACATAACTGTTACGTTACACTAGTTCTAGTCTGATGCTCCCTAACTATAGCATCATGAGATGCTATGGACAAAGAACTATTTCTGTCGCAAGTCGAGGGATTTTCTATTGATACTGACACATTTAAGTGATGCACTGTGATCGTAGATTCGTCTTCTATTCTCTTGTTGCTCAAGTCTGTCTAGGGATTGAACAAAATAAAGCATCTTCACGGATTTAACTAGCCTGTAGTTTGGATACAATGGGACGGTCACCGGGATGGTGACCGTCACCACATTGTACCTCTCTTTTAGGTGTCGTGCAGGCGACAAAGAGTTATAATATATTACTTGCAATTACTATTAAAGTTCCCTTTAAATGGCTATAGGAGCTCCTTATTACATGGGATCTGGAATAAGCTGGCGTAACGCAGGTATTAGGAACTAAAGTTATAAGGCTTGCCAATACCCAAGGGGAGAGCTAAAGTTCCTACGTATCCCCTTGCGTATTGGCAAATATGTAGTTTATACACCATAATACCCGCTTTAGGTAGTAGAGGATCCTTTGGGAAACCTTCCCCTGTGTATGCGTGTGTTGCTTAGTAACTAACGCTTTATATTTAATTTTCGCTCAGAAATTATGAAGCAAGTAATTGATTTTCCATCGACTTTCATCGAGCGAGTGAAAAAGAAATTCTATACGGTTGGAACCAGAGCGGGTCTCCAGAGAAAATAATAACTTTCGCTGCTATTGGCTGCCGACCCACTGATGCATAGATAATTATATTAATTATAATAGCTACAACTAAGCTATTGCAAAAAATAAATTGAACTCCGGCACATAGACCGTCTCAGTCACACTTTAAGTTATTATCGAGATAATTTTGATCTTATTTACAGTATAATAACTAGTCCATTCCCAGTCTATAAAAATACGTTAACCTTCACCGGATAGTAATAATAGTTCTTATTTAAATTTCCTTACAAAGGCATACATTAACTATCTAACTAATATTAGCTCTAAAAATAAGTTAAACGCCTCATTTAAAATAATGATTATACAGATCATAGAATACTAAAATTAAATAGCTATCGTTAAGATAAATCACGAAACTATTTAGTACCTTGGGCAAGGCGACTTATTATATTACCTTCATGCCAGTGTTTAATTCTTTTGAACATTCGCTAAACCAAGGTCGACTATTACTGTGTTGCAGTCGTAATTATTGACTGGGCTAAACTTATGTCTTTATCTTCATAGATTCAAGATATCATCATCATCACCAGCCCTTTAATGTCCCCACTGCTGGGGCACGGGCCTTCCCTATGGATGGAAGAATATAGGGAGATTGGGCCTAACCCACCACGCTGGTGTGCGGGTTGGTGGGGTATTAACGACTGCAGATGCAGCCGGGACCAACGGCTTAACGTGCCTTCCGAAGCACGGAGGAGCTCGTGATAATAAATTTTTGGTCACCCATCCAATGACCGGCCCTAGCGAAATTGATTAGTTTACGCAATGGCAGGCCAAGCGCACTGAGACACTGCGCTAGCGAGATTCAAGATATATTTACTCTGCAATGTGAAAGTATAAGATTAGGGAAATCATAAACATGTATGGGAAGGTGGCCCTGCCCCCGGCAGATACGTATACCTAAACAAGATTCCTACTTAAGATAATAATACCTCGTACTGATGTAGATTTTACGCAAATCCCTCTCGCTTCCGTGTCGTGACAGGGGAATCTGACCTTAAAATCATCTACGCTTACGCATTGTTCTGAACCATTTTACGATATTTTATGTAGAACAGGTTCGTGCGATCAACAGCGAATGAATTACGTATACTGGAACGATGTTCCCTCACCGATTCCGATGACGTAAAGCATTGCCGATCAATACCAGAGTCGAGTCATTTTTGACTCGCATACGCGGACTGTTTACATACTGTCTCATTATAACATAAAATAACAGCTGCAATTTTTTCATAATAATCTTGTCAGAACCTCCAGGCATTGACTCTATTATACTTAAGACAATTTAGTCAGCATTTTAATTGCAATGGTTTTAGCTACCAAACTTTATTTAAATAAAAGGATTAATTTAAGCAGCCAAACCAACCAAATATTTCCTTAATTGAATTCGCCTTAGTCCTGCCACCATGCTCCAAATCAACGTTAATTATGAGATTATTGCATTGCCAATTCCGATAGCATGTATTAAAATTCAATTTCTTTAAGGAGAAATAATTACAGAAGGTAAACTATACAAAGTTGCAAAGAAAACATAAAACTCGCTGTTGTTTACTTTGGTACTTTATAAAATGTTACAATTTTACAACTTCCTGATCCAATCTCCTCGAAGTCAAGTGTTTATGGATACAAAATATCATCACCATGTAATAGTTATTAGCCTTTTATTTCTAAGGGTTTACTTATTGAGCTGTATAATTAATTTGTATGTTCGATATCGTTTTAACTAAGGACGAGCTCTAATGGTCCAGTGTATCATAGATGACAATTATTTGCGTAGCAAAAAAAACTAATATTAAGCCTAATACTAAATACTAATATTAAACAACGCAACATGTGCCGTGTGGTGACGGCAGAGTAGAATACAATTGTCACCACCCGAAATCTCTCCCGTGAGTGTCGTACAAGGCGACTAAGGATAAACATTGATTAGGAATGGGTAGCAGCGTTCCTCTTAAACAACCTAGCAATACACTGCGATTTTTGTGTCCGATAAATGGCAATAGGCTCGCCACCTATTACATGGGACCTAATATTATTGGCGAAACGTGGGTGCTAGTTCACCACTTCCTACCCCTTCGGGGATATAGGCGTGATTCATGAATATATGTATTGTAATATTAAACAAACTAAAGTTCAGACATTGAAAAGTCAGCCTCAACGTTATTGTCTGCGTAAAGTGCGCATACTACCTACGTAATAATATTCCAACCTATTTCATTGGTTCATGTATCAAAAAAACGGAACAAAAGTCGGTCATCCACAAAAGAGTGAATAATTAAATGATACGCTCCCACCTCCGTAACACGACGTATTCAATATATATCTGACATAAAATATGTATATTAAGCTTTTGTGATAGAAGGAAAACTTAATTTTAATGTATAGCGCTTTGTAAGACAAGTATGTAATGTTGACGTGATTTTTAGTAAGAATCCGATGTAATTTATTATAATCATCGCTATCTTCCTGCCTTGTTCTCAGGATATTTGGGGTCGGTGTTAAATTAATCCGATGTAATTTACTTTAAATACCAAATTAGGTATCACTCCTTACTGATTTTTAAATAACTTATTATCTCAAATTCTCTAAACGTTCAACCTCCCCACGTAGAGTACAAATCGCAATTAAAAATAATATTGTCAGGTATATCATTTTAACTGAAATACTGAATACATATTAGGCTTTATCAATAGTGGTATCCTTATTTGCATTTCTGTTTTATATTTTCATCATAATATTAACTATCAATACTTAGTTTATTTATATATTTACTACACTAACTGCCGCACTCAGAGACGTCAATTAACTTTAATGAGTATTTAATGTCAAAAAATGACAATTCAAAGCTAGTCGCTATTCTTGCCGGGTCTATGGTCTAGATGTTGAATGAAAATTTTTGACATTAAATACTCATTAAAGTTAATTGACGTCGCTGAGTGCATCAGTTACTTATTAAACTTGGGTTCTAGTTCACCTCTGCCTACCCCTTCGGGGATATAGGCGTGATTTATGTGTGTATGTATTTATTAAATAAAGCATTACCCTAATTATTTATAAGAGCTTAATCCTTACACTCCGTCATCTCTCTATGTTCAAAATATGTTTATGTTGTAATCATTACATTCAGTGTCAGTATAACAGTGTAATGAAAAGCGATAGACCAGCCCCCCTAGCCAAGAGACCAATCTTTTCGAACGCATAGAAAACAAATGTATGAAACTTACGTATTAGAGAAAACATACGTCAATTTCAGACTTTTATATCCTTTGCGTTCGAATGAATACCTAATTAAACCACTTGGCTAGGCCCTCTGTGATTTAGTTTAAACTGTGTTCTAAAACGGATTTAGTTTTATATTTGCCTACAGCTCGCTAAGCCTTAAATTAAATGTCAATTAAACCAATACATTAATTTGAAACCTTTAGTGACGTAACTACTGACGAGAGAACAACGAACGAATACTAAAGTCAGACATATAATCCGTTACTTTCTCCAATAGAGCAATGTCGGAAATAGAACTACTTTTTAAAAGTTCAAACCAGTCCTTCTTAAAATCAATCACATTAAATGCCTACAGCTGTTATTACACTATCACTATCAACCAACAGAGGCTGCTCCGTTTCAAATAGGACTTCACTTTTGTATCTACAACCACGCAACCACCAAAAATATTGCAAAACTGAAGAACTATTTTTTCTATGAAATTTACATCTGCCAAAGCCTCGCGTATACCATTTATTTAATGCCAATAATAATAATGGGATTTCTCCAATTCCATTTATTATTAACATTAAATATAAATGAAATTGTTTTGTCTTGAACATAAAAAGGCAATAATAATTTTATTAAAAGTTTTCGTTTTACTTTCCCGTACGAGCTTAAATTACTAATCGACTCTGTTATGTACACATAATAATACACTATTGATTTCACCGACGACGTCTCGTGCGAAATATTTAATTAAAGTATTACTTCACCTAATATGTACTTATTGTTTACTTGTTGGATTTATTAATTGCTGCTATTTTTTATTTTCAGATCACGAGAGACACCGAAGAAAAGAGAATAGGCAAACTATTCTCCAGAAGGTAAGAAGCTTACAAGTGTTTATTGATTTCAATCTTATTTCGTTGTTTTTGTATTTAGAAAGTAATAAAATATTCGACATCTAATAAAAATCTCTTGTTTGATATCGAACTCATCCGAAATGGCTAGCCCGATTTTTATGTTTTTTTTTGTGTATGTTTGGTGGGCCTGAGAATAGGTCGTAAGCAGGACTCGTAGGCTATTTTTTATTAATCTTTAATACGTAATTAGTACTAACACGGATGATTAAATAAATGTTGAGTAAATATTTCTACAAAAATACTCACATAAAAATAAAAAAAAATAAGCGACTATTTTAACCTTTATTCAATAAACTTTCTGTCAACGACATTGCCCCCAGATGCCAATAGAAACCAGACCGCGCTCGCAATAAAAATAAAAAGACAAGACTTTCCATTTCAAATAAAAAACAGGTTGTCAGCAAAAGACAATATATTATTAATGCGGTGTTTCATTAACACTTCCAATTCCTGTAATTACTCGACGTGACTGCCGCAATACCTACTGTTATTATTTAACTGTCTGCATAACATTGCTGTTAGCCGATCCGATTAGCCGAGTGTACATTGGCCGAAGCACATCGTGATAGCTAACTGATAAAATACACCTATTTATTATATAATCCGCTTTAGAAAGTGTAAAATGTACTTAGTTATAGATTACCATTGCGCAAATATGCGCCAAAGTGTAATCAAAAAGCGGATTGTTTTTCTAATTGATTAGTACCTACCTAGTTGGCTTAATATACAAAATTACGCGAGCACAATTAAAAAACATATCTCGATAGCGCAGTCGCTTAGCGTACTCGGCCTGCGAATGCATAAAATAAATAATGTTTGCTAAGGCTGGTCATTGAATCATCTTCATCACCAGCCCTTTTAATGTCCCCACTGCTGGGGCCTTCCCTATGGATGGTAGAATATAGGGAGATTGGGTCATAACCCACCAGGCTGGTCTAGTGCGGGTATTAACGATTGCAGGTGCACCCGGGACCAACGGAGGAACTCGAGATAGTAAAATTTGGATCACCCATCCATTGACCGGCCATAGCGATACTGCTTAGTTTACGCAATCGCAGGCCAAGCGCGCTATGCCACTGCACTAGCGAGCTCCCCCTATGGAATATTATGAGTATGCCATATCCAAGACATTTACACCAACGGCTTGTATTTAAAAACGGTTCACAAAAATTCGTTAAGTAGTTTACGTATTACGAGGTTCAAGAACCATCCATAATCTTTAGTCTAATTGGTCCCTCTTTACTGGGGATTATGACTAATGTTACTCTACAATATGTATAGAATCATATACAAGACAGAGAGAATATACAATTTGACACAATGTCAGAAGGAGGGCGTCACCTTCGATTTTTTGCTATTATAACATTTGCGACATGATTAACGTTCGCAACTGTTGGTAAATTCTCTCCAGTTTTCAGATAAAATTTATACTTACAATACAAATAATTACCAAGAAATTCAGAAAGGATGATTCTATCTAATCCTAAGTGTCCTTTTAACAAAATAGTAATGGATCCATGCATTAAACTATGACTACCAGTTCAGTGACACATTAAACTTTCTTTCTTCGCCCTTGACCTCATTATAAACTAGTCTGGTATGGTCCTACTGGCACCGAACTCAATTTCGACACTTCGTTTCGACAATGCAATAAATTGCTTTTTACCGCTTCTTCTGTAACAATTTGTATAAAGTTGATATAATTATACTAAAAAAATATGAGATATATTATATTGTATTGTATAAGGTAGCTTCTGTGAGCCCCAACATGAGTCAAACATTTTTCAGCTTTAGTTAAACAAATATTCATTTGTTTTTGTTTTTAGGATATGTATCAATATACAATAAACTGTTTGGCCATTGATACGCATTGATATCTTGGTCTGATTTAATGCGTTTTGTTTTAACACAACACTAAACTGCGCCTTATATAGAGCCTAAAAGAACATACGGGTACGAATTGAGTAACCTCCTCCGTTTTTTCGTCGGTTAAAAAGTTAAAACCAGAAAAAAATCTGCTATTTAAGTCAGATATCTATTAAGTTGTTCTCTAATAATTGTGTGAGCTTAACCAAAAATTAATTATATTTGGTAGCAAGAAATTCGTAACCGAAATTATGAGATGCCCATAATCTCTCATCGTATCTTAATACAGTGTGTCCTCCGATTACTGGCTGCTTGCTCGGATAATTAAATCGGCGTCATAATCAAATCGTGCAGAGAAAGCTTGTCTACGAATTCAAATTACAATTTGCGATGGTATAATCCTAATCCAATTTACTGTTACCTGAACATTTTATTGAATCGCAAATATTGAATACGAAACCAAAGAGAAAATATTATATTATTATAGCATACTATGTATATTAAAAGACGGTTGGTGTCAGGCAGGCGACCGGCTGTAAAACCTAAGCCAAAACCTTGCGCAGTATGGACTGGAATGTTGTTATTCTAATCACTCTCTCCGTTCATGGGTCTCTCGACATGGTCCGTTCCGTCTCTTTTCTATTCATTCATTCGTCACTAGCACCTTTAGGGTGGGATGGATGATATGAATCAAAAGGGAGGGGAGTGGATGGCTTGATGACGTCTGACTTAAGCATGGAAGAGGAAACATACTGCGCCGACCCAGATAGATTGGGAACAGAGTAGGAAGAAGAAGATGTAACAGACCTCCTTGTCAACAGTTGACATTTCAGTTTTGATAAGTATTTTAATGACAGGTAACGAGAGATAGAAAATATACGTATTGAGTGGAAGTCGTAATATTTATTTAAAATATCAAAAATAATATTTTGTGGCCTCGCGCTACAAATTGGTGACCCCGATCTCGAACAAATACAACAAAATGAATACAGAACTGGAACAACTAGAAAAAATTTCAATAAAATTACCGACGTTTTGGACCAACAAACCTGAAATTTGGTTTTACCAGGTAGAAGCTCAATTTTCTATTAATAATATCAGATCAGAAGACACGAAATTCAATTATCTCATCTCACAATTAGAACCGAAAATTATCGAAAACATTTGGGACATCATCAAAAGTACGGACAGCAACAAATACAGTTTGGCAAAAGAAAGACTACTAAATTTATATACCGAAAGCGAAGAAAAACAAATTCAAACACTATTAACAGGACTAGAATTAGGAGACAACAAGCCTAGCCAACTATTAAGGCAGATGCGACAACTCGCCGACAAAAATATTTCCGAAAAAATTTTGCGATCCCTTTGGCTTGACAAATTACCAAATTCTATAAAAAATATATTGATAATATCCGAAGAAAATTTAGACAAATTGTCAATCATGGCTGACAAAATGAAAGACTTTCATTCCACTGAAATATTTTCGAATGACATACAGCCGTCAACAAGCCAAAGTACAGTCAACAACATAGACTCGATACAAAAAATTTCTTCACTTGAAAAACAAATTGAAGCTTTACGAACGGATTATAAAGAGTGGTGTAACAGACCTCCTTGTCAACAGTTGACATTTCAGTTTTGATAAGTATTTTAATGACAGGTAACGAGAGATAGAAAATATACGTATTGAGTGGAAGTCGTAATATTTATTTAAAATATCAAAAATAATATTTTGTGGCCTCGCGCTACAAATTCAGACCTCCTTGTCAACAGTTGACAAGGAGGTCTGTTACAAAGACATAACATAAATCAAAAATAAAAAATATAAATAAGATTCGATATAAAATAAAAGATAATAATCCTTGCCTATTAATATAATATGATCATATAACAAAACCTTATAGTTATTTGTTATACGTGAGTGCAAAGTTGCTTTTTAACCGCGTGCTCAATTTTGATGACCGAGCTAGCGAAGGATTCTAAAATTGAATCACGAGCGTAGTCAGTGATTTAAAATTAGAATCCTGAGCGTTAGCGAGGTAATCAAAAGAGCACAAGGTGAAAAATCTTTGCACTCAAGTGCAACGCGTAACTTGTCATCCCCCCTCAGCGAGGAAATGGTAAAATGCAAAAAAAATTACAATCACATTATTAAAAATTTCAGTAGACCCTTTGCCTTCCCTAAAAAACAGGTAAAATAAAAAAGTTTTGTATTCACAAACATAATGCACTTGCACACGATGTTCTAAATTCAAATTTACTTTATCCTCTAGAGGATAAAAACGGCTTTTGCACTCAGATATCGAAGAGCAAAAACGCTCTTTCCGAGATGGGGGGATGAAAAATTATTTAATCGTGATGGGGGGAAGTGTGTTAAGAAAAAGCCTGTAGCAGGGTGGAATAAATATGTACCGAAATACTAATATTACTGAAAAAGATATATTCTTGTCTATTCAATCTATCTCTAGAGGAAAGTCAACCATGTAACGACGGGCTCAGTATAGAACATCTAAAGTACGCTGGCCCTCATGTAACTAGAGTCCTTTTTATGTTACCTATATAATTTTTGTATGGGCCATAGCTACTTGCCCAATAAAATGTTGCAGTGGCATGAGAAAATTGGTAGGCATATGTGAGAAGTATGCTAACGCTCATGGACTCATGGACTGTAATGTCAAAAAAAGTCAAATCAATCATAGGTCTTTGAGGCGGGTAACAAGCGACTAGATCGACTCCCAGCTTTCGTGCTATGTGAATATGAATTGCAAAGGGTAAGCAAGTTTAAATATCTTGGTCACATATTAACTACCGACCTCAAGGATGTTGAGGATGTTGAAAGGGAGCGCAGGGCGCTGTCAGTGAGGGCGAACATGCTGTTTCGCAGGTTTGCATGTTGCACAGATAAAATAAAAATTACTCTTTTTCGTGCGTACTGTACCACCTTTTACACGTGCAGCCTGTGGGCCAAATGTACTCGCCGCTCTTACAGCGCGCTGCGCGTCCAATTTTACAACACGTTTAGGTTGCTGTTGGGATTGCCCCGATATTGTAGTGCATCGGGAATGTTTGCAGAGGCGCGGGTAGACTGCTTTTACGCGACCATGCGGAAGCGGCGCGTCTCCCTGGTGCGTAGAGTGAGGGGCAGTACCAACAGCATCCTAAAAATTGTTGCAAGCAGGCTTGATTGTCGTTACATGAGTCATTGTAGCACAACATCAGCTGGGGTGTCAATGTAACTAGTTTAATTGTTTCAATATTATCTATGTACTTCTACTAACATAGGTTAAGTAAAATTGTTACTAACACACTCTGAGTCATTGTTACTTAAAATAAATGAATATATATTATATTTACATTTTTTTCTTATTAGGATCAAATTTCGTAGGGCAAAAACTATGACTCATTTCCCATCAATTAGAATAGTTATGGTGGATCCTGATTCTATCTACTTTCAAAGTTGTTTTATATTCTCTCTTTTACATTTTTGGTCATAATACACATACCGACGGGCCCCAAGAACAAAGTCGTATCTTTAAAATTATCTAGTTGTAAGAGGCATTAAAAGGCAACAGTTACTATTGACTTTTAATACCTTTTGCAACAAGATAATTTTAAAGATATGACTTTGTTCTTGGGACACGTCGATGTTATGGCACATTTATCATTGACGGTAACCTTTTTGACGGTCGGTTTGGTCGAATAATCAGATCGGTGATCCTGTTAAAAATATTTGCGTGATGAACAAAGATACATATTTGTTCTCGAGTCTTGGTTGTTTGTATGTTTATGTAGTATATTATAAATATATATAAAATTAAGTATATTAAAGTTGACCTACTGGTATCCATAACACAAGTGCTGTAGTTTGGGTTATTATTTTAGATGATTAATAATTAATATATTTATATTTAAACTACCAGTCTAAGGTTACTTTTCGTAAAACTTTAATGACCATTTGTGAGTTTAGTAAGGTAGCACCAAGTATGATGGTAAATTATGCAAATGTCGGGCATCGGGCACGCACTTTACTTGAAAATCTTGACACAGATCCTTCGCCATTTATCTACTAAATTGCCAATGGCAATTTTGACAAATAATTTACTTAAGCTTGTTGATTACGTAAGAGTTCCCGGTATAGTACCTAAGGCATAGCATTTAATGGAATATATTATATTCAGAGACAATATTTAGTCGATTTAAGGATAAATGGTTCAGAAAATCAACATTATCATTATTCGACTCAGATACTTACATGTTATTGTTAAGTCATCTCATTAACATAAATTATCCTTTTTTCTTGATTGACGCAGAGGCAGGATCGACCTCGACAAACATCAATACAATATTGGTTCTACAAATTTAAACATTTTCTATGTAACTTCACTTTAGGGACAAAGTAAATATCTTTGTAAAAAAAATAACATTCATTGTTGCCGATTTTTGATGACCTCGGTCACCTGTTTCTGAATTTGTTTTCGTGCAGATAAAAGGATAAAAATTCTGCCTTCTTTTTTATTTTTATAATCTATAACTACACACACTAAAATTAATTATAGTTCAAAATTAAATCGCTAGAATATATTTTTGCTCTGCGAAAGTTATCGAATATTACAATAAGAAACATTGCAATACTCGACAACTTTCGATGAACATTGCAATAAGGTGTAATGAAATAGTAATTAGTACAAGTGTAGAAAGTATTAAACTATGTTTGTACACCACATAATAATATGTAAAGATAAAAAAAGCGATTAGAATTCTGATGTTGATATCAAACTGAATTGAATTTAAAATCCAACATGTAAAGAGCTGTTACCCACTACAGATATACATTTCATCATAACACACCTATCAGTTTTAGAAAATATTGTGATCAATATAAATATATTATAGAAGTAAGAATGGAAATTAATGCAAGTTCCATAATGTTCGGAAATTTGCCATTAAAATACCGAAAGTACAATTACGAGGGACCTAATAGGAGTTGGTGGTACAATTTTGACGGAACAAAAACCTGAAGATAAATCTACTGACAATGACAATCAGAAATAATATTGAGTTCTTATAAGTTGGAGGCTCTATGTATACATTTTAATGACAAAATCATAATTAAGAAGTATTCGCTTCACGCGGTCGATCTTTTTCACTGCAAAAGCAAAAAGAGTGCATGAAGTTCGTGAAAAATCTAATCGAATGGCAATAATTTATTTTATAATAGACAAAATAATCGGTTATAGGTATAACCGATTTTTCTTCGCATTTGATTTATGGCGAAGTGGTTCGTAGCCAAATACTGATTACGTCATCATTGGTGAAAGAGGGGTGGTGTCAGACAGGCGGCCGGCTGTAAAATCTAAACCAGCCGTATGGATTGGAGTAATTGACATCCCAATCACTTTCTCCGTTCATCTATCTTTGGACAAGGTCCTTCACATCACTTTTCTACTCATTCATGTATTGATGTGATGAATATTATGAATTAAGAGGGAGCGACTAACTCGATGACTTCTGGCCGATATGAATTAAAGAAGTAATTTATTGCGTCGCATCTATATGGTATCGGCGCAATAAGTATGAATATGATAGCCGCAATAAGTCGCAATAACTTGAGAACAGGCTAGGTATATGATGACTCGCCACTTGTGTAGTGTAGTATTATATATTTTAATAAAATAATTAATAATTGCCATCACGGTAACTCTACGTAAGTACCTAGGGAAGAGCACATCGCATCAACGAATTGTGGACGAACCAACTCCTTTGTAATACGTACAGTAGGTTAGTAATAAGTAGGTCAACATAGCAGATTTCTTCTCATACGCGGCACATAGGGCGGTCAATATGCATCGACCGGTTTAAGCTCTCGTGCTATATCTAAGTGACAGTGACCGTGTGACAAGTGCAAGGAGAAAGCTGCCTGGTTGCATGTAGCGAGCATTATTCTTTATAGACGCCGTTGGAGGATGTGTGAAGCTCAGCTTACATTGCCCTATTTTACGCACGCTTCCCCTAATTGTGAAGGTTTTACGATCAATAACGAATCAATATTTCTTATTCTCTCATACCTATCATTTAGCCTAAAATAAGCAGCTTTTTAAACGTTAATCTTACGGAAACTGGATTACGTACAAATATGCATAGTTATAACCAGGAAGTCCCCAAATTAACGTTTTTATTAAATTTTCTTTATTTGTCGATAAATATCATAAATTTTACTATAAAGAGTTATTTTATGGTTTTCCAGCTCTCACTGACAATACTAAGCGTGTTATATAATTATTTCTGTTTGCATTTCATGTGATTCCATTGCACAGGCTAGCTATATAATCTATCGGACTCTAATATTACTACATGATTGTAATTAAATTTCATAGCAGCTGTCCATATAACCAATAAAAAATAAAATCAAACAAAGATGTGAACCCTAGAGCGGCTTTCGCCTCATATTAATCAGTCTATATTAAACATGCGCACGCGTTGATGTCTTTCTTTGAAGAATAGTGCAATTTTTTAACATTGCCAGGATAAACATCTTTATATTAATTATTTCCTAATAGTATTAAATTAAACAAGTATGCAGTTTCCTGTCCTCATTTTCTTAATAATTTTACATAATAAAAAACGAATAATATTGATTTGAAGAAGCCGTGTGGTGACGGCAGAGTAGAATACAATTGTCACCACCCCAAATCTCTCCCGTGGGTGTCGTACAAGGCGACTAAGGATAAAACAGTGATGGGGAATGGGCAGCAGCGTTCTTCTTATACCACCTAGTACTAATACTAATGTACTGCGACTTTTGTGCCCGATAAATGGCAATAGGCTCGCCACCACGCTTACATGGGACCTAACATAATTGGCGAAGCGTGGGTGCTAGTTCACCTCTGCCGGCCCCTTCGGGGATATAGGTTTGATTTATGTATGTAATATTGTACATTGTTTGTGTTATTGTTTTCTTTATGTATTGAACGTTTATCGGTGTACAATAAATAATATTCTATCTATCTATCTAATACAGGCCACAATAGCAAGTTAACAACCATTTAGCAAAAATACAGTGATTAATTGGCAGTGTTTGTTTTTGTTAACCTTAACCTCTGGCCATTGGTTCTATACACAAATAGTATTTGAATTTCACACGCTCATGCCACCTTTACGCATTAATAAATATAATTTATTTAAGTGTGGAGATATGGCATTATTCAGGCACAATTTAAATTGTTAATTCGGTGATTCAGACATCATTTATCATAAGAATATTTTTATAAATTTAAATATATATATATATTAAGCTGATCGCGTATGAATTATTGTACTGAATATAGTTATAATCGCTTAACTGAAATGTTGTCAATACCAGTGGCGATCTATAATGAAAGTACCGTGGCTATCGTAAGTACCAACTTAATGGAAATTAATCCCAACCAAAGTAACTGTCTTTGTCCAAAACAGCCCATTTATAAGAGAGTTATGTATATGCATATAGAGTTATTCATATAATATTATTTTTTTACATATTTAATATATACAAAAATATATAAAAAAAATATATTATATATATATTTAATAGGGCAAGCCCAGTGACAAAAACATTACTTTATGGCAAGTGAAAAGTGTATAACGTCTATTATTGACTTTTAACCCTAATTAATATATATATTTTATCATATACCTTGTACGACTCTAGACAAAGGTTGATGACAATTTTATTCTGCTCTGGTTCACCTTAATAAGAACGAGAGCCAGGTTTGAATCTAATAAGTTCTATTTCTAATTCTACGAATTATGATAGAGCAAAGTTCAGGACTCGGCAAACACAGTTAACGAAACATTTGCACACGATAATAGCACACACACGCTTATTGCATAATTTGAACTATGAACAAAAATGTCGCAGACAAATATATACTATGTCACGATGCCTACAATCGCGAAGCGACCTCGATGGATTTTATCTGTTCTGTGGCTTAAGCAGCTAGTTAAAGTAGGTACTAAATCTTGCTTGTAATTACATTTTCATACATTTCCATCAAGAGCGAGTGCCGTTATCTTCTAAAAATCAGACAATCTTTTAAATATAATCCATTTTCATTGATCGTAAAGTCATTCTTAAAGTGTATTTTTGGAGCAAATACATTTATCTACATTTGAAGTTGATGTATTCCTCCTCCTTTTATATCTACAGGCAATTGCAAAAAACCTACCAGAGATGTCAAAAAACTTAAATTAAACTTTATGAACAATTTAGGTGATTTCATATAATCTGATATGCTGCTGACTTTAGTTACCAATATTGCATTATAATTAAAGATTTAAAAAATATTTGCTCAATGTCCAACCACGTTATTAATTAATATTAATATACGTATGGAATTCATGACGAGTTTTGTCTATGTTGGCATGTGCTTTGTGGGTCACTGCGGCGTTCAGAAGAAGGTCGGTATTATGTTTGCCTAATATTTATAACCAATACATTGTTACACCACCAAAACATTATTACAACAGCTAATCATTTCTGCTTAGAGTATTAATAGGATTTTATTTGGACTCTTTTCTGTTGTGTGTTTGAAATATTGTGAAAATAATGGTGTATTAAGGGTCTATTACACCATAAACGAATTCAAAATGTTAACGTAATCTATAGGGAACTTAACCGAAAGTGGAGACCACCTTCAGGCAACCGCTAATGAAATTTAAAATCAAATCAATATTCATAAATTACAAGTAAGTCAATAAAATAGTGTCACGAAAACAAACACAAAAATGCAAAACGAAATATTAAAACACCTATTAATATGTAGAATCGAATAACATAAAATGATTAGAATTGTTGGCAAAGATAACTTACTAAAGAGAACTCATTTTTACAAAACTGAGAAAAAAAATATTTTAATTTCATATTACTTACCGCAGTTCGTCGTGGGCAATACAGCCATATACGTAACTGCTGTTCTTCTGAGTTCCTTGAGATATTGTTTTAAAAGTTCGATGACGCAATAACAAGCTCCATTTGTTTTATCTAAGCAAAGTTTGAAAAAGCTGATCATAGAATGGGAGACCTAAAATGTAAACATGACTATGTTTCGATGACCGTGTGCGATTATTAGTACCAATCCCACCCACACAGTATAAAATAATGTACTTACCAATTAGTACATAATTAAAAATGTCATTAATCTGTCGAATCTATCTAAAATACATATTAAATAAAAGCGAACCCTGAAAATTTGCAATTCATTGACCATATAAAATCGACGCGACCTCTCGCTATAGTTAGCAACAAAAGTTTTCACGGTGCGGTGTCGAAGTTGTTAAGTATTACATAAAGGCCGTCCACAATCGGTACAAGTGCGTGCGCGCACTTTGTCTTTTGTTTTCATTTGCAAATTGAACGAACGTGCCGCCTTGTCTTTATCAACTATGGCTATTCAATGATTTATAAATAGCGATCCATTGCGAAGAATAAGAACTTTTTCGAAATGTTTAGAACTTCTGACCTCGTTTTCTTTGTAATAATGTTTCTTAAA
Source organism: Cataclysta lemnata (assembly GCA_963931975.1). Classification (NCBI taxonomy): domain Eukaryota; kingdom Metazoa; phylum Arthropoda; class Insecta; order Lepidoptera; family Crambidae; genus Cataclysta; species Cataclysta lemnata. Next base: position 7,599,806 of record OZ008343.1, read on the forward strand.
TTATTAAAATTATCAAATAAAAATCAAATGATAATTATACCAAACCAAGCTTAACCGAATGGACGGAACCTTGGATGTTAGAATTTTATTTCCACATTGCAAGAGTGTAAGGTGTAAGAAATCAGGACATGAATAAAAAAAATTTTTGCTTTTCTTCTTCACAATATTTTTACTACATACATACATACATAATTTACGCCAATATCCCCGAAGGGGTAGGCAGAGGTGAACTAGCACCCACGCTTCGCCAATTAGGCTAGGTCCCATGTAATAGGTGGCGAGCCTATTGCCATTTATCGGGCACAAAAGTCGCAGTACTTTGCTAGTTGGTAGGTATAAGAGGAATGCTGCTGCCCATTCCTCATCACTGATTTATTCTTAGTCGCCTTCTACGACACCCACGGGAGAGGTTTGGGGTGGTGACAATTGTATTCTACTCTGCCGTCACCACACTAATGTTTATAAATAATGTACAAATAGAAATTCTTCAGTACTCCATCATAACTTATACAAATACCTGGTTACTAAAATATATTTTTGGTCTATTCGATTTTAATTTAAAGAAAAAGAAAAGACCAAGATCAAGACCATAATTTTTCGAAATTCTTTTTCTAACCACCAAAATCTTTGTACTAATTTTTCTAACATTTATATAATGTTAAAATTAAAATCGAATAGTTTATAAAGCAAACCCAAGCTTAACCGAACGCACGGTATTTGTAAAAATATCTGCTTTGGAATGTTTGAAATTTATTTCTACATTGCGAGGGTACCCGTTGGCTTACAACGTGAAGTGTAAAGGTTAGAAGAATTTCGGCAAGTTACTTGGTGTCTTGGGTGGCCGAGCGGTCAGGCACCTGCCCGGATAGCAGCGGACGCGGGTTCGATTCCCGCCTCAAGACCATAATTTTTCAAAATTCTTTTTCTAACCACCAAAATCTTTATATATTTTTGGTTCAATTCCTTTCCATCTACATTACAAACAGCCTTTTTATAAAGACAACGTATATAACGTTCTTATATAACCGACCTTAAACTATTTGTATGACCTTAAGACCTTTTACGATATCAAACTGAATGCAGTTTTTAACAACCAACCGTTATGTAATCCTTCCTATGCGCACCGACAAATTCTAAGTGGCTTTGCAAACAGCAGTAAATTGAGCGGCATTAAATCTAATGTACTGCAACACGTTATATGTCTTATAAACAAAGTATAGGCAAACATAGTTATGTTAGTTTCCAATAAAAATAAATCCTCTACATTAATTCCATATTAGAATAGTATAATAGATATTTGTTGTAAGAACTATGGTCAATAATAATGATTTCTTTTAATGTTCTAGGGTCAATTACAATACATTATACTAAAAACATTGAGAAGAAATGTATTACTACGCTCTTAGTCGCCTCTTACGACATCTATCTGATGTTAAGAGGCTGGTGAAACAAATTCTGCGGTCACCACACGACTCACACACATTGAATTCAGTTGCATGCAAAAAAAATAAAGGCCTTATTTACCATAAAAGTATAATATTCTATTTTAATGACTGTATATAGAGTTTTAGTTGGCTTGGTTAGGTTACAATTAGTAGAAAAAACATATCCCATAAAATTAGTGTTTTTATTACTAAAAGATTTATTTTGTCAATCATAAATATGCCATAAAGATGCTAATATTGTATAATGTGGAGCAAGCCTTGATGAACAAAAGGCGCGCCATACATGATCAGCCACGAATAGGTCAGGTACGAAATTAATGTGTAATAATAATGTCGTGTGAATATCAATTCGTAGATTTACTGCTGCATAAGGGGCAGGTGTGGTGTTGTATCGATTACGGTTCGGGCCTTTGGGAACAAATTTACTGGTGCCTCTGAAGAAGTTCAGATACGCGCTGCTTGTATCATTTGTGATGGAATGGTTACAAAAAACCTTGAACAACTCCAACTAGAATGAAGAAAAGAAGAATCATCTTGCTGCCCTGTTCCCAGGGATCTGGGGTCGGTGCAGTATGTTACCTCTTCGGAGGTGTCGCGACGACATACTCGCGCTCACGTATGCCGTCGCCTTAAGAGTAGCGAGTGCGGTTCAGCCGCGGAGTGGACCCTAACAGCAGGCAAGAGCAATGCGGGGGTTAGAGACAAGGCTCAGCTGTTATCCTTCACCTATATGAGATGGTGGGGCACCCTGGGGAGTTTTAGTGGGTGGCCCTGGCGCCTTTTACGTCGGGGAGTCCCATTTACCCCCGCGATTTTGCCCATGGATCGCGAGGCATGCGTAAACGCAATAAACCCCAGGTAAAAAAAATTAAATATGGGACTTCGCTTCCGTTTTTATCGGTCAGACGTCATCAAGCCATCCATTCCCTTTTGATTCATATCACCCATCACACTGAGAAGGTGCTAAAGATGAATGAAGTTTAGAAAAGTCTAAGAAAGGCTCATGTGACAGCTGAATTCGTTCAGCGTGATTGGAATGACAACGTTCAATCCATACCGCTCAAGGTATTGGCTTAGGTTTTACAGCCGGTCGCCAGCCGAACACCAACTTTTTTTATTTTATTTATATATTTTTAATTTTATGTATTTTATGTAATAATCTGACAAGCAATAAACAATTTGAATTTGTATATAATATAAAAATATTTTAAAAACGTTCCAAATGTATAAATATAGTTTGATATTATCTTTTTGAAGTACAATCTTCTTTTTTTTACATAAACTATTATTTTAACACTATTTACTGTAAATGAGTAAATGTGGATAAGATGCTAATACATTTTATTCTGACATGCTCAATACAGATAAACTTCAATACTTACAAGAGAAACTTTGCTAACAAGCACATCCATTGACATTGCCATGTACAAGAGGACAAAGAAAAATCTTGACATTTTAACTTTGTTAAGTATCTTAGTACTTTGTAACAAAAATGCGTTACAGCTTATGACAGGTTAGGCTTGACTTGCAGGTCACAGTACTAAAAACAAGTAACACTTTCAAACACAATACATTTGAGGAGAAAATCCCTTTGTACAGTGTTACAACAATACCATGTAAAGTACAATGATCCACGGCTCACACACTTGACTAGTATCAATGCATAGATACTTAAATATTTAAATTTCTCAGCTTGCGTCACAGTCAAAGTTAGAATAACAGCAACAAAATTAAGATGGAAGTTACATACAAGTGCTTTATTTTTAAATATATTTGTATTATTTATTTATATATGCATATTCTAAGTAACCACACACGTTGATACCAATTCCGCTAACTTCTCAAAATGCATTATTTATTATTTGTTTGTTTTGTTACATTATACAAATTAAACATAGGGAAGGGAAATAGTTTTGTGAAAATATATCAGTATTAGTACTTTTGTCTAATTTACACAATCAAAAAAAAAGGAACTTTTTTTTGTGAAAGCAATTTCAAAGCATTAAATCAACTTTTGCACTTTTACTATAAAATGCATCTATGTACACATTTTTATTGAAAGAAAGATATCACAATCACCAAGGGTTTTTTAATAAACCCAATTATTAATTAACTTAAATCGTCAAAGAATTAAACAAGCGATTCCGTAAGAATTAATAAAAAACTTAATGTAATGAACGTTCCTTTTATTTTTTATTGAATACAAAGACAAATGAACAACACCATCCAAACCTTACAACGAATATACATTGAGACCCACAAGTACGAGTTATCGTTACCAACAGCTTTGAAATACTAACAGAAACCTGAGCTTTTATTTTTATACGAAAAATTAGCTTTTATTTTTCGTAACGGTATTACAGTACCAACCACACTTTTATTACATAAGCTGTACCTTCCGCATTGCACTTGGGGCGGAAACTGGAAGGAAGCCATGAGCTGTATCACGGAAAATTATACGTCACCAAGTCACGTATTGGGCATACGGTAATAATCATAGTCCGTTGCGGTAGATGAATGGGCTTATGTAAATTAGGTGCCTACCGGCCAGGATGTTGCAACAGATGCTGGGAATATAATGAGAATAGAATGAATGTCCCATGCATTGGCGAACGCAACCAGTAGGCTTATTCGCTATTTTTTTTAAAAAGTTGAAAGTGATGATCCCCGAACTATGTACTTATTCATTACTGTTTTCACAGGACAAGTGTCACAATAGCGCTATAGTAAAGTAGTAATGGATCAGTAAATAGTTCAGTGATTATCACTCTCAAGTGTCAAAAAAAGTAAGCGAATAGGCCTACAGATGTGGTTGACTAGGCTATGGACTTTACGTAAAGACCAATCGTTGGATGCGAAATAAAATATATACCATCAACAGCAATAACGAAGAGCTCGATCGCGCAGTGGCTCAGCGTGCTCTACCTGCGATTGAGTAAACTAAGCGATGTTCGTTAAGACCGTTCACTGGTTGGATGGGTGACCAAAAATTTGTTATCTCGAGTTCCTCTGTATGTTTGTCGGAGAATCAGCTTTTGGATCTCTACGATCATGGGCTCATCTCAATAGCTTATTATCATAATTTCAATACCTTAGTAAAGGGTGCAGAAATCAGAACATCTGTAAAAGTGGTTTTATATCAAATCGTTTTACCTATATACCTAAGTAATGTATATATATATTATCATATAATATAATTATATATATAATATAATCAATAAGTATATATTTTTTTTTTATATTATTTTTATGTCATGGAAATTAATATTAACCTGTACTTAGTGAATTTGTGAAGACTTTTTGATATACAGACTAAGTGTAAAATAAAACTCGGAAGCACTTTCCAAAAGAAATATGACCACTTGTTATGTAGAATGCCCTCGTTACCGAACTATGTATTGATAAAACATTACGCAACTACCAAGTACCACAGTATCGTCCGATTAGGCTTATCCGTTCGGTAATCTTTACTTCCTAAGTATTATTAACGAAGAGATACGATCGAAGTTCTCTAAAGAACCAATGATCGGTGCTCTCTTCTAGGCTGGAGTTCACCCAAACGTAAAACAAGCGATTAAACCGTCGGTTATTGACAGTTCTTCCATACGATAAAATGTAAAAAATCGACGGTTAAATAATAATCGCTTGTTTTACATTTTGGCGACCTCGAGATTAAAGAAGGTATAAAAATAACTCGTACTGGTACTTGTTTTGAGCGTATCTGATTGTTTATTTATTAATAAATATTTTAGCGTAGGTAGCGCAAAAACTACCAAAAATTCAGACATGAATTGACTTGTACTTTTCGGTCCTAATGTTTCGTTTAGCATGACATTGACACCACATCAAAGGAGCCGAATGCGTGGTGCCTGTGATCAGTGATCATCCAGTACCAAAATATGTTTTGGTCGACATTATAGGTTAATGTTGCCTACTACGCAAACGCAAAATACTCGCCAGCTACACCAATCACACCTATTTATCCCCGAAGGGGTAGGTAGGGGAGAATTAACACTCACGGTTTGCCTGTTAAGTTAGGTCGCTTATAATAGAGGGCGAGCGAACCTATATATTGATTGATTTAAACTTTATTGGACACAAACAGGTACAAATGGCAAAAAGGTAAAATGAATGCCATAAGGCATTCTCTGCCAGTCAACCCGAAAGCTGAAATATATCTATCATTTGATGTAACACCAATAACACACCTACTGGCAATTGTATAATCTTTATTTTTTATATTCTCGCAGTATTTATTTGTATTCTCCATTCTGACAAACAATTTTTTTTATCAACCGTGTCACTATTGGTAACAAAAGTATATATTAATGGTTGTTTTCATTATACGCAGTGAGTGCACAGCATGCGACGGCTACACCTGACGGATAGACATCTCCGGGTGATGCTCTGGTGTATCCTGCTCGGTCTGCAACCCGCTTTCGCTGGCATCCTCGACCCTTTCAACTGGGCGCGCTCCGACAGAATCGAGGTCAACATACCTTGGCTACCGTGTAAGGATTGTTTCCATTTGCTTGTTTTTTTTTTATTTTGTTAATATAAAATAAACTATCAATGGATGTCTAAGGCGGCTCTCACAGAATCTTTGCCAAATGTGACTGAGCAGAGAGAGAATTCGTGGTGGCGAATGTGTGAATGTGTGTTGACATAATAATATTGTGAAGCATAACATACACTTGGGTCACAAGTCCTCAGCTCTGCTCTTGACTTCTCTCTCAGGAACAATATGAACCCGGTCATCGTCTCAATTTTTTTCTAACCACTCTGTGGTACAATTTTATGGACATTTTTACTTATATGTAATAATTCTATTAAAATAAACAAACATTATATTTGATACATAACCAATTTGTTTTGGTAATTATCTTTATTAATTTGAGTTTAGAATTAAAATATACAAAAACATCTGAGGTGCGGTTCATTTGAATAATACATGTATACTCGATTCCATAACTGAACATAAGTGTCAAATATCAAAATCAACTATTCAAATCAAATTATCTATTAAAGCAAACGAGTGAAACAATGGGCAAATTAAGATTATTATGTGATTTGAATATTATTATGTGACCGGTTGTAACTATCAAATTGAGAGAAAAATAACAATCATATGCAACATAAGATTCGAGAAACAGCCCGGCATCACTTTATTCGCTAGTATACAAATAACTAGTTATAACATAAAGTTACTCTAATTACTGGCGCTTAAGCTTACATAAGCCAATAATTCATTGCCTGGAGCGACGGTAGATAGATCTTAAGATAACGTAGCGCGGTGCCTTCCGCTACAGACATCCTGTATCTATTACTGTGATCTGATTCTGTCAGAACACTGTGTTACGCGAACATAGGATACGGCCAGTGTCGCTTTGTCTTAATGATTAATGGGAACAACTAAATGCGGGCTCAATCGAGAATCGAAAGTAATTAAAGCTACCTTAATGCCTTCAATGAATTTTGCAGCTTGTAATTTCGATGTTAGTTATAAAGTACCTACCTACACGCGAACCATGTACAGTTCAAAACTACACGGTAGTGAAATATGGAATTCTGACGTACATGCATAAATTATAATAACTGTAAATTTTTTATGTATATTTAGTTAAGTTTAGTCAGAACCTCGCCTTCTTGTTGGGATTATAGTTGATTATTAACTCTAGCATGTCAACTGTTTCCGTTTTAATTAAAAGTTAAATCTGGTGATTAAACTTAATTCCTCATGACCTTTCAAGTAACTTAGCACAGACTGATGCGGACTACAGTCGTAGTAAACGTAAGGAATACCTAAATCGAGCATAAAGCGTCTTAAAGATTCATAAGAAGAATGTAAACAATATAAAACACTTGTTACTAATACTGTTAATTCGCTTTTCTAGTTGAGAATGAAACCAGGTGCTATGACGAGCTCGGGTGCTTGAACATCACAAGGAGCTGGTACCATCTCATCCACCGGCCTTTCAACGTCTTCCCTTTGCCCAGAGTTGTCATTAATACCAGGTATAGTAAGGCAACTGAGACGTATGACAAGGAACGTAAACAATGTTGATGAGTCTTTTAATTACAAATACAAAAATAAAAATTTGTAAGACCTAATCACTCAAAATTGCTAATCATTTTGATTTTCAAAAATGAATGATGTATTTTAAAATACTTACATCTCTTATTTTTAAATACTTAATTTCGTCCATAAAGAGGCACATCAAAACTGTTTACATTTTTTATCTCAATAAAATGGCTAGAGTATAGATATGCCTCACTAATACAAGAACATTTATTATGACACCTTCCATGATCTTCATCGCCTAAAAATTCTAATATTCTCAACAAAATACAAATTTGTTGTTCATTAATTTAATTTGTTATAAATATTCATTTAGTCGGTAAGATTTGCATTGATTGGTTGGTGAGTTTTGTTTTTTTTTTATTGTCCGAATTGTGGTATAATTTGAATATGTTTTTATAATAATAATAATCATTAATTTGTATATATACCATTTCAGATCTTATATATATATACTCTTTCAGATCTTAATATTAATGTCATCTCAGAAATAGTATTCAGTCTGATAAGATTACGGTTTGCGAAAAAAGGAAGGATTACGAAAAAATTATTAATTTAAATAATTTTTTGTCGCAGGTTTATTTTATACACCAAGAAGAACCCAACAGACGGGCAACTGCTGAACGTGAACTTGAACAAAACCATCGTTAAATCCAACTTCAACCCTCAGAGGCTCACCAAGATGATAATACACGGGTTCATCGACACGCCTCTTTCTAATTGGGTTATTATTTTTATACTTATATTTCAGTACCACCTTACAAAGTTGGTCTAATATTTACCAATATTTTAATTGAGTTTAAAATTATAAATAAATTACCTCGTATGAATTTACACGTTATATTGAATGCACCTGAAATTTTTCAAACAATACTCTCCGTAGATTTATTTTCAAATAACTACCGTTCCGGAATTCAAAAGCTGACACTATTAACAGCAAGCATCTACCGTAACAGAAACAATGTTTTTAAAACGCATACTTAATAAATTTTGTGGTGTTTATTATTACCGAAGGTAACTCGAGGTGTATTATGAATTTTTAAGTCCTAAGTTAATCTTAATAGAGGCGCAGGTACGTTTAAGTTAAAAAAAAAGTAGTGGCTGAAACAAAAATCAACAATAAACTTAATTAATTGAACAGGTGAGTGAGATGAAAGATGAGCTGGTGAAGGCAGGGGACTTCAACGTGGTCATTGTGGATTGGGCTGGAGGGAGTCTGCCGCTGTATACGCAGGCCACAGCGAATACGAGGCTGGTTGGCCTAGAGGTTGCACACTTCATCAACACATTACAGGTACAAAAATTTACACATATATACATACATATATAAATCACGCTTATTTTTCCCCGAAGGCGTAGGCAGAGGTGAATTAACACCACCATTTCGCTATTTAGGTACCATGTAATATTTGGCGAGCCCATTGTAACAGGCATGTAAATCGCATACCTATATTGCTAGGTGATTTAAGAGGAACACTGCTGCTCGTTAATCATCGCTGTCTTACTGCCGCACTCAGAGACGTCATATAACGTTAATGAGTACTTAACATAAAAAAATGACAATTCAAAACTAGTCGCCATTCTTGCCGGGTCTATGGTCTAGATTTGAATGAAAATGTTTGACATTAAATACTCTTTAAAGTTAATTGACGTCTCTGAGTGCGGCAGTTAACCCTTAGTCGCCTTATATGACACCCGCTGTAGAGATTGGGGGTGGTGACAATTGTGCTCTGCCGTCACCACACGGCATATGTATTTTTTTTAAATTTTTTTTTACACTAACACCTATCATCTAGCCCAAAGTAAGAAGCCTAAGCACTAGGATTATGGATTCTAGATGACGGACATATTTTTAATATAATTATGTATATAAATGTTGAAAATATACTACATATACACAACCATGACTCGGAAACAAACATTTGTGGTCACCACAAAGTTGCCCCTACCAGGATTCGAACCCGGGACCTCTTGGCCAATAGTACCCAGCAATCTGAGCATTCGACAAAGGCGGCCGTCATCAAAATTGAAATGGATGTAATGGCCACAGTTGGTGGGAAGTGCAGTCTGTGCATAGAACAGATGAAATAGGTTAGAAGTAGTATAATCGATGTTACTACTAGAACCAGTTATGCCACCACGCACGCATAGGAAGAATTTGCGTTCGTATTATCACACTTTAAACGCCGTAATTGGTTACCTACTGAACATTGGTACAAAACGTTCCAAGTGCAAAACGAAACAATTATAATAACAGACCTTTTTTCTACGTGTTAAGAATTTAATTTCCTTCTGTGATTAAGTTAGATATTGTGTATATGTACAGAGAAATCAAATAACGAAATCACATTGCAGGCACGTTATGAAATAAATCTAAAGAGAAGGAATAATTACTTATCTTAACGCAATCCTACAATTTATAATGCATTACATGCCGAAATAAGTACAAAATATTACAAAACAAGGCATGATTAAAAAAAGATGAATTTTCTTGTTAAGTTGGCCTCTCACATATTGCATCAAAATAAAAAATGTCAAGGCTAAGTAACACACTGTATACGAAGCATAGTCAATGTTGGTAGTTATTCCAATCAATATAAATAGTTTGACGTGCATTGTTTTTTATAAACAAAATAAATTAGGGCCAAATGTATCCTAGCTCTCGTGAATTAATATCGAATTATAGTTTAATCTAAGTTTTACATTTCTAATATGCAGAAAAGAAGGATTTATTGCGTCACACGATATGAACGACAAGAGAGTGGATGATTTTATGACAGAGCTAATCGATTAATATTTTTGTGTTTAATTTTAACATTATAAATGTTAGAAAAATCATTACAAAGAATATTGTGGTTCAAAAAATTAAAGTCTTGATGAGGAAATCGAACCCACGTCCCCCGCACCTGGACTGATGCCTATACCACTAGGTCAACCAAGACGTTCGTTCCAACCGCATCTACATTTATAGACTATAATTTTTCGATTTTTTTAAAATAGCACATTTTCCTAAATCTTATTTTGACTCTCAATCTCTCCCGTGGGTGTCGTACAAGGCGACTAAGGATAAATCAGTGATGAGGAATGGGCAGCAGCGTTCCTCTTATACCTACCACCTGCAAAGTACTGCGACTTTTGTGCCCGATAAATGGCAATAGGCTCGCCACCTATGGGACCTAGCATAATTGGCGAAGCGTGGGTGCTAGTTCACCTCTGCCTACCCCTTCGGGGATATAGGCGTCAATTATGAATATATGTATGTATTATTTTGACTAACAATTTAACAAACTAAAAAAATAGGTTAGAAAAATTTTAATAAATGTTCTAACATTTACTAAAAGCAAATTACAATTCCGTATGACTTCAAGACAATTGGATAACCATGTGTGTTAATCGATTTTTCTATTTTTCAGAAAGAACACGGTGTGAATCCTTTAGATGTGCACATAATAGGCCACTCATTGGGAGCTCACACAGCCGGGTACGCCGGCGAAAGAATCCAAGTAAGTAGTCGAACGAAGAACACTTCCGGAATGCTAATCGGAAATAACGGCATCCGTTTTGAAAATTCATATTGTCTTTGATTTAGCATTTGAATTCGTAGGGCTTAGGAAGGATAACAGGGTTGGACCCAGCCGAACCTTACTTCCAAGGGATGCCTATGCATGTGAGACTGGACCCCACGGATGCTCAGTTTGTCGATGTCATACACACTGACGGAAAAAGCATTTTCCTTTTAGGTAATCTTCTATTTCGAATACATTCGTAGTTAATGTGCACATTAAAAATGCTTCTTATAATACACCGCACCTCATTATTTTGTTTACGTTGCATGTGTAAAATAACGCGGTACATTAACGTGTGTGTCTTGTATATTTTACAGCTTTCTCGCTTTTTGTACTATAATTTACTAACAATCATTATTTTATGTATGTATGTAAATATACCGCTTTTCGCTTTTAGTTTCATCATTCATTAAGTATGGTTTATATATATATTTTTATTCGCATACTCCACTAATTTTCTACGTCTTTACTTCGCACGTGCGACAGATTTTGTATTTATGGCAGGATATGGGATGTCTCAACCGGTGGGACACTTGGACTTTTACCCTAACAATGGGAAGGAACAGCCTGGATGTGACCTCACTGAGGGTCCACTGGTACCCTTGACCCTAGTCAAGCAAGGGCTGGAAGAAGCGTCCAGAGTACTAGTAGCTTGCAACCACGTTAGGGCTATCAAACTCTTCACAGAATCAATAAACGGAAAGTGTCCTTATATCGGTAAGAATTAAGAACAAGAATCGATTGCGCTTAGTGCGATAAGTAAACTTTAAACAATACGTGTTACTTTCAGGACATCAATGTCCCTCATATCAACATTTTGTGGCCGGTAAATGCTTCCATTGCGGTCATGGATGCGCCATCATGGGGTATGAAAAGTCACGATTTTATCCTTTTATTTATTAGTAATATAGTTTACTTCTCTTTCAGACGTATATTTTTACAATATTTCTACATAATTACAACCAACACGATGCACCTAATAAGAAATTCAAAATTATTTTACTTTGGAAAATTTACGGAATTTGAAACAGTTTTTTCTGTGCCGATTTCCAACTTAATATTCATTTTGTTCAATTGTCTCTTTTCTTTCCAGTTTCCATGCAGACAGTTCGCCCGGTTTAATAACAAACAAAAATAATCAGACTGAGAACGAAGTATACCCCTCCGAGGAACATGATACAATTGGAGCCAAATACTTCCTAAATACCGGAAAGGAGCTGCCATTTTGCCGTATGTTTGTAATTTTACTTTGTTATTGAGGGATGAAAACAAAAATTATAATTACAGCGAAACAATTAAATTTTGAGCGATGGAGATGTTTATTAAATTTAAATCATTATAAAAGTCAAGTATTTGGACTGTTTTTATGTAATATAATTTCGGGGACAAAATAGTCAAGATTACTCAAGATCTTAATCCAATATGTACTTCAAATATTTATATTGTCCCAAACCATGGTGTTGTTTATTGGTTTATTAATCTCTTTACAGTAATCGAGGCCACTGAGAATCAGAATGCATACGCCGAATAAAATCGATTGAACCAAAAAAAACATAATTTTAAATATTTTACTGTTTTTTTTTCAGAACGACATTACAAAGTTTCAATTCAACTGGCAAATCCTAAAGGGGCAGAATCTTGGGTTCAGGTAACGTAACACAAATTAGGTAACAAGGAAAAGTAATACGACATTGAATTAAATATAACATTTCTTTTACCATGGACCATTGTGTGATAAAAAAATAAATAAAGAACAATTAAGGTCGGCTGACAGATTAAAACAGAAAGAAAAATAATGTTCCTTGAATGAAAATTGTTGAATAACCAATCAGGAAGGAGTAAATTAAAAAGGAAAAGAAGCGCGGATTATGATTTATTCAGGGTGCTAACTCCAATTCGCTCATCTCCATCTCTGTGCAAATGCTTTTCAAGTTTGTTGCGACTGAAGCCGGATAGTTAAACATATTTCTAATAGTTAAATAAAACGATTTAAGAACTATTGAATATTCATCATCCCTATTTATCCCGAAGGCATTATGCAATATAGGGCGAACCTATTATCGTCTATGGAGCACGTACATTAAAGTTCCTACCTATATTGCTAGGCGGTATAACAATAACACTGCTACCCATCTTACTCTAGCTAGTCAGTCGCCTTGTACGACACCCGTGGGACATATTGCGAGTGTTGATATTATTGTATTCTGCTCTGACATCACCGAGATATCACATGTTTGAAATGGTTTTTAATTCATGTAATTTTCGTTCAAATATTCAGGGATTCCTGAAAGTTACACTGCTATCGGACCGAGGTGTAATAAGAGGGATGGACTTGACACCCAATAACTACGTCAAGTTAGTACCAAATTATTATTCATATTAGTTTTGATTTGCGGACGCCAATAGCTTTGTGACGTTTAGTTCTCTATGAAGTTATTGACCGACTCCGTGGTCTAATAGTTCGCCTACCGAAATTAAGATCCTGAGGTCCCGGATTCGATTCCGAGAGGAGTACAAATTTTGTTGGTGGTAGGAGTTTCTTCGCGATCGCGAGCCAAGCGCACTGTGCCTCTGCGCTAGCGAGCTCCTCATACGTACATTCATACATCCTCCCCATACATACATTACGCGATTACGTAAACCAAGCAATGTTCGCTAAGGCCGGTCATTGGATGGGTGACCAAAAATGTATTATCTCGAGTTCCTCCGTGCTTCGGAAGGCACGTTAAGCCGTTGGTCCCGGCTGCCTCTGCAGTCGTTAATACCCACCAACCCGCACTGGGCCAGCGTGATGAAGGAGTTTTTTCAAGTCCGCCAGGCCACCACCAGCTACCACCATGTTATCAAAATCTGGCGCCATAATATCTAATAATGTTAACAACATTATTGTGTTCCGTCAATTTGTGATAAGATAGCCAGCCGCACAGTGGTTGAGGGTTCCAGGTGAAGCTCAGAATATGGTGAGATGAAGAACAAGAGGTTCTCTGTCTGTCTAGCATTAAAAAAAATTCAAAGGCGTAATTAAAATTGGATGGATATATTCGACTAAGAAATCACCTTGTATGACATCCACGGGAGAGATAGGGATACTCTTTCTGTCACCACACGTCTATTGTATATACGTTATACAATAATTATTATTACATTGTTTATTGCAGATTGGAGCACGGGACCACATACACAATTGTGGTAATACACCCAATGGACTTGGGTGGTAAAGTAAGGAAGGTAATTTCTGCTACGGATTTCATAAATTACTACATAGAAAAACAGATCACATAATTGAGAAAAACTGTCACGGATATCTTTTGAGAACCGTCATAAAAACAAAAGACGATCCAAGTTTCAATGAACTAGATTCCCTGGCTCATTAGAGGATGTTGTTAGTGATTTTAATCATTGGTTATTGTTTTTGATATTAGTGACACTGGCCGAACTCGCAATATGAATTAATACACATTTATTTTTCACTTAATCTTATTCTTTAAACTATTCGATTTTAATTTTAACATTATATAAATGTTAGAAAAATTAGTACAAAGATTTTGGTAGTTAGAAAAAGAATTTCGAAAAATTATGATCTTGAGGCGGGAATCGAACCCGCGTCCGCTGCTATCCGAGCAGGTGCCTGACCGCTCGGCCACCTAAGACACTTCTTGACTCTTTCCAGAAGATTCTTTTTCTAACCACCAAAATCTTTGTACTTATTCTTTAAAATAACAAAGTCAAATATTACAACAATACTATTATTAAATATTATACTGGAATAGAATAAATATTCAAAGAGCTGCTGGCCACTGGCCAGTCTTTTCGCTAACAACTAGTTTCAACTTGCAATCACGACGGAACTTAATATTTGTTGAGTTGCAAGTCGAAACAAACAAGATGATCTCGATGATATAATCGAAAATAGCTGATGTATACATAATAAAAACAAAATAGATTTTCGATTACCTGATTGGTAAACGTAACTTGTTTTATTATTTACAGGTAGAGTTATCGTGGGAGTACGACATGAATGTACTAGAACCGCGATCCCTATGCATCCTGTGGTGTAACGACCGTCTGTACGTCAAGTCGGTCATTGTAGACCAAATGGAGTTACCGAGTAGAGGGTAATTTATTTTTTTCTTAGATAGATTTTCAATAAAACTACATTTTATACTTAACTTACATAATCCACGCCTATTATAGGCGAATAAGGAAGCGTTAGGCAGGGTGTATTGATCCCCTGAACAGTAGTCGGGACACATTTTATCCTACTGGTCAGGTTATTTTTTGGCCACCGAGATGATAGTTGGGTGCCACACAGGTGCTCCCGTGTGACATCCAGAGTAGGGAGCGCAGTTTTATACACTGCAAAGGATGATGGACCCGTATTCGGGTGGGCGCGCAAAGCAGGCTCTGGGATTTTAAGGCCCCGCTGTAACCCTTCCCCTGTCATGCGAGAAGCAGGAGCACCCAGGAATTTTTTAGTGGGTAGTCCCGGCGCTTTCTACACGCTGGAGAGTCCCACACACCCCCACGGCTCATGTCCCGGATCCGTGGGATGTGCGTAAATTTGCGTTTTTAACCTGGAATAAAAAACATAAAAAAAGGCAGGGTGTATTGACACCCACGTTTAGCCAATAAGTTAAGTCCATGTTAATACAAGGACTTTACTTATTTGGCGAAATATACATCTCTCGGTATGTATATCTCTCGGGCACGTTAATCGAAGTATTGCTATGTGGTATAAGAGCTACTTCCCATTACTATTCGCTATCTTATCCTTAAACTGAAGAGTTAAGCAGTTTATAAAAAAAAAAAAAAAAAAAATTGACATTTTAGAAAAATAACTCCTTTGTTAAAACTAAACCTAGTTGGGACCAATACCGGTCAAGGGCCACAGCATGGGTACAAATTTACCAAAAGAAAATAGATTTTAATCAAATTTTCGTTTTCCTCTTATCTACTTTCAAGTACCTATACAAGGTCATAAAAGATTACTTATGACCTATAGATCTATTACGTATCTTCTCCCTCCCCTGTTCCCAGTCTTTCTGGTTCTGGGGCCCGCGCAGTATGATTCCTCTTCCATTCAAATCAGTCGTCATCAAGCCATCCACTCCCTTTTGATTCATATCATCCATCACACCGTAAAGGTGCTAGATGAATGAATATATAGAAAAGACCATGTCGAGAGGCCGATTAAGGAATAGAGTGACATTCTAATCCATACTGCTCAAGGTATTGGCTCAGGTTTTACAGCTGCCCGCCTTCCTAACACCAACCCTCTTTGGGTGTGACGTGTTGGTGGTTTGCCCTCCACCATTCGGGTGCCCCAGGGTGCTTATTGGTCTACACCGGGCAATCTCCCATAGTCGACTTTTACTAGTTCATTGTTATTTGTACGCTCCCAGGCCAGCATAGAAGACCTATATAAAGACGATTTAGTATATGTGTTATCAAGTTTCTAAAACCAGTATTCACTTGCATTCCAGAAAGCGGAACGTGGACTTCACCAGCAAACTGTGTACGCCAAAGCGGGAGTTTGCAGAAATCCCCAATAGAGGCTCCGCAAGCTTCTACGACAACTGCGCCAGGTAGCCGTGCCATATCCAAGGACGACTGGTGTTTTGTGTACATAATTGATCACCATAGACACAAGGAGGTTTAAGGACCAGTCATAGACACTCAGTGCTAATAAACTGGTCGAGAATCGTCAGTGTTGTG
The DNA here is from genome assembly GCA_963931975.1 of Cataclysta lemnata. Taxonomy (NCBI): domain Eukaryota; kingdom Metazoa; phylum Arthropoda; class Insecta; order Lepidoptera; family Crambidae; genus Cataclysta; species Cataclysta lemnata. The sequence continues at coordinate 7,616,611 of OZ008343.1, forward strand.
ACTCAGTGATTTTGTTACAGGGTGAAGAAAGAATTCTTTCTCTAAATTATATTGTTGATTATTTTAGTGTTTATTCTATGTATAAGTATTTAGTAAATTTGATACTCGACAGTGCTGTATTTTTATTATTACTACCTACTCAGTTGTAGAAACCTACGGATTGAAATACCTATTCACAAGGCGACTTATGCCCGTTTTCACCATCAATCCCTATATTTTAAGGGACCCCTAACTAGTTTTAGGTGGTCCTTAATGACATTTTTCGTTTCACCAACACATAGGTGACTCTTAACGCCAAAGGGTACCCCTAAAGTTTGAGGGGCCGATGTTCGGCCCCCTAAAAATTAAGTGACAGTTTTATCGTAATATGTCAAGAACTGACAATAATCGATATAAACAAGCGTTGCTATGATACAAAGGTAATAGAGAATTTACTATGAGACCAAGGAACATGCCATACAGCTTTATAAATATTCTATAAAGTGTATAAAATAGACGGAATAAATCATTTAAAGATTTTATTTACTTTATAAATAGTTCCCAATATTTTTATTTATTGTATTTTAGTTAATTAACAAAATTATTTCACCTAAAAGGTTATTTTAATATAAAGTACGGTGTTTGTCATCACTAGTCTGTCACTTAGTTTGACAACCCCTAAAAAAGTGTTCCCTAGCTTGGTGAAAACGAATTTAAGTAAAGGGGTGGTTTAGGGGATCACTTTGCTTAGGAGATACCTACTTAAGTAATTGTTTAGGGATTGATGGTGAAAACGGGCATTAGTCTGTTTCTTTACTCATGACTACGGGCTATAAAAATAAAGAGGTATGGAATAAAGAGGAGAAGTTACTGTTTTCTACAGCACCTTCATTTACGCACCCGGTAAATAAATAGAGATAGATTTGCCCCCGATACAAAGCTAACTTTTCAGTTTTCTTCATATGAATATAAATTAAAAATATACTAAAGACATGGCTGAATGGGTTAGACCCTTTGCCCTCCCTAAAAATATAGGGAGACTAAAAAAGTACTTGGCGCGTTTCGTGGTGTCAGTCAGAGTTCTTTTCGATAATTCTAAAATTGGTTTAGAGTGGATTTTGTGCAGTGAAAGTGGTGTTATTTTGATGCACAAGCATCCGTGTTGATGGGCAATTATGCAGAATCATTGAAAATAAGTCTTGTGACATGTTTGATGTTGTGGTAAAGACCACTGTAAAAAGTGGTTTGGTCCACCTCATCAGGCACCATAATGAACTCTGTTACCATTAAATTCGCTCCAAGCATTCCCTAAATGCGTTAAAATGTGTGACATCCATATTTTAACATAAAGTTCATTTCATTCATACATTTCACCCACTTATTATTTCATAAGACTACAGATAAAATATACACTAAGGACATGGCTATATGGGCTAGACCTTTTGCCTTCCCTAAAATATAGGGAGAATTTAAAAAACCAAAAGAAAGAGTGTTTGGCGCGTTTCGTGGTGTCAGTCAGATCTATTTTCACTAATTCAAAAATTGTTACAGAGTGGATTTTGTGCAGTGAAAGTGGTGTTATTTTGATGCACAAGCATCCGTGTTGTTGTGCAATTATGCAGAATCATTGAAAATAAGTCTTGTGATGGTGTTTGATGTTGTGGTGAAAACCACGTAAAAAGTGGTTTTGCTCACTTCATCAGTCACCATCATGAACTCTGTTACCATTCAATTCGCGCCAAGCACTCCCTAGATGCGTTAAAATGTGTGACACCCATATTTTAACGTAATATTCATTTCATTCATAATTTCATCCACTCATTATTTCATGAAACTACAGATAAAATATACACTAAAGATATGGCTGTATGGGCTAGACCCTTTGCCTTCCCTAAAATATAGGGAGAATTTAACCAAAAAAAAAAACCAAAAGAAAAAGAGTTTTTGGCGTATTTCAAAGGTGTCAGTCAGATTTATTTTCGCTAATTTAAAAATTACTGAGTGGATTTTGTGTCGTGAAAGTGGTGTTAATTTGATGCACAAGCATCCGTATTGATGTGCAATTATGCAAAATCATTGAAAATGAGTCTTGTTGTAAGTTGTGAGTGAAAATCACTAAAAACTGTCTACCTCATCAGTCACCATCATGAACTCTATTACCATTCAATTCGCGCCAAACACTCCCCATATGCATTAGAGTGTGTGAAACCATATTTTTAGGTTTAAAAAAATAAAATTAAAGATATGGCTTTGTCTTAGATTCGTTTGCCTTCCCAAAAAAAAGGGGGAGTATTATAACAACAAATTAACAAATACAGTTTCATGACATTTAGGTTTTGAGGTTAGTTTGTTTTGCCTTTTGACAGTTTTGACAGAGCCTGGCAGACAGACAGAAGACAGGACGTCAAGACGGACAGACTTTTATTTACGTTTTAGTTTAGTCCAGAAAAAATAAATAAAACTTTCAAATCAATATTATCACAGACAATGAAAACTAATTAAATTGTATAACAATATACACCTCTAAAATGTCATCTGGAACATCAAAATTAGTACTTGGACTATCATGTGCTATAACTATTGGAATTGTATCTTATGTTCACATAAAACAACAAATAGACAGGCAAGTAAAATGTAGATAACTTTGTTCAGTTTATGGTTATCTAACTGCAAAGATTCTACTTGAACAAACATAATGGGGTTCCGAGATGGTAAATCAACTTTAGTCTAACCCGTTGAGTTTCTGTGTGTTTGTCAAACAGACATAAACAAGCTCTTAAATGCTTGACTCAAGCATCAGGCAAGCTAAAATATGTGTTTGACACAAAGCTTATTTACCATCTCGGAACCACATTTAACCCTAGTTTTGATTCATGAATTACAGAGGGAATCAAAATTTGACTCATGATTCTAATTTTTTAACTAAATGCATTGATTTCAAAAATTTGTACCTATTTCAGAGATAGAATGCATGAAGGAGTTATTAAAGATGTAGAAAGGCAACAAAGGAGAAAAATAGAAAATATATATGTATTGGAAAAACAAAATGAATTGACTAAACAACTTAAAAAAGAATTGGAAAATCAATAACAAGATTTACATAACCAAGAGTATTTATTACTACATAACTATTTTAATATAATTTTAGAAATTAGGTGTTGTTAAAATTTGATTGTTATTTCTTGTTTTCTTTTAACCAAGCCTCTAACATCACATCCTTAAGATTTAAATCTACACCAGTAGGTTGGTTGTCATTGATATCAATAAAATTATCATAATTTAATCGCTGTTTAGCAATAGCAGCTAAACATTTAAATGTTTGCGGCTCCCAGGATGCAAGATCTGATAATGACTTACGATCTAAAATTATATTGGCGCGATCCAACCCTTCTTTTAGGGTATAAAAAGTAATGTTATGTTGTTCACATGCTGCTGTTATTCTAGTCTGCCAAAGTTCAATCATATCTTCCTTCTTAAGTTGCCTGGCTTTTGTTGCATACACTAAAGCACGATGAACATTTCGTACAGCAACAGAATACAAGTTTCTGCGGCGACCAATATAATGTGCTGCTAATCTAAATATTCTTCTCTTCCTCCAGAACTCATCTGGTCCTCTGTTTCTTATATAATTTGTTAAAGTAAGGAAGACCATTTCTGTAACATTTAGGTTAGTTTAAATGGATGCAGATAAATCACTTTGACCAGCAATTTACTGAAGCCATCATGCATTTGGAAATATTTCACTTTCAATTGATTTAAGAAATCTAAACCTACTTTTCCACAGCTGAGAAATTCGTTTTTAACAAACTATTTACAAGAAAATAAACAGTAACAAGGCCACTAAATTTTTTTCTCCCATCAGAAGGTCACGGTAATTATCCCATACAGCCAATATTAGAATTCTTGGCCATATTTATTATTCATCAATACGTTCACCAAAATTGCAGCCAATGTTATTGCATCTCACCAACACAATAAAAACCTACAAGTTTAATGCGCCTCCGAGATGGTCAAGCGGCTTCGCATCAATCACGTCGACTTTAGCTTGCTTTAATCATTTTGATCGTCTACAACGCTCGCTTGAAGCTCGAGTCTTTATGAGCTTGATACGCGCTTGATTTGGTTTTAAATGTATAATTGTATAGTCTCCAATTCCCTATGGCCAAGCCTCTTGACAGGTGCTTCAAGCACACTATTTAGCAAGCACAACAGAAAATCTACGCGTGACGCGAAGCCGCTTGACCGTCTCGGAGACATATGTTTTTTTTATTAATAAAAGGCGAAGAAATCTTACCTATTTATCCAAATTTATAGTATTTTTCTTGCCTAATTAATAAGACATCTAAATATCTATTAGAGTTTAATTTCAACATTATATAAATAAATGTTAGAAAAATTTGTACAAAGATTTTGATGATCAGAAAAAGCATTCCCGCGTCAAGACCATAATTTTTCTAACCACCAAAATCTTTATCTAAATATCTATAATGAAGATCAGCCATTTCAACTGCGTCGTATTCTGTTGCTAGATAGAGTCACAAGCGAGTACAAGTACAAGTAGGCACAAGGATTATTTCGAATAGCAACACTGCTAACTGTCATATGTGTCAAATAAATGTCACCATATGTTTTAGACAACCTATACTTCTTGAGCCGCCAATCAAATATAATATTTATTGGTTATAAAGCGATTCCACTTCATTACAATTTGTTTTTCGCGACAGTAAAGAAAATGACATTTTTAAAATAATAAAATGTTTTTATGGAAGCTTGATAATAATATATACATAGATCTTACAGACTAGTTTTGTACAAGCGTGATCTACCGAAACGTCGGCATGCAAAAATGTTAAATACAATGATGTCAAATTCATAATAATAATAGGAATGTCAATTATAATAATGTCAGATATTTAGATTAGATCCATATTAGATTAATACAAATTAATATTGAAAATCTTAAAATGTCCATTTCCTTAATAGCAATGTCATGTTCAATTATTATCAAAGATATAATATAATAGTCTAATTACATTTTATTTTTAAAATATTCGTTTATACTATAATAACAACCCTGAATTAGCCAAATTTTAAGTTTTTTCCTAAATTGATTAATATTTAACTTTTTAATATCATTTGGCAATCTATTATAAATTTTTATAGCCATTGAATGACTGTTTCTAGAACCTAAGACTGTTCGCCTCGCTGGAATAATTAATTTATCCATATTTCTATAGCTGTAGGGACGAGGAACGTCACCGAAACGGGGAAATAAATCTGGATGATTCTTGACGAAGTTACACACCTCATAGATGTATAAACAGGGGACAGTTAAAATATTAAGTTCCTTGGAAAGAGGTCTACATAAAACCGAATTGTCCACATCATAAATGGCACGAATACATGCTTTTTGAGCAATGAGTAGTCTACTTATGTGGTACGAGTTGCCCCATAAAACGATCCCGTATCTCATAATTGAGCAAACATGTCCATGGTAAGCCTGAAGAGCTGTTTCTCTGTTTGCAGTTTTTCCTAATTTCAACGCGTATGCGTATGAATTAAACCTATTACACAGTATATTTATGTGTTCTTCCTACGTGCATATGTCATCTATAATTATTCCAAGGAAAGTGACTTCATTTGTTTCTTTGATATTTTGATTTTCATAAGATATTTTAAGGTCTTTCTTATTTCCGTTTTTGTTCGTAAATTGAATGGCTTTTGTTTTGTCTAAATTTACTTTTAAGTTATTATGTTTGATTCACGATTCATGTTTTAAGGGGTCCTAAGCAACATCACATCTGGATCCAAGCCAACCTTACCTGCACGTGGTACACCCTGCTAGCTAACAGACGAGGTTATGGCATCAGGCTAGCAACCCGGCACTATTTTGGGGTGCTGAATTGACCCATTCCGCTAGATGTTTTATGCTTTTTGTGTAACCTAGAGTTACCTTAGGCTCTGCTCAGCCCCTTGTGGGATAACGAGCGTGATTATATGTATGTCGTGGCCAAATCTTACACTTCATGATGTGGCCGACCATTTCATGAAATGGTTGCATTTCATGAAATGGCCAGCTAAAACTGACCATATCGTTGAAACGTCAACGTTTGATGATATGTCCATCCACGTTTGGCCATATCAGTAGTTAATGTTTAGTATATCTACGTTGCGCTCGTTTTTTGAGTGACTTAAAACGTAAAAATCTAGTAATTTGGTGTCGTAACGACATTTCACTTCACTTTTATCTTCCATAACAACATTACTAATAGTTTGTTTATTAGGATAATTGTCCGCCGCCATGATGCATCACAAAAACAAATCGAAATAAGCGCCTCTAACGGTAAATGTAACTATTTTACGATATGATTAAAAATGTTTGGCCATATCATGAAATAGCCATGCGTTTTGCTGTTCATATCGTTAAACGTTTATTCATTGGTCTGGCCAGACCATTATCATGATATGGTCAGTTTTTAGTTGGCCATTTCATGAAATGCCACCATTTCATGAAATGGTCGGCCACATCATGAAGTGATCAATTCTACGATTTGGCCACGACATGTATATGTATGTTAATGTTAAAGTAATTTTGTCAGTTGGCGACGCTAGAGTACGAATTGTTTCACGTGGGTAATCACTGACATGTTGACACGGCAAGCCCCGACGACCGAGCATGAACACGTAGACAAAAACTTGCCCACACTTGTTAAATAACTTTTTCATTTTGTCATGATTTCTTCAAAAGGCTAACCTATCATATTTTCGAAAATTCATTGTTCGAATATCAAAATTCCGAAAACGGTTGACCGAAGTTTTGAATCGCAGACATATTTCTTGACATAATATTGTATGTAATAAATTAATTTTCCAACTGTTTCATTTTCCAGAAAAACTAATTGCCGATTTTCAAAACTTCTTTTTTTCCTTTTATAGATGTTTTGTTTGCAATAATTTTGTATTCTAGATGTTTCAAATATCAAAGAAACGTATTCTATATTGTTTCAAACACACTTATTTATTTGCCAATATCGTGATATTCTACATAACCAACCAACCAACTAACTAAATAGGTCGAAATGAGTTTGTTAATAAGTTGGTTAGGTTAGGTTTGTACATGAACCAACGAACAGCCAGTAACTTGTGCTTTTACAGAAAAGTTTACAAGTTAAAGTTAAACAATATTCTATGTAATACATACTTTTATTTGTGTTTTGGTATTATAGAAATATTTTTTTTGGAAAATAAGTCATTTAAAATATGAAATAGTTATCAAAGGTTGAGTGAGATTCCGAAACATATAGAATTTGAAAAAATGCTTTTTTGAAAATCGGATTGTCAGCTATATGTCAAACGTTTTTTCGGTATAATGAAAATATGGTAAACAAAAAAGTGGCGAAACGCTTTCGGAAAAATGAAATTCGAACTAGAAAAATTCGGTAATAAGATAGGTAACCCTTTAAAAGTCCATAAGAAAAATGGCTAGCTTTATAGATAAATGACCAATTAAGTAATCTGTTCGTGAGGCGCTGTAAAAATAGGTATAAAAAATATTTAAAAATCAAGTATCAAGATAATTTTTCTCACTATATTCGGGGTTAACATATGAAAGATTTTTAAATTTACCGCCACGAGCTTGTGCCACGACTCAGTTGTCAGACTTTAAAACAAATCTTTTTTTATGTCAAACAAATCAAACAGACATAAAAAGGTCTGTTTGAACTTGCAACAGAATGAAAATGAACGAGCTTGACTCGAAGCCGCTTGACCGTGTGGGAAGCCCATAAGGATTATTATAAATGAAATGTATTTTATATTTTATAATAACTAAACATTATACTCCAAAAATAGGTTTATTCTGATATTTCTGAGTTATCATTACTGTTTTCAAAGACACTGCATATCTCAAAATTTTCAGTAACTGGCATTATATGCTTTATATCATTTCTTCTGCTAATTACCTTTATAGAATGTTCTTCTTTCATTATTAGTTTCAAAATAATAATCTAAAGTGGTAAATAAAGTAAAATTAGAAAGATAATTCATTGTTTGGTCCTTCGAGTTGTACAATAAAAAAAGTAATCAAAAGTACTGAAAATTTAAATTAGTAGATAAAGTTTATCTATTATCTGATAAACTTTAGTTAAAGCTAATTTATAACACACCTGATCATAAAGTGGACTGTCCTTCCTGGTCAGGGGGTGACATAAAACTATGATCTTACCTCGGGCGATAAAAAAGAAGCCTCTGATCGCAAGTTTGTTTTATCGCCCTTGGTATATAATCTACTATTAGAAACCTACTTTACAACTTATTTTAAACGTAATGTCAATTTAGGAATATTTTTAAGCATACATTGTTAGTGACAGTGTAAAACTTACTTCCAATATAACAATCAGCAAAAACATGGCAAAATGCACGTTTAGGGATACCATGATAATACGAGACATAAGTGGAGCACACCCATTTGTGTTGATCGAGTATGTGCCTAATTCCGTCAGATAGTTTGATATACATGACCCACTCTTACAGCAACTTTGGAACAACAATACATCCATGAAATCAATAAATTCTTCAAATTCAGTAGGTAACATCAAAAAAATTATGAATTCTGTGTATTTTTATTGACATTTTATTGTATATATAAGGCATCTGATGAATACCAAAGTACCTACTAAACGCGATATTCATGTTACCTTAATGGAACACTATCTGAATGTGCTGAATTTGTTTTCACTGTATCACTGCTTTGAAGTGCAGAAATATCCCATTCGTAATCACGAATCCTATCATACCAGTCTTGAGAAAACCAATCTTTATAAGAATCAAGCTGAAAAATAATAGCCACTATTAGATACCTTCATCATAGATGTATCTACCTACATATGATAATCTATAATACCTTTCTACGAACCCCACAGAGGGGTTTTCCTCTCACACTTAGCCATTATTCTCAATGATTGAGAGTGACGAGTAGACGAAAACAATAGCAATCGGCTTATTGAATAACCCCGCAATGTTCAACTAACAAAAAAAAGGTAGGTAGGTACTATAAACGTCAAATAAGTTTCGTAAACTGCTTACTCCACAGCATTTCAGGGACCACTGTATGGTATCCAGAAAATGCTTGTATTTTGGGACACTTCTATATGACTTCATTCCAAGGTATACATGCTTGGTAATTAATTCATGACATGATAGTATTTTTAAAAAGCACATAATAGCCGCCACGGCATTTATTATAATAATCCATAAAATACTAAACCATAATGGGCAGCACACGACCTTTGCCTTGTAACTGAAAAAAGTAATTACTATTATTTTATCTGAAGAAAGTCAATAATTTATTAGAAACAACAAGACACATACTCAATATTTTTTCCGTTAGCTATCGAATAGAACATCGTCAAGTTAGTTGGAAGCATTATTACTCCAGAGAGCAAAACGAATGCGTTAACTAAATCCATCCCAGCCAATATCAATATGTCGCCGACACCTGAAATCGGTTATAACTGATAGACGTACCTTCGTGATAATAATGAACAAGAACCAATCAAATGCAGCTTTTAATAAAAACTTAACAGCCAATCTGTATTTAGAAAATAAGTTGGAAACTAACTGAAAAATAATATCAACGACCACGCAATAGCAAACATGGATGTAAACCATAGGAAACACGTAGCCCACACCACAAATGGTTGGTTAGCATTGTTGATGTTCATTGCTACTAACAACAAAACACTTTGATGAGATAATTACACTATTAACACTATATATATGTAAGTTTTAAAAACCCTTGCCCCGAAATTATAAATTGTCTAAAACACGAACAGAAATTGAACCACAGACTAGCTTTCATAGAGGACAATAATACTACGGATACTAGCTTTATTGCTTATTGAAACGTCGCTTGGTGGAAAAGGTAACCAAATACCAATAGACAAGTAAGCATAGGACAAAAGAGGTAAACGTTCTTATTTAATAGGGTATAAACTAAAACCAATGAATTCAATAAACCAAATATTCAATTTTAGAAATGCCCTAAACACACTCACGTTATAAGGTACAGTCGACCAAATTGAATCGGGTCATGATTGCTTAAGATCATTTTCCTACAGTTACTCGATACAAAGTAGGTTGAAATTCGCTTAAACATACATTTCTTAAGTAACGAACCTAAGGGTCTAGCACGGGACGTGGACAAAACTCTCTCCACCACTTGACAGTGTTTAGTCTCGTGATTTAGTGGGAGTTAGAGCGAGATGAGTATATTTTCTTTTCCCTAGGGAGATTCTGTCCACGTCCCGTGCTACAGGGCCTGTTATCAATTTATTAGACACTGAAAGTCACAATTACAATTATTTATTTTATGTATGGTGACGGCAGAGTAGAATACAATTGTCACCATCCCAAATCTCTTCCGTGGGTGTCGTACAAGGCGACTAAGGATAAATCAGTGCTGAGGAATGGGCAGCAGCGTTCCTCTTATACTTGTACAACCTGCTTTTCATTACTGCGACTTTTTTGCCCGATAAATGGCAATAGGCTCGCCCCCTATTACATGGGACTTGACATAATTGGCGAAACGCGGGTGCTGGTTCACCTATGCCTACCCCTTCGGGGATATAGGCGTGATTTATGTATGTATGTATGTATGTAATTCAATTTTGTTAAGGACCTCGGAGGCGGTCAATCAGCTTTGCTCACTCATTCGTTTTCTGTGTTTCATTCTGTTGCTGGGTAAAACAAATCTTTTTTATGTCAAACAAATCAAACTGACATAAAAAAGATCTGTTTGACCTTGATTCAACAGAATAAAACACACAGAAAATGAACGAGTTTGACGCAAAGCTGATTGACCGTCTCCGAGGCCCATTATTAGGGCTTTATGAATTTTTTTCACACTACTACTTGACATCTGACACATAACGTCATTTTAATTAAACAAAATTGTAGAAACCATTAAAGGCCGAAATACTTGAGAAAGGCCAATGCCCAGCAGTGGGCATACGCTTGCTTCTTAGATACAAAAGAGATACAACTTAAAATGAGCGATATATCGGTTGCGATGATGATGATTAATTAGTAAATAATTAAAATCCATGAACAGGGATGTTTACCTATATCAAGCAAATGAGAGGCAATTACAATATAACTTTCTTATACGTTATTCAATAAAAAATAGTGGTTAGGTATAACAAACATAAACATTTATTTGTAACAAAGTTAACTTGAATTACTTAATAAAACATATAACATTTTAATGTAATTTCTTAAAAAACAAAAACATTTTTTAGTTTGTTTATAGTATTTAGATGACAAAATATACAGTTCAATTAAAAAACTAACGCATTTTAATACTAACTAGCACCATACTATTACTCGTACTATAATCTAGCATTAGAAGTACCGATCGATGCAAACCTGTAAGGTATTGTCACGATTTTACAAGTAGATAAATACAAAAACACAAAAAGATCCAAAAAAATTTTTTGCATCATTTGAAACTACCACCTTTACTTATGATAGATAGTATAAGTAAAGACATGTTTTAGATGGAAGACTGCATACCATTTCTCTGCCAGGATTTTTTTTATGGATTTTTACTCTTTGTCCGCTTCAGGCTGAGTAATATCGCCCATTTTCTTAACTTTTGGCGCCACATTGAATTCGCATCCAGTGCTCACAAGGATGTCTTCCACAGTAACACCGTCGGCAAGTTCGGTCAATGTGAGACCAGACTCTTTGTCAACTTCAAAAACACACTGCAAATAAAGCCTTATGTTAGATAAAAAAGGATGATGACACTATTATAGAATCACTGAAATAATGATTTATAATAATAATTTAGGATAAGGAGATTCGATAAAAATCACTTGTTCTCAGATTATACTTGTGATTGATATTTATTTTATATATAAAAAATAGAAAACTTAGCAATCCGCCATATTTGGTCAAACGCCGTGTGACGTCACTATTTTATTGACATTTTATTTGCCAATCAAAATCACTGTTTAGACTGACATGTTTTACCTAATGCCGTTACACAGACACCATTACTGTTTTGGCGGGAATATTTGCATTATTTAAAACATGTTTTTTCTATCAAAATCTATTTATTTTAGGTAAAGTAGATACGCAAAAACGTGGTGTAGATTTTCAAAATTAGTCATCATGCCTATTACAGGACTATTTACTTTGGAAAAGAAACATGTTATAACATCTCAATATGTTATTGTCTACCCCCACGCAGATACATACTATATACCTAGATACATAAATCACGCCCATTTATCCCCGAAGGGCAAGGCAGAGATGTATTAACACCGATGTTGGATATAAGATGATTAAATGAATTATGAATCAAAAGGGAGTGGATGGCTTGATGACGTCTGACTGATATGAATGGAAGAGCAAACATACTGCGCCGACCCCAGATAGACTGGGAACAGGGCAGAGAGAACAAGAAGTTCGGTATAAGATATAAAAGGTAAATCACGTACTTTCTCAGTAATAATCATATCGACACAGTTTTTGCCTGTCAGCGGCAAAGAGCATTCGGGCAATATTTTGTGGCCTCCATTCTTCGCAGTGTGCTCCATAGCCACGACAACTTTAGTTCGCGGCGCCGAAACCAAATCCATAGCTCCACCCATACCTTTTACCAGTTTGCCCTAAAACGTTTTTAAATTAAAAACCAACGAAATGTCAAAGCGAAGCACAAAATAAAAACATAAGAAATATAGTACCTAATCACTACAGGCGGTTACCTATGCAAAAATATAGTTAGAGTAGCAAATCGAAAACGGTAGCCAATATTGTGTTCTACAGTATTTTCTCAAATTTACCTACTGTAATGTTGGAAGGTACCTACAAAGAATTACATTACATTGCATAGAGCAACATAATAAAATTTTATTATTGGTCAAATTCAAATTCAAATTCAAATAGTTTATTTGCATATGGTCATAAAAAGTATCAACTTATTGTTGGTCATATAAAGAATTACTTATCTTATTTTGCCACACTTGACTACATTATCTGCAATGTTATGCAATTTCAAAAAGATAAAAGTATAGGTAGATACTACTGTGTACTTACAGGAATCATCCAGTTTGCTAGGTCACCATATTTTGAAACTTGCATGGCTCCAAGAATAGTGAGGTCAATATGACCTCCGCGAATCATGGCGAAACTATCATCAGACGAGAAATAAGATGCCCCTGTTAAAATACAAAATTAAATTATACTTTAATAATTTTTCATTCTTTATACCACACCTTTTTATGATACAAATTTATAATGTTACAAGGATTATAAAATAATCCATATTCACCAAGTTAGATCAGCCGGCATCTTTTATAAAGCTCTTAACATTTTACTTTATTACCTAATAAAAAATAAATAGTTATTTAAATATTGTATTATCTGACATTTTAACAACTTCTATTGAGTTTTTTCATAATACCTGGCACCACAGTAACAGTCTGTTTTCCTGCATTTATAAGGTCAGCGTCCACTTCATCTTCTGTTGGAAATGGTCCTAAACCAAGAACACCATTCTCCGATTGTAAAAGTATGTTCATATTTTTAGGTATATAATTGCTGGCTAGCATGGGCATGCCTGAAAATAATAATAATGTTACATTTAATAACAACCTAAAATACTCTTCGTCTCCCTACCCTGTTCCCAGTTTATCTGGGGTCGGCGCAGTATGTTTCCTCTTCCATTAATATCGGTCAGACGTCATCAAGTCATCCACTCCCTTTTGATTCATATCATCCATCACACCGTAAAGGTGCTAGTTATGAATTAATGTATAGAAAAGAGACAGAATGGACCATGTCGAAAAACCGATGAACGGAGAGAGTGATTGGAATGACAACATTCCAATCCATACTGCTCAAAGTTTTGGCTTAGATTTTAAAGCCGGCCCCCTGCCTGACACTAACCCTCTTTGGGGTATGCTGTTGTTGGTGGTTTGCCCTCCACCATTTGGGTGCCCCAAGGTGCTAATTGGTCTACACCGGGCAATCTCCCTTAGTCGACTTTTACGACACCCATGGGATGAGTCGGGGCTGCTGGCCGTTATTTACGTTATTTTTTCGCTCCCAAGCCAGCATAGAAGACATAAAATACAAATGTTTTTAATATTAATAATAGGGGTTAAAGTATGAAATAGCCGTTTTATTGTGATAGGTTTTTTTAATTGACATAGAATCTTCATGGTGTGAGGTTTTTGAATGAAACTTTTTTCACATGGTTTCTATGATCTTTTTTTTAAAAAAAATGTGAAACATTGGAATATCGACTTTCAATTGTTTTTGTTATTCACAAGTTAGACAAGAAAGATGGATACTGCGAAAATTCGAGTGATTTTTTAATCCGGCGCGGAAGTAACGCGGCAGAAACAGCCCGCAATATCAATGTTGCGTTTGGTGAGGGGTCTGCTAATGAACGCACCGTGCGATTTTGGTTTAAACGCTTTCGTGATGGAAATTTCGCCTTGAAGAAGAGCCACGAGGAAGACCGCCCAAACAGGTGAATAACGATGAATTAAGAGAGATGGTGGAAGCCGGTCCTATTCGATTTTAATTTTAACATTATATAAATGTTAGAAAAATTAGTACAAAGATTTTGATGGTTAGAAAAAAAAAATCGAAAAATTCCCGCCTCAAGACCATTGAGTTATAAAGTAAACTAGAGACGTTATGCCAAACAAAAATATTCTCCCAACTCGAATCTACCTACGGTGGCGGGGTGTGCGGGGCGAGCGGGCGAGCGTGGCATGGAATCAGTTATATGCTGCAGCGCTAAACAAACAACATAAACGCTAACACAATCAGCAGTCGATTATCGTCTAACCAAAGTATTAAAACATGCAGCGATGAAAAATGTTGGCAAAACTAGCAGTAAAACAGCCTCATGAATCGATCTTCACCATTATTGCTCCATGACAACGCGAGACCTCATATAGTACGAGAAACCGTTTTGACCCTTTAGGAGCTGCAGTTAGAAACCATTCGTCATCTTCCGTATTCGCCAGACCTTGCTCCAACGGACTACCATTTTTTTCGTGATTTGGACAATTATCTACGTGACAAGAAGTTTTCTTCCCAGTCTAGATCCTCAGAGTTCTATGGCAAAGGCATAAATGACCTTCCTATTAGATGGCAGCAATGTATAGATAATAATGGTAACTATTTTGATTAAATAAATTTGTTATAAACTAAAAAAGAAACAATTTAGATTTTCAGTAAAAAACGGCAATTTCATACTTTAACCCCTAAAAATTTAATATTAACGTCTATAAAAATACAATAACAAAACAAGTTTGATAGTAATAGAATTATTTATACATAAGCTTAGAAACTTAAAAGTATTTAGAAAGTCTTACAAATTTAATTTAATAAAAGGGTATGCCCATTTTTGGGCCCATTTTGTACACGAAGCAACATTGTCTCAAGCTTCTTTGAGATAAACGTTCAAAATTCTAAGCTGAGTAATTAGTTTTACTATTATGTATTATAACTTCTATTACGATTTATCATGTGCCCTATAAAGTAAAATAATAAAGAAAATAACGTTTTTTAAAACGTTGTTGTAGGATTTTGGTGGTTAGAAAAAGAATTTTTGAAATTTATTTCTACATTGCGAGGGTACCCGTTGGCTTACAACGTGAAGTGTAAAGGTTGGAAGAATTTCAGCAAGTTAATTAGTGTCTTGGTTGGCCGCGCGGTCAGGCACCTGCCCGGATAACAGCGGACGCGGGTTGGATTCCCGCATTAAGACCATAATTTTTCGAAATTCTTTTTCTAACCACCAAAATCTTTGTAGGTACTAATTTTTTTAATATTTATATGATGTTGAAATTAATATCGAATTGTCTAAAATTAGGTGCTTTCTACGTTAATTTATCTTAAACCCGACGAACTACAAAAAAACTGTTTTTAAAAATAGATTGTGCATTTCAAACCCTGCAAATCGAGGTATAAACCATACCTCGATGTATTGATTTATTATTGTGGTACAAAATTGTTAAAATGTGAAACCAACATCCTTACAAGATTAGGCATACCCCTAGTTGCTATGTTTGCCTCATGCCTTACCATTCTATGGGTATGAAAAATGTATAAGAAAATAAATTGAAATGCAATTTGGGCACACTTACCTATTCCAAGATTAGCATGCATTCCATCTTTAAATTCTAATGCAGCCCTTTTAATTATTCTCTCTCTCAATAAATCTGATGACTTCATTTCTTTCTGACCTTCCGGTTCCGTAACAGTTTTTCTTTCAATCCTTTTTTCAAATGTACTTCCCTTGACAATCCTATGTACAAAGATTGATGGCATGTGAACTTGGTCTGGGTCAATTTCATCAACTATTTCCTCCACTTCAGCAATAGTGATGCGTGCAGCTTTGCACATGGCTGGATTAAAATTACGGGCACTTTTCCTAAATAACAAGTTGCCATACTTGTCAGCTTTCCATGCCTTAATTAAAGCATAGTCTCCAGTTATAGCCTCTTCCATAACATAGGCTTTACCATTGAACTGTTGCACACTGCGTGGTGCACTCGGGATTTCAATCTGAAATTATTGCATATTTATTTTCCTTTTATTGCTGCAAAGTTCTTTTCATAATCACTTATCATTGAGCCCAAAGTAATAAGCACTTGAGTTATGGATACTAGATGATGGGAAAATATTAGTATACATAAATATTTGTAATAAGCATAACCATTACTTGAGAACAAATGTCTGTGGACATCACAAAGATTTGCCTCTACCAGGGTTTCAACCTCTTGGCTGATAGCCAGCAATCTGACCATTCAATCACAACTGTTATTAAGTAGTGTATAATAAAAATACATACATAAATCACGCCTATATCCCCGAAGGGGTAGGCAGAGGTTAACTAGCACCCACGTTTCGCCAGTTATGTTAGGTTCCATGTAATAGGTGGCGAGCCTATTGCCATTTATCAGGCACAAAAGTCGCAGTAGGTACATAGCTAGATGGTATATGAGGAACGCTGCTGCCCATTCCTCATCACTGATTTATCCTTAGTCGTCTTGTACGACACCCACGGGAGAGATTTGGGGTGGTGACAATTATATATATACCTTTCCCTTATCAGAGTATTTTATAGGTGCGCCGCCTTCTTGAATGAGAGTACCGTAACCTGTTGGTGTGAAAAATGCTGGAATACCTGCTCCCCCAGCTCTTATCCTTTCTGCCAAAGTGCCTTGTGGTGTTAATTCCACCTAGAAATTTTAAAGTATAATTACATTACACCTTTTATGAAAACAATTACATTCGCAATGTTAATATAATCATTTATTAATAGAAATGAGCTAGGTTTATTAAATTAAATTTAGCTGTGGAGAGTACATAAACTGTAACATCTTAACATTAATTTTGACTTCAAAAATCAAAATTAATGTTAAGATGAGGTAAAATGAGGAATCATGGAATAAGTAAAATGTAACAAGGCTTAAAAAAAAATATGGACTCTGTACATAGTTACCTCCAAAGTCCCACTTAAATATTGATTTTCAAACTCTGCATTTTCTCCCACATAAGAAGCTATCATGCGTTTTATTTGTTGGGTCTTCAACAATATACCAAGTCCAAAGTTGTCCACTCCTACAAAACAAGTATTTTAAATAGGTTGCCTGGCAGACATTGCTGCGTTGGCCTATCAATCAAAACCATTTTTAACATGTATCTATGCTATTCCTTTTGCAAATTTCTTCAATGTTTACTTCAAAGTGTTAAGTATCTATTTTATTTCACTGAATGTAAATTAATAAAATGAATTGTATATAGACAGATAACTTGCCTGCATTATTGGACACAACTGTAAGTCCTTTAACGCCACTGTTCTTTAATGCCTGGATTAAATTTTCAGGTATGCCACATAACCCAAAACCTCCTACCAAAAGTTTTGAACCATCTTTAATATCACTTACAGCATCTTTAAAATCTTTATATATTTTACTTTTATTGCTTGCAGTACTGTAATTGGCACATGCAAAAACCTGTAAAAGTAGCAGTACATAATATATATATGTAATAAATACTATATGAAATATCCAATGATACAAATATAAAAAAAATCATACCTTGAAGATATTAAGATTGGCTTTTGATACTAAATGGGGGTTAATTTTAAATAAAAAAATTCTTCTTAATGATGAATTAACAGCCATTTTAACAAGTTGCAACCTAAAATGTTACCTTAATTTATTAGATCTATTAAATTATATTTAAAGACTTCACGCATTTCATAATTCATATTAAACTCGCAACGCATTCACTTTAAAGATGTCTTAACATTAGATAGACAGTAAACATTATTCTTAGGGCATTTCTAACAACAACAAAGCGAATGAGCGCGGACGCAAAAAAACAACAACAATTTGCAAACGTCAAACTATCAGCTGATTAGGCAGATAAAATATCTTTTTTTAACACTCGTATTACCTATTTATTCGAAATAATTAAATAATTTAACGACAAAATTAATTTTAACACTAGCATGTGATGTGGACACACCTACTAAAATGATAAGAAACTACGACGACAAACACTTGTTTTACAGATCACAAGGTCAACTGGGACTGCTGATATAAACTATAAAATCTTTGCACCTACTCTGACTTGTATGTATAAATTAGAATATTAAGTAATTGTATATAAAATAAGTAGGTAACTACGTTATCTCTTATAAATAGTGTAGTATCGGATGATTTATTAAAATGTGATGTGCACCTATCGGATAAATAAAAGCAATCTCAATTTTCTTTTGCTTTTCTTCCCTGCTATTTAATTATTAGACAAAGTGGTATGACCGCCTGCACCTGCGCGACACCAACCAACCCTTTAGGGCTAGGAGAATATCATGGATCTTTTAACAGTGCTAGTGATGAATAAATGTATTGAAAAGAGACGGAAAGGACCATGTCGACAGACCGATGAAAGAAGAAAGTGGTATGGGGTGACAACATTTCAATCTATACTGCTCAAGGTATTGGCTCAAGTTTTATGTACAGCCGGGCGCCTGTCTGACACCAACACCCTCTTTGCGTATACTGTTGTTGGTGGTTTGCCCTCCACCATTCAGATGCACCAAGCTGCTTATTGGTCTACACTGGGCAATCTTCATCCTTTTGCGACACATTCTACGTTATTTTTTCGCTCCCAGGCCCGAAGGAAGTATAATACATAATACCTACCCATATAAATCACACCAGGGATGGACGGGTGTATTAACACCCACATTTTGCAAATATTTTTGGTCACCCATCCAATGACCGGCTTAGCAAACGTTGCTTAGTTTACGCAATCGCAGGGCGAGCGCTTTCGAGCCCTTCGTAGTATTAACTATACCTATTATTTATTTTCATAACTATGTAATCAGGTAAATTACCTTTTCATCCCACCATCTCGGAAAAATGGCGCGTTTTTGCTCTTCGATATCTGAGTGCAAAAGCCGTTTTTATCCTCTAGAGGTTAAGTAAATTTGAATTTAGAACATCGTGTGCAATGAGTTTGTGAATTCAAAACATCATTATACATATTTATTTCTACCTCCATGGTGCCGAAATTGTCATGCAACCTATTTTAATTTGTTAAAAACTCAGACTCGAAACCTTCTTGGTGTACTTTTTTTGTAATTTGCTTTGCGCACGCCATTTTCTTTTCACGTCACAAATTTGTTAAAACCTAGGAGTTCCGTGACGGTCAATCAGCTTGGCGTCAATCTTGCTTTAAACATTTTGATCGTCTACAACGCTTGCTGGATGCTTGAGTCAAGCATTTAAAAGCTTTTTAGGTCTGTTTGATTTGTTTACGCTAGCAACGGAACAAAAACATACAGAAAATCAACGTGCTTGACTCAAGCTGATTGACCGTCTCGGAACTCCATTAGGGACGGTAATTTTTATTAGGGACTTACAGGTGTGTCTGGATGGATGTTGCGGGTGTGGCTGGGTGGATGGGTGGATGGGTGGCTGTTGGAGGTGTGTCTGGGTGAATGGTGTTTTGAGGGTGTGTCTAGGTGAATGGGTGTTTTGTTGGTGTCTGGGTGAATGGGTTTTTGTGGGTGTGTCTGAATGGATGGGTGACTATTGTGGGTGTTTCTGGGTGATTGGGGTTTTTTTGGGTGTGATTAGGTGTTTTGTGGGTGTTTCTGGGTGATTGAGTGTTTTTTGGGTGTGATTGGGTGTTTTGTAGGTGTTTCTGGGTGAATGGGTGTTTTTTGGGTGTGTCTGGGTAAATGGGTATTTTGTGGGTGTTTCTGGGTGAATGGGTGTTTTCTGGGTTTTACTGGGTGAATGGGTGTTTTGTGGGTGTTTCTTGGCGAATGGGTGTTTTTTGGGTGTGTCTGAGTGGATGGGTGTGAATGTTGTGGGTGTTTCTGGGTGGGTGTTGAGAGTGTGTTTGGGTTAATGGGAGGGTGTTGTGGAAGTTTCTGGGTGAAAACAGAAACTGTTGTGGTTGTATTTTTTTTTTTGTATTTTGCAATTTCCTCGTTGGGGGGGATGAAAAGTTACGTGTTGCACTCGAGTGCAAAGATTTTTCACCTTGTGCTCTTTTGATTCCCTCGCTATCGCTCAGGATTCTAATTTTTGAATCACTCGCTACGCTCGTGATTCAATTTTAGAATCCTTCGCTACCTCGGTCATCAAAATTGAGCACGCGGTTAAAAAACAACTTTGCACTCACGCACAACAAATAACTATTAAAAGCATACTTACCTAGGCAGGTACTGAAAAACCGCTCCAATCTCCAGGCTGTATTATTATTATAGCAGCACCTAGGTATGTAAGTAAAATATGCCAATCAATTGAGCTATTATTTTATTTACAACTCACCCCAATTAAACTGTTCCGCGAATTTAAACTTTCTTTAAGTCTAGTTACCTTCTATGATTATTGAAGTGATTGGAGTTTATGCGGCGGTATTAGGCTCTCCCAACCATCATCCGGAAGATGCTGGCCCAGCAGGCGCACATATTGGCAGGCCATGGCGGACTTCTGCGAGAGCGTCATTCCTCTCGCAGAAGGAGCTAGGCGGCATAGCGCCAAATGGAGGACGACCCCCTCGCTGTTGCGAGGAGGCGTCGGAGGACAGGGCGACGAAGAAGGTGGTGGCACCAGACTTTGGCGTCCTAGTGAGGGCCTGCGGGTGATTGTCTGGGGAGGCGATCACCTGCAATGCACAGGCCCTTGCGAAGGTGGGGTACCGTACGGAGTTCCGGTACCCTCATGCCTCCGAACGGAGACGGTGTGCCTTAGGGCGAATGCCGGACAGAGTCGACGGGGATAAATGCACCACGTGCAACTCCCACCATTCTGTCCACACCGCAAGCCGTTGAATCCCGGGGTGGTTTAGTAGGTCGCGAGTCCACCATCTCGCAGAGTACAACATAACCCGGTCCCCCCCATGCCGATATATCCATGAGGATTCCCCCCGAAACAAAAAAAGGATTAGGTAGGTAGGTGATATTAAAAAAGAAAATCTAATTTTGCTTTGGGCCTGTTTGATTTAGGCGAGTTGTCCCATTTATATTCTGCGCGTGCTTGAACCATTGCAATCATATTACAATGCACTGAGTGAAATGTGACTCTGATACTGAAGTTAATAATTTCGTCTATGTTAGTGTTTAAGTTTACGAGTAGTAGGTACAATGTCCGCCAGTTCGGCTATTTATTATAAGCATTAAGCGGCAGTAGCACGTGCTGTGCTACTGTTGTATTCTGCTGATGTAGGTATAGGAGACATCTACATAGGCAGCATAATCGTCTTCTTCACCCTGCCCTGTTCCCAGTCTATCTGGGGTCGGCGCAGTATATTTCCTCTTCCATTCATATCGGTCAAACGTCATCCACTCCCTTTTGATTCATATCATCCATCACACCGTAAAGGTGCTAGTGATGAATGAATGTATAGAAAAGAGACGGAACGGACCATGTCGAGAGACCGATGAGCGGAGAGAGTGATTGGAATGACAACATTCCAATCAATCCATACTGCTCAAAGTTTTGGCTTAGGTTTTACAGCCGGCCGCCTGCCTGACACTAATCCTCTTTGGGTATGCAGTTGTTTGTGGTTTGCCCTGCTCCACCATTCAGGTGCCCTAAGGTGCTTATTGGTCTACACTTTTACGACACCCATGGGATGAGTCGGGGCTGCTGGCCTATTCTACGTTATTTGTTCGCTCCCAGGCCAGCATAGAAGACAGCATAATATTAACGTTGAATGAAATGGCGTTTGTTTAGAGATCTATAACATTTAATTCATAGTCATCGTAATTATAAATACTATTACAAAATATATTATATTTTTAACAGTTTTACTTACATTGCTTATTGCATTTATAGGTCCTAACTACATACATACTTTATTTTTAAATAAATTTTAATGGCCTATCGCTATTTTGTACGGACTATATATAACAGGATATAAATCAGAAAACGTGGATACTTTTATTCATATTAAATACCAAGACCAGTGCGGCATCTAACACCGCCGAGTCATATTAAACGTAGATAAAGTTAAACTTAAACGCTACAATCACGTTTATGTCACATCTTTAATTCTTTGCACTTTTGGATTATCAGCGTTGCACAACATGGCGGTTACTGACGTCCTATAATATGTATAATAATATTAATATGTATATTTATATGTATGTATCTTAATAATCCTTGAAAAAAATACATTAGGTAATAAATACCCTTCAATTTGTACCACTGTTTATCTTGATAATTTGCATCAGTTGAAATAAGGATTAAACACTGAATCATTTGTCTCGAACTCTTCGCAAGATGGTATAGTCAGCATCAAAAGTCGATTACCATTTTAGCAATAATAGCCACTTTGTACGAACAACTATGGTGACAAGGTACATAAGTGTTAATCTACTTATGATGGTGACCTAATATCTATTTGCTAACGGTCAATTTCAATATTCTATGTTACAATCATATTTCTTTGTGCCCCTAAGAAAAATGATTAGTATAGTTTAGATAACCACCAACTAACAACAAAATCTGGGCAAAAAATATCAGTAAGTTTACTGATTGTCGATAGAATATTCAAACTCCCCAAAGTCTAACAATAAAAATGCATAAACAAAAACTATGTTCTTTAATAACAAAAAAAAAACATCCGTTAGGGTAACTAATTTTTGTAGCTATGAAAACTAGGTAATATGTGAATTTGACTAATGAACCTAAGTAGAAAATATA
Organism: Cataclysta lemnata; assembly: GCA_963931975.1. Classification (NCBI taxonomy): domain Eukaryota; kingdom Metazoa; phylum Arthropoda; class Insecta; order Lepidoptera; family Crambidae; genus Cataclysta; species Cataclysta lemnata. The sequence continues at coordinate 7,639,854 of OZ008343.1, forward strand.
AAAGAAGTTAAGTATAATTTAACTACGTTTATTAGTATCATATATCCATCCTCAGAGCGTTCTTAATGAGTAGGTAAAGATAATTGTACTTAAGACTTCAATGAGGATTTTGTCGCTATGTTTAGGAATAATATGTAATAAAATATTAATAATAGGTAATAATATGTTTATAAAAGTACGGGATCAATTATTTAGATTCTCTGTTGCATTGATTCCATTGATAGGTGATTATTATTCAAAATAGGAAGTCCTTTTTCACAATGGTCAAAGAATATCCTATATCATCGCTCAAAGATTAGGTATAGTATATATCTATATTCACACTTTACATAGGCTTTCTACTAAGAAGCCTACGTAAAGTGTGATATAGGTAGGTAAGTTTCGTATTTGCAGTGGATTGGAGAATGTTTATACTTAATAAAATTTCAATACAAATTTTTAAATTACCTCCTATTTTAAAATATTTTTTCTTTCTGTCGCCCCGCATAGCTATTTATTTATTGTTATAAAAGCGATACCATACCACTATACCGGGTGATTCCGGTGGGGTTATGCAAGCCGATTGCAGTTATTTTCGTCTACCTGTCTCTCTCACTCATTGACAATAATAGCAAAGTGTGAGAGTGCCGGGTAGACCAAAGCAACTGAAATCGGCTTACATACCTAATACTGGTGTTTGTCGTTCCGTTAGGAAAATGAAATTGCAAACTTGGCTATTATAGACATTACATATAATTATTATTAATTAAAAAAACAAACTATCACATAATCTAAGTATTCTCATGGAATAGTAAGAAATCACCGGATTGTTGGAAACAAAACCAATTTTACAGGCCCACACATCAAAGGTATTAAATATAATTATAAAAAGGTATTAATAATAAATGTTTAATTTAAATTTAATAGGGTGCCTATTATACCCTTTATTAGTAGAGACTAGTTGTAGATAAACCTACCGAACTACAATTTTATTTGAAACCAATTTTCGGCATCTGGTACCATTGTAACTGGTGCTAAGATACCCATAGGTAAGGTAATCCTACATGGACATTACATTTACAATGTAGATACTTTTACTACAATTCGTTTGAGGATCATGTGGGTTCGAAATTTCGAAAATTTAATTAAATTATACTGCTACCTAAATAGTTATTATGATTTTTAAATACAAAAGTGGCACAACTAAAAAAGATTGGAAGGTCTTCGTCGCAACAGTCAGTTTTAATATAATATTCTTAGAATATATGTACTATGTTTCGATCTCAGAATACAGAACGTTTGTTCTGTATTCTAAGGTTTCGATGTATTTTTTTTTAATTGTGACGTTTTGTAAGTAATTAGTGATTTGTCATAAAAATATACCATTATTTTAATTCATAAGACTTATCATCATGTAACTATAAATGCATACCCTTACTATCACATTAGCAAAAAACAGAATGTCATTTAACTAAAAATGTTCGTTTACAATATTTTTTACAGACTACAGATGTTATTAGGGAATTAAATACTCATAATACATTGTGGGAACCAAAATGCTGCTCTACGATTTTTTAATAATGTATCACATGAAATACATAATTTACATATCTAATTATCATTACAATTTCATGAAATTTGTGACCATCTGCCAACTTAGGATGGAGGTAAAAATAAAAGGTGTCTTAGATCCTAACTAATATCTCAATAAGGCACATAGATACAATATAGTTTTTAACTCAGTCGACCTGCTCTGGCATCCGTAATAACCCCCCATAATTCGATTATAAACTCGTCTGTAAATCCGAATACTTGTAGGTCACTATTGTCAATTGCTTCGGCCAGTTGCATTGAGTTGGATCTTCCTTCTGCGAGGTCCCACATCTGGGACGCCAATTCTGAATCGTTGATACCCATGAACGACTCTAATATACCGTTGATTTTCTCTATACCTACCTTGGATTTTTCGTCCTGCTGAAAAAGTAAAAAAAAAGTTAGCAGGGGAATAAAAATAGTCCATCATTAACTAAGTAAATACTATCATTGGACTGTGATCATAGTACATTGTGCAGATTGCCATATTTTGTGATGGTAGTAATTATCATTTTCTATGATGATGATGATTGAGGAGTACGTACCTAAAGTGGTGAAATAATGTAATAAAAAAGGAATTTAAAATTCCACTGAGGTACTGATCCCATTTAGTGTTAGATAGATGACCGTGTTTTAAACGTTGCGATGTAACCGCCCGCGTGCATGTTTCGTCTCTCCGCATTCTAATCAATGCAATATATTTTATATTGAGACTTAACTACATGGCCGGCATACCGGTTGCGTGACACATCACGTGGCAATAAAAAAATGTCCGTTTTGAGAATGCCGATTTCGTGAAGTGCGCTTTGAGTGTATTCATAGTATTCTTTTGCTGACTTATTATGTAGGTTCCAGATGATTGTCTTGATGAATAATTAAAAATAGGTTTAATAATATTTGTACTTTAATTTAAAAAGACAATAGCCACATGAAAAAAAATATACGTTAGAATTATTAGAAACGCATGTTTGTTTCATACCAAATCATTTACAATAAGTGCAACAAGAACATAATTACATATTTCGATTAATATATTTACCTCATCCTCGATCGCTGATTGTCCATTAGCCTTGAACCTCAAAGTTTCTTTTCCTGAGCCATAATTCTTCGTCTTCTTGCCAGATCTAGCACTACTAGTTTTTGGTCCAATGCCTTCAAATCCACTTTTCAAGGGCTCTACGAGACGTATTATAAATGTGGATCCCAAAGGAATCTCCTTGAGCGCTTTCGCAACCTCATAATGTCGCTTGCCAACCATATTCTCTCCGCACAATTTCTCGATGTGATCACCAACCTGAATAAAAGTAATTGACTTAAATATAATACGTATCTTCCTGTTAAATTCAAAGAGGCACTTAACCGCTGACTTTTAGCCTTTGTTGCTTACTCTGAGGAGCGAGTATATTGATGAAAGAAACGAGTGCATTGCTCTAAGCTAAGGTGACACGAACTTAGATAACTTCGAAAAGTCAAAGTTGATAATTGCGACTTAGTACTTGAATACTTAAATCACGCATATTTACCACCGAAGGCAGAGGTATATTTACACCCTCATCTCGCTATGTTAGGTTCCCTGTAATAGATAGCAAGCCTATTGCCATTTATGCTCCCTAGGTACTGCGATTTAAGCGCCCTAGGTAGTACAACTAGGTAGTATAACGAGAACGTTGCTCCCCATTCCTTAGTTGCCTTCCCATAAAGAACATTACCATTCCATAAGGTTGAGTGGAGTCATCTACCTATATTTGTGAAAACACAATATTTATGTCTACTATTAATATAGTTACCTCTATGTGTGGTATCCTTGATACTATTGAACCTTCTTTTATCCTTTTAATAAAAGCATATCCCGCACCATTGTCTGTAATCGTTAGCCCTAGAGAATCTTCTGTCTTCACAATTTCAATTTCCTTCGGTCTACCTTTTCTATGTGCGAATATAAAATCTTCTAAGCCTATTTGACCACCAAGCAGCTTCTTCATGTCCACTTTGTGTGTGTTGAGTGTGCAAAACAAAATCTGAAACCATAGTAAAATGTTTGTTACCGATTTTTGGCTATACCAGCTTTATTGTGTAGCAAGTGTATACTAATCAAATTTGCCATGCCTGGCGATTGCGTGTCTAAACTCCGTGGATATTCTTAATTATTCCGTGATTTAGTGCGTTCGTGACAAGAGGGTGTTTGCTGTCATTTAGATATAGAAATGGGAAAATCATCCACTTTCGGTTCTACTTTCGATTTTCATATGCTACAAACACCAGTCCATCAGTGCATGCATAGCATACACGTTCTTTAATATTATTATCATGTTTATAACATTTGTGGTACCTTTGTGGAACACAATTGATTGTGAAAATGTTAGTCTATGGTACCTACCTAAGGTAACCTAACCGAGATATTTTATTCCAGTAAGTTTATTACTTTATTGACTAAACGATGAAATTTATAATGAAGGTTTATCCTAATTATGTACCTACTATGTACCTAATAGGTACATCACTCTCATGCATATAGCAAATCGAATGTGGAAACTTTCCAGGATTTTTTCTTACGATGTAATGTTTATGATAGCACAATAAAAAATAAATTCATTGCCTATCTTTTTTGTAAAAGTTTTGATGGCCACCGTACTAAAACACTAAAATAGATTAATATAGCCCGTAATAGGTACTCCCGCCCAGAAATATCTGGAACAGGAAAAGTTCCGATATAAATGGTTAATGCGGCTATAGTCGCCGTGAGTCCATGACACAAATAAGATATAATAGACTAAACACTGAACTTTGTAGCTAAGTATACCTACTTACATAATTTTATTTGCATAGTTACCTATGTTAATAATCATTATATTATTATGTATACAGCATGATGAGAATCGATTTTCTACTTTCACACTACGCCGCAGCAACCTAGTATAATTCATAACTTACATAATGATGAATAAACGCAATTTAATAGACAACAACACACACTGGGACTGATATTTTTCGAATAAGCAATAAATGTATCTAGTCTAACATCTAAACGATTCTTAAGTTGATTATCAAACAAATATAGTATTAAGCAATTTTACGTTAAATCCTTTTGAATGGGTATTATGAATAGATAGTATGGTGAATTTGTGACCACTACTTATTCATTAAATGCAGAATACCTAGGACATTATTATCATATTACATTACTTTGGTTCTTCTAAGGTTGTAATGGCTGTGGTTCAAGGATACCGCGCATTAAAATTGTTTACCCACGTTCACGCAATAGTGTTTGATTTGAAGCTGGTATTCTGTAATATAAGCATAGGTAGGTACTGATGTAGATATAGTTCAATGGCATGCCTACCTATACAAAATTTTAAAATATCCAATCGATAATCAACCTTAACTTGTTTATCGTATAGCACTCTTCTGAGTGCAAAAGACATTCTTGTCTTTTTTAAAGTTAATGATTATTATAATATTTTGTTTATTTAAGTACTAAATACAACTAAATACTGTAAGTACCAGCACTGTTTAAAAAGACCAGTTTTTCGAGTTTCGAACCCAAAGGGCAAAACGGGGCCCTATTACTGAGACTCCGCATTCCGTGCGTCCGTCCGTCTATACCGTGATAGACGGTTAAAATCAGTTGAAATGTTTACAGATGATATACTAATGAACTGAAAAATTGGCTGGTTAATGTGGATAGATATGGACTTTGATATTTACCATGTAGGTAGGTAGGTACGGTATGGTATGTATGTGCGTGCGTATTAGGAACTTTACGTAATTACAATATTGTAAGTAACAAAGATTTTGGGGTTAGAAAAAGAATTTCGGAAAATTATGATCTTGAGGCGGGAATCATAATTTTTCGAAATTCTTTTTCTGACCCCAAAATCTTTGTACTAAATTTTCTAACATTTATATAATGTTAAAATTAAAAATCTAATATTGTAAGTAACGTCAGGATTATTTTAAATAAGTACTAAGTACAGAAATATTTCTTTGTTTTAACGTGATGATGTATTGAAGATTTATATATTAGTAATAACAAGTCGGGTTAAAATTAATAGAACATAATATGCAGCCGGCCGCCTGCCTAACACCGACCCTCTTTGGGTATTATCATGTAAGAAATATTAGAATTCATTTTAGTGCTCGCTCTTCATCCAAGTAGTACGTTCATAAAAAAAAAGCACCAAAAAGTTTTTACAAATGATTTTCGCATGGCTCATTCACTGGAAGGTCCTTGACCCAAAGCAGTAGGTTATCGTGCAAGCCCGTCGGCCACCGGAGCGTGTCAGCCGTGGCACTTGCTGCGCCAATTCATACGAGACTGCGCCCCTGGGACGATCCACTTCCTGACTGCTCGCTGTTCGGCCGTGCGTGATTCCGCACACACTTGGTGATATTTTGAACGTACTCACATATATTTAACCAGGCTTTATAACTTTTAAAGCTAACAGATTCTATATTTACATATGCGCATGTTAACTCACGGCCTAAGGTCACATGTAGCGGCCAGCCAGTCACCGGGAACTTCGCAGTAATATGCTAGATGAAATACCAGGAACGCTGCAGCCCATTCCTCGTTATATTATTGTTAACTAACTCCGTGTACTATAGGTACTAATACTTGTCTATTCCAACTTATAATATGTTAACTTACTATAACTTGAGATGAAAGCTACCAGCACACCATGGACCCACCGCACGGGCGTCGGGTCCATAGTGTGGCAGAGAGGAGAGTCAGTGGCAGCGCTTGGGACTTGTGACCCAAGTGTAGGTTTAATGGGGCCCCTTGACAACTAGTTAACACTCACCTTCACCACCCTAACCTCTCTCTCTGCTGAGCCAGTCAGGAAGTCTCGACAATATCAAAGTCGACTTATTTTAACAACTGCCGTAATACCAAATTACAACACAAAAACGTTAGAAAAATAGTACAATAATTAGCGATTCTAACATTATAACTCTTTAGGTGCGCTTACACGGGCAACTAAAATTGCTTAATTTCTGTCAATACTCGGCAACTATACGTCACCCACGACCACATCAAGCAATTTAGGGCGATAGCAACATGTAACAAACAACCTGTTGTTATTTCCTTGCCACAACATCCTACTAACATTATAAATGCGAAAGTTTGTGTGTATGTTTGTTACTCATTCACGCAAAAACAACAACACGGATTTTGATGAAATTTGGCTTACAGACCCTATGATCAAGAGATCAAGACAATTTTTTTTATCCAAGAAAGTTCAAAGCAGATAAAGTCGCAAGCAAAAGCTAGGCCTGGATAAAATGAAAGTCGTAGGTAATAAAAAAAATATTTATTTACTTAAATATTTTACAAATTACAACGAGTAGTTTAATCTAAGTTAATGTCTATATATTGTCGATACCAGTGTCGAGAAAATAATAACGTCATATATCGTTTAAATTCTAGTTTAGTTGATATTATGTATAAACACAATAAACAGTAGTTATAAACTCTACGACAGCAATATTCTATTATCAGATCCATTTGGAATAGTTCTAATCATAATCACATTTTCTTCGTTTTTATTAACAACGTGAGATTGCTGAGGGTCGACTGAGTTTATGTCAAAATTTAAATAAGTAGATTCAGCACCTTGGATAGCAGTACCAGCAGGGGTATGCTTGGCTTGGTAGGAACTGGGAGAAGTAAATGTTTGTATAGGATTATACTGACTGTAAGATTGAGCGTCTGGAGATTTTGAGTCATTATTGTTTTAAACCTATTTTAGAAGATTTTTATGAATAAGACTGTTAGTTGTTAATCGGGGAAACCGGCGGAGGAGTAAGTATGGCATGGTAGGAAAGGGGAGAAGGCGCAGCAGGCGAGGATGTGTTTTAGTAGCAAGAATTAGAAGAAACGCTCCGCGAATACTGTGTTACTGAAGAACTCTTTCTGCTGTTTCTTTCATCATAATATCCCATATCAGCTTCATATAAGATAGTAGAAATCTTATATTCTACTTGGTTACGCACGTACTGGCTATAACTCAAAAGTTTTTCGTTCACGTGTTCTCCAAATGCTAACGATTTCCGAGGTAGCTTCTTTTTTTTTACTTGATCAATTATTTCACAAGCGTTTTGATATTGAATATCATCATTATGAATCTTCTTTTTTTTGGCCTGCACTAACTGCGCAGATGATGGTAGCTGGGAGTCGGTTCCAATCGTATCATCAGCAGATATTTCCACCTAAAAGTGAAAGACCTTTTCAATAATATGTCATGTACAACCATCGGTTTTCATCTTTATAGAATTGTATTTTTTACAGCTGCCCACAAATGCATAAGAGTGGAAGCAAAGCAAAAGATTGTGAAGATATTTGGAACTTTCCCCATTGCTAGGGTTCTATCTATGGACGTTCAGCACTTGCGAATCAAGAGTCCTGATTAAGATGAGACTCGCTTATTTAGTTATAAAAAATTCTACAGGGCTGGCTTATTTGCTTATTATTTATGTTGTAGATGCAATTTACAGATTTTTGTATGTAAATGTAAGTTGTCAAGGCAGGATATATGCATTGCGCTGTATGTTTACATCACCAGCAACATTTGATGTTGGGGAAACCGATTCTAACAATATAATACCTGGAGGAGAGTGGAGAGAAGATTATAATAAAGATGATTTAACTAATTCAGAAAGACAGTCAAGAAATGCATCTACCAAATTAAACAGAGATTGGTTTATGCACTTTTTTAAGTCTGAATGCGAGAGCGTGACACTTTAATTTTCCTATTTAAACTAATTTCCTAGCAAACATTTGACGCAACCACGTAGCCATGGCAACCAGTGTCTTACCTGTATACACTTATAAGCCATTACCAACATTTATTTTGGGTTTTAAGCAAATTATACTTTAAATAACATTGAATAGGTATATACATACCTCTGACTTCGTTTCAGTTACAAGCACAATATCAGCTTCTTCTGAACCTTTTAAAAACAACATACTTTTAAAAGCAAACCAATTACTGTCTTGGGATGAGCCACAGTCACTTTTATGCTTCTTCTCCATTTTCTTTAATTCGCTGTTAAAGTAAGTACGTAAATTTTTAAATTTTTTTGCTGCCTCTTCGTGAGATATTTGGAACTGTCGGCCAATAACAGTCCATTCGTCTTTTTTTAGAGTGCGATCTTTGTAATCCGCTCTTTTGTTATCCCATAAACAAACACGTAAATGAACTTCATCTATAAAGTTTAATATTTTTTCATTATTCCACGCCATTTTTATTCATCCACGCCACGAACTTACCACTACGATACGACACACTAAATGAATGAATAGCAGTGGCTCGTTGCGTTGCGTGGCTGCGGCAATCTCGCCCGCCCCCTGCCGGCCTGTTTCTCTCGCGAAAACGAGACGTAGTTATACGTATAAACGAGATAGAAAGAAAATTACTAAAGATTCCCAAACCGATTGGATATTCAGCAACTCCTATTCGTGACATTGTGAAATGTGGAATAATGGAGCAACTAGAAGCAATATTCCCAAAACAATTGCCGCAATTTATCGTGATTGCTCCAGATTGCTCCACTTAATTGCTCCAGCGACAGGGGTGTTGGCAATTATTATATACTTCTCATATACCTATGATTTTCGTAAACATTGATATTAATGATATTGCAGTTAATGTTTATTCTCAAAGCCACTGTCTGCCTGTTACATTTTCACTACTAAATTATACTGACTAAATTCGCTACTACAATACAGTTGGGAATATGTTCCTAGAGGTGCGATAAAGGCTCAAGGCAAAAACTGCGATAGAAAAATAGGAAGTAGGTATGTATTTATTTTTAGATAAGGCCATCATTGATGAGTTTTACTCAACTTTGAATTTTAATAGTAGGTGGTCGTAGTTATATAAAGTAATTAACGTAGTGTGGATGTGTACATAAATCGATATAGTAGGAACAATGTAGGATACATTATCTTAAGCTAGAAAAATACCAAATAAGTACCATTTGCAAATAAAACAGGTAACTCAAATTGTGAGGCGTTCCACACCCCGTAGAACTTACACTAGTAATCACAATTTAGCGTCTTCTACTTTATCCATACATAAAGGTTTAATAAAACTAATATGTAAAGAGCATCATAATGTTTATGGTCAGACAATCATTTAATTTAGTAAGTCACAGCTTACTTGCATTATCTGATAGCGCTCGATCGAAGGTCATGGTATTAAGGTCACTGGTACGACATTGTATTTTTCCATATTTCTCCGCCCCCGCACACAGACGAGCCGAGCACTCAGCCTGTGAAAATGCTAAGGACGCTCTTTCAGTGTTTCAAGGTGAAATTAACTTACTACCTACTTACTTAGTTAATTAGAATACTAGCGACTACATACATACAACAATTACATCAAATGAAATATGAATAATAATCATTAAATTGGTTCTTTTAAATGAGAATTAATACACTGAATGACTCGGCAAATATTGTTTTGCCCTTATCACCAGCATACCAGCACCATATAAAGTGCAATCCAGCAAGGGGGTGAAACTAGATCATAGATTATCGACAAAAAACATAGAAAAAAAAATTTGAAAAATTATTGCAATTTTATAAGATAAAATAAATTTTTAGTCATTATACAGGTTGGAAAGTTGAGAAGGGGCAGTAAGGGCAGCTACCATAGTCCTTGCTGCCACGCGAAGATGGTCTTAGGACACCTCACCCAACTTTTTGAGCGATGACAATCGACATTCACAGAGATTTTGGTGGTTAGAAAAAGAATTTGGAAAAATTATGATCTTGAGGCGGGAATCGAACGCGCATCCTCTGCTATCCGGGCAGGTGCCTGACTGCTCGGCCACCCAAGACACTAATTAACTTGCTGAAATTCTTCTAACCTTTCACGTTGTAAGCCAACGTAATCCTACCAACATAATCCACTTTTGTTTCACTAAATCATATATATATTAAATATGATTTAGTGAAACAAAAGTGCATTTTTTATTTTATTTTAATATTGTCCATCGCAGTAGAGACTTATTACACAAAACTACACATTTTTTAACAGTATCCATCACTATGTTTATAAACATGAAATAAAATGTTTATTTATCATCTTAACTGTAAAATAATTTAATGTAATCGTAAAAATCATCGTAAAAAAATTTAATGTCCATAGATAAATTCAATCCAATCCAATATCATAAACTTTGGAGTGTTTGGCGCGTTTCAATGGTGACAGTCAGTGACAGTTTCACAGTGGATTTTGTGCAATGAAAGAGGAGTTATTTTGATGCATAAGGATCTGTGTTGACGTTTAATTATTAGGAATTATTGAAAATAAGTCTCGTGATGAGTTTGTTGTTGAGAATTTTATAGTGGTTTTCACCACCTTGTCAGTCGCCATCATGAACTCTGTTACCATTAAATTGAACAAAACCACCACCACCTTGTCAGTCGCCATCATGAACTCTGTTACCATTAAATTCGCACCGAGCACTCCCTAGATCCGTTAATATGTGTGACATCCCTCTTTTAACAAAAAATAATTTTCTTTTTATTCATTTGACACACATGAATACAGACTAAATATACTTAGCTGTATGGGCTAGACCCTATGCTTCCCTAAAAATATAGGGAGAATTTCCAAAAAAAAAAGAATTAAAAAATATACTATTACGCACTAGTACGTAATATATTATGCACTTGTTACGTAATATGCTGCATTATGAAACTTAAAACGATGTAATAAGAGTCAATTTACGAGCAATTGTGTTGAAAAGTTTATTTCTACATTGCCAACGGGTACCCGTTGGCTTACAACGTGAAGTGTAAAGGTTAGAAGAATTTCGGCAAGTTAATAAGTGTCTTGGGTGGCCGAGCGGTCAGGCACCTGCCCGAATAGCAGAGGACGCGGTTTCGATTCCCGCATCAAGACCATAATTTATCGAAATTCTTTTTCTAACCACCAAAATCTTTGAACTTTACTTTTTATTCAGCGAAAATCAAAGGCCACAAAGCCACAAATTATCAAAGGCCATGCTTAATCTGTGTGTACCTATAAATTAATTTTCACTTATTATGCTCTGAAAGTGCTTATTTGTGCAGGATATAGGCTGCACAAAATCGAATTTTGTGCTCTAGAGCATTAACGTATCTACTCATAAATGTGTCTATATTAAGGCAAAGAAAATAAGCCATGCAGCCAAACACAATAAGAAATTCAGATATAAAATTTGTTATTTTATTATTTACTTAAATTTATTTGCCTAATGTGTCTTTAAGACATAAAAGATATTAAAATTTTAATTCAATTAGGTACGGTAGGTAATTAAATTAATTTAAGAAAATTATTATTTCAAAATTAATTTCATACTTGGCTGTATAGGTCTGCAACCCAAGCCTATATCAATGGGAAAAACAATTTCCTTCAGTATTCAAAACTGTACTAATTTTAGTTTGAATTTTAAAACATGTTATGATAAACTACTGTTCTATTTCCTCGCAATCGAAGTGAAAAGCAGAGTTTCTAACTCGTCCACGATTTTTATCCTCGACATTACTATCAGTCAGTGCTAATAGTCTCGGACAAAAATGACTCGTTTTGTGCACTTGATGGAAAATCTACTATTTCATCCCACCATCACGGAAAAAGCGTTTTTGCTCTTTGATATCTGAGTGCAAAAGCCGTTTTTATCCCTAGAGGTTAAAGTAAATTTGAATTTAGAACATCGTGTGCAATGAGTTTGTGAATTCAAAACATTATTATACCTATTTATTTCTACCGCCATGGTGCCGAAATTATCATACAACCTATTTTAATTTGTTAAAAACTCAGACTCGGAACCTTCTTGGTGTACTTTTTTTGTAATTTGCTTTGCGCGCGCCATTTTCTTTTCACGTCATAAATTTGTTAAAACTTAGGAGTTCCGTGACGGTCAATCAGCTTGGCGTCAATCTTGCTTTAAACATTTTGATCGTCTACAATGCTTGCTTGATGCTTGAGTCAAGCATTTAAAAGTTTTTTAGGTTTGTTTGATTTGTTTACGCTAGCAACGGAACAAAAATATACAGAAAATCAACGTGCTTGACTTAAGCTGATTGACCGTCTCGGAACTCCATGAGGGACGTTAATTTTTATTAGGTACTTACAGGTGTGTCAGGATAAATTTTGCGGGTGTGGCTGGGTGGATGGATGGGTGTTGGAGGTGTCTGGGTGGATGGATGGGTGTTGGAGGTGTCTGGGTGAATGGGTGTTTTGTGGGTGTGTCTAGGTGAATGGTTTTTTTGTGGGTGTCTATGTGAATGGGTGTTTTGTAGGTTTGTCTGAATGGATGGGTGAGTTTTGAGGGCGTGACTGGGTTGAAGTTGTGGGTGTCTGAATGGATGTTGTGGGTGTGTCTGGGTGATTAGATATTTTGTGGGTGTTTCTGGGTGAATGGGTGTTTTGTGGGTGTGTCTGGGTGATTGGACATTTTGTGGGTGTTTCTGGGTGAATGGGTGTTTCTGAGTGAATGGGTCTTTTGTGGGTGTTTCTGGGTGAATGGGTGTGTTGTGGGTGTTTCTGGGTGAATAGGTGTTTTTTGGGTATTTCTGGGTGAATGGGTGTTTTGTGGTTGTTTCTGGGTGAATGGGTGTTTTGTGGGTGTTTCTGGGTGAATGGGTGTTTTGTGGGTGTTTCTGGGTGAATGGGTGTTTCTGGATGAATGGGTGTGTATTTCGGGTGTGAATGTTGTGGGTGTTTCTAGGTGGGTGTTGAGAGTGTGTTAGGGTTAATGGGAGGGTGTTGTGGAAGTTTCTGGGTGAAAACAGATACTGTTGTGATTGAATTTTTTTTTGTATTTTGCAATTTCCTCGTTGGGGAGGATGAAAAGTTACGTGTTGCACTCGAGTGCAAAGATTTTTCACATTGTGCTCTTTTGATTCCCTCGCTATCGCTCAGGATTCTAATTTTAGAATCCTTCGCTAGCTCGGTCATCAAAATTGAGCACGCGGTTAAAAAACAACTTTGCACTCACGTACAACAAATAACTATTAATTGTAATTTCTTAAAAAATACAAATAAATTATTTATGCTAACACCAACCATTTCCTTCAAAATTACTCAATTTTAAAGTTTTTTAAGCCATCGAACGAGGTTCGTGCGTAGATGTCGCGGCTACTCGTTGACAATAAAAAGGGAATGAGAATGCTAAACTTTAAGGATCACTTAAATTGTAATACCTACTTGTATAGGTACTTGTTCCACTAATCCGCGAAGAGATGGACAGTGGTGTATTAACCCACATTTCGCCAACAATGCTTGATCCCATGTAATTGGGGGTGGTACCTATTACATCCTCCATCTCCGTAACAAGAATGAGAAATGAGTCTTCATCAATCATTTTCACCCCTTTATCGTCTTGGAATACACCCACAGAAGATATAGGGGGTGATAACAATAAAAAAATTATTCTCTTTTGTTTGTAGACACCATACGTCGCTAAAAATAATTCCATCAGAAAATCCGAGAGACAACAATGAAAGCATGTCAATTTATACAGATGAGTGACTTAACTTTTTACTAATTACCTACCTTAGCCGTCGCTACATAGACCCTGAATGACTGATTTCCAATGTAGCTAATTTCACATTAGGTTTCTCCCCTGGCTCGCTTTCGTTTGAGAATTTATTCCGTGCAATGAAGTAGGTACCTATAAAGCTAGTTTTACTATAGGTAGGTGTTTATTAAAATGCTTCATTTTGGAATACGCATTAAAAATAAGTAGGTAAGCGGCATAGGGTCCGCAACGATTGTGCGAAATACACATGGTTGATGAACGATTTGTCGATTGAATTATTTGCCGACCAACTATAAGCTATGGAAACTATGTAGATGCCTTTCATAAACAGCACATTCTTTGGGATTAATTTAATTTATTTCTCTATGGTGTCTAGGTACCTATACCTCGGACCTATACGTTAATGTCATAACTGTGTTTCTAGGGAGAAATATATACATTTCAACTATGCTAGGTCCGAAGTAATCGAATGCTACGATTGCTACGTATAATAAATTGTTTATCGAATGACTAATAAAATCGATCCATAAGAATACGAGAATGAGTCGATAATTACTTAGATCTTAAAACACATGTCTCATCCGTCACATCATACGTATTTAAAATAGTCAAGTTATTAGTGTCTACCGACCATTATGTCAGTTTTCCGCTTTACGTCAGATTTTTGTTTTGTTATTGGTTTGTTTTGTAACAACATTTGAGTATCATTAGTACAATTGTATTTATCATAATCCGTTTCAGCACCATTAATAAATTTAAAAAAAAACTAAATTTTATAAATTTACTCAAGTAATCATATCTAACTTATCAAGCAACATAAGATAACGTTAATCATTTAGCTGCAGGTATCGTTATTAAGTCTCATTAAACAATATTAAGCCATAATTATCAGGAAATACAGTTCTTTATCTAATAAGTAGTATTGTAAAGTTACATACAACGCAATCAATTATTTTGTTTATTCCCTAAAATCCCAGTCCCGGAGGACTCCGATTAATTTTTATCTGAGTAAACTCTATTGAGCTTTAAATTACCGTCAGCAGAAGAGGTAATAAATCAAAATGTAATGGTAACTATTAGAACACTTCAGTTACTTTGTGGATTAGGCTAAATAATAAATTATTAACACAATATGTAGTTCCTTTTTTCAATATGGAAAATCTAAAAACATACAGAAATTCTTACATGGAATCATCAATAATTTCAACAACCTTTCACAAAACCAGTCACACTTTTAGGAATTATTTTAATAATATTCTATTTAAGGGACAGTAATCAAAACACGAAACCGTTAAAGATACTGGAAAACTAGCTTAGGAATGATTTTTAATGAAACTCCATGGCGCAGTGGCTTAGCGCGCTCGGCCTGCGATTGCGTAAAACTACAAACTTCGCTATAGCGTACGCATTGGGCCAGCATAATAGGTTATGGCCCATTTTTTCTATATTCTTCCATCCATAGGAAAGGACTGGGTCCTGGGAGTCGAAATTAATGGGCTGGTGTGTATAAATAATGATGATTCTGAACTTTGGATTATTATTTTGGTCATAAAAAATTGCTAGTTCACCTCTGCCTACCCCTTCGGGGATATAGGCGTGATTTATGTATGTATGTATAAAAAATTGTAATAAGTACACTGAAATATGTCCGATTCAATGTCAATGTTTTTATCAAATCATTGACATTGAATTGGAAGAAAAAATCACATAAATTACAACACTAAAATAATTTTTCCTCAACAAACGGGCCAGTGCAGACTAGTGAATCATAGCAGATATGCACTAACATAATGTTGGTATATATACCTACCTAATATTATAGGGCAACTATTTAGTCTTACGAAATTTAAATACATAGCATTTAAACTTTTTATGTAGACAGGACCTACCTAGTTACAAGTCGAAAAAAATATGAAATCATTTTTATCACCTTCAGAGATCGCGGCTCTCAGATTAACACATTTCAGTGTTAGGTATATTAAGAAGGTTTGTCCAGGGCATAAACCCACAGATATATCAATATAAGTGCATAAACCTAATACAATCCAAACAAGCTTAGTTGGCCGATGTAGGTTATTATTATAGTAGGTAAATTCAATTCTAAAGAATACCTACTCAGCAAATAACTTCATTATTTTAACTATTAGCCGTGTGGTGACGGCAGAGTAGAATACAATTGTCACCATCCCAAATCTCTCCCGTGGGTGTCGTACAAGGCGACTAAGGATAAATCAGTGATGAGGAATGGGCAGCAGCGTTCCTCTTATACTACCGTCCTGACAATGTACTGCGACTTTTGTGCCCGATAAATGGCAATAGGCTCGCCACCTATTACATGGGACTTAACATAATTGGCGAAACGCGGGTGAGAATTCACCTCTGCCTACCCCTTCGGGGATATGGGCGTGATTTATGTATGTATGTATTTTAACTATTGGAATTTGGAGCATAATAGAAACATAATTATATCATCCATAAAATAACGATTTCTTACACTTTTTTACTGTCAATGGAGTAACTAGTTTTTTAAGGATTCTCTTTTTTATAGTAGCGATCAACGTCAGGTTCTTTGCAGTGATCAATCAATCGTAAATTAAATTGTTAACGTGTCTGATCAAAAATAATTATTTTCTAATGTTATAAGCTTAAACATTAGAAAATTATTGCTATAAGCTACTTATTGTACCTATGTGCATACAAATACCTATCTCCTCCTATTGAAATAAAACTTTGTACGTGTGTGTACCTATGTGTGTCTAGAAAATAACTAAGTAGGTAATTCGTTTAGACTCACATCATCTGGAGGAAAATCGTAACACTCGGCAATTTTTTGGTACAATTCTTTGACATTAGAAATGCCTGAAATGAGGCCAAGCGGGCTCCCTTGCGCCTGCTGGCAGTGGAACACCAGCTGCGACTTCTGCGTGCCGTTGTTGTTGTCAACCCCATTACGCTGTTGGTATTCCTCCGCGGGGGTAGGCGGAAGCGCGGGCTGCGCATACTTCGGTCCCTTCTTCTTAAACATCGTTGTACACTTGTAACGGTATTACTTAACTTCTCTTCACCAAGAATGTCAAAACGAGCACATTCTACACCCAATCACAGTAAAATTTAATCACTATAATTTCTTATCACGCGAGAACTTTAAAACGTACCTTCACGTCACACACATGATAAGCTATCGCCCAATAGCGATACAGGATAAGATTATAGGAGATTTTGTTGAAGGTAAGGCTAGAAAGTATAAAAACGCGTTAACGGCGGCAGCTCCGAGTGGCGACTGACTAAGCGAGCAACCAATGATATTAGTGCGCCACGCGAGAACGGGTCGAGCGCGGCCCGCGGAGCACCACGACCGTCCGGAGCACTTTCCTATGTAAATTCGACTCTATGCAGAGCATTTTGCCTCATCCGCTTCATAGTTTTCAATGATTGAAGTTGCTGTAGTTAACGAGCGGGTTACGATCCCATTTCTATCACTATCCATTATTCGTCTGTAGTTTTAATGGATACGATCCCTGTCGCATGCAGTTGTTATTGGTTTGGAGTTGGATAAATAAAATAAAGAGAATAACAATCTAAGAACCTACATACATACGTAGAGATAAGTATCATAGAACTGTTAAGAAGTGCATTTAGAGAGATTATAATGATGCATACCAATGACATATTATAAACTACAACGAAACTCGTACTTAGGTACCCGTATAGCGTAAAGGATAGTCGAGTTCGATCCCGGAGCGCACTCAGAGTGCCTTTTTTTAGTTTTATTAAAAATTTATTCAATCTTTTAAAATTAATGACTGACTAA
The DNA here is from genome assembly GCA_963931975.1 of Cataclysta lemnata. Classification (NCBI taxonomy): domain Eukaryota; kingdom Metazoa; phylum Arthropoda; class Insecta; order Lepidoptera; family Crambidae; genus Cataclysta; species Cataclysta lemnata. The sequence goes on from OZ008343.1 coordinate 7,657,774, forward strand.
ACGTTGTCGGGGAGCAAGTGGTGCAGTGGCTAAGCCCGCTCAGCCTCCAATTGAGTAAACTAAGATGTCCACAATGTCCGGCCGGTCATTAGATGAGTAACTAATACAATAACTCCCAGTTCAAAAGGCACGTTGAGTCGTTAGTCCCGGGCTCCCGGCTGCATTCTGCAGTCGTAATACCCACCAATCGGCAGTGAGCTAGCGTGGAGGGTTATGGCCCTTTCTCATCTATAGGGTAGGCTTGTGTCCGGCAGTCGCTACACTAAAGGTCTGGTGATGATGTCCTGATTTATTAACTGGTGTGGTGACGGCAGAGTAGAATACAACAGGTGACAATAATAATTTTAATTTTTAAAAGCAAATAATTTGGAGATTTTCAAGTCTCTTTGGTATGACATGTAATTTAGGGTCATTAGAACAACCCGATTCGCATCGCCTCGCTTCATGCGGTTAGGCAAAAAGATTTTTTCTCGCTTCTCATACTGTCGGAGTGCTCAGGATCTATGCTGCACAAAATCGAATTTTGTGCACACAAGAGCACTACAACATATCTACTCATAAATGCATCTATATTAAGGCAAAGAAATGGGCCATGCAACCAGACACAAGAATTTATTTAATATTTACTTTATTTGCCTTGTTTTTTAAGACAAAAGTCTATCATATCACTACTTTTTCTGTTCTGGGATCTTAACCAACAACAAGACGAAATGTGGAGTTAGCTTGATTTCCTATCAAGTTATTTATAGCATAATTTTGTCAAGGCAAAAAACTGTTCACTTTGATTTCTTATAAACATTTTAAGTATTTAATGGATAAAACAGGTTACAAAAATGGAGGGATAGCTTGAAGAAATTAAAAAGTTCAGGCATCCCAAAAAATACCACCAATAGTCACCAATAGAATAAGTATTTTTTGGAATGCCTGAGCTAATTAATTTATATCAATAAAATACAATTATGGTTTTATAATTTATTTGTGTTTAGGCGTATATCTAAGAGGAAGCAACTGCCTTCTTGGGAGTAGGTTTGCCCTCCTTGAAGCCATTACGGAAACGCCTCCTAACAATCTTCAAGTGACGCATTCGGCCGGTTCCTGTGGTCTTCCTGCGCTTAGCTTTCACTGACCAGTGGTCTGAAAGAATATTTATTATTATAATTAAAAAAATATATTTATCATTGCTATAGAATAAGTATCAAATTAGAATCAGAACCAAGTGGAATAATAAATTTACTTCATTGCACTAGACTTTTTATAGACACTAGACACAACAAAACTTATTGTCTTATTTCAAATGTCTTAATTTACAGAAACATCTTTAATACATATGTTCTTACTTAAAGACAAAAAATAAACATGATTTCACTGTATTATTTGATATTTAAAATAAACCTCTGTCATTCATGTTATTCTCTTAATAAAAAACATCCACTGTTTGTACTCAGTGTTCCACGGCTAGGGTGTTTCAACTAACAAGTTTAAGTTGGGTGCAAACATGAAAATAGGATCTGATCTAATATTTGAGATCTAATCTAAGGATAAATCAGTGATGAGGAATGGGCAGCAGCATTCCTCTTAAACCTACCACCTAGCAATGTACTGCGAATTTTGTGCCCAATAATTGGCAATAGGCTCGCCACCTATAAGATAGGACCTAACATAATTGCCGAAATGTGGGTGCTAGTTCACCTCTGCCTACCCCTTCGGGGATATGGGTGTGATATGTGTATGTATGTATCTAATATTTTGTAAATTTTGGATATTTATATTTTACACCGCAGTAACAGCAGTGCCTTCTATACAAATTCTGTGGCAACATAGGTCAGAACATGATAAATACAAATTTATTACTTTGCCAGACAAGCAATTATATTTACATAGAAAGTAATCAATACAACGGTTATATTTTGCAAGTATCCTGATAAGACCAAACGAAAGAGCATTTTTTGGCGATTATACCTTAGAAATATTGACAAAAAATGCACTTAACATTGTATTTCCACATGACCACACTAGCATTGCCTTAAAAAACTTTTCATTTAGATAAAGTATCTGTCATTATGCAGCTCAATATTATTGTTTAACACTATTGATAGGTTACCTTATATTAAGTTTCATGTACGAAATTACCTACCATTAAGATCATCACAACCTTAATAATATGGATGTTTCATATGTTTTTCCTACATTATACAAGAAAATATTCTAAAAGTAAAAAATATTTCCTCAATCAGTGTAGGGTGAAAGTGTAATGAAAATCTAATAAATTGTGCGTATAACACAATATTAAAACCAGATGTTATGTTCAGGTGTATATTGTATAGTAAAAAGTAAGGATTACTTACAAGAGCGTAGTTTAGCTGCTGGGTATCCACACTGTGCACATTTAGATTTTTGAATATGATATGAAGATCTGCCACACCTTCTACATAGTGTGTGGGTCTTATTTCGGCGCTTACCAAAGCTTGAAGTACCTTTCGTCTGAAATACACAATAGGTTATGTTTCAGAAATTACAGAAAATAATAAATACAATATTATTTCAATACATTATATGTATATGCTACTAAGAATTGATTAATAACAGAGTTAAGATAGTAAAACTCTTAGATTATTACAGATTTTAACAACGAAAACCGAATTCACCGTACCATTTTGTCAGAATTGACAATCAAAGAGAAATATTAAAATGATTGTTGTTGTTGACGTTGACTTGTTTTTTTTTAATTGGCTTAACATTTCTGGATACAAGTCTTTTAGGATCTTTCTTTGTGTACTTTCGTTTACTTTTAGTTTTAAATTCTCCCTATATTTTAGGGAAGGCAAAGGGTCCAGCCCATACAGCCAAGTCTTTAGTGTATATTTTATCTGTAGTCTTATGAAATAATAAGTGGGTGAAATGTATGAATGAAATTAATAAAATTAATTTCATTCATCATATGGGTGCCACATATTTTAACGCATCTAGGGAGTGCTTGGCGCGAATTGAATGGTAACAGAGTTCATGATGGTGGCTGATGAAATGGATAAAACCACTTTTTATAGTGATCTTCACCACAATATCAAACACATCATTAGACTTGTTTTCAATGATTCTGCATAATTGCACATCAACACGGATGCTTGTGCATCAAAATAGCACCACTTTCACTGCACAAAATCCACTCTGAACCAATTTAAGAATTATCGAAAAAAAATCTGACTGACACCAGGAAACGCGCCAAACACTCCTCGTTTACTTTTATTAATTTTTAATGAATGATAAATGAATGAATGAAAATAATGTATGAAATGAATGAATGATATGAATGCATGAAATGAATTTTACATTAAAATATGGGTGAAACACATTTTAACGCATCTAAGAAGTGCTTGGCGCGAGTCAATATATAACAGAGTTCATGTCGGTGACCGATGAGATGGTGAAAACCACTATAAAATTCTCAAAGTCAAACAGGGCACAACACTTTATGTCAATGATTCTTCTTAATTGAATATCAACACGGATCCTTATGCATCAGAATAACACCACTTTTACTAGAGTGCGTTTCATCTTATAGTTCCTATGCCGTCAAGTTGGTTGTATTGCAAGAAAATGATACCATGTCAACTTTATAGTCTTACCTTTAATTCAGGGAGATTTTCTTCAAATAACTATAAAAACAAATTATGTATCTATCTTATTATGTTACTTATATTATAACTACTAGCGGTACTAAGTAGTAGTTACTCGTTAGTTTTTTTTATGAAAGTCATAAGCCAAAGCTCGTGAAAATTTGCGAGAACAGTTAGTTCATGATAATAATAGTATGAAAGAAATAAGATATAGCCGTGTGGTGACGGCAGGGTAGAATACAATTGTCACCACCCCAAATCTCTCCCGTGGGTGTCGTACAAGGCGACTAAGGATAAATCAATGATGAGGAATGGGCAGCAGCGTTCCTCTAATACCACCTAGCAATAGCAAAGTACTGCGACTTTTGTGCCCGATATATGGCAATAGGCTCGCCACCTATTACATGGGACCTAACATAATTGGCGAAACGTGGGTGATAGTTCACCACTGACTACCCCTTCGGGGATATAGGCGTGATTTATGCATGTATGTATGTAAATTAGATATATAGATATAAATTATAGTGGCGTAAGAAGGATTAAGTTAAAAAACGTTAAATAATAATAAAATATTATATTTATTACGCTTAACAATAAATGTGTTCATCCAACATGTCTACATTTGACATTTCCTCACTTTTTTCAGTCGTTAAATCGTTACTAGTACTATTTATTTACAGTTATAAAACTGAAATAAATATATTTAATTTATTAATCAATCACTTAATAAAACTGATACTGGTAACCCAATTTAAAGGCGGCAATCCGAACTTCTACACACTAATAAGGATTATGCGGGACCTTCTTACGTTTTTCACGTTCACAAAACACCTTAGATTTTAACACAATTAATCTTTCATGTTTTGGAAATGATTTTCTCAAAGATTGTCTATAAAAACCTGCAGCTATGACTTACGGGTTCATGTTGTTGATAGACAGGGCAGCCATCATCACGGCATAGGAACTATAAGCAAAGAGTATATAATACACTACGTTTAAGATGAAACGCACTCTACACAAAGTCCACTCTGAAACAATTTTTGAATGATTGAAATAAAAATTTGACTGACGCCATTGAAAGCCCGCCAAGCACTCGTTGACGTTGACATATAACTGGAATTGCAATAGCATGAATCATAGGGAATATTGACGAATAATATTTAAATAATGGAAGACATGGATGTATGGACTACATTACTTTGCATTCTCAAACATGAAGAAATAATTTTTGTAAGGCCTCATCAGTAAACGTAGTGTATTATTACTCTTTGGGCCTCATTCGCGCGTGAGTTTTTTTAACGTCCGTTAAAAAAGCGTTCAAATAGAACAAATGCATTTCTAATTTTATGTATTTAAAACGTGTTGAAAGTCAGCGCTTTTTTTATCGAGTGTTATTTGAGCGCTGGGCGATAAGTGGAATAGATCATTTGAACACGTGTGAACGAAGCTTAAGGATTTTTGGGCTTGGTATCTAAAACATTTGAGCCCAATCCTTAGTTGAAAATGTCCATTCTTCAAGATTACACACATTTTAATACATCTAGGAAATGCTTGGCGCAAATCGAATGGTAACACATGGCATGTGCTAAAAAATGCAAAATTCCCTCGGGGAAAAGAAAATATTTTCCTTTCGTTCTAACTCGTATTAAATCCAGAGACAAAAAACTGTCAAGTGGTTGAGAGATTTTGTCCTACAGACTTCGTGGTGGTGACTGAAGTTTTGACAACCACTCTAAAAATCTCAACGTCAAACACACCTAAACGTAGTGTATTATATACTCTTTGAACACACCCATGGACTACATATATACATTTTTTGTACGGTATTATTTTTATCGATGGAAAATAGACAAGAAAACACTCGACACGTATTGGTTTATTATCTTTATTTTAAAATTTCAAAACTTACTCATTTATAAACGACGTATTGTTTAAGTAAAGCCGTGTGGTGACGGCAGAGTAGAATACAATTGTCACCACCCCAAATCTCTCCCGTGGGTGTCGTACAAGGCGACTAAGGATAAATCAATGATGAGGAATGGGCAGCAGCGTTCCTCTAATACCACCTGTGACAAAGTACTGCGACTTTTGTGCCCGATATATGGCAAGAGGCTCGCCACCTATTACATGGGACCTAACATAATTGGCGAAACGTGGGTGCTAGTTCACCTCTGCCTACCCCTTCGGGGATAAAGGCGTGATTTATGTATGTATGTATGTATTGTTTAAGCGCATCCGAGATGGTCAAGCGGCTTCGCGTCAAACATGTATAAACAGTGTGATTGAAACGCCTGTCAAGAGGCTTGGTCATAGACAATGAGCTTGATACGCGCTTGATGCGATTTTAAAGGCCGTATTCTTAAACGGCACTTAAGTGCAGTTTAATTTGAATTCAAGTGATTATTGCCTAAATATAGAATCCCTACTTATAGGTGGCAAAATTCAAGTATGGGCGACTGCGCCAGCAATGTATAGACATGGTACCTATTGTGATGTGATATGTGATAGTTGAATATTATGTATTTTATATAAAACAAGGATCAGGAACTTCTCATATTTATATAATCCTGAAAATAAAATCATGAAATCGTACTGCAACGTAGTGTGTAAATACTCTTTGCTGGTGCCGTTAAAGGTATTCAAACTTCAACTTTGATAGATATCTGTCAAATAGGCATAAGATCATCTCCCGTAGCACGGGACGTGGACAAAATCTTCTGAAGGAAAAGAAAATACTTTTATCTCGCTCTAATTCCCACTAAATTACGAGATAAAACCCTGTCAAGTGGTGTAGAGAGATTTTGTCCACGTCCGCGCTAGGCCTGCATGCGACCGATTATCACAAACTTCAACTTTGATAGATCTGTCAAATAGGCATGAGACCGATATAACGAAACGTAACTAAAAACGTACATTAGTTAGATATTATATAGTATTGATACGATGTTTTTCATAACCGATATTCTGATTTGAAGATATTTAGCCATTTTGATAGAATAATAGATTTTGCATGAGATAAAAGAACAAGGAGGTAATGCTTTAAGGTTTTATTTGGATTGATAATAGGTATAGATTCTGTTTACGTTGTGTGAATTATTATTAAAAATTGTTGTTTTTGTTATATTTTTTGGAAACAGTTTTGGTGTGCCCTTTTGCTAGTTACATTATATTGGTTTTAATAAATTACAACCAGGTGCGTTTGCGTTAGTGATTCGTTGTTTGTGGCATATGTCGCAGTTGTATCGTTCTCGTCGACACATCATTATTTTATAAACATTCCTACTAGGTCGTATAGGCGCATGATAAAACAATCTAAAAACTTTTAATTATTTTACTTTTTCACTACAGATGTACATACATACATACATAAATCACGCCTATATCCCCGAAGGGGTAGGCAGAGGTGGATTAACACCCACTTTTCGCCAATTATGTTCGGTCCCATGTAACAGGTGGCGAGCCTATTGCCATATATCGAGCACATAAATCGCAGTACAATTTTATATTGCTAGGTGGTATGAGAGAAATGCTGCTGCCCATTACTCATTGCTATCTTTACCCTTAGTCGCCTTGTACGACACCCACGGGAGAGATGGGGGTGGTGACAATTGTATTCTGCTCTGCCGTCACCACACGGCATTACAGATGTACGAGCTTATTAAACATGTAATAATTAATTAATTAATATCTAAATATTATAAGTACATATAAATTTTATATACACGTCTGGGGAATTCGTTTAGCCATGTCCTTTGTGTTTTATTTCAAAACTGCTATCAAGCTTGACTTACGTAAATTTAGATCCCGATTTTACCTATAAAAGTGTTAAAAGGTGTAGCATTATAGGATAATTACCCTACTCAAGCGTGGACATGAGGTGTTTTGCGCGATCATAGCTTAAATCTCGATTTAAATACCTATCAATTATTTCCCGAATGACGTTTCAGAATAAACGTAAACAGAGATCAATAAATTGAAACTTAAATATTGTTCTAGAATAAAGGGTCCATGATAATCATAATTTAAAACGTTATTCATGTCCAAGTGTCGTTTCAGAATACGGGCTTAAATGTATGTATAGTCTATGGTCAATCACACTGTTTAGCAATCACAACAGAAAATCTAGGTGATTGACGCGAAGTCGCTTGTCCGTCTGGGAGGTGCTTTACAAGTACAACTGCAGGAGTTTTGTACAGTGCGTTCATAGTTATTTTACCACTGACGTTTCCATTTTTGTCTAATACATACATACATAAATCACGCCTATATCCCCGAAGGGGTAGGCAGAGGTGAACTAGCACCCACGTTTCGCCAGTTATGTTAGGTCCCATGTAATAGGTGGCGAGCCTATTGCCATTTATCGGGCACAAAAGTCTCAGTAGGTAATTTTCTGTATTCAAAATGAAAGAGAAACACTGTTGTCAAATTAATCTTAGGTTTAGAGAACCATTGTCAGAATTCACCATACTAACTGCCGCACTCAGAGACGTCATAAAACTTTAATGAGTACTTAACGTCAAAAAAATTCATTTAAATCCAGACCAGACCTATTCCCTAACTTTTTTTGACAGTTGAAAGTGATGATCACCGAACTATTTACTTATCCATTACTACTTTACTATAATGCTATTGTGACACTTGTCATGTGATAACAGCAATGTATTAGTAAATAGTTCGGTGATCATCATTTTCAACTGTCAAATAAAGTTAGGGAATAGGCCTACTGGCAAGAATAGCGACTATTTTTGAATTGTAATTTTTTGACATTAATTACTAATTAACGTTAATTGCCGTCTCTGAGTGCGGCAGTAAGACGTGGCTGTATGAGCTAGATTCTTTTGTCTTCCCTAAAAAGGGAGAATTAAAAACACAACAAATACAGATAAATAAAACAACAGTTGCATTTTTGTGTTTGCATTATCTGTCTGGCTGTCAAACTTTGTAAGCAATATTAATAAATTAATAAGCAAATTCGTAGTTTAGGGGAGTGTTTGGCGCGTTTCGTGGTGTCAGTCAGATTTATTTTCACTAATTCAAAAATTGTTACAGAGTGGATTTTGTGCAGTGAAAGTGGTGTTATTTTGATGCACAAGCATCCGTGTTGATGTGCAATTATGCAGAATCATCGAAAATAAGTCTCATGATGTGTTTGATGTTGTGGTGAAGATCACTATAAAAAGTGGTTTTATCCATTTCATCAGTCACCATCATGAACTCTGTTACCATTCAATTCGCGCCAAGCACTCCCTAGATGCGTTAAAATGTGTGACATCCATATTTTAACGTAAATTTCATTTCATTCATCCATTTCACCCACTCATTATTTCATAAGACTACAGATAAAATATACACTAAAGACTTGGCTGTATGGGCTAGACCCTTTGCCTTCCCTAAAATATAGGGAGAATTTAAAACTACTATTCGTAGTTTATTGTCCTCTATGGTAAGCAATTTGCGTTGTTGTGCTGTGTGTGTGTGCATAAAATTATACAGCAGTTTTGAAACTACGATATAAATTTCATTCTCTTCATATTCTTATTACTTTTTAAGTACTTTAAATTAGAATGCGGGCTAGTACTTTATTCTAAACATATTTTGTCTACACGAACTTTTAAGTAAGTACAATCTATGATTATTATTTGACTAAATTAAAATTAAATATTCAGGGCCCAATTCCTGGCGCAGTTTAATTTGTCTTAAAAACAAGTTTCCAAAGTTTAATTAATCGAATTATAAAGTACCTGGCTGGCCATATTACCTTACATTGGTAGCTAACACATACCACAGTAAAAAACATTGTTACTAACCTATACTTGTACAGTCAACAATAACGTAATATATTTCCGAATATACAAATCTGATATATCTCCAAATCATACATTATTATTTTCTCAACTTGTTTGACGTAAAATAAATAGTTGATTTATAACAATAAAGAAAATGTGACAGACAACCTAACCTGCTGTTTATGAGCGACCGTAGACATACAATTTCTAGTCGGGCAACAAAATTGCAGATTGTACCAATAGTCATAGAACTATATAAAAGCCCGCACACCTTTCCAACTAAAAAGTTGGCCGACTATTGGTTGATAGCTTTTTAGAACGGGCTTACTATGCAAGTCCGCTGACTGTGCAACTTAGTTGTTCAATAGCCAACTTGAAATCGTATGTCTGCGGTCACTGTAATTTATCAACTAAAGTTATAGGTATGTACTTTTAGTATATTTTTTAAAGTCAGCATTATAGAATAAAATTTCTCGTTTGAACTCATGGAAATTGTTGAATAAAACATGATTCTTCAGTTAGGTATATTAGCTTAACATATTATTATCTAGTTCAGTGTAGCACTTCCTGCATTGTGTGTGGCAATCTGGTTTACAACTGCGAATATACACATTTAATATACATTTTTAACTTAATAGTATTTAATATATGAGTAGTATTTCATAAGGCATTTTAATTGTAGATACATAACCATCACCAATAACACTGACTGAGATGGAACTTCTAGGCATTATGAAAAATCTTTCTATAGAAAGTATTCCAAATGAAAATGAGCAATTGCTATTCAAGTCGATAGCTGCAGATATAAACGACATAGCTACAGAAATAGTGCTTGCCGAATATACCAATAAAACATTACTAATTATTTCACAATATCAAAAAATTGGGAGCATGTTAATGGTACAAAAAGATCAAACACACAGTGCTGTAGGTACCAATGATATTTATACTACAAAAGTTATTTTTGGTGCTACAGGAGAAGAACAACAAGTGGCAGTAAGATACTTGGCAGAAGAAATTAATATAACAAAACCCCTTTGTATATTTATAAACCTCAAGTCCTATGACATAGAAACAATAAAAGCTTGTAAAGATATTATTATAGACCTGAAAAAGGAAAACAGCTAAGTATGTTGCAGGCAGTTAAGCGATTTAAAGTCATCAACAACTACTATGGACAGTTGGTACTTGGACCTCCAGGTGCAGGCAAAACAACATATTGCTACAAAATGACAGAATTATTCAGAAAAATTGGAAGAAAGGTTGTTGTAGTAAATCTGGATCCAGCAAATGATATGATGACATACAAACCTGATATTGACATAAGAAATTTAGTGAATTTAGAAGATGTTATGGCTGAACATTGTCTTGGACCCAATGGTGCCCTATTATATTGCATGGAATATCTAGAGAAGAATGTGGATTGGTTGTTGGAACAAATCAATGGTGATAACTTTACAAATTATATATTTGATTTACCTGGACAAGTAGAATTATATTGCCACCACAACAGCCTTACAAATATTTTTACTAAGTTGACAACTGACTGTAACATTCAGCTATGTGTATTGCATTTGATAGATTCTCACCATTGTTCAAATGCTGCCAAATTTATATCTGCGTTAATACTGTCTCTAAATGCAATGCTAAAGATAGGTTTACCACACATTAATATCTTGACCAAAGTAGATTTGTTAAAAAAACATGCAGAAAAACTAGATTTTGGTATAGATTTTTATACAGAAGTATTAGATTTGAATTATCTTCTTGATTGTTTGGACAGAGATGGCTTTATGAGTAAGTATAAGAAACTAAACAGTGCTTTGGTATCTATTATTGAGGATTACAGTTTAGTTACATTCCAGTTACTAAACATGATGAATGAAGAAAATTTGCATAATGTTAAAAACTTAGTTGATAAAGCAAATGGATTTGTATTTAAAAGTGAAGAAGGCCGGCACATAAATAGCATGCTTGCATGTGCTCTGGGTGTTAATAATTCTGGTAAAACTGATTATACTGAATAAAACTCGATTGTATAATCCTATGATGTCTTTTATTTTATTAAAACCTTACACTGTATCAAAAAACTAGTATATAATTAATTATCGAATTGAAATTGAATAGCCAATACTGACTGTCAACTAATTTTTATCAAATACCTTCAGCTGTACCAGAATGTTTGGGTATGGTCAATAGTAGGCCACATGACACACTAACTGCAGCACTCAGAAACGTCAAATAACTTTAATGAGTACTTAACGTCAAAAAATTACAATTCAAAACTAGTCGCTATTCTTGCTGGGTCTATGGTCTAGAAAGATTTGAATTAAAAATTTTGACATTAAATACTCAATAAAGTTAATTGACGTCTCTGAGTGCGGCAGTAACCCAGTTTTAACAAATTGTCAAGTTGTAATGGATTTTCAACAAATTGTCTATTGTAATGATGCGAGTTGTAGTAAGTTTACTTGTTTTAGTTTGTTGACTGTACCTATAATATGCCAGAAAAGTATTTCATTCTAGCAAGTCATTACAATGAGTTTCTATATTTTTCTACTACTTAATTTTAGCATCCATATACTTATTATTAATTTTTGTAAGGTGTTGCTTGAGGTGGTATTCAATTCAGTAATTCTCGAAGTCAATGCCAAAAGCAAGGCACAGATGCGTGGTGACGATTTTCTTCAAAAAGGACAGGGCCAAACTAAATAATGATAGACGACATCACGCTCCAGTCATGATATAACGAATTACAGATTACCTGCACTCGGCGCTGTCTCCACGAGCGAGAGAATCATGACGAGCCCGCGCTTCTATAGTCGTGTAATCTTCACGAACGAGCTAGTATTCCGCCAGCGTATCGTCACGACTCGTGACAGAATCACAGCGTGTCCGCAGCGACTCGTAATGGAATCGCCGCATTTTCTTGACGACGCGTTGAGCTGTCGAGTGCTGCGAGAGCGCAACGTTCCGCGGCGAGCCGCGAGTGGCGACGATACGACGAGACGTTAGCGCGAACATGTCACTCGTCGCATCGTCGCTATGATATCGCCGTGTGGAGACGCGCTCATAGAGAAGAGACTAAATAGAAATACGGCCCCCACTACACGGCACGCCTGAGCCGAGGTCCGCGCCTTTAGAGCTGAGGCTCAGGCCTGCTGATCCAAGCTCCGACTCGGGCGCCCTATGAGGCTCTCCGCGGCAGTATATCTCCCTCGGGAGATGCCGTCCACCCACACGTTTGGTTTTAGGTCAAGGTCTTCGCCTTCCCCAAAAAACCCGGTAGATGCTGTAAAGGCCTCTCGGCCAACAGCCTACGTCCTTAAAAAAAAAATTCGTGATACGTATCGCCGCGATTCTCTTGCTCGTGGAGTCAGCGCCTAGGAGCCACTTTTCTGCTGGGGTAACCTAATAGCTATGACTGAGGAATGAACTATGGTCGATTTTGTCGATGTATGGGGTGAGCAGCGGCCTAATACAAGAATTGATCTCTCTATGAGAATTGCAAAGCTTGTGTTAGGATAAATGGCGCATACACAGAATCGTTTCGCATCGGTACAGGTGTGAGACAATGACGTATAGTATCACAATGGCTGTTTAACTTATACATGGATTATTGTCTGACGAGACTGACGGCGGGTTCCAATATTCTATCTACAGTTAAAAGTACCTAAGCTTACTAAAGTTAAGTTGCCTGGCGTTTTTTGTTATATCACGATAAATAACATAAGTTGCTAAGCAACTAAGCTGTAATACGTCTATCTTCAACAGTTGATGTAATACTGGGACCCGCCGTAAAAGAATTTGATTGCGGATTACGAATGAACGAGCTGCTGTACGCTGATGGCCAGGTTATATTAGCGTCATCAGAAACAGATTTGCAGGAGATTGTAACAGTTATGCATGAAGCTTTGACAGAGAAAGGGATGAAAGTAAATGTAAGCAAGACAAAGATCATGGTTTTTGAAAGGGATGAACAAATGGCGAAGTGTGGTGAAATTAAGATTTCAGGTGAGAATGTAGAACAAGTGAAAGAAGTATTTAGGATCTGTATTTACGAGAGATGGAAAGTGTGATAGCGACATTGAAAAGCGGGTGAAAGCTGGCAGGGCCTTGCACACTTGTGAGCAGGAGCGTGTCCATAAAGGCTCATAAAGCTGTTTGTAATGGAGTGCTGGTCCAGACGTTGATGTATGGAAGTGAAAGTTGAGAATGGGAGAAGGAGCATGAAAGTACCTAAATGCAGTAAAAATTAGAGCGTTGAGTATCATGGCTGGAGTAAGGCTGAGCGATAGATTGTTTAACGGTGTGATAAGAGAAAGGTGTAGTTTGAAAGGAGACGTAATGACAAGAATTGAGAAAGGGATGCTCCAATGGTTTGGTCACGTCGAAAGAATGAATGAAAGGAGAATGACAAGGATTTATAAGGCGGACATGAATGGAGAAATAAGACGGGGAAGGCCTAGGCTGAGCTTTCATAATCAAATTGAAAGTATTTAAAAAGGGCCAGGTCAAGAGTATACCCGAAACCGACGGGCATGCATGAAGATATTAATGAGATTGGATGAAGCGAAATAAATAAGTATGTAAGGATCGTAGCAAGTGGAAAGACGCGATCTATAGGCGTGACATATGTAACTTAATGAGCCATATAAGAAACCTTTTGCAAAGTTGAATTTTACTCTTTCATTTTGTTTATCCCAAATAGAAAAAGATAATAAAATTGCATTAGTAAAATATTATATAAAATGAAAGACAATATTATTATGTAGGTACTCTTTTTCCCTGCCCTGTTCCCAGTCTGGGGTCGGTGCAGTACTTTTGATTCTTATCATCCATATTATTACACAGCAGAGGTGTTAGTGATGAATGAATGTATAGAAAAGAAAGGGAACGGACCATGTCGAGAAACCGATGAACGGAGTGATTGGAATGACAACATTCCAATCCATGCTGCTCAAGGTTTTGGCTTGGGTTTTACAGCCGCCTGCCTAACCCTCTTTAGGTATGCTGTTGTTGGTGGTTTGTCCTCCACCATTCGGGTGCCCCAAGGTGCTTATTGGTCTACACCGGGCAATCTTCCTTAGTCGACTTTACTACGATACCCATGGAATGAGTTGGGCTGGCCTATTCTATGTTATTTGTCGCTACCAGCATAGAAGACAGAATATTATTATTATGTACTGATTGATTATGTTTATATGTAATGCAGGAAATTTCTAAGATACAGGGAATTCACCACACGGACATGCCCGCCCGCCACATTTGCATGGACCTCGTTGCATATGCCAGCATGATTGTGACGGTCTTACACTACACTAAGCAAACATCTCACAGACCCAATATAACCGAGGTCCGGCATGTCCGTGTACTGAGTTCTCCGCTTACACTGTGTTGGTTAGGTACTTTGTTCTCTAGCAAAGTAGTGTCGCCAAAAACTACTTTGCTAGAGAACAAGATTGTGAAGAAGGTGTCCTCCCTAGGTAGTGCATCTTGACTGCAAGAGTATAACAGACAACATTTATTTGCAGATGTCTACTAATAAAAAGGAAATTTATGAGCGTCTATTACAGACAGAAATGGAAATTGAAAAACTACTTGAAGACAGCAATAGATGTATTAAAGTTCTCCTTATTCACAAGTACAATGACATAAAGGATGCTACACAAGTAGTTATAAATCACATAGCCAATATTGAGGAGACAACTGTTAGCGAAATCCATAAAAGATTGGGTTTAGATTAAATAAAACACGTGTTGGTATTATGGAACGTTTTATTTGAAGACAAATACAACTCTTATAATTTATTTCATCCAATATTACTGTTCATAAACTAAAGTAATGAACCATTAAAATTTTTCTTTGCAGATTTACGTACATTAGTTATAAGTGTTTTCAAAAAGCCACGGTTCCACGTTTGCTACTTCAATTACGAAAAATGTTATGTATTACATGAGAAGTATTTCTAATATATTTTGATTACAATATGTTGACAATATTAAAGAGACCTTCGTCAGCAAACAAGTTTATAAAATGTAATAGGTATTATTATACTGTTCAATAATCTAAAACTATAGTGATTAATGGAATTAAAAGAAAAATAAAATCTACCTTCTTTGAATTCATCACTAAGTTACATTTAAAAGTGATAAAGAATAAACAGCATGATGAAAACTGGTGAGGATAAAAGAAGTTTTATTAATCACCGAATGCAGATAATCATAGTGCCGTTTATAAGAAATCCATTGATACATTCAGAAAACATTACAGTACACGTATTAATTAACGCGATTCCTCTAACATGCTTCATTGTGGTTACACATAAGTCCTAAACAAATCAAAATACATTGAAGTTAAAATTCTACTCTACAACATTGTGTTTTATTTCAATAAGCAAGCAATAATATATAAATGTTTATTATAAGTGCTAGTCGCATTGCGCGACAGCTAGCGAATACGCAGCAGAAGAGCATCCATACGCAAGAGGAGTGCTCGAGTTCAGAGGGCAGAAGCCCATTGCCCGCAGGCTGTGTGTGTTTCAATCAATGCGTTACTTTGACTGGCAATTAATTGTCACTAGAACAGCGCTTTGGCTGCGTGTACGTGTGCACTGCACTCAAATACTGATCATACTTTGATTATTTAAATCAATTATGTTATTGTAGCAACATATTTCGTCTATGTTCCGGCCAGGGTAGAAGCGTTCCAAAATTGTAAAGTCTTCATTTAGTTCCATTCTTGACTGGAGTCAGTCAACTATTCAAACCTAAGGTTCACGAAATTGAAATGGAATGTAACTGTATGTTGTTAATTGTAACAGTTTTATCGTCACTCTTGTTCTTCAGTAAGACTTTGTCTCAAGTAATGTTAGTCATTCCAGCTAAATTTAAGTGTAACAATATAACAAATTTACAAAAATACATATAAATGGAAGAACATTCGCAGTATTGAGTTTTAAAAATGCATATAAATATATCACTAACAAATCTATGTTTCCTATTGAAATAATACCCTATAGGATAAACAAACAACAATAAGCGAATGCTCCTTCAATTTTAAACGTCTATCGTTAGACTTAAATCTATGAGTTTCAGACTCGTTTCAGGCAGTCCTACAGATTTTAAAGCACCATCAAACATTCAAGAGATACAATTTCCATACTGATGTCATTCCTCCATATTATTATCATGATTGACCATATTGAAATGATTTAAGGCTATGTCAACTATATTTATATTACTGCGCATTGGACGACGAAATCATTTGCAAGCTAGGTTCAATTTCATAATAATATTAGTGTTGGAATAACAACTATCGTAAGAAAAGTGTTAAAAAGCACCTTCCTTACATAATGCATTTCCTGGCTAACGTGAAAAACAGTAAATGCATAGTAATTTTGATGTTTTCCAACATGTATCAAAATTTTATAATTTAATACCCTCAATTTCCAAAGCCTAATTTTTATCAAGAATTCCCAAAAACAAGTCTGAAAACAATTTGGTTTAATCTATAAAATCATAAATATTATCAAATCATGTTTGTTTACGGCAATGAAAGGCTACCTTTCAAGGCCGTGGCGCTAAAATAATTATTGTATCTAAAAATCGAGAACAAATTTTGATGGAATTTTATAGACCAAACCAAGCTTAAAAATAAAAATAATGTTTTGGTAAATTGTAAATATACTATGTGTAAATAAATAATGTCGACTCAGTACCTTATACGCTTAAAAACATATTATTTACTAAGTCATCTCACTTTTTAATCAAACATGACTTAACAATCAACATTAATTTATTAATATATATTTTCTAATTATCACTTGTCGATTAACGGGTGCTTATGGGTTCTTATTCTTTCTAAGAGATATGATATTACCTCAAGTAATAGAACCTAACTACCTTTACAAACTCTGTTAAATGTGCCAATAGCCAGTTATTATGATGTACTTATTACCTACTTATTTGAGTAACATTCAACAGAGTTATAAAAGAGATGTCTTATTAGGGATTATCGAGACAATTAAATGTCACACCATGCCGATTATGTTTAATATTATTAATTAACACAATATGTGTCAATTAAAGTAATATAAAATCAGTCTCAAATTGGGAAGTCTTTTAGATTTTCAGGCACGTATACAATTTTGAAGATGGATGCTGTCTACGCATATAACAACAAAATCTATAGATTTAGTTATTGTTCCGATTATAACTCAAATACGTGCTAAAAAAATCGATCGCGTGGTTAGTTCCCAAGAAGTTTTAAAACAGTATTAAAGTCGATTCGACGATTACTAGTGCTATTACAAAGATTTTTATCTGTTACAATGGTAAGAAGTTACTTTATCCTTTTGTAATAATCACTAGCAATATAATGTGTTGGCGATTGATCGTAATATTTCAGTGAGCTTTTCCCCAGATAAAAAATCATATTGTAAACTAGAATAACTTTTAATATAAATAAAATATACCGAATAGGAATAATAAAAGGGAAAGAGGAAAACAAAATAAGCTGTTACCTTTAGCATAATACTTAAGAAACTGGCACATCCCCTTGGCCAATATGCTCCGATTCAGACTTTTCGTCTTGGTCCACCATCTAAAATGTAGTAATTATTAAAAGAAAATATTAAAAGTGTGGCGTTAATACCGGGGTAGTGATAAAAATAGAGGAAAGCCGTGTAAAGTCCTGTAGTTTGTTGATTTCATTGATGTGGTTGTAATTACTTATTCGGCGGTCACCTTGCTCTTGTCGAGAGGCCCATTCGATTCCAAGCTTTGGGCTGTGTCAGTCTTCTGGTTGGAATTCTTCTTTTTCCCTTTTCCAATATTCTTCTTCACATTTTTAGCAGTCTTGTGTTTTGGTTGAGGCCCTGTATATGTGAATTACATTTTACGTTTAAATCGAGCATTTATGGACTCAATTTGTGCAAATTGGTTCCAGTGCTTGGGTCAGCATACACTGAGTACATAAGAGGTAATGTGTGTATGTATAAGATAAGGAGGTTACATTCGAAGCCTAGAGATCAGAATAGCGCTTTAATATAGATTATGTATATCAGCTTTCTTACAAAAACTCATAAATTATTAACATAGATCTTTCTACCAAAAAATATTTAAACAATTTCAAAACAGAAGGCTTAATATTGTTTCCTCCTTATCTTCTTACCCTAGACCTAAATTATACACAGTTAATGCAGTATATTTTATATTTAAAACAATAAAAATATATTTTATATTATAAATTTTTAAAAAAGAATCATTACTTAAATAGCGTAAATTTTTTCCAGACCTTTTTTATTGCGTATTCATTTATCTTCCATTTATATATTGTTGAAATATAAACTAGTAATAAATGTTTGAAAACGTTATTACATTAATAACAATCTAAAATTATCCTAGGGGGTGTCTCATCTACAGAGATGAGACACCCCATGCACAGGCATGAAGTGTTACTAACCCTCAGTTTCATTATCTGGAGCCGTATAATCTTCGTGAGTGTTACCACCATCCTCAGGTAGTGTGCTTATGTCCTCCGGCCGCACAGTTTTCCTGTTAGGATTAGCATTGATTATTGTACAAAATATTCTGTTCGTGTTTTGAATTTGGTCAATTGGTATCCAGTGGCGTGGCGTGAAAAAACAAGTTAGGCAAGCCACAACTATATGAAGCCTCTTATGGTTTAAGCATTAACTTTTAACACCGCCTGCTAGGACACGGCTACAACTGTTCAACGCCATCTAGTGACGAAGCGGAGAACTACGTTGCCGCTTTTGCGTGCTTGTGCTTTGTTTTATACAGCCAGAAAGAGAGATCATTATACAAACAAAAGCCGTGTTAATAAGGGAAGGACGATTCAACCCGGTCCGGAGCGGCTTGCAGGAGCGGCGCACGACCGCGATATTGAGTGCAGTTCACAAAAGAAATTCCGCTTTTATGGCTATTGCAATAAGATCTAAAATATTTACTTATGACGGAACTTGTTTTCGTGGGAGTTTATTACTAATGTGTGCGTGTGTCGTAGTGTATCGATGCATAAGCGCGTAGGCTGCCGAAATGCCGGCTTGATGCCGGCTTGTAGGCAAACTTTAGGTACTATTTCGCGTTGCGTGCGCCTGACAAGACTACGCTTGTCTGTGTGCGTGCAGGCGCTGTATAGCAGGCGTCCATAACTCGATATTTAGCGAGTTAGTTGAAGGAATCTAGAGAGCGGGAGCGAATTGTATGTACCTGTGTTGCATATTGTTTCGCGCGCTTTTAATACTGTTATGATAAGATTATATTGATGGATTTTTTTTATTTGCTTATAAAATGGTATTGTACTTGAATTATGGTAATGATTTTTTTATGCTCGCTCGTTTGGTACGGCTGTTGGGAATCGGGTTATATGGACGCTCCGCCACTGATGAGTGCCTCAAACTGTCTGATTTGGCCATATCTACTTTGATCTGGGGGTAGAATATTTAAACAGCATGTTTCAATGTTCTACCTGTTTATTATTTTTATTTAAACTCACAGAACTGATTCGACTTTTCTCGAGTCGAATTTTTCATCAATATCGAAATCGATTAAAATCTAATCATTAAGTCAAACGAATCAGTGCAAAACTACAGAAACGACAACTTCATGTGACACTGTGACCAAATTCAAAATCAGATTTATTATTATTTTGGATTGACAAAGCTTTTACCTACTACTCCGACGACTATACCTTTGTCGAGGGTAGGCATAAGCGAGCGGCTAGCCGCACTTTTGTAATGCGAATGTACTTTTTTACTGGTTATATTACTGGTTAGTACTTTTTTTTTAAGGAAATTCTTGAATAGACAAATTATATTAAATATATTAAACGGCATAAAATAAAATAATTTCCATATGGCGTAGTAACAACTAGTGTACTGGTAGACTCACCCGTTGATGCTGATGGTGGCAGCCTTGGCGGGCTCGTCTTCGCGGCGGGGGCGGCGTGCGGGCCTGGCGGCTACGCCCCCCCGGCCACGACCGCGGCCCCGGCCTCCGCGGGCACCGCGCCACCCGCGCCCTCCGTACGCGTTGCGCGGAGTGGGCGTGTATCCCACGTAGTTCACCTGCTGTTGCGACCATAACACAGATTATGGGTTTGGCGACAACTTGGCAAACTCGATTATTGAAATAGAAATTCCTATTGATGGTGATTGATGGCATACAATGTTACATTGGTCATCGGTATATCTACCTACTCTATCACCCACAATAATTAAAGATACTTGTTTAAAGTAACTTGTTAATTTACTATTCAAACAACTATTAAGATATATAAATTATCAATATTCTTATTTCTAATTGTTACACTCAATAATGATAACGCACATATTTTTGTATGATATTCATATTAGTTAATTAATAGAAAGTATCATCATCATGACAAATAATGATCATTCAAATAAATATATAATAAATGCAATGAGACCAAAATGAGTTTTAGGGTAACTATAAATCCAAATCCATACAAATTAATAAAAAACTATTTCCATCCACCAGGAACGTTAATCATAATATTGCTAGGGGTTTATCAAAAAATGCAGCTCCCCATCGAGCGCAAAGGTACTAAACTTGACGTTTTTGTTGCTTGTATTTGACATTACAAATGTATCTCTAATATCAATTCCGTGGACGTTCTCCCTCGTACACCTGTACCATCAGCGCCAAGATGGCCCATAATCAAATTGGCTTCATTTTTTGGATGACAACCTTCAGTCCGGCGTACTTGTATATTAGAGGTCAGTGGTGAGACGGCTATAATGGTTCTTGCAACTGACTGTACCTGCTGAGGATAGCGATGCGTGCGCGTTGGATAGCTGCCACCGCCCCACTGGCCGACCACGACGCCGGCGATCTCGAGCCTGGCCCCGCGACCGCGGCCCCGCTGCCAGCCCCCCAGGGCTCCGCCCACCACGCCCGCCACCAGCGGCAGGGGGGGCATCGCGAACTCCACCTCCAGCCCCTCCAGGATCGCTTTGCGCATACGCTCCACCTGAGACGAGGTGAGGGTTTCGAATTCAAAGAGAGTTCAATTTCATTAAAACTTGTCCAAGGGCCTGTTTCAAAAATAGCTTAATTGGCACATCATTTGTCAGTTGTAATATGAAATATGTCAATTGACGGCCGCCTTGGTCGAATGCTCAGATTGCTGGGTATTGGCCAAGAGGTCCCGGGTTCGAATCCTGGTAGGGGCAAACTTTGTGATGACCACAAATGTTTGTTTCTGAGTCATGGTTGTGTATATGTTTATGTAGTATATTTTCAACATTTAAATACATAATTATATTAAAAATATGTCCGTCATCTAGTATCCATAACACAAGTGCTTAGGCTACTTACTTTGGGCTAGATGATAGGTGTGAGTGTAAAAAATAAAAAATAAAAAAATGGAACTGCCAAGCAAGCTATTAAGAACTTACTTGTCTCGATTGTGAAATAGGCCCTTAATCTAATATTTCAACTGGATACGGGCGGATTAATTGTCGACTTACGGCGGGTCTCAATTTTCTATCAACAGTTGAAGACAGACGTACTACAAAAAAATGCCAGGCAACTAAACTGTAGTAAGCTTACTTTTAACTGTAGATATAAAATTGGGACCCGCCGTTACTAATTTGATCTAAGTCTCTAACTGCCGCACTCAGAGATGTCAAATAACGTTAGTGAGTACTTAACGTCAAAAAATGACAATTAAAAACTTGTCGCTACTTTTGCCGGGTCTATGGTCTAGATTTTAATGAAAATTTTTGACATTAAATACTCATTAAAGTTAATTGACGTCTCTGAGTGCGGCAGTAACTCTTCAAGTAATACTTACTTTAACAACAGTGTCGAGATGGTTATCACAGAGCTGAGCGAGATGTTTGCTGTGGCCAGCCCGGTGCAGATTACGTTGGAGTAGCTTCCCATCGAAATATAGCCAAGGAGCGGCCACTAGCCACGGGACCGGGGCACCACAGGCGTCGTTGGCTAGTAGCGCAGTCTCAGCACCGGCCATCACTAGAGCTGCTAATTGTACGCCGCGAGAACTGATGCCGTTCACCTATAAAAATAATAGTAGATTATTATACCAAGAGCGATAAAACAAAGAACATCTCAGATCGCTAGTTTATGAACAAATATGCGATATGAGGCTTTCTTTTTTATCGCCCGACGTAAGATTTTTTGTCACCCCCTGACCATGAAGTGGGATTTTCTGTACGCGTAGCAGGCGGCAAAGCCCAGTTTGTGGTCCGGTGTGACATAAAAATATAATGTTATTCCTATCTTGTATGTATGGAATGGAAATCAAATGAAACCATAATATTTCGTCTTCTTTTTGCTGCCCTGTTCCCAGTTTATCTGGAGTCGGCGCAGTATGTATACTCTTCTATTAATATAGGTCAGATTTCATAAAGCCATCCACACCCTTTTGATTCCACCAGATCGCACTGGTCAGGTGCTAGTGATGAATAAATCTATACATTTATTCATCACTAGCACCTGACCAGTGCCATTTGCCATTTGCCAAGTGATGGAAAGGAACATGTCGAGAGACCGATTGGATTGACAACATTCCAATCTATTCTGCCCAAGATTTTAAGTTTTAAAATCTTGGGCAGTAAGGCTTAGGTTTTACAGCCAGCTGCCTGCCTGACAACAAACCTTTTTGGGCATGCTCTTGTTGGTGATTTAACTCGACCATTCAAATGCCCCAAAGTGCTTAACGGTACACTGGGCAATCCCTTAGTCAACTTTTACAGCACTCCTGGAATGTGTCGGGCTTTGCTCTCAAGACAGCATAGAAGTCAAAATAATATTTCGTATCACGCAACTTACTGTCATTTCCTGCAAGTGAAGGGCATTCATGAGATCAGGGGAAAAAGCTGTAGCCAAGAATGCATCCAACTCTTGGCGCCGAAGAATTTGAATTTGGGACGTCATGATATATCTGCAAAAATCAACGCATTTAGTGTTTAAAACTGCCGCGTCGATGAAAAAAATATCGAACAAAATAATTTTATTACCTCAGTACTGTAGCCAAGATCAGTAAATGCTGGGGCACATAGGATGTGTTCAGCATAAGCGGAGTGTCGGATCTCATGCAGGATAGGAAAGCTCGCATTCGACGGCACTTGTCATCCTGGGCAGTTCTGTGTTAAAAAAAGTTTGAATTAGACACCAATGTTTGAAATAGATTTAAAAATATGTTAACACCAAATAAAATTAAATCGCAGTATAAAGTTCTGTATGAAGTATGTTAAAATGATTAAGTTACAAATGTCTTGACTTGAGTTGTATTAAAGCTCACCCAAACCAAAGCCTCTGTACAGTAGGCACAGGCCAATCAAGTACCACTCCCGCTACAGTTTCAGAGTTCTTTCCGGGGTTCATGCGAGAGTAGATCCATTCTGATATCTGCACTGTGCATGGGCGTTCGTTGCCTGAAGAAGTAGTAGCTTGGCATTCTTCTGGAAAAAATAATGTATTACGTAACATATGATTTACATAAATAAATAAAAATAAGTTTTATTCACATAAGGTATCATTACATACACTCATGAATCGTCAAAGAAATCATGTTAAACATTGGAAATGTGTGTGTCAAGTAAAACGGGCAAGAAACTCAAGTGTTGTTCCTCCCTACATAATTATGAAGTTATGAGTTAATGCAAGACGTCATAAAATATTTTAATATAGTATCATATTTGTAAAATAGATTTAATTTGACTGTACAAGGACATCTTTTATTGTCTTTGATGTGCCATTTTACCATCACCATGTATCATTACTGAATATTTTAAAAATAATACAAAATGTCTGTTACCTCTAGCTTTTTGCGCCATGAAGCGATGATGATGCATATTGTACAAGATTGCATAAACATTCTGCCTGATTGGTCTGAAGAAGTGATGTATTGATGGTATTTCACGATGGTGGTCATCTTCCATCAACACTGGCAGAGCAACCTAGTAGGCATAGATCAATTTACTAAATTTCGTTTTATGTAAGTACATATAAGTTATTGTACAGCCGTGTGGTGACGGCAGAGTAGAATACAATTGTCACCACCCCAAATCTTTCCCGTGGGTGTCGTACAAAGTGACTAAGGATAAATCTGAATATGATTAGGAATGGGCAGCAGCGTTCCTCTTATACCACCTAGGCTAGCAATGTACTGCGACTTTTGTGCCCGATAAATGGCAATAGGCTCGCCACCCATGGGACCTAACATAATTGGCGAAACGTGGGTGCTAGTTCACCTCTGCCTACCCTTTCGGGGATATAGGCGTGATTTATGTATGTATGTATGTACATATAAATTATTACTCAATATAATGTTTAACATTATTCACAGCCTAATTGTTACTGTCTAACACGAGGAGATCGGCAGCGAAAACTAAGCAATGTTCGTTAAGGCCGATCATTCGATTGATGGCCAAAAATGTAAT
This sequence comes from Cataclysta lemnata, assembly GCA_963931975.1. Taxonomy (NCBI): domain Eukaryota; kingdom Metazoa; phylum Arthropoda; class Insecta; order Lepidoptera; family Crambidae; genus Cataclysta; species Cataclysta lemnata. The sequence goes on from OZ008343.1 coordinate 7,682,631, forward strand.
ATATTGAGTTCCTCTGTGCTTTGGAAAGCACTTTAAAAAATAGAGTTTCCTTAATAAAGTCGAAGATCTATGTCGACTTTTTTAAGGAAATTTTATTTTACTAGAGAATAGGCACATCTTAAAAATATATAACTATGTATATGAGAATATATAATAGTAGGTTACGAAACATGGGCAACACCCACTTTCAATTTACATCGTAACTCACTATATAGTCCGACAACTTCGTGCGCGACCCTCCTGCAGGGTGAGAGACGTTGGGTGGGCTGAGGTATCGTATGCTGTATTGCACGAGCTTCCCCCTCTCCCCGCATCACCCGCCCCCGCTAACATCTAAAGTGCCGCGTCCTCGCCACCGTCTCTCATACCGCAGGAGGGTCGCGAACGAACTTGTCGGGCAATAACAGCAGGTCCCAATATTCTATCTACAATTAAAAGTAAGCTTACTAAAGTTTGGTTGCCGGGCATTTTTTGCTATAATAAGATAAATAACAGAATTTGCTAAGCAACTAAGCTGTAGTAAGTCTATCTTCAACTGTTGATACAAATAAGACAACTATGCAAAGGTCTGAGCATACGAAACGGGAAAACACCCCAGAAAGGACGGGGACGGGGCCTCTCTCACATGAAAGCTCCGTCCGTGTCTCCGTGACGGTTGTCACACTGGGCCTTTTTGTATGAGAGAGGCCACGTCCACGTCCCGTCCTCCGGGATGTTTTCCCGTTACGTATGCTCAGACCTTAACTTACCTGGCGGTGTGTGAGTATAGACAACATATGCGGGTGCATAAGACCGCGGGCGTGGCGTTCAGCACAGGTGCGAAGAACTTCGGCCGGAGCAGTCGGGCAGTTGTCGTCAATTTGAATGTGCTTGGTTAGGACTTGACGGTTCTGTAACACATGTAAACATTTTTTTTTACAAAATATTCACTGATTTCAATATTATTACAGTTTTATGTTATTTATACTATAAAACACACATAGAAACGAAATAATGTAGGTATAATTGACAAGAAAATAAAAGTGCTTTATTAAGTAGGTACTGAGATGAAGCTAATTCAAAAAGGTCTAGTTCAGTATACAATACAAATGTGGCCTAAAATTGAACTTGCACAAGGGAAACCTAACACCTGTCTAAGCATATTTATCCTGAATTTGTGAATTAACTAATATACATATTTATAAAACTTTTAAGAATGAGTTCTAAACAATAATATAAATTATTGTAATCTACAATTTCTTAATGTACTCTTACCACCAAGCTTATGCCAGTTAAATAGAATACAAATAAATATTGATGTAACTCTTAAACAAAATCAACAAAAACTCCTTTACTTATTTAATTTGTTGCCCGATAGATGCCAATATAACATAATAATGGCGAAACGAGGGTGCTAGTTCAACTCTGCCTACCCCTTCGGGGATATAGGCGTGATTGATGAATGTATGTATGTAAGTCTCTACAGTTACATAGTTACATCAAACATTATTGGTTATGGTATTATAAAATACAACACCTCTGTTGCTGAAGTAAGCTGTCGGTCATTCTTGTCAGTTTTAGATGGTTGTTGACTGATATTGCTGGGATCTCCACTGTCAAGTGACATGCCTGCCATAGCCAGATGCATATCAAGTGCCTGCTCCTCCGCACTAAAGTCTGCATTCATTGACGCATGTGCTGTAGCCAATTTGTAATCTTCCAAGCCTTTTTGCTGTAATTTATTTTCTCACTTTTGAGCAATCCCAAGTGCTTAGTGTATAAATAAAAATTGAAACATCAAATAAAAAAACAACAGAAATAGGTTAGGGTAATGAATAAATAAAAATTAAAATCACACGGCACTGAGACATGTTAATAATTTTGACTCAAGCAAATAATAAATGATGATTATTTGTAATAAATCAATAGATGCCAATGGTAAAGTGAAGTGCAAAAGGCGTGGATGACTGAAGCAATATTAAGTTGTTTATGAATACTAATTATTGAACCTCATGTTCCGATGTTTCAGTAGCCAGCTTAGATGTGTCCATGTCAATTGACGTCGATTGGTTGTTTTCTGGTTTATTCTTTTTGTTATTCTTTGGACGACGCCCTGAGAAACATATAAATTAAATTTAATTAAACAAAGAATATTGTGGTTAGAAAAAGTTCGAATAATTATAGTCTTGATGCGGAAATCGAACCCGCGTCCTCTGCGATCCGGGCAGTTGCCTGTACCACTCTGCCCGAATCGCCGAGGACGCAGGATAGAGACAATCGAACTTTTTCTAACCACAATATTCTTTATACTAATTTTTCTAATATTTATATACTGTTTAAATTAAAATCAAAATAGTTAATTTAAATATAGCAAAAATACTTTTGCATAAAACTGAACAATTATATTACCAGAAGCAGTTCTGTATTTCAAGAATCCATCTTTTGTGCCATTTAAATAGTACTGGACAGCTTGCTTTAGTTTAGCAGCTCGTAAGTCATTTAGGTCTCCAAATATTTCTATACATGCTGCATCTACATCCGATGAGGGCAAATCTCGAACAAATTGGCATATACCCTTCACTAACACCTCTGGAGGAACCTGCTGTGGGTTTACATTAAAAAAAAGATGATCAACAATCATCAAAATCAACAATTGTTTTCAGTCAGTTCTTAAATATAGTTTTAGAAATAAAAACTAGGCTATCTGCAATTTGATTATGTCAAGCATATTAAAAAATGCATTGAATACTTAAAAACGTTGATGGTGTTGTTTCAAAAAATGTTTGGTTAAGAAGTGTTTATATGATCTTGTCATTTTTTGGTGAGTTTGTGGCAAGGACAGAGTCTGTTTTAAACCCTTCTTAACCAAAACCCGTCTTTAACAGTTTTTTTTTGTAAGAACAGCAATTGATTCATCATCATCATCATCATACTGAAATGCAATGCACGAATACATATAAAAAGCTAGTTATTTAGTTAGTTTTTGTATGCTGTAAGAAAATAATACCTTCTTTTGAGTGATTCCAAGGCGTTTATAAAAATCTGTGAGACTTTGTTCAGAAAGGCTCGAACCACCCAGCAAAGCTGCCATTAGACAAAGGTAATGTTGTGGCACATCCAACAGTTGGGGTAGTTCATGTACCATATATTCTTTTGTTTCCAAAGAGGACTAAAATAAAAGAATCAAATTATAATATATATCCAAATTATGATATAGAAACCATTTAAATCAAAACATACCCTGTAAGTAAGTTTCAATTGTGAAGAGCTAAAATATCTTGGTGGCTGAAAAACTAAGTATTCGCCTGAACTGCCCACCAAACCAGAGTAAGATTTTTCTCTGCAAAGACCAACAACTTCCTGGCAGTGATCATCTGTAGACACCATCTAAAAAAAATTACGTACATTACTTTACCTATGTAGTGACTTCTATTTTTTTACTACCAATATATCTATAAATTTACTTACAATAGGAATATTCAGGTATCTCAGAGCAGTTCTTAAGCATGAGTGGAGTCCTGTTGGTGGTATCCACCATACTTTTGGTGGTGGTGTCCCTTTAGTGGCAATGTGTCGCAGAACCTTAAATTATATACAACATGTTTAGTTAAACATGACTCTCATATAATTTACACAATTATGTTTATTATTAAGAGCCGTGTGGTGACGGTAGAGTAGAATACAATGTTCACCCCCCCAAATCTCTCCCATGGGTGTCGTACAAGGCGACTAAGGATAAATCAGCGATGAGGAATGGGCAGCAGCGTTTCTCTTATACCACCTAGCAATAGCAATGTACTGCGACTTTTGTGCCGGATTAATGGCAATAGGCTCGCTACCTATTACATGGGATCATAATTGGGATCATAATACATAATTGGCGAAACGTGGGTGCTAGTTCACCTCTGCCTACCCCTTCGGGGCTATAGGCGTGATTTATGTATGTATGTATGTAAATTACATATAATATCAGTTTAAACTTTTAACAGTTTAACTTGGATAAGCATCCTCAAAAATAAGTAATTTGTAAGAATAATTATAGGATATTACTAACCAAGTTCACCCTCTGCCTATAGGTAGATTGAAGCTGAATCCAATGTTGTGGGGTGGCTGGTGGAGTAGGGTAAGCACCATTAAAGCATACACAAATTGCCACTTGATGCTCTGCTAGAGCCTGTGCAAGTGTTGTTAAAAATTGTACACAACGAGCCCATTGCCCTCCACATGCCCAATCTGAAATATAGCATGATTTAATTTGAAGAATTTTGTGTAGGAATAGAACTTTAGCAAAATATCACACGTATTTTAATTTTATTTTATATACATTAAATATATTCTCCGCTTCAGATATTATTTTAGAGTTTAAAAATTTTACATTAAAACTGACCTGAGAAAAATCCTCCATAAAGACGATCCAAGCAACCTTCGGCATCTAGCACCAAACGAAAACCACCAGACTGGTTTCTGGCTATTCGAAATAAATCAACACCAACTCCTTCATTTTCCAAAAATGTTTGTAAGTCTTGTATGCCCATGATTATTTGATAGATGACAATAAATAGACAATCAATCGAACAAGTTCGTCTTGGTAAAATAATTACCTGGAATAAATATGCAAATTAAAATGTCTGTAAATGATTGATCAAACAATAATGTAAAATAATGTCACTTTTTAAGTTGGGGTAATAAATAAATATGAATACCTCCTTAAACTTAACTACGCTACTACCGGCGTATAATTCTGCGCATGAAAATATTGCTACTAATTTCAAAAACCTAATCTAAAATATACAAAATTCCATAAATAAATAAACATAAGAAATATAATTACAAACCTTGAATTAAAATACCATGCCGGCAAGGATTTACGATTACCAAAAGTTGAATACGGAAGCCATTTGTAATTTCTAGTTAACCCTTGCCTTCCTTACCTATAGTCCTACTTCATCTAGTATCAAAGAGAATACTAGTATTACGAATACGTGAATAGATATCACATGATTGTACGAACCAATATCTGTGACTACACGTACTCAAGTTCGCGTATGAAAAATACATACATACATACATACATAAATCACGCCCATATCCCCAAAGGGGTAGGCAGAGGTGAATTCTCACCCGCGTTTCGCCAATGATGTTAAGTCCCATGTAATAGGTGGCGAGCCTATTGCCATTTATCGGGCACAAAAGTCGCAGTACATTGTCAGGACGGTAGTATAAGAGGAACGCTGCTGCCCATTCCTCATCACTGATTTATCCTTAGTCGCCTTGTACGACACCCACGGGAGAGATTTGGGATGGTGACAACAAAGAGTATATAATACACTACGTTTAGGTGACAATTGTATTCTACTCTGCCGTCACCACACGGGTATGAAAAATAGGTTGAGAAAAAAGAGTTTGGATAAAATGAGGGCGCCACTTGTTTTGTTTTGTTCATTTTTAGTCAGATAACCGTTGAATTGAAGCTACTAAATGAAAATACAAACAAATCGCTAAGTTACCGAAAAATGTGATAATTGAACTACCAGAGTTCGACACCAATCAGTTATATCTAATGCAAATAAAAATTAGTTCCATATGTCCCCGCATCAAACAATTTTTTGCCAAGCTGTACAAAGTATCCATTCACTAAAAAAATCATTAGTTAATACGAAAATACATATTAATTTGTTATCCTATTACGTAATGAAAATGTATTGTAGACTATATTAATAATAACTTACTCATTCTAAAACGACGTAAGTGCAACTGTAGGATTTTTGTGATATCATAGGCCCTAGGTACTAAATTTTAAAAAATTACATCACTACTGTCAAATCCTTGAACTCATTTTTTTTAGTTAGTTTTAAATTCTCCCTATATTTTAGGGAAGGCAAAGGGTCTAGCCCATACAGCCAAGTCTTTAGTGTATATTTTATCTGTAGTCTTATGAAATAATGAGTGGGTGAAATTGATGAATGAAATGAAATTTACGTTAAAATATGGATGTCACACATTTTAACGCATCTAGGGAGTGCTTGGCGCGAATTGAATGGTAACAGAGTTCATGATGGTGACTGACGAAATGGATAAAACCACTTTTTATAGTGATCTTCACCACAACATCAAACACATTATGAGACTTATTTTCGATGATTCTGCATAATTGCACATCAACACGGATGCTTGTGCATCAAAGTAACACCACTTTCACTGCACAAAATCCACTCTGAAGCAATTTATGAATTATCGAAAATAAATCCGACTGACACCTCGAAACGCGCCAAACACTCATCCCTCATTTTTTTTATTCTCCATTTATTTTAAGGGAAGGCAAAGGGTCTAGCTCATACAGAGATGTCTTTAGTATTTGAATGAATGGAATGAATGAATGAAATTATTGCATGAAAAGAATTTTTACATATTTACACATAATCACATATTTTAACGCATCTAGGGAAGGGAGTGCTTGAAACATGATGGCGATTGAAAACCACCATAAAATTCTCAACATCAAACACAGTCATCACAACACTTATTTTCAATGAGCACATTAACACAGATGCTTGCTTGTGCATCAAAATAACACCACTCTCACTGCACAAAATCCACTCTGGAACAACACCTACCCCCTACTTTATTAATTTTATCTATGTTTTCTATGTTTCGCGTAGTGTATTATATACTCTTTGGTTTCGTGTTGTGGTGGCAAAAAAGGACAGAGCAAGAAATACATAGTTTCATTGAAATAAATGGGCGTTGTAAACTAAAAATAAAACCGGAATGTATATTATTAATCTTATTCTTCGGTTATTTTAATTACTTAAGTTTATTTGGAGTCACTATGAACATCCTTTTGGATAAGATGTTTTAAAAGCCTCCTCAAGCGCCCATTGCTTGTATCAAATAGTAAAATAGGTGGAGGATCATTTACCGAAATGCCGGAACAAAGTAATGATTACAGAGTTGTAGTTTTTGGTGCGGGAGGCGTAGGAAAAAGTTCCCTTGTTCTACGATTTGTTAAGGGAACCTTTAGAGAATCCTACATACCAACTATTGAAGATACATACAGACAAGTAAGTGAAACTGATTTAAATAAATACTCAAAGTTTTTTGAAATTACTCGTAAACAATTTTGTAGCCTATAACCAGTTACTAACTACTAACTGCATAAAGCTCTAAAATTGGCTTATATTTTTAAAGGTGGTCTGTCTATACCAAACCAATGTTATGTATAAATAAAAATAAAATAATCAGTTAGTTATTGTAGGTTCTTAAACATTGAATACTATACAGAAGCCAACAAAAACAATGATCACAGTACTAATATGAACACAGAAATTTGTTCCCGAGTCATGGATGTTTATTTTATTTTCATGGTTATGCAGTATATTATAAGTCTTTCTATATAATATAATTATCAAGTATATTAAAATTTGTCTATCATCTAGTACACACCATAACACAACTGTGTGCTTAAGCTACTTTGGGCTTGATAATATAGGTGTGAGTGTATGAAATATTTATTTATTATTTATATAAGTTTCCTATGATGTGTGAAGGAGTATATGATAGTGAGGGGAGTGGATGAGAAACTGATGAAGGAAAGAGAGGAGTGGAAGAAGAAAACATGTGCCGATCCCATCTAGAGCGCGATAAGGGTAAATTAAAGTAGTAGTAAGGTAGAAAATTAAAGTAATAATTTTTACTGATCTCAGGAATATTGAGTAAGAATGTAAACAAACTTAGAACAGAGTGAGAGTTGTATGCTCTTTGGTTTTACTAATTTATTAACTTTATTATTTTATTTCTTTTTTGGGTTGATAATTTAGTAATTCGAAAAAAAAAATGATGTGTACTGTTTGGGATTTTGATAACAGATAGTAATATATTCATTGCAGGTCATAAGTAGCAACAAAACTATTTGCACTCTACAGATTACTGATACCACAGGTTCACATCAGTTTCCTGCTATGCAAAGGCTATCAATAAGCAAGGTAAAAGCTTAAGTTGTAATAAACTAATATTATTTTTGCATACAATTTTATTTCACTACCCTGTTTCATAAATCAGAAACATTATAGTGCAATAGTATTATATGTCTATAAATATATTTACATATTTAATATCCAATAATATCAAGATCTATGGTAAATTAATATTTTTCAGGGTCATGCATTTATACTTGTATATTCTGTAAGCAGTCGCCAGTCGCTTGAAGAATTGAAACCTATATGGCAAACAATAAAAGAAATAAAGGGTGCTGAATTGCCCAATATTCCAGTAATGTTAGCTGGCAACAAGTGTGATGAAACTCCAGAAATACGTGAAGTCTCAGCAATTGAGGGTCAAGGGCAAGCTCAGGCATGGAGTGTATCATTTATGGAGACTTCAGCAAAGACAAACCACAATGTTACGCAACTCTTCCAGGTTAGTCAGTTAAAGATTAACTGCCGCACTCAGAGACGTCAATTAACTTTAATGAGTATTTAATGTCAAAAATTTTCATTCAAACCTAGAATTAGTTTTGATCGTCATTTTTTGATGTTAAGTACTCATTAAAGTTATTTGACGTCTCTTAGTGCGGCAGTAAGACAAATACTAATATTACATTAGGTATACCCAATTAGAAAGGTAAACATTGAGGAAATTGTTATTTATAAACTTAAACCATAATAATTTATCTTGCCTGTTTTTCTTTCTTATCAATTTATTTGTCAAAATTTGTATAATGTTGAAATTGTAAACAAAATAAATGATTGCATGCTGTTTTATAACTTAATTAATTAATGTTTCAGAAAATCACTATGCACATTAATTTAGAAACAACAAATTATGACCTTTCTAATCTGCAAATATCAGAAGCATATCATTAAAGCCCTACAAAATTTATAGGCATTTATTATTTTATAGGAACTGTTGAACATGGAGAAGAATAGGAATGTGTCACTGCAAGTGGATGGTAAAGGGAAGAAAAAGAAGGACAAAGTGGTAAAGGATGGAGGAGAAACATCAGTCAGTGGCAGGGAAAAATGCATTATTATGTAATAGTTATATTATCACACTTGCTAGTCAAGCCATCGACTTTTGAATATTACACAGTCATTACTTTACTTCTATTCTAGTCATTGAAATGCCATGATAAGTTGAAGCACGGTTTTAAACTTTAAGTATTAATTATATTAAAAAAGTAGTACCTAATATTATTATGCCTTTAAAGTAATATTAATTTTCATTATAATGGAGCTTGAAGTTCGTTAAAAGCATATTTTGCTATTAGGTATTTGGTTATTTACACTAGTTACTTAATTGATATGACTGACAATGACAAAGAAATGAAGAGTAATTCTGATTATATTGTTAGTGCTTATACAACGAAATTGTGTACTATATAGGATTTAACTGTTATACAAATGTATGCTGGTACGTTAATAATATAGTATATTTCAGTTTCCACAAATTGTCTAAAGCAGTTTTCTCAAATCCGGAATACCTAATGACAGTTTTACAACTACCAACTATCTTATATACAAGAAATACAATTCTTCTAGTAAAACTAATGAATTTGTCCTTAACTATAAGACTGTTCCCACACATACTGTGTCGATTTGTGAAAACTGTTGTCGGAATATACGCCTACTTAATTAACAAATATAAGACTTACCGCCGAATACAGAAACGCATATCAGAGTTTGAGTATTGTTAAAAACTGACGTTTTTCCATACAAATTCTGACAGGTAATGTCCAATTAACTTTTTAAGCAGTGCCCCAAATTTGATTAAAGTTTCTGTATTCGGGGGATATTTATTATTGAGTTATTATTTAGTTATTTGGGCAATATCTTATTTCATACTAAAATTAGATAATATCATAGCGATAATGTCGCAATGTTCAATATTATGCCAATTAATATCAACAGTTACTTCAAAACAAACTTAAAGCAGTATGATGTTAAATAAGCTTCAAATTATGTACCTGCTTTGGGTAATGCATAATAAGATCAAAGTTACATTGGCAATTTGAAATAAAACAACTTTTACGGATTAGACTCGCGTATATTTAGATGTTTGGCATAATTATTTATCCCGACGTTTCGATCACTTTACAGCGTGACTGTAAAGTGATCGAAACTGACTAATCCGTAAAAGATCGGTGACTGACTAATCCGTAAAAGTTGTTTTATTTCAAATGTGTAGTGCTCGTGCAAATATAAGAGAACATTACATCGGCAAGTTAAATAAAATAATCTTTGTTTATATAATAATTATAATTTTTATCTGCCAAATCATTGAAATTTCTCAGATGGATGTTGGTCGATAGGATGAACATTATGCTATAACTGTGAAACTGAAAGAATCGATAAATAAGTATACTTATCTTAAGGTCTCTGCATACGTGACGGTTTTTTATACGAACGGGACGGGACGGGTAGTTTTAGAAATATCATTTCATACAATGTACAGTCAACGGGACTGCAGACTACCCAAAACTATCAAATTTCTTCAATCGATTGTCAACCTTAACCTGGTAATAATAGAGCACAAAATCGATTGAGAAATTTTGCCATTTTGTGGTAGTCTCACGTGCTGCTGACTGTACATGAATAACATAATATGTCACGGAGTAACGGACGGGACGTGACCGTAGCACTCACTAACGCCCCCGTCTCGTTCACGACAGTCCTGACCGAGGTATTATCTCGTTATGTATGCAATGACCTTTATTTTAGTTCGCTATGGCGCTATCAATGCAATTGTTAAATTGTTAAATTCTTAAATGTAATTACTAATTTTACATTTAATTACAGGTCTAGTCATTTTTACTATTGTTATTACGTAAGTGGTAGCTGTCGCTAGTTTATAATGCACTTTATTTAATTAATATCATTCACAACATATCCTATTAGATTTGTGCGTAATATAAAGTTTTAACTAGTCATTAACATTGTCGCGTATTTTATAGTAAAGTATTTTTACCGTAAGGCGAGTGATAATTCAGGCGATGTTTTTAGTAAAATTTAAATTCTGTTGAATGCTGTTTATTGAAGATTGAATTAATTTAGAAATTGTAGTTTATCTAAATACAGTTTATCTGTTAAGTTACTGCTGTATGGGCCCTTGATAAATTGTTAGAGTAATATTTATCGAGATTACGTAGCCCCTGTTAGTGGCGATTTTATCTGTTATAATAATATCAGAAAAATGTGGCTACATTAGAATTATTAATTAATAATAATTTGCTTGTTGGCAGGAAGTTTTGAATGAATATTGTAATGGTATTGAAGTGAAATTGTTATACACTAAATTGTTATAGCTGGACCAAAGTTGTTTGATGTTGTTTGATGTAAGGTTATGGTAATTTTACTTTTATCTGTTGTGTCGTCTTATTATATTTACTGCATAGATTTTCTATCCTGGTTACTTTTGTTATCGCTAGCCCCGCTGTGCAGTGATTTTGAAAAATATAGTTTCAAGGGCCTGAGAGCCTGTTACTAAATATTTTGGTTCGTAAACTTGTACATTTTTTAATACGTTTTCGTACCAAATCTATTAATCTGTACTATTCATTATTAAAGACTAGATTTGCACAGATAAATTCCTATCAGAAAATTATAGCCAGCTTTCAAAATGGTCCACTCATCTAAAGTTTCATATTTCCACATCAGTACTTCGCGTCGTTGGAGCTCATTAATTTTTATGACGTTAATCTTGTATATTATTTTTAATAAAATTATAAATAGGTACATTTTCGCTCTTTTAAAATTCAGCCAACTTAATATCTTCTAAAATAAGTATTCATCTTACTTAACATACATATTTAATTAAAAGGGGCTTATAATTTATTTCTTTTAAACTTTCTAGTCTTGATAAATACAATCATTAAATCTATAGAAATGCTTTGAATATTCTTCAAAATGGTGCCCATTATATTATATGGCAATAATATTATAGTAGATCAACTTACTGTAATAATTAGCATTTCAATCGTAGTCTGTTATACCTAATTAATATTAAATCTAGATTTATTAGTATATTATTTACATGAATATACGCATACTTTCTTGATACAACCACTATTTATTTATAAATTATACATAGTGCATGTGTAAACAATGTGAATTTATCATTTATATATAGACAATGGGTATTGGTACCAAAAACTTCTGTTTAGACTACTTATGTAAAGGTTTATGACAAAACAATACTATGACAATAAGGGCCTGTTTCACAATCGACAAGTTAGTTCGAAGTAGCTTACTTTGCAGCTAAATTTACTTAAATTTCATATTACAACTGTCAAATGATCTGCGAAGTAAGCTACTTAGAACTTACTTGTCGATTGTGATACAGGCTCTTAGTATGACTGTCGACACGTGGCGATCAGTAACGTAGTATCCATCAGTGTTAGTGTAAAATTATATTGTGCCATAGGTACATGTTAGTACGACAATCTTAATTTTTCACTGACACTGATGGATACGTTACTTATCGGCGCGTGTCGGCACTGTTGTGTGAGGATAATAGGACTTCATTACCTTCATGTATGTCATATAAATTCTTACAAACTAAAATGAAAGTCTAAAGCTTCATGTTGATTCAGTGTTATCGATTCATCATAAAATAATATTAATATTTTACTGTACAAAAAATCTCAGACGTAAGAAAAGGTTAAAGTCAAAATACAACCGAAATACGGTTACACGGGCACAAAACCAAATTTATTTCTGGTTTTATGTCTATTTTATCGTTCTATTGGGCGCTTTTATAATTTGTAACGCGACGATATTATCGTGGACATCCACGGTACAACGATAACACAGGGAAGTAAATAATATGGATATATAATATGAAGACGCTTTTAAATTTCCGTCAACGGTAACGTTTTTATTTTAACATTTGTGTTTTAACGTGCGCGTCCATGTCATAAGAAATTTAAAAGCGTCTTCATATTATATTTCCATACAAATTTCCCTGTGTTATCGTTGTACCGTGGACGTCCACAATAATATACTCGCGTTGCTCATTATAAAAGTGCCCATTCTCTCGGTTTTAGGTACCTACTCAATTATTGTAAGTTCGTCATAGTGTTCACTATAAATACCGACCGGAACTGACAGCAATATAGGTACACGAGGAGCAAGCAATTTTTTGTCTGTCCCGACCCAATCAAGCGTAACAAATTACTATCATCTTATCAGTAGTCTATATAGAAGTTTTGATACTATTATGTGGCCAGTACCCAATAACACAGAAGTTTTAATTTGACGTAAAGTACCTAATGATAAAGTGCAGACCTGTCTTTTAGTATATCTACTGTAATAAGATTATTAAATAGTCTTGTTTTACATCTCGATTACAGTGAGTCTCAAAAAAAAACCGCCTTTGTCCCATTTAATGTGGGGTCAATTGAGCATCTCCTCATTCACTTTCTTTAGGTACATTCATATAATTTCTCACGCAGTCTTTCATCTCTTCTGTGACTTTTCTCTTCCTTTCCGGCCATGAACGTTAATTTTAAGCACTCTATTAGTAAGCGGCAAATTCACTACACGCACATGTCCGCCAGACATGCTCGCGCGGACCTCGTATGTATAGGCCGAACAACATATATATCATTGATTTATCTGTGGGCCGGACTGACTGTGACTGGTCCTAGAGTGAGGACCAGATAAATCCGCGCGTGGTCAAAATTGGAACTAAAAATTCGTCTGCTATTTTGTTTGTCTACGAGTGTCAATGTTAGCGAGCAGCGCCACCCCTCGCGCGCAGACTTATCTGGACCGCACTCAACAGGCAAACATCGCACAGACCTAATAGAAGCGAAGTCCGGCGGGCATGGCTGCAGGCATATGTCCGTGTAGTGAATTCCCCGCTTTTGTCGGATGTATTTCGTTTCTTCCATAACAAGTCCAATGCTGTACTATTAGTTTATCCGTCATGTTCCATGTCCCACATCCAAACATAATCATCTTTGATGATTGTAATTTTCTTTCATCAATTCATATAATTCAAAATTTTAAGAGTAGGTCTGTACTTTATATTAATAATATTTGTAAACATTCACATCTTAGACCTTAATGCGGTTAGGTTTGTCTGTAGCAGTAGGGTAGCATGATTAGACGCGCCTCGTTCGTTTCTTGAAGGCTTGGCTCAGGATGAGTGAGAATATTATTAAGGTGCTATTCTACTCATCCAATTTGGAGTGATGTTTCTAGTTGTAAAAATGAAAACAGTTTTGTTAATGTTATATTAATATTGAGGTTCCGAATGTTTGTTGATCAATAATGTTTATCTTTACTTGAAAATATGAAATACCTATTAATAAAAGACAAGGCTTATATTATTATCATACTTAGTTTTAATTTTTATTTAAATTGCCATGTATTTCATTTGAATATTCTCATTTTTTGTTATAATAATTCAATGCATCACGAAATTAAAAACTAAATATGAACAGGTCATTTATTTTATTTTTTAACTAATTTACCATGATAAAATGTGGGTAGGCTCAGGCACGTCGTCGCGAGCGGTTACTTACTCAGTGCCAGATTAATAATAAGCCATTGTGGGGCACGTAGCAAATTCTATCTAAGGCTGCTTGGCGTGCTTTATTACCAACCTTATAACTATAGTCCGACAACTTCATGTGCGACCTTGCTGCGGTAAGAGGCGGGGACGGGAAACAGTTAATGCTAGCGGGGGCGGGCGAGGCGAGGAGGAGCGAGTTTTCCCTCTTCCACGTATCACCCACCCCCGCCAATATCTAGAGCGCCCCGTCCCCGCCACCGCCCCTCCTACCGCAGGAGGGTCGCGCACGAACTTGTCGGACTATAGTGTGACCAACGCTTACTTTCAGAAAACTTTCGTAGAAATAACCTACACAGATCGAAAGAGTTGGTGAGCGGGGCCAAAGAGTATATAATACACTACGTTTAAGCGGGGCCATTAGGACACATATCTGCGTCTGGGTGACTTTGCCCCACAATATTAATTGACTTACAAACAAAAACTACACACTGGTAAATGTTTGAATAGAATAAATTCGCCACCCCAAGTTCTATTAGTGGTAATAATAGTCCTACAATCTAATTGGGGCAAGTAACGTTCTTAGCAGACACCCTCGCGGCAACCCCGAAACACTTCATATGTCAATGTCTTAGTTAAATCCACAGAGGACAATTGTTTGTTTGTTATTTTGACACTTGCCGCACGCGAAATTTTTTATGAACCGCAAACAGTTAGCTTTGGTAATAAATTATCTTTTGGTTTCAATTTATAAAATTACTTTATTTTTAGGAATAAAAATATTTTAAGTATTAATTTTGTAGGTTATATTTAAAGAAACTGTACAAAATCTAATAATGTTAAAGTCTATTTTAATTGCTTTTGTAATTTGCTTAAAATGTTGTGATATTCGGTGCAATGTAAAAGTGGGACCAGATCCATGGGATATTGTAAAAAACACTGGCGGAGTTGATTATAGTGATTCAAGTATACCACCTGATTTAAGGCCAATAAAACAAAAGCCCCAAGTAAATAATGGCGAAATTAGCATTGCAGAGTGGTTTTACAAAAGAATGATTGCAATTGTCTTAAATGGAGGTCAAGTAAAGGTATGTATGAACATTTTAAATATAAATAACATCTTAATATTACAAATTCATGTCATATTTTTCATCATAAGTTATAATTTATTTGTAACAAATGTTGTAACATTACTATCAAGAACTACTCCAGTAGACCTTACCTTTATTTATTATTCTTTGCTTATTTAAAAAGAATGTTTATTTTATAACATAATTAACTTAATTAATTAAGTGAATTACACATATTTGTAATATTAGTGAATTAAACATTCAAGTATGTTTTAGACAAATGAAGAAGGCGAAGTTGACATTATGCTACATATGAAATTTAATGCACAAAAATGGCAAGCACTGCATGACTTTATTAAATACAATGATACTTTCAAAGATGATATGTTTCGTCGTTCCTTGGGATGTATTGAAGAAGCAATTCAGAAACCTTCCATCATACATGAAGTGACAATAGCTTGGGGTACTCATTTACAAATGCTTTTTGTTGAGTATAAGGTAATTGATAACATGAAAATAATGTTTTAATTTTATCACAACTTATTTATAAGCAGCTTGACATACATAAGTCACGCCTATTTAGCCCCAAAGGGGTAAGCAGAAAAGAATTAACACACTACACACACACGTTAAATATTTTCTTTTCAGATGTATATTACATGGATTTTTGGTATATGTGCAGCGCTAGGAATAATAATCTGGCTTTGGAGACACACATCTCATAAACATTTTCTTATAACGCTGTTTGTACTATTATATCTATATGAAGTGATTATTTCCTACAAGGTAAGATAATTAATAATAATCTGAAAGTGGCTGTAGACTCTCATGAGAGTGCTTTCACAATATATTTCAGAGAGCACAATTTCTAAAAGCTGAAAGATGTATAAGACACTCGTTTATTGCAAATTCCGAGAACTTAGTTCAGTAGAAAATATCTAAAATAAAAAGGAGAACAATTGATACAAGGCAAGATAAAATTAGTAGAGCACAGAAAGTATACAGCTGGTATAATAATATTAATATGTTTTGTATACATATAATAGTGGAATACTATTTAATTTTTATTAGGAAGCTGAACAACAAGAATATGAGAGATTTGCAGCAGTTTTAAACAAATGCAGTTGGTACTTTTGGAAGAATACTTGTGATGTTCCCATGGCTGACCCACTTATTTTTATGAAACATATGAATCCCTTAAAAATTGGGATTAGAATGTTTGCAACTCTGATAACAGAGCCAATGCTTGCTTTGACTGTGCCAGTGAACACAATGATAACTGGAATCACAGGTAAAATAATATATATTGTTTTGAATGTTAATGGCATTTATTCAATATTTTGCCAGTCTTGTGTTTTACTATATTTACTTTATAATTATAATAATATATCAAATGAGTCAAGGTTATCATAATGAATAGAGATATTTGACAGTCTAATCTTATGTGTTTACCATACTATATTGCCAATAATTTTTTTTTCTTTCAGATGAATTATGGTACCCATTTAATATAATTTTAAGAACATTTCTTATTTTATGTATAAATTTTTTACTTATATGTCTGCTAGTCATGATTACGTTTAATTTTTTGTTAAATATTCCTTTTAATTTAAGTATTGGACTTGGTTTAGTTAATATCGGGTTAAAACAGAGACAGAGAAATCTTAATGTAAATACTATAAACAATGAAAATCAAAATGAAAATCGAAGAAATTTGAATTATTTGTCAGATGTTAAAGAAATTAAATCCCAACATAGAAGACCAATCGAGAGACAGCAACAAAAACAGTTATTGTCATCAAATAATTTCCATAAAATAAAAAGATCTTCCAGTGCAGGCAGATAAATAATTACATACATACACATTGTTTTGTGACTGAAATGTAAAGTAATTTATTTAAAATTAGTTTAAGAGGTTTTTGTGATATTGAACTTTGATACTCTTTAATACAGATACATAAATTACGCCTGTTTATCTCCGACGGTTTTGATCCCATTTATAGTAATAGGCTCGATATAGGACGAAACATTAGAGGATCGGACAAATTTTCAAAAAGTATTTTCATTGATACTTATTCCACTAGGGCCGGTTTTTTGATCCAGAGTTAACTCAACCAATTGTTAAAAACTATTACTAATTGCTTAATATCAGTCTTATATGTAACCATTAGTAACAATTTTAGTTACTAATGTTACTAATAATTTTTAAATATCAGTAATATGTAAAAAGATAAGTAACATTTTTTAACAATTGGTTAACAATGTGTGATAAGATAGCCAGCCCCTCTGTGGTTGAGGGTTCCAGGTGAAGCTCAATTCCATCTTTAGCCCTTATCGTCACTTACCATCAGGTGAGATGAAGGGCAAGAGCTTCCCTGTCTAACATAAAAAAAAATATTTATATGGCCGGTTTTTTGACGCATAGTTAACTACTATGCGTCAAAAAACCGGCCCTAAAAATATTTTTTAGTTAACTACTATGCGTCAAAAAACCGGCCCTAAAAATATTTTTTAGTTAACTACTATGCGTCAAAAAACCGGCCCTAAAAATTTTTTTTTTATGCTGTTAATATTATTATTATGGCGACAGATTTTTCATAAGATGGTGGTAGCTAGCCAGGCGGACTTCAAAGAAGTCCTACCACCAACCAAACCGAGCACAAAGTTATACCCCCCTGGGGATCGAACCCGGGACCTCTGGATCTTCATTCCAGTGGGCGAAACACTAGACCAGGCGGTTAAGTTAAATTTTATTATGCCTTAGGTACTCAAAATCATATTAAATTAATGTTTGTTTAAAAAGGGTATGATTTAAGCTATCACCAATTTAAATAGTTTTGTGTTGCCTAAATAATAGGGTTTGTCCCCAAAATAGTAGATCTGTCACCAAATTGTAGTTACCAAACAATATAAAATCTATTCCACGATAAATCATATAAAATCATCGAGATATAGGGTCTAGGTACCAAATAAATGTTTTTGTATGTGTATTATGATAGGTTTGTCCTAATAAGTATATAACCAAACAAATTTTAATAGATCGCCAATAAATCAATATTATGTCACCAGACATAAAGTTTTAAATAATTTAGGTTTCTCGCCATCATCGTCCCAACCAAAAGAGAGCTACTTACCCGTTAATACAGAAACGCTACTAAAATTTTGAGCATTACCTAAAAAGTTAAGTGGACAATACCTGTCAGAATTTGTATGCAAAAACATCAATTTTGACAATACTTAAATGTTAAGTAGGATTCAAAAATGGAGTAGCGTTTCTGTATTCGGTGGTTAAGTGGAGAACACCTGTCAGAATTTGTAGGTATTGAAAAACGTCAATTTTGACAATACTTAAATGTTAAGCAGGACTCAAAATTTGAGTAGCGTTTCTGTATTCGGGGGTTGAGTGGACAACACCTTTCAGGATTTGTAGGTATTGAAAAACGTCTATTTTGAAAATACTTAAATGTTAAGCAGAACTCAAACTTTAACTGCCGCACTAAGAGACGTCAATTAACTTTAATGAGTATTTAATGTCAAAAATTTTCATTCAAATCTAGACTGAATTGGTGAATTTAGTAGTTAGTGTAGTATAATTTTAATCTTAAAAATTATTGTTGTGTTTCTATCCCTCGAATACAGAAACGCTACTCAAATTTTGGGGACTGCTTAACAAGTTAAGTGGACAGTACCTGTCAGAATTTGTATGGGAAAACGTCAATTTTGACAATAATTAAACGTTAAGCAGGTCTCAAACTTTGAGTAGCGTTTGTATATTCGGGGCTATATTTATCATTTCATATCCACAAGTGCTTATGAAGCTAAATCTAGACCACAGACCTGGCAAGAATAGCGACTAGTTTTGAATTGTCATTTTTTGACGTAAGTAGGTACTCATTAACGTTATTTAACGTCTCTGAGTGCGGCAGTAAGAAGCGTTTCTGTATTCGGGCGCTAGACAAACAAAATAGTAGGCGGAATTTTAGTTCCGATTTTGACCAATTTAGTTCCGCCTCTGAGCATATTTTCATTAAAATTGGATATTGATATATTGGTGACAAAATAACAAATAAAATGGAGTCGCAGTCAGGGATCGATAATCGATTTATTTGGTGACAGATCTCCTATTCTGAGGACAAAGCTATTATTTATGTAAAAAAACTAACTATAAGAACGAAGTTAATATTCATGTAATGCTCTAATATTTTATTTGTAACCCATCTTATTTTGGACATATATTAACATTAATTTAATAATTCATACCTGGTAACACTTTTTGTTTATTCGTCAAAACGCCACGTTAATAAGGTAACGGCGCGTGATCATATTTGTGGTCATAACCACTAAGAAAACTAATAGGACCTAGTATACCCGTTTCATTCAATAATTGCCCACAAATGACGTCACACAATGTGATTAGTATACTTAAATGGGGAATTCACTACACGGACATGCCCGCACGGAGCGCGGACCTAGTTTGTATAGGCCAGACTGACTGTGACGGTCCTATACTAACATCGCACAGACCTAATGGGTCGTCCATAAAGTACTCACTTTGTGAGACCCCCCTCCCTAGTGTGACGTCACATGGGCTTACAGTGCCGGTGTCAGGCCATGTTAGATTTGAAATAAAATGAAATGTTACGGAACATCACGAAACTTAGGTCCCCTCCCACCCCTTGTATTGTAACACAAATATCGCACGCACTTCGATGACCGGGGGTGGGGGGGGGGGGTTTGGTCATCGAAGTTTATGCTACACCCCCCCTCTTATAGGGTAACGTATTTTATGGATGGTCCATAAATTCATAATAAAAGCGAAGTACGGCGGGCATGACATGTCTGCAGGCGTGTCCGTGTAGTGAATTGAATTCCGTGCTTTAAACACAGTACAGACAGATGAAAAATATTGTAAATAACAAAAATTGTTTTCTTCATTTAAAATTTTATAAAACCTATACCTATTGAATTATTATTATTCGACAAAATAATGGTTAAACAGTATTATTTCTTTTATCTATGTACTTTTTAGATTTTAATCTGATTACTGTCCGATCCCCTATTCGCGAATAAGGTAGGTATGTATCCACCTTCAGCTACTTCTTAGGGGAAAAGTATGTAAGGCAGCAGCGGTGTAACTGATAATTTTATTTTCTGTATGAGTCTAAAGGTGTGCTAATCTAAACTGTTTTATGTATCTAGTAACTATGATTTTTAACTAGCTCTGTCAAAACTACGTTTGGTGATATACATTGGTTCGATCAAATAAAAATTATTTCATTCATAAATGTGTTTCCACTGGTTATAAAATTATAAAATAAATAATGTGAAGGTGATTTCATTATATTAGGTTGGTAGCAGACATTGAACTACTGGCGTTTACCCCAGCGCTTACCTTAGATGGTAGCAGATTTCTTTTTGGATTCGTTTATTTATCCATGAAAGTTTAATAAGTATGAATGTTGAAAGGTTTTTGGTTAAGTTATTAGAAATATGGGAAATTCTAAGTGGTTATTCCCTCTCATCACCCCCAGCCACAAATTATATAGACATAAACAGATGGGAAAGCCCCTCCCCCAGCCTTGTTCCTTCAAATGTCAAGTTAATTTGTGACTGGGTGTCACCTAGGACGAGCGGCTTGTTGAGCGAGTGGGCGGGCGAAGCGAATCAATGGAAATTATATATTAGGTAATTATTCAACTTTATTGACTTCGTTTGCATCGCTGGCGTAGCTTGGTTCTGTAATTCGCGGTATGAACAAAAGTATGAAAAGTGATGAGATGATGCTCGTTCGGTTTGCTTGCCTGCTGGCATTGTAGCCCGTGCGAGTTATATGTAGGTAGGTGTATACTAAGAAAAATATCCGTGTCCCTGCTCGTGGGTCACGGTCACAAATTACCCGTATTTTAATCACAAATTAGACTTATTCTAAAGTAAAATTGAAGAAATATTACGTCCATCCTTTTGCCTTCCTGTAGGCCTATTCGCTAACTTTTTTTGACAGTTGAAAGTGATGATCACCGAACTATTTACTTATCCATTACTGTTTTCACAGGACAAGTGTCACAACAGCGTTATAGTAAAGTAGTAATGGATCAGTAAATGGTTCGGTGATCATCACTTTCAACTGTCAAAAAAAGTTAGCGAATAGGCCTACTGATAATAATATGATATTAAACATCATAAATTCCTTTGCCTTCTCTGAAAAGGGAGAAAAAAACAAAAGACTGTTTGGCGCGCTTTCAATGGTGTCACCAAAAATTATTTTATCTAGTGGATTTTATGTAGTGAAAAGTGGTGATAATTTGGTCGATTTTAAATTATGCGGAATCATTGAAAATACGTGTTATTTATGATGTATTTAACTTTAAGAATTATAAAATAGTTTTCATTTCACCACCTCATCAGTCGCCATCATGAAATCTGGAGATTCCGAGACGGTCAATCAGCTTGAGTGAAGCTCGTCTGTTCTGTTGCTAGGTCAAACAAATCAAATAGACATAAAAAAAAGTTTTGTTCGACCCAGCAACAGAACAGAAACACACAGAAAATTAACGAGCTTGACTCAAGCAGATTGACAGTTTCGGAAACCGTTGAGACGCCTCCGAAACGGTAAAGCGGCTTCGCGTCAAGCTCGTTCATATTTATTCTGTTGCTAGGTAAAATAAATCTTTTTTATGTCAAACAAATCAACAAGACAATAAAAAGATCTGTTTGACCTAGCAACAAAAATAAGCTGCTTATCCGTTTATATTAGTAAACCATTAGCCTACATGCGTTAAAATGTGGCACCCATAATATCAAATTCAAGAAAACTAAAAACGTGGCGGTATAGGCTAGATCCCTTTACTTTCCCTAAAAAAAGGGAGAATTAAAAAGTTGTTAACACTGTTCACTGTTGTGGTTCTTAAAAGACTTGTTTACAGGAACGTTAAACAGATTTAAAAATAAACCTATTATATTATAAAGTTGGTCAAACTGAATAATTCTCGATACGATTTGTTTGTGCTTGTTGCGTTGTGCTTTGTTGCAAAGAGAATACAATACTACGTAAGACTTTGTTGCTTCATGCAAACTAACAGTAACCAAACTAACATTCAAACGAACAGAAGTTTTTATTTTGCTTTTGTAGGATTAAAAAACCTGTCTGCAAGTTCTGCAAGGCAGGGGGGCATTCGTTTTTATCGATATCGACACATTCTGTAGCGTACACCACATCCTTAGTTTGCTTTTGTAGCATGTTGGCATTACTTTTTTATCTGTCTCTGTTGGTTGGTTTGGTACGAGATCTTAGCCTAAACAATCGTAGTGTATTATATACTCTTTGGCCTAAACTGCGAGTCAAAATTGTCAAAAAGCTTGTTTGAAGTCCCGACTAGTCCCGACGTAGTGTATTATATACTCTTTGTTTCCATTCCAAAATGATGTCAATATAATTTGTGACTAAACCAGCTAATCAGCGACGGAAGATTAAGCGTTCAACTATTAAGTACTTCAGTAAATACGACTGTATTAAGCTTCATTTGTCATGTCTTCTATTGACTTCGATCCATCAATAAAATTATGTCTGAAATATTTACACTCGAGTGCTCCAGACTCCACCGAGCAATTAAGGTTAACTTTGGACGATGTGATCAGGCAAACATATAGTAATTCTAAAACATTAGGCAATGTCCTACCGAAGAAATATTTAAATGAAGAAAAAATGGGTTCACCAAGATCAAAGCATAAAATCGACAAATCTTCAAATAGCAAGTTGGTTCCCATATCTCAACCTAGTCCACAGCAAATCCAAATACCTGAACGCGAAAACGACGATGGCTCTGTTATGGACGGAGAACTGGCGTTTGATTTATTAGAAGAAGACTTAACTTGTGCTGTGTGTAGACAAATTGCTGTGCAAGCCGGCAATCGTTTGGTAGAATGTGATGCTTGTCATGCATTGTATCACCAGGTAAAATAGTTAATAGAAAAGCTGGGTCTGGACAGAAATTGAAACAGATCTTGTTATGTTTAATAGTGGTTTCTTGGATGTTAATTTACTTTTTTAATATATTTTTCAGGATTGCCACAAGCCGGTCATAAGTGACAATGATATGAGTTCTGGGTGGCAGTGTGCATCATGCCTTACATCACAAAGCTTAGTTGCAAGTTATTCATCCAGCAAAGTTTCATCAACTTCTAAGTCACCATCCCATGTTTCTGGTTCTACTACGCCAGTTAAAATTTCTTCCAGCAGTTCTTCATCCTCATCTCCTTCAAAATTAGTAACCCCAAACATTAATGTTATATCAGCTGATAAACGCCTGCAGATTATGAAAAAGAAAGCTGCTAAGCAACATGAGAAAAAAAAAAGTTCTAAGTAATATTTTACTGTACTGAAACCATGGAAAATATGAACATATTATTTAACTACCATAAGATTTAGTAATCATTGGTGATGATAGAAATTTAATAAATTTTTGTGAAACAGTAAAAGAGGTTTTGATTTTAATATATTTTGCTTTATGATTCTGTTAGAAAATCTATTAAACTAAAAATAATTAGATAGCCAATTTTAAATCATATAAGAAAAAAAATCATCTTGCATACACATACACAAATCATGCCTACATCCCCGAAGGGGTAGGCAGAGGTGAACTAGCACCCATGCCTAGCCCATTGCCACTTACCGGGCACAAAAGTTGCTGTACATTGGCAGGCGGTATAAGAGGAATGCCGCTGCCCATTCCCACCCACGGGAGAGATTTGGGGTGGTGACAATTGTATTCTACTCTCCCATCACCACACAAAAAATCATCTTCATGATAGATTTATGTCAATATTTATTCTTGAAATGCAATTAATTAAATATATTCAATTTCAAAATTCGTATTTTTGATCTATTCTTCAAATGTTTAAGGGCCTGACTGCACAGCGATATTTCACCGCAAGTTTTTTTTAATAATTAATTTAATTTATTTTAATTATTTTTTTTTAATAAGTCTGTGATCTCATGGGCAATAAAAAATCGTGAGGAAAAAAATTCTGTGGTTTGATGAACTTTGATGCAAATTGATAAAAACTTCGCGGTCAAAAAACGCAGTGCAGACAGGGCCTAGAACACCATTGGCCTTATTGTATAGGTAGGTGGTACTTATTTACTGGCGACGTGACTACACAAAGTACACAAACCTACACAAACTACTACACACTACTATACAAACTACTACGCAAAGTAAAAATCTTGGTCTTTCCAGTACCGTCTTTACCATATGGGCACACGGGGCCAGTGCCCTGGGGTCCCGAAAGACCGACAATTTCACATTTATTCTCAAATATTTTTGTCCGGGCACAACACTCTTGTCAAAAAAAAAAAATTAATTCGCTTTCTTTACATTCTAAAAGGGTCTCAATTTTTTGTGTGCCCAGGCCAATAAGTGCCAATTATAAATCAGGATATTGATCATCTCAGGGCATTCCAAGAGCCAGACAACAACACGGCGATACGCCCCAATAACCAGAAAAATAACGGTCTGCACGACAAATCTCCCACATTACTTACTTACATAATACATAATGGTAAACTTGCCTCTTAAATTAAATGTTACTTACTCGGCGCCATGCCACAGGCGTTCCCTGTGGATTGAAGAATATAGGGAGACGAACCCACCACGCTGGCCCACTGCGGGTTGGTGGGTATTAACGACTGCAGATGCACCTGGGACCAACGGTGCCTTCCGAAGCACGGAGGAACTTGAGATAATACATTTTTTATTCGATTTTAATTTTAACATTATATAAATGTTAGAAAAATTAGTACAAAGATTTTGGGGTTAGAAAAAGAATTTCAAAAAATTATGATCTTGAGGCGGGAATCGAACCCGCGTCCGCTGCTATCCGGGCAGGTGCCTGACCGCTCGGCCACCCAAGACACTAATTAACTTGCCGAAATTCTTCTAACCTTTACACTTCACGTTGTAAGCCAACGGGTACCCTCGCAATGTAGAAATAAATTTCAAACATTCCAAAGCAGATATTTTTACAAACACCGTGCGTTCGGTTAAGCTTGGGTTTGCTTTATAAACTATTCGATTTTAATTTTAACATTATATAAATGTTAGAAAAATTAGTACAAAGATTTTGGGGTTAGAAAAAGAATTTCTAAAAATTTTAAAATTTATTTCTACATTGCGAGGGTACCCGTTGGCTTACAACGTGAAGTGTAAAGGTTAGAAGAATTTCGGCAAGTTAATTAGTGTCTTGGGTGGCCGAGCGGTCAGGCACCTGCCCGGATAGCAGCGGACGCGGGTTCGATTCCCGCCTCAAGATCATAATTTTTCGAAATTCTTTTTCATTTTCTAACCCCAAAATCTTTGTACTAAAACATTTTTTGTCACCCATCCAATAACCAGTCTTAGCGGCGTTGCTTAGTTTCCGCAATCGCAGGCCAAACGCGCTATGCCACTGCGATCTAGTGATCTCCTCCTCATTTGATATACTTAATATAAAAACGGCATACGTAACTCATAAAATGCTTCGATACATTGTGTATGTGTCGTGGCCAAATCGTAGAATTGATCACTTCATGATGTGGCCGACCATAACCATTTCATGAAGTGGCCAGCTAAAACTGACCATATCGTTGAAACGTCAACGTTTGGCCATATCATTAATGTCGTTAATGTTTAGTATTTTTACGTTGCCCACGTTTTTTGAGTGACTTGTAAAATTCTAAAAATTTGGTGTCGTAACGACATTTCACTTTACTTTTATCTTCCATTACAACATAACTAATAGTTTGATAATTATCTATCGCCATGATGCATCACAAAAAAAAAAAGAAATAAGCGCATCTAACGGTGGTTAATGTAACTATTTTACGATATGATTATTAATGTTTGGCCATATCATGAAATAGCTATGCGTTTAGCTGTTCATATCGTTAAACGTTGTTTATTCATTGATCTGGCCAGACCATTATCATGATATGGTCAGTTTTAGTTAGCCATTTCATGAAATGGTAGGCCACATCATGAAGTGATCAATTCTACGATTTGGCCACGACGTATGCAAAAATTAAAGCATTAGGTACCTACCTACGATTTTTTTTTGAAAAATAAAGTGTATAATTAGTATATTAATAATATAACATCTATTGTCTACTGTAGTCTTTGAGCTTCGCTTCTCGCCAATTGGGCACTCTCTCTGTGCTATGTATTTGCGCAAGTTCCTAATACAAGTTATGTAAGCCATCTGAGGTTATCATAACATATTAATAAAAATTAAGGGGATATAAATTGTCATCGTAACCCCCAGCAAACATAGCATTGAAGAATGAGCGTTTTCTTTGTCTGCAAAACAGCAGATCATGGTTTTGAGTCATGTAGTCTATGGCCATTTAAATGGCTATTTATGATGTAAATATCCCAATTTGTTACTCTGTACCTGTAAAGAGTAGGTAACAAATTGGATGTTGATGGAACTTTGTTATTTTTAGCACCATGCATGCGTCTATAAAATATTGCGAAGTAGATAGGTACCTAACAAAGCGAAATAGTTCCTGTTACCTATATTATAGGAGGAGCTCGCTAGCGCAGTGGCATAGCGCGCTCGGCCTGCGATTGCGTAAACTAAGCAATGTTCGCTAAGGCCGGTCATCAAATTTATTATCTCGAGATCCTCTGTACTTTGGAAGGCACGTTCAGTTAAGCCGTTGGTCCCAGCTGCATCTGTAGTCGTTAATACCGCACTGGGCCACCGTGGTGGGTTCGTGCGGCCTATTCTCCCTATATTCTTCAATCCAAAGGGAACGCCTGTGCCCATGCAGCGGAGACATTAAAAAGGCTGGTGATACAAGGGCGGATCCGGTTGTCATGGGTTCATGACCATGGTTGAATGAATTGACATGTTTTTTATTTATTTTTTGTCACAATGTACAATTTTTAAATTCAATATTTAATTAATTTAATACAATACATGCCTTGCCTTGAGGTGTACAAGCGAATACACGTCGTATCTATCTATTACTTATATCTATCTACTTTTCAGATATACTTGACTTAAATACAAAACAGAATCGATGACAAAGTAAATAAGAAATTTTAGATATTTTCCCCACCCTGTAACCAATCCCGTGAAAGGCTCCCTCTCATTGGTCGGAATCAGGGCAGGGCGTACCGCGATAGATACGGATGCTGTTTCTTCTAAAAGCTGATACGCAATCATAGCTCTTATTTTGACCGACGTTAAAATTGAGATTAGTTCGAGGGATTTTGATACTTCTGATTTGTTGTTACGCCTTCTGTGTTAAAGTTTTTCGGAAACTCTGGAATATTAGTTTCAAGGCGGAGTGTAGCGTAGGCGGTATATCGCTCGACTACGGCGTGTTTTCGCATTTTCAAATGTAGTTATTGAGTAAAATTACTGTTTTTCATGTAACATATTCAATCGCAACATGTGTTTAGTGTTCATGTTTACAAGAGTTTGAAAATATTGAAGGCATTTTCTTCGTTGTGGTGATCAAGTGGTAGGTGCCTAGATATACTGATCTGGCTTACTATCATAACTTAGGTATGACTGTCCATATTCCATCGGTTATCTTAAATAAGTTTCATGTGATTAAAATGTTCAAACAGCAATTTCACTCTATACTTACTACGACTAATTAATTAAATACTAAGTACCCAATATTTACTAAATATCTAAATAGCATAGCAACTTTATTTATATCATTTTACGAAAATTTCACAACAAAAGCGAATCTACGATGTATGCACGGAATAGTTAATTTAACGTAGGACATAAATCGGTGTTTGACAAAAATACA
Organism: Cataclysta lemnata; assembly: GCA_963931975.1. Lineage (NCBI taxonomy): Eukaryota > Metazoa > Arthropoda > Insecta > Lepidoptera > Crambidae > Cataclysta > Cataclysta lemnata. The sequence goes on from OZ008343.1 coordinate 7,710,996, forward strand.
ATTTTCAAGAAAGCTTGATCATCTTAAGAATGAAAAGGTCATTAATCACACAACCTCATACCAGTGCGGGTGGGTATGGCCACCATAGGTCATCAATATCAACGGCTGCAAACGAACTAGGAAATACCAACGTCTAAACACGGCTTCCTAAATTACAATATAAAACACGAATGACCCCTGTTTATCCCTGAATGAGTAAACAGATGTTTATAATAAGCACATTTAGCAAACTAGTTTACGTCCCAATATAATAAGGGACTATTACGATATTCCGCGAGCACTTTCGTCTCAGTAATGCTAGGAACGTATACAGGAACTCTGCTGCCTATTCGTTTACAACCTCACCCCCGAATACAGAAATGCTACTCAAAGTTTGAGTCCTGTCAAAATTGACGGTTTTCCATACAAATTCTGACAGGATTTGTACATTTAAAAATTAATGAATATATAATGCTCGAGAAAGTTCTTACCTATGTCAAAAATTAAAGTTAAGTCGATGCTAACAACTTTTATCGTAAGCAATATTTCGTAAAAATAAAAACGGACGTAGGTATACCTAGTTTATATTATGTTTACGGGATGAAAAATGTTTGTACTAAAATTTACAGCTTCAGAATCCTCTTAATACTTTTCCGTAGATAAGTGTCATATCTACTTACTTAATGTCTATTTTAATACCCTCTATAAAATATGAAACTTCTATCCGAGGTATACAGAGGAGCTCGATGGCGCATAGTGACATAAATGGTGCTTGGCCTACGGATACGAATTGAGTAACCTCCTCCGTTTTTGCGTCGGTTAAAAACTAAGCAAAGTTCGCTATAGGGGTGGGTCACCAATCACCATACATACATACATAAATCACGCCTATATCCCCGAAGGGGTAGGCAGAGGTGAATTAAACACCCACTCTTCGCCAATTAAGTTAGGTCCCATGTAATAGGTGGCGAGCCTATTGCCATCTATCGGGCACATAATACCGCAGTATATTGCTAGGTGGTTTAAGAGGAATGCTGCTGCCCATTACTCATCGCTGTCATTACCCTCAGTAGCCTTGTATGACACCCACGGGCGAGAGATGGATGGTGACAATAAATTATTATTGTATTCTGCTCTTTATTACTCCGAGTTCCTCCGTGCTACGAAAACTTAAAGTGCCTCTGGTCTGGACCCGGCTACATATACCGGTGGTGTGTAATGGACCATTATCTCTATTTTTTATTGTTAGGAGTGTGCCCAGCGTGGACATTAAGGGGCTGGAGATGATAAGAAGTTATAGTCACAAAAAAACTTTATTTTTTCTAATACTTATTTATTTATATTAATACTAATATTATTTTTTTAACTTTTTGCCATACTGTCGGTAGAGGAGAATAAAATTGTCACCACCCCTGTCTCTCTCGTGGGTGTCGTACAAAGCGGCAATTATAATATAACTAGGAATGGTGGTGATGAAGATGGTGCACTAAGAACGCCAGCACTATCTAGTAAATTACTGCCATTAAAGTTCCCGGAGAATGGAAATACACTCGCCCCCAGACCTGGGGCCTTACCACCAACTCGAAACGCGACTCAATTTCCATTGTTAAAGTGAGACAACGCTATATGCCGAGTAGAGCGGCGTCCCGTTTTGTCACCCGCGCTTGGATCGCTATAATACTTCATGGTACGGCCACTGAAATGAGTTGGTGGAATTAGGGAGAAAGGCGTGGCCTGATTGTTGTAATGTATTAAATTTATTCGAGCCTGTTACCGGGATTGCCTAGCTTGGGTGCTATGATAATTTAAGTTGCTATTGTTGTAATCTTTTGGAAATAAACGTTTTATTTTTATTTATTGTTTAAGCTCGAAAATGAACGGCGGCGGGCGCGCGCGCGTGCCGAAGTGTGCCCGCTGTCGGAATCATGGACTCATCTCGAGCCTCAGGGGTCACAAGAAGGCCTGCGCCTACCGGCAGTGCCAATGCCCCAAATGTGGCCTGATTAAGGAGCGGCAACGCATCATGGCCGCACAGGCAAGTTTCCAACTTTTACAGTAAAGGTCTCTGCAAAGGTAACGGAAAAAGGACGGGGTCTTTCTCGTTCAAAACGCCCCGTCCATGTTCCGTCCGTGACTCCGTGAAATATGTCTTTAAGGGTACATTTTGTGTGAAACGGTGTTTCTGCAGTCTCGTTACGTATGTAGAGACCTTAAGTAAGAAACATAAATTTAACGTGGTTATGCAGAGGGATCTAACCCAAATAGTTTGATAATTTTGTTCTTAATTATAATAAATTGCTTTCTAATATTATGGTTCCTTTTTGGTCAAATTCGGCTACGGCTCGGCGAATTGTGGCGGGTGGATTAAATCGTCTCGGGTTACATGACTAATTTTATGCCCTTGTTGTACAACTTTTTTTTTTCATATCTCGGAAAGAGCATTTTGCTCTGAGCGTAATAGTAGATTTTCCATCAAGTGCACAAAACGAATCATTTTTGTCCGAGACTTTTAGCTGATAGTAATGTCGAGGATAAACTCTGCTTTTCACTTTGATTACGAGGAAATAAAACAGGAGTTTATCCTAACATTTCTTAAAATTCAAACTAAAATTGGTACAGTTGTGAATACTGAAGGAAATTGTTTTTCCCATTGATATTAGGCTTGGGCTGCAGACCTATACAGCCAAGTATTAAATTAATTTTGATATAATAATTTTCTTAAATTAAATTAATAACCTACCGTACCTACTTGAATTAAATTTTTAATATCTTTTATGTCTTAAAAACAATGGCAAGTAAATTTAAGTAAATAATAAAACAAATTCTATCTCTGAATTTCTTATCGTGTTTGGCTGCATGGCTCATTTTCTTTGCCTTAACATAGACACATTTATGAGTAGATACGTTAATGCTCTAGAGCACAAAATTCGATTTTGTGCAGCCTATATCCTTCACAAATAAGCACTTTCAGAGCATGAGAAGTGAAAAAGCCGTTTTTTCCGCTAGAGGCTCGGAGTACTCTGAGGCTAGAGGATAAAGCAAATTTGAATTAAGAATATTGTGCGCAATATGTTTTTCAATTCAAAACATCATTAACCTATTTATTACCTTTTTTAATTTGTTAAAAACTCAGACTCGGAACTGTCATGTACTTATTTTTTTCTAATTTGCTTTGCGCGCGCTATTTTCTTTTCACTTTTTATTGCAAAAACCTTAACTACCTATGTAAAAACAAAAAAACTTGAAAACAAGACCCAAAAATTAGTAATTTTAGCGACAAATTAGTTTATTTGACGCCAACAAAAAGTCACCGAGAAAAATTTGGTAATTTGCGCATAATGTCACTTTCGCAGAACGTTACTTGCGGACAATGTGACTTTCGCAAAACGGCATTTTCGCAGAACGTCATTTTCGCAAAACGACACTTTCGCTAAACGCCAATTTCGCGGTTTGCCACTACAGATTTTTTTTTATAAGGAGATCTAATACAGACACTGCAGAATCGGATACGTAAGTAATAAATTAAACAAAAAAAATTACTAAAGAAAGAATTATTTGTGTATTATTATAATAACCAATTAAGCACCTACAAGATAGATGAAACATTTTTTCTGGAGTAACATCCTGCGAAAATGGCGTTTTGCGAAAGTGACCTGTGAAAATGTCGTTTTGCGAAAGAGACATTGTGCACAGATGATGTTCTGCGAAAGTGACGCTATCCAAAAGTTACCAAATTTTTCACGATGACATTTTGCGAAAGTGACGTTCTGTGTCGAGACCCAACAGAATTGACTGAAACTGTTAATAATGTGATTGTATATGTTTTTTTTTGCATTTAGTCATTTCCTCGCTGAAGGGGATGAAAATTACGTGTTGCACTCGAGTGCATAGATTTTTCACCTCGTGCTCTTTTGATGGACAAATTGAGACAAACAAATTGCGTGTGTGCATATGTCGTGGCCAAATCGTAGAATTGATCACTTCATGATGTGGCCGACCATTTCATGAAATGGTGGCATTTCATGAAATGGCCAACCAAAACTGACCATATCATGATAATGGTCTGGCCAGATCAATGAATAAACAACGTTTAACGATATGAACAACTAAACGCACGGCCCCTTCATGATATGGCCAAATATTATTGGTCATATCGTAAAATAGTTATATTAATCGCCATTAGAGGCGCTCATGTCGATTTTTTATTGTTTTGATGCATCATGGCGGCGTACATTTATCCTGATATATAAATTATTATTAATGATAATATTAATATGAAAGATAAAAATGAAGTAAAATGTCGTTACGACAGAAAACTACGCGACTTTTACGAAAGTCACTAAAAAAAGAGTGCAATGTTAAGAAACCTTGAAGTGCGGAATGTATTTTAAAGGTTAGTAAATATCAATTACTTATTTTAGTGGTATTTTTTAACAATTAAAGATCAGTATTAAAAATTTTTAATTTATCTATTGACCAAAAATACTCCGATATAATAGTAATTTTGAAACATATTTTTATAGGTTATACAACAAACTAAAAAGAGTAGGGTAACCACGCTAAGAAAATCAATGAACTACTATTGGATAACAAAATACGACCTTATGGAAATTCAACATAAGGAAAGGGTAAAGAAATATTAATTTTTAAAAAGAAAAGTGTTGACGATCCTGCCATTCGAATAGTCCTGATGGAAAATTATTATGAAATATAAACAGAAATTCAAAAACTGTTGGACATGGTGGGCGACTGAAGATATTAAAAAAAAGCTTTAACGCCACCAAAATTTTTAAATGTTAACAGTCGTAGCAATTTCTGTCCTAAAACGAGTGTGATCATTTGTGCCATTTTTAGATTTAAAGTATATTTAAGTGTGCTATTTAAACAATTTGATATATAAAGATTTTGGTGGTTAGAAAAAGAAAATTATGATCTTGATTCTTGATTGAATTTGATATATTCTAAATAATAGAATAAATATGTCTCTTCTCTATTTTATTTTTTATTGAACCTTTGATATCATGGATACTCTACATTATTGATATGGCCAAACGTGGATGGCCATATCGTCAAACGTTGAAGTTTAAACGATATGGTCAGTTTTGGTTGGCCTTTTCATGAAATGCCACCATTTCATGAAATGGTCGGCCACATCATGAAGTGATCAATTCTACGATTTGGCCACGACATATACACTAAATTTTGTGTCTACTTATTGATTCACAATTGGTTCAAAAGCCTTTATCCAAGTGCTTGCACTTGGCTTATTTAGCGGTATCTTGCTGTAGCATCTGGTTACACAATACACATTATGTGTTCCCGTGTTTTAATTTTGTTTTTACATCTCTTTATTATAAATAATGTTTAAAAACATTTTTTTTATTATTATAATATTACCTATAAAGAAAATAAAGTCAGAAAATATTCTGTTCGATTATAATTTTAACATTATATAAATGTTAGAAAAATTAGTACAAAGATTTTGGGGTTAGAAAAAGAATTTCGAAAAAATATTCTGGTTTATTTTCTTTGTAGTCTTTATTGTTAATATTATGCAAGATTTTGTTTTGTTTCACTAAAATAACGTCGCAGAAGAATTTACTAAGCAGATAAATTGATAAATTAATTTAGCGGAAAATCAACAGTATACAGTGTCTGTTTGTTTGCGGTGCGCAGTGACCCCCGGGAGGCAGGAGCCGCGCGATAGTCCCAAGCGGGCTTAAGTTCATTGCTAAAGTAAATAAAACTCGATCCCCACACAAATCAAATCAACTGACTCGGCGCCGGGAATTTATATCAGTTATCGTGTTTCCTGATCGATGTTAATCATTTAAGGCATTCCCTCTTTACATTTTTGCATTGAAACGGATAATAGGGTACCTAATTCGGGTAAACCGCATGAAATTTATTATTTGTAAACAAAACTTTTCAGCGTATAATTTTACCTTAAAGTATTTAAAAAAACCTTTGTTATAAGAATCTTAAACAGCAAATTTATCAAAGTTTATCAAATTATCTAACTTAGATTACGTGAATTTTTGTTTGATTCCACTCTTCATTAGCTTATAATAAATTTTGTTTAGGTACACATGGACTAATAATATGCCTTTCTTAGTGCTAAAGTTTGTATTCCTTCGTCCTTATAGGACCACACAATGATGCTGCTGTCAACAATATGTCCATTTTTAAAATGTTTTTTTTACATGGCACGACATACCAAAACGGACAATTCGTTTTGGAATATCCGCGCTTTGCCATTTTCCCCTACAACAATGATTGGATAGTACATACATACATATATAAATCACGCCTATATCCCCGAAGGGGTAGGCAGAGGTGAACTAGCACCCACGTTTCGCCAGTTATGTTGGATTGGATAGTGTTATCTACAAATAATTAATAAAGGTAAGGTGCGAACGCTTTTGTCCACCAATGTTGACGATGTAGACGGAACCAAGAATGATGTATTATTTTGTCGTTTTTCAGTGAAGTTTTTCGGGATGAGATCGGTGGGACAGACGATGCATTACTGTGTACACGATCGATGGCTCATCCGGCGTCTCCGTAAACACGTGCCACTTGTTCAAATAAACCAGACGCCGCATTAGCTCGGCTCGATTTCACTACATTAAAACACATTAACGCTTCTAAATTTCATGTTATTTTCGAATTAGGGGCATCGCATTTTTGGGCATAAAGGAGTTTTTATTTTTCCGTGTCGTTTTGATTTCGTTCTATTCAATGTAAGTCAATTCAAAGTAATTCAAACTAAGTCTATTTCTAAACTAAACTAGGTATATAATATTTTAATTTTCTCGTAATCATGGGAGAAATACACAAGATATCACGTTTTAGCTAGCTCAGTGAAATTCCTGGTCTAATAAAGATGTTTTAAAAGCTCTGTTTCATACTGAAATAGTTTTGAGTGTTTCGTGAATCGAATGCTCACTATAGCCACTTTTATTAATGTTTTGGATCTTTATAACATATCTACATAAACAATGCTAGAATTTTTCTAATCAAAGCCATGTCTTTTGTTCAGTTTAGTTTAATAATAACATTTATATCATAATAGGTAATTAATTTAAAAGGTGACTACTATTTTGATTTTAATTTGAACATTATTAAATGTTAGAAAAATTAGTGAAAGAAAACTGTGATTAAAAAAACGTTAACGTCTTAGTTTGTTGAGTGGTAGACTTCGATTGCCGCATCAGGATATAATTTTTCGAACTTTTTCTAACCACAATATTACTTGTATTAAAAGGTGGCATTAAAGCGGCAGCAAGCAGCAGAGGACAAAATTGCTCTCCACCTGGCGTCCGTGGAGAGTGGCACGGCTCTGGAGGCGCTGCCCCCCGGGCGCATCTACGGCATGCGTGTCACGCAGCCTTGCCCCAGCCCCGGCCCAGAGCCAGACTCCGCTGCAGAGGATCACACTGTACGTAAAGGCGGGATTCCACCATGTTATGTATTGAGTAAAGCATTTAGTTACTCTATGCACCATGTCCTATGTTGCCTTCTGAAAATATGTTAGTCTGTGGTCGTCATTCATTTGTCAAGAATGGGATTGAATGATCTTGGTTGGTCAGTCAGTCCAATCACGTAGACCTAGAACAAATGTAATTGTAACGAAGTCATATAATAAAATAACACAAATCAGTCTTGTGATATTGTACAAACACCAAACACCAGTTTGCGGAACTGTGCGGCACAGCGTAAAACCAATACAATCGTTTGTGTGCCGCACAGTTCAGAACACTGGTGGAATCTCTCCAGGTTTACAATAATGGTTTCCTAATCAGGAATTTCGATCCGATAGGACTGCTTGAACGGCTTACTAATTAATTACCGGTGATATAAATTATAACACAAAAAAAATCTTAATACTTAATACCGTCAGGATTCTCAAAAAATGCAGATTAAAGTTCGTATGTGTGTGTTTAGTTTTATATTATAATGAAGAGTAAACCTGTTAGCTTCACACCTAACAACTTTACTTTGATTTTATACTATGACATAAAAACATGGATACTTTTTTGTTGATGTATTTTGCAATTTTATAAGGGAGATTATTTTAACAGCCGATACACATCGATAGCGAGACGAGCGATTCTCAACCGGATTGTTGCAACGTTTCTCCAGATTCCGCCGCTAATCGTGCCAGAACACGGTAAGCTTATTGTTAAATCCTAATTTTGTGTTCATCTAATTTTGTATTGTCGGAATCTTCACTTATCGTAATATTAAATTCCGCTTATTTTTTCTGTCCCACAGACTCATTTTCGTAAATTACACTCATTATCGTCATTATTTGACTTTTATTTGCACAATATAGTATGAATGTTAGGACAAAATCATAGTACAAAGAAAAAGAGGTAAGAAAATATTCAAAAAATTGTGTCATGAACTCATGATGAGGGACACAAAACGGGGAAACCCGCAATCCGGATGGTTGCCAATAGGTACTTTTAAGGAAATGAGTAAAGTACAGGTCACACTAAGGTTGAGTGATAGTTGTCACATTTAAACAATGTAAGCATATGAAATGAGTCAGGGAGTCCTAATTATCAGAAAACCATGTTGGTTTAACATAGTATATAAGTACCACTTGGCGTACCAGAACGTTCAGTAAAGTCAATCAGTTGCATCAGGACATAATTTTTCGTAAATTTCCTAACTCTTTACAGCTCTCAATGCAGCTAATATAGGCACTAATATACTTATCTAATGTTATTCTATGTTCTAAGATGCTTGTTTATTATCCCTGAAAGGCTAGGTAGAGGTGAATTACCACTCACGTTTCGTCAATTATGCTCCGTTTTTATAATTTTTAGTTAACCGTAGATAGTTGAAATGAATTTTACTATTTCTACTACTAGAGATGAAGCTACTGATGGAGAAGGCGCAGTGAGCTCGGCTGGGCTCGAGATGCTTCGCAAGTTGTTTCCTGGAAAGAAGCGGTCGGTGCTCGAGCTAGTGCTTCGCCGGTGCAACCATGACTTGCTGCGGGCTGTCGAACATTTTAACGCCATTCATGTGAGTATTAATTCAATATAAGTATTGGAGCTAGGGTTCTACATTATCTTGCTTTATTTATATGGGACGGTTTGGTTAAATAAATGGGCTGGATATCGGCTTCTTTCGGATAACGGATATAAACTTACTTTTGAATACTTATAAGCCTTATTCTCCTTTTTTTTTGGTTTCAAATTTCTCGTATGATATTCCTAGAAATAAATCCTAGAATCTGTGAAATGGTTCATCTCCTTTCTGACCAATTTTTCGTAGTATTAATTTTCGTAGTACCTAATTTACCAACCTTTCGTAGTAATTTACCAATTTATCGTAGTAATGTTCAAATAACAAACATAACAGAAACAATTTTGCAACAGGGTCCCCCTGAAAAGGGCACATCGAGCAGTTTTGCCGGATCTGGCTTTGAAATGTCAGTTTCGAGCACTGAAGAGGAATCGCGGTGGTCTGCCTTTCGCCCGGTTGGTCCCCGTGCGCCTTTGCTGCCAGCACTAGTGATGGGAAGAGTATGCGGCTCTGACTGGCTGGTTCCGTTGCCAGCCCTGCCAGCCCTCTCCGCGCCTCTGCTGCTGCCCCTACAACACCCACACCAGAATATATCGGCTTGCAACCCATGCTCACCGGATTGCAGGCAGTGCAATTTACATCACTAACACATCAGTTTAATCGGCTATCCCCCAAATACAGAAACTTCAAGTTTGAGTCCTGCTTAATATGTAAGTATTGTCAAAATTGACGTTTTTCAATACAAATTTTGACAGGTATTGTCCACTTAACTTTATAATCAGTGCTCAAAATTTTAGTAGCGTTTCTGTATTCGGGGAAAGGGAAATATCAAATATTTTTTTGAAAAGTCAAATCAGTTATTTTGTTCCTTTTTTCAAAAGGCAAATATTTGGAATTCTCTAAATTACCAACTTAGAAAAGATTGTATTGACTTTGAATTTTATTTAGACTTTATTATTTATGTCATTTTTTTGTAAAAAAATATTTTAATAGATTACGGTTATTAATTCTTGGTTACGTAGGTACCATAAAGAGTAAGTTCTGATATTGATAGCTTGTATTGGAGAATACTGAAAATTACGAATGCCTCTCTGCTGAAGGCTAGGGTAATATAAACGACAATGAATTAAATGTTTTCCGAACTAAATTATTGTGTAATAAATAAGTGATCTTAGTATCCTAGTGGTACTTACTACTGTAAAATAAATTAGGACGCTTTATTGATATAATAGTAGCTACAGCTGCAGTCATACAATAATACATTTTAATTCACATATTCTCAGCACTCTTCTGTTAATTTAATTATAGGAATACCAAGATTTTTTATCTTATTGCTCTTAGTAGATACAATATTGAATAAGCATCTTTATAACGTAGGTATGTTTTGTTTGCGTTTAATTAAGTTAAGTAATATTATGTGATAATTTAATGCCAAAGTATTATATATTTTGTAAGTTTTTATTTTGATTAATAAAGGTAAATAAAATTATCTCAAATATTTCTAGTTTTTTATTTAATTTTTTGTGTTTAACTGAAAAGGAACCTAACAAAATGAGTGGTGCACTTCTCTTGCTCAATAAATTCGTTACTATAGCGTAGGTACCAGAGCGAGGGTAAAGTAGCATAAATAGCTCTTGGCTCTAGCGAGAATGTAGACTATAATTTGCAGATAGAAGCTTATTTTTCTTTTATTTTGTTTTTTCTTTTATTAGATACTTTCCTACGAAAAGATAATGAATAAGGGGTACCATTAATAATATAAATAATAATGGAATAATAGTTACCTAATAAAAATAATTTCATCTCAATTTTTGAATGGAGAATATTGAAGCAGGTAGCTAAATTAGTGGTCCTTTCACAATATTTAAATTAAAATAAGGGACTGGAACAATTTATCCCGCATGTAGAGGTATTCTACCTATCTATACCCCAAGAGTGTTGATATAGATCAAAAGAGAGTGATGACGTCTGACCTAGGTATTACTGGGAACAGGGCAAGAAGAAGAAGAAGTAGAGGTTTCCAACTCCCAAATGATTTGTCAAATTATGATTTGGCAGGGTAACATTTTTCACCCCGTAAACAGAGTCCAAATTTATTAATATACGTTTTTAATAAACTAAAATAATTAAAAAGAAAGACAGTACAGACTTAGATTAGGGTGTACTGAATATAAAAGACTAAAATGTTATCATTTTGTATCGTTTTAGAGCAGTGATTCGCGCTCAAGATTCAAAAAGAAAATGTAGGCTAAAGTAGGCATTACTATGTATGGCGTGAACTAGGTATATTATATGTTAGTTAGTAATTAGTATATTTGAAGTCTTTAGTAAGAATACTAGATATACATATACATGCTTCGAGGATTGTGAAGCTGTAAATTTTAGTAAAAAAGCGATAACATTTTTACCCCTTAAACTTAGCCCAATTTTTGAATAGCTTGTAAATATAATATAAAACTAGGAGGTTTGTATGTTTTTATTTTTACGAAATATTGGTTACGATAAAATTTGTTAGCATCGAAATACATATCATAATTATCTACAAATATCTAGTATTCTTACTACAGATTTGAAATACTTATACTAACATATAAAATTGTTGATCACACATCTTTTTGCGGATTCGAATGATGGTGTGTTGTTGTAGTTACTAGCCATGTCTGACGTACGTACACATACGGTACTGTAACCTAACTAATATAAATCTGGAGAATCAATTTCTGTCTTTCTAATATGTTATACAAACCCGAGGGTGCGAATAGTGGCCGCCCTTCGTGCTCTTGCCGGCGGCTATTATTCTAGTCTAGAGAATAACAAACCTTTATATAATCTGAAATGAAAGAACATCACAGCCATATGTTTTTGATGTTAAATAAGAATTTGCGAATATGGAATTTCTTATAGACTTTTTTATTTAAAATTGGAAAGTAAATAATTTGAATGAAAATATTTGGTAGTTTTTTTATGTATTTCTCTGGAAGCAGCTGGGATGTTAAATAAACGTCGTATAGGCAGCTGCCCGTATTGTGGAGGACGCGGGTTCGATATTTGGAAATTTTTGTGACCCCTTACGTTTCTTCTCTTATTTTGTTTTTTCTACTTTATAATATGAATGTATAATTATGGACATAGCTTTCCGAAAACTTGTCTTTACGTTGCTTGTCAATATATTCTTTTAATATATAACAAAATTGTTGTCAATAACCATATTTTTATGGACTTAGATATAGAGTTTTAAAACAGCTTGGAAAAACGCTACTGTCAATTCAAATATTATCAAGCTATCACTTTATATGTGAATAATTAGGTATGTAAATGTCATTGACTGAATTGATTTCACAAGTTAAAGTTTACATTTAGGTATCCATTACAGTAGATAGGGTAACGACGATACATTTTGTCCAATAAATCTTACAATTCATTTACGAAAATATGTTATTGGGACTGTTATTAGTGTTGATTATTATGTATGTGATATTTGATATTGATTATGTATTACGCACATTTTTCACGGTTCTAACTAGTAGGCTGTGCGACAGAAAACTTTCTCTGCAGGACGACTCCTCAATTTATGGTCTGTATTAACATTTGCTTGTTTTCTATGTAATTTGTCATTATCATTCATTAGAATATTTGTGTCTGCTTGCACAGAGTCAAATTAAGTATCTAATTGTCTTGTCGCTATTCGGTACAAATAATGCTATATGAAAGTTTCTGTGCTTGCCAGAATCTTCATATTATTATGACCATTCTGATAATTGTAAGTCAAATATTAGCTGCTTTAGACTTAACGAATACCAGTTATTCTGTAAAAATACTACTTATTATATTATTTTAATGATAAATTACTACAGGTTTATATGCCAAATTAGTAATTTTTTCTTGTTGTAGGTATATGTATGTTCCTCGACTGTGATATTTGGTTCCGTAATATTCGCATAGCACGTTTGGTACGGGATCTAGATTTCGCCAGGTATCTGTATTACTACGAGACTGGTATTTACCAACAAAGTCGACGACTCAAAATAAGATCTCTTCAGGGATGCACATTGACTTTGTGTGAACAATCTATATCTCTGTTTGAACTTTATAAGATAATTACCAAGGTAAAGCTACTTTATCTATATTTGGGTGCTACCACAACTAATATTTTATTGATAAAATTGAGCTTAGCGTCTAAATCTAAAATCGTTTTATCTTTGTTTTAGCTAGTGTATTGGGATGACCGTTCGCTATTCTTCGAGCATAAAGTGATTACATTGAAAGATGGCGCCGTAAGATATTTTTTTATATCACGACAATATGCTATAGGAGAAAATGGAGACTCAACACAAGCTCTGTTAGAAGGCTTATCGGGCTATGAAAAAAAGATGGATTGTCCTGAGAATATAAAATACTGGCTTCAGAGCATGGCTATCAGCAGTAGAAAATTACGAGACTTAAAATTACAATAAAATAATTATTAAGATATTTATTTCTCACGCCAAAAAATTCGATATGTACCGTTTATGGAATTTGCATTACTTTTTATAAATAAATTTCATGTAATTCAAACATGACGGATAAACAAGCTTTCATTTTAAATCACAAAAATTGAAAAAGAACTAGGATTTATGCATATAAGAATTTATATGTTATACATACATGCACAAATCCGTGCCTCTTCTCCGAAGGTTAAAGCAAAAAGGTGAGAAGGTTCCAGATCCCAGACAGACAGAGAACCCTTGAACTTGGCTTTACTGTTACAACTTCAACCTTGGGTGGACAGATCAGCAAATCTTACCATTTCAGTCCGCGGACGCTCCTTTGTGTTGCTGACGATCTCAATTTGTGGCATAAGGTGATCTAGTGCTTGGAGATGCTTTGAAGGCTGAGCTTTTCTCTGCAAATCGATGATGAAAGATTGAAGATCAAAAGTAAAAAGTACTGCGGAGTAATAAACTGCAAGTACCAAAACCCTGCCACAGAGGTCGAGTGTCAACGTCAACCTGCTGTACTACCTTACTTGAAGATTGGGAACATCTTGAAGCATGCTTCCATTTAAACTTATTTCAAGCCGCTGAAGAAGATCAACCATTTTCTAAGACCTGTAAAGTGCATCATCCCCCTTCAAGATGCAGGAATTTACAAGCTAGATTGTGACTGTGGACATGCTTTAGACGGACCCAACCATTATTTAAGATTTGACAAACCGCAAATTCTAGCAAAAGAGAAACGATACATACCTAGAATGATACGTGAAGCTATTGAAATCAAGAAACATCCAAACTTCAATATGGATAATGGTTGGAACATACCACCTGCTTGGGACCCAATTATTAGAATAATTAAATCCCAACACCGTCTTAATACTGCCAAAAACAATGATACTGTAAGCTCTGTTTGTGTAAATCGGAACACCTAAAATATCAAATATTATGACGATGATAACTATTACTTTATTGTGAGGACACCTGTCATCTTTAGCCCCCCCGTGACCACGGCCGCTGTAAAGTGATCGAAAATATGCCAAACACCAAATTATACGCGAGTCTTATCCGTAAAAGTTGTTTTATTTTAAATGTGTAGTGCTCGTGCAAATATAAGAAAACATTATATAGATTGAAGATCCTCACCTTCATTCTCTTGAACAGGGGCCTTACCACCAACTCTAAACGCGACTCAATTCCCATCGTTAAAGTGAGACAACGCTATAAGCAGAGCAGAGCGGCGTCCCGTTTTGTCACCCGCGTTTGGATCGCATAAATACTTCATGGTACGACCACTGGATGGCCTTTCTATGGTGCCTAGTCTCAATAGCATCCACACTTTTTATTAGGCCAGTTATCTGCTGCCGAAGAACGCTCAGAATTATAGCAGCGATATTTTTAAAATTGTAGAAGTTCTCAGTTAAGCTTAGTATATAGTTTGTAGTTGGAGGCACCGCAGGCGTTACCACGCCTGGTGGCTTCAAACTCAGCCATCCGCTGTTTCACAGACTCTTCAATATTGCTCTGTGTTCTGAGGATGTCCACAATGATGGTCAGTTGTAATGAACGGAAATGATGTGTGTAACAGTGTCAACAGTGTAAATTAATATTTGTGGTGGTGGCAGGTTGGTGCACATAATCTTATTTTACACACATATATGGGTTATGCCCACATAATATTATTATGCTGATATGATGGACTTTATTATTACTTCTGATGTTAATACATGTTATAATTATTATAATGATAAATTACTGTAAACATAATTAAAATATAATTTTATATGCAGATTTTTCTACCTACCAAAAAAAGACTAAGTAAAACCGGATATAAATATAATATTAAATAAATATTTATATATATTATATTTTATATATATTTATTTATTTATATTTATACATACATACATATTTATACATAGTTAATTGCAAATAATTTTGGCTTTCGGTCCATATTTTAAAATTATCAACGATTCATAAACGACATTGCATTGTAATTTGGACTTTGGAGGTTAGTTAAGTAGGTACATAGTAAGTAAACTTGAACTTGCATACTACCAACAGTACCAATCTAGGCCACGGGACAGATTATGCATAGTATGAACTTGACCACTTTCAACCGGAGCTAACTTCATACGACGATACCGGTTCAGTGACTCAAACATAAACAACTTCATGTATTTGCTACGTCTAACTTTTCTGTTCATTTCCAGTTTTATTTAACATAAAACAGTTTAGTTAAATTAAGCTTCCAGCAATACATAAAATATATTTTCTGCATAACTATGTATTGCATAATAGCGACCATTGTTGCTCTCTCGTATATTTTCTGGGATGTGAACTATTTTCTACGAATAGCATTTACTATTGGAATAGGCAGATTGTTCCAAAAGAAATGCGGTGTTCGCGACTGTACAACTATATACGGTAAGTTTCATATATTATTTTTTTCGAGAAATGAATATATAAAGGTGATTATCTATTTTATGGGCTCCTTTAGTTTTTTGATATATTTCAGAATTATATTGAAATTCTTATAGTTACAGGCAAGCAATAGGAATTAATGTTTTAAATAGGTAGGTAAGGTAATATTAATTTTTATAACATTTTGTAAGGTCAAATATAAAATTGAATTGTTTAGAAAATTATGTAGCCAATGTAATTAAATGTAAATCAAAATCTAAATAAATATAAAAATAAATTCAATGTAATTCAAATAAAAATTGTTGGAATATTCGTGATGTTTTAGCTTAAGAATTACCTAAGCACGATCTACAATCGAAATAGCTGTTAACAGCGGTAAACCGGTATTGGGTATTATTGGGTTGAATGACACTATACGTACAATTTTGTTTATTAAACATCATTTAGGTACTATATAACAATAATATATTTTGGTAGATGATATCAATACAGTCAGAATAAGCATTATGTTAATTGAGTGCATGCGCGGATGTGCAGTTTTTGATGTTATATATTTTTGTTATTTTACAAAATATATTTTAGATAAATAATAATTTGAAAAGTTCCAATACAAAACCCGTTTCGTAAAAAACTAATAATAATATATTCCCGGCTCTATGCAGGCGAATGCACTTATTTTATGAGAATTGTAATAGGTAAACATTTATTGCATATGCTTCTCTATAAAGTTTTTGAAAATGACACGTGTAATGTTATTTCTTTTTTGGGAAATGATCCATCCATTATGAAAATAAAATTTAGACGGGACTGTATTTTTGGTTAAGCAATATTTTGGATTGCAAATATCTGTTGACAACTTACTACTATGAAAAAGGGACAATTATTCAATTATTTTTCAGTGAATATTTTCATTAATATATAAATAGTATACATGTCGTCTAGTCAATTCTAAAGTTCCATACGTGGCAAGCACCAATTGGTAGCAACAAACTACAAAAATAATACATTCAAAAACACATTTACATACAATAGTTAAGCAACTACGTCACTTTAACAATGTAGAGTCATAAATATTAATGTTGCATATTAATATGACGGAGACTTTAAAAAAAAGTTGATGTTAGTAAAAAAAATAAAGTTATAAATTGTCCATGTTAGAATATTGGATCCGGCGTGCAGTTATTTAAGAGCCCTATTACAAATCTCACTCTTCTCATACTTAGACGGTGCATCGCATTTCGTGGTATAATAAATTATTGTTTTAAAATTATAAAATCTTTATTCCTTATAAAGTAACAATTATTCTAGTAAAAATTTTGCTCAAAAATATTATTGTAGAAAAGTTATTCACAGTTAAATTAAATCTATTTTCCATGTTTTTTTTAGAGTAAGATTTTTTTTCTATATTAAATCAATGATGTTTCAAAATTCCGAGGCCGCTACGAACTATACGACTAAATTTCAGACAATAATTATTTTTTTTAATTTCATTTACAGTAGTTCTATCCAGGAGCTCAAAAAAGGGCTTTCGCGTATTTTATAAAATTCTTTCTCTATAATTTTGGGTTTAATTAAAAATTTACAAAAACCGAGACCGCTACGAATATTGGCATAGCCTAGCCAAGTGGCCAATCGATTAAACATAAGTCACGCCTATATTCCTGATGGGATAGGTAGAGGTGAATTAAACACCCACTTTTGACAATTAACTTAAGTTCCATAAAAAATATAACGTTTGCTATAAACATCCAGCAGTGGCGTGGCGTGAAAGAACAAGTTAGGCAAGCCACAACTATATGAAGCCTCTTATGGTTTAAGCATTAACTTTTAACACCGCCTGCTAGGACACGGCTACAACTGTTCAACGCCATCTAGTGACGAAGCGGAGAACTACGCTGCCACTTTTGCGTGCTTGTGCTTTGTTTTATACAGCCAGAAAGACGATTCAACCCGGTCCGGAGCGGCTTGCAGGAGCGGCGCACGACCGCGATATTAAGTGCAGTTCACAAAAGAAATTCCGCTTTTATGGCTATTGCAATAAGATCTAAAATATTTACTTTTGACGGAACTTGTTTTCGTGGGAGTTTATTACTAATGTGTGCGTGTGTCGTAGTGTATCGATGCATAAGCGCGTAGGCTGCTGAAATGCCGGCTTGATGCCGGCTTGTAGCCAAACTTTAGGTACTATTTCGCGTTGCGTGCGCCTGACAAGACTACGCTTGTCTGTGTGCGTGCAGGCGCTGTATAGCAGGCGTCCATAACTCGATGTTTAGCGAGTTAGTTGAAGGAATCTAGAGAGCGGGAGCGAATTGTATGTACCTGTGTTGCATATTGTTTCGCGCGCGTTTAATACTGTTATGATAAGATTATATTGATGGATTTTTTTTATTTGCTTATAAAATGGTATTGTACTTGAATTATGGTAATGATTTTTTTATGCTCGCTCGTTTGGTACGGCTGTTGGGAATCGGGTTATATGGACGCTCCGCCACTGACATCCAGCCTAATTAACACTGCTAATAATCTGAATCTGGAACTCTAATTTATGAAAATCTCGTGTCACAGTGTGTTATCGAGCTCCTTCTAAGCGGCTTGACCGATTTTTATGAAACTTTTTGTGTATATTTGGTACAGACAACAGCAGGTCAGACTACCACAAAATGTTAAATTTTCTCAGTCGACTTTTGGCTCTACTGCCAGCAAGATAAGGTGGACAATCTATTGAAGAAATTTGACAGTTTTGGATAGTCTGAAGAGCCGTTGACTGTACATCTGACAATAGATCATAGGCTATTTTTTTATACCTTTAGGTGATAAGAGCATAACAACGTTTGCCGGGGCTGGGCAACTAGAACTTAGAATATAAAATCTCATAGAATATAATATGCCGCGTGGTGACGGCAGAGTAGAATACAATTGTCACCACCCCAAATCTCTCCCGTGGGTGCCGTACAAGGCGACTAAGGATAAATCAATGATGAGGAACGGGCAGCAGCGTTCCGCTTATACCACCTAGTAATAGCAATGTGCTGCAAATTTGTGCCCGATAAATGGCAATAGGCTCGCCACCTATTACATGGGACCTAACATAATTGGCGGTACGTGGGTGCTAGTTTCACCTCTACCTTCGGGGATATAGGCGTGATTTATGTATGTATGTATGTAATATAATAGCTCATAGTGTGATTCGGATGACAACATTCCAATCCATATTTTATCATTTAGGACCTGTTTCACAATCGACAAGTAAGTCCTGAGAACTTACTTGGCAGATCATTTGACAGTTGTAGGATGAATTAAATGTCAATTGAAATGGCAAGTAAGCTACTCAAAACTTACTTGTCGATTGTGAAACAGGCCCTTAATCAAAATTATCATCAATTTCATACTGCCGCACCCAGAGACGTCAAATAACATTAATGAGTACTTAACGTCAAAAAATGACAATTCAAAACTAGTCGCTATTCTTGCTGGGTCTATGGTCTTGATTTGAATGAAAAATTTTGACATTAAATACTCGTTAAAGTTAATTGACGTCTCTGAGTGCGGCAGTTAGATGGCTAGTTCGGGCCGCGATGTTCCATCCCTGTTTCGAATTTCGGTAGGTGCAAAGGTTTGTGATGGACACAGACTTTTTGTTTTAGGCGTTAATGTTGAAATATTTTTAATATTTATATAGAATAGACGAAAGATTCTGTCAATTAGTAAAATTGCAAGAAAACAATTTAATTGGCATAAATAGATTTCCAATTGAAATCTTCTATAAGTTCAATTTTTCCTCGCATAAAATCCGAAACGGTTGTCATCAATTTAACTATCTCATAATTAGTTACTGATATTTTTTACAATCACATTTTTTTTATAAATTACAGGTTTTTGCACGACGCAAGATGTAGACATTTTCCTGAAACATATGAATAACGCAAGGTATGTCAGGGAACTGGATTTCGCAAGATTCCACTTCTACGACCGAACCGGCATTTACGCCAATATAAAAGCCGTTGACGGACATGCGCTACAAGGAGCTTCTAGCATACGTTACCGAAGGACTATTCCCATTTTTAGCGCCTACAAAGTAGAGACAAAGGTAAATAAAAAGTAATTCTTGATCAATATTTAAACTGCATTTGATGGCAGACCTTCTATTTCATTGTATAACCTTAATGAGCAGGTTAGTCGTATTGCTATATCACCTAGTAAATACTACGACTTGCATACCCACATGTACACATGCAGGTAAACATGGCAATAGGCTCGCCCCTATTATTAAATTAAAACAAATAAACACTTGTAATTCTCTGTTTCAGTAATTAACATAATTATTGTCTCTTTTCAGTTGGTGTACTGGGAAGATGCTACACTATTCATAGAACAGAAATTTATTACTTTAAGTGATGGTTTTGTCAGAGCTGTGGTACTATCTCGTCAAAATTTGATTGGCGTGAACGTGGAACGGCTCTTTCAAGGGATCCCTGGAGCAAACGAGAAACCTGACTGCCCTGAAGAAGTCAAACATTGGCTGCAATCTATCGAAATATCTAGTGCTAAGTTGAGAAAGAAAGACTAATTAAATTATTTATTTGTATTGTATTGACTTTTTAAATAAAGGGAAAGGGAAGACTAATCTATTATTGTATTTATTTAAAAAATAAGCCTCACGGCTTATATAAAAAGACACAAAATATCGCATTACGGCCACTCTCGGCTGTCACCGCTCGGTGTTGTATTGCGTTTACACAAGAATAACACTAACACAATTTGGGTATTCGTAACGTGATAGGGTGAATATTAGGCAAGTTAATACATTGATGCTAAATTCTAATATTTCTGACACACTTTAGAATTTTTTTAAATGTTTTTCACAATGTATTTAATTTGTTTTTAAAAAATGAATTCTATACTTACATATTATTATAATAGAAAATAATAATAAAGTCTGATGTAGGTAGATAACATTTAAATAATAATGATTACATTACTGCTTTACATTATCATTATATTTTAAGTATGAAATGCTTACAAGAAGTTGACTATATTATTGTCTATTTAATACACAACACATATACCTACATGAACTTGATACATGTGTGAAGCTAGTTCAGTTTTTTCGGGAGCTCCACTATTATTCGTTTGAGGTGAGGAAGGAACGCCGACGACGACGACCACACACGACATAAATATATACAACGACTAGTGTGAGTTGATTTTGGGAATCTAAATTAGCTGGTAAATTAATTAATTAAATAATTTAACATTTATACAGAACTTTAATAACGTTACGTATAATAGACGAATACGGTACCTCTAAGTGGTATTTCATAAAACAACACCCTTCTGTCATATTTTTCTATTGTTTTTTTTCTTGTGGTGGCTATAGTGTATCTACGTATATACTAATTGGCGTAAATTAGTAACTATCTGTTAATGGTAACATTTAAATTGGCATAATAAAGCTTATTTTAAACCTAAAAATAATCTTCTATAGTTGACTTGAGTATGAACTCACGTCACTAGCATTGTCTTCATTCCATATTAACATAATTTATGTAATTATGTTTAGTTGCATAGATGTATTAATTAGATATTGAGTAGGTATACGTATTGAGATAATAAATTATTTACAAATAAATGTAGTCATTTGTTTCACTTTGGTCCGTTTTATTTACATATTTATTAAGTTTGCCAACATTTGGGTACTAGACTATTAAACTAGTATATAAACTTAAAATTTAATCAGCACAATCTTTTAACAACTATTGATATCTAAGTTACTGTGCCTAATTATTTAAAAATACAAGTTGGAACGATCAAGTTTAGTTAGGTGTGCCATATTTCCTTTAATAAGCGGTGGCGCTAACCGCGTGTGTCTCGTCTTGTCCCGCAAGAATAACAAAATATCCATTAGCTTTAGTGTTTCCCGTGCTCGCGTTAGTAAAAACATTTGTAAATTAGATCCCAGCGTGTCTTTTAAATTTTTTATTACAAATTACCTCGCATTATTAGGTAGCTGTTTGATGAAATATACAATAAAGGTATATTTAAAAAGTGGAATATCCACAGCTTATTCTTTCCGTGTAGGCATAATCACAATCATAAAACTTTGGTAAACACTACTGGTACATGCTGTAGCAAAGCAATAGATTAGATCAAATACTAGGAATAATTTATCAAAGGCTTCAAAGTAGTTTGGTATAAGTAATAAGTCAACAAACTGTCTATAAATACAAAATAAATTTACTTTTAACGACCAATGGATTAACAATTACTGTTAACATCGGACTCTGATAATAAATTCACTTTGAATGGGTAACGTTTGAACCGTTCACAGAACGCGTGTCTCTTTATAACTGTAACTTGTGTCAAAAGGCAGGTCAAATAAGTCAGGACTATAGATTGGGTTGATTTTGGTAAAAAATCCTATATAAGCAATGATACGCCTTAACAGAGTGCCCATTGAAATTTTGATGCAAACCATTTATTACCACTACTTAAATAGCTCTTATTGCTTAACGTTGGTGTCGGAAAAACCATTAGATTTCCGCATTAATACTAACTTTATTTACATTTCACCTACGGATAATGAAGATCTCACCAGTAAATTGCTGACAGTTTCAGAAATGGGATGTTCAGATTACATTGTCCTTTTGGAAGATCCCAGTAAGTTTATAGTTGCTTTTGAGAAAGTTAATCACATTGGGAATATCAGACGCAGCGATCGAAAGATAATTTTACTGCCTCATAATGATGAAGCTAATGCGACAAGAAATCTACTAGATATATTAACTATGAAAGAAACAAGTTTCTTAGCAAATATTTTATTGTTGTTGCCTTTTGACAACCATGAAGATTGCTCGGTTTATGATCTAGTGACACACAAATACGTAGGTCCTAACGAGGAAAGCAGTGAACCTTACTATATGGATCGATGGAACTCGTGTAGATCTGATTTTGAAAAAAATACTAACTTGTTTCCACACGATATGTCGAACTTATATGGTAAAACAGTAAAAGTTGCTTGTTTTACGTACAAACCCTATGTTTTATTGGATATTGACGACAAAAATTCGGAATATCCAGGCCGTGATGGTACCGAAATTAGAATTGTTGATGAATTTTGCAGGTAAGATATTTTTTTTGTCATCAATCAAGTCAGTCAATCATATTACTATGTTGATATAGGTACCATGTGGTGACGGCAGAGTAGAATACAATTGTCACCACCCCAAATCTCTCCCGTGGGTGTCGTACAAGGCGACTAAGGATAAATCAGTGATGAGGAATGGGCAGCAGCGTTCCTCTAATACCACCTTGCAATATACTGCGATTTTTGTACCCGATAAATTGCAATAGGCTCGCCATCTATTACATGGGACCTAATTGGCGAAACGGGGGTGCTAATTCACCTCTGCCTACCCTTTCGGGGATTTAGGCGTGATTTATGTATGTATGTATGTATGATATAGGTACCTTATAGGTAAAGTTGAAATATGAATTAAATAAGAATAAAACCATTGCAGAAGCTGTACTATAACCTAATCGAATGCTTCATTTTTATCTTAGTACATACAATTAAAATGTTACAAAAAGTAAAATATAAAGAATTTCACTTGCAAAATCAGAGATACTTGTGCTAATAGGACTAATATATATCTTAGGTCATCTTGAGTAGGTAATTTCTTACTACTTACCTATTTATTACCTAGACAAAATACACCACACGTAAACCACACACGCCAAAATATAACTATTCCCTCTAAATTGATACTTACCTATTACGAAGAACCGATAGAAAGGGAAATAATAATAATGTTAAATATTTTTAGAATCATAAGGATTATGAACGGTTATGTCATGTGTTACAGGTGGGTAAACTGTTCAGTTGTAATAATAAGAGACGATGAACATGAATGGGGGGAAATTTACGATAACCAAACTGGAGTTGGGGTACTTGGCAATGTTGTTGAAGATAGGGCGGACTTTGGCATTAGTAAGGCTTTGTACCTACCTATTTACCATAGCAAAATTGTCAAAGCTTCAGAGTATCAAATTAAGCTTATGTTTCAGCTGCACTCTATTCTTGGTACGAAGAATATCTTGTATTAGATTTTTCTACTGCCGGAATAAGAACTGCTATCACTTGTGTAGCTCCGTCTCCAAGGTTAGTCAATTGTTTTACACCATTCCAACAGTATTGTTAAATGTTATTTTTGTTTTTGTTCATAAAAACCTAGGATTGATTATATATTTTTTTTTCACTATCATTTCATCATTACATATTTGTTTTATTCACACATGACAATTAAAATATGGGAATATTGATACCGATATATTTCACTTTGTAACATTTTTTCTAGCATTTAATTAATCTTGAAAAGAAACTTGAAATATTTTACTCAATCCGAAAATTTCTGTTTCCATTTGTCTGTTGTTTTTCTGTTGCTTGTACCTATATCTTTTAAGACTTTCCAATTTTCTTAAGTAATATATCTTAGGTACTTACAAACCAATTAAACTATATTAAAAATTGTGAAAATTACTTCTGTTTTTACTATTATAGGAGACGAAGTGGTAAGCGTGGTATTTGCTCCACAAAAGAAAAAAAACATACATAATATCATGCTATATAAGCTAATAGCGATGACGAAATAAATGTTTTTTCATCCCACCATCTCGGAAAAAGCGTTTTTGCTCTTCGATATCTGAGTGCAAAAGCCATTTTTATCCTCTAGAGGTTAAAGTAAATTTGAATTTAGAACATCGTGTGCAATGAGTTTGTGAATTCAAAACATCATTATACCTATTTATTTCTACCTCCATGGTGCCGAAATTATCATGCAACCTATTTTAATTTGTTAAAAATTCAGACTCGGAACCTTCTTGGTGTACTTTTTTTGTAATTTGCTTTGCGCGCGCCATTTTCTTTTCACGTCATAAATTTGTTAAAACTTCTTAGGAGTTCCGTGACGGTCAATCAGCTTGGCGTCAATCTTGCTTTAAACATTTTGATCGTCTACAATGCTTGCTTGATGCTTGAGTCAAGCATTTATAATTTTTTTAGGTTTGTTTGATTTGTTTACGCTAGCAACGGAACAAAAATATACGGAAAATCAACGTGCTTGACTCAAGCTGATTGACCGTCTCGGAACTCTATTAGGGACGGTAATTTTTATTAGGTACTTACAGGTGTGTCAGGATATATTTTGCGGGTGTGGCTGGGTGGATGGGTGGGTGTTGGAGGTGTCTGGATGAATGGGTGTTTTGTGGGTGTGTCTAGGTGAATTGATTTTTTGTGGGTGTGTCTAGGAGAATGGGTGTTTTGTGGGTTTGTCTGAATAGATGGGTGGGTATTGTGGGCGTGACTGGGTGGAAGTTGTGGGTGTCTGAATGGATGTTGTGGGTGTGTCTGGGTGATTAGATATTTTGTGGATGTTTCTGGGTGAATGGGTGTTTCTGGATGAATGGGTGTTTCTGGGTGAATGGGTGTTTTGTGGGTGTTTCTGGGTGAATGGGTGTTTTGTGAGTGTGTCTGGGTGATTGGACATTTTGTGGGTGTTTCTGGGTGAATGGGTGTTTTGTGGGTGTTTCTGGGTGAATGGGTGTTTTGTGGGTGTTTTTGGGTGAATGGGTGTGTTCTGGGTGAATGGGTGTTTTTTGGGTGTTTCTGGGTGAATGGGTGTTTTGTGGTTGTTTCTGGGTGAATGGGTGTTTTGTTGGTGTTTCTGGGTGAATGGGTGTTTTTTGGGTGTTTCTGGGTGAATGGGTGTGTATTTCGGGTGTGAATGTTGTGGGTGTTTCTGGGTGGGTGTTGAGAGTGTGTTTGGGTTAATGGGAGGGTGTTGTGGAAGTTTCTGGGTGAAAACAGAAACGGTTGTGATTGTTTTTTTTTTTGTATTTTGCAATTTCCTCGTTGGGGATGAAAAGTTACGTGTTGCACTCGAGTGCAAAGATTTTTCACCTTGTGCTCTTTTGATTCCCTCGCTATCGCTCAGGATTCTAATTTTTAAATCACTCGCTACGCTCGTGATTCAATTTTAGAATCCTTCGCTAGCTCGGTCATCAAAATTGAGCACGCGGTTAAAAAACAACTTTGCACTCACGTACAACAAATAACTATTATTCTATTCAAATACTGTGATATCATTTCGCGTTAAAAGGTTGCTTGCCAGTTGGGAAATGCCGTTAGAACCCTTCAGCTGTTTGATGTGGATGGCGTTGTTTTTGACATTCATCTTCGCGTCTGTTGCTCTAACGATTGCTCAGGGATGTTCAACGAATAAAGTTTTTATTACGACATTCGGGATGATGATTACCCAAGTGAGTATATTATTGATCTATAGTGCCATGATGAATCAGGAGTTATTTATTTATGGGACCTTTTTTCCCCTTATATAAAATAAAAGGGAAGAAGCAAAAAAAAAAACAGAACTATGTAATCATTTAGTTTATCACAATCAACTTTGAGCTTTGCATCATAGTTTTCTATTGTAAAAACTCAATTAGTATCAGCTGTAAGTATTTAATTACAGCTGATACTATTAAAGAGTAAATTTGCTTACCTGAATCGATTCAGTGGCGATCGATAAGTTAGATAGTGCCCCATGAAACTGTGTAAAACCAGAAATTAAATTGATTCTATCTATAGTCGTAGTGGATATTACCTACACTAGGCCAGTGAGCTAAACAAAATCCAGGCTACAAGAATGGTCACTGGATGCAGTCGATAATGCCCACAACTATACCTGTGGCTATATTGTTCCATTTTGTAGAGATTGCCTGTGAAACAATAGAGGAGGCTAACGTACTTGAATAGTACTTACCTACCACAACTTTCAGTGGATTTTCGAATTCTCTTATAAGAAACCCACAAGCTATACAGTGTGGAAAGAAAGCATGGGCCTTGGAGGGAAAGTACCCTAAATCTTTGAAAGAGCTATTTCAAAGATATAAAAATCCATAATAACTAAAGCCTCCTCTATTATTTCACAAGCAGTCTCTACAAAATGGAATTTACTGAAAGGAAACATTCCTTTATTTTTGAAAAGAAATATAACTACATTCTCAGAATTCCCAAAAAGCTTACCTGAAACGGAAACCAAGTAAAAAATAAAAAAAATTAACACTCGCCATTTTATTATATTATACTAATCGATGCAGTCTATGTTAACGAAATTTTTCTCTCAAAAACATAGAGTCTAAGAAAAAAAATACTATGAAATCTAATATTTATTTTACTCTCGAATCAAATCAAATCCCTGTTGGTCATTTTCTGCGGGTAATTGGAATTTAAAAAATGAAAATTTGAATATGGAACGTTTTTGTTTTGTTTTGCCACCATTTCGTAATAAGTTTTTGTGATATTAATTAATAAAATAATGGAGTACCTATCAAGACTAACTGCCGCACTCAGAGACGTCAATTAACTTTAATAAGTATTTAATGTCAAAAATTTTCGTTCAAATCTAGACCATAGACCCGGCAAGAATAGCGACTAGTTTTGAATTGTCATTTTTTGACGTTAAGTACTCATAAACGTTATTTGACGTCTCTGAGTGCGGCAGTAAGTGCAATTCAATTTAATAGAAGCATATACATTTTAAACTACAACGATTACAAAAGCCCTTTAGTGGTATGGTGAAAAGTTTCCGAATTCACCATACCACTGACACAAATAACGTCGAGTAAAATTTTGGCGCGAATGATAAAAAACTTGGTAGGAAAATGTTGGATGTCTAAAAAACATTTTCATCCCACCATCTCGGAAAAAGCGATTTTGCTCTTCAATATCTGAGTGCAAAAGCCGTTTTTATCCTCTAGAGGTTAAAGTAAATTTGAATTTAGACCATCGTGTGCAATGAGTTTGTGAATTCAAAACATCATTATACATATTTATTTCTACCTCCATGGTGCCGAAATTGTCATGCAACCTATTTTAATTTGTTAAAAACTCAGACTCGGAACCTTCTTGGTGTACTTTTTTTGTAATTTGCTTTGCGCGCGCCATTTTCTTTTCACGTTATAAATTTGTTAAAACCTAGGAGTTCCGTGACGGTCAATCAGCTTGGCGTCAATCTTGCTTTAAACATTTTGATCGTCTACAACGCTTGCTGGATGCTTGAGTCAAGCATTTAAAAAGCTTTTGAGTGTTTGGCGCGTTTCATGGTGTCAGTCGGATTTATTTTCGATAATTCAAAAATTGCTTCAGAGTGGATTTTGTGCAGTGAAAGTGGTGTTATTTTGATGCACAAGCATCTGTGTTGATGTGCAATTATGCAGAATCATTGAAAACAAGTCTTATGATGTGTTTGATGTTGTGGTGAAGATCACTATAAAAAGTGGTTTTATCCATTTCATCAGTCACCATCATGAGCTCTGTTACCATTCAATTCGCGCCAAGCACTCCCTAGATGCGTTAAAATGTGTGACACCCATATTTTAACGTAAATTTCATTTCATTTTATCCATTTCACCCACTCATTATTTCATAAGACTACAGATAAAATATACACTAAAGACTTGGCTGTATGGGCTAGACCCTTTTCCTTCACTAAAATATAGGGAATTAAAAAGCTTTTTAGGTCTGTTTGATTTGTTTACGCTAGCAACGGAACAAAAACATACAGAAAATCAACGTGCTTGACTCAAGCTGATTGACCGTCTCGGAACTCCATTAGGGACGGTAAATTTTATTAGGGACTTACAGGTGTGTCTGGATGAATGTTGCGGGTGTGGCTGGGTGGATGGGTAGCTGTTGGAGGTGTGTCTGGGCGAATGGTTGTTTTGAGGGTGTGTCTAGGTGAATGGGTGTTTTGTTGGTGTGTCTGAATGGATGGGTGAGTATTGTGGGTGTTTCTGGGTGATTGGGTGTTTTTTTGGGTGTGATTAGGTGTTTTGTGGGTGTTTCTGGGTGATTGAGTGTTTTTTGGGTGTGATTGGGTGTTTTGTAGGTATTTCTGGGTGAATGGGTGTTTTGTGGGTGTTTCTGGGTTAATCGGTGTTTTGTGGGTGTTTCTAGGTGAATGGGTGTTTTGTGGGTGTTTCTGGGTGAATGGGTGTTTTGTGGGTGTTTCTGGGTGAATGGGTGTTTTGTGGGTGTTTCTGGGTGAATGAGTGTTTTGTGTGTGTTTCTGGGTGAATGGGTGTTTTTTGGGTGTTTCTGGGTAAATGGGTGTTTTGTGGGTGTTTCTGGGTGAATGGGTGTTTTGTGGGTTTTTCTGGGTGAATGGGTGTTTTGTGGGTGTTTCTGGGTGAATGGGTGTTTTTTGGGTGTGTCTGAGTGGATGGGTGTGAATGTTGTGGATGTTTCTGGGTGGGTGTTGAGAGTGTGTTTGGGTTAATGGGAGGGTGTTGTGGAAGTTTCTGGGTGAAAACAGAAACTGTTGTGATTGTATTTTTTTTGTATTTTGCAATTTCCTCGTTGGGGGGGATGAAAAGTTACGTGTTGCACTCGAGTGCAAAGATTTTTCACTTTTAGAATCCTTCGCTAGCTCGGTCATCAAAATTGAGCACGCGGTTAAAAAACAACTTTGCACTCACGTACAACAAATAACTATTATTACGAAGGTCACAAGAACATCGTATATGAAATTATTATCCTCTTAGTGGGGGATATTTTTCTTCAATATTAGTGTATGTGCCTTTCAATTCTAATAAAATAAGATTCTCGTAAGTATTGAGAGTATTCGAGAGTAAAAGTAAAATAAATGTTACATTTCCTGTTTTTTTCTAAGTCCCTATGTTTTTGAGAGTAAAAATATCGTTAACATCGACTGCATCGATTAGTAAAATAAAATGGCGAGTATTAATTTTTTTATTTGTTACTTGGTTCGATTCCTGGTTCGGGTAAGCTTTTAAGGATTCTGTGAATGCAGTTATATTTCTTTTTAAAAATAAAGGAATGTTTCCTTTCAGTGAATTGAGATATTTAAAGATTTAAGGTACTTTCCCTCCAGGGCCCATGCTTTCTTTCCACACTGTATACGAAGGTACGTTAACTAAGATCACTGTATTATTTACAGTCACAATACGATATAGGGTCTACTTGGCGCATACGCAGTATCACTAGCTGGCTTTTGTTGTCTGGTCTTGTGCTAGATAACGCTTACGGGGGAGGCTTGGCATCAGCCTTCACGGTGCCTAAATATGAGAAGTCTATAGACACGGTTCAGGATATCGTGGACAGAAAAATGGAATGGGGAGCGACGCATGACGCTTGGGTTTTTTCATTAACATTGTCCACTGAGGTATGGTAAATTCTAATTTTCGGTATCATGTAAAACTATATGCAGTGCTGTGTGGTGACGGCAGAGTAGCATACAATTGTCACCACCCCAAATCTCTGTCCCGTGGGTGTCGTACAAGGCGTCGAAGGATAAATCAGTGATGAGGAATTGGCAGCAGTATTCCTCATATAGCACCTAGCAATGTACTGCGACTTTTGTGCCCGATAAATGGCGATAGGTTCGCCACCTGGGACCTATTACATGGGACCTAAGATAATTGGCGAAACGTGAGTTCTACAATAGTTCACCTCTGCCTGTCCCTTCGGGGATATAGGCGTGATTTATGTAAGTATTTATGTAAAACCAAATCTGGAGGTTACTGTCATAACTACCTATAAAGGTACGAGATATAGATGGGTCACGTTCCAGGGTTATCTTTAAAAAATACACCGTATCGTTCAGAAGTTGTTTTACACAATTTACATCAATTGCTATATCGTCTGTAATGAAAACTGATTAACAAATTTTTTCCAGCCCTTGGTCAAACAATTAGTGAATAAATTTCGGGTTGCACCAGCAGATGTTTTGAAAACAAGGAGCCGTGAAAGAAACATGGCGCTTTCCATCGAAAGACTGCCTGCTGGTACATATTTCTTAACTTATTAAGGGCCTGTTTCACAATCGACAAGTAAGTTTTGAGTAGCTTACTTCGCAGTTAAATTGACATATTTTTCATACTACAACTGTCAAATGGTCTGTCAAGTAAGCTACTGAGAACTTACTTGTCGATCATGAAACAGGCCCTAAGTAAAATATACAATAGAATAGGCTTCTATTAATGGCCTGTTACACGTTACTGTACAAACTGGTGGCTTGGATTTGGATTGCTCATAACTGTACAAACAAATTCAATACACCCAAAAAACTATCTAATTCGCTAGCGCACAATAAGTATATTAGGAACTAAACTATATTACAAATCGAGTACCTTCTCGGATGAGCGTTTTTTTTTCAGGATATTTTGCCATAGGCGATTATATAACAAAAGAGGCTATGCTAGATCTAACTGTTATGCAAGAGGATTTCTACTACGAGCAATGTGTAGTAATGCTGCGCAAGAGTTCACCGTATACCGAAAAAGTGAGCAGACTCATTGAGCGCTTGCATGAGACCGGATTACTGTTAGCTTGGGAAACACAGGTAACTAGGTATTGTAGGTATTATGTGTAATATTTTTATAACAAGGGGAGATAAGAATTTAAATTTTCGGGTGTGATACGTGTCATCGAAAAGTGTAACACCGAATACCACGTTCCCGAAAGTTTACTAATACGAATAACTTATCAACGAATGCACGCCACCATGAAACAGTTTGCCCGGAACCGGCTTCGTTGTTATGTGATTCGTATTAGTAAACTTTCGGGGACGTGGTGTTCGGTGTTACACTTTTCGTTGTTACGTATCACACCCCTCTCGACATAAGGTCCTTGCCATATTTTTTTTTATACATTCATTCACCTTTTCGATGTGATGGATGATATGAATTAAAAGGGATTGGATGGCTTGATGACGTCTGACCAAATATATAAGCAGAAAAAAAAAGAACATTTAAATGCACAAACCATCCGGATTTTACCACTTATGTTAGGTTATAAATAGTTATTTATATAAGATATTTAATTAACGAACAACCAGTAGGCCTATTCCCTAACTTTTTTTGACAGTTGAAAGTGATGAATACGAACTATTTACTTATCCATTACTACTTTACTATAATGCTATTGTGACACTTGTCCTGTGATAACAGCAATGTATTAGTAAATAGTTCGGTGATCATCACTTTCAACTGTCAAAAAAAGTTAGGGAATAGGCCTACAGTTGTTTTGTATTTCTTTTCAAATAGGTGGCGCTGAAGTACTTAAATTATGAGGTCCAGCTGGAAGTTCGATTGTCAAGATCTAAAAAAGATGTTGACACTATAGAACCGCTGAGATTTCGGCATGTCGTGGTAGGTCGACTAGTAAATAAGACTGGAGTAGCCATCAGTCAATTTCTCGTACATATTTTTCTGTCATTTTTTGCGGGGGGTGAGGTTACTACTACACTGAATGCCAGCACACAGAAACAAAAACTTTTTGCGTATTTACAAACGCACACATGCATAATACGCCACACATTTTTAAAATTCACGCACACATACTTAAAATAGTGTGTTAACGTTCTATTCAAACACACGAACGTCATTGTGTGAGTAGTGACATGACATAGCACGATAATATCAATATCGATAAATCCGTTTCGTTCAATGAATGAATGCATTAATTTTGCGTTAGTATTCTTAAAGACTGGGAATTGGTAAATTTTTAGGGGAATCAAAAATCAAAATATTTGGAACTTAATAGATAGTAGTAAGGAAGCTAAGCGTGTAATTACCAGTTCCATAAGACGTTTTTCAACACAATTGTGAGGAAAAACAAACTTGTATTCTATAAAACCTTCTTCTATTGTTAGATAATTTCTGAAACTGAGACGGCTCAAAATTTACAGAACATATAGTACTTGTTCTTGTAAATGCCCAAGAGACGTGCCTATTACAAGCATCAACCCATTTTTTTCGTATGTTGTATTCTTTAGGAAAACTAAAAATAAAAATTAAAAATTAGATGTTTCGGGAATGTGAAAGCCTACAGTATAAATACCAGCATTTAGGATACCGGCTAGGGGCAGGGGTATTTTTGCTTGAACTACACATACCGATCATTTCTGATTTTAATACTACAATAATATTTTCCAAAAGCTTCATTTATGTACGGAAGACTTTGGTGCCACATATCTAACTCCTAGTAAATCGAAGTATTGCACTTGAACCACCAGGTTTTTTAAAGGAGCTTTTAAATATTAATAAAAAATAAATTTAGCTTAAATGTTGACAATGACATTTAGCTATCATCATACCAAATGTCATCAAAATCCGTCTCGTAGTTTATGCATGATGCGTGCACAAACATACATACAGACAGACAAAATGTTAAAAAATTGGAGATTTCACTTCCCCTTCTCTCATACATACATACATACATAAATAAATCACGCCTATATCCCAGAAGGAGTAGGCAGAGGTGAACTTACACTCACGTTTTGCCAATTATGTTAGGTCCCATGTAAAATGTGGCGAGCCTATTGTCATTTATCGGGCACAAAAGTCGCAATACATTGCTAGGTGGTATAAGAGGAACGCTGCTTCCTATTCCTCATCACTGATTTATCCGTAGTCGCCTTGTACGACACCCACGGGAGAGATTTGAGGTGGTGATAATTATATTCTGCTCTGCCGTGACCACACGGCAATTACTAACATCATATATGCCATTTGGCTTAAGGTGGACTTGACCTGTTTTATTCGATATCTCTATAGTTTTATTCTAGGATTTCAAAATTAAAGGAACTTCAATTCATAAAAGTATCATAAATTTAATCCATATTAAAAAAATGATCAATTTAATAGTCTGAATAAAATGCCGAAGTTAATGTATAACCTCAGGAACACAGTGTATAGATTTAAATCATAATACATATTTTAAATTTGATGTTACTTTCATTCATTCATTCATTCATTACTCCCTCGTAAAATCGCAATACCGATGACGTTGACATCACTATTAATGAAGTGCAATTCAATTAGGGTTGCTGATTACAACAAAAAAAAACAATTTGTGCTGTGGCTCAAAAAAAATTTAGGTTTCTCAGAAATAATCGGCTGTGCTGGTACCTTTTTACCCTTGCTTATTTTATAAAGTCAGGGACGCTGTAAGCATATACAGCATAGGTACTCTTAATGTTTATGAGCGCCGCCCAGCATGAATAAAGGGCAAAATAGTCTTATTATTATTTTATTTTATTAATTCACTTATGATTTTATATTTCCATGTAGTGTGGCAAAAAATAGGCTTCAAGCGGCCGCAAAAGTGTAGGTAGGTATGTACTTAATACTAAACTAAATATAAACACGCAACGTATATTGTTAAAACGAAATTATAATTGGTAATTAATTAATACAAAATGACAAAATTACACTTATTTATTAACAACAAATAAGTGTAATTTTGTCAATTGTAATTTTTAGTTATTGTAATTTTTAATTATTGTCTAATTAATTGAAATGCGATAATGTTCAACCCTAGGTAGTCTCGTGGGGAGTGCGCTGGAAGATCGTTTGATGACGTCACGGCCGACTCCCCACGAGACTATAGCTCGAAATTTGAAATTGTAGTATGCTAAAACATGAAATTATGAAGTAAATAAATATCAAATCTTAAAAATAATACTTAAAAATGAAATGTGACGCCATCTTTTTGAATACTAGATGTTTTCGACTTTTTTTTACGGTAAAAAACAGCACAGGCAGGCATTTTAGTGGGAGCTCTGCACGGCAAGACGTTCTGATTATTGTGGTTTTAAAATGGCGGCTCAACTAGTTTTATATAACGCACAGGCATCCGATGCTTGTGCGTTTGGCAGAGGGGAATGCTAGGCAAAGGCTACTCCAGTTCTATTTACTCCGAGCTATTAGTGTATTGAGCATTTGGTTACAAACCTTTTAATATCTCGATTTTTTTTTATTTGAGTTTAAAAATGTATAACGCCCTCAATAATATTATTATTTTTAATAAATCGATTTCAAGTAATACCTTCATCACCATCATCATTCAGCCGCTGTTGGGTATAGGCCTCCCTCAACGATCTCCAAACCGATCGGTCAGTGGCTTCCAGTGACCTTCACCAGATCGTCGGTCCACCTTTTGTGTCCACGTAGTACAGGACGTGGACTCATTTCTTTCGAAGGACAGAAAATCTTTTCCTCTCGCTCTAACTCCCACTAAATCCCGAGACAAAATACTGTCTAGTGGTGGAGAGAGACTTGTCCACGTCCCCGTGCTGGGCCCCTTGCTGCGCGGCCGCCATTCGAGGACCTTTCCGCCCCAACGGCCGTCAGTCCTCGAAAAGTGCCCTTCCCACTGCCACTGAATTGCGGACCTTCCGTAATTCTTCGGGCTATGTCGGTGACCCTAGTTCTCCTGCGGATCTCATCATTTCTGATATGGCCACGCAGGGAAACCGAGTACTCCACTCCATTGCCTTTGAGTGACTTAATTTGAACCTTTTTATACCTAAGGCCCATTGTAAGCGGCCACTAAATCTAAAATACAATATTTAATACATATCATTGGTATTTCTAACCACTTTCTTTGTGATAATTTTTCTAATTTTCAATTAAAAATCAAATAATACAATATTCAAATTTGATTTTCGCGGGTTCAATCAAGAATTAATAATTTTAGTTTCTAGTTAGTTAGATACAGGTGTAGTACGTACTTAGAACGTTCCAAATATTTTTCTATCTGGTAATGAGAGTTTTTGTTCCAGGGAGTCTTCATAATATATCTATTTGGTGTATCATCTTCAATGTTACTGTTTATAACGGAAATATTATTGGGAAAAAAAAAGAAGATTAATTAAAGCCATTTTTAGACTTATAATACTAGTATAAATAGGGAATATGGACCTATAGAGTGCCTGTCAAATAAGTCTGCGCGTTGTCAAAATAGGATCTAAAACTTCCCCTACTATTAATTTTGTATGTCTAATAAATGTGAGCGAGCAGCGATGGGTGGCATCGCGCGCCACCCAATTATAGTAGTGAAAAGTAAGGAAATTTGAATCAATCACTAAATTGAACTACCATTTTCTTTTATCTAATAGGTACTTGTGTATATGTACTTGTAAATACTTGAAACAATAATAGCAGGTACCTATATTACCTACTTTAACTTTTGGTTCAACCCTTTCTTCCCCCATATACTTAGTGGAGTGACACCATGTCCGATAAACTTCATGATTATTTATTTAGTGGATATTTTCGTAGAAATTCTGTTTTATCGTAATGTCCAATATTTTGCCCTAAATATCTTGTGTTAGATATATACTTATGTTTATGTATTTTTAATGTAAAATAATACCGAAGACATGGCTGTATGGGCTAGACTTCTTTGCCTTCCCTAAAACAAAGGAGATTTACAACATTAACGAGAGAGAGCGACGACTCAAAATATACTGTTGAAGAAAATTCGTTTTGAGTTCCTTCTTCCTCTTGTGTAGAAGACGTGAAGAGTCTTTTTACTTCATAAGTTTTGTCCTGATTACAATATTTCGTAAATAAACATTTTGTTTAATATTTTAGTTGCTTTAATAAGAAAAATGTTTGAGATTTTTATTGCTGTAACTTTTATTGCAAAATAAATTTTTGTTGTTAGGCTGTATAAGTTTACGCTTCCTTTGCCTTCTTTCATCATAAAAAACTTGAGAAATTTTATTTAGTCTGTGCCTAGCATGGGACGTGGACAAAATCTCTCTTCACCACTTGACAGTGTTTTGTCTCGGGATTTAGAGTGAGTTAGAGCGAGAGACAAATATTTTTGTTTTCCCCGAGGAGATTTTGTCCACGTCCCATGTTACGAGGGCTTCCTGAATTCCTGATAATCTGTGATTTTGATGACGTCCGTCTTGTTACAAATGAATTTGATTGGAGGAGAAAAAACTAATTACAGTGGCGTTTGCATCGCGGGAAAATCGATCAATACTTTGCTCTGAATGGACGTGGGTTTTGTGAAGTGTGGAAGTGCAATTTATGTGATGATTTAACAAGAAATATATGAAATCAAATTGAAACAATGTTTTTACGTCGGTGCTTAGTTCTTTTATTCTGCCTTTCTGTCTCCGCTGAATTTGTTTGGAAGCACCATAACAATGAAGAGTTACCATTGGTTTTGGAAGAAGTACACGAGAAATGTCCAAATATTACCAGAGTTTACGCTTTATCTGAACCTTCTGTTCTCAATGTTCCCCTTTACGTAATAGAGTTCTCTGAAACTCCAGGCTTTCATCAGCCATGTAAGTAATAACTGAATATGCTATAATATGCGCCTACCTCCAGCTATTTTTAAATTTATTTTATTTATTGAACATTTTTAGATAAACCGGAAATGAAATATGTTGGAAATATTCACGGAAATGAAGTTCTCGGTCGAGAGCTACTTTTGGGCCTGGCTGATTATCTATGTGATCAATATCTGAAACATAATCGTCGGATTAAAACATTGATTCACAGTAGTCGTATTCACCTGTTGCCATCTATGAATCCTGATGGCTGGCAACTTGCTACTGAAACAGTAAGATATTCTAAAGCCCTGTTTCAATATTCTATTTTCTTGAAGATAGATGTACCGCAGTTTGGTTGCTTAGCAAATTCTGTTGTTTATCGTAATAAAAAAATGCCATGCAACTAAACTTTAGTAAGCTTACTGTAGATAGAATATTGAAACCCGCTATAAGTGTTATTGACAGATATTATGTGGTATTCAAATTAAAATGTGAGTTTTTTATTTAAGGGTGGCAAAGATTACTTGATTGGTCGAAATAACAACCATTCAATTGACTTAAACAGAAATTTTCCAGATCTAGATGCAATAACCTTTGAGTTTGAAAGGCAAGGTATTAGTCACAATAACCACTTACTGAAGGATCTTACGAGACTTTCGGCACCTGTAAGTTCATTCATTTATTTGTGTAAACATTTATCAGTTAAAAATAATTTAATTAGCTAATTTTTTATATACATGGTATTGAACATATCCGGCCTTATAATCTTTGTTTTAAGAGTGGGCGGGCACACTGCAGTTGATTACAGCAGTAATTAATATTGTATGCATTTCCATGCACCTTGTAATAGTATTTCTAAATACATAGTTGTGTATTACTATTCAATTAATATCTAAGATAATTTTGTCATAAATTATTACCTTATAAGTTCATATTTTGTTCAGTTGGAACCTGAAACAAGATCTGTGATGCGATGGATTATGTCCATACCATTTGTATTAAGTGCAGCCATGCATGGAGGGGACTTAGTCGCTAACTACCCCTACGATGAGAGCAAGAGTGGTGCTCCAGTTTCTGAATATTCTGCTAGTCCTGATGATGATACATTTAGGTCAGTAACAAGTCCTGTTTCACATACTTAGTAATTTTTTTCACATATGCAAACATATGCAATTAATTTCAAATTGTTTAATTAGAGAGTTAGCTATGAGCTATTCAATGGCACATGCTGACATGGCATCAACATCCCGTCGTGGTTGCCACACAACAAATGCAGAAGACTCAGCCACATATAACTTTGGCAAACAGGGTGGTGTCACAAATGGTGCAGCATGGTACAGTTTGAAAGGAGGTATAATTTTGTTTTTTATAATTGTACAAACTTTTTTATAAGTTCATTGGTAGTTACTTATTCTTATTATTGAGGTATTTGTACTTGTCATTTTTCTTCCTTTTAACATAATTAATATGGTTCTTTTTTAAAGATTAATACTTAATTATGTTGATGTTCAATTTCTGGTGATTCCTTATATGTTTGTAATAGTAAATAATTATCAGTTCTAATTATTAAAATTTTAAACAAATTAATAACCTTGATATTGAAGTCTTTTAAAATTATAGTTATTACCTACTAAGCCCAACATGCTATTTCTGGTTCAGATTTTTAATTAAGTAGTAATCTATAATTTAAGTAACACGCGACACGCGACGCAAATAAGGCTCTGTAAGCGGGAAGCCACAAGTAGGAAGGACGCAAAATAATGAATAGTCTCTCATTGTACACTGACATTTACGATTCAACTAAGCTGACCATGAAACGTGAACTGGTTGAGCAATGCTAATTTTTACAGCTCAAAAAACTATAACAAACAATGTTTTCAAAGAAAATCATGAATATATTATATTTCTTAAGAGCTGTGTAGTGACAGAGTCTAATACAATTTTTAATCCCAAATCTTTCCTGCGGGTGTCGTACAAGGCGACTAAGGGATAAAACACTGCTAAATACCCTATTATATGGGACCTACCATGGCGAAATGTGTTTTAAAACAAACATAAAAATAGGCGCGATTTACGTACTTATGTATGTATACAAATGTTTTAGGTTCACAAATAATATTTAAGTACCTATCTATCGTTTTAGGCATGCAAGACTTCAATTACCTGGCGACTAACGCTTTCGAGGTGACGCTCGAACTAGGCTGCGACAAATATACACCCACCAACGAATTAGCCAAAGAGTGGGAAAGGAATCGGGAAGCTTTGTTGGCGTACTTGTGGAAGGCTCACATCGGCATCAAGGGCATCGTGAACGACGATTCCGGGTTCATACAGAACGCTGTCGTGTCCGTGGTAAACATAACCGGCCCCATTCCCCGGCCGATACGACACGACGTGACGACAGGTTTGTCTGATCTTTCTTATTATTCTCGCAAATGTTGCTATTGCTATGCTGAAATTATTCAATGCATCCTTGAGCAGTATGGATTGGAATGTTGTCATTCGTTCCGTTCATCGGTCTCTCGACATGGTCCGTTCCGTCTCTTTTCTATACATTCATTCATCACTAGCACCCTTACGGTGTGATGGATGATATGAATCAAAAGGGAGTGGATGGCTTGATGACGTCTGACCGATATGAATGGAAGAGGAAACATACTGCGCGACTCCAGATAGACTGGGTACAGGGCAGGGAAAAGAAGAAGAAGAATAGGTAGGTAATAGTTGTAATATTTTATGTATTTTTTATTTAGTATGGTAATACTTTAATTATTTTTGGGTATATTTTCCTTAATATATTTGTTACCTTTACTTCTCTAAAGGGATATTACATAGTGCATTACGTATGCAACATTACGTATACATTTACTACTGTCGCGTATCTAAGTATCCACTTCCTGACTTGTTAAGCCTATTACTGTTTATTAGTACGGATTATGTGACTATTCCCACTGATGAACTGTAGCAATCTCTCTAGTTATTGTTCAAAGTGTACAGTGCCTTTGCACTGTCAAGGGAACAGGAAAACATTTATTGATTACTACGAGAGGTTAAGTCATCAGTGATGACGACCTAAAGATTTGGAGGATCTTTAATGTCAAATTTTTGGTCACCCACCCAACAACCGGTCTTAGAGAACATTGCTAAGCTTACGCATACCGAGCGCGTTAAGTAGGTACTCATGCAGTCATTTAAGAGTGTTTCTATACTGAATCTATACTGAATATTGTCTATGTAGGTACCTATAATCGATTGTTTCCAATTGTGTGATAGTTGTTATCAAAACACGTTACGTAGGCACTTTAACTGTTATGATATGACAGTATAGTTGTATTATTGCAAAACTTTGATTTAATACCTATGTAAATATTCATCAAGATACATGTTAAATGAACATAACTTCAGCTAATCATAACAGCAGTACTGGATTTGATATTTCAAGGAATAATAATTATCCTCCTTAGAAAAAAGCTGCTCGTCGAATGACAATTAAGTGAGATAACAAAGCTCACTTAAAAATAATTAATTGTCACTTGTTACAGTTTTAATAGGTCATTCCGCCACCATTGTTAAGTCTAATAATAACTTCAACATGAACGCCTATCCTGGTTTAATCTTTTTCTTATTTATATTTACTTGGACTTTGACTTACAAAATTGGGTACTTACAATCGAGTAACATAATTATAAGTTAACCAAAAAATCGTCACACAGTGTTTTTCTCTACTAGATGTACGCACAGCATGCATGAACATAAGAAAGCAACCTATTCTACCTTGAATAATATTAATTATTTTTTATTCCTATCTATTACTTCAACTAACTATGCCAAGAAGATATGAATACTTAGAGCCTCTCTAATATAACGTGGCGTGTACAATAGCACCATTAAATATATCAAAATCACAACATAATTATATCTCCAGACAGAGTAGTTCTTGATTTTACCTTTTTATTAGTTGAAGTGAAAGAAAGATCCCTGTCGGCTGGTCGAATGGTCAAATGAATGGCTATGACAGAATAGCTACCTTCCAAGATGCGCCGGGTTAGGAAACTGAACAATTTGGTTCTCATGCAAAGGTTGTATATAAATAAATACATAATAACACAAAGATTTTAGTGGTTAGAAAAATAATTTCGTTTATAAAGCAAACCCAAGCTTAACCGAACGAACGGTATTTGTAAAAATATCTGCTTTGGAATGTTTGAAATTTATTTCTACATTGCGAGGGTACCCGTTGGCTTACAACGTGAAGTGTAAAGGTTAGAAGAATTTCGGCAAGTTAATTAGTGTCTTGGGTG
This sequence comes from Cataclysta lemnata, assembly GCA_963931975.1. NCBI lineage: Eukaryota > Metazoa > Arthropoda > Insecta > Lepidoptera > Crambidae > Cataclysta > Cataclysta lemnata. The sequence continues at coordinate 7,752,366 of OZ008343.1, forward strand.
GCCGAGCGGTCAGGCACCTGCCCGGATAGCAGCGGACGCGGGTTCGATCCCGCCTCAAGATCATAATTTTTCGAAATTATTTTTCTATAATCCGTCAAAAATCTATAAATCCACTAGACAATAGCAGTTATTTTCTTGAATTGTCTAATTAGGTATGAGATACCCTTTGGAGTGCAATACCTTAATAGTCAAAGTATAGCACAGTAACAGGATGCTGTAGCTATCAATCATTCTGTAAAAATATAGACAAAAATGTACATACAACATACATTATCTCAAAAGTTGAGTGGCGTGTAAGGATCCTCGTTAATATTAGTTAACGTGGATCCTTACACGCCACTCAATTTTTGCTGGGTCAAGTCAAACTCGCGCAGCCATTAGTATGAGTTGAGCACGTCATCTAACATCAAGGCAAACTTGTCACAAGCAACTGGTCCTACAAAAAATTTGCTCTTATTGTAACAAAGTCTATATCAATTGTCGGCACGATTGATATAGTTCGCGCCAATCTAGCCGGCATGAGAAGAAAAGAATGAAATAATGAGGAAGTAGGTATATCTAGTGGTAAACTTCCAACACACCATCGATACTTAAGTAAAAATATTTTTCGTGGTTCTAAAGTAAACCTATGTGCACCTAACATAATTGGCGAAACGTGGGTGCTAGTTCACCTCTGCCTACCCCTTCGGGGATATAGGCGTGATTTATGTATGTATGTATGTAACTCATGAACGTCACAAAGTAGTCATTTTCAACTATCTGTAAACAATGCTTTAGACAAAGATTGAAGACAGCACATAAGTCAATTATCAAGTCGTTATGTGCTGTCTTCCTGAATGGTTGTGAAAGTCGAGGAAACTTCTCTATACTACGCAGCGACTAAAATGCTGAGGGTTTAATTGTCACTTAAGTGGATACATAGTTAAGAATTTGTAGATGGCGGATCGACTAGTAAGTTCTTCTTGACCCATTTAGCTGCCATAGTATTTTAAACACCACAAATATCGTGTGGTTCGGAATTACTATTAGATATTCGTCTCGAATTGAGATCTATATTTCAAGTCTCTTATGGACTTGGATTAATTTTGAACTTGATAGGCCTAGAATAGTTTAATCCATTTTTTAGTTAACAGTTGAAAATCGAAGGTTAATTTCAATTCGATTTCAAACCGTAGGGAATGATTCAATAGGAAAGCCAGACGGGAATCCAACGAGACGGGAGACGGAACCAATCCACACTGTGCCAGCGTGGTGAGTTATGGCCCATAAGGAAAGCCTGTTCCCTAGTACTGGGGATATTAAAGGGTTTGTGATGATGATTCGTCAGGATAAGGGTCCTTTTATAAAATGGTCCTCCTCACTAGGTACTTTTTATCATGGTAGTAGAAATCATTTATCTTGATAAACACTATCTCGAGAGATATATCATACCTTTTCTCCTGAAGGCTTGGCGTGGTCATAAGTCACCCTTTCTTTGAATTTCCTTGTGTTAACAGGAGCTTACGGCGATTACTACCGGCTTCTAACTCCTGGGCATTATGAAGTGACGGCGAGCCATCCCGGATATTTCCCGGTGTCGCGTGTTGTCACCGTGCCGCGTCACCAGGCTGCTGCTCACGTGCTGAACTTTAGACTGGAGGTAATGTTTTATAGGAACCTAGTTTTTATATAGCTCCCTAGAATATAAATATCCTAATCTTATAGAGTTTTTATATAGCTCCCTAGAATATAAATACCCTAATCTTATAAGAGTCAAGTCAGTTAGTTTTCTATCTAGAATCGTCTATCACTGTTCACATTTATGTCACAAATATCAATGGAATGGAAAGCACTTTCCATTATTTCGTTTAGCACTCTTTTATTCTTAAAATTGGTTATTAGACATATTATTATCGGAAACACGGTTTCACGTTAACTTATATCTTTTAAAAATATTGTATGAGCATTTTCTTATAATTACATACATACATACATACATAAATCACGCCCATATCCCCGAAGGGGTAGGCAGAGGTGAATTCTCACCCGCGTTTCGCCAATTATGTTAAGTCCCATGTAATAGGTGGCGAGCCTATTGCCATTTATCGGGCACAAAAGTCGCAGTACATTGTCAGGACGGTAGTATAAGAGGAACGCTGCTGCTTATTCCTCATCACTGATTTATCCTTAGTCGCCTTGTACGACACCCACGGGAGAGATTTGGGATGGTAACAATTGTATTCTACTCTGCCGTCACCACACGGCTAATACAACACGGCTTATAATTACGACATAAAAATATATGGCCATGTGAGATTTCATGTCAGTGACATGAATCCATCCCTTTTATCCATTAAGTAATCTGCCTTTGTCTATTCACACGCTCTCTATAATAATACGTATTTATTAAATGTTATTTTGCATCATTTAGAGTGCCTAATCTACCTATCTATTACCATATCCAGTCAATATATTCAACTGGTTTATTGTGCTATCAAAGTGGTAGGTATATTAATAATTGTCTCTGACACGGAGGTTCGCTCCGAATGTCCTTCGTTTGGTAAACGTAAAAGTCAAAAATAGTACTTAGTAATTATACCAGAATATCAATTTCAATAAGTCAATTACACATACAACCTTTTTGTTATGTTCATGTCGTATTCGTAGCTAAGATTTTTTATTTTATTAAGTAATTTCAATATTCAGTCATTATAATGATACAACTTGTCTATCCTCGCCCTAAACATCGTGTTTCAAGTGTCAGTTTCAGCCTTCCTTTTAATATTTATCGTCTCTGATAACAATTCCAATAAATATCCCATAGACTGCTTTCGTTTGTTGCCACCCTACAATTGACGTAGGTACATATTTTGTTACAATGACGTCATTCCCGATGCGGGGGCGTGCTTTGACGTCCAAGGGAACCAGATTCATTGAAGTAGATAATTTAGATTTTAATTTGATCGGAAAGCCGTGTGGTGACGGCAGAGCAGAATACATTTGTCACCACCCCCATCTCTCCCGTGGGCGACTAAGGGCAGCGATGAGTAATGGGCAGTAGCATTTCTCTCATACCACCCTCTAGCAATATACTGCGATTTACGTGCTGGATATATGGCAATAGGCTCTTACATTGAAGTCCCATGTAATAAATGGCGAGCCTATTGACATATAGACGGCCGCGTTTTTCGAATGCTCAGATTGCTGGGTATTGGCCAAGAGGTCCCGGGTTCGAATCCTGGTAGGGGTAAACTTTGTGATGACCACAAATGTTTGTTTCCGAGGCATGGTTGTGTATATGTTTATGTAGTATATTTTCAACATTTATATACATAATTATTTAAAAAATATGTCCGTCATCTAGTATCTCGGAGTAAATAGAACTGGAGTAGCCATTAGTCAATTTCTCGTACATATTTTTCTGCCATTTTTTGCGGGGGGTGAGGTTACTACTACACTGAAAGGCTGCACACAGATACAAAAACTTTTTGCGTATTTACAAACACACACATGCATAAAACGACACACATATTTAAAATTCACGCAAACATACTTAAAATAGTGTGTTAACGTTCTATTCAAACACACGAATGTCATTGTGTGAGTAGTGACATGACATAGCACGAGAATATCAATATCGATAAATCAGTTTCGTTCAATGAATGAATGCATTAATTTTGCGTTAGTATTCTTACATTATTAAAAATTAAATGAAGATTTACACGCTTACTTTACAATCAGCCTTCTTTCGATTTTGCAAAGACACTCATATATGAAATCTATCTAAAACTTTGACAGATTTCGAAAGCTATATCAATCAAATACAAATTTATACTTAATAGCTTATTGCATTTAAAAAGTATTTACAATAGGTGTTATTATATATTTTCACTTTCAGAAATCACTGTGTGGACCCTTTCGCGTATAATTATAATGGAAAGGAGAAACCCTTAAACATTATTTTTAACAAAGCGATAGTGAATATAGTTAGATTTCTCGTATGATACTGGGAATTGTTAAATTTTAAGGGGAATCAAAAATCAAAATGTGTGGATCTTAAAAGTTAAAATAGTACATTATGTTACGAGTATGCTATGTTGGTCATTATATACGAGGCATTATTGCAAGCGCGAGCCGCAAGCGAACACGGTAAGGAAACTGAGTGTGTAATGACCAATGCATATGAGTTGCATACGACGTTTTTCAACACAATTGCGAGGAAAAAACAAACTTGTATTCTATAAAATCTTCTTCTATTGTTAGATAATTTCTGAAACTGAGACGGCTCAAAATTTACGGAACAAATAGTACTTGTTCTTGTAGATGCCCAAGAGACGTGCCTATTACAAGCATCAACCCATTTTTTTCGTGTTCTTTAGGAAAACTGAAAATTATAATTAAAAATTAGCTGTTTCGGGAATGTGAAAGCTTACAGTATAAATACTAGCAATTAGGATACCGGCTAGGGGCAGAGGTATTTTTGCTTGAACTACACATACCGATCATTTCTGATTTTAATACTACAATAATATTTTCCAAAAGCTTCATTTATGTACGGAAGACTTTGTTGCCACATACCTAACTCCTAGTAAATCGAAGTATTGCACTTGGACCACCGGGTTTTTTAAAGGAGCTTTTAAATATTAATAAAAAATAAATTTAACTTAAATGTTGACAATGACATTTAGCTATCATCATACCAAATGGGATCAAAATCCGTCTCGTAGTTTATGCATGATGCGTGCACAAACATACATACAGACAAAATGTTAAAAAATTGGAGATTTTACTTCCTCTTCTCTCATGCATACATACATAAATAAATCACGCCTATATCCCCGAAGGAGTAGGCAGAGGTGAACTAACACTCACGTTTTGCCAATTATGTTAGGTCCCATGTAAAATGTGGCGAGCCTATTGCCATTTATCGGGCACAAAAGTCGCAGTACATTGCTAGGTGGTATAAGAGGAACGCTGCTTCCTATTCCTCATCACTGATTTATCCGTAGTCGCCTTGTACGACACCCACGGGAGAGATTTGAGGTGGTGACAATTATATTCTGCTCTGCCGTGACCACACGGCAATTACTAACATCATATATGCCATTTGGCTTAAGGTCGACTTGACCTGTTTTATTCTATATCTCTATAGTTTTATTCTAGGATTTCAAAATTAAAGGAACTTCAATTCATAAAAGTATCATAAATTTAATCCATATTAAAAAATGATCAATTTAATAGTCTGAATAAAATGCCGAAGTTAATGTATAACCTCAGGAACACAATGTATAGATTTAAATCATAATACATATTTAAAATTTAATGTTACTTTCATTCATTCATTCATTACTCCCTCGTAAAATCGCAATATCGATGACGTGACATCACTATTAATGAAGTGCAATTCAATTAGGGTTGCTGATAACAACAAAAAAAAACAATTTGTGCTGTGGCTCGAAAAAAAATTTAGGTTTCTCAGAAATAATCGGCTGTGCTGGTACCTTTTTACCCTTGCTTATTTTATAAAGTCAGGGACGCTGTATATGCTACAGCATAGGTACTCTTAATGTTTATGAGCGCCGCCCAGCATGAATAAAGGGCAAAATAGTCTTATTCTTATTTTATTTTATTAATTCACTAATGATTTTATATTTCCATGTAGTGTGGCAAAAAATAAGCTTCAAGCGGTCGCAAAAGCGTAGGTAGGTATGTACTTAATACTAAACTAAATATAAACACGCAACGTATATTGTTAAAACGAAATTATAATTGGTAATTAATTAATACGAAATGACAAAATTACAATTATTTATTAACAACAAACTTTTTTAAATTATTGTCTAATTCATTGAAATGCGATAATGTTCAACCCTAGGTAGTCTCGTGGGGAGTGCGCTGGAAGATCGTTTGATGACGTCACGGCCGACTCCCCACGAGACTATGGCTCGAAATTTGAAATTGTAGAATGCTAAAACATGAAATTATGAAGTAAATAAATATCAAATCTTAAAAATAATACTTAAAAATGAAATGTGACGCCATCTTTTTGAATACTAGATGTTTTCGAATTTTTTTAACGCTAAAAAACAGCACAGGCAGGCATTTTAGTGGGAGCTCTGCACGGCAAGACGTTCTGATTATTGTGGTTTTAAAATGGCGGCTCAACTAGTTTTATATAACGCACAGGCATCCGATACTTGTGCGTTTGGCAGAGGGGAATGTTAGGCAAAGGCTACTCCAGTTCTATTTACTCCTAGTCTAGTATACATAACACAAGTGCTTAGGCTACTTACTTTGGGCTAGATGATAGGTGTGAGTGTGAAAATATTTATTTATTATTTATTTATTTATTTATATATCGCATGGGACCTAACTTAATTGGTAAAAAGTGGGTGTTAATTCACCTCTGCCTACCTACCAGTTCTTCTACGTTATAGTGTTTTTCATAGAAAAACTCCTATAAATTATTATATGTCCGCTAATATTAAAATTATTAATACACACTAATACACACTATATTATTAATACACTATTTTTGTGTGCATTTTAGGTACGACATCCCTCTGACAAAAAATAATTGTGTACTTACACTTTCTAACTACGCGTTGCTTGAAGACCCTTCATGACTTTACCGTTTTTTTTTATCATTCCAGCCTACGACCAGCTGGTTCGACGATGAAACCATATTCGGTCTATATCCGCATGGGCTACGCGAAGGGCAGCCGCGCATCTACAAACGGTCCCTCTATGAAAAGGTAGCCCATACAATGCTCGAACGGAAGGACACAAAGGACATTAGGACCGCTACCACCGGCTAAGTTGATTGCTATTGAGAATTGTACCTGTAATTGATTGATTTTATACTATTTAGGACTCTATCAAAATACGTCTCAAAATACAACACAAAGAAAATTTCATCGATTTTAATCGAGTATAAGTCAATCATGTAAAACAGGCTTGGGTGTTATGGAAATTATAACGACTTAATTTGAATGTTAGTAAATTTGAATGAACAATGAATCGGCGAAAATAATTGGTTAGTACAGTTATTTAATGATAATATTAAAACATAGGTAATTGGAGGAAGAAAGAAAAAATACCTTAGTTATCTTGTATAACGTAAGTAAACTGCACTTATTTTCAGGTTGCTAAAGTATTTGTACTCTTAGGTTTCTATCCTATACCTTTGATCTGCACGGTTGGTTCTATAAAAATGAAGAATTGTCAATCCTTACGTTTTTGTCGGAAAGTGCAAAATTTAAGGGTTAATATTTATTGTTGTGATAACCTTACCTGTTGATTTGGTTTTGATAAAAGCAAGTCTAGTTTAGCCGAGATTATTTTACTATTAACACAATGTTTATTATCACTTTATGTATATTATATATGTTTAAGAGAAATGTTAGTGCAGATATTATAGATAGTTTTTACAGATAAATCATAAAAAAATATCTATCCAGGCGTGTTAGTTTGTCAAAATTATAAACGTTCTAGTCGCAAATTCGTATTTTTTACTTCATAGATTATAATTTTATCTGTATATAATTGTAGAGTTAGTGCAATTTTGAAATAGTAGTCAATAAATGTACACATTTAGTTATATCTTTATCACTGTTATAATTTTATGTATGGATAAAACAAAATAATGAAATTGGCAGCTAGTAATGAAGTTATTTACATATCGTTGTGTATTTTCTTTAAAAAAAATTGTGTCCGTAAACTTTAATGTATTTTCCCTATCTTGTTATACATAAATTAATTTTCAATAATATTATAGTTTATAGATCTTCCATATGTGCAAAATACTGGTGTTTGTGCAATGTACCTATTCATAACTATGTAAGTATAAAAGTTATAACCACACCTAAGTCTATGTAATCATAAGATAGTGTAAAACACTTAATAAAGTATTATGGTTTGTGTGCAATGGATTTTCTTATTTATGGAACTTTGCTTAGTACCTAAGCTTAAAAAGACTAATTGTCACGTACTGGTCGTTTCGTTAACATGTAATTATGCATAGAACAGACTTATTATCCATGGAGTGTGATTAACCTACAAGTTCTCTTATGAATCGGCTATGCCTTAGCCTTGTTATTTATTACGGCCAAAGCTTTTGTTTTGTATTTACTTTAATGCTAAAGATAAAACACGTTTACGTATGCATGTAATAAATACATACATACTTCAACATTACAAATTGATTGAATTGGAAGTCCAAGACTAAGTGGACTCTAATATAACCCGAATGGATGGAATGCCTTGAGCAGCACGATTGTTGGCTCTACGACCGTGCTAAATAGCTAATTTGAGTGCTGTTTTCTATAATAATATGGGATTTCTTGCTAAAGTGTCTTAATTTTAAATTTTAATCAATTTAAAACTCAGGTCTCTCAGGAGACTACCTATTTGAGCCGTTTGGGGTAGAGACTCTGGGACCATGGGGTCCAGGAGCTCACCGACTTTTTCGGGACATTACAAAGCGGCTACGTGAGTCAGTAGGTGACAATAAGGCTGGTCTGTATTTCGCGCAAAAAATTAGTCTCGCCATTCAGCGAGGTAATGCAGCCAGCGTCATTGGTACACTTCCTGTCTCAGAAGACCTAGGCGAGGTTTTCTACCTTTAATTTAGCTTTTAGTCCCTTAGTTTTAAAACATTTATAAATTTAATAATGAAAAAAAATCTTATTCTAAACATTGCACATCAACACGGATACTTGTGAATCAAAATAACATCATTTAAAACACAATGTTACTCAGTATTTTCTTAGTTGCGTCTTTCTTGAATTAAATAAGCATTGTATTTTTCTTAATTTCATTGTTGTAGGTACGAGGTAGAGGTAGGGATGTTATTGTATTCTATCTTAGGATTCTAGCTAGCTAGAATTATATTCTCAGCTCAGTGTGGTCCTCGAATTGCCTGCCTAATATCGATAACTTTTTGGTTTAACCACAAATTTAATTTCAAGTTTTAGTAAAAGGATGCAATAAATCAAATATTATGGATCGAGACTTTTATTTATTTCTTACTTAGAATTACATATTGTATGAGGAAGGATATTCGATCCTTGTCTGCTATGACTTTCTTATTTTAAATAAGTACAATACTGAGGATATTATTTTACATTTTGAGCATGTAATTGTAGATAGTTAATAAAAATGAACAATATTATTTACTACGTATATGTATAAAGTACCAAATGACAAAATGTTATTGAAAATACTATACATTAACTCATCAACTTATACACACTTTTATAATTAAGTTACCCACTAATCAATCATTCATTCATCATCATTACCATTATCATCACAACTTAGTTTTATTACATTAGGAATGGGCAAAAAATGACAACACCACGATTAATTAAAACTACGTTTTCTTATAGTAATTATTATTCACAGGTATGATGTGGTATTTATTTCAAATACACTTAAAATATAAAATATATGCAGTAATATAATACTATTTCCTCACCAGAAACAGGTCAGCCATGGTTTATCTCAATTATTCTCCGTAAAGTCAATTTTAGGTCAGAGGAAGCGATTTATCGATCTTCAAAATCCAATAATAGGATTTTGAAGCTCTCTTGTTTTTACAGGAAGATTTACAAATTCTGGAATGTGCATATTATTTATTACTAGTCATAATTAGATTATCTATTATTAATTACAAAAAAATATTTATTATTAACATTACATATATCTAAATTAGTCTTACATGGTATAAGTACGTTTTGATAGAAGTAAATAATAACAGTTGCTATTGAAATAAATATTTTATTAGATTATCGCTAGTGTGATAGTTTGTTAATTAGCATGAGTACTTATTGTTATAAAGTACGCAAAATAGGACTAGAAGATATATGCAAAGCTATTGGTGATAGTGAAAAATATTTGTACCTGAAGTTTTGTGTTTGAATCTAGTTCATGTTTTCTGTGGCATTTTTTAAAATATTTAAAGATAATAACAAATGTATACTTACTACATAAAGTTATTATAATTGGACGGATTCGTTGCATCAATCAGGTAAATGTTTGATATACAAACATAAAAGTCTAGAGGGTCCTCTTAGAAACCCATAAAGGTTTAAATGGAAATACATGGCACACATTAAATTCATACAAAAATCGTTTTAAAGGTAACCTCTACTGTATTAATTACATTAATCTATATTAATGATATCGTAGTTCAATTTGAAGAGCGTCTCTTTATTACTTAGTAAGTTGTCATAATCATAAAGTTTTTTCAGGGAGATTTAACATTTAAATTTTTTTCTTGTGTATAACTATGAATAATCACGCTGTTCGCTTTCAGGCACCAAATTAAGGCCTATTCTCATTATTAGAATAATTTTCGTGCAACTAACAACATTTTATAAAAATAATTAGGTAAGTATTACAGGAAAACTTGACCTCATTGACGCGGATAATACATAGGATTCGTACGTGTAGTCGGATAATGTCGTCTAATATAGTCCTAGATTCGTAGCCTTGCTACTCCGTCTCAATTCAGTGCCTATTTCTGTGCATGCCTGAATGTCGGCTGCCCGGCCTCGATTGCACTATCGCGTAATGGTCGCTGTTATCAGACACGGACCTGGAAAAGAACAAAATGTATTGTAAATTACTTGAAAAGTCGGTAGAACCATATACCGTAACTACTAGAAGTCGAACATTATCTGTTAACATTTCACATTGGGATCAAAGTATGTTTATCTAATAAGTTCAAAAGTCAGAAAATAAAAAAACCTTGGTTATTTTCAAATTCGCCGAGTAGTTGAGGCAGCCGTCCAGTTTGCGGAAATGTCGGTTCTAGTTCCACATCAGGACATTTATTTACACATTTCTTATTTAAATATTACCAAACTATTTTCTCCAATGTTATTTAGACTAGAAATAATGAAATCAAGCTGGTGATCCAGGTACTGGGAATAAGCATTAGGGAATAAGCATTATGAAAATATCTGGTAATCTATTATGCTTTTGAAACTTTTCTATTCGATTTTCAATTGTTCGAAAACGCAATAATAGTTCGGTGGAGGAGGAGGAATGTATGAAGGAATGTACTTTACTTTATTTAAATTCATAAAAAAAAAACGATAAATTGTAGGAATTGTCCAAATTGGTCGAAATGATGTGCCTTTTATATCGATAGTCGTCTTTACAAGTAGGTACCTAACAAGCTGCTTACAGTAACACAGTTTCTGGTAAGGTTTGGGTGATATATGAAGGCGGAATTCCACCAGTGTGCTGAACTGTACGGTACAGCGTATTTGTTTGGTCTTTGTGCCGCATATTTCAGCACACTGGTGGAATCTCGCCTTGACAGTGAATAGTAAATGTTGAACTCCTATTCCTATCTAAAAAAACTCTAAAATATAAACGAATTAAGGTATCAATTTTATTGCAAATAAGCATTGAAGTCAAGATATTCAGCGAGGCGATAAAGCAATAAACCTAATTACTACAAAATTGTGTTTAATAGATACCAGTGTTACCAGTCCGAAGATAAGGAGTAAATAGATCCCTTTAAGACATGGTAGCCTAATCCTTACCTCGCTGAATGTATAGTGGACGATGGGTACCTGCTTCCGTACTGGCTGCCGTGCCAGCTGCGGTACGGGTCGTAGTCTTCCACCACCGACGGGTCCTTCTCGATAACCTGTACCAAAAAAAAAAAAAAATTATAATAATAAGAATTTATTGTATTGAAAGGTAAAATAGAAAATTACTGTGGGTAAAAAATTACCATATAGTTTAATTTTGACGTAAGTAACCTAAAGACCATTGGCAAGGCTTGGGTGCCACTTTGCCTCTGCCTGCCCCTTCGGGGATGTTGGCGTGATTTATGTAAGTATGTAACCTAAAGGCTGCCTACGTCAAAAGCTACAATAGTTATTAGAGTATTAAAATATGGCTCACGTCAGTCGTCAGCCGCGTGCGTTTGTCCCAGACTTCGGAATTTAGGTTCTTTCTTGCTTATGGCATAGACGTGGTTATTTATGGACATACCTCCCCTGGACCGGCCTGGAGGGATGCATTAACATTCCTCGTGGCGGATTGCCCACACATCCACACACCACACATCCACGGGCATTAAAAAACTGAGTAGGTATTGTCTAATCAGTCCCGTACGGCTGCGATCCATGATCTTACATTTAGTTGGTTTAGTGCCGAATTTGCAGTGAGGGTAGCTATTATAAACTTAACTTGGACGGTCAGTGTGGTTGTTCTCTGTCCAAGGTCCTAGGCTCCAGTGTAGAATCCTGGTAGCGGCGAATATTTTTGTGATGAACAGGGAAAAAATCATTTGTTCTTGAGCCATAGTTGTGTAGAATATGTTTAAGTGTATACTTTCAATATTTCTATGATGTAGGTATATTTGTTCCTCGTCATGTTATTGTTTATGCTATAGGTATAAGTAAAGTAGATGTGAAAGTTATGTATTTAGTAGTCAGTTGTTTTTTCGATTGGGGAGCTCGCTAGCGCAGTGGTATAGCGCGCTTGGCCTGCGATTGCGTAAACTAAGCAATGTTCGCTAGGACCGGTCATTGGATGGGTGGCCGAAAATTTATTATCTCGAGTTCCTCCGTGCTTCGGAAGGCACATTAAGCCGTTGGTCCCGGCTGCATCTGCAGTCGTTTATACCCACCACCCCGCATTGGGCCAGCGTGGTGGGTTATGGCCCAATCTCCCTAAATATTCTTCCATCCATAGGGAAGGCCAGGCCATTTAAGGGCTGGTGATAATGATGTTTTTTAGATATGGCTTTTTATATGCATCAATTGTTTTCGGGGATACTCACGTCAGTTCTGGCACAGGAACATGTCATGGCGGTGCATAGGAAACAATTGATGAGCAACATCACTAGGAACATGACACCCAGTGCGATGGCTAGGTAAAGCAACCACAAAGGTCGGATACCAGTTTCGGAGCACATTAACACTGAAATAATAAAACGTACCTAAGCGTTTACATACTTACACTCTGACCTCTAGATATTCTAAATGCATGTATACCCATTTATCATTTTATTTTTATTTCAACATTCAATTATCACAAAGAAAAAGTGACACCAAACATCAAGTTGGCCGAGTAGTATAGGCAGTTCCCGCGGGTTCGATTCTCGACTCCCGTACCAGGATTTTTACTGATCTCTTTTTCTTTGTATAGGCTATTAATTACGAAAAAAAATAGGTAAATGTAGGTAGGACGTCATACCAGCATTGTCGTTGGGGTCCAGCACGAATATGCCTGTGGCAGCCGTCACCAACGCTTCTTCGTCGTTGGGGTCCGTACGGGTTTCTGCTGCGCAATCAATGGACGCGCAGCTACCTGATAAAAAAAATATACTGTAAAATCAATTGATAATTAAGCCCCTTAGTTTAAATCAGTATTTTTTAAATAATTGATAATAAGAAGTAGAAATAACAGAACTGTGTAGGATATCCCCATATCTAAAAATTATACATTATGGTTAGGCAGGAACTACGTAACACCACCGTTGTAGATCATGTAACTTAACTTACTGCCGCACTTAGAGACGTCAATTAACTTTAATGATTACTTAATTAATACAAAAAATGTCAATCGAAACTAGACCATAGACCCGCCAAGAATAGCGACTAGTTTTGAATTGACATTTATGTTTGTACTCATTTAACGTTTTTGAACACCTGAGTGCGGCAGTTAGACTTGTTGGGAAATGTTCGACTTACCCTTGCAAACGGCAACATCGCACTGAATATTGACTTGAGATGAATCTGGGAACCTGAACATGTTAGGGATTGCCATCTCTGTCATGCTGCCTTCAGTCTTCACGACCACTGCCTTCAATGGACACCTGGAAATGATATTTACACCTAGTGATTTTTATTGAAGCTTGACATAAATTCGATAGCTCTACTTGAATAAATGAGCAGGTAAGAACTGGCATTAAAATTTTTATTTTAGCTATATTCCTATTTTTTGTGTAAGGCCTAGGCGGATCTTTCAATAATCAAATTGAAAGTCTATTAAAAAAGGGCCAGGTCAAGAGTACCTACCCGAAACCGACGGTCATGCATGAAGACATTAATGAGATTGGATGAAGCGAAAGAAGTATGTAGGGATCGTAGCAAGTGGAAAGAAGTGATCTCTGCCTACCCCTGTGGGAGAAAGGCGTGAGATATGTATATAAAAAAAAACGCCTTTCTCACCTAAGGGGTAGGCAGAGGTGTATTAAAACAAATTATGTGTTAAAAATGTTTTTCTACGTAAAATCTACTAAAATGCTATCTTACCCCCTGTTGTCGAGGAGATCAACAGTCCCGTTGCGCATACTAAATGCGAAACAATTTTTCAGCCTTATTCCATGAGTACCTGCGACGAAGTAATTTTAATAATAATTTAATTGACGTACATTTATTAACAAGCCTTAACATGAATGCATAATTATCATTGTACTAGTACAGACCTGTATTGATAACTTAAAAAGATTGCAAGCGAATTATGATAATACAGATTGATAAATAACTAGTTTTTGTACATGACAGGCTTCATATTTGGTATGTATAATAATCATAAAGGTAAATGATATTTACTGATGTTATGCACTGATATTTTCATTGGATAAGTGCCTTAATTTAAATTACGTTTTTAGTCTATACTAAATGTTTCTTGTTTAGTATGTAGAACTAACCAAAAAGTCAGTCATGATCATGAAAGATGTCGATAATGGTAAAATACTGCAGATCATTTACCAACATCATTAAATAGTGTAGAGGTTGTAAGAAATAGAGACGAATCAACAAAGTTACTCGTAAATACAGTTCTATTTATTAATGAGATGATTCACCGTCAGATTTGCTTAGCTCGGCGCGTAATGTGTAAGGCATTCCGAAGGCAGCGTTGGTCACCTTCCGCCCTTGTGCGTTAACCATTCGCAGAGACACAAGCGACGTTTCGTTCCTGAAAGTAAGTTAAAATAATTTTAATGTAAAAAATCGGAATAAGCATTGTCAGCATTAACATAATATTTAAAACGACAATGTTTTTTTAATGACCTGGTAACTGGTCCAATATAATTCTCTACTTATATTGGGAATACTTTTGGCTTTATATCTTCTTCGATATGGCGGGTTGTGTCACATTTATTATATTTGTCACATTTTGTATTTTAACGTTGTGAGGCAGCCTGGTTTGAATTAATGGCATATAGGTTATAGGTTATCCCAAATCCTTTTCACGATGCAAGTAGACCTCATCTTTGACCTCGGACTTGATGGATGTCAAGAGTATACACATTTCATATAAATAAAACCCTGATCACAATACATACACGATAGAGTATCGTCCCGGACCCGTATAGTGTTCTACTGCCGCACTCAGAGACGTCAATTTACGTTAATTAGTACTTAATGTCAAAAAATGACAATTCAAAACTAGTCGCTATTCTCACCGAGTCTATGGTCTAGATTTAAATGATTTTTTTTGGCATTTAGTACTCAATAAAGTTATTTGACGTCTCTGAGTGCGGCAGTTAAATTTTCTTTCATTATAAGAATTTCCATCACATTTTACACTAATTGGGCGATGAAGTTTCCAGCTTATTAGTTTTGGTTGCGATAAGAGCATATATAGCTTGAGAGAATATATAGCTTGTTACCTGGAATTTCTGAAGCCTGCTTTTCCACAGGTGATTGAAAACATTTTGTCATCAGCCAGTTCCAAGGTCCGATGAAGGCGCACTGCGAGTGGCACCGATTTCTCTTCAGTTCGCTGTATGAACAGAGGTTTAGTGATGAGAAATTTGAGAAACGTCACTATTTCAGACTGTAAATCACCATACTTGTCGTGTACCTACAGAAATGTATGTTGAATAAAATTATACAATATTAGTGTGACCACAGCTACGTGCTTGGTTTGCGTGGTTTGTAAGCTTAAAAACTGCCATTATAAAATTTCTAATATGAAGTACTTATACGTGTTGCCCAGGCTTCCGTCGATAAAATAATAAACGTGTTGATCCAACATAGCTGACCGAATTAATAATTAGAATTAATTAGTTATCCATGGACATAATATATTGATTCGATAATTTTTACAAAGATTTTGGTGGTTAGAAAAAGAATTTCGAAAAAATAATGATCTTGACCCGCCTCAAGATCATAATTTTTCGAAATTCTTTTTCTAACCACCAAAATCTTTGTACTAATTTTTCTAACATTTATATAATGTTAAAATTAAAATCTAATAGTTCGATAATTTTTTTCACCGATGGTTCCAAATCCTTCCCCTGGAGACGAAATTAATAAATTTTTGTCAGCTTTGTTGTAAGCTGATTTCGTTTTGTACCTGTGAAAATTTACGTGAATAATTTTTTTACGTAAATTTTCACAGGTAGGTAGACTAGATATACGTAGGTTTTTACTTTGCATTTGGTACGATGCAAGTTTTTTTTTACCACAGTTAGGGAAGCTCTTGCCGTTCATCTCACCTGATGGTAAGTGACGATAAGGGCCGAAGATGGAATCGAGCTTCACCTGGAACCTTCACCTATTATCACACATTGTCGGAACACAATAATGCTGTTAACATTTGTTACTTACGTTATTCCATGCAACTCCACAGAAATCAAGGGAGCCTTTTGGGGCCTCCATGTTAATGTCCATAGAAACAGTGTCGGTTCCATTGCCTTGTATTTTACAGGCGGGTGTTCTGAAAGAAAATGTAAATATGGTTTCATAAAGTTAATCGAAAATACTTTGTATTACTTTGTATCAAACATTAAAACTTAATTGAATATTAAAGCATATATGATTATGAACTTCAGACTTTCCCCGGTTAAAGGGATAGGAGGAACACCGGAGTGGTTTAGTAGGTATTGCTGGCGCTTCATGCGCCGGGCGAGTTCCTCACTCGCCAGTCGCCTAGTTAGCGGTTGGTATGGTGCGTAAATGCATTCCACTCCGAAAAAAAGGTGAATAAGGACTGGTATATTTCGATCTAATTTGAGAAACAAACAAACAATTTCTAATTTACTTTTACTGTCGAATTTGATTTTTGAGGTCACTAACCTAAAGTCTTTGGTGTGTACAACCCCATTGAACGGCTGGTTGAAAGTGATTCTGATCGACATGATGCCGGACTTACACGTCGCGTTGACTACGGGCGTAAACTCGCTGATTTCCTCAGCGTCCTGAAAGCGAGCAGAACATTGATTTATTTATCTTCTATAGTAAAAATATTAAATGGTTGATACCGCTTACTAGCCTCCATAGCTATATTTTACAACGAAGCAGAAAATGGGTTTTCAAGTAGCTATAATTATCTAAATTTTTCCCAGAAACTGAAGTTGGTTTATTCGGAATTCAAATTGCGACATCATCTTCATACATTCATGCCTTCAATTGTTTTTTCATGGAGAAAGAAAAAATCCGCCTACTAACTTCACTCTTCTCGTATGCGATGAGTCTAGCTGGTCATTTCTTCTCATATTCAGAATATTTTGAGATATTGAAGGTTTCCAGCCGTACGAGCTGACAGAGTTACCTAAAATGGCTATAAGTACGTTGAAAATGCTTTAAGTGTCGCGCAGAGTATAAGGAAGAAGTCCATGGTCGTAAAATGCATGATCGTTACTGAATGCACAGATACAGAACCCCTGCAGTGGCATTCCTATTTAAAGCCCATCGCCGGTATTTCGCTGTGTTGCATTGACTGATCAATAGTCAGTATTTTAAGATGACAGTAATAAATTGTTTCGCTCATTTGGTCAATTCTTTTAGATTTCGTTGACGGCTAGTGGAAAACTCAATAAGACCTGCTAATGATGAATCTTGGTTATATTAGTGTATTCATTATAGTATTGTGCTGTAAAGTATTGTAAATAAAGCTGCATTATTTTATGGTATTTTAAAATTGCTTAGATCACTTTACATAATGGGTTAGGAAATAATAGTACCTACCTAAAATGGCTATGCACACAAATTACCAGAAAATTGTGTTATTTAAAATTAGTAATGTCCTCTTATTTCTAGAAAAGTAATGACCATTCATGTATTTATAAAGAAAGTTCTGTAAAATAATAATTTCAATATTGCACATAATGGTTTGTAGTGATTCGGTGCAGGTAATTTAGATTTATAGACAAGGAAGTTATCTCAGAGATCGCTTGGACGGTCATGCGCCCGAGCCGGGGGCGCTGTCTGTGTCGGCGCACTTACTTTGGCTTTTCCTCAACATAATAGGGCTCTACGTTTACAACGCTTCCTGTCTAACTACTACTTACATAAGTTCTGGTATTGTTTCTCAGATTAGGGTTACATCCGAAAAATTGTACTATAGGTTTTGATATCTCTTTAAAGTGATTGGGTACTATGTTTTGCCGTGCGGTAATGCGGAGCAGTATATAATTGTCACCATTCTCTATTTCTCCCAAGGGTAAAAGGCGGCTTATAGCGAGGATTCAGTAGAGGCGTTTCTGGTATCGTAATATTACGTGTCCGGTAGATTTTATTTCCCGGTAAATTTCTGTTTGTAGTCCTAATACCTACAATCGGTTTGTTGTTGTTATGATAATATAGTTATTAGAGTCAATGGTACCAGAACAAGAACATTATTTCAAAACCAATAGTAACAGTCATAATGAAGAAATTTACTTACAAAACATCTTTCATGTTTGTTCTGTAATAATCACAGTGGATGCGACATAAACAGGACCACAGGTCTGTGGTGCCCAAGCGCATATAAGTAATAATCGTTGGTAACCCGCACCGTCCGCTTTACAAGGAACACAGATTTATTGTAAAAAAATATGGTTGTTAATAAATGACTATTTGACAACGATATTATTAGCAAGTATTTCTCCATAAAATAACAATGTTGACTTGTTAATCTTTCATCATAATCACCAACTTTTTAATGTCCCTACTGCTGGGCCATACTCTCCATATGGATGGAAGAATATAGGGAGAATACACGGTACCACACGGGCCCAGTGTGGATTGGTGGGTATTAAAGACGCAGCCGGGAACAATGACTTTACGTGCCTTCCGAAGTATGGAAGAGCTCGATATTACATTTTTGATCACCCATCCATTGACGGCCGGTCAATAGCGAACATTACTTGGTGTTTTCTCAAACGCAGGCTGAGCTCGCTAAACAACCTAATATGGAATGTTATTCGTTTGATATCGCTATAAACTGATAAATTAAATAGGTGCTGCCATCCGTCTCCTTTAATTTATCGCGAGTGTCTTATAATTTTGATTGGGTAACATAACAATGTAATAATAATCCATTCTATGTAGTGTAGGCAAAACATACTTAATATACCTATAGAGACGAAGAGAATCCTATTACGCAGGTAAATGTCTTACCCCTAGGCTGGTTGGTGCTTTCTTCCGAGTACCTTCGAGTTGATTGTACTGTTATTTGCATGCCTCACGATTTCAGTGTTATTTTATTGTTGAGCCATTACCAGAAGACCGCATTCAATTTAAGACTTTATTTACACTAATTTATTGATATTACTTAGTCCCAAACTGCAGCAATCAGCAATTTATAATAAAAGGCTGTTGTAATATAACACATATTTGTTGTGTTGGTTTACGAAAGTTCGTTGCCGAATTTACACCTAAGTTTGGTTCCCTAAGATTATAGTTCCCTATTGGCCATGTCATGATAATGTTTCTAAACTGTTAATTTATCTGCCCGATAGATGGCATGGCATATATCTATGACATAATTAATACCTATACATATTGTCGATACTTAAAATACACGTTATCTAGCAAAATAAGCATGGTGACGTTTAACTGGCGTCTCCTAGCTCCTAGGTATCCTTATTTTTGCACACGAAATGAGATAGGTATAGTTTTAGTGCCGCCTGGGCCCCATTTTACTGCGTGGTTTAAATCACACTTCGCCTTCGGTGGAAATATTTCTTGGTTAGTGGTTTTTAGGGTTGGTGCTTAGCAAATTATATTTAAGTATATTTTATTTTTGGTACCTGTTCACAGCGATCCAATTGTGCAAGTAAAATAAAAAACTTTGTAATGTTTATATTGTATTCGCCACAGTCAGCAAATGTGTAGGCATGGTGTGTATGAGACCTGACGTATAGTCAAGATTTCAGAAATAGATTTTAGAAATATGTTGTTATTGATTCCTGTATGGTGATGGTAGAGCAGAATACCTACATTTGTTACCCCTCCCCAATCTCGCTAAGACTAAGGGTGAAAACAGTGCTGAGGAATTTGCAACAGCGTTCCTTTACTGTCCACCTAGTAATATACTGCGAGTTACGTCCCAGATGGCAATAGGCTGGCCCCCTATTACATACTGACCACCTAGCAATATATGTACTGCGATTTACGTGCCAGATGGCAATAGGCTCGCCACCTATTACATAAGATATAATATAGTTAGCGAAATGTGTGTCAATACACTCCCTTCGGGGATAAATAGGTGATTAGTGTATGTACAGTTATTGATTAAATTTGTGATGGAAATTTCATTGCAGGTAGCAACCCTATCGTGCATGTAATACGTACGTTTCAGAAAAAGGTCGTAATTTGTAAATCTTTGTCGTGACTTACGCGGGCCTATTTTATTTTTCCTAAGTAACATTAGTCTATATTGTGCAAAGGCCTTTGTACGTTATAAACGAACCATAATACTGATACTAAACAGTACTTGATATACCGGGTTATTACTTAAAGTTAAAGCAGGCTAGGTGGTATCGGAGGAATGCTGCTGCCCATTCCTCATTACTGATTTATCCTTAGTGATGGATGATATGAATAATAAGCTACCGCTGGACTTGATGACGTCTAGTCGATATGAATGCAAGAGGAACCACATTGCGCTAACTCCAGATAAACTGACAACAGGGCAGGAAGATGTAGAGGTAGACTAATATACTCATTCTTAACTGTCGAACATTTCTTGTTATTATTATTGCATTCAAATATTTTACAATCCAAGAAACAAAATTTAAATGTTTAATTCCAAAATACTTGAACTATTTATCACAACTGCACATAATCTATACGTGTATTTTTCTCTGCATACAAATGCATACAACAATATCACCTTGAAGAATTAGATATTCGGCATAGTTGCTAGTACGCAGATTAAAATTTGAAGATGTTGGTATGATTTTACACGGAATTTATGAAGTTCTAACTATTTTTAATATCCATCTGTGAATGATATTACTAGATATTTAAAAAGATTTCATCAGAGCCATTTCAAAGTAGGTAGGCAATAAATATTCTGGTATCTCCATACTAAAAACAAAACATTAAATTGCACTGTTCTGGGAAAATTAGCCGTGGACGAAAATAGACATGTTTGAAATATCTACAGTCAGCAACATAACTAGATAACCTATACGCTCTCTACTAAAGGCCAATTCCGTAAATCTTCTGTAAGTCCACAAAAATGTAATAACTTGTAGAAGCTTAAACAAAAATGAATTAATTCATACTAAGAATGATTAATTCATACTAAAATTTAAACAATGAAATGGATTGGCAGAAATTATTCTCCAGTTGTCTTATTGACGGTGATGCACCGTGTAAACCTTCAATACCACTTAAACATTATTTCTGGTGAGCCATAAAGTGCCTCCAGGCTTAAAATTGTGGCGCCATCAATCAGCCTTTGAATTTTGTACCTACAGCAACATTTCTTGCTGAGTGTACAGGACTCTACAAAGTAACGCAGCTAGCAGAATATCTGAGCCATTTATCTATGTTGCTTTGTTTGATATTCGTCCCTACTGGGCCGTAAAATGTGTCGTCTTTTGTCAGCGTGGATGTTTTGCTGAGGTCAACGGACAGTGACCGGCCGACGCCGCAAGCCGCCAATTCACCGGACTCACCATTGGCCTGATTTGAAGGTACTCTGCGTCTATTATAATAAGTACCTACTTGGAAATAGGTATTTGACCGGTTGCGACTGAATTCTAGAAGAAGTAGTTCGCTGGACATTGGGTAGGTAGCATAAGTCATTGCGCATAATTATTAAAAGATTATTGATGTTTTTTTGCCTCGCTCAACAACAAAACAGCAGGGCAAAAAGGTGTACGCAAATCACTTTTGATTTGAATTGCCAGGTTGTTTGAATTTTGACATGTGATACCTACTTGTGTTGTAAAAGGAATTATTTTCATTTTAACTTGAATTATTATTTTGTATTTATGTATAAAAAAGAATTAAAACCGGTTACAGGTCCATTCTCTAATCGACATTGGAGAGAATTTTACTAGACACTTGCTAAAGAGAAACAGAACGACGCCGAGAGGTTTTATATTATCAACATGACTTTGTAGTAAAATACAAAAGAAGTAATAAATAAATTGAGGTCGACCGGTCGCGATGTCAAAGCTCAGCCAATATAAGCCGAATGTAGTCGATTCCTTTGAAATTTTAATAGGATTTCTTTGTCTCCGACTAGCTTTACGTACAACTGTGCCTGCTGATATTAACCTTAGATTTCGTGTATTTGATGTTTACAACTGCCGCCGGGGCGATCCCTGAGCGCAATAGTAATCGATGTGCGAGAGGTGAAGTGCCAATAGGTACTACATGATGACTGACTTGTTTTGTAGTGTATTGACAAGTGGGTAGACAAATTCAAATACCAAGTATTTCCAAGACAAAGTTTCTTCCTATAATTATAATAAAATATAGTTCAGCTATGCATACATAATCTCTTAAGTTTATTTTCATTGTTACTTTAATGTTATTTATATAATGCTATTTTTTTAGTACATTTTTAACCGACGAAAAAACGGAGGAGGTTACTAAATTCGTACCCGTATGTTTTTTATATAATCTGATAGTTTTTCAATGTCCCCTCTGCTGAGGTATAGGCCATCCCTATGGACCGAAGAATATAGGAAAAATTATAACTTTTAAATTTATCTAAATTTGAAAATCCTAAACTTTTTTGAATTATTCAGAGAAACTTAGTTACAAATTGAAAACAATGCAACCAAATTAACTATTTCCGATTTGAACAATAGAATTACCGAAAAAACATATTATTATCTAGAAGGTTAAAGTTTTGCAATCGTGATAAACGGGCCATTTTATACAGCTATAATTAAGAGTTAAGATCAAGTAGGTCGGTATTATTTTGGGTTCGTCGATGTTTGATTAGATCTCAAAACAAGATACACTTGAGATTATGTTTTTCAGTGTTAAAGCGGACGCTCGCACTCAAAAGAGTAAGAATTTTATATCCTTTTATTGTTTAATAATTCTGCCATAATACCCTAACCAGCCCTTTTAATGTCTCCACTCGTAGGGCACAGGCTGTCCCTTTGGATGGAAGAATATGAGAATGGAAAAAGAGAATGAGCGATTACCCGCTGCTGCTCTCTATTCCTCGTCTTATTCATAACCCTTGTATACTGGATGTAACAGAGCTGTGTAGTCATATTTAAAGGGGTCATTCAGGCCATCAAACCGAACAACTTTCGCAAGGGTCCAAAATCGAAATCTCAGAAAAAAAAATCACTTCTCCATACTAAACCGAGAACCAGCTGACGTCAGTTTGTATGGGGGAGTGTTTAATTTTTCTGAGATTTCGATTTTGGTCCCTTAGCGAAAGTTGTTCAGTTTGATGGCCTGAATAACCCCTTTAAATATGACTACACCTCTCTGTTACATTTTGTATACGGTACGACACAATGCGGGGTGGCGACATTTGTATTCTGCTTTGCCGTCACCACTCGGTCATGGTTACGGTGAAATAAAACAAGCGTGGAAAATATACAACGTACTCTTTGTGAATTCCCGCAACTTACAGGTTTTTTCTCTCTCTCTCAATACTCAATAGTTTATGAGGTTAGGTTCTATGGAGACCGACGACAGCAGTTGGCAGTTGTTGTTTCTATCTTTGAGAACATTTCTTTGCTAATTTTTAGATCAGGTTTTTGTTATTCAAATTTCTTATTTTAGGCAGCTTTTGAATGTAAACTCTGACATTTAGGTAAAACATACTTAAATTTACTTATTTTACGTTAGTAGCGGTACATACATACATAAATCACGCCTATATCCCCGAAGGGGTAGGCAGAGGTGAACTAGCGTTTCGCCAATTATGTTAGGTCCCATGTAATAATAGGTGGCGAGCCTATTGCCATATATCGGGCACAAAAGTGTCGCAGTACATTGCTAGGTGGTATAAAGGAACGCTGCTGCCCATTCCTCATCACTGATTTATCCTTAGTCGCCTTGTACGACACCCATGGAAGAGACTTGGGGTGGTGATAATTGTATTCTACTCTGCCGTCACCACACGGTAATAGCGGTGATGGTTATATTTAAAATCTTGTACGTTATTTCCGAAATTATAGAGCATATTATGTTTATTAGACAAAGACTTTTTATAGAAAAGATAACTACATATTTTATCTTTCAATAAGACGAATATTATCATTTATTAGGCACAATATTTATATTGTTGATAATAATATGAACAATGATATAGGCATCTAATACTAGTTTTTCAGAATCGGATGTCAAGTCGAAAGTAACTTACAATTTACAAAATGCTGTTCTCACTCCAAGGAGACCTTTAAAAAACCTTCAGAAAAAACAAAAAAAAAAAATAAGAATATCACTAAATAATTGTTCAACGCCCATGTGTTAGTAACATACAGGAAAAATTAAATTACACCCATATAAAGCCTTATGTTAATGAAATAAAGATCTAATGCGTCGAGTTAGGAAGTTCTAACTTAGACTTATTAGCGTTAACTGCAATGCAAATCACGTAACAGCATTAGTTTAACAGAGAGCGGGAGCACCCTCGGCCTGGAGTCTCACCGCCATTTGTTTAACGGATCACACGGACCACCAACTACACTTCGCTAACCACGGGTTTACCTTATCACTTAAATTAATGCAAACGCAGTTATCGAAGTGAGATGCTGCTTTATACACGTCTCGCATGAAAAAAACATAATTTTTCGAAATTTTTGTGACATGTTTATTGTAATAATGATTTTTTTTACATTTACTCAACGTTGAAATAAGAAACGAAATAAGCAATAAATGCTAAGGTGTTAAGGATGGTTAGAAACGGGAGTGGTTTCCTCTGACTAATAAAATTGCAATCAATTATAGTTCAAATCGTGGGCAATAATTGAAACACAAATTGGTGGTTTCATAACTGCGAGTACTCTCTCGCATGAACTGTGGTGAATGTAATTGATATTTTTATTAAATATCGGACCGTATTTGAAGTTTACAGTTATGATATGGTCAGTTATTTGGGCACTTTGATGGGTAAAATGGATTGTACGGGAATAGCACTTTTGTGAATTAACGTATCGTTCGAATAGCTGTTTATAATGACTGGGCATTATGTAGGTACCTATTTTGCGATTTCAATAAAACCAATAGATCATCTCCGACAATATGTGTTTCAAGGCAATCAAAGTCTATTCGATTTTAATTTTAACATTATATAAATGTTAGAAAAATTAGTACAAAGATTTTGGGGTTAGAAAAAGAATTTATTTTCTAACCCCAAAATCTTGTACTAATTTTTCTAACATTTATATAATGTTAAAATTAAAATCGAATAGTTTTTAAAGCAAACCCAAGCTTAACCGAACGCACGGTATTTGTAAAAATATCTGCTTTGGAATGTTTGAAATTTATTTCTACATTGCGAGGGTACCCGTTGGCTTACAACGTGAAGTGTAAAGGTTAGAAGAATTTCGGCAAGTTAATTAGTGTCTTGGGTGGCCGAGCGGTCAGGCACCTGCCCGGATAGCAGCGGACGCGGGTTCGATTCCCGCCTCAAGATCATAATTTTTCGAAATTCTTTTTCTAACCCCAAAATCTTTGTACCAATCAAAGTCTGTTTTAACAGCTAGTTGGTCTAAATATTTTAGTACCAGGTTTTAATGTTAGCGTACCTGCTACATAATAATAATTGTTATTTCAGTACGACGATCTCAGTGACTCAATAACTTTTATTAACCTTAATTAAATATCAACGTGTACGGAATCAACGAGTCACCTTTCGAAAAATGTCATGGTATGTTACCTGAAAGGTTACCTACTTTTACATGACAGTTTTATTTATTTACAAAAGATGGACAATATTTATTAAATCAACGCAAGAAATTTAAAAGCAACTATGGTGAGATGGATATTGGTGTTGGCTTAAGTGTATAGATATACAATTATGCCTTAGACGTAAAGTTAGAGGCAAATTATAAAACTGTATATTCTGTACATAGGGTGATATGACGCCATTAGTAGGTATAATTATTGTAATATAAGTATAATTTTTTACTAATTAGTTATGAACCTGTAAAGCGGAACTTTAAGCACGCATATAAAACGCTAATAGCAATAAAATAACGCTTTTAAAAATTAATTGTAGAGCGTTGTTGGTAAACTTTATCTAATCAATTGGTTTCTAAGTAGGCAGGTATATCTACTATATTTACGCGATATAGGTATAAATAATTAGGTACATTTTACTTATTAATAATTATAGCAAGCACATAAAACGGTAATATTAGACGATGTTTTAAACAATAACTTGTAGCGTAGTAGAGCGTTGTTGGTAAACTTTATGTAATCGACTGTTCCCCAAATATGTAGGTATATCTATCTACCGTGTTTGCAGAATATACGTTTAATTACGTACATTTAAATAATTAAAAATCATAGCAAGCAGATAAAACATTAATAGTTATGAGACGATGCTTTTAACAATAACTTGTAGCGTAGTAGAGCATTGGCGGTAAACTTTATGTAACTGACTCGTTCAAAATATAACTACTGTGTTTGCACGATGAAAATTAGCTACATTTTACCTAATAATTAATAATTATAGCAGCCAAATAAAACGGTATAAAACGGTGGCTATAAGACGATGTGTTTAACAATAACTTGTAGCGTAGCAGAGCGTTATTGGTAAACGTTATGTAATTGACTAGTCGAGTTCCCATATATATGTAGGTATGCGTCGCGCGCCCGACGGACGTAACTCAGGCCGACCGGTCCCGTGGCCCCGATATCTTCGCGAACGCTTTGCATTGCCCCATTGCGGTGGGCGAGCTTATGCTCTGATAACATTTTAGATGTTATTTGTTACGCATTGTATCTGTGATTGTATATAGAGGTACATAGCTGCATTGTCATTGTCCGCAGACCAGAAGTGTGCTATTAATATTTTCATTTCGCTGTGATACATTTCATCATCATCATCACCAATCTTTTGATCTGGATGGAAGAACATGGGGAGAATTGGTCGTAACCCACCACGCTGGCCCAGTGCTGTTTGGAGGGTATGAACGACTGCACTTTCGAAGCACGGATGAACTCGAGATAATATATTTGGATCAGCCACCCAATGACCGGTTTTAACAAACATTCCTTAGTTAATTTTAATTAATGTTTAATTCAATTACCTATACAACTTGAACGTTATATTACTATTCGGATATATTACACACTCAAGTATGACGCATTTAATCTTCATAGTAATATTATACCTTTTCGTATTGCATAAGGTCAATCGGATTTTCTATAACGCCAAGATATTTTTATCACACCAACCGAAAAGCACATCGCGATCGCCTGCCCATCTTACAGTCTTTTGTTTCGAACTTTCTCACAGTAAAAACAATTCAAATGGGTACTTAACTGGGTTACTAATGCCAAACGAACTCCGCTAAGATTTTAGCTGTGAGTCCAATCAAAAAGCCACTAGCACATTTCGAAGCGACTGTTATCTATCAATTTGCCGTTTCCCACGGAAGCCGTGCCTTATTGTCCAAGGCTCTCAGGAGTAGGAAGCGGCAATGATGATTGCAGCAACGGTGGCCATTGGCGTAAATAATGACCTGTCGTTTGGTGATCGACGCCCCCTATGTTAATTTTATTATATACTTGACAAATGGCTATCAAATACTGTACATACAATTTACGTCTACGCAGACGGTTTGACATATCCCGTTTCCATTGGCTAACGTTATACGCTACGATATGATATTATAGAACGTAGATAATTATGGTGTCAAACATTATATTGACATGACACAATTTGATGTGTCTACTAACACAAATAGAAGCTACTTAACAAACACCTACTGTATAGGGAAAACGTAAAAGTTAAGGTAGCGAATCTTGTTTTTAAATAACAGTGGAATCTGTTTGAACAACGCAGTATAATGATTCGTCGTACTCAAAAATGAGATGATATGTAGTTTAAATAAGCGTCTGAATTAGACACGTCTCTCATGACCGCCGACTATTAAGTCTAATATACCTAATATTGTTTATTTCTCATCACTTCGTACAAGTCTACGCGCTCACACAACCTGTCCGTTGTTTCTTTGAAAGAGCTTATCAACTTGACAACAGCATGTCTGTTTCAATTTTACATGGTGCCTGGTATATTTCGTTGAATCTGTCGGGCCTTTTGTAACACTCGGTTGGCGAAGTTTGTTGGAAACAATGTGGACGGACACGCCCGAAATCAGATAACACGAGGAGTTGAAAACAACTTGGACATGCTATGACGCAAGAGTACTATTCGTGACAAATAAGACACACTTGCCTGCTATTAACATATCAGTGGAGTGCCGTCACGTTGGCTTAGGTATATTTTGTGATTTAACTTAAGCATACAGCTAAATTAGTTAGTTATATTGTCGTCATATTTGTATGACCGTTTCATCTCAGGTGTGTCATACATTATGATTAGCACCTTGGGGCATCCGGACGGTGGAAGTCTAATCACCAACCTCAGCATGCAGCAGGGTTGGTGTAAGGCAAGCGGTCGGCTGTATAACCTAATACAAAACCTTGAGCCATATGGAATGTTGTCATCCCAATCACTCTCTCATCGGTCTCTCGACATGGTCCATTCCATCACTTTTCTATACATTCATTCCACACATTTTGGTGGCATGGATGATATTGATAAAAAGCGAACGTGCGGCTTGATGACGTCTGTCTGACGGGTATCAATGGAAGAGGAAACTTACTGCTCTAGTTAAACTAGAAATATAAAATGAAGATAATGATGATTTGTCTGATCTCGAAAAAGTGCATCTTATTACCCATTACAGATCTTCCTTTACATCTGTATAAATATTAATATCCATCATTCCTGAATTCTCTTTATTAATTCTGATGACTACATTCGTTCCAAAACCTAATTTCAACCTAGGATAAATACATAATTCTTATATGTAAAAGCCATTAATTATTATATCTTATGTATTAAAGGAAATACCTAAATATTATCTCTTTTACCTTCTACGAAAACATAAAGTTCCATTACTTCCACAGCAGTGCTTGGAAGTTGCAAAATCGTAGGTTTGATAGATGGACAGGATGCATTTTACGCGTTATTATTTCGCCTGTATCTTTATATTGAGTAAGTATCCATTAACCGAACAAGTAAACTGTCTTTAATATACGCTTATGTAACACGAAGGACACTTTAATATAGTACGACACACCGTTCTCTTAACTTAATAATATTTTTACTGCTTCTTGCTTATGCAATAACATTGTACCTACCCTTATGTTAGAATGGTAATTGCAGATAAATGCAAATACTCACAGGAAACTATTGATGCAAGTGAAGAATAGTGACAAATGCGGTTTTCTAATTGAGTAAAATGAGTATTCAGCACTGTAGGTATTCTAATTAAGGATGGCATCTATCTACTTTATAGTGTATCCAGAATGTAAAATTTATTGTGTTAGTGCAACACAAGTCGCGGTGATGAATGCTTAACGCCTATAGTGCATAATTAGCTGTGAGATAGTACGATACGTAAGCGTTCGTTATCAAACAACAATCGGCGCGCGCGCAATTAGAGCGTTGCGTGCTGCGTCCACGAGGCCTTCTTTATGCCGAAACTTACGTTTTCATCTTCCTCGGGGTGCTGTTTTTGTTGGAATATCGGCGTAATGCGTTCGAGGTATAAGATCTTACATAAACACATCTTAGAAGGCAATAGTAATCACTTTTCATTTTTAACTGAACTGTTATCAAAGTTACATACATACTACATAAATCACGAATAAGTATATTCCTGAAGGGGTGTGCAGAGGTGAATCAACACCCACTTTTCACGCCAATTAAGTTAGGTCCCATGTAATAGGTGGCGAGCCTGTAACAGGTTATCAAAGTTGCCGTGTGATAACGGCAGAGCAGAATACAATTGTCGCCACCCTCCAATTATCACGTGGGTGTCGTACAAGGCGACTATGGGTAAAGACAGTGATGAGTAACAGCAATGTTCGTCTTATACCACTTAGCAGTATAATGCGAATAACATGCGCGCACATTAGATGGCAATAGGCTCGTCTTATATAGGCCCTAATATAATTGACGAAATGTGTTTGTTAAATCACCTCTGCCTACCTATTTATTCGTGGATAGGCTTGACTTATGGATGTAAAATATCCTAGCTCAGAGTGATTACATTAACAAGTGACCAATGTTATGCGACAAGGTGATGCACAAAGGAACACGCGACCTCGGCCTGTCATTGGATGGCATACGCTCGCGACGATTTACCTACTCGATCATGCAAGCACAAGCACACAGAACAGAGAAACCTCTTTTTCTGTTCTGTGCAGAAGCATGTACAAATACAGTGTCACAACAATTACATACAAACATTATCATATATAAATCATGTCTGTTTGTCCCCAAAGGGATAAGCTGAGGTTTAACACCCATGTTTCGGTAACTTTGTTAGGTCAGAGGCGAGCCTATTGCCATCTACGGGGCACTTAAATTTCAGTATATTGCTGGGCGGTATACCACAAATGCTGCCATTGTTGTTGTCCATTACTCATCGCTGTGTTTATTCTTATTCGCCTTGTACGACACCCATGGAGGCTGGTGACAATTGAATTTTGATCTACCGTCACTTCACACATCTAAAATTAATAGTGTTACAAAATTAACTTATTTATAAGCGTTATTACAACATTAGGTACTTGCACTCCTTTTTTCACTAGATGTGGTTAGGCTTGAGGTTTTTGCAAAATCTCGAAACTATTGTTGTGGCGATGTCATGTCATGTCAATTAGGTATTTCCCAAAGGAATAAAACATTGTGAAAACTAAAATTAAATGACACCTATTTTGCAATATATTGCCAATATAAAAGTAATCTAGATTAAAAAAGCATTCTGCTTCAATAGTAGAACGAGACACGAACATGTTGGACTATGATCACAATACTCATCAGTACATCAGCAGAATATTAATACACCGAATATGTAGGCTGTCATAAGAAATGAACTAATTTCTGTACGAGTATATTATGCTTTGGCCGTGAATTTATTTTGAATCAATAGCCCCGTCACGCTCATGTACCTCAAAATGGAAAAAGATGTGTGTAGACGATATCAATTGCCTCGTCACACTCAAACTCCTTAAATTAGAGAGAGATGCGTGTACAGATTTCTTTCATGACGAATAGTTGCAGCTGCGCTTGCGTTGCGCTATGTGATGTCACGGAGTCTACGGGTCATGCCTCCTATGGCTTCTGTCAGCTATTGATGCGATATGGAAGTAATTTCCTCATTTGATTGCTTTTAATGATAACACCAGGCTATTGTGCATTGTGTTTGTAATTACGTATGTATGTACCGATGAAAACAACAAAAAAAACTGTTATTTTCATCTGTACTGTATGCAATAAGCAATACAACACGTAAGTTATGAGATTTTACTGTTAATCTATTGAATCAATAGCTGTATACTGGTAAACAATTTACTTATATTAATTGAATGATACAATTTCGTGTACCTATTATATTATATGATATTAAGGAGCTACATACCGAAGTGGCTGGCTGGTATAGCGTAAACTAATCAAAGTTCGCTAAAGCCGGTCGGTCAGTGATGGTTGACCAAAAGTATGTTTTCTATAGATCTACCGTCCGTGGTTCTGAGGCAGGTGAAGCTGATGGATATATTATATAGGTATTACGCGGTGCCGATGGTTACTTAGTGTGTGATTACGATAATGATCGCAGTAATTCGTTCATTAGCGCTTCATTTGGTTAAGTTAAAGTAGGTTATTGTATGAGGAAGAGCTCTACCGTTCTACGCCGATAGTGTATTGACGATTTTCAATATTGTTGGTTGTTGCTATAATTGAAATTGACTAAAGTAACTTTAGGATGATATTTCGTAGTGTAACGTGAGAGCGAGTGTATATTCACATACATACATAAATCACGCCTTATCTCCAACGGGTAAGCAGAGATGAACTAGCACCCACGTTTCGCCAATTATGTTAGGTCCCATGTAATAGGTGGCGAGCCTATTGCCATTTATCGGGCACAAAAGTCGCAGAACTATTGCTAGGTGATATAAAAGAAACGCTGCTGCCCATTCCTCATCGCTGATTTATCCTGATTTTATCCATCTTTTGCAGTCGTAAATATTATGTGATATTATATTCACATAATATCACAATATTTACGACTGCAAAAGATGTAGTTGGTTCGAGAACCTTGTTATAAAAATCCTTCAGCAAGGTAATTATTACAATTTAATACCTTGGACTTGTTAATTACAAGTATGTTTAATAACATTAACTCATAAGTGTAGCAAACAGATAAAGTGATGTTATGTTATTGTTCTAAATAGGGCAGAGAAGAATTTAAAGACACTTTGCATGTAAATGTTTTAAAGTTACAAACTGGAGCTATTTAACTGAACGTTAATATTGATATCTAGTTTGATTAAGTCCTGGCTACTACCAAGTGAGAAGACTTGTTATGAGAATACATATTTTATATTATTTTATTACCTATTATAACAAGCTAGTGGCCGCCTGCTGCATCGCTCGCGTCAATCTCGGTTGTTATAATTATAGCCTTCCTCAGTAAATGGACTATCCAACACAAAAATAATTTTTCAATTTGGACCAGTAGTTTCTCAGATTAGTGCGTTTAACCAACCAACCAAAAAAACTCTTCAGCTTTATAATATTATTAAAGATTTATTATAGTCCATGTTTCATTCCACATTATTCTTTTGACTCACTTTGCATCCCAAAACCGTATGTGTATCGTGCCTTTAGATAAGTAAATAAGGAAATAATATTGTAACAAACATTACACGGACAGACAACTTTCTGATAATAAATCTTTATCAATGTAACTTAAAATCGTAGCGTGTGTGTATTTACTATAAGATCATTCTTATTTTATTGATACATGTTGACTATTATAATAAGTTCGCATTTCAGCGCGTGGGCACACACCTTGCTTTTTAATATTCTGAGTGACTTGGCTAGAATATTATACATTGCATTGCATGACTCAATACGCGACTTGACTCATGTTTCTTTCCATGAATGAACATTTGTAAATTGTCTTTGAAAAACGTGTTTGTGCAACTTAAGTAAGTACATTAAAAATCTTTGCGGCGCCATTAACATAACCTATGTACAGATTTTGCCATTAGCATTATGCTAGTGCCCATTGTTACCATTGTCCTAAACATTAAATAAAATAATACACAAAACATAAATAACCACGTGAAAATATATAAGTATAAATTATATAACATCAAAAGACTTCAAACCAACGAAGACACTATTGAGGTTGCAATAGGATTCTACTAATGAGGTATTTTACAGGCTTACAAGGCGTACACTAGCATTATCTAAAAACTATGTGTTAAATACTATTGATAAAAATTGTATTAGATTAAGGGCCTGTTTCACAATCGACAAGTAAGTTCGAAGTAGCTTACTTTGCAGTTCAATTGACATATACTGCATATTACAACTGTCAAATGATCTGCGAAGTAAGCTACTTAGAAATAACTTCTCGATTGTGAAACAGGCCCTAAATGGTTTAATAATTAAAGAAGTAATTTATTGAGTCATACATTTTTGTTCGTCGGAACGCAACTAAAATTGTTAACTTATTTGTGGAAGAAACCAACATGTACGTAATATTGAGGATAAATTCTATCCAAACTCCTACGTACTTATAATTGTTAAGAATTGAAATCATGAGCAATTTTTTACTTATATAGTTGTCAATTAACGTAGCAGTTCAACTTCAAAGTGATGCTAGTCCTAAGCAGTTTGTTATGCACAAACTTAAATGCTGAACATTATTAATACTAAAACTGAATAATATTCATAGAATCTTAACCCAAAATAACTGCTGTGTATGACTATACTATGCTATATACTCTTATCTTAAGTCTACTTTTTCCCGGAGGGGTAGGCAGAGGTCAATTAACACCCACGTTTCGCCTCGTATGGTGGCATAGTGCCCATTTCTCATTACTGTCTTTATTCTTGTATGACACCCGCGGGAGAGATGATTGTGGCAATATTGTGCCATAGCCAGCGGTCACTAGACTATATTACGAAGTTCTCTAATGATTAAATTAATAATTTTGGTGCAAAGTTTCTTTGGAATATTTATTGATATCAGTCAATAGTAGCTAGAGTTCGCAGGCGTGGGCCGTGTGGGTGCCTGGCCTTCGGGCCTGCGTTGGCAATTGGCATTGGGACTGCCTCGTAGGCGCCTTGTACGGCTCAAATTGGGCGCAGATTTGCTCCAATCACATTGCTAAATATGTTTCAACCATATCTTAATATTCTCCAATCCATCAGCCCTGATACACTTATAGTATAGTTTTGGTGCATATATTTTATATCTTGGGTCTATGACGACGGTTTTTTCTCTTCTCGGCTTGGTCCCTAATAAGGTTTTGTTAAATTTTAGCAGTAGGTATTTGCTGTTTGTTATCCCAAATAAACAGAAAACAGCTTTAAGTCTTTTCTCTAATATATAATAATCTGTGTCTTGTTAGTTGTCCTAATAAATAAATAATATACATAAAGAAAGGTGGCCCATAAAGGGCACCCTGCATTAACAGGCACTCTCGTGTAAAAAATTATTTCTAAAAACGAACATATTCCCGGCAGTCTTATTA
Organism: Cataclysta lemnata; assembly: GCA_963931975.1. Taxonomy (NCBI): domain Eukaryota; kingdom Metazoa; phylum Arthropoda; class Insecta; order Lepidoptera; family Crambidae; genus Cataclysta; species Cataclysta lemnata. The sequence continues at coordinate 7,787,324 of OZ008343.1, forward strand.
ACTTCTATGAGAGAGTGAAAATTTAATTTCATATAATTTATGTAATTCAATAAGTTGGCATATTATGCCAACTTTCCTATCAAATATTATGATGCAATTCCGCTGAACAATATACTGTTATATGAACGCAACGCGACATACAAAAGACATTACGTTAATGTTAGTTTGTTGTATTTAAAACGATTTGTTAATACACCGTTAAACCAAACCTTTTGTTAATCTTAGTTAAGGCTTACGGGACTGATTATGTAACAGCTCTCAAAGTAATATTAAAACAATGCCAGTGGAATGCCGTTGATATTAATTGTGTTCCTATTTATACAGCTGCGAGGCTGATCAACCTTCTAGCATCTCATCTACATATGAGTACATAAACTCGGTTATACGTTTTGTAGCTAAAACATTTCCCGTATAATGATGAATCTTTCAAAGAGAGCGGAACATTTTTTTTATTGTAAAGCAAGAATACTCTTATTTATGGGTAGGTATGTATAGGTAACAGGATAATTAAGTACGAACATAAATGTATCCGAAAATAACGAAATGAACCCGACTATGAGTTAATCAAACAATGAATATTAATTTATAATAATGTCTACAATAATATACTTTTATTATATTATTTTAATTATTCTTTTTGTTATATAATTTTCCTTTTTGCCTGATGGGTTATAAGGTATTTATAGGCACATTTCTCCGGGTCGTGTAGTAGTTTATGTTTTGTATTAATTAAAAGATAATATATAAACAATCAACCACTCCTTTAAATATGCGTATGAGAAATATATTGTAATCAATTCGATTTTAATATTAACATTGTATAAATGTAAGAAAAATTAGTACAAAGTAAAAATTAGTTCTAACCACCAAAATCTTTGTATATTGTAATCATTTCTATTTAAAAAAAAAAATTAATACGTCTGAAAAAATGAAGTACATAATAAAAATAAACATAAAATCAAACAAACAAAATAAAAAAAATTAAGATGAAATAAATTGCAAAATAAATAGTTGTTACGTTTGATATTGTACAAATTTAGATTAGTATTGTTTTGCTTTTACATGTCAAATGTTGATAGTACCTTTTTAATATATAACCGATGATCTACAAGTATGTAACTGGTACCAATGTCTGACGGTCATATTATGCGTGCGACAACACACACACAATGCGTAATGTTTTAAACATCGTAACTTAGTATTTCCAGTTATGAGCAGGTATGTACACAGATGACTTCACCAATGTCGCACACTTCGAAATAAGAGTTTGTGGGTGTTGATAGTACCTTTTTAATATATAACCGATGATCTACAAGTATGTAACTGGTACCAATGTCTGACGGTCATATTATGCGTGCGACAACACACACACAATGCGTAATGTTTTAAACATCGTAACTTAGTATTTCCAGTTATGAGCAGGTATGTACACAGATGACTTCACCAATGTCGCACACTTCGAAATAAGAGTTTGTGGGTGACTCTAATGTTTATGATAGATTCATTTTCTGTTACAAATAAGGTATTGGTATTTTTTATTTAAATTATTATTCATTCGTTTCAGTAAGGTCCCTTTTTTTTAAAATATTGTATAATAATTGGTTTATTCACTTTACTTAGGTTTAAGTTAAATGAGTTATCTAAATATTATCCATTAGGTAATATTGTTGGCGTGCTACATTACGAAAATATTTATTAAAAAGTACATCAACGGATTAAATTTAATTGAGTGCTTCTTTTAATTAATTATATACTGTGTATTCCAAATCAAACAACAACAATCAACCACAAATTAAGTTTTCACGTAAAGATTATATTTCCATTTTTTGCGGTTGTCTTCAATGCTTTGTTGGATATTTCTACCGCTTTCACTCTTTTGAAGTTCTAAACTTTTTTTGTTATTATATTTATATATAAACGCCATTGGTTTAATTAAAAACGCCTTTGGTGCCCCTGACCTGGTAGAGCTTTGGAGAAATATATCATCTACGTAATTAGGTCTATACCGTATAAAAAGCGTTATTTTCTTTAATTGGAGCTTAACTATTTAATATGAGAGTCATTTCTATGAAATACTAGTTCATAAAGCCAGGTGAATACTTCGTGTGTATAGATACCAACTATAGGAGGACTTTAATTGAAGTTATTAGGTACCTATACAACAAAGGTGTCCAAGTGACATGAAATTTACATAATGAATCAATATTAACTTGTTTTATATCTACTATGTTTCCCAACTCGATTAATGCGATGAAAATTGAAATAGAAATTAAAGGCGTAGGTATTTATGTATCTATTTTGATAGTTAAATATAAGGTGTCGATTAAAGAATATTCAAATACTTAAGTTCTTAATTATAATTAAAATATAGTCTTGCTAATGTTAGGTTGGTTAAAGTTGTAACCATTCTCTAGTGGCATTGTCATCCTTAAATTAAATGTTCAATAAAATATATAAATATTTTATATAACTCATAGAGTACTTCAATAGCAATGTAAATGGAATGCCGCTTGTTATTATCAACTGACTGTCCCAATAAAAAACGAATAGCTGCGCCTGACCTTCAAACTGTCTAAGAACAGGCAACCTTTGTTTCGTCATTAAAAAAGAACTTCGCGATCCCATCACGCGATCCAATCAATCTAAATCATGAGACGCCTCAGTATAAAGTATAGCAGGTATCTGGTTTCCTTCGGGGGCAACCTGTTGATGCACCCATGCTCAGTGTTTGAAATAGTTAGAAACGAGGTCTTTACCTGCGCCAGCGCCAACAGCAGCGAGCCAGCGAAAAGAAAACTCCTCACGAACCACATTTTGGTGCACTTTGACAGTTCCGTTTGCGTTTGACAGCGGTGACAGATGGTTGGACAGTTGCGCGGGGTGTCAATGCGGCATGGCGGACCGGTCGGTGCGCGGGACGGAGCGACACTGCGCTCGCAGACCGAGTTACGAGAACAACAAACTTTACTTTCCGTGAGCGGCGGCGGCTATACTGGAGCTCTGACTTAGGCCTGTTTTACATTGCGCAAACGAACGATATTTGTGTCTAAGCAAGAACTGTCAATGGATTATATTGTTATCTGATAATGGTAATTATATTTCGCTCAGCTGCAAAACTTACAGTGTATGCCGATAAACCTTTTTGAATACCTATATTTCTCAATTCTGGGGGCCTACCGCCTAACTCGATTGCTGATGATAGCTATATTGTAATGTACTGCATATAGCAGCCATCCTGAATTTTTAGGCGGCACGGATTTTGTGCCAAATTCATACAAAATCAATCGGTGATCATTCGTTCAAAGCTATCGCTAATAGTTTAGGTACATTTGGTGCGAAATGACAGCATGACGTCATAAACTATAGCTTTTGTTTTAGCTATCGAGTTAGGCTAGTTAGCGGTAGGCTATTGAAATTTCTTCCAGGAGCATAACCACAAAGAAAAATTAAACATAGATAGATAATCTTCATACGAAATGGCATAAGTGTAGTTATTAATAATAAATATGCACTGCATACCATTAAACACAGTTATCAAGAAACCTTCATAAGAATTTAAGATGATATCCAATTTATATGACAATTCAAGGGTATACATTAAACTAATAATTAACCTCTTACATTAAACGATTACTTACTTATAAAAAAATACTACATTAAGTAAACATTTTAGAGATGTAACTAAAATAAGAGTTGTATAGCTACCTAACATATTATTATAGTAACATTTCGGCTGACATATCCATCCGAAGGCTCAAGTGTGAACGAGTCAGTCACGCAACGCGGCGTCTGCAGGCGGAATTACGACACACGCCCACGCGCGTCCCTCGCGTCGCACGCACACACACACATGCGCGCGCGCAGGTATACCACCGACCGATCCTCTCGATAGCCCTATGAGCTTATCGTTTTTTATAACAACGAAACAACTTTCAGCTTAACTGCAATTTACGCAAAGCAATAAAAGACGAAAATGCGTTAACGTTAAGTTAAGAATACCCGAGGATAATGAGGCGTTTGCCCGTTCGTAAATTTTGTGTCTCGTAGCCTTGCTACGAAATAGACAGGCCCGTGTAGTATTAGGCGCGCGTTTATGTCTTTCTAATTAAGTGTTCAAAAATATTGTTTATTATATTTTTTTTTATTCACACCTTTAATCTAGCCCAAAGTAAGTAGCGTTAGCACTTGTGATGACGGACAAATTTTAATGTAAATAATTAATATATTACCTAAAAACATTGAAACCTCTAAAACAAATGTCTGTGTTGATACAAATATTTTCATTTACTGTTGTTGTTGGCCAAAATCCATCAATCATACCGACAATCAGACCATCATACATATTCGACCAAACCAGCCGTCATACATTTTATTGTTTGATTTTTTACTACGAGTATGTTACCCATAGAGCCTTGGTGTCAGGCAGGCGCCCGGCAGTGAAAAATAAACAACTGCACCACTCCATGTTTTGTTTTTTAAATAGGAGTACCTAGTCGAAACATTTCTTACAATACTACATTTAAAGCTTTTCTCAGGTTCTTTTGATATTGTAAAGGGATTCCGGAAACCTACGGAATCCTTTGAATTGAATTCCCGAAAAGACTTGACCACTTGGGAATTAATACAAAATCATCAATACAACATAATAAAATAATTATTAAGAAAAGTTATTTCTACAGAATTAAAATTTTTCATGACTTCAAAAATATAAATATTAATATATGATTAATATATAAATATTAATATATGATTAACATATAAATATTAATTATGAAATATAAATATATTAAGACTGATTATAAAAGAAATATGGCTGAATTCTTATAGTCTACTCGAATGCTAATCCATTGTATATTCAGCCTCTTTCTGGAATGGAACAATCCTAAGGTATGTATCAGGTATCATTGTATGTAAATTTCTGCGGCGCCATCTAGCGGAGTACATGATGCACACTGCACTGTCTATTTCTGTAGTGCAAGCACAGTGAGAAGGTGGCGCCACAATAGCGGAAAACCGTTCCCGCCCAAAATCAATACCAAGGCTGGTGTGCGCCGTCCCACGATTTCCCATCAGTTTAACACGAACCTCCTATACTGCCAATATACGTACCCGGTGTCGCGCTACTGTGCCGCAAATCCCACCGCTTTCGGAATATACACCAAACGTGAGTAATTCCACTCAAAATTCTTTCCTACACACACTCACGACTTCATACATTTTTAATTTGCCCAAGTTCATTCATGAAGGTGTCCACGCATGGCGTGAATCTCAAAATGGCTAGTGTTAAAATTTCGGAGCGGGTTATATTGGAGTAGGTGTTAAGGGCGGGGATTGACCCCGGAGGGTTTAAGACAGATTTTAGGCTGTCCCTGAATATGTTATTATTACGTTGAAACTAAAATTAGATATATTTACTGTCGAGGGTTTACATAAGAGTATCAAGTCCAAATGTAAAAAATACTTTGACATTTTTTTTAATAATTCTTCGTAACTTCCTGTAGACAATTAATGATAGAAACCATTTATGCAACGTAGCATATAAATACACACCATTCCCGTTGCAGCGTATTTTAAATTTGTAATTTTAGGCAATCAATATTAGTAATTTTTTGAGTTTTATGTCTGAAATCGTATTGTATAAGCTCAATTTGAAAACAGTTCCGAACTGAATAATGCAGCCGTAAACAGCGTTGTTTTAATATAAAATTGAATATTAGAACGCCACTGCTTAAAAATATATTAATATCTTAAGGTTTAAAAAAAGGCTCATATTATTATCAAAGGTTTTTCTTGGTTGACCTTTATATGAATAAGGTAATTACATACGTTATAAATTTATGTAAAAAAAACTGGGATTTATAGAACACTTACAGTGTAATATAATTTTCAAAGAGCAATTTTCTAATCTTAAATTTTCTTATCCCATTCCTTCGATTTCCATCTTACCCAATCTCTACAGAGTCTCACACTGGAGCTTTCGGAAATCCGCATCTTGTACCGCGACAGGCATGATAGCGGCGACCGCAAATTGATGTTGAATAATAGGAGTCCTCTTCTAGAACAATTAAGGGATTCACCTCTTGATTTATTACACTGTGTTGCGTATAATGTAATAGAATACATCAATTCATATGCAGTAGTTGGACTGCTAAGTTTTTGGGATAATCTGGGATGGTTGGAGTAGGATGATTTAAAGGAGACACGTACAATGGCCTAATCAGGGGCTAAGTGTGGAAAAGGCCCAGCTAAACTAAACTATGCCTACTTTAGAATGTCGAAAAATAAAAATAGTTGATTCGATTCGAAGTCGGGGAATGATGGGCATTTCGACAAATTATGTCAAACTTAATTTTATAACACCGATGTACAGTCAATAGCAAGTCAGACTACCACAAAATGGCAAATTTTCTCAATTGATTTTGTGCTCTATTTTTACCAAGTTAAGTTTGACAATCGATTGAAGAAATTTCACTGTACTAAATATGAATCACCATCAACATCACCAGCTCCTTAATATTCCCACTACTGAAACACGGGCCTTCTCTATGGATGGAAGAATATGAAAAATGGGCCTCAACACACCACGCACACTGACCCAGTGACGATTGTTGGGTATTAACAACTGCAGATGCAGCCGGGACCAACGTGCCTCGTAACTTAACGTGCCTTTCGAAACACGGAGGAACTAGAGATAATATTTCTGGTCACCCATCCAATGACAGGCCTCAGTTTACGCAATCGACCATGCGCGCCACTGAGCTTCTATACTGAGTTAAACATATTAAAAATTATAAATTATATGCTCAAAATCAGAAAAATAGTAGTTCACTAGATCTTTCCTTATTTTACGTTGGTCGTAAATTTTACGACGTTCATTAAACATAACAATCATTTGTTATAACGTAATTTTGTTTAACATAAAGTTTACTTGACATAATATACATTTTATGTTCTTTTACTTGGTATAGCGTTCATATACATTACATAATTTAAAATAATTAGAAACAATACGAATTTAATATTATAGTTCTGTTGATATAATTTTGTATATAGGTCAGTTGATTACGCCCATTGTTACTAAACTGGTTAAGGTTACGGTTACCCACTTCAACTAGAGCTAACTGCAGGGATTAGGTGAAGTTAGCTATGACCCAACGAACAGCACAAGCCGAGCGTGGGAATTGCAGTGTTTCGTACTTTTATATTGAAAGCTCTTCTTATATAACAAATTAATGTAAATGTTATTTGAAACTTAAATTTTTCTTATAAGTTCTCAACACATACTCAAGCCACGCCTGTTTATCTCTGAAAGGCAGATACTATACACCCAGTTATATACATATAGGGCATGTGTGCATCATGCCCCCTTTAAAAATACAACATATTTCACCCCTATTTATCCCCGAGGGCATAGGTAGAGGTGAATTAGTACCTAATTATGGTAGGAGAGAGGGGGTGCCTCAAAGCGGCCATGTAATAGCGAGCCTATTGCCATATTTTACAGATACTTGTATAGTTCAGTGGTATACACGATGCTTAGCGATCAAAACTTCTAAGTTCGAGTCATGGTAGGTGCTGAAGTATGTGTGACGACATCATCTACAACAATCACAACAAGTATGTATTATACATACATAATATATATACATAAATCACGCCTATATCTTCGAAGGGGTAGGCAGAGGTGAATTACCACCTACTTTTCGCCAAATTAGTTAGGTCCCAATAATAGGTAATAGGTGGCACATAAATCTTAGTATATTGCTAGGTGGTAAAATAGGAATGCTGCTGCCCATTACTCATCGCTGTCTTTACCCTTAGTCGCCTTGTACGACACCCACGGGAGAGATGGGGGTGGTGACAATTGTGTTCTGCTCTGCCGTCACCACACGGCTAACGTATTTACCTATTCTATATTTTGGTATAACTGTTATGTATATTAATCTGGATATCAATTATTAATCAATACGAGATCCGAAATGCCCGAGGGTACTGAGGGAAGGTTTAATTCTCTCTTATTGGCTTGATTACCAATATTCGTATCTGCCTTCCATTGTATTGTTGAATCATTTCATATAAGTAACATGTTGGTTCAAGAATATACGTTGTATTGATTTAGTTACACTAGATTTAGTATAATCGTTTACCTAGATTCTAGGATACTCGGCAAATAATGGCTCTTATGGTATTATTGGTGAACTGTTACCAACTTCCTTGTAGTATTTTTATCAACATTAATTTTTTTGGGCAAAGGCAGAACTATCGGCAGAACAATTGATTCACATTCTTATTTGGAGCACCTGAATGGGAAATTACGGCCACTTAATAGAAAGTCGTAGCCAACTTATGATGTCTTGTCTTTCTGTTTTTTACATGCTGGTTTAGGAGTGATAAAATAATTGGTTTCGTAAATATCGACTCAGGGATACCGCTATACCAATAACCCCCTGGGCACACCCGAATTTTGGTGGTAAAAACTTAACTAAGGAGGATTGGTGCCAGGCAGGCGGCAGGTTGTTAAGCCTAAGCTAATCGCATAAACAATATGGATGTGAATGTTGTCATCCCAATCACTCACTCTCTCCGTTCATGGATCTCTCGACATGATCCTTTTTGTCAGTAATACATTACAATTAGAAAATTAATTGAAAACTTTGTATAATATTTTACTATAGTAACATTCAGTAACAGCTTAAATACCCATATTCAACAAAAAGTTGTAGAGTGACTGCGGTTTTATTACTGTGACCTACCTACTATAAATAAAACTACGCTATGACTTGTCGAGTAATGGTTACGTTTTTGGCTATAAGGGTTACTAATAATATTTTGTCAAACTATAATAATATAACTACTACTTGAATCTATTAAGATAATACAATTGTCACCCATAGACGTCATGTGACTAAGGGCCGATTTCACCGTCTCTTATAGAAACTGAGTTTAATAAAACTTGATTTTGATGAATGCAAACTTGGTAGCGGAACTCAGTTTAGAGCATATTCCGAGTTCAACTTCAACTGATCGCGTTTAATTTCTGCGGTGAAATCGGCCCTAAGAATTAAAATACCACGAGGAATGGGCAGCAATGTTCCTGGTCAATTATCTAGAAAATTACTGCGATTAAAGTATCAGGAAATATGGTGAATTGCAATAGGTTCACCCCTATTACATGGGATCGGACAGCTTGTGAATGAGGTTGATAATGCACATATTTCTATTTAAAAATTGGAAAAGTTATTATTTTATGTATTACTGCAAATTATGTATTATTAGCACATATAACACGTGAATAAACACTAGCAGTACCGTGCGGCGTGAGAAACTTCAACTTGCATTTCTCTTTGAAATTAATATAGAGCGGTAAAACAAAAGCAATGCATGCTGAGGCGACACTAATCCACACTGCCGCCCCGGAAAATGACGAATAGTTCACGCAAACATACCATTATTTATACCCGAGACTCAAAAGAAAACTGCTTTTGACAAATTCAGGTGGCATGTGTATTACAATCTGTAACATAGAAAACATAAGAGATATTTTTACATAGTATTTTTTTCTCCGTCATTGATGTCAATTGAAACTCATTAACATTACTTATTATTAATCCATTGTTTTCCACATGACATTCTTATCTAACTATCTATCTATCAAACAATTTTCTTGTGCTCCTCTTTTGGGAATAAATATCCGCGATCTGAGTATGTATGTTTTCTTAAATATAATAAAGCATTCGCGTTATTAAAAAGCGTTACTCGTCATCCCCAAGACATACAAGCTATCAAACGTTTGCCATTAAATTCATTTTGTTAAAATTATTATATTTGTAGAAACATAAACAGATTGAGCTAGCAATAAATGGATTATTATTAGTTAATCTCGTCATATTACTCAAGAAAAATATTTTAGGCACGTTCTAGGCCTGATTAGTTTCCGTGTCTGTAAAATGAGATACAGACGGTCAGAATTAACAAATAAGTAAAAGTTATATTCAAGTTTCATATTTTAAGTTTTCTGTTCATAAAAAAAACTTTCTTAGCTCAACTTTTCGTTATTAGGTCTATAATTTTTGGATCGTCGAAATTCATTAAATTTCAAATTGAACAAAAAATACGCATTATATGTTTTTGATATAAAATTTCTTTAGAACTCTAAGTAGGAATAGATGTGCTCCTCTTATTTGGATTATCGGGGAACTTTAGTCACTGAATTTAATCATTTTATTTATAAATTGAGTGAGTGTAAAAGTATCTAAAACCTATGTATTCAGACCAAGGATAGAGGGTAAAGTATCCAAAGTGCGTCATAAAATGTGTCATATACTGCGAGTTAAACTAATATAGCTAATAGGAACCTCGGTGTTTTATATGTATTGTGGTTTTTACGTTCACTAAAATCGTACAGTCCGTGTGTCAAGTGATTGGGCTTTGTCAGGAATTATTAAGGTGTGACTTACGTTCTGTTCTAGTTCTTCCTGTAATTTATATCAGAAACAATAAAAACATCATGTGAATAGACAAAGGAAATTAATCAAAATATAACCTTATTCTATAACCTTATTCTATTGGTTTGGTTATAAGGTTAACTACTAACAGCTCTTAAGAAGTAGAACTCCCTTAAAATACTAAATCACTTTCTTCTTACTGAAAGTACCGCTGAACAAAGTAGTTAGGCTATCTTACTAGTAGTGGTATTTTGTAGAATTGGGAATGTGCCAACTACGGTTTCCATATTTTACTAGAAGATATGGGCATTCGACAGTTTTAGCACATTAGATATCATGCTTACATACATACATACATACATAAATCACGCCTATATCCCCGAAGGGGTAGGCAGAGGTGAACTAGCACCCACGTTTCGCCAAATATGTTAGGTCCCATGTAATAGGTGGCGAGCCTATTGCCATTTATCGGGCACAAAAGTCGCAGTACTTTGCTATTGTTAGGTGGTATAAGAGGAATGCTGCTGCCCATTCCTCATCATTGATTTATCCTTAGTCGCCTTGTACGACACCCACGGGAGAGATTTGGGGTGGTGACAACTGTATTCTACTCTGCCGTCACCACACGGCACAGATATCATGCTTAATGTGGCCTTAATGTTAATTAATAGTTTTATGACCTTATTCGTAGAAATGAGCTATGTATTTACACTAATCGGCGAAAACAAATTGTTACACTGATAGTATTGATTAGCTAATGTTTATAATCATGACAGGTACATAATCTATTTTCCCTGCAGACATACAAAATTATATTCATGTGAATAAAGTAACTAAAAAAAATTAGTGTAATAAAGATAATAACTGTCCTTTCGACGCCTGATAAGAATCTTAAATAAAACTAAAGCAAAATGAACTCTGGGCCCTGCATACCTACCAAGCCATCATTACGCTTAAGTTATTTTGTCATGACATTATGAGGTCGTGCGCTACGTGTATTACAGAAGTTTTCCTCCCAATTCATTCACTTGTTACGTTAAGTTATATACCCATGGCACGAAATTAATTTTGAGGCTTAGTCGCAGATGATATGTAGCAATTTATGTATACGTTGTTCACAAATCTCTGGAATCCCACCAATTATGGGTGTAGTAGAATGTCTTTAAATTACCTATTTTGTATTAAAAAAAAAAATTGTCTTACGTCTTACGTACCTAATAACTTTTAGTGGCAGAAAAATACACAAAATATAAATACGACAAATTCTACACTTTAAATCGGTAGTAACCTCAATAATTAATGCATATTATTATGATTATATGCCAACCTTGGTTCGTTCTTAGACGCGCTTGGTTTCAAATATTCGTTAGAAAATTCTCAAGAAATAAATCTATTCTTCTGTCGGGGACCACTGTCGAAATTACGCACTCTCCTTACTTACCCCAGTAATTCCAAGGGGAAATTTACGTGGTGTAATGTAAGGCGGTGGATCGATCTACGTTGAATAAGGTAGACGTCACCAGCTTGGACGGCAGCCAGCACAGTTTGCAGGCCACTGTTTGTTCTACTATGGTTCGCTGTGAATTACTGAAGCGTATAAAGCAAGCACACGAAGGAGGTTGGTTATTAGGTAATAAGCTAGGAAGAGGAGATTTTCTTTTAGGTGTAATAAGAAGGTGCATAGCAGGTACAATTACGATTTATCTAGAAAAGCAGTAATATTTCTACTTCTTTTTTTTTTCATGTTTCATTCAGGAAACTTAAGTATCCTTTTCTTATGTTATGCGTTTACGAGGCTATCCATAATCTAGGCAAAATGCAAAGATTTTTTGTCACTTTGATTATACGACAGTATATTTGTTCTTTTTTGGTCTTGCCCAAAAAAGACAGACTACAGAAGGCTGGTAGGCACTTACTTGCTTTTCCATCGTAAGACGAAGCTAAGCTGTATCAGATACTGTTAGAAGCTATTGAATTTTATTTGCTTTTATAACGACTGTAGATAAAGTAGTTTTATTTTTAAGATTCGGATCGAAAGACTGTCCGTTGACTTGGTAATATTTTATACCCATTAACATATTGGATGCTTTGTTTGGCAGATCCCTGGAGGGCCTATTTATTTCGTATATAGCTACTTAATATTCATTACGACGATCACATGGTGATTATGTCGAATGTAGTGACAGCCATATACTTACAGTGGGTTATTAGGCATATTTTATTCATATTCTTGCACATAATAACATAAATGAGTAAGGTATAACTCGACGGCGGTAAACGCACTCGATCTGAGATTTCATGAGCGGTGCACTGGATAGGTGACTAAAAATATTTACCCGTTTGAAGTCTCCTTATTTCTTTATTTTCTTCCACAATAATGTAAAACTATTGTTAATAAAATAAGAAACCTATTGTGGAAGACTGGCGGAAACTTAATGATGAAAACTACGAGTTTGTTATTATACCTTTACAGTAAGAATTATAGCTAATAGGTTCACAAAATTTATTACCAGATCATTCGGACTCACGCTGACATCTAGGTCGCAGCCGCAGACTATAGGTCGTCTCTGCTTCAGTGGAATCCGTTCGAGTCCATTCAAATATAATAATTTCAGATACTTTCTTGGTACGAGAAAATAGACAATCCCCACACGGCAGCAACAGACTACGTCTGTAGACGAATGTGTCAAAAAAAGAAAATAAAGGATCCTGAGTGTTCAGGAGGTATCCGATTTTAAATGTAAAGGAAAACGCTCTTCGTACACTCAATAGACTAATAATAGGATATAGGACCCGGGTATGTCCCAGTGGAACTGAGCGCTCTCTAGTTGGATATTTATTTTGTTCAGTTTTCACAGCGATATGTCTTGGAGAAAATATTCCTATATCCCTGGCAACCTTGGAACTTAATAACTGGGGTCCTAGCCAAGTGGCCACTCTATTCGAACGCATAGAATATAAATATGTATGAGTCTGACGTGTTACAGAGAAAACAATACGTTAGTTTCATACTTTTGTTTTCTATGCGTTCGAATAGAAAAGCCACTTGGCTAGACCCATTGGTCTGACGAATTAAAAAAAAAATGATGTTTACACAACTCTGTCTTAATCTTCATTGATAAAAGGCTAGAATTGAATCAATACGTTTTCCCATTCGTCGAGCCTTTTGCACGGATTCAGCTAAAAGTTTTCTTTATTTCTTTATGAACAGAGAATTTGTTTGCAAACCAAAAGAGGTCAGACAATTTTCGACAATGTATTATTCTACTATTCGATTTTTATTATTTGCTTTTATTTTATTTCTACATTGCGAGGGTACCCGTTGGCTTACAACGTACTTCACGTTGTAAGCCGACGGGTAAAGGTTAGAAGAATTTTGGCAAGTTAATAGAAGAATCTTGGGTGACCGCTCGGCCACCCAAGACACTAGTCTTGGGTGCCCGAGCGGTCAGGCACCTGCCCGGATAGCAGCGGACGCGGATTCGATTCCCGCCTCAAGATCATAATTTTTCGAAATTCTTTTTTCTAACCACCAAAATCTATGCATTATTCTGATGCGGGACTGCCGTATCAAGACAATAATTTATCGAATCTTTTTATTCAAAGTAATAGAGAATTCGATTGTTTTGAACACAATTTTGTCGTAAAGTTTTGTATTATAACTAGATGTTTGTGGCCAAAGTTATTTAAGAATTCAGAACAATTAACTATTAGATAGTACGACGCCATTATTTGTTTTTTTGTAAATATTTTTTGATGTTTACAAAAACAACTACGAAGGAAAATGGTGCATCCGGGCGGTTCGATTTCTAATTAGGTGGTGAATAATAAAAATTATAAATTTTTCTTTGAAATTGAAACGTACCTAAGTACTTACTAAATAGTTTAAGGCCGGTATTCAAAAACGGCACTCAAGTGTAGTTTAATTTGAATTCAAGTGATTATTGTTTAAATATAGAATCCCTACTTAAATTTGTGGCGACTTACGTAAATTAATATTCAAATTATATTTAACTAGGGACATCCCTATTCTACCTATAAAATGCGAAAAGGTGTAGCACTAAAGGTTATTATCTCTACTCAAGCGTGGCATTGAAGTGTTTTGCGCGATCATAGCTTAAATCTCGATTTAAATACCTATCGATTGTTGTCCAAGGACGTTTCAGAAAAATAACGTTAACCGAGATCAATGAATTGATACTTAAATATTGTTCTAGAACAAAGGGTCTATGTTAATCTTAATTTAAAACGTGATTCACGTTCAAGTGTCGTTTCAGAATACGAGCCTTAGTATTTGTTTTGTGTACTGTACATGTATTTCAGTTGAGACTTGGGATTAATAAAAACGAACGACGGCAAACATAGAGCTCATAAGAAACTTACATAGTGTGTGTGGGTGTTATAGCTCCACAAGAACAATTCAAAATACACCACAAGGATAAGAGATAAACAAACATAAATGGTTTGAGTTCTAAACGCAGTTGAAAAGAAAGTTATCTTTTAGATAAACCAAAGCTAACGTACGTTACGTCAGATGTTCAGGGCCCGTAGCCATGTGGCAATCGTTTCATAACGATATCGTGTCGAAGTTCGTCACGATCGTCCATATTACTTTGGTCTCTAAAGCGTCTTGGCTTGCGCTACCAACATAACAAGGAACTTACGAAGACGATTTTGGTCACGTGATTTCACGACGGCTTACGTCAAATCCCATACATTTTGCTTTATCGAACTTCGTTATCTTTGTCGGTGTGTTACTTTGTCTAGGCCCCCAGTTCTCGTTATGTGGATTTTTTTTGTCTTTTAAAGTTCGAACTTAAATAAGTTCAAACTTTAAAAAACAAACAAAGACTCTTTAGATAGAGAAGTCACAACAGGTCTGGTTCATGCTGTAATAGAAAAAGTTCTTCCTAAAGAGTATTTTCCATGAAGTTGGTACTTTGAGTGTACCAAAAGCTTATTACTTTAGGAACCAGATTGATTACAGAGCTAAAATCGAAAATACAGATTTGTTATCTCTGTTTACATGTATTTTTTCTTTTATATACGATGAAATCATACAATATGATGATATGGGTACAGTTCATAATAACACGCTTTAAGTCCCAGAAGTGCACGCTTTGGAGACACTAGGGAGATCTCCATTTTGTTTATCGTAATTCTATAATTATTATATGTATTTTTATGGTCACGTAAGAACATTCCGAAAATTTTTTCGGAATGTTTCTGACCTATTTTTTGTAAAATGAGATTTTACATAAAACTTCAGTAATTTTACATACATAAATCACGCCTAAATCACGACTTAACAACCACTTAGCGCCAATTAAGTTAGTTCCCATGTAATAAGTGGTGTGCCTATTGCTATATATCGGGCACATAAATCGATATATATAGGTGGTATGAGAGAAATGATGCTGCCCACTTCTTCCTGTCTTTACCCTTAGTCGCCTTGTAGGACACCCACGGGAAAGAAGAGAGTGATAGAAAATAGAAAACGGTGACAATTGTATTCTGCTCTGCCGTCACCACACGGCTTATTAATTTTATGTATTGTTATATACTACTGCAGTTATTTTTTTGGAGCTATATGACTATATAATAATTTTATTTGCCACCAGATTCTCTACACTTCTGATTATATTTCGCCATTCGACAACTTCGGCAACATTTGGTAATCACTACAATTTTCTGAGCATTCCCTAGGTAAGTGGTAATCAATTATTTTAAAAAGACTTCGATTTACACAATGGCATTATTATGTAAGCACCTAGTGGGTACCGGGCAAAATGTACATAATACGTGGCAAAATACTGCACAATTTTGATACACATTAAATAGACTTTCTGTTTTCAAATTTATATTGCTCACTATTACATGGCCTAAGCGTGATATGAAATAGAGGTGAATTCAGTGTTTACATGTTGCTTAATTTAGAGAAACAAAGAGAGTAAGTTTAATGCTAATTACTAGAAAACACTATTGGTGTTTTGTTGATGCCATATAAAGGCACTCTATTATTATCATATGAGTGTTTTACACTTTCGATGTCCATATAAATCAGTGCGACGCAGTGAAAGTGAATTGGGAATATTTCAGTATCGAACATGTTCATTGGACTGGAGTTTTAAATACTTTGTCAGATAGTTTTGGAACAAAAATAATCTGGATGTAATATTATTTCAAATAGAAGTATGATTTTGTTTCAATCAACTAAAGTCATTGAAACCTTGAGAGACAATTAAAACTTAAGAGATTTTTTTGTTTAATATGAGTACCAGTTAATATGTCTTGTACAAAACAAAGTAAACGCAACTTATAATAATAATAAATACAATATTATTTTGCGTTGCTTGCATAGCATAGAAACATGGAAAACTATATTGTTTGATATAAAAACACATACCTATATATTTTCACTCAAAGGAACAAAAGGAAAGCAGTCAATCACTGTCGGCAGCCAGTAGGCCGAATATACGATTATGACATGAATTCGTTTGTGTAATTTTTCTGGTGATCGATTAATTTTGATGTAAACAACAATTTCCGTTTTTCGATAAAGTTGCTTTTTAACTTTATTTTGCTGTGTTGCTATGGCTAACATTTAAGATAAAGAATAATTATTACAAGTATAAGCAAATCTTGATTACTGTTGTAGTACAAGCTGAACGTTTTCGTTGAAATTGCTAATACTAACAAAATAAAAAAGGCGGTCTTAAGTATATCTTTATTAAATGACTTAAAACTACTATTTTAACATGTTATTCTCAATCAATAAATAACCTCAAGTAATTAGAATTAACAATAGTGAACAGTGGTGTGATAACAAAGAGGTTGATATCGTAAACATAATAAAGATTAAAAAGAAAGAAAATTTCAAATGGAAATCCTTTACGACACTCACGGGAGAGTATTCTACTCTCTCGTCACCACACGGCGCATAATAATTGTGTATACATATAAGGTAACTAATTGGATGGGATAAGGGCAGGATGATTACGATGATGATGATGATAAGGTATATTATTGTATTGTGCAGGGGACGTCAAAATAGACCGTTCGGGGTGTCCTGGCATCTGTGGCCCGCAGGCCGCGACCACATCAACCCTGTCTTTCTCCAGCTTCCGAAACTCTTTCACCACCAATGTCAATTACCTGAAACGAAGGTATGTTTGTGCATGTAATGCGGTTTGTCTAGCTAAGTATGTATTAAATGTGTCTCGTTTTGTTGCCGAATTGATGTGAAGGTACAAAATTAACATAAAATTTTGCCCCTTATTTTAAAACATGGAATAAAGTTTGTCGTAGTTAAAAACTGATCCTGCCACTTTTATTTAGTCAATGAAAGACAGAGTTAGCATTAATTTTAAACCATGAATGACTTACTTTAGTCCATGTTTAATAATAAGGGGGAGTATGTGTAAAAATGTGTGTCTATTCCGAATTGTTATTCGTACTGTGTAGAGTTAATGCTCAAATTATGCAATGGAATTATTTATCATACGTTTCACTGAGCTATAATGGGCACACCCAGGTTTTGCTTCCAAGAGATATCTATATTAATAAAGTAATATAATGCTTACAAAATATACATACTTAGATATTATATACCTCTAAGTATATGCATTAGGAACACACTGATTAGTAATATAATCTTGTATTACTTTTGCTTACAAAATCAAAGTATTTATTTAGAATTACATAGAATATTTTACGAGAGTATAAAATGTTCTCCAGAGAATTAATTTTGAAATGAGATACCTAACCTACCTGATGAAATGTGTTGTATTTCACCTAAAATTCTCACCTTGATTCAAGATTAAAAAGTAACTATAAATGTACGTATAGAGCATTACCAACATTCCTTTTTTTATCTATAGTACTATCGAAGGAAATTGTAACTGCGAGAATATGTTATAAAATAATTATATTTAAGTATTATATGTAAATTAAATATACTATAACAATGATAAATCTACGCATGGCTTGAAGCACAAAACAGTAAGTACCTTGTTTTACATATTTCCCTTTAATATATTCTTTTATTAGATCGTAACATTAGCAACCTAATAACATTATTAGATCAGATATTGTATAATACAGAATTAGCGTTGTTATTGATATTCAAATGCTGCTGAACTCTGTTATGATTCTTTAGTAAATTGCCTATTAAGCGAAACATTCCAAATATTGCATATTATTTACTCTGGATTTAGAGCAATGGTTGGTTTCTATTGAATTTAATTATAGTCTCCAAAAGTACCTATAGATCTTATAATCACCTTCATCTGATCTAAGAATATGAAAGTAGAGGAATATTAAAATAATGTAGTTTAGCTATTTAGATGCACGCTGTCAATTTATGTATGAAGATTTTAGATTTATTTTAGAAAACCATGAGAGAATAATATTTAGAACTGTAAAAAATCATGTTTCAAATCTTTTTATGAAATATGAATAATTTGCAAAGAAAGGCAATTTTAAAGGTTTGATTTGAATGTTTGTTAAGAAGATAAGGCAAGCAAAGAGAAGCTTTTGATTTTAAATTGTTGTTAGTAAGCTTTTCTACAATTTAAGCGCTTTAAATGCAATAACAAGTGTTTTATTCTATACTATAACATTTAATTTCAGCATGAAAATATTATCTTTTATGTATATCGGCGTTAAACGGCATGTCTTCTAAATTAATCAATAACCATACGTACTTATTTCATCACAGGCACACGCAGCGTTGCTTTGTGGCATATTTAAAAAGTATGTGTCCTAATTATGGAGAGATATTGTGAAAAATTCAAAAGAGCGTAAAAAGGCGAAACCCGCTTCACCTCGCTGCTTCCACTCCCGTCCGCACTCGACCCGCTTAGTGTTGTCAGGGGTTCAGAATTTAACATGAATTACAGTTGCCCTTTCTTTTTTAACCGACTTAAAAAAAGGAGGAGGTTCTATTTCCACTGTAGGTATGTTTTTTTTACTCTGTTCAACTGTGTTGCTTGGCCCAAAGTTAGAACAGAAAGTAGAAAAAGTCTGTAACGAAAAAGTTTGAACTCTAGAACAATTTACTCTGAGATCACAAATTAGGTAAGCTAATTTTCGAAGAAAACTCCTTCCAAAAATAGACAACTTTTTATGGTTGCTTCTGAGATTCCTAATAAAGGACTAGATGCTTGTTCTACATACATATCAAGCGGTAATATAACTAAATAATAAAGCTGTTCATACATAAGTACATAATTTTTCCTCAAGATAAGTGAGCCTGATAGTCCATTAGGAAAACAGTCACGTAAGCATGAATTTTTTCGAGTACTTTCTGTCAAACAATCGAGACGTAGGCTGTCGGTAATATTGTTGGAACTGATAAAAGTATATTCGATCTTATGTTCTTGGATTAATTGGACGTAGATAAGCAATAATGTGTTAAGCCACATGAATACCAATTTGAGAAAATGGCGCCCAAAGATTCTAAATATGATGTGATTTGCTATTTTATTAAAAAAAAAATTAACTTTTTGTTAAAGAAAGTGTTTCAAGTGAGTTACTTTTGAAAACTGTAGAATAAATGATGCTTTATCAACCTATGTCGAATTCTCGGAATACGGGTTTTTGTGGGTTGACACATTATTGCTTATCACCGTCCAATTTGCCAATGTACATATTTTGATTTGTAGTGTTCTCATTATCAAGATCCTACATAAAACATACGGGAAAGTAAGGTAAATTGAACCGCTTTATTTACCGTTAAGCTGTTTTTATCTGTACAATTACAATATCTAGAACACATTATTGGATATATAATACAAGACAATATCTTAGGGGCACTCCGAAATATAGTCATGGCCACAATATGATTTTTCAAATCAATTTATTTCAGACAGTGGAAACGCAAAGGGCATTTTACAGTCTCAATCTTTTTTTGGTATTTGTGTAATTTAACATTTACTTTTTAATTTTTAAATTAAAAAAGAGGGTGTGATTTGTCTCTGTACCCTGACAACATTAGTGCCGCCTACCCCACCCCCACGGACATGTAGTACCACTCATCCATCCTCCGTCGACCGCGCAAGGTCCGGGCCATCAGCGCTCGCGCTACAACCATCGACAGCATGGTGCTTCATTCACTCGGTGTCATGTTGTGATTCGATGTTGCTTTCATTTAGATATATTTTTTAATTAAAAACCAAATCCCGACTTTATTTTTTTCTAAATTTTCTTATTGATTTTTTTAAATAATAGATTAATAAAAGACATAATTATGAATATTTCATTAATTAAAACTGTTATTTAAATAATAATTAGTCCGAAACCCGTTAAAGATTGGGGTTCGCAATTAAAATGTCGGGATATTGTAACTTTACATAAAATTTTATCAATTTAAAAGTAAAGTTTCCATTGTAATTGTAATTACATGAACAAACAAATGCATTTTGCATTTAGTCCAAGAGAGTTCTGTTCTAATTCTAGAAAGTTCATTGTCATTGGCAAATAAATTGGTGTTAAATTAACAAACAAATGCATTTTGCATTTAGCCAAAAATAGTTTTCTATTGGCAAATAGGCGTAGGTTGGTTAGGTTAGGTGGGTACTAATGAGTGGCTACAAGTGTGCGTGTCGGTTTCCTTCTGTTCGTGTCCTTCCTGCGTGGTGGTGCGGGCGCGTAGCTCAGTGGAGGCGTTGCGCAGATTCAGCTCCGGCGACCTGCAATCGGAGTGCGATGAGGGGGAAGTGGACCCGTACACCGGCCGCCCGGCCACCACCAGCCAGCCGAAGCCGCAGAATCAAAGGCCGACCTCCCAGGGTAAGCGACCTTCACTTTTCGTGCAACATTGCCCGAGATGAGACGTTAGCTCTTAGCATTTCTTTCCTGGCTAGCATGACCACCGAAACTAAATTTTTTGAATAAACTGTCAAAAATGCAACCGAAACACGATAGGTTACAGCTATTTATCGCTTTGAACATCATCATTGTATTTTTGACAGTTCGATGCGATAAACGGCTATATTATATCGTGTTTCGGTGGTCATGCTAGCCGGGTTGGATTCACCGTACGGTTCTCGGGTTCATAGTGTGGTAGAAAGGGATGTCGGGTGCAGTGCTTGGGATTTGTGACTCTTGTTCCTCTTCACTTTGTCAACACTCTCCTTCGCCACACTTCTTCTTTCACTGCCCAGCCACATTTGGTAAGATACAGAATCTTACGAGAGCGACTTTAAACAGACGTTCCTCTGTAGAGCTTACGAAAGTCCTTTTTTGTAATTTAGATTTTATAGGTAGGTACTTTATTCATAACAAATAAATTATTACTGAAACATACATACATACATAAATCACGCCTATATCCCCGAAGGGGTAGGCAGAGGTGAGCTAGCACCCACGTTTCGCCAAATATGTCAGGTCCCATGTAATAGGTGGCGAGCCTATTGCCATTTATCGGGTACAAAGTCGCAGTACATTGCTAGGTGGTATAAGAGGAACGCTGCTGCCCATTCCTCATCACTAATTGATTATCCTTAGTCGCCTTGTACGACACCCACGGGAGAGATTTGGGTTGGTGACAATTGTATTCTACTCTGCCGTCACCACACGGCATATTACTTATTACTGAAACACTGTTCAACTTATCTGTCTCTTTTCTACACATTATAACAGAAAATGAAAAAAGAGTGCCCTGTCTTAAGACTGGTACTGTACATTAATTTCAACATAAAAAATTCTAAGTCTGTATTTAATAAATTAATAAAAAGCTTTTATGTAAAGACATGGTCATTGACGAAATAGTCACAAGAATTAATTAATTATTTCGATTGTTTGTTTTTTTCTAACAACGTAATCTTACGATCCAGCTAATGACTCTGTAATAGTTAACTTTGACTGTTTAAACAGTAGCTGTGTCTATACCCATTAAGGCTTACAAGTTACGTAATAAAGTTTTGGTTACTTGTTTACTATGTTATGCGGTAAGCAAATTGCAACCGCAAACAATCTACATAGATAATTACGTTCACCCTTATTACTAAAAGTAACATTATCATATTTTCGACAGAAATGCGCATTACAGTTTGTCTTTGTAGATCTTCATAATTTAAGAGGTGTTAGTTGGTTATATTCGAACTAACGATAGGTTTTTTATTTGAATAATTATTCTCTTAATCATACTAGATGTAAAAAAATATAAAAATGTTTTCTGGTATGACTACAATACAAGACACAAAATGGGTACTCCTAATCATTTAAGACATACATATTTTGCAGGAGAGAGGTAAGGAGTGGAGAGGGTTAAGTTCCTGTTCCGTCACTATCATCATCTTCTTGACCTGTTCCCAGTTTATCTGGGGTCGGCACAGTATATTGGTATCAAACAGATGTAGCTAGCCGTGTGGTGACGGCAGAGTAGAATACAATTGTCACCTCCCCAAATCTCTCCCGTGGGTGTCGTACAAGGCGACTAAGGATAAATCAGTGATTAGGAATGGGCAGCAGCGTTCCTCTTAGACCACCTCGGCTAGCAATGTACTGCGACTTTTGTGTCTTATTACATGGGACTTGACATATTTACCCCTTCGGGGATATAGGCGTGATTTATGTATGTATGTAAACAGATGTCAATCAAGCTATCCAATACTTTTAGATTCAGATCATCCATCACATCGGAAAGTTGCTGGTAATGAATGAACGTGTAGAAAAGTGATGACCAGAGACCGATAAACGGAGGGAGTGATTAGGATGACATTTCAATCTATGCTACTGAAGGGCACCTATATGGAAATAATTTCATACATTTGAGGCGTTATACCCTTACGTGGGAATAGTTGAGGAGTCGATATCCGACAAATTTTAACATAAAATATTTTAGGCAGGGTATTTTCCGTTAGTTAACTCTACCGTAATAAGATTTCTACGAGCGTCAATCCCGATCCCCATATCATTTTAGGTATAATCGATAAGGAGTTAGGCTGAAATTTTATGGATAATATTCGGCGTCCTAAATTCGTTTGCTTAAAAGCGCGAAAGGACCTACTTCAGCTATCGACTTGTGAGAGCGTAATAAAATGTTATGTAAATCTGCTGTGTTATACCTTTGCTTGGAGTAGGTAGACGAATCTTTTTCGTACGTGACTTTTACGTTGTCTTGAAATAGAATTCAGTGTTGTAACTATGTAGTAGGTCCCGTGCAATATGGGACGAGCCTATTGCCATTATATTTGGGCACGTAAGCAGTAGTATATTGCTAGATGGTATAAGTGAAACTCTGCTGCTCATTATTCATGGCTGTCTAAGCCCATAGTCACCTAGTACGACACCCGTGGGAAAGATAGGGGAGTATTTTTGAATCCATTATTCCGTATTCAATTTACTTTATTAATGTTAATTTCTATCTGTGACTGTAATTTTAAAACAATCGAATAAGATTCTGTTAAAAAATGTTATTTTACTTGAATTTTTGAATTAACCTTATTGATTGTATAAAATAAAAAAATTAGACACGATTAACTTTTAATATATGTATAATTAGAAACGGAGTTGATAGGTAGATCATCGCTGCCGCTAGGTGCATACTACACAGGAACGAGTTGTTTCAAGGTCTGTTTAGCTCAGACTGAGTTCACTAGCTGTTGAGACACAGACATTCCCTATGGATGGAAGAGTATAGGGAGAATGAGCCGTAACCCATCATGCTAGCCCAATGTGGATTGGTGGGTATTAATGACTTCAAAGGCACCAACAGCTTTCGAAGCACGGAGGAGCTACCGATAGTATATTTTTGGTCACCCATCTAATGACAGACCTTAGTACACGTTGTAAAATAACGATGATGAATATGTTTAGGAACTGGTGGCAGTATGGGCAGTGCCTCTGGCCCCCCGCCGGCTGCGCCGCCCCCTACTGCGACTTCTGGTGGTGGAGATCTGTCACTGAACCTCCGTGGAGGGTCACGCGGCACCTCCGCACCATCCTCGCCGGCTAAATCCAGGGAGTCGCTTCTTCAACGGGTCCAGTCACTCACTGGCGCTGCGAGGGATCAAGGAGCTAATCTTTTGGGTTAGTGTTAATATATTTAGGGCATGTTTCACAATCGATAGCTTACTAGGCCGTTCAATTGGCATAATATATTTCATATTACAACTGTCAAATGATCCGCCAAGTACTTAAGAACTTATCCGTCGATTGTGAAACAGGCCTTTAGTAGCGTTGGCATATTATTTACTTGGAGTTTTGGGCCGTTGTGTATATAAACTAAAATTGGAATGATTTCATCTACTGGATTTTTTTTAACTCTAGAGATATGAACTCTACAACGGGTTCGGTTCAAACTAAATTAAAAATAAACAAAACTGGGAATAATACTTTAAGGAAAAATAATTAAGACACTTTAACCACGGTAATCTTTAAGCAATCATTTTAGTTTCACGCCTGTCAAAGGATACAAAAGTATAAAAAACCGTAAAACAGAAAATTATAAATAAATAAATATCACCAAGCAAAGATTCTCGTAAGGGCAACAAAAAAAAATTAAAAGAAGGTATAACTCATTCCTTCAAACGAATCGGTCACCGTAATTAACACTCAGAGACTTCCACAGAAATGTTTAAATAGACGAAGTGTTAATTTTTTCATTTCAACGTCTAACTAACAAGTAGGTATTTTCCTCTATGTCCGAATCATGGTAATACCGTTTCCGTTTATTTTACTTTGAATTAAATTATGTTTAAGTTAAAAAGTATTGATCCTGGATTGGTTTCACTTGAGATTTATGGTAATAATTACCTAAGTATTTAATTTACAGTTTAGTATTATTACACAAAGAAAAATTACTGGTAATAAAAACGATGTTTGTAAGCACAAAGCTTACGAAATCAACGTCAAAATTAGACAACCGAGCCAAGTAAATTATGAAACTGATTATGAATTCTACGAAACTCATTAATATTGTGTTAACAGGACTAAGCTCAATTGCCTGTACTAAGTTCACGTTGAATATTTATGATCTAAGTTTTAAGGCGGCGTTCATGCGAAATCTGGAATAACTTATGAAGGGAATGAATTTTTATTCAAGTTTTATCTAAAATTGCGATTGGTTGTTTAGTGGTGGATTTACTAACAACTGTATTGTTGTATCAAACTAGAGCCGCTCGTTATGAACTATTGTTGTTGTTAAGCTTGTGTTTGGATGGACGTGATTTTATTTTGTTCTTTCTTTGATAACGATAACGTTTTTATTTTATACGAGCAAAATTTGTTGTTTATTAGCATCATATCTCTTGTCTTATAATTATCTAATAAGAATAATTGTCGTGATTGCTATTACAGTTAATTGATGATGATTGAATTGATGAATATAGTAGTTGTGAGGACAATAATTATTTACTTATGCAAATTTTAACCAACTTATGTAAGTAGGTTAAAATTGTGGTATTGACGAAATACCCAAATACCGCGCCGAAAGTGCAATACAGCCATCGCAAAAACACAGTTACCCATAAAGTTCAACTTCTTGTAGCACCTGAAGTAAGTCGACAGTACTGTAAACATTAATGGCGTGAACCATAATAGCAAATCAATGGTTTAATTCACAATGGTGCAAAAGTGGTAATAGTTCTATTGCAGTAATAAAATTTAGAGTCTAAATTGTATTATATTTTACTACTAAGCTAGAGTACAATCAGTCGAAGTTTTGTACGGAAAGTACACAATGCTTTTATGTCACACCATAAAGTGGACCATAGAGTGGACCGCTCTATTATTACTATTCCGCTTGCTACGCGTACGGAAAATCCTACTTCCTGGTCAGAGGGTGATATAAAACTATGACCTTACCTCGGGCTATAAAAAAGAAAGCCTCTGATCGCATATATAATATTTATCGCCCTCGCCTTCAACTCGGGCGTCAAATACGTGCAATCTGAGACAATCTTTGTTGTACCGCCCTTGGTATATTTATACGCTATTTATACATAATTAGGGAGCGTAACATCTGTGGCTTCTGTGGGCCGTGGATACAACCGAGACCGCTGTGTCACTTTGCTCGTGGTGGATGACCAGAACACCGACTGGTCTAAGTACTTCAGGGGTCGGCGTCTGCCAGGAGAATGGGACATTCGCGTCGAGCAAGCTGAGTTCAAGGTAAAAATCCCTTAGAAATAATAAATCAGGTAAAAGTGTGAATGATTAGGCAATAAAAAATTATGATGAGACAAAAAATATTTGTAACGAAGATAAAAGGCTCTTTTTATAAGAAAATAAGCTAACCTAACCCATAAAACATACGAAGACCTAGTAATAAAATAAGGTTTTAAATCTAGTACTTACCTATTTCAATATTTCCAGCCAGTATTTCAATTTCAAAGCCACAAAAGTTTTTCAAGTAATAACTTGAAGTTAAATTGAAAAATTAATTGATCGCTTTGTTTCACTTTGTATTATTTTTATTGGGTTGTAAAAGTATTGAGTTTATTAAATGGAGAATGAATTTTTTAGACGTCGCATGGAAAAATATTTTACTCTATTCATAAAATTAATCATAATATAAAAGGGCTAAGTGATGATTTTTTTTACAGCTTTAAGCTGCGATTACATTTGTGATAGAATCGATCTAACAATAAATGTGTAACATTTAGGAAATTTTTAACTTTTTTCTTCAATATTTGTCAATTGTTAAACAAAGTTTAAAGACACTTCATGGGTATATAGGATTTATTTTACGCAGTAAAGTATCGCTTACGCTTTAGCCAGTATCCCAGTTTTGGGTTTCCTTCCACTAATGTTCTCTTATATTTTCACAAGCACTATATATTTGAAAATACATTTTCCTGACCACATTTTCTATGGAATAATGTTTCTACCATTTCTATTATATTCAAATATAAATCAAATAATAGTTATTGTTACAGGATTTACTGAAGTTTGTTTGTCATTTAATAACTGTACATATTTTGTTTATAAAGGAGTTGACGGTGACAGCTAATTCTGATGGCGCCAACGTTTCCATGGCTGTATACCGCGGAGGCACCAAAGTCACTCGTTGCTTTAAGTAAGTCATTGTAATAGATTATTGTCTTATGTAAAATTTTAATTCAAATATCTACTAACTATTAATCGGTTCAACCAAATGGTATTTGTATTGGTAATTCAGCATATTGTACGAGCGCTCGCTCTCTACAACATTCGAGATATATTCGACCGACTATTGGCTATATAATACGTAGTTGGAGCACGTATACCTGACTTTAGTTACCGCACTGGTCCTACCCGACTAAGCTATGGGCAGACTTAGCTTTTTAAATAAGTACAAAGGACACTTCTAAATCGCATTCCAGCAAAAGTACCAGTCTTACAGTCGTTAATTTAGAACTCACAATGTTTATAAGTTATTTTTGAGTTGTGTTTCTCTGATATTAAGCGTTATAAAAGCCTGTAGTCAACTAGGACTCTTCATACAATTCATTAGACCTTAATACTATAAGTAAATACATCGAGCCGTTGCTGGCCACAATAAATTAAGCAAACACCACAAAGCAAACAGTGAAACAAACGTGGAACGAATTAAATGTAAGCAGAGAAATGGAATTGAAAGGAACTACGACGATGATTTGTTAGTTCAGGAAAATATTTACCATTTTCGGCGCAATCCACCTTTGTGTTACGGACAAACCGTCAAGCATGTCTTATAGTATATTCATTCATTCTAATATTCATGGAAAATTACTTATGCTAGGCTAAATGCATTATTATAAAGGTTTCGGTAAAATAACTAAATTGGGCAATTAAACGTGACAAATGGACATTTGAGAATTTTAATTGTTAGACATTTTTTGCACCTCTAGTGTGGCATGGCACTAATTGCCGAGCAGGAGCCGTAATTCAGTGCGAGTAGGTCATATAGTTTCAGTATTATTGTTAAGGACACAATCGTGGTGTTGAATATCTAACTTTGAAATACGTTTTGTATTTCTTTTGAAATCGTCGTTGTAACTTCACCGAAATCGGGAAGTTGTGGGGAGGGCTGGCAAAATAGAAATATTTTTTATGCATGATGGACCACACCTCACTGCTTATAAAATAAGACCAAAAATGTAGACAGATAGTGGCAGAGCATGTTGTATGTATAACATAAATATTGTTTTATCGTATTAGGTATTGATACCTGTGATGTATTGTGAAGTAAATAGTTAAATGTTATTTTTATCAGCGAGTTAAAGCCTCAGAACTATAGAAAAGCTGTTCCCAAAACAAAGAGGTTTCTACACACTTACATTCATCCCTCTCTTGTTTGCCGTACCGGTCGTGTATTATTACAGGCTTGGGTTTTATGTTATACGAATTGTTTCAGTAACTGTGAAAGCTCGTACTCGGCTCTTAAACTATAGGGAGTTGCGCTACGTGACTGCCGTTCCATGCCGACCCTCTCCCCCTGTTCTCCCCAATCTTCCTCTGCTGTTACTGGATCCAAAAATACATATAGCTACACTTGTCATAGAAGAGACGCACACAATAAATTCTGGAATGAGACAATTTTTCTTTTGCGAATAAACTTCAAGCTAGCATTTGTTTGTTGTTCTATTATATTTTTAATTTCAGTTGTAACTTTGAATTTTGCTGCCTTGTAACTAGGCGACAGGCGGGTATCCTTATGTACGAATAAAGACGCTGGAAGAAACAGTAATTGAACGAAAGCGTACCATAGCGATACATAAATACATACATAAATCAAGCGTATAACCCCGAAGGGGTGGTCAGATGTGAATTAAACATCCACTTTTCGCCACAAAAGTAATGTCCCATAGTGATACATACAAGTTTAACATTGCTATCATCTTACTCATAGGCCTGAGTTCGTGTTGGTGAGGCAGAATGTGCGAGACGCGGGGGCCGACCACCGTGCCCTCCTACTTGGCCTCAAGTTTGGCGGAGTACCATCCATCAACAGCCTCAACTCCATCTACCACTTCCAGGTAGCTAATTTCTTTTATAGAAATCTTGACATGGTATATTACTAAGCAGGTTTGCCTTGCGAAATTATTTTAAATTTCGCCCACACTTTGTTTTTATGTGTAGATATATTTTTCTGATGTGGTAAGCGGTACCTAAACCTAATGGATAAAACCGAGATAAGTGATAATTCATATCATCCATCACATCGGAATGGTGCTTATTAATTTACAGAAAAGTGATAGAGAGGGTCATATTGAGAGAGCGAGGACCGATAAATACTTAGATAATTTTGTATAAAAATATTTTGTATTAATATTTATTTTATGTAATACAGGATCGACCTTGGGTGTTCGGCCATCTTTTGCAACTGCAGCGGCGTCTAGGTAGGGAGAACTTCCCGCTTATTGAGCAGACTTACTACCACAACCACACCGACATGGTAAGTACATAGTTGGTGGATTTTTAAGTATAAATTCATACTTCCTCATAATTATAATATTATTACTTACTTTACTCCAGTTTTCAAAATTGGAATTGTTGTAAATGTGTTATCGCGCTACACCTAACGTTACGCACTACCATCTTAAAAACATCAGGATCCTATATTGATCAATAATCAATACGAAGAATAGTAAATGTAAAGCAGATGAATATGATAGTGTAGTGTAACTATAAATACTTTCTTTCAATCTTTCAAATATTAAGGCTCGAGTTCACCACACGAAATCAGTTCTTTTTGACATTTAACAGTATGGAAGAAATATCAAAAATTGACGGATAAGTTTTAATCGCTTGTTTTACGTGTTGGTGAACTCGGGCCTAAGAACGACAAGAATGACCTAATTCAATAGATGTAAATAATAATTGGATCTTTTACTTGGTATTATAAGGCAAGCATATTTAGGTTCCATGAAGTTACACGATATAATTACCATTTCGTCATATCTTTTGAAAGTTCTTTATCAGAAAACCATTTCCCAAAACATCATTTCGTTGCCAATCTGTAATATCGTAGCGTTGTAGGTCTATACTTTTTCTTCTCCGTAAATACAACGCCTAGCAACTGCTGGATTCGATCAATTTCTTAATAAACACTTTTAAGAACTTTCCTAAATCCCAACTTTGTGTCTTTTACCGTTAAACAAGTACGTAATTGCGAAGATCGCCCGCCCACGCTGTATCGTCGGGTAGTAAATTCTCATAACTAAACTTTCCGAGCAATAAAGATGCTGCGAGCGTAATTTTGCTATAATTTCGCCGTAGGAGGGACGGACGTGGAGGAAACATTTTCCTGTTTTCATTGCTGAAACAGGAACTGACTACACATTTCGTATTCCAATTGTTTTTATTTTAATCTAATGTAATATCACTATGATTTGTTAATTTACAATATTTAACTTAATAATAAATAATACAAAAATAACGTTAACCTTATTTTGTCCGTGTAGACAAACAACAAAAAGCGTCCCAAAAAATTACAGAGTAATTTTCAATAAACAATGTTACTTTAAAACTACAGACTCTCTTCAACAGTTTAATCGAGATATCACATAGTTATTTTAAACGCTAAGTGACTTAACTAAATTATCCAACCGTAATGGAACTGAGAGAATTAGTATATTTGGCTCAAATGTTGGCTTTAGTAATGGTCGATGAATTTGCAATTTTTTCGTGTGGACGTGTCGAGATATACAAATGGTAGTGTACAAAAATCGGCTCTGGTGGATCAGGTCATGGTGCCGTTGGAGTGCTGTGCTTGTAAGCACCTCGTTAGTGCGGGGGCCCTGTAACAAAATAAAACAACATTATAAAATAACATTTCAGTAAACGCCTTCATAAGAATCAGCTCTACACCGTTCATTAGTTTACCGGATCGCTTAATTAATGCTCTATTTGGTTATTGAGAAGACTCATTTTATAACCACCAGGAAAAACTACCGACGAATAAAACATTAAGTCACGGGCGATGTATGTTGACAGTGCAGTGATTGGATTGGATGGCGTGGCTTCTAAAGCACATAGAGATAAGAGATACACTCTCAGATTTGATCATCGTATTGAGCAAAGTCTCGCAAAACAGTTTATAATAATGGTTGTAAATACTTTCTTATATTTCTTATAATCAAGGTTGAAAATAGACTTTAAGTGAATCGACTAATCATCATGATTTTCCAGTCCGTTTCAATATTTACCTGGTGTTGGTGCAGTGTCTTTTATTCATATCGTTTAAATCTCACCAAGCCATCCACTGCCTTTTTATTCATTTCATTTATCACACCAGAGAGGCACCTTTGTGATAGTAATGAATAAATTTATAGGAAATTGAAGATGTATTTCCAGAGACCTATAAAAGGCGGATATTCTTAACACTATTTAGGTATTAAGATGTTGGCGCGTGGTGACGTAAGAATTAAATAGAATAGCTACCACAGCGAGCTATCCCGCGGTGGCCATAAAAGTTAGTTGAGTATTTTAAGTGTGTAGTGAATAGACCGCAACGTTCTTTGCGTAATATCCAGCAATTTTGCGATGCAGTGCTTATGGATGGCAATAAGTTCGCTATCTATTAGATTGAAACCTAATATAAATAAGCAAAGTGTGTTATTAATACACGTCCGCCTATAAAGGCGTGAATCGTTTAAATTTTGTGTCGTTGTCAGATGGTCATACATCTTTTTATGAAATGTGGCCGCTTATCTAAGAAATTGCATACATAAATGGACATATTTTGCCATTTTTGATATATTACTGCGGTGTAGTGACGTCTGAATATAATGACAACACTACACCGATCTCTCATGCGGATGTCGTACAAGGCGGTCAAGGGTTATAAATTGTTTGATTTACGCAAATCTTTTAGGAGTAAATATATTCGCAGTCGCACCGTCTTCCCGAGATCTAACATCAAAGGATTCCTGTTTGTGATTGCAACCGCTCCGAATAATGAGGGCGAGGGATGGCATCTGGTCCTTTTCACCATGCCTACATTATTTTGTTGAATACAAGCTGCCTTTCATACGAAAGATAATGTCGTTTGCTCCACTGATTTCTATCTATCGGTGGATGTGAACATTATAAAAATAATATATACAGTAGGTTTAGAATATAGAATAATATATTATAAGACAGGACCTAGGTATAATAAATCATGCAAGTAATGTCGCTAAGTTTTTTTCTAATAACGTTGCAGATAACAGACCCTATAGATATAGATCTATATCTAAGCACAGACCATTTTTAAACGAGTTCAAGGAGAAAGAAATCAAGATAATTGACATTAAATTTATTATTTACTTAAAAACAGACTGCATAAAAGGATAAAACCTTCGTATGTTTGACTGTCTAGGGTGGGGTCACTAACACAACCTTTATATTATTTAAAACTAGCTTTGCGAAATGAAAAGTAAATTATAATTAATTTTTACTTAGACGCATTGATAAATTTTGTTCGTTTTTGTCAAGTGAAGGAAATGCCAAAAATAAAACAAAAAGTTTTAAATTTTGATGTGCCAAAATTGTTTTCGATTCGATAGTTTTTTAGCCCTTGTTACTCGCACGAAACGTCGCGGTTCGGTGGGCGTAAAGTGTCGACAGCTGCTAAAAATTCGTAACAGACATATTTGACAGGTGTGGTTATGTCATCGTTACATCCTGACTACTGTACGATAAAAAATACAAACTTTACGATGGGTGAACAAAAATATACGAGTAAGTAAGTTAGATACGAGTTCTTCCGTGCTTCGGAAAGCATTTTAACATTTATACCTACAAATCTGCACTGGGCCAGCTTGGGGGTTATGACCCATTATTTGCCTATATTTTTCTACCTATATGGAAGCAAAAAGAGCTAACTTTGGTGTATCCTTTCATCAGAGATGTTCTAATCATAATAAGTGCATGTCTCATGAAATGCATAATATTAGAATTAATCTTGGTTTCTTTTAAACCGCCTCCGTGGTCTAATGATTCGCCCACCGATATTAAGATCCAGAGGTCCCGGGTTCGATCCCCAGGAGGGTACAAATTCGTACTCGGTTTGGTTGGTGGTAGGATTTCCTTCAAGTCCCCCTGGCTAACTATCACCATCTTATGAAAAATCTGTCGCCATAATAATAACGTTAACAGCATTATTGCGTTCCGACAATGTGTGATACGATAGCTAGTCCCTCTGTGGTTGAGGGTTCCATAAAGCTCGATTCTATCTTCGGCCCTTATCGTCACTTACCATCAGGTGAGATGAAAGGCAAGACCTTCCCTGTCTAGCATAAAAAAAAAACTAATTACCTCGTCCACCGACAGTGTCGTTCGCGATCGTGAAGGCAGATGCCGTGTCGCTCGTAGCAGTCGTCGTAGTTGGTAACGCACGTGTTAGGAGATTTCGTCTTACGACGCGTCATGTGAACCTGTAATTGAGAAATAAATCAATAAAGTATAACAATCAATCCCGCATCAGGACTTTTTTTTATTACAATAAAAATAATCTAATGTGGCACGTTGTAGCCAATATATTTAATAATCATTGACATACAATAGAATAAATCACGAATAGTCTAAATTTTTACAAAAACTTGTATAGTTTATGATTACAATTATGTTTAGCTGTGGTATTTAATTACAAGAATTATGTCCTTAGTCCTAATGTTGTGGAATTGTTTCCAATTAAATTAAATTTTGCCGAAAGAGCTAAAATATCAGTAATATTTTTGTGAGAACTTGAATTTAATAAATAATGCAGAAGGAGTATTTCAAACTGTTGCTAGCGTTCCTAAAGTTAAAAACATAGCACTAAGAGTTCACCTGAATTAGATTTTAAATATTTAGCAAAAATGTATAGGTAAATTTATAAGTGTTCTCATTTGTAGAATATGGTTGGGAATGGACGTGCAATGTGCAAAATTAAATTGAGTTTTGAATAATAAATTCACCCAGTACCTACCAATGGATTCGCAATTTCATTCCCCTAGCTAGTCTATGCATTCAACGTTCTTAACAGCATTAAACGTTTTTAAAGGTAGGTAGTTAACTGACTATTTATGCTTCAACAAGGAAACATGAAGCAGTTTTTGCTTGTCTTTTTAAATAAAATTCCTTAGCCAATTGTCGTGACTTTGTGAATAGAAGCGATGCTCAAATATTTTATCTATCGTTCGCCGCCACAGTTAAGAGGATTAGTGAGCTCTCGGCACGTAGAAAATTGAAACCTCTGTATACGGCCACAATAATACGTGACATCACCCTAAATTGAAAGATTTATCATTTCGCCAGAGGTCTGCGTGTGAATAGTCGAGATTTTTTACTTTTAGTTAAAGTTCGTCAACTTGTTATTTAAAAGATGGATCAGTAAAATAAAAAATAATAAAATCTATGGTTATATTAGATTAAAAATGGTTGATCAAATCATGAATAGCGATACATAACGTATTATTAAAATAATTAGAATATTTTTTTTACAAGAGGTAAAATCCAGTATATTTTTAATTATACTCCATCTGATTTCTATAATACAAGCGCTTAAACTAGTTATATTGGTCTAGTTGATAGATGTGTAAGAATTATTTTTATTTACATACAACAAACAAGTTCGTGTAAGAAACAAGTTAAAAACAAACGAGAAAAGACAAAGAAATATAGGACCATAAATTTAATTTTAATTTAATTTAACTTATTATAAAGTATTTATAAACAGAAATGCAATCATATAAACCAAATAATATTACCAAGCATAAAAATTACTACATTTTCCTTGTTGAACTAGTAATTAAATTCGATTGTTTGTTATCATACCTTGCAAGTGCAGCCTTGTTTGTAGAGAAGCCTGAATCCTTTTCGTTGTCGCGGGGTGACTTCTCGCCATTTCTTGATGTAACTGCAGAGGGTCACGTGGGCTTGCAGCTGAACCACTCGTCCTGTAAATAAAATGAATATTTGTAACTTTACACTTAGACTTTTAAAAGGAAGTGGATGGCTTGTTGACCTCTGACCGATATGAATGGAAGAGGAAACATACTGCGCCGACCCTAGATAGACCGGGATAGATGACCGTGTAGTTGTTGTCAGCACAAATAATTATCCAAAATATCAATTGGTATTTTGGGTAATGTTCAGCAGTGCTGCTTATCCAATATATAGTCGTATTTGGATCGGTGAGTGAAGTAAATAAATATAGTTGTAAATTATTCTGTAATTCTTCCAAATCTAATCTATTTTTTCTTTAACAAAATACTAGTCGAGTTTCATACTAAAAATGCGTACCCGTTATTACGTAAGTCTCTCTAGGCTGCAACGTGACTCCACACATGGATTCCTCAGAGGGAGTCAATAAGCGGCCTGCTCTTAGAGCCATCTCAGCTTTCGGTGTAGCCTGAAAATATTCACATACATATTAAAATAGTCACAGTTTTTGAATAGCGAGTCTATACAAGCTGCCATTTTGTTCTATTCGATTTTAAACCTTGACTAAAAGGACTTAAACGTTCAAAATTTGGCAGTTCATAAATATAGACGGTTTCTATTATTCAAAAGTTATTACGTACCTTGAATACATTTCGTATTTTCACTTTGTAAGAGTCGTACATACTGGGTCCACGAAACGTCTTTTGTACTCTTCCGACAATCACTGGAAAATGAAAAGGTTTATTAGTTTTGTAAATACTACGAACGATTTATGTTTCCGCATTATTTTTCCATACAGCATATACGCTCTTATTGGATGGCAATTTCATTATTTTTCTATACTTTTTAACTCAAAATACTCTGGGCTCGTATTACTATACCTATAAGCATTAATTTTTGGATCTGACTGTTTGGCGATTATTGTTTTAATAATTGAAAAAATCTGAGTGTGTCTTTGTGCAGTAAAAGTTCCACGGCTTACAAAAGACTATTATTAATTGATAATTAGATCTGGACTCGTTGTTGTTTCATCGCCCAACAGATTTTGGTTCATTCGAGACAAGCTTTTACTTGCTTCGCTTAAAACAAATAAATATGGAATTGTAAACTGTCAAATTGGATTTTATAGCTTCTAAACAATTGTTATGTATGTTGAATTGGATCACGCAACATTCAACCCTTCAGCTGCAGTACTAGACATTTTAATATTATGGTCAAGTACTGTGCAGGTGGCCGGAGGAGAATACAGACATTTGGGAGCCCGTTCTTAATCTCTTACCGAAATCGCTGTTGCAATAATGTGTCTGTGGGTGATCGAGCGCGGCGCATGTGCAGGCATCGCTGTACCGCCAGCTGATGGCCATCAGCGCAAGCGCGAACCACTTCGTCGCCATTACGTCAACTCTTATCTGAAAAAGACAAACAATCTTACATTATTATTATGAAAAACACATACTGGCCGCGACCGCAATACGTCTGCGAATTGATCTTGATCTGAGAGTGAATTGCATAATAAATATTTACCCTGTTACTCAATATGGAAATAAATCCTTCGACCGATATTTTGTGATTGGTTAACAGACAATCGAAAGCTTTCTATTTATTGCGGTCAAAGGGATTAACATGAACCGGTGAAATGTTTTTATTTAGCGGCCGCCTTGGTCGAATGCTCAGATCGCTGGGTATTGGCCAAGAGGTCCCGGGTTCGAATCCTGGTAAGGGCATTTTGTGATGACCACAAATGTTTTATGTAGTATATTTTCAACATTTATATACATAATTATGTTAAAAATATGCCCGTCATCTAGTATCCATAACACAAGTGCTTAGGCTACTTACTTTGGGCTAGATGATAGGTGTGAGTATAAAAATATTTATTTATTTATATTTGTGATTAAAATTCTGAATATGTAGTACCTTAAGAATACGAGTATATTATGTTTTATTATGCTGCCTACTCCCCTGTCTTTTTTTGGACACACTGGTTTTCATTATCTAGCGTCTTGAGGATTCATAAGTGTATGGTAATCATACCAGATATGAATAAACGAATTTTGATTTTGACTTTATCAACCTAAAAAACAAAGTCGAAGTTTCGAAATACCGCCGAATCTGTAATAAATTTCGTGAAACGGTATGTGTGCAATTTAATATAAATATGAATTTCCCCCGGGACAGGAGCTGGGACTGTAATCAAATTGAAACAATTTCGCATGCGGTCTCTCAAAACCTACGGGCTTGCAAACGAAATTAAAATCTGAAAGCATAAACTAGTAAAACTTGGTTGTAACTAGATTAGTAGTTATTCGTATTTTCGTAATCATTCGTTTAACAACTAAAACGTTTTGTTTCCATTTTTTCTTTGCATGCTGCTACCATGAATGCAATAAAAATTTATCGCGTTACAAAAAATTTCAGTGCGTATTGGAAGAAAACAACAATAAAAATTCCAACTAGGCAACAGTCGTTTTAGCACGCGTTATGATGTGTTCTAAGAAACGGCTATCGTAAAACACATTGTCGTTTCAGAATCATTGACCCAAATCTTCAAAAGGCTATATCGACTATTTTAACGGTTTTATTACTTTGCTTCTTTGGGAATTTAATTAAATTTGGTTAGGATGCCTTTCTGTTACAATTAGAAGCCGTTCGGACGATTTGTAATCTAAACTCAATTTGAGTTTTATGTAAGAAAGAAAATAAGGTTTCTTCGCTGTTAGAAAATGGTTACTGTTACCTTTTTTATAAAGGTAAGGTTTTTATCTTTACGAGAAGATGTTGATAATTTTGTTTTTCAATTCATGATAATCTGAGTATTTTCGTTTAAATGTTTGAATCATGGAAAATATCGCTATACTTGTAATAATACTTGAATACCTTGTTATTATTTACATAAAAATACGGCGATTAATAAAGTGACTAATGTGTTGATGCACTTTAGAGGTTCAATTTACAGCTACCATCACATCAAGCTTATTACAACTGTCAAATTTCCAAAGCAAACACTGTAATATAAGGACATTACACATTGTTGTTTGTATAGTTCCTAATTAACAAGTCAGTTTAAAAAGGCCGACATCCATTATTTGCTCACATGTCAATGTTGACGGGAATGCCGTAACGACTGGTTTGAAATTACACAAAGTTCGGGTGCATCTGTAAAATAATGGATTCGCCCGCAAAAAGTAGCAACTTCCAAGAAACAGTTTTAACGATTCTAATTGACGGCATATAATTTGATAATGTCGGTCTAATTTTGTTGGAAATATTTATGTTTCGCAATCATCATTATGCGAGTAAAAAAGTATTGTTTACATTGTTTCGCTTATACATTGATTGTAATTATTATCGCTATCGAGTGGATTATTTAATTTCAATTGATCAGAGATCTTGACCATATATGTTTAAAATATAAAACTATAAATGAATATTGAAATTGATGTTGCTTTCCACCATCTATAAAACTGTAGTTCCATTAAAACTAGTAAAGCAGTTTACCAGCAAATTCCAATCAATGCAGTGGCTATATGGGAACCCGCACTTTAAATTAATGAAGTTTGCTGGGAAACCTATCAATTCCATAGCGGTCCCCAGAAGACGCTTGAATTATGAGCTTGGCAAACGCTGAGAGATAATAGTTGCGGTCCACTTAAATTTCATTTCATCCTTACAACTTCAATTTCACTTTACCCCGCTATTATTCTAAACGAAATGATATCAATGAAACATTTCTTTTACAACTAGGTACAGAGATATATAAAGCTGTTTCGAATTCAACGAATGGCTATAAATTAAATAATTTTCGGTATTGTTGATATTGTATGTAGTAAGAACACTTATTC
This sequence comes from Cataclysta lemnata, assembly GCA_963931975.1. Lineage (NCBI taxonomy): Eukaryota > Metazoa > Arthropoda > Insecta > Lepidoptera > Crambidae > Cataclysta > Cataclysta lemnata. Next base: position 7,826,427 of record OZ008343.1, read on the forward strand.
TCAGTAGTTCTTCGTAAACTTTATTCATCGAAATGTTTTGGCAGAGCTGTCAGCGAGTTATGGTGCAGTCTAAATATTGGAGTAACTTGGCACTTTTCCAAAGGTCGTGGGCAGATAATTCTGCCCACCTGTGAGGAAGTCTATAATAGATACGCTTAGAACATACCTGTAATAGAAATAACGCATGACCTAGACCTTTTTCAATCCACAATACATACATACATAAATCACGCCTATATCCCCGAAGGGCTAGGCTGAGGTGAATTAGCACCCACGTTAATCTACGCAGACTACACAGTGTTAGACTACACAGTGTTAAGATTAAGATGACTGTCTCACACGTCAAATCGAAAATGGAAAGATTAAGGGCCGCTTTTGTAAGTAGATATCTGTACTAGGTACTTCTCCCGATTGTATTACGATTGTACATCACAAAGAATAAGGCTCATACAAAAGAGATAACATTTTTTGTCCCTAGCTACTCCTCTAGGGACTCCTCTAAACGAAGTAGGAATAGGCGTTCCGCAATATAATGTTAACATTTGTATAAATAATTTATATCATTTTACGAGTGAATTCAAGAGATTTGGAGTTTATTGTTATAGTTTTAGGGTGCATTTCATGAAAGCCAATATGCTCCATAAAGTGTCCTGTGATTTAAGTCCCATTTTATATATTTTGCGACTGACACGCCTTTCATTGTAGTCGCGTCGCGAACTAAGGGACTGTTCGCAACAAAGTGAACTTTTAGTGTATTTCTTGTTCCGCGGTTTCTGCGCCGTCAATGCGAGGTGCACTGGACATTCGCCGAAACAAGATCAGCGGACAAATTTACGATTGCACCGGTTCCATTTAGTGCTGCATAATTTTGTCTGGTGTGTAACTACTGGTGTAGGGGAAGGAAGCGCAAGGGGTACACAGACGGACACAGTTTTATTAATTTAAGTCCCTGCCTGTCCATTTGTGTATATGGTAATTACGAGTAATTGGAAAAATATTTTATTAAAAATAGGATATAATATAATTTAACATAGATTCTACGTGCGGATGCCAGGTCCATAGTGTAGCTAAGAGAGAAGTCAGTGGCAGCGCCAGTATGTAAGTCGCTAAATTTTCCCGCAATCCGGGTAGCTACCTAAACGATTCGGCCAACCAGCACAATACGAAGTTAGTTTACGTCATCTTTGTCAAGTTAACTAACGTCCTGGTTGACCGATAGATTAATGTTTATCCAAATAAATTAATAAGCAAACATAGCTCAATATGGTGCTTCTAATATATACGTCAAATCTATACTAATATCTTGACTCGAAAGTACTTGTAAAAAGATTAAATTATATTGTCCTATAAATTAGAATCATAAAATATTTTATGGCCTTCAGTGAACACGCTGTTGTAGCTGTTTATTTTATTGCTGAACTCTCGAATAGGATCAAGTTGCTTATATGGAAGCTTTCGCTACTCCCGATATGATAAATCACAATTTATGATAAGGAACAGATTACGGTTGGATAACCAAGTACGTGTAACGTCCCAATTAGGATAGGTACCTTGATTAAATGCGAATGTAGATTATGCAAGTTAGTATAACGACCTGAGGCGAGGTCGGGGGTGAAATGAACACAGAAATTTGATAATGGAGAGATTATATTGGCACTGGCATTGAAGTTTATAAAGTATTCGACACCTTGGTACTTATAATATGTTTTCTGACATTTATATATATCAAAACCAGATGCAAATAGTAGAATTAGTATAAGACTAACTTTTTACGTGTAATGATTAACGAGATATGTACGATCAATAATTTTATCATCATCATCATCATCACCAGCCCTTTAATGTCCCCACTGTTGGGGCACGGGCCTTCCCTATGGATGGAATAATATAGGAAGATTGGGCCATAACCCACCACTCTGGCCCAGTGCTGGTTTGTGGGTATTAACGACTGCAGATGCAGCCGGGACCAACGGCTTAACGTGCCTTCCGAAGCATGGAGGAACTCGAGATAGTAAATTTTTTGGTCACCCATCCAATGACCTTAGCGAACATTGCTTAGTTTTACGCAATCGCAGGCCAAGCGCGCTATGCCACTGTGCTAGCGAGCTCCTCCTATTAATTTTATATTTTACTATAAATCAAAGCTCGTGTTTATTGATTATAAGCTTACACAGTGAAGCTACAATTATGACTTTTCAAAATAATTTATAAGTATTGTATCTACTACAATATTAATAGTAATACGTACCTGACCATTAATTGAATAGTAATTATCACTTTCAATATAGACCAAGATACATAATAATATCACCTACTTATGTGTGTTTGATTGCAATTTTGTCAGAAATTTATAAAAGTTCAATATTTCTCTTATATTACCTCAGCCTTATTATACAATAAGAAAATTTTAAATTCTAATTTGTAAAGTTTTTGGTTGGTACCCACATTGATAAAATAGTCTTTACGGAAACGATGAGCGCTTCATTAATAATACTGATTCTAGTGAACTGTAATTAATACAAACAAATTGTTGTGTATCTTCCACTTACATGTAGCTGTGGCTGAGAACTTCAAATAATGTTGAGTGTAGATTTCAGGTCTACCAATTATTATGATTTCAGAATTTGCACTTATTTTAATTTCCACTGTAATATGTTTTTATTAAAAAAGGTCCAAGTTGAGATGATTTGTTTTCTTGTTGTTTGTTTTCTGGTTAAACGTGAATGGATACTTTTACAGTAGGTACTATAGCAGACCCGAATATCACCAATCTGAGTCTTGTACCGCTCAGAGCAACGCCGTGCGTACGATTATTTCGAGCGTGAAATTTGCCGGCTTTTTGTATCCCCTGAGCATACACAACCAACGGAGTAATCCCTTGTTATTATTGGTTTTCGGATAAAAATCACAATGCGGAAAGTTTATGGGTGCATTCCCATACACGCAGCGGCGGCTGCAACAATGCCTCGTTCGTCAGGGTTCGACGAGACCAAAGGCTTGTTGACATTGGCATTATTCCTGTTTGCCAAGTTCAATTCGGCCGATAACGTTTTTAATCTGTTGCATCGATTTCCGATTGAGATTTTTGGCAATAATTGAAGTTTTTTTTTGTTAAATACATGCTTAAATCATGGCTACTTATCAGTGAATGGGTAGCCTGGGGTGTAACTAACACACATATTTCGCCAACTATATTATAAGTATGTAATAGGTAGAAACATATCAGGCGCGTCTATAAGCTTATCGATAACATAAAGCGCAGTATACACCTAGATTGTATAACAAACCCGTTCCCATAACGTTTTAACAGTTTTAATTTTACTTTCGCAAATACTTTAGAGTCGTACTTCTTCTGTCTTATAAAATGTTCATCAATTATTTATTAGAAGATCTTTACTAATCCTTAAAAAAATGCTTATCAATTCTTACACAGTTAACACTCAGTGTTTGAGATACTACAGTTACAATACAATAAGAATATACGGATATACATATTTAATTTAAAAATAAAACATCTCGTTGTTATAAGTTTAAATAAAATGTATGTACCTACCTACTGACTTAAGAATTGCAATAAAACAATGAGAAGTGAAATGTTGATTATTTTACTTCTAAGGAAAAATATTGCTACCGCCCACCCTAAGCTGAGGTAGGTAAGTATAACTTATTTGTGTAGCAATTAATTGCCTAGACAGATATTCATAATTTGATGAGGTCATAAATAGTTTGCATATCGTATAATATTATGTGTATTACTAACTAATGATGTCATTATGTATTTAAGTTTTGCGCGCTTTTACAAGGTCAAATTATTAACAAGTATTTTATATATTCAATTAATTTAATCCTAATAACATTTTCAAAATTATTTCCTTAGTCCTTCTGTAAGTAAATTAATATTCTGAAATGTAAATATTTATTGTTTGTATTATTGTATTAGCAAATTTGATTTAATTGACATAAAAAATACCAATAAAACTAAAAAAATCGATACACAGATTTAATAACAAGAACTTAACATTTGAGATCACATTGAAACTTCTAGCAAAATATGGTTTATCGTAGAATAATAAAAGTTATGTATAAAGTCTATAAATCTCAAAATGCTACAAAAAATATCTGAATAAAGGTATGCATTTTATAGTGAGATATAAAAAACGGATGTATGTTCAACAAATAAACACCATATAAGACCAGTATAATCAACGGAATCTCTAAAATATTCGCTATGTAAGTAAGTCCAGTGACAACTACATTGTCGAAGTTGATTGAAACACGTCCGGCCGCAGAATTCAAGTTGCAAATAACCGTACTTAAACTCGGGACGTTAATATACGTCAATGCTTTATAAGATGTGGTCATCTGTTAATTTCGTAGCGAGGGAATTCGCATTCCTGGTGCCATTTCCGCGCAAATAAACAATTTACGTCAAATTCAATGTCGCGAACGCAATCCACTTACCGTAATAGTCATAACAGTAATCTGATTACAATACCGTGTTCCGTATTACACAATTATCTTAACGAGGTTAATCGTGCGGTGTGCTGAGCCGTTCCCGGTCGCGGGGTCCTGGTCGATAAATCATCGATATGGGATGGCCAATAGATAGCCCTCCTAGTTTTTGAACGAACTAAAAAAGATAAAACTTTTGTTTCTTCTCCGGCAAAGCCGTGCTATAACTTATTGTAAAGAATTGATCGTTAGTTTTTATTTAGATGTGCCATGTAAAATTTAGTAATATATTAACGCACCACAGCACCACAAGTTTTAAGGTTTTGCCACAAGGTTCTAATGATTTTTACACTATGAAGTTTCTTTAGGGTTTCAGAATTTGGGAGTTCCGATTTTTTCATAATTCCGTATCAAAAAACTTTAGAAACAATATCAAAAAACTTTAGAAATGTCCACTAAATTCCTCGCCACTTAAAAGTTCTCCATACTTGCATATTATAAAACATTACCTGTATTCTATAACTGTGTTTCGATATTGCTGAACAAACTTTGTCATACTATTTCATCGTATTGTGTTTTGAAAGATTACGTTTTCTGTTCTGAAAATCTTAAAACAATATTTATGTCATAAATACATAATAATTAATATTAATTAATTAACCGGTATCACCGTATTGATAAATGATAGGTTTACATTATTGAAAATTGGTAAATAGTATAGTTATATTAATGTAGTATAGTAAATAAGTATAGTAATTAGCCGTGTGGTGACGGCAGAGTAGAATACAATTGTCACCATCCCAAATCTCTCCCGTGGGTGTCGTACAAGGCGACTAAGGATAAATCAGTGATGAGGAATGGGCAGCAGCGTTCCTCTTATACTACCGTCCTGACAATGTACTGCGACTTTTGTGCCCGATAAATGGCAATAAGCTCGCCACCTATTACATGGGACTTAACATATTGGCGAAACGCGGGTGAGAATTCACCTCTGCCTACCCCTTCGGCGATATGGGCGTGATTTATGTATTTATGTATGTAGTATAGTAATTAAACAAATATTAATTATAAATCCAGTATGTAGTATACGAATCCTGATGTGAAATTATTTCATCCCAGATTTATTAGTGGTTACGGTGCATGTTATGACATATTCCCAGTGACATTCTGTGGTTTTCTGCCATGTTGTCTAGACCAGTCTCATACCGCGAACCATTGCAAAAATAGACATAATATGTATTCTATTTCATAGTATTTCGATACCTATTATCGTAATATGGCAGCAATGTACAAGTTTTATACATACTACACAATTGATTTAATTTATTGATTAATCTGTTTAATTTTTAAACAAGTTTAGTTTTTCCCCCCTCATAATTGAAGACACTTGTGGTCATAATCACTTGGTAGCAAATAAACTCGATAATAACTATTTATTAGTCTTATTATTAGTGTTGTAAAATTGTTTTAATCTGTAATTAAATAAATGCAACGTATTGTAGGCAGTGAACTACCATCCTTTTCAGCAAAACACCTTCCTTATGTCACACTTACCTATTATTAGTCTATGTTTTTGTCATTAATTAAGCTTTTACGGTATAAATTTTTTTTTTATTTTCTTGCTCTCAGCCATCCGTAACTTCTGAAACATTTATTATTTTATTAGGATATTTCGCAAATCACTTTTATCCTAGTATTTATACAACACAGTGTTTTTTTAAACCTAGTATGAGTGTAGTTTGATGACTGTAGTTAACTTACTGCGATAACTAAACTGCACTATAACATGTAGTGTTTGGGAGAAAATATCTGAAAGTTAATAAAAAAGACGTGAAATTCATTTGCGTGGGTCGAATCACTCATAGTAGCACTTTTAAGTTTACACAGGCCATATTGTACTAAGGGTTAAGACAACGATTTCCTCTAATACCACCTATCAAACTGTGATTTGCGAGCCCAATAGATGGCAATAGGCTCGCCACTATTACATGGGACCTCACATAATTGGCGTAACACGGATATTAAATTACCTCTGCCAATCATCGGGGATAAATAGGCGAGACTTATTGTATGAATGTTTATAGTAATTAATAATTGTATAATCGTAAATTGAGATTGGCACAGATTTTTGGTATTGATGGAAACATGAAAATCTTATCATACCCTGTTTGCATTACCAATACACTTGGACTAATTGTGAGTGAGTGAGGTGGCCTTCATATCAAAGCTGTACAAGGCGGCTATTGTCGCGCCTCACTATATGACTCAATCTGTCCATCAGTTGCGCTTCTATTGGTTGGTAACAACTACATTGGACGTAGGTACCTGTGCAGTGTCAGTAAAAACAGCAAAATACATAAATCTTTGCCTAACGTCGTGACACTTCAATTAAAGAAGCAAACATGTCAATCAATCTCGGCATTCATATCAATAAATCACTCCATTGAACATATTATAATGTTACACATGTAAAACTTAGTAATTCATTTGGTCCTATTGTATATTTATCAAGGTAAGACTCATAACACACAATCAATAATAAAGCATAGTTCTTTGAGCGGGAATGTTTTAAATACTTTGCGTATTTTAAATTTTTGTGCAGTAATTCTGACTCGCAAAGTAAAAAGGAAGCAACCTTGGTATGAATATAAATTCACGACTAATTTTAAAATTAACCTTCTCAGAAAACCTTATTCATTCACAAGTCTACTAGAACCAGAAAAGCATTAAACGATACCACGGCAATTTATTCACGGGTATGCATTTTCCATTTCTCATTATTGTTTTATTAACCCCTAATCATTATGTACGACACCCGCGGGTGTGATCGGAGGTGGTGACAACACATTGTATTCTGCCGTCGCCACATAGTATGATCATGAATTTTTTGCGACGTTTTTACACGACAGTATTAAATATCCACCTTATTCTCGTCTTATATGATACCCCTCACTATGCGTTTTATCTTAACTGGTTACTACATCTTAAGATTGGAATGTTGAGCCTGAAATTCAACTTAAAGCGGCATTTAGTCACCTATTCTTCAAATATAATGCGTTATCATTGGTGTGAAATTCCCATTACATTTTGAATAGCGCCGTAATTTCATCCAATTTCGATCTGTGATGGTGGATCATGATAGAGTAGGTATACTATACTTAGTTATGAGGCAATTTTAAATTAAAATCTGGATGACTTTGAAGCCGAAACACAATACGTGATAGGTAATGTAATCTATTATTTTTTTTATAACAGTTAATTAATACTTGTAATAATAATTCTCTTATTTTGTTGTCTGTGTTGTCTTTGTGCTGGTCAATAAATGGTTTTCTTTCTTCTTTCTTCTTAATACTTATCTCGTAATTACCACATTAAATAAACAGTTTCAATTGTATCAATTCAATTTATACATTTTTGTGTTCTTTAGTAGAGTTATGAGTATTTAATAAGGATATTTAAAAAATATTGTCTAGTTTAATACTATCTGTAACATTTTTGAGGTTGATGACTTGAAAGTTTCTTTTTCCGTTATTTTTATCAAATAGTAGCTTTAAAAGAATCCCTAAATCAAAGCCGTCTTCTTATTTAAGAAGGCAAAGTTAACTAATTACATAGGTAATAAAAACTGATATTTATTTAATGTAATTATTATTATAAATGCACACGTCATTGATACAACACCAACCCAAGGTCACAATATAAATATTATATATCGGTTAACAAACGAATCATACTCGACGCTTCAACGTGACAAGCCATTTAACAATACTATGACAGTTCATTATAAATTGCAGATATCGAAGGCAGTTTTAATGTCAACACCCCCCTATAGCAGGTCATTGTAAGCGAACAAATCGTCACAAATCCCAGCGTCATCATCCACGCACATTATTCTTTTCATATAGAGAAACCTTTCGTAAACTTTGAATCGCGCTGAGTGAATATGTTGGGACGATGACAGCCGCCACGCCTCGCTGCCTCAGGCTTTTGTTTGCTTTGTATTTATTTTCATTCGTGATAAACGGCCAAATGCAAAAATGCACGGCGTTGAAAAGTTAATGGTCACCAAATGAAACGTTAAATCTTGCGATTTATGAGTTCAGCCTGTAAAGGCCGTCGCGGTGGTCGGTGAATATAAAGAGTTATGACTTGCACATGGTCTAAGTGGATGAAGGTGATAATAAACCGAAATAGACTACAAATTATTAATGCAAATAGTATGAGCAGCAAATTAAATACACTTAATATATTATGTCATTTTAAATGGTATTCGTTATATTATCAGTTTTTTGCTGTAGGCTACATCATCGCTTATGTATTTGCAATATTTTTATTAATATTATAACAGCTATATTTTTGCAGCCAGTGAAACATACTGAGCAGTTTTTGAAGTTCTTATGTAACAAAATTCAAGCTTTCATAATTATTATCTACCTTGATTTGCTAAAATACTTTTTAGATTATTATCCCCACGGATATACTATTTTTGTTCTGGCAACGTTTCGTTGTTAAAACAGATGAAACTTGATGATGTGTTTTATATGTGTAAAGATAAACAAGAATAAGTTGTGTGCGTACTAATTTTTCAGATAAAAAGAGTTCCTTTTTTTTAATTTGTATGACTATGGCCAACCGGTTAGTAAGCACAATCGCCATTCAAAATGTGTTGTCTGTCAGTGATGTTAATGCAGCCCACACTGGTTGCAACAAACAGGATCCGCTTGACAAACAAGTTACTTATTAGGGGCCTACTCTTAAACCAATGAAAGTCCCGATCACGATCGCCTAGTCTAGCCCGGATAGTAGCGTAAATATATGACTAGTTTTGCATTTGAAACCAACTGCCAATGGAAAGGCGCAGGTAAACTGGGCGCAAACACATGACTATTTTTAGTCTGCATACAGGCTGATTACGAAACTCTTTTCTTAACAATTATCTACTGAAATTATTGAACTTGTTGCTTTTGGATTACGCTTACGCAACAATTTTGCTCTATAGAAATTTTTCGATTTTGTGTTTATGATTTCACAGTTTCAGTCGCTAACAGTTACCATGTTATGCTAAGCACGGCTAGGTATAAGGGCTCATTCAGGTGAATTCAAAAAATGAACGTATATTTAAATTATAAATACAGGACATGGACAAGTTTGATATCTATCGACACTTTGTAACTTGGGAAGATAATTAATACCAAGACGACACTTAAAACGCCATGCGCAGGTCGAATAAAATTTTATAGTTATGTATAAAGAGATCAAAATTCCTTAATACTAATTGGCTGCACTGTGAGTCTATAGTTCAAATTGGTGTTTACTTTGAGCGCCTACAATTGCCGTGTGGGCTGCGATGTTTGTTCTCGCTAGTTTTTGTGTCCATGTTTACTCGCTGGTGTCTACAGTCTAACAAGAGGTGCTACATGGTTTTAGCGGCTACAGATATTTACGAAATCTTCAATAACATGATTAACAGCTACCTAATACGTGGGACCTAACAAATCATATAGATATGAATCATATAGACTAATTACAGCTAAACAAAGTTAATATGATCGCAACTGCATTGTTGTGGTTGTACACATACCTTAGTAGCTTTAATTTATTATATTAGACGAATTACGCAGCGTTGATAGGCACTAGGCTTAGCACTCCAAGATAGATTGGTGAAGGTCGCGCGAAGTATGCGCTGTATGCGGGCAGCGCAGGACCGATTGGTTTGGAAGAGGCCTATACCCAACAGTGGGCGTCGCTTTATTAAATGAACCCATAGCCAGTCTTTTTAATGTACCAACTGCTGGGACACAGGCTTTCCTTATGAATGGGAGAATATTATATAGGCCATAACCCAACACGCTGGTCCAATGCGGATTCGTGGGTATTAATAACGACTGCAGATGCAGCCGGGACTAACGGCTTAACGAACGAACTTAAGGAGCTCGAGACATTTCTGGTCACCTATCCAATGACCAGCCTAAGCGAACATTGCTTAGTTTACGCAATCGCAGGCCGAGCGCGTTAAGCCACTGCGCCATCGAGCTCCTCCTCCGAGTTGGAGCTTTAAGTAAAGTCATTTAATTAACCTATTCACTAGTTTGCAAAGGGTCCACGAGTGTTGAATTAACACTTCAATGCCGCAAGCGAGCGCACCGCGTCTCAATGGTCATGCATGGCGCCGCGAACACTTGTATAACAAACATTCCAAAATTCTAATCTCACTTTATGGGAAAAACTCTTGCGAAACTGGGCTCTACACTTAATAATAGTAAATGTTTATTGCTAATTAATTTTTATTTAAACGTTATGTAAATGTTAGAAAAATGATTACAACCATAATTTATAGGTTTCAGAGTCTGCCCGTACTGCGGACTGAATTCATTTAAACAATTGCAATTGAACACTTGCAGTCAGCAATAGACTGTCGCTCATTCAAAATATAATTTCTGCATTGTTTGAAATGCAAAGTCTAATTCTGGACCCAAGGTGAAGCGTAATGTTAAATATTAGAGATTTTGCCATGCATACAGTGCAATGGAACGGTGGTGCAGTGTGTACGTGTTTTTGGTGAATGGCCAACTCACGTTCTTGTTGATAGGAGCCGCTCTCTCGCAGCTATGTGCACGAGTTCACTACTTTTCAATACGACACTTTCCCGTTAACACTAAATATCACTACAGTTTACACTACCAACACTGCCAACACTACGATAGTCATTCATAAATTCCCCAACACTAGGTACTTGAAGTTAAAACAGTACTAATTGCAATTGACTAGTTTTGGGTCTATCTCAAACACCAAATAACCCATTCATGTTCTCATTGTCAACGCAAATAATACACACAATTAACAGACCGCGCTTTATATTTGTAAAGCTCGCTTCTTTATCACACGCTGTAACCGCACGCCATGGAGCCAATTACTCAGAAATGTGAGCAAACAACCTGTTGACTATGAAAACAATTTTGTGTTATGAGTCACAGCAGTTCGTCTATTCCGCGAGGAGCGATGTGAACGGTGACCCCTCGGGCTCTTAACAGCGGATACTGGCGGTGAACTTGACCGCCCACATATAAGAGTACCTCACATAGCCCTAACATTGACCTCACTCACTGGAGATAGTTATAATAGTGACTTTGATAAACACACGTGTACACACAAGATATATTGAAGTACCTTCTATTCTGTTACTTGCAGTAGATCACAACAATTGGTGCCAAAAGAGACAGTGAGATGATTACTTTCGAAGACGTCTATTCACATCAATAAATAGGCGATTGCCGGTCCACATGTAATCGGGAACGCATTGTTCGGAGTCGCGTAACAAGCTTCTACCAGTATCGATCATTGTCATTCTTTTCACAAGAGACATTTCAAAAGCCCGCGCTATTTGCTGCAGCGCCTACCGCAACTTTCACAACCATTATCATGGTGGCTACTACACCGATAGCGGTTCCCGGCATCGCTAAGCTCGATATCGATTCTCGGATCGGTCCATTACATCGATTTACGAGACAAGATCTCGTGATGGTGACACGTCATAAATCTTGTTGCCAATTTCGCTGGAATTACAGTTCGGACACCCAAAACAAGGTTAAATATCTGAAACATGATCTTATTATCGATCGACGGATTCTAGTGCAAGCCGCGGCGTATCGATTACATCGCGTTAGAGCACACGTGATGATTACAAGTATCTTTTATAATATGTAATTATATTTAAAATTGTATTATACTATTAGAAGTTTTTATAGCTGTTATTAAAAAATATATCTGTTTTGATTTACATGCAACTATGTGTATCAAATCCACCATTAACTGCTATGTGCAGTTAATGTCAAAATAAATTACATGCCGTAAAGTAATAACAGCTACTCTTCAATTCATAGCAATTATCTAGCAATTATTTTGTGTAGATAATGTAAAGAGTTAATTCAAGAAACATTCCGAGTATTTTCAATAAAAACATGCGGTTATTGGATTAGTGAGAAGAGATAAGGGAATATCATATAACTAATTTATAAGTTAAGTGGTAGTCAGTTACCTTCGGGATGACTCTTATTAAGAGTTAAATAAACAACTAAAAGAGGTAATGATAAGTTGATATTAGTTAATTTATGTTAAATAATATTATAAATTTTTGATATTCAACCAAACACTATATATTAATTGATACAATTGTTTTTTGATGCTTTCAGTTAAACATAAATAATTATAATTAAATTAAAGGTAAACGGTATTAAAGTAACTATTTTACAGCTTCATGTTATGAGTCATTCTGATCTAATATTCAGGCCTGCAATATTCATCCTTATTGGTCCTTGGCTGTCTGTGATGTTTGCGTGTTAAAATAGGGATGGCGTCAGTTCACTCTTAAATTCCACTGAAATCTCGTTTTAAAGTCAATTGCGTCGATGTAAATATTACGTCCTTGTCAGGGCCACCATCTTTTGGGAACTGACTATGCAGTTTTCATAGTAATAGGATGAGAAAATGTTCAATGCTGTAAGTGGCAATGTTGGTTTTATTTCAATGTAAGATATTTAAAGCCTTATTTATACAGGTGAATTGGATAAATAAATAGAACTTACCAATACTGGACTTGGGCGCTTTGATATCTATCCACACAATTGTTCACATATTAATGACGTTTTCATGTTATTTTTTAAGCGGTCTACTTATAGATACAGCACAAAGAATGTGTAATGTTTAATATTTTACTAAGCTCAATGCACTCGTTTAATAGTTGCTTTTACTTAATTACAGATACCTATATTAGAAATTCAGCAAGTTAGCGCTGTGGATTCGAATTTTGATTTAATTTTGAGTACAAATGAGTCGCACTATTTATCATAAAGCTATAAAATCACATTTTCGAATAACTACAGCAGCCATCAGTATGCCCTATGAAAACAAGAAGCGCATAATATTATTGCAGTTGTTATATTGTTACGGATCGACGTAAAACCTTTTTTGTTAGCACAAGTTGTCAATTATATTTTATTTAAAACTAATGTCACTGTGTAAAAAAATTGAATAGTGAATTTTATGTTAGGCCTTGCTTGTGACTAAAATTGAATAAAACATTTACGAAACAGTTAAAAAGCTTTGCTTTTACATGTATCATAAATTTTATTTTTCCAACCACTATAATTTTTTGTATTATTATGCTAATTAAAATAGGTCAGACAACTTCTATTCATAACAAAAGTGCTTAAATGCCACTTACTTTGGGCTGGCTAGATGATAGGTGGGAGTGTAATATTGTGAAATATTGATTAATTGATTAATTTATTATTGGCGTTCTTGACAACCCTGCAACACCTATGGTAGGCACTTGTAATTATAGGTATTGCTCGGGGAAAGCTTTCGCGCGCGCCGGCGCCGTTAAACTCAAGCGCAATAAAGCTTCAAGGTTAACTTTCGCGGGCAGCTGCTTTACATTCAATTAAGTATTAAAAAAAATAGTTTTTTTATGTTGTTGTTATTTTTAGCATTATTCAAAATAACCATGAAATATATAATTTTACAATCTACTTAAATAAATAATATAAAGTTTTCTTTTGAAATCGCCATCGAGCGTGGATAACTATTAAGGTTGCTATTAAGGTTATGTACGTATTATATACTTAAGAAATTAAAAAATACAATTGACATTCATCCTCCAAATCGGATTCATCTTTTTAAGTTGATCAGATTTTCATTATGTATTAGACATTTATGCAATATATGTAATATATAATTACGTTTATATTATATGATTATGATATACATACATACATAAATCACGCCTATATCCCCGAAGGGGTAGGCAGAGGTGAACTAGCACCCACGTTTCGCTAAATATGTCAAGTCCCATGTAATAGGTGGCGAGCCTATTGCCATTTATCGGGCACAAAAGTCGCAGTACATTGCTAGCCTGGGTGGTATAAGAGGAACGCTGCTGCCCATTCCTAATCATATTTAGATTTATCCTTAGTCGCCTTGTACGACACCCACGGAAAAGATTTGGGGTGGTGACAATTGTATTCTATTCTGCCGTCACCACGCGGCATTATGATATATTATTATATAAAAAATTGTCTGTCATCTTGTATCCATAAGACAAGTGCTTTTTAATAGCGATCAAATTATTCAGGATGCATTCTTTTAGTTTTAATTTAATATAAAAGTTTTCCTACTTAAAATAAAAAATTACAGGCCCATTGAAATTTCCGTCGCAAAAAATCTATTATCACGACTTTTTGGTAATTTATACTATCAACAATACTCTTCTTGCTCTTATTGAATTATGGACGTTAAGAGGTTGAGTTTTCCCTGTTCAATTTAGCTGCGGGGCTGAGAATATGCTAATACATAATTATACAAGAATCCACTGGGCAGAATATCAGTATGGGGAGTGCGTACATTTGCAATTTTTTACGAATACTGTTCAGATTTACATTGGCCCTGAAGCAATGCATTCATGTGTGGGCCCTGGAAAGATGTTAGTGACTAATTGCCGCACTCAGAGACGTCAATTAACTTTAATGTGTAGGATAATTCAAAACTAGTCGCTATTCTTACCATAGACCCGGTGAGAATAGCGACTAGTTTTGAATTGTCCTTTTTTGACATTAAGTACCTACTTATTAACTGCCTTCTATGCTGGCCTGGGAGGGAACAAATAACGTAGAATAGGCCAGCCCCAACTCATCCCATGGGTTGGGGCGTAAAAGTCGACTAAGGGAGATTGCCCGGTGTAGACCAATAAGCACCTTGGGGCACCCGAATGGTGGAGGGCAAACCACCAACAACATCGTACCCAAAGAGGGTAGGTGTCAGGCAGGCGGCCGGCTTTAAAACCTAAGCCAAAACCTTGAGCAGTATGGATTGGAATGTTGTCATTCTAATCACTCTCTCCATTCATGGGTCTCTCGACATGGTCCATTCCGTCTCTTTTCTATACATTTATTCATCACTAGCACCTTTACGGTGGGATGGATGATATGAATCAAAAAGGAGTGGATGGCATGATGACATCTGACATATGAATGGAAGAGGAAACATACTGCGACGACCCCAGATAGACTGGGAACAGGGCAGGAAGAAGAAGAAGTACCTACTTATTAACGTTAATTGACGTTTCTGAGTGCGGCAGTTAGTAATGAAAGTATTTTCTTTAATAATAATTTGTGGCTAGCAGTTACGTCAAAATTATGCTCTACAACAATTATTACGTAGATGCTACTTATGTCACGTCATACATACATTATAACAGTTTTATTTAATAATTGGCTGCGACGAAGGTACGATAAGGCCGCAATAAAGCACGTCACGCGACTCCGCATATGAATGAGCCGTGATTCATTATGAATTATTTTTAGAGTGTTGTGGAACGCGTATAATTTACTACGAAACGATATGATTCTCACATAGCAAAAATGATCGGAACATTTATTAATAACTTAATAAAAATGAAATTATTATAACAATATGATTCTCACGCGCTTAATTACAATTGTTTGCCGGCGAATAATGTTTAATGCGTTCGTTCATGAATGAATATTTGCGATTACTAGTCTCATTTGGTGCCGCGTCGAGTTTTTTACTAGTATCACCCGCTGAGTAAATAATCTCATGGGGCGGCATTACCATAAGGTAGCCATAAACAAAGGGTAAATTTTTATTCATGCGCTATCGACTGGAGTCGTTTGCCCTGAAACGTTAAATAAAAATAAACCTCTGATCTATCCTATCTTGTTCGTATCATTTGAGGTATCCCTTGTTTTTTGTATACATTATTCATGTTTCTGCATTGTCTACGCGTCTGCAATTATTAAATTTATGCGTAAAGCCTTTAGGCAGATCACTACATTAATATATCCTCTGAGTCACCGTACAATCGAGGTTGTCCACTTGTGCTTATTTATCGGACTGCCGCCTATGCTGATCGATGGATTTCGGCATATAATAACCGAGCCGAATGGCAGACTATAAATAATTGCCCGCGATCAATCGTCTAAGTGACAGGTACGAAATGCCAGCCTCACCACTGTAACTTTTGTTTTGTAAAGCAATTGGTATTTGACAGGGAGTATCTCTATAAGTGGAACACTGTGGAAACAATTACGCTATTTTTAAAATGTAAACAACAAAAAGTTGCAAACTAATCAATGTATTTTTTTTGCTTGCTTATACTGAGAACATTACTATTTTTTGTATGTAATTATTGATATTTTCCAACTATAATAAGTTGGAGGAACTCATTTGGTTAGGTTGGTACCTTTTTGTATAGACGAGGATATATACACTATATTTTATTTTGTTTTAATTTGTGCATTCGATAAGAATTTAGGTCAATATGTCATCAATTGGGGAAATTTGGCCGGAATTTGTCTCAATCCTTAAATACTGTTGTTTTTGAACAGATAACCAAATTAATTGAATTGAATGATAGGACTGAACGGAATTTCTATATAATTTTATCTATTTAAAAGCATAACGTTTGATAGTTATATTTATATAATGTGATTCCATTAAGAAATGTATTTTATTCCATCTCCTTCACCGACTAACCTACTAAAATAGCATGTTAATTTAAATCTATAATAGCTCGAAGAAGAAGGTCCAAGTATCGAAAAAGATAATAAATTTATCCCGTATTATGAACGGCTCGTTTCTTATTAATGCACTTAGTTGTAACTCAGTGATACCATAATTGAATCGGTTCTAACCGATGTACTCAACCACATCAATAGCCGTGTCGCAATTACGATGGAGCCTCGGTTCGTATCTGCACGAATCATAATCGATCAAACAGATATAACGACTTCTAACTTACACATATGGTTGATTGGCCGTTGCATCTTTTAAATGGACTTACATAAATCACGCCTATATCCCCGAAGGGGTAGGCAGAGGTGAATTAACACCCACGTTTCGCCAATTATGATAGGTCCCATGTAATAAGTGGCGAGCCTATTACCATTTATCGGGCATGAAAAACGCAGTACAATGGTAGATGGTATAAAAGGAACACTGGTACCCATTTCTCATTACTTTTGAATTTAGTTTTACGAAATATGGGGTTGTTTGTATGTGGTTTTACTTCGGGGATAAATGGGAGTGTTTTAAGTATGTATCTATGTACTTTTCATCATCCTTAGTGAATTTGATTTTGTTCATTGGTGGCCAATAAAATTATTACTAGTATATTGAACTATGAGTCTAGGTTGATTTTTGTTAGTACCAAATTAGCCTATCCTGCAAAGAAAACGGCTCGATAACAAAAAATTTATAATTATAAAAATAAAATAATATTTACAACTTCTTTTTTTGTTATTAGATACATTTTAATTTAATTCGTATTTTCTTAGGCTAGCACTAATATTTAAGCTACCTGAGCAACCGTGCATATTTTTTGAATTTATCAAATTTACTTAGATAGATACAGATTCTAAATGAGATAATACACACATACATATTTGAGATAATTATTTCTAAAATACTATTCACAGATACCAATTATGCTTAGATAAAAACTAAATTCGATAAATAACGAGTTCATAGTTATTTACTGTCTGTTTCTTGATAGAATAAAAAAAAATATTTTTAATACTATATTCTTTTTTTTTTGTTACATTTCCTTATTAGCATGAACACTTTTATGATAATTAAATTGACGCTGAAGTAATTCACGATGATAAACGACATGCCTTCCGTCTTATATGGTCATAACTGGACGCGATTTTTCGTTGATAAATAACCGTCACTATAACGTGTAATGATGTTCAACATTTTAAGTGTTATTTAGTGTTTTTTCTTTGAGGTTATATTCTTTTTTTTTTGTAAATTTAATATGCTTAATTTAGCCTCATCAAAATATGTGAAATCCGACACGAAGGCAATTATTAACGACAAAACACGAATGTCAAAGGAGAGACTTCGATAAATTGTCGTTTGCTGACAAATTGAATTAGAGGTGATCTGAAGACCACACCAAAGAGGTTGTTTCGTGATTACGTAACTGTATGCGCGATAAATACTCCTCATAAGTCTGATTGTGGATTCCTATCACATTTAGAACACAAAGGTTGTTTGAAGCTGTGACATAATAAATTCATTAATTTTACGTGGATTCAGACTCGAACTCAAAATAGTTTATTTGCAATAAAGGCCGATAGAGCCCACAATGGCACGGGCATTCCATATGGATGGAAGAATATAGGGAGATTGGGCCAAAACCCACCACGCTGGCCCTGTGCGGGTTGGTAGGTTTTAAGGACCCACGGCTTAATGTGGCTTTCGAAACACGGAGTAACTCGAGATAATACATTTTTGATCACTCATCCAATTACCGACCTTAGCGAACATTGCTTAGTTTACGTAATCGCAGGCCAAGCGCGCTACGTCACTGCGCTAGCGAGCTCCTCCTGACATAGTAAACAAGACGCATATTTAACAGTGTATTATTTAATCACAGTTTCAGAGTCTTCAACATTTTCATTTTATAATCAGATCCTGTATTTTTCTAAATGCTATTTTGACCTACTTATAAAAAGTGTATAAAACAAAGCTTTGTACAAACAAAAGCTCATCGATTGTGGGAACTATACGCTATCTAGTAAGATGATACCAGGTGATAATATATACCTATATTTTCCAAGTCGTTATAAAATCAAATATTCTCACACACAAACACATTACAATGCATTGATGAAGATATACTACTCGTCTGAGCTTGTTATATTATTATGCACAAATTGACTTGACATTTAGTGTATTGTAAACCCTTTTATAGGTCCAAGCTGTCAGAGCGGATCTTTTTTATGTTCACAAGAGCAAGCCGCAGAATACAGTCTGTATTTCTTATACTTTTAAAGGCAAGTCAATTCATTACCCGTCGGTTCTTCACACAAAAGAAAATGGTATTGCTTTAGAATGATGGAGTTTCTACTACGCTGTATCTAAAATTACAACTAATAGCTGCCAAATGTGCCGACATAAAACTGTATTTATTACTGCCTGTGCTTTGAAACTGTCTAGGTTATGGAAGAATGCTCAAAACAATGAGGAATACTCTCGCTGCAGGTAAGCTCGGGAGATTGGGGGTAAAAACGGCCGACATCTTCAATTTAAGGCACATGATTTGTGACAGAAAGTGAGCGTGTGGCGTGCGAATGACGTGGTCTCACTTGTTTTCAAAAAGCCAATTTCAAGATGGATTACCCTTTGTTCACGTGCCCGCCCGGTGACGAGGTACTTACGACCGCCTTTTATTATACTGGCTTAATGTACTGCCGCTAAAATGCGGTAGCGTTTTATGCCAGATGCAAATTGCTTCGAGATAAACATAAACAAATTTTGCCCCACACTCCAACCCACACTACTAAAACTACAGATGTAAAGGCGCAAATAAGTACTGATATGACATGCATTCTATGCAAGTGAACGTCACGCTAGCGGCAGGTGACGTCTCATATATTTCCATGTTATGTTATTAAATTGAATGTATTATATGAAAACATAAGGGAATACTCTCTTGGGTATATTATATTCTTTGCCTCATTTGTCTCGTTATCTGCTCGCTTAAGGGGCAATAAGGAACTTAAAATCCCACCTCTCCCTTTGCATATTAGCAAGGCAGTATGCCCTTTGGGCCACCTTCCCCTTCTTCCTTTAGTTGTTAAGGGATTGTATTGTGTATTTAGGACTGTAGCTCAACTTGATTCTGTATATTCTTGACGGATAATCAGAAGTATTCATACATCTTTCGTTACTTAATGTTAGGTCCAAAACCAAGCTTATTCCCATGACTGTGGATTTTGCTAGATAATTCCCAAACAAGTAGGTCAACGACGCCACTGCCCATTCCCTGCCCTCGTATTATGTAAGCCGATTTCGATTACTTTGGCCTAGCCGTCTCTCTCACTCATTGAGAATAATAGCAAAGTGTGAGAGTGATGTGTAGAACAAAGCAACTGAAATCGGCTTACATAATACAGGTCGAATCTTTCAGTACGGCCCGAAGTTAGGTTTGGGTTAATTGTACCTATTTTATTTTCCTTCACCTCACGCGATATTATAAGTGAACAAAACACACGACACCTAAATAGAGTTTCTTTTCCAACAACATTGTCTCAAAGATCTAGTGGCTGAGTGAAGTATTTCATTTATCTCTCCAGGCATTTGTCACGTGTCGTTAGCACAGTTTCGCCAATTCGCGACGATACTGTGGACATGCGGTGATATTGCAACACATGGTTTGTTTAGTTGCGTGCTAAACAAACGAATAATAGCTTTCGCCACGGGTGCAGTTAGTGGCCCTCCACTTATAGAACACAGACAGTTAACAATGCACTTCGCGTGATTTCTATGACGCCCTCAATACAAATTCAATAATTTACTTACTTTTATTATTTGCAATGTTTTTCCTAATATTCATTTAGTATTTAAATAAAAATAATAGAATGATTATTACAATTTTAAATCTAGCGTATCATATTAAGAGCAGCCGTGGCAGTGACTATGACTTTCTCAGGAGAAAAAACAGGATTAAATCCGTGTCCGTCGTGGTAATCCCAATAAAATGGAAAAGGGAAATAATTATGACAGGGTGCTAAGCTAATGGCGTACTCTTTTGCTGTATTGCTTTTAAGATTACGCTAAGGATTCCGTAATCTTAAAAGCATATAACAAAATGATTTTTCGTACCAACTGCTCAAAGATGACGTATCTAGGTCAAGTAACCTCAACTTAAAGTTAGTAATTCTAGACCTGTACAAAACAGGGATATAATTTTGTACGAAATTTCATTGTATCCCTAGAGATATAATAATTAAGCCATCCACTTCCCTTTTGATTCATATTATCCATCACACTGGAAAGTGAAAAATGAATGTATAGAAAAGTTATGAAAGGGACCAAATAGACTACAAGACTATGGCTATTAGCGATGTGATAAATACACAAATTGAACTGATTCACAGAACGTACAACCTTTTGTTATTTTGTTTACAACAACAATTTCCGCCTAAGCTCTATCAATTTGATAAATCTGATCCAATTAATCCGCTATTGTTTCATTAATTTATTTTGCGATGTAAAACTGAGTCGACCTCGACCTATTTCTTAGATGCACGACACCTAATTTAGCTATTGGGGCCACCTCCAGTTCCATCCAATTAGATCGAAAGCAAGAAAGTTTATGATACTTACGTTTAGTGTATGAATGCTTGCTTGTTTTATGTGACATGTATTGCTCACTAAATAAACTTCCAAAATCCTCTATTATTACTTGAGTTTTATTAGTTGCAACAGTTCTTAAGTTCCACGTACACAATATATTAAACAAAAGCCTCATCTCGTCAGTTACAAGTAATTAATAATAATATGTTTTCCATGGGACTATTGATGGACTTTTATTACGAATTTAATAAGAAGAGCATTATATCATCCAGCTTCAACTAAATAATAAGAAAACTAGAAATTAGGCGCCTAATTTTCTAGTCTCGTTCTTATATAAAATATGCAACATTGGCAACCTAACGGCTAAGTAAATAATATGGAGTGATTTATACTTTTTATGGAGAAGATTTATTTGTTTTTCTCAAAGTCACCGAATATTTATTAGGTAATTTATTTTCGCTTAGCTGTTGTGTTCTATTTGGACGGCAATACGACGCAAGCTAAAATTTGTTTTATTGGTTTGCGTTATCTTTTTGGGCATTCACACAAAAGCTGCTCGGCGTTCGTCGCAGTGTGAAGTAAAAAGATAAGGTATCCATTCATTTAGAAATGTTATTAAATAATTGATAATATTTGTTTTTTTTTCTAACTTATTAATTTGATTTTTATTTCAACATTATATAAATGTTAGAAAAATTATCACAAAGCAATTTGTGGTTAGAAAAGGTTCAAAAAATTATAGTTTCGATGCTTTCTATATAACTTATTAAAATGAAATTAAAACCTGTTTCGAGGGCAATATAGTTTTAATAATTTTCTAACGAACATCAACTTTCGCATAAAATGTCAAATATTTTTGCTTCAAATATGTAGTTTTATAAAACTTAATAATACTGAACATTAATAAATAAACATTATTACTTTTAAGTAGTAAACTGATCATCATTAATTAAAAGACACATACCGCTTGAATCTATTAATAAAACGAAATATCTAAGAAATATGCAAATAAGGAAATCTCACGTAATGTTCACTCATAGCAATTACGTGAAATCATGTTGAATTACAGTGTGACTGATTGAACTGGATGTTTATTCGTTGACATTTAATTTGCCTACTAACCTTAGTCACCCTAAGGTGTAGGCACATATTGAATAACATTATTAATAACTATTAACATGATGTTCTTTAGTAAATTTTTTTACTAAGTAATTATTATTGGCGTCAATTAAAATTAAAACATTAATTATAAAAAAAATGATGTAATTACTTTTGTGTAAACATTTTAAAACGATCGTACCTTATAGTCAAACAATAAAAACCGCTATCAATAAATAAAATTATTTCAATAGAGCAAAATGTTTGTGATTCAAGTACACCAGATTACGTGAATAAATTCCACAAACTAATCGTAACCAAATCAAAGCGCGACGTTACACAGTTACACTTCCAAGAACTATCGAGTAATTGTGATGAATCACTATTGTAAAATGGCTACGTAGCAAGATTTGTAGTAACAATCGGGGAGAGCTAGCAGGAAAAGTACGAAAGATATTACCATATTTATTTGCTACACCGCACGATTATAAATCTTTCATAAAATGATGGCCGCAATTATCACGAGTCATGTAAAACGTTGTACAAACAAAAATATTTTGCATTTTTCTCATTCCGCTCTTTGTAAACGTAGACTACGTCTGGCAGGTGAAGGACATCTTGTAGACCGCAACGAAGTTTAATGTTACTTTCATTTGAGAGAATAACAATAATTGTTGATTGCAGACGGCGTCAGATAGAGTGACGCGAGGAATGTCAGTAAGCCTAAAAATAAACTTCGTTGTAAATAAAGCAGATATAATGGTATGTGGTTATTAATAAATCCTCTCTGATTATGATTGTTTTTTGGTCCACCCATTCACTATGACACGTTTTCTTGACAATTTAATGTGCCTCAAATAATAATTTAATATAAATTTTTCAAATTGTTTACATGTGGGTACATATAACATCAGATTCAGACACAAACACACGTACGCCTTATTCCTAACTTGTCAATGTTAAAACTTTCACAGCACTTTCTGTTCTTTCTGTTTCTGTTTCTTGTTTAGGTATAATTACTAATATATTATACACATTATTTGAGATCGGTGCAGTAGGACTGTTTTGGTTTCGCTAGGTTTTTATTGCTGGTCGCCTGGCCTGATATTTTCCTAAGGTACTCTATAAGTATAACGGATGTATTCTACTCAGTTGTGGTGACGACATACTGATGCTATATGTTTTAGGGGTCATAAGAGTATAGGCGACTCTGCAGTCATAATGAAAAATGCAGTAATTGAACATAATGCCTTTTTCATCGGTAACTATTTTTAAGCACTTGTAGATAGCAACAATTTTTCTATTTTAAATTGTAGTACCCGCTTATTTATTAGAAGTATATTAGGAAATAAAATGTTCCCAAATTCTTCATTAGGACGGGAGTTGACTGTGCTACAGTAAAACATTCAAACGCACAATGCAAGAGAAATTTACCCAAAACGAGTATACTGCATAAAAGTAGCAGTTTTATGGTTGAAATAGCTTAAATCCATCAAACGGATACATCCGCAAGCCCGGTTATCCATCCTTTAATTGGGTAGGGGGAAATTTTTGACCGCACCTGATCTGTCCCACTCGGATATGGATCCCATTTTATTTACAAGAGCAGCCGCTTTAGGCAGTATGATCGCTTTGAGCTTCTTTATCTTCAAAGCGATCATACTACCTACAGCCTACTGTGTATCAGTAGGTATCGTGTCAGAGAAGATACTATGATACGGACCATTAGTGTTGTAGTCATTTGCCTGTGATCCATGAGCGGCAACAACAAAGCGTTTCTTGTAGCACGATTAATGATCTACACTTCAATTTATGGCATCATTGACTTTATGTCATCGTAATCGTTAGTCCAGTTCCGACGATTGTTGTTTTACATAGGATTGTCATAAATTTACCTGACAATATGCAAAAAGGATTAAGTTGTATTGATCATTTGATGTCAGCGGCTGGATATGATGAATTAGCAGGCCATGAATCATTTATATTTGTTTGTATGTGATAATCAAATAGTGCTTGGCTTAGTTATCTGTACGTTTTGTCACTGTATGTTTAAACACTTTTGAAACACCTATGATAATGGAAAGTACTGTGATTATATCCGATAGTGCAAAGTAAGTACTTATGTATTAATATTGCACCATCGAGACGAATAGTATTCTGATATTTACTGTATTTTTATTATTATTATTTAAAAAAGATAAAGAGGTAAAAAAAATAAAAAATAAAATTATTGTCCCCATTTATGTCCCTATTTGTCATATACATACAATGTCCATATGTAATGTATTTATTTATTGTCCCCATAGACAATAATTTTATTATTAGAAATTTTTCCCAGGTGACCCAAAGTAGGTACGATAAATTAAATTCTTATCTGTCTCACTTTGTTTATGGTTTATATATAAAATTGACATTGACTCGATTGTCCGACTTAGGCATTAAACCCGTTTTGCGCCCAAAAGTTTTTTAATAATATTAATTCATTTTTCTTTTATTGCTCCATCATTGTTCATCGATTATCGCCTCTCAAGATCTAAAGTTTAGAACAATGTGTTTTGGTTTTAAAGTGACTTTCAAATGCGAATTTTAGATCTTTATGCTAAATAGGGAAAACGTATTTATATAAAACTTTTTTTTCAAATTCATGGTTACCTGGTATGCGTGTCTTTGTAGAAATGCCATATAAATTGAAAGTAAAGTTTGTTATAAGAATAATTCCTAATAAAACAGGTCATTATTATATCAGAAAATTTTCAGCATACCTGATACCTTTCCTATCCTTTTATTCGGAAATAAATGATTGATCAATTTGTCTTGAAAAAATAATCAAAGTATGAAATACACATACATAGTAGTCTCCTCAATTTTAGGCGAGATAATTATAACCGGCTTATAACAAAATGTTAGTAGTCTCAAACAGTAAAATAATTAGAACACTGATTATAAATCTAATATACGACAGTGGTGTAATTTATCTTAATATAATACTCATTCCTTGTTGTAACTTACATGGAATAATAATAATTCTGAAAAACCAGTGTGTTGACTACCTGTAAATATAAATAGACCTAGATTAATAATATTGCTTGCACTGTTGAATAAGTTAACGTTGGTTTGGTTCACAGTATAAAACAGTAACTTTTATTAAATGGGACACAACAATTAGCATAACTTATGACTTTATCACCCTTACACAAATCTAATTTAATTTTAAATTTCCACTAATTTGATTTTGCTTCCCAGTATATAATAGTTCTGTACTAATCTATCCGTAAAATATAAGAAATAAAAGAAAGGAATAACTTTAATAATGTTGAATGAACATTACAAAAAAAGCTTATGCTTTATTTCGGTTTATTAAAAGGGAAATGGAAATATTTATAAAGTAGTAATGGTTATTCAAAGCACATGTTACGCTCTAACTAAGATAAACAACGTTATCAAGTAATCTGCGAAGCGATAATGTACCAGAGGACATATTGACTCAATGCACATATTTCCTTATCAGGAACAACCTTGATTACGTATTCTAGAAAAGTGAGTTTAGTCAGCATTTTGATACTAATAATAATGAATATTTCTTACTCTGACATCTACCATTTAGCCCATATTAAGTAGCATAAGCACTTGAGTTATGAATACTAGAAGACGGACAAAAAATATACAAAATGAATTATATTTACGTAAATAACCATGTCTCAGGAACAAATACTTGTGTTTGCCACAAAATTTACCCGTACCAGCCCGGCTAGCATGACCACCGAAACTCGTTATGATATTGGCTATATTAACTGTTAAAAATCCAATGATTTTTTATAGTTCAAAGCGATAAATTGACATATCATATAGTGTTTCGTTGGTCATGCTAGCCGGGCAGGATTTTAACCTTTCCGAGGTAAGAATCCTGGTACGGGTAAATTTTGTGTCTCTCTTGGACGATAGTCAGCGACCTGACCATTAGCCCAAACTGACCGTAATGTTTATATTCTTCATACATACATACATACATAAATCACGCCTATATCCCCGAAGGGGTAGGTAGAGGTGAACTAGCACCCACGTTTCGCCAATTATGTTAGGTCCCATGTAATAGGGGGCGAGCCTATTGCCATTTATCGGGCACAAAAGTCGCAGTGCATTGCTATTGATAGGTGGTATAAGAGGAACGCTGCTGCCCATTCCTCATCATTGATTTATCCTTAGTCGCCTTGTACGACACCCACGGGAGAGATTTGGGGTGGTGACAATTGTATTCTACTCTGCCGTCACCACGCGGCAGATTCTATATTCTATTATATATTAATATACAGAATATATAGTCTATATTCTGAATATTAATATATAATAGGTTTCTTCTTAAATTATATATCAAATTACGAATTACTCAATAAATAATGTTCAACGTGCATAAGTATTGCCGACTGGTGCATGAAGTAACAACCGTGCATAAGTGAGACATAAATGGGCATTTAAACTACTTCTTAGTGTAATTACGATGATCAATCGATATTCAGGTTCTGCTTAATTAACTGCTTATGTAGTAATTAGGAAGGCTTACTCGCTTACTGAGGAGGTCGATAACGCATTGGATGGGTGATCAAAAATACTCGGGTTCCCGTGCTTCGGAAGACACGTTAAGCCATTGATCCCGGCTGCATCTGCAGTCTGCCAGCGTGGGGGGGTTATGCCCCATTCTCCCTGCAGGCTGGTGATGAATGAATATGCTTACTTCATGATAACGTAACGTAAAATATTTCGTGTATCTCACTGACAGGTTATAAAACAAAATATTCGACAATAAACAAATATTATATAATATTATTTATTTATTTATTTATTTATTTATTTATTTATTTATTTATTTATTTATTTATTTATTTATTTATTTATTTATTTATTTATTTATTTATTTATTTATTTATTTATTTATTTATTTATTTATTTATTTATTTATTTATTTAGTGTTATTTCTTATTAACATGCCTTTTGAATAACGATAGTCTTACTCTAATTGTATTGATTACACATGAAAAAATAATTTTAACACAGCCTTTAAAAATGGAATATTTTAGAAAATCAAATGAAGACTACATTAAAAATAGTACCTTATATTGATTTTACAAACACTTAAGAATAATAACGTCATGTTATATAAAATAGGTCTGTTATAGCACATTTTTCGGAAGTTTAATGAGGAAATAGTTCTCGTCATAATTCAACATAACTCATGCGTGAATACTGCAAAACCATAATACTGCCTCTTTTCTGAGGTTCTGGTAATTCTGTTTTTGTTATTGGACACGACTCAGTGCCGCACCGAAGACGTAAATCAATCAAAGTCAACAAACTTGTCTTTGGTGACAATCGGGCTATTGTCATGTGAGTACTCTTCGTCTTCGAGACTCGAGAGCATAAACAAAAGACGTCCTATTTGCCTAAGTTGGTCACAAGGGAACTCTTAGCCTTGACTATCTAGAATGTTTCAATTAGTCGATTTATAGGGAGGAGAGTGCAACATGACAAAAGCGATGACATATTTCACCCCGGAAACATAGTCTAATATTAATAATATTATGTTGTAAATATAATGTAAGACTTGGTTTGTGCGTTTTTATGCTTACCATAAAAATTGCTTAGTAAAAACTTCCTCGATCATTATATGTTATTAACTTAACTAAACTGAATTAATTAAAAAGACTAAGATTAGGATGTACCTATTGAATCTAAAAAAAAACAATTATCTGATTTTTTTGAGGAATGAAAACGTAATCGCTCGACGCAAGTACTCAAAAGCAAAATGTAGGCATTAGTCACGAGTAATGCCATTTTGCTTTTGAGTAGTATCGGCAGTTCATAATTCTCTTAAACTGCATTTGAAACCATTATTATATTTTCAAAAAAATAGCTTTGCAAACATTTATCGAGACTTTAATTGTAATTTCGCAAAATTAATTAAATTTTATTTATCAATTTGCCACTGCCTTGGAACAATTAAAATTTCAGCAGAATAATTATATTAGAGCAATTTTAATTAGAGATTACGGAAAACCCGTCCATATTATGACAAACCATGCGGGAGTTCCCAATATGGTAGGTAGGTGAACCACAAAAACAAGTGTGTAAATGATATACAATCATAGTTGTTACCCAGCCACGCCACGATTTTACCATACATTGCTCTCAGCTCTGAAATAATAGTCATACATAACACTGTCGATTAAGTCGCTTCAGCATAAGATATTTTTTGTTGAACAAGCGTAACGTTATGCTTATTATTCGTAACATTAAATGGAGCAAGTATTCTGCATAGTCGATGCGCATGGCAATCTGAATCTAGTACTAATTATAGCGCAGTAGTTTATCGTGAACGTGATACCTGATGCTGCTAATAAAATGCGCTTTGTATGTACATCTTTCAGCCACTATATCATTTAGTTTCTAATTATTGCAACTAGATTTTATAATTCCTTGTAGATAAACAACGACAATGAAACGGTTTCCTTATTGGTACCTATTTTAATGATTACTAATAAATTAATATTATTATGCCACATCCGTTTTATACTAACCACACGGTGACTTCACACATTTAGCAGGACGATTTAAAATAAAATTCGTAGAAAATTTAATTTAAATTAAGGGCGCATTGGTTAATAATTTAATTTTCTTTGTTGTTTACTAATTAGCAATTAGAAGAGAAGAGACTTTTAACAATTCGGCTAGTTTTGTGGATATCTTTTCATCATCATCATCATCAATCAAGATTTTTACTTTAGGACGCTATAATTGATTGGAAACTCAAAACTAATATCATCGTGGTCTCATGCCAACTTTGTCAAATGTGTACCCTAGAGTAAGCCTGTTCAACATATATTAAGACACACTTGCAATTGCGCGACTCGTTGGACAAGTGTATCGCTTTTAAAAAGGCTGCATTCTCATCCGACAGCTGACTTAATTGAAATATTGCAGCTAACCTGTTTTTAGAAAGTTTTGGATGCATGCCAACATCTGCTTATAAGTACCGGATCAAACATTTAGTTCAATCCCCGAGGTCAAGGTCAAGTGGTTTGGTCGACAGTGTTTAAATGTGTTTGAGTGGACTAGGGTGTGCAGTTTTTGAACTCGCATACCAATTAGGTCCCATGTAACGGCGCGCGAACATTTTCACATCTATTGGGGACGTAAATAGCAAAATATTGCTATAAAATATAATAAGATTAAATATAAATTATATTATAAAATAATTAAATTCTATGTTTCTAATAGTCCTTTTTAAAAAGTTTTTTATTTTAGAAAATACAGTTTTGTTTCAGTTTTATATATTTATAATTATTTTTCACTTAGTTTCTGCGTAACGAATGTAACTGAAATAGGTTCCTCTTCTCACTCTTAACATGAAGCTTTCCTTACAAAACTATCTTTTAGTTTTAATTAAACACTCACGTGAATCGTAATTCATAATTGATTATGATTATAAACGACTAATAAACCATTACTACCGTTTGCAGTCGTAAATTATACAGTGCTCCGGATGCATTTCAAAGTATGTTTGCAATAAAACGCGTCTAACTTAGAATATAATTTGGAGAGTTTACAATTAATGCCGTGGGGTGCCGATACAATTGTCACCACCCCCATATCTCCCGTGGGTATGGTACAAGGCGATTAAGGTTAAAGACAGCGATGAATAAAGGGCAGTAACGTTCCTCTTATTGCACCTAGAAATATACTGCGAGTTTCGTGACCGTTAGATGACAATATAGGTTCGCCCCCATTACATGGAATGAATGGAATCTGACGAATCGTGAGTATTAATTCACCTCTGCCAACCTCTTCGGGGATAAATAATCGTGATTTAAGCATTTATCTATCATTAATGGACGATTAATTACGATTGTTTAGCAACATTACTATACATCATCCTTTGCCTACACGTTGGCATCTGAACTAATGTTTCCCGTTCCGTGGTATGCACATGTTTACTTCTTGCTATTAATTTTCTGTGTACAGTTGGAGTCATACGTTTAGAGACACTAATTTAGAAACATCCATAGTATCTATTATTTTATATGAGGAGTTCAGTAGCTCACTGCCGCACTCAGAGACGTCAAATAACTTTAATGAGTACCTAATGTCAAAAAATTTCAATTAAATCTAGACCATAGACCCGGTAAGAATAGCGACTAGTTTTGAATTGTCATTTTTTGACATTAATTTTATTTAATTTTTATTTTATAATATTTGGGAATCTTACAGCTAGTTACAGATTTGACCAACTTATAAACTAAAAAAGGCCAATTACAAGCGCGCTCGGCCTGCAATTGCGTAAAGTAAGTAATATTTGCTATGGCCAGTCGTTGGTTGGGTGACCAAATATTTTTTTCGAGTTCTTGCGTGTTTCAGAAGGCACTTTAAGCTGTAGGTCCTGGCTGACTAATTGACGAAACGTGTGTGCTAATTCACCTCTGCCTACCCCTTCGGGGATATAGGCGTCATTAATGCATGTAAGTAACATTTAGACCGGCATCTACAGTTAGGTAGTTAACATTGGAAGCAAACAAAAGTGTTTACAAATTTGTAAGAGAAACAAAACTGTGTCAGTAATCCTAGACCTTGGCCGAGTAATAACTCGTCTGGAATTCTGTTTATGTTACATTAGCATACATACGTATATCAATTATGTTTTTATGACTTTTATATTTTTATGACTTTATCTAAACGGTTGCTGGTAATTTTATGAAAAATATACACTAAAGACAATCCGAGCCGTCCGATGCAATATATGTAGGTAGCAGAATACAATTTTATTGTCACTACCCTCGACATGTCCCGCGGGTGTCGTACAAAGCGACTAAGGGTCAAGTCAGCGATGAGTAATGTGGAATAGTTTACATTATAATACCTAGCAACATATATAGCTGGAAAGATAGCAATATGCTCGACCCCTATTATATGGGACTTGGGAGTCAGGGCCTACCACTTCAGAGTTAAATTGGCATGAAATATGTACGTATACGACTAACCTGCTGGTTATTTTATGAAAAATATACATCTAAAACAATCCTGCGAGTCGTGACCGAGTGTCGTCAATATATTTCTTTTGCCCTTCACGACGCCTGCATTATATAAATGTCACGACAGTGCAACATCTCTCAAAGTGTACAGAGCTACCTACTCCGGCCAGTTGCGGAGTCAACATCTTCTTATAGTGATTGCGTCATTTTGCCCGCATCAATGAATGTTCGCTTCAGCACCGGCACTTCTCCAATTGTCTAGATTCTCAGACGCGATTCCAACAAGTACCTATCTGGCCAATCGACAAAGCTCAAACCTTCGGCTTGGACGTCGGGAGCTATAAAGTCGCAAGTTGATGTTTTAAACGTCACATCGTTCGTTCCTTTATTGGAGCTTAATCTTTTTAACTGCTGCAGTGAAAAATGCGGGTGATTTAAGTCGGCGAGTATTCCGCTGCATCTACATTATCGGCTGTCGTGACGCCTTTCTCGAAATCTTCACCGGTCACGTTTATTTTGGGAGGCAAACATTACATACACAGTGTCAGCGTGACCGATACAAACGTAGTCGTAACGTTTAATGGACATGCATATTACGTTGCATAGTCTTGTTACGGTGCACGCAATATTTTGTACAGATACCTACTTAAGAAAATATGATTTTTTTTTTCAATAATTTTATTACTGTGCTTTTTATGTCAAAATTCACTTTAAATTTAATTTTGATGGTTTAGGAAGGATGTAAACCATTTACTTAGTTCTAGTACGGACTATACTCATTTATAATCCGGTCATGGTGTGTATAACGCCAAGGATATTTGTTTGAAAATAAAAGGATAAGAACGTTTCCATTCGCCAATGCTAATGTCAATATAAACATTGGACGACTATCCATTATAAATAGTGATACGTCAGTCATTGACTACAGAAAGTCATTGACTACTTCCTCACTTCCTCTGGGTGGTGGATCTTATATGGTTTATTTATTATCATAATAACATTGCATATTTCGTGTCATCTTTTCTATAATTTTCTAAGCTAGCATTTGTTCTGGGTTTTCATGTTATCGACCTTGCAGCACTGGGTCAGGTGAGAAATATTACTATCTTCTTAAATCTAATTGATTTGATCATTTAAATAAACGAAATGCGTGTTGAGTATATTTTTTCTGCAGTAATAAGTAATGAGAAAATAAACCTATAAAGTATGTTTGTCTTAACTATCATGGCATTTTGTAGGTCAATTTAAATTCTTATTTTATTAAAAATTTATAGTATTATGTTTAGTTAATTTCTCACCGAAACACAATTGAATACAATATAATTTCCATCTCATAGCGGCCAGTCCTATCAATGGAGGATTAGAGTGATTATTTCGTTCATTCAAACAAGATTAATTATCTTTTTATAAAGACAGACGAGTAGCTTTCTGACTGCTCAGCTTTAAAATGCAATAAATTATTCAGGTAGGCACAGTATATGTGACTTAATCTTAAGGTCGAGATATAAATAAAAGTTTCATGTTTGTTGTTGTAATGGCAGTGGTTTTGTACCGACGTGTTTCATTGCTCCCAATTTATGTTGTTTGCGACATAAAAACCAGCGGATGTTTCAGATTCATTGCACTGATGTCTTTAGTCTGATAACTGACAAGATTTTAACAGGTAGGTACCTAGGTAGGTACCGCGTTTGTAATATTACTGAGAACGTGACTTTACTTTAGTTAAAAAAAACTCTTTAATTTTAAATTCATCCTCATTGTCCGCTAATGCTAATACAAACACGGGAATATTTAACATAAAGTTACAGTAAATAAATAATTTATACTCGTTGAAAATTAATTAGATAATAAGATTAACTTAATAAAATTTACTGCAACTAACTGTCCCACAACATAATAGATATACGCTGTCTATGACCATCCAAACATTTTGATTGTTTTGAAAAACTTTTAAATAACACCTGACTAATATAACCGGTAAATAAAACACAAAGCTCAAATATTAAATGTTCTCTAATTTTACACTACCTATAATCGGTTTATATTTTTGGCAAACATAAACGTTCCTTTGTTTGAAAGCGATCGTTAAGAGCCTGCCCTATAACCCTGTGATCAGGAATTATGCTTAAACCTCTTTTTCCTTTTGTCACCACAAGGTTAGAGAGCATGTTTTTGAAGGTCAGTTAATATTAAACCTCTTGTGCGTGCGGACTTTTTCGAGAATGTTAAAGACATCCATAATTCCAAAATTATGGTGTCCACAAACATCGTCTGTATTATTTTATCGTAGCTACTTAATAAATACCTATAAAAATCTACCCGGAGAAATAAAAAGGACGTCGAATCACCGATATTGGAAAACGTATACATGTCTGTTTTTTTACGCGTGTTTGGTTTATGTGAAGAATAACAGCAAAACTAAACGATGGTCACACAATCGAAATAAGTTTTAACAAGAATGAACAATAATTAATTTTCAATGTAACGACCACGACATCATGTAACCACAAAGTTAATTATGATGAAAACATATAAAATCAGTAGGTATAGGTATTTATAATTTTATATAGGTACGTTTATCCAAAAAGTAGTAATTTTATTCTATACTGTCCTGTTCTAAAACATCGAGCTAGGGATAACGACTCATTTTCTAGGATATTTAATAAATTTTAATAATTTGGAAAAATACTTAGTCAAATAGATTCATATTTCATACTTGCTGACCCGGCATACGTTGTTATGCCATATAAATTATCCCGTAGCGATGATTACGATATGGTTGCCATGGTTACGTCAAATGTTTGACAGGAAAGCAGTTTATATGAGAAAATAAAATTGTTGTTTTTACTATTTTCGTCCCATTGCTGCCTTGCCTGGCCCAAGATTATCATTTCAAAACCAAAATCAGCTAAATTGGCCCAGCCGTTCTCGAGTTTTAGTTAACATTAGAATAATCATATCTATATTATTATTATATAGCTGAAGAGTTTGTTTGGTTGGTTGAACGCGCAAATCTCAGACACTACTGACTTAAATTGAAAAAATATTTTGTGTTGAAAAGTCCATCTATCGGGAAAGGCTATATGTATAATAAATAACCGACATTAACACGAGCGAAGCCGCGGGCGACTACTAGTGAGTAATATTGCGTGAGCGTAACTGAAAACGATTGGTAATTCGTTAGGTACTCACTAAAAGTGTTCTTGCGCCCGCCCGTTTTGTTTATTTCCTCAGATGCACAGATGCATAACATTCCGATAGTGCGTCTGAGATATTTCTTGTTATCTTCGGCGCAATACTACATGACATATACAAACAGCTACGCTACCGAGAAACTGACCATCTACCCTGATCTATTGCTCTTTACTACACCCAGAAGTTCTGTAATTTATATCGCTAAAACACGTTAATTACACGATTTATGCATAATGCAGTTTCAGTTAATCTGTGTATTTAACTATAAGAAATGTAATATGATTAGCCAAACAATTTTTGTCTGACTGACTTATGGATCAGCATTAACAGAGCACAAGTAACAAAATAGCTCGCGTTAGCGTAATTGTACAGATAAGACAGATACATTTTAATGTCCTGTCAACTTTATTATATTGTTTTAGAACACATTAGTATATTTTTTGATTGAAATCATATCGATGGAGTGGTAAAAGTTCAAATAAATCCAATTCTTATTTCTAGAGCTATACTTCTCAAGCAGTTAGTTGTGTTAATAAATAAAAGGTATTGGTTGTGTTAATAGCATAATTAATAGTTACATAATTAATAGCAAAATAACACGTAACAACACTTCGAGTTTCTACTGTCAAACTTCCAATTATTCACTATAGATTCAAAATCAATAAAAAATAACAATTTTGTTCAGACTGAGGCACTGTTGACTGTACTACAGACTTAAGTCAAGATTTATCACAGTATGAATCGACACACTCTAGTAACCCTAAAAGGATAAGAAACCGTGAAATTTTAATAGCGCAACAGGATATTGGCTGGCGCCTGCAGTTCGAATCCGCTTATTTACGCTTGCTTACGTGGGCGAGCAATTGTCGCTCCAAAGATAAACGCTTGAGATGACCCCAGGCAAATAGGAAACACCACAATTCATCTGAGAAAGTTCGACGTGCGCAACTTAAAGGCAGTTCCCGCGCGCACTCTAAGAGCCCATACAAGCTAATATACCTAATGATATAATGTTAATATAGCTTTAAAATTTATTGAACTCATAGAAGCAGTTTCCAGGTGTAAATGTCTGCACTCTAATAAATTTAAACCTCATACGGCTTATAGTCGTAATTTGCTGAAATGGTTCGTGTCCCATTTTGGTCTTCATCGGGATCGGTCGTGCTTATGACACAATCACGCCGTTAAGACGAGACCAAAACTATTATTATGTAATGAGGTCAATAGTACCATGCACTCACAGCTTTACATTTTAACTGTCCATAAAAAGGTGAAGGGGCATAATTGAGCGTATTGTCGTGCTTGTTTCTCGAGGTAATGACAATGTGTTACCTGAATAAAAATTGGGGATTAACGCCTTTTAAAATAATGCCGCCTATTGAAGGATTATTTAATGTCATTACACATATTATATACACACTGCTGGGAGACAGATCGTCCCTATGGATGGTAGAATATAAAATAAAATGTTTAGGTCACCCATCCAATGACCAACCTTAGCAAATACTGTGTAGTATACGGAATCACTAATGACTAAGTCAAATTCCTAAGTCATTATACCGAAATTCTGGATATATTTAGTAAAAAGACAATACTAATTGATTATTTCAGAAGCTACTTTTGTTGAAATAACTATTTATGGTTTATAAGTTGAATAATTGTTAATTATTATAAAATACATTATTAAATGACATTATTACAGTACTCATGCTTCCCTAACACATACAACAGGTGTATTAAAAAATTACTTTGTTCGCTTTGACAACAGCGTTCATTAGATCCTTGAGCTCATTGTTTTGATTCCGGCGACACGTAACGCGAGCGCATTGCACTTGCGGCGGACAGCCTACGCTTGACCGCTCTCAAACTCGACGCGACATTATAATACCTTCTTCTGCATAAACAGAACGTTATTTCCCCAATATTATCTCACAAATTATGCTGTTCAAGCCATCTAACATTAATGCAGCGGGTCAATAACCATTCAACTTTGACGACTTTCATTCATTCTTCTTGTTTACGATGGAGAACTCGATCGGTCACCGCTGGCGCCTCGAATAAAGATAGCTATTTTATTAACAAAATATCCCGATTCGTGGTATTTCTCTTAACTCGATCGTAAACATTTTACGGATTTCATGTTGCAACATTGCGTAGTAGTCTAATCGGGTTGGCTTCTATCTCGATTGACGTGAACTTGGCCCTTGAATAGCACTAGGTCAACTGAACGGTCTCCCTGTTATTGTTCACGGACATACCAGCTATTACTGATAGAGTGAACCAATTATTAGTGGGCTACAATAGGCGGATATGTGCGCAATGCATTTACGAGCGCGGCCTTTAGACAGATCTACATGAAGATAGCGACCTGGAGCATTCCAACGGGATTAAGGAGCAATCAGACCGGCTGCAGCTGCGCGGCCGGGCACCAATCTGTGGAACTGATTACGCTTCAAGCGAGATACGAAACGTTTACAATAATGTAAAATATCACCGCTTCAACTCATTTCACGGACAACTCAAATGTCGTATTAACTATAGAAATTTTGTTGATGTAACTTTTTATTGTATTTTGAATAATGAAGTGGGTATCATGTTTTGTAGGTATTCTTCATTCCTCGTCACCTAAAGGCGTGCATGATAATTAGTACGTAGACAGAGGCGCATTATTACATATTAAGTCAATACCAAATAAATTATATTGTAATATTATTAAAAGTTTTAAATGAGATCACAGTTTCCAACTTAATTTTGTGGTTAATACTTACTACAATTCTGCTATTTCAATAATATATTAATGCGAAACTAACCTTCGAGTACTTGAACTGAATGAAATTATAAGTGTTATTTTAAATTATTATATCCTCAATTTGCTTCGCTATCTCGTCTAACCGTCACATCGCCAAAGTGTAGTCAGCGATTCATACCGCCTGGGTATACGAAGTGTAGCCGACGATCACATGTAATTTAATAAAATATATCTATGTATAAATCACAGTGGTGGCGCTGGGATCCGAGGCTGGACGTGATTAACTTCTTCCGTGTGCAGGGTCAACAAGGGGGTCACGGTTTGACACCGGGCCTTGCGGGAATGGCTTTCTAACAATCATGTTATCTAACAACGTAATAAGTACTAGGTACACGTTACCGCTGTAATAAAAAGACGTGGAAACGTGTTTACGGCGGAAATACACGGTGTCATGATATAAATATTAAATAAAAAAAACATACGGTACGAATTGAGTAACCGCCTCCGGTTTTTAATCAGTTAATAAAATAAATAAATATGTTTAAAAATATTAAAATATACTACACCAACTTATAAACAACCATGGCTCGATAACAAATGTCTGTGTTCATCACACAAATATTTGCCCCTACCAAGGTTCGAACCAGGGACCTCTTGGCCAATAGCCAGCGATCCAACCTAACCATTCGACCAAACCGGCCGACATATTATTGTATGTCAGTGTTATTAGTGTTGTCTTTTGTTTTCTTACTGTGATAGACGGCTTGTTTTGACGTAAAATATGGTCTAAAAACAGTCTCCTCGTTTGATGTCCCATTACATCCCCACCAAATTGTTTTCTACGCGCAATACGCGATAACAGCGCGTCCATTATACAATAAAATCATTTGATTAATCTATAGAGCGGAGTGGGTCCTGTCACGCTCAGACTAACAGCGGACTTCCTTTGCCACCGGTCTACTACGCTTGGGGAGCCACTTCAAATAACTAGTCCGTGCCAAGTTAACTTAATCCAGAACTTTCCCGCTCGACTATCGAACATAACCTTCACAACGGTTTAGTTTGAACAACTTTTCAAGCTTAACCGTTTTCTCCTTCATTGGTATTAGCTTATTAAGTATCTATAGTATAATACTGAGCAGTTATAAAGTAATTATCTGTAATCTCGTGTAAAATATTAACAGTAAAACCTAAAAGTAAAGTGGCTAATTATCGGCATTATTTATGGAAGAACATAGGAATGGCATGTATGTATTAGGCTGAAAAAAATAAACTGTGATTGGAACCTGCCAAATAAAGTTAAAGCAATAAGGATTTAAACTTTTTATTGCTACTAAAAAAATCGTTAAATTTGAATCTAGCTTGAACAATATGAAAAAAAGTTTTGAAAACGTTCCCGTATCTACACGTAATCTACACAATGTGACTAAAAAAGTTACGGACATGAATAATGGACGTGGAAGTAGAGGAAGACCACTGACAAGACGGATGGATGGTGTGAGGTACCATATGAAGGTGATGGTCGTTGATGAGGAGATGACGAATGACAGAAGAGAGTGGAGAAAGAGGACATACTCGTACTGCGACGACACAAAAGGATAGCATACGGGCAGGGTGATGGTGATGATGATGATTATATTTGCCCACTAAACTATTTTATACGTTATGCTATTGCTACTATTTTATTCATCTTGCTTACCTACATCCAATAGTTTGAGTTGACACGACACGACTTCAGTTAACTTTTTGGGGAACACCCGATTTAGATTTTATACATAGGTAGAACGTAGAATGGAACGCGCAAATCTGACATAAACTCGGCGATATCTCAAACAAACAAAATACATACATTTTCCTGTCATATGATCCGTCTTTAACTTACGCAACTGTAGAATATCACCTGCGTATTTGGCTATAATATTAACGATAATGTTTAACAATGATGCAGTGATACATAACCCGTAACGTCTAGCTCATCGCTGAATTTAAATCAGACCAAATTGATATAGAATCAACTCAAATCAAATCAATTGACTCTGTTTCATAATAATATGTTGTAGGCCGTCTACACTGTAGTTTAATTCTCGTATTATACAAGAATGCATAACAAGCTGCCCGTTTATAGGCATTCGGCTTAGCGCTGTGCCAAGTACCTGAAAGAACTCTAATAAAACGCTAACTATGTTTACAGAACGTGTCACATTAGATATGTACAGGTAATAGCAGGCCGAAGATGTCACTGTAAACGCAGTAAGAAGTTCTATTCCATGCGCAACAAGAGTTAGAATAGTGATAAAGGTGCAATAATTCCAAGCACATTAGACTATCCATGTATGTATCGAATATACTTCTAAATTCAACTTTTAAAAGACCATTTTAACCAAATTTAAGCTTTTCCATTCGATTCTTAAATATATTCAACACAAATAATATCCGCCGTTTTATCTTTAACAACCCATTGAATACGTAAGACTTACTACTAATCTTATTACAATGTATGACATGGTAATAGTATTTTGAAGACGAAGTGTATTGTGTCGGACCATAAATCAAATCTAATGGAGTTATTTTTATGTCTAGTTCCAGTTGACGATAATAGTTTCACAAATACTTTAAAGGTAGTAAATCTATACATTTTTTTAACAAATAATTTAGTTCATATAACTAATGACACAACTGTCATCAAGCCCAATTTTGTTTTTAATTGTGTTCAAGATTAATGACGTGAATACGAGATGAAGGATATTTCACACATTTAGGCTTTTTTAAATTTTACATTAGACGATTTGGACAAGATGCTTTCGATCACCAATGTTATAGGTAACTTCGAATATAATAGTTTTATTTCGATGTATAACATAGGTTTTTCTAATCTCCATATTATGCTTAGAGTTTAGAGAAACGTTATTTCGGCAAGCATCGCGTTTAATCCTATCAAACTAGTTGCCCCCCAATCATTCAAATCAATTTTCATGCCTGTTCTAAATAATTTGACCGTAAAGTAAGAACCAAAAGGACATTATGTGAAGATTATTATCCCAATTCATAGAACCTCATAGTCAACATCGAGCTCATGTCCTTATTAATGTTTCTTAGAAAATACACGTAATAGATATATTTAGCAGGTTAACCTTTACCTAGTAATTGAATTTACAGCACACGCAAATGTGAACTAACTGAACCAGTGCCAACTGCCTGGGAACTATTAAAAAGACAACACACACTATTTAGGTACAAAGAAAATCAGTAATAATTATCATCATCGGAAACAATATTTGTACATGTTATTTTAGACTGTCTCGCCCAAGAGGTCCCAGGTTCGGAACCTGGTAAGATTTTATTTCTGTTTGCGATGAACACATGCATTTGTTCTCTAGTTATGGTTGTTTATATATCTATGTAGTATCTATAATCTATATTATATATATCATTATTATGTACCTATATTAAAATTGGTCCTTTATCTAGTATCCATAAAATTAGTGCTTGCGCTGCTTATTTTGGGTGTGAAGTAAGAGGAATTGTAAGAAACATTTGATCAGACAAAGTAATCATTGGCTACCGCAGGTGATTTAATTAGGTATCTTTAGGTGTTTTAATTAATCACTATAATTAAAAATTTTATTCACAATACTCGATAAGTAGAATATAGGTTTTATAAGTCGTTTTTTACAATATTGTAATGGGATTTAATAATAAATTATAATATAATTCTAAAACATTCTATTATTAAATGGTGAAGTTCATTAAATAGTTATGTGACCTAAGAAAATATATGTACCAGAAACTAGGCTGTAGTTTTTTTTTTTAATTTATTGAGAAATATCTGAAAGAACCATAAATATAAATGAGTATGGGATACGTGGGCAAATTTTCGAATATAAAATAAACAATATTCTCTACAACAAAACAAGGCACAAACCCAAAACTTCTAGGTTTAATTTCAGACCTACTAACCAGTCATTAGCGGTGGGCTAATTGTTTAATTACCATTATTTCAATTGATCATAAGGAAATAAAATTCGACTAAATTCTTACACTAAAATGGTGAATGTTTGTGTAATGTTTCTTCAAATATTTACCAGAACATTATGTGTAACCAGAAACCTATGCTAGCATTACAAATGCATGCTACAATTTATTATTCATTTGTGTAAACAACACCATATTTCCACAATAACGTACCTAACTTCTTTCGGATTTTTCACGTGTTTTATTCAAGTGCGTTGCAACTATATACTATGAATGTGCAAGTAACATTGTTATTGAACTTGCAAAGGAAACACACGAAAAGCACTATCGATAAACATGAAATGTAATTGAATCTATTAACGATAGCAACGAAACGGTAGCGTTACATCTAGGTTAGACGTGAGTAAACAAATGCACCTGCACTCGTGGGCCTCAGCTAATCTCGAAATCGAGCACATTCACTGCAAGCACTTAATTCTGTCTCAGTTATTGTTCGAGTTTTCGTCGGCTCAATGTTGGATTGATCGAAACTTTATCGTGTAAGTCACGCGGAATGCCGGTGCGGTGTGTGGCGCGACACGCGTTCCCCGTAGCGAGCAATCAGTAACTGAATGCCAGGCCGGGCCAAAGCTGTTATTATGCGCCCACCGATGGCTTCGACAACACGTGGGCATGATCCAACGTCAAGTTACCGCCGGTGTGGTTATCGGTGCATCGCCGGTAAAAGCTCATGATTCATCAGATTTAGGTTTCGCGCGTGATATCATCGAATTATGCGCCTAAAGCAAACATTGCGCCACTTGTGCTGATGAGGATCAAATGCAAACTTAGCCGGGCTGCGTGCCGATGCTGTTTGTCATTCTAGTATTACAATGCACCCTAGCGCATTGTCTTATCTACTCTTTGAGTAAACATATTTTTGATTAGTAAAAGTTTTACAATTTATACTCAAATATCTTAAATACCAAATTCAATCACCTTTCACTAACGAAAAAAACACCGAAACACCCGATTCAAACCCTTTCACTGTAAGACTAACTCCGCACTTAAACTATAGTAAT
This sequence comes from Cataclysta lemnata, assembly GCA_963931975.1. Taxonomy (NCBI): domain Eukaryota; kingdom Metazoa; phylum Arthropoda; class Insecta; order Lepidoptera; family Crambidae; genus Cataclysta; species Cataclysta lemnata. Next base: position 7,869,131 of record OZ008343.1, read on the forward strand.
GTTTATCATCACTAGCCCTTTTAATGTCCCCACTGCTGGGGAGATTGGGCCATCATAACCCACTTGGCCCAGTGCGGGTTGGCGGGTATTAAGACTGCAGATGCAGTCAGGACCTACGGCTTAACGTGCCTTCCGAAGCACGGAGGAACTCTACATCCAATGACCTGCCTTAGTCAAACATTGCTTAGTTTACAAAATCTCGTCTATTAGTAATATATTTTTAGGTCCTATGGACCAAAAAAAACCCAAAATATATTACTAATTTACTGACGAATATGGCGTCAAACATTAAATTATATTTCATAAAGTGCTTAAATATAAAACTCAATCGAAACGTTTTGAAAATCACTGCATTCACATTATGAAAATTGTTATCATAATTTATTTTTATGTAAATAGGTACGTTAAGATATTTATTTTTAAATACATAAATAATTTCTTGTAATATTAAAATTCAAGAGAATAACTTATAAAAAAATTCTAATAATTCAAAGATTGATTAGATAATTCAATAATATCTAACAAAATAAACGGACCATTTATTCTTCTTCTTTTGCTTTGTAATATTTTTTCTTGCATTTATCAGAATGTTTCTTTTAATTATCTTAAACTAAATAAAAATCGAGTCAAGATTGTGCCCTAGTAATTTTTACTTAAAATACTTAAATTACTAATTTTTTGACTAAATTTTAGAGAAGTAGTTATAAAAATATGTACTTCTTTTCTAATTAACACCCCTTACTGCATATTCGTTTCTAAATGGAAATTTTAACGCTATTTCTTTTTATCTTTTAACTGTTTATGACTATACACAACAAACACGAATAATTTCAACGCATTCTTCTGATCTTTTCTAACAGAATTTCCCCAAGGTTCATACAATGTACACAGGATCTGACGTCGATCTGTAAGCTGAAATCATCCAGTCTCAAAATATTTGGCTTTAGCAAACAGTGTGTGAAAACCATTACCTACAAAGAATGGTGAGCATTCTTAGAATTCTTGCAGTAATATGATCGCGTCCTTACGTCAGGTCTACAGTCAAAACATCGTAGAAAGGAACTCAACAAGTCCTGAAGATAATAATATTTAATGTGGCACTGAAAGAACGGAGATATATTTTACATACTAGTTACACTTGAGTTGACCCATAATAGTAATTAGTAATCACGTAATCTTTTTAACGAATAGGAAGTTTACTTTGTTAAAAATAGTAATATAAAAATACAAACATAAATCACACCTGTTTATCCCCGAAGGCGATGGGGCAGGCATAGATAATTATTACCACTCACGTTTCTCCAATTATGAGCCTATTGGCATCTATTGGGCAAGTAAATCCTAGTATAACTTACAAGAAACGCTGCTTAATGGGCAGCAGTTGCTTTCTTAACCTTTAGTCGCCTTGTACAGTCAACTACCACAAAATGTCAAATTTTCTCAATCGACTTTGTGCTTTACCTCAAACAAGTTAAGGTGGACAATCAATTGAAGGAATTTGACATTTTTGTTGTCTGAAGTGCCGTTTACTGTACGACACTTGCGGTAGAATTGGTGGTGGTGACAATTGTATTCCTGCTCTGCCGTCACCACAAGAAATAATCTTAATTATATCATTGCATAGCTAACTATATTTTTGTTACTATAACAACCTAATATTTTTTTATTCATCTTGAATGCTGATACACCTCTATAAAAAACAAGTCAATTACTTATAAGAACCACAAGAATAGCTGGCTGACCAGTTACGCCTGAATGAATGTTTCTTGTTAAGTAATTTTGCAATGTCACAGCATTATAATACACGGTGGCACCAGTGGCACTTACATCGGCACCTGACTCACATGAAATAAAGATTAATTAGCTGTCTCTCCTTTCCAAATTATGCGAATTATTATACTGCGAATGTAAGCCGTATTTTAAAGGACGCTCATTTAATACAATACAAATATTTTTAATGGCACACACAAGGTATTAAAAAAACATTATGTTTGTATACAAGGTATACAAGGATATATGGCATAAAAAATGTCAACTTTAATACGTGGCCCAATGTGTATTACCCCCTATTACCGACCGTGTGGTGACGGCAGAGCCGAATGCAACTGCCAGCATTCCAAATCACTCTTGCAGGTGTAGTCATAGTCATATCATTAATTGCCACATTATTGTAGTACAAAAAGACGAAGGGTTATAACAAAACAGCACCTATAGCAATATAATGAAACCAATACGGTACCGATACCTAATAAACGGCAATAGTCTCGCTCCCTATTACATGCGACCAAACATAGTGAAACATATCATCATCATCATCCGGGTCATCCGTCATCTCATGGCCCGAGCATGAACTCAGGGGACATCAATTCCCCGGTGATCTGGGCCGCCGTCTTAAACGGCGGGGCTCCCCTTCGCCCCCCTGTACTCGACCCCGGTCTGGCGGCGGAGCCCTCGGCGCGGTCTAACCATGTGCCGGGTGATTAACCGTGGGGCAAGGCCGGGCTAGAGCTTATGCTATGTACACGAGGGAGCGGAAGTAGGGAGGAGGGAACCTGATGGCGGGTCGAGGAGATGTCTGTGGGGATGAGGATGATGTTAAGTGGGGTAGAGGTGAACCATAATTGGGTCCAACGTTTTTTGTGCCTTGAAATGCACATACGAAATCAAGGTAAATCAATGTTTTAAAATAAATGGTCACTCATCCTATTACTGAAGAATATTATTTAGATTACGCATCTCACAACTGCGCCTTTGAGCACCTCATTTGGACTTACGATATGTAACGCGAAAATCACGTCATACGTCATAGAGAAGATCGGTCAGAAAACTATGTTTTTGTAACTTTTTCGCTCCCTCTTTGTATTGGCAATTTATTTGACAAATTGTTCACAGACAATGGCGGCTTAGAACATTACGTCTACTGTTTTATTTGAGTAGTCTCGAACGTTATCAATGTGGGTCAACTTGGGTTGCAGCAATATTTCCTACTTGGTATCTTCGAGAATACTTTCGTAGACAGTACGTAGCTCGTAATTTGTTTTGCTATCGAAATTTATTCAGATTTACTTACAAACATTGGTTTCCATTCCATGGAACAATGTTCGCGTGTTATACTTACAAGAAACAAGAATATTATTATGTTAACATTTTCAAAAATGTTAATTTTTCACAATTTTTTTTCAAAACACTAATTATATTTCTACATGCGAAGATAAATCAAAACATCATCATTGTCCTTCGCTGTTCCATTTAGTTTAGCTTAGAAGCTTTCATATCATAAAGGGTATAAAGTTGACGATAATTTCTAATGAAATAGTCAGTCTATTTAGTTACCTAGTAGTATTACTATATTTTTGTGATAGTAGTGTTCCCTATTTACTTGTTTCCCTAACCAAAATCAATTTGGTCACCGTTTTCCCATCTCATCTTTACACTACAGTGACATTGATAGTAAAACGTAGTTAACACCAAACAGATTATTTACCTGGATTTTGGATGTAATTGTGACTCGTTTATTCCTGTGTGGGATTCCATTTGTGGGAGTTTCAACTGAAATCATCATCATCATCTTCTTCTTCTCCCTCTCCTGTTGCCAGTCTATCTGGGGTCGCCCCAGTATGTTCCCTCTTCCATTCATATTGGTCAGACGTCATCAAGCCATCCACTCCCTTTTGATTCATATCATCCATCACACCGTAAAAGTGCTAGTGATGAATAAATGTATAGAAAAGAACGGACCATGTTGAGAGACCGATGAACGGAGAGAGTGATTGGAATGACAACATTCCAATCCATACTGCTCAAAGTTTTGCTTAGGTCTTACAGCCGGCCGCCTGCCTGACACTAACCCTCTTTAGGTATGCTGTTGTTGGTGGTTTGTTCTCCACCATTCGGGTGCCTCAAGGTGCTTATTGGTCTACACCGGGTAATCTCCCTTAGTCGACTTTTACGACACCCATGGGATGAGTCGGGGCTGGCCTGTTCCACGTTATTTGTTTGCTCCCAGGCCAGCATATAAAGACATCATCATCATCATCAGCCCTTTTAAATGTCTCCACTGCTGGGTCACTGGCCTTCCCTATGGATGGAACAATAGAGGGATATTGGGCCATAACCCACCACGCTGGCCCAGTGCAGGTTGTTGGGTATTGCCTTCCGAAGCACGGAGATTTTTGGTCACCCATCCAATGACCGGCCTTAGCGAATATTGCTTAGTTTACGCGATCGAAGGCCAAGCACGTTATGCCACTGCACTGGCGTGCTTTTTCTTAACTGTAATAATAAAACATAAAAAAGGAACTAGTTATTTATGCGAAAGTACTCTAAATGCTAATCCTAATTTATCAATAGGTATGAGTAACGTTTTAATCTACTAGAACAAACTCTATCCTTAACACTTGGGACATAAGTTTATTGTTCTAGCAATTTTTTTATGAATGAGTAACAGTGAAATTTCATGAATGAACTACGGTCCGAGAACAGACATGAAAAATAAATAAAAATGGAATGTGAAACAGCATATGCCCGACACGTCAGATGTTGATAACATTGTCTGTAACAGGTTACGTCATTATGCGTCTATTCATGTTTCGTTGCGCAGAAATAGGCATAATGGCGATATGCGGGAAATTGGAAATCAAAACCAAATAAAATTTTACGAAAATATTTTTTATTCCTCTTTAAACAAGTTCAGTTACTTTTTCCATGCCTTTATTTTAAATGCAAGCATTTTAATATAGATAATTAACTTATATTAAAAGGATCGTATTAATTATTACAACATATTCCTGTAGCAATTAAAGTTTAACTGTGACTGTACAACTACGAAACGGTAGAGAGCGAAACCCTATATCACCTGAGGAACAGGAATAATAAAAGTTAGGAAACCGATTACTTAACAAATATAAATAATCTAAAAGGTTTAAATTTTTCTGAGCTGCAAGGAAATTGCAACAATGACCACCGTCAAGCCATTTATATGACAGTAACGCAGGCGTTCGTCAGTGTAGGCTTCCCGTAGTATTATTATCCTCTTTGGGCTACGTCGCTATTAATGAAGTGATTGTAAAATTAACTTCTCTCAGATTCCTTTAATAATATATTCAGTTACATAGTAGTTGAAATACTGTATAAACTTATAATGTTACGGTGTAAAAATGTAACCTAAGAACTGAGATACAGCAGCGTTTCAAACTCACATTTGAAGTTTTGAACACGAAGAAATTGGTTCTTGCGAGACTTTCATTATTTGAAAATAATTATATTAATATAATTATACTGCCACTGAGCCTTGTTCGTTGGCAGATTAGAGTGAACAGGGGAAAGAAACCCAAAGCGGGCATATCGCGTAAAGCGGGCACTGTTGTGTATAAAATGCTATTCATATAGCTGGGATCCTAATTTCCACTCAAGGCTGACGAAATTATATCCGTTTATAAAACAATTTTTTTACACGAATTTGGCCGTTTTAGGTGGTATATATGCTTTGGGGCTATTTTCCTAAGCACGGAGGATGTCGATTTCAGTTTTAGCGACGTGCTATCGGAGAATTCTGTATAATGAGATTAATAAATTATTAGGTTCATTGACCTTATCAAAGATCATTAATAATTTCCACCATCAAAGCTTCACACATTGGTACAAAATAACGTAAATAGGTAGTCATTGCTAAAATTAGCTTTCACACACCGTGGAGTACAAAAGGACCGTTTAGACCTTTATAATTGTTTTAACAATTATTTCGTCATGACTCATGTTTACACTATAGTAGGAATACAATGTGCCCCATATTTATAATGAAATGTTATGTGTAGTGTCTGTATTTGTTTGCTAATAGCATTTATAGCATACTAGGTACGTTTATAGCTTAAAATAATATCATATTATGAATGTTCGAAAATAAATATATTTATCAATATCAGTTTATAACAAGATGAGGATTTTTATTTTGAAGATGAAGATTATATTTGTTTTATTATTTTCTAAATACTGAATTTTATTTACATAGTGCACATATGCGCTTTATTAATATTTCAAAGTAAATGGTTTTCTTCTGACTTTTGGATCAAATTGAACATAAAATACCTTACGGAATAAAATGAGGAATAAATCGATTTTCACGCATTTCTCACCTACCTAACTTATCAAATTCACTTCCATTATTACTTGTGATAAAATTTTATATATAAATTACAGTGGTAAAAATTAAAAATTGCACACAGCACACAGCAGTGCGCAATTTTAAACAAACTACTTCAAAGTGTGCGACAGTGATATTGCTCGCACATTTAAGTATTTTCTGTTGTTAACAATCAATAATTCGAAATTTTTTTGGATCATTAAATTAAAAGTAAAACTATCTTAATAAATTTTTCGCTCGAATTATTACAATAATTAGAAAGTCTGATGTGTTAATGAATATAATAGTCAAAGCACCGGACAAAGGCTGGAGTTCACCAACACTCAAACAGGCCTTATTATTATTTTTCAACACAATTGCTCGTAAATTGACTCTTATTACACCATATTATATAATGCAGCATATTATGCACTCGTGCATAATATATTACGTACTCGTATATTATTTAATTCATTTTTTTTTGTTCAATTCTCCCTATATTTTTAGGGAAGCATTGGGTCTAGCCCATACAGCCATGTCTTTAGTATATTTAGTCTGTATTCATGTGGGTGAAATGAATAAAAATGAAAATAATTTTACGTTAAAAGAGGGATGTCACACATTTTAACGCATCTAGGGAGTGCTCGGCGCGAATTTAATGGCAACGAACTGTACAACTTGGTGAGAGATCAGGTGGTGAAAACCACTATAAAATTCTCAAGAACAAACACGCACGAGACTTATTTTCAATAATTCCTCATAATTGAACGTCAACACATATCCTTAAACATCAAAATTGCACAAAATCCACTCTGAAACAATTTTTGAATTAATGAAAAAATCCGACTGTCACCATTGAAACGCGCCAAACACTCCAAAGTTTATGCTTATTGAATTTGTCTATGGACATACTTTTAGGAATAATAAATTATTTTAGAGTTAATATGATAACATTATCATTTTATTCCATGTTTATGAACACAAATTAACTATCCTATTTAGAAACACTATTTATGTTATTTTTTATTTTGCTGCTGCTTCGGATGCACAGCCGGTTTTTTTGTGACTTTTGAAAGTCGTCATATTTGTTTTATAAAATTAATATTGTGTCAGAGTGATGTTTACTGTTGAAAAATGGTGTAGTTTTGTGTAATAAGTGTCTACGGCGATGAACAATATAAAGATTTAGTGAAACAAAAGTGCATTTGATGAGATAGGCGATGAGCATTTTCCTGGTCGATCTACCTTGTCAGTCTCCATCAATAGGCTGTTAGTGTAAATTTGCAGCCAAACTCTCCCAAAATGCATTAAAATGTGATACATCTGCGTTTTAATGCGATTAATACTGAAGAAAGTAGACGACATCAGATGAGGCTGTATGAGCTGGTTCCCTTGCTGTCCCTAGTAATAAGGAGAATTAAAAAGAACAAAAACCAAACTTGTAGGCGCTATTTTCCGTAATTATTTGGTAAAGTTAATAACAATATCAGTTTGTTTTTTCCTCTAAATTGTGTTGAAAAACGTCGTATGCAACTCGTATGCATTGATCATTACATACTCAGCTTCCTTACAGCGCTCGCCTACGGCGCGCGCTTGCAATAATGCCTCGTATGTAATGACCAACGTAGCACACTCGTAGCATAATATACTATTACTGTCGGTTTTTGTCATTTTATCGAATGGAAGAACTGTCAAATACTGGCGGTTATCTTTTATTCGCTTGTTTTACGTGTTGGTGAACTTGAGCCTAAGTATTAGACTAAACTTTCAATAATCGCCAATTAATTCAACCTTTACTTGTTAAAATAAATAAACCAAAAACTCTAAAGAGAAAATTTCATATTTTATAATTGATAACTTGACGTGAGTACTTTGTGAGTACTTTGTACACGATATGACAATATTATGCTGTTGCTTTCTTGTGGGTTTAAATACCCTGACTGTACCTACTAAATTATTTTATGTGTAGGTCAGTGCGTACTGTTAAATGAAACCCATATTAGCGATCCGGACGTGCTAACTACAGGCGTCATATCAGTCAACAATAATTCTCACCTTGAGATGACAGTAACAACGGTTCGAAAAGTACAAAAACACATGCATTTTTGTAAGTTCTTGTCTACGAAAACATTGACTTATCTCAATTGCTTATGAAGTTACTTACCAGTAATTATTACGATGGCAACACTTAATTAAATATACAATAATCCGTATTCACATTTTCATTTTTGAATCAATGGATTTTCAATCTCGTTCAACCTTTTAGTAGTGATTGGCAACTTGTGTTGATTGCTTAAGACAGTATTTGTTTATCTGTAACGATATTGCACATGAAATTATTACTATATTGTTATGTAATTATTCCGAATATTACTATTTCAATATCTCTATTGCATCTTTAGCTATTGAGCTTAATGGAAATATGATAATCCTTTAAGACAATGTTACATTCATTGTCTTAATATTTTTAAATTGATTTTAAATCTTATTACAAATTGCCAGAACCTTAGGGTAATTTGGAGCATAAAGATTTCACTAATTCCGTAAGAAATTTACCTAAGCAGATAAACATTTATGATATACACCAGGTAATTGCATTATATGTATACGTAATCACGAAATAAAATACACAATTTCCCATTGATTTCCACCCAGTAGAAACAGGTATACTAAATTCAAACCAACGTGAATAAGTTACATTAAGTAACAAAGTAATTTAAGACTGAAGCCGGAGCCACGAACCCACTGGCACTGATTCATTATCGCAAAAGGATAGATAACGTCCAACTACAAAGGCGGCAATTAAAGTGATAAATGACAATTGTCATGTCCTTAACAATAAATACACCATCCAGACTTCGCGCATATTATTTCTAGCTTGTTTATAATCATTAAGAGCTATTGTCGACAGCGCTGATATTTGAATTGAATGCTTCCATAGTTTCCATGATATTATCATTATCTCGGAGATTGATCTCAAGATACCATCCAGTTATAGTGCAAATGGTGCGTTAACTGTCCCGCTGACGACGCCTGTCTACGCAACTCTACCTCCGTGTCGACAAAATAACTCGCAGCCACAATTATTACCATATTGAGCGATCCTCGCTAAGAGTCATTACTGGAAACACAATAGCGATACAAAACAGTGGACAAAGAATGACAATATATCATCGACTTCCATAAACAGTGATTTGGGCGTGAAATAAAGATGTCTTTTGAATTCGGTTGTGACACATCGATGAGTGACGCAGGAAGTCGCCATATTGAAGTGAACGCTTGAGGGTGCCGCCCACGGAACGCCGGGCGCCGCCACCGCCTCCGCTAGCACTCAGGCCCGATCTGACAGGCGCTGTGACGTCACAAGCGCTCCACAACACCCCAACAGTGACGATTTACACACATCCAAATAGTAATTCATAATTCATTGATCAGTGTCTGTTTACTCGTGAACTAGATTACAGTCAAGTCAGACGCACAAAGCACCAGATTGATATGTTGTGAAACTACAAGGTACCAGCAATGCACCCACACAGCAGATAAAAGAGACCTCTTTCATTATTATGTTAGTGCACTCTACACTTTTTTACAATATCAAGATAGAATAATCACTTCTTAAAGAGAACTTGGATTTCGCAGTCGAGTTGGTTAATTGCTTAAATTTGATTTCAATTAAGGAGAATCATTTCAAAACGACAAGGCAACGAATATGTCAGTGGAAGTTTTAAAGTAGCGCCAGAAAAATTGTATAGTAACAGATTAGCATGGTACGGGGGAGGCTGGTGTCTTAAAATTTCTAAAACACTAAACATTTCACTAATGTATTGATCTGGTTTTATTCAATATGTATGAATTAAACAGTCATATCAAGACGAGATGTAGATTTGGGTGATATAATAGGTGATATGATAATCTATACTTTTTATCAATTGAAACAAAATAACGATTGTCGATACAGCATGTGGTCACACTCGCATCAAACTAGTATTTATATCTGTTTCTAAGCTTTTAGGATCATGGGATATTATTACCTGTAAAGGTAAACTGTTGCATATTTATGTATGCAAAGTCAGTGTCTAAGAAGTAATCAAGTGTAACAGTATTATGCATATTATTAATGCGTATGTGAGATGTATATCAGTATATGTTTCATAGTGGCACGCTTGGAGCAAGATGTGCCATCACCCATTGCCCGGAGGAATAAATTCGAAGCGCACTAGTCTTTTGCTCACCAAAAATGACATATAAATATATTTATGTTAATGAATAATATTCGTCATCAAATGCCCGTTAATGTCCTCACTGTTGAATCTGTGCTGTTGAAGCACCAGGCTTTCTATAGATGGGCGGATATGTATAGAAAGTGTAGGCTATTCACATCCCATGGACTATGCGGATTAGTGGTAACGACTGCATACATACGTAGAACCCAACAATGCCTATGCCTTCCGAAGCGCGGAGAAACTCCTACAATGACCAAGACCAGAAATTTTACTCGATGGTAGGCTTAGGGCTACCGCAGCGCAGCTCCATTAAGCTCATATAAAACACGCCTATTTATCCCCGAAGTAGGAGTAATTCGGTAAATACTCACATTTAGCGTACTATATGCGTACGATTAAAGAGGGGGCGGGCCTATTGTCATTTATCAAGGACGTAAATCACAGTATATTGGTAGTTGGTGGTATAACCACAACGCTGCCCATTTCTCATCAGTGTTCTGCCATCAGCACACGGTTTCAATGACATAGTAATTATTATATTTATACAAAAAATCTGTATCAGATCAAATTAAAATAATTAAAGAATATTTAGTACTCAAGATTTTGGTGGTTAAAAAAGTTCGAAAAATTACGGTCTTGATGGGAATTATGTAATAATACCTCCGGTAAAATGTTAATACTCATTTGAAGAATATCTCCGTAAGTCTACCTTTGTCACATCTCTCAGTCACATTCAGTGTTTAGCTACCATCAACACAACACAATGCATGCCGTGGCTGTCTTTTTTAAAACTGTAACAAATTAATTAAGTTATTAAGTTTTTTGGCAACCTGTTCTTGTTAGTAACATACAAACATGTTTTTGTTGACTGCCCTTAAATAAAATAAATGAAGCATGGAAAATAAAATTATATTCTGGTCTCGAGTAATAAGTATTAAACTAAAGCCCGTTTACGGTGGTATCTGTAATTTAAATCACCTAACTGGAATACACCGTACACTTAGTCGCTTCGTCATTGTTTTTAACAAACAATGGTATCGATCATGTTACTAACAACATCATAACCGTGAAGTCTGCTCGTTTCATGAAGCCGTATTACGAAACAAAAGCCGTAATAGATTCCAGAACGATTTTCATAACAATTTATAGATTCATCGATCATAAGGGTTACGCATTTAGAGAATGATTGTTTATTGAAACGCTGCCAATAATTCTTTCAATATTCCGTTGAAATGAGCGTCACAATCTTCATCAGAAATAACATCTGACTGTTACGATTGCTGCTTTATTGCAGTTGATTTAGTCACAGGGCGAAAACTTGCGCAACCAAAATCGGGGCTCGATTTGTTTATTCAGGGCGTTTATGTGTTTGTGCCACAGCGGAGAACATTTTTATTCTTTGCCGACTTTACGGTGTTGATTTAAGTTTTTAATGGTTAGTCATAGCATTTTAAGATCTTTGAAGGATACCGATTTAATCACGGGACAAATTATATTAAAATTCTGTGGATTGCTTAAACCATTTATAGGTATATGGTTATACTATGAAGACAATTATTATTGACGACCACAACAAATTTACTCATCTCATTTACTTCTATTAATTCACTAATAAAGGCACAGGCGAAGGCATGGTAGGAACACAGAAAGAATTAACGCCCTTGCTGCAAAAAAGGGACAAGTAGAAAACAAAAAAATCGGGATGTGAATAAGAATAATTAATTGGCTATAACATACAACGAGGACCCAGTGCTGGTGGTTGAAAAAAGTTACCATCATTCTTATACTACGTCTGATCTGAGGATCACACAATTTCTTATATATTACTATTAGTAAATACGTGAGAAGAAATCTTATCTGTAAATCATAAAGAAACAGTAAAAATAACAAGCAATCATGAGTTAAGATTGCACTTTAGATATGACAATATGATTTGGCACTTTTACGAGGAAGCTACATTGTTTGCATACAAAAATAATGAGTCAAGTTCGTAAGATATAAAGTACTTTTTATGTATATTTTTTACTGCTTTCCCGTGGGTCTCTTGTATCCTAAGGCGGGAAATTTTGCTTAAACATCTAGTCTGTTGAATTATTTTTCAGACACAATATCTCTAAATATTAATGTTTAAAAATGACACACACTCTATATTTGTGCTGGTATATCACTTTGTAATATACCTATACTTAGTATATGAAGTTCAGTTGAATTGATTTAGTATTTTTTGCATATTTTCCGTTAAATTTTGTATGAAATAGCGCTAGATTAACACGAATCATTTTTAATTTCTTAGTTGATTATGTTCATATTCTATTTAAATAATATATTGTACAGTTATTAACTACATACATACATAAATCACGCCTATATCCCCGAAGGGGCAGGCAGAGGTGAACTAGCACCCACGTTTCGCCAATTATGTTAGGTCCCATGTAATAGGTGGCGATCCTATTGCCATATATCGGGCACAGTTATTAACTATTGCGTTCAAAATTCATTATGCCGATAACAAAAGACAACTTTTATTTTAATTTATATAGTAGGTACTAGGTATCGTATCGTAAAATTTGGGACAGCATTTAGTCTCACTAGTGGTGCTAAAATATTTTGATCTCACATTTTATATCCGTAATAAACGGGCCTTAATACATCCAATATTACAAAGCAAACATAACCACTGTGTGAATTCGTGCGATAAGTAATTTAGATTCGTATCACAACCATAAAATTAACTAAAGTTAATGGAACTTGAATGCTCGTAGCTGGTTACTATATGATTTTCTAGCAGTTCACCTATAATTAAAAACGTTACTCATAAAACTACCTTTATTAATAGACCTTTGTTTTCAATAGTTATCGATGATTACGTTACCCCAACATATTTATCTTCTTTAAGCGCTTTGGTTTTCTATCATATTTAATATATCACTTGTTGTAAATGTTTCTATTTAAAGTTAAATAAAACAGGCTTTTGTCATTTTGACTATTTACGAAAAATTAAAATGATGCCGTTTTGAAAACGTAAAAAACATACGGGTAAGAATTGTAACCTTCTCCGTTTTTACGTCGGTTAAAAATAAGGACATTTTTTTAATTACAATTGTTGCCAATTCGCCAACTGAATCTTTTAAAAGAAACAAAAAACTACATGGAGAGCATTATTAATAATGTTGATTTTATGCTATTAATATTAATTAATTAATGATGTTTTTTAAATGATCAATGTTTATGTTTAGTATATCCTATGGGTGTATGCAGCCTGACAATAAATTATTCTATTATTTTTACAGAAGTGTTATATTATTGTAATGTTATAAAATCTAGAACACTGTAAAATTGAATAATTCAATTTGAAAAACATATGTTTAATATGTATCAGTGTTAACAAAATGACTACATAAAACATTATATAGAACATAGGAGGAATGCAAATAATTGTATTTAAAACCTTTCATATTATTAGACTTATCCGATACATTACAGCGTCTTATCATTGTTACAGGTGACTGCTACCAAGTTCCCCGTGGTGATTAAGATAGGTCACGCGCACAGCGGCGTGGCCAAGGTGAAAGTGGACTCTCCGACGGACTTCCAGGTACCTACCCCACCGTGCAAAATGTCTCATAACCGCATTTCACCAATTATCTAACTAAAACTATGAGAAGTTTGTTCATACCGATATACACATGTTTACTACCTTAAAGAGATATAGTGATAGTTGAAGTTCCCGTCTGTCCCATTTAGTGTATGGTTTTTATGTAAAAGTGTTCCATTTTACCTTTACCTTTACCAAAATGTCATAACTTTTTACGACCTGTTTCACAATCGACGAGTAAGTTCTGAATAGCTTTCTTGGTAGATCATTTGACAGTTCTAATATGAAATATATGTCAATTGACCTGCCAAGCGAGCTAGTCAGAACTTACTTGTCGATTGTGAAACAGACCCTATTTTATTAGTTAATATTATTAAAGTTATTATTTTAACCTGGTATCTGAATCGTAGCTATACTACATTACCTCCTCGGTAGTGTGGGCACCATGGTAATTTTTCGATAGTGCCTGTTATTAAATATGAATAATGGTGGCATTACATTTCATAATTTTGATAATAACAAACCATCAATTTGGTAGGTTCAGACGGTTTAAGTCTCGCAAGTCGCGTGCAGTTAGCGTATAATTTAATTAAACGAAAATAAACGATATGAAACTTTTATGTTAGATAAATTAGTATAAATATTGTATATAATATATATTTTATTTTCTTTACTCTAGCCAAATTTCGTAAGGTAAAGTACTTTTTAGGTATCATTATATATTTTTTTGCAGGATATAGCCGGAGTGGTGGCAATGCTGGGCACCTATTGCACCGTGGAGCCCTATATTGATGCCAAATACGACATCCACATACAAAAGATTGGAACCAACTATAAAGCTTTCATGTAAGTCGCAGAGGAAAGTGGCCCAAAGGGGATATAATGACTAAAGCGTGAACTCTCGTGAATACAAATTTTCTTGAACACAATCCAAGAAGACAAGTGGACGCTTAAAGTTCCACATGGAAAAGCCTATTATTTCTCAATAATAAACGAATCTGAGGCCAGCGGTAATATATAGATACTAATAAAAAATCTTTGTTAGGTAATATAGAACGCTTTAAGCTAGATTCCCATACAATGCATTCAAGAATTATTAATATACACCGTTGCGTTAGTAGTGTTATAAATAATTTCGTAATGACTTCAATTCTAATGATAATGTATTAATGTAATTATTTTAATAATATATAGAAATTTCTTAGTTATTTAAAATATGAGTCGTAGTCGTAACTTTTAGTGGTACTTTTAATTTAATGGATAATAAGGTACTTATTTATTCTCTTTTACTACCGCACTCAGAGACGTCAAATAACGTAAATGAGTACTTAACGTCAAACAATGACAATCCAACGCTAGTCGCTATTCTTGCCGGATCTATGGTCTAGATTTGAATAAAAAATTTTGACATTAAATACTCATTAAAGTTAATTGACGTCTCTGAGTGCGGCAGTTAATCGTTCAAAGATCAAGTAAAAGCCTGCCGTAATTTCAGCAAGATTTCCTATCAACCTAAAATGTTACCAGCAAATCGTTCCCTATGAAGCCGCAATAACGTGGTGAATATTCTTGCAGGCGCAAATCTATTTCTGGAAATTGGAAGACTAACCAAGGATCCGCAATGCTCGAAGCTATTGGCATGAATGATAGATACAAGATGTGGATCGATGAGGTAACCCGTCTTTTCTTGACATTTACTCATATTGAAGCTTTTCCACTGGAGGAATATCAACTTTAATCGTTATACTACCTACTTTACTTATACATCGCTACTCTGTTGATCAATTACTCACTTCATCGTTTTATAGAAATTTATCGATAACAGTAGATAATAAATTTGTTCTAATATTCAAATAGTCAAAGTATAGTATAAATTCTTGGGAAACTGTATCTACTAAATATGGTGTGATACCTAATTACAAATTAGTGAATTGAACCGATACGGTTATTGTTACGGAGTTATTGCGATGTACTTTCATTCTTGTAGTAAACAATACTTATTTTTAACTCTTGCATACTTGTGGAATAGACCATCAACCATGCACAATCAATGACCACCTATGTGAAAGTCTTAAGTAGAAGTGACTGAAACATTTATAGAATGTAGAAATAGCAAGCAAATAAAAATATTATCATAATTGACTGCACTTAAGCAGTCTTTCTATCGAGGACATCTAATTATACGCAAGAAAATCAAAACCAAATTTTATTCGATGAATCCGTTCATTCATATAATCAGATCCATAAACACCTAACTTTGGCAGAATGCCAGGGCAGACAGAAGGAGTTATAGATTACGTCACTAACAATGAATGAAGATTTCTGATGCCATTTACGTACACGCCTTTTCGTCTCTCCATACTTTTGACATCCCTATAAAAGCTTATCTAATGAAATATAGGTCAAAATGTACAGGTAAAAATATCGTTTATTAGCATTAGCAGGACTACATACATACATACATAAATCACGCCTATATCCCCGAAGGGGTAGGCAGAGGTGAACTAGCACCCACGTTTCGCCAAATATGTCAAGTCCCATGTAATAGGTGGCGAGCCTATTGCCATTTATCGGGCACAAAAGTCGCAGTACATTGCTAGCCTGGGTGGTATAAGAGGAATGCTGCTGCCCATTCCTAATCATAGTTAGATTTATCCTTAGTCGCCTTTTACGACACCCACGGGAAAGATTTGGGGTGGTGACAATTGTATTCTACTCTGCCGTCACCACGCGGCGGGTTTTCTAAATTATATGACTCCGAAAAGTTCGTGCGAGACCTTCCTGCGGTAAGGGGCGCTCCTAATGTTGGCGGGGGTGGGTGATGCGGGGAGGAGCGAGTTTTCCCTCCTCCCCGCATCATCCACCCCCGCTTGCATCTGGAGTGTCTCGTCCCCGCCACCGTCTCTCATACTGCAGGGGGGTCGCGTACTAAGTTGTCGGACTATAGTTAGCTCATTCGGAATATACAATTTATTCCTACAGGCTTAAGTCAGAATAGAACAGGTTATCAACCACAAAGAACACTTTAGTGGTTGATAACCGTTTGTGATGAAGTTTGTGACGATGCTTCTCCGAATAGGTGAGCGAGATCTTCGGCGGTCTCGAAGTGTGTGCCCTCGAGCTGGTAGTGGGGAAGGATGGACGCGAGCACATCATCGAGCTAAACGACTCCGCCACCTCCTTCATGGGCGACTCTCAGGAAGAAGACCGCCGCCATCTTGCCGATCTAGTGTTGCAGCGTATGCAGGTCAGATAACTGGTTTTATTATAAATGTATAATGTAAAAACAGTTAAATAATTTTGAAATCTATTATTTGGCAAAAATTTGGCGACTTTTATTTGGTAAACATTTGTCAATTTTTAAGCCACGATGGCGTGAGTCGATAAATATAATCGATATATCATTTACCTACGTCACAAATAAGTTATTTTTTTTATTATTTGATCTTCAATAATAATTATCTATGTCAAGTTTGTGTGGATAATTTATTTCTCGGTTGGCTACTTACTATTTCGACATCAATACAGTATATCTCTCAGCATAATTAACTTTATTTTAATAGGGATACTTTTTCATACATTACTTTTAGAAACCAGACGTAGCCTACTCTATACATCAGATAAGTCCATGGATATTATAGAATTATAAAACGTATGAACGAAAAGTTGTAGTCTAGTCATGACAGTTGTAACAAGTTTTTCTAATAAAATACATATATTTTAAAACAACGCGTCACAGTATTAATTATGCACTATTTGGAGAGTTTAGTGACCATGATTTTCGAGCTTTTCGAGCGTTCTACTTAAATATTTAGATTTGCATAGTCTATTGAAGTAACTAGATATATATATATATATATTTTATGTAAAAATGCTATATCGATATACATGTCTTATCGATAGGTATACGATATACATGTGACATCACTCACATAGTGCATTTTTGTAGAATTCGTCTGTATATATCTCGCTAAAACCTAACCATTATTCGCTTGCAGTCAGTATGCCGGCCCGGGGTGACAAAAGCCACATCCCGCAGCTCGGTGTCGGGCAGCTCTGCGGCGACATCTCCCGAGGAGAGGTCGATGCCCCTGCCGGGGTCGGGACCGCCGAGCGGACCGCCGCCCGCCCCGCTCGCATCCGCGGCCAGCATCGACCGCCCGCTGCCGCCGATACCGGCAGAGCCGACGCAGCCGCCACCGCCGCCGCTCACGAGACGTGACTCCCAAGGTTTGTACCATATCGAGTGTGGTAACGGCAGAGTAGAATACAATTGTCACCACTCCAAATCTCTCCCGTGGGTGTCGTACAAGGCGACTAAGGATAAATCAATTATGAGGAATGGGCAGCAGCGTTCCCTCTAGCATATACCACCTAGCAATAGCAATGTACTGCGACTTTTGTGCCCGATAAATGGCAATAGGCTCGCCACCTATTACATGGGACCTAACATAATTGGCGAAACGTGGATGCTAGTTCGCCTCTGCCTACCCTTTCGGGGATGTAGGCGTGATTTATGTATGTTTGAGTATCTATAATGATTTTTTTATGCTAGACAGAGAAGCTCTTGCCCTTCATCTCACCTGATGTTAAGTGATGACAAGGGCCGAAGATGGAATCGAGCTTCACCTGGAACCCTCAACCACATACGGGCTGGCTATCACAATTGTCGGAACACAATCATACTGATAACATTATTATTATGATGCCATGGTTAGGTGATCGGCCAAACTTAGTCAATCTTAAACGTTTTTTTCTTCTTCTAAAATGCGATGGCAGCGATTGTCTACTTATAAGAAGTAAATAGAAGCCATAAGGCACCAATTATTGGTCATTATTTCAACGATAAACACGTCTAGTGACCGGCCACACTGACGCTATATAACATTAATACTTCACTTTCCAAGTTCTACGTTCTACTACACTGATAATTGAATCATTTTTTTAACCGAGCCAACCTGACACGACTACAAGCTTTTGTGAAGTGGTTTCTTTATTTTCAAACACCTAATAACGTCCGTAAATTCGATAATCAACCATACTCCAGAACATTTAATATTTATGTTTAAATTAGTATTACGTGTCCGGGACGCTTACCCGGGTTGCCCACTGAAAGGGAATGGGATCATCCCTATTACGCGATATTTATAAACCGTATTTGGGTAAACAGCAGCCCTTCGCCCTTCGGATTCACGATAAATAGCGGAAAATTGAAATTTTGATAATTTGAGAAAGCTACTGAAATATGTTTAAATAAGAACAATTATTAAGAAGAATAACTGCCGCACTCAGAGACGTCGATAACGATAATGAGTACTTAATGTCAAAAAATGACAATTCAAAACAAGTCGCTATTCTTGCCGGGTCTATGGTCTAGATTTAATTGAAATTTTTTGACATTGGGTACTCATTAAAGTTATTTGACGTCTCTGAGTGCGGCAGTTAAAATCGAAAAAAAATCTCTATGATCTGTTATGACAATCGCGTAAGAACAAAACCTAAATTAAATAAAGTTGTGCTACGTACTGTCAACAGCCACTCCAGACTTCCCAGAACTGTCAAATTTCTTTAATCGATTGTCAACTTTAACTTGGTAATAATAGAGCACAAAATCGATTGAGACATTTTGCCATTTTGTGGTAGTCTGACGTGCTGTTGACTGTACATGATCAATAAAAGTTACACCTACCGTTTTTTAACACTTTCTAAAGATGAAGGGAGACCGTGCCCAGCTAAAAGTAAGGCCTTAATATAAACTAGTCACAATAGATCTCCATAGGTCGCTGTGACTCAAACAGCCCTGAAACATCGAAATAATAATAATAGATGAATATATTAGTATACATTATAACGTTTTATCGATACTTCTTTATTTGTGTCTACAGCGTCCCAATCGTCGACGGTGTCGTCAGCGTCGGCCGCTCCGAGCGCCGCCAGTGCGGCACCCGCAGGCGCGCCGCCCTCGGGCTCCGCCGGCGGTCGCGGGGGCTTCGCCCGACAGGGCTCACTCAGCGCCGCGCTTACCGAAGACGCCGAGGACACGATGAAAAACCTAAGGAAAACTTTTGCCGGAATTTTCGGCGATATGTAAAACGTACATCACATCAGGGGTGTTCTAAATCTGTTGATTTTACTCATAACAACATGCCAGTTAGAGATTTTACATAACTTGATAATAAATTTTGAATGTATTGGAAAGAAAGTTAGACACCGACCGCCATAAAAAAAAAAACAACAAAAGCCTCCTAGGCAATGTTCGATCAGTAAAGAGGGAATTATACTCTGACAACACGAAAAAGCTCAGAATTCCATATTATTTTCAATGAAAGAACAAAACTTAATATTATGTAGCAAACTTGCTTGAAATTCGGTTACATTCAAACGTAGTACTGTGATCAATGTAACAATTTTCAAAGAATTCTTTACTAATTTTTTTTCGTACGTTATATGCTTACTTAATCTTAGTAAGTATTATTATTTTGTTGGGCTGTATAGTAATGATTTTTTGAACATTAACGATCAAATTGTTAATAATCAGTAATCGATCACACAGAAACCAGTCCGAGACCGCGTTAACAGGAACGTAAGCTTAGTTATAATGTATAATAATGATAGATTTTTTACAATAAGTTTATTATTAATAATACGTATCAACTGAGCTGCATTGTGATCGAACTCGTTCGAACGCGGCACAAGGCCGCGCTTAGTGTCTTCTCACTGTCCTTCTACACTAGCACCGCACTTAGACAGTACGACACCTCTTATTCATAAATAGTTATCTGTTATTTTGGTATCAATCTGAAAAATGGGCAAGACGGGTGGGTCTCACTATACCCATTGATCGTACTGATAATACTAGTATCACTATTCTTATTGAATTTTTAAATTGCGGGTATGAATTTATTTCACTTCTACACCTCCACTGCCTACCCTTTCGGGGATAAATAGGCATGTGTATGTATGTATGTGCGTATTTTACATTGATTACATAAAAAATTTCTGAAATTAAATACAAATATATAAGATACGCTTACTGCTATCTATTTGAAGGAAATACAATATATATTTGACACACATTACAATACGTTTTTTTTATTGACTTAAATAGTTTAGTTAAAATTTAACTAAGAACTGTACCTGAACTGAACTGATACATAAGTATATTTTAATTTTTTTTATAGCAATGGGTAAAGTGAAACTAGACTACTATTTATCGCGTGACATTGTCGAAGCAATGGAAATAAGGAACCCTACAAGAGAAAGATTCTTTTGTTTATACATTTCCAAAAATGTTTACGAATAAATGTACTCAGAACGATTAAAAACTCTTTTGTTTGTTAATTTTTTATTTATTTGTTTAGTGTTAAAGTGAATGGGAGTGGTAGAATTTGGCAATAAGTAGGGGTGACTAATAATCAAATTTACAATATCAGAATGAAATATAATGGAAATTAATGGAGTCATCGGGTAAACGTAAGGGCAATAATATGTCCCACTAAAAAGCTGGAGGCGTTTCTAATGAGACAAAAGAGCCTATCGCTTTAATTACAGATAAATTGAACGAGAGCAATGCTATATAAGACAATATTGTTAAATGCAAGAATTGATTCACATTTTATGTAACTTATTACTAGTGTAATTATTGTAGCGTTAAGGGATTCTTGTTACACTTTATTTTGTTTAGTTACAATTTTCTATTCCAGTATAAATACTCAAATCCTGTAAAATTTATTTGCTAAATAATAATGTATTTAGCTGCGAGTCTGTATAAGATAAATAGTATCGTATTCATCAGTAAAGTATACTTCTATTTGTTTGACTTTGACTTTAATGGTCGGTTCGTCACATTGGTATATTTTACTAATGGTTAAGACATTTTCAAGCTATGCGTGGAGTGAAGTCTGATATTTGTCATATCAGGAATTATTGGTGTTAATCATCGCAACAGGTGCATTGTGCTTTCATATCTATTTAGCGAATTTTGTATTTTAAGCTACTTTATCATAAAATATTCTTTAGCTAATTCATCAAACATAGATAAATTGATGTGTAGGTGAATTATTATCGCGTAAAAGCGAAATTGAATATGGTGTACCTAATCCTTCTAAGAATTATTTACATTTCCAGTACAATACCTACTTACCTTCTTATATTCTTATTAATTCTTTGAACCCACTTGTTATTGTAGATTTTACAACGAAAATAGCTATAGTATTAAATATAAGACCAGATGCATTTATAAATTATTTACTTTGAATTGTATTCATTATATAATATTAACATGTGTAGTTGTTTGATAATAAATTGTACTATATTTTATTGGGGGCCCTGACAGCATAATGTCGTACCTCAATGTATGAGATATATATCGGTATGCTTTAGATATTGCACCCGTAGATAGATTTTGACACGGAAATTCTTAGCATTAACAGTTACAAGTAAGTACAATCAGCAATGGCGCATTAGATCAACTAAAACTGTCAAAAACGCTCTTCTTGATTTTAAAACTTAATTAAACTAATTAACTATTTATTGACAGTCGCTTTAATCGAAAGTTTAGACGCGTTGACTATCGGTCCCAGCCAGTAAGGTAAAAATGTTCGCCTGATAAATACGACGAATGATAAATATAAATATGGCCTTTTTTTTCTCTTTACGTTTTATGTGTAATATAATATAATACATTTTATATTATTTATCATACTAAACTTGCTAAAAAGGTGAAATATTTTCAAACCGCAAATATACGGTAGTGCCCAAATTTAACATAATTATACATACAAAACGAAGATATTGATATAGGTACGACAATACGATTAAAATGACAATTGATGAACCACGTACACTCAACGGCTCTTCAGACTACCCAAAACTGTGAAATTTCTTCAATCGATTATCAACCTTATCTTGTTGGCAGTAGAGCCAAAAGTGGATTGAGAAAATTTTACATTTTGCGGTAGTCTGACGTGCTGTTGTCTGTAGCTATTAAATGAAAACTTTTTTGATAATAATTTTATTTAAAAAATATTGATAGAGATTTTTTACAGTTTAAGCTGAATGTGCTTTTGTACCTGTGAATGTACCTAAAAGCGCAATTAGATAAAAATACATAATAGTTTTGGTTATTAATTTCTAAAATATCAAACGAATGTTTTAATTAAAATAATGTTTGTTATTTACTAAACAAAATATTTCACTTGTTTTTAATTTATAAATTATTATTGCTCTCTCTGTTAACTGTTAAGAATATAATATAAACACTAAAGTTAATATAAATGCTGTTGTTGTTGTTGCTAAACCAGTTATACATTATGTATGTACTTAATCATATGGGAATTAAAGAATAGGTAGTGTGTTCCAGACGGATTGTCATGATAAAAGGTTAAAAAGTTAGCTAATATCGTGAACAAGACATGTCACGACTTTCTTAAATACTATTTATCGTGATAAAAATTAATATTAAGACATGGATAGTTAGAATTCGGAAGTGACGACCGGTATAAATACTCTAAAAGGTAAAATTCCATAATTGTTAAAACCCTCTGTCTGTATATTGGAA
Organism: Cataclysta lemnata; assembly: GCA_963931975.1. Lineage (NCBI taxonomy): Eukaryota > Metazoa > Arthropoda > Insecta > Lepidoptera > Crambidae > Cataclysta > Cataclysta lemnata. The sequence continues at coordinate 7,892,626 of OZ008343.1, forward strand.
TAAAGTTGAAATTGTAGCAGCCATGTCTTCGTTCGAATGAAATATGTTAATGGAAATTTGAATGCATGTTAATCTTTAATAATAAATACCTCTTTTGGTAAGTCAATACATAAATGATATTGGCCCCTTGTTGTTTTATTTATAGTTCTTGTTCCATTTAATAAGAAAATTATTCATCACCCTAAAAGCACTCTACACGTCGACCCGCCAACATGAATTGCTTCGGCGACCGTATTTGATAAGCAATAATGCGTCAACCCACAAAAACCATATTCCGAGATTTCGACATATTATAGGTTGATAAAGAATCATTTATTCTACAATTTTCAAAAGTGTTCTAACTGACTTGAAATACTTTCTTTAACAAAAAGATAAAAACAATTTTTAATAAAGTAGCAAATCACATCATGTTTAGAATCTTTGGGCGCCATTTGGGCTTGACACATTATTGCTTATCTACGTCCATTTGTAGTCAGTCAATAATAATAGGATAATTTATTCAGAAACATTTAACTTTACGGTTTTTTGGTAGAACAGTCGACAATAGAAACTGAGAAAAACTAGTAATCCTACTAGACAGAGTTAGTTACTATACATGTAACATTAATCAATTTACATTATAAACTACAACAGATATCATTCTGAATCAACGTCGCTGCTAATCAAATAATTTTCAAGGTACACTATAATAAAATTTTAAACAATAAACCACAATAATTTCATATATTTTAAAATTTATCAACTTATTTAAAACATAAATTAAACGAGTAATTATAAAACAAAATTTAGATATTTACAAATGTAAAGTAAAATGATAAGAAAGTAAAATAGGTGATACATATTTACGGTATTTCTGACCCATTTATATAATTTAAAACATGACTAAAAATAGCGCTCTATAAATAATAATATAAAGTTCACACAAAATGATTAAAGTATCAAATTGTCAACACACACACCGTTAGGCAGCCTGAGAAACAAAATATTATTATGTGATTCAGATAAATGATCATTTAAAAAAGGCATATTTGTATAAACAAGCAGTCAATCAAAATGCTCAAATACTTACCTACTTTACTGCAAATTGACGAAGTCTTCGGCAATTTACTATAATTATTTTTTGTTTCTAAAAAATAATAAAATTATAAAAGAAGTTCAATTAGGAAATATATTCAGACAGAAATTTAAACTTTGCACCGTGTTTCCTATAAAATGTATGGTACCCACCTACCCGAGCTTAAAACCCTACTGGGTCCATGCCGGTGTTCAGGCTATAATTCCTGTACATGCCCGCAGCAGCCAGCCGGTTGGTAAACTTCTGACCCGCAGGAAAGAACGCCGACGGCACAGAGTGAATACCTGCAACATAATAATAATAATATGATCAACATTTCAATATCGGGAAAAATATTGTATGAAGATCTCCGTGTAGAATTGAGTGTATACCTACCTATTTTTTCTAGTAATCACCATTATTTTCCTATTCTGGTGCCAAAATCAACTATATGTATTCTAGGAGAAAACCCCAAATAGGATGGGATAAGGGCAAGGTAATAAAAATAAGAGAAAATCTGTTTTCAAAAAGTCGTATTATATTGAAATAATTGCTATTGCCTTAACAATTGATATCAGTTGTCCCTATACATATAATTAGTCTTGAAAAATACATGATTATTGTTTGTTTTCATTTGAGACTGTTGGTTCTGTATCTGAATATATAATGAATTCTTGAAATTCTTGAAAATTACTCAATAATAAGTGTAAGTGTATTACAAAAACCCAGCAGAGAGCTAACAACGAGAATAAGCGAATAGGCCGACATGGACAAACAGATCCGAAATAATTACGCAGGAAAATAAAACGACTGTATAGGCATAAAAAAAAACTTTATTTATCATTACTTATACAACATAAGGCAGCATTGCTTAGATAACATCAAACAATTGATCCCTCGTGACATAAATTAATATACATAAATTGTTATAGTACTGAATTAGTTGGTAATGTCTTAACAATAAAAATAACGCCATTAGATTCTAACAATAACAACAAAAATAGAAAACAACTTCTTTCAGAACAATAACCACACGTTAACTACTTAAAAGAAAAGTATTCCATTTTTCTTTCATGCTAATCAAAGTTATTACTTATCGAATGATGAACTTAGCCCCGTGTTAAGAGAATAATTCCTGTACATGCCAGAGAGCGCCAAATGATTCGAGAATTTCTGACTCTTCGGGAAATAAACTGAGGGTACGCAATGTATACCTAGACATACAAATTTATATTACTTTTTTCCATACCAATGTTTAAATGAAGACAGAAATAATGAAGAATTTTTGGTTGATGAAACTCGTTAAAATAAAATCAGTAGAAGTATTCTTCGCAAAGAAAAATAGATCAGAAAACTTACGGGAATCAAACTCATTAAAATTACTGTCAACAAAACGTCAAACAATCTTATTCCATAATTAACATTCAGCACCAAAAAAAGTAAGAGAGGAGCTCGCTAGCGCAGTGGCATAGCGCGCTTGGCCTGCGTTTGCGTAAACTAAGCAATGTTCGCTAGGGCCGGTCATTGGATGGGAGACCAAAAATTTATTATATCGAGTTTCTCCGTGCTTAGGAAGGCACGTTAAACCGTTGGTCCCGGCTACATCTGCAGTCGTTAATACCCACCAACCCGCACTGGGCCAGCGTGGTGGCTTATGACCCAATCTCCCTATATTCTTCCATCCATAGAGTAGGCCCGTGTCCCAGCAGTGGGGATATTAATTGGCTGGTGATGATGATGATGATGAAAAAACCAAAAGTAAGTGCCATAGACTGCAATAAAACTTGAAATGAATGTGCTCATATTTAAGTATAGGTATAATACAACTAACCTGGTGGGTACCATCCGTAGGTGCTTGCTGAGGTTCTATAAAATGGATGCTGCTTATTCACTTGACTGCCATAGCCGTTGAACCAGTCTGCAAGAAATAGATAATCCGATAAAGAACAATTCACGTATTACAGTAAAACCATTCGAAGACATGGGGAGCCTTCTTACACTGGCATAGCATAAAATGGTGACGGCAGAGCCGAATGTAATTGTCACAACCCCCATTCTCTCCCGCGGGTGTCGTACAAAGCGACTGCGTGTTCGTACGAGTTCTTACGCGAATCGCGCAATCGCGTTATATTAGGGCATTGTCTAAAAAGGTTCTAATGGCCCCAAATAATAAATAATAATAAAAGAGAAAACATAAATTAAAAAATTGTAATAAATCTTTATTTGCATAAAACATGGTACACTTATGGATGTTACCATTAATATTAAATATTGCACATGCACGTTTAATCGATCTATCGATAAGCAGATATTATTTTGTCGTCAAAAGACGATTATATCTTTTTTTGACTAAAATAAAAAAAGTTTTACATTTGGTAAGACATTGTATGCATTGGCTTAAAACAGATGTATCTTTAGCCAATGTAGTCCATTCTACCGAATGTGTTATCCGCATGGAAAACAGAATCGTTCATTCATTACCAGTCTTTTAATATTCCCACTGCGGAAGCACATAAAATCTTATAGATGGAAGAGGAATGGGCCATCACTACGCTGGCCCAGTGCGAATTGTTTTTACCCAGCATATATACGTTTTCAAATGTCTTACATTTGAATGTTCCCAGTTATATTTGTTAATTTAATGCACACATTTTCTCGCTTCTTCCGAGGTCAGTACAGTACCTATGTCTATTGTAATAGGTACTGCACTAGAACCTGATTAAGTTTTAATAGCCGGTTACCTGCCCAACACCAACCCCCTTAGGGACTGCAGTTGTACCTACATATTTTACCACCGCATTCACTTAAAGCACAAATAATACTATAAATTGAAAAATGGAGTCGTCCTCAATAAACAAGCAGTCAAAAACTCACACAGCCAGAAGTGAAAGACGACGAAGTCACACTACTTACGAGGATGCTCAAATCTCTCAGGCAGGTTACATGTAACGAAATAATCCGAAGTCTTCGGTTCAGGTTTCGATATTTCTTTCTGTAGGCTTGCTCTGTCGACACAGGATGACGAACAAAACCCTGGGCTGGTACTGTCTTGCGTGTGCTCAGGAGCTTGTAGGGGACGGGCACTCATTATATTCAAGAAATTAAAATTGTACAACAACCCGAGCCTCAGGTATAAAATTATACAGTATAAAATTATTTATCACTTTTCTGTATACTATTTACAATTTGTTTTCGTGACAACTAGCGGCTTTGCATAAGTTACCATGGAAACGGGGCACATAGTATTGTATTCTCTTTGACGGGGCATTAAAAAGTAAAAAGGGGCTCTGAGCGGTCAAACAGCTTGAGTCAAGCTCGTTGATTTATCTACTCTGTGTTTCTGTTCTGACAAATCAAACGGACATATGAAAAGCTCTTAAATGCTTGATTCTAAAAAGCTTGCAGACGATCAAAATGCCTGAAGCTAGCTGAAATCTATTGACGCCAAGCTGATTGACCGTCTCGGAACCCCATAATGGATTCGATCATGCAATGTCACATTTCCTGCCAATGATATTATTTTTAAATATAATATCATTTTAAAATATAATATCATTGTTTCCTGCACAATAAATGCTGACGCACCTGATGGAGGCATAGGTACCTTAGTATAACGGGTTTTATTTAATTTAGAACACCCTGGCCTATATATTTTAAAAGATTTTTACATATTTGGAATACTCATATTTTCTCTTTGGCTGGGTGTGTTTTCGTGTGTGCATCAGGATCATCAAATGGTGTTACAAACACTATCCATATTAATAAATATCTACGCAATTTATATCTACATTGTTGGCCTTGAAATGTATATAGATAGCACATATGCACATCCTATCCACTTTACACAAAATCCTAAAAGACCCAAACTCCCCCTCCTATCTCCGATCCAACAACGGTCATGTGTAACAAAATCACTCCAGACACCCAACTGTAATACACATTTCTTTTCCCACTCCTTTTCGACTCGTGCTACTCGGTTGTGGAACCAGCTCCCCACTGCTATCCAGGAGAGTCCTTCAGCTTATACTTTTAAGTGTAAACTGAAAAAGCACTTTCAAATGCGTTCATCGTAATATATTATTATATCACATTCATATTCATTGTTAACCTGACCTCTTTTCGAATGACTAATCTTAGTATTATTTATCATTTATTTATTTAATATGTAGCATTTAGTATGTGTATGGTATTTAAATGATATGTATATTATTATTATTTGTTTATTTATTATATTATGTTATAAATTAATATAGTGTATGTAGGTACCTTTATTTTATATGTTTTTATTTTTATTTTATTTTTTTTACTAATATATATATTTTTTTCTTTATTTGATTTTTTATGCACTTTAGTGTCTCCCACACCACGGTTTAATATCTAACCACGTTTTTGGGTTGGCTGGTAGAGATCTCTTTTAGAGATAAGTTCGCCCTTGCAAACTGTATCACTGTATAATTGTTATTTTTTGTGTTATTATGTGCAATAAAGAGTTAATAATAGATAGCTAAAATATACTTCTCTAGTAATTGTGTAAAATGTCCAATAAATATTACCAATCGACTAGATAAATATTAGTCAATATGAAAACTAAAAGAAAACAGTGCCAACAACCTTTTAAAGGAATCGTTCTTCCATTTTGTTTTAGTAATTATTATTCAGCTCGCGAATGAATGCTTATCTTTCTTATTTCAATTCGCATAAGGATGAACGTACACTGAACTATTTAGAACTTTTAGTTCTGGTTCAGTAATAGTTGTTTCAATTCACTCTTTTGCCCTTTGCACCAAAGAGTATATTCTTGATATGTTTCGGGATAACATTCCCGAACTAATTAAGAATTCGAGGGTTAAAAATTTACTTATTTTTGGCACCAATGCACCGTTTTCAGAGATTTTTGTAAGTTTCTTAAAATTATGTTAAGTTCTATTAAAAAAACATTCAAAAAGTCCTGGCTGCATACTAAATAAGTTGCTAATATAATTTTTTGACTAATTTTGTTTACGTCTTTTGAATAGCTATCTTTTCGTTCATAATAACGAAAAAACTTCATACCTATCACGAACTATAGTACTTCGCCCATTTTACTTACTTGCGTACGATTGCGATTTTCTATTTCGAGGGGTTATTTGACCCCCAGTGGTTATGGCAAATTTAAGCTTCCTATCAACACAGCGTACACGCACCAACCGCGCAGACACGAACAGCGGCCGCGCAGCCTCCGGTCAGTATACGAAAATAATCTTATTTATGCATAGGAATGAAAATTGTATCAACGCGCTGAATCCGCGCGCGCACCAAACGCATACGTCGCTATGTTTCTGTTACCAATTCTGTTTCACTTTAAATCTATGTAGGTTAATCCGATAACGTGATGAAAACCTTTCAAACTCTGGGAAAGAAGACAATTTAGGCTTACCTATTGATGGTTACAAATTAATTAAAAATAAACGTAATAAAGAAAACTACATTTTCGAGAACTACCAGTAAGCGTTGGGTGTTAACTTATTTAATATGCATCCAAGGGAATATATTAGTCGTTATCAACAGTATCGGCCGTCAACCGGCAATGAATGAGTGGGTGACTATCGCACTCCCCAACAACGCAGTTTAGTTGAACACAATCGTCTTTATCGGTTCACTTTAAACAAAGCTGAAACATACATTACGCAAAACATTATTTAAAATAACTTTACAGAGACAACGTTGCAATTTGGTGAATAAATCCTCTTTTCTGAAAATTGTAGTCAACAAAATAACTACTTAATCTGTGATAAAAACCCGATTATCATTTTACAAGTAATTTGATGAATTATTGTTGTGTACAAAATGCATACGATGGATGGGCAACAAGCAATTAATTTAAAAGTTGTGAGGTTCGAGTTGGATTTCACACCGTTACTAACGCCAAAGAAGCCACAACCAGTAAAGCAAAAGAGTAAGATTAAAGTGCCCCACTTACAACAGATAATAAGAAAGTCGGCAGTACCACCACCGCCAAAACTCAAGAACAGTTTACAGGTAGTTAAACGTACATTTTGTAAGCACCAGGCAATAATGCATTCATCTTTGCCACATCAAATTCATCTGATATAAAGTCATGACAGGCACCAAAGCTATTTTTATTTTTTATTTTTAATTATTATGTTTCAAACTGCTGTTTTTTTTTGGAATAAATGAGATATATTATCATCATCATCACCAGCCCTTTTATGTCCCAACTGCTGCACGAGCCTTCCCTTTTGATGGAAGAATATAGGGAGATTGGGCCATAACCCACCACGCTGGCCCAGTGCGGGTTGGTGGGTCCGATATATTATATATTATTCTATCCTCTGCCATCGTGTCTTCTATTTAAAGATAATCACAGAATGGATAAATATTTTTCTCTGAAATATTTTAACCCTATAGGGGGATGAAAGCGATGCATCATACTGGAATTCCGGACTCCTTAAATCTGTTCATAAGTGCTTTACCTATATTAAAACAGTAACACAATTCAAAACCAACAAATCAATCGCAAATATACCATTTTAAAATTGTGGTCTATAATGTAGGTACTTTTCTTACAGAAAAGAGATGTGAAGGAGCTTGTGGAAGAACTATTGGATGAATTGTATGCTAACCATCGTAACTGGAGCAGCAACAGTACGACCTATTATAGCCGAGGGTATGAAATGAATAAGAATGTAAAGAAAATTTATGTAGCCACTGATATTATCCATACGTGTATTGTTACTTACAATACAAACCTACTGCAGTAGTTACAACAAAGCAAAGTATGCATATTATCATTCTTACCTCTACCAGACCGGCTAAACCGGCATGACCACCCAAACACGATATGATATAGCCGTTTATCGCGTTGAACTTACAAAAATCATTGGATTTTCGACAGTTCGATGAGCGTTTCTGTATTCGGGGGTTAGAAGCTTATTCAATTCAGCCTTATTCAAGTGTTATATCCTATGATTTTTTACAGTTCAACGCGTTAAATGGCTATATCATATCGTGTTTCGGGGGTCATGCTAGCCGGGATGGTTTAGCCATTTATAGCGTTGAACTGTCAAAAATCTATGGAGTTTTCTGTTGGGCAGGGGTATTCTACGGTTACCAGCATGAGTTGATTAATATCTACGTTAGTACTCTGTAATACTAACGATCGCGCTTAGTTCTGTAGAAACGATAATAGTAATAATATTATAATAGTAATAAAATTATTATTATTTTCTATACAATTAATGGTACAAATCACTGAAGTATTATAAATAACGAGGAATGCATAATACCGCGATAAACGTGCCCGTTAGTTGGCAATAGGCTCGCTACCATTACATGCGACTTGAAATAGGTGGCGAAATGGGAGGTATACATGCAGACGAGTATACCTCTGACGCGGGAATCGAACCCGCTCCTCTGCAATCCGAGCAGATGCCCGACTGTAATTTTTCTAAGACTATATTAGTCTATTTCTTTCAGTAAGTACTTATAATATTTCGAAAAATTTCTAACCACAATTTTCTTTGTGCCGATATCATCATTATTCTTCTTCATCTTCTCCCTGCCCTGTTCCCAGTCTATCGGGGGTAGTATATATATGCGCAGTATATTTCCTCTTCCATTCATATCGGTCAGACGTCATCAAGCCATCCACTCCCTTTTGATTCATATCATCCATCACACCGTAAAGGTGCTAGTGATGAATGAATGTATAGAAAAGAGACGGAACGGACCATGTCGAGAGACCGAGGAACGGAGAGAGTGAATCTATACTGCTCAAGGTTTTGGCTTAGGTTTTACAGCCGGCCGCCTGCCTGACACCAACCCTCTTTGGGTATGCTGTTGTTGGTGGTTTGCCCACCACCATTCGGGTGCCCCAAGGTGCTTATTGGTCTTCACCGGGCAGTCTCCCTTAGTCGACTTTTACGACACCCATGGGATGAGTCAGGGCTGACCTATTCTACGTTATTTGTTCGCTCCCACGCCAGAATAGACGACTAAATTATTATAAACATATATTATTACCTACATCTTAGAAGAAACCCATAACAATTGTCATGAAAGTAACATAAAAAAAATGGTACAGTATGTGTCTATCATGTAACAGTTCAACATCGGCAGCATCTGTAGCGTCATCTCTTTGTGGAGAACAGACAGATGCCATCGAAAGAAGTTATCTAGAAGCAATTGGTAAGTACTAATTAAGAGCACGTTTACACACTTAGCAGAAGGAAACTGCTTAACCGACTTATTTCGACGACCTTTTCACAGGAAATAGAGAAATACACCACAAAAATATAGAAGTATATAGCAATTTTAATTTGTGCAATAATAGAAAGTAATATACCTAATATAAAAATAAAAAATTTAGCAAACCGCTTTATTTGGTCAAACGCCGCGTGACGTAATTATTTTCTTGACATTTTATTTGCAATCAAAATCACTCTTTATGTACTACTATATAAACTAACATGTTATGCGCTATAGTGACGTCACAAAGGCGCCAGTGCTGTTTTGGCGGATATTTAAATTTGCATTATTTAAAACATGTTTTTTCTATCAAAATCTATTTTTTTTTTTACAAAAATATAATTTATTTTAGGTAAAGTAGATACGTAAAAATAACCTGTGGCCCTAGCCAAGTGGCTTATCTATTCGAACGCATAGAAAACAAATGTATAAAACTGACGTATTACATGGAAAACAAAACGTCAGTTTCATACTTGTGAAAAGCCACATGGCTAGGCCCCTTGTGTATTTTTTTAAAATTAGTCATCATGCCTATTATATTTTTCTACAGCTATTGAAGAACTCCGACATCAAGCCTCCGAGTGGCAGATAAGATTTCAGACTGTCGGTGAGCGGCTGGCTAGGAGCCTTCGCACAAGGGATCGTCTAAAAAGACAACAGAAACGGCTGTGTGCTGCCTTCACGGTGCTACTCCGACATATAAGTAGGTTTACAGACAAAAAACTTGCAATACATCCTGCCCTGTTCCTAGGTTATGTGGGGTCGGCGCAGTATATTTTCTATTCATAGTGATCAGACGTCATCAAACCGTCTACTCCCTTTTGTTCATATCGCCCACGCAAAAAAAAACTGACAGTATCATCCATTCTTCCATGTTCTGAGGTTATCTGAGGTCGGCACAGTATATCTTCTTTTCTATTCATAGTGATGAGACGTCATCAAACCTAATACGCTATCTACTCCCTTATGTTCATATCATCCATCACATCGTAAAGGTAACAGTGATGAATAAATATACATATAGAACAGTGATGAAAACGACCATGTCAAGAGACCCATGAACGGCGAGAGTGACATACCAATCCATTCCAAGTCCGTCTGCATGACTCCATTTTCCGTCCAGCACAACCGTACCCGGTTGTGTTGGTGGTTGGCCCTCTACTATTTGGATATCACATGGTACTTATTTGTCTACACTGGGCAATCTCTCTTACTCGACTTTTACGACCTCTAGATGAGACGGGGCTGACAAATTATCCGTTATGTTTTCGTTCCCAGATCAGCAAGCAAAGTATGTAATAAAATAGCCTGACGTACCTAACTTTTGTTCGGTTTACCCTAGATTGGTAAAAAACGTTTAGTCGAAAATTTTAGTAACAATTAATTTTAGTAACAATAAAGTAATTCTGCACAATTAATCATTTGACCGAATATTTAATTGGTAGAATTTTATTTAGCATATAAATGTCTTTGAAATAAAGTCATTTCACCGAATTTTCAAATGCACTAATTTTATATACTCTAATGTTTAACTAGACTAATAATTTTGTCGAATGATGGTAATGAATATTGAGTTCAGTAATAATTCGTTTTCTAACATTGTTCCTTCACCTACTGATTTCTGCAAGCAAGCATGCAGCAAGCATGCAATCATGCACGATGCAAGAAATCATACAGCATGCAGCAGCCATGGTTTCTGTCATGACTCAGGCGCGTAGAGCAGACAAGTACCACGTGGAGTCGGGGTTGGCCTAAAGTAGAAATAAGTAAAAATGATAATTATATAACGGAACGTTATATGAAAAGAATATTACATCAATTGAACATTATACTTTTTGATCAATAACACAAATGTTGTTATCGCAAATAAACATGTGATGAAATAAAAATTATGTTAATCGATATTATGCAAAGTGATTATTTTCTTAAACGTTGTTCGAACATTACATGAACCCTTCTGTTCAGCCTTTACTTCAGATACCAATAATTCAAAACAGGTCCTTTCGCAGATACTCTCTATCATAACTACGAGTACCAAATAGTTTACAAAAATAGAACAGACGTAAACGTATAGTAAACGTAATAAATATGGAAGGAAAGTGTAATGCTATGAAATCTTAATAAAATAAGGAATTCTCATTGCTGTCAGTACCTGCGAGCGATTGTAGGCGGAAAATGATTAATGACGGCTGTATGGAATTCACCCCGTCTCCAAAGATCACGTTAATTTATTTCCATCATAGCTCAATTCATACAAAGAAAATACCAAAAAATTGCTAGGTATATAAATATATCGATTGCTTCTTATTTTATGATGTATTTACTTTACATTTAAAGACAAGAGTTTGTATTTGTTTTTATTAAGAGGATTGTGAAACTGCAAGTTTTAGTACAAAAAGCGATAACATTTTTCACTCCGAAAACATTGTCGAATTTTAATATTTTTTGGATATGTTGTAAATATAGTATAAAACAAGTTTCGTACGTTTATTTTTACCAAATATTGCTTACGATAGAAGTTGTAAGCATTGAAATATCTTTATTTCTGACATAAAAACTTCCTCGAGCATTTTTTATTTATTAAAAACGCACATACATAGAATAGGATGTACTGAATCTAAATCTAAAAAAAATCTCATTTCATAAAGTTTTAGGGGAGTGAAAACGTTATCGCTCGAGACAAGTATTCAAAAAGGAAATGTAGGCATTACTCGCGCCGCGTATAGACGCGGCGCGAGTAATGCCTACAGAAGAAGTGCCGATGCACTTCACAATCCTCTGAATGTAGTTTCTTCAAACATTACGAAGAAAAATTAGTTTTTCCTATAATTACTTTAATCATGATAATTTGCAAGTTCCTCTTCATTTAACTGCAATTTGTAACTTATATAACGACTCCATTATTAGTTAAGATGCCAGCTCGTTACATACACGCGCACCGGCGACGTGAAGTTGTATCTGTGTGAAAGAAAGGACGTGAAACCGTTTCATTCACGTATACAGGAGGTTCGAAATAGCTTTAGGCACATCAAAGGACTAGCACAATGTGCTATTCCCGGTCATCTGTATCCGACACTGACGTACACAGCAGCACGGAATCGATACGCAACGCACACAGGCAACACGCAACACTGCCGCGCATGCCCGAATGCTTCCACTGCGAAACGTCCTCCAATATCGCACTACGACAGAACTTCAGCCTACTGCTTCCCCAGGCGTCGCGTAGGCGCGACAAATTCGCGCTCGCTTGAGTACCGTGGTACAGGGGAGGGCTACCGCGCCGCTTCTTTTGCGACATTCCCAGTAAACACCACATCAGCTGGTTGACTACGCAGTCTCAAATGCCTTCGAAATATGGCATGTAACTATAGCGGTCTCAGTTTTGTTTTCTCGATGTTGCGTGGCGATTTGTCCGAACGACGGGTTGTTATGAGGGTCCACTTGGGTTGTGATCGCTCACGCGTCGAGCCGCAGTGACACCGCACCTGGTCGAGTGGAACTCCTAGTGCCGCCTTGAAGATAATGAGTTTATTGTCAAATGTATCCCGTGTGCAGGACAGATGAGTGCGATCCTAAATTCCCTCAGGAACTTGGCCGGTTCGTCGAGGTCGAACTCAGGTAGGCATACACAATATTCAATAGAGAACTTTTGCTGCTTTCATTAATGATACCTAAGCGGTATCATTCAAATAGGAATCCTTAGAAGTATTCGTGAACCACATTAACTGCATTACAGAAGCGAGCAGTGCCAATGTGAATATTTTGATGAATGACAATAAACTATAGAGTTTATTGTCATTAAGCATAGGCTTAATAACATTAAGTCAAGGCACTAGCTATGCAAATTTCCCGCGGCCCGCCACCCAGACTCTTATTCTTATCGTTCTTTTGTCGTTAATCCATAATGCCCATGCCAGCATTTAATACCCAACTAATTGCTTGAATTTCACACAGTTAACTTGAGAGTGTTTAAAAGAAATAGTTATTTGAAAAAATTATAATTTTATTCGGTGCTATTGCTTAGTAATCTCATGTTTTTGTAATGATACCAACTCATGTGTTTACTCTGCACATTTGTACCTAATATACAATAGCAATAATACTTTTGGTTTTCGACAGTGCTTTATCAATTTTGCTTCCCGTGATAAAATATTGATTTATCAAACAATGATATCCGTACTAATCAAAACTGTAGATTATTACGAACCCTTGACGTAAATTGTACAAACACTAAAATATTCCCACTCCAAGTCTTTATAGCTAATTCCGCGTACAAGGAAGGGTTGCTTGAAGTACTTAATTGTTTTAATTCATATTTTCCTCGTGGAATCATTGTTTTCGTAATAACTTTGACTTTCCTAAGTACACTTGTTCGCAAAAACCAATATAGGTAGTTATGTAGTCTAAAATGTTATAATATCTAGGTGTACATAGGCAAAATTACAATTAGAGTGTGAACTTTTTTTGCTCTTTTTGATCGTAGTAAATACCAAAAATAGAAATAAACACGGAAAAGTTTTTTGTTATCATTACTAGTGCGTTTTTTAGCACAGACCAGCTTAATTTTTTTGTTTATTAAAGTACCTACATAATGAACTTTTCACATTTAATTTTTTATAATAATAATTATAAATAGTAGTAAACAGCTTATTGACCGAACTGAAAAGAAAGAAATAAAAGGACTTTCTTATTTGATATCACGGTTTTAACAAAACACTTAATACTGAAATTCAGTTACTGAAAGGGTCTCATTGTCGGCGCCACTACGACGCGCCCGCCGGTTAGACGCTGAGCTGGAATGCCAAAAGACTGTCGCCATATTATTATAAAGACTGGGTACGATGGAAGCAAGCCATTGTCGCCTAATATTAACTCCTATTTGGGACTCTATGGGCCGATTTCACCGTCTCTCATAGAAACTGAGTTTAATAAAACTTGGTTTTGATTACTGCAAACTTGGTAGCGGAACTCAGTTTAGAGCATAAACCGAATTTCATCATCAACTTCAACTGACCGCGTTTAATTCTGCGGTGAAATCGGCCCTAAGACGATCTGTATAACTCGTTTACCCCCGAATACAGAAACACTACTCAAATTTTGGGCACTACTTATAAAGTTAAATGGACAATACCTGTCAACATTTGTATGGAAAAACGTCCATTTTGACAATACTTAAATGTTAAGCAGGACTCAAACTTTGAGTATCGTTTCTGTATTCGGGGGTTATGATTTCGTTGTTCTGTTCAGCTTTTACGATTGTGAAAGCTGAACAGAACAACGCTCACACTCAAAATATGGTGAGTTAAGTAAAAAATTGTCGAAGGCACCTTAGCGATTGTCACCGTAAATGCCACACCGAAATGTTGTTAAAGCAACCCATAGAGGCTTTTAGAACTTTTTGACGCCAACCCGAATCGAGGTCATTTATAGCTCGTTCCCTCCTATTTTTTCCAACTATATGGTAGTCTTATGGCAGTGGGACATTAAAGAGCTGACGATTACATGGAAAAGTTAAAGCGTACCTATAAAAATAAACGTTTATTCCCCTCTTATTATTAATTTGCTGACCCAATGCCCTTAATACCGAGACCAAATATTTGCTTATAAAATGTTTACGTCTATTTATAAGTTGACGTGAGCGGTGATTTATGTAATAACACTCTCAAGGATGCTTTTACATAGGTACTACGTTAAATGAGTCCACTTAAGTTCGTGGTCTAGTAACCACGAGTGGGGAGAACTATTTAGGGCCGATTTCACCGTCTCTAATAGAAACTGAGTATAATAAAACTTGGTTTTGATTAATGCAAACTTGGTAGCGGAACTCAGTTTAGAGCATAAACCGAGTTCAACTTCAACTGATCGCGATTAATTCTGCGGTGAAATCGGCCCTTAATAGTTTAGCAGAAACTTCTTACTCATCTAGCCAGAATCTTATACCACGTACCGTAAATTCGTTAAAAATTTCGTTAGCAAATATCAAATAATTGCCAGTTAGCAATTTCACGATTTTTTTTCGTTGTTTTTTTTACTTCGTAGCAAAGAGATTTAAGCTCGATAGCAATGTTGCTTAGCGCACTCGGCCTGCGATTGCGTTAACCAAGCAATGTTCGCTAAGCCAGGTTAATGAGTGGGTAATTAATGTATAGAAAAGAAACGTAACGGAATGTTGTCATCTCAATCACTCTCTCCGTTCATCGGTCTCTCGATATGGTCCCTATATCGAGAGACCGATGAACGGAGAGAGTGATTCAGATGACAACATTCCAATCCATACTGCTCAAGGTTTTGGTTTAGTTTTTACAGCAGGCCGCCTGCCTGACACCAACCCTTTGTAGGTAGTAACATTTATATTATGTTCAAATGGATATAATGTGTTGTAATAGCGGGCGAGCCAGACGTCAAGTTCGGACTGACGCCAGGCAACGAAGGCCCCGGTGAGGGTGGGTACGCCGAGTGGCTGCATGCCATGCGACTGGTGGCGCGGCTTCCTGCGGGCGTGCCTCAACACTTCAGGAGAAAGGTACCTACTAACAAATATTTTACGAGCATGAAAAGTGATGAAAGGGCATGAAAAGTGAACAGATTCATTTTTAGAGATTGGTAGATATATTTTAGTAGATCCTACTAAAGGCGGTTCCCAATATTCTATCTTACTAAAGTTTGGTTACCTGAATATTTTTTGTTATATTACGATAAATAACAGAAGTTGCTACGTAACTAAGATATACTATCTATCTGCAACTGTTATAGAATATTGGGACCCCCCGTTAGTAAAGTTATGAAACTCAGTGACTATATCTTGGTTAAAAACTAAACAATGACATGCTGGCATTGCCGTGCTATATTATGTTATTATTGCCGATTTTTTACGAGAATAGTTTAATTTCGAACAATATTTTAATTCTTGTAGGGCACTGTTTTAACTTTAAATAAAGTAACCAATTTAGCAAAACAACTAAGTACACCGAATTTTATCAAACTTAATGTCGGACTAAGGGTTAAACAGTAATGAGGAATGGGCCACAGCGTTTCTCTTATACTACATAGCAATGTACAGCATTTTTCGTGCCCGATAAATGGCAATAAGCTCACCGTCGTATTACATGGGACCTAACATAATTGGCGAAACTTCGGTGTTAATTCACCTCTGCCTCACCCTTTGTGGATATAGGCGTGATTTTTTTAAATGAAACTTTTAAAAATACATTTTGTAACATCGTCAAATTACCAATGTTAGCAATAAACCAAATATACAATAAAAATGTAATATTAAATTTCGTTCTAATTGAAATGGATTGCTACAGCTTCGTCTACCTTTCATAAAAAGCGCTCCTTCGTTACCAACTTTACAAACTTCATTTGGGGGTTATTTAAATGCGTAACAGGACCACGGAAAAAATCTAATATTAGATGTTCACAGTGCCCTCAGGCGAGATGAATTATATATTAACAACCTTTTCGAATATCGTGAATTATAAAAGGGTCATTAGGCAGAACCGATATTTCTGTGTGGTACTTTGCGCAAAGAATATTATAATGAATACAAATATAAATGATTAAAGGTTGCCATAGCCCTATCATTATCATATCTTCAATAACTTTTGCAGCCCTTAAATAATGCAAATTCTGCTGAATGTTGTTACTTTTTTGGAACGATAAAAGCAGTGCCAACAAAGATGATTGTTCATTTGTTCAAAGATCTTGTTCTTGTGATTAGCAATGATGAAAAGAAACTAGAATAAGCCTTTAAGTGTTTTTATATGGAAATTAATTTTATCTGTCTGTTACACTTTTATCAATCATCTTTTCAGCTATGGCTGACATTGGCGGAAAGGCATCTGACATCACGGGCCATCGACTGGTCGGTGGCAGAGCGAGCTTGCTTTCGTGGGACCGCCCAGCCCGATGACACCGAGCTGGGCGCGCAGATCCTCAAAGTAACTATACTCCAGCCATCATACATACATACATATGTCACGTCTTTCTCCCACAGGGGTAGGCAGAGATCACTTCTTTCCACTTGCTACGATCCTTACATACTTCTTTCGCTTCATCCAATCTCATCGATATCTTCATGCATGCCCGTCGGTTTCGGGTAGTCTTGACCTGGCCCTTTTTTAATAGACTTTCAATTTGATTATGAAAGATCCGCCTATGCCTTCCCTTTCCCATTCTCCAGCCATTATAACGAGATTAAAAACGTAAACAACAACCTATGATGTGTCTTTTAAATACAAAAATAAAAATGTGTTCAACCAATTTTTTTCAAGCTCGCCAATTGTTAACTTTCTAAAATTTATGTTATATTTAAAAATACATACATCTTTATTATCAATGCATTTTATCTATAAAGAGACAAATCAAAATTGTTTACGTTCTTTATCACGTCTCTGTGGCCTTACTTTAGACAAATTTCATTACAAAAACAGAAATGAAATAAAATTAATTAGATTATTTTTGACGTGGGCTGTACGTCAAAAATAATCTATTTTAGTGAAACTTATCGACAATAACAGTGTCGAAAGCCTGTTTACACATTGTTTTCTAGATTTTCTGACTTGGCGTTTTTCGAAGATAGTATTTTAACCATTATGACTTTTAAGTTTCGAGATTGCAAACGAGAATTATTGTTAAAGACTGCACAAATACTTACTACTCTTCTGTTACAGGCTATGCCCATTCAGGTTGACATGAATACTTACTAAGGTTGACATTATTAATAGCTTTGAATAAAACAGGCCGTCACAGCCAGCACACCGCATACCAGCGTACATACTGAAATTTTTCATACCCTGTAATGGAACATCGCGTTACGCTCGTGACTACTGTGTTTTTGTTTCGTTTGCTTTAACGATTAATTTAAGATAACTTAAGAGCTTTGTAGTGCACTAAGGGCCGGTATTTCAATATTACCTTATCTTAATGCTTAAGTTAAGTCCTACATTTAAGCTAAGTTTCACTTTTGAACGACAGTACCGTATTTCAATCCGGATCTTCCTCACCTTAACTAATCTAAGATTAATTGCAATATTGCAACATAACAAACAAAATAAGTCATTTGTCTAAGATTTTAGTTGTCATTTGGTGACTGTTGCGAGAGGTTTTATATTTCTGTCACCATAGATTTAAGAGAAAAAGAATTGTCATACTTTTGATTGAAGTATCAAAATAAGATTATTGTTTTTTCCGAGATGGTACAATACATTTATGTTTAAAGTTTATATTTTCTTTAATTAATTCTCCCACGAGATCACATCTGGCGCCCAACGTATTTAAAGGTGATTGTCGATATGGAGAAGATAAAGACAAGGGGTATGTACCGAAGTATGTTTACTAAGACTTTGAAAAAACTTTCCGGCTTAATAGAAAACGTACAAATTAGAGATGCAGAGGTAACTTTCAAGCTTTTATCTGATCACATGACACAAATTAAAGTGATAGATGAGGCGGTCATTCAGGAGCTTATTGGAAATGACGCTGTAGAGGAAGACATCGAAAATGAGTTAGAGTCGATGGATAAATATAAGTCACAGTTTATACGGGCAGAACTCGATTTAGCACGGCTCACACGAGACGAAAATTTTGACGCGGAGAGTAGATGTACCACTGTGGTTCATTCTGAACGCGGAAAATGTTCGACACGCAAAATGATGCTACCAAAAATAGAGCTGTATAAATTTGATGGCGATCTGACGAATTGGTTAAAGTTCTGGAGTCAATTTAAGAGTATAGACGAAGACGAAGAGTTGAGTAGCGAAGACAAATTTCAATATTTACTGCAAAGCATGACTTCTGGCTCTAGAGCGTGTGATTTAGTAAGCAGTTTTCCCCCTACTGGCGATAATTACCATAAAGCGATCGAAAGTTTGAAAGCAAGATATGGTCGATCTGATTTGTTGGTTGAAGTATATATACGCAAGCTATTACAACTGGTCGTTGAGAGTAACATAAATAAGTCTCGCAGTAATTTTCAAGTGTCATTACTTTACGATAAGCTAGAATCTAGCCTTAGGTCGCTGGAATCATTGAAAGTAATGAATGTCGATTGTGCAGTCTTATTCCCTCTTGTGGAATCATCTCTACCAGAAGAATTACTCAGAGTTTGGCAAAGAAGCTGTGGATCAACACCTGAACCTAGAGATCGACTGAAGGCATTGATGGCATTTCTAAAATCAGAAGCCGAGAATGAAGAGCGAATTAAAATGGCCACGCGCGGTTTTGTTAATAATACTAACAACGCCGAGAGCAAAAATAAGAGAGCGAGTGCCATACCAAAAGATAACATCCCTACGGCATCGAGTTTAGTAGCTGGCGAAGGAAAAGTATTGGCATGTATATTTTGTAGCGAAAGCCATGAGAGCTCGTTATGTAACAAGGCCAAAAGGATGACATTAGGAGAACGTGAAAATATAGTGAAAGAGAAAAATGTTTGTTTCCGTTGTTTAAAACTTGGCCACGGCTTTCGCACATGTAGAAGCAACAAAAAATGTGCATGGTGCGGTCGAAAACATATATTGTTAATGTGCAGAGAAGCTGCGTCGCCCAGTAGTTCGCAGTCAAATACAAAAGATAGGGAAACGTTGAAAACTGTTTCAAACATTTCTGTTCATCAAAATGTTTTCCTTCAAACTCTACGTGTTAAGTTACATTATAATGGGAAAACTAAGATAGTAAGAAGCATTATAGATTCCGGTTCACAACATTCATACATATTGAAAGAAGTTGCAGAATATATGCAGCAGTGGCGTGGCGTGCAAGAACAAGTTAGGCAAGCCACAACTATATGAAGCCTCTTATGGTTTAAGCATTAACTTTTAACACCGCCTGCTAGGACACGGCTACAACTGTTCAACGCCATCTAGTGACGAAGCGGAGAACTACGTTGCCACTTTTGCGTGCTTGTGCTTTGTTTTATACAGCCAGAAAGACGATTCAACCCGGTCCGGAGCGGCTTGCTGGAGCGGCGCACGACCGCGATATTGAGTGCAGTTCACAAAAGAAATTCCGCTTTTATGGCTATTGCAATAAGATCTAAAATATTTACTTTTGACGGAACTTGTTTTCGTGGGAGTTTATTACTAATGTGTGCGTGTGTCGTAGTGTATCGATGCATAAGCGCGTAGGCTGCCGAAATGCCGGCTTGATGCCGGCTTGTAGGCAAACTTTAGGTACTATTTCGCGTTGCGTGCGCCTGACAAGACTACGCTTGTCTGTGTGCGTGCAGGCGCTGTATAGCAGGCGTCCATAACTCGATATTTAGCGAGTTAGTTGAAGGAATCTAGAGAGCGGGAGCGAATTGTATGTACCTGTGTTGCATATTGTTTCGCGCGCGTTTAATACTGTTATGATAAGATTATATTGATGGATTTTTTTTATTTGCTTATAAAATGGTATTGTACTTGAATTATGGTAATGATTTTTTTATGCTCGCTCGTTTGGTACGGCTGTTGGGAATCGGGTTATATGGACGCTCCGCCACTGATATGCAGTACAAGTCGCTTGGCAATACAGTAATACAACATGGACTTTTTGGAGGCTTAACTTCGTCACCAGAGACTCATAAACAATATCGTATTTCTGTCCAAAACCTGTCAACGTCATTTACTTGCGATATTGACGTTTTTGACAAACCGCAAATATGTACTGACATTCCAATTATAAGTGATAAAACGTTGATTCAAAAAATAAACGATATGAATGTATTTCTAACAGATATCGAAGAAAACGATGAGCCGATTAGTCTATTGATTGGAGCAGATATGTTGCCAAAGTTGTTAATAAATAATATGAAGCAGTTGGATAGCGGTTTGGCTGTGATTGAATCGAGGTTGGGTTGGACGCTAATTGGTAAGAGAATTGGGTATACTGAGAGAAACGATACAACTCTAAATGTAGTGTCGCTGTTTATTCAAGAAGATAATATATCGGACCTCTCGAAATTGGACACATTGGGTTTTATGGATCCTGCAGAGAAAAAGAGTAAAGACGTACACGTACAAGAGGTCAAACAATTTTTCAAAGCGACTACAATTTTTAACCAGGATGGGAAATACGAAGTGTTATTGCATGGGAAAGAAAATCACCCTCCACTGTCTAGTAATAAGGAGATTGTATATAAGCGTTTAGAGACAGTGACGGCTAAGTTAAAGTGTGATAATTATTACGAGTTATACGGAAAGATTTTAATGACTGGTTATATGAAGGAATTATTGAGAAGATACCTGATTGTGAGTATAGTAATGTAAACTGTCATTATCTGCCGCATAAGCCCGTAATACGTCTTTCTAGTAGCACTACGCCAGTTCGCCCAGTATTCGATGCATCGGCGCGTAGTTCTAATTGCCCTTCTTTAAACCAATGCTTAGAAACTGGACCTAACTTGATTGAGCTTATTCCTAATATACTTTTACGTTTTAGGGAGAAAGAGATAGGAGTGATTTCTGATATAAGGAAGGCTTTTTTGCAGATTAGTATTTCTCAAAAAGACAGGAATTTATTACGATTTTTATGGTGGGATGATAATGATTCTAACAAATTGCAGGTTTATAGACACTGTAGGGTTGTGTTTGGTTTGACTTGCAGTCCATTTTTGCTTGAGGCTACTATTGAACATCACTTGTTGTCTGTGTGCGAGAGCACCGACTCAGATCATGAGAAGTCTTTTATTGGTAAGTTACTTAAGTCTTTTTATGTGGATAATAGCGTGACGAGTGTCAGTTCGGTGGATGAGTTGAATGAATTTCGTGATAAAGCCATAGCTGTTATGAAAAAAGGTGGTTTTGATTTACGCTGTTGGGAACATTCAGGTGATAATTGTACTCCCCACAAAGTAAATGTTTTAGGCTTAAAATGGAATAAGCAACGGGATGTGCTTTCATTAGATGGTATGCAACTAGAGCACTCTCCAAGTAAGATTACCAAGAGATTTATCTTGTCAGCGACTCATAAAATTTTCGTTAGTTAGTTAGTTTGTTCGCTCACCGCTGAGGATTTCCTGCAGGCGTTTCGACGTTTTGTGGCGCGGAGGGGTAGTCCAAAAGTTGTATATAGCGATAACGCAACAAATTTCACTTGCGCTAGTAAATTGTTAAAAGTTAAGTGGAAATTTAACCCTCCCAGTGCTGCATGGTGGGGAGGATTTTTCGAAAGATTGATAGGCGTAGTGAAAAATGTTTTGAAGAGAATATTAGGTACTGCTAGGTTAAATTACGTTCAATTGTTGACTGCTTTGTGTGAATGTGAATTTATTGTCAACTCTAGACCTATATCGTATGTGACCGATGATTCGAATTTAGCCAAGACCCATGACGCCTTCTATGTTTTTGATGGAGTCTTATAGAAGTCGTGAGGGATCTCTAGTGTTATGTGATGATATTGAATCTTCTACTAACAATTTAGGAAAACAGTATCGACATCTTAAAAAGATTCGTTTAGATTTAGTCCGAAAATTTAGAGTTGAATATTTAGGATTTTTATCACGTCGGAAGAATAAGCTGTTTTCTAAAGTTCAACCAAAAGTAGGTGAAGTCGTTCTTGTTGGTAATGATACTGATAAGCGTCTTCATTGGCCTTTAGCAGTGATAATGGAGCTTATACCTGGTAGGGACGGCAGGATAAGGTTAGCCAAAGTACGCACAAAGAAGGGTACGTTAGTTAGACCAATACAAAAGTTGTACCCTTTAGAAGTTTTGTGATTGATAGTGCGGCAGCTAATGATGGTGACAGCATCTTCTCTAGTGGGAGGATGTTGCGAGAGGTTTTATATTTCTGTCACCATAGATTTAAGAGAAAAAGAATTGTCATACTTTTGATTGAAGTATCGAATAAGATTATTGTTTTTTCCGAGATGGTACAATACATTTATGTTTAAAGTTTATATTTTCTTTAATTAATTCTCCCACGAGATCACATCGACATTGACTGATACATGACACATGCAAGTGTATTATATACTCTTTGGACACATGTGCAAACTATTTATCTCTATTGCACTGAGAGTGTTTGGCGCGTTTCGTGGTGTCAGTCAGATTTTTTTTCAATAATTATAAAATTGGTTCAGAGTGGATTTTGTGCAGTGAAAGTGGTGTTATTTTGATGCACAAGCATCCGTGTTGATGTGCGTTTATGCAGAATCATTGAAAACAAGTCTTATGATGTGTTTGATGTTGTGGTGAAGATCACTATAAAAAGTGGTTTTATCCATTTCATCAGTCACCATCATGAACTCTGTTAACTTTCAATTCGCGCCAAGCACTCTCTAGATACGTTAAAATGTGTGACACCCGTATTTTGACGTAAAATTCATTTCATTCATACATTTCACCCACTCATTATTTCATAAGACTACAGATAAAATATACACTAAAGACTTGGCTGTATGGGCTAGAAGGCCCTTTGCCTTCCCTAAAATATAGAGAGAATTAAAATAAAAACTCTATTGCAGTGAAGTTGGCGCATCGTTTTTTATCCATTCTAAAACGATTCTAAACAAAAAATAATTTATAATACCTAGCAGCAAGACAAATTCGCGGCATTGACATTGACTTTTTTTAATAAAAGTTCTTTTAATCGGCGCTCTGGCTTTCAGCCTTGGGTACTTGTACTATAGAGGTGTGTATCCTTCGGTGTATCCTTCGGTTTTAGCCCTCTTTCTAAAATGTTACTATAAAATACATAAAAAACAAATTGGTACATAACACAAACTAAAAATGCTGTTTAGGATGGTATTTTATTAATTCGCGTAGTTATCTACATAGGTACAATATTATCTCAACTAGCCATAATTTCCTAACCAGCGTGTTGCTTTTTGTGGGTCAAAAATAAATTATCATGAAGTAACTTTTCTAAAGTAACCAGATGACAATCCTGGATCGGAACTTAAGCGACAGAAATCCTCCGCTTAGATTAAGGCTAGTTAAGGTGGAGTTTAAGTGCCGTTTAATTTTAATCCTACATTGAAATACACATAGGTCGTACTTATTATAAATCCAGGATCAATTCAAGATAAGCTGCTATTGAAATACCGGCCCTAAGAAATATTAGCTTTACAAATTTCAGTTTGAAAAAATGTGACTGCGTTACCAAATTTAAAACGGGATAGTGAAGATAGATCTAAAGATAGAGTCAAAAACATAAATCGACACATTTTTAAAAATCATACTTGTGTTTCGTGTATTTTACAATAATTTTCAATAATTTCTAGGATTTGCATCGAACTGGGTGTTCATTATTCTGTGGAACAGAAGGCCGTGAAAACCAAGCAATGCTTCGAAGGGTGCTGCTAGCTTACGCGAGGTAATCTTGTAACTTAACCAATTGACTTCTCATATTTTATAATGGGAATTTTTACCCTCGCCATCAACGGATGAGTTTTACGAAGCAAGTTTATTATACAAATGAACTTATCGGTCTTTCTGTAAGGATATAACAACGTGATTTATTGTTCCGCTTTGTTTTATATCCTATTAAAATTAAAAATATTTCAATTATTTCAGGTGGAACAAAGATGTCGGTTATTGTCAAGGTTTCAACATGATAGCAGCGATAATTTTAGAAGTTATGGAAAAATCAGAAGCAGATTCCCTAAAGGTTGGTATATACCCATAATAAAAATAATTTACGAACTGTCCAAAATATAAACCTAGCGATCATCAGCGAGAAAATGTTTTTAAATTTAACTCACCAACAACACCAATAAAAAATATCATGTGGTAACCTAAATTCTCAAGCTTAAAGAAAAACGTACAGAATTAGATTAGGACGTACTGATACTAAAAAGGCTTAAAAAAAAAACTCATTTTGTAAAGTTTTAAGTGAATGAAAACGTTATCGCTCGTGACAAATATTCAAACAGAAAATGTAGGCAAGTGTAGGCATTACTCGAGTCGCGTATCGGCACTTTGCAATCCTTTTAAACATTACTGTCCCAGTTTTCGTTTCCAATTTTTCCAACGTTTCCAATCTCAATGCTTGAAGAAGCTGGATTCGAAAAATGGAATAAAATGTAAACAAAACCAAGTGTGTTTGGTCTTTCATTTTACTAAAATGGTAATTTTCAACACTTACTGCCACACTCAGAGACGTCAATTAACTTTAATGAGTATTTAATGTCAAAAAATTTCATTCAAATCTAGACCATAGACCCGGCAAGAATAGCGACTAGTTTTGAATTTTTATTTTTTGATGTTAAGTACTCATTAACGTTATTTGACGTCTCTGAGTGCGGCAGACACATTTCAATCTTCAGTTACAGTTAATTATTCCATTTCAGGTGATGATATATCTAGTAGAAGCTGTACTCCCGGAAGGTTATTTCGCTGATGACCTACGTGGATTATCGGCTGACATGGCAGCGTTCAGGGATCTACTACGGCTGCGGCTACCAAGGCTAGCTCATCACATGGACCATTTGCAGATAGTATCGGATGGTATGGTATCAGCAGTCATCGTGTAGAATTGATAAGTCTCAAGTAACATATTGCACAATTACAACAAAAGTAATCTATCTCGACGATAAATCAATAATGCTGTGCAAGAAATGCTCGATAGCGCAGTTGCTTAGGCCTGTTGCATTTTCTAACATCTACTTATAATTACTTGGACATACTATTCTTAAGTTAGGTCCCTTATCTTCTTAATGGATCTCCCTCGTCCCATTACTTCTAATGTACTCCATATAAAATCATAATAAAACTTTATTCAAAATATGAAAATTAATGCAGGTAGCAGGCAGTAAAATCCCATTATTGTACTGCCCGGTAGCTACATTCATAGACAACAGAATGTATTGTTGGTATCTTTTCAGGTGGTGGTGTAGAGCCTCCTCTGCCAGACGTGTTTACGATGCAGTGGTTTTTGACACTGTATGCAACATGGCTGCCGAGGGAGTCATTGCTCAGAGTGTGGGACCTCGTATTGCTCGACGGCAACGAAGTATTGTTGCTCACTGCACTCGCAATTTGGGATCTGCTTCAAGAGTGAGTATTTGTATTTTCGAAACATAACGCAGCAATGCCCCGATCGTAGGCTCATGATTATGGAAATGGAAAATGGAAATGAATACCTTGATGGAAAATAGGTTAGGTAGTTATTTAGATTATAATTTATGAGGGTATTAAATTGAGCTGCGGGATTCTCAACAAAACAAACTAAGAAGAACTTAGTCGAAACTGGAATTCGCAAAAATTTTGGCTATTTTGGACACAGATACATCCAATTTAATATTGGCAATGAAGTTTTATTTTGTTGTGTTACCTTACAAACTGTACAGATCTAATCTCAATAGAGGTTTCAACAATTGGTCTAAAAATAACTATTTTTCTGAGTATAAGAAAGAATTACAACCTGTTTATTCCTGAAAGGTAAGGCAGAGATGTACCTACACCCATATTTCGCATGCTATCTTTGTTCCCTCGTAATAGGGTGCGTATTGCCAAAATGGAAATAATATCACACGGGCACGTTATTCGCAATATTGCTGGTTGGTTTATCAAGATCCCTGCTGCCCATTCTTCGTTATAAGTAATACGAATTCGTGTCTTTGATGCTTCTGAAAACATTAGCATTGTTGTTAAAATTATTAAGTTTTTGTCGTAATAATGCAGGCATCGTAATAATGTAGCCATCGTACGTTCCTAATTGGAACACCCGTATTCACAGTCGAATCCTGTCAGCGCGGTCCGCGGATGAGTTTTACAGCTGCATGGGTGGCGGCGCGGGCGCCGTGTGGGAAGCGGGCGAATCTTTGGTGGCTCGCGTGGTGGCATTCGGCTCTGCGCCGGAGTTGCCGCGCCTGCGATCACTGCATCGGTACCGGGTGGCCCCACCAGCGCCGCCCGCCGCGCCCCAACCGCCTCTACACAGCGCAGTGAGCCTTCGTTTACATACATACATTCATACATAAATCACGCTTGTTTGTTTAGACAGAGTTGATTCAACACCCTCGTTTCGCCAATTGTGTTAGGTCGCATGTAATAAGGAGCGAGCCTATTGCCATCTATTCCCATAGGGTAAGAAAATCGCAGTATATTGCTAGGTGGTATTAGAGGAACGCTCATCGCTATCATTACCTTTAGTCGCCTTATAACCGTACGACACCCGCGGGAAAAGTTTTAAGATAATTTGTACAAATCCGAAAGTCGAAAATTAACAACGATCTCACTCTCACACTGTGATTTATCGCTCGAGTACTATTTTAATTAAACATTTGTATTGCAGATGCAGAGTATGACGAAACGAGGACTTCGATTATTCTATTCAGAAGATGAAGGCGATTCCAGTGATGACGGCAATAAAATGGCGTTAGCTACGGTACTAACAAATACAACCGTAAAATTTTACTACGGACTCATAAGCAACTAATACTGTGATTATTATACCTTATCATTTCTAAACACAGGTGATACCGCGCAGGGAAGAACGTAGTGGTGCTGGAGATCGTCTTTCGCTCGACATTGGGGCACTAAAGCGCCAATATGCACGACTCCGAGAAAGACAAAGGCAAGCACATGTCATTTTGGCAGCAGCGTGTGCCCGCCACGCTGCAGGTAAAGTCTTTTCAAATGTCCTGATATATCTTCAAATCTCAAAGTGTCATCTACATTTAGACAATATTTTTTCAGTTGGAGTTCCCACATCACCGACTTCACTTACAGTGAACAATCTTTTGTTAGGAAAAAGTGCAATTGTTAGTTCACGAGGCAGAAGACTAGGTCCACCTCCAGGAGCTGTTCCTCCAACAAGACATATATCACCGTCTCGGGAAAATATAGATAAACGTTCCCCTAGTCGACATAGTGAGACAATAAGTTGGAAAGAAGAAAAAAGTCGAAAATCACTAAGCAGGCGAAATTCCGTAAAATGGAAAGATATTAAAAAAGATAATTCTTCAGATAAGCAACGAAAAGCTTCCATTGATTTGGATGAAGCCGGGGATGGAATCATCGTTTCTGAATTAGAAGCCAACCAAATGATCGCTTCACTCAGATCTCGTAGTTCTAGCGAAACCTCATCATATTCATCGCGTACAGGATCAAGTACGGATACTAGTTTATGTGATGAAAATGAGAAGGCAAGTGATTCTGAACCTGATTTACCAGATGATGATAAAGAAAAAACATTGGCCAAACATAAAACTAACCCACTTTCTCCTTTATTCAAAGATTTCAATCAAATATGTTCTTCTTCTCCGCTTGCTGAAGATGCAACTATCAAGGTTTCTCCTGGCACTGATTATGATAATACAAAAGATAATGACGTAAAAGATATTTCAGTCTATTTAGATTCCGCTGCAGGAGAACCATTACGGACATACATAGATGGCTTTGATACAAAACTCAAGGAAAAATTGTTTGCATGTTCAGAGTCTAATACTTGCCTTAATCCAGTAAGCCCCATAAAAAAACTATCTCCGTTTTCTCCATTAAACACAAATAAAAATGCAATTTTACAAAGACTTAGTGGTAAAAACTGCGAAGAGAATCCAAAAAATGACGAAGTTTGTCGGCCTAAAAGTCTTTCGCGACCTGCACAGAATTTTACAGATTTAAGTCCTCTTGATTTATCGTATGACTGTAAATTTGATTTAAATATTGATTCTTCGCATGTATCCGATTTCGATTCCAATTTTATGCCTTTAAAACCTATTGCAACAAGACCTCCAGACATAATAGATAGTTTTACAATGTATCCAAATTTTGTACCTGACATAGATTTATCAGATAAAAATATATCAGACATAGACAGTCCATCTCGAAGTCCAGGAGCAGAAAGTATTATTGTTAGTGAAGATGAACCTCCAATACCATTAAAAATAGATAAATACTTTGAACACAGTCCTGAATTTTTTGGTGCTCGTGTTACAGACCCTAATAACTCTGATATACCTAATAGAAGAGCTGTAAAAAGACATTCAAGGTTACCTAAAAAGCCTGATTCATTAACACTTCAATCAAATCATAATGAAAAGATTTTAAACACAGAAGCCGAAAGGGCGTCTTCTTTACCACAAAGTCATAGTTTTACAATTCATAAATCCCTAAGTCCCGAATATGAAACTAAGATAAATGAAAATTATAAATTACCCACACCCATTCAAATAAATTCATCAATAATTAAAAATAGCTCCTCATTAGAAAAAATAGAAACGCCTGTAAAATCAAAAATAATAAGTGAAAATATGTCACCTAAAGATTATATGCTTCAATCAGGTCGTAAAAACAGTGAAAGGGCATTACAGATTATTCAAGAGAATTCCAAAATATTAAATAGAATTTTAACAAAACAACATATTAATGACCTGAAGAAAACGGCAAAAATTCCAGACGATATAAGTATTAGAGAAGACACTGAAATACAAAAAAGCAGCCCCTTAAAATTATCAGAAATTAAACAAGTTGAATCCCCTTTACTCAGAGAATCCACGTCAGATTCTATAATAGGTTATAGAAAGAGAATTGCAAGTGATACAACTGGTGAAAAAAATGACTTCGTTAGAGTACGGCCCATCTCAATTGATGACCCATTTTCATTAGAAGTTAGAAATACTATTAGCAAAGAATTTGTAATAAAAACTGTTAAATCTCCTAGTATTGAATGTCTTGGCAATAAAACTGACTTATATGGTTGGGAAAACAAAGGATTTTTAGCTAAATGTGATTATAAAACTTTTTTAGAAAAAACGGAGAGTACTTACGTGTACCACTACAAAACAAAAGATAGTAATATATCAGAGTTAGATAACATTTCTAAAAATGAGCCTTTAAGGCTTGCTACCACATCTGAATGGTCACGTCACTCTTTCTCGGAAGATTCAAGGACTTCAGTTACCTTACCGTCAACAGAAATAAAGGATACGTCAATTTATGATAAACCATACACATCAGATGAATACAAGTATCCTTTTTCCACTAAATATAACGATTTTGTATTATCTAAAGCCAGTGATATATGTAGTAAAACTATGGATCAAGGTCCTAAGGCTTGTGAAAATTCATCTAAGACTGATAACAGCCAAGGTAGTGATTTTGCTCACGTAGTAACGTCTTCTATTAGTTTCACATATGAACCGTCAGTTGAGGAAGATTCACCGACTGGTATAAAAAGTAATTCTAGCGATACACTGTGTCAAATAACTTCTCTCGATCAAGTATCGACTCCCATATCTCCGAAAATATTTCCCAAAGAATCTCTGACATTTCCAAGAGAATACCTTGAAAAAAGTGATAAAACAATAGTAGACACAGACGATACTTGTAGTACTATTACTTCTTTAATAGAAACTACTACTGATACCTTATCATCTTTATCATACCCTCGAAGTCCGTCATCTGGATCTTATCATCCGTTTCCAACGAGACCGGTCCTGCGCATGCCTAAAGAGCTTGGAGTTAGATTAGGTATGTATCCAAAAGACACAATCAGTTCCCCTCCCAAGTAATAATACCGTTTTCATTTGCGCAAATAAGCTATAAGATTTGTTTGGGAATGTAATTTTACAGACACCATTATATTTATTTCTAGCTATATGCATCTTCAAAGATAGTAAATATTTAATAATTTAAACCCATAATGCTTAAAATTTACTATCGTGTGAAAATGTTTGCTTCAATAATATGTACCCTTGATTGGAATATTCAAAGCATTGTTAATTAAATGATAGCTATAAGTCAAAAACATTAGGTAATTGTTTTTCCATTATATTATTTTCGGGGCTTTTCGTATTCCAATTTCAATAATGAGCTAATGACAAAACAAACACGTTGCCTTGATTCCAATTTAAGATGTTATGATCATTCACATATTAAATATATTTATTTAGGTACTTTAAGCTAGATAGAGTACTTGTTCGAAGTCAATAAAAACTTACTAACAGCAGAAAAATTGTACTAATTGCTATAGGGTAATATTTTATCTATGCATAATAAAAAAGAATCGGTTGTTAGAAAAAGATATTTTATTCTACGACAATATTGATAAATTATACATTATGCGACTGCTGCAAAAATGTCTTTTATTTATTTTCACAATATTCAAATCACCCCTAAAAATCATCAAGTACTGGGGGACATGTACAAACTAAATGCTTGTCACCATACATGTCATCAATGCGTCCAACGGTGGGCCATATTTTTGTCTCACCCTTTACGAATAGCTGAAATATAATTTTAATTATTTTAAGTCGCCCAATAAGCTTCTACGAGATGTAATCTTTCAATAGCAAAAGTTTTTATGCTTACAGTTTGTATCATGGTGTAGTTAAGGTTATGGAAGGATACAATATAAAATCTTAATAAATTGCTAGAACTTTGAAACGACTTTAATAGCTATTTTTACAGGATTTGTATAATTAACGTGACAAGTTATTTATTTATATACATATATACATAAATTACAACTTTATTTTCTTAAGAGATGTGTGAATTAAAAATCCTCATTTCGCCAGCTAATGTTAAGCCCGAAGAAATCAGGCGAGTCTACTTCCATTCACCGGAAACGTAAATTGTATCTAGTCAATTTTTGTGGAGAATGCACCAGGAACGCTGCTGCCCATTCCTCGTTATAATATAACTTACTCGCCTTGTACGACACGCGCGAGACGTAGGATAGGATGTTGACCGAACCAATACTGAGCGCAATAACCACTGCGACATCAAGTTCCTCAACTCTGACCTCTGAGCTTAATGGCATAGGCACTTTTGCTTGTGTCATTATACCTAATACTACTTTGCGTGGTTAGATTAGGAAATAACAAATTTGAGTTCCAATAACATACCACCATCCGGCAAATGTAGAGCTGCAGTGCAACTGCGGACTATTTTTTAAACTTGGGCGTTTTGATAGTTGTTGCCTTGGAAATAAAGTCCCGACTTCACGATTATGTCAGTTCACAATTATTACACTTGATTTACTGAACCATAGATTAGAGGTGTGGAAAATTGTATGATATTTAATTAACAGCGTATTCCTTTTATTGAAGTTTTGTTTTCGCAGTAGGAGATTCATTAGCTAAATTACACACTTGCACACTCTCACTTCCACAAATTGTCACCCTTACACTTGGAACAATTTATTTATTGTAAGGTAATATTGTTATAACATACCGCTGGGAATGCTGCCTGTTGCCGGCTATAAGGACGATTCCAATCATCTGATATCACTTCGGCTTGTGTATGTGGCGCCATCTAGTTGAACAGTTTATTTACAAGAATATACTGTAGCCTTGAAATCACAATAATATACATTTTTTCTGTTAATTAATCTCAACTTCATTACATTTTTATTATAATGATTCTGATTTAATTAGTTTTAATTAATAGATTCTGACGAAAGTTCTGTTAAAAATTGTTTTGGGTCGAAATTTGAAAAGTCTACAGCTTTAAAAGACAACTAAAAAATGGAATGCGGCTGTTGGATTTTCTCAACCTGGTCATGATGTGTAATTTATGACGACAAAATGACACTTCGAACTAAACTTTGTATGTCTTTATATTATTTCGATCAAAAAAGTCGCTCTCTACCATTATTTCTGAGTTCACCCAGAAGTATTTTAGGGTATTTATTTTGGATATATATTCATACATACATACATAAATCACGCCCATAACCCCGGGTAGGCAGAGGTGAATTAACACCCACTTTTCGCCAAATAAGTTAGGAATAAGTTAGGTCCCATGTAATAGGTGGCTAGCCTATTGCCATATATCGGTCACAAAAGTCGCAGTACATTGCTTCCCCTTTTTACATCACTGTTTTATCCTTAGTCGCCTTGTACGACACCCACAGGAGAGATTTGGGGTGGTGACAATTGTATTCTACTCTGCCGTCACCACACCGCTATTTTATTTTCAACATCATATAAATGTTCGAACAATTATTACAAAGTAAAATGCGAAAATTATGGTCTTGATGCGGGAATGTATTTATTTTAGGATACTTATGCGTGTCATTCATATCTGACTACCTAAATAGTATCATATTTTTTACATTAAAATTTAATATGAAATTTAAAAGTAACAAATGAAATGATATAAAATACAACATAATACCTTTAAAGGGTTCAATCGCTTATCAATTAGACCGTCTTCAACATCTTTGATCTCCTTCCTAATAGTAATGAGAGCTTCGCAAAATCTGTCCAACTCTTGTAAGTCTTCAGATTCTGTTGGCTCAATCATTAACGTTCCCGCTACAGGCCAAGATATGGTAGGCGCATGGAAACCTATAAATAATTTTGGTTGCTTTAAACAACCATGTTGTTAAAATAAATGGGATGATGTGCTCTAGGCACATCATCCCATCTACTCCCATTTAGACATGTTCCGATTTTAAATCAATTAACAACGCAATCAGTATCAAAAGAAAATCATTAGAAAAAACAGCAGCTGTCCCTAATTAAAATCTATACAACTTTTTAATAGGGCTTAACCGAGAATACTAATTTTCATACAATTTGAATTTGGAACGCAATAAACCCTGGCAACAAACAACTCCCAAACTTGGCGAAATATTTTCTCAACATTATTATAGCATCCAACCCCCCATTTATTTTGCTTTGAACTGTCAAAAAACAATGGATTTTTGACAGTTCAAAGCAATAAATGGCTGTATCATATCGTGTTTCGGTGGTCAAGCTAGCCGGTAGAACCCCGTACTGGCTCCTACAAAAACAAACAGCTTTCCACAAAGTGAGGGTTCTGTGCAGCATACCTTACGGGGTCTGGAGTCCATCTCAATTCGTTTTATTATTGGTTACATTTGCACAAATTAAAATAAATTAGCTACATACCAAAGTCCATCAAGCGTTTGGCAATATCTCCTGGTTCAATGTTGGCAGTTTTTTTGAGATCTCGCACGTCTAGAATAAACTCGTGAGCGACGAGACCCCTCTCGCCCTTGTACAGAGTCTTGTAGTGGCCCTCCAACCGCCTTGACATGTAATTGGCGTTGAGAATGGCCACTTGCGTTGCACGTTTCAAGCCTTTGGGACCCATCATCTAGAGAATAGCATATTTGAAATTATTTAACATACCTTATTATAAATCCATGGTTTCATTGCTGCTAACTCTGTCTTTCATTCAGCAAATAAAAGTGACAGCATCAGTTTAAAACTGTGACTAACTTTAGTCCATGTTTTCTTATAAGGGGTGTGTAAACATAAAGGGGGTGGGGGGGGGTCTACGATGTGTAGATGGTATGGTATGGAATTAAATAATTTTGTTAATTTATATTTAAGCCCATAGTCTTATTAATGACTAACAAATGGGAAATAATGGCCTCGGATATAAGCCCAATTTCTCCGACTTACGTCATGAGATAAACTCTAAATTAAAATAAGTATCCAATTAGCGAGTCTTAAAACTTAATTAAAAGTTCCAAATAACAAGAACAAACAAGCTTCTCAGTTGATTGCTGAATTATATATATAAAATATACCTTTATGTATGCCCAAGATATGGGCAAAATAGCAGAAGATCCGAATGGGGCTGCGCTGACGGACCCAAAACTATGGGCAGCGTCGCCTAGATCAGCCAGCGGGTCTACTACCGGATGTGACGGCAAAAATGGCGCCAAATGCGCTTTCCTATAGATAACACAACACATTTCATTTAAGCATGCTTGATAACTGTTATAAATACTGGGTGCCTTTATTCCGTGAGGAAAATTAAATGGCAAAGCCTGATCCGACACATAGACTTTCTACATAAAATGAATTATTTAAGACCATTGCTTATTATTATATTCTCGAATTTCCGCAGACGTAAAGTTACTGCTTATTTGCAGCCGAATGTTAAATACACTGTAAAAATACCGCTTACTTTTGTGAGTAAAATATGTACGAGAAATTTTATCACACGGAGTGAATTTTTAAGTTCAATAGAAAAGTAATTTGGAAAAATTTAAATTCTTATTTAAAACATTGAGGGCTTGTTTCTCAATCGACAAGTAAGTTCGAAGTAGCTTACTACGCAGTTCAATTGACATATATTTCATATTACAACTGTCAAATGATCTGCGAAGAAAGCTACTTCGAACTTACTTATCGATTGTGAAACAGGCCCTAAATTTCACCAACAGAATCTTTATTATGTTTAAACTGAAAGTTAAAAAGAATAACAAACGACACATAGTTGACTGATGCTCTTTTGCATGATGATGTGGTCTTGCCACAGCTCCTACAGTTCTCACTAAAATATTTTCATACTCGAGAGAGGAGCTCGCTAGCGCAGTGGCACAGCGCGCTTGACCTGCGATTGCGTAAACTAAGCAATTTCGCTATGGCCGGTCATTGGATGGGTGACCAAAACTTTATTATTAGAATTCCTCCGTGCTTCGGAAGGCACGTTAAGCCGTTGGTCCGGGCTGCATCTGCAGTCGTTAGTACCCACCAACCCGTACTGGGCCAGCGTGGTGGGTTATGGCCCAATCTCACTATATTCTTCTATCCATATGGAAGGCCCGTGCCCCAGCAGTGGGGAAATTAAAGGGCTGGTGATGATGATGATGATGACTGTTACCAAAAAATCTATTAGGATTACTTACACTCCAATTGGACCCATACCAGGGCCACCGCCGCCGTGAGGTATACAGAAGGTCTTGTGCAAATTCAAATGCGATACATCGCTTCCATAATCACCAGGGCGACATAATCCCACCTGAAAATATATTACAATACGTTTAGTCTGTTCACTGATCATCTGTATCGTGAGGTGCTAATACCATATGTATCCAAGAGGCGACGCCTTCCTACCAATAGTGCTGCAGAATATGTTAAGCTTTACAACTTGTCGCGGACAGATAATTTGAAAGTATTTGTGAGAAAATTCAAAACTTCAAACAGTAATAAATTCAAGACATACAAAAATTAAGACAGAAATGAAACGTTTCATTGGAAAATCGCGCCCAAAATGAAAGCTATACCTGATACCCATCTACCTATTATGGACTCCAAGATGGTCTATTTTACTGTGGTCCTAGTGGTATTCGATAACATTATCATTTTTGATGCCTTAAGATCACAGAACAGAGAAAGTAGTTACAAACCTGTTTTAGACTTCTAAACCTCTTTTACTGTTCTTTATGATGGTCTATAACTAACCTGGGCATTCATATTGGCGCCGTCCAAGTAAACTTGCCCTCCGTGCGCGTGAACTAGGGCGCACACATCCGCCGCCCTTTCTTCAAACACGCCAAACGTACTCGGATATGTTAACATCAAGCACGACAATTTCGCGCTATGCTCTTCCACCTAAAGGTATTACAGAAATCATTGTTTTAAGGGAACCCAATGTAGGATACTTGCAAATATTTGTATTGCTAACCTCCGAATACAGAAACGTCATTTAAGTATTGTCAAAATTGACGTTTTTCCATACAACTTCTCACAGGTATTGTCCACGTATCTTTTTAAACAGTGCTCAAAATTTGAGTAGCGTTTCTGTATTCGGGGGTGAGTGGTGTACTTGGAACGCTGCTGCCCATCAGAAACCCACGTGACTTATTGTATACTGTGCCTTCACCACATGACTGTACATACTTACTGAATATAATTCAAATAACAAAAATGTAGGTTGGTTACACGAACATTGTAAATTCAATAAAAAACAAATTAATATCGTCACCGTCGCTTTTATGTTCCAACTGCTGGGCAACTACAGACATTCCCAATGCTTGGAAGAAAATATAGAAAGTGGGCCATAACCCACCACCCTGGCCCAGAGACCCGTTCTTAGCGAACAGTGATTAGTTTACACAATCTCAAGCAGCGGGTTAGCCAGTGCGCCATCAAATTAACTAGTCAATTCGCTTAAAACTTTTTCTGATTAGTCGTATATACCTTTTTATTATACTAACACCTACTTTAAAATGCATGCAATGTGATGACTATAATTTTACCCAATGGCAGATAGTGTATGACCTAATTTCAATACCATCTTACCATATCTTTAAGATGTTCCATGTCGATGTCGCCGGAGGGAGTGACTCTGATAGCGCAAACACGCATACCGGCCATATGGGCAGACGCAGGATTAGTTCCATGTGCACTAACAGGAATGAGGCATATGTTGCGTCCTATGTCCCCTCGGAACTCATGATATCGCTTAATTGTTCTCAAACCAGCGTATTCACCTTGAGCACCACTGAAAATACACATCTTAGAATCTGATGATTCTCCGAATACTATGAGCAGTACGGATTGGAATGTTTTTTTCCTAATCACCGTCTCCGTTGATCAGACTCTCGACACGGTTATTTATTTCATTAGACATTAACATCTTGAGGTTAGCGATCAAAAGGGACTGGAAATAGGGCAGGAAAATTATGAATAGTTCACGTTCTAGTTAGTTCACCTCTGCCTACCCCTTCGGGGATATAGGCGTGATTTATGTATCATACATTATGAATCACATGACATTGCAATATCGACATCAATTATTCAGATATCTGTGTTTTGTGAAAATTGTGTACCCTACCTATTTGGCTGAAATGAAACCCGATCGTATCCTGTAATAGCACAAAGATCCCTCGCTAATTCTTCAAACAGTGTGTGATATCCTTGACATTGTTCTAGCGGAGCAAACGGATGAATATCGGTGAAATGTTGGAATGAACAGGGCATCATTTCGGTTGTTGAATTTAATTTCATAGTACACGAACCCTGTAAAAGTACAGATGTATTAAAATTCACTGAAGCTAATTGTAAAAGCATAAAATTGATATAAATTGCACGGAAACGAAAAGTTTCAAATTAAACTCAAATTCAAATATTCATGTGCTCAGTAAAATATTGTTGGCGTTATAATCATTTTAAAACGGGGAAAAAAATCTTATTACTTATTATAATGAAATGTATTTACGTTTACATTACTCACCAGCCGTCGTGTCAGGCTATACCCTAAAAATCTCTCATAAAATTCATGAGATTAAACATATTATCACTTACCAGAGGAATCATTGAATGAACTAAAGAAACATCTTTATTTTCTAATCGTTTCATATAGCGCACTATTCTGGTTTCGGAATGGTGCATATTAAATACTGGATGTGTTAGATATGGTGATGTTCTTCTAAACGGTCCTTTGAGTACACTTCGAGATGTGACACCATTACTCTTCGATACCTATCATAAAGAAAAAAACAAGAAGAATATTTTTTTTTGGAATAATTAATAAAAAGAAAACTATCAGTCAAAATTATTTTACGCGAAATTACCTCATCAACTTTCTTGCAATCAAATATCCAGAGCAAATCATCTACATCTTCCATCGTAGTCGTTTCATCTAACGCCACGCCAACTGCGCCGTCATCGAAATACCGCAAGTTTATTTTTTTCTCTTGAGCACGTGCCTTGATAGCGATAGCATCGTGATCTGGCACAGGAACAATGTGAAGGGTGTCGAAGTAGACATCATTGCTCTGCTCATGTCCACGTAGTTGGACTCCTAAAAAATGATTTTTGTATTAGAGCTTGTATCATGCTTGTATGCATGCTTGTATGTATGATCATTCATTTTAAGTACCGATAGCGGTATTTGTAAGTTTTTGGAAAGAAAACGTGAGCAATGAAGGTGAGCGTCAATATGCATGTAAAGAGGCCTCTAAACTTACATCTATCTATCCCGCAATCGGAAAGCCTGCTATAGTCTCTTCCAATCGAATTCAATGTAAAAGTAAATAATCTAGATGACAGATCCTTCATTGCAATTGGTATTAGTGAAAGTTCATAAGTAACAATAATTATGTATTACTTTTTTCTTAATTCATTAAAAATTAGAGCTTTAATTTAATTTAGTAATTTTACTAATTCATATTTTAAAAAGTCTTGAAAAACTGGTTACTTACGGACAAATTGGGTTGGAACTAACTTGAAGTAGAAACGACCTAAAATTCATAAAATTAAAATACGTACCATGATCGAGGACAAGTGTAGCGTTGTGAACTCTTGTTGCAATGTCTCTTAAACCTTGTGGACCATGGTAAACTGCATACATGGCGGACATGTTCGCGAGGAGAGCTTGAGCTGTGCATATATTAGACGTGGCTTTGTCACGACGAATATGTTGCTCCCTAGTTTGAAGAGCTAATCTGGAAATAATTTTACTTTTGTTATCATAAAATAATATGGTCACAACAAAATCGAGAAAAACTAGACTAAGATCGATAAACTTAGATCAATTATAGAAACATCAATGTTAACCTAAGTTAACAACTAGTGGTCATTTCCTCGGCATATTACATAACAGTCATCGTTTCTAACCTGTGGTGGGTAATGGCCCAATCTCCCTATATATCCACCAACCCGCATTGGGCCTGCGTGATGGGAACTTAGGGATCCATAGGGAAGGCCCGTGCCCCAGCGGGGGGGACATTAAAAAGGGCTGGTGATGATGTTTCTAAACTGACGACGCCGTATGTAAACGGCGGAATCACACAAAAAAAAGCCTACCACCTAAATAAGGATAAGTTATATTAATGTAATCAATGACATACCTATAAGCATCCCTTCCTGATGCATCTCTGGTGACGCCGACCATACGGCCGGGCATCAGTCTCACAAGCGCGTGCTCCGCTGCAAAGAACCCGGCATGTGGCCCTCCGTACCCAAGTGGTACTCCTAAACGCTGCGAAGTCCCCACAGCTAAAGCAGCGCCACACTCCGCTGGCGGTCTCATAAGCGCCATTGCCAACAGATCTGTCGCTACTACGACTAAAGTCTAAGAAAATATGAAGGTAATCTGTCAACACTTCGCGAAAAAAATTCTTCATGATTGTGACAAATCACATTGGGAAATGTGTTCTAGTTTATCAGTTTGAATAACTTGACACGTGCGTGGTGTGTTATGGCTCAATCTCCCTATGTTCTTCAATCCATTAGGGAAGGCCCGTGCTGGGGCACGGGCATCAAAGGGCTGGTGATGATGACTTAGTAATTTTTTACAATTTAACCTTTACTATTCCTACGGTATTAGTAATTAATGTTCTTCGGAGATGTTCATTAGTCATCAAATTAGATATGCCAATATGATGACAGCAAGTTGATAGATAATTCGTTAATAATAATTAAATAGTTAATTCACCTCTGCCTACCCCTTCGGGGATATAGGCGTGATTTATGTATGTATGTATGTAAGTTGATAAACAAAGATAATGCAAAGGCCACTCACTCCAAGGGCCAGGTCAAGAGTACCCGAAACCGACGGGCATGCATGAAGAGATTGGGTGGGTAAGGATCGTAGCAAGTGGAAAGAAGTGATCTCTGCCTACCCCTGTGGAGGTAAGGCGTGACATGTGTATGTATGTATGTACTTACTCCATGCTCGTGAGCAGCAGCGGCTAAGCCGGAATAATCATAAACTAAGCCTCGTGTATCCGGGCACTGCAGAAGTACAGCGGAAATATCCCGTTGTGCGAAGTCCACTTGCCTAACATCTGGCACCACCAACACGTCCAATCCCAGAGCGTCCAGACGCGTTTGGACTACAGCTAACGTTTGCGGGTGCAGGCGCTCGGAGACTACGAACTTCGTTCTCTTGTTGTGTCTGCAATGGTACGATGTCAACACTTAGAGCGGTTACGCACTACTTTCCGTCAAATCAAGTATTCCTAAAGATGGCTCCTGAATTCTCCGAGTTTGTTTGTAGACCAATAATATTTCACGGGTTCGGATCTGACGTAGTGCGTAATCGCTCTTACTACCGCACTCAGAGACGTCAATCAACGTTATTGAGTGCATAATGTCAAAAAATTATAATTCAAAACTATAATAATCGCTATTCTTGCCGGGTCTAGATTTAAAGGAAATTTTATGACATTTACTGCCGCACTCAGAGACGTCAAATAACGATAAGTACTTAATTATATTACTTACTG
This sequence comes from Cataclysta lemnata, assembly GCA_963931975.1. Taxonomy (NCBI): domain Eukaryota; kingdom Metazoa; phylum Arthropoda; class Insecta; order Lepidoptera; family Crambidae; genus Cataclysta; species Cataclysta lemnata. The sequence goes on from OZ008343.1 coordinate 7,933,796, forward strand.
CCGCACTCAAAGACGTCAATTAACTTTAATGATTTTCATTCACATCTAGACCATAGACCCGGCAAGAATAGCGACTAGTTTTGAATTGTCATTTTTTCACGTTAAGTACTCATTAACGTTATTTGACGTCTCTGAGTGCGGCAGTTAATTATATAATTTAATTGACGTCTCTGAGAACATTAGTTAATGTGTTACTGTTTTCCATGTGGTGACGGCAAAGCAGATACAATTGTCCCGCGGGTGTCATATAATAATTGGATTTACAAGGCGACTATGGGTTTAGACAGCGATGAACAACGGGCTGCAGCGTTCCTATCTTGTCAGTAATATACTGCGATTTAGGTGCCCGATAAATGGAAATAGGCTTGCATCCATTTACATGGGACCTAATATTATTGGTGATGATTCACTTCTGTATATCCCTTTGGGATATTAGGCGTGATTTATGTATGGATGTTCCTCTGTGCTTCGGAAGTTATGTCCTTGGCCCCGGCTCATCAACATCATCATCATCAGCCATTTTAAAGTGTTCGGGCACGGGCCTTCCCTTTGGATGGAGGAATATAGGGAGATTGGGCCTTAACCCACCAGATTGGGCCAGTGCGGGTTGGTGGGTATTAACGACTGCAGATGTAGCCGGGAATAACGGCTTAACGTGCGTAACGTGAACTCGATACAATAAATTTTTGGTTACCCGTCCAATGACCGGATTTAGCGACATTGCTTAGTTTACGCAATCGCAGAACAAGCGCGTTATCCACTGCGCTAGCGAGCTGCTCCCCCGCCCCAGCTGTATACCACCAATACGCACTGGGCCAGCGTGATGGGCTTTGGCCCATACTCTTCGATTCCTCTTCCTATATTCTTCCATCCATAGGGAAGACCTGTGTCCCAGCAGTGGGAAGATTAAAGGGCTGGTGATGAGTAGTTAAATTAGTTTACCTGTGGCAAAGTGACAACGCCTCTGCAGCAGCGGTGCCTTCGTCCAACAAAGACGCGTTGGCCACATCCAACCCAGTGAGGTCACTGACCATCGTTTGGTAATTCAGCAAACTCTCTAAGCGTCCCTGCGCTATCTCAGGTTGGTAGGGCGTGTATTGCGTTGTCCTGCATACGAGAAAAGAAAGAAAGAAAATAAATTCAATTTAAATAGATTCTGAGTACCAATTAACTGTATGACTATTATTTAGATTTTAAGACAATTATTAGACAATTTTGTTTATTACAAATTATTAAATTAAACCTAATTATTTTAATCCTACAGGGCTCGAGAGGATTAATAAACATTTATAGGAAATGTAATACAAAGATTTTTGTGGTTAGAAAAAGAATTTCGAAAAATTATGATCTTGAGGCGGGAATCGAACCCGCGTCCGCTGCTATCCGGGCAGGTGCCTGATTAACGAAGAACATAGGCCAAAACGACCACTCTAGTACAGCGTGGTTTGGTGGGTGCGAATCGTGGAGCAATATAAGATAATATTATTTGATCACATATCAAATCGTCCTTAGCGAATATTGAACAGTGCTTGCCATATGCCAATAAGCGCTCTGTCCTCCCTCCAAAGCAACCATTGTACTCTTATCTGAATGATAATTACAAAGTGATAATAATACTGTATATAGAGAAAACTATTAAATTTTGAATAAAATTCAATTGTTTTCTCTACACTCTATATACTTAACCTAAAATTATGTTGTCTTACCATCCAGGATTTTCAAACATATTGCGCATGATTGTATGTGGTACGCAACAATTGTGGTACCCCATACCTATGTAGGAGCGCCATATTTGATTGGTCTCCGCTATTTTTTGAGCTCTTTTAATAAGATCATACTCGCCTGAAGAAAAACGTAATACTTAGGTTAGTACAAATATGATATATAAATATTTTTTATCATTACCAGAACTATTAAATTTATCAATATATGACGCTATATCACAAACAAGTTAATGACAATAAGCTAGCCCCTTAATTATTACTGATGGGCCTTGAAATAAGCTGGTATAGCTCCCGAATTTTGCTGTACCTACTGCGCTGCGACATGAATGTTAATACACCTTTGTCTATTATATGCCTTCATAATGTATGTAAAGGCATCTTCTACATCCATCATTATCACCAGCCCATCATCCTTATGAATGGAATTTTATAGGGAGAATGGGCCTTGAGCTACCACGCTGGCCCAGTACGAATTGGTAGATATTAACCACTGCAGATACAGCTGGAACCAATAGCTTAATGTGCCTCACGAAGCACAGAGAAACTGATGAGAGATAACATACGACGCAATCGCAGGCCGCACTAAGCCACTACTGAGCCATCAAGCTACTCCTGTGCCTCTTCTGTTTACATGTGTTTATGTAAAAGCGAAACTTTGATAACATTATCGATCGTGATTTAATAAACAATGATCAATTATTTAAATGTCCAATTATCTAACTTGTTGTACTTACTTATTGGTTCAGTTATGTCCATAAGTCCATTCAGTTGAATTTTTTTGGGCACAGCATCATTAGTGAGTTGGTCTAAACTCTAGAAATATATTGTGATATTATATATTTATATCTTATGCATAAAATATACTAAACAATTGAAACAATAAAAAAAGACGTGTAATAAATAAGTCACTTTAAATTATGTCGAAACTACTCGAAAATCAGCCAAAATTGGGTTTTGAACGCCTAAGAAAAACAGTCAAAACTGGTTTTGACCCTAAAAGACTTTTGAATTAACATGATAGTTAAACAAAAAAATTGCATTACATAATTAAAAATATATATAATTGCATGCGAATTATACTTAATTTTGATTTTTATTGGAACATTATAATTTGTAAATGCTAGAATAATTATTACAAAGAAAACTTTGGCTAGAAAAAGTTCGATAAATGGTGGTATTGATGCGGGAATGGAACCCCCATCCTCTACTATCTGAGTAGATGCTTAAATACCACTCAGCCAAACATTACGTCTTGGTTGCAGAGGACACGGGTTCGATTACCGCATCAATACTATAATTTTTCAAACTTTTTCTAACCAAATTAGCCTCAGTGAACTAATATTCAAACCGCAAAGGTTGTTCAAAAGCTGTTCTAACCTTACATAGCCAATTTCTTTAAATTTTAATTGGATTTATTGAATTGAATTGGTATATTTCTATCAACGGAGTCACCCACAAATATTACTTTGGATAGAGGCCGAGTTGAGTAGGTAATGGTCGAATAAAAATACCTGCTCCTGCTGCTCCAATTTACTAATTTATTTCATTAAATTATTTTACATTTTTAACATTCAGGGTTTCTTAGATAACTGTGTTTTCTAAGCATAATTAAACTTGAGAATTCACCCCAAAATAATTAATAAACTCGTAAAGGTCTCTGAGGGAAGACCCCATAATAAAGTAAGAAAAATAGCAATCAATGCGAGTACTTTTTACTTATATAATAGTAGATTATGTCACAAGGGAATAAAGTAGTGTCTTATTTCACGGATGCAGACTTGTATCCGAGTGCAATGAAGGACTTTATGGAGTTAAAGTTTAAGAATAGAGTCCTGAATGGAGCGAGGGATTTAAGCGCACCCAAGACTGCTTCTTCCCGAGAAATATACTCTGCTTTTCGTACCACTGCGAGGAAATAAAAACTGTTTTGATAAAATTAAAATATTTATTCAATATTTAATTTGTTAAATCAAAAGTATAAGTTTACATTGGAAACATTGGTCCAATTATTAATACTCAGAGTTTTTTTATTAGAAACATTTGAAATTGCTTAATGCTTAGTACATACAGCCACATCTTACCCCCGAATACAGAAACGCGATTCAAAGTTTGAGTCCCACTTAACATTTAAGTATTGTCAAAATTGACGTTTTTCCATACAAATTCTGACAGGTAGTGTCCATTTAACTTTTTAAGCAGTCCCCTAAATTTGAGTAGCGTTTCTGTATTCGGGGGTTTGTATTGTAATGAATATTTAAAATTTTCATGTCTCAATATTTATTCTTACATGATATTTAAAAAGTAATCAAAAAATTAAACTTCTTATCTTCATAATAAATAATATAGTCACGAAATTTTCTATTTTGAAAAAAGTTACAACATGAAAGACTTGGCTGAATGGACTTGATTCCATATTTTTAACAACCCTTGAAACTGTAAACAAACAAAATGGCGGATGGCGGCACTAATTTTTTAGGGCAATTCTGACATGATTCTCTAAACTTAAAACTAAATTTAATATCAGTCTCTCCTTTTCATTCTATATTGAGAATGACAGAGAAACACTGTTGTCAAATTAGTCTTAGGTTTAGAGACCCATGGTCAGAATCGACCCTTTTAGTGACTCCACGGATTTTGAACTTATAATTATGTTGTCGATTCAAAATCATTATTTATAATCGCTTAACAATTTAAGACATACATACATACATACATAAATCACGCCTATATCCCCGAAGGGGTAGGCAGAGGTGAACTAGCACCCACATTTCGCCAATTATGTTAGGTCCCATGTAATAGGTGGCGAGCCTATTGCCGTTTATCGGGCACAAAAGTCGCAGTAAATTGCTATTGCTAGGTGGTACAAGAGGAACGCTGCTGCCCATTCCTCATCATTGATTTATCCTTAGTCGCCTTGTACGACACCCACGGGAGAGATTTGGGGTGGTGACAATCGTATTCTACTCTGCCGTCACCACACGGCACTTTAAGACAGGTTTCAAAATATTTGTGTTATGTTGTTGTTCCAAATTCAAATTACTTTATTTCCCTAGGGAAATAATGAAATTCAGTACAACATTATATCACTGTTTTGTTCAGGCATAGAATGACTAACTTTAGTTACCTGACCTAGAATACGTCATTTTTGAGCTAGTGGTACGAATATTTTTTATAATTTATTGAAGTAAATAAATAAATCTGTCTTTAAAGGTTAAGTCGGTTGTAAAAATAACATAAGTCCTCCATAGAATAACCGTTATTATGACCGTGAAACTAAATTGTTAATTGTACCTAATTGGTAAAAAACAAAAAATTATACAAACCTTATATCCGAGTAAATCTAACATTGTTACTACATCTTGGTCTCGTGGCCCAATATGCCTCCCAGGGAAATCTGCTCTCTCGGCGAACAAGACATCAGAACTTGAGCCTATAGTACTCACACACCGCATCCTACTTATCGTTGAGATTACATTATTAGCATTACGAAAACTGTTTTGTATACTCCCAAGTGACCTTAACAAAGCCATGGTACTCGAAAACCTATTTACGTTTTATTGTCAAACCTAAAATGTGTTCTTAAACATGCTATAATCTTACGAAGACGAGAACTACGCGGCTACTGATATAGGGGTCAAAGCATTTCTTATATTCCAGATAAGGACCTAATAGCCAAACATAATTAAACAGATACCTATATCTACTTAATTTCTGACGTAAAATTGGTGCTTAATATGATAATGACCCATTACTATGATGTAAAGAGTCGGATGGATGAAATTTCATATAAAATTTACATTTGTCACAAAAATAAATAGATATTGTTTATAATTGGGGGTAGAACTACAATTATTTTAAGAAGTCAAGCGGCCATTCTTGTAATGCCATAAGAATCAAAGTGAAATTAATCTGCAGATAACCTAATAACGTGCTACACTAATAAAAAATGTGAAAAAACAAAAGCGGTCAGAACAAAGTCGGAAAATTATGCCCTGATGCGGGATTTGCGTCTTTCTTTTCCTATCCAGAAGGCCTAGCACGGGACATCGACAAAGTCTCCTTGGGAAAAAGAAAATATTTTCCTCTCGCTCTAACTCACATTAAATGCCGAGACAAAACAGTGTCAAGTGGTGGAGAAAGACTCGCCACGACCCGTGCTAGGCCTACTGGGGCTGCCCAGTGCACGTTAACGTGCCGAACGTTAACTTCCCGAAATTGCTCTAACGATACAACTTCACTTTGTAACCAACGGAAAGTAGAATTAAATTTCTAACATCCGAAGCTTTTATTAAAATATTGTGCATTATATTTTGAGTTGCTTTTAAAATGTTAGTTGAATATAATATAAAAATGTGCCGTGTGGTGACGGCAGAGTAGAATACAATTGTCACCACCCCAAATCTCTTTCGTGGGTGTCGTACAAGGCGACTAAGGATAAATCAGTGATGAGGAATGGGCAGCAGCGTTCCTCTTATACCTAGCACCTAGCAAAGTACTGCGACTTTTGTTGTACCCGATAAATGGCAATAGGCCACCTATTACATGGGACCTAGTATAAATGGCGAAGCGTGGGTGCTAGTTCATCTCTGCCTACCTCTTCGGGAATATAGGTGTGAATTATGTACATACATACATACATAAATCACGCCTATAACCCCGAAGGGGTAGGCAGAGGTGAACTAGCACCCACGTTTCGCCAGTTATGTTTAGTCCCATGTAATAGATGGCGAGCCTATTGCCATTTATCGGGCACAAAAGTCGCAGTACTTTGCTAGGTGGTAGGTATAAAAGGAACGCTGCTGCCCATTCCTCATCACCGATTTATCCTTAGTCGCCTTGTACGACACCCACGGGAAAGATTTGGGGTGGTGACAATTGTATTCTACTCTGCCGTCACCACACGGCTTTGAATGCAGTGTGAATTATGTCTGTATGTATTTAATATAAAACTAAGCCATCTGGTACGGCAGAGCAGAGTCACCGCTTCAAATCTCTGCTGCAGGTGTCGTACACGGCTGAAGACTGGACAGTAGCGGTCCAATTGTATGTACTACTTAGTGCGATTTAGATGCTCGGGATATGACAACAGGCTCGCCCCCCTTATTACATGGGACTAAAAATAGTTAGCGAAACATGGGTGTTAACACACCTCTGCCTAACTCTTCGGGGATAGGTATGGCGTAATTTATCTATAGGTACTAATATTAGGGGTTTAAGTATCAAATTGCCGTTTTGTATGGAGAATTTAGCGAAAATTCATATTTCCAATTACAAACATATTTGCGATTTTTTAAGTAACCACAAACCTAAATTTTATATATTTTTGCGGGTATATTTAGACAACATTAAATTATAGGATATCTAGGATACCTATAGATTTTTTTTATAACGGAGACGGACTGGTGTTCGTGTCCGTGGATCTAAGTGGTACTTAGGACGAGCTGTTTTTGAAGATTTATTGGTAGTGAAAGAAATAAAAATAAGCTAAAATGTTTGTACATTAATATAAGTCCTCGAAATGAAGTATAAAATAAAAAAAGAATAATCGACATAACTATTGTTTTAAAGGAATGACTACTACTTAATAATGAGGGAACATTGGCAATTTCATATTTTAACCCCTATTATTACAAAGAGGTAATATTGGTCATTGAATTAAGGCGTTTGTGATATTGGTCTTCTATGCTGGCCTGGGAGCGAACAAATAACGAAGAATAGGCCAGCCCCGATTCATCCCATGGGTGTTGTAAAAGTCGACTAAGGGAGATTGCCCGATGTAGACCAATAAGCACCTTGGGGCACCCGAATGGTGGAGGTCAAACCACCAACAACAACATACCCAAAGAGGGTTAGTGTCACGCAGGCGGCCGGCCGTAAAACCTAAGCCAAAACTTTGAGCAGTGTGGATTAGAATGTCTATGCCATTCATTCATTACTAGCACCTTTACGGTGTGATAGATGATATGATTCCAAAGGGAATGGATGGCTTGATGACGCCTGACCGATATGAATGGAAGAGGAAACAACTGGGGGCCTACCGCCTAACTCGATTGCTGATGATAGCAATGCACTGCTTACGGCTATAGCAGCCATCCTGAATTTTTAGGCAGTACGGATTTTGTGCCAAATTCATACAAAATCATTCGGTGATCATTCGTTCAAAGCTATCGCTGATAGTTTAGGTACATTTGGTGCGAAATGACAGCATGACGTCATTAACTATAGATTTTGCTTTAGCAATAGAGTTAGGCTGTAGGCCCATAGGGCAGGGAGAAGAAGAAGAAGCGTTTGTGAGATCGTAAGTTTGTTTAGGGATGTTTGGGACAGGTAATGTATAAAATATAAATCTAAGAAAATTACAAAAATGCAACTGCCGGCTTAAAAAGCGTTAGTTCAGGAGTGTTTGGCGCGTTTCGTGGTGTCAGTCGGGTTTTTTTCGATAATTCTAAAATTGGTTCAGAGTGGATTTTGTGCAGTGAAAGTGGTGTTATTTTCATGCACAAGCATCCGTGTTGATGTGCAATTATGCAGAATCATTGAAAATAAGCATTGTGGCGTGTTTGATGTTGTGGTGAAGACCACTTTAAAAAGTGGTTTTGTCCACCATCAGGCACCATCATGAACTCTGTTACCATTAAATTCGCTCCAAGCACTCCCTAGATGCGTTAAAATGTGTGACACCCATATTTTAACGTAAAATTCATTTTATTCATTCATTTCACCCACTCATTAGGGTCGATTCTGACAATGGTTCTCTAAACCTAAGATTAATTTGACAACAGTCTTTCTCTTTCATTCGCAATACAGAATGAAGAGGAGAGACTGATATTAAATTTAGTTTTAAGTTTAGAGAAGCATGTCAGAATTGACCCTATTATCTCATATGACTACAGATAAAATATACACTAAAGACGTGGCTGTATGGGCTAGACCCTTTGCCTTCCCTAAAATGTAGGGAGAATTTACAAAAAAAAAGCGTTATTTCAACAAAACTACAAAAAGAGTAAGTAGAATTGTAGCATAACTTGCTTAAACATACATACATACATCAAGCCTATATCCCGGAAGGGGTAGAGGCAGAGATAAATTAAACATCCACTTTTCGCCAATTAAGTTTAAGGTCCCGTGTAATAGGTGGCCAGCCTATTGCCATCTATTGGGCACTGATCGCAGTACATTGCTCATTGCTAGATGGTATAAGAGGAATGCTGCTGCCCATTACTCATTGCTGACCTGCCCTGTAAGGCCCTGTTGCCCCTTTTGCAATAAGCGTGTGACCACAATCTCGCTGATGGAAAACGATGATGAGGCAGGCATAAGATAGTATATACGCTCGATTTTGTGTACAACTGCATGCAGTTGAATATTAATCGACTATTTTACATACGGTTGGTTGCTACGATGCAGTCCGCCTGTTGGCAACCTAAAAATATTAGACTTGATAGAGACTTTCAGAAATCTATGTTCGGGGAGTTACCTCTTACAACATATTGTCCAATGTCATAAACCCCATAGATATTTTAACTTAACGGTTCATTATAAGCATATCAAAATCGAATTAATATAAAATTTTATTAAGTCAATAAATATAAAATAGAATTGACGTTTTTGAAAGTTATTTCCAAATGACTATATAATAATTAATTAAAGTTTGAAAACTATAATATCCGGTAACATAATTTTATCCTCCTAAACTGCTGTAGGCAATAATTTGGCTTTAAGTGTAAAGGAACGGTCGTGACAATCACATGACAGTGACAGTTAAATGACACCTTGAAAAAACCAAAAAAATCATTTAATCTTCCACCACCCCTTATATATCTTATATTATTTTGTCTTCACTTTATTTAATATTTGTGATCTTGTAAGTTTTAGTAATAATCTTTTTAACACAACTTCAAATGCAAGTATAGTCAGTACAATTTATGAATGTAGGTATTGTTTTATGACTATTATTATCATGACTTTAACTGAATATGAAAAACTAAAGAACCTAGTAGTGGTTAGCTTTGGAATTAATGATAGACACAATCAAATATTGAGTATCCTGAAAGAAACATATAGAGATGTCATTAACTCACCAAGAAGATATGAAGAAATTAATACTATAGGTCAACTGTTGAGGGTACTAGAAATAAGAGACATACTATCTGAGTCCAACATAGGACCTTTACGGGATGTTGCAAGTAAATTACCTAATAACAGTAGTCTTCTACAAAGTCTTGACTGTTATGAACATTCCCGGTCACCAGCGGAAATAGTGAAATATTTTGGTAAGTAAATATACTATCTTTTTTGTATATTTAATCACAATTTTATTACTTATATACTTTCATAATAATATTACTTTCCTTTCATGACAGCACAGGAAAGTACACAATCTATACCAGAGAGGAAACAATTTGATAGTTTTTCTTGTAATAATCCAGTGGAAAAAAGAAAACAATTGATAATTGAAACAGTTGTAGAGGACATTGGATCATATTGGAGAGATTTGGCAAGGAACTTAAATATCAAAGAAAAATATATTGATGAAATTAATGACAGTTATAATGAAATATCTCTGAAAGCAAAACATATGATGAATTTGTTCATAGAAAAAGCAGATTGTCAGAGGTGGTTTAATGATCTCTGTGAAGCTTTAGAATCAAGTAGAAGAAAGGACTTATCCAGAAAGTTAAAAGAAATTTCAGTAATGAATATCTCTCCACAATAAACAGGTCAGGTTTGTAATAGTGATCATCTTGCTATAGCAAAATATTTTATGAATAGTGTTTTAAAAACAATTAACAGCATGCCTGGTTAGGTCAAACTAGCAAAATTTCTGATTTCATTTTGGTATTTATATCAAATACTTTGTAAAAAAAAATAAAATTTAGAAATGCAATAGTTCCATTATATGGACTATTTAGTATTTATATTCACTGAATTACTAATTTAAATGTAATATCCTTAATACACTAATAATATTGATGGTTTTTATAGACTGTTTACACAGCATACTTAATTTTATTAGTTTATCAGAGAAGGATTTTATCCGTCTGCTGAAAGCAGAAATATTTTATCAATTTACTGCCAAAATCATATTTGATTTAAATTATCAAATCTATAGGACCTTTCCCATTGATAAGTTATTTTCAGATAACTTATAAAATAAAAGATCATCATATTTTCTACCCCCAGAATTTTTGTATTACATTTACACTAAAACGGACATTGTCATCAATAATTGTAAGGAATATTTCCTATTATATTTATATAATTTAAGTCTACATACATGGGACTGACAGAGCAGAAAGTCCCTAAATAAATATAGATTTAAAAAAAAAGTACATACATATACTTCAATTATTATGATTACATCACATATAATTAAATGTAATAAAAATTAAGGGTGGCTGGTGCTATCCATTTCAGTCTGAATTTGTTATGGGCCAAGAAAATATGTGGAAAGTGTATGTTTATTTTATGTTACTTATTATTTATAGATGATAATAAATAATAAGTAACATAAAATAAGCAGCCCTGCTCCCAGTTTATCTGGAGATGGCACAATATGTTTAGTCTTCCATTCCGGTCATAAGCCACTGTTTTTTTGAGTCATATCTTCTAAATTCCGAAATTGGTTTTATAGATGATTAATAACTTACCTTCGTGCATAACTATGAACTTTTATAGTACATAACTGTTATAGGAATTGACCACATGGTACACTTTCTGTATATTTTCCTTGGGTCATGTCACCAGTTCACCACTATACTCCAGCCATTATGATGAGACAAAATGTAAACAATCTTGATGTGTCTTAATACAAAATACGAAAACAAAAATGGATAATACTTATTTTTCCAGTCGCATATTGTTTTGTTTGATATTCACAGTGGATGATGTATTTCAAGACAGATCTTTCTTATTTTTAAATGTATTTCATAGATAAAGAAACATCTCGCTATAATGGATGGAGTATAGAAAATAGGACACTAATTTGAACAGATGCTCATTCATACACTTGTTAGCTAATCAAATAACTGTTCATATGGTTGTAAGCCATTCAATGGAATAAGATAAAAATAATACAAGGCTGTATTGGCACAATGTAAAATATTTTTATTAATACATGATTTTTCATAAATATACATGGAAAATGGAATGTTTTATTTCACATACAAATGTATAACGAAAACACAAGTAGGTAAGTAAATAAAGAAGAATGGCAGGCCTGGTACCCAATAAATAAGAAGATGTACACTATTGAATTTTTGTGGTGTCATTATGTTTACGATACATTTTTAGCTATAATTCTTATTAACATGAATTTTTGGAACTATGCAGAATAAAGAAATATTTAAATATTAATTTCAGTGAATATTGACAACCGAACGCATGACTGAGAATGAATAATAAAACGCAAATATTTTCCAGAGATTAGAGAGCATGTATTCTATAGTCTATAGTGTAATCTTAGTCCCTGTTCATTTCATTCGATATAAAAACATCGATTATATTTTCGTATCTTTTACCCCAATACTGATCAATTAACAATAATTATAGGGCTATAAAATAATAATACGAGTAAAAATTAAACATGTTTAACGATATTACTGTTTCTGGTTTTGGTGTGAAATAATTAAATATTTATGGGTTAATCGATTTATAATCGAGTAAATCAGATGTGTTAGTTTGAATGCGATACGTCACGCACGCGACAGGCAGCTAACGTCAACGTCAGTAATGTCAAATTCAATCAATCTCAAAACGCAACCTCTATCGGTTCACGGATTCTTTTCGGAATGTCACATATTCTCGCTATGATTGGTCGTAATGAAAATATGATAAGTTAGAGATCTGTATTACGTGTATTTTTTTTTTGCGAATATTGAGAACAATGGCAACGTTTTGTTATCTCTCAGTCTCTGAGCTACATATTTTTTCCAATATTATTTATCTTTTTAATAACAAGTTCCAGAAATATTGTATGATTACCTTTTATGTTACATTATTCGAGAAGAACAAGTACTGAGTATTTTCATTACTGTACACTTCGTACAAATGCGGTACCACAACTACATAGCACTCTGCCAATCTTCTTTATATTTATTCATTTATAACACTATAAAGATTACTCTTGAATACAGGAACATTTACATAATATTACCAGTAATTTCTATATGCATGAGATAAAACTACTGCATTCGAGTTGGTAAATATTATGGTAAACGCTCCTTGGTAAAACAAAAAAATACAGCAGGCATTCTGAACAGAACGTTCAGAAATTACCAGATTCGTTCATTAATGTTGTTGAGTCGACCAATTATAAGCATTTTGAAAGAGTCTAAGCCAAGGCGAGGCTTGACTAGATGAGTCGGCTCGTGTGGAAGAAAGTGGTGGAGGTGATGGACACTGCCAACGGAGGACACAGCGCTCAGGGTGAGGCATCATGGCGATGTGACGACCGTCCACTGACCTCATACCAGCAAGGCCAACTGCAAATAAAGCAAGAATTAAATTCTAAATACCTTTATCGAATTTTGTTTAAATATTGACAATAATGAAATAGCAACTTTTCGATAGCATAAAAGTTTTGTATTATCGAAAAGTAGAAAGTTGTGTTTTATGATAAAATACAACACACATCGAAATCCAATGTCAAATAAATGTTTACTAAATACAAGTGAATATTTTCAACATGATAAACACAACAGTCCGATAAAGAAATGAATTAAAGTTACCAGGGCTTCCATTCGGGTTCATCGGGTAAGTGTCAGTGGGCAAGCAGTCGTCGTCGACATACTGCATAGCAATTTGACCGTTTCTTTGTATTTTGTCGAAAACTTGTGGTTGGAAGGCCGTAAATCTTCCTTCGCCGTGAGCTACCCAAACGCCGAGAATACTGCCTCCCATCCCTCGAAACCATACATCCGGTCGCAGTTGATCTTCATTAATTTTCACAGCGCTCCACCGACATTCAAATCTATAAAGAGAAAGGGAAAGAATAAATATACTTGTGGTATCAGAGAAAATATTTACTTAAGGGCCGGTAGGTCAGCGTAAATAGGTATTTAGCGCCGTCCCGGCCGCCGGGACTTTGGTGAACTCACTAAAGCCCTCTCCAGTGACATAGTATAAAAATAAGCAGTAGAATATTGTTATTCAAATTAAACCATGCTTTTTTTATGAATCGTTATTTTGTGGCTTTGTTCATTTTATTAATGTATTTTTATTTGTAATACTTATTTGGGTCTCAAATACTACTACAATTTGACCCAGTATTTTTATATTCATTACCGCCGTATTGGTAAATGGAGCTGTATTGTTTTTCGAGTTCATGTATTTTAAATATGTATTACGAGAGTTTCTTTATTCCACCATTACTTCTTAATGTCTCAAAAGATTGAGACGCATGGTAAAATTTACAAATGGGATTAGTTATTGAGATAAGACCCGATTCAAAACCAAATTCTGTTCATTACATGTTGTTAGGTCAAATAATTCACAAATCTTATAATGCTTGACATCAATCAGCTTGACTCAAGCATCAATCAGCTTGAGTCAAGCACGATCATTTTCTATGTGTTTCTGTTCATTACATGTTGTTAGGTCAAATAAATCACAAATCTGATAATGCTTGACATCAATCAGCTTGAGTCAAGCACGATCATTTTCTATGTGTTTCTGTTCATTACATGCTGTTAGGTCAAATAATTCACAAATCTTATAATGCTTGACATCAATCAGCTTGACTCAAGCATCAATCAGCTTGAGTCAAGCACGATCATTTTCTATGTGTTTCTGTTCATTACATGTTGTTAGGTCAAATAAATCACAAATATGATAATGCTTGACATCAATCAGCTTGACTCAAGCATCAATCAGCTTGAGTCAAGCACGATCATTTTCTATGTGTTTCTGTTCATTACATGTTGCTAGGTCAAATAATTCACAAATCTTATAATGCTTGACATCAATCAGCTTAACTCAAGCATCAATCAGCTTGAGTCTTGAGACGATCAAGTTCCACTCCAAAGCCACTCCTCCATCTTATATTATTTACATTATTTATAATTTAAAATACAATTAAAAATAACAATTGATTAAATGTTAATTGTAATCACAATTAACAAAACAATTAATCAATTGTTATTTTGGCCGTGTGGTGACGGCAGAGTAGAATACAATTGTCACCACCCCAAACCTCTCCCGTGGGTGTCGTAGAAGGCGACTAAGGATAAATCAGTGATGAGAATGGGCAGCAGCATTCCTCTTATACGTACCAACTAGCAAAGTACTGCGACTTTTGTGCCCGATAAATGGCAATAGGCTCGCCACCTATTACATGGGACCTAGCCTAATTGGCGAAGCGTGGGTGCTAGTTCACCTCTGCCTACCCCTTCGGGGATATTGGCGTGAATTATGTATGTATGTATGTATTTTTAATTAAATTTTGCCCAACACTGCCAAACACACTCTGTGCTTCCGAAGCACGATGGAACTCGAAGAAAGGAACTTGGTCACCCATCTAATGAACGGCTTTAGCAACCATTGCTTAGTTTACGTAATCGCAGGCCAAGCGCTCTATACCACTTCGCTAGCGAGCTCGACAAAATATGAATTATCAAAAATCATAGCTATCTCCAGTATAACATCTGCCGATATTCTTATACTATGGCACTATGATAGTATTTTAGGCATAACGTCAGAAGTTCATTGATGGTGCACGATAAAAGTGAAGCAGAAAAAATTCAAAAAATTGGCAAAGGTCCGTCGTCCGTGAGCACTAATGTGCGGCTGATCGGAGCTGCCGAGCTGTTGCGTTCGCGCATTTTATAGGTATTTAAACATTTTATTTAAAACAATTATTTTATCAAGTCAAAGCCTGCGAATTTGTCTATACATATTTAATGGCTTTAATTGCGCGCAAGAATTAAATTTAAATTATCAGTAGTTTCGTCATAATATTGAAAAAATGTTAGTAAAAAGGGGTTGCTTTGGGATTTTTTTCTATCGAGTGAAGTTTATTAAATCTTATAAGTGCATGCGAATTTGACTAGAATAAATCCTTAACTTATACATATATTTTTTTCAGACTTGTAAACACTATGTTAAATGTCTCAGATTGTTTTAAAAGTTGCCTCTTTCGGCCCACAGGGCCTTAAGGTAATGCTACAAAGAAAACTATTTTGAAGTCAATAGGTTTTTTTCCAACGAGAGGCTAAGGCCTTGTAATAAATACTCCAGATACATTCTCACTAAATAGAATATGTATTTAGTAATAGTTGTAGATTATTTTTATACAGTACTACCGTAAAATATTTCTAAGAAAACAAGCATAAAATTTCATACACCGGTACTCACCTCTCAGAACTATTGTGGTCGAGGAAAAGTTGAGTATTTTCTGTGGTTTTCGACGTACTCTCTGGATCGATCCAACCAAGCAGAGCCATCAGTTGGCATCCATTGCACACGCCCAATGAAAACGTGTCAACTCTATTTTTGAAGTGGGAGAATTGAGCTGTCAAAGATTCCGAAAATAATATACCAGCTGCCCATCCTTTAGCGGAACCTAGTGTGTCTGTGAACAAATAACAATGCAAGCTTACTAAGTGTTATCGATAGCTCCGTGCAAACAGTCAAACGATAGAGGGAAGAAGTGAAATCTAACGAGAATACCAGAGTGACACTATAATTATTATAGTTATTACAAAAAGGCTGGATTAGTAGCAGTAAACTTACTAATCTCACTATATTTATATATTTTGAGAATGGTCGCCCGCGGCTTAGCTCGCGTTATTGTTGGTTATAATATAGCCCTATATCCTTCCTCGATTAAAGGACTATCCAACACAAAAATAATTGTTCAATTTGAGTTAGCAGTTCCTGAGATTAGCGCATTTAAACAACCAAACAAACATATTATAATATTAGTATAGATTCATCAATAATCTGCACGATTTTTTGGGGTGAGACAGGAGGATATGCGAATTGCATCATTCTCTGTCCAGCACCACACAGTGCCTAATTTCTAATATTGAAAAATCTTCTTACCAGCATAACTGAATCCACCAGGGAACACTAATCCCTGGAATGCATCCAAAGTGATTTTCTTAGTCTGCAAGTCACTCATGGTAACGTCGAATACTTCAAAGTTGGCCATCATCAGTGCCGCTATCATTTCACGGTCGCCATTTGTCCCTGAAATAATTTGATTGTACACTGTAGTCTAAGGTGCTAACTGTAATTTCAGTTAGGTTTAATAAAAAAATGAATGAGTTGAGCTAAAAAAAACCTTTTATTACAGAATATCATTACGTTTTTATTTGTATGCTATTAATGGATACGTTTTTTGGTATGTATACGAACTATCTAAATATTGGGCCGGATAATAATAAAATTGGGGTGGTAATGAAATATTTTTCTAAATCAGGATAGGATTGTAAAGACATAGTATTTTTGTTTTAAGAGATTAACATTTTTGAAATGTAGTCAATTCAAGTAAAGTATTGAATATTTTATTTTTATATTCATAATACTTATCCGAAACAGAAGAGTAAGCAGAGACATACCTTCTTCTCGTAGTACTGCCACTCTGGTAGTCTTTGTCTTAACCACTGGTGCAGATGGATCATAAGTTATTTTGTACGTGGCCCCTCTACGATGTTCTAAGCCTATGAACATTATTAAAATACATTTTAATACATCCGTCTACAGCATCTATAGATTTTATTGGGTGAAGGAGAAAACCTAGGTCCTCAAGCCTTGCATTCGAACACTCCCAAAGGTATTTTCTACGACAGACATCGCCCGAGGGAGTCTCACTATTCTTAGCGCCTTACGTCTGGACTTCAGGTTCACTACCGTATTTTGTGATGTTTTATTTACGAATGATGTAATCAATAAGTAATGTGGTCTGTAAATGTGCCTATCAATAAATAAAATAAAAATACGTGGCTCTTTAGCTACGTATGGGGCTACGAATCAAAACTCGGGATGTACTGGGTAAAAAGATAAAAGCAATATCAATCGCAAGAACTATGCGGCAATACCTTTCCATTCTTGCTTGATGCATTCGGAATTAGCTTGCAAACACTCCAGCTGATAACTAGTTTCCTCCCACATTCTGTAAAAATCTATTAGTGCCGAATTCAGTACTAGCTCGCCGTTAGTTTTTACTGTCACCTAAAATAATAAATTTATAATTAGTTAATTTTACCGTTTTATAGGCATAACCGGTTATTTTCCGCACTGTTAGCATCATTGACCGTAGTTATCAATTTGATCTTCTAATAAGATGATTATTAAACATTTTTACACAATTACCTTAGAGTTCATACCATAGTCGCCGGTGGTGCCAATACACTGAGGCTTAATTCCATTTCGATTATACTTCTCCAGAACGTACTGCAAATCGTTTTGAGCCACTTCTACCACCAAACCAAGCTCCTCGTTGAACAAAGCTTCTAAATCGGACACATTATCACCCACCCTCAAGTCAATGTTCAAGCCACGTATACCTCCAAAGCCCATTTCCAGGACTGTGGTAATAAATCCTCCTTCGCTAATGTCATGGCCAGCCAGCAACTTTTTCTCTAAAACGAATAAAACATTATAATTTAAGCCCCACGTAGTATTCGTTGTAAGGGAATTAGGTACTTAGATATAACTACGCATAACCAAACTATTTTTACATAAATCTCTACTTCAAAGTAAAGAAATGACTATTTTACATAAATCTCTATTACAAAGTAAAAAAAATATATGAACCCTGGTCTACCAACTCAACAGTCTGTCTATGCTACTGTGAAGGTATATGTAATCAAACTGATAACAAAGAGAGTTAAATTTCTAGGGGCTTCCTTCTGAATTCTCTGATCTGATATCTGATGAAGATAAATAAACAATAAAAAGTAAAAATGATATTACATACATACATACATAAATCACGCCTATATCCCCGAAGGGGTAGGCAGAGGTGAACTAGCACCCACGTTTCGCCAAATATGTCAGGTCCCATGTAATAGGTGGCGAGCCTATTGCCATTTATCGGGCACAAAAGTCGCAGTACATTGCTGGGTGGTATAAGAGGAACGCTGCTGCCCATTCCTCATCAATGATTTATCCTTAGTCGCCTTGTACGACACCCACGGGAGAGTTTTAGGGTGGAGACTAAAATGATATTACACATCACAATTATATTACACATCATATCACATACTATACCACACAGTGTTTTCATCTCACGACCGTAAGTGAACCTCTCGTTTGTGCTTTCTAAATGATAAATTTCTAACGTCTAAAGAAAAATAATGTTAGAAATAATATTACACAGCAAAAGAGGTAAAAATAAGAAACTAAATTTAATTAGAAACACTGAACTATTTCACAAAAATCCATGGGTTACGAAAGGTTACTTACTTAATAGATACATACATACATAAATCACACCTATGTCCCCGAAGGGGAGGCAGAGGTGTGAGATTAAACACCCACGTTTATTAAAATTAAAATAATGAAATGAAAATAAAATAAAAACCTTTTAATAATTCCTGGGTCACTTTAAATATTTTCTTAAGTACTGCAGGGTCGTCAAGATCTGGCGGATTCTCTCCTAGTTGTTTATAGCACTGTGCAAGTGATGACCCCCCTAGTCTTTAAAAAGAAAAAAAAAGAGGCAAGGTATTATCGTCTATGCTGACCCAATTTATTAAATGCTAACTAAAAAAACATACATAATTAATCTTAGAAATTTCCCCCACATGGGTAGGCAGAGATCACTTCTTTCCACTTGCCACGATTCTATACTTCTTTCGATTCATCCATTCTCATTGATGTCTTCAACCTCATGCAAGGCCGTCAGTTTCGGCTCTTTTTAATAGTTCTTCCATTTGATTATGAAAGATCCGCCCAGGGCTTCCCCATCCCATTTCTCCATTTACTTCCTACCAGTGGCGGAGCGTCCATATAACCCGATTCCCAACAGCCGTACCAAACGAGCGAGCATAAAAAAATCATTACCATAATTCAAGTACAATACCATTTTATAAGCAAATAAAAAAAATCCATCAATATAATCTTATCATAACAGTATTAAACGCGCGCGAAACAATATGCAACACAGGTACATACAATTCGCTCCCGCTCTCTAGATTCCTTCAACTAACTCGCTAAATATCGAGTTATGGACGCCTGCTATACAGCGCCTGCACGCACACAGACAAGCGTAGTCTTGTCAGGCGCACGCAACGCGAAATAGTACCTAAAATTTGGCTACAAGCCGGCATCAAGCCGGCATTTCGGCAGCCTACGCGCTTATGCATCGATACACTACGACACACGCACACATTAGTAATAAACTCCCACGAAAACAAGTTCCGTCAAAAGTAAATATTTTAGATCTTATTGCAATAGCCATAAAAGCGGAATTTCTTTTGTGAACTGCACTCAATATCGCGGTCGTGCGCCGCTCCTGCAAGCCGCTCCGGACCGGGTTGAATCGTCTTTCTGGCTGTATAAAACAAAGCACAAGCACGCAAAAGTGGCAACGTAGTTCTCCGCTTCGTCACTAGATGGCGTTGAACAGTTGTAGCCGTGTTCTAGCAGGCGGTGTTAAAAGTTAATGCTTAAACCATAAGAGGCTTCATATAGTTGTGGCTTGCCTAACTTGTTCTTTCACGCCACGCCACTGCTTCCTACATATAATATGGACCTCCTTTTTGTCATTCTCCTTTCACTCATTCTTTCTACGTGAACAAACCATGAGAGCATCCCTTTGTATTACGCGTTTGTTTCATACGACATAATGTAATACATACCTATATTTCATCGGTGACACCGATATGTGGACTATCGCCGAGCCTTCTTGTTTAAACGCTGGGTTTACTTTCACAGTTATATCTGGGCACGGCGCGTATGTGGACACGACCAAAGTGCCTGGCGACCTCACTGTAAAACAATATTATTGTTATGTTACTAAGGGTACAACAATAAAAAAAACTTGATGTGCCGTAACCCTTTCATCATCAAGAGCCCTTTAGGGTGCTTGTCCACCAGAGCTATGCGAGGATGCGTTACGAGGAATGTGTCTATTAGTTTTCCTCAAACACATCCTTACACCAATAGAATCACTCTATTTTCAAATAGAGTGATTCTATTGGTTCTCCTCAAAAACATTCCTCGCAACGCATCCTTGCACAGCTTTGGTGGAAAAGCACCCCTAGTGGGATACTGCAGGGGCACATACGTTCCCAATGGATGGAATAATATAGGAAGAATGTTAGGTGGTGTGACAACAATGCTTCTGCCCTTTCCTCGTCATTATTTTAACCCCTTTTGGTAGCCTTATAGATGTTGTAGGATAAAGGCGATTGAGATTAAGGATGGTAACATTAGTGTTCTGCTCTGCCACAGATAATTAAATTACGAATATTATTATTTGGGGAGTAGATATCCTGTACCCATTGTCACCGCGAAGAAGCTCGCTAGCGCAGTGGCATAGCGCGCTTGGCCTGCGGTCGCGTAAACTAACCAATTTCGCTAAGGCCGTAATTTAATACCCACCAACCCGCACTGGGCCAGCGTGGTGGGTTATGGCCCCATCTCCCTATATTCATCCATCCATAGGGAAGGCCCGTGCCCCAGCAGTGGGGACATTAAAGGGCTGGTGAAGATGATGATGATGACCCATTGTCGCCACGTACCTTTCTCGCCAGAAACAAACGCGCACATCGATAGAGAATCCTTCCCTCCGTCAATGGCTACGCCCAGATGCCTCATCGCTTCACAGACGGCGTCGCATGCCACCACTAGTGCTCCGCCTTCCACACCCGTTTTCCCTCCCCACATCCAATTGCCTGAGCACTTGACGTCTTCAAGCTCGCTTATACCGGCAAAAACCTAAAGGGTGTAAACCAAGTACATTACATTAGATGAGCAACTATCTTGATTGTTTGCGAGAGGCAGAATGAGTTCTGTTGTCGATTTTAAATCTTAACACAACGCAGGCAAGTAGTTAAGTAAGCACATAAGGCTATTACCCCCGAATACAGAAACGCTAATTAAATTTGGGGGACTGCTTAAAAAGTTAAGTGGACATTACCTGTCAGAATTTGAATGGAAAACGTCAATTTTGACAACATTTAAATGTTAAGCAAGACTCAAACTTTGATTGGCGTTTCTGTATTCGGGGGTTAGTTTACTATTTAACTCATGTTGGTGATCTCGGTCGGTGTGGCATTTTATACATACATACATACATAAATCACGCCTATATCCCCGAAGGGGTAGGCAGAGGTGAACTAGCACCCACGTTTCGCCAATCATGTTAGGTCCCATGTAATAGGTGGCGAGCCTATTGCCATTTATCGGGCACAAAAGTCGCAGTACATTGCTAGTTGGTATAAGAGGAACGCTGCTGCCCATTCCTCATCACTGATTTATCCTTAGTCGCCTTGTACGACACCCACGGAAGAGACTTGGGGTGGTGACAACTGCATTCTACTCCGCCGTCACCACACGGTATTTTATAATATTAGGTAATTTACCCCCAAACTAAAATGCTTTCTCAATAAATTACGCACCTTAGACCTTACCTCCTACGTGCTAAGTATTAAAATCAGTGGAGAATGGTATAACCGGGCGTGCTGTTAACTGACCGACCCGCACAGACTCGCCTCGATCGAGCGGCTAGTATTCTTTATATGGATTTGTATTGATGTGCGCTCACTACATCGACTCTGAAGCCGCGTATCCACTACGCGCTCCAAGAGGTCGAACATTGGCGCACGATATGGATACCGCTTTGGAACGCGCGCCAAATTGTTCGTTGAAACGCTCAAACGTGAGCGGGCTGTACTAAGCAGAGTCGGTTTTTTACTGCGCATCAAAGGATTTTAGATGTGTAGAGTAGAGACGGGTGTTTTCATCGTATGATCGTGTGCTTTGATTGGTGCGTTCCGACTTATTACTTATATTATGGATATTGCGATCGATTAGCGATGTATTGTAGCGGGCAAACGCTGAAACAGTTGCCGCGCGCGCCAGGAGCGCTTAGTTGATATAAGTACTTTTCACTTCTCATGCTCTAAAAGTGCTTATTTGTGCAGGATATATAGGCTGCACAAAATCGAATTTTGTGCTCTTGAGCATTAACGTATCTACTCATAAATGTGTCTATATTAAGGCAAAGAAAATGAGCCATGCAGCCAAACACAATAAGAAATTCAGAGATTTACATAAATTTATTTGCCTAATGTGTTTTTTAAGACATAAAAGATATTAAAATTTTAATTCAAGTAGGTACGGTAGGTTATTAAATTAATTTAAGAAAATTATTTCAAAATTAATTTAATACTTGGCTGTATAGGTCTGCAGCCCAAGCCTAATATCAGTGGGAAAAACAATTTCCTTCAGTATTCAAAACTGTAGTAATTTTAGTTTGAATTTTAGGAAATGTTATGATGAACTACTGTTTTTATTTCCTCGCAATCGAAGTGAAAAGCAGAGTTTCGAACTCGTCCACAAAACAATTTTTATCGTCGACATTACTATGATTCGTTTTGTGCACTTGATGGAAAATCTACTATAAAACAAGTGGAACGCGTTCCACGGTACGCACTCTCATACAGGTGATTCATGGCGCGCGCCAGGAGCGCGATACGCGGCTTAACGCCTACGGATCGCCTCGGTCGTAACGTAAGGACAGCGAGTGGTTAACGCGAGGAAAATGCAAGGCGAAGCGTCAATTCCGGGCTTTCTTTCTCAAGGTCTCTACATACATAGGTAACAGGAAAATATCCCGGACGAGACGGGGCCTCTCTCGTTCAAAACGCCCGCACGTCCCGTTCGTAACTCCGTGACATATGTCCTTAATATATTTTGTATGAAACGATATTTCTGCAGCCCCGCCCACGCCTCGTCCGGGTATTTTCCCGTTATGTATGTAGAGACCTTAACGTGTCGGATATTGGAGTTTGCTTTCAAAATGGATAAACAAAGTCTTATCGAAGAATGTGCCTAGACACATTGAACAACTGTTACTAGCGTATAGAAGCGACGCCGCAAACAAGAATTGTAGTCCGTGCGTTGCGGTGCAGGACAATTAGTCATTTACGCACGAAGCGTTCGAAGCGACTGCTTGCTTGAAAGAAAAGCGTAAGCGCCATAAAATCGGCGGCGCTTACGATGTTTTGGTCGCGAGAAAACTGTGCTCAAAGCTTCGAGTTGGGAGAATATTTTTGTTTGGCATAGCGTCTCTAGTTTAATATAGTTGTGTTCCGACAGCATTATTGCGTTCCGACAATGTGTGATAAGATAGCCAGTCCCTCCGTGGTTGAGGGTTCCAGGCGAAGCTCGATCCCATCTTCAGCCCTTATCGTCACTTACCATCAGGTGAGATGAAGGGCAAGAGCTTCCCTGTCAAACATTAAAAAAAAAAACTCAATGCCTAGGCATACCAAATTGGTCAACGCTTCCCCGAGTGACATCCTGGCGCCGGCCGCTGGATCCAGAAGCCCCTTGATGTTCTGCGTGCCGATAGAGGTGGCGGAACCAACCAACTCGTGGTAAGACAGTGCGATGATCGCGTAGTCAGCCAGCGGGGTGTGCAACGGGCCCACGCACTGTTGCTGTGCCACCAAGCCGCTGACGCAGCGGTCCACCTTAGAAAATCAAAATGTGTACCTAAATAACGTGATAACGTGAAAAAAAATACAGACGAATTGAAGAAGCTCATATTAAACTCATATTGAGGAACCTCCTCCCTTTTTGTGAAATCGGTGTAAAAGATAGTTTTGTATGCCGTGCGGTGACGGCAGAACAGAAAACAAATGTCACCACCCCAAATCTCTCATGCGGACGTCGTACAAGGCGACCAAAAGTTAAAACAGTGAAGATTGTTGAGTTGCTAGATGGTATAAGAGGAACGCAGCTGCCCATTATTCATCGCTGTCTTTACCCTTAGCCGCCTTGTACTACACACTTGCGGGAGAGATGGGGGGGTGGTGACAATTGTATCCTGCGTCACTAAACGTCTATAATGATGGATCTCCATGTATGCCAAAATAAAAAAGCATGACTAGCTGAAATAACATTTTAGCTTCATCATCACCAACCCTTTAATGTCCCCACTGCTGAGGCACGGGCATTCCCTATGGATGGAGGAATATAAACAGATTCGGCCATAACGCACCACGTTGGCGCAGTGCAGGTTGGTGGGTATTAACGACTGCAGATGCAACCGGGACCAACAGCTTAACGTGCCTTCCGAAGCAAGGAGGAGCTCGAGCCAATATATTTTTGGTCACCTATCTAATGACCCGCCTTGGCGAACATTGCTTAATTTAGGCAATCGCAAGCCGAGCGCGCTGTCACTGCGCTAGCGACCTGTTCAATGTTTATGTTTGTAGTTGTGCATTAATCCGATTAGTTGCGATTTCCAATTTTACAAACTTAAGCTGTGGGGCTGAACGAAAATAACGTGAAAAGATAATTTTGTTCTGAGTAGATCTCCCTAAAACCTAATTTGAAGGAGTTATTATTACATAAAATTATTAACTTTCTAAAATTAATTCTAAATTGATACTAGATGAAGAGAGAAAACAAACCTACCTTATTGGTCAAATATCTCTTGCTACCAACATTGACGAGCCGAAGAACTCTATTCAAGGCGCTTTTAACCGACACGTCTTTAGGCAGTGAAAGGGGAAGTTTTGTTCTCGTTTCCCTTTTTAGGTCAAATGTTTTACGTGGCATGTTTCCTGAAATATGAAAAGAAAAGATTATTATTTTGTTTTTTATTATTATCAGTAAAACTCCTACGAACTGCTCATAAAACACATAATTATCTTAAGAGTAGACCCCTCTATAGTACACTCAGCATCATAAGTCGATCACCACTTTAGCCCTCTGTCATACCAAAGATAGCGCCGCATGCGCAGTAATAATCGTCACAAATTTGTATGAACAACTATTGTGACAAGGTACTTAAGTGATAATCTACTTATGATGTTGACTGTACCTATATAGATAATAAATTGTTATATTGGTATAACTTACCAAGTACAGCTTCCAAATGTAAATCGTAAGGAAGCTTCGACTTAATTTCTGGGTCAAGCCTGGCCTCACGGCTCAAATATCGATCAGTGTAGGAATTTTCAACCAAACTCATAAAGCCGTCACCCGTCACTTCGCCCACAAACGACACAGGGCATCGTTCACGCTTACATATACCTGGCAAAATATACTACAATTTATTAGGTACTTTTTAGGTATCAGGTACACACTTTATTAGGTTCAGTTGATACCCAAATAGGTACCTCACTGTCACCGAGGTGCGTTCAAAAACGTTACTACATAATGATAATAACATACTGATGTAACAATGCGATTACGATAACAATATTAAAAATTCAAATAATATTAGGAATGCGAAAAAGCGACATTGTTAGAATTGTCGCCTAAAATGACATACATACATAAATGACGCCTATATCCCCGAAGGGGTAGGCAGAGGTGAACTAGCACCCACGTTTCGCCAGATATGTTAGGTCCCATGTAATAGGTGACGAGCCTATTGCCATTTATCGGCCTAAAATGAAATTCAATAAAATATTGGACTAATTGATTTTTTTTGCATTTGCTTTATAAAGTGTTTTAAAAAGTTATTAAAGTGAATATAAGATCATATTTTAATAGCATTGTATCTCTAGCCTAAAAATACATACATTATCAAAGGCCCAACCTTCAAGTACAGGTCTATTCTGTTTGCTACACAAAAGAGCGTTGTTCTCCTGATATTCCGCTCCCCATAGCTCCAAAGTGGTGATAGTTGGATCTCCGAGTTGAAACTCTTCAGTGTATACGACTGCACCTTCAGGCTCCACTAATTCCTTGAGCACATTTCCATTACCACCCGCGCCTTGATCATGAATAGCTGTACAGAAATAGACGTCTTACTGCCGCACTCAGAGACGTCAATTAACTTTAATGAGTATTTAATTTCAAAAATTTTCATTCAAATCTAGACCATAGACCCAGCAAGAATAGCGACTAGTTTTGAATTGTCATTTTTTGACGTTAAATACTCATTAAAGTTAATTGACGTCTCTGAGTGCGGCAATTAAAGACCTTTAGTAGTTCCATGAATTATTTACTAACCATACTACTTAATATACAGGGTTAATAGTAACCTCGCAGGACTAGATAGCAGACATCGTAAACTACAACGTTTGATCTACGACTTTTGATGCTTTTATACAAAAATAAATACTATTTTATCTCACCGCTCTAAAAATTAATAACTCTATATTATTGGACAGCGCGCGAGCACAGCGTCGTTTTTTCGTTTATGAATGAAACATAGAGTTACAAATGTCGCGACAGTACAATAAAAACTAGAAAAATCTATTTTGTTCAATGTATTGAGTTATGTAAAAACTGAAATAAACGTTGTTTATGATGTTAACTATCTAGTCCTGAGAGGTTGTTGGTGTGGTACAAATAACCTTGTGAAGAATATAATTATTGTGAAAACTAACACTCCACAGGATTAATATCAGACTCCAAGCAGCCTCTGACAACACGGTTGAGACGATTCCCCATTTCAGCATCACCTGTGAATAATTTTGAAATATGTATTAAAAATGATACACTGGTCTATGAAAGTCAAAGTCAAAATTCGTTTATTCATATCTACGAGATATGAATAAACAAATTTTGACTTTGACTTTTTTTTATTACAATACACTTATGAATCCTCAATACGCTAGATACGGAAAACCCGTGTGTCGAAGAAAAGAATCTGTAACAACAGCGGCCTTACCACCAACTCTAAACGCGACTCAATTCCCATTGTTAAAGTGAGATAACGCTATCAGGCGAGTAGAGCGGCGTCCCGTTTTGTCACCCGCGTTTGGATCTTACTAATACTTCATGGTACGGCCACTTTGGCCACAGTTTCTTTGATAGTACCTACGGACATATCTGTAAAATTTCTTCAATCTAATTTAGGCCTTAATGCATTCGCAAAAAAGCAAAATTTACTGCGAACATTAGGTTTTAGAGGTGCGTACAACACATATTACCCACCTCTTTGCACAGCTCCAAAGTCCAACGCGTGGTCCCTGGAGTCGCCGCCTTGTACAGCCACAGACGAGGCTGCACCACCGCCGACACCAATGCGATACACAGGACCACCAATTTTAACCAGTAGCATACCTAAACATAAAACACGAATAATTAACGCTTTTTATAGGGCAGCAGTGGTAAAATAATCGGCACCATAATTTGAACCTTAATGATCGGGAATAAGGTTTAAAACCGATGTAAAAAATTGCGTGTACTGTTAAATAGGTACGGTATGAGATGTGTTAAGCATAAGTACATGGTAGGCGGAGATGTGCCCAATTCGATGTAGAATGACTGAATGTAACCAGAGGTGGATCATTATTCAATTTATCATTAATAAAACAATTTTGACACCAAAATTTATTATTAGTTTCTACCTTAATGCTAAAAAACTAAATAAATAATACATGTTCGTGATATCGTTATTAACTTATTACAGAATTGTAATTTTTTAAATCAATTTTATTAAAGCTATATGGAACACTAAACCTGTGTCTTTACCTTTTTCTGGTTTATTCTTTTTGATCATAGAATGAGGCATGTAACCAATTCCACCACTAAACATTATTGGTTTCACAAACTCCTCTCTGATATTATCAGCATTTTTCAGTCCATAGGACTGTACAAAACCTACAAACATTGATTCTGTTAGAACTCGGTTCAATCATTTAAATTGAAAAAAATATTTGGATATTAAATATTTGTGTACCTGATATGAGTGGTTCACCAAATTTATTTCCATAGTCCGATGCCCCGTTACTAGCATCAATTAGTATTTGTAGCGGACTTGCAAAGTTGTTTGGATATTCCCAATTTTTCTCCTCCCATGGTAAATCATAACCTTTAATTAGACAAAAATATATTTTCTTAATAAATTTATGCTGATTGTGTATACCATCAGTATAAAGGGTAAAATGTTGGCAAATTATTAAATTATTTCTAAATATTGTGTCTAAGTTTATATATTATTTTTACTTATATTTACTATACATAATATATATGTATAGTAAAAAGCCTAATTTATGAAAGAACAGCTTTTGATTTCAAGAAGCGATAGAATCAATAAATTATCATCATCCATATTATGACATGATTTTTCATGTCGCATGAATTTTTATGTTTTGGCTGTGTCTGTTGAATTCTTTTGCCTCGTCAACGACCGAAAACAAATTTTTACGGGAGGGGAAACCACTGTCATCCACGACACAAGCCGACCTCTTCTCGAGATCGATTGTCGATCAATACGATGGTAAATTAAAATCTTTATTTTCATAGGCCATCTGCCTTAATTTTATATTAGAACTATGTGTGGTTCTTTGTGAGTCAACACAAGAAACAATTGGTAAGCATATTTTTCGATATTTTAAACTTTTTGGTCGAAACATTGAAACACGTTTTTTTGTTCGATATTTCAGTGTTCTAATTTCTTGTTTTAGGGGTATGCCGCACTTTACGCACTTTACGCACTTTATGCCGCACTTTCTTTGGACGGATTTTGTTTGGACGCACTTTATGCCGCACTTTATGGCGCATATTTAATTATTTAGACGCATTTTCTATCGCCTTTATGCATTTTGGACCCACTTTATAATGCAAATTTAAAAGCCGTAGTCTTCTTTGCATTTTTCTTCGCCTTTCTTCTTTGCCTATTTTTCTGGACTGCAAGCCTTTTTCATCTTGCTAAACGTTGGGAGCACCGAGGAGAGGGAAGGAGGTGAACCCTGCACCCTACACCCTTAAGCCATACACACACACCGGCAGCAGGTATGCAGAACCCTTTCTAAAGTCTCATCTCAACTATCTAAATTCTTAACAAGTCAAATTAAAATTAATTTATATAACATAAATGCAATCTCTTTCAAAATTTAGGCAATTATTAGAATATTAACTTAATCCTATTTGTACAGCCCTTAAGGCCAGCTTAACATTAATTTACAACTTTGTTTTTATTACCAAATACACGCACAACAAAGTAACCGTTGTTTTCTTTGTGTACAAGCCCCCCTTATGATTAAATTTCTAATACTTTCCCAAGTAGCAATCCGTGTGCAATTTTGCAGGTGAGTCTGGCGCCCGAATATACCTTTTTTTCTACATTTATTTATATATTTTTGGCTCATCTCAACCTTAAAATTCAAAATTTAAACTCTTTAATTTTCTGTTACATTTGACATCCTTTTTAATTAACCTTCAAAAACATTATTTTTAATTTTTTATTACATTTGGCACCTTGAAACAGGGACTTGAATATTATCTAGCTTTGTTTGTTTGTTACTTTGTTGTGTGGTTTACATTTTTATATGAAAGATATTGCATTTTGTTTTTCTATAACTTTTCAACAAAACAATTGTTTGTTTTTATAATTAATTCTATTTGAATTATATAATTTGTGCGGCATACTACCAAATAAAAGTTCTTGTTGTTGAATTTATTTACCCCATATTTATGTGTAAAAGAATAACTTTCATTTTTATGTGTTTTTGTATATTTATACATATATAGGCAATTTAACCTATATACTTTGTTTTTATACAACATTTATTGTAATTTGACATTACGGTTTACATATTTTAGGTGTAAAGAAGCTATTAATTTCTATTTCAATAATTCTACCAAACACTTAGGGATTTTTATTGACTTTTTCTTGTAAACTTAAAACAATTTTCTTTGTTATAGTTTTGAGGTTGTTTTACCAAACTTAATATTTTTGTTGGCAGTATAAATTTGGAATTTTTAGCTAATAATATACTTATATAATTTAAATATTAACTTTAAAATATTCATCTATATGAATGGTTGAATAAATAATTTGTTTTATATTACAAATTTAACATTTGTTATAATATTTTATTTCAGTTAGGTAATTTTAAGTACATTGTGAAAAGATGTTGCATTTGTTTGCTTTGCAAATTAATAGTATTACATTCAAACATTAAGATTTCCGCTTACCACTATTCATTTAATTTGAATTGATATTGAAATAGCGTTATCACATTATCATATTATTAAAATTTTGTCATTATGGACATGGATAAACCTGCTTCTGCTGGACCATCACACAAAGTTTCTATTGCTACTGACACTACTGACTTAATTCCGCCTGTATTTCCGCGTGAATTGGAATCGCAATTAATTACAATATCTGAAGAGCCCCCTCGCTTTGATCATACTCATAATGTTGCACAGTCTTCTTTGCTGGATTCTTGCTTGCCTGGTGGATCACAATTGCCTAATGATTTATTTGGTCGTAGTTCTGCTAAACATGGTTATTTTAAGCGTCCTGATTTTTCTAAGAGTAAAATATCGTTTGACGGTAAGTCTTGTGTTAGGGAATTTATTTCAAATGTAGAAGAATATATAATTTCAAGGGAAATTGATGAATACTTTGTTTTGACTTCTTTTTCAGAATTTCTTACTGGTTTGGCCAAAAAATGGTATCGTGTTGTTCGTTCTCGTGTTAAGTCGTGGTTTGAAATTATATTAGCTTTGTTTTCACATTTTGATAAACTTGATTTTGGTTAGTATCACACGTTTGGTAGGGATTTAATTTTTTATGCTTCTTTACATTGTTTTAGTAATTCTTTTGATAATTGATCGCAGATCGTTCTGGTTTTGCAAAATCTCTTTCTTCACTTGAAGAAATTTACCAAGAAAGTTGTTCTTTCTTTATTTAAAGCATTACATAATGCTTCTATATAATAGGGGTCGACTTGTCACTTCTTTTGACGTTAATGACGTGTTTTGGAGACGGATTTTTCTTTGTCTAATGCTACTAATTATTTTTTTTGAGAAAATTTCAAATAAAGTTATTTACTAAAAATATTTTTATAAAAATACTACTGGTAGATACCATATTATAGATATTGTTAACGTTGGATAATTATTTTTGAAACCTTATTTTTGGCTTGCTTTTTGTTTTTGTAATTGGAGTTATATAAGACTTAAGAAAGAGATGAATGAAGGAAAATGGTCTTTGAATGAGGATGAATGAAAATGAATGAAAGGTGGTAATTCCATATACGAATAACAATCCAAAAATTTGTTTATTTAGTTTCATTAAAAATATATTACAGTAATTTAAAAATTAAAATTAGTTTTTCAAAATATTATAAATACATATTTTCTAATATCACTGAAGTTTTAGCTTAGCTATAAACTGAATTAGTCTCCAAACAACATTTTGAATTAACATCAAAAGATTTTAATTATTTTATATTTATTGTTACATATTATTATATATTATTGTACCTCGTTTTGTGCAAATTATTTTGTACATTTTTGTGTAATTTGCTTTTGTCTTTTTATAGACATCTTTTTTGTCCTTTTGTAGACATAAACATTTTTCTTTATCTTAGTTATTTACTCGGATTTGACACTTTAATACTCGAGTATAAATAAATACCGGGTTTTTCCATTTTTCAATTTTTTCCTCAGGCCTTTGTCTTGTGGTTCTTTTTGTATGGTCCCGAATTGTTGGATTCATACACCTTTTTTTTCCACATCATGTTTGGAAGGTTGGTGGTGTTGTTCCAGCCATGATTGTGTTGTTTTTTGTTGTGTGTTCCCGAATTGTTGGAACCCACATACATTTTCCTTTTCTTCCACATCATGTATGGAAGGTTGGTAGTGTTGTTCCAGCCATGATTGTGTTGTTCTTTGCTTTGTGTACCCAAATTGTTGGTCACCATACACTTCATGTTCGGAAAGTTGGTGGAGTTATGCCGACCAAGATAGTGCTTACTAGAGTCTGATAAACTGTTTGTTTTCAGATCTCACATTTCAAAAAAAGACGAGTAGTGAGGAAGAGTCAGCGACGAGGATGTCCATCTGATCTCCAAAAATTAAGGATAGTTTTGTTTCGGTAGGGTAGTTTATGAGTCAGCGACTAGGGTGTCCAACTGATCTCCAAACTTTAGGATAGCTTACGAGTCAGCGACTAGGGTGTCCAACTGATATCGATACTGAAGATAGTTTTGTTCAGGTAGGAAGGTGTTTAGAGTCAGTGACCAGGGTGTCCAACTGATCTCCATAAACAGGATTTTTAGGATTTTTTGTTATTGTCCTTTTTTGTTTCGTTTCTTGGGTTTTGAAACCAAGGTTCATTACGAACTTGGGTTCGGGTTTATTTACTTTTCTTGAACTGATGTTCACAATATTTTGTTGTGTAGGTATTTGTTTTGTTTTTATCAGCCTCGCTTCTCGATGCTTTTCTTGGGGAAGGGTGAAATATGACATGATTTTTCATGTCGCATGAATTTTTATGTTTTGGCTGTGTCTGTTGAATTCTTTTGCCTCGTCAACGACCGAAAACAAATTTTTACGGGAGGGGAAACCACTGTCATCCACGACACAAGCCGACCTCTTCTCGAGATCGATTGTCGATCAATACGATGGTAAATTAAAATCTTTATTTTCATAGGCCATCTGCCTTAATTTTATATTAGAACTATGTGTGGTTCTTTGTGAGTCAACACAAGAAACAATTGGTAAGCATATTTTTCGATATTTTAAACTTTTTGGTCGAAACATTGAAACACGTTTTTTTGTTCGATATTTCAGTGTTCTAATTTCTTGTTTTAGGGGTATGCCGCACTTTACGCACTTTACGCACTTTATGCCGCACTTTCTTTGGACGGATTTTGTTTGGACGCACTTTATGCCGCACTTTATGGCGCATATTTAATTATTTAGACGCATTTTCTATCGCCTTTATGCATTTTGGACCCACTTTATAATGCAAATTTAAAAGCCGTAGTCTTCTTTGCATTTTTCTTCGCCTTTCTTCTTTGCCTATTTTTCTGGACTGCAAGCCTTTTTCATCTTGCTAAACGTTGGGAGCACCGAGGAGAGGGAAGGAGGTGAACCCTGCACCCTACACCCTTAAGCCATACACACACACCGGCAGCAGGTATGCAGAACCCTTTCTAAAGTCTCATCTCAACTATCTAAATTCTTAACAAGTCAAATTAAAATTAATTTATATAACATAAATGCAATCTCTTTCAAAATTTAGGCAATTATTAGAATATTAACTTAATCCTATTTGTACAGCCCTTAAGGCCAGCTTAACATTAATTTACAACTTTGTTTTTATTACCAAATACACGCACAACAAAGTAACCGATGTTTTCTTTGTGTACAAGCCCCCCTTATGATTAAATTTCTAATACTTTCCCAAGTAGCAATCCGTGTGCAATTTTGCAGGTGAGTCTGGCGCCCGAATATACCTTTTTTTCTACATTTATTTATATATTTTTGGCTCATCTCAACCTTAAAATTCAAAATTTAAACTCTTTAATTTTCTGTTACATTTGACATCCTTTTTAATTAACCTTCAAAAACATTATTTTTAATTTTTTTATTACAATATTAAAAAGTTATGTGTTAAGACTCGCAGACGTTTTAAATAATAAGCAGAATCATATTACTAACAAGGAATTCTTAATAGCATACTTTTCCCAAATTGTGATAAAAAAACCCTTGGACAACATACCGACAATATGTAGCGTACCTGGTATAAGTAGATTTCCGACACTGTACCCAGCTGTACCGGCTACCGTGTGGCCTCCTCTACCCACCCCTTGCACATCCCTAATACGCCCACCGGTACCTGTAGTAGCCCCACTAAACGGCGCTACTGCGGTAGGCATGTTATGGGTCTCGGCAGTAAAGATAATATCTGAATTAACTTGCTCGCGGATCATTTGTGACGGAGCTTGAACATTGGCTGGGCGAATCTTGGAGTGTTTAAATCCTTTGATGGCACTACGAAGAGAACTCAAATTACACATTGGTATAGGTAGATCTTCCATTGGGGAGAGACTGGTGAATTGCCTCGCGCCAGACCCCAGACTCTCCCCGCCAGAAGGGCTGGAGGGACACCGGAGTGGTTTAGTGACGAATTCCCGACTCGATCTTGAGTCGGGCGAGTCCCACACACGTCGGCCGTCTAGCTAGCGGCCAATACGGTGCAAAAATGCATTCCACTCCGTCAAAAAAAAAAAAAAAAGGTAGATCTTCCATGGGATCTACCTATCCTGGGAGCGAAGAGCGAAAAAATAACGTAGAGTTGGCCAGTCCCGACTCATCCCATGGGTGTCGTATAAAATCAAAGCCAAAACTTTGAGCGGTATGGTTGACCGATATAAATTGAAGAGAAAACATACTGCGCAGACCCCAGATAGACAGGGAACAGGGCAGGGAGAAGGTTAGATTGTTATAAAAATATAATAAGCTTTCACCTGCTATTGTCACCAAATTTGATAACATTATTATCATTTGAGGTGGTCTGAGTAGAAGCAACCATATCAATTAATGATTGAGGTATTTCTTTGCCATCTAAGATAATTTTACCCTGAAACCAAATATGATATTAAATGGCTAATATAATAAATACCTAATAAAGAATTCAGTAAATAGACAACAAAGTTAAAATATTAAAAGACTGAAGGAATACTAAAATAAAAAATTTACTATAACTATATAGCAAAGTAATATCAAATATCAGCTATGTGAATACAGGCCAAGGATTATTTATTGTTGATCCTTACTGAGGCAGTAAATTACTAATTCAGGTCAAGAACAAAATCAATTCAAACCTTGAAGAACCAGTGCCGGGAATGCTCACTATTACTTTGAGCGAGGTCGAATAACTCAACACTAGTTGGATCTCGTTTCAGTTTATTGACAAACAAATCCATATAAAAGTCTATATCCCAAGTATCAAAGGCCAACCCTGGAAAGCGCAAATTATTATAATATTTCAAATAACATATATAATAATAACATATCTAGCATGATAATATGCAGATGCTATGCAACTGTTGAGGATAAAAAAATAAGGTCAATCTCAGACACAAGTGGTAATTAATGTCATTATGAGTGAAACCACTTTTTAAGTTCATGTACTGTTCACAACCTCAGGCTGCTTTTTCATCAGAGATGTGCGAGCTAGCAAAATTCCACCAATAGGATAGCTGCATTTCCATATTACAGAAACCCTATTGATGTTTTTTCTTAGCACATCTTTGGTGGATAAGAGTTATATTTATTAATGCATATGTAGTTATTATAATAATATGCATATATATGCAGTAATGCTACAGTTAACCTTCCATGTGAGTACCATATTAGAATCAAATATAAAGTGATGTAATAAAAAAAGTTTTTGCTTTTATTAATTAAGTAAGTAAGTAAGCATTTGTTGCACTGTTGGTGAAATAATAAGTAATTTTATAATGTACCTAGTTTTTGGTTGACTTTTTCCATAGCTGGGCGCCCTTCTTTTTGCAACGGAACAACAAACCAGGCCTCAAGATCTTTAGGCAGTCCTTCATTGAAACTTTTTCGAGGGAGATTCTTGCTTGTATAAATGCACTCTGTCATTCTATCATGCAAAGGCGCTGACAGACGCTCATATAGTACTTGAGAAACATTTTTCTGATTGCTAAATGAAATAAGATATCTAGTGGAGACTTCCAAGCGAATAATGTCATCCAATCCCACACTTTCACATATTTGTACTGAGTTACTTGAATCAGCTGTTGAGAAATTAAACCTGTAAACCAAAATATAATAATATAGATAGAGTTATTGATATATTAATCCCGATTACTTAGTTCAGTGTTACACCTATTTTTACTTTTTTCTAAGACAATAATCTAGTTAACAATCAATGGATTTGCAGATGGAGATTCTATTAAGTAAATCCTACCCTTATCTAGAACCAAGTTCAAATTCAGAAACATTTTCTGAATTTAGAAAAATATAATTTACATATAGTATAACTACTACTAAACTTCCCGCAACCAAAAACAAGTGCAGTTAATGCTCAGCAACAGCTTCAAGTGAGAAACATCACACAAATAACAATCAATAAAAACAAAAGCATTATTATTATTTAAAGAGAGCCCATCTAATACATACATACATACATCTCCAAAGGGGTAGGCAGAGGTGAACTAGCACCCATCTAATACTCATAGAAAAATTGAGGATAATAACATCCAATTATACTTAGCAAATATAGTTATACTCAGCAAGTATAAGTTGGAGCAGTGGCTAGTGGAGACATTAGAATGGGTGTCAAAAATATTTATTTACTTGACTTCATGCGTTGGATGGCACGGATTCCAGATGAATTATTTAATTTTGCATTGCATTATTACCCACCCTGTAATAGCCCATTCGCCATATTTTCTTACATCCATAGAGATGGCCTGTACCCCAGCAACAAGTATTAACAAATATTAATACACACATTAAATAAAGTTTCAAATATCGTATTATATTTAATAAAATCACTTTTATTAAGTGTAAATATCGTATTATTTTTAATAAAATCACTTTTATTATTTTTAATAAAATCAGTTTTATAAAAAGATAAATTACCTTGGCCCAATTTCTATTACGATTTGATTTTCTTTTAAATTCTTGTATACAGTTTCATTTTTTAATGCATAAGGTTGGAGAGGTGACCCAAGAAGCCATTTCAGGATTTTAATTTGATTTATATTCAAATAATCACATCCTTCTTCAAGCTCCACATGATAGCAT
Source organism: Cataclysta lemnata (assembly GCA_963931975.1). Lineage (NCBI taxonomy): Eukaryota > Metazoa > Arthropoda > Insecta > Lepidoptera > Crambidae > Cataclysta > Cataclysta lemnata. The sequence continues at coordinate 7,971,190 of OZ008343.1, forward strand.
AATTCGGTAGACAAATCGGAGACATCAGAATCTATACATTTCAATTTCTGTAAAATCTCCTTAGTTTTATGAGCACTGAATGCTTCATTTGTAAAAAAACGTATGATACACATTATTGGAATAATGTGTCCAGATGGTTCAGTATTCTTTTCAACACTGATAATTTATGATTATTTTCTTAGACAAAGTACAAATAGTGTCTTACATCAGTGTCAAAGTTCAAAGTGTGTCAGAAGTTATCTGAAACAAACACAAACAACATATGACGTTCCCAATAAGTCAATGCTAAAGTTATACTTCATATTATGCCGAATTAGTAAACATGTTTGTGTTTACTCTGAATTATGTTGAACATAACTGATGAAGGAATTTGCATTTTACATCTATGTAAGGCTATTAAATAAGCTGTTGGTCAGAGTGTCATCATTTAAATAATATTTTCTATTATTATCATATAAAATATGTAAAACACTTTTAAAACAAAATTAAAATAATATTTTGCCGTATTGATTTTAATAACATAGGTAACCAAATAACAAAATATTTATTTACCGATATATTTTAGGAAAACAAAAACAACCTCTTGAAACAAGAATCAAAAACATTTAGTATTTATGAGAATTACTAATATGGTTAATGTTATTGTGGTCCATTTTAATTTTTAGGACCTAATTTCTTATTATATATATATATTTTCAATAGTGTTACAAAATTGTTAGTGCTCCGATTGGTTTGGCAAATTAGAAATTTATTTGTCCCTATTATTATTAGTCCTAAATTTTGAGAAGTGAAGTGAAAACATTAATTTTGTCATTTAAAAAACGTGTTCGTTTCTGTCTACTATTTATTTTTATTACTATTTACTTACTTTAAAAACGTTAGTTGTAATACATCATACATGAACCTAACCTAAAATTAATGACATGACATCACAGAACATTAATACCCTGAATGACATGACACGATGACAAGTTGACAACTGACAGCCAGTTTTTGTTACATTTTAGTGACTCCACGGATTTTGAACTTATAATTATGTTGTCGATTCAAAATTCAAAATAACATCTGAAAAGCTATACTCTAAAAAAAAAGATGATTTTACTAACATCCCTGATATCGAATATAATTAATAAAAAATATGATTTTTAATTTTTTTGTTGTTTTAAAATTCTCTCTATATTTTAGGGAAGGCAAAGGGTCTAGCCCATACAGCCAAGTCTTTAGTGTATATTTTATCTGTAGTCTTATGAAATAATGAGTGGGTGAAAAGTATGAATGAAATGAATTTTACGTTAAAATATGGGTGTTACATATTTTGACGCATCTAGGGAGTTAATGATGGTGCTTGATGAAATGGATAAAACCACTTTTTATAGTGATCTTCACCACAACATCAAACGCACCATGAGACTTATTTTCGATGATTCTGCATAATTGCACATCAACACGGATGCTTGTGCATCAAAATAACACCACTTTCACTGCACAAAATCCACTCTGTAACAATTTTTGAATTAGTGAAAATAAATCTGACTGACACCACGAAACGCGCCAAACACTCCCTAATTTTTTTGTTTGAATTTAACAGCCCCAAGCGCAAAGAATATGACTACACAAGTTAGATAGTACAGAAAATAACATAAAATCATTAATTTTATTTGAATTTCTTTAAATTTATGCTTTTACGAGATTATCTGTTGAAAATTACGAGATATTTAGCAACCCAATATTTAGTACGAGAAAAAATATTTGACATCTGGCAACCCTGGAAAGTGGTGTTATTTTGATGCACAAGCATCCGTGTTGATGTGCAATTATGCAGAATCATCGAAAATAAGTCTCATGATGTGTTTGATGTTGTGGTGAAGATCACTATAAAAAGTGGTTTTATCCATTTCATCAAGCACCATCATTAACTCTGTTACCATTCAATTCGCGCCAAGCACTCCCTAGATGCGTTAAAATATGTGGCACCCATATTTTACGTAAAATTCATTTCATTCATACTTTTCACCCACTCATTATTTCATAAGACTACAGATAAAATATACACTTAAGACTTGGCTGTATGGGCTAGACCCTTTGTCTTCCCTAAAATATAGGGAGAATTAAAAAAATTGTTTTTTACTCGCTCTAACTCCCACTCAACTTTAACGTCTGTGCTCCCACTAAACAAAACAAAAACAACTGATAGTGGACAGAGATTAGTTTAGTTTTAGTGAAGCAGCCAAGTACAGCCAATGTATATTTTATCTGTAGTCTTATGAAATAATGAGTGAGTGAATTCTCCCTATATCTTAGGGAAGGCAAAGGGTCTAGCTCATACAGCCAGGTCTATAGTGTATTATAGTTATAATATCTACACGACAATCTTCACAACAACATGAAACACATCATGGGACTTATTTTCGATGATTCTGCATAATTGCACGTCAACACGGATGCTTGTGCATCAAAATAACACCACTTTCACTGGAAAAAATTTTTATTTTGAATTAGTAAAAATAAATCTGACGAAAGGCGCCAAAACACCGCCTTTTTTTTATTTAATTCTCCCTATATTTTAGGGAAGGCAAAGGGTCTAGGCCATACATCCATGTCTTAGTGTATATGTTAGCTCATAATTCACGAGAAATATCAATTTAATTATTGTCTTGTTTGGCCGAGCGGTCTGCCCGGATCTGCCCGGATTGCAGTGGACAAGGATTCGATTCCCGCATCAAGACCATAAGTTTTCGAATTGTTCTAACCACCAAAGTCTTTGTATTAATTATGTTTTCACCTAGTATAAATAATTATTACATCATCCACTGCTACGTCAGACAAATAAATAAAAATTAAAAAGTATCAAGACCGTTTGGTCCAATTTTCCCAGTATTCTCCTCTACAAATTTTTATTTACCAATTTGCTATGAAATTCTGGTAGGCCTATAAATAATTTTGTCAGTTGCAATTGCGAAAATGGGAAAGGGACAGAGGGCTCCCTTCTGGCTATCTCTCTGGGCTCGTTTTGCCTCTATTATAATTTATAATTTGTTTTCCAAAGTAAACTTAATGCAGTAGACATACGTTTTTTATTCAACCACCACTCAACAATTTAGGATAGCTCACGACCTGTCTTAAATTTAACGGCGACTCAAATGAAATTGACAACCTCTCAATCTGTAAGTGACGTTTCTGTATTCGTATTTTCTCTAGTGGGGGATTTAAGTTCCACTTATTTTAAGTTTTTACTGGGCCGGTATTTCAATATTACCTTATCTTAATGCTTAAGTTAAGTCCTACATTTAAGCTAAGTTTCACTTTTGAACGACAGTACCGTATTTCAATCCGGATCTTCCTCACCTTAACTAATCTAAGATTAATTGCAATATTGCAACATAACAAACAAAATAAGTCATTTGCCTATGAGTTTAGTTGTCATTTGGTGACATTGACTGATACATGACACATGCAAGTGTATTATATACTCTTTGGACACATGTGCAAACTATTTATCTCTATTGCACTGAGAGTGTTTGGCGCGTTTCGTGGTGTCAGTCAGATTATTTTTCAATAATTCCGAAATTGGTTCAGAGTGGATTTTGTGCAGTGAAAGTGGTGTTATTTTGATGCACAAGCATCCGTGTTGATGTGCATTTATGCAGAATCATTGAAAACAAGTCTTATGATGTGTTTGATGTTGTGGTGAAGATCACTATAAAAAGTGGTTTTATCCATTTCATCAGTCACCATCATGAACTCTGTTAACATTCAATTCGCGCCAAGCTCTCCCTAGATACGTTAAAATGTGTGACACCCATATTTTAACGTAAAATTCATTTCATTCATACATTTCACCCACTAATTATTTCATAAGACTACAGATAAAATATACACTAAAGACTTGGCTGTATGGGGTAGAAGGCCCTTTGCCTTCCCTAAAATATAGAGAGAATTTAAAAAAAAAACTCTATTTCACTGAAGTTGGCGCATCGTTTTTTATCCATTCTAAAACGATTCTAAACAAAAAATAATTTATAATACCTAGCAGCAAGACAAATTCGCGGCATTGACATTGACTTTTTTTTAATAAAGGTTCTTTTAAACGGCGCTCTGGCTTTCAGCCTTGGGTACTTGTACTATAGAGGTGTGTATCCTTGGTTTTACCCCTCTTTCTAAAATGTTACTATAAAATACATAAAAAACAAATTGGTACATAACACAAACTAAAAATGCTGTTTAGGATGGTATTTTATTATTTCACGTACTTATCTACATAGGTACAATATTATCTCAACTAGCTATAATTTCCTAACCAGCGTGTTGCTTTTTGTGGGTCAAAAATAAATTATCATGAAGCAACTTTTCTAAAGTAACCAGATGACAATCCTGGATCGGAACTTAAGCGACAGAAATCCTCCGCTTAGATTAAGGCTAGTTAAGGTAGAGTTTAAGTGCCGTTTAATTTTAATCCTACATTGAAATACACATAGGTCGTACTTATTATAAATCCAGGATCAATTCAAGATAAGCTGCTATTGAAATACCGGCCCTTAATTTTGGGGGACTCTCAAATTGACGTTTGTGAATTCAAAATCGTAATTTAGGGACGTCTCAAATAGCTAAGTTGGTCTTAAAAATTTGAGTGACGTTTCTGTATTCGGCCGTTACACTATTATATGAGTGCCTAGTCTTGTTAGTATAAAGCGGGCCATTCACACAACAGACTTGCCTGCCGGGGAATCCGCCAAGCAAGTTTGTCTCCACCACACACTACATAGATTCGTTGACAGGCCTGTAGGCCTATTCCCTAACTTTTTTTGACAGTTGAAAGTGATGATCACCGAACTATTTACTAATACATTGCTGTTATTACAGGACAAGTGTCACAATAGCATTATAGTAATGTAGTAATGGATATGTAAATAGTTCGGTGATTATTACTTTCAACTGTCAAAAAAAGTTACCAAATAGGCCTACAGACCGCGGGCAGCCTGGTGTGGCCATATGTGGCAGGATCCTTCCTATTTGGTAGGTTTTTAGCTATTTATTTTAAGTTTAGTTGACGTTTTAGAAATCTGGAAAATTGTATGAGATTTCACCTAGCATATTCTTAAATTCATTTGGCATTTTTTTTGGCAGTTTGAGCTTAAGACTTTGGCAGGATTTGTCAGTTTTCTACCATAAATGAGACAGGATCTGTAATTTAAAGTTGGTCACACTGTACACAGCACAGGAGTCGCTCGTCAGTCGTCGTCGGCTGGCTTGCCTGCTTCACGGCTATTTGTGTGTTACAATAACAATGGCAACAAAACGTAAAGAAATCATAATTGCTGCTGCTACATTCATACTTTTAGATGATAAGAAAAAGAAGAGAATTTGATGCAAAGAATGAATTTAAAAAAAGATTATAGCCACATTAATTTGTTTAATCAATTAGAAAATGACCAACCAGGAGACCCATGTAATTACTTGCGCATGACTAAAGAATCTTTTGAATTTTTATTAAATCTCATAGAGTCTAAAATTACTAGGCAAAATACTAGATTTTTACAATCGAGAAGTAAGTTCTAAGTAGCTTACTTGGCAGACCATTTGACAGGTGGTAATATATTTCAATTGAACTGGCAAGTAAGGTACCCAGAACTTACTTGTCGATTTAGGGCCTGTATCACAACCGATAAGTGAGTTCTGAATAGCTTACTTGGCAGATCATTTGACAGTTGTAATATGAAATTTATCTCAATTGAACTGCCAAGTAAGTTACTCAGAACTTACTTGTCGATTGTGAACAAGCCCTTAGTAATTAAATTTTGATAATCATTTTTGGCCACCCATCCAATGACCGGCCTTAGCGAACATTACTTAGTTTACGCAATCGCAGGCCAAGAACGTTTTGCCATTGCGCTAGCGAGCTGCTCCTACTTAATAATTTTACTACTTATTAATAATATTATTTTATTAGAAAACCTATACATTATATAGTAGGAATATTACGGAGAAAAACACATACACATTAAACGTATCCATCCAAACGCATCCATACATTCACGTACGGACATGCTCCGCCCGCGCAGGCAAAATGAGATCGCTCGGAATTGCCACAGGCAATCTGCCGGACTCACTGTGGCAGTCACACACTAGACAAACATCGCGCAAACCTATAGAAGTTTAGTCCGGGTGGGCGTGCCTACAGGCATGCCTGTGGCCTTGCCCCGCGAGCAGTCTGCCGGACTGACTGTGGCGGCCATACACTAGACAAACTTCGCACAGACTTAATACAAACGAGGTCCAGCGGGCGGCCTGGGCCTTGGGGGCCTACCGCCTAACTCGATTGCTGATGATAGCTATATTGCAATGCACTGATTACGGCTATAGCAGCCATCCTTAATTTTTAGGCTGCACGGATTTTGTGCCAAATTCATACAAAATCATTCGGTGACTCGGAGTAAATAGTTCTATTTACTCCGAGTTCGGTGATCATTCGTTCAAAACTATCGCTAATAGTTTAGGTACATTTGGTGCGAAATGACAGCATGATGTCATAAACTATAGCTTTTGCTTTATCAATCGAGTTAGGCGGTAGGCCCCCTGTTTTATAAAGCTACAAGTAACAAGTAACAAGTGATACTGGCAACTATGGATTGTAATGACAAGTTACAAGTAACATGCGTTTTATAAACACCTCTTGTAGTCTACAATTGTAGCAACAAGTTGAAAATCTCGATTACAATTTCAAACTGGACAACACTTTAAGTAAAAAAAAAATATTTATTTGACAGTTAGTCTGTCTGAATGAACAGAAATACGTAAAAAATGAACGTGCTTGACTCAAGTTTATAGATGCTTGAGTCAAGCATTTAAATGATTTGTGATTTGTTTGACCTAACAACATGTAATGAACAGAAACAACATGAAAAATGAACGTGCTTGACTCAAGCTGATTGATCGTCTTGAAACCCCATAAGTCTGGCCCCATGCGGTTGGTAGGTACGACTGCAGATGGTGCCGGGACCAACGGCTTCCGTAGGCGGAGCTCGAGATAATAAATTTTTGGTCACCCATCCAATGACCGGCCTTAGCGAAATTGCTAAGTTTACGCAATCGCAGGCAAAGCGCTGTGCCACTGCGTCTTTCATACCTATTGTTATAGGTATTATGGCCAGAAAGACAACTATAATCTTTTTAGATCTTTAAATGTTAAATATTTTATTATCTAAAGTTAGTAATCACATAAACGTATTTTGACGTTCAATCGAGTACCAAAAACCAAACCAAAACTTAGTTACGTATTAACCAATACAAACAAACACGAAAAATTGTGTCGATATCCACTGACTTATAATTAAAATCGCCCACGTCAAATGCCCTGTAGAAAATTATGACAAGTTGTAGACTTGTAGCAAGTAATCAACAATTGTTTTGAAAAACGCTTGTTCGATTTAGATTGGTTGAACAACAAGTGTGCGACTTGTAACTTGTAGCTTGTTGAATTGTAATCGCTATAACTTGTAGTTTTGAAAAACACCAATTATTACAAGTTAAGGATTATTTTAATCAGTGTTTCCAGTTTTTACTTGTAGAATTGTAACTTGTATCTTTATAAAATAGAGCCCTGCAGGCATGTCTGTCGTATGAATGGGGGCCTTAATAAGTCCACAGTTCGTTCACTCACTTCTCAAAGTTAACTAGTCTGTGCTATTCTTAACAAGCAACCGACCCAGCCTGGCGAAACTCCCATACTACAGAAAAAATGTATGGAGTTTAGGCAATTTTTAATGGCGACTTGTTTTGTCTCTTACTTCCGATCTAACCTTCCTTGTCTCGCGCTGCCGGAGTGTGTCACTAATGTCATTATGTCACTATGCCGTTTTGAAAATATAAATTATAGCGTTGTTTTAGTTTAGTTTTCCATCTTGTGCCTATTTATTGTCTTCAGTGACTTATCATTAGTGTATATCTACTAGTTTGTGTCATTTATTTATGTGCATAACAGCGAAATGTTTTACAAAAGGTGTGAAATATGTTGACTAAAATCTGGTAGGAAATTAAACCCAAAGTGGGTTTTCATGGCCAATTCCCACTAGATGAGAAGCGGTAAGTAGTTTTCCATGTTATTATATAAACGCTAGGTAATTAGAAATAAGTTTTGGTCACTTATATCAAAAATCATATGCGCCGTAGCGATGTCCTTACTACTTACAAAATTATCGATAAAAAATCTATTTTCGTAAATTTGAGTATCAAATGTACTTGAGATGTTTCATTAGTTTAATACATATAAATATTGTCTATTGCAATATATTATAATATAGTATATCATATATAGGGTTATTTATAAAACAACAAAAACCTCCCATGACTAGATAGCTAACATCATTAACAACAAAGTTTGTTGTATGAGTTTTAATATAATGCAGAACATTGCGCAGAATTATTCGCATGTGTTCATCTCTCATTATCATCATCAAAACTTCTTCTGTGTTCAACTCCACTTATTTTTCAGATCACAGCGTGACTTGTTGAAAGGCGATGAGAGTCATGGCTGCAAAGCATATGAGAGTGGATCGGCATTAACCCCGTTGAAAAGCTGTTTCGGTTTGCGACTGACAGAGATGAATATAAAAAGCTGACGGCTTATCTTCCGAATTGAAGAGGCACTAAAAGAAGACAGCGTGACTGCCGCCTTGCTACACGATGCCCGTCGGGTGTGATCGTTGCCTGCAACCGCATAAGCGCCTCTATTGGTAAGTTACATAACCTATCTTTCCGATATGGTTAAATAGCTCAATTCCTGAAGCTAATGAGTGGTTTATTTCAGAACCAGATTTCATTGATTGGGCAGAACCAGACCTTCGGGCGCGTTACACATAGTCCGCTATGGTAAGTGGTGAACAATAAATTGAATTGATGATGACCAGCGTAAACTCAAACGATATATATACTAATTAAATCTATTTATTATTTCAGATCTAAATGTCCTGCTTACTTGCTTACACAACATTGCAAAAACGTGTGTTGATCGATCAGCTAACATCTGAAGACTCCGCCTAGAATAAGAGATCAGAAAATTACCAACAATTTAATTTCCACATTGTAAACATAACTTTTATTTTTTGTTGTTAAATAAATTGTATTAAATAATTACACGTAATTGAATAATACTCAATATTTTCAAACGATGAGAGCTTTTTATTTTGCTTTTGTAGGATTAAAAAACCTGTCTGCAAGGCAGGGGGGGGTACCCATTCGTTTTTATCGATATCGACACATTCTGTAGCGTACACCACATCCTTAGTTTGCTTTTGTAGTATGTTGGCATTACTTTTTTATCTGTCTCTGTTGGTTGGTACGAGATCTTAGCCTAAACTGCGAGTCAAAATTGTCAAAAAGCTTGTTTGAAGTCCCGACTCTTAAACGTAGTGTATTATATACTCTTTGAACCGACCGACTGAGTGCGCCGACCACCGATTGGCACCGACCATTTCTCGATTGCAATGATGAACTAAGAATTTCAAAATGGAGGTTTGCACACATTTTTAGTGAAGTGTATTTCTTGTGGTTTATGTATTTTATACATAAAATGCTTTGGATTTAAATGTATAATATTACTTAAAAATATTGCTGTTAAGTTTTGGTCATATCTTCGGCATAGTGTATATTATAGGTTATAATAAAAATTGGCTCTGTGAAGCCGCGTCAGGTTGGAAAAAGCCATTTTGTCTTATGATTATTGATTTCTCGTAACTAGCAAGATGATGATGTACACGGTGAGTTTAGTATATTAAAATAAAATTGACGTGTTAATATGTTGTACACTATTGACAATGCAAGGAAACCGCCTATGTACTGTAATAGTTAACTGTCGCGTGTAGCATTTTTTTGTTGAGTTGCACTAATTCTCTGGCCATTTAAATATGCTTTCCTCTAATTTTAAGCATTTGCAATAAAAATGCATTAAGTTAACAATAGCCGGTCGTACCGAGGACTTAAATCTTTGTAAACATTAGCTACATTCTGTCCTCCGATAATTTACTATATACATTTTTGGTTATGCTTGCCCCAACATTTAATAATTAAAACGATATTTTAATTAATTATGGTCACATTTACTTAGCCACATAGCATCGCATCGTTTACTTCGGTTGTTATCATAGCAAAGTTTCTAACCTACCATCGGTGTTCAGAGTTAACTTAACCGAATGTTATCCAATATACAAGGACGCAAATATAAAAATTAGCGGCTATTTTTTACTAAGTATGAAATTGAAAATGTGAAATGAATTTCAAAACTAAACTTTTATCTGTGTCATTGAGAATAGGCAAGTCAAACACCAATGTTATGTTATTCTTAGCTAAGAAATAGTTAACCTCTATATTATACTTGCAAGCTGTAAAGACAAATTTTAAAGTCTTTGTGTATTAAGCAATTATAGGGTATTTGTGGGATAAAGTCACATGTGCCTTGGATACGGTCAACCAGCTTGAGTAATGCTTGTTCTTTTTTTAATTTTTTTAATTTTATTTCTTTATTTATTTATTTTCTGTGTTTTTGTTCTGTTGTTGTGTCAAATAAATCTTTTTTAAATAAAACAGACATTAAAAAGATCTGTTTAACCTAGCAACAGAAACACACAGAAAATTAACAAGCATGACTAAAGCTGATTGACAGTCTCCGAGGTCTATTAAGCGTCACTCAAACAGCAAAGGTCGCAGGACGATGGCGAATTGCCCACACATTGCATAAACTGCAGTGGTGGTGAATAATAGTCTAAGAGCCATGGAACATCGAACTTCACCGATTTAATAACTCAAAGAGACATTTTTTGTCAAGTATAATTTACAAACAAATATGCCTATGATAACTTGCCTATCAAAAATTGTTCATAGATATTTTCAACCTACGTTGTAACTGCTCACCACCGCGTCCGCCAACACTGACTGCTGCTGTTTGAGCGAGGCTTTAGGCCCTACAAATTAATGAAAATATTGGCATTACAACTATCAAATCTTTGTTGATAAGAATAAGTGTTGTTTTAAAGAAAAATGGAATGCAAAGGTATTTACTTACTTTTAGTAATCCTAAAATTCCATTTTTGGACCAATTAGTTTGAATTTTAAAATATCTCATAACTTAGCTGGTTCTCAAAAAGAATAATTCAGAAAAATTAATAATAGTGTTTTAGATGACGGAAGTTCCGAATGGTTTCGTAATACCTATCATGTCTTGTTTTTAAAATGATGTTTAAATGTTGTCAATTGGCTTTTAAATGGGTATCTAATAATAAATAAAGTAAAGGTAAAGTAATAATAAATCGATCTGTTAGTATCTTTAGGGTCTGTTATGTTAACTTTTATTTAAAAAGTGAACATAGTGGTAACACAGAAATTCTTTGTTTTTTTTAACATAAGAAAACTAAAATACGTATATTTTCTTTGTACTTTTAATTTCTGCAAGTGCATTCTGCATATACCAGTTACAGATTTGTACTGTCTAAAATTAACTTACTTCCTTACTCTCAATTTTACAAGTTATGGTAACTAAAGTCCTTATTTATAATCTTGGGTACTTTCTCTGGAATAGAATCAATTTATGTAAAATTCAACAAATAATATATGCATTAATCATAATTTTACATCACTCTATTTTATTCTGTTAGATTTTAGTGTATCGACACTAAAATTGTTTCTCCCAAACATCATCCTCAAATAAAAAGATATGACCATTGTTATGTAGCGTTCCTAACATTCTGGCCAATCAGATGGTAATAATTGTAGATATAAACAAAGTATGCATTTATTATGTTTAAAGGGGACAAGTACGGAGCAAGATACCCGCTTTAGCGACAAGGAGAAAAAGCTAATGAAGCAAATGAAGTTTGGTGACTGTTTGACACAGCAGGTTGCAATATTTAATTAATAAAATTTGTTTTTCTATCTTCTTATCATATAAAGTGTAGAATTAATTATTAGCTCATAAAACTGAAATATACAACAGGATAGCCTTTTTGTAAAAGAGTTCAATTTTTTTTTTACAATAATACCAGCCTATTTGTAAAAGAGTTCAATTTTTTTTTTACAATGATACCTTTTTCATGTTAACAGTTTATTTTTATTTAGGTGGACATGACAAAGGTGAAGCTGGATGTTCTGAAGCCATGGATTACGCAGAAAATCACAGACATACTCAAGATTGAAGATGATGTAGTCATTGATTATGTCAACAATCAACTCGAGGAAAAGGTAGATGTTTATACTATTTCTCTTGATTTGCATAAAATGTTTATAACACAATGTAATCATTGCAGTTTCTTTGTTTTTGTAACAGTTTGTGTTAGGATCACCTGGATGTTATTTAATATTTAGATTATTTTGAGGACTTAAAGAAACTGCAATTGAAGTATGCTGTCATATGTATATTGATTGCGTATGGATATTTCTATGGTCCTCGTCGGTTAGCGCGCCGTCGCTGCCGCCGCCCGCTGCCGCCTGCTAGCCGCTGCTGCCCGCCGGCTCCACTCTTACGGAGGGCTTAGCATTCTAAATCGGTATTTACAGGGAAATTAAATACTTTAAAAGCTAACTCAGTAAATTATGTGCTGAGGAATTCCCTAGTTTAGTTATATGTATATGAACTTGTATAAAATAGTGAAAATTGTCAAAGCCGCCAGGAGAGTGATCTGACTCACGATAAGGAAGTTTCGCTTTTAGGCGTTGCGTTCTGCATAATGTGGTTGTGTTCGCAAAAACCTTACAGATGGAAGAGATAGAAGAAGGAAGAGCGTATTGGTGGGTCTCCAGCAGAGGTTGCGGTGTTCGGAGCGGCGTTGCGGTCGCCGTGCATCGCGGCATCTTCCGCGTTCGGCCGCAGTCGCAGTCGTCAGCGACTGCAGCATCGCCACATCACACTAATCACACGTTGAACTCTTTGACATGTCAGCTTCCCTACCAGAGTCATTTCTATGCCTTTTTGTTTTATAGAATTTTGTGAAAACGTTGGCGCTCCTGGCGGCTTTTAAAATTAAGTGTTTCAAATTTTACCATTATACAAGTCGTACTAAACGTTGATGTATAGCAAGCAATATACATTGTGATAAAATGAGGAAAATTTAGGTGTAGGGTGTACCACGTGTTGCTGAATAATATGTGATGAATAATTAGAATTTTCTTTCTTTCCCGATCCCGTCTCCTCGCTTCCCAGTTTCCCTGTCCTAAGAAAATGCAGATCAATCTCACTGGATTCTTGAATGGGAAAAATGCGAGACTCTTCATGGGCGAGCTGTGGGAGCTGTTGCTGAGTGCGCAGGCTAGCGAGAATGGGATTCCGGAGTCCTTTACACAGCAGAAGAAAGAAGAGATCAAGAAGAGAATGGTGAGTGATGAACACAAGCTTAAATACGACTACACATTGTTTGGGATACTTAGTTCGTGTTCATTTGATTTTTTATTATTATATAAATGCTGCCTGGTAAATAATGTCTTAAAGTTGAAAGAATACTTTTTTACAAATAATATTTAGTTATACAATGTTATCTCTGATTGTTACCGAAATGGGCAAACTGTTATAAAATAAAATTGTTTAAGCATTAACACCAGCAGCTATAATATAGCAATAAATTTATATTCTATTCTATTTAGGAGGAGCAGCAGAAGGATAAGGATAAAGACAAGGACAAGGAGCGGAGGCGGTCGCGAACGCGGTCTCGCTCGCGGCGCCGCTCGCGGGACCGGCGTCGGTCTCGCTCCAGGTCTCGTGACCGTTCTTCCGACAGGAAGTAAGTTTTGGAACCTTTAATTCAGAGGCGTCATATTTGCTCTACATACATAAAGCTACTATTTATTCCGACAAGAAGACCGAAGTAGACAGAGGTGAAAGAAATCAATAGAATCCTAACCTAACCTAACTCAATTGAAAGAGTCAAATAAACTGGCTATTAGAGATATGATAATGATGACGAAATATTTATCTTTACATCGAATTTTCCTAATACAGACTTAAATCAAAAATAAATTATTCAGGTATTTATTTATTTAGGCTATTAATAAATCATCTAAAGACACGGCGGCAGGCGTTACGAACACAGGCCTTGTACCATAATCTGTTCATTGTCTGTGAGCAGTGCGTTTTCCGTTAAAAAGTTATGTCCCCCGCATTTACGTTGGTGATAATTATATGTCTAAATAAAAAAATTATACATATTTATATTATATTACAAATAAGATTCGAATGAAATTAATTATTTAAGAAAGTCATTACATATTTAGGATACAAAGAGCAATAGGAATAACGTCAGTCGACAACCGATCAACAGATTAAAATAAGTGTCGTTCGAACCGTCAGTCTGTACGCGGGATGTTGATAAATATTATGATAAAGTTTCGGAATAGCGACTATCGTTCAACTGACGAAACTGTTATGATGCGCGTCGCTTTTCGCTCTTGATAATGGTGCGCGTTTAAGAATTTGTTTATTACGTTTATTAAAACCTAAATAGGTTTTTCCGGGCAACGGGAATGAATCACATGAAAAGAAAAGACCTAGAGCTATTTACATGAGTTGTCTGTTTGGCTCACGAACCTCCGACATAGTGAATTCTAGAATGAACTCGCAATTAATTATTATCAATCATATTATTCGCAATCAATTAACAGTGCCGTGTGGTGACGGCAGAATAGAATATAAACAACAACAACAAATAAATCTTTATTAACAAAAACTTTGGGCTAGAACAGTTATCAATAGATAAAAATATGAATATACTTAGGCAAAAATATAACAATATGCCTGAGCTAGGAAGATCCTGTGTTTCAGGCGGTAATAATCGTATAATAATTTAAAAATAATTGTTAACAAATAAATATAAGTGTACTTATAAAACTATAATCATGAGTTAAATAAAAACATAAAAATAATCAAAAATTTATAGTTTCTTTTACTGGTGTGATCCAAGGTTATTTTTTTTATTACTCACACGTATCACCGATATATTTTTCCGTATTGCATATTTAACGTTTATTAAGTATGCCATACTATAATAATATAATTGTCACCACCCCAAATCTCTCCCGTGGGTGTCGTACAAGGCTCCAACGGATAAAACAGTGATGAGGTATGTGCAGCAGCGTTCCTCTTATACCACTTAGCAATGTACTGCGACTTTTCTGCCCGATAAATGGCAATAGGGTCGCCACCTATATCACGGGACCTAACATAATTGACAAAACGTGGGTGCTAATTCGCCTCTGCCTACCACTTCGGGGATATAGGCGTGATTTATGTATGTATAACTCGCAATTAAATAATATGAATAATGTATTGCATTATCTTGTATTCATAATTTTTGATGTTTGGTGGTTTGTTACAGACATCGCAACGGAGGGAGCCCGCGGCGTTCGAGGAGGCGCAGCCGGGACAAGACCAGCCGCGACAAGAGTAGCCAGTCCAAGTCGTCACATGTTGATGATATCAAGTTGCCGGAAACGAAGGGTGATTTTTTGTTATAATTTAAATATTATTATTATTAAATTCTCAATTTGTAATAACTTCTTCTCCCTGCCCTGTTACCAGTCTATCTGGGGTTGGCGCAGTATGTTTCCTCTTCCATTCATATAGGTCAGACGTCAAGCCATCCACTCCCTTTTGAATTATATCATCCATCACACTGTAATGGTACTGAATGAATGTATAAAAAAGAAACGGAACAGACTATGTCGAGAGATCAATGAATGGAGAGTGATTGGAATGACTGCATTCCAATCCATACTGCTTAAGGTTTTGGCTTAGTTATTACAGCCGGCTGCCTGACTGACACCAACCCTCTTTGGGTATTCAATTTGTCATATAACTTGATTTCTATAATTGTATTAAGCCGATATCAACTTAAACCACTTATGTACTATTCAATCTCGTTTTCAGAAAACGGAAAATCACCAGAGAAGAAAGAAGAACCGGAAGAGAAGGAGGAGGTGAACCATAACTCTGCTAACACTACGGCAGAATCCATCAAAGAGGATACAACAGAGGCTGCAGAACAAAAGGAGGAGAAGCACGCTGACGAATCAGGGGCAGGAAAGAAATCTAGATCAGCCTCTCCGGCCAAGTAATTAATTTATTTTTATTCTACAGACAGGAATTGCACATTTTATTTCAATCTATGTTTCTTGAAATTCTGATTATTTGCTTTAAATTTATGTATCTTGAAATTCTGATTATTTGGTTTAGTTACTTTGATATAACCAGATCTTGAAATTCCAATATCTGACTGTCGAATTCGAAATTAAAACATTTCATATTTCAAGAACCAGCGACATTTCATCCGTTTTGTAATGTCCGCACTGTCTTATTGGGAGAATAGGTCATAATCATAGGGATATACCAGGAGACATTTTGGTCACTGCAAAAATGATTGGAATTCGTTCAGATCATCAAACTAAACAAATTTCATTATGGGAGCAACTCCAAATTGACGTAAAAAACAACAGCTGTTTTTTCATACAGTAGTAGTTTAGTCATTTCAAGTAGGCATTATCATTTTGTATGAAACAGCTGATATTTTTTTCGTGAATTTGGAGTTGCTCCCATAGTGAAATTTGTTCAGTTTAATGGTCTGAACGAATTCCAAAAATTTTTGCAGTGACCAAAAAGTCTCCTGGTATAAAATCTATCCACAAATCCACCCACTATTGGTCGGGTGGATTGGAATGTTGGACGGGGGAACTCAAAATGATATATTTTTTGAGCTCTCTATACCTAT
Source organism: Cataclysta lemnata (assembly GCA_963931975.1). Taxonomy (NCBI): domain Eukaryota; kingdom Metazoa; phylum Arthropoda; class Insecta; order Lepidoptera; family Crambidae; genus Cataclysta; species Cataclysta lemnata. The sequence continues at coordinate 7,987,926 of OZ008343.1, forward strand.
ACCTTTATTTTTTTTGTAGCTACATCGTAAATAATTGAGTATAGGATGAGGTTTTTCTAATGTTAAACAGGAGAATAAAACTGTATTGTTGCTCTCCTTTTTGTTGTAGGGACCATAAAGATGGCTTTAATTTTTATCTCTTATTCACGCAGGTCTGCCGCTGAAGATAAACCTGCTGAAGAAAAGGCAGTCGAGAAAGCGCGCCACTCCTCAAGTGACAGGCGATCGTCTTCTGCATCATCACGTTAGTTATATTTTAATACTTTTTTGCTGGACTATTTCACATATGTTTTACTTACTATATTGTATAAATAGACGGAGCAATAAACAAATTTCCAGATGGGAGTGCGAAGAAGAGGTCGTCGCATAAGAAGCGCCATTACCGGTCTAATCGTGACTCATCCGCTAGCGCCAGCCCTAGGCGTAGTTCCCGCAGGGACAGGTGAGATAATAACTATAAACAGTCCAATGTAATTTACAATTAATTCACACAATAAAAATATAATGAAAGATGTCGATTTACGCCAGTAGTAAAGTTACAAAAACGATAAAATTATGGTCCATATAAAATAGTGTGACAAGTTAGACCCCAAGTTACCACATGTTAAAAATTAAATAGCATAATATGAAGGTTAACTAGACTAACATCATAAGCATCCCGTGGGAGCAATATATTTTATAAATGTAAACCAAGTCCAATTTAAATGGATTATTTTAATAATTATTTCGTTAGACATAGAAGTTTAAAATACATCTCAGAAAGCTAAGTCTCTTTGTTTCAGAAGCAAGTCTCGCCGTCGTAGTAGCCGCCGTAGATCATTGGATCGTCGCGAGCGGGAAAGGGAACGCGAGAGGGAGCGTGAGAGAGAACGTCGGCGTCGTGAAAGAGAGAGGCGGGAGAGGTAAGATAAAAATGCACAATTACAAGTTAAGATTATGGATGGACTGATAAAAATGTATAAAATATTAATCATTATTGTGAAAAAGGTCGCGTGAGCGCCGTCGTTCGCTTGAAAAACGCAGGCGGTCACGTTCAAAGTCGCGACGCCGTTCAAGAGATAGGTAAGTTGTGTTTATTGAGTTATAATAACATGTTATTACAAGTAAAACACAAAATCTTTGGGTTAGTTAATATCAGATATGATAAGAAAAATGTAATATTTTGATTCACACACAGATAGAAATATGAAATTGAGTTATAAAAATAAAATAAAAACTCTTTTTCTTAATATTATGTCTATTAGGTCTCGAGATCGCCGCCGCTCTCGGTCGCGTAGGCGCTCCCGGTCTCGCCGCCGTTCTGGAAGGAGATCCCGCGACAGACGTTCTAGAGAGAACCGATCTCGAGACAGGCGGACCCGTGATAGATCCAGGTGAATAAACACGTGACATAGGCCAATAACATACTAAAGTCTGCTACAATCACATTAATTATTTATTATCTTTGCTTATTATTTATTCACTATCACGGTATATATTATATGTTTATTATTAATATTTCAGAGACCGAAGATCGAAGGACAGAAAAGAGAGAAGATCCAGAGATAGGAGATCTCGTGATAAGAGGTCCAGTGATCTAATCAAGGAAAGGCTAGAGAAGTCCGTCTCCATACCCAGAAAAGGTGATAATTTTTATTTAATTTTAGTTTTGGATAATTAAATGATTTTGGACGCTCGCCTTGGGCGACTTTTTGTAGTGATGCTGCCGCGCGTTCACATCGATATCGTCGCGATACAGTCGCGACGCGGTCACTAACTGTGTTCCCTCGCCCACGTAACCATGATTCAGTCGCTACACTGTCGTGCTCGGTTTTCACTCACACGGTACCCTCCCCTTGTTCTCACCCCGATGTTGTCTGATACGGTCGCGCGTTTGCTTCGATACAGTCGCGATGCTGTAGCGCGTTGCAAATGCGACAAACGCGTGTTAGTAGCGATGCAATCGCGCGTTAATGAAACGTGCGACAGCATTCCTACAAAAAGTCGCCGTGGTTGAGGGCCTTTTGGTGTAGAAAGCAAGTTAAGAATAATAGCGCTAACTAGTCCTCCTTTGCTCCTATGAGAATCAGCTTCTGAGCATGTAATACATTGCTTAGAATAGTTAGCGCCAGGGTTTCATTCAATGTTATTTTATCGTCTAACATTGCCCCTTTTCTATTGTATGGTAATTCTAATATTAATATTTATTATGGCTTTGTACAAGTTTTTTGTACACATTCTTACTTTTTTAATGTAAGAGCTTACCTACCTCACTTTTACTTTTAAGACAGTTCCATGATTTTAATGAAGATTATGAAATAAACAGAAAAGTACGCCACTTTTAAATGATACTCATAATAGCTATTTTTTACAGAGATCATTGTTCCAAAGTCAGCTGAACGAGTATCCGCGTCTCGAGAAGAACTCTCAAAAGACAGAGTAATATCTAGTACTAGTAGAGAGTCTTCTGTTGTCAATGATAAGTCGGCTGCTCAAAATGAAAACCAAACAAAGACGGAACAAACATCTGAAGACGAGGGTAAAGAAGATTTTATTCCTATACCAACTTTAAGAGAATTTTCGAAGAGTCTATCGCGTACACCTTCGCCATTCTTACGGAAACACGAGATGGAAAATGTTAAAAAATCTGATAGATCTTGTGATGATGCTTCAGGTAAAGAACACCATGAAGAGGATTCTAAAAACAAAGAGGGTAAAAAGAACAAGCGTCAAAAAGCTCATCACACTGAGTCTGAAAGTGAAACTAGCGAAGAAGTTTCTAAATCAAAGAGTAAATCGAAGCCGAAGAGAAAAGATAAAGCAACATCAAAAAGACCCAAAAAACCTAGAAAGGAGAGTTCCAGTAGTGACAGTGAGTCCGAAGAATCGTCCTCAAGTGATTCTGAGGAAGAGAAGAAAAAGAAAAGTAAAAAGAATTCTAAGAAAAAAGTACCCAAGAAATCTAGAAGAAAGAGGGCTCGTTCGTCAAGTTCAGAGTCTAGTTCCGAAGAAGAGGTGAAACATAAGGCTTCTAAAAAGCAGAAAAACATTCCAGAAGAATCTGACAGTGAGAAGAAACCTAAAAAACCTAGCAAAGATGCCAGTATTGACAGGTCTAGGTCAGAGAAAACTGAAGTGAAACAATCAAAGACAAAAAAAGTTGACAATTCGGACGAGTCGCATGACGATAGTTCTGATAGTGATCAGAAATCAAACAAAAAGAAAAGCACAAAACGTGACTCTTCTAGTTCTGAAAAAGACGCTAGACGCAATAAAAAAGGGGAACCACCGAAAGAGAAACAGCAGTCACCCGAGGTCACTAAACCGAAAAAGGGAGATGATAAAGTAAAACCAAAGCAAGAAGATCATAAAACTAAAGCACGTGAAGAGAACGAGAAGAAAGCCAAGAAACGCGAGAAGGAAGATACTTCGTCAGATAGTGATCAAGTATCTAAGAAGAAACCTAGGAAGAAGGTGTCAGAGTCAGAATCGGATTCGGACAGTGATGAGCCCAAAAAGTCCAAAAAATCTAAGAAACACAAGAAACACTCTAAGAAACACAAGAAGCATAAGAAACATAAGAAATCATCAAAGAAAAAGGATGACTCCTCAGACAGTGATGAGATGGAGGAAGAGGAAGAAGAAGGAAAGGTTAATAACGAAGACCTGGAAAAAAAACTTCGCGAAAGGGCATTAAAATCTATGAAAAAGCAAACTAGTGTGTCTGGTTCTGATTAGAATAAGACACATTATGACCTATGATAAAAACTGATTTAGTACTAACTGTAAGTCCAGTGTGTAGTCACATTGGTGTTTTAATTTTTAACTAAATGTTACTATTGAAATGAACTAGCATGTATGGATAAGATTACGTGTATGTCACATTGTTAGTAAATAAAGATTTCAAGTCAAATATAATTGTTTTTATTTTATTCATATTACACATATCTTATAGCTATGTAAAATATCCTATTAATATATTTTACAATTTAATTATAGCTTTGGAAAAATCCTTTGGTAAAAATAGAATTATATTTGAATATATTTATTGTTTTAGTGAAAAGTAGGGTAAATGGTACCACTTTAAATATCCACCATCAGAATTGAAATATACATTGTCTTTATTTTGAAAACCATCAGTACCGTCAAATAAAATATTTGTCTTTAAGATATTTAGTTATATTACCCTACTTTCCCTCATCAATATACTCCTAAGAACCTATTTTTTAATATATTTTTTTTAAGTTTATTATTTGTATTAGCAATAAACACGTGGGTTACCAAGGTTAGAAAAGATTCAATCCCACTTGCCCCACCCCCTGCACACCCCCGCTGAAAATTGTCAACAAATGTGGGATTTCATATTTTATTGGCTTCTCGATAGCTCATAAATATTTCGGACAGTGGAAAAGCTCTTAGAACTAAATAAACGCTAAAGTAAATTACTCTTACAAATTAGAGAATATTATAAATTTTATTTCTTATCTTCTGGAATAGCCTCTATATCCTGTGACAAGGCTTGGTGTGATACCACCGTAAATATTTCCATAACCAAGCTTGTTATTATATCCGTACCCTAGATGTTGCGCACCTTGGTAATACGGGTTGTTGTATCCATAGTAGGAATTAATGCCTCCGTTGCCACCATATCCACCGTAGCCCCCATTGCCTCCAAATGCATTCTGCCCATACCCGTTTATACCACTCGAGTCGTATCCCGCATTACCTTTATAACCACCATAGCCTGAGTAGTTGTTAATACCAGTATAATATCCTCTGTCGTAGCCTTTGTATCCAATGTTATCGTATACTCCATTGTTATAAGGGCTGTACCTATCGTCTAGTAATCCATAGCCAGTAACTTGTGAATTGTATCCTGTGCCTGGGTACCCAGACCATTCAGAATACCGACGACCATCTGAAAGAATAATTGTTTCATTAACAATTGTTTTCGCTTCATAAAAAATGTATAGGTACCCATTTTGAAAAGTGTCATTGCAATTATTATCACAAAAGGGGAAATTAACATTGGTTGGTTTCTAAGTTTTATGAACTTGTATGGCCGTGTGGTGACGGCAGAGTAGAATACAATTGTCACCACCCCCATCTCTCCCGTGGGTGTCGTACAAGGCTAGTCGCCTTGTAAAGGGTAAAGACAGCAATGAGTAATGGGCAGCAGCATTCCTCTTATACCATCTAGCAATATACTGCGATTGATGTGCCCGATAGATGGCAATAGGCTCGCCACCTATTACATGGGACGTAGCTAAATTGGCGATAAGTGGGTGTTAATACACCTCTGCCTACCCCTTAGGGGATATAGGCGTGATTTATGTATGTATGTATGTATGTAGGTTTGTTTTTAGATGAGACGATGATGATATTAGAGTGCGCGCACATAACTCAGCCAGCTATTTTGTTTGTCTTGGGAGTGATAATGTGACCGAGCAGCACCACCCATGGCGCGCAATCTTATCTGGCACGCAGTACAGTCAATGCAGTCTGCAGCACGACAGGTTACGACGAAATGTCAAATTATCTCAATCGACTTTGTGCCTTACTACCAACCAGTTATGGTTGACAATCGATTGAAGAAATTTGACAGTTTTGCATAGTCTCAAGTGCCGTTGACCGTACAAAGAAAACAATATGAGTAGACTAATTTGCATAGATCTGAGCGCTTTTAATATTTTTATCTATGAGCAATGAGTGAGCACACTCTAAAAAAATAAATTCATCAGTTTATAAAAGGTTTGTAAAAGTAATATCTCTATTTGAAAAACCACTATACCATGTAGGGTGTTCACTTAGTTCTTACAAATACTTACAATATGTGATATTCAAATTTCAATTTTCCCTATCCCTATTAGAGTAGAAAAAATTGTGGAAATGCGTAGGAAGTATTTGCTTACATGTTGTGCTGGCTTCCCCTTTTAGGTCATCGGAATCTGATTGTATTATTGTGCGTGGTGCATCTGAGTTATCTGGTGTTATTTCTCTAGCCGGTGCTGCGAAAGCACACCCCAGAAGTAGAATGAATGTGAGAATCTTAAACATCGTCTGCAAAGAAGAAAATTTACATGGAAAAGGTTACAATATTTTAAAAGAATACCCACCACTGCGATCTGGGAAACAGAGATTGAAATACAGTAATTTAAAATGGTGCTACTTATAAACACCCGGAAGCTGCATGAACCGAAACAAACGTCTACTTGAGGAGCTCTTATGGGACTAGGGAGGCACAGTGGACAGTTGCACTCGGCATGGGATTGCTTTATTTTAAAAATAATAATGAGAGATGACTATCATTATGATATGTGTGCTAAGTTGGTCATTACACAGTATTACAAACGAGGCATTATTGCAAGCCTCGCCTACATATCCATTAAAGATTCAGTCGCGGTCCAAACACGATACTCTGGCGCTTCCGTCGCGATGCTAACGCGATTCAGTAACAGCACAAAAATACCTGCGATCGCTACGATAGCAAGATGGACTCCGTTGAGGACAAGGTCGCGCGTTTGCATCGATTCAGTCGCGATGCAATAGCGCGTTGGAATAGTGCGTTGGCATCGCTACCGTATCGATGTAAACGCGCGACCGTATCGGACGTCATCCGTGTGAGAGGAGCCTCAACGCCAAAAATCCATGCAATTGTAGGGATCGCAGGCATTTTTGTGCCGTTACTGAATCGCGTTAGCATCGCGACAGAAGCGCGACAATATCGTGATTGCATCGCGACTGAATCTTGAGTGGTTATGTAGGCGAGGCTTGCAATAATGCATCGTGTGTAATACTGTTTAGTGACCAACTTAGCACACTTGTATCATAATGTAGTACTATAGCCGTCATGCACCGGCCCTTACTCAGAGAACATTATTACGTGTGTAAACGTAGGTACCTACATAACATTGAATTTGGAGAATTCACAGTATTGACCCTCAAAACAATATGCGGTTTGTAAGGATATTCACACGTTAATGGTGCGACCTACAAGTGCTGTGTGTTCTATTGTTCATTATCATAGTTCAAGACCAAAGTCGAGATTGGGATCTTCTGTCCTAAAAGTAAATCTTGTCCTTAGCGTTCTTTGAAAGTTGTGAAGGCTGTGACTCATTCCTACTCATAAGCCATTAAACGAATAAGGGCTAGTCGACTAAAGGTCGATAAATAGAACAAACAACAAAATAAGCACTGTGTATTATATTGGAGCGGTTTTTGAAGTAGGTATAACAGACAAATAAATAAGGTCAACCCATTAATAACATAAGTCCTGATGCCCTATTATTCTTACTAACCATAAACAAGTTAGGACATCCAATATGAAATCCCGTAAGTTAACATTATTACCTATACCTCATCATCATCATCATTACCAGCCCGTTAATGTCCCCACTGTTGAAGTTAATATACCTATAGGCCTTCCCTATAGATGGATGAATATAGGCACAATGAGACTTAACCCACATAGGGTATTAAGTACTACAAATCAGTCGGGATCAACGACATAACGTGCCTTCCGAAGTGCGGTGGAACTCGAGATAATATATTTTTGGTCACGCATCCGATGACCGGCCTTAGCGAACTTTGTTTATGCGATCGCAGGCCGAGCGCGCTAAGCCACAGCCCTATCGAGCCCCTATGTTTATGTAGGAACGTACCTAGTCCAAGTTAATACCTGCAAGAAGAAATGACTAAGTTTGCTGTTTTGTTTGATCGATGCTATAAATATTAAATAAGGTAAATAGGTACTCTACATATATTAATATCAAACAGTGCAATACGTGAACACTAGTGAACAATAAAAACATTCAAATGCAACCGTTTCGGATAAGTTCAGACTAACAACCAGTAGGCCTATTCCCTAACTTTTTTTGACAGTTGAAAGTGATGATCACCGAACTATTTACTTATCCATTACTACTTTACTATAATGCTATTGTGACACTTGTCCTGTGATAACAGCAATGTATTAGTAAATAGTTCGGTGATCATCACTTTCAACTGTCAAAAAAAGTTAGGGAATAGGCCTACTGAAGTGGTATTTTGCAATCCTTAATACACGGAAAGTCCATTTAAACTCATACAAGTGTGAGTGGTTCGTCGCTTTTGGTTGATTTTTTTATAGTTATAACTTGATTCGGTACCTACCTAAGTTGGATAGTAGGCAACTGTTAAGTAAATGTCAGCTGGGGACGTGAAGGAAGGGAATTGCAATTTGGGTTATAAAATAGAAGGTACCTATTTCTTCCTTATATAAGCCAGCCCCAAATAAGCAGCTAAAGCGCTTGTGCTATAGATAGATACAAGATTGCGGACAAATAATTTACGTGGGTACATATAGATAAATATTAAATATTCTAAATATAGAATACACAACCATGACTAGATTATAAATCGTTCATTAAGTTAATACAAGAGAGATGCAACTAAAAAAATACTTATTTTTGTGTTCTAAACTTATGCATCATACCAACATTTGCCCCTGCCAGGGTTCAAACCCGAGGCCGATAGCAAGGGATCATCGGCTAGTACTCAAAACCTTTTTTTAAATGACTTTCACAATTAATTCATTCCCATATGTCTCATTGTGTGCACTTTTCATAAGTATTGATAGCTTCTTGAATGCTTTTAAGAAAATTGAAGATCTATAAAAGAGTGCTAGCTTTAGGTCCGTTTTGGGTAACGTGCCTAGTTTTGATATGAGACATAGTGGGTAAACTGAACACACAACGAAATTTTGCAATCTCGCCTGTGCACTGCACAAAAAATTTATTGCCGATTATGATTTTAAATCAATCGTTTTAGTTTGTCTTGTCATTTCTTGCGTTTATACGCAAATTAATTATGGTAAATAACTGACTTGACTTATCCAGGCCTTTAACTTTAAACATAAAATTACTTTATTGTATAAAGACTACTTAAAATAATAAATATTTTTTTGTGATCTAGGTTCAAAAAAAGTGAAGTGAGAAAATTTTCGAAAGTCTTGATCGTTTTTGGGGATAGAACTCGCGTCATCCGCGATTATAAGAGGTAGGTTTTTCTATAATTAACAAAAAATCTTTAATTTACTTTCCAATGAAATACGAAATAATAAAAATAATTGAGTACTTACATCTAATGACGCAGTAGGTATTACAAAATTGCGCTGCACCACCAGTAGGTAAATCACTCACACCGGCAGTATGTCGCGAAAGGAGATGCGCTCTGCGTGCGCTCGCGTGCGTTCAAACCTTATAAACCGTGAGAGTTTTTGTCTTGTAATTGACAATCGTCACTGGGGAGGTAATGAGTCTCTTTGTAGGCACACCGGCCTTCGGCGCGGTGGCATGACGCAGTCAGCACGATGTCACCCTTCCCAGTATCTGATCGATTAAATTCCCGAACCCATTTGGAAAATATGTGTTCGAAAATTTACAAAATAACAAGTTTCGCTATTCACCATCACGTAGACTAATGAAAAAGTATGATATTAAAGGGACTTCCCAAGCATTTTTGAGTTTATTCTGGAAACAGAATATAGCCTAGAAATCAATATCACGAAGACTAGGTCTGTCTATGTGTACCTATACAATATCTGAGAATTAAGTATAACGAGGGGGGTGTACCTATAACATTTTATGAACTCTACTTCAATAATGTCATGGACCCCTTTGATAATTATATAAATTCATAGGCCTTTTTGGAGGACCGACCGGTTGGGAGATCCTTTGGAGGGAGGCCTATGCCCAACAGTGGGCGTCTCTCCGCTGAATGATGATGATGATGATGATGATAGGCCTTTTTGTAGGATGACTGGCCAATAACATGTAGCAAAATCACGTGCACTTAATTTACTTTGCGGAAGTTGCACTTAGGCGGAAGTGTGTCATTAATAGTTATAGTACTCATATTTGGAAACTAAATACCAATTGTCTAAAACAATAGTGATTGTAATGGAGGCAGCATAAATATGATTCTACTTAGCAGTCTTAACTTTGAAAGGTACGATAAGCATAAGGGTGTAGGAGGTCAAAAGAGTTCCTATAAATGTTCAATGTCGCTCACCTTTGGTTGTCGCGTGCGCAATACTTTAGTTGACAGCTGCAACTTTAGGGGAGACAGTGGGTATGGAACTCTTTGAGACGAGACGATAACTCTTAGCATTTCATGGATTAACCGCGCGGGCGCTGGGTCCATACTGTGGCAGTCAGTGGCAGAGAGGGAAGTCACCAGTGCAGTGACCCAAGTGTAGGTTTACAGGTCCCCTTCACAACTAGTCAACACTCGCCTTCGCCACCCCGATTTTTTTTTTAAGGACCTAGGCTGTTCGCCGAGAGGCCTTTACAGCATCTACCGGGTTTTTTGGGGAAGGGAAAAAGGCCTTGACTTAAAGCCAGATGTCTCCTAAAGCCCTGCAGTCGAGCACTCCCTGTAAGGGTGCCTTCACGGCAGGCGTCCCCCGCGGGGGGACGGCATCTCCCGAGGGAGATATACTGCCGCGGGGAGCCTCACAGGGCGCCCGAGTCGGAGCTTGGATCGGCAGGCCTGAGGGTGCCTCTAAAGGCGCGGACTTCGGCTCAGGCGTGCCGTGTAGTGGGCTTCTCCCTCTGCCTAGCCTTATTTGATAAGATTAATCGGTGAAAGCCGCCTTAGACACACGTTCCAGTTTAGAACCAATAAGGTATAAATTTCAACGTAGTTTGAACTCGTATTTAGTCAGTTTTGTCAATAATAAGGTAAATTAGATATTTTTTCAAGACTGTGATTGTATTGGCTTGTGACACCTGTTTATTTATCCCTGAAGGAGATGGTAAGGTGTATCCCAACCCCAACACCATTTTGCCAATTATGGTACGTAATAATGGTGGTAGGGTCACATGGGGGCGAGTCTATTGCCATCGGGAACGTTAATTTCATTCAGTATTGCTTGGTGCTATACGAGGATCGCCGCCAGTGCCTATTTTTTAGATAATTCTTATAGTCACCTTGTACGACACCCGTGGGAGAGATAGGGGGTGGTGACAATCGTATCATTATGCTATTGTTATTGCCCAAGTGTCGACTGTCCTTCTTAACTAAAAGATAACAATAGTTGAGTACAAATTGTTATAAAATTATACCTGGTTGTATTCGCAGACGGAAGCGCGTGTAATATGACAAATTCGGTGAAATGATTACGGAGCGCCGCCGCCGCGACGCCTGTCTTGGATTGTTGAATTACTTTGCGTGGACTATTTGAAGGTCATAATCAATGATTGTAAACAAAACACAAAACGAGAAACTAGGAAGGCGGCTGTGCATGTAACCCTTACTTAAAATAAATGATTGGAGACAGCGTATGGTGACAACGGGCATAGTTTAAAAGTATACCTTTATTGCAATAACACGGGGACAGCACGGGGAATAATTTTAATTATTTTATTAAATGGCTTTTCCGTCCGCCATTAATGGGGACACGGTCTATGGAAACAGCGGGAATGCACCAATGAAAAGGGTCCTTCTTAGGTACTATAGAGACTCAGAAGTAACGAGTTAAAAAAAATCTATTATAATTAATTAATATCCCCACTGCTGGGGCCATTCTTTAAGGATTGAAGAATATAAGAAACAGAGATTTAATAACCCACCACGCGGCCTGTGCGGTTGGTGTGTTAAAATGCAGATCTGTATGTAGGTACAACCAGCCCGGCTAGTATGACTAAAGAAACATGATATGATATAGCCATTTCTCGCGTTGACTAGTCAATAATCATAGGATTTTAACACTTGAATAAGCCTGAATTGAATAACCCTCGTTTTATCGCTTTGAACCTTTGAAAATCCAATGATTTTTGTAAGTTTAACGCGTTAAATGACTATATCATATCGTGTTTGGATGGTCATGCTAGACGGGCAGGATCATTGGCGTACCGGGCCTTCTAAATTGCAGAAGAACGTGCAGTATCACTAATCACGGACTCGAACTGTAGGGGCAGTGCACTCACCACTGCGCCACTGAATCCTCACTTTTTAAAGAAATATTTTCGGCATATTTATGCTAACACTCGACATGGTCCGTTTCAAAACTTTCCATTCCATTTATTCGTCAATAGCACTTTTCCGGTGTGATGGATGACAATTAATAAAAAGGGAATGGTTACCTTGATGACATCTGACTGATAAATAGAAGAGGAAACATACTTTCGACCCCAGATACAGTGGGAACGAGGCAAGAGGATGATGACTATTGGACATTACTGTTTCATACGGAGAATTGTGTAGGTATGTCTACCTCGATAAATACTTGTGGTCCTTAAGTTTGGAATTCTTACTGCCACACTCAGAGACTCTAACTTTAATCAGTAGGTACATAATGTAAAAAAAAAACCATTTAAATCTAGACCTTATAGACCTGGCAAGAATAGCGACTAGTTTTGGATTTTTTTGACAATAAGTACTTATTAACGTTAAATGACGTCTCTGAGTGCGGGAGTTAGGTATATGTGTGCTCATTAAGTTTGGTCCCATCACCCCATCGGTTGTAAGGATTTAGAATAACAGCTATCGAGACCCAAGCCAACCACACACGCGGTGCATCCTGCTGAAAAACAAACAAGGCTTTGGCAGGCCCTACCGCGTGGTCGGAGAAGGCTCATATTATCTCTTCCTATGAATACTTAAAACTAAACGCCCCAAGCGCCCAGTGGTACCAGAAACCATGTCGGCGGTCAAGCCCGATTGGTTTGTAGGAAGCCACTAAATGCGAGCAGTATAGAACCGATCGGTTTGGAGATCCTTAGCCGAGGCCTATGCCTAACACAGTCTCTAAGCTGACTGACTAAAGTATCGCCTTTCCTCATCTAAATCATGTCAAAGACATATTCCCCACGACGTATTCTAGAAATATTGTTGCACGTACGTAACGGCCACGGCACTCGCCACAATCAGTGCATCCGCTATTAGCAGGTAATATAGCTGTCAGAGCTCTATTGGGATACCACGAGCCTGGTTAGCGTCTTTTACTGACATTTCCTTGTTTGGAAAAGATGCAGTAGGTAGTCAATTTAAATTTCGTTATTTACCACGAGGAGCTCACTAGCGCAGTGGCATAGCGCGCTTGGGCTGCGATTGCGTAAACTAAGCAATGTTCGCTAAGGCCGGTCATTGGATGGGTGAAATTTATTATCTCGAGTAAAAATGTACAGTCAACAGCAAGCTACGCTACCGTTATATTCAAATTGTGTCAATCGACTTTATGTAGGTATTAAGTTATACCTCCACGTTAAGTCTGACAATCGATTGGAGATATCAGACATTTTGTAAAAGGACGCGCTGTTCACTGTGCAATGAGTAGAGTAGGTACTAAAGAAAATAGTTAAGTATTTACGCAACTTAACTAGCAGTACTAATTGCGACTGAGAAAAGCGTTTAAGGTGTGAATGAATGAGTGTAACTTTACTTGCTATGAGGAAAGACGAGGCGTGTAATTGTTAAGTAAGTAGCAAAGAACAAATTGGAGAAATAATTAATGATTAGAGTTAATTGTTGTCTTCGAAATAATTAAGGTTCATTCGTTTGTTTCATGACATTTGTACACATATAATTGTACACTTGATCAGTTTGTAAACAAAGTACATACATACATAAACATACCTAACATAAATCACGCCTATATCCCCGAAGGGGTAGGCAGAGTTGTATTAAAAACACACTTTTCGCCAATTAAGTAAGGTCCCATGCAGTATATTGCTAGGTGGTATGAGAGCAATGCTGCTGCCCATTACTCATTGCTGTCTTTACCCTTAGTCGGCTTGTACGACACCCACGGGAGAGATGGGGTGGCAAGTATATTCTGCTCTGCCATCACCACACGGCCTCACGGTGAATAAGGTGTATAAAGTGTTATTGCATTATTTAGCATATTTATAATTATATAATAAATAAATAAATATTTTTACACTCACACCTATCATCTAGCCCAAAGTAAGTAGCTTAAGCACTTGTGTTATGGATACTAGATGACGGACATATTTTTAATATAATTATGTATATAAATGTTGATAATATACTACATAAACATATACACAACCATGACTCGGAAACAAACTTTGTGGTCATCACATAGTTTGCCCCTACCAGGATTCGAACCCGGGACCTCTTGGCCAACACCCAGCAATCTGAGCATTCGACCAAGGCGGCCGTCAAAAGGTCAAGGGGAGACTGACCGAGTCTCTGCGTCACTACGGCCGCTATAAAGTGATCGAAACGCCGCGTCGTCAGGTTAAATAATAAATATGCCGAACACCTAATTATAGGCGAGTCTTATCCGTAAAAGTTTGCAATTTGCAACTAACGGTAACTGAGTCTTATATACTAACCAAACATGTAACAACTTTATTGTACACTAATACACTTTGTAAATCAAATGTTTGATTTGATTTGAAGTTTTTTTAATTATAATAGTTACATTACTTAAATATTTACATACATACAGAACTCCTATATATAATATATAGCATATATCTCCGAAGGGGTAGGCAGAGGTGAAACATTAACACCTGCATTTCGTCAATTATGTTAGGTCCCATGATAGTCTAACTATTGTAATACACGTATTGAAAAGTTAGGTTATGATTTCATAAAAGTTCGTATAACTTCATTACTAATCTGAAAAAGAAATAGTACCCTTTGGCATTATAATCTAGAGGGCTTTAGCTAACTTTACTCGTCAGTTACATCTGTGTACATTCTCAGTCATACATCCATACAAAAATCAGCATTGTCCTTTGTAGTGCTGGTGCAAATTTATAAAAACATTATGCATTATTTAGTCAGGTTCTGGGCCTAAGAATACGCCGGGGGGCCTTGCGCTGACCCGTGACGACGCAATCGAGTCACGGCCATTTGCGTTACTTTATTATCGTGTACGGAGACTATACGGAGACTTACATGCGCTTAATAATGAGATTACGGGAGGCAGCAGTATTTAATGTGACATAACGCAGGATTTTTTGTGTAGCTCGTCGTGTGGTATATTGGTGGAAACACATATTGAAATGCGACGCGACACGACGTGTAGACACCGAACAATCCGGCGTCACGTCGGATGTTCATAGTGTGATTCTGTAGGCCTATTCGCTAACTTTTTTTGGCAGTTGAAAGTGATGATCACCGAACTATTTACTTATCCATTACTGTTTTCACAGGACAAGTGACACAATACCGTTATAGTAAAGTAGTAATGGATAAGTAAATAGTTCGGAGATCATCACTTTCAACTGTCAAAAAAAGTTAACGAATAGGCCTACTGGTCATCATAGAAAACAATACATTTGATTCGACTCAACACGCGTCGCGTTACATCAGGTCGCGTCGTGTTTTATTAATGTGTTGCTGCCATAATGCTGGTGTCAACAGCGTGCTTAGTCCGTCTGTACTCGGCTGTTAGGACTAACATTTTAAGTGCTATTGTTAACCACTTGAGAAATATTGACGGCCGGTTCGCTGGGACTATTGTCACGCGTTCAAATTCCACAATCAACAACACATCAGAATAAACAAAACTATCAAATATGTAGCTCCTATTGATTGTTTACCTTTAAAAGTTCCACGGCGCAGTGGCTTAGCGCGCTCAGACTGCGAATGCGTTAACTATACAATCTTCACGAGGGTCTGTCATGGGATGACCAAAAATATAATAGGCATGATGACTTGTTTTTATTACGTGTTTACTTTACCCAAAATAAATTATACTTTTGTAAAAACTTTCGATTTTGATAGAAAATTTTAAATGTTTTGAATAATGCAATTTAAAATTTTCGCCAAAATAGCAATGGCGTCTGTGTGACGTCACTATTCCTTAAAAAGGCCAGTTTCTATATTAAACTAGTGAATTTGATTGGCAAATAAAATATCAAAATGGAGATAACTAAATAATGACGACACGTGGCGTTTTAGCAAATATGGTGAATTGCTAAGTTTTTAAAGTGAAAGTATTTTAAGTTTTTAATTTGATAACAAGTGACTATTAACGAATCTCTTTATCCTAAATTATTATTATAAATCATTAAATCAGTAATTCTTTGTTAGTGTCATCATTCCTATTATTATCTCGAGTTCCTCCGTGCTTCGGAATACACGCTAAGCCGTTGGCCCAGTTTTTTGCATTTGCAGTCGTTAATTAATACTTACTAATCCTAACTGGGTTACCATGGTCAATTCTTCCTATATTTTTCCATCTATAGGGAAGGCCTAAGCTCTAGCAATAGGGATATTAGAAGGCTGATGACGATAATATGTTTGGCGAAACGCAGGTGTTAATTCACCTCTTCCTAGCCCTTCGTGGATAAATAGGCATGCATGATTTATGTTTTTTTTTGTATTGTATGAGTATGAGCGATATGACCATCTACAGGTCAATTGTAGTACAGCCAGAAGGTGTACGAAAAGCGCTGCTGTTCGGTCCTCGGTACCTAGGCACTTTGTATAACACCATCAGTTCCTATGGTAGGTGGTGACAATTGTATTCTAATCGTGTTGAATTCTTGTGTATTAGCAACTCTAATAGGAAAGATAGACAAACCTTTTAACATAACAGTAAGTAGCAGAGTTTTATTTGACTGTATTACAATACCACTTTGCTTTCGCGGTCAATCAATGATGAATGAATTGATGTGATTGAATAGAATTCTAGTCGTTAAAACAGTAGAATTCTATTGTTTTAAAGACCCAGTCGATATCGTCGCATTACTATGCATGTCACAGGTCCATTTATTTTAACCATATAATATTGAGTGACCATGTCTGCGATACTATGGCGTATGAACGACTGTTTGTTTGGATTTTCCAGGGCGGCTAATTATTTCCTGGTTTTTATATGCTTCGAAATGACAGACAATATAATTTTATGATTTTATTTTTCTTGTCTCGTTATATTGTAAAAAGATTCGATATATTTCATGTATTTAATTTTAATTTATTTCAAAAATAATACTTAGTTATATTATAATACAATTGAGACAATTAAAAACATTTTTTTGTAAATATTACATACCTGTGGTGAAATACCTAACATTTTACAATGACATTGTTAAAATTTAAACCACCTTATGAAATAATTGACTTTTGATTAATATTATAAATAAAATACGCACATTACAAATGTGTCGTACATACAATTTTGAGATCGTCTAAGTTATTTGTCAATCAGACAGTCTCAAAATTATGACTTTCTTATATTATTAAACTAGAAAATAGATACTTAACTATCAGATCCAATGCAAATCTACGTGAGATAAGATTAAATATATATTTAATTTAATTTTACTTTTGTCTCTTCTTTAACTGTCGATTTATCTTTGTCGTCAAGTATTTCCGGGTTCGCTGATATTCTTCGCAAGCTTTTTTTCATAGGTTTTATTTCTGTTTTCAATAGATTTTCTAATTCAGTAAGCGATTTTATCTCTTTTAGATCACCGAAGTTAGTACTACGTCCATTGTTTAGTCTTCCAATGTATTTGTAAATGTCCCTACTAGCTTGACATTGGGCGCAGTTATATGACACTGGAACTGCATTAGGGAAGTTTTGTTGTGCTGTATTCATCCCAGTTGCACCGCCTCCTGGACAATAAGGCACAAACACTACTGGCACAAATCCTATAATGCCGTACGGCGTATTGCCGTATTGGCTGTTTGCTGGCGCTTGAGTAGGGTATCCTGGCGGGCCCTGGGCTGCCGTTTCATTCTTTCCTGGGTTAACAAGGTAGCATGGGCAGGATCCCGGATTAGGAACAATCGGGATAGGGTAAGGTATGACGTAGATTGGGAACGGTGGCATTTGACTGTTTGGAGGAGGATAATAAGGAGGCTGAACTCCAGTGCCTGTTGGTTCTCCCACAGAGTCACCACCTGAAATACAAAAAATGTTAATTAGTATAAATAATCATAGCGCGTATGTATTATAATTTGATTGATTAATAATGTTAAAATTAGATAATGTCGTTGGTCGAAAGCTAAAAACTATTATCCAAATGCTAGAAGTCGGTAAATATTTATTTGTAATATTAGAATTATTAGAACTTGTTTTTCTTTGTTTATAACTTTTTTGAGGAATTATAATTTTAAAATATTTACATGTTTAAGGTTATATAGACATATTTCAAAGTACATTCATGATCAAACAAAGTTGTTACCTGGATATCCTGGTTGTCCTGTCTGTCCTGGCTGTCCTGGGTATTCAGGTTGTCCTGGGTATCCTGGTTGTCCTGGTTGACCGGGCTGTCCTGGGTATCCTGGCTGACCGGGCTGTCCTGGGTATCCAGGCTGGCCAGGCTGGCCGGGCTTGTCCGGCTGTCCGGGTTGGCCGGGCTGTCCTGGTTGTCCGGGCCCTCCTGGGTATCCTGGTTGTCCGGGCTGTCCTGGGTATCCAGGCTGGCCAGGCTGGCTGGGCTTGCCTGGCTGTCCAGGCTGTCCTGGGTATCCTGGCTGGCCAGGCTGGCCGGGCTTGCTTGGCTGTCCGGGTTGTCCCGGCTGTCCTGGGTATCCTGGCTGGCCGGGCTTGCCTGGCTGTCCTGGTTGTCCCGGCTGTCCTGGGTATCCTGGCTGGCCGGGCTTGCCTGGCTGTCCTGGTTGTCCAGGCTGTGCTGGGTATCCTGGTTGTCCGGGCTGTCCTGGGTAGCCTGGCTGTCCTGGTTGTCCGGGCTGTCCTGGGTATCCCGGCTGGCCAGGCTGGCCGGGGTTGCCTGGCTGTCCGGGCTGTCCTGGGTATCCTGGCTGGCCGGGCTTGCCTGGCTGTCCTGGTTGTCCGGGCTGTCCTGGGTATCCTGGCTGTCCAGGTTGTCCGGGCTGTCCTGGGTATCCTGGTTGTCCGGGCTTGCCTGGCTGTCCTGGTTGTCCGGGCTGTCCTGGGTATCCTGGCTGACCGGGCTGTCCTGGGTATCCAGGCTGGCCAGGCTGGCCGGGCTTGTCCGGCTGTCCGGGTTGGCCGGGCTGTCCTGGTTGTCCGGGCCCTCCTGGGTATCCTGGTTGTCCGGGCTGTCCTGGGTATCCAGGCTGGCCAGGCTTGCCTGGCTGGCCAGGCTGCCCTGGTTGTCCTGGGTATCCTGGCTGGCCGGGCTTGCCTGGCTGTCCTGGTTGTCCCGGCTGTCCTGGGTATCCTGGCTGGCCGGGCTTGCCTGGCTGTCCTGGTTGTCCAGGCTGTGCTGGGTATCCTGGTTGTCCTGGGTAGCCTGGCTGTCCCGGTTGTCCGGGCTGTCCTGGGTATCCCGGCTGGCCAGGCTGGCCGGGGTTGCCTGGCTGTCCGGGCTGTCCTGGGTATCCTGGCTGGCCGGGCTTGCCTGGCTGTCCTGGTTGTCCGGGCTGTCCTGGGTATCCTGGCTGTCCAGGTTGTCCGGGCTGTCCTGGGTATCCTGGTTGTCCGGGCTTGCCTGGCTGTCCTGGTTGTCCGGGCTGTCCTGGGTATCCAGGCTGGCCAGGTTGTCCGGGCTTGCCTGGCTGTCCAGGTTGTCCGGGCTGTCCTGGGTATCCTGACTGTCCTGGTTGTCCCGGCTGTCCTGGGTATCCTGGTTGTCCGGGCTTGCCTGGCTGTCCAGGCTGCCCTGGTTGTCCTGGGTGTCCTGGTTGTCCAGGCTGTCCTGGGTGACCAGGTTGTCCTGGTTGTCCGGGCCCTCCTGGGTATCCAGGCTGGCCGGGCTTGCCTGGCTGTCCTGGTTGTCCCGGCTGTCCTGGGTATCCTGGTTGTCCGGGCTTGCCTGGCTGTCCAGATTGTCCAGGCTGTCCTGGGTATCCTGGCTGTCCTGGTTGTCCGGGCCCTCCTGGGTATCCAGGCTGGCCAGGCTGGCCGGGCTTGCCTGGCTGTCCTGGTTGTCCCGGCTGTCCTGGATAACCTGGCTGGCCGGGCTTGCCCGGCTGTCCAGGCTGCCCTGGTTGTCCTGGGTGTCCTGGTTGTCCTGGGTGTCCTGGTTGTCCAGGCTGTCCTGGGTGACCAGGTTGTCCTGGTTGTCCGGGCTGTCCTGGGTATCCTGGCTGGCTAGGCTTGCCTGGCTGTCCTGGTTGTCCTGGCTGTGCTGGGTATCCTGGTTGTCCGGGCTGTCCTGGGTAACCTGGCTGGCCGGGCTTGCCTGGTTGTCCTGGGTGACCTGGTTGTCCTGGTTGTCCTGGGTGACCTGGTTGTCCTGGTTGTCCTGGGTAACCTGGCTGTCCAGGCTGCCCTGGTTGTCCTGGGTATCCTGGTTGGCCGGGCTGTCCTGGTTGACCAGTCTGTCCTGGGTATCCTGGCTGTCCTGGTTGTCCGGGCTGTCCTGGGTATCCTGGCTGGCCAGGCTGGCCGGGCTTGCCGGGTTGTCCTGGGTATCCTGGTTGGCCGGGCTGTCCTGGTTGTCCAGGCTGTGCTGGGTATCCTGGCTGGCCGGGCTTTCCTGGTTGTCCTGGTTGTCCTGGTTCTCCTGGGTGACCTGGTTGTCCTGGTTGTCCTGGGTAACCTGGCTGGCCAGGCTTGCCTGGCTGGCCAGGCTGCCCTGGTTGTCCTGGGTATCCTGGTTGGCCGGGCTGTCCTGGTTGACCAGTCTGTCCTGGGTATCCTGGCTGTCCTGGTTGTCCGGGCTGTCCTGGGTATCCAGGCTGGCCAGGCTGGCCGGGCTTGCCGGGCTGTCCTGGGTATCCTGGTTGGCCGGGCTGTCCTGGTTGTCCAGGCTGTGCTGGGTATCCTGGCTGGCCAGGTTGTCCTGGGTGACCTGGTTGTCCTGGTTGTCCTGGGTAACCTGGCTGGCCAGGCTTGCCTGGCTGTCCAGGCTGCCCTGGTTGTCCTGGGTATCCTGGCTGTCCTGGTTGTCCGGGCTGTCCTGGGTATCCTGGCTGGCCAGGCTGGCCGGGCTTGCCTGGCTGTCCTGGTTGTCCGGGCTGTCCTGGGTATCCAGGCTGGCCAGGTTGGCCGGGCTTGCCGGGTTGTCCTGGTTGTCCGGGCTGTCCTGGGTATCCTGGCTGGCCGGGCTTGCCTGGCTGACCTGGTTGTCCTGGGTGTCCTGGTTGTCCAGGCTGTCCTGGGTGACCAGGTTGTCCTGGTTGTCCGGGCCCTCCTGGGTATCCAGGCTGGCCAGGCTGGCTAGGCTTGCCTGGCTGTCCTGTTTGTCCTGGCTGTGCTGGGTATCCTGGTTGTCCGGGCTGTCCTGGGTAACCTGGCTGGCCGGGCTTGCCTGGTTGTCCTGGGTGACCTGGTTGTCCTGGTTGTCCTGGGTGACCTGGTTGTCCTGGTTGTCCTGGGTAACCTGGCTGGCCAGGCTTGCCTGGCTGTCCAGGCTGCCCTGGTTGTCCTGGGTATCCTGGTTGGCCGGGCTGTCCTGGTTGACCAGTCTGTCCTGGGTATCCTGGCTGTCCTGGTTGTCCGGGCTGTCCTGGGTATCCTGGCTGGCCAGGCTGGCCGGGCTTGCCGGGTTGTCCTGGGTATCCTGGTTGGCCTGGCTGTCCTGGTTGTCCAGGCTGTGCTGGGTATCCTGGCTGGCCGGGCTTGCCTGGTTGTCCTGGGTGACCTGGTTGTCCTGGTTGTCCTGGGTAACCTGGCTGGCCAGGCTTGCCTGGCTGTCCAGGCTGCCCTGGTTGTCCTGGGTATCCTGGTTGGCCGGGCTGTCCTGGTTGACCAGTCTGTCCTGGGTATCCTGGCTGTCCAGGTTGTCCGGGCTGTCCTGGGTATCCAGGCTGGCCAGGCTGGCCGGGCTTGCCGGGCTGTCCTGGGTATCCTGGTTGGCCGGGCTGTCCTGGTTGGCCGGGCTGTCCTGGTTGTCCAGGCTGTGCTGGGTATCCTGGCTGGCCAGGTTGTCCTGGGTGACCTGGTTGTCCTGGTTGTCCCGGGTAACCTGGCTGGCCAGGCTTGCCTGGCTGTCCAGGCTTGCCTGGCTGTCCAGGCTGCCCTGGTTGTCCTGGGTATCCTGGCTGTCCTGGTTGTCCGGGCTGTCCTGGGTATCCTGGCTGGCCGGGCTGTCCTGGGTGGCCTGGTTGTCCGGGCTGTCCTGGGTAACCTGGCTGGCCGGGCTTGCCTGGCTGTCCTGTTTGTCCTGGCTGTGCTGGGTATCCTGGTTGTCCAGGCTGTCCTGGGTTACCTGGCTGGCCAGGCTGCCCTGGTTGTCCTGGGTATCCTGGCTGGCCGGGCTTGCCAGGCTGTCCTGGGTGACCTGGTTGTCCTGGTTGTCCTGGGTAACCTGGCTGTCCAGGCTGCCCTGGTTGTCCTGGGTATCCTGGTTGGCCGGGCTGTCCTGGTTGACCAGTCTGTCCTGGGTATCCTGGCTCTCCGGGCTGTCCTGGGTATTCAGGCTGGCCGGGTTGCCCTGGGTGACCTGGTTGTCCAGGCTGCCCTGGGTATCCTGGTTGGCCGGGCTGTCCTGGGTAACCTGGCTGGCCGGGCTTGCCTGGCTGTCCAGGCTGACCTTGTTGGCCAGGCTGTCCTGGTTGCCCAGGTTGTCCTGGGTATCCAGGTTGTCCGGGCTGTCCTGGGTATCCTGGCTGGCCGGGCTTGCCTGGCTGTCCTGGGTGACCTGGTTGTCCTGGTTGTCCAGGCTGCCCTGGATATTCTGCTCCACCGGGTTGATCAGGAGGTCCACTTGTGCTTGGTTTATCAGTTTCGACCTGATTTTCTTCCGGATTTTCTGGTTCTATTGGTTGATCAGGGGCATTTGTTTCCTCGGACCCATCTGTGCTTCCGGGGCCACCCGGTCCTCCTGGACCACCTGGGCCTCCGGGACCGCCTGTTGAGAAATAGATTAACTATGAATAAAATATAAACCTATTTTATTTAAGTAAAGTAAAAGCAATCTTACATGTAATGGTTAACTTATTTTTTTTATTGTCTCATAAGAAGGTCTATTATTATTTGGCTATTTCTTACCTACGTACAAATATTATTGATGTGATAATTAACAACATAAATCATGCCTATTTATCCCCGAAGGGGTACATAACACCAACTTTTTGCTTATTATGTTAGATCACACATAATAGATGGTGATTCTAAGATGAACGCTGCCGCCATATTATTGCCTTAACACCATCTTGTTCGACAGCCGCGATAGAGATTGGAGTTGGTGACAATTGTATTGTGCTCTTCCGCGTCACCACACAACAAATTATTGTAAATCAATAATTTAATTTTGCCATTAATACATATTATTATACAACATGTAACAGAAATAACTCGCAACTTAAATACTACCCATGCTTACATAAAAATAGTATGTACTATAATGTTTAAAAAAATCTAAATTGTTAAATCATTTTTTTCTGCCCCTATACAAATTGTTCGGTAAATAAAATTGTTCAGTAAACCAAAATGTATGGATAATTCTATAGCTTTAATGAGTACTTCATGTAAATAATTATCATTTAAATCTAGACCATAGACACGGCAAGAATAGCGACTAGTTTTGAATTGTGTCTGAGTGCGGCAGTAAGTTAGGATAGGTAGTGTTGTGTAGGAATATTTCAGTTACATGTTGTATGGCAGTTTCTCATAATATACATAATATAAAACACATTGGGACAAATTTCCAGCTCAAAATTATCTAACTCTCAACAAACTATTCGCTCTAGGAGTCTCTCTTCAGCTTAAATATTGTACTTATTTGATGTATACTTAAAAGAAAACCGACCTGGTCCGCCGGGGCTGCCTGGTGTGCCAGGTGATCCTGGGCTCCCAGGTTGACCAGGGTAGTAACCACCTGGCCCTGATGGCCTATGGCCATCTGCAATAAAATCAAAAACATTTTATCAAATAAACTATAATAAAAAAAAGGTACCCGCAGATTCGCACGCGTTGATGTTTTTAAATAATTGCATACATACATACATAAATCACGCCTATATCCACGAAGGGGCAGGCAGAGGTGAACTAGCACCCACGTTTCGCCAATTATGTTAGGTCCCATGTAATAGGTGGCGAGCTCATTGCCATCTATCGGGCACATAACATCGCAGTATATTGCTAGGTGGTATAAGATGAATGCTGCTGCCCATTACTCATTACTATCTTTACCCTTAATCGGCTTGTACGACACCCACGGCAGAGATGGGGGTGGTGGCAATTGTCCTCTGCTCTGCCGTCACCACACCGCTACTTATAATAATTGTCTTAGAAATAGATTAATTATATAAAGAATACAGTTTATAATGTAGCTATCTAATGGTGAAAGAATTACTAAGAGGCGACTTGTACGACTAATTACCTTGGCCAGGGTAGTATCCTCCAGAGCCTGACTGACCGGGCGTGCCAGTAGTTCCTGGGTAGCCAGGTGTGCCTGGAGTGCCTGGGGTTCCTGGAGTACCTGGAGATCCAGGTGACCCTGGAGAACCAGGTCCACCGGGCTGTCCTGGGTAGTATCCGCTACCTGTAATTGTATAATACTCAGTAAGGTAAAACGGCCAATTGGAATATTAGGAGTAGACGAGAGATGATTGGATTGTTTGACTGTGATTAATAATATTTTATATCTGCACCCTGCCCTGTTCCCAGTCTATCTGGGGTGGGCGCAGTATGTTTTCTCTTCCATTCATATCGGTCAGACAACATCAAGCCATCCACTCCCTTTTGATTCATATCATCCATCACACCGTAAACCGGGTTCCAGTGATGAATGAATGTAAAATTTTATATACGAAACGATTATGTAGATAATCACGCAATATAGTGCGTACAGCGCACTAAATAGTGTCACACATTTTTTTTATTTTAATAGCACTGTAACTGACCTGGGTTGTAACTTCCTGAGCCATCAGAACCGGGTCCTCCTGGGCCTCCAGGGCCACCGGGGCCACCAGGTGTACCAGGTGTGCCTGGGCTTCCAGGTGTGCCAGGAGTGCCTGGATAGTAACCTCCTTCTTGCCCTGTAAGGTTACAAAATGTTATGTATCATTAATGTCCTACCATCGGAATATGAAATTTCATCTAAAAACAATAGGTACTTATACTCGGAAGTTCCCACTTTATGGGACACGTTTTCAGAGAGACTTACAAAATATAAAAAGTTAATGATTTTGTACCTATGTCGATAACTACCTACATTCCTAATTATAAACAGAAATATTTACTAGGCTTGATAAAATTATTCTACTATCGATATTGATAGTGTTAAAAGAAAAAGGCATAATTAACCTTTGTAAAATTAAATTTACTGGTAGTCAACAACGCGTCAGATTATACAAATCTGTCAAATATGTACTGTCAACCTTAACCCGTTTAACGTGTAGTACAAAATCGCTCGCTTTGATCTGACGTGCTTTTAACTGTACTACATAATCATAGTATATTAACATAAGTTAATTTTTTGACAGTCTGTTGGTATAATCGTTACGTAAATTGAAAAAATTGTAGATAATATAATAGCAAGGGCGATAAAACTCTATCTCAGTAACTCTATCTCTATCTATCTCAGATAGCAAGTATTTGGCGCCCGATCAGTAGGCGATCAGATTTCTTTTTTATCGCCCGGGGTAAAATCATTTTTTATTCACCTGGGTAGTAAGTGCCTGATCCGTCTGGGCCACTTTCGTCGGGGCCACTTGGACCACCGGGGCCTCCTGGGCCTCCAGGGCCACCAGGACTTCCAGGAGAGCCTGGTGTACCTGGAGAACCTGGAGTGCCGGATGTACCAGGGTAATACCCCCCTTGTCCTGTGAATAACAGAGCAGAGAAAAAAATTACATAATGATTAGATACTAAAACTGGTAACTGCAATAATAAGTAAAATTAAATTTTTTCGTAGATAAGATTTATATTTCAGACTATAAAATATGTAGGTATTGTTGCTTTGTGACTTTCCAATCTTTTTTACCGCATCGTCTTAAATATAAAAAAAATTATGGTTAAGGGTAAATTTAACATTATATTTCAATGAATGACATAATGCATTGAAAATAAAATTTTATGTGTAACTAATTGTTTTACTAGAAAAAAAAACAACTTTAAAATTGCTTACCACCAGTTCCACCAACACCAGGTCCACCAGTTCCACCAGTTCCTCCAACACCAGGTCCACCAGTTCCACCAACACCAGGTCCACCTGGACCACCAGGGCCGCCAGGGCCACCAGGTGTGCCAGGAGAACCAGGGGTGCCAGGAGAACCAGGGGTGCCGGGAGTGCCAGGGTAGTAACCACCTGTTTTGTTAAAGTTATGACATGTATTGACCAGCACAAAGACAACAAAATAAGTAAAATAAGTTAACAATAAATTACAATACAAAATAACCCTTTGCCTTCCCTAAAAATAAAAATAAATAAATCCATAAAAACTAATTAATAGGTAGAATTTAACAAAAAAAAAACAAAAATTAATGCCTCGTGCATGGCCAAAAGGTACTGCTTCAGCTTGTGTTTCTGTGACATAATTTCACAGAAACGCTGTTGAAAAATAAAAGTACATACATAAATCTCGCACATGTCCCAAGGGACAGGCAAAGGTGAATGAACACCTACTTTTCGTCAATTAGGTTCCAAGAAATAGGCGGCGAGCCTATTACCATCTGGACACATAAATCGCTGTATATTGCTAGGTGGTATAAGAGGAATGCTGCTGCCCATTACTAATCGCTGTCTATACTCTTAGTCGCATTGTTGTAGTATTCCAGCTTTGAGAGCACGTTCTTTGAATAATTTAATCGGTAGAAATACTTGGAGTTAGGGGTCTGCTCCCATTGAATTACCTATAAGAACTTAAACAACAAGCAAATTGTTGCGTTGCCTCTCGACACGGATAAGCAACTTAGGCTGTCAAAGATATACTTTATTTACATATTTACATTGTATTAATAGTGCTTCACCTGTTATATTGCTACCCCAGACGTACTGTATATGACCCAAAATATATAAAAAATTACAAGTTATATTATGTCAATAACTTGAAAATTTTATCAATGGACATTACCTCCTGATCCAGAACCAGGACCGCCAGGGCCACCTGGACCTCCGGGGCTTCCAGGTGTACCCGGAGAGCCAGGCGTTCCAGAAGTGCCAGGAGTGCCGGAAGATCCAGGATAATAACCGCCTTGAAACAAAATAATATAATCATTATAATTTATATACAATTAGTTATGTAATCAATATTGTTTATTTTACAATTAATTATGTATTCAACACATAATTTATTTACAATTAGTTATGTAACGACAACTCTTTAATTTAATATTTAATTCCATTTACCTCCTACTCCTCCAGAGCCAGGACCACCAGGGCTGCCAGGGCCTCCAGGTCCTCCAGGCGTGCCTGGGGTGCCAGGTGTACCTGGTGTCCCTGGGTAGTAGCCTCCTTGACCTGAGAATTGGATTTATTCGTTTAGTATAGTTATATCAGTACTATATTATGGTGGTCTGGAAGCAAAAAAATAACGATGAATGTGCCATACCTGACTCACACCAGAGATGTCATAAAAGTCGACTAAGATAGTCTGGTGTCAATCATCTGCTCGTCACGTTTTTATACTAAGTGGAGACCTTTTTGGTTCCCTTATTCTTATTTTATTGTATTTTTTTTAGTATCAAATAAACATTTTGCCTTTCTTTTTTGCAATAAACACCGTGGAGCATCGGAATCGCGGAAGGTAAAATTATTAACAATAGCATAGGTACCCAAAGGAGGTTGGTGTAGGACAGGCTGCCGGCTGTACAACCTAAGTCAAAACCTTTAATGGATTGAAACGTTGGCATTCCAATTAATGCTTCCGTTTACCTGTCCCTCGGCAGCGGTAGGGTTTTTTGCAACACCTTTCTATATATTATACATTAGTAGTACCTAAATTTCTGATGTAATGGATAATTCGAATCAAAAGAGAGGGAGGATGAACTCCCATGACGTCTGACCAATATGCACAGACTGACTGCAATTTGGTATATACTTCACTGTTTGGTAATATGAAATTTTTTCTTTGAACCCGGAGGCACGAAATAATCGTAACAAAACTTACTTTCACTTCGTTTGTTCCTGTATACTTTTTGTGTAAACTGATATTAATTACATACACACATACATAACATAACGCCTATATCCACGAAGGGGTAGGCAGAGGTGAACTAGCACCCACGTTTCGCCAATTATGTTAGGTCCCATGTAATAGGTGGAGAGCCATTTATCGGGCACAAAAGTCGCAGTACTATTGCTAGGTAGCATAAGAGGAACGCTGCTGCCCATTCCTTATCACTGTTTTTTCCTTAGTCGCCTTGTACGACACCCACGGGAGAGATTTGGGGTGGTGACAATTGTATTCTACTCTGCCGTCACCACAGGGCAAAATATTAATTACCTGGGTAATATCCGCCTGAACCATCAGATCCGGGGCCACCTGGTCCACCAGGTCCACCGGGTCCACCGGGACTACCTGGCGAGCCGGGGGTTCCTGGGGAGCCAGGGGTTCCTGGGGAGCCTGGGTAGTAACCACCTTGCCTTGTTAATTTATATATGCATAATTATTTTGGTGCTTAACTCGGAAAGAAACTTGGTAAAACGTGGTAAAGTTTGCTAATGTTTTACTTAGAAGTCAATTATACGGTTTTACATGTAATTTTAATTTGTGTATCTACAATACATGTTATAAAAATATTTTATTACCAGGGTAATATCCTGAGTCGGGGCCGCCAGGACCGCCGGGTCCACCTGGACCGCCAGGTCCTCCAGGGCTTCCAGGTGTGCCAGGTGTACCAGGAGTGCCTGGTTGACCGGGGTACCCGGGGTATCCTGTTAATAAGTAGTAGCATTATTCAAAGTTATAAAAAAAACAGACAGCATTGAATAGTTCCATAATTATCTATATTATCTGATTCTTTTAAGTAAAGAAATTCGATGAGAATAACGTTCGTTTAATCTCACCCTCACTCAGTGAAGGCTTGGCGTGGGAGATATTTAATTATGTCTTAGGATAAAATCGTCTAACAGTAAAAGCTATGAATGGTCCATGAATAGTAAAATGTATTCAATAGGATTATTTAAAAAAATAATAACCTGAACCACCTCCTGTTCCTGACGGACCACTTGGTCCTGATGGGCCACCTGGACCCCCCGATCCACCTGATCCCGGATAGCCATTAGGGCCACCTGATCCGGGATGACCACCTGAACCGCCAGTGCCTCCTGATCCCGGATAGCCGCCTGAACCTCCAGTGCCACCTGTGCCTTGACCACCTAAAGAAGCAAATGTAATTGTAATTCAACATGAATACTTTCACAAGTAATAGCATTTGGTGCAACGTTGAGCATTAAAAAGCTATCTATTGAAACTTTTCAGGTACTTTAAAGTTAAAGTTCGCGACACATTATTACTTAAAATTTACACATGTATGTGATTAACAAACAATTTGAACCAGCAAATGCTGTAATTCATGTTTCGATATTTCACAAAAAGTAAAAATTTCGCGTCAATGTTCAATGTTAAAGATTTCTTTTCAATAAATGTTGGGGCTGTTTATCCAAGTACACTTAAGATTTATATGTTTATAGATTTATGTTAATGCATTATTTGGATATTTTAAACAAGTTCTGATTATTCTGACAGTGCGGTAATTTTACCGTTTAAACAATGATTTAAATTAATAACAATATCACAACAAGTTAGTCGCACTTACCTTGTCCAGGATAGATTACTCCAGGTGAGGGATTGTTATGTTGGCCGGAGCTGTCCGTGGGAGGTTTTGGAGGCCTTGGAGGAGGTCTCGGTGGAGGCTTGGGGGGTACCCCACCAGGAGTACGCCCGCAACCCTTCGGGAAATAAAGCTTCTCCCAAGGTATGATTTGTCCAGGAATTTTGTCGGCCGCGCCTTCACCGCCACTGTAAATGAAATTGCATAATGAACTTTATGTAGTTACAATAATCAACAAATTACTCGCAATTCAACATTTTAAGTTCTATCCAAAGATACTAGCTCGTCAGCAATTAAGCTGCGTATGTATACTAAAGTTTGAAACTAACTCATCTCTAAGCACGCAGTATTTCCTATTTCAATTCGGTTAAGTTTTACGCCTAAAATTTTTTTTATGGCAATGACGACTAACTTAGTCATAAGCGCTGCCTAGGCAGCGCGTATTTAACTGACCCCAGAGTAAAGAAACACTACTCAAAGTTTGAGCACTGCTTGTAAAGTTAAGTGGACAATATACCTGTCAGAATTTGTATGGCAAAACGTCAATTTTAACAATACTTAAACGTTAAGCAAGAGTCAGACTTTGAGTAGCGTTTCTGTATTCGAGGGTTAGTCTATATTTATTAGTAGTAACTTGATGAAAAAAAATACTTGATAAAAAAATACTTTGACCTTCAGCTTATCACGAAACTTTTTCTGTTGTCTGTTCTGTGGAAAATAAAAAATACTCACTTTTCGTCATACTCGTGTTTCTCATCGGGGAAAACTTCGACAGGCTTTTCTGGTTCAACGACTCTGTAACCGTGGGTGTCAGCTACGTAGTGCGTAGCGCGGAGGTAGCCATCCGGGTCCACGTAACCATAGCAACCGTAAGTCACGCCGTCCGGACCACGGGTTTCGTGATGGAACTGTCCATTGGGACCCACATCGTAACCGAAACCGTACGCACCTGGAAATAAGAAAATTATCATTATTTCTAAAGTTTCAGTTCGTATATTTACTACTTGATGACACTGACATAATAGAATGGCTGGGTTTATTCCGTTTACATTTTTTATGATTGATTCATATCGCATTCTGTATACATTTTGAACTACGTTAAGGGCTACTAACCTCTTTTTAAATATAATATAATTGGCTACTAAAATATCTTTTTACGTCACCTCTGAAATTCCAAAATCGTAATATTATATAAGTACTAGTACTTAACAAAATTTACAGTGATCGTCAAAATGAAATATTTTCCATAAATGTTTTTCAGTCACGGAATGCTCTTAACAAAAAAGTTAAATATACGGTCTATCTGTCAAACAACTTTTCATCTTTCTGTATCCATTTATTTCATGACTACTTTAACCTTTGCCTTGCAAATCAAGAAAAACCCAAACAAAGGTAACACATTACTAAATGCTTATGTTAATCGTATAAATATTAATTTTGCATGTGTACATAATGTAATCGGTAGTAGTGATTTTATGTCAAAATCTCACTTATCTAACATACACATCACACGTTTCGCAAATACTGTGGTATTGGAGACAAAACCTGTTTTTTGAACGTTGGAATTCATACAGTAAACTGCATTAACTCAATTGTTATCTAACACTTGGTAAATTAGATAAATACTCCAAATATATGTCAGATTTATCACTTCATTAGGTCAGGTACGGAATATATTACGTAAATATTACGAACTTATATATGTCGTACACATTTATCGTAGGTCATAACGTGAAAATTTGATGATTCTACTAAAGACTTTTAAACGAATTCAACTATAAGTAATAATTGGTATTTGTCGTGTTTCTATCTGTTTAAATAATCTGCTATAAATCTCTTTCTTTTCTTCTTCCATTCATTGTCATAGGTATGTCGAGTAAATAACTGAATTAACGCCTGCTTATAAATAATAATAAATAAATAAATATTTTTACACTCACACCTATCATCTAGCCCAAAGTAAGTAGCCTAAGCAGTTGTGTTGTGGGTACTAGATGACGGACATATTTTTTTAATATAATTATGTATATAAATGTTGAAAATATACTACATAAACATATACATAACCATGACTCGGGAACAAACATTTGTGGTCATCACAAAGTTTGCCCCTACCAGGATTCGAACCCGGGACCTCTTGGCCAATACGCAGCAATCTGAGCATTCGACCAAGACGGCACTTGACAATTGACTACAAAATTTACACTTTTATCACCATCACCAGCTTTTAATTGTCTCCACTACTGCAGAACACCTCTAACTACCTCCGTGGTCTAGTGGTTCGTCCATCAGAATTAAGATCCAAAGGTCCCGGGTTCGATCCCCAGGGGGTTTCAAATTTGTACTGGGTTTGGTGGGTGGTAGGACTTCTTTCAAGTCCGCCTACCATCTTATTAACAGCATTATTATGTTCCGACAATGTGTGATAAGATCGCCAGCCCCTCTGAGGTTGAGGGTTCCAAGGTTCCATCTTAGGCCCTTATCGTCACTTACTATCAGGTGAGATCAAGAGCAAGAGCTACCCTGTCTAGTATAAAAAATACTTACTTGTATCATAGTTGGTTTCGTAATACTGTGATTTTTCGTCGTCTTGGATGTCCACCACTACTTCATTGTCCGACTGCCCATAAGGCCCCACGTAAGCGATCAGGTGCCGACCCTCTCGTTCTTCTGTACTCGGTTTTTCAGTCTTAGTTTCGTTTTTTGGCTTTTCCTCGCTAGCTAGTACCAGTGCTAGCGATACCTGCAACCAAAGGAAGCAGCAAATTAATAATAAGAATAATAATTATTATTATTCCTCACATCTACACTTATTATAATCTTAAGTAGCGCTTTGGTAATTATACTATATTATTAAATATTAAAAAATGTCTTTTTCTACACTCATTAATATTATGAATACTCATTAGGTTTCGGGCATGCTGTATTTACTACCTTTAACTGTTTGTTACACCTTCTTATAAGCATGCCGTAATTTATTAAGTGTATTCGTGTAAAAAATTGTGTTTGATGTTGGATGTTAAGCTAATTTGATGCGCTTATTAGTAATGCAATCTTTTCAGTTTATTCGCTTTAAAGATTATTGAACGATGTTCGTTAATTTTCTAGTTTGTGGATATGATCAACATATTATTAATATTATGTTATTTTCCGAGTGAATCTAAAGGTTAATAAATTAAATTATCATTTTAACAAAATAGGCGCTACATTCCTATTACCATCATCCAACCCTAAAGGCTTCATCATCATCGCTAGCCTCATGTCCCTACTGCTGGTGCACAGGCTATCCCTATAGATGGAGAATATAGAGAGAATAAACAAGAATATACATTAAATAGCGTTAAAGTGTCACGTGATGAGTTATTATGTATGCAACCTGCCGCACTCGAGACGTCAATTAACTTTAATGAGTATTTAATGTCAAAAATTTTCATTCAAATCTAGACCATAGACTCGGCAAGAATAGCGACTAGTTTTGAATTGTCATTTTTTGACGTGAAGTACTCATTAATAGTTATTTGACGTCTCTGAGTGCGGCAGTAAAGTTTTAATAATAAACCACTGATCTTATTTCAACAGAATAGTTTATGGATTGTTCGTGGTATTAGTGTTGGCGTTGACTAACAAATTAAACTTTCTTAGCGTGTAGTTGTTACGCAATGCTTACCTATTAGTTCGCGATTTACACAATATATTACTAAATACTTATTGTCTGACACTGGACCTAGACACCTTTGTAATTCTTATTATATCGTATCGGTTGCAAGAAGTTAAGTACAACATTATTTTGACTGTTACTACTTATATAGCAGAGTAGTAATAAAAATCGGAAATAGAAAATTGGCATCTACCGGGAACCTTGATTATTATTAAATCTTGGATAATTACCTACTTGAAACTCTTAAGTAACTCGTAAGGGAGATTTAAAGGGTGGCGACAATTGTATTCTGCTCTGTTTAACAATACACGACTTTTAATATCACAATCTATTTAAAGCTATAGCAGAGAAATATATACATTTATTTTAGTGTATTTTGCCAGATTATGTTAGCTGCTGATCATATTTAATTATGCTGATATAGCAATTAGAGTAGCGCCCTAAATAAACCACACTTGCTAGTTTTACTTTACGTTTTCTTCTCTTGTTCCTATAACAACTACTTGTATCATTATTTTTTGTTACCCAGTATTAACTCTTACACAAATCCTTGTATCGCTTGTAAGATCTTTTTCTTCTTTGTCAAACATTTTTCATATTTAATGTCCCTATTATTTTATATGACATCCACACTTCGTAGTTAAGCCCTCTATGGGCTCCTGTAACACGCTAATCTATGTTCAGTCACTGCCACCGTTACTTACAAACTCTGTAATAAAGTTATAATCAAATGAAATGTTTATTCGTTTTGCTACCTTTTACATTTTTTAAGATCTGTTCACCAGATAACCTTAAATAAATTTGTTTTTCTGCATTAGTCATTCAAGAAAGCGTCAAAGCTCGTGACTATAATAGCCTCGTCCTTTAACAAAAAAAATATTTATTTTGTCTTGCAATACTGTCAAGGAGGCACTTAGTAAGTCGAAATATTATAATTTTGTTCAATGGTACTTAACACGTTATATTTTAATAGATTAGGCATTAACAAAAAGGATTTTATAGTAAATATGACCTTATCTAGACAACAGTCTGTCTTAAAGTCGTGCGTCTGTCAAGCTAATTATCTTCTCAGATGTTTCACTGGAATCAAACTTAAAATAAACTTGTATACATTTTGACAGAAGTCGTGGCTTGCCATGGGTGTCTCTGTAACAAGCACACAGGATACTGACGTTTAAAAGCCATAACAGTTTAATTAACACAACAACAGCTGTACATAAATTTACGATCTTGGCATTTAAGCGTGAACTTCTATAAGCTTTAAACTATAACATTTTAAATCAAATCTTCATTATACACCACAAGGTCACAAGAACCAGCAGTGTCAAATGTAAAAATAAACATATAATCATATTTAATGTCATATTATAATCTTTACTTTGATTCAATTCTTCCGGGGCATATCCTTAGAAGATAACGTAATCATAATTCACAAGTTGAATCCAATAAATCCAATATTGATAAGCAGTAAACAATATTTTATCAAAAGTCAATTCATGTTTAATGAACGCATAAGTTTCTTGTATGTTTATAGCATGATGTGCATAATTTCTGTTAATTTAATGTCACGACCAACGTTTGCAAATAGTTTGGATCAACGCCTAATAATAGAACTAGCTAATTCATTATAGTTTTCAAGTAGGAACTATGTTCTTTGACATTATATGATGATAACGCGACAAACAATTGATTTTAGAAATACAAATTACTTGTCACTTGGCTTTTTATAGGTAGTGTTGTAGACATTTCTGAAACTTTTTTACTAAATTGAATAATATTTCAAAACTGTTAAAAGTCGGTGTTAATTCACGCCTGCTTCTAGTGTAAATAGGTGTAATTTTTGTATATATAAACTCTTTGCATCTACATTCCTGATTGACTATAATGAAGTATCTGTTTTATTGTGGACAAATTCGGTTTTCTATTTTGACTTATTAAGGAGAGTGAGAACGAATGTTTGTTCTCCTAACTCCTTGACTACCAACTTTATTTAATGTTCAATGTTTACTATATCGTGAGACACATCTTCTTCTTCTTCCTGCCCTATTCCCAGTCTATCTGGGGTCGGCGCAGTATGTTTCCTCTTCCATTCATATGTCGGACGTCATCAAGCCATCCACTCCCTTTTGATTCATATCATCCATCACACCGTAAAGGTGCTAGTGATGAATGAATGTATAGAAAAGAGACGGAACGGACCATGTCGAGAGACCCATGAACGGAGAAAGTGATTAGAATGACAACATTCTAATCCATACTGCCCAAGGTTTTGGCTTAGGTTTTACAGCCGGCCGCCTGCCTGACACCAACCCTCTTTGGGTACGCTGTTGTTGGTGGTTTGCCCTCCACCATTCGGGTGCCCCAAGGTGCTTATTGGTCTACACCGGGCAATCTCCCTTAGTCGACTTTTACGACACCCATGGGATGAGTTGGGGCTGGCCTATTCTACCTTATTTGTTCGCTCCCAGGCCAGCATAGAAGCAATATATCGTGAGACACATATTGGTACAAAAAGCATCAGTTAATAATTGTCAATTAGCTGACTCGACTTATTATTTAGATATTATATAGATATTGTTATTTAACTATTAAAGACAATAAAAAAATATTTATTGTCAAAACTATATATTTTATTTATTTAATTTTATTAAAATTAATGTCACGTGTTAATTAGGTTGTTGAAGATCAATTTTGTTGCTTTTAAATCATCATGGTTGTCTTAACATGTTCTTCGATCGACGCGACAGAGAATAAAATACGGTTTTATGACCAAGATTGTGCCCTGAAGTTCCTATCTCTGCGTTAAATTTTACAAGGATACTTATTTACGCAATCTTAAGGATACTTACAGCGGGTGGCGTTAAGCTGTGGATAGGCGTTTCTGCTTTATTAATATTTTATATCAATTAGGCAACTTGCAATATAATTTTTTCTAATTAATTTACTCTCCTTACAATGTTGTGCATTGTAAGGAGAGTAAATTAGTTAGTTAATTATTATTAGTGAGAGAGTATTTTACAGTAGTGTATTGTATGGTAGAGTATATTAATAATTTAGGAAGGTAGAATAGGCCATGTAACTGAGTTCCAATAGCCACTTTTTGATCTTGGAGGTCAAATGGGTACTGAACCAAAAGAGTACTCCACCGACCCCAAATAATTTTTCGGCGATCAAGAATTACTAGATAGTCTATTTATATCTTCCATGGGAATAGTCGATGTATCCAACAATGTCTTATAAAACGCTCAATTTTTAGAATGCAGTCCGTCATTCCTGCGATACTTTATCGATTCCGTGACCGTAACATTTAGGCACCTTATTATGTTTCGCTCTCACGTCTGAGACAAACATCAAAGCAAATTGTTTTGATCTGGGACATGCCCCGAAAACACCTATAAGGCAGGTTGTCGTACGCCGAAATTCGCAAAACAAAAGCTTAGCACAGAGAGCCGTGGATTGTGGATAGAAAGCATGGTGTTGAATAAATTTTGAGTCGGCAATACGTGGTGGTACTTCGCATACTTCTGACATCCTGATCTAAATTCCGTTCTTGGTAATGGTATTGAAATACGCTTTAGATAATAATATGTTGTCTTGAATTCCTCTACTCTCCTCTCCTTAAAAGACATGTTAATCCGGTGGTCTAGCCTGCATCGGCAGTGGTTAACCTATTAATACCCACTCCGCTTCACGTGGTGGCTTATATTCTTTCCTCTACATATTGTTCTGTCCACAGTGGTGGACTGTGTTCCTAATATAGATATGTATGTGGATAGAGAAGAGAGAGAGAGAGATAATAAATAAGGAAAAATAAGTCATAAAAAGTTCGAAAAATATCGTTCTTTTGCGGGAATCGAACACGCGTCCTCCGTAATCCGAACATATGCCTATACCACTTGGTCGACCGGAACGTTAGTTAAATTAGTTAGATTTTAATTAACACATATTTAATGTATCTTATGTATATACCTAATAGGAATTCAATTTGGTTCAACACTTGACAACACGTGGACGAAAAGGACAAAAGAAATTCGTCTTTTGTTACACACAAATGAAGGCAGTTCACAGTTGACAGAATCGTGCGTGCTGGAAGTGATCGGTCATTGGTATAAATTAGAAGAACTGTACATACATTTTAGTTATATATTTGTTAGGTCGTTCTTGTTATAGTTAGTTTACTTAAATAAATTCAAGTGATTTTCGATTTAGAGGGCGATTCTAATTTTTAGAGTCGAGAAATGAGTTCCAAACCCAGATAAAATTTATTTTTAGTGGTAATTAAAATAAAGTATTCTGAGTATTTCAAGTTTATCAGCTCTCTAAAAATGACTGTTGTCAAGTTATTTTGAGATACATTTCATATTCAAATCATGGAGATTTTGTGGTAGACAATTAGAATCCGAGATTACATTTCACCGTAGCTTCCGTAAATTCCTTGGTATAAATAAGCAGACAAATGAAATAAGTATTCTCTATTAAAATATTTATTTCTAAAGTAAAAAGTCAAAAGTAATTAAATTACTAATGTTAATTATTCATACGTTAAAATTCACGTATATGCTAATGGTTATTATGTAAACCCTAATATTGATGTGATAGCCTATTTAGTCGAGTGTCCAGAGGTTCCCATGGACAAAGGTTCTGGGTTCTACTCCCGGAGTCAGAGTAGAAATATTTATGCAGAGGATTCAAAAGTAATAATATATGACCAGACAAAACTTTTAGCCTGTCAAAGTGATTTGACTGGCTGAGGCGCCATACTAACCTGACCGACGGATAGAGGAAATATATTTATTTTTGCGCGAATTTTTGTGTAATAACGTTATTTAATTTCGTTATTTAATCATAAGTTTGAGGTTCGTGAAAAAACAAGTTCATTGTTTCTTACACGAAGTTCTTATAGGACTGTAGTGTGTATAATCCATGTTTATATGGCAAGAAACAACTACACACTCTGAAAGCTTTAATAAATATATTACAAAGGAGACAGACAAAAGTTATGAGGGTTTTTATTGCTGCTTCGAATTTAATGTAGGTACGGTGTACAGCAGTGAAGCGTAATCGTAATATTTAAATCCTTCCATTACATTTTCAACCTACAAGTCTTTCACCGAAAGTTGGAAATTTACGAGAGGGTGTAGTAACCTGGTGTGCTGTTGCTTGTACAACATAATGTGACAATGAGTCAGTTACTAAGTGACCCTACATTCTTCTTCAAGTTCGTGTGTCTACATCAGATTACATTCTTTAGTTCGTGTAAGAGTGAGCTGCGAAATATTTGTCAGGATAGTCTTACTTAAGAAGGGTCCTGCCCATATAAAAATATGTTTACATGACAGAGTAATAAAAAAAAAACATTCTACACATCACAGATTTATGAAAGCCATTTTATATAGATTGAATATTTAATAAAGATCTTCCGACATGTTATAATATTTGATTAAAAAGATTAGTCAAATATTTTTTTCTGGTTGTGTACGACTCACTAGCCCCTTGCCCCATGGCTTTGCCTGTGTTTAATTTTCGCATGTATTTGGATTAGGGTATTTTTAATAGACATTTTTGTTAGTTACTAACTGCTGCACTCAGAGACGTCAATTAACTTTAGTGAGTACTTAGGCTCTAGAAAAACTGCATTTAAACTCCAACCCAACTGCCAATTTGCGGTTTGAATGAAGTTAGGCACGACTGCAGTGAAACTGCTAGCCCCATCTTTGGAAGTTGAACTACAAGACATGCAAGTCTATGAAAACCCCAATCAATCTAACTATAATATGATAGAAATACGTGAGTGAAACTTAAATGATACTTATATTATTATTCTTTATAAGATATTTTCAGGTTATTGGAAGGAGTGAAATAAATATTAATATAATAAATTACAATTAAGAAAATATAAATAAATGAATATTTTTTACTCTCACACATCTAGCTCAAAGTAAACAGTTTAAGCGCATACATACGTCCATCGACAAAATTGTTTGTTATTTGTCATGTTATTTAGTCCTTTTTATTATTATTTCTTCCACATTTATTCAAATTTTCGTGATTCACAGAAAACTAGTAGCGATATCTCTGGATCTTTATCACTCTGTGAACAAACACGGACATTCTTCTAGTAATATTTCTAGAGTATCATAAAGCCGTATTTGTCCTTATTAGGCGAACTTACCTTAAATGATAAATGGTTATTACAATATACTTGACAGTCCTATTTGATTAGATTAAAAGAATATAATATACCAACATATATAAAATTCTGAGAAAATGTTGTGATGCAAATTTAAGATTATTTATTCATGTTGATTTTTGTTTTCAATTATTTTAAAATTGATACCAGTGTTAATTAGCTAATACGATAATCTATTTAAGTCCCTTAAACTGCCACGCACAGAAAATCGCAGCCAAAGACGGAAAGACCTAATATTTGGAAAATTAATCCAGCTTTCCATTCCTATCTCCTATCAGGTCTACCTATATAATTTTACAAACAAACTTGTAATAAAAGTTACATGAAAGTTTATAATAAAGTATATAACGTATGACAATGTTATAAAATAATAATCTAGAATAACATTGAATTCGCAATTGCTGTGTAAAATATCTGGGGGCGTTGTTTAAATATTAATGTTGAAACAACATCATACGGAGGATCTTTTTCATAATAAAATTTATGTTGAATTTTCGACAATGATGCCGCAGTTGTCCCTGTAAGGATTTGCATACTTTATTGTGTTGTAAGATAAGGCCATGCGACTCACAGGTGATGAAACGTACAAATATAACGACGCATATATTTTATTCCGTTTCGTTGTTCGATGTTACATCAGCGTTTTATTCGACTATAATTTTAAAAAGGGTATTCTCGATGTTTCGTGTTGAATTTACAACACTGCTTGAGGCAACAAAAGAGAATCAAGAAATGCGTCATCTTTTATATCAGAATGCGAACAGAATGAAATAAAATTGTAAAATGAATAATATTATCGGGGTTCTCTTAAAATTGCTAAAGAGGCATTTTTCTGCAACAGCATTGTTTGTTTTGCATAGGTTAGATCCTTGACTATCTAATTAATAAGAATAGGTAACCGACATATCTACATATTACAGCTCATGCATCTGTCCCATGGGAAGGTTAAGCAAAGACAAACCCAACACGCTTGCTTCACTGAAATTAAAATCTTTATGTATTCATAAATCTCGTTTTATTCATGCAACTACGGATCAGATCTTTTTGAGAACATCACTGATTTAGAAAGTGAATGTTATTCTAAGACATCCTCTTTAGACCCGAATATCAACATTTGCGTTACATCTCTTTCGTTAGTCTTCTTTCATACATCCACTCTCAATTACCATACCATCTTCTTTTACACTGTATCATTAACATTTTTTTACTCGATCAGTAAATTTTATTCTAAATACTTTCGTCAAGACCGCATTTACTCTGCTTTCATCCTTCTTCTGCCTATCTATGTCTTCATTTACTGCGGTCCCCTTTCGTACTCTTCTTTGGGTATCTTATATTTACCTATCATTAGAAAATATACTTCCTAGATACACGAACTCGTCTAGGTATCTAGGTACTAGGTACTCGTCTCATATTTATAAATGACTCATAAGTGTCAACTTTAAAAATAATGAATAAGAAACCATCTATTCCGGTCTGCGTATTGCTAAGACTATGATGCCCTTGATAATGACCAATATCTGTATAAATTATTTTACAATTTTATTAGCTTCTTATAGAGAAACCACCCATGTTTATACGCGAAGGGTTAGGCAGGTGTATAGTTAGTAGGTAGGCCAAACTATTGCCGTTTAGAGCTCTGTTTTGAAGTTAGTTACTCTTAACATGGATTACTTTACGGAGGTTTCTTTAAAATTCATGATTATAACCTATTTGAATTAAGGAACCCTTAAAGTTAAGAGTCGTTGGAGGTAACCGGCCTAAATGTGAAGATAAGGTACATACAGGCATAAAATTTAGACTTCCAGTCATGTTTGTGACTAAATTCTCGTTCAAGTCGCAGTCAAGTGGTATCAGTTGATTAATTGAACGGCTAGCCCCGTCGAATGAGCTTGTGCCACTCAACGCTTAACGAGCTGGTTTGTTAAAAGCGGCCGAATCAAAAGCGTCCACGAAATTAGAATTTTAATTACGTAGTGATGTTTAGATATCTGTCAGACATTTAATTATTCTGGGTTTGGTTGGGAAATTCTTGTACTTTCCGCGGAGCATTTGATAATCCAACATTTTAAGTCATTCCTAACACAAGTGATCAAGCAATTATCTACCACAATTAAATCTATCTACCATATTCTAAATTTATAGCAACTTTGCAAAATATCCCTCAAATTGTCTAATTAAATCTTGGGTTATCAGTGGATGCAAACTTCAGAAATATTTAAATCTTAGGTTCGCAACTTTTAATATTATTCCTAGTATGAAACAATTTTATTCTCGTCCTTTTGGTAAAATGGCCATTTGCTATTCATGACTATTGTATCTCAAATTTACAACTAATATTTTACTTGATCAGAAACCAGACAATGAAACTTTTACTTTCTGATCGGTGGGTGATCCATAACTGGTGGTATTGCAATTACTATCTTAATTATGTAGTTACATTTGTAATCAGAAATCAATTTTATCAATTAACGGAACCTAAACAAAAGGAAGTTGTAAAGTAACTGTTACATTAAGTTGCAGGGCCATAAGTTATCAAAATGTTGGGATAAATAATCAAATAAACAATCAAGTAAACATCAAGTAAACATCAAAAATACACGTTAGTTAAGTTCGTTGTTTATTACTAACATATTACATGTTCTCATATTTAAAGAGAACATTAAATTTTAACTAAGATGAATATATCGGTGAATAGTTTGGCATTAAGAAAATGCCAAGATGCGTTTGGATCTCTGAGCTCATGTTATGTAGACGTACTTGAGAATATAAATTGATGCATTCTCTTATACATATATAAATACATATATAGTTATAGGTGTCTAAACGATGTACTGGTAGTAATTAAAATTTGATTCTTTGTACAGGCAGGCGTGATTTATGTATGTATATTATAATTTTTTATAGGTACATAATAACTCATACATACAATTTATCCCCGAAGGTGTAGGCGGAGGTGAATTAACTATTAACACCCACGTTTCGCCAATTATGATAAGTCACATGTCGTTTGCGATAGGCAAGCTTCTTGCCATCTATCGGGTACGTAAATCGCAGTATATAGCTAGGTGCTATAAGAAAACCATGTGGTTTAATTTTGCACAAGATTTTCCTTAATTATTTTTAATATGACCTCGTCGGCACCGCCACTTTCCATTTGACCCGTGTCATTTTCATTAACTTTAGGTAAACAATGCACCCCAAGGAAATTTTCCGGAGACAATGTCCAGACTTATTTGATGTGTATTATTATGTCAAGGTGCGGTCGATGACGCCAGCGGCGGACAGGTTTTGTCACACTTTCCGACGGTCTAGGCGCTAAGTAGCTCTATACACCAATGAAGGCC
Organism: Cataclysta lemnata; assembly: GCA_963931975.1. Classification (NCBI taxonomy): domain Eukaryota; kingdom Metazoa; phylum Arthropoda; class Insecta; order Lepidoptera; family Crambidae; genus Cataclysta; species Cataclysta lemnata. Next base: position 8,030,663 of record OZ008343.1, read on the forward strand.
GCGCGCATCCGGCAGCCGTATAGCACCTTATCAGCGAAAGTAACCTTTGCCTTTGACCACTCTTCGGAAACAAACCGATTTCTAGGTCAACTCTGAATAGAATCACAATCAAACATCACCCGTCAGTACCATGCCGTGTAACTTGTCAACATGATCATTGCAAAATACGGAGTGTTTTTACTATATAGCAATGTTTAACCTTTTGTCGGATCTTTACGCCTCTAAGGTGAATAGGTCTGTTAAAAGACGCCATTTGAGTTGAATCTCGCTTTAAAGGAAGATTTGAATGTGTTGCAATGCAAGTGTGTTGTAATGCAAGGGTGTTTTAGTAATTACCAAGTACAAACGCATTAGGAATTTTGTATATTTTACAACGATATTCAATAATATTATCGCTGAGTCGACGGATGTCATTAATAAGAAATCATTCAATGTGGTTTATGCTTCATAATAAAATATTATAATGCCAGCTTTGAAAATCACTTAAAAATACACTTAAGCGTTTACCTAAATCAATTATCAAATATGCAAAATATTTAAAGATCGAAACACAATAGATGGCTGAGGTTAATAGGTAATTTTATTTTGATCAACAAAAGTTATAGTAGTAATTACGACGTACATTTTTCCACAATTCTGATTTCTTTTGATTTAAAAAAATGCGTAATAAATAACATGGCTGGTATGTTAAAAATATACATTAATCTTCAAATAAATATTCATGGTATGTCGAATGGTTATTTACATATATAGTTGTTGTGTATATTTCAAAACTTATATATAGGTACAATACAAATTACAAATAGATACATAGTTGAATATCGTAACAGGTAACATATAACTGACTGCCGCACTCTGAGACGTCAATTAACTTTAATGAGTATTTAATGTCAAAAAAAATCATTTGAATTTACACCATAGGCCCGGCAAGAATAACGACTAGTTTTGAATTGTCATTTTTTGACATTAAGTACTTATTATCGTGAATTGACGTCTCTGAGTGCGGCAGGGAGTCTTATTTCGTATTTTGTAAATATTTTTTAAGATAAAATAAGATGCTGAAATTATTCTTCTTGTTTGGTGATACAAAATTTACATTGTTCCTAAGTGACCGTGTGGCTCAATAGGTGAATGGGGTAAAGAAAAGGCGATTGAACGCTCGCGTCTCGTAGTTTGCGTGAGAATGAGAACGAATTGCTTAACTATTATTCCGTATATAATAGCATAATTATATTAGCACTACACTTCTTTAGACTAATTGAAACCTAGTTTTACTTATACAAAGGTAATTCTAATTAGAGTAAAAATATAATATAGGTAATAAAAATATACTATTTAGGTGTAGGATAATGAGCAGAGAAAATTGTCCAGAAAAATCCGCGTTCAACACTTCTTTGGATGAAGTAAGTTCCTGTTACAATAAATGTAACAGGAACTTACTTCATCCAAAGAAGCGTTGAACGCGGAAAGAAAGTTAAAAACCGATAATTCCTTAAAAGAATTATGGACTATCGTTTTCGTGGAAATAGACTTCCTCTTTTAATTGAGATACAAAGTAAGTACCTACACGGTACACCTGCTATTCAAACTGCATTAAAGGAATAAAGTCTGATTTGATGCATTCTCTTATACATATATAAATACATATATAGTTATAGGTGTCTAAACGATGTACTGGTAGTAATTAAAATTTGATTCTTTGTACAGGCAGGCGTGATTTATGTATGTATATTATAATTTTTTATAGGTACATAATAACTCATACATACAATTTATCCCCGAAGGTGTAGGCGGAGGTGAATTAACTATTAACACCCACGTTTCGCCAATTATGATAAGTCACATGTCGTTTGCGATAGGCAAGCTTCTTGCCATCTATCGGGTACGTAAATCGCAGTATATAGCTAGGTGCTATAAGAAAACCATGTGGTTTAATTTTGCACAAGATTTTCCTTAATTATTTTTAATATGACCTCGTCGGCACCGCCACTTTCCATTTGACCCGTGTCATTTTCATTAACTTTAGGTAAACAATGCACCCCAAGGAAATTTTCCGGAGACAATGTCCAGACTTATTTGATGTGTATTATTATGTCAAGGTGCGGTCGATGACGCCAGCGGCGGACAGGTTTTGTCACACTTTCCGACGGTCTAGGCGCTAAGTAGCTCTATACACCAATGAAGGCCGCGCGCATCCGGCAGCCGTATAGCACCTTATCAGCGAAAGTAACCTTTGCCTTTGACCACTCTTCGGAAACAAACCGATTTCTAGGTCAACTCTGAATAGAATCACAATCAAACATCACCCGTCAGTACCATGCCGTGTAACTTGTCAACATGATCATTGCAAAATACGGAGTGTTTTTACTATATAGCAATGTTTAACCTTTTGTCGGATCTTTACGCCTCTAAGGTGAATAGGTCTGTTAAAAGACGCCATTTGAGTTGAATCTCGCTTTAAAGGAAGATTTGAATGTGTTGCAATGCAAGTGTGTTGTAATGCAAGGGTGTTTTAGTAATTACCAAGTACAAACGCATTAGGAATTTTGTATATTTTACAACGATATTCAATAATATTATCGCTGAGTCGACGGATGTCATTAATAAGAAATCATTCAATGTGGTTTATGCTTCATAATAAAATATTATAATGCCAGCTTTGAAAATCACTTAAAAATACACTTAAGCGTTTACCTAAATCAATTATCAAATATGCAAAATATTTAAAGATCGAAACACAATAGATGGCTGAGGTTAATAGGTAATTTTATTTTGATCAACAAAAGTTATAGTAGTAATTACGACGTACATTTTTCCACAATTCTGATTTCTTTTGATTTAAAAAAATGCGTAATAAATAACATGGCTGGTATGTTAAAAATATACATTAATCTTCAAATAAATATTCATGGTATGTCGAATGGTTATTTACATATATAGTTGTTGTGTATATTTCAAAACTTATATATAGGTACAATACAAATTACAAATAGATACATAGTTGAATATCGTAACAGGTAACATATAACTGACTGCCGCACTCTGAGACGTCAATTAACTTTAATGAGTATTTAATGTCAAAAAAAATCATTTGAATTTACACCATAGGCCCGGCAAGAATAACGACTAGTTTTGAATTGTCATTTTTTGACATTAAGTACTTATTATCGTGAATTGACGTCTCTGAGTGCGGCAGGGAGTCTTATTTCGTATTTTGTAAATATTTTTTAAGATAAAATAAGATGCTGAAATTATTCTTCTTGTTTGGTGATACAAAATTTACATTGTTCCTAAGTGACCGTGTGGCTCAATAGGTGAATGGGGTAAAGAAAAGGCGATTGAACGCTCGCGTCTCGTAGTTTGCGTGAGAATGAGAACGAATTGCTTAACTATTATTCCGTATATAATAGCATAATTATATTAGCACTACACTTCTTTAGACTAATTGAAACCTAGTTTTACTTATACAAAGGTAATTCTAATTAGAGTAAAAATATAATATAGGTAATAAAAATATACTATTTAGGTGTAGGATAATGAGCAGAGAAAATTGTCCAGAAAAATCCGCGTTCAACACTTCTTTGGATGAAGTAAGTTCCTGTTACAATAAATGTAACAGGAACTTACTTCATCCAAAGAAGCGTTGAACGCGGAAAGAAAGTTAAAAACCGATAATTCCTTAAAAGAATTATGGACTATCGTTTTCGTGGAAATAGACTTCCTCTTTTAATTGAGATACAAAGTAAGTACCTACACGGTACACCTGCTATTCAAACTGCATTAAAGGAATAAAGTCTGATTTGAATTATTATGTACGTATTTTCAGCAGATTTCGACACTGACGTACAGGCGACATGTCTTGCGGAGTACACGGTAACGGTACTGCAAGCGGAGGTTAGGATGGCATCCTCAACCTTTAAACTATTCTTCTTCGCCTGCGAAGCATTGCACAACCTATATACCTGAGATCGTATCTCCGCTTAAAATGGACATGACTCATACTTCATAATGTCATTCCTCAGTAAGCATAGGTATTAAAAGATTGTGTGTGGAATTAATGAAGAAAAAACGCGTTTTCACACAGATTTGTCTATAACAAAACAGATTATTTTAAATCTTATTGACATTGAAATAAAAATATTGCGTTTTTATATTGATATTTTTAATAAATGATTAATTAACATAATTATATGTTTAAATTACTAAATAGTTGTAATGTGTTAGCTAATATTGAGTGTAGTTTTTAGTGGTAAAATTTCTTTGGGTATTACGTACTTGCTCGAAATAGGATTGTAATATTAATAAGCTAATCGTAGTGGACACTCCCAAAAAATATTTGTAATCTATCATCTGTGTCTCAATAACGTTAAGATTTAAAGTCAATTGAAGAAATTGATGAATCTTTAATATACTTACAAATCAAATAAAAAACAAACAAAAATAAATACCTACTTAGTAATGAAAATTTGATGATAGGCAATCATTCAATAAATGAAATGGTAATAATAATATGTCCGGCATTGAAGCGAACGATTAGGGCTGTCACTAAAATGATCTCTTATTACGCCCACGGTATGTTCTGCACGTATGATTGACAAGACAATGATTACAAATAAAACTATCACACGTAGCACCATCTTGTCCACCAATGTCAATGCCCTAAAATTATAAAGCTGTAGTCAGGCGTACCGTTATTTCGGCAACAAAACAAAGGACTTTGACACAAAAAATTTGTACCTACCTACCCGTTGGGATATTTGCAGACACGCCCTAACATGGTTTTGACTATGAGTTGTTTACTTAACTCGAAAGCTAGTATACGTATACTACAGGCATCTTAAATTCCACTAATATGATTTATGATCTAGATACTCAGTTCGAGTATGTCGATGTTTTGATTTTGATTGTGATGTTTAGATGTACGTACCTAATGCGTCCAATAAGTCTTGAAATGGATGATCAAAAATTTATTGCATTGAGCTCCTCTGCACTTTGAAACTAACGTGACGCTGTTCTTACTGGAAGAATGTAAATGGAGTCGTTATACTATTGACTAATATAACCTATATACTGCTATAATTATGGGCTATATAAATTATGTGTCAATTATATTAAATAAAAGAGCACTAGTAGTACCCGCCGCGTAAATAAATAAATATTTTAATGTTACACCTGACCATAAAGTGGACTTTTCCGCCCGCAACGCGTACGGAAAATCCCACTTCATGGTCAGAGGGTTACATAAAACTATGATCTTATTACTTCGGGTGATAAAAAAGAAAGGCACAGATCGCGTATTGATCGCATATTGATTTATCGCCCTCGGTATATAGTCCACTATTAGGCTCTATCAATCCATGATCATCTAATAATCCATGATCTAGCCCAAAGTAAGTAGCCTAAGCTCTTGTGCTATGGATACTAGATGACGGACATATTTTTTAATATCATAATAATTATGTATATAAATGTTGAAAATATACTACATAAACATATACACAACCATGACTCGAAAACAAATATTTGTGTTCATCACAAAATTTGCCCCTATCAGGATTCGATCCCGAGACCTCTTGGCCAATACCCAGTGATCTGAGCATACGACCAAGACGCCGTCAAAAAATGGAACAACCAAAAAAGAAAAGCTTGCAAATAATATCGAATTCAAGGAGCTTCATGATTCATTTGCCGGCGGCGGAGACAGTTCTGATTGAATTTCCAAGGAGTATCATTTTGTTTGGTAACCGGGGCTATAAATAGTGACCCAAGCGAAATCAGGTTTTGATTGCGGTCTCGACTTGAAAAAATATAAAAAGTCTAAGAAACTTGTCTTCCGTCACAACACTATTAGAAGCTGACATAATGCATTAAAATGTTATACTTAACTCTTCATACATACTTAAATCGCGCCATTCTCCCACAGGGGTAGGCAGAGATCACTTCTTTCACTTGCTACGATCCTTTCATACTTCTTTCGCTTCATCCAATAATTTAAGGTTCTCATAATGTAACTATAAATAGCAAATATTATACAAACGTACATAAATCACGTCTTTTTACCCCTGAAGTATATGCATAGAGATTATATGTTAGATGATTAACACCCACGTTTCGGCTATTTTGTTAGGTCCCATGTAATAGGGGGCGAACTTATTGCCATCTAACCGGCCACGTAAATCTCAGGTTAGTTTTTAATTAATTTAATAGAAGGTGGATATTGGTGGTGACCTATTCTCCGTATATTCTTAGGGCATATTTATTACAGAAGGTATGTGCCCCCACAATAGTACATTCATATTAGAGGGCTGCTGGTGATGTGCCAAAAATTTTACCCTAGTTCTGGTATTGTTCTTGTATTGACTTCTATGCCTACGTGTAATTAGTTCACGAACAGATGTTGCCTAAAAGTTATTTTCATTTCAAGGCTGCGAAGTGAAACTGCAAATATTTTTTCAAATTAGTCTGGGCCTTTACAAAATGACCAACTCTTTCAAGTGCCTACAGTAAACAAATAGAAATACTAGACAACGTCACCTACATTACGGACAATGAGTACGTGAAACCGATAAAGTAGATACAACAATAAAGGGGCATAATTACTCACGGACATTCATCAATGGGAGGTAAAAGCACAGTATACCCAGAACAGTAATACGTCTTCATACAAACTGGCCGCTGCCCATAAGAATATGTGCTTTCGTACTCGGCGCCCCGTGTAGGCACGCACTGTAACGCACACATTGACATAAAATACGGGAGCATAAGGGTTCAGTGTAATCGCGTGTGTACAAGGTGATTGCACTTTCGCTCGCTGCTCGTTCCCGCTCAGTCGCCGCTTTAGTTACAACCCTAGCGTCAACGCAAGAGTAGGCTAATAACTCGCCGACAGGCCGCAGATAAACTACTGTTCTGAGTATACTGTGGTAAAAGTTAATTGCTTAGCGACAATTCACATGTTGGCATCTCCTGACTCATGGGTTGCTAGACTTTTGACGTCACATTAGATATACATACATACATAACGGGCCACTTTTGTCATTTAATCTCGTTCTGCACGCCTCACTATCTCCATTTGTTATTAAACTAAACAATGCGACGTGTTAATAGTGTCTGAGTCGTGTACGGAAACAAGCAAACTCTTCTTTCCCTCCTGTCTTTATTGTTGTAAGTTAATCTACCGCGAGAAATTGTGACCTGTAATTTTTTCGAGGCCGTCAGTTGCTAAGTGGTTATTTTAGTTGTTAGCGATCAATGTTTAGATTATAAAAGAAAAAAAAATTAAAAAAGTAAGAAAAGAAAAATTATAAATATAAAAGTTTGTTGTATAAAAATTCTTATATACAAAAACATTGTCAATGGGTTTCACTTAGTGAATGCGATGAAGAAAGTCCCCTTGAAAAGTTCATACTGTTTTGTAGAGCACAAAGCCGCATATTAGTTAATCACGATTCAATGATTTTTGTTTGGGCTTAGTTGTTATACTTTTCTATTCAATGATTCATTCATCAGCACCTTTCCGGTGTGATGGGTGATGTGTCTCGATTACGAATGACATAAGAACTCCTTACCTCCAGGGAACAGGGCAGGACCATGAGAATGATGAAATGAAAACGGGCACTAATAGGAAATAGCGATAGCGGTTTTTGCCCGCTTATCGTGCCTTCTAAACCCATCGGCTGATTAGCCTCATATTAAATTTTATTAAAACTAAAAAAAATAACACTACAGAAGAGTAACAAATAACAATATTACATAGTACACTTTAAAAGTTTCAACAATCTGATCTCCAACTCCCAAACTAAGACATGTCCTGTATCTTGGGAGTTGGTGATTCCTCAAATACACATATTCTTAAAAGTTCTAGAGATATGATCATAATATGTTTGATGAGGATGATAATCGTAAGTCACTGAAGTGTTGGTATGTTACCACCAACAAAATATAAACACGACAAGTCTCTCCGTTAAACCTACGCAAAGACCACTGATTAAAAACTTTATGTCGTCCCCAATTTTGCATCGGAATGGCGTTATTAGGTCAATCAACCCATTATTTTCCTTCTAATATTTGTATCCACACAAATATCGATACCGATTATGATTAATGGTCCGAAGCAATCTTCTGATTGTGAATCGCTGTGACATTTATGTACGATGCTTATGACATTTTGTTTGTTTGATGTCATTAGACTGTCGTTTATAGATTGTCCCAGGACAGTAATGATGATATTTGATACGAAGGTTTGCGTGAGTTGAGGGAGTACTCAGAGAATGAATTCGATTATAAACACGTTAATTATAATCTTTATTTCATGTTACAATTTAATTATACGCTCGTAAAGTTCATTGGATAAACAAAATTGACAATTTCTCTTATTCATTTCTAATGGAAAATCGATTGTCAATAATATGCCCAATTCGTTGCCCACCTCCTTGCGCTGCGTTTTAAGTTTATTAAGGTTTGAATTTATATCTAAAAGTGCAGTCTATGTCAGACTCGGGTATTGTAAAAATGGTGTTTGTAGCAGGAGATTGTTGTGTATAATTTTATATTTCCTACTCCTTAGAAATTATTATTTCAGCAGGTCCCCTACCTACATAGGCATCTCTTTGCGTAATAGTATATTAATTTGTATTATGCTGTTAACTGGACCCACTATATAAAAATATAGTAATACCTTCACCTAGTAATGACTCTAATAACTATTGTCCCTTTAAACTACTTTAAAAATAGACGACCGAGAAAGAGTTTGGGTAATACAGCACATCAGGTTAAGCTTTTTTCGAAAATTTCAAATATACAAGATAAATTTGTGGTAATAATATCACTGAGATGTATTCAAAATGTGGGATCGAAAATATACGTGTATTTGTTACAGCTTTACAAGAGGACAGTACTTATTTGAAGTGACTTTAAAACACATCTATTAATGACTTTTATAGTTATCCATCAGTGGTTTAGATCAATAGCGTCAAATTAAACAGTCAAAATTCAAATATTTCTACAATTAAATCACTAATAATTTACATAAAGTTTACTATAAATAAGTTACACGTAATTTCGAAGGTTTTATTGTCTTTATTAATATTATTAGCATTTTACAGAAAAGTTTGAGTCATGGCATAAAATAATTAAAACATAAATAAGTTTACATATTAATGACCTTATTTGCGACTGAATAAATAATGTGTTGTATACGGAACCACATAAATTATTCCAAACCAACTATTCATTTATCTTCCAAGTTAAACTTATATTTGCAAGTTAAATTTAGTGCCCATCACAAAGGTTTTATAAGTATATAAACAGGAATATTAATCGATTTGATAAAAGAAAGGCATTTGACGCATTTCCAAAAATAATGAATTGAACATGTGTGATATTTATGTATGTTTTTGAAGTTCAGAGTAATACTTGAACAATTTAATTGTTTAAGTTTGTTTGTATTTGCTTTTACACAATTTTCCACCTTATTTAAATCTGAATGCAATATTAAAGTAATCCTATTGGCATTAACTGGACAAAAAAATCGGAGTAATTGTTAGATAAGAAATTGTAAAGGAACAATGTAGATCAATCTACGATATTAGTAGTGCTTTTTCGACTCCGACATCCAACTGGAAAGGTAGGATTAATATCAACTGTATTGTCTGTCCTATACTATCGTCCTATATTTTTGAAGTAGATCTAATTTATTTCGACAAACACAAGTCTTTCGCTGTAGCTTTATTGAATTACATATTATTATATCAAAATGTTCTTGCTAGAGGACAGAAGATTTATAAGCAAATAATTTACATCCATATTATACCTATAGTAACATACTGTTAGCTGTGTCCGTATTCTTTTGTTACTTTCATGTTACGTAAACGCGTTCGCCAAAGTTTCGATAACCATTAAAAAGTATATACCAAAGAAATTATCCTGTTTCCCAGTATTCAATTTAGGTGAAAAGGGAACCTATAGATTCCTAAAGCACCCCAATTTATCCAAGAACTCCACCACCACTTGTATTGACAGCCACATTTAGTCTATGAGGGCAAGCCTATTGCCATAGATTAACCGCTGGGTCGTGTGTCAGGACCGCTTTTGACCATACTTCATCAAGTTTGTAACCCTTTCGAGAGATAGGGTTGGTAATCATTGTATTCTCCTCCGCAGTCACCACACATCACGGTTCCAGAATGTAGGTGTAGTAAATAATCATGTATGATCGGGTTGAATGACTTGTTGGTAAGCAAACAAACAAAACTATAAAGCTGTTATGTACATATAAGCAAATTTAATAGGCCAAGTAGGAAGATGCCTACAACCTTATGTTTTCATTAGTTGAGTGAACAAACTCGTTTTGGTTATCACGAAGTAAAATTTGAATTGTCTGATATAAAATTTCCGAAATCGTATACGTAAGTACCTGCAGTATCTTATATTGCATTATTACATACTTTGCAAATTGCTATAAAAATAATAAAGAAAAATATATATTTTTATTTAAGATTAAAAGAAAATAATTGCTTTTCCCCCATATATGGATATCTATCAACTGTTTTGTCCCATGAATAGGTAAAAGTTAAACATAAGATTTTTCTTTATTTTTTCACATAAAAATCGTATTTTTATATTTTTTCTTATTGTAAGTGTTTGTATTATTTAATATCCCTAGTTAAATAAGTAGGTTTAATTCTAATAACATTTTTTTATTACATTTAAGCTATACAATTTTTTCAGTTTGCCATTTTTTAAAATATATTTTAGTAAAGCAAACTTTTCTGAAGTGCAGGAATTGAAACCGCGCTTACTGGCTGCCTATATCAATCAGCTCTTTGTGGTTTCGGAATTGAAGAAGACGCGGGTGCAACCGCATCACGCAATAATTATGCGAAAATTTCCTGATCTGCTTTTCTTTAAAAATATTTCTGAATTGGGATTATTACATTATATATTATTAATAAACAATTACCCCCTTATTATAAAACATAGGCTAAAGTTAGTCATGGTTTTAAATTGATGCGAATTCTGTCTTTCATTCACCTAATAAAAGAGCATCAGTTTAAAACTATACTGATTTTAGTCCATATTTTATAATAAGGGGGGTTGATGTTTAATGAATTCTGATAACTAGTAAAGCATGATGTAGGAAAGCACCCAAAGGACTCACCAAAGCATATATGAAAAGTCCCGTCTTCATGGCGGGAGCGGCCCTTGCGGCCCTGCAGCTCGCTGCAGTCCCCTTTCCCTCACGAAAGCTCGGGAACCCGCTAAACACCGCCTATGTTCGAATTCGCGAACATCACCCGCTCGCCAGCGGCCGGCTTTTAAAACTAAATTGTGCAAACTCAAAGATGCGCCTCTTATATTACCTCTTACGTTAAGTCGAATACCGCAACGTATTTGGCATATACTTACATTCGCGCGCGTGTGTGAAATTCGGACGTGTGTGCTTTTGGCTTTAGCTGATAATGGTTCGACCCTATATGCGAGACCACGGCTGTCCTCGCAATTTAGACAAAATACTTTTTATTAATCACTCGATATTTACCGCTGCTTACGCTCCATTAACTCATCTAATCACGTTAAAAGCTTCAGGTAAATTTATTTGGAGAACAGATTAAAAAGTCGAGTTCATTCGCCGATTTATTATTCAAGCTACGTAGATATTATGTGTTCGGGATATTTATACGGGAAATTATGATGTTTTTGTATCAAGTTTTAATAGTTAGCTAAGATGTCACATGGGCTTATAACACATTCCATGGGTGTAGTTGGGGCATGGAGGTATTTCAAAGTCACAGCCGAGTGTAGTCGTTTTGGGACGTACCAGTTTATGAGCTCTTTCGTTCCCGGAACTTGCACGATGTGGTACCCTATAAACCTATACCTTTGCTTTTATTGTAAGTTAACCTTCAAGTATAGTCTATAAATCAATAGTAACATGACACTTCAAATAAAAAGCTCTAGATTTTAAAACACCTGGTTATAAAGCCAGCATTTCAAGATATTTATGTTATATAAATATTGCAACTCAAGGTTCGTGTCATTTCAAGGCAAAGGTGGAATCTTCATCCTTTTTCCAGGTCTTATTGTCATCAAATCCTCGCCGTTGAAACTGAGGCACAAAATCTGATAGAAACAAATAGGACGGGCAGACTTAAGCATGCGACTCGATTGGTAAGTGATATCATGCACCTAAGACTAATGACTTGAAAAAATGTGTCATCTCGATACTTTTACGTAAGTTGTAGTAAGAAATAATACAGGCAAATCTATTCAGAGCATAATAGAATAATTATTCAATGCAACTGCGTATGTGATCGATTATTATTTTCTTCTGCCTGTGTGTATTGTATTAAATTATTCTTTAACCGCTGTTAATGAAGTTCAAAGAAGATAAAAAACAAGAACAATCCCAGAGCGCATATTTTTCCTTGTTATTTTCTTTTTATGCTCTATTCTTGGTGTTCAAAAGCAAGGGGCCAGTATCATTTTACGAGCTTACAGATAAGAACTTTTAGCAATAATAAAAGAACAACGGCACAACAATGAATTATCAGCACTGTTATAAATGTTGTTAATAATTATATACTTTTCTAAATAGATAAACATGCAAATATTTAAACAGGCGCCAGATTCTACAAAATAGTTTTCAACGACATGAACTGTAAAGTAATGAGACTGATCGTGTAAATGTGCAGTCGGTGGTAATGTGCTGTGTGATACGAAAGTACATTTGTTGATTGTACATTTTTTAAGGTATCATTATGATTTAGTATTGATTTTGACGGCCGCCTTGGTCGAATGCTCAGATTGCTGGGTATTGGCCAAGAGGTCCCGGGTTCGAATCCTGGTCGGGGCAAACTTTGTGATGACCACAAATGTTTGTTTCCGAGTCATGGTTGTGTATATGTTTATGTAGTATATTTTCAACATTTATATACATAATTATATTAAAAATATGTCCGTCATCTAGTATCCATAACACAAGTGCTTAGGCTACTTACTTTGGGCTAGATGATAGGTGTGAGTGTAAAAAATATTTATTTATTATTATAATTTTATTTTATGTGATATGTATCAGGCTTTTATTTCATGTGTTATAATTACTATTATACATTCGTGACAATGTATAAAATTGTATAACAATATTTCGTTTCCGCGTGCTTTCATAAGGTACACGTTTTATAATAATCCTTTATCAAGTCTGGCTCCCGTTTGGAAATATTGTGATTTTTTTATCAAATGAACACACCTTTAAGAAATAATTAAAATTTCTGTACGCCAAAGTTAAAACTCAAATAATAAACTGATTAAGTCACATCAAATAATAATTACTTTAAATCATTATAATTGTAGCAATAGCACTAGAGGCATTACAATATGTAACATTATCTCAATTAATTTTGTGCATTAAGGTTGACAATTACTTGGAGATATTTGACAGTTTAGAAAAGTCTGACGGGCTGTTGATTGTAGATTTATCTTGTTGGTTAGATCAAAATAGCGATTTAGTGTACAGAGTCTGTGCATGAAATGTCACGCTTTGTAAGTTTCTCGTTGGTTAGGTCAGTGTAAAAATTAAGTGTTTGGAACGTATACCGTGAAGAGTGCGCTTAACTGCCATTCATTTGGAACGGAGTGGATTAATTTGGTACACCAGTAATCAATCCAAAGTGATCCAGAAAGTAATCAATCTTTCGGAACACTGTAATTTTAGCGAAAGACTTTTAATTTTATCCAAAATATTCCTTCAGTATAATGTTAGATACACATGGTAAATGTCGTATGTACTTTCGTATATTACCGACATACCTTATCCCTAAATAAACCTTAATCCGTTTTGAAACAAAAGTGCATTATTCCGACTTGAAGACGTGCCATTGTTATTAAATATTTAAATTTTAATCCGTTTGGGAATTTGGTAACATAACAATTCTTTGTCAAACAATACTCAATAATATTTAAAATGCTGCATTTTTAAATTGTTACCCGAAATAAATAACAATAACACTTTATTTTATAAAAAATAAAATAAAGTGTTATTGTATTAAAGAATATTATTATACAAGTTATATTTTGAAGTACATATTTGAAGACCTCGATAGCGCCGTGGCTTAGCACGCATAATCTGCGATTACGTTAACTAAGCAAAAGTTCGCTAAGGCCGGCCAATCCTAAAAATTTGTTACCTCAATATACTCTGTGATCCAGAAGGCACGTTAGGCTGTTGGTCTCGGCTGCATCGGCAGTCGTTAATACCCAACACTCCGCACTGGCCCAGTGTGGTGGGTTAAGCCCCCATTCTCCCTATATTTTTCCACCCATAGGGTAGACCTGTGTGTGACCCAACAGTCGGGACATAAAGGGGTATAATGAAGTTATATTGACGCGGTAACGTCTTGGTTGGCCAAGTGGTAGGTATAGGCAGCCGCTCGATTACGGAGGACTCGGGTTCGATTCTTGCATCAAGACTTTAATTTTTGGAAAATTTTCAGACCTATTTATCTTTGTAATATTTTCTGTCTGTAATCGTTGCTATTATTACAATTTGATTGAAGAAACTCTGCCTGTATTTTAATTCAAACTTAAATTTAATATGTTACTGCCGCACTCAGAGACGTCAATTAACTTTAATGAGTATTTAATGTCAAAAATTTTCATTCAAATCTAGACCATAGACTCGGCAAGAATAACGACTAGTTTTGAATTGTCATTTTTGACGTTAAGTACTCATTAACGTTATTTGACGTCCTTGAGTGCGGCAGTTAGTGTTTGAAGGTTCCGATCCGACGTTAATTTTGTATTTTTGAGTTTTTCTTTTGTTTTTTTTTGTGATGGCAGAGCTGAATAAAAAGCACTACCCGGGTGTTGAGTGTGAGCCATAGTGAGCCATAGTTATTTCGATGGGGTTTTTCTCAGTCTCATCGTCCTATCTATCAATAAACTGCCGGTATTGGGATCCCTTTAAATCATTAGTCTTTGTCAATCTCCGGACTGGTTAATTAAATTACTTCTTAACATCTAACGAAATAAAATGTTTCATGGTAACTGTGCGAGTTGAATACATTGAGATGTCTGTTGTCGAGCCGTGAATAGCCTCATTACCGATTAAAGGTTGAATCAACAAAGGAAATTTGAAGAATGGTGACAGCTTATTCGATGATTATATACAATTTTTCATTTGATGAGGTGTTAGGATTATGGATATTATTGCATGATGAATTGGGCTTATGCCATTATAAAATACTTTTACTTGGATTTCAATAATTCAATGATGTGTTGAGCGTTTTTATTTTATTCTGACGATTATATCGTTCCACATCGAACCTTTTTTATTAATTCATAAAATTATAGGTAATTCATTATCTTCCGGCCCTGTTCCTAGCCTATAGCGGGTCGACGCCATATATTTCCCCTTCCATTCATATCGGCAATACGTCATCGAATCAGCCAGTGCATTTTAATTCATATCAACCATAATAAGGCACTAGAGAGACCTATGAGCGGAAACAGTGATAGAATGAAGAGGGATGACAACATTCCAATACTGCGCCTGTCTCACACCAACCCTCTTTTCATCAAATCATAAATCTTTCGGAGGATTAGGCGTAGTTCTACCCGCTGGGCTTTGTTATGGAAGGGCGAGGGAGATTGTACTCACTTCGGGTCCCGGAGATTATAGTTGCGCCGAATACCAACATGTGCCAGTAGCGTAGCGTTTAACATAAAAGAAATGATTTAAATTAATCTCTTTCCAGAATAAGGAATGCCTTAATATCGACATAAGTTGTGATTGTAAACGGTTGACGAATTGCGGCTGCGGTTACGTCAAATCATTTGTTGAACCATTCGATTGGGCCGCCCACACCACACGTTATTTATGGTGATTCTTTAAATTTTTCAATTTTGTATTTTATGGTGCTATTTGTCGATTCAAATAGATATATAAACGCTAGTGTTTGGATGAACTCATAATTAATTGATTTAGTAATCCTCGTACATCCTGGAGCTTGGACCGTGTTGAGATGGCTGTCCGTGATGGATGTCACATAAGACGACGGACGTCTGACGGACATGGGACAGGTGTTTGAACAACATGGCACAAATATTTTCATAATGTAGGGGAAAGTGGCCCAAAGCGGGCGTGCTGCCAAAACGGTCAATTTTGTGTGTAAAATTGTTTTCATCCAATTAAGGGGACAGATGGGAAGTTCAATTACCACATCTCTCTTCAAGGCAGCAGTCAATAAGACTGACGGGTAAATATCAATTTTTAACATGGTCTTATAAACGATAGAGCCCACTTTAGGCAGCCTAGTATACCTATCCGATTTACCTCGCTGCTTTTAAGGTATCGTTGTGTTTGGGAGCACTGTTTAAATTTTTTTCCTGTTGCTTTTTCCTATAAATTGTGTCATACAGTCGTCGCCTTCTGTGTCGCCCATGAACGGATTGGTAAAGTAGAGTGGTGACAATTGTACATACATACATAAATCACGCCTATATCCCCGAAGGGTTAGGCAGAGGTGACAATTGTATTTTTGTTTATTGATCGCCAATGGCTTTCTGGCAGGCTAAGTGACGTTGAATCAATTTCTAATAATTGCGAAGCAATTAAATGTATAAGAATAATGTTGAAAACTAATATTCATGAGGGTTGACAAAAAACTATACTCATTCAGCTGTCATAATAACGAAACACCCACTCTTCGCTAATGCAAAGGCTCAAGTTTAAGTGGTACGACTATAAATAGTTAAAGCCTATCATTAATCATGAATGCTTGCAACATTTAATTTGTTTATCCAGTTTTACAGTTATTTTTATTGATTTTGAGGTCCTTTTAATGTTTTTCATTAAGTGTAAACTGGAGAATGGATGGCAGCGATTCATATTCTGTAGATAGCAATAGGCAATAATCTTTCTAAATAATTATATACCAATAAAATCAAATCAAAATTCGTTAATTCATATCGAGTTTGATTACAATACACTAACCACTAACGAGGAGCTCGATAACGCAGTGGAATAATGCACTCGATCAGCGATTGCTGAAACTAAGCAATGTTAGCTAAGGCCAGTCATTGGATGGGTGACCAAAAATTTATTTTTCTCGGGTGTATCTGCGTTCGGTAATACCAATCTACATGGGCCCAGCGTAGTGGGTTATGGCCCATTCTCTCTATATTCTTCTATCCATAAGGAAGGCCTGTGCCAGTGGGGACGTTAAAGGGCTGATGGTGATGAAGAACCCCAACACCATTAGCACTACGCAAACCTGTATGTCTTAGGGAGAATAGGCAGTAGGTATGCTTCAGTCTATGCGTGTCAGAGCCCTATGCTTCACAGCACGCAATTATGTACGCAATTACTAGTGTTGAATGAATTTGTAGAAACAGATACAGTAATTGGAATGGCGGTATTCCTACGTATCAAGGTCTTATAGATGGCTGCCTGCCTTATATATATTTCTTTGGATTTGCTATTTTTGATGGTTTACACCAAAGGTTGCACATCGGGCCATATTCCTGTACCCCTGATGAGTGAGTACATACATTCTTTGTTATTTTTTCGCCACAAGTTCCTATAGCTTTCCAGGCTATACCTAATTCCTAGCTTTTAATGGCATGGTAATAAATGAGTCTTATTATTTCCAAATTAATCGCGATATGCGAGACAGGACATCATTCGTAACTTAAACAGTAGCTATACATAAATAAAAAATAAAACGTTTTGACAAATGAGTTAAATCTTTGTGATGCCCAAAATAAAGAATAGAGGTGTATTGAACCTCTTTGGACGGAAGTGGGAGTACAGTGCCGGCACCGCCATCGCCAGTGGCACAGACAAATAAATAACTTGTTGGGCATGTATGAGGGCGTTATACTAAAACCGTTCGAGAATTTCAATGTATCGATCAGGAAGCGACTCACCGATCGATAGCTGGTAATATATTTGGATATCTGATAATGACATTTCCATTTAAGCTAAAATTTAATTATTAACTTCTCAGTGATAGGTTGTGAAAGTATATTTAAAGTTGTCATAAAATAAAAGAATTTAATTTATTAATTATAGTACAATTAAATAGACTGACGAATCGTCAAAAACTAACGTAACGTTATACGTTGACGCAGTCAAAAGATTCCTAATATTTAACGCGGCAAGTTTCGCCATCCCATCTCAATTTTCCAGGAGGCTCTGCAGAAATCAAATATGTCATTAACTACATAATTATCATGATTATAAAATTAATTGAATTCCTTTTTAAGTGTTGGTGAACTGCAGCCTTAAAATTTTCTAACATCGGTTCGAATGTAGCGATTGTTACTATATCTTGATTTTCGGGTGGACTCCGAGATAAACATTAGGTACATTAGCACTTTTATTGATAATCAAGCCATTTCACAGGCAAAACTGGTTCCAATTTTTGTTACAAGTGGAACGAGTTTTGACGAGAAGTAGATACAATAACTGGTAGATTACATTTTATTATATACGTAATAATATCTTTGTGGAAATATAATGGTGATAATCCCACGGTAAAGTCCAAGTCTTAGGGCCTGTTTCACAATCGACGAGTAAGTTCTGTATAGCTTACTTGGCAGTTCAATTGACATACATTTCATATCATAACTGTCAAATGATATGCCAAGTAAGCTATCCAGAACTTACCTGTCGATTGTGAAACAGGCCCTTAGTCTTAAAAAGATTATACGACTGTGCCCTAAGACAATTGATACAATCTGGACTCATATTCACATATCTATTACTAAATTATTCTACGTACGTTATAGTTGTCTTATTATGGCCATATATCGACTAATAAATTAATGCTTGAACGATAATATTTTTCTAAAAGTGTGGTGACGTTGTCGACTATAAACCAGTTTATTCTTAGTAGAGGAACATGATTAAATTTTATCTATACGAATAAACACGAAATATCTTTAGAGTTACATAATTATTTATAACGGTGTATTGTTTCATATTATTATATTAACTTATTATTTATTACTGTGTAGTTCCGTATGATCCGTGTGGTCACGGCTGAGCACTATCACGGCAGAACAATATTGTCACCACCCCTATCCCGCGGGTGTCGTACAAGGCGACTAAGGGCTATAACAATTAATGTGGAATGGGCAGCAGCGTTCCTGGCGTATCATCAAGCGACCATTGACCGTTAGATTATTATTACATTGCCTAACATGGGACCTGGGGGCCTACCGCCTAACTCGATTGCTAAAGCAAAAGCTATATATAGTTCATGACGTCATGCTGTCACTTCGCACGAAATGTACCTAAGCTATCAGCGATAGCTTTGAACAAATGATCACCGAATGATTTTGTATGAATTTGGCACAAAATCCGTACCGCCTAAAAGTTCAGGATGGCTGCTATAGCCGTAAGCCAAATCATCGGCGATCGAGTTAGGTAGGCCCCCAGCTTGGGTAAATGTGAGTGTCTATACACCTACCCCTTCGGAGATAAACGGGTGTGAGTATGTATTGCAAGGAAAATACGAATAGTAGAATAATTGAACTTTGCCATTATTCTTTTTCCTAGATAAGCGTGTTTCGAAAGCCACGTTTTGTCCTGGCTGCATCTGTAGTACCCACCAATCCGCTCTAGGTCAGCGCTAGTTATGGCACATTCTTCCTTTACTCTTTCACCCATAGGTAAGGGGCAGTAGGGAAGCGCGACATTAAAGAGCTGGTGATGCCGATAATCACATCAATGTTAAAGATGACCAATTTAAGAAAATCTAATTATGCAAGGATTATTTTAAATAATTCTAAATTCTATCAGTACAGATATCGGATATCGGCGAATATGAACTCAGAACTGGGTTGTTGATATTCTCACATCAATTTCGTAACCCATTTAATTTTTATGTTTTTTTCTTCCATTTATTTAAGTCATCAAGCCATCCACTACCTTATGATTCATATCATCCATCACTTCGCAACACTGATAGTGAGGAGTAATGAATGTATAGAAAAGTGATGGAAGGACCATGTCGAGAGATCGATGAACGAAGAGAGTGGCTGGGACGACAACATTCCTATCCATATAGGCACGGCTCAAGGTTTTGGCTTAGGTTTTACAGCCGGACCCCTGCCTGTCACCAACCCTCTCCGGATTGTAATGATGATGTATTGACATAAGCGCGCGTTAAATTTTTGGTTGCAACAATACCATTATTTTTCTTGACGCCAGGACCTCGTACATAATCTGACAGTTGATTCCCATATACTCCACGAACGAGGACGTAATCCGATACAGTATTCAAAGCCATAAGGCGGATATCGTGACGTGGCGTTTATAAATTGACGGACGGTGATGGGATATTCCGCACCGTTTCAATCATTCCACAAAATTAAGTTGCACACAAGTTTATGCAAAGAACAAGAAAAAAAAATACGATTTTGTAATTCCTTCAAAAACCTATTTTATTTTAGGAACGGTATTAACGTCGTAATATATACGGTGAGTTTTTTTGGGTCAGTATGGGGACATTCTAAGCTATAAGAGATAGAGAAAAACTCTCTTAGGAACCGTGATCTTAATTTTAGATAAAATAAAAATGGTATTTAAAAAAAATATTTATTTATTTGGAGATATCGGATATTTTGAAAAAAATATATGTTTTTTGTTATTTACCTACTAATGTGAAAGTCATGCATTGTAGTTCTATTAAAACTCACATACACACACATTTAAATTAATTTAATTTATAAGTTTATATTATTATATATAACTAAATACTATATATTATTATATAACTAAAATTACTAAGATAATAAAATTAAGAAATTATGTATTTGAGGAATCACCAACTCTCAAGATACAGGACGTGTCTTAATTTGGGAGTTGGAGATCAGATTATTAAAACTTTGTTTTTCTTTGGTACTAATGTTCTTTGTTACTGTTTTGTAGTGTAATTGTTTTTTGGTTCCAATATTTTATTTTATTTTATTTATTATATAGTTACTTTGTATCACATGTAGGTACTGTATAGGATTTATCGGTTTATTTGGATAAAACATTGTTATTATTAACTATGAAAGGTTTGTTACCTAGAAAATTTATAAACTGTACGCTCTAATGACGAACTGCTTAAGTAAGCTTAATATTGCTGACTAAGACAGCCTCATTAAAAGCAGGCGAGTTTTCGCGGACTTATAATTCCTGTCGATTGCACAGTGTGACGGAAGTAAGCCGTGAAACTTTAGATACTGGAAATATGGAATTAAGAATACTTTGAGCGCTGGAGGTAATTCGATCCCATTTGTGACAAAAATATTGCAAACCCCACTCCTTTTCACGATATTAAATTGTACCACAATTAATAACATTTAACTAGTAAATTGTAAACTTTACGGCCTGTATTCGGAGATAAGAATAATGTCGTAACAGCCTGTAATAATTTTGTTTCGGGACCACAGCGTGAGATAGCGGTAATCTGTGACAAACATATATTCTCCGTTCGTCCATTCTTCGGAGAACGAGGGATTTTTAAAAATGGTGAGATTTTTCCTCATGACCATAAGGTTCATTGACCAACATCCAAAATGTTGCGTGCACTTACAAAGCCGGTATCCGTTTTCTGGATTAACAAAAAAAAACTTTATTGATTGCTTTCTTAAGTCGGTTTCGTTTTAAAAATAATCATTTGTTTGTTGAAAGCAATGCGTCAATAGCAACAAGGTTAAGTTCATGGACAGCGGGTAATAAAATAATCTGACTGAGGCTGGTTCACAGATTTGCTTATATCCATTAACACATTACAGATTACGTGTGAGCATAATATCTTGAAATTGATAGTACAATATGAAGTAATATTGTTATGTGCTAGTATTCAATTACGGTGACTGTTGTTTATTTACTGTTGCACTCAGAGTCGTCAATTATCTATAATGAGTACTTAATGTCAAAAAATATAATTTAAATCTAGACTATAGACCCGGCAAGAATAGCGACTAGTTTTGAATTGTTATTTTTTGAAATAATTTACTTTTTATGTAAGTGCGGCAGTTAGATTACTTGGTTAATTGATAATTAACAACATTTCATTTTTTCAACATACCTTTATTATGATGTTATATGAAATTAAACCGAAAATCAAGACACCCATATTTTTTATTTTTTTTGAATTCCGTCGTTTTCATACAAAAAATCATAACGGTCATTCTAAACAGACGGAAGTGCCAAATGACGTCACTATAGTGGACGAATGTCGAAATCACTCTTAACGCGAAAAATAAAAAGATCACCTTGTCAAAATTGATGAACTGGCGTTTCCAGTGTCGAAAATATCTTTCAACCTAAATCTATAAGTAAAGTCAACTGCAATTTGTGTTCAACCTCGAATACAGTTAACAGCATGATTAAAAACCAAACCATTAAATGAGATCTATTGCGGATTGGTGGGTATTAACGACTGCAGATGAAATCAGGACGACCGGCATATCGTGCATTCTGAGGTACATGGATGTATTTTTCGTCGCCAATCTAATGGCCAGCCTCGGGAAACGTTACTTAATTTTACGCAATTGCAGGGCGAGCGCCCTAGATTACTGCGCCATCGAGATTAACATGTTTTTTCTGTAATTTTCTTTGATAAATCTTAAATTAAGTCCTTACCTAGTTTGCCTGTCAATTTCATCATACATACATACATATTTCACGCCTATATCCCCGAAGGGCAGAGGTGAAATAGCACCCACGCTTCGCCAATTATGCTAGGTCTCATGTAATAGGTGGCGAGCCTATTGCAATTTATCGGGCACAAAAGCCGCAGTACTTTGCTAGGTGGTAGGTATAAGAGGAACGCTGCTGCCCATTCCTCATCACTGATTTAACCTTAGTCGCCTTGTACGACACCCACGGGAGAGATTTGGGGTGGTGACAATTGTATTCTACTCTGCCGTCACCAATTTCATCAATATCATATTTTAATTTTCCCACACTTGTAACACTTTTATTCCATACATACATAAATCACGCCTATATCACAGAAGGGGTAGGCAGAGGTGAACTAGCACCCACGTTTTGCCAATTATGTAAGGTCCCAGGCCCGAGCCTTTTGCCATTTATCGGCCATATATTCCATAAGATTGGAAAAATGAAAAAGAAATTACCATCAGAAAAAAATAACCGTAGCAATAGGCTCGCCACCTTTGGACTGAACCTAGTTGGCGAAAATTGGATGTTAATTCATCCCTGCTACCTCTTCGGGAATATAATATAGGCGTGATTTATGTATGTAAATTACCATCTTTAAATTCAGAGAGATAGAGAATAAACATACTACCACATTATGTGTGATGGAAAGAATGGTTGTTTGTTTTATGCAGCAACATATTTTACGATGATTTTACTGGGACCTTCGATGGCTTAGTGGTCTGAGCACTCCGGCTTAAAGTATGATTGGTCCGATCATGAATGCGTGTCCCAAAAATTTATTACACTGACCTGATTTCAACCTCCTTGGAAATTTAGTAAAAACAACTTATAACACTTCATGAGAAACTTTTTTTATTGGGATTTTGCGTTTGTAATGATCATGACTCTTGAAACGAAGAAAGTAATTATGAAAAAAGAAAAGTAGGTAACATTTTTGATATAATTTAAAGTAACATTCTTAAAGAAACTGATCCTTTTTAATCTCGTGCTCTATAGACCTATAGCTTCCAAAGTTTTAAATTAGGTATTTATTATTTTACCATTTTTACCTGTTAATCTGGCTACTTAATATTTATGTTTATTAATTTATGATTAAATTAAAACAACAACATTCAGACTATTAATAGCGATGAAAACAATGCAATCGAATTTGTTCAACAACAACTATTTGATCAAGCTGAAATTCCATTGATGATATTTTACAGACTTGTATAAACTGACATGCTTCGCTGGTGTACTGAAGTGATCGTATAAGTAGTTTATCCTGGGGACTTCATTTAATAACGTAGCTACACCGAAAGTCTCATAATTATAGCCCGGATGCACTCGCATGATATGAAAACTTGTAGGTAAAGTGTTACGGAAACATGTGACCCGCCCGCAGGCACCACAAATTCGAATATATACAGTTAAGTTTTTGAGCTCATCTCTTAAAGTTGGTGAATGTATGTTGTGGTCGCATGATACCTAGTGCGACGTAGGTCCACAAAATATACTGCTATTCTTATTTAGGATCAAATTCTTTTTATACGTTTTGCTTTTTATTTAGGTTTAAAGAATTTATTCTCATAAAGACGTTACATTGTCACTTACATGAGAACATAACTATGTAACAGGTAGAAAACAGTTCGTGGTCACAAAAGCAAAACAAATTGAATGTGTCCCACTTAGAAATTTTTTTGAAAATCCGGAATTTTGAAACATCATTGATTTAATATAGGGAAAAAAAAACTTATTTTAAACAAAACAAAACTTCGAAATAGGTCTAAATTAAGTATAAATATCTCCTTGCTACAATAATATTTTTATGCAAAATTTATACCGGAATAATATTTGCTTTAGGAGGAATAAAGATTTTATAATTTAAAAGCAAGAATTTATTATCCTATGTCAATAAAAATGATAAACATAACTGCAAAATTACTACGAAATGCGATGCACCCGCCGTCTGAGTATGTGAGGAGTGAGATTTGTAATAGGGCTCTTAATAGCTTAAGTAATTAATGCATGATAAAAAATAAATAAGAAACAAATAAAAAATAAACATCAAATTATTTTATTAACATCTCCCTACAAATTATTAGATACTTTAGATTATTTGCTATGGTAACCGAGAGAAAGCGAAAATAGCAACAGGAATATTTTCGATTATAATTTAATTCTAATCTAACTGATCCTCCTACTCAAGCTGATCCTTCAGGATTAGATCACACAGTTAAAAGAAACTGTACTTAGAATAATAATAATAAGATTCTCAGAGTTCAAATAGACGATTATTTATAATAGATATACGACTGGCTCTAGTCATCTTCGAATCAAATGCTTAAACGAAATTCACAGCTGTTGTTCTTAAACATTTATTCCGATTACATATACCAAACATTATTTTTGTTAGGCTATTTCCATCATCATATATTGTCAATTCAAGCATCGACAAGGTTCGGTCGTTCTTGTAAAGAGGTGGCCCACGCAAACATACCAATTTCTATTACTTTTAGCAAATAATCTCAGCACTTCGTATCTTAAAGGAAGGCAAAATAATTTCACCTCTCTTCAATATGAACGATAAGGGTTGTTGTAAAAGGTCAGAATTGCCGGTAAAAATTAACCCAGAAATGTAGTTCCGCTCAAATATGATAATACGTTTTTAGTTACATCACAAACTGTTTTTTTCTTTTACATGTATGTGTAAAATGTCAAGGTTGAAAATCCATCGGGGAAATTTTACAGTTTTGTATAGTCTGACGTGCTGTTAATTGAACTGATGAGGACATTGGTATTACAATCCCACAACTCGCCAATCGGTTTATGTGATTGGCGAGTTGTGGGATTGTATTTAGTGCATCATTTACAATGTACCTGCAATATGACAATGGTGGGTTTCTCTACAGCCTACTTGCGTGCCGTTCTGCTAGCGGAGCGTTGGGCTCTGATGCGTTTAGTATCATCTTGGTATTGAACGCGTCAGGGTCGGCGCTTCGTTGCGGATCGGGGCGTGGGAGGGTTTGGGAGACCTATCATTACAGACTGAGGCATGCTGCGCACTCCCCTATTTTTTTCTTGGACACACGGGTTTTCGGTATCTAGCGTCTTGACGATTCATAAGTGTATTGTAATCATACCAGATATGAATAAATGAATTTTGACTTTGACTTTATGTAATGTACGTTATAAAATTACGATGCATCATACAAATTCTTAATAATCAATCTTATATTAAAATGAATATAACGATGAATTTAAGTAAATGAATGTAATTCAATAAACTCAACAGCGTAGAGTTTTAGCGCTTTCAGGCTGCGCTGCGTAAAGTAAGCAATGTTCCCTGAGGCAGGTCAATGGACGGGTGATACCTACCATCCTCTGTCATCATCTAGGGAAGGACTGTGTCCCAGCAGTGGGAACATTAAAGGGCAGGTAATGATGATGAATGAAATAAATGTATCAACCAAAATTACTGGTAGTGAATATAATCATCTTGAGGAGTCCATAGCATGATATCAGGTATAAATTTTTGATCTGAATTAGGTACTGTATGGTTTTTATTTCATAAAAAAAACGATGACACACATCTAGCTTCAATCAGTGTCGTTCTGCGAACTTATAATTATATTTATGAACATTCACAGTGTTAAGTGATATTAGTACGAAATAGGAATGGATATTGATTGCACCGCTTAAAATTAAATTCTGCACAATGCCGAGTGTTATTATGAAATAGCCTACATACGTCTTCAGTTCTGGCGGAGATTTTGTTATGTCATATTGCCAATTCACATACAATCGCGACCTTGTGACGCAAAAATATTAGACATTAGAAGTATGAATGGGTATCTCTCTTCTAATATATATAAATCTTGCGTACCCATAACGGCTTGACCGGTTTTTATGTTTTTTTTTGAGTCGTAGGGTCGTAGGCTATTTTTAACCCTACATGATAAGGGCACAACATTGTTTGCCTGCTGTCAAGCTCATTTATAGTAATATAAACCTCCATTAACTATATAGTAGACGACCGCCTTGGTCGAATGCTCAAATTGTTGGGTATTGGCCAAGAGGGTTCGAATCCTGGTAGGGGCAAACTTTGTGATGACCACAGATGTTTGTTCCCGAGTCATGGTTGTGTATATGTTTATGAGTATATTTTCAACATTTATATACATAATTATATTAAAAATATGTCCGTCATCTAGTATCCATAACACAAGGCTACTTACTTTGGGCTAGATGATAGGTGTGAGTGTAAAAATATTTATTTATTTATTTAACATTATTATATCTCAGTAATTTCTGACAATCTGTAAATTAGATTATCATAAGGGTGGTATATCAAAGTCCAAAACGCATGCCGTGACAGTCTTTAATTATAATGTGTACTCAAATTAAGGTTTCTAAGCAACTGCAAGCTGATAATGCTGATATACATGTTTTTATCTTAATAGTACATACATGTTTTTTTTTTTTTTCTGCCCATAAATTAATATATATATACTGTCTAAAACTAAAAAAACACCAAAGAAAAGAAAATCATTTATTTTCATACAACTTTTCGGGCAGCGTATTTCTATGACAATAGAGAAGTAAGTTATGACCCGTTTTTGAGCAAGTAAAAACTAACTTTCCAAAACCCCTAGTGACATTAGTTCGGGTAACCGGACTAATGCCGTATATGTGTACGTGTAGTGTATGTGTAGTATAAAACAGTTTCGTACAATTTCTAACAAAATTTTAAGAAATCCGCTCTAATGCCTAGTGAAAAAAGATAAAACTGGTGTAAATAGTGAAAGTCAATTATTATTATTATCATCGTCAATAATACTAAAAATAGGCGATAACCCACCACGCTGCTGGCCCAGTGCGGATAGGTACGTCAACGACTGCAGAGGCAGCCGGGACCAATGGCTTAACGAGCCTTGTGAAGCACGGAGGAACTCAATAAAAAAATTAATAAATAAGAATATTTTGGTCACCTATCCAATGATCAGCTTTAGCGAACATTGCTCAGTTTGCGCAATCGCAGGCCGAGCGCGCCAAGCCACTGCACTATCGAGCTGTGTGAAAGTATAAAGTGAATTATGTGTGTACTTAAATTTATTCTCTGTTTTAACCCTTGCTACGTTACTAGACGAATTCACTGCCTGCACAAGTCGATGACTGCAAAATTAATTAGCCCTTAGTTCGGTACTGGCGTTGAAGTACTTTCATAAGAATTCGTGTTTGAAGGGCATTAACGTGAACCCATAATTTGCTGTTAACTTTATGGGGTGAATTATTAAGACTGCTTTTTTACATAGTCATTAACCATGAATAAATAAGTGTGATTAACCGAAATTAGTAGCAGAAAATAATACTAATATTAAATTTTTGTTAGAATTATAGGTAAAGTAGTTGAATGCCGAATATAATATGGTTGACTGATATTTTCAGATGCAGACTACAATTAATGTTGGCACCACCCTCTAGTATATGCGGATGATGTTGTTGATTGTGTCCCGTAAGCTTAGGATAATAATAAATTAGAAAGAAAGGAACCATAACGAACATTTAGTCAGACTGCAGAACAAACAAACAAACAAAAACATCAAACAAAGTAACAATAACATGTTTAAAAACCGTCCCAGCTCAGCAAAAATTACTAGCTTCGCGAATAAAAATTGGCCGCTTATTTAGCATCCTTACCTAATATAATTACCACTTAAAAAACTTGATTAAAATTTCATCTCGATTCGATTATTCCTATGCGAATGTTTAACATTTACTAATCAATCAGAAAGTAGTGCTTGAGTGTACGGGGTAAGTAAAGTATCACGTTTAAAAACAAACAGCGTTTTGGGGACAGCAGTGTTTTACAAGCAAAAATATTTGCAAGCATATATGCTTGTTTGTTTGTGTTACATTGTAGCTTTGGTTTGATTTCATACACGTAGGGAGACGCAAAAACTACCGTTGTGAAGCACAGTTCTTGCATATTTGTTCAGAATACCGTGAATACCTCATTTTATGAGGAAAATTTAAACAAACTCTTGACTGAGTAAGCTCGCGATGGCGATCTCTAAAATTGGTACAGTCAACAGTAGTATAATACAGCAACAGCAGGTTGCCATACACTAAAAGCTATTATTTATATTATATTGTTTTTATAAAGAAAGGAAGTAAGGAAAAAGAAGATTCACCATATTTAAACACAAAAGATGGATTTAGATAGATTGAAAGTTATCCAAGCAAATAAAATAGTAAGCGCAAAAAAATCAAATAAATTATTACCAACCATTATAGGTTGTTTATATTGACAAAACTTATATGACGACGATCTGGCCTCATTTTTCCTATTAAAATTATATACCTTTTATCAGTAGCAAAATTGTTATTTTTATAAATTTGCAAAATTGTTATAAATTGTTATACATGACTTTCCCTTCGTGATAAAACATATCGGAAACCAATATTAGGCAAAATATCTTTCATTACAGTGATACCCACCAATAAACATTTTATATGATACTATTAATTTTATTATTTTAATTAAAATATTGTTTTTAATAAATACAAAAGGGATATAATACTTATCCTGCAATTAAAACAATAACAATAAGCCCAGCCTTACTGCCTATCATTCAATTTAGAAATATTTTTTTTCTCATATTGCATCTTTCCTGCCCACATATGAACTAATGAATTACTTATCTACATCTAAGCCGCATTAATTAAATCTGACTGTCATCATCAAAATACTAACAGATTCTTAAATTCAATTCTGACATAGATATATTAGCATTAGTCAACTCTCAAATCCGTGAAATATATCACCATTATAATGCCAAGAAGATTCTCAAGGAATCTTTTTGGTTGAATTCTTATCATAAAGCATTTTATTACGGGCTTTGTTGTGTGAAATAAATGCATTACGTCTGTCGTTTTGCATTCATTTCATATGTATTACCTTGATAAATTATTGTATAAAAGGAAAAACAAAAGGTTTGTATGGCAATTTGAATAATACTGAAAGTCATATCAAAAGGGATGATAGCTTGTTCGTGGCCATATAGATCGCGCTATATTTTGATGTTAATACACTCATAGTCACTAGTCAGTGCTTCAGATGCTATGCTATACGTCACTACTACAACCAGAGCCAAAATTACTTGAAGATATTCCATGTCTTCAAGTCATTTTGGCTCTGGTTGTAGTAGTGACGTATAGCGATTAGCGCGTTTGAATGTGTTGCGGTCGAGACAGCGTCCAGGAGGTTACTCACACCAAGATAATAATAATATACATACCTGCATTACAACATTCATAACCAAACCGACTTCGTGAGATAGAATATCTCACTAACGGGCAATAAGGGCAGGAAAGGGCTTATGAGACGAAAATTCTGTAATATTTCAAATATGCGTGCAAGCAAGAGAGCTAACGAATAATTAGTCTCCATTTAGTCGTGAAACTTATGATTTAATAGCTCCTTATGGAGAATGTAAGAGAAAACCTTGGTAATCTATTATGACCTTAATCTTGCATCCCTGACATTTTTTATAAAGATTTATTATGTGTGCTTAAATACATGTGACTGATTACAATATGCCATGAATTCGATACATACTCGTATAAGTTGGATGACTTATAACTGGAGATAGCTTAGCGAAAAGAACAGCTGTATTAAAAGCCTTCAAGAAATAAAATAAGAAATAAATAATATGGGTGAATTAAATATTATAAATAAATGCCTTATCATAAATAATACACTATCATTATAATTGCTGAGCTAAGGTGTTAATTCACCTCTGCCTACCCCTTTGGGAATAAATACATGGATGTGATTTATTAATGTAGGGAAAAGTTGTTAAGTTTGTGCAAAGTTACAAGTGCAAGTTGCACAAACTTAACATCATTTCCCTACATAAATAAATAATATCCGAAATTATGACAATTTCGGAAGAATCCTATTTGTCAAAAAAATATTGCTTCTTGGTAAACAGTAGTACTATTTGCGTCAGTCCAGATTCCTGAAGTATTTATTCTTATTGTCGAACAATATTAACAATTGGCAGACTTTAGTAAGTTTACAATGACCTTGCGAGGTCGTCTGAATTGTGATTCAATTCAATTCACTAAGTTATAATACACTAGATTAAACAAGTGTTTATTTTACGAAATCTCAGTTAATAGGTAAACATATATGTGCTTCAACTTTACACAGACGTAGTATAATAATTATAGTTTTCAGACAGACATCTTATTGTTCTAAGATAATCGTGGCTTCATAATTTGACTAAATAAACTATTTGTAATGGGCAATAAATTTCTACAGCTATGATGTGGGTTCGCTGACAGGTTGATATACGATTACCTAATATTTCATTCTTTAAATGTTGCACCATCGTTTTCTTGTGTTGTGTTGACTAGTTCTGCCACGCGATTTGTAATGTGATGGACTCAAAATGGCAAAAAAATGAGCGAAAATCCCTTCATCTGGAGACGCTTTTATTTATCGAGACACATCCACAGATGACACTTACTCGCGATTTGTGAGGAAGGGCCGTCTCCCAAAATTTGTTGTATTGGTTGGTTAATTGATTGGCTGACTATACGACGCTTATTCCTTATTATACAGATCCGCTAGATGTACTTTGGCCTGGATATATTTTATAAGGAATCCAGATTATCCGTCAGGTGGAATAAAGTCGTATATGAAAAAATAGATCAAATCCATAATTCCATGCATATACACGATAATCACAATTGCTTTCCTGTAAATAATTGGTGAGTCAGCAGCGACAATAAATATTTCGTTAAGTTGCCAGATTTGTATGAACATACTAACGTACAACAAGCTCAGAGTTCTATTGAAACTAGGGTACATTTCACATTCCGATGTTAATAGCATTCGTTATTTTAAAACAAATCGTGACGTAATTTTGGCGGCCACTAAAATCCACATTCATATCCTTTTAAATAACATTTAACATCACTACGGTAAATGCAACAACAGGCAGTTATCACCTCTTGTTTAAAGAAAAATTATCGACGTAAAAACTGATTGAAAATAAAAAAATATAGTTGAATTCTTGGAATCTTCATAGTGATTTACTTGAATGAGTTACGAATACCAACACAGTTTAACTGCAGTGTACATACATACATACATACATAATTCACGCCTATATCCCCGAAGGGGTAGGCAGAGGTGAACTAGCAACCACGCTTTGCCAATAATGCTAGGTCCCATGTAATAGGTGGCGAGCCTATTGCCATTTATCGGGCACAAAAGTCGCAGTACTTTGCTAGGTGGTAGGTATAAGAGGAACGCTGCTGCCCATTCCTCATCACTGGTTTATCCTTAGTCGCCTTGTACAACACCCACGGGAGAGATTTGGGGTGGTGACAATTGTATTCTACTCTGCCGTCACCACACGGCATTGTGAATGGGATAAAATATACACAAATACAACAAAAGTTTTAAAATATAGTATGCATGCTTAACTAAATAAAATTAGCTTTACTTGATTATCTGTCATTTATTACAAACAAAATTATCACTTGCGAAACGAAAATTGATTAGATGACACCAAGTTGTTAATTTATCGAAATAAAACTATATCAGACATATTATTTTCGTTAAGAATGAAAAAAACGCGTTTTGTTTCACCGGTAGGCAATAGGCATGCCGATTTTGGATGGAACGTGATTATCTGGTGAAATGTGAAACAGATCTTAATGCTGCCTGCCCTTTCGGGGATAAATAGGTATAATTTCTGTGTGTATTATGTTAGATCTAAGTTTTTATTAATTCCCCATAGATTTTGTAGGATTTTATATATATCCATTGTTGTTCTACTGGATCTTTGTAACTGTATTGTTTTTCAATAAAATCAATGTAACTGCATTTATAATTATCATGTTTGAATAAAATGTAAAAATATAACATTAAAATATCAGTGATTTCAGTTTTTGTTTTTTAATAACTTTGGCTTTGTAAAGTCTACGTCTGCCTCAGGTCACATTGGTTCCAGTTGTTCCGATTTGCAGAAGCGGTCAAATTATTGAGTCACGCATTTGCATTTATTGATTTGTGGAATAATTACGCAAATTTATGTAACATGAAGTTATTTCGGTAGCCCCTTTTGGAGCAGATTAAAGTGACCCAAATGGTTTGCACACGGAGATAACTGTTATTTATATTCCGCAAGGTTGTTTTATTAACCGGATAAGGTTCACTTTACTGCTCGGCGGTCGCTTATAATATAACACATATTTTGGTTTTCAACTAAGGACACACGGAGGCATGGGTATGTTCCGAGACAGAATTTTGTAATTTATGAGTTTTTAGGCACACTCTGTTATCAAGCCTCGATGTGTATAGGACTTTTCCTTTTTCATTTTCTTTTTCTTTTTAATAGGCTTTTCTTATTTCTTCAATTTTATCAAAGTTTCTTCTCCATACTTCACACAATTCGTCTTCATTAGTCTTTCTCTACTTCAACATCAATCACAATTCATATCCATATCTTTTTTAGTCAAGTGCATTTCATGCTGTCTTATAACATGTCCATACCTAAGCTAAACCTTAAGGGTTCCTTTTAACTTGGAAGATTGTCTTATTTCTTGAATATTATCAAAGTTTCTCCTCCCGTATAAAGCTCTCATATCACGTCTGTGTGACCTGAGCTTAAGTGTAATCAAAGTGGGGATTCATTTTTATGAAAGGAGCTTAGTTACGGTCCGATTGTTTTGATTTCAATAACAGCAAGCAAACAAGTCCGATTTTGTGCGATTAATGTCATCGTTTTATTTTGCTTTCATCATTGAGAGATATTTTTATTGTTATGTTTTTAATTTTAGATTTTCTTTATTAGTGGTGGTATGTATGAGTGGTGACGGCAGAGCAGAATACAATTGTCACCACCCCCATCTCTCCCGTGGGTGTCGTACAAG
Source organism: Cataclysta lemnata (assembly GCA_963931975.1). NCBI lineage: Eukaryota > Metazoa > Arthropoda > Insecta > Lepidoptera > Crambidae > Cataclysta > Cataclysta lemnata. Next base: position 8,064,279 of record OZ008343.1, read on the forward strand.
GCGACTAAGGGTAAAGACAGCAATGAGTAATGGGCAGCAGCATTTCTCTCATACCACCTAGCAATATAAATTTGTACTGCGATTTGCTGGGTTTTGGCCAAGAGGTCCCGGGTTCGAATCCTGGGCAAACTTTGTGATGACCACAAATGTTTGTCTCCGAGTCATGGTTGTGTATATGTTTATGTAGTATATTTTCAATATTTATATACATAATTATATTAAAAATATCTCCGTCATCTAGTATCCATAACACAAGTGCTTAGGCTACTTACTTTGGGCTAGATGATAGGTGTGAGTGTTTGTTTATTTATTTATTTAATTATTTAATATATGGCAATAGGCTCGCCACCTGTTACATGGGACCGAACATATAATTCACCTCTGCCTACCCCCTCGGGGATATAGGCGTGATTTATGTATTTATGTATGTATGTTACACATTAAGGTCTATAAAAGCTCAAAAACATATAAAACATTGTGTGTTCTAAATTAATGACTTCTGTTACAGAAAAGCAATTTATGTTGTATCCTTTTTAATTTTGAGAAATGATTTATTCTTGAATTTGTGCTCTATGAAACAGATTTATTCTCGAATTTGTGCTCTATGAAACAAAAAAAAATATCAAGCTGGTCATAATAAAATATCTGTGTAGTGTCACTTGTCTAAGACTGAGAATTCTCAACAATATCTGGGGAGTGCTTGTCACGAATATCCTTTATTTCGGCTTTTGTATTATTTATTTTCTCAAGGGGACTATTGGATGTATTGTAATTAACATATTGACGGAAATATAATGGTATTATATAATCTGAAGAAAAGTGTGGGGAAAACATGATTTTTATTTTATTTTAATAGCGGTATATTAAGGTGTTGAGATAAATTATATAGCCATATCATATAATCTGTTGTACTATTAAAAAAAATCCTTTTGTAAGATGCCATTATATACCGTAGAATAAATGGGAATAATCATCACAAACCCTATGGTATACGGAAAGTTTTTCATATTCGTGTACCGCAATATATCGTCGGTGAATAGGATGAATGTTGAGGCCAAATATACGCACGTAACGGGCTAGCGGATAGATAAATACGAAAAAAAAGCACAAAATGTTCATATTGGCAAGTGATAGATTTATTACTAAGCTAAATATAGTATTTAAGATACGACATGACGTGTATTAAAAATAAATCCCATTATTCTAATAGTGTCATGACACTTAAAAACTGGTCACGATGCTGTCCGATATCGTTGCAAAACTTTTCCACAAACTCTCCTCGTCTGAATTCAAATATAAAACGTAAAGAGAAATATTAATATATCTAATCGGGTTCTCGACGATGATTCAAAAATTTGTCACGGTCCCTCGAATTCCACTGTTTTTTTCCGCGTTTTAAATGCAAAAGTTTGAGAAGATTTTACTTTATAGCCGTGTTATAAACCTGTAACAAAATATCCGAGGTTGGTTGTAAACTTACCGTGAATAATTATTTCGCTACTGTCACAGTATGCTAACTTAAAGCAGTACATCAAGACAGGCGGCTCACTTACACACGCACACAACTTTGGTACAACAAGTATTCTAATAGGAAATCTGCTACCCATCAGGTATATCGGTTACTCTTACTAGCCCTTTACGACACCTGCGACAATTGTAGGTATTGTAATGTACTTTAAAGCTTGCAACACGTCAAGTTGTCCCAATTGTCACCACCCAAAATCTCATCTGCGGGTGTCACATAGGTGATGAAGGGTTAATACATTGTCACTGTTTATTTCGTTTACTAATTACTTTTTATTAATGGTTAACAAGGTGACACTGTGTTAACCCTTAATCGATACAGGGCATGGGCAGCAGCGGTGATGGTATAACATCACCGCTGCTAGATAGATCTAGTAATATACTGTGATTTATGTGCTCTAGTAATATACTGTGATTTATGTGCTCGATAGATGGAAATAAGCTCGGCCCGTATACATGGGACCTAACAAAATTAGCGAAAAGGGGTATTAATTCACTTCCGCCTACCCGGTCGAGGATAAATAGGCGAGATAATTTCAATAAAATGTATGTTAACTTGCCCACACAAAATAATTTGGCAATAATGTGTATTTCTTGTCATCGACACCCGTGTTCACCTGTATGTAGGTGACGTAAAAACAAAGTGAATAATCCGTTTAGGTCGTCAACTTTATTAATCGTGACTAGTGTCTAAAGCTGTGATAGATGATTGCCTATTTCCTATTGTAAGAGCTCGTACACATTATCAAGTTGGCAGCCTGTAAAATGTAATTAAAATTTCAAGTTTAAGCTGAATTAGGTTATAAATATATTGAAATAGAAGAAATATAGTTGTACGAATTTTACTTGTTTACATCACTGTATTTAGGCGAAGAGGTCCCGGGTTCGAATCCTGATAGGGGCAAATGTTAAACACAGACACTTGTTCTCGAGGCATGGTTGTTTATTTGTTTATGTGATATATTTTGAATATCTATATATAATTATCATGTCTATTGTAAATTTGTCCGTCATCTAGTATCCATAACACAAGTGCTAAATGCCCGTTTTCACCATCAATCTCTAAACAGTTCCCTAAGTAGGTATCCGCTAAGCAAAGTGATCCCCTCCCCTAATCCGCCCCTTTACTTAAATTCGTTTCCACCATGCTTTTTAGAGGTTGCCTAAGTATGTGACAGACTAGTGATGGCAAACACCGTTATTTCTATTAAAATAAACTTTTAGGTGGAATATTTTAATTAATTAACTAAAATACAATAAGTAAAAATATTGGAAACTATTTATAAAGTAAATTAAATCTTTAAATCATTTATTCCGTCTATTTTATACATTTTATAGCATATATGACTGTATGGCATAGTACCCAAGGAGGGTTGGTGTCAGGCAGGCGGCCGGCTGTAAAACCTAAGCCAAAACCTTGAGCAGTATGGATTGGAATGTTGTCATTCTAATCACTCTCTCCGTTCATGGGTCTCTCGACATGGTCCGTTCCGTCTCTTTTCTATACATTCATTCATCACTAGCACCTTTACGGTGGGATGGATGATATGAATCAAAAGGGAGTGGATGGCTTGATGACGTCTGACATATGAATGGAAGAGGAAACATACTGCGCCGACCCCAGATAGACTGGGAACAGGGCAGGAAGAAGAAGATATGACTGTATGGCATGTTCCTTGGTCCCATAGTAAATTCTCTATTACCTTTGTATTATAGACAACACAAACAACTGACAATAATCGATATAAACAAGGGTTATATATATATAACCCTTGTTTATATCGATTATTGTCAGTTCTTGTATGTAACTGTCACTTAATGATTAGGGGGCCGAAAATCGGCCCCCCAAGTCACCTTTGTGTTGGTGAAACGAAAAATTTCATCAAGGGCCACCTAAAATTAGGGGTCCCTTAAAATTTAGGTATTGATGGTGAAAACGGACATTAGTTACTTACTTTGAGCTAGATGATTGTAAGAAACATAAATTATTTGCCTTGTGGTAACGGCAGAGTAGAATACAATAGTCACCACCCCAAATCTCTTCCGTGGTTGGCGTACAAGACGATTAAGGATAAATCAGTGACGAGGAATGGGCAGCAGCGTTCTTCTTATACCACCTTGCAATATACTGCGACTTTTGTGCCCGATAAATGGCAATAGGCTCGCCCCACCTATTACATGGGACCTAACATAATTGGCGAAACGTGGGTGCTAGTTCACCTCTGCCTACCCCTTCGGGGATATAGGCGTGATTTATGTATGTATGTACGTATGTAAATTATTTACAAATATTAATTACTCTTTTATACAGTCGTTGCCGCCGCGTTGCGTGCTGACGACAAAGCAGTATAAATTTTTCACAATTCATCCCATTTTACGTTCCGGAAATGTGTAATATAAGGGATTTTCTAGACCCGTGCATGTCACACGGGCGTGAGTCAATCCAGATTAGCGTTTTCTAGTACTGTTACAAACAATAAGCAGGGGAAGGTGGCCCAGAGCGGGTATACTGCCTAAACCGATAAGTATAAAATCATTTCTAAATATAATATTCTCATCTCATTATAGTCCGACAACCTTCCTATGGTATGAGGGGCGGTGGCGGAGACGGGGCGCTCTGGATGTGGTGGGGTGGGTGATGCGGGGAGAAGGGATAACTCGCTCCTCTCCGCATCGCTAGCCCTCGCTTGCATCTAGAGTGCCCCGTCTCCGCTACCGTCTCATACCACAGGAGGGTCGCGCACGCACTTGTCGGACTATAGGAGGTAGTACATAATAAATCGTTTTATATACGAGAATAACCGGTTTAGGCAGTATGTCGGCTTTGGGACCCCATATCCTCTACCTATCTATCGAAAATGCGCAATTAAATGTTAATATATCAATATAATTTTAATAGCCTCGTAACTATTTATTACGGAATTAATGAAAGAAGATATATTTGTGACGATGGGGCTCCCTCTTCTATTGATTTGATAACTTTTCACATAAATAATGTACGCTACATAAACCATAAGGCAAAAATTCATACCGAGGAATGTTTCATGGATACCAAAACGAGGCATTGGCAACTACTTGGCCATAGAGATGGTGTAAGCGCACGCAACTCAATAAGCAGTTTCAAGAGATGTGGCTTAAGAACAACACAGCACTGTGCAAGAGATTGAGTTCTAAATCTAACCGGACGGTACGTACGCTAACACGATGCTAATGCGAAAATGTCTGGACCCGTTATCACTAGACTAAGCGCGGAGACAGAGCTACCAGGGGTTTAGTAGGTAATCACGGTGCTCACTACACACAGGTGAGTGTGTAGTGAGCACCCATATACCCCCGTACACCGTCCCATATACCCCCGTACACCGACCGGGATGGGAAAATTCGCATTTTGCCCTTCTCAAAATAAAAAAGGTTAGAACAGTGGCCAAAACTAAGGCCGTTTTCGTCTTTTACGTACTGTTTACGATCCAAACGTTGATTAGGTGCAAGTATAATGGATCGAAGATTGTATAGAGCAAATCGTACATGGATGAATCGATTATTATAGTCAGCCGTTTGAGAATAGTTCACCAGAGCTCCTAGGAGTCCTTAAAAATGTATGATATTCAAACATCGTTTCATTTTCGTTTCGTATGGTATGCAAGGGGTATTTGCGAGGGGTTTCGTACATACATAAATCAAAGCGTTTCACCATCATATATTGAGCCGACCCCAAATTAAAATTAATATTTACTTCTTTTTCCATTCTATCCTCTGTTACTTGACATCTAAACATTCACTTCGTTTTCTTTCATGTCGTTTCTCACACAAACCATCCATCTTTTCAGCGTTCTTCATAATATTATAATATGCAGTTGATATACCTACTTAATGCAAATGAAATATGAGACGTCGCGTAATATCCTCGAAATATCCAAGATCAAAATGATTAAGAGAATTAAAATAATATTCTAGGTTGTTGATCTAATACTATAATAAAAAAAAACAAAACACAAAGCATACGTGATATAATAAAAAAATTGTGTGAACAAACCTTTAAAACGAATTCGCCGATTTGATAGCGATTAAATGAAATATCCCATTAATAAATAACCTGGGCTATTTAACGGTTCGCGCTCGGGTCCCTGACCTCTGGTATAGAAATGAGGTGTAACTCTACCCCACCTACGTGCCACTTTAAATTTTATACTCAAGGCAGAAACGTCGCGACTCCCTTATTTATTAAAAATGACTAAAATTTAATTATACACATCTACACAGGAGATCTAGACGACCACGTTCTACCATCTACATTTAAATCTCCGTGTATTGAATCATTTGGCATATTTATGGTGGTAATTTCGAGTCGTTAAATGTGTCTAATAGTGTACAAGAAAAAGCTTGGGCTGTTTTTGCATTTGAATGTGATTTGGCGAATTAAGGTGAACGAATCTTAATTTGCATAGTTATTAAAATATTGACTTCTATTGCTTACTGGTAGGGAAATTATTCGCTTTTTATGTATTTTGTTGTTTGTTAGTTTTATGTAGGTGGTTTGGGAGTATCTACCCGTTGTTTATAACAATGATTGAAAAAAAATACTTAAATTTTTCGTTGTTGTATACTTTTGAGATCCGGACTCCGAATTTGTAGATCTGTGATTTTGTGTTATGACTTTATGAATGATAAAGTGCTATAATTCAAATAATGATATTAATGTGACTTATATCACATCTAGGGCACTTGTTAATAGCTAAACAAATGCATTTAGTTTACTCGCTTAGGTTAGGCTTCCTTTTAATTGTCGTAATATCTAAATATATTTATTTTTAACTTTTTACTTACATACGTATATAAAAATCACGCCTACTTAGCCCAACATTGCGCTGACTATATCTACAAGGGTAGTTAAATGAGTTTTGTCTGGATAGTTACCCTGAACCTTTTAAAATGGGAAACTGTTTAAATTTAAATGTGACGTGATTACCTTCAACATCACCAAGGCTTAGTTGGCAAATTGGCCATAGAATTTGATTTTATTCTTGAAGGTCACTGTTCAAACCTAACCAATCACTTTCCCCATAATACAATTAAGGGTATTGAAATTGAATTGGTAAATTTGAATGGGAGTAGTGGTCCACAAAATTGAGTCTGATTTGCGTTCGAGTTGAGTAATGGCTGGGCTGCCAACATCCAAAAGCAAAATCGAATTGTTGTGGTAAAACAAATAAATCAACTATAGGTAAGTGGAAATGATATCTATTTAAATTTGATATGGGAAGAAAAGAGAACATGACAAGTAATAAAATATAATAAATTGTTATACACCCGCATTTTTCGCACTACTGAGAACAAACTGCTTGAGTAAATAATGAAATCTGGTTTTAATTATTTTTAAGAAACACGATTGCCGGCCAGAGGTGGTTTAGAGTTATGCTTTTTCGCTCATTTATAAAATATGCGAATTGATTTGATGATTGATGAAATTTTTTTTTTATCATTAAGAATAAAATTAAGTTCAACAACTATTAGTGAGGCACAATTAAAAATAGTAATTTGAGATAAATAGCTATCTACTTATATCAATGGATCACAAACAAGTCTTTAGTGCTCTCAAAAAGAAAATAATATTCTTAGCAAAATGTAAATTTGGTGAACACATACCTATATCTTTGTTCATTAGGTTAGTATGACGATAAGTTAAAAAAGGCTTTTAGTTTTTAAGTCTTTCACTGATTATGATGACGCAATTATCCACCTAATGGCTAATTAAGACTTGAGAAGACAACTGGGACAGCTAAAAACTTGCTAATCTGTAACTTGACCGCAATCGTGCCTTAAGTCAGCTGAGTACAATATGTGACTTAGATTATTTAAAAAGGGACCATACCTTACTATATACGTTATAAACAAAATATATTTTAATTTAAGACATTTTATTTAGCCGTGTTGTGACGGCAGATCAGATAACAATTATTGTCACCACCCCATCACTCCCATGGGTGTCGTACAAGGCGACTAAGGGACAGCGATGAGTAATGGGCAGCAGCAATTTTCTCATACCACCTAGCAATATACTGCGATTCATGTGGAGATATAGGCCTGATATACGTATTTTAATTAAAATAATTAGATTTATATTTTGAATAACTCGCAAATAACAAGGTGGCGAGCCTATTGCCATTTATCGGGCACAAAAGTCGCAGTACTATTGCTCGGTGATATAAGAGGTTAAAAAGGAACGATGCTGCCCATTCCTCATCGCTGATTTATCCTTAGTCGCCTTGTACGACACCCACGGGAGAGATTTGGGGTGGTGACAATTGTATTCTACTCTGTCGTCACCACGCGGCTTAACAATCGTTTGATATTCATAAAAACAAAGTGTTCTTCAGTTCCCTTTTATTAAAGGCTGTAATTAGCTAATTGGATTGAATTTAATGGAACTTTCCTATTACGCTATTGTTGATGTAGTAATTATTTCTGCGTCACATTCATAATACATTGACAAGATAATTGGTCGTCGTAGTAAAACAGGCTTAGAGGTATAAATCGACAGCTCCAAATATGCCAATTATATTTACAACAGGCAATATAAGTGATGTCTTGTTATGTGTATTTAAATAATAATGGGAAAAAAATCCAACCGCTTTTTAACGATCCTATATTGGGAAATTAATATCATTATTGGAGTAGGATATCCTATAGTATAATTTTGTCAAATTTACATATTTTAAAACACCAAAAACTGTAAAAAGAACTAATACAAACAGCACTTATACCTAGACATTCAATATTTTTAACTTACATAAAATTAGATCAATTTATATTATACCAAATTAATCAAATCATAAAATTTGAACGACGTAAGTTGTTAAGTCCGCCAAATGTACATTTATCTATTAAAAGTTTAAATAAATAAATAGAAATTCAACAAGAGAATTTAACAGTTTGGTTATGGATGTCGAATTACTGTTTTTCTGTAAATAGCGATGACTTAATTGGAAAGGGTTTTTATTGCAAATAATAACGCATTCGTGTTATTAGTTATATTATATAAGGTTTAATGAAAAAACTCGTATTAGTTATGTCAGATACATTTTGATGTGCATTTTGGTGAGTTAAAGTGAAACGAACCTCATAAAAATATAACGATAATCTCACAGTGAACTCTTAAAAGAATTCTATTTCTTGTATCACATTTAGACGTTTCCCTGAATACATAATATTATGATACGTACGGTATGTGTGAACAGTGCTAATATGGCGCAGTATTTCTGGTATAAAATGTTTATATTGTTAGGATTCGAGAAATCGTAATAAAAGCACTTAACACATTCTCCTGAATGTTGTGTATGTCTTGAAGATTAAATTGCTTAACTCATGGTATGGCTTTATATATGGAAGAGAAAAATATTATATTATTTTCACTTAAGTCATTTCTGTGAATCCCTGATGGGTACCTAAAATTGGGATCCAAAGAAAATAGGTTACTATCAAAAATTTTAAAATCTTATAATATGTGGTGTGGTGACGGCAGAGTAGAATACAAATTGTCACCACCCCAAATCTCTTCCGTGGGTGTCGTACAAGGCGACTAAGGATAAATCAGTGGTGAGGAATGGGCAGCAGCGTTCTTCTTTTATCATCTAGCAATAGTACTGCGACTTTTGTGCCTGATAAATGGCAAGAGGCTCGCCACCTATTACATGGGATCTGAAATAATTGGCGAAACGTGGGTGCTAGTTCACCTCTGCCTACCCCTTCGGGGATATAGGCGTGATTTATGTATGTATGTATGTATAAAATGTAAGATATTGTTATTTTATATTTTTATTTGAACATTTTATAAATGTTAAAAAAAATAAAGTAATGTTTTCTTTTCCTGAGCTTTTTGTGAATGTTATATTTTTTTATAATTATGTATTCTTAGAAATTGCTTTAAAAACCAAATAAAATTTTATAAAACCTAAGGTTTTACTTTATAATTTTTGAATAAATTCCAAACTCCATCCTAACAAATATATAAAAAAAATAGAAAATATTTTTTTAGGCCAATATCAGAATATTGCCCTATTTATGAAAGCTTCCAAATTAAGTGCTTAGAGACAGCAAGTATTTTTTTGGAAAGCTCCACATTCAACCAGCGATTTAATATTTGTGTCTTAAAATAAATGACATTACTTAGTTGCAGTAAAACACTTTGTTGCGTTTCCTGTGCGAACCACACGCAAAGGATGGATCCATTAAAATTTAAATATGGCCGCCGCTCAGATTGTATCAAAAATCTCGTATCGTTCGTCCTTCATCTCGTATAAAAATTTACCATTCCAGCTTTTTGAATCTGCGATGTGCCCGCACGTTGATATCGGATGCATGTCCTTAAAAAAGACGCTAATTACGTAACGTGTTTTAATCTTATTTATTTAGTATAGTTGAATTAATATTAAGGCAAGACCTAAATTTATATGTGTTTGATTATTAAATCAATAGTTGATTTACACGTCAAAGTCTTAGCTTACCGGCCCATTTTCTTCATGCAAAAAAATAGTTTTTATGAACAATTTTTTTTTCAATCGACTTGTTCTTTACGAAAAATAAGTTAAAGTAAATGATCGATAACCCTCAGATCCTGAGAAATATTAACAAAATCACCTACTTATTTTATTTAATTAGAACAAAGGGAGAAGAGGAGATTTACAATTCGACTTTAGAATTAAATTATCCTACCACAGATTATCTTGCAGACTTTCACGAGTTTCAGCGGATACTAAAGAAGCTAAGCGTGGAATAAATAAATAAGTAACATAGACGCATGAACTGTGAAGTAAAAAGCTTAATTTTTAGGACCTGTTTCACAATCGACGGGTAAGTTCTGAATAGCTTACTTGGCAGTTCAATTGACATAAATTTCATATCACAACTGTCTAATGATCTGCCAAATACCTAAGCTATCCACAACTTACCCGTCGATTGTGAATCAGGCCCTTAATCTCGCATTTACTACAGGAAATGTAGCTACTTTCACCATAACATTCACCGAGTCAAAAACCGAACTCTCCACTCCGGAAAATAAGAAGTTGGTTTTGCAATTCAGTTTTAATTAATTATTGTGGGTTCGTTTGCCCTGTTTCGACGTAACCTAAAAAATAATAACATAATAACCTAAAAAAAAAACGTCATCGATTTATCGGAGTTTATTATGTTGACTGAAATTTTCTACCTCCCTTTTCGTGGAATGCTAAGCATATTAATCGTTTCCTTTTGTCCGCTAATATGTCACTAAAACCACAAAAGAATTATTAAGAGCTCTCAATAAGTGAATGATACTGAAAAGGATAAAGCAATCTTATCTCATTTTCTGATTAATATTATTAACGTCCGCGGTATTCGGCTTGCTTGTATCTGAGACGATTGATTTATGCTTCACCAATTTATTGGCAATGTAATCATATATTTTATCGCTCCCATTAGTTTCTGAATACAATATGTCAGACAGAAGTGTTGGAATATATTTCTGACAAAAGCCTTAATTATTACGTACGCTAGAAATATTTTAATAAACAGAATATAATGTCCTCCGATCTATGCTTGTAATTTGTTACAGTTATACAACAACATTAAAATCAGACCAAAATAAAAAAAGTCTTATAAGTTTTTATAATAATATAATGTTTCATCATAACATTAATTGGGATTTAGCACCTGTAGTCTCAAACACAATTGTCAGAACCATCTTAATGTCGAGGTTATTTTCTCTTATATTAATTTCTGTCATACTTCACTTAACAATCTATTCAATTTTGATTTACATCACCCATCATACTGGAAAGCTGCTAGGAATAAATGTGCTCAGAAAATTGATGGAATGGAATATTTTAGGAGGCTAATTAACGGAGAACAAGAGAATAATTCCAATCCATACTGCTAAAAGGTTTGGCGTAGGTTTTACAGCCAGCTGCTGGCCTTATACCAACTTTGTTACGGAATGCTTTTGTTGGTGGTTTACCTCCCACCATTCGGTCAAGTACCAAGTACAAGTAATTGTATATTAATTTGAAACTTAGAATGTATTACTTTGTTGTTTTTGAAGCGGAAGACTTTTATGGCCGCTTGAAAACAGCAAACTTGATCTCAAAACAAATATGCTCTTTGCAATGTGAAACGTAAGAAATTTCAACATAAAACATATTTAAATTCCAACAAACAAATGCAAAGAATAACGAATAATACAAAAAAAAAAATTGAAAGTTCATAAGTAAATGGAAGCTTTTTCTCGCTACGCCATAATGCAAAATGTATTCTGTAAACTATGACTAGGCTGTGTGACTTGTGTTAGATTATATAGGTATATGTTTATATGTTGACGGTATTATTGTATTATTTTCCGTATATTATGTTTGATTTGATTAGGATGAGACAATATTACCGCTTTAAAACACTCTTGGTAGTATAACATAATTAAAAAAATTATATCCAAATTACTGGACTGATGATTGAGTTTTCATATTCATAGATTGATGACTCAAATCAAAGGTGCTAGTTATCAGTTGAATAGGCTTTTGAACTATAGAAGAGCTTAGATATTAAATTTCTGTTCACCCATATGGCGATTAAAACTAGCAAGGATTGCTTGACTTACGTAATCGGAAGACGGTTCGCTGCTACGTCAGTGAGATGACAAAAACATAGTTGAGTAAGAATTTTACAAAATGTCGCTATCATATCGTTAAAATGATGTTTGTGTTCATAGTCTAAATTGTATTTGTAGATCTTATCAACAAACCATTTATTCCAGACTTGTTAATATTACCATAATAATTTTTAATGTCAGTGTGTTATTTCGTCCGGACTTTTTGTTACACAAAAAAATTAATATTTGACGGTATGATACCTAAATGTAAATTTGTGGCAAACTCAGGCTGTAAAACCTAAGCCAAAACTTTATGCAGTACGGATTGGATTGTTGTCATTCCAATCACTCTCTCCGTTCATCGGTCTCTCGACATGGTCCGTTCCGTCTCTTTTCTATACATTCATTTATCACTAGTACCTTTACGGTGTGATGGATTATATGAATCAAAAGGGAGTGGATGGCTTGATGACGTCTGAACGACATGAATGGAAGAGGAAACATACTGCGCCGATAGACTGGGAACAGGGCAGGGAGAAGAAGAATTATCTATTTACTTAGGATGCCTCAAAATAGTGATTGAGGCCGAAATGATCGCTTTAACGTGTCTGGTTATTATGAACGTCTTGGTCAATTGGTCTATAAAGACTCGCCCTACCATAATAGTTCTGCCTAGACCTTAATAACCACTGCCTTTGGAGCAGAAAAGCCACGATGGAATTAATCATGTAACAAGACAACCTGCTGAGCCACTGTGTCAATTTGCAATTTCTGCGCTTGTGCTGCTATTCTGCGGGCTTAAAATAAGAAATTGAATTTTAATTTTTTACATGACCTTAAGCTTTTTAAATTCACTTACAGACCGATGAAATTACAAATGGCGATTATTGCAATTTCCAGTTAGCGAGGTGAGCTCGACGTAGTTATTTTCTTGGACAACACCTTTTCAGGAGTAATGAGGCCCTTCCTGGAATAAAAAGTGTTCACGGCGTTATATTAATTACTGGTTTATATACCTAAATAATAAATGTAACACCCAATGAAAATAAATTACCCTCAAGCGGAAAAACTATTCTTTCCTAACATGAAAATTCTTATATATTTTAATAATATTATTATATCATGCATCTTTCAATTATATTATATTGCAAATATTACATGCTAGCTTTTTTTCTTAAAATAATTCACTCAAAATCCATTCCTCCGTCATACTACTCGCATGGGCCAATTTCTGACTCGGGCGCCTTATGAGGCTCTCCGCGGCGGTATATCTCCTCCGGGAGATGCTGTCCCCTCAGGGGGGACGCCGCTCGCCCGGGGTCCATCATCCTTTGCTCTTTGGAGTGTACGCTGTGCTGCTTACTCTTGGTGACACACGAGAGCAGTGTCCCAACTCTCCTCTGGGGTGTCGTCAAAGTGGAGAAAGCGAGATTGACCGGTGTATACCAATAATTAGCTCGGGGCATCCCAAAATGGTGATCCAATGAGGGTTGGTGTAAAGCAGGTGTAAAGCTCTCAACATGGTACTTCCCACCACTTTTCTATACGTTAATTCATCACTTGCATCTTTCCGTTGTGTTACTTGATATGGATCAAATGGAAGTGTGGATGCTTTGATGATGTCTGACCAATATGAATGGAAGAGGAAACGTACTGTGTCGGTAATGGCGATAATATTTTTTTTATTAAGTACATGTAACTAGTAGTTATATCCAATAAAAAAAATAGTTGACGCAGTATCAAAGAATTATAATGAATTTTGAAATCATCATCTAACTTAAGCATGTCATTCAACATAAAAGTATAAGCAAGCTAAAGTTCTCAGATAAACCATGCTGCTATACATATAAAAAAAATGTTCTTCGAAATCATTACGCTCCTGTAAAGGATTATACGTATTAAAAGTCACGACCACTATTGTACTGTCTTATTATATGTCCCTGATTATACATCTATTGATTGATAGTCATATCTGCTACACTTCGTACACATAAGTACTATCAATCAAAGAGGGCATTTCGGGTACTCAATCATTTATGAATTGGCAAAAACATACGTGGGCTGCTTGGATGTTCGGGACAACTTGAATCAACCATAAAGATGATATCGGTGCCGCTTTGAATATTAACATTCTATAACATTTTAATCCCGACTGCGTAACTGTATATCTAGTATCACCATATTGTCTAGTTTCTAGTTTAAAAAAAAAAACGTGGCGAAAAATATGATGAGGAGCTTAGCGCGCTGGACTGCGGTTTTGTAAACTAAGCAATGCTAGCTAAGGCCGGTTATTGGTTGTTGACCAATAATATATTATCTCAAGTTGTTTCGTGTTTAGGAAGTTAAGTTAAGCTGTTGGTTCCGGCTGCATCTGAAGTTGTTAATACCCACCGATCTGCACCGGACCAGCCTGGTGGGTTAAATCAAAAAAACTCTATATTCTTCCATTTTGCTTAGTAATCTTGTATTGTAATGTTGCTAGTTTTACATGTTGTGCCTTATTTACTACAATGATTTAAATATATCTTATTACCGGGTGTAATAACCAGCACGGGTTTGAGTAATCAACATCAAAAATACACGGGAGTTAAATCCCTTGTTTTATTTGAAATGTATATATAGTGCTAGTGCATATATGAAACAACATTATATAATATTAGTTGCGCCGGCGAACGTCGTTTTGCCCTTATCACCTAGGGGTATATCACTAGAGACTGTGACTTGAAATTTTTATATATTAGATTTTTCTCTATTTTTGTACATACATACATATTGTATACATAAATCACGCCCATATCCTCGAAGGGATAGGCAGAGGTGAATTAACACCCACGTTTTTTTTTGTATAATTTAATTTCTGAAACCTATTTATTAGTTAAGTTACAGAGATGTTATACATTGACAAAATTTGCCCCGAGTTCCAAATAACGTCGTGTACATAAAAAACCAAAAATTATTATAATCACTATTTTCTATATGGTAGCCATGGTCAGACATAACTGTGCGTAGTATTGCTTCGGAGTAACTATAACTTGTCCAAGCTATCTAAATTTACAAGCCAAGTTTTATTAGGTTTCAGAGTTGTTCATATTCAACCTTCTATACAGGCCTGGGAGCGAACAAATAACGTAGAATAGGGCAGCCCCGACTCATCCCATGGGTGTCGTAAAAGTCGACTGAGGGAGATTGCCCGGTGTAGACCAATAAGCACTTTGGGGCACCCGAATGGTGGAGGGCAAAACACCAACAACAGCATACCCAAAGAGGGTTGGTGTCAGGCAGGCGGCCGGCCGTAATACCTAAGCCAAAACCTTGACCAGTATGGATTGGAATGTTGTCATTCCAATCACTCTCACCGTTCATCGGTCTCTCGACATGGTCCGTTCCGTCTCTTATATATACATTCATTCATCACTAGCACCTTTACGATGTGATGGATGATATGAATCAATGAATCATATGAATGAATGGAATGGAAGAGGAAACATACTGCGCCGAAGAAGAAGAAGAGTTGTTCATATTCAATATAAAGTTCACGTACGTAGCGTAATAATATATTTTTCATCCCACCATCTCGGAAAAAGCGTTTTTGTCTTCGTTTTTATCCTCTAGAGGATAAAGTAAATTTGAATTTAGAACATCGCGTGGAAATGCATTATGTTTGTGAATACAAAACATAATTTTTTAATTTGTTTTTAATTCTCCCTGTTTTTTTAGGGAAGGCCCAGGTCTAGCCCATACAGCCATGTCTTTAGTATATTTATTTCATATTAATATGAATAAATGAGCGAGTGAAATGTATGTATGAATTTATTTTTACATTAAAATATGGGTGTCACACATTTTATCGCATCTAGGGAGTGCTTGACGCGAATTGAATGATATCAGAGTTCATGATGGCGACTGATGAGGTAGTGAAAACCACTTCAAAATTCTCAACGTCAAACACATCACAAGACTTATTTTCAATGATTCTGCATAATTTCACATCATCCCGGATGCTTGTACATCAAAACAACACCACTTTCACTTCACAGTCTGCACAAAATCCACTTTGAAAAACATCATTAAACCTATTGGACCTCTATATCTATGTGTCGAATTTATTAAGCAACCTTTTTAATTTATTAAAAATTCAGATTCAGAACCTTGGTGTACTTTTTTTTATTAATTTGCTTTGCGCGTGCGCGTCTGGGTGGATATTGTGGGTGCGTATGGGTAGATGTTGTGTGTGTGGCTGGGTGGATGTTGTGTGTGTGTGTGTGTGTATTATTTTTCACCTTGTGCTCTTTTGATTATCTCGCTAACGCTCAGAATCCTTCGCTAGCTCGGTCATAAAAATAGAGCACGTGGTTAAAAAGCAACTTTGCACTCACGTATAACATATATCTAATAATGTGAACAAATACCAAAGGTCCAAAAGTCTCTAATAAAATAGGTTTAGGTAATTTAATATTTCTTACACTCAGACCTAACCCAAAGTCACATTAAGCACTTGTGTTTTGGATACTAGATGCCGGATAAGTTTTAATATCCTCCCATAATTTATAATCTAATTTATATTAAAAATCTCGTGCCACAGTGTTTGTTATCGAACTTCCCGGAACGTCTTTTATGTTTTTTTTGTGTATATATGGTAGGTCTAAGAATAGGGCGTAGGCTATTTCTTATACCCCTAGGTGATAAGGGCAAAACAACGTTTTCGGGGCAGATAGTAATACATATATAAATATTAAAATAATAATAATAGATAATATGATCCAAAATCTGTTTTTTAGTAGTCATTGCTTTCTACTATGTATTGGTAATGTGGTAAGCGGTAAACGTCCATGGGGCATTGTAAACAGAGCTTAAAATATATATCTATCAATTATCGCTACTCACACATTTGAGATCTAAAATAACAGAGGACACATTTTTAAAAACAGGTCTTCATGTCCTTCTAAGAAGCGTGACTGTTGTCACAAAGTTATTTTGGACCTAAAATGTATCTTCTTATTAGTTAATAGGGTGTCCCATGTTATCTTACATTCATTCATTACGCTAAAGCAGTGCATGGGTATTTTTATAATAAACAGCTTTTATGGTTTCAGCTTGCGGGTAATAGTTGCTTAGCATTGTCAATATAAATACACGCATTTTAAATTCGTTAAAGTTCTTTATACAAATGTAATTATGCAGGTATAGGTAGAGGTCAGTAATTGTTTTCGGCTCCATGTAATTAATAGTGGGTACCATTTACAAGAATACAATTTGGAGTTGTTTCTTTCGAATTTAAGAGGTTACCTAGCAAAATCACGCATAACAGCATCCGCGGTTAGTTGATGTAATCTGTAGTATTCCAGTAAAAGTCATTAAACATTTTATATTTGTTAACATAGATGTACCTGAAGACAAATTATAAAATATCTAATGGTGTGATAATAAAAATACTTTTCATCCCACCATCTCGGAAAAAGCGTTTTTGCTCTTCGATATCTGAGTGCAAAAGCCGTTTTTATCCTTTAGAGGTTAAAGTAAATTTGAATTTAGAAAATCGTGTGCAATGAGTTTGTGAATTCAAAACATCATTAAACCTATTTATTTCTACCTCCATGGTGCCGAAATTGTCATGCAACCTATTTTAATTTGTTAAAAACTCAGACTCGGAACCTTCTTGGTGTACTTTTTTTGTAATTTGCTTTGCGCGCGCCATTTTCTTTTCACGTCACAAATTTGTTAAAATCTTAAAATAAAATCTTGCTTTAAACATTTTGATCGTCTACAACGCTTGCTGGATGCTTGAGTCAAGCATTTAAAAGCTTTTTAGGTCTGTTTGATTTGTTTACGCTAGCAACTTAACAAAAACATACAGAAAATCAACGTGCTTGGCTCAAGCTGATTGACCGTCTCGGAACTCCATTAGGGACGGTAATTTTTATTAGGGACTTACAGGTGTGTTTGGTTGAATGTTGCGGGTGTGGCTGGGTGGATGGGTGGCTGTTGGAGGTGTGTCTGGGTGAATGGGTGTTTTGAGGGTGTGTCTAGGTGAATGGGTGTTTTGTTGGTGTGTCTGGGTGAATGGGTTTTTGTGGGTGTGTCTGAATGGATGGGTGAGTATTTTGGGTGTTTCTGAGTGATTGGGTTTTTTTTGGGTGTGATTAGGTGTTTTGTGGGTGTTTCTGGGTGATTGAGTGTTTTTTGGGTGTGATTGGGTGTTTTGTGGGTGTTTCTGGGTTAATCGGTGTTTTGTGCGAAAAATTATGATCTTCCTTCCCGCCTCAAGATCATAATTTTTCGAAATTCTTTTTCTAACCACTAAAATCTTTATAGAATTCTGCTTCGTAAATTTACCTATATTTAATTTTTGAAAAGCAGTCTCTAATTCTACATTTTATTATTGATGAGCGACTTCAACTGAGGCAGGGAAACATGCGAATAGCCGGCACATGCGCCCAACAAACAAACAAAACTGTATTGTTCCAAATGCTCGGTGCGCTCTTAAGAAGCGATTCACTCTCATTACTTTTTAGCTCACATGCTCTTCACATCTTCTCATACCATACTACATAGGTACCATACTACGAGAGCCGCCTTATTTTCAGCTTTACTACTGCAACGGGTGGTTTTCTCATTTTATGCCTTATCTGGCCTATCCTTGTAACTCCACTCTTTCACCATAACATCCTCATATTTGCTGATCGCAATCATCTTTGTTCCGTCTTCCCATGGGTTCCGCAATTGGATACATAGTACAGAATAGCCCTGTGAAAATGCCCAACTATGGCCAATTAATACTTTATATAGAAAAAATATGTTTTATACAATTCCGCCTACACTACCTCTCTAGCCCGCAAATGCAGAAACGCTACTCAAATTTTAGCACTGCTTAAAAGTTAAGTGGACAATGCTTGTCAATTTTGACAATGTTTAAATGTTAAGCAGGACTTAAACTTCGTATTCGGTGGTAGGAGATATGACACCCAGTTAAATTGAAGTGTTTTTTTGTCCCAATCTATATAACTGACATAAATCAAACTTGGCAAAATATTGATGTGATCTGTAAATAAATATTCCGACGGCAGAATAGTATAGAACATATAAACATATTTCATTTATTAACTGGTCTTGTTAAAATAAAATCGAGAAAGGTGTCGAAAAGTAAGTTCCGTTATTCAGTAAGTCTGACACTATAGCAATTTTATCCTGTTAAAACAAAGCACACAAGTGATTTATTATGTGGTCAAGAGATAAGAAAAAGTAATTTAGGTAACGGTGAAGCTTACCTTGTAGGGCGGAACTATGCAACCTCCATCACAATTAGTATGAACGGTTGTGTGTGTAGAACTATGCGACAGTTAACAAGTCTTCGTCACGTTCCAAGATGTTAGATATCAAGTTACCTTCTAGATCTTTCTGATAAAATGTTCGCCATATTACCCGTTATTACTGCACAAATATTTACATCTATATATTGTTCTTTATAATTTCAGTGATATGTGAAAAAAGTAAACATATATAAGAACATATAAGATAAGAACTAGTAAGCAACAAGTTCGGTCACAATAGCGGACAACACAACATTAGCAAGTTCTCTTGTATTTGCACTGCACATTCAAAATTAAAATATTCTTAAGTACCTATCTAAGAATAAGGTACCTATTTCGCTTTTAATTTTCTATTTTTAAATAACTTGCTTTTGTCAGCATTAGTGGTCTTAAACTTGAAACCTAATAATTCAACTGGCTTAAATATTGAACCAAAATAATAATTACTTCATTATTTCTACTACATTGTTTAATTTGATAGGATATTATTATTATATAGGATTAATATATGTATACTAAAGTCACGGAAAAAATAGGATTAATATTGTAACTAAGAAGAGAAGAGCGTAAGTAGCTTTTTAAATAGAATATGACGTATCGTATAGCGTAGCCGACACGAATCATGCTATAGAACCCCGTGGGTCCCACTTTGTAATAACATAGGTACTGCACATCTTAGTTCTATGGTTAATGAGATGGATCTGCGGAGTGACAAAAATGGATAAAATATGGAATGAGACGTAATAGGGAGTCTGGAAGTGGCGCCAGTGACAGAGAATATGAAATGGAGCCGTTTAGCTTGTTATGAGACGGGATGCTATGAATGTGAGTAAAAACAGTTCGGGACATGAATGTTGATTGATGTCGAAGTAGAGAAAGACCACTGAAAAGATGGATGGATTGTGTGACGACTGACAGAAGAGAATGAAAAAAGGGAACATACTGCGCCGACCCCAAATAGGGTGGGATATGGGCAGGGCGATGATGACATATTTTCTATGGTTATGTAAATCGTACCAATCAGTATTCAGCTTTTCAAATACGCTGCGAAGTTCTGGTTACCCAACCAGTACTTCGGTAACCGTGTTGTTAAAAGTTTTCCTTTATGTCGTGTGATGGACTCCGCTACTGAATTTCAAAGTTTTGAATTTTTACGCGTGTTACTTCTAAAGTGTACGAGTGCGAAATACATAAATTTGAAAGTATGCCGTAGCATTGACATGCTCAAGGTTTTTTTTTATACATACATACATAAATCACGCCTACATCCCCGAAGAGGTAGGCAGAGGTGAACTAGCACCCACGTTTCGCCAATTATGTTAGGTCTCATGTAATAGGTAGCGAGCCTATTGCCATAAAAGTCGCAGTACAAAGTGGTATAAGAGGAACGCTGCTGGCCATTCCTCATCACTGATTTATCTGGGAGAGGGACTGATTTAACTTGAAGAGATTTGAGAGGAGTGGTGACAATTGTATTCTACTCTGAAAAAAAACCGTGTGGTGACGCCACACGGTTTTTTTATCACAATCCTAAAATACCCAAAAAAAAAACAATCACAAAGAAACCTATCAGATTAGTTCAGAATATAAGGCAAAAGCAAACAGTCATTGATATTGAAAAATAAGTCATGAAATAATTGAAAAAAATGTGCTGATGCAGGAGTTGCGTAATGGATAATCTGCCTTGCCTGTAGGTATATAATTTATCGTTAGTATAATGATACAAAATGTAATACAAACAAAAAATTCAAAAAATATATAATATAAAGGAGCGATGGCGGAGTGGTATATCGCAAGAGCTTCTCCGTGCTTCCCAAGGCACGTTAAGACGTTGATCCTGGCTGCATTTGCATACGTTAAAAGCGACCAATCCGCACTATATTCTTTCATCCATAGAAGGCCGAAAGGTTCAAGATTCGGACTGAAAATATACATAACTATTGGACGCCCGCGGCTTCGCTCGCGCCAATGTCGGTTATTATACAGTGTGGAAAGAAAGCATGTGCCCTGGAGGGAAAGTACCTTAAATCTTTAAAATAGCTCAAAATCCTGAAAGAAAACATTCCTTTTATTTTAAAAAGAAACATAACTGCTTTCACAGATTTCTCAAAAAGATTACCTGAACCGGGAATCGAACCCGATAAACAATAAAAAAAAATCCTCTCGCCATTTTAGTTTACTGATCGATGTAGTCGATGTTATCTAACGATAATTTGTCTCTGAGGAACATAATAGATATGGTCTTTTAAATAAAAAAAAATATGAAATCTGAAGTTTATATTACTTTAACTCTTGAATGCTCTCAATCCTTAGAAGAATTTATTTTATTAGAATTGAGAGATGCATAAACTAATATGGATGAATAATATCACCTAGCAACAGACTAATAAATTCCATATCGAAAATGCGCACGGCCTGTAGCCAAGTGGCAATCGTTTCATAACGATAACGTGTCGAAGTTCGTCACGATCGGCCATATTACTTTGGTATCTACAGCGTCTTAGCTTGCGCTACCAAAATAACTGGGAACTTACGAAGACGATTTTGGTCACGTGATTTCATGACGACTTACGTCCAAATCCCATACATTTTGCTATAACGAACTTCGTTATCTTTGTCGGTATGTTACTTTGTCTAGGCCCCCAGATTACGATGTGGCCTTCGTTCAAATGTTTTCTTAATTAAACCTCCGACATTTACTCAGTTTTTCACCATTCGCGCCATAACTTTTCTCGACGGTATTTGTGTATTCGGATACCTTTCACCATACCAATGAATAGCTAAATTGTAGTTTGATATCATTGTAGTTTGAAATGTATGCTTCTATTAGATCTAATTGCTCTTGATACGCTAATATTTTAATATATTAATTAATAATACGAAATACTTGCGGCCGTGTGGTAACGGCAGAGCAGAATACAATTGTCACCACCCGCATCTCTCCCGTGGGTGTCGTACAAGGCGACTAAGGGTAAAGACAGCAATGAGTAATGGGCAGCAGCATTTCTCTCATATCACCGAGCAATATAAATTTATACTGCGATTTATGTGCTCGATATATGGCAATAGGCTTGCCACCTGTTACATGGGACCGAACATAATTGGCGAAAAGTGGGTGTTAATTCACCTCTGCCTACCCCTTCGGGGATATAGGCGTGATTTATGTATGTATGTATGTACGAAATACTTATTACGAAATGGTAGCAAAACAAAACGTTCAAATTTTAAAATAGCGTTCAAATGCTCCACCGTTAACAAATTAAGCGTTCCATTTCCAAACTTTCTTTTTTCAATTCCAATTACCAACAAGAATCGCGAGCTGCAATAGAAAAATAAAGGATTTGGATTCGAGAATAAAATAAATGTTAGATATCATAATGTTTTTTCTTTCTAAGACCCTATGTTTATTAGAGAGATTTTATCGCTAACATCGACTGCATTGATTAGTAAAATAAAATAGCGAGGATTAATTTTTTTAATTTTTTAGTTGGTTCGATTCCTGGTTTGGGTAAGCGTTTTGAGAAATCTGTGAATGCAGTTGTTTCTTTTTAAAAATAAAGGAATGTTTTCTTTCACCAAATTGAGCTATTTTAAAGATTTAAGATACTTTCCCTCCAGTGCCCATGCTTTCTTTCCACACTGTATTATAGCCTTCCTTGTTATTTTGTGTTCGATAGTCCATTTATCAAGAATTCAATATGAGTCAATAGTTCCTGTTGAAAATATACTATTAAATTATCTGGCAAATGTTGTTTTACCCTTATCACCTAGAGGCATAAATACAGAGAAATATGAATTTTAAATTTTGAAATATTTTGGGTAGGTCAATCCGTTTCGGAGGAGTTCGTTAACAAATTCACACACGCTACTCAAAATTTGAGTCCTGCTTCACATTTAATTTTTTATTGTTAAATTGACGTTTTTCCATACAAATTGTGACAGGTATTGTCCACCTAACTTTATAAGCAGTGCTCATAATTTAAGGACCGTTTCTGTATTCGGGCAATTAACTTCATAAGCATATAAGGGGCATTCGGGGGACTGTGCAAAGATTTTTGATAGGTATTAAATATTCACGGACTGTATTAAATTTAGTTTAAGGATAAATCAGCGATGAGGAATGGGCAGCAGCGTTCCTCTTATACCACCTAGAAATAGCAATGTACTGCGACTTTTGTGCCCGATAAATGGCAATAGGCTCGCCACCTATTACATGGGACCTTACCTTATAATTACTTACTTTATAATTGGTGAAACGTGGGTGCTAGTTCACCTCTACCCCTTCGGGGATATAGGATCTGATTTATGTATGTATGTATTTAATTCAAGAAATTTTATTATTACAACTACAAGAAAATATCTCGCATATTAATTCACAAAAGTTACTAAACAAACCCGATGTTACGAAACACCACGTAGTTAGTGGTCTGAGATAAATTGTGAGATAAATTTGAGTACTCAAAACTTTGTTTAACTCTAATTAGCAACTTTAAAACTATAAATAAATATAGTTCCTAAAAAATACTGTAATGTAACTTAAGCACAACCGTAGTTTCCTTATATGTATTTGCATATTAACATTAGGTAATACAGCTTAAAGAGGAGCTCGCTACCGCAGTGGCATAGTGCGCTTGGCCTGCGGTTGCGTAAACAAAGCAATATTCGCTAGGCCAGTCATTGGATGGGTGACCAAAAATGTATTATCTCGAGTTTCTCCGTGTTTCGGAAGGCACGTTAAGCTGGTGGTCCCGGCTGCATCTGCAGTCTTTAATACCCACCAACCCGCACTGGGCCAGCGTGGTGTGTTATGGCCCAATCTCCCTATATTCTTCCATCCATAGGCAAGGCCCTTCCCCCAGCAGTGGGGACGTTAAAGATCTAGTGATGATGATGATGAATATAGCTTAATTAAGATCTGCCAAAATGTAGGCTAGTTGATTTTTTTTAACATAAAATTTATAAAACATAGTAAAATTTTTATTGCAAATATTTGTAGCTCTATTATTTCACTGGGTGTGGTTACTTAATAATCTCTGTGGGCTACTTATGCTATCAACCCCCTAATACAGAAACGCTACTCATAGTTTGAGTCCTGCTTAACATTTAAGTATTGTTGTAATTGAAGTTTTTCCATACAAATTCTGACAGGTATTGTCCACTTAACTTGATCAACAGTACTCAAAATTTGATTAACGTTTCTGTATTCGGAGGTAAGTGTTATAATTACAATGAGGAGTAGGCGGCAGCGTCTCTGGAGCACCATCACCTAGCAATCTTTGCGATTTGCTTGCACTGGTAGTAGGTAGTAGGCCCAAGTATACACGTCACATATTACAACATGGGACCATAATTAATGAAATGGATTGTGTGAAAGAGGATATGACCAAGAGGAGAGTAGTTCATACTCAACTTATGTCTGATAGAGGAGAGAAGAAGAGGAAGTCATGTTGTGTCTACCTTACTTTATTAAAATATAACCGGCAGTTTTTGACAATTCTTCCATACAGACAAATATAAAAAACTACATACATATGTCACGCCTTTCTCCCACAGGGGTAGGCAGTGATCACTTCTTTCCATTTGCTACGATCCTTACATACTTCTTTCGCTTCATCCAATCTCATCAATCTCTTCATGCATGCCCGTCGGTTTCGGGTACTCTTGACCTGGCCCTTTTTTAATATACTTTCAATTTGATTATGAAAGATCCGCCTAGGCCTTCCCTTGCCCATTTCTGCATTCACTTTCACCATGTAAATCCTTTTCGTCATTCTCCTTTCATCCATTCTTTTGACGTGACCAAATCATGCGAGCATCCCTTTCTTAATCCTTGTCATTACATCTTCTTTCAAACCACACCTAGAAAGGATTGATTGTATAACAATGTGATAAGAGAACTTATCACACTGTTATACAATCAATCGCTCAGCCTTACCCCAGCCATGCTCCTTAGCGCTCTCATTTCTACTGCATTTATTCTACTTTCATGCTTCTTCTCCCATACCCAACTTTCACTTCCATACATTAATGTCGGGACCAGCACTCCATTATAAACAGCCATACAAGCCTTTGTGGAGACGCTTTGGCTGTTCATAAAAGTGTGTAAAGCCCCGTTTACCATATTCCCAGCTTTCACCCGCTTTTCAATATCACTATCACACTTTCCATCTCTCGTAAATACAGATCCCAAATACACAAACTCTTTCACTTGTTCAACATTCTCACCCGCAATCCTAATTAACACTTCGCCATTTGTTCATCCCTTTCAATAACCATGACCTTTGTCTTGCTTACATTTACTTTCATACGTTTTTCTGTCAAAGCTTCATGCATGACTGTTACCATCTTCTGAAAATCTGTTTCTGATGACGCTAATATAACCTGGTCATCAGCGTACAGCAGGCATTTGATTAGTAACTCGTTCATTCTTAATCCACATTCAAATTCTTTCAGTCGGGTCAGACAGTTGTCCATGTCCAGTTGAACAGCCAGCATCAAAAACTGACGGGTAAATAATAATCATCTGTTTATGTGTTGGTGGCAACCAGCCTTACTGCCGCACTCAGAGACGTCAAATAACGGTAACGAGTACTTATTATCAAAAAATGACAATTCAAAAATAATCGCTATTCTTGACGGGTCTATGGTCTAGATTTGAATGAAAATTTTTGACAATTAATACTCATTAAAGTTAATTGACGTCTCTGAGTGCGGCAGTTAGTGCGGCAGTTAGAGTAGAATAAGGGCAAGTAAACATACTTTTTTTTATTATTATTAGTAGGTATACTGCTAGCACTAGAAATATTATAACGTCGATGGTATGATGACAGTACAGTATAGTATGTACACATAATTGTACTATAATCACGTTATTTTTTTTATATTAATTGTCTCTAAATGTCAGATATCTTTTTTTATATATTCGCAGGCATTGTCTTTAATAGCTATTAAATCATGCTTTACATAATTCCTTAATAAAATTACCATATACGTCTTCATTAGATAGGTAATCGGAATTATCTTTAAAATATTACATAATATTCATCTAATTAAAATACATTTTAATGTGAGTAAAATATGGCTTTAGTGTCTTACGTGTCTAATTACAACACGGAAGACTGTGAGAAGATTTTTAGCGTACTATTTAATCAAGAAAACAATGCACAGTTTATTATACAATATTATGCTTATATATATGAAAAGGTTATTTATAATTATATTGTCTATCTAGTTATTTAAAAAAACGGTTAACGATAACTTAAAAAGGATAATTTCATAAAGATGCTGGGCATCCTCGATTTATGAGTTGACGCCTTATATTTTGATACAGCAAATGAGCTATATGAGAATAACGCCTAATTTGAGTAGGATCAAAGAAGAGGCTTTGTATTGGTTACAAAGAGATTTTCATGTTTTACTGAAATGCACTCAAACTACAGACTGACACAATGTTGTAGACCAATAATCATCTTGAGGGATCCGAATGGTAAAGGAAAACCAACAACAGCATACATAAAAAGCAAGCGGCATCTTTATAAAGCAGTATGAGTTCAAATGGTTGTCATCCCAATTACTCCAAAATCTCTTAGGTATAGCGGTTATTCTTTCTACATAAAATCTCTTATTGTGGTTATTTACCATTTTGTAGAGTAAATTCAATGGAATAGCTCGATACCACAGAAAATGAAACCATACAAACCAATAGGAGCACCCGAATGGTGGAGGCCAAACCACCGACAACAGCATACCCAAAGAGGGTTGGTGTCAGGCAGGCGGCCGGCCGTAATATCTAAGCCAAAACCTTGACCAGTATGGATTGGAATGTTGTCATTGCAATCACTCTCTCCGTTCATCGGTCTCTCGACATGGTCCGTTCCGTATCTTTTCTATACATTCATTTATCACTAGCACCTTTACGGTGTGATGGATGATATGAATTAAAAGGGAATGAATGGCTTCATGATGTCTAACCGATATGAATGGAAGAGGAAACATACTGCGCCGGCCCCAGATAGGCTGGGAACAGGGCAGCGGGAAGAAGAAGAGTAGCAGAATTTTTCTAGCTCCAAAGTTAAATGTTGCTTTATGGGGGCAAACATGTCCTTGCAACATAGTGAATAGTGATCGGTAGTCTTGCACATATTTGTTTGTACTTATAAATGGGTTTGACCGAGTTCTTGTTTTTACGAGCAATTAACAAATAGGCATTTAAATAAAATATCAAGATAATAATGCTTTATGATTTATTAGATAAATTATGAGTATAGGTAATAATTCATTTAAATAAAAATAATGATCACATCACACAGATTCTATATACAATATTTACATTTATTTCAATTAATATGACATATTATTATAATTATATTACAACCTATAAAACTCGATAATAGAATCATTATCTTCCTGTTCTCCAGGAATGTCTTCAACTGTAATTATTTTCTCCACATTTTCATTGAATGTTACAACTGATTTCCGCCTGGCCCTAGTCTTCTTTTCTCCAAATTCGTCTTCGTCATCAGAATTTTCCCCATCTTTTAATTTATCTTGAATGATAATTGGCGCAACCATGGTGTCGGGTATTGAAACAACTGTTTCAGGGTTGATTGCCATAACAGATGGTTTAACTGTGACTTCCTCTCTAGGTGCATTTAACATTTCTTGTAGTCGCTTTTCACTTCTTTTCAATTCATCTATATTTAACCTTGGCTTCGTAGTTGCCTCTGCCACTGTCTGTTTATCTATATCATCACTAACGACACTTGGATTAATTGAAGTATCACTATCTCTAAACTGGCTGTAGGGTCGACTCCATTTCCTAGAAATATAAACAATTTTGATTAAGTTATTGATAATAAATATGCGAAATAAAATAATTGAAACCGAACACACCTTTTCCATATAAACCAACCTAGCGCAACAACTATTATAACAAAGAGAAGTATGCTAAGAACTATTGTAGCGGCCAATAATCCAGTATTCTGTGACGAAGTTGTGCTTTGAGCTTCTAGATGTGTATCCAAAGAAAGTATATTTGCGATATCGAGCGGCAACGCAGCACTGCTATCTACTATGTCACTGAAAAGTATAATCACATTTTATGTAAATTTATTTTAAAGGTAGATATTATAAGAGCTTTGAGATAATATGATATTTAATTGTATAAAAGTTTTTTCTATAAAATAACTCTTATAAATAGGTACTTACGTTGTGAGTCTCTCTACTGATACTGGTTCTCTTTCTATTATTCCATAAATATACATTTCTAGTGTTCCACCATCAGCGGCCCCAACGTTGCGCTTTTTCCGTATTTGTGCTTCGAATGTGTTTGGTACTATTGCAGACCTTAATAATTTGACTTCATATCCGATTGTGTTACTGATATTCTGCAGAATTTGACTTTCATTTTCCAAAAAAGCATTTCGTATGGAAAGTACGACTATATTATTCGAGTCCAAGGTTTTCAACTGAAATGCAAGAATCAAAATAATATCATACCTAATTAGTGTTGATAAATTATGAAATATTGTTTAATAAACGAGCCATTAAATAAAGTTGTTTAATATATTACATTTACATAGTATTTATTATATAAACTGTTAAACTGTAGTGCTTGCATACCGTAAGTGATATAGTTCCAGTAAATCCTAGCCCATTACGATCTGTTGCGCTGATAATGAGTTGCATGTTGTTTGACAAAGCGGCATCATTTTTTACGTGAACAAATCCTGTCGCTGCAGATACTGCCAATTGCGTCTCAGAACTCCAGTACCTCAAAGCAGCGTTTTCTCCTACATCAGCATCAGTAGCCTAATGACAGTTAATAGTTTAATAAGTTATTAAGTTTTTTTGTAAAAGGTTTTTTTAACTGCATAAGATTTTTCGTATAGTATTTACAATCATAATTAACACATTTTTTTTTTACTCTTGCAGCTTTTACGTGCGGTTGGCACAGCAGATTTTATTTCTATATACATATTTTCCACTACTATTACTCATCTACTCAGTATTCATTGCTTTCTTTCTCATATTATATTTTAGAGAATTTATAATTTTTCGTTCTTCCTCACGGATCGATCCATGTCCAACTTAACATTTTTCTGGTTATATGACAATGACGCTCCTCATATTACGCCTATACCACATTATCGTTTCAGACTATACTGTGCTTTCGGGCTCCATACTAAATTATTATCCTATCCTTCCTAAATACTCCGAAAACTTTTTATCGCATTCCATTCTACATTTTAACATATTATTATTAATTTCCGATGCGTGAACTTTCCTTTCATCCGTCGCCTAATCTTCGCATAATTTCCAACAGGTCCTATAACATTTTAGAGTTACTGTATTTATACCACCTAGCAATAGCAATATACTGCGACTTTTGTGCCCGATAAATGGCAATAGGCTCGCCACCTATTACATGGGACCTAACATAATTGGCGAAATGTGGGTGCTAGTTCACCTCTGCCTACCCCTTCGGGGATATAGGCGTGATTTATGTATGTATGTATTTATGAACCAATACTGTAGATTCTTATATTGATGCGAGGATGTAATATTTTAATGTTCTCAACATTATTTTGGAATATTCGTCTAATATGAAGAGAAAAAACACTTACTTGCAATTCTATCAATGACCGTGGAAGAATAATTGGTTGAAGATCTGATACTGGATATCCAACTACGATTGGTTCATTTTCTTTTCCTATGAATATTGGGGTGTTGTCGTTAATGTCGTTAACGATCAAGTTTACAATGGTTCTTCGAGGATTGTAGTCTATGGTGTTAGCTATTATCCAAGTATTGGATCCATAATCATAAGGTCCAAGTGAGTTTTGCCTTGAGTCTAAAGATCGCTTAATTCTTTCTGTCTCATTGTTACACTCTAAAATTAGTTCAGCTTGTATTTGTGACAAAGCCATAAAACTAATTGATGGATGCTCTCTGTCAATAGCAAGTGCATGTAATCCAGTGTCATCAACGTATAACCAGTCCTGTTCAGTTGGCCAAGTATTCGCTATAATGTATTTGCATCCTGCGTGTAGTACCGGATCCAAAACTACAAGATCTCGAAGAGGCTGCTCTTCATCTCTGTCTGTGATAATCAACGGTGCTGTCACAGCATATTTCTCACCACAAGTCGCTATTTCTTCCACTGTCAAATGAACCTGAAAGAAATATAATACAAGTATTTTATTTATTCGTCTCCTAACACAACAATGTTTTTGTCAAAGTTAGATTTTGAAATTAGTCCTTCCTCGCGATAAAGGACTAGAATACGCAAAAACGACAATGGTCAAGTTAGTAGTATCTCTGAAGCAGATTCCTTTGACACTCATGATTTTTCATATATTAAGAGTAACTATTTCTATCATTATGTGTAGGAATCAATAGTAAAATTGACTATTTTAATACATCTATTTACCATAGCTGAACCAGTTGCTTCTGTGATTATGGTAGTAGCAATGACTTGGAAATCGTAAGTCCCGATGTCGGCTGGTGCAGATAAATATAACTCCCCGTTGTTATTGATGGATAAGCGAGCTTGAAGGTGATCTGGAAAATGTAATGAAGACATAATTGTGGTTACTGACAAATGTTACAAAATAATTATTAACCACTTGATAATTTCTGTATTACATTTACAACTACATAAATCATATAATTACATAAAAGACGTTTTAATGACCCTGAAGGGAAATTTGGAGTGGTGACAATTGTGTTCTGCTCTCCCGTCACTACACGGCAAATAACTGTTACATTCATACATAAATCATACCTATATCCCCGAAGGGGTAGGCAGAGGTGAACTAGTACCCACGTTTCGTGAATTATGTTAGGTCCCATGTAATAGGTGGCGAGCCTATTGCCATTTATCGGGCACAAAAGTCGCAGAACATTGCTAGGTGGTATAAGAGGAACGCTACTGCCCATTCGTCATCACTTATTTATCCTTAGTCGCCTTGTACGACACCCACGAAAGAGATTTGGGGTGGCGACAGTTGTATTCTACTCTGCCGTCACCACACGGCCGGTTAATAGCTTATATTCTTAGGTTATAGTCATATAAATCGACATTTATTTGCGCTTTATTCACAGAATAAATTAAAATGATAGAATCATACTTAATAATAATATTTAAGATTGATACTTAATAAGATTTTTAAGCTTAAATTATTAAAATGTTCAGGCTAAAATTATTTGTTACATAAAGTGCTAGGGTTAGAAAATTATTTATTTGTAGCGGATAACCTGACTTGCTGTAATATGAAAGCTTTTTGATAATTTTTTGACATTGAAAGAGTAAAATTTCATAATAAGTAAAAATTTAAGAACAATATAAACTTATAGTCGTTTCAAATATTGTTATGTAATTTTGTTTTGCACCGTTGACTCGAGAAGTAAGTGACTAATATTATTAAAGTAGATTTCGCGTTTTTTAACTTACTTAACTTATTAATATCTAACAAGCTCATAAAATAAAATATAAACTTTCACTCACCATTGTCAAATACCAAAGAGTAAGTAACAGTCTCGCCATTGTCCGCTAACGCTTGCACTCTGCCTACAGTTCCAGACTGATCTATGTCAACGCGAATCACGTACGAAGGTGTTTCGAACGACACAATAGGCATTACTGGGATTTCTGCAAAATAAATAAATATTTCTTACACTCACCACTATCATTAAGCTCAAAGTAAGTAGCATAAGCTATATGTATGTGTTATGTACAACATGACTGGCTAAGTAAGGTGTTTTGTAAGATTTTTTCTAACATGTATTATTATATAGGCTCAAATGAAAAAAACATATCATAACACAATACGAATTCCGTCAACCTGTATTATTGAGTTTCGTTACTATTGTCTAAGAAATCGTTGGATTGATTGTTTTGAAATAAAATAACATAACGGAAATTAACTCGCGTATATTTTTATGAACTCATTCAATTTACGACTTATTGTATTTAAGAAGCCACTTCAATATTTACACATATTTAAAATAATACCTGCAGCTTGAAGAGGTATATTAGACTGTACAGGCCTTAGGTTAATATCCTTCGGTAGCTTTAAATAGGTTCTGATTGAACAGTTGTAAAATGAACTGCTACTTAGTACACTATAAATATAAGTTAAAAACTAGAAAAAAAGGACTCACCAATAATTTCTAATAGAAGGACCGCTCTAGCAGTTGCTGTGCTAATTTGTAACAACACGTGTTGAGTGTTCGGAGGTAAGACTAGTGAGCCTATAGGTTCCACAGAGACCACCCCATCCAAATGTGTCGCTTGAAATAGTCCGCCATATTCTGAAATGTTTAATCAAAATTAATACAAAAAAAAAAAATTTTATGTGAAGCAATAATGCGATTAAAATGGGATATTCCAATTTATTCGTAGGGAAAACGAAGAAATTAGAAACGAATTACGATACTATTTATTTTTTCAGCTAATGATGTTCTTACCTCCGGCAACAATAAAAACAGTTGTGTCATCATAACCATTTAGAGTTATGGTCTCGTGGTGAACGGCTCCATTTTCAATCTTTCCATTATATAAAACTTTGTCAAAGAATATAGTGGGGTTTGTTTCACTGTCTAAAAAAAATGAAAAATGAAAGTCGAATAATATTTTGACTTTACAAACGTAGGTTTTTTTGGGTTCGCTTGTTAATTGGAGTTGATTTATTAGGCCTACATTAAAATTCAACCGGATTACTTCAACGCACCTGTAATTTGTAGGAGCAGCATAGTTACAGCATTTCCAGCACGAAGTTCCAATACTATAAGCTGGGTATTAGGAGGTATAGTTGCCAAATTTTCTGCATCAACAAATACTGTTCCGTCTGTGTAGGTCGCCCTGAACACAGCACTGTGTTCTGAAACATTACCAAGGGTTAAAATTTCTTGGTAATTGAAGACTTCAGTTCACATTTTGAAATGTTATTGTTATAGCGCTCAATTAATATAACTATATCCTTTTTTTAACATATATTTGCCTAAATTTAAAGCTTAAGAAAGTTGTGCATCAAATATTTTGATTACCTCCGGTAATTTCGATATCAGTTCCTTCAAATCCAATTAGTGTAATAGTTTCGTGATGTATAATTCCGTTTTCTATTTTTCCTTCATAAATCGCCTTGTCAAAGTATTCTGTAATGGTTTCAACGGCTGAAAAGTAAAAATAAATGTCAAACATTTCTAAAATTGTTAATATTAAACAGACTTTTGTTATTGTAGTACAACTATGACTATAGACACCGACCTGTACATTTATTTGTGAAATGTAATTCAAAGATTTTATTTTTAAATTAAGTATGTTTATTGACACATAAACGTTATTGAAATTTCACTGATTGTTTTTTGTTTAATAACATATTTCGTACACATGGTACAAATAAATGTATAAATCTTAAACATTATCATTACTACTGAAACAATTTATTTATTGAGCACTGACCGGGAATTTCGAGAAACAGAACAGCTCTAGCGGTTGCAGCTTGAAGTTCTAGGATTATGTGTTGAACGTTAGAAGGTAAATTCAAAGAATCGACAGTTTCAACTATAACTACTCCATCCGAGTGCGTAGCCCTAAAGGCTGCACTATACTCTGTAATAAACAATAAAAATGCTGTATAATTATAACCCTTAACAAATGCAATGAAGAAATAAAAGTTATGTATTTCCTTTTTTCACTAAAAGTAGTAAAGTAAGAAATAGTCAATATTATCATACCCCCGACAAGCGCTACGTTATTTCCTTCGTATCCATTCAAAATTATGGTTTCGTGTTGAACAACTCCACTCTGTACTTTTCCGTCGTATAAAACTTTGTTGAAGAATATAGATGGATCTATTTCACTGGCTGAAATTATATAAAAAGGTACATAAAAAGGTCCTAATATGAAAAAAGTCCACCTATAGTGTTGCAACCATTTTAAGATTGTCATCCAATATTGATATTTTATTCTACATCTTAAACAAACATAATACTCACCAATAACTTCTAATAGTAAAACTGATGAAGCATCTGCAGTGCGAAGTTCTAGCAGCACGTGTGGAGTGTTAGGAGGCAGGGCCAAAGAGCCAACAGGTTCCACAGTGACTACCCCAGCCACATACGTTGCCTGAAATAGGCCGCTATGTTCTGAAAAGTTAAATTACAAAAAATATTTACTCAAAATGCAAGTAGCAAATTAGTTAGTTTGTGTTAATCATAGGTTAAGAAAATAATTAAAATTGTAAGCACTCTTACCCCCGGCAACAATTACAACAACAGTTGCGTCTTCATATCCGTTCAGGGTAATGGTCTCATGTTGAATGGCGCCATTTTCTATTTTTCCTTCATACACAAGTTTATCGAAGAATATTGTGGGATTTGTTGCACTTTCTAAAAAGATAAATGAAACATGCAAGTCAAGTAATATTTTAATTTTACCAATGGCGAATTTTTTGGGTTCGAATGGTGACTGCAGTTGATATAATAGAACTACATTAAAATTCAACCGGATTACTTCAACGCACCTGTAATTTGTAGGAGTAGCATAGTTACAGCATTTCCAGCGCGAAGTTCCAATACTATAAGCTGTGTATTGGGAGGTAAGGTTGCCAAATTTTCTGCATCAACAAATACTGTTCCGTCTGTGTAGGTCGCCCTGAACACAGCACTGTGTTCTGAAACATTAGACAGGGTTAAAATTTCTTGGTAATTGAAGACTTCAGTTCACATTTTGAAATGTTATTGTTTTAGCGCTCAATTAATATAACTATATCCTTTTTTTAATATATATTTGCCTAAATTTAAAGTTTCAGAAAGTATATTAAGGTAGTTGTGCATCAAATATTTTGATTACCTCCGGTAATTTCGATATCAGTTCCTTCAAATCCAATTAGTGTAATAGTTTCGTGATGTATAATTCCGTTTTCTATTTTTCCTTCATAAATCGTCTTGTCAAAGTATTCTGTAATGGTTTCAACGGCTGAAAAGTAAAAATAAATGTCAAACATTTCTAAAATTGTTAATATTAAACAGACTTTTGTTATTGTAGTACAACTATGACTATAGACACCGACCTGTACATTTATTTGTGAAACGTAATTCAAAGATTTTATTTTTAAATTAAGTATGTTTATTGACACATAAACGGTATTGAAATTTCACTGATTGTCTTTAACATATTTCGTACACATGGTACAAATAAATGTATAAATCTTATACATTATCATTACTACTAAAACAATTTATTTATTGAGCACTGACCGGGAATTTCGAGAAACAGAACAGCTCTAGCGCTTGCAGCTTGAAGTTCTAGGATTATGTGTTGAACGTTAGAAGGTAAATTCAAAGAATCGACAGTTTCAACTATAACTACTCCGTCCGAGTGCGTAGCCCTGAAGGCTGCACTATACTCTGTAATAAACAATAAAAATGGTGTATAATTATAACCCTTAACAAATGCAATGAAGAAATAAAAGTTGTGTATTTCCTTTTTTCACTAAAAGTAGTAAAGTAAGAAATAGTCAATATTATCATACCCCCGACAAGCGCTACGTTATTTCCTTCGTATCCATTCAAAATTATGGTTTCGTGTTGAACAACTCCACTCTGTACTTTTCCGTCGTATAAAACTTTGTTGAAGAATATAGATGGATCTATTTCACTGGCTGAAATTATATAAAAAGGTACATAAAAAGGTCCTAATATGAAAAAAGTCCACCTATAGTGTTGCAACCATTTTAAGATTGTCATCCAATATTGATATTTTATTCTACATCTTAAACAAACATAATACTCACCAATAACTTCTAATAGTAAAACTGATGAAGCATCTGCAGTGCGAAGTTCTAGCAGCACGTGTGGAGTGTTAGGAGGCAGGGCCAAAGAGCCAACAGGTTCCACAGTGACTACCCCAGCCACATACGTTGCCTGAAATAGGCCGCTATGTTCTGAAAAGTTAAATTACAAAAAATATTTACTCAAAATGCAAGTAGCAAATTAGTTAGTTTGTGTTAATCATAGGTTAAGAAAATAATTAAAATTGTAAGCACTCTTACCCCCGGCAACAATTACAACAACAGTTGCGTCTTCATATCCGTTCAGGGTAATGGTCTCATGTTGAACGGCGCCATTTTCTATTTTTCCTTCATACACAAGTTTATCGAAGAATATTGTGGGATTTGTTGCACTTTCTAAAAAGATAAATGAAACATGCAAGTCAAGTAATATTTTAATTTTACCAATGGCGAATTTTTTGGGTTCGAATGGTGACTGCAGTTGATATAATAGAACTACATTAAAATTCAACCGGATTACTTCAACGCACCTGTAATTTGTAGGAGTAGCATAGTTACAGCATTTCCAGCGCGAAGTTCCAATACTATAAGCTGTGTATTGGGAGGTAAGGTTGCCAAATTTTCTGCATCAACAAATACTGTTCCTTCTGTGTAGGTCGCCCTGAACACAGCACTGTGTTCTGAAACATTAGACAGGGTTAAAATTTCTTGGTAATTGAAGACTTCAGTTCACATTTTGAAATGTTATTGTTTTAGCGCTCAATTAATATAACTATATCCTTTTTTTAATATATATTTGCCTAAATTTAAAGTTTCAGAAAGTATATTAAGGTAGTTGTGCATCAAATATTTTGATTACCTCCGGTAATTACGATATCAGTTCCTTCAAATCCAATTAGTGTAATAGTTTCGTGATGTATAATTCCGTTTTCTATTTTTCCTTCATAAATCGTCTTGTCAAAGTATTCTGTAATGGTTTCAACGGCTGAAAAGTAAAAATAAATGTCAAACATTTCTAAAATTGTTAATATTAAACAGACTTTTGTTATTGTAGTACAACTATGACTATAGACACCGACCTGTACATTTATTTGTGAAACGTAATTCAAAGATTTTATTTTTAAATTAAGTATGTTTATTGACACATAAACGGTATTGAAATTTCACTGATTGTCTTTAACATATTTCGTACACATGGTACAAATAAATGTATAAATCTTAAACATTATCATTACTACTAAAACAATTTATTTATTGAGCACTGACCGGGAATTTCGAGAAACAGAACAGCTCTAGCGCTTGCAGCTTGAAGTTCTAGGATTATGTGTTGAACGTTAGAAGGTAAATTCAAAGAATCGACAGTTTCAACTATAACTACTCCGTCCGAGTGCGTAGCCCTGAAGGCTGCACTATACTCTGTAATAAACAATAATAAACAATAAAAATGCTGTATAATTATAACCCTTAACAAATGCAATGAAGAAATAAAAAGTTATGTATTTCCTTTTTTTACTAAAAGTAGTAAAGTAAGAAATAGTCAATATTATCATACCCCCGACAAGCGCTACGTTATTTCCTTCGTATCCATTCAAAATTATGGTTTCGTGTTGAACAACTCCACTCTGTACTTTTCCGTCGTATAAAACTTTGTTGAAGAATATAGATGGATCTATTTCACTGGCTGAAATTATATAAAAAGGTACATAAAAAAGGTCCTAATATGAAAAAAGTCCACCTATAGTGTTGCAACCATTTTAAGATTGTCATCCAATATTGATATTTTATTCTACATCTTAAACAAACATAATACTCACCAATAACTTCTAATAGTAAAACTGATGAAGCATCTGCAGTGCGAAGTTCTAGCAGCACGTGTGGAGTGTTAGGAGGCAGGGCCAAAGAGCCAACAGGTTCCACAGTGACTACCCCAGCCACATACGTTGCCTGAAATAGGCCGCTATGTTCTGAAAAGTTAAATTACAAAAAATATTTACTCAAAATGCAAGTAGCAAATTAGTTAGTTTGTGTTAATCATAGGTTAAGAAAATAATTAAAATTGTAAGCACTCTTACCCCCGGCAACAATTACAACAACAGTTGCGTCTTCATATCCGTTCAGGGTAATGGTCTCATGTTGAACGGCGCCATTTTCTATTTTTCCTTCATACACAAGTTTATCGAAGAATATTGTGGGATTTGTTGCACTTTCTAAAAAGATAAATGAAACATGCAAGTCAAGTAATATTTTAATTTTACCAATGGCGAATTTTTTGGGTTCGAATGGTGACTGCAGTTGATATAATAGAACTACATTAAAATTCAACCGGATTACTTCAACGCACCTGTAATTTGTAGGAGTAGCATAGTTACAGCATTTCCAGCGCGAAGTTCCAATACTATAAGCTGTGTATTGGGAGGTAAGGTTGCCAAATTTTCTGCATCAACAAATACTGTTCCGTCTGTGTAGGTCGCCCTGAACACAGCACTGTGTTCTGAAACATTAGACAGGGTTAAAATTTCTTGGTAATTGAAGACTTCAGTTCACATTTTGAAATGTTATTGTTTTAGCGCTCAATTAATATAACTATATCCTTTTTTTAATATATATTTGCCTAAATTTAAAGTTTCAGAAAGTATATTAAGGTAGTTGTGCATCAAATATTTTGATTACCTCCGGTAATTTCGATATCAGTTCCTTCAAATCCAATTAGTGTAATAGTTTCGTGATGTATAATTCCGTTTTCTATTTTTCCTTCATAAATCGTCTTGTCAAAGTATTCTGTAATGGTTTCAACGGCTGAAAAGTAAAAATAAATGTCAAACATTTCTAAAATTGTTAATATTAAACAGACTTTTGTTATTGTAGTACAACTATGACTATAGACACCGACCTGTACATTTATTTGTGAAACGTAATACAAAGATTTTATTTTTAAATTAAGTATGTTTATTGACACATAAACGGTATTGAAATTTCACTGATTGTCTTTAACATATTTCGTACACATGGTACAAATAAATGTATAAATCTTATACATTATCATTACTACTAAAACAATTTATTTATTGAGCACTGACCGGGAATTTCGAGAAACAGAACAGCTCTAGCGCTTGCAGCTTGAAGTTCTAGGATTATGTGTTGAACGTTAGAAGGTAAATTCAAAGAATCGACAGTTTCAACTATAACTACTCCGTCCGAGTGCGTAGCCCTGAAGGCTGCACTATACTCTGTAATAAACAATAA
Source organism: Cataclysta lemnata (assembly GCA_963931975.1). Classification (NCBI taxonomy): domain Eukaryota; kingdom Metazoa; phylum Arthropoda; class Insecta; order Lepidoptera; family Crambidae; genus Cataclysta; species Cataclysta lemnata. The sequence continues at coordinate 8,103,761 of OZ008343.1, forward strand.
AAATGGTGTATAATTATAACCCTTAACAAATGCAATGAAGAAATAAAAGTTGTGTATTTCCTTTTTTCACTAAAAGTAGTAAAGTAAGAAATAGTCAATATTATCATACCCCCGACAAGCGCTACGTTATTTCCTTCGTATCCATTCAAAATTATGGTTTCGTGTTGAACAACTCCACTCTGTACTTTTCCGTCGTATAAAACTTTGTTGAAGAATATAGATGGATCTATTTCACTGGCTGAAATTATATAAAAAGGTACATAAAAAGGTCCTAATATGAAAAAAGTCCACCTATAGTGTTGCAACCATTTTAAGATTGTCATCCAATATTGATATTTTATTCTACATCTTAAACAAACATAATACTCACCAATAACTTCTAATAGTAAAACTGATGAAGCATCTGCAGTGCGAAGTTCTAGCAGCACGTGTGGAGTGTTAGGAGGCAGGGCCAAAGAGCCAACAGGTTCCACAGTGACTACCCCAGCCACATACGTTGCCTGAAATAGGCCGCTATGTTCTGAAAAGTTAAATTACAAAAAATATTTACTCAAAATGCAAGTAGCAAATTAGTTAGTTTGTGTTAATCATAGGTTAAGAAAATAATTAAAATTGTAAGCACTCTTACCCCCGGCAACAATTACAACAACAGTTGCGTCTTCATATCCGTTCAGGGTAATGGTCTCATGTTGAACGGCGCCATTTTCTATTTTTCCTTCATACACAAGTTTATCGAAGAATATTGTGGGATTTGTTGCACTTTCTAAAAAGATAAATGAAACATGCAAGTCAAGTAATATTTTAATTTTACCAATGGCGAATTTTTTGGGTTCGAATGGTGACTGCAGTTGATATAATAGAACTACATTAAAATTCAACCGGATTACTTCAACGCACCTGTAATTTGTAGGAGTAGCATAGTTACAGCATTTCCAGCGCGAAGTTCCAATACTATAAGCTGTGTATTGGGAGGTAAGGTTGCCAAATTTTCTGCATCAACAAATACTGTTCCTTCTGTGTAGGTCGCCCTGAACACAGCACTGTGTTCTGAAACATTAGACAGGGTTAAAATTTCTTGGTAATTGAAGACTTCAGTTCACATTTTGAAATGTTATTGTTTTAGCGCTCAATTAATATAACTATATCCTTTTTTTAATATATATTTGCCTAAATTTAAAGTTTCAGAAAGTATATTAAGGTAGTTGTGCATCAAATATTTTGATTACCTCCGGTAATTACGATATCAGTTCCTTCAAATCCAATTAGTGTAATAGTTTCGTGATGTATAATTCCGTTTTCTATTTTTCCTTCATAAATCGTCTTGTCAAAGTATTCTGTAATGGTTTCAACGGCTGAAAAGTAAAAATAAATGTCAAACATTTCTAAAATTGTTAATATTAAACAGACTTTTGTTATTGTAGTACAACTATGACTATAGACACCGACCTGTACATTTATTTGTGAAACGTAATTCAAAGATTTTATTTTTAAATTAAGTATGTTTATTGACACATAAACGGTATTGAAATTTCACTGATTGTCTTTAACATATTTCGTACACATGGTACAAATAAATGTATAAATCTTAAACATTATCATTACTACTAAAACAATTTATTTATTGAGCACTGACCGGGAATTTCGAGAAACAGAACAGCTCTAGCGCTTGCAGCTTGAAGTTCTAGGATTATGTGTTGAACGTTAGAAGGTAAATTCAAAGAATCGACAGTTTCAACTATAACTACTCCGTCCGAGTGCGTAGCCCTGAAGGCTGCACTATACTCTGTAATAAACAATAATAAACAATAAAAATGCTGTATAATTATAACCCTTAACAAATGCAATGAAGAAATAAAAAGTTATGTATTTCCTTTTTTTACTAAAAGTAGTAAAGTAAGAAATAGTCAATATTATCATACCCCCGACAAGCGCTACGTTATTTCCTTCGTATCCATTCAAAATTATGGTTTCGTGTTGAACAACTCCACTCTGTACTTTTCCGTCGTATAAAACTTTGTTGAAGAATATAGATGGATCTATTTCACTGGCTGAAATTATATAAAAAGGTACATAAAAAAGGTCCTAATATGAAAAAAGTCCACCTATAGTGTTGCAACCATTTTAAGATTGTCATCCAATATTGATATTTTATTCTACATCTTAAACAAACATAATACTCACCAATAACTTCTAATAGTAAAACTGATGAAGCATCTGCAGTGCGAAGTTCTAGCAGCACGTGTGGAGTGTTAGGAGGCAGGGCCAAAGAGGCAACAGGTTCCACAGTGACTACCCCAGCCACATACGTTGCCTGAAATAGGCCGCTATGTTCTGAAAAGTTAAATTACAAAAAATATTTACTCAAAATACAAGTAGCAAATTAGTTAGTTTGTGTTAATCATAGATAAAGAAAATAATTATAATTGTAAGTACTCTTACCCCCGGCAACAATTACAACAACAGTTGCGTCTTCATATCCGTTCAGGGTAATGGTCTCATGTTGAATGGCGCCATTTTCTATTTTTCCTTCATACACAAGTTTATCGAAGAATATTGTGGGATTTGTTGCACTTTCTAAAAAGATAAATGAAACATGCAAGTCAAGTAAAATTTTAATTTTACCAATGGCGAATTTTTTGGGTTCGAATGGTGACTGCAGTTGATATAATAGACCTACATTAAAATTCAACCGGATTACTTCAACGCACCTGTAATTTGTAGGAGTAGCATAGTTACAGCATTTCCAGCGCGAAGTTCCAATACTATAAGCTGTGTATTTGGAGGTAAGGTTGCCAAATTTTCTGCATCAACAAATACTGTTCCGTCTGTGTAGGTCGCCCTGAACACAGCACTGTGTTCTGAAACATTAGACAGGGTTAAAATTTCTTGGTAATTGAAGACTTCAGTTCACATTTTGAAATGTTATTGTTTTAGCGCTCAATTAATATAACTATATCCTTTTTTTAATATATATTTGCCTAAATTTAAAGTTTCAGAAAGTATATTAAGGTAGTTGTGCATCAAATATTTTGATTACCTCCGGTAATTTCGATATCAGTTCCTTCAAATCCAATTAGTGTAATAGTTTCGTGATGTATAATTCCGTTTTCTATTTTTCCTTCATAAATCGTCTTGTCAAAGTATTCTGTAATGGTTTCAACGGCTGAAAAGTAAAAATAAATGTCAAACATTTCTAAAATTGTTAATATTAAACAGACTTTTGTTATTGTAGTACAACTATGACTATAGACACCGACCTGTACATTTATTTGTGAAACGTAATTCAAAGATTTTATTTTTAAATTAAGTATGTTTATTGACACATAAACGGTATTGAAATTCCACTGATTGTCTTTGACATATTTCGTACACATGGTACAAATAAATGTATAAATCTTATACATTATCATTACTACTAAAACAATTTATTTATTGAGCACTGACCGGGAATTTCGAGAAACAGAACAGCTCTAGCGCTTGCAGCTTGAAGTTCTAGGATTATGTGTTGAACGTTAGAAGGTAAATTCAAAGAATCGACAGTTTCAACTATAACTACTCCGTCCGAGTGCGTAGCCCTAAAGGCTGCACTATACTCTGTAATAAACAATAATAAACAATAAAAATGCTGTATAATTATAACCCTTAACAAATGCAATGAAGAAATAAAAGTTATGTATTTCCTTTTTTCACTAAAAGTAGTAAAGTAAGAAATAGTCAATATTATCATACCCCCGACAAGCGCTACGTTATTTCCTTCGTATCCATTCAAAATTATGGTTTCGTGTTGAACAACTCCACTCTGTACTTTTCCGTCGTATAAAACTTTGTTGAAGAATATAGATGGATCTATTTCACTGGCTGAAATTATATAAAAAGGTACATAAAAAAGGTCCTTATATGAAAAAAGTCCACCTATAGTGTTGCAACCATTTTAAGATTGTCATCCAATATTGATATTTTATTCTACATCTTAAACAAACATAATACTCACCAATAACTTCTAATAGTAAAACTGATGAAGCATCTGCAGTGCGAAGTTCTAGCAGCACGTGTGGAGTGTTAGGAGGCAGGGCCAAAGAGGCAACAGGTTCAACAGTGACTACCCCAGCCACATACGTTGCATGAAATAGGCCGCTATGTTCTGAAAAGTTAAATTACAAAAAATATTTACTCAAAATGCAAGTAGCAAATTAGTTAGTTTGTGTTAATCATAGGTTAAGAAAATAATTAAAATTGTAAGCACTCTTACCCCCGGCAACAATTACAACAACAGTTGCGTCTTCATATCCGTTCAGGGTAATGGTCTCGTGGTGAACGGCTCCATTTTCAATCTTTCCTTCATATAAAACTTTGTCAAAGAATATAGTGGGGTTTGTTTCACTGTCTAAAAAAAAATAAAAATGAAGGTCGAATAATATTTTGACTTTACAAACGTAGATTTTTTTGAGTTCGCTTGTTAATTGCATTTGATTTAATAGACCTACATTAAAATTCAACCGGTTTACTTCAACGCACCTGTAATTTGTAGGAGCAGCATAGTTACAGCATTTCCAGCGCGAAGTTCCAATCCTATTAGCTGGGTAATTGGAGGTAAGGTTGCCAAATTTTCTGCATCAACAAATACTGTTCCGTCTGTGTAGGTCGCCCTGAACACAGCACTGTGTTCTGAAACATTAGACAGGGTTAAAATTTCTTGGTAATTGAAGACTTCAGTTCACATTTTGAAATGTTATTGTTTTAGCGCTCAATTAATATAACTATATCCTTTTTTTAATATATATTTGCCTAAATTTAAAGTTTCAGAAAGTATATTAAGGTAGTTGTGCATCAAATATTTTGATTACCTCCGGTAATTTCGATATCAGTTCCTTCAAATCCAATTAGTGTAATAGTTTCGTGATGTATAATTCCGTTTTCTATTTTTCCTTCATAAATCGTCTTGTCAAAGTATTCTGTAATGGTTTCAACGGCTGAAAAGTAAAAATAAATGTCAAACATTTCTAAAATTGTTAATATTAAACAGACTTTTGTTATTGTAGTACAACTATGACTATAGACACCGACCTGTACATTTATTTGTGAAACGTAATTCAAAGATTTTATTTTTAAATTAAGTATGTTTATTGACACATAAATGTCGGCGTCGGTATTTAACTTGCCAGCTGGCGCGCCTTTACAATATCGTCGTACCAGTCGTACCACTCATCGGCTCAGGTGACACGTGCACGTGAGTCATAGCTCAGAGGGAAGCGACCGGCCGGGCGGCCGTCTATAAAAGCAAGACGCCGCATGGCGAGACTTCCCCATTTTCTGATCACTTAAGATCAGCCGAATAACACACACTGACTCGCAACTTCCGTTAGGCCCGTAGGTTCAGACACGACCGGCCCCACTCTGGGGACCGACTCGTACTTCCCAGCGCGTATGTACTGGCTATTTTTAGTCCGGTGAAGCGCTTGCGTCACCCCCCCTCTGGGTGTGATCGCTACAGATGACGCCTGTAGACCCTTCCCGGGTAAGGCAGAAAGGTGGTTTTAGTGGGTGAAAGTCCTACATATCCTCCCAGGACGGCCTCGGGGGAACTCATTAGGTTTTGTCCACCTCCCTCCCGTGAGGGTTGCCCTTTTCCAACTTCGGGCACAAAAAAAAAAAAAAAAAAAAAAAATGGCGAGACTTCACTTCTGCTAAGGCAACGGACCAGTGCGCACGTCTTAAATGTGATACGGATCACACCTGAATCGAACCCCTTTTTATTAGTTAAAATTAGATTACCTAATTTATTAATCAATCATTTAAATTTATTATTTACTAAAATAAGAGTTTTGTGATTATTTATTGTCTCATTTTATAAACAAAAGTAGCTATTTACAATGAGTGATTCAGAAAATACTTCTCCAGCGTCACCTATTCTCCATCATAATCACCCTCACTCCGAAATCAGAAGTGGGATTCACTATGTGCTATTTTTAACGTTCGCCATCGTTATAGTTTGTGGGTACAAGTGGAAACCTATCAACGATTTTGTTAAGTTTTAGAGAAATACCGTAAACTGATAGTTCAAATTGAGACGTTAAATTACTCCAGTTGAATTTGTCGAAATGTCTAAGGAATTTATTAGTACACCTCGAAAGCACGTTCTTCCGTTCCGGGTATCGAACACAACAATTTCGAACAATAATTTCTTGTTTGTTGGTGTAGATACTAGGGATCGCATTTAGGTGAGGCGAGCAAGAGCGCTGGTGCTCGTTCGTGTGCAACGCTGCTGCGCCTACGCAGTCGGCGCGTTCACACACGCCGCCCTTGCATATGCCTGCCCTGGCGAGTGAGTTTGCCGCCCTTTTGGGTGCGCGAGGTGAAGTTTGCACGAATACATTGGCGGTAGCGACAGACACAATTTCGTGTGCGCCGAGCGTGAATGTGTCAGCACTCAGCCCGATAAACCCGGTGAGATCCACCTATTATTATGTGTCTGATTTCGACCCTAGTATTTACGATTTCAATGCATGGTGTGAGGAAGTCGTATGCGCTCTTTTACATATCCAGTAGGATGAAAAGGATTGATCAGTCCGTGTGGGCTTATTTCTAAAAAGTCACGTGCGTACTTGATTACGCTAGTGGAGTGGTAACAATAACAGTTGGTCAATTTTAAATCACAATTGAAATCTTTGTTTCCACGACGCATCGACGTTGCAACCCTACCTTTGATGTACCTAATGTGTAACGAATCCGATAAGAACACCATTTATGCAGATTATGTTCCTAAATCGAAATTACAATTAAGTGTTTTGAAAGGATTAAGTTGTAAATAATACGCGGCATAAAAGATTCGCATATTATTATACCGGCAGTCGCCAGTAGTGCTTAAATGATGCCAGAATTCTTATCGATTTCGATAAAACCAAATTGTTCATGTGCAATAGTAAATAAGTCTCTCTCTCTAATGACCAGCTTTGGATACAATCCAAATGTAAAAATGTATTGCTTTAATTGTAATCTACCCGGACATCAAAGCAGATTTTGTACAAAACTATTAAAAATCGAATCTACCATACAGAATATGAATATAAACATTTCTGTAACTATCTCCGAAGTCACACTGAAAAGGTATGCTTTGCAAAGGGATGTTAACTTTTGTCGAGACGTAGGTACGTCTGCACTAAACGCATCGTTATAGCGACATACGCACAGATGTATTAAATAATAGTGGTTCGAGTATTTCTTTAATATCAAACGATCTTGTCATTCGTTTTTCGTGCCATAATATTTTGGACATACGTACAGATATTGCGTGGTGTAGCGATGTGTTCTGAATTGATTTTTATGTCACATTACCGGCAGAATTTCAGATATCACGTTGGAGGTAGATTTTTATACTGTGTCTTGTAATTATCTCGGTGCTTATTGAAACCGATGTCCTAAATAGGTTTTATAAGAAATAGTCGACTTGTAAATAATATCACGTGTAGTGAATGAATTGTATAACACGATTCGAATCGACGAATTATAAGGGACAATTGTTCTCTGTGTTGAATAAACAACTGTCATCAATGTATATTCGTATTACTAGTCAGGATACCCGATGCGGGTGCTATTTTTTAATGTAAGAATATAAAACATTTACTACTTTAGTTGTGCTCCGTAGATTGTTTAGGTGAATTATTACCATGTGTTGGATATTGTGTTATTGACTAATTTGCGCCAGTTGCTGATGAGTTCAGTAAGGGTGAAGACATGATGAGAGGCCTGGATTGCTTCGGCCTTAGGCATCTACGACCGCTGACTTATAATGCCTGCTGAGGCATTGAGAGGGTTGAATACTTAAAGTGTTTCATTGTTATGTGTCGCATATAACGAAATTTTATTGTGTTAATCGGTTTTTGCTTTGCAAAAATATGTGTGTAGAAAGGCACGCTGGTCGGGAGGAAGATTCGGTGTGACATGATTGCATGCCGTTCGCACCGGGGGACTCGAGTCGGGTGACGCCGCCCCAGCACGGTGCCAGCCGATTGCCCAGCCGGTGCGCGAGCGCACGAGGCGTCACAATCGTCGGCTGAATGGGCGCTCTCCACTACGCGACCACTGTCGCTGCATAAAGAAAAGGCGTCTATGTGGCGTCCCCGCGGCGAGCCGGTGCCGGGTGGGTGTAATGAGCCTGCGTTGGAGCGTGTGGCCAGCAAAGTAAACGCCCCGCGCCGTCTACTCTGTTGCACTCGATGGTAACGGACCGTATTGTAGATGCGATTCGCTCAATCAATACTACGGTAAGGTCTACTTTGTTGCATTCTATAGTAACTGATCGTATTGTAGATGCGATTCGCACAATCAATACTACAGTGAGGTCTTCTCTGGTTTGACGGTAGCAGATCGTTTTATGGATAAGAAATCTTTAGATAACTGGACCGACCATGAATGTTTGTCGCAGAGAGGTACCTGCTTAAAAGCTCCTATATAACTCCTATACAACTCCTATACTTAGGTATAACTCCTATATAGCTTCTGATGTTGTTAATATTTTGTAGGACGTGATGTGTACTGGCTCTGATAAATATGCGTCTTACGCTGAATATCCTTATTCGTAGGTTTTTTTCTTAGGTTACGCATAGTTCGTAGACCCAGTGACAAATTGATGGCAGCAATAATTTCATAGTATTCATGGTTCAATCAATCCGCAAATATGAGCGTTAGTTACCAACACTAAAATTAGGTCCAATGAGTTAGTTGAATTTCTTTTAAATTTTGTCAAGCTCAGTACTTCTAAAAGCTGATAGTTAGACCAATCAAAGAAATAAAAATGTCTTTAGTTCATTTTAGAGAAAACTTCGAGTCGTTTCGAGGAAGGCAAACGTATTTTGTGTGGACAGCCGGGCCATAATCAAGCACACTGTTAGTAAGAAATCGAAGGTAGATGTTTGTGCCACCGTCTGTAAAGTACCTACCGACTAACCCAGTCACTTTTTCTTTTTGCAAGAAGATTGGACACAAGGTAAAATCGTGTTGTGCCAAACAGAATTCCGAAACACGTGATATGAACGATGTAAACTTTTGTAGTTGATTTAAATCTATCCACAGTATTGACGTAGTCATAGCAGTAATAGGGTTTCACTATTTTACGTAGGGTACTAGAACTGATTCGGGTTTTCGATCAACCTGTACAAGTGCTTAGTTTTGACTTCCCAAATTAGCCACTTAGGGATTGAGATAATTATGTAAAGGTCAGGTACAGCCGAGTCGTGACAAGGTCAAGGCATTACTGTCAAACAGAAAGCAAGCAACATGGCATTCATCAGCATTTTATAGCTCCAGGAGTAAGCCGCACTAACGGTCAAGTGGAACGCGTTATGGCTGTAGTTAAAAATGGACTAACCATTATACGCAACTATGAAACAAAGGACTGAAAAAAAGGTTTAGACGCCCTTCAATTGGCTATCAACTGCACTAAAAATAAGACGACGAACGTAAGTCCACTGAAAGCCCTCACCGGAAGGCAAGACGCTGTACCAGCAGAATTGATATCGTTGATCGACGAGGCTGAAGGTACCGTGGATCGTAATCAACTTGATAGTTACATGCAAAAGAAAATTGAAATAAGAGGAAAGGAAGACAAAGAGAGATTTGAGAAAGGTAAAGCGAAAGTCAAGAGATTTCAAAAAGGAGAAATAGTATTATTCAAAACAAATCCTCGAAGCCAGATAGGGCTCGAGTTGAAGTATCCAGACGCTTACGAAATCTGGAAAATACTTGCGAATGATCGCTACCAGGTGAAGAAGTTAACTGGAAGAGGTAGGCCTAAAAAAAAGTGGCACACGATCAACTTAGGTTAGCACCAAAACCTGGCGAATGCGTCGAACAAGAGTCCGTGTCGGCGGCACCAAATGATGATACCTTGACAAGAGATGCATCTTCCACTAATGGTGAGTCAGCACAATTTCCAATGTTAGAAGATGCTCATGGAGCTACACTTGAGTAGGTAAGTATGTTGCATATCAATTCATACCAAATAACTTCAGAACATAATTACATATTTTATATTGAGATGAATTTAGCAAGTTGAGGACTGGAGCCTCCTTGTAGTTTGAGTATTTATTAAAAGTCGAGGACAGGGGCCTCCTTTTAATTTGCAAGTTGAGGACAGGGGCCTCCTTGTAATATGAGAATTTGAAAGTTGAGGACAGGGGCCTCCTTCTAATATGAGTATTTGCAAGTTGAGGACAGGGGCCTCCTTGTATTAAGAGTATTTGCTAGTTGAGGACAGGGGCCTCCTTACATGATGATTTAAAGAGTGGTTGATATATTTTTGTGCCACAAGTTTTGTGTCAGTTACAGGTCGAGGGCGACCGTGTTGCAGAATGGCCGTGTCGGCGTCGGTATTTAACTTGCCAGCTGGCGCGCCTTTACAATATCGTCGTACCAGTCGTACCACTCATCGGCTCAGGTGACACGTGCACGTGAGTCATAGCTCAGAGGGAAGCGACCGGCCGGGCGGCCGTCTATAAAAGCAAGACGCCGCATGGCGAGACTTCACTTCTGCTAAGGCAACGGACCAGTGCGCACGTCTTAAATGTGATACGGATCACACCTGAATCGAACCCCTTTTTATTAGTTAAAATTAGATTACCTAATTTATTAATCAATCATTTAAATTTATTATTTACTAAAATAAGAGTTTTGTGATTATTTATTGTCTCATTTTATAAACAAAAGTAGCTATTTACAATGAGTGATTCAGAAAATACTTCTCCAGCGTCACCTATTCTCCATCATAATCACCCTCACTCCGAAATAAACGGTATTGAAATTTCACTGATTGTCTTTAACATATTTCGTACACATGGTACAAATAAATGTATAAATCTTATACATTAACATTACTACTAAAACAATTTATTTATTGAGCACTGACCGGGAATTTCGAGAAACAGAACAGCTCTAGCGCTTGCAGCTTGAAGTTCTAGGATTATGTGTTGAACGTTAGAAGGTAAATTCAAAGAATCGACAGTTTCAACTATAACTACTCCGTCCGAGTGCGTAGCCCTGAAGGCTGCACTATACTCTGTAATAAACAATAAAAATGCTGTATAATTATAACCCTTAACAAATGCAATGAAGAAATAAAAGTTGTGTATTTCCTTTTTTCACTAAAAGTAGTAAAGTAAGAAATAGTCAATATTATCATACCCCCGACAAGCGCTACGTTATTTCCTTCGTATCCATTCAAAATTATGGTTTCGTGTTGAACAACTCCACTCTGTACTTTTCCGTCGTATAAAACTTTGTTGAAGAATATAGATGGATCTATTTCACTGGCTGAAATTATATAAAAAGGTACATAAAAAGGTCCTAATATGAAAAAAGTCCACCTATAGTGTTGCAACCATTTTAAGATTGTCATCCAATATTGATATTTTATTCTACATCTTAAACAAACATAATACTCACCAATAACTTCTAATAGTAAAACTGATGAAGCATCTGCAGTGCGAAGTTCTAGCAGCACGTGTGGAGTGTTAGGAGGCAGGGCCAAAGAGCCAACAGGTTCCACAGTGACTACCCCAGCCACATACGTTGCCTGAAATAGGCCGCTATGTTCTGAAAAGTTAAATTACAAAAAATATTTACTCAAAATGCAAGTAGCAAATTAGATAGTTTGTGTTAATCATAGGTTAAGAAAATAATTAAAATTGTAAGCACTCTTACCCCCGGCAACAATTACAACAACAGTTGCGTCTTCATATCCGTTCAGGGTAATGGTCTCATGTTGAATGGCGCCATTTTCTATTTTTCCTTCATACACAAGTTTATCGAAGAATATTGTGGGATTTGTTGCACTTTCTAAAAAGATAAATGAAACATGCAAGTCAAGTAATATTTTAATTTTACCAATGGCGAATTTTTTGGGTTCGAATGGTGACTGCAGTTGATATAATAGACCTACATTAAAATTCAACCGGATTACTTCAACGCACCTGTAATTTGTAGGAGTAGCATAGTTACAGCATTTCCAGCGCGAAGTTCCAATACTATAAGCTGTGTATTAGGAGGTAAGGTTGCCAAATTTTCTGCATCAACAAATACTGTTCCGTCTGTGTAGGTCGCCCTGAACACAGCACTGTGTTCTGAAACATTAGACAGGGTTAAAATTTCTTGGTAATTGAAGACTTCAGTTCACATTTTGAAATGTTATTGTTTTAGCGCTCAATTAATATAACTATATCCTTTTTTTAATATATATTTGCCTAAATTTAAAGTTTCAGAAAGTATATTAAGGTAGTTGTGCATCAAATATTTTGATTACCTCCGGTAATTTCGATATCAGTTCCTTCAAATCCAATTAGTGTAATAGTTTCGTGATGTATAATTCCGTTTTCTATTTTTCCTTCATAAATCGTCTTGTCAAAGTATTCTGTAATGGTTTCAACGGCTGAAAAGTAAAAATAAATGTCAAACATTTCTAAAATTGTTAATATTAAACAGACTTTTGTTATTGTAGTACAACTATGACTATAGACACCGACCTGTACATTTATTTGTGAAACGTAATTCAAAGATTTTATTTTTAAATTAAGTATGTTTATTGACACATAAACGACACTGATTGTTTTTTGTTTAATAACATATTTCGTACACATGGTACTAATAAATGTATAAATCTTAAAATTATCATTACTACTAAAATAATTTATTTATTGAGCACTGACCGGGAATGTCGAGAAATAGAACAGCTCTAGCGCTTGCAGCTTGAAGTTCTAGGATTATGTGTTGAACGTTAGAAGGTAAATTCAAAGAGTCGACAGTTTCAACTATAACTACTCCGTCCGAGTGCGTAGCCCTGAAGGCTGCACTATACTCTGTAATAAACAATGAAAATGCTGTATGATTATAACCCTTAACAAATAAATAAATAATAATAATAAATATTTTTTACACTCACACCTATCATCTAGCCCAAAGTAAGAAGCCTAAGCACTTGTGTTATGGATACTAGATGACGGACATATTTTTAATATAATTATGTATATAAATGTTGAAAATATACTACATAAACATATACACAACCATGACTCGGAAACAAACATTTGTGGTCATCACAAAGTTTGCCCCTACCAGGATTCGAACCCGGGACCTCTTGGCCAATACCCAGCAATCTGAGCATTCGACCAAGGCGGCCGTCGACAAATGCAATGAAGAAATAAAAGTTATGTAATTCCTTTTTTCACTAAAAGTAGTTAAGTAAGAAATAGTCAATATTATCATACCCCCGACAAGCGCTACGTTATTTCCTTCGTATCCATTCAAAATTATGGTTTCGTGTTGAACAACTCCACTCTGTACTTTTCCGTCGTATAAAACTTTGTTGAAGAATATAGATGGATCTATTTCACTGGCTGAAATTATATAAAAAGTTACATAAAAAAGGTCCTAATATGAAAAAAGTCCACCTATAGTGTTGCAACCATTTTAAGATTGTCATCCAATATTGATATTTTATTCTACATCTTAAACAAACATAATACTCACCAATAACTTCTAATAGTAAAACTGATGAAGCATCTGCAGTGCGAAGTTCTAGCAGCACGTGTGGAGTGTTAGGAGGCAGGGCCAAAGAGCCAACAGGTTCCACAGTGACTACACCAGCCACATACGTTGCCTGAAATAGTCCGCTATATTCTGAAAAGTTAAATTACAAAAAAATATTTGAGACTTTGGTCAACTGATCCCGCCTGATCTCATACCGCGGGATGAGTTGACCTAATGCAATTTTTGAATTGGACATCTTATCCCGCTGATGTATGTTACGTCTTGTACAGACATGAAACAAAGTGTTAAACTATGTTAATTTTACAAATACATCAACGAAACCACAAACGTAAAAAATGAATTTTGTTCTGTCTAGTATCGATAACACAAGTGCTCAGGCTTCTTACTTTGGACTAGATGATAGGTGTGATTGTAAAAATATTTATTTAATATTATTATTTATTCTATTGGTTGAGTAAATTAAAGTTCAGCGGGCCTACCGCCTAACTCGATTGCTGAAGCAAAAGCTATAGTTTATGACGTCATGATGTCACTATCAGCAATAGCTTTTGAACTTGTCACTATCAGCAATAGCTTTTAATTTTGTATGAATTTGGCAGAAAATCCGTACCGCCTAAAAATTCGAGATGACTGTTAGCTAAATTGACAGCTGTCAATACTGCAGCCCCCGTAGCACGGGACGTGGACACATCTCTTTCGAAGGAAAGAATCTTTTCCTCTGGCTCTAACTTCCACTAAAACCCGAGAGAAAACACTGTCAAGTGGTGGAGAGAGATTTTGTCCACATCCCGTGCTAGGCCTACTGCTCGGTGCGTCCGTCAACTGTCAATACTCTGCCTCGCACTTTCCTTTGTACCGCTAGCAGCTACGTATGTAAATAATATTTCGCTGTTTTAATTAGGTATTAGTGAAATTTTTAATCTCATTGAAAACATATGGGCAATGATTGTGACCATGCAATAAAATTTGTGTGTAGTGTCTTGGGTGGCCGAGCGGTCAGGCACCTGCCCGGATAGCAGCAGACGCGGGTTCCCGCCTCAAGATCAAAATTTTTCGAAATTCTTTTTCTAACCCCAAAATTTTTGTACTAATTTTTCTAACATTTATATAATGTTAAAATTAAAATCGAATAGTTTTTAAAAGCAAACCCAAGCTTAACCGAACGCACGGTATTTGTAAAAATAACTGCTTTGGAATGTTTGAAAATTATTTCTACATTGCGAGGGTACCCGTTGGCTTACAACGTGAAGTGTAAAGGTTAGAAGAATTTCGGCAAGTTAATTAGTGTCTTGGGTGGCCGAGCGGTCAGGCACCTGCCCGGATAGCAGCGGACGCGGGTTCGATTCCCGCCTCAAGATCATAATTTTTCGAAATTCTTTTTCTAACCCCAAAATCTTTGTTTAAACTAATCACTTTTTGGACCCAACACTATAAGAACTGTCAAATAGAAAATATAGGATTGGACGAAGTATAGTAATGGCTTTCCCCATGGAATCTCTTCAATGTAGTGTTAATTATTTATATTTTTGACATAAGTTTGAATTCTGTAAAGGATAACATTATGTATGCCCCGTCTAACTTTATCTCAAAGTAGGAAATTAGGAAGTTTGTGTTGTTCAGAGATAAAGAAAATAATTAAAATTGTAAGCACTCTTACCACCGGCAACAACTACAACAACAGTTGCGTCTTCATATCCGTTCAGGGTAATGGTCTCATGTTGAACGGCGCCATTTTCTATTTTTCCTTCATACACAAGTTTATCGAAGAATATGGTGGGATTTGTTGCACTTTCTAAAAAGATAAATGAAACATGCAAGTCAAGTAATATTTTAATATTACCAATGGCGAATTTTTTGGGTTCGAATGTTGATTGCAGTTGATTTAATAGACCTACATTAAAATTGAACCGGATTACTTCAACGTACCTGTAATTTGCAGGAGCAGCATAGTTACAGCATTTCCAGCGCGAAGTTCCAATACTATAAGCTGTGTATTAGGAGGTAAGGTTGCCAAATTTTCTGCATCAACAACGACTGTTCCGTCTGTGTGGGTCGCCCTGAACATAGCACTGTATTCTGAAACATTAGACAGGTTAAAATTTCTTGGTAATTAAACATTTCAGTTCATATTTTAAAATGTTATTAGTTGAGCGCTCAATTAATATTACTTTATATCCTTTTTTAAATGTATATTTGCCTAAATTGAAAGTTTCAGAAAGTATATTAAGATAATTGTGCATCAAATATTTTGATTACCTCCGGTAATTTCGATATCAGTTCCTTCAAATCCAATTAGTGTAATAGTTTCGTGATGTATAATTCCGTTTTCTATTTTTCCTTCATAAATCGCCTTGTTAAAGTATTCTGTAATGGTTTCAACGGCTAGAAAGTAAAAAAAATGTTAAAAATTTCCTAAAATTTTTAATATTAAACAGAGTTTTGTTATTGTAGTACAGCTATGACCAAAGACAGACACCGACCTGTACATTTATTTCTGAAATGTAATTCAAAGATTTTATTCTTATATTAAGTATTGACACACAAACAGTATTAAAATATCACAGATTGTCGGTTGTTTGTTAACATCTTTCGTACATTTGCCAGGGGCAAGAAGTATAATGCGACTTGATGTGGTAATTAAGTCTGTTTATTTGAAGATACAAACATGCTTATATATTACTGCGGTGCGTGTCTTAAGTTAACTTATAAAAATGATGAATGTAACTACGTGCATTAATGTAGGACATGCTGTGATGTCGCTACATATACACCCCCCTTGGAAAAAAAATGTAACTACATATCTCTATCTAAAATTTAAATATACACAAATATTATCAATTAGTAATTAACATAAGCAGTGGATACAATTAGATAATAAATTTAACTGATACAGAAAAAAAATAAAAATGCTGACTTTGTTGTGACGATATCTGGGTCATTGTATGTGTTCGGATTGTTGTTGTTAATTTCTGAAATTGGCACGTTCGGAGCTTCTTTTGATGACAAATGCTGGTTTTCTATTTGTTTAATTTAATTGTTTCCTTAAATCGCAATGGCATATGCTTAATCTGTTCTTCTGTTCTGGGAGTGGTCTTCCATAGGGTGATGTTATACTTTTTCTTATTCTGTCGCAATGCACAAATACGTGTGAGCATTGGGATTGAATTGTTGTGGACACTTGGGATGAATGAAAATTGGTTGAGCGGTAGGCACCATACGCAGAACTGCCATGCCGGAGTGTGACCGCAGTTTTTGTCTCCAGTCATGGGCTGCCATTGCGTGCCGTCGATCCGCTTTCTGCGGCAGGTCCAAGTAGCCCTCGACGAGCGCATTTAATCAGCGGTAGGCACCATACGCAGAACTACCATATTACGCCGGAGTGTGAACGCACTTTTCGTCTCCGACTATGGGCTGCCATTGCGTGCCCTTGGTCCGCTTGCTGCCGCAGGATCAAGTCGCCATTACTAAGGCTTCTTGAGTTGTGGTAATTTTCCTCAGTTGGGCGTATTCCTTGGCTCGTTTTCTGATAACCTAAGAAATTTATTTCGCTCTTTGGAAAATAACCTTGTAGTATAGTATGCGTGGATTCGTTCCAACGACAATAGTACGAATAGTTTGCTGCGTCGGTATGATCAGGGTTGCAGGCGTTGTCAGCTCAGTTACCCAATCTTAAGTTTCCAACCAGCTATATCGACTAATAATGAGTCAAATCGGCCATGCCGAAGTTCCTTGTAGAACGTCTCGTAGTCCCAAGCTTGAATTAAGTGTTTTTATTTTCACCCTATGTCTTGATTGTGTACCATTTAGCTCCAGAATGTCTCTGTGGTTTGCCATTAACTCAAATGTTCGCTCCCGTGTCAGTAAAAAATCTCATACCACTTTTTCGGTCGGTATTGATGAACAGTGAACCGTCGTAGTTTAACACATTTTCTTGTTAATTTTCTTCTATTTTGGTATATCGTGGTTGAAATATCGGTGTCCTCTTTCTCAATTGTTGTTTTTGAACTTGACCTCGATAGATGTTGGCGATTATAATATCATTGAGCGCTGAATTGTGCATAATTTCCAAATGCCTTTTTGCTAACTGTGTTTAAATATTAATGTCATTGCGCCGTCGTCCGTTTTTCTTGAGGTAATTATGTCACTAACTTGTAGTCTTCTAGTTCTTCTTCCTTTGATGTTTTCCATTTTTCCAACTTCGGAGTAGTTTGCCGTGCGCCGGGGTTGAATTGCTCCCGACGCACGGCAGACAGATATCTTGTAAATTTTGAAGGCTGCTTCTGTCCAATGTCGGTGGTCACCAATTTGCCAGGGGTAAGAAGTATAATGCGACTTGATGTGGTAATTAAGTCTGTTTATTTGAAGATACAAACATGCTTATATATTACTGCGGTGCGTGTCTTAAGTTAACTTATAAAAATGATGAATGTAACTACGTGCATTAATGTAGGACATGCTGTGATGTCGCTACAGTACACATGTTACAAATAAATATATAAATCTTAAAAAGTTATCATTACTACTAAAATAATTTATTTATTTAGCACTGACCGGGAACTTCGAGAAACAGAACAGCTCTAGCGCTTGCAGCTTGAAGTTCTAGGATTATGTGTTGAACGTTAGAAGGTAAATTCAAAGAATCTACAGTTTCAACTATAACTACTCCGTCCGAGTGCGTAGCCCTGAAGGCTGCACTATACTCTGTAACAAAAAATGAAAATACTGTATAATTATAATTAAAACCTTTCACAAATGTAATGAAGAAATAAAAGTTATGTATTTCCTCTTTCACTAAAAGTAGTAAAGTAAGAAATAGTCAATATTATCATACCCCCGACAAGCGCTACGTTATTTCCTTCGTATCCATTCAAAATTATGGTTTCGTGTTGAACAGCTCCACTCTGTACTTTTCCTTCGTATAATACCTCATTGAAGAATATAGGTGGATCTATTTCGCTAGCTGAAATATTATCAAAGAATTAAGGGTACTTAAGGCTACATAAATAAGATCCTTATAAAAAAAATCCATAGCATTTTGCAAATATTTTTAAGAATTGTCACCCAACGTTTATATTTAACTAGTGGACGCCCGCAGCTTCACTTGTGTTAATGTCGGTTATTATATAGCCTTGACACAAAAATAATTTTTCAATTTGAGTCAGTAGTTCCTTAGCATGTATAACCATACAAACAAACAAACTCTTCAGCTTTATAAAATGAGTATACATTCAAAATTTATTTGGGCTATTTTACCTAAATTTATACCACTCGGCTAAAAGGGACCATGGTTAGTCGACTAATATAGGGTTCATTTTATATACATATAACAAATCTAATGCCCGTTTTCACCATCAATCCGTAAACAATTACCTAAATAGGCCGATTTTCGGCCCCCCAAACTGTAGGGGCACCCTTAGGTGTTAAGAGTCACCTATGTGTTGGTGAAACAAAAAAATTCATTAAGGGCCACCTAAAACTAGTTAAACCCTTAAAATTTTCATGGTGAAAACGGGCATAAGAATTTGATACCACGTTTTTTGTTATAATTTTTCTCACATAAAGTATAAAGTTCAATGACAAACATACATACATACAGTCAGGTTTGGAGGCTGTGTCGTATATGCGTTCAACAGTTTTCAGTTTATTACGGTAACCCATCAACCGCCTTAAATTTTCTTTTCCCTGATTTATCAAAATCTGGTCGAAGTGCGCTTACCTTGAAGGGATATAATTATCGTTGCTGCACCTGGGACACTTCCTTCTTTAGAGGCCACCACATTAAATATTAAATAAGACCTGTCATTTATATCGTCAATGGATGTATCTATTACCGACAAGTTAAGGCGATTTTGTTCGTTTTCTACCAATATAAAATATTTCGCATCGTCTGTAAAAGATAAATCATTATGAAATTTTATTGCATCGCTTAATGTAATATTTTTTACATTTAAACTCCATCATAAAATACTTCCAAAAATTAAAGGATGAGTTCCATTTTAAAGATTTCTGTATAGATAATCGTCGGTCTGAATTTTTAGACATAATTTTTAGATATCGATCAAAAGGCTCAATCGTAAGGTTTATTTTTTCCAAATAACATAGTATATTAATTAATTAAAATGAAGACTATAAAAATTTACATTTATTTAAAATATTAATGTTATGCCCCGACTGTACTAGTATTTTAATTATTCTACTCCCTGTTCATTTACACTTTTCATGGTGAATATTTAAAAATAATACGTAGTCGTGAGTAAGTTCAGCTGTGCATTCCCATACTACATCTTATAAACTAAAGGCTTAGTATTAATTTTCCTGAAATATTAAATGTAAATTTTCAAGGTATTCCTTTAGTTTAAAAATATGCTGCACAGCAGCGTTATCTAGAAAAAGTAATTCTAATGATTGAGCCTTTTGATCGATATCGTAAAATTACCGATATTTTTATTGCCATTGGCGGGTTCGATTCCCGGTTCAGGCTGGCAATTATTCAAAAATTTTTAAAAGCAGTTAAAACTCTTTTGGGCAAAATTGCTTATCTACGATATTTAAGATACTTTTCCTCCGTACGGCATAACCGTGGGACGGCCTGTATAGGGTACGACTGAGTACGATTTTGAAACTTTTTAACGTTTATCGTCTTTAACATTGGAATTACTTTATTGAAAGACCGGATATGTATATACTAATGGACAATGTTATTTAAGATCACTGTATTGCATTTTGTGTAAAATTAAATTTAGAAAACTTCCCTTGCCAAGGTTGGTTGAAACAGTGTCTAAGGTAAATTGAAACACATGCAAATAATACAAAATATAATAAATGAACATGTTTTACATACCTACATACATACATTAATCACGCCTATATCCCCCAAGAGGTAGGCAGAGGTGAACTAGCACCCACATATTGTTTGATTAATCATTTAATAACATTTTACGACTCGAAAGGGCATAGTCCAATATTACATTTTTATTATATAACAATTAACTCTTCGACCGGCTCTTCCAGCAGATCCTATTGGTCCATCCCTGATAAAGAGATTTTGCTTTCGCACTCCCGGAAAGACATAGAATGGCCAAATAGCATTTCCGATGGCATCGCCCCCAAAGTCTCCTGTGACTAGCACCCCTCTCGGCTGATGTCCACCACGTCTAGCTATTATCTTGTCGGGTTTTTGTACAGTATGCCTTCCTAGTGCCTACTTCTATGCCGTGTACTGAAGGCAGAGCATTATACAATTGTCACCACCCCAAATCTTTCCTGCGAATGTCGTCGTACAAGGCGAGTAAGGGTTAAAACCGTGACGAGAAATGGGCAGCAGCGTTCCTCCTTTACCACCTAGCAATGTACTGCCATTTTCGTGCTTGAGATAAATGACAATAGGCTTGCCACCAATTACATGGGACCTAAAATTTTTGGGGAAACGTGGGTGTTAATTCACCTCTGCCTACCCCTTCGGGGATATAGACGTGATTTATGTATGTATGCCTTTCTAATTAAAATTGTCTACAATTATTTTGTGTTTAAAACGTATTCATGACAGTAGCCAAATTATCGTAGAAAAATTATTTAAACGTTATTTCTATTAAACCTAGTCGCCCTAGAATAACTTGTAGCCGTTGTTACACGTACCTACTGAAAGTTTAGGACTCCTTCTTATGAACATAAATGATACCATTCCTCGTCAAACATTTCTTAGTATCTCAAAAAAACACAATCTCAGTACGCTTAGTGCTACGCAACAATAAAATTCGTGTTTCGACTTGTCGCTTGCTTCATTCTTCCCTTGGACCCGTCACCATATAACACACGATTCGCGAGATATTCGGTCTGTTTCAACTGCCTTTTTACTTCATTATCTACTCACATTTGGTGCACTTTTATTAATTTATTACTGTTATTAATAAATATTATTTATTTGTGATGTGGTGCTAGCGGTAGTTACTAAATTAACTAGAGGTACTTTAAATATACTTACTTTTAAAGTAACTCTAACAAAAATAATAGTAGAAAAAATTAACATATTTCACTATGTGATTCCTTAACTGTATACATTTTTTAAATATAAAAGTTGTGTCAAAATTTTGTTGTCTATTCGACAACATAATATTATTTGACAAAAAATAATATTTTTGTGTCTTAAACCAAATGGTGGACGTTTGGACCACGAATGGGTTTGTCATTTACTATACTATTTTGATTTTAGTTTGAACTTTTAAATGTTAGAAAAATTAGTACAAAGAATATTCTGGTTAGAAAAAGTTCGAAACATTATAGTCTTCCCGTATCAAGACTTATAAATTTTCGAACTTTTTCAAACCACCATATTCTATGCCATTTACTTTATTTCATTGTACACAAAAATGCAAAATATACAATAATCATACGATAAAAAAGAAATTTTAATATAAAAGAGAAATTAAAACGGTAAAGGTTTTTTTAGTTTATGTTACTTACCTCCAACTATATCAATGTCTACTGTATCGTCGAAGCCTTGAATTAGTTCTATGTCGTTTTCAAATATTAAGCCATCTTTCTCTGAATATTGACCTTTATAATGAGCTTGACTAAAAACGGGAGTTACAATATATTTATCAGGCTCCCTAATTAATTCTAAAACAATAGTTGTATCTCCATTGAATGCTTCGGGGTATGATGCTCGTATATTGAAACTTATGAAAGTGTTATCATCGATAATTTGTTCAGGTAAATCGTCAATAAGTTCTATATTGATAACATGTGATTGTCTTGTAACAGAAAAATATGATGCGTATTCTGAAATAATTTTTTAATAGATTTTTAATAGAGAATAAATAAATTGCTTTGTGATAAATTAAATTTAAAGAACATTTTCATGTAGGTACCTCCAGTAGGTATTAGTTCCACGGCCATATCGTAGTCTCCATCTAATAACACTGGAGCCAGATTTAAAACATTGTTTTCAATTTGGCCTATGTAACTAGGTTCGGTAAAACGAAGAACAACGACTTCTGGTGTTTCTGAAAATGAAAACAACGTAAACATAATTATATTGTGACTTTAATTTGTGTTCATATCTAAGCTTAAATACAATACATCAAATCAATTAATAAATTTTCAAAAGCTGATAAGATTGTGTGTACTATGAAAACATTATCTACTTATAAGCCCGATATTTAGTTTGGTAGTTAAATGTAATTCTTTGGATCATAACAAGAAGCTTAAAAGTTAATTTAAATTAATATACTAAAGCCATACTACAGCATTAAAGTCTTATTACCTTTGGGTAAATCTATCACAACACTGGCATAGCCATTCACTACCCCAGGTTTAAGGGCAACTATGGTAAAAACGAGATGACTATTAGATTCTAAGACGTCTTCTGGTATGTAAGTTATTGTGATCGTTGGTGGATTTACATTTGGAGTCACGGTGAACCACTGAGAAAACTCTGAAATTAGGCATATTTTACTTGCATTAAAACAGTTAAATATTTATAATTTAACATTACTTTTTAAATATTAATGCCTGTTTTCACCAATGACTCTAACTTTAAGAAACCGTGAATTCATTAATTACATAAATATGATAACTAATACCTTATTCTTTATAACACAATATTCAGTATTGTTAAATGTATTGAAAATAAAGTGTATTGGGGATCTTTTAAAGTTAGATAGGTATTGGTGAAAATGGATATATAAGTCTCTTGACTTGTAACTTAAAACTCTTTAGATTTAGCTAGAAATATTGAAGTTTTTAAGTCAAGTTTTTATTTAATTGTTTCTGTAGATGGTGCAGGGCTAATGCAGATCGACTGTGATTTTAAGAATATCCTTTTATTTGTATAATCTTTTATTAGCTATGTACCCATAGGCATGATTTATTTTCTAAATATCTTTACTTAATATTATAAAGCTGAAGAGTTTGTTTAGTTGGTTAAACGCGTTAAACTCAAAATCTGCTGGTTCAAATTGAAAAATTCTTTTTGTGTTAGATAGTTCATTTATTGAGGAAGGATATAATAATAACCAACATTAACGCTAGCGAAGCCGCGGGCGACCACTAGTTATTAAATAAAATAGAAATAGTAATTTACACTTTTCTATGCTGGCCTGGGAGCAAACAAATAACGTAGCCAGCCCGACTCATCCCATGGGTGTCGTAAAAGTCGACTAAGGGAGATTGCCCGGTGTAGACCAATAAGCACCTTGAGGCACCCGAATGGTGGAGAGAAAACCACCAACAACAGCATACCCAAAGAGGGTTAGTGTCAGGCAGGCGGCCAGCTGTAAAACCTAAGCCAAAATTTTGAGTAGTATGGATTGGAATGTTGTCATTCCGATCACTCCCTCCGTTCATCGGTCTCTCGACATGTTCCGTTCCGTCTCTTTTCTACATTAAATTCATTCATCACTAGCACCTTTACGGTGTGATGGATGATATGAATAAAAAGGGAGTGGATGGCTTGATGACATCTGACCGATATGAATGTAAGAGGAAACATACTGCGCCGACCCTAGATAGACTGGGAACAGGGCAGGGAGAAGAAGAAATAGAAATAGTAATGTTGAGATGGATTAGCATTTAGACTAGATGGATAAAAGAAGAATGACGAAAGAGATCAAGAGGGCCTTGAGACGACAACCGAGAAGATTATTCAGTAACATACATAAATCACGCCTATCAATCCCCGAAGGGGTAGGCAGAGGTGAACTAGCACCCACGTTTCGTCAATTATGTTAGGTCGCATTACATTGCTAGGTGGTATTAAAAGTCGCAGTACATTGCTAGGTGGTATAAGAGTAACGCTGCTGCCCATTCCTCATCACTTATTTATCCTTGGCCGCCTTGTACGACACCCACGGGAGAGATTTGGGGTGGTGACAGTTGTATTCTACTCTGCCGTCACCACACGGCTAACGGTAACTAAATTAGTGATTTCTCACAAGCTGTGATTCGAATTCGCAGAAATAAAAGGATATGTATTAAAAGAAATATTTATGTAAATGAGGCATGGTAGGAGCTCAACAACGCAGTGGATTACCGCATTTGGCCTGCGATTGCTGATACTAAGCAATGTTCGCTAAGGCTTGTTGTATCTTTTCAAAAAGATGGGTGACCTAAAAATTATTTTGGTCGTTACAAGCCACCAATCTAAACTTAGCCAGCGTGGTGGGTTATGGCCCATTCTCACTTTATTCTTCCATCCATAGGGAAGGTTTGTGCTTCAGCAGTGTGGATGTTAAATGCCTGGTTGTGGTGGTGAGGCAAGGGAATTGTGTACAAATTCCCAAAGAACAGGGTCATTTCCATCCAAAGTCTCTGCCTCCAGAGAGTGGGACAGAGGTGTGGGCTGGTTGTATGTATGTATGATATTCATCGTTACCTCCTTCCAAAGAAAAGCTGACACTTTCATCATATCCGTATAAGTTTATTTGTTTTTCTATTCGTAATCCATTTTCTATCGTGTACACTCCTGTGTAGAAATTTTCATGGAAAACAGGTGGCTCTATTATTTCTGGCTCTTCTATTTCAATAATAATAGTTGTATAAGCTGACACTGCTCTAATACGTTTAGCTTCAATCCCAAGTACTATGAATTTCTGATTAAAAATGTATTGTGGTAGAGCATTAGTAGGCGAAATATCTAACACATTACTATTATTGGTAAAAGTGAAATAATCGGAATATTCTGAAACAAAGAAATAATGTAGGAGTGCTAAGAATGTATTATCCGTGCCTTTACTGGCTGTATTTCTTAAAATACAACTTTACTTACGCCCACTAAAAATGAACTCCGTCCCAGGCCCAAAGCCGGAATCAAGGACAATATTATCTAAGTCCAATGTTGTTTGATTGAGGAATCCGGTATAAGTATTTTGTGCAAACGCTAGAACTACTGGTTCTGTTAATTCTATAAAAAACAATGGTACGGTTTAATAGACACATTTTTAATAAGTAAAATATTTTCTGTCAAATTACATACTTTGATTGGCCATGATTATTTTATGTCAAAAACAACTTTGGAAATAATTTTAAAAGAACTCAGTTACTCACCAGAATCAAAGTTAACTGAAACAACAGCACTCGCACCAACAGTAAGTGGTTTAGCGGCTACTACATTCAGTAGTAGCACTTTTTCATTAAAAATTATTTCTTCTGGAATGGGGGATATAATGGTCAAAGTGACGCCGCTAACAGCTGGGCTTAAAATGAAATACTCGTGATGTGCTGTAAAAAATATTAGTTCAGTTTAAATTGGTCCACATAATGTTAATTATTAATTCATTGTAAATTGATCATTATTTAAATGTAAGTCAAAATATTATACAATAAAATATGCCACAAAAAAGTGATCCAAGCTTAATGGTATCCGTATATTTAACTGCTTTAAAAACATGCACAAACACGTTGGCTTTTACCGTAAAGTTAAAATGGAATTTTATTGATTTAATTATATAAGGTTCCTGGTTGGCCCGCTAGTCGCCCGAAATGTGAACAACACAAGCGGGTTGGTGCTCCACATTCAAACGTAGTCTTACATTTCTTTCTGACTTATTATTTTACTTTGTAATTAAATAAATACATACACGTATAAATCATGCCTATATCCCCGAAGAGGTAGGCAGAGGTTAAATAACACCCACGCCTCGCCAAATATTAGATCCCGTACGCCATACATACATACATACATAAATTACGCCTATATCCCCGAAGGGGTAGGCAGAGGTGAACTAGCACCCACGTTTCGCCAAATATGTCAGGTCCCATGTAATAGGTGGCGAGCCTATTGCCATTAATCGGGCACAAAAGTCGCAGTACATTGCTGGGTGGTATAAGAGGAACGCCATCAATGATTTATCCTTAGTCGCCTTGTACGACACCCAGGGGGGGATTTGGGGTGGTGACAATTGTATTCTACTCTGCCGTCACCTCACGGTTTCCCGTACACCGACCTGTAATAAATAGAGGTCAGTGGTCCCGTGTAATACTGTGGTGAGCCTATTGCCATGTAGCGGGCATGGACATCGCACTATATTGCTAGGTAGTATAAGAGGAATGCTGCTGCCCATTACTCATAGCTGTTTTTACCCTTAGTCGCCGTGTACGATACCCATGGAAGAGATGGGGTGGTGGCAATTATTGTATTTTGCTTTGCCGCCACCACACGGCTTTACTTTACTTTGTAATTGTAATCAATAATTTTATATTAAAATCTTTACCAAAAACGATGGTCTACAACGTTTGTTAATTCACTTACCTCCTATAAGACTGAAATTAACAGTACTGTCGTATCCTTGAGTTAAAGTTATAGTATCGATATTATCTAAATTGAAATTAGTGTATGTGCCTGTGTAAATGTTTTGACTAAACTGAGGCGTTGTTACATCTTCCTTTAAAATCTCCAAAATTATATTTGCGTATGCACTAACAGCGTGTGGTGCAGAAGCTTCAAGTATTATTAACAGGTAATTATTTTCTGAGATAGCACTATCTGGTAATGATGGTAGTAGTTCTATTTGTATTTCATTATCTATATTCGATGTGGAAAAAAATTCACTATAATCTGTAAGACAATTTTAATGATCAATTAGAAAGAAAGAAATATTCACTGAGACAACTTAAAAAACAAGCAAAATTTCAATCAAATTAATAACTTGTCTCAAATAAATAAATTAATAATAAAGTACTACTACTATTATGCAGTATTGATAATATCAAAGACTTCGATCATTTCAAGCAGCTGGCAGAGTGGTCAGTCTACTGATAATAAAACAATATATGTTCACATAAGGAGTCAATATTAAAGTCTAAAGGCCTTTGTTTCTTAATGCCTCTGCAGGGTGGTTGTGCGTAGCGGGCTATGGCATAAGTTCTCTGACTAAAAAGGGAAATTTTGGACTCCAGTAGTGTTGAAATTATAGGTATTAATTATGTGATGGTGATAAATAATAAATATTAGGTACTGATGATAAGGCAAGGCGGAAAACTAGTAAGTAGTAGTAGTAGTATAATATTATTATTATTATAAAATAAAATAAATTATTCAAGGTTATGAAATCATTTAAAATATTTATTTTAAGTCCATGAATTTAAAAAAAGGTTTTGACTTAGAATTAAATAGTATCCTGTTAGAGGCAGAAATCATAAACTACCAGGCGTATCTAGTACATCAGTCAACAGCACGGCAGGCTACCCCAATATGTAAACGTTTCTTTGTCAACTTTATGATTTACGTCAAACCAGTCCAATCGGTTGGAATTATTTGACAGACTTGTATAGTCTGACATGCTGATGACTGTACAAACAAGTGACATTCAGTATAATCTGTTCTCACCTCCAAGTATATTAAAATTGACATCGTCTTCATATCCACTGTTCAATATAAAGGGGCCTAGTGACAGTGTTTTATCTTCCTGAATTGTACCCTTGTAAGTGTTTTCTGTAAATCCCAGGTACCTGGCTGCCACCATAAAACAAAAGAAAAAAATTTAATTAGAGGGTATTTTTATTTGAATTAACTGAATTGTGCTAAAAAGCTAAATGAAATATATTTTTATGATACCACAAAACATTCTTCTCTTTTTTTTGCACTATTCCCCGTCTTTTTGGGGTTGGCGCAATAGTTTCCTCTTCCATTCATATCGGTCAGTTGTCATCAAGCCATCCACTCCCTTTTGATGCATATCATCCATCACCACTAGTAATGAAATAATGTATAGAAAAGAGGCGGAAAGGTAGCGTCGAGAGATCGATGACCGGAGAGAGTAATTGGGATGACAACATTCCAATCGATACTGCTCAAGGTTTTGGCTTAGGTTTTACAGCCGCCTGTCTGCTGCTTCTTAGTATGCTGTTATTGGTGGTTTGCCCTTCACCATTCGGGTGCCCTAAGGTACTAATTGTTCTACACCGGTGCTAATTGGCTCCCTTAGTCGACTTTTACTAAACTCCTCGGTGAGTCGAGGCTGGCGCATTCTACGTTATTTTTTCGCTCCCAGGCCAGCTTGGAACAGTGCTTTAGACTTATACAGGGTTATTTATAAAACACGTAAAACCTCGCAGGAGTAGATAGCTAACATCATAAGCAACAATGTTTGTTCTACGACTTTTGATGATTCTTAAAATTTTACTTTCATACAGAAATAAATACTAATTTAATTTACCGCTCTAAAACTCAATAACTCTACGTACACCTACTTGAATCAGCATTAGGCAGCGTGCGGGCCTAGCGTAGCGTCGTCCTTTCGTTTATGAACGAAAACATAGACGTTTAAATGTCACGACAGTACAATAAAAAATTAAAAAAAATATTTTGCGTAATGTATTGCGTTATATTAAAACTCATAAAACAAACGTTGTTGTTTATCATGTTAGCTACCTATCTAGTCATGGGAGGTTTTTGGTGTTTTAAAAATAATCCTGTATAATCTCATACAAGCTGTCTTAGATTAATTTAAAATACCGCCCAAGAATATATGCCTAAATAGGTAGAACCAAATTCAAAATATGAGTTCTTTTAGTTAATTATGACCGGCTATTCAATAAAGGTAGATATTCTATTTTCTTGCATGTATACCTTCTGGTAGTTGAACAATCACTGTGGTGCTAGTCCCGGTAGTGAGTTCTCGATCCGCTCTAACTACCAGAAACAGTTTATGTTGAGAAAACACCTCTTCTGGAATTGGTTTGACGACTTGCAGTATGACACTGTTTCCTTCCGATGAGATCTCAAAGTGCTGAGTATATTCGTCTGAAAAGATTTTTATTTAAAAAAATATAAACACAAATTTCAACAATAATAATTTATTTTATGGATTAATTTTATAATCGCTTGTTTTACGCGTTGGTGAATTCGAGCCAAAAACGTCTCAAATTAGTTGTTTAAAATTTACTTATTTTTTTTTGCATTTGTGGCGAGCCTATTGCCATTTATCGGGCACAAAAGTTGCAGTACAGAGCTAGGTGGTATAAGAAAAACGCTGCTGCCCATTACTTAATACTTTTTTATCCTTAGTCGCCTTGTACGACACCCACGGGAGAGATTTGGAGTGGTGACAATTGTATTTTACTCTGCCGTCACCACACGGCTTTGCAACCCATCTATATTAATTCTGTCGGCATTGTTGTATCATGAAGGCTGGTTGAACTTACCCGTTTGAACTAAAGAGAACTGCACATCCTCGTGAAAGCCTTGGCGTAATGAAATTTGCTCGTTTAAATTAATTTCGTTGGCCCTGTTGTATTCGGCCATATAGAATGTCTGTGTAAAAACTAGCTCGTCTGGAAATACAAATTCGTCGCTACTTGAGATACGCACAGTCGCATATGTTGAAAGCGGAGGATCGTTAGTATCATCAACGTCCTGAAAATAATATAGAACCCAAAGATTTAGGTACCGATAGGAGCAAGGTGGCCAAAAAGGTCATGTTACGCAAGATCCGCAAGACTTTAACATACAGGTACAACCGGCGCAACTGAAGAAATGTTTAACAAATAATATTATAACAAACATTCATGTGTTCTAAAATTATGTCATTATGACTTACTGTTGCAGGAATGCAATTTGGAGTTGTATCTTTTTTGTATTCAAGAAGCGATACAGAAATCACGCCGCGTGGTGACGGCAGAGTAGAATACAATTGTCACCACCCCAAATCTCTCCCGTGGGTGTCGTACAAGGCGGCTAAGGATAAAACAGTGATGAGGAATGGGCAGCAGCGTTCCTCTTATACCACCTAGCAATAGTGCTACGACTTTTGTGCCCGATAAATGGCAATAGGCTCGCCACCTATTACTTGGGATCTAACATAATTGGCGAAACGTGGGTGCTAGTTCACCTCTGCCTACCCCTTCGGGGATATTGGCGTGATTTATGTACATACATAATACATACATACATAAATCACATTCATAAATAAATCACATCAATTATCATTTATCGGGCACGAAAAACAGTACATTGCTAGGTGGTATAAGAGGAACGCTGCAGCTCATTCCTCATCACTATTTTAACTCTTAGTCACTTTGTACGACACCCGCAGGAAAGATTTGGGGCGGTTGCGATTCCATTCTGCTCTGCCGTCACCACAGGGCTTTTGTTTTATAGCGCTCATATTATATTATATTATATTGTAGCCTATCGGAAATGTTTCTTGCTCGCCCTTCCTCTAAATAAAAAAAAAGTGTATGTTACTTTTTGTGTTTTGTTATAAAAGCAAAAGAATGTTGTTAGCATGTTAGATATATTGCAAAAGAGTCGAGTAATTAAAAAGAATACGAAATCAAAACCATGTGAACCACCGAGCCAAGTTATTGTGTTTTTGGTAGTGTTATGGTGTTGTCAAATTTTCTCAATCGACTTTGTGTAAACCACAACGTCGATTACGTTAAGGTTGACAATCGATTGTATAGATCTCTATACATACATATGTCACGTCACGCCTTTCTCCCACAGGGGTAGGCAGAGATCACTTCCTTCCACTTGCTACGATCCTTACATACTTCTTTCGCTTCATCCAATCTCATCAATCTCTTCATGCATGCCCGTCGGATTCGAGTACTCTTGGCCCTTTTTCGATAGACTTTCAATTTGATTATGAAAGATCCGCAATTCCTTCCCCTTCCCATTTCTCCATTCACTTTCGCCATGTTTGTCATTCTCCTTTCATCCATTCTTTCAACGTGACCAAGCCATGCGGGCATCCCTTTCTCAATCCTTGTCATTACATCTTCTTTCAAACCACACCTTTCTCTTATCACACTGTTTTACAATCGGTCGCTCAGCCTTACCCCAGCCATGCTCCTCAACGCTCTCATTTCTACTGCATTTATTCTACTTTCATGTTTCTTCTCCCATACCCAACTTTCACTTCCATACATTAATGTTGGGACCTTGGGGGCCTACCGCCTAACTCTATTGCTAAAGCAAAAGTTTATGACGTCATGCTGTCATTTCGCACCAAATGTACCTAAACTATTAGCGATAGTTTTGAATGAATGATCACCGAATGATTTTGTATGAATTTGGCACAAAATTCGTGCCGCCTAAAAATTCAGGATGGCTGCTATAGCCGTAGGCAGTGCATTGCAATATAGCTATCATCAGCAATCGAGTTAGGCGGTAGGCCCCCAACACACTCCATTAGTATAGATTTGACCATTTTATATAGTGTGACGTGCTGGTGATTGTACATATACCAACATGCCAGTTGCAGTGGTCACAATGTAATATCAAAATGTATGCAATGTATTAGCAATGTTATCCTTCATTATTATTTTTGCACTGTAAATCCACTGTAGAGACGACGGCGGCTGTAAAGTGATCGAAACGTGGGTGGCGTCAAATAATAACAAAGCCAAATACTTAAATATACGCGAGTCTAATCCTTAAAAGATTTTTTTAAAAGAGAAACATGATGTTAAAACTGGATATTGAAATTTGCACTTGTAGAGAGTGATTTTGAATGTTCTTGGAATATAACCTTTAGCCCATGGCATAAAAAATATTTAAGTATGGTCACAGTTAGTACAAATTGTCAATATCAGTAGTTAATTTTACTTACTGTTGCTTTTATTGTTAATGTGTATGGCTCAGGGATGTTTCTGATAAATGTCGTGGTTCGCAATACAGCCCTGAATTCCTTTGCAGTAGTAGACGGTCCATCATAATCAATTTCAAAGTCTGTACTATTGACAATTTCAAATATTATGCTTCTCGTTGTAAGATCGATATCTCTCACTTGAATTGCATTTATGGCATTTGTGATTTGATATCCAGGTGGCAGAGGAGGAATGACTTCAAATTCGTAGTTGTTGTTAGGAATAAAATTTGGATAATTATTATTTGTGTCTATCACTGTAACAATAAATGTCTGAAACAGAGATTAAATACTCATAAACACAAATTGAAATAATAAAATATAATGTAGGTATGTAATATAGATATTTTTTTGTTAATTTTTATGTTTAAAAAATGGTACCAGTTGCTGTGAGTTATCGCTGCATAAAAATGTAACAGTCACGCTCATAAAATTTAAGACCTCGAGTTCTTCATAT
Source organism: Cataclysta lemnata (assembly GCA_963931975.1). Lineage (NCBI taxonomy): Eukaryota > Metazoa > Arthropoda > Insecta > Lepidoptera > Crambidae > Cataclysta > Cataclysta lemnata. The sequence continues at coordinate 8,136,341 of OZ008343.1, forward strand.
AGTATATAGTTTTCGTTTGTTTTAATAACAAATGTGGAATCTTCCAGCAAAACATCCATATAGGGACCATGATTCAATCCTTCACTGAACACCACTGTATCTAATCCTGAATAATAATATGTCAATTATTGAGAATGTGTTGTTTTGATATATCTTTGTTTTGATAAGAGTCCTGCATGTCTTAAATAAATCATCCATACAGGAAATTTGGATCATCACATGTATAGTTGTTTATCGATAAACTTAGATCGTAATGGATTCGTATTACTTATATCATAATACATTACTTATAAAAAAATTATTAAGACTTTAAAAATGAATTCGTTAGTATAAAACTTTATTTTACTGTATTATTAAAGAATACATAACACAAAATACCTAGAACATTTGTAGTGGCCCCTCGAAAAATATCTCCTCGGTGAATATCTAAAATTGATGTGGTTTGTGGAATTACCCAACTTGGAATACCAGAAATTGAACAACCTGAAATTGTAATAATATAGCAAGAAATTTTAAAATGAAATCATTATTCAAATACAAGATGCTTCGATAGCAAACTTAATTTGTAAGATACTGATCATACCATCAGTAATGTGGAAGATTGCATAGACGATTAAAACTGCAATATATATTTTGTATCTAGTCCCCATTGTTATGTTGTGTTACACAACTTAAAATTTCCTGACATGCCTAAAAAGAAATTACCGATTAATATATAACAATGATATTCTACTACAATTAGTGGCAAATAAGATCTCTAAAGATACAAACCGAACTAATTTTACCACTTAACCAAACACTTGTATAATCTACTTTGTTCAATGATATCACTGAAAAATAATTGTCATCCAGTAAACAAATTTTGACGTATGCTACACGATTAACATGATCACACTAAGCAACTTAAATAAGCTATATGAGTCGATTATCATATTTTATCAATTGATTGCTATCGGCTAACAAATACCATGATAAATGTTGTATTATCGGCTACATTAAGTATTATTTATGATAAGCAAAGATATCCTACCGAATCAAATTTTCTTTAAAATTCAGACTAATTATCAAGACTGTAACATTGAATAGAAATTAAATAAGTATCCTGTAATTCTATTGATAGTCCAGATTGATAAAATGGGGGAAAAGTTAAACAATTCATGCAGATAAATTTAAAAATATTATTATCACGCATAGCGTATGAAAATATTTCTTGAAAATTTTAAAGCAATTTCCATAATATTACGTAGGCAGTGGAGTTAATAAATCAATCAGCACAGAAATTGTCAAGAACATAGAAAAGTATGCTCGTAGGGTTTGGTCACGTAGAAGGGATGTGTGAAAGTAGAGTGACAGAAAGGATATTTTGAAAACTCAGTGGTGAATGGAGAAAACGGCTAGTGAAGGCCTCGGTAAATCTTTAGGTTTATCGTGATATATGCAACTATTAAAAATAATTAATAGTATAGGTGTTTGTGGCACTATGTAAAATATTACCTAAAATTAGAAAACGGGAAATAGTTATTTGTTGTACGTGAGTGCAAAGTTATTTTTTAACCGCGTGCTCAATTTTGATGACCGAGCTAGCGAAGAATTCTAAAATTATACGCAACACGTAACTTTTCATCCCCCCCCCAACGAGGAAATTGCAAAATACAAAAAAAAAAATACAATCACAACAGTTTCTGTTTTCACCCAGAAACTTCCACAACACCCTCCCATCAACCCAAACACACTCTCAACACCCACCCAGAAACAATCCATCCACCCAGACACACCCACAGCATACACCCAGACACAACCACAACAACGACCCATCCACCCAGAAATACCCACAACATTTACAGCCGCAATACACACCCATCCACTCAGACACACCCAAATAACACCCATTCACCCAGAAACACCCACAAAACACCCATTCACCCAGAAACACCCAAAAAACACCCATTCACCCAGATACACCCACAAAACACCCAATCACCCAGAAACACCCACAAACCACCCATTCAGCCAGAAACACCCAGAAAATACCTATTCACCCAGACACGCCCACAACATCCATTCAGACACCCACAACATCCACCCAGTCACACCTACAATACTCACCCATCCATTCCGACACACCCACAAACACCCATTCACCCAGACACATCCAAAAAATACCCATTCGCTAGACACACCCACAAAACACCCATTCGCCCAGACACACCTCCAACACCCACCCATCCTCCACCCAGCCACACCCGCAACATTCATCCAGACACACCTGTAAGTACCTAATCAAAATTACAGTCCCTAATGGAGTTCCGAGACGGTCAATCAGCTTGAGTCAAGTTGATTTTCTGTATGTTTTTGTTCCGTTGCTAGCGTAAACAAATCAAACAGACCTAAAAAGCTTTTAAATGCTTGACTCAAGCATCAAGCAAGCGTTGTAGACGATCAAAATGTTTAAAGCAAGATTGACGCCAAGCTGATTGACCGTCACGGAACTCCTAGGTTTTAACAAATTTATGACGTGATAAGAAAATGGCGCGCGCAAAGCAAATTACAAAAAAAGTACACCAAAAAGGTTCCGAGTCTGAGTTTTTAACAAATTAAAATAGGTTGCATGATAATTTCGGCACCATGGAGGTAGAAATAAATAGGTATAATGATGTTTTGAATTCTCATCCGTCCGCTGCTATCCGGGCAGGTGCCTGACCGCTCGGCCAACCAAGACACTAATTAACTTGCCGAAATTCTTCTAACCTTTACAATCTTTGTACAAATTTTTCTAACATTGATATAAAATCGAATAGTTTATAAAAGCAAACCCAAGCTTAACCGAACGCACGGTATTTGTAAAAATATCTGCTTTGGAATGTTTGAAATTTATTTCTACATTGCGAGGGTATCCGTTGGCTTACCACGTGAAGTGTAAAGGTTAGAAGAAATTCGGCAAGTTCGTTAGTGTTTTGGTTGGCCGAGCGGTCAGGCACCTGCCCGAAATACAGGCGGACGCGGGTTCGATTCCCGCATCAAGACAATAAATTTTTGAACTTTTTCTAACCACCAAAATCTTTGTACTCATTTTTCCAACATTTATATAATGTTTAAATGAGAATCGAATAGTTTATAAAGCAAACCCAAGCTTAACCGAAAGCACGGTATTTGTAAAAATATTAGGGGTTTAAGTATCAAATTGCCGTTTTGTATGGAGAATTTAGCGAAAATTCATTTTTCCATACAAACATATTTGCGATTTTTAAGGAACCACAAATCTAAATTTTATATAATTTTGCGGGTATATTTAGACAACATTAAGTTATAGGATACCTAGGATACCTAGAGAATTTTTTTTATAACGGAGACGGACTGGTGTCCGTGACCGTGGATCTAAGTGGTACTTAGCCTTTTTTGAAGATTTATTGGTAGAGAAAGAAATAAAAATAAGATTAAATTTTTTACTTAAATATAAGTCCTTGAAATTAAGTTTAGAATAAAAAAAAATAATGGACATAACTATTGTTGTAAAGAAATTATACACCACTACTAAATAATGAGGGAACATCGGCAATTTGCTAGGTGGTAGAATAACGCTACTGCCCATTACTCATCACTCTTTTATCCTTAGTCGCCTTGTACGACACCCACGAGAGAGATTTGGGGTGGTGACAATTGTATTCTACTCTGCCGTCACCACACGCACACGGCTATAAAATATTTATAATATTGGCCCATTGAACTACTATTACTAGCGTTACCCCAATGGTCTGGCCTATACAAACGAGGTCCGCGCGGGCATGTTTGGCGGGCATTGTGCGAATTCTACGCTTAGCTCTCCCTTAAGTACCTTCATTGGAGCGCCGGCAAAAACTTCAGAGATTGACGGCCGGCTCGGTCGAATGCTCAGATCGCTGGGTATTGGCCGGTCCCGGTTTCGAAATTGGTAATCGTGGTAGGGGCAAATTTTTTGATGAACACAAATATTTGTTCCAGAGTAATGTTTTTGTATATAATAATATGTTTATGTTGTATATTTTTAACATTTATATACATAATTATTATGATATTAAAAATGTCCGTCATGACAAGTGTGAGTGTAAAAAAACAGGCTTGATCTATGAGAACATATTACGGATTTTTTTTTTATGGTGTAGTCTTAAAAATATTGAAACAGCTAAATTCCATCACTTCGCAATAATTGTATAGGTATACCTACTTCTCGGAATATTCACGAACATGACGAAGGTAATCAAAAATTACAAGATAATGTTCAATGATTAAAATTGTAACAATGAGATAACGTATATCAAAGATAACTAATGTTATTTGCATAAATTGATAACACATTTAGTTAGTAAATATTATAAAAGTATTTTTTTGCAAAATGTATCCAGGAATTTTCCAATTTTGAAATTCAAAAAGTATAAAAGAAAGTTAGGTATGTTTTGGCTTTGTTCAAGATGATGAGGGCAGCAGAGTTCCTCTTACATCATAGCAATATACTGCGATTTACGTGCCCATATTACATGGGCCTTGCTAAAACGTGGGTGTTAATTTATTTCTGCCTACGCCTTCGGGAAGAAATAGGGCGATTTATGTATGTATGTAATCTCAAGTTTATTGCTATTTATTCCAGATCTATCTATCTCACACAATTTTGCTCTATATACAAACACAACACAATATTCAGAAACCTGGAATTTATGTTTTGGCGTTGGGGTCATGTATCTGTCTCTTTTAGGACAGCATGGACGTTAACATGGCGTGAAGACATTAATTTTATGTGATTGTGACACAAGTTCAGTCTACTATGGCCGACATCCAGCTTGTAACATCAATTTACGAGCCAAGCTATAAACCATGCACTTTTTACTAGATAACAAAACCCAAGTTAGTTTGCTTGCGAATTTGACAGGTAGGTACGGTATATGATAATTAAAATTAATAATCTTAAAAGTCGACATCTGCTAGTGAGATGACAATTGTAGGTGTCAATATTTTAATGATGATGTGAGAAACTGAGATTCAAACAAGAAACCAAGACTAATTGGGTGGAGTGTAAGCGTTATTCCTTTAAATTTAGTTTTTTATTTTCGTCCCGTATACCCATTTTGACACATTTTATGTTATTTTTTCGCTCCCAAACAGCATAGAAGGCATTTATAATAATTGACAAACATAATAACACAGTACATAATACACTACATTCTAAGCCAGATAGAAAAAAAAACCATACTGGTACGAATTGAGTAACCTCCTCCGTTTTTCGTCGGTTAAAACATATAAAGGAAAAAAATATTATTCATATATCTAAATCGGAAAACATAGCGCAAAGGTATTTTTTAACAACAAACAGTCAAGCCGTCGAAAAGAAATATTATCACGCGCGACAATTTTTATATGACTGTGAGAAATCTACCGAATTTGTCACTCTGATGTCGGCACATCATTTAAAGATTTTTTCTACGTGAAATCGTTTAGGCTAGGCTAGAATTCACAGGTGTGCAGAATATGCAGTTTTATATTCTGCAATTTGTTACTAGTAGTGTAGCATTTTGAATTTTTCTTGCTCTATTTTTTTTTGGTTGGTATAATTGTTTTGTTATTTGTATAACTGATTCGGATAACTAGACAAATAAATCAGTCAGTTACCATGCTGGCCTGGGAGTGAAAAATAACGTAGAATGTGCCAGCCTCGACTCATCCCCTGAGTGTCGTAAAAGTCGACTTAGGGTTGCCCCGTGTAGACCAATAAGAACCTTGGGGCACCCGAATGGTGGAGGGCAAACCATCAACAACAGCATACCTAAAGAGGGTTGGCAGGCGGTAGGCTGTAAAACCTAAGCCAAAACCTTGAGCAGTTTGGATTGGAATGTTGTCATTCCAATCACTCTCTCCGTTCATCGGTCATTCGACATGATCCGTTTTGTCTCTTCTACGAGTGGCAATGTTCGCGCTAAAGTCTCGTCGTATCGTCGCTACTCGCAGCGCGGCAGGCGCTAGCGCGAATATTGCCACTCGTCGCATTGTCGCGATAACATCGCCGTGTGGAGACGCACTCGTAGATAGTATATTATAGAAATGCGTGGCACGACGATATTATCGCCGCGATTCTCTCGCTCGTGGAGACAGCCCCATACGGTGTGATTCTTCTTCTCCCTGCCCTGATCCCAGTCAATCTGGGGTCGGCGCAGTATGTTTCCTCTTCCATTCATATCGGTCAGACGTCATCAAGCCATCCACCTTCTTTTGATTCATATCATCCAAAACACCGTAAAGGTGCTAGTGATGAATGAATGTATAGAAAAGAGACGGAACGGACTATGTCGAGAGACCGATGAAAGGAGAGAGGGATTGGAATGACAACATTCCAATCCATACTGCTCAAAGTTTTGGCTTAGGTTTTACAGCCGGCTGCCTGCCTGACACTAACCCTCTTTGGGTATGCTGTTGTTGGTGGTTTGCCCTCCACCAATCGGATGCCCCAAAGGTGCATCATAGTCTACACCGGGCAATCTCCCTAAGTCGACTTTTATGACACCCATGGGATGAGTCGGGGCTGGCCTATTCTAAGTTATTTGTTCGCTCCCAGGTCAGCATAGACGACGGTGTGATTATGGGGAAGTAATAAATTAGTGATAAAACATATTTAAAACGGTATAATTTCAAAATGCTGTATTTTACATTGTTTTTGATATTACTTATAACAGAAATCATGTTCTAAGCTCACAGTAGGTACCATTGAAAATTCGGAACTGAGTGGTTTATTTAGTGGAAAACTTCGCTGTGTAAAAAACGGTTTCTCGAGGTCATGAACTTGAACTAGTGCCAGGCGTCAATGGTAGTTACGTCGTGATTTTGCTCCATGCTGTCTTGTGGTTTTCTGTTTACAGACACATTGAGGGCTAGCAATTGTTGTATCGGTAATCGAGGTGACAGGTTGACCATGCTGGCCCACTGGCCCGCACATAGTTCTGGGAACTTCAATTTCTTCAAAAAGTGTCCTTCCAGAAACCAAGGGGACGTACACGTAGGAGAATAATCCCACAGTTTCATTTCATTCAAACGCACCCATCTATAAAAATGACGTAATATTAAACAATTGACAAATATGCCTCAAATAGGTTGTAACCTTTTGAGGAACATGAATCCTAGAATAATGATCTACTTCATTTTAGAAACGTACTTGTATATCAGAATATACAAGGCCTAAACAATAGATCTATCCTATAGTATATTGAATATACCTTAATCGTCATTGAAAAATAGCCGGCCGTGTGGTGACGGCAGAGTAGAATACAATTGTCACTACCCCAAATCTCTCCCGTGGGTGTCGTACAAGGCGACTAAGGATAAATCAGTCATGAGGAATGGGCAGCAGCGTTCCTTTTATACCACCTAGCAATGTACCTACTGCGACTTTTGTACCCGATAAATGGGAATAGGCTCGCCACCTATTACATGGCACCTATCATAACTGGCGAAACGTGGGTGCTAGTTCACCTCTGCCTACCCCTTCGGGGATATAGGCGTGATTTATGTATGTATGTATCTATGTCATTGAAAAATATTAAATCAAAGCTTTAGGTGATAATTTTTATAATTTTCATTTCTACATTAACCGGCGTTAAATTTTCTTATGATGGCGCAACTAGTGAGTTTTGTAAGGCACCACACTAAAGTTAAGGATTATCTAACCCTCTGGTTCTATCTACCATCTGGTTCTATCTACTTATTTAAAATTTTAATATCTGACCAAAAACGTTGTCGAAAGTTATCCAAAATTTATAGAAGATGCTGTTAATTTATGTGTTATAAATTAGAGGAAGACAGATTCATGCTTTGAACATCACTTTAGTAAAATAACTGTTGATGTTCAATATTTTGTAGTAACACTGTTACTGTTAGCTTTCAACACACAATATATAATATTCTAAGAATACTTACGCAGATATATACAACGCATGGCAATCACAATGCCAAGGATTGCCTGACAGTTTAACAATTGCCAGTTTTGGCATGTAATCTAAAGTCCTTGAAGGCAAAGACGGGAACATATTACCGTCCATGTATCTGAAAATATGAAATTGTTTCATTAAAATCTCTAAATATTGGGATGCTCTGCTGCACAATAATACTGGCTTTCTAGTGAGAAACCATAAGGATTATCGTTGCAACACCCCACAAAAAGATTACAGTTGAGTAAATTGTCGTTAATATAATATAATAATATAATAACATTATGAAATTTACTTGGACACAATAAAATTTGTTTAGTTTATTATAACAATCAATATAAGTTATAGATTTTATTATCAATTTATTCTAACAGGTATGTGTTGTATTTTTGGAATGTCAATCAATTTTATAACAATAATATCACAAGTCTCGTGGGGTAGTTTTTATGAATTTGATTTTATAAGGCTGGGAATATTTGACAAATAATATAAAATCATAACTTCGCGTCACTTGGGGAATTAATAATATAAACCACTTAAGTTGGTACTTACAATGTTGTCAGATTCTTCAAAGTTGAAAATGTTTTAAAATGTACTTCATATAATTTGTTGTCTGATAGCAATAGGGAAGTCAGATTATCTAGCCCGTGAAACGCCGTGACATTCAAGAAACGCAATTTATTCTTAGATAAATCTAGTTTCTCGAGATTTATACATTTTGAGAACGTGTAGTCCGGTACCTCAGTTAAGGAGTTTTCTTTCAAATCAAGATTATGCAACATTTTTAAATTATCAAATTCTGCTCCAGTCAGCTGTAACAGAATTACTGGTAAATTTTTGTAATAATTTCATTTAATCGAATGTATTTTCGGTTTTTAGTTTATTTATTTATTGCAAAAAATTCACAGTTCTGTTTATTCAAATAAAAATAAATATGAAATGTTACTTACACTAAGTAAATAATTGTTGGACAAATCTAAATAAGTCAAACAACTCAAGTTAGAGAAGAGACGACTGGGCACATTGTCCAGCTTATTTCGATCAAGCAACAAAGTTTCCAAGGAAATTAGATTCTCAAAAGCGCTTTCAGATATATTGCTTATTCTATTATCTGATAATTTCAAAATTTGAAGACTTCTTATTGAAAATGTTCCGTTTTCAATTCTCTGAATTTTGTTTTTTGAGAGGTCCAATATTGTTAATGACTCTAATCCTACGAAACTGTCTGATGGGACATACATTACTTGGTTGTTTGATATATCTATTGTTTCTAAGTAAGAATTATTAGCAAAGACCCTTTCCGGGAGGGTATATAAATAATTGTTAGATAAGTCCACATGGAACAACTTCTTTGTTGAACGGAATGCTTCGCCATCTATTTCTTCCAGATAATTTCTTTGCAGTCGCCTAAAAAGGTAAAGTATTTTTTATGATTTCGTAAATAGAAAGCCGGTATTAAAGTGTTAAATATTTAGTCTTAAGCCAAAACCTTAAGCAGATTGGAATTTTGTCGTTCAAATCACTCTCTCCATTCATAATCTCTCGACATGATCATTTTTTTTGACCTTTCCAGTGGATGGATGATATAAATCAAAAAGGAGTGGACGGCTTGATGACGTCTGACTGATATGAATGGAAGAAGAAACATACTGGTAGACCCCAGATAGACTGGGAACAGGGCAGGAAGAAGAAGAAGTAAGTCTATTTCAGTATGAATATTTATAATAGGTTGGGGAAAAAGTTTCTTCGCATTTTTTAAGAAAATTCAAAACATTTTTTAATATAGTTTATTTACATTTCACTAAAGTATGTAGGTACCATTTTGTTCGATAACTTTTTGCCATCTTGTACGTCCATCCCATTGCTATAGAAATTTTGGGACTTCTGGTCAAAATACCGCGACAAGTGGTTTTGGCAGTCCTCTCGTGATGTTACCCTAACACTGCCTAATGAATTCTGAAGAGACCGAAACAGGTGGAAATCTGAAGGTGCAAGGTCAGGACTATACGGCGGATGCATTAACACCTCCCAGCCAAACTCTCTTAATTTTTGCTGAGTGGCTAAAGATGTGTGAGGTCTAGCGTTATCATGATGAAAAACCACACCCCTTCTGTTGATTAATTCCGGCCGCTTTCTCTCAACTTCTTGCTTTAATCTCATCAGTTGTTCGCAGTAGAGTTCAGAATCGATGGTCCTGCCTGGTGGTAACAGCTCATAATGAATAATGCCCTTCCAATCCCACCACACACACAGCATCACCTTGTTGCGAGTTAACCCGGGTTTCGCCACAGTCTGTGAAGCCTGACCGGCCTTTGACCAGGACCTTTTTCGCACGTTCTTGTCGTACGGATCCACTTTTCATCACCAGTTATCAGCTTCTTCAAAAATGGTTCGGTTTCATTACGTCGTAATAAAGAATCACAAATGAGTACACGGTTCATTAGGTTTCTTTCAGTGAGCTCGTGAGGTACCCAAATGTCGAGCTTTTTTGTGTACCCAGTTTTTTTCAAATGCGCCAAAACTGTTTTGTGGTCAATTGCCAGTTCTTCAGCTACGTCGTAACTACTGACATGCCGATCTTGCTCCACTTTTTCAAAAATGGCATCCATTTTATCTGTAATAGGGCGACCAGAGCGACGTGCATCTTTGACATCAAAATTTCCGGATTGAAAACGCTTAAACCAAATTTGTGCTACTCTTACAGACACTGCACTAGGTCCATAAACATCGCAAATTTTTTTCGCGGCTTGCGTTGCATTTTTACCTTTTTTGTAGTAAAATTTTAAAATGTATCGAATTTCTTCATTAGATTCACTCATCTTGGCGGTACGAAAAACAAATGAAAATCACACATTTTCCTAATTTGAATTTGGAATAATGTTCTTTAAAATTTAAACTTTCAATGATACCAAAACCAGCCAGATACAAATAGTATAGCCAAAGAGATTTTATTACAAGTTTATACATACTATAATGCGAAAAGACTTTTTCCCCAACCAATAATTACCAACAAGAAATTGGTTATAAAAAATTTGAGAGAGGAGACGTTTTGATAGGTCCACTTACAATATTCTTAGGTTGACCAGTGAATCAAATATACCCGAAGGTAAGTATTCGACGCGATTATCGAACATATCTAGTTCGGTGAGTGAGCGCATTCCTTTGAATGTGGTCTTGTGTAAAGTCCTGAGTTTGTTTGTTCCCAAATCACTGCAACAAGATTATACTGGGTAAAACGCATGACATCTGTAATGACGATAACATAAATGTAGCAATGACAAATTAAATAATTAAAGAAGCTGAATAGTACCGAGCTGGCTTAAATCTGAGAACCGATATTATTTATTGAATACAATATTTCTATAATAGTATACGTTTTATATCGTTTTTACGTTTTCATTCACCGTAAAGAAATTGCATTCCATCTGACGAAACCTTTTCTTTCACGCTGTACGTTAATTTAATTTATTTTATTGAAACATTATACGAACTACACGCTAAATAAGGCAGTGAAAATATATGTGTATGATTTTGAAATCGTCACATCAACAATCAGCCGTCGGTCGTCCATTTGTATCAAATCCAGTCTGATCTGTCTTTCTTACATCATAACTAGGTCTGCAGGAGCTATCAAATCAGACGTGAGGGCTGAAAGTCCAGCTCTCCAGCAGTTTACAGAGCGACGATTGGGATCGCATTGGCATACAGTCTTCGAACATTGGCGCCACCTTGACTGTCCAAAGCTTATAGTCCACGCTGCAAAAGAAACCACTCAGATATAAAAATATAATAAAATAATTAATTTAGAAATAATGAGTTTTATGCTACCCCTCTTATTAAAAATCTAAGCTTCAATAGTAATAGCCTAGTTATCAATTTTCGCTGAGCAGCTCTCTGCTCCTTTAGGAAGTAGGCAGAATGTAGGCAGTGGATGTTAATTTGCACTACAAGCAATAAGTGTCGTCAAATATCAAAAGAGCCAAGTCACAAGTCTTAGAAACTGCCTGCAGTAACAGAAACGTTTGCTTAGCCAAACTAAGCCAAAGACATTGAAAAATGTTCAGGGTTTTGCAAGAAAAGGTTTAATTTAAAAATTTAAAATATTTAGATATAAATGTTAGAAAAATTATTACAAAGTTGTGTGAATCTTACTTGGCTGTTCTATTGCTCGTAACCTTCTATCCAATTGTCTCCAGTGAATGTCTGCCGCACATGTGCTTCGCCCTGGATGCTCTTCTTTCTTAGAACCTCGATTCAACATTTCAAATACATCGCAGGCAGTCAGCGTGCATTGACCTGAACTCGTCTGAAACACTGGACTAGACATTTTACTATTAAATTGTTTATTCACGTCTCACACGTCTCACACTCTGGGAGTTAAAAAGGCAACAGATTTTTTTTTTATGATCCTATTAAGAATTACATTGCACATAATAAAATAGTCACTTGGTGTCAATTTATATTAGGTGAAAATTCCCAAGTATTTAGTTTAAAGAGTTTCTACAAGAATAAGTACCTACCAATAATGATTCTCATTAGATTAATTGGAAATCAGTAAAATAGTCATTGGATTATTAGCTATCAAAGCTTAGAGTTCTGTGTTCCTTAAAGGCGATAATACAGTGGCACGGCACCGAATCAGAAATCGATTTTATAGTATGCAGGTATTACCATTTAACGACAAACTGAGAACTTACATTTTAATACACCTACATACCCAAGATTCAACGAATCTTCTTCATCATTGGCAATTGAATAGCTGTTTCAATCGATCTATAAAATTAAACTTTATCTATATTTTCACTTACAGTAGTTTCAGCTATTGAATATTAAGGATCACAAAGGATTTTGGAGGAAGGCTGCTTGTACTGTAAGTGTAGGATTACCAAATCCCCATGAACATACAGTAAAAATCTACAGTGTTCATAAACTCACACACAAAACAAAACAATTGCAACTCATTTGAAATAGGTATGTAGAGAAGTATACTGAGGTGATTCACTCTTAGACAATGCTGATACGGAGTCCAGCTCCGTGTTAGGTGATCTCTGAATCAAGGAGCATCCCGCCAGTGACGTCTCAATAATATATGAGATAGTAAGCTTATATTAATTGGTACGCATGTAGATTTTCATGTGCCGATATGCTTGTAAATAATTATAATTATGTTCAAAATTTAATGCGAAAGTAAAAATAATAAGTAAATATTTGGAAGCCCTACGTTGTTGGCGCTTCCAAATTTTGCAACAGATTTTAAATTATTTGGCTTGTTTTATGCAATTAAGAGTTTGTCTCTTTTTTATTCAAGAATGAACTACCTACCCTAAACGAAAAAAAACAAACATAGTTGTTAACCAGTCAGTACCTACATTAGGTTAGGTCTATTGTGATTATTTGCAGTAGAGCTTCAGGGATATTGAAAAATTTTATAATAACTTACAAGAAATAGTTTTCACTTCAATGTAACAATCCATTATTTTTGTCAATTTATTTTGTATAATAACTACGGATAAGAATCATATTCCGGGACTTCTAATTTTAATACAATTGCACACATAAATATTCCTTTCAATGTACATAGGAAGTCAACAAGGTAGGTAATCCAGTAGTTACAAGATAATATGCAATAATTGAAATAGTATTAAAAGATTAATATTTATTATTATTTATCTGAAATAATCATACTTGCATAGTGCACTGATATAAGGTTGTTGAGGTGACACATTGTTGATAACAATAAGTCAATAAATAGTTTTCGTACATTGCTATAAAATATATATAACTCATAAATGCTTATCCCTGAAGGGGTAAGCAGAGGCGGTCACACCCACGTTTCTCTAGCTTAGGCCCGATGTAATAGAGTGAGAGCCTATTGCCTACATTGGAACACTGCTATCCATGTCTCTCTTTCTATATTTTTAAGTCTTAGGGCCGATTTCACCGTCTCTCATAGAAACTGAGTTTAATAAAACTTGGTTTTGATTAATGAAAACTATGTAGCGGAACTCAGTTTAGAGCATAAGCCGAGTTCAACTTCAACTGTTCGCGTTTAATTCTGCAGTGAAATCAGCCCTTAGTCGCCATGTACGATAACCGCGGGGAGAGAGCGTGGTGATAAATACCCACCAACCTGCACTGGGCTAGCGTGGTGGGTTATGGCCAATTATCCCTATACTCTTCCATCCATAGGGAAGGCCTGTGCCCCAGCATTGATGATTATGATTCGGTATTATATGCGCATATTTTTGCACATTTAGAATTACTCAACAATTAAAATTATTATGTGGTATATTCCAAGATAACAGTGTCAGGTATCAAGTTGTCATTAATAATCATATCTGCGACATAAACATACATGTATTTTTTGCAAATTTAAAAGTATCTGATAACTGATAATACATCATCTGTTTTCGATAGGCCAAATCTTGCGAAAACTGTAAAAGTATTATTTTATTTCCATTAGCATCGAGATCATCCTAAATTATATTAATTTACAGCAATTATTTAATTAGACGCTACGAAGTTTACTGCTGACTCTTGGGAATGCAAGAGTTGGACGATAAATCTTTCAAGAGCGCCGGAGCTGCTTTTATGTTGTCTTAGCTAACGAGGAATACATTACCATGTGAAAATAATGTATTTCAAGAAGACTTTAATGCAAGATAAGCAAATATAATGCTTAATGCAAGATAAAAAAATCAGATTGGTCTGTAAGTGGCAGTGAACGTAAGTGAGTGACAACGGGAAGTATAGGAGATGGCATAAACATAAATGGAAATAAAAAAGTATAGGAGATGACTTATGGATGAAATATAAAATTGAGGGTTTTGATAATCAATGTTCGGTTGAAATGGATTCGCGAGGATGTAGCTGCGAAAGGTGGTAATGAAAAATGAACGTGTTGACACCAAATATTATAGTAAGCAAGGCAAGATTATGTTACGCAGAAACAATGGATCCGATATTTACAATTTATAATGAATTAAATATATAACTAACTGAACACTGTAAGAGTTAGTCAATAGTATACTAAAACGATTCGTATAGGTAAGAAAAACAGAACATAGAGCAATTATTTTGAGCTAAAAGTACAGTACAAGATTTCTGTGTACAGACAGACCGACTTATGTATAAATTGTTAGAAGGGTCAAGGATCTAAAACGAATGAAGTGGAACATTAATCTAAATGAATATTTTATATTAAAATATCGCAACACTACGATTATAACATCAACAATCCTGTCTATAGAAAATTATATAGAAACTTAAGTGATTTATTAAATCAAACTTAATATATAATATATTTAAAACGTTCTCCTGTTTGTAAATTATTAGAACTTCAATCGTTCCATTCCAATTCGATTTTTACGGTTAATATTTTGAAATAATGTGTTATATAATTTTACCTGTATATTCGAAGAGAAGCACCACAACAATTTTTCGAATGAAAATCATTTTGTTGTTATCCAACAAAAGGCTTCACCGAGTTCTGCTCACTGAGTATATCAAAAGTGCTTATTTAATTCTATGTGCAAAAGTTATGCGAGAGTGATATATTCAATTGGTCAGACCCGACATTTATTTATCTCATGAATATAAGTCTTTTGTTTTAAAAACTCGAAGAAAAATAAAGTGGAGAGGGCAGAACAGAATACATTTGTCACCAACACCACCTCTCCCGTGGGTGTCGTACAAGCAATGTTTTCAGATTTATGTGCCATACGTGGAGTCAACCATATTTGGCGAAATGTGGTTCTTAACCCTTCGGGTAAAAATAGGCGTGGTATGTGTGTGTGTGTAATTTTTATGAACTTTCGTCGGGTTACCTAAACGGAGTTTCAATCAATGTCTGGCACATTGATTATAAACTCTGTTACGATCTAAATCCAATACAATAAAGCTGTAAAATAACCCTTCAAATAAATTATTATTTTTAAATATCAAGTTACAAATAATTTACAAATGAAATAACAGAATAAAAACTAAAATTATTTTTGTATTAATTTTTCTAACTTTTATATAGGGCAAAGATTTTGGCGGTTAGAAAAAGAATTTCGAAAAATTATGATCTTGAGGCGTAATGTACTAATTTTTCTAACATTTATATAATGTTAAAATTAAAATCGAATAGTTTTATATAGGGTTCAAATAATTGCCGTCGTTGCTACATTATGAAAGTGTTTAATTGTTGACATGTTGAAATTTACGTACATACCATACTACATGACACGAATAATCGTGGTTTTAAGCTAGGCCATATTTGGCACAACTGTTACAATTCACATCCTACTAAATTATACCGTTGAAATTGGATTTGAATGAAAGCCCTCTATAACGCAAAACCTTTGAGTGCCAATAAAATTTAATTCGTGGGCTATTACTAATGCCATCAAAACTTGGACAGAACTTCAGAATATAAATAAGCTAAGCGACTTAGCACTAGCGCCGTTCTGTTCTATTAATAATAGTGTTAAAACAATTTTCCAGTCGGAAATTTCGTTTGATTTATAGGCTATATCATTATATTTGATCTAAAGGTATGCTTAGTTCATTACTTTTGTAAATAGAACTCATATTCAAGGTTGTTTTAGTCGTGAGAGAGACAAGTAAGATACAGTGTGTAGAGGACAAGAAAATACAGCCCACAACAATACAGTATAAAATATAGTCCCTTTTTTGTATTATATTGTGAAAGATCAATACTGCTTAAACCTATCCAGTCCATCCATAGGCAATTAACTTGTTAGTTGAATTGATTGTGTCCGTTGTCCCGGAGTAGAAGGGCCGTGTGTCCGATTGTTTTCTAAAAATTACATCGATTCTATAACATAATGTTAAATTTGTAAGGTTGCTTGTTGCTTAAATCAACATCTACAACTGTTTTATGGCACATATGCTGAGCATTGAACTGACTGTAGTATAAACACATGAACCTTAATGAAACTGAAATTTAATATTGATCCAATAAAGGTATATAATTATGGTTTCTTCATCCCAGAAGAACTGTCATCATCATCATCTTAATGCCCTGTTTGCAGGTTATCTGGGGTCGACTTGGTGGTTTAAGCCGTGTGGTGACGGCAGAGTAGAATACAATTGTCACCACCCCAAATCTCTCCCGTGGGTGTCGTACAAGGCGACTAAGGATAAATCAATGATGAGGAATGGGCAGCAGCGTTCCTCTTATACCACCTAGCAATAGCAATGTACTGCGACTTTTGTGCCCGATAAATGGCAATAGGCTCGCCACCTATTACATGGGACCTTACATAATTGGCGAAACGTGGGTGCTAGTTCACCTCTGCCTACCCCTTCGGGGATATAGGCGTGATTTATGTATGATTTATGTACGACTTAGTATGTTTCATATTTCAATCATTTCGATCAAATGATAACAATACATCCCTTCTAATTCATTGCATCTATCACATTAGAAAAATTGTAGTGATAAACAAATTTAGAAAAGTAACATTCCTTTATTTCTCATAATTCATTTTCATCGCATTGGAAAAAGTATAGTCATTATTGAATTTAGAAAAGTTGTTGAAAGAACCATGTCAAGAGACCGATTAACGGAGAAAAATTCCAACAACAACTGCTTTTCATTTTAGCTTAGCTTTTATAGCCTGCATGACAACAACCTTCTTTATATATGTTGTTGTTGGAGGTTTTCCTTCGGCCTTTCGTGTGTTTATTAGCATACACCACACAATCTCCCTTAACCCCCTGGGATTAATTGGTTTGACTCATTTTACGTTATTTATTTGCTTCCAGATTAGCATAGAAGGATCATGCCGGCATATAAGGTAAGATGAATTAATGACATATGTGATCGATTATTAATTTGTTGATGATCAATAGATCAAATTGAAAAACTCTGCCTGATGCGGACTTTTTTATAAGTAGGTACTCTCTATGTCATCGTTCTCATTGTATCACCCGGTCATTAGTTGTGGTCGCACAATTATATTGAGAGATATTATATTTCAATTATTTCCGTTTATCCGCTAATTGCCGTATTTCAGTCCGGTAAAAAACTCGAATAAAATCATTTTAAACATTAATATTTTTCTATAAGTCGACTCCAACTGTCGATACAACGTACCATCGGAATGGTGTAGGTACCGTCTATGCATTGACCCATCGATGGCACTTTTTCGATGCACTGACCGTCAATGTAGCGACTGTCGATGTCGTGAACTTTAAATGTCGTTGTGGCGTATGGTCTAGATAGTTATCGCCCAATGAACGCTACTGCACATTCCTCCATACTTGAACAGCCTTTAATGCAAATGAACAGAACAACTTTTAATGCCATTCGCGAGAAAGAAAGAATTTTACGAAATATTATGATGACCGATAACCTTCGGTAGGCGACTTTATGAAGTCGAACCGAGACAATATGTGGAAGACATATTGCTCCTCCCACAAATAAAAAAGGACAAGGACTGATGACAGAGGCATACCTACTCACTTCACATGAAATAACTCAACTTCACTTCAATCCGCTGGTTCGAAAATCAGCTTTAAAGTTATAGAGATAAAAACGCGTGAAATTATGCCGCAGCAGGAAAGAGCGACACGTGACATAAATATGAGACTACCCGAGAGGCTTTTTATTCGGCACGATATTATCTTCTGTTGAAAATACACCCAGGAGCAGGTATAGTACTTTACGTGGAGAATCTAACGTCGTCTAACTTCAGTGTAGGTAAACAATTTTTGTCTACGCTAACAGTATAAAAGGGTTAGGCAAATATTTTTTGGCTTTTAACATTTGATCTAAGGACAAAAGCGACTTAGACGACGTCGAATTATTTTTATTCGACAAACACAGCAACCCAAAACCCTGTATTTTAGAAATCGTTGAAAGTAAGCAAGCTTGTTTAAAGAGGATGATAATAATGCCTGACTCCGATATAGCACTGACTTGGGTTTTTTTATTAACACTTATACGGCAGTGGTGAAATAGCTCTAACCACGATTTGAACTTAATTTTGTATAATAAGATTTAAAAAATACATATTAATAATATCCATATAAGAAGATAAACTCGACAAAGATAGGTGCTGTAAAAAAATATAATAGTTATTTGTTGTACGTGAGTGCAAAGTTGTTTTTTAACCGCGTGCTCAATTTTGATGACCGAGCTAGCGAAGGATTCTAAAATTGAATCACGAGCGTAGCGAGTGATTCAAAAATTAGAATCCTGAGCGATAGCGAGGGAATCAAAAGAGCACAAGGTGAAAAATCTTTGCACTCGAGTGCAACACGTAACTTTTCATCCCCCCAACGAGGAAATTGCAAAATACAAAAAAAAACCCAGAAACTTCCACAACACCCTCCCATTAACCCAAACACTCTCAACACCCACCCAGAAACACCCACAACATTCACACCCTCAATACACACCCATCCACTCAGACACACCCAAAAAACACCCATTCACCCAGAAACACCCACAAAACACCCATTGACCCAGAAACACCCATTTACCCAGAAACACCCAAAAAACACCCATTCACCCAGAAACACACACAAAAACACTCATTCACCCAGAAACACCCACAAAACACCCATTCACCCAGAAACACCGACAAAACACCCATTCACCCAGAAACACCCACAAAACACCCATTCACCCAGAAACACCCACAAAACACCCATTCACCCAGAAACACCCACAAAACACCGATTAACCCAGAAACACCCACAAAACACCCATTCACCCAGAAACACCTACAAAACACCCAAAAACACTCAATCACCCAGAAACACCCACAAAACACCTAATCACACCCAATCACCCAGAAACACCCACAATACTCACAAAACACCCATTCACTTAGACACACCCACAAAACACCCATTCACCCAGACACACCTCCAACACCCACCCATCCACCCAGCCACACCCGCAAAATTTATCCAGACACACCTGTAAGTACCTAATAAAAATTACCGTCCTTAATGGAATTCCGAGACGGTCAATTAGGTAGTATCAGCTTGAGTCAAGCACGTTGATTTTCTGTATGTTTTTGTTCCGTTGCTAGCGTAAACAAATCAAACAAACCTAAAAAGCTTTTAAATGCTTGACTCAAGCATCAAGCAAGCATTGTAGACGATCAAAATGTTTAAAGCAAGATTGACGCCAAGCTGATTGACCGTAACGGTACTCCAAGGTTTTAACAAATTTATGACGTGAAATGGCGCGCGCAAAGCAAATTACAAAAAAAGTACACCAAGAAGGTTCCGAGTCTGAGTTTTTAACAAATTAAAATAGGTTGCATGATAATTTCGGCACCATGGAGGTAGAAATAAATAGGTATTATGATGTTTTGAATTCACAAACTCATTGCACACGATGTTCTAAATTCAAATTTACTCTAGAGGATAAAAACGGCTTTTGCACTCAGATATCGAAGAGCAAAAACGCTTTTTCCAAGATGGTGGGATGAAATAGTAGATTTTCCATCAAGTGCACAAAACGAATCATTTTTGTCCGAGACTTTTAGCAGCCCGAGCCGTAGGCGAGGGCTGATAGTAATGTCGAGGATAAAAATGGTTTTGTGGACGAGGTAGAAACTCTGCTTTTCACTTCGATTGCGAGGAAATAAATCAAAATTTCTCATAACATTTCTAAAATTCAAACTAAAATTAGTACAGTTTTGAATACTGACGGAAATTGTTTTTCCCATTGATATTAGGCTAGGGCTGCAGACATATACAGCCAAGTATTAAATTAATTTTGAAATAATATTTTTTTTAAATTAATTTAATAACCTACCGTACCTGCTTGAATTAAAATTGTAATATCTTTTATGTCTTAAAAAACATATTAGGCAAATAAATTTAAGTAAATATTAAAAATAACAAATTCTATCTCTGAATTTCTTATTGTGTTTGGCTGCATGGCTCATTTTCTTTGCCTTACTATCGACACATTTATGAGTAGATATGTTAATGCTCTAGAGCACAAAATTCGATTTTGTGCAGCCTATATCCTGCACAAATAAGCACTTTCAGAGCATGAGAAGTGAAAATAAGATTTTCTATTATATTTAGACAAGTCATGTGGCTAATCTATCGAACGCAAAACGAAATGTATGAAACTGACGTATTGCAGAGACAACATATGTCAGTTTCATACTTTTGTTTTCTATGCGTTCGAATAGATATCCCACTTGGCTAGGCCCTCAGTATGCCAGTGGATGTGGAAAAACATGAAAATTGGCAGGATGAGTATCATGGTAAGAAATTACGTAGGCAAAGGAAGCTGGCCCAAGATGGGTATACTGATTGGAACTTTAATTTTACTCATGCCCGCCCCTCAACGGAGCAGATAATGAGGATGACCGGAACGTATTTGTTATGAAAATGATTTTATACGCGAGAGTTAGCTATCCTTAGCGGCTTACCAGCTTTGAACTGAATTCCACTGATTGACACTGCATATAGGTAAATATTATTGATTTTACGATGTTTAAATTAACAAATTTGTTGTGATAAGGCAAAGTCGACGCGTAGATGCTTTGCTGCTGCATTATTAAGGAGCCATCCTTACCGGTTCATGATGTTCTTCAAATTTCTTATATTATGATGTTACTTTACTCCTTCTAAACATTATGAATATTCATGATAACCGCAATTTTACCAAATCTATATTTTGTCAATTGATTTTCCCCTTTGCGTCGAACGCAATAAGAACGATCGGGAATATTTTGTATAATTTCATGGCCTGCTTACTGTACAAATGTCACTCTGGCAACGTTGACCAACTTGCAGGAAGCGGTCCTGTAGGATAAAGGTCAAATATTTCCCTTCGCGTAATAAGTATGTGCCTTATATTCAGTGAATGGATCTATTAGAGTGAACTATAACTTGTCTTGTGTCTTATTACTTGCAGGGGAAGGTGGTCCAACACGTGCATAAAGCAGCCAAGGAGATGCTCTTAAGGACGTAGTCAATGAAGCATTGATATCCGGTTTGAAAATTATTTTTATTTGCTGTTTTAGGCAGATTCCCTGTTTTGAGTTATCACCAGCTCATTAATTTCTTCTTATTTATGAGGCTTTTATATCTATTATGCCAGCTTATAACTTATTGTAAATTAAAAAGTACTTACAGATTGGTTGGCATCATACATTATGAATAATATTTATTTATAGGTATTTAGCTATCTAATTATACTGCATATTTTGAGGTCAAAAGTTTACCATTCAGTTTGTTTACTGCACCTAAGTACTAGAAACATAACATTAAACTAGAAAACTCTATCTAATTAAATACCTACATTGCGAAAAAACCGGTTTGTATGTATATCGTGAAGTTGTAAGGTTAGAGAAATTTCGGTAAGTTAATTAATTTGCTGGTTTGTCGAGTGGGTACGGGCAGCCGCCCGTATTGCGGAAGATGCCCGTTCAAGTCCCGCATCGAGAAGAAATGTTTCCGACCCTTTTCTTCTTCTTTGTACTAACTATAGATCACATATATTATATTCTTTTCTGAATCATTGAGAGGACTAAAGGGAACTACTTACTAGTAACTAATAAACTTATTTGGTTCCGTATTTTCACCCTGTGCCCTCAACTTGTTTATATCTCAAAAAAAAGTTTCAAGTATCACCCCAGGAGGCCTAGCACGGGACGTGGACAAAATTTCTCTCCATCACTTGACAGTGTTTTGTCTCAGGATTTAGTGGGAGTCACGTTCATGCCTATGTTGTGTATTCTGTGTATTATGTGTATGTTCAAGCACTCTAGTAAAGAAATCTTCTCCAGCATTCTGAAAGCGCTTTGAGCTGTGGTCTGCGTTAAGCCTTGGTCTCTGGTGGTTTGTACCCACAAACCCGCACTGTAAACGCGTAATGTCTTAAGGTATATTTTCCCTTTGAGCATTATCCATCAAAAGGGAAAGCCAGTGTCCCACACGTGGATTCCATACGAGCCCATTAAGTACCAAACATAAATGCTTCATTAGCAATTAGTCTAAAAAAACCACCGACGTTAAAATACAAGATATCGACATAATTAAATCGACTGCGAGACGGCAAAATTGTTGGTAACGACGGAAAAGTTACAACGGATGATATAGACCATAAACCCGGCATAAATAGCGACTAGTTTCGAATTGTCATGTTTTGACATTAAGTACTCATTAATGTTATTTGACGTCTCTGAGTGCGGCAGTTAGAACGCTTATATTAATTACACTGTTTCTGAAATTCAATGTAATAAACTATACGCAACTAAAGGAAAATGAGCGAAAACCGCGAACATCTTTTAATTACAAAATGGAGCGCTGAGTTTGTAAAAGTTGCACGGATACGACACTATGGGATGCAGAAAGTGTCATTTAAATATCAATGTGTATGGGTAGAGGACGTAGTTATGCAAACAAGAACCAACCCACACTTGGGTCAAAAATGAGTTACACACACAGATAACATCCTCATTGTATCATTACCATACTCAAAAAATGTCATCAGCCTACACGACTCTAAGTAAAAAAAAAATCTGTCACCTTAGGTACCAACACCAAATTAACCACATCACACATTTAAGATAAAAATGTAAATATCTCGAAACTAGCATGTCGTGGGTTGGTGCTAGTTTGCGTAACTATCTGCCGCACTCAGAGACGTCAAATAACGTTAACGAGTACTTACTGTCAAAAAATGACAATTCAAAACTAATCGCTAATTCTTCGGGTCTATGGTCTAGATTTGAATGAAATGTTTTGACATTAAGTATTCATTAACTTTAAATGACGTCTCTGAGTGCGGCGGTATGTCCGATTGTTTTTAATTTTTCCGCGTCTGACCAGATAAATTGGTGCCAATATACAATGCACTACAGGCTGCTTATAGTAATTACACTGTTTCTAAAATTCAACGTACTAATAAAGTAAACTTCAATAAAGGAAAATGAAGGGGCCCGAACCGAACACCCTTTAATTACAAAATGGTGCGCTGCGTTTCAAAAAGGTTCTACGAAAATATGGGGACAGGATAAAATGAACACTTGGTGACGTCAAATGGAAAAATGATAGCCGCCTTCGATATATTAAAAAGGCACAACGTTGGTGACGTTTGATATATTAAAAAGGCACAGCGCCGGTGACAGCAACTTTTCCAATCTGTAATAAGTAGAACCGGATGCATAGCGCATCGTCTTCTACGTGAATTCTGCCGAACTTCGCACAGAGTTTATTATGAGCGTCAAAAGTTTACGAACAACAGCGGGAAGGCGACCTATCTGATGGAAAGTATTTGATGGCTCTTTGTCATAACATAATCCACCAGCCAGCGAATGTATATACACATTTTTTTTTCTAGCCGCAAAAAATAAGCCTATACAGAAGGGCGACCACCCATGTTTCGCTTATTATGGTCGTATGTAATTATGTAGGCACGTAAATCGCAGTAAATTGCTAGGTGGTATAAAAGAGGAACGCTGCTGCCCATACTCATCGCTGTCTTAACCTAAGTCGCCTTGTAAGACACTCACCCGCAGCAGAGATTAGGGGTGGGGACAAAAAGATAATTATCTATTTACTTAAAAATAAAAAGACAAAAAAACAGGTCTGCAATATAACAAAAGATAAATATTATAGTAATATTAATTATCTGTATTAATTATCGTATATTATCGTAATCATTTTATTTATTAAGTAAATCTTGACAACCCTTGGTCGCTTAGGACGTGGATTTTTTCTGATATATTATTTATTCAAGTTCATGTATAAAGTTAATACTGTTCGGAGATTAAGATATACTAATCGAATCATGGAAATCGAAGCGGAAGATTTCCTGAATGTCTTCTTCTTCCTGCCCTTATCCCGCTCTAGGCGGGGTCGGCACAACATGTTTTCTTCTTCCATTTCTCTCTATCCTTCACTAATTTCTCATCCACCCCTCTCGCTATCATATCCTCCTTTACACAGTCCATCCATCTCTTCTTTGGTCTTCCTCTCCTTTTACGTCCTTCCACGTCCATGCCTAACATTCTTCTGCCAACATAGCTTTCATCTCTTCGCATAACCTGACCAAACCATCCCAGTCTATTACTCCGCAGTCTCTCTGTCACTGGCGCTACTTTCAAACTTGCCCTGATATACTCATTCCTTATCTTATCTCTCCGTGTCACACCACACATCCATCTTAACATACGCATCTCTGTTACATGCACTCTTCTTTCATCAGTCTTCTTCATAGCCCAACACTCTGATCCATACATGACAACAGGTCTAATGACCGCCTTATAGATTTTCCCCTTAAGCTTAAGGGGCATCCGTGGGTCACATATTGTTGCTGAGACCTGTCGCCACTTCATCCATCCTACGTTCGCTCTATTCCTTACATCCCGGTCAATATCACCGTCACTTTGGAAGAGCGATCCAAGGTACCGGAAATCCGAGCAAACTGGTAGGAACACACCACCTAAGGCAATTCGGGAGAAACTGGAGGGGCCACCAAAGTCACAGAACATGTGTTCTGTTTTGGTCCGGCTGATCTTAAGCCCGACGCTCTCCAATCTCTCCTGCCATTTTCCCAGCCTACTTTGTACCTCGGATGAATGTATGTAGTCTTAATTCTATTAAATATTCTTTATTAAATCAGAGATGAAATTAAGCTTAAGAAGGAAGCAAGATGCGGATAATAATGACGGAAATGGATCGTTTTAGGTCTAATTTTGAAAGGGTCGAAACGATGCCTTTACTATATTTGCTTGGGATTGCCCTAATCAAACCTTCGTTACACTAAGTAGACGAATACAATCCGAGCACATTAGCGGACACGAGTAGACTATGACCCTTCTAACACATCAAATTGGACCAGCGTGGTGGGTTATGGCATATTCTCTCTATATTCTTCCATCATCTATAGGGAAGGCCCGTGTCCCAGTAATGGCGACATTAAGAGTCCTATTACATTTCGACATTTTTGCGTAAAAGCCCAATTTTGGTGTTCTTGATCTCAGAAACAAAAATACATTGACAATTTTGACTTAGTGAATAGTGTACAATAGATTTTGTCATATTTCGTAGCGGCATCGGTTTTTGTAAATTTTGCTTAATTTTTTAATTAAACCCCTAAATTGTAGAGAAAGAATTTTATAAAATTCGCCAAGACCCTTTTTTGAGCTCCTGGATAGAACTACTGTTCTACGCAAATGAAATAAATAAATTTAATTTTATCTGTAATATAGTCGAATAGTTCGTAGCGGGCTCGGAATTTTGAAACATCATTGATTTAATGTAGAAAAAAAATCTTATTCTAAACAAAAGAAACTTCGAAAATAGCCTTATGTTAACTCCTTTCTATAATAATATTTTTGATCAAAAAACTAGAATAATTGTTACTTTATGAGGAATACAGATTTTATAATTTTAAAGCAAGAATTTATCTAATTAGAGGAATTCATCCTATTATCCTATCCCAATAAACATGATAAACATAACAGCAAAATTACTACGAAATGCAATGCACCGGCCGTCTCTGTATGAGAAGAGTGAAATTTGTAATAGGGCTCTTAAAGGGCTAGTGATGATGATGATAATGTTTATCTTATACCATATAGCAATATAATGTGATTAACGTGCCCAATAAATGGCAATAGGTTCTCTGTCTATTACAATGGATCTAACAAAATTGTCGTATTCCCCTTGGGTATTCCCTGCCTGCCACATTTTCATTATTGGTGGCTCATTTCAATATTCTAACCACAGATCAACATAAGCTTCGAAAGCTTAGTTACCTAGCAAACTCTGTTATTTTTAGTAATTAAAAGATATTCAAAATATTAACATAATACTAACAAAGAAAAAAAAAAACAATAAAAAAAATCGCTAAATTATTGTCTTGATGCGTCCTCAGCAATCCTGGTGTCGATTCCCGCGTAAGGACTATATTTTTTCTTTGTTATAATTGTTTTTATATTTATAGGTATAATGTTTAATAAAAATGTAGTACGCTTACTTCCAACCGCAGATATAATATTGAAACCCACGGTAAGGTAACAACTTGTTTTCAAAATTTTCAAATAAAGTTGTGTAGGTAAAAAAAGGTTGATCGTTCCAGGTGAAGCTCGTCCATTATCGGCCCTCATCGTTACTTACCATCAGGTAAGTGACGATCAGGCCCTTATCGGCACTTACCATCAGGTACCATGAAGGCCAAGGGCTTCCCTGTCTACATAAAACAAAAAAAAGAACATTTACCTAACCTGATTTGACATTTTCATGATGATAGATTGTTACTAAAACCCTTACGCCGTGTGGTGACGGCAGAGAAGAATTATACTTGTAAGCACACTTGCCTCTCTCGTGTGTGTCGTATAAAGCGACTAAGTATGTCCACTTTAAGCCACCTATCCCTAAGGTGGCTTAAAGTGGGCATACTGCCTAAAATGGGTATTTTCGCGTTTAAAATTAATTGTCAATACCCACGCAAGACGAGAAGTGGGAGCTTTAGTTGCCTCATTAAGGGAGCAACGAGACTGGCGAGCATATATCTATATTCAAAACAATTTTTATACGCGACGAAATTTTCAGCAGAGAAAAATATAATATGATCGTTCCCTTTAATATCATAATACAATGTTATAAAGTATAATAATAATATAAATCAATGTTCCGATTAAATACAGTTACTTATGCACATTATTATTTATCTGAGAATATTATTATCCTAATCAATATTCCAATGGTAAAATACAAATAACCAAAAAACCCCATCTAAAGCTAAGCTTGCATAAAGTCAGTGCACAATATGCTAGCTGTATCGACATACAAACCATTTTCCGAGTCACGATCATCTATAGGATGGTGTATTCGCTGTCCGTAGAGTAAAGCCATTCGGCTCGCGTCAAGCGACAAGACGTAACGCTTTCACAGCTACACTCTTTCACGCTGAAACTTCGTTAGCAGTCGCGTGTTGAAGTTACCAAGATTTAATTCGCTCTTTATAGTTCGAGCAGCAGTATAGTACCAAATTGGACACAAAGTTATCACCTTAAATATTGTGCGGGAGATCCTAAACAATGTTAAAACAATAATAATTAGTTAAACTCCAAACAGGAGCAAAAATGTAGTGTCAGTGTGGCTCACTTTTAGAGCAGCAGAGTATTTATTAAATTGTGATATGATAAGGTTCACTTTGCGACAAAAATCCTGGACGAAAACAGGGTAGTGTGAAGTGAGTTAGGCTAATAAAACAATCGAAGTGTACTGAAGCAATTTCCTTTGTGAAGGTTAAAAATCTGTAAGTGCGCAATGTCAACTTTGGGTGCTGGGACAACGGTGTTAATCGTTTCGCAAACAAATTGTAAGGCGTCGAGTCCACCTTATGTATCTTGCATGTTAACACAGTGAGGTGAGCAGGTGTCCTTGCTGAAATAGGAAACTGTATCGAGAAAACACTACCAGCCTTTTGGACGCCATTGGACATCATGAATGGCAGGTAAGCGGAGCGGTGATACAATAAATTAATTTAGTTTTCGGGGGGAAGCTCGAAGGCACACTGGTTAGCGCGCTTGGCTTGCAATTGCGCAAACTAAGGAATGTTTGCTGAGGCCGGTAATTGGCTGGGTGACCGAAAATCCTCGAGCTCCTCCGTGGTTCGGAAGGCCCGTAGTTAGTCCCGGCTGCATCTGCAGTCATTAATACCGATCAATCCTCACTGACCCACAGTGGTTATGGCCCGTTCTGTCTTAATTTTCCAACCATAAATGAAAGGCCTGTGTCTCAGCAGTGGGAAGATTAAAGAGCTTAATGTCTTCTTACTTACTGTAGGGTTCGTGATGATGATGCATTGGTTCTCGGATTAATGCGTATCCGAGAACCCAATTTGTTCAATTAATGGACATTATTCAGTAGAATGTGGTGTGCCGTGTGGTGACGGCAGAGTAGAATACAATTGTCACCACCCCAAATCTCTCCCGTGGGTGTCGTACAAGGCGACTAAGGATAAATCAGTGACGAGGAATGGGCAGCAGCGTTCCTCTTATACCACCTAGCAATGTACTGCGACACTTTTGTGCCCGATATATGGCAATAGGCTCGCCACCTATTACATGGGACCTAATATAATTAGCAAAACGTGGGTGCTAGTTCACCTCTGCCTACCCCTTCGGGGATATAGGCGTGATTTATGTATGTATGTATTCAGTAGAATAAATGGTATTTTTAGTTAGCAACAGTTCTTTTGAGAAAAGCTTAATGAGAAATATATTTTAATAGTGATATTTATTTATGACCAAATATATTTTCGATTTGAGAAAAAATATCTCTATCTATTCTAAGGATGTAGGCTTTCAGAATAAACAACTTTGCAATAAATACATAATTTATAACCGCCTCCGAGGTTGAGTAGTTCGCCCACCGGAATTAAGATCCGTAGGTTCCAGGTTCGATCCCTAGGGGAGTACGAATTTGTACCCGGTTTGGTTGATGGTAGTACATTTTTGAAGTCAATCTTAAGAGCTACCACCATCTTTTCAACATCTGCCGCCGTTATAATAATGTTAACATTGGTGTGTTCCGACAATTTGTCATAAGATAGCCAGCCCCTCTGTGGTTGAGGGTTCCAGGCGAAGCTTACATACATACATACATACATAAATCGGCGAAGCTTGATTCGGCCTAATCATCACTCACCATCAGGTGAGACGAAAGCCAAGAGCGTGCCTAGCATAAAAATAACATCACAAAGTCACACTAATTAGATACTACTTGAGTTTAAGATATATACTTGTCAACAGTCAACACAACATCTAAGATATTCGCGCAAGTTATTTTAGCTTCGAAATTAATAATTATTTGTATACGCAATCACTTATGGTACGTCAATAAAGAAAACGACCTAGGCATTACGGTCGGGTTGTTGTCATGTAAGTACGAATTTTCCGAAAATATTTTATTGGTTTCATTTATGGGAATGTCGATAATTTGTGTCGATGTCGAATGTCGATATCCTGGTCAAAAAAACAACAAAAATAAATTTTTACACATTTTTTGCATGTTTTTTGTTTGACTTTTATGTTATTTTTGTAATGGATCCCATGAAATTTATATTTTTACTGTTTTTATTTCAAAAATGAAAAAAAAAACTAGGTATATTAGAGTAAAATTAAAAATACGCCATTAGAATGAGTTCCATTATGCAGATGTAATCAGACGCCAGAATCTGATACTAACAAGGGTACGATACGACACAATTCATTATTATTCAATTTGTAGAAAATGTATTAATTTTGTGTTAAATAAAAATGCATTGAGGGTTCTTATTATTATTCCGTAGATAACAATGCGAAGTTCGTCACAAATAAAATCTACTAATATGAGCACATACCTATATTTAAGTGCGCCTTTTGAATGTTAAAAACTCTACATAAGATTGTGAAAGAACTGTCTTGTCGAATTTACTGATTTTATTTACGAACTTCCCTTATTAATTTTACTTCAATTGCTTACTCTTTTTGTGGTTATTTCTATCTCTTTTGTTAAATTACAATATAAAATAATGGGTTCGTAAAAATAATTGTAGTGTGGACTGTTACGTCATTAACTCTTCCAAATTGTACTGCTTTTATTACAGTTTATTGATATTTGTTTCCATTGTCTCTCGGAAATGTTCCATAATTAAGATATTACTGTGCACCATTAAATTTGAATTTATCTATTAATAAGTAATTTATTAGTTATAACGGTAAATTTACTGGCGATTGGATTCAATGTTATATTTACAGAGAAACATACATAACACAGGTCGCAAAGTAACTAAGCTATAGTAGGTTATCTTGATCTGAAAAATATTTATGCAGACCGTAAATGCGTATCATCCATCATCCGTTGTAACTTTTCCGTCGTTACCAACAATTTTGCCGTCTCGCAGTCGATTTAATTATGTCGATATCTTGTATTTTAACGTCGGTGGTTTTTTTAGACTGATTGCTAATGAAGCATTTATGTTTGGTACTTAACGGGCTCGTAAGGAATCGACGTGTAGGGCACTGGCTTTCCCTTTTGATGGATAATGCTCAAAGGGAAAATATACCTTAAGACATTACGCGTTCACAGTGCGGGTTTGTGGGTACAAACCACCAGAGACCAAGGCTTAACGCAGACCACAGCTCAAAGCGCTTTCAGAATGCTGGAGAAGATTTTTTTACTAGAGTGCTTGAACATGTATTATGGAAGTGTATTCTTATTCGAAGACTTTTTGTGACTAACGCGCGTGTGCAATATTTCTGACACACACGTGTGTGTCAGAACAAGTGTGTTCCGTCTTTTTGTAATAAACATCATTCAATAGGAACAGACGCAATTGAAAAAATACTTAGAATTATTGTGTGTTCTAAATTCATGACAGTAACTATACATAAATCACGCCTATATCAACGAAGGAGTAGGCAGAGGTGATCTAATACCCCCGTTTCGCCAATTTGGTTAGGTCCCATGTAATATGGGTGGCGAGCCTATTGCCATTTATCGGGAACGAAAATCACAGTACATTGCTTGGTGGCATAAGAGGAACGCTGCTGCCCATTACTCATTGCTGTCTTGATCCTAAGTCGCCTTGTACGACGACACTCACGGGAGAAGTCAGGTATAGGATATAATATTCTTGATTGTTGCGACACCGGAAATATAAAATGTATTGAACGTTTATTCATGTTCAATACAATAACAAAAACAATGGTGGGCCTTATCGCTACATATACGATCTCTTCCAGACAACCTTACTGTGGTGCAGGAAAAGTCCCTGTCAACGCGGTTTTCAAAGTGTTTTCATTTTTCCGCCGTCAAACTATGAGCCCGCAGCGTAAAATTGATTCCCATTTATATCACGTTCGCAGCTACAGATATAAAGCATCCTTGGCTGTATTAGTAGGAAGGTCAGCTGTTTTAACACAACTAAAGTGTTTTTCAGTACCCGAGAGATTTATTAGCCCTAATACATTACTAGATGGGCATATGCTTATAAGTCGGAAGACGCAACTCAAAGTAAACCTTAAAAATATGGGTTCTAAACTCATGACAATTAGACTCACTGTTGCAGGAATGCAAATTTTGAGTGGTATCTCTTTTGTATGTAAGCTAGTGTAAAAGTTTTATTAAATATTACGTTTGATATGTGGTGAAACACCTTTGAATTTACATTGCTATTTTTATCCCTACGTTACAATCAGTGATTTCAGTTTTTCGTTGCCGTGTGATGACGGCAGAGTAGAATACAATTGTCACCACCCCAAACCTCTCCCGTGGGTGTCGGACAAGGCGACTAAGGATAAATCAGTGATGAAGAATGGGCAGCAGCGTTCCTCTTATACTACCCAGCAATGCACTGTGACTTTTGTGCCCGATAAATGGCAATAGGCTCGCCACCTAGATGGGACCTAACATAATTGGTGAAACGTGGGTGCTAGTTCACCTCTGCCTACCTCTTCTGGGATATAGGCGTGATTTATGTATGTATGTATTTTACCTTTTCCACATTTACACTCAAGTAAAACTATATGGCTACAGAACTAAACGCACACACATTGTCACGCTTATTCATTCCCGAAAGAGTAGACGGTGGTTAACCCTTACATTTTATCATCTACAAGCATTCTTTAATAATAAAAGTATCTAATGCAATTTGCTATAGTAAGGCTGCATTTCCATAG
This sequence comes from Cataclysta lemnata, assembly GCA_963931975.1. NCBI lineage: Eukaryota > Metazoa > Arthropoda > Insecta > Lepidoptera > Crambidae > Cataclysta > Cataclysta lemnata. The sequence continues at coordinate 8,168,955 of OZ008343.1, forward strand.
AAGCGGAGCTACACGGAGCTGAGCTAAGACTTACAAAAATTGACCATTGATATTGCGGAGCGGATATGAAATGTGTGATTTGAGCAATATCATTGGTCAATTTCTGTAAGTCTGAGCTCAGCTTCGCGCAGCTTCGGTTCTAATTGCTCATTATATTCATAAGCTTTGTCGCTATGTCTCTAAACTTTAAGTCTTTGTAAACCTTAACTTGTTTGACTGAAACCACAAAGTTGAGTAAATTTGAGATAGCCTGTGATGCTGTTGACAGTACTATACACACTGGCGAAATAGAGGATGGCGGCATTTGTATATTGATCTGCCATCTCCTTCGGCCGCAGAATTTTATACTTACCAACTTTTTTAACCAAGGGAAAAGGGGCATGCTGGCCTAAAGCGTCTCCTCGTGTATATAAAATGTTTTCATACACCCAAGGATGTGGATGGGAACTTTTACGTCAACGTGCCCGCTTCTAGGAAGCAGTTAATATGGCTGACGGAAATATATCGGGGCCCGATGATGCATAAATATTCTTTATGGATCATTGGGCCCCTTTCCCTTATTCCTAAACAAGCCAACGCCCAATAAAATATTAATTTTAACCCTGACCGCAAATTAACTAACATTACCGATCCCAAAACTTAACCGGGCCTTATAATCTTCACCGTTATTATTAGCGGGTAATAATTTTCTTGATAAAATGCTGCTTTTAAAACTTTGCTTTAGTTCTTATTGAATTCCTTTTCGTGTAACTTTTAACAATTATTTCGGTCATGGCTTAGAACGGAACCTTTTGGTTTCAAACATTACTTAAATAAAAAAAAAAACATTTACGAGTATGTATGTCTTGGTCTTGGAGCGAGCATTGTAGTTGTTTGGCTGTCTTACAGAATAACCTACACTATACTATTTATTAGACTTGAAATATTCAATTGTCCATTTCACATTCCGTGGGTGTCGTCAGAGGCGATAGAGGAAGTTTTCTGCTTGTTCTGGGCACATGAGTAAATAAACGGATTAGAGTGACAGCTTCTCCACTGGCTGAATGAGCGTAAACCGATTTTGTCCAGTCTCGCCTAGCGGCCAGTGGACAAGCTGTCACTCTGTTCCGTTTATTTACTCATCTGTTCTGGGCCTGCGAATATGGTTGCACCCAGAATAGCTTTCTTTCTGAGGGTCAGTGATTATAAAACAAAATCCAATCATGATATACTACTTCGTACAATCGCCATACTTTACCAACCCCAAATATTTTGGGCTCAGGTTAAAGAGGAGCTCGATGGCGCAGTGGCTTAGCGCGCTCTACCAACGATTGCGTAAACTAAGTTACAATGTTCGCCAAGGGCGGTTATTGAATGGGTGACCAAAAATATATTATCTCTCCACCACCTTGCTTCGGAGGGCACATTTTTGGTTAATACCAACTAGTAATAGTAGTTCAATGAATACCAATTCGTTAGTAACAATCCGTACTAGGCCAGCGTGATTGGTTATGGCCTATTCTCTCTATATACTTTTATCCATAGGTAAGGCTTGAAAGGGAGGAGCTCGCACTCGCTCGCAGTGGCATAGCGCCTTTGGCCTGCGATTGCGTAAACTAAGCCAAGTTTGCTAAGGCCGGTCATTGGATGCGTGACCAAAAATTTATTATCTCGAGCTCCTCCGTGTTCCGTAAGGCACGTTAAGCCGTTGGTCCCGGCTGCATCTGAAGTCGTTTATTACCCACCAACCAGCACTGGGCCCGCATGGTGGGTTATGGCCTAATCTCTTCATATTCTCCACAGGCACGGGCTGTGCCCCAGCAGTGGGGGCATTATAGGGCTGGTGATGATGATAGGTATTGCTTGTGCACAATCAGAAGGACATTAAAGGGCAGGTGATGATGAAGATAAATAGAATGAAAGGTAACGTAAAAAAAAATAACGCGCTAATATTAAACTGAATGTCACATCTCCTAGCGTTCAGGCTATAGAAATGATAATCAAACAATAAAGTGCACGATAAAAAGACGAAGCAAACATTGAGATAAGATTCTAGAGAACAAATATTTTTTCGGCCGATGTTTTGTCCCCACTCGCTAGAAATTTAATATCTGGGGTACGAGTTGGACTAGATTAATTCTTTGTGTGTACTTAATTCTTGGAAGTAACATACTGTATTTAATTTTTAATACACTATTAGACCTATATTTTCGTTTAAGCTTTCGGTGCTGTTTTCAACATCTTGTAATTTATTACGCCTATTATTTTTAGACCTCCCTTAGTCAATCAGTCATAACAAAATAATTATCAATATGTAAATATAATTAAAATTAGGGTCATCATTTTGAGAAAAAATATAATGTAGATATCTAAACTTAATTCAACTTTACGTATTTTAAATCTGTTCGTAAATCTACAACATAGTATATAATTATGTATTGTTGTGTTTGTCGCATAATATTTATATATAAGGATCTACTCTTCTCCAAAATAATAAGCAAAATTCAGATCAAGATTAGGCCTATAAAGATTTCTATAGAACTATCTATTAACTATTACAGTTGTATTTTCTCATATTTTGTTTTTATTTATCCAATAGGTATACTTAGGGCCTGTTTCACAATCGACAAGTAAGTTCTAAGTAGCTTACTTCGCAGAGCATTTGACAGTTGTAATATGAAATATATGTCAATTGAACTGCAAAGTAAGCTACTTCGAACTTATTTGTCGATTGTGAAACAGGCCCTTAGTGGTATAAATTTATTTTGTCTTTTCCCCAACACGGTCAAATAGAATTAGGACCAATAAGTGTACACGAGTCAAAGACGGCCATTTTAGAGACAACAGACTCAAACAAACTACACACAAGGAGGACAAATAAAAATTCGGTTCGCTGGGCCAAGTCGTCGGATTGGATGTTCATACGCATGACCTTTACCACTGTACTCACGGAACATTGCGTCTTCCTTTAATTTATATAAGTTTGTAGCGTGTCATTATTATTTTGACCGGTTTGGTCAAATGGTCAGATCCTTTGTCTTAAGTCTTCAGACGACGCAATTTGCAATAAGATGGCCAGCCTAATGGCATCCTTCTATCAGTTATCTTCTCAAATTTGGCCCTACGCAACTGCAAAAGTTTGCCCAAGAGAAACGTGGGTATGTCTGATCAACTTCAAAGCAATTACTATGGACAGAAATTGGTTCCGGGGAAACATGTCTATTGACAAAGCCTTAGTCTTGATCAAATTTCTGCGAAACGCTATTCAAAGATTATTTAACATGTTTATTCAGAATGTCACTTAGGTGCTGCATCGTCGTAGGATGAACGCCAGTAAGACACTGTCGTCTACATACATACATACATTAATCACGCCTATATCCCCTAAGGGGTAGGCAGAGGTGAATTAACACCCACTTATCGCCAATTTAGCTAGGTCCCATGTAATAGGTAATAGGACTGCAATTCGCAATTGTGAGATATGTGGTGAATCTACACGGTGCATGTAGCTTGCGCATTTTAAAGCACTTACACAGGTTATGGCACCTCGAGCATGTACCTGCACAAGACGTAGCCCACGCGCGCATCACTTCGCGCGGGTTACTTACGAAGACATGCTAAAATATGAAACGAACCAGACCCATACAAAAGTACTCGCGCGAGCAGCATGCACGTGTAGTTTGACACAGAAACTTGCGCAACTAGCCCGCGCCTTTCTTTATGCACTAATCAACTAACTTGAGCATGCTGCTTGCGCAAATAGCTAGCCTTTACTTGCTCCAGCTACTTGCACCGTGTAGATGCACCAATAGTCATCGACCACCGTCGATATTGATTAAACGTCCTCTTTTTTTTCAATTCAATTCAATATTTATTTGCAAACATGGTACAATGGAGATGTTACAATTCACAATAAAATAAGGTCATGATCAACATGTTTTGCTTTATATTCAGCATGCAAAATATAATTTTTAAGATAATAAATGTCCATTTAATTAATTGTTATAAAATTATAAATTATGTTAATATTAATAAAAATCAAAATTATAAATTACAAAGTTACATTGATAAGGTATTTCATGTCAATGTTTTAAATTAATACAATAAAAAAACAATGTCAGTAAACATAATAAATTATGTCCTACTAACTTATTTATAGAAGTTTTTACAAAAATTCTTTAATGGAATAAAAACATTTTTCTACAAGCCATCTCAAGCCTCATCTCATCTCATCTACAAGCCTCTCAAATCGAAGGTCTTATTTATTACTAGCCGACCTGGCAAATGTTGTTTGCCCTTATCACCTAGGAGTGTAAAATTGAGTTGCCACGAATTATGATTTGGCCGAATAACGAATATTCGACTTCCCCCTCGGCCGAAGGGTCGAATATTTTTTTTTTAAAACTACTCCCTAAATCCGACGGCACGGCAGGCCCATACAAATAGCGGTCAGCAAACGCAAAATCATACCCAGTTCTGACGAAATTCGCTTACATTTATCTATCGTCTCCTGGCAGTAGAGAGAGAGTTTTTTCATAAGCGGGCAATATTTATGAAGAAAAATGCAACCGTTTACCGTCAACAAATGCTGTAAACATATTTTTTATTCATCACAACTTACCATTAGTAGAGTTTAAGTATTATTATAGCCATTTGGGATTAAAATATCGCATTTTTAATAATAAGTGGTTTTCATTTCCCATGATTCGGTATTCGGACGAATAACTGTATACATATAACACATATTTCTACTAAATTATCCCCGAAAATCGGGATACTTTAATATAATGTTTAAGGACTCAAATTCGCCATGAATGTAATAACTGGCATTTTAAATATTGTTTATTTTATGTAATCCCTTTGCGTTAGCCACAGAAATAACAAAATATCATCTAAAAATATAAAGAAACCACCGCGTCCACAAGCTTGCTATTGCCAATACTTAAAGGTCGCAATACACTTAAAATGATTGTCGCCACAAAAGTAATTTTGTCGACAAAACTAATGGAAAAAAATATCCCGATCGTGTTAAATGAAAATGTCATCCTGTGTGTACAAAAGCCCCGATTACTTTTATCGACTCCTGTATAAACAAGACCCTTTGAAATAGAAAAACAAAATTATGTTTAACCTTGCAGCCTCAAAAAGCTTGTCACAGTTAAAACAATCACACGAATATCTAAAGAGTATCTGGGTAACTCAATAATATTTAATTGAGAGGGTCAGTTACAGGTTTATAATTTGTGTGGGATTAAAAAACTCCAACTACATTGCCTATTTTTATTTAAAGCCATTTAATCTAGACCTAAGCTAGCCACATAAGCGCTTGTGTTTTAAACTAGTACATCTAATATAGAATAATGGAGAGACGAATAATTTTGGGTTTCAATTTTCATGATTAAATTAATTTTCATAAAGTGCTTAAAGTTGTTTAAAAATACATACATACATACATACATAAATCACGCCTATATCCCCGAAGGGGTTGGCAGAGGTGAACTAGCGAACGTTTAAAAATAAATAACAATTTACGTCTAAAGTCAAAGAAAGTAAGTCTGAACTCAAAAATTTTAGAAGACTTTTCTAAAATAGGTATTTCCCTCAATTGGCAATATAGGTACTTAAGAATGGACCTATCTTAGGTAGAGTACCTATATTGCCTATTATCAGACAATGACTGCCCTGAACTTGGGTCGTTCCAATGCCTGGAACTAATGAAGGCTGTTTCCTAAATTGACTCCAGGCGCCAATTTGACTGAGGCTTTCTTATTTATCGTGAGAAGACTAAAGAATGCGACTTTTAAAGTAAAAGGATAAGCTCGCAATTTTTACAAAAAAAAGTTAAAGCGCGTGATAGATAAATAGCGGCTTTAAAATTATATGGGTAAAACTGGGCCAGGGCTAATTTTCCGTTTCCTTCAAAATTAAATGTTTTGTGGGAAATTTTTTAAGATGTCTGTTATTTATGAACTGGTGGGATTGGAAATAGAATGGGTTAGGATTAGGATAAAGCGATCTAATAATATTATAGTCATAAATCATTCCTGTATCCCCGAAAGGGTAGGTAGAGGTGAATTAACACCCACGTTCCGCCACTTGCAATATTAAGTTTTAGTTAGGTAGTTTAAGTCCCATCTAATAGGTTGCGAGCCTATTGCCATTTATCCGGCACGAAAGTCGTAGTACATTGCTAAGTGGTATAAAACGAACGCTGCTGCCTATCTCTCATCACTGCCTAACCCTTAGTCGCCTTGTGCGACACTCGCGGGAGAGATATGGGGTGGTGACAATTGTAATCTGCTCTGCCGTCATCACACGGATTACTCCAATAATAATACCGTTTAAGTGATTCAAAAGGTACGTTGAGCCGTTGTCTTTAACACCTACCAACCTGCATTGGGCCCGCGTGACGGGTTATAGCCCATTTTCCCTAAATTCTTCCATGTATAGGGAAGGCCTGTTCTCTAACCCAGTAAAAGGCTACTGATGACGACGATGAGAGTACGAAGAAAAGATTTTTGAATACAAATACACATTAAAAAGATATTATACGTATATTATAAATCTAAAGAGTTGGTTTGTTTGGTTGGTTGAACGTGCTAATCTTAGGAACTACTGGTTCAAATTGAAAAATTCTTTTTGTGTTGGATAATCTATTTATCGAGGAAGGCTATGGCTATGTAATAACCGACATTAACGCGAGCGAAGTCGCGGGCGACCGCTAGTAATAGATAAAGAACAAGGAGTTCTCCTATATCATCCTTAAAATCCTGTAGCAGTCCCAAGCAAAAGTCGTATCCTTTAATCCTATAAGTGTTATCTGTATCTGGTTATCTGTACTATCATTGCTACTGTGTGACGCAAATAAATATTATTTTGTTATCTAATCACAAGTAAATTGGGAGCTTCACGGGTATAATGCTAAAGTACCAATATAATTTCGGCATGCACTTCTGAGGGGCTAGTTTTAAAATTAATTGGAATCGGTTTTGTGTTGCCATCTCTCTCAAACGTTGCTATCATACCTAATGAGTGAGAGTGACTGGTAGACTAAGACGATTGCAATCGGCTTGCAGAGTTAGGTCGCAGATCTTGTATTGTGGTGTGTGGCGGCAGTTGTCAGTATGAGGAATATATATAGGAATATAGAATATATATTATAATAAAGCAATAGCATTAACCTTACAGTACAGTACAGACATTTCACTGTTCATTAAAAACTTTATGTTTCATCTGCAACCTTCTTCTGCCTGCCCTGTTGTCAGTCTATCTGGGGTCGGCGCAGTTCTTCTCCTATTCATATCGGTCTCGGGTATGCTGTTGTTGTTGGTTTGACCTTCACCATGACTCAAGGTGCTTATTGGTCAACACTGGGCACTCTCCCTTAGTCGACTTTTACGACACCCATGGGATGAATCGGGGTTGGCCTTTTCTAAGGTTATCTTTTCACCCCCGGCCAGCATGGAAGGCCATTTTTTTTATCTGCAACAAATTAGGCTATAGTTAGGTTTTTCCGATGGGTTAACCATAAAAAACACTTACTATAATACAATACTACAAAAAAGAATTCAGCGAAATAGGAAACATAGCACGTTAACTGTCCAAAACCTACATGGCTTAGAATAATTTTTTTTGTAACACCCAGCGTATTTTTGATATTTCATAAAAACTATTCTGTTTGCTCCTCAACCGTAATAATAATGAAAGTTGGCATTCAGCAGGCGGAAAGCTATTGGAGGCCCTGCAATTTAATAGGAGTTAAAGTATGTAATTGCCGATTTATTGTAATAGGTTTTTTTGAATTGACATAGAATCTTCATGGTTTGAGATGTTCGAATGAAACTTTTTTCACATGGTTTCTATGATTTTTTTTTTAATGTGGAACATTTGAATATCGACTTTCAATTGTTTTTATTATTCAACTCAGAAAAGAAAGATGGACACTGTGAAAATTCGTGTGATTTTTGAATACGAGTTCCGGCGCTGAAGTAACGCGGCAGAAACAGCCCGCAATGTTGCGTTTGGTGAGGGGTCTGCTAATGAACGCACGCGTGCGATTTTGGCTTAAACGCTTTCGTGATGGAAACTTCGACGTTTTCTTCCCAGGAGACAGTACAAAATGCTTTCACACAGTTTGTGCAGTCTAGATCCTCAGAGTTCTATCGCAAAAGCATAAACGACCTTCCTATTAGATGGCAGTAATGTATAGATAATAATGGTAACTATTTTGATTAAATAAATTTGTTATAAACTAAAAAATAAACAATTTAGATTTTCAGCAAAAAACGGCAACTTCTTATTTTAATCCCTAATATACAATATTTTGTAAGAAAATTAAATAGTTCTCCATTATTGATCTCGAAAGCGAAGCATTTTTTACAAAGATTGCGGCTAAATATTTTTCAGAATGTTGAATTGCGCAACTACATTTTCTGTTTTTTTTTGTTTGTAAAACGAAGTTCCGAAGTGAAGACAGTTTACTTCAGTTGTAGAAGAAGACTGTTAAAATAAGTTTCAAAACTTGGTAAACGCGACTTTCAAATTATTTATTGATTCAATTGGCATCTGTCGCGGGTAAATAAAATAAAGTTTCAGCTTTAGCTGTGCATGTTGTAACGACAAATGTGTTACACGTGACTCCCATACATGTTGACAAAATAGGCCCGACCGAGAAATATCACAAGCATATTCATAGCGAGTTTTACGAGTTCCGAGACAATATATATATATAATAGAATATTAATAAAAAAACTATGAGATGAAATTGCATGTGTATTTCTGCCGAGTTCGGGCAAACCATACCATGACAATAGTACGAAAATCTGAAACAATGAAGTTCATTTATCATTGCCCGCGCTGGGTGCGCGTATCAAATATCTGTCTCGTAACTTACGCGAAATGTAAAAGATTTATAAAGTTAAGTTTTTACTAGGTTAGGCATGTTTTAAACATATTTTCACATTAGTTATTATGTAGAAAACAAATAATGTCTAAATTAAATTAAAGATAAGATAATCTCTTGTAGGTATTATACAAATTGCATGCTATTAATTGAAGCGTTAATGAATTGAAAATCTTTAAATCCTTTTAGACAGGGAAGCTCCTGCCCTTCATCTCACCTGATGGTAAGTGACGATAAGGGCTGAAGATGGAATCGAGCTTCACCAGGGGGCCTACCGCCTAACTCGATTGCTAAAGTAAAAGCTATAGTTTATGACGTCATGCTGTCTTTTCGCACCAAATGTACCTAAACTATTAGCGATAGCTTTGAACGAATGATCGCCGAATGATTTTGTATGAATTTGGCGCCTAAAAATTCAGGATGGCTGCTATAGCCGTAACCAGTGCATTGCAATATAGCCATCATCAGCAATCGAGTTAGGCGGTAGGCCCCCTGGAACCCTCAACCATAGAGGGGCTGGCTATCTTACCACACATTGTCGGAACACAATAATGCTGTTAACATTATTATTATGCCGACAGATTTTGATATGATGGTTAAAACAATTTTAAATTAAAACTATTATAGTAAACAAAAGTGTATCTAATAATAATTGAAACATAAAATTATGATCTTACCTCGGGCGATAAAAATAAGACCTCAGACCGCATATTTATCGCTTACGCCTTCGGCTCTGGCGTTAAATACTTGCGATGAGACATGCTTTGTTTTATCGCCCTTGGTATATAATGTATTATTAAAACTGACCCAGGAAGGCTCCAAAGCTGTCGATGCTTAATATTGTTGCATCAACTGTATGTCGAAGTGCTAAACTCCTTAGTATATTTTTGATATACTTGGTTCTCCATCATACACCTGATTTTGTGCTAGCTATCAACAAATCTAAATTAAACATTGCGAGAAAGAAGATAAGCGCCATTTTGTGTTTGCATCTCATTAAATTGTGTTATCTTTGTTTAGCTTTTTATCTGAACCACAAATTGAACACTATGTGTTTTGTCTGCGTGCCAATCGGTTATATAAGTGTTTGTTTACCTCTTGTGAATTTATGTTTACAGTTCCATAGTTTTTCAGAAAACCCGTGAGTTTTATTTGGTTCGGAATCAGCATGATGCATTATGAAAGTTTTTATTTAATTGAAGTTACCAATGTAAATTTTAAAGCAAAAACTTAGCAAAATACAGCACATTTAGACGCCTTTTCCATCATTATGATTTTTGGGATCGAGACCGCCATTGTGTTTGTGTGACTCAGGTCAGGGGTTCATAATAAAAAAATGGTACAATTGGCGCATTTAATCCTAAGATCATTCTCTCTCAGTCAACCATAAATTATATTTACCACGGACAAATTTATTTTAACCAAAATAAAGTTGACGTAATGAGAGTTGTAGCGAAAATAAAATAATAGTCTTCAAATTCATTAGTTAAAAAAGAGAATAATATATTCGCTATCAATTTACTATACGCATTAGTTCTAACATGAGATAGCGTTATATTTATTTGTTACTGGCAAACAATTATTATGTGTTTTATAATCTATCACAGGTATACCTAATAATAATGTTGAAATCAATTATACCTAATTAATTATATGTTTAACAATACAGTATGTTTCGTATAGTATAAAGTTTTATTTAACAAAGTAATAACCTCGTTAAGATCCCTAACAGGTCCTTGGAAACTCATTTAGTTTAGTTGCCTATCCGAAGCGTCTTACAAATGACAAGGATTACAATTGACTATAGGATTGAAGATAAATTAAGTGAAATACGTCGTTTCCAGCGCTGAAGTATCTGCTAATTGAAATGGTGTCGACGAAGCAAAGTGTATACGGATATTGAAATTCGGAACTTTTTTTGAAATATCTCTAACAATATTTCCAGTGACACCCATTAACAGTGGGTGTTTATTCACCTCTGCCTGCTTCTTCGGGGATATAGGCGTGATTTATGTATGTATGTATGTGTATGCCTAACAACATTTCACGACATTTAGGTCTAGGGTACAATCAGGGTGTTCGACCTGTGACAGCACTGATCATGGATACGTACTGTAACGTGGTACAATATCTGATCCTCCTTTTATTCTAAATTTACTGGCATCTTTTAAAAATATTATTTAAAAATAACTTCTCGTCAAAATATTCAAAATTAAGATAGAAATACTTTGGCATAAGATTCGGCGTCTCGCTCATTTTTCAATTTACTGCTGACTGTCGGAGGAGACGGAGGTCTCCGAATTCCATAATTTATCCATTACTACAGTATAAGATGAAAATTTAATAAATATGTTATAATATATTAGCTCAAGACACTTTTGTGAGTATTTGTAAGCCTTTTCAGTGTTTTAGTGTTCTGTTTTCATATGCCGTGTGGTGACGGCAGAGTAGAATACAAATGTCACCACCCCAAATCTCTCCCGTGGGTGTCGTACAAGGCGACTAAGGATAAAACAGTATTGGATGAGGAATGGGCAGCAGTGTTCCTCTTGTACCACCTAGCAATGCACTGCGACTTTTGTGCCCGATATATGGCAATAGGCTCGCCATCTATTACATGGGTCCTAACATAATTGGCGAAACGTGGGTGCAAGTACACACCTCTGCCTACCCCTTCGGGGATATAGGCGTGATTTATGTATGTATGTATGTTTTCATATCATTATTGTCTTTTCAGAGTGCCTTATTTTTGGATTATCAATATATCATATAGTGACGGTTTTGGTTTTTCATTTCTGGATCCCTGATTAGGCCACACGTACCACTCCGTTACAGTAGCCCTATCGGGGGCCCAGAAATAAGAACATCAAAACCCTAACCTAATATATCAAATGGTCACCAAATGGATATTTTTATATTTTGATATATATCATTTGATATATTAGAAATACAAAAATAAGGCGCTCTGAAAAGACAATAATAATATAAAAACAGAACACTATCTAAATTTTGAATTTTGACGCGAAGTTATTTTTACTGCGCTGCAAGTGTCAGCCATCTTCCGGCTGCCATTGTGGAATCTATGCAACTTTTCCTTTTTAAACAAAAAAAAAAGAACTAGGTATAAAGAGAATTTTAAACTTCTATGACATTTTTATGTATTTGGTATGGATGGGTATTTCACTGTGCATCGATTTCCAGGATCATGAGGCACGTTTTATTAGCGTGTAATTTTAGGGCGCTTTCTCGATACGATTACAATTCAAAACTTGGGAAAGTTCGTGGTAGAGCCCATGGCCCAGGTTTGCCGAGAGAAATAAACAGCCGTCCGCTTGCGAAAGACACAAGAAAAATTTCTGACATCCTTTTCCTCCAGATCATTTCATTTCTAAAAGTGCGAATATTATATGGAGCTCCTTCCTCAGCCTTCATTATGAGACCAGGGGGCCTACCGCCTAACTCGATTGCTAAAGCAAAAGCTATTGCTTATGACGTCATGCTGCCATTTCGCACTAAATGTACCTAAACGATTAGCGATAGCTTTGAACGAATGATCACCAAATTATTTTGTATGAATTTGGCACAAAATCCGTGCCGCCTAAAAATTCAGGATAGCTTCTATAGCCGTAAGCAGTGCATTGCAATATAGCTAGCAGCAATCGAGTTAGGCGGTAGGCCCCTAGGCCTAATGTGGATACTAAAGGCGGTTAGGTCTCTCCGATAGCGATCGGGTCAAACGGCTATGGTTATTCCGGACTAAGTCCTGAGTTCGAGTTTATGCATCCGCTGGCAAGTAAACTGGAGTAAGGCGTCTTTATGACCACATTTCACGGCGATTAACACCCTCCTTATCATGTAATTAAATGTCAGTTTCGCTGGGCAAAGTACAACGATATTATCCTCTATGCGACACATTACACGGTAGACTTGATGAAATTCTTGTACGCATTAAATCAACAATTTATAGTGAACATTCTCGATATTACATCTATTATGATTCACCTATGCCGTGTTGTGGATGTGTGTACTCTAAGTATTGCTCCGTTCTACACGGTTGTCGACAAAATATGATGACGAATAGCCAGCAGTATTCCAGGGTTCTCTGCCACACTATAGGCCCGGCACCCGCACGGGGAATCCATGGAATGCTAAGAGTTTTTGTCTTTGTTATGTCTGTACAATTGTTTGTTTTCAGTTTTAGTAACAAGATTTTTACGTTTACATTAGCCGAATTAGGCATCTGGCAAACTGTGATGACTGAGATTTACGTATTCAGTCGGTAGATGAAAATGGGCTTGCTAAAATAGTAAGCGAAATATGAGTGTTAATACACCTCTGTCCACCTCTTTGGTATGCGTCATTTGGAGATTCATAGTCTACTTACAATACCTGCAATGGCTAAAAAAAATCTTTTATTAAGGAAAAATGTCAGAAATTATTATACGAATTTTTTGTAAAACATATATTTTTATCTGACACAAGTCAACCTACAGGACAAAAGAATTGAACCACTTTTGTAATTGTTAAATGAATCCGACGTTCATTTTGAATACGAGTATTTACAGTAACGTAAACAATTATACTGTAAAAATATCAAAGAGGTCCTGTTTTTTGTCGTGGGCAAATTCCGTAACATTTTAAATTAGCCTGCCATGACTTCACATAAGTCTTAATACCTAATATAAAATTTCGTTTGCTCAGTAAACCGAATTTTTCCTATCACAATCTTTTCCTATTACAACCATTCCATGCGGATAAGTAGGTATGTGACTTTGCAGGTTTTTTCATACGGAACCATTAGTTTTATCACAGACGACATAGGTTACGACGACATTTATAAAAAATCTGATGGTATTTGGATATCAGTAGTCAACGTCTGGAATCACTTGACTGACTGTGAAATCGTCCAATATAGCTACCATATTTAAAAAAAACTTTGTAACATGATTAGGTGCGTATGTATGATCAAAGCTAATAAATATACCAATAAATATATTATTTGAAAGCAATAAGGTGGTGAGACGCGGTTAAGCTGGCCACCTCAGCAGACCCCTTTGGGGATGAAGGGGTGTTGTGATTTTGGGCCGTGTGGTGACGACTAAGTAGAAAACAAGTTATGTGGTCCTGTTATACCACATTAATAATTTACTGGAATTAACGTGGCACATAGATGGCAATATGCTCGTTATGTATATATTAAAAGGTAAATATAAATCACTCCTATATCCCCGAAGGGGTAGGCAGAGGTGAACTAGCACCCACGTTTCTCCAATTATGTTAGATCCTATGTAATAGGTGGCGAGCCTATTGCCATTTATAGGGCACAAAAGTCGCAGTACTATTGCTAGGTGGTATAAGAGGAACGCTGCTGCCCATTCCTCATCACTGATTTATCCTTAGTCGCCTTGTACGAAACGACACCCACGGGAGAGATTTGGGGTGGTGACAATTGTATTCTACTCTGCCGTCACCACGCGGCGTTATTAAATAATAGACAGCAATTATATTTTTATTCTTTATTTCATACTGGTTCTGCTAACATTATAAAGATAAATATAAGACACAAAGGTTTGAATTAACATTATATAAATACAATATGTAATAAATATCTATCTTTTTCATTTTTATATGGCATGAGATCGTGTTATTGTGATGACTTCGGCAGTGTTCAGTGAACCATTTACTGAATTGATAATACTGTGTTGTGAAAATTTTAAGTAACGTTTTACTGCCCGCCCAATAAGGATAAGTGTTTTACGCGCGTAAACAGTGGAATTTTTGCAGTTTTGTATTTTATTATTGGTAGGATACCAAATACAGCGATATGAATATTAATGAAAGGAATCGAGCATTTATTTTACTTGGTTAGTCACACTTTTTTATTTAAAATGTAGACCAGCTACTCTGCCGTCACTACGCGCCCAAAAATAAACTAAACCCTTGAATTTAACTCGTTAGCCAATTCTCATTAAAGTACACGATATGCGCTGTATTATTGGATGTTGTATTTTCAATTAGGGCTTGATAAGTGAACGTAACAATGGCATCCCAGTGTTTCAATAGTACCTTTTGCTTTGAAACACAATTCCTATCACTAATACAGTGAATAATAAAGGCATTTGCTTTGTTATTGGTAAGTCTAATATTGATGTATTTTCAAAATATTTTCAGTAAATTTTCAATACTTATGATATATAAATATTTAAAATATACCTGCTATATTGACACAATAATATTATTATCAACAGCCCCGGATCGGGAATAAATGTCTGTGTAAATCCCAAACATTTTCCCCTACCAAGATGCGAACCCGGGTCGTCTTGGCCGATAGCCAGCGTTGTGATCATTCGAAAGTTGTTCAAATGAAATCAAAAGACAAAAATCAAAAGAAAGTTCAGTTGTCATAAAAATATGTGAGAGCAATGTTTGTGATAGTCGTTACGGTATACCGTTACTGTTTTGATAAATAATTTATTAATATTCTTTTTTGTAAAGTTACTTTGATATTCACTTCCATCCGCATTCATCCACCGTTTTTATCATCCACGTAAACAGTAGTATTATATTATCAACAAATTACGTCTCGACGGATATTAAATACGTTTGGTGTAAACATTCCTAAGCATAAAAGTGATAGATGTGATCTTAAAGAACTAAAAAAAATAAAATTTTAAAACATATAAATTAAAAGGCTTCGTCCACGTCGCCGCAGTTATTCTAGTATGAATCGTTATTTTACTCACGGTATAACGATCACCGTTGGATCAAAGAGGCAGGAATGTGTTTCTTTTATATAGTTTTATCTACTTACTGAATTATCGTGTAGATGGGATCTATTATATTCAGTGCTCATAACGAATCGACAGTGATATAGAGATAAATCATTACCTTTATATAAACAAAGAGAACAAATCGGTGGCGCGTGGTGACGGCAGAGAGAATACAATTGTCTCTACCCCAAATCTCTCCCGTGGGTGTCGTACAAGGCGACTAAGGATAAATCAGTGATGAGGAATGGGCAGCAGGGTTCATCTTATACCACCTAGCAATGTACTGTGGCTTTTGTGCCCGATAAATGGCAATAGGCTCGCCATCTATTACATGGGACTTAACATAATTGGCGAAACGTGGGCTCTAGTTCACCTCTGCCTACCCCTGCGGGATATAGGCGTAATTTATGTATGTATGCATACATACATACATAATTGTGATGAAATGTATGTATGTATGTAACAAATATCTGTGTTCACACAAATATTCGCTTCTACCAAGATTGGAACCTGGGATCGCTTGTCATTATAGCCAGCCATGACTTCTCAATCTTTTATGTATCATAGAGTCACTCTAGTCTTATGACCACGGGTATGCAGATCTAGAGGTTTTTCGAGAAAAAGAAAATCCCACATCACATTCTTATTTCAGGTAGCTTATCTTATGTTTGTTCTGACGCACGTGTATAATATTTAGTTTTGTGAAAGCTATTTTTAAATTTTGAACAGAGAACAGACGCTATTTATTTTGAAATCTACCGAAATAGGTAGCAAGTCTAATCAGTTCAGTGAAATTGTATGAATGTAATTAAGGCACCTTGCCTACGCAAGCGGGGTGTTTTCTACTTTTATTCGAATTTCGATAACAAAGAGGCCACATCCCACCCAGTCAAGAAGCTAACGATACAAGGTTTCTATCTCAATTTTTGACAACTACTCTTACATTTGAGGGGCTGGTGTTTAAACGCTGTGTAGGCACAATTCATTGCCTAATAATGCTTGCGACTTGAGACCCAGTACGTTTTAAAACTGACTTTTCTCTTAAATATACTTCTTTTATCGGTACTTAAGAAAGAGAAAATGGAAAAAATGTTTAATTGACAATGTAAAAAACTGTATAATTATACAAACGTTTTATTACAAAGAAATTAAAGGTACCAAAGTAGCTAGGTACTTATTGCGTGAAAGACAATGTTCACTGTTTCCGTAGTAACTTAAACAATATTGTTCGATGTTTTCATTTACGTCGTGAGGATAATTATGTTAATAAGACATGGAGATACTTAAACTAATAAAGTATCCTCCGTACGAACGGTTGCCTCGCATTACTACATAATGCTAACTCTTGCGTAAAACAAACATTGCTCCTAAGTACTAACTACCTCATATTTCTCACAAGAAGTTTTAATTTAATGATGTAAGAAATTTTCCAACAGACTGTTGGTATTTATGAGGCTCCTTTTGCCTCTCCCTTGACTTTTATGTTCTTGTTTTCACATTTTGCGCAATCGTGTAATGTTCAAATATCAAAAAATATAAACAAAATGTACAAAATAATTGTATAAGTTCTAATTCAGTGTCTCTAGTCTGTGGTTTCATTAGCCTGCATAAATATACTGATATAATAAATTGTGAACTTGGATAGATATAATGAATTAGAAACAGAATCAAAAAATCAGATGGTGTGATAATGAAAAATAAAAGAGAACGAAGGCGAAGACATGGCAGTAAGAAAGAACAGTGATGACGACGCAATATCAAATAGTTCTATCTATAATAATATTATAAAGAAGAGTTTGTTTGTTTGTTTGTATGGTTAAACGCGATAATCACCGAAACTACTGGGTAAAATTGAAAAATTCTTTGTGTGTCAGATAGTCAATTTATCGAGGAAGGCTATAGTATACTATAATACTTAAAGCAACTAAAGAAAAACAGCTAGAATTTCATAATTTCTTTCAAAGCCCACAAGCATTAGGAAATTCTGAATCAACAAGAAATATAAAGCAAATTGAATTGTAATGAATATACGCCTTCTATCGCATTATCAACAAAGATAACATTGTTTGTTGCTCTCAGGACAAAGGCGGCTTATTATAAGGAAACCGCTTCGAGGTTTATGAACATTGAAAGATGTTGAATCTGTTTAGTATTAAGCACATTATATTTAATAGACTTCTTCTTTCCGTGTCGATGAGAAAAGCCTACACAGCACTCGAAAAGCCACGGAATTAGAATGACATTTTAATATTACGTAACCTCATCCTGCATGTCTCTGTCACTGAGCAGCTAACATTCAGTAAAAAATTTGACGCCCGCCTTGGTCGAATGCTCAGATTGCTGGGTATTGGCCAAGAGGTCCCGGGTTCGAATCCTGGTAGGGGCAAACTTTGTGATGACCACAAATGTTTGTTTCCGAGTCATGGTTGTGTATATGATTATGTAGTATATTTTCAATATTTATATACATAATTATATTAAAACTATGTCCGTCATCTAGTATTCATAACACAAGTGCTTATAGGCTACTTACTTTGGGCTAGATGATAGGTGTGAGTGTAAAATCATTTATATTTATATTTATTAAAAAAAAGTGTTTAATGGTAGGTTGGGTTGGTCGGTTGATCAACTTTAAGGTTGTTAATGCATGTATATAAAAGAGACGGAACGGATCATGTCGAGAGATCAATGAACGGAGAGAGTGATTGGAATGGCAACATTCTAAGCCGGCCTGATACCAACCCTTTTTAGGTATGCTGTTGATGGTTTGCCCTTCACCATTCGGGAGCCGAGTCTCATGGCATTGGTCTACACGGGGCAATTTGGCTTAGTTGATTTACGACACCCATGGGATGAGTCGGGGCTGGAACATCCTACGTTATTTTTCCGCTCCCAAGACAGCATGGGAATTTTGTACTTAACTTTGAACTTTTAACTTACAACTTATTTTGATATAGAAGTGAAATTATGTTCAATTAGTAATTTACACCAGTTGTGGTTTTACAGCCGCGTGGTGACGGCAGAGTAGAATACAATAGTCACCACCCCAAATCTTTCCCGCGGGTGGCGGCGACCCCACAATGCGACTAAGGATAAATCTGAATATGATTAGTATGGGCAGCAGCGTTCCTCTTATACCATCTATGCTAGCAATGTACTGCGACTTTTTTGCCCGATAAATAGCAATAGGCTCGCTACCTATTACATGGGATATGAGATTTGACATATTTGGCGAAACGTGGGTGCTAGTTCACCTCTGCCTACCCCTTCGGGGATATAGGCGTGATTTATGTATGTATGTGTGTATGTGGTTTTACCATAAACTCGAAATGCTATCAAATCGCCGCGGCTAAAGTAGGTAATATATTATTCTGTACTTCCGAATTTACAAATGTTGGTGCTTATTCGATTTACATCCAAAGAAACCTAAAAACCAATATAAAGTGCTGCGGATTCTTTGAAGTGTCTGACTGCATAATCTTATTGCCATTCCACAAATAAAATTGGGATTGATGGTTGATCCCGGTTGTTATTCCATTGGCAATAAATCACGCGGAAACCCGCATTTAGATAGACGGAGATCTTACGTATCAAAACCTGTTACCTGATTTTCGGATTTAGGCGGGTGCAGAAACACAACATAAATAAACTGTTTGCATTATCTATTGATGTTTTTTTTGAGGTTTTTGCTTTTTAACTACCGTAGATTAGACAACTTACTAAGTTGTATCCCGTGATATGTTATGGCAAATCTAGGCCTATAATCTGACATTTAAATTATTAATGCCGTGTGGTGAGAGAGTAGAATACAATTGTCACCACCCCAAATCTCTCCCGTGGGTGTCGTACAAGGCGACTAAGGATAAATCAGTGATGAGGAATGGGCAGCAGCGTTCCTCTTATACCACCTAGCAATGCACTGCGACTTTTGTGCCTAAATGGCAATAGGCTCGCCACCTATTACATGGGACCTAACATAATTGGCGAAACGTGGGTGCTAGTTCACCTCTGCCTACCCCTTCGGGGATATAGGCGTGAATTATGTATGTATGTAAATTATTATTTGACAATTCAGTCGTTAATGGGCCAAACCAACCCGCACTGGGCCAGCGTGGTGGGTTTATAGCCCAATCTCCCTAAATTCTTCCAGCCATAGAGAAGGCCCATTCCCCAACAGTGGAGACATTAAAAGGCTGGTCATGATGATCATGGTGATAGGTATTGAATATCGTCTTTAAAAACAACTATACAAACTCACTCTAAGAAAGTTTTATTCTAATCAATACATAGACTTAGCAATTCTACTTATTGCTGAGCAGTACTCTTCAAGTTCTTTTGCACGGAGCAAAGTAGTCAGAATTCTGCCTTTGAGATATCATGTATCTTAATACAGTGCTATAAAGTCTGTTCTTGACATAACTTGTAACTCAATGACTTGCGACTGACTGTACCATTCGCGTGCGTTTACCATCAAGAGTTACTAAACACAAACAGTTTTTACAGCTAGTTTTATTACTCGTGTTATAAAACTAGAAATAGAATCGCCGTGTAAATGACCACTAAGTATTGGGCCGGACATCATGACCTTCCAATTTGAATGAAAACGTAATGATGGGAGAAGTTGATGATTAATTCTTTATGAATAATGAAAGCTCAGGCGAGTTATATCGATATATCGTAACAGCTACCCGTAAAAAATACAGGAGTATGCGATCCTACAGACGGGCTACAATTTGTCTACAATATCTGTAGCTATCATCATGAGCGGAATGCCCGGGTGACATGACCTTCCTATAGACATCATTATCACCAGCCCTTTAACGACCCCACTGCTGGAACATAGGCCTTTACTATGGATGGAAGAATATAGGGAGAATGGGCCATAACCATAACCCTAAGTATTTTAGATGAATACCAGCAATTTGGTTTCATGTGATATTTTGAGGAGAAGAAGTAAAACTATTAATAGACATACACAAATTATGCATCATCTCATATTATGTCTTATCAATCATTATTAATATTTATAACAAGTAGTATGTAGTAATATATTCTTGTGTAACAGTTTGATATAAAATATATAAATACAATAAACATACCTAAAAATATTATTAATTATGTATCCATCAAAATGTCTTCTCATTTATAAATGATTCAAAGCATCATCAGCCAAAAGGGAAGATCTTCCTCTGAGCCAGGTGTATGTTCGGGAACATAAGTGTTTGTCGGACCATATATATAATAATAGTAAATTTATTATTAAGCAGTGCTGCCAGAAATTTTATAATCGTAATTCAGGTCTTGCTAATCTTATTTGTCATAAGGCAGCCGTTACGTTTAATGTTGATTTGACTCCAATGTTATAGTCAATTTTGGCACTCTCTCAACCATTTCTCAGTAACTCTATACTTTGTCTATGTGGCTCTATGACGAAGCCACTACATCATTTAAGCTAGAAATCCACTCAATCAATTATGCCAGTACAGACTTCCTACTAAAGTTAGTCATAATGGCAGACATCATTTGATAGATAAATCATGTTGCTGGTTACAAAGAAAAATTGCACACAAACTGTTGCTCGTTTGCAACTGCTGTAATCTGAAGTAATGCTGCCACCGTAACGATACAATACACTTAGAGATTTTGATCGATGTTTATTTTTATAACATCTGCGGACCAGTTACAGTAAAAACACAATGCGTTTGATGTATATTATTATTATGTGCATGTATAATGTTGGGGAAAGCATTTCTTCTTAACTACAACAGGTCAATCACAAAGACATCACAAATTTCTTTGTATGGTGATGTATCTTAAAAATAATAACGTATACATTCCAATACACAAGACAGTTATAGAATGGACTGTATGATTTTCAAACTATATCGGAGTCATAGAACATATTTTCATGCAAATTTTACTATACAGAAACTCCAAAATGCGTAATATTGTTTGTATAGCCTAATAAATTGTACACATAAATTGTTCGATCTGATACGTCTGAGTATTATTATGATACACTTCATTTCCAAATGGATTTCAGAAAATTGGATATTTCAATCAATGTCTGTCGTCATAATATACTTTCGTTAACGTCAACTGACAAAATCAGTTACTTATTTCTGCAGCAAATAATATACCCAACAAAACAATAGGATAAAAGCCAAGGAATATATTTATTTTTTGGTATCCATTTTAGCATTGCAAGACAAGGTTGGTGTACTTATATAAACGTGAAATATATCAGCAGATCTATCGCATTCAGGTGAATACTGAACCATCAATGATATTTCGAATTGCCATCTTTTTCAATTAACCTCAACTGTTCGATTTTAATTATAACATTATATAAATGTTAGAAAAATTAGTACAAAGATTTTGAGGCGGGAATCGGACGCGGGTTCGATTTCCGCTTCAAGATCATAATTTTTAGAAATTGTTTTTCTAACCACCAAAATCTTTGTACTAATTTTTATAACATTTAAATAATGTTAAAATTAAAATCGAATAGTTTATAAAGCAAACCCAAGCTTAATCGAATGCATGGTATTTGTAAAAATATCTGCTTTGAAATGATGAAATTTATTTCTACATTGCGAGGGTACCCGTTGGCTTACAACGTGAAGTGTAAAGGTAAGGTTTCGGCAAGTTAATAAGTGTCTTGGGTGGCCGAGCGGTCAGGCACCTGCCCGGATAGCACCGGACGCGGGTTCGATTCCCGCCTCAAGTTCATAATTTTTCGAAATTATTTTTCTAACCACCAAAATGTTTGATCTTATCTCAACTGTATAGGACTCGGACCAGTTCGAAATCAAACGACAGAATCGTCACCTCGCCTACCGGGATTGTCGTAGAAGGCGATTAAGCTCTATAACCTACGAAGAATTACCAACAATAGCGCCCTATCGCATGGGTTTCTAAAGCATTCTAATCGTAGCACGATGCCGCGTCGATTATCATATCTATCTCTACTTTCCAGTAAAAAATAAATTTCTTAATTATTATATTGTTATTTCCGTTACCGTATGGTTCCTTGAGAGGGTAGGTGAAGTTTCATACACGCCTTCTCCTTTAAATGAGTGGAAATAATACCTATCCAATTAAAATATCTAAGTTTTGTGTAGAAAAAGAAAATTACTTGTTCTAGGCAAAATGTTCGATACAGACCCATTGCCTTAATGTGTGTATTATTACTACAAACTTCTCGATACAATTTAAAGCCTATCAAGGTTTATAAGGAGAAATGGGATCGGAAAAATTCTTTTGCAGAAGTTAAAAATTATTAAAAGTTAAAATGGCCTCCCTCCAATTTTTGTTCTAACTTTTATTAATGTGCTATAAACTCGGCTCTTGACTTTGATAATTCTCTCGAGACGTAAATAGGATTTTGTACTTTACTTTACTTACTTACACACATAAACATATTAACTCGGTAATACGAGTTGCCAAGATTGAAAATTTATTAAATGGAGCATTTAAGGAAAATTCGATTGATGTTGGGAAATGTTGGTCTTGTGTTACAAAACAATTTTGAAATTAATTATGTATATAACTTGTTAAGTGTAAATTGGTTAAGGTGGTTTTAATAGGTACAGTAAGCAACAAACAATTCTTTTCTCATAGTGAGAGTGAATGCAGTCCTAAAAATGTTGTAAGCTAGTTTGTGATGGGACGCAGCATTTTTCTCATACCCCCTAGCAATATACTGCGATTTATGTGCCCGATATATGGCAATAGGGTCACCCCCTATTACATGGGACCCGACTTACATACATACATGTGTGTATGTAAGTCGGCTCCCATGTAATAGGGGGTATGTATGTAGTTTGCAAATGGTGATTGAACTAAAACCACCCCCACTATAGACGATTCAGCACTGAGCCAGCGTGATCGATTATGGCCTATAGAACTGAGACAAAACCTTAAGCAGTATGGAATGGAATGTTGTCATCCAAATCACTCTTTCCAATCATTGGTTTCTCGACATAGTCCTTTTCGGTATATCCCTTCATTAGCTTTTCAGTGTAATGGATGATTCAAAGTGAGTGACTAGAGTAGATGACTTGATGAAGTCTGAACGATATTAATTGAACAGCAAACAGACTGCAGACCCCAGATAAACTGGGAACAAGGCAAGAATATGGTGATATATTTAATTTAAATTTAGAACATATAAAAAAAATTAAAAAAATCTACTAATGGACGGCATAAAACAAAAATAGCTCCCATAACTGAAGTAGAATATGATTCTACATTGATCGGGTAACTTGGACGGAATTAGGCTTTCAGGTAGCTTTCAGGTAGGTGCGGCTTTATAGGTAATTTTATGACCACTTATGTGCTCAGAAACTCCCACCTTTGCGTTGCGTTGCTAACCATGTAACTGATCCAGACATAAATATAGGTAATAATTTCCTACTAGACCAGGGCCAGTCATATTTTATTATACTATTGTCGTACAAGGCGACTAAGGGTTAAAAACAGTGATGAGGAATAGGCAGCAGCGTTTCTCTTAAACCACCTAGCAATGTACTGCGACTTTCGTGCCCGATAAATGGCAAAAGGTTTGCCATCTATTATTACATGGGACCGAACATAATTGGCGAAACGTGGTTGTAATTCACCTCTGCCTATCCTTTCGGAGATAATGGCGTGATTTATGTATGTCGGAGTATGGGCATCGTAGGACATCCCACTTCTGATGTCGGAGTATGGGGGGGGGGGAGTATCGTCGCAGTGATTTTCCAAAACGTTCCATTCTCAGAAATAAGGTGCACAATAACTACAATGATGGCCGCTTATTGAAGTAAATCAACTTTAACACCCCAAAGGGAAATGATGGCTCAGATACGTTAAGATTTTAAACGCGGCGATCCCAAGACGGCGTAACACGTTCTTTCCAACTAGAGAACTCACGTCTACCCCCGCTCGGTACCATCTGTGCTCTCCACAGGTCTGCTCGATAGGCCACGTTGAGGTACTTGCATTTTGACATTTGGTCGGATTAATTGTGCTGTAAGGAGTCCCGTCTCTTCTTACGTAGTATTGTATTCTCTTTGCGATAGGCATACTTTCGTCTAGAGAGACCTCCCTCCAATTCAAACGAACATTGCCAATAACTTTTTAGAACTTTTTCTAACCACAATATTCTTGGTAATTAATTATTCTAACATTTATATAATGTTCAAATAAAAATCAAATGAAAATAGTAATAATTTAAATTTTATCTGACTTTTTCCTAATTCTGATTGCATCACTTATTGTGTATAGGTGTTAAAATTATTAACGTTCTTTTCCAGCGTCACCGGAATTAATTACAACGTGGAAACATTTAGATAGCCCAACGACTGAAGCTTGATTGAACCGCTTTAACGCGCCTTATCCGTGCATCAGATGGTAGTTAAAAATACACCGTAGCTCTATGAGTCTATATAAGAGTTAAGAATAATAATACAAACTATTTTTAGTCGACTTCGGAAAGAAGGGTGATATGAGTATGTTCTCTTATCTTTGCACAAGCACCATACAACGAGTCTTATCCCTAAAAGTTTCATTTCAAAAAAGGAATGATTTTAAAATTTCATAATGTAGTCATGTATAGGTTATACTGGCCTGGTAGAGAAAAAATATTGTACCGGCCCCGTCTCACCCCAGGGGTGTTGTAAGCACCGTGGAACAATCGAATGCTAAGCCAAAACATTCAGCACTAAGGATGAATGTTGATGCAACTAAAGCTCTTGGTGTTATCGATATTAGACTACAGATTAATAAAAAGTAATAAAATTTATATTAAAAAGTAACTTTGAGTTAAAAAGTCCAATATAGTAATACTATTAGACTAGTGTATATGTAGGCCTCATTGTATATGCAACAGATAATTACCAGTGCCTTTGTTAATTTAATTTTACTGAAATATTATAAAAATATTTTATAAAAAAATATTCATTACTTCTGAAAAATAACTCGGCCCAGTAAATGTATAGCAAACTGGACCAAACTTCTTGTAAAAAAAATATCACAGGATCACGGCAGTCCGCTGTGAAATAGTGCGTAGTGAAATATTAATTCAATTTACTAACTCCATTCTGTAAATCTATAAAATTCGCGTGATAGCGTATCGGAAAATTACTTTATCATGTGAATTATGGTTATATTGGTTTATATTTTCAAAAGCGGTTTGTAAATTGTCAAAATGAAATTTCTTACTTAACGATAGAATTTACTAATCTAAAAAAATAGCAATAAGCTCATCGAATGAGCTTA
The DNA here is from genome assembly GCA_963931975.1 of Cataclysta lemnata. Lineage (NCBI taxonomy): Eukaryota > Metazoa > Arthropoda > Insecta > Lepidoptera > Crambidae > Cataclysta > Cataclysta lemnata. The sequence goes on from OZ008343.1 coordinate 8,194,869, forward strand.
TTGCTATTTTTTTGTCTTATCTATGTATGTCCGAAAAGACTGTGTAAGATAAGACAAAAACATTCAGTACATATAATCAAATCTTGTTAGCGTTAACTCGAATATTATCGTCGTCATTAATAAGTTTCGATCCATTCACCTAAAGTTAACCTTAATAGATCAGCTAGTACCATATTGTGTCTTTTTTGAGTACAGAAAGTGTAGTTTAGATAATACAAAGGCATGAGAAATACTATAGTCCGACAACTTCGTGCGCGACAGGGACAGGGTACTCAAGATGTTAGCAGGGGTGGGTGATGCGGGGAGGAGCGAGTTTCCCGTCTCCCCGCATCACCCGCGCCCGCCAACATCGCGAGCGCCCCGTCCCCGCCACCGTCTCATACCGCAGGAAGGTCACGCACGAAATTGTCGGACTATAGTTACAGCTAAATTAAATATTGAGTATAATGAATTTCGATTAAATATTTTTGTTCATTGTAAATAAAATGTTGAAATATTATGTATGTTTCAATATTGTAACATGTACATATTGCTATGGCCTTCTCAGTTTTCATAATATATTGAGAAATAACTGGACATAATGACCTAGAATATAGCTCGAATTCAGACATCAAAAACATAACAATATCTATGTAGTCGGGTAATAATTTAAATTCTTGAAGTAACGCATAATAATGTAATATTAAAACGGACATAAACAAAGATGGTGGCAGTAGCTCTCTTAAAAAGGACGCCTCTGTTCTGTGTAAATTTGCTTTCGCCTAAAATTAAAACAGAAAGATTATAGGATGTGCCGCGATGTACATACAAACAAGACCTTCCACTTTGACATTTTTATATTACATTGCCCTTCTGTTATCAAGCCTCTTTAAAGCATGCCAAGATTCGGTTTAAATATTGCTTAATAAAGGTTGATCTCAACTGAATGCTTATTTAAGTTTAGTTGGATTGCTATCTTGGAAGCCAAGTAAGTAATGTTCATTCTAAGATGGACTATCTTGAGGTCCTCTGAACTTCCTAAAGTACTACTCATACTCGTCATTTTGTTTTAAATCAAGAGACATCTGTGTAAATTATTAGATACATAAAATATCAAAAAGCCAGAAAAGCCTGAAAAGTGAAATTTAAAACTGCAGTTTTTCATTAACTTGTTACCTATACTTTGAAGTCAATATTAACTGCACAATCTCAATATTTAAAAATTAAATTTCCCTCTGCCACTTCACTTTGTTATTATGATGTAAAATTTCATATAAGCATAATTCGTTTGTGTTCTCACAACACGAGCCTGGCCGTGATCTAACATTTCAAACTGTATTTCAGTGATATCATTACCGTGCTCGGTCTGTGATAGGCGGTCATTGGATGGGTTACCAAAAATATATTTATTTGAGTTCCTCCGGGTTTCAGAAGGTATATCCGAAACACGGAGAAACTCAAGTAAATATTATAGGCAAGATCTATATCTCAAAAATGGTCCTAAATTTGGCATTTATTACGACATCTTATTGACTAATCGAAGTGCTCGAAATCTACGCCGTCTGTTATTTTGTGCATTGCTATTGGTCAAATCCTACCTTTAATAATTTCTACTTTCTTCAGCTCTGACTTAGTGGAAAAAGTATACGTATAAGTAAAGTAAAAGTATAAGTATACTTCGCAAATTGTTATGTTTATTTCTGGTTGGGAAATATATAGTATAAAATATTAATACTGTTACCCAATTACCGAAAACGAGTCTTGCCGTTATTAAGTTTCCACTTACAAATTGTTGGGTGCACTTTCCACGAACTAAAGACAACATATGAATATATGTCGGCCGACAAGCAACACCCAGCAAAATGACTGTTAAGCCCCACTTAACACAAGAACCACTTAGAGTTTGAGAGATTCTGTGTGTGATAATAGAAATTACAATCTTTGTTTTCGTTTACCCAGAATCCGAATGTTGCAAAAACATTGGAGACTTTTCCACAAATTGTATAGTCAAATTGTAAACACTTTATTAGTCAAAAACGGCCGGATGCTTTTAAAAACAAATGAAATTGCGCCTGCCATCGTTTTCAAGTGTCTGCTCAACTAAAACAGCTGTCATTCAAACAATCCGATTCAATCGATTGTATGCACTACCTCTCGCCATATTTGTCCATAATCTATTGGGAATATTTGACAGATCGTGGACATTGTTACACTACCTAAAAATTCCTTTGATAGTAAACGTTTTTTTATTTTAGTATGACGTAAAGCACGGAGACGATGCGAAAAATCTTATATTTATGGTAACCGGAGTTGCTATTGACCGATATTTATTTTCTACCACCACGGATGAGATAAGGAAAGAATATATTGAAATTTGAGCACCGGTGACAAAAGTAGATTTTAAGAAAACGGAAATCGAATGTTATGAGAAGAGACGAAATGCATATAACTAGAAAATGGGGATGGATGGATGGAATTTAATGTGTAAAGCAAAATAGATATCAATGTGTAACAGACCTCCTTGTCAACAGTTGACATTTCAGTTTTGATAAGTATTTTAATGACATGTAACAACAGATAGAAAATATACGTATTGAGTGGAAGTCTTAATATTTATTTAAAATATCAAAAATAATATTTTGTGGCCTCGCGCTACAAATTGGTGACCCCAATCTCGAACAAATACAACAAAATGAATACAGAACTGGAACAACTAGAAAAAATTTCAATAAAATTACCGACGTTTTGGACCAACAAACCTGAAATTTGGTTTTACCAGGTAGAAGCTCAATTTTCTATTAATAATATCAGATCAGAAGACACAAAATTCAATTATCTCATCTCACAATTAGAACCGAAAATTATCGAAAACATTTGGGACATCATCAAAAGTACGGACAGCAACAAATACAGTTTGGCAAAAGAAAGACTACTAAATTTATATACCGAAAGCGAAGAAAAACAAATTCAAACACTATTAACAGGACTAGAATTAGGAGACAACAAGCCTAGCCAACTATTAAGGCAGATGCGACAACTCGCCGACAAAAATATTTCCGAAAAAATTTTGCGATCCCTTTGGCTTGATAAATTACCAAATTCTATAAAAAATATATTGATAATATCCGAAGAAAATTTAGATAAATTGTCAATAATGGCAGATAAAATGAAAGACTTCCATTCTGACGAAATATTTGCAAATGACATACAGCCGTCAACAAGCCAAAGTACAGTCAACAACATAGACTTGATACAAAAAATTTCTTCACTTGAAAAACAAATTGAAGCTTTACGAACGGATTATAAAGGACGTTCTCGTTCCAATTATCGTTCAAATGGAGCAAGATCAGCAAGTCGAAGTCGATCACGAAATCGAAAATATAATCCAGATGGCAATTTTTGTTACTATCATTTTCGATTTCGAAACAAATGCATACCTGAAAAGTGCAAGAAACCGTGTTCATTCAATTCGGGAAACGCTTCAAGGCAACAGAATTAGCGACGAATTCCGCTGCCAAAATATACTGTCGCAAATCAAGAATATTTATTAATGACAGCAAATCAGATATACCTTTTCTAATTGACAGTGGAGCAGATGTCTCAATCATACCACCATGCAAAACGGACAAACTCGACAATTCTTTTAAATTGTATGCTGCAAATAACACCCAAATTAAAACTTATGGCATCAGAATCATGACAGTTGAATTTGGATTACGCCGCAAATTTACATGGCCGTTCGTAGTAGCAGATGTCAAACGAGGAATATTGGGTGCTGATTTTTTGAAGCATTTTAATTTGATAATCGATTTACATTCTCGGAAAATTATTGATGGAATCACAAAATTATTTATTGAAGCAGAACTAACATCTATTGATGAAAATGAAATATTAAGCACTACTGACAAATCTTCGCCATATTTTGATATTTTACAACAATTTCCCGACATAACTATACCAAATTTATTACCAAGTAATTTCAAACATAACGTCAAACATTATATTGAAACCGAAGGTGATCCTGTGTTTTCTAGACCTAGACAACTTGATGGGAAAAAGACACAGATAGCCAAAGAAGAATTTGAGTTCATGATGAACAATGGAATCATACAACCATCAAAATCACAATGGGCTAGTCCATTGCACATGATCCCAAAGAAAGATGGCTCATGGAGACCGTGTGGAGATTACAGACGCTTGAATAATCAAACCATTCCGGACAGATATCCTTTACCACGAGTTGATGATTTCCAACATATTTTAAAAAACACAAAAATATATTCAAAAATTGATCTTTTAAAAGCTTATTATCAAATTCCGATGGCAGAAGAACATAAACATAAAACAGCGATCACAACACCCTTTGGATTATACGAATTTAACGTTATGAGTTTTGGTTTACGCAATGCACCATCTACATTCCATAGATTTATAAATGAAGTCACAAGAGGACTTGGATATGTATTTGCCTATTTAGACGATATTCTGGTAGCATCCAGTGACGAGAAATGTCACAAAATGCACCTACAAGAATTATTTCAAAGACTAGATCAATATGGGCTACGAATGAACCTATCAAAATCAATACTTGGAGTTGAACAAGTAGAATTTCTGGGCTACCTTATAACTAAAGGAGGATTGAAACCTATTCCAAAAAAAATACAAGCTATCATAGACTATAAACTACCAGAAACCTACCGTGATCTTCGGCAATTTCTTGGTATCATTAATTTTTATAGGAGACATATTAAGAATGCTGCTGAGTCTCAAGCCTCATTACATGATTATTTAAAAGGAGCAACGAAAAATGACAAACGAAAAGTACCATGGAATGAAGACACTAAAAAAGCATTTGAAAAATGTAAACAAGATCTTGCAAATGCAACCATACTAACCATTCCTATTTCAGATCTTCCATTAGCATTATTTACAGATGCTTCTAATACAGCAATTGGCGCAGTACTTCAGCAATTTGAGAACAAAGCTTGGAAACCAATAGCTTTCTTTTCCAAAAAATTAAACAATGCACAAACTATGTACAGTACCTATGATCGTGAACTATTAAGTATTTATGAAGCAATCAAACATTTTAAACATTACGTTGAAGGAAGAGATTTTATAATTTATACCGATCATAAACCATTAATATTCGCATTCAAACAAAGAAACGACAAAGCATCTCCTCGTCAGTTACGCCATTTACAATTTATTTCGGAATTCACTACAAAATTTCAGCATATTAGTGGAAAAAATAATATCGTTGCAGACACAATACCGCAAAAGGTATATGGAAAAACTATCCGACAACCCGGAGAATTTTTTCAAAGTCCAAAAACTGAAGTGCAAGACGACTTTAAAAAATCGCAGAACGTCATAAACGATATAAGGCCATTGCCTAAAAAATATAACAGAAAGAAAGTTACCTTCTTCTCTAGAAGAAACCAGGAGGGGGAGTGGTGTAACAGACCTCCTTGTCAACAGTTGACATTTCAGTTTTGATAAGTATTTTAATGACATGTAACAACAGATAGAAAAATATACGTATTGAGTGGAAGTCGTAATATTTATTTAAAATATCAAAAATAATATTTTGTGGCCTCGCGCTACAAATGTTATTATTTTGGACCGAACATAGTCATCAAGACGTGGGTATGTTTATGTCTAATCCTTCGGGAAAAATAGGCGCGAATTAATAATTTATTTTTTTATTCAGTATTACCAACACAGTTACAGCATTGAAATTAACATTGGGTACAGCATTGAAATTAACTAATAAATTTTAAACGTATACACATATCTAACTGCTCTTACAGTTATATGTAATTACAGCATGCTTAATAAGACTAATAATTATTCATACAATAATTAAACATAATAACCTTCCTCTTCTTTGTTTCAGTATGACAAATTCTAGTCAAGATGACGAGACGGACTGGTCGAAGAATTCGTCGAGGCTGGAATACATCGGTCACAACGGCACTAACGACACCTACTACGGTACGAAGTCGACAGTTATTTTTATGATAGCAATACCTTAGCGCAATAAAGCGCCCCTTGGATTTTGTGGAAAAAATTGAATTTCCCGTACAACTCGGCCGCTGAATGCCGTAAATTACTCAAGAAAGTTATTTGTCGGAGGACAAACTCCCCTTTGTTTACAGCGGGTACGAATCCCCGTGTTGATAAAGCAGCCAACGTGTGCTGTGTTTTTTATTACCGACATCATTAGCTGCGTAATAAAATTCACTAAGCACTTGCATAATATCGGAAAAAAATCCCCTAATAGTTATCAGGAGTAAACGATAATGCGATTTAGATAACTAACAGCGTCATCTAGTACCTAAACATTGTATGTTCACATTCTAATTTCATTTAGCACGAACATACCTTGTGTATTTTGTTAAACTATTCCAAAATATGCATATAATTTAAAGGCTTTATTTATTTTGGATTGTAAGATATTGATAATAAAAAGATACATAAATCACGCCTTATCTCCGTAGGGGTAGGCAGAGGTGAAGTAACACCCACGTTTCGCCAAATGTTAGGTCCCATGTAATACCATGGTGGCGACTGGGGATCCTAATTTCCATGTATCGGGCACGGACCTTTAGTCACCTTGTACAACACCAGTAGGAGAGATTTATTCTTGTGACTTGATTTATTATTCTGCTTTGCCGTCACCGTATGGATGGATACTCTTAAAGCAGAAAAAAATGGCTTCCTGGAATTTGGCAAGGAGCTTATTTATAGTTATGAATATTTTACAAAAACGTTGTATTTACATTTTGGTTTAATGCATAAATTAAAACCGCTACTGTCTAAAATTGTTTGGCGCAGCATTTTAAATAATGCACAAGCGAAAAATATATTATGGTAATGAGACGAAGAACGCCCAATCCCGAGAATCACAGAAAAATATTTCCGAGGCTTTCACAATAGTAATTATGTAAACTGAAGGTTGTTTCCCAAGCAGCAGGGAAAGCGTCACATTATGAATAATTAAAATTCAAATATTTCAAGACCGGGAGTGATGATGGTGCTTTTAGCCATTTGGTGTGTTGGCTTTATTGATATCAACTTTAAAAACCAACCTTCTAATAGAGGTACATTAAATGGATTTAATGTTACCATATTTAATTATTTACTCTGTTAATGATTTTATGTCTTTTTTTCTTTCAATCGTAATGACTGATGTTTTTTTTATTGGTTCATTATGTTGATTGTAAAGTTTAAGTGCTTACATTCTCGTTGTGGTAAATTATTTTATTACAAAGGTACAAAATGTTGGTGCCGCCAGATTCAAATTTTATTTAACGCGACGTGTTGATTGTATAAGGACGTGTTGATTGTAGAGATGAGATAAGTCTTACGCTCTTTCTCTTACAAGGGTTGCCATAAATAGAACGGTTAGAAATCAAAAACTCTTATGATCCCCGCATGAGAAAAAAATAGGCAGGACGAGACATGACAATTTGTATTTTACCCCGTCACAGTCCCATAAGTCGAACATGTTTTGTCCATAATAATATTATGTTAAAATCTTAAGAAAATTATATCGAACCTAATTGGTACAAGTTGCGTTGTTTATTTATTCATTTTATTTTCCGCATTAACTCTTATCTAGCCAAAATAGGATATAAGTACAAAGATTTTGGGGTTAGAAAAAGAATTTCGAAAAATTATGATCTTGAGGCGGGAATCGAACCCGCGTCCGCTGCTATCCGGGCAGGTGCCTGACCGCTCGGCCACCCAAGGTTCGATTCCCGCCTCAAGATCATAATTTTTCGAAATTCTTTTTCTAACCCCAAAATCTTTGTACTAATTTTTCTAACATTTATATAATGTTAAAATTAAAATCGAATAGTTTAGGATATAAGTATTCATTTTTGTGGGAATGCTAGAAAAAGGAGATTCATTTTCTAGCATTACCCACTTATGCATTCCAAAAAAAAATTAATAAAATGTTGTTTTAATGTTCCTCTTCCTCATATGTTTGTTCAACGGATTTGACGAGATTCACTTCAAATATTATCGCTAACTTATCAGTGAGTGGTAAAACATGTTCAGATTTCGCTGCAGGATATAAAATTGTAACAGAGTCACAAAAATAGTCAAGGGCATCTCACTTCATGCCAGATACAGGTGAAATATTCTTTATATATGTATTGACAACTTTGTACATATCAAAGAAGTCCTCGAGGCGTCAAAGTACCGATAAGTTGCAGGTGATTGGTAATACAGTATTTTTTCTAGTGGTTTTATGTAACGGGTCACTAGAGCTACTACTCTGAAAGAATAGAGGCTTAGAGACACTGGAATTTGACGCTTATGGCAGTTACATCATAAAGATGTGTTTTGTTTATTTTTTCGCGATATGTTTGGCAGCACGCCAATGTAGTTTTCACTGGAGCGCTGTTTCCGTCCGCAAAAGAAAAAGTAATAAATTGCCACTTGTCTGCAAACTGTCTTCATATCACGGAACTATAATATGGATATTTTATTATAAAACACGAATGTACGCTCAAAACTCAACCATGTGTTCCATTCAATAGCTTAACTTTCTGGCGAGATCCCAAAAACTTAAAAATGTTCAATAAGTCATTCAGTGTCACATTTGCCGTAGGTACATTGCACTTTTTTCTTTGTGACTGATATCTTAGCTTTAATATTCCATTCAAAAATATATGACACGCCTAAGTATTCTGGTCGACTGCCAAATATATCAAAGGTTCAACTTTTGAAGTAGAAATATTTCGAACGTTATATAAAATATAACTAGCTCCACTATAAATGGATAAAATACAGGGAGCTATGACGCTGGCCCAGTGCAGGTTGGTATAACTTATTTGCTGAAGATGGGCCCTATAAAGAGATATATGGAAACAGTTGAAATGCTGTGTGATGAAGGCAGAGCAGAATACAATTATCACCACCCCCATCTATCTCGCGGGTATCGTACAAGGTCACTAGCAGTAAAAACAGCGAAGAGTTATGAGTAGCAGCGTTCCACTCAGCTGCTACTGCGTGCCCGATAAAAATGGCAATTGGCTCGCCAGTTGAAAATCAATACATATTTTTCAAGACGTACGTAATGTAAAATTCCAAATGGAATACATTTTACTAACTTTTTTTTATTACGCAACCATCAGTCTTTCAAACTCCTCATTTCGCCGATACCTAAATAGATTTAAGTGGAATTTGCAAGCTACATTCTAACTCAACTTTTTCACAATACACAATGTTAGGTTTTCAATGGGGAAACACAAAATTAAGTTTGAAACTCACGTTACTGCCAACGTTTTCTAGGAAAGCTGAATTTTACAGCACAATAAAATGTGGAAGTTTGATAGACAGTCCCGGTTGAAATTGAACGTTTGTGTTTCGAGATATTATGAGTAAGTGTTAATATAAAAGCAGTTACATTTGAATAAATAGACAAGTATGGCACTTATTTACGATGATTGTGATCTGCGATCATAGACAACAAGTTTTGTAATAATATAAGGATCGCCCTTTTCTAAAATCATTTACTCGCCAACATCCTAATGTCTGTGAATTTAACCACTATTTTGAAGTGCCGAGATTGCAAAGTTCTAAATGTAAACATCTAAATTCTTGAAAATCCTTTATTTCTTTGTAATAATATTTCCGTTTTTTAACTAAGCGCACTTTATAAGTCATGTAGGTCTGTAGTGAATCCATTTTACCTTCCTGTAGAAAGACGACGATTCTAGTTAACCATGGATTCCCAGATCGGGTGCTAGTAAAATTGTATGTAAGAGAAAGGAACGCCGAACATTACTAGCGATAATAAACGATACGGGGGTAGGTTTCAAGGGCCATTATAAATTCGTTTACAAACTCTCTGTCGAAATTTTATACGATCCGATTCTTTGTAATCCTACTAGGATTACAAAGAAATCGTATCCAAATCGATATCCTAGTAGGATTACAAAGAAAGAGAAATCAGAAAAAAAAACCACATTTATTATACTGTGTTCAAATAATATCCCGAGTAATGTTTCTTTAACTTACTATAGGGGAACGCAGCCTAAAATGGGTGGGTTTCAGTATAGGTACTACCTTTTTGTCAGATATCGGATCTGAGATATGTCTATATATCTCTTATTTCCACTTTTACTTCCAGATGCAATTTAACAACAACAATTACTTTGTTGTAAGTTCATTCACAAATACATTTTATGTGACGGAGTCCGGAACCCTAGTATTTTTCAAAGCAACGTTCATTAAAAAGGAGGGTTCTATTGTATGACGTTATGCACACTCCAACGTATAAACACAGCCACACACAGCAAAGGACGATCGTTATAATGACCGTTAATTATCTACCGCTTCCGATGGCACGACATCCAACCTTTTGTCCGTATTAACATAGACCACAATGCTTTGATTGCGTCAAGTTGGGGGAACCCAGTTACGGAAGTAGAATAGGAAAAAGGCATAAACCTTTTTTCAGAGCGAAAACCCATTTGAAAGTTGGGTATTGGAGAGAAGAAGCATGAAAGTAGAATGAATACAGTAAACTAGTCATCTAGAGTTCTCAAAATTGTCTAGAGTTCCTCCGTGCTTCTGTCGTTAATACCCACTAATCCGCACTGGGCCAGCATGGTGGGTTATGGCCCATATCTCTATATTCTTCCATTCGTAGGAAAGTCCTATGCCCTAGCAGTGGGACATTAAAGGGCTGGTGATGATGATGATGTTGAGAAGGAAGAATCTAATTTAAGTATCTAATGCATCCGTGTTCACCCCACAAATACTAGCGCGATCAAATTTAATATAAATATTTTGATTAAAAAAATAAATATTCAGCAGTTTTCGCACTATTCGGCATTGCTAGATCTTTTGAATATCACATTCAAAAATACATTAGGTACCTAGTAGTAGGCGATTTCGAATCACTATCATTTTTTCTGGGGAAATGCGCCGATGCGAGTGAAGTTCAAAATAAATCTTTGCAGATTCGGGTAAGCTATTGAATAGAACAGGAAAATCTTGGTAATTCAGTCTCAGAATATCCAACATTTCCTTAGAATGGTGGATATATTACTGCAATTGATGATGGGTTGTGAAGAAAGAAGATTTTACGGAAAAGAGGTTAGGGGCGTGAATATTATATTTACATATTATTATTATCGTTCAAAATTGGTTGAATGGAACATTGATGCAAGACAAATACAAGTTTTTAATACAAGTTTACCTAAATTCACAAGAAAATCCAATTTTATATAATGTGAAATTGTGGAATAATCGCTTTTTGGCTAAGGGTCTGTTTATTTATTTAATTTCAATGTCTTATTAAATAGATTTATTTTATTCTAGGTTCAGGGCTCGTCCATTTATGACAGTTGGTCAATATGTCGACTAGGGCTGCTTGATAATGCTTGACTCAAAAAACTGTTTAGCGTCCACTTTTTTTTATTTCACTTTTGTTTTCATGCATAATCATTTTCCTGCTCTATGCCGCCCGCCCACATAAACTGGGGTCGGCGCAATATGTTTCCTATTCCATTCCTGTCGGTCTTATTTGTTTTCATGGAATAAATAAAAACGCCTAACCTCTAGAGGTTATGTGACCAAATGTCCTACACTAATATAGTTGGCGAAATAGTATGTGGTTCTCTGGCTTCAGGGATAAATAGGCGTGATTCATACATACATACATAAATCACGCCTATATCCCCGAAGGGGTAGGCAGAGGTAAACCTGCACCCACGCTTCGCCAGTTATGATAGGTCCCATGTAATAGGTGGCGAACCTATTGCCATTTATCGGGTACAAAAGTCGCAGTAGGTACATTGCGTGATTTATGTAATTATGAAATTATGCGATATAAAAATGTAAATGGTTATTAATAATCAATTCCCAGTGCTCTTTTTAAGCATTAGAAAAGTAAAAGTCTACTGGAATAGGTTCTAACTTCCTAATAAAGAATACACGTTAAAAGGTCTACGAAAAAATTGCGACCTTGCGTGAACGCTATGAAGTATCATTTGAAAAAATTACTCAGAGGAATTTTAAAAATGTTATCGTCTGAACTTTTAACGATTCGAGTCATGATTAATTCTAGACAATACCTAGATAATGAAAGAAAAATGGGTTGCTGTATAATATTATGTAGGAAATCATGGACGTACAACCTAGCTATAAAGTTGTTGACTTATACGGACCATATATTTTCGCTTAAAATATATAAATAAAATAAAGTCAATGGACTTCAATATTTGTATCTGCGATAAAATTTGTAGTTCCTAGACCAAGTAGGCTCATAAAACCGGAGCAATCTAGCATTCTATTAGCAATTTTAGCTATACAAAGCACACATCACTGAAATTTAGCTTAGAACAGGTGCAAAAATGATACCTTTTGCAACGGTCTTCGTAATTATTAAGAAAAAAAGCATAACTTTCTGTAGCTCTGCCGAATCAAGCACAAAAGTACCTACCAAAGAAATCTAATTCTTTGCAATAGTTGCTCGTACCATTATATTTGATTCACAAACAACTAATCTTTATTGGTAATCACGATACTGTGTTGTAATTAACACCCTTATGTTAACTCGGTAAATAAACCTGCAGCAATTCACAATGTATCTAAGGACGCGTCATTCATTTGAGACTCTCGTCTACTGTGGTAAATGAGCGGATTTGCGGATTTGGTAAACGACAAGCTACGCGGAGAATAGCCTTAAGGAACCCATCTATTCACTCTAATGAATTATAATAAAAGAGGCAGCTATTGCCGAAGATGTTTAAGTTTATTTACAGTTATTTCGCTTGAAAAGGCTAGTGGTTAAAACTATTCTATAGATAAAAAAGAACATACGGGTACGAATTGAGTATATTCCTCCGATCGGTTAAAAATGGGAAACGATTCATTTACCCCAGTCAAGTTACATAGCTTGCAAGAACACAATGTTCATTATGAGTAGATGGTTTGTTTTCTGGCGACATATGGGTATAATGGATACCGATGTAGCTATGCCTACGTTTACAAGGGACGCATGCATGTTTTAGGTATAAGTGCATGAAATTATGTTTGAATTACGACGCTTTATGAAAATTCCCACAAGTATATGTTATAGAGAAAGGATTGGAAATAAACGTATGTACAATGTCTAAGGTAATAAAATGGAAATGTATCTAATATAAAAAAGCTTGTTAAGGGAGTTTACCATGTATACCAATAAGCACCTTGAGCACCCGAATGGTAAAGGGTAAACAACCAAAACAGCATACAAAGAGGTTAATGACAGGCAGACGACCGGCTGTACGTCCTTAGCCAAAACCTTGTACAGTATTGTTTGGTATATTTCCTTCAAACACTCCGGTTATCAGTCTCTCGACATGATCTTTTGCTTAGATGTTCTATTAATCAATTCACCAGTTGCACCTTTCTCGTGTGATGGATGATATGAATTGAAAGAGTGTGGAATGGCGGGCCGATATGAATGGATGAGGGACGACCTCAAATAACCTTACAACAGCTAGGATAGGAAGACGATTTTTGATTACTTGTGTACAATGAATATTAAAGAGCTCGCTAGCGCAGTGGCATAGCGCGCTTGGCTTGCGATTGCATTAATTCAGCAATGTTCGCTAAGGCCGGTTATTGGATGGGTGACCAAAAAATTATCTCGAGGTTCTCCGTGCTTCGGAAGGCACGTTAAGCCGTTGGTCCCGGCTGCATCTGCAGTCGTTAATACCGACCCGAACCCGAAACCGCACTGGGTCAGCGTGGTGGGCTATGGCCCATTCTCCCTACATTCTTCCATCCATAGAGAAAGTCCGTGCCCCAGCAGTGGGAAATTAAAAGTCTGGTGATGATGATCAATGAATTACATACATACATACATACATAAATCACGCCTATATCCCCGAAGGGGTAGACAGAGGTGAATTAACACCCACTTTTCGCCAATTATGTTCGGTCCCATGTAATAGGTGGCGAGCCTATTGCCATTTATCGGGCTCAAAAGTCGCAGTAGGTACATAGCTAGATGGTATAAGAGGAACGCTGCTGCCCATTCCTCTTTACTGATTTATCCTTAGTCGCCTTGTACGACACCCACGGGAGAGATTTGGGGTGGTGACAATTGTATTCTACTCTGCCGTCACCACATCAATGAATTATTTAGTAAATATCTTTTTTCTTGTTACAGATTCCCTGTACGATGTCCCGACGAGCATGATCGTTTTGCTCTCGTTTTTATACGGCTCAATATCAGTGCTGGCCGTGGTGGGAAACTTTCTAGTGATGTGGATAGTGGCAACCTCGAGGAGAATGCAGAGCGTCACTAATTGCTACATCGCAAACTTGGCATTAGCCGACATAGTCATAGGATTATTCGCCGTACCATTCCAGGTAAGCTATCTGGTTTCACGCAACCGTAGTAGTCAGTAATTAAATGTTTATTTATTTAACATTCACGGTAAGGGCTTGTTTCCACTACCATCTGTTAAACCCGTATTCTATAATAATTGTTTTCATGACACAAATTCTTCTTCTTCCTGCCCTTCTCCCGCTCTAGGCGGGCTCGGCACAACATGTATTCTTCTTCCACTCCTCTCTATCCTTCACCAACTTCTCATCCACCCTCTCGCTATTATATCCGCCTTTACACAATCCATCCATCTTTTCTTTGGTCTTCCTCTCTTTCTACGTCCTTCCACATTCGTACCTAACATTCTTCTGCCAACATAGCATTCATCTCTTCGCATAACATGACCAAAACAATCCAAGTCTATCTCTCCGCAGACTCTCAGTCACTGGCGCTACTTTCAAACATCCCCTGATATACTCATTCCTTATTTTGATTCTCCGTGTCACACCACACATCCATCTTAACATACGCATCTCTGTTACATGCACTCTTCTTCTTTCATGACACAAATAATATGGTAAAATGGACCCTTATACTAAATGAGAACTTTAAAATGTAATTTATATTAAAATTTTAACTGATGATGGCAGAACAGAATACTATTGTCTTCATCTCTCCCACAGCCACCTAGCAGTGGTATATTTCAATTTAACTACCCGATAGATGGCAATTATAGGCTACCACTACCCCGTATTACATAGGACTTAAAATAATTAGCGAAATGTGATTATGGAGATAGCGCTACTATTTAATATAATAATACAAGAGCAACGCAACTCAAATAATACTTACCTACTAGATAATGAAAAAATAAATTGCGTGTTCTAAATATTTTATGACAATTAGACCAACTATTGCAGGTATGCAATTTTGAGTTGTACCTCTCTTGTATTTAAGACGCGAAGTGTACTTAGTACTTTATATCCCCGAAATAAAAATATTAGTGTTACTTAGTTGCGTAAACAATAAGCTACTGACCAGAATATTATTATTAGCTGTATAAATTACTTAGTGGAGCCAAAGTAATTTCCACTGCGGAATCATGAAATTTTAGTACATCACATTTTGTGGGGCTTTCAGCTTTTAATTTATTATTCGCAGCTCTCTACCTGATACATAATTCTGTCATTTGAATGGTTATGAGTGGTAATGAATACCTTTGTTACAACAACAAATAAAGGTCATAAATTTTTGAAATAAATCATTATTGTTCTCGATGCTTCGAGATATTGAGCCCGTGTCCTACGGAATCCTAAGGCTATTCTTTACAACTCTGTCAACCAGGACCGGTATAAGCAGCCGGATTGCGGAGGACGTAGGTTTGATTCCCGAATTAGGACAATAACTGTTGAAATTTCTGACCTCTTTTCTTTGTATTAATTACTGTAACATTTATTAACCTTCAAATAAAAAACTAAATATTATACGATAAAAACATTATACATAAATCCCTCTTCAGATAGTCTGGAAACAGGGAAAGCGGTTGATGATAGACAACTTCTTAATATAGTATAATTGTAGCAAAATATTCCGAAACAAGCTGCCTCTTTAGACTTTCGTGTTTCAAGTTATTAAAAATTACGGTACCTACTTCGATCTCCGTGGCTGAGCGGATATTCTTTACTAAGAAACTTCCTGTATGTCGATGAGGGTTTGTGTATAAAAGTTGCGAATTGGGATCAATAGCATTTTTTAAATAAGTCCGCCTTAAATTAGGGCCCGATTTTCTAACCAAAGTTATATGGTAACCTATCCATAATACGAGCACTTAACTTATTTTAGATAATAATATGCTGATTTATTTCAAGTTATGAATATTGTAATTAATGGAAGGCGTATTAAAAACCGTGTGGTGACGGCAGAGCAGAATACATTTATGACCGCCCCCAACCTTTCCCTCAGGTATCGTACAGGGCGACTTATTAATCTGTGCCGAGGAATTGTCAGCAGCAATATTTTTACCTTATAGTAATTACATACTGCGATTTTACGTACCCGATAGATGGCACGCTCTCCCTTATTAATGGAACCTAACATACTCGTAGCTCGCGAAACGAGGTATTAATACACCTCTGTCCACTTTATCGAGCTATAATAAGTTGTGATTGATGTAGGTATGTATGAATTAAGAGAAAAAATATATTATTCCAAATACAGTACTAGAAATTAGGAATCTGTTATATAATTTTCCAATAATTAGAGCTTATTTCAATTCCTATATATATCTGTCCCATTATCGTTCCCACTCGCGGCCATTTAAAGTTCAATTCTAGCACCATTTGGTGCTAGAACTTTTCTTAACATTCTAAACATGAAGCTACAAACTCATGTTGACCTATAAGGTTAGTTCACGATTTCGGAATCTTATTATTTAAAAACTGATCAAACACGAAATCAAAATTATTTTTCGCATTTTACCTAGCACATTGTTGCGAGGTATTGCCAGTTAACAGCAATTACGTTTTCCTTTGCCAATTAGTTCATTATTTTGGAGTTCATTGGGGAATAAACACATACACAAAACGATATTTAATGAACCTGATGAACGTAATTTCTGATGAAATCAATCGTCTGTGCCGCAGCTGTGGGTGGAGGGGGGGACATTAGGCCTGGCGATGTTGAGATAAATATTGTTATTCAATGTAATTGAAATATAATTAAGAATATAAAGCTTTTTTATTTTGACGATGATGAACTGCTGATATTTCCATTCACTCACTTCCCTTTGATTCCTCATAAAAGACAATAACTCATCTCTGAGTTTGATTTAAATACGTCACGTGTTTTTCTAAATAATATCATGATGTTTTCAAACTACATTATTGTGGTTACACACAAATCACCTCAATCACTCGAAGTGCGACACTAAAGGCTCCAATTATAAAGGTAATCATTGGTCAGGGGGATTTTTACTCTTATTTATAAACAAACTCACAAAAAACACTTGGCGGCAAGTGGGGTATAATGGCCGGCAATAGAAATGGACCGGGGAAGCTTGTAATGAGTTTTTCTGGTTTTAATTACAGAACCCAGCCTAATAAAGAAACGGATTCATAACTTTGTTGTAACAAAAACCTTCTCCAACCTGTCCTTTAAAAACCTACACTGTGAGATAATTAATTCAGGATTTTACTAGAAAATGACTTCTTTTATTTTTGCACAAGAACTAGCCATTTGAACACGCGTTTAATTAGCTGTTAAAGTATACAGCTGCTTTATTAATCTGTGTGGTGGTTAGATCAAGTTACGTTTGCTGCCATCTACCATGGTTGTCGTAGGAACTGCGACTAGAGTCACCGTGATCAAAACTTTGGATTGAATTAAAGGCGAATTAGTATTTAGTTCGTAACGGTGGTGATTTATTTTACAATTTAGTACAAATAATCTATAGATAAGACGTCACTCTGACAAATTAGAACAGCTGCTATTTTTTTCTTAAATGTATTTTTATTTAATAAGCCTGAATTTACGCGATCTTAAATAATTATTAACCAATTTACAATTTACCAACCAACCAATAAAATAAAAGACGTCTTCAACATTTAGTTACGTACGTATGTACTTACTTACCTTTTTACTTATGTCCTTGCTTCTTCGGAGATTAACGTAGCTTATTTTATAAACAGAATGTTTGCAAATGCGGGTCAAACAGACAACATCCATTTTAAAAATCTCAACATCGCCTTAAAAAACTGTATGCGACATCAGTACGAAAATGATTAGCGCAACTGGGGCGATCGGATGTTCTCAAATATGATTGAGTAGTAGAGTGGATCGATTACGAAATATTTACAGAACTATTTAGATTTGTAAGAGAGGGATGTAAAGCTAAAGACCCTCAACCTTCCAGAATATCTGAGCCCAATCCCAAAAGTGTCTTTAAGGCCCCCAAGATTTCAACAAATAAGTCTGTACCACGGAAAAGAACAATATTTTCGGTCACCAATCCAACTACTGGCCCTAGCGAATACCCTCAGGTCACGCAAGTGGTAGAGAAAGTTTACCGCCATTGAACTTTTCGAACTCTTTCAATTTGTGTACCACTGCTTCCCCGTAGGGAAAAGGCGAGTATGTGTTACAAATTCACTGAAATGTTTTGACGCGCTCGATCCTAATAGCGCTAATCGAATATAACTTGAGAAAGTGTCATTACTCGTAAACATAATTATATAACGACACGACTCTGGGTAATTAATGAGCGCGCTGTGTAGATTAGTATTTATGCTATAGAAAGACTTATAAGCAGCGTTCCTCTTATACTGGAATGGAGCTATCTATCGCACCAATTGTGATAATCAACCCTCGCAAATGCTTAGAAAGCGTTTTAATAAGTAATTGAATCTTTCGGGTGTTCTTAAACAGAACCTCGGCAACAATTGATCAGACTGATCAGACTGGATTGCTTTATACTATTATAATTATTTCGTATATGGGTATGTAACAACATTTTTTTAAAAGTGGGTGTTAATTCACCTCTGCCTACTGTTTCGGGGACTAATGCGTGATTTATGGTACTACAGGTACCTACTAATTTTTTTTAACTATCACACCTACTTGAAGAACAATGTCGTTCTAATTTCAGCCTGCATTATTGCCAGATGGCTTAATGAAAATAGTACATGGCTGTTGAAGTTTGCTAAACCAATCTTATATCTGAATATCCTGAATAAACTTTAGAGCGGTCTTTTCACGTCGCGCTTGGTATTATTCCAGTATTCTGACTTAATGACCTTTCCAAACATACACTGTACGCGAGTGTACCATAACCGTAAACTAAGACGTTGATAACTAAGATGTTATTGAGAACAAAATAATTCTACAGGTTTTCTATTGGCTCAAAGAGATCTTGCGATATTACATCACTTTTATTACCACCGTGTCATCACAAGGGCCCCAGTCCTTGAGAATTATGCCTTCCTTCCTTTTTCCTCGATATCCCTATTGGACAAAACCCATTACTTAGACTTTGCTTAGTTTACAATTATTAATTTGGATTGCATAGTTTACAATTATTAATTTATAATACTGCCTTATTAATTTACCACTTGATGAGTTATGCGGCGGGGGCATTAATTAGCTATAAAAAATGAATAAAGCAATATTATAATTTTAATGTTTTGACTAAGACTTTATTGATTTTCTTTTCCGTAAAAAAAATACGGAATTGAATAATTCACCTCTGCCTGCCCCTTCGGGAGTATATGCATGATTTATGTACGTGTATGTCTGTAAAAGTAAAAAGTGAAACAGTAATTAACTGTGTCGAATAATCTACATTTCAAAAGAGTACTACCACTAATACAGCGTCGGTAACAATTGAATAATAAAATTTAGGTCTTTCGATTCTGTGGTTTTGCCGTGAAACCTATTTTCCGAGCATTCTATTTGTAGCTGTGAATTGAGTGAGAGTACATAAATTGAATTTTGTGTGAACTCTTGGGTATTTTGTCCATAATATTATTATATAGAATGGAAACGTTCAGTGGGGCAATAAATGGAAGTACCCTAAGCATCAGATAGACGAAAATCGACTTAACAGATTGTCTATATTTGTGGATCTATATTAAAAGATTTAAAACGCTGTTGGCAATTTTACACGATTTTCTACGAAATGTAAGAGAATATAGTAGAATATTACCAATTGTGTCTTATTAACGTACTTAATACCGAGAAATGGTTCTGTTTAATAACATTCGACTTTATATATTATGTTTATTATCCCTGATAGTATGACGGCACTGATAGACGACGGTTTGATTCTAAACGAGGTAAATTTAAGGAATCACTAGCTGTTCTGTCTCTAGATAAGTAGCCAATCTATTCAAACGCATAGAATACACAATAAAACTAACGTATTACCACATGAGTATATCTATCTACTTTCTACTCATGTGATATTACAGTGGCGACGTTGGGTCCATTTTTTTGTATTCGATATAAACTTTGTATTGTTTGCCACTAGACTAATGTAATGATGTGCTTAAGAAATGTAATAACATGGTAGTCGGTATAAGGCAGTAGACTTCCCCTAAGCGTTTTGTTAAGCCGGATCCAGACGAGTGTAACATGTAATGTAACACGAATTCTACGTGAGGACGGCACTACGAGCATTACATGTAACTCTGGGTGGGACCTTGGCAGAATAGAAGAGGGGTGAGTGGGCAAAGGTGTTAACTAACAGAAATTCAAAATGAGTTATAATCGTTTGAAAATGAAAAATGTTTGCATGATTGTCAGTTAACATCTTTGTTAAGAGTCTGTATTTTTGGTACGAATGTTAACTAACAGAAATTCAAAATGAGTTATAATCGTTTGAAAATGAAAAATGTTTGCATGATTGTCAGTTAACATCTTTGTTAAGAGTCTGTATTTTTGGTACGAATGTTAACTAACAGAAATTCAAAATGAGTTATAATCGTTTGAAAATGAAAAATGTTTGCATGATTGTCAGTTAACATCTTTGTTAAGAGTCTGTATTTTTGGTACGAATAAAAATTTGGGCGTTTTGAGCTCATCAACCTATTTTCCGTCACATAAGACCTATGTTCATTCAAAAATAATGTTTTTAGATTATTTAATATTCTCACCTCTTCCATCATTTATTTGGAAGTCATGTCCCTTTCCGTTCGTCGGGGCTCGACATTGTCCTTTCCATCACTTTTCTATACGATGTATACATATTTATCACCCTTTCACTGTGATAATAATGAATGATAGAGAATTTTTTGTCTGGATGATGACTCCTGACCGATATGAATGTCAGAGGAAACATACAGCGCCAATCCCATATAAGGTGACTGGAATAATGAATTATCATGAATCTCTTCTGAGGGTCGACGAATCCTAAAGCTAGCAATCTGTCTCCGACAAAAGTATGCGACTCGTTGAAAATTTTATACTCCACTTAAAAAAGTTGATATTAAGTAGACTGTCTTGTTAAAAAATAAAACCTTATGAAAACAAACTTCGCTACTTTAGACGTAGGTATCGCTATACTTATCTAACTTGTCGCTTTATTGACTTTCGTTTCCTTTTTATATTTACAAAGTTCTCGTGAATATTCGCCAGGACAACTTACACAGATGTTTAGCTCAATCAAGAATTTTACATATACATACATAAGTCACGCCTATATCCCCGAAGGGGTAGGCAGAGGTGAACTAGCACCCACGTTTCGCCAGTTACGTTAGGTCCCATGTAATAGGTGGCGAGCCTATTGCCATTTATCGGGCACAAAAGTCGCAGTAGGTACATAGCTAGATGGTATAAGAGGAACGTTGCTGCCCATTCCTCATCACTGATTTATCCTTAGTCGTCTTGTACGACACCCACGGGAGAGATTTGGGGTGGTGACAATTGTATTCTACTCTGCCGTCACCACACGGCTTTTACGCAAATTTACATATGAAATCATTATTTTAAATCATTATTAATTGCATCCATATTGGCGTGTGATAACGGAACAACGGTGCGGCAGTGCACTCAGTATGCTTTTGATGATGTTTCACCTTACACCGCTCGGGTGTCCCAAGATGTTAATTGTTGTATGGCAAAATGTGGTCTATATACTCGTAGTTTTTCTGTTGCTCTTGTCTTTCCTGCCTATTTTAAAACACAATTTAATTTTCAAAATGGTTCTTATTATTATAATAACTTACGTGCATTTTGTATAGTTTAATGTCAACATTCAGTGAACTCGGTCTAGAAAATCTAAACTCACGCATCCTAATCATTGCCTTGGAATACATCAGGATATATCGCTATGCTGTAATTTCTCTTGGGAGTCGTATATTTTCCGGGTGCACGTATGAGTTGTATTAAACTATAGGCACATGTAAAGTAGTGCGGCGTGTCATCTCGGAGTAAATAGGACGTGTCATGCATAAGAAATACTTCTTTATTTTGTATATTTCCTTATTTATTGTAAAATTATTGATATATATTAAAGATATATTTATTTATTGTAAAATCATAGATATATATATATTTAAAGGAAGTCAAAGCGACTGCAGAGCATAATCTGTCATCATCCTCGTAAAAGGAGACTAATAGTTAAAATACAGGGTGAGGAATGTTCAGTACAATTTTGTTATCCTACTTTCTAATATATTGGATATCAAAATTGTACTATAAGTCCTGTGCAGCTAACAGGAGTGATTGGAAGAAAACATACTGCGCCGACCCTAAATGAAGTGGGACAAGAGTACGAACATTATTACACCGGACCTAACATTGTTGGCGAGATGCGGGTGGTAATCCACCTCTGCTTCCTCCTTCGGGAATAAATAGACATGATTTGTAAACCATACCGTTTTAATTGTTCTCTTGTGTACAATAACTCGAGGAACTCGATGGTGCGATGACTTAGAGCGCCCAGCCTGCGATTTCGTGACTAAGAATTTTAATGATTGCTTGTCTTTAAATTTTTAACTTACCAATTTGCAATGTGGGCTAGTCTTTAAAACTCACCAATTTGCACCGGACCACCGGACATAAATCACGTTTATGTATTCCCGAAGGGGAAATCTGCGAGGAGATCCCCGATTGTTTATACAAACTTTAGAGTTGGGTTGCTATCACGAGCGACGTGTGAGGATGGTCGGGTCACGTCCCTGTCGTGTTTTCATTGTATTGTATGGACATGTAATTATCCCCCGTCAGTCATTCAGGTGTGGTTACGCTGTGTTAGTAGCTGTGGCTACGCGAAATATTGAGACTTGTTCGCTTTGTGGCTTTGCTTTACGGCAGATTAGAGAGGGTGAGAAATCCGGCCCCCCTAGCCTAGTGGCAAATTTATTCGAACGAATAGAATACTAACAACATACATAAATTACGCCTATATCCCCGAAGTGGTAGGCAGAGGTGAACTAACACCCACGTTTCGCCTATTAGATTAGGTCCAATGTAATATGTGACGAGCCTATTGCCATTTATCGGGTACGGAAATTGCACTACATTGCTAGGTGGTGTAATAGGGACGCTGCTACCCATAACTCAATGCTGTCTTAACCCTTAGTCGCCTTTATGACACCCGCGGGATAGATGGGGGTGGTGACAGTTGTATACTGCTCTGCCGTCACCACACGGCTGTATAGAATATTAACGTCATTTTTTATGCGGATTCTCTTACATTTGACACGATGGTCGCCGAGTTGTTTTATCTTTGATACGCCAGTTTCATACATTTGTATTCTATGCGTTCGATTAATTTGGCCAGGGGGGGCAATCTATTCGAACGCGTTCGAAGTAGTGACTGGTGAAACTAGCAAACCATGTAATTTGCCTCAACTAAACCAGTACCAGATTTCTTCAGACATTATAACAAGCAGTTCTATTGCCGCACCCAGAGCCGTCAAGTAAAGTTAACGAGTACTTACGGTCAAAAAATGACAATTCAAAACTAATCGCTATTCTTGTCGGGTCTATGGTCTAGATTTGAATGAATTTTTTTGACATTAAGCACTTATTAACTTTAATTGCCGTCCCTGAGTGCGGCAGCTAGACCCTTAACATATGTCATTTCAAATCTATCAAAATACTATATTATATTCGTAATCTTCTAAAATATTCGTATACTGTACCTAGTATTACCAAGCTCAGACAATACGCCTGCCATTTGGTTTTAATATTTAAATACGAGTTACAGATGTGACTAACTTAAGTAATATGTATGATGTAACAGTAGCGTTGTCATTTGTCATTGCTTCAATTTGTCAGTGTAGCATCCCTAAAATCCGTTACAAAATGACGGGAATATATCTAAATGTGAACTTGAGGTCTATAGGTATCGATGTCAGCCAGCAGTGGCATTTAATTGTCAGCCCGGCTAACCAGCCGCCACTAAAGTTTCAAGGGTCGCAAATAAATCACTGTTTGCATTGTCTGAACAATTATTTGCGCATAAGTGTGTAACTTTTTCCTTCTTCTGCATCTTATGTATAGTATCTTAAAGTAAAATTGAGCTGTTTTTTAGGTCACTACTTACGTAAGGGGGTACTTAATGTGCTAAAATTGTCATAAAAGATACCACAATTGATTCCGTTTTTACACTTTATTATTAGTAAAAAAATAAATGGTAAAATAAAATCTACATAATTGTGGGCAATTTTATATGAAATGGGGTACCTATTGGTTTATTGAACCGGGTATTTATTACCTATTGGTTTTTTTAATGGGTATGACCACAAATGACGTCACGCGCTGTGAGATTCATAACGAGGTGTTTTGGCGGCATTTAAAAAAACAGTACCTACATAAAATACTATAAATAAATAAGTTTTATTTTTTAGTGGAATAAGTATCAAAAAGTCCGATCCGAATAGATTAGAAGTCCGATCCCCTGTTATAGGTACGTGAGTCTTATTGGTAAAAGATGTTTTATTTGAAATATTAATTTGACGGCCTCCTTGGTCGAATGCTCAGATTGCTGGGTAATGGCCATAAGGTCCCGGGTTCGAATCCTGGTAGGGGCAAATTTTGTGATAAACACAAATATTTGTTCCCGGGTCATGATTGTGTATATTTTATTTATATTTATTTATATTTTTAAAATATGCCCGTGATCTAGTATCCATAACACAAGTGCTTAGGCTACTTACTAGATGACAGATGTGAGTGTAAAAAAATATTTTTCTTTATTCAATTATTTTATTGAAATAAAATCTACACATATGATGTTTCTTTTCTAAACAGTTCCAAGCGGCCTTACTGCAAAGGTGGCTCCTGCCTCACTTCATGTGTCCGTTCTGCCCATTCGTCCAAGCGCTGAGCGTGAATGTGAGTGTGTTCACGCTCACCGCCATCGCTGTCGACAGGCATCGGGCGATCATCACTCCACTGAGGTAAGTCCAGCAGGCCTAGAACGGGACGTAGACAAAATCTCTCTCCACCAATGTTGATGTGTTTTGTCTCGGGATTTAGTGGGAGTTAGAGCGAGAAGAGAATATTGTCTTATCCCCGAAGAAATTCTCCTCTCTCTTCTGTCACTCGTCAACTCCTCATTATGCATGATAACTAAATCGAAATAATAAAACAATTTTTCTTTCTTTGCAATGCATAATAAAGTAGTCCTATTGCGCATTATTGCTACATAATATTTATGATTCGGCATATTATTTTTACATCTAGCAACACATTTTATTTTCATTATCATAGAACTCTCCTCGTCATAATCTCGGGCCATTGTGTACCTAATGCCAGTCACAGGCCCTCACTATAATTGTGAAAATATAGGGATAACATTATATTTTTATTTGTGACTATTATTAAAAAAATATTAATTAACTCTTAAGATCGCAAGTCACCAGCATCTCTATTGTGGAGAGTTATTTAACGCAAATAAAAGCTTCAGTAACCTAAACAGGCTTCTGCGGTGAATGGATGCATGGTAATTCATTTTAGTCTTTAGTTGGTTCACGATCATCAACCCCTCTAAACGAGTGGATAAGATACAATACAATGTAGATGGGATACAAATGACTGTATGAAACTGACGTATTACAGTGTAAACAACATGGCGACTGTTATTGTGTCAAAATAAATGTAAGAGAAGCTGCCAAAAATTTACATTTATTTGTATTCTATTCGTTTGAATAGATTGCTCCATTATATAGGGACCCAGGTGCTTCATTAAAAATTAGAGGCAACTTTATCGCTCAAATAGGTGTGATTGGTTAAATTGATAGCTAACTCGTTAAAAGCACGTTTGGAAACGCGTATTCGGCGTTAATCCACTGCCGTTGACAGTGCATCTGATCGAAATGTCCGCTTAGCACTCGAAAATTATGTTTAAACGCACATTTCACCATTGCGATAGTGGCATCACTGTCTGATCTGATAAGGTTCTGCCAAACACACTTGCTGGCGTGAGTTTATAGGACTATCCGTTAAATAGTCTATAACATTCTATAGTACATACACACATACACAAATCATGCATATATTCCTGAAGAGGTAAGCAGAGGTGAATTAACACCCAGGTTTCGCCAATTAGATTAGGTCCCATGTAATAGGTGGCAAGCCTATTGCTATTTATCTGGCACGGAAATCGCAGTACACTGTTAAGTCGCTTAAGGGGAACGCTGCTGCCCATTACTCATTGCTGTCTTAACCCTTAGTCGCCTAGTACGAGACCTCAGCTTCATTCTATAGTACATACATACATAAATCACGCCTATATCCCCGAAGGGGTAGGCAGAGGCGAACAAGCACCCGCGCTTCGCCAACCATGTCAAGTCCCATGTAATAGGTGGCGAGCCTATTGCCTTGAGTAATCTATAGTGAATTATTATCATCTACTAATGAACGGAGAAGAGTTCCTTGTACAGTTATAATTTTATACCTAACCCATTCTTCAAATTTATATAAATAAGTATAAAGTTCTACACAAATAATAATTGATGATAAAGCACGTACTTGCAAAGTTGTCAAACAGAAGCAAAGAAGAAATGGAGACATTGCAAAAAAAATAACAAAGAATGCAAATACCAAATGAAAGCCAACAGTATAGTCGGAGATTAAGAGTTCCCTTGAAGATAAGTGTTCTTGTTACAGGTGCGCTAAAATAATATTTTCAAGGGCTTCTAACAGCACTCAGCGTAGTTATAAAACAATTTAGCTTATAATGTTTTTGTTCTTCCTTGACATTTCTAATCAAGTGTTATTCTGATACTATTATTTTATAGATAAAAATGATACCTTAATAATATTCATCACCCATTCCAAAATAGAGACCATTCTCGTCACTTCACCGTCATAATATCTGTAAGGGTCATATATAGCGCAAAATGCGAAGATGAAGTTAAAAACTAATACCGTGTACAAAGATTTTAGTGGTTAGAAAAAGAATTTCGAAAAATTATGATCTTGAGGCGGGAATCGAACCCGCGTCCGCTGCTATCCGGGCAGGTACGTGCAAGTACGTGCCTGACCGCTCGGCCACACAAGATACTTATTAACTTGCCGAAATTTTTATTAATTAATTTAGATTTTAGTGATCATAATTTTTCGAAATTCTCTTTCTAACCACTCAAAAAGTTTATAAAGCAAACCCAAGCTTAACCGAACGCACGGTATTTGTAAAAATATCTGCTTTGGAATGTTTGAAATTTATTTCTACATTGCGAGGGTACCCGTTGGCTTACAACGTGAAGTGTAAAGGTTAGAAGAATTTCGGCAAGTTAATAAGTATCTTGGGTGGCCGAGCGGTCAGGAACCTGCCCGGATAGCAGAGGACGCGGGTTCGATTCCAGCCTCATGATCATAATTTTTCGAAATTCTTTTTCTAACCACTAAAATCTTTGTACAAATTTTTCTAACATTTATATAATGTTAAAATTAAA
Source organism: Cataclysta lemnata (assembly GCA_963931975.1). NCBI lineage: Eukaryota > Metazoa > Arthropoda > Insecta > Lepidoptera > Crambidae > Cataclysta > Cataclysta lemnata. Next base: position 8,222,595 of record OZ008343.1, read on the forward strand.
ATCAAATAGTTAATACCGTGTAACTTGTGTGCATTATAAATATCTCTGGCGTTCGATCGTAAGAAGCGCTCCAAGCACTGACCTCTATTGTACACGTACGCTGGACTGAAGGTTGTCATCCAAAAAATGACGCCAATTTGATTATAGCCATCTTGGCGCTGATGGCACTGGTATACGAAGGTCCACGGAACTAATATCATAGATGAATTTGTAAATGTCAACAAACGTCAAATTTAGTACCCTTGCCATTCGACGGGGCGTTTCAAATCGGCATAAGAAACGTTTGTTATTTTAGTGGAAGTATTCAGTCCAGCGTAGGTACTTGTATAATAGAGGTCAGTGGCTCCAAACATGAACGTCATTTTTTTTATTTTACTTTATCCATTACACTCTTTCTATATGATTCAACTATACAAATATGTTTCACTATGAGTCTTTGGTCTACTCATCCCGCACGATCTCATACCGCGTGATGAATTATTATTTACGTTTTAATTCCTTATACTCTAAGCGAAAACCACAATAATATATATATATATAAAGAGCTTAGAACTAGAGGTTAGCGGTGAGTGAACTCTCCATCGACGACCGTCTGCAGTATATGGGGCTCAACCCCAACAGTCGGTGGAGCTTTGATCCCTTTTTCCAGATGTTTCCACTGAAGCTATGGCGCAAAACAAAAGGCTCTCAGCGGGCTTATGTCGATTTTGCCAAGCCCATTGTTGTTGTACTCGACTTTTTGCAATAGTGACCGTTCTATAGCCAGTATGTATATCGTAATAGTGATTTGAACCGACAAACTGATGCGCCATACTAAGACCATTTTACGCATATTGCCATCAAAATAATAGATGCATCAATATGCCTATTTATCCCCAAAGGGGTATTGTGAATGAACACGGTGAATTAACTAATTTGTAGGTCAAACTTCAGGCTAATGTCTACTATAATTACTCGGGTCATAATTAATAAGTTATTTAAAAAAAATTAAATATATAAAAAAAGAAATACAAAAAGTCCATAGTCTTAATATTGCTTTTAAATAAATCAGCTATTATTACTTAATCTCAAAAAAAACATATTGATTCGCCCTGACTCAGGGTTACTTGCACGTCACATTCTACAGACATCACATCTTAGATTTTATGGACTATAAAAATGGCACGAATTTAGTTTGGGGCTTCTTGGAGGAATAGTTTTATGTGAGTCCTGAAATTAAAGGAAAGTAATGTCAGACATTGTTCGTTACGAAGATGTGGCGAAACGCCTATTCGTGTTTTTAAAGCTTTCTCGCAAAACATCTAAATAATGTACCTTGGCCAATAATTATTAATAAAAAATGAAATCATAAATATGTTTTATAAATAATAATTATAGTCCTAATTTTATGATCAAAAACAAAAGCTTGCTATGAATATCAATGAAAAACTTTATACAGATAAAAATAAAATTATGTATACAGTTATCTTAAAACAATATGTATCACGTAATATTTTTTTAATTTAAATTAATGTTATTCAGTAGTTTGAGAAATATAATAGATACAATATTAGTAAGCATATTATTTTTATAATTTAATCATATTACCTAAGGATACCCCTTTGATTATAAAAAAATCTAGTCTAAATTCAGCAGCATACATTCCGATTTGTCAACATTTAAATCCAGTGCATAAAATTCTTGTTAGAGAAACAACTTGAATATATTCAAGAAGTATATTTTCGGTATACTTCGCGTGGTTCGAGATTATTTTTCTTAGTGAATGATCTAATAAATAATTACGATCAAGTATAATACGGTGGTCAAACAAAGAAACTCTATTGTAACAGAACTTTTTGTGTCGAGCCATGAAAGAAAATGGTAGGTTTAATCGAAAGGGGAAAAAATTAATTAGCTTCTGCCTAACGCAGCAAACTTCAGTAGCTACATTGGGCAAAAAATAGTTTAAGGCTTTGAAAGTTTTAATAAAGCTTTTTTTAATGTTCATTAATTTAACTAGACGAAGCAACTCTGCTTGGCTATCAGTTGGCGGGTGCCGGAGCCATCTTTTGGTAGAGGAATCATTAAGCGTGAACTCTGTAACTTTTGTCCTCTGTGTGTTTGTTTTAAATGGACTCTACGTCATCAATAAAAGAAGCATCTCATATAAAAAAGTTAAGCTCCCATATCCTCACATTGGTACTAGGATAGTTACTGTTGGGACTTTATCATCACCAGCGATTAAATGTCCTCATATGCCTTCGCTTTACAGGAAAGAATGGGCCATATCCCACCACGAAGGCCCTGTGCAGTAGTGGTGGTTTTATAAGACTACGTATGCGCTACTAATTGCTTGCTGTGCCTTATAAGCTTAAGTCCTTAATAATAAAAAAACATATGGGCATTTATCAATTAATTTGTGTCAAAATACGAGCGAGATATTATTAATAGCAATATGTTATAACGCACAACAATAATATCAGTCAAAATATAAGAAGGCACTCGCGTGAAATTTAATGTTTCTATTACCTAGTCATGTTACGTTCTAATTACCTGGTTTAAGATGAGAAGTCAGCCTCGCATAGAGGGTTGTTATCGCCTACGTTAGTAGGTACTATAATTTGGTTTGTGCCACTGCCCACATACTAGATACAAAGACACAGGAATAAAGTCTTTTGAAAGTGATTAGAAGAAGTTCGGAAAATTATAGTCTGGAGGCGGGAAATTGATCCCAATCAATTCCCACATCAAGACTATGATTTTCGAAACTTTTCCTGATTGTTTTTTCTACGTTTGTTTTTTGTTAATTTTCCGAACTTGTTTTTTGTTTTTCTGGGTCTTTGTAATAATGGTAAAAGGTGAATGAAAAAAAATAATTAACGTCAATTCTTTATCTCTATGGTCATATTATTTTATACATTTTGCATTATAATATAATTATACATTTTAAATGTTACTGTTATAATCCAGTTGACAATGGGTTAATAGGTATATGGGAAATGTATAATTACTTAACACTTTTAGAATGGTAGGTACCTTTTTCAATGCTACCTACTAATAATACACGTGGGGGAGTGATTAAATTGTGAATTTAAACGGAATTAATTCGCATATGAATCACACTCATATCGCGCGCATAATATATTCAAATTCATATAACAATATACTCTTGCACAATAAAATTATGTGAGCTCTTGAACCCTCAAATCAACATTCAGAGATGAAAAATGTAGAACTTTTGTTAACATTTTCATTCAAGTAATTTTTTGTTAGGGATTTCACTGAACATTGTACTTCGTACGTCTTTGTTAATGAAACTCATGCTTCTTTCCATCTATTCAGCCATATTATCCTATTCATTTTTTTGTTATTACAGCTCGTACGTTATACGAGTCATAAATCTTTGGTACAATGGGATCTAATTCAATTAACCTTTGTATTTTGTTTAAATATGATGAGAATTTTCCTTTTTCCTGAAGTCTTCTTATCAAAGGGGAAATTATGTTAATAAAGACTTAATGTTAATGCGGTACAAACTGAGACCGGGCAAAAAATGTTGGTCCGTTCCGTATAAATATAAATTTCAGTTCGACGGAAATGTATAGAAAAGCTAATTTTAATTGTAATATTTTATTATTAAATATCTACACCACTTGCGCGAAATGAACCGTTATTTATTTTATCGAGTCTTTAAGGTAACCTTTATATTGCTTCCATTTATTATTCCATTCAAATTGTTTGTTGGGAGCTTCCACCCATGTAATGTATTTTAATAGCCAAGTAATTAAACCGTGCCGTTGTAATTAATTGCTTTCTTACGTGACTCTATCTTACAGGACTGACTATAAACGTATACAAATATTTATTTTTGTGAATCATCTGCTTTGCATTTTAAATTTCGAATAGAAGAACCCTAACTTTGAAATACCCATCTATACTGCTAATTTTATATCGAATTGTTAATAACTATTGTACCTACCTAATATAAAAATATTTCATTGCCAAGCTACTTACAAAGTTGAAATAATAGTGGCCATTTTAATCTTGATATTATTGATATATATTGATATATAAAGTATTGAACTATGACTAACTTTAGTAGGTAGGTACGTATCTCAGACAGACATACATAAATCACGCCTATAAATATATATATATATTATATATATTTTATAAATTTTTTTTTTTACACTTACACCTATCATCTAGCCCAAAGTAAGTAGCCTAAGCACTTGTGTCATGGATTCTAGATGACGGACATATTTTTAATATAATTATGTATAGAAATGTTGAAAATATACTATATAAACATATACACAACCATGACTCGGAAACAAACATTTGTGGTCACCACAAAGTTTGTTTGTTCCCCTACCAGAATTCGAACCCGGGACTTCTTGGCCAATACCCAGCAATCTGAGCATTCGACCAAGGCGGCCGTCAATCACCAAAGGGCAGGCAGAAGTGAATGAACACCCACGTTTCGCCATCTAGGTTTTGTCCCATGTGATAGGTGGCGAGCCTATTGCCATTTATTGGGTTCGGAAATCGCAGTACATTGCCAGGTGGCATAAGAGGAACGCTGCTACCAATTATTCATTGCTGTCTTAAGCCTTAGTCGCCTTGTACGACAGGGGAGAGAAAGCCTTATTAGTCGCCTTTACGGGAGAGATTGGGGCGGTGACAATTGTATTCTGCCCTGCCGTCACTACAGGGCAACCACCTCTCTATATTTTGGCAATTGTTCCATAAACTAACAGTGGAGGTATTAAACAAAAGGATCATTCTTAAGTATTCTTAACTTATTTCGCAGTGGATATAAGCGCTTAAGGGTTAGACTTGAAATATCACTTGCTCTTGCACTATTATCTCTATTATAAAGGCTATTATTGTGCGACTGTTAGTCCTCAAAAGAATATATGTATGAGCACAGAATCCGAAGTGTATTGAGGTCAGGATATACGATTCTTCGCCCACACTACACACGCTTGCACAACAATACAATAATGTTTGTGTAATGAACTGTATTTCCTTGTATCGTTTTTTTGTATTTATTATTTACTGTTATATTATATTCAAAGTATTTATGTACCATAATCATTTAATACAAAAACGACATAACTCAATAAATGCTTTCAAAACCTTGTGAATTTAAAATTAATAGCATTAACAATTTGAGTTAAATTTTGTTTACGAATTTTAGTGACGGCAGAGCAGAATACAATTAGCAAAGACAGCGATGAGTAATGGGCAGCAGCATCCCTCTTATACCACCTAGCAATATGCTGTAATTTTGTGCCAGATAGATGGAAATAGGTTCGCCACCTATTACATGGGACCTTAATTAACTGGCGAAAAGTGGGTGTTTAATTCACCTCTGCCTACGTTTTCGATTATATAGGCGTGATTTATGTATGTATGTAATATATTAACAATTATTTTGAGAATTATTAAACAAATGCGTTTTTTATTTGCATCTCTTTTATATTAAAAAAAACACGCTCTAGATCTTCATATAAATGTAAAAACATTTAGCTTTGAAATACTTAAAGCCTGTTTCTTAAGTTAGTAAAGCCGTCAACTTGTAGGAAAATATAAAACGGAATTATATCTTAAGAAGTTAAGGAAGGAAAGTTTACGAGCGCATGGTGCAGCTTTTACGTAAAAATATCGGAATCTTTGACTATGACACAAGCGTTTCCAATGTTTAAATAATAGTTAAGTGGATTTGTAGACTTTTAGTCTAAAAATGCCGTGTGGTGACGGCAGAGTAGAATACAATTGTCACCACCCCAAATCTTTCCCGTGGGTGTCGTACAAGGCGACTAAGGATAAATCTGAATATGATTAGGAATGGGCAGCAGCGTTCCTCTTATACCACCAAGGCTAGCAATGTACTGCGACTTTTGTGCCCGATAAATGGCAATAGGCTCGCCACATATTACATGGGACCTAACATAATTGGCGAAACGTGGGTGCTAGTTCACCTCTGCCTACCCCTTCGGGAATATAGGCGTGATTTATGTATGTATGTATGTAGTCTAAAAATCTCCAGATCAGGGAATCACATTAATCGTCAAAAATACGGCACATATTCCAAAAATCCCCTTAGATGATTCCCTCATCTAAGTGAAGTGTAATTTATTTATTTGTTTCTACGACACTCTTGTATAATGGGGATGGTACCGTTGGGGTGATACCATAGGCCGGCAGCCACAATACAAGGCCCACTGAAGCTTTATTCAATATTAAAATTTTAGTAATTTAAATTATGAATAAAGCTTAACTGTTTGGACTGCTTGATCAGCAAAAAGGGAAGATTTTCATTGGAGCCAGCCCTCGGAGTAATGAATGCACTCGGGTGTACGATAATAGAATTTATTCTGAGTAGTCTTTGGGTGCAGATTCATTTCGAATCTGCAAATATTTCATAGCTGCCGCATTTTGAGTTGTTCAACCGTTTCTCGGTGGAAATATCTGGAAGGTATGAAAGAGTAGATACCAGCCCGGCTAGCATGACCACCGATACACATTTATCGCCATTATAGCTATTTAGTTACTAATGCCTCTTTAGATATTTATTTGTATTTAATTCCCTGCCGTGTGGTGACGGCAGAGTAGAATACAATTGTCACCACCCCAAATCTTTCCCGTGGGTGTCGTACAAGGCGACTAAGGATAAATCTAACTATGATTAGGAATGTTTCTAACTATGAATGTTGGAACTTATCGCTTTGCACGCGTTCATTAAAAGCGATAAATGGCTTTATCATATCGTGTTTCGGTGGTCATGCTATCCAGGCAGGATGAAACGTCACTGCTCCCTCCTCGACACACTTAACCCTTCAATCGTCTCATGTTACTCCCGTGGGACTGGTGTGACCTTTGCGCAACATGATTTTCCGAATGATAGGTATATATGTCCTAAAACAACTCCGTACTTGTATCAGTGCATACCGTTTCAACTTGCAAGATATTTTGGAGTAACAGGTATTAACCAAACTAAAAGTTATTTAATTAAAACTATTCCAATCGTCTCTGAGCTTAACTCCCGGCGGGCGGTGGCGACGATGTGGAAGGACGAATACGTTATGTTGAATTTGTGGCAAGTCTGTTGCTTGATGATAGAGCCCAATATTTGTGTTCAGTCATTAGTTAGTTGTTTATGGGTTATATTTGCCCTGTGTTTGATGATTCTATGCGAAATTTATCCAAAATTATAAACTTTTGGTTTCATCTTAAAATCAAGAACAACATAGATAAAAGGCCTTTTAGCTATGTTTTTGTAGGGATGGCCTTGATTACTCACCAAAATTTAGGTTACATTCGTTGAGGCATAAAGCTGGGTTTAATGTCACAGTAACTTTATTACCCTTCTTTTACATTTACGGATAAAAAGTAGGTATTTTCAAGACTGTTGACCAAAAGGTCTTTATAGTTTATTTCTTGAAAAGGTGAAGACTTTAATAGTTCCTCCAGCCATTCACTGAAGGCGTCCAAAAGTAGAGGCAGGGAAATACATACATATATACATACATAAATCACGCCTATATCCCCGAAGGGGTAGGCAAAGGTGAACTAGCACCTACGTTTCGCCAATTGCCTATTGCCATTTATCGGGCACAAAAGTCAAAGTCAAAAATACATTGCTGGGTGGTATAAGGGGAATGCTGCTGCCCATTCCTCATCACTGATTTATCCTTAGTCGCCTTGTACGACACCCGCGGGAGAGATTTGTGGTGATGACAATTGTATTCTACTCTGCCGTCACCACACGGCAGGGAATTAAATACAAATAAATATCTAAAGAGGCATTAGTAACTTTCAGTTGCTTACATCATACGAAGGTTCTATTCAATGCGTGATAAACTCTTCATCCTAGACTAAGGGCACCGCCTTTATAAAGTTCAGTGGGATGGATATTTGAAATACTATCTGAATACAACAAAGTATTGTGACGTTCTTACTGTCTCTGCTTAATCGGGATAGTGTATATTTTGTTATAAGAGCTGATTTAGTAGTATTGTTGGGCTACTTTTTTGTTTCATTTCATACAGAGCTACTTGAGTTTTGGTATTTATAATATACCTCATACGGTTTGTTTTCTTTCACCCATCTCGTATTGATAATATTCTAGTACGGACACGCCTTCTTAGCCCTCAATAGAAAAACTGCTTGAACTTAGCATCTAATGTTTTTCCATTATGCAGGCATGTTTGTTTCGCTTGTTGTGAAACAAAAGCAGCGTAAAGAAGATTAATGGTCACAGCTGAGGGTCCATGATTTAAAACTTTTTGGGTGTAACACAAAACTCTAGAGTTTATAAGGAGCGTTGTGGCGACAGTCTTAACAATTTCTAACGATTTTATCAAGACTTTTTTTTTATACTCATACCGTCTAGACGAGATTAGCTTAGATCAAGTTCAAAAGTACTTTGCTGTATGGTAAAAGCAGAGCAGAATACACCACACCACATCCGCCGTGGGCATCTTATAAGGTTATTAAGGTTTAGAACCATGATGAGGAATGGGCATCCACGTTTGTATTGCACCTCCTAACATTTTAATACGATTTACGTGCGGGACAGATGATAATAATTCTACACCTATTTATTACTAGACAGCCACGTTGGCGAAATATGGGTGCTAGTGCTACTACCTACAAACTATACAACGCCTATTTTTCTAACATGTCGACAAAAAATACCTAATATCGTGTTCTTCACCATTCGTACTAAAATGTGATCATGTTAATGATTCTACAAGTTATTTGTCAACGCAGCTATAAAAGAACCACTTGTGCAACATAAAACGCGCTCTGACACAGTTGTTAATTAATTAATGAAAAAAGTTGCAGCGCTGAAAAGTTACACGAAATTCTATAACAGTACTCATTATGTCTGTGCTATACCCACCAATCTGCATTGTACGCTCATGGAGAGTTATGGTCTCTTCATCCTCATTATCATCGCCATCACCATTTCCTTATCCCATCCTATTTGGGGTCAGCGCAGTATGCCCTCTTTCTCTACTCTCCTCTGTCAATCGTCATCTCCTCATCAACACCTATCACCTTCACCTTATACCTCTCAAAATACATCCAGTTCCTTAGTGTTTCAATCTTTCAGAGTGTGCTACACAATTTTACTAATGCCGCTTGATAGCGGGCGCTGTATAACGAAACGTGCCTCACTTGCGAGTTCTTCTGGACAGTTTATAAGAGTTTTTAGTCAAAAGTCGTAGCGTATAGAATGAAACGGAAATCGCTAAAGATTTCGCGCATCTCCGCCCCATTTGGTCAGGCTTTTACTTGCGTCGTGAATATTACCGTTCTGCTGTCTTTATGCTTAATCCACACTTCTGTAACATTATATTGTAATTTATTTATTCTATTATGGTAATGTGGTAGGAAAGTAATTGACTTCGAGCGCTGCTATTGGACGTTATGAAGCGAATATTAGCTTTGAATTCGGGTATATTCCGAAAGTAATATACGATCAAAATAAGCGCGTTAGTAACACCGGATATTTGTTGGAGCCGCACCCGTTTATGAGTTATCACCAAGCGCACACTGTATTCGTTATGTAACCGAAAATAGGTGGCAAGTGAACTCGTAAACAACGGTAGCTCTCCAGGTAGGTTTACGGATATTATGTGGTAAAACGGTCGGGCCAAGTGAGACGGTTTCATTGTGCGATGAAAAAAATCCGGTCCGTGCCAAGTAATTACGTCGCTTGGTGAGGAACGAAATTTTTTAAAAGAATTTCAGGTTCGTACGGTCATGTTCATGGACAGTCGTGCGTTCTGTTAGGTACAATTAATGGCATCCGTGGGGCTGTAACCCACGACCTACCAATTGCCCACAACCCACCAGTTAAGACTTATTCTCGTTGAATATAGAATTAGAATGAAATCTAGAATTAGAATTCTAGATAATACTTTTTAAGCGTCTACCAAAAAAGTAGTGTAATATTCTGAGATATGAAACATATGTATGAGTTTGTTTATTTGTCATACTTTATTTGATCTCGTTGCATTTCTGTATTCATAGAACTGTGTTAAAATAAGCATGGAAAAAAACTATATTCCAATCCCTTGGTCCAATATATTATTTGATACAGGAACGTTTATAGGTTCACGATTCTCCGAATCCAAGTTGTATTTTCATTTCACACCTTGTCACGTAGCGGCAAGCTACGGACCGTTATTTCGGAGGGAGAAAAACAAAAATCAAAAGAAAAAAAACAAAGAATTAAAAGGCAATAAATAAGCGGGCTTAAAATTGCAAATGAAGTAAGCTATTTAAAGTAAATAATATCGTGGCCGTAGAGAATAAAAGACGTAGGTACATGGAGAAATTATGATCTTTCGAAATAAAAAAGACATAAAACGATTACTCTTGCTCGCACAGTCGAACGTGTTGAAAAAAAGACTATCTTTGACAATTTATTCACCTTATTTCGTATGTTATACGTTTCATGTTCTAGCATATTTCGTTGGTCCCTTATTTTGATACGTTCCTTTACTTATTATGTAATTTTATTTTGATTTAAGCAACACGTTTAAAAGGTACTGACTACTTCGTTTCTGAGTGATACTAAGTATGAATAAGTAATTTATTCAAGGTAAAAGTAAAATAAAAATCTGCCATGCTGGCCTGGGAGCGTAAAAATAACGTAGAACGTGCCAGCCCCGAACAGTACCATGGGTATAGTAAAACTAAGGGAGATTACCCGGTTTAGATCAATAAGCACATTAGGGCAGCCGATTGGTGGTGGAGGGCAAACCACCAACAACAGCATACCCAAAGAGGGTTGGCGTCAGGAAGGCGGCCGGCTGTAGAACCTAACCCAAAACCGGAACAATATGGATTAGAATGTGGTCATCCCATCCCAATCATATTTTAAAGAGCTTGTAAGAACTGTCATGAAAAAATTAAAGATTTTTTGATTGCACATTTTTCCATATTTAAAATTCATAATATGGAATACTTCAAAGTCTATTCCAAAGTAATTTTAGCGAATCTTAGTAGAAGAAGTAACTAACTTGAACTAGAAGACTAAAAAGATTTTAGTTTCATTTATTTATTGACAATTTACGCTTGGCAAAATAATATTATGCTAAAGTTGTTTTATAAAAACACGTATACTGGGTCCTAAGTTAGTTTTATTGAATTATTTACGCTTTCCAATTTTCTTATACTATATCCCATTTAAAAAAAACTAAACAGTGGCTGCAAATGGAATACAGAAACAAGGAACATTTGCAAACCATATAATAAATACCTGCCTCTATTTAAATCACTGTTTCCACATTTATGTGTGAAATTTGTACATTTTTAATTAAATCAAGTTTTCATCACTTGTGATTGAGCCAAACAATGCTCAACACTCGGAATTCGTTTGTGTGTTATTAGATCGCTTGACGGTCTTCCATCCACGTGGCACCATGTACTTAATATTAGTGACAAAGCTCCTTTAGATTTGCTTACACAGTGCCTGAATAATTCAAAACAAAAGAACTGGGTCTCGACATAAAACAAAACAACAAGCCTAAAGTAAAGACGCCAATAGACATAACAAAGACTATCGGATTGTTTTATTACTTAGATCACCGTAATAGAAACGGATAGGGTAGGATCCGTTTTCAAATATCTCAAGTAGCCTTATCGTGCTTCTGGATGAAATACTAGGAACAAAGTTCTAAACTGATTTGTAGCATAGCTGAAAGGCGATCATTTATTTTTGCTTTGTGATAAAGTGGCTATCTGTTGATTGGTTGATTGAAAAGATATGATGTTAATTAAATTCGAAAATAAAATCTTGAAAGATCTCTAGAATAAAATAAATGGAAAAACGAACGACGGTAGGTAATGCATACGATTCTTGCGATTTGTTTCCACGAGTAAACTTGGAGAGGTTTATTCAGAAAAGAGAAGCCGATAACTCAAGCTTGAATATTTGGAAGATAAAAGTTTGTTGGTGTTTGCGGTTGATACACAGTTGTGATTTTCCCAGAGCCAGTATCTTGAGCCGATTGGCAATCTTGTATTCAAAGGTCGACTTAGACTTACGTACTATAGACTATATTGCATTCAACTATCATCAGTAATACATAGATAGGTACTTAAATTACACCGAAAATTTTACCTGAAGGAGTTAGCAGAGGTGTATCAATCTATACTAATATTATAAAGCTGAAGAGTTTGTTGGTTTGTTTGGTTGGTTGGTTGCACTAATCTCAGAAATTGTTGGTTCAAATTTAAAAATATATTTGTGTTGGATAGTCCATTTATTGAGGAAAGCTATATAACAACCGACATTAACGCGAGCGTAACCGCGGGCGACCGCTAGTAACTACATATTTTGCCAGCTCTGCTTAATCGGGTTCCAACTAAATGTCATCCACCCGGCACGTCAAAATACTGGTGGATATATTAGTAGCTATTCCGGTTGCGACCCACTTCCCTTTACAATTTTAAACCTTAAACGCCTTGTACGATACCCGCGGGAGATATTAAGTGTGATGACATTATAATATGTTGCGCTCTGCCACACGGAAAATCGTCAATAATAATTGTCATGTACCTTTATATTATTTTTTGTTATTGTTGGTATAAGATGAAGGTTTGTTTCTGGGTTAAATAATCATTCTTCGGCTTGCTATTAAACCATGAAATATGTGAAATATATGTACAAGTGATATTTTAAAAATAACCCGCAGGCATTATTTGAATATTTATTTAGATGTAGTGTGTGTTTTGCTATATCTTCTTCGAGACCCCTAGTTTTTAGGAAAAACGCCAAAGCTGACAACTTGTTTTTAACTAAACAAAATTTTCCCAATCGCGTTCTCTATAACGACCAAACGTGATAGGTAATGATGATTGCTTTGACTCAAAGGTTGGTTCAGCTGCAATCGCATGCATATATCAGTGCAGTATATTTCAAAGTAAAATTCTTTTAGAGATAGTAAACTCGCTTCCATTTTTGAGCGTAGTGTATTAGTCTTAGCTATTTTTCGCTCTCTCCAAATAAAAGAGATTCAAATTGAACTTAAAAGGAAGATATAAAGTTAGAATAGTATCAGTCCGCACTGGGCCAGCGTGGTGTGTTATGGCCCATTCACCCTATATTCTTCTATACATCCATAGGCATGCCCTGTTATTGACTCTGTAAACTTTCAATAATACGGTCCTGAGGCAAATATCTAGCCCGTCGCCCGCCTTACCTAATCAGGGAAAACAAGCTTCCCACTAAGCTACTTGGAATGCAGGACAATCCTCTAAAGACTAGAATTGGCTCTCTTGAATCCAGTGGAGAGTTCAGGTTCTCGACTGCGTCAACATTCTTTTGTGCTTTCGTACGTAATATATGGTTTGTATCTCTGTGTGACCTGACTCAAGGTTTAGGTCATCGTAGGGCCTTAATAAAACTGACGTCCAGAATCCATAAATCTTATCTTTTACGTCGGATTGTTATAATATACTAGATGCGAGTCGAGAATTTCGTTGATCGCTAAGAACAGAATAATAAGTAGGTACTATGAAACAGGGTGTTCAAATACAATATTTCAGTTTACCGTAGCAAGGGCGCCAGTTTACGGAAATGTATTTGTGTGATAGTGGTGTGGAAAAGTCTTTCGGTAATTTTAATGATCAGTTCCGTTGTAGTTTATATCTTAACTCACTTATATTTGGATTCAATATAAGCAATAAATATTTTAGTACCTCTATCGTAACTGTATATTTTATATTAAAAAAACCATATACACATTGTTTCAGTAAATATGTTTTTTTTTTAATATAAAATATACTGTTTGAAATGGAAGATGAATTGGGCTTACGGCTAACGTGACTTAATAAAATTAAACAGCACAGAAAATAGGACATTTAACTGACCGTGAAATTCAACAGGCCATTTCGGGCGCTCTTAAAGTTAATGATATAAAATTGAAAAAGTTTCTTCTTTAAGTGAGTGCGATTTTCTATATCTATGCAAATTTCAAAAGCTGCGGCTTTGTATGATAATCGAATGTAAAGGACGGTTGGGTACCAAAAATGTTTTGATACCTTTTTGTTATAAAGTGAATTACGAGTCATACTTTATGTTGGTTACACCTGCCGTAGTCATAAGCGACCTGAAATTCACGGACAGTAAAAAATCATCAAATTTAATATTTTTTTGATTATGGGCTATAAAACTGTTCTAATAGCAAAAAACTTACGTGGAACTTTTCTATATAAGCATTCAAAACTTCCTTTCTGTTGCAATAGATGATATGAATCAAAAGGGAGTGGATCGCTTGATAATAAGAAAATGAATGGAAGAGTAAATATACTGCGCCAAACTCTTGATATCCAGAATATAGGGCAAGAGAATAATAATGATTTATTATTATACTATTAACAAATAACAAATCGATCCATGCTAGCGGAATCTACGTGAAAATTTTAATATGTTTTCTTTGTTTCAGCGCCCACACGTCGAAGCGGGTCGCTAAAATTATCATAGTGTTGATATGGTTTTTGGCATTATCATTGGCGGCTCCTATGGCTATGTCATGGGAGGTAATAATGGAGGATGAACAAGACCCAGGTAATTATCACGTGTGTCACATTCTAACGATAAAACTCTTTTGATATCATGTTAGTTTTTGCAACCGGAGACGATGTTTACTTGTTGAGCACTGCTCATTAAAGTGTACGTACGAGCTGCTATTAAGCTCGGATACGTGTAGTATTAGAAATATAAAAGGTAGTAATCAGTTTATTATAGGTACCTACTTCGGATTTAGGGGAGATTGGGGTAAATTGAAACACACGCTAAATTTAACCACATTTTCCCGCCGTTTTCTACATAATTATGTTAATATATATTAAAATATTTACAAAATATATGTCTCATGTAGATCATCGAATTCTGTATTTCGTGTATAGATCCGGCTCGTTATATCACACTCAACAACCATGCTAACCCGGTAAGTAGTAATCTTTAGTACCAGCTTAAGCCTCTTGTGATGGTCTAAGGCGAAGCAAGAGACACGAGCGAGCGGAGCTCCACTTCTTTAAAAGTTATTACGACAATAGTAGTAGAATCAGGCCCCTGTGCAGAGTCCATTCTACCTAGTGAATCGTAGTAGATGGATAGTAACACTATCAAAAAATGTTCCATAGCAAATTTTGTAGTATGGATAATAAATATGACGTGATAAGGTACATATCTTGAAAGTGCACTAATTTTAAAAATATGAGTTATACTCCAACTCATATTTTGACAGGAATATTGTGCCAAAAATGTAAAAAAAAATCTTTTTTAAATAAACACTGTTATTGTAGGACGCAAATTATCAGCGCTCTAATGTCTAAAGTCTATTTATGAATTCGATGATTTACCTGCGATATAATTTTATAACACATTACACAACAACAAAATCTGTGAAAAGTTTAAAATACACCATCTATTATTAACAATTAAATCACATGCTACAACGCAATAGGCTACCAACAGTTCGTGCTTTTTTAAATCACCCATTCACTATTTAAGCACAGTTTTCCGTTTGTAAAACGAAACGACAATACATAAATGTTTTAAAGCATTTTTTTGGACTTTGGTCAGTCGTTTCCTGTATCAGCTACGGTCAGTTAGCACACTGTATTGTATTTACGTGGAACCACATAACTTTGAACAATGCGCACCTTCGTTGTCAAAGTAAACTTTTTGGGCCTTTTTTCTCTCTACACGCTTTAAATCCTCTATAAAATATTCTGAAACAGGTAGCTAGTTACCAACATTAAAACAACTAATGTCCTGTTTTAAACTAACGTGGTCACTAACATTTTTAAAATGAAAAAAAGCCGGATTTATACCACGTACCTTTGTTTTTTGGTTTATCCGATATTTCGGCACAGTTACATGCGCCATGATCACGGAAGAACTGAAGTCTATGCAAGTCGATGTTTAATGGCAGACAAATCTGTCTACCCTCTTTCTAAGTCTTTTTCTACGCTCGGCTCGGTTGTGGCGTGAAACGCCCAGATACTACAAGTGTTGTGTGTAGACAGCAGTTTCAAGTAAATAGTGAGAACGAGAACGGTGGCACCGGTGACGAGCGCAGTAACAGACTTAGAAAGAGGGTAGACAGATTTGTCTGCCAATAAACATCGACTTGCATAGACTTCAGTTCTTCCGTGATCATGGCGCATGTAACTGTGCCGAAATATCGGATAAACCAACAACAAAGGTACGTGGTTTAAATCCCGCTTTCTTTCATTTTAAAAACTAATGTCCTATTAACCATAATTTTATTTGATTTTAACTATCTCTAGTCATCAATTAGGTATGACTATTAGGCTATACATACAAATAAACCAACTTTTTTGTACTCGTAGGTATCCAAAAATTTAAATCGCCCGCAGCAGTGAAAGTAAATATACCTCTATTTACATACCCTGTCGTGTACATTACCTTGGGGATATTCAGAAGCGGTCCATGTTAAAGATTTTAAATTCGTCCCCACAAAATAAAATACGATAGTACCTATTTGCCAATGAGGATAACACGAGTCAAACTGCTACCCAGAGACAATTTGGGCAAATAATTTAATATTAAGCAGTGAGGAAAACACTCGGCAGTTTTATTGGCAATAAATGTTTTTGAAGAAAGATAAATGGGCCACTGCTTTATGTGACGCAGTGGATCATTTTTCTTCGTTAAGAATGGCGGCCTGTCGGCAAGGAATTTTTATTTTTGGTGTTCCGGCAAGGATTAAAGCCCTAAGAAAGATCATGTGGCAGCGATTATAAGTTGGATAGTGTCTCTTTCTATGTTAACAAAGGAGGAAAAGCGCGCTCAATTGCAAACTAGCGCGTTCGGTCAGCCATTGCAGTAAGAAAGAAATGTTTGCTAAGGCCACTTAATGGATTGGTGACCAAAATTATATTATCTCGAGTTGCTCCGGGCTTCGGAAATGACGTTAAGCCGCTTATGGCCACCGAGCCGCGTTGGACCAGCGCAGTGAGTTAGCGTCGGACGTGAGAAGGCCTAGTGATGATTATTTCAACTAAATTTTCAGAATACCGTAATAACTGCGACCCTTAAACATGCACTGCAAAAGTAAATCCGGTAAACATTATTGTGCTGAAGTCGTATACTTCGCAATTATTGTCAATAAATCAAGGTCATTTAGGAGATTGTACCAACCCTGGTGTGCCGATTTTACATATATTATCGTAAAGCTAAGAAAGGACTCTAATTTAGGTTCTTTATGTCCCTGGGCCCAGCAATAAATACACAATATTAGATTCACATGCCGACCACGTCTCACTCAATGCACTTCGTGTTATTTCCGTGAAAGTTCATACATTTTAGATGAAAATCCCGTGACCTCTTCTGATCCATTTAAGGTAGTTCGTAAATATTTTGCTGCTTTATAAATAGGGTAAATGAAGTAGGTATTATATTGTTGTGACTTATTAAAATGGTATAATTCTGAACACACAATAAATAAAAGTTAATTATCATATGGTTATCTGAAGTAAAATACGTGTGATAGGTAGATAAATCATTAGGTATTTGCAACCATAATTTTCGAAACATAATATATATCACAATAACAATGTTTTGTGCAAATATTTTCAATCGTTTGGGGGAGTAACGACAAAATCCAATAACAATTTCAGATCAAGTCACCTTTTTGTTTTGTTTAGTCTAACAATTAGAAGACGAATTTGACGAATGGTCAAGCAATTATCGTCATGGAAGCCAAATAAACTGTTATCAGAATAGTTTATTTGGCTTCGATGATGATAATTGCTTGACGAATTAAATCTTTATTTATATTTTCCAAATAAATTTTTGTGACAGATTTGATCAGAGATTAACAGATTGACAATTCGTTTTCTTTTGCAGTTACAAAAGTATTCTATAAGAAGCCATTCTGTGCACCAAGTGAATTCGGATCCCATTCGTTGGCCATCTACAGACTGATTTTGTATATATTCCAGGTAAGCTTTTAATTTTAATTGGACTTTGAAGATTGACCTATTGTGTCGAGGAAGTTAGCCCGGAACGGGCCTAAAACACTCTGGCTAAAAAGGGTAATTTTTGATGATTGATAAAAACCGCTTTCAAAATTGATACATTCCCTTCTATTTAATTTACCCTTCCTTCATGGACAGATTTTACTATGTTTATATTTGCATTTGGGTGCATGGTCGCAGCATCATAAAAAAGAGTGCCCGATTTGAGACTGTATGCCCGCATCATGTTCGGTTGTGTTACCAGATATTTTGCTTTCTAGTTCTAACTAAATAAATATTTATTACGCTCACATCTATCATCTAGCCCAAAATAAGTAGCATAAGTAGTAGGATAATAATTATGTTATAGATGCTAGATTACGGACAATTTTTATTTATTAATTATTATTTAATAATATACAATAATTACTTTTAAATAAATATAGTAAATTAGCCTCATAAGTATTATTAATTACCACAACTTGAAAAAAAAATCTGTGTTCACCACACAAATATTCGGAATGCAAATATCCTCGATCCTGACCCTACAACTAAACCGTCCGTCAAAGTTCTAATTGATGACAAATCCTGAATCCGCAAATAAAAATTCAAACTTTATTTATTTAAATGGAGATAACTTGATGGAAGCGACCAGCTGGAGTTTGATTTGTAGTTAAAGCTTTGCCAAAATGATAAAAATCGGCAGTAATGTCAACAAAGTCCACTGAATCTAATATTATAAAGCTGAAAAGTTTGTTTGTTTGGTTGGTTGGTTGGTTAAACGCGCTAATCTCTGAAACTACTGGTTCAAATTGAAAAATTATTTTTGTGGTGGATAGTCCATTTATTGAGGAAGGATATAACAACCGACATTAACGCGAGCGAAGTCGCGGGCGACCACTAGTATATTATATAATATGATTTTGTATGTATTTTAAATGTAATAAAAAAATATAATACATATTATTATGATGGGTGTGAGTGCAAAAAATATTTATTACTTATTTATTCTTAATAATAATTAATATTTTGGTATTACTGAACAATGCTTAACAAACGCAATAGCAGGCCGATGCCCAATCCAGCTCCACCTGTAACTTTTCTTTGTACTGTGAACTAATATTTTTTTGCTTGTTTCAGTACGTTATCCCGCTGTGTGTTATCACTTTTGCGTACGCACACATGGCAATGAAGCTATGGGGAGCTCGAGCACCCGGGACCGCCTTGGAATCGAGAGACGCCAACCACATGAAAAATAAGAAAAGGGTGAGAAGAATTTAATTTGATTGTCATTTAGTACTTTCTTTTTTCTTTCTTCTTTCACAATTATTTCGAGTGGCTCTTCATTCAGTCCGCCTAAAGCCGATAGCTCGGCTATTTAGTAAGAATCAATTATATTAGTACCTACGTCACATCAGATAACCACAAACTGCCAAAGTATCTACTCCCTACTTTCTGTTTGCAATAAATAAGTCAAGACGTTCGTAATCAAAAAACTTTTACGGATTAACTGCAAAAACTAGTGTTAAAGAAAACTTTTCTAACCACTAATTCTTCTTTGTGATTATTTTTCTAACATTTATTAAACGTTGAAATTAAAATCAAAATATAATGCATAAACTCGTCTTATTAGTCGTTCAATACATACTGTCGTTCTTTAAAGTTATTGGGAAAAAGGCAAAATCGTAGAAATCTTTTGAAACAAATAACAAAGTTTTAGCTAAGTAGATGGTCTAGAAATATTTGGTGAATTGAGCAGCTAACTATTTCGAGTACATCACGCCAAGAAATATGGTTTTGTGGCTTTTAAATGAAGGATTTTTTCAGTCAGTTGACTGCATAGAACGTCTTGATAGCTCTGGAATTATCAGTGATAGAGGAATAGTTCAAAAAGATAGAGAATTTTAAACATACTTACATTACATTAAAATAACAAAATTGCCTCACTGCGAGGGTTGACGGCTTTCTAGTTATAGGACGACAGCGTAGGATTGCCATGAATTGTCAAATTATCATTCCAAGTGTTGTCATTCCAGAGATCCTGACCATTGAGTAGTATCTCGATCACTTTTCTGACGATCCGTTCATCACAAGCACTTTTTCTGTGTGATGGATGATTTTAATTATCATCCGAGTGTATATGAATGAAAAAGAATGGTTAATCAACCACACTGCGCCGACCCAGATAACCCGAGTAGGTACAGACCAGCAATATGACGATTATTTAGCACGCAAAACATTTAATGAATTCCTCATTGTAGATTTTTCAAGCAATATACAGCGTAAAATGGACCGTTTTTCTAAGGCTTCAACGAACCCCTTATTTAAAACAATATTAACAGTAAACAATGAAACAGAATTTGAAAAGCTTCTGTATAAGTATTACTTTAACAAGACTGGAATTCATACAAAATTACGTAAAAAGCCAGTTAGTAACACGAGAGTATTGTATTTTATTGTTCGTTAATATAAAAATAATAGAATTTTCCCGAAATTCCCAAGTGAAAAGCCTTAGAACTGAACGTTTACAGTTTTTAAACGAAAATGGTTGCGATTACTCGGTTGAGCTGAGGTTCATATAATTAATTTCTTAGATAATTTAAGGTAATTTTATTATTAAATTATATATATACGTTAACTTTTGCTAGCAGATTAATTTCATCTTTTTTAATACTATCGTAGCTTTAGTCTGGTCCTGTCATGTATAATAAGTAATTGAATATTTATATACATAAATATTTTGACTATGTTCACATCCGTCCGGTTTCTAATCAAATTAGATCACAACAAGCAATATTTTTGCAATCTTGCACTTTTGAGAAGAGAATGTCATTTTAATTACTGTCTGGTCTGTACATCACCGAAGGGACAGCTTAATACTTCCTAATCTTAGTGCTACTCTGATTGACAGTGTCTGATACTATGGAGACGAAGAGATAAGGCTCCAGTAAATTTATTATAGTGCCCAAATGACTTTACAAACATGACATTTTGTTACAAATATTTTACTATGATTAGTACTTAGCAAAGAGAGAGAGGAGTACATATTACTTGTGTTGCTTTGCAACCTCTAATGTACTGTACATCACAAAAAATTAAAGGCTATTAAAGTTATCTACGAGAACCTCGATAGTGCGTGGCATAAGTAAAAGTAGATTATATTCCAAGGGCGATAAAATAAAGAATGTCTCAGATCGTAAGTATTTACGTACTATAAATATGCGATCTGAGGCTTTCCTTTTTATCGCCCGAGGTAAGTATATAGCTTTATGTCACCCCCTGACCAAGAAGTGGGATTTTCCGTACGCGTAGCGGACGGAAAAGTCCACTATATGGTCAAGTGTGACATAAAAATCATTTATTTCAAGTCAATAACGATGTTAGTAATAATTATAAACCTATGTTAGTAAAAAAGTAACAAATAACTTACAGCTAATGAAACCTTTACACTCATCCTGCTAATTCAACATATAGTTTTATGAACCGACTCTGTAGTAAGGAACCAAGGATAAATATTGGAATAAGCGGTAAACGTATTCTGTGCATGGTAGTAGGCCTGCGTATTACGTAACTTAGCGAAATGCGGGTTGTAGTGTACCCCCTGCCTAGCCCTTTAGGAATAAACAGAGGTAATTTATTATAAAGAATATTATGGTTAGAAAAAGTTCTTAAAATTATAGTCTGGATGCGGGAATCGAATCAACGTCCTCTGCAATCCGGCCTATACCACTCGTATAATCAAAACGTTTATTACTAATATATGTACAATTATGTTAGTAGTTAAAGGTTGAAACCGTAAGAGGTTGAACTATTCAATAATTCCTTATCAGTGCCACTAATATTTTCTCAAATTATTCATATTACTTAAGCGCCTCTAGTTTTAGGAACATCACTAATGGTTTCTTAATATTAGAGATTTTGTACGTAGGCTGTTGTAAATGGCTGGTGTAATGCTAATTTACTTATAATACCAAGGCATTGTCCCAACGCCAGCTAGTCAGTGTAAAATAACAAGCATTGATTTTACAAGAAATAGGTTCCCTACCCTTTCTCATCAACAGTTTAGTGAGAATTTTCGTTGAAATGTTTTCACATAGGGTTGTATGTTTATAAGTAGGTAATGGTATAATCTTCTCCCTGTCCTGTCATACTGCTCAATGTTTTAATTATGGTTTTACATCGGGCCGCTTGCCTGACATAGACTGTGGTTATAAGAAGACCTTTCGGGTTCCCCAAAGTGCTTTTTGATATACCTACGTCGAGCAATCTCCCTTAGTCCACTTTTACAACACTCGGAAGAGTTAAAGAAAGTTAGCTCATTGAAAGTGATTATACCCTAAAAAAACATAGCGCGTTTGGCCTGCGATTACGTAAACGAAGCAATTATCGCTTAGGTCGGTAATTGGATGGGTGACCAAAAATGTATTATATCGAGTTCTTCTGTGCTTCAAAAGACACGTTAAGCCATTAGCTCCGGCTGCATCTGTGGTCGTTAATACCCACCAACCCGCACTGGGCCAGCGTGGTGGGTTATGGACCAATCTCCCTATATTCTTCCATCCATAGGGAAGGCCCGTGCCCCAACAGTAGGGACTTTAAAGGATCGGTGACGATTATGCTAAAAAATAATTTCATTACGTTTTTTGAAATTGTAGCAATGTCTTTAACTACAAATTACACTGCTATTAAACTGTGTGGTGGTGTGGTGTGAGTGTTGGTTATAATTTTTACTCTGATGCCCCATAGTGAAAATGTTATGGTTACGAATCCATGAATCCAACAAAAAAGAACATAACATAAACACAATTTATATATACATATATCTATTATATAATATACTCTTTATTGCAATTAAAAACACATCAATAGCACACACAAGAAATTATACTTACGTTATACCCTTAAAATGTGTAAATAAGAGTTATGTCTTCACGTCCGTTGTTCCGTTGATTTATGGGAGCAGATATAATTTGGTACGTGGACTTTAAAATGAGATTCAACATAATATTCTATATGAGAGACGTGACAAATAAAAATATTATAATGTTGTATGAAAAATAGATACGTAATACCTTGAAAATACCTAGGAACTATTTTTTATTATTAAGATTAAAAATCTCCGGTCTGTCTCTGTGTATTTATCTTTCTACAACAATAAAAAATCTTTTCTTCTTCTTCTTCCTGCCCTGTTCCCAGTCTATCTGGTTTCAGCGCAGTATTTTGCAATAATTTATAAATATAATACTGTGTAATAATAAGTAAATAAATTTGTTACTTTTAGGGCTTGTTTCATAATCATAAAGTAAGTTCTAAGTAGCTTACTTTGCAGATCATTTACATACATACATAAATCACGCCCATATCCCCGAAGGGGTAGGCAGAGGTGAATTCTCACCCACGTTTGGCCAATTATGTTAAGTCCCATGTAATAGGTGGCGAGCCTATTGCCATTTATCGGGCACAAAAGTCGCAGTACATTGTCAGGACGGTAGTATAAGAGGAACGCTGCTGCCCATTCCTCATCACTGATTTATCCTTAGTCGCCTTGTACGACACCCACGGGAGAGATTTGGGATGGTGACAATTATATTCTACTCTGCCGTCACCACACGGCATGCAGATCATTTGACAGTTGTAATATGAAATATATGTCAATTGAACTGCAAAGTAAGCTACTTTGAACTTACTTGTCGATTGTGAAACAGGCCCTAAAAGTAACAAATTTATTTACTTAATATTACACTGTACATTTATGTTTATTTACAGCAATTATAAATCGTAATATAGATGTTCTCATTGTTACAATATTATAAAGAAATATCAACATCAGGGAATTTTTACCTTTTATGTTTTGATCACCAATAACACAGCCATCAAAAGACGTTTATCGCTTTTGTTAAAGCCAATTTTATCCCTTGGGTCAAACTTCTATAGAACTTCTGGCATTGTCATTTGGATTTAAACAAGATCCAACAGTCATTACGGTCAAATATCTTATGTAGTTTTGGCTTGTTAGGTGAAGGTAAACCAATCTTCTTCTTCTCAATTGGGCACTCTCGTGTATAAATAAGACCATCTCAAAACCGATAATATACGGTAATTAATTTACCGTTTGTCCCATTAGGTGTATGGAAACAATTTTAAACACAAAAGTGCTAGTTTTAGGCAGCATGGGATAAGATCTTTAGACCGTTTTCCACTATTTATTATAATTCCAATCAACTTACCGTTGTATTAAGTATTAAAAAATTACTTTAAAATTATGTCATTGACAAATATTTCTTTTTTCTAAAGGTAGAATATTTTAAAAACCAAAACAACTTTTTTAAATTTCCTGCCATTCTTATGTAACTTAAATTTTGCTACAAAAGAAACGTCTTTACTAACTATGCTCATTTAAGTGAAGTCCATTTAAAAGTTGCCAATGAGTTAGTAATCTAAACGTAATGGTTACTCAGCAAAAAACTTTCACGAACTTTTCTATTTCGTTAGCATAAAGTTTAATACAGTAGTTAATGTCTTCATCATGCCTAGAAACTCATCCTTCTGGACATTATACTATCCGTAAAGCCGTAAATTATAACTTTGATTATAATATTTAGGGCCTGTTTAACAATCGACAAGTAAGTTCTGAGTAGCTTACTTGGCAGTTCAATTGACATATATTTTATATTACAGCTGTCAAATGATCTGCAAAGTAAGCTACTTCGAACTTACTTGTCGATTGTGAAACAGGCCCTTATAATATAATATTTACCTTACGTGAACAGAAAAAATATTTTTTATGTAAAATTTTTTACTTTTTTCGGCGCATTGGGAGTTGAAATACATTCGTAAAAAATTTAATACTTTCTTAAAAGATAACTACATCATGGCATATTTATAGACGTTCACTTTGAACCTAATTAAACATTCAGCGTTTATTCATGATTCAATTCCTGTATCACAAAGAAAACAAATAGAAAAAAGAATCCTTTTCTGAACTTCGTTGAGAAGCAATAAACAATTTATTTGGCGACCTTTGCCGGTATTTGCATGTTGGGGTTGCTTTACTAGCCGACTTTTCCCCAAAAAGGTTTTCCCGTTCAATAATAGTATTTTCACCGCGCGAGGCCTTACGCCCCACATTACCCCCTTGCACGTGGCTTTTATGAGATAAGAAGGCACCTACCCAACGACACCCAAGTCATGGCTGACCACGCAGAACGTACCGGACGAGATACTTCTGAACTGACTTCAGAACGAACGAGCATCACCATCCGTCATCGTCATCATCTGGCAATTTCAATTACCACTCTCTCTTCTCGGCAATAAGGCTAACTGTTTTTAACATGGTTTTATACAGGAGAGTTTTCACTGTAGTCATTATGTCCACTTTTGGGCCCTTTCCCTTAAATATCGGAGTTTTTTGTCATATTTCCTTTAGTTAATATAATTTCTTAATTTCTTTTCTCAGGTTATCAAAATGCTGGTGCTGGTTGTAGCGTTGTTCGCACTATGCTGGCTTCCACTGCAAAGTTATATGCTGTTGCAATCATTCTTCCCGTCAATCAATGAGTAAGTAAACGCTCCGCAATGTCCTAGTGTCTTTCAAATTAATAATCAACAAGAGTTGAATTTGTTGTTGTTGTTTCTTTCCTCCACTCTAACATGTTAGTTACTTAAAATCTTTGAGAAAAATGACTCTTTATTGTTTTTTATTTAAGCGATACATAAATTTATTTTTCATAGAAATTTAATTCTGTTTATTTCATTTTATTAATTCTATTTCTATTACAGTCCAGACTTTAGTTCTATCTCAGCTCTAGTTAAAATTCATGACCATCAATAGCCCGAAGAGGCACTCGATAAAATTGACAGAAACCAAATGAAATAACAAAGATTTGCCAATATTACAGCTGAAGAGAAACTTAACTTCGTTCGCTTGCTCAATTTTCATTTATAGTTAGTTCTACAATATTTATTCGGCAGTGGCTTTGTTTTGGTTTCGATTATACTAAGAGATACTTAATCTCGTGCCCAGAGCACGCAGTTGAATAATTCGTAACGCAAT
Source organism: Cataclysta lemnata (assembly GCA_963931975.1). Lineage (NCBI taxonomy): Eukaryota > Metazoa > Arthropoda > Insecta > Lepidoptera > Crambidae > Cataclysta > Cataclysta lemnata. The sequence continues at coordinate 8,248,645 of OZ008343.1, forward strand.
AAGCACTTTATAAAATTACAAAAAATAAATAATAAAATTATTGAATCGGGATTAAATTGAATATTTTTGGAAAATTATATTAATTTAATGTACATTACTATCTTACTCGGACAACGTTATTTTGGCTTTATCACCTGGGGGCATAAAAATTAGCCTACCACTTATTCTCAGACCTACTAAATATACACAAAAAATGTCATAAAAAATCGGTCAAGCCGTTTTGGAGGTGTTCGATGATAAAAACTGTGACATGAGATTTATATGTATTAGATTAATACATACTAAATATGTATTAAATGACATTAAAGTCTACTGCGATAGGAAAAATATTTTTGAATTATGTATAAACGTTTACGTGACTCCCTTCTTATTTTGATCGAAATTCACGAAAGCTCGCTGTCGTGAAATACGAAAGATGTTTCGCGCAGAATTTATTGAAGAAGAAACTTGAAGCGAAAAACAATAATTTTTCGAGACTGTCATTATGAAATATAAAGAAGGTCACATAATCCTTTCATAAATCAAATAACGCAATAATAATATGTGTTCATTTTCATCAGCTAGTAAAGTTAATGATTATTAATTTAAGCGTTTTTAATACATGTTAAGTAAGGCATATATTTATAATGTTAATATTAATTATATATAATTTCCCAAGAATTGCTGATGAAATAATGATTTCAAATTTAACGTTTTAGAAAGTGCTTCGTTATTTTTGATACGATTTCTTTAAGATCCTTTAAAATTAAATATTCGTGCTTGAGACACTGTTTAGGTACATAATATGTGCTCAGGTACATAGTAAAATATCGTGAATGCATTTTGTCTATACACGGACTTTTTCCAACACGCGATATGACGCGGTAAATTATGGATATCCGTGTGCCAGTATGGGATAGTGGGAAGTGAGGTGCCTGTTTTTGTTCTTTTGAGTTATGCAACAACATTATTCTATATGGCCCAAGGCTCAGGAAAGTCTGGTGGGCATACGTAACAAACTAGTCCGGACCTACGGCTTAACGTGCCCTTCGAAGCATGGAGGAAGTAATGTATGCCGGTTTCGGTCAAGCATCCAATGACCGTCGTGTTAGAATATTGGTAAGCTTTCATCCCGGAAATTCATAGGTGCAAGCGGTTCTAAATATTTTTTTATTAAAACCTTCAAACGGAACGGGCAAAATGTTGTACGAAATGCGAGCCTTTTCCGCTTGACGTACCTACATATGTTTATTGCCCTCGACCTCATAACACCCACTGTGAAGCTTGCGAAGCGACCAATAGACTCTTCCATGTTTGCAGTATTGTTTTTTATAAGACTGAACTGAACTGAATCTGTTCCCAAATATTTGTTGTAAGTATACTGAACTGATTATTCCTCTTACATATCGATGAATGTGAGATAGAGATTACAGTTATGGTTTGATTGTAATTTAATAATAATATTGTATCTTATTCAGAATTACTATACTGTTTTTAATTCACTAACTGCCGCACTCAGAGACGTCAAATAACGTTAATGAGTACTTAACGTCAAAAAATGACAATTTAAAACCAGTCGCTATTCTCGCTGGGTCTATGGTCTAGATTTGAATGAAAAAAATTTATATTAAATACTCATTAAAGTAAATTGACGTCTCTGAGTGCGGCAGTAAGTGCCGCACTCAGAGACGTCCGCATCATAGGCTCGCCACCTATTACATGGGACCTAACATAATTGGCGAAACGTGGGTGCTAGTTCACCTTTACCTACCCCTTCGGGGATATAGGCGTGATTAATGTATGTTTTTTTTTAAATGTTGTTATCTGAACATTGTTGTTGTTGTTATTATTTGAGCATTATATAAAAATAAATAAAAGCTATTTAATTTTATATAATGTTCAAATAATAAATAAACGGAACAATTTTACAAAAAGGATTCGCAACAATTTGAATCACACGCCAAAAAGCATTCCGCAAAAGCGGCCTTTTTTGACTTGACCTGGCGGAATTCGAGATGGAATTTTGTAAAAATCATGTTTTCCAAACTTCGATGTATAATAACGCCGTAAAAACGCCGATATTCTTAACAGTAATTATTTCAACAGAACTAGTTGAAGCTTTTAGGCTTTCGGGAATATGACACATAACTATTTGGGTAACTCGAAGAATAAAAGAACTGAAAAGAATAAGACAAAAAGATAACAACTTAGGTGTAGTTACTTTCACTGCTTGCTATACAATTTACCAATTGCCACAGAAACAGAACAGAACTTTCACCAATCTTATTCCGACTACGAATACGTGTAGTATACATCAATGTATTTAAAACAATAAGAGGAGAAATATTTATTCGTTTTTATTGTCGGAATGAGCAAAAGGACTTCTTTGTATTAAGAACAAAGTTTGTGTAGTGGCTATGTAGTGACACGATATTTTTATACTGATGTATCATTGTTAGTCCATAATTAAGCCAAAATAATCCAATATCAGTTTTACCTTTCTTTTATTTAAACTTCTCACAAATTAATTGTATATCTGAATATGTGAACATGTAAGTTAATTAAACGCCTTGAAGCTGCAGGTCACACTTGCACATAGTCAATATTTTATGGCAATCAAAAGTGGTGTACGCAGTCGAAGGGAATATAAAGGTTTATAAAAACCTATTCTTAAAATAAACCTATACGTTTGATCTAGCAACAGACAAGGAAGTTAACTCTAAGACACGAACGAATTGACTCCACTCACGTGCTATTACACCTATTGTTATATACAAAAGGGCTTACACAATACGTGGGTCGAAGAACGGTTTGATTTGTTGGAGGTTTATTGCGTTATAAGATTTTTATTGGCAGAGAATTACATACATTTCAATGTTAATACCGATTACAATTGCTGTTAGTGAGATATCATTCAGATGCAATAATTAAGTATAACTAAAACTTTAAAGTTTGTAATAACTTAGTTATAGGTACGTTTGCATTGCTACATAGATAATGCATTTAACATTATATAAATTTTGTTTCCATAATTATCTAGTTATCTTAGTAATAATCCTACCCCCGAATACATAAACGCTATTCAAAGTTTGAGTCCCGCTTAACATTTAAGTATTGTCAAAATTGACGTTTTTCCATACAAATTCTGACAGGTAGTGCCCACTTAACTTTTTAAGCAGTCCCCTAAATTTGAGTAGCGTTTCTGTATTCGGGGGCTAGTCTTATAACCTAAAATTATAATAAAAAATAAAAACATTATAACATAATTATTTTGTGTTGCGGTGTTGCGTAAACTAGGTAATGGTCGCTAAGGCCGGTCATTGGATGGGTGACCAAAAATTAATTATATTGAGTTCACAGCATGTTAAGCCGTTGGTCCCAGCTGCAGTCGTTAATACCAACCAACCCGCACTGGGCCAGGGTGGTGTGTTATGGCCCGATCTCCCTTTATTCTTCCATCCATAGGGAAAGAGGCCCGTGCCCCAGCATTGAAGAAATTAAAAAGGGCTGTTGGCGATGGTTTATTTTATTTCGTTCTAATCAATTCGGTGACCTCAAACCAATTGAGTATCGACATAATTCTCTGACGCCCCACGTTTCCTCGAAAATTCTACCCTTGTGTTGGACACACAAAAAGCTCATGAGAGTATGTAGGTATCTAATTGCTTGCTTAGGGCTCCCTAGAGATCCTGAATTTCCGAACGTGTGTATTGTAAAAATAAGTGACTCTTTTCTGTAGGAGAATGTTATTGTGTTTGCTTACCACCTGCTGAAAAATTACGTATTCTGGGTCAAGTAGCCTCAAATCAAAGTTAGTCATAGTTATTCTATGCCTGTACAAATTGGAATATAATGTTGTACTGAATTTTCAAACCAATGGTGTCCAAATAACACAAATATAAAACACACATGCTATTTAAAACACCTAGATAGGCTAGGTAGGTAGCTAGGTAGGTACCTACCCACATTAATTTGCTCCCATGCACACGGCTAGAATAAATAAAAGAGAAATGTCCACAAATTACCACAGACCATACACACCAAGTTTTACATGCCCGGAGTCAACCACACTTAGGGCCTGTTTCACAATCGACAGGTAAGTTCGAAGTAGCTTACTTTGCAGTGCAATTGACATATATTTCATATTACAACTGTCAAATGATCTGCGAAGTAAGCTACTTAGAACTTACTTCTCGATTGTGAAACAGGCCCTTAATACAATAAGTAAAAAAATAGTAAAAATATAACTTATGTGCAAGCATAACTCGAAACTCGAAAAAACTACGATACTAATAATAATGAAATGACTTTCCGCAATATATTTGTAAACACATTTATATAACATTAATTCATACGTACGTAATATAACCGAATTCGAGTTCCAATCTAAATTCCAAACCAAACAATTAATGAGAAATTAGTAAACTTATAATTGCTAATTAGCTCTTTGTTTCAGGTACAGATACATTAACGTGCTGTTCTTCTGCTTCGACTGGCTAGCCATGAGTAATTCCTGCTACAACCCATTCATTTATGCCATATATAATGTAAGTAACATTAGAAACTTTAACGTGGAAAACAGTAACTAAAAACGAAGTTACTAATTTCAAAGAATTGTATAGTTATGGTAACATAAAAGTATTTTAAAAGTAAATATGTTACAATACTTTAATAATGGCGACTGAGAAGAATACAATTGTTACCACGCCTACCTCTCTCGTAGGTATTGTGCAATTATGAATGAATCAAAATAAAATACATAAGTAGTAATGAAATCAAACATAACTTAGAAATAATGCCAATAATACAAAGTACAGCTAGTAGTCAAAAGAGCAACGAGTCGATAACATAACAGTGTTATCATTATAGCGTCTCACTCCACTTGTAACAAGGTTAACTTTTGAAAACGATTGTGAAAAATAGGTACCCACAAAATATCAGCGCATATTATATTTATGCAGTTCGAGGCACAGACACTCAAAACTTGCAGCAGAGGGTGCTAGCTGATTATGCAGTATTTCTAAAGAAATACAACCCCCCTCCCCAAGCACCACCAAGTTTACGCTTCAACTAAACGAGCGCTTGAGAATCAACACAAATCCCCACAAAACATGTGGAAGAGCGTGTTTCCTTATAAAGTTACGGAAGTGTTTCGCATCTTCTTTGGCCATTGTTTTTAAGCAAGATTTTTTTATATTGTATTGTATTTATATTGTTCTGGAAATCAGGCAGAAAGTACTATTTGCGTCAATCATAAAATTAAAAGGTTTTTGCCATCATTACATTTCACTATTCCCTTGTCTTGTCTTTACTATCTGTATATTTTAGTATACAATATCTGTGCTATGAAAGCGAATGGCGATAGCGTATAACTATAACTGATTGTAACTATTGGGCGCAATGCAGGTCGTGGAAATGGGATAATTAAGCATGAATTCGTTTGATCTATATAACTCTGTAAAGTCAATAAGTCTTCATTAGTGCCTCGCACTAAAGTTAGATACACCACAATTTACTTTAACACATAATTTATAATTAAACATAGGTATATTTTAAAAAATATGTTTGTACCTAAGAATAAATCATTTTGTGGCTTAATATTTTTTAGTTTCCCACTCAGTTTTTCGTATAAAATATTATGAGCATTCTCATTATCAAAGATATGATTAGAAATCAAATTGTCCAAAGAGTTGTCCAACGGTAGTAAAGTTTGGTAAGCTTGTCTCTTGCGGATAATCTGGGAGTTTGTTATCTAGAGTTGACATAATGATGATAATTATTTTACTCTCCCGTAAGTAAGAAGTAACTCCGAAAGTCCGAAGTTGCAAATTATATTTTTCTCGACCTCATCAAATCTGTTTGACAATCAAGAACCCGCCACAATGAGTTAAATATAATTTTCGCTTGAGAAAGGTTTTGTATTAAAATCTGACTCAAATTCAAGCAACAATAATTGGTAATTTGTCTGCCCAATGCTAATAGATACCTAAAGAAAATTGTGGTTGAAAATCCGCGTCCGCTCCTCTTTTTGTTTTTTCTTTTTTTTACCACAATTTTCTTTGCACTAATTTTTCTAAATTTATATAATGTTCAAATTAAAATCAAAATAATAAGGTAAATGTAGGGATGTTTGGTTATGTAACTTTTTATTATTTGATTTATTTTTGAAAAATATTTTCTAAATCCTTATGTTGTTCCCGAGTCATGGTTGTGTTTATGTTAATGTAGTATATTTTCAACATTTATATACATAATTATATTAATAAACATATTTTCATTGTCATCTAGTATCCATAAGACAAGTGCTTAGGCTACTTACTTTGGGCTAGATGATAGGTGTGAGTGTGAAAAAACATTTATTTATTTATTATTTTATTTATAAGTGGTGCTAAAGGGCCAACAACTCGAACAGTCAAGGGCTGAAAATGAGAACAACATACTCATTTACTCATAGACTTGAATGAACACGCCCATGTATTAATTGCCTTAAAGAGCAAAAAACAAACAATAAACGAAAATCTTTCCAGACCATCCTAAGTCTAAGTTATGCCATAAAAAGGAGATCATGTTCTCGCAGAAATAAAGGATATGTCAAATTTGGCTCTAGATATTCTCGAGCTCCGAAAGTAATATATTTTCTACGATCCCTTTCCCGTCGATCTTTGTGATCCTAAAATTTATCTCGGCACACTATTTTGTACTTAGCTTTGATATAAACGATACCTTCGGGGTGTCGGAGAAATAATTGGGAAATGTTAATTATGAAGTTGGAAAGTAACAATGTCAGGGTACTTAGCTTGAAGTAAATATTACATTCCATTTAATAGATGGCCGTGTGGTGACGGCAGAGTAGAATACAATTGTCACCACCCCAAATCTCTCCCGTGGGTGTCGTACAAGGCGACTAAAGATAAATCAGTGATGAGTAATGGGCAGCAGCGTTCCTCTTATACCATCTAGCAATAGTACTGCGACTATTGTGCCCGATAAATGGCAATAGGCTCGCCAACTATTACATGGGACCTGACATAATTGGCGAAATGAGGGTGCTATTTATGTATGTATGTATGTATTGAATAGATCGCATTGATGTGAAACTTCCTATTTCCTTATTGGTTGATTGCGAGCGTGAGTTCTCATGACACTTCTTCATTCCTTTGAGTGCCTCTGACTAAAGGCGGAATATTGAACACGATTTAATGTTGGTGACAATAAAATCCTTTTTATTTGTTATTTAGATTGTATAACATTGACATTTTTTTTTGTTTTACTTTGAAAGGAACAAGACCAGGGTAGGAAGTAGACTTTAGTCACTCATGAAATAGATGTTTTCGCTTTCGTCTTCTCACGTCAATCTCAATTAAGACTATATCACCAAATCAAATGTCTTTTTTGCCCATTTTTCGTGCAAGGGTAGCACAAGATTATTAGACATGGGTTTTACAATATTATTTGAATACAACATACTTGATGGCTGTTCCGCTTTAGCTAGTACAAGCGTGCAAACTGAAACCGCGATTATTTATGAGCCTTCCATGTCGGGTATTTAATATGAATGGGTGCTTTAGACGTCCAACTAGATTGAAAGCACCATTTTATTGGCTATTTCAATAACGCTGGGATTAGGTGGGCACATAAATAATTATTAACAAATTCTATGACCACGTTTTAACGTGTCAAATTGCTCGTCCAAATTAATTCTATACTATGAAAAGTTGACGGGATTTGAATTGTCATTCAACATTACTCCTCTCTTTAGTTTTTGTAGGCGGGCTATGGGTATTATATAAACATAAACCTAGCCTATTATGTATTTAAGTATTTAAGTTAATCTAACTAACTTATATGTAAAAATTGGCTAAATTTATGGCGATGATCAGATTATGATGACAGTCTAGACTACAGTAAAAATATCACTTTCACGTTGTCAATAACGCTTAAGTTGTTGTCATCACTGAAGTTGTTAAACATGTTAAGTATTAAAGATAAGAAAATTGGGAAACATAAATGAAATACCGACAATCATTTAATAAAATTGTAATATAAGACAATTTATGACAATTATCTCTTTTACGTGGTCGGAAACGCACGTAAATTAGTGGGGGTAAGAAATATTACACCTAGGTTTAATATGTGGGCCGCAAAAAGGGTTGGTGTCAGACGGATACTAGGCCCTTTTTTTTAAATGGGTCCAAGACGTTTGACAAATTCTACAATTTTACTCTTAAACGTGTTACCTATAACTGTGATATCTGGTATTCTCTCGTTAAATTATATTTATTCTCCGTTTTATGACTTAGAGCTAAATATAAAAACATGTATTCAGATTTGGTCGAATAGTGAGTAGGTACTGTTCGATTAGACGAAACTTTATAAATAAAAATAATCTAGTATCGTATCATGTATTTTATCTTGCACACTAGTAATTTAACTATCAAAGCTGCTGCTGAATCTAAATACAGTAATTTTCATTCACAGGAAAAATTCAAGAAGGAGTTCAAACAGAGGTTTACTTTTGGAAAAAAACCTAACAGATTCACTAACGACAGCTACGAGGTAAATACTTAAATAATAAGACCTGAGCTTCAAAATAAATTTTAAGTACAGAAAAATGCGTCCGAGGCTGATGAGAAAACTTTTAACCTTGGAACGGTATACATCAAAGTAATTACTTGTTGTAAATCACGAGATCTTTTTACGAGAATTTCATATTTTATTTTGCCGGAGAAAAAAGTCTCTTTAACATTTTTCTGTAATTCTTACGGATTTAAAACCATATGTTTACTTTACATAACATTAAATCAATATATCATCTCCTTTAGTATGAATATGGACCTAATTAATGTAGTTTTGTTTAGGGTAAGTTTCAAATGTCATTTTGGCTAAACTTAGTTAAACTTTAAAAATTTTTTATGAGATAAATGTGAATGGTTTACAATACAATACAATTTTTATACCTAATAGGAATTGATATAGTATTGGTAAAATTTATTTTTATAGTTAATTAGAAAGTAGTATAGATTGTATATTGAGGGTCTGTTACACAATCGACAAGTAAGTTCGAAGTTTGTAGTTCAATTGACATATATTTCATAATACAACTGTCAAATAATCTGCGAAGTAACTGCCGCACTTAGAGACGTCATATAACGTTAGTGAGTACTTAACGTCAAAAAATGACAATTCCAAACTAGTCGCTATTCTTGCCGGGTCTATGGTCTAGATCTGAATGCAAATTATTGACATTAAATACTCATTAAAGTTAATTGACGTCTTTGAGTGCGGCAGTTAGCTACTTAAAACTTACTTGTCCATTATAAAACAGCCCTCAATGTTATAAATCCATGTTAAAAGAAAGGATTCAAAGAAGGTACATGCAATATTTTCATGATCATCATCACCGTGTATGGCACAGTATGTATGCTTTTCCATCCATGTTATGAAAATTTTAAGCTAAACGTTTATTAGGTAATTAATAATCTGTACCATCCAGAGAGCCTAGCCAAGTGGTTTATCTATTCGAACGCATAGAAAACAAAAGTATGAAACTGACGTTTTGTTTTCTCTGCAATACATCAGTTTCCATACATTTTGTATTATATGCGTTCGATAGATTGGCCACTTGGCTAGGGGGGCATAGAAGAAACACCGCTTGAATTCAGAACAACTTGTTTCAGGATGGCCAGTCGTACCGAACGAGAATCCTCTCATTCCGTTCCATAAACGAGAGAAGCGTGTATTCCGCACGGAAGTCCATCAACCTCACGCAAACGGACAATCTCAAAAACCCTACGAGAAACTCCTGCAGCTGTTTACGCAACCAAAACAACTACAAAGACAACGGGTTCAGATTTATAAAACACGACGACTACACTAACGATATATATTTGAACATCGAAGGGACTAGCAGACGAAAATCCAGCAAGAGATCGTCTAACGATAGCGATATCCCCATTGGAGACGAAAGAGTGGGCGAACTTTATATCTTTCCCAGTAGCAACGTTGTCGAGTTTACTGAAATCGCGTGCGAGGACAAAGTGTAAATATAATTACGATAAAACATTACCATTTCGTTGTGATATAAGTTACGAACTAATGTAGACATTCAAAATAAATTATTACTGTTTAAGAATGATTCCGTATTTTCCTTGGTTTTACATTGTGATAGTATTAGCCATGCCCTTAGGTCTCAATTCACAAGCAAGCTTTAATCATTGTTGGCTTCGTTATAATTTTACCACAAGATAGAACATTGGTCGGGTAAAGTCCTTTGATTTATTATCAACCGACCTTCAAAGGCATATGGTGCTAGCTAAGTTATTTCTGGACCAAAATGGAGGCTATAGTATTACTTTGTATTGTTTTTGGAGAATGATTACGCTTACTCCACATGATACTGTGTCTTTTTCCATAAATTGTCATTCAGTTATACCTATGTGGCTACGTACGTAGGTACCCAGCTAAAAAAACTATTGATACAAGTTAGACACTTGCAATCCAGCTACAAATACTACACTACATTTTGATATTGAAAATACCTATTCAACAAAAACTTATCACTCATTTAATATAAAAGAAGCGACTGCCGCACTCAGAGACGTCAATTAACTTTAATGAGTACCTAATGTCAAAAAAATTCAATTAAATATAGACCATAGATCCGGCAAGAATAGCGACGAAAATTTTCATTTAAATTTAGACCAAAGACCTGACAATTGACGTCTCTGAGTGCGGCAGTTAGTATTGCTGCCGCACGCAGAGACGTCAAATAATGATAATGAGTACTTAATGTCAAAAAATTATAATTCAAAACTAGACTCTATTCTTGTCAGGTCTTTGGTCTAAATTTAAATGAAAATTTTTGACATTAAGGATTAAACTTCTTTGACGTCTCTGAGTGCGGCAATTAGATTCATTGTGTGTTCTAAAGTTATGACAGTAACTATTGCAGGAATGCAGTTTAGAGTTGCGTCTCTCTTGTAATAAATTATCGTTACGTTTTAAAACATGGAATAAAGTGAAGATATAGAATTTCGCTTTAGAAGGTATCTACTAATAGACTGAACAGTAAAATCATTAGCATCTATCAGGCTTTCGCACCTGGGACCTAATAACTTTTCAGCCGATAAAGGTTACCTTATTAAAATAAAATATCACCAGCGATAGGATATTTTCGGTAAAACACTTTCAATTTATCATTATTATAGATAGTGAGGCGTATAAAAAGAGATCCTCATCAGTCCTCACAATACATGATGGCGAGCGTTTTTTTTTATTTCTTTTTATTTAGCGTTCTATTGGGGTATATCCGGTTCATGTTGAGCTTTTACAATGATTAGAAATACACAACGCGCCTTTGAACCTTTGAACAATGGATGTCTCAATGAATCTGTTTTATAGATTCAGATCAAGCTTCGGCTACAAATAACTGGTCGGATTTACAGCGCATCTGCTTCGTGTCAATGCGCCTTCATGTTCGCAATGTGATTGTTTATCTGTGTGTTTATTTAACAGAGTGCCCATATATTTCCATTACACTTGGAGTGAGTGGGGTAGATTTAACATAAATTCGAAACTAAACACAATTTTGCGAGTCCAAATAAACAAGTTCACCTTTTCAATTTGACTTAGGTAACATTTTAAAACTCTTTATAAACTTAGCCGCAGGGGAAGGTGGCCCAAAACGGACATGCTACTTTAAGCGGTTGGTTATTATAAAATTAGGTGACATATTTGAGACATTTTATTTGTACATGTCCTCTTAAGGCTGAGATTCTATATTGGATTTAAAACTTAATTCATATAGGAGATGCCGATTATAAGCATTATAACCGTTGAATGAATACAACTTAATAACACTCATGGTATTTATTGGCGAATTTAATTACAAAGTTGACACACGTATCGAAATATTAAAATACATCATTACATTATATTACCAATACACATACACGAAATGAACTGAACAACTATTTACACACGTTTTAATGTATTTTCGGAACAACAAAAAGCAGTAATTGCTTCCCCATAAGGAAAACAAATGAAAGATTATTTTCATTGTGGGAAAAACACAACAGCAAGCTCCCATTTGATTCATTATCGAACTTATTTAACATAATCAACTTCTTCTAGATACGTTTCCAGAAAACTCGTGTTGTTGAAAGAAAGTTTTCTATGTATTGCTATTGAGAAAATCAATCCTAGCTACTTTATATAAATTTTAATATATCTGGTAAAAACTACACAGTTTTTCTGTATGTAAAATAGGACCGGGTTTTAATCAAAGGTGAGTCTAAATGATGGTGTTACACAGAAAAGATAATAGCCTAGCCAATCGTCATTTTTCTTGCTTTGTTCAACTTTAAACGACACCACCCAATAATTTACGACTCCCCTGAGATGCGGCAAAAAATCTTACTAAGCCGAACAATGTTTAGAATACGGATAGAATACCAGACACAAGTACAATCGGCCTCAGAAGTAGATTAACCCTCTGCTGCCCAGACACATTAATTATTTACACAATTTCATAACATGTCCACGCAAACGTTAATGCACAAGTCGCTTCTTAAATACATACAAGAGAGATAACTCAAAATTTAATTCATGCAACAGTAACTTTTGCTGTCATCAATTTAGAGCACATAATGCTTCGAAGTATTTTTTTTGTTTGCTCCGTTTGTATTTAATAAGCGAAGTGATACCATAATACAGTGCATTATAGAAATAACCTATACTCTAGCCATTATAACGAGATAAAAATCAAACAATTATGATATGACTCTTCGACAAAATGCATTTAAAAATAAGAAAGTTGTATTTTAAAATACATGACCCATTTAAGAAAGCATAAATGAATAGCGGCTTTGAGATATAGGTAAATTACAATTTTTTATTTTGTATTCTACATTAAAACACTCGTCAACATTTTAATCTCGTTATAATGGCTGGAATAGTTATGAGGCTTCCCCACGATGACGGTCATTGTCTACTCGTCAAATATGCAAGTACGCAGCATAATACTTATGACTCGGTACGGGTCGGCGTTGGCGGCGGGCCTGCGGTCTTCGAGGTACCCCCGCTTGTCTTCGGAAACTTGTCGCGGTATCCTGACGCTGCAGCTTCGGTTAGCCACCCCTGGGAAATGAGCACGCTGTTGGTATGTAAGCAAACAAACCAGACCCCATATAAATAAGTTACCTTTCTCCCCCGATGTACAGTCAACTACACACACATTTAAATATAAAAATAAAATTTTACCATGGGAGCTCGATGGGGTCAATGCTCTTTTCTCTCTTTTCTCAAGCTCTGTCATTTTTGCTACAGCCGATCATTCGGTGGATGACACAAAAATGTCTAAGCTCGAGCAAAAAACAAATATGACATATTTGTTTTTAATCTGTAGCAACTTTTTAGCTTTTCGTTTCGTGACATATTATTCAATAATACATACATACATAAATCACGCCTATATCCCCGAAGGGGTAGGTAGAGGTGAACTAGCACCCACGTTTCGCCAGTTATGTTAGGTCCCATGTAATAGGTGGCGAGCCTATTGCCATTTATCGGGCACAAAAGTCGCAGTAGGTAATAGCTAGATGATATAAGAGGAACGCTGCTGCCCATTCCTTATCACTGATGTATCCTTAGTCGCCTTGTACGACACCCACGGGAGAGATTTGGGGTGGTGACAATTGTATTCTACTCTGCCGTCACCACACGGCTTTACACGGCACAACACGGATTATTCAATAATACTTAATTTATTTTATTAGTGATTACTGATTAGGTATGTCACTGAGATACAAATCCACGGTGTTGGCCTTTGGTTCGTGCTTTTTTAAAAGAAACCAATATTAAAGTTTAATATTGAGTCTCTTCGATGTTAACACACGACGTTCATCTGTGACAGACTGTATTTCCGCCGGAGAAATTCCGACAATTTATGACAAGAAATCTCTATTTGTATTACGTAACTGGGCTTGGAGCCGCACCATTTCCGAACGACATCAGCAAAATTATTCTTTTGCAAAAAAATATTCATACATTTTAAGTAGGTTTTCTTTGACTCTTAGAAGAGTTACATGCATACCATACTATTACGATGGGTCAAGCCCTTTTAGCAATTAAAATACTTTACATTACTGGCTGGCCCCGTTTCGCCTATAAATTTTCTTCGGCCTGCGCTGTAAATTGAAGGGATGTAAAATACGGTCGTATATTTAAAGCCACAAAGGTAACTAGCTGTAATTAGTAAATTTTATTTATAACAAAGTAGCCATTTTAACCGGTTAATTTATATTTTGTTAAAATTAAAATACTTATAGTAAACGCACCATCGTGAAATTTTAGGGGATTAGGTTAGCTAATAGGACATAAACAGTATTTACATACATACATACATAAATCAAGCCTATATCCCCGAAGGGGTAGGCAGAGGTGAACTAGTACCCACATTTCGCCAATTATGTTAGGTCCCATGTAATAGGTGGCGAGCCTATTGCCATATATCGAGCACAAAAGTGTCGCAGTACATTGCTAGGTGGTATAAGAGGAACGCTGCTGCCCATCCCTCATCACTGATTTATCCTTAGTCGCCTTGTACGACACCCACGGGAGAGATTTGGGGTGGTGACAATTGTATTCTACTCTGCCGTCACCACACGGCATAAACAGTCATCATCACAGTCGTCATAAACATCAGAGATTAGATGAACTGTGTGAATGTTGATAAGACTCGAATTTGACGTCTCACCTCCTTCTTACATGCAAGTTTCTCATTAACACAAACCTGCTGTAAAATCCCGAATGTGAGGCATATTATTCTTTCCAGTGAGTCGCCTAGCGTTATCAGCGCCATTGTTTGCATCATATTCATTGATATGCGCTCCGTGTCTACGTGCCAGCTTGTCTATAGCCCGTTCTATTACCCTGAAAATGGAAAGTGACCATCAATGTTGATTAAAAAGAGGTAAGAAAAACTTCGAAAAATTATTGTCCCGACGAACCCGTGTCCTACGTAATCCCGGCGGCGGGCTATGACACTCTGCTAACCAGTACGTTAGTTAAATCAAGGACGCCACAAACTATCAGTACAATTTTACGTTTCGACAGGTGTAATTTACGTTATAAGCCAATATATACCTTCGCAATGTAGAAATAAATTTCTAAAATCCAAAGCAGGTATTTAAACATATCACCATACATTAGTTAAGCTTGAGTTTGCTTTGAAATTAAGATTTTCTGTTTTGATTTTAACATTTTAAAGATTTTTTACAAACTTTGTAACATTTGCATAATATCTAAATAAAAATTCAAACTAATAAAGTGTCCAATAGTCTTAATTAAAAACAGACACCCTTTGTGAACTCCTTGCAAGTGGCCAAGCAAGCGGTGTCACCTGCAGAAACTTCGACTTGAAGCGAGGCCAATTTCCTCGCTCAATTCCCCCTGTTGAGATCTAAGTACTTACAGAATCCCGTCATCGATCCGCATGTCCTTTGTGGAGAAATAAACAAAAGTCCCGTTGCCTGGCCAGTCTGGCACTGGCTGTGGCTCAAAAGTGGCCACGGTGCCATATTCCTCGGCCAATCTCGCCAAAATGTATCGCGCCATCCACAAATCATCCGCAGACCTCATTCCTGGACTCGGGCCCACCTTTGAATAGTAATGTGCAATATCAATATCAATGTATTACGGAATTGTTGGCTATTTGTATTGGCCTAGTTATATGTAAGCTTCAAATCGAGTAGAATAATTCGATAGGTAAGGAGTTAACCTCTTACGTTATAGTGACCAGTTTTGTTCAAAAATTAGAAGTACCTACAATAGATAGGCGTTTTATATTATACTTTATAAATAAAATATGATTAAAAAGGATGAGCCAATCGGATTAACTCAGCGTTAAAAAATAGTCAAAAGAATTAAAAAGTAAATTAACTGCGAAACAAAGGATCAGGTAAACTTCTTAAGCTCAGCAACCTTTGTACAAAGTTTAATTACCACAGTTCAGAAGAATGTGTACAGTCACTGAAGAGTAATCATTATTGCGTTTCTACGCTCAATTACTAAGCGTTATGCCTTAACAAAGGCCAGATTTTGTTGTAACAGGGGTACAGTTCTACTAATATACATTTGATTGGTCATTTGTTATCGTTATGTCTATCCATTTGAAATTTTAGTAACAAGACTTAGGCCAATACTATTAAAACAAGATTAAGGCACTGTTGTTACGAACACATTAGCAGAATCAGGTCATCACGATAATATCTACGAATTTTGTGTATAGATGTTCGTAACAGATCCAGAGAGAAATTCATAAATATGATATACATAGGTTCATCACCCCAATTAGGCTTTAAAGGATGGTATGGTAACATACGCTGTGACCGAGTTTCTGTTTACCACTACCTGACTCGGCAAAGTTACAAAATTATTAAGCGTAAACGTAACGCGTACTGGAAGTACCGAAACGTCATGTAGTACGGTCAACGGCACTTCAGACTACCCAAAACTGTCAAATTTCTTTAATCGATTGGGAATCGTAACTTTTTTGGAGTAAAGCTCTAAGCCGATTGAGAATATTTTACTTTTTTGGTAGTACGGCGTCCTGTAGAGTGTAAATAATCAGCATGTCAGACTATTCTACAGAACTGTCAAATATCTCCAATCAATTGTCAACCTTATGTTTTTTGACGTATAAAACAGCAACGCCCTCTTGCTGGTTAGTTCCAGTTACATTCTGTATCGGCTTGTGCTGCTCTTGACAGCAGCGGGCCTCGCCGTGCTAGGCCCGCTCTCTAAGTCTCTCTCCACCACTTGACAGTGTTTTGTCTCGGAATTTAGTGAGAGTTAGAGCGAGACGAAAAGATTTTCTTTCCCCCGAAAGAGATGTGTCCACGTCCCGTACTACGGGGGCTTTATTCGAAGCTTTAGAGAAAATCGCTGACAGGACTGACAGGGATAGGTAGTACAAAATATATCATACTAACTGCTCGAGCTTTTTTTGACAAAAATAACATCGGTGCCGCTAAACCACACCACTGACAAGATTAATTTACATAATAATAATCAACCCAAAAGCGATTTAAAATTACACTTAGTCATAACCCGATCCATAATCTAGATACGCATGACTGTGTGTAAACCGCATAAGGTTTACGGGCATCCCCCAAAGGACTTGCAAGTCTATTGCCAATCACCGGGAACGTTAATCTTAATATTGCGATATTACTCTAGGAATATTGCTGACCAATCCTCAACTTATTTTAAATTCATAATCGTCATCAACCCACAGGAGTTAACGATGCTGATAATTACATTTTGTTCTGCCGTCACCATCCGGCAACCTTTTGTACCATTTCACATGCCATTTTTTTCTATTTTATGTGAAGGACTTTTATCCATTGGATATGTCAGTCCTATCCTATCGAACATACCATTTCAAAAAGTTTATTACGTCCTCAGTGAAGTCTCAATCCGAATTCAAACAGTGTTTGATTTTTGAATAAATTGACTCTGATCTGTGAGAAATCGAACCTGGAAATTCCATTGTGACGGTGTCGTCCCGGGGTTTATTCCGTTCAATTGTATGCCTGCATAAAGACAGCATCTAAGCAAATAAAGGAAACGGGTAAATTGAAATTGTGATGGAGGAGCTATTCTTCAGTCTGCCGGCTTAAGGGAACAATACACAGAGCGCGATGGCTCTTGTTTTTGTTTTCTGTATTTTCGCCCATTAAGAAAAGTTACCTAAACAGATTGTCATAACCAAGTCTTTTAATCTCCCTACTGCTGGGGCACAAGCCTTTCCTATGGATGGAAGAATATAGGGTCATAACCCACCACGCTGGCCATGTTGGTGAATATTGACGCCTGAAGATGCAGCCGGGACCAACGGCCTAACGTGCCTTCCGAAGCACGGGGGACTCAAGATAAGAAATTTTTGGTCACCCATCCAATGACCGGCCTCAGCGAACATTACTTAATTTACGCAATCGAAGACCGAGCGCCCTATGCTCATAATAGTGAGCTCCTCAGCATATTTATTTAATAAATAATATAAATCACACCTTTCTCGCCTAAGGGGTAGGCAGAGGTGGGTTTAATACCCGTGCTTTGCCTACCCATTTAAAAGTCTCAGGCAATAGAGGACTAATTGCCATCACCGGAATCTTTAATAAGGAGTAATTTGCTATATATGTTGCACCAGAAACGCTGCTGCCCATTCCTTATACCTATCATAACTCTTAGTCGCATTGTATGAAACAATAATTATATTCTTCAATTTGTATTCTTCTCTGCCGGCTCATTTATTATTAAGTTATATTAGGAATAGTGCACAGCTAAATATATTTCCTCGTTTCTCCGCTCCGCAACCTAGCTCCGCAGACAGACAGCCTAAATGTAAAGCCATTATTATATCGTCACCTCGTCCTTGTGTGTCACATTGTATCTTTTAACTTACCTATAAAATGCCTCCATTAAATCTCTTGCCACTATCTTGTTGGCCCCAGTAGCACAATAGTAGGGTCCAGGCGGGGCAGGAAACCCACCAGCGGGCCAGCCCAACGGTCGCCCATCGGTGGTGGTCAAGAAAAACTCCTGATTGAAGCCAAACCACGGCTCTTCAATTTCACCCTTTTCACAGAGCATGACACAATTCTTGCGATAGTTTGTCTCTGTAAAAATTATACGTACGAGATCAGTGGCCGTACCATGAAGAATTATTGCGATCCAATGACGGTCGCCTTGGTCGAATGCTCAGATTTCTGGGTATTGGACAAGAGGTGTCCCGGGTTCGAATCCTGGTAGGGGCAAACTTTGTGATGACCACAAATGTTTGTTTCCGAGTCATGGTTGTGTATATGTTTATGTAGTATATTTTCAACATTTATATACATAATTATATAAATGTTGAATTAATATTGAAAATATGCCAGTCATCCATAACACAAGTGCTTAGGCTACTTACTTTGGGCTAGATGATAGGTGTGATTGTAAAAAAATATTTATATTTTTAAATTATATTAAACGCGGGTGACAAAACGGGACGCCTGGCGCCGCTCTTCTCGGCTTATAGCGTTGTCTCACTTAAACAATGGGAATTGAGTCGCGTTCAGAGTTGGTGGTAAGACCCCTGAATGTTCCAAAATTGTATTAGGTTGGGGAAAAAGACTTTTCGCATTATAGTATGTATAAACTTGTAATAAAATCTCTTTGGCTATACTATTTGTATCTGGCTGGTTTTGGTATAATTGAAAGTTTAAATTTTAAAGAACATAATTCCAAATTTAAATTAGGAAAATGTGTGATTTTCATTTGTTTTTCGTACCGCCAAGATGAGTGAATCTAATGAAGAAATTCTATACATTTTAAAATTTTACTACAAAAAAGGTAAAAATGCAACGCAAGCCGCGAAAAAAATTTGCGATGTTTATGGACCTAGTGCAGTGTCTGTGAGAGTAGCACAAATTTGGTTTAAGCGTTTTCAATCCGGAAATTTTGATGTCAAAGATGCACGTCGCTCTGGTCGCCCTATTACAGATAAAATGGATGCCATTTTTGAAAAAGTGGAGCAAGATCGGCATGTCAGTAGTTACGACGTAGCTGAAGAACTGGGAATTGACCACAAAACAGTTTTGGCGCATTTGAAAAAAACTGGGTACACAAAAAAGCTCGACATTTGGGTACCTCACGAGCTCACTGAAAGAAACCTAATGAACCGTGTACTCATTTGTGATTCTTTATTACGACGTAATGAAACCGAACCATTTTTGAAGAAGCTGATAACTGGTGATGAAAAGTGGATCACGTATGACAAGAACGTGCGAAAAAGGTCGTGGTCAAAGACCGGTCAGGCTTCACAGACTGCGGCGAAACCCGGGTTAACTCGCAACAAGGTGATGCTGTGTGTGTGGTGGGATTGGAAGGGCATTATTCATTATGAGCTGTTACCACCAGGAAGGACCATGGATTCTGAACTCTACTGCGAACAACTGATGAGATTAAAGCAAGAAGTTGAGAGAAAGCGGCCGGAATTAATCAACAGAAGGGGTGTGGTTTTTCATCATGATAACGCTAGACCTCACACATCTTTAGGCACACAGCAAAAATTAAGAGAGTTTGGCTGGGAGGTGTTAATGCATCCGCCGTATAGTCCTGACCTTGCACCTTCAGATTTCCACCTGTTTCGGTCTCTTCAGAATTCTTTAGGCAGTGTCAGGTTAACATCACGAGAGGACTGCCAAAACCACTTGTCGCGGTATTTTGACCAGAAGTCCCAAAATTTCTATAGCAATGGGATCACGTTCCTACC
Organism: Cataclysta lemnata; assembly: GCA_963931975.1. Lineage (NCBI taxonomy): Eukaryota > Metazoa > Arthropoda > Insecta > Lepidoptera > Crambidae > Cataclysta > Cataclysta lemnata. The sequence continues at coordinate 8,268,941 of OZ008343.1, forward strand.
TACAAGATGGCAAAAAGTTATCGAACAAAATGGTACCTACATACTTTAGTTAAATGTAAATAAACTATATGTAGGGTTGGGGCGGTGAAAATAAACGGTGGAATCCACTTTTAAAGTCTTTTTATTTTAATTAATCTCTTACACGGGCGGAGCACACCATTCGTCGTCTAGCAGATTGACGCCATCTTCCCGTTCCATCTTCCATCCCTTTCACACTTACACTCCACGTTCATTCATCATCTCATTCTTGCATTCATGTGGTAGGATGCTGGAGTTGCCATCCTACATATATTAAAAAATGTTTTGAATTTTCTTAAAAAATGCGAAGAAACATTGTGGCGTTCTTGTTGGTTGGTTTCGCACTATCCATGTTATGGAAAATAATTTTATTATTATTTGACAGATTATAGCAATCTTGAATTATTTGATTTAGGGTAAAATTGAGGATTTTCTTTGTTTATGTTTATCGTAATCACCGGCTTCTTATCTGATGACAATAACAATGACAGCTCGTCTTCGTTGTCAACAAACGTCGCCGACTTCGTGTTGTCATTGTTCGCCAATAGCTGGCAGGGGACGCTGCTGTCTCGTGTGACGTTCGCAAGGCTGACATTAGCAACGTCGTTCGCATAATGTTGGCCATCTTGCTCAGTCTCCTCGTCTTGACCACTCGCTGCGCTGTAGTTTTGCGTGACGTTCGCTGCGAACATCGCGCTCTTCGTGTGATGGTGTTGGTATCCCTGCTGTTGATTGCGACGAGTATTTCCGACGTCACCCGACGACTCCCGAACATAACTCGCATGTTGTACCGCCGCGCGCGCTCCTGTGCTAGCGCCATGACACGCCGAACCAACATGGCCGAATTCGTTGCAGCGAAAGCATTTTAGGCCTTTGCTTTTGTGCGGGCAATCCGACGACGAATGACCCATCTCGCCGCACGCATAGCAACGAATTTTTCGCCTCTCTGCCTGTTGATGCTTGCTCGTACTCGCCACCGGTTCTTTATTTCTATGCACATGCACCGCACTTTGCATTTTCAGGGTGATGGCTTCGTATATCTTCAGCTTCTCTTTCAGGTCATTATAGGATGTAACACCGTACAGCATTATCTTGTTCGTCTCTATGTCCACGATACCGTCCACAATATATTTTATCGCGACATAGTCGGCCATTTTCCCACGCTTACCCAGCTCCTTCATGACGAGCATGTAATCTAGGCAGCTTTCGTTCGCCCGTTTCTTTCGCGCGCTCATCAGTTCGTGAATCGCTTTTACGTCTACTGAGTCTGGAAATTCTCGTAGTAGTGCTGCTTTTAGCTCCTCCCAGCTCTTGTAGGGTCGTTCTGCTCGCAACCACAACTCTGCCGTGCCTGTGAGTGCTTTTCGCGCCACCAACAACTGTTGCAACGGAGTCCAGTTAAATATTTCCGCGTTGCATTCTACATCGTCAATCCATCTCGTCACTGGATAGGTGTTATCGCGCCCGCTGAATTTAGGGACCAGTTCAGCCGTCATTTGCAGCATGTTGGACACGCCGCCGCCGCCTTGTGGTTTCGTGCTGTATTCTTCGGACTCGAAATAATCGTCTTGTCGGCTTTTTCGTCGTTGCATTTCTTTGGGCATGTCGTCTTTCGTCGTTAACGTCGTATACACCCAAGAAAATGTTCACCAAATCGCCGATATCTCGCACACTGAGCACGTGTCGTCGTAACGGTCGCCTAAAAATTTTCACTGCCCGAACCGAATATCCTTCTTTTTTCAAATCCCGGACGAGCCCCCAAATTGTAGGGTTGGGGCGGTGAAAATAAACGGTGGAATCCACTTTTAAAGTCTTTTTATTTTAATTAATCTTTTACACGGGCGGAGCACACCATTCGTCGTCTAGCAGATTGACGCCATCTTCCCGTTCCATCTTCCATCCCTTTCACACTTACACTCCACGTTCATTCATCATCTCATTCTTGCATTCATGTGGTAGGATGCTGGAGTTGCCATCCTACATATATTAAAAAATGTTTTGAATTTTCTTAAAAAATGCGAAGAAACATTGTGGCGTTCTTGTTGGTTGGTTTCGCACTATCCATGTTATGGAAAATAATTTTATTATTATTTGACAGATTATAGCAATCTTGAATTATTTGATTTAGGGTAAAATTGAGGATTTTCTTTTAGCCGTAAATACAGTTTCAGCTCATTGAGGTATATTGTCTAATGCGTATCGATATAATTAATTTGTAACGCTTTGTATTATAGTCAGGTAATTTCCGATCCTGCATTTTAATGACACAGAGGTCATTTAACCAAGATTGCACTCGGGCATTTCAACTTCCCAAAGCATCAATAAGTACGTTTCGCTTTTCCAGGAAATCACGCCTAAATTAAATAATCGCCATTCAGTCAGGAGCTTACGGAATTTGCTTTGGAAAATCATGCTGTCTGGCACCAACAGCACTAATCGTTAACTGTCATAAGTTCAGGACCGTAAACAGGCATTGAAAGGTGCTCAAAGGGCTGTCAGCAAGAATTGGAAATAGCACATTTAGTGATTATTTCCGCGGGAATACAACTATTTTATTCCTCTTTTGAACATTTACAATGGCGATATTATATTTTTGTTAAATTACTAAAATGAACTGAGATAATCTGTGATACATTTTTTTATAGATAAAATATTGAACCGGGCCATAATTATTGTAATAGTGAAATATAATTATTACTTGTGGTATTGCTTTTGGTCACCAATAATAAGAAATACAATAGTAAATTAATAAAAAACATACGGGTACGAATTGAGTAACCATCTCCGTTTTTCGTCGGTTAAAAAAAACAAAAAAATCGTTATCAAAGTGATCGGCTTGAATTTTCTAATTTTCCAAAGAACAAAATTACTCTCTGTTCATTTATAAGAATTTTTAAAATGCATAAAGAAAGTAACATTTACTTTTACAGTGCCACCAATTTACCTTGCCGTGGGATGAAAATGGTATATTACAATTTATCCATAGATTGTGACATTTCTATCACACTCTTTGCTTACCACTAGCGATACCAGCAACTAACTAGATAAGTTGGGGACACTGTACATAAGCTACCGTTAACAGCACGTCATACATACAAAACTGCCACATATAAAACTTAAGTGGCAGAATCTATCGAACGCTTATTATAATACAACAAAATGTATGAAACTGACGTATTATTACAGAGAAAATAAAACGTCAGATTCATTCTTTTGTTTTCTATGCGTTCGAATAGATATGCCACTTGGCTAGGTCCTCGGATTTATTTTTCCCGTCCATTGTCAACCTTCACTTATTTTACATAAAACACAGTCGACCGCAAAATATTCACATTTATGGTAATTTGACGTATGATACTGACTACCTAAATTGCGAGCCCTCACCACTGTAAATTCATCCCCAACAAACAAAATTGAAACTTGTATTGCTTACGAGTCGGTTGGTAATTGTGTTGGTAAGTGTCGCCCAACACTAATATGTGGTTGCCGCGTCTAAACGGGTCGTGATATATTACTTCGGGGAATATAAACGTGTCGGAGTTATCAGCTGTGGCTTGTGCTGTGTTGCTTCCATCGAAGTACCAAACGGGCAAGTCTGAAATTTCCATATGCATAAGAAACCAGAAAACATAACTATAAAGTTCAAAATGGTCATTAATAATAAAAAATGAAAAAAAACGTGGTGTGGTGTGTGTTTGTGTGTCACACACACACACCATGTTTTTTTTTGTGTGTGTGAGTAATGGCTTGCCTGTCAGTAATATTTATTTTACTGACAGGCAAACATTAAAAGAGACAAACGCCGTGTGAGTGTAAGAAATATTTATCACGAGCGCAACCCTAAAATGCACACTTGATGTCTGATTAGCCACTACATCATCGTATTTATTCTAAAGTGCAATTTACTTGGATCTTAATCTTTGCCTGATCCTAAACTTGGACGCAATTTAATCCTCCTGCACTGAAAAGATCAGTTGTAAACCTCCAACAGTATGGTTCAATGAAATCCGAAAGTACTAAAACCCGAAAACGCTTGAATTAATTTCATTGGCAGCTAGAACAGAATGTTGCGAACAGTTGTGGTCTATTTAAATTGGACCGAGCTCACACAATGGCGTCACGTGGTATGAACAACGACGCATCTGGCTAGCACGCTGACACAGGGGATGTGCTTTATGCCAATGTAGTGAGAGTGATTTTTGAACTGACGCTACATGCTTTCCGACCTGTGATGTACCTAGCTAAATTCACAGGAATTATTAAGTGAAGGATACTGAATGAGAAATATTACTTAGCGTTAGTTTGAAGCTTAATCTATAGATAACGCGTTTTCGCAAATAGTGGGCGGGATAATATATTATATATATATAACGTTCGCATAGTCTACATTCATGAATGAAAGATGTATTAGCTTATAGTAGGTATAGAGGACTGGGATGCTTCCCAGCTAACTGTCCTAGACCCGTGCACCCCAATTATTATCGTCATAATGCCTCATGTTTTAGTTGCAACATGACAACAGTATTCTTAACGGCATTATTCTTTCTTAGTTGGATAAAATGGTACCAGGGTACCAGATGGTTCCAGAATGCTATCCTTACATCTCTTATCTACACATTAAACAAGTAAGGAGGAGAGGAGGAGAATTCATATCAACCGGGCGGGCAGTTATAAATCAACCATCTGAATGGATGCATGAAGTAATATTTAACATTTATTTTCGAGCCTACTCCGAATAAACTACGACAGAGCGATGGAGAGAAAATAGTTGGACACACTTAACTTAAGCCTTTTGCCAATTATCATCATAATCTGCCTACCCCGTTTTCAGTTTATATCGGTCTCGGTATATAAAGATAGGTACTAACAATAAATAAGAAAGACAAATCTGATATAAAAACTTTATTCTATTGAAACCAACCTATTCTCGTAACGAAATCAATCTGTATGTGCGGTCAAGAAATGTTTTTCTTTTTCTTTCTTTCTATTCAATATCGTATTGTTTGATGAAATACGAGTAATATTTTGCCATCTGTAATTTGACCTTGAATCCAAGTAAAAAGATTAATTCCTACTACGCCTACAATGAAAACTTAAGCGACTTCATTTATATAAATACGAACGAAATAAAGTTGGTATACTTTCAACCACGGTTAATTTTTGTTTCGCAATTACCAACATCGCTGATTGTTTTCTTCATTCTTCATAGCCTGACATGCAATTGACAGTACTTCAAGGAAAATTAATTAAAACTATGCAGCTGTGGCCGGGTGTAAAAGTTTTATAGAAGAGCAAAAATAATACCCAAGGGAAATTCTACAAGATCCTCTGCGCGACTAAACACCCTAGCTGAAGGCTAGATTTTCTAAATTTATTCTAGACGTGGTAGAGGGTGATATTAATAAAATACCAAATGCTGGTTTATAGGTATGTAGTTTTTCATAAAATGTCCGGTAAATTAAATAGTAACTAAGAAGCTTACCACTTTGCCGTAAGTACAATGAAACTATTTTCCTTTATCATCATTACATGATGGAGACTGTGTAGTATAATTAATGCGATTAGTTACACATGTATGTAATTTATTGAAAAATAGCTTTACAATAATGCGGTAAAAATTTGAGTAGTTTATGCGTAGTCCAAAATTGAATAGAAAAAACAATAGAATATCGCGGGTCAACGCAGCGTCAGTGGGCTCGCTGCTTATTGGGCGTCTTGCTGCTGATGGCGTGATAGGCAGCCAATAGGGAAGCACTGACGAAGTGGTGTCATGATGACGTGCCCTAATTAGGGTTTGCAATTCTCAACACAGAAATTTATTAAGACATTAATTTAATCTTCATAACTCGTTTCTTTTCCCGCAAGCCTTGAGAACTTTGACTCACTATATTCTCCCTCCATTACGACGGCTTGTGTCCTACATAGAACACGCCTTTTCCCCGTAAGGAGCAGGCAGAGGTGTTAACACTAACATTTCGTAAGCTTATTTCAGGTTCCATGTATTAGGGAGCGAGCCTATCGCCTGGTGACGATGATGACATCGTGGCATATTGCATTGCAACAATAGACGAGCAAAACACGTCGAGCGAGACTCCATTGTTGCATATCACCGCTACGTTGCGCATTTCACACATAAACGGGGCTGAAACATTACAGACACTGGTAGCGGTATTGGACCACTGATATGCACCGGCAATAATGTTCCGCTTAAATTAGAATATTTCCTTGAGCTCTTCGTCGCACGAGCGCCAATTGAAATGGGTGAAAGAAGTAAAGTAAACTTTATTTAAGAAATACCAAGCTAAAAATTCGGATGGAAATTGCTCACTAAGGTAGGTATGTAACTTTACTGAGACCCAGCGAACAACCGTACCTAGTTTGAATAAGCGCCAGAAAAGGAATTAGGCCTAAACCTTAGTATTTATTATCATTTGGTAAGTTATTAGCAATAATAAGTCAAGATTAAATAGAGTTTATACAGCTCAAGAAACGTGCAATCTCCGTTCGCTGATTTAGCTTCGCGAAGACGCCACATGTTGCTATTGACATTGGCAGTATGAAAAAGCGTCGCGCTCGCGCCAATGCAACGCGAACTAAGCGTCAGAATCGAGTCTTTTTAGCAGTGTATGCGTCACGAAAACCGCTCTATATATATATATATATATATATATATATATATATAGTGTGGTTTGTTAGACACGTCGCAAGCACATCAAACTATACAACTATACTAAAAGTGTACAACTCTATGGAAATGCGAAAGTTATGCCGCATCATCAACAGATTTTCCTCGGAGGAAGGTGTGTGCTTGGAGACCACAGTCCGAATGTATTTCGTCGGCATGCATTGAGTTCTGCTAGAAACTTTGTTATCGTGTTGCAGTCCTTGTTAATCTTGTTCTGCCTTATCACAACAGTTATAACGTCTAGCATTGATTTGACTTCATTGTTATCCCCAGTTATCGCTGATCAACCATTTCTCGGTTACTCGATACTTTCCTTATGTAGCGCTATGGCGTAGCCGCTACATCTCAAATCGATTGGCAACCTTAACTTGTGTGTCATGCAAGGCAAAGAGAAACAGGTAACGGTGACTGATGAAAGTAGCTTTTTAATCATCCTGTCACAACACTACGTAAAATAAACTAAGGAAGACGTCGATAAAATAGAAACCAAGTGTCACCGTTCATGTGTCTTTTATGAAAAAGGAATAACTGTTTGTAGCCTTGTGATATTAACAGGCAAATATCGATGAAGCCACATTGAAACACCTATCTTGACTCTAAATATAAAAACGTTTATGAATGTTTCTCTAAAGTAATCGATATTTTTTTGTAGATTATTAATTCCGGGCAACGACATTTCACAGAAACTGTCGAAGTTATTCGGTTCAAAAGGTCTTTTATTTAGAAATTGGTGTGAACTCTATTAGGGAGCTTATTTTCTTATGTGAGTATTGAAATGAAATTTCTGATTGCTCACTCGAGCTCCCACTAATTAATAAAGAGTGTTCATCTTTTGTGAGTAATAATTCTCTAACTGTGCATTCTATTTCATCTATTTTATTGACAGAGTAACGATGAAAGCACTTAATTATTCCAATATATAACGTAAATCACCATTATTATGAGGAGCTCAATGGCGCAGTGACTTTGCTCTCTTGGCCACCGTCGCGTAAACTAAACAATGTTAGTTTGACTGAGAGACTAAAAATATAATTATCTCCAGTTGCTCCGTGCTTAGGAAGGCACATTAACCTTTATAATGTGCCGCACGCCGATTTCCATATAACTTTATGTTCATATCCAGATTCGCGTTACGCCGATAAGCGTAAATCGTAAAACAAAAATACAATTTTTTTTACTTTAACTACTATCCTGACTCGTAAAAATATTTTTATGCTTCTTAATTACAGAGAAAAAAAATAAAATGTATAAAATGTGCTATCTCGTCACAACTACCCATTTGCTTCCTACTATGTCAGAACTAAAAATTTTACTTGGAAATTAGTCTAACATTCAAAATAAAATCTGTTTTTATTTTTATAAAACGAAACGTAGATAGACAAATTATCTAATTTCATACAACTTCATAATAAAAGTAAGTAAAAAATATGAAAGTTGTCGATTACTCAAAAACTCATTTTCGGTGGGTTAAATAAACCGTTGGTCCTGGCTGTGTATCTACAATCGTTATACCTAGCCACCAATTCTCATCAAAAAATCTCTATAATTGAATCTATGTAATTTAAGATTTTTAGATAAGTGAAAAGCTGTTGGTATTTCCATTTATTCTGCAGAGAAAATAAATAGTCTCTATATTTTCTAAACCTAATTTTGCCGAGTGCATTCCAGCGGGTGTCCATGTCCCTGCTCCCATATATCGAACTAACGATGGGGCGAGGATTCCATTTATCACGGTGTTTCACTTCGTGGAATAAATTATTTAAATGACTCCTTTAATCACATTCTTCACTTCCGCAAAATAGGAAAAAAGAAAACGACACAGAGGTCAGCCCAAATAGTCCGTCTAAAATTGTTCACTGTATCTCATTCGTACTACGGAAGGTGCCTTCCGATACTGGATCAGATTTGACGTCCTTAGTCCTTACGATAACAGCCGTGTCAGACATGTAGGAAACTTCTGTCTTTACTCTACTATAATCCGTCATCTAACATATTATAGTGTTTAAGCCAGATAATGGGTGTGAGTGTAAGAAATATTTTTATGTCATACAATCCTAATTATCGTTAGATCATGAGAGATGGATTGTGAGAAAGGGGTACCTGCCAAGCTAAAGTATGATAGACAAGATGTGCGCACCCTACTTGCAGATAGGTAAGGACAGTGAGAAAAAAACCATTGTATGTCACACATGACCATAAAGTAGACTATTCCGCCCGCTACACGTACGGAAAATCCCACTTCCTGGTCAGGGGGTGACATAAAACCATGCTTACCTCGGGCGATAAAAAGAAAGCCGCTGATCACATATTTATCTTGATCCCTCTCCATCGCATATTAGGCTCGGACGTCAAATACTTACGATCAGGCACATTCTTTGTTTTATCGCCCTTGGTATATAATCTACTATTGTACATGTTTACTTCTATGAGAAACTACCTTTGTGAGTTTTTGGTATGAAGTCGAAAGTCCTATCTTTAGATCTGAGATTTATTCCAGAGCCGTCCACCCACACGTAGCTCGCAAGTATCGCGTCACAGGGCACTTCTAGGTCTTCGTATTTTCGCATGGCTGCTTTATTTAAGGCTATCGGTGTCGAATTCATGGTTATTCCTGAAACCAACAAATTAAAAGGTCACGCTGAATGTAATTAAAAAAAAAAAGTAATTGACAACTTTATTACATTTGAGCGCTCGTATTGGTAAGTAAAAGTGTGTTCAAACTCCAGTCCGAATAAGTTTTTTGGACTCTGATATGTATATTAATAGCATTTATTAATTTATCTAATTTCTCAATTGATTTTGTACTTGGAAGCAAAAATTCAAATTGAACTATTGTCTTAAAATCACGCCGGCCCGGCTAGCATGATCACCGAAACACGATACGATATAGCCATGCTATGGTCATGCTAGCCGGGCAGATTACATCAAACCTTCATAAATACTTAATAGATTATCCAGCCATAAATTGTTCAAATTCGTATACATTAGTCCATGTATGAGAAATAAATAAGATGTTTTGTTCATAAAAATCACAAACGACTTCAATGCACCGTAGATTTAGAAATAAATCTGAACTAACAATTAATGAATCAATTAACAATGAACTAAATAATAGTACATTATGAACCAAGAACGATAAAACAAAGAATGTCTCAGATCGCAAGTATTTGACACCCGAGCCGAAGGCCAGGGCGATAAATATGCGATCTGAGGCTTTCTTTTTAGCGCCCGAGGTAAGATCATAATTTTATGTCACCCCCTGACCAGGAAGTGGGATTTTCCGTACGCGTAGCGGGCGGAAATTGCCACTTTATGGTCGGGTGTGACATAAAATATATTTTAAAGTTCCAGTTACTAATCGATACGGTAAGTGCAACAAGTGGTAGTTCTGGCTAATCGACTAAATCAATCATCATTAAATAAGATAGCTTTGCGAACCTCCTGGCTTATACGATGGCAGTTCACACATAATTTACCATACAAATCAAAATTAGATCTGTAAAAAGAGAGATAGGATTAGAATTCATTACATTCATGAATATACATATTAAGTATTTAATAAAGCGTCACTTATTATTCGTGAAACTTAAAAAAACCATACCTAATCTTTTATTTTATGTGGGTATAAAATTTATTTAAAATTAATTGACATTTTAAATGTAAAATTTTATAAATAGGTAGGTCGGTGACATAAAATTCTAGCCATCGCGTTTTATAATGGTAACTGAGCAAAGAGAATACAATACTACGTGTAACTGAGGATAGATGTACCAAAGAGTACAATTGTACCTACATGAAGGTGAAATATTGGCTAATAACTGGTGAAATATTGATTAATATAGGTTTAGGTAAGCCAGTCATTCGTAATAAATTATATTTTAGTAAGACGCTTTTTCTGTGTGACTATGGAAACTGTAATCTGAGAATTTTAATAACGATAAATCGATAAAGGACATCCTCAATTTTGGCCCAAAATCAAAAGTGCCGGCCAATAAAAAAGGGGTATATTCTGACAGAACTCGTCAGCCTTAGCATTTGTTAATATGGCACTAAAGCTGTAGCACCAATATTAGTTTAGAGTGCTTGTTATACAGGAGGAAAGTTGAGATGGGGTATTAAGGGCAGTTACCATATCGGCTCGGCTCGTATTTTCGGGTCTTGTCACTGACCTCCTCTATAATAAACTACGCTACTCTAAAATATAGTACGCATGGGTCTAGTGCTCAATTACATGTCCATTCCCGTAGTATTATTGTCCTCTATGGTCCATGGTTTTCTGTATATACATTTTACTCTTTGGTCTCATACATAGAGGACAATAATACTACGGATATAGAGAGCCCGCTCGCCGATTTTTTTTGCTAACCGCTAATGTCAATTCATTTCACACTAGCGCTATCTACAAATTCCATCCGACCTTTGAGTGGGTGTCAATGTGTGCGTGAGCTTATACATATTTACCCACACATAAACGTGTTCATTTAATTTAATATTACGTATTAGTTTATTGCAAGCTCCTTATAAATCGGTAACTGTTAGAATTTTAAACAGTTACGGACAATAAAGAGTTACATTAAACATCAATACAAATATAAACATCGACATTGGTTACAAATACGCAATATTAAACTAAATAAACACATGTAACTATTTCTATTCATCCTAAAATAAACGCTTTCCAACATGGGTTCATATCATAAAATAAAAATCAAATGTATTTGTTACAATTTATATTGTAAATGGTAAAATATACATAAATAATAAAAATTATGGACATATGCCATGAAAGTAATTAGGTCAGTTAAATGTATTAAAAAGTAAAAGACGGCAATAATAAAATTCAATTAAGGAGACAAGGGCTTCTGTAAAAAAAATATAAAAACAATCAGGGTTCAAAAATTATTAGGGACAACATTAAATTAGGGATATTACTTTTAAACCCAAACATATGGGCTTGATGCAATGTTCACAAGAAATATAAACCAGGACCCACTTAAAAACTTTTTCGGTAATATAAGAAGTTATCGCGAGAGAAATATGGCACCTAATACAATATCGTTTAAAGGTGTCTATAACTCTTTACTACTTAATAATTTTGACTCGCCCCATTCCCTTCACGCAAATTGCGATATACTTCTTATATTACCCCGACAATGAGGTACCACAAAGTCCTCGTGGTTCAAACACAGAGGAAATGTGGTGCCTTTTAATCAATTACATTCTGATGTAGTTAATGCAGGTCAGGGTAATTATGTAATCCTAGGAAAATATATGAAAAAAATAAGTAAGAGTTGTAAAAAATGTAAAGTAGTTATACGGTGATCTTGGAACAGATACATAGTGTGTCTAGATTGGCCGAGCGGTCAGGCACCTGCCTGGAAATCCAGTGGACGCGGGTTCGATTCCCGCATCAAGACCATAATTTTTCTAAATTCTTTTTCTAATCACCAAAATCTTTCTACATAGATACATAGTAATTAAATATAAAGGTAAAAAAATACAAAGCCAATTGCAAAAGTTTGCAATACAATCCAAAAGCTTAGAAAACGGTTGACAAACAAAAAATTCTAGAGAAAAAAAATATAGTTCCCAATACAAAATATTGTAGCGAAATTTTTAAAAATCATGTCCTAAAAATGTGGAAAAATTAAATTAAATTAATTCGTATTTTGATTATAATTTAAGCATTAATAATTTTTCAAAAAATTTGTGATTAGGAAAAGTTCATAAAATTGTACTCTTGATGCGGAAATCGAACCCACGTCCTCTGCGACCTCCCTTTTATTTGTATAAAACACAAAATAAATTATAAATCTACTTCGAAAACACAACTATAAACATTTTCATTTGCAACTGGTGACAAGCAATTAATTTGTGTTAATTTATTGAACAAAATATTTTAACTCATTTTTGCAGTACAGGAAAGGGTCACAATAGCGTTATAGTAATGTAGTAGTATATCAGTAAATACAAAGCTCGGTGATTATCACTTTCATATGCTAAAATAAGTTAGCGTATAGTCCTACAGATAATCTTGATTCACAAAGTTGTGAGTTTTTTTTTGCGTGATCTGGTCATTTCTGCTTGCAAAGTTGTAATCTGCCTTCGGAGAGTATGCAGCAAAAGCGACGACAATTGTTGTTGACCTGTTGTCTCTGCAAAAAAAAAAATTCTATGAATTTACGCACTTGATGATAATTCTTGGCACGAGTATGGATATTAAATGCAGTAATATTTCCAATCAACTTTTGAGGTGTTGGTGTGAATCATTACCGGCGGGTCCCTATATTCTATCTATAGTCAAAAGTAAGCTTACTAAAGTTTAGTTGCCTAGCTTGTTTTTGTTATATTCCAATAAATAACAGAAGTTGCTAAGCAACTAAGCCACAGTACGTCTATTTTCAACTGTAAATAGAATATTAGGACCCGCCGTAAGTTAGTTAATAATTATTTAACTGTTTATTACAAACGAGTAGGAGTAAAGCATTGTACGCGATAGCCAAGTCGTTCTTTATGTTTAAACAATCTAAAGACACCTCCTATACTAAGTAAAATAACCGTACTGATAAACGATATGATTGATTTCCAGATTAATAACATGTACCTCAAGATCATAATTTTTCGAAATTCTTTTTCTAAAATCTAATAATATGTACCTGTTTACATTACCCAGAAGTAAGAGGTTGACTTTGTTTAGGCATAAGCGATACTTCTTGTATAGGGACTTTCTCCATAATATCTGAAATAAATGTATTAATGTATAAATAATAAAAAGGTGCTTGGCAAATTGAATAGGGTCCGTCATGCATGTTTTGACAAAAATATTTCAATACAAATCACAGACAGTACCAACAATATTAGTGTGAAGTAGGGGTCACATAGGATAGGACATACAACGTTTTTCTTTACCTATTATGTTATGCAGTGAAGTAGATGATTGAATAGGTCCAGGTATTTCAGAAATTTCTGCTGACGAAACATTAACCGTAGAATCTGAAATAATTAAATATTATATTATTAATCTTAGTCTTAAAATAAATGAATTTAATTTATTGATAAAAGTTGCTAGAAACTCTTACTTCTATCAAGATGTAGCGACGGTATTTCTTGATAATTTAAACTATTGTTACGGTTCCAATCTGTGGTAGTGAAATGAATATCACTTATGAACTTCTTTCTATAAAATTCATAATCAGCATCACTCTCCAATTTCCTCCAACCACGTGTACCCAAGCCTTGAAACATTGTGGGTTCTTCTTTGGATTAGGTAACTGATGGTATGAGGTTCCTAAAAAAAGTAATTTGAATGTGCTATTTCATGATCCAAAAATTTTTATGAAAGGTAATGAAATTTAAGACCAAAATTATATGATGACTTGGATAAAGGTAGACTGTAATTTGCGATTAAGAATTTTAGATGTTAGGGTCTTGTTTTCAAGGCTGAGATAAGGATGTTTGGCAATAGGCTCGCCACCTATTACATGGGACTTAACATAATTTGCGAAACGTGGGTGCTAGTTCACCTCTGCCTACCCCTTCGGGGGAATAGGCGTGATTTATGTATGTATAAGGATGTTTTAAATTAAGATTATTACACCTTGCCATCCGCTGCGGCAGAGAAAAATCACATCAACCTACAAAGGGTTTAAACAGGTCATAGAAGGCAACTAAATGATATTGATCACCTTATACTCAGTCGACCAATCCACATTGTGCAATCTTAGTGGACTATTGCCTAAACTGTTGTTGGTGTTGGCACATAATTGAAGATTTAATGATAAATATACTTACTAAAATCCATTTGACATCCTAATACTCAACGCACGCAATTTTCTAAAAATGTGTTCACTTCACAGCAGAGGAGTAAAAACTCAATCAGACGCAATCAGCTCAACACTTTCACGAAAAATTAAACAAAAACTGGGAAAAGCACGGAAACTCACGAGATACAATTAATTTTAAAGTTTTGAACTCGACAAACAACTGACATTTTTGGGCTGTCATTCATGGTCACAGACAGAACAGTCGAGAAGTTCGCGAACCATGAAGGTTCTGTCTAAAGAGGATAGTATACCCGTAGTCTAGTATCCTCTTTGGACAGGACAGAACACATAATATACCTTCATGGTTCTCGAACTTCTCGATTCGTGGCGCCATCTAGTTAAAAAAATGTTACTTAATTTGTGATCAAGCTCGGAAATTTTATGTAGATGTCTCATTTTACAAAAAATATCCGTAAAATATTCTTAGTTCTAAGTGTCCACCCCCTGGTCTCATATCTGTGCCTCGTGTCATTACTTAACCTATACAGTTTTGACTTTTTCAATATTTTTAGTTTATTTTATTTACAATTTAGAATGAATAAATTAAACTCAACATGATTTTAAAATCCTTAGCCATATTTGTTGTTTTAGCTACTCAAGTTACTGTGTATACGACACCTAACATTAATAACAATAAAAATGAAGTTCCGAGAGAAAGTCTCCAAAATTATTGGACTATAGAAAATACAAATGGTTCCAGGTATACTGCTGTAGTAAGTAATAATCGTGTGCCTGCAAGGAAATGGCAAGTAGGCAGAGTAAGCAGGAAACATTATGAAATAGTGAATATGCTTTGGAGAAAAACAAAATTATTTGATGATTTAGAATCAACAACAAAAAGTATTTTTTTACATGAAAGCACACAAACATTGACGTCAAAAACACCATATAAAATATTCTCTTCCCTGTCATCAAAATATCACCTATCTACCCCGAGCTACATAGAATTCTATTATCTCGATGATAATGACGATCGCTTTAAAAGAACAGACTCCTTAAGTGGGCAAAAGCATGTTAATAATGTAAGTGACCAGAATATACTTCGTATAAATAGCCTGAATCCAGTTCTGTCATTCCGCATAAACGACAAAACAACAAACACCAAGATGAGAACTTCTGTGACACGACAGTCTACAGAAAAAAGACCCGAGAAATCTAACAGACGTGGAAAATCTTATCGTCAAAGCCATCCACTTTATGATTTCTTATTAAGTCAACTTGAAAGTAAAGTAGCTAATAAAAGAAAATTTAAACCTCTTTCGAGCAAGAACAGAGCACTGGAGAATAATTCTGAGAGATATGTTAATCATGATACTTGCCCTAGCACAGTGCATACAGCCGTATCTAATTCATCTTTAGATGATTCGAACACTGAGAATAATCATTCTTCTTCGAAAACAACACCTTATGACAAAATCAAATTCTTCGAAATACACGACAAAGCCACATATGACCCTAGACATGTAAATCAATACGAAGTGTTATTTGATCACAATTTGTTTGATCCCAGCAATAGAGTGAAGGAAGACTATGTTTATAGAAATCAAAGGATCCAATTAGAAGACATCAATAAGAACTTAGGTCACCATGATGGACTCAATCAAAAGTTTGTTAAAAAGCACGTCGATGAAGTATTTACCAATGATATAGTTAATAATAAGACTCTGAACAAGCACAAACTTAAGACTTTATTTCATCAGAATAAGACGAATCATAGCAATGGCATTGAACAATATCTTCACAAACATAATTTTTTTAACCAGCATAATGCTATGAATATTTCAAGAATAATACGAAACTCCAGCAAATTGGCCTCTTGGTCCGATTATCCATTTGCAGCTATTTACGTTTACGAAACATCACAAGTGCGTTCTATGTGTTTAATTAGAGCAACCCTTCTTATTTAGTTATCCTTATGAAACCCGTAAAAATCAAAGGACTGTGATTCTTATATTAACAAAACGCACGCAATGATGCTAAGGGTTAAAACAGCCATGAGTAATGGCCAGCAGTGTTCCTCTAAAGACCACCTAGCAATGTACTGCGATTTCCGTACCAGATAAATGGCAATAGGCTCGCCATCTATTACTACATGGGACCTAACCCAATTGGCGAAACGTAGGTGTTAATTCACCTCTACCTACCCCTTCAGGGATATTGGCGTGATTAAGTATGTATGTACATACGCAGTGATGGTTGTTTTAACTAAAGACTTTGAGGGTGGCCGTTTTAAAGACGCCTATCATGGCGTGCATTATCACAAACGTATAGTAAATATCCCATCAGGTAACCACAATAATTATGTCAAATATTCTCAAACTATTCTGGATGCTTCACTTCGAATAAGTGAACACAATATTATCATCTACATCATCACCAGTCCTTTTAAGGTCCCTACTATTGGGGCACGGGCCTTCCATATGGACGGAAGAATACAGGGAGATTGGGCCACAACCCACCACGCTGGCTCATTGCGGGTTGGTGGGTCGAACACAATATCTTTTTTTTCTATTATTTTTTTCCACAGATACATTGCGATTCAGCTGCTCTCAGTCCCCACTGGTTGATCGCCGCAGGGTCCTGTCTATCTCGGTTCCATGGTAAAGATACGATGACAGGTCGATCAGCGTATGTGGTGTATTGCAGTGAGAACTGGTGGGAACCGCAACGGGTGTCCTATGTGAAATACAGTATTGTTCATCCACGCTACCATCCGAAGGATAAGATAAGAAGAAATGTCTATAATCTCGGTAAAATATAATGAATTTAATAAAAAGTGAAATATGTTATTGATTGTTATGTAAACATACAGAGGAACTCTCATGTCAGAGGTCTCCCCTCTGAGATGAGACCTGTATACACATATCGAAATTGAAGTGCCATTCTATCTTATTGGGTACTAGTGATCGCCCGCGGCTTCGCTCACGTTAATGTCGATTACATTATATAGTCTATAGCCTTCCTCGATAAATGGACTATCCAACACAAAAATAACTTTTCAATTTGAATCAGTAGTTCCTGAGATTAGCGTGCTTAACCAACTAACCAAACAAAAAACTCTCCAGATTTATTATATTAGTATAGATATGAAAATAGTTTTATATACCACAATAATTAACCTTACTTAATAATTAGCTTTATTTGAATGCATTTTTTATATGCTAAAAATATATTATCACAACTCCAAAATTCTCAAATAAAAATATTATATATTTAACAGGACTTATCCAAGTAGTTGGTTCTATGTCTTCGTGCTTTGGTTGGGCACCAATCTCTCTGATGTCTCACGACTTCGTGGCTGATGTGGGCGGGTCTACGGCAATCACCGTTGGATGGGGATTGGACAGGTGACTAAAATCTGAAAAACTGATGTTATTACCAACCGTTGTTACCATTGCTTTTTTTGCAGTTGCCTGACATTTTGTGTTATGTTACGATAAATAACAGAATTTACTAAGCAACTAAGCTGTAGTACGTCTATTTCAACTGTTAATAGAATATGGAGATCTGTCGTTAATTTACTTTTAGATAGTAATTCCTAATATTTTACAATAAAAATTAATATACCACCAAAAATAATTAAAGCACATATAAAATTCATAATCATGCTTTAGTTGCGTAACAGAGGGTGTTATCATGAAGAGATTTAGAAGACATTTCTTTGATGACCTTTGGTAAATTACGATTACATGTCTACAATAAACCTAATCTTCTATTAGGTTCTAAGTTAATAAACAGAATATCACACGTGTGACATTGGGCCTGATTCTAATTACACTTGTAAATTAATTCTGGGCCTTTACCCTCACAGTATTGATGGAGACATAGATTTGTACCTACATTAGTCAGTCGATAGCACGTCATGTATTTAATCGCCCACTAAATATATTGGATATTTTCAATAAAATACAAAGGTAGGTAATCATTTACCGTTTTTTTTTTGGTGTTACATTTATTCTTTTTTAAGTAATTACGACGTAATTCTATTCACAATGCTCAGTAATGAACAGGTAAGGTTTAAATAATAGCAGCTTTTATGAATTAAGTTTTTTGTTTTATGATTTGGAGTTCATTATCAAATTAGTTTGTTGATCGTTTTCGACTGATTATGACCAATTATCAATTACAAAATACGTTATAAAAAATAAACGGAACATTACTAAGTTTAGTCATGACTTAAAGCGACTATAGGGAATGAATATTCAACCTTTTGTGATATGGATTGCCTACGAAACTTTTACAGTTTCTGAAAGCTCGTTGTGTAGCTTACAGAATATGAACTCTACGGCAAAAATCTAAAAAGCCTGATTCACTTTTCAGATAGATCTGGAGACTTATTTTGGAAATCGAAAATGTTTCTGTAGTAACAAAATATTTGTCATAAATATTTACAGTTTCTGTCGCTAATAATTTATAAGTCATATAAGTTTTACTTTCTTTTAGATACGATATGCAGTATGCTTTGTCAGAGCTACCTAAAAAGCAATTGTCAGTGTACGAGAGTATAATATTTTCTAATTCGTGTCCTGGAAATATCGGTTACAGGTACAGTATTACCATATTATTATGTAGGTAATAATATTTCAATATCGTAGATAGTAGCAAGTAAAATGAAGTGATCTCTGCTTACCCCTGTGGGGGAAAGGCGTGACGCATGTATCTATGTATTTTAATTTGTAAGTTCAACGACTCGTTTATATTCTAAGTACCTGCTCATCTGCTCAATAATAGAAACTTCATTCATTCGCAAACTGTAATTTATGCTGCGAACAAAAACATACGCTCGTTTTATTTTCATTAAATTTTTAATAGAACATACTGTTTTGTTGATAGCAAAATGAAGTCTAAGAACGGAGATGCAACCAAAAATATCTATTGTTTACTCTTACCTGATTACTACGGCGAAGAAAACGATCCGGTTCATGGAAGTATGCTATTAGCTGGGGGGAAATTAATAGCTTTGTACAAGGAGGTATTTATTACATGTTAGCGCTCGCTGACACTTTAGTAGACATAACAGATGTTTTACTGTACGCTATCCACACGTAAAACTAAATTAAGCGTTAATCTAACTGCAGTTACAGTTTTCTTTCTCTACCGTTCTTAAATTTAAATTTTCTCACTTTTCTGCGTACGAGAGTCGCGGTCAGGAAATCAAGTCGTAGCTGATAAATAAACAAACAATTTCGTGATGCGTTCAAAAGTTGAATATTTATGCTTAACGGCCTCTCTTTAGGGATTCCTAGAGAAATGCGAAAACCGACTTGATTTGGGCAGTAAAAGCCACCTCTAAAAACGTCATATGCACCGGCGCTATACGGTGCGTATGTAGCATCCCGCTTCTTCAACGATCATAACAATGCTTAGACCATTTTATGAAATCAGTGCGGAACTAAACAATCAGCTTTATTTCAAAAACTGAATAAAGTATAATTCCACCACGCTGTTTGCACCTCGCTGGAATGCGCGCCGCCCGCTTTCCCGCTTACCTTCCCGCGATGCAAAGTAAAATGTAAAAAACACTTGTTTACTTTTTTAAAGTCACAGCCAATTCATTTTTGCAGACCAACTTAAGCGTGAGCGTGACGTAATCGCCGCAGCGTGCAACCTTAGCTTGGTTAATTTGTATATTAGCTTGACGTTCGCAATTATGTCCCTAAAGGGATCTATGACTAACGCTGTTACCCACTGTCCCTCGTAGACACTCGAAGGTAGGGGGGTGTTTAGTGAATAGTGGAGGAACGCCTGTACCTGAGCTCCACATATCCCTCGAAGCACTGTCCTTGATGCTGGGATGGGATGCGTAAATGCATCTGACCCCCTGGACAAAAAAGGGGTGATGAATCAATATTGCTTGCCAAATTGTTCATCTAAGGAGGATGGGATATTTGTAAATTTTCAAAATCATTAATAACCAAGAATTTAAGTTGTGGTTTTAATTTAATTTAATCTTTAGGTGGCATGCCCTCTTTAGGTGCCCCCTTCCCCTATTGCGTGCTCAGTATAGAAGGAAAATTTGCTTTTTGAAAATATCTTTGCCTTTTAAACACGAACACATCGTGGAAATAACTAGATTCTCGTTGCATTGCACAATTAATTGAATTTTCCATTGAGCTCTCGACGCTGAGTTTGCAGATCGCGTCAGCAATCTTAAATAGAACTAGGAATATAGAAATTTCAGACTAAGCCGTTTTCGTACTAACATTAAGCCGCTTACTTTTTAAATATTGAAATAGTGAATATTATATTTTATTATCATGTTTTTACAATTCTTCTTCCTACCTCAAAAACATGTTGTTAGGCTGAAGTTCACCAACACAAAACTAGCGATTAAAAGATAACCGTCAGTTTTTGACAGTTCTTCCATACGGTAAAACGTCAAAACTGACGGTAAAATATTAATAGCCTGTTTGTGTTGGTGAATACCAGCCTAAGGCTCGATTTCACCAACACGCAAAACAAGCGATTAAAACTTGACAGTCAGTTTTTGACAGTTCTTCCATACAATAAAATGTCAAAACCGACGTTTTAATAATGATCGCCTATTTAAGTGTTGGTGAACTTTAGCCTAAGGCTCGATGTCATACGTAACATGAATTAAACACCCACTTTGCGCCAATTAAGTTAGGTCTTATGTAATAGGTGGCCTATTGCCATTTTCGGGCAATAATTTAATAAATTACAAAATTTTGTTTTAAAGGAACAGAGGCGTGCTTTTGGAGTGCAGTCAGCTCAGTATACGAGCATCTGGAGGCTAGTCCCGTGGATTCACGACATAGCGAAGGAGCCCGAAGACGATTTGTTTACATTTGATATTTAATTTTTTCGTTTATTTTTTAGTTTTTTTTTTGTCTTTTCATGTTTTTCGTATATATATTTTTAGAAGCAATGCAAACTTTTATTTTATGTTTATATTTATTGTTGATGTTTGTATTCTTACACCTCACCTGAGGTGATTTTAATGCTTAAATTAATACTTTCGACTACACTCTCAAACAGACTTAATTGCTTTTTCAAGCTTTCGGAAATATTTTATTAACATTAATTTTGATAATATTTTTAATATTATGGGGTCTTACCTTTCACATAACCATGTAAATTAAACAAGTGTATTCATTAGAGAGACTTTATTTCACTTAACACTTTAATTTGGTAGTTATTAATGAAAAAAAAATAATACAAAAATAATTAGAATGGTGAAAATATTGCATAACAATTATGTTCCGATGCGGGAATCGAGCCCACGTCCAGCTTAATCTGTGTGACTACCTATACCACTCAGCCAATCAAGAAACATGATGACATAACTTTTTGAAATCTTTACAATCTTGTTTATAAAACAATGGATTAATATGTAAATACTACACGAACACATTAGTTACGACAGCTGATTTTAACGGCGGATTTTTATTACATAAATTTCTTACAACATAAGCCGTTTTCCATATACAGGTATCAGTTAAATTGTTAAATGAAAGTTATTCATTCCAATCAATTTATTTCAGCACATTTCTATAAAAAATATCCGAGACTATCAAAATAATAATGATATTGATACAAATATTATGGTGGTTAGAAAAAGAATTTCGAAAAATTATGGTCTTGATGCGGGAATCGAACCCGCGTCCGTTGCTATCCGGGCAGGTGCCTGACCGCTCGGCCAACCAAGTCATTAATTAACTTGCCGAAATTCTTTTACCCTTCCCCTTACCCTTCACCTTTTACACACTTCACGATGTAAGCCAACGTATACCCTCGCAATGTAGAAATAAATTTCAAACATTCCAAAGCAGATATTTTTACAAATACCGTGCGTTCAGTTAAGCTTGAGTTTGCTTTATAAAACTATTCGATTTTGATTTCAATATTCTAAAAATGTTAGAAAAATTACAAGTACAAAGATTATGGTGGTTAAAAAAAGAATTTCGAAAAATTATGGTCTTGATGTGGGAATCGAACCCGCGTTCGAAATTCTTTTTCTAACCACCATAATCTTTGAACTAATGAAAAATAAGTAATTAACATTTATATAATGTTGAAATCAAAATCGAATAATGATATTGATGTTCGAAACGTGCATTATTATTTGTGATATTTTGTAATAAATATCACAAATAATTATGCACGTTTAAAACTTATGTCGTTTTCTACATAACATGTTACAATCAGCCCCTTTAAGCACGTGGCCAATCTATACGGACGAATAGAATACAAAATTAAATGTAAATATTTGTCAACTACTCTTACATTTGATACGATGGACGCCGTGTTGTTTACCGTGTAATACGTCACTTTCAAACATTTCTATTCTACTCGTTTGAATAGATTGGCCACTTGTCTAGAGGGGAGGTCAACTTATTTGACCATATCATTGCTAGACTCTTTAAAAAATTAAATTTGTAATACAACAGAAAGATTTTGGTGGTTAGAAAAAGAATTTCGAAAAATTATGGTCTTGATGCGGGAATTGAACCCGCGTCCGCTGCTATCCGGGCAGGTGCCTGACCTTCTTTTTCTAACCACCAAAATCTTTCTACTTATTTTCCTAACATTTAAATAACGTTGAAATTAAAATCAAATAGTTTATAAATCAAACCCAAGCTTAATCGAACGCACGGTATTTGTAAAAATATCTGCTTTGGAATGTTTGAAATGTATTTCTACATTGCGAGGGTACCCGTTGGCTTACAACGTGAAGTGTAAAGGTTAGAAGAGTTTCGGAAAGTTAATTAGTGTCTTGATTGGCCGAGCAGTCAGACACCTGCCCTGATAGCAGCGGACGCGGGTTCGATTCCCGCATCAAGAACATAATATTTCTAAATTATCTTTCTAGTCACTCAAATTAAAATCCTTTATAATAAAGCATGATTTATAGTATATTACTTATGTATTAATGGTAATCATTCTTTTACATTACACGGGAACATAATTTCAACAACTTTATCTATTTAATACAGGTACCAGAAAAGCAAAGAAAGTAACGAATGTACATGGTTACTCTAACCACATATTAACGGTTCTCAGGTAGAAAGTTAGACCTTTTTATCGCATCGAAGTAGCTAAACATTTATGGCACATCTGGGAGAGAGCGATTTGTTTTGTCTGAAAAGTTTAACAAGGAAAACTCATAGGGCAGGGGAAAATGTAAAAGTCGTAGGTATACATAGAATGTGACTCTCTTGGGATCACAATACATTGTATTCAGCGTTATTATACATACTAATACGTAGGATTTTTAATACAATTGTAAACATTTATGGGTATCAGCCCTTTAATGTCCCCACTGCTGGAGCACGGGCCTTCCCTATGGATGCAAGAATATAGGGAGATTAAAGGGCTGGTGATAGGTATACGAAGAAGAAAATTGAAGCCCTGTGGTTGGCTGTGACTGGAACAAGAATTCGAGTGTTGCGATTTTATACACGGTCAAGGAACGTTTAGCGTGCCGCTGTCGGTGAGGTAATCCGGCTGGTGAGCGACTAAATCAGGTTGCTATGGGAGTGCAAAAAACAACGAGCGGTCTCCAGATATGAATCTTCAGGAAACGACAAAGACAAAGTCAAGGTTGCTATTCTTTACTAAAAGCTAAAAGAAGAAGAAGCCTGTTGTAACCTTTATGGCACCACCATGGCTTGAACCACACGGTGTGTGGTTCAAGCTGTCATGACTACAGCAGTTGCATACAAAATCCTATTAAATAGAGCAACTACATAATAATTTAGATCAAGACAGTTATTAAATAATTTAACTGTAATCTGTCGACCTATTTTTAAATGATACGTTACAATATTATGTATTTAAGTCTGTAACATAGGTATTATTAAAAACGTTTGTTTACTAAAAAACCTTATCGTGCCCTAAATTACGCTTAATAAATATTTTGTTTTTATAAGTTACTGCTTGCGCAGCCGACTTGCTGTAGCTAGTATAGTATAAATTAATAACAAATATTATCAATTTTCTTTTTCGGCAAACATTGGTTCGTCTTTGGCCGAATTTCGTGAGGCAAGATACTAGGTGTAACATCTGTGATCAATCGAAATACTTGGTGCTCATGATTTCTCGTATCCAATGGACGTAGCCTGCTGTTCGAGTATAAATTCCATATTTCCCTCGTTTGCCGCAGCCGTCTCCAAAACTAGTGATACCCTGCGAACAATGACACAAGTTTTAATTATTTTCTATTATTAAAAAATATTTTTTAATAATTTCATGTAGAATAAATTTAATGCTTAACTTAAGTATAAATCTGAACATTAGGTAAACATATTAACTGAATGACTTTTAGTAATTATAAAGAATGGAGGAAAAAATACGATATAAATGTGCTTATTAACTTTTGTTAGTGATCTTTTGTTGTAGGCTAATAATAAAAAATCCTTAAACATAGTAAGTACTTTTTAATATACACCGTGAAAGACATTTGTTGAGAGTGACAGATGTTTTTTTTTCGTAATTTTTAATATTGTAGTAAAAGTGCTCATATTGGTTTCATATGGGATTATTTTATTTACCTATCGAACTGTAAGGAATCGCTCGTATTGACTAGGGATTTAATTCTTCCACTATAATTTATAGCTCAATACCTAACTCTGTCCTTAGAGATAAATTTAAATTTATCTCTATGAATCGTTGCACATGATTACTATCGAAAACCCGTAAAATTTCACGGTCTATAAAATTAACAATAATATCAATCGCTTTTAAATACAAAAGAGAATCAAAATTGCATTTATGCGACAGTACATCTTACTGTTATACATGTAGAAACACAATGTTTCTAATATTGATATAGATAGTATTTTTTCTAAATTTATATCCCAGTGTAAAGGGATCAATAGGAAAATCCAACAAAAAAGCCTTACAACATACTGTTACAACGTTTTCGATAAAACATAAACTTCCCGAACCATTTAGAACTCAACTGGGTAAAATGGGTAAATACAATTGTGCGTCGGAGCGTGCCTACTTCCTGGAATCCAATTCCTTGTGTAATTTATTTACGAATAAAATCCGGGTGAGAAGATTTCTAGTCCTATAAAAGAGATTGAACGTATATTTAAAAGAAACAACCCACGATCTGAAAAATATTGGGTACTTCTAAACATTTACAAAAGAGCGTATCTTAATTAGCGCCCTGTTTGATCAAGTGGTATAGGCAGCCGCTCGGATAGTAGAAAATTCTTCTTTGTGAAGTTTCAAAAATCAATTCGATCTGTGCCTCCAATAAACTTTTAACTTACTTTGAAGTAATTATACTCGGATTAGGCCGTGTGGTGACGGCAGAGTAGAATACAATTGTCACCACCCCAAATATCTCCCGTGGGTGTCGTACAAGGCGACTAAGGATAAATCAGTGATGAGGAATGGGCAGCAGCGTTCCTCTTATACCTACCACCTAGCAAAGTACTGCGACTTTTGTGCCCGATAAATGGCAATAGGCTCGCCACCTATTACATGGGACCTAACATAATTGGCGAAACGCGGGTGCTTGTTCACCTCTGCCTACCCCTTCGGGGATATAGGCGTGATTTATGTATGTATGTATGAATATTTGATCAAGTAAACTATAGGTATGACATTATAAATAGTGTTTTGTTTTGTGCATTCAATGCACACTAATTTGAATATAAATATTCAATGGCTAAATGGAAAAGCAGAGTAAAACTACGTATTTCTGAATTGAAATTTTTTTTAATCATTATCATTAGCAAACATACTGTGCCCTTCCATTCATATCGGTCAGACGTTATATTCACTCCCTTTTGATTCATGTCATCCATCACATCGGAAAGGTGCTCGTACTGAATGAATATTAAAATAGAGACGGAACGGACCATGTCGAGAGACCGATGAACGGAGAGAGTGATTGGAATGACAACATTCCAATCCATACAGCTAAAGATTTTGGCTTAGGTTTTACAGCCGGCCGCTTGGCTGACACCACCTTGTTGGTGGTTTATTTATCTCAAGGTACTTATTAGTCTACACCGGTAAATCTCCCTTAGTCAACTTTTATCACACCCATTGGATGAGTCGGGACTCGGGACTAACCAATTTTACTTTTGCTCCCAGGCAGTATGGAAGACAAAATTGTGGCGAGTTGTGGGATTGTATTTGGTGCATAATTTACAATGTACCTGCAATGTCATAACTCGTTGACAATGGTGGGTTTCTCAACAGCCTACTTGCGTGCCGTTCTGCTAGCGGAGCGTTGGGCTCTGGTGCGTTTAGTATCTTCTTGGTAATGAACGCGTCAGGGTCGGCGCTTCGTTGCGGATCGGGGCGTGGGCGGGTTTAAGAGATCTATCATTACAGACTGAGGCATGCTGCGCACTCCTCTATTTTTTTTCTTGGAAACACGGGTTTTCGACGATTCATAAGTGTATTGTAATCATACCAGATATAAATAAATGAATTCTGACTTTGACT
The DNA here is from genome assembly GCA_963931975.1 of Cataclysta lemnata. NCBI lineage: Eukaryota > Metazoa > Arthropoda > Insecta > Lepidoptera > Crambidae > Cataclysta > Cataclysta lemnata. Next base: position 8,295,899 of record OZ008343.1, read on the forward strand.
TTGGAAGGGAATAAAACATAAATTTCGAATATAATTCTACATTTCATTTTAAATATCTATGAGTGTAATTAATGACTTAAATATCAAAACAAGCTCTTTTTCGAAATTTTGGCCACAGGGGCAGGACAGTTGGGTATAAATTACTATTTACAACCGGACTCTAAATAACATTACAAATTTTTATCTTTGTGTTTTATTTTCTCAGTTATAGATAAAATCGTGTATGTAACTGTACAAAAACAGTATTTTAATACTCGCACAATGCTATTTTTTTTTGTTCGCTACGCTTACAACAAAAAGCGGTGCCCGTATTTCTCATTTGGTATAATTGCATAGTTAACTATTATAATGTAAGGATTTTCCCAAAAAAGGTTTGCAGCCTATGGAATATTGGATAGGGATTCCTGTACTAGGAAAATAATTTCCTAAATTATGGTTGCAGCTTCAATAATATGATAATAAAAAATCTAATCACAATTTTGAAAAAAATAGCAAATTTTTAAGTCTTATTTTCACTGATTGAAATGCAAGAAAGATTTCTTTTTTATTTTGCTAAAATGCTTTCCATTTTAGTAGGAATGTTTCTACGTTGGCAGCACTGCTCAATCGTCAGAATTCCGTCGAATAAAAAATCCGAGTATAGGCCATTTAATGAAATTACCCGAATACTTGAAGTAGTGTGTTTATCAAAAGAACATTCAAAATCTATTAGCAAGAGGTATCAAAAGTCAATAGTAACTGTTGACCTTTCATACCTCTTGCAACTAGATAATTTAAAAGATACGACTTTGTTCTTGGGACATGTCGATTTGTCCCTATAAGAATAGAACTCGGGACCTCTTGACAAATAGCCAGCGATCTGCGAAATGATCCTTCTTACCTGTAAATAGTAACGCATATCCTGCTCCCTACACAGTAAGGGCCCTCCGGAGTCGCCTGCGCAAGAGTCCCTCCGGCCACGACCCGCGCACACCATGTCGTCTGTAATAGCGTATTGCCAGTACGAGCGGCGACAAACGCCTTGTTGTATCGTTGACACCTGTAAACGAAGTATTTTATAATAATAATAATTATCTGTTTATGTCTATTTCGACTGCTCCGACTGTACGAAAAATCCCACTTTCTTGTCAGGGGGTAACATAAAACTATGATCATACCTCGGGCGATAAAAAAGAAGCCTCAGATAGCATTATAAACGCCCTCGCCTTCAGTTCGGGCGTCAAAAACGTGCGATCTAATGCATTCTTTGTTTTATCGCTCTTGGTATACAATGTACTATTTTACTTGTGGTGACAGCAAAGAAGAGTACAATTCTAACCACTTTGTTTCTCTCACGCTGTTGTCGCAGGTCAGCATCACAAGTAGTACTTTAGTCCTGTCCTACCAAAGGCAGCGTTTGTTCAGTATTAGGCTTCTTATACACACACGGTTTTTTCGCCATCAACATCTTCGGTTAATTCACCGTGTGTGTCGTCAGTGTTGAATGGATCACTATGGAAGTTTGTAGACGTGCACGCCGGCGCGCCACGGGACGGGGCCGCAAAAACACGTCATGTACGAGCTCCCACGGTTTTTAAACCGTACGGCTAACACACCGTACGGTTGAAAAACCGTGGTGTGTGTACAAGAGCCCTTAATATGGTAGCCAACGCAGTGTACAGCGGCGACTCACTTCGACTACTGATTTAATAAAGTGTTAAGCCTTTAAATATAATTTGAACTAGGTATCATAGCACGGTGTAAGAAATTAGGACGACATGACGTCCAAAACCCAGATTATTCGCTATCAAGCAAAACTACGTTCTATTCTAATTCTGAATTAGCATTACAAGTCAAATTGACGAACGTTTTAGTCTCTTCAAAACTTCTTCCACTCAAATGTTAGATAAGTACCTATGTTTTATATTAAGCTCCAGACTGAAAATGTAAACAAAAGTTACAATGTAATTTGAGAATCTCATTAGGGGTTAATTACATTCATTCGTCTAGCGGGTTCGTGAAAGCAAGACTAGCGGTCAGACAAAGCGACATAATATTATTATGAACCAAAAAGTTGTACCTTGTCAGGTATGTCCCAGCGAAACTTCTTTTATAACATTTGAAAAGAAGAAAAATTATTTTAGTACTTACCTAATAGACATTGATTGTGAATCATCATTAATAAATATTTCCTATAAGTGAAGGTTGCAAAGTGCGCCTAGCGGGTAAGTGCGCCTACCAAAAATGTCTCGACAACTATCTATTGGATACAAATATCATAATAACACACTTTGTGCACCCACTAGGCGCACTTTGCCACCTTTACTTACTAAAGCCATATATAATAATAATATAATAAATATTTTTACATTCACACCTATCATCTAGCCCAAAGTAAGTAGCCTAAGCACTTGTGTTATGGATACTAGATAACGGACATATTTTTAATATAATGATGTATATAAATGTTGAAAATATACTACATAAACATATACACAACCATGACTCGGGAACAAACATTTGTGGTCATCACAAAGTTTGCCCCTACCAGGATTCGAACCCGGGACCTCTTGGCCAATACCCAGCAATCTGAGCATTCGACCAAGGCGGCCGTCAATGTTTCCTGACGTGTTCTGTTCTGATGCGTTAGAACGATATGGATTTATGATGATTCACATTTAGGGCCTGTTTCACAATCGACAAGTAAGTTCTAAGTAGCTTACTTTGCAGATGACAGTTGTAATATGAAAATACTGCTATGCCGTCACCACACGGCTTATTTTTAGGTCTAAAATTTCACTTCTTTTTCAGTCGAAGAATAAAGTTATCTGTATCGTTCTAACAGGAGATTAGTTTAATGTAAAAAAAGCCTCACATCCTACTCCTAGTAGAATAAACTAGTGATTACACCCGCTTATTCAAGTTAAAGAAAGATAGCCCTTTTTTTATTTTCTCTCTCCCTAGTAAAGAAAGATTGCCTGAATGTAATTGAAATATTTTGGCCCCTATGTCCAAAGAGTATATAAATACACTACGTTTACCTATGTCAATACTTGCGCAACTACAGCATAACAAAAATATATGACAAAAAAGGATGCATAGTATATAGATAATATCATTATGTAGATAAAACTCGCGAGGTTTTTCTTGAGAATACTCAATACGGAAAACAATGAGTTCGCTTGCCAAATGCGTACAAATTTACACTTATATTGGCCCATCAACTGCAATTCGAAAGGTTTTTGGACTCCATTTAATTAACATTCCATTTGGATTTAGAGCCTATTGATTAAGGTGGACTATTTAGAGTTTCAATGGACCTGTAAAAACGAGTACCTGCTTAGAGAAGCGTGGTGGAGTCACCGGATCTACTATTCATTTAGATTAACGAACAATCAATATTTATGACGTCACAGCGATTCTGGCTTCGGTTTTATAGCTTAGGGAGTAGCTAACAAGCATTTGGCCAGCGTGATAGAAAGCAGTTACGTTATATTGAGTAGGTCATGACAAAATCTATTTATACCAACAAATAGATACCTCATAATAAAATAACATGGTGCATTGTATTTATGTTGATATTATGAGTGGTGTGTGTTCATTAGTCATTGTAGTGTGTATAAGAAATAGAGAGACACATTTAGTACACCAATTTCACAGGATAAATATGTCTATCATGTGATATATAGGTAAGTAATTGAGTTTCCTGTACAATACTCGACGTTATGAGTGGCTCGATTCGTACAATGTATCGATTGATACGATACTGTACTCGTATATAATTGTGACAATGTAGCAAAGTATACACCATGATTTAATGAATTGTGACCCTGTCACGATAATATTTATACATCATATGGATTATTATTATACTACACAAGGCTGTCTTTGGTATGACATAATAAATTGTTAAATTATTTAACTAAATATGATACTGACTGTATTTTCTGGCTATTGTTAAAGCTCTGTTATATAAGATTACAATAACAAAAAATAGGACTGCCTTTTCCAAACAAGACATTACTTATAAATGTGCTCTTTTTAATATACCTAAATCAGACCTATATATCCTAAAAGGGATTAAACTTTTGGCCAATTTTGTTAGGTCCCATGTAATAGGTCTATGCGAGTCTATGCTATCCATCGGGCACGTAAATCGCAGTATGGTTGCTAGGGGGTGGTAGAGGAATGCCGCTGTCCACCGATCGCTTTCTTAACCCTTAGTCCACTTGTAGGTGGTCACAATTATATTCGGCTCTGCCATCACCACACGGCACTTTTTATTATATTATCACGTAAATTATGATTAATTACGCAATTAGCAAGCAAATTTTAAAGTTTAATCTACTTTAAAAAAATTAATTGGTCCCGTTGGGCCATTGAAAGTTATCAATCAGGATTTTCTCGAGTTTCCCTCGACGACTTAAGTAGGTACTGAACAGTACTTTCAACTTCCTGAAAAAACAATGTGAACAAAACGAAGTATCTTTTCAAAAGATATTCTTTTGAGGAAATACTTTATTTTATTATTCACCTGTGCCTCATGGAGAAGCCGGGTGCCATGGACATCGGTGGGACGCTTCTTGCCCCATCCTAGGATCACACAACTCGTGTGGGGGTGTAAAATTTGTCGAGGTTGAGGTAGACACGCTATTCCATGTCCTAGATCTGGCCGCGCAGGTGCTGGTAATCTAGAAACATAATAAACAATAATTTAGCATGCACGTGCACATAAAATTAAACAATAATTTTATGCGCACGTGCATGCTTTCACACACACAAACACACACACACACACACACACACACACACACACACACGCACGCACGCACACACGCACGCACACACACACACACACACATGATTAACACTTACTTTTTAGCACATCATTTTCAGACAATTTAACTGTTTGATACGATAATCCTGATAGATAATGGATACCTGATAGATAATTTGCAGTGACCTCAAAACTATTTGCACAAAATTACAAAATCTGTAAAATAGTTAACACTTGAAGAATGTTACTTTCATCTAACGATCTCCATTTAGAAGGAATCTTACTAAGGTACACTTAGGATATTGAACAGTTTGAGTTACGAGTTTCCGAGATCGGCTTATTTTGAAAAATTGGTTAAGATGCTTCATGGAATAAATATTGACAAAAAATTAACGACGTGCCTGATTCTGCTTAATACAATTTATACTCTTCCTTTTACACAAAACTTGGTTATTATTTTTGATTTTTATATGAACATAAATGTTACAAAAACCACATTTTCATATATTTAACCAATTACTACCGTTAAATCAATGTTAATCTTTTTGTCGAGTCACTTACATTGCCCAAATTTTTAAGTAGCACTTAAATTTGAAGAGTAATAATATATTCAAAGGTAAAAAAAAGCCTGAAATATTTTGAAACAAATAAAAACAATTAATATTAATTTTCAACATTACAAGCCGAAGCTATTATAGTTGTCGTTTATTGCGAATAGTTGTTAACTATGACACAATAGCTATATATATGTATACAGCTTTTAGAAATGACTAGGCCTCAAAAATAAGATAACGATAAATAAACCTTCCATACAATAGAACCGTTATAAGAACGATGTTTCCCGTTTTGAAATCGGAGACTATGTCGACAAGTGCTCAACAAATAATTATCCAGTTACGTAACGTTCCAAGCATCCAAAAATTTATCGCGCAAACCGAATCCCTCCACCTTCCCTCAAAAGCTCAGGAAAAGTAAGCAGTAACAGTGGTTTTATACTCAACATTAGTGCCCATTATATTTGCCATCCAAAGTAAATATCAGTAAAAGGGTATTATTGCTAAAGAGCTATAGAAAACACGTTTCTTTTATCGTAATCCTATTTTACGATGAGCGCGCCTCTTTTGAGTATCTTCCGGGGATAAATGATAAAAGAACATGAATACACCTACTACGAAAGCAGTTCATTTCATATAACTCAGGAGATAATAATTATTGACAACAAATTCACACTATTAGAAAATATCCTTAATTTTTTTTGTCAAAAAAAGATAGAGAACGGAAATAATTAGTTCAAATTGGAATCATTTCATGTTGACTGAGCAACAAACATTTCAGTTTAGTATTTAACAGGATTACCTAAATAAATAATATATTAAAGGTTACGTGATTACGTATAATATAATGTATTGCTTTTAATTGTAACTATTAAATAGAATATCTTTAGCTCTCTATACTATTGTTGTATTTGTATACTTCTATCAAGGCTATCTGATTAAATGTCAACAATCAAAGATTGTTGGAATTGGAAGTTGTTTCATCTAAAATAGTATTTATGAAAGAAATTTACACAAGGCAACATTTATCATGTTATTTTGAAAGTCTATTGAAAAAGGGCCAGGTCAAGAGTACCCGAAACCGACGGGCATGCATGAAGAGATTGATAAGATTGGATGAAATTAAAGAAGTATGTAAGGATCGTAGCAAGTGGAGGGAAGTGATCTCTGCTTACCCCTGTGGGAGAAAGGCGTGACGTATGTATGTATGTATTTATTTAATTTGGATTTTAAAATGATCACACAGATCAGATGCTAAATGGCATGAGTTCTGGCATACCTATTATTTGAAAAAAATAACACCCGACACTGTGAAATTAGTCTGCGCCAATTTTCATCAAAAACAGTCTAATGTTTCGCTTCAATAATAGATATCAAACAGTCAAAGGTCAGAGTAATCAACAAGCATCGAGTCAGCTAAATAATACATAATAAATGTAACACCGAGACTCAAATTGAATCCTCCAATCAATACTTCTCAAGGGTCAAAGATTTTCAAACGGAAAACTTTCGTCTTAGAGCTCGAAATTATATTATTAGTTATTACTAGTGGTCGCTTGCGGCTTCGGTCGCGTTAATGTCGGTTGTTATATAGCCTTCCTCAATAAATATAAATGGACTATCCAACTCATAAAGATTTTTTCTATTTGTGTCAGTAGTTTCTGAGATTAGCGCGTTTAACCAAACAAACAAACAAACTCTTCAGCTTTTTAATATTAGTAGAGATGGACTCACCGCAGCATCGCCACGTCGTTTACAACAGTATCGGGGTCGTAGCGTGGGTGCGTCACCGCTTCCGTCACCCTCATCTCCAACTCGCCACGGCCTCGTATCAGCAAATCGTGCTCGCCAAGCCGAACGTAGAGTCTCTTCCTGACGCAATGAGCAGCGGTCACCACCCACCGCAAAGAAACCAGTGTTCCACCGCAAAATGCTTCCTAGCAGACATTGCACAAAAATATAATAATCTTACCGCCGCACTCAGAGACGTCAAATAACTTTAATGAGTAGTTAATGTCAAAAATTTACATTAAAATTTAGACCAAATACCTGACAAGAATAGAGACTAGTTTTGAATTGCCATTTTTGACATTAAATACTCATTAATGTTATTTGACGTCTCTGAGTGCGGCAGTGAGACAATCACGCCTTTATATATATACCAGTAGGGGTAGGCAGACGTGGCGTTACCAGGTGTTATGTGCCCGATAGAGTTAAACTATTGTTATTTTATTATTGTATCGGGCACATACATCGCAGTATATTGCTAACTGCCGCACTCAGAGACGTAAATAACTTTAATGAGTACTAAATGTCAAACAAAATCATTTTAATCTAGACCATAGACTCGGTAAGAATAGCGACTAGTTTCAAATTGTAATTTTTTGACATTAAGTACTAATTAACGTAAATTGACGTCTCTGAGTGCGGCAGTCAGTGGTATAACAGGAACGCCTTTTCCCATTTCTCAGCACCGTTTTAGCCAAGTGAGATTGGGGGTGGTGGCAACAGTATTCTATTCTAACGTCACTACGAGGCACAATAGAATAAAGCTTATTAAAATTAAAAAGGGGAAAAATAGAATAAAGCTTATTAAAATTATCCTCCTTTTTCCTTGAATGTTAAAAAGTTTTCAAATTGGAATAAGATTAGACAGTGGTTTTTCTACTTCTTCCCGGCACGCCTTTTGTTTCCAAGCCATTGCATTACGCGCTTAGAGTGGGCGATCCCATTTTATGTTTCCGACGAATCTTTTCATTCTCGTTTATTATCTGCAATTTTCTTGATCAACAGAATTTCAATAGCCTTATCTCATGTTTATAGGAGGGAAAAATAGCAAGATTCGGTCTCAAAATACGCAGTCAAAACTTATGCAGATTATCACAAGTTATCGTAATCTCTAAGACATAAAACTATAGGAAACAAAAACAATTTTGATTTGTCCCGAAATAATAACTATACTTTGCTCCAACGGAGAGTGGAATAATAAATATTGTAAAAACTGTCTGAGTTTCAAAATTCCTAAGGCGATATATTTTTGTGTTGCATCTTATTCGTATTAAATTAGTGAAATATGTAGTGTTTAAAATAAAATTTCTGTATAAACTTGTGTTCTGGGATATTTTTTTAGGGTTCAATGAAACAACTGTAAGTATTTATAAATTAACCCTTGCTGGTTATATATAAAAAGTTTATTTCAAATATTTACACTAAAAGAAAATTATTCTAGAATCTACTAAGGCAAAATTTAATGAAACTTAATTTGAGCAACCTAATTGACCTCAGTTTGATACCATAATTACACAGATAATTCAATTGAGAGTTCATCAAAGTATCAGTCATTACCTAACAAAATCAAGAGATTGAACCTAAATTTATCATAGCCATCAGTCTAATTTTTGCTGGGTGAAGGTTTTAAATATTACGTTGACATACATAAAATTCTACATACATATACATACATAATCCACGCCTATATCCCCGAAGGGGTAGGCAGAGGTGAACCAGCACCCGCGTTTCGCCAATTATGTCAAGTCCCATGTAATAGGTGGCGAGCCTATTGCCATTTATCGGGCACAAAAGTCGCAGTACTTTGTTAGGTGGTAGGTATAAGAGGAACGCTGCTGCCCATTCCTCATCACTGATTTATCCTTAGTCACCTTGTATGACACCCACGGGAGAGATTTGGGGTGGTGACAATTGTATTCTACTCTGCCGTCACCAAGCGGCATAAAATTCTGCGAAGTCAAAACCGCTTTAGTATCAATCAAACAAATATGAGTGTATATCACGTCATTCTGAAACAAGTAGTCACTTTTTAATATTTTACGAGTAGATACGGGTTTCGAATACGATCATATTTCATATCTTGACATGACATACGAGCCATGATGATATAACAAATCTTGTAGCATAGTCTCATCGACCTCTAGGGTTTCGGTCAACTACCTACAGTATACCACTGTGAGCATGAATATTCGAAATTCTTCCAACAACGCGTGATTTATTAACACTAGCTAAAGTAACCATAAAGTTATTCTCGAGGAAGAAAATTTGAAGGGTGGTTTCAAAAAGCGTTAGATCATTATTTGAACATTAACCCTTAAGTTAGTTTTGTTTTTGGATTTCCCAATAATTTAAAAAGAGGCAAAACAGACGCAATCATCCTCATATTGTTGGAAATATAGACAAAAAATAAAATAAAAGAAGTGATAAAATAACCGCGACTTCTGAAAACATTATAAAATGAGCAGTGGAATTGAAACGCTGCCATATGCTTCGTATGATAAGGCTCACTTCTACAATGTTATAAGTGCTTTAGGAGGTTACTTATCAGATCTGAATTATCTCGCTCCTCTTGTGTGGACAACATTAAGGGCCTGTTTCACAATCCACATGTAAGTTCGAAGTAGCTTACTTTGCAGTTCAATTGACAATATATTACATATTACAACTGTCAAATAATCTGCGAAATAAGCTACTTAGAACTTACTTGTCGATTGTGAAACAGGTCCTTAAGATCTTAAAAATCCTCCTGATGATGGAGCTTAACACACTAAAGGAGAATCTCCAGATGACAATTATCATGATAGTCTAGGTTTATCTTCACTAAGTTTATCCTATCAGCGGGGCTCGATGGCGCAGTGGCTTAGCACGCTTGACCTGCGATTGTGTAACTAGGCAATGGACTACGGCCGGTCATAGGATGGGTGACCAAAAATATATTATATCGACTTCCTCCGTGCTTTGGTAAGCACGTGAAGCCGTTGGAACAAGAGCGAAAAATCAGAAGTAATGGCAGTAAACATTCTGTGGTACAGCTAAATGTCGCACAAGAAACGCAACTATCTATCTCTTTCATATTAAATATAATTATATCTTTGACCAGGGGCACTAAGAAATCTTGCCAGATATTATTCAGTTTCAATATTTGGAGAGAGAGAGAGATAACGCTAATATAAGCTGTGTGCTGCTTTTCTTACACATAGTAAGGTCTCAGAAGTAATCTTTAAGCGGTTAACAATATTTACAACTAAAAAAATTATGTGTATAATATTATCATACCGAACGAATTACTTAAAAATATCATAGCAGAAAAATCTGATGTCAATACCTTATATCTATTAAGAACAACGACTTGCCAAGGCCATTTCCCTGGCGGCGCCGGCCGGCCTCCTATTATCCGGATCATGTCGCGAATCGCCTTCCCCGGTCCGCGATAACGGCCCAGGCGGCCGCATTCGAGCGATGCCGGCGATAGCACACGCGAGTCTTCGGGGTGGATCGCCAATGGCGGTTGCGCCATAGATTCCACTGGCTTGTATCTTAGCCCTGAAATTTGAATAACATTAACAGCCTTCAAAAAGAATGGGCAGTGCTACGTGCTACGTACTCGGCAATGCTACGAACTGAGCAGTGCTACAACTACGACGTAGTTCTTTGTAATGGGAACGGTTCTTGAGATTGTATTACACAGAGTTTCAAAGTAAAAGAGCTCAAAGAAATTTCGAACAATTAGCATGCGGGCTAATTACGTGACTCTAGAGGTAACAATTCTCGACTGAAGTTAATGAAATTGTAGCTTTTGTGATTATGTTTAAGTGTTTAAAAATTTTAGTGTGCGATGTGACTTTCAAGTCGTAAATGTATAATCGTAGAACTAGGTAACAATTGCATTCATTACTATTTCTATTGAGTATTGTTAGGAAAAAAATTGCCGATTTTCTGGAACTCTTTATTTTTAGTACAAAGATTTTGGTGGTTAGAAAAATTATGCTCTTGAGGCGGGAATCGAACCCGCGTCCGCTGCTATCCGGGCAGGTGCCTGACCGCTTTATTTTTGTTTAATTTATAATATTTTTCTAATGTGAATAAAATATAATGTCCGAATAAAAAAACAAATAAACAGAGTGTTTGATTTGAAAAACATACAATAAACAGATTTACATACAGTAAATCATGGTAATTTAAAAAAAATTAGAAATACTGTATGTGTCGAGTGTACCAAAACTAGTATAAAGGTGATAATTATTAAAGTTGATGAAATCACATTTATAGAGAAATCATGCAAATAGAACCCTGCCATGTTTACTTATTAATCTTAGGAAGAAGTCCGTTTCGGCGGAAGGAACTCTCATTATATATTAAAGTACTCTTCGTCGCCACGAATCCTATTTATAAGACTAGTTATATTAATTAATGTGTACAGGATTACTTAGAAGTAACGTGCGCATGAAAGCGAGCATTAATTACTCTAGCTAAAGGATCATCTGGAATACTTTAAATATTACGATTTAGCTATAAGGCTGATGCGATTAAATACGTAACTGAGGAAAAAATGTTAAGACTGGCGAATCGATTGACGGTATTTGCTAGGTTTTATTTCTTTATAACTGCTTTTTTCCCTCTATAGACTAGATACCTATATTATAGGGGAACAACAGGTTATTTATAAATGATACATTTTTACATAGGGCCCAAATAAATATAAAAGATACTGTAAATGTTAAGCGATAAGGTTTTTGGAACGCGTCAACGCAACTCTGCCTGGTCTGTCTAACTTAATGTAAAACAAAACCAAATTAGGTACTTTCAAGAGGGCTTTGCATAAATATATTAGATATAGGTACCCATCAGTATTCAGTAAAACGTACCAAAGTAAGTGAATAAGTATATGTGTAGAAATGTTTACCAAGCTACACGTGATCAAAATAGATGTGAAAAGGAAATTATTACGCTATTTTATAAAAAAAAACAGCTATGGAGGTCCTTCAAATTACTTTTGAAAAATTTAAGTTGTAATTCCGAAATGTATACTTACAAATCTATTTTTGACAAATTTCGTGCCTTTTAGAGCGAGTACCTATTTGAGATCAGATGGAGTTCTTACAAATTTTTTAATACATACATACATAAATAAATCACGCCTATATCCCCGGAGGGGTAGGCAGAGGTGAACTAGCACCCACGTTTCGCCAATTATAATAGATCCCATGTAATAGGTGGCGAGCCTATTGCCATTTATCGGGCACAAAAGTCGCAGTACCTTGATAGGTGGTATAAGAGAAACGCTGCTGCCCATTCCTCATCACTGATTTATCCTTAGTTGCCTTGTACGAAACCCACGGGAGAGATTTTGGGTGGTGACAATTGTATTCTACTCTGCCGTCACGACGCGGCTATCTGGGATCATAGGATTGTAATAGATACATATATTGATTTGAATATTTAAAATATTCTAGTAAGGTCCCCTATAATTCTACGAAACACATGATACAAAAAGTTTTACCAAAATAATAAAGTTAGTTTTCGATATCGAGTCAAGATCTTTGCTAACATTTAGATTTATTAATGCTCTTAATTTGATAAAATGTCAATGGATTCTTTGTCTAGAGCTACGATATGTAACTATATTTGATGGATTAGTCTGATCATTGAAAAGATATAGATATGTTAAAGATAAGTCCTTAATGTTATCAATATTTTTTATAAAATGAAGAAGCTTCTTAAAGTAACTACTTATTATTTGATTAAATTGTAGACTGATGTCACGGAGCGTTCCGTGCTTACTTAATAGTTTATTCATGACAATATAAAGCATGTTGTCTTATAGAAGATAAAAATAAGAAAACTAGAAATAAAATATGCAGTATTGGATTTTATACAGCCGTGTGGTGACGGCAGAGCAGAATACAATTGTCACCACCCCCTCTCTCTCCCGTGGGTGTCGTACAAGGCGACTAAGGGTAAAGACAGCAATGAGTAATGAGCAGCAGCATTCCTCTTATACCACCTAGCAATATACTGCGATATTATGTGCCCGATAGACGGCAATAGGCTCGCCACCTATTACATGGGGCCTAACATAATAGGCGAAACGTGGGTGCTAGTCACCTCTGCATGCCCCTTCGGGGATATATGCGTGATTTATGTATGTATGTATGGATTTTATAAATTATCACGGCATATATTGAGTTATATTCTTCAATAGATAGTTTGAGTTGTTTTCTTTTATTGGTAAACGATACCTAAAAACATCATATAAATTGACCTACTCAGTTTAATAATAATATCATTTCATCCTCTGCTGTTCTACTATTTGCTGGTGATCCCACCGTTATGTTATTAGTGTTAATAAAAAAATATAAATTATAAAATCAAATCATAAAAAGGAACCATGCCTACTCTACGAATTAAAGAGCATAGGGAAAATGGGATACAATTATATACATAAGGTGACACGGTGGGTACAATGCTGACGTAATGCAGATATTGGTTTGACGGAGGAATTGGAGATTATATATTTTTTGTCGCCTATCCAATGATCGGCCTTATCGAACGTTGCTTAATTTACGAAATCGCAGGTCGAGCGCGCTAAGCCACTGCGCCCCCAAGGTATAACCACCATACATTAAAATTTCTTTACCGAATGAAAAATAACGCGTAGCTGTATCAGGCAATATTCAAACTTTCCTCCAGTATTGTAGCGAGCCGAATAGATAAATCACGATAGTGCTTCAGTGCCGGCTGGCATAACGGGCTACGTGCAATAAAGTTATCTCGTAGCTAATGCGAACGTTGTGGATTGAACTACCTGGCGCCGAGACCTGGCTCGCTGCTCAGCTATAAGTTCCGATTCATTGCGCAACACTTATAATAAGCGAGACAGCATATTGATGTGATTTTTGATGCTATGAGGCATGAAAACTTGAAGCATATTTTAATAGAAGTAGGTAAAAATAGTATCTCTTACCCAAAACTTAAAACTATTATAATGTTTCTTATGGTTACACAAAAATTTCTGGATATATTATATAAACCTCAGTTGACTAATGTTTATAGTGCATTATTAAAAATTATGCATAAAACATTGAAAAGTATTGATTAATAAAATCCCTTACCGCCACAGTCTCAAAAATACGTATCCTAAATTCTGCAGCCACAAGAAAAGAGCAATGCTATTCTTTAATTTATTATATGTCCGCAATTTTGCATGTATTTTAGTTTGTCACTGAGACGAAACTTTCTCTTAAGACCACCAAAATAATGTTATTTATTATGTTCGCATTTCAATGTAGACTTTTTTTTCTTTGACTTGTCTAGACTTGGAAAAGAAAAACTCTTATAAGTGTTCTGTTGACACTTGTTAATAAAACATCAGCTTTGTACTTTACTTAACGTCGTCTACAACAGTTCTTTTTCGCGATTACTGAATCTAATGTAAAAGTGCCAAAAGTAAGCGGCTGACATTAAATATTTATAGCATAGCACTCTTTTCACTAAAAATAAATTCAAATAGCGAATAGGTACGAGTAAAATACGATGGAAATCAATACCTACTTATGTGCCTACAGTACGTATTTGCATGCAGGCATCGATGTAATTTAAATTAATTTGGAACACTTTATTAAGTGTTAATTAAATATATTATTTAGTATTTAACCTTATATTTAACTTAACTTTAATTTAAAATTATTACGTAATTACTGTTGTTTTATTTTATTTTAAATGTAATTTTTTTATTAATGATTTCTGTATCCATTCTTTATTTTTAATTGATTATTAATTGCTTTTTTTCCTAAATAAATAAATACCAGGAGTACCTCATCACAAAAAAAAATGTATCCGTTAGTAGGTAATCAATATTCTTTAGCTAGTTTCTATTCACACCCGATGATATAGCGCATCGCATGATATTATGGCTCCCTTTATTCTTCCATCCATAAGGAAGGCGTGTGCCCCTGCATTTGGGACGTTAAAAGGCTGGTTATGATGATGATGATGATGATATAGCGCTTATATACTACTAACCAGAGTGAAATTTTAAAAGAATCAATTATAATAATAGGGGTTAAAGTATGAAATTGCCGATGTTCCCTCATTATTTAGTAGTAGTGTATAATTCCTATAAAACAATATTATATTTATGTCCATTATTCTTTTTTTATTTTAAACTTCATTTCAAGGACTAAAATTTATGTATAAAATTTTATAAAACTTAAATTTATGTATATAATTGATAATCTTCACTATCAATAAATCTTAAAAAACAGCTCGTCCTAAGTACCACTTAGATCCACGGATACGGACACCAGTCCGTCTCCGTTATAAAAAAAATCTCTAGGTATCCTAGGTACCCTATAGCTTAATATTGTCTTAATATACCCACAAAATTATATAAAATTAAGGATTGTAGTTCCTTAAAAAAATCGCAAATATGTTGTTTGAAAAATGAATTTTCGCTAAATACTCCATACAAAACGGCAATTTGATACTTAAACCCCTAATATAATAGGTAATAAAGAAAAAATTTCTTTTATTATCGTAACTTTCAGTACCCGGTATTGTTAGACATCTTATTTTAATTCATATTTTATTAAACTGACTTGTTACTTTGTTATTGATAAATGTGTTAGCGAAGTACCTATTATATATTTTCACCTGGATCCTTTCGTCTCTGCATCCTAGTTCGAATCCAATGTTGACAAAAGCTTCCTTCTAGGTAGCAATACGCCGATTGCTTCACGACTTTTCTTCCGCAAACACTCCGCCTCTTGCAATATCTGAAAATATATTTTAGTGAAAAGCTTTTGTTCGTTTCCTAGTAGTCGTAGGGATAAGCATAATAACGTTTAATCGTATGTTATTTATATACCAAGGACGATACAATAAAGATTGCCTCAGATCGCAAGAAGCATTTGATAAACGATAAATCAAATTTAATAAATATACGATCTGAGGCTTTCTTTTTATCGCCCGAGGTAAGTATATAGTTTTATGTCACCCCCTGACCAGTAAGTGGAATTATACGTATGCGTAGCGGGCGGAAAACTTCACTTCATGGTCAGGTATTTTATAATTGACAAATTTCATTAGTTATAATTTGAATCAACATTGTGATTGAAGAAAAAAGAAAATGTTTATTGAATGAAACGACTTGCAATATTGATAGTGTGATGATGTCAGAGGAGAATACTGTAGTCACACCCCAGCTCTTAGCTTCGTAAACATTGCTTAGTACTGTGCAATTATTATTTTACAAGGCCCCATTGCCTGACAAGGCTTTCCTATCTAAATGAATATGCTTAAAAATATTTTAGCTTACCTAAACAGTAATAACTTTTTCCTTATTAATAGTGGCTATTTCACAAACCCGGCATATAATGTCATGGCTTGAAAGCTGACAGTCATGAAATCCTTCACTTTAATATTATTGCTTGAATGGCAAATTACTTTCGTGACACAGCAATTCGTTTGCAGTGTCGCAGACTGGGATTGTCTGGTTCTAACATATTGGACTTGTTTCGAATTAAACTTGCCAAAGTGTAATCGCAGCATGCTTTTTCTTTAATTGCACCTATTTTACTACAATAAAACAATTCCTCTTATGCAATACACAACAATTATGGTTTAATAGAAATACTATTTTATTGGAGATAATTGTCTCATAAAATTCTTTAAAGAGTCGCAATTGGGATGTTGCTGACGTGAAGATAAAGCCGAATAGTTTTTTATCAATTATGTTACACCAAGAATATAAGCAAAATAATGTGACGATTTATAGAAGTTACACATTTATTTAATGAAACTTCGTTGTGCGATTGTATCTAGTAGTCCTGCCTACCTTAATTCATAACGACTATAATAGCACTTAAATACATACAAAATAGCCCCAAAATTTGTGGACTGTATCACAAAAGATAAATAAATAATAAAATGAATGAATGAAAAATATTTATTTTTCCAAAATAACACTTTGGATAAATAATTTCGTATATTACTTACTATAAATATATACAATAAGTTTATGGTAATATAAAATATCAACAATACCATGTCTGGGGTATGTTTTTACCTTTTTCGCACAGTGGTACATCGGCGGGAGCAGGATTTCCATGGACCCCAAGGCGAGAAGCCCCTAAACTTCTTCTGGATATCATTAGAATCCAGCTGCCTTCTGTGATACTAATCATGTAAACGAAATACGATTTCACATTAGACTGTTGTTATGCTTGCTCAGCCTACTAAATACCCAATCAACATTTCTGTACCAAATCATTTTCGCACATAACGTTCTCGGAAAAATGTTCTGTGAAATGAGGATTTAGATATTGAAGCTTTTTTTATATTCTTCCAAAAAAATATATATGCCATAAAAATGTTACTGACAAATATACAGGGCGTCCCACGGCCATGCCACACGGAGGGAAAGTATATTAAATATTGAACGTAGGATATTTTACTAAAAGAAGACATCCTTTTATTTTTAATAATAAGTAGAACTGCATTCACAGATTTTTTTAAAATCGCCTACCTCAACCGGGAATCGAACCCGCCAAAAGTGATAGAAAAATTACTTGTATTTTATAATAGCGTTTGAAAGGGCTACTCATAAGCATTATTTTTTCCTAAATAACCTAGCATATTAAATGAAACTAAGATCATAAAATTTTTCATTTTATTTAAAATTTTGTTCAGGGATATTTCCTCTGACTTGGCCATGCTTCCAACAATTAACATTATCATTTCAAAGACCTACCCACTTGAGATATGAGATTTCCGTGGTGTAAGTACATGATAATAATAAAGCGATACATGAAGTGTAGTAGGTACTTGTATGCATTTCTTCATGAGCTCACAATTACCATGCAACTGGTGTGGGATTGTAAGTAACCGGGTTCAATTAATACATTTTTACGAAGGAACTCTGAACACGGAAAGATATCTAGAAATACTTAAGATTTTAAGAAATGAGATTAATAATCTTCCTGATGCAGATCGACGAAATCTCATATTCCAGCAAGATGGGGCTCCGGCTCATAACAGTAGGAGAACAGCCGAGTTTCTTAATGAATATTTTCCTTCCTGGATCGGCACTTTTGGACAAATTAGATGGCCACCGAGATCCCCAGATCTAACTCCACTTGATTTTTTTTTATGGGGTTATGTAAAAGATTTAGTTAACAGGAACCGGTACAACAGTGTGCAGGAGTTACAAAATGAACTTAGACGTATTATTTCAAACAATCCAGGGAGAGAAATTATCAAAAGAGTGAGAATTTGTATACAACAGAACGGATCACATTTTGAGCATTTGATAATTTTTTTTTTTAATAAAATGAAAAATTTTACGATCTTAGTTTCATTTTCATTTCATTCATTTGCTAGGTTATTTAGGAAAAAAAAATGCTTATGAGTAGCCCTTTCAAACGCTATTATAAAATACAAGTAATTTTTCTATCACATTTGGCGGGTTCGATTCCCGGTTGAGGAAGGCGATTTTTAAAAAATCTGTGAATGCAGTTCTACTTATTATTAAAAATAAAAGGATGTCTTCTTTTAGTAAAATATCCTACATGCAATATTTAATATACTTTCCCTCCGTGTGGCATGGCCGTGGGACGCCCTGTATAATAATAATCTTCTTTTGAAATGATAAATAATAAATAACGATTCCAAATCTAATAAGCAACTTTTTTTACGTGGTAGGTACCTAAGTGGATAGGAAAGTAGGAATAATCTAAATGTCTAATATATTTCACATTCAATGTAAGACAAAAGACACTAATGCTCTTAAAATGTTCACTTAATTTTTTTATAGTTTATAGTCATTTACGTTATATTTGCTAACATATTTCTGTCATTTAAAAAGATAATTTCGAAGAAATTATGCTTGCTGTTTATTTTTTTAAACAATAATAATCTACGTAGCTTATTTATATAATGACTAATATGTATAGGTCGATCAAACAATAATATTGTTTGGGTTGTAACTAGTAGGTCACGGCGTCTACAGTCTGTGCAAAATCTTTCTGAAGGAATTCGGAAATGATTTGATTCATCAAACAACAACAATGGTCACCGAATGAGAATCACTTTTATCAAGCTGAATAGAGGCCTGCGGACCTACTAGCTGTCGGGGTTTATTTATTATGGCTCTTTGAGAAACCACGAACCGTCAAACGATGTGGGTCAATGACATTTGCAGCAGGGAAATCGGTCTCAAGCGAAAATTAATGAAAAAATCTGAACACCGTAGACATACTCATCCCAACGAAGAGCCCACGTCGAGCCGTGGTCTGTTATAGACTAACGATCATAATGATAATAGAAACGATGATGTATTAGTAAGGCCAGTCGACTGTAACAATATAGTTTTTATTACGTATTAAACGTAAACAATTGACTTCCCGATTCCGCTGAGATAATTTTTTGATTGGCCTAAATGAATTTACGAATGAGGAAACGGACGATGCAACGTAGTTAAAGGTTGCCCATCCCACAAATTACGCAATTCCTATTATACGTCTTTCAGCAATTTTGTTATAACATTTTGTAGGATATGTGTATAATGGCCTTTTGCAAGCAATTCTATTTTGAGAACCCTTTCCAATATGTAATTAATTTTTATGTCATTTGATGAAAGCAACACCTGTTACCAAGAACGGCGTAATATTAATTTTATTATAATTCGTAGAGAAAAGTAACAAAGAGAATTACGTCTTAAAATATTTTATACCTAGCGTGTTTCGTCAGTTCTACTACAGCGCGATCTTTTTGAATTCTCGCAATCTTCTGGCTTTATGGAGACAGAGTAAAGCAGTAAATAATATATTACAAAACTTATCATTTTGTAATTAATAAATTTTATATCTCAGAATATTTAAATGTCAGGTTTTAAAGAATTAACATCAGATTTCGTTGACACTAATATAACCTATAGTGTGTGAAACTTAAATTATTACATTTGTTTTTGAAGATTGTAGCAATGACCATGCATATAAAAATAAAGATTGTTTGATTTCGTTATTTTAATGCCCCGTTTACATCCCAGTGTACTGAGAATGCGGTCATCAGGATAAATAATTTAGAGTCATATTTCTTCTTCCTGGAACTCAATATGAGTCTTCTGACTACTTGGACATCAAATTTCTTGTTGAAAATAAGCATAGGTAATATTGTCATTCTTTCCTACAATAAATAAATATGAAAGCCAAACAAATTTTTATAGAACCCTGAGTAAGTAAACAACTCTGTTACCATATTTATGATCTTGTTCCCGTTATCACTGTTTGAAATTTTCTCCTGCTGCATCAGTATCTTCATTCGTGGTTTGCGTGTTCGACAACTGTAAACAAAATAATTATTCACAAATAACTGAAGTCTAACGTGTTATGTTTGTAAACAAAATTCATAATTATATATTGTTATAATGGACAAGCCATACTGATTCAATACTATTATTACGATATGGTACTAAAGTAGTAGACTATAGTGTGTGTATAAGCAACATTTAACATATAATATAATAGTACTGTAAAACGTGCGAAATGTTAATAAAATAATATGCCACACAACTATAGACATAAAAAAATCCTAAAGTTATTTAATAATCTAAATGAAAAATCTGCTTGTACTTAATTAAATGTAATTCTTACTTAATAATTTTTACATGAATATACGTAATTAGTTTATAGGGGTATGGGCAGTTTGGTCTACTGACCAATAGACTTGAATCTTATAGCAATGGATAGTCCTTTCTAGAGGGAAAGAAGTTATTATGGTCACATTTCGAATTGTTGTCCGATTCGAGATGTAATCACCAAATGATTTAATATTCAAGGTACGCGTACTCCGATCGGACAACAAATCAGGACAAGCGCCATACTAATTCGTGTTCTATGAGTACATACCTTTGTAACGATATATGACTTACATCTATTGGGTCCTAGACCAGAGTCCATACATTTGTACCCATTGTACTTTAATATGACAAAGAAAAAGAAGTCATGAAATTTCCGCACCAGGATATACATACATACATACATACATAAATCACGCCTATATCCCCGAAGAGGTAGGCAGAGGTGAACCAGGATATAATATTTCGAAATGTGGCTGAACTCTTTTCCATAGTAATTTTTAGTATTTAACGTGTTATTGTATGTTACATTGTAATGAAATTGGTTCCTACACTGGCAACATGCAATTATTAATAACTTGGGTAAAGTAGCCCAAAGGGGATACCGCCTGAAGCGGGCACTCATGTGTACAAAATTTTGTTATATATTTAGCTGAGAAATCTGATGGGTTCTCAAATTAAATTTCCACTGGCACTGGCGGGATTATGCTCGCTTAAAATACAATTTATTATACGAGACTGCCCGTTTTTGGCATTATACCCGCTGCAGGCTGCTTTCCCTTGCTTATTAGAAAAAAACAACACACACTGAAAATATTTACAATACACCTCTTCAAAATAATTAATATGAATGTTCCTCATTATCACAAATGCGCTAACATAAACCCAATGGGTATCTCGTTCGATTTTATTATCTGCGAAAAGGGTTGTTTAAACATGCAAAATTATTCTGTACCAACCTTGCAACTTCGATGCGCAGGGAATCCCCACAGATATCCCTGCGTAAGCAATGCCTCCTTCGAACCCGTCTTCCTTCTTCACAGCTTCCCCAAGGGCTCCATGGTGAGTAAGACAACATTTTAGGGTACAAGTCTGAAAAAATATATCTATTTACTTATATCACGAAGTTATTTCGAAATCTTCTAAATACATATAATGCATACATACATAAATCACCCCTATACCAAAGATAGGCAGAGGTGAATTAACACTTACGTTTCGTCAATTATGTTAGGTCCCATGTGGTGGCGAGCCTATTCCGATCTACCAGGCACATGAATCGCAGTATATTGCTAGGTGGTACAATAGGAAGGTCTTTACCCTTAGTCGCCTCGTACTGTAATTTTAAAACTTTACAAAGAAAACTGTAATTCATCCCTTTAATATCCCCAGTGCTGGCTGAGCCACAGGCCCTTCCTATGTATGGACGGGAGAATATAGGATGAATGGGCTATAACGCTGGCCCAGTGTGAATTGGTAGGTATTAATGACTGCAGATGCAGCCAAAACCAACGGATTAACGCGCCTTTCGAAGCACTTAGAAACTCTACATAAATTAAATATTTCATCACCCATCAAATGATCGGCCTTAGCCAGTAATGCTTAGTTTACGCAATAGCAGGGTAAGCACTCTAATCCCTGGTGAAGAATGGAAGCAAGGTAATATTTGGAACATTAATAAAAATAAGGTTAATATAAAATTAATAATTACAAGTCCATACGTCGTATTCCCAAAAATAAAACGCCGAATAAAATAAACTTCAAAAGAGTTCAAACAAACTAACAACTGGCATTGGAATTTTTTGTTTCCAAATTCCCGAAGCAAGAGATTTGTCACGCATCAATTTTTCCTCACCTTTTTTGTGTCCACCTTCATAATTGGTCAAGCCTACTCGATCTTCCAGATGCTGAATATTATTGAAGTCTGCACCTTTTCCCGTTAACGACATATTTTTCACCTGTAACAAACATAAAATGAAGAGAAAACTTTTTCTATTCACGCCTTCAACTTTATACATTTTGAAATAATGCGTTTCCATTTTTTTCCGGATGGTGAAAACTCAAACCTTTCAAACTCAGTCTTTTGACGGCCAACTTGGTCAAATAATCAGATTTCTGGCTATTTGTCAAGAGGTTCGGGGTTCAAATCCTGGTAAGGGCAAATGTTTGTGGTGGTGAATACAGACATTAGTTCTGGAGTCATCACCATAATATTTATAATGTGCATTTATAATATTGATATAATAATGACTATTCTGTTTATTAATATTTCCGTCATCTAGTATCCATAACACAAGTGCTTTTGGGTTAGATGATAGGTGAAGTGTAAGAAATATTATTACATCATAGCTTTTTAAATGCCTTTGTTTACTACTTTCTATAGTACTTGTGCGCCCACAAATACCCACAAGTAGTGTAAGACATCGATCTTATTAAAAATATTTTAATGAAAAAAATCGTTCGATACGTAACTAAATCAGTTTACACAATAAGTACGCAGCTGCGCATTGGTTAAATAGAGAGAGTTGTTGAGGGAACAGACACTAGTTAACAAAACGAACTCACGTCAATTCAAACTGTTCCAGTGTACATTTATCAGACCACCGGCTGAATATTTGCCAGAAAAGTTTATTCAAACCCAAACAAAGTACATACAAACTGTGTGATTCACTACTCCCATGCCTAATATAACCGGCCTTGACATTGTCTATGGATATCTCTCGAACACTACTTATTATGGGTCTCGTCTATCAATAACTGCTCAGCATAACAAATCCCCATTCAGATAACTGGGTCAATACCTCACAAAACCTATGGTCCATGTGTGCAGAGGTTGCAGACAATTGTTAGAGCAAGACATATTTCAATTTGGCCGGATGCCCGGTTTTCTCATTGTGGACTGCAACCACAACAATGACCCGATGCAATCTATTTGGACTTTGACTGCCTAAAAGTATGTACAATCTTATTAAATCGTTTCCCCTTAACAGAGGGCCTATTTAACTTGATGGTGGTTTATCATAATAAAGTTAGGTACTTATACGAGATAAACTGCATTTACTGGAGAATTGAGAAAATTAAGATTTTGTGGCATGACTAGGGAGGAATCTATTCTAGAATAAGATTGGCCCTTTAATAATATGTGGTAATCGACCTTAAAAATACACAAAACTGTCGAAACAGCACTCTTTGAAAGATTTTAAGATGAACTGTTATCTAATCTTTATTTTATTATAGTAATTTTATTACGTCCAAAATTCATTCTAGGAAAAATTCTATTTTTTTTTCTAAAATAATAATGTTGAAGTAAGATATAAATGTCAGCTATTATCATAAATTCTGAATTGGCAGATCTATATTTGCGCGAACACATTTGAAATAAAACAATTTAAGTAATTAGTAGTAGAAATTAAAATGCAAAATGACTTACGCGATGTCCACAACTTGTCTCAAATATTAAAAAATGTAGTAGAATTAAAGGACATAGCCGATTCATATTCTTCAGTCCCAAGTACAGACCCCATGATAACAATTCATCTGTGAAACAAGAAATACAAATATTTAGTAAGCCGTTTATTTGAAGCGCGATAATCCTAACAATAAAATATGTATAACATTAAAACACAGCTGTATCATAATCATAAGACATAATCGCAACTGCATACACTAATAATTATATTTTATAAAAACCTGCGATTAGAAGTAGCTGCTAATATTACCTCCCAACATGCGGATATTATCATACTGATATTTAATAGGAAGAGCAATACAATATAAAAGTTTATTATTTGCTATATCCAGTATACCTGGCGTAATAATTCTTAAACATAAATAATTCAAAATATTCGTTCAAGCCTGACTAGAACCATTAGAAAAATATTTTGGCTCGTGCCGTTAATCGAACTCTTCCCTCGCAATATGGGCGAGTGGCTTTAAATGAATATTTACCGTTATAGCTAAAAGATAATATAATATTAATACACCTCCGCATACAACACGGCGTGATTAATGTATGTATAATTAGAACTAGACCGAAATGTGGAATAATGACATTAAAGATTTTACCTTTATTTAATTTTTAATGACTATAGTCAGGTAAAACTTAAAACTGTATAATTACTTTAAAATAATAATATTAAAAAACAAAAAACAACTTATAAAAGTAACCGTAACATGGTGTTATCCATTATCGAATCACACGTGTGGCAAGTAACTTCAACCGAACCAAAATTACAGTAAGACAATAAAATTGTTTTTAATGGTACCTCTATATATGGAAAGCGCATTCTTGTTCTATGGTTAACTTCTTTGAAATATGCATGCACTTTAAAGCCTTATAGCGAAGGGTGTTTTTAGAAGCAATGCGTTTAGGCGTTATTTATAACGAAATAAACGCTCCATATCCAAAACTACGACATGCATTGGTTTGAGATCAAAGAAAGGTTCTGTTGTTTAGATCAATTGTATGTCACTACAAATGGTCATATAGGTCAGAAACAATGACTGTGATTAGCGTTCCGCAGTTCACAATTTGATCTCGAAAGCCATTTCATTTTATGTGATATTATTCTGCAGAATACAATAGTCACCACCCCCATCTCATCCGTGGGTGACGTACAAGGCGAATAAGGGTAAAGACAGCGATGAGTAATGGGCAGCAGCATTTCTCTTATTCCACCTACCAATATACTGCTATTTATGTGCCCGATATAAATGGCAATAGGCTCGCCACATAAGGGCCTAACTTAATTGGCAAAAAGTGGGTGTATTCTCCTTTGCCTACCCCTTAGGGGGTGATTTATGTATATTATTCTGTATGGATGTAATTATAATAGTTCAGACCAGTTTTTTTCTTCGGTCCAGGTTTACCTTCACCAAAATAGCTACGAGATGGGTTCTAGTTTTCCCATTGCGTATTCTAAAATAATCTGTATAAAATGGTGTTCTCTTATATTTGCACGAGAACAACTTTTACGGATTAGACTCGCGTATATTTAGGTGTTTGGTTTGTAAATAATAATGCCAAACGCCTAAATATACGCGAGTCCAATCCGTAAAAGTTGTTTTATTTCAAATGTATAAAATGACTTAGTAAAATGCATATTTCTTCAATCATCACTAACACTGCCTTGGCACAGGCTTTGCCTATTGATGGAAGAATATTCCTTGATAAAAATTTGCCATAACCCACTACGCTGTCCCAATGCTAATAAGTGGGTACAATTATATAGACTACAGAAACACTCGGGACCAACGACTTAACGTGCCTTCCCAACTACGAAGCAAATCTATTTTTGCTCACCCATCCAATAGCCGGCCTTATCAAACATTGCTTAGTTTACGCAATCGCAGGGAGTCACTGCGCCATCGAGCTTCTCAATAGTGATATATAGGTAAACAATACACATTAAATCTAAAAAAAAAATCTCGTGTCACAGTGTTTGTTACGGAACTGCTCCGAAAAGGCTTGACCGATTGTTATGAAATTTTTGGTTTCTATGAATTTTTATGTCTATGAATAAGTCGTAGGCTATTTTTTATACCTAGGTGATAAGGGCAAAACAAATTTGCCGGATCAGCTTGTATATTTATAAAAAATAATCCCAAATATCCCAATAGATATGATAAGTGTTCCTCATATTTGGTATGCCCAGATTTTGCGCCATTCTACAATCTGACGAAGTTTTGTCTCCACATAAATCCAGTAAATACTATAACGACCCCCTATCCACCCCCTAGCGGAGGGTGTTGTCGGGGCTCAAGAGCCATCAGTGTTTCTTAATATAAATACTGCCATACAGCGATAAGCATATTTTGCGGTGGAAGTAAAAATAAATGAACCCAACTTCCTTATCCTATTTACAAGGTCAAGAATATCTCTGAATTTTAATATGGAAGTAATTCGTTCTGTGCTTACAAGAAAACTCCCGATTACATCAAATTGTTTACATACAGTTTACTTCGTGCATCCAAACATGTACAAAATGAAGTAAAGCTATTCGCACTTATTTATTCTGTGGCGTATTTAATCTCCGGAGCTGGGTTTAAAAAAAAACTTTTATAAATATGGGATGGTATGAGAGTTTTCTTCTTAATATAACTTATATTATATACAAAAGAAAGTGCATAATGGTTATTTATTTGTGGCAAAAACTCGCATCCTATTACATGTAACCTAATTATTGACGAAACATGGATGTTAATTCACGTCTGCTTACCGCTTCGGGGATAATTGGTCGCGATTTATGTATGTGTGCATTACAATGTATTAAAATGCTTGTTTAGCTAGCTGGCATATGGACTTCACACTTTACTTGGGTTGAAGTCGTAGGACATGTTTGGTGTACAAATAAACTATCAAATATCAATTGCCTCTTCTAATTAAAACGGAATTTAAGCTATCAAATCCGTAGACATAATATCAATACATTAATAAACTTCATCTTGACTCAACAAAAGCAAAGATCAACAATACCCTGTCTAAACTTTTACACGAAAATAACTTGTCTATAAAACGATCTAAATTCTTGTACAACATTCCAATATTGGTAACCTTAACATTTCTCTATATTGAACAATACAGTTGACAATCACTTCAATACCGGCAGGCGGCACCAAGTATGTTTCAGAAAGTGCCGGAATTAAAGTACTTGTGAACTTTCTACACCTGGCGCAATATTTATCTACTGAGCATGTCGAAGTTCGCTTCTCTGAGTCTTAGCCTCTCTTAGAACTGTATCTTTAAGTTAATATTCCCTTGTTCCATGAATATGGGGTCAGTGCAGCATGTTTCCTCTTCCATTCATATAGATTTGACGTCAACCAGCCATCCATTCCCTTTTAATATTTGTCACGCAGGCAAAGTACTAGTGATAAATGAATTTATAGATAAGTGATGAAAAACAACGACGACGACCGCCTTGGTCGAATGCTCAGATTGCTGGGTATTGGCCAAGAGGTCCCGGGTTCGAATCCTGGTAGGGGCAAACTTTGTGATGACCACAAATGTTTGTTTCCGAGTCATGGTTGTGTATATGTTTATGTAGTATATTTTCAACATTTATATACATAATTATATTAAAAATATGTCCGTCATCTAGTATCCATAACACAAGTGCTTAGGCTACTTACTTTGGGCTAGATGATAGGTGTGAGTGTAAAAAAAATATTTAAAAAAAAAAACAGCATTTCAGGAGATCGATGAACGGAGAGTGATTGGGATGACAATATTCTAACTAAGCTTACTGTCAGCCTGGCTGTGAAACAGGTATGCTGTAGTTGGTGGTTTTCCTTCCACTATTCGGATGCCCTAAGGTGCTTATTGGTCTACACCGGGCAAATTAGTCGACTTTTACGACACCCTTGGGATGAGTCGGGGCTGGCACATTCTATGTTGTTTTTTCGCTCCCAGGCCAACATGGAAACATAAATATTATGTATGAAGCGATTCAACTATATAATAACTTTCGTCTCTTTTAACGAGAAAGTTAAATAAAGCGATCAAATACTTACAAGTTTATAACAAAAGAAAACCTGAATCCGCTGAACAGTAGATAAAGTTCTTATAACTTTTAATACTTTCGTGTAACTCATAAACTACATGGCCGCTTAACATCTAGTTTCTATTTCACATGAACTAATTAGAATCACGAATAACTTAACGTCAATATTCAGACTTATTACTGTTGTCGAGATATTATTGTAACGTAGCTACTTCATATTTTTTATGAGCTGTCACTATGTATAATACCTATAATTACAAGTAGATATGTTGGTATGAAAAATGGCCATGTGATGACGGCAGAGTAGATTCCAATTGTCACCACCCCTATCTCTCCCGTGAG
The DNA here is from genome assembly GCA_963931975.1 of Cataclysta lemnata. Lineage (NCBI taxonomy): Eukaryota > Metazoa > Arthropoda > Insecta > Lepidoptera > Crambidae > Cataclysta > Cataclysta lemnata. The sequence goes on from OZ008343.1 coordinate 8,324,474, forward strand.
TGTCGTACAAGGGTAAATACGGCAATGATTAATGGGCCGCAGCATTTCTCTCATACCACCTAGCAATATAAATGTACTGCGATCTATGTGCCCAATATATGGTAATATGCTCGCCACCTATTATTACATGAGGCCGAGCGTGATTGGCGAAAAGTAGGTGTTAATTCACCTCTGGCTACCACTTCGGGGATATAAAGTTAGTTCAAATTGTTCCTTCTCGTTAAGTGATGCAATAATAAATTATAGTATTTTATTTCTCATTATAGCGAGTGTGAAACTTTAGTTTTTGGTTTAGTCTAAAATAATTAAATTTTTCATCCCTTATATAGATTAGAGCGGGTTTTTGTATAGCCTAACTCGGAATTTGAGAATTAATATGCTGTATTAAACAGAGTTCATACATACATAGACTGCAAGCACAGAATTGGTCAACTTGTTTAATAAATACCGAAAAATTAGGGTGCTAAAATATTTATCACCAATAAAATTTTCATAACATTTTCATTAGTCGCATGGCGATAAATGTTGTGAGTCAAAAAACAAGTTTAAAAATTAACGCTAATAATAAATATGAACAATTACTTTCATTTTCAACAGTATATAATATGCTCATAATAAGACGCCTGAATAATTAAACTGAATATATGAATGGTATTAGTTTGACTGTCGTAACTGCCTAATGCTGTGATTTTGGTTTCCGATAATTATGGCAATGGATGCGGTTATTACATGGGACTTAAAATAGTTGGCTAAGGGCCTGTTTCATAATCGAGAAGTAAGTTCGAAGTAGCTTACTTTGCAGTTCAATTGACATATATATCATATTACAACTGTCAAATGATCTGCGAAGTAAGCTACTTAGAACTTACTTGTCGATTGTGAAACAGGCCCTTAATGTTAGTGTTGGCACTCATCTGCTCAAACTCTTCCGGGATATACTATAGGCGTGATTTATGACTAAAGGTGATTTGATTGTTACCTACTTTTCTATGGTATGAAATACAATTTTGTAAATCTGATTTATTACTACCAGTATTAATCCTGCTTGTATTACATGAGCATTGCTGGCAACAAACATGTCATTTCGGGTATTTCTCATTTGATTTTGAAGAGGAATTTCCACTACCACGTATACATAATATAGTTTACAAAGAGAACTAAGGCAGGAATTTCTAGATTACATATTGTGACATAATTTTCTTAGAATATTCTAGCGTTTATAGAATGTTCAAATTTTATATAACTAATGTTTTCACGAAAAGAAAAATGTTACCCAAAGTAAGTTAACTAATTTTTAAATAACATGTGTATGAAATAAATTAAATGTGTATCTTAATGTATTTAAATATTAATAATATACTACACACGACCTGAATAAGATTCTGTTTATCACAGTACATATAAAAGTGGACTGCTTACTACCTACTGTTCCTACCTACTGTACTACCTACTGTGCTATTATTATACACTAACACTAACATAAAAAATTGGTTACGTATTTGCAATTTTACTAATTTCAATCGCATATTGATTCCAACAGAGTTACATAATCATCCTGCCGAGCTCGTACAAAAATTTCATCCCAACATTTGCTAATGTCTGTATACAAACCTGAGACCTCTTGCCAGCAGTCAATACAGCAAAACTTGCGTCTACGCCGGAGTTTATAGGTGTTATGAAAATAATGTGTTTCGCTATAAATAGACTTCTTAAATTAACAAACACAATTTTCTTGCCTAAACTACAGAGGAAAATAACAAAAGTATAAATAAATTATCAAAATCTCCATACAAACCAACTGTACACTAATTCTGTGATAATTTTTGGACTTTTGGACTGCGTGAAATAGGAGGCATTAGAAACTATTTCATTTCGGGTTACTTTTTGGTTCGCGTACCCAAAACTTGATTTATTTATTTTTATATGAAATTGAGTACGTAACTGGTTTACGCCCAGAACCCCTCCCTCAGAGTCCTTTATTGAAGGAATGTTATACAGAAATCCTTGGGGATTCAATATTATAATAGATCTAATTTCCGGCTCCTACCAAAGGAAGGCGGGTATTATTTTGTCACATCTCACAAAATATAAACAATGAAAACATTTATATTACCACTTTTTTATGGTTTAGGTGTAATAATTGTTATTAAGTGCACTTGACATTTAAAGAACGTATTTTAAGTCAAAGTATATTTCTCTATTTAATAGGTATACATATATTATGCAAAGTGTGAAAAAATTATGGAGAAAATACTACTTTTATATTATTTAAGCAGTTTATTTGTATTTTAAGGATCGTGATTTTATTTTTACTCAAATTATAAAAACATTTTTCATGACCACCATCAAAGTAGAATACTTTAAGGCTATTTTAGATCTTATGAAATACTCGAAAAGTTTCTTATTTATAGAAACCCCAAGACCTTTAACAAAATGTTTCAAGCTTGGTGAATGAATGTTTAAAATAATTAAATAAAGAACTATATCCAGAACGGTGAGAGTGATGGACCGACAACATAATTCTTGCAATCTACTCAAGGTTTTGGCTTAGGTCTTACAGCCGGTCACCTACTTGACACCAATCCCTTTTGGGTATGCTATTGTTAACGCTTTGCCATCTATAATTCTCGTCTCCCAGGTTTATTATCATCTCATAGTAATTTTTAAAATCTCCTATTGTAATTTTTAGGTTACCCCGGTAGTAAGTCGGGCTGGCATATTTTGGTAAATTTTTTGCGCTTTAGAACTTTTTCTAACCATAATCTTATTTTCTTAGTTCTAATGTTCCATGGTCCATGAGTAAGTGAATGTGCTTCGATGTAGAATATAAGTTTTTTATATCATAAATTAAAAATACTATCTATGAATTAAGTATAAGTGTTCTAATAACAGTTTAGGAAAAAAATAATGCACGAAATAACAATGAAAAACAACGCATTGTATCAAATATCATTGACACAATGCGGATGTCATATATTATTGTTGTAATACGTATGCTTAAAATCAAACATTATTAATCATCGACACTTGACATATACTGGAACAAGGTTAATGACCGGCAACAGTCAATTGAAAGAATAATCGGCATCAATTCAATTCTTAAAGGTGCCCTCAAGATCTGCCATTATTACAAGGCATTAAGGTGTTCATTTGATCCTGAAAGGAACGTGTGATCCTCAGCCTATTGTACGATACGCTCCATGTAACATTTGAACTTACGCATCGATACACACCTGAAGGTCTTTATAAAAGCGATATCAATTAAATTTCTGCCAAATCTCATATGTGTAGTAGTACTACTACTTAATAATGAGTCAACCATGTAATATGATCTACTATTAAAAACCTCGTGTCACAGTGTTTGTAATGGAACTCCTCTGAAACGGCTTGATACCCATACAGTCATGTCTTTAGTATATTTAGTCTGTATTCATGTGTGTGAAATGAATAAAAATTAAATTAATTTTATGTTAAAAGAGAGATGTCACACATTTTAACGCATCTAGGGAGTGCTCGGCGCGAATTTAATGGTAACAGAGTTCATGATGGCGACTGATGAGGTGGTGAAACCACTATAATTCTCAACAACAAACACATCACGAGACTTATTTTCAATAATTCCTCATAATTGAACGTTAACACAGATCCTTAAGCATCCAAATAACACCACTTTAATTGCACAAAATCCACTCAGACCCCCGAACACAGAAACGCTAATCAAATTTGGGACACTGCTTTAAAACTGAAGTGGACGTTACCTGTCAGAATTTGTATGGAAAAACGTCACTTTTGACAACATTCAAATGATAAGCAAGACTCAAACTTTGACTAGCGTTTCTGTATTCGGGGGTAAAACAATTTTTGAATTAATGAAAAAAAACCTGACTGTCACCATTGAAACGCGCCAAACACTCCAAAGTTTATGCTTATTGAATTTGTCTATGGACATGGAATATTTTTACGAATATTAAATTATTTTAGAGTTAAGATGATAAATAAACAGTTTTTCTATGTTTATAAACATAAATTAACCTATCTATTGTATTTAGAAACACTATTTACTTTATTTTTATTTTGCTGCTGCTTCGGATGCACAGCCGGTTTTTCTGTGCCTTTTCAGAGTCGTCAATAGTCAATATTGTGTCAGAGTGATGTTTACTGTTAAAAAAATGTGTAGTTTCGTGTAATTTGTGTCTACGGTTTTTATCAATATAATAGTGAAACAAAAGTGCATTTGATGAGAAAGACGTAGTATTGTATTCTCTTTGAGAAAGACGATGAGCTTTTTCGTGGTTGATTTACCTCGTCAGTCTCCATCAATTGGCTGTTAGTGTAAATTTGCCGCCAAACTCTCCCAAAATGCATTGAAACGTGATACATCCGCGTTTTAATGCGATGAATACTGAAGAAAGTAGACTACATCAGATGAGGCTGTATGTGCTGGTTCACTTTGCCGTGTCTAGTAATAAGGAGAATTAAAAAAGAACAAAAACCAAACATTCCGTAATTATTTGGTAAAGTTAATAACAATACAAGTCTGTTTTTTCCTCGCAATTGTGTTGAAAAATGTCGTATGCAACTCGTATGCATTGATAATTACATACTCAGCTTCCTTACCGCGGTCGCCTGCGGCTTGCGCTTGCAATAATGCCTCGTATGTAATGACCAACGTAGCATACTCGTAGCTTAATGTACTATTATTGTATCAGCCCTAGAAATCATAATACTATATATTTTTTTTAATTCCATTTCAAAAATTAATATCAGAAAGCAGCAATTGCGTATTGAAAATCTATATAACTTACGATACAGTTCAACCGATAAAAGTATTGTAATGCGAATGTTCATAAAATTTTATGAAGATTCTCTCAATATTTATATTTGATTGCACAGTCAAGATTGCATGACGATATTCTAGTCTACCAAATTTCTTGAGATTTTTTCGTTTGAGTTTGTATTTCTCTGCTGGCTGTCGACTATATTACAGGATCGATACCTATTACATTTCAAATACCAAATGAATCTCGATTTTTGTCATAAATTTATGTATCATATTTTTCAGTTTGATTATCCTATATTACAGATGCTTAATGGATGAATTGGTAAAACATCTAATTGTGGCCAGTAACACTTAATTTCTCAAGACCCACAATAGTCTGTCACTGTATGCATATATTAGCCATAAATTAATTGTGCCTATGGGCCTAAATTAATTTATGCCTCATAAAATTATTGCCCATTTAACGATTAGGTCATTTTTCATAAATTTTGTGAGGCCGCGAAACCAGCTGGTCGGTTAAAACTAATGAACTATCAGAATAGCTAATTCTCAGCTCTAATTTATTACATTTGGCTAGTTAACCCTTAGGTCCCACTAAACAAAAACATATTGTTCAAGATTAAGTTTTACAACAGGCCGCCTGCCTCACACTAACCCTCATTGGTGTATGTTGTTGGTGGTTTGCCCGTCACCATTTGGATGCCACAAGCTTATTGGTCTACACCTGGAAATCACTCTTAGCCGACTTTTACGACACCCCTGGTGTGAATGGGAGGCCGCATTCTACGTAATTTTTTGAAATAAAATTAAAATATTCTTTCGACTTAGGCTGACCAACATCTGTTTCTTTTTGCTGTTAAATTTGAAAACCTCATTTCAATAATCGTTATTTCATTTCATAATTAAACCCATGACCCTTTTTTCCTAGTATACAGAGATAAGTTTAGTACTAATTAAATTTTAAAAATACTATGTTTCAATAAATTGTCTTGCTTAATTAATGGCTTGGGGAAGGATTTTAATCTGGGAATTACTTATCGTAAGATTAATGAGTTGAAAAGTAAGAAATACAAAACGAATATTTTTACAAAACGCAATTGTTATCATTATAGTTTTTAACATTCATTCATTCATTCATAATGTTGAAGCAAAATAACTGGGTTAGGGCAATTATTAAATAAAAAATATTTTTACTCAATTCATTATACGCAAATATTACCTTAAATGAGAGAGTGCGTGAATATAAATATCTCCCTTTAACAACATAAAACTATATTTCCGATTACTTATATTAAACCTAGTTTATTATTTACACCGAAAAATAAAAACATATTTTATAATAATTATAAATAAGCCAATGAACTACATTTGAAATATGACTTTAAATGTATAAATACATTAGTATGTACACAATGTATACTGTTATGTATTACTTATTTTTTACGACATACATACATACATACATAAATCACGCCTATACCCCCGAAGGGGTAGGCAGAGGTGAACTAGCACTCACGTTTCGCCAATTATGTTAGATCCCATGTAATAGGTGGCGAGCCTATTGTCATTTTTCGGGCACAAGTCGCAGTACTATTGCTAGGTGGTATACGAGGAACGCTGCTGCCCATTCCTTATCACTGATTTATCCTTAGTCGCCTTGTACGACACCCACGGGAGAGATTTGGGGTGGTGACAATTATACAGGGCGTCCCACGGCCATGCCACAAAGAGGGAAAGTATATTAAATATTGAACGTAGGATATTTTACTAAAAGAAGACGTCGTATTATTTTTAATAATAAGTAGAACTGCACTCACAGATTTTTTAAAAATCGCCTACCTCATTTGGAAATCGAACCCGCCAAATGTGATAGAAAAATTACTTGTATTTTATAATAGCGTTTGAAAGGGCTTCTCATAAGCATTATTTTTTCCTAAATAACCTAGCATAGTAAATGAAACTAAGATCAAAGTTTAAGATATTCCGTTACAAACACAAAAATAGATATCCACCCACGTACCTAATTACTAGCAGAAGGTGCTCAAAGTCGATTCTAATAGTAAGCACAGCAATCGTATAAAAAGGACTGTCAATGTTCTGCCTATATATCGATGGATCAAATCATTTTACATTGAGCTTGTTACACCCGTTAAGATGTTAGATCCTGTTTCATCTATATATTATTATACTTATAAGCATGGTTTTGGTTGGTTTTGTCATGTTATGCGATGAGATGAAAGCTATGTTGGCGGAAGAATGTTAGGCATGAACGTGGAAGGACGTAAAAGGAGAGGAAGACCAAAGAAGAGATAGATGGACTGTGTAAAGGAGGACATGATAGAGAGAGGAGTGGATGAGAAATTGGTGAAGGATCGAAAGGAGTGGAAGAAGAAGACATGTTGTGCCGACTCCGCCGCGGGATAAGGGCAGGAAGAAGACTTATAAGCATGGTTTTCTTGCAGTGAGTTCTTTCTTCACATTAATTATTTATTAATAAAGAACGAAGCTTGAGTATTAACCGAATTGAGGAATCCAAAAAAAAAATCATACAGCTGCAGTAATATTTGTAACAATTTTAAAAATGCTCTTACAAATATTCGGAATGCTGTACAAGTCTCTGTAGAGCTAATATACGAGCATAGCTAGTGAAAAGAATTATTTTTGCACAGAAAATACCAGCTGTTTTCCTAGCCAATAAGCGTAAGAGACTCTTCTGCTAATGGTTATTGCTGGTATGTAAACGCGACTCACGACCCAACCTGCCTCGTTCCGGCTCGCTGACAATTCTTTATATGCACTTTCGTACGAAAATGCACATGAAGCACGGTGTAATTCTTTATAAATATACAGGGCGTCCCATACGGCATGGGGAATTTTGTTAAAACTTCAATAAACTTTGCCTGCTTCATAGTTTATTAAATATTTACATGATTGAATCGGGAATCGAACCCGCTACACGAGAGTAAAAATTACTCTGTAGCTTTTTCATACCGAAATTTTTCGAAAGGTTTCATCATAAGAATTATTTTTTGCTAAAATAACATAGTGTCAGAAATAAAAGGAAGCCCATGAATTACAACCCCGTTAGATTTTTTTATGGTGTTATGTAAAAAATTTAGTTTACAAGACCCAGTATGAAAATGTCCACGAGCTACAAACAGAACTTAGACATATTATTCTAAATTTCCACCACAACAAGATCAAAAAATAGACAGGGAGTGAAATAATCAAAAGAGTGCGACTTTGTATTCAACGGTATGGGACTCATTTTAAGCATTTAACAAATCGTTTAATTTTGTAATAAAAATGTTAAAATTCATGGTTTTCGTTTTATTACACTATGTTATTTGATAAATCACTGTTTAGAAAGCCAAATAGAAATAAAATAAAAGAAAATCTAAATTGACTCTTGTTACACAGAACTGAGAGATTTGTATGCACTTCACGCACGTAACATTCTCAGCTGTTCCATTGTTGGTAAAGTCAAATTTGCTAAGTTCAGTCTTAAATTGTGTGCGGTAGACGCCGTCGAGCCACATGGACTACGATTTGCTCTCTGAAAATTGTTAAATTTTCTCAGTCGACTTTTAGCTGTACTGCCAAGAAGATAAGGTTGACAATCGATTGAAGAAATTTGACAGTTTTGGGTAGTCTGAAGAGTCGTGACTGTACAATAAATTTCAACTGGAAAATGCTATTCGCACTTCTGCAAGATAATAATGGACATTTGTACCATTTTTGATTCACCTTGCTCTCAGTAATTTGCACAAATTTTCGACGGAAAAAGGATGAACGGTTTATTTTCCTTATAATTTTCCGATAGAGCGCTGACTGTATTAAATTTACTTGCAACAGAATAAAAAATTGCCACGTCTCCTTATCATTTTCAAAGCGATTTTTTCTTACAAAATGAAGTTTGAAAGTAAATTCTAGAAAGGTGGAGAGGAATAGCATTTAAATTTGGTATATGATGACGCTACGGTGCCATTTACAATACATTTATGTTAAGTTATTCCAGTGTTTTTATAATACGAGCCATAAAAACTATTTGTTATAATATAAGCTCTATTCTGACACAATTATCTTATCAAAATTGACTACCGAAGTAGTGTTAAGCTTTCCTCTTACCTCGCAAATAAACGACACCCACAAAGACAATCTGTGGATTGTCAAATACTACGATACATATGGCTACATTTAATGAATGGCTTAAATAAAAAATACCTGTATTTGAACTTTATACATGATTTTACAAAGGGGTCGGATACGGGATTTTTTTTAACTATTTTTGACTCGAGAATAAATATCTGTGTTCATGACACAAACATTTGCCCCTACCAGGATTTGAACCCGCGACCTCGTGGCCGATAGCCAAGGATCTGAACATTTAAATAATGTTTGTAACATGTAATGTCTACTTATGACGCTGACCGTTGTATAGGAAATTTATTCAAATTAGTGAAAACTTTTAGGAGCATTTTATTCGAGCATGTAACAATAATGGAGTAAAACGCCTTGGTCCTAATCACGTGGCAAACCATACGTTTTTATCAAACACATGTAAATTTTTGACAACTACTTTTCTTATATCCGCCGTGTGGTGACGGCAGAGTAGAATACAATTGTCACCACCCCAAATCTCTCCCGTGGGTGTCGTACAAGGCGACTAAGGATAAATCAGTGATGAGGAATGGGCAGCAGCGTCCCTCTTATACCATCTAGCTATGTACCTACTGCGACTTTTGTGCCCGATAAATGGCAATAGGCTCGCCACCTATTACATGGGACCTAACATAACTGGCGAAACGTGGGTGCTAGTTCACCTCTGCCTACCCCTTCGGGGATATAGGCGTGATTTATGTATGTATGTATGTACTTTTCTTATATTTGCCATGGCGACCAAACATGGTTTCATACTTTTTTATTCTATTCGTTCGAATAGATTGGCTAGTTGTCTAGGTCCCCTTAACAGTGTAGTGCCGTCACAGTTCACAGTTCCACGGATCTAATGGCAAGTACAGAGCGAAGTAGCACCGCTCAACTCGCTCCAGTGAACACCAATTCCTTGAGGAAGTATTTGGTAGATAGCTTATAACGGTCTCGCTACATATAGAAATGTAGCTACCTACTTTGTAGTGTCTTATCGATTGAATAATGGAATCCCTTATAACGTGTATCCTCACAATGACATGTTGTTTCGAATGTTCTATACTTGGCTTTAATTTATCTTTATTTTTCAGGGTTTGGCCCGATGTATCGGCCAAGTAATCCCGGGTTCGAATCTATATGATAAAATTAATGTATGTGTAATGGGCATTAGTTGTCGGATAACTTATTGGTTAATATGTTTATATAGAGTAGATATTTGTAATTTATATACAATAATAATTATGGATTTTTGCATCATTTACTTTACGCAGTACGGCCGCTTAAGCAGCCTACTTTAGGTACGATAATAGTGTGCAAGTGTAAGAAATACCTACCTATTGTTATTGGCTATTGTTTAGCCCATTTTTAGCCCATCTATTAGATAAAAATAGTGCTTATGTTCAGGTGCATTAAGATTCCCGAAGGGCAGGTGGATTCACACTCATAATAATACCCTATTGATATCCGTATATCTCCTATCCACGCATAGCCTTTATTCAAATTAGGTAGGTACTTTCAGATAATCTGTCAGCCAGACAATATCAAAAAGGTTTTGTAAAGCGTTTTGTTAAATTAAATTTGGCTTAAGAATTGCCGTTTGTTAACAAAAAAATTGGTAAGGATTTTATTCCTATTTCATATTCCATCATAGTATTCTTTGCCAGTCTTTTTCTTTAAGGACCTCGATTTCGACTTTGATATAATAATTTATATTCATAGAAAAATCAATATTCTTTAAACAAGTGTCGTTAAGCTGTCAAATACCTATCCCATAGTTTTTGGTCAGATACGTTCTTTTCGCCGAAATTTGACCAACAGTAATCAACATATGAATTCAGAGTTACTTTTGCGCTGAAACAATTCCATGTCTCTTTTGTGTTTAAAAAATGATTTACATTATATTCTCTTATATTTGCACGAGCACTACACATTTGAAATAACCGAAATAAAACCCAAAAGAAAACCCGACGTCTCCCCGTGACCACGGCCGCTGTAAAGTGATCGAAACGTCGTCGGGTTAAATAGTAATGCCAAACACCTAAATATACGCGAGTCTAATCCATAAAAGTTGTTTTATTTCAAATGATTTACATATCAAACTCTATTTATCCTCATCTAATTTAACTCGCGTGTACTTGTTTAATATTTTTATTGTATTTAAAAGATTCTTACTTTACTTTTATTTGGCTCATTATAAAATAATAAATTATTTCTTATGTTTGTTAATCTCATTACTTGAACTTGGTTCGTTAAAAATTGGAACGCAGCACATGAATGGATGCTTTTCCAAGATCCATCCGGAGGGAGCATGGTCACGAGTGAAGTTGAATATAAAAAACATAATTACTTTAATTACCTTAATAAAAATAAAACCTACTATTCAAATTCAAATTGTATTTTATTTGGAATTAAATAAAATACAATTTGAATTAATTCTAAAAGAACTATGGAATAAATTTTTCTTAACTTGTTGTTAAAGTCGAATTTTTATATCATACATACATACATACATAAATCATGCCTATATCCCCGAAGGGGTAGGCAGAGGTGAACTAGCACCTACGTTTCGCCAATTATGATAGGTCCCATGTAATAGGTGGCGAGCCTATTGCCATTTATCGGGCACAAAAGTCGCAGTACATTGCTATTGCTAGGTGGTGTAAGAGGAACGCTGCTGCCCATTCCTCATCGCTAATTTATCCTTAGGCGCCTTGTACGACACCCACGGGAAAGATTTGGGGTGGTGACAATTGTATTCTACTCTGCCGTCGCCACACGGCTTATCATACAGTAGACAGAATATAGAAGTAATATTTTATTAATTTTAACGCAACTTCAGTAAAGTTACGTGTAATATGGTATCATTGAAATATAATTCCAATAAGCATTTTTTCGAGTTTTTTTGGCTAAAAACGTGATTGCTTTCAAATAACCCTAACAGTAAAACTATTCGATTTTGATTTCAATATTATATAACTGTTAGAAAAATTAGTAGTAAAAGTATCTTAGAAACCATTTGACGTTCATGAAATACAGAATAATAGAAAAATATTTCTAAATAATGTACTTTATAGAATCCTGTATTATGTATATTAACACCATACCTTACTTTCGAATAATAAAAAAATAATCAATCCATTACCATTACGCTACATACATAACTTTGAATTTTATTAAGTTACTAAATGCACAGTTTTACCAATTTATGACTTGCCATTTAAAATAAATGCAATCAACATATTTGATGGAAGTAATTAACCACTTACCTCAATTACACAAATTTCATGTTTCGATTATTGTATCAACGTCCAGTTACGCAAATTTCGTCACGCAGAACCATACTTGACGTACAATGTAACGATAAACGCCTGCGCACGCGGCGACCGCTCTACTATCTATGAGAACGCGTCTCGCCTATGTCGGTGAGATCATTGACATACCCAATATCCATCGATACTATTACATGGTTAATTGTAATTAATTATGTTTGTATCGGTGTTTTGGATGCCAATGTTACGGTGTTTACTTAGGTCAATAAACTCTATATTTTCATTAGTCAACATTTTAATACAAAGAAAAAGAGGTAAGAAAAATTTGGAAAAAATATTAGAATATATTGGCGAAATGTGAGTGTTAATACACCCTGTCCCTATCCCTTAGGGGTAAATAGGGGTGATATATATAAATACGTAATTAATGTATTTATGTATTCCTCTTATTATGTATTACACCCCTGCTTACTGCTTATGATATCCAGGCGTGATTTATGTATTGCACAACACTTTTAATCCTAATTCTGAAAGCAAAATTCCTTTTTATTTTTTGTTTAATTCATACTTAAATCCTTAAATCCCAAAAGTACAAAGAAAACACAAAATTGTTTGAAAATGAAATATATCATAATGATCCCAAAGTAGAATTTGACATACATTGATCTCAAGAGACGTTATCGAAAATAGAATACTTATCTTCAAACGAAAAATAAATTGGTGTCCATATTTGCAAGACGCACCCAAATAAAATTCTTAATGCTATCGAGATTAAAGGAATTCGGATCGAAATTTTGTTTGGACATATTGGAATCGGTTACTTTGATATTTGAGCCGTTAATATTTATTTGTTATTTAGAAAATATTACGAATAATGAAGTATGAATATCTTTTGATGTATGAATTGGAATATTGGGCTGTACAGAAGATGAATGATAAAGTTTGCATTCAGCATTGATCATGGGATGACAAGATATGTGCATGCCCGGAGCCCCTTTAGAGACCTAATTAAGAAACAATAGAATAAAAGAAGGAGCACATAAAGTGCTTGCCTTACGAATGGGTAAACTAAGCAAACTTCGCTAAGGCCGGTCGTTGGATGGGTATCGAAAAAAAAAGTTCCAAGAACTCAACAAAATATATTTTTGGTCACCAATCAAATGGCCGGTCGAAGCTAACATTGCTTAGTTTACGCAATCGCAGGCCAAACGTAGCCACTGAGCTATAGACTTTCCCACATCAGTTTACGAAAACGAAACTACAAAAGAAGCATTTGTGTCGAATTAAGGTACTTCTACCCTAAAATAATGCTCCACAGGGAATCTTCCCTACATTAACGTGATAAATCAGCTGCCCCCACTAGTGTGTTAAATGGCTACGGTGTGCCATATAACGTTTAATTTGTCTTTACCCGATGTGAAGGCAAATTGAACGTTAAGAATTACCAAGCTCCGTTTTTTTTATTTGGATTGAGAATACAAAAATAATTATATGCTTTTACTGAGGCCGTGACAGAGATTCGTAGCCATCGGTTAATTTGCCTAAAACCATTTAAGAATCATGAGGACCTTAGCGCAGTCGGCCTGCGATTGTTGAAACTAAGCAAAGTTCGCTAAGGCCCCCTGTGCTTGGGAGAGCACAAAGTAGATTGTGGCTATTTTGTAAAGAAGAATCGTAGATCTCAGTTGTTTATACAGCCTTTAAATAACAATATTCATAAAACGTGTCGATCTACCCATCAATTTCTAACATGTCATGAAACCTGCATTAGATTTTACTGTCAACAACACATTAGGTTACCACTTTATGCAAAATTGTCTCAATCGACTTTGTAAAAATCGTCATTACCTTTCCGGTGTTATACATGGTATGGATCAAAAGGAAGTGGATGGCTTGATTACGTCTGACTGACATGAATGGAGGAAACAAACTGCGCTGACCCCAGATAAACTGGGAACGGGGCTAGAAGGCTAGAAGATGTTGAAAGAAACGAAACTACAAACATTTGTTATACTGTGTCAGCGTACATACACTTTTTCTGAATACCCATAATACAACATCTGTTCTGAGAACAGAACGAGGTCGCTAACAACCAGATTCGCAATCAACTCGATCTCATAATGATGCTTATATAAGGTTGACTAATTAAGTGCGATACTAAAAGTACATAATCACTCACTTAGTTCAATTTATTCTAATAATCTCAAGTAATGTTATATCATGAAAGTAAAAATAGAAAACGCACGGTGCCGGCAGAGCAGAACACAATTGTCACCACCTCCAGTCTCTCTAGCGGGTGCCCTGCAAGGTGTTATACGCGCGTTAAGCCTCATAGAGTTAAAATGATTAATATGCGTTCTTGATAAACCAGATAGATATAAATATACTGATATTGACGTGTCCGATAGATGGCAATAGGCTTGCCCGCTATTACATAGGTTGACTGTATTTTATAATCAACGATGACTCGATTACAAATGACCGAATTTGTTGAATTTCAAATGACACACAAAAAAAGAAATAAAAAAGGCTTTATACACTATAAATTGTATTAATTATTGCTGACAACTAGAGCTAAGTAAGGGGTTTAAAAAAATGATTGATTTTGCCATACTCATAATCTGATCTATCCATATACAAATACAAAAGTGGAATAGCAATTTGTATTTCTATCGAATAGAAGCCCGAAAGTATTTTTGTAAAAATCGCCAAAATACAAGACAAGGTTGCAAAGATTTCACCTTCATAACATACAAAGAGTGATGAGGAATCAACGCTGCCTACATACATTTATTTAGGAAGAGATATCGCGAGCTCAATGACCGGCGCGTAACTAAATATTTGGACAGCTTGAGATGTAGGCGAAGTGTGATAAGAACTGTTTCAGTCATTATCGGCTAATGAAGGTTAATAGGCACGCGAAAATCCCAGTTCTTGTTGTGATCTTGGGTGCTTGAGTAAGGTTTATAAATTGTAATGAAATAGATGAGGCAAGGAAAGCTCGCTCCTCAGAGAAGTTTATCAACAACATATAATTTCACAATTAAATGACATTCAAATTACAAAGATAAAAGATATGCTTTTGCAGGTAAATTGAGATTAGTGGCATACCTAATAAAACTTACTTAAACCTATGTTACAAAGTTAAAGCCTTGCTCAAACTTTGTAATATGTTTCATTTTAAACTTAGTTTAAGCAATTAACACCGATAAAATTACAGTTTAATCTTTTAAAAGACTAAGCCTAGATTACCTCAGCAATAGCACCTACTGCAATTTAGGTGCCCGATATGGCAATAGGTTCGGCGGCCATTACATATGACCTAACATAAGCTAGCGAAATGAGAGTTGTATACACATCTGTGTATACATTTGGGGATAAATAGGCGCGATTATAGTATGTATGTATATGATATCGCAAGTAAATTATATAAATAGCCAGTAGCGTCATAAGCAGTTTAAAAACTTTACAATAAACGTTTGCACTATAAAGTTTAGGTAAATTCTTCAGTCTTCTGTCAACTTGGTATTTCTATTAGGGCGACCAAGATAAAGACGCCAGCCCTTTAATTATTAATTTGTTATGATATCGAATAGCCCTACTAAGTACTTAATTCATTTTAGTCTATACATTTTGTTTAAATTCGATTTTAATCTCGTTTCAATCCGTGGCTGACCTCATTCTTGCCTTATTCACTTACAAAACTGTCACACACACCCACAAAACAATCGTCACATTTTACTGCTGTATAAGGCAACCATAGATAAGAAAAAATACTTATCTTTTACGGAATTATGTCACAATCAACATAAAGAAATCTGGTCAAGTGCATTTTACGACTTATCTGTCGTAATCTGAAACACTATCGAGACGCTGTTATTAATTCTTCTGGATTTGGGTATTCTACGTCTGCTGACCTTAATTTTATGTCGAAATTCGACTTCGTAAGCCACATTTGTGATCATCATTAAGGCATAAAGACCATTAGCATAAAGATCATTATTGAGATATGCTAATTGCTCAAATTCAACAAATGCTCCTATAACTTTTTCTAACCATATTGTGGTCTTTATAGAATATTTGTATATCTTATCTACCGCCTAGTTCAAGATTTGTTTGCAAAATTAAATAGGTCAATTAAATATTTCTTTATAAAACAAAGAGAACACAGAGATTAAGCAATGAAATAGGTGTCACAATCGGAGCTACACACATTTAACTAGGTAGGTTGATAAGACTTCTTTCATTCGTGCGTCTTATCAATTTAAGAACAGTGAAAAGTTCCGTAAGTACAAGAAATCCGGTTGATATATATTAACAAATAACCTATCGGTCATTCCATCCATGGACTAAGCGAATATCAAAAATCCAAGTTCCAAAAATCCACTAAAAGCAACTCAATGGAGTTTGGACACGACTGAGTACATTTCAAACGCGAAATCCTTTTAACATTATCAATTCTTCTTTAAAATTTATTTTATTTTTCTTTCACTCTCTTGTCTGCGATATATTGAAGTGAAACATATTATTTTCATATTTGAAACAGAGTGTAATCAATGGTCAAGTTTTACTGCCCAGTAGTGTCTCGTAAGAATCCTCGTAATCGTAATAAGCTGTGGTGACTTTGCCGGTTAAAAAACTAAGATCTTATTTATTTATTTCAGTTCATCTATTTTTAAACAAAACTAGCCAAGTAAAATAGGTCCAAATGAGAATGAGCTAGCGAATTTATCGTTCTCTATCATCAGCATCATCTAAATTCATCAATTCAAATCAGTATATATTGCTTATAGAGTATATAGATTGCTTGTTATGCCAGGGGTTTCAAGTTTATAGCAGATTAAATACCTATCTACGATAGCCATTTCCTAAACTTTACAATTGATCAATCAATCAAGGTTAACGCCATCGGATGAGTAATGCGAGGTATTAAAATATTATGGCGGAATTAGTGCCCTTCAGTATCCGAAAATAGATTGCTCCAAGTTAACGGCTTATAATATACTAAAAGTTAAGGCGAATGTATGAAAAAAGTTGGTACCTACACTGTACACAATAGTATAGCGGATCGGAAAAATTTTTAGAATGTATTTGAATAATCTTCATGGGTTAAGTACCCATGGGATAAGTTCGACTAAAAAATATTTTTTTAATTATAGCCTTTTTGGTACCTACTTAAAATCATGTTTTAATATTGTTTGTTTAAAAATGCCGCCAAAACGCTTTATAATGAATCTAACAGCACGGGACGTCATTTGTGGTCGTATCCATTGGGAAAACTAATAGGTGGCATACCCGTTTCATTGATTGCCCACAAATGACGGGACGCACTGTGTTTCAGTCCAGATTAAAATAAATTGTAAATTACTAAATTTTATTCCTTCATTTAAAAATATTAAAAATAATTATATTGAATTATTATTCCATAAATAATCGTCGAACAATATATTTCATTTATCTAAGTATAGTTTAGATTTTTATCCGATTCCTGTCCAATGCCCTATTCCTCTTAAATTACTTGACGATCCGTAGTAGTATTATTAGAAACAAGCCATCACAGGGGCGATAGTTAAATGTTATAATTTATCGCATATATCCGGGTAATTTTGCAATCGGATATATACAGGATAAATAAATAGAAACGTCGAGCAAGAATGTTAAAATATGGAAAAGAAGACCTCAAAAGAGATGGATGGTTTGCGTAATTTACATTACTAATGTGAATAGAGTAAATGAGGAGATGAGATAAGGGCAAAAGAATGATAATGATGATAAGATCTGAGAAATGAGATCTAGGAAATATGGTAAAATATTATATTAACTGCCGCAATCAGAGACTTCTATTAACTTTATTGAGTATTTAATGTCAAAATTTTTTATTCAAATCTAGACCATAGACACGGCAAGAAAAGCGACTAGTTTTGAATTTTCATTTTTTGACGTTAAGTACTCATTAAAGTTAATTGACGTCTCTGAGTGCTGCAGTAAGCTGTTCATTCAAAAATCTTTAATTATAAAAGTCAATAAATGACAAGGAGTAGTTCTAGTTGACACTCTTGACACAGGCGCTAGGCCTAAATTTTAATTAAAATTGCCGCAGCCTAAATTTCCAATAAAGCTTAAGTGCCTTTTGTGATCCAAAGTATTTAAAGATTCAGTTCGGTTCGGTTTCAATCAAGTTCCAATAGTTTCTTTGCCTAGAAATGAAACTAGAGATAGTGGAAAAGGTTAAAAAAAAGGAGGGACATACTTTTTACTGAACATACATTAAATCACGCCTCTTTCTACCCGAAAGGGTAAATGAATAAGCGCCCACATTTCGCCAACTATATAGGGTTCCTTTAATAGGGAACAAGCCTATTACAAGGGACCTAATAATACTAGGGATACTGCTTCTCAGTCCTCATTGTGGTTATAATATGTGTCTAGTCTATGGATAGCGGACCATTTTTCATTGCACAACTGTTTTTGCTTGTAGAGTAAATTACGAAGTTTAATAAAAAATACTTAGAAAATTACGCCAATGAGCTAGCTAGAATTATTGAAGTATGAAATTAAAAATAATAGTCGCCCTGCAAATGCATTGTTTAATGTTAATTTATTAAAAATATATACTGTAGATTAATTAATATTCGTGGGTGGATTTAATACCATCGCCTTTTCCTAGTAAGTATTTAATGAAGACTGTGAATAACAAATAACAAATATTTTTTACAGTTTGTCTAGACAATGTAATTTTTAATATCTAGTGCTACATTAAATATACGGTGTATGAATGATAAAAAATATAAATAGTAAACATTCTTAAGGCTTCTATATCATACGGAGACTACGACAGTTTGTAAAAGAGTATGTGCTGTCCACTATACTGGTAAATCTTCGTACTGGAAAGATAGGTAAATTAATAGGGTAAAGGGATCGGCTTAAATAGAATTCTATGAAAATCCATTGAATCAAATGGCCCCTTTATTCCTTTATATACGTTCTGAAGAGGCTACCGGTCAATACTATCGATTGTAATCAATCAATTTTTGCATATAGTGAACCCTTATGACGTTTAACAGATCACAAGTACGGGAATGTAGATAATCTATTGAAACTTACTCTTAACGATTTTGTACGTTTATGGAAAATGTGGAGAGCATGGGCGCACTAGCTAGAAGCACAGTGGAACTCAGAAGATATCTATAGTTTTTGGTCACCCATCCAATGATCTTGCGTTTGCGAACTCTGCTCAGTTTACGCAATCGCCGGCGTGCAAGCCAACTTCTGTGCAATCGAACTCCTCGAAACAAAATGCCTCTGCCTAATAAATCTCCGAAAGCGTAGCTTGTATTATTTGGTCGCAATATTTCTAGTCGAGTGATATTGCTGTCAAAATAATTACAGGCCCGCAATCTTATAATCTCTGCCGCTGAAATTTATTGCATTCTCTAAATTTTCTTGAATATTCAGGGTTGCTCTGCAACAGTTCCACTTCTTCTACAGCCGGGTCATACTTTGAGCTCCTGACATTTCTCTTCATGAAGACAGGTCCAGGGGAATGAAGCCAGGTCGGTAAAGACTGCCCGTTCTGAGAGCGGCGTGGATGGTTAAACATGCGCTCATGAGGTGTTACATTGGTACTCGTACACAAAAGAGACCTTATAGAATGTAGAGCCGGTAATAAAGCCTTTTCCCAGTTTGCTGTGTCTTCATTGATAGATTTAAGATGAAGTTGGATCGTCCTCCACAGTGTCCCATTTAGTCGTTCCACCTGTCCATTGCCCTCGGGATTGTAAGGCGTTGTGCGGCTACAGGACGTACCTATTGAAGATAAAAATTGCCGAAGTTCTTCCGATAAAAATGATGTACCTCTGTCGGAATGGATGTAGGCAGGAGTACCAAACGTGGAGAATACATCCTTTAGGCAATTTATAACAGTTTTGGAACTTAAATCTTTACACGCATAAGCAAAGGGGAAACGGCTGAACTCATCAATTATCGTGAGAATGTACCGGTTCTGGGCGTTAGATGGTATTGGCCCCTTAAAATCAATATTCAATCTTTCAAAAGGTGCAGTCGCTTTAATAAGATTTCCTTGATATCTCATGTATCTTGGTTTGATTTCTGCACAGATTGGACACGCAGCAGTCATTCGTTTTACATCCTCGACAGAGTATGGTAGATTTTTGGACCTAACCCAGTGAACCATGCGTGTGATTCCCGGGTGGCAGAGTGACCGGTGTAGTTCGACTAATTTAGAGTTGGAAGAAGCAGTGTTTATGTGCATACAGACTCGAGAGAGAGCATCGGCAGCAATATTTTCTTTCCCAGGTCGGTAGACAATATCGTACTTGAAACACGACAATTCTAGACGCCATCTCTCAATCTTCTCATTCTTTATTTTATTGGAATGAGTCTGGTGGAACATGAATGCAACGGATTGCTGATCGGTCGTAAGCAGAAAATGTCTTCCTATTAAGAAATGTCGCCATTTTCGCAAAGCTTCGACAATAGCACACGCCTCTTTTTCAATTGAAGAATGTCTTTTCTCAGAGTCATTAAGCGAGCGTGAGAAGAACGCCACAGGGCGTCCTTTCTGTGATAGTGTTGCTGCTATTGCAAAATCAGAGGCGTCTGTTTCGACAGAAAATATTTCTTTGTCATCAATTCCAGTTAAAGCTGACCTCGAAATGTCAGTTTTAAGGTTTTGGAAAGCAGTAATAGCTTCTTGAGTTAGTGGCAGTGTAGCTTCAATTAAAGGTCTGATTTTCGAAGAGAAGTTCTCAACCCACTTTGAATAATGGGCGAACAGGCCGAGAGTCCTTTTCAAACTCGCAGTATCAGTTGGGACCGGAAGGTTCATGAGTGGTTCCAGTCTAGATTTGTCGGTCTTAATGATGTTATGTTGTATGGTGTAGCCAAGTAAGTTTATAGATTCAGATTCAAATGTGCATTTGTTCATGTTTAACGTCAGCTTGTATTTCTCAGCGGCTTTCATGAATGCTTTGATATTTTCGTCATGGTCTTTCTTATCTTTACCGCATACGGTAACGTCATCGAGGTAAGCGAAAGTACCTTTAAGCTTTTCAGTATCAATTATGAATTGTAAGGTCCTCTGGAAAGCAGCTACTCCATTTGTGACGCCAAACGGTATTCTTGTGAATTGATAAAGTTTCCCACATGCTTCGAAGGCTGTATATACTTTTTCTTTGGGGAGAATCGAAACTTGATGGTAAGCACTTTTTAGATCGATTTGACTGTATACGTTATATTTAGCGACTTGCGTTATGATAGATTCAATGCTTGGCAATGGATACGCATCTAGTTCTGTGAATCTGTTAATGGTTTGCGAATAGTCAATTACGAGGCGCCTACGATGGTGACCTCCTCCAGCTACAAGTACTTGTGCCCTCCACGGAGAGATACTGGGCTCGATTACTTTGTCTTTCAGTAGGCTGCTTATCTCATTAGAAATGAATTGTTGGTCTTCTGGAGAATGTCGTCTTGAGCGGATAGCTATAGGTTTTAGATCTGGTGAGAGATTCGTAAATACTGAGGCTGGTGGAACAGATGCTTCCAAGACGTTGCAAACCTTTAAAGGCCGTTTTCCTCCTCCAAATTTAAATTCAAGTGACGAGTGTTCGCCTAGAATATCATGCCCGATTATGACATCTGCACACAGATCGGCAACGATGAGCAGCGGATGGCGTTGATAATTATGTTCACCAATCTGAATTGTTGCATAACATAGTCCATCAATATGTGAGACGTTATTGTGAGACGCAAGGGTTATTGACTGTTTACAGGGCTTTATTTTAAGGTTAATTATTTCAGAAACGCCTTTGTCGATAAAGCTAATTGAGCTACCGGTATCCAGAAGTGCGTCCGCGCGATACTGGTTGACTGTGATAGGAACCGTTGCTTTTCTTAGGCTTGCAGGAGCAGCAGCAGAGATAGCTGATAAGTTAGAGTCTGCAAAGTGAATTTCAGAAGTATTATCGTCGGTGGAGATAGCATTGGCGGTGCGTTGGTTAGGCCCGGAACTGCGGCAAACGTTGGCGAAGTGGCCTTTCTTGAAACATAATTGGCATTCGGCATTATAAGCAGGGCACTTGATCCTCTGATGTACGCTACCGCCACAGAAAAAACATCGTCGTCGTTCATTTTGACTGGTATTTTGAGAGAGCGGTTTGATATTACTACGAACGTTTGTGGCTGCGAGATTTGGTCTTCGTAGGTGTTCGTGACTTTCAGAAAGTGAGTGGACAGCAGCAGATGTTGACGGTGATACCGCGAGCAAATGAGAGGTGTTTACAGCAGTTTCTAACGATAAGGCTAAATTTAAAGATTCTTCCAAAGTCATGGTGGATTTTTCTAATAATCTTTCCTTTATCTTTTGTGATGATATGCCAGCAATAAATGTAAGACGTAGTGTCTCATCCCTGTGTTCGGCCGCAGACACATCCCTGAAGTGACAATCGAGGGCGAGTATATTTAGTGCTCTCGAATATTCTGCTAATGATTCCCCTTGTTGTTGTTTCCTAGAGGTCAGAGTATGTCGAGCCAGAGTGATATTTTTCCGTTTTTCATAAGTATCGTTAAGAGTCTTAATAGCAGCGGCATAGGTGCTGTGTGCTTGAATGAAATTGAATATTGATGGCGAAATATGATTGACAAGAAGTTGATACTTAAGGGCATCGTCTGCTGAGGCGGCCTCCTGTGCGATAAAATTCTCGAACGAGTATTTCCAGTGAGTCCATTTGATGTCCGATCCAGTCGTAGAAGGTTCCACATCGAATCGCTCGGGGCGCAGGTACCGTGATAGAGAGGGTTTGTCGTCAGGCATAATTAGTTACTTTCGGCGATATAAGAAAAATTATTGTTGAATAAATTGATACAAAGAAAGACTAAACCAAGAATCTGGCTTTATTCAACAATAAAATTGTACATGACAAACTGACAATGATTACATTTAACGTAACCACTAAACCATAGGCAATTGGACGTCAGCAATACATGGAGAATATTATCACAAATCTTCACGTTCGTGACGTTCTAAGTTCCAACAAATTTTAGCGTCATTGCTATAAAATCCTATACGCGCTTTATGATAACAGGCAAATTCGGTCATTGAACCTGCTTCTTATTCTAGTACTGAACAATAAATCACCAAAGATTCTGAAAATTATCCTAATTATTCAATGATTAATTTCAATGCATTTCCACTGATTCCATGCAATTTCGATTGGGTAAAGCTGTCGTGCGATTGACAAACTACTTATAAGATGTGATGTGATAAATATTAAGTCACCGATTCTAATCTAATCGTATGTACTTAAAATCAACATTACCTAATTTTACCACAACATGACAGTTTTTTCAATTTATCCTGTGAATTCATAACAAACCGGAACGGTGCTAGTCTTGAATGAATGAATAGAAAAGATATGGAAATGACTATACCTAGAGGGTAATGAAAAGAGAGAGTGATTAGAATGACAATATTCAAATCCATACACGGTTTTTGCTTAGGTTTTACAACCGGCTGCCAGCCTGACACCAACCCTAGACTTTTATTGTATATTATTTCATTATAAAACTACACATACACATGTCACATTGTGTCCATAAAACACACTGTTGACTAAGCTAGCTAGGTAGGTGCTATAGTAACTCTGTTTACGTTTTTCTCTTGGGGAGTAAAAACTAAGGATAAAACAGTGATGAGGAATGGGCAGCAGCGTTCCTGTTATACCTACCACCCAGCAATATACTGCGACTTTTGTGCCCGATAAATGGCAATAGGCTCGCCACCTATTACATGGGACCTGACATAATTGAAACGTGGGTGCTAGTTCACCTCTGCCTACCCCTTCGGGGATATAGGCGTGATTTATGTATGTATGTATGTATAGTAAAAACGTGACGTCACTTAAAACGTAACAATGCACTCTTCAGGCACAATAATGCCATACCGACGTGCAGAGAAATATGTCGTCGGCAGGCGGCGGGCGCCAGCGGGTCTCCGTGTAATGACGTTTTAGGGTCCCATTGTAAGTTTATTTCCGCTTTTTTTCCCTTACCAGTATGAGCCCAGGGTTTTCTGTAATTTGAGAAATATAAGGTCCAGGAAAATACGTTAGAAAATTTTCTAAATATGCTCCTGCCATGCTAATTTTGGGATGCTAGTTTTAGTCTTTATTCTGATGGAGAACACATACCCACATGTTCCGCAATACGGGTGACTGCCTATGCTTCAGTCACAAGACAACTTTTGTTCGGGGATTTATATAAAATTGATCAAATAAAAAAATACGTCACCGTTAATGACGAATAAATTAATATAATTAATTCATATTCACATAATTGATGATTAAGTTTATAAAAAAAATCCCTCATCTGGAAATTAATATCAAATTATTTTAGCAAAATTTAAGCCCCACGTTGGGCGCCATGAAAAATTCACCTAACGGCACCTTACAGTGTAGATAACTTCTATCGACACGAAAATACTAGAATAAGTTATAGAATGAATGATAGTACAGTATTATCGCTTATTGGCCGATATGTGGCAAAAAATTTTACTAAAATTTTTACTGGCAATATTTACCACTACGGTAAAACTGACACAAGATTCGCTGGGCTAAGGACCAACTTACTTTTAAGTTTTATAATTAAATCACCTTTTTTTGCGGAGAGGTAAACTGCAATCTTTAGGCATCATCCCTGCAGTACGGTGCAACTACAGATGAATATAATTAAATTACCTAGACCGAATCCTTGGTTTAGCAATCCTATTGTCATGATATTATAGACAATTTTTTGGTTAACAAACACTTAAAAAAAAAATCTTTTCTGACCCAATTCTTGGGTTCTTTGCGCTTAACTACAGAAAATAATCGATGTATTGGTATTTGTTCCTACAAAACTGTACAGAACCGTCATGAAGCATGTTGCGCTCTGAGTTTACCTGTTTTTTTATGGCAAATCATAAGGGTGAGTCATATGAACATTTGTAATAAGATGCGAGAGTTGAGTGATGATTGAAGCAATATATCGCACTCTTACTAGTAAACCGATTATCTGTAACATTTCCGAAATTTTATGGTTCTACCATTAGGCGCAACTTGTAGTTGAACTATTTATTGTTATAAATATGTAAACAATTTTCAGATAAGCAAAGTTCGATGACGCAGTGACATAGGCCGCTCGTACTAGTTTGCATAAACTAAGCAATGTACGCTAAGGTTGGTCATTGGATGAGAGACCAAAAATATATAAATCTCGAATTCCTACGTGCTTCGGAAAGCACTTTATGTACCCGCGTTCGTTAATACCCACCGTTCGTTAATGCTTCGGAAAGCACTTTATGTACCCGCGTTCGTTAATACCCACCGTTCGTTAATGCTTCGGAAAGCACTTTCGCACCCGCGTTCGTTAATACCCACCAATCCACATGTATCTGCGTTTGTTAATACCCACCAATCCATACTGCGTCAGATTGGTGGGTTATGGTTCATTATCTATCTATATCATCGACTCTTTTCTATCTACAGGGAAGTCCTGTGCCCCAGCGGTGGGAAAATTGAAAATTAAAGGGCTGGTGATGATGTGTCGAATATTACGTCTTAACAACCATTTTGAGATATAAAGGGTTTTATTGGTTGAAAAGTTATTTCAGCGCGAGTAGGAGATATGAATTTTAATGCGACGCGCTTTAATTATTGATTGGCACCCATTAGTCATACAAAACTTCTGAACAGTCGTAATCTTTTACCCTGTACTAATTGGTCTTTTGTGCGAACTTCGAAATAATTGAACACAAGATTTGTAGTAGAGAAGTTTTGTAGAAAATTAAGTAACGATTAAAACTTAAAATTTTAGCTTTGGCTCTTGAAGAAAATAGCTCCGTATTAGTGAGAAATTAAACTAAGTAATTAGTGGAGACTCAGGTACCTACATATATATTTTTAAAAGAAATACAAAGTAGAGATAATAAATAAATATGGCAAGAAAGATTTTATAGGTAAATATTAGCGATATTTTAATAAATTCACAATTAATTTAGTACAAAATAGTGTTGTTTATTTTGCATTAGTATTTATTTTTATAAACAAATATTGTGAAGTGGATTGAAATAATCTTAAAAGGAAAATAAAATGCAAAATCAGCAAGGCTGTATAGGCTTGATCCGCTTGCCTTGCCGTAAAGGGAGAATTAAAAAAAAATCATTCAATCATAATTTCTTTATATGCCTATATTTGGTTGGTCTGAGAATAGGTCGTAGGCTATTTTTTATGGGTGGTCAGCAAGTGATAATATAAAAATGTGTAATATATACCGTGGCCGTGTGGTGACGGCAGAGTAGAATACAATTGTCACCACCCCAAATCTCTCCCGTGGGTGTCGTACAAGGCGACTAAGAATAAATCAGTGATGAGGAATGGGCAGCAGCGTTCCTCTTATACCACCTAGCAATGTACCGCGACACTTTTGTGCCCGATATATGGCAATAGGCTCGCCACCTATTACATGGGACCTAACATAATTGGCGAAATGTGGGTGCTAGTTCACCTCTGCCTACCCCTTCGGGGATATAGGCGTGATTTATGTATGTATGTAATATATACCTACTAAATAAACATAATCATAAGCATGAAAAACATTTGCCCCTACCAGGATTCGAACCCGCTCTAGGCCGGTCAATAGCGATCTGACCATTCGACTAAACATGCCGACAATATGTTTTAATTAGTCACAAAGTCACGCGTATTTTATAAAAAAGACTTTTGCAGAAAAAAGTGGTAAATCAACGACTGCACAGCTCGATCGCTTCTAAGATTGTTCATTCAATTGTAGGTATTCCTTGATATTATAGCGTATTCAAAAGTTAATTTTTAGTTTGGCAATGTGCAAACGGACTTTATATATAGCAGTCTGTTTGGACATAATGTTGCGAAGAGAGGCAAATTAATAACAAACTTGCCTTGCAGAGAAAATAAAATAAAAATTATTTACGACACAACTTAAGTTCCTTCGGCGACAACTCTTCGGTGTACGTTTGACCCAAGCATCTTATTTGGTTAGCATGCAATATGCTAAAAGTTTTTTTGAAATCTATATGTCGCCTTAATTCTAGAACAAAAACCATAATATTATTATATAGTAACCGTAGATATACATGTCCAAACTTGTTAGAAGATAGATATGTGCAACTAGACAAAAATAACTTTCATAATTCTTCGTCTGCTATCTCTCCTTGATATCAAATGGATATGCGGCAATAAAAGTTTTATTCAAAGTTAGGTCGTAAATATGAGTAAGCGAAGGCTGCATTTGTACGGATTTTCCACTTTCAGAAACTATATTCTGTTACGTGATTTTGCTGCACTTGTGTTTTCCTTCAAAACCGTGTTTGGAATTGAAAAATCTAATACATATATAAAAATCTCGTGCCACTGTGTTTGTTATAGAATTGCCCCGAAAAGGCTTTACCCCTAGGACGCTCTAGGTAATAAGGGCAAAACAATGTTTGAATTTATAAAAATCTCGTAGCAGAATACAAATTTGTTATCCCACTCCTTCGAAATGGCTTGACCAATTGTTATGATTTCTTTTGTGTATACACAAAAAAAAATTGCTTTAAATAAATCAAACTAAATAGTAGGTCTGAAAATAGGTCGTATTCTATTTTTATACCCCTAGGTGTTAAGGATAAAACAACGTTGGACGAGTCAGCTAATATTATATTACTGTCTGAGCAATAATCCGAGCAAAAAAAACAATAAACCTAAATTTACAACACCTAATCGAAGTTTTATAAAAATACTTTTGTTATTATTGTTTGTGAAAACGTGTTTGGCTAATTCGGTGAAATATTTTTTTCCTATTAAAATTTCTTCTTTAAATACATAAGAGATAAAGAGAGATATAAAATTGCATTCTTTGAAAAGTAGGTAATTCTTACCCCCCGAATACCGAAACGCTAATCAAAGGTTGAATCTTGCTTAATGTTTTTCCATACAAATTCTGACAGGTAATGTCCACTTAACTTTTTAAGCAGCAGTGCCCCAAATTTGATTGGCGTTTCTGTATTCGGGGGCTATTGTCATAAACTTTCAACACACCGTGTAAGTAAGTTATATCCTTTTGTTTTACCAATTTTTTTATTCCTTATTTAGTTTGGCATAATGAGTTAGTCTTTATGCAAGCCGTCGTATTGTTGCCTAAAATATTATGGAATTTTTTAATAGTGAAACTATTTTCAAATTCATTGGGTTTGGTTCACTCAGAATTTGGTTACTCCGTTAATCTTACAAAAAAAAACTTTGTATGTAAATAAATGTTGCATTTTCCTTTTGATAATAGTGACCTTCAAATAAGTCTAGAATCGTTTTGTGAAATTCGGTATGTCGTGGCAACTTCTGTAGTCAAATACAATGTAAAGAATCTCTATAAAATTGCCAGTTAGCGATAAAAAAGCCGTAAGGCACAAACTAGCTCTCTTCCACGTAAAATTTGTATAAAATTTTTATTTCGTAATTTAGTCCCTATGTTTATTAGTAAAAAAACGTACCACGCGGACGTGTTACACTGGGTCTATTTTCCGGTTGATGAGTTGCTGTCGTAAAGATAGCAAAAGGACAGCAGAACCCTCACAAAATGGTTGGTCTGAAAAATAGAGCCGCCCACCCTCTTGTGGCAAATTACGCGACTCATTTGCCGACGTTTAATTTACCCTGACGAAAACGTTCAAATCGTTTAATGGACTATTTTATACCAGAAATGATTCAGCGAAAAAAATATGAACATGGTGCACAGCTTGGTCGCCCCGGTCATCTTTATTTGTGAAGCTAAGCAGCGCGTTAGCAAAGGACGGTTATCGAATGGGTGACCTAGTTTATTTTTGGCGTATCTTTGAAGACTCTATTTAACGTCTTATTAATTTATAACCGAGGGTGTGATATGTGGGAAGGTCTTTTGAGATTTCTAGAGTTCTGGGATGTTTCATAGGAAGGGTTTTATGTTCCAATGGTCGGTCTATACAACACTGAAAGTGAAAATGAAGGGCATAGGGCATAGTAATTGAAAAGAAAAACACCATAATAATATTATCTGCATTAATTATATTATTATGGCGTTTTTCTTTTAAATACCGAATTTCCTTGACAAAGTTCTTGTTTTATGAATCGTTAAAATGGTTCTAAAACCCAACCATGAAGATTTATGTAAGTATCAGGTGCATTTACCAGATCAAAGAAGATGGAAAGACTATGCTTGGAGTGTTTTTACGTGACCGAATTAGATCTGTACAAATCAATAGGAAATAGGAACATTAAACTCAGTGACATGCAAGGACGGTAGAATTAAAAACTGACATAATGTGAAGACAAGCCACATTGCCAAAAACCAGGAGACGCAGCGTTGGGCTTTTAGCAGATTGTCAGCTTCGTATAAGGTGGAATGACATTATAATAACGGTCTAAAACTGCTAGATGCGATCGATCGGGTTAGTGTTCATCGGTGGAAGCTACCACTACCTACCTATTACTGTTGGACGTAGGCTGCTTCACCGCAGCCTACGTCCAACAGTAATTATCTTTCTTCGGAAATCATTATCATAATAATGCCGAGAAATTCTGGAATATTGGATTAGCCACGTGTAGTGTATTGAGAGAAACTAAAATATGTTATCGGGTTTCTATTCTAGACACGAATACCTTGTCTTAGACGAAAACTAAGTTGTGTTCTAAACAGTCAAAGTCAATAGATAAGTTTCATGGCGGCAATCGGATTTGCTCGCCAAGTTTGCACTACAACAATTCAATTACAGAAACCCATTGAAGTTGCTTCACGATTGAGTACGCTATTGTTAAGTAAATCTATTAAGTCCACAACACTTCTTTTAAGTAAAAGTGCTTGAAGCTGGCCTGGGAACGTAAAAGTTATGTATGTCGGAGTATGCGGGTATCGTCGTAGTAATTTTCCATAACGTTATGTTCCATTCTCTTAAATAAGGTGCACAAGAACAACAATAATGTCCCTTTATTCAAGTAAATCAACTTTAACATACAAAGGGGAAATGATGGCTCAAATACAATTTAATATTTTCTTATTATTTTATTAACATTTTCTTAAGATTTTCTTATATTTTATTATTTTCTTAACTTTTTTTAATATTTTCTTAACATTTTCTTAATATGGTCTTAAAATTTTCTTAACATTTTGTTTTATATTTGCTTATTTTTTTATTATTTTCTTAACATTTTCTTAACTTAAAATAAAAATATCAATGAACAATTATTTTCGATAGGCAAGTTATCACAGACATATTTGTTTATAAATTATAACTTGATAATAGTTATTTGTTGTACGTGAGTGCAAAGTTGTTTTTTAACCGCGTGCTCAATTTTGATGACCGAGCTAGCGAAGGAATCTAAAATTAGAAAATAAAAATTAGAATCCTGAGCGATAGCGAGGGAATCAAAAGAGTACAAGGTGAAAAATCTTTGCACTCGAGTGCAACAGGTAACTTTTCATCCCCCCCAACGAGGAAATTGCAAAATACAAAAAAAAATACAATCACAACAGTTTCTGTATTCACACAGAAACTTCCACAACATCCTCCCATTAACCCAAAACACACTCTCAACACTCACCCAGAAACACCCACAACATTCACACCCGCAATACACACCCACAAAACACCCATTCACCCAGACACACCTCCAACACCCACCCAGCCAAACCGCAAAATTTATCCAGACACACCTGTAAGTACCTAATAAAAATTACCGTCCCTAATGGAGTTCCGAGACGGTCAATCAGCTTGAGTCAAGCACGTTGATTTTCTGTATGTTTTTGTTCCGTTGCTAGCGTAAGCAAATCAAACAAACCTAAAAAGCTTTTAAATACTTGACTCAAGCATCAAGCAAGCATTGTAGACGATCAAAATGTTTAAAGCAAGATTGACGCCAAGCTGATTGACCGTCACGGAACTCCAAGGTTTGAACAAATTTATGACGTGAAAAGAAAATAGCGCGCGCAAAGCAAATTACAAAAAAAGTACACCAAGAAGGTTCCGAGTCTGAGTTTTTAACAAATTAAAATAGGTTGCATGATAATTTCGGCACCATGGAGGTAGAAATAAATAGGTATAATGATGTTTTGAATTCACAAACTCATTGCACATTTACTTTTTTTACTAATTTACGTTCTAAATTCAAATTTACTTTATCCTCTAGAGGATAAAAACGGCTTTTGCACTCAGATATCGAAGAGCAAAAACGCTTTTTCTGAGATGGTGGGATGAAAAGAGTATTTAATACTACTTTTTCATTGATACTGCGACATGTAGAATGTGCCAGCCAAGTCTCTACGATTTTTCTTCTTTATACATAAGAGCCATATTACATATTAATTTTTGCGTAAAATTGCCAATTTTGGCGTTTTATAAAATGCGCGAAGGCCCTTTTTTTAACTCCCTGAGTTAATTACTGATCTACGCAAATGAAATAAATAAAATAGAATTTTACCTCTAATAAAATCGAATAGTTCTTAGCGGCCTCGGAATTCTGAAACATCATTCATTTAATATAGAAAAAAAACTTATTCTAAACAATAAAAAAACTTCGAAAAAAGGTAAGTTAACTGTGAATATCTCCTTTCTACAATAATATTTTTAAGCAAAATTTATACTACATTAATTGTTACTTTATGAAGAATAAAGATTTTATAATTTTAAAGCAAGTATTTATTATCCTATCTCAATAAACACGATAAACATAACTGCAAAATTAGTCTGAGTATGAGAGGAGTGAGATTTGTAATAGGGCTCTTGTGGAAATGGATAACCAGACATATTTCTAGGAAATTTTAATCAAACAGCACAGTTTTAATGATGATAGCTTAGAACGTCCCTGACTTTTATGAAACGATGGCCCGCTATTTTTGGACAAGGTAAACAGTTTTAAAGAAAGCCTATCATAATATTTTGTTGTGTAGTCAATAAAACAATTGGCCATAATAAATTCCAAATTATGGCTTGTTCAACTGCTTAAGTTACGTTATTAATATGACTAACTTATAACTTTATATAGAAGAATCGTTTGTTACTTAGATTACAGTGGCAATAAAACAATAAATAATAGCCTTCTAGTCTTTATCTTTATTTTCATTTCAAAAACACTTACTTTTTAGACATGAAGAGCCAAATTAAAGAAAAATAATGTTGTGATATTCATTTTGTATTGACTCATAAAGTTGTGTTATACATACCTACTTCACATGTCATTAGGAGGTATATTTAGGTTTTTCATACATACATAAATCACGCCTATATGCCCGAAGGAGTAGGCAGAGGTGAACTAGCACCCACGTTTCGCCAATTATGTTAGGTCCCATGTGGGAGGTGGCAAGCCCATTGCCATTTGTCGGGCACAAAAGTTGCAGTACATTGCTAGATGGTGTAAGAGGAACGCTGCTGCCCATTCCATATCGCTGATTTATCCTTAGTCGCCTTGTACGACACCCATGGGAAAGATTTGGGGCGGTGACAATTATTGTAGATATTCTACTCTGCCGTCACCACACGGCGGTTTTGGTTTATCGAGTTAATCAAATTACAATGATAAGTATAAAAAGACGACATCAAGCCATCCACCATCTTTTGATTCATATCACCCATCACACCGGAAAGGTGTTAGTGATGACAGAATGTATAGGAAAGTGCTTAAGATTAGAAAAAGATTTTACCGCCGGCTATATGCTTTTGGGTTGTATCCTAACTAGATAGGTACTATATAAGTAATATAATTATGGTTATATTATTATAACACCAGATAAGGAACTGTGTTAATTTTTGCAATTAATATGGGAGTATTGTCAGAAAAACAGGGCGTGTTTAAAATACATATCATATCATACATACACATCACAACAATTTTAAAAGTCAAAGAAATTATAGGTACCTATAGTACCCACGGTTGCATTTTAATTAAATATCATAAAAGAAGCATTAAAGTAACATGCAGGCTCCAGTTTATACGTGATTTGAATAATAACTGTGGCTTAAATCGGCCCTACTTCTTTTTTTATTCATGTGGATAGGTACGTTACCTTAGTACAGCTACGTTACTAGCAAACATTTTGGTTATGTTATAAATATTTTTATTTTTGCATGTTATTAGAACATTGGTTAAATAAAAATGTTTAAAAGCAGAGAAAAAATGCCAGAACAATAGGTTTTCGTAAATTTTTTAATTAAATTTTTTGTTGAAACCTACACTAAGCCCAAACATATGAACCAACACTGTACCGAAATCTCCAGTAATAATTTCATATAGGATATACCTATTTAAAATTACTCAACTGTAGGTTTAGGTACATGAAATGTATACACTTAAATTATCCAAACAGACCATTGTTTTAATTTATAATTCATTAATATTAATGTTTCAGATACCGAGACCCATCGGTACGCTATTAAATCGCCTCTTACGTTCCAATAACTTAGCAACCTATTCAATTAATTACAGAGTCTGTGAGAGACTTTATTAAATAGACAGAGCTATTTTCTTTGTCTTATTACGAGTCAGCCAGAACCTGTTTATTTATTATACTTTCGTAAGCTATTGTCCATGAATGGTACAATTGTCACAGACTTAAATGTTTATTCGGTCACAGTAAATTCGGTCACTTTGATTTAATTCTTAACGGTAAGTGAAACTTCTTCCCACCTAACCAAGTCAATGGCCTAACGGCATTGTTAGAAAAGATTTTCCATAATTCAACATGTACATAAAATTATAATCGGTAAATATTACAACAGAGGTTACCCACAATACAATATTATGTCTGATTTGTGGCCGTGTTACAACTTACAACATAAGCGACCAAGGGAGTTATCTAGTTGGAAAGTGTCTCGATGTTTAAACTCGTTCTCGGAAAATTTGGCGAGAGAACTGAATTCAATAGTTATTGCTTCGCAAAGGAAATAATACATTTATTTTATATCATCTAAAAGCCCACAAATTAATGTCCCTATACTGAGACATGCCTTCCCTATACACTTAAGAATATAGGAATAAAGGAAGCATAGGTATATGAAGTAGGTGGAATTAGGTGACAATTCGTCCGTGAATTTAAGTTTGATTTTAAAAGTCACTGTTCTGACCCAACCTAACTTTATTTACGTAATAACCTAGTAGCTCTATGTGATGTTAAGCGTTAAAAAAAAATACGTTAAATGCAATGGGCTACTTTACTTTACATCGGAATTTGAATAATATTTTGGTTAGAAAAAGTTCGAAAAATTATAGTCTTGATGCGGGAATCGAACCCGCGTCCGTTGCAATCTTGGCCAACCAAGACGTTGCCGAGTGGTTTAAGCACCTTTTTTTGGGGGACAATTGGGAAATGCCATTTACGCATACCCTACGGGCCCATAATGTGACAGGGATATAGAGGTAGATATAGGGGAGGGGAGTCAGTAGCAGCACCTGGAACTTGAGACCCAAATATAGATTTACACTTGGTTTAGAATGGGCCTCTTCGCAATCTCAACATGTCAACACTCACCTTCGCCACCCCGAGTTCTCCCTCTGCCCAGCCATATTTGGTAAGATTATGTGAGAGCCGCCTTTGAAATGAAATGAAATTATTCATTCTAACACACATAGTTACAAGCATATAAAACAAAACAACCTTAAATTATTATTAAAAGTTTCATAAAATATCGAAAAATTGTTTTAGCGTTAGAATAGGAGACCAGTTCAGCATGTGCCAGACCCATAGTATATTGTATTCTCTTTGGCCAGACCCCTGAAGCCTGACGCTGGTTTTCGACTGGTACCTTGTTGATTTTGATTTTGACGTGAGATGTCAAACAAGCAAGATAAGCTACGTAACAAGACGTAACGCGATACTCCTAGAATACATACTATATGGAATATAAATATAATACAAATAGTGATACTTAGATAAATGCAAAAATGAAAATAAATATATAAATAGACACACGTTCCACTGTATAACTTACGTAAGTTCTAGACAAGCCATTGTCTTTTAGTAATGCTTGAAGGGATTAAGCTGGTAAGCCCTCCGCTCCCACCTCTACAGCATACAAACCAACGATGTTAGTTGTAACCATTTTTTGTTAGTTGGTTTGTTAAATCAAAGTCAACAACGCTAAATCTCTCTAGTGTGTAGTAGGAACACCTTAACTTATGCATTATCTATATGCACGAAGGGATTTTCGTACCCATACATACATACATACATAAATCACGCCTATATCCCCGAAGGGGTAGGCAGAGGTGAACTAGCACCCACGTTTCGCTCACTATGTCAAGTCCCATGTAATAGGTGGCGAGCCTATTGCCATTTATCGGGCACAAAAGTCGCAGTACATTGCTAGGTGGTATAAGAGGAACGCTGCTGCCCATTCCTCATCGCTGATTTATTATATTTATCCTTAGTTTTCATACCCGATGGATAATAATAGGCCCAAGCTGGCGAAATGCCTACTTTAATATACCTCTCGCTAGCTCTTCGGGGATACATAGGCGTATTTTACGTAGTAGGTAAAATAACTTACTTGTCAGTTACCTTGCCTGTTCCATTTGCGGTAGGTACCCCTAATGTACCGCCACAACTTGAAATGGGTTTCTGCCGTCAAAGCAATGTTCTGAACCTATAATTAGTTGATCCCAGCGGGTAAGTTGTGAGGTATAGGTATTTTATATCTAGACGTTTCAATTCTGACACTCATAACCACAACAGATGAACTGTTGTTAAATTAACTTTCAATAGTATACCAAAATTTTTGTTTCGTTTGGAAATCTCACATTTTATTTTTGAGTACCTACTTCTGCGTGCTAAATAAAATAATTATTCTGGATGACTATTTGATGGTATAACAGGAACCCTAATTTAATAAAACCTTGAAGACAACACTGTTGAAAGTACGTTTACATTCTTACTTAATACATACATACATACATAAATCACGCCTATATCCCCGAAGGGGTAGGCAGAGGTGAACAAGCACCCGCGTTTCGCCAATTATGTTAGGTCCCATGTAATAGGTGGCGAGCCTATTGCCATTTATCGGGCACAAAAGTCGCAGTACTTTGCTAGGTGGTAGGTATAAGAGGAACGCTGCTGCCCATTCCTCATCACTGATTTATCCTTAGTCGCCTTGTACGACACCCACGGGAGAGATTTGGGGTGGTGACAATTGTATTCTACTCTGCCGTCACCACACGGCCTACTTACTTAATATCCCTGAATATACCCAAATTACAATGAGGTAGGTATCCGAAAGTTTGAAAAACTTCTTCAATAGATTTAGCGAAAAATATGGTCAGTAGAATTTCTAAAAACTATCCCTTCTAAGATAAACCTTTGGGCAACTAGGATTTTAGGTAAGTTGCCGAAATTAACCTTCTCTTTGTAAAAATAATTTTCTAACATTCAAGGCAGATATTATATATAAAGCAAATAATAATACTAAGGTTTTGTATTTTTAGAGTTTACGGTTACCTGAGGATGATAAAAAAAGAAAGGACTTGTTCTCGATTTGTATGGAGCTTGGTTTTTTTATTTTTTTATTTTCTAAACAAATTAAACTTTTGGGCAAGGGTTAAGGTTTATAAATAGTATGTGAAACCATAAAAATATACATTTTTGACCCCTGCATTATTTTTAAAATCGATTTTGAAAATTCATTATTGGCTGTAGAACAGCAACACTGCACGGCTCAATAAACGTATACACAGGCCACAATAAAAAAATCGGTGCATCGTTATCAAAAGTGTGTGGAGTGCAGATCCATTACTACTTTACTATAACGCTATTGTGACACTTGTCCTGTGAAAGCAGTAATGGTTATGTAAATAGTTCGGTGATCATCACTTTCAACTGTCAAAAAAAGTTTGGAAATAGGCCTACTGAGCGGGACTTTTAGTTACTTTTTCCTAATTTCTTGTAGAAAAGCTGATATTTTCATTTTCAAGTGAGGATTTTAATAGTTTTAAATCAGTATTTGATTTAGTAATGAAGAAGTGTTTTGTAATGATTGCAATAAGAGACACATTTATTGTTTTGTGGTGTACAGATCTGTTTGGTACATGTTACAATAAAACTATTCTTTTATTTCAAAATAATTATTATCATCATCTTACCAGCCTTTTAATTCGACAAAAAAAATATTACATGAGCTGTCAGTGTCACTGTCATAGTATTCATTCAAACCTTTTTTTTAATAGCTGTTCCTTTATACACTATTTTGCATAAAAATTAATTTTTTTCTCCGATTTGCAGGGCTCTATCTAAATAATATTAACATATGCTGTTTAGAAACTATGGCCCAAAAAAGAACATTTCCTTTGCATTTTTCTACAAACTATTATTGCTATGCAGTTATTAAAATCAGTTAGATTAAAGAATTATAAAAATATATTTAATCAAACAAAGAACGATATAAATTCCAAGTAAATACACAAGTGGAAGAGTAATACGAGTATCAAAAATTATAATTAATAACAATGAAACTTATAAAAAAAACATTAATATTGGGCGGTTAATAAAAACTATGATCTACGCTTATAAAATATTTTGTCACAACTATTTTGTTTCACAACACGTCACAATAAGCCTGCCTATACACGCACACACTGGCAGAAGCACTCCCGTTCCTGAATTGGAATGTTCCCGGATGCCTCAAGTAAGTCCGTATATTTTTTTTATTACCTTGGGGATGTCCAAATAGCGCGGCAATAGTGCGCAATTTCTTGATCGTACGCGATGAATAACGCGGTGGAAAATGAATAGGGAATAACTAAATTATTAAATCATATAAATTATTTAATAGATAATAAATAAATTATCAAATAAATTATTTTTCGATTGAAATAAATAGGTAGGTATATAAATCATTGTTACCCTCAGGAATTTACTATCCTCATTCATCGTAGGGACATATTTATAATATCTTCTTTAAGTCCAAACTCATTACAAAACCCATAGCGTGAAAATATATTTATGGTCACCCATCTAATGACCGGCATTAGAAAGTATTATATCGGGTCTTTAAATGATCTACGAAATCCTCAACGAAACATCCCATGGGCAGAATTGTATTTGAATTGTTTTTGTAATTGATATTGAATTGTTTGCGCAGAATTGTCACCTACACAGATATTATTGCCGCGCTATGTATGGACAGACACTAATCATACACTAAATTTTAATGTCTACAACACATATTAACAAGTTTTAAAACAAATTCACATTAAAATATTATACGCGCTCTTTTGACAAGAGCTTCTTCAATATTTCAGAAGTTGCCAACCATTTTGCCTGGCAATGACAATAGACTTTTTATACTCCACAAAATTATGTCATGGAACTAAGATAGTAGTTGTAGTAGTCGTGTCTACGACAGGATTTTTACATTAAATAAATTAACGGTAATTAGTATTCTAATATTTAATTTGTTACATAGGTCAGTCTCTTAAAATAACTTACGGAATGTTATTGCAATTGTATAAAAATCCTAAGTGTAACTTACTACAATAATCTTTCAAAATATTCGCACGTCAACTCTGTAGACGAATTCTGGTGCGTGCGATTTCTAGTTTTCATTCGAAATCCACCCAAAACGTTTTGGGGATTCCCGGGTGCCTCAAGCACTCGTTCCAGACTTCGGCATAGTGGGATTTGTCGTCTATGGTCGCTTTGCCGAGTATCTCCTTCTTGGCCATCTTGGTTTTGCAGCCAAGGCTAATGTATATGCTGACTTTGCTGAGGCTCGCTTTGAACACTGTCAGTTTGACAGTGGATGACTTGGGGTCCCACCTGGCTGAGATGGTCGGCGCAAACCTGTCGCTCTTCCAGTAACATTCCACTTTACTCGCCTCCATTATAGTCGCTTTCAAGTATAGAGGCGCTGTGGACAAAAAAGTCGGTCAATGATTTTCTTTAATATATCTATCTAGAGACAAAGTTATATTTTTATAACTATTATTAGACAACTATTCGATTTTAATTTTAACATTATTTAATTGTTACAAAAATTTGTACAAACATTTTGGTGGTTAGAAAAATAATTTCGAAAAATTATGGTCTTGATGCGGGAATCGAACCCGCGTCCGCTGCTATCCGGGCAGGTGCCTGACCGCTCGGCTCGGCCAACCAAGACACTAATTAACTTGCCGAAATTCTTCTAACCTTTACACTTCACGTTGTAAGCCAACGGATACCCTCGCAATGTAGAAATAAATTTCAACCATTCCAAAGCAGATATTTTTACAAATACCATGCGTTCGGTTAAGCTTGGGTTTGCTTTATAAACTATTCGATTTTAATTTCAACATCATATAAATGTTAGAACAATTAGTATAAAGATTTTGGTGGTTAGAAAAAGTTCGAAAAATTATGGACTTGATGCGGGAATCGAACCCGCGTCCGCTGCTATCCGGGCAGGTGCCTGACCACTCAGCCAACTAAAACACTAATGAACTTGCCGAAATTCTTCTAACCTTTACACTCCACGCTGTAAGCCAACTGGTACCCTCGCATGCACTGCGAGGGTACCCGTTGGCGTTGGCGGATAGCACCGGACGCGGGTTCGATTCCCGCATCAAAACCATAATTTTTCTAAATTCTTTTTCTAACCACCAAAATCTTTGTACTATTTTTTCTAACATTAATATAATGTTAAAATTAAAATCGAATAGTTTATAAAGCAACCCCAAGCTTAACCGAACGCACGGTATTTGTAAAAATATCTGCTTTGGAATGTTTGAAATTTATTTCTACATTGCGAGGGTACCCGTTGGCTTACAACGTGATGTGTAAAGGTTATAAGAATTTCGGCAAGTTAATTAGCGTCTTGGTTGGCCGAGCGGTCAGGCACCTGCCCCGATAGCAGCGGACGCGGGTTCGATTCCCGCATCAAGACCATAATTTTTCGAAATTATTTTTCTAACCACCAAAAACTTTTTATTATTAGACAGATAATTTTAACCGTTTACATTTTAACGTTACTCTGTGCAGTATGACTAGCAATGTGCAAACTTATCTCAAACACATAAAAAATCAAAAACCAATACAATTAATACTTAATGTTGAAATAATAATCAATTATTTTGGTTTTTATTTCAACATTATATAAATGTTAGAAAAATTATCACAAATAAATTTGTGGTTAGATAAAGTTCGAAAAATTATAGTTTTAATGCGTTAATGGAACCCGCTTCCTCCACATTCCGGGCTTTTCTTTGTAATTAAATACAATATTTTCACACTCAAAACTTTAACAGCACAATGAAATAAATATGATTGTATTTAATAATATTATGGCCACTGGTATTACCAATACCCAGTCAATATACGCTCAAAGATTGATTCTTATTACCATAAAACTGTGAACGTGTTTTGTTCAGATTGCCGTATCTTGATAGCAGAGGGGACTACAATAAGTTATTGTTGTAATCACCCCTATCTCTCCCACGAGTGTCGTACAAAGCGAATAAAGATAAAATGTACCTGGTACGCCACCAAGTAGGTAATATTGCGATTAACATGCCCTGTAAATGGCAATAGGCTCGCCCCCTATTACACGGGAACTGAAATGGCTTCGGGGTAAACAGGTGCTACTTGTCCGATCATCACCAGTCATCATCTATGAGAATATAGGGCAAATGGTACATGAATCACCACACTGGTCCAGTGCGGATCGCAGTGCCTTCCGAAGCACCGAGGAAATATCTCGAGATAATATATTTCTGGTCACCCATCTTATGTCCAACTTTGAACGAACTTTGCTTTTGGCGAACTTTGCTTAGCTTACGCAATCGCAGGCCGAACGCGTTAAGCCTCTATCTTCTTGCTCCTCACTCGTTACTTGTGTGAGTGTATGTATACATACGTATTATTTAAAGAATATAGAGCTAGTTTTCAATTAATCCTATGGGCTTCAAGCTTTGCAAATATTATAGTAAATAGAGTGACCCTCCATCAAATATTTAAAGATTTCGCTTTACATTTCGGTTCACCGCATTATTAAAGCTATACAAACCAGATAAAACAATGCCCACGAATTTTCAGACCCTAATAATATTATGCTCAGCCGCAAGCATAACACTTAAATTTGAATTTTTCAGTAATAACTGAAACATTGCGAATAATTTACGCGATACTTGGGAGCTAGCACCACCAAACCACTAATAAGATGTCGGAGTTTTTGGCGAGCTCGCAAGGAATACAATTCTTAATTAATTTTATTGTCAAGTGTTGCTGCAGACATAAAAGTGGTAATAACGACTTAATTGCCAAGTAAGTTAAAGCTTATTTTCCTTCTTCCTACGCGTATCCCTTAAATGTGTTAACCAACTTCAGGAAATCTAATGTAAATGGTTGTTAACTTTAGGCGTTTAATAAAATATTAGTCTTCTCTTTGTTCCGAAATGGTGACAATAAATTTATGGTTAATACACTATTGAGCAATGCGAAACGACGATATTAAATCGCGATGATTTAATGTCATTGCGCTCAGCGAGATCCCCAGCTGACCTTAGCCCGCGTTTGTGCACTTTAGAATTTAACGTTTGTTGTAAGTGTGACGTAAGACGCTGCTTAGAATTCAGCGAGCACGTACCGATGACAGCTCTCTCCTCTTTAATAAGCAAAGAGCATTGCGGGCCAGCGGAGCGCTAAGTTATACATCCTGACTATTTGACAGTTTAGACTTCTTAACTAACTGGCGTATTCAGAGACATCAATTAACTTTAATGAGTACTTAACACAAAAAAATGTCAATTCAAAAGTATTCGCTATTCTTGCCAGGTCTATGGTCTAGTTTTGATTGACTTTTTTTATTAAGTACTCATTATGTTAATTAACGTCGCTGAGTGCGGCTGTTAGTTCGTTCATATTCATAAAAGTACCACAAAGATTAAGGTTAAAAGTATGTCTAATCACATAAGCTCTATTACTCCGTCGTAATATAGGCGCTTAGTGAAAAAAGGAGGATTCTTTATTGATAAATCTGATAGTGTTTACAGTGAGCAAGCGCAATACTAAGAATCGAAAATAAATCCGAAATGAAATATTTGAATTGAAAATAGAGATAATACATTTATATTCCTTTGAATTCTAGAGAAATTATTGAGATCCCAATTCTCGTGAACGGATAATGATGTTCCAATAATAACTAGACAGTATAGGTAAGTGCTTTAACTAGGTATGTATGTACACACGTACTCTTTCAAAATATTTGTATTTGTAAAATAGCATCACAGTTATTATATTTGCACGAGCGCTTATAAGTTTGAATTAAAGCAAATAAACGAATTTAACATATTAATTTTATCCCGAAGTTTCGTAAACATCAAAAATACATACATAAATCACACCTATATCCCCGAAGGGGTAGGCAGAGGTGAACTAGCACCCACGTTTCGCCAATTATGTTAGGTCCCATGTAATAGGTGGCGAGCCTATTGCCATTTATCGGGCACAATAG
The DNA here is from genome assembly GCA_963931975.1 of Cataclysta lemnata. NCBI lineage: Eukaryota > Metazoa > Arthropoda > Insecta > Lepidoptera > Crambidae > Cataclysta > Cataclysta lemnata. Next base: position 8,367,186 of record OZ008343.1, read on the forward strand.
TCGTAGTACATTGCTATTCCTAGGTGGTATAAGAGGAACGCTGCTGCCCGTTCCTCATCATTGATTTATCCTTAGTCGCCTTGTACGACACCCACGGGAGAGATTGGGGTGGTGACAATTGTATTCTACTCTGCCGTCACCACACGGCTTATCGCCACACGGCTTATATCATGCGTCATCGTGCTATAACGCCAGACGAGTTTGGTGCTGGATATTTTGAGATTTATCTCGTAATTACTAACAAATCTACAATTATTTAGATTTTTAATTAGACGAGATTTACAACTCTGAGCACAAAAAAAGCTTCTTTATATCTTAACAACACTTAATCAATTCAACAATATCACTTATTCAAAAGCATTCTGGCTATTCGTGCCACGACATGAAAGAGCAGCGTCTTACCTATATATAAAACGCCGTTATGAGCATTTCAGTGGCCATTTATTAATTTGAATACTCAACATTAGTAACGATGAAATATCTCGGTCTCCTCATCCTCTAGTTAAATTAAATTATAAAATACGTAGCAGTGAGCACAGTCGGGGTATTTTATTCATACTAAACCCCAAGAGAGATGTTTGGTTAGCATTATTTAAAACGATTTCAACTTGATCTCAACTTAATACTCGACGTCGCATATCACCGATACGTTCTTTTTAAGATTTTGGATAATGTTTATGTTTCTTTAGCAAGGTGCAGTGAAGAATGTTGATTACTATAGAAGGGAAGTTCTGTTTAATTTGGATGTGAAATATTTTTTAAGGCCTATTTAGATGATTTGGAAAAATAAACATACAGTCAAATTTGTTTTGTGATTTGTTGTAATCACTATTAAACATTTCACTGTATGGAAATATGGAACTCAAATACGGACCTCCTTAGCTGGCCTGACCCAAGCTCAATTAGATTCATTAGAATTAGCTTCTTAGCATTCCAAAGAATCAACGTGAAGGCCGCACCGCGCTTATTGCGGTGAGAAGATAGAACTTGCGGTGCGAGTGAATATTCAAATCTTTAGATTGTTATGCCAGACAGTAAAACTGAAAAAAACATTTTATAATTAAAAATTGAGTTCTTTATACAAGTTCAAGTTTGTGTTAAATTTGATATTTTTTATCAGAAATTGTTCTTTTAAAGTTAAGTTTTGGAATTAATCTGCTGGATACTGACGGCAGGTTTCTTCCAAATGGCCAGAGTGCTGGTAATCTTAAGAAAGGTCGCGGGTTCGAATCCTGGTAGGGGCAAATGTTTGTGATGAACATAGTCATTTGTTCTCACATCATGGTTATTTATATGTTTAAGTACTATATAAGAAATATTTTTAAATAATAATAATAATTTATTTATTATTTTCTTTCACACAGAATTACAGAAATTACAGCAATTACATAGTGTCTATCTAAATACAACAGTTTATGAAGTCTATGTGAGAGACTAGCGTCTGTACTAGGAGATCCTGTATGACAGATTACCAGCCTCTCCACATCCGAACGAAGTAGTATTATTATTAGGCAACTTGTGTGAGTAATAGATAAATTTGAATAACTGTGCGTGTTGTGTGTTTGAGTGCATGTGCATTTGTGTGTGTGTGTGTGTGTGTGTGTGTGCGTGTGTGCGCGTGCGAGTGTGCGCGTGTGTGTGTGTGTGTGTGTGTAAATGATTGTATGTATACATATAGTCCGTCATCTAGTATCCATTACATAAGTTCGCTACTGACTTTGGGTTTAGGTGATGGGTGTGAGTGTAAAAAAAAGTTTAAATAAAAAAAAAAATAACTACTGGCTTAGTAAAACAGGCGCTCCACTTGAAGCTCCATTAGTTTGACTAGGAGGAACTAACCTCTCCCTACCCTTTGGAAACATACAGGTGTGACCTTATGACGCTTACCTACATAATATACTGCGATTTACGTGCCCGATATTATTACGGGATAAGGCAATAGGGTCGCCACCTATTGCGTATTTGGAACCTAACATTTGGCGAAATGTGGGTGTTAATTGAACTCTGCTTACCCCTACGGGGATAAATATGGGTGATTTGTGTATGTGTGTAGGTAATAATGATCACCTTTGAATTGTTCCTGCTCATTCATGGTCTGCACACTATTCCTCAGCCTGTTGACAGTGAGCTGGATGCTATCGTTGAGTCCATCCTCACTGGCTGCATATAACAAAGTCACTTCCAATTGTCCCTTTTTGTTCTCTCTCTGCAAACATAAAGAAACTTATGTAAAAATTTGGTTATACAAATACGACATTTAACGGGAAGTTATAGAATAAATAACCCTCTGTTGAAAATAAGGAATTTGGTACTTTTATCTAGATGCCTAATCATAACAGTTTTATCTATATCTTATCATAATATTTTGGTGATCAATAAATAAATAATAATAAATTATCTCTTCTTCTCGAAATTCTATGGATTATGGACTTTGTCATCACCGGCCCTTTTATATCCCCAGGGCTGTTTTTTTTAAGAACCTAAGCTGTTGGCCCATACCCCTCTACAGCATCTACCGGGTTTTATTCCCACAGCTGGGACACTGGCATTCCTTAAACAGGGAGAACGGGCCATAACAACACGCTGGCCCAGGGTCCTTACCACCAACTCTAAACGCGACTCAATTCCCATTGTTAAAGTTAGACAACGCTATAAGTCGACTAGAGCGGCGTCCCGTTTTGTCACCCGCGTTTATACTTCATGGCACGACCCCAGTTTGGTGGGTATTAATGACTGCAGGTGCAGTCCAACCAACGGCTTAACTTACCTTCCTTACTTAGCACGGAGTAGCTTAAGATAATATATTAATAATATATTTTGTCACCCATTCAATGGCTAGATTGAGCGAACATTGATTTACGCAATTCCAGGAAGAGCGCGTCAAGTTAAAATAATCTTAATAAAATAATTAAATAACTGTAATACTTAAAATAATTAAGTAACTTAAATTTATAATATTTTATTAGAATTATTTTTATTAAACCTCGTCATATTGAGGAAATTATCAACTCGAATTTTTTTCCTATTTAGGTGACGACGACGTAGTATTGGTTCGAACGTTTACAATTACAGAAGCGTCTGTTTGTATTGTATAAAGGCAAGTTTTACCAGACCCGGCTTTTAGTTTAGAGGGTCCGTAAAATAAATTTATTTATGTAAATGAATATCTGCTGTAAACACAAAATTACCATAGATTCTGTTTGCATTAACACACTGAATAACAAAAGAATTGCAAAACACTCTTATTTTTGTACAAACATACTCCCTTCCTACTAGTAACATAAATAAGTCTATACCCCATTCACTTGGGCTTGAAACAAAATGTATATAATCTTTTTGTGTAAATAAAAATGTGTAACACCAATATCTCAAAGCAGCTAACAGTTTTATTCGAATATTTGATGATGTATTTTAGAATACACGTTTCTTGTTTTTAAGGGCATTTCGTAGATAAAGAGACTTATGAAGTTGTTTACATTTTGTCTCCGGCCCGAGTGAATGGGGTATAAATATCGAGGTATATTTAGATAATCCAATTTTTGATACGTATAGTTTTTGTAATCCTACACCAAAAGAGACCGGTGATATTATAAAATAAAATATTTCTTAAAAAATGTTTAAGGTGCCGATAAAACTTTTTATGAAAATAGGCGACTAATGTGATTTTTTGTTCTTTAATATATTTGAGACTTGCGGATTCACTCGCTAATTACTTTACTAAGGGCCTGTTTCACAATCGACAAGTAAGTTCTAAGTAGGGTACTTCGCAGATCATTTGACAGTTGTAATATGAAATATATGTAAATTGAACGGCAAAGTAAGCTACTTCGAACTTACATGTCGATTGTGAAACAGGCCCTAAAAGAAGTCAAGAAAGGAACAAAAAATAGACGGTATAACGTGGCATAACTCGATGCGTTAGTCAACGATTAATATTCAAATTCAAAATTTACATTTGTTTGTAAATTCTATGGTTGAATGAGTTAAATAAAATCTATTTACATTATAATTACACGGCTTATTTACTGATTTTTGTTGGAGACGATGTACCTAAATAAATGAAATGACTAACTTTTCTGGATAGCTACGCCTATTTTAGATTGCGGTTTGACTATTGCACATTTTTTGTGAACATTGTCTGGAAAAAAGATGTCCTATACTATCCCGTCTAAGGATGCCAACTTTACACTAGATCTGTTTATATAATATTTGAAGAAAACTCGATTAATTAATGTAAACGTTACAGACACAGATAGGTACTATCGAATTCCTAATAATATTGTGTATGGATGGATAGCTTTTTATATTCAAAGGCGATTTTGATTGGATAATTTACGAATTGTGTTAATATTCTAAGATGTTGCATTAGGTACACAGCTACCCATTCCCCCACCCGGCTTCTATAATACTAAGTGTATGATGTCGACATAGATATGATATTAGTTCTAAATTATACGAGAACGATGTACGCCCCGTTAGAAACTACACGATAGCGAAGGATGGAATACCGACGTAACTAATACCCATATTAAATACAAATGTAAATACATCAAAATTTCATACTTCGATACCGTGTAGGTACGTTTGAACTAGTGTAAGTACCTCGTACCTACTTGTTTATTTTTATACTAGGTACTTAACATGATGTGACGAAATTTAAAACTGAAATTCAGTAATGAAGTCCCATTCCCAAATGGCACTATACGATTCTATATTTTTCTGTCAATTCATGGAAGCAGTGCCAAATAAACTAACAGCAGACTACAGCAATAAATATTGATACATACGTAATAGCAAACGTAGTTACGTCTCGAGTGCGATCCAAGCATTAGGAGCCATTTTAAATTAGGATCGACGAGGTCAAATCAATTCCTTTGTCAGTGTCTAGCTGGAGGTAATATTTTATTCACACGATCGCATACGACTTTGATGACTCATCTTTGAATTACTATTTTAAGATTCGCTCATCATTATTTATAACACATTATGTTCTTTTCGCGCGTGAGTACAAATTTACGTATAAAATACTATCGACGGACGCCGTTCAGCAAGATAAAATTTTTAATAGTCTTGTCAATGCCATGAATAAATAATTTGACTTACGCGTAATATCCAGAAACGAATGTTTGCGTCGATATTCACACTATTCAGTAAGAATTAAACTTTAAAAAGTCTAGTCAATATCATAAATACTAAATTGGAATAAGTACGAGAATAATAATAACTTCACTCACACCTATCATCCAGGCCAAAGTAAAACATAAGCAATTGTGCTATGGACACTAGATGCCGGACAAAGTACATCATCCTCCACGTTTCATACATTTTTGGTCTAAAATCAAAAGTGCCGGCCAACAAAAAAAAGTATATTCTGTGACAGAACACGTCGGCCTTAGCATTTGTTAATATGGCACCAAAGCTGTAGCACCAATATTTGTAGTGCTATACAGGGTGGAAAGTTGAGATGGGGCATTAAGAACAGCTACCAGATCCCTTGCTGCCACGCGAAAATGGTCCTAGGAGACCCTGATAATAGATACACTACACCTTATAAACATTCAAGAACAAATATATGTATATTCATCACACAAACCCCAACCAGAACCCGGGTCCACTCGGTTGATATCACGCGATGTAATAACGTGACCAAACCGGCCGTCAAAAAATAAAACTAAAGGGTAACACGATAAAATCGCGGAATGTCACATAGGGAAGCAAATTTCAGCACACGAAAGCCGATATATCCGCAATTTATTTTCCATGAGACGCTTTATATCTAAGCTTTAGACTTGACTGACACTACTGATAATACTTATTCCTCGGCGGGACGAGTAGTTACGGGCAAGCGGTGTGGCACTTCATGTAATGCTATAATCAACATCATCACCAGCCCTTTAAATGTCCCCGTCCCCACTGCTGATGCACGGACCTTCCCTATGGATGGAAAAATATAGGGAGATTGGACCATAACCCACCACGCGGGCCCAGCGCAGGTTGGTAGGTATTAACGACTGCAGATGTAGCCGTGACCAACGACTTAACGTGCCTTCCGAAGCACGGAGAAACTCGAGATAATAAATTTTTGGTCACCCATCCAATGACCGGCCTTAGCGAACATTACTTATTTCAGTTGCTTTGATCTACCCATCACTCTCACTGATTGAGAATAATAGCAAAGTGTGAGAGTAACGGATAGATCAAAGCAACTGAAATCGGCTTACATAAAACGGGGTCCGCCCATTGAGTCGTATCGAAAACGCATGTGAAATAGTTTGAACCAATCCTCGAATTGCACAGTAAAGCAAAAATATATTAACGCGCTACATACTCCTCTGCTAGTGCATATTATTACACACAACCTATACCTTCATATTATTATCTAATAATAACAAATGAAACAAAAAAATCAATAAATGAAACGCCGGCCAAAGGTTGGTAATTTCCAGCTTCTTTTCTTTAAAGGACAATGCAACATTTCCTTTGACCGCTGGCCCTAAAATATGAAACCCTATGTACTCAATTGAAACCTATGCCAAACGTTAGTACTAATCACCCATAACAACTTTTACTATGGGGCCAAATAAATCTATCCTAGGAAAAAAATATACAGAGTTACCAATGTTAGAAAAAAAAAACGATTTTTATATGAATAAATTATATTTTGTTTGTTTTAAACGTTTAAAATATCGCCATAATATCGCTATTGTCCAATTGTAAACATTTGAACAATATAACACCTAATTAGGTAGGATAGGATGTTCAGATTCGAAAAATAATACAACATAGTTCAAAGTTTTTGGGGTTAGAAAAAGAATTTCGAAAAATTATGATCTTGAGGCGGGAATAATTTTCATAATTTTTTCGAAATTCTTTTTCGAACCCCAAAATCTTTGTACTAATTTTTCTAACATTTATATAATGTTAAAATTAAAATCGAACAGACAACATAGTTCAACCAACAATTGTTCAAACAAACATTTGTTACCCTGTATTTTTTTTATCCTAGGATAGATTTATTTGGCTCTATAGTAAAAGTTGTTATGGATGATTAGTACAAACGTTTGGCATAGGTTTCAATTATGTAAATTGGGTTTCCTATTTTTGGGCCAATCAGTTGCATTGTCCTTTCTTTTTTGAACGTTTTTTTTGTAGGTAAGTACTTAGGCAATGAACAACTTTGTGTTATTATTTCTAAATTATTTATTGACTTACCTTTCGACAAGTCACCTGATCTATTTATCTTTTATACTTTTATCAATGTTAAAATTACAAACAAAAAAATTACGACACATTATGCAGCTGTCGGTTCACTCTCTCAATCATCAATCATCACACATCAAATACTTACCTACTTATTCTGATGAACTGAGAACGAACACAAAAGAATAAAAATGCAGCGTATAGCTAAGCTCTTTTTGCACAAATTACCGTCAGTTTCACAAAACAAAACAAAAACCCTAAGAAATGTTTGCACAACGCTTAAGGAAAGAAGGTCACAAGTTGTTCCTGAGCGTTTAGGCAGCTCATTAACGTAATTAATTAGGTCCTCATTGCCTAGTTAAATGGGACATGTTCCCGGTTCTTATTTGGAATAAATACTTCAAAAAGTAGGAGCTCGCTGGAGCAGTGGCATAACGCGCTTGGCCTGCGATTGCGTAAACTGAGTAATGTTCGCTAAGGTCGGTCATTGGATGGGTGACCAAAAATTTATTATTTCGAGGTCATCCGTTTTACGAAAGGCACGTTAAGCCGTTGGTCCCGGATGCATCTGCAGTCGTTAATACCCACCAACTGGCACTTGGCAAGCGTGGTGGGTTGTGGCCCAATCTCCCAGTATTCTTCCAACCATAGGGAAGGCCCGTGCCCCAGCAGTGGGGACATTAACAGGGCTAGTGATGATGACTTCAGAAATAAAGAACAGAATAGAATACATATATCTATAAAGTGAACGTACCTACATGAACCAATTCAAAAAGAAATACCTACCTAGGGAATAATTAACAATTTTGTACACAGAACCTTATTAAGAATTAATATTGCATTGTTAATAAATTCCTTGCCGTGTGGTGACGGCAGAGTAGAATACAATTGTCACCACCCCAAATCTCTCCCGTGGGTGTCATACAATGCGACTAAGGATAAATCAGTGATGAGGAATGGACAGCATAGTTCCTCTTATACTGGGACCTAACATAATTGGCGAAACGTGGGTGCTAGTTCACCTCTGCCTACCCCTTCGGGGATGTGGGCGTGATTTATGTATGTATGTATGTTATAAATTCCTTGATCGATTGCGTAAGAATCTTCGGGTAATAGACTACCGAGGCCATCCACAGCTTCCATCACATGCAATAGAAATCCATTGAAAGTAAAGCCGTATAGGTAAAGAGTGAAGTCATTATTTTGCTTTTTATTTGAATATTATAAAAATGTAAAAAAAAATATTTCAAATAAAATTGTGGTTAGAAAATATTTGAAAAAAATAAAGTGTTGATGCAAGAATTCAACCGGCGTCCTCTGCAATCGGAGCAGAAGCCGAAGAAGAAGAATACCACTCGGCCAACCAATAATACGCCGAAAAAAGATAATTTGAAGAATGAGAACATATCCAATGTAAGGAGTGGGATAAAAAAAAGAATCGAGGAATATGAACAGCTGCGCCAACTCCAAACATAATTGAGTATAAAATAATTGAGAACAAAGCAACGGCGATAGATTTTGCTACTATAATTTGTCTGAATTCTTAAAGCGAGGTGATTCATCAATGATTTAGTAACTAGGTAGGTACCTAAGTAGAAATTAAAAATAGCTAATATTTAATGAACAATGTAATGTATGTTACCCACTAATAAAATCTAAACAATGTAAATATATTGAGGTCACCCAATGTAAGTAGTATTGTGAATACATAAACTTAAAATTATTCACATGAAACATGCCTATCTTAAAATGTATATTTTAAATTTAGTACAGTTGCTTAGATGTGGTTCGGTAAATATAAGAAAAGTTACTTCTGTGTAGTTTTCATGTAAATTGTTAAGAAATGTTAGTAGCTGTTACTGAGTAAACTTCTCAATTAAGTCAACTCAACATAGTTTGCATCATACATCATAGGTACATCTAGTAAAATTCGGTTCTGTAAGACTTTAATTTAGTTACTTAATAATCACATGATCTAATTTAGTTTCACTCAGAATAAATTAATGTCTATTTTCGATGCTTCAACGTTACTTAATGACCGCCTTACCTTTATGTATTAATTAATGTTATCAATACCATTGTGCTTCATTTCGATAAACAAGTATACCTACATTTATAGCGGCGTTAATCATCTGCTGAAAGTGTAGAATCAGTTCCAATTTAATTTAGCCAAAAGCTTTTCCCGATGTTGGCTTCTCTATATAATAAGTGCTAAGTAGGTATCAAAATAGCGCTTCTTCGGCTTCATAGCAATTACAGTTTGATTGGTTTAATTTTGGTATTCAAAAGTAACTAGGTAGGTTAACCTTAAGCGTTTGTGGTATTTATTTATCCAAAAATAGCGTAGAGTGGGTGAAATTTATTTATTGAGCGGAATCAATTTCCGTTTAATTTTATCATTTTGCTTTATAATTTTATCATTTTGCACTATGCTTAAGAATCTTCGGGCGCACCAATGGGTGCGCCCGAAGATTCTTAAGCATAGTTATGGAACATCCTACGGCCAGCCTTTGAGGGCAGTTGCTAATAAGTACTTTAAATCCTGAATGATCCACAGTTAACCTCAGTGAGCTTGCCTTGACTTCTGGAATCGTACGCACTAACCACTGCACCAAGCACTGTGCTATCAAGCCTACCATAATATTATTATATAAGTATCCAGTTCTTTTAATTCATTATGACCATTTATGAAAACGTGTGGGTCGTATAAAAAACGTTATATCTGGTTTATTCGCTCCTTTAGTTTGTATTGTCTAAGCTGAGGTTTAAGCTTAATAAAAAAAACTTCATTTAAGTTATACGTTAATAATATTCGGATATCTTTTACGTTTTTAAAATATGGAAAAAAAATAATTAGTATAGTTTAGTGGTTAAATGTTTTCGAAAAAAACTTCTAGGGCAGACTTATGTAATTTGGTCTTATAGGGAAAATCCTCTCCTGGCGCCTACTTGAAAATTTTTCCAAGAATTCTTTAAGGCCCTACGGAAAAAAATAAAGGTTTTTCAAACGCATTTATCTCGTAATCTATTATAAGCAGGTATTTGATACTCAGAATTGTGTAAATTGGGCATATATGAAAGGGCGTGGATAAGGGATAGAAAAAAATTCAAAGAAACCTCTGATTATTTATTTTTTTCAATATGACTTGTATCAATGTAAAGTGTATATAATTTCCTAGAGATTGTTTGGCGATAATTTGAATAAAAACTGTTAATATAGTCACAGTTAATTGAAGTTTGATTTGGCGCTGACGTCAAATTTATTGAGTAGGGTACGCTGCGCTCTGTCTTCTATGCTGGCCTGGGAGCGAAAAAATTACGTAGAATAGGCCAGCCCCGACTCATCCCATGGCCCATAGCCCGGTGTAGACCTATAAGCACCTTGCGGCACCCGAATGGTGGAGGGCAAACCACCAACAACAGCATACCCAAAGAGGGTTGGTGTAAGGCAGGCGGCCGGCGGTAAAACCTAAGCCAAAAGCCTCTCTCCGTTCATCGATCTCTCGACATGGTCCGTTCTGTCTCTTTTCTATACATTCATTCATCAGTAGCACCTTTACGGTGTGATGGATGATATGAATCAAAAGGGAGTGGATGGCTTGATGACGTCTTACCAATATGAATGGAAGAGGAAACATACTGCGCGGACCCCAGATTGACTGGGAACAGGGCAGGGAGAAGAAGGAGGTACACTGAGCTCTGTCTTGCTTTCGAGGCCGTGCGGCTCAATACAGCTATTCCAATCAACTTCGTGCTACAAGCGCCGCCACTTTGATACAAATACTTTTTCATCCCACCATCTCGGAAAAGGCGTTTTTGCTCTTCGATATCTGAGTGCAAAAGCCGTTTTTATCCTCTAGAGGTTAAAGTAAATTTGAATTTAGAACATCGTGTGCAATGAGTTTGTGAATTCAAAACATCATTAAACCTATTTATTTCTACCTCCATGGTGCCGAAATTATCATGCAACCTATTTTAATTTGTTAAAAACTCAGACTCGGAACCTTCTTGGTGTACTTTTTTTGTAATTTGCTTTGCGCGCGCCATTTTATTTTCACGTCATAAATTTGTTAAAACCTTGGAGTTCCGTGACGGTCAATCAGCTTGGCGTCAATCTTGCTTTAAACATTGATCGTCTACAATGCTTGCTTGATGCTTGAGTCAAGCATTTAAAAGCTTTTTAGGTTTGTTTGATTTGTTTACGCTAGCAACGGAACAAAAACATACAGAAAATCAACGTGCTTGACTCAAGCTGATTGACCGTCTCGGAACTCCATTAGGGACGGTAATTTTTATTAGGTACTTACATGTGTGTCTGGATAAATTTTGTGGGTGTGGCTGGGTGGATGGGTGGGTGTTGGAGGTGTGTCTGGGTGAATGGGTGTTTTGTGGGTGTTTCTGGGCGAATGGGTGTTTTGTGGGTGTTTCTGGGTGACTGGGTGATTTGTGGGTGTTTCTGGGTGAATGGGTGTTTTGTGGGTGTTTCTGGGTGAATGGGTGATTTGTGTGTGTTTCTGGGTGAATGGGTGTTTTTGGGTGTTTCTGGGTAAATGGGTGTTTTTGGGTGAATGGGTGTTTTGTGGGTGTTTCTGGGTGAATAGGTGTTTTGTGGGTGTTTCTGGGTGAATGGGTGTTTTTTGGGTGTATCTGAGTGATGGGTGTGTATTGCGGGTGTGAATGTTGTGGGTGTTTCTGGGTGGGTGTCGAGAGTGTGTTTGGGTTAATGGGAGGGTGTTGTGGAAGTTTCTGGGTGAAAATAGAAACTGTTGTGATTGTATTTTTTTTTGTATTTTGCAATTTCCTCGTTGGGGGGATGAAAAGTTACGTGTTGCACTCGAGTGCAAAGATTTTTCACCTTGTGCTCTTTTGATTCCCTCGCTATCGCTCAGGGTTCTAATATTTGAATCACTCGCTACGCTCGTGATTCAATTTTAGAATCCTTCGCTAGCTCGGTCATCAAAATTGAGCACGCGGTTAAAAAACAACTTTGCACTCACGTACAACAAATAACTATTTTTTCGTAAGGCCTTAAAATAGCAGTTTTTGTGTATCATTTAGTAGGTAGTTTCATAAATGACTAAAAACCTAATATAACTATGTGGCGACTGCCACAAAGGTCCTATGCAGCCTTTTCGCAGGGATTGTTTATGCCTGGATTTTGACACTCTTGTGAAGTCTGCTCTGGTCAAAATTCTTGCCGATAGAAAAACAACGCTTGAGATTTTTAATTGTGGATAGTTAACGTAAACAATATTCCTGTATATACTGTAAATATATCTGTAAATAGTAGAATCACCTTTCAATTCTACAACTATATCTTAATCTTATATACGTAATAACGTTATATTTTGTTTTATTTCAAATACATACAGGAATACGGGGCTATTTTTTAGTTTCATGTTTAATTCGTTTTCACATTTGATCGTTTTGTTTGGAGAAATTACCACTCAAAATCGTATGTTTAGTGCCCATAACTCGTAGCGTACGAGTTATGGGCACCAAACATACGAGTTTACAAAGAACTGTATTAATATTCCAATAATATTATATCCCAATAATAATGCAAAATACTTTAACGACGTGTACAATAAGGCAATTACTTGGAGTCCGTTCATTTATTAATAATTAATGTCGTTTTTGCGGTGTGCCCATAAATTCAGTCGGGCTTTAACAGAAGCGCTGTCGTAAATCATCATTGATTTTGTGTAGAAAATAATTAATTACCTTGTGGATGTATAATTTTCGTTCAAAGTTTTCACTAACAATTTATTTTTAAATACAAACAGCTGAAAGACTGATTTCTCTACACTAGACCGATTAAAATCACTCTACTGTAAGTAGAGAGTTCGAAATAATTAAGTGTCCTTTAACAGGAAATATATAATATCTAAAATCTTACAACTTAATTAATTAAAGAAACAAATAAATAACATACCCTCGCGGAAGCACCTAAGCCACTCGTAATTGCATTGATAGGCCTCCAGATGTCAGGCGTTCCCACTAAGCCGTTGTTGAGATCATTTTGGAACAACTTCGAGTCAAAGTTCCATGTGGCAGAGCCAACTGTCCGCCTTTTTTGCAAAATAGATTTCTGCGTTAGAGCCTCACTTTTCGTGGATTTGAAACTGCTGAATGTTTTTTCTAGAAATCCAGATTTGGCCTTAGGTTCTTCCTGATCGACAACAATGTTAGTTTTCTTCGCATCTAACGTTTTACTATTCCGCTTCTTCTCATCCTGTTTGGTTGGCTCTAGTAAGGCGTAGATAGTTAATGACAAGAAATGTCCCGCGACCAAATTCTGAAGATCAAGTCTGCCTGCAGTATTCTTCGCGTCTTTTGATTTCAATTGAAATTTGAAGTCTTCATTCCAAACTGGCCACGAAGTTTCTTGTAACGTCGATTCAAATTTGCTGTCCCCAGGGAATACCTTAACCTGAAAAATGAGCATGTTATGTTTGAAAATGGTAAGAGATATTTTGCCAAGGGTGATTATCCGATGGAGACCAAAAAGCACCTTGGGGCACTCGTTTTGTGGAGAACAAGACAAGAGCATGACATACTAGATCACAAAAAGAAAACTAATTAAATTTAAAAAAATTGAGGCATATGCGACTAATATGCAATATACCCATATTCTGCTATCTGGTTACCGACTAACCGCAGAATTATTATTACAATACTTGGGTAAATTTTGTAGAATCACAATATCACGATTGAAACACGTGATTCTCGGGATCTAGTGTCGATTGCCTTCGGTGTTATCATCAATCATTTTTATTCACGCCTGGCATGATCGAAAATACCTCGCTGGAATGTTTGGTGAACTAAAAGGTTATTAACGACTATTTTTACGATACTGTTATCAGCCACCATTGTTATTCCTGTTAGTCGAAAATGATTTGTGGAATACAAAGGAATGCGGAGCTCTTGACAATGATAGTGTGGTCAGCTATTGTGGTATGAGTGATAACAAATAAAAAATGTAGTAACTATTCAAGACGTCGCCGTTTAGTTATCTTTAAATTAAATACAGACACGTAGACTTTCAACCCTGAATATCAATCAGTTGTTCCATTAATTTTAAACCCTAATATTACATCGCAAAAAGAAGTTAGAATAATTTCTTTTTGCGATGTAAAAATTACCAATACCGAAAAAAAATTACCGCATCAGAACAATGTTTTTATTTTTTGTGACCTTTTATTCTGTCGGTATTACATACAAATCAAGCCTTTTCCCATAAAAGGTCGGTACAGGTAGACAGTTTGCCTGCGACATAATTATGCACTAGAATGTAAAGATGCTATAAACTAACAAATATAATAGATCAATTTTATTTAAGATTAAGGTAATTGTAGCAAGGTGTTTTATTAATCCTTGACATTAGACATTTTAGAGATTATTGCTCGTAGGTTACCTATTCAAAAGCTATTGGTGTCTTGTACGTTTGCGTTTTGTATTGCAGAGTATATTTTGTAATTACTATAAACAATGCCACCGCCACAGAACTTAAAGGGGGCTATCTAATTCATTAGCAATCAAACCCTATTTACGTCAGCCGCCATTTGGAATAACAATTAGACGGATGTTAGCAGGTACCTACGGCACACAATAGACGCCCGCATCTGGCGCTTGTTACAAAGTAGGTACCTTTAGCTTGATTGATATAGGTAGGTGCCTCAACTGAATACTGGGATTCTCGCTTAATCAAGACCTTGAACCTCAATATCCTTATAGATTTGGTCCAGAGTCGGAATCTGGTCAAATTAACAAGCTCGATTAACCAATTTGTTATCATTACGCACCTCGTAATACGGATATTGATAATTACATACATACATACATAAATCACGCCTATATCCCCGAAGGGGTAGACAGAGGTGAATTAACACCCACTTTTCGCCAATTATGTTCGGTCCCTTGTAACAGATGGCGAGCATATTGCCATATATCTAGCACATAAATCGCAGTACAAATTTATATTGCTAGGTGGTATAAGAGAAATGCTGCTGCCCATTACTCATTGCTGTCTTTAACCTTAGTCGCCTTGTACGACACCCACGGGAGAGATGGGGGTGGTGACAATTGTATTCTGCTCTGCCGTCACCACACGGCCGCATGGATAATTATTATTGATAAATGCACAAAATTCTACTCTAATAAATTTTGTGCGTACATTAACTAAATTCTTAATTTTCTTAAATTTTGCCATTAAGACAGACATTATCGCAATTGTTTCCTTCCCTGCCCTGTTGCCCTGTTCTCAGTTTATCTGGGGACCTAAAAAAGCCGCTTCGAGCAATTAGATTAGAAATCACAAAATGACCACTTGGCTCGCAATTCATATTATGATTCGGATACAATTCTGCCGCCGCTGGGTCAGTGCAGTATGTTTTTCTCTTCCATTTAGTTACGATTTAACTGTACTTACATTATATGTAGAATGCAATAGCATATTGAGTAACAATGAATTAGAAAAGTGATAGAAAAAAATATGTCCTGTACCCTGTCGAGAGAAGGATGAACGGAGAGTGGATTAGATTTACGACGTGTTAACTATTAATATTTTGTATATTCATGCTAAGTTATAATTAAGTATGTCTATTCTCCTCATAAGTCTTCTATTGACAGTAAATTCCTATATGAAAGAGAGACTTGAAATTTTAAATTGTGTGGATTAAGTAATTAAATGATAGAAACTGAATAATGGAAAATGTGAAAGCTGGACCGTGATAGCAAAGAACGATATACTCCCGCGATACTGTCAGGGTCACAATTATGCTAGTGTCGATGCATTTGATACATGCCTATGCGTTTATTAATTTGCCTCTTATAACATACAAAACATCTGATTACATACGTTTTTTTACTAGGTATGTCCCGTTCCAACGAAAGAATCCCGACTTGTAAAAGGAAAATGATCTGGCAACTCTGCATCTAACACATGCTGCTCTAACTAACGAGGAGTGGGCAGCGATCCTGGTACAATATCCGACAATGCTGCGATTAATGATAAAGTGCCCGATAAAATTAAATGGTAAATAATTGAAGCCGTGTGGGGACGGCAGAGTAGAATACAATTGTCACCACCCCAAGTCTCTTCCGTGGGTGTCGTTACAAGGCGACTAAGGATTAATCAGCGATGCGAAATGGGCAGCAGCGTTTTGTCTTATACCACCTAGCAATAGTACTGCGACATTTGTGCCCGATAAATGGCAATAGGCTCGCCACCTATTACATGGGACCTAACATAATTGACGAAACGCGGGTGCTAGTTCACCTCTGCTTACCCCTTCGGGGATATAGGCGTGATTTATGTATGTATGTAAATAATTGACTCGCCTAATTACAAAGACTAAAATAAAGTAGAGTAATATGCGAGTTGATTCGCATGTGCACCTTTGCCTAAAGTCATGATGCATGTAGAAAGAAAGCAGTCAACGCTCTTTAATGACACCTATCCTGTTGTAGGTACGTATTGGCGGCATGCACACGGTTTCTCCTAAGTGTTAATGCGACCTACTATATCATTGCTTTAATAGCAAGACTTGGAGCGACTATCTAGACTGCATGATTACTTGTTAAACGAATATAGAAATGTCCTAAAATACAATGCAGTTACACGAAAAAACTTACTACTTAATCTAAACCAAATTATTTTAATTGCTAAAAAACACTCTAGATTCTAAGACCAAACCTTTCTATTACTAACCCTATTAAATTAAGACACGATGTATTCTTAGCAAATAATGCTAAGCTCTTAAGTTGGGTATTTTAGAGTTAAATACGTCCATTGACACAATAAAAGGGTAAACGTAAACATTTCTCTTTATCACCCCTATTCTGCGACAGTCAGACCTAGTTCAGCCGCCGTAGCACGGGACGTTGACACATCTCCTTCGGGGGAAAGAAAATCTTTTCCTCTCGCTCTAACTCCCAATAAATCCCGAGACAAACCACTGTCAAGTGGTGGAGAGAGACTTGTCCACGTCCCCGTGCTAGGCCCGCTGGACCGTGGATTTATAGTCTGTGATAACTTTTTGTTTTTTTGGCAAATGTCTCGATCTGATTTTGAGCCACTTCAAGTCAAGAATCATAATGCATTTTTTCGAGTAAAATTTGTCTCGTGTGTCCAAGGTGAGTAAGAGTTGAAATGGGCAATAGCGTTCATGGTGCACCATTTTGCAAATTACTGCGATTAAAGTTCCCGATGAATGGCAATAATCTCGCCTCCTATTAAGTATGGGACTTCTACCTACTTAAGGGAGAAAGGCGTGATTTTGAGTTAATTTCTTTTGTTGATTACCGGTACTAAACACAATTAATTAATAATAGATACCTAATCAGAAGGATCCGAGATGTGTAGGTGTAGGATCCGTTCGAAATAACATGAAGTTGCTCAACCTGCGAAACATTAGGGCTCACAAAGGATATGTATCCACATTAACTCAATGAAGGTTGATAATTAAAAATGATTTCACTTTACTGAAGTAATTTCTCGCAGAATATCCACTTAATTTCGTTTCTGTATGAGCACAGTTGTAACAAGTTTTTTTAATTAAAAAACTCTAATTATTCAGGCTTCTTATCACGGTCTAATGCCCTCCCTATTAATGTACCTACCTACTTGCGTTAAATAAATCTTAGGCTTCTATTCTTGTTAAATAATGCGTAGTAAAGTAAGTACCAACCTGTTTAATTAACACCAGTTATAATAAATAGTTATTTATAGTAGTAATAGGATGAAATAGAACAGGGGGCCTACTCTGGAACTCCGAACGAACGAACGAACATCTATCCGTCTTTCTCACGCCACTGCGTGTTAAAATAAGAGCGACAAAGACGCAACGACTCGATCGAACGAAATAAACTTCTAGAGTAGCGCCTCAGGTTAGTCTAAGGTCTCTGTGATATTGTTTACAATCGCATCTCAATTGTAATAGGTCTTTCTTTACCTATGAAATTGCCGTTTAAATATCAGTACTGGCCATTTCAAACGATTTTCTGTAAATTTTGAATTCAAATAAATATTCAAATGACCTACTTCTTTTTACTTTTGTTTATTGTATAACGTTGTATTTTCTATTCGATTTTAATTTTAACATTATATAAATGTTAGAAAAATTAGTACAAAGATTTTGGGGTTAGAAAAAGAATTTCGAAAAATTATGATCTTGAGGCGGGAATCGAACCCGCGTCCACTGCTATCCGGGCAGGTGCCTGACCGCTCGGCCACCCAAGACAAGAGTGTCTTGGGTGGCCGAGCGGTCAGGCACCTGCCCGGATAGCAGTGGACGCGGGTTCGATTCCCGCCTCAAGATCATAATTTTTCGAAATTCTTTTTCTAACCCCAAAATCTTTGTACGTTGTATTTTCATTACATTTGTAAATTTTTCGTCACGAAAAATTACCCCTAGAAGGTGAAAGTCACTTTTTGATTGCCGGTGTGATTCAACATAGCATTTTTATACAAAACGGCATGAGCATTAATTAGGTACTGCAGATGTGTAAATTGAAGGATTGAAGACAATGATGGAGAAGCTCCCACATTTGCCACCATTTTTAGCGGAAAAAAAAACAATTTGCCGTAGCAGTACAAAACGCGTTTGAAGAGTTTGTTGCCACCCGTCCAGCTGATTTTTATAGGCATGAAAATAAACTGCCGCTGCGTTAGTAAAGCTGCATCGATTGCATGGGTGATTATTTTGATAAAAAGGTAAAGAAATACTTTATCTTCTTCTTCTCCCTGCCCTGTTCCCAGTCTATCTGGGGTCGGCGCAGTATGTTTCCTCTTCCATTAATATCGGTCAGACGTCATCAAACCATCCACTCCCTTTTGATTCATATCATCCATCACACCGTAAAGGCTAGTGATAATTGAATGTATAGAAAAGAGACAGAACGGACCATGAAGAGAGAATAGACGCACTCCAAATCAAGCACCAAACACAAATACTTTGGCTGCGAATGTAAGTAATAAGAAACATATTTTTCATATTTACAAATAAGAAAAGTAGGTAATGGAAAGTTGGATCCTATAGTCCGACAATTTCGTGCGCGCCCTTCCTGCGGTATGAGACGGTGGCGGGGACGGGGCGCTCTGGATGACGATAGTTAAGATTCAATGACCGATGTAGAAGAGTTTTATTATATTTTTTTAATAAGTTATGGACATAAATAGTGTTTTACAAGACTGCGGTGAAGCCGAAGGATGGTTGTGTTCGATTTGTGTGTATGTCCGTTCCTATATAGGTACGTTCGTAACTACCGAATAACTTGCTTTCTAATAAAAAATATTTATTATTTTCTTTTAAAATATTTAATTATATTCTTTTTTTGCTAACCCTACTTTTGCGATTACTCACACAAACTATACTTCGTCTGATTGTTACTATTGTAACCAATGGCAACAGTGTCAAAATTAAATGTCAAAGGTATTTTCCCGATATGCCACCTCCTCACCACCATCAGTGATGATTAAAAATGATCACCAAAAATTACTTAAGGTAACTTGGTAAACCTAAGTTAATGTAATTTACTAAACAAAAATGTTTTCAATTAAGCGTATTTTATTCGCCGTCAGTGGGATTTTTAGAGGTTAAAAAAGTCTAGGCGTTCTATGTAGGTATAGACGACGATTAAAATATTCTCTATTTAATAGATGGAATATTAGACTTTACATCATTCATTTTAAGGTTGGAAATTGTAGGAAGGAAATTGTCAATTTGTTCAGTCTTACGTGGCGTTAACTGTACATTTCTTGCCATTTTTATATTATACTTATTTATTACCGATATTAATTGTATTTATTATGTAAATAAACTGTATATGGATTCCGGATTACGTACCTACCTGTGTAAGGATAAAATGAAATAAGTAGTGCTCATAATAGTCGAATGAGACTATCTTGCATTCGTATCGCCATCCTACCGTCAGAGATAAATAAACAATGTAAGTCCATTAAGTCTATAAATATAGTCACCTTAACAAGATATCCATGGGCACGGGTGAGCCCAAATAGTGATGGGAGGTGCCGCGCACCGATTACAGTCACGAACAAATTCTTGCTCACTGGGTGCAATGACAACTTGAACCCTATCTCCGGTTCCAAACTACCGCTTCCAGCCAACTGACCCTCCCTGCTATTGCTGTTAAAAATATTCTTCAGCTTGCCAAGTGAAAACGCCATAGTAAACAAAGTCTCGTCTCACAGTTCTAGCAAACTAGCAACAAAACCGGTTTGATGAATTAATTGATCACGCAATGCACTAGCAACCCTCGCACTTCTTTTTGGCTAACGAAAATAACTTATTTCTTTTATTCATTGTTTACACTGTAGAGCACACAACGGTAATTCACACACGTAACTAGGAACGCAGGAGTTGTCTTGATTTGATTTACATGGAAGCGTCCGCTCACAAATTCCGTATGTATACTTCTCCCTGTAAAGCAAAACACACTACTAACACATACATCATCATACATACATGATATCAATGAATAAAAGCGAGACAGCACATGAATACGATGTCTTCTCTTTCTAATGATATCAGCTGGAGCTCCTCTACCGCCCTCCTCCGATGATACCTAATAATACAAACGTGCCTGACTTAGCAAGTACCATCGTTATCTAGTTCGTGAGAGTACCGATAGATGGCTTAGATTGATCAATATTATATTAATGATAATTTATTTAGTAGGTAACATACGTAAAAACTAATTTTAAAACTATGTCAAATGATATGATGAATACTGTAT
Source organism: Cataclysta lemnata (assembly GCA_963931975.1). Lineage (NCBI taxonomy): Eukaryota > Metazoa > Arthropoda > Insecta > Lepidoptera > Crambidae > Cataclysta > Cataclysta lemnata. Next base: position 8,388,144 of record OZ008343.1, read on the forward strand.
GGCTGATGATGATTTATTGACTATAGGGTGTAATAATTTCCCATTCGTTTTTGGTTCCATCCTAATGTTATCTTTAATATTAATTTACTAGTGGTCGCCCGCGGCTTTGCTCGCGTAAATGTCGGTTGATAAAGAGCCTAAAGCCTTCCTCAATAAATGGACTATCCAACACAAAAATAATTTTTCAATTTTTACCAGTAGTTTCTGAGATTAGCGCGTTTAACCAACCAAACAAACAAACTAAAAACGTGCGTTTCATCTTATAGTTCCTTCCTAATTATGCCGTCATAGTGATAGTAATGGAAGAAAATGATACCATGTCAATTTTATTGTCTTACCTTTATTTCAGGGAGATTTTTTTTCATGACCTACATAAACAATTATGCATCTATCTTATTTTGTTACTTATAACTGCTTGCGCTACTAAGCAGTAGTTACATTTTAGGTTTTTTTTTATGAAAGTCATGCAACAACTCTTGAAAATTTGCGAGAATTAAGTTAGTTCATGATATTATTGGTATGATAGAAATTAGATAGATAAATATAAATTGTAGTGACGTAAGAAGGATAGACACATAAAGTAAAAGAAGGTTAAATTATACTAAAATATTATGTTTCTTGTGATTAACAATAATTGTGTTCATCTAACATATCTACATTTGACATTTCCTCACGCTTGACAGCCGATAAATCGATAATAGTACTATTTAATTATAGTTAAAAAACTTAAATAAATATTATTTATTTATATAACAAACACTTAATAAAACTGATACTGGTAACCCAATTTAATAGCGGCAATTCGAACTTGTACACATTAATATGGATTATGCGGGACCTTCTTACGTTTTTCACGTTCACAAAAGACCTTAGCTTTTAACACGATTAATCTTTCATCACTTATCAATGTTTTGGACATGATTTTCTATAAAACATAAAAAACCTGCAAATATGACTTACGTGTTGATGCTAATGATAGACAGGGCAGCCACCATCACGGCATAGGTACTATAAGATGAAACGCACTATACCTAATTATTGCCACAGAATAGATATTCTTTCTTTGATTGATCTGTGGGTTTGGTGTTTTGAATTCACAAAAGTAAAACTAGCGATTTTTTATTAATAACCGTCAGTTTGATAATAATGGGATGTAGTCACCAAAGAGTGTATAATACACTACGTTTAGTAGTCACCAGTCGACAGCAAGTGAGACAGACTCACTCAGAGATGATTTGATGAAATAAATTATAATAAACTGACACACCTACTTCAGTTCTCTATTTCAGTGTTCAGCTTGTTCTATCTAGGTATAGCTATTTAGTATTTCCATGGAAATAGCGGGATATAACTAATTAACTACTACATTGAAAAATAAAACACAGTGTACAAAAATATGTAGTTATCATTTATTAAAATTTACAGTTCAAAATAAATACACAACAACCTATGTACATTGCAAAATACATATATTGAGGACTCCTCCTGTAGTTAGTCAATCACTCATGTACCTAGATAATAGATACAATACTTTACAATTACCTGACTAAGACTGTTCTTTCATTAGACATGGTAAATATGTGGTAACTAAGAGTACAGGATAATCACTTGTTAGAAACCATGGAGTAAGAATACAATATCCTCTTTTTCTACCTCCTACTTCTAAACGTACTAATGTATAGTAAGTAAATTGACTTATCTTCTTTATCACACCTCTAATAAAAAAACAGTCTTAAGTTTCTTGTCACACAAATCAGTCTCGATACGTTTCCACTTTATATAACAATTAATTCATAGGACAACAACTTACGAAATACATACACAAATTATCCCCGTAGATGTAGGCAGAGGCCATTCGAACAATTTATGCACACATCGATGTACATAATTTTACAACGCCAGCCCGGCTGGCATGACCACCCAAACACGATATGATATAGCCGTTTATCGCGTTAAACTTACAAAAATCATTGGATTTTCGACAGTTCAAAGAGATAAATGGATATATCTTTAATATATAGCCTCAGAGCCTTAGTAATTTATTCAATTCAGGCTTATTCAAGTGTTAAGATCAAATTATTTTTTACTGTTCAACGTGATAAAAGGCTATATCATATCGTGTTTCGGTGGTCATGCTAGCCGGGCTGGTTTACAAATGGAACCCGCTCGTATTCGCTGGTGAATTTAAAGGCTTTTTCCTTTTATATTTATTTATCTATAGATTTCGTATTTTCAACTTTTCATATTTCACCAAGTATGTTAGGTCTCATGTTATTATAGGGTGCGAGTTTATTGCCATCTATTTGGGCACCTACAAAAATTTAGCCATACCTATAGGTGCTTATTAGAATTTTAAAATGTTACTTATTAAAAGCAAGATGAACCAAGACCTAATAGAAAACCCGGAAAAGACAATAACTTTGTGAAAGATACCTGTTTTTATTGACACAAGTGTTAAATTTTTTTTAAAAATTAACACGGTAGTATTTGGTTTCATATTTGCCTACAGTGTGTGTTGTCCCATTATTGTTATCTGCGTGAAACAATAGCAATAATGGGACATTTTGATGAAATTCATTCATTAATTTTTTACTTAGTCTTTGAAGAACTTATCACACTTCAATTGTGATAAGTTCTTCAAAGACTACACAGGTTGTCTTTCCAAACGGAACTCAAAGTTACGTTCTTAAAGCCGGAAAGATTTGTCCTAGGGTACCTAGGGTAGGACCATGGCCAATAGCAATGTCCTTTGAAAACATTTAGATACTTGATTTTTAAAGGAGACAAAGACTTGCAGGCTGCCTACTTACTAAACTTAATTACTTAACTCTGTTGCTGACAAATCTTAAATGCAACAATTTCATTGATTTCAATCGAGAAATGATAACAAAAGAGTTCCGTAATCCTTTAAAGCATTTTACGAGGGAATCCTGAACCCCGATTATGTAAACCTCTTTCAATCGCTTTCGGCTACCTGTCACTCTCACACTTTGCGATTATTCCCAACCCAATGAGTGCGAGTGACAGGTAGACGAAAGCGATTGAAAGAGGCTTACATAATAACCCGGCTGCTGCCAAAGATAGCCTCGCGATAGTGAATATACTCTAGGACCTATAGTCCAACCATACAAGATAAACGATTAACCTCACTTATTCGTAGGTTATCTAAAAGTCCTGATTAGTAATTGCGAGGATCTGTTTATAGGTTAGGCATAGGCTTATGCCCAACAGTGGTCTCTCGGCTTATTGATGAAAAATAAATGTTTATAGGTTGCAATTATTACATAACATTTTCAGATAAAAGGTAAACCTTAACTGCGTATGATGGATTAATTTCAAACTGTCCTTATTAAAACTTAGTTATTATAACTGTCGCTCCATATTAGAACAGCTGTCTTATAGCATAATAACATTCCATTAGATTCACGACCCCATAAAGTCGCTTCGCCTTAAGATCTGGACAACAATTTCCCCAGCACTTCCACTATGGAGTCGTAGTAATGTATGATGATTGAGACGATCAATACCAGCATTGCGAAGCAAATACCGGTTATGTACATGAACTGGCTCGCTTCTTGAGGTGTGGCAAGCAGTTCCTCACTGCTCGCATCTGTATCTAATGCATCGAATTCTGATGTATCTGTAAATTAATTCATTTTAAGAGTTCAACTGTTGTCTAATATTAACACTGTTATTATTATACTTAAACATGACACATTAATAATGGATTATTTTATTTATTTTTGAGCTTATGCTACTGAGATACCATGATACCATTTTAAATTATGATACCATTTTAAATTGCACTGATGACAATCACCTGTACCTTTATTTTATGATTAAATTTTACCCATATCAAGTTATCTTGAGAACCTAGTATCTGGACAAACCTAACATAGGCTTTAAGATACTACTAACAAATACTGTATCAATAATTGAGATTAATAATTTAAAAAAATCATCAATTACAACAATTAAAAAATATTGCCATATACAAAAAAAAATATATAGAACTCACCAGCAGGTGTCTCCACATCGCAAATAACATCACCTTCAGTTATCTGCAGATCTAACAACTCTCTCACAGAAAGCAGAGCCTCGGCAGGTGCTTCTCCGGGGAATAAATAATCACACAGATAGAGTGAGCCAACTGGCACTAAAACTCGACGGGGAGGTTCATTGAAACACACTTTTTCTGAAAAATACTAGAATACATTAGTTAGGTAAATATGATCCAATCTGCAATCCCGTACCTGTGTAATGTTGTCACTGATAGTGCAAAACTGTGCAACATTATAGTGACCATTTTACAAGAGATCTACATTATTATTATGGTTAAGTGGTTTTGAATCTATCTAACTAAGGCAATAATATTATTGTGTCAAAATTTATTTGTATTACCTTCAGGTAGTAAATTATCATCAATCAATGCATCACAATGCATTGTAAATCTTGATGCAAGGGACCTTATAATATCTTGTTTAACTGCCGCTATAACTTCACTAATTGTTGCTTTTTGGCACATGAAAACACTTGATGAAACTACACCACTGAAATGAATGCTGCCATCACATTCAAAGTACTCTACTGTTTCTGGTAATGCATTCTCCTGCAAAAAGATAAGTACATCATTTGTAACTTTTTTTTAAATTTGTCAAACTAATTGTTAAGATTAAGGGCCTGTTTAACAATCGAAAAGTAAGTTCTAAGTAGCTTACTTCGCAGATCATTTGACAGTTGTAATATGAAATATATGTCAATTGAACTGCAAAGTAAGCTTCGAACTTACTTGTCGATTGTGAAACAGACCCTAAGTTTACAAAATCTACTGAAAGGGCTAGACTAGAATGACCAGCTTAGCTATAACTAAGTATCATTCAATGTATTCTGATTTGTGTCATTTGGTAGATACTGAACTTCTACTAAGCTTAAGATGTATAAAAATTAAAACATCATTGACTAGGAAAGTAAGAAACTTACAAAAGGCACAAACAAAGACACATGCATAGACTTGGGCACATCTTGTTGTGTGCTCTTGGTGTTGCTTTTAGGTTTTTTCTTTTTTACTAACTGCTCCAGAGCTTCTGATCCATCCCTCAACTCTCCATCTATGAACATTACACTGGATTCCATGGTCTTGTGTGCTGCTTCTAATATTTGCTGGAGACAAGTGATAATAAAAGTTCAAAAGGAGTAAGCTGATGATGAAAGAATTAGATTTATCTGTCTGTGATGTGCGGCGTCGGTAGATGTATTAACACAAGAAAAGTCGAGTCTTAACTGATGCCTAACCCAAATGGTGTAAACCACCATCCGAACTATCTTAGTTAGCAAAAGGGGTTGGTGTCAGGCAGGGGGCTGGCTGTAAAACCTGAGCCAAGGCCTTGAGCAGTATGATTTAGTTAGAATGTTGGTATCTCAAACACTCTCTGTTTATCTACCTATAGACATAATCCTTACTATCACTTATCTATGTATAGTACATTTATTATCACTAGCACCATTCCAATGTAATGGCTGAAAAACCTTTGGAAGTCTGATGATATAAATGAAAAAAGAAACTTATGGTACTGACCCCAGATAGCCTTGAAGCAAGGCATGAATATGGTTAAATCATTTATAGTAACTTTTTTTTAGTATAAATTAAATATTCATATAAATGACTTAACAATATTCAATAGACTTACTTGGAATTGATGTTTGACTGATATGCCACTGTTTTTAACAATCACAGGATACACTTCATCAAATTCATAGTAACAATCTAAACGCTGCCACTGCTGTGTCTTAGCCAAAAATTTCCATTCAACAGGTTTTATCACAGTACTCTGGATGGAGCTCCCAACCTCAACAGTCTTGCATGTCAACACCTTTGTGTTGGTTGACATATGCAAAATAAGTCTTTCATTATTGTATGGACAATTGCCATACATGTAAGAATTAACATTCAGCACTTTGTAGATATGATTCAAAATAGTTTTTATTTTACTAAAATGGTTAGGGTCATCAAAAATATCTTCATCGCTAGTCACAAATATACCTGGAATAGATTTAAATTTAATAGACAATTTTGTTTCAATGTTACATGTAAGGATTAACATTCAGCATTTTGTAGATATGATTCAAATTAGTTTTTATTTTACTAAAATGGTTAGGGTCATCAAAAATATCTTCATCGCTAGTCATAAATATCCCTGGAGTAGATTTAAATTTAATAGACAATTTTGTTTCAATATTTACATACATACATAAACCATACCCATTTATCCTCAAAGAGGTTGGCAATGGTGAATTATCACCTGCATTTTTCCAATTATGTTAAGTCCTATAATAGGTGGTGAGCCTTTTGCACCGGGAACATAAATCGCAATATATTGCTGGGTGGTAATAGAACTATGCGGCTGCCCATTACTTATAGCTATCCATAGCTAGCTAATCCCTTGGTTGCCTTGTACAACAAGCACAGAATAGATTGCAGCGGTGGTAATTACCACATGGCAATATCATGACAGTAATATTCTTAAGAAATATGATTTAATGGCTGAGGTTAATTAACACCCACTTTTCGCCAATTAAGTTAAGTCCATGTAATAGGTGGCTGGGCCTATTGCCATATATCGGGTACATGAATCGCAGTATGTATGAGAGGAATGCTGCTGCCCATTACTCATTGCTGTCTTTACCTTTAGTTGCCTTATACGACACCCACGGGAGAGATCACGCTGATCCGCCGTCACAACAGGGCTATGATTTAATTTTTTAATTGATAAACTTCTTATCAAGTTGATAGCAAACCTAAACTACATCTGCTTAAAACTTAGCAACACCGGCCGCAGCATCAGTAGCGCGGTTCAAGTCCTCCCTTATTGACATACTAATAACTAAGTACTAACCAATACTCACCTTGTACGAATATACCCCCAGGCAACATTCTAGTTACGTGTTTGGCGTGATCAGCCACCCAAGCCTCTGAAACACTTAACAATGATTTCGCAAACTCAGTCTTATCTGATACATAGCTGGTTTCAGAATTGTTGTCGCAACTTTTTTCTTCGGGAGTACGAGCCAAATGAATAACATTTTCTTTTGCACTTGTGGTCTAAAAGTAAAGGTTTCTGTAAAGCTATATTTATTGAAACGGCATTAAAATTTGATATATTTAATATCATATGTTATTTAATTACCTGTCCTAAAATCAATCCTATAACAAAAACTTCCTTGGATGCGTACTGTTCAAGGTATTGCAAGCAATATTCAGGTGAATACACGGTTCGAACCATATTGGCTTAATTTGGTAAATTTGAATTAATTTTATTTATTTTTCACCAATAACTTCACAGAGAACGTTTGGTTTGTTTCAGTTTTATAATTTTATTAGATGATAATAATCATGCATGTATCTCAAATAAAATAGCAATGGCAAAAATGACAGCAAGCAATGGTGAAATAAATTGTCAAGTTCACGTCATTCATTTACGTCAGGGTTTTTGTTTTAATTCTCCCTTATTAAAGTTAAGTACAGGGATCTAGTCCATACAGCCATGTATTGATTTTTACTTTAGGCGCTGTCTCCACGAGCGAGAGAATCGCGACGAGTACGCTCTTCTATCGTCGGGTAATCTCCACGAACGAGCGATTTTTCCACCAGCGTATCGTCACGACTCTTGACGGAATCACAGCCTGTCCGCGGCGACTCGTAACGGAATCGCCGCATTTTCTTGAAAAGGCGTTAAGTTATTGTTGAAAGATTTGCATTCGCTGTGAGGGCGTAACGTTCAGCGGCGATTACGCGGCGGACGCGCCGCGAGTAGAGACAATACTGCGGCGATACGACGAGACGTTGGAATGAACATTGCCACTCGTCGCATCGTTGCGATAACATCGCCGTGTGGAGATGCGCTCATAGAGAGTACATAAAGGTACGACGATAATATCGCCGCGATTCTCTAGCTCGCGGAGACAGCGCCTTACTCAAATGTGAACGCACAATTTAGTGAGGGAAGCCAAGATTTTGATAAAATTATAATACCAAAGAATGAGAAAAAATCTGTAAATTACAAAAATTACATACATACATAATTACATACATAATTCACGCCTATATCCCCGAAGGGGTAGGCAGAGGTGAACTAGCACCCACGCTTCGCCAATTATGCTAGGTCCCATGTAATAGGTGGCGAGCCTATTGCCATTTATCGGGCACAAAAATCGCAGTTCTTTGCTAGGTGGTAGGTATAAGAGGAACGCTGCTGCCCATTCCTCATCACTGATTTATCCTTAGTCGCCTTGTACGACACCCACGGGAGAGATTTGGGGTGGTGACAATTGTATTCTACTCTGCCGTCACCACACGGCCGTACAAAAATTACATCAATTACAAATTGTATCTAAGAAAAAAATTTCAAATGTGTGACACCCATATTATAACGTAAAATTAATGTATGGCCTTTTGCCTTCCCTAAAATATAGGGAGAATTAAAAAAAAAAGTACGTTCCAGATAAGTCCGCGCGCGAGGGGTGGCGCTGCTCGCTAACATTGACACTTGAAATTTTTAGTTCCAATTTTGACCACGCGCGGACTTATCTGGCCGCACTCTACCTACTCTGTTTATTAAGATAGACTATACCCTATGAAAACAAGTCTTATGATGTGTTTGATGTTGTGGTTAAGATCACTATATAAAGTGGTTTTATCCATTTCATCAGTCACCATCATGAACTCTATTACCATTCAATTCGCGGCAAGCACTCCCTAGATGCGTTAAAATATGTGACAACCATATTTTAACGTAAAATTCATTTCATACATTTCACCCACTCATTATTTCATTAGACTACAGATAAAATATACACTAAAGACTTGGCTGTATGGGCTAGACCCTTTGCCTTCCCTAAAATATAGGGAGAATTTTAAAACCACCACAGACACAGACTATACCCTAGAGTAATAGCAGCGTTTTACCTGAAATAAAACGCATATTAAAATACTTACCTCACTGGAAGCTTTATATTGAGAGAGCATTTCCGTTTCCCGTCGAATTTCTGTCAGTTTCCATACCTTTTTGTGCTTTGCATCCGGTCCAGTGGCGACACCTGGCGGGTGCGCGCCATTTTTGTGTTACTTAAGTTTTCGAGCGCGCCATTTTACCTCATTGGCTCAATGTCACCAGGCAGGATTAAAAAGGAAAGCTTCCAGTGAGGTAAGTATTTTAATATGCGTTTTATTTCAGGTAAAACGCTGCTATTAAACTACTTGACCGTCACTGGAAGCTTTATATTGAGACCTGTTTGTTATCGCCTGGTGATCGCCACTGATTGTTAAATATACGCCAATGTGATCCAGTAAAAAGGTTAGGTTGAAACATGAAATAAAAACACGAATTTTAAGAAAAGATAAAAGTATTTTACATATTACATTTTCATAAATGAACAGAAAAAGATAAATGTATTTTCAACATTATGAGAACGAAAGATAAGCATTATAATTTCTAATTGATAGGATTAAATAATCGAATTACATTATTAGGCCCGCTATTTTTTATCACCTCACGTTTATAAAATCGCTGAAAAGTATTAGCTGACCGCCAATTTCCACGAGCTAATATTTCATCAAGTGAATGATTTTAAAGCCAGCTTTTAGAAGCTACTGCTGACCGGACGCTTCCTGGGGTAGCTTTAATTTCAGCTACTTTAAACAATGTTTTTACCCAACTCGCTATTACAGTGCGCGAAGCAGGTTTAGCCCCGCCTCTAAGAGTAACAAAAAGATTAAACGAGTTTGCAGCACTACGCCTTTCATTAAACAATGTTATTAATTTTTCTAACCAAAAAACAGGGTCAAGGTTACGATCATTGGGGTTGGAAAGGACTTTCCAGCCGGATTGCCTATAATTACTACAGCCCGTTTTTGGCCCAAACTGAGGCCAAAAAATTATACTATCGTCACACCTTATGCAATGATTGGGGTCAATTTGCAGTAAGGTCAGGTCATGTATACGACGTCCCGAGCAAAGCAGTAATAATATTGCAGTATGGCGTGATACCTGAAACGGATTATTATCGTTTACCGTGTATTTACTTAAAAATGTTGTTAATTCATCGACATTCCAAACTGGCGGCTTAGCGGATTTTGGTTTCTTTAAATCTATAGATTTTAATATATGTTTTACAAGAACATGTGAACTCAAATTACTAGACTTATCAGCGCTACATAACGTGGAAGCTACGGATTTGTATAAAATTATGGTATTATATGATAAATTATGAACTAAATATTAATTAGACAAAAATTGTGCTAACTGGGAGCCTGTGGGATTTTTCGGATCAATATCATTCTTTTCTGACCACACCAGCCAGCGTCTCCATGCAACTTCGTACGTTTTCAATGTAGATTTTCGCCATGAGTTCTTGAGTAGGGACAATTGGTCATTGTTCCATTCTTTTGTGGCCTCTGTCCACCCCCACATTTCCAGACCTCTAGGGTGATATTCTCTACTTGCGGTGGTGAGAGTCCCGTTGATGTGTCGATTAGATACTTCTTTAGGTTTCTCAAGGTCAAGGGTGGTGCTAGTCCTCGAGATTTCAGGTCTGCACGCCAAAACACCTTCTCCCACCGAGGTGTTACAACTAGGAATATTCCCGACGATTGTATTAAGTGTGTCAGCACTTTGGGGATGAGAAATGGAGGTGGGAATACCCAAGCTAGGTTGTAGTGCCATGGAATACTGAACGCATCGTAAAACAGGGCTTGAGGGTCTCTCAAATCCTGTGTCACATAATTGTGTACTACGTGAGCCGAGGCTGAGGCGAACAGATCTATCACTGGAATTCCCCATTTGGAAAATACAATTTGCAGAAGATGCCACTCCGGTGGTTTGCGGTGACGAGATAAGTGGTCTGCCTGACTGTTGTATTTTCCCGGGATATGGTGTATATTGAGATTTATCTGATATTTGTCCACTAGATTCAAAACTTTTCGGGTTGTTTCTGTCAATGCTGCAGATTTCGTCCCGCCTTCTCTCCGTAAATGTGCGACTGCAGATTTTGTTGTCGCACTGTATAAGGATCGAACTGTGGCTTAGTAAAGGAGCATGTGCTTGCAGTGCATATAATATGGCTAACATCTCCTTCTGGTTGGAGTGGAGCGTTTGTTCCTCTTGCGACCAGTTTCCTGACAGGGTTGTATTATTCAATTGTGCTCCCCAAGCCCGATCCGATGCATCTGTTACCAAGAATGTCGTTGGTGGAGCTTGATGCAGTGGAGTTAGTGACTGGTAATTCAGACTCCACCAAGTTAATTCGTTTATGGCATTTTGTGGTAGTTTGTAAGTTATCGATGGCAGGTCTGGTAGAGACTGCATGAAAATTAGGAGTTGGCGGTAATTGAGACGACCTCTTGGGACTACAAAACTTGCAAAATTTAATAACCCTATTAACCTCTGCAGTTCTTTTAGAGTTGCCTTTCTTTGATATAGAAACTGTCTTATTGTTGCGAGTATTTTGATAGTCTTTTCTTCTGGTAGGGCTTTTAGATTGTCCCAAGGCTGCCACACTATTCCTAAATAAGTGAGACATTTTTGGGGACACAGAACCGATTTTTTGAAGTTCACTAGCCAGCCCAGTTTCTGTAACGTTTGGACAACCAGTTTGATGTGAATGCGCAGTGTATCTGCATTTTGATGTACAATTAAGAAATCGTCTAAATACACCACAATCCTCATGTTCCATGTTTCTCTTAGCCCTTGAGCGATCCAGTTGGTCAGGATAGAAAAGGTTTTGGGAGCTGTGCTTAAGCCGAATGGTAGACATGTCATTTCCAACAATTCCCGATTGTAAATGATGCGTAGGAACCGCCTGTGTGCCTTTATTATTTTTAAATGAAAATAAGCCTGGGATAGATCGACTTTGCACATCCAGTCTTTGGGTTGAAGAAAGTTTGGGATACGATACATAATTATCAACCGAAACGGTTTGGTTCTTACATAGCGATTTAACGCTTTGAGATTGAATATTGGTCGGGCAGTTCCATCGACCTTTGGCACCGGTAACAATGGGGACACAAAACTTGGTGCAAAATGAGCTGTTTTTAAAATACCCTTCATATTCTTTATGATGATTGACATTTGTTCTGAGACAGGTGTTTGGCATGGATTTTGCGTCATATTTGGACAAACAAGTGGGGGTTTTTGTAAAAACGGTATGCGATACCCTTGGATTAATTTTTGAATTATTTTGGGTGCTCCCAATTCCTTCCAATATGATTGGTAGTTTACTAGCTGACCGGCTCGGAATTGATTCGAGTCATTGCTTAAACTTTCTTGGATTTCCCCTTGAAGTAGTATTAGAGCGTCCTTGGTAATTTCCACGGTTGGGCCGCGAGCCTCTATTGTGAAATGTACCTTCATGTGGACCATTTGATGAATGTACTTTATGGGAGCTTACGTGCTGATATCCACCCCGCGAGGGTGGGTTGTCATAAGTACTTATGTATGTAGGCTGGCCTTGCGTAGGCACATTATACATAAATTGAGTTCCACGCGATGGAACTACTAGATGTCGTTCGCCTTTCCCCCGCGAGGGGCGGCTATTACCGAGGGCGGGGAGAGGGTCAATCAAAATTTTTATATTGGTTGGTTGATATCCACCCCGCGAGGGTGGGTTGTCATAAGTACTTATGTATGTAGGCTGGCCTTGCGTAGGCACATTATACATAAATTGAGTTCCACGCGATGGAACTACCAGATGTCGTTCGCCTTTCCCCCGCGAGGGGCGGCTATTACCATGTTGGTGTCTCGATTGAGAAGACATCTCATTTTTAGGAGGCCAGAATACTTTGCGAACCCCTCCAGCTTTGTCAAGGAAAGCCGTTAAAAGCTCTGAATCAACTATGTGGGTCTGTGAAGGTGGTATCTTATTTAATGATATTTTTAAGTAGGGCTCACGAACTTGAAGGTCACGGATGCCTTCTTGCAAAGATTCTTTTTGTTTTAAAATGCCATACGTAATGGCTGCATATGACTTTTCTGCATGAGCATGATAGCGCATAGTAGCATAGATTATAACCTCGTCATTTGTTTCCCGGTCTATAAAGCCTGGACTATGATTGTACTGTTTTTGTGTATCGGCATATCTGACTTCTGACCAAGATGAACTGCCAAGACGTTGCACGTCTGTTAACATTTTTAAATGATTATCGGATGTGTTTGGAACAGAAGGTTCCTTCAACTTTGTTTCTATGTCGAAAGTGAAACCTAAATTATTTGTAATATTTTGGTTAGAAATTTGTTCTTCAGATAAATTTTGTTCGTAAAGTTCATGACTAATTCCAGAAATTATTGATAACCGGTCATGCTCATGACTAGGAACATCGACATTTGAATTCATAACTTGTTTACGAAGTTCCCCGATTTCCTGAACTAACTGTTGTAACAGGTGGTTGAAATGCCGAGAGCGCTTACTTTTCTTATGACTGCGTTGCCGCTTCCGTTTGCCGTCAGAAGACGAGCTTGAAGGGGTGCTAGCGCTGCTTGACGAGCTATTCCGGTTGCGGCTGCCTCGAACTCGCTTACGCCCTTCGCCACTAGTGCCAGCCACCGCCCACGGCTCGGACGTCGGAACAAACGCTTGCTCCATTTCTATAAAAATTAATCGTTTGAATATTCTGTTTACCTAATCAGAATACATTTAGTTACTATACCGGTAAAAACAAAATGTAGGTACATCGGAAAAATAAAATATTAACCGTTATTCTATTTGGCTAAGCAAGCCACATGTAATTATTGTACTAGTATGGACCGATTAATACGAAAAATTACTGCAATAAATAAAAAAAATTCTATAAAACTTCTTACACGAACGGCAAAAACCGTTAAAAACATCCATTCAATTTGATAAATGTAAATTTACAACACAAACAGTCAAACCGTTACAATTGACTTGTTTAAATAAAAAAGGTAATGAAAACACTAACTTACTGTAAAATATTTGTTAACTTTTTCACTTTTTAATATTCACTCTTTTTATATCACTGTTTTAAGTACTCACGGTTGTGTAGACAGATCGTTATGAGCACAAGTTACTTCGACGGGATTCAGAACGCCAATGAGGTAAAATGGCGCGCTCGAAAACTTAAGTAACACAAAAATGGCGCGCACCCGCCAGGTGTCGCCACTGGACCGGATGCAAAGCACAAAAAGGTATGGAAACTGACAGAAATTCGACGGGAAACGGAAATGCTCTCTCAATATAAAGCTTCCAGTGACGGTCAAGTAGTTTAATAGTATTTTGTGGTGGACTATACAGTATACAGTATTGTTTATAAATCGCCGCCCGCGCCGCAGTCTTTCGATCTTCCTTTCGTACCTATCTGTCTGTGCTTACTGCTTAGTTTTATTATTACCATGGCGTACCGGTATTCTAACATCGAATATACAGAAATGGTAAGGATGCTGGCTAGGTGTGATGACAATGTGTCGGAAGCCCGCCGCCAATATGCTGCGAGGTTTCCGAATTTACCTACACCGAGTGGTGCGACCATATCAGCCGCCACACAGCGATTAAGAGATTACGGGCAGTTCCAGAACGGGATGAGGGATAGTGGTCGTCCCCCGAGACGCAAAGTACATGAAGAAGAAAAGATCAAGGAGTTCTTTGAGTCGAACCCAGCAGCGAGCACAAATGACGCAGCTCGACGCTTCAATGTGTCCCAGTCCTTCGCGTGGAGTGTCGTACACAATGAAGACAATTATCTCTTCGACCGACTTGGTGCTCAGGAACTCACTGAAGCTGACAAACCTGCAAGATTGGCATTTTGTAACTGGCTACTTGCTGAACGGCCTACAATATTGTGGACTGGTGAAGCTACATTTGGTAGAGAGGGTTACGAAAAGCCACACGAACCTAGACCACACAATTTTAGTGTCAATGTTTGGGCAGGAATAATCAATTCCACGTTACTGGGCCCCATTTTTTTAGATAATAGTGAATCATATTTAAGATTTCTCACCGAAACGCTGCCAGTGTTGGAATATGAAAATATACCACTTGCTTACTTACACAACATGTACTTTCAACATGACGACTCGCCAGTGCACTGTTCTCGTCAGGTTCAAGCCCACTTGAACATAATTTATCCTGGTTGGTGGATAGGATGCGGCGGACCTTGTGCATGGCCTCCAAGATCACCGGACATTACACCAATGGATTTTTATTTATGGGGACACATCAAAACAATGGTGTACACTGGTAGCGAAATCAAAAGCAGGGAAATGCTTATTGAAAAAATTATTTCGACTTTTAATCAAATTAAAAGTAATTCAGAAGTGTTAGCACAAGTTAACAAACAGCTGATTTTTAGATGTGGTGTTTGTGTTGGATGTGAAGGTGACTATTTTGAACGCCATGTGCATGAGTTATAAGGTGGTAATAGTAGTTCAATGGCTATGTGCTCAATACTCACCGGCATGCACGTGACTTAAATCTCAGAGGTAATAATTGGTAAATATTATTTTAATCATTAATTATTTAATTATTGTTAATATGCTGTTTTTAAATACGCCTGCATTCAAAAACGGAAAGTGGATAATGGGTACCTACCTATACCCCATTTCCTTTGGCTTAAGACAATGTAAACAATATTAATATATCTCTTTATCTATAGGTATAGTGCTCTTAAAAACAAGGAACATGTAGTCTAAAATACATCATCAATAATAGAAAAATAAAACTGTAAGCTGCTTAGAAATATTGGTGGTACAAATTTTTATTTTTGTATTTTATATTAAAAGCCACATCAAGATTGCTTATATTTTGTCTCAAGCCCAAGTGAATAGGGTATAGCTACCAATATTCTATATTAAATTGCTCTCGCCGGTCAGTACAGTGTGGACCTGATAAATCGGTAGGACGAAGACGACTCGGATTTGTACGATAGTGATGAAGTAAAGAATCATCGTTGTACCTACATCCCTACATCAATAAACATTATGTCATTAGTTTTAAGTTGAAAATGTTGATGTACATTAAAGTATATTCTATTCTATTCTAAAGATAGATAGATAGTGATAGATAGATACTCTATAGATAGTGGGTTTTAACCAGTTAGCCCTGTCTACCGATATTAGTTAGTGTAAATAGTCAAGGTAGGCAAATTACAATGGAATGTGATACCTGAAGCGCAGACGAAAAGTTAGAAGCGCAGAAAATTTAGAATTAAAGAAGAGTGATTTAATATTAAGGTACTATACAAGAGAATTAGTGCGCCCTTTGGGAAATGATTAGACCTTTAGTTACTCATAATAATATTTGTAAATGTTTAGATTAATACGTTATTGGAGACGCTAAATCTGCCTTAATGGGACGACAGTGGTTGTATGAATTTAAATGACATTTACCTATTATAGATAACTCAGTAAGTTTGAGCGAGTTTGACCTCGAGCTTCTAATAAACAATCATTATATGGACGACTTTTTACAGAGTTTCGATTCATCGGAGAAAGCGAACCGTGTATCGATAGCAGTCGACGCCGTGCCCCGCCGCGGCAACTTCTAGCTACACAAGTGGGCGTCCAACGACAACGCTACCATTGCAGGACTCGCTCCCGGGACCATAGCATCACAAGTGAGCATCTTAAACATTTCTAATAATTTTAATTGTATAACACCAACTAGACGGCACCTGTTGAAGGTAGCAATGTCTCTCTTCGACCCACTGTGCTTAGCCACGCCAGTGAGCATACGAGCCAAGCAAATATTGCAGGAAACTTGGCATAACAAACTCGGTTGGGACGACCCTCTATCAAAAACATACATACATATGTCACGCCTTTCTCCCACAGGGGTAGGCAGAGATCACTTCTTTCCACTTGCTACGATCCTTACATACTTCTTTCGCTTCATCCAATCTCATTAATCTCTTCATGCATGCCCGTCAGTTTCGGGTACTCTTGACCTGGCCCTTATTTAATATACTTTCAATTTGATTATGAAAGATCCGCCTAGGCCTTCCCCTTCCCATTTCTCCATTCACTTTCGCCATGTATATCCTTTTTGTCAGTCTCCTTTCATCCATTCTTTCTACGTGACCAAACCATGCGAGCATCCCTTTCTCAATCCTTGTCATTACATCTTCTTTCAAACCACACCTTTCTCTTATCACACTGTTATACAATCGATCGCTCAGCCTTACCCCAGCCATGCTCCTCAGCGCTCTCATTTCTACTGCATTTATTCTACTTTTATGCTTCTTCTCCCATACCCAACTTTCACTACCATACATTAATGTCGGGACCAGCACTCCATTGTGAACAGCCATACGAGCCTTTCTGGACACGCTTTGGCTGTTCATAAAAGTGTGCAAAGGCCCGTTTATCATATTCCCAGCTTTCACCCTCTTTTCAATATCACTATCACATTTTCCATCTCTCGTAAATACAGATCCCAAATACACAAACTCTTTCACTTATTCTTTCTGTCCCTTTCAAAAACCAAGACCTTTGTCTTGCTCACATTTACTTTCATACCTTTCTCTGTCAAAGCTTCATGCATGACTGTTACCATCTCCTGCAAATCTGTTTCTGTCTTTTACCAAATTTGTTTTCTACCAAAAAGAGGCCACATAATTGGCTCTCTTGGTTAGCAGCCTTAGAAGAGTTAAAACGACTTTCTTTACCACGTTATTCCTACGTCATTCAAAACAACTACAATTACATGTGTTCGTTGACACAAGTGAAAAGCCCTACGCAGCAGCAGCCAGCCAGTCAGTGAGTAGCACAGGCGAAGTATTAGTTTCACTTGCGACAGCGAAAGGGTGCGTAGCGCTCCTGAAGATTGTGTCTATACTATACCTAGACTTGAATTACAGGCTGCCGTCCTGGGGGTTCGGCTGGCGCGCACAGTCCTGGAAGAACATGAACGGCGCCCCGGCCGAGCAGTTAAACCAGATCCAGACGAGTGTAACGTGTAATGTAATCTTACGTATAAAAGAACACGAATTTTACGTTCGGACCGCACTACGAGCGTTACATGTAATAATAAGAACAATGCTTTACAGTTGAAATGGCTCGAGAAGATTATCACCCCATAGCCGCCTACGCCAGCTCTCCATGTTCATCGATGCGGAAGGCGTGCGTAGATTACGCTCTCGCACTACAGTCGCTCCCAACATCGCCGAAGAGACGCGGTCGCCATTGGTACTGGACGGCGACCATGCTTACCTAAGCGGCGTTGAATGCGTCACAAACGAAATACGACAGAGATATTGGGTGTTGCGACCCACACAGTAGGAACCGTGATCAAACTTTAACTGTTGGAGAACATAAATTAGCTGGTTTTCAGATTCCACGGTTTTATTTGTTAAATTAATATTTGGTACAGAGAGATTTGTTCACAGTTCACAAGAGTTGATGAGAGAGAGAGCGGCAATCTGTGTTACCACAGATATTCCATTTTTGATGTGCGTTCCGTTCCGCACAGTAATTATTTGGTTATAAGCGAGGGCGTTGCTAAGGTGGATGTTGTCGGCTCTAAGGGGTGTAATTTTTCATAGCAGAGCAGGCCGCCTTGGTAACTATCTATTATGCTAGTTATTTGTAAATACCAAGTAGCAAGTGGAAAGAAGTGATCTCTGCCTACCCCTGTGGGAGAAAGGTATGACATATAATATGTATGTATGTATTTGTAAATGGCGTAAGTAGAGAATTTGTTAGTTGCGAAGTGCTCAGATGTAAAACATTATTTGAAATAATCTTGAGTAGGAAATTGTAAAGTTATGGCTGGTTTCAATAACTTGTCCGTCTGCATTCATCTCATCAGACATGAGATAATGATAGTTAATCTGAATATATATGTCAAGTTCTACCCTTGCCATAGAAACGGTCGAGGATGGTGTCATTGAAACCCGCCATTGTTCAATATCTGTATTATTAATTGCTTTTAACTTCAGATTAATATTGTGATTAAGAGAAATACAGTCCGTCCATTTTGATACTCTCCATTTTCGATTCTTGCTGAATCTATATTTTAAATTATATTTAAGCTAAGAATTGATGTAATCGAGTAATTTCTTTTTTCATTATGCAATTACTTAGTTATATTTATGATTCCTACCCCATTCTTACACGTTCATTCTTATTTACTTAACACATAGGTCCAATAAGCAAAATAAAAATATCTGCAATACAAGTATATCTTAATCTTTTATTTATAATAGAAACCAAAAACTATGCGTCTGACTTTTGGGTTGAGGTGTGAGTTTAAAAGCAGGTAGTAATATTTTGTTATAGGTATGGATCAGTCTAGAATAATCGTCTTAAGATAATACACGTATTATTTACATTCCTGCTAACCGAGCTAATTAGGCCCCAACTCCGATATTCTTCAGATGATAAAATTTTACCTCAGTATTTGTGACACTTCATATATCTGAAATAAAACTTTCTTTTGTCTATATTATATTTATTAACCACAGTCAACTGTAATAACAGTTTCTCACATTGTGATATAATTGTAGACACTCTTAATGCCATACCGACAAATACGCTTACAAAAATCTTGAATTACAAATGCAAATAAGTAGGTACATTATATACCAAGGGCGATAAAACAAAGAATGTCAAAAATCGCATAGTTATCAAATACCTACTTGCAATCCGAGGTCTTCTTGATTATCGCCCGAGGTAAAATCATAGTCTTATGTCACCCCCTGGCCAGGAAGTGGGATTTTTCAACTTTTGTGGGTAACACTGTATGTAAAGTCCACTTTAAGGTCAGGTGTGACATAAAATTACAAATATGTGCTTTATTTTTGCATACCTCAATCAATAACATTGTTCATTTAAAATTATGGAATTATAAAGACTAGACGTAAAATTACACTTAATTAAACTTGCACTTGGAGAAATCCATTTCGGGATGTTGTTCCATAAACCTGTAATAAAAAAACTATATTGAGAAATTTTGATTTCGTAAATAGCGGCTATTAATTTTTAAGTTATCTTAGGAGCAATGTATGTTTAACGATAGATGGCAATTGGCTCGCCACCAATTACATGGGACCTAACATGATTGGCGAAGCGTGGGCGTTGGTTCACCTCTGCCTACCCATTCGGGTATATAGGCGTGATTTTAAGTTATGTATGTATGTAGCAAGAACGACAATCTGAAAATGAACAACATTACTTACTTCTTAAGCACATCTTGTTTCTTCTGTTCGTCGCTGGTAGGCAGGCCCATTTCCTTTTGTCGTTGGTCATACATCATTTTCTCGACTAAGCCACGAGTTTCTCCGTCCAAGTCTGATAGTTTGGATGGCTCTGAAAAACGTCCAATACATACCTACATTAGTCGAAATGGTTGGAATGCTGTTTCAACAAAAAATATTCAATGGAATATTTAAACATCCACACGCAAAATCCGTTATTTTTAGCATTTAGACCTTAGATTATGACAGATCATTTAATAAATTATTGCATGATTTACGTTACAAGTTTACGTTAGCATTTAAAATGTGCTTAATCGACATGCAGATAAAGACTAAAATAGAATGGTTGGAATAGGTTGACTATTACACTTGACATATTAAACGCAAATGTTTACCTCGTAGTAAGGAATGACAAATATTTTTATCGATATAAAATTATAAAATAAAATAGATACTTAGAAATGATTGCAAATTTCTGACTAAAATACAGTGTATTGTTTAGCATATTTGAGGGTCATAGAAACAAACAGTGTAGGTATATGGAAATCACATTCAAATTAATGTTACCTGGATTGATTTTCCTAGTAGAGATCTCAGGGTCAGTTGTGACCAGTCTTGCCCACCAGTTCATCTTGTTCACCTGTAACGATAACGAGCAAACATTGTTACGGCAAAATTGATCATTAAATTTAATAGGTACCCTATACAAACACTTCGTTTCGTGTAAGTAACAAAGTTATGTTCGAAATAATTATCCGAAGCAATTTTAGAAAAGTGTTACAAGGTTTATTTATCACATTTGACAAAAACCTCCCATTTGCAATATAGGTAACGTACGTTTTATTTACATAAAAGTATCTCACATAGTTTTGTGTACGGTCGAGTTTGTACATCACATGCATATTTTATGTATTTGGGTTATGACATTTCTGAAGCTACAAAACCGAAACTTCTGAATAATACTAAGCATATTCGTCTTAGTTGCATCTCAATGTACAAAGCAAATATCTTGCCAATATTTGGCTCAATTTTAAGTAGATAAATACTGTCAAGTATGTACTCGCTAAATACTGATCCTAATGATAAGTATAGACACTAACTGCCGCACTCAGAGACGTCAATTAACTTTAATGAGTATTTAATGTCAAAAATTTTCATTCAAATCTAGACGATAGACCCGGCAAGAATAGTGACTAGATTTGAATTGTCATTTTTTGACGTTAAGTACTCATTAACGTTATTTGACGTCTCTGAGTGCGGCAGTTAGTGATAAATCAGTAAGAAAAACAACGGAAACATATACGCATAAATTACGTCAGCTTATTACCGAATCGGTAAGCGAAGATGCCATACTCACAGTTAGCTAGTTTAACTTAATAATATTACTCAAAGTAGACATCGTTTTTTATGGTAATTGGTTAGATTAGAACTGGAGCTACCGTGTAGTGATGGCAGAGCAGTTGTAACCACCTCCAATCTCTCCCGCATGCCGTACAATGCAAGTAAGGGCCAAAACAGTGTTAAGGAAGAAACGTACAGCATCTAGGAATATACTATTGTGATTTAAGTGCCCAATAGATTGCGATAGTCTCGGCCCGAATTAGGTACATCGGAACACAGTTGGAGAAAATAAAGAGGCGTGATAATGTATTTGTTTGTGTATGTAAAACAGAGTTACATAATAAATAATAATCCTAACATTATAAATGTGAAAGTAAGTTTGTTTGTTTGATATAGGCGTGATTTATGTATGTAAGTTTGTTTAATAGTTGCGCATTCACGCCAAAATCCTAAACTTATTTTGAATTTTCATAAAATAGCCTCTGTATGTTTATTAGAGATCCTTAGTAAAATTACACTACTGTAACCCAAAGTATCAAAAAAAATATTATTTATTAGTATGTATGTCATTATTTGGCGTGCGCTGTCATTTTGTTATTTCTAATGAATATTATAACTTTGACAGTTATTTAAAGACATCAACGCCAGTCAAGCTGCGGATAGTATTTTATTGTGTACAAAGCCTCCTGTTCTGAATTCCCGAATTGCCTGGAGGACTAAACTGAAAAATTTACTTCTACAGAATGTGTGTACATACATACACACACAAATCACGCCTATATCCCAGAAGGGGTAGGCAGGGTATTATACCTAATTGAAGAAATAAACATTGTATTTTCAATTGAAGAAATAAATCTTATAATTTGTCTTAGTTACATTTTTAACCACTCTTGATGTTGCACCAGGTCGTCACCCTGCCCCGTAGAACAGGACGTGAACAAAATCTCGGGGAAAATAAAATATTTTCCTCTCGCTCTAACTCCCACTTAATCCCGAGACAAAACACTGTCAAGTGGTGGAGTGAGATTTTGACAACATCCCGTGCTAAAATATTGGATTTTTCTCTCATAATAATTTCCCCATAAGTTTGTTTTCTCTCAACAAATGGCGATCTTAATAGAAGATATTAAACGAGAACGGGCCAATCGATTTTTTACGAGAAAAGGTGTTGGTTTCTATTTCATTACCATTTTGTCAATCGAATTACTCCAGCGGTTCATATTGTACCTTTTCTAAGTTGACGAGCAGGTTGCGCCCATCCTGCAGCACCCAAGTGGACTCTTCGATCTTGACATCGGCTTCCAATGCGCCGTCGATGATGAGCGGCTGGCCCTTGATGCCGACCTTCAGGTGTCTCTTGTTGATGACGACTACTAAATCGCGGGGACGTAGCACCTGCCTCAATGGCACCCGGAGCTGAAAGAATTGTTTGTTGTTTAATGATGTAATGACCATTACAATCGCATATTTGGAGGTACGTCCCACACCTTATTAACTATAGGTCAATTTCTGATATCACTCATTTAATACAATAAAGGCGGAACCCAACAAACACCTATAAAAGTTGTTGGGTGTTAAGTTTATGAATATCAGACTAATGTTAAGAGTTGTACGTATCTCTTTTGTTTTTAAGAAGCGATATTTCCAGGTGAAAACGACACCGCTAATGGACACTAATCACATAATGCGGTAACCATTATGTCTTTTTATTTATAAATAAAAATGTAGTCACAATTTCAATCTCACTATCTAGCAAATGTAACTGCGCCAAGTGTGAACCAAATACAAGTTCAACAAAACACCTAGTACAATCCTGCGTGTTCAAAACTTACCCTTTTACAATTACATACATACATAAATCACGCCTATATCCCCGAAGGGGTAGGCAGAGGTGAACTAGCACCCACGTTTCGCTAGTTATGTTAGGTCCCATGTAATAGGTGGCGAGCCTATTGCCATTTATCGAGCACAAAAGTCGCAGTAGGTACATAGCTAGATGGTATAAGAGGAACGCTGCTGCCCATTCCTCATCACTGATTTATCCTTAGTCGCCTTGTACGACACCCGCGGGAGAGATTTGGGGTGGTGACAATTGTATTCTACTCTGCCGTCACCACACGGCAAAGTATACTCACTCACTTTTACAATTGAAACGAAATAATATGTTATTTCTTAAATTCCAATAGATTTTTCCATTAAACAACATAGTATGTACCACAAAGTAAATCCTTGGCTGATTCTTAATCCGTTTCCCCCCCACTTGCGTATACGGATATCGCTTCAAATTGAGCGAGTTTTCACGCGATTGCACCATTTCAAAAGGTTAGTTCATTTTGAACAATTCAACGAGATCAAAGCGGAACGGGACGTAATGGTATTGCGTCACGATCGTAGATTAAATACCACGTGTGACGTCGATCTGAGATTTGTCGCTTTGTATTTCAGACGCTGCATTCACACATACACAACTTCTCTATAAGCCATAGAACTTTACTCAGAGTGGGAAGTAGTTTCAATAGGTCTGGGCTTTTGTATTCTTTGTTTTTGTGTAACGTTTAATTAAAGTTTTATTACAAGCCAATATAGTTTTTTTTTCATGAGGTAATGATGATAATAAGTAACACTGTATGTAAGCACTTCTGGAGAATGTTTAATATCAGGACACTATTCTCGTAATAGGCATAACATTTCGGTAGGAGATTTAGAAAAAGAAACCAGATTCTGCAAAACATTCTTATTATTAAATACCATAAATTGTTGACGATAATGTCTAGTAACATCGCGTCATCGTATGTGTAGTAAATAATTTTATAGTTTACTACCTGCCTGCCTAATAGAATATTCATTAATGGGTATATTTGTATACGTTTACGTCTAATGATTAGGGATGGATTAGTGCAAAGTTTTTGCGTTATAGTAAGAAATATATGAATATCATATTAGGTAGTTAAGATAAGCCCGTTTAAAACTAAGGCTATCAAATACCTAAGCTAATTTAGCTTACCTCACGTAGCTGATGACCTTTTACACAGGCCGTACCGTACCTACGTACTTGACTTTGTGCTTGTGGTCGGCCACAGTTGTAACTATAAAACATTAAAATACAGTACTACGATATACAAAGCAGAACTAACTAATGCTTCAACATATAGCGATTAATTTGGGCCGTGTTCAGTTTCATTAAGAGCTTATGATACATATATCGATACATTGTCTACTATGTTATTAATGAGATGGTATAAAGTATTATTGGTACCTAATTAATTAATGTAAGTAGTTATTAATATGTATTGTATTTTATAATATGATTAATGTCCGGCTAAATCGCATCTACGTATACTTTTATTTTGAAGCACCCAAGGATGAAAACAGTGGTGGTTCCTCGAACACTGTCTCCGAGCAATCTCTAAAGGGTTTCTCTACGGCAAGCATATTCCGAGGGAGCCCCGCTGCCAGCCGTAGACTCTCGCGTTACCAATCGGAGCGGGGAGTGGCTGGCAGGCCAGAGAGTGCTTCTAAAGGTGCAAAAGATAGACAGTGGATGGCCATATACTGGTTTCCCACATAGGTCCACTGTGTGCCTTTGCCCAGGTCTCTTTGTATGTATGTACCTGCGTACCTGCTAAACAGGATATATCTATATATAGTTTAATAACTTGTTGTATTGTAAATTGTTGAAATAGTTTTAGAATTTTTTTATAATTATAAATATTCATTTTATTATGTCATGAGGACCCCTGTGGCCCAAACATTTTGTTTCCTATTGCTGTGCCCTTGCAGGGCGTTACATGTATACTAGGGTGTCCCTTATTTTTCAAAGTATTTATTTTCTAATGCATTGGTCTTAGTTTTGTTCCTTTGCTTCTAAAACACTCGGAAAATTTTTTTTACCTGATTCGGAGGACGATAACCTGTGCCGACTTGCACCGAATCATGTTCATACAAGTTGCGCGGAAGTAGCGGCGCGCACTCGCGGTATTTGTCATTTGTTTTTAGTTATTCTCGTGATTAACACGTATTGTTTGACATTTAAAAGATGGCGGTGGAATTAAGAAGCAATAAAAAAAGTATTTTCTTAGTTGGTGACGTAAATTATCAAATAACAGGCGCAAAGTTACCGTCTAACCGGCAAGTTCTTGCAGTACTTTTTTTTAACATTCGTGAAGTTAAATTGACTGTTAGTGAAAGCGCGAATCTCGCCATTCGAGAGTGTATTATATTTTGGGAAAAAGCTAGAATCCCTACCAGAGCTATACCTAACTGTGTAAAAAAACTTGTGGATCTTCACCACGCTTGGAGGGAGTTGCAAAAAAAATCCAAAAAAAAACCACTTGTTTACAAGCGCCGTGTGTGCGCCGACTTTCAAAATAATTTAGACAATTTGTTCGATATAGCGCACGCTGATGCTTTGGGTCTGATGAAAATAGAAGAAGATAAAATATTTTTACAAAGACAAAGAGAACCAGGCCGTCCAGGATGCTTAGCGGGTGTAGACAAAAAGTTAGCCGAAAAGGAAGAAAGGGCAAGAGAGAGAAAATTAAAAGAGAAGAAAAGACATGAGCAAATGTGTTTCGCGAGTTTATCGTCATCTCTTACTACACAAGATTTTATACAAACGCAAGGACATTCCGATCAATATAACAGCTCTGATGAAAGCCTCGAGGAACCCTTGCCAACCACCTCTCAAACGATTTCTAACGAAACTACTACAAAAAGAGGAAGGAAAAACTTTATCACGCCTAAATTAGTTGCAGCTTTAGATAGGTGTCAATTAAGCATAAGGGATTCTGTCTATATACTTCATGCTGTAGTAGAAGCGCTAGACCTTAGCTGTGATGATTTCCCGATAAACAAATCGTCCATTCAACGCATTCGCACACAGAGTAGAAAAGATAGAGCGGAATCTATAAAATCAGATTTTCAGAATAATATGCCTGAAATGGTGACCGTTCACTGGGATGGGAAATTATTACCTGGACTGGACGTGAGAAGTTCTAAAGAAGAACGCCTGCCAATTCTAATTTCATTTGGAGAAAAGGAACAACTGCTGGCTGTACCCAAACTGGAGAGCTCTTCCGGCGAGGATCAAGCTAAAGCTGTGTTAAACGCACTTTATGACTGGAACCTCGATGACAAAGTACAAATAATGTGTTGTGACACAACTGCGTCTAATACAGGGCGATTGAAAGGAGCTTGTGTACTTTTGGAACAAAGACTAGACAGGGAATTACTACTCTTTGCTTGCCGCCATCACGTTTACGAACTGGTTTTAAAATGTGTGTTTGAAACAAAAATCCATCAAGTCACTAGTAGCCCTGATATCCCAATGTTCAAAAAGTTTAGAGACAACTGGAAAACTATTAATCCTGCTGCTATTGAAACATACACCGATATCGTCAAACAACATTTTTGTAATACAACAATAGAAGAACTGTTGACATTTTATAATCAAGAACTACAAAAAACCATTGTACGTGACGATTATCGTGAACTGATTGAACTATCTATTATTTTCTTAGGAGGAGATAATGAGAAAAAATTTAAAATCAGACCTCCTGGAGCGATGCATCAAGCAAGGTGGATGGCTAGAGCTATTTACTCTTTAAAAATATGTTTGTTGCATTCCCAGTTCAAAATTAGCGCCAAGGATAAGCGAGCACTTCAAGACGTTTGTTTATTCATTGCGGTTATATATGTAAAACCATGGCTTGGATGTAGTCTGGCGGTGAAGGCACCAAATCAAGATTTGTGCTTTTTAAAGAGGCTTAAGGAATATGAAATTGTTGACAAATTGATCTCCAAAGCAGCCCTGAGCAAGTTTAGTCAACATCTTTGGTACTTGTCAGAAGAAATTGCCGTTTTATCACTCTTTGATGATGAAGTTAATGCACAAACCAAGCGAAACATTGTAGTGAACTTACAAAGAGAGAGTTTGTATGATTCTGGGAAGAGATACATTCCATCGAAAGAAGATATGTCTGATTTTTTGTATGGTAAGTAGGACTACATAGTTTTTTTAATACTGTTTTCACTAAACTGATAATAATACTTATTTATTATTGCAGGAAAATTATTAAGTGATTTTGTGTCCATCAAAAGCACAAATATATTTTCTCGACTAAAAATTAATGAGAACTTCCTCCAGAGACCCGTTTCCACATGGGACGAAGATGTTGCCTATATAGAGGCAAAAAGAAAAGTTAATGATACAGCTGAAAGAGCTGTAAAACTAATGCAAGATTTTCATGGTTTGATCACTGCAAAGGAAGAACAAAAGCAATTTTTGCTACGCTGTGTGCAAGAGCATAGAAATCTGTATCCAGACTGTAAAAAAGAGACCCTCAAAGGAAAATATCCTGCCTGATCTGTAATTTTATCTTCTTTTAATAAATAGTTTTTTAATTATAAATATTTTGGCCGCTTATTTTGTACTGTTTATGATTTACTCCTTCTGTGTACTCCGTCTTTGTAGTAAAAGTTTATTATTATTATCATTATTTCAATTGATTTAGCTACATACAGGAAGGGTTAAAAACAGCAATTTTCAAAATCTTTAGAGCTCTGTCGGCACGGGTTAATGTTGACGTAGGAAGATAAAATTTTGTATTTAAGTAACTCTGGGTAGTTCAAAAAGAAATAATGGGTATGCATTTTGATATCCACAAAAATTTTTTTTTCGATCATATAAGGGACACCCTAATGTATACCTTACCATAATTTTGAGACCTATGTACTCTGTACTGTGATAATGTGACTTGCAATAAAGATTATGAAAAACGCTTAATAAGCCAACAAAAATGCCAGGAAAACAACCGCAAAACATCCCAACTGCAAATTATGCAAACAATACGTTATTGACAAATAAAAGCGTATGGTATTATTTTTTATAAAATAATTTATGACCTGAACTTATTACTTATACGTTATGTTAATAAGCAGCTATCTTATAACTGATAACGGTGCGTGTGTCAATTATTAGTTAGATTGGGTAAAAAAAAAATGGGTCTTTATATCCCTGACGGATCTAAAATTAATGCCGAGGTAGGTCATGATTTGCCAAGACGGATGAGTAATCCAATACAGTATTTTAAACACCGTTCGGGTACACAACTCACATCCTGCCAGATGTGACGAGGAAACAGTGCATAAGAATTAGGGTCAGTACACTTGAACGAGCTGGACGTCACAAATCACAAGGTGCAAACCGCCAACTGACATCATAATGGCATGCACAGAATACGGAATGGTCGGCTTAAACAAAAATAATATTGTTTCACAAGAGGACCGCCACGAAAGCGCGCAACCGACCACGGAGGCGTGATGACCTCGCATTCCTGGCAAGGACGATCAGAGTGTATCTGTGCCTCAGCATCGAACCGGCCTGATATAATTAGTGACTCATTAATATGACACAATTTACGTATAACTGATCAATGCTATTAACACGTCACATGCAACGCGTTGGAATAACATTTCGGATAGTGCAACCATGTATACTTGCTTGCATGCAGGTACAGTAAATTAACACCTTTTCTTCGCATGCGTGTCTGGGCCCATTTCGACAGCCTGCTGCGAGCATAAACTCATTTTGTAATGCAAACGAAACGATTAATGTACTCTCAAGGAAAAATGTTTTAATTAAATGGATATTATGCCTGATTATGTAATAAAATTCATCAAGGTCACCACCGGAGACTATTACATGTAAATATATTTTATTGTTGTTTAATGCATTCTATAATTAGCAATTAACACTGAGATCAGGCACTTAAAGGCATATTATATTGAGTGATTTTTAGCTTGGAGCATTCCACTGCCCCGTTTCGAAGTTAGAGATGTGTAGAGCATTTGCTCCAACTGCATAAATAATTAATTATGATAATCATTTCGATTTAAATGTTTATTCTTTAGTCCCGTTGAGTTGATAACATATTGTGAGATTTATCATGACAAATATTTTTTAAATTAAATATTATATTATAGTTACTGCAACTTACGATATATATATATATACTTACGTTCTAGATACCTACCTGTATAAGTACACTGGACTGTTATTAATACAGATTTTTGCAACCCGTGAATAGTTGAGTCAAAAGCACAATCAAATATCTTTATTCAAAAGTTAATTTTGAACCGTCAATAACGAAATTACAATGAACTTAGTTATACAGGCTCTTTTTCTCAAAGCTACCAGTTATGTTCAATATTAAATTAATTATATTCGTCACAATATAAAGCTCAATCGCGTAGGCAACCCAATCAAAGGTTACTGAACTTCGGAATTATAAATATTACCATTGCGATAAAATAAAACTTCCAACAATAATATTACGTGTACATGGCACTGTACCATATTTAATAGAGTCCAAATATTTTATATGCCTCCTTTATCCGACTCTGAAAAACTTGACATTAACACCGACGACAGTCATTACGTAAACTAGACTGATGATAAATAACTTAAAACGGCTAAGGATCAATACCTATATCGTTACCTCGAGTGGATTTGTGGTCGCCAAACAATATTTTAAATGTCAATAAACCTGTACAAATAATAACAAGCGCATAGATATTTTAGATGTGGAATTCTTAATTATGAATATCACATGATACGCGATCCGGCCGCAAATCCGCATTGTGACGAAATGTTTCGGCTAAAAGTTTAATAAGCCGGGCTGTTCGTGCAGATCCGGATCTTTGACTTCGTGTTGTTATTAGGGAAACGATTTTCTAACAAAACAACTGTACAATCTTTTGGATTCTATTCAATTAAAAAGTTGCCAACGTCAAGTCTACAGTAATAAAAATTGTATGTTGCGCGTTAAATCTGCATTTCCGGAAGTTGAGCAATATTTTCAAAGGCCTGTCCTGTCACTCGATGGCTCTATGTATCATGTCGAGCTTTTCCGTCTTATTCTACAAAGGCAGAATAAGTATTTGTAGAATAAAATAAGTACTTGTAGAATAAGTAGTCTGTTGAAATAAAATGTGGTGTTTGGTATTATAATTAATGTAACCCGAAGTTTGGGGTAAAATAATAACAATGCCAAACACAATATACGTACGGGGTTAAATATAGGGGGTTATGTAAAAGTTATTTTTTTTTTCAAATGTGCTCGTACAAATATAGAGAACAAAATTACCAAGTCTTTGTTTAATGGTATCATAAATTTTAGGTAGAACATTTAAATACGTACTTCTAGGCTTACGTTCGGTTAGTTTAAAATGTACCGTTTTCTATACCTATGTGTTTGTACCAAACGGCAAGGTCTGATGATGATGGGAGGTCTCCATTTTAATGAGAACTAACTATAAACAAAAAAGAATACGCAAAATAATGATCGTTGTTTGCAATTGATTCGCAAAGTTCAAACCAGTGTGTTAATAAAACCCTCGTGGGAGGATGCTGCTGATTGGGCAATAATACGGCGAGTCTGGTGATATAATTATGTCCCAATTAAGCTGAAAACGTGCGTGCGACTGGGAAATTAGGCAAGCCTCCGATCTTTTGTTGCTTTACCGAATAAAGTTCCTACGAGAACCTTGTGGTAGCGACGCTCAATAGAAACCAGCCGGTCATACCTTCAAACGATTAGGCGCCAGTTGCGATTCCCTTCTAATGGAATCCGAAGTCTTCGAAATATATTACCGCTACGCGTAATAAAATCAATTTGAACTAATGGAATATACAAACTGAGAACGCCAGTCGGCAACGTTGTATAAATATAATTAAGAGGTTAACTTTGTCGTAAGCATTTGAGGTTTATAGG
This sequence comes from Cataclysta lemnata, assembly GCA_963931975.1. Classification (NCBI taxonomy): domain Eukaryota; kingdom Metazoa; phylum Arthropoda; class Insecta; order Lepidoptera; family Crambidae; genus Cataclysta; species Cataclysta lemnata. The sequence continues at coordinate 8,419,455 of OZ008343.1, forward strand.
TGTAAATAAACTAAAAAACTAAAAGAGCCTAAATTCATCGGTTTTCCTGCTACAATAATGTCAAATAAAGTTTTGTCACAATATAAATACACCGGGCGTACCTATATTATGTAGGTACACAAAGAACAAGACTGAAGTACAAAAAAAAGAACTATGAACATTAAGTCAACTACATATTTTATGAATGACTTTTTATTTTTTAAGCACGGTATAGTACGCCTATTTTACACTGACATTTGTTTTAATTTACCTCATTCCATTCTGTGAAGCTAGTCTTTTTTAAACGGGTATAGCATATTAAACAATGTGATTGGCGCATATTCGTGGTCAGTTTTTCTTATGAAGGAATTTTAATTTTAATATCGTAGGTATGTATATTTTACTTCATTTGGAATGCAAACGGTTTTTAGGTAGTTAAGTTATTGAAACATGGTTTGGGAATTTTATATTATTTACTTCACTACAAACACTGCAAGGCTTAGACATATTTCGATATTTTAGGTGATTTAAAGGAAAAAAAACAAAAATAAATTAAACAACTGACGTCAAGGGCCGGTTCCATTACATATAAAGGTAGCGTGGTAAGCTTACGTTTTAACTCTTTTACCTAAATTTATACTTAACACCAAAAAATTAAGCCTAAAACTATAATAGTTCTAGCTGTTTTATTCACGACTGCAGTTCAAATTGTATTTAAGACCAAAGTAGTAATTTATCACCAAATTTGTGCGAGCAAATTAAAGTGCTATTTTTGCCCAGTTAAACCACTATGATTGCCATAAAATGTAGAGTGGATAATATGGTTAAAAATGGGTTACTGAAATAGCCGCGTTAGCTATGTACCCAATAGTATAATGGTAGTAATAGTAACGAACTGGGAATCCCGGCTGGTCACAAGATGTCGTTGACCGTTGTATCCAAGTCTGAAGTACCTCTACTGACGAGCAATGAATTATATTTACGATGGGTTTCATTATTCTATCTACAGGAAAAATAAGTTTACTAAAGTTATGGCGCTTGACATTTTTTGTTAAATTACTAAAGCGCATTACTAAAGGCAGAGGTGTATTAAGAGCTACGTTGTGAGGCGAGGTTAAAGCCGACTGAAAATGCGCAGAGAGGCAAGCATTTCTCCATTCATTATCTTTAAAGGGATAGATAATAGATGAAACAGATGGGTGGTTTAGCCTTGCATTCAGGCACACTATAAAGAAATCTCTACTGAGCAATACATAACTTGTAATTACTCGATTGAAACTCTTCAGGCAAAAGAGTTCAACGCGTGCTTGAATATAATGTACAAGACAATATTTTATGAACCATAAACAGCTATCATTTTCAGTAAGAAATTTTCACAAACTATTTTCAAATTTTAGTGTCCTTTATTTTTATAATCTTAAATTATCTATCGATTGATCGGTGTTACGTTCAGCTAAGAGGTCCCGGGAGGACTTTGTATGAAGAATACGGACAATTTTATGATTATGTTTGGGTATTATTTTGTTTAGCTTATTACGATTAATCAGCCGTCCACATTGGATTACACGATTGTAAATTCAAGTGGAGACACCTTAATGTAATATTATTCGAAAGATCACGCGGAAGCTTTTTGTAGGTGCTAGGTGTAAAGAGTTTATATGGTATCAGCAGCAACAGACATTTAGCGATTTAGTTTTTTTTTCTTTTTAATTTTATCAAATAATGAATATTATTGTGTTGCATGCGCACAAGTATACCAATTTTATAAGATAGTTAAAAATTGATGATAAATATAAGTACATGACTTTGAAAATAATTAACTCAACCTTATTATTTTTGCAGTTTGCTGTAAAAAAATATCAAAAAAATCCTAAAGATGTTTTTTTTTACTTTAAATCAAACATTAAAATCGTGCAATTTAGCCACATAAATTTAAATGTACAATAAGCTATTTTCATTGCCAATGTTGCCTGCCACATTCATTTCGTTTTATGGACTTCGTGGTTGGGAGATAACCATTTTTGTTTATTAAAGATTAATTATTTTAACTAAATATTTTTAAGAGTCGAGATAGCCGGGGTATTAAAAGGGCCGCCCCCTTTTGATAAAAATGATAAAGATTTTCACATCCTGGAGACACTAAAAGATTTTCTAGTCCCAGACCTATGGGGATGTTATTAAGGAAACGAATAACCACTGTTGATAAGGAAAATGAGTCACTCGATAACAACATCTAACTCTATGTTCACTTCATTTTTTAAATTATTTTGTTATAAGTACATAAAGTAGTTCTCAATATACAGCAATATGAAACACGTTTTATGCCGATCTTATCCATTATGGATGTACAATTTCGGTTAGATCATCAACGATATAGGTTGGAATTTGATGAATGATTTGCTTAGCGTTTTTTTGTACACATTTCAATTGCTCTCCAATAACAAATTATTAAAAATCGTTTACGATCAAATAAATCCAGAGATCAAAGAGTAAATATAAAACTTTTCAACAATAAGTAATGCCCATAAAGGTACCTATATATTACACAAATATTGTAGATTCGTAATCCAATCTAAACGTATCTTCAAATAGTTTTATAATTGGAGATGTTGCGCACACAATATTAATTGGCTTTAATTTTGTAAAGGTTTATTCACACACCAGTCATGATCGAATTAGAGATAGGTGCTTGCTTTGCATCTTGCAACATACCGATTTGATCCACAAGCAACAAACAGATCAAATGCAAATATATATATAGATTACGCCTGTCGATCCCTGTTCAGTCAGTGTCAACTTCTTTGCACTATATTAATAAGTAGCTTTAATTATTATGCTGTTGCGTTGTTATTTGTAATATTTTTTCTAACATTTACGTTATGTTCAAATAAAAATCAAATCATAGATTTATGTATTATTTTTCTAATAATACGGCATTACAAAATATAATTATATTGTGTTCGAAACGTATTTGATAAATACACATTGAGATAATGTGAATTTTAAAAGTTTGTTTGGTTACAAATCCCAAAAGTAGGGTCCATCCCGGGTATGCTAGGTGTGTTTACACCCACATTTCGACTACTAAGAGGTCCCATGTAATACGGTCCGAGCCTATTGCCATCTACCGTGCACGTAAATCGCAAAATATTGCTAGGTGATAGAACGTTGCAATTCCTAACGAATATTAACTCTTCCTAATCTTCCCTGGATCGATCCGAATCGTCACTGGATTTGCTTTAAGTCGGTCCAGAATGGATTAACCATTGAATAGGGAGATTCATTTATCCACAAAATATATTGTTTAGTGACCAGCTTTACCGCTTATATAAGTGTTATTAATATTACAGAAACTATGTTACAGAAAATATACTACATTGACAATCCCTGCCGCTATTCAAATCCGGTCCGAGTTAAACATATTGCTCTACGATTCGCCCATAGCCAGCATATCCGGACATTCAACCGAAAACAGTCTTCAAATTAAACAAAGTCACAAGAACTAACAAATGATCAACGATCTAACAAATGAAGTACCTGCTCTGTAAACGAGATCACCCATGTTTTATTTTTACATTACAAAAAGTACATCATGTAAAAACTTTGTTTTATTAATATTCAAGACATTTGGCCGTCAGGGCGCAGGTTATGTTACGGAAGTCGAAGAACACTTTTTGACTTCTTTTTTTTAACATGCAGGATGAACCGAGCTTTTAAAATAATGACCAGGGCAAGACACCTGATAAGTAGAAACTACGAAGAGCACAGCGGTCTAAATTAATTCATACCAGTTTCACGAGATGGCTTAAATGGTTATTGATAGAGAAAATAAAACCATTAATTCAAACAAAACAGGCCCATTTTATTATTTTGTAGTTGTACACTGTTATAAGACATTTTAACAAAGTTGTGTTACAATATTGGTGAATCATGCACATGCATGACTAAATCCAAACAGAATGGCTATCCTAATATCAAGTGATACATAATTATCATTAGGTTATGACCGGGAGTAGTCGTTAGTAATTCCAAATGATAAATAAAATCAACTTCCTTATCAAAAACATCGCTAGATAGGGTGTGTTCTATTTCGAGCACATATTAATATCGTTGTATTTGTTACTGTAAAAGCCCGAACCAGGGTAATTACTGTGGTACCTCTGGGCACGGTATGTGTTGAGAAAAAGAAGTCATAACATGTAATAGTGTAAGAGTCACAGCTAAAACAGACCTAAAACACGTTATTGCAATTGTGATAGATGTAAAGGATAAAGAATTTTATCAATTACGAACGCAAACTCTTCGAATATTATATTATGTAAACATGTTAAATGTTACTAAAAAGCGACATGGGTAAGTAAGTTGGTTAGGTTAGGTTTGTTTATGAACCAACGAACAACACGAGCCGAGCGAGCGAAGCGAGCGTGCCACGGGAGCGGCCCGTGAGTGCCAGTGATGTGTGTTATTAAAGAATAAAACCTTTTTTTCTCAAACCGTGACTATAGGTAAATGCTAAGATTTGCCAAATGAATGGTGGTAAAAGTTCGAAATTAAAGATATTCACGGAACTATTCGGACATTTACCATTAAGAGTTGGTAAATATTAGGTTTTACCTATATCTTAGGATTTACCGTGGTTCGGGCTTTTTCAGTCATATATTTACTAAAATTTAAAAAAATATTTTATTTAGCACATTCATTGGAATTACGTAAATCAATTTAAAAAATATTTCCGAAAACAATTCAGGGTGATGCTTAATATTGACTCTATATTTACGTGAGGAAACGCCCTAACATAATATCTACATTCGAAAGACCACACGGAAGCTTTTTGTGGGTAGGTATGCATTGTATTATTTTAATTAATGCAAATATTTACATACAAAATGTGTTCTCATTTTTGTTATTAATATCTAGATTTAAATCGGAAACTGTAAACGGTTCCATGATTCAAAACATACAGCACAATATTAGAAGATTATCTAGTATTGGAAGTAATAATTTAATTTTCTTCGCAATATAGTGACAATAAAATTATTACCAGCTCTTTAATGTCGCCCACTGTTGGGCCAACTCTATGGATGGATCATGGAAAAATATAGGGAGAATGAGCTATAAATCCACCGAGATGGTCCGGTGCGGATTTGTAAGTATTAACGATTCCAGAAGCAGTCGGGACTAAAGACTTAATGTGCCTTCCGAAGCACGAACTCAAGATCAATGTTTCTGGTAAGCCATTAAATTTTGCGAAAACTGGTCTAGTTTTCGTAACCTGATGAAACTTTAAATTTTAAGGAGTTTGAAGTTAAGCATACTATTACATATATTATCTCTTTATTATGTAAGTATTCCTATGTTTCTGAGGATATGCATTTACTTTGCCTGCCCGGCTAGCATGAGCATCGAAACACGATATTATATAGCCATTTATCGCGTTGAACTACCAAAAATCATTGGATTTTTGATATTTAAAAGCGATAAATGGCTGTACTATCTATAATGTTAAAGTCATAAAGGCTTTATGATATAGCCATTTATTGCTTTGAACTACATAAAATGATTTTAAACAGTTCAAAGCAATAAATCGCTATATCATATCGTGTTTCGGTGTTCATGCTAGCCGGGCTGGTGTCAGATACCATAGCTCAGATACATTTTTATAGGGTACAACCAAAGTCTTAAAAAATGTACATGACATAATGACTACGCTTTTAACTTTCTTTGTAAGATATTTATGGTAAAAGCTATACAAACATTTTACAAAATAATTGTAATATTATATTTTGTATTCCATCAACAAATAAGTAATAGGTTGGGGAAAAAGTGTCTTCGCATTTTTTAAGAAAATTCAAAACATTTTTTAATATAGTTTATTTACATTTAACTAAAGTATGTAGGTACCATTTTGTTCGATAACTTTTTGCCATCTTGTAGGTAGGGACATGATCCCATTGCTATAGAAATTTTGGGACTTCTGGTCAAAATACCGCGACAAGTGGTTTTGGCAGTCCTCTCGTGATGTTAACCTGACACTGCCTAAAGAATTCTGAAGAGACCGAAACAGGTGGAAATCTGAAGGTGCAAGGTCAGGACTATACGGCGGATGCATTAACACCTCCCAGCCAAACTCTCTTAATTTTTGCTGAGTGGCTAAAGATGTGTGAGGTCTAGCGTTATCATGATGAAAAACCACACCCCTTCTGTTGATTAATTCCGGCCGCTTTCTCTCAACTTCTTGCTTTAATCTCATCAGTTGTTCGCAGTAGAGTTCATAATCGATGGTCCTGTCTGGTGGTAACAGCTCATAATGAATAATGCCCTTCCAATCCCACCACACACACAGCATCACCATGTTGCGATTTAACCCGGGTTTCGCCACAGTCTGTGAAGCCTGACCAGCCTTTGACCACGACCTTTTTCGCACGTTCTTGTCGTACGTGATCCACTTTTCATCACCAGTTATCAGCTTCTTCAAAAATGGTTCGGTTGCATTACGTCGTAATAAAGAATCACAAATGAGTACACGGTTCATTAGGTTTCTTTCAGTGAGCTCGTGAGGTACCTAAATGTCGAGCTTTTTTGTGTACCCAGTTTTTTTCAAATGCGCCAAAACTGTTTTGTGGTCAATTCCCAGTTCTTCAGCTACGTCGTAACTACTGACATGCCGATCTTGCTCCACTTTTTCAAAAATGGCATCCATTTTATCTGTAATAGGGCGACCAGAGCGACGTGCATCTTTGACATCAAAATTTCCGGATTGAAAACGCTTAAACCAAATTTGTGCTACTCTTACAGACACTGCACTAGGTCCATAAACATCGCAAATTTTTTTCGCGGCTTGCATTGCTTTTTATCTTTTTTGTAGTAAAATTTTAAAATGTATCGAATTTCTTCATTCACTCATCTTGGCGGTACGAAAAACAAATGAAAATCACACATTTTCCTAATTTGAATTTGGAATTATGTTCTTTAAAATTTAAACTTTCAATGATAACAAAACCAGACAGATACAAATAGTATAGCCAAAGAGATTTTATACATACTATAATGCGAAAAGACTTTTTCCCCAACCTAATATTTCTGTTAAATATTATCTCAATACGTTTAAATATTATATGACTGTAAATAAAACCAATAATATTGAGTTGCTTCATGCAAAAAAGTAAATTGGTTTCTGACTCATAACGGTCTTTCAATCACATTAAAAGCTTACTAACAATCAAATAGACAACATAAAACTTATAGACTACCAGCTTCTATCGCAAACAGAAGTTGGTAGTGACGAAAACACTTAATATAAAATGTGATAGTAGGTACCTTTACTAAATTACGCAAAGACATTTTGACGAGCAAACATTTGAAGTGGCAATTTCATTTGAAGTTAAACTTATGGTAACCGTTCTCCAATTGTGAATATAACCGACTTGCAAAAGCATTACACAGTCATAGTCAAGTATAGGTACAGCAGATTATCCCAATCACTCTCTCCATTCATCTGTCTCTCGTCATTCATGGTCCTTTCCATTTCATTCATCATTAGCACCTTTCCGGTGTTATGGATGATATCAACTAAAACGGAGTGGATGGCTTCATAACGCTTGATCGACATTACTATTGAAAAGCAAAACATATTATGCCGACCCCCAAATCAAATGGGAAAGACAGGAAGAAGAAAGCGAAGAAGGATACAACACATTACTTAAGACTTATATTAGTATACAATTTTAATCACAATTATCTCGTTTGCCATATAATTCTAAGTCAATTGTGTAATGCAGCTAATGAGATATTTTTTGGTGACCGGATATGGTATGTACTTATATTTGGTATTTTGTTAGATAACTGACAAACCTAAATCAAAGGACGTCGGGTATTGCTCAACGCAATCGTGCAATGTGCAACATAATAAACGTAACAATTATCGAATTCTATAGCAGCGTATTCATCAAGTTTTATGTATTTCGTGCTTGTGAGATAAACATTTTTGTTAGTTAATTTAAACTTTTAGTTCTTTGTATGATTACAGCAACAGAACAGCTAGTAAAATCTTTTCAGTTAATATTGATATAAAATCTGGAAATTTTTAGAGTCTGTGGCAGACTACTATTACAATCCATTTGAAGACCTCACCCATACAAGCACCTTTTACTGTTTTTAAAGTAAAGATCTTCAAATAGGTTTGAAGTTATTTAGTGTTTAAAAATAATCCTGTATTAGGTACCTTAAGCCACTAGGAAGATCTGTGACCCACATAGCATTAGACATAGGAATACACTTCATTGGGGACATTTTTGGACTATAATTAATTAGTTGGTTTTGTAGTTTCATAATTTCAATATTTTTAGCAAGTGTTATGAGAATAGTTGTGTGGTGACAGAGCAGAATACAATTGTCAGCACCCCCATCTCTGCCATGGGTGTCGTAAAAAGGCGTCAAAGACAAGGGTAAAGACAGCGATGAGTAATGGGCAATAGGCAGCAGCATTTCTCTTATATCACCTTGCAATATACTGCGATTTATGTGCCCGATATAGCAATAGGCTCGCCATCTAATACATGGAACCTAACTTAATTGGCAAAAAGTGCGTGTTGAATTCACCCCTGCCTACCCATTCGGGGATAAGCGTGATTTATGTATGTATGTTATGGGAATGGAGTTGAATGGACAATGACTTGAACGTTGATTTATTCTATCACGTGATGCACCTTGTTGTAAGTAAAACCCACAGATGGGTACATCAAGGTACAAGATGTACTTAAAGATCAATTACAAAATTTAATACAATTGTATATTGCATTCATATTATGTCAAAAATTTAATATTAATTTAATTTAGTAATTTTTACATTAAAACTTTTAAACCCTATGCATGCACGAAAAACGTTATTTTGGTGATGTAATTAACCTATGCCATTAAATGTCCGGTAATAACGTTTGCCTTAAAAACACAAGGCAAGGAGTCCTGTAATGTAATTCCATGTGCGGACGGTCCGTCCTCGCCGGTTGCGCAAACGCACGCAAAGACAGGAGCCACGTCATGGAAGCCGTGCACAACGTGACAGAGCTTCTGTATTGCTCTTTGACAATTTTCCTGTGGGCTATATAGATTGTTCCAAGACCATTGTCAGTAAGGACGTGTCGAAATTACAGTGGCAGTTACCTACTTGAAATTTAGTCTTTCATATCATATTCAATTGTACCGAGAACTTTGAGCTTGTGTTATAATGACTTATAATACCTGAAAGACTACGGTATTTTTTTTGGCTTTCATGTAAAACGCCCGGTATTTTTATAAGTCTAACTAAACGGTTATCTGAGTAGTACTTAAAAGTTGAGAAAGACCCATTTAAACCCAATTTATTACTTCAAATGTAAAATATTACGTTAGATAAATAATATACTTACACTTTTTTATTTGTTTTTGTTAAGAAATAATAATAAAAAGTGCAATATTTGCAAAAAGAACGGCGCCGTCAAACTCATATTCATATATAAGCCTTGGCGATGGTTGCAACACTCTCAGTACGACTCTAGTCGCTTTGCCGCTTGGATCAGGCGCGTCTCGTGACGGCCGGCCACGGAGAGGGCGAGAGAGGAAAACTCGAGATCGCAGACGATCTGCGACCACCGTTGCTACCCCAGACATGTGGACCCAGTGAATGCAGTGTTCTGTGACGTAATAGTGAGCATCTTATTAGAAGACACTAAAGCATAGTGGAGGCAAAACAAACAATGGATACCAAAAGCACGGTGAGTGATGCATGTGATTCATTAAAACAATGCACCGCAATTAGATAGTTGATGGTCAATTAATAACTATGCGTGACACTTTGTGATTAATAAAAATTTATAGCATCAAAAATGACATTGTTTATTTAGAACATCAACGAAAATAACAACAGATATTAAGATAAGCATTATTAATTATTTAGGCATAGTTATTTTTATCAGTCAAACACTGCAAGAAAACTCCAATATTAATAATATAACGACAGTCCAGCTTTACACTAACTTTCTAATTAGAACCTTGTCATTGAAATTAACTTTATACAATAGTTAAGTTTAGATTTCAGTACACAATGACCGAGTATCAAGCAAATAAGTATAAATTTAACAAAAAAATAAATTTATTATAATAATATATATAAATAATATATATAATTCTAATTTATTATAAACTATAATAAATTTATTATACGGGTTATAAAATTATATGATGAAACTGGACATATTAATATTTAGGTCCCATTGTCCAGCCTCCAATGTTTCTTCTGATTAACATGAAGGTCAGTGGCTGAGACTGTGGTAACAGTCAGATTAAGACATTGATGATAAATAATTGCGCTCTCACTTAATAGTTTCCGAATAAAATATCATGTCATCTTTATGATATAGGTGCACTTAATCCATTATTATACATACATAAATCTCGCCTATTTGTTTATAGTTGAAAGGGTATGCAAAGGTGTATTATCTCCCACTTAACACTGAAATTGAATGGGAAATCCCAAATATAATAATAAGCATATTACATGGTTGAAAATATGAACTGACTGCAATGGGACAGCTATATTTTCTACGGGATTATTTATACAAATTAACAACGAATAGGGTATAAGTAAACAGTGATCTCTCACTTTAACTGCAAAATCGGTAAGAGCTCCCCCATTTCAAATTGAAGGATTCGGCATATGAAAATGGTTGTGGAATTAGATATATTCCCATGTATCTCTTCATACATACATACATAAATAAATCACGCCTATATCCCCGAAGGGGTAGGCAGAGGTGAACTAGCACCCACGTTTCGCCAATTATGTCAGGTCCCATGTAATAGGTGGCGAGCCTATTGCCATTTATCGGGCACAAAAGTCGCAGTATATTGCTGGGTGGTAGGTATAACAGGAACGCTGCTGCCCATTCCTCATCACTGTTTTATCCTTAGTATCTCTTCAGTCTAGTCTAATCTTAGTATTTAACGTAGAAATATTCAAGAGAACATTCTTTTATGTAAATATTTCAGTAAGATGCTACGTAATTGTTAATTACCGCTCTCACTAATCTGATTCCATTAAATGGCTTTATTTTTAACTAGTCACATTCGCCGCGATTAGTGTAATTTGAAGGTTTAAAAATTTTGGCAACCTGCGGATGCGTATGATTGGTTTTACGCATAATTAGCACTTTTCAAAATGTGCACTTCTCAAAGGTATTGATTACCCAACAACTCTAGCCTAATTGATACTCTAGCCATCCACTGTTCTTTCTATCATCTCAGCAGCGGCAGTCACCAGTGATCATGGATACAACTTAATTGTGTGCCTTCATTTTTTCGTGAATATGTAAACCGCAAATATAGGTATTAGCGTCGGCGAAGTCGCATCGATTCCGTGTAGCATAAACAGAACAAGTCTCACCTAATATGTTTCTAAGATTTTCATATTGATTTTTGAGTAATTAATGCAAATTCCTCGTTTACGGCGTTATTACGTGTGATCATCGTAATTATGCACGATAAATAATAATAAAGATACTATTAATGTACAAAAAAAAATTGAGACAAAAAATAGCGTTGACTATGTTACATTTACATACATACATATATCACGCCGATTTCCCGGAAGAGGTAGGCAGAGGTGAATTACATTGCTAGGTGGTATAAGAGGAATGCTGCTTTAAGAGAATAACTGTTTTAGTTTTAGTGTTTTTTAGTCGCCTGGTACGGCACCCGCAGGATATTTGGGGTGGTGACAAATGTATTCTCTGCTTTGCCGTCACCCACCACACGGCATAGCAGAATACCATGTTATTGTTCCTAAAATGATTTGAAAATACAAGGCGTACTTACAAAATCGAATTCTTGGAAATTGCTTGTGGTGCAAGAATTGACCAGTCAGAAGACATGCATACTTCATTATCAAATAGTACAGTAATTATTTTTCACTCGTAAAGCAAGCACTCCCGTTAAATTTTGACCGTGAAGCTGTCGGTAAAATTACTTAATTGCACTTATAGGCAGGCAGCAATAATTACACTTTTTGTTCTTATCTTGCTGCAACGCCGTTTTTACCTTTCTGTGGTAAGGTAAACTCACATGACGAGTTACAACAACAAGTAGATAACGTGACATAGGCAATTTCGTGACTGAATTCCTGTGTCCGTCCAGTAATGACACAAATGCGGTCCGTTATGTGTTTTACGTTTGTTACCAATTAATTTATCAGACTACAATTCATGATAATCCAGTATACCGTCACGATTGAGGTATTCTCGCATTTAACCTGTGAAATCTTTACAAAAGTTTCCAAAAGAATTAAGCTGTACAGTGTGAAATGACAATAGAATAAGAAACAAATTATTAAGGCAATTTTTTTAAAGAAAATTCTCAAAGAACCTGTTTAAAAATATTAGATAGAGACTTAGGTATATTAGATATTTATGACGAAACAAAGAAACGTCTAAACGTGAACATGGTATTTAAATTAAAAACTAAAATGTAAGCTATGAACGTAGGTTATAAATACATAGTTCTAGGAGATGTAGATTCAAAATTCTGATTAGGCAGTGAGTGATCGGGCTCACGTAGTAATAGACGCATGTTTTATTGACCTTTTGTTCTACGTCAATCGGCCTTTCTATTATACTATATAAAACTATAAGGGATAAATACCTTTTGAATAGTAAACATTACATTTTTGTTACTGTGTGCAATAAAGAATATTTGTATTGTATTACACTAGTAAAGTTTAAATAATATTAACAGGTGATTTTACTACACAAGTCAATATCAGTGATTACATTAGATTAGATTAGCTACATACAAAATAACAATACAAAAACAAATCAATACTAACTGCCGCACTCAGAGACGTCAATTAACTTTAATGAGTATTTAATGTGAATTTTTTAAAATTTAAATCTAGACCATAGACCCGGCAAGAATAGCGACTAGTTTTGAATTGTCATTTTTTGACGTTAAGTACTCATTAACGTTATTTGACGTCGCTGAGTGCGGCAGTAAATAGTAGATTTTCCATCAAGTGCACAAAACGAATCATTTTTGTCCGAGACTTTTAGCAGCCCGAGCCGAAGGCGAGGGCTGATAGTAATGTCGAGGATAAAAATGGTTTTGTGGACGAGGTAGAAACTCTGCTTTTCACTTCGATTGCGAGGAAATAATACAGTAGTTTATCATAACATTTCATAAAATTCAAACTAAAATTAGTACAATTTTGAATACTGAAGGAAATTGTTTTTCCCATTGGTATTAGGCTTGGGCTGCAGACCTATACAGCCAAGTATTAAATTAATTTTGAAATAATAATTTTCTTAAGTTAATTTAATAACCTACCGTACCTACTTAAATTAAAATTATGTCTTAAAAAACGCATTAGGCAAATAAATTTAAGTAAATAATAAAATAACAAATTCTATCTCTGAATTTCTTATTGTGTTTGGCTGCATGGCTCACTTTCTTTGCCATAATAGAGACACATTTATGAGTAGATACGTTAATGCTCTAGAGCACAAAAATCGATTTTGTGCAGCCTATATCCTGCACAAATAAGCACTTTCAGAGCATGAGAAGTGAAAAGTATATTTACTTTCTTACTTCTATCAAGTTCATCTAGATATACTACCTAAGTTACATTTTATAACATACATACATACATAAATCACGCCTATATCCCCGAAGGGGTAGGCAGAGGTGAACTAGCACCCACGTTTCGCCAATTATGTTAAGTCTCATGTAATAGGTGGAGAGCCTATTGCCATATATCGGGCACAAAAGTGTCGCAGTACATTGCTAGGTGGTATAAGATGAACGCTGCTGCCCATTCCTCGTCACTGATTTATCCTTAGTCGCCTTGTACGACACCCACGGGAGAGATTTGGGGTGGTGACAATTGTATTCTACTCTGCCGTCACCACACGGCCAATTTTATAACACAATTTTATATTTAATAACATAAGTATTGATGACGTAAACTTGAGGAATTCTCCTGACATTTAATAAAAAAAACTCTGCATTAAATCTATTCACTAGGTAATATTAATTATGTTAACATAATCAAGTGCTGAGTATCCAAGTTTAGCTAGCAGCTTTGTACATTTTCTCTGATTGGATATAAATATTTGTACAAAGCTAAATAAACTGAATATGTACTCAACTCTTATTCCGTATCATCGGCCCAACGAACGTTCGCAATGCCGCCGCGTCGTCTTGTGCGTAGCTCGTGGAGTACGAAACTACCAGCTAATTACGCTTCCAGCTAGAAGGTTAAGTACACGGAAGGGATGTTTAGCTAAAATGTGATAAAACGCGAAGTGCGATGTATTGGACGTATCTATAGGTAGGTACTGATAAATACGCACTCCCGAGTAATATTGTAAAGATGAATATTTTATACCAACAAAGACTATAATCTACAGAAATATTATGTAATACCTAGTATACTATTAAGTGATATTATATACTATTTGGACCTCTGTATTATTTTATAGTATCTATATTGGAAACTGGTAGCTTACAACCTCCAAGTGGTCGACCGCCAACTTCCTTGGCGGCGCCAGTTGATTTCGAAAAGAATAACGAGAAAAACAATTTCGTCACCCATTTTGTATTTCGATTACTTCAACAATTATTGAATGTTATTATTTTACTGGAAACATTGATATTAATTAATCAAAATATGTTGGAAGTTTTGATATTAAATAAAATTATTTTATTATTAGATTGATACCTTTGTACGAGCCTGTGCTTAAGCGCTTATTTGTCTTCATGTTGGTTAATCTTATCCGCACGTATGTTATGTATGCGGATACAATTTAAATAATAAAAAAAAAACATTTTACAGTATTGTTAAGAATAATATATATATTTGAGGAACCAGACCAACGCTTCATATTGGCACCAAAATAATTACGAGAAAGAAGCATTTAACAAAATTTATTTTTCTGAAGAGACGCCGTTTTGTGTTCGATTGTTTGGCTTCTGATTGGTGATTACCACTGCTTCTATATCCCATTCCCAGCAAACATTTTTCAAACGTATGGCCTTCGAAATGAATACTAGACTAGAGGTTGAGTTTACATAAAGCATAAACTATTAGTTGAACAGTCAATGAGATGATTTGTTGATCACAGTGGTAATAATTTTTACATAATTAAATTTTTTCCATATTGTTCATAATGGTAGAAATACAATTTAATCTTTATTGTAGCGTCTACAATGCAACATATATTCAACAGGCGTTGGCAACAGCATAAAGATAGGTAATTTTATTTGGTGAAGCCGTAGCAAGTAACAAACCTATCTGCAACACAAAAAAAATATCGAGAGCAAACGCAGGTGGCCTGGGCAGTAACCGCTATTGGGTCAAGTGCAGACTCAACCGCAGCATGATGCAGTTGCAAAACAGCTCTTATTGTGACCAGGAAAAGTGCCACAGTGCACGCCTGCTCTAGCCCGTGTAAATGGCACAGGGACTGAGCGGAGGTGCCCTCGAACGCGGCCTTCACATTTCGCAGCAGTACCCGGACTTAGCGCATCCAGTCTGACCGCGCCGCGTTCGTTACTCCGAAATAAGCGAAAGGACTTAATGGATCCAGTACAAACGTTTCTAATTAGTATTATTTGTGGCAATCACGTTTCGACGGTTATCGTGATTATAACTCTGCCTCTGCTAATTGAGATATGCAGTCATTATAGGTCGGGATAGCTACACTAACAAGAGTGCAATTACTCGTTGAAACACAATTATAATCATAGCATAACATAGGTACATGGCTAATTTATGGTGACGAATTTTAGATTTTTTTTGTCATTCCACTCAAAAGAACAGAACCAGCTCAATTTTATTTCAATCAAGCTATGGATTCGCTAATAACCACAAAATAAGTAGGTAATAAATGTCCCGGTATTCTTACGTTCGTAAGGAAAGACCTGTGCCCCAGCAGTGTGTACATTAAAGGGCTGTGGTGATAATGAAGTTAAAGTTCCCTTTCATAAATTAAAGTAGCCTTTCTGAGTAATTGTGTTTAATTGTTATTATTTGAAGACACAGTAGTTTGCAGAAACTTTTATATAAGAGTAGAAATAGTATAATCATTCTATGTGCCCGAGTTACATGTGGTCGTAAACTCCTAATGGTTGTACGAATAACATAACAAATAACGGTTAAAAAAGTATGAAAAATGTCACAACCAAGATCTAACGTGGATAAGCGAAACCGAATAACTCAAGCGGTGAAAGGTTAATAGGCAGAAACGTGAGACCATTACTTACACGTGTTTTACAATACTCCAAGATGAGACTTGCCTTAGGGAGTTGTGTCACATTTGTAATAACCTGCTATTAGGTATTTCTGAGGTAATCATACGATAAATTTAAAACAAAGATTTATATATTTTCAATTAACCTCCACAGTGTGATAGACTACCTACTTAAGATATTAATTGTGAGGACAATCACAGCAGTAATTTAATATAGCATAATGTCTATTAATTAAAGATAAAGGTAGCTTAATTGCTTAAACAAAACTTTGAACATACTCATTAGTTACATGGACATTTCAAGATGTCAGTTCACGGTCCTTATTTGTAAAACAAACAAAAAATACGTCATCAAATCATATTACTATACATACACGTGTTCATTACATAATTTATATTCTAGTACCATTGAACTTTTAACTTCAGCTTCAAAAAGGTATTTCAAGGATAAACCTTGATGTTTGTACCTAGCACGTGATATAAAATTTGAAGCACTATACCTACATAAACATGTTCCAGTTTTGGAACGTGCATGTTAATTGCGATATAGACGCCAAGTATCGGTTACGTCACATGCCAACGGTTGCTGAAATAGTCATTGGGCCATATGTCATAAGCAATTAAATCACGAGTAGGTCACCAGCCACCACAATAGAATACCAGTTGGTGCGGTGATACCGCCAAGGACTAATACCAACAGGTCCACTGTATCCAGAGCACTTGGCAAACCAAACTCATCCTCCATTTAAATGCGAAAAGAACAACTTTTACTAGATATGTCGTAGTTCGTATTGATGGATACTAAGTATCGAAAACAGCTAAAAATTGGCACTACACATTACAAAAATTATAACTTACAAAAAGAAAATTATCGTCAAAAAATTACTGAATGTTTTCATTCTATTTAGAGTATAAACAGTTTTTTGATGGCCATCAATCTAATAGGGTTATACACTATTAACTCTTTATACAAGATAAAAGTAAAAAATAAATACAATTTACATTATTTTGTCTCTCAGGCAATTCTAGCAATTGCCTAATACTATAAATGTTTTTGTTCATATACAATATCTAACCACAAGTTTTATTATGCCGAATAAAAAAAGAACCGTGAATCGAGATCCCGATGTTGGGACTTATTAGAGGATTTCCCATCTGTAAACGGAACTATCGAACAAAAGTTGAATCGTGATGTAAGTAATTGAAAATAACAGATACCTACATCAACGTGTAAAAACCCCTTTGAATTAACTGCTGACACGAATATTCGTTGTGACAAAGAGCATTGACATTCGAGTGTTGTTGTATGACAAAGTGTAAAATACGAAACTTCTCACATGCAAAATCAAATATAGTCAGTGACATAGTTGATATTAAGACACATAAAGAATACCTAATATTTAGGGATTTCTGTGTCTAGACATGTACTTATAGAATTTTCTACTAACTAGACTGTTTAAAATTCAGTGACAACATAGCGACCGAACAAGTTTTTGGTTACGAAATAATTAGTAAACAAAATTTTTCGCACCGCTGAACGAACGATGTAAACTATACTCATCGACACCTTTTTCGTTTTTAATCGGTGACGGCAGTATAAATCAGTTGCCATTTTTCGTTATAAAAAACGGAAAAAAGAGCATCAAGCAGAAAGTAATCAAACAACATTAAGTTATTAAAAAAAATAGCTGTCATCGCCCTGCCTTTATCCCATCTTATTTGGGATCGGCGTAGTATGCTCTATTTTTCCTCTTTCTTCTGCCACTCGTCATCTCCCCATTTAGATCCATCACCTTCATATCACACCTCACACAATCCATCCATCTTTTCAGTGGTCTTCCTCTACTTCGACATCCATCAACATTCGTGCCGATAACTTTTTTACTCACATTCATGGCATTCCGTCTCGTACATGTTCATACCAAGCTAAGCGGCTTCATCTTCTCTGTCACTGGTGCCATATTCAGAGTCCCTTTTACGTACTCATTCCTTATCCTATCCATTTTTGTCACTGCGCTTTGTCAAATTGTAAATAGCCGTATAAATTGTAATATCTAAAACTGCACAAATCTGTTAATTGAGTTTAGTTAAAATTGTAGACCATAAAATAATTTGGCTACAATGTAAACAAATATCACAGGGGATCATCAGTAGCAGTGAATTCAATGAGACAGCTAGGAAATAGTTTATTCTGTTCTATATAACAAAGACAACAGAACTTCAAGGTAATGACTGGCCTGTGCAAATTCCGGCAGTCAAAATAGAATAAAGTGTTCATGATTCTATTTCAAAATTCAGGATACAAATATTATGCTAAACACAAATATACCAACAAAATATTTATTAGATATAATAAAAACCAAATATACCTTCTTCATTTAATGGTTTCATTTTTCAAAGACTTTTTCTGATCTCGGTAAGTCTGATGCATTCAACTGGTAGTACCGGCGTAAACATAATGCAAAGATATTGGTTCTATTTTTCTCATTGATAAATATGTATTTATTTATTATTTGGTTTATGCAAATGGGGCCTAAAAAGAAGTTCTTTGTATTAACTATGTGCATATAAACCAAATTTCTAAAAATAATATTTTTAGGTCATATTTATTTTATGATTTGATTTAAATTAAATTTATTTTTAAATAACTATAGGTAATGCAAAGAAAATTGTGGTTAGAAAATATCAGAAAAATTACAATCTTGATGCGGGTATCGAACCCGCGTCATCTGCAATCCTATATAGGTAATGTTGTTATTATTATCAAACAGAAATAATGTTATTGTGACAGAAATAAAAAAAACCAACCGTACCTAAACATGATTAAGTTAAAATATGAAGATGATTGTCACTCTTTAGAGAATCGCTCTCTAGTGACCGTAGTTATACGGTCATATTAAATTATGATAATGAAAACAATCTTAAGGATATGAAAAATTAAATCATTTGTAAATACGTAGGCTAGATACTTATTTCAAGACAGACGATAATTGATAATAGCTCACGGACCGCAGGTAATGATAATGACATAACAGCAAATTACATACGTCAGCAGAATATGATGTCATCAACTCGTGAATATGAAGAATCCGGCTAAGTAACCTAATTCATGGTCACTTTTTTCAAGCAACACATCCCACTATACGCGCGCTATTAGAAGTTAATAGCTCTTAAAATGCACGATGACCGAATAGATATGGGAAGAAGCCAGAAACCATTAATTACAGTTTATTAGATTCCGGAATGTTAATTTAACGTCGATAAGTAATGCGAAATAAAGCGTTAGTATGTTAAATATTTGATGAATGTAAATAGTCTTGAAATTACGTAATGGATTATGTTCCTTATAAAGTGAATTGTAACGAAATAGACAGTATAAAAACAGTGAGGACGTTTAATAGAAGCATTGTATTTGAATTGCAATCAAGAAATCGCACGGCGTCATTGTCAGTCAGTAGTCAAGCAGATTCCATAGCGATTTGCATTGACACGGTTCCCGTTAGCTTCGTAAATACGGCCAATTGAGTTCAAGGACGTCAATAAGCAGTATGCGTCCGCCGGACTACAGCGCTAACAATAAGTTACGTTGCGTCTTCATGCAACCGCATATAAAATACTACCATTAATTTTAAAACAGCGTGGGTAAACGAATAATCCAAACAGTGCTTTCAATATAGGTAACTGTCCAATAAAGTTGTAGGTACAGACTGTATGAATCTTATCAAAATTTTACAAATCTCTAAAATCAAACAAAAACAAATTATTATGCTAATAAGTAAAACAATACTATCCATAACCATGATAACACGTCTACAAAAAGATAATAAATCAAATGCAAAATTTACACCAAGACATAACTCATTGAAAGTTTGAATAATGCATCGTGAAATCAAAAGTATCGAAATCTAAATCCCGTTAACCATTGTGACATTTGCACATCTGAAAGTGTTCCGAGAAGCGCACTGCATGAAGGTTCGCTTTCTCCTCCTAAGGAGAACAGTTTGACTGGTCTTTAACTGATTATCATAGTAAATGTAGCAGGCATTGTTTGAAGTTATGAAAGTTTGGTGAAGGCGTGTCGACGTGAGACTGAAGATTTGAGCGTTACATATAAGTCTCGAACAATAGATGGTGATGGTGAAGTTATGAAAGGGAAATCGGATTACCTTACCAAACAAGAGTTTAATTAGACACGACAATGAACTCGTCACATCATAGGGTGGTTACATAACAATGTTTATTGGGGCGTGGAAGGAAATATCTCATGGTACGATCCGTCTAACGGTGTAGGGTAGGTACTTGGTCTCAGACATAATGAATAAAAGGCATGCAAATGCGCTTTGCTATAACGTGTTCCGTGATCACAAAGAATCGTTATAGACACGCGGCGCATGCATTGACTGTCGATAGCTGAAGATTACAGATCTTGCATAAGTGGACTGTCTTGTTGAACTGAACATGTTTCACAACCATGCGCACCTGTTTGCCTAAACTACTAACAAAAGTCAATTGGTTGTTCGGTTAATTTACCTCAAAGAGTAATGACATCTCGTCCCAGTTGTAGCAACGAACACAATGCAGAACTCATTTTAGGCACAAAGCTTTTTACAAAGCACAAAGAGTTTAGGTAATTTGCCTTTTGCTTTAGCACATAATGACAACGACGGCGGGAATACTGTGAAAGGCTACGCTAAATTTTATTCCATTAAGGTGGTATTGAAACGGCATTTCTTGCATAAACCAGAAATTATCCGAAAGTTAAAACGTCTTACTGATCTAAGAATATATTTCAAGGCTCTATGGAAAAGAGTTACGAAAAGAACTGTTGATATCTCGAAACCATTAAATGCCAATTCATTTATTATTAATTAAAATTTTAATAGCACTATTTCTTTAGTGAAAATTAACAACCCAATTCGGTGGTTCACCATGGATGACATTATGCAACGCAACAGTCCGTAGTTAGGTTTTCGACATAACGTTATGTTGGTTCAATAAACCCTTTTATCTCTATGATAATGATTATAACTGATGGCCTGTGACATCTGGATCACCTCGTTATGATCCCGTTTCAACTGCATTCTTTTACCAAACCGTTAAGAGTGCATGTAAATTTGATACTCCCGTGAGATAAATGAGTAGACATTTCAATATTATTTATAAGAATGTTCAAGCTGTAGGGATCTGTAGGTATTCACTCTATAAAATGACTGTAAATTATATAACAAAGCTTATGATTATTGCATACACCAAAACCGGCATATTGCAATAACAACCGGGCCCAGCAGTTTTAATGAGCCATCGGAATCACGGAGGAGCTGAAGATTACCTAATTCATTGTACATCACTCTTGCTTTGGAATGGCGTAACTAAATTGAACAATACTAGAGAAGATTTTTGTAACAACTATTTTGGCTTAGGTATTCGTAAAAGGACAATACTTTTATCATATTGCATCTTTGGCAAAATGTAAAAGTGCCTAGCATTATAATTTTTATTAGCGACTAAAGTTTACTCGTATGAATGTTTTTATCCTCGGCAAAACGCGATTGACCCTACTGACATATGCATTTAAGAACTTATAATGTAGAGTGTATTTTCCATGCTGGTCTGGAGCGAAAAATTAGCGTAGAATTCGCCAGCCCCGACTTACTCTATCGAGAGACGACTAAGGGAGATTGACCGGTGTACACCAATAAGCACCTTGAGTAATCCGAATGGTGGAAGGCAAACTACCAACAACAACATACCCAAAAAGGGTTAGTGCCAGGCAAGCGGGCGGCCGGCTGTAAAACCTTAGCAGTTGAATTGGAATGTTCACATTGCAATCACTCTCTCTGCTCATCCGTCTATCAACACGGTCCTTTCCATCAATTATTATACAAACAACGCTAGCATCTTTGCGGTGTGATGCATGATGGCATAAAAAGGTAGTGGATGGCTTGATGACCTCTGACCGATATGAATGGAAAAGCAAACATAGTACGCCAGTCCCAAATAAAGTGCGAACAGGGCAGGAAGATGATTAATGTATTATATACTGTTAACTAAGATGTCTATAAACTCGCCTACCTATTACATAGGACCTAAAATATTTGGCGACATGTGAATGCCAATACACCAATTAAACCGACCAATTAATTGTATGTGCTATAAAACTTTGTTATTTTCGTATGGACAAGTATAGTAGGAGGAGCTCGCTAGCGCAGTGGCACAGCGCGCTTGGCCTGCGATTGCGTAAACTAAGCAATTTCGCTAAGGCCGGTCATTGGATGGGTGACCAAAAATTTACTATCTCGAGTTTCACCGTGCTTCGGAAGGCACGTTAAGCCGTTGGTCCCGGCTGCATCTGCAGTCGTTAGTACCCACCAACCCGCACTGGGCTAGCGTGGTAGGTTGTGGCCCAATCTCCCTATATGCTTCCATCCATAGGGAAGGCCCGTGCCCCAGCAGTGGGGACATTAAAGGGCTAGTGATGAAGTATAGTAAAAGTTAATGATTGCCTTGTGTGCACGCTTAGTACAGAGAACAAAAAACAACGTTTCTGGAAAGACAATGTTTCTTGCGTAATATCCAGGCGATAGTCCTTCGTCTGATAGCCTGGTGGAGATGTCATCACCTATTGTTACAAGATCTGACTTAAACAGGCTAAGTATTCCCAACGCACAGGCGAACTTGTGTAGTTTGTACCTACGTGTGTATTAAGTGAACACATCCTGTTTAATCTCTACCATAATATAGCATATTATGCAGTTCTATAGTGTCCATTAGTAATCTTTTACATTGTAAAGTTCCGGGTTTATGACAATAATGCACACTACCCACCGGACTGCACAACTTATTATAATCAGTCTTACATCAATGACGTACCTACACTTGGCACTAAGCTGTTGCTTAGCAGATGCAAATATAGGTTTAAATAACAGACATATTTACGGTAGCAAATAGAACAACGCAAAATTATTTTGTGTAACCCAAGTGACTTTAGACCAGGGGGCCTACCGCCTAACTCGATTGCTAAAGCAAAAGCTATAGTTTATGACGTCATGCTGTCATTTCGCACTAAATGTACCTAAACTATTAGCGATAGCTTTGAACGAATGATCACCGAATGATTTTGTATGAATTTGGCACAAAATCCATGCCGCCTAAAAATTCAGGATGGCTGCTATAGCCGTAAGCAGTGCATTGCAATATAGCTATCATCAGCAATCGAGTTAGGCGGTAGGCCCCTGTTATCACCAAAGTCTGTTAACTGTACGCAGGTCCTTATTCAAACATTTACAACAGAAATGATAATCAAAACAGAAATATTATGATAAAATATTTGATAAGTCACAATTACGACTATTATCATCCCAAAATCGCATCGCAATTTTACTAATGCACAATTTACAGAATTAAAATTACTTTAATTCTAATTTCCTACATGGGTATAATAAACCCACTAAAAGCTACTCCAGTCATATTTCGACAGATATAATATAAGGACCAGGATCACTTCAATAACTGATTGTATACTTTACCTACAAATTTACATAAAATGGCAACTAACAAGCAAAGTATTAGACTTCGAAGACGAAAATACTATGCGTTTGGCATATCATTCACAAAGGATATCAATTGAGAAACCCGACAGCCCAAGCCATATGTTTTTGCGGTCTCAAACAATTCGAAATTCAAATGAAATAGGTTAGTCGTCAGTACCCCTAGGTACTCTACGTCCGTTATATCTACTAAGGATTGACAAATTATGTATATTAATAATTACATTTACATTAATAAATGTCAAGTGCATATAATAAATTGCCTACACAGCTGTTATATTTGCTCGTAAAAATTTAGCTATGAAAATTACAAGTACTGCCAAACATGGAATGTTTCGCCTTAAAAGTACACGAGACATAATGATGATGGAATAATGAACTGATGTTCTTAATTGTTATAAAAGGCACCTCAATATTGTTTGTGATGCTTTGTATCACTTTATCTTCTTCAAGGATAAGAAAAAAACAATCCTGCCCTAATACTTAATTACTCCAATTAAGCCAAGATTGTCGTCACACTATTTAATTGTAATCTGTTGAATCAGAAATATACGAAATATCAAGTCCATACTTTATGGAGTTAGCGAAAGGAGCTCGATAGCGCAGTGGATTAACGCGCTCGGCCTGCGATTGCGTAAACTAAGCAATGTTTGATAAGGCTAGTCATTGGAAGGGTGACCAAAAATGTATTATTTCGAGATCCTCTGTACTTCGGAAGGCTCGTTAAGCCGTTGGTACCGGCTTCGTCTGCAGTCGTTGATACCCACCAATCCGCATGATAGAGAGTTTTCATGGATATATCTAAAACCATCATCACCTGGTTGGTCATTTTCTGCGCTCACCCAGTCAATCAATGAGCGCCATAATGAATGATATAGTTGAATTCAACAAGAAGGTCTTTATTACATGGATCTTAACATAATTGGCGAAACGTGTGAGTTAATTCACCTCTGTCATAACGAGTAATTAAATACATACTATGCTTTTAATAACCAGCGGCCGTACCATGAAGTATTAGTGCGATCCAAACGCGGGTGACAATACGGGACGCCGCTCTACCCGGCTTATAGCGACCGCGACGTCCCACTTTAACAATGGGAATTGAGTCGCGTTTAGAGTTCGTGGTAAATCCCCTGCTACCAAAAATATGAAAATGCTGATTAGGCGAAAAGAAACAAAACAGGTATTTGTAATTTTGTTAAGTTCTTACTCGGTATAAAAACATCTAAATTTAAAAGTAGAATTAAGAAGAGACGACGGCTTTTTCTTAACACGCCAAGGCTGGTCACTTGAGATTTTATAGCGACTAGACTATGTCGTCAGGTCAAATAAACACGCTGCATCGTAAAGATTATCTAATCTACAATAACAGAGTATTTGTGGAAACAAACCTCTTTTCGTCGAGCGTACCGTTTAAAGGTCTCTGTAATACGTAACGAGATAATTCCTCGGATGGGACGTGGCCGGGACCGATCGGGGCCTCTCTTGTTCAAAACGCCCCGTAAGCGCTACGTTCACGTCCCGTCCGTGACTTAAGACCTTTTGTATTAAACGATATTTCTGCAGTTACGTGTCCGTCCCGTTTACGTCCCGTCCGAGATATTATCTCGTTACGTAGGTATGCGTTGAGTACGTAAAGACCTTTAGTTCCTTATAAAACAATATTGATTAATATGTAGTGTAAAAATGCAAATAAAGACATGTGCAGTATTCCATAAAGTCTCGCTTTCGTCAACAAAGCTCACTGCCACGGTTCACAAGGACGTCAAACGTGCATTGACACGTGCTAATGGCAATTAACCATCTGATTCATGTGGGTACACATCCGTTAAATCAGCACGTGCTATACTGTGCGACCCAGTGCATAAAGAATCCATCGCATTATCACGGCCGTAAAGTCACTAAGGACGCCTCTCGAATAAATAATCATAAATTAGGTCAAATACCGCTACGGCGGGCACTTAGATTGATATGAAAACTTTACTTTACTACTAGCTCTACTTTACTTTACAGGAAACCACAAAAAATATTGCGTGTTGTGTAACTAATTCATCTTATTCAAACAATTCGCTGGGCATCTTTGCTTTATCAGCATGTTAATGATGTGTGTTTTATTTCGAATATCAAAATTAGGAGTATTAACTTGGAGATGTAACCTTGTATAAGAGCGATTAGAGTGTACAAAACTGATTACTGTTACAAAACAAAAGTGGGTACGTATTATTTTCATATTATAATGCTAACTCTGAGGTCAGTGTAAATATTTACTAAAGAATGCAATTCAAGTATGTAAATCCAAGGAGAATCGTTAATTATGTTCTATGAGCTAATTAGTTGCAGAATGAAGCAATCTCAATTTTCTCAGTTAAGGGAAAGGGTTCAAGTTACGTTAACCTTACCTATAATAGATAAATCTTTATTTACTACTATAAGCGGAACAGTCACGAAAATTAGCTAATTCTGTGCAACAGAGCGCTGCCTGTAGACAATCGTTTCCACACCGCGGTAGGTACTGGGAAACTCCACATTAACCGCATTCCTATAGCGCTTAGAATACAGCTCAAAACCTAAGACATCCGACTGCAATTAAATTTAATAATACATTTATTTGAAATAAAACAACTTCTATGAATTTAACTCGCGTATATTTAAGAGTTTGGCATTGTTATTGTGTCTAAATCGGACTACATAAAATATTAAAAATTATTACGGTAGTTAACAATTAATTTGCATGTAGACACCTGTCATGTTTAGTCTTCACTGTAAATGATCGTGAGGCTTTAGTGAAGTCGGGTTAAAATAACAACAATGCCAAACACCTTAAAATACGCGGGTTAAATTCGTAAAAGTAGTAGTTAAAATCGTAAAAGTAGTTTTGTTTAGAATTCTTATTCATGAATTTCCTACATTTAAATCAAGTCTCTTTAGATGACCTAGATTTATTCCTCTCAAGTATTTATTGCTTAAGCTAAACTTTGATTGTTTGTTTTAACTTCGCATAATGTATAAGTAGGTACCTACTAGTATAATATACAACAAGCGTATTATGACAATTTTATTGATCTATGCTGGGTTTCTATAATCAAACAACGAATGGTTTTAGCTACGAGGTTGACATCCATATGAAAAATAATGTCAAAATTCAAACGTCGTAAGCGTTTGTCAAAAGCAAAAATTCAAAGCTCGTAAAAAATCATTCATTGATAGATTTTATAAAATCAGCGTCCTGCTCTCACTGAGGTTATCTATATTATTGATTTAATTGCTGTTCTCAAATAGCGAAAGTAAAATTAAGCATGTCAATTATCTGTATTAGTAACAAACAACAGGCGACGCAACGTAACCGGTTGAATAGGTACCTACGTTTGGCAAAATAATTTTGCAACCTCGTGTTCGACAAGCCAAGCACCCACTCCGCGTCGCCTTAGCATGCCCCTATGGTTTACGGCACTGGAAATACATCGAATTTCATGTCCTAGATTAAAATCGAGGCCGAACTTTGTCGATACAATGCTGGATAACTTGATACTACAATAAATATAATAAGAATATAATGTTAATATTTTGTAGTGACTTATTTAGTAATTGTAATGTTTTTTTTTAAGTTTACACGTTCATCTAGCTAGCCCGAAGTAGAAGATACTTTTGTACAAACATGACAACAATCATTATAGAAAAATATTCTACATAAACATATAAACAACAATGTATCGGGAACAAATGTGTGAGTTTATCACACAAACATTCGTCCCTTGAACCCGGGACCTGTTAGCCGACAGTCAACAGCCAGCACTCTGACCATTCGACCAATCTGACCGTCTTACCCCCGAATTCAGAAACGCTAATCAAAGTTTGAGTCTTGCTTAACATTTAAATGTTGTCAAAATTGACGTTTTTCCATACGAATTCTGACAGGTAATGTCCACTTAACTTTTTAAGCAGTCCCCTAAATTTGATTAGCGTTTCTGTATTCGGGGGTTAGGTAGTTAAAATAAAAATCGTGGTACAAATAAGAACACAATGCACCGGAATATGCCAAGAACACTTCCCAAATCTAATGGGCTAATCGAGACATTTATAATAACCTTGCACTTACTATAAAAGAAATGTATTATGATACAGCTGCCGAAAATGCCTATCCATCATGTTATCAGAATAACAAAGAGGACCATGAAGTGAGCAAAGCGGAGATTTATTGCAACAGAGGCCGACAAAACGAGACCGCAAATAAAGAGAACACGGACCTTGAGAACCGTATCTGACAAAATCAATCGGACTACGAGCAAAACTTGACCTAAAAATGTAATTGATGAAACACAAACTTGAGTCCCGTTTAATGACTCGCAAGTTGAGCATTTAAGACCTCTGAATTCCACACGCGCATACAAAGATCGATTATTGATAAGCATTAATTAATGTATTTCAAAGTCATTTAAACACACAAACAACAATGAAAAGTTACAAAGAGAATAAAGTCAGAAAAATTTTGGGAAATTTTATGTTTGTCCTAGTTTCACTGGTACAAACAATTTTGGTAATCTTTCTTACTTAATTTTCTTCATAAAAATATTACTGGCGTTTAATAATGTTGAAATAAAAATCAAATCATAATGAAAAGTTACCTACTTTAAAATGATTTAACTTTACACGGAGAGAAAAACATTTAATATGAGAGCAACTTCAATAAATCAAGAACACCAAAATGCGAAGATTCCTATCAAACCTTGACTCCACAGATTTTGATGAAGATTAATGATTGTATGCGTAAGGCACGAGCACTTACCTACTCCCTGTCTCAACACAGTGAATTAGTTAAATGTTGGTCTTTTATCATTAAGTAGCTTGTTGTTTGAAGTCATGATAGGTTTATGCTACTATTTTATTATCTCAATAAGATTGAAAATTAAAATAAATTTGTATTAGATGGGGTGAGAGATGTTTAGAATAATCTAGACATTGTCTGGGTCATTGGGTGACGGGTCGTTGGATATCTATGATGATGATGATATCGATATATTATATCGATTGATTTCATGGATTTCTCCATGCTTCGGTAGCTTGTGCTTAACAATGTTAATAATAGTAAAGCACAAGCTTCCGAAACTTTATTATAAATAAATCATCAAAAAGTATGTTCAACATACAAATATTTAAATCTTTGGAAAGTAAAATATGAAGATATAAACATTGCAAATGAAAATGCAATAATATGGTCTCTGATTACATACAGAGCCGCAGTGACTCACACTTATTTCAAGTATTGTCGTAATAACGCGAAACCCTAATATTTGTGCCCACGTCTCTCAATCGTGCATTCAAGATTCAGTTACATAATGGCAATTTCATCAAACTCTTTATGTCAAAATCATTGATCTCGGTAGAATTTGAAGTAAAACAAGCAATATATTCACAAACAATAAATAAGTACCTATCACACTTACTATAGTGAAAATCCCTACGATTAAGACATGTACATGTCAAGCTTAGTAGAGTTGTGTCTAATACTATTACATGCTTTGCGTGTAATAAGATTCCTTTGTTACCTAACATAGCTCATTAGGAAAGATAAAATATCAAGAAGATAATATCAAACCGATGACGCGACTAGGAAGAGTTTGCGATTTCCGCGCGTATTTTGTAACACCTACACGATTATATGGCATTAAAGCGAATCAGTAGGTTATGTTCATAAGACTACTTTAGACATATAGGACAAAATAACACTGAGAAAATATTCTATTAATAGTAGCGAAGTCTCACTTGTAGATATTATGTAGTAGTAGTCTGTAGTAGTAAGAAAATTGGATTGTAATCAACTCTTTCATATAATTTAGGTACCGATCTATACATATTACTTGATAATTTATGCCTTAATAAATCTGGATAATTGAGGAAATTATTCCATCAAAATCAATGTCAGTCTTGACTAGTTTATCCTTTAGATAAAATATTACCTGTGGAACGATAACCTAGATCTTTGGAAATATATTAAAAAAGGGCGTCCAACTGAATAAGAATATATATATAGCTATCTAAATAAATAAAAATGAAGGTCCATACTTAGTTTTTACTGTTAATTGTGAGTATTTAAATAATGCCTAGTTATAAATATCCTGTTAAAACCAACTGAAAATCGCATTAGTTATCGCAGAAATTTTTTATCAATCTTCTCGGCTATTTCAAGTTTTAATAGGATCTACTTATATATTTCAGATCTCATCACAAGAATGGCACATACCACGCCCGTCGTTGTCTGGCAGCACTACAAGTGGAAGCATCAGCGATACACGCTCTCGAGGTGGTTCAGCTTCTAGCCAAGGTTCTTCAAGCAATCACAGCACCCATGTAAGATTGATTTCTTACAAGCTTCGAGCTAATTAACCCGTTTTCTAGCTACAATTGGAGTCGTTATTGTTATTCCATTATGAGTCGTGTCTCTAAATTGAATAGTGCAATTAATAAGTTATTTTAGCTGCTGTAAGGTTACTTGCATGCACAGTTAATATCTAATTTTCATGATTGTAGCTTCAGGCGAACAAAAGCTCCTATTATCTTGTGTTGACTCATAAAAATTATCAAGTTAGTCGTATAGTATGTTTTGTGATTCAACATAGGTACACATTTATTCTAATTATAAGAGCAATTATCCATGTGGACCATTATTAGAACAAAAACTGTGTCCGCCCTGAATATATTTTACACCTTACACGACTTTGAGTGGGTATCATTGAACTTAACAACAAAAACTATTTGTTAAGTTTTTCACAAGAAAAAATAACGATGTACATTGAATAATAGTCAAGAAACCAATTCATATTAACATGTCTGATACAGGATACCGGTGTGTCAGTTCTTGTAGAACAATCTTAAGATAAATAGTCTAGTGAATACAAAAAAGAAAAAAATATACAAGGTTCTACGATAGTTCCAAGTCATTTTAGATTTTTTAAATCAAAGTAAAGTAAGAAAGAAAACCTCGTGCTATCCTATTTCCCGTGTTAGCCGACGATTATAACTGCAACGGCTCTGACCTTTCCGACTGTGTGACCCATGCCTTGTTTTAAATTCATCGCTTGTGACATAACGAATATGAGGACTGTGGTTTCGAAACGCAGTCTTGATTCCTATTTCGATTAAAAATATACTACCGCTTATGTAATCATTTTACATCTCATTTGATCTCATTATTCACCATTATTTCTCTGATATTTTGCAGAGTGTTTCATCGGGGTCGTTTCTGCTAAATGCTGCACATCTGGCGCGTATGAATGGAAACGAAACAACGCAGGGTGACTATGCCTACCAATCAAAGTTGGGCAATTATGGAAGGAAGGCTGGCCTATCTGAAGCTGTAGTAGCCATACCAGAAGAGACGCGCGAACCCGCCGATTCCTTTTGGAACGGTGTTAAGAGAGGCTCTGCGCAAGCACAGGACGCAACATCTGTGGCTAGTTCGACACACTTCACTGTTGTGAATGGATTCACGAAGCATCGTACAAACAAAGAGCCCAAATCCTGCTGCTGCGACCATTCCCACCAGATCACCGTTCTCGTCATTTCGATGACCATATTGTTTTCAGCCTGTATATTGGCGGCTATATGTTTCGTCGAGAGTAAGTATCAAATTATTTTAGGTGTCACCTACACCTTGGTTTAAAATCCATGTATTGATTTTGAGACTTCTTTGATTTCATTCTTGTCTTGTGTTACATAGATCTTTCTTTAGTTACTATTCAAATATGGTGTACTTACACACTTCTACATTTTAAACAGAACCAGTAAAAGAAACGACATGATATCCCTATATTGACTTCCTGGGACTGTGTTTTAAAGCAAATTGCTAATATATATTTTTTTCATTACAGTGAGAATGCGTAAAGAGACGGGAATTTACAAGTATTCCTAGACAAGAAAGTATTAGTTAATCCATCTAAATAATTTATTTAAAGTATTAAGTAACCCCCACTGCTAGTTATGTTGGTGAAGACAATAAAAGTCATTTTCACACTGTAGAGTCAGATGGTTAACGCGAGTGAAGCAACAGCCAAATGCAACCTTGAGGTATCTCCGAGAACGTGAAGATTGAACAGCGAACAATTGAATAATGGGAAAGCCTGAACAATAATGGAATTTGTTGCACATACAACGTGTTCGTACTCAGCAGTGTAGACAAATTGTTAGCTATTTAAAATATACCTTAGGTAAATAAAGTAGTGCAATACATCCCAGTTATCCAATTTTACATTTAAATAAGTCATGTCATCGTGTTGTAGTTATAGTTTAAAATTTGAAAACATTAATTGTAATTTCAATAAATAAATAGGCGTATGTTTAAGATTTTTTTCTATGTACTTTATATAGTTTAATTACTACTTAAACCCTGAAGTAAAGACAACAATATTGCTGCTTGCACCCTGATTCTTATAAGTGAAGTGGCAGAATTAAGATTGGACTGTTTCAAAATATTTAACCTTGCGAGTTACTATTTTTATTTTCACGATACGAGTTGAGACGTAAAGTTACTATTTTTTGTTTTGTACTTAATCTTATGTGCCAATTTATATTTATTGTAATTGGCGCTAAAAGATGCACTTTTTCGTAGACCAAGTACATGAAAATTTGCATCTTTGCAATTATTTTTCTAGTTATTTGTTAATTTTAAGATTATTTATACGAGTCCGATTAAGAACACAATATCTGAGTCTGTAAATTACGAGTATGCTACGGCTGAACTGTGATAAATTGATTTGAATAAATTACCTTCCAAAAATATTTGTTATATTGTTTTTGAAATTTAAACAATAAAAAATTCGACTACCATTTTATTTTCAAACCTTCAAAGTTATTCGCTTTGGAGTCTACTAGAAAGTAAGACTAGATAAATATTATTAGGTACTTACATATTTAGTCCTGACAGGCATAGTTATATAATTTTGTCTCTGATGTTAAGCTAAAGGTCCTTTGGCAACATAAAAAGAAAGTCATTGTCATTATGTTGCATAGAAGGGTACAATACATTGTATCTCGCGATTTAGATGTTCATACCATAGCTATGTTCAAATAGTTGACACCCTAATTGAAACGAATGAAAAATAAATGCATGCATTCCTCTATAAGGGCTTAAGTTGTTTGTATAGATTATCATTAATACACCTTGAAATGTGGAGAAAACGGCAGGGAAAAGCCTAGGCGCATCTTTCATCTAATTTAAAGTATGTTAACAAAACATAAGGTACAAATTGAGTAACCTCCTCCGGTTTTTCGTCGGTTAAACTGGCTAGGCCAGGAACACTAGAGTATGTATGAGTACAGTAATGAGACAGGATGAATGGATAACAACAGGATGATGAAGCGAAAAAAAAAATGTAAGGATCGTACCAATTCGAAACAAGTGATATCTGCATACCCGTGTGAGAAAGACGTGACTTGTTTGACTATGTATTATTTATGTAGGGGATAATAGCATGATTTCTGCATTTATATCATATAAGTAGGTATATTTGCTGATCTTCGATGGCGACTCAACTACCTATATGATAGAAAAGAAAATTACACAGGCATTGGAGGCAGTTGGTAGTGGCGGCTGGTGGGGCATCGAACTGGTGGTGCACTTTACTTGCTCACTATAATAATGTTTATGCTCATTTTCACTCACAGCACACACACAGTATAAAATAGAACCAACATAAAAACAAATTACGTAATGTAAATAAAAACAATAATTAACGCGTCACTGACACAGCGAAACTACCGAGAGAGGTCATCTGTCATCTCAGCTGTCGGTGCCTCTCGGTAGTCTTCGGTTCGCTCGTGCGGCGCACGAGAAATGTCTAATTTTTCGGTACATTTCTATGAAATATCTTTTGTCTCACGCGCCAGGCAGCAGCACGATAATATTTATTTACAGGGAAAATAGTATTAGCTTAGCAAAGCTCTTAAATTGTTTTGTCATAATTGGAAATTTAATTTGTTAATTCAACAATAAATGTTTAATTCAACAATAAATATAGTAAGTAATTTAAAAATGAAGATGAAGTAATATTTTGTAATAAAATTAAAATCTTTTGAATTGGTGGTTCACTTAAGGTACAGCCGCCACTGTTTGTAAATACCAACCAAATGCTCCGCACTGTGTACGAGTTGGATTATATCCAGGCTTAAGTGTTTTTACTGCTGGGGCACAGACCTTCCCTATGGATGTAAGAATATAGGAAGAATGGGCCACAAACCACCACGCTGGCCCAGTGCGGATTGGTGAGTATTAACGACTGCAGATGCAGTATTTGCCGTGTGGTGACGGCAGAGTAGAATACTATTGACAACATTTCAAAAATGACAACCTCTCAGAAAAAAAATACCGTTATTTTAATTTCCAATCCTGACTTCGAAAATAATTTTATTATTTTTTTTTGTAAATGTAAATGTAAAAAAATGTAAATGTAAAAAAACATGCAATGACGTCGTAGATGTATGAATTAAAACGTTTGCCTTCCTAGATGGAAGAGTAAAAAGTTATCACAGACATGATAACAGACGTCAGTCATATATCAAATCCAATGTCATTAATTGTCATCGTCGAAATTAACATTAGTACAGTAGCAATAAATTGAAATCCTTCATAAACTTTAATTTAAAACGTGTTTTACTTTGAAATTAATTTCAAACATTTCCTATAAAATGTTTTTAATTTCGACACCGACAACGCCAGTCCGTCAATGTTGACAAGTGATCTTTTTATTTTTCGAGTCAAGAGTGATTTCGTCATTCGCCCACGACAGTTACGTCATTTGGCGCTTACGTCTTTTAGAATGACCGGTATTTCAATAATGATTTTTTGTATAAATACTAGTAAAATGACGGAATTCAAAAGAAATAAAAAATATTGGTGTCTTCATTTTCGGTTTAATTTCATATAACATGATAATAAAGGTATGTTGAAAAAATGAAATGTTGTCAATTGTCGACTAAGGATAAATCAGTGATAAGGAATGGGCAGCAGCGTTCCTCTTTATACCACCTAGCAATAGTACTGCGTTTTTTGTGTTCGATAAATGGCAATGGGACCTAACATAATTGGCGAAACGTGGGTGCTAGTTCACCTGTGCCTACCCCTTCGGGGATATAGGCGTGATTTATGTATGTAGATGCAGCAGGGTCCAACGGCTCAGGGTGCCTTCCGAAGCCCGGAGGAATACGAGATAATATTTTTTTGGACACCCATCCAATGACCGGTCTTAGCGAATATTGCTTAGTTTACGCAATCAAAGACCGAGCGCGTTAAACCACTAAAATATTGTAAAGTAAGAAGAAGCGTGAACGAGTTTCTTCTCTGAAGAAGGTAGAACAAAACTTACAGTATCACCATACTAGCGTAATCAAATACATGACGTTCAGTAAAAAATAGTAATAATCCTAAGACTATATCAATCACCTCACCCACTTGTAATTTTTTAATAGGTATAGGTAAATTTTTGCCTGTTACTACATAATAGATAATTATTATGGTGGTCACCTACATACACACTCCAAAAAGAGAAGGGACGAAAACTGTTAGCATTCCATGGACTAATCATGCGGGTGCCCGGTCCATAGTGTGGCAGAGACCGAACTCAGCAGCAGCAGCTTGGTACTTGAGACATATTGATAATCTTTCATACAAATCACTCACCTCAATCTCTTCAAGAGTCTGAGTCCACCTATAATTTTCAAGGTCACACCCATTTCCTGCGTTTGGTTTGAGTTTCCCCTTTTCAGAAGGCTCATCATCATCCTCTGCAGGTGCACCAGACTCCTTTTTCTCTTCAGCACCATCACCGCTTCCATCGTCCAACTCTTAAAAAAATACAGAATTCATTTTAAATAATTTTCTCTTTTGAATGCATGAGAACTACACCTTTAAAATATAAACTTTTACAAATTTAACTCTAGAATATATATTTAGGTATTGGGCATTGTTATTGCTGAGTTAAATAATAACAGCTCCAGTCTTCTATGCTGGTCTGGGAGCGAACAAATAAAATAGAATGAGCCAGCCCCGACTCATCCCATGGGTGTCGTAAAAGTCGACTAAGGGAGATTGCCTGGTGTAGACCAATAAGCACCTTGGGGCACCCGAATGGTGGAGGGCAAATCACCAACAACAGCATACCCAAAGAGGGTTGGTGTCAGGCAGGCGGCCGGCTGTAAAATCTAAGACAAAACCTTGAGCAATATGGATTGGAATACATCAAAATAATTTCAGACAGTGCTTCCGTTCTACAAGCCCTACAGAAGACCATAACGTCTATCCACCATAACGTCTATCCTGATACTGGAGTTCCTTAATGCACTTCAATCCATTGCGAGTACGAATGGAGTAACTCTTCAATGGATCAAAGGACACAGCAACTCATTGGGAAATGACGCAGCAGACGAACTGGCCAAAAAGGGATCGAAGGGGACAGTACATGGACCGGAACCATTGCTGCCCATACCTCTGGCCCAAATAAAAACATGGCTGCGCACCTAAACTGAGGAAACCCACATTTGAGAATAGACAAACAGTGATGGGTGTAAGCAAACGAAGAATGCAGTTCCAGTGGCAACAAAAAGTTTTGCTCGCAACCTCATAAATTTAAACAGGGACATGCTCCGAAAGGTGATAGGCATAATAACTGGCCATTGCTCCCTAAACAAGCACCTATTTACCATTGAGTGGCAGACAGCCCTCTATGCAGAGGATGCATGGAGGTAGAAGAAACGCCACAGCACGTGCTTATAGAATGCAGGAGCGTGGCAGATCAACGGGCAAGGCTTCTCCAATTTCCAGTATCGGTCCCAGAAGCCTGCAGCAGTCTGAAAAGGCTGCTAAGTTTTTGGGATAATCTGGGATGGTTGGAGTAGTACAATATAAGGAGACACGTACAATGGCCCAATCAAGGGGCTAAGTGCGGAAAAAGCCCAGCTAAAGTAACTATGGATTGGAATGTTGCCATTCCAATCACTCGCTCCATTCATCGGTCTCTCGACATGGTCTGTTCTGTCTCTTTTCTATACATTCATTCATCACTAGCACCTTTACAGTGTGATGGATGATATGAATCAAAAGGGTGTGTATGGCTTGATGACGTCTGACCGATATGAATGGAAGAGGAATCATACTGCACCGACCCCAGATAAACTGGGAACAGGGCAGGGAGAAGAAGAAATAATAACAGCTCCAAACACAAAAATATATGCAAGTTAAATCCATAAGAATTGTTTTATTTCAAATTAAATGCTTAAAGCATTCACAAAAGTCTACATGTGTTTGTTATTCTTTAACAACTATAAAAAGTGATGAAGGATATCAATAAAACTGAATATTCCATTTTCCACTAATACTTTTCCATAATATTTTATGTTCTTTATATTTGCGTGACCACCACACATCTGAAGTAAAACAAGTGTTTTGAAAATAATCATACTATGTATAAAATTAAATGTCATATTAGATGTATTGAAGGTTACAGAAATTTCGACCCATTTACATCCTAAATAACAGGTAAAATACAGGTCTAACTGCCGCACTCAGAGACGTCAATTAAATTTAATGAGTATTTAATGTCAAAAATTTTCATTCAAATCTAGACCATAGACCCGGTAAGAATAGCAACTAGTTTTGAATTGTCATTTTTTGACGTTTAGTACTCATTAACGTTATTTGACATCTCTGAATGCGGCAGTAACAATGACAGGGTGTCTTCATATAAAGTTATAAGCTAATGTAAATTTATTTAATATCTCTATGGATCTGGAGGAATGAGAACAGGGCTGCGATTTGATTGTGCTGATCATTGGGTCCAACCATTACAACTCATATCATTCTTCCATCCATCTATAGCTAGGGACCACAGGCCTTAAATGTCAGAAAAAATTATTTAATAGTTTTTTTTTGAAGCCTCATAATATTTTACAGACATAATGCTTAAAATACAAGTCTGATAGCAGACAGACAAATCACAGGAAAAATATAAATACATTTTTACAACATTTAAGGCAGTTTTGAATCAGACCCGTCCAGAACAAACCACCATTCAAGTAGTACATACATACATAAATCACACTCCAATATCCTTGAAGGGGTAGGCAGAGGTGAATCAACAACCAATTAAGGTAGAGCCCATGTTATAGGTGGCAAGCTTATTGCCATGTATCGGGCACATACATAGTAGTATATTGCTAGCTGGTATAGGGTAACAAGTTAGAAGAATATAGTCTCCCTATATTCTTCCATCCATAAGGAAGGCCTGTGCCCCAGCAGTGGGGACATTAAAGGGCTAGTGATGATGATAAGAGTAACAAGATAAAAGTACTCCTTCGAGTAATAAGACTATTACCAATATTAGAAATTTTTGTTATAATAAGTCATTTATTTCACATAAGATTTCATTTATATAAAAAAAATAACTATTTCAATGCCTGTACACATTATTTCTAAATAATACAGGAAACTTACTTTTCTTTTTGGCGTTATCAATTTCCTCCTGCATTTTGTCAGCCTCCTGGTCAGTGAGTTCTACTACTGATGCTGCTTCAAAATCTTGAGCTTTCCGTTCTTGTTCCTTTTTCTGTTGAATTTCTTTGAGCCTTTTATCAGCTGCTTCTTTTTCCTTCCTAATTTTGTTTGCCTCCTCAGTAGCTTTTTTTGCATGTTCATAGAAGGTATCTTTTACTACCTGGAAAAGTTGCATTTTGTTGGTTTAGAACAGGAAACGTCATTTTCCACAAAAAATATTTTCTATTTACACTTTAAATCTGTCACATTTCTGAGATTACCATACAGTGTTTTATAAATAACTAATAATTTCAAATGGAAAGCAAAGTTAAATCTTTTATTTAAAATAATGTTTGTAATAAATTCATTAGTCAGGGGAAATATGTTTTTGGGACTAAATTTAAATAAGATATGTGAAATGACACTTACTTTTTCCCAGTCTCCTTCATTACCACCAGTGAAAAAATCAGTCTTTCTAGCAAGAAAACTGACTATGGTTTTCAGAAGCTGAAATTAATATGTAAACAATTATTAAAACCCTAGTCATAATAAATTCATGATCATTGCATACTGACAACAGGTTTTAGGTAGCTTTTTAGACAGTAAAACAAAATGACAAAACCCTAATAGTAGGTCATATAAGCTTATTTACCAATTTATATTATTGCAAGCTTATTTTACCATTTTTGAGAGTCTATTATCATTAGTATTGATAATGTTAGCTTAACAAAGAGCTTTGTTTTGCGGCAAATCGAACCTATATTTTCGTCGTAAGAATACTCACGTCTTTCACACCCCCCTCGTGTTGTTGAGCCATGGCTAACAACATGGTATCAAATCTTTCCGGATCGTTAGCCATTTTAATGTGTACAATGAAGTAATACTGAATAAAGCAGAACTTTTTAATAAAACGTGTGGTTTCCACACCAACCAAATTCGAAAAACAAAAATTTTCTAGCAACTTTTGAC
This sequence comes from Cataclysta lemnata, assembly GCA_963931975.1. Taxonomy (NCBI): domain Eukaryota; kingdom Metazoa; phylum Arthropoda; class Insecta; order Lepidoptera; family Crambidae; genus Cataclysta; species Cataclysta lemnata. The sequence goes on from OZ008343.1 coordinate 8,458,739, forward strand.
AGTAGTAATGTCATGCATGTCAAGTAATCATATGCTTCGTTTAAAAATTTGACATTATTTCAGATGAATTCCAAATGACTATCCTATGATATTATTTTGGTATGAGATTACAAATAAAAGCATTAATTTTCAAGTTTTATGTGCTAATATAAACACAAATCAAATACCAAACAATCGTGTATAAGATGGTGCTATCAACAGTACCTACTGCTTTTTGGAACAGTTATTAAGTTATTAAAACAGAATTAACAAATGCAATACAACAACAAACGAAAAAAATAATTTAACAAATAAATTTAGTTATTTCAATTTTAGTAATAATAACTGGGAAAGGAACACTATTAGAAATTTAATAAATTATATTACTTACATAAGCTTTGCTTACTCAGGACAGTAGAATAATACAGACAGTTTCTCTTTTGGAATATGGTGTATAATTTCGTTGATAAAATTATATTGAAATTTCTTCTAATTATTTAGTATTTGTAGGCATAAATTACATTGCTTAAAAGTTTGCAGTTTCCTTGCCGTAAGTCCTTTAAAAAATTAAATTTCATACTCTTTGGTTGAAGAAGTGAAAGAAAGTGTCAATGGAGGTCATGCATTGCATTTTTATGCATTTTATTTAACAGTAAATCTCTGTACTTCATTTCACTAACAAAAAGTCTAATGATAAATTTCACTGTGATGTGTACAAGTGTGCAGGTTTGTGATAGATCAAAGTCTTGCTCCATTTAGAAATTTACATTTGCTCTCTGTCATATTGTACGAGCAAAAAGTTTATTTTTTTTTGCAGGAATCACAGCGGAATACGTAGTGATGGCAGATCAGTTCTGTTTGCGTTGGAACAACTTCCAAACAAACATTGTGAGTGCGTTAGATTCGTTAAAATGCTCGGAAGATTTGGTGGACGTCACTCTCACTTGTGAAGGCAGAAGTATCAAGGCCCATAAAGTCATACTGTCCGCGTGCAGTCCGTACTTCAGGAATGTGTTCAAGGTGAATGACTGGGGACATTAAATAACCTTCGCATTTGTACTAGCATTTGCAAATTATCTTGATCGATTGACATATAATATGGACTTTCTGTTTTGTTTTGTAAACACTTTTTAATGTTATTAGATTCTCTTTCTTCTTCTTCTTATTAGATTCATAGTCTGTCACATTTTTTACTGTCATGTTTACTCCACTATCCTAAGCTGAAATGCAAAATTTAAAAGAGATGTGTTTTTTTAATAATAAGTAAGTGTAAAAAGTACTAGTAATAAAAAACAGCAAGTTGCTATAATTTCTCCAATGTAATGAACATTGTACGGACTAATAATAATTATGTGTTTTAGGAAAATCCATGCCAACATCCAGTGATAATTTTAAAAGATGTGTCTGCTGATGATATAGTGAGCTTACTGTCATATATGTACCAGGGAGAAGTGTTTATTGAGGAAAGTAAACTGTCTTCATTCTTGCACACAGCTGCTTTACTGCAGGTCAAAGGATTGACTGGAGTTACACAACAGGTGATGTGATGTATTTGATGTCTATCAAATTTGTAACATAGCTGTGATATATTATTTATTTCACCATTCACTTTGTGTTATTATTATATAATTCACTTTATTTATTGTTACATTGAGGAGCTAGCTAGTGCAGTGGCATAGCGCGCTTGGCCTGCGATTGCATAAACAAAGCAATGTTCGCTAGGCCGGTCATTGGATGGGTGACCAAAAATTTATTATCTCAAGTTCCTCCGTTCTTTGAAAGGCATGTTAAGCTGGTGGTCCTGGCTGCATCTACAGTCGTTAATACCCACAACCCGCACTGGGCCAGCGTGGTGGGTTATGGCCCAATCTCCCTATATTCTTCCATCCATAGGGTAGGCCCGTGCCCCAGCAGTGGGGACATTAAAGGTCTGGTGATGATGATTGTTACATACACCATACAGCTTCCCACATGATATTGCATAAAGGCCGCATCATGCCTTTGGCATTATTGCAAATCTTGTGTTATTGCATGATATAAATTGCTATATTAACAAAGAATTAGTGGCATAATTAGCAATGGGCTCGCCACCTATTATATGGGACTTAAAATTTGGAGAAATGTGGGTGCTAGTTCACTTCTGCCAACCCCTTCGGGGATATAGGCGTGATTTATGTATGTATGTTAATCTATGTAGTACTGCTTATAGTAAATCACAAGAAACTATTGAATGATTATTCAAGTAATGTAGATTCTTATGATCATATCTGTATAAATTTCACTTTCACACTGTGTAGATAATTTATTATAATTAATTTATGTTACAGAAGGAGAACTTCACATCTCCAAATACATCAAACAAGCTGTACACACAGCTTACAATATCATCTAAATCTCCTAGCAGTGGTAATCACAAAGAAACAAAGTTGCCTGCCCTAAAGAAACGTAGAAGTAGCACTTCGGATAAACCCAGTGATGTAACGGTAGCTGATGGACCCAAAAAAAGCAGGGCTCTTGAAGCATGTGATATTTATAACAGAACCAATTTGTCTCAGTTGAAGAAGGTTGATAGTGCTATCACTGTTCCTGAAAATAATGGAGAGAAAAAGGCAGATTTCAAGAATGACAATTCATCAATTACAACTAATGGAAAGGCGAACATATCTGCACAAGTAATAGTTTAATAAGTTTCATACAATTAGCTTATACAGATTTTATTTATTACTTCAAATAATCTATTTAAATTATTTACTTCTATTTGCTTAGTTGTGTTGTGGTGCCCAATGTATAAAATATTGTGTTGCTCTTTTAAGTGTTTTTTATTTTAGTGTCACTAATTTTTCATTACAGTGCAATTCACATGGAGACAACATTCCAATTATAATAAAAACAGAAAGGGTTGATGATCATAGTTCTCCAACTCCACAACAGCAAACAAATTCGGATAATGATGAAAGTCTTCCAGATTATGAGAACAGCATGCTTGCCAGGTCTCTACTGTCTGGTAATAATATTTCTGTAAATTTCGGGTAGTAATAATATTATATTTCTGTTTTCATACTTATCTCATGGTATTTTCATTCTGTTGTAGGTATTAACCCCTGTAAAAATGATGTTGCTCCCAATAATGTGGCAAAAAAAGGAGGCAATGTAGAAGTTCTCACAACACACACAAAAGATACTAATGTAGAGTCAAGTTTTTCAAGTTCAGTTTCTAAGAGTCCTTTGAAAATAATTGCAGCTGAAGAGGTATTAGTAAAGCCTGAGAAACAATCACCTAAATCAGAGATGGATTATGAACCTGAGATTTTGTTGTCAGAACATCAAGACGGGATTGAATCTGACAATGTTTACAGTCAAGAACAATCCCAAGCTTTGTTGTTATTGGCTGGTATGTCAACAGTCCCAGTTTTGACTGGTGCATCTACATCTCAGGGTATCTCTCACCAGCAGTCAAACCATGCTGCAATATGTGGAGATTGCCCTCACTGCGGAATGAAATATTCTAACCAATCTGCCCTCAAGTATCATGTCAGATTAATGCACTCAGATTTAACCAACAGATTGTGTTGCTACCTTTGCCCAAGGTCTTTTACTATGCGAGAAACTTTTAAGGAGCATATGTGGACAAGTCATGGTCAAAGAAATTAATGTATTAATGTGAACTGTAGATATTATAATGTGCCTTATGTCACAGTTGCTATCTATGGCAGCTAACAGAATAATAATGTGCCTTTTTATGATTCATGCCTTATATACTTTTTACATGTGTTATATTAAAAATTATAAAGGCAAATTTATTACAACTTTTTGGCAATATAAATTTTAATGCTGGCAGTTGTGTTGTGATATTGTTTAGATTTAAGTGCCTTTTTTAAGAGGACAATATCAGATTCCTGTGTATGGAATTATTTATTTTATTTGTTAATATCATAATGGATGTCTAAATTATGTAACATCAATAGAATAGCTATTTACAATATATTAATTACATAGATATTGTTATGATATTATATCATGGAGGTGCAAATTATCTCTATTGGGATTTGTGTGTATGGTGCTAAAAATTGTGGAGAAATTATGATAATTGAAAACTGACTGATCAATTAACTTTTTGCCTTGAAAGAATTATCCATTATTATTCACACTGTGTGAATAATGTTCTTTAAACTTTTTATGAAGAATGTAAAATAGGTATCCTATCACTAAAAAAACATGTTATTATTATAAATATAAGCTGAGAAATAAATTGGAGAAAATAGATAAAATTGACACTAATAAAGTATTATTAATTTTATTATTGTTTACCTAAAGTATATTGTTAAAGTTAATTTGTTTTCTTATTATGTTCTTTTATAATCAATAAGATACTTTATTGTTGTTAAAAATGTTTATCAGGGATAAACATTGATCAAGTTTTATAAAATACATGACCAGATAATATTTAAGTTTAAATATTATTGATACCTAATATCCATATAAAATAATATTACACAGAAATCATTAATTAAACTAATTTGACAAATTCATGTATACATTATACATGTATATAAAGTAAGTTCCTATAGAAGAACTTAACAATTTTAGGCATACTTAAACTAAATTGTTGACACTTGTAATGATTTTAATTAATTTATTATTGTTTATATCGTAGTAGACTAAATGTAAGAATTTAAACTTTTTTGGATTGTTAAATCAAATAATTACTTGCAAAAGAATAAGTTTGCCTATATTTATTTTGGCAAGTCGTGCCAAAATGTGTTATATAAGTTTATTAGTAGAATGTTACTATGTAAGTTACCATTTTTAGTTATCAATTATTTTTATTATTATATTTAATGTTAGATTTGTCTGTCAATATTTTATACAAGTTCTTGTAAAAGTTTCAGATATTTCTATTTATTAATATTTATGGTTAAATTGAATATAATGGAAATCAATGCCATAAATTAAAATTGACACTTATTGAAATTATTGATTACATTTTTGTTATGCCGAATAGTGTAAGTAATTAATAATAGATTTATGATAGTAGTTATTTTTATCATTATGATATATTTACGTTAGAGTAAACTGTTGAACATTTTATTCAGAATTTTACAAGATTTACATTTTAAATTATGTTATAAATAAAAGTTTATGCTTCAAATATATGACTTTATATCTCATTCTGTACAGGCGTCACCTAATTAGACATCAGAATAATGTAGGAAGACTTTGAATAGGCATGATGACTAATTTTGAAAAACTACACCATGTTTTTCTTACGTGTCTACTTTACCAAAAATAAATTATATTTTTGTAAAAATAAATTATATTTTTGTAAAAATAAATTATATTTTTGTAAAAATAAATTATATTTTTGTAAAAATAAATTATATTTTTGTAAAAATAAATTATATTTTTGTAAAAATAAATTATATTTTTGTAAAAATAAATTATAATTTTGATGGAAGAAAATGAAAACGCGATGGGGGAAGCCATGGATGATGGCTATCGTCATATCCTAGGCCCCCGTCAAAGCGTTGAGGAGAGTCACCCAGGGGATGTTTAGTGCGTATGGGGGGAACGCCTTTACCCCGAGTGCCACATACCCCTTGTGGCGGAGTTCCCGCCGTTGCGAGGGGAAAAAAAGTTCTCAATATGGCACTTTCTATTCCGTCACCTTTCATTTCGTCATCAGTTTCATCGGTAGGAAGGTACTGTCTTTTCAATAAAATCAGCCCGTACATAAAATCTACGTAGGTAGATAATTATAATGAGATTAATTTGTAGCCGAGCTGCAATTATTTTTTTTCTAACGTTAAAAATATATATACTATTTATCTACTTTTTAAACTTGAATTGGGCATTACTCTTTGGGCAGGTTACATTGAATAAATTTTTTAATAATAATAAATCATCCATCATCATCACCCACCAGCCCTTTGGGGCACAGGCCTTCCTTATGGATGAAAGAACATAATTGGAGAATAAGCCACAACCCACCACACTGGCTATTGCGGATTGATGGGTATTTACGATTGCAGATGTAGCGGCGGTCACGGTTAACTTGCGTTCCGAAGCACGGAGGAGCTTGTGATGATAAATTTTTTAGTCACCCATCCAATGACGAGCCTTAGCACACAATGCTTATTTTAGCCAATCGCAGGCCGAGCGAGTTAATCCACCGCGATAACGAGCTCTTCCTAAATAATAATAAATATTACAAAGAAAATATAAATATTAGGTTGGGGAAAAAGTCTTTTCGCATTATAGTATGTATAAACTTGTAATAAAATCTCTTTGGCTATACTATCTGATCTGGCTGGTTTTGGTATCATTGAAAGTTTAAATTTTAAAGAACATAATTCCAAATTCAAATTAGGAAAATGGTGTCCATTTCGATTGCTCGGCTACGGCGGAGAATAAGAAAAGCGATTTTATCATGATTTAGTGCAAAATTGTGAAATTCTAATGGTCAAGAGCAAAAAAATGTGCAAGTGACTGTTCGGAAGTTACACGGGTTCGAACGTGGCCGCGCAGTTGAAACGCGGAGAACTGCGCGGCCACGTTCGAACCCGTGTAACTTCCGAACAGTCACTTGCACATTTTTTTGCTCTTGACCATTAGAATTTCACAATTTTGCACTAAATCATGATAAAGTCGCTTTTCTTATTCTCCGTCGTGGCCGAGCAATCGAAACGGACACAGGAAAATGTGTGATTTTCATTTGTTTTTCGTACCGCCAAGATGAGTGAATCTAATGAAGAAATTCGATACATTTTAAAATTTTACTACAAAAAAGGTAAAAATGCAACGCAAGCCGCGAAAAAAATTTGCGATGTTTATGGACCTAGTGCAGTGTCTGTGAGAGTAGCACAAATTTGGTTTAAGCGTTTTCAATCCGGAAATTTTGATGTCAAAGATGCACGTCGCTCTGGTCGCCCTATTACAGATAAAATGGATGCCATTTTTGAAAAAGTGGAGCAAGATCGGCATGTCAGTAGTTACGACGTAGATGAAGAACTGGAAATTGACCACAAAACAGTTTTGGCGCATTTGAAAAAAACTGGGTACACAAAAAAGCTCGACATTTGGGTACCTCACGAGCTCACTGAAAGAAACCTAATGAACCGTGTACTCATTTGTGATTCTTTATTACGACGTAATGAAACCGAACCATTTTTGAAGAAGCTGATAACTGGTGATGAAAAGTGGATCACGTACGACAAGATCGTGCGAAAAAGGTCGTGGTCAAAGGCCGGTCAGGCTTCACAGACTGTGGCGAAACCCGGGTTAACTCGCAACAAGGTGATGCTGTGTGTGTGGTGGGATTGGAAGGGCATTATTTATTATGAGCTGTTACCACCAGGCAGGACCATCGATTCTGAACTCTACTGCGAACAACTGATGGGATTAAAGCAAGAAGTTGAGAGAAAGCGGCCGGAATTAATCAACAGAAGGGGTGTGGTTTTTCATCATGATAACGCTAGACCTCACACATCTTTAGCCACTGAGCAAAAATTAAGAGAGTTTGGCTGGGAGGTGTTAATGCATCCGCCGTATAGTCCTGACCTTGCACCTTCAGATTTCCACCTGTTTCGGTCTCTTCAGAATTCTTTAGGCAGTGTCAGGTTAACATCACGAGAGGACTGCCAAAACCACTTGTCGCGGTATTTTGACCAGAAGTCCCAAAATTTCTATAGCAATGGGATCATGTCCCTACCTACAAGATGGCAAAAAGTTATCGAACAAAATGGTACCTACATACTTTAGTTAAATGTAAATAAACTATATTAAAAAAATGTTTTGAATTTTCTTAAAAAATGCGAAGAAACTTTTTCCTCAACCTATTATTACACCATTTTTATTGATGAATAAGTAGGTAGGTAAGTAGGTACCCTACTTAGGGTGCCAAAATTTAATATGTTAGTCATGTAATGGCACACATTTCATTAGTTAACTTGCTCACTCTCGCTGCTAACCATAGTTGTAAGAAAGCTGTCCCTTTTATTTTTTTATTATGAAATTTGAATGCCCTGTGGTGGCGGCAGAGGAGTTAACGTTATCAACCATTTTCTGTACAAAGTGACTATCTGCCGCACTCAGAGACGTCAATTAACTTAAATGAATACTCAATGCCAAAAATTTTTATGTAAATGTAGACCTAGAATTGTAATAATAGAGGTTTAAGTATCAAATTGCCGTCTTGTATGGAGAATTTAGCGAAAATTCATTTTTCCATACTAACATATTTTTAAGAAACTACAAAATACTACAAATCTAAATTTTATATCATTCTGTGGATATATTTAGACAACATTTGGCTATAGGATACCTAGATTACCTAGGATACCTAAAGATTTTTTGTTATAACGGAGAAGGACTGGTGTCCGTGACCGTGGATCTAAGTGGTACTTAGGACGAGCTGTTTTTGAAGATTTATTGGTAGTGAAAGAAATAAAAATAAGAAAAAATATTATATCTATATATATAATATTAATATATAAATTAATATTAATATTATATATATAATATTACGAAATGAATTATTATATGAAATGAAGTTTAAAATAAAAAAATAATAATGGACATAACTATTGTTTTAAAGGAATTATACACTACTACTAAATAATGAGAAAACATCGGCAATTTCATACTTTAACACCTTATTTTTGTATTATTAACGCTAATTTACGCCTCCGAGTTTTTTACAGGGGTACTTTTAAAGAATGCAAGAATAGAAAAAGGTTTAAAATGTTGGGAACATGGCAAATTTGTACTGGTTTAATTTTTTTAGAAGTTGTTTCTTTTAGAAATCAAGAAATTTACTCGAGTTATTTAAACATTTTGAAAGTTTATTATTATTTGTACGGGTGCCAGTTTAAGGAACATGCTATGAAGCGGTGCCTATTGTTTGTTGAAGTTATTCGTATTCTATGAAAATGTTGCTCTTATGTTCAAAATAAGAAACTTTTTTGTGTAGCTTGGCAATACCACAACCTCCACTCCACCACATCGGTCACAGAACTGTAGTTATTAGATTTTAATACATGCTAAGTACGTGTGGTGAAGGTACCTAGAGCAGAATACAATTCTCTGCCTACCCCTTTTGGGATATAGGCCTGATTTATGTATGTAAGCTAGATAAAAAAAATATGTTTTTGTGCTCTCCTTATAATTGCTTAATTAAACTACTGACGACAAACTTGTCAAAAAAGATTTCGCATACCTAGTTAACTACGAAAGAAGATCATTAAGTTTCTGTTATTATGTGAGATTAAATAAAAAACAAAATGTTGGCCAATTACGTCTATGTGTTTCGTTCGAATTTTTAGGTATTGTATTACCTAGATATTACAGCACATGCATTATACCTACGTTAAGAATTTAGTTTAAAAACCGTAACGCGCCGTAGTCCCGCAGTCACGGCGTGTGGGTGTTGCATTGTATGTACTAGACCAGACGTACGAAGCGTAGGTAGGTTGTGGGTAGGTGCAAGGGCGTTCGAGGAAGCCCCTTAATGCGGAGACAGCTCCGCTGGGACGCTATTGATCGTCATCCGCCGTCAGTGGTCGAGGCGCCCTATTGATTCGCCGCAATCTGCATGATAACCCGCGCCTGGCTTCTCTACAACACATTAGAACTCACTCACCGAGACATATTCACCCACTATATCTAATCAAACCCCCGCGAATCGCGATGGACTATTAGCGGGCTCGTTTTGGCCTGATTGAGTTTGTGCCCGACGCGCCTTATTGATTTGACTCTATCACTGTACGTAACTTTTTCCATGTACCTTCCTGAAGGACGTGGAAGATAACGCTGGTCGCCGTCAGAGTTCGTATCGCTCACACTGTACAAAATTGTGTTGCGTAGATGTTTGTAGGTGCTCAGACCAATTTGTTGGAGTAGATCAATTAACGCAAAGGAGGAAAATCGATAGCCGCTTTAATTCTGAGAGCGTCATGACTTCATTACTTAAATGGATGTCTGAAGAGTAGCTGTTTTGACCAACATTCTTAGCCAATATAGTTGTGTGTATGTTAGTTCTGGGACATGGTAATGTATAACATTAAATTCATATCTGAACTTTATTTATATAAGACCCCTCATCAATGTGATTGCTACACAAGGAACTAATTTTAAATCAACTTATTTGATTATCAACTTATTTATGCGATGCATGTAGCATCGTTAAGTTGATGACAATAAACACACTTATAAGTAATATTTGTCCTATAAAAATAATATTTCTTAATAAATGTAATACATTTAAGTAAAAATAAATTACTGAGCTAATCTGTGACCAAAAATTTATTATCTGAAGTTCCTCCATGCTTCGGAAGGCACTTTAAGCCGTTGGTCCCGGCTGCATCTGCAGTCGTTAATACCCACCAACCCGCACTGGGCCAGCGTGGTGGGTTATATTATGGCCCAATCTCCCTATATTCTTTCATTCACAGGGAAGGCCCGTGCCCCAGCAGTGGGGACAATAAAGGGCTGGTGATGATGATGAGCTAACATAAGTTTGAATGATCTTAATGATACATAAAACTAAGAAAGTCCCAATCATTCTATTTTCATCGGAGTTTTTATTTCGTCCCAAACAATATCAAACAATTTGTCTACTAATTAGGGATAATTTTAATCCAAGACCATATTTATTTTCTGTCCCTAATGGACAGACTATTTATGTGAGTTTTGTGTGGATGTATTTTTGTTCGATTCTGTTTATGAGTAATTTGCCAGTAGTTTTCTGCGTCGGTGTGTTTTTTTTTATATGGTCGATTAACGATCTTGTGCTCCTTTTTTTAAGGTATTCTAATGTGTCCAAAAATATTTTGCTTATCAATTTTGTTTAAATGAAAATTTTCAATTGATGTGACGTCACTAAACCGCGCCTTGATGCACAATAATGCTAACTAAAGTTGCTGTTTTGTCGGTTTTGATATTAGGGGTTGGGCCGGCGCCACACTTGACGGAAATTAAGTCAAGTGTGGCGCTGGCCTTAGAGTTTGTGCCTTAGACTGGAGATACAAATATTACAATAATAACAATCGGTATCGTAAAAATGAGATTAAGGGCCTGTTTCACAATGGACAAGTAAGTTCGAAGTAGCTTACTTCGCAGTTCAATTGACATATATTTCATATTACAACTGTCAAATGATCTGCGAAGTAAGCTACTTAGAACTTACTTTTCGATTGTGAAACAGGCCCTAAATAAAAGGGTTAGCACCTACTTGACAGACTTAGACCAGACTTAGGGCCTGTTTCACAATGGACAAGTAAGTTCGAAGTAGCTTACTTGGCAGATCATTTGACAGTTGTAATATGAAAAATATGTGAAACAGGCTTTTAGCATATTTATAGACCACAGCATGTCAGTCACAACAATGCATAGAGGACAATAATTGTCAACAATCTGAAACTTAAAATTCTGTCTATCATACACTCTCGGAACAATATTAAGTCGTACGGAAAAGTATGGATGTTTGGATTGTGTGCAGGCCATCCATATGGATGGCCCACGAGTCTACGACCTGACAATGTTCCCAATAAATTGTGAAATAGTAGAAAACGCCCCAATTGACAATATGGCTACGTATCCAGTCAGCAACAACACGTGTGTTTGAGCGTGCACACAATGGCATGCCTCCCATCATACAATCATTTAAAATGTTAAATGAAACCTTATTTTTTGTAACAATATAAAACTGCATTAAAAACATTAAACCTTGCTTTGCCGTGTGTGCCGTATTGTGACGGCAAAGCAGAATTTAATAGTCACCATTACTCATTTCTGTCTCGAGGGTGTCATAGGTAATACAAGGCGACTAAGGGTAAACACTAAATATAATAGGATAAGGATAGGGTGATGATGATGATGACAATTATTATAGGGTTTACCTACAGCTAATCTAAGGGTATACTACAAGTATACAACATTTTTCCACCTATCTACATAATAGCAGCAGAAAACGAATTTGCCAGCAAAGTATAAATGTTTAAATATGTATCATATGTATACGCGAGAGTACCCGTCTTAGGCAGTAGAACCCGCTTTGGGTATGTGCAGGTTGCATATCCACATGCAAACTTCCTTAAAGCTGACCACTCAAAAACTTAATAACAGATTAAAAAATAGACTTCAGTGTCAAAATAGACGATAAGGAAAAAAAACACTACTAGAGTCAGTGAACTGTGAAGTGAGGAGTGTATAAATAGTAAAATAAATATGCAAACAAATTAGGTACCTACCAAATAATTGTGAAGTGCGCGTAAAATAAAAGCCTAACTAATAACATCAAAATAACGTCAGTATTCCGCTGTGAAAATTAAAAGGTAAGATCTGCAAATTCAATAGGTTATTCGGCCCTCACAATGGAAATTTTTTCAACACAACAAATTAGGTACCTAACAAATAATTGTGCAGTGCGCGCAAAATAAAAGCCTAACTAATAACACCAAAATAACATCAATATTCCGCTGTGAAAATTAAAAGGTAAGATCTGCAAATTCAATAGGGTAACCTTCCCCTACGCCGTATTCTCTATAGATGAATGTGTAAATTTTCAATAGCGTAATTTTGAATGTATTATTTATATATTCTAACGGTGTGCGCAAGCGCAGTGCCCTGATTTTGTCTGAATAATGTTTAGTATTGAATTCTTATTTGGTATTGTAATGGTGAAACGTCAATGTTTGCTGTCTGAAAAGATTATCTAACTGATATAAATAACAAAGAAGCATTAAATTAACATATTTATGGTTAGCCTAAATACTGAATCATGTTTACCTACTTCTTAGTGTTTTCCGGTGGATTTTATTTTGTTGAGTTGTTATTATTCCATTTTACTTCTTTTGACATAATTAAACTAACGTTGATTAATAGTAATAACTCTATTTGGTAACTCTCTCAAATTATAGAAACTTACATACATACATAAATCACGCCTATATCCCCGGAGAGGTAGAAACTTTTCTGTTCGAAAACGGTATCTATGTCGACGTTTCAAATACCAGATTGATTATTTTACACTAATTTGTTAGTCAAATTTTTTTTTCACATAGTTTTTCATAAAAACCGTAGTCTAATATTTGAGTAGGTATGTCCTAAAGATAGAAGTAACTTTTTCTCAATTACAGCTTCAATTCATTTTATATTCGTTTATACTTTTCTACATAACATTTATTAAAAAGCGTATGACATGATTTTTTTTTGTAAATTGTTTTTATGGATATAATATATTGTAAGATTTTACGTAAAGTAAAAGTCACTATTGCGTTTTTTCCTCAATTTGTATGAAAATTAAAAAGCGCCCCTAGCGGTAAGTAGCAGAAGTGTTACGTCTATTCTTTCCCTATATATAACTTTGACTTTTCTTTTTTTTGTATCCATGTTTTTATACTGCCTAAAGCGATTATTCTTGTGTATAAAATTATTTGCCAACACGCAAAACGATAGGTGCGAACTTTAGTTCCTTCCTGCCTCTTTAAGGGAGCATACTACGAGGCGGGCGAGAATATATCTTTTCACTGCCCTGTTCCCAGTTTATCTGGGGTCGGCGCAGTATGTTTCCTCTTCCATTCATATCGGTCAGACGTCATCAAGCCATCCACTCCGTTTTGATTCATTTCATCCATTCACCGTAATGGTGCTAGTGATGAATGAATGTATAGAAAAGAGACGGAAAGGACCATGTCGATAGACCAATGAACGGAGAGTGATTGGAATGACAACATACCAATCCATACTGCTCATGGTTTTGGCTTAGGTTTTACAACCGGCCGCCTGCCTAACACCAACCCTCTTTGGGTATGCTGTTGTTGGTGGTTTGCCCTCCACCATTCGGGTGCCCCAAGTTCCTTATTAGTCTACACCGGGCAATCTCCCTTAGTCGACTTTTACGATACCCATGGGATGAGCCGGGGCTTGGCCCATTCTACGTTATTTGTTCGCTCCCAGGCCAGCATAGAAGACGGCGAGAATATATCCATTTTCATAATTATTTTAACATGAGAGTGTCAGTCCGCGAATACTTCGTGACCAAGGCCTCTATAAAGTCAAAACATTGGTCAATAATAGCAATGCTAAACAAATAAAAATACTCATATACATACGTCACGCCTTTCTCCCGCAGGGGTAGGCAGAGATCACACAATAATCGCTTTTGTGGTACCTCATTATCACATCTTTCCACTTGCTACGAATCTACGATCCTTCGTCCTTGCATACTTATTTCGCTTCATCCAATCTCATTATTGTCTTCATGCATGCCCGTCGGTTTCGGATACTCTTGACCTCAAAAATACTCGTCTTTCCATTATTATCTCCACAGTAGTCACAAAGATGTAAATCACTGCAGATGCAGCGAAACCAACAACTTAATAATGTATGTGTCCACTGGAGCATCGAGGACAAGAGGTGATATATTTTTTGGTCACTTGTATAAAGATCGAGATCTTCTAAGCATGCGCTGGCAAAGTCCGGGAAAGTTCTTTTATTTCAAACGGATAGAAGTTCTGTTGAAGTGCAACCTAGTACTTTGCTTGGCTTGAATGTGCGGCAAACATGGTCATGCGCTGTGCGATCGACTCGCTTCGGAACACCGCGCTTTGGGGGCTTATTCTCTAAGTAAGCGGTCTGTTTTAATGGTAACATTACCGATATTTCTGGGGCATATTTTTTTCAGAAAATTAAGAAATCTCGACCTTATTTATTGTCACCAGTGCATTGTGAAATAATGAAACAAGCAGTAAAATATTTTCCTTTATGCATGGAAAAAGCTCGGAACATAATGAAATACTTAGAATGATTCACAGCGTGTCTTTTTAATTTGATAGGTTTATTAAAGGATAAACTCTATGTAAAGTGCGTCTAGATGAATAATTACCACAAAACCGTTAATTTTCAAAAGACCGCAGCGTATCTTATCGATAATGATAATATTCAAATTTTGATATATTATGTGTACGTGAGTGTCGAATCTAGAAAATGGTAGGTACTATCTTAAAAAAAAGCACTACGTCGGAAATCGAACCCGTGTCCGTCGCAATCCTTAATGGTGACGCACCCACCATCGAGGATTGGGACAAACATTCAGAACCAGGAATTTGCATTTACAACTTTAATGGTTTGTAATACACTCTCAAAAAACGCTTCCCAAAGTTCTGAGTAAGATCAAATACGTTTTAAAACATTTA
This sequence comes from Cataclysta lemnata, assembly GCA_963931975.1. Taxonomy (NCBI): domain Eukaryota; kingdom Metazoa; phylum Arthropoda; class Insecta; order Lepidoptera; family Crambidae; genus Cataclysta; species Cataclysta lemnata. The sequence goes on from OZ008343.1 coordinate 8,473,909, forward strand.
TACATCTACTCCTAATGGTTCAGTTAACTGCACGTCAAACAATTACTACAATCTATTATTAAACTTTTTTTTGTTTGTCAAAGTCGACTGAGAAAATTTGATATAGGCATTATATTATAGGTACTGTAAATGTAAGCCTGACGTGTCGTTAACTATAGGTACAATAAATATTTAAGTTCTTATCTCATTTTTAGAATACTTCCACACAATCGAAATAATCATATGAATAGCGTGGAAATGTTCCTGCGCAAATGTTATGGCTGATCCCATCTGATTATTCGTTACGCATTTGTGTCGTAAAGATACTTTTTAAACAGCTGTTTTAGACTATACACGTGGCATGATTTCTATCAAGTACGTTTCTAATTTCCGAACACAATTGTTTAAAAAAATTGAAAATTAAAGCTCTATGCCCTTTAAAGTAGATACGCAGATTTATAGAATGGTTACTGGCCGTTAAAAATTTATTGCATATAGGTTTATTGTTGAAAAGTTTGTGGAAAACTGGGAAGATGGTACGTGGCAAAGGACGAAGGGCGCGGGTTGAGCCGTGCGCTCTACGATGTGGGTCACTGCCGCCTACGCGCAATTCGATATAAATCGCAACTATCCGTACTTAGCCATGTCGTCAATACACCGCAAAATATAACACATCCCTACACTACTACACACAAATTAGGAAGTATTTAGTACTTTTTTCGCTAGTTCAAAAGTTACATCATCAACGAATGCATACTTTTGAACAACGATCGTTACGTTTGCGACTGAATGGGCCGTTCGCTCGGTACGTTCTGTTCTGTAAACACTAAGCCCGCTCAGTTATTTAAGGCGCCCTAAAATATCTAGTGAAAGTGTGGACTAATTAATAGTGCAAAGTATCGATCAATCGTTTCACCATGGTTCTAAATATAAAATTCCGTCAGGGAAGACAAAGTTCGCGCGCAATACGGGCGCAGGCAGGTAGCGGTGCGGGAGCGGGCGGCGGGTGGCGGCGGCGGCGTATCGATTCTGAGGCGCCTTCAGTCGGCGTCCGTCGAGCGCCGCGCTGCGCCGAGCCGTCGGCGAGCGGGCGTCGCCCCTCCCTCGCGGTCCGCGCCCCGCACCGTCGGCTCTCTCGCTGTCGCCGGCAAACTCGAACGACCTCTTTTCGCTAACCAACGTCGCACTCGCGCCCGATTCCCGCCGCGACTTCGTGCCGGCGAACTCTTTCGAACGGACTTTGAATTGACTTTTCGCAAACCGCCTGAAAGTTGGTACAGTTTCAATCGAAGAATGATCCGTGGGGTCGCACTTGTTGCGATGGCTTCAGGGTAGCGGTAGTTTTGGGTGCGAGGGAGTTTTAGAGTGGTGTAATGTTGGCGCGCGCGGCGGGGCGAGCATGGCGGCGCGTGAGCTCGACGCGTGCGCCGGCCTCGGCGTCGTAGGGCCGCGATGGACTGCTGCAAGTACGGGGAGTACCGCGCGGGCGCCCACGCGCCGTACGGCGCCGGCGCCGGCGCATCGGGCTGGGATGGATACTACGCGCCGCTGCCCTACGCGCCCTACGCGCACGCTTACTATGCGCCGCACGCGCACGACCCTTATGCGCGCTACTATCGCTACGACTACCCTGCTCACCACCCGCACACTGAACATGTCTTGCCTATAGGTGGGTATTACCTGGGTATTATAGATTTTATGGTGATAGCAAAAAGTTTTAAGTTGAGTTGAGTTATGAATAACTGCCGCACTCAGAGACGTCAATTAACGATAATGAGTACTGAATGTCACAAAATGACAATTGAAAACTAGGCTCTATTCTTCTCAGATCTTTGGTCTAAATTTAAATGAAAATTTTTGACATTAAGTGCTCATTAAAGTTATTTGACGTCTCTGAGTGCGGCAGTTAGTGACTTAAATATAGTTTATAGCATGGACATTTCTTAAAGGTATGCGATGAATAACCAACTTTTTCTAAGAACATTTTTAAGGACATATTGAAAGTCTTAATAAAGTATCGAACGTAATAAAACTGATTGAATATCGTTACTAAAACTACTGTCAACATCACTTGATGTCACGTGATGAGGTACTTACCTTCAAATAAACTATTTAAACTTTTAAAAGTTTAGGCATTAGTATATCAAAATAGCAATTTAAAGAATTAAGAAAAATATACTTTTTGTAAATACAATAGATTTTAAAACTTTAATTGATTAATCGATAAGAAACATTCCAATCTTCTTCATATTTATCATTTATATATTTAATCCGGTTTATTCATAAAATCAAAATCAGTTTTTGAAGTAGAATAAGGAAACCAGGCTAGTGAAAAAAGGATTCTTTTCATTCACAGCGTAAACATAGTTTGACAGAAAAATATGTAGGAGTGTTTAAGTTAAAACGGTGTTTAAAGACTGATTTTGTTTTATGAATAAGGGGGTAAGTAAATAATAATAAAAGTAAATAAAAATAAATAAAATAAAATATTTAATCTTAGTCACAAAAAATATATAAACATAAATCAATCCTATTTATCCCCGAACGGGTTGGGAGAGGTCTAATAACATCCACATTTCGTCAACTATGTTGGGTCCCATGTCACAAGGGGCCAGTCGTCTACTGGGGACGTAAATCGTTGTAGGCAATATTGCTAGATGATATGAACGCTATACCAAGAAAATGATTACTAGATGGTATTACTGATGCCTATTCCTCGTCACAGCTTTGACCCATAGTCCCAAGAGAGGGATTTGGAGTTGGTGACATTCGTATTCTGCTCTGCCTTTACCTAAAAATACTACAATAATTATTTCCTTTACATAGAACTAATCAGTGTTTCCATGTATCCGATCAATAAGTCGTAGCAACTCATAACATTGCCGGCAGTTAATTGAATTACACGCATTATAAGTACTTGATGAAGTTTTCTGTCGCGTGCAGTGCAGTAGCAAAGCAAGCTGCGGATCCACGTCTGTTTACTAATACAGCCGGAGATCGGAATCCGCGCGTGGCGCGAGCGACAATCCGCACAATGAAGAATGAAGTAAGAATTATGTTTACGTTTGGGCGGATTTCTCGGCGTCGACGTCACGTGTTCGTGTGCGGCGGGCGGGGCGGGGGTGGGATGCCGCTCCACAGGTGGTTCCCCCCCGCCCCCCACGCCCCGCGTCGCAACACGATTGATCGCCCCCTCGCCACTCTTCCTATTGACCGGGCTACTAACGGCCGCGTTGCAATACATTGCAAACTTCCCATTTCACGCTGCGAGACGCACGTTGTAAGTTGCGAAGTACAATCGCACCGTTGACGGTGTTAGCGCTGAGTTTCAGTTTAAGCAAATAGGTCACGCGATGTATGTGTACTTAATATACACACACGCATGATAAAGAAGGATCTAAACAAAACCTACATGTATAGAATTAAATTAAATTTAAGCAAAGGCACTGCCGACATTTTCCTGTTAAAATACCTGAACATAACACACTCTGAACACTCTGAAAATAACAATCGTTTTATTTGTTTTAAAAGTAAAATGTCTCAGGAGTTTATTCTTTGATTTCCAGAAAGATGCCTATGAATTGAAAGTGAAAATGATATTCATGATTAATGAAACTTAAATTTTATTATGTTATAAAGAATAATACATATTACATACATATATCACGCCTTTCTCCCATAGGGGTAGGCAGAGATCACTTCTTTCAAGAATAATATATCAGAAAACTTAAGAATATGAAAATGATACCTTCCGAGTCCTATGTCGAGTGGTATAATCATTCACAGGATTGCGCAAGATTGCGATCGATCCCGATTCTCTAGGGTACATCAGAACATAATATTTCGTAATGTTTATTAACTATTTTCTATTGAACAATTTTTCTAACATTATTACCGTTGAACTAAGAAATCTAATATTTTGTTTGAGTCATCAAATAATTTACTTAATTCAATTGGCGTCCACGTGTTAATAAGAATCTAAGGACTAGTGTTGAAGTTAGTTGTGAGCACAAACTTTTGCTGAACTGCATTTATTTTGCTAAACTGCATTTATTTAAAAAAAGAAACGTATTATTGAAGCGCCCTGTTTACGTTTCATGAAAATTGATGTACAAACTGCAATTGACATAAAACTTAACGATAATGCTAAACGATTTGAAATGGTCCTCGTAGCGTCACCTCCGCTATGTAGGTCAGCGATTAATGAATATGTAGATGAAGTTTTTCGCACAATTTCTCTCGACAATCTGTATTTTAATTTCGTCACGAGAAACCTTCCGAGAATCGCGACGTGGGCACTGAAAAATGTTGCCAGTTTCTTCTTATTTTTAAGCCTTGTTGCTTTTCCGTTTCCGTTTAATGCGATTTCTCAACGCGTTACAACTGCGAAGTATTTTCCAGTGGATTAAGGGTAAATGGGCTGGCAAGGCTAAGTGAAAATGGTTTGCTTATTATCTATTATGTTGATTTGATTAAATTTAGGTTTGTGCGATATATTCTGATGCAAAAAACACTCAAAAATCTTTTAAAAATGTTCAAAAAAAATGGAGAAATTCAATGAATTTATGCATCCCATTGACTTTGTGACAGTCCAGTTGTAAAATATAAACATTTACGACAAATACTCGTCAGGCCAACTCATCAGTGAATCAAGTTGTTTACATTGAAAATAAATTGCGTGTTTTCATCGGACAGTTATCATCAAAAGGGAGTGTATTGATGACGTCTTACTATGCATAGAAGGTGTAACATACTACGCCGTCCCCACATAAAATTGAACATCGAATTAGGTATTGATACCTGTAATGATAAATGTATTGTGAAGTAAATAAATAAATAAAGAATAAATAAACTGAGAAAGAACCCGATATTAAAATATGTGTACTTTTTTAAGTCTATTACAATACTCGACCTAAAGTAGGATCGATAACGTTAACCTCTGAACAACTCAATAATTTCCTTGTAAGCGTGTTAGTGGCATGCCTTTATCCCTACGTTTTTATAACTCGGGTCCTTTAAGTGAACAATCTTGTTTCCTTTCGTCGTTTATTGGCTACTTAATTGTTTCCTTATTTCCCCAATTAATATTCGACACGTTCATCGTCAATTTTATTATCGAAATTCTTTCAGCCATTAAATAGGCACCTATTAAAATTTTTCTCTGTGACTTTATGACTACTGGATTAATGGTGTTATTTAATACTAAGGGCCTGTTTTAAAATCGACAAGTAAGTTCGAAGTAGCTTACTTTGCTGTTCAATTGACATATATTTCATATTACAACTGTCAAATGATCTGCGAAGTAAGCTACTTAGAACTTGTCAATTGTGAAACAGGCCCTAAGGATTATAGTGATTAACTGTCACTAAGCTGACGATCAAGCTGTAATTCGGACTTGTGAGATAAAAAATCTTCTTAAATTTATGATAATAAAATACGTCGTAGTCAAATGTGGGATAAGGCGATGCCGTGCGATGTGGTGGCGGCAGAGGCGAATACAATTATCACCACCCCCAATCTTTGCCGTGTCGACTAAGAGATATGACAGCGATAAGCAACAGACAGTACAGCGTTCTTATTATACCACGATCGCAATTAGCTCGCTACCACTTGCGACCTAACCTAATTGGCGAAACGCGGGTGGTAGTCTCTCTTTCTCCTACCCTACGGGATAAACAGGCGTGATTTATGAATGCGTGTATAAGAATGTGTGTCGGCGGTGTGGTGACGGCAGAGCAGAAGACAATTATCACCAGCCCCATCTCTCCCGTGGGTATCGTACAAGCCGACTAAGGGTAAAGACAGCGGCGAGTAATGGCAGCAGCATTCCTTTTAAACCACCTAGCTAAACACTGCGATTTATGTGCGCGATATAAATATGGCAATAGGTTCGCCACCTATTACTTGGAACCTAACATAATTGGCGAAAAGTGGGTATGAATTCACCTCAATTCTACCACTTCGGGGATAAGGCCTGGTTTATGTATGTATGTGTAAAAGAATATAAATTAAGAAATAAACATGTTTGCTGCAGATTACGGCGGGTACGCATCCAAGGAGACGCGCGTGCGCCGTGCACTGTCCCGCCGGGAGAGACCGCTTGTTTCTGCACAACACCCGCACACACCCACGGTAAATATAACTCAATCTTCTTCTTCTTCTTTATTTTATTGGCAATCAGTTGTTTTATAACGTAACAATCATTACTGCCAGACTCAAGATAGGATAAACATAATTATTGTTTATGAGTTGTAAAAGTATCTGCAGATAAGGTTGATTGTTCTGTGCCACAGTCGCAGATAGGGGAGTTGCGGACTATACCTCACTCTCTGCCGCACTCAGAGACGTCAATTAACTTTAATGGGTACTTATTTAATGTCAAAAAAAATCATTTAAATCTAGACCATAGACCCAAGGCAAGAACAGCAACAACATAGTTTTGAATTGTAATTTTTTGACATTAAGTAATAATTTAAGTTAGTTGACGTCTCTGAGTGCGGCAGTGAGTTTGTAAATATACGTTAAAATTATCCGATGCTTTGATAGGTATCTTTAATAGTGGGTGTCAATATTTTATCCACGGGTACCTAGACCTTTAAATTTATGGATGTTTTGTTGTCTAGATTTTTTTTTATTTCTAAACTTAAAAGAGGTTGGTAGGTAATTCAACTGTTTCGGGGGACAGGGCGGCGAAGAAGGTGGTGGCACCAGTTTCTGCCGTCCTAGTGAGGGCCTGCGGGTGATTGTCCGGGGAGACGATCATCTGCATTGCACAGGTTCTTGCAAAGGTGGGGGTACCGTACGGAGTTCCGGTACCCTCATGCCTCCGAACGGAGATGGTGTGCCTTAGGGTGAATGCTGGACAGAGTCGACGGGAAAAATGCACCATAGTGCAACTCCCCCCCCTCTCTGTAACCCGGTACTCCCCCCATGCCGGTGTATCCATGAGAGTCCCCCCGAAAAAACAAAAAAAATGATAATACAGCTGTGGTAGGTTTACCTTGATTACTAGATAGATACTTCGGGATAGGCCATTGTTTCTAATGCTGGTACGAGCACTACACATTTTTAATAGTTATAACTACTTTAAAAAAAAATCAAACTACAAAAATTCTGTCATATTTTTATGTTAAAAATGCATAAATTAGATCATAAAATATATCATAAATTAACTAATCAATTTAATGTAATTCCAGCATCTGCCCGTGACTTTCCGGGTGAACAACCTTAAAAACTAATAACATCTTATTCAAGATTTTCCAAATGTGTACTATCCACTTCGTCATACAATCAATAAACACTAAATGATAGTTATTTCTAATTAAATTGAATTTTGTATGTTTAATTACGTTAAATTTTAAACAATGTAATGTTAGAATATACAGAAATGTTCGTTAGGTCAACAAATACGTAATACCTACTAAATATGATACGTGATATCAAAGGACAAAATACCTGTACACTACACTATGAATTCATATAGAACAAAACCACATTAATCTAGTCCACGTTACCACACATTGACAAAATAATACACATTGTTTAAATGCAGACATTCCAAAACAACCTCTCACAGTTTATTACATTACAAACATAAAACGATAAACAAAGTGAAAAGGCGAGTTTAAATTATGTAGGTCAGTGTCAGAGGACACTCGCCGTGCCCGACGACTCCTTAATGCAGTCTAATATCAATCATATGTACTGTGAATAAAGCGTAGAGTCACGTGGCTTTGCCCAAAGTTGGATTACGATGCGAAACATTCCTTATATTCGAGCGATTGAAATGATTTTCATTCAGCACTGCGTTGAAAATGTTGGAAACTTTAATTGGGTTTGCCGCGTTCATTGACTCCTACAGTGTCAAATAGAGATACAAGTGGGTAATGAAGCCATTTGTAAATGTGTCTCTGAAGTTTAGTTACATCGTCTTGGGGGATATCTACGTTGTTTTGTTTAGGAGTTGACTATTAATTTCGATCATTCTCCGCCTATACTTACTCAGAAAGTTAAGCACTCATAACTTCTATTACTTCTCTCGTTTAACTTTCAGTAAGTTTTTTTAAGAGAAACCCTCAAAACTTTCTGCTCCAAAAATTTTTTGCTCCTTCTGTTCATAAACTCGCGCACTTTTCAAAGTATTCTAAATCGTTGTTTTGTTCGTCACGTGTTGCTTACATACGTTGACGCTGATTTATTGTGAGTATAATGTTTCTATGTTCCCATGCAGTGACGGCAGAGCAGAATACAGTTGTTATTAGGGACCGCCTTTCAGATTCCATAGGTAGGGAAAGGTGGCCTAAAACGGGTATACTAATGCTCAAAGAGTTAGTTACCTTAAGCCAAAACTTTGAGCAATATGGATTGAAATGTTGTCACCCCAATCACTCTCTGTTTATTGGTCTATCGACATGGTCCTTTCCCTGTTTTTTCTATACTGAATGTATTCATCACTACTACTTTTCCGGAGTGATAGATGACATAAATCAAAAGGGAGAAATGGCTTAATTTTAATGACGTCTGACCGATGTGAATTGAGGAGGAATCATACTGCGCCTATTCGAGAAAAACTGGGAACATGAAATGTTTAGTCAAAACTAAGTTTTACACTCAAAAGCCACACTGTAACGATTCCAACCATTTGGGAGTAATGTAGGATAAAAAATATAACGTTGGACAGAAAATTATTATTTTTGGCTCAATAAAAAGCTGGGCTCTTGTAATTATTTATCGACTGAAACAGACACTTAACTACAGGGAGCGTTGACAAATAATCGACTCGAAAGTGGTATCATTACAGCGTCATATTACAAGACAAGTGAGCGGCACAAAGGCGCTAATGAGGGCGGGAAAGGGAGGGAAAGCGCGGGGGAGGGGGCGGTGTGAGAGGTGGAGCCACAGTAAACAGATCTATACGGTACTTCCACTCCACACTTCATACGGCTTAACGCCGAGTTGCGCACGCATGCCAGCAGCGGCATGGGTAAGATAAAGCGTTTTTATTTAAAAATGCGACACACATGCTAATTAATTCATTGAACTGTAAAACTTGGATTATAATAAGTATAAAATATTTGCAACAGTAAGATTCAACGTGGAACTATTAAGGTTTTTAGTTGGGCATTAATATCTTTTTTTTGGTAGAATAATGGGTACCTCGAAAACAGAGATCGACAGACAGAGACAACGTTATATAATAGTAATATAATAGTTTTAAATTTGACGTGTAACATATTTATCTACTAAAATTTCTGTATAACATAATAACATTATACAAAAAACCCAGCATATAAATGACTCGCTCGACTCTATTCTATTATTACAATTAAACGACCAATAATTTGACTGTACCAATTGAAAAAACAAAAATTAATCATAATGGTAAATCGCATTATTAAAGATGTCAAATTTAGTAACTGAAAAATAAAGATTCAAACATAATTTTTCCGAACCAGGGCATTGTATTTTAAATATTTGATCTTTTCTTCTTTGGAGTATTCGTTTCAAAAGTTTATTTGTCACCCTGTCAAACTCATATCATTTGGGAATAAATAAAGTTTCTAACGCAACTAAGGCTCGAGTTCACTAAAACGTTCAACAAGTGATTAAAAAATAATAGTTTTTGACAGTTCATCAATACGATAAAATGTCAAAAATCGACGATTAGATAATAATCGCCTGTTTATGTTTTGGTGAACTCGAGCCTTAGTTTGCAAACGATTGGACAAGCCCAACGCCCACTCTTCGCGGAGCTGAGCTACTGCGCACGTGCATGCTCTGTGGCGCCCCTGAGAGGTGGAGGTGCCCTGTGAACGCTGTCAGTGGTTGATTTTTCCGAGTGTCGTGGGCGCCACGCTGATCGATAAGTCACGTGGTTCGCGCGGTTTCATAGTTAGCCTTCGCAAATCTCCCGCCACTACTTGACGCCGCCGAGCGTTCGACTATCAGTATGTTTTATTGGGATCTTGGTAGTTTTGTATGAACTGTTACAGTACCACGGCACTGAAATATTATTTGTATTGTAGTTTCTTACTCGTCAGTGGCTATTATGTTTTAATTATTGAGGATAATCATTATAGTTAGTAATTAAATTATTGACGATAAACATGAATTGGAAGAACTCGATGGTGCCATGGCTAGCGTTCGGCCTAAGATTGCGTAAACTAAGCAATTTTCACTGATGCCGGTCATTGGACGGGTGGCCAAAAATATATACTCGAGTTTCTCTCTCATTTATCTCATTCTCTGTATTTCGGAAGGCACGTTAAACAAGCTAATCTGCACTGGGCCAGCGTGGTGGTTTGTGGCCCATTCTCCATATTAGTGATTAGCAATCGAGGACGACAATCCTTACTTCAATTATTTTAAAGAGGTCACGTAAATAAAACAAAAGCCAGCTAATATCAGTAACTCATATGAATTTGATAAGTATTTCAAATCACATTAACAAATGACAGGGTCAATGAACGGCTGGACATTATTCAACATTCATTAACCTTATTCACATCACAGGTACTACGTAAACTTTTCGTTCGGTTTTAATGATCGCGTAGACTCAGTAGCGCGCACGTAGTGTCGTAGCGCCGTAGTCACGTAGCACAACCCGTTTGGCGCTACGAATCGAAGTAACGAAGTTAGTACTAAAACGAACTTCAGGAACAGATATGTTTCGATGTGGCACTTCTTCAGTCACGTTTTGGCATTAAGACCTTTCGACCAACTGAGTTTGTCCTAGTAAATAATGAGTGTTTTACGTAAATAATTATACGAAGATGAAATGGGAACAGGGCAGGCAAATGATGATGTAAAATAATAATAAACATAATAAAATTAAAGTAATTTAAATTGAGAGTATCAAAAATTCATTCACATAACTTTGAAAAGAAAAATAATAACCGCAATTATATACTATACAAATATTTTGTAAATTTTAAGTCATCCTACAACACATACAATGTAAAAGCAATATTCCATAAATGCCGCCATGCAATGCCACTGGCTTTCTTTGTGTTAAAATTAAACAAGATGCAATTTTGTTATTTATAACAAATGAGCAATAAATTCATTGGTAATCAAAAAAAGGGGAACATTTCAATGTCTTATAACACGCAGAATGGACTAACTTTATATACTCAAATAGTTCTTATACTAACAACTTTGAAAGTTCATATTATTATTACAAGTTTATTAAAATGGTCCCACTTGGACTTGACACCGTAAATGAAAATACTTTGCAGTAGGTAGGTACATATTTTCCTAACAAACTTATAAGGAGTGAATGCAAACAGCAACTTAAGTTCTAAGCTTGCTGTAAGTGCATGTTATTGTTAAATGTCCTTGCATACTCTGTGACGTCAAGGTATGGTTGTCTTCGGTAGCTAATGTTGAATATCTTTATCACAGTTAATTAGATTAATAATAATAATCATTTATTTCTTGCCACAAACTAAAAAATAAAAGCATAATTATTTTTATATTTACTGTAACCAGTTTCAGTATGGAAAAACATTGCGTAAATAAATACACACGTTGTGTATCAACATTTTTCGTAGGTTAAAGTTTTATTTTTCACTGCATATTATAATTTAGGTCCATAACACTGCGCATGTGTCGGCTATCTACGCATACCAAAAGCAATATTTACGCGGAACGTCTGAGGAATACGAAAACCGAGTACATCTGCTTCATCTTCCATTGCGTCATATACATAATGAGGCGTAAAGCATCGTCTAGTGTAGTAGTTCGTATGAAGTGTGATTCCGGGGCGACAGCACAGCAGATAGATACGCATGGCTACGTGTTTCATTGCGTCGTCTGCTTGATGAAGTTTCAGATTTCGCATAGTAAAGTTTGTAGTGTAGGTGTAGAGTTTTCTTTCGTCGGGCGTCTGGGCTGACGGATATGCAGCGTGCACGGTGACGGACATCGATCGGCGCACCCCGCGCCCGGCGCCGGCTGTTCCTCACGTATCGCTCTCGGCTACAGTTACACGTCCCTGTTACGATGTAAATCTGCATCGATTAGCTGCCGCGCCGCGAGAAATGGATCTGTCAATGACTTTGTTGTATACTCTGTGGGTGCTGCGCTCGGGGCCTTCTGCACCGGTGGAATGTCATTACATTTGCACGTGCACGACGAATAACATGCTAAGCTACTCTCAAATATTTCCCCTATGTTGCAAACCACTGTGTGAAAACGTTGGGATAAAATAATAATAATAATACACTAGAATTATGCAACAATTTCACTGTTATATTCTTATTAATATAATAGTCATCAATACCTCGACAAGGTTTATCTGTAAAAAGTATATGAATTCATCGTTTCATAAATATATATAAAAACTATTGATAAAATTATTTTATTATTGTATTACAATTATTTTGAGTTACTCAAAATAATTATTTTTCTTTATAGATATTTTTAGATATAAGAATATTATTAGGTATAATTTACTTTTTACGTTATATTTTTGATAAAGATACTGGAATAAAAAAATAGAAATAATAATCAACAATATTAAACACCTAAATATAATGTGTGAGTTAAACACCGTTGTTTTGTTATGTATTATTATTATGTATTATTTTATTATGATTTACGTTTCTAAGAAAAAAGAAAAGAGAGCTTTGCTACTGTAGTGTTCTTATGTAATGTGATTAATGGATATTGTTTATACGAAACCAAAACAGACACCCAAACAGTTGGATAACGAAACGTCACCTGAATGGCTTGGAATGACTTTGTAATGGATAGCTGTTGTGACACGGCCTCTTTGATGTTTTTGTCAGCATCGCCATTTGAGCAAATGCGCATCTCACATAGCAGCACAATCCGAATGGTATCCCAGTTCTGAATCACATGAAGGGTTGTATGGCGGTTTTAGGTCATGGTAATTTAATCTTTTTCTTCTTAAAGTAAAATATTTACAATAGAAATTACAATGAACTTAAGGATTTGAACAATGTAATGAACTAAGGCACATAATTTGACCTTTATTAGTAATTCAACAAATAGCTATAAAAAAGTTAATACTTGTTTTTATTCAAGCATTACGTTAAACATTATTACAAGTAAAAAGAGGCAAGAAAAATATGAAAAATAATCTATATAGTCTATATATATATAGTCTATCACCAGGATATAATTTTGTATAGATTTTCGAAGTAAATATAAGAATAAAGTTCATGTCAGTGTCTTTTATGCCAAGCATAATTTGTTAATTCTTAAGTAGCTAAATAAACTTGCGCAAGAGTGTTTTAAAATTTTCTACATTCATCGTCATTCAAGGTAACATATACTTAACAGAGAAAAAAATAAATGAGAATATTATTTGGGCTACTAAAATTGTATTACATACAGATTAATGTTAAACAATAACATGGAAATTTTTCTGGATTGTCGATGCTTTTAGGAAGCCTGTTTGAGTCGCACTTCAGGATAATTTTTCTTTGTAAAAATCAACAAAAATTCTATGTGTTCCCTCTACAATTGAGAATATTGGCGTGTAATGGAATGCCGTAGTGCAGCGGCCATCGATTGGCGCACCTCGCGTTTGATTGGGCTCGCGCACACCCCGAATACGTGTTTATGCGTTCACTGCATCAAGTGAACTGTGATAGTATGAAGAACTCAGCCATGCTGTTAAGAAAATAATTCGGAAAATTCTAGAAAAATTTTCTGCCTTGACGTATTTTTCATTGATTATTTTTTTTTATTGCTGGACCTTTTTTAACTTTTGCCGTAAGTTGTTAGAGTAGTGAAATTAGTTAGCTTTCTAGTTGGTCATGTGCAATATCAAACACCTAAATATAATGTGTGTCCGTTTGATTTCCGCACCGTGTCATCATTTTTCGTAGACGGAGACTTTTTCTTTTGATAATTTTAGCCCAAATATAGATATGAATAGATATGAAAGTAATTTACTGATGAATTCCCGCGAGGCAGATCACAGACTTGCCCCTCTTACAGGGCTAGGAGGAATAACGAAGTGGTTTAGTGGGTAGTGCTGGTCGCTTCGTGCCTTGGCAAGTCCCACACACGCCAGTCGCCTAGCTAGCGGCTGGTATGGTGCTTCAAAGCATTCCATTCCGGAAAAAAAAAGATATGAAAGTAATGTACTTATATTACTTATGATTAATTTATTACTGATAAGCGTATTACAGAACTTATAGATTCTAACAAAACAAAAGACAGTAATAATTAATCGGAGAATATTTAACCTAATTATTGCTTGAAATCCGAGTTTTAAATATTTACTATGTCACTTTTTCACTCTAAAATTTTAGTCGATTAATTAGCGAATACTTTATGTTGTTTAATATATTACTCTATTACGAAGATAAGAAGATAGAATACCTAGCTCATTTTTAAAAGTGCAGTGCGGAATAATGTTTGTTTTTTTTATTAACTAGTGGTAGAGCTTTATAGATATTAATTGGAACTAAAAATTATTTAATTAAAACTTTAGAGTCGACATAGTTTGGCTAACATGATTTTCTTTGCCGTATTAAAAATCATTATCAAGAAGATGTCGTTGAACTCTAAAGTACTACGATACTTTAAACGCGTTTTATTAAATAACTTCCGATTAACTATTTTTAATAAATTATATTAATTACTCTCAAAATGTTGTTCAAACTTCAGGAAAAAAAGTAAAAGACACGCTTAACATTATAATATCTAGCTTTAACCCGTGAATGGTAAAACTAGTGGTTCACATTAATTTAATTTGTTAGCGTTTATAAATGGTATTTCATTTAATAGTAGCTAATATGATGTTACCCACCAACTCGCACTAGGTCAGCGTGGTGGGTCATGGCCCATTCTCCCTATATACTTCCATCCATAAGGAAGGCCTGTGCCCCAACAGTGGGGACATTAAAGGGCTGGTGATGATGATGACTATGATGTAATGTGATCCTAAGATAATTTTCTAAATTAATTGGCTTATACTTCCAACTTAATTTTAAGATAAAACAAAAAATGCTGCAAAAATTTTGAAAAATGATTACTCGAACTCCCATCTCTATCTTCAACAAATTATTGTTAATAATAACTTGTAATCTGAAAAAAAATGCATTTTATTTTACGCTTTAAGCCAACAGGTGCTTGCCTGATATAGAATTACACTTATACCAACTGAAAATGTATTATCTCTAAATATTTTTGTATGTACACGTCCTTTAAAAATTAAAATGCTTTATTTTCGTTTCCATTGTGGTACGAGGAAGTCATAGCGTTGACACGAAGGGCAGTTCTAATCGATAGCAGGCGAGACAAACTGCTCGCTATGTAGATATCTCATACATAGATTGACATTTCTATCGCATACTACATACATTTTTAAACTTTATCAAAGATTTTGCGACGGCTTTGTTGTTCTATTCCATGAGATAAGTCATATTAAATAAAATATATTTATATGGTTCATATTATATTTTATACCTATATACCAAAAAATAATATCGGCACCTCTGACTATTATGATGATTGATATTTTGATAGAGCTATTATTATTGATTAAGATATTGACAGTATAATCACTTTTAAACCAAAAACGATTATTTTAGTGTTTTCGTTTTAGTTTAAAGTAAATTACTAATGTTTTATTTATTTCAGAAACTTACAATAAATGAAAATCGAAACAAAATTTTCCAATATTATAAACCTAAAATATATATCTACTTACCACATTTTTCAATAATTATGTTTATTTATGCAAAAAACAAGAATATTCATAAGTATATCTACATCATACATCTGCCAATTAGTTCGAAAGACTAAATACAGATTTCCTTTCTTCCTTTCCTGATCATAAATTGAAAAATGTTTATATTTTTGTGTAAAAATGAAAGTTCTTACCTAAACAAATCCCAACTGTAAACGAAATTTGTGGTGGTAATTGACAATCCTTAAACAATTTACCTACGTACTTGAAGTCTGCAGTGTAAGGTTAAAAATGAAGTGGTGAAAATTGACTTGTAAAGGCTCGCGTGGTGTCGGTTGTACATGGTTACGAGGGACCCCCGCTCCGTTCGTCTCCGAGTTCGAATCGATATTCGCCGGAATACCTATCTATTACATACAGTTTACGCTGTCTACGTCACCTAATCAATGACTGCTTATGTGCTATGCTACTTTCTACACAGTGAAAAATGACGAAAAGATTCGGGGCATAATATGAAGCGTACTTAATCAATAACTTACTTTTTAAGTATATCACCAAATATTGATATTGAGCATCATCTTCGTGACCTGTCGGCTTATCTGGGGAAGCCAGATAAGCCGGGAACAGGAACAGGACGGGCCAGACGTCGTCCAGTCTCCTTTATCATACACCACACCGCAAAGGTGATGAATGTATGGAAAGTGATAGTAAGGACCACAACGTAAGACCGACGACCGGAGATAGTGATTAAGATGACAACATTCCAATTCATATTGTGACATTATACATGTGGTGATGGAAGAGTAGAAAACAATTGTCACCTCTAACATCTCTCCCGAGGGTGTCATACAAGGCGACTAGGGTAAAGACAGTAATGGGTAAAGTTAGTAATGGGTAGGAGCATTCTTCTTATGCCACCTTGAAATTATTATACTGCAACTTATGTGCCCCACAGATGGCAATAGGCTCGTATTATATTACCTATTACATGGGATCTAACCCAATTGTTTGGGTGTTTAATTCACCTCTGCCTACTCCTTCGGGGATATAGACGTGATTTATTTATGTAATGTATATATGTAGGTTATACGGCCGCTTGTCTGACACCATCCTTCATTGCGTATGCGGTCGGTGGTGGTTTGATTATTGTACACCGGGCAGCCTCCATTTTGTTGACTTTCATATTCTATATTATTTAGATAAAAAAAAACATGGGCAGAAAACTTTATAATCCTGATTCAGGTCTTCATAATCTTGTTCTACCTTTTCACTGCCGTTTGGTTGTTACTTTAGCTTCATTTATCTGATGCTCGATTTATAGGTGAAGTGATGGGTGTAAATGGTAAACGGAGTGTTTGGGCAAATTTATTTTTCCCTAAAGCAAAGATTAAAGATCGCTCACCAATGTAAACATTGTGTCTTTAACATAATCTTATATCACTAATTAATGTACCTACCACTGCCTTCCATTTACATTTGCTTCAAATAGTAATTGTAGTTATTATAATAAAATCATGTAAAATAGCCCAATAATACTATCAACATTAGCTTCTTAATCCGTGCAAAGAGTCTATCTCGCACTAAAACTCCAACAAAAAGTATCCCTCGACCGAAAAAGTTCACAAGTATCAATTCGAATGATCGCTTAGTGAGTGTCTTCGAGAATTTCGTAACAGGTTGTTGTTGAATTAGCAAACTTTCATTACGTATGAAAATATATGTAAATTGAGTTGATAATATGACTGATTTGACTTCAGACATTTTGTTATAGAATAAAGTATTGATATTACTTTAACCGCGCCTTACTCTCATGGAGATGGGCGGAGATATTTTCACTTACTTACATGAAACACTTCGTTTGTGTTTTTTTCCTCTGTCTTAATTATCATCATGTCAAAGGAAACGTGCTATCTCTATATGTACTCAAATTTAATGTCATGAATGTCCCAATACACGTCTGCAGGTGTTATATACCATTGACTTGGCGTTTCTTTAAAAAAAATTACTACATTTACCGCAACATGGTAACAGTTTTATCAAACTCCCTTGACAATTTTTTTCGAGTGGAAAATGTCCTAATTACTTGTTTTTCTCAACGTTTTTGTATAATAACTACATCATGCCACCATGTCGAGTCGATACTACAATATTCAAGATTATCTAAATTAAGATTAAAATTTTGCTGAACTAATATAACTAATACCTGTCAGATTATCAAGCTTCCGATATTCTATTTCTTTTTGTATTGATTTATTGTTGCATTGTTAATTAAGGTTTCTTTATCTTTCTCTTTCCAGCCCCCGTTAGAATGTGGGATAAGCGGTCGAGGTCCGGCTTACTGCGAACCCCAAATGTGGAGTCATTATCAGGTGACTGTCGCTTAAATTCCATTCGTTTTACCTATCATTATTTTATTAGTTTCAACAACAGTTTTTGAACTTACAATTGGAACATCGTCTACACATAATATCGCTCCATGCAAGTGATGGTGACAACATATTCCGACACGAGCAACTTGTTAACGTCTTTTCCTAAGAGCTGATTGATCCAAAACAAACAACCAAACAACAGCATACTAGCATAGGTATCCAAAAATGGTTGGTGTGATACAAGCCGGTTGTAAAACCCAATCCGAAATCTTAAGCAGTATGGGTTGGAATGTTGTTCTATCAACAACTCTATCCGTTCATTGGCCTCTCGAGATCGTCCTTTACATTACTTTTCAATAAATTCATTCATCACTAGTATCTTTCCAGTGTGATAGATGATATGAATCAAAAGGGAGTGGGAGGCTTGAAGACGTCTGACCAATAATAATGGCAGAGGAAATTTACTGCGCCGAACCCAGATAAGCTGGGAGCTGGGCAGGAAAATGATGAAGCAAAGGACAGCTTTTGCAAATGTCTCCCTTAAGCGTTAGTCCCCCCCAGTCAATACTTAAAGAATCATCATTGTACCATATTATTATACAGTTGTGCCATAAAAAAACACATTTTTCCAAGTTTACTACCTCATAATACGACAAAACTATGGTTTCCTCATGCGTGTAATCTTTACATTTCATTAGATGGGCGTCCTTGGTGGAAACGGCTGGAATGGCGCCAACCCCATCGGAGGGACGTGGTCTTCGCGTGGGTCGTGTTCACGCGAACACATACGTTACCCTTCAGATTATCGCACAGTAAAGGTATTTATTGTGCTTTTTAAATTACTTGCACAATAATAAAACTGTTATAAGACTTTGTTAAGTTTAAAATTGCACTGTTTCAGGGTCCCCAAATCCACGCCCAAAATCAAGCTTGCTTACAAGATGGCAGGTCCACGCCTTATAGAGCTTACGAAGATACGTCTTTCAATGGAGACGCTGGTGGAAGGCAGGGGCCCTCCGAGTATCATATGGCCGCCTCGACACCGCCGGAGCCGGCTAGAGCGGGCCGCGAACGAATCCCTCCCGAGCCTCAGCGCACGCCACCCGAAGAGAAACGACCCCCCTTAGTTCCGTTACCCGCGTTCCAACAAGCGTTCGGCTCTACGGAGATCGGCAAATTCGCGGAGGCATTCAGCCGCGCAGAGGTGGCGCTCGAAGAAGTAGCCACCGACTTCGCATACGAGTCGTTCCCCGACTGGGAGGCACCGCCAGAGCCTCTGTGGTCATCGCAGCCGGCCTCCCGCGAAATCAAATGCGAAGACAACTACTAACGAGTACGTCTTCGCCTTAGCGTAAGTTCAGGCGACACCGCCTTAGCAAATTAGACAATTTTTAGTTTCACCACCATGTTGCCAAAAGAGTAGCTACGACGAGTTCGATGTTATAGAAACTTTAGAATGTGATATCGAAATTTTGCTAATGTGTGCGAAAGTTACGATCGGATGAATAGTGGTGTGTCGTATAATTTATATACATTAAAAAGTAGTATATTAATAGTTAATCCCTTTAACTAGTTTTAGAATGATAGAGGAGAACTATTGTGCGATCAGAGGGATTATGGGATACTGAGTACTGCATTGAATAGGATAACAATATGAATCATGACTCAATGTGCCTTTATTCGGAAAACCTGGCCGCTAGTCGCGCGGCGTCGCCCCGCCCTGTGGAGCACACCATGTTATAATAGCAATTATAGGGACCAACGTTTAGACAAATATACATAAGATCCGGCCTTGGCGCAACATTCAAGTGTAATCCTCGACGAAACGTTCATCAAATTATTGTTAGAATGGCACCACAGTTGATTGATTATTCTCTTACCAATCTGATTCTATCGAAAACATGCAAATTTCCCGAAACCTCTTCCCTAATTAGGCTAGTTTGTAATGCAGACGCAGTATAAATAAAATTCTGTCAGGTCTTATATTTCTTTCATCTTGTTTTATTTAAACCCTCAAGATAATATAAGGGGCCTGTTAGACGCCGCGCGAAAATATATACAAACATTCCAAAATTTTCAAGATGTAATGAGATGATACAAGTCATGTATGTAGGTATTTTAGGTAGTTAAATTTGATAAAATTTTTAAAGAGATTACTTATGAATAAAATGGCTTTTTAATTAAATATTAGGGGTCCAACAATGTCGATGTAAAAGTGTAAGTTGTGGTTTTATTTTTATAGAATCACAACGTGAACAGTGAACAAATTAAAAACCCATTGCCTGTTAGTAATGATGACACCATCGTAATATTTTAACTTAAGTTGAAAATGCGACACGTTCGCCAATAACATGTTAATTGTTTGTTAAATGTATAAATGTTCTAATATACGTTAAAAATGAACTGCTTAGGCCGTGACAAAAACGGTTAACATGAGTTTTTTATTAGTTGTGTCTGTGATAATTGTTTCAGTAGGGGTTTGCTGTTGGGAGTTTGGCGAATACAATGTCGCTTTTTTATTTTTATTTCAACTGGTGTTACAATTCCACGACCTGACACATTAAAACTTATATTAAAACAATAATATTTTTACGTGATAACACACCAGAAAACAAATAAAAGAGTCGTGGCATGGCTTCCAGGGACTATCTCCATACTTACTTAATTCATTCAGACCCACTACAACGAATCCTCCATTATTTACGTTAACTACTATTTCCATGCGATTAGGTATTACAAAAAATCAGGAATGCATTTACCCTTTCTCTGTGTTGAACACATAATTTAACGTTTAAACCCATTAAGTAACTATTATAACAATCTATTATTAAAATGTAATGTCTAATATAAATTAATTTATTTGAGCTTATTATAGGCCATGTCTTATAAAAGCGCGGTGCGTGAATTTACCAGTAACTTCCATTGGTCTTCATTTTTATAGAAGAATCCTGTGTGTATCAGTATTTTCATTCTCTTTCGACAAAAATCAGCAAAATTAATGGAGTGCCTTACGTATATAATATGATATGAAATTAGGATGAATGAATTTTATTCTAGCATAATTGGACGAAACACCATAATATAATAGCGTAATGAAACTTCTTTTGAACCGAGTATTTCATTAATTACTAGATAATCTTAATGAAAAGTTATTTAATAATTAACTTTACGATAAATAACATACAAACATATAAATTATAATTATATACATATTTATAGCTCTATTGAAAAAATAATTATGGAGTGCACTAACGGTTGAACGTAAGTGTTAAAATAAACTTTATAATTTACGTGTAGTAAATTTTGGTTAAGAGTGTTATTATAGCGTTTGTCGTATTAAATATTAAAACATTATGTTAATCATATTGTTTTATAAATATTTTTGAACTACCGCTATTTATCTGTAATGTCTAGTCAAAATGAATGATTGTTATCAACTCTTCCGTATTTGTAGGTAACGAATGATGATAGCGTGAGATGTCACTATTGTTTTTAAACATTTCTACAATAGGAGGTATTTGAGGGTCATCGCGTTGATCGCCATGTGGAGCTACTAACGCCATTACGTCATTAAAATCAGCTTGGTAACGCATAATGTCCATGAAATGCCCAAAATAGTAACTCTAAACATGTATACGTGTTGGGCCTCAAATGCTCCCATTGAATACAATAGCTTATTGCTCTTTTTTAAGTGAGTTACATTCGCTCATATTAGTACCATCAATGTGATTTAGTTGTTAGTCAGATGAAGGTATTATTATGAGGCAATCCTAGTTCTTGCGGTCTCTAATGGCGTTTTGGTTGAAGGTAATGTCTTACGCGAAGACGATTTTAGTACTTTCATTTTTGGTGACACGAAAAAAGCCCGCTTGTATTTTGTGTTCGGACTGCTTTTCCACCAGAGGTGAGGAGGTAAGGAAAAAATCGGCCAATAGAATGATCCCCACGTTGAGTAGAGGAAAGAAATATTGGTTGGTTTCCCTCCCACCCGCTTACACCCACTTCCGTGCTGGAAAAGCAACTCCAAATTCGCAAGTGTGTCCGAGACTATATGACGGCACTCATAAAATTGGGTCGTACAAAAATTGTCTCCATGTAAGCACGACATCATAAAGTAAAACGTAGTCTGTGCCACATTATTATGTATATATTATAATTAATATACATCTCCTTAGATAGTCCTATTGTTATTGGTTTAAGTATTAGTGACATAATTTTACTGTAGAGAGATGTAAAAACCGTAATTAATATTATAATTATTATATAGTGATCCACAAATAGAGCTTCCCAAGCAACATGAATGGTCTTCGTTTCAAATTAAGTTTGCTCGTTAGGCAAGCATTGATGTTGTTTCGATACTGTTTTACAACATGATTTCTATTAAGAATATGAAATCTACAGAAATGCGTACCTATTACAAGAACAGTCGTGAATATTTCTAGTAAGTACTAATATTTTTCTCTTATCATGTTTCCATTTAAGTGTGTCATAAAAATACAAAAGTTATAAGTAAGATTATTACTTCGCTGCCGTTTGGGTACTAAATCTGTTCTACAAAACAGCGATATTGCGCTCTGTTTCGCACTTAGACGAACCGTTCGAGCCTATTATGTAAGCGCAGGGATGTAGATTATTGCATTCGATATACGCTATTGATAATGAATAGTGTACATTTTTATTTTATTTTGTGGTAATAGATAAAAAATACAAATTATTTGCTTAGTACATAAAGGATATTTATTAATAAAGAAAGACAGCGTTATTAGTAATTATAATTATATATATTTATTTCAATAAATATAAGTATATATAGCTATAACAGTACCTAATAATAGTTTTGTAAATAACAATAAAAACAATACTAAATTTACATTAAAAAGTATATAAAATATACATACTCACATACATTAATTAATTTCGAAATCAGATTCATCATCACCTGTCTTCGCCAACGTAAATTACAACATACCAAAGTGCTTTTCTAAAATTTTTATTTTGAAGATCTTCAGTATGCGTGTGTAAATCCGATGATTTATGACCCAAACTGCAGCGAATGAATTAGAGAGAATTATTTTTTGTCCTCTAGTAAATTCTTGTCCATTCTTTGTGTAGGGTTCGAACAAACATCAGTTACGTATAATTTCCACATTTTCTATGAACTAGGCCAACAAAATTTAGTCGTGTAAGTTAAGAAAATTTGATAAGACAGTGAAGTGCTGACAAAATTATGAACATGATAAAATTATGTACCTACAACCTAGTTATAACTATTATAACCTTGTAAATACTTAATTATATTTTCAATGTTTCACTCATATCAATCTAGATCAACTGTTTTATTAGCAAATTTTAAGGTTTCGAATCCGAATACACTGAATGTTTGATTTATGGACGTCGATGTACGATTTAATAAACACATTATACTTAACATTGCTGTTTTATTTATCTTATTTACGATGATTTGAGGAAATCAACTAGTAAATGAAGACAAATAAAGACATTGATGAGATTAGATGAAGCGAAAAATAGGATTGTAGCAAGAAAAAGTACCCGTAAATGTGTATAAGTTATATGGCCGAGGCAAGACTATGGTGTAGTAGAATCTTAAATACGCCACATCAGGCCTATTACACTAAATATACAGGAAGAACATATAGTTCGAGAACCTCTATAGAAATATGCATACATCTATTCAAGCTGTTCATTAGAGAATGTCATCAATATCTATGAAACCATCGCTTTTTCGTGGTCTGGTATGGTATTTGGTCGGTTAACCATTACTAAACCTCCTGTTATGGTTTATTGCTTATATCTTTTAAAATACAAGATATTTTGTGCTGAAATTTTTAAGATATACGTTTCTAAATGAGAACTAATTTTTGGTATACATCCACATAATTTGGATTGAATCAGTTTCTCGCATTGTGACTTGAAAGTTTCTTGAAAGTAAAATTTTAGTTTAAGGGCCTGTTTCACAATCGACAAGTAAGTTCGAAGTAGCTTACTTCCCAGATCATTTGACAGTTGTAATACGAAATATATGTCAATTGAACTGCAAAGTAAGCTAGTTTGAACTTACTTGTCGATTGTGAAACAGGCCCTAAGTGTTATTATTAAAAAACGCATGTACGCACACTCTTCAAACTTTCCATGTTTGTTAAGAAAAACAAGGCGAACCAAATGCCGCTTTCGGTCAGCTCGTACGTTTTGTGATTTATGCGTTAGGAGCATTTTTCGGATTTCCCACAACGTATGATTACTCGAATATGGTAAATATTGCTGAAAATAAAATCGTTTCACAGAGCGTCACAAATCAAGAGCTACCTAAATATCTTTATTCAACGGGCACACATTCAATAGTTTTGGAGATCCAAGTTTCTGCAAAAGTCATCCCAGCAGGAAACTAAATAACGCGAAAACCCTGAGGGGCCACAAATTTCATTTTCGGCTCACTTTTTCGCACTAATCCAAGCTATGCGCTGGTATATTTATTTTCTCTCTCCGTTCATTCGTTTAGAATTTTCCTGCTGGAACAACGTTACCCCAGCAGGATTAGTTTTTCCCATTTTTTTTCTATTTTTTTCTATAACACGCACATATTTTTTTCATCCCACCATCTCGGAAAAAGCGTTTTTGCTCTTCGATATCTGAGTGCAAAAGCCGTTTAAGCCGCCTCTAGAGGTTAATTTAATTTGAATTTAGAACATCGTGTGCAATGAGTTTATGAATTCAAAACCTCATTATACATATTTATTTCTACCTCCATGGTGCCGAAATTGTCATGCAACCTATTTTAATTTGTTAAAAACTCAGACTCGGAACCTTCTTGGTGTACTTTTATTGTAATTTGCTTTGCGCGCGCCATTTTCTTTTCACGTCATAAATTTGTTAAAACCTAGGAGTTCCGTGACGGTCAATCAGCTTGGCGTCAATCTTGTTTTAAACATTTTGATCGTCTACAACGCTTGCTGGATGCTTGAGTCAAGCATTTAAAAGCTTTTTAGGTCTGTTTGATTTGTTTACGCTAGCAACGGAACAAAAACATACAGAAAATCAACGTACTTGACTCAAGCTGATTGACCGTCTCGGAACTCCATTAGGGACGGTAATTTTTATAAGGTACTTACAGATGTGTCTGGATGAATGTTGCGGGTGTGGCTGGGTGGATGGGTGGCTGTTGGAGGTGTGTCTGGGTGAATGGGTGTTTTGAGGGTGTGTCTCGGTGAATGGGTGTTTTGTGGGTGTGTCTGGGTGAATGGGTTTTTATGGGTGTGTCTGAATGGATGGGTGAGTATTGTGGGTGTTTCTGGGTGATTGAGTGTTTTTTGGGTGTGATTGGGTATTTTGTAGGTTTTTCTTGGTGAATGGGTGTTTTGTGGGTGTTTCCGGGTGAATGGGTGTTTTTTGGGTGTTTCTGGGTGAATGGGTGTTTTGTGGATGTTTCTGGGTGAATGGGTGTTTTGTGGGTGTTTCTGGGTGAATGAGTGTTTTGTGTTTTTCTGGGTGAATGGGTGTTTTTAGGTGTTTCTGGGTAAATGGGTGCTTTGTGGGTGTTTCTGGGTGAATGGGTGTTTTGTGGGTGTTTCTGGGTTAATCGGTGTTTTGTGGGTGTTTCTGGGTGAATGGGTGTTTTGTGGGTATTTCTGGGTGAATGAGTGTTTTGTGTGTTTCTTGGTGAATGGGTGTTTTGTGGGTGTTTCTGGGTGAATGGGTGTTTTTTGGGTGTGTCTGAGTGGATGGGTGTGTATTGCGGGTGTGAATGTTGTGGGTGTTTCTGGGTGGGTGTTGAGAGTGTGTTTGGGTTAACGGGAGGGTGTTGTGGAAGTTTCTGGGTGAAAACAGAAACTGTTGTGATTGTATTTTTTTTTGTATTTTGCAATTTCCTCGTTGGGGTTTTTTTTTTTTTTGTTAATATTTTTTTCGTTTTTTTTGTGTTTACTAAAACTTGTGTTTGTTTTAAGTACAAATAAACGTTCATCTATGTATTTTATCTATCCATAGGAAGGGCTGTGCTCCAGCAGTGGATGCAGCCAACAAATAAAATGCTCTGTTTTTAATAGATTTGCATTTAATATTATTTTCTTTTAAAATGAATAAAATATGCCTATGAATAAATTGTTTCCTTCGTGCCGTGTGGTGACCGCAGAGCTTAATACATTTGTCACCACCCTTATCTCTCCCATAGGTGTCGTACATGGTAAAGGCTCCTGCACACCAAACGCGGGTCAGAAGCAGAGCTGGGGGCCTACCGCCTAACTCGATAGATGATGATAGCTATATTGCAATACACTGCTTACGGCTATAGCAGCCATCCTGAATTTTTAGACAGCACGGGTTTTGTGCCAAATTTATACAATATCATTCGGTGATCATTCGTTCAAAGCTATCGCTTATAATTTAGGTACATTTAGTGCGAAATGACAACATGACGTCATAAACTATAGCTTTTGCTTTAGCAATCGAGTTAGGCGGTAGGCCCCCAGGTCTATAGAATGGAAGAGGAAACATACTGCGCGGACCCCAGCTAGAAGAAGAAGGTTATATTTATATGAGCTAAATCTTTTTAAATGTGACCTGGCAGAGAAAAATAACGTAGAATGTGCCAGCCCTGGCTCACACCAGGGATGTCGAAATTAGCACCTTGGGAGACCCTTATGATGGAGGATAAAACACCAACTGATATCTGATAGTAGCAGCGCGGGAATCGGCACACTGAACGCAGCGGCAGTTTCAACGCAGTTGTTGCAACGCTGGTTCGCGTTTAGTATGACGGGTTAGACGACGCGCTGCACTGCACTGCCCCGGTGAGCCATGCTAACATGATCGCCATAGTGATACAACAGCGCGGGCCCGCGCTCGAGCTGCTCCCGTGCCGCCTGGGTTGTATTCCGGCAGTTGCAGTGCGGCGCGGAGCAGTTTGAGCGCGGACCTGCGTTAAAATTTGGGGTAACGCAGTTCAAAGAGTTTCTTGTATTACAGCTTCCGCGGGCCCACATTCAAACTGCGCTGTTACTGACCTGCGTTTGGTGTGCAGGAGCCTTAAGGGTAAAGACAGCGTAATGGGCAGCACCTTTCCTCTAATATACTTCGACTTATGTGCCCGATAGATGGCAATAGAATAATAATAAACATAAGCTCTAGCCACTTTCCACAGAAAAATTTCATATATTATTGTCCATGTCTCTTTTTGCTTGTAAATAAATGTTTTTAATATTTCTATGTTTAAATAAAAATAATATTTTAGTTGAATATTCATTGACTATAAATAATATTAATTTATTAGTTCTGTTCTAGTCAGATTTAAGGTTTAGTTCTATAATGACGGCTGGTTTGGTCAGATTGGCTAAAGAGATGTTATAGCATTTCGACTGCTGCCAGGGCCAAGTTTGTGTGATGAGCACAGACATAAGTTCTCAGATTGTTCATTGTGTTTATATAGCATATTTTCAATATTTATACATACATACATAAATCATGCCAATATCCCCGGAGGGGTAGGCAGCGGTGAACTAGCACCCACGTTTCGCCAATTACGCTGCTGCCCATTCCTCATCACTGATTTATTCTTAGTCGCCTTGTACGACACCCACGGGAGAGATTTGGGGTGGTGACAATTGTGTTCTATTCTGCCGTCACCACGCGGCACTTTCAATATTTATTAATAACTATTATGTATATTAGTCCGTTATATATTTTCCAGTACAACACACGCACTTAGGTTGCTTACTTTGGACTTAATGTAATGTTAGATATTTTATAATAATTATCATAATTCTGTGATGTTTAAATAAGAGGTTTTGCCTTATGTAGGTGACTAAAGGTAGGAAAAATACAAAACACACAATATACTTTTATTTTATATTTATTCATAAGCAATAAAAAGTAATCTCCATATGTGTCACAAATTGTAACTTATTAATTTACAGGAAAAAACAAGAATGCATAAGTCATTTTGTAAATTATACTTAACGGTTGGAAGCCACTAAAGGAGACTAGATTTAGTAGATTGCAAATACTATATTGACAACACAGTACACGAACGATGCGCAGTCAACTATGGCCATAATTCTTTGGCATAAGTTCTTCAATGTTCAAAATATTGCAAAGGCACTTTTATTTTCAGACCTAAGATTTTTTATGTCCGTTTGTATGTTTATATTTAATTGTAGTACAGCATTCGTTCTATGCCGTTTGAATAAGCAAGGAACACCAGGTGTAAGTAAGACGGAGACGGTCGTTTAGTAAGTGTACTTATGTTGGTCAATATAAATACTTACTCGTATAATTTTACAGGAGATATTTATATTTATAGATATTCTTTATTTATATATATACATATAATATATTGTAACACAATAAAATCAACATCAAAATCAACAAAACGTGCAAAAGAATATACAACATGAAAATTATAAAAGTTCAATACTTATTATAACATTCTGTTACCTTTCGTATTTTACTTCAATAAGTCTTTCTAAATATTCATTCATTTCCCTACATTACTTTCAAATGTCATTGAAGTATGAAATACAATCGCAATTTATGAGCTCATTCTTTTTTCACATTTCACTCATATTTGTTTATTCATTTTATTAATTATATTTTCTTAGTATAATAATACCTATAAATTGATTGTATAAGTTCGTAATTATTAAATTCGAATATTTTAACATATGTATATTAATAAACAGGTTTTATTTCCGTAAATCACGAAACAATATTTTAAACAAGACGTAAAATTCAAAATATTTGTGAGGTCATAATAACAAATAATCTAGATGATCAATATAATATAATAAAATATAAATACTGTTCGTTTGGTGATTTGTCCGAGAGCATGAAGATTTGGATGTTGAGTAATCTAAACTCGTATGCTGTGATATGCTTGACGAGTAGCTGACTCAGATTCGACGCGCTAACTTTTATGACATCCCTTTCCTTTACCGTCCCTTGTACACACGGGTGTTCAATTTCATCATCAATTTCAAAATCTTACCAGATCAGCAATTACTTTAATAAAATTTACATTCATATTTGCTGTTTTATTTTAACATATTCGGGAACAGTCTATCAGACACAATTGATTTTGGACAATGTTCGTCTCTAAAGTCTGAAATAGGGTATGAAGAATTTGTATGTGAAGTTGTAAATGTATGAATGTATTTTTACATTACATTAAACATTTTATCTGTATTTATTTTTTGTGTTTTCAGACGTGTTGCGTCTCCCTCTAACTGTTATTATTTGTACAATTTATTAATTAAAATCCGTTACAGCTAAGTAGATTTTGTACAATAAATTAATAATTTTATTTTCGGTTACTCTATTGACATGCGTATTATTAAAAAATATATTTTTTAAATAATAAGATGTTAAGTACTTCTGATTAGAATCCGAATGCTAATCAATCAACCAACTCTCCATGATCTAAAACAATTCATCGTCAAACATTTATCAACATAACGGTCGTAATAATATTATGTATATTATAAGTATAATTTGTTATTAGTTGTTCAGTTGAACTCATAAACTTAAATATGTACGATACATGTTATATCATTCGCCTAGCCTATGATAGAACTTTCGAATTTGATCACGAAGAGAAATTATTATCAAAACTACCTAGTACTTGTCCATAGGTTATAAGTGCATTTTGAACTATAGGGTAGTGAGTATTGCATTGCCAACATGACGAAATGAAACTTAAGTACATTACAGCTAACTACTTCACGATATATATTTCAGTATTATGTTGATGAGTATTAATTAACAAGCAAGGTTGTAGAGGGTACCTAGTTTGGCACAAAGAGGGTTGTAGGGGATCGAGCGCCCAATAAAACTATTTGAACACAAAAATCAACCCAAGAAGACACAATATTCAGTTCGGTTCCTACATAGGTGAAGAGTAATTATTTTAATCCATTGTCATTTATCTATCTAACTGTAGGAAAATGGGTAAAACCGTCGCCTATTTGATGGATTAAAATCACTACTCGGAAAGTGCAGAAGAGGATCTACTGAGCACTAAAGTCGAAAAGGAGTATTTATTACATCTAATAGTATCGTGATATTGTTTTATATTTATCTGTAACATATGTGCGTTAGTTTCTTTATGTACTCGGCATCAACTCTTCATATTCTCATAACATCGACTTTAGTACTACCGAAGACTCACTAAGTATACTAGTGAGTTCCGACGTTATTCACTGGGTGTATAACACTAATACTATTACTCATTATGAACTGAACCAACTATTATGTAAACATTACGTTTTTCATTTGCTATTGATATTGTCATGTGTATGTTATTATATAATAAATCTACGCGAAGGAATGTATTTCAGTGCAGTCGAACAGAATTTAACGTCTAGATTTTATTTTAGGTTAGTTTAACTGGTATCGGCTGTGATACGTTACAGGGATTTGGAAGAACGATGTGCAGTAAAGCGACCTAACTCTGCAAGCCGATTGCAATCGTCTTAGTCTACCAGTCACTCTCACTCATTAGGTATAATAGCAACGTTTGAGAGAGATGGCAACACAAAACCGATTCCAATTAATTTAAAGAGTAGCCCCTCAGGTGGCACATGAATTTCATTGGATAGTCAGTGATAATAGTACATAGAGGTACAGTTATGACAACATTCACGCATTTATACAAATCTCATTGATGTACGAGCCGAAGAGAACCTTCACTCCGTAAACTTATCACGAAATATTCACAGAGCCGAATGTCAAGATGAGAACTTTCGTTCGTTCATTGCTTGCCACATAAAGATTCTTTCACAGCACGAACTTCTTACGACTATAACATTATTAAATATTTATACTGTGACGATTAATGTATGGGCCTCAAAATAAACTACAACATTGAGCCGTTTGAGCTTCAAGAGAGAGCTTGGCATGAGATTGTATTTACCAAACTTATGACTTGACAGCAGAAGTAATATTCAGTCATTGTCCACAAATGCTTCTAGGGTCTCTAAACAACAGCATTATGTTTCATTAATCTGGCACATTGGTATAGGTTAGTACAAATTGATATAAGTAATACCTACGTTCTCGCAAAACAATTCTAAATTAAAGCTGTGTACTATAATTATTTGTCCTTAAATATAATATTAACAAATAAAATTCTCGAAAATCATAAATGTAGAAAGATGGGATTTGGTTGCCTAATATATTGAAGCTGATGAACTTACAGTCTTTGTACTGGTGTGTATGCTAATATAATGTAATGGGGATAACTGCTTTGACTTTTGGCGCATCTCCATCGGTCTTTATTTGTCATACTGTTCTAGTTATTTCTTAATTGGCTTTGTAGTCAGAAAACATGGGTTAAAATGTAAGGCCTGCAAATGTGATAGGCGGCCACGGTTCGCGTGCCTCATCAGCGTGTCCACGCTCTTAGGGCACGTGGTGATCTCAGTCTTGGGTACCAGTCACGAAAATTTTTGCAGTGTCTCTAGTTTAATTTTACAGTTGCGCATATACAGTGGCGTCTATGGCGACCATAATATCATCGCCTCCTCGAGACTGTCCCACTTTTGTATGACAATGCGTGGACGCCCGCTTCAAGGCTTAGCTGTTGTGGAGAGATTTAATTTCCTTGGCTTATATTGTACTAGAGGTTGAGATAGGTACCAAACGACAAGATGGCCTTAAGGCCATCTGTGTCGAATACTGCTATAAATTGAGATTATTCATACACATCCCATTAAGAAACCAATTCTGACAAGAGAATTTAAAAAAAAATTAGTTGGAGGCGGACTATTTACAAATAATGACATGAGCATGCACGTCGTCTTTTCAGGGAACGTAACCATAGTACAGACCGAAGACACAACATGTGGGAGAAAACATTTAGCATCTTCGTCTCTCGTGCCACTTAGAGCGAGAGGTAAATGGTATTTGTCACTCGGGGGGAACCCCGCTTCCCTTTGTATTCTCCTATGGATAAAGCGGAGGCCACACCGGGAACCAAACTTATTTAGTTACCTCCTCATAAAGCCACCGCATATTTCGTACCACAAATTATATAACATGCGGTCCATTCACAAGCAAAGATAGTGTTTAAAGACTATTACACCACATAGCATCAAGTTTCTTTTACCCACAGAGTTGACAAGTCCCAATTCTAGTTTAACGATATAATTAGGACCGAACACTGTGTAACATTTATTACCGTACGCTAGTTAACTTTACAGAAATACTCACTAGACACTGTGTGGTATAATAAAAATGGTTTGGATTCGAAGCTCTCTACAGCAGCGTATCTCCTGCTGCTGCAGGCTTCTGAACCTCTCATTTCGGAAATTTCTAAGAAGGCGACCTTTAAAAATCGCCATATATGTCCTAAAGTTAGCTATACAACTGTTTAGGGAATAAGGCATTTAGGTTAGCTTCTGGTGTGGTCTGCGCTTGCGTCGTGTAATGTTGGCGGCGCGGCGATAAGTGACGTTGGTCAATACTACCTTGTTAAAATATCTGTAGATCAGGCATTGATGTAGTCACGTCCACGCTCCTATACGGTGTGTAAAACAAGTATCACTATTAACTTCGATTTCTTTTACTTGTGGCGTCCATTATTATTAATTACTATTATGCTATTTATCGAAATATAACAAAAAATGCCAGGCAACTAAACTTCAGTAAACTTACTTTCAGCTGTAGATAGAATAAAGAAACCCGCCGCTAAAGGTGTGAGGAGGGCCTTCACACTCTAGCCAGGTCTACAGATATTTTAGCCGGGTAGCAGTAGCGGTGGTTCGGCGCGGCGATTAGTGGCGGTGGTCGCAAGTGGAGGTGGTCGTTAGCGGCGGTGGTCCTGCGTGGCGTTAAGTGGCGGTGGTCGTTAGTGGCGGTGGTCCGGTGCGGCGATTAGTGGCGGTGGTCCGGCGCGAGCGACTTGCGGCTGGCGGAGAGGTGGCGCGGCGCGGGGCGCGTGCTGCGCGGGAGCGTCGTGGGCGCGGGCGGCCCGCCGCCCCCCGCCCCGCCCCCCTCGCTCCCCATGTCGCGCGGTTTCCACACCGGCGAGCCTACAACACACCAAACACCGAACTCTTTAGATCCGGAGCGCGCGGCGGTGCCGAGGCAATTTGGAACAGCTGTGTAACGGTCGCCAGGAATACGCGGGCGCGAGCAAAGAGTTGAATGTTTGATGAGCGTTGCGGGTAGGGTTGCCAACTTTCACGTTACAATGGTTGTACAAAAGAATGGGACGGCTAATTCGACGGGTTATTTTATATCCAAAATACACGAGTTTCACCAGATAAGCTCATCCAAGTAATTTTAAATGAGCTTATCCTAAAGAGTTATGAATAGTTATTGTGTGTGCAATGTGTACATCGGAATGACCTATACAGTCTTATTATCTATTCTGTAGTAGTATAGCCATAGTTTAGTGTCATCAGATAATAAACTGAGTATACAGGGATTACTTTCAAAAAATATATTTTTATCATTAGTAAGGTTGATTTTATTGAAATTAAATTGAGTTCTAAAAAAACTGAACATCAAAAGTACTCCAAAACCATAACAAATAGTAGTATTTTGGTATTTTATTAAATCAGTACGACATTGCCGACATCTTACCACCTGTCGCATTCTTTTGTATATTTTTTACAGTCACCTCCTACGCTTCAAATAGGATAGATGTAGAAAATGTTAGCTAATTGAAGAGGTAGGATAAATAAATAGTTCATGTGAAATAACGTTGGCAACCCTAGATGCGACGCCCCTGCGCGGGGCGAGCGAGCGGGGAGGCGTGGCGGCGCAGACGGCGCGAGCGGTGACCGAACAACGTCGTCATCGAACATTCAAGCGGTAGGACCACAGAACAAATAGGTGCAGACGGGTCATTCTAATCTAGATTAACTTAAGCTCGTTTTTTGATATACATGTTAGGCCTAGACCAATTGAGGCAAATTAATGTCAAATCAAATACCCTTCTGTAGCTATCAACGTAGGGCGCTCTTGCCAGTGTATTTACGGTACCCACTTACCATTAGTTGCTTGTTACCTATGCTACTGCCTAGAACCTACGTGCTTCAACATACGATTGTTGATCTCGTCAATCTTTAGACTGACTGGTATCTAGACCAGTGTGGGTGCATTAGCTAAATCCACAGAGATTAGTGCATAACTAATCGAAGCACTACGTGAGCGAAAATATTGCTGTCTACATTTTATTCTATAGATTATGTGTTTATTACGATATATTATTTTTAATTGCATGTACCACGTCTATTACTATTTAAAACCATTTATTATATATTAAAACTCTATTTTTATTGATTATAGCCTCATGCATATAGATTGATTTACTATTTCTATTATGTAATGACATTAATATTATTATTTATTACTGCAGCTTTATACACTGCAGCAGGGATACATTCCAAAAACATTTATATTATAGATAATATTTCATTTTACGTATGTACTCACAATACACCAAGTTTTATCAAAGTTGGGGAAGGTGGCCCAAAGGTTTAAGTGGGCACTTTCATATATAAAATAATTTGAAGGCTTCTTAAATTCCCATAGGCCTCATTATCTGCTTTCGAGGGCCTGGTGCAATTTTAAAAATGAAATTCTTTACACAGGAAATAGCCGCATTAGCAAATATGTAGGCCCGTTTTAAGCCACCCTCCCCTAACCACTGAAAGTTCATAAATTGGGAGTAACAACCATTTTGCAATTAAATCGATTTGCGCTCATATAAGTTTTTGGATGTAATCCCAATGCTAAGCAAGACATTAATCTGCCACTATAGAGTTATTATATGAATTAATATTAATCTGAGGTTAAAATAACGGATAGCGCAGTGAAAAATTATAAACTTAATTCTAAGTTGAGCAGAAACAATTTAAATGCAAGAAATAAATTGGCTATTTTATTATTAATAACAATTATCAGTAGTGTATGGAAGACTTAATGGTACAAGTCCGTGGCCATCTAGTACGTATTATAAATACATTTTATCTATTTTAAGGAATACAGTCGACAGTGAAAGTAACAAGAAAGATACAATTACCAAAGTGATTAAGGATTAACATCAGTACAATTCCACAGCCATTATTATATAACACTTAGCACTTGGATTATCTAGAATTAGATTACTTTAAATACGCAATATGGTTGTTATCTTTTCGATTAGTGCTAATTTCTATTCTAATTCATTATTATATAATTCATTATAAATTACATCCTATTAGGTACGCAGTTGGATTCATTAATTCTTGATTTAAAAATGGGTTAAAATTTTCAAAATTGTTTTACGTATACTTCATTTGAACAACTGTTAGTGTTTACACCCGACATTTTAAAATCAAATGCACAATGAATCCTTTCAAAATATTATAATATTGTTAAAATAGGAAATGTACGGTCGAAAATCAATTCTTTAAAACATCGTTTACAAATATAATCTAGAAGGTACATGACGTTTCCATTGCAAATAGATGACTTCTCTAATCAATTCCATTAAGCATAGGATATAATTGCTTCGACTATAGTCGTCACCGTTCATTAGGTACATAATGCCAATTTTAACCTAAAATTTTAGCACAATCACTCACAGTCAAATTAAGTTAAAGACACAATTAATGGTGTTATCGTTATTAATCACATAGTAGAATTAAGAAGAACTTAGCTTTACATTATTTTAAAAGAAAAAGCTTTTTGCTTCAGGTGTTAGACATGAATTTGATCGAATTCGCTGTATTGTTGGGCTGGGCAAAGTCCGCGATCACGAGAGACCTCATCGTCCAGAGTTTCAATGCTACTGCGGTCCGATGAATTGTTTCTCATTTGAGAAGTCATAGACTTTCTCCTGGATTTCGGGGACTTGCCCTTGCCCTTATGCTAGGAGGGTTTAGTCTGTCGCTTCCCAGACAGGTAGCATTGGACGCACGTAGGGTGCTCGATAGCTTTAGTGATCGATTCAGTCGACTTGGATACTACAATGCCCATTTTTATAGCTTTGTCTTCGGCTTTAGCAAGTTGAGAATAATGAGTCATTCTATCCAGGGAATTAGTTCCGAGTCTAGCTAACTTTTCCCCGCTAGACTTGGATGAACGTCGACTAACGTTAGGTGACTTACAAGGAGATCTATCGAAACTGGCTTGAGGCGTTCGCATTATACCCTTCTTAGGAGCGGGTTTAGGTGATTTTGACCTATCGACGCTATTCTCTCGGGATTTCATTATGCTTCCACGAGGAGACCTAGTGCCATCAAAACTTTGTTGGGGAGAACGGGATTTGTCAATAGAGCCTCTCGGGGATTTCGATTGATCAATACTACCTCTCGGTGATCTATAAATTGTTTTAGTTTGCTTTAAGCTTGATTTGTTGGGGGATTTACAGACAATGACTTTGCTTACACGGTTACTGTCAGGTGATGGATAATCAGCGGATCTAATCGGAGACTTATCTCTGTTGATGCTGCTGCCACTGCACGATCGTATCACTTTGATCTTCCTCTCCTGGCCTAGAGAGTTCTTTTTTTCTGGGGACGACTTGAGGGATTGTGATTCCTGCTTACCTAGTTCCTTGACCATTGTCGGTTGGTATTGTGTTGGTTGGTGGGACGACTGGATGAGCCTCGCCTGGCTACCGGTACTACCCGCACTGAGGGTCGACGTTGTGCTGTAGGTGAAAGCGAGTCAGTGAGTCTTCCCGAGCATATGTTAATAAAGATGCTGATAGTGACACATGTATGAGTAAAACAAGCAGACCTATGCGATATTAGAATATTATTATGTGAGGAGTTAGGTGCCGAACAGCGTGCGAGTGTAGGTGTTTGGTAGCTATAGACCCATACACAGAGTTTATGCAGCAGGTACTTATAGACTACTAACGTTACCTGCAATATAGTACTAAGTATCAACTACAGCTATACACGGCATTGTCAAAAATAATGTGATCTTGTATGCATTTTTAATTAGTTAATATTTGTATAATTTGTATGGGTATGCTCATACATGTTCAGAAAAAACTTTTGGACTTGGTGTATTCTTCAATTTCATTCGATATTATTTAGTCTAGTCGCTTTGTATATCGCGTAATTTACTTTGCTTTGCCAATAGATTTGTGTAACTTATATAAGTAAATAATAAGTATGTTGCATACGAATCACGATCATTAAATCTTTATTAACGAGAGACAAAATTTTGAATTTAATCTTAACCTGCTTAATATCTGCCCATCGTTGGTTTATTTAAGATCTTAAAAGACCATCGAGTAGAATTTAACGTTAGCAGTCTACGAGGTAGGGTGGATGTTTGCCCATACATATGTTTATACCTTAGCGTGAGGTGGTTGGGAGTTCTGCCTAACCCTCGCTTGGCGGGCGGCGGAGGCGGCTCGTCTTCGCCCTCGGACTTGGAGCCCGGCTCGGACTGCTCCGTGTCTTGAGGCGGCGCGCGCTTCACGCTCTCGGCCGGGTTCCACCGGCTCGGGTTAGTATTGGCTACGGACCACCACATTGAGTGTAACTCTAGCTTTAACTACGCATTAATATAAGCTAACACTGAAGTTAAATTATATTTTGATTTTTATTTCAATATTTTAAAATGTTAGAAAAATTATCACAAAGAAATTTGTACTTAGAAAAAGTTCCAAAAATTATACTCTCCCACATCAAGACTATAATTTTTCGAACTTTTTCTAACCACAAATTTCTTACTGAAAGTAAAATTTCTTCACGTACACAAATCATGTCTATATATCCCCGAAGGGGTAGGCAAAGAGGTGTATTGAAACCCACATTTTGTCAATTGTTTTAAATCCCATTTAATAGCTGCGAGCGTGTTATGAGACTTTCTTACTTTGTAGATCGTCTAAAGTCTTCTCCTATAGAAACATAAAGTGCACTCTGGCAAAAACCTTAGATATCAGTGCTTCCCAAATCAATAAACCAAAATATTGTATACAGTACAATAGAAATTAACTTTATTTTACTTGTCCTTTTATTTTTAAGTAACGTTGGATGGTATTCGTGTATATGTGCTCAAACTTTGTTTAAATATAAGAAACTAAAGTTACATTCAGTGTAGTACATCTCTCCATCAACATGCTTTGTCAACACGAACACACAAGACATCATTTTAAATGATTTCACAGGCAAAGGTGTTGGATGTTGTGTTGGATGTTATGTCGGAATTCGGTAATGATGCATAATGAATGATTCAGGCAATTAATTATACAGTTATACATAAATAATCAGTTTGTTAAGTCGTATGGTTATTTGTGTTACAGCTATAAGATTTACGATTGTTTTCAGAGTAAAAGATAAGAGATCTTATCATGAACATAAGTGTTAACTATAATTATATCATTACACATTCTGGAGATTTATAAATAAATTAAAATTCCCAGTACCTATAGAAGGGCAAATTTAACATCTATCGACATCTGGTAGGTATGTAAGCTCTTGAACTATTTCATTAGTTTTTTTCGAGAAATGAAGAGTTGGCTTTGACCAGTACTAGTGGACCACGTTTAAGATTCTTGATTATACCCAAGTATTGAACCAACAATTGTTTTATTTAAAAAGATCGCATGGTAACTCTACTTATTATTCCTACCATATAAAAACATAAACAATCTAATATTTATGTGATGACTCTTGATGAAAAATAAATAAATGGTAGTTTAACTGTAGATAGGACTCGGAAACTTTGTAGAAGTGTGTGACATGAGTCTGTGACATGATTGACTAACATACCGGTGCTATCTCCAAGCGTTTTGCTTCTATGCCTAAAAGCTGGTTCTTCTTCGGGTGGCGGTGGAGGCGGCTCGTCGGCATCCTGTGAGTTTTCACGTGATAGGTCACCGACCTGGAAGACATGATGCACAAAATATTAGCGACCACATAATTACAAGAGATGCTCGCTAGCGCAGTGCACTCTTGGCCTGCGATTGCGTAAACTAACCAGTGTTCGCCGGTCATTGGATGGGTGACCAAAAATTTACAATCTCGAGTTCCTCCGTGTTACGGAAGGCACGTTGAGCCGTTGGTCCCGGATGCATCTGCAGTTGGTAATACCCACCAACCAGCACTGGCCCAGCGTCCAATCTCCCTATATTCTTCCATCCATAGGGAAGGCCCATAAGGAAGAATAATTTTGATTAACATTTTACAGTCTCCAGCCTTCATAGGTTTCAGCACAGACTGATATACTTTCAAAATTATTATCACCCAATTACATACGGTTGAGAATCAGATATTAACATTAGTTAGTTCTGTATACCTAAACGTAGTGTTGACTGCATACTGTTGGCTGATAAAATATCCGGAATATAGATAGATACAAACACCAAAATATACGCGAGTTAAGTCCGTTAAAGTTGTTTTATTTGAAATGTGTAGTGCTCGTGCAAATACAAGATAATGCTATAGATAGATAACATTCACTAATCATAAATAATGGTAATTAGTGAGATTTTCGAATTAGTTTCATTACGAATTAATATTATAAATGATATGTACCACGATATTCCCAGCTGAAAGCCGCTGTCCAGACGTTTTCGGCTTCTTAGTCTTCCCGAGCGTGTGAGAGCCCTGCATCACCATCACCTATGAAAATGTAACACTTGGCGTTTTATAAAATATTTGGTGAGAGTCAAATAACTAGAGAATTACTGTAATGTTAAACTTTGCGATAAGCTAAGCCATATACTTTCATATTGACAATGATAAAGTAATTATGATATTTGACTGAAATAGGGGTCTTAACATAATTAGCGAAGCATGGGCGTTTTTCACACCTACTTCGGGGATAAATCTGTGTGATTTACATATCGACGATGCAGTGCTTGTATCTTTAAACTAAGAGAGACAACATTTTACACAAAGTAAAAAAAAACGTTAGAATTTTACGTAAGAAAATTTATTAGAAGCTGTTTCCACATTTGAATTAGTGAGTTCTCGTTAAAAATATTGATCCGTTATTTCATGAAAACACGCCAAAATAGAGGGTCTATTTTCAAAAACTTAAAGATGTCAATTTCTCGAAAAATGTAAGATAGGAAGTAGGTATTGGCAGTTCGCCGTCGATATATAAAATGAATACCCGCTTTGGGGCGCTTTCCCCTATAATATGTGAAAAAAAACAAGAACCTGATGCTTCGGCCTTTCCCGGTCCCGGTCCAACGTGTGTGGGGCCCGAGGCGGCGTGGGCATAGGCTTAGTGGGCGGCAGCGACATGTTGCGTACAGACTCGCGGATGATCTGGCGTATCGTCTTCAGGAACGCGTTGCGGAAGTCGGCCGTACTGTAACATCAATACGAACGTACAGTCAACAGCACGTCAGGCTACAACGAAATGACAAATTATCTCAATCGACTTTGGGCTTTACTACCAACATGTTCAGGTTGAGAATCGATTGAAGAAATTTGATGGTTTTGAAGGAATGAGGCGATTTTTAGATTTTAATTTGAAGTACCTACTATTTTGACATTGCATTATGCGCTAAAGGGTATTAAAGTATTAAATTACAGTCATGTTTTCAGGGAATTGTTTGGTTTGGTATGGACATGTTATGAGGAGAAACGAAATACACGTGAATAAAATAGTGATAAACGAGAATGTAGTGGGGTGGAAAGGAAAAGGAATACCCCAGAAATTATATGAATGTGAATGAAACAAATTTAAATGCAAGAAAAAACTTACTCCGCTGACCCTAAACCAAACGGGATAAGAGGAATGATGACTTACATAAATAATGTTACAATCATAAGTTTTTTAACTACCTAACCTATCGTTAATGACATTATTCTACATAGTTACTATTAGAGACAGACAAAAGACATACAGCCAGTAATGGTAATGTAAAAAACTAAAATATAATTTATGTTTACCTGTTAGAAAGAACATATACTTTCTCGGAACGTCTCTGCAATTGACTACGGAGATGGATGAGCTCCCAGAGGAAGTGACTGTCCATGTCCTTGGCAGAAGAAGCCCGAACCTGCACCTCAGTCACCGGAATCAGTACTTGGTATCTGATGATCTCCACCTCGTTGGAGTTATTCTTGGATGATACACCCTGTGGAACAATTTTATAATGCGAGATTATGACAAGATTGTTCTAATAGCAAAGAATTTAACTAACCTGGACTGAATAAAATCAAACCTTCGTTAATTATTTATTGTAAAATAGAAACTATCCCGAATTCTTGGA
Organism: Cataclysta lemnata; assembly: GCA_963931975.1. NCBI lineage: Eukaryota > Metazoa > Arthropoda > Insecta > Lepidoptera > Crambidae > Cataclysta > Cataclysta lemnata. The sequence continues at coordinate 8,515,118 of OZ008343.1, forward strand.
AAAATAATTAACGTTAGACGTTAATTTATAGGTCTCCGCTCAGATTATAGTTACTAATATTTAAAAAACCAAAATTTACTTGTAAATTTAACAAGAAATACATCAAATGATAATCCAATACAAGAATTGTATTCTTTTGTAAAACTTACACAGCTTTTAGTAATATAACGCACATTAAGCAATATTCCTATAGTAACATATTCAAAATTGTGGGCAAAAACAGATTACACGGAAAGCTTACCATTAATTTCTTCTTCTGTCTCAGTCTTTCTTTGCACAGGAAGACAACAGCTGATTTGAAAACAAAACACATTGCATGCAACTCCAAGCCCTTCTTTATTTTTCCTAAAAAGTCTGAGATATTTAACCATTCTACACCACCATAGTATAGTAAATCACCTGAAAAGATAAATAACTTAATTGACGATAATATTTCAATGAAAACCTACGAAAGTAACTATTTGACTAGTAAAACAGAAAAAAACTTAAGTTTTATTTATATTGATCACAATCTATTACAATTAAGGCAGTTAAACTTGGGCAGTGATTAAAATGTTTGCTCACCAGGACTTAGGTCAATAGGTTGCTTGCAAGATTTTTGGTGTTGCCTAAATAAGTGATCAAATATAGCACCATATTCTTCATGTATTCTTTGCATCTCATTAATATGCTCCGCAACTTTTTCCATTCCTTTAAGTGCCTCTGTGATTCAAAGAAGGTAGCATTATAGACACTAAAATTAAATTCGAAGTTGAAACAATACAAAGCATTGATGAACTAGCTCACCAATTAAATGAATTTGTTCCTCTGAATCAGTCTCAGTACAATTTCTCAATTGTTGAAGCAGCAAAGGATATTTTAATATCCGTTGAATCGGTTTAATTAAATACGATTCTAAAGTAGATGAATGCTGTTGTTTCGGGTTTCTGGCCGCCAAAAACTCTTGCAATGCCTGGTTGCCTTCATCTGTAACATTTCAATAAAATAATATCATATACCGCATCATAAATTTATTATTGTTACAGTAACTAATGAAAACGCGAACGTAACCGATTTATATGAGGATTGTGTGATTGAAAAGTAAATGTACTTACTTGGATGTAGTACCTTCTGCGCTTTGCTGTGACTGGCACAGAAAGAGCTATACAACTTGAAATGGTTGACGTAGTACAGAAATGCGTTGCCGATCGAGAATAAGACGTTCTGAAAAATATTAAAAAAGTAAAAACATTCGTTTCTACAAACGACTTAACAAAACAAGACGATGAGATGTCATGTGTTATTTTAAGTGTAACGAGAAAGGTAAACAATGCAGAAACTTGTCCCTTTGAGTTGTTAATTATTTTATTACCAACGTAGATCAAAGAGTATAGTATACTACGGATAACGTAGATACAAACAACATGACGCCGCGAAATGACAAAGTTCTAATGTACAATAATACAACTCTCACCTTGAATTGATTAGAAATTTCGAAATGGTGGAAGTTCGGTTCAGCCTCCAGCGCTTCCTCTAAGTTTTGCAGGAACTGCCTTTGGAAAGTGACTATCTCTTGAATGTTTCCGAACAGAGCATTGATCTCGGCGTTCGATAAAAAAGTTTCTTTTTTCAACGGCTCCAAGTAGTTCTCTAGCAAATTGTTCAGGTGCTGCAAATGAGAGTTTTGATTCAATCAAACATCAGGCATTCAAGCATTCTATATTACATGCGCGATATACATACTATATCCCAGAAGGGGTAGGCAGAGGTGAACTATCCCCCACGTTTCGCCAATTAAGTTGGGTTAGTTGCCAATGTAAATTATCTGGAAAAATGTAAATATCGTGGCTACCGCACACCACATAAACGCCGTTAAAATATTTCGATGGGCGGGTTGGCCTATCTCGTTTTTGTGATTAATAAATTGTATGAATATTCTAATTCGCAAATGGCAGTTGTGCAGGTGGGGCCCGCCACTTGGGTTTCGAGAAGTTTTAAATACGTTTTATAAATCCATCAGAACTTTTCAGCCCAATGAATATTTATTCGACGTACAAAGTCCATCAAAATTAATAACAATGTTCGGGGAAGTGTTTTCGCGATAGTACGTGATGTGGATCTAGCTCGTGTAATATCGGCTGGCCACCGTGGCATGTCTGTTATATCAGTTTACTTCGCGTAGTTGAGAACTATCTGCAGTGTTTCGAAGTTGCTAACGTGGGGCACTGAGTCTTATGCAAGTTGAATATAATTTGCGTATCTTAAGACAGATACGATATTAAATTGAAGTTGCACAGAAATAGAGGACAGAAAAATTTCATTTAAAATGGATTCCTAAAATATTTTTGTAATATGGAAAATATTACAAAAATATTTATCCCCAGTTTATCTGGGGTCGGAGCAGTGGCAATTCTCTTCATTTCATATCAATCCGATTTTTGGGTTGTAATACACCTTAGCTTTCTATTTCGAGGTCATACAGAGGCCAAAATTAATGCGACACCTACACGGGGAAAAGGACAGCCTAACTTCTGGACGAAATTAACTTTTTTACGGCCCCATACACTTTTAATGGCTAGATACAAACTTATATACCTTGTGAGACGGCAAAAAAGTTTTTCTATGTCATTTACCTGTTTTATTTGTTATGCTTTTAGTATGTTTTAGCAGGTATATTTTTGGGCTTAAGTCACCTAATCGAAATCCTACCAAGCCAGAGAAATTACAATTAGGGTGTGACCAAACTGACAGATAAAGTAGGCACACAAATAAAATGTCAGAAATGACCTGAAATTGGCACGGCAGCAGAATGCCGCGCATGTTTGCCGTACCTCGTATGGACACACCCTTACAAAAATGTAACATAAGACTAATCAATACTCGGGATTTGCTTTCATTCAACGAGTCACGTCATTCAATATGTCACTAAGCGTACGTACATATTGATTGTGCGAGCGTACTTTTGGAAGCGTTTTGCAATTGTCAGTTGAACAATTGACAGTCTGATATACTTGGATTTAGAAATGTTTTCAGATGTCGAGGTTGTCGCTTTCTTTCCCAATGAAGTTAATTATGCTCTGCTCAAATACTTTGGGCCTAATTTATGATACAATTAGATGGTTCGTTTTGTGTTGTGTTTATTAAATATGTGTCGGTTAATAAATCTCTGTCTACGTATTAAACACAATGTTTCGTAATTCTACACATTCCTACGCTCATTGTTAACGCCTGTTACCTCCCAACAATAGCGTATTGTGCGATAGAACTATAGCGTTGTTTATAGAATAATTGACACCAAATTGGCAAATTTGGCTAGATTTTAGTGCCGGAAAGTATGACTGTGTTCTAGTATGTGTTTTCTAATCTATGGAATCGGTAATACCAACATATTGTGAACACAGATTTTATATTAAATGTTTTTCTAGAGACTGGGTGAAATCATCTATAGTTGACAGCTGTACTCAGGGGGGTTATTATGATATCAACTATACTTGACACCCATAGGTAAAGCTACAGGTAACCCATAGCTAAAAGTAAGGTCATCTCCGTAAGCGCCAACGTCTTTAATCGCCTCCGTGGTCTAGGGGTTCGCACACCGGAATTAAGATCCAGGGGTCTCGGGTTCGATGGCCTGGCCTGGGAGCGAACAAATAACGTCGAATAGGACAGCCCCGACTCATCCCATGGGTGTCGTAAAAGTCGACTAAGGGAGATTGCCCGGTAGACCAATAAGCACCTTGGGGCACCCGAATGGTGCAGGTCAAACTCCACCAACAACAGCATACCCAAAGAGGGTTAGTGTCAGGCAGGCGGCCGGCTGTAAAATCTAAGCCAAAACTTTGAGCCGTATGGATTGGAATGTTGTCATTCCAATCACTCTCTCCATACATCGGTCTCTCGACATGGTCCGTTCCGTCTCTTTTCTATACATTCATTCATCACTAGCACCATTACGGTGTGATGGATGATATGAATCAGAAGGGAGTGAATGGCTTGATGACGTCTGACCGATATGAATGGAAGAGGAAACACACTGCGCCGACCCCAGATAGACTGGGAACAGGGGCAAGGAGAAGAAGAAGAAGGTCTCGGGTTCGATACCCAGAGGGGTACAAATTGTGCTGAATTTGGTAGGACTTCTTTCAAGTCCTAGGTGGACTTGAAAGCCACCATCTTATCAAAATATGTCGCCATAATAATAATGTTAACAGCATTATTGTGTTCCGACAATGTGTGCTAAGATAGCCAGCCCCTCTGTGGTCGAGGGTTCCAGGTGAGGCTCGATTCCATCTTCGGCCGACCCTTGTCGTCACTTACCATCAGGTGAGATGAAGGGCAAGAGCTTCCCTATCTAGCATAAAAAAATTAACTACATTTGACATACATTAGGCAAAAGGGTTAGGGCTAAAGTGTAGGCCATATCAATAAACAGAATCTTACCTTGACATAAGCGCGTTCAGTATCCACCAGTTCGTTGAGCACCTTCTTCAGTTTGTCAGCATCAGACAGGTGGCGAGAGGGTGTGCCGGCCACGCCACTGATGACGCTGCCGGTGGGGCTACCGCGGCGCGTGTCCGCCGGTGACCGACACCAGCCCGTCACTTGCTCCGCGCTCTGCCATGCAATTTTAAAGTATGTACATATATTTACAACTAAAAAGAAAGAAGTCTGAAACTTTCCTGATGCGGGAATCTACAGGGTGAAATCGAAATGAATCGACAAATTTTTATGGGGAGTTCTAATGCTATTAAAAATTATATTAGTGAGGTTCAAAAACCAATCTAAGTCGACAAAAAAAGTATTAATATTGTCCTTTTCTTTTACTCGAAACTGGTAAATATAAGATTAAAAACATAAAACAAAAAAATATACAAAACCGAAGAAAAATATGAAATTACATTCTTCTTTCTATTCTTTATAATAAATAAAATTAAATAAATCGTTCGTAATTCGGTGCGGGTTGCTAAGCGGATGGGTGGGTGCGGCTAGGTAGTAGAACGCTGTAGATACAATCACGCCCTATCATAATTGCGTTCTTATATTTTAATACTTAATGTTTCATTAAGATTACATATGTATATAGATGCAATAACAACCAATATTAACGCGAGCGAAGCCGCGGGCGACCACTAGCACTTATATATCTTTACCACTAGCGGCAGCTGTAGAGTATTTTCCCTCATCACTGAAGCACTCTGTTCCTTGAGGCTAATTTGTTAGCAATAGTTGTGCCTCTTTAAGACTATAGTGTATCTTAAGAATAAGCAAATCGCGTCTTTAATATAAAAGAGGAACAGATTGAAAACGCGTTTCTTTAAAAAATAAGCGTTAATGCTGCAAATTTGAACACACATTGTTTCGAAGTAGCGAATGTGTAGTGGAGACAGATTTACGTCATGTGTCAAATGGACATTGACGATAAGATGCACCACAATAGTAAACTTACACCGGAAGTATTGTTAATCAACTGTAGCTAATTAATGTGATGTAATAAGCTTTCGTAGGTAAAACATGTACCAATATTTGACTGAAGATAAACCTGATGCCTTTGTACCGCTCCATAAAATTTTCGGATGAATAGGCCCTAAGGAAGAAGTACTCTCATGCCCTAAACACGAGGTAATAAATTAATCAGGGCAGTACATTACGGTATTCGACATCAAATGAACGCTTTGCATAATCGTCAATATTCATAACAGCAATATTTGCTACCGTATGTGAAACACCATATAAAAAAGACTGAGCTCGTCTGTTACACGCAAATATTCCAAACTAAAATTACGTCATGTATCGGATGGCAGAGAATAGGCATAAAAACATGCGAGTATGTTGAGTTGAGATTTCGATATTTTTTATTGATTTCTTAATGGTAAATCGAATCAAAAGATTTGATATTTTTTCACAAAACTGAACTAGAATCAATGACTTTGTTATACTGTAGTGAATTGAGTTGTTAAAAGTATTTAATTGAATTACCAACTATACAGGTACCGGAATTTGTTCACAAATATTGCAATTAACATGTTTTATGTGATAACATTTGGGTTCTATGAAAAGCCAATAAGCTCGTCGGTCAAGCTGCATAAATCTGTCAAATTATTCCTATTTATTTCCACCCGAAATATTATATCGATTTTTTTTACAGTTCGTGTGTTTTGCTGTTGACTGTATCAAAATATTAAATTCAAACCTAACTAGCGATAATTCATTTAAATCTTTATGGCATAAGGCAAAGCATCAAAATTGCTTCCATAAGCTTTAGGCCTCTTAACAAAATCATTAAGGTTCAAAATGCGGAGCTCCTATTTTACTATATCCACTAATAAGGGCTAATGATTAATAATAATTATATTACTGTATATTCTATTATTATATAATTTTGTCTCTTATTCTCTGAGAACTCTCTTTACGAAAATAGCCCAATATACACATAATAATAAAGATTATTCTCGATAAACCTGTCACTTCTATTATGACGAGTATTGAATCGAAATAAAAGCACGTTAATTGGCCTCTAGCGCTAACAAGTTTAGAAAGGGCACATCTAAATTTAAAAACAAAGTAAGAGGATTAATTTCAAATATTATTCACAATACTGTTACAGAAAATAATTTACGTTTTCGGCATTCCATTCGCGAATTTCAGTCATAACTCTTTAATTATGGAAACCGACTGAAGCTTGAAGCAATTAAAAACATTTGTACAGAGTTAGACACAAAATTAGATTTGCGTAGACAAAAGGGTTTTGATAAACGTTCCGTCTTTACACTTAGGGCCACAAAGGCTATTGGATACAATCTGTAAGACAGGTATGATAATAGGCGAGCGCAGAAATTTCGTCTGCCCTATTGGGTTCACCAAAGACGATTATTATTTTGAGAAGACATTACCATGCGGGTACCGTAACGAAATAAAACGTGGAATGGCCCAGGCAAATGGATAATTGAATTCGAAATTAAGTCGCGGTCGTGCATGTGAAGGTAGCAATTTAATTTATATTATTAGCCTATAAAATCGATGTGAAGACAATAAAAAAGGGTCGGATAGAGAAAGGGTCGCTTTTTAAATTTGTCGGTAATAGCATTAATATTTCATACAGCATACATGTTTGTTTTGGACCTTTTAAATAATGGCTTGGTTTGAATTATTTTTTACAGATATTGAACAAAATGAGGTTTAGTATATAATATGTACGTAAGAACATGTTGTTTAGCTTATAGCTTATCTCATGAAAGGACTTTGTTCCAGCAGTTGGGAAATTGATAATATGATGATGATGAAATTGTAGCAATGAAATTGTAAAAAAAGAACAGAGCCGTAGATATTAAAGCATTTTGAACCTTAATAACGCAAAATTTTAGTTGGGTCACTATATTATTACTTATGATTATTGGCAGGGAAGTTTCCGGTAGACAACTTTTCTAATCTAGCACTGAAATAAGGAAATGCAAACTTTTTTGATAACTGGGCTATGTCTGCAAGGTGACTTTTTAAATATCGATCTTTTGAATGTGAAAGTTCTCTACTTTTTATTCAATAAGGTATCCTAGAGGAAAAATTCTACAAAAAAAACAAAATATGCTTGTTTTTCGCAAGACTACTTCTCCCTTCGCATTGGAACTCAGTTATACCCTCGCAAATACAGCTCTACAGTGCATGGTACAATCGAGTGCATAATGCGAAGGCTATTGAGAGCAGCTATTGACCGGATGTTTCATTGCGAATTTTCCTTTATTGTTTGCAGTTAACGTCTGACTTGCGTATATGATCGTGAATGTAGCACAGAGGGGAATGTGAGCTGGATTTTGATGTGCAAATAAACACCATTTCGAATCCATGTCTGATTTTCACGTTAAAGGCGATTTAACGAATCAACGGTTTATTGCAAGCAATGCAATTTGTTTTTGAATTTTGTATCACTTACTGAAAAATGTAAAAAATGGTTTGCCTTGTGGAAAACATAGTTAATTTTAGCTTAATAAAAACATTATTTATTCAATTTAAATAGACTCATATTTTCTAAAATATGAGTCAGTAATTCGATTTCGCCTTTATTTGCCCAAAAACAAAACAAAAAAATAACCTGCCTAACTATATTAATAACAAACGATATAATATATGATATTGTTTTTAAAATAATGTTTGATAATAGTATTTCTTTTGAGGGATATAAATTCTTCTGATTGAGAAATCAGAAGAATTTATATACAGATTATTATAATTACCTTTAACAAGTTCTCGATCTCGAAGGAGTTGGTTCGTGAGCTGACCTTCGGAGGGCCAGAAGTGATACCGTCGTGACCATCGGTTTCGGGGCTGTACAGTTCTTTACCTGCGTACAATAAAAGACAGCGTTAGGTTTCAACAAAACTATTTCACAAAAAAATATTAGTTTCATAACCATCATTAGCAAAAATTTTAGAATTATTATGATAAGTATATAAAAATTAATCAATAAATGTCGATAAAGTTCAGTAGGACATGTGATGTGACAAAAATGTGTTGTTTTTGTGATATTTGTCCAATATTTAAACAAAACTAATAACTATTTTTAATTCGAAAATTAACATATTTTCAAGCAAACACACAAAAAGGTCCCTATTCAGACGGGCATTAAAAGAAGTGTCATTTGAAGGCTGGTCAATTATTTAGAAAATTTAGCTAATTAGGCTTGGGCGCTTCTATTGCGTATTGAGCGTGGTCTGGAGGAGAATGGAAATGCTTCCCACCACTGATAGGCTTGAAGATCATTACATACGCAAGCGAGGAACTTAAATTATCATCTTTCTTTTTTTATTTCGGCTCTGCTCGAGCAGGTGTCATACAAGACAAGGTTTGATACAGTAGTAAGGAAAGGATCTGCAATCACCACGCGACCAAATAACAGTCTACATTTATGATTAATGATTGCAAAAATTGTTTTGTGATTAGTAAATAGCTGATATCGAAGCATTTGGACAGTTCAATGCTTGAAATTCGTAGTTGGATACTTTGTGGCTATCCAATAAGCACGACCTACATTCAATTTGGAATGGCTAAACAGCTGCATCGGTTATTACCCACAAATACTGTGATTAAACAAATTCCAACTGTAATGGTACTAATTTTCGGTTAAAGCTTACGTTTGTCGCAACGTCATCAAAATATACACTATTCATTTGCCAGGATATCATACCTTGAAAACAGTGACCGATTGACAGAGAGAACGTTAAAATACAATAATTATAATATTTAAACGTTCTCTCTGTCGATCAATGAATTAATGATAATTCTGGTGGCTTGGTGACGGCAGAACAGAATACAGTTTTCACCAATTTCTTTCAAATCCTCCATCCATCCTATTATAAGAAGCGAGGATAGGGAGCATTAAAACCACATATTTATATTCTTGGCAATGATTTGTTTTTTGGAACTTTTTTAACTAACGGTTTCTTTACAGCCCGTAAGTTTTATTAATAATTATGTAAGTTTAATTCTAAATACATAGTTGTATATCTGTATGAACTCCATTCTTCCTAATACAGAAATTCAAGTTCTGTTCTCATATTTAAATGCGCCCCAAGAAACAATTCCATACTGTGAATACCTACACATATTTTTACCTCAATATGAAAATTCAATATTCGTCGGACTGATATGAAGCTCGCGTGGGTCATTTTATATCCACTTGGCAAAAATTGTGCGGTGCTCCGTGCTATTGTAAGGTTTCATTACGTATTCTGATGAGAATCTAGGGAAGAAAAACAATTTTGTGTTGTTTCTAAGTTAGAATTTGTATTGTAATATTGGAACAACAGTTTATAATAACATTAAGGAAAACTTCAATTCAATCGTTTGGTTGAAAGGAAATTTGCCCCAGTAGGTATCTGTTTTTATTGGAGAACAAATATCAGAATTTCTATCCAATCATGTTAACAAGACGAAATTATAAAATTTTTTCAAGCTTGGTTGGTAATTTATGTAGGACATTTTGTTTCTATATTCAGTTGTGTAATCACATGCATCACAATACTAATCTTACAAAATGGCCGAATAAAATAAAAGAAAATACATCTAACAACATTTATAATATTTTACACAGGCACCTTTTATAATGGGACATATTTCATTTTTTTTGCGTGTTCAGACTACAATTCATTCACGTACAAAATCTAATTCCGGAGGGATTAAGCTTACAAACGAAGAAAGCCAGTGTCGTCATTCCTGTGTGTGTGTCGGTACAGTGAAGCATACATCTTAATTGTCACTTTCAGTTCGGTAATATGTCTTAAACACACAACATAAGCGTGGTCTATTAGAACTGAGTGTCAAGCTCAATCCGTCGTATGCTGTACAATATGATTGCGATGGTATTGTAGGTGTAATTTGGGCTTTTGTTTCCCAAGAACAATAATACATTTAAATCTGTTGGGACGTCCAATCAAATAAACGTGCATAATATTATTGGGCTTCTGGAGATGAGATATATTACTGAAGGGTCGAGTAATTGCTTGATATGTACGAACGGATGCTCCACAAGTGTATACATTATCTACTTAGTTTCCACCACTATAAAAATTGTAATTGAAATCAGGACATATTTACAGGACAACCCAAAAGGCTTGTATAGCCGCCGAAAAATGTCTATATACAGTCGCAGTATAAATTTAAAAGATTTTTTACAATTTTTGGTGAGGAAACAGTTTTAAATATGCAAGCAGTTTTAATTAGGGAAATTTTTATCATCATCATCATCATCCGGGTCATCCGTCTGGTGGCGGGCTGCGGGCATCGAGCGGTAGCTCATGGCCCGGGCATGAACTCAGGAGACATCAGTCCCCCGGTGGTCTGGACCGCCGTTATAAACGGCGGGGCTCCCCTTCGCCCCCCGGTGCTCAACCCCGGTCTGGTGGCGAGGCCCTCGGCGCGGTCTAACCCGGGTGCCGGGTGATTTTCCGTGGGGCAAGGCCCGGCTAGGAGCCTGCGAGCGGGCCTCGGCTTATGCCATGTACCCGAGGGAGCGGAAGTAGGGGGGAGGGAACCTGATGGCGGGTCGAGGAGATGTCGGTGGGGATGACGATGATGTTGAGTGGTCGAGTCCTGGGGTGTCTTGTCCGGTGCAGTCACGGCGATCAAGCGCGGAGATGATCTCGCGCGATCAGCCGTGACTTGGTTGTCGTGGTGAAATTTTTAGTGTCATTAATATTAACTTTAATGGATAACGAATGAATATTCACTGTAATGAAGGAAAATAATATGACATATTTTGTAATGAAGAAGTCCGTTTGAATTGTTCTTCATAGACAAACCGAGAAGCTTACAGCAGTTTTTAAGTGTGTCTTACGTGTTTTTAATTGAAATTCTAGCACTCGGATAACCAGGTATAGGAAGTCGTTGCAGAGGGTGCGGGTTCGATTCCTTAAAATCATGAACTAACTGAGCCGACGATTAGTGCCGCGACATTAAACGTGATCCGGTATACACAGTGGGGATAGATGGTATCAAGTAGGCAACGTCCAAAAAGGTCACCCTTTCGGACAGCCACGCCCTAAGTGATCGCTGCCGTCAAACCAACCGACATATTGGCGGTAACGTGATAAACCACCGATCACCGCAGATTGCAATTGCAAACGCAGAGATTATTACCGATACGTCGCTCGGCGGAGAGCCTTTCACGTTACATGAAATCGAATTGATTGCACATATCGTTCGAACGGAAGTCACGTTTGATATCTAAACTTAAGATAGATAAATATTAGACTTTTCCAAGCAGATATTTTTAAACGGTTTAATAAGGCAAGAATGTTATCGTTGTTTTGTATTTGCACGAGCTGTAATTTGAAATAAACAACTTTTAAGGTGTCAGGCATTGTTATTATGTTGTATAATGGCAAATTTCTCGGCGTAATGTCTCATAATATTAATTATGGACGAATAATAGAAGAACTTTGGGTTTTACGTTAGTCATCTACAAATTTTTACGTCATTTACAAGACCATAATTCAAAATTATGAATAAGAATCATTATTAGCCCTTTATTGTCCCCACTGCTGGGGAACAGGCCTTCCCAGAGAATGAGAGAAAGAATATAGGGAGAGTTGGCCATAACCTACCACACTGGCTCAGTGCGGATCCTAGTCGAAATTATATTTATTAGCAAATTCTCAGAGTTCTATATCCTCTTAGTAGGATATATGAGAATTCTACGCCTATAGTTAGCAATTTGAGCAATTGACCGAATCGCCCATCAGCCTTTGATCCTTTACTTATTTATAAATTAACAAATTCAGGGTGAGAATTTACAAATACATACGATACTACGAATCCTCTCAACAGCTATTAGCGAACTTTATCCAAACAAACATCACGACATACGTGACAAATTACTAACAACGAATTCAATTGATTCCAGGCTCACCTTGTTAAGATATCTCGCTTTAGAACTGTGACTGTAATCTTTCGACATCGCCCGGGGAATAATAACGTAGTTGGGAATTTTCTTGTTGCTCTATGACGCAAGTATTACGATGTGTTTTTGGTCGAGGCCGGGTGAGTGGGGTAAATAGCCGGGGGTAGTTCACGGCCTTTGGGGGAGGATGTTTCTGGTTTTGTATTAGCTGTGGATCTAGATTTCTTGTTCCATATTCTAATGAATGAATGTTTTCCAGCCATAAATTATCGTTTCCATGTTGCAGAGATTATTAAGCGCTGCAATGTACATTGAGTCTTTAATAAAAAACAATCACATACAAAATATAACAATAAAAACATGTCACTCAGTCCAATAAACTTTGAGAGAGATACATTGTGTATTTAGAATACATTAATGATAGCATGACTTACTCTTGTAGGCATTCTATTCTTATTTGTATCTCTTAATTTAAGAAGCGATGTTTTAAATCGACATCCTGTTACAATAAAATGTATTTAAAAGGGATTTGTTGAAAGAAAAGTCTCTATAATTTACAATATTAATCAGAAACGTAACACGAGGAACATAATAATGAAAATAGCTTATTGAACTTTGAGAAAGACTAGAAACATTGTGTTATCCACACTTATAAAATTAAGATTTACGCAATATAATATATCAATGCGAATTTGAGTTCTTCATATTGAGGAAGCGAAATGTTAAAATAATAATAAAATACTTTAACTTCGTTGAATTTTGGGAGAATTTATTTTATGTCATATATAAAACAGAATATGGACATACTAAAATATCGTTCTAGGTTACCTACAAAGAACCAAGTAAAGGACAATTATTCAAGAAGGGTAGGTAGAAAACGTTATCTACAAAGCATTATATATAATAAGAGTATCGTAAATTGAAATTATATTATATACTCTAATTTCTCTTTTTATGTGTACATTCATATTTCCAAAGAGTATTTCATTATTGGGTTATAAAAAAGAAAAGTATTAATTACTACAAACAGTCAACAAAAGACCTCATTCAGTTTTTGGTGACCCGAGTCTATTCATGCGGCCTCAGGGTGTGTCACGACCTTTGCTCGTCAGAAAGGTATATCTTGTTGGTCATTTATCTAACTTTTTGTCGGTAGTTTTGGAGAAAGTCGGAAGCACCTGTCATTTCTCTTTCGGGATAAGAAACGCGTGCTAATGGCGGATACGCGGATGCTAGTATTTAGTAACTTGGTGTTAACGCTATTATAGTTAACGACGATGATACTGGAAGTACTTTTTGGACAAAAGTCTTGTAACAAACTTCTTGCTTATGTCTTATCGTCGCCTATTATATCACAAAATTATGCGTTCCGTAATCAAAGTTGTAGAAACAAAATTAAAATAAAATTAACATATCAGATTTGCTTTACTGTGAACGAAACAATCTATTTCGAGAACGCGAGGGTGAATCGGCAATACAGGTGCGTTCGGCAAACGTTTACCCAACATAGATTAAATTTCAATTATCGGTCCATGGTGAGTGAAACATGTCGTGATTTGTAATTTTTTTTGAGTAATAGTGAAATATGAATATTCATTCTCATTATCATACATACCAATGCTAAATCAGACTTTCTTTTACAGATTATATTTGCACACATACTAAGATACTTCTGTTTTGAGACGGCTGGGAAGAAAACAGTTTTCACTTTCCTTTTTATATCCCTTGGGTGTAGTAAGTGGCCAGCTAGGGAGATTTCAGGACTTGGAGGCTGATTACATAATTCTGTTGCTAACAATTCTTGGTTTAAATAAATGAAATTGTTGCTGATTACGATTTGACAGTCTCTCATATCGCCCTCTGTTAGCACCTGAGTCTGTAGGAATCTAGTAAATAACTACGATTAAAGTTCCCGGTGAGTCTATCAGATGCGCACATCCCAGTAGATTGCTAGGTATATAACACATAGGACGCTACTGATCATTCTTCATCTGTTTGTTTAACCATTAGTCCCTTGTATGACACCCGCGGGAGAGAGTGAGGGTGGTGACAATGGTAATTGTTTTACTGTTGCCACACGATGGGAAAGAGCAGAGTACGTACAGAGTAAGTACACGTATTTAAATGTATGTTTTGTGGGCACCCATCAAAGATGCAAAAATAGCTACATTTCCAGTAACTAAACGGTAGTGTGCATACTAACTATGGCAATGATCAAAAAAGGGAACTGACTGCCGCACTCAAGACGTCAATCAACTTTAATGATGCTGTACTTAATGTCATAAAATTTTGTTTAAATCTAGACCATAGACCCGGCGAGATTAGCGACTAGTTTTAATTTTTCGATACTAAGCACTTTCATTTTTCAATACTAAGCACTCATTAACGTGTATTGACGTCTCTGAGTGCGGCAGTAAATCTGTAGTTTTTAGCCGACATCCCTTAATGAGTGAGGTTAGTAACAAAATGAGGTTTCGCTCGTAGTAAGATAAAATTGGTGCGGGTAAACTGCCTGAGGTTGGGTCACGGCCCCGTCGTTCACGAATGATATTTTTAGAATCCGTCTTGTGGCATTAATGATAATAATTTACAAGGTAATATCATCTCCTGCACGTAATACGATAATTTGCGCTGATTTTGTCAACAAAATAGAGCAACTTAGCGGGTAGGTATGCAAATCTGAACCTTATTAGGATTTCGTAAAATATCTCTGTCTTCTAAAGAGCGGGAAAATTTGACAATAGAGAAAAATCCATGTAATGTATATAATAAGTCAAGAGGAAAAGGTACAAAATAATACACAAACACAATACTTATCTGCATAAGTTTTCTGTTATTTTGTACTAATGAGCAGTATGCCCAAGGGGCCCTGGGCACGCAGCTCATTAGTAAGTTCGTTCTAATTTCCGATATTACGTAACAAGCACTTATTGAAATCTTCCAATAAACATGTCGAAATATGAACCACTGCGGTTCTTTTCGGAAAATGTGGCCACTGTTACGTTGACAACGATGTAAAATGAGCAAACTGCTGAAATTTTGGGTCACATATATTGAATACGCATCATTAGAAGAGAAAAAACAGACGCCTCGTTAGGGGAAAATGTCATAATAAATAAAGTGTTCGCAGGGGCGGGGTCCCATTGTGCCAGTCCGCGCCCTCCACTCGTCAACCGCCGATACTCGTATAGGTTCTCGTAAAACAAACAACAGCGACCAGTCGACTCAATATGTCGTCATAATTGCCTCTTGTGTTGCACGAATGCGACTTATGCGCCCACTGAAATAAATCACTGTGAACCTCCACGGCCACGGAAATTTCCGGACCGCTGATTATAAATAATGAATAACGAGCCACCAGTGCCCGTCGGAATTAACGAAGAAAAACAGACGAGAAGCCATTGTAATGAAATTAGTCAGAATCTGTTTGCTTCTCAAGGAAAATGCCTTTTGACTGATTTGAATAAAATTTGGACCCCTCAACAAATTACAGCAAATCATGTTTATTTTCGAGAACGTTGCAGCGGAAAAAGAGGTTTTCTTTTTAGAGCCGAACGGTTTTCCTTGTTATTGGCGGTTCGAGAAATATGTGTTCCTGTTTTAATTTAAAAAAGGCTTTGTCAGCCGGTACGTATAGCTTTGTCAATTAAGTTTTGCAGAGTCACAGAAGGTTAAAAAACAGTAGAAAAAATACAAACAGAGTGACAATTTGAAAAGGCTGTGGCAGCAGGTATGTGCTCCTTTGTCATTTATGATTTGTTGCACAGTCATGTTAGGCTTACAAGCATTATTATCTCATATACATCTTGTTTTATGTAGCAGTTAGATTGATTGATGTAATATGTGAACTCATTGTACCTTATATTACAACTATTAGGTGTACAAATCTTCATTGAACACACCCTGTGTATATAGTGAGATCGTAAAAGTTGTGAGGTGTGACAATGACGAACGCTCGATACGGAAACTTGTTAGGTAAGTACCTACGTTGTGTAGTTAAGCAAGTAGGATCGATAGCCAGCAGAGAAGCCCCGGGTATTTTGTAATCTGTGATGCACAAAATATAACTGGCTGACAGCCACCATTTCAATTCAATGGAAATTCAGACTTGTTCGGAAACGATGCCAAATAATATATTCAGAGCGACTGAAGAGCTGCTTGTTAAGACATTGGAACGGAATGAATTGTATTCCTTTTTTCTTGAATAGAGATGGCAGGTTTATTGAATACCGACTTTAGTTTCTGGCAAAGGCATTGAGTATTTCATATGCAGTGTTTCTAATGAGTTCAAGCGTTTATGTGGGTCAGTAGCATGCATGACTCGGCAATACCCTTATTTATCGATGGAAATATGTGCCAATACAAGCCCTCTGCGGAGGGTAAGTCAAAAACATTCTGTCAAGTCATCTCCACGATAATTAGGGTAGTCGGCAATGGCCGTAGTTTGATAGGAACATGAAAAGGTTCCATTTTTACCACATTACTTGTTAGGTGAAACCTTTTTTGTGTAAAAGCGATTTGTCCATTATTATTGAATACCCAGCTAGCGATTAAGTAAGGTATAAACCAGATAAGTACATTGGAAACTCAATTCTTTCGACGGAGAACTCTTAAAGGCTTCGTATAGAACTTGGAGCTTACGCAATTATTGTTCAGCTCATAATATACTATACAATATTGTACATATAATAAGCACGATGAAAAAGCTTATAAATAACTTATCAGTCGTTATGATGCGATTTATTGGAAAACAATGTTATATTTTTGTAACAAAGTGAGCTGTATTGCGGTGAGCCGTGTACATGACGCGGGTTACTGACAGACGTAGATACCTATTGGCAATGTTTATAAAAAGTTTTATAAGCATTAATATTCGAGATAATATTCTCACATTACTTTTCAAGTGAACTTTATACACTATATACACATACATAAATCACGCCTATATCCCCGAAGGGGTAGGCAGAGGTGAACTAGCACCGTTTAGCCAATTATGTTAGGTCCCATGTAATAGGTGGCGAGCCTATTGCCATTTATCGGGCACAAAAGTCGCAGTACATTGCTATTGCTAGATGGTATAAGAGGAACGCTGCTGCCCATTCCTCATCGCTAATTTATCCTTAGTCGCCTTGTACGACACCCATGGGAGAGATTTGGTGTGGTGACAATTGTATTCTACTCTGCCGTCACCACACGGCTTATACACTATATACCTAACATAATTGGAGAAATGTGGGTGCTTTCACTTCTGCCACCCCTTCGGGGATATAGGCGTGATTTATGTATGTATTTATGTATGTACTTACTCCAAGCAGGTGCAGGCACGATAAGTCCAGATATCATATCGTCGGAGATAACTGGCGGGTCGCTGGGTGGTGGTGGGCAGACCAACGAGTCTATGATGTCGTCAGTAGCTGCCCTCATCATGCCCGTCAGCTCCGGAGGTTCAGTGCGTGATGATCTGGCACAACAACATATTAATGAAAAAAAAATATTTAGAATAAGGTCGCTTGTAGTCGTTAGTTTTTTCACCCAAGTCACGGACCGTCAAAAGCGTCATCCGGAATAAATGGTTCGCAGGGCCGATGTCCGGTGCATGTACAAACATTCATTTTAAACTATACAACATCGTGAATCCGGTAAAAAACACGGTCCGGTGAACAAGCGGCCTTTATAAGACACACTTACATACATAAACTTTTATTAATGCTAGACAGGTAAGCTCTTGGCCTTCATCTCACGATGGTTAGTGACGATAAGGACCAAAGACAAATTCGAGTTTAACCTCAACCACAAAGGGGCTGGCTATCACATTACAGGAAACAAATAATGCCTTTGAATAAAACAAATAAAACTTTAAATACGGCCTTGAAAAATGTCTTACCACCAATCAAACCGAGTACAAATCTGTACTCCCCTGGGGATCGAACCGGGGACCTAAAATGCCTTGGGAATGGCAATAAGTTCACCCCCTATTACATAGTAAAACTTGCCCAAGCTTAAATTTAGCCTACTTTGCCAAATATTATGTGAATACCAATGAACAGTCATGACCTAAATAGAAGTCTCCAATATTGCTAAACAAAAACATTTATCCCAATCACAAATTGGGTGGGTCGGAAGAGCGTCTTACCATCTCTCAGCAAAAACTATTAATAAAGAAAGTGTTGTGGAACCGAGCCTATACGTCCCAAATATACTTAACTATAGACAAGTTAGTTTAGTCTTTAGCATTAACACGAAACATACGACCACGATAAAGTTGAAAACACTGAAATGCGTTGAAGCGAGTATGAGGGGCTTTTCATATCCGCACCGTTATATTGTAATTATTTCCCTGTTAGCGTGTTGTCGCTGAATCTCTATTTTGAAAACAATTTATGGTTTTCACGAGCATGAGAACAAATGCACCATATCGGTTTCAATTTCATTTTATTTATCAGTGGATTTATATTGAATTGAGAGTTTTATTAAAATTTTTAGTTAATTGATATTGAAACCAATATTGAAAAGATATATGTTTCTTTAGTGTTTTATTTTAACAGTATCATATTATATATTATTGAGTAGATTTTCATTTTCATTTTTTCGTTTTCAACAATCTCAACATCTTATCTAGTAAAATAATAACATCATTTTTGTTAGTGTGTTTTACAAGAAAGATATACTGTTAGACACTAATTAACTTTATAGCGCACAGATACCTCCTGTGAACGATGAGCATTAAATAGAAGTGAACTATCTCTGGTGTATTTATAATTAATAAACTGCCGAGCACAACAGTCTTCGTTGAAGTATAAATGATCACGATTTACCAAGGCAGAGTTATTATTGTAAACAGTCAATAGAATTTCTATCAAATAAGAAAATAAATACTGTTATATTTTAAAGCAATTTTTCTCAACAGACCAATCTAATATCTGAGCTTTTGTTATACCGTCACAAAGTTTATGAATATGTAAAAACCCTCAAACAGTCGTAGGTACAAAACTAACAAACATTGTAAAACTTAATACCTATTTGTTTGTTAAAATATTTCCCCAGAGGGTCGAGCCCCGACATTTTGTTTCAAACTAAATTGTGTTTCAATCTGTCCCGGTTCAGAAACTGCCGTATTGGGTTATTTATTGTACGTACACGAAAATACGTAGAAGCGCTTTGAAGCCCCGCTGACAACTGGGTTATATTAGAATAATAAAACACCTATCAAAGTTTGAATCTGTGATATACATATCTCTATCTGTGATATACATATAAGACTGAGTTACAGGAACAGTGACTGAGTGAGTGATAGGGATAAGACGAACGAGTGTCGAGTGGCACTATGTTAATGATGATAGATCAGACAGTACGAAGGCGATCAATATTAATCAATAAAGAAGTTGTCCGACCAAGGATCCAAAGAATGCGCACTACCAAAGAGTACGCTAGGCTTATAAAGAAAAAGAATTCGCAAGGCTTTTTAACAATAAGTATTGATTTGCACGCTTTAAATTTTTAATCGTCGGCAGTCTTGCGATTTCTTAGAACGGTATAGTGCTTGCTGGTACTCGACGTCAGTCGCAACTACCACTTAACTATGTGAGATGATTAATGTGCTCTTTGGTAGTAAGCACTCTTTGGTGGATTAGGTACCCTAACTTAGAAGTATATCCAGTATGCAGTTATTTGTCTTATGTGTGTTTTAATTAGCTCAAACATGAGTTTATGTTTTTTGACTAATCTCATATAGCCTTTAATATCCATCTTATGTAAGAAAATTAGGCGCGTCTTCTCACGGGTTAACGAAACATGAATATATTACAATAATTCATATTAAGTGAAAACGGCATTAGTCTGATAATGTCTGTTTTATTTTCCCGATATATCTTCCGTTTCCGTTGAACACACGAGAAGTTAATTTTGTGAAAAACATAATCTGTTAATAACTTAATTAAAATGAAAAAGAATATAATCATGGATATATAGATAGAGACTTGCTGTTAAATTTGTTAGAAAACAAAAGATATATTTGTCAAAAATTGTGAAGGCTGATAATATGATATACCCACCTAATTAAAATTAAGTCACTTATGTGATTTAAATATATTAGATGGTAATATAGTATACACGGCCGTGTGGTGACGGTAGAGTAGAATACAATTGTCACCACCCCAAATCTCTCCCGTAGGTGTCGTACAAGGCGACTAAGGATAAATTAGTGATGAGGCAGCAGCGTTCCTCTTATACCTACCACCTAGCAAAGTACTGCGACTTTTGTGCCTGATAAATGGCAATAGGCTCGCCTCCTATCACATGGGACCTAGCATAATTGGCGAAGCGTGGGTGCTATTTCACCTCTGCCTACCCCTTCGGGGATATAGGCGTGAATTATGTATGTATGTATGTAATATAGTATACAAACATATTCTTGCGACAGTAGTTACTATGACCTGAAGCGTCGGGTTATTTGATTTGATAATACATCTGAAAATTTACTATAAATGGCGTTTTACTCAGAACAAGATTGAAAGGACTAACGTATTTTATACCATCTGGTACAGTGACACAAGTTTGTGAATAGGGGCGGTTTCAATAGAAGCTACTTAGTGACAAGCCATTGGTAATGCACAAGGCGTGTTAGTAAATAAAGACAGTGCGACGGGAATTGATCACTACTGCGAAGGTGAAATAAAAACGGACACGGAAAAGGCTTTAGCATTTTTTGGCATAAATAATTTAGGTAAAATGCGGATTATGCTTATACTTTATAGGTCCATATCCATTTAGCAAGGAAGTAGTATATTAGTTGTTTTTATCTGTAACACTACGGTAAAAGAAAGACTTCGTTTTTGAATGATTTTTTTTAATTCTCCCTATATTTTAGGGAAGGCAAAGGGTCTAGCCCATACAGCCATGTCTTTAGTGTATATTTTATCTGTAGTCTTATGAAATAATGAGTGGGTGAAATGTATGAATGAAATGAATTTTACGTTAAAATATGGGTGTCACACATTTTAACGCATCCAGGGAGTGCTTGGCGCGAATTTGATGGTAACAGAGTTTATGACGGTGCCTCATGAGGTGTACAAAACCAATTTTTATAGTGGTCTTCACCACAACATCAAACACGTCACAAGACTTATTTTCAATGATTCTGCATAATTGCACATCAACACGGATGCTTGTGCATCAAAATATCACAACTTTCACTGCACAAAATCCACTCTGTAACAATTTTTGAATTAGCGAAAATAAATTTGACTGACACCACGGAACGCGCCAAACATTCCGTTTTTGAATGAGTTCCAAAAATATTTTGGTTCATGCCCATGGGGGAAGGCAAAGGGGAACTATTCGATACAGCCGAGTCTTGTCTTTGTTTTTTTTTTCTTATCTTTGAAAATCCAGGGATACTTGTAATATTAAATAAGTAAGCTCACACGGGACAGTTTTATTCAACACAGCACTCAAGGAAAACCTATCCGCTTGTAGTTAATATTCAGTCAGCTACATAGCATTAATAAAATATTTCGCGTGTCCACTTTATGTACCTACTATTTTCAATATGAGCTGAATAACCCTGTGTAGCTAAAGGTTTTTGTGTAACAAACTTTATTTTTCGCAGCAACTTTAAAAGCACTTATGTGGTTTCCAAGTTACAGCGGCGACAGCAAGATTTCCCTGCGCACCCCGAGTGAAATGGAGATACTAATCATGAATATGTAAACTTTACTTTAGGCGTGTAAAACCACGAAACAAAGAGACGACTCTAAGCCGGAACGGTTTTATGATATGAACTGGGAGACGAAACAACTCGAAACAATAACAATATCTCGTCGCGGGCACTTGTTTCTATATACATTGGGAGAGCATTAATTCACGCCGCGGCGTCAGTCCCGATTGCGATGTGCCACAATGGACGACGGAGCCAACCCCTAGGAACTAAATCGTGTCCTTTGTCCACACTAACGATACTTTTCACAGGATTAAGGTAAATATGCAGTGTGAACGGAAACCACGCAATATCTAAATTTTGTACTAGTTAGCAGAAATTTGTGAATTTAATGCTGAGTGATAGAGAACCTTAACATGTTTGAAGTAAATTTCAAAGTGGTTTGAGATAATTTGCCATTATGTGGTAGCCTGCCATGTTGTACTTTTTAAATTGTGTGTAACTGATAAGTTTTTTATTTATGAAAGTTTGTAACATACGATAAATATCGTTGAACAAATGGTGTTCATATTCAAACTAAAATATAAATAAGGGTGTGATGGATTCAGCATTATTATTATCATTACAAAACGCTGAGGTTCCCTTTGAGTTATTCTACGGTCGCTTGAAGTACCAACACGGAATATTAATAAGCGAGAACGACTTGAATTACCCGGGTAATTGACCATTCAGAATCAATCCCAAAATATTAACGCATTAAGTAGTTAGCAAGTTTGGAGTCGGAATAATAATGTGTTATGTTCATTAAAATATCGGGGCAACATTTAAGAAAGAAACTTGTACATAAGTTCTAGGTCACTCACTTTACTTACACCATATTACTTCTATAACATAAAAGAACCACAACCTAAAACTGCATAAAATTATGCAACAACGAAATTAAGTCTTAATATCGCCTGCAATGTCTTTTCTATGCTAAGTAAGCAAAAATTACAAATAAATTACATAAAGTTATCCCCAAAGGGATACATTAACTCTTACAAAAGAATCATTGCACTGTAAAAAAAATATTCGGAAAAACACCGATTTAAAACTCTCAAAAATTAACCGGAAGTTCCGATACCCAACGTATAATAACGCAAACACGACATACATAATTTATGCAAAATCCATTATTATCTGTAAGATTTGATTAGGTACATGTTTCAAGAAAATTTTGAAAAGAGCTGTGAGTTTTTAAATGACTATAAATAAATGAAATAAAAATCCCTCAAATAATAACTAAGTTCGTTAGCGTCCAGTCGCGTAGGTGCGGTGTTATAGAGTTGTGGGCACATTGTTCTGCGGTTTGCAACGCTGAACCTCTGAGGCTGCAGGTGAGCGAAACGAGGGTGTATGTAGGTCGCAGCGAGCGCTTCGGTAAACTTGTCGCGGCCACGAAAGGTCAGGTGTATGAGGGCGGGAAATGTCGATGAACAAGCTGCTACGGTTGCCGTATTCATAATGAGAAAAAAATGAAGATCTGAAACTAAGGTACTCTGTCCCCAGCCCCCTAGCCAAGTGGCCAAACTATTCGAACGGATAGAGAACAGAATGTATGAAACTGAAACCACTTGGCTAGGCCCTCTGTACTCTCTTCGAAGAACGTCAAGTACAATTTTCTTACAATCGCTTACTTACACTAGACAACTGAGTCATAATCGTTATTATCATCACCAATCTTTTAGAGTCCCCACTGCTGGGGCCTTTTCCTATGCTATGGACGGAAGAATATAGGAAGAATAGGTTATAACCCACCACGTTGTCACGGTGCGGATTTAAATTTTTAATTGAGTTTGCGCAATCGCAGGACAAGCTCAGTAAGTCACTGTGCTATTGAATATTCCTCTCTTGAGTCGTAATACATTACGAGAAATTCACCACTTCCAGTTCTTTAGTGAACCTTCACAAGTAATTATAAGAAATGGAAACACTTCTTCCAGTAACTCGACCTATAAGCTCCTAGTCCCCTAGCTGCGACGAAGATTTTCTAACTTCCGCTTTATTAAGTGGCAGGCAGCCGTCTTCTGTCAGTGGCAGCCGACATTTTTATTGGTACAGATTTTCCGATTTATTCTAATTCGATGGTAACGAATGCGATACCGCGGGCCGCTGATTAATGAACGCCCGTTAACTCAGTTGTCGATCGACCCGATTTTCATTAACATTCAAATAAAATAAACTGTGTTTCACTCGTTACTTGGGGAGTCGACACGCGAAAATTGGGCTTTTCCAGCTGTGCAAAAATGTTGATTCCCATTTTGTTAGGAATTTTTTTATGACGGATCAACATCGTAGTTTTCAGTGTAATCTTAAAAATTACAGTTTCAATATTACGACACGGCGAAGAACCTATGCTATCTTTTACAGTTATATTACTTAAGCTCATTTTCCCTTATTTGTTCCAAATCAAATGTTTATTCATATGTGGTATAATTTATGTACACTTATTAATCGTTTTTACATCGAAAACAGGGGAGAATATTTATGACGCCGCTTATGACATTAACGCTTATTTAACGAAAAATACAAAAAGGGAATAGTGTCTTTAGCGTATATCACTTGCATAAAATATTTCCAACATTAGTTAGAAGGATCTGCACCGTCACAATATTTTGAATATACATTTTTGTCTACTATCAGAAACATAGCATAACTAATGCATAATAATATGTGTTTAATGCAAAGTGTGCAAAGCTTACCTCATCATCATGACGAGCGAGAGCTCCTCTTGCAGTACGCTCTCCAAGTACATCATATCTAGGTCAGATACGATCGCTCCGTTGATCACCATTATCTCATCGCCTTTGATAATACCTGGCGCAGACAACAAATTGTTACTCGGATTTTTCATCCAGCCTAAGCAGGAAGCGAAAAGAAACAAAGGAAATTAAAAACAGACTGGAACAGGTACGCAAACCAATACCGTATTGATTACAACGGCAACGCTGCCGGATTAAGTGAAGCGACTCTTGCGTAAACACTTTTATTCTGCTGAAACCAATGCCATTAAAAGCTCTCTGCGAACGTACTAATTTTGAGTTTTGGCCCGGAATTGTTGAGTCCAGTAGTTCGGTGGATTTCCCAACTATCGGGCAACTTTCGCAGCTCGGTAAACATCTAATCATATTACGGGTGCAGTCAGAGGATTAGATGATTTCATTCGTCCAAGTTATGCGGCATGATCGGCCATTTAGAAATGAGCCTTGTAGTTAGGCAGCGCTGCAACTTGAACGCCTCGTAAAGCATTTCCGTGCATTAGTTAAGCTTACTGGTTTGCAAGAGCATTCTAAACTGAACTAAGTTGTAGCTGTCACTAGCACCTCAGTTAACCGTCTTCACGGTGGAATCTCGGGAAATTTAAATGTCAAGCGTTTAACACAGTACTAAGTACTTCACGATTAAGTACTTCGGCAATTAATTTGTTTTGAAGAAGATTAGGTTAGATTTTCTTAGAAATCTTATCAGCATTTATCATGATCCACAAAACCTATAAATAAACTCTTTGATGTAAATGTAAATAACGATATCATCTTTTTCAGGCTATTAGTGATAAATAGTCAAGCCAAAAAGGAGCCAAAATAAGCATTTAATCACTTTACAATCAACGAAGAAGTGGTTTAATTTAATTCTAAATGAAAATTATAACTACGATAAACATTTCAGAACGTTTTTAGCATCAATCCAGACATTTAGTTATACCTATTGTTAACAATAGGCTTGAAGAAACACGAACTAATTTGCAACTTTTCAATATAGGGACATGAAAATATTACTGACCGTTTTGCATAGCGACACTCTTGTCTTCGACGCGGCTGACGTAACAGCATAGTTCATCTTGACGCTCGGCGTTTTCTATCAATTCAGCCTCCACGCTGAAGCCCCACATTTGTTCTAGAGTATTCCTCTGAAGCTCAACTTGGTACAGAATCTTGGCACACACCTCCACCACTTCGTGAGTATGCAGCTAAACAAAAGATAAACAAGCAATTGGTACACAGCAAAAAAACATTGGAACCCAAATTGTCGAGTCCAAAATCAACATTAAAGTGGGACTTCGTTAAAGCAATTTAATTTTACCGGATGATAACGATTTTAATTCAACGCGATTCTATTTTGTACAACAACAGAAATGAAATGGTTAGCGCGCGACTCCGAAAGGCGTGGAAATTTTTGTTCCGAGAAATCTCATTAATTAACTCCTTTGAAGAAATCGTACTGGGAATTAAATGCAATTCAGTTTTTTGCTGGAGCACGCCGAGTTTTGCATAGTGCCTACGCTCGTTTGAATCGGCGACAGCGAGTAGTATAGTTGACTTTACTGTGGTTTTTGGTTTGTTATATTCTTACTACATATTCTAACTTGCCTTTATAATTATTTTAATATCTAATTTTAACTTTTATGTTACAAAAGACATTTTGAAATATTTATTTGAAATAATATTTCTAAGCTAAACTAACTATATATTTACAAAAACCTTTCTGATACCTGCTAAGCCCAGGATATAGATAACAAAATCGTGTACAATAAGACGAGCAAGCAAGCAATAAAAAAAAATGTTATGATAATTATTTATTATCTTTTTGCTCAAATGAACGTCTCGTTTTCAAATAAGCAGAGTGTTTTTTTAACATTAACCATTGTTATGTTAACAACATAATCACAATAAGGCTTTGTCGTAATACCAAATAAGGCTATTTTAATTCTAATGAAATTTGGGATGGCGAGAGTTTGTTATTATCACCTCACCCTTCTGCTCACCTTTATGTAAACTCAACTAATTATGAGTTCAATGGACCTGTTCCCCGTGTAAATAGGTGTAATCTTTTTTTAGATAGTACTTTTTGCGTGGCATTAGCTAACTAAATGTTGTTTATCCCTGACATTAAACTTTTTTAACCTTATTTCAACGAAGTACCTTCTAAAATTTCCGTTTTACATTTTACCAATAGACTCCAAGGAGACAATCATTTACAACGGGTGACATTTCGAGCGCAAAAAACAACGTAATGGAGTGTTTATTAGGATACGCGCTAATGATATTTATTTTTCTTTGGTAAAAATTTGTGAATCTAGACTTTTTAGCGTTCAATTTATAAGGTATATACGCATAACAGGTACATGATAACATATAAACAGGGTTTATTTAAATAAGGTCAAAATAAATACGTTAAGCATAGAAAAGTACAGCGTTTTTTTCCAATATTTATGCAACAAATAATATAAAATAGTAATGTAGGTATCAATGTTATAATCCAAAGTCACCGGTATTTATATACTAATTAATAAAATAACTAAATTTTCTGGCTAATAATAACACAAACACAATAAGCTATTAAAAACGTTCAGCAGAACACTATGTCAGTAGTTTATAATGCAGGAAATAAATTGTTATCTAATCAATGATTATGTTACATTTTATTATTTATTGTTATTATATATAAAACCGCTGCGAATACTGACATAAAGAAGCACTTTCGCGTAGCTACCTATATAGTGATAAAAGTTACTACCATATTAAAGGATTAATATCGGAATAAAATTTCCCACCAAATGTCGTTTCATTGCAAAAATCAGATCTAACGTCATATTCTTAGGGCACAGAATATTCTGAGTCATTGTGTTGTGAAGTGTGTACATATCTATACTACAGCCATTATAATGAGATAGAGAGTGTAAACAATTTCATATGCCCATTAAACGCATTTAAACATAAGAAAGATGTGTTATTTTGAAATACACCATCCAATTTAGAAAACCATAAAGATTAGCTACTTAGAAAAAAATAGGTTTACACATTAAATATTTTGTATTTTTTTATTAAAAAACATGTCAATATTACCTATATTTTGTCTCTCGCCGTTCGTCACCGAAACACGATATGATATTGCCATTTATCGCGTTGAACAGTCAACAATCATTGGATTTTAACACTTGAATAAGCCTGAGTTGAATAATTGAATAAGCCATTAGGGCTATATTTTAAGGATATACCTATTTATCGCTTTGAACTGTCAAAAATCCAATGATTTTTGTAAGTTCAACGCAATAAATGGCTATATCATATCGTGCTTTGCCAGCCGGGCTGGAGTGAACGTAGAATAAAGATATCCATCTACAGACGAAAAGAGCAGAGCCGCTGACAGAACTATTATCATTATAAAATGGTTTGTGTTTCCGTGAACGGCTTGATAATGCATTGTGACCGGGATTCGGTGACAGCGGTAGGCTATTGTGAATTATGGTCACGGATGGGTCCGGGCGCCGGGCGTACTCATTGAATGTTGTGACAGTTTGTCCACACGGTGCGAGGGCTACTGAAATTGATGATAGGGATTACAGCCGGGATCCTTGAGGGATAAAGTCCTGAAGTTAGGTGTGTTATACTTTTATATAACACTTTACCTCATAAAACGGACAAGGTCTCGTCGGTATCCCTTACACAATTCGTATTCGTATTGACTTATTAATATAAAACAATCTGAACTAATATTACCTATATCACTTTGGATCGGCGCTTTTTTAATAAATGAATCTTGTTCTCTCGTCTCGTTGCATTACGTGGCTAGGATATTATCAATAATAGTAACGCAATTTAAATCACATTTAATTTTATAGTGGTATAGATTAAAAATCTTAATTTGTAAGTATCAGAATTTGATTTATTCTTACAAAGATTTTTTGTGGTTAGAAAAAGTTCGATAAATTATGGTCTTGATACAGGAATCGAACCCGCGTCCACTGCAACTACCAAAATCTTTTTACTAATTTTTCTAACATTTATATAATGTTGAAATTAGAATCGAATAGTGGATTTATTTTTGAAAAATTACTTATAGAATAGAATTAAATTTTATTGCACATCGACACAAATATAAAACATTCAACTTTCAGAATAATAATTTTCTTTACAATGCACAATAGGCGGCCTTATCGCTAAGATCGATCTGTTCTTCTTCTTCTTCTATAGTCTTGATGCGGGAATCGAACCCGCGTCCGGGCAGATAATCAATTTTTTCTAACATTTATATAAATTAAAACAAAATAGTTCCTGTAGTACGTCATAGCATAAAATAGTGCTTTTTAGTATAATATTCTATCCAAATATCTAACTTTTTCGCGGTAGCAAATAACGAAGGGCGGATATAAGATAGGACCACGATTCAAATTCAGTCGCACCTCAGTCAAAGGGCATCAAATCACCGCATCAAATGCCGAGCCGAACGCAAACACAGCCAGCAAAAGAAAAATCAATAAAATTACCACGTCGAACAAAGTTCAACAACTCTTTCACAGAGTTATTTAATGCAATAAAATATTTCCTCGTGCTTCGCGCTATTTACATTCTGAGCTCATGATTATCCAAGCAACTCGAACATAACTTTTTGATAACCCCCGCTCAGTGAGAGTGTACAATTGGCGACGTCAGAGGAGCGCGCTGTCAGACCCTACTCACGCGAATCTCGGCCACAAAACATTTATATATATTTTTACATTGACTTCCTTCCGTGAACGTTTTAGGGGGTTTAATTAAAAAAAATAGCCCTACGGTTGGTCGGATGATATTCTAATTTTACACGCACCGCGGCGAAACGTGGGTACCTCTCCCGTGTTGCTGGATAAAATGCAAATTTTAGGTGTTTTTAAGAAATTGGTCCCCTGGGGCCCTCGCTCTGCAAGCCGGAGTCATTAACTTAATTACTCGTCTCGATTTCAGACAGATGACAATATCTTTGCGTTCTCTGTTGCTAAGAAATATATGTAACTTTACATATTTACTAATAGGTGTTTGTTAATTAATAATAAGTGGAGTGGTTTGTGATTGCGTAAACTGAGCAGTGTTCTTAAACGTCGGTCATAGAATGGATGACCAAAAATGTAACCTCGATTTCCTATGTGTTTTTCAAAAGGCATGCTATGCCCTTGGCTCATTGTCATAGACTATGTCTATACTATTTTATCCATAAGCGCTATCGCCTTATGTGTGGGACCTTAATAAGGGACCTTTTTATTTGATTGCAAAGAAATTCACTTAAATAATCCCCTCAAATTGCGCCTTGCTAAGATTTTCGTCAAGTTCGAGGGAAGCGCGCTCGATTGATCGGACACAGCCAGGCTGTGGATCGAAGTTGCGTGTGGCATGTCCATAATGGTCCACCATAACTGAAGCGAAGCAGCGACGATTTCTACAAAATGTTTTGTTCTTGTTATAAGCAACAGTATCTACGATATTTATCTTTAAGATTACGTGTGGTAGACATGTAATCTTAAACAGAAATATAATATTATACGAGAACGGAGCTTCCCTATTGTGTAAAAACTCGTTACGTAGAATAAACTTACCTAAGACGCTGTAAAATAAATATTTTTGTATCGTACACAACTACAGGAGTTGTACCGCGCGGAATTACTTTAGAGATAAGAGACTCGTGTGTTGGTTAATACTCTTACAAGAAGCCAAAGATATGTTGCTAACATTTAGTTTTCCTTGCTCTAAAGGTTCTTTAAATGTAAGGATGTTTTCTGGATAAGTACGACTCCTGAAATCCCATAACGTCTACAAATCGCTAAAGGCTGTTCTTATACGATATAAAAAAACAAAACAGCATATCAGCATACACAACGTAAAAAGCAACCTAACAATGCTTTAAAAACTATACCTTTTAGCACTGAGATAGAATATAATTGCCACACAGTAAACTGAATAATATTGTACAAATTCTCGAATTTAATCCTATCCGTCTCCGCCGTTAACGCCTTTTCTTATCCTTTTAGGTTCCTTATTTTCGGAGGAATGAAGTAAATGTACTGTTAATAATTGCAACATTTATTTTAAGGCATGAACACAATTAGCAGTCACTTTGATTTTTACAGAAGAAAAACAGGCCAGAAGAATTTTGAAAAGTAATGCAGGAATCGAACCCGCGTCCTACACAATACCGGGGGTTGCATATTTAGTAAGCCAAACAGTGGCCGTACCACGAAGTATTAGTGCGATCCAAACGCGGGTGACAAAAAGGGACGCCGCTCTACTCGGCTTGTAGCGTTGTCTCATTTTAACAATGGGAATTGAGTCGCGTTTAGAGTTGGTGGTAAGGCCCCAGGACGTTGATTAGCTTGCCATAATTTCTCTACCATTTCAATTTCACTTTGTAAACCAACGGGTACCGCTACGGGTAACGGGTAATCGCAATGTACAAATAAATTAATAACATCTACAGCAAGTATTTTTACAAATTCCTACATTCCCTATCCGCGTCAAGACTATAATTTTTAGAACTTTTTCTAACCAGAATATTCTTTGTACCGTGCATTCAGTTAAGCTTGGGTTTGCTTTTTTAAATTGTTATTTGAACATTACATAATATTTTAGGAAATCAGCTTGACTGTAGTGAACATTGCACGTGGATGGATAAAATAACAGTATTGTTAAAAAATACCATTTTGTAGTAACTTGATGAATGTGGTGTTGACTGTACCTAACCTATTGTTGTTGTAACCTGTTATAATTCGTCATAAAATATACTAATAAATCCAACGAGTTCTAGATGTTCTTTTAAGCCGGTATTTGGACAACTCCTTGAAATTCACGCAACAGCAATAATCTGTTTTTGTAAACTATTCACAGCCACCTGAGCATTCAAGATAAATGAGTCATCTATCAAATCGCGTCACGTAAATAGGTATTAACTAAGTTAACATTTGTTTAAGAATCTTGGAGTCAATGCGGTTTGTACGTCTCTGGAAAGCTCGCTAGAGTAAATCAGTATTTGCTGCGGGGAGACCTCGTGTTAGTAACTAGTAAATACGACGTTCATCTGTTTTACGCTTCGAAAGGCACACCAAGGCTATGCCCAGGACTTACAACACGAAAATTTTAAGTTAGTTACTATTTGCTAACCACAAGCTCCAAACAGATGCTTAGTTAAACAAGGTGTCGTAGAGTCAAATACGCCAACTGATCTTAATTACTTAATTTTAATTAATCTACTCTTGAGAGAAGTTCCGAAGAGATATCAAGTATCTACTATTTTTATGTAGTAAAAAAACATACGGTACCGATTGAGTAACCTCCTCTGGTTTTTAGTCGGTTAATAAAACAGAAAGGACTCGGATGCTAAAGCTTGCACACAAACGCACTGAGCTGTGATTGGAAAGTTGATCATTGGGAGAAGGCAAACTGCCTATAATAGATACTCTCGCGATCAAATCATTTTGAAAATTGATATGTTACCATCAGCTTCGTTGCCTGCTCCCTTGAGGAAAATTTGCAAATTTAAGACCCTATCTGACCTTGTGCAAATGGTAATAATTTCACACAAAAGCAGGCCCACTTTATGAAGGCTGTGTGCCCACTCTGACCCGCCTTCCTCAATTTGTGCCGTTTAGGATTTTTATTGGTATTTATAGATGTGATGTAATTAAGACGTTTTTCCTAATTTTAATTTAATCGTTCTAGTATGTCTCTCGACCCACAGTTTTTGTATCCAAATAAGCAAAATAGTAATTTTAATGATAGCAATAATTAGTAAGTTGAATGTTAATTATCTAATGGGATATACGATATAGGTTAACTCTTTTTAAGCGTATAGAAAGTGCAATATCGTAATCTCTATAATCTGTCTAAAATTCCTAAGTAAGTTACTGAATAAAACCAAACAGACAATATACCCATAACAATGTAACCTTAGTTGAGATAACATTTTTTGGCGTATGAAGGCAGTTTAGATATCATCTAATTTAAAAACCGTATGCTATGTAATCTATCGTATGCTATGGAAGTCCAGTTACCTTTTAAAATAAGAGCTGTGAATTCAATATGAATGTTATATATCAAGTAGTTGCACGGTAGGCGCATACTCACATAAGTCTCGATGAGATCGCTGCGGTGTGGCACGAAGTAGTTGTGGTCTTCCATGTCGCGTCGCTTCTTGACGCGCACGAAGTGCTCGAGCGCGTTAAGCGAGCGGCGCGCACAGGCCCCTGCTAGGAACTCTTCCACGGTCATCCCTTCGCGAACGCCCACCGTAGCCGTGGTGCCTTCCGGTAGGGACACACGCACCGCCGCCTCGCCATCGTCCCGGGACATCTGTGCATACATACATACACTTAGAAACCACGCCTGTTTATTGACGCCTCTAAATATGTGGTAACAGGGAAACCGAGATTTTCTTCGGCGTGGAGTCCTTTATTACATACATACATAAATCACGCCTATATCCGCGAAGGGGTAGGCAGAAGCGAACTAGCACCCACGGTTCGCCAACTATGTCAAGTCCCAAGTAATAGATGGCGAGCCTATTGCCATTTAATGGGCAAAAAAGTCACAGTACATTGCTAGGAATAAGAGGAACGCTGCTGCCCATTCCTCATCACTGATTTATCCTTAGTCGCCTTGTACGACACCCACGGGAGAGATTTGGGGAGGTGACAATTGTATTCTACTCTGCCGTCACAACACGGCTTTATTAAATTAGTCCTTTATTAAACGGGCAAAAATCTCGTCTTGAGAGTAGTCCGTCTTTTCGCGCAGTTTAAAACCAACTTATCTCCTATAAATAGGTACAATGTGGTGGTGGTGACCCTATTGCCTATTGGGCACGTCGTAAATCGAATATTTCGTTCCTCTTTTACCACTTGGTATCAGAGGAACGCTGCTGTCCATTTCTCATCGCTGTCTTACTTAACCCTTAGGCGCCTTGTACGGCACCCGAGGGAGAGATTAGGGGTTGTGGCTATTTTATCGTCAGCTTTGATCAAGCAGTATTAACATTACCATTTTTAAATTATTTTGGTATTCATTCCTCAGAGTATTGAAGTCCATATTTATTTAATGTTACTTGTTAACGAAAGTCAAATTAAGTTAATTATATCAAAAGATCTTGAAAAACATACGTGTCTGCCCAATCTTGTATTTGCAATATATATATTTACTGACAATATTATTAATGATGTGGAAATAACAATCATGCTATATTAACATTCTGCCATGCTATCCTATAAGAAACAAACTCATCTCATTTCGAATCTCACTTTCACCTCATCTTAGATCTCACTTTAAATTATTATGTTATTCTGAATTTGAAATCTAAGATCCGTCCGATTCGTAGAAAACTGTAAATTACTGGCTGTAAGTGTTAGCGCAAAATTACGCTAATCAAGGGATCAAAATACTCATTTGAATGGGACCGTCCCTTTGAGCGGAATGGGGACCCTAAAGTTCTTATCGTACAGATGACAAGTCAGCAATTAGGTTTTAGTCGCCAATCTTTTATCACAGGATTTAAATTAGCCTTGATTGGATTACTTAGGAGAGACATGGGTGGGACGATTAATTGTTAAAAGACCACAAACCAAAACTATAGATTACAACTATTAGGTATTAACATAATTACTACTTCTGCATTATTCCATAATAAAATATTGCTACGGAATTAATAAAAATATCAGTATTAATTTTTCTCATCTTCTGCTACAGAAATACCCTGAAAACCTTCACCCCTATTCAGTTGCTAAATTCAGTTATTCTGTAGATAAACAACGTAATAATATAATTCAAGGAATCGCATAAATCTTGGAATTTCCATTACATATTACACGAATGGCGTGAACATATAGTAGGCGATAAATTATATTTTCCATAACATTTAAGACACTATTTAAGGTTATTGAATATTGATGCATACATAAAACTTAATTGCTTTTAATATTATATTACCTAATATAAATTGTGATCGATATTTTAGAACCATGCCATTCAATTGTAAAAAAAACAATATCGATAATTATAATAAAATATCTTACTTTAAAGCAATGTTATTCAGTCGGGCCACAAGTAGCTACTACGATAAAAAGTGTACAAGATTAAAGTTATTATTTTTCATTTATGTTACTCAACAGATTATGAAATTACTACTTTCTAGAGACAGTAAAACCTTGCAGTATTCTAAGCGAGATTTAAATATTTAGTTGCTAGCTATATTATTATATTTCCTAAAAGAAAAATTAGATTGGAAAGGTCTGAAATTTTTGTTCAGTGACGGTGCTGAGAACTTTCTAATCTAACATTCTTTAACACATTAAACAAATACTTTAACGTGAAATTTAATAAAATCCATTTAACGGCCCACCCAAAACAAAACATGAAATAAAATATTCATACAATATAGCACACAAAAGCCTTGAAAAATTTTAGTTTCTTAAAACAATAGGTATATGAAAAGAAAAATGCTAAAAAATAAGTAGTGAAGGCTATATCAATTCCAACTGTCTATATTTTATTTAAAATTATAGAAAAAATAATAATATAATTTAAAATAAAAATCAATATATGCATGTATGCCATATACCGATAAAGGCTAAGTTAATTTATTCACCAAGCGTAATATGTGATTTCCTTCTATAAGAAGGCATTTAAGGAGTAACAGGAACGACGTGAGAAACACTTGGAAAGTGTAAAGATTTACGGGGTACGTGACCTTAGAACGGCTCAACATCCCCAGGGAATAGATACTTTATTAGATTACTTCCTTAGAATTCTCATTTTCTCTACGAAGCTGTGCCGGTCGGTATCCTTTTTTGTAGAGGTTGAGAAAATAGCATTTCTCAGGTAGGCAAAGTATATTAAAATAACACGAGAGGCGATACAATTATTATTATATCCTTTGTTTTGTATAAAGGTTCGAGCTGAGCTCCACAAAGGCGACCGTATATTGATTCCACTCCACCGTATGTCCAATAAAATAGCATTGATAAAATTGACGCATCCGACGAAGGTACAACGATGGCTTAGTTCCAGGCAAGTGTTCAATTTATTCGTTTCCTTTGTCGGGGTGAGATAGTTAATAATAATACCACAGGGAGTATTCGTATTCCCAGCTAGACCGTTTCTTTCGTAGTTCGACGCTGCTTTCGGGTCCCAATTATTTTCCTGGCGTAATTCAAACCATGGAAATGCGAGTTTCAGGAAATAACCTTATGTAGCTTCACAGAAACCGTGAAGTTGGATGAAATTCTAAATTGAAGTAACTTCAAGAGTGTTCCACCTTGAGACATCAAACCAACCATCCGCTACCTTAATCAGATGATTTGAATAGCAAAAACTTTGTACAGGTTTCTTTATTTCGTCAGATTAAAGTCAGATCTAGAAAGGTTTTCTGTATTCCGATCTTTAATAAATAAAGGTAGGTACGTAATTTAAAGCTTGAACTTTACGTTAAGTAATTACGCTTCAGAAAGTTGTATGAGATAACTTTGTTTCAATTAAATTGTTATATTTTTACTTAACTTCCAATTAACAAAGTTTACCGTTGAAAACGATACTAAATTTTACTGACTACTTTGTGCACCGGTTTGTAAGGGAAATGTACCTTAAATTGTGTCACTTGTTAAATTGGATCGAAATTTAATTTGTCGAGCGAGATGCAATTTTATTACATTTATAGGAAAAGAGAAGTATCGATTTGCGCATTTGAGCAACAAAATGCTCTCACCGTGTGCCGTGTGGTGACGGTAGAGCAGAAAACAATTGGCACCACCCCGAATCGCACCCGCGGGTGTCGTAAAAGGCTGATAAGGGATAAGAGCAATATATACGATTTACGTACTTGATAGATGACAATAGGCTCGCCAACTATTATATGACAAAAAAAAATTAGCGAAACGTGCTGTTTCATAATCTGTTGAGGAATATCCACGTTTCGCTAATTATGTTTGGTTATTTTATTATTCACCTCTGCCTACCCCTTCGGGGATATAGGCATGATTTATGTATGTATGTAAGTTCTACTTATAGCTGAAAATTGTTACCATCCCAAATATACTTTAAGAAATATTGTATATTTTGGTGGAACAAAATCGTATTATATAGGCAATTCCGTTGTGTTGACTACTAAATATATTTAGAATTAAGCTGCTAAGAGACAAATTCACTTTACGTGAGGTGTTTTCAAGCTGTCATTTGTTGTTTCATTTTGTCAAAACACAAGCAACTTATAAGTATATTTAGTTAATCGAATTGAATACGAGCGTCATGTTTCGTATTTCTATGTGAATGGGCGAGAGAGCCTCTGCTCAAACAGACAGGCAACGCGCCGCCAGTCAGAACAGAGCCTACTTTTGTTTAGATGCATAATTTAACATAATGTTTAGGTATTGCTTTTAGTTTTGTAACAGCTCGGGTTCAGCAACGATTTATTCAAATCAAACAAAAACAACAAACGGAATGAAAAATCTGAACATAATTTTCAACAAGACATGACTCTCTCCGATCATCGGTCTCTCGAAAGTGACGAAAGGTTCATCCTTTCCATCACTTTTTTGCATACTCATTCATCGCTAGCACCTTTACGGTTTAATCAAACCCTCCCTTCAAAGTCATACACTCCTCATGCATACACTCCGTATGACTTTATGACGTCTGACCGATGTGAATGGAAGAGGAAACATAATATTGCACAGACCCCAGATAATCAAAGCAGGAAGATGAGAATGAGAATTAGCATCTGAGAAATAAAAGTACGTACACACATTACGCCTATTTACCTTCCACGGAGGGGCAGGCAGAGGTGAATTAACGCTCATGTTTTGCCAATTATTCCATGAATAGGAGGGGAGGCTATATATAATAGTGCTTATATTATACAATACTGCTGACCGTATAAATCACAACGCAGAACACCTGAATACTTTCAGACAAATTCAGTTTTATCTCTGTATCGGATTTAGCAAGCTTAATAGTAAAAATAGGAGAAAAGTTCACATTCCAAAGTGAAATGAATAGAAAGAAAGCTATAGAAATATTTTCACGAACATTTCCAACTGGTCCTGCGAGACTCGTATCAGTAGCATATTTTTACACAGTGTATTTTACTTGCATATTTGTACTATTCTAAAGTGAACAAAAATAACATAAGAGAACTGAAATATCTCAAAGGAGAGTAAATACCGGATCATGACGTATTTTAAGTAAAAAATATGATTATTAACGTTTGGAATTTTTGAATTCTGTACATTTGTGGAACATAATTCCGAAATCCGGGTTGGATTTCACAGTTCGTTTCCGATGGGAATATTCAGAGCTGCTTTTGATATTAAGGATTGAGTCTCCCTTTCGCAATCATAATCTCTGGATATTTAGAAATAAATTAAGCACTTATGTTTTTTTTTCATATTACATGAAATACAGCGTTTGAGGGATTAAAAGACGATTCTCAAATTTGCAAGACTGTGGGTAATCCAATATGTAATGATGATTATAATTTAGACCTATAATTTGTTTGTTATTTTTCTCTTAAATAATATATGGTAATGTAATGTTATTGCAACGTAAAAGGGTCAGAAATTTTTCGAACCATTCTAATTTAAGCGAACAAATTTTGGAAAGCGTTTTATTCAACACGTTTTGCATTGAAGAGATTGTGTGCTATGTCAACTTACTTGCAGATCGTGACCTCGCAGCGCTACCCAAATCAGATTGAATGGGCGGCAACTGGACGTGACGCGAGTCCTCAATCACGAATTGTTTACACCAATTTGGGTTCCATGCAAGGAGATCGCTTATCTTACATCAAAGCTCCGACAGACTCATTTAGATAAGTGCTAATGAACGCTTCCAGAACAAATTCCGAAACTACTGATCAATACTTAATATACCTACACCTACCTGAAGCCCCCTAGCAATTGATGAAGAGCGAACCGAATTTAAAGTAAGGGTTTGGAACTCATTAATCTTTATATTAAATTAATAGAATTCAAAGCGAGTTCGTGAACAGAGACAAACAAAAGGCCCTTGAATAATTATTGTCACTGCTATACCGTTCAGCTCCAAGGATGTTCTTGCGCTGCGACCTTTGGAAGATAAGTCGAGTTGTATTTTTTACATGCCATTAATTTAAGTAAAATCAGAGTGAAACTTTTTAAAGTTCTAAGATAAATTTTATTCTCAGAATATGTTATTCGTTACTTATTGACAAAATCGATGCCGTCGTGGTCAGGGGATGGGAATGGAGCTTTTATCAGTAATTTTAGGACAAAACTGCATAAAAAAAAAACATAAAACTCAACTTTGGTCGCGGAAAGCCCTGGCTCCCTACAATATTGCCCATTCTCTTTTCAAATTAACCAACCTTGGTAAAACAGCCTAATGAAAGCAACTTTTCTTGTTAATCTCTTGAGCAATCTGATTGGCGGCCAGATAGTTGAAAATGTTTGGCAATTCATCACAATATTTTTAGGAAGATTCCATCATTTGTCTTTAATTGCCAAACATTTGACAGGAAAGTTCATTATTACTTATAGGTTATACTGTAGACTTTTCTAACATAGTAATAACTATTAACTGATTTAACTATCTATTTTAACTTGTTTGTCTAATAGTAACTTTCTATATGTATATAATAGATCACGATTATTTATAATATCCGAAGGGGTAGGCGAAAGTAAATTAACACCCATGTTTCGGCAATTTTAGTAGGCCCATGTAAAAGAGGACTAACTGTAAAAGAGGCCATATATTGAGAACGTAAATCACAGTATATTACCAGGTAGTTTAAAGGAACGCTACTGTCCATTACTCATTGGTGTCTAAACCCTTAGTAGCCTTGTACGACACTCGCGGGGGAGATTGGGAATTGTATCATGCTCCTCCGTCACCAGACGGCTTAACTTTTTATAATTATTAAAAAGAACAAGGCGGGAATTCATATATTGCGGCTTTTCTTTAAGGAAAAACAGAAACAAAAATACCATAACCTCAAAATTTAGCTACTAAATACTTAAGAAGGATATAATAATATTAATAATAATAATAAATATTTTTACACTCACACCTATCATCTAGCCCAAAGCAAGTAGCCTAAGCACTTGTGTTATGGATACTAAGATGACGGACATATTTTTAATATAATTATGTATATAAATGTTGAAAATATACTACATAAACATATACACAACCATGACTCGGAAACAAACAAAGTTTGCCCCTACCAGGATTCGGGACCTCTTGGCCAATATCCAGCAATCTGAGCATACGACCAAGCCGGCATCAGTGGTGGTTTTAACTCTAATTGAAAGTGTTACAATGGGGACAGAAATGAAATATAATCAATAAATCGATAAGCTTATGGATCTCGATGGCGTAGTTGCTAGCATGCTAGCATAATCAGCATGGAGCTGCGAAAATTAAGCAATATTCGCTAAGGCCGTTAAATAATTATCATCATAACTAGCCCTTTAATGTCCTTACTGCTGGGCAACATGCCTTCCCTATGGATGGATAAATTTAGGGAGAATAAGCCATAACCTACCACGGTGGCCCAGTGCAGATTGGTTGGTACAGATACAGCCAGAAGTTAACGTGGCTTCGTTACGATAGTATTTCATTATTCAATGTGTAGCATAAGGCGACAAGTTTCC
Organism: Cataclysta lemnata; assembly: GCA_963931975.1. Lineage (NCBI taxonomy): Eukaryota > Metazoa > Arthropoda > Insecta > Lepidoptera > Crambidae > Cataclysta > Cataclysta lemnata. The sequence goes on from OZ008343.1 coordinate 8,555,594, forward strand.
ATCAATCTATTAAATGACATATAACATTAGACATGTTTGAAATAGTTGGCCCCATAGCAGTAATTAGGACGAAGCTATTCAGAGGCAATTACAAGTTGTCGCGCGTCAGGCCACCTCCAACGTGAAACAATTAATCCAAATCGGCTTATCTAGCACACGTGTAGTGTCTACATTCCAAATTCATTGTACATTGAAAAAAAAAAACACTGACATTAATTATTTGTAATGTGGCCAATAAGTTAATTACTATAGATAGAAATATATAAATAAATAAACTATCATCATCATCATCACCAGCCATTTAATGTCTTCCCTATGGATGGAAGAATATAGGGAGATTGGGCTATAACTTACCACGCTGGCCCAGTGTGGGTTGGTGGGTATCAACGACTGCAGATTTAGCCGGGACCACCAGCTTAACGTGCCTTCCGAAACACGGAGGAACTCGAGATCATAAATTTTTGGTCACCCATCCAATGACCGGCCTAGCGAATATTGCTTTGTTTACGCAATCGCAGGCCAAGCGCGCTATGCCACTGCGCTAGAGAGCTCCTCAAAAAATAAACTAACTGGCGTGTATTTAATTAGACGTGTACATTCTTATATTAATGCGATTCTAGTATATACATTGCATCATCATTGCGCATTAAGGTATGGTATCATTGCACATTATGGTATGGTAGGTACTCTTTCTCACACGAAGGCTGGCTTAAGAAACGAAACAAAAAAAAAACAAAAGATGTCTACGAAGCATAACCCGCAAGTTGATTGTCTTCTAAAGAAAGGAACCATTTTTATTATTTCTTACAACGATGTTCATTCAGCATCAAAGTAAGATTTTAGAGAGCTCTTACTGGACTGAATTTATATTGTTTGTTTATATTATACTTAACAGGACTACTGTTAATACGTACATAATATTTATAATGATATTCATATATTTTTTAACTATACATGAACATTCGAAAAATTTATGAAACTCGACGAGAGTGCGTACCTATATATTTTACACAATAATAATTTAATTATGCCCATGTTCTGAGATAAATATTTACATAAAATAAAATATGGCCTTAATCAATTAAATATAATATGATTAAATTCTATAAAGCGTATATTAGATGAGCAATGTTGACTGTAGCAACAATCGCTTTTATAATCAATTTCAACTTCCAAGCCGACCGCATTGACTGCAATTTGCATGTCAAATACGACAAAAATCGGATCGTTCAGTCATTACATTGGAAAAGGCCATTAAAAGCGATTACGAGTGCTGCGCAGAATTGCCACTGCTTTGGAAGAATTAGTATTCAATGTGATTGACAGTCGAGAAATGAGTAAAATTTCCGATGGTTCATTTTTATAGGTACACCCCGCGTTAAAGACGGCTGATTTGATATTATTGGCCGTACGGAGTAGAAAACAGTCATAACCGCTCCTATCACGCTCGGCACGCTTAAAGGCTTGATAATGTAACCGAGAATAGATTCCCTGAAGCACCATTAAGCGATTTAGTTATCCAGTGGACAGCAATAGGCTCACCCCATATTACATACTTTGACATTATACAACATTAGCTAGCACCGCGTCAGTGTCGACGTGCACTGTCCTAAACTAATACATACTTTTCACGATCTTCTTGGCAGAACTTGATTATTCCAGAACTACATAACAGGTACCCTGTATGTTAAGAGGATTGTGAAGCTGTAAATTTTAGTACAAAAAGCGATAACATTTTCCATCCCATAAACATAGTCCAATTTTAATAATTTTTGGATATGTTGTAAATATAATTTAAAACTAGAATCGTACGTTTTTATATTTACGAAATATTGCTTACGATAAAAGTTGTTTGCACACGGGTCGGCAGTGCGAAATATCTTTATTTTTGACATTAAACCTTCCTGGAGTCTAAAAATAGGAATAAAAAAAAATACAAACTTCGATTACGATGTATTGAATCAAAACAGAATTCATTTCATTTTAAAAGTTTTTAGGGGAGTGAAAACGTTATCGCTCGAGACAAGTATTCAAAAAAGAAATGTAGGCAAATGTAGGGATTACTCACGCCGCGTATCGGCACTTCACAATCTTCTTAAAAGAAAATTGCATTGCAATTATAGGGCGATGATGAACTCCAATTCTCCTGCAACTGCCTTTCACTGCCTCCGTAGTCCAGTGGTTCGCCCACCGGAATTAAGATCCAGAGGACCCGGGTTCGATCCAAATTTGTACTCGGTTTGCAAATTACCACCATCTTATCAAAATCTATTAAAAAAGGGCCAGGTCAAGAGTACCCGAAACCGACGGGCATGCATGAAGAGATTGATGAGATTGGATGAAGCGAAAGAAGTATGTAAGGATCGTAGCAAGTGGAAAGAAGTGATCTCTGCCTACCCCTGTGGGAGAAAGGCGTGACATATGTATGTATGTTATCAAAATCTGTCGCCATAATAATAACGTTAACAGCATTATCGTGTTCCGACAATTGTGATAAGATAGCTAGCCCGTCTGTGGTTGAGGGTTCCGGGTGAAGCTCGATTCCATCTTCGGCCCTTATCGTCAGTTACCGTCAGGTGAGATGAAGGGCAAGAGCTTCCCAGTCTAACATAAAAAAAATATTAAAAAATATCCGTTCGTAAACTACCAGGACGCCTTGTTCTGAGCAGAATGGGCAAGAAATCGGCAAGTTTTGTTTTGATATACACTATATTCACGTGCGATTATAGGGCGACGTTGAATTCCAATTCTCCTGCAACTCAGTTACCTGCATAGACCTCCTGCTCGAGCCGGAGTTGGATCGCGAGAGGTTGGGCGCTCGTCGCTTGGTAGCCCCGCGACCCGCCAGCAGGTTATTCAGGAGCGAGGGCGAACGCGCGCAGATGAAAGCGTGGAACGACGACACAGTGAACACGCCCAGCTTGTTCAGAGTGCTCTTCGTGCCTCGGGATACGTGTGTCAGCAGTGACTGCGACAAGCAAAAAATTGTAAATAATTGTAGTATAATAATTATACAAAGGGCGGTAAAACAAAGAATGTCTCAGATTACAAGTATTTGACATATATGCGATCTGAGGTATTCTTTTTTACCGCCAGAGTGAAAAATATTTATTATTTTATATCCGCCCGCTAAGCGTACGGAAAATTCCACTTCCTGGTCAGGGGGTGACATAAAATAATAAATATTTTTCACACTCACCTATTCCATTAGCACTTGTGTTATGAAAACTAGATGACGGACAAATTTTAATATACATATTAATTATATATCTATAAATATTTGTAATATACTACCTACTTAAACAAACATGACTCGAAAGCAAATATATGTGTTCATCGCAAAATTTTACCCCTGCCTGGGTTTGATCTCGGTACCTTTGGAAACTGACCATTCGACCAAACCGGCGGCTTAAATTCATAGCCGACGGTTTGGTCAATGTGTAGAACGAAGAAGTTGAAAAATAATTGGTTTTAGTATTTATTTTTAAAGTAAAATACACTTCGTATTCTCTTTAACTAATTATCCTTCTCCTTTTTGCTCCTGTACTTTTGCGTTTTGAAGTGCCTGTGATAATTGGTGCTTGCTTGCTCTTTTTATAAAATAAGTCCTATGTTGTGTTTCTAAAAATAAGTCGTTGGTACTGGGAAGACAAAGGCGGATATTTATAGAACAATTGCTAATAAATTTTAATAGAAGAAGATTTATCGGACAAGCCGTCTGCCAACTCGGTTATCATTCAAGTATCCATTTCTCTTGGGGTCGTTTGCGCCCCCTTAATACTATGTATGTATATCTATGCACCCCCTTGATACTATGTATATCTATGCCAATATTGTTTTGCAGGCTTCAATGCGTCACAATAGATACAGATTTCATAATACGATCCAAAAATAACACCAAAGGTGGAAGGATATTGATATATCCGTTAATCAAACCTATTTCGGGCAAAATCACTGACAAAATTTTATTATACGTGTATTGGAAAGTCATTTATGACGTGTCCTGACATGGGTCGTAACAGATTTAGCGCCGCGCCCGGTCAGCGGAGCTGTCAATTTAATGACGGTGTCGCGACTTTTCTTTCTCTGGGAAAATTTTTAGCATTGAATACCTGCCTACCTACCCGCTCCTGTCTTATTATCCCTTACGATCACGACTTTTCACAAAATGGCGTACGCAAATGGCAAGTGCGCTCTCAGCATTAACGCGATTTTGTGAAAACTTTCGATCATTAATGTGACCGAGCGCCACGATTCTATTTTGTTTCAAGAGTTCTCACAATAATGAGTCTTTTTGATTTTGTTTTGGAATATGAACTTCGAATTACAAAAAACTATACACCCTAAAAAACACACTTGAAAACATTGTGTTTTTCATATTAATTTAAGACATTAACTGCCGCACTCAGAGACGTCAATTAACTTTAATGAGTATTTAATGTCAACATTTTTCATTCAAATCTAGACCATAAACCTGGCAAGAATAGCGACTAGGTTTGAATTGTCATTTTTTGACGTTAAGTACTCATTATCGTTATTTGACGTCTCTGAGTGCGGCAGTATGACTTGCTTTTGCCAGAAAACTATACTTCTTTAACCGATCTTCATACAGGTGAGCATGAAATATCAGTGACGGTGTAAACAACAGTATTTCTTCACAACCATGATAAAAGATGTATTTTTACACGCTTTTTAATTTGTGATTGAATTTATTATTAAATGGATTTAAACATCAATATTTGCCGATTATGATCGTGTGAACAGATAGGACGCATGTTAATACATTTTGTAGTTATTTTTTTGTTTAATTATTTTTTAATCTCTTTATAATGTAACAAATGTATGTCTAATTATTCAATAAGAAAACTATAACATAATAAAGTTACAATACTACAGCGAGTGAACCAATATTTGTGATTTATTAAGATAAAATTCAATTATCAATACTTCATTTGTCATGTGTAGCACGGCTGAAACGTCGGGTATTGACACGTAGTCTTGTGACCCTAAAATTCGCTAATCTTCTTCAAATGAAAAACTACCATGAAAAGCTGATTTATTTTTATATTTTATACAATTAATAATTTATTTTTCTTTGGTAGTGGTAGATTGCAGGTCTTAAATTGATATAATTATTGGTCAGCCCAATCAGCCCTTATTCTAAGTTTAGCATCGGCTGCCATTCTAAAGCTATTTTTCGCAGTAACTGATTACGTTTGCTTATTAGTCACTTTCAATTATGTACCAAAATCCTTTTACCAATAAGCCCCAAGCCAAATAGGACAGTGTAAAATAACCATTTGTCAATAATATCTACTCTGTTTTATATACGAGGTCGAAACAAAGTTTAGGAACGGTTGATGGTAATCTAATAGAACTGAATACTATTAAATGGCTCTCTTTTTAGATGCTCTGTATTATTTGGGCATGGCTGAGCATATCCTTTTATACGAACAAAGAAAGTTTTCAAGGTGTGAAAAGTAGTTATTTTAATGTTGTAACTTATGGACGTTTACCGGGCTCGGGTAAGATTTTCAATAGCCAAATAGAATTACTGGGGGCCTAGCCAAGTGGTCGATCTATTTGAATGAATAGAAAACAAGTGACAGCTTCTTTGACACAACGGTCGCTAGTTTTATGTGTAATAAGCCAGTTTCATACATTTCAACAGCCAACCAGGCAAAAATCTTACAAATTATCGACATGTTAGTAAGTTCGTTAGGTTTAGTTAGTATAATTTATTGTGAACCAACGAACAGTAATTTGTGCTATTATTGAATTAGTAAAGAAGCTAGGCTGTTGATTGAACATCTAATTAAGCTAGTTGGCTGCGACATAATATATGACAATATAATAATTCTTATGTATATTAAACGTTTGTCAGTCATCTGTATACTAGATGATAACACAGGTGCTTATACTAATTTCTTTGGGCTAGATGATAGGTGTGAGCGTAAGAAATATTTAGTATGATTAAAACTCACCTTCGGATTGGGAAGCTCCCCACTTTGCAGGCTGGCCATGTAGCAGCGTAGACGGAATTGCTCGCAATGTAATCTCTCAAGGTTCTCTTCCCATTGTAGCATCTGTACAGCAAGTTGAGCTCGGGTCTCTGGATCAGACACGACGGATTGTTGCAGATCCGCCATGTGTTTCAACTTGTGATCCTGTTTGAAAATCAATTAACTTAATTATAAAACTAACACCTAACCATAATTTAAGTCTAACCTTTAATTATGAATGAATTATCGGTTTTTTAATTTACTTTCCGAAATTGAGGTTAACGTCATCATTTTCACCAGCCCTTTAATTTCCCCAATGCTAGGGCACAAGCCTATGTTATTTACTTTGGGCAAGATGATAGACGAGTAAAACCAAAAATTATATTATTTTTTCGCCTAACCAATAAATTAAATAATTATGTCATATTTAAAACAATAAAGGCATTTATTAGATGACATCTGATATTGATTGGGAAATTGTATTATTTTGAATTAGATCGTCACAATTTAGGCAGCGGATTAAAAAAAAAACATTTTGAACGAAGGATTTCGGTTCAGGCCGTTTGGATTGTGTTCCCTTCAAAAGCGATCTATAAAGCAGCCGATACAAAAATGTCCGCTGTAAAAATATAGGCACATTTATAAAGCCTTTCATGAGCGAACAAAAAGAAGGAATGTTTAATTTGAAACATTTGCAACTTTCAGTCGGGGGCGTGATTAGGCCGCGTCACGCTACATGCGTAGACTTGTTTTGAATACACCCTCACTCCAACCCGTTTCGAGAATCATGTGCGCTATGAATATTAATAAGCGCACCCTCACCTGCCTGTGATAACTATCGCGTGCGATAGAATTCGTTTCTAACTACGTACCGTACTCCATAGGCCTACATCAGCCTTGGTAGTAGGAGAGACCTAATGGGGTACAGGGGGTCATTTGGTCACGATAAGCTTTGTATTGTATTGTTCAAAAACAAACAATGGACGAGCTATAATTTATAACTTCTGTGCCGCCTTATTTCCATAAGGCACACAGTGCAAATATTTAGGAACTTCTTGTAAACCAGGAACGCTGCTGCCAAATAATATTATTACGCTTAGTCACCTTGTACGACACCTAAGAGAGAGGTAGTGGTGGTAATAAATGTAATAATTATGTTTAGTAGATAAATAATAAAAAGTGACAAATAATTGTTATACAGTTTAATTTGACTAACGAGGCAGTGGCAAAAGTTGACACCATAATTTGGAATCTGTCGATTTGTAATTAAGTTAAGTGCTTGAGATTAAGTAGAGCTCACCAACACCGAAAGAAGAAATTATTAATTAATTGTCAGCTTATGACATTTTGGGATTAGCCTCAATAAGGCTAATCCCAAAATATATAATCCCGTAAATGTACACATTCGTAAAACATTTACGGTACAATTTTTTAAGACTATTTAAATTGATAAATTATTCCTCAACAAAAGAGTGGTTTGTTGTGTCATTAGTGTTGTGCTCGTGCAAATATAAGAGAACATTACAATTTTTATCATCTTAATAACATTAACCGCAACATGTACTCCGTTCCGAACATTATAAAATATTCTGCGGTGAGGAGCATTTAAAACAAAAAGGGAATATTTCCTCAGAGTTTTCCCTCCACTGTACAAATTTCGTTTCTTTGATGCCCCGCGCAGAAACAGAGTGATATACGTGGCGAGATTCTCTATTTACATCGGAAAGCTAATGGTAAACACAATTGACGAAGCATATATTCGTTGCGGTAAATATGTAGTATTCAGTGGTGCGGCTACAAAGGCTTTGATGCGTGCTGTGGTCGCCCGGTGCGGGTCAGGAATTGGTCCGATTTACACGAGATATAACGGACGCACGCTCAGACAGAATGTTGTACAGATTAGTTAAATAGGACAATAGAGTGTTTGACGAGGAATAGTTATTCTACGATGTTCACAAACATTCGAGATTCGTCAAAATAATCACTCTATTGCTCTTGAATCTCAACCCTTTGATTTACTGCAAATTATTAAAATTTAGAGTAAGATTTATGGACTCTCTGCAGTCCAGGCCTATACGGCCAAGACGCTAGTAACTTGCCAAAACTTCTTTAACCTTAACAATTTTTATCGTAATATTTTTTTTATATTTGAATAATGTTCAAATAAAATCAAAATAAAAACGAAATCATTGATCTCTTTTCATCACAGCGTAGAAGGTTAGTCAGGGTTAAGGGAATAAAGGTGAATATTCTGAAATTGTGTTCGATATTGGCGTGCTATCGAAGCTCACTAGTTTTATAAGCCATAGTGACGTTCCACACAGAAATGCTAATTTTCCTATTATCCTTTATTCGATGGAACGGGATACGGAACCCCATTTTGTCGGCGTACTTGTAAATTTTATTAAAATGAGCACGGCTGCGACACCAATTTTTGGAGCGAGCACGATGTAAAGAAGTTTACGCCCGTAAACATATTCAGAAGCAGCGCGGTGAAGCAATAAGTTTATCTGCATAAATGGCGAATGCTTTTCGCCTCGCCACGCTGTACTCGAAGGCTTATGCCGTACTACGAGAAACGGGTCAGTTGATTCTGACTCTTACGGCGCCGTTATATAGTTGAAATGCTGCACGAGATAGATTTGCAAAGGTAGTTAGAGATTCGTGCCAGTCAAACAATGCTACTGTTAGTTCAGACCAATGCGCGCTGCACAGCACTTAGGGTCGAGCTGTGCATAATATCTCAGCGAGAATTCTTGTATCAGCACGTTTTCATTTTCAACTAGCCACAATTTGATGGAATATTTTAAAAGTGGGCCTCGCTCTTTTGTGCACACGGTAGAAAGAGACGGGAATCAAATTACTAGCTCTATACTCACGGATTCGATGGCTTTCTCCAGGCGGTATATTTCTTCCTGGAGTAAATGAAGTGTTCCAGTTTTGCCCCGGTGACGGGCGAACGCTGCAGCGCAGGCACTATGTATGCTGTTCACCCAATTTTCCAACTCCACCTAGCGGAAACGAACCAGCTCGATTTACGGCTACTTACGGTTAGATAGCAGATGTTTGCAGGGTTACTTGTTGTTTTTATAAATATAGTTCGTGACAGGGCGACATGGAAATCGGTGGACAAATTTTAACACTTAAATTAATTAAGGACGAATTTTAACACTTTAATTAATTAATGGAGTGATTCGTATGTTAATATTTCGCCATTGTGTACCCTTTAGCCACCTTGTACGTACGACACCCGCGGGAGAGATTGGGATGGTGGCAATTGTATACTGCTCTGTCGTCGCTTTACAGCAATAGTAATTTTAATACTGTAAAGAATTTTACAAAAAAAAAAATTGACTAGAATGTGACGTTACAGATTTATGAACGTTACCAAAAGACAGAGTTGTTGATCCTTGAAATAATAATCCACAAGCAATCAGTTGTCGATCCTTTCTTAAAAATTGCATGATGGGCAAAGGTTGTCAGAAGTTAGAACCCAATAATAGCGTACCTATACGACTGGCGGAGGAGGGCTTACCTGGCAAGGTGCTTGAAACAAGTAGGCATCGCCGAACGCTGTACTCAAGCAGAATATGTAATCCCGCTTCGGGTGTTCCGGTATAGGCTGCATGATGGCACCATCCACTATGATAAGGTGCTTGGGCGCTGCCTCTACGGAACGCCCCTCGCGGGAGTCGCAAGGGTAGAACAGCAGAGTGGTTCCCTTCAAGCAGACCCAGTAGCCTTTCCACCCACGCTTCCGGGCCAGCTCAATTTGGTGCTTCTTGCGCAGCAACCATTTTTTCACGCTCAGGAACCTGTACAGTGAAGCAAAAATAAAAACTTTGGCTCACGTATAAATGAGGACATGTGAAATTCCTGAATATTTATTCACACACACACACACACACACACACATACACACACATAGACACACATACACACAGGCACAAACATATATATACAAGAACAAGAAAAATGAAATGTATTTTCATATTTTAATTTTGTTAAAGCATTTTATTACATATTGTTACATGTAAACATAAAACTTGAAATTATAAATTATACAGAGTGGGTGGGCACTGACTTCTGTAACACAGGTATGCACACCTAGCACAGGAGTCAGGGGTTTCACTATTATATTTTTGTACATGTTTTATGTCAATAAAGTATTATTATTATTTATATAATAAACACAGAAATTTGCTGTACACGATTTGATAAACAGCGTTATTGACGTTGCGTAGAGTTGATATTCAAGTGCTGCAATAACTAATATAATATGAAAAGTATTATGTTCGTCTGGTATCGATATCGAAGTTGCTCTACCGATGTTATTAACACAGTGGTTGATAATCATTATTTAGTTTAATGTACGGTCAAGTTAGAACAATATCAAATTATTTTAAGCGACTACTTTAAAAAAGTTAAGGTTGATAATCGATTGGAGATAATTGATAGTTCTGAGGTGCTGTTGATTGTACATACACTATAAGAATAATGGCCGATCTAGCTTTTTATTTGCGTGGTTTGGTTTGGTATATTGCATATTTTGCTCTTTTACTCAAGATAACATTGGAGGGGAGGTGGAGGGGCAGGGGATGACTGAAATAAAATTTGTCCCTTCCGCGCTTATCTCTGATTCTATCTAACCGTTTAGTACAAAATCCGTACTAGACACATTTCCAATTGAGCATAAAACATACTGGGAAATCTCGAAGGATGTGCAGACATGAAGCGCCTAAGCATAATTTTCTTGTTTGTTATAATATAAGGATATTATATGAATTATTACATATTAAGTAACATTAATAATCTACATTGTTACTCATACAATTTGATTTGAGTAACAAGGTTATCAATGTTAGTGACTACTATTCGTAACGACTGAGTGACCGAATGGATCCATTCATGACTACAAAAAACATAAATAACGGATTCTGTGAAACTTGATATGATGTCGATGTTATTTATAGGTACCTACTGCCTCAGACAAAATAAGATATAAAAAAGTATGATTGTTCAAAATTTTTATTGTATTGGATAGTTTAATCAATTATCTCTATCTGATGAGCCACGCAGTGTTTATATTCTATATATTTATCCATCATTATGGGGAATGGGGAATGGTGTCTATTGATGTGACATAACGTAGTGCAGTGACTGTGAAAGAATAAAATAGTCCACGGCCATCCTCTAAACCCTTTGGGGATCTTCTTCTACTTCATTTCATATTTATAGATATATATTAACAAAAACATAATTTAAAGGTGTTTTACTATTTTTATTATCATTTTCAGAGATACTTGATATTAATCCGCAGGAAAATACATACTGGAATATTACCAACATATTTTGCTCACTTAATAAAAAAAATGGCACAAAGTCAAAAATACATCCGAACATTAATTTTTTTTATTAATAAAATTAAGAATAATTTTTGAAACCAAAGCGTTTCTCATTTGTGTCTCTGTTAATAAAATTCAAGAAGCGATCCCAATACGCCGCCGAACATGATCATCTAGCAAAATTCCCTATCGTCTCAGACAAAGGCAGATCTGTTCTCCTCAAGTAGAATAAGTTATTTGCCTCTTCAAGGATTCCAAAGTAAACTGCGAACATAATGGTCATGTCGATTTTCTTGTCGACATCGCTTTTTCTGCAAGGCAGCACGAAATGTTTCTTTACGAGGGATCGAATTTTATGAATCGGCACACCCCGAGTTCTTTTCCCGAGCACTTCCATGGCCCAAATAATAATATTCACAGGGGTGTTACGATGGTTTCGCCCCTTGTCTTTGGACACTTTGAAATCAGTCTTGACACGGAAAAGAGTTGAAATTGTCGACTCGCTATTAGACATATTCGATTGGTGTTCATTATTTTGTTAGAAACAATATTAATTATGCATAGAACTATTTTCTTTTCTATAGTGTGAAAGCCAGAACTATGAAGTTGAGTGATTTTTTGACATATGAAATGTCATAAACCCGTGACAATGCGCCAACAGAATCTGTAAAATGATAGTTAACTCTATGATTTGTGCCAATATCATTAGCTCAGTATTCTGACCAAATAATAAAACATACATACATACATACATAAATCACGCCCATATCCCCGAAGGGGTAGGCAGAGGTGAATTCTCACCCGCGTTTCGCCAATTATGTTAAGTCCCATGTAATAGGTGGCGAGCCTATTGCCATTTATCGGGCACAAAAGTCGCAGTACATTGTCAGGACGGTAGTATAAGAGGAACGCTGCTGCCCATTCCTCATCACTGATTTATCCTTAGTCGCCTTGTACGACACCCACGGGAGAGATTTGGGATGGTGACAATTGTATTCTACTCTGCCGTCACCACACGGCTATCTGCCGTCATAACACTGCGTAATAATAAAACAATGAGTTTAAAACACTGACCTCTAATAATAGAGGTCAGTGGTTTAAAATAATCACAACGTCACCTAAAGATATAATATTAGATTAATAATTTAGAAATTTTTATTGTAACCGTTAATTTTTACCATAACTTTTTTTAGAACTTTCATCCTCAAAATGGGCGACAGAAATCACAATAGCGGAAGAAATCAAATAAGAAAGAACTTGCAATGTATGAATGGCCAGCTAGAATCTTTTAACTCTTTGCAAATATTGTTCTGTGCCATATGCATTTCAAAATACTTATGTCAGTCTAGAAATATACGTTATATCGACCAGACGTTGTCGAACTGTTATGCAATTGATAATAGAAAATAGTGTATTACATAATACACTTTTAACTAATACAAATAATAGAGCACATAAAAATATAATTAAAATTTGAACCATTTGATTAACATTAACAAATAGACTATTCGATTTTAATTTTAACATTATATAAATGTTAGAAAAATTAGTACAAAGATTTTTGTGGTTAGAAACAGAATTTCGAAAAATTATGATCTTGAGGCGAGAATCGAACCCGCGTCCGCTGCTATCCGTGTTTTATATTATATATTGAAACACTGAATAATTTACTAGATTTTATAATTAGCTTGAAACATGCATTGGGTACATTTTACAAGCCCCATTGTAGATAAAGTATGCTTACAGACTAACTGCACACAGTGTTGCCACAGGTCACAGATAAAACAAACACACTTACAGAACAATCCGAGCAGGTGCCTGACCGCTCGGCCACCCAAGACACTAACTAACTTGCCGAAATTCTTCTAACCTTTACACTTCACGTTGTAAGCCAACTGGTACCCCCGCAATGTAGAAATAAATTTCAAACATTCCAAAGCAGATATTTTTACAAATACCGTGCGTTCGGTTAAGCTTGGGTTTGCTTTTGCACCTGCCCGGATAGCAGCGGACGCGGGTTCGATTCCCGCCTCAAGATCATAATTTTTCGAAATTCTGTTTCTAACCACAAAAAACTTTGGATTAACAAATAGGTTAGACATGTTCGGTCTTATTATTCTATATTCTAAGTCGTTCTCTGAGGTTTTATTTTGAGGTAATTTGACAACTATGGCTACCCTTTTAATGAGAAATCAGGAATCGATAGGAATTTATCAACGTTATTATTTTCATCGAATGCCAAGAATCCCACCACAACCAAAGTTATTAGATTCTTGAGCATTAACATTTCGCCATATAAGCAAGTATTTACATAAATGTGCTGTAATTCAACGCACAGCCAAATCCATACTAATATTATTATGATGGCATGTTAATAATTCCGGCCACATAACTACGAGTATATTTAATTAAGCAAACATATTTAATATACTTTTTTATATTTATTATTTTTTTGTTTATTCCCAATCTTAACAAAGCTTATTAAATTATTGTTGTTAAATATTATAGTATTATATATACTATGTTAGTTTAATTTTAACAGTGTGAGTGAATTATTTTTAAATTAAATTATTATTTTGTAAAGTGAGTCACCAAAATATTTAATTGTAGTTAATAATATATATTTGTAGTTTTTGTATTTCAATCAGTCAATATAATATCTGGTTAGTTGTCATAGTAATAAAACCAAAAGTTATTTATTCTCTCTCGCTCAGTGCTCTTAAAGCAAATAATCCTGGTGAGTTATACCAAACAGAAAATAATATCTCCATCTACTTATTGTAATTTTATCCCTGAAATTGATTTATCACACGAAAAGCCGAATCAGTAGTAATTAATCATCACAAAAGAATTATAGCTCCCATACATAAATTGATCCTGGACGCTTAAATTAATTACTAGTATGAATAAAGCTCTGGCGAGCTAAGCCTGATTTATTAAAAGTTAGACAAGCGCCGGGTTTACAGTTAACGTAGTTCACTCAATTATTTCAAACGACGATTATTAGAGCGAAGAAAATGTTATTAAACTAATGAAATTATTCCTATTATTTTGACCTTATCAATGTAAGTAACTGTATCCTTATATTTAACAAATAAGCGTTTAGTAGTTTCTGCAAGGACGTTTTTATTTTATTTGAATGCTATACAAAAATAAAAACCTCCTTGCAGAAACTACTTTTGCCATTCCACTTTTTGTTTTTTGTCTTGAGGTTAAACTTGAAGAGTTTCTCGGCGGCGTGTCGTAGCCTTGGTACTTACCTTTTACCCCTCGCCATTGAATAGGTCATGGCTAAGATTTCCCTCCGGTCATTTGGGATTCATGGAAGAGAAATTGTAGCCTCAAGGAACATAAAGGACGCCGTAAGCTTTTTCTAACACAAACTCATTGCGGGCACACGACATCGCCTTTATTTCCATCGGTTTTTGTTTTACTTACATTTATTTTAAACCTTCTCGAGATACAAAGGATTTGCTAGTCGCTGTACAACATCCACCTTTTATTCTTTATGGGGCTGTCTTCGAAAAGTTTGCATTGGAAAATGGTAGAAAATAATTTTGGTCCCCAGATTGGTACTTTGTTTTCTAATCTTGTTTGAATTCGAAATTACTTCAAACATTTTTTATGACGTGGGGAGTAAAATTTAATAATGCCCTGAAGACATTCAAGTGTGTATATTGAGTGCCTACTGCGAAACATAATCAGAATCTTCGGGCCAAATTTCTTTCCCCGAAATCCATTTGCATTAGATCAAGGTAGCTTATTCATGAGGTACATACAAGTAAGCTGTACAATCAAATATTGTTTGCATTAAAAGAAACGGGATAAGTGTGCGTGATATTTAGAGAATAGATTGTTTTTTGACTTACAAATTTTGACACGATAACTTTTAAAAAGTATATTGTTTTGCATACATTCTGCTACTAACTGAGATTAAGATTATGAATTTTGCTCATTCACAAAACTGTTCATTCGATTTTTAACATTGGTTATTATCATTCACTGTTAGTGCATATTTATATTTGGTTTTGCTGAAAGACCCGGTAATGTGGTATATTGTTATGTAGTCAAGTTATTAATTAGGGTCCGATTCGATTTTAAATTAAATAAGTTATTTGAAGAATAATTATTATCAAACAAAACGTTATAAATTAAAGAGTGTTATCTATTCGAAACACTTATTATTCAGACAAAGCTTAGCGATAATCT
Organism: Cataclysta lemnata; assembly: GCA_963931975.1. Classification (NCBI taxonomy): domain Eukaryota; kingdom Metazoa; phylum Arthropoda; class Insecta; order Lepidoptera; family Crambidae; genus Cataclysta; species Cataclysta lemnata. The sequence goes on from OZ008343.1 coordinate 8,571,150, forward strand.
TAAAATTAGGTCTTCGTATAATTAATACACAACCTACGCGTTAATTGAAGATGAGAGGAGTACGTTTCAAAGGCAAATTTATTTACAAAAATAACATTATAAAATCTGTGTGTAATTTTGTAGGTGATTGCTTTTTCTACGTAATAAATTGATATTTAAGCTATTAATATCTATATAAGGCTCTATAATTTTAGAACTGTCAATTGAGTTAACGCACTAATTGATTTGTAAGAGCGACTTATCTCTACTATTACCGTGACTATTTTAAAAGGTATACAATATTGAATGTCCTTTCACCAGTCCGATTAAAACCTAATTTTATATTTGAATTTATTAAAAATATATACCGTATTTTAGAATATCAGTTAGCCCAATTCTACTAGAAAAGTGAATACTATGTATTATGACTGTTAGGAATAAAAGATTGATAAATATTCTATGTACTTACCCTGCCTTCCTGACGGCACCAGTGCAGTTGAAGGATGCGGCTGCAGCGCCAGTCTGTTTGCCTTTGTAAGGTGAATTCATAGCGCTTTCCCCAGGATCCTCTTCGTCGGATACCGCCGTCGTCAGGGACATACGATCATCGTCCGATATCTGCCGGATTTAAAAAAAAAATTAATTACACAATCACTTGACGCTAGGAAAATTATCCCCCCAATAGCGGGTAATGATAATGGGTTTATAATAATAATGGGTTTCAATGAGACATCATTTTCGACATTATTACGTTTAGGAGCGGGGGGTATACCAACTACATCCCTATACATACATATACTAAAAGTCCATGGTTTATCAAGAACGTTCGTAAGTTTTGTACTTGAACGTGTGTCGGCAGAATCTTACAAAATTAAGGCGGTGGACGAAGATAAAAGTCGAGCTGGAGAAAAGCATGTAGAGCGTGGGAGCGCTTACGCACTACATCCGACCCGGATCCGTCTAAAAATTATTGGTCTAGAAAACTCGGACAGAGATCTTTATTCTGGAGAGATATTATTCTACGGCTACAACGTACCGTCAAAATCTCGGATTCAGATCAGATGTAGTGCGTAAGCGCTCTAAGCGCTCTTAAAATCAATTTGTAGTTTTAACACTACCTCACATAATATTAATAAGAAAATAGCAGTTTAAGACTTAAGACATCCAAAGATATTATTATGAAACCTATATATTAAACGCGATTATCCAGAGACTGAAAGTAACTTTCACTGGCACTGGAGACTTAATTTTTTTATTTATACTTATTCTCTTTTTATTTTTAACGTCAAAATATGATTGAAAAGTAATTCGTTGCAAATCATTCTCAAAGCTTTATCTTAAAAACGTGAGGAAATGTTTTAAAAATGCTTTACTTAATCAATGTGTTACTCTTCTCTTATAAAAAGACAATACAAAGCGAAGTACAGTTACAAAAAATACAATGTACATTTTGGAAAATCCCCTGAAATTTACATTCATCCACGATAAGAATACGTCGAGTCAAATTTGCTTACTTTAATGTAGGTATTTTCTATGTGGAATATCATAACAAAGGTCCCCGAGAATTGCGAAAGGAAATTCAGGCGGAGACCGAAAAATTAAGCAAAACGTTTAGGTACACAAAATCGCACCGCAAAACAAGCCATTACAAAGTTTTCGAACTGATCGAAAACGAAAATCCCGCGGATCCTACCGCCAACAACACGCCCAGCGAAGTTGGTAATTAATTCGAATTGAGAAATGAGCACGATTTTAAAATTGGCGCGAGCACAAATAAATAATTTTGAAAGCGCTCCTTGGCGTCGACCGAAAGTAGGTACCTACTGCCTACTTCAGAGGGTAGCGTCATTTTATTTTGTCTCCATTTAAATTTAGTTTCTGGAACGACGTTAAGCTCAGCAAGACGCACGTGTTAGCTGAACCGTGTTGAAATTTGTTTGCTGCTCGGAGGAATACTTTTTTACTGTAAGATTATACGTGGCATTTTGAAACCCTTGAGACTTTATAAGAAAAGTTTCATTACTTGTATTTTATTTATTTATAGTCTGTTATTGCGAATCCTCGCGGCCCTTATTTATGGTTTAAATGGAACATTGATACACATACAATGCAGATACAAAAAAGATCGGATTAATCATAGTCAGTGTTGTCACCAGCACTTTAATATCTCCAATTCGCTAAGGATAGAACAATATAGGCAGAATGGGTCACAACCCACCATGCTAGTAAAGCTTACATTGTCATGATTATCACCAACATCCCTATAAGTGGAAGAATTTAGAAGAGTCTGTCCTAGAGCGTATTGATTGAATTGAATTGATAGGTATTAACAACTGTGGTTGCAGCTGGGCTCAATGATTTAACATGGCTTCCAAAGACCGAAGGAACAACAAGCTGTTATAATTTTACTTAAATACAATAAACAATAATAATAATAATACACAATTATTAAATAATACAACAATAATAAATAATAATTAAATGTAAAAAAAAATACTTCCTTAACTTTTCCTTCATGCTTATTTTCAGTAGACACTGCTTATTAATAGTATAATAATGTTAGTTTGATGCGTCGCTCATTTATAATCTAAACAATACAAAAAATGATGAACGAAATAAAATGGTTGCCATAAATCAAAATATTACACTCAACCAGATTTGACGATGATTGAAGACAGCGTCAGCCGTTTCTCATCTCATATTCAAATGATGTCAAGAATCATGTAGGCATTACATTGAAAAATATCCCCTCGGGAGCAGAGTTAAGAACGTAGGCGGCCAGACGTCGTTTTTAGCGCGTCGCGCTACAACATAAGTTACGTTTAGTTATGTTTAACGCATTTTTATTTATTGTAGCGGCGGGCGTCACTTCGTCTCCACCGCGGAAAATTGTTACCTTTCCCGTTTGAGGGGAAAGTCCAGCGAGTCTCATTACTTCGCCCTGAATTTATTTCTTCGCGTCTTTTTCAATAAAGCAATTAAAACCCGAGACATTTCGCGGAGCAACCAGAAAATTAATACTGAGCCGGTAAAGCGTTGCACTTTACCGGCTCGGAACTAAACTGAAACGTAAACAGTGCTTTTCATAGCATCTCCGAAGTATCAGTTAGTTTAATTAGCGAATGTTTGCAGGGAGCAAACTTAAAAACACCGAAGTTGTAAATTAAAGCGCTTTTCAGATTCCAGCTTTCACATTACCGCCGCTTACTCAGAAGATGAATGGGAATGTCAGTGAATTCGCTTTATTGTTCTTTTTTGTTAATTAATGAGAAATCTGCTATATTATTTTAGGGGCAGCAGAACACAAAAGAAAAGGTATTATATTTATTTGGGTACCAATTTTTGTTGTAAAAGAGAGGGTATTGATTTATATTTCCCCTGAAATTTTATGATTCATACATGAATGACCCTTTGTTTCATTCACACTGGGAAGTGAATACACAAAACCTATTACAGAGTTCGGGCTGTTGTGGCAGATTTTAAGGCACTAATCATGTTTTTTAGGATTATGAATTACTTAAATTTAGCTAAAGCTGTGCTCTCTTCAAGGTTTCTGAAGAAAACCAGTGTCTTTAATTAAATAAATAGGTACTTGATGCCGTGTAGAACACGGCATAGCAGATTAAAATTATCACCACCCTCTATCTCTCTCGCGGGTGTCTTGTAAAATTATAGGTAAAGACAGCAATGGGCAACTGGGCAGTTGTGTTCCTCTTATACTACCTAGCAATAAACTGTGATTTACGTGCCCGTTAGATAAAAACAGTCTCGCTCCCTATGACATGAGACTTAACATAATTGGTGAAACGTGGGTGTTAATTCACTACTGCCTACCCCTTAGGACATAAAGGTGTGACTCCTGTATTTAATGTTGATTATATTCAAAATCGATAAAGACAGAGTTGATTGTTTTGTGTTGCCAGACATATCGTGACCGTAGGTTCTTTTAAGACTTTGTTTTCACTTGCGCTTGCATTTAGTGAGTCTTATAAAATAAGCATATCACTTTTCACTAATTTTGTCCTACAAGCCTGTCGAAATTATATACCTATGAAACACCACTACAGTCGGAGGAAACCTGCACGATCTTGAGCTGGAATTTTCATAATGGCGGGATTCGCTACTAAACTCAATTACATGGTATGTCATACACGGTTGTGTGCCTTGCGCTTTTGATCCCAAAACAATGCAACGGGAAAAAAGTTGCTTTGTGGCGCATGCGGGCCTGGTGCGCCCTCGGCTCGATGGCCCTTGACGGCGCTGTACCCTCGCTTCCGCTTTTCAGGTAAAAAAGAACTGTTATACCTACCTAGCCTTATTATATAATAATTGAATCAGGTAGGCCAGAGTGACCAGGGTGAACCGGGTGACCATCTTAGGCATCATCATCGTTTTCCATCAGTCATGATTGCTGACGCTCGGCCTATTTAACTTAAAAATAAAAAGGTAGGTAACTATTTTCCTTACATATATCACTGCAAGATATGAACAATTGGCTCAGGATCGCTCGAGATGGAGGGCTGCGTGGGAGGCCTTTGCGCGGCAATAGGATCTTATAGGCTAACAAAAAAAATTACGCCATTCTCTCCTAAGGGGTAGGCAAAGGTGCTTTAACCGTTTTGCCAGCTTATTTCAGGACCTATGTAATAGTCTATTGCCATTCTCTGGAAACTTTAATCGCAGTAATTATCTTTCTCTAAAAAAACTATTTTTCGCTGTACCCAACCTGAAATATAATTTATTTTAACAATATTGCCATCGACAGACCAATGTGGTTGGATTTCTGTCCTTGTTATTTTTCGTTTTGAAAATAATATTATTTCATTACAATTTAATGCCACGAAACCTAAGATAATATTGAAAGATAAATTGATATTTTATTATGTTCTTCATCTACTGTATCTTGACAGGTTCATTTCTAATAGCAGCTCATATTGTTTTTTATGTATTCAATTACATACAAATATATACTCGTATTATAACAATATTTATCGGTAGATTGCAAAAATAAAAAACTGATTTGAAGGAAGACGTATTAAGAATTAAGAAAGGAAATCTCATTATAATAAAAGTCACGGAGAAGATTGACAAAAAGGGTTTATAAGTCAAAAATGGATAGGGGAATAAAAGATGAAACGATAACAGTGTGTAAGAATCGTAGCAAGTGGCTTTCCAAGAAAACTCTGACCCCTATCCCTTAATAGCAATGAATAAATAAATACATATTTATATATTGTTTATTTGGAAGAATAACAGGTAAGGTACAGTATATTTTATTGATTGTTTTAAGTAATAAATAATATTACTATATTTCGTATTCGTTATTACTGACAATTCAGATGTACACGTTTCATATAAAATTCAATTAGTTGAATGAAAATGTTCCGATCTGATTAGTAATTAATCCATACAGTGTTCCATTTGCATTATTAACATAACATTAACTGTTATAAACAGTAATGTTGTATATGGTATTAAAAAGATGTATGCAATATTAATATCTCTTGTAAAATAAAAATATGATTAAATAAAATAACGACGAATACGTATTATGAAAACTGTACTGTTAAACTCATTCTGAAAATATGTAGAAAACCAATTTGTTAAAAAATAACAATAAATACTTAAAGAAAATATTAAAATTTGCGTGTGTTGACTGCCAAGAAGAATACCCAACATATATTGTAGGTGCCGTATAAAACGGAATAAATGGGCAGCAAAGTCCCTGGTGGACCCTCGAACAAATTACTGCGATTTATAGTTTTCGGTGAATGGCAATAGGTTCGCCCCCTATTACCTGGGGGGCTGAAATAAGCAAGCGAAATTTGGAAGATACAACTCTGCTTACTACTTACAGGGGCTACACGTTTCACCAAATATGACAGGTCCCATGTAATAGGTGGCGAGCCTATTGCCATTTACCGGGCACAAAAGTCGCAGTACTATTGCTAGATGGTATAAGAGGAACGCTGCTGTCCATTCCTCATCACTGATTTATCCTTAGTCGCCTTGTACGACACCCACGGAAGAGATTTGGGGTGGTGCAATTGTATTCTACTCTGCCGTCACCACACGGCAATCTTATTAAATCTTGAGGAATATCTATTAATTGGCGGAAACACGGCACGCCGTAGTAGTTGACTAAAGTAACGATCGCTACGACAATATTATAGTCTCAGCCAACACACGCCTCCGTCCATGTTTTAATTCAAATTGCATTATTAAACGCCTTTGACGCCCCGGGGTTTGCCTGGGAATATACGGTTACAGGTATAATATTTCCGGCTTCGCTTAGTTTCCTGGAAATCGTAGTTTCCAAACAAACTTTTACATTGGGAACGCTTAGCTACACGACGGCTAATGTCTTTACTCTAGCTATTCGAAAACTGCTTGTCATGAAACATTTTGCTTTTGCAAATCATTAAGCCCCTGCTGCCAAACTTCAGGAAGCAACTATTCACTGGGTTAAAAACTAATCTCTCTTTACATCCCGTACTTAGGCTTTGTGTTAGACCGACGTAATAGTTGTTAGGTAATTTATTAATCGGTGATATACTAGCAGGTACTCAATTTAGGTTAATGTAGTTTTTTTATTTTATTTGAAAATAATATGCTAGAAAACTTATTACAAATAAAAGTTAGTTATGATTGGCCTAGTGATATTAGCCGAGTGGATTGCCTAGGACGCGGTTACGATTTCCGTATGAGGACAATAATTTTGTAATAACAAAGAATTAATAATTAATATAATAGTAATTAACTAAAAGCAGTGGTCACAAGAACTAATATTAATGTCTTCGTAAACTCAAAAAGTTGCTTGCCTCAAACGCCGTACACTTTCTAAAAAGATTTTTCACCTGCTATTCATTTTCCCGAGTAAAATGTGTTTTGGCGATAAAGACAGCTTCTTTACAATACGTTTTTATGTATGTTTTGCACACAATGCGTGTGAACACAGAAAGTGAATAATAAAACTCTTTGGAAATAAAACGAAGAGCTAACAGAGTAATGAATTCTTAACCTTGTTTGCAAAAGTACATACAACTTTCTTTGCCTTTGCAGAGGTAATGCGTGTGTTATAAAAATATCATAGGCTTTTTGCTACTTAAGAGATTCTGAAGATTGAAAAAATAATGTGAGTTAAGTGGCTACTTTACTTTCAGTATTGTTGTCGCAAAAAGTATTTTCCGAGAGGTCGCAAAACAAAATAATCCATCGAATTCTCAAGACGCACAGTTTTCCTTTAGTAATTAATTCATCTAACAAATGGAAAGAGTGGACCAAATATTTAGACCCGCCATTTTAACAGCCTCATTAGCAAAGAGGAAATTGCAGTTTTCCGAGGAGGAAACTAGAATAAGGTCACAATGTTATCCACCTCTACGGCCTCTTATTTTCTTTTTACATAATGTAAATGGCACAAAGTAAATATCTAGATTTAGACTTTGCAGGACCTTCATTTAATTACGACGACGGACTGCGGCGACAATTTCGTCCAATGGTCAAATTGCTGGTCCCGGGTTCGAATCCTGCTAGGAACAAAATGTTTGTTGAACAAACATAGCCATTTGGTATACGAGTTAAGGTTTCTTATATGTATGTAGTATGTAGTACGTTTTCAATATTCATGTCTCTATAATTGTGTATACTTTTCCATTAAGTGTCTAGTTTCCATAATAGAAGCACTAAAAGTCGTATTTTGGCTACTCCAAATCATCCAGAATTCTAGATGATAGGTGTGAGTGTCAGAAATATTGTTGAAGACAGAAAAGTGTATCGGAAATTTCGACCAAAATATATTTTTTCTATGGAAGCTATTACTCCCGAAGGGCAAGATCAAGCGAAATCACTTTTTAATTTGTTTTGTACAGAAGGGTTTCTTTGCAAAACAGAATAAACAAGCTCAATCATAATTTTCAGCGACATGATTGCCGGGGAGGCCTTACTTCACCTTTCTTGCAGTGAATAAACCATAAGCATCTTTCTTAATTACTTCCTTTGTCATTGATATAAAAAATAAACTGACTTTAGATATAAAAAATAGTGGTGTTTTATATTATTACTCGAATATTTATATATATATATATATATATTACGAATATTTTCAAATTTTATACATAACAGGGTATGTCAATTTGTCTTTTTCGGCGTCTTTTAATTTCCATAACGCAATAGCTGCTTATAAAGATAACATTAAATACCATATATTTTGTTTAAGGAAAGAAAATCTTGAACACCGATACCTAGGGGAGAGTTTATCTCATTCGCATCTAGAGTGGCTAATCGGTGGATACAAAAAAAAAAAATTTACGACACCGGTAGAAGTTTTTATGATTTGACCACATTCTTATTATTATTTCGTGGACGCAAAAGTTTTGCCTTTTGATGAGGCCGGAGATAAATACAATTTTCACAATCTCCTATTTCTCTCGCGGGTGTAATAAAACGACTACGGGTTATAAATTGAAGGAGGAATGGACATCAGCGTACCTGAAACACAACCCACCTATATTGCGATGGCAATAAGTTCATTATATTATACCATCGGAACTAACTTAGCTAAAGAAATTTTGATGTTGCTACACCTCTGCCTACCCCATAGGGAGAAAGCCGTGATTTATGCATCGATGTATAAGAAGTAAACGTAAGAGATTCAATATTAATTGGATTTCCAAATTGGTTGCTTTGTGTAAAATTTAAACATTAGATTATGTCCCATTGGAAAGTCAAACAACAGGCCCTTGAGAGATTATCCCGCTTAATAAGGTCTTAATTATGCTAAGAAAAATTAAGTTCGGAAATTTTGACCGCCACCTCGCGTTAGCTGACTTGAGAATTGGTTCCATTACCCGGATAAAGTATATTCTTTTACTTAATAAGGGCCTTGAACTGTCTGTCTGTCCAATTTCACTCAAAGCCGTTTACCGTCTTTGCGTGGAGTAGCCCGAACTTTCTTCCCCATTTATAATTAGCAAGCTTTACCTTTTGTGACGTTCCACAGCAGATAAATCTTATCCAGGAGAAACATTTGAAACTTTAATATCCTTTTGTGGTATCAAAGATTATTTAATTAAGGTTTAATTTGGCAATCTTCGAATAAAAGTTATTATAACGACAAATTGTAATAAGTAATTGAATTAAACTTCATCTGTAGTTCTGAGATAAAAACTTATTATTTACTGCGTGTATGTCCCTTGGTATAGAGGCTGTTAAAAATTAAGTTTCCAGATCAAAACACGCTACTCCGACAAAATTACTAGCTATTGGATGAGTGACCAAAAATATATTAACTCGAGTTCCTGAGTGCTTCGGAATGCACGTTAAGCCGTGGTTCTGGCTGCATCTACAGTCATTAGCCAATCCGCACTAGACCAGCGCGGTAGGTTATGCCTCAGTCTCCCTTTATTCTTCCATCCATAAGGAAAGTCTGTGGCCCAGCAAAGAGGACATTAAAGAGCTGATTATGATGAGTGAACGCTATTCAGACATCAAAATAAAATACGTTAATGTGCTGCTATTTCACAACGTTTAAGACGAAAATTCCTATTTAAATTTTGACGGGTATTTGGTAAAAAGCGTATTTCGAGATTATTATTGCTATTATAACCACAGGCATTTGGCTTTATAATAATTTAGCTACAGGAAGCCGCCGTCGAGTGAGCGGAAGTCCTTCAGCCAGAGGGAACTCCACCCCCACTGCCGTCTTTTACTACAATAAGGGGCGCGCAGATTAAAAACGTTTTGTACCAAAAGTAAATACATACCTATAAGTTACAACTGAGAAAAGTTGTATCAAGTATTTACCTATTTACTTAGTCTTTTTTAAATGCCGCATGGCGACGACATAGCATAATATAATTGTCACCCCCCATAGCTTTCTCGCTGGTATTGTACAAGGCGACTAATGCTCGTTTCCACCATACACCTAACATTAAAAGATTTCTCAAGACACTTTATTTTCTTTATAGATTAAACTGAAATAAGATGAGTACTCTTTTTAGCCGAATATATGCGCTGCCGCTTATTTAGGAAAATATGGATTTTACGGCTGAGTTCAATGATGACACTCATATTCATATTATGGGATATAATATAGGTGTCATACAATACAACTCAACCTCGCCGTGTGGTGAGCAGAGCAGCTCCCGTGGGTGTCGTAGAAGGCAACTAGGGATTAAAACAGGGATGACTAATGTTAATGCAGCAGCGTTTTTCTCATATCACCTAGCAATACACTGCGAATTACGTGCCCGATAGAATAGGTTCGCCCCCTATTATATTCTCATGTAACCTAATTGGCCAAACATGCGTGTTATTCATCTGTGGCTATACATTCGGGGATAAACAGCGTTGATTTATGTATGTATTTTATGTATAAATTAATGCTGTAAATCTGTAAGAGAATTTTTACAGTTTTCTATACCTACTTGATATGTTATATGTAGATCAGTATTAATTGTACTTAAGTACATATATTAAGTTAAACACCTATTAATTGAACATATAAAATATGTCACTAAATAACAAAAGGTCACAAAAAATTAACAATCAACAAAATATTATCATAATGTTTATAATTGTTTTTATTCCTTGTGTTTTATGAATCTGATTTAAAATCTCCATGTTTTCAGTTGCCACACGAAAGAAAGTTACGTAAGATTTAGAAGCAGAATTCTAAATTGCGTTAGTACTGTTTTTATTTCGCTTACGGTTCGTCGTTGTAATGGAATAGAATTGAACACGGCCGCATTAGTATTCTAACATTGTTTATACCTATTACACGCAATCGGCCGATTTATTTGGCCATCACCGCTTTTACGTTTTTAGTTGACGCTAAAGTTAATTAACAAAAGGGCTACGAAGGAGAATATTAATGGAAGTGAAAATAGTACAAATATTAATGAAAGGGAAAATAGTACACAACATAATTAGTCTACCCAATCCATTACATTTCGTTGTACAGGGAACACAATATTTGGCCAGTCGATTGGCATCTTTAACTTGTGTGATGTAAAGCGAATTGAGCTAACCTCATCTGCTGTTCTGACTATACAAGTCGAGTAAGGGCTTCAAATTTGCTGGAGAATTATCTTTATAATTTCTGGCCCTTTTAATGTCCCTTGGCACTCTGGCTTTCCCTATAGAAGAATTTAGGGAAAATGGATCATAACCCACCACGCTAGCCCCATGTGGATTGATGAGTATTAACGAGTGCAGGTCAGACCAAAAGGGACCAAAGGCTTTACGTATCCTCCAAAGCTCAGAAGAACTCGTGGTAATATATTTTTATAAATAAATATTTTTACGTCACGCCTGACCAAAAAGTGGACTTTTTCCATCTATTATTCCAGTTATATAAAACTATGATTTTACCTCAGGCGATAAAAAAGAAGGCCTCAGATCGCAAGTATTTGACACCCAAGCCGAAGGCAAGGGCGATAAATATGCTCTGTTTTATCGCACGCATATATTATATTAAAATATACTAAATAATAGCTGGAGAACAAAATATTGTACTATTCGCCACTGAGCATACGGAACCGCTTGGCCGATTGCCAACAGGCTTGACTCTTTGACCCAACAGGCCGTCAATTAGAACGCATATAAAGGTGATAGAAATTGGAACGCTATGTATGTCCGACTACGGACGCTCGAAGACATAATCGCTGTATTTACGCTAGAAGACGATTGTTAATAATAATAAAACAATAAAGAAGATTAACTAACCGAAGATCTTGGCTTCTCTGTTGACACAATTTTCCTTGAGCAAAAACGTCACGCAATGTGTATAGCAATTGACGTGCCCCACTATTATATGGGACTAAACCTAATCCGTCAAAGTAACCTTTGCGTAAACCTTCGGAAATATATCATCATATACAGGCATACTTAAAGCGTGTATAGTGCTATCGAAAAGTCGACATAATGAAAGACTTACCTTGCTAAGAAAGGCTTCGTTGCAAGTTTGCGCCGTTCCTTTCCAATGATAGTGCCGAAACCTCATGTTGCCGAGCAACTTTGCGCCTTGTAAAATGGAAACTTCGTAGACTATTCGGCGTATATTAAGCACGTCTGTACGTCTCTTGTACTTGTTCAGTTTGCGGCGGCGCACGATACGTTCGTCAGGCTCCGAGTATTCGCCTGCACTTGTGAGGCCTTCTTCGGCGGCCCAAGCGCTTAATACGCTTTCTATGAAACTGAATAATTGTTGCACATTCGGTTCAAGCTTACTAGGTATGTAGAGGTAAGGCGAGACGGTTTTCTTTGGAACAATAGCTTTCTCGACAACCTCCTCCTCGGGAGGAGGTGCGACATCGTGGTACGGGCAATTGTGTAACTTGTGGTGATGGTGGTGGTGATGATGCTTATTTTTATTTTTCCGTTTCGGCTCCTTGCACCCGGAGCTGCTGCCGCTCTCACCTTTGTCCGCGGTCTCGCCCCCACTGGAGTGCGAATCGCCACTGCGCTCTCTACGCGGCAAGGGCTTCCCGTTCGACGTCAGAGCAACAAGGGCGCCGGCAGCGAGACAGCAGTGATGCGCCACGCAGCAAAATCTCGCGTCCCCCTTACGCAGGCCCGTGTGAGCTTTGTGGCAGAAGGAGACATCAGGTATGCGCGCCCCGAGAGCTGCCAGGTGCGCTCGGTCCGCGCAGACCTGCATCAGGAGGTTCTCGCCGAAGTGCACAGTCTTGTGTCGCCGCCGGCGCAGGTGCATGACCGTGCCGCTGCCCGAGAGGGAGGGAGGCGCGGACGCTGAGACGAGCTTGGTGCGGGGCTCGGGCGCGCGCGCACATCGAGGCGGCGGCGCGCGGTGCGTCTCCACCATCATTGGCGAGGAGCGGCGTCAGCGGCCGGTGCGCGTGCGTCACCTCATCACGCGCCCACCTACCTCTTCCCCGCAACCACCTCTTAGAAGCCTCGGTTCACTTGCGATTTTTTATCACATTTATCCTATTTGCAACGTTAATTAAGTCATTGTGCCGTTTTCTTGTCACTTTAACAAAAATATCACAAATATAACTACTCGTAAATAACACTTGGGGTTGTTATTCTGTAATCACATCTCCTATTTCGTATTCGTCTTCGTAAATGGGAATCCTGCAACACCTTTTATTACTTAGATAATGAACACATTGCTTTTGTTAACGTTATTACGACAATTCATTCCTATTAGTGAAGCTCGGTTTGTCTGCTTTTGGAGGAGTATTTGACCACGTCTCATACTATTAGTGTGTAACATAATATACACTACATATTTATAATTAGCTCTCCATTCTTACTGAGGTTTTTATACAGTTCGGTCACTGTTACAGTTTCACAGATAGATTTGTCAAAATAAAAAATTCAAAGGTAACTAACGACTAAAAACAATAGCATCTTTTAATAAAAAGTATTGAACATTAGACTTTTATTATAATTATTAATGTACTTTTTCATTTGCATTAAGTTTCCGGGCATACTATTGACTTCCCACTTCAATAAATGCCTATTTGAATACCTAAGCGAGTACTACAGAAATTCTTCTTCCAGGAAATAGTGACCGATACGATCTGCATTTGAAGTGGCTTATTCTCAGAGCGCGACGATAACAAGCTGTCGGACGTAAAAACAACTGTTATCTTCATTTTCCGTGAAAATGAAATTCATGAAATACCTGCGTTTTAATTTAAATTTCATTCGTTCGAGTTTTAAATTCATATTCAATTAAAAAATTACATGTGCATTTATAGACCATCCTATTTAAGCTGTTGTTGGTTCTGGGAAAATGAAAATATTCTGATATAAGTGCCGTGTAGTAAATAGCCCATTACGAGTTTTTTATAATCCTAAAAGGTTACTTTTTTAAATGAAAAGAGTTGCAAATTAAGCTGCGATAGATGAAATGTGTAATCGTTCTTTTTGGCAAGCAATTCCAAGAGGCTATCGTTAATAATATTTAACAAATCACAAATCGGCCTATAACCTAATTAACAAGGCGTATTTGTCTAGAATAGTGCAGAAATTAGTTTTATAAAGCTGTAACAGACAACACGGAAATGTGACGACGCGGCTTTGTTTTACCATTGATTATGCCAAACAGTTTGACTTACATGGTCATATTTTAAAAAGGCTTTCCCATTATACTTAGTAGCGTTTTAATTACGCTAACAGCAAGCGCGAACTTGTTCCTGTGAAGTAGGGCGTGATGTACCGCACTAAAACGACATGGCATTTAGGCCGTCAACACTATCTAGCTGAAAATCTTGACATCTCAAAAGCATAAGGAACACCAAGAAGACTGATTGAGAGATTGCCACAAAGTGACTAAAAAGTACTTACAGAAATTATATCTGGCTCAACGAATTCGAAGTTCTCTTTAAGAACAAGGTAAGCCAAGACAGCTGAAATATTCTAATCTGAGGCTCACTTTGTACCCAGTGTCTTATTTATTATGATTGATGAACCGCCCTATCTACTATGTGACAAAGCACAAAATATTACAAAGGTTTGTTCAAGGTATTTCACCCCTGTTGAGAACAAATTAGTTGCGGCTATACAAAGGCATTCTTTGCCCATAAACTTTCAACATAGTCTGATAAGTTAACCAATATATTGTAACACAACCTACTTGTCACTTTTAATCGTAACGGACTCAATTCAGATGCCGCGTAAAAATTGTGTTTCCACAAAACCATTTAATGACGAATTGGCATGACGGACGGGATCCATTCATACGACCTATTGAAGTACCTTTCTACCCATAAAGCCAATATACCTGGTTATTATCATATAGCATTGTAATTGGATTATCCATTTTCATTCCGATTCCATTAACGTCACAATTACAGTACATATTATATTCAATGAATGTCAGCGTCCAACAAGGGAATTGTCAAAATAATAGATACAGTCATGTTTCGTATACGTGGTAGTACCACGTTACTGACATTACAGTTCGATTTCGGTGTAAAGCCGAGTGTTTACTAATTAGCCCGGGCACAAATACTCGTGATGCATAATTCGAGAAGGGCAATTAGCGCACCTCAATTATTCAATTTGATAGTATTCAACATCCATTCACGCCATTTGAAACTTTTCTCAGAATATGGTATAATTATATTTATTACGGAATAGCTCAGGCTCTTGATTAGAAACATTGCATTGCTGCTATCTTAATACAATATTTTAATACAAAGATATTATACTACCAATATCAGTCGAAAGTACACAATTTTCATCAACGTATTGATACTGACAATGTCAGTAATTGCCTCTAAGAATTGTTAGCAAACAAAGACACGATACAATGCCGTCCTATGTGCAACTGCATACACTACATTGAGTTTACTAAGCAATTACGGATTCGGAATGATTCACCGCAACTGCGTGGACTTTTCATCCAGCTTCCTGCATTGCGTCAAATTTCCTAACGTTTCAACTTTTTGCTTTTAATTACAAACCAAACACTAAAATACATAACGTACAATCGGCGGCTTTATCTAACTTCTAACCTATATTGCCTAAGCGTAAACACGAATGAATTGTCTTAAGAACGAGTGAATGAACACATTAACTTGAACAGGATTGTGTCAGTTCCAGCAAAGCATTCATCATTCTATTGCAGAAATAATTCAATTGAATTTTTCTAACGAAATGGTAAACCTGTTCGGACTCGACGTCTTATTGCCGCGAGGATAGGCGTACACATCACTTCTACACATAATTCTAGACAGTTCTGATAAAATTAATTCCAATCTGGTGGTGACAATTGTTCTTGGTTCTATGAAATCAGCTATAGGGTGTTAATGTAATGTTTGTGTTTAATAATTGTTTTTTTTTTGAGTTACATAACCGAGCACAGGCACACAGAGAACCGTTCCAACGCCCAAGCGGCCCTCGCTGCGACTGGAGGCAGCACGCGTCGACGGAGGGTGGTCGCGATCGTCGAACTTCGTTACGATTCGGACTGAAACGATCGTGAGTCCTCGGGCGCTTTCGGAGCACGCGCGCCTGCGGGCGGGCGGCGCCCGTTTGCCCCGCTTCACCCATCCGCTAATATATCAAGCGACCGCTTAATTTATTGTTGAAAAATTAAGCATAAACTTCGATACTTTTCTTGACAAAATTGGAAATTGAAATTCAGAAATTAATTAGCGTCTGAGCAGGCTGTACTTGCGTGTAAATTGTTTAGTTATTTATACCGGCACGACACGTCATGTAAGTACCTCCGTAGTGATTCCTGTAATCGAAACTCTATTCATTTTAAAGTTTCATTATGTGTTCGATTAATTATTTAGTAATAGGAATTGGTGGATTTTATAGGAGCAGCGGAGTTTACGGATTTCGTTTATGTATTAACATAATTAATGTGTCGAAATTCGGTTACCATACATTAGCTAGGCATTTCGTGTTGGTTTCGTTGAAGGTGTTTGGCCTCCGTTTAAATGAGGCAAGAGTCCCTGTCCTTAGTTTGCAAAGGCGAATTAAAGCTTGTTACGTGCAGTTTTACAGAGTTCCTTTGCCGTCTTAATCTAATTTAAATAGAACATGCAGAGTATTATCGCGTGACTGTTACGCTCTGCTGGCGAGCTCCAGCAGGAAAATGTTTTTGCCTTCTTGTAAATGTCAAGCACAGAGTCATAAATTAAAACAGATGGCGGGGCTGAATGCACCTTTTACGGCGCGCTGATATCGAGGCCATGTCACGATAATTATTCATCGATATTGTATTTTCCGGCAGCGCTACCGATATTATTTGTTTAGATAAAGAATACAACGACGCCGGGCTATATCGTTCATCATTTTTAATCGTCTTTGCCAAGAAAAATATGAAAATATGCTGCTACCTCGGGGCAAAATACATTTTTTTCTCCCGTTTTGATAATAGATAGTGGAATGTGTGATGAAGCGGGTAATGTGTCTTGGAAGGGAGGGAGACTTATTATGTAACACGGGACTATATATAGTCGTCTCACGAAATAGCGGACATTTTTTGCAGTAGATCGTAAGTTAATACATAAAATATAAGCATTAGTCTAACGTTTTTTAGCGATCTACGGCCGGTTTGTCGGACGGTTTGTTCACTGGCTAACGGCCAAAAGGTCCAGGGTACGAATCCTGATAGAGGAAACATTTTTGTGTAATGAACACAGACAGATAATTTTTCTCAAGCCTATTTTGTAGTATAATACTATACACACATAAATTATTTATCCCCGAAGGGGTAGGTAGAGGTATATTAACACTCCTCGTTTCGCCAAATAGGTCTAGGTCCCATGTAATAGGTGGCGAGCCTATTGACATTGACCTATTGATATTGATATCTGGTAACGCAATTCACAGTATTGTATTGCTAGGTGGTGTAAGAGGAACGCTGCTGCCCATTACTCATTGCCGTCTTTAACCCTTAGTGGCCCTGAAAGGCACTCGCTGGCGAGATGAGGGTGGTGGCAATTATATTCTGCTCTGCTGTCACCACACGGCAATTATCAAAAGATGGAAATAAAGCGGAAAATAAAATGGAAATAAAATGTCAGGCTTTTGTTTTAAGCACGCAAGTCTCCATAAAATTGAATATCTTAAATCGTTAATCGGGAAAGGTATAAGAAAAACAGATATAAAACTCCAATAATCGTTTATGAGTTCTTAAAGTTATAGGTTTTAACTGTTTTCCTATAAAACTATGTAAATTCAGCGGTAATTAAATACTTGGTGATGGTAGTAAATATACGATTGAATAGATTCTGTTTTTGTACATAAACACCCATCTCAATACTTAATGAAAAACAGTAGTCAGTTATTCAGTATATTACTATCATTAATTTGACCTTGACGTTAAATATCAATTTATTAGTCTAATGTTACCACTCTGCTGGGACACAGACATTTGATATGGATGGAAGAATATAGGGAGAAAGGGCTACTTTGATAAATGTTATAATAATTACTGCAAATGACGCCTAGAGTAGCTAAGCCTAGCAAATAGCTTATGTGCCCCTCAAAACACGAAGGAATTCAAGACTTGGGTAATTCAAAAGTGGTCTTTAATAATATATAAACTTAAGGGCTTTGACGTCCTAGACGAGCCTCATCATCACCAGCCCTTTTATATCTTCACTAGTTGGGCAAAGGCATCTATTGATGGAAGAATATAGGGTGACGGCCGCCTTGGTCGAATGCTCAGATTGCTGGGTATTGGCCAAGAGGTCCCGGGTTTGAATCCTGGTAGGGGCAAACTTTGTGGTGACCACAAATGTTTGCTTCCGAGTCATGGTTGTGTATATGTTTATGTAGTATATTTTCAACATTTATATACATAATTATATTAAAAATATGTCCGTCATCTAGAATCCATAACACAAGTGCTTAGGCTACTTACTTTGGGCTAGATGATAGGTGTAAGGGTAAAAAAAAAAATATTATTTAAAAAATGGGCCCTAACCCACCACGCTGACCCAGTGACGATTGGTGGGTATTAACAACTGCAAATACACTGAGGAACTCATATATATTTGGTCACTTATCCGATGACCGCCCTTAGCAAACATTGCTTAATTTTCGCAATCCCAGTCGCAATCGAAGCCACTGTGCTATCGAGCTTCTCGATAAATAAATAGGTATATTCTGCAATGTTTTAAAGTATGTTTTGTTATTTTAATCCCGTACGATAAACTCATAAGGGATTAAAATAATAAAAAATCACCACACGAGGTCCACCTGAGCAAAATAAAGAATTGACAAAACGAAAGATGTAAACACTCCATTGCGTAACAATCTGACTTTTTATTTTTAACTTTATAAGGATTATAACAGATAAAAGATAACGATTATAACAGATTAGATGATATTTACTAGAAAATGAAACAAACAGAGCAATGTCGATAGTACCGATGAACAACTGTGGGTATTCGTGCAAAATTATAAATAAATCTGCAAAAATTCAATATTAGTTAACATATTAACTCTATCTAAAACAGAAAATAATGGCATCTGGATTATGGAACTCTGGTTTATACGTTATAGATCCAGGTGTGTGTTAAGGTGATCTGGTGAATTAAGGTTTAATTAATTCGCTAAGTTATAGCAGCGTAGTGATTTAAGAAAAAAACTTTATTCGTATTTTGGAAACTAACCTAATCCAATTTAAGAGCACTAAGCACTTACATTATTACTTTACCTTGTATACATATGAGTATTTAAGTTAATTGCTTAAAATATAATAGTACACCTATATTAACTTTTCTTTTTTAAAGTGAAAAACAAATCCATGTTTATAATGAGATGGTGCCACTAATTGTTTTTACCGACATATAACGTATTCTTTTTAAAATCCTGCGACATTCAGGTTAGTGACCGCCTATAGCAATAGTAGGTGATTTATTGCTTACTTTCAAATATTGTAATTGCTTTGCTTGTTAATACGTTTTCATATCTCTTATTTTAGAACGTTTGCCGTGTGGTGACGGCAGAGTAGAATACAATTGTCACTACCCCAAATCTTTCCCGTGGGTGTCGTACAAGGCGACTAAGGATAAATCAGTGATGAGGAACGGGCAGCAGCGTTCCTCTTATACCACCTAGCAATGTACCTACTGCGACTTTTGTACCCAATAAATGGCAATAGGCTCGCCACCTATTACATGGGACCTATCATAACTGGCGATACGTGGGTGCTAGTTCACCTCTGCCTACCCCTTCGGGGATATAGGCGTGATTTATGTATATATGTATGTTATTTTAGAACGCTTAAATGTGTCCCTAAACGACACTTGAAGCTATTCATTATATGTCAGAAATTATCATTCAACTGCCAAATTTGAAGAACTAATAAAATATAATGAGATGTAGATTAAAAATGAATGAACCCATTAATGAAACATTTAACCCGCTTATACTGGTAGACCAACTGTACAGAGGCTGAAATTGACTAAACCGAATACATAAATAAAAATAAATAAAAAACTCATACATATTTTATGTCTGAGTTTTTTATTTTATTTCACTGAATTATTAAGAACGTATGTTTATTTACTACCCGTTTCGTATAATCTGAGTGTATATTTCGGAAAACATCTTTCTCGCATTAGAAACACGTAATCATAGTATGAAGATTAGACCCTATTTAAATATAGATGAAGTAAGTATAGTATATTATGCCGTTAACACTACAGTTCCGCATTCAACAGTTAACTAATCTACAGATATTGGAATAAGTAGAGGTTTTAGTGAGCTTTACTGAGCTTACTCCAAAATCCGCTAACCCATTTTCGTACAAGCCGCTCACCATTGCGATGCTGATTGCAGTATTTTGGCCACTACAAATTTACTTAGAGAATAATAAATCCTTAAACCCAGCCAGTTCTACTGGGGCAAAGGAAACCCAGAGAAAATCTGAAATTGGACCTTATAAGCGCTTTTATAGAATACTAAATTTGTAACACATGTTTAACTATCAAACATTTTGTCACATGTAGGGAATTCTTAGAGTGAGTTATTGTTGATGAAATATTTTGCTCAAAGGAACTTGTTTTTCATATAGCTCAATTTATGCCCTTCATACCAAATAATATTTTCGTCTATCTATCTACTAAGTGACAGTTGCAGTAAAGAAACTGACAGACATTAGTCTCTCGCTATTCAGTAAAAGTACAACAATAACGTTAAACAATATAAATAGCTATTAACTGCTGTTAAACGTCAATTACGGAAATAAGTACTTAATACAAAAAAAAAATACAATTCAAAACTAGTAGCTATTCCTGCCGGGGCTACGGTCTAGATTTGAATGAATTTTTTTGACATTAATTACTCGTTAAAGTTAATTGAGGGAGACATAAAAAGTATAATAAAGTATAAACATACATAAATAACGCCTAAATCCCCGAAGGGGTAGGCAGAGGTGAATTAACACCCACTTTTCGCCAATTATGTTCGGTACCATGTAATAGGTGGCGAGCCTATTGCCATATATCGGGCACATTAATCGCAGAACATTTATACTGCTAGGCGGTATAAGAGAAATGCTGCTGCGCATTACCTAAACATTGCTGTCTTAACCCTTAGTCGCCTTGTACGACACCCACGGGAGAGAGTATAATAAAGTTATGTCTGTTTTTAGCAAGGACTTAACTTTAAGGGACCCTTTAATTTATTACGGTACCTACGGACAGAAAAAAAATTTAACTTAACCTTCTACTAATTTACCTTCTTCATAATTAACAATATTGCATAATATGTATATCGCTCGCTCTCGACCGATTGCATAAACTAAGCAATGTTCGCTAAGTTCGGTCATTAGATGGGTGACCAAAAATATATTACCTCGAGTTCCTCTGTACTTCGAAAAGCTCGTTACGTCATTCGTTTAATCTGTACCTGGTGAGCGTGGTGGGTTGTGGGACCATTCTCTCTAAATGCTGCCATCCATAGGAAAATGCCTATACCCCAAGGAATATTAAAAGGGCCGGTGATGATAATGAGCATACCCATTTATTAGCGAAATTATTACAAAAGTTAACCAAGCATTAGTATAAAAGATAACCAAGCATTCAAAAATAGATCAAGGAAACAACACTTTAGCGGCACAGTTGTCACGCATAATTTAACCCGCGCAGAACATTCTTATAATGTAATTACGGGCTCGTAATGATTTATCATTATCATGTTGACGGAGCCCCTGAAAGTACTGACACGACGAAGTTAATGAATCATAAATTATTATCGCTTCTCTGACTGAACATCGTCATCAATTTAATTAAACTCCAAGCTCGTCAAATTTTCTTAAAATCCACGTCAAAGGTGTTCTTGAAATAGACGTATGATTAATTCTATCTAACTAAGCCAACAGCCATTCTTCATTGTTAAGCAAATATTATCTAACATTAATGGAAGTAATGATTGAGACACAGCAATTATATCATTGACACATTGTATCATTCCATACGGTACAGATAATTGACCTAGCAGCTACAGAGAGTACGTTACAAGAGAATACATGGCACAGAGAGTTGTGCGCAGGCGTGAGGCCTAAACCAGGCCCCGCTTCCTCCCGCCCGCGACAACGTCATAGCTTGGATCAACTAGAGTAGTCTGTATGCCTTTAACACAAGCGCTGAAATCCATTACTGTATCCTTGAGCGGTCCGCTTTAACGTATCCGCGTAGTCCGGGGGCCGAGGATATGTGTTCAGGTTTAGTTCAGAAGTTGGCGGGTAACTTCTTTGTCACGTTGCATGCACACTAGTAATTAGAAGGACCTATCCCACCTCAGATCCGATATCAATAGTATACGATTCTCCAAATTACTGCGAGAATTTTGTCAATATTGCAATGTTGACAGAATACCTGATAGAAACCAATTTTGGTTACTCAAAGAAACATGTAATATTTAATGAGTTGGTAAATTAATACGATATAGTATCTTGTTGAAAGCACACCTTCACAGGCTCATTGTGAAAAGTTTATGTTGTAATATTAGGACAATAAAAAGTGCTTTCAAATTAATGGAATTTATATTAATTTCAAATAATAAAAACAGATTTTTTTTTTAAATTATTGTTTGATTACATAATATATTATGTATGAAGTGGGTGTTATAAATCAAAATAAACACAAATCACGCCTATATTTCATTGAAAGGGTTGACAGAGTTGAATTATAGCTGACAGCTCAACAATTTATTGCACATAAAAAATGAAAACACTTTATAACATACGAGCTGCACTAAGATTATAAGTCTTCGTGGTATTTCGGAAATTCGTACGATTACAGTTCGCACTTTTATTACATACTTTTATGTCCTCACCATTTCTTACACGCACGTACAAAGAATGAAACATACGTAAGGAAAATTAAGATAGGCTAGTATCAAAGTTTCCGAATGTTCCGGACGTGCCCAAAAGTTTGTTGAAAACGGTAGAGCTTATACACTTGAGCTACGGATTTACATTTTCAGTGTATTATATGAAAAGTACTTACTCGGATTTTTGGTGGGAAATTATATGGTAAGTTTCTAAAGCTTAATGTATACCCACCTACTAAGGAGCTCGATAGCGCCGTTGCTAGCGCGAGCGGCCGGCGATTACTTAAACTAAGTACCTATAAAGTATTCATTATAAAATGAGCATCAAATATTAACAGGTAGGTAATTAGGTACGTCGTACTCTCTTCTAATTATTGCTAGAAAAATTGGGCGACATTATTGCTTTCCTTTAGGTACATAATATGCTATATGGCATTAAAAGAATGCTAACTATTCCTGACCACTATTTTACTATTTTATGTCAAAGTTTTTTATACGAGGGTGGTGAACATTATATTATGATCTTTTGTCTTTTTTCTTGCTTACATCACCATTCGTTTATAAAGAGATGTTACATAAATTCTTGATGATAAAATTTCATGTGGTAGTCAATAAACGATCATGTTATTTATTTAGAATGTCTATATAATATAAAGATTTTGTACTCTTGTTAAGTTTCAGTTGTGTCACAGTAAAGTTAAGCCGTAGCCAATCCGGTAATTATAAAAATAATATTGCTGACCACCTAGCATAGATAAGTGGAAAATCATATTATCAAAACAGTATTATTTTCACGGTGCGAAATAAATGAAGACTTGGAAAAGGAAAAGAAATGAATTACGAGTAATACAAGTGACAGTGAAATATGTCTAGGCGCGTTGGTGTGCCAAACAAAATTGTTGCTATATCCGGTGGGGACTATAACACAGTTTGTTTTCTATTTGCGTCTTCATTTTGAAGGATAGATTGGGTCCCTGAGCCCGATTGAGATAAGCTGAATGGTGTACTATTGATCCTGTTTCATCTCTAGTAGTGTTTATTTCCACCCTTATATAAATGAGTGTCTGGTCTTCCTATTGCTCGGGATTTGTGATTGTGTAAGCAAAGCGTAATTCGCATTAAACGTCATAGGATGAGTTAGAAAATAGTAGATTATATACCAATGGTGATAAAACAAAGAATGTCGCAGATTGCAAGTATTTGACGCCCGAGCTGAAACCGAGCTGACCAGGAAGTGGAATTGTGGCGGAAACGTCCACTTTATGGTCAGGTGTGACATAAAATATATTTCATTGCGAGTGAGGAACTCGTACTTCAGAAGTTAAAATAACTAGTAAATCGTTACTAAGTGCGGTAGACTTTGGCCTATATTCATTGACAATGACGATGATATGACCCCGTAAGAAAATAACAAATGTACAAAGTATTTAAGTACATACTTACATTGATGGCACAAAACGGATTTCCATTTCTGACGTGAAAATAATTTATCTTGACTTACCTGCTTCCTTTTGGGGATAAATGATACTAATCATTACTTACCTGAAACAGAAAAATGTATATTAGATTACAACATCAAATAAAAAGCCCAGCTAATACACAGCACAGCTATCATAATAAATTAAGGAAGGGAGAACACATTTGGGATGTAACTATCGATAGTGGGAGTGGGTACTAAGGATAGGATGTGGTGCAAATTTCAGACAAAACTCTTTTACTGGGATTCCTAAATTATTGCCTTTTTATAATTAAATATTAACAATTAATGTCGCTGTCTATAACATGACTCACGTGAAAATAAATTGTGATATTTAATATACATTTCACATTGAACAGCAATTAAATCATATAAAAATTATTCTAATAAGGCAGCCCTTGATCAATTTATTGCTTCCTACGTCGACAAGTACCCATACATCATCACGTAAATAATTACATACTTCGAATACAAATTAAAAACTATACAAATACTTATAGAAAAGACATCAAACAGTATTTATAAAGTCGGCTTTTTAAATCTTAGCCACGTTTACTTCTCCGTATATTCCGGTTGATTACTTTTGATGTCAGAAACGTGGAAGGGGAGTGCTATCGGCTCATGTTTCTTGATTCTTGCCTCATTGCAACGCGAGCCTAGTCTACCGTTCACTCCCAGGGGATTTTAGTATAGTCTGAAACGCAGCGAACTGTGACGTCAGAATAAACCTTGTAGGTACTCTATTTAATTTTAATCAGCAGGTAAAGTTTAAATCTGACGGCAGCGAGTTAGGATTCTAAAACAATTGAAATACCAACTATGAGGTATTATTATCTGAGACACGACGATACTTTCTTTAAAAAAAATTATTGCACAATAATCACAATCTATATCTGTAAAGTGCTGTGTGGTGGCAGAGCAGAATACCATTGTCACCAACCCCATTTCTCCCGTG
The DNA here is from genome assembly GCA_963931975.1 of Cataclysta lemnata. NCBI lineage: Eukaryota > Metazoa > Arthropoda > Insecta > Lepidoptera > Crambidae > Cataclysta > Cataclysta lemnata. The sequence goes on from OZ008343.1 coordinate 8,596,340, forward strand.
GGTGTCGTACAAGGCGACTAAGGGCGCAGTGCTGAGTAATGGGCAGCAGCGCTCTTCTTATACCACCTAGGAATATATTGCGATTTACGTGCGCAATAGATTGGCAATATAGGCAATAGGCAGATTAAAAATATCGTGACTGTGGAGTTGCTTATAAAATATAATCGTTTTTGTGTGTGTTGACGGTACAACTGCAACCGCTAGGTATGTTTCTGTAAATAACCCATACTTTTCCAATACTGTCCAATACAGTACCATATATACTTTGTACTATCCTTTGCATATTGATTTCACACACCACTGCGCATAACCAAGATCCGCGCTCCAACATATAAGTGGTTAACAAGTTTAAGATAGTACTAAAACATTATGTTATTACATTCAATAGAACATTATGGGGTATAGAAGCGAGAATTACACATTGTGGCTTATCTTCGCCACTCGGGTGGATGATAGTTACACGATTTTCCGGCGGGACCTATCAGCCAAATCTCAATCCCAGCTACGAAACAATCCGTAACAGCCGATAACGGCTTGATGTGCCCTATATGGATATAACAATTGAATCGTATACATTTTACGATTAAACTCTACCTACTATGTTGGACTAAAAACAGAATCACCTCGCTGATCAATACTGATATTATAAAGCTGAAGAATTTGTTTGTATGGTTAAACGCGCTAATCTCAGGAACTACTGACTCAAATAGAAGAAATATTTTTGTGTTGGATAGTCCATTTATCGAGGAAGGCTATATAATAGGTAGTAGGTATAATTTTTACAATTTAGAGTATTCGTACAATTTTGTCAAAAATTGTCCACGCCAATACTCTAAATTGTATTCATGTCTTTGATTTTTAAGCTATCTTAGCTGTTATGAGTATTTAAACGCATACTCAAAAGAACGGTATATATATCTCTGTATACCAAATATCTTAAATAATATTTGCATGTTAAATGGCTTTCGATTGCTTATTGGTCTGTACCAGGCTTAGTCGACTTTTGCAAAACCTATGCGGTGAGTCGTAGCTTGTACATTCTACGTTATTTCCACCCAGGCCGGCATGGAAGGTAGTTTTAATAGTTATGATTATTTTTATAATATTATATAACTATGATTGACAATAATCTCGCAACCACAGTGTGTACAGTTACTGTAACATTATTCTGAACCCATAAAATATTCATCAGTGCCTACAAAGAAAAAAAAGGAATACCTCAAACATGAAATTGAATAATGTATGAATTTCTCTTCATATTTTATGGAATTTAAAGAGCTGCTTACTGGTTTATTTTGCTAAGGAAATTAAAAATGTCTGCACCTTATTTGACATTCTAATTCGACGAGTGAGCAACGACTCATAATATATGAGAGCGTGGCGTGTCAGTCAGGAACTTGGTATATATTTATGTTTGATTTGTATTTTTTTTCCCGTCAATATCAGTCAGAATAAACGAATATTTTGTGTACAAAACTTTCTACACCCAACACAACACAAACATATTATTATCCAATATAAAAACACACAAAAAGAAGAATATCTAGGTCATCATCGTGACCCTGATCTTTTTCTAGCTGAACATGATTATCCAAATTTTGGTGAATTAGTATAATTTTATGTATTTAACTCATTACAATATAAATTGAATATTTTGGAAAGTCTGATTTCATTAGGTCTCTCCAACATCTGCAAGTTATATAGCTCTTCTAGTAAGTAGTGACTAGTGTTTAGAAATAGATGTGAATATGAGTCTTAAGAGTTTAATATTTTGTACCAATAGATGTTGGCAAATATTTCTTTTTATATTAACAGCAATAATATATCAACAATAATAATTCTATATAAAAAAACTTTATCAATTCTTAATAAAAAGTTTTAGAATTAGTTATTACATATTATTATGATGAAGCTAAATGGTACAGTTAAGAAAGTGACAAATAGCACTATTAAAGCCCCCTCGAAAGGCTTTCATTGCAAATAGCGTTCACATTACCAACAATATACAACCTGTCTTCACCGTATAACATGTTTCCGAGGAAATATATCATGTTGAGCCGTTTTCTCAGCCATTTATTTAGTCGCTAGTGAAAAATGTTTTATGTTGGTCTTTACAATACTTTTTGTTCGCCTTGCCTATTTTTAGGCAACAGTCGCAAAAGTGGGTATTACGAAGCCTATTTACGTTAATGACTAACTCACAATCTGTAATTGGCAAATTTATATTGTCTATCAAAAGACTAGAGATCAAAAGATTAGAGAAAATGTCCAGTCCTGTAAATGCCTGTGACTTAGCAACTAATTAATTCCAATTCACGTCTGGACTAGGAAATCACACGGATTATTATTTATTGGTCTAATAATTATCATAATTAGTAACGTGTTTATTTTTAAGTTTAATAGTGCAATAAGTTTTCAAGAAGTCTTAAATAGTGCAGTAATTCATTCACTTTCCAACTGAGGTACTTTTAATTTTGAGCTAAGCTTATTTAATATATTTTACGTTAGAATAAAATGTATTATTCGTTATTTGTACAGGATATTTGTTCGCGAATATCTTATCCCAGGAATTTTTCTCATCAAAAATTACAAATTGGTCCGTAGAAATGAGTACTACAGCTCATTTACAATTCTGTTTATGAATATTGCTATGCGACACAACAATTTACAATAACCTTAACTAGTTAAGGTGTATGCTATTATAAAATCGATATATTGCGAATAAATGAATATATATATATATATGGTGGTGACTGTATGGGGACGGAATAGACAATATATAGTCATTATTTTATGATTACAAATTTTTCAGCAAATACAAGTCAAGTACAACGACAACGACAAAGTACAAGACTGAGAATTTATCAGGAAACGTAAAGCAGTGATCCTTGTACAATATCTCATACTAGTGGGATTAATACGTGCCCTGATGATAGCAATACGCTCGGCCTTCATTGAGTGGGACATAACACGTACGGGCGCAATCACTTTACTTACCTCTCGAGGGATATACAATACAGGCTTTGTTTATGTATCTAAACTTTCCCAATTTCGCTGATTTCCCGTGCAGTTAGAGGTGGGCATTATAAACAATAATTTCGTACATCCTAAACTCAACCTTTCGCTAAAATAATTTGCGCAAAATTAACAGATGTCAGAGCGTCATCATTCATAAGGCCCCCTGTTTCAAGGCAGATACTGTTAAATACTCGGCTTATTATTTGACGACCTATATTTTTGCAACATCTGCTGCTTGACGATAAAGACCGTGGCTTAGCACTGACTTAGCGAAGTAATAAAAGTAAGGCGCAATCAGCAAAAAAATAAAAAGGTCATTCTTCCAACTTTGCATAATCATTTAAAAAAAGAGTGTTGATTCTCTATTTGTGGTATTTATAGTGCTACATTAGGGAATTTATATACATTTACATAATGTATGCCAGTTAAAAATAATAATAGTTAATATTTTTACACTTACACCTATCATCTAGCCCAAAGTAAGTGGCCTAAGCACTTGTGTTATGGATTCTAGATGACGAACATATTTTTAATACCATAATAATTATGTAGGTATATAAATGTTGAAAAAATATATACTACATAAACATAAACGAAACCATTACTCGAGAACAAATATTTGTGTTCATCGCAAAATTTGCCCCTAACGGGATGCCAACCCAGGACTTCTTGACCAATACCCAGCGATCTGAGCATCCCACCAAGTCGGCCGTCAAATATGTCCCCGAAAATGTAATTAACACCACCCACACTTTGCCAATTTTGTTAGATCCCATGTAATAAGGGGCGAGGTCATTGCCATCTATCGGTCTCGTAAATCACGGCACAATATTGCTAGGTGGTATACATATAAGAACGTTGCTGCCAACTTCTCTTCACTGTTTCGTCAAGTACTTGGTCGCCTTGTAAGATACCCTATTTGCCGTCACTACAGGGAAAGAACTTTGTAATAGATTATTCAGTATAAAATACCTTTTGATACTGTAACGGAATTAATGGTGTTGTATTGTCTGAAGTACATTTACATACTTTGTTAAGATATTCATCATAATAAATTATATTATACAAAATTATATTGCACCTATACAAAAGTATCTAATGCATCTTTATTTTTGCAGGTCAAAGAAAATGAATTCCTACTTCCTTGTTTAATTAAAAAGCTTTTACACGCGAATTCATCTACGACTACCAACCTAAGTAAGGCGTCTTCGGGGAACTCTACGTTTTCCTGGAACAAAAACTTTTGCACTTACTACTTCACGCCAAAAATTACTTGTTCAAACCTTGATGTTCACTTCTTTTTAAATCTGTAACGCCGACAAAAATATATCACTTGTATTACAAAATTCGTTCATTCGCTCACAAAAGCTGAAAAGCTCTTTCCGTGTAAGAAAATTATACCGTTTGCACGCAGAGAGAATACTAAAAAAGGTCGGAATGACGTCTTTATAATTCATTCTAATTAACCAAAATTGTGATAAAATATTATCATGCTAAAGGTGAAACAGTCACGGCTGCTTAGACCCTACATAAAATGGGTAGATGTCGGCCTAAGTTATTCCTCGAAATTAGATTGTGAAATATTCGAGCGTTGCTGATTAAAGTTGTACTTATTTATTAAAGTGGGCATTCCGTATATTTTGTTCCCTTCTCTAGCTAATGTTCTTTAATAAGGGACGCAACGCAATAATCTCACTGTAAACACTTTAGAGCATGTGGGATGGGCAGTCGCAGTGGAAGAAGTGAGATCAATAGATGCTCGACCCTGACACAATTTAGAATGGCCACTCTGCCAGTTGTAGTGAGCTGAATCCAAGAATAACCGATACATAACACCTTTATCCCTACAGCAGTCAACTTGCGTACCCACCGAATTGACCGCACTCGTTTTGTGCCTCTTAAGTCACACAATTTCTTACTCTACGTTTTGTTTATTACAATATTGAAACTGCATTCTTTTGTTGTCAATATGTTCGAAATGGAAAGAGACAGAATTGTAAAAAATATAAACCTAAATTTAATACGGGCTTTAGTAGTTAGGTTAGTAGGTAGCCAAAATCGTTAACAATAATAAAGATTTTGAAATTCTAAATTTTGAAATTCTAATAGATTTTAGATATGTCTGTATTAGAATTTCAAAACTGTTTTATTATTGTTAACGATTTTGGCTACCTACTAATCTAACTACTAAAGCCCGTATTACATTTAGGTTTATATTAGAAATGTCCTGTTGAGGGATTTGAACCTGGGTTTTCCTGTTTCGTTTGGCTCCCTAATGGCCAATTTTTTAATATTCTTTCTAACGTCTCTGTTGTGTTTAAATACCTAAAAGATTACGTAAATAAGATCGCAAGAGCTTAGTCTGTAATAAGACTAAGCTTTGGTTTACCAGGCTTAGCTTTAAATAATTTTCACATTTATCTGAGGTAACATTTAAGCGAAAATTTTCAATTAGCTACTTTTAGCAGTCCTATTTCGTTCTGAATTTTCACTCTATTGGCGAAACGTAGGTGTTAATTAACCTATGCCTACCTCTAGATATAGGCGCGATTGATGTATATTGCTGTTGGTTTTTAATTTATAGAAAGAAAAACAATTGATATATTGCTCATTTTGAAGTAGTAGGTAAAATTCAATTTAATGTTGGTTAATTTACTTACGTTTAATATAATGTAATTAATGTATATTTTATCTTATACATACGACTGATCAAATTATATTGGATCGCATGAAATAAATTATTAGGTTGGGCAAGTGTTAATAGCTTATAGGGGTCTATCGGGATCAGTATATGGGCTGTCCAGAAAAGCTTATAGAGATAACAGTCCCCTTCATTATAATTGATCAAGTTAGCCGTAAAGCATTATTTATTACTGATCTAATTGCTTTTTGCTTTGTAATACGCAAAAAGCAGTTAGATCACTACTTTTTATGTCATTATTTTAGGTGCTTACACCTAAAATTGTTACCCAGAATATTATACCGATATTTTTAATAGTACCTAGTTAAATAATACTTTTAAAGCAGTGGTAACACATATAAATTAAACAGTACCCATTAAAAAAAAAAAAAAAAATCAGTAGCCTCTTTTTTTATATTGTTCAATGTTTTAACTTATTGAATTTAAATTCCTCGGAAAGCGGAAAAAGCAAATTATTTTAAATTTTATTTTGTTATTAAAAAAACATTTAAAAATAAACACAATCATTTCAATCACAACTATCATCTAGCCCCAGTTAGTAGCACAACCACTTGTGCAATAGATACTAGATGACGGGCAAATTTTAATAGTCGACAAAACCGGACGCCATATTTTATAATTCATTTTGAAAAATATTGTAGTAATTTCCTTCTTCATTATTTATAGCCATTGAAAGAATAGCAATTTCTTCGGTTAATAAGGAAACTCCAATTTATAAACATTTATTGTAGCAAAATAGGACAGCAAATGTTTTAAGTTGAAGGGACCATTTTAAGTACATACTCAAACAAAGGAGAGGCTACTTCGCGTCGTAGCATAAAGTATAAACAGGACCAAGAAAATTCTTTTGTTTCTCTTACATTTTTGTTTTAAAGTCCGGTTACTTATTTTATCTTAATTCTAAATTACTGAGTAGACTAAATTACGACTCAAATTTCGCATTGAAGTGGAAACAGTGATTAACTGAAACTTGGGGTTTCATTATTTTTCGTTTTTCTACTTTCATAGTTGTATGTATATTTTTTGTGCCCTGTGGTGACCGCAGAGTAGAATGCAATGTACAAGGCGAATAAGGATAAAGACAGGATGAGTAATGGACAGCAGCGTTCGATTTACGTGCCCGTTAAATGGCAATAGGCTCAACCCCTATTACTTGAAACCTAGCATAATTGGCGAAACGTGGGTGTTAGTTCATCTCTGACTAACCCCTTCAGAAATAAATGAGCGTTATTTATGTATAAATGTACATTTTATGTTAAATATTTTTTTCATAACCATTGTCATCTTTAAAGTCATTATTTTTGAAAAACAATTATCTGGAGCTTAACATAGAGCTTAAGAAATAAATGAAACATGCCATATTACAACATGTATTTTATAAAGAAATTGGTATTGCTTTGATTCTTTAAAGTCTCTCTCTCTCACTCATATATTTTTTTAAGCCAAAAATATATTCAGGAAACTTTACCACAATTTAAAATAGATAAAAGTTTCGCCTGGCATATGAGGCCAGTTTACGAAACCTTTCTAACTCATAAAGCGCCAAATCCAATAGGCCCTGGTGATGATGATGACACTAACCCTCAGTGTCATCATCATCACCAGCCCTTAATGTACTGGGGCACAGGCCTTTTTGATGGATGGAAGAATATGGGACGAGAATGGACCATTACCTACCACGCTGGAATCGAATCAGTACAGTTTCTATTCCAAATCCATGTTATTAGAGCTTCCTGTCTAGTGTCTACGCCATTTCGTCCCTATAAAAGCACGATCTTTTAACATGTTGACGTAGTGGCACTGTATCAAATGGCAAAAATCGCAAGAAATAAAATGTTAGAATAACACACCAAAACTGAGCCCGTCCAAAAGTGAGTATTAGCAACTAATTTGTACATATAATTTTGGACATTTTTTAAATTTAGTTGGTTTACTAACAGCATAAATTCTTACAAATATAATTTAACATAGCTTTGTATCTAATCATAATCAAAAACTAAACACACCATGCAACCGATAAATGTAAACAAACAAGCTTTAAAATACTACAGAAATACAGTTAAATTAATCAAATTATAGCTTGACCAACTTTCTGAACTGAGCGAGTGGTTTGCGCATATGTCCGATAAAAACTATAAAAATTTAGCAATGCTTTATTTTATTTTAAACATATGACTAACACATTTTATTTGCCAGCCTTTACCGCATAGTACTTATGCCCCATCAGAGGAATGAATAGGTCATTTCAATAAGACTATGTAGGTACTTTCTAATATTGGCTTATTACGATTACTCACAAGACAGTATTCTACCCAAGTCTTTTGCTTTTAGGTTCCAATCAAGTAACATAAACTTCTAAAAGCTCATCCTTAATGGAGGAAGTAAGTTTTCTTTGTTCTCTAATATAATGAAGATCGATTGCAAATTAATATAGAATACAGGTGAGGTGACCCACTTACCGACTAAAAGCGAGGCAGAGTAGGTAATGGTTAATTTAGTGAACTCAATGATCTCATATTTGAATATAGTGCCGTATAAATGCTTATACTGCTCACTGCTACTATTATGCAGAATAGCGCTCATGTCTCCCCAAAGGAGCATGCAGAGGTGTTTTTTAAAACCACATAAAACCAGTTTATAGGGCACAGTGAAATATATACTCGTACGATTATACATAATATGGAAAGATATAATGTTACGGTTCTTAAATACTAAACTGGAAGCGAAAGAATAAGGTAGAATGTACATCCTCGACTCACCACATATCGACTAAGGGACATTTTCACATAATATAGACCTAAAAGCGGCGGTTGACTATAGGACCTAAGCTATGAGCTCTATATATTAATTTGTAATTTCACTACTCTCTTTGTTCATCAATTTCGACATGGCCCTTTTCATCACTTTTCTTTACATTTATTAATTACTGGCTTTTAAGGTGTGATAGATGATATGAATCAGAAGGGAATGAACGACATTAATTAAATATTATGGAAACATTCCATACCGACTGCCCGAAACTGGAAAGAAGGTATTAAGATGATGATGCTACGACTCTTAGCTAGTACATTTCCATCTACTCCTTTATAAGAGATAGGCTATATTATAATAGCCCATATTATAATACTATGGGCATACAATATTGTCATTATAAGACGAAACGCAATACTGGAGGAAATCGCCTATTTATGTCGTGAAACTCAAAAGCAATTTTGTACATATGTTTGGGTAACGACTTGTATCAAATTTTCTTTGGATCACTGGAGTAGGGTCTGTAAGCGTTGTATTCCGTTAGTACGGCGTATTGTTTACACGCTCTCTCACTGGGGTTGGGAGACCTTGGCCCACATTTCGCAAGTGTATAGCTATGGCAGGCTATGTTCTTAGATTCCGTGGTATTGCTAAAGGCAAAACTATTCCTATTTTTTTAACACAGCGCATCTATGTCTTATGGTAACTTTAAAAGCGAACAGATCAGCCTCTATTAATATCATGTAAATAGCAGTACCTTAAAAATTCCCGCATGTCGTGATTTGATGGCCCCCATGCAGCCTTCAAACCATATTGGTCTTCAACTTTCGCACTTTGAGTGTTTAAATATAAATTTATTTATATTTAAAAATATCTAACAGAATAACTAGATTCAACAACAACATACGTATAACGCTAAACTTTTAATTTAATAACTCTTAGTAGATGAATAATTAAATAACTGGTATTTAATATTAAGTTAACACGTAACACTAAATTTGAAATAAATTATTCTTATTCATTAACATTGGCAGCTTCAGAAGTAGCGACACACAAAGGTTCAACATTAATTAATAGCAGAGATATCACAGGTAGATAAAGCGATTTACAAGCAGGAACTCTAATGTAACAATTTTTCTACTTTTGTTATTATATAGGAGACATTGATTCAAATATATGTCAACAATTCACTTGTAGAATTAGGCCTTACAATTGACTTGACACGGCGGATATGTTTTTAACTACGCGTTTTCACAAAAGTTCTTTTAGAACAGTCTTTAAAATGACAACCATGGAGATTAGATTACGATGAAACAGCTAACGTAGCGAGGACGATGCGAATCTTCTTTGTCCGTGCACTTGACAGTAAAAGCTTTGTATTTACACAAACAAAACGTCTCAGTTTACGATTCAACGTTCTCTTTCGCGACATTCGACACGACTATGTTTGGTAGTACATAAACATTTGGAATCCACTATTGGCTTAGATTCATTAGATTGCAAGGAGAGAAGTTAACCTCAAAATATTATTTTTGATGCTACGTCCAGGATACTATTGGAGGAGGTGAGGCGCAGCGACGCGCACTCCTCTGCGCAGACTCCCCCGATGGCTGCCGACGGCTGCCGAACAGCCCCAGGCCTCTCCGGAACACGACACGACAATAGGTTGGCTATTTTATTTTTATTTGTGCACAGGTTTGTACTTGGCGCGGATATAATAACCAACTTATGTGCATACATAGCTAAGGTTTCCTTGGACTCTGAGTAATGTAGAACCCAAAGAATAATGAAGAAATTAATACAAAAGTAGCGAGTATTATGTTTCTGCCTAATTCGTGCAAGATAATTAAACCTAATGAGCGTCTATTATAATTTAATGAGCACATCGATATTAGTTCAATTTGAGGTACAATTATATGACAAACAGCTACCCATAAAATAGAGACTATTTTACCAATACAGTATTTTACTTCAATAAATAATTTACTTGCAATATTGTCATCGTGAGAATTATTTTATCTGGCTCCAAAAGGCTCCATTATTTTTCAATCTAAATCACTTAAGCAAAAGATACCAATATTTTCTTAAGTAATAATATTTTTAGGTATTTTGTATGCAACAAAAACAGCGTTAGCCCACTGAGAAAATGATGTTTTGAATTGTATCATAGGCAGGCTTTTAGACAGCTACTCTTCAAGTTAGTACACTTTTATTTCGGGATAGCTAATTTTTCATTTAGAAAATTTATGTATTCGCGTGATACCGTTCCATTATGCCAAGTGGTTATTAATGACTGTGTTGTTATATATTTATTTGCTTAATGTGCTTTCTGGAAATTTGCCAATTTTCAACGTATCAGGAGCCTGGAAGGCTTATTTTTTGCATGCGTAATTTATTTCCTTCCATTTGATAATATAAAAGAAAAAATAATTTAGAACTTGAAAAGAATTGAGAATTATATAGAACTTTTCATTATAAAACTCAATTGAACTTTTCATTTGATTGGGTTTGATATTTTTTTTAATTAAGATTGTATGAATACAAGTTAGGTAAAACGCCATTACCTCAAAAGTCTAAACAAATCAATTTACTTTTACTCGTTCTGTTTATTTAGTCACTTAGGTATATGTTTTAGTAGCGTATAGGTGACATGATAGCAAGCAAACTAATGCAATCTACTGCACACTCAAAAGGGTTAATTTGACAAACATGTATAATTTGATTAATGAAAATCGCTTTTGATTTTCGCAATCAGGCCCTAACTTCTATTTGCTTAATGCAAAATCCAATTGAAGTATTCCCGTCGTAGAATTTGGTACGTAGTTTGCCAAGGACTTAGCGTTTCATATAAGAAATCTTCGGAAGGATTATTACTGAACAAGACCCTTCTTGACGAGACCTTTTTTAATTTAAAAGAAATGTCCTTCTTTTTTGAAGTGAAAGCACTGAAATTGATATGATTTTATGAGGATTTGTATGGAGGAAGTAATATTAAGTCTCGGGGCTCAAAGGATCAAAGGATCGAGCAGCGCTGGTATGTGCTGCGACACAAAAGACGACACTAACCGTAAAGAAATGTTATATTATCCTTTAGTGGCAGCTCGCTGGCGTGGTCGGCATGAGCGCTTTTAAATATAATTTAAAAAGAAGGAAATTAATGCTAATCTTCTGCCTATCCCTGGGGAAGAAAGTCGTGTTTGGAATGTTTCCGTAATCTATATTGACAGTGTCACCTTACGAGTTGAACGGTCACTAGATTACCGTCGATAATATGACAAGTCATACAAACCCAAAGCGGTTTTTATTTTTATTTTTTTATTTTTTATTTTTACATACACACACACCTATCATCTAGCCCAAAGTAAGTAGCCTAAGCACTTGTGTTATGGATACTAGATGACGGACATATTTTTAAATATAATTATGTATATAAATGTTGAAAATATACTACATAAACATATACACAACCATGACTCGGGAACAAACATTTGTGGTCATCACAAAGTTTGCCCCTACCAGGATTCGAACCCGGGACCTCTTGGCCAATACCCAGCAATCTGAGCATTCGACCAAGGCGGCCGTCAAAGCGGTATGGGCACAAATGTATCATTTTGTTATTATATCTCTAAGTATTTTTTGTTATATTCCTCAAACGTAATTCGTCCATATATTAATTTTACTGCCGCACTCAGAGACGTCAATTAACGATAATGAGTACTGAATGTCAAAAAATGACAATTCAAAACTAGTCTCTATTCTTGTCTGGTCTTTGGTCTAAATGTAAATGAAAATTTTTGACATTAAGTACTCATTAAAGTTATTTGACGTCTCTGAGTGCGGCAGTTAGACCTAAATCATTAAAATCAATAGATCTCTCCAGTATTATAGGGCAGGTATGTGACAAAAAATCAAGATGGCGACCGTGAGTTGCAAATTATTACACACACATATTTATAAGCCGATATCTCGAATCGGACAACAATTCGAAATGTGACCCCATAATAATTTCTTTCCCTCTATCCATTGCTATACGATTCAAGTCTATTGGTCAGAAGACCAAAATGCCCATACCCCTTTAATTTAATACGCCACTTAATTTTGAGCTCTAGCATGCAGAGTGCAAGATACATTTTCAAAATATGCCAGTTTATGTCGGTCTCACGCAATATTATTATGTAATTGACGGCGAACGATAACGGGTCACGAAACTCAATTCGAATCGTGTGTCACCTGAAAGAACAGTCGCGGTAATATGGAAAGTTATTTAATAAAACATTGGCGGTGAAGCCGCAGAGTCACCGCGAAAATGTATTTTTTTTATTATTTTACATAAAGTTTTCGAAAAAAGAAGACTCCCAAAAGAAGATAATAAATTATGTCGATCCGATCAAGAGAACCGAGACTTTGACTAAAAATAAGACTTGTTACAAATATGTTAAAAATTCATTTCAACTTTTGTCCAATTAATCATTAGATACATAATCCCAAAAAAAAAATACGGCTATTTCCAGATATTCCATGTCAGAATAAAATAAATTGACACAATAAGTAGATATGTTGGAAAATTCTTAGTTAAAAGACGAACGCAATTTGAATAAATTGTTTCGAAGTTACATCTCGGCTAACGTTGTTGATTGACATCTTTCAATGTGAAAAGAGGAAGATTTGCCGAGTTTCCAGAAGTGCTCAGGGTTATTTGAAAACAGAACCTGCCGCAGTCATAACTTGTCATTAAACTCGAAATGGAGTGACATAGTGTTTGTAATAAATTATTTCAACAGATCGTTAGCCGCGTGGTGACGGAAGAACCGAATACAATTGTCACCACCCTCATCTCTCCCGTGGGTGTCGTAGAAAGCGAATAAGGGTAAACACAGCGATAAGCAATGGGCAGAGGCATTCCTCTCATACCACCTAGCAATAATACTGCGATTTATGTGCCCGATATTTTATGGCAATAGGCTCACCGTAAAATTTTTGGTTGGTACGAAATAAACATTTACTCTTTCTTTCTTTCTTTATAGTTATAATAAAATGAGGAATGGGCAGCAGCTTTCCTGGTGCACTATAAAAGATAATTACTGCAATTAAAGCTCCCAGTAAATGGCAATAGACTCGCACCTTGTTACAAGGGACTTGAAATACGCTGGCGAAACACCTCTGCCCACCACTTAGCGGAGAAAGGCGTGATTTATGTAAGTACAGTCAACAGCTCATCGGGTTACTACAATCTGTCAAATTTCTCTAATAAATTTTGAACCTTAACATTCCTAATATGAAGTTCAAAATTGATTGGAAATATTTTATTATATAAGTTTGTAGTAACCTAATTAGAATCCTGAGCGAAAGCGAGGGAATCAAAAGAGCACAAGGTGAAAAATCTTTGCACTCGAGTGCAACACGTAACTTTTCACCCCCAACGAGGAAATTGCAAAATACAAAAAAAAATACAATCACAACAGTTTTTGTTTTCACCCAGAAACTTCCACAACACCCTCCCATTAACCCAAACACACTCTCAACACCCACTCAGAAACACCCACAACATTCACACCCGCAATACACACCCATCCACTCAGACACACCCACAAAACACCCATTCACCCAGAAACACCCACAAAACACCCATTCACCCAGAAACACCCAAAAAACACCCATTCACCCAGAAACACACACAAAACACCCATTCACCCAGAAACACACACAAAACACCCATTTACCCAGAAACACCCACAAAACACCCATTCACCCAGAAACACCCAAAAACACCCATTCACCCAGAAACACCCACAAAACACCCATTCACCCAGAAATACCCACAAAACACCCATTCACCCAGAAACACCCACAAAACACCCATTCACCCAGAAACACCCACAACTTCCACCCAGTCACACCCACAATACTCTCCCATCCATTCAGACACACCCACAAAACACCCATTCACCCAGACACATCCACAAAATACCCATTCACCTAGACACACCCACAAAACACCCATTCACCCAGACACACCTCCAACACCCACCCATCCACCCAGCTACACCCGCAACATTCATCCAGACACACCTGTAAGTACCTAATAAAAATTACCGTCCTGTCCGAGACAGTCAATCAGCTTGAGTCAAGCACGTTGATTTTCTGTATGTTTTTGTTCCGTTGCTAGCGTAAACAAATCAAACAAACCTAAAAATCTTTTTAATGCTTGACTCAAGCATCAAGCAAGCATTGTAGACGATCAAAATGTTTAAAGCAAGATTGACGCCAAGCTGATTGACCGTCACCGAACTCCAAGGTTTTAACAAATTTATGACGTGAAAAGAAAATGACGCACGCAAAGCAAAAAAAAAAAGTACACCAAGAAGGTTCCGAGTCTGAGTTTTTAACAAATTAAAATAGGTTGCATGATAATTTCGGCACCATGGAGGTAGAAATAAATAGGTTTAATGATGTTTTGAATTCACAAACTCATTGCACACGATTTTCTAAATTCAAATTTACTTTAACCTCTAGAGGATAAAAACGGCTTTTGCACTCAGATATCGAAGAGCAAAAACGCTTTTTCCGAGATGGTGGGATGAAAAATATTTTTTACCTTACGATTACGAGGTTAAATAAATGAAGGTGGAGTCATAATCTGCAGTAATGTGTGATTAAATGCCGCACTCAGAAATGTCAATTAACGTTAATGAGTACTTAATTAAAAAAATGACAATTCAAAACTAGTCGCTATTATTCTTAGCAGAATATTAGAGTAATAATTTTAAAATAAAAAATTAATCAATTGCCACCTTTCTTTAATATGCTTTATTAAAAAGGTCCTCTGATGTTAAAATACGTCTACATATTTTAAGAGAAAATAAAAACGAGTACTTTTTGTTCATAAATAATTTATTACTCAATCTTCCTATATTACGGTGAATATTAAATTAGCTTTCGCGCACAATGGAGTGTTTATATAAAATACATGGAGCTTTTTGCTGTTAGAAAGGTGTAATCTGTTATCACGAAACACAGTAAATTCGTAATGTATTCCAGCTACGCAATAACAATAAGTATAGAAAATTAATATAAATAGTACAAACTATTAGAAATATGATAGAGGCAGGAAAAATATTTGGGATGCCTACATTCCAATCTATACTGTTCAAAGTTTTGGTTTAAGTTTTACAAGATTGCTTGGCTGACACCAACTTTAGCAAATCTTTATTCTTTTAGCAAATCTAGATTTTCTAATTTCTAAGACATTTTTCTAATCGATTAAGAAAAAAAAACATACGGGTACGAATTGAATAACCTCCTCCGTGTTTTCGTCGGTAAAAAAATTTGATACACACAATGAGTTACCGAAATAGCACGTAGACGTTTATAGAGCACTATAGAAATCTTCTTTTTCCTGCCCTTATCCCGCTCTAGGCGGGGTCGGCACAACATGTTTTCTTCTTCCACTCCTCTCTATCCATCACCAATTTCTCCTCCACCCGTCTCGCTATCATATCCTCCTTTACCCAATATTATTATTAGGAATAGCCTATTCTGTAATTTAAATCTACATACATACATAAATCACGCCTATATCCCCGAAGGGGTAGGCAGAGGTGAACTAGCACTCACGTTTCGCCAATTATGTTAGGTTCCATGTAATAGGTAGCGAGCCTATTGCCATTTATCGGGCACAAAAGTCGCAGTACTATTGCTAGATGGTATAAGAGGAACGCTGCTGCCCATTCCTCATCGCTGATTTATCCTTAGTCGCCTTATACGACACCCACGGGAGAGACTTGTGGTGGTGACAATTGTATTCTACTCTGCCGTCAACACACGGCACGGTAATTTAAATCTATCTGTTAATAAGCGTATATTTACAGTAAATTATTAATTAAACATGAATATCATACTATTATACCATCGTAGGAGAAAATTTAAAGATTTACACTTATAACTGGATCATTTAATTGTTAATTAATTCAAAAGTAGCAAACAGTGTGTATGTACATTTTACATTTCAGTTCGATGAGTTTTATCTGTTATCTGCCATTGATTTACTACATTCAGTAACAAAACGACGAAGGCATTCTAGGACAAAACACGAGATAGATAGGAAACTAGTCTGGAAATATAGTTATGGGGAATAATAGAGAATATGGGGAGAAAATAGGTGAATGATGTCTTAGTACATTTCCCTTGTTTCTGTTTATTTTCCTATAACAATATTCTTATATCCAAGACTTACCTCACTCGATGTCAGGTAGCATATCCTGGAATCCGTGCTGTCTATAGATGCCTGCTGCACGATGCCATAGCGCGCCGACTCTCGATCGCTAGTGTACTCTGACCGCACGCTGTCTTGACGGTCAAATATTCCCCTGGTAACAAACAAAAGCTTCTTTAATAAAATTAAATTTTTATGTCACACCATATAGTGGACTTCCTTTTCCGCCCGCTACGTGTACGGAAAATCCAACTTGCTGGTCAGGGGGTTACATAAAACTATGATTTTACCTAGTGCGATAAAAAAGAAAGCCTCAGATAGCATATTTATGGCCCGAACCGAGGCTTTTGTTGTTTAATTTTGATTTTTGATGATGGTGACGTCGACTTCGAAATCTCCAAAAGAGCTTTACATATAAGAAAAATAGAATACGAGAAAGAGACAAGCGAATGCTCATTTTAAGGATAAAAGAGATGGAAAACAGACATGTTGTGAACCCACCGGGAATCAGATAGGCGGAATAAATTTTAGATTCCCAATTAGAAATTTCTGTACGCATTCTACTCTGAATGTTAATTTAGACATGTAGAATAATCATAATGAATGGAAGAGGAAACATATTGCGCCGGCCCCAGATAGACTGGGAACAGGGCAGGGAGAAGTAGATGAAGAAGAATAATCACAAAATATCTTTGTTTGTATTATGTTTTTTGTTTTACCCGTACTATCCGAAGATGCACAATTATCAAAAGGTTTCGCCACATAGGTTATCTTTATAAAAAGTACAGAAATTCTATTAAAATGCCAAGTAAGTATCTCGTTTCTATCTAAAATTACTAAGCATCTTATAGGTATTTAATGAATTTACTAAGTAGGTAAAATGATATTTAATTTCTTAGAAGTTACTTTTGTTGAGATGACCTCTTCCGTGGGGGTCGTACAAGGCGACTACGGATAAAACACTGATGAGGAATGGGCAGCAGCGTTCCTCTTATACCACCTAGCAATGTACTGCGACTTTAGTGCCCGATAAATGGCAATAGGCTCGCCACCTATTACATGGGACCTAACATAATTGGCCAAGCGTGGGTGCTAATTCACCTCTGTCTACCCCTTCAGGGATATAGGCGTGATTTATGTATGTATGAACCGTGGACAGCGGGAAAAGCTCTCAGCGTTATTAATCAGTCATTGGAAGTGCGCAAAGGACGCGTGCCTCCCTGGCGTTGGTTGTTATCGCGTGTGAACTACGACCACGATTGATGGCATACTCAATTTATAGGATGAACGCTGAATAATGGAAGCCGTGCTTGCACTCCTGCAAATCTATCTTTCCTTCAATTCCAGTGACGGACTTCTACGACACACCGCGCATTTTTATTTGCGTGCGTAGTGTTATTGGGATAATTCTTTATATCAGGACATGGTTACTTAGATGGTATCAAAATAATACGTTTCTACACTTCTGTGTAACCCTTAGCGGATATACCTACAGGCGTTACGTGGATCGGCGTCAACAAACTTAAGTTTGGCTTATGTTCGTAGGTACACATTTTTATATACGTATTTAGACAATGAAATTTGATTGCATAAGAAAAAGTTACAGTAACAATTCAACGTAGGCGTGTTAAAAACACGTTTACACAATCCGCCAAACAAAACTCGTAACTCGGTTTTTAAAACTGTCGATAACAGAAACAGTCGTCGTAACAGAATATCGCGTTTGGTTCACGTCTATTATAATTCCAGCCACTCCGAAATGTAGGGACAAATCGGATCTGACGAAAAGTTCCGACCCTTAAGTGGATCCTTTCCTACCCTCACTTAAAATTTCAGTTGGCGATACGAAAAAGAATTGGCATGAGCCTTGTGGCATTTTGCTAGAATATATTTCATTTGCCAATTCATATCACGACAAAAACTACATTGAACGGAACAAATTTATAATTACGAAAAGATTACAATAACAAAATTTCAATGTTTGTATTGCAGGGAAATGTTTAACTTGCTTATTGGCTCAGAAAGAAAGTATTTGTTCATGATATAAACGTTTCAGAAGAATTACATAGGTGGACATATATACATTAAGCCGCAAAGTAAATTTTGATATGATATAGAGGCAAATAAAGTTTCGGGTCTCGCAAACAGTGCTCGATCACTTGACGTTGACGTTACGCCAGATATTTTGTGTTTATCTTTGACCCAACAAATATAACTTTGTAGCTAGTAAACGTCTAGCTTCGAAAATAAGTGCTCACATCAAAGAGCTCTGTTGATTTTGTCCTTCTAATAATAATTTATTTTGGGATTTCCAGCATCCACTCGTGTAAAGGTTACCACATTCAACATATTAGACGTTGACCAATAACTAATTTAAGCGAACCTTGTGACGTATTTATAATACCGGAGCCGTGTGGTGACGTCAGAGCAAAATACAATTACCTTCACCCTCACTCGCTCGGGTGTTGTATAAAGACCAAGACCAGTACAACAAAGGTTCAGATTTATAAAAATTATAAGAAATAAGCAAAAACGTTCCTCATAACCTAGAAATTGTGCGAGTAACGTGTCCGGTAGATGTCAATAGACAGGAGACAATGATATACATCTAGAAAGTTAATGGTCACACACCCACCCACTCTGATCCAAACCATATTACTAGCAACATACATAAATTACCCCATTCTAGCCGACAGAGGTGTTTTAACACCAGCATTTCGCCAACATAACTTATCTTGGGTCCGATGTAATAGGGGCGAACCTATTGCCATTCACCGCAAAATTTAATCACAGTTATTTGCTAAATGGTACTATTTAGTTATAATATGGGCAATAGCCACATTATAACTCTTGTTCAATTGCCCACATTATAAGTTTTACTCAAGGGGTGGTGACAAATGTATTCTTCTCTGTCATCCTCACGCGGCACCGTCACAGTCATATCATATAAGTATTATAACTATATCCTACTAAACATACCGTTGTTCGAAACTGTCGGCCCGGTTGCTCCTGTAACCAGAATCGTTGAGGCTTCCTTCGTGGCGAAGGCTCGGCAAGGAGTCCCACGGTGAGCGCCGGGGTCCGGTGGGAGGGGCGCCACGCCACCCATCCGAGTGACGATACCACGCCGCACGAGCCGACTCGCCGATGCAAGACGCGCAACGGGATGCACTCACGAAACTACGCAACAAACAAATATATGTAGTACATTTTATATACCTACGTCTTCAGGGATATAAGCGTGATTTATATATGAATATACCAAGAGCGATAAAACAAAAAGTGTCGCAGATCACAAGTGATTGAGTTTTGCGATCTGTGGCCTTCTTTTTTTATCGCACGAGGTAAAATCATAGTTTTATGTCTCCTCCTGACCAGGAAGTGGGATTTTACGTACGCGTAGCGGGCGGAAAGGTGTGACATAAAATATTAAATAAATCGTTCTTACGCTCACACCTATCATCTAGCCCAAAGTAAGTAGCATGAACATTATAGCAAATATACTACATAAACAACCATGACTCGGGAATAAATATAATTATGTTTTCATCAAAAAAATTACCACTACCAGGAGTCTAACCCTGGACCTCTTGGCCGACAGCCAGCGTTTTGACCTTTCGACCAAACCGGTCGAATAGATAAATAAGAAAAAGAAGATTTATTTTAAGTGATTATGAATCTTTTATTAATAAACAAATCAATAGGTATCGCTGGTAAAGTTCTAGTAAGCCATATAAAGTTCAATCAAATATTGAACGACCTTCAACTTGTCTACTCAATGGCTATAAGTTCCCGAACCCTGTAATTGGTACGGAGTATTGTCAAATTAAGTAAATTAAGAGTTATGATTGCTAAAGAAAGTTTTCTAATTCCTCACCGCTAATCAAAAGTTACTTCAAGGAGATCATAATAGCACTTAAGAATCTAATTATGGAATACAAATAAAGAAATTGTACTTTGTACATCTAATTATAATTATACTTTTCATTAGCAGGTGTGTCCTTGTAAGGTTATTTCTATTTAGATATTTTGTACCGTTAGTAAATTAGTAAAGTTTTGTATTACCTAGAGTCATTTCTACAAAATACATACACGAAAACATTTTCCAACTACTTATCTATAGTCTGCAAGATATACTTTCCAAAAAAGTCAATTAGTACCAGAATCATTGACATCTACTGTCTTCGATTGAACACAAGTTTCCCGATGAATTATGGAATTCACCGATAGTAATAACCTTTGGAGCCCTGAACCATTGGTGTCGACTACATGAATTATTTATACATCTGCTAACTTATGCGATAACCTTCTTTTACTACAAGAATTATCTGTGAATAAATGAACCTTCCATCTTCTATAGGCTGAAAGAAAATAAGTACTATGTAATGACACGAAAACTCGTTGGCTCTTGTGTTCTGTGATTATGGGAGTTGCCAATAGCTCTGACCAACAATCTGAACATCTTCCATTCTTAGAATTGAAATAATTGTTCTTAGGTATGTAGTGAAAGCGTAGGTATGTACCGTGCACCTGTACTTGGTCTATAACTAAATATTTCTTCCTGTCACACCTATAATCTAACCCAAATTAAGTAGCATAAGTCTGTGTTTAACTGTAGATTGCAGATTGTTTGTTTGGACGAAAGCAGAGTGCCTAAATGTTCCAGTGAAATTGCGACAGGCTCGTTTATGCCGCCATTGTTTTCCGAAATCAACTCCTCTCATATCCGTTACACTCAGAAATCCCAGTGGCATGTCACTGTTCCATGTCTGATTAACAGATTCATTTGCTTTTAAATAACAAAGAAGAAAATTCAACTGTACAGAGATTATGCTTAATGTTTTATCTGAGCACTCATTACTGTGAAGGCAATATGTTTCAAATTTAGAGATAACAACAGAAACAAATTAATTTTACTGTCGAATTAAAAATGTGTGCTATTGTAAATATTTGGTATGGCAGATACTGATGAATTTATCACCGTGCTTCAGCTTCATAAATATGAAGCTGGACTTTACTGTCAGCTTACTTAAATTTTGATAAATAGCGTATCAGTAATACGGACGTACGTAAAAGTTGATTGAATTATTCTGTATGCAAAGTTGTTTATTGAATTTTTACACTGTGAAATGGTTTAACTTTCTTTAAACTCCGAAAAGAAAAACTAAGCAACCTGTTAAAACATTCCTATTGAAAACCTTTCAATAGTTGTCCCTTTTCTTCTGCGTCAAATTATAAGCGGAGAGATTTTTGTCCTATCTGTCACCCCTGGGGGACACAGCAGGGTGACAGATCGGAATAATTCAGATAGAAATATCTTCAGATACCTGATTAAAAAACATCTACAAAAACCGAATGTCCCAAGAAAATAAGAATATCCATTCTATAGGAAAAAATTAACCCCGCTAAGCTGTTTGGAAAGTAGCATTTTTTCTTGAGTTACTTAGGTACGAACTGAAGCAAATAACGAGGCCAAGTTAGTCCAATGGGAAATCTGAGCTGCTTTGGAACTCGGCGAAACTTAATCACAAGAAAATACAGGAAACGCAACAAAAACGAAACGGGAGACAATATGATGATGAGGCGTCGAAGAGAATAAAATGAAAACTGGCAGCGCAGAGAGCATTAAGGCATTAGCAGCTTTCCCGGAAGACTTCAGTTTTTATTTTAACTTGAAAGCATTTTGGCTTGACCAGAAAATTTGTTTCTTACAAGGATATTTGGATGGGGATTATAGGGTCGGCCCATCAAGATGTAAATTTGCGAAATGAGCTATTTTTCCGTGTAATGGTCTTGTATCACTTACGCTACTTTCAGATAGACACTGGGCTGTTTTCATTTAGGTAAAAAAAACTATATACGAGCATGTATAATATTCACTACTGCGCCAAATACGGGTCAGCGATAACAGTGTTCACATGGGCTGTCCATTTGTTGAACATTTAATTAGTTTATACTTGTCACTCGTAGAATATATTAAGTACAAACACAGCCCGGTAGTAAACATTTTTTTATTAATAGAAGAACAAGAAGAAAAAGCATGAAAATTTGCGAGTATTTATTATGTTTATCTAAAGCTTTGGTATAATAGGCGCTTTCGAATACCGCCTCGTGTCTACGTTATCCTATTATAGACGTGTTTATCGACTACCTATCGACGACTATCGTATATATTATAGTGGATTTACACTCTAAAATATTATCTTTAGGTGACTTTATTTTCAAGAAATATGTCGTATGACAGCACAAGACAGCTGCACCCCCATAAAAGTGAAATACCTACTATTTCACTTTTATGGGGGTGACAATATATCATGGATCGATGGTTTACAACTGTAGGGGAAATTGGTCCAAAACGAGTATATTCTAGTGTATTAAATAAAATACATGCTCCTCTAGGACAGCTAAGCAGAGGTGCTTTAACACACGCGTTCTCCAGCTTATTTGAGGTCCCTTGTAATAGGAGGTGAGCCTATTGCCATTTACCGGGAACATGAATCGCAGTAATTTCTAGATGGTACACAACGAACGCTGCTGCCCTTTCCTTGTTATATTATAACTCAGTCATATTTTGCGGCACCTACTAGAGAGGAAGATGTACATATACATATTTAAGTAGAAACATATATTATTATAATAGATTATTATCAAATAAGCCTTTATAATTTCATGCTTAAAGCCAGCATAAGGAAAAGCTTTTATACCTCGCTGACGCAAAACATTATTACTAAGCCTGGAACGTAATTATCCATGTACGTGCTTAGATAAAATCTTTATTACATTATAATAACTGAAGCGAAGAGTTAACGCTTCTGTGCCCGCAACTAAAGTATAAAAATACGTGTCAAGAGACTGCCTGTAAAAAGTATATTTAATTTAACTGAAAAATAAAATTATGAATATTACACTGGCATTTTAAAGTGGCAGTCTTTGTAACAATCTAAGTATTTTTTAAAAGTTATAT
Source organism: Cataclysta lemnata (assembly GCA_963931975.1). Classification (NCBI taxonomy): domain Eukaryota; kingdom Metazoa; phylum Arthropoda; class Insecta; order Lepidoptera; family Crambidae; genus Cataclysta; species Cataclysta lemnata. Next base: position 8,619,986 of record OZ008343.1, read on the forward strand.
CTAACATTTAGTTTTTAATATTGATTCGTGTATGATAAAACGTTTACTTCAATAAATAAGACGATATTAAAACCGTTCCTGTGCCATTTTAACACACATAAAATAAGTAAAATGCATATCTCCTAGTCTTAACGAAACATTTTTTTTACTAGAAGAAATTACATTTAAGTATCTAATAAGTATCTATGTAATACATTTTCAACAAATTACGTAGTAATAACCTACTTTTTGATATACTAAAGCGTAAGTTAAATAAATTCCTATTCCCTCTTTATCTATTTCCGCCGTAAATCTGTTCGGTGTTTTTGCGGAAAGGGATAATTACAGCACAGAAAGCTTTATCGTCTCTCAGGATGGTAGTGCACGCGCCGTATCAAGCAATTTCCCTGTATTTATAGCAGGGGAACCGTTCACTGACACACGAGTAGACCATAATTTCTCAGATACTTTAAGGAAAAATAAAGGAAGGACAATACGGTAAAACGTAAATTTATTCAGAATTATAATGTCAATAAATTCCTTAACGTCCATAATCTGTTGGTAACAAATAGGTAGCTATCTATAAGATACTTGCACAGCGAAATATTGTTATGTTTATACATACATAAAACACGCCTGGTGTTTGCCTGATTTAGGCTGTGTTGTATCACAAACATTTCAATGGGGCACGACTCAACCTATGTTTATTATTATTCAGGCATATTGCTAGACCATTGATTAATTACGATGCCAAAAACAATATTGTTTTATCTAAAGACATCACATTTAGACTAATCTGGCATCATAAAATTCACCAGTGAAACCTTTTGTGAAATCCATTCGTAACAGAATGATTGCTAACATTTATAGCGATCGTAGTGTTTTAAATGGCTGCATTAAAATAAAGTACAGTAGTTAAAAAGGGGAGAGGACTATTTACATTTTCCGGGTAAAAGTATTCGTTATAGACCAATTTTGCAAATACACTGTTTCTGGAATAAATTGAATCTGCTGTTAAGAAATTTCACAAATCATTTGTATAGCTAACATATTGTATAGGTAAATAAGTTAAACAAATGCAAATTTTCTCGTACATGTTCTTTTATAAAGTGCATAATAAAATGACTATCTGTACATTATCATTATCTTTTTACTATAATTTCAATATTTTTTATAATAATTATGTAAGTTAATTCATCCAAGCTTATTAGCTATTTACTTTGAGCTAGGTGTGAGTGTAAAAAAAAATGATTATATTTACAGTACTTTCACCGGTAGCTTTTATTTACGGTAGCTTGTTATTCATTCCTGAATTCCTGATACACATAACAGGCATTGCATTTACGAAATTCTATCTGGCTTGACCTACATCGCATTTTCGGTTCACATGTGTGACATTTATGGTTCAGCAGATACATTCGATTTGTACAAGCAATACTCGATGTTGACGTGCCTATGGCTCAAGAGAACTACGTTCGGGTTATTGCAAGTGTCAATAGGAATTCGGTTTTAGATTGGTGTGTGATTAGATTCAAATTTCCAACGAGCTTTGTTGAAGAGTGAATAAAATTGGTGAGTGAAATGAGGCTATTGGAGTAAAGTTGATTAATAATAAAGTTGACTTAATAAAGTAATAGAATTAACCACATTCGAAGATATTTTAACTCATACAAGAACATTTGATATAAAGAAAATGTTCGAAACCTGACAAACCTTATAGCTGTCCTCATTGTTATTTAGAATCCCGTTTAGAAAAGTCAGTACAGATACTAAATACCCCATGGGATTCTTTAGACAACTTTCATTGAACAAAGGTACTGTCATTTACATTTATTTCAATGACGTAAATTTGAAATTAAATACGTCGTACCACATTGTTTAGCAAAAAACATTAAGATTTCATATCACGGAAGACTGCTTGCATTGGGAATTCGAAAATACAAGCGCAAGTCTATAAAATTATGTGGTCAAACATTGCATTTTCCTGACGAAACACTACAATAGCCTTCCATAAAATAACTTGTAGAGGCTTGTAATTAGTCGAAGATAAATACTTTGGACTTACTCTCTAATTACTTTGTAATTAGACAATTAAATATAATACGCAAGAGGGTAAACCTAAGATATAATCTGCCCCAACCTAAATTCTTTATTATTTATATTTAGATGAAACTTTTACGGACGACGCTTGTCCGGTTTAGTTGATTGGTGTTTTTGTGATGAGCACAAACATAATCTTGAGTCATGTGTTTGTAATTTTGTTTAAGTAGTATATTTTTAATATTTGTATTTGATTATGATGGATATTTTCCTTCTGCGTAGTCTACGTAGACGTTCGGGAGTACCGAAGGAGACCTACGGCCTCTCGGTGGCTCTAAAGCCATGGACCTCAGTTCTGGCGTATCGTGGGGAGTCTCTATTAGTAAATTAAACCTTATTATACCTTTTAACATCTACCATGCTGATCTGGGAGCGAAAAAATTACATTCAACCAACCCACTCCAGCAGTGTCGTACCTAAAAGGCAACCAAGAGCGACCATCTGGCAATAATCACCTTGGGGCACAACAACAACAACATATTCAAAGAGGGTTGGTGTAAAGCAGGCGTCCGGCTGCAAAGCCTAAGCCAAAACCTTGAGCAGTATGGTATGGAATATTATCCTCTCAATCACGGTTGCTTGGTCGGTTTCTTGACATGCCGGCAATAAAAGGGAATTGGATGAATGTGAGCTCTCAGCAAATGCAGCAGGACTAACTTTATAGGGAGCAGCTTAATTTGATAAAACTTTGGTCACCCATCCGATATCACATTGTTATAGAATCGAGGAACGCCAGAACCATTCATACTTAACAAATAGATAAGGAAGCTAGATTGAATGAATTAGAGAATCGCAAAAAATGTGTCCATCTTAATTAACTATTTTAAGATAAAACTCACCTTGATTGATGGTCGCTTAAGTATCCTTGGTCGCGATCTCTAATGCGGTCCCTGTAACAAAGTTAATAGACTAACTTTCTTTCTTAATTGGCCAATCATCTGCACGCCTTTGAATTGGAAAGCTTTTTGATTAGTTCAGAGGCACTAATTAAGAAAGCTTGTATTTTCAGTAATCAACAAATCAACGTCATCTTGCCCTTACCCCCTTTTATTTGGGGTTGGTGCAGTATGTTCTTTCTTTCATTCACTGCTCTTAGCAAAGAGAATACAATACTACGTGCTCTTAGTAAAATAAGCAACTGTATTTCACTAACACTAACAATTTGACAGCTGACAGGTTAGGGTTAGTAAAAATGGTGCCATTAACCACACAGCCCGTGAAATAATAATTCATTTACTGCATGATACATTTCCTAGCCGAATGCTCTCTCGTTTCGGTGATCAGAATCTTAGATCTTGTGATTTAACTCTATTAGATTTCTTTTTATGGGATTATATGGAGTTAGTTTGGTATTTGTCAACAAGCTTAAAATAACCCCATATACAGAAACACCTATGCATTTCAGGAGTAAGTTGAATGCTGCATCATCGAAATTCACGCCGAACGCCCGAAATTCAAGCCACATTTATGGAAAATGCTCATGGAAAATTTCAATAAAAGAGTGCGTATGTGCCAGCATTTCCGTGGAGGCCAGTTGCCCGGTGTATTATCCCATAAACAACCCTATTCTATGTATTTTATAATTCAACAATAGTATGACAATCTGAAGACTAAAAACTGTATTTTTTATTTAATTCAAATCTTGCGTTAATGCAAAAAAAAACAAAACCTTTTATTTCTAAACAGATTGCATACTTTGTATTTTCTGTCGAACTATGAATTGTTATTGCAGATTTTTGTTACTGTGTGCTTAAATAACCATTTAACATCCAGCCAGAGCTGTAGTTAGGTAGAATCCAAACAAAAAAATGTTTTGTAATTGTTGCTAAAAAACTGAATCAAAGAAGATTGGTGTCAGGCAGACCGGGTGTGGATGGTTTATGGTATGACGGACATGAAAGATAGAATACTGCGGCGACCACAGATATACAGGGAACAGAACAAGAAGATGATGATGATAATTGATACATGCTGTAATAAAATATGTAAAAGCAGACTGTTGGAACAGAGTTACAAAAATTTTTTTGGTGGCAAACAGATTTGGTCCTCAGATCAATCCATGTTAACACATTCAATGTTGACATTGAATGTGTTAACATGGGTTAGTAACCACTCAAATTGTTATAACTAAAGCTGACCAAAAAACAGGTTATTTTACTATATTAGTTACAGCCGTGTGGTGAAGGCAGAGTAGTCCAATGGTCACCACCCCCATCTGTCCCGTGGGTGTCGTACAAGGCGACTAAAGGTAAAGTCAGCAATGAGTAATGGGCAGCAGCATTCCTCTGGTATCATCTAGCAATATACTGCGATTGATGTGCCCGATAGATGACAATAGGCTCGATAAGTGGGTGTTGATTCGCTTCTGCCTACCCCTTAGTGGATGTAGGCGTGATTTATGTATGTATGTAGTTACGAATCGGAAACAAATTTTGCATCAAAAAAAAATGGGCATCTATTCATCAAAACAAAGTACATAGTAAATAAGAAATACACTTTTCTTAATCAAAGTATTCTAATATTTCGTCCTCCCTTCAAAGAACAAGGCAAAGCATAGGTTTTCTGAATAAACCAATGGAAAAACTGGGTCTTTATTATCGTACAAGGCGGAAAAATCAGTGATGAGGAATGGGCACCAGCGTTCCTCTTATACCACCTAGCAATGTACTCCGACTTTTGTGCCCGATAAATGGCAATAGGCTCGCCACCTATTACATGGGACCTAACATAATTGGCGAAACGTGGGTGCTAGTTTACCTCTGCCTACCCCTTCGGGGATATAGGCGTGATTTATGTATGTATGTATCTATGAAATAGTACATTGGCATAAAATGAGTCATTGTAGTCGATTTTATCCATTGGTTGATAGTAAGTCGAGAGCTACAATGGCTTTATGCCAGTGTTTTACACTCTAATTTTCACTTTGATTGCGAGAAAATTAAACAATTACTTCAAAATATAAACGAAATGAAACGAAAATTATTTTTTTTTAAGTTTTACACGACAATATTTAGCTTAGGTGCATATTTCATCATCTGAGAAGTAATAAAAATAATTCGATAAGTTTTAATAATAACCGGTTTTATCTGATTTCATGACTTTTGAGGTGGAAAACAAAAGACAAATAAATTAAAGGAAATAAATAAATTATCGCAAGTTATCCTGTGAAATTTTGGAAGAACAGATGGCTGTTGGGTCGTAGAATCTTTGTCTAAAAGAAAATTTTACTTTATGCTTTAGACTCAATAAAAAGCTATTTTATGCAGCCTTTAAACGACATAAAGACGAACTTTTTGAGCAGAAGAAGTGAAAAATATATTTATTTATTACAATGCCTACTATTTTCCTATAAAGTTCTCTTAAGTAGTCCGAAGTTTTTTAATTCCCGCACGATAAAAAGTTTCTGATTGTTATCAAATGAATGAAGTACCGCGGAACGCGTTCGTAATGCGACATTCAGAGCAAAATTTTTCCAATTAGCAGTTTCGATCTGATGAGTAAGTTATTGTAATTGTGTAGAGGAAGTTGACTTATTTAATTTAACTTATTTAATTTTTTATTGACATATATTTTTAGGTCTAACTGCCGCACTCAGAGACATCAATTAACTTTAAAGAGTATTTAATGTCAAAAGTTTTCATTCAAATCTAGACCATAGACCCGGCAAGAATAGCGACTGGTTTTGAATTGTCATTTTTTGACGTCAAGTACTCATTAACGTTATTTGACGTTCTGAGTGCGGCAGTAAAACTTAAACATTATTATCATTACGCTGGAATAGTAGTTGATGTAAGTACGGATAAAATGACCCATTTGTGTGGTTGTAAATGGTTACGCTGCATATTAGACGAAAACCTCTTAGCATTCCATGGATTCACCGTTCGGGTGCCGGGTCAATAGTGTGGCAGAGAGGGCAGCCAGCATGGGACTTGTGACCTTGTAACTGCTACATTTTTGACGTATTTTTAACTGACTTCACAAAAAAGGAGGAGGTTCTCAATTCGTCTCTATTTTTTAGAGATCAGATTCACAACTCTGTACAAGTTCCTAGTTTTTCATCGACCTATCTAAATAACCATCAAACAAATTATTATTAAGGTGCATATGTTACTGTAAAACCCCGAACTACGGTAAATCCTAAGATATTCCGGAAAAACCTAAGATTTACCAACTCTTAAAAAGTAAATTTATGTCCGAATAGTTCCGTAAATATCTTTAATTTCGAACTTTTACCAACATTCATTTAGCAAATCTTAGCATTTACCTCTAGGCACAGTATATGTTGAGAAAAAAAAAGGTTTGATTCTTTAATAACACACATCACTGGCTTTAATGAGACACAGCTCGAGCTTCAACAGTAACATTTACATTTAACGTTTACACAACGTGTTACAAAAACTACTAAAACACGAAATAAAATAAATATAAGACGAAACCAAAATGATAATCAATATCCTCATTTATCATAATTTACAGTTTTCAGCAGTCAATCAAATTATAATGTTTTAAAGAGCAAATTGTCAACATGGATATTTTGCTTGGCCTAAGAACTTGATTTCAGGTTTTAATAGAGATTTAATTAATAATCACTTGAATGTCATTAAACCCCCTTTCCGTAGATAAAAATCCATACTTTTCATTAGTGTAAATAATTTTGATACAAGTTTCAAGCAATTGAAATCTTTAATATTATGGTTGAATATGGTATTTAATAAGATATTTTTACCACATAATTCAGGATACACCAAATGCAATATTCCATAAACGAATAGAAAAATTTATGAAAATTGTATTTTTTTAACATAACATTATAATTTTGGTTTATTGGTTTTGCTATGTCAATACCATTTTAATGTGATTTATAAGAAGTTTCGTGTAGCAAAAAACATATTTAGTTTTATGCCCGGCGTCTTCAGCAGTCCGGGCGACTACTCAAAGTCGTAAATAATTAAATTTTTTTATGTTCAAATAACAATCAAATAAAAATATAAATATAATAGGTAATATAGTATTATCTAATAAGTCTAATCTAACAACTCTAGGACTTACAATATTCAACGACTGACAAAATTAAAAAGATTGAAATGAAAATAACTTTTCTATTATAATAATGAAGGTGAAATTCAATATTTGAGTACTAACCTTAACCTAAGTACTAACCTTGTGTTGTGATCACTCAGATAACCTCGTTCTCTCTCCCGCTCCCTTTCCCGCATTAGTTCGTTGCGATCGCTAAGAATAAAATATAAATAAAATAAAAAAGCTTGTCGACACTCTTTGGTTCACCTTTTAATTATTTTGGAAATAGTTTTATTGTAACGTATGTGTTTCTTAAAAATCTTAATCTGATGTTTTCTTTGTTTAATATTTCTAAATAAGTAGTGCATAAAAACTATAACTATTTTGGAATATTCTCATAAGTTCGAAGTAAAAAGTCTTTTGAGAGTTTTATCAGTCGCAATAAAATTATCTCTCTCGTGGGTGTCGTAAAAGACGACTAAGGATAAATCAATGATGAGAAATGGGCAGCAGCGTTCCTCTTGTAGCACCTAGCATTAGCAATGTACTGCGACTTTTGTGCCCGATAAATGGCAATAGGCTCGCCACCTATTACATGGGAACTAACATAATTGGCGAAACGTGGGTTTTCACCTCTGCCTACCCCTTCGGGGATATAGGCGTGATTTATGTATGTATGTAATTAAATTATGCCGTGTGGTGTGTGGACGGCAGAGTAGAATACAATTGTCACCACCCCAAATCTCTCCCGTGGGTGAAGTGAGAATGTTGTATGTGTGAGATGTATGTGTAGATGTATGTGTGAGAATGTTGAGATGGATGTGCGGAGTGACAAAAATGGACAAAATACGGAATGAGTACGTAAGAGGGAGTCTGAAAGTAGCGCCAGTAACAGAGAAGATGAAAGGGAGCCGTTTAGCTTGGTATGGACATGTTATGAGACGTGATGCCATGAATGTGAGTAAGAAAGTTATGGACATGAATGTTGATGGATGTCGAAGTAGAGGAAGACCACTGAAAAGATGGATGGATTGTGTGAGGTGTGATATGAAGGTGATGGATGTGAATGAGGAGATGACGAGTGACAGAAGAGAATGGAAAAAGAGGACATGCTGCGCCGACCCCAAATAGGATGGGATAAGGGCAGGGCGATGATGATGATGATGATGATGGGTGTCGTACAAGGCGACTAAGGATAAATCAGTGATGAGGAATGGGCAGCAGCGTTCCTCTAATACCACCTAGCAAGATACTGCGATTTTATGTGCCCGATAGATGGCAATAGGCTCGCCACCTGTATTACATGGGATCTTAATTAATGGGCGAAAAGTGGGTGTTTAATTCACCTCTGCCTACCCCTTCGGGGATATAGGCGTGATTTATGTATGTATGTATGTGTAATAAAATTACAATTGAATCGGGTTTATAAATGACAAGATTTCTTTTTTTACCTATAATAGCCATCGCGATCCGATCTCGCACTATGCTGCCTCTCGACACCAAGCCGATGCGGCAACGGCAAAGTAGATGAGCGGCTTCCTCCACCAGAACATTGTGATGCAGGCCCTGGTAACAAAATAATCGTTTACTTCAGCTTTATAATTGCCACAGTCTATTATTATTTAACTCATCGTCCCATGGACTAGCATGTCTTAAAAGGCCTGTACGCCAAATGATACAAAATACTTACAGCCGCACTCAGAGACGTCAGTTAACTTTAATGAGTTGGTAGGTACTTATTGTCAAAAAAATTCATTTAAATCTAGGCCATGTATATGTATACCAGGCAAGAATATAGTTTTGAATTGTCATTTTTTTTGTATTAAGTATTCATTGACATTAATGTCCGGCAATTAGTTTGTAATATCATATTTTTTTTATTTCAGTCCACAGCAACGCCAATAGAACTAGGTGGTAGGTACCTACATAAAAAGTTTATAATGCTTTTAAGGTTTGCTTACAATTTGGTGCGAAAAAGTTTGCACTTAGAGAGCAAGTTAATACGGCTACCTCACACTAGATGGCGCTGATTAATCTTGGCCAAGAGATAAATTGTCTAACTAAAGACAAAATATATATTTTCTAATGCCTATTTTCTCCAACAACTAACATTTTTATTGACTTTAACATCTTAGTACTTTTGAATAAAAGATGATCAAATCACTGTATTATAAAATATAGGTACAAAAATATAAATAAAGGTTCAGACTCTCCTTTAGTGTGTAAGAAGATTTTTTTCTTATGAACCAACTTAGTCACTTATTTTGCTGTATACCTAATTATGTTTTTTCTACTGTAAGCCCCCCAACTAAAATAAATCAAAACATCCTGGGAAAATATATAAATATCACAATTTGCCTTAGTAGTTCTTGATAAAAAATACGAACTTTCCCGCGGCTTAAAGATTTATCCATAGTTTCAGAAACAACTTTTATGGCACATTCGTAAACTACACCACAAAACGAAACACATTGCATTAATTACTTTTTCTAATAAAATAATTAAATTTTAATAAAACAAAAGTTTAACCAAAAGGAACTACGATTACCGAGTTCCACCAAAATGTTCCAATTTCAAATTTGATTTTAATTGAAATGCAGCTTGGCGCCAAAAAACAGCCATGTCTTTAGTGTATATTTTATCTGTAGTCCTATGAAATAATGAGTGGTTAAAATGGATGAATAAAATGAATTTTACGTTAAAATTTGGGTGTCACACATTTTAACGCATCTAGGGAGTGCTTGAGACGTATTTAATGGCAACAGAGTTCATGATGGTGCCTGATGAGGTGGACAAAATCACTTTTTATAAAGGTCTTCACCACAACATCAAACACGTCACATGACTTATTTTCAATGATTCTGCATTATTGCACATCAACACGGATGCTTGTGCATCAAAATAACACCACTTTCACTGCACAAAATCCACTCAGTAACAATTTTTGAATTAGCGAAAATAAATCTGATGACCACAAAACGCGCCAAACAATCTCGTAAATTTTTTTTCTTTCAGTTTCGAAATTCAAATTTTATGAAGACTCGCATTACGAATCTTTTCTCGATAACCTGTTGTAATAGATTTTCATAACATTACACAACTGCTGGTTTTCCTTGTAATACTGACTTACTGCCGCAGTCAGAGAAGTAAATTAATAAGAACTTGTTTAATGCAAAAAAATGTCAATTAAAACTAGACTATAGACCTGGCAAGAATTGCATCATCATCATCACCAGTCCTTTTTAATGTCCCCACTGCTGGGGCACGGGCCTTCCATATGGATGGAAGAATATAGGGAGATTAGGCCATAACCCACCACGCTGGCCAGTGCGGGTTGGTGGGTATTAACGACTGCAGATGCAGCCGGGACCAACAGCTTAACGTGCCTTCCGAAGCACGTAGGAACTCGAGATAATAAATTTTTGGTCACCCATCCAATGACCGGCCTTAGCGAACATTGCTTAGTTTACGCAATCGCTGGCCAAGATTTAAAAAAAAACAAAGTTAAGCGCCATTTTTCAAAATTTTTTGGTAAAGTTTATATAATAACAATAATAACGGGTTTGCCGTGTGGTGACGGCAGAGTAGAATACAATTGTCACCACCCGAAATCTCTGCCGTGGGAGTCGTACAAGGCGACTAAGGATAAATCAATGATGAGGAATGGGCAGCAGCGTTCCTCTTGTACCACCTAGCAATAGCAATGTACTGTGACTTTTGTGCCCGATAAATGGCAATAGGCTCGCCACCTATTACATGAGACCTAACACAATTGGCGAAATGTGGGTGCTAATTCACCTCTGCCTAGCCCTTCGGGGATGTGGGCGTGATTTATGTATGGATGTATAACAATACAAGTTTGTTTTTCCTGCAACTTGTGTGCATTGATCATTACACACTCAGTTTCCTTACCGCGCTCGCCTGCGGCTCGTCAACACAATTGCTCATAAATTGACTCTTCTTAGACCGTTTTAAGGTTCATAATGCAGTATATTATGCACTCGTTCATAATATATTACGTACTAGTGCGTAATGGTGTATTTTTTAATGTTTTTTTTTGTTAAATTCTTCCTATATTTTAAGGGAAGCATAGGGTCTAGCAGCCATCTGTTTAGTATATAAAGTCTGTATTTATGTGCGTGAAATGAATAAAAATGTAATTAATTTTACGTTAAAAGAGGGGTGTCACACATTTTAACGCATCTAGGGAGTGCTCGCCGCGAATTTAATGGTAACAGAGTTTATGATGGCGACTGATGAGGTGGTTAAAACCACTATTAATTTCTCAACAACAAACACATCACGAGACTTATTTTCAATAATTCCTCACAATTGAACGTCAAAACAGAACCTTATGCATCAAAATAACACCACTTTCATTGCACCAAATCCACTCTGAAACAATTTTTGAATTAATGAAAAAATATCTGACTGTCACTGTGACATTAAAACGCGCCAAACACTCCACAGCATATGCTTATTGAATTTGTCTGGACATTGAATATTTTTACGAATATTAAATTATTTTAGAGTAAAGATGATAAATAAACATTTAATTCCATGTTTAAATTTAAATTTATAACTATCGTATTTAGAAACACTATTTATTTTATTTTTTATTTTGTTGCTGCTTCGGATGCACAGCCGGTTTTTTTGTGCGTTTTGAAAGTCGTCATATTTGTTTTATTTAATTGTACATACATAAATCACGCCTATATCCCCGAAGGGGAAGGCAGAGGTGAACTAGCACCCGCGTTTCGCCAACTATGGCAGGTCACATGTAATAGGTGGCGAGTCTATTGCCATTTATCGGGCACAAAAGTCGTAGTACATTGCTAGGTGGTATAAGAGGAACGCTGCTGCCCATTCCTCATCACTGATATATCCTTAGTCGCTTTGTACGACACCCACTAACGAGAGACTTGGGGTAGTGACAATTGTATTCTACTCTGCCGTCACCACACGGCCTTAATTAATTGTGTCAATAATAATATTGTGTCAGAGTGATATTTACTATTAAAAATGTACAGATTTGTGTAATAAGTGCCTACGGCGATGAACAATATAAATATTTAGTGAAACAAAAGTGCATTTGATGAGAAAGGCGATGAGCTTTTTCGCGGTCGATCTACCTCGTCAGTCTCCGTCAATAAGCCAAAATGCATTAAAACTTAATACATCTGCGTTTTAATACGATTAATACTGAAGAAAGTAGACTACATCAGATGAGGCTGTATGTCCTGGTTCCCTTTGCCGTCCCTTATAATAAGGAGAATTCAAAAAGAACAAAAACCAAACTTGTAGGCGCCAGTTTCTGTAACTATGTTTATATAATTATTATAATTAAGTTAATAACAATACAAGTTTGTTTTTTCCTCGCAATTGTGTTGAAAAACCTGTGCAGCCCGTATGCATTGATCATTACACACTTAGCTTCCTTACCGCGGTCGCGTGCGGCTCGCGCTTGCAATAATGCCTCGTATGTAATGACCGACGTAGCATATCGTATCATAATGTACTATTATGTCACACGTGACCATAAAGTAGACTTTTTCGCCCGCTACGCGTACTAAAAATCCCACTTCTTTCCTGGTCAGGGGGTGACATAAAATTATGATTTAACCTCGGGCGATAAATAAAGGAGCCCCAGATCGCATTAAACGTTCTCGCATTCAGTTCGGGCGTATTTGCGATCTGACACATTCTTTATTTTATCGCCCTTGGTATATGATATATGGTATATATATGATATGATCTACTATTGTTGGTGTAATTGGCTGTTTTTTATTGTCTCTTGTAATTTTTAAGGAGATAGTACTTACGACGTCTTGATGGATAAGGGCTACGCAGATTCGAGGGCGGCATGTTGTCATTGTATTCTAAAACATAAAGCGAATAAAATGTTAAAGGAGTAACTATCTCTTTATAACATTATGTAATTAATAGGATAAATCAGTGATGAGGAATGGCCAGCAGCGTTCCTCTTATACCACCTAGCAATGTACCTACTGCGACTTGTGTGCCCGATAAATGGCAATAGGCTCGCCATCTATTACATGGGACCTAACATAACTAGCGAAACGTGAATGCTAGTTCACCTCTGCCTACGTAAATTTTAGGAAAACTGAGACGCAAGTAATAAACAAATCAAACAGAATTGATGAAAATGTACATACATACATATATACATAAATCACGCCTATATCCCCGAAGGGGTAGGCAGAGGTGAACTAGCACCACATGAAAATTTAACATAGTTTATACAACCATTCTACATCAATTTGTTCCCTCTTCTCAGTTTGTCTTTGAATCGCCCAAAGGAGAAGTTTTTGTTTTTGCGATACGAAATAATATTTGTAACATGTACCTACTACAATACCCGGCACATAAGTTACCTACCTATGTGGAGCGCCGAAAAACGTTTTCAGGTATTAATTGAGGTTCTGTATGAGGTGCGACGTGTGGAACCATAGCCACGTAGGGATATTGGCTTCTGCGCGTTCAAATATTTTAGACACTTTTTTAGACGACCGTCATTTTGGTTCACCTTACGTGCCGGGAACTATACCTAAGATGACAAATACGAGGGCGGGTCATAAGTCCGTGACTTTTTGAATTTTTTGAACCTCGACAAATCATGTTTTTTGGAAGGGATAAAAGAAATTGGAGAAGCGTTGGACAAAGTGTATAGAGCTCAAGGGAGACTACGTTGAAAAATAAAATGATTTATTTATCAAAAAATCTGTGTTTTATTCCAAAACTCACGGACTTATTGACCCGCCCTCGTATTATCCCAAATACCTATTCACCTATCGGCAATTCACTTTGACTTTGAGTTTTATAAATTAGATGTTTTGATAACATATTTTAGGATCCGGAACGAAAAGAAACCCTTTATCTGCACGAAAAGAAACCCTTTATCTGCTTAAGCCGATAATACAAATAAAGTTAAGCTTGGCAAGAAATATTAAAAGCACGAATTTAAATTGAAAGAATTTAACAACTAAAACTTGTGTTTGTCCACGCCACAAAGAAAATCTTTGTACGGTTAGTTTGTACGGTTAGTTCGTTGGTACGTTTGTCGCTGTGATGTAGCACATACACACGTTTTCACTTCCGGTCTGATATTTATCCACAAACAGGTGGAGTTGAGGTGTATTAATACCTACCCACGTTTCGGCAACTATATTACGTACCATACTTATATTAGAGGGCTCCTTTATTGCCAAATATTCTATTGGGTACGTCAATCTCTTTATATTACTAGGTGGTAGGTGCACTAAGAACGTTTCCGCTCATCACCGTTTCACTATGTAAGACACCCGCGGAAGAGGATGCAGAATGGTTACAAACGTATTGTGCGCTGCCGTCAGCACAATATATATTAACGGAATTTCAAATTCGGAATCAAATTGCAGAATCGTACCTATGTCATCCATGCTTTGGCTGAGCAGAGCTTCGAATGTATGCAGACTGTAACTCTCAGCGTCCATCCCCTTAGCTAGTGTGTTTCGCAAGTGCATCTCATATTCAAGGAGAAGCCTCGATGTTGGCGAGCCTGGTGCTGGAGTGGCGCTCGACTGCGATGCTTGCCGGGATAAGCATGGCTTTTGCTGCAATACAAATTTTAAAAGTACAATTATTCAATTTTTTTTTGGTAAATTAGAACGATTAGTCATGACACAAAAAGTTGTTGTATTTTTATATTACTGTAAAAGCCCGAGCCACGGTAAATCCTAAGATATACCGGTAAAACCTAAGATTTACCAACTCTTATTGGTAAATATCCGAAGTCCGTGGAATTTCGTACTTTTACCGCCATTTATTTGGCAAATCTTAGCATTTACCTCTGGGCACGGTATATGTTAAATAAAATAATGTCGTAAGAGTCACAGTTAAAACAGACCTGGGGGCCTACCGCCTAACTCGATTGCTAAAGCAAAAGCTATAGTTTAAGACGTCATGCTGTCATTTCGCACTAAATGTACTTAAACTATTAGCGGCAGCTTTGAACGAATGATCACCCAATGATTTTGTATGAATTTGGCACAAAATTCATGCCGCCTAAAATTTCAGGATGGCTGCTATAGCCGTAAGCAGTGCATTGCAATATACCTATCATCAGCAATCGAGTTAGGCGGTAGGCCCCCTGAAAACGTTATTGCAATTGTGATAGATATAAAGGTTAACGAATTTTTAAAGGTAATTCGTAGTTCGTAACGAAGTAACGAAGTTCGTAGGTAATTGGGTACCTACGAACGCAAACTCTTCGAATACTATATTATATAAATATGTTAAATGTTACTATTAAGCTACATGGGTTAGTAAGTTGGTTAGGTTAGGTTTGTATACGGTAAAACCGGGATCTTTTGAAAATGCCTCCTAATTTGAAAAATATAAATTTCAAATGAATAATTTTTATGTATTTAGCCGACTTAATTATTTGAGTTCAATAATTATTTGTTTTTTTTGACCTATCGATTGCAGATTTTGCAGAATTTAACTTTTTGCGAAACTCCTTTTTTGGGGATAGATGCCTACCTGTATGGATAGTTGCCCCACCATGAAAATACTAAGAAGGATTGATGACCTTTATAAAAACCCACCCAAATTTTATGAGATAGTTGTAATCCTCAAACAGTAATTGTCTCTAATGGGTCGAATTAAGAAAAACACTTTGAATTTTTTTAAATATTTTAATATAAGGTAGGTACTTATAATCAACATAATTAAATTTTAAAAGCAGTTCAATGAAAATAATGCTCACTTAGTTATTAAAATATTAATTATTAAAGATGCAAACATGCATAATTATATTTTTTAAATTATAATAACACGATAAAGAGATCATTTTTAAAATCCTGCTTGATTTTCCGGAGTCCAAGATCAAACTCGAGCTTGCATTGCACTCCTTCCTATCGTGATCTTCCGTGGTATCGTTCGCTGCAATAAGTGAGAGTCGAAATACTCACTAAAAACATTTTAAATACCCATATAATACACTAATACCCCTAAGGGCACCTACCCCTCCATACTACTAAATGGGTATCAGGGCAACTATCCTTTTTGTTTAGGATAGGTATACATTTTATAGATAAATTAAAAACAAAAGAGTAATTATTTACACTTAGATCCACACCTAATGAACCAGTTCATTGACGTAATGAAAAATATAACGGAATTTTTTACTACTTATAAAGTTATACAATGGCAAATACTAACCTTAAAAACTTTGACGTCTTTTTGAAACTCTCCGCGGAGATCAAAACGCACACGAGCGAAACGAGTCCTCATCACGCGACATCCCGTGGGAAATTGAGGTACGGGGTGACTGTGGTATACACTTATACTATTAATTCATAGTTGCGAGTTTAGGAAGTAAGGTTTTCTGAAAGTGAGGCAACTATCCCATTGAGGCATTTATCCCGGTTTTACCCTATGAACCAACAAACAGCACGTGCCGGCAAGAGCCAGTGATGTGTGCTATTGAAGAATTAAACCTTTTTTTCTCAACATATACCGTGCCTAGAGTAAATCTTAGGTTTTTCCCGTATATCTTAGGATTTACCGTGGTTCGGGCTTTTACAGTAACATTTATAATACGTTCATTACTGTCATGTAGGAAGATGTACCTTGGTATCTTTTGGCGAAATTTTTTACAGCTTATCTTCTGTTGGGTATATCTAAAGACTATAATAGGCATAGTAACAGTCTGTCCCAATCCAATTTAATACAAAAGTTAACAATCTTGATAGGTCTTATTATTGCAATAATTAGGAGAACATGTGGCCCAAAAATATCACTAAAGATGAATGAAAGATCTACAAGTATGTTATCTTTGGATCGCTATGTTGCGCTGTGCAAAAGACGGAAGAAAGCAACAAAAAAAAAAAAAAGTGCCGTTTAGCTTAGTATGAACATTACGAGACCCCGTGCCATGTGACTAAAAAGTAATAAATGTTGAGGCCGAGCTCGATAGCGGGGTGGCATAGCGCGCTCAGCCTGCGAATGTGTAAACTAAGCAATGTTTAGCGAACATTGCTTAGTTAGGCCGGTCATTGGATGGGTGACCAAATTTTTTTTATTTTGAGTTCCTCCTTGCTTCGGAAGGCACGGTAAGTCATTGGTCCCGGCTGTATCTGCAGTCGTTAATACCCACCAACCAGCACTGGACCAGCGTGGTGTGTTATGGCCCATTCTCCTTATATTCTTCCATCCATAGGGAAGGCCTGTGCCCCAGCAGTGGGGACATTAAAAGGACTGGTGATTTTGATGATAATGAATGTTGATGGGTGTCGAAGTAGAGCAAATGAAGCTTATTAGAAAAGTACTACTGCAAACAACGTCCCCACTGATTGGACACAGGCCTTCCGTACGGATGGAAGAACATAGGAAGAACCCTAAAAAGGATGGGATAAAGGCAGTGCGATGATTACGATTAATATGTACGCTAAATATTAAAGAGGTTGACATAATTCAATTAAGTGGTTGTACCGACAAATCATTGAAAAGAGTCTTGAAAAGATTGTTTACGTCATGGACAAATCGGATTGGAACCAACTTTTTTAAGGTGTTAAATGTAGGTTGGAAGCTTCTTTAAATTATAAATACACTGTGAAATTTGGAGTTAGAAAAAGTTCGAAAAATTATTGTCTTGATGCGGGAATCGAACCCGCGTCCTAAACCACTCGACTAACCAAGACGTAAGGCATCTGCCCAGAATGCGGCGGACGCGGGTTCAACTCTCGCATCAAAACTATAAATTATCACAAAGGAAATTTCTTTGTGCCAATTTATATAACATTTGTAAAAATGTTGAAATATAAATAAAAATTATAAATAGTGGTAATACTAACCCCATGGTGATGCTGCCTTGGGTCCCGACGCTGGCATGGCTCCTGGTCGGAGTTCCCGTTAGAGGAAGACGGGGTTGTCGCGTAGCACTGGTTGTCGAACATGACGTTGTCGGAAGGCGGCGACATGTCCCGCTCCCCCCCGCCCAGCTCCAGATACAAGCCACGGCCTGGATAACCGCTTGGCGCCGCCCCCACTCCCACGCCGCGACTGTTGAGGCGAAATATAAATTTTAATTTATTTGTCTTTTTAATATCATAGCAACGATAGTCACTTCGATATCATTCAAAATAGGCCACGAACTTCTTCTTCTCCCTACCCTGTTCCCAGTCTATCAGGGGTTGGCGAAGTATGTTTCCTCTTCCATTCATATCGGTCAGACGCCATTCTTTTGATTCACCACACCGTAAAGGTGCTATTGATGAACAAATGTTTTTTTTTTATGTTTGACAGGGAAGCTCTTGCCCTTCTTCTCACCTGATGGTAAGTGACTATAAGGGCTGAAGATGGAATAAGCTTGATCTGGAACCCTCAACCACAGAGGGGCTGACTATCTTATCATAATTATCGGAACACAATAATGGTGTTAACGTTATTATTATGGCGACAGATTTTGATAAGATGGTGGTAGCTAGCCAGGCGGACTTGAAAGAAGTCCTACCACCAACCAAACCGAGTACAAATTAGTACCCCTCAGGGTATCAAACCGGGACCTCTGGATCTTAATTCTGGTGGGCGAATCACTAGACCACAGTGGCGGTTAGAATGTATAGAAAAGAGACGGAATGACCCATGTCGAGAGACCGATGAACGGAGAGAGTGATTGGAATGACAACATTCCAATGCACACTGCTCAAGGTTTTGGCTTAGGTTTTACAGCCGGCCGCCTGCCTGTAATGCTGTTTCTGCTTAACAATATACGGGTGCCCCGAGGTGCTTATTGGTGTGCACCGGGCTATCTCCCATAGTCAACTTTTGCGACACCCCTGGGGTGAGTTAGGGCTGGCCTATTATAGCTTTCGTCCTTATAAAGCCATATAAAATAATTTAAATTTGATAATCAACAAACCGTTGCGAGCTCTGTCGGCTGTTGTTGTTGACGACATGCGAATAGTGGGAGTGGTGGCCATGGGGAGGGTGCCTGTGGCCGTGCGCACCGCAAGATGGCGGACATGGTGCTGCCCCATACCGCCGGCGACCCATCTCTGGTGACGTCACTGGACTCTCGGTTGATGGCATAGGCTTCAGCATACGCTTCAGTGTGCTTGAGTCTGCAAAATTCAAGTTTTATTTCAATCATAGTGATTACAAGTTCTTCAAAAAGTTATATATTAATATATATTAGTTAATTGGCATTTTGTGTATTCATAATTATTATTATATTTTGCATTCATATTTTTATAAACGACATAGATAAATATTGCATACATACATAAATAATACATACATACATAAATCACGCCTATGTCCCCGAAGGGTAGGCAGAGGTGAACTAGCACCCAAGTTTCGCCAAATATGTCAGGTCCCATGTAATAGGTGGCGAGCCTATTGCCATTTATCAGGCACAAAAGTCGCAGTACATTTCTGGGTGGTATAAGAGAAACGCTGCTGCCCATTCCTTGTCACTGATTTATCCTTAGTCGCCTTGTACGACACCCACGGGAGAGATTTGGGGTGGTGACAATTGTATTGTACTCTGCCGTCACCACACGCAAATATTGGATACATAAATATATTATACGCGGTAAATTTTATAAGCATTAATTACCGCAGTAGCCTGATCCAAGCATTGAAATCTCTCTATGAAGATTCCAATGCTTGTCTTAGGATAAATGGTGCATACACAGAATCGTTTCGCATCGGAACAGGTGTGAGACAAGGATGTGTAGCGTCACCATGGCTGTTCAACTTATATATGGACAACTGTCTGACGCGATTGAAAGAATTTGATTGTGGATTAAGAATGAACGAGTTACTTATCAAATGTCTGATGTACGCTGATGACCAGGTTATATTAGCGTCATCAGAAACAGATCTGCAGGAGATGGTAACAGTTATGCATAAAGCTCTGACAGAGATAGGTATGAAAATAAGTGTAAGCAAGAAAAAGGTAAGGTATTTGAAAGGGATGAACAAATGACGAAGTGTGAAATTAAGATTGCGGATGAGAATGTTGAACAAGTGAAAGAGTTTGTGTATTTGGGATCTGTATTTACGAGAGATGGAAAGTGTGATAGTGAAATTGAAAAGCGGGTGAAAGCTGGGAATATGGTAAACGGGGCTTTGCACACTTTTATGAACAGCCAATGTGTGTCCAGAAAGGCACGTATAGCTGTTCATAATGGAGTGCTGGTCCCGACATTAATGTATGGAGGTGAAAGTTGGGTGTGGGAGAAGAAGCATGAAAATAGAATAAACGCAGTAGAAATGAGAGCATTGAGGAGCATGGCTGGAGTAAGGCTGAGCGATCAATTGTATAGCAGTGTGATAAGAGAAAGTGGAAAGTGGAAAGTGTGGTTTGAAAGAAGATGTAATGACAAGGATTGAGAAAGGAATGCTCGCATAGTTTGGTCAGGTCGAAAGAATGGATAAAAGGAGAATGACAGAAAGGATTTACATGGCGAAAGTGAATGGAGAAATAGGAAGGGGAAGACCTAGGCGGATCTTTCATAATCATATTGAAAGTCTATTGAAAAATATCCAGGTCAAAAGTACCCGAAACCGACGGGCATGCATGAAGAGATTGGATGAAGCGAAAGAAGTATCTAAGGATCGTAGCAAGTGGAAAGAAGTGATCTCTGCCTACCCCTGTGGGAGAAAGGCGTGACATATGTATGTATGTATGTATTAATTACCGATTAAGCTTAAATCAATATTGTAAAAAATAGATAAATTCCATAAGTGTCATTGGAAATGGACACTTGATGGAACTTATATCTGTTTTACCTAGCTACCTATATAATATTTTATCACGGTTGTAAACTAATAATAAATAAGAAAAAACTCACAACTGATAAGTACCTAAAGTCTTACCCATATTCATGTCTTCTGTGCTTTTGGACTTTGTACGGCGTGATCCTGACGTGTTATTATTATTAATAACGTTATGGTGGTGGACTGCGTGCCTCTCAGATTCACGTCCCTGAAAGTAGAAAGGAGAAGTTGCTAAGTATACCTAAAAGGAATTGGGAAAATTTGGAAAAACGGCATACAAATCTGGAAAGAGTAAATAATGCTTTTTTACAATATTTGTTGTGTACCAATCAGCACTGTTCCCGTGTGGTCTCATGACCAACGATTTATTAAAAACTCTCCTCAACGCCTCACTATGTCTTCCGAAGCACAGAGCAGCTCACTGGGGTGATTTAGGCAATTTTCACACTGCCCAGCACCACGCAACGGCGTGGGATTGCATGATGTAATATCTCTTGGAAGAATCTCAGTTTGTATTGAAAAAAATGTGTAGTGCACAGAAAATGCATCCACGAAAACCTACAGTTTACAAGCAACAAACATTACATCACGGGCTCCCCGCTACGCTGCTTAGTGTATTATATGTAAGGGGCCGTGTAAGAATCGCCTTACTTTCTTTGTTACCCGTGCAATGTGTTTCCTTGGGAACATTGTGTTTCCTTGATTTGGTTTTGATCAACTCTATGGCACCATGTTGAATGAGCTCGGCCTGTAATGCGATGTCTTAAACCAAGCAAAGTTCGCTAAGGTCGTTCATTGGGCCCATTCTGCCTATATGTTTCCGTCTATTGGGAAGCCCTTTGCCCTAGCAGTGGGAACATTAAAGAGCTGGTGATGAAGATGATGTGAACACCCTCCCCATTCCCAACGCAATACCTTTAAATCAATCACTAGTAATTAATAATATCGGACGCCACAAGTAAAAGGAATCGAAGTTAATAGTGACACTTGTTTTACTGG
The DNA here is from genome assembly GCA_963931975.1 of Cataclysta lemnata. Classification (NCBI taxonomy): domain Eukaryota; kingdom Metazoa; phylum Arthropoda; class Insecta; order Lepidoptera; family Crambidae; genus Cataclysta; species Cataclysta lemnata. Next base: position 8,641,871 of record OZ008343.1, read on the forward strand.
GCAGCACAGGGCCGATCGCTTTGGAGATCCTTGGGGGAGGCCTATACCCAACAGTGGGCGTCTCTCGGCTGAATGATGACAGGAGCGTCAACGCGACGTGACTACATCTACGCCAGGTCTATAGATATTTTAACCAGGCAGAAGTAACAAAATATTCACCGATTCGTTCCCGTCGCCGTAGTCTACGCTCTTAGGCATGTGCTGCAAGTGTTCCTTGCCCGAGCGGGTGGAAGTGGCAGAAGACTTGGAAGAAGTGAGCGTGCCCCCTGCTTGCACCCCCTCCGACTTGAGGTCTTGCCCGTGCTGCGTGGTCGTCGTGCCAGCGGCTATTTGAGTCTCTTCGGTTGACTGAAATGGACAATGATTACTTGAATTCTATTAAAAGCACTACATGCTCGGTTGTCAAGCAAGTCACTCCTCATCTTTCTCGCGGGTATCGTATGTTTCGAGTCATATTTGAATATATGTTTATGCCGTGTGGTGACGGCAGAGCAGAATACAATTGTCAACACCCCCATCTCTCCCGTGGCTTATCGTACAAAGCGATTAAGGGTAATGACAGCAATGAGTAATGGGCAGCAGCATTCCTGTTAGACCACCTAGCAATATACTGCGACTTACGTGCCCGATAGCATACAATAGGCTCGCCACCTATTACATGGGACCTAACTTAATTGACCAAAAGTGGGTTTAATTTACCTCTGGCTGCCCCTTCGGGGAAATAGGCGTGATTTGTGTATGTAGGTTTGTATTAAAAGCACTACAAGCACAATTGTCAAGCTCACCACCCATCATCTCTCCCTCGGGTATCATATGTTTCGAGTCATATTTGTTTATGCCGTGCGGTGACGGATACCATTGTCACCACCTCTCATCTCCCCAGTGGGTGTCGTACAAGGCGACTAAGGGTAAAGGCAGTGATGAGTAATGGGCAGTGCCTTCCTGTTATACCACCTAGCAATATACTGTGATTCAGGTGCCCGGTATATTATGAGAATAGGCAATAATGCTTACTGTAGATCCACTGTGGGTGCCGACTGAAGCAGTAACTGTTTTCGGCGCTGTTGAAGTGTTGGTGGTCATCGTGGATGTCTCCTGTGATTTGGCAGGTCGGGCCGGAGGCTGGCTCTCTGTTTGGCGAGCTGCCGCTGTAAAACAAATATTTATTTTTTGATTGCATAATAGGCTTGGATTGCATAATTGCATATTTTTTATGCATAAGTCACGTCTTTCTTCCACAAGAGATCATCACCACATCGTTTTACTTGCTACGATTCTCACCTTTTGGTGTGTGTGTGTATGTGTGTGTGAGGATCGTAGCAAGAAAAAAAATCTTCCATCTATAGGGAAGGCCCTTGCCCCAGCAGTGGGGACATTAAAGGGCTGGTGGTGATGATAATGGTAATCCTCACATACTACTTTCATTTCATTCGATCTCATTAATGGCTCGGCCCCTATTACATGGGACTTAATTGGGGTATGGTGTGTGTTCGGGGTTAACTAGGCGTGATTCATGTATCTAAGTATGTCTTTGACATTAAACGTGGTGATTTTAATATTTGTAAACAATTCATGAAAAAAAGATGAATTTCAGATTTACAGCAACATTCGAACTTTATCTAATCTTAAATAAGCAATTCGTATATAAGTTTATCTTGTTGATTGTCCTAATAAACAAAATAAATCTAATTTGTTCTTACGTTTCGGTGGCGGCTGGTGAGCTGGTTGAGCGTTTGCAACATTGTCGTAGAGTGAAGTAGAAGAGGTAGCCGCTGCCACCTTGTCTGTGCGGGCGGCAGTACCGCTCGTGGAGCCGGCTTCAGTCTCGATAGCTCGAGTTGTGGTCCGTGGCAAAGTAGATGAACCTAATAACATAAATATAGTAAAGAAACTCCCAAAGAGTCATCATCACCAGCCACTGGCCTCTATTATACAAGTACGCTGGACTGAAGGTTGTCATCTAAAAAATAAAGCCAATTTGATTAACGCCATCTTGGCGCTAATGAAACTGGTGAATGTCCACGGAAATAATAATAGAGATGCATTTTTAATATCAAATACAAGAAACAAACGTCAAATTAGTACCCTTGCCGCTCGAGGGGGCGCTTCAAATCGCACAAGAAATATATGTCATTTTAATAGACGTATTCAGTCCAGCGTACTTGTATAATAGAGGTCAGTGTCACCGGCCCTTTAATGACCCCACTGCTCAAAGTCTAAGTCAAAATGAATCGTTAAGACGCTAAACATCGAAAATCCGTGCGTCCAAGGAAAGATAGGGGAGTGCGCAGCATGCTTCAGTCTATGCTGGGGAGCAGGCCTTCCCTAGGGTGGAAGAATATAGGGATGAATGATTCTGTAACACACCTCTATTCTACATAGACACCAGACTCTCACGAATGACATTAGTTCATAAACTACATGCGCTTTTAATTGTACTGTTGTTTGTGGTTAAATGAATAAATACAAAAATGGGCCATAACTCACGACGCTGTCTCAATACGATATAAATGACATCTCCTACGACACAGACGCAGCCGGGACCAACAGCAAAGCGTGCCGTGACAGACGTGATTTATGTAAGATAAGGTAGAATGAATTGAACCATGTATTAAATTGAACCACATGGCAGTAATAATGTATTATAATAGTTACATTGTGCCTAAGTAAAATTTCTTGAGATTTTATTCAGAAATCAATGGCGACAGACAGAGCTTGGAGAGAACAAAAGTACTTAACAACAAGTGGGTAAGTTAGCTCTACTTTTCTCCTAACTTAAAAAAATACATGAATGGCAATGAATTAATTTAATGAATATTATATTACTCACGTGCTTGAGGTCGAATACAAATCTAAAGTATGGAATTTTAATACGTACGATATCTCGGGTCTTGCGCTCGTAGCCTTGCGTATTGCTCTTGGGTCATGCAGGTGCATTGGGGCTCACGCCCGTATGTAAGACTAGAACAGACATCTAGTTTAATATCACTGAGTTTTATGTGACTTAATTCAACGCTTATGTAATTGATTGCAAAACGATTGATGTCTTGATGCGGGAATCGAACCTGCGACATTCACATGACGAGATGACTCGGTCAAGAAGCGGTACGGTTTTAATATGATTTAAGGCTGGAGTGAACTCCATACAACACTTGATTGAACACGTGTTGGTGAGCTCTAGCCTAAGATTGGGGCTGATTTTGTATTTACAACGTAATATGCGATAAAATACACTTCCGTCGTACCGATGATTTTGGAACAGGATACATTAGGCTTAGGGCCGGTTTTTTTGATCCATAGTTAACTCAACCAATTGTTAAAAACTGTTACTAATTGCTAAATATAAGTCTGATACGTAACTATTAGTAGTTACTAATGGATAAATATTAGTCTGATATATAATTGTAAAATATCAGTAATATTTAAGTACCTTAAACCTTTAAAATAGCTCAGTTTACTGAAAGGCATTATTTTTAAAAAGAAACATAGCTGCATTCACAGAATTCTCAAAAAGCTTACCCGAACCGGGAATCATACCAAGGAAAAAATTAAAAAAATTAACACTCGCAATTTTATTTTACTAATCGATGCAGTAGATGTTAACGATATTTTTTCACTCAGAAACATACGGTCTTAGAAAAAAAAATACAATGAAATCTAACATTTATCTTACTCTCGAATCAAATCTCTCTCAAACCTTTATTTTATAATTGTTGCTCTTGATTTCTGTTGTTAATTGGAATTTTAAAAAATAAAGTTTGAAAATCGAACATTTAATTTTTTACGGTAGTGTAGTTTTGTATGGTAGGCATGTATGCATTTTAAGGCAATTTTGAAATTAGATGTGTGAAATTTGCCGTGTGGTGGCGGCAGAGTAGAATACAATTGTCACCACCCCAAATCTCTCCCGTGGGTGTCGTACAAAGCGACTAAGGATAAATCAGTGATGAGAAATGGGCAGCAGCGTTCCTCTTATACCTACCACTTATCAACCTAGCAACTATATACAATACTGCGACTTTTGAGCCCGATAAATGGTAATAGGCTCGCCACCACACCTGTATTACAGGGGACCTAACATAATTGGCGAAACGTGAGTGCTTGTTCACCCCTGCCTACCTCTTCAGGGATATAGGCGTGATTTATGTATGTATGTATCTTGAAATTTGAACGAACATCTTGATAATATTTATCAATTTTCTTCTGTTCTGCCACCATTTCGTAATAAGTATTTTGTGATATTAATTATTAAAATAATGGCGTATCAAAGTTAAGTGCAATTCAATCTAATAGAACCATACATTTTAAACTGCAACGATTACAAAAGCCCTTTAGTATGGTGAAAGGTATCCGAATTCACAATAACACTGACACAAAATATATCGTTGAAAAAAGTTTTGGCGGGAATGGTAAAAAACTTAGTAGGTAAATATTGGAGGTTTGAAAAATATTTATTACGAAGGTCACAAGAATATCGTAATCTGCACTTTATCGATATAGAATTTATTAGTTAAATTATTAGCCTCTTGGTAGGTGATATTTTTCTTCAATATTAGTTTATGTGTCCTTCTTATTCTAATAAAATAAGATTCTCGTAAGGTAAAATAAGTGTTCGATTTCATGTTTTATTTTTTAAGACCCTATGTTTTTGAGAGAAAAATTATCGTTAACATCGACTGCATCGATTAGTAAAATAAAAAGAAGAGGGTTAATTTTTTTTGATTTTTTACTTGGTTCGATTCTCTTAAAGCAAAAAGTTAAAGTTAAAGCTATAAGTTCGGGTAAGCTTTTTGAGAATTCTGTGAATACAGGTATTTTTCTTTTTAAAACTATAGGAATGGTTCCTTTCAGTAAATTGAGCTATTTTAAAGATTTAATATACTTTCCCTCCAGGGCCCATGCTTTCTTTCCACACTGTATACCTGAATACATCTGTGTTGAAGAGTGATTTTGGCCAATTTTTCCTTTAAGTCCACTGGATATATATCGATGGTTAAAATGTCAAAATTTTAACTATCGATATATATCGATAGTTAAAATTTATATATAGTATAATTAGTGGGAGTTTCGCCACTTGCTCTTTTTTTAATCTTAATAAAAAAATAAAAAAACAAAAATACCTGGATCGATTTGGGCTCGCCGGTGTGGAGAGCGGTTTCCTCTTGGCCTTGAATTTCTGCTTGCTCCCCGGCGGTTCCAGTTTCAGGCTGTAGCTTGAGGAGGCCTTACGGGAGAATTTAAATGATGGCGACTAAAACCATAAATAGAAACCATGAATCTGTGGCCGTGAAGCTACCCCTATGTGTTTGAATCTCAATACTCTCGGTGCCGTAGAAACAAAGCATTGTGATCGCTCTATTTCCAATAAAATGATAATGATGGCAGGCAATTAATAGTTTGACTTTCATCGCCTCTTTCAATGAATATTTAACGGATGTATAGTTTTGTGGCGATGTTTGGCTCAAAATTTGGTGTATGAGGATTGTTGTAAATTAGAAACCTAGCATACTTACACAGCACTCCCTGAATTGCTTGGCGTCAATGGGCGATGTGAAGTTCAGTCCCCAGGTGTCGTTGGTCATGGGATCCTTCCAGTAGACGAAACATTCCGATGCTTGGCCGATTCTCGTTCCTGAAATAAGAGTTGGAATTAATAATTTTGATGCAAAGAATCTAGTGAACATAATAATGATATCCAGGCACATATTTTTAATGCTAGACAGGGAAGCTCGTGCTCTAGCTAACAGCTCTTGCTTCATCTAACTCATCTAACATCATCTGCTTCATCAACCCTAGCTCTTGCTTTATGGTGGTATGTGGCGATAAGGGCCGAATATGGAATCGAGATTCACCTGGAACCCTCAACCGCAGAGAGGCTGGCTATCTTATCACACACTGTCGGAACACAATAATGCTGTTAACATTAAGGTAAAAGCACTAATGCCCGACAGTGAACTAAAGGAAGACACTTACCAAATAAAACCTGTTGTAAGAATTATTTAAGTAATATATAAACGGTGAATTTAGTAGTTAGTGTGTAGTATAATTTTAATCTTAAAAATTATTATTGTGTTTCTATATTTATCATTTCATATCCACAAGTGCTTATGAAGCTAAATTTGAGATATTTTATTTTATATACTGCAACTCTGTAGTACATGTATTCAACTCAGTAATATGCATCTAATGTGAATATCGTAGGACTTCCACATCCATCTATGAATAGATCTCAAAAGCTTCTTGTTCTTGTGTACCAAGTGACTAAGTAAACATTAATTTTTGTGTAGGTTATGGAAGCAAAAATTTTTGTTTTTTGGTAAATATTTATTAAAGTGGTAAGTTTTTAATAACTATTTATTAAAATTACTTTTTTATTTGTTTGTGAAGGTATCAATGTTATTTCCAGAAGAGTGATAAATGTTTTTCTTACGTTTTTCTAACAAATGTTCCACCTATTGCCATATACCAGGTTAATCGTAGTATTGCTAGGTAATGCGCATATTACTAGGAACGCTAATACCCATTTTTTATAATAGTTATGAGACCCGTGGCAGAGAGGGGGTGGCGACAATTATATTCTGCTGTGCGGTCACCGCTCGGCATTCATTTTTATGAGACTTATGGCCTGTTTTACAATCGACAAGTAAGTTCGAAGTAGCTTACTTTGCAATTCAATTGGCATAAATTTCATAATACAACTGTCAAATTACCTGCGAAGTAAGCTCCTTAGAACTTACTTGTCGATTGTGAAACAGGCCCTTAATGTTTGATATTTATGTAGATTTTTTCACTGAGTTGTTAATTGATATTCATAGAAATTCAATCAGCCATATTGACTGTTTGCATATGAAACAGTAGTTGATATTTGTCCTATTACACTTCACTCTCAAAGGGTCACGTTATAGTTAGTTCATAATTCTGTATGAATACTAAGTGACTCAGATGATCCATCAATGGCGTATTGTCTATTGACGGATATGAGATTGAAAGGTAATTTCATGAGACATAACTTGAGACAATTTGTTCTTTATATCCCAACATTGTTTGCTTTACTAACTACATAGATTGCTACTAATTTCTCGTCTATCAGCTGTTTGCTACCCCATGATTATTTTTTTATTATTTCAAAAATATATTATTTAGTCTAAAGAGATATATGATTTAGTAGAATAATTGTGGTGACGGCAGAGTAGAATACAATTGTCACCATCCCAAATCTCTCCCGTGGGTGTCGTACAAGGCGACTAAGGATAAATCAATGATGAGGAATGGGTATCAGCGTTTCTCTTGTACCACCTAGCAATAGCAATGTGCTGCGACTCTTGTGCCCGATGGATGGCAATAGGCTCGCCACCTATTACATGGGATCTAACATAATTGGCGAAATGTGGGTGCTGGTTCACCTCTGCCTACCCCTTCGGGAATGTAGGCGTGATTTATGTATGTATGTATGTAGAATAAGAATGTTACTAATATTTTATAAATACTGAGTGAGAGTGAGCAGCGGTCCTCATAAAGCACCCAGCAATACACTATGATTACCATGGCCGATAGATGGCAATAGGCTCGCCACATATTATATTGGGTCTAACCTAACTGGCGAAACGTGGTTTGCTCTGCCTATTGAGTATAAATATGCGTGATTTATGTATGTATGCATATTGAATAGGTAGACCAATTCGTTTCACCACAATTTCGTATCGCATCGCATCGTGTCGTTCGAATTTATGTGGCCACTGTGCAGCGTGAAAATTTCGGTCGATCATCCGCGTTCCTATCCAGTATAAATTTAAAACTGGGTTACAGTGGCGGCAAAAGCATTGCCCCGTAAAATGATTCCCTTCATTACGCGGCAGCACGTTATTCAACATTATGAATGTACAGATTTTTGTGTTTATTTTATCTATTTATTTATGAGGAGTTGGATAGTGTAATTGCTAGCCCGTTCGATATACGGTTGCAACTTTCGCAACGGTCTATCATTGAACGGGTGACCAAACTAGTATATTTTGAGACACTAACTGTCATTCTTAAAGCTCGAAAAGTACTTTAAGAAGAAAATGGCAAAAAAAATGCTAAGGTTTATATGTAACTCAAGCCTAGAAAAGTGTTTTAGGCACGAGTTCACCAACGCGTAAATCAAGCGATTATAAAATAACCGGTAGTTGTTGACAGTTCTTCCATACGATAATATGTCAAAAAGTGACTGTTAAATAATAATCGCCTGTTTATGTGTTGGTGAACTCGAGCCTTAGTCGCTTATGAGTGAAGGACTGTTTAAATTATGAGTCCGTTAATTACCTAGAACGCCCTGATAACTCTGGAACTATTAGTGATAGAGGAATACTAATAGATAGAGGAATAGTCCTTATATATTTCTATATAATAGAAAGATATTCTAGATTGATTATTTTAAACTGTTTCACTTTGCATTAAAATATGTATATTAAATACAAGAACGAAAAGACCCAATTGAGGGTTGATTGGGTTTTTAGTTACAGGACGGTAAAATTGGTAACCTTAACCCGGTGTGCGGCTGCATCGGCAGATATTACATTCGAACCTTGAATATAGATAGAAAAAAGCCCTGTATAGAGAACTAGTTTCTCTAACACTTCTCCGCGCCTATGCACTTGATTGAGTCCTTGTGTACGTGTGTACGAGTACTCACCTGGCTGTAGTAGTCGCACGTCCAGTATCTTGTCGACTTGCGAGTTGTAAGCGGTGATGTGGAACACGCACTCCGGCGAATCCTGGATGCAGGTGATGTTGACGGGCACCAGATCTTCGGAAACCTGTTGCCATTTCACCGTGCCGGCCCCGCTAGCTGATACGTGGAAGACCTCGGCCCATAGTCTGGAATCAATACAGGTAAAATTCACGCTGGGCAAAATTAAATTATGTAAGTTTATGCCGTGTGTTGACGGCAGAGAATAATATGACTGTCACCTCTATAAACTCACTCTCGGGGGTCATACACTGAATAAGGCAGCGAAGAGTACCATTTCTCTTATTCAACAGCCTTCCACTTATACCACCTAGCTATATACTGCGATTAACGTGCCCGTAGAAGGCAGCAACCTCGCTCCCTATTACATGGGACATAACATAATTGGAAAAACGAGGGTGTTAATGTAACTTTGCCTATCCCTTCGGGGATGAAATTGATGATTATGTTAGGTCCCATGTAATAGGCGGCGAGCCTATTGCCATTTATCGGGCACAAAAGTCGCAGTAGGTACATTGCTAGGTGTTATAAGAGGAACGCTGCTGCCCATTCCTCATCACTGATTTATCCTTAGTCGCCTTGTACGACACCCACGGGAGAGGTTTCATACATAAATCACACGAATACATGTATGGAAGATAGAAAAGTCCACTTGTTAAATCGGATCACGTTTTCCTTACACCAATGATCCAATATGCTTATAATAATAATAGAAAATAATAGGTCGAAAATGTATACTTATTGTTTTTCTAATTTAGGTTGTTAACTAGACAAGTACCTACTTCTCGAGATCTAAAAGGTGGTAAATTACCCTACCTTCCCCTACCTCCAAAGTCTTATTCCTCCAAACTTATCACTTACCTAATTATAATATTAACTAAATCCATAATAAAACTACTCCACCTTGGTAGGCACGTATATTTGCTGACATATTTCTCATATAGCTTCCAAAGTATATGACAATGCGTATATTTTTGTCTCAGAGTCGCGAGTAGGATAGACTTAATCCCGGAAAATGTACGATCCCGAGGGATGCATAATCCTATTTCCACAAGGGCCACATCGTAAGCAAACGCTAATACACAATAACTTCCTTTCATCAGGATATTCGCTAGGTATGTGTAACTGTGAAACACATGTACCCTGTTAGGTGTCTTTTCCTACACTTACTAACTGATTATAAGTGCCTGATTTTAGATGTATGTTATACGATAATATGTTGATGATATTGTTTACTATGCAATCACGCTTCCCTGCGTGAATGCACAGATTTGGGTGTTATTTGGAAAACATAGTATGATATTATGGTAAGTTTACCGCAGATAAATTAGAGAATAAAAATTAATTAAAATAAGTAAAGTTGAATTTAGTCATACAATATAATATACGTGTTCTGACGACAGATCACCAAACTTGCAGTTGTATTTATTGTTAATAATAACAACAAAGCCTATTTCAAACACAAATAAGACTGTACAATGTATATAGTCATCAATCGAGTTCCATTTCACCATACTGGGCTATAAAGTATATGCCCTAGATTAAATCTCGGCCATAGACTTTTACCATTATTATGCTATCCTGGTAATTTTAGCTATGACCTAAATGTCTTTGTATCAAAGGCAATTAATTGCACACCGCATTCGTATCTGGGCATCGATTTAGTTAAAATATTTATCAATATATCCGAAATATAGGTACAATTGAATATGATTTACTTAAGCCTATAGTTGCCTTCCAAATATCAATATAAAAAATGACGTGCTTATTGATATCTACCTGCAATTTTGCTAGATGACAAGATGGCTGCATGCCATTTAGACAACAAATTCAATCGCGGATTCGTTAAGTACCTGCGAGAAAGGTAGAGATGGTAACCTCACCAGAAACAGGCTTATCCCTTCAAATAATACCCCTGTAACATTTTTAAAATTATTCCAAGATCCAAGATTGAAAATTAATACAAATTACTTTTAAGTGTAATGTAACCGGTAAAAAAGAATAGTGGTCTAAAAATATGACAGTAAAACTTATTGCTTTAGGATTGCAATTTTGAATTGTTTCTCTCTTGTGTATAATAGCGAAATGTCTAACTGCCGCACTCAGAGACGTCAATTAACGTTAATGAGTACTTAATGTCATGCCGACATTACCGCCGGGTCTATGGTCTAGATTTAAATGATTTTTTTTTGAGATTAAGTACTACAAACATAATTCACGCCTATATCCTCGAAGGGGTAGGCAGAGATGAAATAGCACCCACGTCTCGCCAATTATGCTAGGTCCCATGTAATAGGTGGCGAGCCTATTACCATTTATCGGGCACAAAAATCGCAGTACACTGCAAGGTGGTATAAGAGGAACGCTGCAGCCCATTCCTCATCACTGATTTATCCTTAGTTGCCTTGTACGGCACCCACAGGAGAGCTTTGGGGTGGTGCCAATTGTATTCTACTCTGCCGTCACCACATGGCAGAATAAGTACTCATTAAAGTTAATTGACGTCTCTGAGTGCGGCAGTTAGCCAGCACATGTTAAATACTGATTAGCCCCACACTTACATTACGCCAATATTTTGTCTCTAAAAGGCCAGACTGTATATTAAAGCCGAGCTAATCTATACAAAGAGAGCGTATACAAATTAGTGGCAACATTTCCTGTACGAATTTTTTTAAAAACATTAATTTTACCTTGAGACCGAATTCACAAGTCTGCATAAAACATTATATCACGGTCGGCTAAGTGCCCTCTCTTTAATTAGGTCAAGCAATCACTGAAGTTTTCTACTATGTGTGAGAAATTTTCAATCACACGAAATAACATTTTTTTGTTAATAGCGGCTCGCATGACACATTTATGGATGAAAATGTAGTCGACTGTCCTTTATGTATCGTGCAATTTACATGAAGAATTCTATAAATTTTTTATCATCTGACACGAACTGTACGAAGAGAGAGTAGATTTTGTAATTACACTTTAATTTAAGCTCGCACTATAAGGACAGTGCTAGAAAAGTTTAATAACTCTATAAACTATTTTCGTTCGGTAAAATAGGTTAATGAGTAAATCTGGATGTTTTTTGTTCGGAGAACCGTTACTTTAGCATTACCTTTTAGTTGTTTACTCAATGATTGCCTGTTTTGTAATATAATAATATGTGGTTCCTAGAGGCTGTGATGTCAATAATGGCACCTACAGTCAACAGGAAGTCAGGTAACAATATTCCAATTTTTCCAATCAACTTTATGTTTTATGTCAAACAAGTTATGGTTCACAATCGAATGGAGATATTTGACAGTTTTCTTTAATGTAGCGTATAGAGAACAGTATTCTGTGTCCAGCGACCTAACTCTGCAAGCCGATTGCAATCGTCTTACTGCCGCACTCAGAGACGTCAAATAACGTTAATGAGTACTTTACGTCAAAAAATGACAATTCAAAACTAGTCGCTCTTCTAGCTGTGTCTATGGTCTTGATTTGAATGAAAATTTTTGACATTAAATATTCATTAAAGTTAATTGACGTCTCTGAGGGCGGCAGTTAGACTACCAGTCACTCTCACTCATTAGGTATGATAGCAACGATTGAGAGAGATAGCAACACAAAACCGATTCCAATTAATTTAAAGAGTAGCCCCTCAGGTAGTATTAGCAGACTAGATATTTTTAAGCCGTGTGGTGACGACAGAGTAGAATACAATTGTCACCACCCCAAATCTCTCCCGTGGGTGTCGTACAAGGCGACTAAGGATAAATCAATTAAGAGAAATGGGCATCAGCGTTCCTCTTATACCACCTAGCAATAGTAATGTACTGCGACTTTTGTGCCCGATAAATGGCAATAGGCTCGCCACCTATTGGACCTAGGGACATGGGACCTAACATGGACCTAACATACATGGGACCTAACATAATTGGCGAAACGTGGGTGCTAGTTCACCCCTGCCTACCCCTTCGGGGATATAGGCGTGATTTATGTATGTATGTATGTATATTTTTAATACTACCGGGGCATTGACATTCGTTTAAAATAGAGTGTATGGATCTCAAATCTGGTAGGTAGATACTGCAAATGATCAATGGTTTTATGTCCTTCCAGGATCTTGGAAAATCTGTCTCCTGACCTCCAAAAGAAATCGACCTATATTTTTTATTTCTTAAGATTCACTGTTCTAATCTAACCTAACCAATAACTTTTAATATTGTTTCCCGTGATAAATACAACGAGGGTATTGAAATTGATTTGATAAAGTATGAACGGAGTGGCCCAGAAAAATAAGTATAATAATATGGTAGAGTTGAATATTGGTCGAATTTCCACCAAAGATCTTTTACGAGTGTTACTAAAATTTTAAAGTGGCTAAGTTCTCCCGCCACTGTCATCAAGTCTCTCAATATATTCTTTGTTTTTTTATTATGACTTTACTACTCTTTCGAAAAAACTTTTTATTGCTAAAAATTTTGTATCTGTGATATTTCTTAGTTTATGTCCACACTATAAAACTGTTTAAGGCACAGTTTCTAGCATTCATGATATTCAACGGATCCGCAAACAAAATGTGAAAACATGACGATGGTATTGATTACCCAACCCGGAGGCTAACTGAGCACTCAGAGACGTCACTTAACGTTAATGAGTACTCAATGTCAAATAATGACAATTGACAACTAGTCGATATTCTTGCCACCGGGGAAAAAATATTGGGGTCTAGATTTAAGTTAATTGACGCCTCTGAGTGCGGCAGTTAATGCTAAAAAGCCCAGATGAACTAAACTACCTACCTAAAGAGACACAAAGAATATTATGGTTAGAAAAAGTTCGAAAAATTATAGTCTTGATGCGGGAATCGAACCCGCTTCTACTGCAATCTGCGCAGGTGCCTTTACCACTCGGCCAACATTGAGAGGGTATCCGTTGGCTTACAAGGTGAAGTGTAAGAAGAGAAAGAGAGAAATTCACCTGCCCGGATTGCAGTGGACGCAGATTTGATTCCTGCATGAAGACTATCTACAATTTGTCGGACTTTTACTAAGCACAATATTCTTTGTACTATTTTTCTAACATTTATAAAATGTTCAAATTAAAGGTCTCTACATACGTAACGGAAAAATACCCCGCATGGGACGTGCACGGGACGGGTACGGGGCCTCTCTCGTTCAAAGTGCACGTCCCGCTCGTGACTTCGTGACATATGTCTTTCATGGTACATTTTGTATGAAACGATGTTTCTGCAGTCCCCGTCCCCGTCCCGTTACGTATGTAGAGACCTTAAAATCGAAATAGTACCTCAAAAGATGTCCATCACGGCGGCGGGAGTTCTGCCACGGGCTGTCCTCATAGCGGTACGCCTTGCGGAGGATGGGCGCGCAGGAGCATGACGAGAGCTTGTTCCCCATCGCGCGCGTGCCGCATTCGGCGCACTGCACTATGCTGCCTGCAACACCAATCCAAATTGAAACGTCGAGCTTTAGGAATAACGGTGATTTCTACTTGGGACTTTCCTAGAAACACATTGCTTTATCATATGAGTGGAAGCTTCTTACATTATAATAATTTGTCTCAATCACAATTAGGGCCATTTGTCTAATTTCCCCATTCATATAATAACGCTATCTTATGTTATCCCTCAATCTGTCCATCCACATTATGGTTATTTATTATATATTATTAAATTTCGAGTTATTCATCAACTCGCCCGAAAGAAGCTCACTCGATGGTACGAGTTGGAATATATAGGACACCCCTTAAATATTGTCCAAGGCGACTGAGGCTTGACAGAGATGATTAATTGGCAGCACCGGTCCTCTCATACCACCACGCATTCTGCGATTTGCGTAATTGGCGAAATGTGAGTGTTTATTCACTTCTCCTACCCCTATTAGGATAAATAGAAGTCATTTATACCCAAAGGGGGGTTGTGTCAGGCAGGCGACCGGCTGTAAAACCTAAGCCAAAACTTTCAGCAGTATAGATTGGAATGTTGTCATTCCAATCACTCTCTCCGTTCATCGGTCTCTCGACATGGTCCGTTCCGTCTCTTTTCTATACATTCATTCATCACTAGCACCTTTACGGTGTGATGGATGATATGAACCAAAAGGGAGTGTATGGCTTGATGACGTATAACCGATATGAATGAAACAGAAAACATACTGCGCCGACCCCAGATAGGCTGAGAACAGGGCAGAGAGAAGAAAAAGAAGAAAATAAGTCATTTATACATATATGCCTATATCAGTAGGCAGGTGAATAAACACCCACTTTTCGCCAATTATGTCAGGTCTCATATAATAGGTGGCGAGCCTATTGCCATTTATCGAGCACAAAAGTCATAGTATATTGCTAGGTGGTATAAAAGGAACGATGCTGTCCATTCCTCATCACTGATATATCCTTAGTAGCCTTGTACGACACCCATGGGAGAGATGGGAGTGATTTATGTGTGTTTATGTAGATAAAATAAAATAGTTAACTAGGAGTCGAATTAGAAAAAGACCAGTACTGACCCGCGGTCCCGTGATGTCACCAGACCCCATCGGACCGCGACAAAGAGTGTCCGCGGTTAAGGCTCTGCGAGCGCTGCGTGCCGTGTCGGTACGAATGCTTCACAACGCCATGCTGCAATAACATACATATTTTATACGACAATGATGACATGACGACAGGAGTGCCGCAACTACGTATGCTATTTAAGGCTGTCCTGCAAAATTACAGCTGCTGCCAAAGGATTTTGCGATTTACGTGCCGAATCTTATATCTCCATCAACTTTAGTGAGAAAAATAAAGATATATTACGATTATTACATTTCACTGTTTTCAAAAAGTGAAAAGCTGTGCTTGACAACGCTGCCTTGTAGATCTAAAATACTGTATCTAGAGTAACTATATTTTGAGATTATAGTGCCTATTCTATTCATTTTCTCGAAATCAGCTTTTCTAAGAAACCGGATGCAACCGGTGTCTATTCAGTTTTTTTATTTTATTTTGTTATATTCCTCAGAACATATTATTATTCCGCTCTAAATCAAAATCAAACTTGTCTATTTTAACTGAATATCTAACCTTTAATAGTAAGTACAATAAATTACTTATGCTGTGCAAATTTGAGAATGAGAGAGCATTCTCAAATCAGTAATGAAAATTGCATTTATCTTAAATTTTCCAATAACTTTGTCAGTAATAATGTGCGGTTAACATGGTACAGTCAACCAGCACCATTATTGTAAAGTTTTACAGTTGGTAAAAGTCTGGTGTCTACAATACCATATAATATTTCTGTATTTTATGGGAAATAAACAATATATTGAAAACTATATTTTCAATGTTTGTCAGTAATTCTACACACAATTTTGCATAAGACTAATTAAATGAAACCAGAGATGCTATTTTAAGTAAATACAAATATGTGGGTATTAAAAAATACTCTTAAAAGAACTCCATATTATATTACATTTATTAAGTAATTATTCATATTATAATGAATTGTGAAGATAATTGTGCATGAAAAACAGTTTTTTAACAAACTTGACAAATCAGATATTAGTGACTTATTTAAGATCATGCATTTTAAATTTAAACATCAATTTGTAACAACATTTTCATGATGTTGTTGTTGTACACAAACAAAAATAAAACTTTACTTTAGGGAGATCATTAAACATTGTAATGAACTTGAAATGATGTTTAAATCTATCATTTTAGTATTCGTATTAATGATTTATCGCTAAGCAAGTGGCCATGCAGCAAAAATAAATAACGACAGTTATACGTACTATAACTATAAGTGTTCAGACATACAATCCCGAAATGCATCTTGTTTTTGGCTGGCAACATTATATGAATGTTAGTAATGAATGTGAGAATAAAGGCTCTATACAAAGTGAGTCATGGCTGATCTCATCATCAGCCGCACCTTTTAGAGTCCAATGGTAATTTAGATGCGGACTATGGCATCATCGAACACCATAACTACAAATCTGTAAGCATGCGAGCTACATTGATCGTGCCTTTGATCAGAGAAGCAGTAGTTTGTTTTCAATAAAAAAGATTCCTAGAACTAAACACCGTAGTCAGTCTACCTTTTGTAATTCAGCTCGAAGTATCGCCAATAGATTAGAAAATTGCAGGCGTTTCCCGGGACCTGTACCAAACTATGCAACCCCGGTATCTAGGTCAAACGTCTCTTCTGCACCATTAATAACTGCTAAAATGTTTGTCCTTTTTATCTGCACAGTCTTTTGCATTTACTTGGTATGAATATTGTTAGGCGAAAGCCTTATAAATTACATTTTGATAGTGCACCAAGTGCGATACAAGCAAAATGGGGATTTTATGTGCCGTATGCAGTAGGTACGTCACGAATACATCGCAAACTGCATCTACATAGTCGCGGTTCAATGTGTCAATGTCATTACAATGACTGATATGATTAATTATGATACTTATGTCGAAGGGAATTAGGTTCAGTCCATTCAATATTTTGATACAGTTCAGAAGCCACATAAGTTGGCGCGTGACCTGCATTAGCACCAACTATCAGGGATTGTAATAAGTACCCTCTCAATTTCAGTACGGTGACCCTTATAGGGCGATTCTATAATCGATTGCCATTAATGAAACATATCTCATACATTTTGATTACTGTTACTAAAACTATCATGGAGGCATATATTTTCTGAGGTATATCGAATACCAATGCGTATATACGAACTACCTATATTACTATTTATTTATAACTTTATTAACAATTGGAGAGTTTATCGGCCTCGTCAGAGTTATTGATTTTTCCATTCGAACATCACTGTTTCTGTTTGCAATTTATCTCGAGAAGATCGTCGAAATTAATCAAAATTATCACTTGAAATTGTAAATAGTGAAGTCCT
Source organism: Cataclysta lemnata (assembly GCA_963931975.1). NCBI lineage: Eukaryota > Metazoa > Arthropoda > Insecta > Lepidoptera > Crambidae > Cataclysta > Cataclysta lemnata. The sequence continues at coordinate 8,659,481 of OZ008343.1, forward strand.
ACATTGTATTGTAATTCCTACCTGACCACTACCTACGTAGGTAGCGATGCATATGAGATTAGATATCAGGTGAATGAACAAGATACACGCACAGTGCCTAGTGTAACAGGATACTCCCATCCCTACCTATTAGATCAAGGCGCCTATGAGTGAATATATAGAGCTCTATATTCTAGTATTCTACTATATTCGATAACAGCGAACCATAAAATAACATTTTCATATCAGTGACCATTAAAATACACGAATTACAACACACTCACTTTAGTATTTAATAGGAAAATCAACGAATTTGTTTAAAATATTGACCATTTAACATTTTTTTTAAATAAAACATGTGAACATGCAAAATATTTCTTAACACAACCTTACTGTGCAAAAAAATGTTTAATTTATCTGACAAACTTATTCACTCTTATTTAAAGGTATTGATGACGACGGACATTCACGGGGGAGAGGGATAACAAACACTCCATGTGCAAATTAATTTAAAGGTACTACGAACCTCGAAATTGTTCCAATTTTGCGAAGAAAATTTAGCAGCTTCCACGCTCTCTTTAGCACCCATGTTTATGAACTCGTGAAATCACTCGAATGGACTATGAGTATTCAGTTATAGATGCGTATGTTCTGATCTCGTGACACTAGTGTGCACTATGACAGTTCTTTCTGATGAGATTCGGGGTTTAATAAGCTTTTAAATACCTCTATCGCCGGTGGTTCGCAAAGTTAAAAATTCACAGCGTTGAATAGTAAATGAGGGGTTGTGTATGTTGCAGCGGGTGGTCGCGCGCGGCACGGCGGCGGCGCGCGGCGCTGGGCGGCGTAAACACGGACAGCTGCTCGAGAGGGCTGCGGTCAGCGCTCTCGCGGGCCTCACCGCCGCCTCCCGCTCTCGCCGCTCGGGGCTCCGCCACCGGGTTCCTCTACCGTGTCTCAGAGAGCGCAGTGCGAGGTCGGCTCGCGATTGATCCGTCGAGACGACACCGGCGGCTGGGCTAAACGTCAGAGCGGACTGGGTCGCGATCCAAGCGTGCGTGGCGGGCTGAGTGCGCACGCCGCGCCGCTGCCGCCGCGCACCGACCGCCTGCCGAAAGGCGAGACGCAGCGACGCCCAAACCTAGCGAACGATATGCCGGCCAGCGCCCTGCGTCGCACGTCTACTGTCCCTACCAGCTGTATTGGGTACCGACCCACGAAATTTATGCCCAACACCTCATCGAGAGCGATGCTCAAAATATGCGAAAGAATGCACGCTCGAGGAGCTCTGCATAAATAGATATATTTATAATACTGAGATAAAAAAGATCATCAATGGATGCTGGGAGCGGTGCGGCGAGGGCGGGTGTTGCGCGCGCACACTCTGAGGCAACATTCGATTTTGGTCCATGACTGTTGGATGCTTGCTGTGGCCTATCGAGAGGTTTAATAGTTTATTCTAGACTATGACACGACGCATGAGTGTTAATTAATTTTAATTTGCCTGTTGGCCATGTACATTTTATGAAGCCTATCACACGATTTATTACAATAAACGTAACTGATTCACCATCTTTCCATAATACTGTTACTTTCATATTTAATACAGAAAAAAATTTAGATATACTTTTGCTCTTTCAACGAAGTCATGTCTCGTCAGTTAATTATATGTTTACTGTGCAAATATAACATTAAAGATGGGATTCACCCAATAAATGAACTAAAATTTTCCGGATGCTTAAATTTAGAATGCATTGTGCCGTGTGATGACGGCAGAGCGGAATACAATAAATTGTCACCACCTCTATCTTTTCCTCAGGTGTACGGTCTACATCGCAATTTGTTTAACACTTAAGTACAATGTCACAACAATAATGTATACAATACGATGGCTACAATCTACATAAATAGTTACAAACAGACCGACGGCAGAGAAGAATACAAATTGTCAGTACCCCTACTTCTTCCGTATATAACGAGGCAGCAGCTTTCCCTCTCTTGCAAATTACTACGATTAAAGTTACGGTTGAATGGAAATAGGATTGCTCCCTATTGCATAGAACCTAAAATAAACTGTAGAATTGTGGTTGTTGATACACATCTGCCTTACCTTAGGGAAGAATAGCGTGATTTATGAATATATTTTTATATGTCGTTGGTATGACAGATTACTTTTTCAGTGTTTATCTAATTTTGATGTTAACCATACAAGGCTAATAAATTTAATAAAATATGGTGTAATGGTAGCGTTCTTGGTACACCACCAAGTAAAATCAACCTGCCGGTAAATGGCAATAGGCTCGCCTCTATTGACTGGGGCTTAAAGCAGAGATATATAGGTGTTAATACATCCTATGCCCTTTGAGAATAAACACGCCTTATTTATGTACGTAAGGGATGCTTGCATGGATTGGTTACGTAAAAAGGATGAATGAAAGGAACATAACAAAAAGGATTTATATGTCAGAAGTTAATGGAGAAAACGCCAGAGAAACGCTTAGGCGTATCTTTCATAATCAAATTGATAGTATCTTAAAAAAATGCCGTGTGGTGACGTCAGAGCAGAATACAAATTGTCACCACCCCATCTCTCTCCCGTGGGCGTCGTACAAGGCGGCTAAGGGTAAAGATAGCAATGAGTAATGGGCAGCAGCATTCCTCTTATACCACCTAGCAATATATTGCGATTTGCGTGCCAGATACATACATGGCAATAGGCTCACCACCATTATGTGGAACCTAATATTTAGCGAAACGTGGGTGTTATGCCACCTCTTCAGGGATATATCGGCGTGATTTATGTATGTATGTATGTATCTTTAAAAAGTGACAGATAAAGAGTACCCGAAACCGATGACGACGAATGAATGAAGCGAAAGAAGTAAATACAATGATCGTAGGAAGTGGAAAATAGTGGTCTCTGCCTACTCCTGTGGGAGAATGGCATGACATATGTATGTAAATGAAAATACGAGTATATAATGCTATTACTAGTCTAACTGCCGCACTCAGAGACGTTAATTAACATAACTGAGTACTTAATGTCAAAAAACGACAATTCAAACTAGTCGCTATTATTGCTGGGTCTATGGTCTAGATTTAAATGAAAATTTTTGACAATAAGTACTCATCAAAGTTAATTGACATCTCTGAGTGCGGCCGTAAGTCTACCATCGAGAACAAATGACTCCACGATACCACTGCGGCATGGAAGTCACTCAACCATAGTCGGATGGAGTAACATTGGACTTATGAAATATGGAGAAAAATCGAGTATATTTAATGGCTTCTTGGAGCACTTAGAAATCGCTAGACAGGCAATTCAAAATACTCCACTTATATCTCATAACTTCTCAGACATCGACAGATAGATAATTTTGCTGAAACAGTAATATAAGAACCTTAATTAGCTATTGCCTTCGCAAGAATATAATATAATGTAATATAAGAACGCTTATCATTCATATAAGAAGACGTAATAGATAGTCACAATACTGTATTAAAAATCTAACATTTTCAAGTGCGACTGGAGAATTCAAGAGTGCTCACTTTGATTATTGAAATAATATTTTTCATCAATATACCATTAAATTCGTTACAAATAATGTTAGGCAAACTTAGGCTAGAGTTCACCAACACTAAAGGCTTCGAGTTCACCAAAACGTAAAAATCAAGTTATTTTTTAAATCACTTGTTTTACGTTTCGGTGAACTCAGGCCTAAAACCGGTGATTATTATTTTACCGTCGGATTTGACATTTTATCGTATGGAAGAACTGTCAAAAACTAGCGGTTATCTTTTAATCACTTGTTTTACGTTTTGGTTAATTCGAGCCTTTAGAGTTTTGAAATTGTAATGCCTTTCTGGACCTAATCTGAGAACATTGTGTATGGTAGTGTTATTAAATAAAATTATTTAGGATGATTTATAAGCTCACTCAGTAACTCTATATCCTTTACATATTCACGGACAAGTCTAAAATATCCAGGGATTAAATTTGGCATTAAAAATGGAATGCTGAGTAATTATAAGGATAAAATTGTACTTCCAATAAATAGCCTATCGGACTTTACAAAATGGATAAATATCTCCAATCGATTTTTTATCTACACTTCTTTATTTTAATTATTATACAGTTATGACAGCTATGGGTAAAGAGCAGACCTTCATCTTATAATACCACCTAGCATTAAACTGCGATTTAAGTAAATTCAAAACGAAGTTCTTTTTCCGTTACCTGTTGAATTTATAAAAATTCAGACTGGGTTGGGAGCGCATTTTCCGAATAATTTTTGCATTGGTATGAAAATCAAAAAATTTATAGTATGTCGTTAAGCATAATATCTCTGTAAATGGAACTCCTAGACTAATAAGGTTTTCGTCTCATCATGAGTTTATGATGACCACACTATTCAATAATATTTAAATAAAAATATAATGCCTGCTTTAATGGTATCACATTAAGAGCGTAGTAAAGTGTACACCTACTTATAATGTGAGCTGTAACCCAATAGATATTAAACTCAATCATCCTTAGTACCTAGATAATATTATACATACATACATAAATCACGCCTATATCCCCGAAGGGGTAGACAGAGGTGAACCAGCACCCACGCTTCGCCACATATGCCAGGTCCCATGTAATAGGTGGCGAGCCTATTGCCATTTATCGGGCACAAAAGTCGCAGTACATTACTATTGCTAGGTGGTATAAGAGGAACGCTGCTACCCATTCCTCATCACTGATTTATCCTTAGTCGCCTTGTACGACACCCACCGGAGAGATTTGGGGTGGTGACAATTGTATTCTACTCTGCCGTCACCACACGGCAAATAATATTATGACTCCTGAAAATACATCTATGTTTATCAGTATCTGACAGCTAACCTTTAGTCTTCTTTCTTCATTTGTTTTCAACGATTTCGTTCTAATGACACGGTGCTTCTTGATTGGTCCTTTCTAAATAATGCGATCAAATGGCACGCGCACTTAAGTTACGTCACAAGTGGCACTTACCGAGTCAAGTACACTCAAATAGTGTGGCAGATTGCCGTATATACATACATTAATCACGCTTATTCGGGTAGGCAGAGGTGTATTACATCCATGTTTCGCCAATTATGGTAGGTCTCCTGTAATAGGAGGTGAACCTATTGCCATCCATCTGACAAGTAAATCACTGTTTATTGCTAGGTATAACAGGAATGCTGCTGCCCGTTATTCAACGCTGCAGGACATATGGGGGGAGAGGGTTTTTATTTTTAACTCAATCAGTGGCCGTAGTACAGTGTAATATTATTATGTTGATGGCATACAATGTAAGCGAAATAATTACTTAGAATGTGCCAGCCCCGACTCATCCCATGAGTTCCGTAAAAGTCAACTAAGGGAGATTGTCCAGTGTAGACCAATAAATACCCTGGGGCACCCGAATGGTGGAGGGCGAACCACCAACAACAGCAAGTCCAAATAGGGTTGGTGTTAGGCAGGCGGCCGGCTGTAAAATGTAAGCCAAAGCCTTGAGCAGTATGGGTTGAAATGTTGTCATTCCAATCACTCTTATCACAAGGAATCAAAAGGAATTCTTTTTCCTACCCTGTTCCCAGTCTATCTGGGGTAGGCGCAGTATGTTTCCTCTACCATTCATATCGGCTAGACGTCATCAAGACATCTACTTCCTTTTGATTCATATCATCCGTCACACCGTAAAAGTACTAGTGATGAATGAATGTATAGAAAAAGGACGGAATGGACTATGTCGAGAGACCGATCAACGGAGAGATGATTTGAATGACAACATTCCAATCCATACTAAGACCCAATTAATATGTCCATATTTAGTTTACACCTTATAATATGTGTTAGTATTGAACGCACCGGGGTCTATGCTTCGTGGGCGGATCGGACCGTGGGTGGATTTTGGCCGTCCAAAATTTAGACTAAACAATAGTTCGTCCTCCACCATCTTCGTATGATACATATGACTATAATATAACTATAACTTTCTAACTTTGAGGTTAAATATGTGTTATTATAACTTGAATTACTAATGTTACCTGAACATCATTTTTTGGTGTCTTGGTTGGCCGAGCAGTTAAGCACCTGCCCGGATTGCAGTGGACGCGGGTTCGGTTCCCGCATCTAGACCATAATTTTTCGAAATTTTTCTAACCACCAAAATCATTGTATCATTTTTTGGGCTTAAGAGGTTAATAATGTAAAATCATATCATATTTTGTCACCTAGCAAAAGATTATTTAGGCTATTAATTAAATCGCTTTGTTGTCTATTAATATTTTTATTTTATTCTTCAATTAAAATGTCAGACTATGAAATAGGGAGTAAGTAATAGGGACTGTTACCATTTGCCGGCACGGTCATCGCAATATTGCTAGGTGGTGTACAGGGACCGTTGCTGATCCCTACATTAAAAACTGCTAAGTAACTTAGATAAAGACAAGTCTGTAGCAATTGTGTCAATAAGCTTCTCACACTTCATTTAAAATAATATGTTCAATACCTGTGTTATTCGAAGATAATGCACATAAAAACATAACTCAATAAGATAATGCTATAATAATATGAGAGAAAGCTAGTAAACATATTATTTCATTATTTTAACTTATACTCCAAATAAAGTGCATTATATTAATTCCGTTCATATCAGCCGACAAAAACGGAATAGTCGATTATTGTGGTAAGCCGCGATGAAATTAATTTAATAATGAATAACTCATTGTAGGTAATATTGTCTGCAAAATATTTGTGTGTTTAAGGGTAAGCATATCCACAGTATGTTCTGGGATCAGCTTTTGTAGCGTTTAGTTTGTTTTGAAGCTATTTCTAATTATAGAATTCGCTACTGAATTTCGTAGTTTCAAATTTGTATGCATTTCAGTTCAAATGTGTACGAGTACAACGTACGCCAGTTCGAATGTACGCCGTAGCAATTATGGAATTCACGTGCATACATAATTATGAATTACAAGTATTAGTATATAAAAATTGTTTAGTTTAAGTTAGAGCAGTGACCAACACTTAATACTCTTGTTGCGATTATAGATTAATTATTGTTATTACTTTGTATTTAAAATACGCAGTTCCTGTACGTACCATAAGCGTACTTTTCAACTTGCGTACATTGTATTCGTATACTTTAGTAGTTAGAACTGACGTAAATGGTATAACCCACTTTGGGCAATGTTCCTCTATCTCTTGCAAAACAACTATGATCATAACATTCACAAATTAACCCTTGAATTCCCTCTACTTACTCCTAACGCATTCAACTATAAAAACAACAAATACGTCTGTGCTCAAAATTCAATTGTTTTATTCGTTATTCAGTAAGCATTAGTTTCTTCGAGTATTAATTGGAACAGACAGTCTAAAACAGAATAGTACCGTAATAAAAATAGTAGTAAACACTCGATACCCTTGTTAAATGTAAAATGGTGATATTGAAAATTTACATGTTCTATCAGTTGCCTGCAAAAACAAAGTATCGAGTAATGATTAAGATGCGCTGAATCAGCGACAAATGTCTACGGTGTTCAAAATATTGATAAAGAAAATAATACAAAAAATTTAAGACAAAAATTAAATTTTCGAAAAATTTATGTGAGTATCCTTTTTTCTAACATTTTTAGAATCTTTAAATAAAAATCTCTTGTCACCAGTGCTATCGAACCCCTCCAAATTTTTTTTGTATATTAAGTAGGTTTGAGAAAAGGTCGTAGGCCATTTTTATACCCCTAGGTGATAAGGGAAAAACAGCCGGTACAGCTAAGGTTAAAAAAATCAAATCATAACATTCTCTGCCTCGCTTATGGGTCATACGCGTTGTCATACGCCTTGTCAGACGCTTTGACTAAGAGTTATAATGTAACGAGGAATGGGTAGCAGCATTCCTGGTGCACCGTCTAGCAAATTACTGGGTTGAAGGCAGTGATGTTTTAACACCCTCGATTTTCCACGTTTCGTTACATGGGACCTGAAATAAGCTGATGAAACACGGGTGTCCAAAAAATACCCCTGCCTACCCTTTAGGGAGAAAGGCGTCAGTTATGTATGTATTTAATATACATATGTATTTATGACATTTCAACGTGTTCCAAATCAAATCAAGCCGGAAGAGTGTCTCAGAATTTCAAGATGTTTACTTTCTTTTGGGGTGTAACTGAATTAATATCATCAAACGTCAAAATTTGCATTAACTGGCACATTTTCTGTTACGGTACAACATCTCACTAACGCCACTTCATTTATTTTACATTAGGTGCCATCAGTCTCAAATGTATCTTAGTGCTTATTTCTTTTTAATGGACTGCGAACGGGAAGTTCTGTAATCATTAATATCACTATATTTCACCCAGATGGAAGTTCGTGGTCCAATTTCACGAACCAATACTCGCAAACTCTGCAATGTTTGTTAAATAATTCACAATACTGGGGGTTTTCAAGCTGGATGTTCAAATATTTGGAACGGCTAGTTCAAAAAGGGTAAGCTTCGGATTGATTGCCCGGTGCCGGTAAAAAACACACGCTTGTGCCTACAATCAATACAATATGGACCATAATCATCATCATCACCTTCCTGTTCTGCTCCCAGTTCTTTTGGGGTCGGTATATATATATAGTATAAATATAGTATAATAATAGTATAATTAATATAAGTAATAATTAATTAATAATAATTGTATATTTTATTTGTTTTATTTGCTCTTCTATTAATATCGGTCATCAAGCCATCCACTCTCTATTGATTTATTATAATCCATCACACTGGAAAGGTGAACGGAATGAACAGGGGACGTGGTACATAAATGTCGCGAGAGACCGATGAACGGAGAGAATGATTGGCATGACAACATTCCAGTTTTTACTGCTTAAAAAATAGCTTAGTTTTGCAACCGTATAATGTAACCATAATAATATGTATGCTATGAATGTTTTAAGACATCAGAATAATAGAAGGCAATTCACCAACAACAGCATACGCAAAGTGGTTGATGTCAGTAAAACCACTAGCTAGTCCTAAGTCAAAAGCTACTGAGCAGTATAGAACACACTCCTCGTTCATCACCTCATTTATCAGATACATACGAGTGATTGATATTATATATAATATAAAATAGAATAGATGGATCGATGACCACTATAAATGGAGAGGAAACATACTCAACCGACCCCATATAACCTAGCTAAGAAGGTGATATAATATAAATAAATTATAGAATGTAATAATAAAGATACTGTACAAAAATGTAATACGAACATTCTGGAAATTTGAATACTAAAAGAAACCGATTCAATATTTTAAAAGTATTGTTTTTAAACTATATGCCACGGCTTTTAGATATAATAATATTCGAAATTATATCAAAGAAACCCTGTCTCTCGACATGGTCCGTTCTTTCTCTTTTCTATACATTCATTCGTCACTAGCACCTTTACGTTACGATGGCTTTATAACGTCTGACCGATATGAATGGAAGAGGGAATATACTGCGCCGACCCCAGATAGACTGGAAACAGGGCAGGGAGAAGAAGATTTAAATGAAAAAGGAATCACAATCTTTGTTCTTTTCATTGTATTTTTATTTTATTTTAACGTAACCAACATATTGTAACATATAGTGAATGTTGTGGGTGTGTCTGGGTGGATGCATGGGTGTGTCTGGATGGATGAATGGGTATTGTGGGTGTATCTCAGCGGATGAAAGAAAAAAAGAAAGAAATCATTTATTGGCCTCATAGATAACAAATATTAATTTGAGAAATAGAATATTGTTCAAAAGGGGGAAAAAATTGGCGTTGGATGGGTGTTGTGGGTGTGTCTGGGTGGATGTTGTGTGTGTGTCTGGGTGGATGTTGTGTGTGTGATGGGTGTGTGTGTTTGGTAGGATGGGTGTGGAAGTGTCTGGGTGTAAATAGAATTGACTGAAACTGTAATAATGTGATTGTATTTTTTTGCTATTTCCTTGCTGATGAAAAGTTACATGTTGGACTCGAGTGAAAAGATTTTTCACCTTGTGCTCTTTTAATTCAATCGCTGCCGCTCAGGATTCTAATTTTGATTCTAGAATCCTTCGCTTGATCAGTCATCAAAATTGAACACGCGCTTAAAAAGCAACTTTGCACTCTCATATAACAAAATTAACTATTTTCAGTCATTTTATAAAAAGTTTATCATTAACTCGTTTTAATTTATATTATAGAATTTATTGTTAGTTTATAATTTTTCTAAATTTTCGAGTAAAATTGAACTGAAATGAAATCGATTGTTTTCATATTTTTGTAGTATCGAGTAGATTAGGTTAAATCAGCTACATTATAAAATAGCTCTCAGTTAAAGTGACACTGCTATGAAATCACCAGTACCAGTACAAAATTTAAAACACGTAATATGGGGGAACGACACGAGGAAAACTGAAATCAGGCGAGAAAAATATGAGCGTCAACATATTATGTTGTTTTTACACCAAAACCGGAATCCCAATGCAGAGCTATTGAGCTCAGTACAATCCGCCGAAATCTCTACAATGCGAAATTGGAAAAAGCTATATAAAGCGACCAACCTTAGCGGACGAATTAGGTATTACACAAGCTACTTCGGTGAGTTATACTATTAGAGGGCGCATTCGTGGCAGCAGAAAAATAATCCTCTATTTCACTTGTACCGTGAAAAATATCATGACCATTTAATTACTGATATATAATATCTAAGTACACCCTAAGCGTCGGTTTATTTTTCAACGCATAGTTTTCATATATTTTTATGTTGTTATTCCTCGAATCATCATCTGAGACGTTATCAAGTCATTCAGTCCCTTTCAATTCATATCATGTGATTGTCATTCCTCAAATAAAAACTAATAATCAAAATTAAATGTCATCCCATAAACAACATTGAATAAAAATAACAGCAGTTTTATAATTTATTAATAATATAATATTTCAGACGTCAGTATTCATTTTGATATTAACCTTATTGTTTTCTATTCCATTCATATAGGTAAGTTATTTACTTTTTGATTCATATCAATCAATATACCGGAAAGGTGCTAGTGAAGAATGGATGAGAATGGAAATGCCCATGCCAAGATATCGACGAACGGAGAGGGTGATTGTTATGACAGCACGACAACTAACGTTAGGTTTTGCCTTAGGTATTATAGCCGAGCGCTTGCCTGACACCAACCCTCTTTAAATATGCTGTTGTTGATGGTTTACCATTTCGACCCAAAGTGTTTATTCTACTGTGAAAAATGGTGAACCAATGTAAATTTTTACTGTCAAACATCCAACAAATCATAAATCATAGTCGTCTTAAAAATTATGCACGAAATCCTTCTCAATGCTTATGACTATAAAATAGTTTCAGTAGACCCTATTGCCATAAAAAAACAGGCATCGACTGCCTGATGATTGCTGAAAATGGTAATAAGTATTTTTTCTAAAAATTATAAATATTTAGAGCCGTTAAGGAGTAGATTAGATATAATTGAGTCAAGGGATACATCTCGTTATAATAATTATACAAAATATTAAATTATTAATCTAATTTCAGTACCAGTTTGATGCTTCTAGCGTAATATAGATCTACAATGGAAATGAAGAATGGTTGCCCGTTATGTCTCCAGATGATTTGGTCTGGGATGCTCGAGATGTAAAATGAACATGATGCCTCTAGTACTAAAAAGCTTTTATGTTCTACGTTAAGTTGCCAAGGGCCATCACATCTAACTTACCATACAATTTTAACAATGTGACTTATTTTCCGATAACATTTTTTTTTATTTTCAACTTTTATTTATTTCGTACACATAGCTGAAACACAACCGATGGCGAAGAGGTTAAACCGAGGTTAGGACCTAATCAAAATACCAACGTAACTTTTAATTTCACCGTCTTCATTTTAATTATGTACATTAACAAAACAAAAAAATATATAAAAATATACTATAATTTGTTTAATCTTACAACCAATTATTATGATACTTTAAGAATCATTATATTTTAAGGTGATTTGGTTTTCTGAACAGTTTTAAATATAACGGTATGTTGTTTATTGTTTATGTTATTTAATCTTTAGTATCCCATACAAGTATTAAGTGTAAATAATCTTGAGTATTTCAATACTTATATAAGAAAACTATCACGAAGGATCACACATTTCTAGCTATTAGAGAAATGTAGTCATCTCTCGCTAAGCGTAGTGCTAGTGTTACATAATTAAAATTTGATAACGATGCAGTTACGAGCGGACTGAGATTTGCAACGTTATTAGTGTCATTGAAGAAAGACATGGATGCACGCAGACTCTAAGGGCGGTGTCGTGTAAAACACCTGATACGTGGTTGCCGCGTGACGGACGCGCAATAAGGCGTATTGTAGCACAACTCGTCATGCACCTCATTCACTGATCAAGCCCAAGGTGATAGTTCAGAGATGAAACGTCAAATGATTTCCACTAGTAGCAGGGCGTGCGTAGTGGCCCAGTCGGAGCGCGGCGCGGCACACACTAGGGCGGGCGGGCGTCGCGCGACACGGCAGCGTTACGTCAGCGCGGGGGCGGTGGGGAGCTCCCCTCTACTGCATCCTCCGAGTCCCGTCTTCGGCCAGCTCAAAACATGACATCTCCGCGCCGGCCGCCCCTCCCGACCGACCATCACTCACTCGCGCTCATTTATTGCAAGAGCTCATTATAACATTATCAGATACAGCTTCGTGTGGTCGACGGGCTCTGACTTGTGTCAATATACCGAAGAACTGTCCAAGCACACGGCGGTTTGAATAATTGAAAGCTTCTTCGCAATCCAAGTGCATAGCATAGTGTTAGTTATAGTAATATTATGATGAATACAATTATTTATTTAGCGGAGCTGACAAATATACTTTGTTTTTCTGTGCTAATGTGTAAAGTTACCTATTTGAATAAAAAATAATAAGGCAAGTTATTAGTTACGAGCAATTGACAAAGTTTATTAATTATAATGAACAGTAGTAGTAATTTTCAAATATGAATATTTGAAAATTATTCCTTTAAGGAAGAGCTCGTTTGCGCAGTGTCACAGCGCACTTGGCCAGCGATTGCGTAAACTAATCAATGTTCGGTAAGGCCGGTCATTAGATGAATGACCAAAAATTTAGTATTTCGAGTTCCTCCGTGCTTCGAAAGGCACGTTAAGCCCATGGTCCCAGCTGCATCTGCTGTCGTTAATACCCACCAACCCGCATTGGGCCAGAGTGGTGGGTTATACCCTATATTCTTCCATCCATAGGGATGGCCCGTGCCCCAGCAGTGAGGACATTAATAGGCTGGTGATGATGTGATGAGCCTCCTTTGAGCTCTTTTGAACCTCTCAACCGAACCGCACAGATAATACCAGATAGATAGACCATCAGGGTACCACAAAATGTCATATTTTTTAATGATGGCTTTAAGATTCAAATTCAAGTGGATAAATATAATAGTGTTGTACCTATATTTATGTTTTGTTTTGTTCATTGTTTAATATATCTTAGGTAAGGTATGATGGAATAAAACAACAAATACTTTTACTATTTATTTTTCTCGAATAATAATAAAAAACAAAAATTAAACTCTAAACATAATATGAAATACAATCATCAAGAAATCTGACATGTAGCAAAGATAGTTTAAAAAATATAATAACTAAAATTTGTAAATGTAAATTAACTTAGGAATAAACTCTATTTAACGACATTAAATTATGAGGTAGATGTTTCCAAATAGTCTTTCTTTAAAATCTTACTTAAAAATAATTACGTAGTAACTACTTAATTAACTGAAAATGCTAGACACCCGTATTAATTCACTTGTGATATTACCATGTGCTTTTAATTACACCTCTATTGTTACGGAGCTTTGATTTATAGCAAAAAATACTAACTACTTTCGCTGTAGTTAGACATCTTGCATAAAAAAAATACTTTCACAAAAATGTAACACCAATTTAATATTCACTGGATACGTTGATAGTATTTCTTATTTATTAATTTAATACTTGTTAGCATATTATAATACCTTGGTATTTTTGGCTGTACTTTTTAATTTAGCTAAGTAGTTAGTGACCAGGTGATATATTAAATATCATGATAAATACATCTACGTTACATACCGAAAGCAATGATTAAAACACATAATAAATAAGATGTTAAATGTGACGAAAGGACTTTAATGGTAATGTATTTATTATATTTCACCACCATCTATTACATAATAAATTCTACCGGTTCATTTTAGATTAATGTCCTCCAATTTCAATAAACATTTATTTACTTAAACTTTAGTTTTGTTTTTCAATAATTTGATGTCAATATTACATGGTTTCCGAAAATTTCATTTTCTCTTTTATCTATAATCAATTACCCAATATAGTTACTGTATATCATCAAATAAATGATCAGAATATTTTATAAACTTATTATTAAGGGATTTCTTGCATAACATGTGGAAGTAATGTTACACGAACACCTTATTATTAAATATATAAAATAATGTATTTATAATAAAGAGTTCATATAACCAATTATTAATTTAAAATAATAATTTGTTACAATTTCATATCCACACCTCGCTTTCATGCTTAGGGCTAAATTCGTAATTATTGCAAAACAACTTTACTCTAACCTTACTATTATAATTTTGTTTCGATTTAGTTGCGATATGGATTAAGTACCTACAGACCAAACGTTATAATTATTACTGTTGTTAATAATTAAATAAGAATATTGAGCAAAAATATCATTAATGGCAATTAATTGTGAATAAAAATCTGTTACGGTCAATGCTGTTATCATATTAAATTATTACTAAAACTGACTCCAACGTCTATAGTGATACATGATTTGTGTGTAATTTGGCTAATTGAATAGATAAAAACCATCTACACTGGGCCAGCATGGTGGGCTAATGCCTATTCTCCCTATATTTTTCCAACCATAGGGAAGACTCGACGTCCCAGAGTGTAGACATTTAAAGGGCTAGCGATGATGATAAATGTCAACTACAGATCCGACTTTACAATAACTTCAAATATCTCTAATCGATTGTCAAACTTTTTTAACGTAAAGCACAGAGTGAATTGAGAAAATTTGCTGTGGTGTCGTGCTTACAAAAAATGCTTTATCTACCTTTTACCAACTACTAAGAAAAATGCGTTTAAATTATTTTTTTCTTACTTTATTTGTATCTCCGGAACTAAGCTAGTAATTTCTAGATGTAAAAATTGGACTAGGAGTAGGTATATTTAAATGATCTCTATGGGAAAGTTATAAAGCGCGATTTCCTTATTTAACATTTATGGCAAGGATTGATGTTTAAACGAATTTGCAACTTTATTGACGATATTGACAAATAAATAGATTTTTTGTGATTCTTTAAGATTCTATATTATTGAGACCGGTATCTTGGATGGCGATATTTATTGACTGTCTAATCCTTGCCTATACTCAATTCCACCAAAAATCGTACATAATGCATTGTTCGTAAGCGCGGCAGTGTGGTAATCTGACGTGCTGTCGACTGTAATGAAAGAAACTGACAAGATTTTGGCTTAGCAATTTTAGTTAACTTGTGTCAAGTTTCTTACACAGAAAACAAAACAAACTCCACCAGATGGATATAACACTAAAAGATGTTCATCTTTTTTATGTAAATGGTTGTTTCATATGACATAAGACTACCGTATACGGATTACATTTCAAACTTTTTAAATAAATTTAACTAGAAACAGGATTTCACAACCTCTGGCCGTGAGTATCGAAAAATTCGTAAAGAAGATCGCATTTAGTGCTATACTGACGAAACCAGCGAGTCAGTGCAATACAGCTGGTCCTTAAAGTAGGTACTCAATTCGAAAGACTCCGAATTAAAACGGTAATTATTGTTGAAGCACTCATTAGTCAGAATAGCACTAAACGGTTTGAGACACATTGCCCACGTGTTGCTGGTCTAATCTTCCCATTGTGTTGTTTATACAAATAACCCACGACAATACGGCACCTCATAAAATTATTAAAATAATATTAGTTCATTAATCAATACTACAGTTTTAATAAACTTATTAATTAATTAAAGTATTGCATCAATGTTTGGCTTTGGCACGTTATCATTATTCAATTCTGTGGAAACAAACAATAACATTTAAAACTACATTTCTAGTTGAAGTAAATAAAGTTTCAGTACTCTAAATTAACACGGCACACTAAAATTAATATATTAAAATTCTTAGGTCAGTACTGTCAAGGATTTTGTTTATTAAAATCTGTATTAGTTAAAATAAGCTTGTAGATATCCAATTTAGTTACATCATATCATAATTGACTCATCTAACATTTCGTTTAAACTAAAAATTTTTTACTCCATTAAATGTTCTCATAGCGCTATATAATACTTCTACAACTATTTTACGATTTTAAACTAAAAGTCTAACATAAAGTTTGTCATAATATTATAATATAGCAACAAAATTAATAATTGTGATATAAACACACGCTTAACTTTGGGTAAATACGATTTAAAGTAAATTAAAGTATAGACACTCGAACACATAAAATTTGTACTTACGTTACATTATCAAACTTAGGTGATTAAGATTCTATGAATAAAAATATAATATGTACCTATAACCTTGTACTATATTATGGATTTGTACTGATCAGTCTTCTTATTTCTATACTGCATAAAAGGTAGTTTGAAATTGAGGTAGATGGGTCTGTTTCCCTATAAATATTATAGCACTGGACTTAAATGCATTGGTTTCGTTTTTGTTTGCTTGATATGTCACTATCAATAAAAAAATGTTGATAAAAACAACCTACCTGACGTATGTTTAACGATCATTAAAATTTAAATGAAAGATTTCAAATAAGAAACGTTAAAATAATGGTACCAGGGGTAAACAAGTTATCGGTGTTTTGATGGTAGAGCTTTGACTGTTTGGGCTCCACTACTGACTTCCCTGCGAGCTGTCGGAACTCTTTGACTGCGGGTCATCCTTTTTCTCGATCTAGAAATATTAATATGTATATTAGGGGATGTGGAAAAGTTATGCAACCCTCTTGACATCATTAAAGTAGGGACGTTGATGATGTTTGGAAGAATATTGTGTAGAAGGTACTTAGTACGAACTTTAAAGATAAATTTTATGTGACATCATCTATTTTAAGTTAAGAGTAAAACTGTGGTGACCACGACTAGAACAGTATTTGTAAATTGTAAATATTTTTTGTTGTATTGTTGTAAATAATTTTTATGTATGAATTGGGTTGGCGACAATTGTATTTTGCGCTGCCACTATACAGGAATTATAAATATACTAACATTTAAACAATATTCCATCATATCTTCACTTTGTATCTTTTGCTACCTGTAAACGTTCAACCGTGAATATTAATTAATTCTACTTTTTTTAATTTAGAATCTGTATGTGGAGTCACTTTTAATAATAGAAATCGGATTCCTTATATATTTTTTTTCCAGTTTGTATTTGAAGTATTTGTCCGGGTGCGGGAATCGAACTCGCGTCCTCTGGAATTTCTGCCTTAATTTTTTTTATAATAATTTTCTAACATTTATTAAATCGCCAAATATAATAAAACAACTTTTACGGATAAGACTCGCGTATAATTTAGTGTCCCCCGTGACCACGGCCACTGTAAAGTGATCGAAACGTCGGGTTAAATAGTTAATATGCCAAACACCAAATTATACGCGAGTCTTATCCGTAAAATTTTTTTATTGTTTTATTTCAAATGTGTAGAGCTCGTGCAAATATAAGAAAACATTACGCCAAATATAAATCAAATCGTAACTAAATTTAGGCGCTATAAACTGCCATATTTATTTTAATTAATTTTTCACTTTACGTCAAACGCATTCAGGTGAAAAATACATTAAACAGGTTGAAAGTTTTCTCTAATCGGATATCCATTGATTTTATTTTCTAGACACAAACAAAGAGAGGGCCACGAAGAAACATTCAGTGCTTTGAAGTACCTTCTACTGATATTAGTAACCCGCATATCCCACATGCGGGCTAATAATCTCAATAGTACGAATGCTAAGGTCCGAGTGGCATTCGATTAGGGTAGACGAGAAAACAAAAATTCAGTTAAGCGAAATAAATAGCGACATTATACTAATACATACATACATAAATCACGCCTATATCTCCGAAAGGGTAGACAGAGGTAAACTAGCACCCACGTTTCGCCAATTATGTTAGGTCCCATGTAATATGTGCCGAGCCTATCCCCCTCAGCGCTAACCCTGGCGTAAGCTGGGAGGCCCTGTGGAGAGACTGGTGAATTGCCGCGAGGTAGATCCCAGGCTTTCCTCTCTTACAGGACTAGGAGGAACACTGGAGTGGTTTAGTGGGTAGTGCTGGTCGCTGCGTGCCTTGGCGTGTCCCACACACGCCAGTCGCCTAGCTAGCGGCTGGTAGGGTGCTTCAAAGCATTCCACACCAAAAAAAAAGGTGGCGAGCCTATTGCCATTTATCGGGCACAAAAGTCGCAGTATATTGCTATTGCTAGGTGGTATAAGAGGAATGCTGCTGCCCTTTCCTCATAATTAATTTTTTCCTTAGTCGCCTTGTACGACACCCACGGAAGAGATTTGGGGTGGTGACAATTGTATTCTACTCTGCCGTCACCACACGGCAACTAATGAACTAGTGATTGTATAATAAACAAAAATATTGTAACTATATTTTTTTTTCGAATAGAACAAGCGTCCCATCATCACCAGCCCTTTAATGTCCCTACTGCTGGGGCACGCCTTCCCTATGGATGGAAGAATACAGGGAAATTGGGCCATAGCCCACCACGCTAGCCCAGTGCGAGTTTGTGGGTATTAACGGATACAGATGCAGCCGGGACCAACGGCTTAACGTGCCTTATGAAGCACGGAGGAGATAATAAATTGTTGATCATCCATTCAATACGTGTAACAATGCTAAATGCCTGAGGATTAAATTAAATTTAGAGCTATTTAAATTAATATTTAAATTAATATAAGAATTATTGTTTATTCATGTTACCTAGATTAGCACAAGTATTAGATACAAAACAATGATGGAAATTCAATGGATTACTGATAGATATGTAGGTAGACAAATACCGTGGAATAAGTAATAATAAAACGATAAAGCAAGTCAAGACTTTAAATGTAATAAAATTATGTAAGCGTATTAAAAAATCGAATACAAGTGTATAAATTAAAGATAAGCGAAGTTTATAATTCTTTCTATACTCTTCCATCCATAAGGAAGTCTGTAACCAAGCATTGGGGACTATATAGAGCTAATTCATAATTTCAGGTCAGCGAGGTCGTGTAATTCATAATTATATCACAATATTATTTGTTTTTTATTTATTACGCCTATTTATCTACCTCTTCTAGTTTTAGAACTCACATTTCGCTAATAATATGAGGTTCCGTGTAATAGGAGGTTAATATTAATAGAGTTTGTCATAATAACCATTAACAAAATGTCAGAAAAGTTATAACAAAGAAAAAAAACGAAAAAATTGTTTTAATATTCACACTGTCTTTTATATAAATATATTTCATGGCACAGGAGCTCGCTAGTGCAGTGGCATAGTGCGCTTGGCCTGCGATGCGTTAACTAAGCAATGTACGCTAAGGCCGGTCATTGGATGGGTTACCAAAAATTTATCATCTCGAGTTACTCTGTGCTTCGGAAGGCACGTTAAGCCGTTAGTCCTGGCTGCATCTGCAGTCGTTAATACATACCAACCAGCACTGAGCTTAGTGGGATATGGCCCAATCTCCCTATATTCCTCCATCCATAGGGAAGGCCTGTGCCCCAGCGGGCCTAGCACGGGGACGTGGACAAGTCTCTCCACCACTTGACAGTGTTTTGTCTCGGCATTTAGTGGGAGTTAGAGCGAGGAGAAAAGATTTTCTGTCCCCCGAAAGAGATGTGTCCACGTCCCGTGCTACGGGGGCAGCAGTGGGGACATTAAAGATCTGGTGATGATGATTTCATGGCACGTTCTACTAGCCAGCTTACCTTAACTGGACAGTCGGCAATAAGGTGGTCTTCACTTTTACAATTATGACATCTCTTTGGTTGCGGGCCGATGCTGCACTTCGCCGCTATGTGGTTGGCGAACTCTCCGCAGTTGTAGCAACTGAAAAAGAAAAAATATTACCACACATTAAATTAATGTAATAAGACAAACGTCAGCAAGCAAATAAAGTAGGTGACGGTAAAATCTAAAGCAAGCACAAGTTCAAAATCGCCTGAATGGCTTCGAGAAAAGGATGGTATTTGCTTTGCTGGATTTGGCCAGGAGCACTGCTATAATTCGGTTCTGATTAGGGTGCGGCTTGAATATTTAGCAACCTCACGACTTTATCCTCATATAGTCTTCCTCAATAGTCTGGTAATAGGCTCGCCACCACGCAATCAGGCTATTTACCCCTGAGGGGTATGCATAGGTGTTATCATCCACGTTTCGTTTCAATACACCGATAGTAATATGAATTGGAAAAGTAACACTATAGCCGTACGATTATACTTAAATAGATAATGTATTGTCATGTCATTGTAATCGAAGAATTACCACCGCTACCCGATACATCGTGTCTATCGATAAAACCTTGTAAACTTCGAAATTTATCGAATAAAGGTATTCGATAAATTTCATTGCATTCGTGGTCTCCGACATGAGTACCTATTTATGTTTTTTTACCAATGGCCACCACGCATTTCAATTTACCTCAAGCGTAACGGCGTTTCGAATATTCTTTTTATTTCTTCGCCTTCATCCCACCGGATATTGGACGGAGATAAGAAGGTGGAAGGAAGCCCAGTTCGGTCAAAATTCTCAAACACAAGGACATCTATCTTCAAATATCGGGACTTTACAATGAATCTCATGTAATATGCCCGTTTATACAAATTCTTGTGATATCTTACCTCGAACTGAACCCAACAACGTAAACATTGCTGTTGAGGTGACAGCCTATGATAAGGTGGTGGTACCTAGGCTAGATAGTCTTTAAACAGCCTACCCAGTAAAGTGTTACATGCTCTACCTACTTGAATGAGATAAACGTAACATTTTTGTCCTACTATTTCGGGTGATTCGGTGTTGCGGAGTCACTTTAGGATTTTAAATAGAAAATTTTTCAGCAGTCTATTATTAAGGACTATGTGCAAATATGTTGATGTGGTAATGACACAATTATTTTTAAAACTGTAGTGACTGCAAAGCAGAATACAATTGTCACCACCCCCATCTCTCTGGGTGTCGTAGAAGGCGACTAAGGGTTTGAGCAGTAATGTGCAGCATCGTTCCTTTTACACCACCTAGCAATATACTGCGATTTCCGTGCCCGATATATGGCAATAGGCTCCCGACCTATTATTACATGGGACCTGACCTCATTGGCTAAACATTGCTGTAAATTCACCTCTGCCTACCCCTTCGGGGATATAGGCTTGATTAATGTATGTATAAATATAATGTTGAAACAACAGAAAAAATAACAATTAATATTGTGTTAGACATACTTTCGGTAGAAGCGTGTGCAAAATGTACAAACTATGATTGAACCTTTACAGGATCGATAACTAATACCAGATTCCAAGTAATTTTAACAGACTTTAACAGAATCTTTATTTAATTTTAAAATCAAAATAGTATTTCTTTGTTTCACTTTTTGCCTGAAACTAACATCAAAGACATTTCCTATAAGTTTAGAGGTAACTGTGCTTGACAGACCGAAATATATTATATCGCACACCATAAAGTATAGTACAACTTGAAATAATTCAAAATGGAGTTATAGCTATTACGGTAATCTTATGTCAAAATAGAGACATACATAAATCACGCCTATATCCCCGAAGAAGTAGGCAGAGGTGAATTAAACACCCACTTTTCGCCAATTAAGATAGGTCCCATATAATAGGTGGTGAACCGTATTTCCGTCTATCGGGCACATAAAATCGCAGTATATTGCTAGGTGGTATAAGAGGAACGCTGCTGTCCATTATTCATCGCTGTATTTTACTATTGTCAAAATACAGCTGTCTAATAATATTTAATCAGTGTTTAATATAGATGATCTGCATGTTGGTCTTTTAGAATCACTCCGCGTGATCCTTCGTCAAAAACAACTAGGAAGGACCCAACGTAACTGGTGATTACGCCATTTACGGCACATGGGAAAATGTCAATACATACTAAGAAAGTAACTTAATATCAATATAACACAATACACCGCGTGGTGCCGGCAGAGCAGAATAAAATTATTATTGTCACCATCCCAAATCTCTCCCGCGGGTGTCGTACAAGGCGACTAAAGGCCAGTTTTTGATGCATAGTTAACTGTTAACCAATTGTTAAATATTTTTACTCATCTTTAAATATCATTAATATTTAACAATTAGTAACAATATCAGACTGATATTTAGCAATTAGTAACAGTTATTAACAATTGGTTGAGTTAACTATGTATCAAAAAACCGGCCCTAAGGGTTAAAACAGTGATGAATGGAATGGACAGCAGCTCTACCTCTAGCAATACATTGCTGTAATATATATGTAGCTTGCAATTCGGGCCCGATAAATGGCAATGAGCACGCCAGCTAATACATGGGACCTAACATGATTGGCGAAACATGGGTGTTAATTCACCTTTGCCTACCCCTTCGGAGATATAGGCGTGATTTATGCATGTACGTGTGTATAACACAATATTTTTCATCCCACCATCTCGGAAAAAGCGTTTTTGCTCTTCGATATCTGAGTGCAAAAGCCTTTTTTTGCAAAAGCGTTTTTATCCTCTAGAGGATAAAGTAAATTTGAATTTAGAACATCGTGTGCAATGAGTTTGTGAATTCAAAACATCATTATACCTATTTATTTCTACCTCCATGGTGCCGAAATTATCATGCAACCTATTTTAATTTGTTAAAAACTCAGACTCGGAACCTTATTGGTGTACTTTTTTTGTAATTTGCTTTGCGCGCGCCATTTTCTTTTCACGTCATAAATTTGTTAAAACCTTGGAGTTCCGTAACGGTCAATCAGCTTGGCGTCAATCTTGCTTTAAACATTTTGATCGTCTACAATGCTTGCTTGATACTTGAGTCAAGCATTTAAAAGCTTTTTAAGTTTGTTTGATTTGTTTACGCTAGCAACGGAACAAAAACATACAGTAAATCAACGTGCTTGACTCAAGCTGATTGACCGTCTCGGAACTCCATTAGGGACCGTAATTTTATTAGGTACTTACAAGTGTGTCTGGATAAATTTTGCGGGTGTGTGTGGGTGGATGGGTGGGTGTTGGAGGTGTGTCTGGGTGAATGGGTGTTTTGTGGGTGTGTCTAGGTGAATGGGTGTTTTGTGGATGTGTCTGGGTGAATGGGTGTTTTGTGGGTGTGTCTAGGTGAATGGGTGTTTTGTGGATGTGTCTGGGTGAATGGGTGTTTTGTGGGTGTGTCTGAATGGATGGGTGAGTATTGTGGGTGTGACTGGGTGAAAGTTGTGGGTGTCTGAATGGATGTTGTGGGTGTTTCTGGATGAATGGGTGTTTTGTGGGTGTTTCTGGGTGAATGGGTGTTTTGTGGGTGTTTCTGGGTGAATGGGTGTTTTGTGTGTGTTTCTGGGTGAATGGGTGTTTTTTGGGTGTTTCTGGGTAAATGGGTGTTTTGTGGGTGTTTCTGGGTGAATGGGTGTTTTGTGGGTGTTTCTGGGTGTTTTGTGGGTGTTTCTGGGTGTTTTGTTGGTGTTTCTGGGTGAATGGGTGTTTTTTGGGTGTGTCTGAGTGGATGGGTGTGTATTGCAGGTGTGAATGTTGTGGGTGTTTCTGGGTGAATGGGTGTTTTGTGTGTGTTTCTGGGTGAATGGGTATTTTTTGGGTGTTTCTGGGTAAATGGGTGTTTTGTGGGTGTTTCTGGGTGAATGGGTGTTTTTTGGGTGTGTCTGAGTGGATGGGTGTGTATTGCGGGTGTGAATGTTGTGGGTGTTTCTGGGTGGGTGTTGAGAGTGTGTTTGGGTTAATGGGAGGGTGTTGTGGAAGTTTCTGGGTGAAAACAGAAACTGTTGTGATTGTTTTTTTTTTGTATTTTGCAATTTCCTCGTTGGGGGGGATGAAAAGTTACGTGTTGCACTCGAGTACAAAGATTTTTCACCTTGTTATCTTTTGATTCCCTCGCTATCGCTCAGGATTCTAATTTTAGAATCCTTCGCTAGCTCGGTCATCAAAATTGAGCACGCGGTTAAAAAACAACTTTGCACTCACGTACAACAAATAACAATTGTTTTGACTTGGTCTAATAGAAATCCAATATAACCGTACAATATGCTGTTTCTTGTTTAGGTGTGCGATATAGTGGATCACTTAACATACCGTATTTTTCTGAAACGTTTCTTGGAGAGAGGGCGGCGATGCGAGCCTTGGCAGTCCACTGCTGAGGGTCCGGATACCCGAGTTGCTTCCAGTCCCTTATCTGACTCAGTGCACTCAAATTCCACCTCTTCCTCGTCGCCTAGCGAACGGAAGCCTTGCATCTTTATGACGCTCTGAAATTGAAAAATAGAACGCTTATTAATAATCAACAAGGTGCAATTAGGTACAACAACTAAAAAAAATAGGTAGGTAACCTAGGACAAGTTTATCTGCTGCGTGAGTAAATTTCTCAAGGTACAAGTGTACGAACGTAAAAGTATGTACTTTTTCACTATTCATAATTTGTAAAGCTACGAACAGAAAACATTTTTAGAGCTTCGGAGCTTCGATCACCAAGCTTCGGAGAATGAAAACTTGTGGCGCTATTAGAGAAACATAAGTAATGATAAGACTGGCGTAATGTAGATCAAAATATCTCACATATACGAGTAGTACATAAAAATAATTCTTTATTATTTTTCTCGACAGCCCAAGTATTAGATAATTATTTAGTAAAATCTAGAAAATGGTGTTTATCATGTTTGCCATATTTTAAAATCTATTGACAATGTAGTTTAAAAACATTACAATCATGCGTACATCTAAGTTGCTAATTAAACACTTCACCCACATAATAATCAATACGTTCAATATGAGTCGAAGTCAACAAATTTTATAGGGTACCTACAGATTTCACAGAAACCTATTAAAATTTAAGATAACATTATCCAAATAAATACGACAAGAAATCGTCGACTAGATTCTACCAAACAATAAAACGGCGCATAGTCTCGTACATGAAAAAAATACTTTATCGACTTCCGACGATATAGTCTTGACCTAATATAAATTTTACTGCTCACGCCGACGCTGCAACCGATCGAAGTACAAGCTTAGTGGCGTAAATGTATGGAAAAAACATCCGGCCTTGATAAGCCGAACAAACAAATAAGAGCTCTATCGGGTCAACCGCTAGATACCACTCAATTTTGTGAATGATTTAACTTTTCTAGTAGTTATGATAACAGGCGTCGTAGAACACATGCGCGATACGCTTAGTTTTTAAATTTTCATTTAAATTCTTACGAAACATGTTTTAAAAGACCTATGACAACACAAAAAGTAATGCGCAGTTACAAATAATTGTTCGCAGTTCGGAATTTAGGGTTATATAAATACAATATGAGCGATGCGCAATATTCGTCACTGCTTTAATTATATGTATATGACGCTTCAACACAAAGGCTCCAAGCTGATAGGCCCTTTAAAATACCGGATGTTAAATACGAACTTCCAACGTTATCAGAATATCTTACCAATTAAAGGGTGGAACTTACATTTAATATTCAACAGGTTGGCTTTATTTTTAACAATTATGCTAATAAGAATTCTACAGCAGGTGTTTGACTTGTGTCAAACTTAAAACTACATTTTTGGACTTTATAGAAGCCCATGATATTAAAAATACTAATGCATAATACTGTTTGAACATTGGGTTTTATTCTAAACGTACTCGCGG
Organism: Cataclysta lemnata; assembly: GCA_963931975.1. Classification (NCBI taxonomy): domain Eukaryota; kingdom Metazoa; phylum Arthropoda; class Insecta; order Lepidoptera; family Crambidae; genus Cataclysta; species Cataclysta lemnata. The sequence goes on from OZ008343.1 coordinate 8,685,446, forward strand.
TCTCAATGTTCGTGGAATTGGAATGCTTTCCAATCCAAGAATTTATACTAACCTTTAGTATAAATTCTTGGATTGGAAAGCATTAGTTAGTTAGGAATTGAATATTAATATGAATTAATGGGATAGTTTAATCATACCATATACTAATCATATTTGAATCTGCAACGTGAAGATGACTCACCTGATTCTCACATTAAAATTTAGGGAATAATTCCGAAAACGTTATTTTGTTTGTGATCTTGATCTACTTATCCACTGCATGTCATTGACAGTGGACCATTATCCCCGAATGACAATATGTCGGTTTGAAAATGTGATTATTAAAAGCGTCTTTCTACTACCAATAGAAATTAAGAACACACAAACGCCCGGACATAATAAAAGCTATTAGTTTAGAATGGAATTTCGACTTTAGAGTCGAAAGTCTCTACTCTAGTCGAATTCGAAAAACTACTCTAAACGTCATAAAGTACCTAAGAGTATTTTTATTTTCAAATTTTATATTTTTTTATTAATATCCGTCCGTTCTATAGTGCCATATTACAAGCTCTTATAAGTTGCTTACTTGTTGTGTTAGGAACACGTATTATTGTTTACTAGCTGCACCGGCAAACGTTATTTTGCCCTTATCGTATAGTGGTGTATAAAAAAATAGCCTACGACCGTTTCTCAGACCACACAAAAATCTCACAAAAATCAGTCAAGCCGCTTCAGGAGAGTTTGATAATAACCACTGCACTGTGACACGAGATTTTTATAATTAGAAGATTAGATTACAATGGAAAATAGTTGACAATATTATTAGTAATTTTTGTCATGAAGAATTAAGTAATTAAGTATTTTTTCCCATTCTTCATCTAATATCAGCAGACACATACGACTGGGTGGCAACTTATGTTATTGAAGAACTTTATCAATCATCATCTTTTTGCCCTATTCCCGTATTATATGGGGTCGGCGCAGTACGATTCCTGTTCCATCCATAAGCCAAACGTCATTAATCCATTCCCTTTTGATCCATAAAATCCATCGTACCGGAATGTGCTAGTGACGAAATAATTTATAGAAAAGTTATGAAAAAGAAAATGTCGAGAGACCGTTGAATTGAGAGATTGATTGCGATAACAATATCCCAATTACATGCTGCTCTAGGTTTTGGTCCAGGTCTTACAGCCAGCCTGCCTGATACCAACCCTCTTTGGGCACAACGCTATAACAGAACTTTATTAATAAGGCAGTGAAAATCCCACGTGCTTGATGAGCCCAAAAGAATGCGGTTAAAGCAGTCGTAAAACCTTCACCGGTGCAGCAGCTATATAAATTCCTCTATTTAAATATGTAAAGTGATTCTCAATATTTGAGTGACAGATTTTTTTCTTACAACTATCACTCACGCAATCTTTTTTGGCATTTGCTGTATCATCGTTTAGTTAAAGTAAGAAGTGATAATAATCTATTAATATTATAACTAATATACGCTGTATAAACCTAGTAAAAAATTATTAGCACTTGACTAAATTTACGCCTTGTTGAAACTTTTAATTTTCGTTTAAAAATAAATAAGTTGTGAAATTATTAAACAAATTAAAGAATATCAAAAACATCTCATCTACTGCAGTCTCTTCAATTATCCACAAAAAAAATCCCTAAAAATCGTTGGACTGAATTTCAGGGATTTTCACGTAGAGTAGATTAGCTTACGATCGCCAAAATTATGGTCTGTTACAATATTAATTAAATAAATAAATATTTTTATACTCACACCTATCATCTAACCCAAAGTAAGTAGCCTAAGCACTTGTGTTATGGATCTAGTATCCATGACGGACATATATATTTTTAATATCATAATAATTATGTATATAAATAAATGTTGAAAATATACTACATAAACATATACACAACCATGACTCGGGAACAAATATTTATATTCATCACAAAATTTGCCCCTACCAGGATTCGAACCCCGGACCTCTTGGCCAATAACCCAGCGATCTTAGCATTCGACTAAGCCGGCCGTCAATACTGCCGCGCTTACGAAAAACGCATTATCTACCTTTTTAGAACGTCTGAGAAAAACGCATTTAAAGTTTTTTTTCTTAGTACATTTGTATGAACGGAGCTGAGCTATTTATTGATGTTTATTGATAAAATTTGAATATTCAGTATATATTGAAATGGTCTCTACGGGAAAGTTATAGAGCTTGTTTTCCTGATTTCAAATATGTACATAACTCAATTTCGTTAAAATCGTAGGCGCGGCAGAATATTATTAATAAGGTTAATAAGGTCTATTTCACTTTACCTGGTGCACGAAGACATCCTGGCCACCGTCGTCGGGGGTAATGAACCCCCAGCCCTTGGCCACGTTGAACCACTTGCAGCGGCCGCGACGCGTCACTCCAGTCACCCCTGTCGCACTCCCCGCGCCTGTTGAGCCATCAAACTGTGTGAGCATTGTCTACTACAGTCTGTACCATCTAACTTGGCTTATTTGGTAAGCAATCTTGGCACATCTTTTTTTTAAATAACCCATTTAAAAATGAAATAATAACAAAGTCAATAATCTATAACAATAAATCGTGATAATAGACTGAAACCTACTGAATCTAGTTATCAGTTGATTTTTAATGCTGCATTTTCAATAAAAAGCCAAGATTGTTTACCAAATAAGACTATTTAGATGGTACAGACTTTAGTATGCAATATTTGTACTTCCAGTCAATAAATAAGCGATGTTAGGGACTACTATTGACTGCAAAGGGCATGATGCACAGATATAAGGTATTTACTAGTTTTCTCACTTGTAATTAACTATGTTAAATTATATTGGTTATACTTTATTAACCTGGTTTGACGTAAGAACGTTTCCGTGCACATAGGCTTACATACCACGCGTAAATATGCAAGCTTTTATACAGTAGGTGGGCCATTATAAGTTTTATATTTATATGTTCACCATAGAACTCATCACAGAAAACTGTTTTGTGTAATACAAGTACACACACACACACACTTCGCGTATATCCACCAAAGGGTTTGCAGTGCGGTTAATCACAGAGTCAATTTCTATGATCTGATTAAAACAGGAACACTGATATCTGACTGCGGATAGCTTTTCTGTTCATCCCCCTCATCACTTTGTTACTTCATCCGCCGGTAGAAAAGGCGGTGGTGACAATTTTATTCTGCTATGTTGTCGCATGGCAATACGGTTGTTTAAAGTCTACAATATGCTACATGCCAATAAACCATCAACTACTTGTACGTTTTTTATCACAATCCGTCGATTAGCTTTCGCTTGAAGAGATAACAATCATTCAGACTTTCACATGATACTAGTAGCATTTTCACAGCGCCACGGATCACAGAAAGAATTAGGAAAATTTTAACGAATTTTTTTATTCAGACTTTATTTTTTGCCGTGTGGTGACGGCAGAGTAGAATACAATTGTCACCACCCCAAATCTCTCCCGTGGGTGTCGTACAAAGCGACTAAGGATAAATCAATGATGAGGAATGGGCAGCAGCGTTCCTCCTAGCATATACCACCTAGCAATAGCAATGTACTGCGACTTTTGTGCCCGATAAATGGCAATAGGCTCGCCACCTATTACATGGGACCTAACATAATTGGCGAAACGTGGGTGCTAGTTCACCTCTGCCTACCCCTTCGGGGATATAGGCGTGATTTATGTATGTATGTATTATATCACCTAGCAATGTACTGCGACTTTTGTGCCCGATAAATGGCAATAGGCTCGCCACCTACTACATGGGACCTAACATTATTGGCGAAACGTGGGTGCTAGTTCACCTCTGCCTACCCCTTCGGGGATATATATGGGCGTGATTTATGTATGTATGTATGTATTTTTTTGGTACAAACGACAATCCCAACTGTACTCTATTATAAACACGAATTTAACTCCAGATTGGCTGTTGCGTTTTCAAGACTTAATCGCTAAACCAATTGTGTAACATTTAATAGAGATATATACATAATAAAAATACATAAATCACGCGTACATCCTCGAAGGGGTAGGCAGAGGCAAACCAGCACCCACGCCTCGCCAACCATGTCAAGACCCATGTAATAAAGGTGGCGAGCCTATTGCCATTTATCGGGTACAAAAGGCGCACTACATTGCTAGGTGGTACAAGAGGAACGCTGCTGCCCATTCCTTATCACTGATTAAATGATGATGATACAACGATAGAGATATAATTACAACAAAAGCATAACCACGCCCACGTTTTTCGACAAAAGGTAAGAAGAGGTGTATAAACAGTCACATTTCGCCAACTTTATTCGGTCCAATGTAGTAGCCAAGCCTATTGCCATCTACCGGCCATGTTCATTATTATTGCGAAGTTTGTTAGGTGGTGCATTAGAAATACTACTGCCAATTTCCCATCACAGACATAATAGACAGATAATAGTTAGCAACCCCGAAAATGAGGGTGCTTTTTAACCCAAATACATACAGAATTTTCGAAGTACGGACGATAGTTTACTAAAGTGTACCTGCCGATGATAAGCCGAAATTGCACGGGGTTAGCGTCGGGATTTCCATAAAGTATTTTCTTACTTAAATAATGTTTGATTACAACATTAGTATGGCTTGTTGATTAGTTACACCATAAGCTCAACCACGACGATATAAGCCCTCCAATTTATTACGATGGCACATTATAAATTTCAATTGTACTAAACCCAATTTACGGGTTGGCTTTGATTGCATTAAGTAAGTGGTCCCCTTCTAAATGCATGCATAGACATTTACCGTTCGGAAATCTATTAGCAATAAATAAGGGACCACGATCGCTTACTGGACTAAGAAAGGGTATAATACTATTCCCCTTATCGGGCCGCTCCACAAAAAAATAACGTGGGAACGAAGACGAAGAATAGACTCCTCTTTTTGTGTCACTACCTACAGCTATCAACCTCAAAGACTTATTTGAGCATATTAAGTTTCATTACAAATTGCGCTTTTAGTTTATCACCTACTCTATCCTTCCGCAATGCTGGGTCCCGAATCGTCTAATGTTATAAGTGTCTCAACGTGTTTCAATTCTCTGTCTTAAATTCTTGTTAATAAAACAGAAAAACAAAACAAATGCATTTATATGACAATTACAAACAAGTAAACCATTGACGCTGGTTAAATACAAAATAAAATCAAATTTGCATCCTTGCAACAGTATACATGTAGAACACAAAATATTTCTCAGGATTATATGACTTGTCATTTTTTTAAAGGAAGAAAGAAACTATGTCCTTAAGGAATATTGTTACTAAATTTAACGTTAGCAGTTTAAACATAATCTTGTAAACGACTAATGAGAATGACTAATGTAACATTTACGCCTACTATATGTAAAAATTTATGAATGAGCATGCTAGTAACTATTCGGATGAAAAAGTCGCGATTACTAACACATACAGGTTACTAATAATATATTTTTTCTAAGAATTAAATAATCACTACTGTACGACGACTCATTACGAATTCTAAGAATGTTGGTTTCTTTTCCTTGTAAATTTGTTTGTAAGAAGCATCTGTGACTAATTGTTGAAATTTTATGAATTATTTTATGGATTCTTTTCTCATTCATGTATAAATAACAAAAAAAAAATATAATTGCAATAATTATGATTCTTTTGAATAATTCACATAAATTTAATAAATAAACGTCTTTAAGTATATAATAAAATATACTATTTTATGCATTATTTACACGGTATCTAGCTTTACGCCTAAGAAATGTAATTATTAAAAATAAAGCAAATACATAACATACATACATTTGTAAACATGAATTAAATTTTGTATTATACGTATATTATTCATCCATTCATGAATTATATTCAAATATATTAGCACTACCTTTTTATACGACCTTTATATTACTTCAATTTAGGTCTAAAACTATAATACCTACACAGCTTTAAATGCCAACTATTAAAAGTTACCACAATTAAAAATCAACCTTCGATCGGCATATATTAAAGAAATCAAAAACAACATGGCCATGTCAACAAATAAATATAATGCGTAGTTGTATACACTCACGGTAAAACAACTAACACAAATACCAACACAATCTTTAACCATGGCAATAAACAAAAAGCAAACGGGCAGACTCCGAAACTCGCTAAATCGATATACATTTCCATGTGGTATGTAAGCTAAGCAAATTATTTCTGGCGGCAGTAAGAGCTTGCACACGTGGTGTCGAGGAGGCAAGAATGTGAGGTATTTGGGTTGCGTGGCAGCTTGCGTTTCTGGCACTCATTCATGGGAGTACACCTAGCGACCTCGCGGCGTGCCGACAACTCTCTATTTATTCCATGTGGTACTTTCAGGGGGTCTAAAAAGGCAGTTTTAAGCAATATCGCTAAAGATGTTCATCTTTCTGAATTTATAAAGTTTCACGTATATCCAATTGATCTAATGTGAGCAATTTTACAAAGTCTTGTACAAACTCTCAAACTGGTAAATGTTCACATAACGTAAACATGCGATAAGTGACTATTGTATGATTTGCAATGTAATTCATAATAGGATCATGAAAGAAATTATAGATGTTGCCTTTTTAGATCCTCAGGCCATTGTTGTTTCATTATCGGAAAACGTAACTTTCTTAACATTCTTGAATCTTTGAAGAAACGTCAAACACAATTTATTGGGAAATAGGAATTAAGGTGAATTATTATTATAATTTTATTTGAACATTATAAATGTTAGAAAAATTATTTCATTGAAAAACAGATCAGAAAAATTTACAATAATTTTTCTGACCTGAATAATTTTCCTGCCAACTTTTTGTTTGTTATTGTGAATATCCATAATATATTCCAACAATTCAAGACACGTATCCAAACTAGGTGTAAACAACATGTACCTAATTAAATGGAAAATGTAAGCAAGTTATTAAGTTAATTAAAATTAATAAAAAAGTAAAGGTCAGTATTTACATTATCACTGAATTTTGAAACTTTCTTTTTGTATACTGCGAACCTGTCGTCAAATCACGTATTGATATAAAAATTACCTACAGCACCCAAATATTTAAGAGAGAAGCGAGATTACAGTTGCCTATCGCCAAAAACACACAAGCAGTCTGTAACGTTTAAAACTTTTATTAATGAAAACGGTAACATTCCTTAGGATACCCACGAAATTATCTCTATGCACACAGTAGAAACGAGTTGTCAAACCAACAAGGTTTAATAAAAAACATTACTTGACTGTTGAACTGTTTCGTAGGTTTAGTTAATGCTGTTGAGAGACGTTTTTAACCTACCAAGATGATTTCGTTTACATTTTCCTCAGGGTGGAGAGAGCTATCTAAAAAACGATGATAAGATGAGAAGTCAGTAAGAATTAAACGAGCAAGATATATGGGCGTTGTGCTCTAAAGAATGGAGTGGCGCTTCTAAATGTAATGCGGTAGCGGTGCGCCCGCGTCGCATCAGAGGCGTGCATCTGTTTTGTAGTTTTGTTTACTCAGCATGGCGCGTGAGCGGCCGAGCGGGCCGCTACGTACTCACACGCTGGAATTTCAATGCAACCAAACATTCTTGTGCATGCGTAACTTTTCGTTGCATTCCGTTTAGAGCGTGGCCTCAAATATTTGATTGTACATTGTGCTGTCCTCCTTCGAATATCCGACGATGCCGAAACAGGTATTTTTAAACACCTCCAAAGCGGTGCGTCTCATTAAACAATATCCTAAATTGATTCCAATAACTCTCACAGATCCACCAGGAGACGTCCAAATTACCAAACGGCAGTTGGCAATCGTGACATTTCATGTTTATTGTTAGTTCCAAAGGCGATTATACTATTTTAAAACTTGAGTTATATTAAGCTCATGTTATTTTCAAAACAGGAAGGGGGAATTCTACGCATATTTTATGTAGGGCATTTTATGGTTGTTTCATGCACTTCAACGTCTATAGACTAAATTTCGAGTGTGTTGTAACTATTTAACTGTTAAAATCTTATTGTAATTTAATCGTTTGCTATTATGTCTTGTTTTTTGATACACATGAAATAAAAATTATTGTTACCAGTTTCCATATTTCCTCATGGTATTTTTTCACAGTTCAATTTATTTATATGCTTGTTTATTGTAAAATCAAGGAGATTTACGAGTTTAATACATATGTACTTTTTAAAATACTGCGCCTATCAAAACAGCATAGGGAACCATTTTAAAATATTTTTTCATCCCACCATCTCGGAAAAGGCGTTTTTGCTCTTCGATATCTGAGTGCAAAAGCCGTTTTTATCCTCTAGAGGTTAAAGTAAATTTGAATTTAGAACATCGTGTGCAATGAGTTTGTGAATTCAAAACATCATTAAACCTATTTATTTCTACCTCCATGGTGCCGAAATTGTCATGCAACCTATTTTAATTTGTTAAAAACTCAGACTCGGAACCTTTTTGGTGTACTTTTTTTGTAATTTGCTTTGCGCGCGCCATTTTCTTTTCACGTCATAAATTTGTTAAAACCAATCAGCTTGGCGTCAATCTTGCTTTAAACATTTTGATCGTCTACAACGCTTGCTTGATGCTTGAGTCAAGCATTTAAAAGCTTTTTAGGTCTGTTTGATTTGTTTACGCTAGCAACGGAACAAAAACATACAGAAAATCAACGTGCTTGACTCAAGCGGATTGACCGTCTCGGAGTAATTTTTATTAGGTACTTACAGGTGTGTCTGGATGAATGTTGCGGGTTTGGCTGGGTGGATGGGTGGCTGTTGGAGGTGTGTCTGGGTGAATGGGTGTTTTGAGGGTGTGTCTAGGTGAATGGGTGTTCTGTGAGTGTTTCTGGGTGATTGAGTGTTTTTTGGGCGTGATTGGGTGTTTTGTAGGTGTTTCTGGGTGAATGGGTGTTTTTTGGGTGTTTCTGGGTTAATCGGTGTTTTGTGGGTGTTTCTCGGTGAATGGGTGTTTTGTGGGTGTTTCTGGGTGAATGGGTGTTTTGTGGGTGTTTCTGAGTGAATGGGTGTTTCTGGGTGAATGGATGTTTTGTGTGTGTTTCTGGGTGAATGGGTGTTTTTTGGGTGTTTCTGGGTAAATGGGTGTTTTATGGGTGTTTCTGGGTGAATGGGTGTTTTGTGGGTTTTTCTGGGTGAATGGGTGTTTTGTGGGTGTTTCTGGGTGAATGGGTGTTTTTTGGGTGTGTCTGAGTGGATGGGTGTGTATTGCGGGTGTGAACGTTGTGGGTGTTTCTGGGTGGGTGTTGAGTGTGTTTGGGTTAATGGGAGGGTGTTGTGGAAGTTTCTGGGTGAAAACAGAAACTGTTGTGATTGTATTTTTTTTTGTATTTTGCAATTTCCTCGTTGGGGGGGATGAAAAGTTACGTGTTGCACTCGAGTGCAAAGATTTTTCACCTTGTGCTCTTTTGATTCCCTCGCTATCGCTCAGGATTCTAATTTTTGAATCACTCGCTACGCTCGTGATTCAATTTTAGAATCCTTCGCTAGCTCGGTCATCAAAATTGAGCACGCGGTTAAAAAACAACTTTGCACTCACGTACAACAAATAACTATTGTTACAGGCATATTTCCCCTTCCTGCCATCTTCACACATCATAATAACACTATTGAATTGTCTTTGACTGTTATAACATATTTTGAAGACAGATTTGTTGTTTTCTCTTTCATTACATTCCGAAGTGGATCACATTTAGCTGTAATGGCGGAAAAGTCTGTTATAGGTTTCTCAATATTTAATAATTATATAGGTAAGTACCTAAACCGATATCGGGTTTTGGCATAATTAAATGGCAAAAATTACAAATTTACTGTAGGTGTCGTACGGTGTGGATCCGAATACTGTGCCACTAAGAAGATGGACGAAAGGCGAATGAAAAGAAAGAGAGATGGCGAAGGCTTTCAGCAGAAATTAGATTATTTCCGGGGTGATGGATGATATAATTTTAACTGGAGTGTATGGCTTAATGACAAGTCTCACCGTGAAGGTGGTAGTGATGAATATATCGAAAAGTGATGGAAAGGAACATATCAATAGATAGATAAACGAAGAGAATGATTGCGAAGGCAACATTCCAATCTATTCTTCTCAAGTTTTTTTGTTAGGTTTACAGTCGACTGCTCGCCTGGCGCCAACTCTGTGGGTTGGGTGTTGTCGGTTGGTGGTGGTTTGGTCTCTATAATTCTGTGCCCAAGGTGCTTCGGTCTACACAAGTCGACTGAAGGAGTATCTATGTCCTATCTATGTCCTCATACTCCTATATGTGGACGATTGAGAAGTGGACTGACAGGCTGCTGATTATATTATTACTTGATAATTTTGGTTTCTTATGATAACATAAAATATTGGAAACAATAATTATGCAGACGCTATATTCCTAGTATAATTTTTGCAGCCAATAATTAACACTGTCACGGAGTTATTGTTATATTAAGACGCGTTTTTTTCTTATCCCTATCTTTCCCCCATCGTTGTCATCCACAAGATAATCCTTTCACCATCTCTTGTAAGATTTATTACTTTACTATATAATATATGTAGGTGCCACTTGAGTCATGGTTATAAATAAATTGTCCATTAGTGTCTATTAACGCAGGTTCGTCGCGCTGTGTGGTGACAGCAGAGCAGAATACAATTGTCACCAACCCCCAATCAATGCTACGGGTGTGGTATAAGGTTCATTCGTTACTATTGTGCCACCTAAAACTACCACCTAATGGACCTAAAATAATTGGTGAAACGTGGGTTTAAATATTACCCTCTGTCTATCCTTTTGGGGTTAAATAGCCGTGATTTATGTATGTTTGTCTTGTATGTTTGTGTATGTCTTGAGGGTCTTAAACAACTCAGAGTCGTTAGGCAGGAAAGCTTGCTTGTGGAGCTTTTAACTCATAGGTATATGCACTCGCTTAGCTGATTCCCGACTCTGACGTCACTGAAATCAGTTCCCAAATAGTAGGACGGATTATCGGAATGAGACGAAAGAAGTATTATGACAAGTTGCCGTGACACTACGCCGCCTGCTTATCCGACGATAAAATGAAACGAAAAACTTCACAATCGTCCACACAAAGATGTATGAGAACATAGATTACTCCTTCAGTCGACTTGTGTAGACTAAAGCATCTTGGGCACCCAAATGGTATAATAGACTTAAAACCCACTGCGCCGATCCCTGGAAACAGGGAACTTATGCTATGCTTAGTTGCTACAGTGAGCCAGTTGCTAAAGGTGTTTGAGAAGGATGTCTTGAGGGGGAAAAGCCAAAACATCTTATTGGCTTTCCACATAGACTTACGGCGGGTCTAAATATTCTATCTACAATTAAAAGTAAACCTACTAAAGTTAAGTTGCCTGTCATTTTTTGTTATATAACGATAAATAACAGAAGTTGCTCAGCAACTAAGCTGTAGTACGTGTATCTTCAACTGTGGATAGATTATTGAGGTCCGCCGTTAGTGGCATGCTTAGACGACCGAGCAAAATACAACTGTCCTCACTGAAGTACGGTAGGGTACGGTTCTGATCCTCAAACTATGAAGCACCTGATTTCGTGCCCTGCGTTTCCTTACAGCTCCACGAGAGAGGAGTTGACGCGCTACTGATGCTACGGCCGACTTTGGTAAGTTTTGTGTAGACTTGATTAAGATTTACTGGCAACTCGATAAGAAGAAGTAACTACATACCAACGAAACGGTGCGGAATGGATAGTAGTAGGTAGAAACATTTCTTGTGCCCGGCAGATATAATATGCATCTAAAAATGTTGCTTGCTCTATTATATGCATCTAAAAAAGGTGATTCGTGATTCATGTACGTATGCATATCATACGTTCAATTGATTATCTTGATAGAGCAGTGGTTTCAGTCTGTGATTGGGTAAGCTAAGTAACGTTCGCTAAGGCCGGTCATTGGAGGGGTGATCAAAAACAGAAGGCACGTTAGACTGTTTGGTGTGTTGTGTCCCAGCCTCTCTATGTTAGGGAAAGCCCAGCAGTGGGACATTAAAAAACCAATGATGAGATTGCTCTATCAGAAATTTCATAAGTATGAAATAAAAGAAGGGAGCCCTGTTCTAAATAAATAAATTTAAAAAATAGTTCCTAAAACGAACACTTTCGTGCATAAAATAATTTGAAGCCTTGATATAATTATGTGGGTGTCGTACAGGGCGACTAAGGGCACAGAGAGCGCTGAGTAGCGCAGGGGTGCAGAAGCGATTTTATGGGCCCGATAGATGGCAATAGGCTCACCGCCTATTACATGGGACCTAATTTAATTGGCGAAAAGTGGGTGTGATTTATGTATGTATATATGTATTATTAATTTGTAATCCAACCTCTCCACCGGGTCAACTGATCAAAAGAGTGTCCGCAAAAATATAATATGACAATTTACTAAAACAATACAATTATATTAAACAAAATCTTTGTCGAATTTGTAGCTGCTACGAGTATTCACACAAGCGGTGAACGTAACACGTGTTCGCTATGTCGGAAGCCCATTGACAGACAGCGCAGTACAAATGACACATTCGAACAATCCTACGAATAATACTTCTGGGAGAAGGTATTGATACCAACACGAATTGTACTCTAGTGTCTTGTAATAAACGTGACTTCTCATTGTCGCACCGCTGCCGCTTCCGTGCTTCTTGAAAGTAATGCGCTACGTAGGGGAAATCTTTCGTAAAAAAAATAAAAAATTAACTCAAAAAGTATCCGTAACTCGTTAATTCCGAACTGAATTAATTAAAATAAATTTATTTACTGTTACAAACATTAATTTACTGGGAACAGCAGGAATTAAAATCGTATAAGCGGTCCATCAAATTAATTGCCTCCATTTTATTTAGTGGAAATAAATCCCGTCATAGAATTGTCGTGATGTATTCAGAGAACATCAACATAGCATCGTGTGGCGGCGACAAAAATGTAGGATTACATTGGGCCTAGTATTCCCGTTCTGTGAGTGCGTTGACCCCGCCATACAAAATGTGGAGGTCTCCGTCTTCGGTTCAGTCATCCTAATCAACTTCATTGATGGCTCCCTAGAAATAACTGTCAATACTATCTAATAGGACAATGAAATAATTAAAAATATGTGCCTAAAAGTTAGTGTATTTAACAAACAACTTTAAGGATCATCGTTCATTCATAAAGTAAGGATACCATTAACATTTTAGTAAACAAACCACACATATCCGTATTGGTTATGTACGCCTGACCAGCAAGTAAATGTAATGACCTAAAACGTTATGCCATTCACTAGTTCGGCTGTTATCAATCGTCGGTATGGAATTTGAACGTGAATCATCGACAAGTGGCGCTTTTGCTTGGGATCCGGAGCTATGAGGGAAAGAGACAGCCTAACGTACCACCATTCAGATTTAATTGACTGGTTACAAACTCGGACCCTGCCGTAGGGACGTAACGTTACTTAACATCGACTTTCTAAACATTCCAAATAGTTCCTCTTGGAATCACGTTGTAACATATTTTTTGTTTCGATATCTGTCCTGCGTTTTGGAAACATTAAGCTTTGTGCAATGGAACTTTTATATGAACACGCGCTACAACTTCAGCTTACTAACTCTCTCCGTTACAACGATTGACTATCGTTACAACGACATACCGCCATGCCGACATCTACTCATTTGACAACATGTTTACTATGTAAGTTAAGCCAGTTACAACTGAATCAACGTATGTGTAATGTATCGTCAAACTTAACTGTAACTTTACTTTGGCTTTTACTAACATAATAAACATATACGCCGTAGTTGCGTAAGCCGAAAAGAGTAAACAAAATCCTCTAATCAGCATAAAGGTATCGATGGCTCGTTCCTCACTATTATTGCTTCGGAATGCCGGTGACAAAAACACGTAGTGCGGGTACAGTGAAGAATGAAGATTAAAGACCTTCTAAACTGCAGTTAGCTTACCTATGCATGTTGATTTTTTATCATTTAAAGTCTATTTCGAACCCTATTTCTATTAACTTATTGTATTTAATAGGCAAACTAATTTCACAGAAATAAAATATCCCTAAAATAGTAAACAATCGCTGTTTCGACGTGTACAACCTAACACAAGCACTGTACTCAGCTTCTTTCATTCATAACACGGTTTTAGATTATAAATAAATACAGCTTAAAGTTACTCTAAGTTAAACATAAACAATCAAAGAATAATTACTCATTACACTGATATTTTAGAATACGTAAATAAATTCAAATAGACATGTTTGATAATAAATGCTACGTCATTCCGAATACGTAAACAGTATAGTGGAATAGAATATTAAATGCTAATAATTTAAGACATCGTGAGAGAATAAGCTAGGTAAGTGGAGCCCTTAACTCATTTATAATTAATGTGTGTCATTGTTGATCAACACTGGGAGTAGTCACGGTGCACATGTGCGACACCACTGGTACGGAACACTATTAACCTCAATTCAAATAATTCCATTGATGTAATACACAACTGCTTGCCTTCCCATACATCACATCCGTTCGATAAGGGCTATCATAAACTTAATCCAGGGCTACAAACTCCCTCACCACGTGTGTTCGAAAATAAAACAATATAAGGCAACACGAACATAAACATTCCAACATATCGCTGTGTGAATCAAAAATCCTGAGTGAGTTTATACTTACTCGAAGAAGGAACTGCATTTCCGCCTTCCCTCCCGCTCATCGTAAGTAACTAAAATTTAACTGGCACCACAAATATCACCTCTTCGGAACATTCATCCTCCACGTTGATTAAAGGCACTTTGTTTGTGTTAAGTTCATTAATAATAATTGTGTTTTGCGCGTTTTCTTAATCTTATCAACTATTAAAAAAATTTGGGTGCATGAGAGCGGACGCGCGTGCGCGCGAAGCGACCAGCGACGCGTACGCAAGTCGACTGCATCGAAAACGAGTGACAGAGGCGCGTAGCTGGCGCGCCGATGCGGTCGCCCCTTACCGGATATCGTCAAGCAAGTAAATTTTAAAATAAAGAAGCTAACGGAACGTGTGCACCGGCCTAAAGCACCCGCTGCTTTACCCCAACACGAAATGTGTCACTTGACGGAGCGTGAGCTTCTAGCCGCCGCGATGCTCGGCGCTCGCGCAGGGTGAACGGCTTGCCCGCCGTACAACGCCCGACTACTTCAAAACACAAAAAATACTTCTCAATACGTGCTTAGGGCCCACCGTAAAGGGATCGTTTGGGATACTCGCTCGTTTTTTTTGTGAAATGTCTTCGACCGCGAATTCTTTCTAGGACTGCTTTTGGAACTCGGGTTTGACGGGTCAATGTGGTGTATTAATTGATTTTTGAAACACTTGTTGAATTTTTGTTGAAATTGGAAAGGCTGTTTTAGTTAAAATTTTAAGTCTCAAATTCATATGAAAAGTATGTTTTGTGTTTTTTGCTTATTATAACACCATAACAATATATTTTTGACGCATTATAAAAGGGCAACTTACATAGTCTGAAGGTAATTTACGACATGTATAAATAAAATTTAGAAAATATGTGTCTAATCATAATATTATAAGGTTGACAAACTAATTTAATCAAAGGATTCCTGTAGTTCTAGACTCTTGGCTCAACTTCAATGGAATGTTAGTTGGAGTATGCG
The DNA here is from genome assembly GCA_963931975.1 of Cataclysta lemnata. NCBI lineage: Eukaryota > Metazoa > Arthropoda > Insecta > Lepidoptera > Crambidae > Cataclysta > Cataclysta lemnata. Next base: position 8,701,100 of record OZ008343.1, read on the forward strand.
CCCGTAGATTAAAGACAATCAACCAACTTGGCGTCGTCTCCGTTATCTGCGAATTACGACATACTTTTATCATTTCGCTGCCTCCGCAATGAAATATAGATCATGGTTTTCACAAACATGTAAATAGAAAAACGTCTTATTATTGTAGATCAATGTTATTATTATTAATTGTAAAATGATGAGTCTCTACATACATGCATAAATCACGCCTAATATCTCCGAAGGGATAGGCAGAGGTGAATTAATAGCTACGTTTCGCCAATAGCCAGCCTATTAACAATGAATTGACAATAATTCCTAAATACAACGGTAAAAACTAAGCAAATTCGACCTAATGAAATGAGAAAAATAATGAATCGTTGAACTTTGAAGGATGTAGAAGAAGAGGAAGACCACAGTACACATGTATGGACTGTTTGAGATAGACGTGAATGTAATGTAGTAACTGTGGTGATGGCACGTAACAGGGTAGAATCGATAAAAAACACCCCAAAAACCCCGACCCCAAATGATAAGTGAAAAGGGATGATGATGAATATACTTACCAAAAATGGTAACTGTAAAAGAGAGGCTTAGCTCTACGCAACTAACTGAAAGACATTAGTTGTAAAGGGATGATGATGAATAAACTTACCAAAAATGGTAACAGTGTAAAAGAGAGGATTAGCTCTATACGGCTTACTGAAAGACATTGGTTATCAGGGCATTTGTGTTTATGTCATCTCCACAGTAGAAGGTTGAATACTCGCTTTACTTAGGAGCTGGTAATAAAAAGCTACATAAGCAAACATTAACATAAAGGAATCTCTTCCATGCCGGCCTAGTAGCGAAAATACGACGTAAGTGACAACCCAGACTAACCCCAAAGGTGAAGCAAATGTCAAATAAGAGAGATTGCCCACTTTGGGCCATACGTAAAGTGGAGGGAAAACCACCAACAACAGTAGGCTTAGCACGGGACGTGGACAAAATCTCTCTCCACCTCTTGACAGTATTTTGTCTCGGAATTTAGTGGGAGTTAGAGCGAGAGGAAATTTTTCTTTTCCCTGAGGAGATTTTAACCACCTGCCGTGCTACGGGGGCTGCTTGCCATAGAAAAAGGATGTCAGGCAGGCAGCCGGCTGTAAAACCTAAGCCTGGACATCGAGCAGTATGGATTAGAATGCTGTTCTCCAAATACGGTCTTCGTTCTGCTTATCATGCGACTGACTTAGCGCCCTGATGGAAAATCCATAGGTTAGGTTGCTTAATAGATTAGGACTTTTGTTCTTAATCCCGCTCCCAAATTGGAGTCGGTGGAAGTATATACATATATATACACTATGGTTGGATTTTTAGATTCTTATCGCCAAACGCTTGCAGGAACCCTTTACAGGAACGCTTGGCCGTAGTTTTTTTTTTTACACTCACACCTATCATCTAGCCCAAAGTAAGTAGCCTAAGCACTTGTGTTATGGATACTAAATGACGGACATATTTTTAATATAATTATGTATATAAATCGAGGATGGGAGCGATGGGACGCAAGGGGGCTCACAAAACATCTTTCGAGTCCCAAGCCAACCTCCCCTGCAAGCGGTGCGTCCTGCTGTATAACAGACGAGGCCCTGGCAAAACCACCCACCAACCCGCACTGGACCAGCGTGGTGGGTTATGGTCCAAACCCCTCCATTTATGATAAACGCAACATTGCCCCGGCCCCCAGTTCCCGGTAGCCCTGCTATTCCAGGCCAAGGCGGCGGTCTCGGTTACGGCAGGGCAGGGGGTGCTAAGAATCTCCGGGCTACGGTAGGCCGCCACACAACATTGAACTTGGCGACATATAACGGTCGCACGCTACGGCTCGACTCGCATCTAGCTGAACTCGAGGAGGAGCTGAAGCACATAAGATGGCACGTGCTTGGGCTGAGCGAAGTCCGCAGAGAGGGCGAGGACACGCTGACCCTGGAGTCTGGCCATCTTATGTACTTCAGGGAGGGAGATGATCCGTCACAGGGCGGCGTCGGGTTTCTGGTCAACAAAGTCCTCACTGACAACGTTATTGAAGTCTCCAGTGTGTCGACGAGGGTTGCGTACCTCATTATAAAATTAACCAGAAGGTATAGTATAAAGGTTATACAAGTGTACGCTCCAACGTCGACATACTCGGATGATATCGTAGAAGAGATGTACGAGGACATCTCTCGAGCCTTACACACCACCACCAAGGCTCACTTTAACGTTGTCATGAGAGACTTCAACGCTAAAGTGGGAGTACAGACTTGCAGCGAATCGATGTTAGGATCATATGGCTATGGGAGTAGGAATCATAGGGGGCAAATGCTCGTCAATTTCTTAGAACGTGAGGGGCTCTTCTTAATGAATTCGTTCTTTAAGAAACAGCCCCAGAGGAAATGGACGTGGCGGAGCCCCGATAATAGGACCAAAAATGAGATTGACTTCATCATATCAGACAAGAAGCGCATATTCAGAGATGTCTCAGTGATCAATAGGTTTAAAACCGGAAGTGATCACCGACTTTTAAGAGGCACTCTGAATATCGATTTTAAGCTCGAACGTTCTCGATTGATGAAGTCCACACTCCGGCCAAATCTGCTCCAATCGGTCGTTGGTTCTGACGCATTCCAAATAAAACTGGAAAACCGATTCGCTGCCTTGGAAACCAAAAGTGACGTTGACATCGACGAGGAACTTGACCAAGTGGTAGAAATCCTTCGAGACGAGGGTGCGAAATATTGTGAGTTGCGACGTACGGGCAAGCGGTCTAAACTTTCGAAAGAGACTCTGGATCTAATGGACAAGAGGCGAAACGACACACTAGTCACTTCGTCAGAACAACGAGCTCTGAATAAGTCCATCTCCAAGCTGATAAGACGCGACCTCCGACGCTCTAATGCACTCTCGATACAGAGAGCAATCGAGCAGAACCGGGGGTCCAAAGTCTTCGTACAACAGCTTGGAAGGAGCCATCTGACGAAGCTGACCAAAACAAATGGAGAAGTCGTCACGTCAAAACCGGAGATTCTTTCGGAAGTTTATTCCTACTATAGCCAGCTATACGCACCGCACTCGCCCCTCCCTACGCCAGATGAGAGGGATTTAAGAGCCACATTAACCCGTCATGTGACGGAGGATCTCCCCGAAATCAGCCTAGAGGAGATCGAGGCGGCTCTTGGGCAACTTAAAAATGGAAAAGCCCCGGGGGAGGACGGAGTCACAACCGAGCTTCTAAAAGCTGCCGGTCAACCGGTGCTGAAGGAGCTCCGGCGTATATTTGACTCTGTTCTTTTCTACGGGAGAACTCCAAGGGCGTGGCATCGGAGCTTGGTCGTATTGTTCTTCAAGAAAGGCGACAAGACCTTACTGAGGAACTATCGACCAATTTCACTCCTGAGCCACGTTTATAAGTTGTTTTCAAGAGTCATCTCGAATCGCCTTGCACGAAGACTTGACGAAGCACAACCGCCGGAGCAGGCGGGATTCCGGCGGAGTTATAGCACCATAGACCACATTCACACAGTGAGGCAGGTTATACAGAAGACCAAGGAGTATAACCAGCCCCTATGCATGGCGTTTGTGGATTATGAGAAAACTTTTGACTCCGTCGAGATCTGGTCTGTTCTTGAGGCCTTGCAGCGGTGCCAAGTTGACTGGCGATATATCGAGGTGCTGAGATGTCTGTATGACGCCGCTAATATGTCCGTCGTACTCCCGAATGGCCAGACCGAGCCTGTCTTGCTGCGCCGCGGTGTGAGGCAAGGGGATGTAATATCCCCGAAACTCTTCTCCGCTGCGCTGCAGGACATGTTCGGAACGCTCAACTGGAAAAGACGTGGACTCAATATAAATGGCGAGTACATCTCACACCTTCGATTTGCTGACGACATCGTCATCCTGGCTGAGACCCTGCAAGACCTACAGGAGATGGTGAGCAGCCTGGCCGAATCTTCTAAACGCATCGGTCTCCGGATGAACTTGGATAAAACCAAGGTCATGTTCAACGAGCTCGTTGATCCGGGTCCGGCGGCTGTTAATGGAGTACCTCTCGAGGTTGTTCAAGAATATGTCTATCTCGGACAAACGCTCCAATTAGGCAGAAACAACTTCGAGAGAGAAGCCAATAGAAGAATTCGGTTAGGCTGGGCAGCATTTCGTAAGCTTCGTCAAGTCTTCTCGTCACCCATCCCTCAATGTCTCAAGTCGAAAATCTTCGACCAGTGCGTCTTACCAGTTATGACATACGGCGCCGAGACGTGGACACTCACGGCTGGACTAGTCCACCTGTTTAAAGTCGCTCAGAGAGCTATGGAAAGGGCTATGCTCGGAGTATCTCTGAAGGACCGTATCAGAAATGATGTAATCCGTCAGAGAACCAGAGTTACCGACATAGCCCACCGAATCAGCAAACTGAAGTGGCAGTGGGCTGGTCACATTAGCCGCAGAACTGACGGCCGTTGGAGCCGTAAAGTTCTTGAGTGGAGACCGCGACTCGGTAAACGTAATGTAGGACGCCCTGCGACAAGATGGGATGATGACATTCGTAGACTGGCTGGAGTGGGCTGGATGAGAGTGGCCGAAAATCGGGAGCAGTGGCGTGCATTAGGAGAGACCTATGTCCAACAGTGGACAAACATGGGTTGATGATGATGATGATGATGTATATAAATGTTGAAAATATACTACATAGACATATACACAACCATAACTCGGAAACAAACATTTGTGGTCATCACAAAGTTTGCCCCTACCAGGATTCGAACCCGGGACCTCTAGGCCAATACCCAGCAATCTGAGCATTCGACCAAGGCGGCCGTCAAACTATGGTTATGGGCGTCACACTATGGTTAGATTTTAGATTCTTATCGCCAAACGTTTCCAGGAACCCTTTACAGGAACGCTTGGCCGTAGTGGGTGTTTAAGTCGTCATTGCGCAAGGAATTTAGTGCTCGTACACTTCTTCTTCTCCCTGCCCTGTTCGCAGTATGTTTCCTCTTCCATTCATATCGGTAGATAGACTGGGAACATGGCAGGGAGAAGGACGCTTCTACGTATTAACTAAAAAAAATATTCGTTAAACTTTATGGTGAATGTTTTTAAATTGTTAATAGTTAAACAATTCAGTCACTTGTAGTCATACGTCTTATCGATTTATTTCCCTGGATACTTTTATCAAGTCGTTTATTTAGATATTACGTTCGGTGCCCTTCGCATGTATAATATGCGCTATTTATAAAACGTATTGTTATTAGTGTGACAATTTCACAATTAACTTTTTCATGTTTCTTTTTCACGTTTCGCATCCAGCGAGAGAAACGGGAAAGCTCCGCGAGTATGCTGTTGTATGATGACCATGCTATTGACGTTTAATTAGGATAATCTTAAATAGGTTAAAAATATAAATTACACAAGAATTAAGAAGTACCATAACTGATCCAGTTTTTATTCAAGGTGAGCAAATAACTCTATTCCACGAAACAAGAGCGGCATTGAAGGGGTTCCTTAGAATTAATTTGAAGTCACTTAAAATATATTTATTATATTGCAAAACATTACAAATTTTATAATAGTACAATACTTATTATGCCTTCATATTCTTTCTGATTAACTACGACCAATATTTGTTTGTGTTTTGTAGCTAAGATTTTCAATTTCGTTTTACAATGTTGTTTTCTGAAGCAAAATTATCAAAATTGTAGAGAGCTCTTTCCGATATGACTCTACGACGAAAATATCCTACTGGTACATTCTGCGTTGTTAGTTTTGAGATTAATCTACATGTATTAATCTTCTTCTTAGTTTTCCCTGCCCTATTCCCAGTCTATCTGGGGTCGGCGCAGTATGTTTCCTCTTCCATTCATATCGGTCAGACGTCATCAAGCCATCCACTCCCTTTTGATTCATATCATCCATCACACTGTAAAGGTGCTAGTGATAAATGAATGTATAGAAAAGAGACGGAACGGACAATGTCGTGAGACCAATGAACGGAGAGAGTGATTGGAATGCCAACATTCCAAACCATACTGCTCAAGGTTTTGGCTTGGGTTTTACAGCCGGCCGCCTGACTGATTGAGTATGCTATTGTTGGTGGTTTGCCCTCCACCATTCGGGTGCCCCGAGGTGCCTATTGGTCTACACCGGGCAATATCTGTAAGTCGACTATTACGGCACCCATGGGATAAGTCGGGGCTGGCCTATTCTACGTTATTTGTACGCTCCCAGGCCAGCATAGAAGATTATTAGTAATATGTAAATTGATCATTAAAATTAGTACTTTACATCTTATAGTTTTCCAATTTTATATTATCCAGTTCTAGTTACGTAACTTGCAACATTCTATTGACTTTTTATCAGTAAAGTTACACTAACTTCCGATAAAATATTTCATAGAGATACTTCACAACATCTTAAACGAAACTATGTCACACTCGGAACACGCTTGCCGCTCCACCAGCGCTGTATTCGTTCAAATTATGAGCTCTTAAATTCACCCACAATATTCTCTTAGCAGTTGCTTCCGCCATGATGCTATTTTTGTGCCGATTTAAGTAGGCTTAAGTTGTGCATTGGTAGCTCTGACATTCTGTCGTGTGAAAAAGGAATCTTTTCATGTTAAGATTACATTATTATTATTGATGACGTCATGGTTGTTTTCTAGACAGGATGATAATAATGGAAAACTTGTCCATGGGCATAATAATAATACGCGCAGTTCGTGACAAGTTCGTGCGTGACCTTCCTGCGGTATGAGACGGTGGCGGGGACGGGGCACTCCAGATGTTAGCGGGGGTGAGTGATACGGCGAGGAGCTAATTTTCCCTCCTCCCCAATTATACCTACTCTATTGAAACTCGCGGTTACTCTTACTATACCTTAAGTTATTTTACTTATTTCTACTAATTATCGAAAATGAGCTTTTACATAATAATAACAAAATTAAATCAATCGATGGCGCTAGTATAGCTTTTGGAAATCCCTTACTACCGCACTCAGAGACGTCAATTAACTTTAATGAGTATTTAATGTCAAAAATTTTCATTCAAATCTAGCCCATAGACCTGGCAAGAATAGCGACTAGTTTTGAATTGTCATTTTTTGACGTTAAGTACTCATTAACGTTATTTGATGTCTCTGAGTGCGGCAGTTAAATCTATAATACCATTTCATTATAAATCCTCTATGCTTCTTAGAACGATGATATCGCATGAATGTTGATTCTGTTGAATAAGTAGAGCCATGTTGTGATCAAAACTACTAAAATATAGGCACCTCATCCTAACCATTCTTTTATGGCTCGTATATGCTTGAAAATCGAATACGTGTAGCAATTACAGGTTTTCCTATTCCACTGTACAAAATTGAGAAGATTATTAACAATCAGAGTGTGTGTCTTGTACAAAACCTTGGATAGACTTTCTCAGGGATTCGAAGATGTTTGGTCACCAATTTGGCCCCATGTGGAGATGTCAAAAACTGACGAACTGGCCGAGCGGATCCATTGTCAGAATCTAATCCACATATGATTATGCACCGACAATGGCGGACCCACAAGAAATACAAGTTTTGTTAATAATAAAGCTTAACAATTGTCGTGTACTTTCACTCATCTCACCCCACATCTAGCGGACGTTTGGGTTTCGTTTTCTACGATGCATCATGTAAATTTGTCTACCCGCTAATCATGTCCATTGTCATTGAGATTATCTTCCCCTGTCTGAGAGAACGAGAACAATTACAAATAATTGAAAGTGAATTTTAATCGCCTCACACACAAAACTTTTATGAGACTTAAATTATCCCTATAGATTCTAAAGGACGCCAAGCTTATAAAAAAAACATTACTTATTCTTTTAACGGTGTAAAAAATAACGTTTCTAAAAAGTTTTCTGCAAAGCTCTTGTTTTTCAAGAAGTTATTAAAGCTTTTAGTCGCATAGTTAGCATTTTGATAGGTTCCATAGGTACATTAAATCAAGAGTTTATCACATAGTAGGCACAGGTAGGATCTCTTTTTCCAATTGCTACGGTGCTTACACATTTCGCTTCATCTAATTACATTTATCTCTATTGCGCGTTAGTTCGGATAGGTACTCTGACCTGCCGCCCTAGCCAAGTGGCAAATCTATCGAACGCTTACTGCCGCACTCAGAAACGTCAATTAACTTTAATGAGTATTTAATGTCAAAAATTTTCATTCAAATCAAGACCATAGACCCGGCAAGAATAGCGACTAGTTTTGAATTGTCATTTTTTGACTTTAAGTACTCATTAACGTTATTTGACGTCGCTGAGTGCGGCAGTTAGAATAGAAAATATAAGAAACTGACATATTACAGTGAAATCAATACGTTAATTTCATACTTTTGTTTTCTATGTGTTCGAATAGATAAGTCAATTGGCTAGACCCTCAGCTTTTCTAATAAAAAGTGTTAAGGGGCTCGATACAAAAGTAACTAGTGATCATTTCATTGCACCATCATTATGCTTATTTTTGTGTACGTTTTATATTAATTATTAGGTGAATAATGTCGTTTTTTTAGTATTAACAATATTCTTTATTTCAACAAATAATTATTTATAAAGGAATATTCTTTATAAAGTAACAATGAACAGTATTTAAAGAAGGAATCATAGAATGAACGACATCTATCGGTGATAATGTGTGCTACGTTGAGTACTACTCATGCGTATTGAAAATAAAAGCAACTGTGGACCCGGTGGTGTGTTTATTACAAAAACACTTTTTAATAATAGCTGCATCCAACAGAGGTCGGTAGAGCTTGAACACTGCTGCCATCTATTTTAATATTATGACATTATTAACTATAGCTTGAAGTAGGTACACATACGATGAACTTCAAACGGAGGAATTTAAACCTTATTCTCAGTGAACCACAGCTTAAATGAGGTCAATTTTTATTACTGAGGGCCTATAATGTTTTATTGTAAGGGTGGAATAGTCGTAGCTATATTTGTATTTAGTAGAGGCGGTACCGACGAAGGGTGGTGCCTACAATAACAACCCTAAAATGACGTAGCTATATTATTCCAAAAAAATATGTATGAAGAAAAATAATATCGTGGTTATTAGTGTTTTCCAAATGTATGAAGAAAAACAATAGTCTTTTTGCAAAACACAAAAAAAAACAATTATCTTTAATGCCTTACCTAGGTCCAACGGGAGTTTATATGACGCCAATAACCTTATTTCAACTCCATAGACTTTTCACAAACCACTGTTTACTGGTTCATATTATAATAATACATTGCCGTAAAAATCATTGGCCGTGTGGTGACGGCAGAGTAGAATACAATTGTCACCACCCCAAATCTCTCCCGTGGGTGTCGTACAAGGCGACTAAGGATAAATCAGTGATGAGGAATGGGCGGTCCTCGATACCACCAAGCAATGTACTGCGACTATTGTGCCCGATAAATGGCAATAGGCTCGCCACCTATTACATGGGACCTAAAATGGGACCATAATTGGCGAAAGGTGGGCGCTAGTTCACCTCTGCCTACCCCTTCGGGGATATAGGTGTGATTTATGTATGTGTGTAATAATACATAGGTCACACTAAAAGTTTCCAGAACAGGCCACTTACATAAAAACAATATTTAAAAAGTAATGACAACATTTGAAAATGGAACTCTGGCTGTAGAATACAGTTTGTTTCAACTGACTGTCAATTGTTTTTACATTGTGGCGCCATTTTAAATATTACGTGTCTACATTAACATGGATTTAACTTGGGAAAATTTGACAAGATTTTTTTTGGGAAGATGTGACTTTTTTCTGTTGCCAAAAATTCCAACCCATTACGTGGTCAACGAGAAGAGGCTGTCGAAGAGTATGAAAAACACATTTCTGAGGTCACCACGGTTGACTACAAAAGCTTTCAAAATTGGTTTAATCCAATGAAAAAGTGCTTTCATGCAAGGGGAGAACAATGCAAATTGTCACCATCGCTATATACCTCACCCACAGGTCCTACAAGAATTAGATGTATTATAATTATTTGTTCAATTAATAATGGGCGAGAAATGGTTTTAAAGAAGATGTAATGACATAATTGAGAAAGGGATGCTGGCCTGGTTTGGTTTTAAAATATATTATCTCCTGCGTGCTTTACAATGCACGTCAAGCCGTTGGTCCCGGCTGCATGTGCAATCTATAATTCTTACTCACCCATACGCACTGGGATATATGCCCTTTCTGTCAATATTATTTAATCCTCGGGGAAGACCTGTGCCCCACCACATTAAAGGGCTGGTGATGATGATGATGATTATGATTGTGCCTGATAGTTAAATAGACAGACTTACAATTAGATTTGCTGTAATATTCCCCATTGACGACACCATTGGGCACGATGGGTGTGCCGTTGACAACTGTAGGATTTTCCACCTTGGTCTCTGCATTCTGATTGGACGCCCAGGCAGCCGCAGCTGCTGCCGCTGCGCACACGCTGCACTCTGTAACATTAAAAATAACAATTATTTTGTAATTGAATATAAAAACAATTTAATAATATAGACGACCAGCTTAGTCAGATCGCTGGCTATTGGCCAAGGTAGGGGATAGATAGGGGTATTTTTGTGTGATGAATATTTGATCTCAAGTGATTGCTTATGTTTATGTAGAACATTTTTATTATTCGTAATATTTCAATTATAATGTAGAAATGTAGATACATTTTTAGTATTCGGATATTAAGTTTTTATAACACAGGTGCTACTTACTTTGGCGTTGAGTGTTAGAAATATTATTACTATATTTTTGGCAATTATATTTTCTCTTTTAATTTAAAATATATAGTATTATCGCTATAATGTGGACATTCGTCAAACTTTACTGTCGCTGCTTAGTTATTATTATGTTTGTCTGGGGCCGTGTGGTGACGGCAGAGTAGAATACAATTGTCACCACCCCAAATGTCTCCCGTGGGTGTCGTACAAGGCGACTAAGGATAAATCAGTGATGAGGGATGGGCAGCAGCGTTCCTCTTATATCACCTACCAATGTACTGCGACACTTTTGTGCCCGATATATGGCAATAGGCTCGCCACCTATTACATGGGACCTAACATAATTGGCGAAATGTGGGTGCTAGTTCACCTCTGCCTACCCCTTCGGGGATATAGGCGTGATTTATGTATGTTTGTCTGGTTTCTCACCTTTTGAGCCGGTGTTTATTAATATTAATATTGTTATGTAGAATAAAGGCAATCATTAGTAACCTCCTCTTGTAACTTATAAGACTGCTTATCACTTAAAAGAAAAATCCAGCATGTTTGGAAACTATTAAGTGTCAACATTTCAAATAATTAACTTTTTATATTGAGACTATTTAATGTGTATGAAAAAAACTCAAGAATAATGTGCCACAGGTCCATCTCGTGGCTGTGGAAAATGGTGGGTGCAGCCGGAAACAATGACTCAATGGGCCTTATAAGCACATCGGAGCTCTACATTCGTTCCATGAAATATTCAACTTTCATGATTCATAATCATCTTTTATGATGTAAACTTTACTTGTATTTTGAAAGCTAGCCATAAACAATTTATCAGGTCAATTATAAATATGTACCAAAGCCCTGTAATCTATACTTATATTATAAAGCTGAAGAGTTTGTTTGTTTGTTTGGTTAAACGCGCTAATCTCAGAAACTACCGACTCAAATTGAATACAATTCTTTTTGTGTATTATACAACACATAGTCCATTTTTTATTAGTCCATTTATAGAGGAAGGCTATATAATAATTGTATACAATTTTAGATACTTATTTAAAGCAGTTTTTTATTATATTATTATAACGTTAATTCAAGCTTTAGCGCCAAATTTTTCAAATATCTGTTCCTATATAAAATAGGTAATAGTTAATTGGAGATGTATATAAAACTCTTTTCATCTTATTATGATTTTTTTTTCATGCATATATTTCATTAAGTATACTTGTGATAAGTTAACCTTCATTTCTTTTCACACTCTTCAAGTTGACAGATTTTAATGAACATGTATTATTTTAATATACCTTTTTAACGATGACTAAACAAAATTGTATAAGCCTATTACAATTATATCTTAAATTAAGTATGTGCAAAATAAAATTGCAAATAGTTTTCAATAAACTCTAAACGTCCCTAGGAAATATAAGGTTGTAAAAAGTAATTGTTTGATTTGCAGTATTTATTTGATTTGATTTTGTTGTTTAAAGTCTTGCATGGTTATTCAATATATTCATTAAGCTTTTCTTTATAATATGGAATGCAAAAATAATCTCTCAAAACAGCCCACCTCTCCTCATCAATTTATATGTATGATAGTTAGACATAGAAATTCTAACATTTTTTCAATAAACGAAAAGTAATGTAAGAATTAAATAAATAATGAATTAGTGTAATATATTTTTTAACTCTATTGTAATAAAAATGACGGATTTCCATAATCTAGAAAGTAAGAGTTCATCTTATGGTCAGGCTCTTTACTACTATGGCTTTTTTAACTTTTTATTTTATTTGTGGCATCATATCCATCCAAAAAAAATCTTCCAATGTATGCTTAAAACATGTATAGAGCGTCTAAATTTTACATAGTCATAACCTCACTTTCTAACTCCAATACTATAATATATTGTTACATAGACAGTTTGGTTATTTATAAGTCGTATAACAATCACACATTTGCACATCGTTTTCAAAATTATTTACAATTTCGAATCAAACTTAATCATCACACGCATCTCGGTGATTGATCGATCCGCCAGTAGGCACATAAGAGTAGCTTACCCTTCATGTATCCAGAGTGAACCCCCCGCGAAAACCGCAAAAATGACGCCTCAACACATTATCGAAATCTCGAGTCATCGATTCATGACACTTTTTACAAAAAATCGTTTTGACAAAAAAAAGTCACAACAACGTATCACTTGACTCGACGGCGGTATAAGTTGCCGCGGACCTGCGCGCCTCCTTGGAGCCTTTTCATTGATTGAAGAGGAGAATATTTATAGGGTTTTTATAGTATTGTAAGCGCGAAATTATAATTATGTACATGCTAGAGAAGCGTCGCGTGGGGCGCGTAGGGAAGGACTGCATGGCGGGTGATGCGAGGCCGGGGCTTCGGGGCTCGCGCACTGCCAGGGGCGATTTATTTAATGTACCAGTAGGTATATAATGTTGCGAATGCTGTAGGTCATCACTGCGTCAATTATTTCACACATTTTTTTATTTTTTATTCCAGCATAATAATATACTGCTCGTATTGGGATATGTAAAGGAAAAGCAAAGATTTTTTATCTGTCACCAGATCGTGATAGAAGTTTTTAAGCTAGCAGTCAGTTACAAAGTAATACTGACATTTATATTGTAATAATGACCTGATTTTTTGTGAGGTTGTGTGTCACAGCCACAAATACCAAAAAAAACTCACCAATAACACAGGTCTTTCTATTGAACTCCAGGGACAATAGCATGAAGATACAGTCAAAACAGTTCTAATCATAATATCTTCTTCCGGAGTTATGTCAACTCACAATACAACAATTAACAAATTTTTAAAACTCAAAGGAGTAGGATTTCGCCAACTATGTTAAGTTCCATATAATAGGGGACTACTACAAACAGGGACAGGCTAGCTTCGGATTTCTTTAGCTCCAAAAAAACAACAATATTTTTGTAAACATAGGATTTGACAATTATTATTATTAAGGTAAGCCTTACACGGAAAAGTAATTATCCTGCTATATAATACCGCTATATAAAACCGCATATCTATGTAGGAGTATAGTTAAATACATACATACAAAATCACGCCTATATCTCCAAAGTGGTAGGCAGAGGTGAATTTACACCCACTTATAGATAATTTGCTAACAAAAAGTCAGTTTTTCTATTGTGACATTAGGTACCAGCGATATTTAGGTCGATTTAACACATTTCTTTGTTATAAATCAACTTTTTACGACCATGGTCATGGGAAAACCAATAGTAAAAAGTTGTTTTATTTCAAATGTGTAGTGATCGAGCGTAATGGATCATTATTGATATTTATTTATAACTTTCACCTTTGTTTTCAGAATTTTTCAATAAATTTTTATTATCGTTTCTTCTTTATATATTAACCAAAATTCACTTCTTACATGCGAATTATTGGTTATCTAATATGTGAAAATCTCGTGTCACATTGTTTGTTATCGAACTCCGTCAACTAACAAGTATATAATAAGAAAAGGTTTTAAAAAAGTTTGTTAAACAATGAAAATATAACTAATTATATATGATTTAATATAGGTATATAAATATAAACCTCCAAACAATCGTAATTAATATGATAAATGGCTTCTAGCTTAAAACTGCGCATTTACCTAATCAAAATTCTGTGAAATACAATAGGTTACTTTTTAAACCTACTTCGGCAGAACCATATTGTAGTTAACAGCCTAAAATGAAGGATAATTTATTCATGACTTAATGCTAATGCATTCGGGAATGAACTAACAATAAATGACTGTTAATCCTAAACTAGAAAAAAAGTGGAAATCATCAGGGCCGATGAATGGCGATGTCGACCATTTTTGCGACATTCGGCCCAGGGCGCATGCGCGACAGTGAATGCAAACAGCCGGCCACCGCACATCTGCTGGTCAGCTCGTGGACACAATACTGCTATTATGGCCAACATTTCCATTCGCACTGGGACAAATCGTAACAGAAAAATATGTCTTAAGACCACACTATAAATACATAACATACATACATAAAATCACGCCTATATCCTCGAAGGTGTAGGCAGAGCAGAGGTGAATTAACACCCACGTTTCGCCAATTATGTTAGGTTCCATGTAATAGGTGGCAAGCCTATTGCTTTTTATCGGGCACGTAAAACGCAGTACATGAAGTGGTATAAGTATATTTATCTAATAAAAACATAACAACCTAATCAAAGACCTCACCATAAACAGTTAGGTATGTGTCAAATATCTACTTCTTACTTCTTCGACTACTATGACTTCTACTTAGTTTCGAACGATCTTGACTAATCAGAACCTACAATGGGCATTTTAATTCAATGTTTAAATTTATAAAGTAAGGAAAATCATAGTTGAAGAAAATAATATAATTAATAATGCATGTTTGCATGAGTTTGCATTTGCAAGGGGAATTCAGCCCACAGTGAGCATACTTACAGCCGAAGGTAGGCACTATCGTGTATAAGGCCATCTTAAACATCGATATAAAATATATCCGTTAGCCTTATTCACTGTTGCTTTAAAGACACATAGTAATTTAACAATTTTATCGAATTAGGTATTACAGTTTTACTTTTATAACACTTAACTTGATTGAACCGTCAAGAAGAAACAAATTTTCTATGTAACCGATTCTAAAACACAATTTCAAGTGGAAATAACAATATTAGTGAGTGATGTTGCAAACGACGTGGTCACTCTACTATTACCTGACCCACCCTAGTCAAACAAAATCGTCTCTGATGCTCCAAATTTTTTCAATAAATCACAAAAAATTAATATGACGAGATTTGTTTCGCATTTTATCAAAGACTGCAATCAACATGTCTAAATTGCATTTAACAATACGGAATTCACGCCCGATTCTTTGGGACATGTGGATTCGTTACTTCATGAAAAGTCTTACATGTTAACATTTATAAAATTAAATGCTTTAATGTTATTATTATTACTGTTATATTATGTCAAAATCTATCAGAATATTGTAGATCAAACAAAATAATTTTCTTTTGTTCTTTTTTAATTTAGCATAAGGAATTTAATAAAACCCCTTAAAAACTTTCTAAATGATAGGGCCTGAAATCAATCAAAATTGTACGTATTTGTTTCAAACCAAATTTCAAAAGCATACTTATGTTTCTTAATTAAGTTCACAAAATGTAATGGTTATGTTTTATTAGTACATTTGACTACTTATATTTATTTTATAGTTTTCAAAACTCCCTCAATGTTGTTTAAAAATACAAAGATATTAATTTATGTTTTTTTTATTATTTATGGTTAAAAAATATCATGAGAACGCATTTACGAAAAACTTGAGTAGGAATCAATACAGCTAATCGAAAAAAGGCATAATATTTCATGAAATATTTACTTTTAATAAGCGGTCGGATCAAAGGTCCCTGTTAGTAGGTAAATAGGGGAGTTTTTTCCAGTCGCAAAAAAGTGGAGAAAAAATGAATGGTGACATAAAAAATAGACGTGTGCCCTACACTGGACAATGGCATATCAATCCACGTTAACAAGAATCAGGGCGTCGTGATTGACGTGACGAAAATTACTTGATCTGTATCAGATTGGAAATACAGTTTTTTTTATCTTATCTTTATACATAAATGTTACTAATATTATTACAAAGACAATTAGGTTGGAAATGTTTAACTAAAAATATGTTATAATGACTCACTCTTGCGCTGAATCTTATGGCGAAGTCGCCCGTATTCCAAAAGACGTGGGTATTAAATTTTTGACATACTTTTTCAAATACTCTATTATCAGAGTATGTAAGCACCGCTTGGGTATTCTAAGAAAATAAACTTTTTAGCTATAAAGACACAACAAGCATAGAAAAGACATAGGAAGACTTGTAAAAACCAAAAGAGTAACCTTACCTTAACTTACTTTTGGTTATCTTCGAAACACTACAATGTAAGGAAAGAACGCCTGTCAATGTATGCTAACAAGATTCACTAGTAAAGTGTAATTGTGGTTGAGAATACGAAAATATTTGGAACTGTATAGGTGTAAAAATATGGTACATTTTCACAATGCACTATGAAAGCTAACCTAACCGTCGTAGTAATATGTTGAATAGATCAATCTTTGCGCTTACGCTTATTTGTGAACTTGAAAGTGTGACTGATACAGATACTACCACTAAACCTATGTATGTATAAACACTCGAACGATATCTATTATAACACTTCTGCGTAAATTAAAGCATTGTCGTATATGTTACATAAAATTTTAGACTTCTATTTAACTATCGTGCAACGCAACACGGTGTGGTCGAACAATAATAGTACTTATATTTTTTTCTTCAATTTTATAGAAATCAGGGAATAACCGTTCTGTGTCAATCAATCAGGAAACGCAAAAACTGACCCCTCATTGACCGTGCGTAAAAAAACAACAAAAAGTATTATAAAGAAAAAATCGCAGCAGGATTGGGAATAAACCCAAATTAATGGACGGTCCATTCAGTCAGGACCACGTGCTACCCCTCGTGGTGCGAATAAAAAGCTGTATCTCTTAAAATTTGTCAATTACCGGACTCAGCCGCTGATTTATAAGAGCAAAAAAAGCATGATAATGTTCATATTTAATTTGAATCCTCAATCATTTTCGTATTTCAAAAGTATAAAATAATACTGTAATACATGTTTAAATAGTTCATGGCAACACAGTCTTTTCATTGACTATGTTAATCGGTGCCCATATATCTACAAGTGTACGTGGGAAGTATAGATTCTCAGATTTCCCTACCGACTGATATTTTAAGTTCGAATTTAAAAATTTAATAGTGTTCAGTAGTAACACATTAAATAACTCGTGGCCTTTTTATTTGTGAATAGACGAGTAGTAATTTTGCAAGCTGTTTGCAAAACCCTAAAATAATATATTATCATGATAAATGTAGGTTACCTACTATGGATATCCTTTTCTCACTAATCATCCAACTAAGTATGTCTACTTTAGAAATTAATTTCTGTGGTTAATAATTAAGATTATGACTAACTGCCGCACTCAGAGACTTCAAATAACGTTAATGAGTACTTAACGTCAAAAAATGACAGTTCAAAACTAGTCGCTATTCTTGCCTGGTCTATGGTCTAGATTTGAATGAAAATTTTTGACATTAAATACTCGTTAAAGTTAATTGACGTCTCTGAGTGCGGCAGTTAGACAGTTATTTAAAGACATCAACGCGAGCGAATCCGTGTGTAAAAGCTTTTCGCAAATAAAAGAAAAATAATTTGGGTTTGGGAAAATCAATTTTTATTGCCTCCTAATAATATTTATTCGTTAAATTTGAGAATAGAATTTCGGTCTTAACTGTTACATACCAAATCTCCCCGTCATCGGACCCACAAAAGCTGTGGACTGTAGAGTACGCATGCGTGGGGGCTGCAGTAGTTTGCTTGAGGGGGCGGACGCAACAACAGATTTTTGACAAAATTGACATCTCTGCGCCTACTTCACAATGTGTCACAGGGCAGAGCCCGCATTTGTATAAAATAAGCGATCTCCGTTTGAATAACTTATTTTAACATGTGTCGAGCGTTCTGACAAGTTTGTTTATAGGCGAACTTAATTCTGCTGTTTGGTTAACAAACATCGGTCCTTTATGAAGGTCTTAATATGTCATTTTTTTTCGAGCATTTATTTACACTTTACGTGATTTACCCAAACTCTATATAAATAGTTATTTGTGTAATATGTCAGAAAATATGCAGCCTGTTGTAAAACTATTCTATTTAACACCACTAAAAGAAAAAAAGATCTTTTATTCATACATACATACATAAATCACGCCTATATCCCCAAAGGGGTAGGCAGAGGTGAACTAGCACCCACGTTTCGCCAAATATGTCAGGTCCCATGTAATAGGTGGCGAGCCTATTGCCATTTATCGGGCAAAAAAGTTGCAGTACATTGCTAGGTGATATAATACATACAAACATAAATCACGCCTATATCCCCGAAGGGGTAGTGAATTGCTATTATAATTGGTAGGTGGCTTAAGAGGAACGCTGCTGCCCATTCCTCATCTTTGATTTATCCTTAGTCGCCTTGTACGACACCCACGGGTGAGATGTGGGGTGGTGACAATTGTATTCGACTCTGCCGTCACCACACGGCCAAAATGATCTTTTACTTGAAATAAATGTGTATCGCTTTTAAATATAATATTTTAACAACACTCACCTTCGCCACCCCGATCTCTCTCTCTCTCTCTCTCTCTCTCTCTTTCTGCCTAGCCATATTTGATAAGATTCCGTGAGAGCCGCCTTAGACACACGTTTCAGTGTAGAAACGTACTTACGAAAGCTCTAGACAAGCCGATGTCATTTAGTAATGAATATAGGGATTTAGCTGGTATACTCCTCGCTCACACCTCAACAGCGTACAAACCAACGATGTAGCCAATTTTTGTTATTTGGTTTGTTAATTCAAAGTACTTATTGATTTTTATAGCGTGGTCTTTGGGGATGTTCGTTTCCCATGGTGCAGTCAGTTCGATTAGTACACATTTAAGTATCCTAGAGTAAATAAATAATATATCCGGTCTATATGGAGAAACCGCTACGCCATTTGGTTATTTTGTTGTGCTTGTCATACGAGTCCATCAGAAGGGTACAGTCCGGATCCGAACCTGGAATCGACTACGGTTTGTGAGTCGATTTCGTTGTTTGGTGAAATTAACGAAGCTTCTGTTAGTTGTGAGTTCCCTTTGTGCTCTCTTAACCGCTAGACTAACTGTATGATACATAAACTCACATTTGATTATTAAACTTCACAGCCGCGTGGTGACGGCAGAGTAGAATACAATTGTCACCACCCCAAATCTTTCCCGTGGGTGTCGTACAAGGCGACTAAGGATAAATCTGAATATGATTAGGAATAGGCAGCAGCGTTCCTCTTATACCACCTCGGCTAGCAATGTACTGCGACTTTTGTGCCCGATAAATGGCAATAGACTCGCCACCTATTACATGGGACTTGACATATTTGGCGAAACATGGGTGCTAGTCCACCTCTGCCTACCCCTTCGGGGATATAGGCGTGATTTACGTATGTATGTATGTATGTACAATATTAAAACTATAACACAATTAATAATAGTAACATATAAACATTTACCAAATCTGTTAAAATGCAGTAGTAATATTTTGAGAACCCCAGCTATTTTAAAAAGATTCGCACTTCACTTGTTTTTAAATGTGTCGTAGTTACCTTCATGGGTACAGTGCATTGCGTTCTCAACGATGTTTGTAGTAATATTGACGCCATACTGGTCAAAGCAGTGCATTTTGTTGAGAAATTATAAAGAGAACACTCGAATGTAAGATTTAAGAATTAACATCGGTCAACGCCTTCTTTAACACGAGTGCTTAAACTTCTTAATTATATTGGGCAAGATGATAGCTGTCGGTGTTAGAGATATTTTTCTAATTTGCAGATCTGAAGAAGTTATGGCGCGAATTTTCATTTCATAAGTCTTATAGGCTTTTTCAAGTCTTATGGTTTAAAGTCTTTGTCATAAAAAGCAGTTTTAAGAGTTAGACAAATCTAGTGGGATTGACTTAAAAATATATCTAGAAGTTCTTCGTGACAATTGACATAAAACCATCGCTTGAATTGCTAACTATTAATTAACAATAATACCTCACAGGTTTGAAAATGGAGTTTCGTCAAAATTTTCGACTATTATTTATTAGCACCAGTTTTTAAAATAGCCATTATATTTATTCAAAACTAAACCATTATGCGACTAAACTACAATTTGTTTTGCTAGAAACTCATTTCGAAAATTCGTTTTCTCATCATTCATTCTGGCAATTTTTCGTATTATAAATGCGAGAAGGGCGAGGGCTGTTTTGGGGTGGTGCTCCCTCATTGGTTGGACTGCGTAGGGTCGCCGTGCGTCGCTATCGGCGCACGCACGGCGCGCGCAACCAATCAATTCGCTCATTTTTTAAATAAAGAACGTGGAATTAATAAAAAACCCGAACGCTCTCAATGTTACGACGAGTACACATAAGCTTACCCTTATGTAAAACTTGGTACCGTGCGTAGCGAGTAAACGATCGAGAAAAAAATACTGTCACTTTTTTTTTATATCTGGTGTTTTTGGTCTTTTTCTGGTGTTTATCACTTGAATAGTGTTTTTGTAACAATATGACTTACGTTATTTGTTGCTTTTATAATATATTGTTTTGTATTCATCCAATTTATTTAATTCTCTAGTTAGTAACCACTTATTGAGGAAGATTTCAACTATAAAGTTGCAAGATCGACTGGACGAATCGATAATAACAATAGCTTTTTCTGATTTCAATTGACAAACATATCAAAATATATCATATGTACGACCGTGGTTAATCAATTGCCATCTTGCAAATTACTATTAAAAATAGAGGCTTGTGGTGAAAGGGTGAACATTTAGAGGAATAAGTATTTATTGATAAGTATTTATGGATGTCAAATCATAAAAATATATTTATATAATAAAAGCCGTGTGGTGACGGCAGAGTAGAATACAACTGTCACCACCCCAAATCTCTCCCGCGGGTGTCGTACAAGGCGACTAAGGATAAATCAGTGATGAGGAATGGGCAGCAGCGTTCCTCTTATACCACCTAGCAATGTACTGCGACTTTTGTGCCCGATAAATGGCAATACGCTCGCCACCTATACGCTCGCCAACGCCATTACATGGGACCTAGCATAATTGGCGAAGCGTGGATGCTAGTTCACCTCTGCCTACCTCTTCGGGGATATAGGCGTGATTTATGTATGTATGTATGTATAATAAATTTAAAAATTTATGTAAATTAAAAAATGACAAGACGGGCGTCATTTATAAAATATATATATTTAGAGAAGATGGTCGTCATACACATACTTTCTGTATGACATAATGAAAGGAAGTAGTGGCAAGGGAGTTATGTCAGGACAAAGCAAAGTTCGGTATGTAGTCTTTGCCCCTCTCTTCTCTTGTGGGGGTCCAAGCTTCCTCAATATTAACTACTAATGTACTATGCACCTTTTTTCCTTTTTTATTTACTATTCATCTTCCTTGACTAAGAAACCATCCACGATTGAATCAAACGATGGTGTTAGTTTAAAGTTAGCCTACCGCGTAACTCGATTGCTGAAGCAAAAGCTATAGTTTATGAAGTCATGCTGTCATTTCGCACCAAATTTACCTAAACTATGAGCAATAGCTTTAAACAAATGATCACCAAATGATTTTGTATGAATTTGGAATAAAATCCGTACCGCCTAAAAATTCTAGATGGTTGCTAGCTAAAATTATAGCCGTAAGAAATGCATTGCTTTTAAGCTATCACCAGCAATCGAGTTAGGCGGTAGCCCCCCAGGTAATTATACTGTAGTATATAGTGCCAATGACTAAATAAAAATATATTTTTTTTAAATTAGTCAACTCATCCTGCGGAATCTAAGATCCCGGGCTACCACCGGAGTCATCCCAAGGCATTTGCACAATAGTCTTAAACGACATGCAGTAGAAAATAACATATACCTAAAACTACAAATAGTCGCAAATACCTAAAACTACAGAAAGTCGCATAAATACCTAAAACTACTGAACACTTGCAGCATTGTTCGAAAATTCATGAAAATAAAAGAATACGAGATATGAAGGGATCCTCGGGCGATGCCGAGTAAAATTACCCTCACCAACTATCCATATGAGGTTCCGTTGGTGGCAGCCATTAAAACATAGCTAATTGCTCATGATCAATCCATATAATATAATTTTTACCGAACAACGAGAATAGCAAAACAATTGATTTTAAGCATAGCCGGATTCATCCAGAATTGCACTCTAATTTTTTACCCAAATTAATAATTTTACCATAGTTATAATAGATACGTTAGTAATATTGGTCAGTGTAGACCAATAAGCACTTTGGGCACCCGAATGGTGGAGGCAAACCACCAAGAACTAGAGGGTTGTTGTCAGGTAGGCGGCCGGCTGTAAAACATAAGCCAATGTTGTCACCCCAATCACTCTCTCCGTTCATCGATCTCTCGACATGGTCCGCTCGATGTCTTTTTTATACATTCATTCATCACTAGAGCCTTTTCGATGTGATGGATGATATCTTCTTCTCCCTGCCCTGTTCCCAGTCTATTTGGGGTCGGCGCAGTATGTTTCCTCTTCCATTCATATCGGTCAGACGTCATCAAGACATCCAATACCTTTTGATTCATATCATCCATCACACCGTAAAGGTGCTAGTGATGAATGAATGTATAGAAAAGAGACGAAACGGACCATGTCGAGAGATCAATGAACGGAGACAGTGATTGGAATGACAAGATTCCAATCCATACTGCTCAAAGTTTTGGCTTAGGTTTTACAGCCAACTGACACCAACCCTCTTTGGGTATGCTGTTGTTGGTGGTTTTCCCACCACCATTCGGGTGCCCCAAGGCGCTAATTGGTCTACACCAGGCAATCTCCTTTAGTCGACTTTTACGACACCCATGGATGAGTCGGGGCTGGCCTATTCTACGTTATTTTTTTCGATACCAGGTCAGCATAGAAGACTGATGGATGATATGAATGAATCAAGACGGAGTGGATGGTTTGATGACGTCAGACCGATATGAATGCGAGAGGAAGCATACTGCGCCGACCCTAGATAGACTGGGAATAGGGCAGGCAGAAGAATAAGGTTGAAATAACGATCATAGGTTAACAAAAAAATCAATATAGGTTTCTTTTGAGACTATTATGTACCGTAAAACGGGGTGAATAGATAATTCCATGGAATAGACACAATTTGGAACTTTACTCGTTTTTTATTTAGTTGTTATGAACACAACCATACTGTTTGATGAATTTATATCATGCCTCGAAGTAGGATCTGTAAATCCACGTAATGAAAAACCAGGTTCTTTCTATAATGAATTCATTATTCGTAAAAAATATCGGTGCTTTCTATTCACCCGGGCTTTGGGGACAATAGAAACGGGGTGAATAGAAAATAATACTAGGGCAATCAGTGACACCTACGTAGGTGCATAATTATATATTTTTAAACTATGTAGGTAGGTATGGTCAATTACCAATACAGTAAGATTCGAATTATAATGAAGTTGTATAGCTGTATATTATTGCTCGTGAGTGGAGCAATTAGATTCGAATGAAACAATAAATTATTTTAATAAAATTTTAATTTTGTAGAAAATAAACTGCAATATTTTCGCTACGAGTATTTATAAAATTAAGTTCAAGAAAAACAAGAAAATAATGAGCAATTTAAGCCCGCGGCCTTATTCTATCTAAAAAGTCTTCTTGTCCTAATTTTTGTTCAGTATATTTTTTATACCTTTTCCCTCGAGGATCGGGCTTATATATCCGAGGCATGTTATTTTTTCCTGCAGAACAAAAACATTTTTACATAATATGGCTAAGTAGTTAAATAAAAAGACAGTGGTAGCCCTAAGCATTGTATTTCTATTTACCCATTTTTGGGTTCTATTGTACCCCTTTTGGCTTCTATTCGCCCCTTATCGCTTTTCTATTCACCCCATATTACGTATCTATTAGCCCCTTTGGCGTATTTATTTACCCCAGATATGAATTATAATTACGTCGGTTAATAATTTAGAATATATTTTTGATGTTTAAATATTAATTATATGTACCTACCTTTGCATAAAAATCAATTTAAAAGAACCACTGAAACGTTCTACCAGCTAAAATCAGCACAAAATAACTTTGTTCACTATTTTTAACTTAAGTTTGTACAAGGCACCACACGCAACTAGAGTGCGTGCCAGATAAGTCCGCGCGTGGTCAAAATTGGAACTAATATTTCGTCTCCTATTTTGTTTGTCTAGGAGTGTCAATGTTAGCGAGCAGCGCCACCCCTCGCGCGCGGACTTATCTGGCCCTCACTGTAGGTAAAATGTAGACCTATGATTTGTTATTAATACAACATAAACATTTCTGGAATTTCTTACGGACTTTAGGCGTGGGCAAGTCCTCAGTAGTATGTCATGCTACGGAGGATCTCAATGCTCTAAATTACCATTTCTCTTTTTCTCCAAGTACTCTAGATAATACTTCAAAATCTACTTCTATTTCACAGCTTTCAAATTTTGTCCCACCAGATAGTCCTT
This sequence comes from Cataclysta lemnata, assembly GCA_963931975.1. Classification (NCBI taxonomy): domain Eukaryota; kingdom Metazoa; phylum Arthropoda; class Insecta; order Lepidoptera; family Crambidae; genus Cataclysta; species Cataclysta lemnata. Next base: position 8,726,019 of record OZ008343.1, read on the forward strand.
CTCTGTTTTTTACTACGGTTTCAGATGATGCCGTCAAGAAGAGTATCCTATCCATTTCCTCCAAGGCAGTTGGTAGTGACGGTCTTAGCCTTGATATGGTCTTGCTTGTGTTGGAAGAAACTGTGCCAATTATCACTCACATTGTCAATTTTTCTTTAATGCATAATGTCTTTCTTTCATCTTGGAAGAGGGCTTTTGTCATACCACTGCCTAAAACTACCAATCCCTCTTCCATCTCGGATTACCGTCCAATTTCCATACTCCCTGTTCTCTCTAAAGTCCCAGAGTCCATTGTCCATAAACAATTGCATTCCTTTTTCCTCAACAACAATATTTTATCTCCCTACCAATCCGGCTTCCGACCATCCCATAGCACTACTACTGCACTATTGAACGTGACCGAGGACATTCGCTGGGCTATGGATAATACCAAGCTCACAGCGATTGTCTTATTGGATTTCAGTAATGCCTTTAATAGTGTTGATTATGACCTACTCCTTAGTATTCTTCGTACGGTAAACATCTCTCTTCCCGCTATAGAGTGGTTTCGGTCTTACCTGTTTGGTCGCCAGCAGTGCGTAAAACTGGATGACATACATTCAAACTGGTTATCTCTATCTGCTGGTGTGCCTCAAGGTAGTATTCTCTCACCACTACTTTTTTCCATCTTTATTAATAAAATTTCATCTTCTTTTGTATCTTCCTTTCATCTCTACGCCGATGACCTTCAGATCTACCGACATTTTAGTATTACTGAAGTCAAAGAGGCTATAAATTTACTTAACAAGGACTTATTTTGTATTGAGACTTGGGCAAAATCGTATGGTCTTACTGTTAACCCGGCGAAGTCTCAAGCTATGATTGTAGGTAGCTCTAGACTAAGAGGTAGGTTGGACTGGAGCCTGGTCCCTACAATCACTTATAGTGGAGCAACAATAGCATACACTGATAAAGCTAAGAATCTTGGACTAATCATGGATTGTCATATGTCGTGGTCTCCACAAGTCAATGAGGTAAGTCGACGTATGCACTATTCATTCCATTCCCTTAAGCGACTTCAATATTTTCTCCCATTTAAAACAAAAATTATGCTTGCGCAAGCTATCCTTCTCCCTATTCTCGATTACGCTGACGTTTGTTACTTAGATCTTACTCAGGAGTTACTCAATAAACTGGAACGCCTTCAGAATCTTGCTATTCGTTTTATTTTCGGACTGCGGAAATATGATCACGTCTCTCACTTTCGTACGTAGTTGGAATGGCTTCCAATCAGAGAACGATGTAATATGCACATCCTATCCACTTTACATAAAATCCTAAAAGACCCAAACTCCCCCTCCTATCTCCGATCCCGCTTTCAACCCCTACCCGAACGGTCCCGACCGCAACGGTCATGTGTAACAAAATCATTCCAGACACCCAACTGTAATACACATTTCTTTTCCCACTCCTTTTCGACTCGTGCTACTCGGTTGTGGAACCAGCTCCCCACTGCTATCCAGGAGAGTCCTTCAGCTTATACTTTTAAGTGTAAACTGAAAAAGCACTTTCAAATGCGTTCATCGTAATATATTATTATATCACATTCATATTCATTGTTAACCTGACCTCTTTTCGAATGACTAATCTTAGTATTATTTATCATTTATTTATTTAATATGTAGTATTTAGTATGTGTATGGTATTTAAATGATATGTATATTATTATTATTTGTTTATTTATTATATTATGTTATAAATTAATATAGTGTATGTAGGTACCTTTATTTTATGTTTTTATTTTTATTTTATTTTTTTTTACTAATATATATATTTTTTTCTTTATTTGATTTTTTATGCACTTTAGTGTCTCCCACACACGGTTTAATATCTAACCACGTTTTTGGGTTGGCTGGTAGAGATCTCTTTTAGATATAAGTTCGCCCTTGCAAACTGTATCACTGTATAATTGTTATTTTTTGTGTTATTATGTGCAATAAAGAGTTAATTTTTTATTACCTATTAAAAAAAAGTTTTAACGTTCCTGGAAACTGGTCCTTTTGGAACTTTCTTCAATACATTTTCGTTTACTTTTCTTAATTTTGAATGAATGATAAAATGAGTCTTCTATGCTGGCCTGGGAGCGAACAAATAACATAGAATAGCCCAACTCATCCCATGGGTGTCGTAAAAGTTGACTAAGGGAGATTGCCCGGTGCAGACCAATAAGCACCTTGGGGCACCCGAATGGTGTAGGGCAAACCACCAACAACAGCATACCCAAAGAGGGTTGGTGTCAGGCAGGCTGCCGGCTGTAAAACCTAAGCCAAAACCTTGAACAGTATGGATTGGAATGTTGTCATTCTAATCACTCGCTCCGTTCATAGGTCTCTCGACATGGTCCGTTCTGACTCTTTTCTATACATGCATTCATCACTAGTACATTTACGGTGGGATGGATGATATGAATCAAAAGGGAGTGAATAATTTGATGACGTCTGACATATGAATGGAAGAGGAAACACTGCGCCGACCTCAGATAGACTGGGAACAGGGCAGGAAGAAGAAGAAGAAGATAAAATGAATGAATGAAATAAATGCATGAAATAAATGAATTCATTTAATGGATGAAATTAATCTTACATAAAAATATGGGTGAAACACATTTTAACGCATCTAGGGAGTGCTTGGCGCGAGTCAAATGGTAAGAGAGTTCATGACGGTGACCGAAGAGGTGGTGAAAACCACTATAAAATTCTCAACGTCAAACACGGCACAACACTTTTATTTCAATGATTCTTCATAATTGAACATCAACACGGATCCTTATGCATCAAAATAACACCACTTTTACTACACAAAGTGCACTCTTAAACAATTTTTGGATAATTTCATCAGTGTTGCTTCTTAAGGAAAAAAAATGTTGTAGTTTAAAAAAAATACATAATTCAGCATTTTTTTCCTTAAAAATTATTTAGGATTCTGCTAAGAAAAACTTTTTGGTTTTGCATTATATTCGAACACGCTATTTCTATTCACCCCGTTTTACGGTAGCTGTGTATTATTCATTTGTTTCTTTTATAAAATGCTAAAGCTTTATCCACGTTACTGTTAACAGCGCCATCTATCGGTAGATAATCCATTTAAATGAAACGTGCAGCATGCTGCATGTTGTACTTTACTGCCTAAAAAGCTCACAATCCATGCAAGATAATACCTCTCATGTTCAATAGATGGCTGCCCTAAATATATGACTAAACGTTAACTTGTTTTTTCATTACTATCTTGTTTTTATTATTATCTAATAGTAGGTACCTACCTTTATTAGATATCTACTTGTCATAAGTCCTACCTAAGTCAGATAATAATTATGTAAGTATCTATTTTAAAAATATTACGGATGATTATTATTATATTCATATATAGTACAATTACATAAAGTAATAAATCATAAAAAAATATACCTGTAAATGTTAAATCTTGCTAACCAGTCAAAAGGTTTTTTTCGGATAGCGCTTATCCAAAAAAAAAAAATTTGGAACAAAATTTGTATGAATTTAACTATTAATTACTATTAAGTAATTTATTGGGAATATATTATTCAAATATCCACATTATTATGACTCCCTTCTAATTATTATGACAATTTGAAAAGAACGCTATGCTCGATTGAAAATCTATGTTACAAGTGCTATCAATTTTCAGTTGGAGTATCTGTATGTAGTATCTCTTTGTACACACATAATAATAAAATATTCAATCCCTACACCAGTAATTTCCACTATTTATTCAACATAGTATGTTACAATATATTTACGATCTTTCTACTAAAACTATTGTGTAATCACTTTTCCATCATCCAATAGAACCATCTCTTTTAGAACTGACACTCTAGCGAACGCACTTACAGTGTTATACCCGTTGATGCAGTCGAGCGATTCACATTTTTAGCCAATGTTCTGTGAGAAAATAAGTGTAGGTATATTATTATTGCTGTACCTATAAGCTTAAAATGCAATTTAGTTCTTTGTCAGAAAAGACTTGCATATTTGTATGCACTGTGTTTACTTTATAAAACGAGTCTTAAATATGCAAACTTAACTACAATACCTACAGCTTTGAAAAACCTAATTCACAACATCACAGTTAGCAAATTATTACGAAGCAGAGCTCGCATTAGGTAAATTATTGGCAGCGAGACGTTGAAGGAAATTACCCGAGAAGGCAATCACGCGAGTAACGGCCTGTGATTTACCAAGATTATCCCGCAGGCTTAGGGCAAGGGCCTAACGGTACCGCGTGTTTCGATTTCGTAGAGCATTTCTCCTTGCGGTCCCGTTACCCGTCCGAAAGTACTTTTGTTGGCTCGCACTCGCTCGCTCGCTCGATCGCCCGCCTTTTGAGAGCGGTTATTGTACTTATTCAAAACAAAGGTCTCTTCTCCTCGAACAATGTTAATGTTTTGCATTTATTGTTGCTGGGCTTCGGTTGTGCAATTGAGGTGGAGGAAATGTCGAAAAACGCTATGTGGCAGTCGGATAAGTGGATTGAGCTTCGTATCGAGTTGTGTAAGCGAGTGGCCTTGCGGTAGGGTCGATGACTGCGGCCGCCCGATCATGTTTACTCTATCGGCGGACGAGCGTAACCAACGAAAGTTTTAACACGAAAATTTTGTGTTCACTACAAAATTAAGGCTCGCTTTTCAACGTTCATTTCGTTTTCGTGATAGAAAAAGGTACTTTAAAATTCTGGTCGTCTTTTCTAAATGATTCTGTTCAATAAATGTATTCGTAATAAATATATATTTATGGTATATTTTAGATTTATTTAATTTATAAATGGACGTATATAAGCAATAATGTCTCAAGCCATATGAATATCAATTTGAGAAAATGGCGCTCATAGATTCTAAACATGATGTGATATGCTATTTTATTAAAAATTGTTTTTATGTTTTTGTTAAAGAAACTGTTTCAAGTCAGTTAGAACACTTTTGAAAATTGTAAAATAAATGAGCCTTTATCAACCTATGTCGAAATCTCGGAATATGGGCTTTTGTGGGTTGACACATTATTGCTTATCACTGTCCAAATATAGATTTGGTAAAAAAAAAACTTTTTTGTCACATTATTTGTAATATACTTTATAAATCGCCAAATTAATATCATAACAAGAGTTATTATTATTTCTACGCTTGAAGACGTACATAATTTTGCAATAATAATGAATAATGCTGTCTGAAAAAAATACTTGATCTAGATAAGAGAAGTAGCTGCAAAAAGAAGGCATCCCAATTCCCATGTTATTTTTCCATTGAACAATCGAAGCAAAGAGTGAGCTTCTCTATTTTATCTATGGCGGGCTTTTCTGTCGCTAGTTGTCGTTAGTTCAACGAGCTCCCGCAAGAGCGGCGCTGTCGAGCGCTCTCGGTGACGTAATCGCGTTCGATACTCCCGAAGGCTGTAAGGTCGACGAACTCTAGACGCGGAACTACGACGCTCAATTAAACATAGCGCATTTACATTATATTATTATCATTTATGTATTATGCGAGCCGTGGTAAACAAAACAATTACAATGCACCGTTTGCGGGTTAGGAATAGCAATCTAGATTGTCTCTAAGCTATTGATATTACCTAATGTCTAAAATCTTAACAAGACTTTGACAGAGTTTACTTATTTTTTACACCTGCATAATTAAGATCGTGTATAAATAAAACAAGCAACAACAACCTAGCAAAGTTGTGAGCAACAAATATTTAATAAGACATTGAGAGACTATATTTATATTCGGAAATTTAGGCAAATAAATACCTGTATATTTGATTAATGAATTATTGATGTATTTCAGTAAAAGTATTCAATTCATAATAAGCACTAAAAGGCTTTTAAAATTCATGACACTACCTTGATAATATTGCACACATGAAAATGTAAATTATATCAAATGAAACTGGTACAATTTTATATAATATTTCATAATACTAGTGCACAAAATATATTAAGAAGCTTCACTACAAAATCACTTAGGTGTAAACTAGTTATCGATATATAATTTTCCTATCTGTGCTATTGCATGGAGAAAGTCCATACTGCAACTAGAAAATTCAAGCAAAAGTGTGTTAGAAAAAGTAGGAAGAGAGTGATACGGTGTGCAACTATCGCGCCTAGGCTTAGTTCAATTCTTGGAATACAAGGTAGAACATTTACTACAGAACACTGAAGACATTGTTACAAAGCCTTATGTTGCCCTTACTTTACCCTTATGTTGAAGATATTCTGTATTGTTCCCTGTGGAACATTATAGAATATCTTCAATATAAAGGTAAAGTGTAGTAGTCATGGTTTTAAATAGATGCTAACTCTGTCTTTCATTCAGCAAATAAAAGTGACAGCATCAGTTTTAAAACATGACTAACTTTAGTAAAGTTTTATGAGGGGGCAAGAGTTTCGACAAAACCAAATTATATACGTAATATAATATTACGTACATTTTAGAAGTTGGAAGTCTATAGTGACTACTACCTACAACATTGTAATTCATACTATTCAAGGTTTTGGCTTAGGTTTTACAGCAGACCGCCTTTCAGACACTTACCCTTTTTGGGTATATTGTCTACCAATGTGCTTATTGGTCCACACCGGGTAATCTCCGTTAATCTACTTTTACGACACCCGTGGGGTGATTCGGAACTGGCATTGTCTATGTTATTTTTTCGCCTCTGGGCCAGCGTGGAATTAAAATTTAATTAAACATTAATTGAAATTCGGCAGTTGCCTGATACCTGATACGCTGTATCTACCTACAGTAATGCAAAACTTCTGGAGGATGAGTATTATTCTATAAAGTACGAGAAACTTCGGTTGGCATTTAATAAAAAAAGTATTAAAGATCTACTAAAAATCAAGAAATCTACTAAGCTACCTGATTATATAAGTGAAATACTTTAAATTAGTCTATTTCTACTCCATACTTATAAATCATAAAACTTAAACATAATCTATCCGCTCCCAAGGTTTAGAGCATATGTCTTTCAGTGTTAAAAGACTTGACATTATAAAGCATTTATAGAGCTTGTTCGAGTCTTTAGATGAGGGCTGAGCAGAATGCCTATAATTGTGACCACGTCTTATCACCTACGCAAATGTTAAACAAGGCGACTAAAGGTAAACAGTGATGAGTGCTGGGCCGCAGCAAAATACAATAAAGCTTCTCTTAATCACAATGAATAGTTGATATAACAGGTACCGGTAGCTACGAAACATTATCAAAAATCTTCTATGAATTTGTTTTAACTGTTTATCTCAAATTAACAGCAAGTGGAACGATGCTTATAAAAGAGGGTTATTGAAAAATAATGTTACCATCACAAAATAACGACGAAGTTGATAAGATCTTTATGCTAACCTAGTTGCCAAATAAAACAGCACTTAAGATATAATCGATAAGCTTTTGAACGTAATTATAAAAAATTATTATCAGCAAATAGCTATATTACAGTTCATTCTATGTTTAAAAAGGGACAATGGATGAATTTTAATTTTTAATTTGATTTTTATATCAATTTTTCTAACATTTATATAATATAAATGTTAGAAAAATTATTTCAAAGAAAAAATTAACACTAAATCCTGAACTTTTTGGTTGGCCGAGTGGTATAGGATTGCGAAGAACGGAGGTTCGTTTCCCTAACTAGGAGATAATTTTCCGAAAAAAATATGTCTTCTGTTTCTTTGTAAGAACTTAAATTTTATAATTTTTTTATAGTTTATGACATAAAACTTATTATATTATCAACTGCCGTGTGGTGACGGCAAAGCAGAATACAATTGTCACCACCCCATCTCTCTCCCGTGGGTGTCGTATAAGGCGACTCAAGGTAAAGATAGCAATGAGTAATGGACAGCAGCGTTCCTCTTATCATCAACATCACCAGCCCTTTATTGTCCCCACTGCTGGGGCACGGGCATTTCCTATAGACGGAAGAACATAGGGAGATTGGCCATAACCCACCACGGCTGGCCCAGTGCGGGTTGGTGGGTATTAACGACTGCAGATGCAGCAGGGACCAACGGCTTAACATGTCTTCCGAAGCACGGAGGAACTCGAAGTAACAAATTTTTGGTCACCCATCGAATGACCAGCCTTAGCGACATTGCTTAGTTGGCAAAAATGGCAAAATGAAGTAAAAAAGTGCCCTAAGAAATTGCCAGAAAAATCCAACCGCAACTCTATAAGATGTGTTGCGTCGAAATTTCGACGAAGCGTTCCTTTCACACGTCGTTTCTCGTAGTAAGTCCAGTGAAAAGTAAATAAAATGCAACCAGTCCAAGTGAGCGAAAGGCCGCGAGTTGCACAAGGGTTACAAAACTGTGGCAATGAACCCGCCTGAACCTGAACCTTGCGAACCGCTAGTTGCCCATGGCGGCAGGCGTTCTCAACCCGAAGTGCATCCGACAGCAATGCCGTCGCTTGTGGTGTTCGCAGATTTTTATTTACATTTATTTTTTTACTACATTTATCGGATTTCAATAAACAAATGTGTCAGTTAGCTTTAAACGCTGCGACCAAAGCTGTCATAGCTTCTTATTTAATTTTTTTTTTTTTTTACTTTTTATAAAAAATTCTTAATAATTTTTCAAACTTCATACAATGTATTGTGTGTCACGAATACAATTTTCTCGCTTTTTACTGAGGAGTATAGCATTGTTATTATTTAACACCATGATTCGACACACGACCTCCAGCAGCCATGGTCACTACAAAACTTATAGTATTTGTGTTTTAGTCGGTAATTATAGTAATTTATTTACAGGAAAAAAATGCATTTATATAATTCGTGGCAACAAAGTTAATTGAAATAAGAGAAAATCAAAGGCAGTAAAGATTTTTTTTTTAATTTACCAACATTTGTACCGTCGCTCCAATCCAGCGAACACAATCCATGCAATGTTAATATACAATAACCTTAGGTCGTTTCTTTCTTCTGTTGCTTATCGATAAAGATAGACTACTCGAAGTAGTAATAAAGAGAGACTAGTCCTATTGATATAGAATCGTTTATTTTCACTCGGAGCTGTAGCGAAAGCATCGCATCACTGCGACTATGACTTTTTAAAAAATGTTCACATCCTCTGCATATCGAGTAGCAACAACACCACTCGGAAATATAACCTGCAGACTGCAGCGGCGCGGCGCGGCGCAATGCGGAAACTCGACTTTTTGTCCCGGGGAGCCACGCGAGCGTTGCACGAGCCAATGATTGGGAGACAAAAACCGCAATTAGATACATCTCGTTCCATCAATCACTCGCATTATGTAATGACTGAGAGACTTAATATCGTAACTAGATTTTTTAAAGAAAGCTATTGAATCTAATTACTAGCTGCATGACTATTACAGAAGGGCCAGGTCAAGAGTACCCGAAACCGACGGGCATGCATGAAGACATTAATGAGATGGGATGAAGCGAAAGAAGTATGCAAGGATCGTAGCAAGTGGAAAGAAGTGATCTCTGCCTACCCCCATGGGGGAAAAGCGTGACACAAATTACATACATATGTCACGTCTTTCTCCCATGATAAAATCGTTGTAAAAAGAAAATAATTAGGTATAAATTCAAATCAATGACATCATAAGTATAGTATTGACCCTCGATAAGCTCGTGTCTCGAAGCGCTCGTCCTGCGAGTGAGAAATGTTCGCTATGGCCGATTATTGGGTGGCTGACTATCACCACCATCGCCACTTTAATGGACACAGGCATTCCCTATGTATGGAAGAACAAATCGAGAATGGGCCATAACCCACCACGCTTACCCAGCGCGTATTGGTGGGTATTAGCGACTGGAGATGCTGCCGGGGCTAACGGCTTCACGTGCCTTCCTAAGCATGGAGAAACTCGAGATAATATATTTTTGTTCACCCATTAAGGTAAGCTCCACATAACCAAAAAAGGCAAAATTTCGAAAAGCTCCGTGCATCGGAAGGCATATTAAACCATTGGTCTCCATTGAATTTTGGTGGTTAATAACACCCACCAAAATTCAATGGGCCAGCTTGGTGATTTATGGCCTATTATTTCTCCATCTTCCTTTTTCCATTTCTAAGGAAACCTTGTGTCTTGAAGCATTGAGAGGGTTGGCGACGATGATTACGATGAACCATGTACAGTACAGTAGGTAAGATAGGTAGAAAGAAAATTACTAGTTCACCTACATTGTTATTTGATAGTAAGTAGAATAATATTTGTATGAATTGCTATAGATCCTTTAAATTAGCAGTCTGTATGCAGCTTAAACGCATATTTCGCTTTCTTTTAGAGAACTTATATTAATTAGTAAATAAGTACTTACTGATAACAATGGTGTGGTCTGATAACAACTCAGTTGTGTTACAATAATATTGCCTTTGGACACAGTTCGTGTAACTAAAACTAATTAATAACAAATGCATAGACGTAACAATAAAAAATTACTAAAATGTTCTGTTTTATTAAAGGAACCGTATCAAAAAGTATTACTATTGCAACACAATGATTGTTATTATTGTTAAGTTAACATTAGCAATCCCCTGGCAGAGGCAAATGGCACAATTAAGTTTAATTAATTAATTAAGTGTGCGTGCAATATTTATTAAACTTAAATTGCTTACCTTTCGAAACATATAATTTTCATTATTGTAAAATAAGGAGCTTTCTTGAGTGCCAGAACCCGACGCGGTATTAACGATAAATTCTAAAAATAAAAACATAATACCCAATTCCGTACATGAGTTGCTGTTCTCAATTTTACGAGCGGCCATTTGTATTGTGTGCAAATTCAAAGACAGGAAGCATCTCGCATCGAAAATTTCGGCAGTCGCTCCGTAATAAAATACCAATATAAAGAAATTGTTAAGCGCCTAAAAGGAACACGTAGTTAACTTCAAGGAAAAAAGCATATTATATTATTCCATTACAGGTATTGATAAGTATGTAACATGAATTGCTGATTAGTCTTATCGTAATTATGTACACAGCACCTCTTTAAGGCTCGACATAACTGTCGTGATATGAAGTTTTTTATTTATTTTGAGATTGAGTTCTAGTAAATTTTAATTTATTGTGGTATCGTAAGGTACACAGTATTAGGAACGAAATATTAACATGCTTTAAATAAAGCCTTTATTGAATATCGCTTAAAAGTTTAAATGACCTTTATTATAAAATCAACACGACTTATTTAAATAACCACTATAAGTAATAGAATAATATTCGGTCTTCTAGGGAGCGAACAAATAACGTCGAATGGGCCAGCCCCGACTCATCCCATGGGTGTCGTAAAAGTCGACTAAGGGAGATTGCCCGGTGTAGACCAATAAGCACCTTGGGGCACCCGAATGGTGGAGGACAAACCACCAACAACAGCAAACCCAAAGAGGGTTAGTGTCAGGTAGGCGGCCGGCTGTAAAACCTAAGCCAAAACTTTGAGCAGTATGAATTGGAATGTTGTCATTCCAATCACTCTCTCCCTTCATCGGTCTCTCGATATGATCCGTTCCGTCTCTTTTCTATATATTCATTCATCAGTAGCACCTTTACGGTGTGGTGAATGATATGAATCAAAAGGGAGTGGATAGCTTGATGACGTCTGACCGATATGAATGAAAGAGGAAACATACTGCGCCGACCCCAGATAGACTGGGAACAGGACAGGGAGAAGAAAGAAGTAATAGAATATTATTGTCGCCAGTTATATTTTATTTTATTTACCAAAAATCAAAAATTATAAAATATTGATAGAGCTTTCGTAGCACAAACGCTGAACATAGTAATATGTACACTTGACTCATACAAACGACATCAACGTGCGCTGATCGATACTCGTAGACAAGAGAATTCTAAGACTCGTTTTGTTAAATTAATTAGCAACGTAATAAAATATTTTGATATGATCATCATATTCCTATCATCTGGGGTCTGCGTAAGATGATTCATCTTCCATTAATATCATTGAGGCGCCATTATGCTGTGCACTCATTTTTGCATTGCTTAATGACGTTTGACAGATATGGTTCATAACATTCATCACACGTGTGATGAATGAATGTTTTAAAAAGTCACGGAATCATCATCTCAATCCATACTGCTAAAAGTTTTGGCCTAGGTTTCACAGACGGCTTCTTGTTGTTGGTTTGCTGTTCTTCACCATTCGCGTTCCCTAAGATGCGTAGCTAACAAGGTATGCATCAAAGAACCGGCCCTTAGTGCTATACATACACCGGGCTGTACACAGCCTAAGGGTGAGTCGGGGCTGGATTTTTTTATTTTGCTGCCGCTTGGTAGCATTGAAGGGACCTAACGAGATATATGAAATAAATGAAAACGTTATCTTGTTTCGAAGCGATTTTTTTTTTATTTCAACTGGAAAAAAATCAAGCGTACTTACCCGTTTTGTTACATCTCGTACACAATTGGCATTGTTTATAGTTTACATATGAACTTCATTCACAATCTCCGTTCCCATGCTGTGTTCCTTTGATCACATTACATGTAAAACTGTTCTTACCACTTTTATTGTTAAGGATACAGTTACAATTCATCACTTTCGCCTAGATACGAACATGACTTATTTAGTTTTATAATTTTACAATTCACTATAAAAAGGAAGCTGGAGATTGCGAAATAATATTTTTATAGCATTGTTAATTTGAGCAAAGTACAACATTTTTTTTTATTAAAATAACAATGAAGTAATTAGTCAAAAGGCATCAAATTCATCAATAAAAAATAGAAATTGCAATTATACTTTTACTTCGTTATATTATAAATATAAATTTACTTAGATAATTATGTTGCTTCTTTTTTTTCTTATAAATATTAAAAGTATACTGGTAACCTACTATTATATACTTAAAAACAGTACAGTTACAATTAAAAAAATCATTTCCAATAAATTTTGAAACCAAATAATTGTATAACGATGGCCACCTTGATTCTTAAATACATGGTGAAAAAATCATATAAATATATCTTACATGTGTGTAATTTTCTTTTAAACGATAAATTAATTCATAATGAATAATTCAATCACTCTTTTTCTTCAGTTAACTCGACGCTCCTTGAGAGGGTTATTTATTTATGTACAAGTTTAATGAATTCATATACCCGTCTAAGACGGTCTTAAATCTTTACACAAGACTAGAAAACATCGGGAAATATTGATATTTCCATACTATTAACAGCAGATAACGCTAAAGTCCTTATACACTAGCGTTATTTTTTGCTAGAATAGATATATTTGGTTTGCATTACTCATCTTACACTTACAACATGTCAAAACTAAGGACCAAGAACCAAGACATCATTTTGAAACTGACATTAAGACAAAGATTTTAGTGGTTAGAAAATTTGACATTAACTGCCGCACTCAGAGACGTCAACTTTAATGAGTACTTAATGTCAAAATTTTTCATTTAAATTTAGACCAAAGACCTGACAAGAATAGAGACTGGTTTTGAATTGTCATTTTTTGACATTCAGTACTCAATATCGTTAATTGACGTCTCTGAGTGCGGCAGTAAGAGCTAATTCAAATGAGCGACTTGATTGTAATTTTTTTGCGATTTTGAGTACATATTGGTGGTACGCACCATGCTTCCATGCTGGCCTAGCAACAACTAATTAAAGTAGTGCCCCCTTATAAATAGGACTTTAGCATGGTTGGCGAAATGTGGGTGCTAATTCACCTCTAGATATTATCCAATAGGGGGAGTAGATATCTTTAAGAATCTGGGAACATGGCAAAAAGATGATGATGATGACTGGTGGTACACGTGAAAGAGGAGTGTTTCGTTATGCAATGCTCGTTTATAAGCGGTTCCTGTAAAACGGCGTAGCAAACTTCCAGTGATTGAGTCAAATTACAATAGAATTTGCACGTGATTCGGCGTGTTAAAAAGGATCTAAGTCCCAATCCAGAAACACGCACGAAACTAACGCGTTTGGCGCGCTAATCCAAAGCTCGTTACTAAGGGACTTTAGTACAATGGTGTATCAATCAGCCAGCAATAGACTCAGAATCAGAAAACAATTCGCGCCAAAATCGCTCCTTATGACCAAGCTCAAAAAACTTGCACGGGCATCACCTACGCGCCGTAAACGCCCACGCTGAAACGCTAGTGTACAGGAAACTTAAAAAACAGGCCCGCACTCAGACAGCCAATGGAGGTGAAGCAATCACACCGTCGCGGTCACGTGTTATCGCTACAACGACCTTTTATAGCCAAATGTTCTGTTGACCCCAAGCAATGAACAAGAGTAGGAATTCTCCGCGAACGCTCTTTGCTGAACCAAATTATAACAACGCAATTTCGAAACAAGTTTCTGGTTATGTTATGCTGTCTAAGAACATTTTGTGGTAATTCGGCTTCGAATTTAACAACTCAAAATCCAACAGTTAAACTTTATTGGCTCATTAAACTTTTTATATCTAATATGTATTACTATTTCTGTTAGATACTCGTAAAGTTACTGCGGAATTTTAATGTCTTGCAATTTGTTCAATATACAACGTGTTCTTTTTTAAATATCCATTAGGTACTTTCAAGTTTTGTGGTGACCGACTATAGTAAAGAAAATAAATCGTTGGTGCTTATTTATTAGATATCTTCGAAAATACGTTTTTCATTTTCAAATCAAATTCTTAACAATCAAAAATGTCGCATTTAAAATGCGTTTAGATATGAAATTTCTTTAAAACTAAATTGAATGTTATATAGATAGTATGATTCATGTGAATAACATTTTGTTTGTGTATTTGAAAATCAAATATTTTGTTTAAACTTTTAATGAAGCATTGTGTTCTGTTTTTTATATTGTTGTTTTTCAATCAGAAGAAAAGTACCATAAAGTCGAATAAACAGAATATTTTTGTTACTTGTAGAACTGACTATTAATGGGTATATCTGTTAACGGAAATGTATGTAATCCGTCATTGTATTCAATTCCTAGGAAATGTATATAGTTTCAAAAATCGCCCGGAAATGTATGAAATAAATTATATTAGACACATTTCCTAGGAAATCTATACATTTCCAAAACAGCAACCGAAAATGTCAAACATTTACGGCCGCACTCAGAGACGTCAAATAACGTTAATGAGTATTTAACGTCAAAAAATGACAATTCAAAACTAGTCGCTATTCTTGCCAGGTCTATGGTCGAGATTTGAATGAAAGCTTTCTAGGAAATGTATACATTTCGCAGGATATGTATAAATTAAATTATTTTTAAAACAATATTTTATACTTTTCCTAAACAGCTTTGGCATTGTATACATTTCCTAGGAGTTGTATACAATTGTAGCCACCCGGCTACTAGTTCACCGCTGCCTACCCCATCGGGGATATAGGCGTGATTTATGTATACAATTCCAGGATATGATACTTTTCCGGTAACATATCCTTTAGAATACAGAAAGTACTAAAAAGAATATATATTGACAATCTTGATAATATATTTGATATATTATTTTGTGAACATTTAACCTTTTGAGAACTCATATAAAAAATCTTTGAATGATTTGTTGACGTTTTAACTTTTGTTACCTTCGTTGAAGTACAAAATAAACAACACCACATTTTCAATTCGCCGACAAGTGACGTCACGTGAGTCACTTTAAATACATAAAAGCGAGTCAACATTTTGACAAAATGGCATGTTTGCACGTTACTTGTTATATATTCTTTTGTGTCAAAACTTAAAGTCATCAGTTCACTGCTTAGTCATTTAACAACTGTCAAGCGCGGATGTAGGCCTTTGACGTGGGCTAATTGTTGCTGGGGCCATCGACTTCTTGACACTGTGGTGGCATCCGGGAACGACAATTTAATTTTAAGACGTCAATGAGATAATAAACGGATTCTGGCTCGCACTGCCATCATGAAAAACGCAAAAAATGAAAACTTTGTAAAGAACTGATCAACTTGATACGCAACTGAAGTAATTAGTTAAAGTAACAATGAAGTATAAATAACCATCAATTGGTTATTGCAAATCGGGTTGTTCAATTTTCTACCTACGACGTATTTTTCCTACGACATATTTTTTATCCAACGTGATATTTGTTTCCTCTTTGGTTTTACTAAAAAGAGTTAACCTCCAAGATATATTTTTGGTATTTTTGTATAATTTTGTTTTCGTCTTTTATTACACGATTAAATACACTCCAAAAACGTTTAGTAAGCAATAAATGCTTTGCTGTTTCCTGATTTCCATTAATTAGGTTTAGACATTAATTCGCTTTTTGCTGCTGCAACTACATATTTCCAAAAAAAAAAAAATAATAACAAACAAAATAAAATAAAAATTTTTACTTATTTGCTGCTTCGCTGCCAACAGAACGCCCAACACTCTCCAGCATCGCCTAGGCTTCAGTCACGTGGCACGCCAACACAGCTCGCGAACTCGCGCCAAAGGGAGGTCGACGACCCGACGCCATGCTGCTCGATAAAAGTAAAAACTTCTGCTCTCCGCGTTACGCTACATACAATTCAATATCTGCTATTTGTACAGGTGATTAATTTGTAATTTATGACAGTTTATACAGAAGTTAGTTTGCAGGCGAAATTAAATACTTGTGTGTGCAAAATGAGCCTCCACATTTTTAGCTGTACCTATTTGCTTTTGGCTAAAAATAGTATTAATTTAATACGGTACCTACCTATGTAAAGTTCTCGTTATAAATTGCCATTTTTATTAGTAGAAGTTTATATCGTTTAACTATAATTGTCTCGGTTCCGTATAAAATTAAACTACTACCTTTATTACAATAAAATTAACATCAAAGACTACAGAATAAAAAAAACCTTCTATTGATATTTTAAAGATTGCATAAAATTAAGCTATCAAGAAAGTTGTGTAATAATACAATTAAAATATATAATATTTATATACCTGATACCTATTTCTACTATGTATATAAAAGCTCTGAAATCAACTAGCAATTGCCGACACATAAAACTATACTATACCTAACAATAATCTGACGTATCCTGGGGTGCTTGTTTCTAACGTTTTATTGGGAACGATATAAAAAGTGATGTCATTCCGTATGTTTTTTATCTCATATTGGCTAAATAAAATGCAATAGGCATAAATTTTAATATCATATAGACGTTCTTGACCGTATCTGATCTAAAGTTCTAAAAAAGCCAGATTAGCATTTCACCGTAGAAAGAAAAATCATGTCATATTATAATCAAGCGTTCGTTATTATTGTAATAGCCAAAATCAAGTTTCCATCTCGACATAAGTTTCTGATAACCATTGCGAAGCGAGCGTAGATGAAAAGTGAATCAACCTGACGTTTGCGCGGCCACTCGCGAGCGTTGACCCCACAAATTTTCGTTTCGTTGGTTGCGTCGAGGTGTGCGTACCCCCCGCCCCCCTCGCCCACATGCCCCCCATTCCGCATTGGTAGATCACGACTAGACACACGGTCCCATTGTTCGACACCAACAACAAAAACCTATTTCCACCAGCACTTTAAGTGCAGCCATTTATTTTATTTAGCCCGTCAATATTTGATCACGGTTCATGAAAGAGCTGATCACAAGAGCGCAGTAGCACGGTGGTGCTAGCACGCTCGGCCTGCGGTAATAATGTTATCAGCATTATTGTGTTCCGACAATGTGTGATAAGATTTTTTCTGTGGTTGAGATTCCAGGTGAAGCTCGATTACATCTTCAGCCCTTATCGTCACTTACCATCAAGTGAGATGAAGGGCAAGAGCTACCCTGACTAGCATAAGAAAAAGAAGGAACGTTAAGCCGTGTTGTGTTATTCCCGTATTCCATGTATAGGGAAAGTCTGCTGGGCGGTAGTGAGAACATTGAATGGCTGACGATAGTGATATTTGATCGCGAAATATTTAAATAACAATCATCAAGTGAGCTCTAAGAACAACCGAGCACCATTACAACCTAATATTTGTTTTCATAACCCTTTACATAAAAAAAATCTTTTCACAAACCGCGCGTGAAAAAGTAATGCGAAGACATCATAACGGGCAATATTTTTATAAATACACAAAGCCCGGAAACGGCAGTGCAAAACACAAGAGCGTTTACTCCATTTCTGAACCCTGCGATGAGACTTTTTGCTGGCAATATTAACATCCGGGATAGAAATTCGAGTAGACATATTATGAGGAGCGTCGCAATCTAAACAGCGACGCAAAAAGCGCGGTAAACTGAGTCGCAATGGCGGCCCAGAGCTAGGCCTTGTCAATGACCTCTATTTCGCCACCAAAGTCCGAACGTTACAAAATGAGAGGTCGACGATTCGCGTCACGCGGCTCGCGCACCGGCACTGCCTCCAATTTGTAAGGTCTCTGCCACTTTTGACTAGCGCTTTAGTGGATTTACATAGCCGGCTGTTGGCTTTGAACGAATAATTACTATCGCCATTCGCCATGATGGCGTTCATTACACTGGAACTCTGCGAATGTTTAGCTGAGGGGCTTGATGGCGAATTGGTAAGTAGCTCGGCGTGTGGTTGCGTGAACTTAGCTATGTTGCCAAAAGACGGTCGCTTGTTGGGTAATCACGAATAGTTTACTTCGAGTACACACGCCCTTCGATCTAAGCATCTTTCAACGTCAAAACCCACCAACCCGTACCTATACCTCGTGGGTAGGGAGTTGTATAGTTTATTCTTCGATCATCCTTCATAAGAAGTCCTTTCTTATTAGCACTTAGCAGTGGTACAGTAATAATCTGATATGAAGTAATAACATCTGCAAATATTACTAATGGAACCATGTACTCGATTAGCCATTTTGAACTTCAGGTGTGAATACCAAATATCAACAATTATCAAAACCGTAAGTATTTGCGCTAGGGCGTAGGTGTAGTCTGCAACAAAAGCAGTCGATCTGAAGCGAATAAATTGGTCACAGCCATACATCTGGTCGTGACTTGATATGACAAACGATCTATCACAGCGAAAATGTTTGTTGAACCGACGGACGCAACGGTAAGACAACGACACATTTTAAACGGTGCTAGTGTAGCCGTCAGATGTTGAAGATAAAGTCATGGTGACGGATTGATAGAATGACAATTTGGTGAGTAGGCCAGCAACCGCGGAAGAATCGGCTCTCGGTTCACCATGGTTCAACGTGACACTTTTCGACGTCATAAGCAACTTTCCTACTAGCAATGCGCTTGCCGGGCGACGCAGGCGCCGCGCGTCGCACACGGTGGTCACGGGAACTAGCACGCGCCACTTTTCTAGAAAAAAATATAATTTATACCACTATGGCTTTTTTCTAACCACGCTACCCGCTGCGCTTCCGCATCGATGGCATCTATGCTAAGGTAAACTAAAAACAAGAGTAGAAAAAATCGATCCACTTATTCAATTTGTGACACCTTACCATGGTTTTAGATCATTTCTTAACTAAAGGTAATAATTGGACGATATTATTATTAGTATCGACACTTTTATATACCTAATGTGTGCGTTAAGTATCAAACGAAATATATTTTAAATTATATTATAAACGTATGTAATATTCATAACAATAAATGAATAAAAGTAGAGTTAAGATGTTTCGATTCAGAGGTAATATAAAAATGTATTATGTCAAATATATTTTGTTTACGTGCAGAAAACGGTAACAGAAGTATTAGTACGTCAATCAAGTGCAAGTGGCACTTAAATTTATACTAGATATGTAAGCAGGTTGGTCCGCAGTGACGGTAAATCAGAACAGTTTTACCTAGCTCCCTCAAACCTTAAGAAACAATTTAACTGTGCACCAAAATAAGGTCTAATCAAAAGATGAAATAAATTTATAGACGCGGTTAGCCATTTAGTTTGTGAATGAATAAGAATAATATATCCCTTCCTATATTTACCCGACCATAGAGTAGCTGTAGCCTGTGCACTATCAAAACATTAATGGGCTTGCAATGAATAATATTTCGGTGATAATAAACGTCGCACATCTAGTGTAGCACAACGTATAGGTAATGTATAGGAAAGTGTTGGAAAAGACCACGGCAAGAGGCCGATGAACGGAGAGTGAGTGAATGGGATGACATCATTTCAATCCATAGTGATCAACGGCTTAGGTTTTACTGCCGGCTGCCTGCCTGTGAGTGAGTTGGGACTGACACATTTATTTATTTGGTAACAGGTACACATTCTATGTTATTTTCCGCTCCCAGGCCAGCATGCTAAGCTAACATTAATCTAGATGTGCCATATTACAAGCAAGTGTGATATTATATAACAAGATAATAATAATTTATACAAAGTTTGTATAATTTCGTGACGGCCTACGGGGACTGGAGTAAACAATTGCGGCAAAACCGTGTTTGGACCATTTGACCTGTACACTATGACGCATAAATAGCTGGATTTATCACCATGATTCATCCGACACGTTGGCTCCCACTTCCCTAGCGGTATTTCGTTCCAGCTTTAAGGAAAACAATATTATTTTCGATACTCCATATAACCAAGGTTTGTGCCAATTTTGACAACTGCCCGGCTAGCATGACCTTAGTGGTCATGCTAGCCGGGCAGTTGTTAACACGAGCAAGCCGGGTTGATACTATTCTACTACAAAACATATATAAAAAAAGTCAAACTGGACTAATATTTTTTATGTCTTATAGTTAGTTATAAATTTCTGCTTAAATGTTGTAAAGTGAACTAAATTTCTTAGGTACAAAAGGAATTACTAATAAGATGGGTTTGTATAAGTTTTTACCCTCAATAAGTTCATTCAACCTCTCATTCGCCTATATAGATATTTACTTTAAATACAGTTTATATGAAAATAATATCTAAATCACATTTTATAGATACGGTGACGTGAACTGAGAGCTGTACTTTGCCCAATATGAAAAAAAATATATATCCTTCGGTAAGTAGAGTATTAATAAAATAAGTATAGTACAGAGAACACTATTCGTATATAAGTCAGTGCCTACATTAGTGTAAACAACACAAGTCAAATGCTTCTTATTAGAACTGAGTAAGGCCATCTTTGTAATGACGTCTAAACAGAACTACCCACTGACCCGTGTACGCTAATAGACTATGTAAATACTAAGAAATCTGAACCGTTCCCCATTTGGATCTTAAGAATAATACAACACTGCACCAATAATACAAAAGGTCCATTACCTGCCTTATTCTTATAGCAATAATTCATACTATTATTAATGCTTAATGAATGAACAAATGGAACGGAATTCAATGGGGATGGATTTTACTCCTTAATTAAAATAAAATAGATCATACTGAAAACGTTGATGCAATCAGCAATCTTTTTGAAGTTACGTCATTATAATTATGTGTTTGTCTTCTATTACGGGTGATGGCAGATTTTCGAAAATAAATTGTCTTTTCAATTTATTAAGCACGTTTTTTATTCTTGAAGATGAGTGGGCAAGCCTCCCGACAGCGGGGGAAGGATGTGGAAATGCATCATGCATACCATGCTATCGATCTCCTCTTACAAACCAAATGGAAAGTTAACCTTTAATAATATTATAAAGCTGAAGAGTTTGTTTGTTTGTTTGTATGGTTAAACGCGCTAATCTCAGGAGACTTGACTGACTCAAGTTGAAAATAATTTTTGTGTTGGATAGTCCATTTATCGAGGAAGACTATTTATTATAGGCTATATAATAACTGACATAAACGCGAGCGAAGCCGCGGGCGTCCACAATTTTATTTATAGTTGGATGAATTGACAGCCAAATTTTAGACGGATAATCATTCTCTGTCATCTGTTAAATCTACGTCTTCATCGGTTATTTATCTAACCAACGCACACCGAACAAATCCTCTATACCAACATTTCATTTCATCAAATAACGAAATATAAATACCAACGTGTACTTCTATTACGAAATATTACAAAAAACAATGATGAACAAATTTTTATTATGAAATGACAAAGAAAGCACTAGAACACTACTTTCTCCCACAACTCAAATAGAATAAATTAATTATAATTTGTGTGTGTTGATGAAATAACGAGTTTTTCAATACCAGTTTTTACTTCGCAGCTTAAACTTGAGTTGAGGTTTTTATGGCTTCGAAAATAAACCTGTGTTAAGTAAACATGAGAGGTCCTCGGGACGTACTTCGGAATCCTTTATAGTCTTGGAGAGTGGAGACTTGGTGATTTCGAGCGAGAAAAAGAGCATTATTTTTTTGTATAAAAATACAATGCAATTTAATCAAATGTAAACCCTTAAGTTTTTTACAAAGTCTGCCGAGCTGTATGAATACTTAATGCCTTATACTACACGCAATAACTTAATATTTAAAAAAATAAGCTTAATAGATAATAATATACAATGAACAATTGCTAGAGTTCAATTGAGCTTGCATTGCACAAACATTTGCCTCACCTAGATTTATTTAACCCCAGACGGTTAGTTAGGTTAGTGGTTCGTATCGAAGTATCAGGTTTCAATTAAGTTGATATAGTTAGACATTTGGTTTGAAGTATTTTTTAGATTTGTAAAATGATAAAACATATACATAATTAACAATAACCTAGAGTTAATTTAGGTTTTGTCATACATTTTATATAAAAGTAGTCCTATTGTATGGAATTCAAAAGTAAGATTGAGCATCATAAAACTATACTTTTGCATTTTATATTAGAATAGAGAAACCATTTTTATATATTATGATACACCACTAAAATAAAATACATACATTAAAAGACATGTACATGTACACTCATCTTTTCAAATTGACTTACTTGATACTTTTAACGCGCGTGTCTTTAAAAACCTATATTTGTATTAAAACCAGCACCTGTCGCACTATCTCCTCGACTCAAAGTCCAGTTTGTCCAGGAAGCGAGTGCATTATGTACAACTATCATCTCTTACATAAAAGGTCGTTGCCACAGACGCTTTTCTCCCGGGGAGATGTTTTGTTTATCTCCAAACATGATTAACATAAAACGAGAATATACGTTACGTGTTGTAGACATCTATTAATTAAAATTTGTGTTTCAATTATAGTAATTATCAACATATCAATCATCATCTTTCTGCCCTGGTTCCAGTTTATTCTATATCTGAGCACAGGACAGTAAGCTTCCTCTTCGATTCATATCGACCAGGCATCATCAAGTCATTTACTCCCTTTTGATCCATGTCATCCATCACACTGGAAACGTGCTAGTAATGAATGATTATAAAAGTTATGGAAAAGGACCATGTCGAAAGACCGATAAACGGAGAATAATTCAGATGACAACATTACAAATCATTTGTACTGCTCTGGTGTGCTTGGCGGGCTTTCAATAGCGTCAGTCAAATTTTTATTTCAATCATTCAAAAATTGTTTCAGAGTGGACTTTGTGTGGTAAAAGTGGTGTTATTTTGATGCCTATGAATCCGTGTTGATGTTCAATTATTAAGAATCATTAAACTTCTTCATAATTGAACATCAATATTAACTTCACAACATAAAAGTGTTGTGCCGTGTTTAACGTTGAGAATTTTATAGTGGTTTTGACCACCTCATCGGTCACCGTCATGAACTCTGTTACCATTCGACTCGCACCAAGCACTCCCTAGATGCGTTAAAATGTGTTTCATTTATCATTTATTCCAAATTAAGAAAAGTAAACGAAAGTATACCAAGAAAGTTCCAAAAGGACTTGTTTCCAGGAACGATAAACCAATTTTTAAAAAAATATGCTGCTCAAGGTTTCGGATTAGGTTTTACAGCCGTTCTGTCTGACACCAACTCTCTATTTTTTTATTTCACTATAGTAAAGACCTAATTTGCCGTGTGGTGATGGTAGAGCAGAATACAATTGACACCACCCCCAATATCTCTCGCGGGTATCATTTATATAAAGCGACTAAAGGTAAGACAGCGATAACGAGGGCATCAACTTCTTATACTACCTACCAATATACTGCGATGTACGTGCTAGATAGATAACAATAGGCGCGCTCCTATTACATCGGACCTAACATAATTGGCGAAACGTATATTAAGTTCATTCACCTCTGACTACTCTGTCATTTATTTGTCTAATAATTAGTAAACAACAATAACTTTTTAGATCGTCGTTGGGCTTAGAGCATCCACCTGTAAAATATCTCAAAATTACTGAAGATGGTGACAAATAATGTATTGTAATTGTCTTTGTGTGTACATTTATTGTTGATTAAAAAAAATAAAGAAGCAGATTAGGAAGAGTTGTATATAAGTGGCCTCAGTTGAATCGAGTGGGCCTACTGACGTTTCCTATGACTTCCCAAACCACTCTCATTCTGGAGAATAAATAAATGAATTTCAATATATCTACAATCTACATACGTAACGTACCCCGAAAGGCTACATAGACATATTTTATTATATTGAAAACCCAAATAAATTATTGAATATCTACATTACTCCGGCACCCAAACGAAATAACTCTTAGCGACTGTTGCATAGTATCGTTACTTCACAATAAAAGCCCTTCGACTGGCATTAAAATATCTTCCTGACATTAAACCTCAGATGCCGTACATTATCGAAAGTAACATTCTCCACGTCCTGACCTACGATTACTGGCCGTAACAAAATACCTCCACAGACACAAACACGCACACACATATACACACACCGACGTCATCTATCCCAAAGCGACGGGACACCGGGATGCTAACGGTGCTTTCTTCTTTTCACTTTTTTTTCTAATCCCGCCTCGGCGAGGCACGCATTACGTTTAATGACAAGGCTTTTGGGTCCGGAGTTTTTTTGTAATTAGTTACATCGGGCCCCTGCTGCACGTTCGGGATATCTCGATACTTCATTTTGTTAACTGTTTAAAGAGAAATTCCGACTTTCGGAATGTTTATTTATCAATATATTGAGTTTGTTATTTATTTATTTTTTTAGTTAGAAGGAATTCTGGTAATAGAATAGAACGTTACTGGATGTATCTTTTTAATTAATCAACAACAAAATCAGTACAAAAACCATGCCGAGTTGTTAACCATGCACTGGCGACGGTACTATATTGTTATAGTTCATGCCGCGGAGTGGGCATGGTTCGTCGCAAAAACCGGTAGTAATACTATGATAACATGTACGGTGTGACACTATATAGACTGCCATAATTATCGTGATAACACACCTCTGCCTGCATCCTACATGCATACATAAATCAGGGTTTTTACTCTAAAGGGGCAGACAGAGGTGTATTAAATTTAGGTGGATGCCACATTTCGTCAACTATTTTGGGTTCCATGTAATAGGAGGCGAGCCTATTGCCATCTACCGGATACCTAAATAGCAATATATTGCAATGTGGTATAACGGGCTGTAGTCATGTCCTGATAACTATTTAAATCCTTAGTCGGCTTG
The DNA here is from genome assembly GCA_963931975.1 of Cataclysta lemnata. Taxonomy (NCBI): domain Eukaryota; kingdom Metazoa; phylum Arthropoda; class Insecta; order Lepidoptera; family Crambidae; genus Cataclysta; species Cataclysta lemnata. The sequence goes on from OZ008343.1 coordinate 8,751,397, forward strand.
TACGACACCCACGAGAGATTGAGGGTGGTGACTATTGTGTCACATTGACACCTGTCACATTGATATCTTCAGAAATGTATTCCGAAGGGACAGTTAGGGATTGAGATAAGCATTTTATTTCGTAACCATATTAAATCTTATGTAATAGGAGGGGAGACAGTTGACTTAACTAGCCACGTTTATCGCAGTAATTGCTAGGTCAGTGCCAGGACTGTCCATTCCTGAACATAACACTCGCCTTTTAAGAATGCCCTTGCGGTAGAAATATGTGATAATTAATTGTCTTTTACTGTGCCGTTATCATACGGCACCTCAAAATATATAAAGGTTGCCTGAAATTAAAAATCAAATAACAGATTATAGTATGGTATGTGGCACCACAATAAAATCAAGAGGTAATTAAAATATATATAATAATTAGCATTGAAATTATTATTTAACTAAATTATTAAGTATTTTCAAGCCAGTAAAATGAAGGAACTAACAATATATTATAATTAAAATATATAAGCATTACATAATGATCATTGAAACTGTTAAGTACATAATAAAAATGTCAATCACATTGTCCTGAACATAATATTTTCGTTCCTGTGCTGACTGTAGTCTGATTTGGTTTTTTGAAACGCTATGTAGGTACCTAACTATAATATATTTAAAACATTTTGAAAACTGGTTTTCCCTATTTACGATTTTTGAATGATATCATCCATCCAAGAGTACGAAAAACATATTGTTTTTACACTATTTTCTCGTAATCAATAAGTGCTAAAACGATTTACTCACATTTTTCTTGGTAAACAACTCAGCCGTTGTCAAATAAAGCAAGTTTAAAAAAACAGCTATACCGTAAATGCTGAATGCATTATGTGCCAAATGATTTATGACCTTTTAGATCCACCCGTAGCCAGCAGCTACTCTGTGGTCAAACGGGGAGTTTTAGGGAGCCCTTTGTCCTCCCTAACATAACGGGAGCGAGCGTGACGCCTTGTGACGTCACCAATGACAACAGTGCACTTTTACCGTCACACAGGCCCGCTACAAAATAACAGTGCCCTGTGTAAAACGGCAACTATTGTAGTGGCCTTTTCCGAGAAGCAACGGGCCCTTTAGAACAATGCCCCAGGATGAAATATGACTGGCCATTTTTCTCGTCTGTGACCAATTTGAGGTTTAAGTACAACATTGTGTGAAGGGAGCGCACGGGTTTTGTTCTAGCTCGCCATTCGGGAACGGTTTGTGGTCAATAAAAAATTAAACGTTATCAATCAAAAAGTTAAACGTTTGTCTTTGTTATTATGTGGAATTTTGTTGCATGCACAAACGAATACAGAGAATATTGGACGTAGTTATGTAGAAAGGACCCCCAACTAAACAAATAGACTTGCTATTTTTCTAAAAATTGACAACTGTCTAATAACTACATATTATTATTATTATCTTATTGTAGGGAACCTACCTACATTTAGATATTTAGTTTGGGCATACACTATATCTAATAAAACTACATAATTACTAATCAATAAAAAATAAAATATTATATTTACAAACTTACACCTAGACACAATATTATAGATTGATAATTTTGTTAATTTTATTCTATTATTATATTGATTAGTAATTATGTAGTTTTATTAGATATAGTGTATGCCTGAACTAAATATCTAAATGTAGGAAGGTTCCCTACACTATTATGTATTCCATTATAATGTCTATAACACAAGCCATTAAGCTGCTCTCATAGGACTAGATGCTAGTAGCGGCCGAAAGAAATAATAGACAATATTTTATTTAACGAGTCTATTTTCATTTAGCGGGCTTTATTTGCTTAATTTAATTATTTCAATCTGAGTGCATCGACGTAAAGGGCCGTAATGATCAAATATATTTGACAGTTGGTCCCGACGTTCTGTAGACTGTACCGATTGGGAGTTTCTTCATTTTTGCTATTAAAATACAAACCGCACAACAGACGTGTAAACGATAGTCATTGTGAGCAAAAAATCACGAGGTCGACACTGGTGCTATATAAATTCAGCAGTGGTATCGATTGAACGCGATTCAATTAACATGCCGCCCATTCGTGCAGTATGATTGATTTTTTTTACGTAAGTACTGTTACTTCATTGACAAAAGAAAAGGGGTTTAATGGGACAAAAAAGGCCGTGATTATTTAACCCATATCCGGCGATGCTGGCGTCTGCGCCGACATATGGCCCTGTAACCCTTTGGCCCCGTTATGCCACGCTTGTTGAGTAACAGTTGCATTATAAATATAATAGGTGAAACTTTTTTTGAGTTTGAGTTCAAATAAATTGCGTTTTTTACCTGCGCCAGATGATATCTACAACCTTGTTTGAGCCTTTGCATATTATCTTAATATACGAATGGTTTGACAAAAACCATTGGAAATATGATGCCGCTGAATTTAATTGAATTGTCAAAAGTACTTAATTAAGGATGGAGGATATAATTGTGCGTAATGAACAAATATTTAAAAAGTTCCTGATATGAATCTCAGACCAGACCACTCCAGAACGAACAATTGTCTGACTGAACCAATTTTTAAAATTATTAGCTCATTCAAAAAGCCTTTACTCAGTATGCCTGCTTTCGGTAATAATCTTGCCGCCCTGTTCCCAGATTATCTTGAGTCGACTCAGTATGTATCCTATTTCATTCATATAGCTAAGACATCATCAAGCCATCGACTCCATTTTGCTTGATATCACACCCTCGTACTTTTCCCTTGATGTAAAAAAAAACAAACAAAACTATTTACATTAGTATCTACGACCAAATAAGCAAAGAAATATTTCCAAGCACTTTTTCTTTAGCTGCAGACATCACCGCGCCACGCTCAACGCGCCGATTCCTGGAAACTCGCTTTCCACGGCACACCATCTTCCCGGGGAAAATGCATACGGGTTCGTTGCACTTACAAACTCATAACCCCCTTTCTAAAGCGCCGATCCAATTATGTGCACTTTCGCAAGCCGCTACTGTCACTCGCCTAGATACGGATAGGAAACTCGATGCGATGCGCTCGCGCACCCGCCTAGCGACCCTCGGTGCCGGTTTGCGGCAACTAGGCTTGTTATGAACACGATAATTTATTGTTTATTAAGTTATAACATCGGCAACCTTCCAGCAGTATGCACTAAATTTCTCCTCCAATACCAATTTTAGATTTGTTCAGTGACCGAGAAGTATATAGGTGGTACGTTTTAGACATACAATCTGTTTTACCTACTGAACTATCTTGTCAATGTAAAAGCAAAATTGGAATCAATTATTTTTCATTCATAGGACCAAGACAAGGTATTTTGTTTCATCTTCCATTCATATCAGATCTGGCAGATCTTATCAAAACATTTACTTTATGTATCATAATAATATGATCCAACACCGGTATATACTGTATATAAATGCATATATATAAAATTGATGAAAATAACCATGAATGTTTGATAATGATATGAACGGAGAGAGCAAACATTCGAATCCCTATGCTCAAGGTATTAACAGCTTATGAATTTCCCTTGAAAGAAGACCAAAGATGTTAGATGTTCTGTAAGGAATTGGTTCAAGTTTACACACACTAAAGTAATGTAACTCCTAAGCTTGAAAACGAATACAACAGCTCTGCAATGTCATACTGACTAAATACTATAAATACTATTGGTGAATAGTATTTACAGTCACATCAAGTATGAAGTTTGATGGAAGCGGTTAAGTTTTACAAAATCGATGAACGAAATGAAACTGGAAGTTGGAACACTTAAATACTAGGCTAAACTACTAATACTAAGCTGTTTGTACTACGCCTACACAAGCAGGTCAGCATGCATGAACCAAGGACGACGGAAGGGCGTCGATTTATACTGTTATAGGTCAGGCCAATAAAAATGCCCTTACACACTACAACAAACAACTGCTTTAGCAAAGAAGACGACTTGATTTGTGCAATTCAAATTTGCATTGCATTTTACACTTTGTCATATACAGTCGATTGATAAACTCTAGGCAACAAGACTAAATTTATATTCTAGGTAGAATAGCATATCGGTTCGTAAATATAAAAGCGGACCAAATCAAAAACCCTTTTATTTCAAAAAATACTATTAATTTTGAATACTTCGAATGTTTTGAAGTGTTTTTCAGTTATGCTGTTTTTTATAAATGACCGATTAACGCCACAATGTCAGCGTAGATGAGCATAATTTGTGATTCTATTGTTATGACTCTCTACGAAATTTTTTTAAATTAATTATTTCATTATCGCTTATTATTATGTACCTAAATTTGTTCGCTACTTAAAATCGTCAAAGTGGCTATATTTAAAAACAGATTTTCTTTTGCCAATTACCATACAAATTATCGCCACTTTAACTAACAAAGAGCACGCGTTTGTGGACGGACATGCTTCTGGAAATTTCGAATTTTTTCATACCACAGAATCTCAATGACGACTCCAAAACAGAAGATGGTGAATCTCGGGCGTTCCTCGGGCGGAACGATGCGCCGGCGCGCGATCGCACGCCAATGAAAACGAGACAGGGTAACGAACCCGACTTTGCCTCTCACGATATCTTTTACAGCATATTATCGTTGTGTGTGCAATATTATGACAATGAACAAACTTTAAGCAGCTAACTCACCAAACGCGCGATGGCTCATTTATGGCTATTTGCTGTTCGGACTTACATGTAAAGTTTAGTTGAAATTTGATAACCAGATATGTGTGCAGAAGCTACTAGAACTAATCTTTATGTCATATATAACATACATTAAAATATAATTAATATAGATTTTGTATAAAAAACCATTACCATTACGTATCATCTCCACTTTTGATTACACTAAACAACAGACGGGTACATAAATTACATTGTTATTTTATTAAGGGCCTGTTTCACAATCGACAAGTAGGTTCGAAGTAGCTTACTTTGAAGTTCAATTGACATATATTTCATATTACAACTGTCAAATGATCTGCGAAGTAAGCTACTTTAAACTTACTTATCGATTGTGAAACAGGCCCTAGTATTGATATCAATTACAAGTTTTTGACAAGCAATATTTAAATTAAAGAAAAACATTTGTCGTTTACACTGATATAAGATGCACTAAATACAGTTAACTGGTTGTGCTCTGTAACAAATCATGATACTTAAGAATTAACCGTCATCAAGAATCACTTAAAGAAAGTTATTATTGTAAAATTGACTCGGTTTCACAGAGCCATTTCAATTGATTTTTTTGTTGCAGGCCTGCGCCACATAGGGCTAGACAAGCTGAACTTGTCATGAGTGATTGCAGAGAGATGCTAGGAGGGGATTTGAGTGCATTGACACACTTACCTACTGCACGGTGCAGCGGCGAAATTGCATCGGCGGCGCGTCGTCGCCCGCTGCTGCGGATACAGAACCCACCACAGTCATTTGATCTCCCCACCCGCCCCCTCTTCTATGCAATCAGTCAACACCAGGGGACAGAACAGAATCAGCATAGATCTACACACCCTGGCCGCGATATGAACCACTGAAGCCTCGGAAAAGTGGAATGACGTCCGTGCGGCGATGTGGTTTTCACTCGCCGACACGAACTCAGAGAGAAATGGAAAAACATGTTGATTTTACTCAAGCTCAATGAGTAACAAAGAGTACAAACATAGTAAGTGGCTCCACATTGAGGATGCAAACATGTCTCATTCATCGTAATGACATCATATCAATCTTATTTGACTTTTTGTTTCGGTACAATCATTATTAAATTTTTAATTTAAAAAGGTACAAAAAGTATAAATGTTAGCGATATATTTTTTTAAACTAAGTGTATTTTTCACAAACCATTGAATTCCTGTCTAACGGTAACCGTTTGCTATCTTACAACATAAACAATATAATAGTACGATTTAAGTGTTGGCCTCGGCAATTGTCCGTAGCCAAGGGGCATCTCGTAAGTAGCCTGCTGTAACTATTGGCCACGATCGATCGCCGCTACCTTGATAGGCTCTCAACAAGGTCGCAGCTGCTCGGTTTATAGACCGGCTGAAACAAAATCGACTATTTTGTATTTTATCTGACAATCCAATTATAATACAAGGATATTATTTTCAGAATCAGTTTATCATCACATAATATTTGACGGCTGGCTGGTCGAATGTTCAGATCACTGACAATCGACCTCGGTCTTGGGTTCGAATCCTCGTCGGGTCAGATATTTGTGTGGTGCTACGTCTCCATAGTCACCTACAAGTATTTTTTCGCAATTCCTGGCATTTCTCAGGTTGTAAGCCTTTGTGAATATACAGAAATTTATTTACAAAACTGTTAAGAGCTGGCAAGGTAGGAAGGCCAAAACACGAGCAGAAATCTGGATGCCTACCTGTGCACATTATCAAAAAATATGTTTTATATAGCATACCAAATCAAAATTCGAGAATCCTACGTGTATTACTAAAATAAAATAACTATATACTTAACTAGATTCAGCAGAAGGAGATACAGATTTAACGTCTACACAGCAGCTATTTTTATGTTTTATGACTGTCTACTAAACATTGGCTTCTACTCTTAACACTTGTCATTTTTTTCGGGTATATTCACAATATTTATATACCCATTTATAGTTCACACCACAAAGCGCCGCTGGCATCAGGAGAGTGCATTACGAATTCCGAAACGCACGCAAATTCCATGATCGCGATATGGATGTGTCCTTATTGGAGCTGCTGAGAATATAACGGTACGTCAGACACATATTGTACAATTGATCAGGGCGATGCAATACGAATGCGGGCTGCACTTGACACGGTCGAGGGTCGATGGCTGCTCGTAGCCCGTAGCTCGTAACACATATTGTTGCTACGGCGTATCTGACCTCCGTAGACTTTCGTCGTAGTCGACCAAACAGTTTGAACACACCTTTCACTTCGAAGCTTCGTGAAACAATATGCAGTTTTAAAATGTGTTTGCATTTATGTAATGTTTTAGTACTAGTTGCATCTTAATCATAATAGCAAATTTAACTTCATCGTAATAATTAAACATCCAGAATCTGAAAAACGTATAATAAAATGAAAATCTACATGGTATTCATGTAGATTTTCAGGTTCAATAAACTTTGAAACATATTCGAAATATTTATTCTATTCTAATATAAATTTTTTCATTGGAAAATGGTTTTTCAAACAATTTATTCATCCACATGTCCACAGAAATTATGAAAATGTAAATAATTATGTATGACGTAGACATCATAAACTCATTTTAATCAAAAGTTAAAGCAGTTGAAGTTGTTTTAAATGTGGCTAAAAGGACTTTTATATTTTTACACTTTACATTTGAAATACTACAAGTGTTACGTATTTAACTCACGTATATTTAGGTGCTTGGCATTATTTCTAAGTAGTCCGAAGTTTCCAGTCTCCTCGCAAAATTTTGAAACACAGTAGAATGAAGTAGGTTCAATTTACAATGTTATTACAACCATAATTGCGAAATCATATTGGATAATGAACATCTTGTTCTTAAAAGTCTTAAATGTAGAAAATGCAAAATGACTTCAGTAAACAATTCCAGAAGTCTCCAGAAAATTTTTAGATTTTTAAAAACGCTTTGCTGTAATAATATTTTATGTATGACTTTAACGAACTTCTGTATGTGATACATGTGCAATATATTATTTCAGTGTTAGGAAACTTTGCAAAAAGTCTTAGAGTATTTTCTTCTGCATACCCTGCGCCCAAACCTCATGTTTGGGCGCAGGTTTGGTCGGTACAGTATGCCTATTGAAGTATTGGCTGGCTAGTCATCTACTTATCTAGAATTCACTTCTCTCTTGCTATCGTAAAAAGCTTCACTCAGCACCGATGCGTAAGCGGGGTGACAATGAAAGTACGCAGCGTTCGACTCGCGATAGTTCGCCGTAATAAGGCCAGTTCATCGGCCCCGGCTGTAACGGCGCGCTGCGCAGGCGCAACCGCCCGCGCTCTCTCCGATACATATTACTATAGTTTTATAATTTGCAGTAACATTCGAGAATTTATACGTTTACATCTCTAATATGGTAATGTCTTTAAAAAAATAAATGATTTAACATAGATTAATCATATATATTTATTTAATATTTTAAAAGGAGGCTTCAACGATCATTGTAAAAGTGTTCGAAATCAAATAAACGACATATTATTATTTGTTAAGATGTTATACTATGTGTTTAATAACTGTATTGTAATCTATTTTATTATTCTTGTCTTGTGACAACAGTGGCACTTTTAGACATTGTTAATATAGTAGGTGGGTATATATGTATTTTATTTTATGTATTGGTTCAAACCATTTATGTTTACTTAGGCCCTTTATTTGTATCATTGGTAGGCTGCACAAGTCAGATTAAACCCATAATTTGAACATGAATGTAATTTTTGACTTTCGTGTTGGAGTCGGGCGACCATTTCACTTAAATCCTGTAAATAAAATAATCGAATAAGCAGCTTGACTTATCTACTAAAATACTAAGCCAAACAAGCTTATAAAAATAATTATTTCTCGGAAACTGTTAAAGCGAATTATAGCATAGTTCCAACAATTCCATGCCCTAGTAGAAAGTAATAACGGTGTTGGTAAATACGTGCGCAAGCGCCGGCCGGCCCCGTATGATTCACAAAACTCGCCGGTCGCGGTGACATAATAAACTGAATTAATATAACTCCGCGCGTGTTTCGGTTAAACCCCTTTCTTTTCCGTCACTCTTACTCACTTTTTACAGTGTTTTTAGTGTACCGAGATTCTAGAAGTTGTAGAAACGATTACTGCTTCGCGCCTTAATTGGCATGACGTTGGTGATTGAATCTGCCCAGATTGTATAGTCATCAAAACAAGAGTTCATTGACTTTTTGGAGAAAAAAAATGAGTACAATTTTTCATGAATCAAGTCTTCAATCAGAATCTTTTGAACAAACCCACGTAAATTATAACTCAATAATTATAGACAATTCTGTGAGCTTGCGGAAAAAATAATTGTTGTTCTGTGTGCTTAAATGAAATTGCTGTCATTGTCTTTTAGAGAATAGGCTGTCATTTCAATATCCCAAGACGCAATGTTCATCATAATCAATGGGCCGCCAACGCCTACATGCACATATTGTAATAACTAGATGATGGGCCGCGAAAAGAGGTACGCGCGGCATTGTGACGGGAGCGGTCGTTGCCGCCGCGCCGTGGGTGATTGCAGCTGCCTTCCGGTAATGTAACAGTCGCATATGCCTGCAAGATTCTGCTGGGTTCGTTGAACCTCTGCGATTGCAGAACGCAGGGTGGGGACGCAGTAGGTCATAGCCGGCCGTCGGCCCACTTACCTTGACTCGGCGCATTCGCCGCCATTCTGCACCTCGCCACATAGAAAACTAGGCAAACTCACTCGGCATTTTCTCGCAAATACTTCTATGCAAGTACCGCGGACGATGCCTGCGAATCGCACAATTTTCACAAACAACAATGTCTACATTAAGTAATACATTGCAAAACGTAATCGCATGAAATTAAGATAATTTACTTCGAATATTTATACCAAGGAAAGTGTTTCGAACACTTTCACGTTTAAATTTGTTTATCATGACAGTCCAGTTATTATCTTCACTCCAAAAAAGCTCGCCTTAGATCTAATAGCATTTCTTTCTGCTAACTTATGAAGCCACTTCTTGACGCCTTCGAACTAGTTCATCGCGCCATATATAAATAAACCAAGTTACTCACATAACTTTCTCTTCTTTTTATAATTACATTAATGTTACACACATTAATCAATATTTTAAGGACGCAAATAATACAATATTTATTTTTAAATTATCACCATATTATCATAGTTTTGCTAGTAATCTCATAAAAGTTATAGTTTATCTATACAAACACCTATTATTCCACCATCTTTTGGGATAATATGGTACATACATACATGCATACATAAATCACGCCTGTATCCCCGAAGAGGTAGGCAAAGGTGAATTAACACCCACGTTTCGCCAAACAGGTTAGGTCCCATGTAATAGATGCCGAGCTATTAATGGTAATACCATTTATCGGGCACGGTGCTAGGTGGTCTAAGAGGAACGCTGCTGCCCATAACTCATTGCTGTTTCAACCCTTAGAGGGTGTCTAAGGGTGTCTACGGGCGAGAGAGATGGGGGTAGTGACATTGTAATCTGCTCTGCCCGGCTTATACGTTTATGTCATAATCATATATTTTTAGTTAGTATATTAATTTATCCGTCATCTATAAAATGCACATGACTAAAAGAGTGCCGAACATGAATGTTGATGGATGGATATTAAAAAAAAATACATAAATGTCAATGGGGTCAAGAAGAAGAAAAGACATACTGCGCCGACCACAAATGAAATGGGATAAGAACAAGAGGATGATGAAGTATCCATAGAATAAAAGTTTATTCTATGTTAAATAAACTAATTCTGAAAAGTTTTTGTGCATACGGGAATCGAACCCGAGCGACTGCTAAGGTTATCCGAGTGGAAACCGTCCGTGTTACGGAGGAGAAGGTTCGATGACCGCTTTTTCTTTGTCTTCTTCTTCTTCTTCCTGCCCAGTTCCCAGCCTATCTGGGGTCGGCGCAGTATGTTTCCTCTTCCATTCATATGTCGGACGTCATCAAGCCATCCACTCCCTTTTGATTCATATCATCCATCACACCGTAAAGGTGCTAGTGATGAATGAATGTATAGAAAAGAGACGGAACGGACCATGTCGAAAGACCCATGAACGGAGAAAGTGATTAGAATGACAACATTCTAATCCATACTGCCCAAGGTTTTGGCTTAGGTTTTACAGCCGGCCGCCTGCCTGACACCAACCCTCTTTGGGTACAATAGTAATTAAACAATTACTGAATGAAGAATCCGACACATTGTTTGTCACATAAAATTTTACACATTCCATTAATCTTTCTCATGTTCCTTTGTGGATTGACCTACAACGGACTGAAGGGCCATCCATATCCTTAAGTGGAGACTCACAGTTATTTTTAATTAAGTAAATTATCAATTCTGTCTGTGTTAGCCGTGTGGTGACGGCAGAGTAGGATACAATTGTCACCACCCAAAATCTCTCCCGTGGGTGTCGTACAAGGCGACTAAGATTAAATCTGTGATGAGGAATGGGCAGTAGCGTTCCTCTTATACCACCTAGCAATATCAATGTACTGCGACTTTTGAGCCCGATAAATGGCAATAGGCTCGCCACCTATTACATGGGACCTGACATAATTGGCGAAACGTGGGTGCTAATTCACCTCTGCCTTATAGAATTTCTTTCGGGAATATAGGCGTGATTTATGTATGTATGTACGTATCAATTCTGTGTCATAGCTTCAAACCACATGTACCAAGTAGCGCCTGTCTTGGAAAAAAAATTGTAGTATAAAAAATCTAAGGTCAATAATTGATGTCTGCTTTGATTATAATATAGTACCTAATCTATCGCCAAGACGCTAAACATGGAAATAAGCTTTATGAGCCTAATTAATTAATACCTACCTTTAATTATTGATTTTTGTTTAACCAACATATAATACCTATTTGCAAAGTGACACATTGTTCCAACTACATTACTACTTTTGTACTTATTGTCTTAATCGAGATTTGACTTTTTTATATTTGATGACATAGCATCCTACTCAACTATTATTTTAATATTGACCGCTTTGACTTTTGTAATAGGAATTAATTCTCGAAAAATGTGTAATTTTCTTTCTTACAATGTAATAATAATAAGTAACATTTAAATTTGACATACTTGCATATATTTTTTCATGAGTTAATAATTTTAAATTGTTTTTGATATTGCACTACTTCTGACATTGTTGTGCCCAGCAGGATCCAAAATTGTAATTTAAACATCATGTAATAATTTTGGAAACAATAAACATTGAGTATTGAGAGTAATAAACACGAAAGTGGAAAAAAAAAGAATGAATTGATACATTGCTTAAAATCACTGAACGAATAAAACAGGTCTATTTTTTAAAATGCTCAAGCGTCATTATAATAATTGCGAAGGTGAAAGCAATGAAAAAACTTCATGAAATTTTGAATGGCTAAATTACTAATGAAGCTGATAAATAGATCATATTTTCATACATACATAAATTACGCCCATATCCCCGAAGGGGTAGGCAGAGGTGAACTAGCACCCGCGTTTCGCCAATTATGTTAAGTCCCATGTAATAGGTGGCGAGCCTATTGCCATTTATCGGGCACAAAAGTCGAAGTACATTGCCAGGACGGTGGTATAAGAGGAACGCTGCTGCCCATTTCTCATCACTGATTTATCCTTAGTCGCCTTGTACGACACCCACGGGAGAGATTTGGGGTGGTGACAATTGTATTCTACTCTGCCGTCACCACACGGCCAATCATATTTTCGTGTACCAATATTCCACTCCGGGCTTAGTTCGTCTTAGCGTCTTTAAGGCAATCTATCTTCGATGATGTTTTATACTTATCTTCCATACACAATAGTAAATTCGTTAACATACAAAGTACGGTCTTTTTTGATCACGTACTAACGTGTAGTAAATATAAATACTATTTATGGTTTTTAACAGAGTTTCAGCTGTTTAAACGTTCCAAAGTATTTTTATATCAATTTATTCAAGAGACATTAGTTAAACAGATGTTAAATCGAAATTAATATTAATAAATTTCTCGATAAATAACGTGCAAATGTCAAAAAATAAATTATAATATTGATAATTGAATTGTCCATTCAGCCGCGTGGTGACGGCAGAGCAGAATACAATTGTCACCATACCCATCACTCCCACGGGTGTCGTACAAGGCGACTAAGGGTTAAGACAGCGATGAGTAATGGGCAGCAGCGGTCCTCTTATGCTACCTAACAATGTACTGCGATTTCCATACCCGATAAATGGCAATAGACTTGCCACCTAATTACATGGTACCTAACCTAATTACCAAAACGTGGCCGTGGGTGTTAATTACCCTCAGGGATAAAGGCGTGATTTATGTATGTATGATTTGTCCATAGTATAATTGTAATAGTAGAGTCGTTCTTGTTACTTTCCTAGGAGTAGTACAAATAAAATAAAGAGAAACAGGACTTTTTATACCGAATCGACTAAAATAATGTAATCTTTCTTAGAATACGAAATAACTTATATCAACATGCGAATGCTGGTTTTAGCTCCATGCCGTCAGCCGCGAGTCGCTTCGGGCTTATCGAAAAGTAAATCTCGGCTTGAAAAGCGTCGGGCGCACCCGCCTCTCTGCTCGGATATTGTATGTTCCTGGCACACGTCACATACACTGCATTATTTGCCGCAACAACAGCCAAATTGATGTTTCAATGCGAAACTCTGAACAGTATAATTTGCAAAAAAAAATTCAGATATAAAATAAAATGAGGTCGTGTCGTTGTTTGGAAGATCTTGGCTTAACAAAGATCTTCCATGGTAACCTGGGAGCAAAAAATTAAGGGTGTCATAAAATTCAACTAAGGGGAAATGCCAAAAGGGGAGTGTATACCAAATAGCACTTTGGGGCAACCGCATGGTGGTAAGCAAATCGTCAACTACAGCTCACCAAAGAGGTTTGGTGTCAAGCAGCCAGCCGGCTGTAGAACCGAATCCAAAATCATCATCCTAATCACTTTCTCCGTTCATCGGTTTCTCGATATAGTCCCCATGCTTTTATCTACCTTTTCGGTGTGATGAAAGGACATACGACGGCTCAGAATGGTCGGATATGAATGGAAGATCACATCATCATCATCACATCATCTGCACCAGCTCCAAATAACAGCAGGCAGGGATAGAGAAATTAGTATGATAATAGCATTTTATTTACTATATGATTATTAAAATATGCATCAATGTAGGAAATAATAGAAAAGAAATATTTGAATTTGTATCAAAGAGCATTCATTAAATATTTAAAAAACAAATTGTTACAAAGATTTTGGTGGTTAGAAAAAGAATTTCGAAAAATTATGATCTTGAGGCGGGATCATAATTTTTCGAAATTCTTTTTCTAACCACCAAAATCTTTGTACTAATTTTTCTAACATTTATATAATGTTAAAATTAAAATCGAATAGTAAGCAAATTGTTACTTCAAAGCGCTTCCTACAGTTTAAAAATTGCTCGTAGAGAATAATGACATAAGAGAATGCTGCCGCTCATACTCGTTGCTGCGGCTAGGTACTCTTAGTTGCCTTGTAAGACACCTGAGGGAGAGATGACAATTGTATTCTCTGTCGTCACCTCAGGGTACTTCTTCTATCTATACACTTACTTACATCAAGTAGATATCTGTGCAATCCAATACAAAAAAAAAACAATATACAATCACTACAGCCGTCAATTGAAATAATATTGCAAATAAGGTTCTGTGAGAATTTAATTGTCAATTTATTTATGCAACTTTACCCAACTTGTTCATTCCTGTTTCCAATGTCAAAGCCCTCTCGCTTATGCGGGCACAACAGTATTATCTAACACTGACGGCTACGTTTGCAATATTAACATTGTGTAAAACAAACAATACCAGCATAATGTGATAAGTTTTGCATAAGACATAATATACATAAATAGTCTGATGGTGTAAATAGAAATTGCAGAATAATTTAACACCAAGAATATTTCCTTATATTTCAATATCATCCTCACCAGCACTTTCATGACTACTCTGCTGGAGCACAGGCCTTCCCTATGGATGGAAGAATAACCCATAACCCACTATGCTGGCCCAGTGCAGATCGGTGAGCATTAACAGCATATGTAGCCGAGACCATCGACTTAACGTGCCTTCTGAACCACAGAGAAACTCGATTTAATATAGTTTTTGTTACCCATCGAATGACTTTCCTTAACGAACATTGCTTAGTTTACGTCATCACAGGCCGAGCGCGCTAGACACTGCGCCATTGAACTGGTATCGCTCCCTGGCCAGCATAAAAGACATCGATGTTTCACACGTGACATTGAAATTATTTTTATATAATAAGTTCCTGAATTATATTTACACTCCTTTATAAAAGTCCAGTTTAAACTCAAATGAGTTAGCTAAACTACTAAAGGCAGTTAATAGCGAGCTCACCTGCAAAGTTATATTACAACAAAACCGTGTGGGTAGAGTTAGCCATGAAAAAAAACTAGACACCATCCTTAACAGGAAAATCATGGCGAGGCGCAAGTTGTTAAATTTAAATAATATTTTTATTAGATTTTGAATAGACGTTTCGCTTTTTTGCGCGTCCAGCAGTAAAATAATAAACAATAACGAAGTGGAATCTTCAAGGTCTATTACCATTGGGTAGCGTCCTCGAGGTAAATGCCCTTTGTTAATATCTATGATCATGTCTACCTGGTATTCGCCTTCAAACATTGTACAGATTGTGTAATGGAGTAATGGCTGTTTAACTATATTGCTGGTTTTATTGGTTAATAATAAGTGGTTCAGATTCCATAAAAATAAATCCACTTTGCTAATTAAGTTGCATAGTTTTATGAGAAAAACATTATGCGTCGGTTATGGTTATGATGATATCTGTGGGGTGTTTTACCTGCATCCTCTCCGGGTTTTTCTTGAGCTTATGTTTAACTGCAACCTGTATTTGATGTGAAAGGCAGGAAAATTTACATCATCCATTTTTACGGCACTTCGTGATTGACTAGTTGATAAAATCTTTGCAGAAAATGTAATATTAATTGGATTCCTTTCATGTTTAAATGCTATCCGTCTAAAGTAGCAGCATAAGTGCCTATGTTAAGTATACTATATGACAAATAAAGGTGTATGATAATTAAAAAAATACTTATTATTAAATAAGAAACATTTGTTTATTATTTAATACACAGAAAAAGAAACCAGAAAAATTTCGTAGAGTTATTAGAAATTTATTTGAGCTCTTTTTCTTTATATAAAACTTCACAAACATACAAGCAACCATAACTCAAACATTTAACATGATTCAAACCCAGGACTTCTTAACCTAGCCACTATGTCTGGCAACTTAACCAAACGACTAAAGTAAAACATGATATAACATTGACAACAAATATAATAGGTATAGCATCAACAGCAAATATAATATAACATCCACATCAGACAAACCAGTACTGCCAACGTAACAGGCAACACAAACTTAGCTTTGGCATCTCGTAAATTGGCTAATAGCAGGCATTGACTCTAAGTTGCCCAAAAGAGGTCAACGTTCGTCCACTTCTAGTCTCACGACTTTACACAATAGGTTTTTTGTGCCTTCTCTTTTGGATATGACATCACCATAGTTCGGAGCTTCACCATTTCATTGCTGGAGGGTACAATAATTGATTTGTAGATAAGTAAGTAGACGCTTGAAGTGATCTAACATTGCAAAAACTAGCAACAGCTTCTTAATTACGTCCAAGTAAGAAGGGGGAACACTTCGAATATTGATATTTAAAACTATTTACAACGTGGTATTTTTGATTCTTCGTAACCTTAGGATACTCTTATATTCTGTTGACTTATAAGATGATTTATTTGTCTAATGCTCGTTTTCGCCAATGACTCTTAACTTAATTCAAATACATATATCTAATAAGCTACAAATCATGTAGTGGCGGCAGAGCAGAATACAATTGTCACCACCCCCATCTCTACCATGGGTACCTATCGTACAAGGCGACTAAGGGTAAAGACAACGTAATGGGCAGCAGCATTTTTCTCATACTACCTAGCAATATAATGCGATTTATGTACCCGATATATGGCAATAGGCTCGCCACCTATTACATGGAAACTGACTTATTTGCCGAAAAATGGGTGTTAATTCACCTCCGCCTACCGCTCCGGGGATATTGCCGTGATTTGTGTTTGTATGTATGTACTGTTATTTTAAAACATAACTGTTATTTTAAAAACCCGTACTGAGTATATCTTAAATTAATTAATATAGAAAGTAAAGTACCTACCACAACACAACCCACATACATCGCAAGGGCTAGATAAAAGTCTCTAAGCAAGGAGGGCGAGCTGAACGGGTAAGGTTTTGGTTTGAGATTTCCATCCCTTCGTAGACGAACAATTGCAGCTAACATCACTGCTAGTTCTGAATTTTTTTTATTTTAAACAAATTTTCTGACATACATTTAGGTATAAAGATAACTTTTGGTGAAACTTTATTTCACAAAAAGTGTATACACATTTGAAATTTTTAAAATGTGACAATTACAGAAATTTCTGATAAAAATAAGCAATAGCTTCTTATTCTTTTTCTTATCTCTCTATCTACAAGACATTGCTATAATCGGTCATCCAGAAACTTGTTAGTTGCGGGAATTCAAAACCATCATCATCTTCCAGCTCTTTTCAAGATACATAATAATATGGAGTCAGCGCAATTCATATTGGTCAGACGTCATTAAATCATCCACTCCCTTTTGACTCTTATCATCCATCACACCAGGAATGAATGTATAGTAAAGTGGTGTAAAAAAGACCATGTCGAGAGACCGATGACAATATTTCAATCCGTACTGCTCAAGGTTTTGCTTTAGTTATAAAGCCGGTCGTCTGCCGGATACCAACTTTATTTAGTTAGGTTATTATAAAAAAAACCTGCTAAACAATTTTCATTGTGTTCTATCTAGACACCGTCAAATTGGCTATTCGGTGAGCTGCTGCCTAATATTGTAAACAAAGGAAGGAATAAATTAAGCTATTTGCAGGAAAGCGAGCGAAGCGAGCGGAGTTCCACTACTGTTGAAAAGAGAGAGTAAGTAAATGATTATTTATGAGAAATTAACGTTTGTAGTAAAGTTACTGTTAACTACTTACTCTCAATACGGCTTACATTATCATAAAATGTCCGGATTCATGATCGGTCTACAACATTTGCTAAAAAATTGTTTTTCATCCCCCCATCTCGGAAAGAGCGTTTTTGCTCTTCGAAATCTGAGTGCCAAAGCCGTTTTTATCCGCTAGAGGATAAAGTAAATTTGAATTTACAACATCGTGTGCATTCAGTTTATGAATTCAAAACATCATTAAAACCTATTAAATTCTATCGCCATGGTGCCGAAATTATCATACAACCATTTTTAATTTCTATTAAACCTTTGTTAAAAACTCGAGACTCGGGACCTTTTTGGTGTACTTTTTTTGTAATTTGTTTGAGCGCGCCATTTTCTTTTCGCATCATTTTGTTAAAACCTAGGAGTTCCATGACGGTCAATCACCTTGGCGTCAACCTTGCTTGATGCTTGAGTCAAGCATTTAAAGGCTTTTTAGGTCTGTTTGATATGTTTACGCTAGCAACGAAACAAAAACACACAGAAAATCAACGACTCAAGCTGATTGACCGTCTCGGAATTCCATTAGGGACGGTAATTTTTATTTGGTACTTACAGGTGTGTCTGGATGAATGTTGCGGGTGTGGTTGGGTGGATGGGTGGGTGTTGGAGATGTGTCTGGGTGAATGGGTGGTTTGTGGATGGGTGTGTGTTGTGGGTCATGTGTGTCTGGGTGAATAAGTGTTTTGTTGGCGTTTCTGGGTGAATGTGTGTTTTGTGGGTGTTTCTGGGTGAATGGGTATTTTGTGGGTGTGTCTGGTGAATGGGTGTTTTGTGGGTGTTTCTGGGTGAGTGGGTGTATGCTGTGGGTGTGTCTGGGTGGATGGATATGTGCTGTGGATGTGTCTGAGTGGATGTTCTGGGTGTTTCTGGGTGGGTGTTTCGAGTGTGTTTGGGTTGATGGGAGGGTGTTTTGGCAGTTTCTGGGTGAAAACAGAAACTGTTGTGATTGTATTTTTTTGTATTTTGCAATTTCCTCGTTGGAGTGATGAAAAGTTACGTGTTGCACTCGAGTGCAAAGATTTTTCACCTTGTGCTCTTTTGATTCCTTCGCTAGCTCGGTCATCAAAACTGGCACGCGGTTAAAAAGCAACTTTGCACTCACGCACAACAATAGTTATTTGTTTATGCTGCATTATGGACCTTAAAACGGTGTAATAAGAGTCAATTTACGAGTAATTGTGTTGAAAAATATTATTATTTGTGTTTCGTATACTATTATAAGATTAATAATACTATGTTCTACTGTTAGTGCTCTCACAGAGTTCATGGTGTTACCTTTATAAAATTTAACATCCTATGTAAACTCATGTTGTATTACAGTAATTTGACAATATACAGCAGATAAATAACATTATCTATAACCGGTCAAACGTGGATGGGTCACAAATTGATAAAGCAATTATTACAATAAATGACTACAGTAAAAGCGCGTGTTCATGTTTGGCAGTTGCTTAAATAAAGAAGTTGAATACATTCTTGACAATTATTTTTAGTGTTACAAAGTATTTATTTAAATTTAAACTATCCATAATTGCTAGCATAATGATTTAAGTAACAAAAAATACTGGAATAGTATTAGCTTGATTAGCTAAACAACCTCCACTTATTCCGCCTGCCCTGTTCCAAGTCTAACTGGGGTTGGCGCAGTACTACCTATGTTTCTTCTTCCATTCATATCGGTCAGACGTCATCAAGCCATCCACTCCCTTTTATTTATATCATCCATCACACCGGAAAGATGCTAGCGATGAATAAATGTATAGAAAAGAGACGAGAGACCGATGAACGGAGAGAGCGATTGGGATCACAATATGCCAACCCATACTGCTCAAGGTTTTAGCTTAGGTTTTACAGCCAGCCGCCCAACACCAACCCTTTTTGGTTATGCTGTTGTTGGTGGTTTGTCCTCCACCATTCGGGTGCCCCTAGGTGCTTATTGGTCTAGATCGAGCAATCGGGGCTGGCATATTCTACCTTATTTTTTCTCTCTGACGCCAGTATGGAAAAAGAGAGAAATATAAACAACCATCACTCTATATTTATTTTTTTGTTTTGCCAACATTATATAAATGTAAAAATACTTAATTATTTTAATGACTCTGCTTTTTGGTGTCCGTTGAGTCAGCTGAATTATAAGATCCCTTTTATGACACCTATAACTCATAGCTTGCTAATATTACCTCAATTCATCGAAAGAATGAATATGATTCATGATATCATTAATAAATGCAACCAGAAATAGAGTCGGATGAAATCTACCCCTAGTAGCTTTGTATCAAATTTAAAATACGTTTCTCAATAGTTACGAAATACCCGTAAGGCAGTCTTACAATGTATATTTTCTAGCTTATCAAATGAATAAGCGCTGAAAAGCTTATAAAAATAAACATAACGCCAGAAATATACCAAAAAATCATAATAATCTTTCGGAATGCTTTATGCTATTATATTATAGCATAAAACCACCAAAGCCTTTGTAAATATGAGCTGCTCTACGTAACAACTGATAGAAAATATGCTCTAATGGTATCACCAAAATCTCGTAAAGTTTTTAATTTACATAACCTATAGGTAGCTCCAAAAATTATTATAAGCAGGTTATCGTTTCTGTCATTGACCTGCCAATGTAAAACTATTATATATTTATACCTACACATAGAAAATAATTATGCGTATATGTTCCTACAAGTGGGTATGAATTTCGCCAACCAACTTCATAAATAATTATAGCTAACATATTAGCAATACGCAACTGAAACCAGTCTTGTAGAGATGTCATATTTTTTTCGCGGCCTGAGGTGCGCGACAGCGGCCGGCAAACACAGCTTTCATAACTAAACGCAATTTGATTCCAGGAGCGAATCCTTTTTTGCGTTAGTTAATTTAAGTCGCTATAACGAGTGTTTTTACGTGGCTATAATCTGTGCTTCGCAAAAAATCGAGGAATATTTCGGTGGAGGCTCTGCCTTCGGGCGGCGGTTACGTAAGTTCATCTAGTTTCAAGGTCGAGGACGTTGCTCCCAATGGCTGATCGCGTCCTGTAGAGGGGTCTCAACCGACAGATTGGGCGCTCAAAGTTTTTTTGGCGCGCACATCTTACATTTAGCACGACATAAAACCTCGTTTCGTATCGCTTAAATTTTAATCGGCTTATTTTAAACAAAGATACTAAATTGTCCCGTTAAATAAAGCGTGTTTTCCTAAGTTATTAAAACACAGACAAGATAAGAATGGTTTCAAGCCGACAACGTGATTAAATCACTAATCCCTTTCCAAGAGTGCCGAAATTAAAAAAAAAACAGATGTTTCGACGAATCTTAGCTTAAGAAAATTAATTTCAAGGACTACCCGATTATCATCACAATGGACTGGCTACCGACATCGTAAATCAAAAAGAAATTGATGGTGAAATTCTCCACACCAAGCAGAAGGGTACGCTACTGCTGTAAAAAAAACAATAACCCACATAGCTTGCCCCTTTCTTTATAATGTCGGCTACTGCGTAATAAAACTCTTTCTTGTCACTAAGCACCTAATGCTTCAATACGAATAATGGTACCATGCGGGTCCCAAAAAGAAATTAGCATAGACATTGTTACAGTCGTAAATTGTGTACTTCTTGCTTTTATAAACAACTAAACAAACTCAATGGAAAGAAAGTGCCCAGCATTAACTGTAATTGGACCACCAACTATTTTATGAGAATACAAAACAAGAAGAACAAATTAATACTTTGAAATTATTCATATTTCCAATAAAATATACGATTACGAAAAATTATTTTTATTAATATTTATTTTTCTGGTCATAATTTTTAAAACACTTTATATTGGTGAAAATATGTAAATATAAGCAAATTTTTTTTAATAAAAAATAACACTAATATATTCAAGTGTGTAATTATCCAATATGTATTGTAATAAATAGCAGAGTAGAGTACAATTGTCACCACCCCAAATCTCTCCCATGGGTGTCGTACAAGGCGACTAAGGATAAATCAATGAAGAGGAACGGGCAGCAGCGTTCGTCTTATACACCCTAGCAATAGCAATGTACAGCGACTTTTGTGCCCGATAAATGGCAATAGGCTCGCCACCTATTACATGGGACATAACATAATTAGCGAAACGTGGGTGCTAGTTTCACCTGTGCCTACCCCTTCGGAGATATAGGCGTGATTTATGTATGTATGTATGTAAAATATTCCACACCGATCTAGTATTTTATGAGTAAAAACGCAATCGCTAATTACCATTAATTTCAAATAGAAATATTTTCAATGTTGAGTGTAAATATTGAAGACACTTTAAAATAAATTAAATGAGAAGTTGTACACATAAAATATAAAATTGTTTTTTTTTTGTTTACTAAATAGGTAGTTAAAATTATTTACTTATTTACCGCCGTGTGGTGACGGCAGAGTAGAATACAATTGTCACCACCCCAAATCTCTCCCGGGGGTGTCGTACAAGGCGACTAAGGATAAATCAGTGACGAGGAATGGGCAGCAACGTTCATCTTATACCACCTAGCAATGTACTGCGACACTTTTGTGCCCGATATATGGCAATAGGCTCGCCACCTATTACATGGGACCTAACATAATTGGCGAAACGTGGGCTAGTTCACCTCTGCCTACCCCTTCGGGGATATAGGCGTGATTTATGTATGTATGTAAAATTATTTAAGATATTACGAGGTATGGGGTGCAGCGATCCTGGTGCACCATCTACTAATATACTACCTGCCGCAATCAGAGACGTCAACTAACGTAAATGAGTACTTAATGTCAAAAAAAGACAATTCAAAACTAGTCGCTATTCTTGCATAGTCTATGGTCTAGTTTTGATTGACATTTTTTTGTTATAAGTACTCATTAAAGTTAATTGACGTCTCTGAGTGCGGCAGTACGATTCATTTTCCCGGTGCATGACAATAGATATATTACAACATGATAAAAGTCCCCTATTACACAGGCCCTCGAATAATCTGGCGAAACGCAGGTTTGTATTTGTAGGCAGGAAAGATTTTTATACATTTCAAGCATTTCTGATTGAAATATGTATTTGGAATAACTGAATATGGTTTTGCATATTGGCGTACTGTTGACTTCACGTAGACTACAAAAGTAAAAAGCTGACAATACATATCGTTGTCTACATTTGAATTTAAACTTACGTTATCCAGAAATCTAACGTGACTTTCTTTAAAGACCGTGCATATTTTCGTCTAAAGGAAACGTAATAGTTTCTTGTCATTGTGTTTTTTTGTAATGCAATGTGTGTCTGGATGCAAAGGACCGTTAGATTTTTTACACATGGCCCTCCTAATGTGCACCCTTTAGAGGAAAAAAGTTCGGCAGGTAAAGCAAATCTGTCGATGCATCTTGATTACGTCGGCGATTGGTCTTATATGTTGTTATTTTTTGCTGGATTCAGATGTTTTAAATCGCAGTAATGGTAACTGTAAAAACCTTTTTTGATATCCTCCAATGTTTTGTTGTATTTAAATCGATCGATCCTGTAGATTGTGAAACTGAAGGGCTGCGGTTTTTACCAGCTAGCTCTACCTAGTATATACAATATGTAACAGACATAACGCACTTCCTGTAACAGACATAAGGGCTCGCAAACATATGCCTGAAGACAAACCTCTATAATATATAGATAGATAGACATGAATAATTGCATTTATGTCTACTTGAAAAGAGGCAAGACCGATTTCGTTTTTTTTTCTAAAAAGAGAGCTTAAATAAATTGGCCACTCCACGGAGAGATTATTTCCGCAGCTCGTGCTACGCTTGCTGCTTGTAATTAAGCAGTTTATCACTAATAGGAATGTACATTGAAAAAACTCAGTCTGGATGGTTAAAAAAAATAGTCGGTCCGGGATAATTAGCAGAAGATTAGATGATTATCTTAACTTTTATATACAAAACTGAAAGAAAGACATTCGACAGCAATAAATCAGGCTCACGTGAATGACTTCAATTGAGTAGCATTTAGTTGTCTACTGAACACAATTAATTCCATTTAGCTCTAGTATTCTTAGTTCCAGATATTTTCAGGTTTCAAAAAAAAAGGTCAAAAAAATCTTTAAAATTAGGACAATTTTCACAATACATCAGAACAATATTTTTTCAATATTTTCCGACGTAATTTTTTTGTTATAATTTTTCTAACATTTATTTCATATTGAATTAAATTTAAATAATAATCTTCAGGCTTCTTTAAAATTTAGATTTTTTGTTTCCCAATGAAATAATAATGGTAATTCACAATATATTCGCAGTGATAGGATAGATAAAATTAGCGTGAGTAATATTTTAATGTTTTAATCATCACCCGCATCCGTGGTAAGACAAAATACGCATAATTAAATCATTACAAACACATGCAAACGAACTTATTTCAACTATCCCAAGATTTGGTATATATTTTTATTAATTTTCATCACTTTCCTGGACAATGGTCTCTATGCGCATAAAAATATTTGAACCTTAAGTGGTCAAATGGTGTTTAAATGATGATGTCTAAGTTCCCTTAGACATTCAAAACTCACATAGTAGACCTTACCGATATTTAGCATTCTATTATTTTAACCAATGTCACTGCACTCAGTATAGTGTTTTCAGTTGTGATAGTAGTAGTATCTAGTAGTATTTTTATTTTACAATATATTTACTAAAACATACGTTTTCGTTATTCCATAGGAACTTATTTAAGTGATAAAAACTGTATTTCAGGATAAAATCTATATATTCCACATTCCATCAAGTCATATTATAAGCCTTTTATATACTTTAAAAACAATATTAATATTCCATGATCAATGTTATAACACAATATTCAAATAAGCGCAAATAGCGCAAATACTACATTAATTTTGATATGATACGTTCATGTAGATTCGTTCATATTTCTTTTTCTTCCTGCTCTTATTGAAGGGAAGAAAGAAAATAAAAGAAAGATGATCGAGGAAACAATCAGTGTTGAAAAGATGATACGACTTAGAAGCAATTGAAAATCGAGATGAAAAATTTAAAGGGAAGTTGGGTCGTTCAACAACAACTTCTATTTCTCCACCTTTTCTACTGCCATATACCATCTCGTTCACTTGTTTCTAACTCGTACCATCTTTTTAACCCCGATTGTTTCCTCTATCTTCTTCACATCCTGGATCTAAATTCCCTCTTAATTAACATCCCTTCTCGTCACATCCAACCACACTCACCTTGTAGAGAACTGTGAAGTTTATTAAGATAAATATTATGTTTGCTCTTGGTTTCTAAATAATTAAATGAGAAAAGATGACAACATGTAACCCAAAGAATAATAACACAATAAATATTAGTACCTACATGAAGAAGAAGAAATGGGAAGATGTGTGAAAGAATATAACTGAGAATGATTTGCGTGACAGTGCGATGACCCCAGATGGTAATAGAATAGGATGCTAATCTTATGCTATAAATTTTATTTATTGTTTTCTTTAATACAAATCAATAATGAATAATGTTACGTCAGGTTACTACGAATTGGTCCAATTTGACAGTTTCATATGCTCGTAGTTTTCAATACGTTGATTTTGAATTTAACTCTAACCTTATGTTACAGTAAATTGAGACACCATAACAATTTCTTGCGTATTTAAGCCTGTCTAAGTTTGTTGTACGTCCAAAATCGCTTGGTTAAATGTGCATATTGTCCTAAGACGTTACTTCTCATGGCTATTAATAATTAATAGGAAATCAGACTGTTTATTGCCGTTCAAGATTATTCGAAACATTGAAAGTTAATTGTAAAGATTTTTATCTAGCTTGATGGGTTTCAATCTAGTGAACCGGCTTGTATCTTTGCTTATGTCAAGTTGAGATTGCGATTAGTGATTAAAAGTTTTACATATATACTTTGTTGTTGTCGATTTAAATGATTCTTATGATCAATGTATCTATCATAATAAGTCTGGTTATCATATTGTTTATACAGGGAAACTGTAACAGCGAAACTGAAATCTGAAGGCTTAACAGAAATGTGCATTATTTTTTTTCATATTTCTAGATTTTTCATTTTTCTCTAACTCTCGTTTCAGTGTACCTTGAGATAGAAATAGTAAAAATTCACCGTCATCCTCGGCCATGGCATTGGTGGTGCGGGAGTGGGACGGGGCGATGCCACCATCTCTCTTGCTCCCAACAGTTCATTCACCCGGCGACGAGTGCGGAAGAGCTGCGCGGGCGCAGGTACGCTCAGGAGCACTCCGACCATGAACCAAGACACATTTTATCAGTTAACCGGAGGTGTCGGCGCGCCACGCCGTGTCGCTAGCTCCACCATGACCCTCTAATAAGCCCGATACTCTGTCACATCTGCATTTATCTAGACTGAAAGCAACTTAGATCTCAAGATAAGACTTATTTTTAATTTTCTCAACCTACTTTTAAGTGGACGTTTTGTGACGTGTGGATTATTATTAAGTGATAGGTTTAGTGACAAAAATTGCCGTGGATTTTCACAATTGGATTTCCCGAGTTCAACGTGTTCCTGGATTACTTGCTGCTAATGGTGTGTACTGATTTATTGTTTTATCTCATATCTGGCCTGGTCACTAAGCGCTGTACTTACTGTTTTCAACTTAAATGTTTATCCTTGACTTGTTTCAATCAAAAGACATCAACGCGCATTGCAACTTCATGACATTTCAACTAATGAGTTGTTAATCTAATTAAAGGTAACTTAAATTATAAAAAAATTAAGAATAATTAATTTAATTATTAATAACAATATTGTGATTACTTGATTGATGCTTATCAATCAAGTAATCACAATATTGTTGTTGTTATGAAACTGCAACAACTACTACAAAGTATTATAAAGAAATAAAGATTTTTCGTTAAGACAGTAATGTGCTTATTTTTCCTAATTAACACAATAGAGCTTAATTTCTATATTTTTATTGCATGTATTAATATAATACTAACCTAAAGTAGTAATGTAGTACGTCTGATATGGTATGATATATTTTGATTATATCAAAATGCACCAAAACATTGTTTCTGATTTGAACACTAAAATTCACAGTACAAATTTTCGTTTGACTAGATTTTTTTAATTACTCACAAATATTTTGTGATTGAAAAGTAGACATTTATTTTATTTTCGTTTTAAATGAGAGCTGAACACGGGAATTTTAATTGGGTTTTCTTTTTCATATATTTTTAATTTAAATTTAATAGAAATAATATTTTGGTATTGTCAACAAACATGGTAGTGCCATAGTAATATTATTCAATGTAACGTACTGTGAACTTATAATAAATAAGTCAAACATTGACATACATTCTGAATCATATAACTTCAGCAAAAAATCTTAATTATATATAAGCGTGTTCACCTTGAACTAGCGACGTATACACAAATTAACTACAAAAACATCAAAAATTCTGGAGCATCAAACTTTTCAAGGTGCTCGCAAAAAATGCATTGCTACAACCAAAATATGTTGACCCTCCATTGAACCTAATTCGGGCCAAATAGAGAGCCACTATGTTTAGCTAGAAAATCACATCGCTATCATGTAGAATCGAATCTATCGCACACACATACATACAGGGCTATTGTTAGTTGGTTGTGCAAAAACTGAACCTTGAACTTCGCAAGTTCAAACTCAAGGCGATTACCACATGCGTGGTCTACCTACACGGGCTTACGTAATTCTTTTGCCCCCTCCTCTCTCCCCCTACTAGTGGGCAAGTGGCCACGTAGCAATAGCAGTGTTGTGACTAACTGCGATCTAAATACATAAATCTACAAAAGGTTTAAATTTTCTCAGAACATTTTACATAAGATAGGTTTAAGGTGTTATGTTTAGTATATTAAAGAAAGAACATTTTGTAATTACGATTCGACTTCAGGCGTAGATAGGGGTAGGCTTCTGTTCAGGAGGTACCTAGTCACAATAATTAATTATACAATTGGGTAGCAACAATTACTGCCTAATTGTTATTATTTTGTTACAACGAAGTATTAGATTAATACTCTACTTATAACTTTGTAATATTTATTAAATCCTCGCTATTATTTTAGCATCAGAATTTTATGATTTTTTGCGTTCCAACATTTTCTGTAGCATATAGTATGAAATTTATAAATACATTAATTGAGCCTTTCGCAAAAAGATACATTTTATATGTACAAATAAATTATTGTTTTTATAAATAGGCATTCGTTGTATTACTTTTAAGTAAATACTAAGGATTTCAATAATCACTATATGTATACTTATGAAATACAAATTAAAGTAATTGTGTTCCATGTGTCGGGGATAAAGTTATCAGTTGAGCTAACAACTCTATATCGAATTCATTAAACTTCAATTGTAAACAATTCAAAGTGAAACATGAATATATCCACCACTTAAATACATATTCCATCGCTCAAACGATGATAGAGTAAATATCAGCGCCATATAGGCATGTATATATAGCCGCAACACATTAGCGAACACGAATCACGAAAACTCGTAAAAAAAACTTCACACCACAAAGGAAATTGATCTCAATGCGGTAAGCGAAAGATGGAAATTAGCATGCGAACCACGAGCGCGGTTTCGGCAATGACACTGACAACGACCGGTGATATAACAGCCTGCATGGCGTGGCACGTAAACACGATGTAGGCTGTGGCGGCGTACGGAATAATAAGATTCACATATGCTCACAAAAACTGCCTTGAAATCTTTTCGATAATCATCACATATTACTATGTACAGCCTTTATTGTGGCTCGTTTAATAATGACCCTGACTAATAATGATTTAATGGGACACCGACAGTGGCTTATGGATAGAAGAGTATAGGGAAAATGAGCCATAGCCTGTCACACCTTTCAAGGTTATGCCATTTGGGTCACCCATCCAATAGCCAACCTTTTTAATGTTGCTTAATAATCTGAATTATAGTCCGAAGGCACTTGTCACTTGCACCCGTCTCTCCGTATTAAATGACGTTATCACCCGATTTGCGATCTCACATTCTAGCCCTACAGTCTGTCAAACTCGTGAAAACTCGGTCATTGAACCTCGCCGAGCTCGGCTCAGCCCCATTTAATATCGCTTTCGCTTATGCAAGTCTCACATTTACGCCACAGAGCATAAAGTTGAAAGTCAATCTTACTTAATAGTGTATTAAAACAGTTAAGATTCAGACATCGAATTTCGTGACGCAAGTAAATGGCAATGAATCTCCTTCTTGTAAAAACATGCAAAATTACTTTACATATATTTGTTGGATTGGGTCCTATGGAACAATTATATATGTTGGTTTGTATTACTTAGCATGCTTATAACAACCAATATTTGCTATTTCAAAGAATAAAATAGGAAATGAATTTATAGACTACTTACCTCTTGAGTATTGCATAGACTATTATAATATTTGGGTAGGTATTGGTTACTACTTTGATAATTTTTCTTGATGATCGTTGTTTGTCTCTCCATGGATATTAAGTAAGAATGGAAACAAAATTACTGACTCACTCAGACGCGTCAATTAACTTTAATTGGAACATCATGTCAAAAAGTGTTTTGAATTGTAATTTTTTGACAATAAGTACAAATTAACGTTAACTGACGTTAGTTTTACTTTAAAAAATATATTATTTACAACCGGTATTTTAAGATTCTTTTTGCGTATTTTTGTAACACGCTGAAAACTACATGATAACACAGCAAGAGAAATCACGTCTCAAGCAAAAGGCGGTTGTTTTGATCATTACATGATCCAGAAAGGTCCTTGGTGGATAGAAAGTAAATGCCCAGCGAGTGAGCGCACGCGCATACCGTGAGGCGTGGGGGGCAAAACCAGTCTGGACAACGGTACCGGTGCCCCGGGCGCACGCACCCATTATGTAACACCCTTTTTCTTGCTCGAGTGCCTCGGAGCGACCTTACCGATTGACTCATTAGTCATTGCACTACGTCAGTGGTTACGCTGCGCTCGCGCCTACCTACGCTACGGTCAAGGAAAATGTATAATGCAGTATCCAAGCGAGCGTTATGCAACAATTATCGGTTTGCAAATCAGACCTTAAAATAATGATGGCAAACTATATTTTATTGTGAAGGGCATTAAGTTGAGCTGTAAAATTATGAAATGGATGACATTACAATGGATGAAACAATTGAATTCCTTGTAAAATCAAAATCAATCACTCATTTCTGAAATTTGGGTCGCCAAGTTTAAAATGAGCGTTTTCTTTTCAATGTATTTTCAATTTTTATTTGCCCCTTGTAATAAATTAAAACCAATTAATCTCATTAATTATGTTGGTCGATGACGAATTCGGGAAAATAAAACCACAAAATAACTTTGTGGCCGAAACTAAATAAATGAGAACATCCTGTCTTTTCTTCACACGTCACACATTTTCAAAAGTGTATAACTGCACTCGTTCGGTAATAATGAGTTAAATATTTCGCTGTCATGCGAGACAAAGTGAAGATAATCACCTCGATTACTGTACCTCATGTCATTCCAAATCTGGGAAATTGAAAATGAGTCATGCACTTCAATCTTTGTGGACATATTACTGTTGGGAAAAGATCAAGATAATGCATATTGCATTACAATAAAGAGAGAGAACTCGCGGAATTTACGCCGTCATTGTTTACATTACTAAACATTTAGGATTCTAAAGAGTTACACTCAGACTAATTAAGAAGCATGTGACGTGTGACGCGTCCCGTGATACTTATCCCTATCCATATTTAATAATGATCTATTTTAATACCTACTGCAATTTTATATTTATATAGTGATACAAACTAAGATTTATAAACAATTACTAGAATGCAGATACACCCGGCCATTAATGACAATGCGCTGAATATGTACAATAATTATATGAAACTACATAATTGGTTTAGTAGTTATGTGAATTGATCGCATTGAAAGTAGAATATGATATTCGATCAAATTCATTCGCCTTAGATATTCCTTGCTTGCAGCTACGAAAGTAAAGTAACAAGTTACAGGAAGTGTGAGGACGTGATGCAAAAATAGCGATGACTTATTGTCCGACATAAATGCATACGTGAGCAGCAGTCATCGTATGTAAGGCGAGGCTTCCGTCCAACCTAACAGTTAACATAGACAAATAGGCTATTTATACTTCAGTTACCGTTCGTCCATTGTCCTTTGCACCGGTTGCAGTTCACTCTTTCTTGATTCAAATCGATTTTAAACCTATTGTAGGACAAGGAAACAAGTAAACATAGCGTGAATGGTTTAATTAGACGTTTTACTGTTTGGTAACTAATCGTTTTAATAATATTTTCCAATTCCTAAGCTTGTCACACTAATGGGGACGGACAATTTATCAAAAATGATACAATTATAAACATACAATCACAATCAAAATGCAGGTGAAGCATAATAGTATATATTAATGCAATAATCAACGGATTCGACCTTAGCGTCTCTTGATTTGATTTTAAAAACTATAACAAATTGTCCACACTTAACGCGATATTCCACAGAGAGTACATTCATCATGCCGTAGCATGCTATCTAATATTATAAGTGCTTTTGTACTTTAATTATTTAAACTTGTCACGACAATAGAATCAGAATCTTTCTCCGGTACAATAACGAGTAATGACAGTCTTTACGTCCTTTTGCTAATGATGCTAAGTTACACACAAGCTTTGCTCCAATTCAAACATGCATTGGAATGCGTTTCCCATCGAAATCTGGGTAAATTATCGACCCTTGGGTGCATTTTTTAGATGCAACCTAACGGTAAAGCCTCGCGGGTACCGTACGGTTCTAAGCCGTATGCGTAATACTACACCTGTGATTAATATTGCCTGTTACCTGCTCTTGGGAAACGTCCACACGTCCACGAGCAAATGCACGTGTATGGGAGATTTAAGTTTTGTGTGAGCCAATACTATGTTCGCATACTGAGATAAGTCTGTGTGCGGAATTATGGCATAATTTCGAGCTAGATTATAAAATTACTTGAGCTATAGGCCGTAAGTACCTTGTAATACGCCCACAACAATCAATAGTACCTAACATAAAGATGAAAAAAGCTTACTCAGAAAAAAATATACCTACTTAAGTCCATTCTTAACTAAGCGCATCAGTAACTAGTTTTTCCGGTATTTCTAGATTTATGAAGCTGTCGAAGAAAATGAAATAAACAACATAAATTATTATACGAACATTTGGATACAGTCTTTATATATGGGAATTAGTAATTAGTATAACGTGTTACTCTTTTTTCGAATACGCATTTCCTTAATCAGTTTCAAAGGATCGTATAAAAGTAATTCCACCTTTAATTTACGGTTTTGTTTCGTCCGTCAATGTAATTTGTACAAAGATTGTCGCCCGAAATTCTTATTTAATCACAATAATTTGACTTGCTGAATCATGAAAATCGTCTTATAAATACACGGTCATATTCGATCCTTTTGTATAACGTATTTGCAGGTGCCCAAATAATATGAAGCCTTTAATGACAGCGGATTTGTGGAGTTGACGATCTCAAATGGTTGTAACGGTACGCCCTTACAAAAAACCTCTCTACCTGAGGCTTACAAACACTTGCTCCTTCCTTTAACTTTTTTTAACCATAGTTAATCTACTCTGTATATTGTCGTGTGGTTTACGAATTATTACGCCTTTAACTTACTTAAAAAGGCGTTTGGTAGTAACGGAGAAGATACATTTTAGTATTTTATGAACGATACATGGTCGATATTACAAACACAGCGTATCTTTAGCATGGGCAGATATGGGTGGGTTGGCAAAAATTGCCCACCTTGGTACAGGACCAAATGATGATGATGTCACTATAATTATATTGCCAAATTCGAATCTTAAAATAAAGACCATGTCTTGATTTTTGGATTCAATAAAATATAGACGTAACAATTACTAATCGACATAATATTTGACGTAAATTTGAATTAAAAATTGATGTAGTTTTTAAGACTATGTTCTTACTACAAAAAGAAAAACTTCCCTAGTATGTTTTTGACTGAAAATATATAATTTTATATTTATTTGTATATACTGTTGGACAGAAAACATGCGAATATTGCCGTGCCTTAAATTAGAAATAATAAAAATATTCCTCCTTCCATTCTCTGTCTTAGGCTCAGTAGGCATAGCCTGCTCTGTGACGAAAGTAAACATTTACGACAGTTAATTAATATTACGGCTTAACAAAAACAAACACAAATTAAAATTACTTACATCGAGAAGTCATTAAAATTTTAAATTGCTTAAGTGTTACCATTTTTCTCACGAAAAGAAAACGTTGATACGGAGTGTTAGTGTGGATGGGTGGGAATTTTTTTTGTATGAATAAGACATCTCCAATCGAGAGGGGACCATAAAAAAGGACCCTAATAAATAGAAGCAATGCCTAATCTAGTATTTTTGCTGACAAAACTAACAAAGGAAAGTAAGCCGGCGCTGCCGGCCCGATCGATGAAAGTAAAGGCCAGTGCAGACGGTCCCGTTATCCGCGCCGCTCAGCCACGAATACTAAGCGCTGACACACTGCGCGGATTTTGACCCTAGACACATTCTAGTGTGTACTTCGCACCTCTGTGCACCAGATCTTGCTGCCTGCCTATTTTGCATTGTCTAGTGTACCTATATATAAAAAAACACAGGTATATTCTGCATGAGACATATTGACAGTGTTAATACATTTCGACATACATTTCGACGATAATTATGTATATACGTTTAAACTGAAATTCGTATAAAAATCTTTTATTTAAAATTTTACAATCTATTTATTTCTCAGCATATTGGTCTACAATTATAATGCACAACATCAACATTAATTAGCTTACGAAATTAACAAAATAGATAAAATACATAAATATAGTCATATAAGTCAATATTTTTTATTACACTTCTTTCATATTAAGTACATATATTACAGGGTATTACCCCAGTAAATACTATTTCGAATTCAGTTTATTTGCGCTAGACTTGTTACGATCCATAGTACTTGTCTGTCATGAAGATATTATGTCAAAAAGTAAGCCCTGTATGACATAAATATACAAGCTATATACATATATATCTAAAGGAACAACTTAAATACTAAACACAATTCTTATATAATATACTCATGTCAGTAAATGTTTGCAATATAACTATTTTTATGTGAGAAGTGTATCATTGTGTATAATTATTGCATAACATTAGAATCTGTTATGAAATTTTTTTTCACTCAATATCAATCAAGCGGCAATACACGTGAACCTTATTATAACAAACAGGAAAGTTTAGGGCAAAAACGTAATGTTTTCCAAAAACTTGGGCGTCTATTTAAGGCAACGCAACGGTACACCATAAAAATAAATAGCCAAACTTTACCAGAAAACAGTGATTGCAAAAAAATACAAACATTAACCCACGCAAGGTCGCTCTCCTATTGTTATTTGAATTTTTGCTGTCGTTCGGGGCCCTTTGCACTTTTTTGACGGTCTAGCCTTTTTGTTAGCACGACAATGCCAGTTAAAAAGTCCCAGAAAACAATTCGCTAACAACAAACGCAATTTGTGCAAAGAACATTTTAGCACAGGCCATCTCAAGAGACTAAGGGCCCGCCTTTGTATAGGCAACCTTTTTTTAACGTAACGACTGGGTGACGTACTATTATGCTCACTTGGAGAGTTGCATAAAGTCACCGACAAATAAATAAAACTGTACATTGGCTAAAAGTGAAAAGTGCCGTTGTTTAGCTGTTAGTACTCACCATAGGGAGAACAATAAAGCCCGTTAGAAAATTAGACAGCTCACACGATCTATGGTGGTTGCAGTATGTTGGTACAGACGTAGGCGAGGACAACGACCCTACGCAAAATTCGCTGCATTGGGCTAGGTTTAGTGCATGCGCGTATCAACACGGAAGCGGCGAGAGGGAAGGATATATGCGCCTGCACCGGCCAGAGCAGGAAAAGGCATGAATGAGTATTGAAGCCTACCCCAAGAAGGGGGAAATCGAGTTTGCACTGCGGGCACCACCACTTACAAATATAGACGAGACCCGTTTTATACTAAATAGGATCAATAGCGGCTGTGGCGTCCTAAATCCTGTTAGTACTAAAGTGTAGGAAATTGTTTCAAGCCTGCTGAGAGCTTTACAATGACTCTCAGCATAAATACACGTTAATTAACATTCTGAATTGATCAGAAGAATTGTTGATCAGTTGATTTAACAGGAAAATGGGTTACAAGATTAAAAAATAATTTTAACTCCCCCGCGACTGTGCACGGGAAAACAAGAGAAAGTAATGGATGTCCCAATTTTTGACACTGAACTGAGAAGTTTCAGGACACATAATTTGTGCTTCATAAGTGAGCTTAGAAACTTGCTTAAACTTACCACACAGCGAGGACAAACTTCACTACTTTATATGAAGAAACTTAACGAATAACTTAATGAAACTTACGATAACGTTAAATTACTGTAAAATTTGCATATTGTCTTATTTTTGACAATAATAATAATAATTATAATATTAATAATTATTATTATTGTCTATAAACATTAATAACGGAAGGTAAGTAGCGAGACAAATACATGAAAAGTGTTGCATTAAACCTTTAGTACGAATAGCCTTTCTTGAACTTTTTTGGTACAACAGGGAAAGCAATTTAATTGGGAAACTATTACTTAATTTCGGACCACCGCTTGCATAATTTAAAAAGCACTTCAGCGGCCGTAAATCGGCGAGCGTGTCAATGACCCTGTGCCCAATACTCTTGCAATAAACGCATTTCCCGCCGCACACTAGCGCAAGTGCGATTTATCCGCGCGCGAGCGAGACGACGGGCGGCGCCGGGCGGCGGCGCTAGTAGCGGGCGGCGAGGTCGTTCACCCCGGAAGATTCAGTGTTTTGATACCGCTCGAGCCTCCGACGATGGAAAACTGAATTTTCTTTGACGCGCTTCGCTTTTCATGCTCTAATTGACGGTCAATTGGATAATTTCGTTTTTAAATGGCCGCTGCCTGTGTGGGCTACGGAGATTTTTTAGGTTTGAGCTCTTAATGGTTTAATAATATAACTCTACTTTAATAAGTGTTAATTCCGAAGTGAATTAAGTAATTATTAATATTAAAATTCTTTTATTATTATTGTTTTTATCAATATATTCTTTTTATTAAAAAATAACACGTTTATGAACAACAATAAATTATACATCAAACAATACATATTTTAAATAAATGTTATTATTTTATTTAAACCTTGTTAGTATTTTGTATTTAAACTTTTTAGTAATTAATTATATGTAGGACCGGATTGTTGTTATAGCTTTCTACCTATGTATTACTGGTTACTTATAGTAATTATCATTCTATATAAGTAGTAACAAACTATTTACAACAAAATGGTTTTAAGCTAACAGAGAACAAAAAGTACAGGAACTAAAATTTAATATTCAAAGGATTATTTTTATCATAAGTAAATTGTAAATTTGAATCGTCATACGCGCACAGAAATAGCATTTATAAGTTAGTAGGATAGCAGACGTATATAATTTAGTGTGGCTAAGACACGAAATCCAGCTAGACAGCGTCTGACACAATAGTCTGGCCGTTGGGGTAGATCCTGCAGGGGTTGCTGATATTAGGGTAGGTCGCCGTCAAAAACTGCCAGACGTTGCCCTAGGTCGCGCTAAGGGGCACTCATGTCGGCCATGGAACTATATTAAGAAGTTATTTTTCTTTAAATAATAAAGTAGCGCTTCATGACCAATATTAAGATGTGAAGGTTCATAATGGTAGCAATCTTTAACCTTAAAAGTCAATTTGTTGACTTTTCCTTAATAAATCGAAAAGAAAATATATACATACATAAATCACGCCTATACCCCCAATGGGGGCAGAGGTGAATTAACGTTTTGCCAATTATGTTAGGTCCCATGTAATTGGTGGCAAAACTATTGCCAATTATCGTGTACGAAAAACGCAGTACATTGCTATGTGCCATAAAATGAACGCTGCTGCCCATTACTAATCACTTAGTCGCCTTGTACGACACCCGTGGGAGAGATTTGGGGTTGTGACAATTAATTGTATTCCGGTCTGCCGTCACCACACAGCGTTAGTTACAGACAGGTAAAATACGGTGTTGGACTAAACCTCGTGGTATCCCATGTGACCTTCGTGTGCAATATGAATCATTCGAATCATGAAATCGACGGCTTTAGATTTACGCTCATCGATCATTCGAGTTCATTAT
Source organism: Cataclysta lemnata (assembly GCA_963931975.1). Classification (NCBI taxonomy): domain Eukaryota; kingdom Metazoa; phylum Arthropoda; class Insecta; order Lepidoptera; family Crambidae; genus Cataclysta; species Cataclysta lemnata. The sequence continues at coordinate 8,788,555 of OZ008343.1, forward strand.
TCGGCATCACCGGTAGGCCGTATATGTTGTTTTGCAATAGAATAATAATCGATAAATTCCGAAGAGTACATTAATGGTTATCTGGACAGATTAAATGTTTCAATTCAAATTATAATTGAGAAAAGATTACGGCGTATATTTTTATACAATTATAGAACATAATGTCGAGCAATATAAAAATAAATATTTATCACATGACGTCATAAAATATGCATTAAATGAAGCAAAGTAATACTGCTATGCAAAAATAAACGAGGCACCAACCAACCCTACAAACCAGTACATACGTACGTACAGTACTTTTAAAAAAATCTATTCAAACAAACTATACGGAGTGTCGTGCCCGGAAAGCCGACGGGTCCTTTATTCCGAGTCCTAGCAGTTTGCAGCTGTTAACAGATTACAGGCTGTAAATAGTGAAATCAATATTGGATAATGGAAGGTGGCAGGGTGCGGCGAGCCTTTGCCAGTGTGTGGGTGAGCGCCATTACCATCGCTCTGCACTCCATAAAATCACTGCGAAAACCGCTTCCCGGCGCCAGGCGAACCCTGTCTACGGGAGATTGAGTCGTGAACTCGGAATCGAGAGCCGATGGTAGGGGTGCGTGAAGCCTGTGTCGACGACCGGCGAGAGTGAAAGCGAGTTCCGGGGAGGTAGCGCGCCGCCCGCCCTAGCAAGGCTTTCGCTGCCGTTCCCACGCCACTCGCACCTTGTTTTCAACTTATTTAACTTATTTTAATTAGCCCTTTTATGGTGCGCTCGTAATTCAATTGTAAGTCAAGTTAATGCAACGCTGATTACTTTGAAGCCATTGCTTCAAAGTGAAGAAGAGTCCGTATGTTCTTGTTGAGGAAAATCTTTACAAACGACTTAATTGTGCTTGTTTGGTTAATAATAGTTTTGATGACAAGTGTTATTATTGTATGTAGTGTCAATAGTGTCATTGTCGCATGTAGTAGGACTTTTCCCGCGGTTCCTCCGTAGAAGACCATCAATAAAGCGGCTGTGGGTGCACGGTCACGGCGCGCGCCGCGGTCGCCTACGGAAGTAATGAACTTGAATGCAGCTCGCGGCCGCACTGCGCTGCGCCGTCCCGCTCGCGTCTATTAGGAAAATAGTAGGCGCGAACGTGACGCACTCACTGCACTCGCTGTCAAATTCGTCCGCATTCTCCGTCACAGGTCGCTTTCGTCGTCGATGCGTTTATCGGAACGAGACGCGAATATGTGTGTCGATTGCATTCTCAGTCGTAAAAGTGCATCTGGGTCGGTGGGCATAGCGTCGGGTTAGTGCGTCGCGCTCGGCCCGGCTCGGTCGTGGGGCAGGTCGTCTGTGCCGCGGTTGCATAATGTGTACGGCGCGGGGACGCCGGGCGGGCGCGCTGCGTCCGTAGGCCGCCGCCGGCCGCCGACATGAGACCTCCGCGCCGCCGGAGACCCCTAGTCCCGCTGCTGGCGCTCCGAATACTCCTCGAGCGCCTCAAGTCGCTCGACGCTCTCGCTTCCTAACCGCTCTCGCTTCGACAACGATTGCCGGTAGTTCTGACGGGTTTAGAAGTAAATTCGATTTATAGGATTAGTTTTAGAAGATGCCTTGAACGTTGAAAACATTTGTAAGTAAATAGTGTTAAACTTTATTCCATTTAATCCGTAAATGTATAAAATCATGCTACGATACACAAACCTCACAAGTGAAAAAAAAGAAACACATCGCTTTTAAATTTTACAAGAATATTTTTAAAATATCAATTAAATCGCAATTGCTCAAATTTTTATAAAAAAGAATATATTTCTAAAAGTAAAAATGTTTGACAATTGTTAATTAAAATCTTAGTCTATCATAATACTACACAATAGGTAAAGATCTATAAACATTTTCGCCTGATCATAACCGCTTCCGCATTTGCATTACTATATCTACTTCATATACTTTTATTTGTCTATTACTAGTGGAAAGATCTACGTATAAAATTATTATTAGACCGCAAGGTTAGCGTTCCCGATGCAATCACGTACAGTTGTTAATGAACACAAGACACATAATCCCAATAAACTTCCCTGTTTAAATGGCAAGGCTATGATAAACATAGGAACAGCGCGTCGTAGACTAGGAAAAGAAAAACATTTATAATATTGCACTAGTTACTAAGCCGGGAAACCTATTAAATAGAAATTAAAAATGCATATTTCATTTTTAAATTATTTCAGGAGCCGTTAATTAATCTTCAAACAAAATGGCCATCCCCAGTAACGTCACGATAGGGGTTGAAAATAATGTAATTGATATTGTAACGATAATTCTAGAATTATCTAAAATATAGATATTTTAGGTGTCCTAATCAGAAATTCCCCATTCCAAGTAAAGAATAAAACAAACAATTTAAAATAATTAGTGTAATATGAATAACGTCCAGTGTAAAAAATTTAAAAGTTCACCAGAATAAATAATGGTTGACGGTGATATGTAAGTCAATTGACCTTTTGAAGTACTATTTTTTATAGTAACCAGATATATATATATTTTAAATAAACAGTGACAGTGAAGAAAATGATTTAATTGGAAAATATTATATCTTTTAGTTATGGGTTCTAGGACTATCAATATTTTGTTCAAGTTACGATTTATATCTTAATATGCAATTGATTTATTCCTATAAGCATATAATTTGTCGGTTCTGTCGTATGATCCCATAGCTGAAAAGCCAAGTAATGGGATTGGTTCCTTGTATAAATTTGTTCTCCAGTCATGGTTGTTCATATGTTTTTGTAGTATATTATTGCCATATAATATAATTGTGATGTATATGAATATTTCGCGATATTAGGCGTGATTTATGTATGTATGTATGTATGAATATTTCGCCGCATCTAGTATACATAACACAAGTGCTTATTCTATTTCCTTGTCGCTAGCTAGATGATAGGTATGAGTAGGTATAGGAAATATTATATAACTAATATTAAGCAGTAGTCGCTTGCGGATCACTGCGTAAATTAGTCGTATATTTTAGTACATTGTATTTTATCCTAATACGAACGAAACTCTTCGAGTAATTGTGAATGAACTTCACATACAGGTATGTTCTATAAATCATCAATAGCACGAACAGTAGACTTTTAAAATTAAGCAAATTTAACGAATTTAACTGGCGTTTATTTTTATTCCGACTTTTCGATTACTTAGATGTTTTGGGCCAGAGGATAGTAGGTGTGTCAGAAATATTTATTTATTTATTCATTAAAGAAACATTGTCGCAGCCATATTTAAACGGAAGAGCTAGCAATTGCGATTTTAATAGGACGCAACTTCGCAATTATAGTTGTGTAGACAAACGATTATATCAGAGCGCGCGGTTGCGACGCGATGCGCTCGGGGCAAGTTCAAGTGCAACGCGCAAGGTTGCTTCCTGGTGCGCGCGCGCCGATGCGCAGCCGCGCGCTACCGCTTTCTGCCACTAATAATAATTATAGCGCGCTTGGCCTGCGATTGCGTAAACTAAGCAATGTTCGCTAAGGCTGGTCATTGGATGGGTGACCAAACATTTATTGTCTCGAGTTCCTTTGTGCTTCGGAAGGCACGTTAAGTCATTGGTCCCGGCTGCATCTGCAATCGTTAATATCCACCAACTGATGATGTGACAGATTTGTGTCGATACGGCCCATTAACTCTATATTCTTCAATAATAGAGAGGCCTACGCTCCAGCGACGGAGAAAATGAAAAGTTGATGATGGAGATGTTGAATAAGTTAATTTTTAGATATAAGAAAGTATCCCCTAATTTTTTATAATTCAAAATTGATAGCCAAAACACTGACGCAAATTATTAACATTGGTTATAGACGGGTTTTTAAAATTGTAATTACTAAAAAATTCTACAACGGGGCTCGTATTCTATAATATAGTATGTGGTTTGTATAGAAATTTTTTATCAAACATTATTATGCAATTAAAATTTTACCTAACACGGTAGTGAGGTACTTGTTGTTATTTAATAGCACTTACTAGCGATAAACAGTTACGTACTTATTTCCATTCCTATAACATAATATTATTTTTAAGGCTATTTTAGGCAATTGCTAAATACTATCCAAATAAACCATACTATACATTAAAGTAAACACGAAACGAGAAGTTTTGCAGCATGGGAAAAAATAAACTGTATGGATTTGACTAACATAACTGGATTGAAATACTAACATCTTATGATCATCGATTGTCAAATAAAGATTTGCCAAGTATCTTATAATAATCTCCAAACATCACTGTAATGAAAGTGTACAAGATTTAACAAAATTGCAAAATGCCTTGTACACATAAGTTTATTAAGAAAATGTTTATTTTTTTTTTTTCACAATTTTAGGAAAACTTACATCTAGGTACATACTTTAACAGTAAAATGTAACAATAAATATTAAGGTCTGAAAAGGTCTGGCCAATTAAAGTGGAGTATGAAATCTTAAGGTATAGTTTTCCCAACTAAGTTTCACGTCGACTGTGTGACATTGCGCGAGCGCATTGCGCAATCGCTGAAGTCACGTGTGAAGTCCTCTCCCCCCTCCTACGACCGCTCCCCCCTTATGCACTCTGCAAACATACCCTTACGTAATCAACTGGTTAGATGTAAGGCTACGTTTCAGTTTTATTTAGGGAAAGTTACTGCCTTATCAAATATGTAGTAAGTTTTAATACTGAATTCCAAATTGAGTTACAACGACTGTTGAATGTAAATAAATTTTTAGTTTATTTACAGGGAATGATAATGCGCCTTTAGTTAATAATTCGCATAATGCAGTTGCATACATTTAATTTCTAGGTACTAATTTCTACAGTAAGATTGCGTAATACATAGGTAACAATTAAGCCGAAAATACAATTACTCTGTAGAACAACTAGAACCTACATGTCTCTTCTATTATTACCGACGGAAAATTGCCAGTGCTCTATTTGTGTGTTAAGAAATAGATATATAACTATCGCAATTATTACGATCTATTTTTATTAGTACAGTGATCAATTTTGTTTTCACTTCACAGTGATTTACCGTGTGGCCAAGTCAATTCACTTATCTGATATTTTTTATATGCTATATACTACCACTGTAAGTGTAAACAAGTTAATTATTAAACCATAATGGTGAGTTTCAAACTTAAACTATATCTTTATCTATAAAAAATAATTGATTTTTTATAATAGAAAAATATATGGGTAATTTTACTTAATTATTATAAAAGATCTAAAACGCATGCCTAGATTCTATTAGAATTCTAAGTACTTACTTAAGTCAATACATTATGAGCGTGTTTAAACAAAATTTAGCACAGTAACAGTTATTTTATTAAAAAACTTATTTTTATTAATTGTTAAATGTCCACATGCGTAAAGAGTTTGAGTAAGGGAGTCTACTCTATTATAGCTAAAATGAACTTTAAATTCAGATAGTATGTGTGTAAGAGATACATGAATACAGTGACGAAACCATGCGTATTAAAAATGCACCGTATAATGTTTACAACACACACGCTTGGGCAACAATTTGAATGTCAAATAGGCCCGGTTTGAGTTACAAATTTTTCGTTCCCATCGGGAGGAGTCCGGTCGACGGCCGCGTCGCTTCCGCAATTATGCAACGAAATGTTGAACCTAGCGATTGCTCAAACGCAAACCTATTGGGAACAAATACACCTGGAGCTGGCTTGTTTAAACTTGCATTAAGATTCACACTTGCGAGCGCTGCGGGGACAAATGCAAGAGCGTTGCCCTTTTGTTTGGTGATCTGGTCAACACGGCCCTTTTAATAAGATATTTGAAAGTTGACATTACTCTTAATTTAATTTCATACAAACTTTGTAAAGAAATCTTTATATACTTCTTTAAGAGATAAGTGCGAATGCTAATTTTTGGTACATTTGAGAACTTCAAAAATATTATAATGAAACTCTAGAACTGCTAGAACCTTGGGACACCCAAATAGTGGAGGGTAAACCACTGACAACAGCATACCCATAGAGGGTTAGTATCAGGCAGGTGGTTTAAAACTTAAACCAAAAACCTAGAGCAGTATGGATCAGAATGTTGTCATCCCAATAGCTCTCTCCGTTAATCGATCTATTTACATGGTCCTTTACGTGACTTTTCTCTACCACCTTTCCGGTAGATGATATGAATAAAAGGGGATGAGTTGATGACGTCTGACCATTATGAACGGAAGAGAAAGTAAACTGCGGCGATCCCAGTTAACCTGGGGACAGAGCAGGAAGATGATGATGGTTGAGCTTTAGTTTATTGGTGTTTTAATGAGTTCATCCCTCGTGCTCATAATATCTTCTATGTATACTACTTTTTTCTTATATCGGAGTGGAATGCCTTTACGCACCATACCAGCTGCTAGCTAGGCGTCTGGTGTGTGTGGGACTCGCCCGGATATATACCCACTAAACCACTCCGGTGTTCCTCCAAGCCCTGTCGGCGGGGAGAGTCTGCTGGGATCTGCCTCGCGGCAATTCAGCAGTCAAACTATGAATACCTACTACCTACATAAATGTGTAAAGAAACATGCACCGAACCCTGTTTCCGTGCAAAACCCACGTGCATGCGGTGCCAATTTGGCACTCAATACTAACGAACTGATGCTTCTTGGTTTGCCACCGAGAACTAACGTTGTGCTGATAGCATGAATTTACATATACATATAAAAAATCACCATGACACGAGAAAAAATGACTTTGTAAATGACAATTATTTATCCCTACCAAGATATGATCCCGGGACCTTTATGACCGATAGCCGACGATTTAACCATACGTCAAACAATTTATGCTTGGCAATCAATTCGAGATATTTGCCAGTTTTGTACGTGATACTAATTGTACGATAATGCTACTGTAAGTAACATTATATTTTAAATATAATTAATAAAAACTTTTTCAATTGTTACAGGTACAAGTTCCACAGAAGCAGATTACAAAACTATGCAAACACTGATTTAAAAAGATACAACAAACGTCAAAATGAGACTAGTAAGTATTAGATAATGAACATACATGCATACATTAATCACGTCTATTTATCCCCATATGGGTAGGTAATGGTGAATTAACACCCCCATTTCACATTATGTTAGGTTCCATATAATGGAGGCGAGCCATCCATCTATCGGGCACGTATGTCGCAGTATATTGCTAGGTTGTATAAGAGTAAAGCCGCTGCCCATTACTTATCGCTGCCTTTACCCTTAATAGCTTGTACGAGGGAGATATAGGGGTGGTGACAATTGTAATCTGCTCTGCCGTCACCACAAGATTAATGAAGATATCTTGTTTTGCCTGAAATTTGCGCCAGCTAATAATAAATAATTGGGGTGACCTCGATAAAACGGTAGGCTTTATTAATAAACAATTTAACGGATCAATTGAATTTGCGGAAAATATAAATAGGCGAAGGGGAAGTGTCTGTGCGCAGTGGAAAGTGCGCACTTATCCCAAAACTGGGTCAGTAGTCGCGCCGCCCCTTTATCGAGCGCCGCCGCAGTCACCGTTCCGCTAAAACAAACCCTTACCCCAGGAGCCTAGTGCCCAAAATAGATTAGCAAGTCCGAAATGCATGCTGATGTAAACCGAAAATGCATTCCCTTGGGACGCGGTTTGCATACGTTTCGTGCCTGAAAACGATCTACGATAGGGGAATATCTCTAAAATTCCTTTCAAGCGCACACGGGCATTGATATTATTTGATACGTATTGTGATTATTATCGTTCATAAGTCGCATTGTGATTAATTAATTTAGAAGAACTAAATATATTTGACGAAAAACTAAAATCACACAAAAAAAAAATTTACTATTCATTTATTTATTTAACGGTATAAAATATACGAGTATACTAGGTAGCACGATAATTATTGAATACCGATTTATGTAGTTCACAGTTTTTTACATAGGATCAACTGACAAAAAAACCGGGAACACAATTAGTATGTACAGTAATCACTCTAATTCTAACAAATTACAATTTATAATGCTCCATTTCTTTTACAGTCAACAAGCGAAGAAGTGGCCAGTACGACTGTGGTTGGTCGCACGGGCAGCCCTAGCGGCGCGGGCGCAGTGTCGGTGGCGCCGAACGCTAGCTCGTATGACGTCACGCGCATGCGCGAAGAAGAGTTCGAGAGGCTCACGGTGTACATCGTACCCGACGTGCCTTGCGAACGTGGCACCCCCAACAGAGCTGAGCGCACCCTGCCCAGGAGCTTAGCCCTCAGGCCGTCCGCAGTATTATCCACACCTAACACACCGGTAAGTAACTTTCAATCTTATGGTAAAATTGATAAGACACTGACTTCTCTGTGTCCATCACGCGGGTTCAATGTTGATTGGTGTTTGTTAACGACAGCCTAAAAAGTAAACGTTTTGGAAGCATAGCGGAACTCAAGAAAATATATTATGGTGAACCATCGGATGACCGGTCCTTGATAGTGTTGTGTATTCACAGACATCCGGCTCGGAGGACCACAAAATGTATAGACTAATAATTAATGCGATTGTTTACACATGTCATTTATTAAAAAATGCGGTAAACAATTGCTCAAGCAGGACACACAGGAATTGAATGGCAAATAAAATTAAAATGATTAAGTAACATATTCATGAAATGATTGTCTACAGACGGAAGGAGTATGGAGCATTGGTGTCATCCCTCGCGGTACAAGATTTGGCCCCTTTGAAGGGACAAGAACGCCAAACAAACCGAATGACAAAGTCTCTTGGAGATATTATTGGAGGGTAAGTTTAGGAAGTTTGCTTTTTTCACCGTATAAACGAATCACTTCCCGCTGTACTTATAGGTTGAGGCTTGTATATATCTAACTATCATAGACATTTATAAAATCCCCCTAGCAACATAAAACTAACATACATATCCCAAGTGTATGTTGTTCATACTGAAAGGCAAGCTATGCACAATATACACACTATTCTTTCTCTAACTAACCAGTTTCTCTCTATTTTGGGCCAGGTACAAGAAACTGTCAGACATCATACCTATGGAAATATTAAGGTGAGATCGGGCTTTCATTTTACTCTGGTGATGGTACTTGTAATATTATGCACTTCTCTTGATGTAATTATATTATATGCAACTACAATTATAGTATTAATCGGTTACTTGACAGTATACAACGTATTTAATTACTGAGACAGGAGCACAATAAGAAAATATTCTATGTAATCAGCTTATAAAGTTATCTACTATAATCATGATATATCTATACTACTTTAACTAATAAATTATATTAATAATATTATTATAAAATTGTTATTGGAATAACATTATAAATAAAATATTTTAACAAATTCTGAAATAAATATTTTCTCATCTATTGAAACAAAAACAACTGACAAGAATTTGCATTTTAGGTTTAAGTTTCTTGGAATCTATAAACTGTCTGTATACATCGTAGTTAAATTAATATCAAATTATGTAAATAGACTGGGAAAACACAACTCTTCCGCTATGTAATCCTGTCTTATCTTGCGGCATCAACTAACAGTAATCACACGACCTTGACTCCCTTCGAGTACTATCGGCGCACGCGCATTGTAAATATCCTACACGTGACCCACTTAGTTTGTGTGCGTTCTACAACGAATAACCGAGATAATAGCTCTTTAATTGCTACTATCGGTTAACTATCTAAACAGAAATTGATGAAAGTTATATGTACACTATTGTTGTGTAGTGTAACAACATAACCGAAAAAGGGCAATGAAATTATAGCTTCATTACAGGAAATCATTAATATAACTTGTTCACCAAAATCTCAAGTTAAATTTCTTATGTGATATTTTGGTACGATAATGAAATGGGCTCTTTATTAAAGATGTTGTAATTTTTCATCGTTACAGATATTCAAGGATAGCGATTATTATTACCTGGATGGATCGGACACCAGTGTCGCAAACTGGATGCGCTACGTGGCCTCTGCCTACTCGCTCTCCGTCATGAATCTCGTCGCCTGCCAGCATCAAGAACACATTTACTTCTATACAATAAGGTACACTTCACTTCACTCCACTTAAAATTGGTATCACAATCACATTTAGTTGGTTTAATATTTGAATAATGTTTTATTCTTTTTGCAGAGATATCATGCCAAATGAAGAACTTATGGTTTGGTACTGCAAAGATTTTGCTACAAGACTTGGATATGATATCGATCCTGAACGAGCTACTTACTCTATTTGTATGTATAACATTTATATCATTTGTAATTTTCGATAGACTGTAAAAAATATGATTATTAATTTTTTATTATTATTTTAGGTAAAGAGGAAACAATTAAGAAGGCTTATGGCTTGCCACCAGCACCAGTTCATCCCGAAATTGCATTCAACCATATGAAATACGTCCTCGGTCTGACAAATGCCAAGGAATTATTAGAAGCTGAAATTCCAAGCAGACGAAGGAAACGGGACTCTATTGAAAAACCATTTAACGATAGCATACCCCGTGAAGAGCCAAGAATCAAAAGCGAAAGGACCATAATGAGAACTGATGTTTCAAATAACATGCTACTTAGCAAATCAGATAGTCCCATTATCAATGATCCGACGCCGTTGTCACCAAATTCACTAATGCAACCACCGTCACCAGTGAAAATTCACCATAGGGAAAACCCGGCATTGATAATACATCAGCACAAAGAAAGCGCATCACATCTTATGATACATCAAATGGAGAACCCTAGATTACACGATAGTAGATCACCAGCACAAAGTCTGCACCACCTCAGAGATATGCGTGGTCCATCGCCCATGGCACAAACCCATCACGATAAATTAGGAAGCAAATCTCCTGGACTCACGCACTGTGGGCCACCACACTACGAACCGCAATTAACCCCAAATGATGGTTCAGTCAGATCCGATGAAGGATATCACAGCAATGGATATCATGACGAATTTACACCACCAGAGGACTCCAGTGATTCCGATGTTGAGAATTATGTTTTAGACTGCTCCAACAAAACAAATGAGCCTAAAGAAACTGTCATTGTCCAAAAAGTAGATCAAGAAATGCATCGTAATGAATATAGAAAAGTAAAGATCAAAATGCCAAGGGCGTACCAATACCAAAATCATAAGGATATGGATTGCGAAAGCGATAAAGAATTAATTATAGCTGAAGAAGTTGCTAACACTGCACCACAAAATTTATCACCGCCTCGTAGAGACCCAGCAACATCAACAGTAATTGTCCTGGAACCATCTCAAAACTCAGTAATACCGATAAATAAACCTTATTACGAAGACGGTGCGTTGTCGCCTTCACCGCAGCCTGCTTTTATGAGATACACACCACCTGACACGAGAATTTTAGAGACAATTCTAACAGGCAATCGTATTGACACGAACAACAATGATCCTAATAGACGGCAGCCAAACGCGACACCACCGCCATCTTCGCCCACGGAAATGGCTTACTCGTATAAGAAAAGTCAACGATATGGCAATGCTTGTAGCCCAGATTCGAGTTCTAATTTGACTCCGCTACCATCATTATTACCACTGCCGCAGCAATTGCCTGCACCGACAGCTGCATCCATCTATTCTTCATCGCCCCCACATTCATTACCACACACAACAGAAATAAGGGAAATTAGAGAAATAAGGGAAATACGAGAAACTAGATATGAAAGCCACTATCCAAATTATTCTTATAATATTTACTCACCACCAAACTCAACGATAATTACCCAGCTAGGTTCTCCGCCAAGTACTTATTCACCGACAGTAACGTCTTCTCATCAGTACGAAAGATCGCAAAGTGCTCAAAGTCACCATTACCCCTCATCAACAAGTGTTATTACATTAAAGAATTGCTCACAGTTGAGTTTAATACAAAACTCGAACGTAAATAATCAATTGGTGCCGCCACATGGGAGCATGAGTCCTGATGGATCATGTAGCTTAATGGTATCGCCAATGAGTCCTAACTCACAGGGCTCCCGAGGATACAGAAGCTTACCCTACCCATTGAAGAAGAAGGATGGAAAAATGCACTACGAATGCAATGTATGCTGCAAAACATTCGGCCAGCTGTCGAATTTGAAGGTTCACCTCAGAACGCATTCAGGCGAGCGCCCATTTAAATGCAACGTGTGTAACAAATCGTTTACGCAACTTGCACATTTACAAAAGCACCATCTAGTACATACAGGGGAGAAACCCCATCAATGTGATATTTGTAAGAAAAGATTTTCTTCTACATCGAACCTAAAGACTCATTTACGCTTGCATTCTGGACAGAAACCCTACGCCTGCGATCTGTGTATGCAGAAATTTACACAATTTGTTCACTTGAAACTGCACAAAAGATTGCATACGAACGACAGACCTTACGTGTGTCAAGGGTGCGACAAAAAATATATCAGCGCTTCCGGACTTCGCACTCATTGGAAAACCACTAGCTGTAAACCTAACAACATTGAAGAGGTTCTGGCAATCACCAACGCCGCCAACACAGAATGCATAGGTATGTGTTTATTTTAATTAATATTTGTACAGCACTGCATACAGTTCATTTTATTTTGTAATTTAACTTTTTATTTATTTATCCATTAACTATTCTGCACTATTATTACGAACACGATCAAACGCGACCGTCGACTCGAGAGCAACTGCAGAGCGCTGCACTTTCTCCTCGTAGGTGAACCGCAACTTTCACTTGCGCTCTCGCTGAACGCGGCCGATTTCATTTTCGCGTGCACTTTCCAGGTAACATGGACAAAGACTGCCACGAGAGAGAGGGGCACGAGGCGTACGAGGTGCACTCCCCGTCGCAGGGAGGGCTGGGCGCCGGTGGGGCGCGCGGGGCCATGTCGCACGCGGAGGCGCTGCTGGGTGCGCACGCGCACTCGACCACGCCGCACCTGGCGCCGGCGCACTCGCCGCTGTCCCCGCACTACCGCCCGCTGCCCGGCGACCACGAGCCGCCGCACTACGCGCCCCCGCCGGAACCCCGCCCCAGCGTCATCGAGTCCAGCCAGCCCCTCATCATCGAGTGCACCTGAGAGCGCGCCCTGGCGCACCACGCTCTCCTCGGACGCGTGTTCCCCCGCCGCACGATGTGATTCCAGTCTTGTGATCAAACTTATTATTTGTGTAAAGACGTCCTGACGGTCTTCCCGGCCCAGTGTTGTTAGTGGCTATGAGATTAAGATATGAACTTTACCCTGTAAATTTGTACATTGCGTAGTTTGTAAAGCGACGTGTTGTTTATAAGTACTAAGTACTTGTGTAGATTAATTTAGTCCCTTTGGGGGTTGTTGTATTATATTGTACTAAGCATTTGCATAATAATTATGTATTGAGAAATTAGCAGCCCTTGTTTATATTAATGCTCAATTTTATACATAAATTTATAATTCTATTGTAAATAGGATTTTTTTGTGACATCGAGTTTATTTAATTTTAGTAGTGTTTTATGTGTTGTAAATAATTACCGTATGCGTGTGTAACGACCTGCAAGCAAGCATTTTTAATATCAAAACAGCCTTAAAGCGTAGTTGTAACAGGCGGAAAAAGACTAGGGATTCGAATTTGGGAATTAATATTCACCGGAGATTTGTTAAGCCATAACAATGCTCGGTGATATTTCTCAAATTTTACCAAAGAAGGCATATACATGCCACAATTACAATTTTGTTTATTATTTAATAAATTGTCCATTAAATTTACTCCATGTAAAGCCGCTGACTGTAATAGAGATTCGAATGCAACTTGCAATTAGTTCTAAGTGCCAAACGCGCACGTTAATATTATCTTAAGTTAAAGTCCTACAAGTTGTTTGAATGAATAGTATTTTAAATCATTGTTCCTAACGAATAATCGGAGAGTAAGCGCGTAAGTGCAACAACTTAATTGTAATGATATAATTAGATTAAAATCGACGAATTGTGTACATTATCCCTACGCTAGAACAAATGGTGCTTCACATGGTAGAAGAGTAGTCGCACGGGCCCGTCCCGGCACTAACGACATGTAACATTTATTACACCGAGTCTACTAGTTACTATTTTATATTCCAAATTTCAATTAATTATGATTCTCCTATTTGAAAAGGCTGAGATAAATAAATTATATAATGTAATGTTTGGCGAATATTAAGAGTAAGCTATGTTTTGCATTATGTGTAAGCGCAGTGGCGAGTACGGCACATCTTATGCGTCATGTAAAACCAAACGATAGCTTTTTGTATATTTCTATTGTACGATTAAGGTTTTTACACGCAGCCCTTGTAGATTTATTACTTGTATATTTTATACCTACATTTTACAAAGCAAATTTTTGTATTGGCGACAATGTTATGACAAGTATAGGTCACATTATTTCCATTGTTTAATACGCACAAGTGTGCAAGTTTTGCAGACTTAAAAATAACATTGTTGTTACTTAAAATATTCTTTGAAGTCATGATCAAAGCTTCATTTTAAGTAGTTAACAGTACATACATACTTTTGTACCTTACATTATTTACCTACCTTGCATGTTCGTTGTCATGATAGGCATAATAGAGTATGACGTATACATACTTTATAGATTTATATATTTTTTAAAACAAAAGTACAGGGTTTGAATGGTGTCTGCCTATAATGATGATTGAATCAATAATTTAATTGTAATACTAATAGTGCGCAAAATTAACTTACAAATGACTTAATGATATTCGAAATGAGAATGTCCCGAACGTTATTTAATCCAGAGTTAAAAGGAAAATTTATATACGCGACAGTCATTAAATCAGTTGTATTGTTAGACACGTTTTGCGACAGTATTAGTGGCATACTCTATTATTCAATTGGTTCTATAACTGCATCCGTAGAAAAGAAATGATGGTTCGACAACTATCTTTTATCATATTTTCTATTTGTTACTTAAAGCAAAGACTTCAAAGTCACGACAGATGTCTCTAAACTCATTTACCTCTCGCCATTCCTTATATTATTCATAACGGTACGTCTCCACAACTTTGCAATGTATCCGTGTAGGTATGACAGCTACACTACACTACAAATTTTAAAAGTATTGCGTTGATACTCGGACTTTCAGCAGACTTACTGTGTAAACAAAGAGAAGCGCAAAAAGCACTTGCTAACATTCATGTCTATATAGACAACTTGAATTCTTGATAGTAGACAAACATGAGTCTGCCGATAGTTTAAACAGCTCGAAGTAAATTTAAATTATATCTTTTTAATCGTTTCACTGTAAAATATATAATAATCGGATGAGAGGTTAATCTTTATTCGGTACTTTATAAATCAGCTCTCAAACCGTCATAAAATATGTAACAATGTATAAAATTTATATAACAACTAAGGAAAATAGATCTTACATAATTTAAGTACAACACCACTCTATGGTACCGCAAAGTAAGCAATATTGTTATATTGTATGTATCTGTAACTTCAGCTACAGTATTTATAATGTAAAGGACTCGCATACACCTTGTATTGAGTAATGTAACTACTTAAATGCCTGCAACTTACATACCGCGAAGGCCTGTAATTTTGTACACCTTGATCGAAGATTGTTTTACAAAACCAAATCCATTAAAACAAGAGTATAAATACTATCATTGTTTTATTGTTCCTACCATGTGTGTAGACCCGTAAATATAGTCCACATCACATTATGCAAAAAAATATCAATATATCTCATCGGTTGTCAACCTTATTTCATTTGGCCTAAAGTGAAAAGTCAGTTAGGATATTTACCTACAATTTTGTAAAAAAAAAATTACAGGAGCTAAAAATAATCTATCTACCTTCCTACCCTGTTCTCATGTTATCTACCTATTCATATCCGTCAGACGTCATCGACCGATGAACGGGGATAGTGATTAGGATGACAGCATTCCCGTCCAGTATGCTCAAAATGTTGGATGAGATTTTAAACCCGGCCACTTGCTTGTCACCAACCTTCTTTGTTGTTGTACCTAGGTGGTATACCCTCCATCATTCGGGTGACCCGAGGTGCTTATTGGTCTACACTGGGCAATTTCCCTTAGTCGACTTTTACGACTCCCATGGGGTAAGAAGGCCTTGCACATTCTACGTAATTTTTTCGGTCTCAGTCCAGCAAGGAACAATATTATTTTAGTACAGACGCTTAATAAAAACACAATTTGTTTGAATATAAATATCTATAATAACATAATACAATCATCTACAATAGTTATACTACGGCTTTATCTTACAACTATAATTTAAAACTAATGCCTATGAGCGTATAAAATACAATATTATTATTTCATTCCTGCAACACAGCATTCGGGACAGTGAAGGGAATTGTTGTTAAATATTTAATACAATCAATTGCAAGAGGCGTACTTACATATTTTCAAGACATAAGTTACATTCCATATTTTGTATTCGTATCTCTCACACAGGCGTAATCAGTCGAGAAAGAAAACCGAAAGAATAACATTTTCAGTGGCTGTAGCCAAATTGGATACTAAATATATTTTTTTTCGCAAAGCTGCTTCGAGAAGAAGCGATCCAACCATACTTTAAGGCGTAATGTATGGTTTGATCACTTAGAGCTTAGATACGGCTGATCGGGCGAGACCATCTCCGCGCTTGATCGCCGTGACTTCACCGGACATGACACCCCCAGGATTCGACCACATATCATCATCGTCATCCCCACAGCCATCTCCTCGACCCGCCATCAGGTTCCCTCCCCCCTATCCTTCCGCTCCCTCGGGTACATGGTATAAGTTGAGACCCGCTCGCTGGCTCCTTGCCCCACGGCAAACCACCCGGCATATGATTAGACCGCGCCGAGGGCCACCGCCAGACCGGGGTCGAGTGCAGGGCGGCGAAGGGAAGCCCCGCCGTTTACGACGGCGGCCCAGACCACCGGGGGACTGATGTCCGCTAAGTTCATGCCCGGGCCATGAGCTACCGCTCGAAGCCCGCAGCCCGCCCACAGGCGGATGACCCGGATAATGATGATGATGATCATGAGTGATACGTGGAGTATTATAAAGAACATTGAATGAGATGATATTATTACAAACAAATTACTCGTATGGAAAATCTTATAAATTCCTTCCTATTGGCATAATATTATTCTCCATGTGACATTGGCTGTGTATTTGTTTCAGGCGCACTACACTTTTTCAAATGAGTTCTCATATTAGAAGACTGTGTGAAAGCAAGATGGCAGCGAGGACACGAATAAGGCTTTGCCCCTGTGTGGAAGTTGAGATGAGACTTGAGATGGTGCTTCTTAGTAAATGACTTCGGGCACAGCGAGCATGAGAATGGCTTGACACCTGTAAACAATAGTATATTATATACCAAGAGCGATAAAACAAATAATGTTTTAGATCGCAAGTACTTGACGTTTATAATGCGATCTGAGGCTTTCTTTTTATCCCCCGATGTAAGATCATAGTTTCATATTACCCACTGGCCAGGAAGTTGGATATTCCATACGCGTAGCGGGTGGAAAACTCTACTTAATGGCCAGGTGTGACATAAAATTATAGGGTATTTAAAATAGACAATCAATTAACACTGATCAAAACACACTTCTTAATACCGACCACAACAAGTTTTTACATTAAACTACTGAACATGTTATTTTTTATTCTTGTATAGAGTCGATGAGCAAATGGTAGTTAAAATTATATTGTGCTCTGTTTTCAACAACAAGAATTAATTAAAACACATGAATAACACCTAAGTACGAGGGCGGGTCAATAAGTCCGTGACTTTTGGAATAAAACAGATTATTTGATAAATAAATCATTTTATTTTTCAACGCAGTCTCTCTTGAGGTCTATACACTTTGTCCAACGCTTCTCAAATTTTTATATCCCTTCCAAAAAATATGATTTGTCGAGGTTCAAAAAGAGGTTCAAAAAATTCACGGACTTATTGACCCGCCCTCGTAGGTATACCTGAAGGGGACAATTTTTGACATCTGTTAGGTGTGAGTGTATTTTATAATAAGTCTCATATAGAAACACTGCTGCCCATTCCTCAGCACTGTTTTAACTCTTACTGTCGCACTCAGAGACATCAAATAACCTTAATGAGTACTTAACGTCAAAAAAAGACAATTCAAAACTAGTCGCTATTCTTGCCGGGTCCTATGGTCTTGATTTGAATGAAAATTTTTGACATTAAATACTCATTAAAGTTAATTGACGTCTCTGAGTGCGGCAGTTAGGGCCGGTTTTTTGATCCCTAGTTAACTCAACCAATTGTTAAAAACTGTTACTAATTGTTAAATATAAGTAACAATTTTTAACAATTGGTTAACAGTTAACTATGTATCAAAAAACCGGCCTTTAGTCGACACCCGCAGGAGAGATTGGAGGTGGTGACAAAGGGTTGAGTGGACAAAGGTGTTATGTAGTACAAAACTACTTTTTTGAATAAACATAGGTTTTCAGTGACGGAAAATCGACTGATCAGCTCAAAAGTTCGTATCAAAAATACAGAACCTAACAAAGGTGTTGCCACTGACAAACAGTGTAGGCAACATTTTACAATTTTCAAACACTCATAACATATTTGAACTTCTTGTTAGTTAGCTGTGTGGTGACGGCAGAGTAGAATACAATTGTCACCACCCCAAGTCTCTCCCGTGGGTGTCGTACATGGCGACTAAGGATAAATCAGCGATGAGGAATGGACAGCAGCGTTCCTCTTATACCACCTAGCAATAGTACTGTGGGTGCTAGTTCACCTCTGCCTACCCCTTCGGGGATATAGGCGTGATTTATGTATGTATGTATGTTGTTAGTTAACACCTTTGTCCACTCACTCCTTCTTGTAATCTGCTCTGTCTGTAATTACGGTTTATTAATCTGATAATAATTATACTTTTGAAACTTGTACCAGTATGTAGCCGAAGATGTAGGGTCATGTTGGATCGGTCAGCAAACCGTTTATCGCAGTGTGGGCAGGCGTAGGGCCTCTCCCCCGAGTGCGTCCGCTGATGCTGCTTCAGGAGCATCTTGCGAGAGAACGCCTTGCCGCACTCGTCACACACATGTGGCTTGACGCCTGGAAAATGGAACAAAGAATACATTGTTCAACCTCTTTAGAAAAGATTTAAGGAAAAATGTTTTTAATGCCGCACTCAGAGACGTCATTAAAGTTAATGAGTAATGTGAAAATATTATTACTCAAAACCAGTCGCTATTCTTGCCTATGGGGTCTATGGTCTAGATTTAAATGAAGTTTTTTGACATTAAGTACCTACTGATTATAGTTAATTGACGTCTCTGAGTGCGGCAGTTAGAATATGACTTGAGAAGAATACTCTTTTCAAGTCATATTATAAGTTAAGTTTTTTTGGCACTTATTTAATAATGTCATATCATCATTGCCAGACCTTTAGTGTTAAGACTTGCCCTATGGACGAAATAATATAAATAATATAATGAGGAGGACGAGCCAATAACCTACCACGCTGGCCAGTACCGATTGACGGGTATTAACGATTGCAGATGCAACCAAGACCAACGATTTTTATGTGTCTTCCACAGCACGGAGGTACTCGAGATAATATATTTTGGGTCACCCATTCAATGCCCGGCCATATCGAAAATTGCTTAGTTGGCGCAATCTCTTGGCAGAGCGCGCTATGCCACTGTACTTTTGAGCTCTTCCTGTAATAATTTAAATAATTCTCTACTATCGGGTCCAGCACTTCATTATGAATAGCCATGCGAATCAAAAAATATACATGTCAATGTTTTAAATTTTATTAATATTGAGTGTCCACAATAAAGTAACCTAAATAAATGCCGTATGGGTCACCACCCCAAATCTCTCCCGTGGGTGTCGTACAAGGCGACTAAGGATAAATCAATGATGAGGAATGAGCAGCAGCGTTCCTCTTATACCACCTAGCAATGTATCTACTGCGACTTTTGTGCCCGATAAATGGCAATAGGCTCGCCACCTATTACATGGAACCTAACATAATTGGCGAAACGCGGGTGCTAGTTCACTTCTGCCTACCCTTTCGGTGATATAGGCGTGATTTATGTATATATGTAAATAAAAAACTAAATTAACCTGGATTAGGGAGCAGGAAAATTCATTAAAATTGAAGTTATCAACTTTATATTGAACATAAAAAATAACTTCACGTCACTCAACTCAACGTTCTAAATGCCTCACCGTTAACACAGATTGACATTTTAACTGCTACAATCAATTGGAGAACTTTGATGTGCCGACATTAATAGTGAGTTTGGATACTCTCAAATACTAAAGAAAGTTAATTGCTCCTAATCTTATTACGCTCTATAGTATAAAAAGTACGTACATACCTAAGCATAAACCATGTTACCTATTATAGTTAATATCATCAGCACCAGCCCTTTATTGTCCGCACTGCTAGGGAGGCCAAGGGAAACACTATAGAAAGGCCTATAGAGGCCTTTCTATATAATGTATCGAAGAATATAAGTAGAATACCATAGGCCATAACCGACCACACGAGCTAACCTACCAGATTAACGATTTGGTGAGAATTAAGACTGCAGATGCAAACGCGTGCCTTCTGAAGTTCCGAAGCACAGAGGAACTCGAGATAAAACATTTTTGTCACCCAAACAATAACCGGCTTTAGCGAACATTGCTTAGTAATGTATACTGTATACATTTAGACATGTGAGACCGCTGATAAAAATGGGTTCTAAACAGCTAGTAGCAAATCAATACTTTATTATTACTCACTAAAAAATTTTGTTTTTTTTTATTCAACTTCTACCGAAAATGAGACTTGCGCAGATCTTGCATGACCAGTTTTTTCCATACCGTACAAATACTTCTTTTACAAATCATCCTTCCTTTGAAAGTGTCTAATTATTTTCGCACATAAATACAATGACGCTTTTCTCTATAAGGTTCAGCAGAAATAACTTCTTTACTCTTGATACGATCTGGCGCACTATTCAAGTTCGTGTGATGTATTTTTTTTTTCTACTTTTACACTCACACTTATCATGCAGCCCAAAGTAAGTGGCATATGAATGTGTTATGGATACTAGATGACGTTCAAAATTTTAATATGTCATATCGTATATAAATATTGTAAATATACCTACTACATTAATATTACTCGAGAAAAAATGTCTGTGTTCATCACAAACATACTAGGACTTGAACCTCTTGGAAATCCAGCGATCTGACCATTTGACCAAACCAGTCATCAATTGCCACCAATGTCTCATCGGTTTCAATACCCTTTTTTTGGTATTTTGATTTGGTATTTTTCAATATGATAAACAAATATACGGCTACGCCTCTCCTGTCACGTTCATATTCTCTGACATATAATTTCATCACGATGCCTTTAAACTTATTTAAATTCCGTCTAATTACATAAAATCACGCCGGCTTATTCTAAGGGATAGGCAGAGATGTAGAGCACACACATTGCGCTATTGGCTTTTAGGTTTTTGTCATGGCAAATAAATTAAGCAATGTTAGGTCCCTTAAAATAGGGGGTAATCCTATTACCACTCTCCGAGTGAACTTCAGTAGTTTCCTATCTAATTATATTCCAAAAACTATAATAAGTACGTACGTACTCTATATTTTAATTGGCAGTAACATATTTATTAACGTAATGTTCCGGATAGAAATTAATTTTATAAATATTTTGGAACTTACCTGTATGGATCCGCACGTGCATATTGTAGGCCACACGTTGATTGAAAGACTTAGGACACATTGAACACTTATATTCCTTGCGGTTTCTGAAACATAATGTGACAGCCATTTCTGTCATTTAGGCAAAATGTATCACCTAAATTTTAATAGTATAAAATGAAAATGATGTAATGTATAATTTACAATTCTGTAAAATTAATTAATACTATGGTTCCAAATAGCGTAAATAATAAAAAATGCAATCATTGAAAAATGTCTTAAAACGAAACGTTTCTGGCTCGTAGCTATAATTTATTACTTTTATTATTAATGAGTAAACCTAAAAACGAAAAGGCCCTTTTTTACGACGCCAATAACTGATTAGCTTTCAGTTTAACTTATTGCGTTTAAACGAGCTATATTTATACCTAACAACCTACCATCAATAATTGTTTCTAAGGTTAACTATTTTAATTGGATACCATTAACATTTTAACAAAATAGTTTTCTATTGCATTTTAAGCCAAATCTTTTTCTTACATCTCTTTATGAAATATGGGTCACGTATTTATAAAACAGAGGTTAGCAATTTACAATTTCAATAATGATTTTATATTGTAGGTAAGTACGTATTTGTATTTCTTAAATATTTTTGTTAATTTAATTATTTTATTGATTTTTTTTCTTGGAATTTGAAAGTTTTATCAAAAACAAAAGAAAAATCAAACAAATTACAATTTATTACTGTCCATTTTCAATTCCCATAACTTATGTACACTCATATTCTTCAGATTTTATAACTTATTTTGTCTTATAAATATCATAACACATCTTTTCGGAAATATTGTACTAAATTTGAAATAAAACTACTTTTACGAATAAGACATAATTATACAATAATTATAAGACATAGGCGTATAATTTGGGACTCTCCCCCCGTGACCACGGCCACTGTAAAGTGATCGAAACGTCGGGTTAACTAATTAATATGCCACACACCAAATTATACGCGAGTCTTATCCGTAAAAGTTGTTTTATTTCAAATGTGTAGTGCTCGTGCAAATATAAGAAAACATTATTGTACTAAATTTACCCTTTCCATTAAAGCATAGTAACAGATAAGTAGGTAATAGTTTTACTTTCACCTAGAAGTAATCTATCATATTACTTAACTATGAAATGTGATTTTTTTTCGTTATAGGAATCTACAAATTCGTTGCTATGATTAGCCTCCAAAAAGAACAAGTACAAAAAAAACAAATTATGATGTCGGGTTTTCAAATGTTCCGCACCCCTGCCAGCCCGACTTACCTGTGAATTTTCATGTGACTGCTGAGATAGCCCCTGTCATTGAAGTACTTGCCGCAAACGGTGCATGTAGCCGCAAATTCTCTAGTGCCGCGATGCACTGACATGTGGTACTTGAAGTTCCGAAGCTGCGAGAAGGTCTTGCCGCAATCGCTGCAGGAGTACCGGGGTACGACAGCATGGCGTTTCATGTGAGCACTCAGGCTCTCTTCGCATGTAAATACCTTAAACGTTTAAGCGTATTCATTACAGATAGGTACATACAAAAATGGGGAGCTCGCTAGCGCAATCACACTGTTCTGTGAGCGCAATGGCATAACGCACTTGGCCCGCGATAGCGTAAACTAAGCAGTGTCGCTGAGGCCGGTTATTGGATAGGTGACCAAAACATTAAAATTTATTATCTCGAGTATAAGAAATCTATGCTGTATCAAAATCTGTCGCCATAAACTATTGTGATTAGATCCCTCAGTGGTTGAGGGTTCCAGGTGAAGCTCGATTCCATCTTCGGCTCTTACAAGTCTATCAGGTGAGATGAAAGCCATGAGCTTTCCTGTCTAGCATTTAAAAAAAATCTAATAATATGCCATTTCAAGCTGACTAAGCTACTTTTTGTATTTTGTGCACTTTTACGTACTACTTTATAGAAGCACTTTTTAAACGGCTAGTGACTTAACGTATGAAGATACGCAAATGCTATCAACGTGCAAACACTCGGTGACGGCCTGCCTGATTTCTAGTCGAATCACTATGGCGCGTCTGTTTTACATGTCAAACCACTTTAATGAAGTATGCACTTAAATAGGACTGCCCGAACTTTGGGACAGTCGTACCGTTTTATAAGTATATTTGTATTGGTCTCGCTTGCTGCAATATTACCAAGAGGTCTAAAGAGACACTAGAACGGAACATTGGGAACTCGCAAACATTTACGGTAACTCGCACAATTCGACCAAAAATAGTGTATTTTCAACGCAATGTGATCATGACAGAATTTCTATTAGATGCTAATGTGGTTAGAACACATAATAAAAAACTGTTTCTGCTATAAACCTAGAACTTTACTGGTACTTTTTTCTGTGACAATAAAAATTGCTTAGGCTCACTCTTTTAAAATGTTTGAATAAAGACAAGGTCCTAATTATATTTCTATTAATGTAACTATATTTACCTGTTGTTAAAGAAGGTTTATTAAAAACAATTCGTAATACACCTTTCTTGGTGACAATAAAATCTATATCAAAATTTTACTTCTCTACAAATTATTTGATGCAATTATACTACACACACGTGCGGTATTTACCATACCTACAATAAAATATATTGATGAAAGTCTATACACAGTAGGTACTTAGCTCTGCTTATATTAACTGTAAAATAATGTTCAGCTGAACACTATGTATTCGAAATGTGCGTGTATAAACTTTTGAATGCACGTTATTTCACAGAGTTAGCACTAAAGCGAAAGCTTGAAGCTTTTCAACATAAGACGCCGATATATTCATAAGATCAAAAAGCTCAGAGATAGAAGGCTATAGCATTATGTGGCACTTAACTCCCGACTGTGAATTAGCATGAACAATACATTGCAAATGAGGAAGTACCGATTCAAAGAACAAGTTTGCACTCACTAGTTTAAATTACAAATATAAAATCATTCAGTACGTAAGGTCATGAAGCTTTCTACGGTATCGAAGCTTTTATAAATATATAAATGGAATAACATACTAAGTAGTTAAAATATCCTCTCTATATCCAACCATAAAACATGGCTAGACAATGCTGGCAGTTTATTTATAAGGACGCCTTAAACCTACACTTGGGGTAAAAGTCCCATGTACTGGCTTCCCAGCCTGAAATACTTCTCCTCCTTCTATCTATGAACTTTTTTACAAAAGAAATTTCATCTCATACTCTAAACTCTATAATTATTAAAGTTCTATAACTATCAGGAGTACACCGCCATTGCATATGCAATATGTATTCCTACTTAGAATCTATTAGCTGTATTATAGGGAATGCGGTCAATAACAGATAATACTGTTAATAACAGATAATATAAATAAACCACAATATCTCACCTGACTGCAAGTATGACATACAAAATCTTCTGTTGTAATTGGCAATCCATTAGTTAAATGAAGACTTTCCACAGTTACTAGCTCCTGAATATTATTATTGCTATCATTCATAGTTATTGATTTATCCTTAAAAATAAAACAAATGCTTTATAAAACAGCCATAATGGGATTGATAAATAATGAATTTAAGAATATAAATTTTCTTAACGATCTAAATTAGATGAAATAAATTCCAGTTAAAATTAGTTTTTCGGAGAAAGGCGGTTTTCGGAGTAGAACAAATAATGCTAGGGCATTTCAAACACTAGTTTAAGTTTTAGTAACATCTCTTGATATATTCATAGTAGTACAATTTATCATAAATTAAATAGTACTTTTATTGAAATCAGTAATATTTTATGATAGAACATTATAATATTTGTAAATAAGTTGAATAAAAAATAACTAGTTACGTACCGTATGTAAAGCACTATCGAGTTTACTTAAGTCTTTTCTTCTAAATGGTTTATAACAATTAGGTAAGCGAGGACGCCATGGACTTTCTATAACTTGATTAAAAATTGGTGTTCTTAAAATACTGGTTTTAGTATCATCAAATGTAGTTCCTAAAGAATCTGTAATAGAGTGTGCAATCTTAAACTCCAAAGATGATTGTTGATGTTTCTGTAGCAATATTAAATTCGATTCAAGCGTATCACCCGAGATTACTGGCATTTCAGTGTTTGGACTCATATTATTTTCGAACTCAATATTTTCATAGTGTATGTAATCTATTTTATTTGGTTTATGGTGGCCGTTAATTAACTCCGAATCGCATTGTTGTCTTCGAGATAGGTGAACCATTTGTGATGATACTTCGGGTATTTTCTCGGATATTTTTAAGGCACCGTCGTCAACTCTGTTTGGGAGATTTCCATTTGCATTCGTCAAGAAATCAGATGTCGGTCTACGATAACGTTCATTTGGAATTGCTAGCACGTCTCCTCCCAGACCGTTAGCATTGCCGTTCTTAGCATACGACTCAATGTATAAATCACGTAGGAAACAAATTCTTTGTCGGTCTCCACGAGGCGCTTGCGAATCAAGTAAATATGAAAAAATATTACCACAACTTCTTTTATCACTAGGATCAGAGTCACTTGGCGCACTTTGCAACCGTATATCTATATCTTGATATCTTTCTTTTCTTAGCTTTATATATCCATGCTCGTCATCATCGTTTGATTTCAATATAAAAGCATTATTAGTTATTTCATCTTTATAATTAACAGGGAGTTTTAAATAAGTGCAATCTACAGTACCACTTAAAATATTTATACACTCATTATCGATAAAAATTTGTAAGGATTTCACTATATCAACGAACAATTGTATCTTTTTTTTCGCAATAACAACCTCTCCGTGATAAATATAGTAGAGTACAGAGGTCATAGCTTCGAGATCAAAATCAGGTAAGACTATAAATAAAGGGGTTTCTTCATAAGGACATGAAAGTAGAATGTTCTGTAACAAAAAGACACGTCAATAAGAACTTAATTGTAGTTACATACTAAACCCAAATTATAATACTTATTGTGGGAGACACGCTTTCCGGAGGGTTATCAGTGTTCATTGAATCAAGTGTGTATGAAAAAAATAAACATGTCCCTATTATGTACAATACCAAGCGAAAGCTCTTGTCCGATAGCAAACATTGGTTAACTTTGGCAATCAATACGTTCTCCCACGTACATCTAACGAGCCTCTTAATGTCAACACCCACAACATTTTTTTTTCCTTTATAATATTATTTAAGTTCTAGGCAAATATAAATCTTATAAAATATTAAGTACTATTAACTCTACCGTGTGGACACTAACTAAACCATTTTGCGGTTTTGATGCTCTGATTTACTTCGCAACTATTGAGAACTAAAGCAATTAATTGATTATTAAATAATGAAAAATAGATCTGAAAAAAATCGGAAAATGAATTTTTCAAACCTTAAATAGCCTTTTTTTACTTGGGACCTAACATAATTGGCGGTTAGTGGGTGTTAATTCACGTCCACCTACCTTTCCTTCGGGGAAAAAGGTGTGATTTATGTACATGTGTCTAAATGTGAGAAAAGTAATCATATTCGTTTAAGTATGTGATTCCTTTTACATTTATCAGGCACATAAATCGTAGTACCTATATTGTTAGGTGATATAAGAGAAATGCTGCGGCCCATTACTCGTCGCTGCCGCTAGTCGCTATTTTTGCCCGGTCTATGGTCTAGATTTGAATGAAAATTTTTGACATTAAATACTCATTAAAATTAAATGACTCTGAGTACGGCAGTTAGTCGCCTTGTACGACATCCACGGGGAGAGATAGAGAGTGGTGACAATAGGGATGATGACACTAAGAAAGAATCACTGATATAATTTATAATGATGATTTATAATAACAATTTAGAATAAGGGGATTCGTTAATAGTCACTTGTTATCAGATTATACTTGTGATTGATATAATTTATTTCATAAAAATAAAAGTACAAAACTTAGCAATCCGCCATATTTGCTAAAACGCCGCGTGACGTCATTATTTAGTTTATTTTATAAAAATAAAAGTACAAAACTTAGCAATCCGCCATATTTGCTAAAACGCCGCGTGACGTCATTATTTAGTTATCCTTATTTGCCAATCAAATTCACTAGTTTAATATAGAAACTGGCGTTTTACGGAATAGTGACGTCACACAGACGCCATTGCTATTTTGGCGTTTTGGCGGAAATTTTAAATTTCATTATTCAAAACATGTTTTTCTATCAAAATCGAAAGTTTACAAAAATATAATTTATTTTGGGTAAAGTAGACATATAAGAAAAATATGGTGTAGTTTTTCAAAATTAGTCATCATGCCTATTGTATTTTACCCCTCTAACCAATTTATAGAACGCATAGAATACAAAATGAATGAAACTACGCCGCGTTAAGTAATGTAAGTATATTTTCGGAGTACGGTTCAAAGTACTCTGGAATTGTCGTTAAATGTTGGTTACTTTTATATGTATTATAATAACTTTACCTAAAAACTTGATTTCAGATTTAAAATGTTATGAGATTTAAAAATTAATGAAAATTATGAACTGAAAATTACCTAAAAATACTATATCCAAAGAATATTACATATTTACAAACTTACTTACTTGGTTTCTAAAAAACCTATAAATTATAGAAAAGGCCATGTGAATTATGTAAAAATTATAAGTAGGTATATAGTATAATAAACATTTAACTTGTTTTTATACTTATTAAGATTTGGTGATAATGTTGTGTCAAGACGTCGTACGATTATATCCCCTGATAGACACTGACATCATAATTAGCAATTCATTAAATAAGGTGGTGATGAATTGTAAATTTTTTAATAATATTTTAAAAGTCCGTCTAAAAGTTACCCTAAGAAATTCGCTAGCGCTGGCCAGAACTGCCCTATGAGCGCTGAACGTACGACCCGGGCACACCAGCTGCACATCGCACCATTCTTCGCAAGACAGCCATTCGCACATCTGTAAGAACACAAACAGACAAAATATAACTCGAAAAATTTATACCACCTTCAGGATTTTAACTCTTCTAATTAAATTTGATTTCTGGCAAATCTTTCCTAACATAGATCAAATAATATTAAAGGTCTTAATAACTTTTTCAAAATAAATTTCTCATATTTGAACAATTAATCAATAGGCGTACAATAGTTAGTTTACCAATATTGACGATTTTGCCATGAATTTTAGTAAGACGATTTTGCCTCTTAGTAACAATGATTATTTTTTCATGTCTAGTATGAAACCTGCTTTACCAACTGTGTAACCACGAAACTTACGCTGCGATAGTTTACCTAAGCATACGCGACCAGGTCAACGTTTTTAAAGTAGCACCGCACCAGTCGTGAAAGCTTAGTACAAATAGATCTGATCAAACACGAAGGAAATTAGAAGTGTCATCAAATACGATGGAAATGTCGTTGAACAAACGGCACCCAGCGATTTACCATTCTATTCTATGCTGTGCGATATTTTCACTTTTAATTCACATAATTATATAAGCCCTTTGTCGCATTTGAAGTATTACTTAGCATCCGTCGTGAGAGCTGAATAATCTAATCGCTAGCATAATAGTTTTTACAATCTGATATTGAGGTTCAACCGTTAATCGAATTAGCAACTCGGTGATTATTGTAAAAAGATGAAGACATGTAAACTTGCGTAAATAAATGCTACTGCTTTTGAGGGGAAAAAATTGGTTTTCATGTACCTATAGAGAATATTTACTGTCGATTGATGCCTCTGAGCGCTTGCAATGAAAATATTACTAGAATAGAATTGTATCATCCAATCTGCATTCCAAGGACCGCTGCGAAATTTTTACGAACTATTAATGCAACTATGTATGTAATGTATGTATGTTAATGCAACTTAACATAGATTGAATTATACTTTTCTTTTTGATTTTGACACTGGATATTACTCTCAATTTGATTGCAAAAATTTTGCCTCGTTGTTGTGACCAGCTGCTGATTGTATAATAGAAATTCTACATAGGTACCTACATCACGACACGCAGATAAACGATTATGCATGTCCATTAACTTATCTCATATTTTTACTCCAGCTAGAATTCGTGAAGTGGAGGTACTCGATGGCACAGTGGCTTAGCGCGCTCGACCTGCGATTGCGTAAATAAAGATACGTTCGCTAAGGCCGGTCATTCGATGGGTGACCAAAAACTTATTACCTATCTCAAGTTCCTCCGTGCTTAGAAGGCACGTTAAGCCGTTGGTCTCGGATGTATCTGCAGTCGTTAATACCCACCAATCCTCCCTGGGCCAGCGTGGTGGGTTATTGCCTATTATATATTATTATATGTGATAAGAGTAAAAGACGGATTTGGTTATTATACACATAGAATATACACATATTCCATAAATTGGATTACTAGTATTAATAGTAGGTATACATTCTTCTTTTTCAAAAATTAATACTCAAAAACTCAAAGTCAACCAACACAGAGTAGAGTGGCAATAGCCCTCAAAAACAATACTATAGGTAGGTACGTACTCTAACAAGAAGAAAGTTCCAATATAATCCTATGAACAATATTAAAAAGTTGTATATCAAATCAATTAGGTACACCATCGCAAATCACCAAAATTCAATGACCACAGTGAATTAATCCAAGATTTTACTAGCTCTGACTAAGCACCAAGCTATAGAATTACGCGAACAAATTATGAATAGCTAAACGAAGCAGTATCTAAAAAAAATTTTTGTCTGATCTTTATTGTATCGGATAGTTTAATCAATTATTTATCTATTGGGTTATGCCACGGTTAACTCTTTTAAAATATTGCGTAAGTATCTCAATTCTATCTAATATTACGAATCAACTAATATTACAAATCAAATTAATTTTTCGAAAGCAACGTTTTTAAGATAACGCTTTTTGACTTATGAGAGCATTATAGAACAGAGAGTAAAATATCCGAATGAAAATATAACTTAAAACAATAGTACCTACCGTAAGATGTAAATCCGTGTAGGCCTTTCCTATGGATGGAAGAAAGTAGGGAGAATGGGCCATAAACCACCACGCTGGCCCAGCGCGGGATGTTACGTATTAACGACTGTTGATGCAGCCGGGACCAATGCCTTAACAAGCCTTCCGAAGCACGGAAGAACTCGAGATAATACATTTTTCTTCACATAACCAATGACCGACCTTAGTGAATATTGCTTAGTTTACGCAATCGCAGGCCGAGCGCGCCAAGCCACTGCACTATCGAGCTCCTCCCATAGATAGTAATATTTACCGATTTCTAAAAAAGAGGAAGCAAACTTCACGGTACCTTCTCAATGTATCTACTGAAAAATAAAGTGTACCTATATAATGTCATTTATTTATTTAGGTAGTAATTATCAAAGATAAAAGAGGCAGTAAATAGAATCGTAGAAACCGTAGGTATATTATTTACGGTCAAGATTTTTGAATCATTTGTTTCATTTAATTTTCAACTCAACAATAAACTAGCAAGTGTTCGATTTTTTTGACTTTTGACAATACAGAAAACAAACATAATTTTAAAATGTTATTGTATTGCATACGATCATAAGTATCGTAATAAAAGACAGGCCCGCTATAAATAATTATAAAATGTTAGATCTTATGGGAATATTTTTTTGTAAATACTTACTTAAAGATTTACGAAAATAAATAAAAATAATTAAAGCTTACTATTGCAATAGCTCCTCCAACTTGCCGCGAGTCAAATTAAAGTTCCAAGCACATTGCATGTACGCACGCACACAGCACGACACCTGATTGTATGAGTGGGTCCTACTGACTGACAGCCATGTATTGGCCCGAGAACATTTGTTCGCCGTGGTCAAAAATCGACACGCATAGGGCTGTCTCTCTACCTATTGTTTTCATCTATGCAATATTTTTCGTACCACCAGTTCAAAAATGACGTATTCTGGGTCAGGTAACCTAAACTTAAAGTTAGTCATTCAGGCCTGTACATAACAGGGATATAATGTTGTACTGAATTCCATTATATCATGCCCAGGGCATATAATGAAATTTCAATTTGGAACACCAAAATAACACAAACATTGATTGAAACCTGTCTTTATTAATTATTAAGCGAAAAAAATAATGATTTTGAATCGACAACATTATGTTCAAAATCTGTGGACGTGGAGTCACTACAATGTAACAAAATAACAAAAAAAAATAGTACCGCCATGTTGTTTACAGTTTCAGGAGCAGGGGTTTTATGATTTAAGTGGTGTGTATATGGAATCAAGCTCATTCACTCAAATCTTTCCTCTTGTATTTTTTTTTTCAAAATAGAAATATTTCTTGACTATTTCTTGAAACATCATTGAATTAATATAGCAGTGGCGGAGCGTCCATATAACCCGATTCCCAACAGCCGTACCAAACGAGCGAGCATAAAAAAATCATTACCATAATGCAAGTACATAAGTACAATACCATTTTATAAACAAATAAAAAAAATCCACCAATAAAATCTTACCATAACAGTATTAAACGCGCGCGAAACAATATGCAACACAGGTACCTACAGAGGTACCTAGTTAGAAAAAGTTCGAAAAATTATGGTCTTGATGCGTTTCCCGCATCAAGACCATAATTTTTTGAACTTTTTCTAACCACCAAAATCCTCGTACTAATTTTTCTAACATTTATATAATGTAGAAATTAAAACCTAATATATGATACACAGTATATGAGGTAGTTCCAAACTGATCTCTACTACAACTTATTGCTTTTTGATGCCCGAGGAAGATAAGTGGACAACCCTCCGGACGCGACCAAGAGAAGTGGAAAATGCATACCTAGCCTCAGATGGCCTAGCACGAAGACGTGGACAAATCTCTTTCCACCACTTGACAGTGTAGTTTTGTCTTGGGATTTGGTGGGAGTTAGAGCGAGAGGAAATATTTTCTTTCCCCCGAAGGAGATGTGTCCACGTCCCGTGCTACGGGGGTAGGTATAGCCTCGTCGGAAGGTAGCTAGGACAGTACCCTAGTTGTAGGAGCCGGTACTCCTAATGGGGCCGGTCACATCAAAGGATAACTACATACATCTACTATACTCTCTGTTGATTTAGGTATAGGGAAAATGCAACCTGTAGGTAATTTTGTGTAGCGCAATGTTAGGTATAATTATGTAGTTATAAATGGCAAAATTTCTCAATCGATTTTGTGCTCTATTATTACCAAATTAAGGTTGACAATCGATTGAAGAAATTTGACAGTTTTGGGTAGTCTGAAGTGCCGTTGACTGTACTTAAGTATAAAAGTGGGTTTAATAGACAATGAAGCTTTTAAGTGACGATAATATTTTTAATGACATTTACTACCTAGCAATACCTACGCTGCAATTTACATGTCCGATAGGTGGCAAAAGTCTCGCCATTGCACCTATTACCTACTTAAGGGACGAAACATAATTGGCGAAGCGTGGGTGTTAATTAATACACCTTAGCTTACCCCTGCGGCGACAAAGGACATCCTCCACTTTTCAACAAGCGCGAATCATAGTTTAAATCGACTTGAGAAGCACACAGGAACTCAAAGTAGTTTATTTAGTTAAGTAGTAGATTTCTCACGTATTGCAGACAGGCCCCTCTTCCCCACTGGGCACTATGCACTACTAAGGGCCCCGCGATCGAATGGGGCCCCCTAGTTCCTGCCAGATTACCAAATGATAACCGATATTTAGGTATTACCGAAAAACATTAATTTTGAAAAATCTGATGATAATGACTTACTACAATACCTACGCTTATTAGCTTTAGTTTGCCGCATGCGCATAGCTATACCTTGTACAACATAGCTTGAACTTTTTGCCAGATGGGTTAGTGATGGGAAACAGAAAATATCTATTGGTGTAAAAAATATGTTGGCTAAATATGTGGCTGTATGTATGTTTTAAACTATTCAAAATAAATTAATTCATTCATCAATCAATTTTATTGCACCAGACATATAAACATTGGGTAGGTAAGAGACCATTGTTATCAGTTTTTCTATTTAAATTTTACTTTCAAGCAATAAAAACCACTTAAGACTTTCGGAAAATGCTTAAGTCTTTATCAGATACTTTTGTGTTGTGTCTATTCTTATGATTATTAACAATTTTTAAAATTATTAAAATAAGAAAATATTACAAAGATTTTGGGGTTAGAAAAAGAATTTCGAAAAATTATGATCTTGAGGCGGGAATCGAACCCGCGTCCGCTGCTATCCGGGCAGGTGCCTGACCGCTCGGCCACCCAAGACACTTACTAATTTTTCTAACATTTATATAATGTTAAAATTAAAATCGAATAGTAAGAAAATATTGTTCGTCGTCGTTGCAAAGTTACATCGATTTCAGATTTGACATCCGTCAAAAAGATCAAACTATTAAATGCAACTATAAACAGGGTATAAGTACTCCACTCTCGCTCAAAAATGAGGTTTTCCGATATTAGTATGTTTAAGTTAATTTAAATACCTATATGTAGGTATAAGAATACAATTAAAAGTTTATGCGGTGTGGTTTATGTCATAAAGAAACCTAATTCTAACGTCATACGTAATACCAAAGACAAAAAAGGGGAATTCCCGACTCCCGATCGTCGTTTGACTTGATGAACGGGAATTCCCCTGTATTTGTCTGCGATGTTGTGACGTTTGTTTTGTTTGTAGTTGTTACTGACTGTGCTCGAGAGTCGAGCTCTGATAAAAAAATAGTATTGTTTGATTAAATCGTCGTTTGTCTGTTTTGTGTTGGCGAATATTTTCGTTATAAAATTAATTAAATACTGAATTATAGTATAAATCGGTCATATCCTAGTGGATCTAAAAAAAGGAAAAAAGCTCTACATCAGAAAGAAATAATTGAAAAGTTACCAAAATTAACATCATTTTTTACTACTACTACTGGAGAAACTTCTGTAAGTAGCAATCAACTAATTAATGTTCCACATAATGAGTCAGCTAAATCACAAATTGCGGGAATTTCTAAACCTTCATGTTCCAATTTTGATAAAGAGATAGAATCAGAAAGCGACTATTCCTACGACGAAAGTGCAACAACTTTAGTGACTTCACTAAAGCCGACAACTGTGTCAATTGAACTATTAATATCACACGACCCCGCCGATTATTTCCACGAAAAGTTTATTGAAATAAATCGCGAAATTTTAATTCGTAAAGGACCAGTATATTTTCAAAATAAAGATTCTGACTTTTCCGAGGCATCTAGAACCTACAAAGATGGTAATAAATTAATAACGAGATATTTCAACAAAGCATTATTTATTCGGAAATTAAAGAACAATGAAAGCGTTGAAAGAAAATGGTTGCTGTATTCGCCTTCCAAATGCTCTGTATTTTGTTTTTCATGCTGCTTATTTAACCCAACTGATATTAATCTTTGCTCTCGGAATGGATGTAATGATTGGAAGCATATTAATCACATTATTTTAACACATGAAAATAGCCTAGCGCATAAGCAATCTATGATGACTTATCTGGCACAAAGTAAAGCGGTTGTGGTAGAGTAGATATAAACTTATTATCTCAACATCAAAAGGAAGTGGATTACTGGAGAAACGTACTTAAACGGATTGTAGCTGTTGTAAAATTTTTGGCATCGAGAGGACTTCCATTTCGCGGCGACAATGAGATCCTAGGATCTCCAAACAATGGAAATTATTTGGGTTGCGTGGAATTATTGAGTGAATTTGATCCATTTCTTGCAGATCACTTAAAAAAAATTGGGAATCCTGGTAAGGGTAACATTCCGTATTTATCAGCAAATATCTGTAATGAGTTTATTGAAGTAATGGGAAAACAGGTTCTAAAAAAAATATAAATGAAGTTAAATCAGCAAAATATTTTTCCATTAGCGTTGACAGTACGCCCGATCTGTCTCATATCGACCAGCTAACTATTAAAGAGCATAAATCTAAGTATTTAGCGGAAACCATCTTAAATTTTTAAGAGATACATGATATTCCCATAGAAGATTGCAGAGGACAAAGCTACGACAATGCTTCAAATATGTCGGGAAAGTATAGTGGTCTACAAACAAGAATCAAGGAAAAATGTGAATTTGCCACCTTTGTACCATGTGCGGGACATTTACTAAACTTGGTAGGTGTCCATGCTGCTGGGTGTGTACCGGAGGAATCACAGTTTTTTGAAATAGTTCAGAAAGAGTACAAATTTTTTTTTCGGCTCAACCTACAGATGGAATATGTTAACAGAACATTTAGGTTCAAAAAAAGTTGTTAAAAGTCTTTCACAAACCAGATGGTCAGCCCGAGCTGATGCAGTAAGCGCTTTGCATGGGGGTTATAAACGAATAATAGAAGCTTTAATCACCATCGCAAACGATACTGAACAGGCACGAGAAACTAGAAACGAAGCCCTTAGTCTGTCTAGAAAAATGAGAAATCTAGAATTTATTATACTGACGGAAATCTGGAGCTCTATATTGGAAAGAATAGACAAAACAAGTAATTATCTTCAGGAAGAAACAATAACACTGGACGTTGCAACCAATTTGTTCACTTCACTTCATGATTTTATTACTAACCTCAGGGATAAATTTGATAACTTCGAATCATCTGCCAAATAAAAGAACCCAGAATCTGACTACAAGGATCTATCTCAAAGAACAAGACGTAGAAGCTCACGGCAGAGTTTTTTTGATGGCTCTGCGCCATCAGTCCAATTGAATGGAAAAGAGCGATTCAACGTAGAAACCTTTCTCCCAATAATCGATACCTTGAGTGTTCATCTAAAACAGCGACTAAGTTCATATGAGACCGTTAGTCAACGTTTTAGTTTATTTTTTCACTTAAAAACTCTGAATTCCGAAGAGATACGACAAGGATGCAAAGAATTTTCTGAAGATGTAAATGAAAAAGAGTTAGAAATAGAATGTCAACATTTAAAAGAATACTTAAAAAATGTTCAGAGTGAAAATGAAGCACCTAACGGTGTACAGGAAGTATTTAATTTATTAAAGCAAAACAAAATTGAAGACACATTTCCTAACGTAGAAATTGCATTGAGAATATTTTTAAGCATGATGGTAACTAACTGCAGCGGAGAACGGTCCTTCTCCAAATTGAAACGAATAAAAAATGAATTAAGAAGTACAATTCTTCAAGAGAGATTAACTAGTTGGTCGCTGATGTCCATAGAATGTGATATTCTCAATACCATAGATTTTGAAGAAGTGATTAACGATTTTGCTCATCTTAAATCTAGAAGGGTACCTTTGCAATCAACATAGACTTAATTTAAGGAATTTATGCTAAGCGAGTTACTTTTGTATTTCCAATTTTTTTATAGTTAGTAACTAAATAAAAATAAATTTAGAACCTTGTTTGTCTACTTTCATTATCTATTATAACTAAATAGTGTTTTCTCAAGGTCATAGGAGACCCCATGATCCTAATGTGCCCAGGGCCTCAAATTGTTTAAAGACGGCCCTGATTGCAGACTGATGGTGTGTATCCAATTCTTTAAAAACATAATGGCAAATGCATTGATAGATAAACTAAACCTCAACCAATCGGTATTGAACCATTTGGAAATTGATTAAAACATTCTAACCACTATTATTATTATTATTTTGTGGTAGGTAACATTAATACCTCATTATACTTTGCTTTTGTCTGTACCTACATTTTAGATTCACTTTAAGTAAGTGTCATTTTGCAACAGCAAAGTGCAACCATAACTTTCCTTGTAAACTTTAAACTTGATATTTTAACAGCAATCTCGTTCCCACAGTCAAATGTCAAAGTTAGGTGATTTTCTGACTTTAATAGACTGCTTGCGGTCTTAAGAAGTTAACTTGTAATTCGTGAC
Organism: Cataclysta lemnata; assembly: GCA_963931975.1. Taxonomy (NCBI): domain Eukaryota; kingdom Metazoa; phylum Arthropoda; class Insecta; order Lepidoptera; family Crambidae; genus Cataclysta; species Cataclysta lemnata. The sequence continues at coordinate 8,826,064 of OZ008343.1, forward strand.
AGTAATTAAATGTTGAAACGCGCCGACTTTTAAGCCCCTTTATGAGAAATGAAACGTAATTCATTATACAGATTATGTTAAAAAGGTAACATTTGAAGAGTAAGGACCGATTTCACCGCAGAATTAAACGCGATCAGTTGAAGTTGAACTCGGTTTATGCTCTATACTGAGTTCCGCTACATAGTTTGCATTAATCAAAACCAAGTTTTATTAAACTCAGTTTTTATGAGAGACGGTGAAATCGGCCCTTAGTCCCACATGAGCAACTTTTTAACCATTTTACTAATTACCAGCGATTCTCATCGAAATATTTTTATTAGGGGTTGGTACTTAAGTACACAAGGTTTAAAACCGATTAAGAATTTAGGTAATTAACATTACAATTTATTTGGCATAGGAAACTAACAATTTTTGGCTTTGGTGGAGTAGGTAGGCCTAAGGCCACTGCCTCGAATCTAGCGGGCAGCGGCCGCGGCGGCGGGGGCGGGCCGGCAACGCAGACGCGTTTTCGAAACCAGTAGCGCGGCACTACGCACCGTTGTATTGTGTCGTCGAGGTGTTTGACATCTTTTTGGTTAATATTTACTTAATTGACACAGAATGTAATTTTTAAGCAAGAGGTAGGGAAAAAAAATTGCGCAACACTATCAATGCAGACGCACGGGCGGTCACCACATGACTGGAATCACCGCACGTCACCCGCTCCCGCTCCGCCACCGCGCGGGCATTGTGTTGAGGGCCGGTCTATTTGATTTTAACCAAAATATTCTGCCGCTCAGGCAGAGGCTTTAGGGTTAAGGCAGCTGTCATAATGGGCAGCAGCGTACCTCTTATAAATACATACATAAATCACGAAGGGGTATATCTCCGAAGGGGTAGGCAGAGGTGAACTAGCACCCACGTTTCGCCAATTATGTTAGGTCCCATGTAATAGGTGGCGAGCCTATTGCCATTTATCGGGCACAAAAGTCGCAGTACATTGCTATTGCTAGGTGGTATAAGAGGAACGCTGCTGCCCATTCCTCATCGCTGATTTATCCTTAGTCGCCTTGTACGACACCCACGGGAGAGATTTGGGGAGGTGACAATTGTATTCTACTCTGCCGTCACCACACGGCTAACGGCCGTACCTCTTATACCACCTTTAAATACTTATACTGCGATTTACGTGCCCGATATATGGCAATAGAATAGATTACAAGGGAGGTGTGGGTGTTCATCCACCTCTACATAACCCTTCGTGGATGAATAGGCAAATACTTACATTAATCAATGTTTAATCTATTGTGACAAGGTACCTACTAGGATGTTCAGCAACTAATATGCTGACACAGGTGACGACAGGTGGTCCACGGTGCCGTATGGTGTACCTCATGTGTCAATATTGTCACGTCTAGACACGTTTGAAAGGCTGGGAATGAAGGGTAGGTCGCCGATGAATCGTCCTACAGTGAACCACGCGTGGACAACGCGCGGTCCACTCGGGACATACAGAAAGTTGGCAATGGTCAGTCAACGCAAGCATACTAGCAGCGAAACCTTCAGCAGTATGTATTGGAATGTTGTCATCCCAATCTCTCTCAATCAATAGATGGTTTGATGACGTCTGACCAATATTAATGGAAGAGGAAACATACTGCGCCAACCCCAGATAAACTGGGCAGGAAGAAGTAAAATCTATAATAGCTACAGCATTTGAGGTAAGGGAAGTTTAACTATATTCATCATCATCATCATTCAGCCGAGAGACGCCCACTGTTGGGCATAGGCCTCCCCCAAGGATCTCCAAACCGGTCGGTTCTGCGCTGCCCGCATCCAACGGCTTCCCACGACCTTCACCAGATCGTCGGTCCAGCTTGTGGGGGGCCTTCCAACGCTGCGTCTCCCGGTGCGTGGCCGCCATTCGAGGACCTTTACGCCCCAACGGTCGTCAGTCCTCCTCGCAATGTGCCCTGCCCACTGCCACTTAAGGTCCGCAATTCTTCGGGCTATGTCGGTGACCTTAGTTCTCCTGCGGATCTCATCATTTCTGACATGATCACGCAGGGAAACACCAAGCATAGCCCTCTCCATTGCCCTTTGAGTGACTTTGAGCCTTCTTATTGCCCATTGTGAGCGGCCACGTTTCGGTGCCGTAAGTCATCACTGGCAACACACACGCATTGAAGACCTTTGTATTTAAACACTACGGTAGATGGGCCGAGAATATGCCGCGTAGCTTCCCGAACGCTACCCAGCCGAGTTGGATCCGTCGATTGACCTCTTTTTGGAAGTTGGACTTACCAAGTTGGACTTTTTGTCTCAGGTAAATATAATCGTCAACAGCTTCTAGTGTAGAGCTCCCAAACTGTGTACAGTTTGGAAGCTGTGTACAGTAGTGGGTACGATATTGGAGTTTGACATGATTTTTTCTTATCCATGTTCATTTTAAGACCCACTTGTTGGAAGACTCTACAGAGATCATCGAGCATTGTGCTCAAGTCTTCCAGGGTCTCAGCCATGACTACGATATCATCAGCAAAGCGAAGGTGAGTCATGTACTCGCTGATTATATTGATGCCTAATCCTCTCCAGTCCAGAAGTTTACGTGTCCTCCAGCGCGGCGGTGAACAGTTTCGGCGATATTACGTCGCCCTACTTCACACTCCGCTGGAGCTGTATGGGTTTAGACTAGAGGTCTGATCCTGAAGGCGGACTGACATAGTGGCGTTTTCGTACAGTGACTTCAACACTTGGATGTACCAATAGTCTATTCGGCCCCACTGGAGTGATAGGAGCACGGCCCAGTTCTCGACAGAATCAAAGGCTTTCTCCATAGTCCACAAACGCTAAGCATAATGAGAGATTATACTCTTGGGTCTTCTGTATAACCTGCCGCAGCGTATGTATGTGGTCTATGGTACTAAAGCCTTTTCGGAATCCGGCTTGTTCAGGGGGCTGGAAGTCGTCAAACCTGCGCCCGAGACGGTTCGTAATAACCCTCGAGAACAACTTATAAACGTGACTAAGGGTGATAGGTCTATATTTCTTCAATTGGGTTCTATCGCCCTTTTTGAAGAACAGTCTCACCACGCCCCCGTGCCATGCCTTTGGCGTTTTTCCCTCGAGTACAACGGTGTTGAATAGCCTCTGAAGAGCTCTCAGGACAATTCGTCCACCTGCTTTCAGAAGCTCCGCTGTAACACCGTCCCCACTAATTAAGCTGTATCAGGCCCCACTAATCTCGTACAGGCTGACGTCCGGGATATCTTCGGTATAGTGTCGAGTTAATTTAGCTCTTGGATCAGTGGCCTGAGGGACAGGTGTGTGTGATGTCGCGTAAAGCTGTCCATAGAATAATAATAATAATAATAAACACTTTTATTGCACACAAATAAACAATACAAAAGACAAATACACAGCAAGAAACAGCACAAAGTAGGCGACCTTATTGCTAACAAGCAATTTCTAATAATATAAGTTCTCAATCTCAGCTAAAAGCTCAGGTCGGGACGTAACGAATCTGCTGTCGTCTGTCTTCAGCTTCGTCAGCAAACTATCTCCAAGTGACAAATCTCTAGCGAACACTTTGGAACTTTTGTTGCGTTCGATGGCTTCTTTAATACGATCTGTATAAAATCGGCGTATGTCGTCTACGAGCGTCTTCAGAAGACCGCAGAATAATCACACGTCTCTCATCCATGAGCTTCAATGTTGGTTCTGAGATTTTTCTCAAACCTTTGGTACGGCTGGGTTTAAAAACTTTGAACCCACCGTAAGGACAGCTTCCACGAACCTGTCATTATATTTGTACACATCTGTGCAGTCCTCCAGGCAATCGAAGCGATTTTGCAACTCTAGTTGAAAGCGTTCGGGGTTTTGGATTTGGATGGCTTCAGGGCGGGGCGTAGACCTCATCAGTCGATACCTTTCGGATTTGACATTTAGATTCAACGTGCCTCTTACCAATCAGTGATCGCTCCCCGTGTTAAACGAATTGATCACTGAGACATCATTGAATATCCAAGTCTTAGTCGACATGATGAAGTCAATCTCATTTTTTGTTACACCAACCGGACTTCTCCAGGTCCATTTTCGATGCAGCTGTTTCTTGAAGAAGGAATTCATCATATAGAGTCCTACCCTCTCCATGTATTCAGCTAGCATTTGGCCACGGTAGTTCCGGATTCCAACTACAAATTGCCCCACTTTCGACTCATTATCGCTACGTTTGCCTAGCCTTGCATTGAGGTCTCCCATGACAACAGTGTAGTGAGTCATGGAAGTATGTATTGCTCGAGAGATGACATGTCATCTCTCGAGCAATACATACCTCATACACTACTTCCACTTCCTCATCGGGGTGTGTCGAGGTCAGGGCGTATACCTGTATAACCTTCAACAAATACCGTTTGGTAATTCTTAGTATAAGGTACGCCACCCTATACGACACACTTCCGATCTGTACAACGTTGTTCACGAGAGACTTGTGGACAATAAACCCGACACCACCTTGGGACAGATCTTCACCCCCCGGAAGTAGAGCATGTTACCGGATTTTAGGATTACCGTGTCCTCGCCCTGCCTTCGGACTTCGGATAATCCCACTATACTCCAGTGAATTCTGCTCAATTCTTTTTCCAGTTCTAGCAGCTTCTCCTCGGTCCGTAGTGATAGCGCGTTATATGTTGCCAGGGCCAAAGTCGTTTGACGGGGGGTCTTCGCCGCCCGGGGATTCTTAGCACCCCTGGTCCCGGCACGTTGCCTGCGTCCATCACCGCCGACACGGCCTCCGGTACCGCCGGGCACTTGGGGCCTTCCGTTTTGTGTATACATATGGGGGGATTTAGGCCTATCTCCCACCACGCTGGCCCACTGCGGGTTAGTGGGGAGCGCCAGAGCCTCGTCCGTTGTACGGCAGGGTGTACCGCGTGCAGGCGAGGTTGGCTTGGGTCTCGTAAGCTGGTATTTGAGACCCCTTACAACCCTAACTTAACTATATTAATTCATTAAAAACAAAATTTTACATTTCAATACTTATTTTAATAAAGAGTCATCAAATAAATTATGATCCATATAATCAAGACTGTCATTTGCTTGGGTATGAGAAGAAAAAAAGTTCCCATCGCTTGCATTAGGATCATAAATTTTACAAGTACAATAACATATGCTTTTCCTGCAGATTCTACATTTTCTGGAGTGCATTAATGTTATATCATCAGAGAACTCACATGGTACAAAGTTGTCTAAAGTAAATTTATAATTCTCAATACTATTATCAACTTCAAGAATATGTTTAGTTAAATAATCATCAACACTTTCAAATGTGGAAAGGTGATTAAAGACTTGTTTTTGTTGTTTAGATAATTTTTTTTCCAGCATGAATACTAAGTGATGGTGATAACATTGAAATGTTATTCTGCTACTATCAATATCTTTCATGGCTTTCCAAAGTTTGACACAGCTATCAGGTGTTTTACTGGCGCCACTAAACAAAGCTGGATTTGTTAACATTCCACTTGCTGCCATAACACCATCACAATTAATAGCATTATGTAAACTGTCTGCATCTTTTAAACACTTCACTCCACCATTGGCTACTACAGGAACACTAATAGAATCACATATTGTTTTTAGAGCTGTAATATTGATATTATCACCACTCTTCATTTGTGGTGTCCTGCCATGAACAGTCAGGAACGTAACACCACATTTTTCCAGCTGCTGACATAAATCAATGGTTTTCTTCAAATCATTTAAAATCCTTATTTTGACCGATATGCTGAACGAATTTGGCAGGCTACTTCTTATTCCTCTGACTAAATCTTTTATTAATTGAGGCTTCAACAAAAGTGCTGACCCATAGCCATCTTTCATAGCCCATTTCTGTGGACAGCCACAATTTAAGTCAACACCATCTGCATATGGGTAAATTAGTCTTGTAGCATCCACAAAATCATTAACATTATTGGCAGCAAATTGTACAATCAATGGGGTATCATTATATGTTGTTGAGAATTCATTAAATCGTGCTTTTGAATTCTGACAAAATGAGTCTGCCAATATCATAGGGGTAAAAGTCAAATCTGTGTTATAACTGAAAAATAATAATAATTTTAAATACTTCTTCAAGCCAAAGTAAGCAGTTAAAGTACTTGTTGTGCGTGGAGCTTTCGATTAAGTTCGAATAGTATGAAAAATGTTTGGAGGTGGAAAATAGGTAAAACTAGTTACTTCTGGCACTCGCTCAGGTCGTACAACAGGTGGTTCATTTTAGAAAATTAAACTAACCTCACATACATAATGCCAAAGCAGTTGATACATTTTATGATAATGTGAATGACAGACTTTTACTTTAAATGTCAAATGAGTTATGGTTTTTATAATGGTCCCAAAGACATTTGCAAAATAGGGATTTAATATGCATTTCTTATTAAAAAGTTATAAGTTTCACATTAAGAAAGAAAAATTTAATTTAACCTTGAAATTTTGATGTTCATAATAATTATTTTTAACATTCCCATCCACACAAAACTTCAACCCCATACTCAATAAGAACAATTCCGAAGATGAGCCGTTTATAATACTACAGAAATTTATTACAAAAAATAAACTATACTGACTTCTTTACCAAGGTTCTAAACTGAACTTTGCTATATCTGACCATAGGTGCACATACTTTCACATACGATTTATTGTTCCTTAGATTTTCAAATAATTCAACTATACTGTGTTTATCCTTCATGTTCAGAAAAAAGGTTTAATTTAAAGATAATCAGAATTAGGAATATTTGAGCAATTAATGTGTGTGTTTTTTAATTCTCCCTATATTTTAAGGAAGGCAAAGGGTCTAGCCCATACAGCCAAGTCTTTAGTGTATATTTTATCTGTAGTCATAAGAAATAATATTTTAAAAAAAATGAGTGGGTGAAAAGTATGAATGAAATGAATTTTACGTTAAAATATGGGTGCCACATATTTTAACGCATCTAGGGAGTGCTTGGCGCGAATTGAATGGTAACAGAGTTAATGATGGTGCTTGATGAAATGGATAAAACCACTTTTTATAGTGATCTTCACCACAACATCAAACACATCATGAGACTTATTTTCGATGATTCTGCATAATTGCACATTAACACGGATGCTTGTGCATCAAAATAACACCATTTTCACTGCACAAAATCCACTCTGTAACAATTTTTGAATTAGTGAAAATAAATCTGACTGACACCACGAAACGCGCCAAACACTCTCTCTTTGAGCAATTAATTTTAATGTTTGTTTCCTTCTTTTTTTTTCTTTTTTTTTTTTATTCTCCCTATATTTTAGGGAAGGCAAAGGGTCTAGCCCATACTTTCATACTTTTGATAGCGAACCGTGCAGTGGACTGTATAACGATGAAGGCTGATGAAGGAAACACTAGTAAATCTAATGAATTGGTGTAATTTCGGTAAAACAGAGCAACAATACAAAAACGGTAGACAACGCAACAATAATGACAACGAACAATATCAAAGTGACGTATTATTAAATACAAGTTATTATAAAACGTAGTAAAAAAGGTTAGATTGCCAGCCAGTCGCTAACATTGTCTTTAGTGTATATTTTATCTGTAGTCTTATGAAATAATGAGTATGTGAAATACACCACGAAACGCGCCAAGCACTCCCACTTTTTTTTAATGTTGCCAAATGAAAAGCGAAGTGTTGTGACGCGATTGATTTACATGATTAAATTGAAATATTGTGTTATCATCTTTATTGTTAAAAAGTATGTATCTAGTAAAATATTATCACAAAGTACGTTTAATCAGCAAAGGACAATAGGTACAAATGTATGAACTCTGGTCTAGGACCCAATAGATATAAATCAGATATCATATATCGTTAGAAAGGTACATTCTTATAGAACACGAATTGGTATGGCGCTTTTTCTGATTTGTTGGCCGATCGGAGTACGCGTACCTTTACTATTAAATCATGAACGTATGACAAGACTTATTATAAGATAACGCTTAAGAGATTGGGGTTTGCCATGAGAACAGCAGCACAATTTGACGGTGTAAGGGTAGCGGAAATTTTGTGCAATGCATATATTTGCAGCAAGCTTGAATAAGGAGCTAGTAATAAATTTTTAGTCACTCATCCAATGAACAGCCTTAGCGAACATTGCTTAGTTTACGCAATAGCAGGCCAAGCGCTCTATGCCACTGCGCTAGCGAGCTCCTCCACGTTTTCTTAATCCTGAATAAATAATAATTAATCCTGACAAAATTTATCTAAATGACCTAATAATTATGTGTATTTCTTGTGTTGTGACTAATTATAATAGTAAAATTATTTTTATTTATTAATGATGTATTACCTACATACATACATAAATTTCGCCTATATCACCGAAGGGGTAGGCAGAGGTGAACTAGCACCCACGTTTCGCCAATTATGTTAGGTCCCATGTAATAGGTGGCGAGCCTATTGCCATTTATCGGGCACAAAAGTCGCAGTACATTGCTATTGCTAGGTGGTATAAGAGGAACGCTGCTGCCCATTCCTCATCGCTGATTTATCCTTAGTCGCCTTGTACGACACCCACGGGAGAGATTTGGGGAAGTGACAATTGTATTCTACTCTGCCGTCACCACACGGCATTACCTTTTAATTGTCAATTTTTGTGTGCTCTTTAAATGACATATTTATTATAATTATAATTGTCATAATATTTAAGTAGACAGCTAAGACTATAGTCTGACTAGTTCGTTCCTTGATCCCATATAATATTAATCTAAGACAATACGATTAGTATTGAACGTAAAACGTTTGATGTGAAAAAAGTTACATTCTATTATGTCTAATAGAAAATAAATGATTGGACGGCGTATAGTGGATTTTATCAAGATCACACAGTTTGAGTGTTTTCGTTTTACCGACATGTGAAATTGAACAAGTATTTGAGATAAGTTTGGGTAAGGGTACAACACTATTTTTTATTTCTTGCATTCAATGTCACACACAGTCACTGGAGTGCTTGGCGGGCTTTCAATGGCGTCAGTCAAAATTTTTATTTCAATTATTCAAAAATTGTTTCAGAATGGACTTTGTGTAGTAAAAGTGGTGTTATTTTGATGCATAAGGATCCGTGTTGATGTTCAATTATGAAGAATCATTGAAATAAAAGCGTTGTGCCGTGTTTGACGTTGAGAATTTTATAGTGGTTTTCACCACCTCATCGGTCACCGTCATGAACTGTTACCATTTGACTCGCGCCAAGCACTCCTTAGATGCGTTAAAATGTGTTTCACCCATATTTTAATGTAAAAGTCATTTCAAGCATTAAGATCATTCATCCATTTTATACATTATTTTCATTCATTCAAAATTAAGAAAAGTAAACGAAAGTATACAAAGATAGTTCCTAAAAGACTTGTATCCAGGAACGTTAAGCCAATTTAAAAAAAAAACAGGAGAGTGTTTGGCGCGTTTCGTGGTGTCAGTCAGATTTATTAGATTGATGTGCAATTATGCAGAATCATCGAAAATAAGTCTCATGATGTGTTTGATGTTGTGGTGAAGATCACTATAAAAAGTGGTTTTATCCATTACATCAAGCACCATCATTAACTCTGTTACCATTCAATTCGCGCCAAGCACTCCCTAGATGCGTTAAAATATGTGGCACCCATATTTTAATGTAAAATTCATTTCATTCATACTTTTCACCCACTCATTATTTCATAAGACTACAGATAAAATATACACTAAAGACTTGGCTGTATGGGCTAGACCCTTTGCCTTCCCTAAAATATAGGGAGAATTTTAAAACCTTACAATAATATTGTTCTGAGTTTAGTAGCGAGGGCAAAGAGTTTATCACTATTTAGGCGAGGGGTTGATCAGAATCTAGCTGCCGCACTCAGAGACGTCAATTAACTTTAATGAGTATTAAATGTCGGAAAATATAATTCGAATCTAGACCATAGACCCAGCCTGGCGAAACTCCTATACTGCAGAAAAAATGTATGGAGTTTAGGCAATTTTTAATGGCGACTTGTTTTGTCTCTTACTTCCGATCTAACCTTCCTTGTCTCACGCTGCCGGAGTGTGTCACTAATGTCATTAAGTCACTATGCTGTTTTGAAAATATAAATTAAAGCGTTGTTTTAGTTTAGTTTTCCATCTTGTGCCTATTTATTGTCTTCAGTGAAATATCATTAGTGTATATCTACTAGTTTGTGTCATTTATTTATGTGCATAACAGCGAAATGTTTTACAAAAGGTGTGAAATATGTTGACTAAAATCTGGTAGGAAATTAAACCAAAAGAGGGTTTTCATGGCCAATTCCCACTAGATGAGAAGCGGTAAGTAGTTTTCCATGCTATTATATAAACGCTTAGTAATTAGAAATAAGTTCTGGTCACTTTAATCAAAAATCATATGCGCCGTAGCGATGTCCTTACTACTTACGAAATTATCGATAAAAAATCTATTTTCGTAAATTTGAGTATCAAATGTACTTGAGATGTTTCATTAGTTTAATACATATAAATATTGTCTATTGCAATATATTATAATATAGTATATCATATATAGGGTTATTTATAAAACAAAAAAAAAACCTATGACTAGATAGCTAACATCATTAACAACAAAGTTTGTTGTATGAGTTTTAATATAATGCAGAACATTGCGCAAAATTATTCGCATGTGTTCATCTCTCATTATCATCATCAAAAGTTCTTCTGTGTTCAACTCCACTTATTTTTCAGATCACAGCGTGACTTGTTGAAAAGCGATGAGAGTCATGGCTGCAAAGCATATGAGAGTGGATCGGCATTAACCCCGTTGAAAAGCTGTTTCGGTTTGCGACTGACAGAGATGAATATAAAAAGCTGACGGCTTATCTTCCGAATTGAAGAGGCACTAGAAGAAGAAGACAGCGTGACTGCCGCCTTGCTACACGATGCCCGTCGAGTGTGATCGTTGCCTACAACCGCATAAGCGCCTCTATTGGTAAGTTACATAACCTATCTTTCCGATATGGTTTGATAGCTCAATTCCTGAAGCTAATGAGTGTTTTATTTCAGAACCAGATTTCATTGATTGGGCAGAACCAGACCTTCGGGCGCGTTACACATAGTCCGCTATGGTAAGTGGTGAACAATAAATTGAATTGATGATGACCAGCGTAAACTCAAACGATATATTTACTAATCTCTATTTATTATTTCAGATCTAAATGTCCTGCTTACTTGCTTACACAACATTGCAAAAACGTGTGTTGATCGATCAGCTAACATCTGAAGACTCCGCCTAGAATATGAAATCAGAAAATTACCAACAATTTAATTTCCACATTGTAAACATAACTTTTATTTTTTGTTGTGAAATAAATTGTATTAAATAATTACACGTAATTAAATAATACTCAATATTTTCAAACGAACAGAGCTTTTTATTTTGCTTTTGTAGGATTAAAAAATCTGTCTGCAAGTTCTGCAAGGCAGGGGGGGGGGTACCCATTCGTTTTTATCGATATCGACACATTCTGTAGCGTACACCACATCCTTAGTTTGCTTTTGTAGTATGTTGGCATTACTTTTTTATCTGTCTCTGTTGGTTGGTACGAGATCTTAGCCTAAACTGCGAGTCAAAATTTTCAAAAAGCTTGTTTGAAGTCCCGACTCTTAAACGTAGTGTATTATATACTCTTTGCATAGACCAGGCAAGAATAGCGACTAGTTTTGAATTGTCATTTTTTGACGTTAAGTACTCTATTATGCTTGATTTTGATTTTTTACGTCACTGATTGCGGCAGTAGAAGACTTGGGTTAAAAAAATTACGAGAAAATCAAAATATCCAATAGAATTGTTGTTAGTTATTTCCGTTGGAAAATGTCTCCAATTCTGTACTATAGTAATATATTTCTATAATATGAGCCTGTAATTAGAAATGGAAAACCAAGAAAGACTTCAAAGAATAAAAAGTACTTGGCATCAATAACAAGAAAGGAGAATATATGAATATAGAGTTCATTGTCATTCTAAATCATTTATTTATATTTTCAGCGGGAGCTTTTTTGGCTTCCGTAGCTGGAATATCAGCCATTGTAGGCTTTAGTGCAACTTTATCAGCAGCTAAAAAGAGTGATCCAAAATATTTCAGTAAAGGTTAATTAATTTCAAGACTATGTATTGGACATAGTAATACATGAATTATTTAGTTGTGCGCCTGATAGAGCTGTATTTTATTACTGGTTAAATTAAATTACAGGTTTACACAGCAGTGTTGAATTAGCTGATGCAGGTGCTATTCTTGCTTTAAAAGCTCTAGGCTGGGGAACTTTGTATGCCGTTGCTGGAACATCTTGTTTATGTTATGGAATCTATAAACTATCTGGTGCTAAAGATGTAAGTGCAGTACTTATACCTATAGTGAACTACAGGCTATAATTTATAATAATCTCTTCTAAATCACAGTTCATTACTTTTAATGTTGTTTTAATTTCAAAGCAATTTAGTTAATAATAATTTGAGAGATTCCCAGAAATGAATGTAAAATGATTACTTATTTAATAATTAATTATGTACATATATTTTATTATTAAGTTTAATATTATTACAATTGGTAATTTCAGCTCAAAGATTTCAGAACTAAAATGGGTAACATTTTACCTGTATTACCAAAAAATAATCCACCACAATCAAGAACAGAATTCACAGGGATGAATGATTTATTAACATATTTGTCAGAAGAATATGGAAAGAAAAAATAACAGTATATTGATACTATAGGTTCTATAATTTTTTTTTAAATATGTGATCTATTTTTCTTTGTTACTAGCAGTTTTCATATTCCATTAAGAAAGTCATGGAATATTCTGTAAATAAAGTAGAAAATATTGAAGTCAATATTTAATTTTAAAATTTAGTTTTATTTTGAACATACAAAAATCAAAGTGCGTTAAAAAGATTGTTCCATAGGCTTATGAAAGAGTACCCACCTATCTCTTGATGAGGAGCCCGCTAGCGCAGTTGCATAGGACGAGCTTGCTAGAGCAGTGGCATAGCGCGCTTGGCCTGCGATTGCGTAAACAAAGCAATGTTCGCTAGGCCGGTCATTGGATGGGTGACCAAAAATTTATTATCTCGAGTTCCTCCGTGCTTCGGAAGGCACGTTAAGCTAGTGGTCCCGGCTGCATCTGCAGTCGTTTATAGCCACCAACCCGCACTGGGCCAGCATGGTGGGTTATGGCCCAGTCTCCCTATATTTTTCCATCCATAGGGAAGGCCCGTGCCCCAGCAGTGGGGACATTAAAGGACTGGTGATAATGATGACCTACATCTTGTTGGCAAGCCAGATGCACCATTTTTGCAGTGTGAAGTAAGTGGTTTACTGTTTTTAATTAGGTACCAATATATCATTTTTGGAATTGTGAAATCGAGACATGGTGAAATATTTTTGTCAATAAACATTTTCGCAAAATAAAATCTCACAATCAAATGTTATCTAGTACAGATGCTAGAAATATTACATACATAAATCACGCCTATATCCCCGAAGGGGTAGGCAGAGGTAAATTAAACACCCACTTTCCGCCAATTAATAAAGGTCCCGTGTCATAGGTGGCGAGCCCATTGCCATCTATTGGGCACATAAAATCCCAGTATATTGCTAGGTGGTGAAGAATGCTACTGCCCATTATTCATCGCTGTCTTTACCCTTAGCGACTTGTACGACACCTACACGGGAGAGATGGGGGTGGTGACAACTGTATTCTGCTCTGCCGTCACCACACGGCACACACAAATATGACTGCAATATTACCCAGATTAATATCAGAATTTAATTTTGAAAATATGTATCCGACTGTATTAGGTACTAAGTACAATTAAATAAAAAATAAATGATTTAATTATTTATTTAAATCTTGTTTTATCATATATTCCTCCTTGTACTCTGGTCCAGATTTGCAACTAAATTTGCAAGTATAAACTGCTAAGACTCCCCAATCAATACTATTTAGTTCAATACCAACACCAATGAAGTTAAGAAGCTGTGGCATTACCTGAGAATTAATGCATTTTCATTATAATAACATACAAATATATAATTAATACTTAACTTATGCTGTGAGATAATATAATAGTAAGTTAGTTGTAAAAAAACAATATTAAAAATTATCCATAATATTAATTTATACTTACTTGAAATTCAAATTGTCTTTCTCTGTTGCAATATTGACATTTCGGGACATGCACAGCATCATTATCAGAGTGCATAGTAATCCATAATGGAGTACCACCTCTATCATATCTCAGTACTTGTTCTGGATGTCTAGCTATTCTTTTATTGAATTTGTTGAATACTTTATCTTCAGGAATTTTATTAGTATACTGTTCTAGTTCATCCTCACTGACATTACATAAAGAACCTGCCTTTTTTTCTTGCATCATTTTTTGTAACTTCCCCATTTCTGTATTAACATCCACATTTGAACTGTCTTCCTTAAATGACCACACAAAGGATAATGATCAATATAAAGGGTAATAATATAAAAAGATGTGTTGACAAACTATAAAATCAAACATTTATACTATAGAGCTCAGAGAAATAAGCATTTAATCTTGCACTAATTCAACTCTTTACATTGTTATTCAGAACTATGGCGTGGCTGATGTAATTAATCCAGACATTTCAGCCCAAATAACAAAAAGCTATAGTTAAACATAATGATACAAAAAACAAAACTGTATTAAGGGCCTGTTTCACAATCGACAAGTAAGTTCTAAGTAGCTTACTTAGCAGATCATTTGACAGTTGTAATATGAATTATATGTCTATTTATATGTCTAAAACTAAAAATATAATTCTACTAAACATTTAATTAATAAGCTATTAACTAATCAGATGTATATTTTTTTAAACAAAATCCTAAGCCGAAACTTTGAGCTCTATCGATTGGAATGTTGTCATCCAAACCACTCTCTCCTTTCATCTCTCTCATAACATGGACATGGGAAACATACTGCGCCAACCCCAGTTAAGCTGGGAACAGGTCAGAAAAAAGAATAATTAAATTTTAAGCAAACTAAGTACCTACCTAATAGTATTATTGCATTTCATCAACTAATATTAAAGTTTATGCTGATTGAAAGAGGCAATACCACTAATGCACACCATACTAACTAACCTTGTCCTCTTCATCAACAACTAAATCCCATTCTTTGAACAACATTGATATTCCAGTCTTAGTTACAATAAAACTATTAGATTTCACTGTAATTGCTGTCTGTAAAATGAAATACAACATGAGTAAAATAAAGTTTTCAGTTAGTATTCAATTAAAGGAATAAATGTACTACTTGTAATTGAGGGCATATTTCTTTATGTTCCTTTTGCCAGTCAAGGATTTGATGCTTGCGACTGCAATAGTAGGTCTTTTTACATTTAGAACAGTGTGAAGGAGCTTTAGCACCACATACAACACATAATTTTGGCCACTTGTCCGTTGGAAATTCCTAAAAATTAAAAAATCTGTAATATTAATGGAAAAATAAATAATCTTTTAGCTTTATTTATGAAAATTTTACTACCTCATCTTCATTTTCATTGTAGGGATTGTAAGAATAAAAATCATTTTTTCTTGCCAGTTGACAGCGAAGAACTAGAAAATTTTCTGCAGAATTTGATCGGCAGCAAGGACCATTTTTACAAATGAAAATAAAAACAGTGCGGTGAAAAGTGTCTTCATTTTCTTCATATGGAGCATAAATCTGAAAAGTTAAATAAAAACTATTATATCAGCATCCACAGAGCATTAGTTCGTTGTATCCTAAGCACTGTCATAACAGTTACATCTTAATAAAAAGATTACTGTTCCACTTAAATTTGTCAGTTAAAAATAAAACTTGCTGTACTTCTAGAATTTACTATGGTCACCAGTTGGAATAAATATATATATAACATTTACTATTCAGTATACTGTGTTCTGTCCAGTTCCAGACATTATGAATTTCATAAAATCAATAGATTTAAGTACTAAATTTAAAATAAAATTTTTGTTGGTAAAATCTTGGTGGCAAAAATCACATAAAGCACACCTATTATGAGGTATGAATGAGACTATCTTAGCATTCCACGGTTTCACTGTGCAGGTGCCGGGTCCATAGTGTGACAGAGGGGGATAAAGTTAATTTTTAACAACTATGACTACTCTTAGAGCAGAACCCCAATTATATATAGAAAAATTACATTCAATTGTATAACTTATTGTTCGGTTTGCCATTATCCGAAATTTAATTTATATTTATCTATTGAGCTCAAACACAAAAAATAATAAATAATCAAAACAAATAACTTACTTGGCAGAGGAATATTAAGGGATCGCTGCATCGCTTACAACACAATTGGGATGAATTAGGCAAATCACGAAGATTTAACCAAGCAGGTTTTCCCCCAACCTTACTTGGAAAATATCGGGGATGCAATCGCCAACTACTTTTTTCCTCAAGAAATCCAATGTCAATCTCACTCGAAGTCATGTTTTGTTAATTTTAATTAATGATTTTATTGTAAGAACGAGATTAGCTGTGCATTTAATTCATAAATTTTATTTCACTTGTTAATATATATACGTCAATCTCTAACCTATTTTAACCTAACCTAACTCTTGGCTCACAACCCTAGTAAATGTACGTTCGTTCATGTTCACAACATTGTATACCTAACCTACAGTGCGTCCACAGTTATTTTCATTATCCTGCTCTAACCTAAAAAAATGTCATATTAGTATTCTTCTCTCACATGAAACGTAAATGGAAACGTCAGAGGTAAAATAACTGTTTAGGCACTGAAACTATTGTATTCTCTTTGTTCACAACCAAAGAGAATACAATACTGTTCACAACAACAAATATAAAATTGAGAAATGTCAAATTAGGTGGGGTTTTTTTAATTTTCCCTATATTTTTAGAGAAGGCAAAGGGTCTTGGCCATACAGCCATGTCTTAAGTATATTTTTTATCTACATATATTCATATGAAAAAATTAGTGAATAAATTAATTTTACATTAATTTATGGGTGTCACGCATTTTAACGCAAATGACAACATTTCAAAAATAACAACCCCCCAAAATAAAAATACCGTTTCTTTATTTTCCAATCCAGACTTCGAAAATCCCAAATCTCTCCCGTGGGTGTCGTACAAAGCGATTAAGGATTAATCAGTCATGAGGAATGGGCCACCCAGCAATGTACCTACTGTGACTTTTGTACCCGATAAATGGCAATAGGCTCGTCACCTATTACATGGGGCCTATCATAACTGGCGAAACGTGGGTGCTAGTTTACCTCTGCCTACCCCTTCGGGGATATAGGCGTGATTTATGTATGTATTTTTTTTAATACTCCCTATACTTTAGGGAAGGCAAAAGGCCTAGCACATACAGCCATGTCTTTAGTGTATATTTTATCTGTAGTCATATGAAATAATGATTGGGTTAGATGTATGAATGAAATGAATTTTACGTTAAAATACGGGTGTCACACATTTTAACGCATCTAGGGAGTGCTTTTAATGGCAACAGAGTTCATGACGGGCCAGATGAGGTGGAAAAAACCATTTCTATAGTGGTCTTCACCACAACATCAAACACGTCACAAGACTTATTTTCAATGATTCTGCATAATTGCACATCAACACGGATGCTTGTGCATCAAAATAACACCACTTTCACTGCACAAAATCCACTCTGTAACAATTTTTGAATTTGTGAAAATAAATCTGACTGACACCACCAAGTATTGTATTCTCTTTGGACACCACGAAACGCGCCACTTTTTTTTTAATTCTTCCTATATATTAGGAAAGGCAAAGGGTCTAGCCCATACAGCCAAGTCTTTAGTGTATATTTTATCTGCAGTCTTATGAGATAATGTGTGGGTGAAATGTAAGAATGAAATGAATTTTACGTTAAAATATGGGTGTCACACATTTTAACGCATCTTGGGAGTGCTTGGAGCGAATTTGATGGCAACAGAGTTCATGATGGTGCCTGATGAAGTGGACGAAACCACTTTTCAAGTGGTTTTCACCACAACATCAAACAACCCAAGACTTGTTTTCAAATTCAATGATTCTGTATAATTGCACATCAACGCAGATGCTTGTGCATCAAAATAACACCACTTTTACTACACAAAATCCACTCTAACAATTTCTGAATAAGCGAAAATAAATCTGACTGACACCACGAAACGCGCCAAACACTCTCCTTTTTTTATTTTTCGCGTCAAACAGAACGAATGAAAACTGATTTCGCCATTCCTCGTTGCGGTGACGTCATTTGGCACTCACGTCTGTTTAGTTTAGAATGACCGGTATTTCAATCATGATTTTTGTATGAAAACGACGGAATTCATAAGAAATAATAAATATGGGTGTTTTCATTTTTGGTTTAATTTTATATAATGTTGAGAAATAAAATAAAACACTTTTGGGCAAAATATGTTGAGGGCAAATTCCAATTCTTTTATTGCACTAATCAGTTTTGACAATTACATAAAAAAAGTAATATAAATCAAAAGAGTTTTAATATCTCATCATTGTTGCAACTTCATATTATAAAAGTATTATATATTAAAAGAGTTTTAACATCTCATCATTGTTGCAACTTCATATTAAAAAAGTATTAAATATTAAAAGAGTTTTGATTTATATTACTTTTTTTATGTAATTGTCAAAACTGATTAGTGCAATAAAAGAATTGGAATTTGCCCTCATCATGTTTTGCCCATAAGTGTTTCATTTTATTTTTCAACAAATGGCGACCCAATAGTTCTCGCACATACACTTCAATAAGTATTTTCTCGTAAAAATTATATAATATAATAATAAATAATATTTTTTTTTTTTACACTCACCTATCATCTAGCCCAAAGTAAGTAGCCTAAGCACTTGTGTTATGGATAACTAGATGACGGACATATTTTTAATATAATTATGTATATAAATGTTGAATATACTACATAAACATTTACACAACCATGACTCGGGAACAAACATTTATGGTCATCACAAAGTTTGCCCCTACCAGGATTCGAACCCGGGACCTCTTGGCCAATACCCAGCGATCAGAGCATTCGACCAAGGCGGCCGTAAAAGCCGAAATTCGGCGGAGATTGGCCCGTTCTCGTTTAATATCCTCTATTACGGTCGCCATTTGTTGAGAAATAAAATAAAATATAACATCATAACAATGGTATGTTGAAAAAATTAAATGTTGTCAAATAGGAAGTGCTTGGCACGAATTTAATTATAACAGCGTTCATGATGGCGACGATGCACTAATGAGGTGGTGAAAAACCACTATGACATTATGAGACTTTTTCAATGATTCTGTACATCAACACGGATGCTTGTGAATCAAAATAACACAACTTTCAATGCACAAAATCCACTCGGAAACAATTTTTAAATTATCGAAATCTGACCGACACCATTGAAACGCGCCAAATAGATCACTTTTTTAGAGGTCAGTGGGTATGAAGAAAAAAGGGACCCACGAACCGAGCATGATTGTAGATAAATTGTTATGATCACAAGTTTTCAATAGTTTACAATCTTGCGAGATGGACTACAATAATAAAGTTGAATTTTGTGTGAAATTACGAAATCTCGAATATTCTTATTTGTACTACTAAAGCTGATTTAGAATAAAGACAGAAAAATTAAAATAACAATTTAAATTGTATATAGTTTTAATTTATTTCTTTGTCCTATACTTATAAGATAGTTAATTAATTAAAAAATAACAAAAGGAAAGATAAAAAGTCACATTTTCTTTTTCTTTGTGTATTTAAGGAAGCTAATATAATACAGGAGTAAAATATCTAAACTTTACATTATAAAATACGTATTAAATACACATAGCATTAACTAATATTTACAAGTCCAAGAACTATACACTTTATTAAATTATAATAATTTAATAGACACTTCATTTCAACACTCATTTCGTTTAAATTTTTTATTAGTTTCACTCATTCCATCATCAAATTTGTTAACCCTTCTTGATTTTAGAAAGGAATTACTATCACTCTCACTAACATTTTGTCGAATACAATTTAAAGTGGCGACATTGTGGACATTGTGGTTATGAACACTATGTTTTTTATCACTTATTGTTTTATGTGTCTTATTCACTATTAAAGTATTTTGAATATCTTTAACCAGTTCACTAGTATGTAATTTTATTGGTATTAATATTTGATTTTCATTGTCTGCTTTCTTGAGAAATTCGGGCTTAATCTGCACCATAGATCTATTTTCAGCATCATTCGAAAGTCTTATAGTTTTCCGTAAATGTATTGTGTCTGAAGAATCGGCAAAATTACGTTTTACTAATATATCACCCGTCGAAATTTGTTTCACAAAAGTCAGAGTTGCACCTTCTGAATCCTTTCCATCAGGTTTAAGACATTTACTGGTATTTCCTTTTTCTCCTTCTGAGCCATCATCTTGTGGTTCCTCGTTTTCTATGAGTTTACCTGAAAAGTTTCGTCTTTCTTATGAATGTCATTCAGTAGATGTTATAACTTAAATTTTCAATGCAAAATACATACCGTTTAAAGTAGGGAATGTGATATCCGGTAAAGCCAAATGCGAGTCTGGGTTATATTTATGCATCAAATTCTTGAGTAAATATGATATTTCTTCACGTTTCCTTGTTACCACTATTTCATCAAACCAATTTGCTAACTGTTTTATGGGTAAAGAGTAGTCCAATATGGGGTCCTGGAGTATACAAATAGCCAATATAAGTTAAATACTAAGGTAATTTTTTATTATAGATGAATTAATTTAATATCTCTCATGGAAAATGTGCTTACGACACATAATAATATTATTGTAATACTGATCAGTCACAAATATGTATAATTGAATTCTGTCTAAAAGATGTCTTCTATTTTTCAATTTGTGTTATAAAAAGGGTACCAAATAGATACAACTAAAGTAAAGTATCTGAAATCAATATACATAACATACCTTAAAAAATTGCTCTACATATTGTAATAAATACAAGCCACAATCAGTAAAATTGTTTTGTTGAGGAATTTTGGGACAGCTTCCTTTTATATTGTCCTTATTGAAAACTTTATTTTGAGAAACCTGTAATAAGAATTAATTAATTAAATTCCTAATTAAACAATGGTCAACAAACAAAAATGTATACCTATAGTATACACTATAGGTATACATTTTTGTTTGTTGCCTTGTGTAGCTAATTTTTTATCTTTAATAAATATTCGTAGGCGGACTATTATTACATACATAATTATTTATGAAATAGCCTCTGTGTGTATTCATGAATGTAAATTCATCAAAAATTTAAGTTCCATAATATTATATATTGAGTCATATCCAAATTGTACAATCATAAAGTTTCCAAAAGTATCCAATTATCCTTGAACTCAAATTTTAGTTTAACCTGGTTGGGGTATGATCATCACTTTCTTTATAGTTCTAGTCATCTTCACTTGATGTTAAGTTCATAAGTTGCTTGTTGTAAATATTATAATTCGATTATGTTAGGAGAAATAAATACTAAGTATTTATAAAATAATAACTCTACAACAACGACCAAACATTACTAATTTGGATCTGCTTACTTTGGCTTGAAATTCACATGTTAAGTAGTCCCGTAAAGTTGCTACAACTCTCGATCTTGAAGCACCAGCTAATGAATCAAAGATGAGTATACATGGCCTGAAAAATATAAATAAGTATTGAGCAAAAGTTATGCATTAAAATACTACTTCAGAGAATAAGAGCAGGATTAGAAATGCTAAAGTTTAATGGAATTTGGTTCATGTTCTCTGGTCCAAAAAGTTGAAGAAACTATTAATTCACTAGTAATTATTATTAGTATTACTTGTATAACTTACATAATAACATAACAATTCATTGAAACTTACTGTTTAACAGGTTCTCCTTTGATAATTGGTTGTATTTCAGGTTTCTTTTCTACTACATTTTTCTCCAATTCCTCATCTTCTGAATCACATTGCATGTCTAAATCACTCTCCTAAAATTATTGAAATAAAATATTTTTAACTATTAATTTAAATAAATATTAAAAATATTCCTACTTGAATTTGATTCTAAAATTCAGTACAGATTTTAAGGTTAAAATCTTGCTATAATTACCTCTGCTTCAGCTTCATCTCTTTCACTAAGATTGTCGGAGTCACAATTTAATGTAAGTTGCTCTTGTTTAGTTAGAGGTGTAATGGTTGTGTTTCCTATTTGCATAGATGACCTACGTTCTGCAAATAATACAAAGCAATGGTTTTACATTTTATAACCACTGTCGAATAAAATGTTGACTGTAAATAATATACACATACCTCTTTTCTTGATTTCTTGTGGAGTTACTGTTCTATTGTCAATCATACTTCGACAGCCTTCCAAGCTTGGGAAACAAATAATAGCCACAAACCAATGGCAATTTTCATTAATAGGAACTACTATATAATCTTTATCAAATATATTCACATTCTTTGTCCATGTTTTCACCCTTGCATGCCTTTTCTGGGCTGGAGTCAACGTGCTATCCCACTCATGGGGATTTGAACTTTTATTAACTTTGCTTGGCTTGGTAGTAAGCCTCTTGTAAAAGAATGTACTAAAAATATGAGTCTTTTCTCTCTGACTATATGTTAAAACATCATGAACTAAATGTTTTAAATAGAAATCAATTATAACATCATTTAAAAACTGATCTTGAGCTAGGCACATATAGTCTTCTGTATTGATAGGAATTCCACCTTTTCCAGGAGGATATATTAATATTTGTCTTATTTCAGCTGGGTTGGAGGAGCTGTAAAATTGACAAGTTTATGTTAAAAGTTAGTAAAATAAACTATATTATTGAATATTGATCTAAAAACAACATATTAATTAAATTAATCATACCTTTTAGCTCCAGATGTACTGGAAGCACTAAGTGATCTTGTTGCCATTTTTGTAACGTTACTGCTTTCTTTAGGACATGTTCTAACCAAAATGTCATTCGCCTCTCTAGCATTTAACTCGTCCATAAGTTTACCAAATAATATTTTAAATGTAGCTTTTGCTTCCTCTGATATAGCATCTGGCAAAAGTGTTATCCTTTTGAAAGGGTCAATTTTCGACATTGGATTATAATATGGACCTGAAGACAAAAAATAAATATTAATTTCTTGTAACTAAGCAAAGCATTACTAATAAACAATAAAAAACAAGAAATATACCAGATTCTTCTGTCATGTCTAGAGTTTTCCTAATATAGGTGCCACATTTGCTCATGGTGTACAGAAATATCACTGGTAACCCTTTCCCAAAGTGAACCAATATTCTAACAACTTCTTTAAGTGGTATTTGAAGAGCTACATCTTTTAATTCATTTTTAAGTGATGGTGCCACTATTTTGATACCTTTGCTGGATATTTGTACCTTTAAAACAAAGCAAAAACATTGTTTAAAAAATTTAATAAATTTGACATAACAAAGTAAAATGCAATGCTTTACAGCAACACATACCTTTTCTTTTGGTGTATATCTGTATGAGCCAATCCTAATTGTTCTACAGTTAAGCGATGTAATAATGCCTTGAAGTGCTGGCAGCATGATATCGTCTCTGCTGCCATCTGAAAAAAAAATCAAAGTAAATTTTGTATATGTACAAAAACAGTCTAGCTTGATTTTGCACATCTAGTACTAAAATCATGTGCTCTATTAATAAAGTACATTTATGAATGGTCAAATTATTGATCTGTGGTCTTAGGATGGAAAAAACAAGATTTAATTTACATTAGAAATAATTAATTGAAGCTACTGGCTTTTTTTTAATTATAATTTATTGTAGTAAAATATTGCTAGATGGATTGTGTGAGGTATGTTAATATAAAGGTACTGAGTGTGGGTGATAGAAGAGGGTTGAAAAATAGGGCACTCTGCCCCAACCCAAATAAAATAGAATGAGATAAGAACGGGTTATGATGCAACATGAGCTGACTTAGTTAATTATTTATAAATTATTAGATATTTTATTTCATCATCATCGCCCTGCCCTTATCCCATCTTATTTGGGGTCGGCGCAGTATGTCCTCTTTTTCCATTCTCTTCTGTCACTCGTCATCTCCTCATTCACATCCATCACCTTCATATCACACCTCACACAATTCATCCATCTTTTCAGTGGTCTTCCTCTACTTCTACATCCATCAACATTCATGTCCATAACTGTCTTACTCACATTCATGGCATCACGTTGCATAACGTGTCCATACCAAGCTAAACGGCTTCCTTTCATCTTCTCTGTTACTGGCGCCACTTTCAGACTCCCTCTTATATACTCATTCCATATTTTGTCCATTTATGTCACTCCGCACATCCATCTCAACATTCTCATCTCTGCCGAATATTTTATTTGGCATGAATAAATAATTGTATTGTGCTGTAAAACATTTAGGGCCGATTTCACCATCCCTCATAGAAATTTGAGTTTAATAAAACTTGGTTTTGATTAATGCAAACTTGGTAGCGGAACTCAGTTTAGAGCATAAACCAGGTTCAACTCCAACTAATCGCATTTAATTCTGCGGTGAAATGGGCCCTTAGCCTATGTTAAATATTAACTCACTCCTAGATATAAATTGAAAAAATTGACAATTCATATTTATACTTATATATCATAAAGCTGAAGAGTTTGTTTGTTTGGTGGAAGCGCTAATCTCAGGAACTACTGACTCAAATTGAAAAATGTTTTTTTTAATAACCGACAATAATGCAAAAAAAGCTGCGGACGACCACTATTTAAGACACCCATATTCATTCAAGTGAATCTTGGTTAAAATTCTGGCCATTCTTATGAGACAGAAACTACAAATGACCACATAAATATGGTTCAATCAATCTTCTGCTGCGTTCTAACTCAATAAAAGATTATTTGTCTGGCTTTTCTATTGTAACTAATAAAACAGTTTGCATATTTGAAACAAATGTTTTTTGTTCTCCAATGTAGTAATGTACAGAAAAAACAGAAAGGACCATGTCGACAGATTGTTGAATGGAGAGTAATTGGAATGATAACATTCCAATCAATACTGCTCAAGATTTTGGCTTAGGTTTTACAGCCGGCCTCCGGACTGACACCAACCCTCTTATGGTATGTACTGTTGTTGGTGATAGAGTTGTGGTTTGTCCTCCACCATTTAGGGTGTCCTAAGGTGCTTATTGGTCTACTACACTGTGCAAATTCCGGACAGTATAGCAGATTTAAACATTTTGTTATTAATATAATTATGTAATATATAAGTCTAGATAAGATCTCAAAGTGCTTAGGAAAAGTTCGAAAAATTATAGCTTTGATGCGGGAAATCGAAACCGCGTCCTTTAATTAAGTTTTATACTTAAGAGCCAGAAAAAAATATTGGGCTTCTAGGGCTAAAATACTTATTACAAACTGATTTAGTCCTGTGTTTTAAACTTAAGGCGTAATTTGATTAAATAATAAGAAACATTGTAATATTATTACAAACAAAACAAGACAATTTACTAAATTATTTTAAAAGTAAAACTGTTGTTGTAGGTAAAAATGTGTTAACAACGTCGTAATAAAACAAAAGTACAAAACAAACTACAGAAACAATACCACTAAATCTTCGCCACATTTTTAAATTTAAGTAAATTCACTTTAATATTGACAAGAAAACATTTAAATAGGCAAACTTAGAGATAAATCGGCATTGTTAGCACATAACCCCAAATAACCGAAAGGATAAAATTACCTTTTACTTTCCTAAAACCATCTCTGTACATTTTTGCATTTATTAATAATACAAAATCACACAAATGATTGATTTGTAGTTTTATTCATCACTAAAGTATTTATTACGACCAATTTATTGACAAGAATACGAATTGGCAGCCATATTTGTAATTTTGTAGCGCCGTAGTGACGTACGTACATATCTGTCTTTTGAGCCTGTCACTGTCAAATAGAGCAAAAGAGTCCTAATTTTCAGTTAATTAGTGAGGATAAAGCAAAAATAATGAAAAATTAATTTAGATGGGTATAGTTATAAAAAAATAATTAATACTTGTAAAATGACAAAATAAATACTGAAGTCACGGCTATATCGGCTAGATCCCATTGCCTTCCCAACCGGGAGAAGATACAGTTTGTCTATAAAGTCGAGACAAGAATGTTTTGAGGAACTAAAATTATTCATGTGTATGAACACCTGAATGTTTAAGCGCCTCGGAGACGGACAAGCGGCATCGCGTCATTCACGTAGATTTTCTGTTGTGCTTGCTAAACAGTGTGATTGTCTGTCAAGAGGCTTGACCATAGACTATACATACATGTAAATTCACATCAAGCGCGTATCAAGCTCATTGTCTATGGTGCCACTTGACAGGCGTTTCAATTACACTGTTTAGCAAGCACAGCAGAAAATCTACGTGTTTGACGCGCAGCCGCTTGATCGTCTCGGAGGCGCTTTACAAAAAATATATACATCAGCTGTCATCGAGTTTGTGGAACAATTTTCTTAAGACCTACCTACGCATTAATGTTTTAAAAATAAGTAAAGTACAGTTTGTCTATAAAGTCGTGACAAGAATGTTTGAGCAACTAAAGTTTATCATGGGTATGGCAACACAAATGTTTACAAACAAAATATACAACAGCTGTCATCGAGTAGTTGTGAAATATTTTTCCTTTTATAATTATTTCGTTTCGATTAAACTGCATTAAATTAAGACCAAATTACGCAGAAATGTATGACAAAAGAGTAAAGTAAATCATAGTGGTACGAGGGAAGTGATTTTTAAAGTTATCCAGCGATGTTTCACGGAGTACCAAGCTGGATAAATTTTATGGGATTTGGATTATTTTTATCGGCGAACAGTCACATTTTTTTTATTCAAATATTGTTTTAGAGTGGATTTTGTGCAGTGAAAGCGATGTTATTTTGATGCACAAGCATCCGTGTTGATGTGCAATTATGAAGAATCATTAAAAAATAAGTCTTGTGATGTGTTTGATGTTGTGGTAAAAACCACTTTAAAAGTGGTATTCTGCGCCTCATCAATCACCATCATGAACTCTGTTATCATTATATTCGCGACAAGCACTCCCTAGACGCGTTAAAATGTGTAGTACCCATATTTTAACGTAAACTCCATTTCATTTATACATTTCACCAACTCATTAATTCATATGACTAAAGATTAAAAATACACTACAGACATGGCTGTATCGGCTAGATAGACCCTTTGCCTTCCCTAAAATATAGTGAGAATTTAACAACAACAAAAAATCTCTTTGTCGCATAACTCTGTTACTATTCAATTGGCACCAAGTATTCCCCAAATGCATTAAAATGTGTGACACCCATAAATTAACATAAATAATACTATTCAAGATGTCTGGCATTCCCTAAAATTGAAAATAAAAAAAATGTTGACTACTCACCATCATGGTCCATGCCGATACCACTATCTGGAGTGCCACCTTCTATCTCGCTCATCGACGGCTCTTTCGTATTTATGGACTGTTCATGCTGCAAAAAGGTTATACACAATACTTTTATACTTTCTGGGAGTATAAATCCCGGCACGTAAAATTGAACCAAAATGGCGGTCGTCTCCGCAGATAAAATTTAACAAAAGATTGTCTAAATGGAATTTAGAACTCGCGGAAGCTATGGTTAAGGGACAGACGTTTTATCTGTGCCACAAGCACGAATTTTTCCAACATTCGTATCGTAATCGTATCGAGTAAGCACTATAAAACCAAATTAAAAAATTCAAAATCCTAAATCGGAAAATTATTAATATTTCTTGCGTAATTACATTAAATTATTATTAACATTATAAACACGTACCTAATATGCCTTAAATTCTTGTAAATAGAATAAAATCAACTTAAATATTTGATGTAAAGAAATAAAAAAATCTTGCTAATAATCAATATTTGTTTGGTTTATGAACGGTTTCCATGGCCATCTTGATGTTTGACAGAGTCAGATTCGATTTTTTTTTTTAATTTACGCTAGTTTTTTCTCCATAAAAATTTACGTGACAAAACCTTCGGATTCCGCTTCTCGATACCAAACTGCAAAAATCATGAGAAACGGAAAGCGTTCATAAACCAAATAAATATTTATGATTACAAAGAAATATTTATTAATATACAAATTACTTAGTACATATTAAATATGTGTTGATAATGTTAATATTATTTTAATATAATTGCCTACCTAAGAAGTGTACCTCAATAAAACCATACCTCGATTTGTAGAATTTGAAATGCAGAATCTATTTTTAAAAACAGTTTTTTTGTAGTTCGCCGGGTTTAAGAGAAATTAATGTAGAAAGCACCTAATTTTAGGTTATAATATTACATAAAAAACGTTCTTTTCTTTATTATTTTACTTTAAATGCACATGATAAATCGTAATAGACGTCATAATATATAATAGTAAAACTAATAACTTAGCTTAGAATTTTGAGAGTTTATCTCAAAAAAGATTGAGACAATTTTGATTCGGGTACAAAATGGGCCCAAAAATGGGTATACTCTTCTCGATACTAACGAATACGGATCTTCGAAAGTTCTTGCTTGAGGCACTGATACAGCGCCTCGATTGATAACTGAAAACTTACTGAGTAAAAGGCCCTCCACACACGGAGCCACTTAAAAAGAACTGAT
Organism: Cataclysta lemnata; assembly: GCA_963931975.1. Taxonomy (NCBI): domain Eukaryota; kingdom Metazoa; phylum Arthropoda; class Insecta; order Lepidoptera; family Crambidae; genus Cataclysta; species Cataclysta lemnata. The sequence continues at coordinate 8,854,805 of OZ008343.1, forward strand.
TACTAACGAGTTTCTTGAGCGTCACCACCCTTACATTAGAGTGTGTTTCATCTTATAGTTCCTATGCCGTAATGGTGGCTGCCCTGTCTGTCAACAGCATCAAGGCGTAAGTCATATTTGCAGGATTTTTTTTATATTTTGTAGAAAATCTTTAAGAAAATCATGTCCAAAACATTGAAAAATTATGAAATATTAATTGTGTTAAAAGCTAACTGCCGCACTCAGAGACGTCTATTTACTTTAATGAGTACATAATGTCAAAAAACCATAGACCCGGCAAGAATAGCGAATAGTTTTGAATTGTCCTTTTTTGACATTACGTACATTACCGTTATTTGACGTCTCTGAGTGCGGCAGTAAATGATTTAACGACTGATAAGAGTGAGGAAATGTCAAATGTTGTCAAATGTAACTTATTGTAAATCATAGTAGATATATATAAAGCCGTGTGGTGACGGCAGAGTAGAATACAATTGTCACCACCCCAAAACTCTCCCGTGGGTGTCGTACAAGGCGACTAAGGTTAAATCATTGATGAGGAATGGGCAGCAGCGTTCCTCTTATACCACCCAGCAATGTACTGCGACTTTTGTGCCCGATAAATGGCAATAGGCTCGCCACCTATTACATGGGACTTGACATATTTGGCGAAACGTGGGTGCTAGTTCACCTCTGTGGTGACAGCAGACCGGAATACAATTAATTGTCACAACCCCAAATCTCTCCCACGGGTGTCGTACAAGGCGACTAAGGGTTAAAACAGTGATTAGTAATGGGCAGCAGCGTTCATTTTATGGCACATAGCAATGTACTGCGTTTTTCGTACACGATAAATGGCAGTAGGTTTGCCACCAATTACATGGGACCTAACATAATTGGCAAAACGTTAATTCACCTCTGCCCCCTTCGGGGATATAGGCGTGACTTATGTATGTATGTATGTATAGTAAATATAATATTTTATTATAATTTAACATTTTTTTACCTAATGAGTCTATCCTTCTTACGTCACTACAATTTATATTTATCTATCTAATTGCTATCACATTTATAATATCATGAACTAACTGTTCTCGCAAACTTTCACGAGCTTTGGCTTATTATCTTACTTTGACTTTCATAAAATAAACTAACAACTAACTACTACTTGTACCGCTAGTAGTTCTAAGTAACAAAATAAGATAGATTCATAATTGTTTATCTAGTTAATTGAAAAAGTTAAAGTGTTAAAGGTAAACTGAGTTAAAGGTAGTACAATAAAGTTGACATGGTATCATTTTCTTGGAATACTACCAACTTGACGGCATAGGAACTATAAGATGAAACGCACTCTACTATAGAGTTTTGCATACGACTATACTTGTTAGTATATAACGCGTAAGTAACTGATCGCGCGCCGGTGCCGGTCGTGCTGATCGTCAAGCTACTGTTATCCGAGTTTCTGGGTTTTTGTGGGGCTGGCTTGACCTGCAATTGCGTAAACTAAGAAATGTTCGCTAAGGCCGGTCATTGGATGGGCGACCAAAAATGTGATTATCTCGAGTTCCATTATTAATTATTCGAGTTACAACATAAGGATCCAAAATCCATGTGCGGAGGGGCTAAGTTAACTTATGGGGATGCCAGGGATTATACGTGATCACAAAAGGCGCCACTGCAAATGTGTTTCTATACACAATGTTACTTGATTTTTTTGTACCTGATTGCCAAGCATAGAACTGTTAGAATCCTCTTCATCCGAACTTAATGTCAAAATAACAGGTTCAGGGTCGGGCTGCTTTCCTCTAGGCTTTCTAACTCTGGGTGCTTTTTTATCTTGGACAGCCTAAAAAAATATGATTATAATTCATGTCCCCTACGCATGAATTAAAGTTTCGATGGTAAAAAAGGGAATACTTACAGTTTTATTATTTAACGCCTTCATAGTAGTCTTCAACAAATTTAATTTAATACCGTCACTGCATATGCTGTAAAAAATATTATTCAAATGTAATCATGACAGTATATCAGCATAAAAAAGAATATGCTTATATCTAAATAAGAACAATTAAATTTTTAATTAACACAATAAGATAATTGTCAAAATAGTTACGTCTGTTTTTCTAAGCCTTTCTCTGGCTCTTTCTTTTTTTGTTCCACTTTTTTACTAGGAACACTTTTAGGTTCTTCAGTGAACACTCGTTTACACCTGTAAAATAAATTGAGTCATGTATGTGTTGCTAATTGTATTAAACCATCAATAATTTATTATATTGGGAGTATATTTTGAAATAATTTTGGGAATCAATAATGTCAAAACTTGTTAAAACATAAAATTATTCAATACCTTTGACACCGACTAAAATCAAATCCTGTATATCCACAACTTTTACATACAGCTAGCATTCCATCAACATATCTTGGTGGTGGGGTGCGATGATCAGGAGATCCAGGACTGTTACTTACTAAAATAATAAAAAATCGTAAATTAAGTAGACATTCTTTACACATAGCCACTTTACCATAACTTTCAATCAATCCGTGTAGTCATACTTATAAATTAGAAACTGAAGTGACACAGACTAGCTGCTTTGATGAAAATTGATATTGATGTTCTATAGTGCACTATCGCGTTTGCGTCGATGCACTATAGCATTTGCATTGATCCAATATTGCTTGATACTAATGCATTACCTAATGTAGAAAGATTGACAGCTAGACGTGCATCGCAAATGGCCGCATTGGCGACTGTGCAATTTGAATTGCAATAATTTTAATTTCTATAAATCGTAGCATTTCTAATTGCAATTCACGAATAATTTATTAAAAATAGTACTTGTTTTATATATATTTTTTTAATGTTTACCATTTTCAGGACATTGCGATTTCTCTGGAGTTGACATTTCACTACTTTGGGGTCGAGACATTACGTTAGGTGAACTTCTACTACTCATATCTCCCACTAACATCTGCAAATGGTTTAAATTGGTTAGATATTTTAAATTTTTAATAATTGATAATTTTTTTATTCTTATGAAATAGTAATATACTAACTGGATGGTTTTCTAACATATCTTCTATTCTTGTGGTTGAACCAACTGAGACAAAGTAATCTATTTCACTACTTGTATTTTGCATACATTGTATATGTGTATCCTCTGAGAAAGGAACATTGACCTGAAAAAATGTAACATATCAAATGTTTAAAATAAATCCACTGTTCTTCAATGCCGTTCCATTAGTTTATATTACTATCATTACAATACCTGTTCCAAAACCTCTTGAAGAGTACAACTTTCTTTAGGGAGAGTGAAAGTTATTAGCCTCTGTTCTCCGTTTTGTAAAAAAATTAACATCTTAGCAGACTGAGGTTCTGATTGGTGTTCGGAGGGCCCGCTTGGCGTTTCATTGTTTTCTGTAGATAGAAATTCAATTACATGACAAACAAACAAATTACTACGACAGTAAATTATCAACCTAATTGACAACATTTATAATATTTAATACACTTTTATTATTAAGTTATATGAATTTAATAGACATAAAATTAGCGACTCTTTTAAAATTCCATCTTGTTTAAAAATCATCGTATAGGAAAATAAAGAAATGGTATTTTTATTTCATGGGGTTAACATTTTTGAAATGCTTTTTTTTTCAATTAAAAATTTCTGTAGGACATACCATGCGGATTAGGTGGTTGGGTTTGCATAGGCGGTACTCGTTGAACAGGCCTAGGCTGTTCTTTACTTCTTACTAATGTTTGTCTCCCTGTTTCTCTGTAAAACAATATTACATTAATCAGATATAATCTTATTAACATGTAATAAATGTTTCACTGGAATTATATTATTCAGTCATTTACATACATGCATAAATACGCCTATTTATCCCCAAAGGGGCAGGTAGAGGTGAACCAACACCCACGTATCGCCAATTGTGTTAGGTCCCACGTGCTAGTGGTATAAGAGGAACGCTGCTGCCCATTACTTTATTTCATTCATTCATTCATTCATTACTCATTGCTGCCTTAACCCTTAGTCGCCTTGTCCGACACCCGCGGTAGAGATGTGGGTGGTGTCAATTGAGTATTGTGCTCTGCCGTCAAGTTACTTAATTTGTTAATAATACATAATTTTATTTAAAATATGAAGTTTTCGTTGAATATAGCCAAATACTACTAGTGAATTGTGTAAATAAATAAATAATACCTTGCTTGTTGCTGTTGCACTGGGGTACGTGACGGTTGTTGCATTCTCTTAAATTCTGCTAAGGTAATTCTTTGTCCATTTGTTAAAGTCACTACTTGTCTTTCGTCCTCCAGAGAATCAGATTCCATTAGTAACTGACTAATTCCTTGCGGGTGTTGTTGCAGGTGAGGTGGTTCGTATGACATCTGTTGTTGTTGTTGAAAGCTTTGTTGAGGTGTGAAATTTAATTGTTGATGTTGTTGCGCAACTGGAGTACTCGTATGATTCTGTCGTAAGGGAGGCGGTGTGCTGTGGAATTGTGGGGTGTTTATGCTATCATTTACCGTGTGTTTTGTCAGTATAGCCGCCGTAATACTATCTTCAAGGTCGTCCATATCGTTAGCATTGTTTGGTTGCACTACTACTTTCTTCACTTGCTGTATTTGTTGCGGATGAGGCGAGGATCTCTGTTGGATCGATAACGTAGTTGGTTGCGGGATTGGACCATTGTTTTGACTTGATTGCGCTACTACCGTGTGTTGTGTTATTTGCTGAGATAGGTTTTGGGTGACGATTGTGCCTTGTTGTGTTATGATGCGGGTGGATGGACTATGCGACTGAGTTTGTTGGTTTAACAGAATTTGTTGCTGAAAATAACAATTAATTATTACTTTTTATTTACTTGTTAAAGAGCTATACAGTCAGTTACAGATAGAAAGTGTATACAATAAAGGATTTATCTATTTAAAAATTTATCATTCATACAGCTCATGCCAATAATGTAACAAGTATAGTATGAGAGAACGAAAACAAAAAAAAATTACTAGTTACATAAATTATCAGTATGAAATGTGTATAGCATGTCGTGGTAAATAAATCGTAAATAGATTGATCACCTGATGAGGGGTGAGTTTAAGTTGATTTATTTGTTGTTGATGGACTTGTTGGTGAACCTGCTGCCCTATAGTTTGCTGCTGCATTTGGTGCTGGGGTTGCTGCTGCTAAAATAGTAGAAAAAAACATAATTTAATTACGTATTTTCTATGACGATCGATGCCGACTACAGCGCGTGTATATTGCATGCAGTAATATGCGTGCTAACCATACTTGCTATCGATCTCACGCACACTGTGATACGTGATACATACAGATTACCACAAGTAAATTCCACTCGCTTTCGTGAATTGACAACTTAAAAAAAAACAAGTTATTACGAAACTATTTGGAGCTTCGATCATGTAGAACACTATTATATTTTTTCAGAATTTATTATTTGCTAAATTAAGAGATATTTCAAAAATAAAACTAAATGGCTCAAAAATGGAATTGTAGGATTACTAACAGAAAATGCCTTTGCCATCATTTGTCGTCCATTTGTAGAGCGCCTATGACTTCAACCCATTAAAATCCTACAGTTGCACTTACATCGGTTTTAGAATGAGTAAGTTTTGAAATTTAAAATAAAAATAGTATACATACTTAGAATCGAAATTAGAGAAAATTAAAGAATAAGTATCGAGTCTTTTAATTTCTATTTTCCATCCATATAATAAAAAAAAATACCTTACAAAAAATTTAATGTTGTCAATTACAATAACTTTACCTGCAATAAAGGAGTTCTAGGCCTGGGCGGGCGGTGTTGTACGTGGGCAGCGTGCGGGTTCAACACACGGGGGGAGCTGGGCCTGGTGGGACGGATGACTCGCGGAGCCGGCGATGGAGCGCCCCGACCCGCACCCACCCCGGGCGCTACCACTTGGCCCTGCAATTGTAATAACAAACCAGATTAATCTATTTGTCTTATATGCTGGCCTGGGAGCAAACGAATAACGTATATTAGGCCAGCCAATGTCAAGTAAGGGCCGGTTTTTTGACGCATAGGTAAATGTTAACCAATTGTTAAAAATTGTTACTAATGGTTACATATCAGACTGATATTTAGCAATTACTTATAGTTTTTAACAATTGGTTGAGTTAACTATGGATCAAAAAACCGGCCCTAAGGGAGACTGCCCGGTGCAGACCAATAAGCACCTTGGGGCACCCGAATAGTGGAGGGCAAACCACCAACAACAGCATACCGAAAAGAGGGTTTGTGTCAGGCAGGCGGCCGGCTGTAAAACCTAAGCCAAAACCTTGAGCAGTATGGATTGGAATGTTGTCATTCCAATCACTCTTTTCGTTCATCGGTGTCTCGACATGGTCCGTTCTGTCTCTCCTCTATTCATTAATTTATCACTAGTACCTTCAAGGTGTGATGGATGATATGACTCAAAAGATAGTGGATAGCTTGATGACGTCTGACCGATATGAAAGGAAGAGGAAACATACTGCGTCGACCCAAGATAGACTGGTACTGTACTATTAATATGTAGTCAGTCAGTACCTGCGCGTGTTGGGGGTTGATGAGCCGGCTGCCGGCCGGCATCGGCGACGAGGTGAGCGGCGATCGCGCGGCGGGCCTGCGCGGGCGCACCGTTCGCACCGGGGTCCTCACTAGTGTCACGCCGCCGCCAGGACTGTTGAGGGCCTGGTTTAGGAGTCTTGGCGGCGGTGCCCGTGTGGGCGTCCCCTGAAATGTAATATTCATTTTTAATAATAGCAAAGAGGCAATAGGCAGGAGGAGCTCGCTAGCGCAGTGGCATAATCCTTAGTTCGCCAAGGCCGGTCATTGGATGGGTGGACCAAAAATTTATTATCTCGAGTTCCTCCGTGCTTCGGAAGGCACGTTAAGCCGTTGGTTCCGGCTGCATCTGCAGTCGTTAATTACCAACCCGCAATGGGCCAGCGTGGTGGGTTATGGCCCAATCTCCCTATATTCTTCCATCCATAGGGTAGGCCCGTGCCCCAGCAGTGCAGACATTAAAGGGCTGGTGATGATGATGATGATGAATGATAACAAATGAAAATAATAACAAATATGAAGTAATATTCAATAAGCCACTATTACAATAGCAAAATGTTTTAGTGAGTAATTAAAACTGTTTCGTCCTTAGAGGACAATCTAAGCTGACTTCCTAGGTTTTTATTATGTTCAAAAGTAGAGTTAAAATAAAATAAAAATCTCCACTGTATTTTCTAGTCCACTTTAGAATATTTCATAAGATTTTCTTCACGGAAATAAATTTCACCCAATATGATGACGAAATAACGTTCATAATGATTATTGACAATAAAACTCACAGCTTGATTGATATAAGCAGCATGCATCACGACCTGTTGATGCGATATTGGCTGTGTTTGCATATGCTGTTGGTGTTGCTGCTGTTGCTGTTGTTGAAGTTGGTGTTGCAATTGCTGTTGTTGTAATTGTTGCTGGAGATGTATCTGTTGTTGGTGTTGCTGTTGCAAGTGCTGGATAAGTTGTGGTGACGCCCGAGATATTTGTTGCTGTTGCACTTGTTGTGCCTGGATAGGGAAATAATAGTTTAAATATTTTGTTTAAAGACAGATCATTTTAAATGCAGTTATAAAAAGTATTACCATTGCCTATAGCGTATGTATGTGTTAATTTCAATACATACATACGCTTTTTATGATTACTCACAACAACTTGTTGAGGAGCATGTTGGCTTGGGGGTGGTAATGGAGGGGGTGGCTGCGGTGGTGGCTGTTGTCCAGGGTGAATCACCGTTGGTTGAGACAATACATGTGCTGGGGTCACCAACTGACATAAAGAAAAATATTTATATACAAAATTATACACACAAATGCCAAAAGCCTACGCTAAAAAATTTGGCTGATGATATTACTCATTAAATAGCGAACGGGGTACCTAAATGTATAGGTAAGTATTGTTTATAATACTATCTTAAAGTATTGTTTATAATAATATTTTTAATTTATACACAACACAACAACGAAATGTAAAAAATCACACAGACAATTATGTACTTATTAATAATTTTCATTACTTACTAAAATGTGATATCATGCATTCGTTTTAAGGTAATCAAAAATAAAGGTTGGCAATCAAATAGATATTATGAATTTTTAAATATTATGTTTTTTTTAAATCGAATGAAGAAATTTCCGCCTACTCTATATCAACAGCACCAAGAAAAAGCCAAGCAATTTATTTTTAGAGTAACAGACATTGTAATTAGCTACCACAGACAATCAAAAGCCTAATACTTATTCAAAGAAAAATTAACTTGAATAAACCGTATTTATAAACTTAATTCTTTCAAAGTACCTACTCAAGTAAATAATATTGTCCATAGCATTTCTATGTTATTGTAAAATAGTTTATTGGTTGGTTTGGTTGGTTTATGAATTAGTTAGTAAATAAGTAACTATGTATATTAGTCAACGTGGTCCAGATCCAGCTCTTTACTTAAATTATGTACATGTAGGTAAGTATTTTTAATTCGGTCAAGTACTTAGTTCTCAAATAAATAGATACTGAAAACATAAGTATAAGACCGCAGAAATAGCTCTTTTAAAGATTCCTTAAAAAGTATTTCATTTGATTCTTTAAAAGTATACTACTTATTGCACATTATGGATTATAGCACGTTGATGGTCTAGTATGTGCAAAGATTTTGGTGGTTATAAAAAGTTCGAAAAATTATGGTCTTGATTAGGCAATCGAACCCGCGGTAGTGTTTTGGTTGGCCGAGCGGTAAGGCACCTGCCCGGATAGCAGTGGACGCGGGTTCGATTTTCCAAACTTTTTCTAACCACCAAAATCTTTGTACTCTTTTTTCTAACATTTACAATAATTTTGAAATTAAAAATTTAGTAATGTGATATAAGCGTTATAATTAGGGACCAAATATACATATAAAATCAGTATTAATGCTCTGTCCGCAATTTTAAAATTAAATTACAGTTTTATGCTATTATGCAACACATAGTTAATATATATCATTTGAATTCATAAGGTGGGTAAATTCTTTATGACCCAGATAGCTGTTGGTGTGGATTAATAAATAAATAACCACACGTCAGGTCAGGTAAACACAAACTGAAAAACAGTAAATAATTTTAGCACTTCGTGTCAAAATGTTCATGTTAAACATTTTAGCTTTAGATAATCGGATATGCTCTTCACGAACATTGATTATTAAAATAATTATTAAAACTGAAATAGAAGATATCTTCATTCCATTACATACTTAGTAACGTTACAAGCGATTTGCATTTTATACAGTGAGACACCACAACTGTTAGTAAAAGCTCCATTTAAAGTGTTAACTTTGTTATAATACAGCTTGAAAATTTCAGGCATAATGTCAAGTACAAAAAATTTTAATCATAAACATATTTGTAATTGTAAAGTAATTATTATTTATAACCCGGTAAATTTAATATTTGTTTAAATACAGCATAAGGGCATATGCCCAAAGTTAAAAAAACAAAATTAATAAAAATATACATCATGCTAAGCATTTAACTTAGGATATTCTAATTTTCTAAAGTTACCACATTACTTTCTGTATATTGTGCACTATAACTATTGCTTATGTATAAATCTATACACAGTATTTGGACAGCTTATAACATACATGTTGTGGGCGCTGTGGAGATGCCTGTTGCATTAAAGACGCATCAATGATTTGTTGGGCCTGTTGCAACACAACCTGAGCATCCACAGGTAAATCGGAAGTGTAGTAAACCTACAAATAAATACTGCTTATAGAATAGTCTTTTAATAAGCTCTTATACGTCTATTTACACTAATACCGTTAGTATAAATATAAAACATTTGATTTTACCGCCAATTCATTACGATACAACAGGTATATTAAAATTTGGAATACAGATAAAATAATTTTAACACTTATTATACGGTGACTGGTTTAAGTTTGCACACATATCAGCTCGGGAACAGAGGAACTTCTTTCCCATAATAGTTAATATATGTCAATTGAAAATCCGTAGGTACTATACATAATGGCAGTACATTTGCTCGTCAAGTCGATACCTACACAATCTACACATGCTATGTGAAATGTGATTCTTATTGAAAATTACTTTATTGAGGTAAAATGGTGACTAAGGTACTCAAGTAAACGGTACAAATTATAGGTGATAGTGATCCAGTTCCTAGTTGGTATGTGAGCTCTTGATATTTGATTTTGTTAATATCAGTTTCTATTAATTTGTTTAGATTTATTGCCATAATAATGGTCAACAACAAACAGTGAACATTGCTATCAGTAATTCCTTGTGTTCAGACATCAGTGATATTATACTTAGCTGGGCCTTTTCCGCACTGAGACCCCTGATTGGGCCATATTAAGCTGGGAATGATAAATGATAAGATCAATGAAAGGTTTTACACTAAGACATTTTGTAATATGACGAAAATTCTTTAAATATTAATATACATCTTGTTTATTTTAAACAGAACATACCTACACAAGGCATGAGCACACGTCGAAGTTTTTTACCAAGCCTTGTAAATACACTACGATCCCAAAAAAAAAAAATATAATAATAAGTGGTTATGATCATAATTTAATAGAAGTGCCATCATAATTTAATAGTGAGGCTTACCAATGAACTCAATCAAATTGTGAATTTAGAAGGAGACTTATACTAACCAAATAATTCACGATAGCGATGGTAGGGAAACAGAAGGACTGGTGGCTGTTGGGGGGGAATGTTTCTAGAATGGCGAATACGCAGGGGTCTTACCATCTGCCAGACGGACCGTAATAAATCACGCCTATATCCCTGAAGGGGTAGGCAGAGGTAAAATAACACCAGCGTTTCGGCAAAAATATCAGATCCCATGTAATAGGTAGCGAGCCTATTGTCATGTAACGGGCACGTAAATCGCAGGATATAGGTGGTAGAAGATGAATGCTGCTGCCCATTACTCATCGCTGTCTTTGCGGTGAGAGCAAAAAAAATACCGAAGAATGTGCCATCCCCAACTCACTCTAGGGGTGCCGTAAAAATCGAGTAAGGCAGATTGCGATGTGTAGACCAAATAAGCAATTTGGGACACCCGAATGATGGAGGGCCTGCCTTGTCGATGCGTGAGCCTGGTTCGTGGCGTCTTCCGGATGGTTCGCCTTATGTAGAGGGACAAAACGTAGATCATGGCTTAATTTTGGCACTTTTTCTCATCTGAACCGCTTTTGCCACCAATGTTGGACGTGTGTGGGGGTTGGCCGGCGGCAGCAGGGGGTGGAAACCTCTCCCTGTTAGGGAGGGGATGATGGCTACAGGGGAGAGGCTTCTTTTGAGGCGGAGTGGAGGAGTCGCCTAGGAGCATTTGTCCAGCGACTGGGGGAGGAGAGTTTGTTCTTTACCGGCAACATCGCCCCAAAATTTTCGGGCCTTGACGACATACCAGTACTCCCGTATTTGAGTAGTTTAACATGCTGTCGACATAATAATTGTAATATGGAAAGGCCCCGTTCAGATTAACGCGCGTTAGACGCGTTTCGTTCTACATTGCTCGTTATTAAACAGCATCAGTAGCTTTTACTGCTTAATAGCGAGCAATATATAACGAAACGCGTCTCAAACGCGGGTTCATCTGAACGGAGCCTTAGGGTCAAACTCAATGGAAAATGTTTAAAACTGAAAATTTTTCAGGTATTAGTAGTGGTTTGGGTCATATTTTTTCATATTTTTGTTGATAATATTCTCTGTTAAATAAATTGTTCTGTCAAACTGATATTAACAAAATAGTCATTTAAAACAGCCATTATAATACTTATAGCTAACTAAAACACTATCATTCAAGAAACACTGACCTGGTGCCTGTGTAAAGCTTGTTGTTGGTGCTGTTGTTGCTGCTGCTGCTGTTGTTGTTGTTGTTGCTGCTGCTGTTGGAAATCGGGCCTAGGCTGAGCAGGCTGTTGAGCCTCATGTCGGATTATGTACTGTTGTTGATATTGCAATCCATCACCTACTACTATCTGAGATTGAACTCCTTCACTCACAATGATATCATTGGGCTGATCTGCTTGTTGAACCACAACCTATTTAAGCATGAGTCACTTTCAATACAATGTTTTAGTTATAATTTTTGAATATTTCATTTTCTACATAAAATATTTGCATATTGACACCTTAAAACCTATATAAAATTACAAATTTTAACAACAAAAAAGTATACCTGGGTTGAATTTCCAAAAACTATGCCACACAAAAATATGAGTATAATTAAATGATTGTGTCGATATAATATTTGTAATTGCTAAGGATCAATCTTGCTTAAAAAATGTATAGAACTGAAAACTTGTAGTTTTAGTGGATGTAATTTTGAAATTTGGAGTGGATGGTTTTGAAAAGCTACTTCTGCTACAATAGTAAGAGATATTTTATTCATAATATCATTCGCTAAAGAATTTGTTATGTCTGATAAACTGATATAAACAAAATAGTCATCTTATGCAGTAATTTAAATACTGTTACTTATTATGTGCTTACAGATATTTGGGTTACATTTTCTTAGTAAATTTGTCACGTAATGTCACATTACATATGAAACTTCACTGATACAATCAAATCGCTGATTATTCAAATGATTCAGATAAAACAGTATACTCTTCGATACTCATATTATAATGTGCTAACAGAAATTCAGGTTACCATTTAGGAACTATTAAGTAGGTATAATAAAAAAAAATCAATATATAATATATAATCAATAAAAAATATAAAAAACATTATTAATATCTGATAAAGAAATAATGCATTTTCTATGCAAATATATGGACAGTGTGTAAGATAGGATATTAAATAAAAAAATAAAATTGATATAACTAATTTTTTTAATTTTAAATTAACACTCTTTTTACTATTATTTTGTGCATGTATGTATATCAAAAATTTGAGATAGAGAAACATTTCTGTAATGACCCTATTGGTTAGTTTATATCTATAGGTAGAAAATCACAAGAAACAGACACTATCTGCTAAACACATCATTCTTTTACTGGAGGTGTTTTGCTATAGCTTGCTTAACACATCAACATGTTGTGTTGTATGTTCTATATTTTAATTTCATTTATTTCTTAAGTCATAGGATTCAATTACATACTCAAGATCATTTCATAATATTTACAAAATAAATAAATAAACAACAGCTAAATAGACAACATGAAATCGAAGAAATATCCCTATATTCTTCCATAAATAAATATACCAACTTTACATTTAAAATGTAAGAAATTTTATTACCAAGAATTAATTATAAAAGATATACAGTTTTTATTTAGTCTTTCTAGCCTAAGTATTTTATTTCCGCACATAGTTTATTATTTCTTTTAAATATTAATTGTACTGTATATTGTACTATGATCATAATTGACATAAAATTAACTCAACATTCAAAACTAACACTATCAAATTGAGAATAGCAGGATACAGATTTACAGATAACAATTTTATATTTGCTTATCTGCCTGCAAGTAGGTAATAATAAATAAATCAACTATAAATATTTTTTATTATAATTGTGTATATTTAATTAAGGTTGACTCAGTAAAACTGCAGATGCAGCCTAATAGGACATAGCAGTAAATCATGAGAACTATTATTGTCAGTTAAAAATATTTTGCAGCAATTTAAATGATATCATGGGAATGGTTTCAACTATTATTTGATTGCTTATTGTACACAGTTATTACTATCTTATTCCATAATGCATTTCTGTCTATGTATTTATTATTAAATATAAGGAGTGTAATAGTTTACCTGCTGTTGAGCATATTGCTGTTCATCTTGGTTAACAATAATTCCATCCAAGCATATATTTGGACAATATCTTTGTAAGTCCTCTAGTGTTAGTGATGGCCCTTGTCCTACTATCTGGTAAAATTGAGCCATTTCAAACACTCATCCTAAAACAATATAGATAAAATAATGTATTCCACTACTAAATGTTTAACAGACACATTCAATGTTTATCACACTTTAATCACAAAGGCTTAGTTCATTTAATTTAAAACGACTGCCAAAAACTGTCTTTACCATCAGAATCACACTCCAAACCGAAGTTACGATTTGTTTACAAATTATGAAAACTTCATTACAAGTTTACGAAAGGTTTATATTCCCTTATAAGATGTTATAATACTGTTTCTTTTTGAGTTCTACACTGCACCAGGTGATTAATATAGAAGTTATTATGAAAATCTACGTAGCGATGACAGTAGTATTATGCCATATACCCTGAACACGGCACAACTCTACAATGACTCCGTGGATCACACGGATAATTTCAATGGCGACTATTTAAACATCCACCTTTTGTCACATATTTCACCTTCCTAATAATACACTCAAACTAAAATTTATTAGTCCGTAAACTGGTCGTACTTAGTTATGATACCGTTTACTCGAATATATCGAAATGGCTTCGATTCACATAGACCAACCTAAATTCTTCTCAAGGAGATGGTTTGGCACAAAAATATCGTGGTTTCAATAAATGTTTTCTTACCAATATTAACTAGAGACATTTTAAATGTCGTTTTAATGAATATTAAATGAATTATTATCATCAAAATGTAATTTTTTAACTCAAACGCCAAAATCTAGAAGCAATTTACATTATGGCGTGTGTGTCACTTTTTACTATTATTTTTTTTTCTTGCGTAATGTTGCTATATTGCTACGTCGATTTTCCTTTAAAATGTTGCAACAAGAAATAAAAAAATCCTAAAAACCGCTAATATTGTTGACCCTTGAGCAAAAAAATGTGGCACAGTGATCGATTTTGACTACACCATTACGCGGAGTTGTCCACTGTAGATTAATTAGCATCTTCCTTGGAATATCCCAAAGGTGTGGGCAACAAAACTGTAGGGCAAACTACCATCAAAACAACAATATATTCAAAGAGGATTTGTCTTTTCTTTGTTCTTTTATTATGAAGTTAGACAAAATGAATAAATCCATATTTCTTATTTTTTTTAATTCCGTCGTTTTCATCTAAAAAATCATAATCAACAGTAATTCTAAACAGACGTAAGCGCCAAATGACGACACAGCCACGGAGGAATGACAAAATCACTTTTGCCTCGTTCTTTTCTTTTTTGACGCGGAAAATAATACGTTTTAAAATAGTTAAAATGAAAATCTCGGAAGGATTTCTTTCTAATGTTATTGTTAATTTCGAAGATGACAATTAATAATAATGGATTATAATCACGACTGAGAAACATGATGACTTTTGCCATTCTTATATTGAAGAAGAAGACATAACTTTTTGTTTTTCCATATAGGTAGGCAAACTTTTTAACTTATTCCTCCGTGGCTGTGACGTCATCGCATGATTCTTACATTTCTTTCTTTCTCTGTATTTAAGTAATTTATAAATGTAAAATAAATATTTTCAAAGTCAGGATTGGAAGAAACGGTATTTTAATTTTGGGGGTTATCATTTTTGAAATGTTGATATATTGGGATTTATACTTATGCTCTCTTTGCTTGCCTGAAAATAGAGCGATTTATAACAACAACAACCATTTTGCGCTGTCTGTGTTGTCTCAAGAAATAAATTTTTGATTTTGAAGATTTCTAGCCCTTTTCCATGTCCTCATTGGTTTTATTTTGAAAGTATTTAATTTTCTTACATGAATCCAACTTGAAACATTTAATGAAATAAGTTTGCCTCAGAAATAGTCCTGCTAGCGCTTACTGTTTTTGACAATTGGTTTTAGTCCTTCCTTACGGTACGGTTTTCATTTTAACACTATTCGTGCAAATGGATGATTCTGTGATTTCACCAGGTAATATTAAAGTAAGATAAGAAAATTGTTTTTGATATTATTGACTTGCAGATTAACCTATTGGGTATATTTGTAGGTAATAAAATGGCAGACTCTGCTTCTGAAAGCGATTCGAGTTCTCTTGATGGCGGAGCGATGCTCCCACCAAGTACAATTTCTCGTGATCAGCTTCAAAAAAGGATAGAATCTTTGCAGCAACAAAATAGGTAACTAAATTTAAAAATGCATGTAGCAAAACTGTTTCTTTATAACATAAGATTTTCTTATACATACATACATAAATCACGCCTATACCCCCGAAGGGTTAGGCAAAGGCGAATTAAACACCCACCTTTCGCCTATCAAGTTAGGTCCCATGTAATAGGTGGCAAGCCTATTGGCATCTATTAGGTACATAAAATTGCCTAATATTGCCAGGTGGTATGAGAGGAATGCTGCTGCCCATTACTCTTCGCTGTCTTTACCCTAAGTCGCCTTGTACTACCCCCGTGGGAGATATGGGGGTGGTGACAATTATATTCTAATCTGCCGTCACCACATGGCAATTTTTTCTTGCCCTGTTCTATAAACAAAGATGACCAAAGTTTCTTTCAATAGATTTTTATTAAAAATAGATTTTTGGTCAATATGACTTAGGGTGTAAGCTAATTTGAATTTATTTTATAATATGCTTTTTTAAAATTTGGTAGAGTACTGAAAGTTGAAGTGGAGACATATAAGCTGCGTGTAAAAGCACTTCAAGAGGAAAACCGTGCACTTCGACAAGCATCTGTTTCAATAGTAAGTTTAAAGTTAAGATAAATACATTACTTTTAATTATCACTTTTGCTGGACACAGGTTGAAAGAACAGTTAATATGGTTTTTATTAAGGAATTTTTTATTATGATTATAATTAAAATGTGCACACTGTTTTGGTAATTCAAACTTGTATGTTGTGTTATTATGATATAATATTATTACATTTAGAAAGAGGACATTTAGGAAAAGCGACCTTTCTTTGCCTATTTCAAGGAAATTGAGATATACTTGGTCTTATTTTAAGACTAGGTAATGAAACAGGTTTTTATTCTACTAGAAAATACAAAAATATGAAGCTATCTTTGTCAGTATAATATTTATTAGTAATAAATATTTATTATATTTACACCAGAAATATATAAATATTTACATTAGAAATTTTCTTCATTTAGTAGTGTTTCATAAGTGATATTTGGTAAGCTGGTGCCCTTAACTGAGACTAACGTCATTAATCAGCTCACTTTATTGAGTTATTATGTGCAAATGAGGTCAAAGTACAAAACCATTCATACAAGTCCTAAATTAAATGTTTCTTGACTTTAGCATATTTTAAAAGCTTTCTTATTCCTATGTATGTAAAATATAATAAAATACATTCAAGATAAATGTAGGTCATTCTATGGAATATTAACTAAATTTGGTGTGAAATAGTAATATAGACATGGGCTGTTTCCACATTAAGTGTGTTGTTGTTAGGTCAATTGCCATTTTTTTCTATGGGGCTATTAACTCATGGTGCTTTTTATAACTGCATCTGTAATTTTCATTCTAAAACTTCTTATAAGATATAAGATAATATAAGATAAAATTAAACAATGATTGTATTAACCTTTTAATGTTGTATTTTCAGCAAGCTAAAGCTGAGCAGGAGGAAGAATATATTTCCAATACATTGCTGAAAAAAATACAAGCTCTTAAGAAAGAAAAGGAAACCCTTGCACACCATTATGAAAGGGAGGAAGAATGTCTTACAAATGATTTGTCCAGAAAACTAAATCAGGTGAATCTAATGAAACTAATAATAGTCTAAAAATAATACTGGTTGTTAGTCTTTTCCATTGTCCAACATGTATATCACTCATTATGATGACAAATAGTTTTCAAGAAATAAGCTGACAATTTAATCTTTTTATTTCTAATGTTTAGTGTGGTACACAGGATAATATAATTATTTATTTGCTTAAAAGATGATTGAAGAACACCTACCAAATTATTCATATAAATATTTTCTAGTTGCGTCAAGAAAAATGCCGTCTGGAGCAAACCCTTGAACAGGAACAAGAGTGCTTAGTAAACAAACTCATGAGGAAAATTGAGAAACTAGAGGCAGAAACTCTTGCAAAACAAACGAATCTGGAAAGACTTCGTAGGGAAAAGGTATTTAAATAAGTCTATCCTTAATTTTATAATATATTTATAGACAATTATTATGCAAAATTTATATTATTTTGTTAGTATAATCCTTTTATTATTTATTGAATTATTTTTCACATTATAAAGGTTGAATTGGAAAATACTTTAGAGCAAGAACAAGAAGCTCTTGTGAATAGACTTTGGAAGAGAATGGACAAACTGGAGGCAGAGAAACGATCTTTGCAAATCAGGCTTGATCAACCAGTGTCAGATCCCGCCAGTCCTAGGTAAGAAGTGTATACATTGGTATAAAAATGTTTAATAAAATACACACAAAATCGTAGAGAGGAGCTCGCTAGCGCAGTGGCATAGCACGCTTGGCCTGCGATTGCGTAAACAAAGCAATGTTCGCTAGGCCGGTCATTGGATGGGTGACCATAAATTTATTATCTCGAGTTCCTCTGTGCTTCGAAAGGTATGTTAAGCTGGTGGTTCCGGCTGCATCTGTAGTTGTTAATACCCACCAACCCACATTGGGCCAGTGTGGTGGGTTATAGCCCAATCTCCCTATCTTCTTATTCTTCCTTAAGAAGATGGGGAGTGCCTATCTTCTTATGGAAGAATATCTTCCATCCATAGGGAAGGCCCGTGTCCCAGCAGTGGGGACATTAAAGGGCTGGTGATAATAATGATGATGATGAACACAAAATCAAGCCAAAAATGTGTATACAGTCAAAACTGGATATAACAACATTTCTAATGACCGATTGGTTATTACAACCGAATGACAAGGTCACGCCCGAATCCCTACGTACTTGTGTTTATTGCTTATAATAATTATTGGATATAATGACCTATTATATGATTCCTTCAATGTTGTTATATCCGGTTTTGACTGTAGTATCATATTATTCATGGAAGGTAATTTGTTTCTCCGACTAATCATAATTTATTTCTTTCCATAATAATCGAAAATGATATGTTGGGTTTTCAGGGATATTAGTAATGGTGACACTGCTTCCAATTTAAGCAATCACATACAAACTCTTCGCTCAGAAGTTCTTAAGTTAAGGTAAGAATAATGTAATTAATGACTCCATGAATATTTAGAGTGACCAAAGGTTGTTTTGTTTTTCCGATATTTTATTCTTTTCTGGTTATGCTTAATGGAAGATGAAGGAAATATAGGAAATTAAAGGAATTATACATACATACATACATAAATCACGGCTATATCCCCGAAGGGGTAGGCAGAGGTGAAACTAGCACCCACGTTGCGCTAATTATGTAATTAGGTCCCATGTAATAGGTGGCGAGCCTATTGCCATTTATCAGGCACAAAAGTCGCAGTACATTGCTATTGCTAGGTGGTATAAGAGGAACGCTGCTGTCCGTTCCTCCTCATTTTATCCTTAGTCGCCTTGTACGACACCCACGGGAGAGATTTGGGGTGGTGACAATTGTATTCTACTCTGCTGTCACCACACGGCAAAGGAATTATAGTTATCATAAAATATTAACGGTCTTATTCATAAAAAGTTAAAATAGGTTTATTAGCCTGTTATAATGATCCCTAAAAGTATTATTCATAAACGACCAATAACGCTAAAAGGCTTTGTAAGTATTCAAGAGCGGCTTCGTAAGTTATAACAGGGTCGACCCTACTGTAAACCTCTAATAAAGAGAAATATGGCCGACAAATGGGCAACAGCTGTTTTTTGAGGTTTGTTGTCGTCCGTCTTTTTGACATTAGGTACTCATGAAAGTTATTTGACGTCTCTGAGTGCGGCAGGTAAAGTTCAAACGACTTTACCGTTTTAACAAAGATACCATGTCCTTGATCTCGTTAGGCAAGACTTGCAACTGGACACGCGAGGATATGGAACTTCACCGGAGTTACAGGTGTTAACCGCTATAAGATGTTGAGGTCGTCGTGAACTAAGCACTTTACAAGTACTTAATATATCCCGCATTTTAAAATACCTAAGTACGTTTTTAAATCTCTCTGTAAAATTTTAGGTTCAAGATGATTCCATTTCCATGTTTATTTCTATTAATAGGAAGTCCAATTGTCTTCGCAAATGCTACACATAAAAATACCACGAAAAATCTCTGCACGAAACAAGCAATAGTCAATAGATAGTGTTACAAACAAATGTCATAAGTGACGTTGTCAAACTTTTTTTTAGGCCGTAGACGTGGATTTGGAATTTTTGGCTATGGATTCATCAGAACGACAACTTAACAACGTTAAAATGTCTCATAACGAGAACATAGCTATTGCGGGTTTATTGAACGTTTATGAATAGAACATTTTATAATAGGTTTATTAGTACTTATGAGCATTTTAACTAATAAGTGTTTTAAACCTATTTTAGAAGATTTTTATGAATACGACTGTAAGAGTATACAAAGTATGATATTTTTGCAGGAACCAACTAAAGGTCTCTCAGAATGAGAACAAAGAGAAAATGCACCGCTTTGCCATAGAAGAAAAGAATATCAGAGATGAAAATCTCCGTTTACATAAGAAGCTCCAGCAGGAGGTGGAAAGACGTGAAGCTTTGTGCAGACATCTGTCAGAAAGTGAATCCTCCCTAGAAATGGAAGAGGAGAGACAGTTTAATGAAGCATTGAGTGTAATATTTTTTAAATCCTGGTTTCTAATTAAAACAAATTTTAATTTCTGTCTCAAATTTATCAATAGAAAGACTTGATCATAGTGATGGTGCAATTTGTACTATTACGACCTAACCATTCTAACGATTTATGTACACACAACTACATATTTTTTTTACACATATGCAATGCAAGCACATCTGGGTGTACCTTAGGAAGGAACACTCTGTGTTTTAAGTATTTTTGTATCTGTAATTCTGTACTAATCATTTCAAGTGTTAATATGGAAATAATGGTACTACCCAGTTTTTTTTATTAAGGGATGATAATTTGAGGTATTTTAGTAGAGTTTTGTATGTAGCTATGAATATTATCTTTGTTTAAGACATTATTAAACAAAGGAATATTTATTTCTCACAATTTAAAATTTTCTAAGTTCAAATTAAAATCAAATAAGGCACACAGCTTCCTGAATCAGATTGAATTATATTTAATACATACATACATAAATCACGCCTATATACCCGAAGGGGTATGCAGAGGTGAATTAACACCCACATTGCGCCAATCAAGTAATAGGTGGGCGAGCCTTTAGCCATTTATCGGGTACGAAAGTCGCAGTACACTGCTAGGTGGTATAAGAGGAACGCTGCTGCCCATTCCTCATTACTGTTTTAATCCTTAGTCGCCTTGTACGACACTCGTGAGAGAGATTTGGAGTGGTGTGAATTGTATTCTGCTCTGCCGTCACCACACGGCGCATATTTAAAACTTATAATTTCATTTTTAAACTTGTCTGCACAGGCGCGGTCTCGTAGCGTGTCTTCGCCTGGCGGCTCGCGGCCATTGTCACCTTACGCCTCTCCTTTGCTGCCAAACGCCGCCGGTATGCCGCATTCGCGCCCATCACTGCATTTTAACTCGCAGGTAAATTAACCTAGCCAACAATAAAATATAAAAAACAAGTAATTAAAATTAATTCAGTAGTCAAATCTGAGTGAACTGCTTTCACGGTGTATGACTATTTGGCTTATATAGTTTTAATGGTCCATAATGAGTCCAAATGTTGTACGGAGGGGTAAATATTTGTGTGATTATCATGGACATTTCACTCATTCGGTGCAACAATGACGCATTTACATGGAAAATTCATCATCAAATTCTTTCATGATTCATTCATCAAAATTGATTCAAATATACAAAATTATAAATTTACGTCAATGTTGCACCAAATGAGCGTTTTGTTCTCGAGTCATGGTTGTTACTATGAATAGTATATTTATTTAAAATTATCATGTTTACATATCATCAGTCATCACCTGCCCGGCTAGCATGACTACCTAAACACGATATGATATAGCCATTTATCGCGTTGAACCGTAAAAAAACATTACATTTTAGCACTTGAATAAGCCTGAAATGAATAATTGAATAAGCCTCTAAGGTTATTTAATAAAGATATAGCTATTTATCGCTTTGAACTGTCGAAAATCCAATGATTTTTGTAAGTTCAACACGATAAACGGCCATATCATATCGTGTTTGGGTGGTCATGCTAGCCGGGGTGGTTTCCATAAACAGGCGCTTATCTGCTCACTCTGAGGAAGGGAAAAATATAGTATTTTAATTTTTATTGCAGTCATGGCGACCAGGAGACCGGTTTGTTAAGCCGGCAGTGCCTGGCGTCAGTGCGCTCAGTGCGAGAGCAGTACCGACAGAGATGGCTGCCCCCGTCACACTGCCTGCTCCCATTCCAACGTCTCCGGCTCAGGCGCCCGCCATCTTGCAACCGGCCAGTCCCATGGACACATCCTCCAAAGACTAACTGCCACACCATACGATCAGCGATGGTGCGGGCGATCATTCGACGTGACATTTAATTTCTAACGCAGCTCTTTCTGCCGCACTCAGAGACGTCAATTAACTTGAATGAGTATTTAATGTCAAAAATTTTCATTCAAATCTAGCCTATAGGCCCGGCTAGAATAGCGACTAGTTTTGAATTGTCATTTTGCCGTTAAGTACTCGTTAACGTTATTTGACATCTCTGAGTGCGGCAGTTTGACTATTCAAGAGCTCCACCGTCAGACGTTGCGACCTTGGAATGTACATACGCGACATAATGCCCCAGGCTGTATATTTAATTTGCAGAATAACTTCACGGATTGTGCTGTATATAGTTTGTACTATAGTTAACAATGACATTGTATGGCATTTCGTTAGTTTAATGTTTTTAACAAAGTAAGAATTGAATTGTTTTTGTAGTTTATTTTTTGTGAAGTGAATGGTTTAACACAATGGCGCTAAGGTGATATGTCGCTTATAAAATTCTATTATGTTTTAGACTCGAAGTTCGACTTCACATTCCGGCGGTCGGAACTTAGTACGGATCCTTGCACGACTGATTGTCTGTGTTTGTATGGCATACTTTAGATGTTAAATGCTTTGTTAAGGCTACGTTTTTAGATGGCTGGCGTCAGCCCTCGTAATGTCAATTCTAATTGTGTATATCGTATTATGTTGAGGGCGTTTTAATGACGCAGGCTCGAATTGTGGGTGAGTGACGAGTAATACATCTCTATGTATGTCACTACTTTTGTGTTGATTTGTTTAGGTTTACGATTTGTTTGTTTGTTGTTTATTTTTGAGGGCTGATTGAAGAGTGATAATTATGGTAATACGAATGAGTTGATGGCTATGGCGATATGATTATTTTTGTTGAATACGATTAAGGAATCAGAAAATTATAAAGTAATCTTTGGGGTAATTATCGATGGATACTAAATATTTACAACGATTTTCGCACTCTTACGTGTCGCCGAGTTTTCAAACAGGCTAGCAATTCTTTATTTTTTAAGGCACCTGTCCTATAATGTTTAAAGCTTTATTAATCGGATGCCATGTTATTTTTCGTGTGCAATTTAAATATACAATTATTTATTTCTTTGTTCAAGCTCTTAATGCTTTTGTTGATTATTAAGTTTATAACTTTTGAAAGATTTGCAGGCATAAAGCACAATAAAAAGATTTGGTAAAGAATTGCCCACCTGATTTAAACTATATGCCTCCCTTCTTAATTTGGCACGCTCCTTGAATCCCTCCTATATAAAACAGAAAAATATTTTTAAATATAATAATTGAGTTAGCTTAGGTCGCTCCGAATTTTTATTTAAGAAAGATATAATGAGGACTTATATGGTCATCATACACTATGTGATGAACCGATATTATAGCATTCGATTAAGATAGTCTTAGCTAGTTCGGTCATAAATTATATTTGAAGATTATTTTCAGGCTTTGAAACTTACTGCAGTGGGTTTTTAATATAACAGGCTGTGTAATTCCACCTGCGAGAGGTGTTGTTAGAAGGTCGAAATAAAGATTGTAATCTATTTGATATATCACTTGGTTTACTCCACTACTTCCATGTAATGTTTGTATAGAGGTGAAAAGAGTTATTATGTATGATACAATGATAATATTAAGAATGTTGTCTGTGCCCTTAAGGGTGTTTTGTTGTGTTCGATAGCACTAATGGGAGTAGTGGATAAATTTTTGGATTCAATTATGCAAATTTTCACTTAAAACATTTTTTTTTCAATGTTATAATTAAAGAAAATTATATTTAGCAATTAATATTGTGTTTCAGTTTAATCCACTATTTTTTATATTTTTTATTGTATAGATGGGTGTTTCTCTCTTAAAGGGAAAATTTTAAGCAAAAAATGTCCTGCATGTTTTTTGCACTAAATATGCTGAAAATCTGGCCTAAATGGTAAATATATAAAAGATTTTCATGTTTCAACAAAGGGCCCGAAGATTTCTACACTATTTTACGATTTATAGCCAATTTTGTAAAATCTGGGTGCAGGGGACTGAAGGGATATCCAGGGGACTGACGTTTTTTATATAAAAGCAGTCAAAGTCACAAAACCATATAATTTTTTATATAAATAATATTTTTTTATTAATATTAATAGGTATCATTATTATAGCTTTAATCAAAATCAATATCAACATGTTTATTTAGTAAAGTAACATTATTAATTTCAGTCATTAAACAAAACTTTTATTTCTTTAAATGATATCTCATCGTTTAAAGTCTTTAACTATTACTTAAAACAATATTATTTCATTTTCTTCTTATTACAGAACTAATTAACAATCGGTCTCAACTTATATGAAACTTTCATTTACTTTTCAAAAAAACCTGTTTCCTTTCAATTTCACATCATTAGGTAACTTTTCTATAATTTGATTAAAACATCTGAAACATCTTTTCCATGAATTCTGAATAAATGAGCATTTTTATCACAATGTTTCAGGAAAGTAACCATGATTTTCTCTTCATCTAAGTCCACTTGAGATATTACACCAGCATATCTATATTCTACATTCTTTTTACATATTTCTACATATTCCACTATCACAATATCATCATTGTTATAGAACTTAGTATCAGAACTAGGATTTGGAAAATTTGCTAGTAGTGTCCGATTTATTCTCATAAAGATCTTTATCATCACTCTCTGCGTCCATGTAAATATCATGTACTTAGAGTTTTGTTTTAAGGTTAAATCCAATATTCTTATCTTGTAATGAGTACAATCATCATGGCAAAAACAGCTTAAACTCTTCATTATTAATTTGACAGGACTTCCTGATGCTAAAATATTGGATTTAGCTGATGGACTCCAAGAGTAACTAGACTTTTCAATTCTTTAGTTTCTTTTTCAATTTAAGGTTGATGGACTTAAAGAGTACCTACAAGCCTTTTCAATCCTTTTGTTTCATTTTCTATTAATCATTTCAAAAAGTTTTACAAAAATTACAGAACACTTTTTTTGAGTAGCTTCAACAGATGTTTCCAAGTTGTCAATATCACCTCCAGTAGCTACTACTGCATCTGCTGTTTTTTTACAGTTAGCACCTACCCCACCTGGAGCACTTTTTTTTAGCTTCATAAAAATGATAGGAGAAACAATGCATATTTGAAACCTCTTCCTGCTAATAGTAGCCAGTTTATAAAACATATCAGCTTTTTTTACAGTTCTTATTTAATTCATATTTTTCACTAGTTTTCTGAGGTCTTTTTTTATTTCTTAATGTATTTTAAGCGCTCTTTCTCTCGCATCTCTTCTCATTTTTGAGGAGCATTCTATAAACATTTCATGTCTTAACTTTTTCCGCTTTTCTCTTATTTTATAGTATATCTTGAAAGCTGGTGACGCGTTGTGTTATTTTACCTGTAATGATTATGCATATGAGGTATACCAACTATACTAAGGATAAAGAATAAACTATCCATTAGTAGTTGCAAATCATTTGTATAATGATTTCTTTTTTCAGACTTTGTATTATAATAATTACGTAAAATGACAGTCCCCTGGAAGTTGAATCAGTCCCCTGCATGGATAAAGGGCAGGGGATTGACCCCAGAGGACTGATTTTTCTGAAATTTTACGCAAACAGCTCAAACAGTTATTAAGTCTATCCAATTTCTCCATTATATTAGACATTATTATTCGTATATCTATAAGATAATCACTAAATCAAATGTAAATGAAAACAAGGAACTACTTAAATCACTTACCAAAGGACTGATGCGTGTAGCGGCCCCTACACGTGATTTGGCAACAAACGGTGACCATACACTATCGCAAAAATGTTTTCGCCTTTTTTTCTCGAATATGCTTTAAGTTAACGTTGTTAGCTTTTCGTTCGACTATTAAAATCGCCGTCAACTTAAAGGTATTTCTTCTGGCGTCATTTTCAAAGTACACCAGGGGACTGATTGAAAAAATTCGGGACAAAGTTTGTGCCAAAATTTTTATATCAAAAATCAATTTTATTATAATAACTGTGCCATGTATGTATGCTGCTATGTTTGGAGATTTGTTATGCAGTTTAACATTTACCCAATTTGTAAGATAACTATTTTCAATTTTGATGTGTTGTCTTAATTTTGGGTTGGGGACATACCAGGGTACTGATTTTGAAGGGGTTTAAAAGATGTAAAATACTAAATAATTAATAGTTGTCTTCTTGAAATCTAGATAATTATAAAGGTCAGTGAGAGTTTTATCACATAAGATGTCTCAAAATATAAAAATAAACCTTTAAAGTCATATTTTTTGGTGGGGACTGGCAGTTTCCATTTAACAGAGAAACACCCAGATAAAGACAAACTATACAAAACAGAAAATTTATATATTTTTTTTGCGCATTTTTAATAGTTTTTGTTCACTTTACTTTGCTTAAGACATTGCACTAATAAGAAGTCATTCGCTTGTTCGAAGGGACATCATAAAGTTACTCATTTTCGTACATATATTTAACTTGCTCATATACTTCTGATGCAAAGGACATGGCTAAACGACTGCCCCAGATGTGTATAATAATTTTATACGTACTGGTAGATAATATTTAAATATTAATTAATTAATTATTACAAGTTTAATAAGCTCGTACAACCGTTTTGAACAAATCATATAATTAAAAGTTCTTACTGCCGCACTCAGAGACGTCAATTAACTTTAATGAGTGTTTAATGTCAAAAATTTTCATTCAAATCTAGACCATAGACCCGGCAAGAATAGAGCCTAGTTTTGAATTGTCATTTTTTGACGTTAAGTACTCATTAACGTTATTTGACGTCTCTGAGTGCGGCAGGATTGTTTTATCATGCGTCTATACTAACCTAAAAGGGATGTTTATAAAATAACGATGTATCGACAAGAACGATACAACGGCGACTTATGTCACAAACAACGAATCACTCGCCTGATTTATTTATTAAAACCAATTTATTAATTAAAACCAATATAACTAGCAAATCAAGTGCACACCAAAACTGGTTCCAAAAAATTATAACAAACAAAAACAATTCACACAACGTATACAATTTATATTATCAATCCAAATAAAACCTTAATGCATTATCTCCTTGTTCTTTTATCTCATGCAAATATCTATTATTCTATTAAAACGGCTAAATATCTTCAAATCAGAATATCGGTTAAGTAAAAACTTCGTATCAATACGATATGATATCTAACTAATATACGTTTTATTAGTTACCTACGTTTCGTTCTATCGGTCTCATGCCTATTTGACAGATCTATCAAAGTTGAAGTTTGTATACTTATTCGATCTCATGCAGGCCAACACGGACGTGGACAAAATCTCTCTACACCACTTGACAGGGTTTTGTCTCGTGATTTAGTGGGAATTAGAGCGAGATAAAAGTATTTTCTTTTCCCTGGGGAGATTTTGTCCACGTCCCCCGCTACGGGAGATGATCTCATGCCTATTGATCCTTGTTTTAAATTAAATACTTAACATTCAGCTATCAAATATCACATTGTAATAGGTACAATGTCTATACTTTGCTGGGGCAGTCGCCCTTACTTCAATTTAGCCATGTCCTTAAATGATATTAATTAATGCCGAATCCAATTTAACTGACATCACAAAAAAACCCACAAAGCAGTTATTTTTTTGCCCAAGCTTCTCCAAGCTGAACCGGGTTCCTAGTATTGTAGCTCTACTATTGCTATTTTCTCTTAGAAAGTCCTAGGTGTCTGTAGTAAACTCGATTGCAAATAAAATTGAGTACATAACAGGTAGGTCTACCGTTGAATTGCATAAATTGTTCTATAGGCGTCATTTTATGCTCACGTCTAATAGAGGAGAGTCGAAGAAGAAGACATGTTGTGCCGACGCTGCTTAGGGTAGGATAAGGGCAGGAAGAGGGTCTATAGGCGTCATTTCGTTATTTAAATACAAAAACGACACAATAACAAAAAACGTGTGTTCTAAAATCATAATCATCCTCGTGCACTTATCCTATTTAATTTGGGGTCGGCGTATTATGTTATTTCTTCCATTCATTCCTGTTAGCTGTCACTTCCTCATTCATTCCGTTCACATAATTTCTCACGCAATCCATCCATCCATCTCTTTTACTATCTTTCTCTTCTCCGTCCTTCAACATTAATTTTCATTACTTATAGCCCTAATTTCCTTTTAAAGCATGTCTTTATGCAAAGCCAAATGATTCCGTTTTACGTATGTTCTAAAATAATGATAATAACCTACTACCGCCTTACAATGAAACGGATAGGATAAATTCGAAAAGTTATATAACGGTGGGGTTCAATATTCTATCTACAGTTAAAAGTAAGTTTACTAAAGTTAAGTTGCCTGGCATTTTATACAGTGTGTTTGGCATCGGAGCTCGGTTACTTTATCCACGTATTGTATGTATAATTTTATCGACAAAAACCATACAAATAGGGGTCGCACGCCGTCATCCCTATGAATAGGAGCCATTTTAAAATTTCATTCTTCATATTTTCACGAGTTAATTGAAAGTCGTTTTTTTATCATTTTATGTTACATGTATATATGAAAGTGGCTTTATTTTAAAGGTAATGAAATGAGCTATCACTTAAAACATTTTTTAAGAAGTTACAGAAAATAGTAATCAAAAACCTTTGATTTAGACGAAAACTTTGGTAAAATTTTGTATTTTTTTAGTTATTGTAGTCTACTTTAAAAACAAGGGCGTTGACATCGTCTGAACGAATTCCAAAAATGTTTGCATTGATAAAAAGTATAGTTATATTACGATAAAAACAGAAGTTGCTAACTCCCGAATACAGAAAAGCTACTCACAGTTTAGAGTCCTGCTTAAAGTGTTGTCAAAATTTTCGTTTTTCTATACGAATCTGGCTGGTATTGTCCACTTAACTTTATAAGCATTGCTCAAACTTTAAGTAGCGTTTCTGTATTCGGGGGTAAGAAACCAAACTGAGGTACGTCTATCTTTAACTGTTGATAGAATTTGAAATGAAACAACTTTTACGGATTAGACTCGCATATATTTACTTATTGTAACTGTAAAGTGATCGAAAGGTCGGGATAAATAGTAATGCCAAACATCTAAATATACGCGAGTCTTATCCGTAAAAGTTGTTTTATTTCAAATGTGTAGTGCTCGTGCAAATATAAGAGAACATTATGTTGATAGAATATTGAAACCCGCCGTTAGTGAAGTTCATTAATGATAATAAGTAAAATTTCATTTTAGCATTGTTAACAAAATAAGAAACCTATCATAGAAGACTGGTGCTGGTGCCTGAACTAAGCTAAAAGCCTGTATTTCTATCAGGTCTCCACCTCTTAAATTGGACAAAGTCTAGCATAGGTATGTCTGCAGTCATGCCTGACGGACCTCGCTTCTATAAGTCTGTGCTATGTTTGCCTAGGTCTGTGTTGTTTGTAGGACCGTCACAGTCAGTTTGGCATATAGAAGCGAGGTCCGGCGGGGCATGTCTGCCAGACATGCCCGCCGGACCTATATGGCCGTCTAGTGAAGCTTTAGGTTTGCAGTTCGAGCAGGTCCGGGTAGGCCAGCGTGTGGATAATTAAAATATATAAACAACAAATGTCCGCTTTCACCGCTGCTGATACCTGCAATTGGACCTATACAAGTTACTACGTCGCCGTCAAAGTTCGATAACACTATACAAAATACGGACAAATCCCAAATCAATAAAATTATATACCTTGATATCACACTTTTTTACGGAGTGCTTAGGTAATAAATAAATGATTGGATAGATACCTAGATGACATATAAATTTATAATCCCAAAAATGATGTCATTACAGTGATTCATTTGAAATCGCTTGGTTATACTTTTGAAGAAACAGTTTGTGATACAAAGGACACGTAATTTAGAAAGTCATACAAACAAAAAAGTAGAGTACCTAGAGCAGTTCATCAAAATATTTCAGGAATATATTAGTGAAGTTCCTACCTACCTGTACGCGTGAAAAGAAACGAAACAAAGAAACTTGCGTGCATAAATCACGCAATTCTCGGTAGGCAGGCCAGAGGTGTTTAGATAGGTTTAGGTACTTAGGTAGGTTTTTTAGGTAGGCAGAGGTGTTTTTAACACTTGCGTTTCGCCAGCTTACTTCAGGATCACATCTAATAGGGATAGGAATTTACCGGAACATTTTATAATTTTAATTTATTTCATTATATTAATGCTGAGAACTTATAAGTATAGTTAAGGTATACCTACCATACCTACATTTGAAGTTAAAAAATCGCGGGGACCTATCAATAAATAAGAGGTATTCGCGAAAAATGCGGTATCTTGTTATAAATAATACTTAGGTATAAATAACTATCCTGATATGAATATCTCAATACCTACCTATTTATTTAGCTGAATGTGTGATTACCTAGGCAATGAAGGCAGGGCTGTTTTGTAATATTTAGTCTAAGTACCCACCTAGGTACTTAGACTAATTACAAAACAGCTTTGCTTTATCAGTGCGTGTATTTTACTAATGAATGGACGGATGCTGTCGCCATTCGGCATCTTTAGTCAAAGAAATCGCATTTTACACACGCATCATAAACCGAACAAACTGGCCATCGACAAAGTATACATAGTACAGGCTTATTTGTCTTGGACTTGCAGGGCTACAGGTAGAGGAATTTGCATAATATCTACCACCCACGATGAGTTCCAATATTTAATAGAAGTATCATAAAATAGGGATTTTAAAATGTTTGTTTTGTTTATAAAGGGACCAAGACCCAATCGATAGTTTCATTTAGGTATAATGTCCGTTGATGAATTCTAAATTAGATACCTAAAAAGGTACCTAGGGTTTTTCGTCATAGGACAAAAAGCCACTAAGGAGCGCTCGCTACCAAAGTATGCTCACTTCCAAAGTGTGGTAAGGTAATGTTATTAGTTGCAAAGTTTTATATACGTCTACATACGTCGTATAAGTATTATGTTAATAAATGACTAGTAGGAGAGGTGTAGTTTGGTGTACCTGTAGAGAAAACTATTTCATAGTTCATTGATGACACTATCTCGGTTGAACTATTGAGGGTCCAACTAGCTCTACACTAGAGCCACCTTGATTAAAAATATTTGATAAGAGAAAAAATACCATGTACAGTCAACGGCTCTTCAGAATACCCAAAACTGTCAAATTTCTTCAATCGATTGTCAACCTTATCTTGTTGGCAGTAGAGCCAAAAGTAGATTGAGAAAATTTAACATTTTGTGGTAGTCTGACGTGCTGTTGTCTGTACTTACCTATAGGTATAATTAAAGCTTAGTATTCTCACTTTTTGGTGTTGCTAAAATTTGGAAGGTTAAAATTATCATTAATTTAGTGGAATAGAATTAAGTATTTTCAAAAGTTGCGCTAGGTTGGACCCACAGATATATCTGGTTGGACCCCTGGGTGGATAGCCCAAATAATCCAATAGCAAAGTGGTTTTTATGTAAGTAGTAGTAAGTAGTATTTTACAGATACAGATTTTAGTAACATGAGTACACCAACCATACAGGTAAATGTAATTTATTAGAACACGAATGCGAAATAAAAATCTTTTGCGGCGAGCCACAACGTGAATGTAAATTGGAAGTGCTTATTTCTAAGTAAAAGATACCTACATTTTTAATGGAACACACAAATATACCGCAATATTCTGTAATAGACACATTGTCTACAAGTATCTGCTTGGGTACACAGTAACTACGGCAAACCGATAAACTGTATTTTTTAACCAAATCCAATATTTAAATGTTTCGGATACAAAGACAAACGTTTGAAATTAGATTCAAATAGAAACGTAAACGCTAGCCGAACGGCCCGGCATATACCCATAAAGTTTGTTGGTTGTTTGCAGAGAGACGAATACCTAGTTGGCGTGTATTGATCCTTCCAATAATTATCGAACACGTTTCGTGTCACCATGTTTGAACATGTTCAAATACAAAAGTGGACGAGTGTGGCGGATACGACGCGAGGCTTGTTTGTAAGTTTACGCACGGGATCGTAAAGTAGACGCAGGCAGTAGGTAGAGCTAACATACGACAACAGTGAGAGCAACGTTCGTTTAGGGCAATAACGTCGAACAGCTATTTGGCTTTTAGCTGAAATGGACCTGTATAGAGAATAAATCTGAAGTCTTAAGGATAGGTATATGTACTTATGAGTCGCTGCCATCGAAAAGCACTCGCCATTCATTCATACCACATCGGTCTTTCAACACTTTTTTGGTGAATAAGTAGGTTAAGTAAGTAACATATTCATACTTTATCGCCTCTCCTATTAACTCTCCAGTAATCCACAGTCCAATTGATAATTATAATTGATCTCAAAACATGTAGGTCATAAACTCCATTACAATACCCATCGATAAAGTTGTACCCTAAAACTGAGACAAAACACCTTTTTTATTGTTTCATGATTATGTAATTAGGTGCTTCCATTTGTAAAGCAAAAAACTTCATTTAGTGTACATCAACTGTACTAAGTAGAAACGTAAGTTTATGAGAAAAGGACAGCTTTAGATTTGAGGGAGGAGAATGCGCTTACCTCAGTTTATCAGTGATAGAGGTACCTATTGGATGATCCGGTATTACCTACCTAATTTTCCGGAAGATGCGCGTTCGAGTCCCGCATCTAGACAATATTTTTTAAAACTTAACTGTGAGGATGTGGGAGAATGATGATGTAGGTAAGTGGGAGAGGTCAAAAAAATAGGTCTGCTAATAAATAATAACACTGTCTACCGTAAAATCTCAGCATATTATAAATGTAATACCTACCTAGTAATATTTTATTAACCTATTAAAATGGATAAGTACATTTTCATCCCACCAACTCAGAAAAAGCGTTTTTGCTCTTCGATATCTGAGTGCAAAAGCCGTTTTTATCCTCTAGAGGTTAAAGTAAATTTGAATTTAGAACATCGTGTGCAATAAGTTTTTGAATTCAAAACATCATTATACCTATTTATTTCTACCTCCATGGTGCCGAAATTATCATGCAACCTATTTTAATTTGTTAAAAACTCAGACTCGGAACCTTTTTGGTGTACTTTTTTTGTAATTTACTTTGTGCGCGCCATTTTCTTTTCAATCAAATTTGTTAAAACCTTGGAGTTCCGTGACGGTCAATCAGCTTGGCGTCAATCTTGCTTTAAACATTTTGATCGTCTACAATGCTTGCTTGATGCTTGAGTCAAGCATTTAAAAGCTTTTTAGGTTTATTTGATTTGCTTACCCTAGCAACGGAACAAAAACATACAAAAATCAACGTGCTTGACTCAAGCTGATTGACCGTCTCGGAACTCCATTAGGGACGGTAATTTTTATTAGGTACTTACAGGTGTGTCTGGATAAATTTTGCGGGTGTGGCTGGGTGGATGGGTGTTTTGTGGGTGTGTCTAGGTGAATGGGTGTTTTATGGGTGTTTCTGGGTGAATGGGTGTTTTGTGGGTGTTTCTAGGTGAGTAGGTGTTTTATGGGTGTTTCTGGGTGAATGGGTGTTTCTGGGTAAATTGATGTTTTGTGTGTGTTTCTGGGTGAATGGGTGTTTTTTGGGTGTTTCTGGGTAAATGGGTGTTTTGTGGGTGTTTCTGGGTGAATGGGTGTTTTGTGGATGTTTCTGGCTGAATGAGTGTTTTGTGTGTTTCTGTGTGAATGGGTGTTTTTTTGGGTGTTTCTGGGTAAATGGGTGTTTTGTGGGTGTTTCTAGGTGAGTAGGTGTTTTATGGGTGTTTCTGGGTGAATGGGTGTTTTGTGGGTGTTTCTAGGTGAGTGGGTGTTTTATGGGTGTTTCTGGGTGAATGGGTGTTTTGTGGGTGTTTCTGGGTAAATGGATGTTTTGTGTGTGTTTCTGTGTGAATGGGTGTTTTTGGGTAAATGGGTGTTTTGTGGGTGTTTCTGGGTGAATGGGTGTTTTGTGTGTGTTTCTGTGTGAATGGGTGTTTTTTTGGGTGTTTCTGGGTAAATGGGTGTTTTGTGGGTGTTTCTGGGTGAATGGGTGTTTTGTGGGTTTGTCTGGGTGAATGGGTGTTTTTTGGGTGTGTCTGAGTGGATGGGTGTGAATGTTGTGGGTGTTTCTGGGTGGGTGTTGAGAGTGTGTTTGGGTTAATGGGAGGGTGTTGTGGAAGTTTCTGGGTGAAAACAGAAACTGTTGTGATTGTATTTTTTTTTTGTATTTTGCAATTTCCTCGTTGGGGGGGATGAAAAGTTACGTGTAGCACTCGAGTGCAAAGATTTTTCACCTTGTGCTCTTTTGATTCCCTCGCTATCGCTCAGGATTCTAATTTTTGAATCACTCGCTACGCTCGTGATTCAATTTTAGAATCCTTCGCTAGCTCGGTCATCAAAATTGAGCACGCGGTTAAAAAACAACTTTGCACTCACGTACAACAAATAACTATTTTCTAATACCAGACTCATTATTAACCGTCTCTGATCTTTAGAAAAACACTAAAATATTTGTATTATTTTGTCCTAATAAGATGTTTATTTTAAACGGTTCTTCGAAGTCGTTCTTAATATATTCACTTTCACTGAGGAACCCTAAATATGGAATGTAACAGATAGGTAAGTAAGTATACCGGAGAAGTAAAATGTTCTTGTAGACCTGTAAATGTTGATTTTCTATCGCCATAATCACGAAACTGCCAACTTTAGCGTTTTGTTAAGATTTTAATGATATGTCGTAAAAATATTTAGTGCCAAATACTTTTGTATAAATGAAATAAAGTTCTATGGTAAATAAAGAAAAAAAAGAACCATTACAGTACGATCCCCTAGGATACGACGCTTAGATATTAATAAAAAAAAGTAGGTCTGTATCCTAGATATGTATTTTATTATTCGTTTGATCAGAATTAAAATTATTATAAATTTAAATTCTTTACCTCTTTTTCTTAACTTTTCTTACATTTATATAATGTAATAATATACATATTTCAAATAAAAATAAAATAAATAGGAAAAAAATTTTTTTTAGAAATATAAATGTTGTAATTTAAAAAAAAAACCTTTAGGGCCAAAATATAAATAAATTGATGATTTTATTGTTATATCCTCTTGGCGGCAATTAGCCGCGCCCGCCACGTAATCTCACAGACCATAAACGGTGGCCGGCCATTCAGTAATCCACAGAAGTCAGATATGGCACGAGATGACGAGCTTAAATAGTATTTACGCCGAGGTGTTAATTTCAAGAGGTTAGAGTAGCGTGAATTTTATTTATATGAAAAGTTAATTCATGCCCTGCTAGCACGTAGTGTTTAAACGACGGAGTTAGCATGGGGCTTCGAACAAACAAGCTCCGTCTGCGCATGCGTGGTGTGCGCGTGCGTCGTACGCAGCGGCTGTGAGCACTGACAGTGCAGTTTCCTAAAAGAAAAATAAATAGCTTAGCAATTGACATACCTACATACATAAATCACGGTTATTTCCTCGAAGGGGTAAGCAGAGGAGCATTAACTCCCACGTTTCACCAACTAGGTTAGGTCCCATGTAATAGGTGGCTACTGGCGTGCCTATTGCCATTTATCGGGAATGGAAATCGTAGTACATTGCTAGGTGGCATAATTATGAGGAACGCTGCTGCCCATTACTCATTACTGTCGTAACCCTTAGTCGCCTTGTACGACACCCACGGGAGAGATGGGCGTGGTGACAATTGTATTCTGCTCTGCCGCCACCACACGCGGAGTAGTAATTGATCTACCAAAAGTAATATACGTATGGGTCCTAAAATAATGTCGGACCTCGGTGTTCTGGGAAAGTTTTCACATTTATATGTGGTGCCAGCACACGCGGGTGTACCTACATAAGGAAAACGCTCGTATTGGATGGCGATTTCAAGGATCCTCTGTGTTTACACAAATCATTATTGAAAAAAAGTACTGAAGTGTAAATTTACTTATGATGACTACCTAATCATTCTAGTAAAGTTGAAATTAAATAATAAAACTTATGAAAATAAATAAAACATTAGTAGGCATATTTTGTGCTAAATGAGGTTAAAGTGTGTGAGTTGTAGCATCTAATTTTTTACTAACTCTACCTATAAATGTTTGTCGAGTTACATTTTGACCACATCCAAAGGACTCGCTGAACAAATACGTTTAGACATTTTAGTCCAGTAGTTTCTTGGAAGGAGACATGATGAGTTCAGATATGACTATAGTCAACTTTATTTTTAAAAAAAATCTTTTAAAGCAACAAGTTTTTTACTTGAACTCTTGCACAACAAGGAAAGAGATGAATTTGCTTCTATTAGTGACATAGGCTACATTATCAGATTTTTACATACATACATACATACATACATAATTCACGCCTATATCCCCGAAGGGGTAGGCAGAGGTGAACTAACACCCATGCTTCGTCAATTATGCTAGGTCCCATGTAATAGGTGGCGAGCCTATTGCCATTTATCGGGCACAATAGTCGCAGTACTTTGCTAGGTGGTAGGTATAAGAGGAACGCTGCTGCCCATTCCTCATTACTGATTTATCCTTACACGCCTTGTACGACACCCACGGGAGAGATTTGGAGTGGTGACAATTGTATTCTACTCTGCCGTCACCACACGGCAAATAAAATCAGCATAAAATATCAGATTTTTGCAATCCATAAAGGTGTACTAATACTCCAGAAATGATGCGTAAGTTAATTTTACCTCTCCGCAAAAACGAAGGTTACAAGAGCAGATAGGTATGTCTTTAACACCCCTAACGCTGCTTCCCGAGAGGCGTTAGAGCATTTTGAAAAATGCGAAGACTTGGCGAGTCAAGCTTTGCATTCGAATATTTGGAACATAAGCTTATACCGAGGGAGTCCCGCTGCCGAAGAGGACTTGAAATGTTCTCTAAAGATACACGGACCGAGGCATGAACAACTATAGGTAATTACTCTATCCATTACATCAAGAGACAAAATCTAAACAATCTTGTTGAGTCTTTTAATATAAAGTAGGTACTAAAATAAAAGGTTCTATGCTGGCCTGGGAGCGAACAAATAACGTAGAATAGGCCAGCCCCGACTCATCCCATGGGTGTCGTAAAAGTCGACTAAGTGAGATCGCCCGGTGTAGATCAATAAGCACCTTGGGGCACCCGACTGGTGGAGGGCAAACCACCAACAACAGCATACCTAAAGAGGGTTAGTGTAAGGCAGGCGACCGGCTGTAAAACCTAAGCCAAAACTTTGAGCAGTATGGATTGGAATGTTGTCATTTTAATTACTCTCTCCGTTCATCGGTCTCGGCATGGTCGGTTTTCTATACATTCATTCATCATTAGCACCTTTACGGTGTGATGGATGATATGAATCAAAAGGGAGTGGATGGCTTGATGACGTCTGACCGATATGAATGGAAAGGGAAACATACTGCGCCGACCCCAGATAGACTGGGAACAGGGCAGGGAGAAGAAGAAGAGGCACCAATTTCTAATAGTTTTATTGGTCTATAATTGATGATGTATTTTAGATTTGGAATACATTGTTAATTGTTTTTAAGTGCTTTTCGTAAATAAAGAGAAATATCACGATTGCTTACTATGATGAATGTAGTATAGTATAGTACCTATGGGACCTGGTATCTAAACTTTCGTTACCTTAATTTAGTCTGTCAAATTACCATTTCGGATCCTTGAAGGTCACTGACCAATTAACACAAAAAATGTCACATAATTTGGTCAAATCTCACTGCCAAACATATGCAAGTCCAATATTCATCCTCATCACCTTTTTTCCTGTCCCCAGTTTATTTGGGGTCGGCATAGTATAGGTACTTACTTATATTTCTATCCTCTTTCATTCAAATTCAAAAGTCAAAGTTCATCAAAGTCATGCACTCACTTTTGACTCTATCATCCATTCTTCAACTACATCATCCATTACACGAGAGATGAGAAAAGATGGTAAAACATGTCGAGAAACCGATGAACGGAGAGAGTGATTGGAACATTCCAAATCATATGTATTGCTTAAAGTTTTAGCTCCAACCCTCCTTGCCTATCAGTAGAAGTCAAATTAGAAATGAAAAAAAAAATATTTTCATAAATTAAACAGAGTAACAACAAACAGAGGTTGACTTTCTCCCTTTGAGTGAGTGAATAGGGTGGTTCGTCATCTGGTCCCAAGTGCCAACACTTGTAACTATACTTGGTACCTTATACATGAATAAGGGACGTAATTCAATCATAATAGAAACCCAAGCTATTTCTAATAATAAGTAACAATGGCCGCCTTGGTCGAATGCTCAGATTGCTGGGTATTGGCCAAGAGGTCCCGGGTTCGAATCCTGGTAGGGGCAAACTTTGTGATGACCACAAATGTTTGTTTCCGAGTCATGGTTGTGTGTATATGTTTATGTAGTATATTTTCAACATTTATAAACATAAAGTCTTTATTGTGCGACAAAGAAACGATTTGCTAAATTTCTTAGTTCGCGTTGGAATGGTAGACACAGTTTGTCGGTGACGCCGTAAACCAGCTCGCGTAGTCCTTAAAAGGAAGGTGTTATAAAAGATTATTATCCATCCTGTTCACCCTTGCGCTACTATTATTATTGGATTGGAATTGGTATTTACACTAGGTACTTAATAAATACCTAATGTAAGTCACGCCGTGTGGTGAAGGCAGAGTAGAATACAATTGTCACCACCCTAAATCTCTCCCGTGGGTGTCGTACAAGGCGACTAAGGATAAATCAGTGATGAGGAATGGGCAGCAGCGTTCCTCTTATACCACCTAGCAATGTACTGCGACTTTTGTGCCCGATAAATGGCAATAGGCTCGTCGCCTATTACATCGGACCTAACATAATTGGCGAATCGTGGGTGCTAGTTCACCTCTGCCTACCCCTTCGGGGATATAGGCGTGATTTATGTATGTATTATATTAAAAATATGTCCGTCATCTAGTATCCATAACACAAGTGCTTAGGCTACTTACTTTGGGCTAGATGATAGGTGTAAGTGTAAAAATATATATTTTTTTTATTAAATAAGTATGTACAATATGTAACAATCACCGAATTTTTATTTATTTAACAATATGCTCTTTAGCTATTTATACGAGATAACTTTTTTCACGTTTCATTGAAATTAAAACGAGCCTCTCGCAACTTTCAACTGTTGCAAGTAGTTTTGAGTTACACAGATCTGTTATAACGGTGACCACGGCATTTAAAAATGAAACATTTCTGTGGAGAGCATTGAGCCCTGGTTGTTTGAGGTTTCCTTTACCAATTAGCACTTCGCCGGCGGACCGTAACTGGGTGAGTGTTGGAATGCTGACTAGCGCAGCTCCTCCGGAGGTAGGCGATATGCTTACTAATAATGTGGACTGGCCGTTCTGGAAATGTAAACCTTTGCCTTATGGGATTTGTAAATTTAAAAAGTATAAAAAAAATGTTTATTGTCTGTCTGACTCGCACATAGGGTTTAGTAATTAATTGTATTACAAATTATACCCGTATAATCTTTTTATATTCTGTGCTTAATCTAAGTCGGTAATTTCTCTTAAATTGCTTGTTAGATAGCTAGTACTTACTGAATTTTTCGAATCCCGGAGATCAGTACGGTAGAAGGAAATGGCTCTACTAAACATAGGAAAGACTGCGTAATATGAAAATTGCATTATGACCTTAACCTCGAGTAAAATGAAGCATATTAAGTTCGTCTCTTACCCAAAATAGCCAGAAAAAAGAGAAAAATAAATACAGGGCAAATAGCCAAATCTGTTAATTTAAATGCGACTTTAAATCAAATCAAACTTTTATTTGCTTTCAATCTGAAAAGGGGCTGTTCAGATTAGATTGGGTAGAGGCTAGATCCCTCTAACGAAAAAAATACAAATGTATGAAACTGGACCTATAGCAGAGAAAACAAATTGTCGAAATTTACATTTTCGAGTTCGATAACAAACACTGTGACCCGAGATTTTTATATCTATACTAATATTAAAAAGCTGAAGAGTTTGTTTGTTTGTTGTGTTGGTTGAACGCGCTAATCACAGAAACTACTGGCTCAAAAGAAAAATTATTTTTATAGTCCATCTATTCGAGGAGGAAGGCTATATAACCGTTATTTGACGGCCGCCTTGGTCGAATGCTCAGATCGCTGGGTATTGGCCAAGAGGTCCCGGGTTCGAATCCTGGTAGGGGCAAACTTTGTGATGACCACAAATGTTTGTTCCCGAGTCATGGTTGTGTATATGTTTATGTAGTATATTTTCAACATTAATATACAAAATTTTATTAAAAATATGTCCGTCATCTAGTATCCATAACACAAGTGCTTAGGCTACTTACTTTGGGCTAGATGATAGGTGTGAGTGTAAAAAATATTTATTTATTAATTTATTATTTTATAACCGACATTAACGCGAGCGTAGCCGCGAGCGACCACTTGTATTAAATATAGGCGTGGGTGTTGATTCATACCTCTGCCTACTCCTTCGGGGATATAGGCGTGATTTGTGTATGTATGATTTTTTTAGATATAGGTAAGCTGTTGCTTGAAAAGTAATGTCGTGCTATAGTCAAAGGCACTGCGCCACTGTCTTCAAGCAAAGTTTAATAAAGTTCATAATTTTAATTATTATGAACTTGTTATAGGTATGTAGGTATTTTTTTCTCATTTCTTCGATTGGTGCACTGGACAGAATAACGTCGTAGGTTTGTTTAAACTGCCCTAGTAGTTGACAGTCAGGTTGTAATTAGGTACCATGTGGTGACTATTCCCTGCTTGTCGATTACATTTTTATTCGATTTCATTTTTTCGAATCATATTTATTAAGTACCTAATGTAAATACCAATTCCAATCCAATAATTATAGTAGGGAAAGGGTGGGCAGGATGGATAATAATCTTTTATAACACTTGTCAAATCCTTAATAAACATAATTTTATAAATGAAACCAATAGAGTATTCAATCAGTCTTTATTTAATGTATATTTCATTAATCAGTGTCTTTTAATAACAATGTTATGGAACTAAAAAAAAATGGAAATTATCCATCTTGCCTGGATAGGGGTGGGTAAAATGGATAAGTATCCGAAAAAAAGTTATTCAGGTAGGAAACTTAATTAAACTTTAGGTAATTAGTCTTAAATACCTATACACTGTGCTTGGGATGGGACTTCCGATATTTTACCCACGTATTGTATGACAAATTTTATCGACAAAAAACCATACAAATAGGGGTCGCAACCTTAATGATGACCCTATGAATGGGAGCCATTTTTTCCATATTTTCGCGAGTACATTGCAAGTCGTATTTTTATCATTTTATGTTACCTACAATACCTACCCACATACATGAAAGATACTTTATTTTAAAGGTGATGAAATGAGATAGCACTTAAGAGGGCACTTAGGGTTTTCTTTTGAAAAAGTTGATTTGCATTTGTTAAACCGTTTCTAAATAATTTGTCTGAATAGCGGTATTAATTTTATGTTTATTAGTTAGCACAGTTTATTGCTAATAAAATAAAAGAATAAAAATGAGATGTCAAGGGCCCGGTTTTTAATGTAGACTACAATAACTAAAAAAAATACAAAATTTCACCAAAGTTTTCGTCTAAATCAAGGGTTTTTGATTATTTTTTGCTGTAACTTCTTAACAAATGTGGTTTTAAGTGCTAGCTCATTTCATCACTTTTAAAATAAAGCCACTTTACCACGTAAAATGATAAAAACCTTTTAATGAACTCCCGAAAATATGAAGAATTAAATCTTACAATGGCTCCCATTCATAGGGTTTAGGGTTGCGACCCCTATTTGTATGGTTTTTGTCGATAAAATTTAACATACAATAGGTACGTGGGTAAAGTATGGGAAGTCAGATGCAAAACAGACGTATAGGTTAGAAAAAATAACATAAGTATAAATTTAACAATCTTAAACAAAACATAATAATAATTCACATGACTTCTTAATTTTTTAAATAAATCACAATAGGTATCAGCAATAGGTAGATAATTCTAAAACATAGGAACATGGGTTCATAGTCATAGTCATATTCATATCATTTATTGCCACATGTTGGTATAAAAGATGTTCGAGATGTTCTGAGAGGTCGAGGTTCTTCTCAGGATAATTTGAATTATTCTTCCATGCAAAAATCATAGAAGTATGAAGCGATAACATAGATTAATTCATCTTGCCCGGGAAGGTAAGATGCACATTATTATTTCTATTAAAAAAAAAACCTATCAAGAGTGTACGAATAACTGCCTACTATAACACAGACTAATTTAAGTACAATGATTGAAAATCACTTTATAACTAAAGCTATGCTACTAGTTAAACGAAATATTGCAATTTACTTACATTTATTACATGGATGTTTTGGCGCGAAAAACGGACAGTTTCATTGCATGTGTATCTTGTGCGGCGGACTGCGCGGGGCTAGGTGATGTCTTACAGGGTGCGCGGGGCCATTATTACGAGCGTGTACCATTTTTGGCTTTTGAACCATTATCCATCTTACCCACCCAATCCATCCTGCCCACTCTTCCCCTAAAGCACATCAGTCTTAATTTTTATATTTTACGAAATACAAGATTTGAAAATATCGTATTACCTATTATGTTGAAGACTCACTAACTCAATAGTTGCCAAAATTTTGCACTTTCAAAAAGTCATAAGTACCTAATTACTTTTAACAGTTAAACTGCTGCTAAGACCATCTCTACAGTTCTCATTATTAATTATAAATCGAGGACATAGTTATATTTTTCCTATTTAATAAACACAAATAATTAAATAATATGCTTTTGCAATTACTTAGATTCATAAATATTATTTTTTCTGAGAAAGTATTCTTGTTATTATTGTATTCGTATTATCGAATTCGTTGGTGAGAGGAAAATTTTCAGTACCGCGTAGATGTCTTTTGTACGGGGCTAAAGCGTAATGATACAAAATAGAATAATGAGTGTATAATCGCTTATAAAATTAATATTTTTATTAATTTAATCATTACCTACCTATATGTTGAAATGGTTCTTATTACGACATTTTTTATTAATAAGTCACGTCTTATTGCGAGACTTCAACCCGTGTTAATACCTATGATTACATTTTAACCTTATAAAACCTCAATGAAAAAATTATTAACGTTAAACTAGAAAATTGACTTTTTGATAATATAATGTAACTACTAACTATACAAATTCTACATGAGTATTTTCATTCAAAATAAGTAGGTACCTACTTGCAGAAGTACCTATTCTAGGTACGTACCTACTTGCAGCTTAACCTTTGTGAAATACAAAAGGGATGAAACTCAAAAATGTATCCAACCGTTTTATTACAAAATATGATACCTACATATTTTAGAACCCATTTTTTATTTATTTTGTTTTTGTCGTGTTTGTATTTCATAAACGATAAAAGGTACATATTTACACCTATTATTAGCCAGATGTTATCCCAATAGGTATGACTTCTAAAACACAAGAGAGATTACCTAATTAATTCAAAATGTAAAGCACATAATGTTTCTAAGTATTTTTGAGTTTCGTCTTTTTTATATTAACTGAGCGATGATGATTTATTTTAACAATGATTTGTCTATATATTGATTCAACAATTTTATTTATAATCTAAAATTTAAGCGAAATAGTCCTTATAAAACTAACATTTACCTAATAGACCATTAATTAAATTAACAATTTTTCTAAATAAATATATTTTTTTATTTATTGAAATATTTGTAATAGGTACGTATGTGAAATAATGAGTAGACATAAGCGTAGGTTTAATTTTCTTTTTTTTTAGGTAATTAGAAAAATATAAGGTGTCTATTTCAAAAGTAAACGCCTCAAAGTTGCGCCGGATTGTCCTATCAGAGTATGTCTGCGGCCTCCAATGGGATTATTTGTCAATATTGTAGAGGCGGAGCTTGGTACTAGATCAGAGTTATACTAAAATGAGCTCTCAGTGTTGAA
Organism: Cataclysta lemnata; assembly: GCA_963931975.1. Lineage (NCBI taxonomy): Eukaryota > Metazoa > Arthropoda > Insecta > Lepidoptera > Crambidae > Cataclysta > Cataclysta lemnata. The sequence goes on from OZ008343.1 coordinate 8,899,275, forward strand.
AATTAAAGTTGAAAATTGACAAAAAGCTCCGCCGTTAACGTTCGGAAGTCCGACGGCATTTTGAATTCTCTCAGCCTGCCGTAAGGCTTACATTTGTTGACACGAGATGTATAGTAGCCAGTGTGTTATTTTGTATTCCTGCTAATGAAGTGTAGTGGTCGAGTTTGCGTTCGTTGCTCACCGAGTTGGCACGGCATCACCAAATTGTGGTATCGGACAAGAAACCCGCATAATTTCAAATTGTATCTCGTTGTTTACAACTTTTTACATCAAACGCAGCAAATGGGATTCAATTTCCAATAGCGTAGATCTAAGTTGAGGTGATTCGTTTTTGTGTTGTGATATAGACAGATTTAAATGTGATTAGTAAAGTGGATAAAATTGTGGATAAAACGAATTCTGAAGATAGGTGAGGTTTTTTTTATATATTTCAGCTACTTTGTTATTGACTTCTATGGATATTATACAAATAGTGTATAAAATATCTCTAAATACCTTTATAGAGAACTCGTTACATTAGAGGAGGACATTTTTTGTCAATTTTGATAAAAAAATATATTAAGAATTAACAATAGACATAGTTATGCTAAATCAAAATTATCGTTACTATTAGCAGGGTTTATAATTCTTTCTATTTATTTATTTTATTCAATAACTCATTAATTGTACACAAATAATACAAAGAAGCTTTCATCAATATAAAACAACATACAACAAAAGATGACGCTTATTTCGAAAGAAATCTCTGTCAGTCCACCTGTGAAAGGAAATACACTGTGAAACGTGGATAACACTAAAAAAACATAACTATGACAAATATAAATAGTAATGTTAAACTATTTATATAAAAATACCTATCAGTACCTATAGTTATAATGTCATCATAATACCTAATACTTAAATATGAGTACCTATATAGCAAAAATACCTATTTATTACCTATTATTCATATTCGTAACAGGCAATTCAGCAATCTACTAGTAGGTACCTACCTACCTATATAAATATTACAGCTTGTGGTGTATGTGTGTTTTATATAATCATACTTTTTGTGTTTTACCAAGCAGCAGAATGCAAACAGCGGGACTCTATTTGTCTATCAATTGGCCTGCCACATTAAATCAAAGTTTAATGACAATAGAATGCGTACTTTTTCGCACTCAATAAATCTACCTAGTTCGGAGTCGGATAGGCTTTAAGCTAGCCTTATTCTTCTTCTCCCTGCCCTTATCCTACTAAGTGGGGTCGGCACCACATGTCTTCTTCTTCCACTCTCCTCTATTAGACGTGAGCTCAGCATGAACTCCCCTTTTTCCCATATCATCTTTCACATAATCCATCCATCGCTTCTTCGGTCTTCCTCTCATTCTAGGTCCATGCACATCCATACTTAACATACCTAGCTACGTAACATCAATCCCTCCTCATCACATGCCCGTACCACGCTTACCTGTTACTCCTCAATATTTCGATCATCGGCGCTACTTTCAGACTTTATTACATCATCAATATCTTTAATATGTGCCCTCCGACACGTAGTATGGTTGATAGAAAAAATTGACTCCATGCCGCCTTGGTGCCTAGCACGGGACGTCGACATAATCTATCTCGAGCACTTGACAGTGTTTTCTCTCGGGATTTAGTAGGATCGGCCGTGTGGTGACGGCAGAGTAGAATACAATTGTCACCACCCCAAATCTCTCCCGTGTGTGTCGTATGAGGCGACTAAGGATAAATCAGTGATGAGGAATGGGCAGCAGCGTTCCTCTTATACCACCTAGCAATGTACTGCGACACTTTTGTGCCCGATATATGGCAATAGGCTCGCCACCTATTACATGGGACCTAACATAATTGGCGAAACGTGGGTGCTAGTTCACCTCTGCCTACCCCTTCGGGGATATAGGCGTGATTTATGTATGGATGTATGTATGTATTTAGTAGGAGTAAGAGCGAGAGGAAAATATTATCTTTTCCCTGAGGAGATTTTCTCCACGTCCCGTGCTACGGGAGCTGATTTAACGCACCACCACATACCCGTCATATTGGTGAGCTCATGGGCTCTTGTATGTTTTGACGTGCATTCGTGGAAATGCTGAAGATGTCACATTTTTGTAACCTTTGCGAACAATGGCTATCTTAAGAAATCGCCTTCTATCACATAGGACCTGAAGAAATTTGGGTGGTAACGTTTGCCAACCCCTTCGGAAAAACGGTGTGATTTCATGTATGTACGTATGAAATTGAAGGCTAAACGTATTCGCAATTTCACTCTCTACAATCCTCATGAATCATACGAAGTTAAATGTTATCAGCCGTGATTAGGTATAATTTTTAATCTGAAGTATCTACCTTATTGGAAATATTGAAATACTCCCCAACAGTATTGTAGCGCAAAAAAAGGTAATGGATGTTTGCTGTAATCTAATAATCTAAAGCATGTCCCCATATCACTGAAAAAGTGTTATGTTACCGGCAATGTGTACAATTCAGGTATTCTATAAAATACCTAGGCAATGTATAGAATACCTGGGGTATCTCGCCAATGTATGAAATATTATGAATTGTATTGTCTCTTACGTACCTAACCTAGGTAATGTACCTAACAATTCCCAGGGATTGTATAGACTACCTCCTGTTCCACCGGAAATGCGTAAAATAAATAGATCTTGGTCTAATGTTGCAGGGTAATGATGAAAATAGAGATTTAATCATAACCCTAAGGCTTACTGGCACACTGTTTCATGTAAAAACCTAACCTAACCACCTTACTAACTCATGTTAGTAAATAGTAAGATTTACAACAATTTCAGATATTTTTTTGCACGCAAAAACCTTCAATTCCTCTTGTGTGTTACATATATTACGGGATGCGCATTCTGTAGATATTATATAGAATAACTAGGGAAATTATAAAATTAATAATATTTCATACATTACCTACACGGTTTAGGCATTCTATACATTACCTAGGTATTGTAGTTGTTGAGTGATGACAATCGACATTTACAGATTTTTGATTAAATGTACAGTCAGCGAGAAAATCGTCTTTACCCTACTAAAATATATGAAAAAGTTTTCTTTAATTTGTGGGTGTTCTATTACTCTAACCTAAGTTGGTGTCAAAGAGTGTTTTAATCCTCTATGAGAATGGGATCGATTGGCATTAAAAAAAATATCTCAATTCTGACAATTTATTTTGACGATTTTCTCGCTAACTGTACATATTATCTAAAACTTTTTGAGTTTTTTTTTGTTGGGAAAGGTTTCCTAAGACTATTTTCGCGTGGCAGCAAGGGATATGGTAGCTAGCTGCCCTTAATGCCCCATCTCAACTTTCAACTCTGTATAGCACTACTAATATCGGTGCTAAAGCTTTGGTGCCATATTAACAAATGCTAAGGCCGAAGTGTTCTCTCAGAATACAGCACTTTTTTTGGGCACTTTTGATTTTGGGCCAAAATAGAGGAGGATGTCCCTTATCGAGTCAAGCGGCGAAATAGTAGATTATAAATATATACCAAGGGCGATAAAACGAAGAATGTCTCTTTTTTATTGCCCGTGGTAAAGATCATACTTTTATGTCACCCTCTGAGCAGGAAGTGGGATTTTCCTTAGGTACGCGTAGCGGGCGGAAAAGTCCATTTTATGGCCAGGTATTATATTTGTATTATATTTTGACATTTCTATGACACTCTTTGTTAACCACCAACTGACTAGATAAAGGTCTGAGCATACGTAGCAGGAAAAAAACCCCGGACGGGACGTGGACGGGGCCTCTCTCGTATAAGAAGCCCCGTGTGACATATGTCACGGAGACACGGACGGAGCTTTTTGTACGAGAGAGAGAGTGTTTTCCCGTTACGTATGCTCAGACCTTAAGTTGGTGGCACTGTAGCTGTATGAATTATTTTTTCCTTCTATTTATTGTGGTAAAGGGTTTTATACATGGCAGCCCCATCGAAATTGTACGACTCCTGAAACTGATTCATTTAACTGAGACTCTTCTTTGATAGCGGATTATCAAAAGAGAGTGGTCGAATGTAAAGAAGAAGAGGAGCGAATTATTACCTGTGGTCAAAGTCTGTGCTTGTTATTGGAGTACCATGTGGTGCCAACAAAGTAAAATATAATTTTATGGCTAAGGCTATGGATTATAAATATAATGAGAAACGGGCAGCAGTTTTCTTAGTTTCACCATTACATGTCGCTATCAATCATATCTGTCTCTCTCTCTTAGGGAAAAACAGGAGTGATCTATATGTGTAATTATTGGCCAATATTGCTAAAGCTAAGGATAATTCTTTAAATAGTACTAGGTACCTATTTCCCAACGGATTGATATAGAAGCTGCAAACGCTAACGATCGGTATGGTCGAATGACGGCCGGTTAAGTCAGATCGGTGGTTGTCGGCCAAGAGGGTTCGCATCCTGATAACTTTAGTTAAACTCTTGAGAGCTTAACTAAAGTTCGATCGCTGAGAGGATGCGTTTTGACATGTGCTGTTAGTTTCTTAAGACCACTGAATAATACACTGAAAAGATCATTGATTAAACTCATTAAAAATAGCTATTTGTTATACTTGAGTGCAAAGTTACTTTTTAACCGCGTGCTCAAGTTTGATGACCGAGCAGGATTCCCAAATTTGAATCACGAGCGTAGCGAGTGACTAAGAATCCTGAGTGTTAGTGAGGGAATCAAAAGAGCACAAGGTGAAAAATCTTTGCACTCCAGTGCAACACGTAACTTTTCATCCCCCCTCAGCGAGGGAATGAATATGACAAAATACAAAAAAAAATTACAATCAGAACAGTTTTTGTTTTCACCCAGAAACTTCCACAACACCCACCCATCAACCCAAACACACCCTCAACACACACCCATCCACCCAGACACAACCACAGCATACACCCAGACACACCCAGACACAACCACAACACCCACCCATCCACCCAGGCACATCCACAACATTTACCCAGACACACCCGCAACACACACCCATCCACCCAGAAACATTCACAACACACACCCATCCACCCAGACACACCCACAGCATACATCCTGACACAACCACAACACCCACCCATTCACCCAGACACATCCACAGCACTCACCCAGACACACCCGCAACACACACCCATCCACCCAGAAACATTCACAATGTCCACCCATCCACACCCAAAACACACCCATCCACCTAGACACATCCACAAAACACCCATTCACCCAGATACAAACACAACATCCACCCACTCACCCAAACACACCCACAACACACACCCACAACACACCCAGCCACTCAGACACACGCAAAAAACACCCATTCACCCACACACACCCACAGCACCCAACCATCCACCCAGACACACCCACCATAATATTCTTTTCTACTTGCCATATTAAAACCTGAAAGTACTAATAAAAATTACCGTCCCTAATGGGGTTCCGAGTCGGTCAATCGGCTTGAGTCAAACACATTGATTTTCTGTGTGTTTTTGTTCCGTTCCGTTGCTAGGTCAAACAAATCATGCAGTAGGTCAGTTTGATTTTGCTTAAATCAAGCATCAAGCATGTGTTATAGAGAATCAAAATGTGTAATGCAAGTGTGTTGACAAGATTGACGCCAAGCTGATTGACCGTCTCGGAATATATAGAGTGCGTTTCATCTTATAGTTCCTATGCCGTCATGTTGGTAGTATTGCAAGAAAATTATACCATGTCAACTTTATTCTCTGATGCCGTGTGGTGACGGCAGAGTAGAATACAATTGTCACCACCCCAAATCTCTCCCGTGGGTGTCGTACAAGGCGACTAAGGATAAATCGGTGATGAGGAATGGGCAGCAGCGTTCCTCTTATACCATCTAGCTTTGTACCTACTGCGACTTTTGTGCCCGATAAATGGCAATAGGCTCGCCACCTATTACATGGGACTTAACATAACTGGCGAAACGTGGGTGCTAGTTCACCTCTGCCTACCCCTTCGGGGTTATAGGCGTGATTTATGTATGTATGTAACTTTATTCTCTTACCTTTAATTCGGGGAGATTTTTTTCAATAATCTATATAAATAATTATGCATCTATCTTATTTTGTTACTTATAACTACTAGCGGTGCCAAGTAGTAGTTACATATTACTTTTTTTATGAAAGTCATTAGCCATACCTCATGAAAATTTGCGAGAACAGTTCATTCGTGATATTATTAGTATGATAGAAATTAGATAGATAAATATAAATTGTAGTGACGTAAGAAGAAAAGACTAATTTTACATAAAAAGGTTGAATTATAATAAAATATTGTATTTATTATGATTAACAATAATTGTGTTCATCTAACATGATTACATTTGACATTTCCTCACTCTTGATAGTCGTTTAATCGTTATTAGTACTATTTATATACAGTTATAAAACTAAAATAAATAGATTTAATTTATTTATCAAACACTGTATATACGCGATGTGAGGGATCAGGGAAATTAAGAGGAGGAATCTGAGAGTAATTGTAGAACGAATTTATTTTGCAAACTGCTAAGCAAATATTTTACAAAGACGTATAAAAACCAAGTCACAGAATGACGTATAAATAAAATAGACAAAACAAGTAATCAGATTAAATATGAATGAAAGGAGTTCGGTTTGCCACAAAACTGATACTGGTAACCCAATTTAATGGCGGCAATCCGAACTTGTCCACACTAATATGGATTATGCGGCACCTCCTTACGTGTTTCACGTTCACAAAACACTTAGCTTTTAACACAATTAATCTTTCATCACTTTTCTATATTTTGGACATGATTTTCTCGAAGATTGTCTATAAAACTTAAAAACCTGCAACTATGACTTACGGGTTGATTTTGTTGACAGACAGGGCAGCCATCATTACGGCATAGGAACTATAAGATGAAACGCACTCTAACAAATATATGAAGTGAAAAGAAAATGGCGCGCGAAAAGGAAATTACAAAAAAGGACACCAAGAAGGTTCCAAGTTTTTAATAAATTAAAAAAGGTTTAATGATGTTTTGAATACACAAACATACACACGATGTTCTAAATTCAAATTTACTTTGTCCTCTAGAGGATAAAAACGGCTTTTGCACTCAGATATTGAAGAGCAAAAACGCTTTTTCCGAGGTGGGGGGATGAAATAGTAGATTTTCCATCAAGTGCACAAAATAGCGGCCCGAGCCTAAGGCGAGGGCTGATAGTAATGTCGAGGATAAAAATGGTTTTGTGGACGAGTAAGAAACTCTGCTTTTCACTTCGATTGCGAGGAAATAAAACAGTAATTATTCTTAACATTTCTTAAAATTCAAACTAAAATTAGTACAGTTTTGAATACTAAAGGAAATTGTTTTTCCCATTGATATTAGGCTTAGGCTACAGACCTATACAGCCAAGTATTAAATTAATTTTGAAATAATAATTTTCTTAAATTAATTTAATACTTACCGTACCTACTTGAATTAAAATTTTAATATCTTTTATGTCTTAAAAACACATTAGGCAAATAAATTTAAGTAAATATCAAAAAATAACAAATTCTATGTCTGAATTTCTAATTGAGTTTGGCTGCATAGCTCATTTTCTTTGCCTTAATATGGATACTTTTATGATTAGATACGTTAATGCTCTAGAGCACAAAATTCGATTTTGTGCAGCCTATTTCCTGCACAAACAAGCACTTTCAGAGCATGAGAAGTGAAAAAATAATTTGACCCATGGCTGCAGCTAGTACTAGACGCTGATTTATCTTTGAAATTGTTCGGTCTAGTGTAGTAAAGTAGGTAATGTGTGCAGCTCAATATCATCGGATCTCTACAGACAGGTCTTTTAATTTTTTGGCCGCTTAAGTTTTATTGTTGCTAACTATATTCAAGTATACCTACTCATTGAATACAATGTGTCATTACGTCCACTCTATTTTGATTACTTACAAGGTAATAAATAATATTAAACACTGCTCACGCATTTACTAGCAAAAATAATGATTTATTGCAAGGCCAGTTTTATATTACCAAACGCTTGTTGACTGTACAAGAATTAATTTATCTAATAATTTTTATTTTAATGTAATCACTTAAGAGCCCTATTACATTTTGACTGTGAATTTTGCGTAAAATGGCCTATTTTCTTGATCTCAGAAACAAAAATACATTGACAATTTTGACTTAGTGAATAGTGTAGAATAGATATTGGCATATTTCGTAGCGGACTCGGAATTTTAAAACATCATTGATTTAAAAAAATCTTATTCTAAACAAACAAAACTTCGAAAATTGCTTTAAGTTAACTGTAAATATCTCCTTTCTACAATAATATTTTTGATTTTTTTGAAATTTATACCAGAATAATTGTTACTTAAAAGGGGAATAAAGATTCTATAATTTTAAAGCAAGAATTCCTTTCATTTATCCTATCTTAATAAACACGATAAACATAACTGCAAAATTACTACGAAATGCGATGCACCGGCCGTCTAAGTATGAGAGGAGTGATATTTGTAATAGGGCTCCTAAGAAGTTGACAACAAATGAAATTTATTTTATTAAAATAAAATCTTAATTTATCTCTTCTGTGCTATTCAATGCTATGGTCTTCTATATTGGCTTGGGAGCGAACAAATTACGTAGATTATTAGTATTACCGACTAATCCCATGGGTGTCGTAAAAGTCGACTAAGAGAGGTAGCCCGGTGTAGACTAAGCACCTTGGGGCACCCGAATGGTGGAGGGCAAACCAACCACAGCATACCCAAAGAGGGTTGGTGTCAGGCAGGCGGCGGCTGGCTATAAAACCTAAGCCAAAATCTTGAGCAGTATGGATTGGAATGTTGTCATCTAAATATAAATATAAAACATATAAAGGATTCGTTTTCTTAAAAAAATAAAAAATTGCCCTGATAGGCATTTTTTTTTACCCAGGACAGGTTTTCATGAAATACTTGACGCCTGCACCTCCGTGTATATCATGAAAACCTTTATCACGCATATTTCATTAGCTATATAGTTTTCATATCCTCTATGGTTTTCATCCCTCATCTCGGAAAGAGTACTCTTCGATATCTGAGGGTAAAAGCCGTTTTTATCCGCTAGAGGTTAAAGTAAATTTGAATTTAGAACATCGTGTGCACTAAGTTTGTGAATTCAAAACATATTAAACCTTCTAACTCCATAGTGCTGAAATCACCATGTAACCTTTTTTAATTTATTCAAAACATACAGCGAGCGCCATTTTCTTTTCACGTCATACTGTTAAAACTTTGGGCACGGTAATACGATGGGTGGATGTTGTGGGTGTATCTGGGTGGATGTTCTGGGTGTGTATGGGTGGATGTTGTGGGTTGAGGGTGGGTGCTGTGGGTGTGTCTGGGAGGATGGGTGTGGAAGTGTCTGGGTGAAAACAGAATTGACTGAACTGTTATTAAGGTATGTGGCCGTGTGGTGACGGCAGAGTAGAATACAATTGTTACCACCCCAAATCTCTCCCGTGGGTGTCGTACAAGGCGACTAAGGATAAATCAGTGATGAGGAATGGGCAGCAGCGTTCCTCTTATACCTACCACCTAGCAAAGTACTGCGACTTTTGTGCCCGATAAATGGCAATAGGCTCGCCACCTATTACATGGGACCTAGCATAATTGGCGAAGCGTGGGTGCTAGTTCACCTCTGCCTACCGCTTCTTTTTTATATTTGTTTGTGAAGGTATCAATGTTAATTCTAGAAGAGTGATAAACGTTTTTTTCTTGTTTCGTCTTACGTTTTTCTAACAAATTATGACGTGTCTACTATTAGTTCCAAAAATAAGTGAAAATCTAAAAGATGACATACATGTCTTCCATTAGTGTTTTAAGATTTTGAATTTTTAAGTTTATTTTAATATGATGTTGATCACTATTCCTAAATAAAAGATTACTGTAGAAATATCAATAATTTTAGATCACTTTAACTAAAGGTAGACAGTGTCTATTATTGGGGTATACATGATGTCAACTATTAGGTACTGCTATTGTTTCATACTGAAAATCATGCTGCCAATAAAAGGACAGATGTTCCGTGATTCCGAATCTGACATGGAAGCAGCTATTCAAGAATACCTATATTATTCCAAATCCGACACGGAAGCAGCTATTAAAAAATGCAGACGAGATATACCTGTACCTACAGTAATTCTGCTGAAAGAAGACTGAATTAGAGGAATAATAAATGGGGAAGAGAGTAGAAAAGTGTAATTTATTATAATTACAATATTAGAAGAAAGCATTGTAACTATATGTTTAATTTCTGTCATAATCATTATCAAGTCAAGCATGTCAACTATTGGTGCAATTGACTGTCTACCTTTGGTGATTTTATTTTTTGGTTATACCATCTATTAGTACTTAGGACAATATTTAAAAAAAACAATTATAATAATTAAAATGTGATGATTATTGGAGGTTTTATAACAAAATATAATTTTCTAAGAATCACTGTATTCTTACAGAAAAAGCTGTGGTTTTTTTGTTTTGATAAATATTATTTTTATTCATTTAAAGATAGTGTTTACCTTAATGTGTCGAGCATTAGTGCCTTTACCTTAATGAGATTGTAATTTTGTTTTTGGCTCTTAGCCATTTCCTCGCCGAGGTGGGATGAAAAGATACGTGTTGCACTCTAGTGCAAAGATTTTTCACCTCGTTCTCTTGATTCCCTTGCTAACGTTCAGAATTCTATTTTTGAATCTAAAATTTAGAATCCTTCACTTGGTCGGTCAACAAAATTGAGCACGCAGTTAAAAAGTAACTTTGCATTCTTGTACCTATAACAAATAACTATTTCAAACATAAAAGTAAACATTGTCCTTTCTCTTCCCTAATCATCTTCCTGACCTGTCGCCAGGTTATATAGTCCTAATCTATCTCTCTTCAATTGGTGGTGGTTAGACGTTGTTATTCACCCTCGTTTAATTCATATCATCCATTCCATCAGAAAGGTGGTAGTGAAGAATGGTCGAGAGATCCATGACCACGATGGACGGAGAGATAGATTGTGATGACAACAATCCCGCAATTATAAATTTTCACATCATTCCACCTGTGGGCTGTAAAACATTATTCCTCTGAGGATTGCTGTTTTTGGAGGTGCGTTATTCACCATTTGGGTGCCCACGGTGTTTATTGGCACCCATGCACTGGGCAAATTTTAAGATATGGGGTGAGTCGTGGCTGGGACATTCTATGTTATGTTTTTCAATCTAATATTTAATTTGCTAAAGAAAATAGATTAGGTTTAAAGTTTAACCGTTTAAAAATAGCAGACAGACAGCTTGAGTATAATCTTGCATTTACAATACGTACCTATTATTATATATAGATAGATAATATTGTATGTAAAAGTATTGAAATCGTAAAAGTACAATTCCTTGAATATTATTTGAAATTGAAATCTAATGGTATGAACGAGGAGATGATGAACGAATGCAGGAAAAACATATCTACTCTGCCTACTCCCATCCCCCAAAAAGAATGGTAGTTGGCTGGGCCGAGATAAGAATGATTGTTTTGCGGTCGAATTAAATACTTTGACATAAAAATATTTTTATTTTTTAATTAAATTATCATGCAATCAGTCCTATGGACTATAAACAGATGAGATGTAGTCTCAATGGCTTGTAGGCTGATGTCCCCTGCGGGACCTGGCCTTCCTTAGGTAGAGTCACTTATGTGTAACTTTTCTGGTCAAAGATGTCACGCCGCTTCTTAAGTCGGCGAATACTTTCTGGAATAGTAAGCTGTCCTGCTAGTTGGTTTGGGTGCTTTTGGAGACGTGACTTGTAATTAGCACCATGGCAATTGATCACCTCTTTAACCATTGGTACATTCAGAATTTCATGGACCTCCTCTGTTTTGATGAACCAAGGTGCATTAGATATTTGTTTTAGAATGCAGTTTTGTGCCCTTTGAATTATCTTAGTGTTGGACTCGCATGTCGAGCCCCACAGCTCAATGCCATAGGTCCAGATTGGCTTCAGCATAGTTTTATAAATAACAATCTTGACATATACATATCTTGACATAAAAATATAAAAACAAAAAGGAACAAAAATCAAGATAAATCTACAAAGATCACATAGAGGCCATTAAAATAGCGGTCTATTTGACGTACGTTTGAGCAAAAAGAAATAGTTTTTCATTCAATTTATATTGTGAAGATTGTTCCATAGAAAACCCCTTCTCGTGATTCAAATATGTATATATTTTGTGCGCGTGATAAAGATGTAATAGAGTTTAGTGCTGTCGTAAACGTTATTTCAATACGAGTGAGTTAATGAGTTCAAAAATTATCAGTTCTATAAAGTTTGCAGTGTGCAGACTGTGCTATTGTTAAACAGATGGTTGAATGGCGCGCGCGCATCCCGGCACTCTCCGCAACAAAATAAAAACGACTAATTGCATATTAAAATTTTTACTGCTTAATAATAATTTTATCTTATGATTTTTATATTGTTACTAATTTTCCGATAGTAAGGTGGGCAAAGTAGCATGTTTAGAATCACTGAATTAACTAACTTTGTAACAAATATTATATTATAGATACTTTTCTTATTGTTTTATAAACTATAACCGAAATAAAGGTTGCCCATATTAAATTATTAAGTGGAAGTATAGATAGTCATTGAGACAATTTTAAATAACGTCAAGTTACATACATTAGTTGATGCAAACAATCATTATACATTATCTTAACTTAAGGACATTACAGCCTATAAAATGCTCGTAATCTGTCCCTGATCCCTGATGTATTTTGGCCGAGGTGTAGATATTACATTTTTTTTTGGCAGCTGTGGTAGCTAAGTCTCAAGTAATAGGGTAAGCCTATTGCCATCTAATGGACACTTTAATAGCAGTATTTCTTTATTATAATTATCACTCAAACCCCTCGTACCACAGCCGTGTAAGTGATAGGGGTGGGGACAATGGTGTTCTACTCTACCAGACCGCCCAGACGGCCAGGAATTTTATGTCAAAAGAATAGACACTAAATTTAAAATCTCTGGCCCGTTAATTGTTGTTAAATCTATGCGTTTTGAATTTTACGAGGCTACGTAGTAACATTGTGTGCAACAGCGAATGTTCCTTGTTTTAGTGTAGACGGCACAATGCGCGCGCGTCGGCCGTCCGTCGGCGGGTCCTGTCACCGGGGCCCATCGGCGCGTCCGGTTCGCCACAAAGCCCTACAATAAAGTTTTACAACACACATAAAACCCTGACTTTTTAACCCGAGTTATTTGAATTAATATCAATTCGGAGTTTCTCAATGGGCTTTACTCGTCAAACTTTAAACTTTTATGACAACCACAGAATGGAGGAATAAAATTTAATTGAAATGTAGCCCCCAAGAACTTTGATTGCGGTTATCAGCTTCCGAATTTGAATATTTACATTCTTATTATGAGAAAAAACCCTTGCTACTGCTAAGATGTAATATCTGGTACTGGTACTGACTACATGCTAAGTATTTCTTAATTTCAATCACAATGTCAATTGAATTTACGTTTCCTAAATGTCATCGGGCGGTCATAAAGTATACCAACAGAAGAAAAATATTATTTAACCTAAAAGGCCAAACCTAATTGATCGTGTGTTGCGATTATTTGGTTTTAGTCCATTGTTTGATTAACATATCAAGGCTGACGGTAGTATACCTATACGCCAAGTGATAATGAAAATTCAAGTTTGAAACAACGATGACGCAAGACCGTTAAAATACTTGAGTTTTCGGTGTTCCATTTGTACAGCCTTCTGAGCCTTCGCTGCGCAGCCATTCTGCAAGCGTTGAAATTGTAAACGAAAACACTGGACGTATTGTTTCAATGGTTTCAGTGTAACTGGGCGAGCGGCCGCTCTTGCATCTGATCATTAGCACCTTAGGCGTGTAGTTGGCTCGCGCTAGAATTGTCCCGATGCCGATGCCACCGCCGACATAATGCTCACATTTATCAACGAACGCCATAAACCTCCAATCACCCGGCTCGGATTCGTTTCGTGGCAAGCTCTATAGTCACTCGTTTTATCTTGGATATTTTATAGGGATCTGTAAAACGTCGGCATCGCGTTGAAGAGACATTCCATATGCATCGATTGCTTTAGCTGTAGGTACCTACCTAATTCAGCTCGTAGCACAATAGGGTTGCGGCACAGATAAAGGGTGCTATTACCCCGCGTAATTAAAAGGTGAGAACCATTTACGTTCGCTCGCACGCTTCGTATATTTTGTAGCGGATCTCATCAGATACAGAGTTAGATCCGAAACCGGGGCCAACACTCGCACGTCATATTTAACCTCGCCATTAAAAAGAAAATGTTCGCAATTCATCTATACGACTTACGTTTAATATTTATACCTCATGGAGTCGTAAAACGATGAATAATGACGTTGCGGACGAGTGGGCTAGCGCTGTAATTACATCGCTTTTATATACATACATGTTGGATGCTTTCTTGTTTAAACTTAAATGTTGTCGGAATACGATAGGGAAGGGACCTTCATCGCTATTCTCCGAGATGGACGTAAAACGAATTACGAGTACTATACTCTATAGTCGGGCTCTACAATAAATAACAGTATTCAATAAAGTATCGGCATTCAAGCTGTCGTCATAACCGCGTACCTATGCACATTGCAGTTTCAATAACTATTGAGCCGCTACTTTGATGTCTTACCTCCGTCTCATTTAATTTTTTTTTTGGAAACTTTTTCTAATTGTTACCATATTAGTGAAACTTATTGAAAATAACGAAGTTTTTAACTACAAATAAGGTTTTTATGTATCATAAATTATACTACCAAAAGGTAGTCCTAACAATAATTTTAATACATAAAGCGAGGCAAAAACCGTAAATTTGATAATTAATTGTTGTTATTGGTAAAATAAGCTTATTCAACATTATTTCAGACTTAAAATTTAAATCATGAACGGTATCAATATCCCCTTTTTTGGCATCATTGTTACCCTGAGTAAAAACTAGCTCGCGCTAAATCTCTGAAAAGACAAATGACAGTCACCAGAACCTTTGCATTGGATTGATACCATTGCATTGGCACAATCTAGAGACCCTATGATATTTCAGACATTTACCTAACAGACACTGCTTCCCGGATAGAATTTTTTTTCTCATAGACCACTTTCAAAGTATTGCTGGTTCCTGTGAACCGCCGGAGAGACATTTCTACTATATTTCCAAAATTCGGAAAAAAATTGTGAAGATTTGATCTAGCTATAGAAGTACCATAACAATAAAATAACTAGTGCCGTGTGGTGACGGCAAAGCAAAATACAATTGTTACCACCCCCATCTCTCTCATGGGTGTCGTACAAGGCGACTAAGAGTAAAGATAGCAATGAGTACTGGGCAGCAGCATTTCTCTTATACCACCTAGCAATATACTGCGATTTATGTGCCGGATACATGGCAATAGGCTCGCCATCTATTACATGGGACCTAACTAAAATGGCGAAAAGTGGGTGTTAATTCACCTCTGCCTACCCCTTCAGGGATATAGGCGGGATTTATGTATGTATGTAAAATAACTAGTACGAATAAAGTTTTTGAAAAAAAAATGAAAATTAAGTGGTTAGTTAATTAATTTATTATGCTGTTAGTGAAGTGAATTATGTAAGTTTTTACAAATAACTGTCGCTGAGCTTTAATTACCTATCTGCCTATACATTGATAGGTTAAATCAAGTTAACATTTTAGTCCTTCACTATCGAAACCAGATAAATTATCGTGGACTTACGAATCGTAAACCCCCATTTATCACGCCAACGTAGACCCCTGGGGGTCCACCTGGACCACTTTGGGAATCAATGGTTTAGGGTATACGTTATTTCTGTTACATGTTTTTATGGACATAACGGCATATTAACATTACCAATACATAATATCTAATGATCAATACTATTTATTATTGACAAGTCTAAAGGACTTGGCCTATTATGTGATCATTTCCTGCTCATTTAGTCCGAGTTATATAACGATTTAGCATGTGATTGAACGATTGTACAAATTATTTTGCTCTGACTTAAGAATACATCAGTTTAGTTTTATAGTAGATTGATCTTGACTCCAAATTTTATTTTCAATTATCGTACATCTGTATGAAACCCTGAAAGTACATACATACATTAATCACGCCTTTCTCCTCTAAAGATTGAAGGCACAGGTGAATTAAGCACCTCGTTTTCGCCAGTTAAGTTAGGTCCCATGTAAATAGGTGGCGAGCCTATTACCATCTATTGGGCACGTAAATCGCAGTATATTGCTAGATGGTAAAAGAGGAACGCTGCTGCCCATTCTAGTACCACTCATCGCTGATTTTACTCTTAGTCGCATTGTACGACACCCGCGGGAGAGATGGTGGTGACAATTGTAGTCTACTCTGCCGTCACCGCACGGGAATGAAATTAGTTATCTTTCAATGTTCGGTTTCCTCAAAAATATCCCAAAAATTAGAAAAAATGTTGCCGTTGTTACATTGAGTGTATTTACACATTTATCAATAGTATTGGGACGTTGAACCAACGTAGCCAGCGATAATAGGCACAATAAACATTGCCTAGGAGATCGTGCTGCAGACAAACTTACAATAAAATATCATATTTGCGTTCAGATTTCGTGATGCTTTCCGTTTGGTTAGTAGAGATTCTGTTTCGTAACGCATTGGACGATGTTTGCTTAGAATTAAACTTTGGAAGGCATGAGTGACCTCGTTGATACTGTGTAAGTTATGCATGGATGTAGGTTTTATTATTTCACAGAGGAAGAATAAAAATGTTGAAAGAATGTTGGTTGTCCTGGAATAGAACATTATAATAACGGGGCTAAAATGACTTGCGTATGCTCATTATGCAAAAGTGTAAAATATACCTAATTATGTCGAAAGATACCTACAAAAAAGTAGTAAGTATAAATTTTTCTTGGGGAAGAGAAGAAAAGAAATGAAAGGACTATCTGAAAGATGATATGAATGACGGAGCAGTAGAAGATTTTATGACAGCTATTAGAGATGTATGAAAACAATTATTATTGTACCGAAACCTGAGAACGGCCTTACGGCGTAGTTACGGCGGTATTGAATCAATAATTCAATTCATCGCCATAACTGTGTAGTAATAGGCAGCAGCGTTCCACATCGCAATTTACTGCGATTTCAGTGGCCGATCAATGGCAATAGGCTCGCCACCTATTACATGGCAACTAACGTAGTTGGCGAAACGTGGGTGTTAATTCATTCTGTCTACCTCTTCGGGGATAAATAGGAGAATTAAAGATTAATAATGATTTTTTTTTGTTATAGGATGGCGGCATCGCACATCCTGAGCGCAGTAGAGCCATCGGTGGGCAGCGGCGGATCCCGGGGCGGAAGAGAGCGGGAGGTCAACGTAGCTCTAGACGACAGAGATCTTTGGGTGCGCTTCCAGACCCTGACCAACGAGATGATTGTCACCAAAAATGGAAGGTAAAGGGTATTATCAAATGTACAACATTTTGATATTGATAATAATACATCTATATGTAAGAAAATAAGCAGCTTATGCTCACTATATGTATAAATTGGCGCTGGTGTCAATTGTATTGTACCCCAGCTCTTCTGTGCGTGGGTGTCGCGGCAGCGACAGCGGTGAGTAATGGGTAGCAGCATTCCTCTTTCATACCAGCTAGCAATATACTGCACAGAAAAAGATATTTCATCTCATGCGAACTCTTAATTCACGTAAGACATACATACATACATACATAAATCACGCCTATATCCCCGAAGGGGTAGGCAGAGGTGAACTAGCACCCACGTTTCGCCAATTATGTTAGGTCCCATGTAATAGGCGGCGAGCCTATTGCCATTTATCGGGCACAAAAGTCGCAGTTCATTGCTATTGCTAGGTGGTATAAGAGGAACGCTGCTGCTCATTCCTCATCGCTAATATATCCTTAGTCGCCTTGTACGACACCCACGGGAGAGATTTGGGGTGGTGACAATTGTATTCTACTCTGCCGTCACCACACGGCGGTATCACATCACGTAAGACGCCAGCAATATAAATATATTCATAATCGTTTTAGGTTATTTTGAGCTTACCCAAAATCTAAATTAAACTTTTGGGTTGGGTAAGCTCAAAACCGATGACACATTACGTGAGGCGGTTGAAACTATCGATGACATCGATATTTTCTTTATTATGCACATTGTGCATAAATACTGTAAGGAGATTTTTGCTGCACAAGCAAAATGTTACATAGAACTTGTGCAGGGATTGCCGCAAGAAGATTAACATTTGGTAGTTAGTTTTTTAGAAATAGAAATAAGTAGATTACATACCAAGGACGATAAAACAAATAATGTCTCAGATCGCAAGTATTTGATCATTTTTTCGCCCGCTATGCGTACGGAAAATCACACATTCTGATCAGGAGGTGACATAAAATTATGATCTTACCTCGAGCGATAAAAAAGAAAGCCTCAGATCGCATATTTATCAAAACCTTGCGATCTGAGGCCTTCTTTCTTTTAACGACCTTGGTATATAATCTACTATTACTGTTCACATAGCTTATGTAATAGGGAGCTTTGATCGGGAGAGCTTTAATCGTAGTATGTAATTGGCTAGAGGGTGCACCATGAACTTATTACTTAATTACGTAATTATAACTCTAGAAAAAATCAGACCAGCAGAAGGTAGTCAAATTTTATAAAATATTAACGCAGGTATGGTCGCGTTTAAAATTCTAACTGCCGCACTCAGAGACGTCAAATACGTTAATGTAAAAATGACAATTCGAAACTAGTCGCGATTCTTGTCGGGTCTATGGTCTAGATTTGAATGAAAATGTTTGACATTAAATACTCATAAAAGTTAATTGTCGTCTCTGAGTGAGTTATTTGCCTTAGACAAAGTTGTCTGGTGAACGTCGTGTCATTAGTAAAACGTCTAATAAAAGGTCTTTCAACTCTTCTAGGGTATTGTTTGAGATTCCTGCACTGACCATTCCGGTAATCAATATTGATATTTGATTATTATTTATTTATTCGTATTTTCAGTCTTTCCCACGTTTATCAACATGGACCAACCTGCTTGAAAGGCCTGCAGAACCCTAAAATGTATTAAATTTAAGTACTTACTCGTACAGACAAATGAGACGTTCTAAACGATCGCCTCAGTGTAGTCATACAATCTTGACATTATTAAAGTAGACATTATATTAACAATGTATTTTGCTCGAACGACTTTAGGTTCTTTAACGAATTCATTGTTGTATATTCAAAACGTATTTAATAGCGTTCTTGCACAACCACATGAGATTAATATAAACTGCCCACCGCGGTTTTATTAATACATAACTTCAAAGAGAACTGAAAATAAAATATAATTATTTAAAGTAATTCTGTGTTCACTAGTAGGTTATATCTAAAAGTGATACTCTATTAACATGTAGGTACGTGTTTGAAAATATGATTACCATGTAAACTCTGCTGTTTCTTTTGTTGGTAATCCAATAAATAAATGTTAACAATAAATTATTGTGATCTTTAAGCTGTTTAATCGTGATTATGTATTTTTCAAAAAGAAAAGTCCTAGGGTGATTATGTATGTAGGTATATACAGAAACTTAATATTTTTAATAAAAAAATATATGTTTTATCCAATCATTTCTATCTAAAATTTACTTGTATAAACTTGTGTAGAGTTTGGGAGACACAGAGAACGCAGTGATCGCGTTATACAAATGTAGGAATACGCCAGTCTTGATTTTCAACTTTATAAATAAAATCATGAAAATAATCCAGAAAATTATTTGTTGGACCATCAAGAGTTACAATGAGTGGCCCGTCAACCCCGAACAATGAAGACATCATGTCCAGCTTCCCCTATCGTATCGTTACGCCTTTTTTGGTTTAAGCCTTGTCCTAATTAAAAGTATCATTTTCATTCTGGCGATCCGAAGTGGTAACACATGAATGTTTATTGTATACTTGTGAACTATGTATGTTTGTAGTGAGAAAAATAAAGATATTATTATTATTATTATTTCGTTGTCATTGTTACGCAGCTGGTGACCACGGAATAAATTAAATAAATATACCAGTTAATTAAATCAGTTAGTTATTTTTATTTCAAATTTATAGAGCTCGTTGTTGTTGCATTAAGTCATCATTAAGTTAATTAGGATTAATATTGAACTCTATTTCGCTATTAGGTTAGTTATCAAAAGGTTTCGGTAAAAAATTTCGTTTCACTGGCTTATATTTTGCACTGGAAATTAGGCTAGGTGTATTCGCTTCGGCATCGTGCTAACTGTGCTGACGGGCGGCTAGTTTTCAGCTATTAACACTGTAGGTCGGGCTCATTATCGCATGCCGGCTAAACAGTATATATACCTATACATCCTGACGGTTTACTCCTCCTTAAGGATTTGTGTCATTAGCAATATTTGTTCTATAATGTTACCTTTAAAACCACATTGACATATCTCACCAATATAGGCAATGACGTAATTTAGTTTCGATCATTGGGAAAACGCGTACGTATTCTTATTACGTCACTTTGCAATTTCTAAGCAGTTGTTAGCCTATGAAATTCTGTTTCTACCTGCCTAGACAGTTTAAAATTTTAGTGCACTTTCCACCTGAGATGTGCGAGGATGCGTTTTCTTGTGTTTCTTTGGCTGGCTCAGCACAGCTTTGGTAAAGTGATTCTATTGGTTGTCCTCAATTAAACACATCTTTCGCAATGCATCCTGACACATCTCTAGTGGAAACGCAGCCTAAGTTTACGTTTCCCACAGTGCAGGGCGGCAGCTCACAGACGCACTATATACGTCATTTCTTGATGCGCTATAGTTACAGCTACTGTAGCAAAAATCTGCCGCACGGCAATACACCGCACCATGTGCAACGGCTCTCAGATGGTCACGATACAATCGAATTAGAATGTGAATGAAGTCGCTGGTATGCATGTATACTATAGGTCTTTCGATGATTATACAGATCTATTATAAAAATCTCGAAATTGTAGATGATTTACACATAAAGATAGGTGTGTAGGTCAGAAAAATATTGAAAAATTATGTCTCCAGACACGGTGCAGAAATCGGTCCCGCCACGCCGCATCAAAACATGGTTTCTCAACATTTTTCAATTCTTTTTTCTTTATACTGACTGATACTGAATATTTATATTACAAAGTTTTCTTTTTATATACAGCGTTGAGTTTTTTTTTCGGGTCAGTATGGAGAAATTCTAAACTATAAGAGATAGAGTAAAACTCTTTTAGGAACCGTGGTCTTAATTTAAGATAAAATAAAAATTGTATTTTTTTTAAATTAATTAATAGATTTGGAGATATAGGATTGTTTCAAAATATTTTTGTTTTGTTATTTAGATTGTAGAAGTTGTTAGAAGTTGTTGAAATTGCTTGAAATGAATATTTTATTAAAGATAAATATTTTAATATCTAATTGATATTGATGACTGAAACAAAACAAAACCAAAAACCTTCCACTTTCCTTAATCCCACGAAACAAACTCTATCAAAAATGTCCTCCACTTTCGCCTAAGCACAGTCGACTTCGGCGAAGAACACCCCGAATTGCATTTTGTCAATAAAATATGAGGTATGCTTCTTTTTTCTTTACTTTTCATTTGAAAATCGGCCAGCTAGTTTCTACTACTACTAAAGAAAACTATTAAAGATTAACTAATAAAGAAAACTTAAACGTTAATCTCAACAACTGCTAGCAACTTTAGACATGGTCTCCAAATCTATTAATTTAATTTTTTTTAAATACCCTTTTTATTTTATGTAAAATTAAGATCACGGTTACTAAGAGAGTTTTGCTCTATCCCTTAAAGTTTAGAATTTCCCCATACTGACCCGAAAAATAAAACTCACCGTGTATATCACTACCTGACCGGGTAATTGTTTTGTCCTTATTATCTCCGAGGTGTATAAAAAATAACCTACGACCTATGCTCAGACCTACCAAATATACCTACCTCCACAAAAAAAATCTTAACAATTATTGGTCAAGTCGTTTTGGAGGCGATTTTTAACAAACACTGTGACCCGAGTTTTTACATATTAGCTAGCTTGCACTGCGATTAGCTAAACAGAGCTTGTGGGTAGCAATTGCTCCCTGTAACACTGGGATCTAACAACCTCTGCCTAGTTAGTTAAATTTTACGTAATTCGTATATCTTTTACAGACGTATGTTCCCTGTGGTGAAAGTGACGGCTAGCGGCCTGGATCCTACTGCGATGTATACTGTTCTTCTTGAATTCGTTCAAGTAGATTCACATAGGTGGAAGTACGTCAATGGAGAGTGGGTAAGTTGGAAGCGAATGAATAAGCAAGTTTTGGAACTGTAAAAATAATATTGGTCGGGCACACAGTTGAAACTAACATATTGAAATTGTAACACAAAACCTTGTAACCTTATCTTTGCAACGAGAGAGTTTAACATTATATATTAGTTGACATCACAAAACATCTCGAAGTTTAAACTGAGTGGAGCAATTTTACCGTTTGTTCCGGTAACCATGTTGATTGGCCTATCTGATCCATATGATTTATATAATAAATATCTAGTCAAAATAGTTTTTAAACTATGTAGAGGTATATGTCCCCGATATTATCAGAGATTAAATAGTATCATTTTTTTCAGGTACCAGGTGGCAAAGCCGAGGTGCCACCATCGAACGCTATTTACATTCATCCGGAGAGTCCGAATTTTGGTGCGCATTGGATGAAGGAGCCCATATCATTTGCCAAAGTAAAACTAACAAACAAAACCAACGGCAATGGACAGGTGAGATACACCAAGTTTATACATTCGATTGAATAATGTTTGGCAAAAGACAAACAATGACATAAGCACAAATAACTTGGGCGTGTATGTCTTGGACATGTTTAATTAGCGGGCATAGATTTTCGAATTCTCGATACAGCTTGACTGGGCACTATAATATTTTTTTCATCCCACCATCTCGGAAAAGGCGTTTTTGCTCTTCGATATCTGAGTGCAAAAGCCGTTTTTATCCTCTAGAGGTTAAAGTAAATTTGAATTTAGAACATCGTGTGCAATGAGTTTGTGAATTCAAAACATCATTATACATATTTATTTCTACCTCCATGGTGCCGAAATTGTCATGCAACCTATTTTGATTTGTTAAAAACTCAGACTCGGAACCTTCTTGGTGTACTTTTTTTGTAATTTGCTTTGCGCGCGCCATTTTCTTTTCACGTCGAGGAGTGTTTGGCGCGTTTCGTGGTGTCAGTCAGATTTATTTTCACTAATTCAAAAATTGTTACAGAGTGGATTTTGTGCAGTGAAAGTAGTGTTATTTTGATGCACAAGCATCCGTGTTGATGTGCAATTATGCAGAATCATCGAAAATAAGTCTCATGATGTGTTTGATGTTGTGGTGAAGATCACTATAAAAAGTGGTTTTATCCATTTCATCAAGCACCATCATTAACTCTGTTACCATTCAATTCGCGCCAAGCACTCCCTAGATGCGTTAAAATATGTGGCACCCATATTTTAACGTAAAATTCATTTCACTTATACTTTTCACCCACTCATTATTTCATAAGACTACAGATAAAATATACACTAAAGACTTGGCTGTATGGGCTCGACCCTTTGCCTTCCCTAAAATATAGGGAGAATAAAAAAAAATCTTTTCACGTCATAAATTTGTTAAAACCAAGGAATTCCGTGACGGTCAATCAGCTTGGCGTCAATCTTGCTTTAAACATTTTGATCGTCTACAACGCTTGCTGGATGCTTGAGTCAAGCATTTAAAAGCTTTTTAGGTCTGTTTGATTTGTTTACGCTAGCAACGGAACAAAAACATACAGAAAATCAACGTGCTTGACTCAAGCTGATTGACCGTCTCGGAGTAATTTTTATTAGGTACTTACAGGTGTGTCTGGATGAATGTTGCGGGTGTGGCTGGGTGGATGGGTGGCTGTTGGAGGTGTGTCTGGGTGAATGGGTGTTTTGAGGGTGTGTCTAGGTGAATAAGTGTTTTGTGGGTGTGTCTGGGTGAATGGGTTTTTGTGGGTGTGTCTGAATGGATGGGTGAGAATTGTGGGTGTTTCTGGGTGATTAAGTGTTTTTTGGGTGTGATTGGGTGTTTTGTAGGTGTTTCTGGGTGAATGGGTGTTTTTTGGGTGTTTCTGGGTTAATCGGTGTTTTGTGGGTGTTTCTCGGTGAATGGGTGTTTTGTGGGTGTTTCTGGGTGAATGGGTGTTTTGTGGGTGTTTCTGAGTGAATGGGTGTTTCTGGGTGAATGGGTGTTTTTTGGGTGTTTCTGGGTGAATGGGTGTTTTTTGGGTGTTTCTGGGTAAATGGGTGTTTCTGGGTGAATGGGTGTTTTGTGGGTTTTTCTGGGTGAATGGGTGTTTTGTGGGTGTTTTTGGGTGAATGGGTGTTTTTTGGGTGTGTATTGCGGGTGTGAATGTTGTGGGTGTTTCTGGGTGGGTGTTGAGAGTGTGTTTCGCTTAATGGGAGGGTGTTGTGGAAGTTTCTGGGTGAAAACAGAAACTGTTGTGATTGCATTTTTTTTTGTATTTTGCAATTTCCTCGTTGGGGGGGATGAAAAGTTACGTGTTGCACTCGAGTGCAAAGATTTTTCACCTTGTGCCCTTTTGATTCCCTCGCTATCGCTCAGGATTCTAATTTTTGAATCACTCGCTACGCTCGTGATTCAATTTTAGAATCCTTCGCTAGCTTGGTCATCAAAATTGAGCACGCGGTTAAAAAACAACTTTGCACTCATGTACAACAAATAACTATTCTGCTGACTGGCGCTTTTAGTAAAATTTTAGTATCAAATAATGAAGTGACAATATTCAACGTTCAAACCTTTTCCCATAAAGCCCGAGAGCTGAGGGGGCACTAAAATTGTTAGAAGTCAATTTAACCAAAGGTAATTTTTGGATACATGCAAGAAAATATTGCTCTGTTCTTATAATAACGCAATGCATATCAGTTAATGTCTAACTGCCGCACTCAGAGACGTCAAATAACGTAAATGAGTACTTAACGTCAAAAAATGACAATTCAAAACTAGTCGCTATTCTTGCCGGGTCTATGGTCTGGATTTGAATGAAAATGTTTGACATTAAATACTTAAAGTTAATTGACGTCCCTGAGTGCGGCAGTAAATGTAAACCAAAATAACAATTTGTTTTAAAAACCATATTTCTGATTTGGCATGTCCGTTTTTATAGTATAATATTTTAAAATTTTGCTACATGCACCGTAAGAAAAAGGCTTAGAGACACTATGGTCTGTCGTCCATATTGAAATATGTATCGTTATTCATTTATGATCGGCATAATCGGTTCACGGTATTGACAGAATAGTAATTAAGTGCGGCAGATACCTGTGAGACACAGGTGCTACACTGTTACAGTTTCAACGCTACCGCTAGTTCATAGGAGCAAGTTCTCACGGTTGAATGTGGTGCGAATGAGCATGACAGCAAACACCTGATGTATCCAGATCCATATGTTGACGGGTCGGTGTGAAATGTATAGCTTTACTAACTGTTTAGCGGCGGTCGTACGCACTATCATTTGTAATAATTATTGTCTCAGCGCGATGTTTGCATTACACATCATTTTATGTTAGATGCTACTATATTGTGCATATATTAATTTCTCTTGTTTTCTAATTGGCATCTAGTTTATTGTGTATTTTTACACAATCATTTTTTATCATCCTAACAGCGTCTGGTTTATACAAAATATCGGTATACTGTAACTCAAAACTCTAAAAAAATATTAAGGGAATTAAGCAGTAGTTACTTCTGATAAAAAAAATCACGAAAGCTTGCATGTTAGGTGCTTTACTCTGTAGTAGAAATTTTAGTAGAAAAAATATAAACACTTACGCATATTTTCACCATCACAGCGGCTAAGGTTAAATAAAAAAATAATCATTACAGAAAAAGTCAATCATAACCATAATTTTATGCTTAATATCAAGTTATTTTAAATATTCGTTACCCATAAAACATGTACTTATATACTTTAAGAATGTTTTTTTTTTAAATTAAATTATCGACGCATTATGGTGTGATTTCAGATAATGCTAAACTCTCTTCATAAATACGAACCCCGGGTACATCTTGTTAAGGTGGGCACCGACCTCCGTAGCATATTGACCTTCCCATTCCCCGAGACACAGTTTATAGCCGTCACAGCATACCAGAATGAAGAAGTGACGTCATTGAAGATCAAATACAACCCATTTGCTAAAGCTTTTCTGGACGCCAAGGAGAGGCCAGAGGCGTATTATCAAAGGGATTTTGTCGGAACCCATTACCCACAACAGAGCTCCTCTCCGCACCAATATCCTCAATGTAAGTCAAGTTCATTTTAAAAATATTCGTAAAACAAACACACCAGTCGAGCCTTTTTGCGTAAAATGGTTGAAACATTTGCATATTATTGCTGTACCTAAACAAAAACTTTAGGCATACCTACCTACATAAAATTGTGATGACCGCTCATAAAATTTATGGTTTTTGTATTTCTTGAATAAACAAAAGTTTGAATGTGATCAAATACGACTAAAAGGTGGCTTTGGAACAATAACCTCAGATAAAAATATTTTTGTATCATAGTTTTGAACTTAGCCGCGGGCAGAGTAGAATACAGTTGTCATGGTGTCGTAAGTTGCGACTAAGATAGTTTCCTGGACCCAGATCAGTGTCATCAAGTAAACTAACATAGCAGTGTGTTTCCTATAGTAGGGTTGGTCTCAGGCAGGCGGTCGACAATTAGGTATAACCTGGCCAAATAGAGCAGTATGACAATTTCCCCATTTAATACAAAAATGTCATAACTCAAAAATATTGAGTGTTTTAAATGTAGTGAATTAAGATTTAAAATTGCAGTAATGTCTTTATAGAATTTACCAGTGCGCTGCTAGGTACTTCGGAAACAGTGTCAAAAGGTACAAATCGAAGTCGATTTTCTTGAAAAATTAGCCTCAATATCAATGTCATACATTTTGTACACACACTGTGTCGAAGGATTTTTGAGTTGTTTCTTTTATTTTTTATTTTATTTAATAAACCGAGTTTAATGTCAAACAACCTAGGTACTAGATGTTATTAGCACGAACAAATAAACATTAGCGTATAAATAACTGTCTATGATAATATATATATAATAATAATACATACATAAATCACGCCTATATCCCCGAAGGGGCAGAGGTGAACTAGCACCCACGTTTCGCCAATTATGTTAGGTCCCATGTAATAGGTGGCGAGCCTATTACCATTTATCGGGCACAAAAGTCGCAGTACATTGCTAAGTTGATAAGTGGTGGTATAAGAGGAATGCTGCTGCCCATTTCTCATCACTGATTTATCCTTAGTCGCCTTGTACGACACCCACGGGAGAGATTTGGGGTGGTGACAATTGTATTCTACTAATATCTTCTTTATTCTCAATTTACTCAATTTATTTTTTCTCAATTTATTCTTACAGTCGGTGGATGGTTTGTAGCGTCGCAGTCTTTGTACAGCACGGGTAGCAATTCGGCGTCGCGAAGGCCCGCACCCTACCCACCACGGCCGCCTTCTCGCCCAAGAACTTTATCACCTCCATGTAAGTACCATAAGGTATTATCGGCCAACCGCGCGGATGCTTGGTCAAATTGTTAGAGCGCCAATAAATGTCATAATTACGATAATTCTCGAAATTAATGATGCTCCACTGTATGTATTGTCCACTTAACTTTATAAGCAGTGCTCAATATTTGAGTAGCGTTTCTGTATTCGGGGGTTATTTATTGTTATAAACGCTTTTATATGGAACCTTATTTGATACTAAGACAGTGTTTTGTATTTTATTGGAATATAGAATACGTAGCTTGACATGTTTTGTCTAAGAGCACTTCATCTTGTTCTTTTGATAAAATTATACGTCTTTACTTTTACTTACATATTTCTACTTATTTCTATTATTTACCATCTTAACCACGCAATACATAACAAACAACAACAGGTTATGGGCCCAGCATAGCAGCGTGAGAAACAAATGTATTATGTAAGTTGTAAATAGTCCAAATTTTAGCGATGAGTACCGGTGAGGGCAATAGTGGTTTCTCTGTTGTTGTTTGTTATGTATTGCGTGGTTAAGATGGTAAATAATAGAAATAAGTAGAAATATGTAAGTAAAAGTAAAGACGTATAATTTTATCGAAAGAACAAGATGAAGTGTTCTGACAAAAGCATGTCAAACTCCGTTCTCATAAAATACAAACTGCTGTCCAAATATTAAATGAGGTTCCATATAAAAATACCATTTATAACATTTATTGATCCCCAAACCTGGAGAAATACTTGATCTATGGATACCTGACCCATTGAATGTATTCATAGCTGGTGATTTCATGACTCTAGCAGTCTCTATTTTTTGAGAAAAATTTATAAATTAACAACTATTAGGTATATTTAATGAATTACATAAATTCATAAATTAACAATAATAATTTAATAAGTTCATAATTCTACTAGGTAATATGTTTCATTAAAAACCAATGAAATACAAGCGTTTTAATAAACACCGTATGATGCACGCACACGTTGTTCGTTTTTCTCGTCCAAATCGCTAAAGACTTTTCGTGTTCAACAAAAAGTCACAACAATCTATATTTAAATAATAGTCGTCCAGGAACACCTATGTAGGTATTTTAGAAATTTCCTAATTTTACATCATGAATGTATTTCGATAAAACCTTGTGCCAAGATACCATAAAAAGCGGACTGTAGGGTTACACTATTAGGTTACTTTATTCCTGTAATAATTTTTAATCTCTTAACCGCAATGTTTGCAGCGGCATACAGCACTACAGAACGGACATCGGCCGGACCAAACAGCAGTAGTTACGCCTGGTCCGCTAGCAGTGGTTACTGGAGCTCAACTCAAGGCAACAGCTCCCCACAGCCAACCGCCTCTCCTGGGCCTTACCGGACCCCGCCCCACGCGTACCCAGCGCCCCTAGAATACGCCCCAGCACCACCGACTACGTCAACGCCAGCCACCGCGCCCACACCTCTTTACCCGCTGCAATATGACAGCCCGGCCCAACACCATTCACCGTACTACCAACATGCGTACACGCCGTATGCTCACCATCCTATAGAAGATGTATCTTACTGGCCGAATAGGTAAGCGCTAATTTGACTAAATAGGTAATGACCATTATTGCTACCCAAATTATGATTTTTGCAGTTATTCCGTACATGCCGATTAGTATTTTTTAATCAAGCAACAACAAAATAACATAATATGTTAACATTATTCTTTTAAAATTGCCAATATTTTGGTCTCTCCATTTTATCCTTCTTCTCGTATTTCGTATAAAAACGTTTTAATTTTAACACAATTTCATCGAAAGGAGTTTTTCGTTAAATCAGTTTGCTATAGGGTTTACACTAATCTTTGTAATATAGCAATAAACTTTGTAATTTATTAAACGCCGTCTTATTTTCTGCATCTTTTCAGCCTCAATAGCTACAGTTATCAACCCACGGAGTATGTTAACATTGGTGACGTGGCGTACAGTGCGGAGGGTGTTCCCTTCCCTGCCAATTCCTCCCTCGAAGCAGCAGGCGGAGGCAGTAGAGACACGCCACCGGGCTCCGAACACCAATCAGGGGAGAGGGAATACAAATTCAACACCGACGCAGAGCCTCATTCGCCATGCGAAGAAGCGGCATTACCCCCTCGATCGCCACCACAGTCACATTGAAACTAAGACTAGGGTTCACCAAAACTAAAACAGGCGATTGTTGTATATGGCCCGAGTTACCAACACAAACAGGCGATTATTATTTAACCGTCGGTTTTTGACATTGTATCGTATGGAAGAACTGTCACAAATGACGGTTATCTTTTAATCGCATATTTTACGTGTTGATGAACTCCAGCCTACTTAAACGTCGATTTTTTACATTTTATCGTATGGAAGAACTGTCTAAATGTGGCGGTTAACTTAAAATTGCTTGTTTTACGTGTAGGTGAACTCGAGCCTAGTCTTTTCGAAATTAAACCGATAGTATTATGAGAAAGATTATTATACTATTTAGCCAATTTTGCTGACTATAAATTGTTAGATGGTCGCTTATTTATTACTTGGGGAACCTTTTCCTACCCCTAAAACACCTGATATATTTTTCTACCTATTTATTGTAAATTATGTTGCTTTTTGTGTAATTACAATACATACATACGTTATTATAATACCTATTAGTCTATATTTCCTCGAAAGGGACAAATAGAGTTGAATCAATATCGATATTTCGCTAGCTGTTTCCATCTGCCGGTACCTACTTATATATAGTACAGCATGGCAAAAAAGAGTTTGTTGCGGTGACAAATAGAACTAATTGTTATTTGTAATAAATAACACTGATCTGCTGTCGAACTCTGGTAGGTAGTTCTAATGTAAAATTTTTCGGTCACTGCGATTTATTTGTATTTTAATTTATTAGCTTCAATTCAACGGTTATCTGACTAAAAATGAACAAAACAATAACAAGTGGCGCTCTCATTTTATCCAAACTCTTCTTGCCAAGCTGTAAATTATTCGCAGTTCGCAGGCATTTCATTGCAAATGTTATCTATTTAGGGAACCCTGTTGTTCAGCTCATGATGCACTACTTGTTGTCAATAATAATTGTCATCGTAATGATTCTCCCTCCGTTTATCGGTCTCTCGACATGAATTCTACCACTTTCCTATTTATTTTGTGTGTGTGTGATGAATTCTAGGAATTAAAAGGGAGGCTGGTGACATCTCATCGATACGAATACAAGGGGAAAAATACTGCGCCGACTCCCGATAACCAAGATTATTGTTTTCGTTGATTAAAAGAATAAATAATTACACAAATGTTTGTTGCTATTAAGTCTAAACAGTTTACTTTTTAAGGAGTTAAATATCATGAGATCTCTAGATATTACGCAGGTGCTTTTAAAGTAAATTTCTAATGTGTAAATAATAGGTATACTTATGTAATTCACGATTGTTTTATCTTTTATGATAATAAAAAATAACGTTCTAATCATAAATAGCCTACTTTAGGCAGAGGAGAATTTACACCCACTTTTCGCCAATTAAGCTAGGTCCCATGTAATAGGTGGCAAGCCTATTGCCATTTATCGGGCACATAAATCGCAGTATATTGCTAGATGGTACAAGAGGAATACTGCTCCCCATTACATCGCTGTCTTTAGGGACACTTATTAGTCGCCTTGTACGATACTCGCGGGAGAGATGGGGGTGGTGCCGTCACCACACGGCATAATAGCTAAATTATGTATGTAAAAAGTATCTCTACGCTGACAATAAAATATGTTTTGTTTTATGAATCGTTTTATTTGAATATAAATTTTAGGATCACATTTATGTTTTACTCTATTTTGTTAGGTGGGTACCTACTGTTGGATGGACTGTAATGTTGTCATTACAATCACTCTCTCCGTTCGGTCTCTCGAAATGGTCCATTCCGTTTCTTTTCTATACATTTATTCATTATTAGCACCTTTACGGTGTGATGGACGATATGAATCAAAAGGTAGTGGATGGCTTGATGACGTCTGTCCGATATGAATGGAAGAGGAAACATACTGCGCCGACCCCAGATAGACTGAGAACAGGGCAGGCAGAAGACCTACATAAAGCACGCTTGTATATCCCCTAAGGAGTATTATCACCTTTTTTTTTGTCGGAGTGGAATGCCTTTACGCGTCATACCATCGCTAGCTAGGCGACTGGCGTGTGTGGGACTCGCCCGGCGGACGAAGTGCCGGCAATACTTACCCTCTAAACCACTTCGGTGTCTGGGATCTGCCTCGCGGCAATTCACCAGTCAAAGGGGTAGTATTATCAGTATTATCACCTACATTTATTCAGATGTTTTTAGGCGCCACGTAATGGGTTCGAGTTTCTCATTCATGTAACATATTTATAGCCGCCTTGTACGACTCCCGTCGAGAACTTACAAAAATCATTGGATTTTCGACAGTTCATAACGATAAATGGCTATATCTTTGTGATATAACCTTAGAGGCTTATTCAATTATTCGATTCAAGCTTAGCTTATTCAAGTGTTAAAATCCAATGATTTATTTTGACTGTTCAACGCGGTTAATTTACTTACCATGGCGTACCAAAATAATTTGGATTTAGAAGCATACTTTTTAAATCACAAAGACATTACATTAGCTTTGCGGTGGTACCGCGAAAGATATCCCGATAGACGCACACTATTCTCGATATTGTACGACACAAAAATTGCTAATAAACGAAAATGAAACTCACAATAAACAAAAGAACAGACGCTTGAAAATTTACGTGTTCCATTTTCGAATTATTTATTTTTACTAATATCAGCCAGTTGCATGGTAATTGTGAGCTCATGAAGAAATGCATACAAGTACCTACTACACTTCATGTATCGCTTTATTAATAGCATGTACTTACACCACGGAAATCTCGTATCTCAAGTGGGTAGGTCTTTGAAATGATAATGTTAATTGTTGGAAGCATGGCCAAGTCAGAGGAAATTTCCCTGAACAAAATTTTAAATAAAATGAAAAATTTTATGATCTTAGTTTCATTTAATATGCTAGGTTATTTAGGAAAAAATTATGCTTATGAGTAGCCCTTTCAAACGCTATTATAAAATACAAGTCATTTTTCTATCCCATTTGGCGGGTTCGATTCCCGGTTGAGGTAGGCGATTTTTAAAAAATCTGTGAATGCAGTTCTACTTATTATTAAAAATAAAACGATGTCTTCTTTTAGTAAAATATCCTACGTTCAATATTTAATATACTTTCCCTCCGTGTGGCATGGCCGTGGGACGCCCTGTATATTTTATCTGTAGTCATATGAAATAATGAGTGGGTGAAATGTATGAATGAAATGAATTTTACGTTAAAATATGGGCGTGACACATTTTAACGTATCTAAGGCGTGCTTGGCGCGAATTGAATGGTAGAGTGCGGGCCAGATAAGTCCGCGCGGAGTGTAAGACGTAACTGCGACGTACACTATTGCGAAAGACTGAACTGCGACAGATGGAACTGCGACAGTACGGAACTGCGACAGGACTGAACTGCGACAGTATGGAACTGCGACAGGACTGAACTGCGACAGTACGGAACTGCGACACGACTGGACTGCGACAGGACTGAGCTGCGAAAGATGGAACAGTCACTAAACTTCGAAAAACACTAATGTAACTGCGACACAATAAATGCGAAAGTAACTCTGTATCTGTTTGTCTGTTACGATTTCACATCTAAACAAATAAAACGCTTTTGATGAAATTTGGAATAGAGATAGATTAAATCTTGGAGGACATAGGTCATTTTCGATACCATTACTGGGCAAGGGTTTTGCAACGGAAAATATAGTTCACGCAAGCCAGAGGCAAGTAGTTAATAAATAAAAACCCATTAAATACAAATAAATACTTTTTATTTTGAATAGATGCGATAAATATAACTGATGAAAAATCTTCTATGCCAGTCATCTATCATTAATAAAAAAACGGTATATTTTTATTTAGACAAAAAAAGAAAAGAAATCTCTTTATTAGATAGGTTAATTTAGTTTTGCTAAAATCTAGCATAACTTTGTTGAAGTGATTTCTTTTTTTTTGTATAAATAAAAATATACCGTATACCGGTCTATGGTCTAGATTTTAATGCAAATTTTTGACATTAAATACTCATTAAAGTTAATTGACGTCTCTGAGTGCGGCAGTTAATCTATCTCTATTCCAAATTTCATCAAACGCGTTTTATTTGTTTAGATGTGAAATCATAACAGACAAACAGATACAGAGTTACTTTCGCATTTATTGTGTCGCAGTTTCATTAGTGTTTTTCGAAGTTTAGTGACTGTTCCATCTTTCGCAGCTCAGTCCTGTCGCAGTCCAGTCCTGTCGCAGTCCAGTCCTGTCGCAGTTCTATACTGTCGCAGTTCAGTCCTGTCGCAGTTCAGTCTTTCGCAATAGTGTATGTCGCAGTTGAGTCTTACACTCGTCCGCGCGTGGTCAAAATTAAAACTAAAATTTGTTTGCTTAAGAGTGTCAATGTTAGCGAGCAGCGCCACCCCTCGCGCGCAGACTTATCTGGCCCGCACTCTAACAGAGTTCATATGTTGCATAATGAGGTGGTAACAATTTTTGAATTAGCGAAAATAAATCTGACTGACACCACGACAACAACGAAACGCGCCAAACAGTCCTTTAGGGCCACAATGTTGACTTGATGACTTATACGATAAAGTAAAGCAAAGGGATATTTTGCTCATACAGCCTCATAAATTAATATCGGTTGACTTATGATTCAGTGAGGAATAAACTTGGTTCTTGATATAAAATTAATGACTGAGTATAAAATGTTAGTAAATGCTTGATATTTGGAGTTCTTGGTAGCAGTTACGGCATCAGTTTGTATTATTGGATGTTTGCTGGGAGTGGTATTCGACAAAAATCACCCAACATCAATTAAAGTGACAGAATTCTTGAACCTATACATTGTTTATAACAGGGTTACTCAAAATACAAAATAACGATAAATTACTGTTTAATGCTCCAATCCAACACAATAAAAACCCGCAAAGTCACTCGAATACATACATACTCTCATGATTTCACTAATAACCCGCTTATACACTTTTGTTAGGTATACTTGGTCCTTGTTTGTTAAATAAAGTGCCAAAAAGTGCTAGTTTCAAAAAGAGTTATAATGAGAAAAATAGTGTTATTTTTTCAAAATTAATAATAAAAGTGGTAATAATCAAGTGCTAAAGTTTAATTCCTTTTCCCATTATGAAGCCAACGGGAGCCAGCCCATACAACAATGTCTTCAGTATTTATTTAGTTATTTCGGCAATAACATTAAATAATATTTTATATAATATCTTCCAGTTATTGGTAGTATTATATGATCCTCCTTACTTTGTGTAAGGGTCGTCATGTAAAGCACTTCATACATCTACAGCGCTGGCGATAGAATTCTTGAACATATTTATTGTTTTTC
Source organism: Cataclysta lemnata (assembly GCA_963931975.1). Lineage (NCBI taxonomy): Eukaryota > Metazoa > Arthropoda > Insecta > Lepidoptera > Crambidae > Cataclysta > Cataclysta lemnata. Next base: position 8,934,417 of record OZ008343.1, read on the forward strand.
AACACGGTCCCTAAAAGCACAAAAGAATACCACATTTTAGTTTGTAGTACCTATCACTCGAACACAACAAAAAAAATCATTTAAACAGATGTCGTTTTTTCGTAACCGTTCCGTTTTCTGCAAAAAGGAACGAACCATTCCTAAAATTTGCGCGCCTAAATTTGACAATTGACACTGACAAACACGACACAAACACCTGACAAAGACGAAACTTTAAAGATTGTTTGTAATGTAAAATATTATAGAAATACAAACATTTGAAGCAATCGTAAATCGTAGTATTTATCAACTTCTCTCTATCAAACGCTGTGTGGTGAAAGAAAAGGTATTTCTACTGCTTTCCATAACCGCTATGGAGGCAACTGTTTCTGTATCAAAGGTATTATTGTTTAAATATTACTGTTGTGTAAATAATATAATGAAACTCTGTTGTATAAATAATATAATATTTTATTTTAGGGTGTATTTTTGTTTCGTAATGGTATCAAGAAATCAAAACAACCTAAAAAAAAGCTGGATTTATTTAGATATTTCTTTAAAATTGAACCGTGGTATGAAATATTCAAGACAAATTGGGACTACATTGAAAATGAAATAAAAGTATGTATGTAATATAGTAATCGTGTTATTATGATGTTGACTTGTAATGAAATCAAATTCACCTTGCACGCAAATTCAATAAATACATTCATACATGTAAATTAAAAACTTTGTAAGTAAATTATTATTTTTAATTATTTTTATAGATGCACACAAATTTATGCTCAAGTTTATTGATGTTTTATAGTTAATTTAATTACTGTGGTACTAATAAAATTAACTATAAAACATCTAAAAACACTAAAAGTTTCTGTGATGATCATAATAATTGTCGACTAGTTTGGTCAAATGGTAAGATGTCCTGGCAAGACGGATTTTATGTTCAAATCCGCGTAGAGAAAATATTTTTAGTTGTTATATACCTATAATTCTTTAATTATTGCCGTGTGGTGACGGCAGAGTAGAATACAATAGTCACCTCCCCAAATCTCTCCCGAGGGTGTCGTACAAGGCGACTACGAATAAATCAGTGATGAGGAATGGGCAGCAGCGTTCCTCTTATACCACCTAGCAATGTACTCTGACTTTTGTGCCCAATAAATGGCAATAGGCTCGCCACCAATTACATGGGACTTGAAATAGTTGGCAAAACGTGGGTGCTAGTTCACCTATGCCTACCGCTAGGCGTGATTTATGTATGTATGTTGATTTATGTATGTATGTATGTAATTCTTTCTGCATTCGTTTTTTTTTTTGCAAATTTTTTACTTGAATGTGTATAAAACAAATAATAAAGGTCTTATTGGAGCTACAAATAGTCACAGTGATGTCTCCTATATAATAGTGATGTTCATGTCTTTGCCTAACAATAAGAATATTATCCCCTTTTTCAGAATCTAAACCACAGAACTTACAGTGTTCTTCTGAATGATATAGTTAATTATATCAAATTATTTCATAGTGAAAAAGATTCAAATGATATGGAGGGAATCATTCCAAGTGCCACACTGTTAACTGGGATAAATCAACCGGATCATGTTTCACAGTTATCAGCACTTTTAAGCAAAATAAGGTAGTTCTTGTGTATTTTTGTATATGTATATTTTGTATGTATATTTTGTATAAATTTTAAATAGCAAACAAAATTATTTAGGAAGTTGACTAATCACTTTTCTCAAGTATGATAAATATTCTTATTGTACTTACCATTCAATATGTGTTTTGTTCATTAAACAATCAATATGAGATATAATTGTCATTTACAAAATAAAATAAAAACATATTCACAATCATAGTCATAAATTTCACCATTCTTTTTAAAATATTGTGCAGAGAAGAATTTGATACAGGAAAATATCTGCTAGTGGATGTCCATAGCCCATAATGTTGACGGCAATGATGTATGGTCTTCAGACTACCCTAAAATGTCAAACACAAAAATTTCTTCAATTAATTGTCAACCTTATTATGTTGGTAGTAAAGCACAAAGTTGATTGGAGACAATTTGAGATTTTGTGGTAGCTTGACTTGCTGTTAAGTGAACTTTAAGATTACATTAAATTGTTTTCAATTGCAGGGAAGAAGTTACTCCCCACATAGCTATGGTAAATTCACAAGATGCACCATCGCTGAAACACTTGGTGGAAAATGCTGTTTGGCAGCTTATTCATGGATCTGACACTTTAGTAATCACCTATCTTTGTTTTTAATTGTTTATTGTTAAATTTTAAACATTAGTACAACATTTTACAATATTTTTTTAGGATCTAGAAGAAGAAGACTTAAATAATTCTTTCAAGAAAAATAGGAATTTGAAAAAGAATCAATGCAGTATGAAAGTTCTCCAAAAGTGGTATAATACTAAATATGGAAATGTATCACCAAAGAAAAAGAAATTTCCTTCATCAAAAACTTTGTTAGTAATAATAATTCCAGATTTCGAGAGCTTCAATTGCAGTGTACTGCAGGATTTCGTAATGATAGTGAGGTAATAGTTTTGTATTATTTTGCATTGTATTTAATTTAATTTTAGAACTGAATCTCTTTTCATGTTTATTTATTGTGTCTGTCTGCAATTACCACATAGCACAATATAGCAGAATACAATTGTCATTACCCCTACACCTTTTTCGAGTGTCGTCAATAGGTTCCCCTATCGCCATTCACACTGTTATATACCTACGACCTAACGGAAGCTGGCGGAATGTTGGGTGTTATTACACCTCTGTAGAACCTTATAAGAAAAAAGCGTAATTTGAAGTATGTTTGCTATTATTATTTTATTATTGTTACAATTAAAACTCCATTTTTATGTTTTCAGCTCTTATGTAGCATCTTCACTGCCCATAGTATTTGTGTTTGGCGTAGCAACATCAGTATCGGCATTGCATAAGTCATTTCCATACCATGTCTCTTCAAAACTTCTAATCAAAGTTTTTCATTCTCACTCATCTCCAGTGTATATGAATCAAGTAAGTCAAATTTTATTAGCATACATTTCAAATTAGTAATAAATGCAGTATGGTTTGATGTAAGCTTTAATTTATTTTCACGGCCGCCTTGGTCGAATGCTCAGATTGCTGGGTATTGGCCAAGAGGTCCCGGGTTCGCATCCTGATAGGGGCAAATTTTGTGATGACCACAAATGTTTGTTTCATAGTCATGGTTGTGTATATGTTTATGTAGTATATTTTCATCATTTATATACCTAATTAATTATATTAAAAATATGTCCGTCATCTAGTATCCATAACACAAGTGCTTAGGCTACTTAATTTGGGCTAGATGATAGGTGTGAGTGTAAAAATATTTATTATTATTATTTATTTATTTGCAGGTTTTGGAGGAAATATTTTTGACACACACTAGTCCATTCCATTTATCAGGCAAAGCTCTTGAGTTATTGTCTGATGTATTTCTGTTCTATGATTTCTCAGTTACTGGATTAATTCAAAGTATAAAGGTAAAAAAAATATATATTTTTTAATGTATGTGCCACTGATATAAATATGTTTTAATCATCATACCCATTGGATGTTCTCTGACTGGATTGTATATTTTTTTTAGTATTTTATGATGGATCATTTTTATGGAGATAATTCAAAATCCCTATGTGTTGGAAGGGATCAAATTGAAGAGGCTATAATGAAACTGAGAGCTGATGATCTAGAAAGTATCAGACAGTTGATGTCTTTTAGACCTTTTGTTGAGGCCCAGAAGGACTGTCAAACCAAAATTGGTCTATTTGAAGATGATAATTTCTTCCGAGAAGTTCTTCTCAAAGAAGTACATAAGCTACATGATTACTTGTATACTTTCTATTTATGTGTAAGGTTATTATTAGTTCTTGTTCTGGATATTCCGAAGAATATACTTGGGAAATCTGTAAGTATTTTTTATGACTATATACTATCATTTGTTTGATGTCACTCATTCTGAATTTCAATATACTAAAACCAGCTTAGTGCTTACTGTATTTTACTTACACAATATTTCCTAAAAATTCTTATTGCAATACTAATATTAACACTCGGCTAGATTTTTCTAACCTATTTTTCTGTGTGTTCTTTATTGTATTAGTAATTACAATTTTTCAGGTTAGGGAAATTTATACCAAATGTGCGGTGCAGTGTATTGTCACCACCCCGGAATTCAAAGAATGTATGACGCTAATAAACTTCCAATCTCAAGTCAAGTTAGTTGATAGTATAAAGAATGCATTGAAAGTATTAAATAATTCACTCCACGTTAGTTCTCCCGTGAAACCGCTACGGTCGACGCCTACGAAAAATTACTTAAGCAACATTGCCTTAAGCAATGATTTAGGGGACAATTTTGTGAAAACTGTAAGAGTGCATTTACTTATGTTTTTGAAACAAATAGAACACGCGAACACTGAAGACACTATTCTTTCAAAAAATCCTGATAATATTGATCAGGACAGTGAAAATGGTCCAGGAAATAGGTACAAACTAAAAGAGGTAAAGTACCTTCAGAACCTTTTATTGTTAGTGGTTTATTTTATAATCTTCTTACCTACATCCGAAACTGTTGTCTTGCAATAATATTTCAACTATTAGTTTATACTTAGTTCTACAAAACCAACTTTTACTTTAATTAAAACATGTTTTTAGAAACTTCTAAAAGCTGCAAAAGTGGATAAATTGCAGTCAGAGTTCGAAATGATACGATCTCGATTTGTAAGTTACTTGGAGGAAATGTTCGCCAAAGGCCTCCAACCTCCGTTCACGCAGACCTTCTACGAGTTATTCTTCTTCAGCGATGTGGCCAACGTGAAGAAACAAATTATAGGCTCACCGCGGGGTGCTTTACACACAGCGCTCAGCAATCCAGTGCATTATCTGCAGGTTAGTGCGGCATATTTTTATTTAAATGACTAGCTTGGTAATTTGCCTTGGTTGTTGGCCAAGAGGTCCCTCTTTCTAATCGCTCACTCTAGTGTCGAGTGTCGTAAAACTCGACTATCAGAGTTTTTATGTAGAACAATAAGTAACAATAATAACTTTAGGGCATCGAGTGGTGGAGTGGGGCAAACCACTAACAACAGCACAGGTACCCAAAGAGGATTGTTTTAAAACAGATCGCTGGCTATAAACTTGAGCTTATGCTAAAACCTTAGTATGGATTGGAATGTTATTCCCAATCACTTCGATCATCGATCTCACGACATGGTCCTATCCATCGCTTTTTATACATTCATTCTTCACTAGCAGCACCCATACGGTGCGATCCATCACAGATGATATGAATCAAAAGGATTTGATGGCTTCACGACGTCTGACCGATATTAATGGAAAACTGCGCCGACTTAAGATAAACTGGGATCAGCCTGGCTAGCATGACCACTAAAACACGATATGATTCACGAGGAGACTCTCATTTTTAATAAGATCAGTTCACAGTTGAAAAACAGCTGTTTGCTCGTAGCTTTGCGGAGCAAATATTGCGCTGAACTGTCGCCATTTTACCTGCTGCAGCACACACGCACACTTGCACATTTTATATTTTCTACTTTCTGTTTGTTATGTTTTTGTGTATTTCATGTACCCGCTTTATGTGTGTGTCTTGTAGTAAAGAAATAAAGTTTATTATTATTTTATTATTATATGATATAGCCATTCATGGCGTTGAACAGTAAATAATCCTTGGATTTTAACACCTAAGTAATAAGCCTGAATAAATAAGCCTATGTGGGTATTTCTTAAAGATAAAGTCAAAAATCTAATGATCTTTGTAAGTTCAAAGCGATAAATGGCTATATCATATCGTGTTTCGTGCCATGCTAGCCGGGCAGGGCAGGAATATGACGATATTATAATAAAACAAGAAAGAAGACAATAAAACATTGTTTTTGATGAGTTCAGTTTGAAATGTAGGTATTTTGATTGTTTTCCAGTGCACGTGCTGCACCCTTCCCTCGCCGGAGAGCATGAGCGACACACTGCCGGACGTGAGCCTCGTTTACAAGCTGCACCGTGAGTGCGGCAAGCACATCAACCTATACGACTGGCTGCAGGCGTTTGCGGCTGTGTTGCGGCCGGACGACGAAAGCCGAGACCAGGACTCCACTATTCAGTGAGAAATGTTACTTCATTTACGGTCATTGTAAACGATGTAGGCCGGGCTGGTGGCAAAAGCTACAGAGAAACACCCTTTTTGCAGACCGGAGGACTGTATTAATCATAGACGTAACAAAATACAACTGACAAGTATTAAAAACAAAACGAGTATCAAAAAATATTACAAAGTAAACAGAAAAAATATCAAAAAGGATTGATACAAAAGTATCAGTCAGCAACAGTCATAGTTAATCCGAATCGATCGAGTTAAAGCATTGCTATGTTTTATTAATTGCGTGGGATTCAAAGTGATCTATATTTACTTAAATACATACATAAATCACGCCTATATCTCCGAAGGGGTAGCATCCACGTTTCGCCAATTATGTTAGGTCCCAGGTACCCCAACAGGTGGCGAGTCTATTGCCATTTATCGGGCACAAAAGTCGCAGTACATTGCTAGGTTGTATAAGAAGAACGCTGCTACGCATTCCTCATCACTGATTTATCCTTAGTCGCCTTGTACGACACCCACGGGAGAGATTTGGGATGGTGACAATTGTATTCTACTCTGCCGTCACCACACAAAATAAACTGGGATAAATGGGCGTGATATTTATAATGTTGGGGATGAAGAAGATAAATTAATTATTCGACATAACTGAATAAGGCACAGTCCTTCCCTGTTGTTGATAAATATTGGGACAAAGAGTCAACAGCCATCCTGGCCCAGTCCGATTTGGTGTATATTGACGACTGCAGATACAGCCGGGACTAACAGCTTACCGTGCCTCCCGAAGCTCGGAGTATTTGGAGATATATTCACAATGAAAATTTATTGTTAGGATTTATTTAGTATTTGGTGTAACATCATAATAAGTATTCTTACCCCTATATTACAAAACATGGACTAAAGTTAGCCATGGTTTAACATTGTTGCTAATTCTGTCTTTCACGCAGCAAAAGTGACAGCTTCAGTTTTAAACTCTGACTAACTTCAGTCCATTATTAATAGGGTTAAGGTAAGTTATAACACTTATTTTTATTTCAGAATTCGTTTCACTCGTGCGGTGGCTGAATTGCAGTTCCTTGGTTTTATAAAATCCTCAAAACGAAAGACTGATCACGTTATGCGTCTAACCTGGTAGTGTTTTTTATGAATAAACTATTTATTTTATTAATTGTTTTATTTCACTGAACATAGTCATCACTGAACCTCCAAATAAAAAACGATTTCATCGAATATTGTCTGTTGCATGTTAAATAATTTTTCACCTTCAAAAACAGAAATCAACTACCCTTGCTATCTATCAGGTCCTAAACTATAAACAGCAGTCTTTGAATTGAAAAATTCCATGCATGTGTTTATTTATAGTTAGACTAAAGCATTTGACTATGTCCCTCTTACCATATACAATCTAGGTATTTGCGATGTAGCTATGGAATTTTTTAGAAGCTATTTAACAGACAGAGAACAAAGAACTATGATAGAGACTATAATAAATTCACAGACTTTTAAAGTGGTTAAATCCAAATCAATAAAGATGACCCAAGGGCTTCCTCAAGGAAGCATTCTGGGCCATATCCTTTTCTTAGTTTATGTTAACGAATTCCCATATACTACGAAAGATTTATGTGTGATACTGATGATGCCACTTTTTATAGCAGACTACTAAAAAGTTAATATAATAACTTGGTCTGGCTTTATAGACTAGTCAGATTCTATGTTGTTCGTCATTTAGACGATATTCTTGTGATTTTCTTGAATTAAAATTAAATATCTAACTGGAAATTTTATTGTTATTCTTGACATGATGATGATTTCAATTAAAAATAGGTACAATACCCGCCACGTAGTTGACCTATGCGCAGCGCAATAAAACGATTTCAGGTATTTATCGAGGTTCTGTATGAGGTGCGATGTGTGTCTGTAGCCATAGCAACGTAGGGATTTGCGCGTTCAAAATTTAGTTTAGACACGTCTTTTCCTTCAATTAGATCTGCGCAGACTACCGAAAATTTGTATGTATTAAAATATACAGTGTGGAAATAAAACATGGGCCCTGGAGGGAAAGTACCTTAAATCTTTAAAATAGCTCAATTTTCTAAAAGACAACATTCCTTTATTTTTAAAAAGAAACATAACAGCATTCTCAAACGCCTCCGTGGTCAAGTGGTTTGCCTAGATCCAGAGGTCCCGGGTTCGATCCCCAGGGGGGTACAAATTTGTGCTCGGTTTGGTTGGTGGTAGGACTTCTCTGAAGTCCGGCTGGCTAGCTACCACCGTCTTATCAAAATATGTCGCCATTATTATAATGTTAACAGCATTATTGTGTTTCGACAATGTGTGATAAGATAGCCAGCCCCTCTGTGGTTGAGGGTTCCAGGTGAAGCTCGATTCCACCTTCAGCCCTTATCGTCACTTACCATCAGGTGAGATGAAGGGCAAGGGCTTCCCTGTCTAACATAAAAAAAAAATCTTAGATTTCTCAAAAAGCCTACCCGAACCGAGAATCGAACCAACTAAAAAATTAACCCTCGCCAATTTATTTTACTAATCGATGCAGTCAATGTTAACGATCATTTTTCTCTGAGAAACTTAAGTCTTAGAAATAAAAAAAAAGTTTATTTTAATTTTACTCTTGAATACTCTCAATCCTTACGAGAATCTTATTTTATAATAGAATTGAGAACATATTTTTTTTTTAAACATACCTTTATTATGATGTTATATGAAATTAAACCGAAAATGAAGTCACCCATATTTTTTATTTCTTTTGAATTCCGTTGTTTTCATACAAAAAAATCATGATTGAAATACCGGTCATTCTAAACAGACGTAAGCGCCAAATGACGTCACAATCGTGGACAAATGGCGAAATAAATAAACTTGTCAAAATTGACGAACTTGCGTTTCCGGTGTCGAAAATATAAACATTTTATCTGAAATGTTTGAAATCAATTCCAATATAAAGTACGTTTTAAATTAAAGTTTAGGGAGGATTTCAATTTATTGCTACTTTATTAATGTTAATTTCGACAAATAATGACACAGAATTTGATTTATGTCTGACGTCTGTTATCATGTCTATGATAACTTATACTTCCATCTAGGAAGGCAAACGTTTTAATTCATACATCCACGACCGTGACGTCATCGCATGTTTTTATCATTTTATTTTTTTTCTCTGTAATTAGGTAATAAAAAAAATTATAAAATTATTTTCGAAGTCAGGATTGGTAAATAAAAAACGGTATTTTTATTTTAGGGGGTTGTCATTTTTGAAATGTTGTCAATTGAGAGATGCTTAAACTAATATGGAAAAAAATATCACCTAGCAAGAGGCTAATAATTGAACTAATAAATTCCATATCGAAAATGTGCAGATTACGATGTTCTTGTGGCCTTCGTACTACCTATATGTTATTTTTAAACTCCCGACATTTACTAAGTTTTTCACCATTCGTGGCAAAACTTTTCACGACGGTAGGTAGGTCTATTCGGATACCTTTCATACCACTGAATAGCTAAATTGTAATAATTGTAGTTTGAAATGTATGCTTCTATTAAATCGAATTGCTCTTGAAACGCCAATATCTTAATAATTATTAATACGAAATACTTATTACGAAATGGTGGCAAAACAATACAAAATCAATAAAAATTACTAAAATGTTCGTTCGAATTTCAAAATTGCCTCAAAATGCTCCACCGTTAACAAATTAAACGTTCCATTTTTAAACTTTCTTTTTTTGATTCCAAAATTACCAACAAGAATCGCGAGCAACAATAAAAAATTAAGGATTGGATTTGATTCGAGAGTAAAATAAAGGTTAGATATCATAATGTTTTTTCTTTCTAAAACCCTATGTTTAATAGAAAAAAATTATCGTTAACATCGACTGCATCGATTAGTAAAATAAAATGTAATAAGTATTCTATCATAGTTTGATATGTACCATGTGGCTGTACTTATATAAATAAATAAATAAAAGGCGAGTAAATATTTTTTTAAAATGTTTTTAGTTGGTTCGATTCCCGCTTCAGGTAAGCTTTTTGAGAAATCTGATAATGCAGTTATGTTTAATTTTAAAATTAAAAGAAAGGAATGTTTTCTTTCAGCAAATTGAGCTATTTTAAGGATTTAAGTAGGTACTTTCCCTCCAGGTCCTATGTTTTATTTCCACACTGTATACTTATCATCTAACATCTAAATCCTGATTGATGACATCTAATATAAAATTATCTGACATCGATTATTAATATTATTTATTGTTATGTAGGTCAGGACTTTAAATTATAATATAACAGACATATTAGATTGTTTGTATCCGCCTACATTTTTGTATCTTAATCATTCCTACGTTCCGAAAACACTCTCCTTATTTATATTGATTATTACGTAACAATGGAAGTTATATTACCTGACTGAATCCATTTCCTACTCAGTTCAGATTGTAAATGCGCGCAATAAAATCCCAAATCGTGAGTAGGTAGATAACTTGGAGCAATAAAATAGATATATAATTGATACCTTTGAAATTTGACCGTAGATACGCTGTGACCGGTTACCGGTGTTTTAAATAAGTAGTTGGTTTTGTGAATTTATAGTCTTAAAGTAATAAAATGTCTATCTACGTATGTATAAATTATTATTGTTGACAAAACCTTTGTTTTGGCCGTAGTATCCACACATAACACATACACACATAAATCGCGCCTATATCCCCGAAGGGGTAGGCAGAGGTGAATAATTAATACCCACTTTTCACCAATTAAGTTAGGGCCCATGGGTGGCGTAGGTATTGCCATATATTCGGCACATAAATCGCGTAAGGTATATTGCTAGTGGTATGAGAGGACAACAGCATGTCATACCACTAGTAATATACTGCGATCTATGTGTGCCCATTACTCATCGCTGTCATCTGAGTATCCTACTTACGTTATTAACTTATTATACACCGACTAAACATACACTACATTACAGATAGACAAACATACATTTGTTATGGTTTACTTAAAACACGCATGAACATCTAAGTAAATATACCTACTTATTTACCTAATGATTTTTAATAACAGAGATCTGATAATCACAGATTTGTTTTTGAATAAAATATGTGCCGACAACAGGTTACAACCGTCGAATTTCCTTAATCAATTCGAAACTTCACGTTTAAGTATTAAGTTTGAAATATAATTGAATTAATATGACAATTTTGTAAAGTCGGACCTTTGCTTATTGTACTGACTGACAGGTACGAACTAGACATAATAAGTAGTGAATGTTTAGGCGTATAACTTAGATAGATGTGCAGTTCCTTTAATACAATAAAGAGGCAACTCAAAATATATAGACATTGTGTGTTCTAGGTTTATTAGGTACGGTAAGAGTTGCTGTTCTCGGGAATTCAATTTTGAGCCTACTTAACTCTTTTGTGTTTAAGACTTTATAAAACAATGTTATTTTCTACCTTGCTAATCGTTTGGGGTTGCTGCAGTATAATATATTAAAACCTATTGTGGTAACCTATTGTTGTACCTTGACAATAGGTTTTCTCAATCGACTATGCGATTTACGTCTTGTGTTCCATATACTGGCCTGGGGCGAGATAATAACGTAAAATGTCCGAAGTCAGCCCCAACTTACTCCAGTGGTTTCGTAAAAGTTGACAAAGGATGATTGCCCGGTGTAGACCAATACGCACCTTGGGACATCCGAACGGTGGTGGACACCAAGCAACAACAGTATACTCAAAGAGGGTTGGTATCAGGCCGGCTGACGGCAGTAAAACCTAAGCCAAAACTTTGAGCAGTATGGATTGGAATGTTGTTATTCCAATCACTCTCTCCGTTCATCGGTCTATCAAAGGAATTTCAAAGGATCATACCTATTTATAGCGTCCACCCCAGCCCGGCTAGAATGACCACTGAAACACGTTATTATGATAAAGCCATTTAAAAATCAATGAAGTTTTGACAGTTCAAAGCGATAAATGGATATATCATATCGTGTTTCGGTGGTCATGCTAGCCGGGCTGATGAACTGGGAAGAGGGCAGGAAGTAGAAAGAAGACATTGCGCTTTACGTTAAACAAGTTAAGGTGGATAAACGCCTAGAGATATTTGAGAGTTTCGTATAGTCTGTCGTGCTGTTGATTGTACATTTCAAAGTCATACTGCTCAAAGATTTCACTGGGTAAGGTTTATTAGGTTAGGACTAGTTAGGAGGTTACTAACCCCCCTAGAAAACCTTGTAGCAGGCGGTCGGCTGTTAAAACCGCGAGCATTAGGTATAGATTGGAACGCCTAGTAGTACCTACAAGGTCAAGTAAAAAGGAAGAGTTCTAGAAGCTGTTCATTTACTGGATGGACAAGCGTGAAAAAATAGAAACTCAAACATCTATTGTCACAATATGTGGCAAACCGTAACTACACACACTAGGAAGACGTATTTATTAGTGTATATACACTATAAATTTGGTTGTACAGTAGTATTTGTTTAAAATATTTTATTCACAGCCTTTACGATTCACGAGTGCAGTAAAGGTCATTGCATACAGTTCAACATTGAAATTTATACACTAATCGTATGTGTTAGTATTAATATTATTACTACATACATACATAATTCACGCCTATATCCCCGAAGGGGTAGGCAGAGGTGAACTAGCACCCACGCTTCGCCAATAATAGGTCCCATGTAATAGGTGGCGAGCCTATTGCCATTTATCGGGCACAAAAGTCGCAGTAGGTACATTGCTAGGTGGTATAAGAGGAACGCTGCTGCCCATTCCTCATCACTGATTTATCCTTAGTCGCCTTGTACGACACCCACGGGAGAGATTTGGGATGGTGACAATTGTATTCTACTCTGCCGTCACCACACGGCCGATATTAATATTATTACTGATTTCATTAATTGTTATCAATATTTATACGTAAATAAGGCAAGACCGTATAGGTACTTCCAAAGGGTCTTGCTTGATCAACACACGCACCAGTTTGTAATAGAGGTTTCGAGAAGTTCAATGGACCAGACCGTTCGGCCTGCAATAGATAAACTATTAAGCAATGTTCGCTTAAGAAGATAGATACATACATACCTAAATCATGCCTATATCCCCGGCAGAGGGGTATTAAACACCCACTTAAGAAGATGGTTTGCCAAAATATTACTACATATCTCGAGATCCATTGATCCCGGCTATATCTACAGGCGTTAACACCCATCATTCTTATGCGATAGAGAATAATGTGGATAACTGGATACTAGTTCTATTGAATTTGCTTTACCTGTACTGATCCTCATTCGCACTGTTCCCACTCTCCCTATATTCTTCATCCACAAGGAAAGCCTGTTTTATCAAGCAGATGGAAAAGTGCATGAGTATACACTACAGATACTTCATACATTTTGAGAATGAGGTTTAGGGACCCTTTCCCTTCTTATACATTTATAAACACTTACTACTTTCATATTGCACTCACAACCAGAGGTTGTGAACGATATTTCTTGTATGAATCTTTATCGGTATTATAAAGTTTTTAGATATTTAATTGTAGTACGTCCAGTATCTTCCTTTCAAATATTTTTTTTTGATATTGTATTAGTTAGGTATACTTCATATTCAATTTATATTTTAGCTAATAAACTACATGAAATTAAAAATTAAGCTTAAAAGCTTAATTTGAAATTAAAAATTAAGCTTAAAAGCTTAATTTTTAATTCCTTACTTTCTGACCTTGACTCCTCCCTAAGCTCATTCTATCGACATTACATAGTAGAGATGTCGGCCATTACGTCCAAACGACCTCAAATACCTTTTTGTGAGTATTCTTAGGTATTTTACTTAAATACTGATAGATAAGAGATATTCCTTAAACACGTTCCTGTTTCGTCATTTGCATAAAAAAATAAGCGAGTCGATGTTTAACTATTAGCTAAATTAAACACTACTAAACAAGTTGACCTTGAAATGTATTTTCACGAAATATGTAGTCCCGACCTTTGGAAAGGTTAAGCGCACATCACTTTTATTTGTGTCTGCATAATGACTGGAGAGGAGACAAGTTTCTAATAACGATTCAACGCGTATAGAGTTACGCACACACTTTATTTGGAAACTTAAACACCAAATATTTTTTGTTTACTTATTAAATAAGACTCAAAATAATTAGCGTCCTTGTGATTGAACCATGCAGACTTGTAGACACCTACTTTAATCTATAATGATCAAACATCATCATCTGGGCTTAGTTATGGAATATTCTTTTGCCTAAATTTAAATAATATTAAATTAAGTTGTTATGTAATATAATTTAAGTAAATTATCTTATATTAGATTCTATTTTCGATACTGTATTTTTAACTATTTTTTCTTATTTAAAGCTCAGAACATGAAAATGAAAATGAAAATATGAGAAGACTATGATCATCGTTTATTTTATAATTTAAGACTTTATAGAGCATTCATTTATTGTCATTGCAATATGTCCGATATCAGAAATAACAGCTTAAAATCTTGGTAAAATAATTCAAATTGGTAGTAAGTATCTCTGTATTAAAACCATGGGTCCTACATACCATTATAGGTATAATTGTTTTTATTAAAGGTATATTTCGTATAGTCTCCTACGAAGCTACTATGGGTTTTAAATGAATAGAACGAATGAGTCATTAGTGTTCGCGACAACACCTTAAAGTGAATCATGGCGCGGTTCTGTTAAATAATTTTGAACCCATCCTATGACGAGCTTTTTGCAAATCGAGTAAGGGCGCGTTATTTAATAGTTAATATAGGATTATTAGGTACAAATTAATGTAATTATAGATATTCTAGTATATGGTATTTAAATGATTTACTAAATAGAATAAAACAGAGATGTCACTAAGGGCCTGTTTCACAATCGACAAGTGAGTTCGAAGTAGCTTACTTTGAAGTTCAATTGACATATATTTCATATTACAACTGTCAAATTATCTGCGAAGTAAGCTACTTCGAACTTACTTTTCGATTGTGAAACAGGCCCTAAGTCTAATGTATTATATTAACATTCTGAATTTGTTTCTTGGTATAGCTTTTAGGTATCTAGATTATATTACATGGTAAGTCTTAGAATACAATTGTCACCACCCCAAGTCTCTCCCGTGGGTGTCGTACAAGGCGACTAAGGATAAATCAGCGATGAGGAATGGGCAGCAGCGTTCCTCTTACATCACCTCGCAATA
Organism: Cataclysta lemnata; assembly: GCA_963931975.1. Classification (NCBI taxonomy): domain Eukaryota; kingdom Metazoa; phylum Arthropoda; class Insecta; order Lepidoptera; family Crambidae; genus Cataclysta; species Cataclysta lemnata. The sequence continues at coordinate 8,949,772 of OZ008343.1, forward strand.
GTACTGCGACTTTTGTGCCCGATGAATGGCAATAGGCTCGCCACCTATTACATGGGACTTAACATAATCGGCGAAACGTGGGTGCTAGTTCACCTCTGCCTACCCCTTCGGGGATATAGGCGTGATTTATGTATGTATGTATGTAAGTCTTAGAAGATGGATTGCATAGATACAATCATGTGCATAGGAATGCTTTTAGAATGATAGGTGGAAAGGATGTCCGACATTGGGAATAGCTACCGAAGTCTATAAAGTTCAAAGTTGATGCTAATTGTGTATTCATAATGGTTGCGTGGAACTACTATCTATATATTTTATATGGTAATATTTACCTGTTATTATAGAGCTGGGTACTATTAATTGGTTACTTATATTTAAAACAATTTAGAGGAGTCATTAAAACTGGAATGAATTACAATATATCTACCAGGAGACTTTTTGGTAAATGCAAACATTTTTGGAATTCGTTCAGACCATCAAACTGAACAAATTTCACCATGGGAGCAACTCCAAATTCACGAAAAAATATCAGCTGTTCCATACAAAATGATAATACTTACTTGACCATGATGTATCATACATACATACATAATTCACGCCTATATCCCCGAAGGGGTAGGCAGAGGTGAACTAGCACCCACGCTTCGCCAATTATGCTAGGTCCCATGTAATATAATGTAATAGGTCCCAAATGTATCAAACAGCTGTTATTTTTTTCGTGAATTTGGAGTTGCCCCCATAGTGATATTTGTTCAGTTTGATGGTCTGAACGAATTCCAAAAACTTTTGCAGTGACCAAAAAGTCTCCTGGTATAAGAAGAAGGTTTTTGTGGTCGCAATAGCAATAGGCTCGCCACCTATTACATAGGAGCTAACATAACTGGCGAAACATGGGTGCTAGTTCACCTCTACCTACCCCTTCGGTGATATAGGCGTGATTTATGTATTATGTGTATAAGAAGAAGACAGGAAAGTATGTGGTAGAGTAAAGGGGCTTAAAACGGGCATGCTGCCTAAAGCAGGTAGTCTGGTGTATACATATAAGATAAGACAGATGATTCTCATGCTGACGAAAAAATAATATAGAATGTGCCAGCCCCGACTCATGTCGTAAAAATCGACCAAGGGATATTGCCCGGTGAAGCACATTGCGGCACCCGAATGGTGGTGGGCAAACCACCAACGATAGCATAACCAAAGGGGGTTGGTGTCAGGCAGGCTCCTGCCTGGAATGTTGTCATTCCAATCAATACTGCTCAAGTTCAAGCTCAATTACTCTCTCCGTTCCTCGGTCTTTCGGCATGGTCCGTTCCGTCTCTTTCTATACATTCATTCATCACTATAACCTTTTCGTCATGATGGATGATATGAATCAAAAGGGAGTGGATAGCTTGATAACGTCTGACCGATATGTATGGAAGAGGAAACATACTGCGCCGACTCTAGATAGACTGGGAATAGGGCTGGGAGAAGAAAGATACAGACCGATGAATTCATAGAGACAGGTGTGGATTTGAATTTTCACATGTTCAAGGGAACATGCAATGACGCTGACAGGAATATATTCGTTTTATAGAAAAGAACAAGAATCATTTTTCATAGGGCATGTCATCACGGATTCATGAATTTCATTATCAGTACGACAATGACTTTAGGAACAGAGATTTACCCAATGACACGATTGCCTAACGTGCCGGCGCCACATTACAAATTTTGTGACAAATTATCAAACAAATAGATGTGAGTAAAACCTTCAGATAGCTTCTACTGACCGTGTAAGTAGGTACACACTCACACATTGGCAGGTAGTCTACGCGACATGTGTAGGTATTTATGGTCATGTATGTATGTGATCGGTGATGACCGAATCCGGGGAGCCGGAATATCGACATCGTAGGTATGTTTGTTCTCGCCTGACATTACGTTAGATTGCGGGAGAAATGTATAAAAGATTTTGACACGAGCGCTCAGGCATCAGTCGCTCATCAGGTACCAACCGAAACACACAAAAAATCCAAAATGAAAGTGGTACGTCCAAAATTGTTATTTGTCTCAAAAATATGGTTTCATACAGTTCATTGAGGACGGAGTTGAGCAGAAAGGATCCAACCTAAACTAATTAGTTTTGCAATTTGACTCTCAACACATTTTCCGTTTTGATTTAAAATTTATAAAGTGATTTATATTATTGTGGTTTCTTTTGTTTAAAGCTGTGTCCTCGTGTCCTTTAATACAAAGAGTTCTAATTGCTTGTTGTTGTCTAGATCATAGTAGTCGCTCTGTTGGTGGCCATCGCCGCCGCCGCCCCCGTCGAGTCTGAACCGCCAAAGATCCTCCGCAGCGAGTTCGACCAACAGCCCGAGGGCGGCTACGTTTTCAAGTAATTCTTTTTTGACAATTGATTTATTCATTATCCACAGGAAACTGCACTAATGTCACTAGAGTCTAAAAATTTATTATAATTGAAAACAATGACTTGAATGAATTGAATAGTTTGCAATACCAAAATTTTTGCAGTTTTTTGTAAATATCAAATTGCGTTAAATTATAGAGTTTTCTCAATCTGAAATTGCGTTAAATTTGTATTTAATAGGTTATTGTAAAATTTCAACATGTCTTGTTTAAATTTAACAACCTAACACGAGTCTCAATCTTATAAAATCTTGTTAACAGGTGATCTGTAAAAAGAATATTTATAATTTTTATAGTTTGCCAATTGCTGGTATATAGAATATAAACGATTGACTTATCACAATTTTCTATATGGTGATATATTTTATTTGCAGCTTCGAGACTGAAAACGGAATCGTGCGCTCTGAGACCGGAGAGGTTAAGTCAGTTGCTGATGAAGAGAACAAACCTCACAACGTAGTCGTAGTCCGTGGAACTTACTCTTACACCAACTCCGACGGCAAGCCCGAGAGCATCAGCTACTACGCCGACGAGACCGGCTTCCACGCTGAGGGCGATTCCATCCCCAAGGCCCAGTAAGACGCTCAACGGACGCCACAATGACATACTCAGAATGACCACCACGCGGAACCTTCAGGAACACGATTGCTCAAGTACGGCTTTACCGACTCCGTGGTCCAGCCGGACCACTTGTGTTATTTCTATTACCAATAGACCTTAGAGTAGGACTGTTCCCATTTTGTGGGAACGCCAAAGTATCCGGTGCACGCCTCACACTTGTTTCTCGTTGATTCGATGCACACTACTGCCATATTTTTTTGTTTTAAGTTTTGTACATTTTTTTGTTAATTGATTTTGAATGGATGTCGTGAAATAAATTTTCGGCAAAAATTTTGTTGTTTCCTTTCTATTGTCTCAACTTGTTTACCAAAAACTAGAAATAAAAAAACGAGCACAGTGGCTACATAAAAAGGATTTCGTCCACTTATGTAATGAATAAAGGTGAAACATTATGGTAAAACAATAATGTTTTCAATTTTCTATGAAATATAATAAATATTAAATACATATTTATGTAAGATTTCTAATAAAATCTTATATAAATATCTATATATCTATAATGTTTCTTTTTCAATACTCTTGTTTACCACATATTTTCGTAATTGTAATCTATATATTATAAAGCTGAAGAATTTGTTTATTTGTTTGGTTACTACTGACTCAAATTGAAAAATTCTTTTTGTGTTGGATAGTCCATTCCATCTATCCCAGAATATAATAACCGACATTATCGCGAGTGAAACCACGCGACCACTAGTTATTTTATATTAATTGGACTTTTTGTTCGAAACCATTGTTACTTAATAACTTAAGTAGTTATAATAATACTTTCTGATAAGCGAGTACTTTAATTAGCTATCCGAATTTGCTTTTCAACAACCAGATTCATTCAAATTCGTCCAGATAGGTAAACACGAACAAAAAAAGTAAAATCGAATAGGTGATACGTCCTTCAAAAAAAAACAAAGTAAAAAAAGCTCCTTTAAATGGGTTGCTCGTGAAGTAACATAGATGATATTCGCACTGGAAAATAACCTATAATAGGCACATGTGAAGTGAATCCTACTGCACTATGGGCCTAGCACGGGGACGTGGACAGATCTCTCTCCACCTCTTGACAGTGTTTTGTCTCGGTATTTAGTGGGAGTTAGAGCGAGAGGAAAAGATTTTCTTTCCCCCGAAGGAGATGTGTCCACGTCCCGTGCTACGGGGGCTGAGCCATGTTCAACACCTGCCAATCACGTATGATTCTGTGTGATTGGTAGGTACAGCTGTTAATAACTAGACACCGTTAACTCGGTGCACTGACGTCATGATAGGTTAATGTGGGTATGTTAACTCCAGTAGCGTAATTACTCTTGGTTTAAAAGTTTTGACATTGACATTTCTGGATCGGCCCTTAGGGACTTAATTTACTGCCGCACTCAGAGACGTCAAATAACGTTAGTGAGTCCTTAACGTCAAAAAATGTCAATTCAAAACTAATCGCTATTCTTGCCGGGTCCTAAAATGGTCCTATGGTCTAGATTTGAATGATTTTTTTTTAACATGAAATACTCATTAAAGTTAATTGACGTCTCTGAGTGCGGCAGTTAGTGAAATAAGTCCATAGTCCTTACACATTACATGAACAACAGCGTCAATTGACACATCCAACTTTGCCCGTTAGTTGCCTCAAGAAGTGTCAAGCTTTTTGACCTAATTCCAAATTTAAATTTATTATTGTATTTATTATGGACCACAAGATTTGAGTTCTAAGTCCATGTCCGTTTTGGGTCGCCTTCCCCTAAGTTTAGATATTTTTTTATGTGGTAAACACCAACCTAACCTAGCTAACGAAAAAGCTACAAAGCGCATCAAGATAAATACTGTTCGTACACCAAATCTCTGCCTTGATTATATTTTCCGTAAGATCTTCTTCTCCCTGTCCTGTTCCCAGTCTATCTGGGGTCGGCGCAGTATGTTTCCTCTTCCAATCATATCGGTCAGACGTCATGAAGTCATTCACTCCCTTTCGATTCATATCATCTATCACACTGTAAAGGTCCTAGGTGATGAATGAATGTATAGAAAAGAGACTGAACGGACCATGTCGAGAGATCGATGAACGAAGAGTCATTGGAATGACAACATTCCAATCCATACTGCTTAAGGTTTTGGCTTAGGTTTTACTGCCAGCCGCCTGCCTGAAACCAACCCTCTTTGGATATGCTGTTGTTGGTGGTTTGCCCTCCACCATTCGGGTGCCCCAAGGTGCTTATTGGTCTACACCGGGCAATCTCCCTTAGTCGACTTATACGACACCCATGGGATGAGTCGGGGCTGGCCTATTCTACGTTATTTGTTCGCTCCCAGGCCAGCATAGAAGACTACCTGCCGCACTCAGAGACGTCAAATAACGTTAATGAGTACTTAACGTAAAAAAATGACAATTCAAAACTACTCGCTATTCTTGCCGGGTCTATGGTCAAGAATTGAATGAAAATATTTAACATTAAATACTCATAAAAGTTAATTGACGTTTCTGAGTGCGGCAGTAAGACTTTCCGTAAAAGATATCTTCTGTTAATATTTGTAGGTAACTGTTACAAAAACTGTAACAAATTAGAGAAGGTGATGGCTGATGCTAGAATCTAATTGCGCTCTTCGCAGTTCTATCGACCTCGGCTGTTAGTGTCGTAGCTTTAAATAATTATTAAGGTAAGCAGAGGTAAACTAGCACCCACGTTTCTGCAACTATGTCAAGTCGCATGTAATAGGTGACGAGCCTATTGCCATTTATCGGGCACAAAAGTCGCAGTACATTGCTAGGTGCTATAAGAGGAACTCAGCTGCCCATTCCTCATCACTGATTTATCCTTAGTCGCCTCGTACGACACCCACTGGAGAGATTTGGTGAGGTGACAATTGTATTCTACTCTGCCGTCACCACGTCGTTAGGTAATTAATTATCGTATATTATAGGCTTATTACGGTGTGATGGTCGCCAAGTCGCTCTACCGCGGGTATTGTACAAGGCAACTGTTACAGTAACAAGGATTGACAACACCGTTTGTTGTACCACTTAGTAGTATACTGCGATTTATTACATAGAATCAAACACAGAGAAATGTACCTAACTGCCGCACTCAGAGACGTCAATTAACGATAATGAGTACTTAATGTCAAAAAATTACAATTCAAAACTATTTGCTATTTTTACTGGGTCTATGGTTTAAATTTAAATGATTTTTTTTGACATTAAGTACTCATTAAAGTTAATTGACGTCTCTGAGTGCGACAGTTAGTGTTAATACACCTCTGCCTAAATAGGGTTTATGTATGCAATACATATATAAGTATTGTACACAGCTGCTGCATAGTATAGCTGTCATGTGAATTACCCATTTTATAGTCTGTAAAATTTAGATCATTCATATGACAGATGTTATAGGTATTGATACACTATTTGTCCCTCCGCTTCGCACTTACAGCTGTTTAATATTTATTCCTTGCTGTCATAGAAATCATCTTGGCGATGATGACGATGAAGGTCGTTTTGGTCGAATGGTCAGATTGCTGGCTATCGGCCTAGAGGTCCCAGCTGGTTCGAATCATGGTAGAGGGAAATCTTTGTGATAAACACAGACATTTGCTCTCGAGTCATGGATTTTTATATGTTTATGTAGTACATTAGAAATATTTATATATACTTACAAACATAAATCACGCCTATATCCCCGAAGGGGTAGGTAGAGGTGGACTAGCTTATACTTTGGGCTATATGATAGGTGTGAGTAAAGAAATATTTATTTAATTTATTGCATATTTTCAAACTGTAATTTTTTCTTATGCGACTGGCTTTTGTTGTTATTTTTAACATGGTCCTAACAATATTTTCTCGGCAATATCGTATGAGGTTCGATTTGCTTGTGTTGGCCATGCAGGCTCTATGTAATGTTCGTCTTAAGGCGTGGTCCCACTGTGTCGTGACAACAGATAATCGTGTAGTTTTAAGTGTCGTGGCTTATATGTTTAGATGGAGGTGTTCACATATAAAACAACATGATGTACTGTCGTCTACGACCTTTTTTGTGACGACATATTGTCATGACAGTGGGAACGGCTAGCACGACAGTCGTAAAACGATAAAAATTCGTTTACACGTGTAGGGGCGACCGTGTAGAATGGATAAAATGTCGTCGCGACGACAAACAATCGTTATAATGGGAACAGCTACAGACGACAGTCGTCCGACGATAAATTATCCGTCACAACATAGTGGGAACGCGCCCTAAGTTTAACTTGAATTCTTAATATATCTTATTTTATTTAAAAAGGCATGATAAGGTTAATAAAATATTGATTACTGTCTATATTTAAAAAAAATGTGATAGGTAAATTAGGTACGTTTCCATTTTTAGAAAAGATTACACCTAAGTATTTCTGACCTAAGTTATGAACATTTAAAAAAAACAAGTTATGATAATATGAAACCTTTAGAGCTTTGGTCATCTAGAACACTATATTTTTTTTCCGAATGTATTGCTTACTTGCCAAATTAAGAGATATTTAAAAATAAAAATAGGTCAAAAAATGGAATTATACACTTTTATCAGTAAAATAAATACCTTTTTCATCCATCATTTTTTTTAAAACACCTCATTGATTTGATTTGACAGTTGTAATATCAATTTTTTTTAGAATAAGTAAGTTTTGAAAGTTAAAATTAAAATACATACTTAGAATTGAAATTAAAGAAAATAAAAAAATACGTGTCGAGTCTTTTAATGTCTATTTACCATACATGTTATTAAAATAATATACCTTTCATGTAATGTTGTCAATTCTTTTTCATTGATAATATTATTACGGCGGCGGATATTCACAGGTCCAAATATTGATGAAGACGAGCCTTTTGGCTTTTACCTGGGATATAAATCATAGTCTATCTATCGTAAGACGTTACACAAGAAAGGTAGCATCTCATTCAGTGATAGGAACTGACATAAGGACACGAAAGATCTTAGCATTTCATGGATCCACCGTGCGGGTGTTATATTATGTGGTGGGAAGACAGGAGCAGCGCTGGGGACTTGTGAACCAAGTGTAGTTTGTGACTGTTTCGACTTCTCTCACTGCTCGGTCATATTTGGTAAGATTCTGTGAGAGCCGCCTTAGACACATTATGACTATGATAGTCCAGTGTAAAACTTACGAAAGGTCTAGACAAGACAAGGTCTTTTGGGTATGTATATTGTGGGAATTTAGCTGGTATAACCCCATGCTCCCACCTCAACCAGCATACAAACCAACAATGTAGCCATGTATGTTAGTTGTTATGTTAAATCAAAGTACTTATTGGTTAGTACAGCGTGGTCTTTGGGGATGTCCGTTTCCCATGGCACAGTTCGCTTAGCAGTAAACGCTTGAGTATCCGTGAATAAATTAATATATCCGGTCTAAATCCAGAAATCACTTCGTCATTTGGTATTGATAGTGAATTTTTGGTGTTGCTGTATGATTATTAAAATTATTCAAAAAGCAGTATGGTGTTGGAAGAGTTGAACACTGTCATCTTTTTAATTTTCTGCTCCCTTATTATGTTATTATGGTTTGCAATTGTTCCCAAGATAAGTCCTCGATTCTGCTTATATCAACCTAACAATCGTGTCTCGGTAATGAATCATTAGTAATGTTTTAGACGCGTTACGTATACATAAGTCATGCCAATTTATTCCCGAAGGGGTAAGCAGAGGTCAATTAACACCCACGTTTCGCCAATTATATTAGGTCCTATGGAATAGGGGGCGAGATTTTAGCCATCTTTCTGGCACATATGCCGCAGTATTGCTAGGTAGTATAACAGGAACGCTGCTGATCATCACTTTTCACTGTCTTTATTACCCTTAGTCGCATTGGACGACACAAGCAAGAGGGAATTGACTCATTGCTATGTTTCATCATCATTATAACCAACCTTTAATGTCCCCACTGTGGGCATTGAGTTATGGTTGGAAGAATATTTTTTGGCAGATTATAAAATGACGAATTATATGGCGGAAGTGAATTGAGAAATGGCCCTCCCTTTCCCATTTCTCACTAGGCGGATCATTCATAATCAGATTGAAAGTCTATTAAAAAGGGGCCATACCTTACCACCAAGTTTAAACGCGAATCAATTCCCATTGTTAAAGTGAGACAACGCTATAAGCCGAATAAAGCGGCGTCCCGTTTCGTCACCCGCGTTTGGATCGCATTAATACTTTATGGTACGGCCACAGGTCAAGAGTACCCGAAACCGACGGGCATGCATAAAGAGATTAATGAGATTAGATGAAGCGAAAGAAGTAAAAAGTGGAAAGAAGTGATCTCTGCCTACCCATGTGGGAGAAAAGCGTGACATAATATGTAGGTATGTATGGAACAATATTAGGAGAAAGGGCCATAAACTAACACTCTGCCCCGGTGTGGATTAGTCATTGCTAACGACTGCAAAAAAGGCTTAATGTACCGCGAAGCACGGAAGAGCTGGAGAGAATATATTTTTGATCACCCATCCATTCACCGGCCTTAGCAAACATTGCTTAGTTTACGCAATCTCAGGTCGAATGCGCTTATATGTGCGCAAAAGTACGAATGTTATGCAAAAGGTGCGAATGTTAGTTAATAATCGTAAACCCATAAAAATCGTTACGTAATATAATCGAAATAATCGAAGTTAATCGAAGTTTATAAAGTATAAATTTTCTTGCTTGCCAATACTACTTAGTAACAGTACATACAGCGCTGTAATTATCAATGATTAGTTCGATGAGGTATTAGGCTAGGTTCACACGGCGTTGTACGGAACGTTTTTTTGCAAGATGTATCTTACTGAATAAGTAGTGGCTTATACATCGAATAGAGAACCGATCACACGTCGTCCGTCCTGCAAAAAACTTACACATGTGAAAGGTTCTATACTTAAATTACTCAATGTATGAGTCACTACTTCATTTGGTAAGATTCATACTGCAAAAAAAAGTGCTATACAATGCTGTGTGAACCTAGCCTTAAGGATAAGATTCAGGAGGCGAGTGGAGCCCAAACCGCAGTTCTTACAGAATGCTGAAAAATCTTTATGATATGATATAAATAAGACAACAGAATTGGATATCGTGTTATTGCTTATTTTACGAAACAATTGATCGGCCATGCATTCAACAAATCTACTATTTTTATTATTATAACATAATATCTATTGTGAAACTATCGACGATGGATATCGTTATACCAACAATTGCAACTTATTTAGTAAAACAATATTCGAAGATGCAATCATAAAAAAATATTGGCTTTATACTTCATTCGTTTACATTTAAATCTTTAGAGAATCTCTGTTTTCCTTGATCACGCCATAACTACAGAACGGCTTTACCTATATCGTACATCTTTTTATTTTTATTTTCTAATACTTCTTAGAAGGTTCTTACGGAAAGAAAAATTAAGAAAACTAAGCATATTTTTTTCATTCGCAATTGATATCTCTAATGATTAATTGTATATTGCCTATTTTTGTGTTGGAAAACTATCAACATTATTTCTTTACGCACCGGAAAAGAAAAAAATAGTTACAATAACAATAGTTTCAATAGTTATTTGTTGTGCGTGAGTGCAAAGTTGTTTTTTAACCGCGTGCAATTTTGATGACCGAGCTAGCGAAGGATTCTAAAAAATTAGAATCCTGAGCGATAGCGAGGGAATCAAAAGAGCACAAGGTGAAAAATCTTTGCACTCGAGTGCAACACGTAACTTTTCATCCCCCCCAACGAGGAAATTGAAAAATACAAAAAAAAATACAATCACAACAGTTTCTGTTTTCACCCAGAAACTTCCACAACACCCTCCCATCAACCCAAACACACTCTCAACACCCACCCAGAAACACCCAGAACATCCACAGCACACATCCATCCACGCAGACACACCCACAGCATACACCCAGACACAACCACAACACCCACCCATCCACCCAGAAAAACCCACAACATTCACACCCGCAATACACACCCATCCACTCAGACACACCCAAAAAACACCCAATCACCCAGAAACACCCACAAAACACCCAATCACCCAGAAACAGCCACAAAATACCTATTCACCCAGACACACCCACAACATCCATTCACACACCCATAACATCCGCCCAGTCACACCCACAATACTCACCCATCCATTCAGACACACCCACAAAACACCCATTCACCTAGACACACCCACAAAACACCCATTCACCCAGACACACCTCCAACACCCACCCATCCACCCAGCCACATCCGCAACATTCATCCAGACACACCTGTAACTGTAAGTACCTAATAAAAATTACCGTCCCTAATGGAGTTCCGAGACGGTCAATCAGCTTGAGTCAAGAACGTTGATTTTCTGTATGTTCCGTCCGTTCTAGCGTAAACAAATCAAACAGACCTAAAAACTTTTAAATGCTTGACTCAAGCATCAAGCAAGCGTTGTAGACGATCAAAATGTTTAAAGCAAGATTGACGCCAAGCTGATTGACCGTCACGTAACTCCTAGGTTTTAACAAATTTATGACGTGAAAAGAAAATGGCGAGCGCAAAGCAAATTACAAAAAAGTACACCAAGAAGATTCCGAGTCTGTGTTTTTAACAAATTAATTGTTATTTGTTGTACGTGAGTGCAAAGTTGATTTTTAACCGCGTGCTCAATTTTGATGACCGAGCTAGCGAAGGATTCTAAAATTGAATCACGAGCGTAGCGAGTGATTCAAAAATTAGAATCCTGAGCGATAGCGAGGGAATCAAAAGAGCACAAGATGAAAAATCTTTGCACTCGAGTGCAACACGTAACTTTTCATCCCCCCCAACGAGTAAATTGCAAAATACAAAAAAAAAATACAATCACAACAGTTTCTGTTTTCACCCAGAAACTTCCACAACACCCTCCCATTAACCCAAACACACTCTCAACACCCACCCAGAAACACCCACAACATTCACACCCGCAATACACACTCAGACACACCCAAAAAACACCCATTCACTCAGAAACACCCACAAAACACCCATTCACCCAGAAAAAACCCACAAAACACCCATTCACCCAGAAACACCCACAAAACACCCATTTACCCAGAAACACCCAAAAAACACCCATTCACCCAGAAACACACACAAAACACTAATTCACCCAGAAATACCCACAAAACACCCATTCACACAGAAACAACCACAAAACACCCATTCACCCAGAAACACCCAAAAAACACCCATTCACCCAGAAACACACACAAAACACTCATTCACCCAGAAATACCCACAAAACACCCATTCACCCAGAAACACCCAAAAAAACACCCAATCACCCAGAAACACCCACAATACTCACCCATCCATTTATACACACCCACAAAAACCCATTCACCCAGACACACCCACAAAACACCCATTCATCTAGACACAGCCTCAAAACACCCATTCACCCAGACACACCTCCAACACCTACCCATCCAACCAGCCACACTCGCAACATTCATCCAGACGCATTTGTAAGTACCTAATAAAAATTACTGTCCCTAATGGAGTTCCGAGACGGTCTTTTTCAATCTTCTGTAAATTTTCTGTATGTTTTTGTTCCGTTGCTAGCGTAAACAAATCAAACAGACCTAAAAAGCTTTTATATGCTTGACTCAAGCATCCAGCAAGCGTTGTAGACGATCAAAATGTTTAAAGCAAGTTTGACGCCAAGCTGATTGACCGTCACGGAACTCCTAGGTTTTAACAAATTTATGACGTGAAAAGAAAATGGCGCGCGCAAAGCAAATTACAAATTACAAAGTACACCAAGAAGGTTCCGAGTCTGAGTTTTTAACAAATTAGAATAGGTTGCATGACAATTTCGGCACCATGGAGGTAAAAATAAATATGTATAATGATGTTTTGAATTCACAAACTCATTGCACACGATGTTCTAAATTCAAATTTACTTTAACCTCTAGAGGATAAAAACGGCTTTTGCACTCAGATATCGAAGAGCAAAAACGCTTTTTCCGAGATGGTGGGATGAAAAATAGTTTGTATGATAATTTCGGCACCATGGAGGTAGAAATAAATAGGTATAATGATGTTTTGAATTCACAAACTCATTGCACACGATGTTCTAAATTCAAATTTACTTTATCCTCTAGAGGATAAAAACGGCTTTTGCACTCAGATTCTTACGTAGTATTGTATTCTCTTTGACTCATATATCGAAGAGCAAAAACGCTTTTTCCGAGATGGTGAGATGAAAAAATAATTATCAATCATATTTCAATTAAGTTTTTGAAATATATATTTTTTAATTATTTGTTCCAGTTCGAATCGAATATTCAAAGCAAAGACAAGACGACGTCTGTTGGGTCAGCTAGTTGTGAATAAAAACAATTACAAAGCTATTTCAGAAAATCATTATACATTCAGTTTTTATGCAAATTATATGAATTAGGCAAGGAGTAGACTGTTTAGTGAGACACGGATATTCCCCAAAAAATATTAATGGCCAATGAGCAGGATTTCACTTAGAACAAAGCAAATAAAAAAAACGATGCCGTACGTGTCTTCTTTTTTGAATAAGCTTTTAAAACGTTAGAAGCCTCGTTTCGTGGCAGAAACAATAGCTAGATATAATTGAAGAATCGTATAAGTATAGTGTTTTACATTTATAACTTCCGATGAGGGCAATAAATAATCATTAAGGAACATTTTTTAAATCATTGTGGCAGAGCGATCTGTGGATGTTGATTAACTTTGAATAAATTAAAATTAAACTACATAAAGGAAGGATTCTTCCAAGTCGATTTTTGCAATAGTACTTACATATCGACACAGTTTCTGATTTACCTATCAAGCATTTTGAAATTATTGTATCGATGACATTTATTGGCATTGACTAATCAAATTTTTTATTTATTGTTGATCGCTCTGATAACTTAATCCATATTTGAATTAATTTTATTGCTCTAATAAATATGACGTTGATGGGTATTATTATAAAGTTGGTCTACACCAAATATAAACGCTATATAGAGCGATATATTTGAAATCTTATATCCTGGATTCCTCAAAAATATTAATTGGTGAAGGTGAGACGAGCTTTTAAGATACAGTATAATGGTTTATTACACATTGAATGCCGCTAACTCAACACTAATAGGACACCTAAGAAATGTTAGGGCGATGCTGAAATCGAAGAGAAATACTATTGCACGTGAACAAAGAGCCCAATTAAGTAGGTTCTGCAACAAGTGCATAAGTCTAATAATAATAATAACATAATCATCGGACCATCGCTGGTTTATTACCAGGAACTATTTTAACTACTTTATTGGGGTTCTTAATCAGAAGCAATGCATTATTTCGTTACGTTTCGCTCCTCAATTTAAATCGTGAAAACTTAACAAAACAGTGATTTGTATGCAATTTGGTTTAAAATTTACAAGTTTGATTGTCAGATTTTATAATCTTACGGGACTAGTGTACACGGGTAACTGCCGTAAGAATCACTGAAGCGTTGCAAGCTAAATATTAATTAGGAAGATATATATTGTTGTAGCAGCACAAAGAATTACTTCCTCATTCTTCTATTACAATGATTTATCGCGGCCTCTTAGGCACAGTAGAAATAAATTACGAAAAAAATACTGGCTCCAAGTTTTTAGAAATTGTGTCTATATTACATACATACATACATACATAAATCACGCCTATATCCCAGAAGGGGTAGGCAGAGGTGAACTAGCACCCACGTTTCGCCAATTATGTTAAGTCCCATGTAATAGGTGGCGAGCCTATTGCCATTTATCGGGCACAAAAGTCTCAGTGCATTGCTGGGTGGTAGAAGAGGAACGCCGCTGCCCATTCCTCATCACTGATTTATCCTTAGTCGCCTTGTACGACACCCACGGGAGAGATTTGGGGTGGTGACAATTGTATTCTACTCTGCCGTCACCACACGGCATTGTGTGTCTATATTACTATCCATAATTCCTCAACTATATTAGAATTTCCATATATCGGGCACCTAAATCGCAGTATATTGCTAGGTGATACAATAGGAATGCTGCTCCTCATCATCACTGTTTTTTACCCTTAGTCACCTAGTGCAACACCCGCAGGAGTGATTTGGGTTGGTGACAATGGTATTCTTCTCTGCCGTCTGCCGTTTCGAGGTCGAAATAATGTGCTAGTGATGAATGAATGTATAGAAAAGTGATGGAATGTCGAGATACCGATGGACGGAGAGAGTGATTGGGATGACAACATTATAATCCATACTGCTCAAGCTTTTGCATTAGGTTTTTCCGTCGGCAGGTTGTCGGACACCAATCCTCTTTAGATATGCTGTTATTGGTTATATGCACTCTTGTTATATATAACTTCAGTCTAAACTTATTAGTTTTGAGTGGTAGAGACTTTGACTAACATTGCTCTTACCGACTAATCAAATAAAAAGAAATACCGAAATCGTCGGAGAAGGGTGTTTTGTGGTTCAGATTTCTACCGATAATGTGCTTCAATCACAAAATTCAGATTAGGTCGCCGAAATGCTTAATGTAATCAGATTAAAATAACGATGCATTGTTTTGGTGTTACTGCAGTTTACAAGCAATGAATCCGCAGCCACTTTTTTCAGACAATACGTTTTTGTAACACCCAGCCTACAAGATTTAATTAAAATTACAAACGCCATTAAAAGACAACGTGTTCGCCATTAGTCTACAAAAGATGTAACTGGCGTATTTTAATGTCTGTTCTGATACATATCTATTGTTATGAGGACCAGATTGGAACGATAAATTTCGATTTGGCCTTCTTTTCATTCTAATGGCCACAGTTGACTAGAATATTGCCGTGTTCGCCCTGAATTGTATCAGATAGCATTTCATTATTTGGAGCCACCAGTGTCTAAATGGCTCATTAGTGCTTAGGTATACATTTTTGGATTAAGCAAACCGCACCTTCAAATTAGGTTATATATCGTTGTATTTCAAAATGATGCATCCCAAAAATAAACTTATATTTAATGCGCATTTATTTATGACAGTAAATTTCAAGTAATTTTGAGTTGTATCTGTTCTGTATTAAATATACGATGTTTGGCGGCAGAGAAAGTTCTAGAATATTTCCCCCTTCGTCACCCTTATGCTTACTATTGCTTACAGTATGCATGTTTCTACAGGGGCTGCTAAGGATTTGGTAGCAACGTTAATGACGAAACACTTTATAGCTTTAGAACCCATCATCTTTTCTAATTTTAAGTAAAACTAAAAAAGTGGGCACTTTTATACTATACTGAAAACATAAATTAAATTAGTAGTAATCAAAAACAATTTATGGGACTTAATTAATTTATGATTAATTAAATGCCTTGCCGTGTGGTGACGCCAGAGCAGAATACAATTGTAACCACCCCTATCCCTACCGTGGGTGTCGGACAAGGCGATTAAGGGTAAAGATAGCGATGACTAATGGGCAGCAGCATTCCTCTCATGCCACCTAGCAATATACTGCGAATTTGTGCCGGATATATGGCAATAGGCTCGCCACCTATTACATGGTACCTAATTTGATTGGCCAAAAGTGTGTGTTAACTCACCTCTGCCTACCCCTTCGGAGATATCTAAGCGTGACTTAAATGCGTGTGTATGTATCTTAAATCCCATAAATTACACAACCGACAAGACACTAACCGACATTTAGACAAACACACGAGTCATTGTTAATATACGTCCAAAATTCAATATTTGTATTTCATAGTATGTGAACTCTAAATTGAAACGGCACATTATGAGCTTATAAAGTTTACGCGGTGTCAGCACTCGAATCTAAAGTGCATGCATGCTCTGTTAAGATTTTCACACAAGTTCTCGTTAGGGATCCCATAGCAGTAAAGACCACCTGAGCCACCAATGTTACTGCAACGTAATTGAGTGAAACTATGTATTGCTTGTAACATTTACAACAATTTTGGTTTGAAATTACTAAATGTTCTCATATCAACGTGTTCGTGTTTTACGAGCTTTGAATTCATCCGCAAGTCGGTTAATAGCTGATGGTGGGTAGAAGGGACGTGTGTACGCCTCACGTTTGAGTGATGGCTCAACAAAAAATATCGGCGTAGAGCAACCCTGCTACCTATAAATGGAATATTCAGATCTCGAGCTAACAGTAGCAGTTTTGATACGTGTGGAGTCGGATTTACAAATTCTTAAACCAAGGTAAATCAATTGTAACGTTTTCGTTTCAAAACCAGAGTAAAAAAAGTAGTTTTGAAATTGTGCGGAATCAAATAATAACTAGTAAAAATTTTAAATTATCAAATAAAAAATTCCATAAATTGTGTAAATAAGTGAATTATATGAATAAAAAATAAATAGTATTGTTAGTACGTATTATACTCAATAAAAAAATAAAAAATAAAATTGATAGATAAACTGTTAAGAATATTCAAACATGATAAAAAAGTCATTACATACAAATTGAATTTTGCGGAGAAAAATTAATAATGGAAAATAATTTTTGTCTTTATTTTTTTATGTCAGTAAGTAATACAAGTAATGTTAAGGTTAATTAAATAAATTTATATTAATTTTTGAATTATAGTTGTAATAATACATCATAAATGTCATGGGCAAATTATACTGACTTTTATATTAAAACTATGAGTTTTATTAAATACCTATAATTAAACAATGTAAATTTAATGTAATTTTGTTTGCTATTTATTAAATACATATTTGCTATCTACGTAAATTTTACTTAAAATATCTATAAAGTAAATAGAAATAAGTAAAATATAATTTGAAACTACATAAAAATTAATCCTTTATTTAAATAGAACTTAAAAATTAAATTGTCTTGTCTCATATGTAACAGAAGATAAGAGGCCAATTGTTTTTAAGTTATGGTTATACCTAAATCATTAACCAAAACATATTGCTTAAATTAATATGAAATTTCTTAGATAAGTGAAATTATTTCTGACAAAACCTACATTATAAATATATGTCATATAATGCAAATGTATAGTTTAACGATAAAATTTTCTGGTATCCTTTATATTTCAAAAAACGCATAAATTAATTCAGATGGTGTTATCCTGATAGAGATGTAGTAAATTTACCAAATGTAGTAGTTATGTTCGATCGATTTCTTGTTAAGGAATATGCATGCCAATTCTATTTGTAGTTTTTAACAATAACTCGCAAGGATTAGTTGTTACAACAAACAGTATAATTATCTATTCGTTAAAAGTCAATTAAATTGTTATTGACAGATTTTGTGAAAACCATAACTTTCTGATTTGTTTACGATTAAAACGCTCGAGTTCTCTAAAACGTAAAACAAGTGATTAAAAAATACCGTCAGTTTTTGACAGTTCTTCCACACGATATAATGTCAAAAAACGATGGTTAAATAATAATCGCTTGTTTACGTTTTGGTGATTTCGAGCCTAATTTTGTATAACTTTTTGTTATCTTGACTGTGTCAAATGTGCTGATGGAAGTATTATTTAACGTATAATTTATATTATTTCAGATGATCCGCCAATTTCTTTGTATGTTGGCGTGCTCCATCAGTTGGAGTTACGCAGTACCACAGGACCCTGTGGCAACGGACCCTGCCATTGTTCCTACTGTAGTGCCTACTCCATTTCCATACTCTCACCACCCGTTCGCGCCGGGACTAAACACCATCAATCCTTATTACAACAACTACAAATATAACCCAGCAGGACCAACTATACCTATTTTGACTTACTCGAATGAACACAAGTCTGATGGATCATACTCATATAGGTACGTATGATACGTAGAATTCGGTATAAAACTTACTTATTACATTAAAACGATTTGAAGCTTTTATTGTGATCACGAATAAATCTGCTGTACACAATCCTTGTTGAGTTAGCTAGCTGTTAATTTTATCACCATTTCTTAGTGTTTATCTTAATAAAGGTGGTTATAATAACTTAACAAGTGCGTATTTACAAATAATTAATAATGGAATAGCATTCTAACCAACAAAGTGAGGCGTTATAGTACCATCGTGTTTCCAATAGAAGATTTATTATTTTGTTACGATAAAATTTTAGCCACTCGTACTTACCTAATTTTAACAACGCAGAAAAAACGTTTATCCTGGTAATTTTTAAATTCTGGCCACTGTCTTCCTTTATAATGATTACGGCTATGTAAAAGATTTTAACTACCTCTTAATTTTTATGGGGTTTAACGATTGCAAGAATGGTACAGCCGTTTTTCACATCGCAGGTTACTTACTGGCCTTGCATACTCAATTTACTCAGCTATTTGACAATCGTTTTATAATTACCACCAAAACTGACTAAAATATTTACGTTATTGCTTCTCCTTAAATTTAAATATTTCATAAAACATTCATTATTAAAATGTGAACTATTTCAATGCATCACCAAAAATTCTTCAATCGTTTGCTTGTTCTTGGTTGGCGCAGTTACGCTTTTTATTCTTTCACATACATGTCGGTCAGCTGAACTCAGCTGTAAAAAAGTCATTCACTCCCTTGTCATTCGTATCATCTTTCACGCAATCCATTTTTGTAAAGTCTTTCTCGTCCTCTCCACCCACTAACACATAAAATACATGACATATATTTATATTTAAAAATTAATTACATAAGCATACATACATACATGCATAAATCACGCCTATATCTCTGAAGGGGTAGGCAGAGGTGAATTTGCACCCACGTTTCGCCAATTATGTTAGGTCCCATGTAATAGGTGGCGAGACTATTGTCATTTATCGGGCACAAAAGTCGCAGCACATTGCTATTGCTATGTGGTATAAGAGGAACGCTACTGTCCATTCCTCATAATTGATTTAAGCTTAGTCGCCTTGTACAACACCCACTGGAGAGATTTGGGGTGGTGACAATTGTATTCTACTCTGCCGTCACCACACGGCATTACATAAGCATATCACAATTATTTTCAGTTTTTCAACTGCTGATGGCAAGCAAGCACAAGAAATAGGGTTTTTGAAGGACGCCTATGTTGATAACAACGGAGAACCCCAAGGAACTCAGGTAAGGGAGCATATTGACCTAACCGTTTCTGAGTAGGTAAGAAATATACCTACTTTAATTTATTAAGTAAGTCTCACCAACATCATATTACAAATGGTTAGTTATATATACATCATCATCATCACCAGTTCTTTAATGTCCATATTGCTGGGGCACAGGCCTTCCTTTTGGATGGAAGAATTTATAAAGAATGGGCCATAACCCACCACGCTGACCCATAACGTGGTATTAACGACTGTAGATATAGTCGGGACCAATGGCTTGATGTGCCTTCCGAAACCCGGAGGAACTAGAGATAATGTATTTTTCGCCCTGTTCGGAGGGGTTTCCGTGAGAGAACCCACTTAAGTTTAATAGAGCAAGATATCTGGTGAAGGCACGTTGGATACTTTCAACTATTGCGAGTATACATATTAAGTTATGAGTATGCCTGAGTATACCTGTACACCTTGTACAGGCATACTCATGGTGTCTTCATGCAAGTGCCCTTTAGTATTTCCCAAATATCTGGATCACCGAAGTTCCTGATTAATTTACTCTTTTAGAGTTAGGCAGCCTACCCTTTGAAAGTAACAAATCATACATACATGCATAAATCACGTCTTAGTATATCCCCGAAGGGGTAGGCAGAGGTGAACTAGCACCCACGTTTCGCCAATTATGTTAGGTTCCATGTAATAAGTGGCGAGCCTATTGCCATTTATCGGGCACAAAAATTGCAGTACATTGCTGGGTGGTATAAGAGGAACGCTGCTGCCCTTTCCTCATTTACTGACTGATTTATCCTTAGTCGCCTTGTTGTGTGGGTGTCCCACGGGAGAGATTTGGGGTGGTGGCAATTTTATTCTACTCTGCCGTCACCACACGGCAATAACAAATCAACATCTTATTAATGTAATGAATATATCAAAAATTGGAAGGAACTCGATAAATTACAGTTACGGTCATCTAACTAAAGACTAAGCCCTATCGATTAGCTGACGCGATCGCAGGCTTAGCGTTCTGCGATTGAGCTCACCTTGAAACGAATACGTTCGAATGTTTTTTTTTTCCAGGTGGTAGAGGGCAGCTATTCGTACGTTTCTCCCGAGGGCACCCCTGTGCAAGTATCCTATGTCGCAGATGAGAATGGTAAGCATATTGTTTTGGTATGCGGCATGTAACCACCGCGTTCATAAAAGGCACAGCAATTAATATAAATAATTCTCACAGCATCATAAACGCTGGCCGGTGACAGAAACTTGTATTGGAGAGTAATTGATCGAGTGTCAAAACGTACAAGGTATACAAATTAAGATTAAATTTTGAAACGAGTTTCGTTGACATCGTCCAGCATTTCTGTAACTAGCATGGATATGCAATGCCGTTTAATGCAAAATACTAATAAACATAGTAGTAAAGGAAGATGGGTAATTTTTGCATAATAAAATTCCGTCTCAGTAAGGAATCATGTCAAAAAATCAATAAGAATTAAAGTTCAGAATGTATTAAACGTTCATTTTAATTGTGCTGCTGAAAAATTAAAATGAAAAATAAGTTAGAAGTTTTGTTCTAATATTTTGAAAAATTATTCCATATATTATGCGAAACCTAGAACTTCGTAATGTAATACGAGCGGCTCAAATATTCTTCTGAACTGAGTAGGACAAAGTGATATTCTTTGGCTTTGTTGTTGCTATTCTACTATTTGTTTTATATTTGTCTATAGATTTATTCTGTGCATATTATATATTTCAGGGTTCCGTCCATCTGGTGTGCACATACCAGCTGATAGCAAAGCATTACCTCCTCTACCATTCCTAGACGGAAGAAACTCAACTGTTTTCGATCCTGTGTACAATAGGTACAACCCATACTACAACCGCCTGGGAGCTTACAACCATCATTATAATGGCAGGTACCAACATGACGGCCGGTATCCATACGACCCGACAAGGTACCAATACGATCCAAAATACCGATACGATGCAAGATACCGATATGATCCCCGATATCGGTACGACGGAAGACACCATTATGACCCCAGGTACCCATACGATGCAAGACGGCATTATGATGCTAGATACAATCCTTACTACCACGGGTTCAATCCACTCCATCCGACGCCTCTTCCCAATCTTGTCAAAGAAGAACCTAAACAGGAATAAGTGATCTGTAAACGGAGATAAATGCAAGCAACAGTGATTGTTAACAATTTATGCAATACCAATAAATTTGTGATGAAGTTTCTGAACAGTTTTAATTTAAAATTATGTGATGAGTTTACTATTCGATATAAATTGAATTCATGAGTACGGCAGACATTTATGTTGAATACTATTGAAAGATTTGATGTAAAGTTAGGTGTTATTTTAGATGCTATTTTAAATAAATATTTCTTACACTCACACCTATCATCTAACCCTAAGTGAGAACAATAAGCACTTATTTTATGGATACTAGATGTCAGACAATTTTAATGGTCGCGTGAGGAAACTTTATTCTCAAGTAATTGTAGTCTAAAAGTTTATGTATCGTATTTTCATGATTTAAATTAACTTTATATAATTTTCATTCGTAATCAAAACATATAACACATACTTACTCTGTTTATTTAAGGTAAATGATATTTGTCAGCTTTATCACTAGACCTTTAAAGTTCCCAGCCCACGACTGGGGCACAGGCCTTCCATATGAATGGAATAATATAGGTAGAAATGGGTCATATCCCACCAGGCTGGCATTAACGACAACAGATGAAGCCGGGACTCTCCGAAGCTCTCTCGTTCAAAACGCCCCGTGCACGTCCCGTCCGTGACTCCCGTGACATATGTCCTTCATGGTACATTTTGTATGAAATTGTATGAACGGTTTCTGAAGTCCCCGTCCCGTCCGGGACGGGACCGACCGGGGTATTTTCCTGTTACGTATGCAGAGACCTTAAATTATCCCGTAGCCACGGTTACGATTTGGTTGCTATGGTTACGTCAAATGTTTGACAGGAAAGTAGTTTCTATGGGGAAATTTAATTATTGTTTTTACTATTTTCCTCGCATTTTTTTCATATTTTCTCACCTTTCCCGGCTTGCTTGGCCCAAGACAATAATTTCAAAACCAAAATCAGCTAAATCGGCCGAGCCCTTCTCTAGTTTTAGCGAGACAAACGCACAGTATTCCATTTTTATATAGGTATATAGAAGATTATAACCCCTTCAATGATTTAGCGGCATGGTTTGTGTGTGTGTGTGGTCTTATTATAATAAATATGAGAGTAGTATAGGACTATAAAAATATATAAGATAAAATAAATAAAAATAAAATAACGTGGAATTTTTCCGCCCGCTACGCGTACGAAAAATCCCAATTCCTGGTCAGAGGGTGACATAAAACTATGATCTTACCTCTGGCGATAAAAAAAGACAGCTTCGGATCGAATTTTTAGTCAAACACCTGCGATCTGAGACATTTTATATAATCTACTATTTTTTTTACTGCCGAGTGGTGACGGCAGAGTAGAATACAATTTTCACCCGAACCACGGTAAATCCTAAGACATTCCAGTAAAACCTAAGATTTCCCAACTCCTAATGGTAAATGTCCGAATAGTTCTGTGAATATCTTTAATTTCGAACTTTTACCACCATTCATTTGGAAAATCTTAGAATTTACCTCTAGGCACGGTATATGTTGAGAAAAAAAAGGTTTGATTCTTTAATAACACACATCACTGGCACTCGTCGGCCGCTCCCGCGGCACGCTCGCTTCGCTTGCTCGGCTCGTGCTGTTCGTTGGTTCATATACAAACCAAACCTAACCAACTTACCATTAACTATTAATAACTATTATTAACATTTAACATATTTACATAATATAATATTCGAAGAGTTTGCGTTCGTACCCAATTGATAAAATTCGTTGTCCTTTACATCTATCACAATTACAATAACGTTTTTCAGGTCTGTTTTAGCTGAAACTATTACACGTTATGACTTATTATTCTCAATATATATATACCGTGCCCAGAGCCGTGTGGTGACGGCAGAGTAGAATACAATTGTCACCACCCCAAATCTCTCCCGTGGGTGTCGTACAAGGCGACTAAGGATAAATCAGCGATGAGGAATGGGCAGCAGTGTTCCTCTTATACCACCTAGCAATAGCAATGTAGGACCTAACATAATTGGCGAAACGTGGGTGCTAGTTCACCTCTGCCTACCCCTTTGGGGATATAGGCGTGATTTATGTTTGTTTCTTGTTGTTACTATTTTTTACTCCCATTTCGAAGTAACCAAGTTTTAAAACTACAATCAGTATCATGATATCTCATTTAAGTAAGTAGCAGGTGCATTATAATGAAAATACAATGCCAAATACTAGTTAAAGTTTAACCGAGAAATGTATTAAAACGAGAATCTTTATAAAATTTGAATTTGGAAGCTACAAGCGTCGTATGATTGCCTAAAACTTTTGTCGTCAAGTTATACAACTGATATTATGTACTAACAAAAACAAATAAAAATTGGAAAAATTCGAAATGGTAGTAGAAAATAGTAGTTAACTTTGGTTACACTTTTTATAAGTAGGTAGAAATAGTTTTTGTAACTATGTATTTATTTACACGAACCACATTGCAGTGTAGTGGCATAAACAACTAACTTCACATCCCTTTTGGGATTTTTTGCAGAAATTACTTCGCGGGTATATTCCATTTTGTAATGTTTCTGCAATGTAATGTTGTAATGATTTACTGTAACCATAGAGCAAGCTCTATAATCATTTTTCCCGTAACTGCAGTAAGCCGTTGTTTACCTAAGTTTTTAATGCGACAGTCGAGCTAAGAGCTTTACGAGAGACCATATTAACCATTCGAACTACTACCACCCATCGATTAGTCGATTTAATTATTCGACGGAACCATTGTTGCGTAAACTTATGATGTGCATTGCATAAACCACGTCCCACGATCACAGGCCGCCGTTTATCACTGGGCGGTGAGATAATAGCTGTTCTTACGCTCCTCGATGACATATTGCTTGGTAACACCGCCACTGATAATCCTTTCATTGCGCTAATAAATACGGACCTGGAACTGAGGGCTGGACCTTGATGGCGTCAAAAATCGTAAACTAATGGCCGAGACCGACGTTTAGGGCTCGTACACAGCTAGGATCGCGACGCAGGTGCTATTTCCAAAAAAAAAATGATAAATATTTTAATGATTGTTGTTTAATTTTTTTATTTGAACATTAAATTAATTTTTAGAAAAATTAACACAACGAAAATTGTTGTTAGAAAAATTATAGTTTTGATGCGGGAATCGAACCCGCGTTCTCTGCATTCCGGGCAGATGCCTAACCACCCGGCCAACCAAGTCGCTTAATGACTGTTACTTATTTGTTACCTATTTTGTTTTATAATAAAAAGACGAGTACAGTAGGCGAGGAGTTCTGCAAGGAATCTAGTAAGATATAGCTTCTCTTTGAAATTTAGTATTTTTTATAGACGGTCAGCTTGGTCGAAGGGTCAGATTGGATGCCCCGACTTCCAATTTGGTAGTGGTAAATATTTGTGTGATGAACACTTGATCTGGAGTCATGGTTGTTTTTCTGCGTTTTTTTTAGTATTTATCCATAATTATTATGTGTAATTATATGCCTGTCATCTAGTTTTCGTCAAACATGCATAGGCGCTTAAGCTGCTTTCTTTGGGCTATACCAGGAGACTTTGGTCACTGCAAAAATTTTTGGAATTTGTTAAGACCATCAAACTGAACAAATTTCACTTTCGCAACTCCAAATTCACGACAAAAATAACAGCTGTTTCATACATTTGGGTCAAGTAGGTATTATCATTTTGTATGAGACAGCTGATATTTTTTTCGTGAATTTGGAGTTGCTACCATGGTGAAATTTGTTCAGTTTGATGGTCTGAACGAATTCCAAAAATTTTTGCAGTGACCAAAAAGTCACCTGGTATAGATTATAGGTGCGGATGTTAGAAAAATATTAATGACAAAAATATTGATAGAATTGGAAAATCAACAAAAGGTAGGCGAATATTTCTTAGCGTATGTAATCAGGAATGAATGAATGTATATATTTTCATTGTGTTCACCATCCTTATTATTGACAGAAAAATATAAGTTTATTTAATTCAAAATATTAAGATTATCTCGCCGTCTGAATGGTTTTAAAATATTTCTTTGTTGAGGACACTTGATATATTTTTTAATGTACAAAGCGAGCTGTAAATAATCATGGTCCTTAAAACTCCCAGTCCTTTGAAATAACCATTGAATAGCCCTTAAATATTACCGAATGGTAATTTTTCTCTTTGTTTTACCAAAACAATGTTGGTGATAGCAATCACCAGTAAGATTCACACAAAATGCATGCATGTTGTGTAAGTCTGACTTCATGGTGCTCACAAAAACATAAATGCACATTTACGTTTATATATTTTAGATGAGTTCTCTTATTGTATTTTGGGTGTAAATACAAGAGCTATTTGTTTGAGATAGCAAAATCCAACATTATATCAAATATTGACATAATTATTATGATTGCATAAGAGGAGCTTCATGGCGCAGTTGCACTCGGCCTCGGTGATTCCGTAAGTTAAGTAATGTTCGCTAAGGCCATTCATTGGATGAGTGACTAAAAATATATTATCTCTTGTTTCTTCATCCATCCTTCCCATCCAACCATCACTTCTATTCATATCGGCAAGACATCGTCAAACCATTTCTTCAACCCATCCCTTTTGATTCATTATGCCGGAAAGGTGCTAGAAAAATGATGAAAAGGATCATGTCGAGGAAAAAGTGGTTGTGATGACAACATTCCAATCTGTAGCACTCAAGATTGTGGGTTAGGTTTTATAGCCGATCGACTGCCTGACACCCACCCTCTTCGCGTATTTTTTTGTTTAAGCCCGCTATTAGATAAATGTCCAAATGTATTATTATCTCCTAGTGTAGTAAAAAAAAGGATATATCCTTCAAAGGCTCACTTAATCATTCAGGTGAATGGTTATCGTGTAGTAAATAATAATGGTTATTTTTAATGAAAAACCCGCACTAAAATAAAGTTGGTGCTCGATTTTAAAAGTAAACATTTCCCATTATCGATATTACTAATTTAGCCATGTAAGTACAAAATGTGTTAATAAATAAAGTCTGAATGTTAATAACGCTGCTGAATAATGGATGCAGTTTCAGTTAAAAACTGTGACACTACAATCACGCTGACAGGACATATTATAACCATTTTTAATTTGAACGCCTCGAGATAAAACCGAAACCAGTTCTATAAAACAGCTTTTGGTGAGGGATGGAGCTTATTATTGTAAATGTGAAAGAGTGCAATATTTCATTGATTTTTTCGTACTAGTATAGGGGGAGGCACGCCCAAGGTGGACAGTCGACACATTGGCGAGACGATTTTTTTTTCTAATATTAACCATGTAATATTAGTATCCATAGGTACTATATGGAAGAATCGGACATGCTTAATATTATTGATCTGTTCTACTTTGTACTGTTCGCTGGAAGTTTGTTTTCTAGATTATATTTTTTCCTATAAAAATCTGAAAATCTTTCCTTTAAATGAAACTTAAATAGATTACGGTTTCTTTAGAATGTGTTAAGGTTGGAACTAAGTTATAAACATTATGGACACAAAAAAGGTTTTGGTTTAACATCATTTAAAAAAATATATATGTATCGGCATAAATAATTTAATGTGTAAAAATTGTAAGAAATAGTGAAAAAAACATACACATTTGACAAAAATTCGTCAATTTGATACAGTCATTATTCGAAGTGCGAAATAAAATATAGCAGTTACAACACAGACAGGTGTAAGCTTCTTGTGAGAGCACAAGGGTTTAAGCCTGGCCACAACGGACGCCTGGATTTTATAATGAGGCGGTAAATGTTTAAATGTTAACATAACTGACGTCAGCTATAATGTGTCATTAATAATAAAATTAACGACAGTGTGCCGGGAACCTTGATGAGAAGCTTCAATAATTTAAGGAAAAAAAAACCTTGTTGAAGTATGTCAATTCGTGTGCAACTGGTTTGTGGATCCGCTTGTGATGTTCTCGACCTTACCAAGCTTTCGTTGTATTATATGTTTACGGGGGATTCAATGCATAAAGTTCTGGTTTAGAAATTGAAACAATTGTGACTGTTTGGTCGAAATATTACCTATGATACATAGGACAAATAAATTTATCATAAAATATTTACTACACGATATTATTTTACTTCCTGACTTACATAGACACACGGCCAGGTAAATTGCAGTATATTGTAAACAACAACCAAGTATAGTATATTGGTATAACAACTGCCGAACGCTACTTCACATTACTCATTGCTGTCTTTACCCAGTCGCCTTGTGCGACATCCGCGGGAGATGGTACAATTGTATTCACCACACGGCTGACAATTGATAATATTTCTGTACCTATAGTGGTTCCTGATACAACTCTATAACATCGTAAATAACTAGAACTTTCCGTTGAGAATTTGACGAATTCGCTAGAAAAATCACTTACTGCCGTACTCAGAGACGTCAATTAACTTTAATGAGTTTTTAATGTCAAAAATTTTTATTCAAATCTAGACCATAGACCCGGCAAGAATAGCGACTAGTTTTGAATAGTCATTTTTTGACGTTAAGTTCTCATTAACGTTATTTGACGTCTCTGAGTGCGGCAGTTAGTCATGCCGAAATTAATATATCAGGTTCCATAACCTGATTCGGAGTTGTAACTATTAATCCTCTATTTAAGTTGTTTTTACGAGAAGTTATATGCAATGAATAACAACTAACACATGTAACTAAAAGCGCGCTTCTGCTTGTCTAGATTTTTATGAACTTCATGCGAACAGAATTGACTTTGCAATTTGTCATTTAAATGTTGACGAGTTGAATATGATTGATGAACATTGATTACAAAGTACCAAATATAAATCAGTTTCTATTATTAATGAAATATTTAAATTGTTTCGACGCAACGTTTTTGTTATATGGCTCATAATGAATCGTAAATCAGGTGTGGTTTACTTGATAACTGATAGTGAACTATTCGATTTTAATTTTAACATTATATAAATGTTAGAAAAATTAGTACAAAGATTTTGGTGGTTAGAAAAAAAATTTCGAAAATTATGATCTTGAGGCGGGAATCGAACCCGCGTCCGCTGCTATCCGGGCAGGTGCCTGACCGCTCTGAGTGTCTTGGGTGGCCGAGCGGTTTTTCGAAATTCTTTTTCTAACCACCAAAATCTTTGTACTGATAGTGAGTTTATCTGAGCTTCTATATTACTAGACCGTTTTTGTCATATGGTTCATAAATAATTAAAAAACAGGTGTGGTTTACTTGATAACTAATAGAAAGTTCATCTGAGCTTCTATATTACAAGACTACGAACTACTTATATGATGTAAATAAGTAACGTAAGGTGGTTGCGGCCGTATGAGAAAAACAGTGTTCTGCGTGATCGACGATGATTCATTAGTGAACTGTTGTAGGCTGATAAAATGGTATAATAATAAAAGATATCCTTACGACGATTCATAAGTGTATACTTATGAATTGTCAAAGAAATACGTTAAGCATTGGAAACGCGTGTGTCACAATGAAAAGATTTCCAATATTTAACGTGATATGATAACATTATATGTACTTTGACAAATAAAGAAATATTTTTTAGGTAATCAAACCAGAATATAAGCGGTTATTTTAAGCCATTGAGTTATTCAGTAAATCTTGGGAGCACTATCTCAGAGAGTTTATCTACGGTAGACATTTTCCGAAGGAGTCTGTTATTACTACTAACTAGTCAGGAATAACGGCTTATTCACCACTTTGAATTCGTTGCCTTCAGCAGGTTTAAAATTTGTCTTCTTTGGTTTGGAAACAAAAGGTTTTAGACAATTCTTTCCATTCACCCACGTAAACTTATGACCACACCGATGCCTACCTACTTGTCTTCAAGGTCCGTTTTAGCCTGTATATCAGTTATGGGCTGATTTTCCTTATTGTAACTCTCTTCTCTGGTATCCTATTCTTCAGCTTCCGAAGCATGGACAAGCTCGAGATAGTATATTTTTGGTCAAACATCCAGTTACCGGCCTTAGCAAATAATCCTGTCTACGGAATTGCGTCGCTACCTATATTGAGCCTACATATTTTATTTATAATTTTAAGGTATCTTATGATCTCATATATGCAGTTATTAAGGATCAAGAGATTAACAGTGTATCGTCAAAAGCTGACCTTGGTATGGTATTTGAATTCTATAACTATAATCACATAGTTTATATTAATAATATCTCATTTATTAGATTATTGACATTTATACGCTAAAATGTATATTTTTATTATTAAAATATTAGTCAAATTAATTAAGAGCTTCGGTATTGCCATTATGGGAGTTGCGAGCAAGATGGATTTAGTAAGCAATGTGACAAAAAGTATACTCTCTAAAGTATGATTAATATGAGGGTAGTGTACTATAGGTACCCGAACATACACAACACTAAGGGCCTGTTTCACAATCGACAAGTTCGAAGTAGCTTGCTTGGCAGTTCAATTGACATATATTATATATTACAACTGTCAAATGATGAGCGAAGTAAGCTACTTAGAACTTACTTATCGATTGGGAAACAGGCCCTAAGTATTTCAATTAAAAAGTGACAGTTGTTTAAGAATGTTTCTATATTTAAATAAATTCCATACCATCAAAGGATATAACTATAATAAGCTGTTTAAATATCCTTCTTTGTCGAAATACACTTCTATATTTTAATTATTATCAATTTTGATTAGACGTCGATCTTGCCCCGCATTCCCCTAATATATTCCATCTCATGTCTAAGAAGAAATATATTATGAGATAACTAGCTGATCCTGTTGTTTTGCCCTAATCACCTAGGGATACAAAAATAGCGACCTATTCTTAGACCTGCCAAATATACAAAAAAATCATAAAAATTGGTCAAGCGGTTTCGTAGAAATCCGATGACAAACACTGTGACACAAGATTTTTATATATAAGATAATTCCCATTTTCTTCTGAGAATTATTTAAATGTAGAGACACCAGCAGCCAGCAGACTATTCAAAACTATCAGTTATCTCCAATAGATTTTTGTTTCATATCGTCTCTCCACCTCAATAGATTCAGAGATTTACTGCCGCACTCAGAGACGTCAATTAACTTTAATGAGTATTTAATGTCAAAAATTTTCATTCAAATCTAGACCATAGACCCGGCAAGAATAGTGACTAGTTTTAAATTGTCATTTTTTGACGTTTAGTACTCATTAACGTTATTTGACATCTCTGAGTGCGACAGTTAGAGACCTCAATAGATAAATTATTGGAGTTTAGGAACAAAGTCGATTAACTAATTTTGACGTACTGTGGTAACCTGACGTGCTGAATATTCGAAGGTGAGAACTAAGCCACCATCTTTATATTTATATGGTATGGTAAGCGTTTCTTACAAATATTTCTTACAAAATCAATGGTAATCATAGGAGCAGTAAGGAGTTCCAGAAAATAATTTTGTTACAAAACCCTATGCACGCATTTGGTATAATTTTAGTAATCTCATAACAACCGGAATTAGTTGGTGTAGTTTAAAACAGAGCAAACATTATTGCACACGACATGCTGCAAAAGTCTGTCTTGTTACGAAGGAACAAAGTTCATTGCATAAATGCTCGAGCGTGACAAATGCTATCCTCTTACTATAGCTGTTTAGATTTTCACTGTCTGTACTACTTTAGGGTTGGCATTATGAACATGCGATTAATTTTATGGCAAGGTGAAATAATAAGGATGTTTTACTGTTTTTTGTCTGAAATATGGAGTACCTAGTCCTAGTAATCAACATTTTCGTCTTGATCATCATTATCAGTATTATTTACATTTTCATTTGAACATTATATAAATGTTAGAAAAAATATTACAAAGTAAAAGAGGTCAGAAAAAGTGGGTATGGGCATTTTGGTCTACTGACCAATAGACTTGAATCGTATAGCAATGGATAGGTCCTTTCTAGAAGGAAAAAGTTATTATAGGGTCACATTTCGAATTCTTGTCCGATTTGAGATATCGGCGTATAAATATATGTTTTTTGTATGCAACTTACGGTCGCCATCTTGATTTTTTTGTAATATTGTATTTTTGTTATATTCGTCAAACGGCTGAACTCATTTGAATAATTTAGGTCCTTAAAAAGGTATAGAATTAATGGATGGACGAATTACGACGTTTGACGAATAATTAGAGATGTAATCACAAAATGATTTAATATTCAAGGTACGCGTACTCGGATCGGACAACAAATCAGGACAAGCGCCATACTAATTCGTATTCTATGATTACATACCTTTCTAACGATATTTGACTTTTAGCTATTGGGTCCTAGACCAGAGGTCCATACATTTGTGCCAATATTTTGTGCCCTTTGGAAAAACTATTTTCTTGATGCGGCAATGGCCTGCATTAGCTCCCCTAGCCAAGTGGCGAATCTATCGAACGCATAGAATACAATACGTCAGTTTCATACTTTTGTTTTCTATGTGTTCGAATAGATAAGCTACTTAGCTAGGCCCTCTGGACAATTTAGTACTAGTTTACATTTCCAATTAAAGACAAAAATATATGTTATTTGCCCGAGTAACGTATTTCGGTATATTGAACTTGGAAGTTTAGTATTACAGTCAATGCTAACAACGTATTTTTTTCAAACTTTAATTGGTTGACTACAGTTCAAGGTTGCTTATGAATGTAGATGCAGGAGTGGATTTATGAGCGAAGGCATTTCGTAGTTCAAGATATATATTATTTTAACATCATTCAATCGGACAGTCAGTGGCTAACCTAACTATATTACTTTAACAGGCGTCTGAATACATTAGTTACTAAGCTAAATACAAAATAAGCAGTGAGCTAATCATGTTGTCACAATAAAATCCTATTCAAGTTTTGTATATAAGCTAATTCAAAAGCTGCAAATATTTTATTTTTTATTATTCTTATCTTTATAATTTATGTTATCTTAACAAAGCTTTTAATATTTACCATCAGAACAGCCTAGACAATGAGCTGACATAACTTAAATAGCATCACATCTCGTCAAGGCAAAAATAATTTTATTTTCGAAAGCTTCAACGAAGATGACTAACAGATGACGAAACATTTTTATTTCCCTTTACCTAGACTTATTGCGTTTATGTTGTCATATCCAGACATTTTTAGAGTGTCATATTTAACGAAACTTATGCACATTCAGATATTTGCGACTTTTCTCGCATCTTCAGTTTCTTAGTTCGCGAATTTCAACTCTGTGTTTTGCGTCACAAAGTTACGGTTTGTTTGTCATGTGAGAAGCTTTAGCAGTACAATTCTACAACTCAATAAGGGACTCCCCACACTGTCCTTTGGCGCATACATCTCATAAAATACTCAAGAATCTGCAACGGTGCGTAATTGCGACAAAATTTTTTCGTATAAATACGGGGGGTGATTTCGGAGTGCATCATACGTTGGTTTGCCTTCGAAAGACTTTTGTCACTTGTTTTATATAAAATGTGGTCCATTGTAAGTGCTTTTGAAGTTTTTCAATATGGTTTAATTTTTTGTTTTTTGAATGAAGAAAAGTGAAGCTTGATTAATATTTAGGAATAGCTTAAAATACAAAATTTATAAGAAACTTAATGGTGGTGTATTAGTGCGGCAAAAATTTTCTTCATACATGGATGAAATATACAGGAATAACAATGCATAGTTACGCTATCATCAACAATAATGTTATGCATTGCATTATAAAAGTAAAGTGTTTATAAATGGACAGCCTACGAATCGATAGAAGTTATTTTTCGACACCCATTCATACGAAACAATTTTTACAATGCATATGTTAATTCTGTCACTTTGTAATCGGATATGAAAATAATTAAAGACAACCGCATATTTTTACTGTTATTTTTCAGTAGGAGAATAATTTAACTTTTGCATTTCTCAGCTCGCCTTGGTCGTAGCTCTGGGAGTGGCGTCAGCTGACGTCAGCAGTTTCCAGCCTTTCCAGGTCCACCCAGCACAACAACAACAACAGCCCCAGTACACAACAGAGCCGATACCGATCATAAGACAGGAACAGGTCATCAACCCGGATGGATCCTATAAGTGGAGGTTAGTTTTTAGTTACTTAAATTAATGTATATCGTATTGAAAGTCTGTTTGGTTGAATGGTCAAATCGCTGGCTGTCGGGTATTGTGGCCGTACCATGAAGTATATTATATTATAAATGAAAGTATATAGATATTATGTTTATTATAATTTCTGTAATCTAGTATCCATAAAACAAGTGCTAAGGCTAGGTGATAGGTGGAGTGTAAAGGCGAAAGACCATACAAATACGCTGTGCCGCACAGTTCAGCACACTGGTGGAATCTCGCCTTTACAAATGCCTTATTTGAATTAACCTATACACTAGGGTTGTCTACTGTGTGAAGACAAGTAAGCAATTGTTATCATAGCAAATTTCAAAACAACGATTGTTGACTCTGGGCTTTAAGTTGGGAAAGGAGTCCCAACCAACCAACAACCCATCTACTGCATTGATCCTCTGACACATTTCTTGAAGGGCAGATGGAAGCATTAATATTTCGAACTGTCTACTTGGATAATAGAAAACAATGGAGTGCCCGATTTAGGTAGTAGCTTTAGCCTACTTCCCATGTTTAAGGTAATGTGCAACTGTGCACTGTAATCTAAGTGCCCGGTAAATGCCAAATAGGTTGGCGTTTTATTACATTGGGACCGATTGACGAAATGTAGGATAACACGTGCTTTGGTTTACGCATTTCATAACAATTTCCCATTTATTCATTTACCCATTTTATAAAATGATAGCTCAGCGGCTTAGCGCGCTCTTTTAGCGATTGGGTAAACTAAACACTGCGTTAAGGTCGATCATTGAATGGGTGACTAAAAATGCTATCTCGAGTTCCTCCGAACTTTGGAAGGCACGTGCAGTCGTTGGTCCCACTCGCATCTGTAGTCCAATACCACTAATCCACACTAAGCCAGGCTGGCCCCACTACATATGGTCAAGTTTTGGGGAAAATCACTTCAAGTATTAATCACTCACGATTAAGGAAATGCAGCCCAAAATGGGTACAGCGGTTCTTCTTCTTCTCCGTGCCCTGTTCCCAGTCTATCTGAGGTTGGCACAGTATGTTTCCTCTTCCATTCATATCGGTCATGCGTCATCAAGCCATCAACTCCCTTTTGATTCATATCATTCATCATACAGTAAAAGTGCTGGTGATGAATGAATGAATTTAACCGCCTCCGTGGTCTAGTGGTTGGCCCACCGGAATGAAGATCCAGAGGTCCCGGGTTCGATCCCCAGGGGGGTACAAATTTTGCGCTCGGTTTGGTTGGTGGTAGGACTTCTTTGAAGCCCGCCTGGCTAGCTACCACCATCTTATGAAAATCTGTCCTCATAATAATAATGTTAACAGCATTATTGTGTTCCGACAATGTGTGATAAGCTGGCCAGCCCCTCTGAGGTTGAGGGTTCCAGGTGAAGCTCGATTCCATTCTCAGTTATCGTCACTTACCATCAGGGGGGATTAAGGGCAAGGGCTTCCCTGTCTAACATGAAAAGAAAGAGTCGAATAGGACCATGTCGAGAGACCGATGAACGGAGAGAGTGATTGGGATGACAACATGCCAATCTATACCGCTTAAGATTTTTCCAACCATCTAAAAGTACATATACATAAATATTACAGCAAAGTTAGATTTATGTGAATAGAAGAACTTATATTTGTTTTGTAACTGTAGAAGTGCTATTATTATTTACAAAGGTTTCGTCCAATTAAAATTGGTCTGGAATGCAGATGATTTATTTTACATAGAATGTTTTTTAAATCCAATATAACGTACGTATAGTTTACTTTTTATTTTCACATATCACATAATTTTAAAGGTCGTTGTCTCTCAAGTTGTCGAACAAACACGTACCTATTAAATATTCACGGCAATGCGATTGAGCTGACTTCTCGTGCGTTGATGTCTTTTGTAGGCGTTCAGCGTTTGAGAATTTGTATACAATGCGAAGAATACAATTAATAACTTTAGAATATAACCTACTGCCCCCTAAAGTTAAGCCCAAGAGATTGTATATAGAACTTTTTACAATTAAATTGTCTATATTAGTCTATGTGTTAGTTTATTCTAGATATTCGATGCTTAAAAACATTTATCTGCCTTAAAATTTTGGACGGAAACTACATTTTATAATGACCTAGGCTGAAAAGTGAACCCTACAGCTACATCTTTACTCGTGGGCATATCCCAAGGGATGTGCTTTACACTTGTAGTTTGTAGTTTATTGTTAGGTGGTATAAAAGGAGCGTTGATGCCCATTATGCTGCCTTTACCCTTAGGCGTTTTGTTGTATTAAGCCGTGTGGTGACGGCAGAGCACAATACAATTGTCACCACCCCCACCTCTCCTGTGGGTGTCGTACAAGGCACTAAAGGCGCGATGCGTAATTAGCAGTAGCATTCCTCGAATACCACCTAGCAGTGTGCTGCGACTTTTGTGCCATGGAACATGACATTGTTGACGAAACGTGCTACGGTGCTAGTTCACCTCTGCCTACCCCTTCGGGGATATAGGCGTGATTTATCTATGTATGTTTTTGTTGTATTGTCGGCACCCCATTGCAAAATTTCTTCGATCAAAGCGGTGAAAATCTGTATGAAAGGATGTCATTACAGCTACGAGACTGGTAACGGTATCGCGGCTGAGGAGCAAGGCTACGTGAAGAACCAGGGCGTGCCAGAGCAGGAGGTGCAAACTGCACAAGGGCAGTATCAGTACACCGCTCCTGATGGCCAGGTATTTGACATAAACATGAAATAAACTATTTCATTGAATTAATCAGTGTCTTGCTTGGCCGAGCGGTTAGGCACCTGCCCGGATTGCTGTGGACGCGGATTCGAATCCCGCAACAAGACCATAATGTTTCGAACTTTTTATAACCACCAAAATCTTGTTTGTATAAATATGAAATTTATCATTTTTTTCCCGAAATAGTAACTATTTTTATTGTCCCATTTATGTCACACCTGACCATAAAGTGGACTTTTCCGCCAGCTATACAACACTACGAAATTCCCACTTCCAGGTCAGGGAGTGACATAAAACTATGATCTTTAGGCCCTTTAGGCCCTTTCGCTCGCATATTTATCGCCCTCGCTTTCGGCTCTACTTATTACTTGCGATCTGAGCCATTCTTTGTTTTATCGCCCTTGGTATATAATGTACTATTAATCCTTTTTAGTGCACTGGTAAAATAGTTCCAACCATAATTAGATTCTTAGTGATTTATTAAAAGGTTTAAAACCAATGAAAAAAATGCATGCATTGTCTACTTTGTTTTGTGATAATAATAATTGTTTACATTGTTGTTGAAGCGGTCAGTCAATAGTACCTCAGTCAGACACAACAAAACTTAGTTGCTACAACGGATTTTGTAGTTTATTTTTGTATCTTAATTTTGTTTAATAGAGGGTGTGTTAGATTGATGTGATGATGTGAACTAATTTTAGTTACATCAAACGCTGCACACGAATAATTTTAAATATCATTCTTCCCGATCCATTGTTAGTTATATAAAAAAAATTAGTATGAAAATTTATTTTAGAAATATGACACGTTTGTAGATTTTGATATTTTTTTGACTGTCTATCTCGTGTAAAAGACATCATCATAATAAGTACAGATAGAAAAACACGGTTCGCTAAAGCTCGTCATTCCTCCGTGGTTCGGAAGGCGCGTTAAGCCGTTGGTCCTGGTAGCATCTGTCGTCGTTAATGCCCACCAACCCGCAGTGGGCCAACGAGGTGGATTATGGCCTATTTTCCCTTTGTTATTCCATCCATAGGAAAGACCTGTGCCCCCACTGCTGCCCGGCCAGCATGACCACCGTAACACGATATGATAAAGCCATTTATCGCTTTGAACTTTCAAAAATCTTTGGAGTTTTGACAGGTCATAGCGATAAATGGCTTTATCATATCGTGTTACGGTGGTCATGCTAGCCGGGCTGGGGCACAGGTATTTCCTATGGACATTATAGGGGTGGTGATGGATGGTCGATGTTATGTCTAATAAATGCTCTATTGCAAATCCCTAGGTGATCCAAGTGCAGTACATAGCAGATGAGAATGGATTCCAGCCTCAAGGGGCTCACCTGCCCACGCCTCCCCCGATTCCTCAAGAAATCCAGAAGGCCCTGGAATACCTTGCCACCTTGCCACCAAGCAACGAGCGACCTGAACAGGAGATTAAAAGGGACTACAACATTTATTACAACAACCGGTCTTAATCTTTCAATATAAAGAAAATTCATGAAATATAAAGAGGCTTATTTAGAATCTGTATCGTCGAAAATACAATCAGTGTTGATTTTTGCATTCTTGCAGTGTAAGGCTTTATCGTTAAGTACATATGAATTATTTATATAAAATGTGAAAAAAAAGTTCGTATTAAGCTTATGTTGTTAAAATGGTTATAGCTGTGTGGATTATTATATTCTTTTGTTTTTGTATTGAGTTGTGTGAAATAAATATACTAAGGTTGCATCGTGATTGTTTTTTCATTTTGTTACTGTGAAACCAAATCAGGGCTTTCAAATGGAAAAAAGGAACCTAAACAGAGGCTTTTTAGTACACTTTAATAATATATTAAAATATTACTCATGGTCACAAACTTTAAAACCTTTTTGGAATTAACATTCGGAAATGTTATCAGTCGTTTTGAAGTGCAATTTATGCTATAGACAACAATAGTTTACCGGCGTAAGTACTGCATCAAACAATTAAGGTTTGTAAAAAATTACGAAAACTTACGTTAAGACAAGAGTTACGTTTTGATTGCGCAACGAGTGAGGAACTATTTCTTTGCCCCATGACCGAAATACTTGTGACTAACAAAGGTTCAACTAGACATGAAATGTATATTTATCATCAATGACAGTCATTGCAAGATTGACTGTCAAGTTAATTGTTACTTCGAATAAGAGTGTGTTCCCTTGTTACTTTAACCACCATATCTATAATTTAAGTTTTGGGCACAGACTAAACAAATTAATGTATAATTGTAACTGTAAATGTGATTAATTGTAAATGTACAATAAATTACATACATATTTTGACATTTTATAAATTATTTGATTTTAATTTTAACATTATATAAATGTTAGAAAAATTAGTACAAAGATTTCTTTTTCTAACCACTAAAATCTTTGTACTAATTTTTCTAACATTTATATAATGTTAAAATTAAAATCAAATAGTTTATAAAGCAAACCCGAGCTTAACCGAACGCACGGTATTTGTAAAAATATCTGCTTTGGAATGTTTGAAATTTATTTCTACATTGCGAGGGTACCCGTTGGCTTACAACGTGAAGTGTAAAGGTTAGAAGAATTTCGGCAAGTTAATAAGTATCTTGGGTGGCCGAGCGGTCAGGCACCTGCCCGGATAGCAGCGGACGCGGGTTCGATTCCCGCCTCAAGATCATAATTTTTCGAAATTCTTTTTCTAACCACTAAAATCTTTGTACTAATTTTATAAATTATGGAGAAATGTACTCCCCATTATCAAATAAAAACTAATTTTTGTATATAGGTATCGAAAAAATTTCACCACTACAGTCAAAAGCACATCAGATTATATGAAGTGGATCGAACAGATTATTAAAATGAATTGATTAAAGAAATGAAAGAGATGAAAGAAGTAAAGCACAATATTGATTGAGAAAATTTGATAAATATTCTAACTTTACGTGCATTTTCTACAATAGGATAGGTTTATAAATCCTGATGGATCATTGAAATTTAATAAAATAATTAACACATAAAAATATTGCACGACGATGCCGTGGTGTT
Organism: Cataclysta lemnata; assembly: GCA_963931975.1. Classification (NCBI taxonomy): domain Eukaryota; kingdom Metazoa; phylum Arthropoda; class Insecta; order Lepidoptera; family Crambidae; genus Cataclysta; species Cataclysta lemnata. Next base: position 8,989,837 of record OZ008343.1, read on the forward strand.
AATAATTTTTTTGGCATAATGTTGCAATTCCGTCGCCTTCACCTGGCAACATCAGTCGCGGTCATGCGCGCGCGGAGGAGTCGACGAATCTTTTAACAGATATGGAATGAGTCGACCCCGGTTGCCCAAGAACCGGTCGGTACACTTTCGCCGGGCCGTGTCAAGGTCGGGTGGCCATCGGTTCCTCGTAAACTCTATACCTCATTAGCCATATGCGAAATAGGTGGAGGCAATAATTGATAAAATCGCCCTTAAGACCCCGTTCAGATGTACGCGCGAGTGAGACGCGTTTCTTAGTAGCGGTATAATTTACTAATGTTGCTTAATAGCGAACAATGTATAAAGAAAAGTGCCGGCAGAGCGGTGTGGTGACAGAGAGACAGGCAGAGTAGAATACAATTGTCCCGTGGGTTTCGTACAAGGCTAAGGATAAAACAATAATTAGGAATGGGCAGCAGCGTTCCTCTTATACCACCTAGCAATGTACTACGACTTTTCAGCTTAATAAATGGCAATAGGCTCGCCACTTATTACATCCCATGTAACATAATTGGCGAAACGAGGGTGCTAATTTACTTTTGCCTACCCCTCGGGGCAATTTTATCAAAATTGATAAAATTCTCCTTTACTCTTGTTTAATGCCTTGCCTCGGCAGAAGTCTGAAAGTAGCCTCGAAAAATTGAGGAGTAACAGGTTAGCGCAGTACAGGCATGTAATGAGGAGGGATGAATGTTACGTAACTATAGGTATTTTAAGTATGGGTGTGCATGGACCTAGAATGAGAGGACGACCAAAGAAGCGATAGATGGATTGTGTGAAATGATATGAGGAAGATGGGATTAATGCTAGCTCACGCTCTCGGAACGCGCATTAAGCCGTTGGTCCTGGTTGCATCTGTAGTCGTTACACTGAAAAATGTCAATGTCATGATGATAATGACGCTTTGACCAATTTTGGCGACGGCGACTGTATCGTTCACTTCAGTGATTAGACCTATCGTGCGCTCTCTTATGGCTGCTCTCTGTAGCCAATCTTGTTGGCTTGTCATATTGCTCTAGGGATTGGCTAGGTTTTTTGGCCGGCCACCTGTTAACATGTACATAAAAAATATATTCTTGGCAATCAATTTAACGACCACCATTGCCAGCTACTGTGCCATTTATTTATTCTTACAAGCGTTAAATTCAAAATGATAAATGATTAGATAGAATATATTTATTACATATATATTATTACAATATATTTATTACAACTGATAAATGCTTAATACTAAAGAAAACAATAACAAATACAATTTACAATAGGCGGTCTTCAAAAATCAATAAATAATATTTTTTTCTCTGCCATCAAAGAAATTAGCATAGAAATTATTAAGTTAGCCACGACCTGTTCAATCTGAATGAGAGGAGTTCGCTAGCGTGGTGGCATAGCGCGCTTAGCCTGCGATTGCGTAAACTAAGCAATATAATAAAAATGTATAATCTCGATTTCCTCCGTGCTTCAGAAGGCGCGCTAAGCCGTTGGTCCCGGCTGCGTCTTACTTCGTTAATACCCATCAATCCACACTAAGCCAGCGTGGTGGGTTATGGCCCAATCTCCCTATATTCTCCCTTCCAAAGGGACGGCCCGAGCCCCAGCAGTGGTGACCCCACTTAAAGGGCTGGTGGTCATGATAAACTTTGATTTAACTTTTAATATAGGCAATTTGAAACTTTCAGGAGTACAATGTAAAGAGTGCAGAAAACATTTGCGTTAATACCGAAGTTTACGAGAGTTAACATAACGTCGGGTACGATTCTTAATTTACTGCTGTATACTAATTGATCACCAGATTAACCTAGCTAAATAATTTTAATACGTTGCCTTAATTTCAAATATTATTCCAGGCACTTTAATAAAATAATAATTTATTATTAGTATACCGTTTTATTGATTTCAGTGTTAGTAAATGCACACTGATATTTCTAATGCCAACATATCGCTGACATTGACAAAAGCTTGGGATTCAAATAATATTTTTTTTATAAATATTTATGCAGTGATAATTGAATACGCTTAGCATTAATTAATTAACAGAAGAATTATTAATGAAAGTAGTATTGATAATTAGCATGAGAAGTAAACATTTGTTTTTATAACGGTATAAGTCAAGGTCTGGGATGTTTACATAAAGCTTAGAAAAGAAAAACGTGTTGGAGTGTTTGGGGTATGAATATTGGTATACATTCATAGAATTAAGGAACAACGAAATAATAAAGTCTATATACTCCCAGGGAACGACAATGAACAGATAAATGACAACGAAATAGTGTACGGTCGTGATGACAATATACAAACATACATACATAAATCACTCCTATATCCCTGAAAGGTTAGGCAGAGGTGAATTAACACCCACTTTTCGCCAATTATGTTCGGTCCCATGTAAATAGGTGGCGAGCCTATTAGCGCAGGACATTTATATTGCTAGGAGGTATAAGAGAAATGCTGCTGCCCATTACTCATTGCTGCTTTACCCTTAGTCGCCTTGTACGAATCCCACGGGAGAGATGGGTGTGGTGACAATTGTATTCAGCTCTGCCGTCACCACACGGCCATGATGATAATTTATTTAATACTTATGATGATGATAGTTATCTAATTAATACGAACAAAAAGCGGAAGTTAATAAGAAGGAAGGAATAAGAATATTCCAAGCCGTTCTACAATGCGGGAGCTCTGTTTACGCACTTTCGGTGAGCTATGAGTGCTTATGCGGTCAAGTGTCATAGCAATGACCGCAACGGATATCGAGTGGCCATCGCTATAACATTTAATGAGATGTGAAAAGTAGTGGTGTGAATAGCACTCCTAACCTTTACTGATTATGTGACCCAACGTAATTCTGTCCTCAATTGACATTCCTAGCAAATAATCAGCTGCAGATTGATATTGGGTTAGTTGATTGAAGCGAGGTTACACTGAGAAAGATTGTGTACGATTGCAACTAGCGTTTAATAATTCATATTGTACATGTGGTAGAATATTATCCACTGTTCTTATAGATCCGGTGTTATACTGTGTCTACTGTGCCATTTAGAAGCTGCGTAGTAAATTACCAATTCTCAAATACTTCATTAAAATATTGTGTAAATTATACAATAACATATGCACACCTGCATTGCTTTACTTATTGAGTCTTATCGACGAACACGTGGATAAAGAAATTTACTTGGAGATGAATAGTATGAATATCCAAATGAACTAAATTTAATTTAATGAAATGAATTTAAACTTTGACAAAACATTAAAATAAATTAACTGATATTTACGAATAAAAGCGTTTCATTATAACGTGGGTATAATTGTTTATATCTTTTATTCGCTTTACAAATATTGAATAGATTAGCAGTCTCTTTACTTTTCCTAAAATGGTAGCTGTTAAATAAAGTTTTACTACTTGTCCTATTATAAGCTATTAAAAAGAACGGTAAGATCTTTTACGTAATAAAACTTTTTTAGGTTTCAGACAGTGTTAGTAGATATTATCTCAAATTCAATTCAGAGCCTGGGTATCAGATTAAATGTCATATGGCTTCATCCATCACTTTATAATAGATGGGACCGTATTGTGTAGTGCCACTCCTCATAAATAAATGCAGCAATACTAAAATTTAATAGTGGTTAACCGTTTGTCTAAAACAGCCGAATTTGCTTAAGTACCCTGTACTTGTACTCTTACTCATGAATAGGAGAATGGCGAGTCAGATGGGCGTTGGTGCTACATAAAACGGGCTTTTAGTTCAATAGCGTCCTTATTTTATAAATCTTCAATAAAATTTACTTTGTAAGCCTGAAAAATTGAATTCTTTTTATGCTCTGGTCTGTCATAAATTGGATTTGTTTTTCTTTCTTAAGCAAGTCCTCATCATCTTCCTACCCTATTTTAAAGGTATCTTAGTTTGCCGTGTATGTTCTTTTATTCATATCAATCGGACGCCATTAAGTCTTCCACTCCCTTGTAATTCATATTCACCCATCACACCGGAAAGTGGTATTAAACGAATGTCCAGAAAAAATATGAAAAGGACCATATCAGACCCGCTGAATGTTTGTCCAATCACTCTCTCAGTGATTGGGAAAACGAAACTAAACAACTATACTGAAGGTATACTAAGCAACCTTAGCCAGATATTGAACAGTATGGTCAATGTTTTGGCTAAGGTTTTACAGTCAACCACCTGCCTGACTCGAATCTTCTGTGCCGATATGCCGGTATCAGGGATACCGGCATATCAATTAGCAATTTCGCATAATCGACAATAATAATATTTAGTATAGAAGTTACGATTAGTAGAATAAAATGCTGCGAAATTCGAAATTCTTTTTCTAACCCCCAAAATCTTTGTACTTTTCATGATATTTAGATATTATAACCCATTCACCTAGTGAAGCACGATTTGGGCGTAATTAAAATGATATGATCCAAATCGAAAATATAGTTTTGGCATTTTTTTGGAATTAATTAGTTATAAATTAAATTAATTGAAGCTTTTCTTGAGGTCGATTAATTTGTAACAAATAAGAGTTATTCGATAAATAAATTGGTCTCAAATTATGATTCCTTTTTGCTTGACCATGTCCATTTCTAACTCAATAATGCTTCTAACTTGACACACATATGTAAATCACGCGTGTAGTCTCCGAGGGCACAGGTGTACTAACAACAAAATTACATACATAAATTTTAATATGTCGCGCCTTTCTCCCACAGGGGTAGGCAAATATCACTTCTTTCCGCTTGACACTTGACATTAAAAGGGCTGGTGGTGATGAACCTAACATACTATAGTGTTAATAACAAGCGATACGTCATTGTCATTCACACCACACTTCGTTGCTGTAGATAATTATTTAGGTGAAGGCTAACACAAAAACTTAATTATACGTATCAATACGGCAAAAAGTTAATGGCAGTTGAATTCGCTAAAGATGTAATAATATTGTTTGATGAAATTCAAGGTGTTTGGTATAGTAATAGGTAAGAAATAAGGGGAGCTCGCTAGCGCAGTGGCATAGTGCGCTTGGCCTGCGATTGCGTAAACTAAGCAATATTTACTAAGGTCGATCATTGAATGGGTGACCAAAAATTTGTTATCTCGAGTTCTTCCGTGCTTCGGAAGGCCCGTTAAGCCATTGGTCCCATCTGCAGTGGTTAATACCCACCAACCCGCACTGGGCCAGCGTGGTGAGTTGTGGCCCATTCTCCATATAATCTTCCATCTAGGTATAGGGAAGGCCCATGCCTCAGCAGTGGGGACATTAAAGGGCTGGTGATGATGATGATGATTAAATTAGCATTGCGCAGTAACCACAAGAACTTACGGATATAAAGTTTTATACACAAATATAGAAAGAGAGTGAGTATTATGCAAGAGCGATGACATTTCCAAAAAACTGATAGTCAAAATAAAGTGAAAATGCGTCTGAGCAAGACAGTAAAAATAATCATTCTCACCTTCCTCATCATGTTCCTAGTTTATCATCGGTCGGCGCATTATTTCCTCTTTACGATCCATTTCATTAAGATTCATATCCTCTATCACACCGCAGAGGTGCTAGTGATTAAAGTAATGCACTGAAAGTGACGGAAAATACCAAGACGATAGAGTTTTTGGGATTCCCATGCGTCCCCCTGCTCAAGGTTTTGGCCTATATTTTACAACCGACCGCCTGTCTTATACCAGCCCTTTTTTGTAAATGAATGAATGACATACATACATACATACATATATCACGCCTTTCTCCCACAGGGGTAGGCAGAGATCACTTCTTTCCACTTGCTACGATCCTTACATACTTCTTTCGCTTCATCCAATCTCATTAATCTCTTCATGCATGCCCGTCGGTTTCGGGTACTCTTGACCTGGTCCTTATTTAATAGACTTTCAATTTGATTATGAAAGATCCGCCTAGGCCTTCCCCTTCCCATTTCTCCATTCACTTTCGCCATGTATATCCTTTTTGTCAGTCTCCTTTCATCCATTCTTTCTACGTGACCAAACCATGCGAGCATCCCTTTCTCAATCCTTGTCATTACATCTTCTTTCAAACCACACATTTCTCTTATCACACTGTTATACAATCGATCGCTCAGCCTCACCCCAGCCATGCTCCTCAACGCTCTCATTTCTACTGCATTTATTCTACTTTCATGCTTCTTCTCCCATACCCAACTTTCACTTCCATACATTAATGTACACTCCATTATGAACAGCCATACGAGCCTTTCTGGACACGCTTTGGCTGTTCATAAAAGTGTGCAAAGCCCCGTTTATCATATTCCCAGCTTTCACCCTCTTTTCAATATCACTATCACATTTTCCATCTCTCGTAAATACAGATCCCAAATACACAAACTCTTTTACTTGTTCAACATTCTCACCCACAATCTTAATTTCACACTTCGTCATTTGTTCATCCCTTTCAAAAACCATGACCTTTGTCTTGCTTACATTTACTTTCATACCTTTCTCTGTCAAAGCTTCACGCATGACTGTTACCATCTCCTGCAAATCTGTTTCTGATGACGCTAATATAACCTGGTCATCAGCGTACAGCAGGCATTTGATAAGTAACCCGTTCATTCTTAGTTCACAATCAAATTCTTTCAGTCGGGTCAGACAGTTGTCCATGTATAAGTTGAACAGCCATGGTGACGCTACACATCCTTGTCTCACACCTGTTCCGATGCGAAACGATTCTGTGTATGCGCCATTTATCCTAACACAAGCATTGGAATCTTCATAGAGAGATTTCAATGCTTGGATCAGGCTACTGCTCACCCCGTACATCGACAAAATCGACCATAGTTCATTCCTCACCACACGGTCATAAGCCTTTTCTAGATCTACGAAAGCGCAATATACTCGTTGGCTTTTAGCCAGAAATTTCTGAGTTATGCATCGTAGAGAAAAAACTTGATCCGTACAACCCATTCCCTTTCGAAACCCTGCTTGCACGTCCCATATTCTGTCATTAGTCTCATCTCTCTATTAGTATGCAAAGATTCTGATTGAATAATCCTTTCAATCAGAATCTTTGCATACAATTTGCCGATAACACTGAGAAGGCTAATACCACGGTAATTTTTGCATTCCAGCTGCGACCCTTTACCCTTGTATAGTGGCACAATGACAGCTTTACGCCAGTCTTTTGGTACTTGGCCACTTACCCAACAAAGGTTCAAAAGGCGGTGCAGCTGCTTAGCAATGGTACCCTTACCAGCCCTCAGCATCTCGACCGGTATCCTATCACACCCTGCCGCCTTTTCTGCTTTCATACCTTTCAATGCTTGCACAATCTCATGCAAACTTATTTCATTCTCATTCAAATTTTCTTCCATATGATTAGCCTGGGACTGGACTATATCATCTGACCTTTCAAATAAACTCTCAAAATATTCCTTCCACCTATTCAGCACTCTTTCTTCGCCATTTAAAACACTTCCATCCTTGTCTCTGACTCGTTTCAACTCCGAGTTTGCGCTCTTTCCTCGAGCTGTCCGTACAGATTTCCAAAAAACTTTAATGTTATTTTGGAAATTGTCAGAGATTTTCCTATCAAACTCATCTTTTCGTTCATCTTTCTTTCTATTGACTACACTCTTCACTAACAAATTTAATCTTTTATATTCCGTTTTCGCTTCATCTACATCCGCTATTGTCACCTTACATACCCTTTGGTCAGCTCTCTTTGCTAACCAATCTTGCCAAGCTTTCTTCTTTTCTTTCACTACCTTCTGTACTTCTCCATCCATCCATTCACTCTTCTGTCTCTTTTCTTTTCCTCTTTTCGCCACACCGCATGAATGAATAAACAGTAAGTTAAATAATAATACACAGTAATATTGAATTAAAAGAACCATTGTACCCGTTGCTGTTTAAGCTGTTGGCAGCTTAAAGTTTGGATAAACTCCAGATACTATACGATTACAATAAATTGCTTTGTGAACATTTTCTTGGGAGAAACTCACTCCAAACATTTTCCCATAGAAGAATGTCACTTTGGGGGTAAAGTAAAGTAAATGAATACAAAAAAAGCTAATACCTTGGTTTCTTAAAGAATGTAGTCTATCCACGGCAGGCATTATTTTATGTCAGGCAGTATCTTTTACAGAGAGATGGCTTACAACCTTTCAAACAACAAAATAAAAACGCCTCATTACATACATCTCAGATAATGTTAATAGGTGTTGTTTTAAATATTACTCGAAACTTGGTTTGGCAATATTTGGCATGTGAATTACAGAAGAAAGCGTCTTCTCGGGTCAATTGCATATAAGTTCATATTATGAATTGAAATGAACGTACAGCTATCATGCGACAATATCAAATTACTGAAATATATTTTATAAACTTGATTATAGTTGTTTGTTAGCGAGATGCAAGTCATAAGCTTTCGCTGTATCGAAATACTAGTGGTCGCCCGCACTTCCGCGGTTTCGGCGGCGGCTATAAACCTTCCTCAATAAATGGACTATACAACACAAAAATATTTTTTTCAAATTAAACCAGTAGTGTCTGATATTAGCGCGTTCAACCAACTAAACAAACAAAAAAACTCTTTAGCTTTATAATAGATAGAATAATTAAGTCTTCTACTTGACCACGGCCGCTATAAAGTGTTCGATACTTCGGGTTAAATAAAACAAAACATGCCTAGCACAAAATTATACGCGTGTTGTATTATTTAAAATCTGTAGTGCTCGTACAATTTTAATATCAGATAACAATCATTTGAACTATTTTAGCTTGTTACAATTAGGGGAAGGGCCCCTAAAATGGGTATGCTGTATAAACATTAAAGCAGAACGGTTACACTGGTGCATATGTTACTGTAAAAGCCCGAACCACGGTAAATCCTAAGACATTCCAGTAAAACCTAAGATTTACCAACTCCTAATGGTAAATGACCGAACAGTTCTGTGAATATCTTTAATTTCGAACTTTTACCACCATTCATTTGGAAAATCTTAGAATTTACCTCTAGGCACGGTGTATGTTGAGAAAAAAAAGGTTTGATTCTTTAATAACACACATCACTGACACTCGCCGGCCGCTCCCGCGGCACGCTCGCTTCGCTAGCTCGGCTCGTGCTGTTCGTTGGTTCATATACAAACCAAACCTAACCAACTTACTAATCCATGTCCGTTAATAGTAACATTTAACATATTTACAAAATATAATATTCGAAGAGTTTGCGTTCATACCCAATTGATAAAATTCGTTGTCCTTTACATCTATCACAATTACAATAACGTTTTTCAGGTCTGTTTTAGCTGTAACTCTTACACTATTACACGTTATGACTTATTTTTCTCAATATATATATACCGTGCCCAGAGACGGCGACATAATTGGCGAAACGCGGGTGCTAGTTCACCTCTGCCTACCCCTTCGGAGATATCGGCGTCATTTATGTATGTATGTGTGTACCCAGAGGTAAATGCTAAGATTTGCCAAATGAATGGTGGTAAAAGTACGAAATTCCACGGACTTCGGACATTTACCAATAAAAAAATCTTAGGTTTTACCGGAATATCTTAAGATTTACCGTAGTACGAGGTTTTATAGTAATATATATAATATTTTCATATCTGTCATGGCGACGGGTGAAAATTTCAATTTTCACATGTATCTCGTGGAAGCAGTCAAGAAAGTTGACTAATTTAATACACGAGAGTATTAGCTTTAAGCAGCATGTCCGTTTTAGGCCCCCGGCCCTAACTATGGAAAACTTCGATGGAAACTTATCCTTGTTGATTTTCTGCAGGATTACAGTACATCCCCAGTATATAATGGCATTAACTAGTAAGTATACTAACTCATTAAAGAAATGTTACTATAAAAGGAAATAACCAGCTACGAAAGAGCATAAACATTTCTTAATTTTTCAAACCGAAAATATTTGCACTGTCCATTATATAATCCTCTTAATGACACCACGAGAGCATTCACTTAAAGAGGTGCTAATGACATAATCTGCTTGGATGCTGCCTTTGAAAGATTTGATTTGATTAAAGTGTATATTTAAGAGTAAGAATAACCGAGTCAATTTACAGGCATTGTTAAGTCTAATCGTAAAGCAAATTAACTACCGTAAACGTTATATGATTTAAAGTAGGTATTTATTATTATGGAGAATAACAGATTAGTTGCAATAATTCAAAAATCGCAAATTAGGTTTTTGTTTATAAATAACAATAACAAATCAATAACAATAATAATAACAAATCATAACGTGAGTGCCAAGGTGACTACGGGTAAAGACGGCAATGTTTAATTGACGGCAGTGTTCCCCTTATACCACCTAGTAATATACTGCGATTTACGTGCTAGAAGGTGGGTTCAATAGGCATCTATTACATAGGAACTTACATATTTTGCGAAAAGCGGGTGTTAATTTTTTAATCATGGTATAATTACAATCAGCGTGTACTCTACACAATACAATGGCCAGTTCGGTCGAATGGTCAGATCGCTGGCTATAAGTCAAGAGGTTCGAATCCTGGTATGGGCAAATGTTTGAGATGACAGAAAGGACCATGTCGAGAGACCGACGATCGGATAAAGTGATTGGGATGACAACATTCCATATCATACTGCTCTAGGGTTTGGCTCAAGTTTCATAGTCAGCCGCGTGCCTAACATTAATCTTTTTTGGATATGGTGTTGCCCTACAAAATTTGAGTGTTTATTAGTTTACCCAGAGACGCTGACATTATTATAAAATACGAGATACCTAGAGTTAGACATTTATCATATTTTGTTTTTGTTCACAGTTCTTTCGCAAAGTAGTTGTTATTGATGAGGTGTTATTTAAACATTGTTAGCATTTGTACAATTGGTGTGAATTCGGATGCAACATTAGTGCATATGTTAAGGTCAATACCTAACAAATGGAAGTCCGTTAGGATTATTGACAACTATTACGTGCGGCATCTACTTGACATACACAGTTCGAGGTAATGTTCAAATTGTTTACTTAGTTCATTGACTTTACGACATCTCTGTGAAACTAGGAGGTGGTTAAATGATGTTTAGTATATATATTCAAACTGTCAGGGTGTATTACAGTCAGTCGACTCTTCTAGTCCCTTAATTCAACCAACACCAAATCAGCAACAATGCACTCCATTGTAAGTGTTTACAATATTGCATTCGGCATGGCTAACTACAAAGTTTAGATCTAATTTGATAACATTTCTAACAGTTTCTGTTTTCAATTATATAATCAATATAATAGTGTCCCGATTAGAGTATATACAGTATGGTTAACGCTTCTCTGATATACAAGTTCATGGACATTTTCTTATAGTAAACTAATAGATAGACTATGTGTTTACTATTTCATCAACATTATCTATTTAATTTCCAACTGTTGTGGCACTGGACTTCCCTGTGGATAGAGGAATATTAGAAACTGATACTATATACCACCATACACCTAGTGCTATTTAGTAAGAGCTAACCATAAAAGGCAGTGACGGAACTATTAAAGCACGAAGGAACCCGAGCAACCATTACATAACTTACGTAATTGTGTAATAAGTATCATTAATCATTCTCATTTAAATCATTGTTCTATTTCCAGGTCATTTTTTCAATGCTGGTGGCAGTAGCGCTTGCAGCGCCACAACAAGTCACAGAACCTATTCCCATTCTCCGACAAGAGGGTCAGGTGAACTCTGACGGGACGTACCAATACGCGTACGAAACTGGTAACGGTATTGTCGTCGAAGAGAAAGGAGATTTGAAGAAAGTTGGTGACGTCGACGCCCTGGAAGTGCAAGGCCAATACCAGTACCCCAGTGACAATGGAAACATCCAGTTGACTTACGTAGCCAACGAGAATGGGTTCCAGCCCCAAGGAGACCACCTTCCGACACCACCTCCCATACCAGCAGCCATCCAGCGTGCTCTGGCGTACATCGCCACGGCTGCCCCAGTAGCGGAAAGAAATGACTCGTGAAAATACTTTAAGTAGTAAACACACATAAATAATTTATTTGGTGCCATTTTTTATACTTTTTGCAATAAAACTTTTTAAAATAAGCAGCGTTTATTTATTATTTTTATCAAGTCGTCAGCAAACCTTAAGACTTTTGCCCAAAAGTCAGCAATGCGGACTGCAGCGTCGGTAGCATGCATCGAGGCTTCCTGCGTGCAGATATACTGACACGCATAATAATATATGAATGAAAGATGAAACACAGAATATATGGCAGATAATAATTATCAAAATTAGTATGCCACAACAAAATTGCATTAAACACCATATCTATTCCGTTGCATGACAACGTTGCCAAATAAGTGAAAAAATATACAGTTTTTGAGATATATAATATGTATACAAGACGGCACAAATATGATGGTGGTGAATGGTGGTGAAAACAATGGTATGCAATAAAACTTGAACTTGAATATGACTGAAACAGCCCTATGCATTACAATCTATTTTGCACTTTAGGTCTTACATACAAAAACATAAACCACGTTTTCCCCTAGGGGGAAGGTAGAGATGTTTTAACACCTGCATTTCGCCAGTTTATTGCTGGGTCCCATTAAATAAGGGGCGAGCCTATTGTCATTCACTGGGAATTTACTAATTTGCTAGATGGCCTATCGGAACGCCACATCCCATTCCCCGCTGTATTATATGTCAGGAGGCCCTACATTAATTTAATTTGATAATTTTTGATTGAATTAAGTATTACCAGAATGTTAAAAAATTGTTATCTTCGATTGTTTGTTGACACAGTGTAAAATATGTATGTTAATGATGATGATTGAATTCTGCAACATCGTCATAAAAACAAACCATTAAAAACTTATGAATAAAAAATACAATTTCTTTATAATATTTAATCACTTGACTACGAGAAGGCCCATAGCATAGAAATGAATAGCTAATGTTAGCATTTATTAAGACGTATAATTAACTCAACTGTTTTTTAATATAAGTTGTCGATTTTGAAGATCAACTGAAAATCAATTTGTAAGAACATTTTTATATCAAGCTAGTAGCAAACACCATAATACATAAATTGATTTAATGTCTTATATAATATTATTTCACTTGTCTACATTTTTATTTTTACAACTTGGCTCTACTATAATATAATCATACATACATACATAATTCACGCCTATATCTCCGAAGGGGTAGGCAGAGGTGAACTAGCACCCACGCTTCGCCAATTATGCTAGGTCCCATGGAATAGGTGGCGAGCCTATTGCCATTTATCGGGCACAAAAGTCGCAGTACTTTGATAGGTGGTAGGTATAAGAGGAACGCTGCTGCCCATTCCTCATCACTGATTTATCCTTAGTCGCCTTGTACGACAATCACGGGAGAGATTTGGGGTGGTGGCAATTGTATTCTACTCTGCCGTCACCACAAGGCCACGGTTAATAACAATCCTATCAAGAAATTAATTATGGTTATGTAATAATAAATATATCCAAAAAGTTGTCTGTAAGAGAGTTTTAAAAGTTTCTCTTAGATAATTTTTATGCTGAAAATTCATTTCTAAATTTATTAAATTAAATATTCTATGGTGCACATACAATGGCAGTTTTACTTAACGGGCAACAGCGTTCCTGGTACAATATCAGCAGAATACTACGATTATCGTTCCCACTACCCAGAGGGTTGGTGTCAGGCAGGCTGCCGACTGTAAACCTAATTCAAAATCTTGAGCAGTATGGACTGGAATATTGTCATCCCAATCATCTCTCTCTCTCATCCCATTTATCGGTCTCACGAGATGGTATCAGATAGCATCTGGGGTTCCCATGTCTATTAAAGGAACATGTTCTATCCCCACAGCTGAGGCATACGTCTTCCCTAGAATAGAAACTGTACCCGCCCAGTTTCGACTTAAAGCATGTTGGGAATTTGAACGAAATAGAGTATAATGTGTTTGCACAAGATTTTCTCTGTATTTTCTGTATTAAAATTCATTTGCTTAATTGGCGGTTAAGTTTCCATAAGCTACATGCATACATACACATATCACGTCTATATCCCTGAAGGGATCGGCAGAGGTGAACTTTCAGAAGTTAGCTGTCAAAATTGACGTCCTATTGTCGTATATCTCCGGAACTAAAATAGTAGATTTTCCATCAAGTGCACAAAACTTATCATTTTTGTCCGAGACTTTTAGCAGCCCGAGCCGAAGGCGAGGGCTGATAGTATTGTCGAGGATAAAAATGGTTTTGTGGACGAGTTAGAAACTCTGCTTTTCACTTCGATTGCGAGGAAATAAAACAATAGTTTATCATAACATTTCTTAAAATTCAAATTAAAATTAGTACAGTTTTGGATACCGAAGGAAAAGTTTTTCCCAGTGATATTAGGTTTGGGCTGCAGACCTATACAGCCAAGTATTAAATTAATTTAGAAATAATAATTTTCGTAAATTAATTTAATAACCTACCGTACCTACTTGAATTAAAATTTTAATATCTTTTATATCTTAAAAAACACATTAGGCAAATAAATTTGAGTATTAAAAAATAACAAATTCTATCTCTGAATTTCTCATTGTGTTTGGCTGCATAGCTCATTTTCTTTGCCTTAATATAGACACATTTATGAGTAGATACGTTAATGCTCTAGAGCACAAAATTAGATTTTGTGCAGCCTATATCCTGCACAAATGAGCACTTTCAGAGCATGAGAAGTGAAAAATACATTAATTTATTAGTGTCATATTATAAGAATTTGTTATTTTACTTACTTAGAAGCACCACAAAGTAATATCACCCACGGACTATTGAAAAACAATTACTATTAGAGCACTAGAGAAAAATCATACATGCATAAAATCACGCCTATAGCCCCGAAGAGGTAGGCAGAGGTGAATTAACAGCCACATTTCGACCATTATCTTAGGTCCCATGTCATAAGTGACGAGCCTATTGCTATTTATCGGGCAGGAAAACGCAGTACATTCCTAGGCGGAATAAGAGGAACGCTGCTGCCCATTCCTCATTGTTTTAATCCTTAGTCGCCTTGTACGACACCCGCGGGGGATTTGGGGTAGTGGCATTGTATTCTGCTCTGGCGTCACCACATGGGGTTATAATAAATCATCCGTGGTCTAGTGGTTCGCCCACCGGAATTACGATCCAGAGGTCCCGGGTTCGATCCCCAGGGGGTACAAATTTGTACTCGGTTTGGTTGGCGGTAGGACTTCAAGTCCGCCTGAATAGATACCACCATCTTATCAAAATCTGTCGTCATAATAATAATGTTAACAGCATTATTGTGTTCCGACAATTGTGATCAGATAGCCAGCCCCTCTGTGGTTGAGGGTTCCAGGTGAAGCTCGATTCTATCTTCGGCCCTTGTCGTCTCTTACCATTAGATGAGATGAAGGGCAAGTACTTTCCTGTCTTACATAAAAAAAAACAATATAAAATCATATAGCGGAGTACCTGAACAATTATGTCAGCAAGGACGTTACCCTCCTTCACCCCCAGCTGGCATATTAAAGTATTAAAGGGAAGGTTTAAATCCTCTTCCTTCAACGATTTAAACTCGATGGGTTCTGGCGACCTTACGACACGACCTTACAGAATACAACACAAAAGTTGCGTTAGTTGGCAATCAGATATATCAAAAAAAAACGACAAGGAGAACCTAAACATATAATTGCAAGAATTTGCATACAAGATTAACTTACACCAATGCAAGAAATACACACATACGGCAATAACGGATTGGCCATGAAATGTTACCTTTTGTTTTGCACTTACTTTATACATCTAACAATATAATATTATATTAACATAGCAGACGTGTCACAATGACATTTGGCAAAATAGTCTTTTCGTAATGATGTCATCATCGTTATCCTCCTGTTCTGACATACATACATACATAAATCACGCCTATATCCCCGAGGCATATTCCGTAGGCAGAGGTGAACTAGCCCATGTAATAGGTGGCGAGCCTATTGCCATTTATCGGGCAAAAATTCGCAGTACTATTGTTAGGTGATATAAGAGGAACGCTGCTGCCCATTCCTCATCGCTTATTTATCCTTAGTCGCCTTGTACGACACCCACGGGAGAGATTTGGGGTGGTGACAATTGTATTCTACTCTGCCGTCACCACACGGCACCTCCTGTTCTGTTCCCAGTTTATCTGGGGTCGGCGCAGTATGTTTGATCATACATTCATATCGGTCAGGCGTCATTAAGCTACCCGTTCGCCATAGATTGATATCATGCCTTTCCGGTGAGAAAATCGATGGAAAGGACCATGTCGCAAAACCGACGAACGGAGAGAGTTATTAGACTAACAACTTTTCGATGGACATATCGGACGTCAACAACATACTTCTCAAGGTTTAGGCTTAGTTTTTATCGCCGGCCGCCTGCCTGACACTAACCCTTTTTGGGTTGCTGTTGTTGGTGGTCCACCCAGATAGTCGTCTTGTACGACACCCCCGGGACAAATGGGGATGATGACAATTGTATTCTGCTCTGCCGTCACCACACAGCATTTAATACACATACTATTACTTTAATACTTTAATACACTACCTATTGTTATTCTGATCAATTCAATTTCTTAATAATTCAAATGTTTATCAATAAGCTTGATGATTTAACAAAGTCCTATTACGCTTAAAATAAATATTGGAAAAGACATGTACCATATCTAACGAAGTGACAAAAGATTATTTATCTAACCAATGAAGACGTCGGTAATCGATTAAAGTATGACGCTGTCGACATCACGCTAACACATGACCACAGTAGGCTCGCTCATATTTTGTCGAATTTATTATGACGTGCTAAATGGTGCAATACCACCCAGAGGTGGTAGGCGGTGCAGTGACCCCTCAGTATATATACCGATATGACGCTGTTAGAAAACATTGTCTAGTGCCTTCACCGACAAACAAACACAACAAATATGAAGACCATTGTAAGTGGCAGTGATAGTGTTATATTTAATCATAAAAAAATTAATAAAAAAAAAGTACAATGCCTTTTAGAATAATACTGCGATAATCAAGTGAAATTATACTAATTAGTGTAGTAAAAACAGTGCGCCCGATTAATAAAACAATTTTGTTTTTCAAATACAGGTTTTCTTTGGACTTTTGGCCGCCGCCGTCGCTGCTCCCCAGGCGCCAACAGAGCCCATCCCGATTTTGCGACAGGAGAGCGTAATCAACCCTGACGGATCATACCAGTACTCCTACGAAACTGGAAACGGCATAGTCGCCGAGGAGAAGGGGGCACTGAAGAACATTGGCGCAGAGGAACCAGCCCT
The DNA here is from genome assembly GCA_963931975.1 of Cataclysta lemnata. Taxonomy (NCBI): domain Eukaryota; kingdom Metazoa; phylum Arthropoda; class Insecta; order Lepidoptera; family Crambidae; genus Cataclysta; species Cataclysta lemnata. The sequence continues at coordinate 9,007,174 of OZ008343.1, forward strand.
GGAAGTGCAAGGCCAATTCCAGTACCCCAGCGAGGATGGTGGCAAAATTGAGCTGACATACATCGCCAACGAAAACGGCTACCAACCCCAAGGCGCTCATTTGCCCACCGCTCCCCCTGTACCTGAGGCTATCCAGCGAGCCCTCGCCTACCTTGCAACCGCCGCCCCCCAACCCGAGAGCAGACGCTAAAGTCAATCCTGTTGATTACCCCAGGGTAAACCAACAGTCAGCCACATTGGATTTTTCCAAATCAATAATTATTCCGTGGCATCGAAATCCAAATACATGTCAGGGAATATTCATTGATGGCAACATTATTTAATTGTAAATATTAAAAAAAGTAATGTAAATATATTACGTATTTAATACATACATGCGGGTGTAATTAATTATGCATACCTTCCCAAACTCAAGGTCATATAGCATATTTATGGTAACACAATCAGCCAATTTACGATTATAGCCTTCGTTTTCTTTTATAAGAATTTCGGAATTGATAGAGAATAAGATTTTTGTAAAGAAAAATATTCTTAATAATAATTACGTAATCTTCAAAAACTAATTGACTAAATTAGGAAGAGGAAGGATGCCCAAGGCATACAGACTAAAACGGACATTGCTTATAAAATTATTTTTATACAACGAAAGGGACAGACGGAAATGTCAATAATTAACATATGACTCTTCAGCTGCCAATGAGGCTAACTGGTAAATATCGGCTTTTATCGGCTATACACGACAGTGCCACTTTAGGCGGTAGGTAGGTATGCTCAGTTTGGGCACGTTTTCCCTACCTATTTGCATAAGCTTGGACGCTCTATTGTAAAAACATTAAATAAGCAGATATTGTTAGAAGAAGGACAAGTTGAAATATATTTAGAAATTGTAATGATAGATAAGTAGCTAATTAATTTTGCAACGGCCACAACTTGAGGTAGCGACTGGAGGTGTACAGGCTATTAGAAATAATAAGCAAGGCCGCATGATGGATATTTGATGATCCAATAATTACACAGCTTATTGAAGATGCTTATTATAAAAAAGTTAGGCCGAGTCTTGTTACACGAATCATTAGATAAAGGACAAGACATATAATGACTGATTGATAATACAATATTGCAACGTCTAAAAGGCAGTAGATGATAATAACATGATGTTTGTTCTCGTGAAAAGAATATCTGTTATGCGATTTATGATAAAAGAAATAACCTCAAAATCGTTTCGTTCAGTGTTACAATGTTTTTTTTTGGAATGTCGCTGATAATTTGATAATATAAAAAATTATTTACCTATGTAATAATATTTCTCACATGCACACCTACACCTTATACGGCTAGAACACCTTCCATAACACCTTATTATGGGCTAGATTCTAGCCCATAATTAGGGTTTATGGAAACTAGATGACGGACTACTAATAATGATTATACATAATATTGATAATATACTACATAAACATAAAAACAACCGCGACTCGAGAAAAAATATCTGTATTAATTACACAAAAATTGACTACCTACTACCAGCGATCTGACAATTCGGCCAAGCTTATCGTCAATCAAAATAAAGAATAAATTTCTTTCTTTCCATAAAATCATAATCAGAAGAATAATTATATTGTAACGAATCTATGCCAGGTAATTGCTTGAAACCGTTTTTAATACTTAAATTTTTACATGATTTGCGACTTTATAACCGTTTGACCCCAACCAACCGCTCTGCGGTAATAATAGCTGTTGACATTTATGAGATAACTAGTTTTGTAAACTGTCTGCAGTCTTAGATATTTACGATACCTGTGGATTAAATTGGTCGATGGTGTCTGCTTTGCCTAATGTTGTCACAATTCCTATTGTGTTGTATTTTGTAGGACACAATATGTTTATTACAAGCAGTAGAAGCGTTATTATCTAAAATCAATTATGACTAAAGTACAAAATTAAAGACGACTACAAGTGTGAGTTGTAAATTTAATAAATAATAATATTATAGTATAATACTTTATAATTTACGTCTGTATATGCATAAGAAATAGGCAGACGTATAGAAAAATATTTTGCTGAAATAAGGTTTCATGGGGATGACATCTACGAGTCATTTTATTCAGTGTTGCTAGATATTTTCCAAGGAATGCGATTTCCCATTCTACCGGGAAATTATACAAATTGTATCCTGCTCTGCCGTCACAACACAGCACATGTAAAAAAATAAAATAATTGTTATTGTATTATTTACAAAATATGTAAATTTATAACGTGTTATTTATAATCACGTTTGGCTTTTATAAAACAAATTCAAAAATTAATTTACTACAAATACTTAACATGACAAAAGCACTGTTGAAGTTACGTAATTTAGTAGTATAATATACAAACTTTTTCTCGGAAATGCTCGTAGATAATGAAATAATACGGTGTAAAAGTACTGCACAAATAAAAATATAAATATTAAATAAACGATGTGGTTCTTATTTCAATAAAAAACGTGTTCAGATTGTTTTCTAAACAAGAAAGTAAAAAAGGAAAATAAGGAAAAATATATTGGTAAATCGAACAATTAGGCCTTTCTTTAAAACTGGCATGAGAATGTTACGCAGAAATACAAACACTCATATTATGGAGGTTAAGAGGTTTTCACGTGTGTTATATAACTGAAGAGAAATAATCTTTGATAAATAGCTGTCCACTTAGATATAAGACAAGTAGGGGAGGTCCAGATCGGTTATATCGCCTAAAATACTGTAAAATAGTTTTCAAAATGAATACATTCATTTTATGTTTATTTTCCAATCCCTAATGAGGAGGTCATGTGGAAATTAGCGCCTGTAACTTTGAGTGTATGAAAACAACTTTTGCTTTAGGCACTGTTTGCTTAAGCCATGTATATTCTAGAATTGTATAATACCATAGTTATGGAATTAGTCCTTATGAACTAATATAATAAAGCTTTTTTAAGCTGATTGTACTTAATTACTTAATATCATCATCATCCCTTTAATGTCCCCACTGCTGGGACGCGGGCCTTCCCTATGGATGGAAGAATATAGGGAGAATTAATTATCTCGAGTTCTTCCGTGCATCAGAAGGCACGTTAGAAGTCACGTCTGAAGGCACGATTTTGGTCCCGGCTGCATCTACATCCATACATACATAAATCACGCCTGTATCCCCGAAGGGGTAGGCAGAGGTGAATTAACACCAAACTTTTCGCCAATTAGGTAAGGTCCCATGTAATAGGTGACAAGCCTATTGCTATATATCGGGCACATAAATCGCAGTATCTTGCTAGGTGGTATGAGACGAATGCTGCTGTACGACACCCACAGGAGAGATGTGGGTGGTGACAATTGTATTTTGATCTGCCGTCACCACACGGTCAATCTCCCTATACTTAATATCAGTTTTGTGCTGGATACTCATAGGAAACGTTATCGTACTTCACGATCCAAGAAAGGAGATAATAGATTAATTGTTACTCGCTCATGGTGCATGGTTTATTAACGTTTTTCTTTATTGCGGCTACTTGAATAAAAATGTAAAGCAGTTGAGATCTGCGGATGATCAGAAAAGACCTGAATTAATTTATCAATAATGGTAATGTGACAGTATTTTTTTTTAATATGGTGTGATTATGATTGTTAATAGTTCTGTCTAGTAGTAGTTTGTTAGACAAAAGTTCAGTAGATCCAAAGTAAGCCTTTGCCCTAAGCAGCTCAGGGGATTTCATCATATGATATGTCCAATTTCTATTACGTAAATGTCATAACGTAGTTGTTATTTCAATATTATTGTTATCCATTATAATTAGGGCTTAATGATCGCTGTTTTTCGCTGTTTGGTTGTGTGTTTTCATTTCCCTGTGACATTTATAAGCCTTGTTACCACAAGAAATATTTTATATATAATATGGTAGCAGCTATTAGTGCACGGGTGCTGTCACGTGTGTGACTGAGTACTAAAGGGGCTCTTCGTAAAATGTTTTTTTCCACCGATGCCGATTTGGTGCGTTGTAACGTTACTGCGATTCACTTTTATTCAACAAATCCTTCTGACCATATGTTAAACTACAATTTTTAATTGTAATAGGGCTATGACGACAGTCATAGATGTTGAAATTTATACCTATCAACATCTGTCAGTCATCTGTGTCTGCGCATAGGCAACGATGTGCAAAGTATTATGAACGATTATCAAAACGTAATATGTTACGTCAGTTTCGAGTTTGATGTCCATATAGAGCGCAAATAGTTGTTTCTCTCTTTGGAAACAAAACATTATTTACTTATTTGCAATAAATCATCCGTTTTTGTATTCTGGATACATTTTTGTAGTTTGTTTTTTTTTTACGTTATCATAATTTACACACTGCCGCACTCAGAGACGGCAAATAGCTTTAATGAGTACTTAATGTCAAAAAATCTCATTTAAATCTAGACCATAAGACCCGGCAAAAATAGCGACTAGTTTAGAATTGTCATTTTTTGATATTTAGTACTCATTATCGTTATTTGTCCCTGAGTGCGGCAGTTAGACTGTTTGTCATATGCAATTCGGTTTACGCCAATTTGTAAGCACTTTCAGACTTACCTTTTGATTGAAGTTAAAGTATATCATGTTCTATCACTTCGCTTTGGAAGTTACACCCAATTAAAATTATTGAAAATATTTTATAGACATAGGCTGCCATTAAAAATAGACCTAACAATTTTGGTTATTTGAATACTCTGTCTAATATTATTTGATGATAAATGTGAATTTTTCTATTTAATAAATCTAAGAATACTTTTAAAGTTGGAGACAATCTTTACAACAAATAAGCTCATACAGATAAATTTTACTATTCATATTATTACGGTGTAAATTCATTATGCAAAGAAAACTTAGGTAGGGAAATTTCCACCGCTGGCGCCTACAGTTATTTCAAGAGTAAATTCTTCTCCCTACCATTCGTCACTCGCTATATTTTTGTGGGATTACTTGATAATAAAAATTGGATGTTCAAAATAAAACAAGACTTATGGCACTTAATACATATTATTACCATTTCGCGTAAAACATATTAAATGTGCTTGAATGTATCGAAGTCCATTTTACTAGTGCTGGTTGTTTTAACGGATTGGTGTAAAGCTTTAGTGTTGTACGGTTTTGGCGGCGTGAGCAGCGATGTACTCTAGGGAGCGGGCGATGGCGATTGGTACTGGGGGACCAACGGGCAGAATGTCACTCTGAGGAAGAAAAAAAAAATTTCATAAATATATTCTTGGGAAATTTTTTACCTACCAGCACTCAAGTCAAATGTTGTCATTTATTGACTTGTTTACTAATCAGGGGGCTTACTGCCTAACTCGATTGCTAAAGCAAAAGTTATAGTTTATGACGTCATGCTGTAATTTCGCACTACATTTACCTAAACTATCAGCGATAGCATTGAATGAATGATCACCGAATGATTTTGTATGAATTTGGAAGAAAATCTGTACCATCTAAACATTCAAGATGGTTGCTAGCTAAATTGATAGCCGTAAGCAATGGCATTGCTCTAAGCTATTATCAGCAATCGAGTTAGGCGGTAAGCCGCCTGTACTGGACTATATTTCTTTGTCATATTAATACATCTGGGTTTTCAAATGGCTCAATAATGATTTACATTTCTTTTTGATATAGATCTCCTATTGCATATTTTGTGGTCTTTATCTTCCAGCTGCTGGAATATTTAGGGAAAAGAGCTGCTCTTGTGCTGACGCAATATGAATTCTGGCACAAGTCGATTTTTATGTGGTATCGACATAGACCAAAAAAAATATTTTATTTTTGAATGACAAGTGTTTAGAATGAAAAAGTACCTCATGTTATTCGTCGTTCCCCCCCTTTGCATTCCATATCAAAAACAGGACCTCCTTTTTGAGGTATGATAAAAATATAACAGTTAATATGTGCTCACCTTGGGCTGGTATCCATACTCGTCGGCGACGTAAGACAGTTGGATGGGAACACCTTCTGGTGAGATGTACTGGTATTGGCCTTGGATGGTCTAGTGAAAAAAGAAACCATTTATTAGCACAAATTTAGAGTAAAGGTTAAACCAAAATCTTTTTAGTCAACACTAGATGCAAAAGAATTTGTGCTTTAAGAATTCTCTATGACAAAATATAATGAGCTAATTCGTGTAAATTTTATTAATGAAGTCCTTCATATTTTTATACTGCAAAGTTATATTTCTAAGACTTTTTTGACAACTTTTTTATTTTATATCTCGGATTCTTAGTTAATAAAATTTTGTAACTTACCAGAGCTTCAGTGTCATCAACCTTCTTCAAGGTTCCGGAGGAAGAAGCAGCAATACCGTTGGAAGTTTCGTACCTGCCGAGTTAAAAACATAATCCGTCATGACACATAAATTTAAAAGATTTATGATTAATTAAGTTGGGACATTGTTCACGATATGCTTGGCTGTTATAATATTTTCTTGACATTTATTGTAGTACATAATACATATTTATTCTTAGGTTTTGGCGACTGTTACCGAAACTGACTGAGGGTCTTATGTTGTGGATTCTGTGCCTAAATTAACGTTTATTTGGATAGTGAAGAGAATGTTATGCATAGTAAAATTTTCTAGTATTTTATCATACAGTCCCTCGTTACATTCCACATTTAATTCACTCTTCTGAAGTATTGACTAATGAAGTTTTTAACTGCATTGTTTTATTCCGTATGTTGACGATAGAGCAGAATACAATTTCCAACACTGCCTATCTCTCCCTCAGGTGTCGTTAGTACAAACCCGCTAAGGGGCATAAATATGATGTGGAATGAGTACCTAGCAGTGTTCCTGGTAAGTCACCTAGTAGTAGTAATCCAAGAAGGGCAATAGGCTAGCCGTCTGTTACATCTATTGGATCTAACATAGCTGACGAAATGTGTATGTGATACACTACCTAACCCTTCGTGGATAAGCGATCATGATTAATGTATATAAGTTTTATGGTAGGTAAGTTAGGACTTATTAAACTTACGCATAGCTGAAGCCATCGGGAAGAACGTCAGTTTCAGACCGGAGAACAGACGCGGTGGCATCAGTATCCACGACCTTCACGGACTTGAAGCCTGCGGTGGACGCGTGAGCCGTGGCATGGGCACCGGGCTGCACAACGGTCTTAGTGACTGTTTTAACCGGAGTAACAACCGACTTGGCGAAGGCATGAACCACAGGTTGATTCACCACGGTCTTCGTGAATTGCACTTTGCGCTCAAAGACTGGCGCCGACTTCTTGCCGATTACTACTTCAGGTTGCTCATAGGTGGTCGGTACTGAGACTTGGGCAGTGGCTTTTGCGAAGCCGGGGTTGGGCCATGTTGCGAAGCCAACGTTGCGGTTGAACGTCGCCGCGCTGGCTGCGCATACGCATAGAGCTAGTACCTGTAATTTAAACATTTCAATTTAAATACGTATAATATTTTGGCAAAATGTTCATCTCCTATTATTTTGGACATTTTGACATGTTCACATTTCCTTAATGTATGAAAAAAATATCTCAGTTTAGATGCTAAAACATACAAACTGTTATACTTAAGGGTACGTTAACGTCTTTATGTTGTCTTATTGTGAAATTTAGTGCCCACGAAATAAATACGGCCAATTTCAAAAATGTAGTCATATGGCTGCAAAATTGTCAAATACTCACCACAAATTTCATCATTATCAAGACCTGTGCCTGTCCAATGCTCCGAGCCAACAGCTATTCTCAATTGTCTCCTCGTCCATTTTATATTAGCAGGAATATATTAAGGAGCCAAAAAAATAGTTTGCCATAAATATTTTAATGTGAGAGTATTGACACTAAAACATCGACCTTGACGATTTTATTCATAAATTTCCCGACATTAGCCATTAACATGTTGACGAATCCAGAACAATAATGTTACAAAATTAACAAGTTCTAGTAAACATATAATGGTTACTTAAGGTTGTAACTGGTATATTATTATGAAATTTTGTTAGTAATAAGGTTATTACATAAAATTAAATAATAATATATAATAACACACATACAGCAATATTTGTTTCATCCTTATATCCCCGAAGATATCGGACGTATTTTGACGTTTCAAATGTTAGTTAATTGATGTTTTTCCAAAATCCAAAATTACGTTAATTATTCATTTGAAATATGAATCTGACTGTATTGTCAATTGTGATAACTTATTTATGCTAGGTTTATAAATATTCTACAATTACATTTCTTTACAATTGAATTGATATTTGACATTTTTCATATGTGCACAATCTATGTCAAAATCCTACGCCTTAAAGCTATAATTATTTGTTGGTAGATAATAGAAACTCTGCAATATTCGCTATGCTAAGAAAGTTGCTCGTTGTATACCAATAAGCATATTGGGACAACCGAATAGACCAAATGGTTAACTACAGCATACCGAAAAAGAATTGGTGCAAGGCAGGCTAGGCGCCCGGCTGTAAAACCTAAGCCTAATCCTTGAGTAGTAGTAGGTGTGTATCGGAATGTTGTCATCTAATTCACTGTCTTCGTTTAACGGTCTCTCAAAATGGCCATTTCCATGACCTTTGTGAATTAAAAGGGATAGGATTTTACTGGTAGAGGAAACTTACTGAAACTTACATAAGCAGGAATTTTGAATGCTGAAAATAAATTAGTATTGTTTTTATCATTAACACTAAGCCCGCTTTCAGTTTGGCCGTTAAAAACTTTTTACAAGAAAGAATAGACACTCTGAAAATAGACTCTTATCAAAATACAATCGAAATATAATTCGTTAGCGTGACCAGCATTCTCTTTGACATTCTTTAATCAAGCTTTAATTATATAAGCAAGATGTGACACGTATTGTAACCGTTTAGAATATTAACTCATCGAGTCAACGATCAACCTTGATCTTCACCAGACTTAGATACATAACTAGATACGTACAAACCAACTTTTCTAATAAATATTCATCAATTTTTCGATTAGAAGGAAAGAATTATTGTTTCTGAGTTTTAGTGATGACCACAGAGACTAAAAAATATATCAAATTTACGATTCATCATTGTAATCCATACAAAAAATATGTTTAACAAACGCTTAAAGTATATGTATTGATAAAATTATGTTTATCATTTTAATTTATATTAAACTTTATTTATCTTACTTCTTACTCTTACTGTTTCCTGATATAATATTATATATATAGTCCTATTTTTTATCAAATAATGTACCTACTGGTATGATGCCCTGATTAAGTAAATGAATATTTCTTACTGTCTCTCTCCTATCATCTACCCAAAAGTAAGTAGCATTTAATTCTATTTACTTATCTAAACAATTTTTATTTTGGCGATAGACACTAGATGGCTGACAAATTTTAACCAGCAATCAAATTTTATTTCGATCAAATTATACTTGAGCAAAATATAATTTTATATAATTATATTGATTATATAATTATATTACTTTATAAATTAGTAAATGAAATGTTTGTTAAAATATCAATCAAAAGGGAGTCTTGAAGACGTCTGACCGATATGAATGGAAGAGGAAACATACTGCGCCGACCCTATATAGACTGTGAACAGGGCTGGATGAAGAAGAATATATGTATATTGAATTTGTATGAGGATTGTATGTGATAAATAAATCATCATCATCATCATCATCGCCCTGCCCTTATCCCATCCTATTTGGGGTCGGCGCAGTATGTCCTCTTTTTCCATTCTCTTGTCACTCGTCATCTCCTCATTCACATCCATCACCTTCATATCACACCTCACACAATCCATCCATCTTTTCAGTGGTCTTCCTCTACTTCGACATCCATCAACATTCATGTCCATAACTTTCTTACTCACATTCATGGCATCACGTCTCATAACATGTCCATACCAAGCTAAACGGCTCTTACGTATGTGATAAATAAATAATCTCCTATTTTTGAAATTGGTTAAAAACACTAATATCGATTAACTAAGACTCACAATACTACACTACGACTCAAATGAATAGGCGTGTATCGATGTTTCTGAATGTTCCCAGTAACGCACCTATAACTGCTTACTCTGCAGTTATTTAAGGATTTAAATTTAATTTATTGTTTTTAGTTTTATTTTTCAGTCATTATAATTTCATTATTTCCGGTTTGATCGTATACAGCCATTTTGCACCAAATTTCAAGATCACAATGTTGTAGGGTTTAAAATTTAGGATATAATAAATAAATTTAAATTTTTAATTCACATTTTCAACAATCATTAGGTAATACATATTATATTATATGTTACTTACATAGTTTCAGAGTATCTAATAATTATAGTTAATTTCTGTATCCTTCCTAAACTGATATGGCAATGCTTCGTTACTGAAAATTCGATTATTGATCTCAATGCAGTTTTAATTAAAATAATTTCGGCGAATAAATAAAATTCACTGACATCACAGTTTGTTAATTTTTTCATCCATAGAAAATATAAATATATATTAATGAAAATATTCAAGTACTCGCAATGTGATTTGAAAATATTCAATTTTACAGCAAACGGCGCGGTGGCCATTAGAAGTACTTCAATTGACTTGCAAACGCCAAAATTAAATGAATATTTGACAATAAATAAGTTTTATAAAAAATAAAATATGGTCTATTTATATAAGGTAACTATACAAACAAACAAACTCTTCAGCTTTATAATATTAGTATAGATAGGGGAGGAAACAAACTGCGCCAATCCCAGATAAACTAATAACAGGACAGAAAGAGGATAGCTACCATGCGATTGTGTTACAACCAACCCTTAAGTAATCATTACATACACTCATGAATCGTCAAAGAAATAACGTTAAACACTGAAAACGAAAAGAAAAACGGTTTCCAATATTTAACGTTATTTTTTTGACGATTCATGAGTGTATGTAATGATTACTTAAGGGTTGGTTGTAACACAATCGCATGGTAGCTATCCTCTTTCTGCCCTAAGCTACACCATCCGTTCGTAAACTACCAGGAGGCCTTGTTCTGAGAAGAACGGGAATGATTTTTGTAATATTTTCAGTTTGTCACACGCTTGAATTAGCTAGAATAAAAGTAGACGTCGTCGTGCTGTTTACTCATATAGCAAGAATTTAATACGTGAATTAACTTTTGATATTCAACAAGGAGTCACCTATGTATAGGTGAAAAGCGCCTAATTTAAGCGTATAGCAAAATACCTACCAAGTGCAACGTGCTCGGTCCGTGTATAGTTGTATTGAATAATAACTTACTGACATGATAATATAACATCACAAGACAAAAATTATCTATAACTTATTAACTGCCACACTCAGAGACGTCAATTAATGTTAATGAGTACATAATGTATAAAAATGTCAATTAAAAACTTGTCTCTTTTCTTGCTGGGTCTATGGTCTAGTTTTTACTGTAATTTTTTAGTATTAATTACTCATTAAAGTTAATTGATGTCTCTGAGTGCGGCAGTTAGTCTTACTAACTAAATAAAAAATTAATATTAATTACATAAATTATCTGACTTGACTATAGGTACACGTGACTTTCTTTACTTGGTGTTACTCCTGATCCAAACAGAATATACTAAAACTGTATATGGGAACATTGCCTTTAGTATTGGTACAGGTGTGTCTTGTTTTTTAAATGTCAAAATTGGTTTTATATGGTTACTCTAGATGAGGTCATGGCAATATTTTTAATTGAACACCCAAGAAGCAAAAATGATAAATCATTTATGAGTATTTCCTATACTCAGAAACGATTTATCATTATTACTATTATATCCATTTTTACTGTTTACAATACCAATAGAGTATACCCAAATGGGGTTGGTGTCAGGCAGGCGGCGGGCCGAAAAACCTAAGCCAAAACCTTGATTAATTGAATGTCGTCATTCTAATAACCCCCTTTAATCGGTCTCTCGACATAGTCCTTTCCGTCTGTTTTCTATACATTAATTCATCAGTAGCACCTTTCCGGTGTGATGGTTGATTTTAATCAAAAAGGGAGTAGATGGTTTCATGACGTCTGACCGATATGAAAGGAAGAGTAAACATACTGCGCTGACGCCAGATAGATTGAGCACAGGGCAGGGAGAAGAAGAATACCTAACAATAGTTAATGGTCCGTCATCACCAGCCCCTTAATGTCCCCATTGCTGGGGCACAGGACTTCCCTGTGGATGGAAGGAGAATGGGCTATTAATAACTGCAGATGCAGCCGGGTTCAACAGCTTAACGGGACTTCCCAAGCACGAAGGAACTCGAAATTAAATATAGTCGGTCACCCATCTAATGACCTGCTGCAGCAAACATTGCTTAGTTTGTACAATCGCAGACCAATTACGCTAAACCACTGCGCTAATTTGAGCTTCTCATCTTTGCATTTTGGCAGTCGGAATGTCGAGATTTACTTCTAGGGGACTTGAGTTTGAATCCTGTTAGGAAAAAAAATTTTGCGGACTTATTTCTTGAGTCATCATCATCTTCATCACCAGCCCTTTACTGCCCCCACTGTCCCAGCAGCAGAGACATTAAAGGGCAGTCCAGTTCTTCCAACCATAAAGAATTCCTTCCTTGAAGGGCCTTCCCTATGGATGGAAGAATATAGGGAGGGAGATTAGGCCATGACCCACCACGCTGGCCCAGTGCGGGTTGGTGGGTATTAACGACTGCAGATGCATCCGGGACCAACGGCTTAACGTGCCTTCCGATGCACGGAGGAACTCGAGAAAATAAATTTTTGGTCACCTATCCAATGTGACCGGTCTTAGCGAAATTGCTTAGTTTACGCAATCGCAGGCCAAGCGCGCTATATCACTGCGCTAGCGAGCTCCTCTCGGGAAGTATACGACCTAATTAAAACGGATGGACTGAGTGAAAGGCGATATATATACTATACGAATCGATCAGGCGAATGATGATAATTAAAATAGTAGAATATGATTTCTAAAGTAATGGCACACCCTAATTTGTTTATATGAAGATTCGTTCTGGCTGATTCATAAATTGAACACGGTTATTAATTACGAACGTCTGTCAGTTTTTTTCCCAATTTTAATAAGCTATCTAAAAGTATTTCTTGTTCTAAGCTTACACGTATATATTTATTTTAAACTTAACATTTAATATTTGGTTGTTTAGCATTTGATTAGAAATGCTAACATCCTACGCGTACAGACGTGCGAGGATTATGAGTAGCACATTGAAGCTGGTGATGGCATTATCGCCTTGTAGTGAGAATTAGTTTAGTTTTGATATGGTAACTCCTGTACGTGTACGGTAAGCTGGAGTTGACTGTACGTATTAAATAACGTTTATAAAGATAGCTTATGAGCTTCAAACACGTTTTAGATAACAATGCTCGTCACTTTGATATTGAGGGTGATAAAGCCGATCTGTGACAAGCTTATTTTCTGAAAAGGTTTTTACAGGGATTTTGGTGGTTAGAAAAATAATTTCGAAAAAATATGATCTTGAGGCGGGAATCGAACCCGCGTCCGCTGCTATCCGGGCAGGTGCCTGACCGCTCGGCCACCCAAGACACTAAACACACAAGTGTCTTGGTGTATACTTAGGGCCTGTTTCACAATCGACAAGTAATTTCTAAGTAGCTTACTTGGCAGTTCAATTGACATATATTTCATATTACAAGTGTCAAATGATCTGCCAAATAAGCTTATCAGGGGCCTTACCACCAACTCTAAACGCGACTCAATTTCCATTGTTAAAGTGAGACAAGGCTATAAGCCGAGTAGAGCGGCGTCCCGTCTTGTCACCTGCGTTTGGATCGCATTAATACTTCATGGTACGGCCACAGAACTTACTTGTCGATTGTGAAACAAGCCCTTAGTAAAGTAAACATTTTTTACGATTTGTTTTTGATTTGAATTATTTTATGGTAAAATTTGTACAATACGGTGATTTACTTATCACCGTCACATTAAGATCGACGAGGACGTTATGTAACTTGTATGCAAATTAAATTGATTTTTATAGTCAGTGTCAGTGCGTGATATGAACATGCTAATGAGTATATAAAAAAAACTTAGATTTAGTAGCTGGATAAATAATAGATGATATAGTTTCGTCAGCAGATGAAACTATAACATGTATTATTAATGTAAAAGTAGATTATCAAGATTCACTAATGAGATTCCACATTGTTGTGTAGGTTCCAAAATTAGGAAACTACAATATAAATAGATTTATCAATACGATAATGTCATGGACTGACGTAACTTTGCATTTTGATTCTTAGTCATTTTTAATATTTGGAAGAGACTGCAATCACGTAGAATATTTTATTAAAATTATTTTGGTAATGTTTCTTCTGAACTTTAGCTTTTACATGTTTTATTCCCATTTGCACTTTAGTGATATTGAATATTTATATAGGGATATTACAAAAAAAAACTTATGTTAACTTTAAGAAATATACAATTATATTAGTCGATTCAGTTTGTTCGATTTTGTTTAGTTTGCTTTTCGCCACAGGCCATTATTTGTTTATAGGAAACTTTTAAGCCTGTAGCATACAAAAAGCGGTTAGCGACACGCGATCACTACACACATTCACATTCTATTATTACTAACAATCATGATTCTTATTAGCATTACGTATTAGTATACCGATAACCGCCTCCGTGGTCTAGTGGTACGCCCACCGGAATTAAGATCCAGATGTCCCAGATTCCATCCCCAGGGGGGTACAAACTTGTACCCGGTTTCTATCTAATCAAAATCTGTCGCCATATTAATAATATTAACAAAATTTTTTGTGTTCCAACAATTGTGTTAAGATAGCTAGCCCCTCTGCTGTGGTTGAGGGTTCCAGGTGAAGCTCGATTCCATCTTTAGCCCTTATCATCACTGACCATCTGGTGAGATGAAGGGCAAGAGCTTCTCTGTCTAGGATAAAAAAATAGTAATCGTAAACCACAATTTTTGTGTGACGTACATAAAATATGTTACTGGAAATTAGTTACGTACACGCATCTATCCCCCTAGTGGTAGGAAGAGGTGAATTAACACCCACGTTTCGCCAATTTGGTTAGATCCTATGTACTAGGTGGCGAGCCTATTGCCAACTATCGGAAATGGCAATAGCAGTACATTGCTATGGTCAAGATGATGATTAGATGGTCGTGATTTATGTAGGACATAGCTTCAAGTGTGACCGTAAATTAATTAATTTCATCTACCTTATTTTAAATCAAGGGCTTGAGTTGCAGTCATGGTGTTTAACTATCCTAATACTATTGTAGAATTATACGACAAACTAGTAATTATTGGAATAGTCAAAGAGGTCATAAATTTTGCGCATAACTCTACAGCCAATACAGAGTTTCCCAATGTTAAAGATCGGGAATTGTCGTGGGCTATTGATTTGCATCATACATGCGTATATAATGGATATAATTAACAAGTGGCCGCCCGCGGCTTCGCTCCCGTTAATGTCGGTTGTTATATAGCTTATAGCCTTCCTCAATAAATGGACTATCAAACGCAAAAATAATTTTTCATTTTAAACCATTGTTTCTGAGATTAGCGCCTTCAACTTACCAAACAAACAAACAAACTCTTCAGCTTTATAATATTAAGTATAGATAGACAAGCACTATCGGCACGATTAGAAACATCTGAGCGTGCTTATAGTACTTGCAAAATGTGTAAATTTAAAGGGCGTATGCATTATCATCAATGCTCCACCCAGGATTATTTAAGTTTTAAGTAGTGGTGATTTGATATTTGCAAATGATATAATCCACATTATATTGATATTATCTGAAACCTCGTCGTCCCACGTATTTTGATTTACATGGACTAACAAGGCCGAATGGGTCGAATATTTGACTAATGATCGATAAAATGTGTCATTTAGCTGTATTATTATAACGTGAAATATTGATGGAAAAAGATAAATTATCTTGTTAACATCACCAATTGAGTCACAGAACTTTAGATTTGAAAATTTAATGGTAGAATGATTTTTTGACCCCACTTACAGTAGGATAAGGGCAGGGAGAAGAAGAAGAAGACTTAACCTCGATCAGAATTCATGGCACCCTTATTGACGACGTTCATGTGTTTAATGGAGCAAATGAGGAAGTACTTGCGGATTCTACATAGTTTGTGTCAGGCCCGTTTATTTTTTTTATGTTAGACAGCCCTTTGCCCTTCATCTCACCTGATGGTAAGTGACGATAAGGGCTGAGGATGGAATCGAGCTTCACCTGGAACCCTCAACCACAGAAGGGCTGGCTATCTTAACACACATTGTCGGATCACAATAATGCTGTTAACATTATTATTATGGCGACAGATTTTGAGAAAATGGTGCGCGGACTTAAAAGAAGTCCTACAACCAACCAAACCGAGCACAAATTTGTACCCCCCTGGGGATCGAACCCGGGACCTCTGGATCTTCATTCCGGTGGGCGAACCACGGAGGTGGTTAAAATATCTTTCTTGCAATGTTTACAATGTGCTAGATTGCATTTGTTATCCAAGTGCCCTTGTCGCACACAAAGATAGATATTGGGCTGCTTAGCCTTTTGTATACAATCTCCAATTGAAGGGATATGAATGTGGTTAATATTAGCAATGCAATATTTTCTTATTATTTTTCGCAATTATGCGTATAATAGTAATGGCTACACAGTACGCGTTAATACAAGTATTCTAATCTCTTCAGATGAAACCTTCGTATAATTATGATAGCACTTCACTTAATGTAAGATCGTATTAACATTAATTTTATTGCTTTAGGTGTGACATGTTTTAAGTGCTTGACTATGAATTTCGTTTCCATCAAATATTTTTAAAATAAGTTGACATTAATGGTGATTTAATAGAATTATATTCTGCTAGTTACGTAATGTCTAGAAAAAATATTTCATGTCTTAAGCATTGGAAATCCGTTCGTCGATTTTCTTTGCGAAATAACACAACTTTGTTTACATTTTATCAGTATTTAATGTGTACTATTCAAAGCATTCGTTATGGTGATGAAGCATCATTCTAAACCGGGACTTGGTATCTAGTATATTATTGCAGCACTTCCATACGAATGGTATATTTACAATAAGCCAACGTAATTAAGACTTAGTTCTCGAGGATGACTGCATGCAACAATCATAAAAATGACATGTTAATATGTGTTTCAACTGAAAATTTGCATGTTACATACTAAGGTTATGAGTATAAAGTCAGTATTTTATGTTTTATTGGCACAATTTTATTAAGATGCCTGCAACGACTTCATGTGAATCTAGTTGTTTATAAGGAAGCCTCTGGGAATTTAAATCCTCTAACACGGAATTCTTTGTTGCAGGTTTTGAGGTATATAATATCTACTTCTGAGATGAACATTATTCAATCCAAACTTTTTATATGGCATAAGGATTTTTCAATTAAAAATTTTAGGCGTATAGCGCATAATTAATCCTCGTTAGATATGATTAATTGTGGTATTCGCTGAAAAGACATTTCTAAAATAGGTATTCTACATTTTAGTACCTACTTAATTTTTAATATCCTTTAAAAATATCATATAAGTATACTATGTTGAGCAGGTATATGTTATTTTTATGTACTTGTGATCCCTTGATATAAGAGGCAGACGCTGCATCGAAGTTAACGTATAGTGTAGTATCAAGCAGTGAGGTTGTAATACTCGGTTCTGTTATATCTGTAAAAGCGTTCAAAACCCTTTTGATATGGGTATTTGTAAATACTTGGTAAGTACACGGTTTGAAGTTAAAATCACGATAGGGGTAAATGTTTGTGATGAAGTTGGACATCTGTTTTTTAAGTCACGGTTGTTCATTTATTACATACATACATACATAAATCACGCCTCTATCCCCGAAGGGGTAGGCAGAGGTGAACTAGCACCCACATTTCGCCAATTATGTTAGGTCCCATGTAATAGGTGGCGAGCCTATTGCTATTTATCGGGCACAAAAGTCGCAGTACTATTGCTAGGTGGTATAAGAGGAACGCTTCTGCCCATTCCTCATCGCTGATTTATCCTTAGTCGCCTTAGACGACACCCACGGGAGAGACTTGGGGTGGTGACAATTGTATTCTACTCTGCCGTCACCACACGGCGTTCATTTATTAATGTGTTATATTATAAATATGTATAATATGATTATTGCATGCACATTTGCATGCAAAGTCCGTCATCTAGTATCTGTAACATAAGTGCTTATGCTTCTTACTTTGAGCTAGATGATAGGTGTAAATGTAAAAATAAAATATTATGATTGTATTATTGTCACTTTAAGTATCTACCAACAATAGGCAGTTTTGGCTATTTTATGATTTTGATGGTACTTAATACATGTTATATTGTTTGGTTTCAATTCTTTAAAATTTTAAACCAGAATATTTCATTGTCATTGAAACAATTTTTAATTTTTTTTATAGTTTTTATTACTAGCGTTTCATTGATGTCAAATCATGCTCCAAAATAAATTGCACAATAACCGTAAATTTATCGGCGAATTTGCATTGAAAATGAATGCATAATTTTTTGTTTTCGTTTAAACACTGCCCAAGAATGCATCACTGTAAAACAAGTCTTGTTAGATTATTTTTTTGATCTGTAGGTTTTGATATTTATTCCCGAGACTCGTATGATTTATTGTTTGACTTATAGCAAATTAAAATTGGTCGAATCCGGATATGTAAGCTCATAAAGGTTAAAGTGTGCGAGTATTTCACCTACATTTTTCGAATTAGCATATCGATATAAAACACAGTGAATTTGTATTGTGGAATTTCTGCTCCGCCTTGTCCTTGGTGACAAGTCTCACCCATGTTGTTCTTGTTTAATGGTTGGTTCATCTTTTAAACATACTTTTAATCAGTCTTACATATTAATAATTAGCCAGGTATTGCTTCTCAAACTTTTATTCCTGCATTAAGTATTTATTTACAAGACTTGGAACCAGAACTATGGTTTTCTGTTGTAAACTCTATTGGAATATCGGAAATGAACAACAATGAACAGTCTTAACAAACAGGATGACTATGTCTCATAATTTTTATATATAAATCAGTATGTACTAATATTTTCGTAGCCTATACTATATGATATAGAGTTAAATGTTATAAATATGAACACAACTATGTACAGCTTTTATGTACATACATACATAAATCACGTCTATATCCCCTAAGGGGTAGGCAGAGGTGAATTCACACCCACTTAACGCCAACTCAGCTAGGTTCCATGTGATAGGTGGCGAGCCTATTGCCATCTATCGGGCACATCAATCGCAGTATATTGCTAGATGGTACAAGAGGAATGCTGCTGCCCATTACTCATTGCTGTCTTTACCCTTATTCGCCTTGTACGACACCCACGAGAGAGATCGGGGTGGTGACAAATGTATTCTACTCTGCCGTCACCACACGGCCAATACCCAAGAATTGTATGTACAATACCCAAGAATTACTTAACCACTGGAAATAAAATAATTTAAATTCGTATAAATACAAAATGTTGTTGAGGTATAAAACTTTGTTGATGTATCAGTCTGAATATGCAGCAGTTCATTGAACTTAGGACATGCAAAGTTTCAACAACGTAGGAGTAATATTTTAAAAGTAGAGCAGACAATTGAATAGCGCAATTCTTCACTGCAATTAAAATAATATTATTCGTTTTCAACGGTACATTTTATTATATTTTTTGTAAAATGGACACTTAAAACTAAGGGCCACGTAAAAATAAACTCATATAAAGTGTTAATTTTAATAGTTATTATATGTAAGGGAAATCTCGGTACATTTTTCCGATGCTTGTTAAAAGATCTAGGCTTATTAAGAAATGTTATTTAAAAAGTTTCATCAGACAGAAATAGCATTCTAAGCAAATATACATATTTACAAATATTATTTGCAATTAAAAAAAGAAGCCGTGTGGTGACGGCAGAGCAGAATACAATTGTCACCAACCCAAATCTCTCCCGTGGGTGTCGAACAAGGCGACTAAGGATAAATCACTGATGAGGAATGGGCAGCAGCGTTACTCTTATACCACCTAGCAAATTAGCAATATTACTGCTACTTTTGTGTCCTATAAATAGCAATAGGCTCGCCACATGGGACTTGTCATAGTTGGCGAAACGTGGGTGCTAGTTCAACTCTGCCTGCCCCTTCGGTGATATAGCCGTGATTTATGTATGTATGTAAAAGAAGATGAAATGGAGCCGTTTAGCTTGGTGGACATGTTATGAGAAGGGATGCCATTAATGTGAGTAAAAAAGTTATGGACATGAATGCTGATGGATGTCGAAGTAGAGGAAGACCACTGAAAAGATGGATTCATTGTGTAAGGTGTGATATGAAGGTGATGGATGTGAATGAGGAGATGACGAGTGACAGAAGAGAAGGGAAAAAGAGGACATCTGCGCCGACCCCAAATAGGATGGGATAAGAGCAGGGCGATGATGTTTACCATTTATAACAAGATAGCTTCTACCCATTAATATCTGCTACATGGGTAGTACTGTTCAGAGATATAATAATGTCAAAAGTAATCAGGGCAACAGCGCTAGAAATATACGTGACTCTAACATAACTAGACGCACTGAGACTCCATATACTGCTAATGTACGGTTAAGGGTTAGTTAAATTATTTAAGTTACATAAATTATAAGCTAATTTTCAATATGCATACCCCGGAATGTACAATCAAAATGAATGTTAGCATATGTCGTAGGCAGAGGCAGAGTCATATTCGGCATTTCATAAAGATTCAACATATTGCGAAGCGTTGACAATTATCTTACCACAAGAAGTTGGTTTATTTTAAATGACCGTAACAATTTTTTAACTGCTCTGGACCTGGGAATGGGCATCAGATGGCTAAGTTCACCTACCAATTGGTACCAAATTAGCAGCTTAGTATAGTTCCTTAGTTGAAATATGTCAAAATTTTATCAAATACCTTCTTCCCCCAAAATCTACTTGTGAAAATAATAGAAGACGCCATGAGCTTTAAAATAGATTAGGAACACACAAAATAATAAATACACTACTGTATATTGATTAACGCTGTATGATATATTAGAGTACACATTTTTAATAGTTAATTGGGAATAAGTACTGTTAAGTTTTAAACATTAATATATATTATCACTTTTATTCTAATAACTTGTGTAGGGCTGCAGGGACTTCTTTAAACAACATATATCTAAAGCTGATATCTAATGATTTGAGATAGGAAATTGCCGTGTGTTGACGGCAGAGTAGAATACAATTGTCACCACCCCAAATCTCTCCCGTGGGTGTCGTACAAGGCGACTAAGGATAAATCAGTGATGAGGAATGGGCAGCAGCGTTCCTCTTATACCATCTAGCTATGTACCTACTGCGACTTTTGTGCTCGATAAATGGCAATAGGCTCGCCACCTATTACATGGGACCTAACATAACTGGCGAAACGTGGGTGCTTGTTCACCTCTGCCTACCCCTTCGGGGATATAGGCGTGATTTATGTATGTATGTATGTATGTAGATAGGAAATACTTTACTATCCACCATATTTTTCACATAGACACTCTTTCATACTAGTAACTAGACCATCAAGTACCCAGCAGTTATTACACAAATAATATGACCAGTATCATCTCATTTAAAAAAAAATCTTACAATCGGTACAATCATTGAAAGGCACAGACCGACTTAAAACAGTACACGACGTGTGTTTGGCAAGGGAAATAATTAAAAGTTTCAACATAGAGTCTTGTATGTATACTAGGAATTGGCTAGTATGCACTAGAAGTGTGCTGTATTAGATAATTAGAAACCTAATTGTGTCTGTGCTGCCAAATCTTAAGCAGGAGTGCCTTGTCGTGCGATGTTGTGTATGTAGACCCTCTCACCCTTTGGGGATATAGGCATGATTTATGAATGTAAGTATGTAATACCACTAGCTAAACTTATAGATATGAATGACATGAATGACAAGCGTAAACGCTCAAAAACCTATAGAATCCTTCGTTATTTTTACAAAATTTAGTACTAACGGCGGGTCCCAATATTATATCTACCGTTGAAGATAGACGTACTACAGCAAGTTGCTTAGCACCTTCTGTTATTTATCATAATATAACAAAAAATTGCAGGCAGCTAAACTTTAGCAAGCTTACTTTTAACTGTAGATAGAATATAGGATCCCGCTCTAAACCGTCCCATAACTAAACAATTATTCCATTCTCAAAAGAGATCTTTGTCTAATAATATACTTATAAATAAATCAAGACTGTAAAAAGGTTTTAGACCGAAAATAAAGATAATAAATCTACATGCGACTAGGCAGCATTTTCCAAATGTTAAATCTGATCAATATTATACTTTAAACGCAACATGCCATTTTTAAAAAATTTAAACGGAAATAGTTTAAGCTGATACTGGTGCAAACTATTTGCGTGTGTTGACCACTGATAGATACTGAAAATTATCATATAATTCAAGTTATAGCCACTAACAACGACCTTGAACTGCGAAAGCGTATTAAATCTCTTTTATTCTTTATACCCACCTAAAATAAATTATCCAATAGTCATTGGTACGTCAAAATAATCACATAATCTATTAACAAGCATAAGGCACGAGTTACGAAGATTGAGAACCGCTTGCGTGTGTAAAGCATCACATTTATAATAGACTGACAGGGAAGAATCGTTAATAAATAAAAATACTCAAATTAGGTATAAATAGTCTCTGAGCATTAAAAGTCCACATTCGGGTAGTTGTGCGCTTGATAGAAACAGAAATGCGTGCCTTTTTGGTAAGTGGAGTACGGAGTGATATTGTGATTTAGCCTGCTATTATTATAACCAGCTTGTTAATTAAGTTGATTATAAAACAATAAAGGATATGCAATAAAATTTTATAAGTGGTTATAAATCTGTTATGCTAAATTTATTGACTGGTAAGCGTCTTAATCATAAGTCAGAGTTGAGTTTTTAATGATTATATTAATAATGAATTTATAAACTTAGGCTTTTTACAGGCTTAGGCAACAAGGTACTTATTTAGTAAATTTTCATATATGGAACAGATTCTCGACCATCATAAATACGCCCTGAAATGGTACTTAAAGCTAGTTAAATTTATTTTATAAAATTCATATGTGTCGAAATCTCTGGAGTTTCCTTTTTGCAGCACATTTATTTCATCGATGGATCAGAACATAACTTAATGTAGTGTTAACTGTATTTTTAAATGTAATATTAATGACAATATTTTTTTCAGGTAATTTGCCTGTCTCTGACAGTCGCCATGGCGGCTGAAATTGGAAAGTACGTATCAAAAAGTTTGTATAATAGATATTGAAATAAAATTTATAAAGACAGTTTTAAGAATATAGTAATACCCTAAAATTAATAGTATCCTTAAATACCTTCGAGACGCAGAAAAGTTTCACTGAGATTTTTTTTTGTTCTAGTTAAAAAACTGAATGCCGATAATATCCACGGCTTAGTTAGAACTGTAACCATCACAGTGAAATTGTAAATTAATAAAAAATAATAAAGGACTATAAAAAATCAGTACCTATAATGTCTAATCAAAATAAAAATTATATCCTTCGATCATCCACAATCGAAGATTAGATCTAACGTAATGTCGGAGTGGCGTATTTTCAGACTTCAATTTATAACCCACTTTTTTAATATTCATGTGTCTTAGGACTCCTCCTATATTAGGAGTCTCTTTTAAAATTTTGCGCTAGGGTACTCATATAAGTTCTACAGTTAATCGTTATTTTTCAGGAGTCCTTTCCAATTCAATTTCCCCAAGAGGGTAGCCACCGCCACCGCTTCAGTGTCCACTGGCAAGTACAACCCTGGTGCCTATGACCCCGGCCGCTACGACAATTCAGGCCGCTACCAACACTCATCATCAGGAAGCTATAACGACAACTCTGGTCGCTATGTTCCTGACGGTTCTGGTGCTTACAAGTAAGTGTGGATATTATAATTCTACTATTCCTTTATTTTGGTTTCTTAAATCCGTAATTGGATATAGACGTTTTTCGATCATTTTTAATACTATGACTTAAACGGCAATATTCTGAATTGAAGTATCCTATTACATTTTTCTAGCTCAGTTTTAACACGATGAAATAGATAAAGTTATTGTATGTTGCGAGAACTACATATTCTGCTTCTCCGTTCTTTGGAGATCAATAAGCCGGCGTTCCCGATTAGACAGAATCGATCCTTGTGTAATAACATCGTGCAATCCCTATATTAAACATGTCATTATGAGATAGATAACTTTGTTCAAATAAGTGTTAAATCACACCGGCCTAAACCTTTCCTTATAGACCCTTATGGATGCCTTATGGTACGCATTTTAGTTGATATTATCTAGCAATACATACAAGATCATTTCCCGGGGTATGTGGCTCGTCCTGATCTCCTGTAAGTACTCACAGGGATGGTGATAGTACTTACAGGATGATGGATGCTAGTTTCTCAGCTCCTATGATTTCACCAAACGATTACCTTGAATATTTCTTTTAATTTAAAGCAAATTGTTAAATACAGTCATAATAGTAAAATTGGTTTTAACTTTTTCAGTGGCGACCGCGGTGACCGTGGCGGTGCTGGTGGATTCTACACCGGTTCCAGCGACAAAGGAGGCCCTGGTGGCTTCTACTCTGGGTCCAGCGACAGAGGATCATACGAAGGCGACTCTGGCGTCGGTGGCAAATACAAGGGCGGCAACAGTGGTGCTTTCAGGTACGTTATCCATTTTAAGTCCATTAATAGGCATGATGACTAATTTTGAAAAACTACACCATGTTTTTCTTACGTGACTACTTTACCCAAAATAAATTATATTTTTGTAAAAACTTTCGATTTTGATACAAAAAACATGTTTTGAATAATGCAATTTAAAATTTCTGCCAAAACTCAAAAATAGCAATGGCGTCTGTGTCACGTCACTATTCCGTAAAAAGGCCAGTTTCTATATTAAACAAGTGAATTTAATTGGCAAATGTCAAAATGGAGAAAACTAAATAATGACGTCACGCGGCGTTTTAGCAAATATGGCGGATTGCTAAGTTTTGTACTTTTATTTTTATAAAAATAAATATCAATCACAAGTCTAATCTGATAACAAGTGACTATTAACGAATCTGCTTATCCTAAATTATTATTATAAATCATTATATCAGTGATTCTTTGTTAGTGTCATCATCCCTATTCATTCATCATCAGCCCTTTTAGTAGGCGGACTAGAAAAAGAGGACATACTGCACCAACCCCAAATAGGATGGGATAAAGGCAGGGTGATGATGATTATCAGCCCTTTTTGGTCTGTACTGCTGGGACACACGCCTTCCTATTCATTACCAGCCTTTAAATGTCACCAATGCTAGGGCATAGGCCTTCCTTATGAATGGAAGAATGTAGCAAGGATGAGACATAACCTACCATGCTGACCACGGATTGATGAGTTGGCACCTTGTAATATGATTTCTTGTCACAAACTGGGAACGCATTTAAAAGCAATTGTTCGCAACTTTTCACAAACAAAAAAGATTTACAACATTAATTAATACTCACCATTTACTAAGATAATATGATAGAAAAGAAATAATTATATTAAAAAAGAATTTATCCGAACGAAAGTTATTTATAAGTAGTGAATAATTTATTCACAGACATGATAGATGAATATGGTGTCACTGTTGATCAAGGTGTTAGGGTCATGGTAAAAGTGTTTTAATGTCTTACCTTTACTGCTTCGAAATTGTAATAATGCCACAATTTACATATCCACAATGACCACTACATAAATAGAAAACTTATATTTTAACTACATCAGAACCTGTTAAATAATAATCGACAAATAAAATAGATAATTCATTCTACATTGGAAACCTTTTGACTGTGACACCCGCTAAATTGACGATTCATGAGTTATGATACTGTATATAATCAAATTTTTAATTAATTGTGGTTTTCTCTGTGAGAATTATTATAGGGCTAGGAGTCTATACGAAGTTAGTTAGAAAGTAAAACGACATAATTGCAATAATAATACTGTAACACTTTTCGTTCCAATCTCTGAGGTTGGTATTAATTTTTTTTTCATTAAACGTTTATTTCAGTGGTGGCAAAAGCTCTGCCGGCAGCGGTTCATCTGGCAGTGGCGCTTCTTCCAGCGCCTCAGCTAGCGCCAGCAGCTCCGGCTTCGGCAAGGCTTCTGCGGCTAGCGCCGTAAAGTACCCCACCGTCACCGTCACCAAGCACGATGGCTCCTACGACTACAAATACGGCATCATTCGTCAGGAAGATGATGTCCAACCCGACGGCTACCACTACCTCTATGAGACCGAGAACAAAATCCTCGCAGAAGAAGCTGGCAAGATTGAAAATGTAGCCTCCGAAGATGAAGGCATCAGGGTCAAGGGATTCTACGAGTACGTGGGCCCTGATGGCGTCACCTACAGAGTGGATTACACCGCCGACGAAAACGGATTCCAGCCAAGTGGCGTTCACATTCCTAAATAAATTCAAATTCTAGTCGTTATGTTATTGTTTTGATATAGGAGTCGTACTGAATGTTGCCATTTAATTCTGAAAACTCGCAATATTATCTCTAGGGAATGATATTTTTTTTTACTGAAAGATAGCACAATGTACAAAGTTTGATGTGTAGTTGTAAATAAATGTTTTGAGTATTTCACTGCAGTATTTATTTATTTTTTAGCCGTGTGGTGACGGCCGAGTAGAATATAATTAGCAACTCCCCAAATCTCTCCCGTGGGTGTCGTACAAGGCGACTAAGGATAAATCAGTGATGAGGAATGTGCAGAAGCGTTCCTCTTATACCACCTAGCAATGTACTGCGACTTTTCTGCCCGACAAACGCCAATAGGCTCGCCACCTATTACATGGGATTGATATAGTTGGCGAGACGTGGGTGCTAGTTCGCCTCTGTCTACCTCTTCGGGGATATAGGCGTGATTTATGAATGTATTTATTTATTTATTTCGTATTATTGAAATGCATCACGAATATTTATCCCTGAAGAGGTAGACAGAGGTGAACTAACACCCAACTTTCGCCAGTTATGTTAGGTATTATGTAATAAGGGAGAGCTTGTTGTCATCTAATGGGCACATGGAAGCGATTAACAGAACTATGCTGAATTAAGAATTGCAATACAGATATTTTGTTTCGCGAAGTCCGTTTAGTTACAAATGTAGTAAGGCATGTATGTTCAGTCTCGACTGCAACATGCAAGCGTGCTAATGTCACTATACAACAACCGGACCCAAACGAACTTTGTGAAATAGAATATGGAACGCTTATATAACGTACCAGTGGTCATCTCTAGTCTCATACTTGCTTTAGTCCAGTGACTACATATTCGTTCCTTTCCGTTTCCAGCCCTACTCGTCTCTTATTCATCATCTGACGGATAAGTCCTCTAATGGTAACAGGTATTGATCTATAATTATATTATGTAGCCGACATCAATCACACCACTCCTACAAAAAAAACTTTGGCGATCCCACTCACGTTGAGCTGTTTACGGAACAATTAAGAACGAAGTAATAAAAATTCCAAGGACAATAACTTTTCCAATCAACTACTGGATATTTATCATCACTGTAATGTTAAGTAGTCTACTATGTTTCTGGTACTACTTACTACTTTGGGGCGCCTGATAATAGTGCTATTAAATTCTTTTAAATTTATTGTTACCGCTCTATCAAATCTTGATGAAAAAGATTTTCATTAGTACTACTTTTCAATTCATCGATTTATTTTCTATGTTCTATATTCTTGCAATTCAGATTTACTTGTGGTAAACACGTGTCTGTACTTTATTTATCGCAGTGTGGGTGAGATTGACAGCAAGTACTGCTAGCATAAATGACGTATATGATATTCAAAGTATTAACAGTGTTTAACTATAATCCCAACAAGAGTCTCAAATATTGGTCACTGCTACATTGCTGCTGCTGTCATTGGTCGTGACTTAACGTAACCAGTTTTTTAATTACCATCTTTTGTCGAAATTCCATACTTGCGTTGTGTTGAACAACAACGAGCTGTGAAAAGGGTTGGTGACAAATGTTTAATTCTTTGCCACATGGCTTTGTTTGCTAACCGTCATATAGATTATTAACCTCACTTTGATTAATTTTGATTGTTATGTTATTATGCTAAATATAATTTAAGATGAAGTTCGAAGTGCGATGCGACAGCGAAAAATATTTAGGATTGTACTGTATATCCGGGGACCTAGATGGACAATCTATTCTATTGAATAGAAATAGAATACAATTATAAATTGTTGACAACTACTCTTACATTTGACACAGTGGTCATCATGATGTTTTCTCTATAATATGTCAGTTTCATACATTGCAACCTATTGATTTGAAAATATTACCCTCTAGTCTAGAGGACATTTTGACTCCAAGCAAGTCAGGTTGGTCGGCTATGTTCAATGCTACAGAGTTGTTATAAAATTAGCCCTAGCACGAACTTTTCGAAGATTCGAATCGTAATCGTATCGAGAAAGCACTCTAAAAACAAAATAAAAAATTCTAAATCTTAAATTGGAAAATTGTTAATATTTCTTAAGTAATTTCTTACATTAAATTATTATTAACATTATAAACACATAATAGATATGTCTTAAATTCTTGTAAATAAAATCAACTATAATAGTTGATCTAAATAAATAATAATACGAATCTTCGAAAAGTTCGTGCTTAAGGTACTGGGCCTAAGCAATCGTTCTGTGAACGTGAGAACTGCTTTACGTGAAGAATGGGTTAGAAAAAGAATTTCGTAGTTAGTTAACGTAGTTTAACGTGAAGTGTAAAGGTTAGAAGAATTTCGGCAAGGTAATCAGTGTCTTGGGTGGCCGAGCGGTCAGGCACCTTGCCCGGATAGCAGCGGACGCGGGTTCGATTCCCGCCTCAAGATCATAATTTTTCGAAATTCTTTTTCTAACCCCAAATTCTTTGTACTAATTTTTCTGACATTTATATAATGTTAAAATTAAAATCGAATAGCTTAACCGAACGCATGCGGTATTTGTAAAAATATCTGCTTTGGAATGTTTGAAATTTATTTCTACATTGCGAGGGTACCCGTTGGGTTACAACGTGAAGTGTAAAGGTTAGAAGAATTTCGGCAAGTTAATCAGTGTCTTGGGTGGCCGAGCGGTCAGGCACCTGCCCGGATAGCAGCGGACGCGGGTTCGATTCCCGCCTCAAGATCATAATTTTTCGAAATTCTTTTTCTAACCCCAAAATCTTTGTAGATTTAAACTTCTTATAGTGCTTAGAGCAATTTTCAATTAAAATAATTATGCCTTAAGAGCCCTATTACATCTTGACTGTATTTTTTGCGTAAAATGGCCTATTTTGGCGTTCTTGATCTCAGAAACAAAAATAAATATTGGCATATTTCGTAGCAACCTCTGATTTTTTTTATAAAATGTGCGAAGGCGTTTTTTTGAGCTCCCGGATAGAACTACTGTTCTACGCAATGAAATAAAAAAAATATATTATAATTTTATCTGTAGTATACTCGAATAGTTCGTAGCGGCTTTGGGATTATATTAAAATTAATATTAGAATAATTGTTAATTTATGAGAAATAAAGATTTTATAATTTTAAAGCAATAATTTACTATATTATTTAAATAAAAACGATAAAAATATAACTGCAAAATTAGCTAGGAGCATAGTGTTCTGTGAGATTTGTTATAGGGCTCTTAACGCTGACAGATACGTTGTAAATGATAACATACATACATACATACATAATTCACGCCTATATCCCCGAAGGGGTAGGCAGAGGTGAACTAGCACCCACGCTTCGCCAATTATGCTAGGTCCCATGTAATAGGTGGCGAGCCTATTGCCATTTATCGGGCACAAAAGTCGCAGTAGGTACATAGCTAGATGGTATAAGAGGAACGCTGCTGCCCATTCCTCATCACTGATTTATCCTTAGTCGCCTTGTACGACACCCACGGGAGAGATTTGGGGTGGTGACAATTGTATTCTACTCTGCCGTCACCACACGGCTGATAAACTTTTCGTATATACCGAAAAATATCTGTATCACTGCTGTTTTTAATATTATATGTCTATTATCTATATTTATAGGTCTTGTTTTGTGGCCTATCAGATTTGCAGTCTTAATTATTCGTCTATTCCGATTGTGTTTTGGAGGTCAATAAAAAGGGGGAACCTAATTTTAACCAAATCCTTAATATACGACAGTAATTTACTCTACATTCATCAAATTTTGATTAATATGTTAAATATTAGAATACATTAGTATGTAAATATATTTTCCAACTATATATAGAGCGCTGTATTTCCCATATGTTACACATACAAGAGAAATATAGTTTGGAAGCGTTGTAAAGTCAAGAATATTTTATATTAACCAACGGTTAATGGCTAACTGGCGTAAGGTAGGTAGGCAATTTTTTTTTATTATTTAATTATTATTCTATTCGACAATATTTTTGATTTGCCAATTTTGTATAGTTGATTGAATTTAAAATAAAAAAAAGGTATTTTACTCGAGTTCCAAAAAGAGCGTACCAGTTTGAACAACTTACAATAAACACTTAAAATCATCATTGCAAAATATATATTCATATTTGTCCAATGTGAATGCACTGTTGTAGCTGGAAATGGCAAAATGGATTAGGTCATTTGGGAGAATGTGATCTTATTACAAAAACGATACTGGATTTTATCCCTCCTCGTAAAATATTCGCATCCGTAACAATATTTTATTACATGGAATTCCGTTTAAGAGCTGTATTGGGATTTTACCTTATTAAGGTACAGTATTTGCTTTTGAATTTTGATAACCATTATATATACGGGTAATATCAACACTTTATATTTGTTTATGTGATTGAACATGTGACATTTAAATATTTTTTAAGGCAGGAGAATTTTGAACGTGAAAAAATATTATCCAAACGTTTTAATAGGAATCCTTTCATTTTGAAGTAGAAGTATTTTGGCACCTTTGAAGCCCTGCATTTGCTTTTCGTGACTGAGCGGGTATGTAAAAATAATCTGATTTCGTCAAAAAAATATAAAGTTATACTTATAATAATATTATTAAATATATAATACACTCCTATTACTACTGAAAACTACGGTACGGAAAACTTTTATTTATTTATAGCAGTTTTGTTGAATATGTTATCCTAAAACTCAAAAGTGTTCACTCTAGCAAGTCAATAGAATAGTTTAACATAAAAAAAATAGAACTAATCATATTTATACATTAAAACCAAACATTAATCTAAAACAAAAGATTAATACAAAAAGTAATAGTGCGAGTTTTGTTTTGCTTGTGCGACTGCGACTTTTGTGCCCGATAAATGGCAATAGGCTCGCCACCTATTACATGGGACCTAACATAATTGGCGAAACGTGGGTGCTAGTTCACCTCTGCCAACCCCTTCGGGGATATAGGCGTGATTTATGTATGTATGTATGTATTGTTTTGCTTGTTTTTGTTTTATTTTTGCTTGGAAAGGTTTCATCAACCATCCACAACCTGCCTTTGTGACAAGTGCATAAAACCCTCAATTGTAGTTCGTAGTTTAGTAGATGAACCCAAATTAGTCATTATTTTTAGGTGCAATATTTACGAAATTTGAATTTTCCAAGATATCTTCGACTTAATAATCGGACAAATTATGCTAGCGTGTCCGTAAGCTATTAATATATTAATAGTGTTTTCTATTTTCAAGGTGTCAATCGAAATTGAGCGTCTTGGTGACTGCAGCTTGGAATAGAAGTTTTGTGTCACTCCTATTGGTATGTATATTTTAAGTGCCATTCAATTACTCTGTCAATTTCATATCAAGCGCCGATAAAGATATAAAAATATCGTAAAATTCTCTGTATGTGTTTTTAAATTACACATCAGTTCTAAATAAGCTGATTATGAAATATTCAAGTCTATTTGTTATGGATAAGTGGTTATAAAGTTAAAGTTCATCCATGTAATTTGTGACTTCATTTTATTTCCATTGTGTCATGATTAATTAATGTAAATAGGTTGTTTATTGGTTAATTTTATAGATGATCTAATTCAAAAGTCATTATGTGACTTTTGGAACATGTCTGCAGTTAATTTTTGGGCCACATCATTATTATTTTATGGTAATATAAGTATAGTAGATAAAGACGGATGCTTAAATATAATAATTTATGAGTATTGTCCTGTATGGCGATGTTTTCTTAGAACGTTGCACTGACGCCAAGAATTTTCTGTGTCATCACAATTTAAATGTAAATAAAATAAGGTGTCAGGAATGCAGGGCCTTCAGATATTGTTGCATTTCAAATTGTATTTTTGTTTTATGCAAAACTTCATTTAAAGCGGATCCGAGTGCATTCCACGTGAGAGTTACGACCCACAAGCAGCCAGTCGTCTCAAACCGCTCACAGTATTAAGCACGACCGCCCAAACCAAACATATACAGTGTAAGTCTAATCAGTTAAGGGTTCTCTGACAAGAAATACAGAGAAAAAATATTGATCTATGCATAAACTTCAACTTGACCTCGTCACACCTCGGGGCTAAGGATTTCGTTCTAAATAAATTTCGGTGTGTATAAAACAAAATTTATTGGATTGCTAAATGTTAATATATGCAAAAGAGGACTTTAATGTAAATGACACATATAATCGTGAGATTTACGAGAAAACTCAGTCTAACCTCTGACACTTCCTGGTCCAGTTTCAGATCTATGCCAAGATTTGTGGAGGTAACAGCAACTGCCCTAGTTCCCGGAGTGAATTTATAATAGGCGCCAGACATACCACCGTGGCCCATGCAAGCAGTAGCATAGAAGATGAAGAATTGTATCAAAATTGTAAGTGTTATACTCAATATTCTACACGTGGTCTAGTTTAATTTGTTGTTTTTAATTAATATAACTCTAGGCGGTTACAAATTAAATTTCAACTTGAACTAATTGTTTACTAATCAATTGAATTGATAACATTCCATTTCGTTATATGAAACAAAATTGAGATCAGAAGCGTTCTTTATGTTTTAGTTTTATTTGTTCAAACATACTGTGAAAGTTTTACATTATTCTGGGAATATAAAATCCCATTGTATATTTATAATGGAATAAGATATCTTATCATTATCAAAATTAAAATGATTTGAAACATAGGAAATATTAATTTAAAAATGTTTTATGAGAATTTTATTTATTATTAGTATTAGTAAATTTATTAGTAAACATGAAAAATGTGAACATGATTTTGAATAAAATTATAAAATGTAAAGTGGCCTTAGGATATGCAGCCGACCGTCTGCCTGATACTAAGCCTCTTTGGGTATGCTGGTGTTGGTGGCTTGCCCTACACCATTCGGGTGCCGTAAGGTGCCTATTGGCCTACACTAGGCAATCTCCCTTAGTTGACTTTTGCGGCATCCCTGTGGTGACCCGGAAATTGGCATATTCTACGTTATTTTTTATGTAAAGAAATAAACCTTATTATTAAATCTTTTAAATTTAATTAATAACAAGGGAAATGAAGACAGAGAAATTCAAACATAATTTTTAATTTTAACTAACCAATTTCTTTATTCGCTGGTGTTTAAGAACGCTGGTTATTTTTAATTATTTAATTAATTACTTAATTACTTGTCACTCTCCGACACTACGGGAGAGATTATGGGTGTTTACAATTACTTATATTCTGCTCTGTTGTCACCTTAGCTGATTATTAATAATAATCAACCCAGAAAGAATAAATGGAAATAAAAAAAAATGCAAAAACGAATTTCACGATATATTTTTTAATGTTATTTAATAGGTTTAACTTCTCAAAGCTCTATTAAGTTCTATCTAGTTTTAAACTAAAACATAATGAGCTCTAAATTAAATTTTTGTGTACAAAAATTGAATTTACAAGCAATTATGTCTCATAAATCGAATCACTCAAATTTCGGCATTTACCAGGGCTCAAACCCAGCATATTAACGCTACTACATACGTACAGGCAAAATTAAGTCATTTCCAATTTTATTTTTTTTCAGATTTTAGCAATACTGTTTGTTGGAGTACAATGTAAGCCCTACGACGATGGAAAATATAAGCCCAATAAGTATAGATATGATGATGATGGAAAATACTACAGGCCTTTAACTGAAGGCAAATATGTTCCAAGCAATGAAGGGAAGTATACATATGTTTATGTTAATACGTTGTATCCAGCTTTCCCATACATACACAAAACCGGTCCTGACGGTGATTTCGGTGGTGATGGGTATGGAATTGATTATGAACTCAGTGGATCTAGCAGACATAATGGACCAAGTATAGCATACGGCCCTCCTGATTATCAATCTCATGGGCCCAATGGACCTGATGGGCCTGGTGGGCCTAATGGTCCAAATGCATTCGACGAATCAAACAGAATACAATATATCGGTCGGAGAATATATGCCGAGCGATTCCCGTACCTATATAAAGAAATAAAAGCATTAATAAAAAAGTACGTATCAACAGATGGTCTGTTTAGTGAAGTGCCAGAAGGAAGTATTAATCATTATAATATTAAGGCGAATGCCGGTAATGAAACTGTGGTCAAGTGTGAATATTTCATGCCGAAGCAGGAGAGTAAGGCAGAAAAGCAGGTTGTAAGTCCTGATGACAATCATGATATAAAGAAAGAATATACTTTAGAAGAACAGCAGAATGGGGAAAATAAAGACGTCTCATCGGACTCTGATCACAATGAAGATCCGGACGATAATATTGAATCCGTCACTCTGTAAGTATTGAGTAAATTAATTAGACTATTCGAATAGTTTATAAAGCAAACCCAAGCTTAACCGAACGCACGGTATTTGTAAAAATATCTGCTTTGGAATGTTTGAAATTTATTTCTTGCGGGGGTACCCGTTGGCTTACAGCGTGAAGTGTAAAGGTTAGAAGAATTTCGGCAAGTTAGTTAGTGTCTTGGGTGGCCGAGCAGTCAGGCACCTGCCCGGATAGCAGCGGACGCGGGTTCGATTCCCGCCTCAAGATCATAATTTTTCGAAATTCTTTTTTCTAACCACTAAAATCTTTGTACAAATTAATTAGAGTTCTTTATAAGATTAGGTAAAGTATAAGTATATCCTGATGTAATTCAAGTAGAAATTCAACCTAAATTCATATATCTATCCATTACAGTATTGTTTCTACAACAAATTCAACAGACATACACAGAGTAATTAAAAAACTGCATCACAGTCTTCTATTCTACTGCTCCCTTAATAATGTCATGTGAGCCATTAGATACAAATATAATAATTCAATTGTATAAATAGCAATGTTGCACAATTTCTAGAAGTTAAGCCCAGGTAGATAGATGAAAAACATCATAAGTAACGACTGCCAAAATAACAATAACTGGCATGGAAAGTAAATGTGCCTCCTATATAGTTTTCTTCTCACTGCCCTGCTCCCAGTCTATCTAGGGTCGGTACAGTACGTTCCCTCTTCCATTCATATCGGTCAGACGTCATCAAGCCATCTACTGTCTTTTGATTCATTCGTCCATGACACCGAAAAGGTATGTACGCTATGTACGCACTAATAAATTAATAAATTTTAGTTAGTTGGGTAATGAGGTAAGTGGTTATTATGAGATTCACTAAAATTTTTATGTTGTTTTGTTTCCAGGTCTCCATTGGAGTTGGATGATAGTGGTAAATCGGGAAAATATTATAGCTTCAAAGGAACTAAGGTCATAGGAAATAATACAAATATTTCCAAAAGGAAATTAAAATTAGAATATGTAGTAGTAGTAAAATTGGTTGAAGATTTCGAGTGATATTTTGAGTTATGGTTGTAATGTTAAAAGCTAAAGCATTGCACACATTTATTTATTATTATAAGATTATGTAAGTTACTTATAGTTTAATGGCATGTGATGTGGTATTTGGTAACATAGAGAGCTATGTTATATGTTACAAAAGATGCTTATTATCATTGTAATAATTTTATTTTTTGTGACGTAATTGCAACCATCGATTGTGTCCTCAACCAGAGTTTATTTTGGTATGCAGATAGGATTATAATAAATAAATTATTGAAAAAGAAAATCCAAATTTTTTCGAAAAAATATGTCCTATTGCGTCGTCTGCAATCCTGGCTGTGCATAAACCACTAGGACACCTAGGACATTTATTTATTTATTTTACTTTTTAATAGATATTTAAATTATATAGGGACCTACCTATTTTTTTTATTTGTCTGATCTATTTTATAGTTATATTTTTTTCAATAACATATCTATATAATGTTAAAAAAATGTGATTGAATATTTCTTAGGTACCGAGTAACTCTCGGCAAAATTGCTTAAGACGATACTTGCAATAATGTTTGTAAATTATTTATATTTCGTAAAATTAACACTTATAAGAATTATAAATGATTTAAATCTATAGTAAACAATGCAGTAACTGTACATTGGTATGCCTATTGTATTTTACGTTTGTAAATATTTTAAGGATTTGTAGATAAAGTCTCGGCTAAAAGTTGTTTTATTTTGTGCATATAATAATGACTCTTGATATCAACCATTATTTATCTGTAGTGGCCTCTAAATTTTGGAAGTTTACTAAGCGTTAAATATTCCATGTGACTGCTTTCTTCATTAGAACGGAAGTACCTCTTTTATATATCTTTTATTATATGTTCTGTCAGTGTTCTGTCAGTGTATTGTCAGTACAGTGGTTGCATTATGGTAAGCAATATTTACAAAGGCCTGTCATTGCATGGGTGACCAAAAACATATTATGTAATGTTAAACAACCAGTGCAGAATGACAATAAATGATTGAATACATTATAGTCGTTAGCGTTTACTAAAACATACTGGATGTGTCCTTTAATATTCATATTGATAGAGAAGTCCTGGCAGCCATCAGTGGAGACAGGCGGAGAAATAAGGCTGAACATTATTTAACGAATAGTGGCTATTAATACACCTCTGCCCACCCCTAAGTAAATATGTATGTATTTCAGCTAAGAAACATAGTTGTTTGACATACGCCTCTACTGAGACATTAAGGCTATCATCTTCCTGCCTATACATATCGAGATCGATATCGATCTCATCCAATCGTCCAATTACTTTATGTATAAATATATCGGTTTATTTTATTTACAAATGATAATAAAAAATATAATTTATTGCATCACATTTATATTATATCTTATTGTCATCATATAATTTTACGTATTCGATCACAATAAACATAAAATTTTTGTGAACACATATTTTATATTTAATCTGAAGCAACGTCAAGATGAGTTAATGAAGCAATAAAAAGGGCCATCAAGGAGAACTACATTAACTGTGTTAATGGTTCATAATAAAATTCATTTATTGCGGTAAATGAAACACTTAATATCCTTTAAGTAATTATGTTTTTTTAGAATTAGCAGTTACCACATTTAAGTAGAATATTCTAAAAATATGCTGTGGATCTTACTATTCGTACTTGAAACCAGCGGGGGAGGGAACGACACCGATAAGGACAGCCGTAGTGACAGCGAGCGGTAGGGGTGGGGGGGGAGAGACTTGACTAAAGTACATCGCTAGTTTGAACTATAAAAATTATTAATCTTACATAAAGTACAATTTCAATAAAATAAATCTATTTGGCACTTGGCAATGTGTGGTTGGTTACATAATGTGTTATTGTCTGCTATTTATTAGGTTCTGTAAACATATCATAATTATAATTTGAAGGAACCGCAAATACCCTTTTTTAAATTAAGCCTATCCCCCCCCTCCCCACTATTCCCCCCTAGCCAAGTGGCCAATCTATTGAATGCATAGAATACAACATGACGTGTGAAACTGCCGTATTACAGAGAAAATAATACGTCAGTTTCATACTTTTGTTTTCTATGCGTTCGAATAGATACGCCACTTGGCTATGCCCTCGGAGACTTATCGCGTCGAACTATCAAAACTCCATAGATTTTTGACAGTTTAATGCGATAAATGGCTATATCATATCGTTTTCGGTAGTCATGCTAGCCGGGCTGGTGTTATAATATCGGCAAACGTTCTTATTTTGCTAGTATTTACGGTTTTAACCAATTGTTAGAGAAAGCTTTTAGATAATATTGTTACTTTATCAGGAAGTAAGTTGATGAAGCGATTACCGACATTTTGTGTTTATCTTTATAACGTATACTTCCACTATTGGGATTCCACTACGACAAGGAAGCATTTGTCATATTGAAGTCCTTCATATTGAGCCATCAACCTCCATCATATTGTATGGTTTGATATTCGATTAAATTATTTGATTGAATTTTGTGCCACATAAAATAAACTTCGAAAATAATGAGTTGTTGGGATATATTTTTTTCTTAAATTGTCAAGCAAAAACACATACATCCGGTGGTGATAATAAAATGTAAATGAGGATATTGTGTAGATCAAGATAAGTAAGCCATTATCGACTTAAATGGATTTATAGAGCAAAAGTGGGCACGGATGAATCGCTACTCCCAAAACAGAAACTAAGCCGCGCTCACCTTTAGACCTGAGCACACGCAGATTTGAGTACTTTTGTGTTAGTTATGAGGACATCCGTGCATTCCAGTCTTATAAATGATAAGGCACATATCACCTTTATTTCGTAATTTAATTAGCTCGATGCTTATTTGACTACCTAACTGTAAATTTTAAGGCTACCTAATTATTTTTGTCTCTGTCGTAAAGAATTAATAGCTTTTAAGTAGTTTTAAGGCACAGCATAAAAATCTCAAGACAAATCTTTTTAATTATACCCTTGCCACAATAAATTGGCAGGTCGATTGGTGCAGTATAAATTGCTTCTGAAATTCAAAAGAGATTTATATCAAAATTGCATTCTTGCTACTGTAAGTTTTAAGCTCACTTTAGCAATTTAAAGTGATGGAACGGATCTGATGTGAATTTTCGCTGTGAAATTGATAATTAATATTGAGTTACCAAGGGTAGCATTTGCAGAAATCCAAGAGACTGTGTGAATCTGCCCTGGAAGACGTGTGACTTGTAGTTAATTAATAGTTTGCGCCTTACGTAATTGCCATAAAAGTCATTTTACCGTTTACATCTGGATATTTTCGTGAAGAAAAAGTTCGCTTTTATTTCTTCTCGCGTTAATTTATAACACACAATGTTTCCAAGTATTTTTTGAGTTACGTCTTTCTTGCATTCTTCGTCATTTGCATTCTTCTTCTCTTCTCCTCCCTGTCGTGTTCCCAGGCTATCTGGGGTCGGCGCAGTATGTTTCCTCTTCCATTGATGTTGGTCAGACGTCATCAAGCCATCCACTCCCTTTTCATTCATATCATCCATCACACCGGAAAGTCCGTGATGAATGATTATATAGAAAAGAGAGAGAACGGACCAAGTTGAGAGACCGATGAACGGAGAGAGTGATTCGAATAACAACATTCCAAATCCATACATACCGCTAAAGGTTTTGGTTTAGGTTTTACAGCCGGCCTGACACCAACCGACTTTTTGGGTATGTCGGGACTGGCTAAGCCAGCATGGAAGACTCTTGTATTACATAAGCGATATACAATAATACTGATTTTGGATATTGGCTAGGAGTTTTTTTTGCTTTCTCACTATACTTATCCCACTCAAAGTCGGCATAACAGGTCTGCCTCTTCGTTCTAGGTAGTGTAAGTTTATTCGCCACTGCGCCAGTAACCATGGCAGCCATCATATGGCAGCATGGGTTCATAAAACCCTCCCAAGTTGCTTCCACCGCGGGTTGTAAAAGTGGATGGCGAAAACAGTATTCCGCTCTGCCGTCACCACACGGTAGGTATTAACGTCTGCAGGCGCAGCCTGGACCGACGACTTAGCGTTCCTTCAGAAGCACGAAGGAACTTGAGATACTTAAAATTTAGGTCACCTATCCAATCACCCGCCTTATTTTTTCTTTTTGACGGTGTGGAATGCATTTACGCACCATACCAGCCGCTAGCTAGGCGGCTGACGTGTGTGGGACTCGCCCGATTATCTACAATCGGGAATATGCCACTAAACCACTCCGGTGTTCCCTAGCCCTTTGAGTGGGGAGAGTCTGGGGTCCGCCGCGAGGCACAGAAATAAAGCATGGGCTCTGGAGAGAAAGTACTTTATATGTTTAAAATAGCTCAATTTCCAGAAAGAAAACATTCCTTTATTTTTAAAAAGAAACATAACTGCATTTACAGATTTCTTAAAAAAAGCTTACCAGAAACGGGAATCAAACCCACTAAAAAATTAAAACAAAATAAAATCGCCATTTTTTTTACTAATCGATGCAGTCGATGTTGTCTAACGATAATTTTCCTCTAAGAAACATAATATGGTCTTATAAATAAAAAAAAACATGAAATCTGAAGTTGATTTTACTTTTACTCTCGAATACTCTCAATCCTCACGAGAATCGTATTTTATTAGAATTGAGAGATGCATAAAGTAATATGGAAGAAAAATGTCACCTAGCAAGAGGCTAATAATTTAACTAATAAATTCCATATCGAAAATGTGCAGATACGATGTGGCCTTCGTACTAAATGATTTTTTAAACATTCGACATTTACTAAGTTTTTCACCATTCGCGCCATAACTTTTCTTGACGGTATTTGTCTATTCGGATACCTATCACCATACCACTGAATTGCTAAATTGTAATCATTGTAGTTCGAAATGTATGCTTCTATTAAATTGCTCTTGATAAGCCAATATTTTATTAATTATTAATAATACGAAATACATTACGAAATGGTGACAAAACAAAACAAAATCAACAAAAATTACCAAGATGTTCGTTCAAATTTCAAAATAGCCTTAAAATGCTCCACCGTTAACAAATAAAACGTTCCATTTTCAAACTTTCTTTTTTTAATTCCAATTACGAACAAAAATCGCGAGCAACAATAAAAAAATAAGGATTTGATTTGATTCGAGAATAAAATAAATGTTGATATCATAATGTTTTTTCTTTCTCTATGTTTGTTAGGGAAAATTTATAAAATAAAATAGCGAGCGTTAATTTTTTTCAATATTTTAGTTGGTTCGATTCCCGGTTCGGGTAAGCTTTTTAAGAAATCTGTGAATGCAGTTATGTTGCTTTTTAAAAATAAAGGAATATTTTCTTTCAGCAAATTGAGCTATTTTAAACATTTAATTTCCCTCCAGGGCCCATGCTTTCTTTCCACACTGTATATTAGGCGTGGTTTAGTGTGTATCTAAATAAAGTTAAACACAATAAAATGTCACCACATTGGGTAATATTATAAGATTAAGAATCTTAACAAATATTTTTGAAATCAATTATTAATGAGCGATTCGGATCTCGATTAATTTTCAATATTGGCAACGTTTAAAAATTGTGATTTATTAATGATATATATTATATAATATGAATCCTGATTATATATAATGAATTACTCAAATATATAATAAAAACATATAGTTAACGTAAGAAAAATACGTTTTCGTTTGGTTTTTTATATAAATGAAGCATATTTTTATATAAACGTAACAACAATATGTTGCTCTGCCCTGACCACACGGCATGCATCAAGATCTTATCCAAACCACACGTCATAATTAAAATTAAGAAATAAATAATAAAAATAAATGCAGAAACTATTGTTTATTTGTTGTGATGTTTGTGAGAGTATATGTAACCTAGGTGTGTATGTATACGTGTAGATGTGTCCATCTTGTCCATCTATAACAGATTACTGTTAAATAAATAAACAAAATAATACTTAAAGAAATAAATACTTAAATAAATTAATAAAAATAATGGGAGCCATCGAGCAATACCTCAACTTCCTCATAATTTTTAGACTCGAGCCATGAAAGAAGGGTTTTTTACACTCATGATTTGATTGTATTCATACCCATATAATCACTAGTCTATACATATATCTGTACATTTGGGTGTGGGTTGAACTTTTTCTACTTAACATGGTCGTGACATGGACTCTGGACAGTACACAATTGGGTGTAATTGCTTATTATAATGATTGCATGCAAATGCGTGTTATTTGTACCTGGGAGTGAAACCAGGGATGTGATGGAATAGTTGAGTAAGGCAGATTATACCAGTAATAACCTTGGGACACCCAAATGGTAAAGGGCTAATCATTAACAATAGTATGCCCAAAAAAGTTGTTGTCACACCGGTGAAAAACCTAAAGCAGTATGGATTGTAATGTTGTTATGATGACCAATGACCAATGACTTTCCCCATTAATCAGCCTCTCGA
This sequence comes from Cataclysta lemnata, assembly GCA_963931975.1. NCBI lineage: Eukaryota > Metazoa > Arthropoda > Insecta > Lepidoptera > Crambidae > Cataclysta > Cataclysta lemnata. The sequence goes on from OZ008343.1 coordinate 9,049,549, forward strand.
CATGGTCCTTTTCTTCACTTTTCTATAAAGTAATTTATCGTACGTTTATGGCTTGATGATCCACGATAGGATGAATTGCCTTTTTAAAGGATCTATTTCTTCTTCCTGTCCTGTTCCTAGTTTATCTGAGGTCGACACAGTATGTTGTGTCTTCCCTTCACATAGGTCAGAAGTCATCAATCCATCCATCACACCTGAAAGGTGCTAGTGATGAATGAATGTATAGCAAAGTGATGAAAAGGACCATGTCGGGAGACCAATGAACGGATAGAGCGATCGGGATGGACAACATTCCAATCTATACTGCTCAAGGTTTTGTCATAGGTTTTACAGCCGGCCGCCTGTCAGTCACCAACCCTCTTTTGGTATTGCTTTTTAGAGGATATGGGACATTTTTATATAATATACAATGAGCCTCTTAAACGTAAGCGAGACATTTACTATTTTCATTGGTAATCGGAGAATTGCTCTAGATGGTGCATTAAGAACACTCAATTTCTGTCCATTTCTCATTAAGTTTCTTTACATGATTGGGAGAAATGGCGGTGTTCACAATTGTAATATGTAATTGTACGCGTACGCGTAGTTAAACAATTGACTTCGATCATTTTAAGTTTTAAATTTGTTTCTCAAATCTATACATGACTGTTCTTACGAATGTACTACTGTAGATTTCTACGATTAATTGTTCTTTTCAATCAAGCGAATTATTAGAATACGACAAGGGTATTAATAGGGTTAAATATTATTATAAACATACATTATTATAAAGCTTTATAAAGTTTATCTTATACCATTGTCTTATTATGTCCATTTAATGTTTTATTATATCAATGATATTACGTTTAGGAATTCCTTAAATAGGCCATTAACAGGTTTGGTGCCTCAAATTATGATATCAAATATTAGAGAAATATCTTCAAAATAAAATGTGAAAACCCATCATGGAATTAATGTGACACGCCTTTTGTGCTGTTAGTAGTCTGCAAATTTATTTGAAAAATATGCTATTTTGTTACCAAACATTATGGATTAGCATGCTGACGGAAGGACGAACCAATACACGGAATGGCCTGTTTTCGTTTGGGCGCGGTATTAGAAGTAATATATCACTGGGCGATCCAAATAAGTCGATTTGAATGCCAACGGAACAAATAAAATTTACATTTTCTATTTGCCTCCATGTGTTCTTGCAATAAATACTCCATTTTCGATATTGACGGCTGTATAAAAAGAATCGGTAGGTGCTCCATATCATCATTCGGTTTGTTAGTGAACAATGAAATCCATTGTGGTGAGTAGAGCGAGGATATGGCTTGAAGATTAAGGTGTGATGTGATTGTGGTACTAAAGTGATTTGGTTTTTGTGCAGTTGGCTGTTCTGGCGTTGGCTGCCTTGAGCTTCAGCAATGCTGAAGACGATGGCAGATACCGCCCTGAGCTGTACGGGGGCGACGATGGGAAATATCGCCCGCAACATGTACACGTACAAATACCTACCTACAAAGTGTATACCGCCCTAGACAATCAGTACAAGAGCCTGCTCGCGCAACACGGCAAATATAATACGATCTACAACCCGTATCATCCATATTATGTAAGGACTTACAATCCTTACCAGCATTTGTTGACTCCTTATGTCAACTATGGTGGTTACAACGGGTGAGTATTTTGAGCTATTTTCTAAAGTAAAGGTATTTTTAAAATTACATATGATTTTATTTAATAAAATTAGATAGAGGTGTAAGTGTCTTAAAAATATGATGCTGAGTTTTATATTATAGTTTTTTAAGTTCAATTATACAAGTTTTGTTTTACATAAAGTGTTAAAATTTTCATCAGTCTCTCGATATAGTCTTTCCATTTCTTTTACTAGCAATTTTCTAGTGTGATAGATGATATTTTTAGGCGTGTGAACAAGGCAGGAAGATGATAATAAAAGTGTTAATTTTTTATATTTATTTTGCCAGCATAGAAGTATAGTGGGCAGCATGGCAAGCTGACCGATAAAAAAAAATATATATCCTAAATAATTATTAAATTATTAAGGATATAAATTGAATACGTTTTATAGTTTTGAATTATTTTACAGTACAGTACTTGAAGAATTTGCAAACATGGAATGAGAGAGCAATTTTAACTCACCATTATTATTATTGATTAAAAATTATGAGCTTAAAAACTAAAAACTCTTTGGTACTTGCAGCATCGACCTGGACACATTCCCGTCATCTGTGGCTGCAGTGACCTACCCGTCGTCACCAGTGCTGCCAGTAGTTTCAACCGTGAGTCCTGTCGTTTACTCGTCGACTCCTCAGCCTGTCGCCTACGCATCAACCCCGAAGCCAATAGTCGCCTCTCCTGTCAAGCCTATCGTATATTCTTCGACAGGCAAACCAATTTTGTATTCAGGAGCTGCGAAATCCCTATTAACGTACCCCGTTTACGCCAAGAATTACGAGGGCTACGCCAGAATTCTGAAACAAGAAAATGAAGTCGATCCTAACTCTTATCGCTATTCGTATGAGACAGAGAATGGTATCAATGCGGAAGAAGCAGGAGTGGCCAACGGTGGAGGAACCAAGGCCAAGGGATTCTACGAGTATATTGGCGAAGATGGTTTGAAATACAGAGTTGACTATACCGCTGACGAAAATGGATTCCGCCCTTCTGGTGCACATTTGCCCAAATAAGCAATGAATGAGATGTAGCGCAAACCCAAATGTAGCGACGATTTAGCGTGATTTCTGAAAGTAACAATAAAGTATTCGAATATTGTCAATTTTAGTTAACTAAACTGAAGGCTATAACTTAATTATGTATTTTGAGTCTATTTGAGTATTAATCTATGTAAATAATTGACAATAAATATCGTTCAATGTAATTCGAGTAACATTATTTGTTGCACCACGAATAATAAATTCACACATAAAAGTTATTTAATACAATTTTATTGGCCATGATTGCTTAAGGCCTTTATTTAAATTTCGCCGCGAAATCTTCGTTTTATTATTGTTAAATTGTATTGAATCTTTATGGTTTTACCCATTACAGCCCGCGGTTTTATAGCTTAGGGTGGTTTAATTTATAGTTGAAAAGTTATAAGTTAGTTATAAATTTACTTTTGGATCCATGATTATAACCCAAAGGTTTGATACATAAATTATTTTTTAAGTTTGATTTATGAAAATTGCGAAAAACGAAATAAAATGATCAAAAAAAATGAAGTGCATTCGTTGCCAGCTTCTTTAAGAATATTTTACGCAATTGGTAAATAAATTATCAATTTTTAAATATTCTGCAATAAGTAGATTGTATTTATATTACTTATATTTTTCAAGTTTACGAAATAACTATACCTATTATCATTAAGAGCTTCCTAAGTAATCCTATTCTCCCTATATTATTTTATCCATAGGGAAGGCATGTGCCCCAACAGTGGGGACATTAAAGGGCTCGTGATGATATCCTATTTTGGACATTTGGGCTGGATAATGACCCCATAGAATTGTTGGTCGTACATGGTTACAGATCTATGTTGTACGAGACGGTTCCCCTGCTAATAGAGAGTGGACGGTGTGTTTAACAATTTAATAATTTAAAATTGATCGTTTAGAACATAAAATGTAGATAATTCTAATTACAACATGACACGATTGCAGGGCTGCAGTGGCTGTGCGACCACGATATTTTCACATCTCTCTGCCACATCGTGTTTCGTAAATACATAATCGCAAAATACATGGGACCTGAAATAAGTTGGCGAAACGCGGGTGTTGAAATACCTCTGCCGATCCCTTAGGGGAGTAAAGCGTGATTAATGTATGTATGTATAATCGCAAACGTGCATCAATTTCAAACGAGAATTGTATGAAACATATTAACATATTCATCCTATCCTACCGACAATAATACGCTAGCGTTCCTCTTCTGTTTCCCCTTTCCGACCAACTGGGTTCTGCCCACTCCCTTGACTGCCACTCTTTTGGAACATGGTGCAAGTATGGTAGTCGCCTACCTGAGTCTTATGATGGTTGATCGTGCCGAGATGCCATCTAATGGGGTAAAACTTAATACCTTTGTTGCCAGTGACGCACGAATATTGCATAAACAACGGCTATGGCGCCGTGCAATATTGCGTCACAGGACTCATAGTCACGCAACGTGTTAAGATATTTCATTCCGGATATATGGCTGTCCGTAGTGAATGGGATCGAGCACGAGTTGCTATGCAACTATTCTAACTCCTGGACCTAGGCCTCTTCTAGTGTATGCCCGGGCTTGTGCGATGCCCGTAGACGGCATGTGGACAACATGATGATAGCTGAAACAAAATATACGAATGAAGATGGCACCTACTATTTTTTATTTAAATACTAAGAGCACGTGAAACATGTTTAGTTGTAATATCAGCTCGAACATAATTAATAGGACTTCCTAGTACCATTATTTTGATCATACAATTAGTGTTATAAATATTTGCAATAATTATAATGAAGTCAGGTATGTTCAGGTTTAATTAAAATTTCGTGTCTTTATGAATTAAACAATTTATGTAAATACTATATAGCATCAATGCCGGGTTACGCAAATAAGTTAGTATAAAAGATTACAACATGTCTTAGTCTAGATCAGATCAGTGATCAGCTTTATCTAGTCTTCTCATCGCCTACGAAGAAAATATCAATATGAAATTCGCAGTAAGTACCAATACAATAAATAACAAAACTGATATTTTTTCATGGTAATTTTCTATGACAGTCTCAGAGAAGGCTCAAGTTACTCAATCTATTTGTGAATTCTTAATTTGTATAGATAAAATAGACAAATATTCCAAAACAATACTCTTTGTACCTGTTTATTATCTTTTCAATTCCCTAGAAGACATTGAACTTACAAGACGAAGATTTATTATCAGTTTTTTAGTTACACATAAATAACCTGAGTCACTTTGCAAAGACTACGATGTCTGAGTATTAGACAAATTGTCTTGGATAAATATCCATTATCTCGTCTGTGAATCGATTACATCTTCTATTAATAAAAAAAACACATTTCTTTCGCGAGTGCTGTATCCGTCGACGAAGGATTTTGAAATTTATTGATTGAGAATTTATTAATAGTACACACACAGATTATAACTATTATCCTTGTGATAAATGTCTGATTCGTTAGCATGTGAGGTGAATGGTATTATGCATAATGTATTGCTTTATTTGCCATGTGGGAAGGCAGAGAAAAATACAATTATCATCACTCCTGTCTCTCTCGTGGGTGTCGTACAAGGCGACTAAGAATTATAATATAACGAGGATTGGATAGCAGCGTTCCTGGTGTAGCACCATCTGTAATTTACTTGGAATAAATTCCCAGTGAATGGCAATAGGAGCTCGCTAGAGCAGTGGCATAGCAAGCAAGCACGCATGTAATTGCGTAAACTAAACAATGATTGCTATGGCCGGCCATTGGATGGTGACCAAAAATTAATTATCTCGGGTTCCTCCGTGCTTCGGAAGGCACATTAAGGCGTTGGTCCCGGCTGCATCTGCAGACGTTAATACCCAACAACCCGCACTGGGACAGCGTGGTGGTCTAATCTCCCTATATCCTTCCATCCATAGAGGGAAGGCCTGTGCCCCAGCAGTGGGGACGTTAAAAATGCTGGAATGGCAATAGGCCAGTCCCCTATTACACAGGACCTGAAATAGCTAGCGAAACGCGAGGGTTGAAACACATCTAATTTGTAGACAAAGGTGTGATTTGCGGATGTACCTATGTATGCATTATTTTCGAAGTAAAAATGAAAACTCTTTTTCTACCAGTGTTTTGTTTAAATTACAGATCGTATTAGCAGCCGTCCTAGCTGTTTCAGCAGCTCAATACAAGAGAGCGCCGATCTCTCAACCACGCTTATCCCGGGCTCCTGTTAGTGCTTCAAGCGATCAAGCCGCTAATATTGTACGATATGAAAACGATATAGGCCCTGATGGCAGCTATAGCTATGCGTAAGTATTACAATTGGTCGCAGTTAGATAGAAAACTAATATATTTATAAAGTTCACACAAACACAACTTAATTAATTTAATACTTTATTTCACAACTTTTCATGAGTCGAAATTTAACGTGACTGTTGTGAGGTAACAGATGTGTTTTATTGCTTTATATTTGTAACATTTAAAATAAAACAGAAATGTCTTTATATACAATATTTGTTTTAGTTACACTGGTTACACTGTATCAAAAAGTTCTACAAAGAAAACATTTGTATAGTGTTTTTAAAAAAGAAATAAAAATAATTACCAAAATCTTTTATTCAAATACCACTAGGGCACGATTATTACGTTAACATTAGAACACCCCATTAGGAATGTAGTCTTTGCTGACGTTGAATTAAAAAAATAGATTTATGCTTCTCCATTTTTATCAAATTGCATTGTATAATGATGAGCTCACACTTTTCTTTTATTTAGTTTCGAGACCGACAACGGAATAGCTGCCCAGGCCAAGGGAACTCCCCGGGATTTGGGTGGAAATCCACCAGTCGTTCCTATCGTGTCCCAAGGGTCATTCTCCTGGGTCGCCCCTGGCGGAGAGCCAGTCTCGATCACTTACGTCGCCGACGAAAACGGATACCAACCTGAGGCAAGTACATACCTACTAATAATATGTATAATTTATACCAGTAAAGGTTAGCCTATACCCTAGACGGGACGTAGACGGGACGGGGACGGGGCTGCAAGAACATCGTTTCATACAAAATGTACCGTGCATAGTCACGGACGGGACGTGCACGGGGTGTTTTAAACGAGAGAGGCTCTGTCCCCGTCCCGACCACGCCCCGTCCGGGGTATTTTCCTGTTACGGATGTCGAGACTTTTATATTATTTAGTTCTAATATTTCAATGGCGTTAAGCAAATTGTATCGTGAAATATCAAAAGAACCCAAGTCGCATCTGATAATTTATTAAAAAAATAAATAGAATATTACTATGCAGCATCAACATTTTATGTTCAGTGCTATGCAATCAAGGTTGATATGATTTAAATGTGAAATATATCAATATTAATATACAAGCTTATTATTTTGCATATTATTTATTGTATATGTTATATCCACTCTAAATTGATTTCTGAAAGAACACAACCAATGAATATTTTGATTCATGTAAAGATCAATATAATGTTTTTAAATTGTACAGCTGACACTTTTAAAACAATGTTTCTTTTGTCTTCACAGGGTGCCGCCCTCCCTACTCCACCTGCAATCCCACCACAGATCCTCAGAGCACTAGAGTACATCGCTAAAAACCCACAAAAGAACTAAACGTTTTCTAAACAATTCCTACTACAATTTCTTTAAGAAATTAAAAACATAGGTCGGTAAATATAAGTACGTAGACCAACTGTATATACTCGAAAACATATCACTTAATTGTACATAATATGCTGTAAAATAAAAGTTCAAACAAAATGTTTTTTTTTATTTCTTCATAACAATAATGAGCAAAATGAGAACGAGATAAGAGAAAGATATAATATTGAAATTAAAAAATAATATGTAAATATATATTATTTAATTTCTTAATGGTCTATTTATTATATCACGTAGCATTTACATTGCGTGTTAAACTAAAATGATTTAGACTATATTAAGAGACAAGCGTCTGTGCTAGGAGATAGATTACCAGTCTTCCCAGATTCTAACCAAGTAGCATTGTTATAATGTTAAAATATTACAATATTACATAGCAAAATGAGCCAGATTTCTCTGAATTCCTTGCTGCGGTGAATCCCAGAGTAATTGACACTCATACGGATTGTATCTAGAAATACAGTATTTTGATATTAATTTAATAAATAAGACGTAGGTAATGTTTCTTTCGAACTTGTTCAATCATTATCATAATTCGCCTGCCTGTTTACAGGTTATCAGGTGTCGGAACAGTTAGTTTTACATAAATACATAAATAGGGCCCATTCATCCCCGGAGTGGTAGATGTGAATTTATAACCTACATTTCGCCAATTATATTAAGTTTCATTTCAATCAATTCAATTTTTTTTTACTGAAAATCCAATAAATAAACTGATCCTAAGAATCGTTCAAATACAAAAACAACAAAACTTTTATTTCAAATTCTTTAAAAAAAGAATCAGTTTTTAATTTAACTAATATATTTTTTATTTCACTACGATACTATAAAGTTATAGTGAATTGAATTATTAATAACAACTTTATAGGGATGTATAATTTTTTTGCAAACTCGGAATATTATTAACACGGAATGATGAGACATTAGTAATTTCAAGAGCTATTTCATACATTTATACATACATAAATCACGCCTATATCCCCGAAGGGGTAGGCAGAGGTGAATTAACACCCACTTTTCGCCAAATAAGTTAGGTCCCATGTAATAGGTGGCTAGCCTATTGCCATATATCGGGCACAAAAGTCGCAGTACATTGCTAGGTAGTATAAGAAAAACGCTGCTGCCCACTCCTCATCACTGTTTTATCCTTAGTCGCCTTGTACGACAACCACAGGAGAGATTTGGGGTGGTGACAATTGTATTCTACTCTAGCGTCACCACACGGCTAGAAGAGCTATTTCGGTCTACTATAAAAGTTTGTGACCCATTTGATTGATACTTTCTGGGTTGTGGTAATAACATAGTTCATTTAATATTAGAAAGAAAACAAACATTTATGAAAAAACATTTTCAAACATTTATATAACCATCCCCATCACCAGCCCCTAAAGGTCCCCACTGCTGGGGCACGGGCCTTCCCTATTGATGGAAAAATATAGGTAGATTGGGCCATAACCCACCAAGCTGGCCCAGTGCGGGTTGGCGGGTTTTACGACTGCAGATGCAGCTGGGACCAACGGCTTAACGTGCTTTCCGAAGCATGGAGGAACTCGAGATAATACCATTTCACCCATCCAATGACCGACTTTAGCGAACATTAGTTAGTTTACACAATCGCAGAACAAGCCTATGCCACTGCGCTAGCGAGCTCCTCCGTGATCGTGTAGTGGTTATGACCCTACGTTGTGATTTATTTAATGTTTGACAAAATTCTTCACCAGCAGTGGGCACCAGTTGCAAAGTTCGTGTTCGAATCCTGGTATTGTAATTCATATATCTTAACCGCCATTTCACATAATTATTATATTCTCACGTGAATGCTATTATAATTTCGCATTTCGTAGTGTATGATATGTTTAAAACAAAAATAGTAATACAACAATATACATGCTAATTTTTTTGATCTAGCTATCATATTTTATTTTATCTTTAAGCTAATGATTGACAAGTATCGTATAGCAAAACACCTTGAACTTTAGTAACACATAAAAAAGTTTCATCGCCTGGAAGAACATGAGCAAGCAGAATGGATTCAAAGTGTGATTTGTAAACCATATCGTAGGTTTTGTTGAAAGCTAAATGACAGTTACTTTTACATACTTTGCTATTTTACTAAAGTATATAGAGTAAAAATAATGAAGAAATAGTATGAGTATTATGAAATTTTTCTATTATTAAAAAAAAAGAAATTTAAAAAAAAAAAAATTCTGAACTCTTTTCCTAAGTGTAAGTTTTGCTAACATTGATTTATCGAATAAAAATCTAGGGGCCTAGACAAAATAACATACCGACAAAGATAACGAAGTTCGATAAAGCAAAATGTATGAGATTTGACGTATCGTCGTGAAATCAGGTGACCAAAATCGTCTTCGTAAGTTCCTAGTTATGTTGGTAGCGCAAGCTAAGACGCTGTAGATACCAAAGTAATATGGCCGATGGTGACGAACTTCGACACGTTATCGTTATGAAACGATTGCCACTTGGCTACGGGCCCAGGATAGGCTTTAACAACCAGTCTGATAGGGGGGCACTTTTGGAGTTGGTCGCTGTCGTAGGTAGCTTGATGGCCACCATGCGAGTGTTCCCGAACGCCATTATCTATACTAATATTATAAAGTTTGTTTGTTTGTTTGGTTAACGCGCTAATCTCAGGAACTACTGACTGAAATTGAAAAATTCCTATAGGCTATATAATAACCGACATTAACGCGAGCGAAGCCGCGGGCGACCACTATAATAATATAAGAAAACGCCCTAGAAAACGCCAAACTACATCCAAAAACATACATCGACAACCTGTCGTCAGCTTTCATCTCGGAGTGAAAAATAATGATGATTATGTGATTCGTTTTTTTGGACATTACTTACTGCCGCACTCAGAGAGGTCAAATAACGTTAATGAGTACTTAACGACTTCAAAAAATGACAATTCAAAACTAGTCGCTTTTCTTGCCGGGTCTATGGTCTAGATTTGAATGAACATTTTTGACATTAAATACTCATTAAAGTTAATTGACGTCTCTGAGTGCGGCAGTTAATCCTATTACTTAATTATCATTATCCTCAGATTGCACTCTACTTTACCTGCTTAGTCTTAACTAGTCCTTGTTACAATTATGTGTTTATCCTAAGTAATAAGATACCAAAACATGTCGTTTCTTGGCGGCGTAGATTGCGTAATCAAATAGCAAAAAAGAGAATCTAGAAGTTCTTCCAATGCCTAAATAAGATAACTAGAATACCCAATCTTGAATACCTAAACTCGAAAATGCTAAGCAGCCGAAAGTCATGGCCAGACTTACCGTACCTATCTTTTACTAGCTAGTTAATACAATAATAGTTATAATTGCGAAATAGGTTCGTTATATTAGTAATAACTAGTCCATATCGATGGTCTGAATAGAATATGTCGATTGCATGTGTAGCTTTTTGAATTTTAAGAATAGATGGATTGTAAAAAAGATGATATGTATGATTACTGAATAGATGATTTTATAATGATTCATAAAGCTATATCAATAATTGTCCTAGTTCATTTATTTATAGTAGTTCTTATTCTAATGTTAAATTGACAGGTTAATATATTCGTTTGTTTGTAATCACGAGAATTTATTTCAAAAGCCCTCAATCAAATAAGAATCAACATATTAAGTAATCGATACATTTTAGGTATTTAAAAACGCAGATGAAATGCTTAGAATGCGACCTCGAAAATGAATATTTATTGTTTTGAATTTAGGTTTATTCAGAGTGCTACTTATTTAGATGTAGTTTATTTATTGCTTGTGGTGTCATATGGATTTTGACAAAATGTCGTCTTCCATCGTGCATGTTAATAGACGGACTTGGATGCCTTTTTTTTCATACATATTTAATAGAAAGTACAAGCAACTTATCGTCATAGGTACTAAACGTGTAGTATGAATTACAGTACATACATAATTATTTAAGCTCTTGTGTTTAACTAGTTCCAGAAGAGAGTCTATTAAACACAAGCTAAAATAAATTTGTATGAATATTGCGCCTATTAATCCCCGAAGGGGTAGACAGAAGTGTATTAACTAGCTAAACTAAGAGACCAGAATGGGGCACAAAAATAGCAGTTTATGGCTAGGTGGTTTAACAGGAACGCTTTAACCCTTAGTCGCCTTGTACGACACCCTTGGCAGAGATCGGATTGATCTGCTTTGCCGGCACCTGAAATACTTAGTATTAATATTTAGCAGTCTGTGTAAATGCTTAAATCTATCCAACGTTATCTATTATTAAGAAGCAGAGTTCAAAGACCTCTCGGTTATAAGGCGTGAACTAGTGAGTAGCCTGTGATTGCTATAACGAAGATAAATTGACAAATCGGGACAGTTAAATTGATTATTACAAATTGTTACAATGGCTATGTTGGAATAAAACTGGTTTTGGTGTTTTCACGTGCCAAACTTTTTGCACAGCTTTTGTTTACATAGCCAGGATTATGAAAAAAAATTGATTAAACTGCATCCGCTTGTGTAAATTCACAATTTCAATTGGTTTTCAACTTTACGTGTTGCTGCTTAATTTTTTACTTAATAGATTGTATATTATATACCCTCCTTTTTTACATATATAAAAATAACTAATGCTATAATTTTTATCTCTTCTATGGATTGAACTGTGCTGTCATGATATAAGTTATGTTTTTACGATTTTAGAAAACAATGATCTCTGCCGACCCCTGTGGGAGAAAGTTGCGATGTATGTTAGTTTAAGTATGTGTGTTTTTTCATATAGGTTAGTCTTCATAAAAAAATCTACTTCCTGGTCTTTCACATTATCTTTCACCATAACCAGCATGCTCATCATCATAATCCACACATATTTCGGTCTCTGCTAACATTAGTAAAGTAGTACTTTTATTCTTTTAAATGAGTAAAATACAATTAAGAAACTTATTTGAATTTTTATTTTACATATTCAAGGCGATAAAGGAGTAACATCTCTAATAATTAATCAGTATCTCTCTATAATTAGCCGTAAGTTATAACGGTAACATAGGTAATTAATTGTAATAAATCGTTTCAATAAGAAAGACGTTTTGTGTATAAAATATTACGGTGTTCCATGACTTAGTGCACTCAGAGACGTCAATTAACGATAATGACTACTGAATGTCAAAAACTGACAATTCAAATATAGTCTCTATTCTTGTCAGGGCTTTGGTCTAAATTTAAATGAAAATTTTTGACATTAAGTACTCATTAAACTTATTTGACGTCTTTGAGTGCGGCAGTGGCTAGCGCCTTCATATACCGATTGCGTAAACTAAGCAATGATATCTCAGGCCGATCATTGGATGGGTGACCAAAAAGAAGAGATAATAACTCTTAGGATTCACCGTGCGGGTGCCGGGTCCATAGTGTGACAGAGTGGGAAGTCGCTGCGCCTGGGACTTGTGACCCAAGTGTTTTACGTGTCCCTTCACAACTATTATCTCGTTTTCCTCCGTGATTCAGGCACGTTAAGCGGTTGGTCCCGTGGGTGTATTATGGAAGATGATTGCAGTTGCTTTCGTCTACCTGTCTCTCTCACTCATTGAGAATAGTAGCAAAAAGTGAGAGTGACGGGAAGACCTAAGCAATTGAATTCGGCTTACACAATACTGACACCGGCTGCATTTAATTTTATTAATAGCTACCAAAGGCTTGATGACAATTGCATTTTACTCTATCGTTACAACACGGTTATTATTAAAGAGTTTAAGACAATTTGAAACAAAAATGAATCCAGCACCACATAGTGTTCATAACTTTCGATGTAGTAATACATTTAATTATAAACGTTAAAACTACTGGCTCTAGTAATAATTAAAATAACGCTTAAGCAAGCTTTATGGCAAGCTTTAACGTCTATCGGTTGGCTTTATATACAATTATTGTATTCCAGACTGTGTAATAGAGACATCATCTCGTTTGTATCAAATTACCCCATCAAATACGATTTTAACCTCATTCTTGTAAAATTGAAATGATTAACGACTTCGAGATAGTGACCTTATGTTATGACTTAGGTACGGTAAATATTACAGACAGCTCCAGTGATATTTAAATTATTTCTTAGACGCGCTGAGTTATTTAAATATTGCAGTTTGATCCGCCAAGTGGGTGGTTCCGTGAGCGATATATAAAGCTTGCGCGGATTTTTAATCGCATTCGAACTAGTTCATTGACGCTAGACCAACAAAATGAAATTCGCAGTAAGTGAAATAAATTATGAAATTCTAATAAAAAAAAAAAAATATTTTTTTATTAAAATTTGGCTATTTGAAATCAATAAAACATTTGTAGTTTTTATTTTGCATGAATAACAATTTCAATTATGTCTTAAGGTTTTTAGAATTAACTAAGTGAATATAATTAAACTTGATTGGTAACAATTTAAAAAAAAAATATTTGCACATTTTTAAACGTTTAATAAATAGTTCTGACAAAATAGGTCACAATTTTGCAAATTAATGTTTTGGGGAACTGTTTGTACCACCTGCCCCTGTATTGTGGAGACAATCTCCCCATGGAAAATATTTTCTTCTGGCTCAACTCCTACTAAATTCCGAGACAATTAGTCGGCTAGATCCCGAAACAAAACACTGTAAAGTGGCAGAGAGAGATTTTGTCCACGTCACGTTCTGGGCTTACTGGATGAGGATCCCGGCATACAAACTTAATTTGTATGATTTCATACACTTGACAGTGTTTGCTTCGGTATCTAGTCCACTAAATCCCTAGGGCAAGACGAAAACATTTTCATTTCCCCGGGGATATTTTCTCCACACTCCGTGGGCATGGGGCTGGGTGGTATATGAAATACGTGTTCTCTTTCAGGTGGTATTCCTGGCTTGCGCCGTGGCAGCCGCCAACGCGCAGTTCAACCGTGCCAACGCGTTCGCTAGCGTCGGGGTCCCCCAGAACCAGTACCGTTACAAGCCCTTCGTGACCCCATCACCAACACGCATCGTGGTTGAGCCGGTGCGCGTGGTACCCAAATCTGTCCTGGACGCCCGCGGAGCGTCCATCTTGAAATACGGCAACGAAGCCAACCCTGACGGCAGCTACAGCTACTAGTGAGTAACATCAGCATTTTTAACCGACTCCATGGTCTAGAGATTCTCCCACCGGAATTAAGATCCAGAGGTTTCTGGTTCGATCACCAGGGGCTACAAATTTGTACTCGGTTAGGTTGGTGCTAGGACTTCTTTCAAGTCCGCCTGGCTAGCTACCACCATCTTATCAAAATCTGTCGCCACTATAACAATGTTAACAGCATTATTGTGTTCCGACAATTTGTGATAAGATTGCCCAGCTTCACCTGGAACCCTCAACCACAGGTATCTCTGAGGGTTCTAGGTGAAGCTCTATTCCATCTTTGGCCCTTATCGTCACTTACCATCAGGTGAGATGAAGAGCAAGAGCTTCCCTGTCTAGCATAAAAAAACATCACTGTCTCATGAAACGAATATACCCTAACTCATTTCATCACCAGTCCTTTAATATCCCCACTGCTGGGGCTCGGGCCTTCCCTATGGATAGAAGAAAATAGAGAGATTCGGCCATAACCCACCACGTTGGCCCAGTGCGGGTTGTTGGGTATTAACGTCTGCATATGCAGCCGGGACCAACGGCTTCACGTGCCTTTCAAAGCATGGAAGAGCTCGAGATAATAGATTTTTGGTCACCCAGCCAATGACCGGCCTTAGCGAATATTGCTTAGTTTACGCAATCGCAGGCCAAGCGCGCTATGACACTGCGCTAGCGAGCTCCCCTTAACCTAACTCATTTATTTTTAAGAAGAATAAATCAGATTTTGTTTTAATTATTGCTCTGCGGGTATCGAACGCTGCGGACACGGATTCGATCTGCATAATTTTTCGATTTTTTATCATCTATCGAGCACGTAAATGGCAGCATATTATAGGATGGTCTAACTGAAACACTGCTGCCCATTCCTTATGACTATTTTAAAACCTTAGCCCCCTTTTATAGCTTACTATACCGGCACCACGTATTGGTCGTTTATCCGCAGTGGTAATTTATCAGTAGTAGGTATAGCCGTGTTGAAGAGCTTAATAGCCTAAAAAATCTGTCGTTATATCGTTATCCAGCCAGTCTGTTGCAAAAAACCACCTAAACCAATCCCACACTATAAATTTTGCAAGAAACCAATTAAGCAGATAATTTACAGAAGAAAAAATAAATACGAATTATGCTGGTTTGTTTAACATCATTTAAAAGTCATCATCATGTGCTTTCAAAGAATCATATTTTCACAACATTTTTATTTTATTACGTATTCTTGCATAATGTCAATTCTAGTCCTCGTAAAATTAATATTTACTTCCCAGAGCAATTATAGTATTTACATTTAAGTATTCAGAAAAATTGTTTATTCAAACGAATTTCCTAATCGGTCAACCATGACATATGATATGACATATCATATAGTGTAGACTAGTATCGATTATACTCTAAATAGGTGATTACTCAGACTTAGCATATTTCTTAGATAATTATATATATAAATATCAGACATTTAACTACTTGTATAGAATTACAATCGATATAAGAACTCGAATAAATTATTGATTTTAATATATAGGTAAAAAAATTATGCAAAATGTTAAATTATGAATAATTATTATGATTGATGTAAAAAAATATCAGATTCAACTACTAATATTGCATTTCAATTTTTAACAACGTTTTATTAAAGGACTGTTATTTCACATGTAGACTGCATATGCTAAATAACAAAATAAATTTGTGTAATTAAAAAGTAACTTTTGTTAGGTATTCAATGCCTCTTAACTTACGGAAGCTTCCCCACAAATTGAGCTTATTTAAGCTTTTTAAGATTTTATTAGTTTTGTGGATATGAGTTTTATAAATAAACTAAATGTTGAGAGAACTAAAAATAAAGAATTCAAATAGATGAATAATTATGCACTTTCATCTTCACTTCACTTGTCTTTCTACATGTAACTTCATGTTATACGATTCTCTTATACATTGTACGAAAGGAGTTATAGTTATCAATAAAGAAACCTATAAAACATCTGCTTTAAAAGTAATACGTTTAATAGATTTACAGCTCCATATCTTTGATGAGTGCCAATGTGATTTACTATCGAAACTAACTAATTTGCAAGATTATGTAAATTACGATTACAACCAATCATGGTCTATATGACTAAGTATCTCATAAATTATAAAAAAGTTAATACGTTATCGATAACAAAAAATTAGTAACTCTAAATGCTGGTTTATTAATTTATGACCCCAAAGTATCCTTGCCAAAATTTATTTTGGTACATATTGCATAAATGGAACGTGTACTGCAGGTTTCGATAGATTGATAGACGCTTAATCAAATTCTACTATACGGACAAAATCAGCAATATAATGCGATTTCTATGCCGTCGCTGTGTGATCGGCATCTGTTATATGAATGAAATCCCTTTTTAGTGGAACAGGGTGGCTTTGCATGATTTCTTAAACTAAGCAATGTTCTTAATGGTCGGTCACTGTCAGTCAGTCAGCCGAGAGATAGCAACTGTTGGGTGTGTCCTCAGCTGCCAGCATGCAGCAGCTTCCCGCGACCTCTATCGTTGGTCCATTGCAAATGAGTAAAGTAATATATGGTCCATTGGAGGGTTACGAACATACATACATACATAATTCACGCCTATATCCCCGAAGGGGTAGGCAGAGGTGAACTAGCACCCACGCTTCGCCAATTATGCTAGGTCCCATGTAATAGGTGGCGAGCCTATTGCCATTTATCGGGCACAAAAGTCACAGTACTTTGCTAGGTGGAAGGTATAAGAGGAACGCTGCTGCCTGCGCATTTATCCTTAGTCGCCTTGTACGACACCCACGGGAGAGATTTGGGGTGGTGACAATTGTATTCTACTCTGCCGTCACCACACGGCCGGGTTACGAACAATATTATATAATCTTGAGTTCCTTCGTGCTTCCAATGCCACATTAAGCCGTTGATCCCGACTGACTCTACAGTCGTTATGAATCACTCAACTATCCAACCTGAACCCGAGGTCGGGTTGAATGCCTGTGAAAATTAAGTGGGGTTGGTAGGGGTTGAGAATGATGATCCCTTTTGCCGAGTGTTGTTAATTTTTCCTTAATAACATTGTTAATTTCTAGCACTACCATGGTCCATATAAAAACATACATATAAGGATCATGGCTAATCTATGACACCGGTTTTCTACAAATTAGGTACTTGAAATGTGTATTAATTAGAAAATTTTATTCGAAACATTTTTCATTTTAATCAACTGTTCGCATTCCATGGATTACCGGTGCGGGTGCCGGGTCCATGTAACAGCGGAAATATGAATGAAATTATAGTAATATAGTTCTGTAAAAAACTAACGCTGTCTTCAATGTAAAATGTAAAGTAAGCCCCAAGTAATAATATCGAAACTCATATGATCATTGTTTTCAGCTATGAAACCGACAACGGTATCGCCGCGCAGGAGCAAGGCACCCCCAGAAATTTCGGTGGCAATCCCCCCGTAGTCCCCGATGTAGCCCAGGGCTCCTTCTCTTGGACTTCTCCCGAAGGTCAAGTGGTTTCCATCACCTACGTTGCCGACGAGAACGGATACCAACCACAGGTTAGTATTACTCATAACAAAATAGTGTACTTTTTAATAGGATCTACTAATTGCAATATGACATTGAAAAGTTTTGTAGAATATTTTCAAAATAACGACTTTGTAATTAAGAGCCTATTTCACAATCGACGGGTAAGTACTGAATAGCTTACTTGGCAGTTTATTTGACAGTTGTAATATGAAATATATGTCAATTGAACTGCAAAGTAAGCTACTTCGAACTTACTTGTCGATTGTGAAACGGGCCCTAAATCTGTTATTATGAAAAAGAACGAAGATTTATTACATTAAGAGCCTGTTTCACATATATATCATATAACAACTGTCAAATGATCTGCGAAGTAAGCTAATTAGAACTTACTTGTCGATTGTCAAACAGGCCTTTAACAAAATTACTACACAGACCTATTATAGTATTTTTTTTAATGTACAACTTTTTTTTCTATTTTTTTCAGGGCTCTGCCATCCCCACACCTCCCCCAATTCCTCCTCAGATCGCCAGAGCTTTGGAATACATCGCCAGATCCGCTCCCCACAAGAAGTAAAATTTCAATGAACCAATTTCGCATACTTTACGAATAATAAATAAAAAAACTGCCTGTGTAATAATGTGATAATAATGTTTATAACAATATGTAATAGCTTACAGAGTGAAAATCTAGGGTGCAAGTATAGATAAATAAAACTTTAAGTCGAAACCTTTTTGTTTATTTAAGTATCATACCTTTGTGTTACATTTTGAGGAAAAAAAAGCTTTGTAGGCATTATATTGCATCTTTTTTATACACAGTATGCTGTGTTAAGGCTTATGATAAGGATACCATAGAAAGTATCTATACATTCTGAATATACATTTTTGTTATCAATAATTACGGTACGCGAAATTATGATGCCAGCAGCTTCATTTTAATAGGAGTCGTTTACAAGTTTTTGACCGGTGTGTTTCAGAACTCGGTGAATTACATCCATCAAACTATTGAGTTTTAAGTACACACTTTTAAGACATAATAATTGCCATTGGTAACGGTTAGATCACATTCAATCAAACACAGCAACTCACAAAAAATTATGCATTATCTGATATAATACATAAATATTGCTTAATTTTATTTATCATTATATTTTTAGATATATTTAAAGTTTATCTACCATTATTTTCAATTCAGATAAAGCTTTACCAGAATTTACCCATTATCACATTTATCAGATCACAGTAATCGATTGAAGATACGATATACTATGACCAGTAAAGTTACAGTCTGGATAAAATTTAATGTTACCTTTTCAACCTTGTAGCTATTTAACCTTTGTGATTTTAATGTTGGAATACTTCACTGTGCCTTATATAATGGCTGCTCCACATTTTGGTAATTTATTCTAATGGCTGATCTCAAAGAGATCCTTGGATAAAGAACGGGCTCACCTTTTTAGGTAATGACCAGCAGCATTCTTGACTTGTGAACCTAATGTAAAAAAAGGACTTGTGTTCCACACTAAGTCATTGAATACGGGCAACGGGTATTCAAGTTGCCATCTTGCTTGAAAAGCCGCTGTGATAGGGCTCTTTGTTAAATGCACAGACTTGATCTGTAGTTAAGAGAATTTGTAATAAATTGATAGAAGCTGAATCTAAATCTATTTTTTATGTAACTGTGTCATATATTTAGTATTTTTTCTGTAAATCTATCTTTAAATATTATATTCTTTTATCCATAAGAAATAGTTGTGCCTCAACATTCGGGAAAACAATAGACCCCATAATAGTAGTAATGATCATTGGTATTTTCCTTATTCAAATGATATTTTGATAATATAATAAAAATAATATTCTTTTCATCCCACCATCTCGGAAAAGGCGTTTTTGCTCTTCGATATCTGAGTGCAAAAGCCGTTTTTATCCTCTAGAGGATAAAGTAAATTTGAATTTAGAACATCGTGTGCAATGAGTTTGTGAATTCAAAACATCATTAAACCTATTTATTTCGACCTCCATGGTGCCGAAATTATCATGCAACCTATTTTAATTTGTTAAAAACTCAGACTCCTGTACTTTTTTTGTAATTTGCTTTGCGCGCGCCATTTTCTTTTCACGTCATAAATTTGTTAAAACCTTGGAGTTCCGTGACGGTCAATCAGCTTGGCGTCAATCTTGCTTTAAACATTTTGATCGTCTACAATGCTTGCTTGATGCTTGAGTCAAGCATTTAAAAGCTTTTTAGGTTTGTTTGATTTGCTTACGCTAGCAACGGAACAAAAACATACAGAAAATCAACGTGCTTGACTCAAGCTGATTGACCGTCTCGGAACTCCATTAGGGACGGTAATTTTTATTAGGTACTTACATGTGTGTAAGGATAAATTTTGCGGGTGTGGCTGGGTGGATGGGTGGGTGTTGGAGGTGTGTCTGGGTGAATGGGTGTTTTGTAGGTGTTTCTGAGCGAATGGGTGTTTTGTGGGTGTTTCTGGGTGTCTGGGTGTTTTGTGGGTGTTTCTGGGTGAATGGGTGATTTGAATGTGTTTCTGGGTGAATGGGTGATTTGTGTGTGTTTCTGGGTGAATGGGTGATTTGTGTGTGTTTCTGGGTGAATGGGTGTTTTTTGGGTGTTTCTGGGTAAATGGGTGTTTTGTGGGTGTTTCTGGGTGAATGGGTGTTTTGTGGGTGTTTCTGGGTAAATAGGTGTTTTGTGGGTGTTTCTGGGTGAATGGGTGATTTGTGTTTGTTTCTGGGTGAATGGGTGTTTTTGGGTAAATGGGTGTTTTGTGGGTGTTTCTGGGTGAATGGGTGTTTTGTGGGTGTTTCTGGGTGAATAGGTGTTTTGTGGGTGTTTCTGGGTGTTTTTTGGGTGTGTCTGGGTGGATGGGTGTGTATTGCGGGTGTCAATGTTGTGGGTGTTTATGGGTGGGTGTTGAGAGTGTGTTTGGGTTAATGGGAGGGTGTTGTGGAAGTTTCTGGGTGAAAATAGAAACTGTTGTGATTGTATTTTTTTTTGTATTTTGCAATTTCCTCGTTGGGGGGGATGAAAAGTTACGTGTTGCACTCGAGTGCAAAGATTTTTCACCTTGTGCTCTTTTGATTCCCTCGCTATCGCTCAGGATTCTAATTTTTGAATCACTCGCTACGCTCGTGATTCAATTTTAGAATCCTTCGCTAGCTCGGTCATCAAAATTGAGCACGCGGTTAAAAAACAACTTTGCACTCACGTACAACAAATAACTATTATTGCACTAGAAATTATATACAATTGACAAGTCATAAAAACAATTTAGGCGGTCTTATCGCTAAAAGCGATCTCTTCCAGACAACCTTTTTGGTACAGGAAATGTAATAATGAAAGAGATGGCAAGGCAGTGCAAGGCATTTAGATACGTACAAAACATATAAATATATTATATATACATAAATAAAATAAACTCATACCAATATATTTTGATAAACTTACATATTATTAGTAATATCAAAATAAACATACATATACATAAATTCTATAATAATGGAAGTCATAAAAACCTAAGGCATTGTAAATCCATGTGAGGAACTTGCGGATAAAATTAACATGAGAGATAATGAGATTTCACTTGGGTCTTGAATATATTAAGAGATTGTCCAATAGAATAAATATGTTTGGCAAAGTAATATTTTCAATAAATTCAATCAAGCTAAAAAAGCCCCGCTTGTTTTCTAATAAGCACTCCTTGGTTTAAAGGTACATTGCTTGTGGTATTTGTCTAGGCGTCGCGTTTGGCTGTTCTAGTACATATTTGGACTGGTTATGACTGGAAATAAATTTATGTTCTACGATTGTTATACATCAATCTGCTTCTAGATACTTTAGTTGCGTTATGAATGGATACTAGTCGTAGAAATTCACGTATAATTATATAAATATTGAAATTATACTGCATAATATAAAAAAAGGCATGATTGTAGTACAAAAGTCCACGTTCATCACAAAAATAGAGTGCTTCTACTTAGCCCTTACTCTTGGGCCCAAGTTCTAAATATTCATTATGTCAGGCGTTTAATACTTAATATAAACGTTTAAAATACAAAACACTTTATAATTAAATAACGCACTGACATAATTAACGAAATTTATAGCAAATAGCATATTTTGTCCTTATAAGCTCTCTAAAGATTCTGAATGAACGTTGAATAAGTCAAGAAGCCTAATTATTACATTTCTTTTTAAACTTCTTGAAAAAATATGTCTAAATTAATAAATCAGAGCTGGACATCATGATTTCAAATCTAACAGGACAAAGATAAGAAGATAGGTCTTAAATTAATTTATAAGCGACCAATGACGTAATATCTCATCCAAACGAAAAGTGTATGTGAAGTTTACTATGGGTGGGCACGCATTCTTAAATATTGTTTGATCGATGGTGTCATAAATGTTTTGTTTAAATTTTTTCAAACACATCTTCAAATTTACACAAACATATCAATAATATCTATTCCACTCCCGAACGACTCTTCCCATATTATTATCAATCGAAGAGAAAAGGAGCATGAACAAATATTAACCGATGACGTTGACTCAGTGTGAGTTGTATAGCATTAAAGACTTAAAATGCAGTTAAAGTGCCAACATCTTAACTTCCCTTCAGAACGATGAAGGAACTTAACATAATATATATAATTTATTAATATTAATTAACATTGCTTTATATCACAAATTTATTAACACTGGGGTACGAAGCTTCCCTAGAGATATAACATTAAAAAATAACAATTGATATAAGAATAACTTATGACTCAGCGGTCGTAGAAGGCCCGCAATTGCGTAAGTGAACAGGCAATGTAACATTTATAAACCATAAAATAAAATAGGCAAATAATAGTTTGACCGTACTAGGCAATGGATTTAAGCCTTAATTTCAAACCTAAGTCCTTGGTTTTTATAGGTAACATGTTGTACCGAAACTGCTGCGCCCACGCCGTTAATGCGCTCATCCAAGATTACACAATTAGAAGCCTTATAAACAACAGGTTTAAGAAGATTGATGCTCGATTCGACCTTACCGGATTCGTAAAACAGAAATTTGTAAGCAACTTACGCGATTGCTCTTGTTTAGTGACGGGTTGTCGGATTAGCATTGATTTCTGTATAATTAATTAGCATAATAGCATTGACGACCATAAAAATGTCTTTAGTAAAGTTAATGTTTTCTTTAGGTTTGTTGTTTTACTTCAAATAAGAAAAGCTAAATACTTAATAGAAAATTATTAGTGATTTTTTTATCATCACTATGGGAAATTGTCTCATTTATACTATATGCACCAAGTTCTCAAACTTTACTTGTTAATGTTAAACAATTAAAAGTTGACAATCGATTGGACATATTTGAGAGTCCTGTATAGTCCGCCGTGCTGTTGGTTGTACCTTAACAAATAGAAATGTAGGGTTCTAAATAAGTTTATTAAATAGAATATTTTAGAAGGTCAACACAATTACGTTTATAGATTTTTAACAAAAAAGTAACTAAAAGGTTTTTTAAAACCATTCAATTTCACTAGCTAGAGTAATAATTGGTCTTACATACATAACACTATTCTTATGAAAAACTGAGGGATTTTTTGGGGAGAAATCAAACAATGACATGACCATCTTAATGATAATATAATGATTCATAGGCAGCTTACTAGCGTCCAAAAATAACAAATTCGTCCGCATTCATTGGAAGACAAAACTTGCGAGTACATCTATGAATTATGATACAAATATTGGACCAGTTATTATTTAAATGTGGATAAAGTTCAATGTCAAGTTCTTACTTAAATTAATGACCAGGAGAAGATCAGGCCGTTATTATGTTTTATGTGTTCACTAATGCCTTTTCTGTTGGGTCAAGTTTCCTAGTTAAGTAAATCTTAATTGACGTTAAAATTAATTATTCTGTAATTTATCGCGATACAATAGGTATCAAATTATTATACTACAAATAATATTTTTTTGGACGTACAGCAACTGCACGTCAGACTACCACAAAATGGCAAAATTTCTCAATTGATTTTGTGCTCTATTATTACCAAGTTAAGGTTGACAATCGATTGAAGAAATTTGTGGCGGAAGTATCATTATCATTAAAAACGTGTTAATGATTATGGAAAATAGAAATTTCAATATAATTTTGTACAAGTTCATTCTTTTACCTTAATTAAAACAATAACATTTTTATATTATCAAATATTGCACTACATATCATCATCAAAGCCTAAAAATACATAATATACATAAATCACGCTTATATACCCGAAGGGGTAGGCAGAGGTGAACTAGCACCCACGCTTAAACTGAATCACATTTTTAATTTCGGAATGTTAACAGCAAGGAGTGAACTAAGCAATGTACGCTTAAGTCGGTAGTTATTAGATGGGTGACTAAAAATATATTAACTCCAGCTTCTCCGTGCTTTGGAAGGACGTTAAGCCATTGGACCCGACTGCATCTTTAGTCTATCATTTCATACCCACCACAACCACGCGGTGGGTTGTGGCCTATTCTCCCTATATTCTTCTATTATTAGGCAGTGGAGGCTGGTAATGATAATGCTAACAGCGAACTAGGCAATAAATGAATACCTTGGTGAATGATTACCATGACTGGATTTTGTGAGTGAGAATTTTTATTAATGTTAATGAAGTTAATGAAAGGAAATCAGAATGGAAAAAAATATTAATACCCATTCTAAAAGTAATGAGATAAGGACAAGATAATGATATGAGTGATCTTTTGATTGAGTTTTTGATTTCCTATTCCATTGTATATTAGAATTCAGAACTCTTTTAAAATACAGAAGACGATGCAGACATCTGTAAATCTTTTAAAATCTATAATTTATGATTGGGATAATATATAAAAATAACAGGCATTAACATTATTATAAATTGTTTTTATAGATACCTACTTAATGCAAAGATGATCTAAATCTACCGGCATGTTTAAGATTTCTCTAAACACTTAAGTAGAATACTGATTATTAATAAAGATTACTCAAATATTTTCAATAAGACAAATGAGTTTTATATCTTCAATTATTCACCAGATTTTTTTTGTTAAAGTGCACGCAAAATAAAATTTGGAATTACTAATTTTTCAAAACATTCATCTATTGATGTGTAATTATTTTGTATGTAATAAATCTTTCATTTCTAAAGGTTAGATAAGAATTTAAAATTATTTCTAGACTTCATAGATTGCCATATAAGCGAGTAGCATAGACGTGAGCAAAACATTATATTATACAGAGTATTTGTCACCGTAAAGTTGTACCTAAATACCGTTATATTATAATCTAGTGACGAGCTGTTGAAAAATGTTATTCTAACTTCTGTCTTGTAAAAGCATGACATACTGACGAGCCCGTACTTGTTGGTTCATGTACTACCGTTATCTATCCTAAACTATGGAAAAATATTGTATGATACTACATTTACCACTGTATATCGATAGACTCCAATCTTGCGAAAAGATTATAAAAACTGTCTTTCCATAGAAACATTTTTAAACGTTCGTTTCCGCAGTTCTTCATAATATAAAACAATTGGAAAAAATGTTTGATTCGTCATCAGCAGCCCTTTTTAATGTCCCCACTGCTGGGGCACAGGCCTTCCACATGGAAGAATATGGGGAAAATGGGCCATAACCCACCCATAGGAAAATTTTTTGGTTCTTTTCGTAAAAATATTCATATAAACATTACATTTAAGCTGAAATCTGTCCATTCCACTATATTGTTTTGTATGAACAGAACACTTTTATATATACTTATGTATCTAAATATAACAAAGCTCGTATAACATAATTAATTTAACACAATATGTACAATTTTCACAAGACTTTGTGTTTTTCGTCATGTTTGAGATTTGGTTGATAAAAATTACCCCAATCGATCGATTGATTGGGAATATATTTTAAAAGTTTTGTATAGTGTGATGTCTGGTTGTCTGTAGTTACTTTCTGAACCCTAAATATTGTATTTTATGATAATAAAATTTAAAGTTTTCGAGAAAAGTTACGAGTATTCGAGCTATTTAAATTATTTGATACTCACTTAAAAATTAAAATTTTGTATTAAAAATTATTATTAAATTCAGGTCTCGAATCCTTTGTTTCGGGCGTACTTCCTTAGCGGCCTTAGCATTTACAGAAGACACTGTGTTAAAGCTAAATAAGTTTTTATGGCACTAGTTCTTTCGATTATTTCACACCAATTTTATGTTAATAAGACTTTGATGACTCCACTTTAAGTTTATTGGTTCATAATCGTTAGAAATACATTTTTAGGAATCGCGCCGTTATGAATAATAATCGTTACGTATAAAACGATTTTTATTGTACAATAAATCAATATGATTATTTAACTGCAGCTCGGTAATGCGTAGGTGCATATATTATAAGGCTGCAAACAGTGCTCAAAATAGCATTTTATAAAACACAATAATAGCTATTTGAAACATTGATTGTAATATATAATATCTTGACCTTGTTCATTTAGTGTTCTCCTCTAACAATTAGTGTATTTTTATTATTTAATAAGTAGGGAAAATAAAGTGATCGCAATGTTGATTTAAATAAAACTTAAAAAAAATGGAAAAAGTCGTTAAAGAATGCCTATAAGAATATGCCTGGATTAATAAGATAAAATATTTCTCTTGGCATAATAAAAAAAATGGTCTACTGATAAATGGCGAAGTGTGACGTTTATTGTGATATGTAGGTAGAATAATTAGACGTTTTATTTTTATTTTTTTATTAACCTATAAGATCCCACTGCTGGGCAATTATTAATAAGACGTAGTTAATCATAAAGATTAATTCAAAACAAACAAATGTTCTTGCTATTTTTGACACCTGTAATAGTTATAGCTAGTTCTAAGAAAAGTTAAGCCTGGGCAATAGAATGATTGAAGCTTTTCTTGGGTCTGTTAATTTGTAATTAATTAACGTGATTTACCATAAATATATTGGTGTTTTATTGTGGGTCCTTTATGTTTAACTACGTCCAACTCTCAGTCACTGAAGTCTTCTTGTGTCCCACTGTGCATCGTTGACACTTGGGTAATTGAGTTGGCATACAAGGCGCCGGTTACAATGTTCCCTCGTAAAATTTTCCTTTAAATGGACATTCGCAAATGTCAATCGTAATTACTAGCTAACACTTACAGGCTTTATTTGGAATTGTCTTTCTTATCATAGATTTCTTAGATTTTATTCGCTGCAGATTCTGAGTTGAAAATGTGACTCTGAACGAATTACATACATAAGTCACGTCTTTTTACCTCTGAAGGGGTTGACAGAGGTGAATTAATAACCAATTTTGTTATGTCCCATGTAATAGGGGGAGAGCCTATTGTCATCTGTCGGGCACGTCAATATTTATGTATTTAAAAAACTAAATATTAGGTCCTTAATTTCACAACTGAGTCCATAATACATGTCCTCTTCTATAAATGTAGGTAAAGTTAATGCCACGCTCGAATTGCGCGAAGTTAGTCCAATAGCAGCCGCACCAAAATGTCAGCATTCAGCTAAATATCATGCGTGTACACTCTTTACCACAATAATAAATCGCTATCGGTTTATTTATTGGGTAACGCCCTTTTTACATCCCCAGAATATCTTCACAGTTGAATATGATTTGCATTGTATTCGGCCTTGTTTGCCTTTTAGAATTTCAAGCCGCAGCTCCACACATCATAAAACATAATTTGTTACAGTAAATTTTATTTTCGGCAATTGAATATGTGACTCTTATCACGTTCAAAATCATTTAACTCAATATTTTTACGTCCTTGTCTAATATTTTTATAAAGTAAATAAGTAATGACAAGTCGATAAGTATTATTTTGGTAAAAGGTTGTAAAAGTTGCCAGTACAAAATTCAATAACATGTTACTTCGTCGAGCTTTAGGTATGCCAATTGAAATACATAGCATCCGCCTGAGACTGGTTTGAAAGAACATAATGTTCATATGACTAATAATGCTACTTAGCTATAAATTATACATATAGGAGTGGTCAACTTGTGTAACGCAGAAGTGATTGACTTAATATACAGTGTGGAAAGAAAACATGGGCCCTGGAGGGAAAGTATCTTAAATGTTTTATAATAGCTCAATTTACTGAAAGGAAACATTCTTTTATTTTTAAAAACAAAAATAACTGAATTCACCGAATTCTCAAAATGCTTACCCAAACCGGGAATCGAACCAAGCAAAAAATAAAAAAAATAACACTCGCCATTTTATTTTACTAATCAATGCAGTCGTTGTTAACGTTAATTTTTCATTCATTCAGAAACACACGGTCTTAGAAAAAAATACTATAATTAAATAAATAAATATAAATAAATAATAAATGTTTTTACACTCACACCTATCATCTAGCCCAAAGTAAGTAGCCTGAAGCACTTGTGTTATGGATACTAGATGACGGACATATTTTTAATATAATTATGTATATAAATGTTGAAAATATACTACATAAACATATACACAACCATGACTCGGAAACAAACATTTGCGGTCATCACAAAGTTTGCCCCTACCAGGATTCGAACCCGGGACCTCTTGGCCAATACCCAGCAATCTGAGCATTCGACCAAGGCGGCCGTCAAACTATGAAATCTAACATTTATTTTATTCTCGAATCAAATCAAACCTTTATTTTATTATGGTTGCTCGCGATTTCTGTTAGTATTTGGAATTAAAAAAATGAAAGTTTTAAAATGTAACGTTACATTATTTTTACGGTGCAGCATTTTAAGGCAATTTTGAAATTCGAACGAACATCTTGGTAATTTTTATCGATTTTGTTTTGTTTTGCCACCATTCCGTAATAAGTATTTTGTGATATTAATTTTTAGATAAAATAATGGCGTATCAAGACTAGTGCAATTCAATCAAATAGTTAACATTTTAAACTACAACGATTACAATTAAGCCCTTCAGTGGTATGGTGAAAGGTATCCGAATTCACCATACCACTGTCACAAATAACGTCGAGAAAAGTTTTGGCGCGATTAGTAAAAAACTTAGTAAGTGAATGTTGGAGGTTTAAAAAACATTTATTACGAAGGTCACAAAAACATCTAATCTGCACTTTCTCAAAACTTATAGAATTTATTAGTCAAATTATTAGCCTCTTGGTAGGTGATATTTTTCTTCAATATTAGTTTATGTGTCCTTCAATTCTAAAAAAATACGATTGAGATATGAGTAAGGATTGAGAGTATTCGAGAGTAAAAGTAAAATAAATGTTAGATTTCATGTTTTTTTAAGACCCTATGTTTCTGAGTTAGAAATTATCGTTAACATCGACTGCATCGATTAGTAAAATAAAATGACGACAGTTAATTTTTTGGATTTTTTGCTTGGTTCGATTCCCGGTTTGGGTAAGCTTTTTGAGAATCCTGTGAATGCAGTTATGTATCTTTTTAAAAATAAAGGAAGAGCTCCTTTCAATAAATTGAGCTATTTTAAAGATTTAAGGTACTTTCCCTTCAGGGCCCATGCTTTCTTTTAACACTGTATAATATGGTTCCGACACGAATATTGATTTCTTCACAAGAAACAAAAATTAAATTTTCAAAAAGTTGTGTTGTTATGTTATATTACGAGGATTTAAACCCAGGGCCTCTTGGTCAGTAGATAGACAACTGAACAAGCCAAACCCGACGTTTTACTCAATTTCGTGTTCATTTCAAAACATTATATTCATGTGTGTTCCCAGTTTATTTGGGGTACGCGTAGTATGCTGTCTCTTAGATTTATATCGGTCAGATGAAATTGAGCCATCCACTCTCTTTTAAATTCATATCATAGATTGAAAGCACCGTGTTAAAAAAATGATGAACGTAGAGAGTCATTGGGATGACTATATTCCAATCCACACTTCTCAAGGGTTTGACTTAGATTTTACAACCGGTGGCCTATGGGTATTGTCGCTGTTGGTGGTTTGCTCTCCATTAGCCGGGTTCCTCAAGGTATTATTGGTATACACCCAACGATCTCCCTTATTAGAATCTTATGACACTCCTGGTGTCAGCCGGAGCTGGCAAATTGTACGTTAATTTTCCGCACCCAGGCAAGCGTGCAAGGTGTAGGTACTATAAGTATATTTATTTCTTAACAAAGCCACGAAAATACCGAATCATAAATTAAAGCTCGACTAATTCGAACAATACAAAACCGTCTTAACACAAAAGATCCTTGTAATCGCCCATCTACTAATGAGATTAACCTCTGCTGTGGAATTTCGCACAGGCGCTTACTATAATTGCCTTTTGTGTACGAAACAATACTATAATAGTTTTATTGTCTAAGAATGGACCGATGACCTGTAAGAATCGAAAATGTCCTATGAGACTTGTAAAATTATATCAGTCACCGGAATTTGTTGGTCATACTTAGAAGTGACTGCAATCATCGCCGCCTAATCACTTTGTAGGGGAAAGGCGGGCAAGGTGGTTCCTTCACTATAGGTATATAACGCATTTAATGCGCCAACATTACATTGTATCAATATTGTCCGTCCTTCCCTCAACCAGAACGAATTATTTTTAGTGTAATGTAAAACTATTTTAAGTTTTATACTTGCACCTTATTATTAGACCATTAGAGGATTACCACTTTGGTCTACTGGCACCATAGTGAATATATACTCATAAATCGTCAACATATTATTTAAATTACCAACATCAAACAATATTAAAATTGGCGTATCGGGTTGTGGATAAGTTTTGGACACCCATCATTATAGAGAGGAGCATAATTATTCTCAGGTCGATGCACTGGATTTCGATGTCTACTATCTTGGACATTCATAACTGTATTGTAATCGTACCAGATAGTAATAAATTATATTTTATTGTATGGATGGTTTCAGTATATCAGCGACAATGCGCATGTTTCACTCCAATCAACGTAACTTTTCTAGGAAGACTCTCAGGGTCCAATTTATGCTTTCATTACAATACACCTTCAACTACTACATTTCCACTAAGTTATTCTAAACGAACGCTTGTCTAAACTTTAACTTTGCTGTAAGGTAGAGCGAGCAAGATGAACATAACATACAATATCAAATATTTCTTACTTTCATACCCACCATCTCACCAAAAGTGTCTAAAGCGCTTGTGTTGTTGAAACCTGACGATTTTTGTCATCGTGTATCAAAGAGTACAATGTGTCGTGATCGTGTCAAGGATTCTTCTTGCCTTGTATATTTGTCTATCCAGCCCGCATATCCCCTATAGTTACTGTAAAAATAATCCCAAATACGGCTAAAAAGATGAAAAGTAGCTCGTATTAAGAACCACAGAATTTTGACAACCAGCGGTTTCTCAACAATTCACTACGCCTGCCAAAGAAATTACGCCACGATGCTGAATTTATGAGAACAAAATTAGACTTTTTCATTGTTAGTTAGATTGTGCATAGACAAGTCAAATTGTTAAGTCACGCCACGGTATTAGATTTTGATTAGGTGCTGAACCTTGTTGCAGTATCTCAAGAGTACTTTCTGCTTGGCCATTGTAAATTTTAAGTTATTTCAAATAATTGTCACCGTATGCGTTTTTGGTTGGGAAGTTATTTTGTCAGATTTTAGGCTTAAACAATAGAAAACATACATAAACCACGCCTATATCCCCGAAGGCGTAGGCAGAGGAACTAGCACCCACGTTTCGCCAGTTATATTAGGTCCCATGTGATAGGTGGCGAGCCTATTGCCATTTATCGGGCACAAAAGTCGCAGTAGGTACATAGCTAGATGGTATTAAAGGAACGCTGCTCCCCATTCCTCATCACTGATTTATCCTTAAACAATTGAGGATACGTATATTAATAGTTAATATTATTGGCGTTACTACACGTTTTTGGTCAGAGAGAAACTAAGAAAAATATATAATTTCTCAATGGGGAGCCTATATTTTTTAAATGCAGAACAATTACTGTCTGGCCTGTTTCAGCGGGGTTTCAAATAACGAGCTAAGCACCTTACAGGAATAAACAGGAATATTTTGAACCTTTGTCACACTGACCAATTTTTATTGTGGAATCAGCCCTTAAAATGATTAAATCAGATTTTCCTTTAATAAAAACCAATTGTATCCTCATCATAATCCCCAGCCCTTTAATGTCCTCACTGCTGGGGCATTCCCTATGGATGGAATATAGGGAGAATAGAGTACGCTGGATTTAAAATAAAAACTAACATTACGGGTGTGTGAGTGTTTTTGTACACAGATACACTTTACTTATCACTGACGGTCGATTTGGTTCACTGGTGATCATGTCTTCTTATTATGTTAAGGTCTTGTTCGCAATGTTTATTACATTACACACTATATATACACACTATATATAGTTATAATGAAATTCAAGACGATCAATAGACAATCGATCACAAAAGTGATAAGAGTGTTCTAAGAGCAATATTTAAATGAAATTCAATTAATAAAAATTTTCGGCTTGATAGATATTTCTAAAATAAAACGTTAACCCCTTTCATTTTAATTGTATGGCATAAATGTGCATTTTCTAATATAATTAGAACTAAAGATTATGTTTAAGCATATGATGAAGTGAACCGGCCATTGAGTTTCATTAATTAAAAACTATTTTGTATATTAATTTCGTATAGTAAATAAAACTGAAAATTTACAAGATACTAAAAACAAATATTAAATCGTTCTTAGCAATAATCGTTTAGAACCCAACTGGTATCTACAATATATGACATACTTATAGAATTACATTCTAATCGAATCATATACCAAAACTGTCAAACTTAAAATAATATAGTCGTTAAATTTTATAGATTCTTGCTAAGTTTCGATTTCTTTGTTATAACGTTAATATTAATTTTCAAGAAACGTTAGTGTTTTTTTCCAAACCTCTGATATTAAAATGGAATATTACAATTTCAAAAAAAAAACGAAGTTTGAGTTCCGAAAAATTAGTCTGACCTCCTTTTCTAGAATTTTTTTCTTTGACATTTATCTAATATTCAACTGAAATTCAATCAAAATTACTCTGTATTAAAAATCAGTATTAAATATTGTATTTAATTAAGAAATAAACATGAGTATCGATAAATGTAAAATAGTATTCAAATTTTACATCAACGCGCTTCAACTATGAGCTATTTCAAAGCACAGAGACGTCTCCGAGCTGTTGCATTAAAATTTGACATAAAGAGCAAACATTTAACAGCTTGGTTGTCGCGTCTTTACGAGGCTCGATAGTTTCGTACATACCTACTCTATTGTTTACCGTGAACTATATTGTGTTGCTCTGGGGGCTGGACTCAGGAAGCACCTACTTTGTTAGACTTCTTAAAATATAAGACATACTAAGGGAGTGAATAAAGAATAGGAGAAAGCAATTATAATGAAAGAGGCAGATGAGAATATAATTATCACTGCCTCTTACGTGCGTGTTGTACAAGGCGACTAATTGCCGCACTCAGAGACCTCAATTAATACAAAGGTTTTGGTGGTTAGAAAAAGAATTTCGAAAAATTATGATTTTGAGGCGGGAATAAAGATCATAATTTTTCGAAATTATTTTTCTAACCACCAAAATCTTTGTACTAATCTTTCTAACATTTATATAATGTTAAAATTAAAATCGAATACCTCAATTAACGTTAGTAAATACTTAATACAAAAAAATGACACAAAATCAATCTAGTCGCCATTCTTGCCGGGCCTATAGCCTAGATTTTAATGAAATTTTGACCATAAGTACCTACTTATTAAAGTTAATTGACGTCTCTGAGTGCGGCGCTAAGAGTTATAATATATCTAACGAGGAATGGGCAGTAGCGTTCCTGTTACACCGTTTAGCAAAATACTGCGATACAAGTTCCCAGTGAGTGGCAATAGGCTCCACGCTATTACATCGGGGGTGTAAAAACGTGTCTGCCTTAGGGGAGAAAGGCGTGATTTATGTAAGAATGTATGTATGTAATTATAAATGTGTATAGTAATTAGGGTTAAGCAGCGATGAGTAATGTGCAGCAGCGTTCCTCTTAGCTAGGATGAAAATAAACTCGCCACCTATTAATTGGGACCTGGCATAATTGGCGAAGCGTGTCAAGTCAATACAATTTAATTGTTTCAGTAATTTTTATAATTAATAATAAAATAAATATTTTTACAGTCACACCTATGATCTAGCCCAAAGTAAGTAGCCTAAGCACTTGTGTTATGAATACTAGATGACGACATATTTTTAATATAATTATGTATATAAATGTTGAAAATTTACTACATAAACATATACACAACCCTGACTCAGGAACAAACCTTTGTGGTCATCAGAAAGTTTGCCGCTACCAGGATTCGAACCCGGGACCTTTTGGCCAATACCCAGCAATCTGAGCATTCGACCAAGGCGGCCGTCGGTAAATAATGCATAACTTTTGTTTTATATTTTAATAACTTATGAAAATGTTGCCGGGACAGTCCGGCCCTGTGCTATGCAGCTCCCCCAACTGCATGCAATGGCTAGACAAACCCGCGTCTCTATATAAAGGGACAGGTGATTAGACTGCTAAGTACAGCGTACTCGCGACCACTGCCGCTGTGTAGGACTTTGGCGCCAGCCGGAGTCATCCCTAACTACAACATGATGGTAAGTAATTTTGACATTATGGCGTAACAACATCTCGAAGTTATGTTCTGAAATTCACAGGTAATTAAATACCTACTTAAATTATCACAATCTGTGCGACTCCTTTACTCTGATCACGGTGGCTGTAAAGTGGTTTAAATGTTGATCAAGATATACTCTGTGATATCATATATATATTTAATATCAGAGGTTTGGAAAGATAAACAGTAATGAAACTTCTTAGCATATGTGAGTTCAAAAAAAATTATAGAGGACGTTGTATGTCATATTAGTATTCCTGTTTGAAAAAGAGAATTCTGATAATTACTTCGAAGGGCGTCATACCTGAAATTTCAATATTTTATAACAAAAAAACCGAAACTAAACATTTTTTTATAGTTTTGATTTTGTATCTCCTCCTGGATAATTGTATTAGCCATAAATTACAAAGTGTCTTTAAATGATAATAAGTAGATAGTTATATATTTTTTAATAAATATCTGTTTCAAATTACGTTTTGCGATGATATTTTAATTTGGAAGCATCACCCTGGTTTATCATTATGAGTTGAGATTTTCTTGTACGTAAGTGGGTACGTAAATGAATACAGGAGACCAGAATATTTATACGAATATATTTGCTAGAACATCAACAAAACGTGGAAAAATACTAAGAAATCGACACGACTACAGCACACAATTGAAACTCCACTTCGCCATCTATCCCTTCCCATATAGGTATATCGATACTTTAAATCTCAAATAGCGTAACCACCATTTTGAACAAAATGACTTTTGAATGCAGACTTACTGCTTTTTTTTTCCACCGATCTGTCTAATCTGAGTTTTAAAATTAGAAAAAAAATGGTCATTACGGCGTCGATAAACAAGGTTTTCCATTTTTTTATGTCTGAAATACCTAAAAAAACTGTTTTATTCAGATTTTGGTCGTATACACCAGGTAAAATTATAATTATGTGAAAGAGACTGACTATCGAGCTTGGTGTATAAGACATAACGTTGAATAGGTACACTCTCAAATTTAATACAATAGCAATTTTTAAGGTCCTAAACGGCAAGTTATCAAAATTATTTTGGCGTAATAACAAATCATTTTTGCCAATATTTGTTGAACCCTTAATACCATATACATAATGTATTATAAAGATCCTGATTTCAGTTTATTACATCCACGATTCAATTAAATACCAGTATTAGTTAAAAGATACGAATTTTAATCTTAATGTTATTTTTATTTCGACACTTCTGAAAAAAGACGATTTGGTGATTACAGTATTTGAGATTTATAATTTGGTAAAAGAAATTTTTCTTGAAATTGTTTATATTTAATATTGAAAGCGATTTGTAACTCACTAATGGTACAATTAACAAACTCTGAAGCAGCCAATTACAAATTTGACATTTCAAGCGACCTATGTGAGTACTAAAAATCAATTTTAAATTATCTCTTAGAACGTCTTTATAAACTTAATTACGAAGTTTAGTCGAAAGGTTACTTGATAATCCTATTAGCTGAATGAAATGTTAAGATTTCCCTTAATTAGCAAAGCCTGGAAGATACAGAATAGCTAATCTTAGGTTAATTACCACAGTAAAATATGTTAGATTACCGATTATGTTATAAATAGCTATCTATAAAAGATAAATTATGGATTTAAATGGAACTCTATTATAACCTATTCAATATTTGGTAACTATAAATTAAAAGTGTGCTCTCAATCCTTTCTTTTTTTTCTAAATTAAAGATTTACATGACTATACTAATACATTATTATAAATTCTTCTAAATTTAAATAAAATGTATATTATCTATTAGTTAAAAATATAAATACAGTACTATTTACAGTTGTGTTATTCTGATTCCTCTTTAGGATTTTTTTTAAGATGATTTTAATAAAAATATACATACATACATACATAATTCACGCCAATATCCCCGAAGGGGTAGGCAGAGGTGAACTAGCACCCACGCTTCGCCAATTAGGCTAGGTCCCATGTAATAGGTGGCGAGCCTATTGCCATTTATCGGGCACAAAAGTCGCAGTACTTTGCTAGTTGGTAGGTATAAGAGGAATGCTGCTGCCCATTCCTCATCACTGATTTATCCTTAGTCGCCTTCTACGACACCCACGGGAGAGGTTTGGGGTGGTGACAATTGTATTCTACTCTGCCGTCACCACACGGCCAGAAATCTAATAAAAATATCGGATCATTAATCGGACAGTTGTTATGATCAGGCGATCATAACAACGGTCCGATCCTATTTTTTTTAAGAACCACGAGATACTCTATCAACATTCCCTTTTTATACAAATGTCATTGAAATATAAATAAGCTAAAGTTGAAAGGCACAAATAAGTTTAAATCAATAACGAAATAGCAGAGTCATCTGTTAAAGGAATAGTGATGTGGCATAATTTATTATCTCCAGAAAATATGTTTTTTTGTTTTGTTAAACTTACGTCTACATAAATGTATTAACTTAAAATGATTTAAAGTTATAAAAATGAAACTAATTTATAGATCAATTTAATAAATTTTAATATCTCAAATGATGTTTTATGTGACACTTATTTTGTGGTCCACGCGTCAGACAAGGTTGTCTGGTTAACGAATTGAATATTTAAGCAATGGTTCAGATTAATAAACAAATCGACATCAAGCTTCGATATGAAATTTTACACATATTCATTTTACTGGCTAGTATAGAGAGAACAATTTCATGTTTTGGTACATAAAATATATAACATATATATATAATATATATATATACATAACAATAAAACACTTTCCGCAATCCAGGCGGCAATATTTTTACAATATATTTACGAATCAACAATTTCCCTATTAGGAGTTAAAATTTGCGATATTGCTCGTTACAATATTTATCACTATTTGGGGCCTGGTGCAATATGGATTGATTATATTACTTAAACAAGTGGTCGGCCGTGGCTTCGCTCGCGTTAATGTCGATTATTATATAGCCTTCCTCGATAAATGGACTATCCAACAAAAAAAAAACAATTTGATTCAATAGTTCCCCAGATTAGCGCATTCACCAGCCAACCAAACAAACGAACAAAGTCTTCAGCTTTATAATATTAGTATAGAAATATAAATTAATACTAGCTCACGACCCATAGTTATGAACTAAGTCTATGCGAATATAACAGTATAATATTATCGAACATCAGATAAAATAGTCCCATCACTACGTTTTAAGGCCACCAAGGTACTAGGTGCATAGGGCATAGGTTCGTCGCGGTCTTTATGCAACCGC
Organism: Cataclysta lemnata; assembly: GCA_963931975.1. Lineage (NCBI taxonomy): Eukaryota > Metazoa > Arthropoda > Insecta > Lepidoptera > Crambidae > Cataclysta > Cataclysta lemnata. The sequence continues at coordinate 9,087,515 of OZ008343.1, forward strand.
CTGCAACCACAATACCTAACCTTTGCCGACAGTTTACCTAGTGACAAGCGCGCCGTCCTATAGAATATACAGTTATATTCATGTATCGAAACTCATTAAAATTGGGTTAATTTTATTACACGTCATGGATACATCAAATAACTATCATAGCCATATACTGATTTAAATGTATAATAATCTAATTTAATTAAATAATAATTGAACAGGACATGTATGCCGTATGCATCCAGATCGCTGGGCAAAGGTCACCACAGAGTGGTCACCTCAGGATGATCAAAGGCGTCGAAGTCGACCTAGAAAGAGGTGGAGAGACGATCTGGAGGCATACTGCAATACATGGAAGGAATTGGCTCGGAGTCGCTCGAGATGGAGGGCTGCGGGGGATGCCTTTGCCCAGCAGTGGGATCTATTAATATAGGTTAACGAAAAAAAAATTAACACTTGTTGTCTCCCCTGAATATTTAGTTGAAAATGCATATTAAACTTTGATTATATTTAGTAGCCTTAAAAGGGGCCAAGTATGTGAGGCTTGGGTATGGAATGTATAGAAGACCTAGTACGGATGTTCGGTCCGAGGCTGGCGTTACCGACAAGTTCGATGTGACCGTAGGCTTGCACCAGGGATCGGTTTTAAGCACGTATTTGTTCCTCCTGATTATGGATGCTCTGACATCGGATATACAGGAGGAAGCAGCCTGGTGTATGCTGTTCGCCGACGACATTGTACTTGTCGGAGAAGATGCATCCGAGGTACAAAGTAGGCTGGAAAAATGGCAGGAGAGATTAGAAAGCGTTGGGCTTAAGATCAGTCGGATAAGCCGAACACATGTTCTGTGACTTTGGTGGCCCCTCCAGTTTCTCCCATATTGCCTGAGATGGTGTATTCCTACCAGTCGCTTGGATTTCCGGTACCTTGGATCGCTCTTTCAAAGCGACGGTGATATTGCCCGGGATATAAGGAATAGAGCGAACGTTGGAAGGATGAAGTGGCGACAGGTCGCAGCAACAGTATGTGACCCACGGATGCCCCTTAAGCTTAAGGGGAAAATCTATAAGGCGGTCATTAGACCTATTGTCATGTATGGATCAGAGTGTTGGGCTTTGAAAAATACTGATGTAAGAAGAGTGCATGTAACAGAGATGCGTATGTTAAGATGGATGTGTGGTGTGACACGGAGAGTCAAGATAAGGAATGAATATATCAGGGGAAGTTTGAAAGTAGCGCTAGTGACTGAGAGACTGCGGAGTGATAGATTTGGATGGTTTGGTCATGTTATGCGAAGAGATGAAAGCTATGTTGGCAGAAGAATGTTAGGTATGAATGTGGAAGGACGTAGAAAGAGAGGCAGACCAAAGAAAATATGGATGGATTGTGTAAAGGAGGATATGAAAGCGAGACGGGTGGAGGAGAAATTGGTGAAGGATAGAGAGGAGTGGAAGAAGAAAACATGTTGTGCCGACCCCGCCTAGAGCGGGATAAGGGCAGGAGGAAGAAGATAAGGGGCCAATAAAAAAAATAATGTAATATTTATTTTATTGGCCCCTTATCTTCATAATAATAAATTCTATCATAATAATAACATAATACGATACGCGATACGTGGGTGCTAGTTCACCTCTGCCTACCCCTTCGGGAATATAGGCGTGATTTATGTATGTAATATGCAATTCTTTGATCTTAGTACAGGCTACTTGAATTTTTTTTCATTTCAAATTTTCAAACAAGCTATTTATTAACTTAAAGTTTAATTTAACCAATAATAATATACTAGGTGATTTTCTATATTAGCTACAATTGAACTTACAATGATAAGGGCCCATAATGTCAATCTAAATTATGATATGCCTCTAGGATCAAATATTTAATAATAATTATACAATTACGTATTACGTTACGGCTTTTCGATTGCAAATTTAGCAAACCTTATTTTTCTTAAATTAGGTAAATTTGTAATGTTCAAGTCCACATTTCGCGACTATGTTTTTATTGTAGAATAAGACCTTGCAGAGATATCAGATTGCATGCAGTAAATGCCATTAGTAGAATTTTAATTTAGTCAGTTAGCGAATGGAATTGAATCCCTCATTAAATAGGCATAACCCAAACACCACATTCTTTCAAACGTAGATTAGTCGCATAGCTTTTGTTTTTGCGCCACTGCACCTGTATTGTCTTTTCACCTCACCCACGAATTCTGAACCACATTCCCACAGCTTGATGCTATTGTGAAATCTGTCATTATTCCGACATATGCATACTAACTGTTGGAGGTATTTAGGCGTTTTCAAAACAAGCCTACAGAAACGTAAGTACAATATAATTGCAATGTCTTAATACAGGGCAAATGTATGTTCCGACTGACGAATATTTTTAGAAAAACGGATTGTTTACTGCAGTAAATAACTCACAAAATATTTCTTGGGCTCGCTATATCCATTTTGCCGTTCATCTTATAAGCTGTTAGCCCACAGACCTTATTGAATTTATGTATCTCTCGTTGACACATGATAAAAGTATAGGGCAAGTCAGCCCATAACGGGTATCCTGTTTGAAGGGACCATTAATCTCGTGTACAAAATGATTTGCAAAACAGATATATTAACGGCAACCTTATTAACTGCTGCCCCCGAGAAGATGTTTGAAAATAAAGTTCACATCCGACCCCTTAGGTGTATTGAAACCTTTTATGTATAAGAGTACCCGTTTTAAGCAGCATGCCCACTTTAGGCCCTTTCCCTAATGTTGTGACACGTGTTAGAGATTAAAAATGTTGTGCACTTATATAATATTTTGCATCTAAATTAGCCTTTTAAATATTACGTTTTAGTAAGCCGTGCTTTTAAGTTTACATCAGTGAACGAACGGCTTACATGTATGATGGCAATCATAGGTCAAAAGTCAGCCTAACATTTTTTGTATTATTTTAATGTTATTAGTCATCGACAGTATACATATTTTTCTAAGACTGCAGCTATACGAATGTATAATTATTTTTCATTATTTTATTTAACTGGTCTGATATAATTAATTAACATATTTCTTATATTCACATCACTCACCTAGCCTAAAAATAAGTAGCATATGCTAGTGTTTTGGATACTAGATGACAGACAAATTTTACTATAATTCTACGTAATAATATTATATCCATATAAATATATAATATATTATCTAAACATAAACAACCATGACTCGAGATCGAGAACAAATGCCTGTGTTCATCATAAACATTTGCCGCTACCAGGAATCGAACCGGGGACCTCTAGGCCGATAGCTACCTATTTGACCAATTCGACCACACACGTGTCACATAAAACATGGGATTGTAATAAAAAAAGAAGATGACGAAATATTATCAAGTTATAAAAAATATTTTATTTGACTGAATAAAGTATAATCAAAGCGATTAAAATGTAATGTTATGTTTATACAGCTTACAGCTGCATTAAAGATATTATAAAAAATCTGTCCAATATCTCCAATACATTGCCAACCCTACATTTTTAGATGGGAAGCAATGATTCGATTGAGAAAATTTGACAGAATTAATGAAATGGATGATAATCTGCTGTGTACTGTACTTTCGGAAATATGTGGTGATTAGACTAACTGAATACTTTTTGGAATGCAATAAATTATACATATTTGTTATTTCTATGAACTTTTTTTTTGTTTTTTTCCACAGAAACTGTGTAAAACAAATTATCTATATGCTAGGATAGAAGCTTCTGAGGTCGATCATAAATTGAGACTGAATCAAAATCGTAGTCCTTTAGAAATAGAAAACGACAAACACAATTTACATTTCATTATGTACGTTTTTATCTCTCTTTTGAAAGTCCTAATTTGGTTTTTATGGCTTATAACAACAGTCCGATATTCTATTAATGAGTGGGCATTGGGTGTCTATTTATTCGACTGCGTGTCTGACCTAAATTACTCGGGACGACCAAATGGCATGACATTTACGACGCATGCATCATCAGAATGCACCCGTCTTATATCTAAAGAATCAAGGTCGTAAGAGCAAAAGGTCCTAGACAGCCTATAGAAATAATCTGTGTATATTTTATATATTAAATCAAAGGTCACCGCGTTCGTTTGGGGCTAGTCCTTTTAGGAATAGTTGTTACTCATGAAGATCTAAGTAATTTATAATGTTCTATTTGTAAATTATACGCACACTTCAGGATAACTACTTATGAGTGACTTATTCGAAGAAGAAACACTAAATAAATAATAGATTTTAAGGCAACTTTTGCATTTGAATATTTACTTTATATCCTGTTCGTATCAGAACAGCTTATTAGTAGTTGGTTCAAAGATTGCTACGAGCTTAATGAAGGCGCTCGCAATGGTTGCTCATAAAGAAGACATTTTATTTATGTTTATTAATGTTCATTTAATAATGAAAGTTTATGGAATGTTATAGATAAAATAAATTTGTTATTTAACATATTGTAATGTTCTGATAACATAATTCGAACCCTCGATGCAACTAAATCACAAAAGGTCGTTTTGCGATGTTACAGGGACTTATAATATTTTCGGAGTATGTTCCTGACACATAAGCGTACTTAACGAATTTTTAGTTTTTTTATTACTTTTGAGGGTTATGTTAGTTTATTTTATAGAAATTTTTCATTCATCATTCAGCTCATTTATTTTATTGTCATGATTTCAACATCAAGCAATTGCTCTGATTTTGTTAATATAGAACAAAATGTTTTATTAATTTCAGAAACTACTATTTTTCCTGGGGCTTGTGGCACTGGCTACATGCGCACCACAGAAATCAGATGAAACCGCTACCATCATCAAGCAGGACTTCGACCAACAGCCTGATGGATCGTACAGATTTAGGTAGGTATATTTCTTGAATATTGAGAAACCACAATTTGGAATACTGAGCTTTTAAATAGTAGTTAGTAGTGTAGTAGTAATGTCAGCCTATAATTAAAAATCTCAAATTATTCTAAATTCAATCTCTTATTTCTGTTTTGCCGGCTTCCGTCGTCGTGCCATATATAAAAGAAGTATGTATTGCCATTAATAAAAATTAGATACTTATAGATATAGATATCGGGCACACATATTACAGTATATATGAGAGAAATGCTGCTGCCCATTATTCATCGCTGTATAAGGACATGAGTAACATCGTAATAGTAGAGTATGAGTAGTAAAGCCCTTAGTCACCTTGTACGACACCCACGTGACAGATGGGGTAATGACAATTGTATTCTGCTCTGCCGTCACCACACGGCTCAAATTAGTTACAGTGCAAAAAGAGTGTAAGGATCGTAGCAAGTGAAAGAACGGACCACTGCCTGCCCCTACGGGAGACAAGCGTGTTGTGTGTGTGTGTGTTACTATTATGTTTATTGAATATTACCACCATTTTATTGCGGCCTTAAGGGATGCATTGTTATCCTTACAATTATTTTTATTAGATTGTGATAATGCATTGGCATTGATCCGGTCAGCGTATGCCGGATCAATGCTAATGCATTATCACAACCTATACCAGTTAAACCTTGAAGCGTGTGCACAATAAATTATCAAAATTTCAATGCGATTTGCTTGAAAATATTGAATTTATAAGAAACCACCTTTTTTAATAAATAAGAATTGTTTTTTTTTGATTGAATGACATAATTATTATTGATATAAATCTTTTATTTAGTTTTCAAAAAGGATTTCCATATGCTAGTCGTTTATAAAAATGCTTTTTGTTTAAATGGGCATATGGATCCAGACATTGAAGTAAACAGTAGCAGATATCGCTATTTCTTAATTTTTTACACAAGTGCATCATTTAAGGCAGTTGTCATTAAATTTTCTCAATTTAACTTTAATATCTTACATGAATACATAAATCACGCCTATATCCCCGAAGTGGTAGAAATTCAATGCGATAAACACTTACGTCACTGAAAACCCCATAATATGGTTACTTTAAAGTAAAGAGTTTAGAATGTGGCCAAGGTGTTTTAGTTTCTTCGCGCCAATTCTTCGTTAGACTTATTATTGCGCTGTTAGTAAGACAGCCGGCAGCCGATTAGTTGGATTCGAGCCGAATTACCGGTTAGGCTTCGCCAGATCTATCTCTTGTCCACTCGAACGCGAGAAAAAGAGACAGGCCATGAAAAGGGTAACAATTAAATTAATGGTTAGTGGTTAAACCTCATTCAAAGGGTTACCAAAATTATAAAGAAATCCAATCAATAGGGTAACCCTATTGAACCCTATTGATTAGGTTATAATAAATAGGGTTACCCTATCAATAGGCTTAACTTTGAAAAGCGGTTTTCCGGTCCTTCGGGATAGGTGGGGGTGATGACAATTGTATTCTGCTCTGCCTTCACCACATGCCAGCATTATTAAAAAATATCTATATCAAATTCCAGCTATGAAACCGATAACGGAATCAAAGCAGAAGAGACCGGCTCTGTGAAGAAAGCGAACGGTCCCGACGCGGCCGACGTCATCGTGGCGCAGGGAGCCTTCAGCTACACGGCGCCGGACGGGACTGTCATCAACCTAAACTACATTGCCGACGATGAAAACGGATTCAAACCTGAGGTGAAATCATAAAATACTATTATTTTTTTTTACCCATGCTAACTTACCCCCGAATACAGAAACGCTACTCAAAGTTTGAGTCCAACTTAACATTTTCAACTATTTTATTTCCAAACGGTGTATGTACAGTAAAATATAACAAACCTGTTACCTACATTATTCTGATTTTATAGAGCTTTAAATTGGAGTAAAGTCAGGTTTATTTAAATTTTAAACTGATATTCATTTCCATGTGAAATGATTTTGTTTTTAGTATACGATTCCAAATGCCAATACATCAAACTGGAAATATTCTATTATTATCAATCATCTTCACGTCCTTTTTGATCTGAGTAATTATTTGTTTTCCTTAGGGCCTGTTTCACAATCGAAAAGTAAAGTTCGAAGTAAGCTACTTCGAACTTATCTGCTCAGTAAACAAATTTTTGCGTTTCACAATCTCTGAGTAGGGTTAATTACAACGTAATCTGCAGATTAAATTAATCATCGGGTGCACTACCAAGTAGCCGTATACTTGTGAGAAGTAAATCTATTTATGACAAGATAACCTCAAATACGACATTTCTAGATTCATCAACAATGTTTATTATTGTCATTTAAAATGGAAATTTTTGATCTTATTGAAGATGAATTTGACGATTTTTTCGGTCGCATGACGGGACCGCGTAGGGAACCAATATTTCGGTATGGTGTAAACAACATGGAAAAATATGATGATACTGACTTCAAGATAGGATTCCGACTTTCTAAAGAGGGTGTTAATTATAGGTTTTCTCTAATAGAGCATTCAATAACTGCTCCTACGTCGAGGTAAGTTGTTATGTATTCCTACATCTATAGCGACAGTACGTAAAATTTACACTTTTCATTATTTTTTGCATCCTAGTCCTACTATTTACCTAGTTTTATTAATATATTATGTCCTTGTTCTAGGAATTATGCAGTTAAACCTTTGGATCGTCTATTATTAACACAAAGATATTATGCAACAGGAAGTTTCCTTAGCGTAGTTGGTGACTTCACTGGTGTAAACAAGGCATCTGCTAGTCGAATTGTTAAATTAATTTCACATGCGATTACACAGCTACAACAGCTGCATCAATAGGGATAATGATTGGAACATACCACCTCCATCCCAACACCGTCCTCATACTGCCAAAAACAATGATACCTACTGTAAGCTCTGTTTGTGTAAATCGGAACACCTACAATTGTGTAGTGCTCGTGCAAATAATATTTGCATGAGCACTACACAATGTAATGTTTTATTTATTATAAGAAAACATTATATAGTTAGTTAAGAAATTTATTTAAAATAAAATGTTCACAAATTTTTATCAATTTTATTTTGCAACCAGTCTTCTTCTTCAAACAACCACTGTTTCCGTTTATGCTCTCATTCCTCTTCTATAATTTGTTTCTGCGATTTCTAGTTTGCTTTCCGCCACCTTTTCAAAAGGTCTCATTGGTTTTTGTTTACCTAAAACAAGTAGGAAATTATTTATTTAAAGAAATTTTCATTTGGCTAAAGTATATGAAAATATATCCTCGTGAGGCCCAGACAGAGATAGACGAATCACCGGAGTCAGATATTTGAACGCATCTACTGCTTGGCGTGAATTTAATTCTAGTAAAAGTTCATGATGACTGATGAGGTGGTGAAAACCACTATAGAATTCTCAACATAAAACACATCACAAGACTTATTTTCAATGATTCTGCATAATTGCACATCAACACGGATGTTTGTGCAGCAAAATAACACCACTTTCACTGCACAAAATCCACTCTGAAACAATTATTGAAAATAATCTGACTGACACCATTGAAACCTATCTCACTGACAAACGTTTGACATGGATCTTTTGTTGACAACTCGTACGTTCCATTCTTACAGAAACATTGATTATAGAAAAGGTGAAATCACCTAATAACCTCACAATGTACTATGTTTTTCATGTGAATACATCTTTATTTTATGTGAAAATCATAACGAAAAATATTTGTAATTTGGTTGCTGCATTTACTGTACTTATTACAAATACAGAAATTATTCTTACCTTGAAACGAAACGGTAAACTCTAAAGTTGCCAGCATACTCCTAAGTAAGTATTTATTAGTTAATCTTCACTTTAATTTACTAGTTGGATGATTGTGAAACGCAAAGAAAGTTACCGGAAGGATTTAACCTCTATGTAATTTACTGGCTAAGTAAATACTTATAACTTTACTTTTCGATTGTGAAACAGACCCTTAAACTTTTAATTTTTACATAGAATGCTAATAAACTAATAAAAATTTCAACGAAAATCGTCAACATTGTCAAGACAAATTTAAAGCATTTTCCTCGTAATTTCATTATCATTGTTTTTACCAAACGAAAAATATATTGAAATTGTCCTAGTTTTCACTTAGCATAAAAACTAAACTTCATAAGGTATTATTCTAGTATTATTATTTAACTTTTGGGTTAATAGAGAATACTAGTAACCTTTTGTTGATTTTTTTCATAATTAAAAAAAATATTATTTACCGGCAAAATCCTTTACTTATCGAGTTAACTTTATATTTTCAATGAACTCATAAAGAGACCCCCAGACTGGCCCGTGCGGTGAACTTGGTGTTAATCTGTAGTTACAGACGCGGTCAAGACAAATTGCTTCATACTAATTTTCAAAGCGAGGGTGAGGAGAATCTCTTGAGATTCTTGATTAGCCCCCATTATTGGGAAGGTTCCTTATCTAGTGAAATCAAGCGCAACGCTGCACAGTTGTCGGTCTCTTCGTAAATAGTTTCTAAATTTTAGCCATATTATTTAGTTCATCAAATTAAAAATGTTTTCGTAGCCAACATGTCTGTTTATTGCGACAATTATTATTGTATTTCATTGATATTATTTGTAATAAAACTGACCTCATCGATCCTAGTTTTAATTTAAACGTTGACATATATTATATCGTTATTGCTAGATTAAGGCTAGGCACGTAGACTCCTCTTCTATTTGATTTTCGCTTAGACACGTTTAGGCTATAATAAGCTTCCAAGGCTGTACAATGTCCTACTGATCGATCGTGATGCGTCAGATGTATTACGGATGCGTCTGTCTCGCCACATTGTTTATATAGTGCTTGAAAAATCTTAGGTTGAATGCATAATAATATTCGTTTTACCTATCAATGCCGCAATTAATAGGTTTTATGCCATCACTGGAAATTTCTACAACGGTTGCTAAATCACCGATCTTCTTCTTCCTACCCTATTCCCAGTCTATCTGGGGTCGGCGCAGTATGTTTCCTCTTCCATTCATATAGGTCAGACGTCATCAAGCCATCCACTCCCTTTTGATTCATATCATCCATCCCACCGTAAAGGTGCTAGTGATGAATGAATGTATAGAAAAGAGACGGAACGGACCATGTCGAGAGACCCATGAACGGAGAGAGTGATTAGAATGACAACATTCCAATACATACTGCTCAAGGTTTTTGCTTAGGTTTTACAGCCGGCCGACTGCCTGACACCAACCCTCCTTGGGTACGCTGTTGTTGGTGTTTTGCCCTCCACCATTCGGGTGCCCCAAGGTGCTTATTGGTCTACACCGGGCAATCTCCCTTAGTCGACTTTTACGACACCCATGGGATGAGTTGGGGCTGGCCTATTCTACGTTATATGTTCGCTCCCAGACCAGCATAGAAGGCTTGCTAAATCACCGATCAATCCATCTAATTCCGAGAATTATTTTCTTTATTTTGCATTGTATTTTTAGTACGAGTCTATCGCTGAGCATCTTGGAGGATTCGCCTGAAATATTCATTCGTAAGGATATATTTTAAACACGGAGATTTTACCAACCACACGGAACCAATGCAATAAGCAACTTGTAATTATAAAGGTTTTATTTAAAGTTAAAGTGTTCAATTGTCCATTTTGTGTACCACATATTATTATTGGATTAACGCAATGCTATTATATTCTTTAAACATTATACTGAGGAGTAAAATACGACCCAGAATCATGTTATCTATATATTTAATATTTTCGATATGGTAGTACAGTAATTGAAATAATGTCAGTGTTGACTGCAAATAAAAGAATATTTTTTATATTACTGTTTGATATGATAATTTGCGGTGTGTAAAATCGTTTGTGATAATATCAGTAATGGTTTTAATTGTCACTGATAGGTATATAGGTGTCAATAGTTTATTCGTATATTGAAACTGTTACCGGGAGATGAATGGGTACATTTAAGTTAGGTACTTATTGCTTATATATTATAATAATTAAATATTGATAAAACAGTTATCAGGAATGGGCAGCAGCGTTCCTGATGTCCATTCCTCATCTATACCTAGCAATGTCCTGCGACTTTTATGCCCGATAAATGGCAATAGGCTCGCCATCTATTACATGGGACCTAACATAATGAATGGTGAAACGTGGGTGTTAATTCACCTCTGCCTATCCCTTCGGGGATAAAGGCTTGATTAATGTATGTATATACTTATGTTAATATTAATTACTGAAGTGTTTTCGTTTACTATTCCAGGGCGCCCATCTGCCTACTCCACCACCGATTCCACCAGCAATTCAGAAGGCCCTAGACTACCTGGCGACGCTTCCACCACCACCGCCATCCAGGAACTAACAGCTGAAGACACTCACCGACCTTCATATGGAACAGACCACGCTCATACCAGTGCGTAAAGACTATCCATTGACACCAAAACGCAATCTGCATAATTGACTTTAAATATATTTTTTATACTATACTTTATGTAAAGAGCAATAAAAATAACATAAAAATGAATGTACAACTAACGACTGAACTGTGATAGAAATCGTTGTAAAGGAAAATGTTTATACTATTTATTATTTAATTTTATTAATAAAAGCATACTCAGTGCCAAAGAAGCATTGCAATTTGTTGTTTGTATTTCCGTTAAGCATATTTGCTTATAAACATGATATTGTTTTCATATTAGCATTGTAAATTGCCCGCCAAAAATGTCACGAGTGTGTTAAGAAGTGATGTCATTGTAATTTGTAGACAATAAAAAAATATATTATTTCAAACAAGACGTGTTAGCAAGTCTAGGAATGATTATTACTCACAGTAACTTTGACCGATGCTTAGCAGTTTAGTTTTATTTTAACATACATACATAAATAACGCCTATATCCCCGAAGGGGTAGGCAGAGGTGAACTAGCACCCACGTTTCGCCAGTTAGGTTAGGCCCCATGTAATAGGTGGCGAGCCTATTGCCATTTATCGGGCACAAAAGTCGCAGTAGGTACATAGCTAGATGGTATAAGCGGAACGCTGCTGCCCATTCCTCATCACTGATTTATCCTTAGTCGCCTTGTACGACACCCACGGGAGAGATTTGGGGTGGTGACAATTGTATTCTACTCAGCCGTCACCAAACGGCTGTTTTATTTATTTATTTTAAAGGATTTTAAATAGGTTATAATTACTTCGACTGCTACCGTGTCACGGGTGTAGTTGATTTGATTGATACACACCAACAGCAGCATACCCAAAATCGGAGTTAGGGGGGCTATAGAGCCTAAGCTAAAACCTTGAGCAGTGTGGATTGTTATCATCCTCATCATTTTCATAGTTCATGGTTTTCCCGACATGGTGCTCGGTCCCTTTTATGATATTTCTATGCATCCATCCACCAGTAGCTAGGTGTGATGGCAGATATAAATTAAAAGGAAATGAAGATGGCATGATGACGTCTGAGCGATATGAACAGAAAAGTAAAAATACTTTTTTTTAACCAGGGGTAAAATGCAGTTAGCATCCCCTCGCAGCGGCAGGAACTCCGCCTTGAAGGGTATGTTTGACTCGAGGGAATAGGTGCCCTCGAAACCCCGTTGACTTGGGTACAGGGTAGGAAAACTATGAGCAGTTTAATAAGATAACAGGAGTATAAAATTTACCTAGAGGAAATTGAGCTAGTATTAAAAAAATCAATGGGATATCAATATTTTATCGATTGAAAATTTGCCTCCCCTTCCAAACTTACAGATATTACATCTTTATGGTACACTGGGTACTATAGATTTGTATTTATATTATACGGTACAAGGAAAGTTGACAGACGGTAAACCTGCGAGCGACGCTATTGTATATCTTGTGCAACATCCGAGTGTTTCCGTGAACTACGCGATTTTGTTGAAAAGCAAAAGTTATTTTAACCGTTCCGACATTCCTTTATGAAACCTGTTTGAAGTAAGCGTTGGCACAAGGTCAGCTAAGAGAATAGACGAGTAGGAATATCATACTGATGACCTCTTTATCCGAACAATAGATTTGATAGCGACGGAAATATTAGTAGGTTTTAATGATCATAATTAATTAGTAAACTAATACTAACGGCACAGAAATGATTCGTAAAGTATCGCTATTGAATCGCCATAATAGTCATTAGATAATCTAATATTATCGTAAACGAAAAGAATATACAGGATTATTGCATAATTTTAAACCACCATGTCTATAGATAAAAAATTCGATTTCATTACAGAAACATTTTCCAGGATCGATCTCGGGACCAATAATTTAGTTCCTGATCAATCGACTTAACCAGCGGCTGTCAAAAATACAGTCAAGCAGCGTATCAGGTTACTGTATTTAGTCAGTTTTTTTTATCGTAGTGGTTTTTAAGTTTGGTAGTGGCTTACAGGATCAAATAGGATCAAAGAGTAATCTTTAAAATGAAGTTGTTGAAATAAAGCGTTATTTAACAGAGTATAGGTAGTAGTAAAGCATTCAAATACAAACCGGTACCTCATCAGTATCAAGGCTGATGTGTAAGTAGGCAATAAATACACCTATCCCTGTTTCAATATAAATAAATGATCTATTCGATTTTAATTTTCACATTATATAAATGTTAGAAAAATTAGTACAAAGATATTGGTGGTTAGAAAAAGAATTTCGAAAAATTATGATCTTGAGGCGGGAATCGAACCCGCGTCCGCTGCTATCCGGGCAGGTGCCTGACCGCTCGGCCACCCAAGACACTAAATTGGTCTTGGGTGGCCGAGCGGTCTTCTCGGCCACCCAATTCTTTTTCTAACCACCAAAATCTTTGTACATACATAAATGATACTTCATACACTCACACCTATCGTCTAGCCCAACGTGATTAAGGTATCTTGAAATAATATCGTACTATTGTAGTGCATTAATGAATTAAGCTCAAGAGATTTAGATTAGATTTTAGATCTTTTATACATTAATGAAAAAACGGTACACAAAAAAAAATCTTTTGGTCATACATAATTGGCAAACTAATTCAACTAGATTTTCAACCTTAATTGACGTAAGATGTATCAACAACATGTTATTGATTGGAAGAATATCTATTTCTGTATTTATCATTATGGTAGAAGTAATAATAATTTAATGTGCATAACTAAATGTGTATATAACAATGTACCTAATTTGAAATAGCAAAAAGGAAAATATTCCCTTGTATAAACGAGGAAGTAAGTGAACAGCCTAATTTTTTATTTTATGCTGCTAAACTCAGCTAAAATTAACAAACAAGCAAGCTTCCGAGCAATAATATCATAAATTTTATTAAAGCAACATTGTTGTCACTATGATTAACATTTATTGTGTTTGATTATTCATTAAAACATTGAAACAAAAATTGTTCAACCTTTAGTCTGAAGGTTCCGTCACTGGTTCTGGAGTAGTTTTTGTGGCGAGATATTTGAGAGCTCGGGCTATAGCTGGTGGTATTGGAGGAGGCGTCGGTAGGTGAGCTCCTACAGGTCTGTATCCATTCTCATCAGCTGTGTAAGTTATGCTGTAGTCATTGCCATCCTTTCCCTGTAATGAGATAAAGATATCTTAAATGTTATTATGTGACATGATTCAGTTGGCCAATTAAATTTAAAACTAGAATCTATCATATATTTTCTGCCAATAAGTGACTATGAACGTAACTTAGGTCTAAATGGAGGCAAGGTTTTTATACATTACAGCCAATATCGAAAAACTGGGATTACGTCATTACAGTAAGATCTTAAAATAGTCAAGGAATTGTTATTACTTACTACCAATTATGTTTAAGTTTATTGGATAATGAATGTTGAATGAATTTTTAACTTTGAAATATAAGAGACGAATGTATTGTTTAATATTTCAAATTAGATGGCTACTAACAATGTAGGAGAAACTTCCAACGACGGCCTCGCCTGCATTTTCATCTATCGTCCTAAGGTGACCTCTCTCGGAAGCTTTTGTTCCGTCGCCGCTTTCATAACTGCAATGTAATATCGACATGATGGATACGTTATACATTAAAATTGTATTGGACTGGTCTGAAATACTTTTATTGATTATACCTGTAATGAAAGTCGCCTTTGTCTGCGAAAACGTAATTTTCGGATTGCAATATGGGGATAACTGGATCACGTAGACGAGTTCTTTTTCGCGGTTTAATATCTGTTGTGCTATCAGTTTTATTATTTTGGCCTTCTTTTTGTGATATAATTTTTGTGTCATCTCCGGCTTTCAATGTGTTTGCCTGAGCATTATTCTTCTGTCTTCTTTGTTGCCTACGATTTGTTCTGGGAATATGAATATCTTTGTGGTGATCTGGAAGTATTTGAGTGTCTGTAGAATTTTTTGAGTACGTTTCTGAAAGTGAGGTGAATTTTATTTCTACGTCCGTGTTATCAACTTTGTTTGACTCCTTTATTCTGGCATTATTCGACAACCCTTTATTTGTATTACCATTATTCTTTTCCAGCAATACACTTGGTTGTGTTTTTATTACTTCAGATTTGGAATTTTCCAGTGCTAGCTCTCTAGACTTTTTATTCATTATATCTGTAATGTTCGCTATTTCTTTTTGGGTTTCTTCATTTTTGGAACTTTTGATATCCTGCTGTATAAGTTGTGGCGATATGGTCGTTGAAGCTTTGCCATTTTGAAGTAAGTATTCTGGAATAGGATCATAAATAATTGATACAGGAATGTTTGATTCGGAATCAGAGCTAGTATCTTGTGTGTGTTTATCTTTTTCATATCCTTTATACACTGCATCTGTTGTATTTATTAAGCTTTCTGGGCCTCCAACTTCTTTATCCTTGTAGAGGTCTTCAGTTTTATGGGCAGGTATATTTAATTTCTCATTTTTAACTACACTTTCATTTATATTTATTTTAGCATCGATTTCTGAGAACGTAATATTTTCCAAGGGATTAACTACAGGAATATTTTCAGTATTTATAGAATTGTTTTTGAATTTTATCAACTTTTTTTCACGATTACCTCCATCGTATACCACAGCAACAGGAACTGATGCAAATATTTCGGATTCAGATTTTACGGCACTATTCGAACTTTTTCCTTCATGACTCTTGACTATAGACACATTTAGCACAAACAATGAGATTAATATTATTATTATCATTTTAAAAACAGTCCAACAACATCGCACAGACACGTTCAAAAACAAAATGATGACTCAATCGTTTTCAACTGACTCTACTAAGAATCTGTGATGTATAATCAAAAAACATTAGTCCGACAAATAATTTATTATTACCTATGATTATCTATTGAACGATTTTCTTATGGTTATGACATCAATGTTTGTATATCAAATAGGAAGTTAATGGAAAACTAATACGAAACTTATTATAATGTAGCATATTTTTAATTAATTTAAGCAAATAATCCCAATAATCAAATATTCTGTAAATACATACATACATAAATCACGCCTATATTCCCGAAGGGGTAGGCAGAGGTGAACCAGCACCCGCGTTTCGCCAATTATGTCAAGTCCCATGTAATAGGTGGCGAGCCTATTGCCATTTATCGGGCACAAAAGTCGCAGTAAATTGCTACGTTGTACGAGTATAAGAGGAACGCTGCTGCCCATTCCTCAGCACTGATTTATCCTTAGTCGCCTTGTACGACACCCACGGGAGAGATTTGGGATGGTGACAATTGTATTCTACTACAATAATTGTATTCTGCCGTCACCATACGGCGTAATGGCATAATTCTGTAAATACTCGTCTAAAATAAGACCGCCGCAAGAACAAAGATCTTGTAACTTAAAAATTAATCGTTTTATATTGTCATAGATCATGTCATTGTTGACACCACGACAGTTGTGTAATTTTTCGAAGAACATATTAAACAAACGCTAAGGTTGAAGTATTTAGCGCCCACTAAATACTCCACCAGGAGGTGGGGGAGGGTAGTGTAAATAGATGAGTCTTACTTATAGTTGCTGATGAAGTCTGGAGTATCATACGTTAATCATTTTCCGGAGACTCGGTGTTGAAGATGTCTCTGAACTTAGCTCTCTTTTTGACAGTAGTAGTTTGTGTGACGGCCGCACCTCCACTGGATAGTCCAGCATCCCCTGAACGGGAGCAACCGACAGTTATCCCTATTGTGAATCAGTTTGAGGAATTGGAAGCTAATGGAACCTACAAGTTTAGGTATGTATAATGTATAATTAACATGTGTAACAGTATGTTTTATCGATCATATCAAACGATAATACTTAAGAATTTCCATTGTTCAAATTAATATATTCAAATTAATGTTTCACTTTCCGCCAATTAAGTTAGGTCCCATGTAATAGGTGACGAGCCTATTGCCTAATATCGGACACATAAATCGCAGTGTATTGCTAGGTGTTATTAGAGGAATTACTCATCGCTGTCAAACTTAGTCGCCTTGTACGACACCAACGGGAGAGAAGGGAGTGGTGACAATTGTATTTTGCTCTGCCGTCACTACACGACCATTATTGCTTAACCTGGAAGTATTAATAATATGCATTATATAGCTCGCCATATATGTACAAAAGATAATAATAATCATACAATACTACAGAATACATTCAATACATGGTATAACAATAGTCGATTGGTGACCGCAAAGCAGAATACAATTGTCACCACTCCCTTCTCTCCCGTTGGTGTCGTACAAGGCGACTAAGAGTTAAAACAGTGATAAAGAATGGGCAGTAGAGTTCTTGTAATACAACCTAGTATTAAACTGAGATTTAAATGCCCAATACATGGCATTAGGCTCGCCCCCTATTGGGACCAAACATACTTGGCAAAATGAACCATTGAAACCCATTCGGGATCAAATAGGTAAAATGATTAGATATATCAACAATAAATTGGTATAATTACATACCAATTTATTATTGATATATCTAATCATTAACAAGATTCGAGTTACAATCTCTGGACAACTTTGCAATCAATATTGTCAACGTAAATTAAAACTGGAGTACTCTATAATATTGTTTTCAACACAATTGCTCGTAAATTTACTCTTATCACACCTTTTTAAGGTTCATAATGCTGCATATTATGCACTCGTGCATAATGTATTACGTACTAGTGCGTAATGGTATATTTTTAATTCTTTTTTTTGTTAATTTCTCACTATATTTTTATTTATTTTTGGGAGCATAGGGTCTAGCCCATACAGCCATGTCTTTAGTGTATATTTTATCTGTAGTCATATGAAATAATGAGTGGGTGAAATATATGAATGAAATGATTTTTACGTTAAAAAATGGGTGTCACACATTTTAACGCATCTAGGGAGTGCTTGAAGCGAATTTAATGATAACAGAGTTCATGATGGTCCCTGATGAGGTGGACAAAACCACTTTTTAAAGTGGTCTTCACCATAACATAAAACACATCATAAGACTCATTTTCAATGATTCTGTATAATTGCACATCAACACGGATGCTTGTGCATCAAAATAACACAGCACAGCCGGTTTTTCGGTGCCCTTAGAAAGTCATCATATTTGTTTTATTAAATTAATATTTTGTCAGTGATGTTTACTGTTAAAAAATGTGTAGTTTTATGTAATAAGTGTCTACGGCGATGAACAATATAAAGATTAGTGAAAAAAAACTGCATTTGATGAGAAAGGCGATGAGCATTTTCATAGTCGATCTACCTCCATCAATAAGCTGTTAGGGTAAATTTGCCGCCAAACTCTGCCCAAATGCATTTAAACGCGTTTTAATGCGATTGATGCTGAAGAAAGTAGACTACATCAGATAAGGTTGTATGTGCTAGTTCCCTTTGCCGTCCCTAGTAGTATAAGGAGAATTAAAAAATAACAAAAACCAAACTTGTAGGCGCCATTTTCCGTAATTATTTGGTAAAGTTAATAACAATAAAAGTTTGTTTTTCGTCGCAATTGTGTTGAAAAACTCGTATGCATTGATTAAGCATTACACACTCAGCTTCCTTACCGCGCTCGCCTGCGGCTAGCGCTCGCAATAATGCCTCGTATGTAATGACCAACGTAGCATACCAGCAGCATAATGTACTATTGTTTAATGCTTGCTATTCACTCATTTTAACATAGTAAAATGAATGAATAAATCAATTTCCGTAAATAGATCTAAGTTGTTATTGTTTCGCGTTAGCAATATCGTATTAATTAGGTAGATCAACATTTTCTATTCCATAATGAGTTTCTGGTTTTTATTATAGGTTTCTTATCAAATTATAAAAGCATCTTTCCCAAGGATACAGTCTAAAACACGTAAAAAATTTGAGATACTTGCGTATGAGAATACATGCGTAGTATTTATTTATCAACTTTTACGTTTTTACTTATTTTTATTAATGCCGTGTGGTGACTAATATTACCACCCCCATCCCTCCCGTTAGTGTCGTACAATGTGATTAACGGTTAAAGTAGTATAAGTAATGGGTACCAGCGTTCCTCTTGTGCCACCTAGCAATATACTGCCATTTCCGCTCCTGACAAATGGCAATAGGCCCGCCTCTACATTGGACCTAATCTAGTTGGCGAAACGTGGGTGTTAATTCGCTTCTGCCTATCGGGGTTAATGGCGTGATTTGTTTATTTATGTACTTATTTTCTATGTACTTACCATTATAATTTGTAAAAATTATAAACTCATTTACAGTTATGAAACTGGGAATGGTATCAAACGTGAAGAGGTTTCTTACGAAAAAAATTTACCAAAAATAGAGGGTCGATCATCGGGAGACGAAGAGAGTGAAAACATTGAGAACAATGATATCCACGTTCAGCAAGGGTCGTACTCTTATGTCGCTCCTGACGGCACAGTTATATCCTTAAGGTAAGAATTTTTAATTCATTTCTTCTGAAGATGAGAATAAAAAGGGAACAGTTAATACTGCTCTAAACAATATTGGAAACATCGTAAAATAACACAAATTAAAAAGAAAAAAATTGGCATTAAAGCAGTTTCTATTTGAAAATCGGTTAAAAATACCTTAACTAAAACTAGTGACACAACATTTTCACTTAATATACAAAACCTTTTAATTAATGAATTGGATGTACAACAATTTATTTTTACAAAAAATAATAGAACAAAAATTAATTTCCTGATCAGGGATACAAGCCTGCGTCTACTTATCAAATATACGCATATAGATGGACCAGTTATTAATCCACATCCATAGGGATGTGGATTAATTACTGGTCTATCTTAAATAAATCGGTGAGTCAAAATGAAATTAATTTGCAAATCTTCATAATATGCGTCATAATGCTAATCGTGTTCTTCAAATAAAAATATATCAATATACCACAAAGTGTTTGTACAATTATCAATGTCAGTCGTGGCGAAGTAGTATGATCGATAATGTAAAGTGCCTGTACAATGTGTGCAGTCGTGGAAATAACAGTAAACCAAATTACAAAGTAATCTAACACAATTAACGACGTCCAAGCCAGCACTGACCGATATCATGGAAAAATAAGCGGCCTTCATTGAAATATATCTGTACTGCGCCGAGATTTTTATGGTGATGATTACATTATAGAGAAATACACAGGCTACGAACAAAAAAGCATAGTTGTATAAATAAATTAACCGGTTTATAAATAGCCTTCTTCTTCCAGCGTTCCTGGGTAAGGTGTTGAATATTTGTTAATTTTGTTAGTTAACTGAACACTATAAATAAATGTTATAAAAAGTGTGATAACGAAAAATAGTCCATAAAATTTTCGAAAAATTATAACCTTAAATAGCCTCCTTCTTACAGAGTTCCTGGTTAAGATATTAAATATTTATTATTTTGTTTTTAACCAAAACACTATAAGTAAATGATACAAAATTTATGGCAATGAAAAATAGCCCAAAAACTTTCTAAAAAATAAAACCTAATGGACAATAATACTAAACAAATAGGCCATAGTCCTGGCGGGCTGTGTTTTTCGAACATTTTTCCTACATCAAGATATAATTTTTTTTAAATTTCCCGACCTCTTTTCTCTGTAATAAAGTTTTTTAATTTTTTATATACATACTACCTATACATATAATAATAATACCACTATATAATGTTCAAATATAAACAAATGTCTAAGGCTCGAGTTCACCAAAACGTAAATCAAGTGATTAAAAAATACACAGTTTTTGACAGTTTTTCCATACGGTAAAATGTCAAAAACTCTATAGGTTATTTTTTAATCGAATGTTTAAGTGTTGGTGAATTCCAGCTTTTTTTACATATTTTTTTCCTTATTTGCACAATTACTACATTGTTATCTCTGTTTAACTAGATTATAATTATAATACTCAAGCGGTATGATCCTTAAGTCACTTTTGTAATTTCTTAAAAACAAAAGCCACCCCTAATCTCTCCCGTGGTTTTCGTAGAAGGCGACTAAGGATAATTGAGTGATGAGGAATGAGCAGCAGCGTTCCTCTTATAACACTAGCAATTATACTGCGACTTTTGTGCCCGATAAATGGCAATAGGATCGCCACCTATTACATGGGACCTAATATAATTGGCAAAACGTAGATGCTAGTTCACCTCTGCCTACCCTTTTGGGAATATAGGCGTGATTTATGAATAAATTAATGAATAAAAAAAACCCAATAGATAAAAAAAAATCATTGAATATAGCCAAAAAATAAAAGATAAAGCAATCCATTAAATGTTTATCTTTCAACAGATATACGGCTGATGAAAACGGCTTCCGTGCTGTGGGCGATCATATTCCTACACCGCCTTCTTACGTACGGTCACTAGTTAGGGCTGCTGCAAGTGAAAAATCAGGGCGCACTCTCAAATTAGACAAATTAGTGGAGACTGAAGCTGCTTCATCCACTCCAGTTGTAGTAACAGAGAAATTAGATACAAAAATTGTTGCACCTCAACTTGAAAGTCTGCCAAAAAATGTTGCTGATGTAGCCAAGACAGAAGTAGAGAAAAAACCCGAAATCGCTGCGATCGAATTAGCCATTTCAGCTAACCCGCTTGCTAAAGATGCTGATATCAATGTTCCTATCCATGAAATACCTGACATCCACGAAGCAGAAGTAGCACCATCTGAAAAGCCACTGAAGGTAGAGATTGCGCCAAAAGAAACAGCGCCTGCAAAGCCTAGCTCAGAGTCTACAAATATAACATCAGCACCAAACAACTTATCTTCCGAAACACCTATATCTTCTGCATCTAAAGCAGCGGTGGTAGATACTAGTAGTCCTGCCAGCGTATCTGCGTAATTATATTCATTTATTCTAACGTTATGATATTATAAGAGTATGATCGTTTTATGTTTCTTGTATATACACATATAATATGAAAGATTAAAAATAAAATTTTACACTACTTACTACGTTTATTCATTATATAATAATATTTTTAATAAAAATATAGAAGTATCTATAACCTATGATGGTGATGTAGTAAATGACACATTACATTAAAAGCATAACAAATCATTTTACATTACATTGTTCATTACATTACATGATTCAATGTACACTTTTGTCCACTTGGTTGTAGTTGTTAGATGTGGTTACATCTTGATCGCACCTCTACAAGTCCTCTTCATTTAGTACTACGTATACTATTGCACCCTGATATCAAAATACCTTTAAGTTAAAAGCTGACTGTTTAAAAATATTAATATCATAGTTGTTAATATTTACACTGATTTTTTTGTGTTTAGAATTTAGTTTTTATATATTTACACAAAATGCAAATTGTTTTCAAAATACACGTTGCCATTTAACTGTACGATTCCATATTGCACACAATATCAATAATAGTTATGCGGTCAGTTATGCGAATTCGCATGTTATATTATATTCATCAGTGGCGGAGCGTCCATATAACCCGATTCCCAACAGCCGTACCAAACGAGCGAGCATAAAAAAATCATTACCATAATTCAAGTACAATACCATTTTATAAGCAAATAAAAAAAATCCATCAATATAATCTTATCATAACAGTATTAAACGCGCGCGAAACAATATGCAACACAGGTACATACAATTCGCTCCCGCTCTCTAGATTCCTTCAACTAACTCGCTAAACATCGAGTTATGGACGCCTGCTATACAGCGCCTGCACGCACACAGACAAGCGTAGTCTTGTCAGGCGCACGCAACGCGAAATGGTACCTAAAGTTTGGCTACAAGCCGGCATCAAGCCGGCATTTCGGCAGCCTACGCGCTTATGCATCGATACACTACGACACACGCACACATTAGTAATAAACTCCCACAAAAACAAGTTCCGTCAAAAGTAAATATTTTAGATCTTATTGCAATAGCCATAAAAGCGGAATTTCTTTTGTGAACTGCACTCAATATCGCGGTCGTGCGCCGCTTCTGCAAGCCGCTCCGGACCGGGTTGAATCGTCTTTCTGGCTGTATAAAACAAAGCACAAGCACGCAAAAGTGGCAACGTAGTTCTCCGCTTCGTCACTAGATGGCGTTGAACAGTTGTAGCCGTGTCCTAGCAGGCGGTGTTAAAAGTTAATGCTTAAACCATAAGAGGCTTCATATAGTTGTGGCTTGCCTAACTTGTTCTTTCACGCCACGCCACTGAAATTCATATAACATCCGTCCAATTTTGTTTATGATCGACTAGCATCCTATTAGAATCGAAAAGAACTTGAATGACATTAAACCGTAGGCATTAGAAGCCAGCCCCACCTAAGTTTTAATGCAAATTGAATATTTTGCATCAAATGTCAAGATCAGGCCACATCTCATCGCACTGCGTGGAGATGTGACCGTTCCTCCTCTCACTTTTATTGGGAAATCAATGACGTACCTACCCCACAATAATAGTACTCACAACATCTCAACTGTTACAGATACTATTCCATTTAAGTATCGCAATTAACTCATTGTGAAAAACAAAGAAATTTGTGATTAGAAAAAGTTCCAAAAATTTATAACATTGTGAATGTAAAAAAATAACTTTAATGGATTTAAACTCGTCTGTATTTAGGTGCTTTAGAAAACTGAAAATGGCATGGTGTCTTATAAAAGCCACTATCGTCATCATTCAATACCATTAATTTACAGTCAACACTGCGTCAAAAGTTAATAAATTAATAAAAATATAAATTAATAATTATAAAAATAAATTAAATAATTAACTAAACATTGCCTTTATCTACATCCTTTTTGAGGTTGTAAGAGTTCTGAGTAGCTTACTAAGCAGATCATTTGACTGTTGTAATATGAAATTTATGTCAATATGTGTGCCAAGTAAGCCACTCAGAACTTACTTGCGGTCCCGCCACCATAATTTTTCAAAATTCTTTTTCTAACCACCAAAATCTTTGTACTAATTTTTCTAACATTTATATAATGTTAAAATTAAAATCGAATAGTTTACTGGTAGATTGTGAAACAGGCTTTTAATCAATTATTAATATATTGAATTTGATGGTATGGTATTTATTGTAAAACTTGATATTTTTCTTTAACTGGTTATTTACATCTTATATTTTGATTGTTTTACTTATTACCATCAACCCTATGAAAGGGCGATATAAAATATTCGTTTATTTTTCTATAAAGAATAGAGAAATGTGGTCCAAAGCAGGAATACTGCGCAAATCGGACTCAATCATATAGGTATAAAATGGGGTATAAAGTTATAGTTAGCATAAGTTACATATTTTCAATATGAATCTATTATTAAAAATGTATATTTAACACAGTTGCATACTTTGTAGATATAGATATTACTAGATATGAGTGTAAAAAAATTAGTAAACGGAAGTTATTTTTATTAAGTCCTAAATATCATAGTAAATAGTTTTGAGTAAATAACTGTTATTAATATAGAAGCCCTTACCGTCTCTATTTCTTTAAGAGTCTGTTTTTTCTATCAATTGTATCAATTACGGGTCTTTTATTGACATCTTTCGAGCTGTCCACCTACATAATTCTTTTTTATTATTGTAAATGCTTAGGTAAGAGCACTGTAGATGATTAAGTTCTTCTTCAAGGAAACTTTACACAGATAAATAGTATTTTAATATTTCTTCATCACCATCATCATTCTGTCGCAGGATTTTTCCGGTTGCTCAACTCAGTGTGGCGATGTAGGATCCGCCTTCTATTGCAATCATACTATATTACGTCAATTTACCTACGGTCGTGTTCTCTTTTATTGTAAGCACAGGGATAAGTGTAAAAGACAGTTAAAATGTTAAGACAAATATGGCATTGCCGATCTTTCATTCATAAAGACAGTTTGAATTATGCTATGATGCTGTCGTAAAGACAGTTTGAATTATATCACACCTATTCATCGACGAAGGGGTAGGCATAGGTCTATTTTTAAAGAAAGCAATGCTATTATATAATTCATATATTCGTCATTTTCATTGTCTGCTCCTTTGAGGGGCCGTGGTGGAAATTTAGGTTCCCAGTTTCCCATCTGTCTACCACTGGGGAGTATGTATTTTTTTAAATATATGTAGCAAATTTAGTTGGGTGGCCATTTTTGCCACTTCTCTTACCTTTAAATAATTGGTCCAATAGCTAGTCAATAGACAAGGACAATCATTTTTAAAACTAAGTATGTGCTTATACCAATTGTGTTTTAGCTAACTTAATCTTTTTATTACTGTCTAATGTTATAATTTTATGTTTTATGAAGTAAGTTTCTTTCATCAAGCGGCTGTATAAATACTGCAAATACTTACAAATACACTGAAATATTTTAGCTACACCCTTTCACATTGTCATAAAAAGAGAGTCAAGGACTTTATGCGATCCTGTATCAACTATATCAACTTATCCAGGTCGTTCGGACGATGGCGAGTTAGCTATCCAATGCATTGTGCCCCTAGGACGATAGGGGCACGGTAACTATCCATAGAAAGAAAGACTAATCCTAGAACAGTTGCAGAACAGCCATAACAACAGCACCAACGCCAAATATTTTGGAAGCAAGTCGCAGAAACAATTGAATATTGAGGCATATGCGATTGCTTAAAACAAATAAAAATAGTAGGCCATTTAAAATATCTATTTTCCGATTTCGGTTGAAAAAACATAGCGATAAAAAAAACAAATGAAACGAAAGTCATTAAATCTTGCGCAGCATTTAGTATTGCAAACTGCTGTCTATCAATTTCATGGTAGACTTTGCCAATGCAAATAGTCCACCAGTGGTCCGAATCACGAATGCATCTGCCTGAATGTAAGTTACGTAAGCGAGGTCACTGACTCGCACGCGTGCTGACCACATGGGCGAATCTATGAACTCTCAAAATAGTCTTGCTAATAGTCATGAAGTTAAGTTCTGCAGTCGGGATTCTCTACCGTTCATTTAAATTTTAAATGTAATCTTTATCTAAATGAGCTTAATTCCATTTGATTAGTTCTAAACGAATAAATGAATGTGAAACAAATGAATAAGGATGAGATGACATTGAAGCAGTTTTATGAGCCACTGTAAATTCTGCATATATCTTTCCCTTTATCACTGTGTCAAATAAATCAATGACCACCTCAATTTAGTGTTTTGATTCAGTTTAGTGGAAATGACATTGCATTAAATGTATTTTTAATTCTGATTAGCGTTTTTTACGGTAATGTATACCAAACGTACGTAAATAAATATCATACTTAATCGTATCGTAAAATACATAAGTGAAATAGACGATTTGTCTGTCATGAGAGTATTGTAGGTATTGTATTTTAAGACAATTTAATAGAATGCCAATTGCTATCACTTCTCATTAGAGAACCTTCTTGCCTAATTAATAGCCTTGTAACATATTTTTATTTTTTAGTACAATAATAATTAAACCTGCTCATCAATTTCAATTATAATTATTCTAGTTAAAATAAAAACCAGCGGAACATTCGCATTAACTGCAACAACGATTTAACAAGTCCAGGTTTTTTAGATAATTTAATGCAAACGGCAAGACGGGTTTAAATAATAGTTTTTTGCAGTAGAAAACTAGGTTTAACTGAACTATGTGAATAATCTAATACTAAGCTTAGTTCACAAGTTTGCTTTATATTGATAAGGATCAATGGGTTACTTAATTATCACCTTATATTTAATGACAGTGTTTTAATGACAGTCTTCTATACTGGCCTGGGAGCGAACGAATGACGTAGAATAGGCCAGCCCTGACTCATCCCATGGGTGTCGTAAAAGTCGGCTAAGTGAGATTGCCCGGAGTAGACCAATAAGCACCTTGGGGCACCGAATGGTGGAGGACAAACCACCAACAACAGCATATATACCCATAGAGGGTTAGTGTCAGCTAGGCAGGCAGCCGGCTGTAAAACCTAAGCCAAAACTTTGAGCAGTATGGATTGGAATGTTGTCATTCCAATCACTCTCTCCGTTAATCGGTTTCTCGACATGGTCCGTTCTGCCTCTTTTCTATTCATTGATTCATCACTAGCATCTTTCCGGTGTGATGGATGATATGAATCAAAAGGGAGTGGATGACGTCTGACCGATATGAATGGAAGAGGACCGACTGCGCCGACCCCAGATAGACTGGGAACAGGGCAGGGAGAAGAAGAAGATTTAATGATAGTGCTGTGGCACATATAAGAGGCCTTAAAACAATAAATCATTAGTGGAAATTACAAATTACGATGCGTATGCATTGTCTATTACAATACTTTAAGAGATCTTAGTTACTTACCAAGCCTTCAACTTCGACTCAAGAACATACTATGAATGGGCCAGAACTAATTTTAAGCATTACACCCAGACTTGGAAATGACGGGTGATACATCATGAAGGTATTTTACCCATGCTGCTGTTGCTGAATATCAAGCCATCTTTTATTCTGAACCGAAGAATTTGATTCTAGCACACATTTTAGGTATCATAGTTTTAGCCAAGAGAAGGGTACCCTGGACATAGGCCCTTTTTAATCCCCCTTTATTTAAAACATTAACTAATTTGAGTCATAGTTTAAAACTGATGCTGTCACTTTTATTTGCTGAATGAAAGACAGAGTTAGCATCAATTTCAACCTCCCCAACGGCCGTTAGCCCTCCTAGCCTCTCATCCGGGATCACTACATTCCTGATTGGATCGCGTAGAGAAACTGAGATCTATAAAACTTAACCCTTTCCATTGCCCTTTGTGTGACCTTGAGCCAATGAGCTTCTTATCAGGTCCTTTGTGAACACACACGAATTAAAGACTTTCGTCTTAAGGCAGAAGTACTTGGGCAGACAATATACTCACTCATATTTAATTTTTTTTTTGTTGACGTAGTAAGTTTGCCATGGCGACGGAAGAGCGGAATTCAATTGACACCACCCCAATAACACCACCAGCTGGGAATCCTACCTACTACCTGTTTTTTACCTACTACTTTAACCCAGTTTGGATTGGTGGGTCTTAACTAGAGACAAATGGATTAACGTACCTTAAAAATATGAATAAGTATCCTTAAACATTCTATTAACGCTGCAATTGTAGCTACGAGCTTTTTACAAAAAAGCTTATTTTTCCTATAAGAGGCGCAATTACTTTAAAAAAAATTGTAATTGCCTTATGCTGTAGAGAAATTCGCATGCGAATTATTATTGATGAATTCGTCTTTCGCTGCGGTAATGACGCGGCTGCGCACCCTTTTGAACTTATTGCACAAGTCGCCTTGATAACTGATACTAACGTGTTGCTACACTGACGAGCGCACTACGCCTACATTTATGTAACTACCAAATAACTGTAGTGAATTGCTATTTAGAACATTTTAGTTTCGATCCGTTTCCCTGATCGTAATGCGGTTTAAATAAATGCTTCCCTTATGTTACCATAATAATAGAGATTGAATTTAATGTCTACAATTATCAATTTTATTATAATTAAATTATTTCAATATTATATACGCACATAAATTGACAGAGGTAAGTAATACACACACCCTTTGCGACTTTATGTAATGTCAAAAACCTTTTTGACATTACATAAAGTCGCAAAGTCATGCATTGCTACGCATAATAATGAAACTTACTGCACCACTGATCGCAATTCGATTCAAACTGTAATATATTTTTAACTTAAATATTTATACATAGAAAAACTACAAAATGCAACGGTGTAGCGTTTCTGGCAGTTATATTATTGTTGTATAGTTAGTACCTCATTAACATTTTACCAAAATACGTAATTTGACATTAGATTCTTTATATTGATATGATAGTACGTAAATATAAATGCCGTATGGTGACGGCAGAGTAGAATACAATTGTCACCACCCCAAATCTCTCCCGTGGGCGTCGTACAAGGCGACTAAGGATAAATCAGTGATGAGGAATGGGCAGCAGCGTTCCTCTAATACTACCTAGCAATATACTGCGACTGTTGTGCCCGATAAATGGCAGTCGGCTTGCCACCTATTACATGGGACCTGACATAATTGGCGAAACGTGGGTGCTAGTTCACCTCTGCCCACCCTTTCGGGGATATAGGCGTGATTTATATATGTATGATGCAAAGAAAAAGCTAAATATGTATAGGTATGTATAAATATAATTGAAACAGTCGCTGTTTTGTTAGATTATCTTATTTATATTTAAATAATAAAGTCTTTATAATTCAGTACTTATCTGGGTCCAAAATTAATCACATTCCTTTTCCACAACAATGTTATAAAACACAAAATAAGCTCACAAATATTATCTGCATCTGCTTTTGATGCTCTCTCTTATCAATAATGACTTTATTGCTATAAATTAAAATAAAGTTCAGTTGGACATGGTAAAATAACTTTTGTAATGAACCAAAATAATTGATGGTACTTTTGTCGTCTTTCTTTCTTTTCTTTTCGTTGTCGTTTAATTTTTCTGTAATGTTTCAAAATAAATGTTGTATTTTTTCTGTAAGATATTCTTTTATAATCAGCCTTGTTTCAACTCCTAAAGACTTATTTAATAAAAACCATTACTTAATGATATGCGACAATATGCACATACGCAAAAGTATTCACCTAGATTAACCTAGACTTTTTTAATTAGAGACTTAAGTTTCACATTTCGTCAGCAATGTTTACTGCCGCACTCAGCGACGTCAATTAACTTAAATAAGTAATTAGTGTCAAAAATTTTCATTCAAATCTAGACCATACCGGCAAGAATAGCGACTAGTTTTGAATTGTCATTTTTTGACGTTCAGCACTCATTAACGTTATTTGACGTCTCTGAGTGCGGCAGTTAATCTCATGTAAAAGCGATGAGATTATTGCTGTCTACCAGGCACGTTGATCAGATTATTGCTTGGTGCTGTAGTAAAAATGCTGCTACTCATATTTAAACTCAGTTAATAACCCTTGCTGATTCTTATTTTAGTGAGAATTAATGGTACCAAATGTCACAGCGAAATGTCAATTTTGAGAGTTTGTGTAGTTTGATGTGGTGTTATCTGAATTAGATTAGATACTTCACTTTGTCAAGCTATAGTTCCTTTAAAGATTAAGCACAAATATTATTATGAAATCGCCTTGTGTATAAACAATAACTTCTTAAAATTCCCTGCGGGCAAATGACATGACGAAAGTAAAATGCGTTAACACATGGCACCAATCGGAGGTTTAACTATGTAGCAAGTAGGCCCTTCATCGGGTGACAGAAACAATGAAAACAAACAAAATTCCTGTTGAAAACAAAATCGTTGTGTGGGTTTTGTTTTCGTATGGATAAGGTGTCGTTTTGTTTGCAAAACTTGCTTTTTCAAATACGACAGCTAATTTATTGTTTAATCATTTAGTTTTAAGTGATAATAAAACACAAAAAGAAACTAATAAATTATTTTTAGACATAATTTTCTTTTCATAATGATGAATAGAATACAAGATAGAGATTCAAAATTGTTAAATTGAATACAAACAAATTAAGGTATAAAAAGGTGCGCTATGGGAAAAATTATTAAATGTATGCAGGATCTATTAGTTTCATTCGACAATAGAAAGCTCTAAACTTGGTTACATATAATTCTCTCTAATACGTATCCAAACAATGGCCACCCAGTGCAATGTCATGATATTGTGATATCAAAATTGAAATCAGAATTGAGAGTAAGATGAGCGTAGATCAGTTGCATCGGCCCGACTATGAAAGTACGGAGGCAGAGCTCTGCGCGCTGTGGCAGGGGTGTCGTATATAAGGCTTCGCATTACTACCACTCTGACATAGTTCACAATCTTCACGTGCCCTCGCGCCGCACGTCCCCACACGAACAACAATGAAGTTTCTGGTAAGTTTTGGAAAGTATTCGAAATAAAAGGCCTTTCTTGCGCTATTTATTTTTTGGACCGCTCCTGGAGGTTACATCGTTACATTTTAGCTCGCACCGTTATTTGGGTCATAGAGATAGATCGGTTATCGAACTTTGACATTTGGACGCTCCTTTGACCATGGAAAGCTATTTGACTGTTTGGAACAGTTGAATTTGGTTTCCTCCGATGGATTTTGAAGAAGTTGACCGTAATTTTATTTTACCGTTACATATAAAATTTTTATCTGAAAAACTAACGATTCACTAAAATAGTCTAATGTTTCAGCATTAAAAAAGTTTAAAAATTTTTTGATGCAATTTATTTCCTACGAAGGGGTTGCAATTAAATATTTTTTTTATCTTCGAATCATACTTACAAAATATGTTTTTGAAAATCAATACCTATGTTAAAAGGAAATAGTTTTTATAAAATCATTTATTAATTAAAAATAACAATTATAATTATTAAAGGAAATCTGTGTTTATAAATAAAACATTATTTTAATGTGTTGTAGTAATATTATGTGGAAAACTAATGAAAATAATATATTTATAAATTTAGATAATTGCAAACTCTTTATGGTAAGTCCTTTAGAAATAATAATATTAAATCATGATAGCTTCTTAACATTAAGAACCCGGTGTATTAGTATCATTGTTACGCGTGTAGTTTCATTATGAAGTTGTCACAAAAAATATATCACTATCACTCCTTATTATAATAGATGACTGCTGCACGTAACACTAATTACCTAGTAAAAATGGCTATTACAATCGTTTGTATTACCCGAGTGACTAGCCGTCATACGAACAAGTATTTATTATAGCTGACATAACCTCAATTTATTAAACTTTCTGTAATAGTTCTATTTACGATAGCCAATTGTGCAATGACTTTAGGTTATATGTAATAATTCTAGCGGCAGCAATGAATCTCGATTTAGAACATACCCAATTATTGTCAAACCAAATCAATTTTCAATTTAACAACATTAATAAAATAAATGTCAATCTAAAGTTCCTTACAAAATGTGTCTTCAATTCTATACCAATTTAGATTTATCCACCTAATTCTGTGTGACATACTTTTTATTATATTTAGCAAGTTGTTCTCATTTATACCATTTAGTTAATAGCAAAAATATATTTACAGTAAAAAATAATCAGCCGCTATTATGTTTCCTGAAAAGTGTGCAATGAAAATGGGTAAACACAACGAATTGTAGATCGGCTTAATGATTGAAAGAATTTAACTTTACAATGCGTAATACAATAAAAAAAATTCAGCCGTGATGTTTCCTGAAAAGTCAATAAGCCGAATGCGTAACTTGAATGTTACATTGTATATCGGTAA
The DNA here is from genome assembly GCA_963931975.1 of Cataclysta lemnata. Taxonomy (NCBI): domain Eukaryota; kingdom Metazoa; phylum Arthropoda; class Insecta; order Lepidoptera; family Crambidae; genus Cataclysta; species Cataclysta lemnata. Next base: position 9,120,033 of record OZ008343.1, read on the forward strand.
ACATAACGGATCAAATGAATCGTAACCGCACATCGGCTTGATAATTGATGAATCTAATGGTAATACGATTATTTCATCTTTCTTTACCATGCTACCATGCAACCGCGATGAGTTACATAAACTTTAAGGTCAACATTTCGTACAGCCGACATATTTTGTCATTTGTTTGTTAACGATCTTTATGCCTTTACGTCTGTATTGATTTATATTACAAATTTATTGCACCGTTTGTAATCTGAACAAGTTATTACATAAACCCCCATTAGCCGGTCTAACGAACCATAACACGAGTAGATCTCAATGAAAACAATGGGTTATTTGTAGACATGCGAGTGCCAATACATGTTGTGTTGGGGCTCACTTTCGCCCAACCTGCGTGTCGAATGAGCCGGTTTCACAAGATGCGGCCCATTGTACCGCCTCATCTTATCTTGCGACACAGTGAATATGATTAACTTCTTCTGCCTGACTCTGTTAATAAAATTCGGTTAACACAACATAATCGTATTTCGATTTCCCATAATGTTAGTTGTGAGAATGAAATTGACATTATTAGCAAGTGCTAGATAGTTTTAAATATTCGCTCGTAGTCGTAATAGCGAGCCAAGGACATGGATGCCATAACGGCGGCATTATGCTAGCGAAATATGCAATCGGTTTGTTGAAAAATGGAAATAGCAACATTGACCTTTGATTTTAATACTAATATATCATTCATCGTAATACATTAAAATATTTTAGACAGATAAATAATTAATGGATTGGTGAATGACATTTTCTGTGTTTGATTTAAAGGTCGCCGTCTGTGCCGTGCTGTCTCTTGCGACAGCTCTCCCCCAAAGGAGAGTGTCCCTGAAACAGGAACCCCAGCCCGTGGAAGACCAGCAGCCCGCTGAACAGAACTACAACAACTATCAGCCTCAGCAGGATTACAGACAGCAACAGCAGCAGCAGCAAGAATACCGGCAGGCCAAGCCCATCGAAGACTTCAGGCCGAAAGTGCAACTGGAGACCACCACCTTCATCCCTATCATCCGTTTCGATAAGGAACAGGGCACCGATGGAAGCTACAAGACTGCGTAAGTACCAAATCATTATTCATATCATTAATTTGAGAGTATGTATTTAACGGTATACTCTTAAAAAATGTTAAAACAATTATACACACCCATGGGTATCACTATCTATTCAAAACCAGAATATTAGTAACTGGATTATATATAATAATTTAAATAAATAATATTATATTAGATATTAATAAACAAAGAGGAGTTAGAAAAATTATTGTCCTGATATGGGAAGCAGCCTGGAGCAGGACGCGGGTTCGATTCCCGCATTATGACATTGTTAGGGGGCAATTATATTTTATGTATGTTTATGTATCTATGTGTGTATTCCAATCTGCTGAAATCAGGTATCTTTAAGTAGATATCCTTAATAAATAAAATCAATATTTTCCGTAAAGCGAAAGTACTCGAAATAAATAAGTATGTTAATTGCTAAATTTACGCGTTCAACGACACTTACGTAACACTGGTTTCTGATAAAGATGCCATTGGATGACATCATGAGTTGCATAAAACTCCCATGCTCATGTGTGTCATCATGTCTGAGTCAAGGTTATCACCCAAAACTTTTTGTCGTATTTCGAATTTGCATAATAACTATAAGACATTTTAAAAAGTTGACGTTCAAACGTATTGCAAAATTAATTTACCTATAGATAAAATGTTGACACAGTTTTTGAGAAAACTATGTTATAGTCACCTATCACCACATCACCTATCCCAAATTATATAAGTTTGACGTCTTTTGCGCTAATATAACAAGTTATTTTATGATAATATTGGAATAAGACCAAAAAATTTCTATACAATATTTACTTATTTTTATATTGAATACAAAAACACTAAATTGAAATTATATAATAGTATTTAAAAATATTATTAACTTTTTTAAAAGGTTCAATAATTGTGTTATTTAAAATAGTAAACACAAAGTCTAAAAGCAATATGTTAAATCAACTTTCACTTCACTGTCACTACATAATTGAAGCTTTTGTTTTCACGTCGATACATTATAACAAAAGCCTAATCTCACATGTATAACACTGAATGTAAAGGAGCTTACTTCATAATGACGATACTATTCATACCGTACGTACATAACACTGATTAAATCTTACTTGACTGATGACATAAATTATAAAAGAAAAATACAATTAGGTATAATTAAAATAAGATTATAGATAGGAGAAGCTCGATAGTGCAATGGTCAGCGCGTTTGATCTGCAATTGCGTAAACTATACAAAATTAGCGAAGTCCGATCATTAGAAATGTGATCAAAATATATCATCTCAAGTTGATCAAAGGATTAACTTGTCTCCGTGCTTTTGATGGCACCTAGGCCAGTATTACTAATGTATAATTATAGAGAGAATGGGTTTAAATGTATGGCCCATTCTCTTTATATTCTTTCATCCCTAAGGCTTGTGGCCGGCGACATTAAAAGGTGACGCGGATCCAAAATAACCACGAAAACGCATTTCCCTTTTCAGATACGAGACTGGCAACAACATTCACGCAGAAGAGCAAGGCTACCTGAAGGCAGTTGGCGATAACATCGACGCCTTAGTGCAGTCTGGATCCTACCAGTACACCGCTCCCGATGGACAGGTTATCACCGTGGAGTACACCGCTGACGAGTTCGGCTTCAGGGTCAAGGGAGATCACATTCCCACCCCACCTCCCGTATCACCTGAAATCCAGAAGGGTCTAGACCTCATTTATGCTGGAATCAAAGCTAACCAGGTAAGAGTCTTATTTCAAAGATTATTTATTATTAACAATACGTTTTAAAAGGGGAAAAACAAAAGCTAGTATACAGCCTAAAGTAAGCACTTTTATCTATAAAGATGTTTAAATTATGCCCCCATCGTGAGAAAAAAAATTAACGACAATGCTCGCTTCAGGCAGAACAGTCACTATATTCCATCAAACTTTTGTAAAAGAATATTAAATACAATAATTGTGATCTTTTAATTGTCATCTTTCAGAAGTGAAAGATTCATATCGAATTTAAAAACAATAATGAAAACGAGTAGAGTCTTGCCAATTCCTAAAATATCAAAGTGCTTTCATAAGCGGATAAGGCGAGTCCACTACTAATCATAAGCACAATATCTACTTGCCCAAATTTTATCACCCAGTGGAATCTGAATTCGAAACCTGGCAGAAGCGATTATTCAGTAATCAAATAAATCATTTGATCTTGAGTATGTTTATGTTGCATCAAAGTATTTTTTTTGGTAGATATTATAAAATGAATAGTAGATTCATCAGCCACCTAGTCTTTATAGAGGCTTAAACTGCTTAAATAAAATTATTCGATTTTAATTTTAACATTATATAAATGTTAGAAAAATTAGTACAAAGATTTTGGTGGTTAGAAATAGACGCCATCATTTTTCATCAAGATCATAATTTTTCGAAATTCCACCAAAATCTTTGTATCAAATAAAATTATTATTTCAATAGTAGTTGTGTTGTATGGGAGAGGAAGACCAAAGGAAAGACAATCCATCCAGGATTGTGTAAAGGAGGAAATGATAGCGAGAGGGGTGGATGAGAAATTGGTGGTGATAGAGAGGAGTACAAGAAGAAAACATGTTGTGCCGACCCCGCCTAGAGCAGGAATAGGGCAACAAGAAGAAGAAGAAGTAGTTATGTTGTATATTCATATAAAATTTATCTTGTTTAATTTCAGGAGCGTGCCGCCTTAGAAGCCAAGAACAATCCTGAGGCTGCCAGACAACACGAAGAAAAGGCTGCGCTCGATTACAAGGGTCTCTACTACCAGCAATAAGATCACATCTCAAAGCAGTAATTATCATGAATTCCGAACATTTGAATATTATCCCTCAAAGATAAAAATGTGAAACAGTCTTCACACTTGAACAAATTCCCTTTTAAAACATTATACATTTAGAATAGACTATTTACAAATGTGTTTCGATTTGTATAGTTTTTAAATTCAATACATCAATTAAAAATGATAGTCAAGGGCAGGCAGCATCGGGAATGGACAACGATCAGATGTTTTACGTGATCGCAAGAAAACAGAAATTAAAATGAAAAATATTTATTTGACATACGTAATAAATAACTGATTGTCGGCCGTACCTTGAGAAAGAGCATGTCCTCGTTTTTAACTTTAATTATATTTACTAGATAGACGGGCGTGTCGCAGTCTTTAAATATTTTTAGGGATATTCTAATGTACTTAATTCATAATTATTTGTTGATACATTGACTTACTTACTGATACCCGTGGCAGACAAACCACATTGAGTGGTACCCGAGCTTGTAATACTCTGTGAGTAAAAAAATATATAAGTTACCACTGTATCCCATAAAGATGTTAATAATAAGAGTCAGCCCTTCTACAAACTTCTTTAATATTGTTAATCTGTAAAATCACTATTTTTTGTGAAAGACAAATACTCATAGCGCAAAGTGAGATTCGCATTACGAAGCTGAAATGCCTATTAGATAAGAGAGTAGCGTAAGTGATAATTACTAATTAAACTACTGTCCATTTGTTATTGATATTTTTAAAACCGCCAGACTGAGCATGTTTGATTTGTTTGGAAGATAAGAGCTTCAAGTCACTCGTCAACATTGAAATTGTGATAACAGTAATCGCACAGCGATCTGGAGACTTTGTTGTGTTTCTTTTTCTACACTTCTGTAAATACCTTATTAACTTATCTACTATTTTTATACGAATAAAAAAATGTTATATTAATTTTATATGAATTTTTGTTTTATATTATTTTAATTGTGTGTTGGGATAAACATAACTGAGCAACAACTTGATTTTGAAAATCAATGAAAAGAATAATGTTGCAGTAATAGCCTGCAATGCTATAAATATGTATACACGTAATGATAAGCTCGAGACAAATTAAAAAGAGTGATTAATTGATTACAAAGTGACGGAAATAAGCCCTCGTAAGATAAATATAATAATTATATATTTATATTAAATATAGTATTGTACTTACGAATGGGCGACTTCTATTTAATAAGAGAAGAAATGTAGACGTAAGGCATTCTAAGATGCTTATATTTATAGTATTCTCGATACATTCCGTAAATGGGATTTTCATAATCACCATCCCCATAATGGTTCCACTGCAAAAGCACAAGTCGTCTCTACCATCATCAGGTCTTTAATATCCCCACTGCTGGGGGAAAGAGGAATCGCAATACCTCAATATATCAATGAAAACTGAATGTATCATTATTGAAAAAACCAATTAATTCCACAAAATTCTATACTACTGCTTAGACTAAAGAATCTCGCCACAGCCTTGAAGTGTAAAGAAGACGTAAGCGGGTGAGGCCAACATTGCCAATTCATGTGACAATGTCCACATTTTTTTCTTATGCCAATGGAGAAAGTTTATTGCAGTATTGTGTTAGATTTGTATATGCGCAACAGTGTGTTAATATTATGGTCATATGTCACGGGTGACGTCAGAGCAGTATTTGTTGCCACCCTTTAACTCTCTGTTGTAGGCCTAGCATGGGACGTGGACAAAATCTCCTCAGAGAAGAGAAAAGAAAAGAAATTACTCTCCCTCTAACTCCCACTAAATCCCGAGACTTAATGTCGAAATCACTGTCAAGTGGTGGGGAGATATTTTATCCACGTGTCGTGCTAGGTCTACTGCGGGTGTTGTCATCATCATCATCATCACCAGCCCTTTAATGTCCCCACTGCTGGGGCACGGGCCTTCCCTATGGATGTAAGACTATAGGGAGAAAAACATTAATTCTACGAAACTATAGTTTACATTAAGACCATTATAGGTATTCATAGATATTATTGCTGAGAACAACAGAAAGTCAAGATTTTCCGACAATGTAACATGGAAAGTAAAATGGATTTGCTTCAAACCCTTTATAGAGTAAGTAGTAAAAAATTATAATAATTATGTAATAGTCAGGGATATACTTGTATTAATTTATTAGAGAACACACCCGCCAGTAACAAAGGCTGCAACCAATAAACCACATACATGGACTATTTGATTTTAATTTTAACATTATATAAATGTTAGAAAAATTAGTACAAAGATTTTAATGGTTAGAAAAAGAATTTCGAAAAATTATGACCTTGAGGCGGGAATCGAACCCGCGTCCGCTGCTATCCGGGCAGGTGCCTGACCGCTCGGCCACCCAAGATACTAATTAACTTGCCGAAATTCTTCTAAGCTTTACACTTCACGTTGTAAGCCAACGGGTACCCTCGCAATGTAGAAATAAATTTCAAACATTCCAAAGCAGATATTTTTACAAATACCGTGCGTTCGGTTAAGCTTGGGTTTGCTTTATAAACTATTTGATTTTAATTTTAACATTATATAAATGTTAGAAAAATTAGTACAAAGATTTTAATGGTTAGAAAAAGAATTTCGAAAAATTATGATCTTGAGGCGGGAATCGACTAACAACGTGAAGTTTACAACGTGAAGTGTAAAGCTTAGAAGAATTTCGGCAAGTTAATTAGTATCTTGGGTGGCCGAGCGGTCAGGCACCTGCCCGGATAGCAGCGGACGCGGGTTCGATTCCCGCCTCAAGATCATAATTTTTCGAAATTCTTTTTCTAACCATTAAAATCTTTGTACTAATTTTTCTAACATTTATATAATGTTAAAATTAAAATCAAATAGTTTATAAAGCAAACCCAAGCTTAACCGAACGCACGGTATTTGTAAAAATATCTGCTTTGGTATGTTTGAAATTTATTTCTACATTGCGAGGGTACCCGTTGGCTTACAACGTGAAGTGTAAAGCTTAGAAGAATTTCGGCAAGTTAATTAGTATCTTGGGTGGCCGAGCGGTCAGGCACCTGCCCGGATAGCAGCGGACGCGGGTTCGATTCCCGCCTCAAGATCATAATTTTTCGAAATTCTTTTTCTAACCATTAAAATCTTTGCACATACATGGAATCTAGCTTAATTGGCGAAAAGTGGGTGTTAATTTACCTTAGCCTACCCCTTCAGGGATACAGGTGTGATTTATTCAGACATTAGGATGCTATGCATGCTATACGACTGCTGAATGGATTTTGGACACCGAATGAATTAAGTTCGGGTTGAATTGTATGACAGCCTATGGGTAGGTTAAATTAGTAAGAAAATAAGACTTAAAAATATGACATTTCGCTGTTGTGTTTTATTGCTCAGCATTTTAACAATGAGAAAATAGTATAAATATGGGTACTTATACTATGCCCTTAGTCGCCTTGTATCACACCCGCAGGAATAATCTACATGAAAACTATTTCGAAATTCTATTTCTCTACTTCATTAGTAATCCCAATACCAGTATACTCACATATTTGTCTGCATTAACCCGCAACTACGTAACGAATTAAACCGTCGCGTTGAGGTGATTAAAATAAATCCCATGCGTTATCTATGGATATTTCATTAGTTGTCCAAATGCCACGCGCGGAACTTGCTCCGCAAGGGTCAGAGTTGCATTTGATTCACCAAGTTTCACAATCTCCCCCCTTATATCGGACACTGATGCCCACTTGCAGTCTCCCCAACATTTGTTTGATACTTGATCGACTTACGCAAACTTAATGAAAAGTGGTTGAATCTGTTTTGCTAACACTAACGCGAAAATTATTTGACATTATTATTTTATGAAAGATACTTGAAATGCGAGGTATCGTACTTTGCAAATCAAATGAGAATATATTTTTTATGCTAGACATGAAGCCCTTGCCCTTCATCTACCTGAAGGTAAGTGACGATAAGGGTATCGAGCTTCATCTGGAACCTTCAACCACAGAGGGGCTGGCTATTTTATGACAATTATCGGAACACAATAATGCTGTTAACATTATTATTATAGCTACAGAAGGTGGTAGCTAGCCAGACGAACTTAAAAGCAGTCCTAACACCAACCAAACCGGGTACAAATTTGTACCTCGTGGGGATCGAACACGGGACCTATGGATCTTAATTCCGAGTGGGCGAATCACTACACCACGGAGGCAATTTAATATTATTATCACTTTATGGTGCTATATTAAATGTAAAAGACAAAATTTATGATTATACGACTGATTTTGCGAAAGGTCACATAGCTTACAAAAATATTATCCTGTAAATGCCTAGAAATATACTGCGAATGTCGACACTGATGGGTCGCAATTGGCTCGATACCTATTACATGGTACTTAACATATTTGACAAAATGTGGATGTTAATACATGTGTTTACCAAGTTTACCTGAACATATATATATACACGGTATCTTCATCAATTGTAGTCAAGTCGTATAATTATGTGCACTAAAAATGGTTCTGGTTAAAGTGGTCACTTCAAATTACTACTGGCTGATTTTTACCGTCACTTCTTCTTCGGCTTCGTCAGCACAGTATCTGGACAGGATAAAACAAGGATTGACGAAGAGGAAGGATACCTATATTTTATATACCTCCCCATATCCCAGTGGACTATCAATGTTGACATTGTGATATTTTTAACTATATGTATAGAGATAGAAAATAATTAATAGTGAAATTATAATGGGCGTAACAACTTACTCGTAACACTTAAACCAAACTCAATTAAACATAATATTGTGATGTTTTGACTAATTGCGCAAAGAAGCACACTTAAAACATTGTAATGGATTTTATAATGAATGTTTAATGGGAGACTGGTTATTCGGTTTTGAAGCAGTTAAATTATTTTCTTATATTACTAAACAAGCAAATTTAATATGAAATGAATTGCAAACCATTAAATGTTGTATAATTTATCACGCATAAGTAACGTCGTTAAATTTACAACGTCAGTGTTTGTGACGGGCGCATAAAGACATTCTGTTACAATTACCTATTCATAAAAACTTTGTGATGACCACAAATGTTAGTTTCCGAGTCATGGTTGTGTATATGTTTATGTAGTATATTTTCAACATGTATATACATAATTATAAAAAAAATATGTCCGTCATCTAGTATCCATAACACAAGTGCTTAGGCTATTTACTTTGGGCTAGATGATAGGTGTTAGTGTAAAAATATTTATTTATTTATTAAAAAAAAAACTAATTACTTATAGAAAGCTACGACAGCAAGAATAAAATTATGTTATAATTCGAAAAGTGTTACTCACTGACGCGCTGACTACCAATTGCCAGCATCTGTTGACAAGTGGATCTACATACATACATACATTAATCACGCCTATATACCCGAAGGGTTAGGCAGAGGTGAATTAACACCCACGTTTCGCCGATTAGGTTAGGTCCCATGTAATAAGTGGTGAGCCTATTGCCATATATCAGGCACATAAATCGCAGTATATTGCTAGGTGGTATCAGAGGAACGCTGCTGACCTATTACTCACCGCTTTATTTACCCTTAGTCGCCTTGTACGACCCCCACAGGTGAGATGGGGGTGTGACAATTGTATTCTGCTCCGCCGTCATCACACGGCCAATCTATCACTTTGTCTTTGTTAGCTATGTATAAATTATTTTCACTTCTAATATCACGAATAAAATCGTCTCGGTTTACAACGACTCATTTTATGCCCTTGTTGTACAATATATTTAATTTAATTCGATGAAAGTACAATATATCGTCATCATCATTATCAGACTATAGGGGGTACACTGTGAAATACAGAGCCGCAAAAGGAATAATTAGGGCAAATTATGAAATATTTATATTTTCTATAATTTAAATTAGCTCTTAGAATAATTTTGGTTTCTTGTTTTATACACAGTACTCTTGTAACGATTATCTATTAAGTATATCTTAGCAAATAACTAACACCTCCTTAAAGGATGTACAATAATGTACATTGCTTAAGTAATTGCGAAATAGAATTCTTCGGTGCCATCATAGGAGTTAAAAAAAACGTAGAATGCGCCAGCCTCGGTTTATGTAATAAGCACCTCAGGGCACCCGAATCACCGGGCAAGCCTCCAATAACTGCCTACCCAAAGCGGGTTGGTTTTAGAAATGCAGCCGGCCGAAAAATCTACGCTGAATCCTGCTGCTCCAGAGCAGCAGATTTTGCATAGCCATTTTTTTATGTTAGACAGGGAAGCTCTTGCTCTTCATCTCACCTGATGGTAAGTTACAATAAGGGCTAAAGATGGAATCGAGCTTCACCTAGAACCCTCAACCACAGAGGGGCTGGCTATCTTATCACATAAGGTCGGAACACAATAATGCTGTTAACATTATTATTATGGCGACAGATTTTGATAAGATGCTGGTAGTTAGCCAGGCGGACTTCAAAGAAGTCCTACCACCAACCAAACTGAGCACAAATTTGTACCCCCCTGGGGATCGAACCTTCCCTCTGGATCTTCATTCCGGTAGGCGAACCACGGAGGGGGTTAAAACCATTCCAATCACCCTCATTTTTCCTCGGTCTCCTGACTTGGTTCTGGCCTCCAACATTCATCCGCGGTATATTTGCATACATACATACATACATAAATCACGCCTTTATCCCCGAAGGGGTAGGCAGAGGTGAACTAGCACCCACGTTTCGCCAATTATATTAGGTCCCTTATAATAAATGGCGAGCCTATTGCGATTTACCGGGCACAGAAATCGCAGTACATTGCTAGGTGGTATAAGAGGAATGCTGCTGCCCATTCCTCATCACTGATTTATCCTTAATCGCCTTGTACGACACCCACAGGAGAGATTTGGGGTGTTGACAATTGTATTCTACTCTGCCGTCACCACACGGCACACGGGTTTATTTGCGGTAGGGTTTTATTAACTTAAAAGCAGTAGATAGCTCGATGACCGCTACGAATTGAAGTAAACATACTTCATATACCTCTGTTAACGTGGGAACAGTGTAGGAAGATGATGATGATGAGTCAATAAAAATAATCAATAACGTAGATAAGTTACTTGAAATTCACACTAAGCCAAGATCAAAGATAAATGCTTGTGCTATATTGAATTTTGTAGTAAACATTTCATATTCCAAACATGTGAAGTGAACACCTTCGAGCCTCCAATTTATGGTCTTTACATGATAACAAAAACCTTTGTGCAGGCCGCATTTAAAATTATGGTGAGGCAAAATCTGGAAATGTCGTTTATCTATATTGTAGACAGGAAAATTTCAAATGAAATGTGGGCGACTGGGGTTTAGGACAGCAACGAGTAATGAGCAGCAGCGTTCTTTTTATGCCACCTAGCAATGTACTGTGGGATTTCCGTGCCGGATAGTTGACAATAAGCTCGCCACTACATGAGACGAACTAATTAGTAAAACGTCGACGTAAATTCACCCCAGCCCTTCCGGTTTATAGGCATGGTTTATGTGAACAAAAACGTAAATAAACGAAGAAAACCGAAAGAATTCTTGTGTTTTGCTAGTTTTTTTTTTGTTTCTGTTATGTTTACTTCGTTAAATCTTCTATTTACTAAGCATTGTGCATTACCTACAATCCAATTGACAAAAATCAAACCATCATTTTTCTTCGCTTTAGGCTCGAGTTCACCAAAACGTTAAACAATTGATTATAAAATAACCGTAAGTTTTTGACTGTTTTTCCATACGATAAAATGTCAAAATACGACGGTTAATAATAATCGACTGTTATGTGTTGGTGAGCTCAGGCCTTAGTCGTAGATCACTAACCCGCTTTCAATTAACTGTGTCGCGATTATTATTAAGGAAAAAGTTAACTCGTATCATAAGACTATCTTCGTTGGGCTCCGCCCCAACAGCGTTTGTATGCATTCTGCGCCTGTGTGCGTGGAGATGAATCTCTGGGATGCGCTTGCATCGGGTCGCGCGAAGTTCATAGGTAAACATGCCGGTATATAAGGACCATGCAGTGTCACCGAACACACCATACTGCTGGTGTCTGTGCTCGTCTCCCTGTGGCTGCCCTGCTCCATATTGCATAATGGTAAGAACCGGAAACTTGAATCGAACCAAATAAAACCTAATTCTAGTGCCGACAAAAACAAGTTACGAACCTTACGCTTCATAAAAAAATATTCTATTGCTTCACATAAGCTGTCCAGTGACCCTAGCCAAGTGGCCAATCTATTCGAATCTAGAAAACAAATGTACCTATGAAACGGACGTATTTTTTTTTTGTAATTTAACTTTGTATTTAAAACAAAGTTAAATTACAAAGAAAACAATACGTCATTTTGTATTCTATGAGGTCGCACATCAAAAGCTTAGCGTAATAACATTCTCCAACCTTTTTTTGTCAAATATTAGGTCATTAAACTTCGATTAGAATCATCAATAGCCGATTTACTCCCTTTGCAAACAATTAAATACCAAACTAATGGGGTAAAAAAATAAACAGTAGATTAATAAACTTATACATACAGTAGATCTATATTATATAATCTATAATGCAAATGAAATTTTATTATTTGTCGCTCATATTATAATTGGTACCACTAAACTTATCTAGCGTATATAATATTATAGTCATTATTCTGATACGGGAACGATGGTTGCATTTTCCTATTTTGAATAAATAATGAGACTGATAAACTAGCGCAGATAAAGGTCTCACATACAGTTACATTTCAAAATTTCTTCTGCTTTCGTGCAATAGGTAGCGCAGGTGAAGGGTCATAACGTGCATAAAGCCAAGTGCAGTTTGAACATCACAAATGAGATTGTTGTCGAGTCACGGATGCCATTCTTCCCAGCTCTACACTCCGCCGTCACGTTCCATCCGCGAATTTACAATTAAAATTCAGATGCGAGCTTCCCTTTGTCACACGCAAGACGTCGACGGGCAGGTAAAAGTCAAAAGTTATGATTCTGATAACATCTCTTTAAAATATTTCACGAATTTTATTTTAATATACGTTTTTACCACAGTAAAAAAATACTTAAGTATTGCGTTTTATGAGCCTCTTTTATTTCCCTGCTTCTATATCTTTTGAACACTCAAAAATAATACAAAATGTTACTCTAAAACTTATTTCGGAGAAATGAGCTTCCAAAAACAGAAAAACATAAAAATTAAAGTGTGCCTAAAAAAATATGTATAAGGTAATTAAATATTTTGAAGATTATAAAATGTAATATTTTTAATAAGAATGTGTCGGGACTTTTGTCAGACTTATGCCATTTAAAAAAAAGTGAATTTGTATTTCAATACAATAATAGTTTAGTTTATATTTACACCAATAGTCAACAATGACCTTATAAATACGTCTTATAAAACTAGTCGTAAATTGTGTCGTCATCACCAATAGCTCACTACTCTGTAAATTAACAGGAATTAAAATTTCCCAACGTTGTACTATGCGCATATGCAAATTAAGTGCCTCACAACGGTCTTTGAGATTCGCAATATGCTTAATAGACGTAAAGCATACACGTGTTAAATATTACCAAAGCAATCATGTCTAAAGCGATCAAAGAAAATGTCAGCTTTGTTGCACGTTCCTCATTCATGCTAGTCGTTGTCAGCAGATTCAATACAGCAATGATTGTCATATAAACTGTGAACACAATAAACTGACTTGCATTATGTTATGTAAGCCAACTGAAATGCTTTCATACTATGGTCCTTTTCGAAAAGTTTAGATAGCAATAAATATTCTTTTTATTACACCCGTATTTGTTTTTTACAAAGATTTTGGTGGTTAGAAAAAGAATTTCGAAAAATTATGAATCTGAGGCGGGAATCGAATCCGCGTCCGCTGCTATCCGGGCAGGTGCCTGACCGCTCGGCCACCCAAGATACTAATTAGCTTGCCGAAATTCTTCTAACCTTTACACTTCACGTTGTAAGCCAACTGGTACCCTCGCAATGTAGAAATAAATTTCAAACATTCCAAAACAGATTATTTTTACCCCACCGCCAATGATGTTTTCATGATGTTTCATTGGTGAAACGTGGGTGTCAATTCACCTCTGCCTACCCCTTCGGAGATATAGGCGTGATTTATGGTTTTTTGTCACTATTTTAAATATATGTATTTTATAAATTTTAATTACGTATCAATATTTTAAATGTACCTACTTGTTATGGCCAACAAGAAAATCAAGGCATCCCACGCAAAGAAATGACGGACACATTTTGTAATAAATGACATCAAAAAAAAGCAGCTGATGTGGCAAACAATATAAGAGAATTAAAAAAACACACCAGACTACAGGTGCAACAGAAAAAATAGAGTAGAATAAAGCAGAATAAAGACTAGCATGAGTTGATCTTAATTTATAGCCATGTCCTCATGTAGGTATGTTATTGGGTCTTAATACTTTTAAAAAAAATGAACTGTAGATAGCAATTGGTATAGAGTAGAAGCTTTAAGCAACATCGAACAATTTCCTTTCAGATCCTCTTGCCGCTAAATTATAAAATTAATTACTATATTCAGGAAACGTTCATGGTTTGTAAGTATTATGCCGTAATTCAGATCTTGTAATTTACAGCTCAATATAAGCTTATTAAAATATTAAACTGTTACATTGTTACTTAATTGCCATTGAGGTAATATTGCTTAGTGTTTAAGGATTCAGACGAAATTAATATAGAGATTACTCGTAGATGGATAGAATCATGGTGTGATTTTATGATATGCATCAATTTTAGGATTATTTGGAAAACTACCGACTACTATAGTGCTATAAATTTACTGGTCGTGAATATTTTAAATTGCACTGTTGAGTGATATAACAAATAATAAGGATTGGACAATTTAAAAGGCTGTTCGATTTAACAATGCCTCATTTAACGCAAATACCAGAAATAATAGTAGTCAGCATGTGAAAATATAATTTCAAATAATGTCACATAAATTGTGAGAGTGGTGGTTGGTTTCGACACGACTCCTTTATAAGATTTTCATTGTTATTGAAACACTTTCAACTTTCGCTTTTCCGTCAACATGAAACTACACTTCGAGCTTCCTATATATGTATGCACATGCTTTTACCATGCAGTTCTGTCATCAATTCATTTTGTTCTCTCATTTGTGTAACTATAAAGTAATTCCCAATCCAGTGTTAAATCCTACTATGTGGCTGGTGATGATGTATAATACCTACATTATTAACGTTAACATTTATTTAAAAGGTACTGAAATGTTTTGTTATATTTTAGAAAAAAATAAGCCATGCAATTTGCAGTGCAGATGCCAATGAGTAGCGCCAAAGACTTTTGAGTGTGTATTAGATCTACCTCTACTTTCCTTGCTTCTCTATCTCTCTGCCAAACAAAAAATATTTTACCATAACAAGAACTTTTTAACCAAGTTCGCCTGTTGTAAAAATATCAGCAAATAATGTTGATAGTAGATTTGCTTTTATAGTTTACTTGGGTGTTTACTATTACTAATAGAAGTCAAGTAAGATGCCCCATCATGATCACAAGCCGTCACACAGTCACACAGCTAGAGCCATTGGCATAACAAGACTTCATAATAATATGAAACACTGAAATGTATTTTGTTATCAAAACAGACTATAAAATTTGGCAATATAAGTACCGCACCAGTAAAGTCCGTCTATCAAAAAAGTTTCAACGCTTGGTTTTAATATTATATATGACGTGTTTCAGATCTCTTTCGTATTCATCACCTTATTTGCGGGTTCGCTAGCAGCTCAAGCGCCACAACAACCAGGAGGAGAGCAGATTCCGATAATTCGTTTTGAAACAGAGGGGCCCAATGTTGATGGTTCATACAAGTGGCTGTAAGTATACTATTTACTATACCAGTTTTGAAAATAGACATTTAGGGCCTGTTTCACAATCGACGGTTAAGTTCTGGATAGCTTACTTGGCAGATCATTTGACATTTGTAATTTGAAATATATGTCAATTGAACTGCCAAGTAAGCTATTAAGAACTTTTCCGTCGATTGTGTACAAACCCTTATTAATCTTTATTTTCATATTAAAAACTAGCCACTTTCACAGCCAGCCTCCTGCCTGACACCAACCCTCAATGGGTATGTTGTTGTCAGTGGTTTTCCCTCCACCATTTGGGTGGCCTGTAAACGCAATAAACATGGTTTACACTGGGAAATTTACTTGCATGGCTCTCCTGGGGAGAGGCGGGGCTGGCACGTTCTACATCATTTCACTCCCAGGCCAGCACGGAAGGAAGGGAAATATTGAAATGTTAATTATTTTCTTCTTTTAATTATTATCTCTGAACAGTAATATATATTTTTTAAATGTCTTTTTTTATTTCTATGAACACACACTCTTTCTTTTAAACATGTATATTTTTCGCTACCAGGTCAAAAAAAAATTGTTCGCTATTAATTTTACTGACGCATGTTTCAGATACGAAACTGGTAATGAAATCAACGCAGAAGAGACCGGGTACGTTAAGAACTTCGGCAAAGGAGAGGGTGAGGAGGTGCAGGTGGCCGAAGGCAAGTTCAGCTACAAATCACCGGAGGGAAACTTGATTGCTCTTACTTACATCGCCGATGAGAACGGTTTTCAGCCACAGGTAATTAACATTGATAATGATATATATTTCCCCCACATGCCCTGCCGCACTCAGAGACGTCAAATAACGTAAATGACTACTTAACGTCAAAAAATGACAATTCAAAACTAGTCGCTTTTCTTTCCGGGTCTATGGTCTAGATTTAAATGAAAATTTTTGACATTAAATGCTCATTAAAGTTAATTGACGTCTCTGAGTGCGGCAGTTAGTATTCTAACCAGGAGAAAACAGCTTGAGATGCCTAGTGCTGTCATCATCTTATCATCAATACCTGGCCTTTGATGTCCCCTTTAGTGTGTTGTGGCACTGGCCTTCCCTAAGGATGGAATCATATATGGAACCATAACCCACCAAGCCGGCCCAGTGCGGGTTGGTGGGTAATAACTGACATTAGAAATAATGTCATTACGGGACTATTAGTTATTAAAGTAATTATTACTAACAAACTCTCTGATTATGTAAACGAAAAACTCCCTATCGTAGACTGGACATCGTTGCCTTTTAATTAATACTTTTCACGAAAGCCATGCTTCCTCCGTGAAGACGACAAACCATAAGGCTGTCATATCAAAATCTTTAGTCATGACTAGTCACGACTCATGACTCAATCCATTTGATGGTGGCAATTTTACTCCCCAATGTAATTAAAAGTCAATTAGATAAAGCCAAGAAAATTAGATTATGCGTTACATAATATTTGAGAGATATAGATGATTATACACAATTGCAGAGATATGGCTAGCAGGAGGGTCAGATGCTTCAATTTTTAGTTATGTCTATCGTGGATTACAAGATTTTTTTTTAATGTAATTGTAAGCGACTGGCTGGCAATTTAACCTTTTTCATAGTATTTTGTATTTTTATAATTCCTTGTATCTGTCACTTTGATATTGTTCGTTGTCATTATTATTGCGCTGTCTAAACGTAGTGTATTATATACTCTTTGCTGGCTACCGTTTTGTATTGTTGCTCTGTTTTACCGAAATTATATCAATTCATTGGATTTACTAGTGTTTCCTTCATCAGCCTTCATCGTTATACAGTCCACTGCACAGTTCGCTATCAGTAATCCTTTGGTTAGATTGTTATCACTCATTACGAGGAATACGGTTGGAAGTAATTAACGAGTAATATAATAATACATAAATCACCCTTGTTTATTTATCCAATCTTATAAAATTAAACAAACAACAAAAATTACGTTTTTATTATTATCTATCTAATAATAAACACACCCATAAAAAAGAGTTCAACGCGTTCATACTAATCTGACAATTACATTAAGTTACATTACAATGACCTTTCCGTGAGCAAATACATTGACGTCGAGCTATTAAAAAATTGTTTATATGTTTTTTTTTTGTACTGAGATCGTGCCTTACGGTAGTTACAATAAAATGCTTGACGAGACGAACAGTTGCAGATCGACACCCATTTAAGGATGCGGCATCATTACGGGATTTCAACGATTGTGCAATGCCCGTAAAATTGAACTGAACCACTTGATATAAGACAGTAAACGCGCCCTCGAGCAAAATAGAAACCTTGACATGCATGCCTTGACAAGTTTGTTTAACATTGCTTTATATGAGTACACAATACGGCTATAGCGTAATTAAATATAAACATTTTTTTTCTAACACTCACACCTATCATCTTGGCCAAAGTAAGTAGTGTAAGCACTTGTTGTGGATGATAAATTAATAAACATACTAATACAATTAATACATACAATGAATATAAATATTTATAATATACTATATAAACTTATTAAAAACCATGACTCGAGAATAAAACTAAAGTAGTTTAGCGGAAAGTGTCCTAATGTAACTAATAAATTATGTGTTGTTGCCAATATCAATAGGGGCAATTTATATTTTATAAGATGGCCCAAAACCAATATTTAATAATATATTTTTCAATACGCACGGCGAGATGTGGGAGCTTTAGTATCTTCATGCCTTCTAAAGGAGTAGAGAACGAGCCTGGAGGATATAATATTTATCAATTTCAACAGGATTTAATACGCGAGAGTGTCCGTTTTAGGCGGTATACCCGAGGCCACATTCTCCTATTATAAAAAAATTAGGACGTTGCAATCGAAAAGTTAAGCTTTTCTTGAGTCCGTTTAATTGGTAATAAATAATATTGAGGTACAATAAATAAATTGGTGTCTTATGCTGATCGTTTCTTTTTGCTTAGATACGTTCAAATGTGGATGTTCATCACAAATACTCTACCAGGATTTGAACCCGGGACCTCTTGGCCCATAACCAGTGATCTGAATGGTCACATCCAATTATATGGATTCAACCCAGAACATGCCACTTTTCCT
Source organism: Cataclysta lemnata (assembly GCA_963931975.1). Taxonomy (NCBI): domain Eukaryota; kingdom Metazoa; phylum Arthropoda; class Insecta; order Lepidoptera; family Crambidae; genus Cataclysta; species Cataclysta lemnata. The sequence continues at coordinate 9,138,901 of OZ008343.1, forward strand.
ATATCCTTTTTAATTAAACGGTACATTTACATAAAAAAGCCAATAAAAATGTACACAAATATATTTAACAATAAGTTTAAGCTTATTATTTGCTCATTTGCTCTTGAGAACGTCATATATATTTCTCTTCGAGACTTTTTGGTCAATGTAGAATACAGACTAAGAAAAATATGAGGGAGGAGGCTGCCTACACCACTCGGTCAACCGTGAAATATATCGCCTTTACTTAGATAACTTTTCACTAATTCTATCTTGTGAGTTAAGTCCTTTACTGATGTATCTCCAACTTTTCTTTTATATTTTATCTCTTAAGTGTCCGATTTAGGAGACGTTCAAACCTCGATTGCTTAGGTTTATTAATAATCACAATGACTTAATGATACGTAATAAAAACATTTTAACTTGAGTTCATCTGTACTTCAAAAGACACGTCCTGCAGATTCCAACATATCATCACCTTTGAGGTCATCGCAATAAGTCTCCTTTCTCTACTCTATCCCATCACTAGTCATATTCTCATCCACTCACATTGCATTCAAATCGTATTTCACATCTCATAGTATATCTATTTGAGCAAACATTTGAGCTGGTTCAATCATTTTTAATTGTTATATTTTGTACAAAATGTCAACGCTCTTAAAATTATTATGTTGAATGAAAACACGTAATGTGTTCTCTTTGATCGATGTGAAAGCAGCTTTACATTCGCGATGCATATAATTAAGTGAAAAATACGGCTATAAATTTACCATTAAAGTGCGGAGTGATATTTTGTCGCCTTGTCTCAGTATGTTAAACGCAATGCAATCATCACGGCAATCTCTGGACATTTCACATTTTTAAAGCATGTTGTGCCTTTATTTCTGGTAAGTTACATTGAGATATAATTAAGTTTGAATTAAACTAAATTAATAGGTGCTTTAATTAATAATATTATCTAATCACTGAATTAATTCAATTATAAATGTTATATTATTTAATATTTAATACTTTAAAATAAAAATTAATAGTAAATTTTCCATCAAGTGCACAAAACGAATCATTTTTGTCCGAGACTTTTAGCTGATAGTAATGTCGAGGCTAAAAATGGTTTTGTGGCCGAGTTAGAAACTCTGCTTTTCATTTCGATTGCGAGGAAATAAAACAGCAATTTATCTTAACATTTCTTAAAATTCAAACTAAAATTAGTACAGTTTTGAATACTAAAGGAAATTGAATTTCCCATTGATATTAGGCTTGGGCTGCAGACCTATACAGCCAAGTATTAAATTTATTTTGAAATAATAATTTTCTTTAATTAATTTAATACTTGGTACGGTAAGTATACTTGAATTAAAATTTTTATATCTTAAAAAACACATTAGGCAAATAAATTTAAGTAAATATTAAAAAATAACAAATTCTATGTCTGAATTACTTATTGAGTTTGGCTGCATAGCTCATTTTCTTTGCCTTAATATAGATACTTTTATGATTAGATACGTTAATGCTCTAGAGCACAAAATTCGATGTTGTGAAGCCTTTATCCTGCACAAACAAGCACTTTCAGAGCATGAGAAGTGAAAATCATATTTTCAACGATGGTTATATTCATATTTTCATTATGGACGTTTATATTTATGTTTTATATTCATTATTATGTAGAATAAGCGTCATAGATATCACGTGGTCAGTGTCATTTTACCAACACTATCATTAAACTTTACCGTATCGTAAATCTATAAAAGAAAATTTATTCATATCGATTGAGATCGCAAATTAATTGAAAATGTTCCACGAGTACTTTCGTAAGTTTTGACCGATTATGAACACGCTGTATTTGTAACGCTGACCCACACACAACGATGACCGGCTGGCCAAGTGGTCAGTGACCCTGAACTTAGTAGTAAGAGGCGCAACCTCTGGTTCTAGATTTTTTAATACGGTCTGTGTGACTAACAAGATTAGGTGTGAATACTGCTGTGAATTCATAATTTCCCTGTAATATTGAAATATATATGTATATAAAATAACACTTTATTTCATCAAACTTATATATTTTACTCATATTATTTAATAATGCATTTACATTTTTGTAGTTTTTGAGTGGTTTTTTATTTTGGTTTTGGTAATAAGTATAGTATTTGCCAATTTACGTAATTTTTCATACAATAGTGGTAAAGTGTACATTATTACAAGCATACATTTGTACAAGTTGTTTAATTTAGAGTAATGCTTGATAATTCTTATTTTAGACTCAGATAAACCTTTGAAAGTTTTCGATTTACCTAAGACTATCAAAAATTTATTTATTTAATCATCACCGCTCAAGTTGCGTCATTCACCTTAGTGATATCATTTTCTAAGCACAATACCACACACATTACACGCATGCGCAGATACTAGTTAACATGCACATAGTATGACTAATTATACGCAATTAATGAATATTAGTAGTCAATATATTTCTTATTTTGGAATACAGTTTATGTCATAATTCCATGATTTATAAGGTTGTCATCGATCCCAATATTGTCTATAATAAATGTATTATTTATGTATGACATCGAGCATAATTCTAAAACAGAGCGACATTAACATTGACCTAGAAACTTTACACAATATTTGAACCACAATTCATTTAAAGCACCCATCTGTCGAATAAAATGTGTACTTGACATTATAGTAATGTCTACTGTTTCCGATAAATGATTTTAGTTATAAAATATGGAATATATTATATGAATAAATGTATTTGGATTAACTACCATTACAATACTAGCAGTCATTTTTATCTTCATTAACCATTTTAATGTCCCTACTGCTGGGGTACGGGTCTTTCTAACGGATGGAATAATATAGAAAGAAACATAGCTAACAAAAAAAATATTTTACAAAGAAAAATATACAGAAAAAATACTTAAAAATACGATTCATTATAATCTGAAGTGTAAGTCTAATACAAATAATAAATAAATTGTTTATTTTAACTGATGTACCTGCAATTCTTATAATTTGTAAATACTTGTTGTATATACTTGTGCATAGAGCGCATATTGTGCTCAATGTACAATCACATCAATATTGCACCAAATGAACGACATAATATTTTAACATTTGCGTAAGAATATTAATTAATGTTTGATTACGCCAGTCAAATTAGTGTGACAATACCGTATTACATAAATGTCAATGCAGACTAGGTGAACTACATAATTTCCATATCAGTTGACATGTCATTGTTTCAAATAAGATTGATTTATACCTCTAAGCAACTACGTTATATAAAGCCAATGAAATTTATTCTGATGTGTATCACTATTCTCTTCTAATGTTCATTGAGAAATATAATCAAATCTGGTGAGGAGCCAACGATTGCGTATATCAAGAAACTTTTGCGAAGGCCGGTCAATGGGTGGGTGACCAATCTCGAGTTTCTCTCCATGTATTAGAAGGCACGTGAAGACGGTGTCTCTGGATTCATCTGGAGTATTACATGCCGACCTATGCCTTGGGTAACAATGTTATACACAAAATGATTCCGTTATGGCTAATAAAATAAAAATAAATTAATATTAATTTAGACCCACTTCCTCTGCATTCAATTTGTATCAGTTTTTTCCTGCATAAAATGTTGACTACCTATTTCAGACTTACGTAAATATAAGGAAGATCCAAGTTATCGTTACTTGGTGTATATTGGCCAACATATGATCAAATGTGTGCAAAATACCAAACGTTGACCTGTAACTAATTCTTGTGAAATGGGAATATCACAACTTAGTTAAACTTAACGCTTGTTAAGTAAAACCAACTATCCTAATGATATTAAACATGGTGTTATCATTCAGACTGTATGGGTCTAGTACTAAATAAATAATAACAATTTGTCACATACGTCGCCAGCGTCAGTATTTTAAGCGTACTGTCAGCCTCAAATGAACCCGCATCCTCTGCAATATGGGCAGATGCCTATAGTCTATACCACTCGGCCAACCAAGACATTAATTAACTTGCCGTTATTTCTCTAACCTTTACACTTCACGTTGTAAACCGATGCAGAGGGCGCGGTTTCTATGCCCGTATTAAGACTATAACTTTTTCTAACCACAATATTCTTTGTACTAATTTTTCTAACATTATTTTATATAATGTTTAAATTAAAGTTGTAACACTATCCACACTTCTCTGGAATCTACAGCGGGTAAATTTTCTTAGTCGACTTTTGCAAAAACCCCTTGGATGAGTCGGGGTTCGATTCTATGTAATTTTTCGCTTCCCATCCAGCATAAAGCCCTAGAACGTTTACATTTTTATTCATTTATGATCCATTTGTATGCGAAATCTCTTAATGAAGTATAATTTAAGTATGGATAATGACCCTCTTGAATATAATTGGAGTTATGATTGTATAATTTCAAATATTCAAACTGCCTCAATGGCAGAAATTGAGCTACATATACATACAAGTTGCTTTATTGGCCAATGAACCCACTTAGCTACAAGCTTCCGGTTTCGTTTAAAGTCATAGTCATAACTATGCGTACGAGTATTTTAAACGAATATTAGTCAACAATGCCAAGGCATGGTTGACTAATAGTATATTTTTAGATCATGGTGAAAATGTACATAACATAAATTGACTAAAGCAAGTAATGTAAAAGGACTTCTTTACTGCGTTATATGTGAGAGATAGCAAACAAATATGGTCTTGAACTTCCTCTGGCTAGCGGGTAAAGCAAGTAATTAAAAAGTCAAGTTAAAGGCAAATTTAGCTCACCGCACAACATGACGAAAATGACAATACCGAATATTTAATGTTAGGCTTAATTGCTCAACAAGAAATATTTAAACGTATATTGTTATTTAAAACAGCAAATGGAAAATGAAGATGCATATATTATCTAATAGCGATACAAATACTAATATAACTCAATTCATCAGTTCAATGATCATTAGCATAAATACCATACTAAGAATATAAATCTCCAAAATGTTATTAGAAATAAAGCTACATAATTGACTAATGTCTTGCTTGTTACAAAAATTTACAGCAAACATAGAGATAAATGACTAGTTACATAAATTAAATCAAATTATTTAAATAGCGAGACTGTAAATCACTTTTAATAAAAACGGTTTACACATTTTGTAACTAGGCATTTAGACTTCATGGCCGACATTAAATTTTATGGTTTTTATTGTGCAATATTCAGTTTCAAGCTCGAAAGACGTTACTCCCATCCCAGCATCAAATTAATGAATGTTAAATTACTCAACAATAATTATAAATGAAAGAAAGAGGGATTGTTCTTGGCGATTTTATTCGCTGTTTATTTGCTGCAACATCGTCATCCCCAGCCCTGCCCTGTAATGTCCCTACAGCTGGGACACAGGCTTTTATATGGGTGAAGGGATATAGGGAGAATTCTACTACTAAAATCTCCTTATTTAAATACCCTGAAAAAAATGTTGCAGACGGGCAATGATTATGAATAGTAAATTTTTCCTCGACATGACATATCATTTTTTTTTGCTTTCAGGGTGAACACCTTCCTACTCCACCACCAATTCCACCAGCGATTCAAAAGGCACTGGAGTACTTAAAATCTTTGCCTCCTTCAGTGTCAGGCGCATCCACAAACGTGCAACCACAGTACCAAGCCCCACAATCTAAGCCTAGAGGGAGATTTTAGAAATATCATAAATATATTTTTCTCTGCAATTGTTCGGGTTTTAAGAGTTATATTTGCATATACATTTAATTCTTTGCCTTAAAAATTGAATGAGAGTAAATTTCTAAAACTACTCTATGTGAAATATAATAGTTAAGAAGATATTATTGTATTTGTTGACCAATCACCATACTCAATTGAAGGTTGGTGGCGATGTCAAGCAAGAGTAATGTTTTGGTTGCTTTAATATAAAAGTAATTGTCTTCTGAAAAGAACTGGTGTGAAATTAATGAGATGTCACCAAATAGATTATTTTGATATTGTTTTATTTGAAAAATAATATGGAAGCAATTTGTTGTTACTTAAAATTAACAAATTACTGCTTAGGTGATATTTCATCTTAACCGGATTGAATGTTGTCTATAGATTCGAAAATTCTTTTGGATCATAATTTACCATTTGTTTTTACCTTGTGCTTATACAATATGTGTACAATAACTTCATAATAATTAGATCTTATAACTTCAGCACGCTATTATTCAATCATATATTACTTAAATTAAGTTTAGAATAATATTCGACGCTATTGTAATACATTTAGTGGTACAGTCATCAATTGATAATCGCTTACATAATTTTTGAAATATCAGTTTAATTTTGCATTAAAGAAATGACGATTCAAACGAAAATTACTGGTTTGAAAAGTAAGGATTGTCAATCAAATTTCACTGCTTACCATACCTAATTCTGTCATAGAAATATGTTTTAGGTGTATGTTTATAGTGAATACTCAATATATTTTTACAAAGTCAATGTACGAAATAAAATAAATACCTCACATTACATGGTTTCACTGTTATGGCAACTTTAAACTGCTTCTCTCATCATTAGCGTTTAACGATGCCCCACTGGTGGCTAGGCAAGTATCTAGGAATAGAAAAATATAAGAACACTGAGACATAAGCCATCGTATTATATGCCTAGTGGGAATTCAATATTTTTCAAAATTCTTACCTATTTTTTTGTAGTAATCATCACTAGTTCTTTAATGTCCCATTGCTACGCTTTCCCTATGAATATAAGAATATAGAGAGAATTGGCTGTAACCCTTAAGGCTGTCCCAGTACGGATAAATAATTATTTCTTACATTTAGTATGTGCCCCCTAATCCGGACTGGGCCAGCCCATTCTCCCTATACCCATTCTTCCGGGGAAGGCCTGTACCTCAGCAGTGAAGACATTAAAAAGGCTGGTGATGATGACGATGATGACACTCAGTATTGGTTGATGATGCACGAAGCCGCCCTGCTGAATGTTCCATGTTATATTTATGGCCCTTACTGGCCTTGTAAGTCACCTACGTGTAGGCTGCCGACAATTGTTGTGTTCTTCCGTGTTTTCGGTACGAGTACTTACTTTGAAATCACAATTTATTAATCACTAAGCCGTATCTATATAATTCTTTCCATATTATGCATTTAAAGCAATTTATTATCAAAGCACCACCGAATGACCTTGGTTGTAATATATCGCAAAGATCATAGATTACAATCTCAGTTATCCATCTTAATACCATTTATGGCAAGTCCTGAAATAAATAAATCTCTTGATGATCCAGTCATTTGATAAAAGTATTACTTTTTTATGATGTATACTCATGGACGCCCTGCACCACTGTGATTCAGAAATCGCGTGCTAAAGTTAAATAGGAATATGGACCTCCTTGATAAAATCGATAAAGACTCAGTATTTCTAAAGCCATGTCTTGACAGTAGATCACAATCCAATTGTTTCTAAATGAGAGCTACAAATATACAGATGGATGTGCATCTGAGCTTCTATAATCAAAATAGTATAATACCTAATACAGTGAGGTGACCGCAGAGTAGAATACAATTGTCACCACCCCAAATCTCTCCCGTGGGTGTCGTACATACAAAGCGACTAAGGATAAATCAATTATGAGGAATCGGCAGCAGCAGCGTTCCTCTTTTACCATCTAGCAATAGCAATCTACTGCGACTTTTGTGCCCAATAAATGGCAATAGGCTCAGCGGCACAGACGCCGCTGAGCCTATTGTCATGCCAAACGGCAGAGTAGAATACACAAATGTCACCACCCCAAATCTCTCCCGTGGGTGTCGTACAAGGTGACTAAGGATAAAACAGTGATGGATCAGGAAAGGGCAGCAGCGTTCCTCTTGTACCACCTAGCTATGTACTGCGACTTTTGTGCCCGATAAATGGCAATAGGCTCGCCACCTATTACATGGGACCTAACATAATTGGCGAAACGTGGGTGCTAGTTCACCTCTGCCTATCTCTTCGGGGATATAGGCGTGATTTATGAATGTATGTATAATACCTACTAGAAAAACGTATTTAATAACTACTAAAAAATCTGGTCGATGGCTTTATGCTTGATCCCTATTATGTGTTTTGTCATAAGGTAGCGTACGGTAAGGTGGGTGTTGGTGAATACGCAGTTTTTTAGTCCTGCGGCCTGTTTGACAATCGACAAGTAAGTTCTGAGTAGCTTACTTGGAAGATCATTTGATAGTTGTAATATGAAATATATGTCAATTGAACAGCCAAGTATGCTACTCAGCTCAGAACTTACTTGTCGATTGTGAAACAGGCCCTTACACTGTTCAAAATTTACAATACATCTGAAAGTGTAGGTAAATCAGACGTGAATATCGCTCTTTTAAACTTCTCCAGTGATCATTTTAACTACCCAGAAGTGCTTTAATCGGAATTAAGAAACATTTAAATTGGATTGATTTTGAAACTCTGATATTTAGTGGCCATTCAAGGTAAATCTTATAGAGTTGATATGTAAAATGACCAAATACAAACGAAATAATTTTAACTAAACTTTATATACGAAAGAAAAATTTTAATTAACCTATAAGATCCCACTGCTGGGCAAAGGCCTCCCCAGCAGCCCTCCATCTAGTATTAGAGGATACAAAATCAAAAATATTTTATTCAGAACTGGAATGTTAAAATCTTAACTCCAATAGGCGATTCTCCGATAATATAGATATCTTTTTTATGATAATTGGTAAGCCTATGTTAAAACAGTGACCATCAAGGACTCGAAAGTGTAAATCGATGAGCACTAAATTAAGTTCAGGAAAATTCAGGTCTTATCGCAAATCTGAGACAAAAGTCATCAAAATTTTTCGAAGTAACATAATTTTACAGTGGAGTGTGTCATCGGTGCGTTAAATCGAAAGCATATTATATTTGATTATATGATTACACACCCATGGCAGGCCTAGACCGGCCGCGCTGGACAAGGAATTTTGTATGCAATTAATTAAGAATCTTCAGTATGAAATATAATCACGGTTTGGTTTAGTACTTAATCATATTCAGTCGGAATAAAATAATCCAGTAGGTAATGGGTATATTTTGGCCGACTACATACAGACACAAATCACACCCATATCCCCAAAGTGGTAGGCAGAGGCGAACGAGCACCCACGTTTCGCCAATTATGTTAGGTCCCATGTAATATGTTGGCATACAAGTCGCAGTACATTGCTAGTTGGTATAAGAGAAACGCTGCTGCCCATTCCTCATTACTGATTTATCCTTTTCCGCCTTGTATGACACCCACGGGAGAGATTTGGGGTGGTGACAATTGTTTTCTACTCTGCCGTCACCACACGGCTTACTTTTTGGCCGACTACGTTGAAATGAATTACAATGATTGTAATGAAACTAGTCTAACCTATAATACTTAATTCACCTTATATCTATATCTTCTTCTTCTTCTTCTTCCTGCCCTGTTCCCAGTCTATCTGGGGTCGGCGCAGTATGTTTCCTCTTCCATTCATATGTCAGACGTCATCAAGCCATCCACTCCCTTTTGATTCATATCATCCATCCCACCGTAAAGGTGCTAGTGATGAATGAATGTATAGAAAAGAGACGGAACGGACCATGTCGAGAGGCCCATGAACGGAGAGAGTGATTAGAATGACAACATTCCAATCCATACTGCTCAAGGTTTTGGCTTAGGTTTTACAGCCGGCCGCCTGCCTGACACCAACCCTCCTTGGGTACGCTGTTGTTGGTGGTTTGCCCTCCACCATTCGGGTGCCCCAAGGTGCTTATTGGTCTAGACCGGGCAATCTCCCTTAGTCGACTTTTACGACACCCATGGGATGAGTTGGGGCTGGCCTATTCTACGTTATTTGTTCGCTCCCAGGCCAGCATAGAAGGCCCACCTTATATCTATATGCACAGACATAATGTATTCTGCTTGATAGGAAATATTGGAGATTTTCCTCAAATGAGTCAGTTGTCGTTGCACCTCATAGAAAGTGTAGCGTGTATATGTTAAGGTCAAAGTTACACAATGCGAAAAGAGGTGCAAGGATAAAATTTGTGGTGCTGATAAGCCCCACATTTTTGGAAGTTTAAGAGCTATTTTTAGCATTAGGAAACTTTTTAATCCACAATATGTCGCCACCCTTCAAGCTCTGCTATCTTAATGACAGAACAATTCAAAATTTTGCAATGAATTATTAATTTTAGTTTATAAATATTCGTTCTGAATTAAATATCAGTTAAATAAAGTATAATAATTTCTGATTCCTCATGTCGTAGGTGACAGTGCTACGAACGACGGACCACGAGCATCGACAAGCGACGTCCAAGTGTTGTGTTACTTTAGGGTTGATACATTAACTTTTCTATATAAATATTATTCAAATTTAAAGGATAATAAATCTTGTAAATATATAAGCGAAGCCAAGAATATAATGAGCAATAGTTTCTTGATTTCTTCTTAATAACTAAAATAACCAATCAATCATTTTTTGTCAATCTAAACATGCTACAGTTTTAAAGATTTATCAGGATTATTTTGCAAACGCTTATTGCCACTAAGATCAAATGAGGAAACATTTATTGTTTTCAACAAGGATATGTTTATAGCAATGCAGTTTTTTTTATTTGAATGTGTGAACTTTATTTTTCGTGATCGATAACCATCAATTTGATGCTATATAAATGTTAGTGATACTTCGTAATCCTTTCCTATAAGGTTGAACAAATTATACCTATTGGATTTACAATTCAACGTGCGTGTTTTGCAAAAATTAACAAAGACCATTTGAAAAGAATTACTGTTTTGCTGAATAAGCTTATGAATAGATAATATAGGTATCTTTCATATTATGGATCTCGGATTGAGATCCGCCATACAGGTATGCCTAGTATAGATTTTGGTAGGAATCTCCAACGGGTAGAAGGGACAACATTCTCAAGATGTTTGGATACAATTACATCAAATGAAAAGAACTTTTCGATAGTGTGATTATAAGGAGACCTATGATAATATCCAGTAGTGGGCGTCTTTAGGCTGATAATAACAACCATCTGTTGTAAAAATATTTCGTTGTGTATGGGTAAATAAAAAATTACTCATTCCATTCATGGCGTAGCGGCGATCTCTTTAGATCTGCGATTGCGCATGGTAAGCAATCATCTCCAATTAAACATAAATTATATCAAATGGATGGCCAAACTGATAAACTCGCATTGGCTCATTCTCGTGTATTGTATACCATTCTTCCTAAAACATTCCAAGACTTAGCTTAGGGATCATTACTGATAATGATGGTATATAAAAATACTAAATAATATACTAAGTATTTTTATATTTTATCATTGGTGATAATAATAATAATATTTATGTTGATTTTTTAAATAATAATAATCATTTATTTGCTAGTATTTTGCGGTTACAAAAGGACTTAGTGCGTCCATTTCACACAACAAACACATTAAGAGCTGCATGGTTAGTGTTTAGGGAAGTCTTTTATCATTTAAAATGCGTAGTAACGTACAATACACAATTAAAAAGCTAAGCTAAGTAAAATTTAATACTCAAGATATTTGGTACTACATAACTAAACGTTCTATTATTATTGATTTGTGTTCGATACTCCAATGTTTCCCATATTCAGCCATAAATCGACTTGATTTCTGCTTTCATTTATACTACTAGTGGTCGTCCGCGGCTTCGCTCGCGTTAATGTTGGTTGTTATAATATCATCATCATCATCACCAGCCCTTTAATATCCCCACTGCTGGGGTACGGGCCTTCCCTATGGATGGAAGAATATAGGGAGATTTGGGCCATAACCCACCACGCTGGTCCAGTGCGGGTTGGTGGGTATTAACGACTGCAGATGCATCCGGGACCACCGGCTTAACGTGCCTTCCGAAGCACGGAGGAACTCACGATGATAAATTTTTTGTCACCTATCCAATGACCGGCCCTAGCTAACTTGCTTAGTTTACGAAATCGCAGGCCAAGCGCGCCGTGCCACTGCGCTAGTGAGCTCCTCTGGATGTTATAATATAGCCTTCCTCAATAAATGGACTATCCAACACAAAAATATTTTTTCAATTTGAACCAGTAGTTTGTGAGATTAGCGCGTTTAACCAACCAACCAAACAAACAAACTCGTCAGCTTTATAATATTAGTATAGATTAAAGACAGTGGATCCTATACCAATACGATTGAGGTACTGGGAATTGACCGAGATAATGTTTTATTACAAAGATAAAATTTCTCCTAATTATAAAAGTGTCGAAATAAGTCAGGATTTCCAAATTCACAAAACGTATGATTGCACAAATTAGTAGAACAATATTTTTAAGTTGAATGTGTTCCCTGGCACTCCTATTCTCTAGAGCAAAATGGCTAGCGCAAAACTCAATGAATACCTAGCAGATCAAAATCTTAATTAATTTAAAAACATAATCTTGGTATCCATCGCAAGCTCTTGACACTTCTCATGCTTATTATAGTCTCTTAATAATTTAATTAAGCAACGCGAAACAGTTGTAAGAGATTGAATTAAAATTTTTGTATCGTCCTTGCAACAATATTTTAAATGATGCAGTTTCAGTCTGGAATCTAGTTTTATGTTCATTGAGAATTGTATTGTTTTATTGTTTAGTTTTGACTGAATACTGGGTTTGTTATAGCGGTCTCTTAATTTATTAAATAAGGATAGGCGTTAAATTAAATTTTACTACTAGTAGTATTCGAAGGAAAAATCTGGTGTTCTACAATATGATCGAATTTGTATGGAACAGTGATTTCAGATTTGGGCACATAACGAAAGCATTTTAGATGTTAACGTTTTCTTAATCACAGGCACAGGCATGACGTATGTAGGGGTCGTAAAAGTCCCAAGGCCACCATACTCTCTAAAGCGGGTATTCTTGTATATAGGAGCAGACACGAGACTGGCCAGAGTATATCAATTTTCAAAAATATTTTTAAATATTTTTATAGTTATCAGTTATGAGTCGTATAACTGCTCTGGGCCACCTACCCCTAACTACAAAATGAAAATATGCCTGATACCTTCGCAGCACCTACTACTTATCACCTATGGAAATAAGTGGTAACCTTTTAAAATGTTGTAGCTAAAATATATTATTACCCGAGAATCCCATGCCGAACACCCACGCTTACTCAGAACTGAGTAAACACTGACTCAAGATTGAACATGCTAATAATAAGCGAAGATACTGAGATGAACAACTATTAATCTTATCATGGGAACCCAAGTCTATTGGCGTCAAGCATACAATCAGACAAATGATTGTTTGACGCGAGCCTATGGCAAAATGAAATGCACTTCAATATAAAGGCGTAATATATTAAGCAAGGGTTTTAACAAGTTTAGAGATTCTATATGTCTGTGTTGTATCCTTCCATGTTGGACTAAGAGTGAAAAAGTCAGACCCGACTCGCCGCACGGTTGTCGTAAAAGTTGACTCTGGGAGATTTCCTAATGCGTGAATCAATAACCACAACGAACCACCAACAACAACCCAAATATATTTTGTCAAGCAGGCGGCAGGCTGGCTAAATACCCCTTGGGTAATTGGAAGTTGTCATCTCAACTACTCTCTCCATTCATTCTCTTGACATAGTCTTTTCCATTACTTTCTATACATATACCCATTCATCACTGGCACCTTTTCGGTGTGATGGATGATATATAATGAAAAAAAAGAGTAGATGACTCGATGAAGTCTGACTGATATTAATGGAAGATTTATACCATTTCATATAAACTGGGTAACGTGGCAGAAAGATGATGACGTTATTATGGTTATTTATTCAAGTGAAACGAGATTACATACTTATAATTTGGTCAGATTATATAGCTGAAGTTTATTTTCAAGCGAGTTAGTACGCAATGGGCGCATAATTTATGCGTATGCAGAGCACCGCACGGCTATGGACTTCTGTCGACAATTAGTACAAATTTTCTGACATTTATTTAAATACTTAGATTTTTCTAGACTCGTGATAATTACTGTAAATACAAATTGCTTATTGTTAATTATTGAAAACGTATTCGTGAAAAAATAAAGTATAAAATTACAAACTCTTACTTCAAAAGTAACAAAACAATATATTGGAATTGCTCGAGGTCAGACGTACGTAATTAATCGATAGTTTTAATAGATGTAATGTTTTCGGCCTCACTTAATAAAGCCAAACATTATGGACACTTTACTTAATTGGCAGGAATTGTATGTCTGTAGGATGCACGGCTGCAGATCGGTACAAAATTAACTATAGCCCAAAGGCTTTATGAGTATAAGTGATTGGCATTCAGTCCTATAAAGCTTATGTACGTTAAGATGTTGCATGAGCTTACTTAGAAAGATCTAGCATTGCAATTTATACCCACTACAGATATCACTTTATAGCCTCGAAGCTAGCAAATAAAATTTGATTCGAACAAATTTTTGTTGTTGCAATTGATGTAACGAGCTTACAAATTAACACCTGTTGGTTATAATGTGCTTATAATGTAAAAAAACAGAATGTATGTTACATCCTATTTTGTTAATATAGACCGAATTTTTTTTTAAAGCTACTGAATTGATTACAATACTCGCAACAATGTCCGGTACCTATCTAACATAGTTGGTCAACATATGAAATGTGAACAATATGGGTGTGATACACCTCTGCCCTCTCCTTTGTTATTTGCGTATTGTATCATATTAATTACAATGCCAAGTTACCATTATAGCGAATATTTCACGTCTTGTTGAGTGAAGTAACGATACTATTCATACTATTAACATTTACTACAGTGTTTGGTTTCAATTACACTGTACTGACAGTTAGTACGACCATTATGTATAACCGAGATCTCTCATTCGGTATCTGTATAAAATATAACAATAGTTATAAACATCGAGACATTGTATTCTGTCAGTCCTCTGCCTACAGTGATAAATAGGCTAAATTGATGTATGTATATAGAAAGAAAGCTACTAAGTACTATTAAGTCTTAAGCTAAGTCTTACTTGTCAGAGAGGTATGAAAAGTGGCAACGCTTCTGCGGTCACTTTATGATACCCTGATATATTAAAAAGTTGTTACAGTATTGCGATCTGACAATGAAATAGAATAGAATACACTTATATTGTACCTACACCAAAATAAAAGACATAATAATACAGGGAGTAACATGAAGAACGGAGCACAAGAGGCGATCTTATCACTAAGAGCGAGCTCTTCCAGACAATCTTAGGGATGGACACAGTTATGGTGCACATAACTGTAATAATAAATTCCATAATAATGTAATAATAATATACAATAAAATTAATATATTAACAATTTAATAACTAATCTGGAAGCCATAAACAAAATATTACACACAAGTAAGCTTAAATTGTGACTGCATCATAAAATTAGGATTCAGCAGTAACCAGCTACATGATAGTGTCCTCTCAATAGCAAACGTATCTACTGTTTAAGCGCGCCTTACAGATACTGGTAAAGCGTTCCATAAACGAGAAGCTTCAACTTTAAATGATTTGTCGACCATTGTCGAAGGATCTTCGTCGTTTTAAAAAGGTATTGATTGAAATAGTACATTCCCTTAAGGTTTTGTACAAAGTTGTAATATAACAGCGTGAAAAAAAACAGATAAGCAGTAATATAGTGCTTATATAAAAAAAGTATACACATGACCAACTTAAAGCTCTAACAATGATTCAATCGTTGCTATGCAAATATATTTTTATATTTTATGAATAAATATGTATAGCTCTGACCAACCAATGACGAATATAATAGTAATGAAATATAATAATTCGTTTATCTAGCCTTAATGTCTATTATCTCATTAGCCACACCTAGTGTACATACGCTCACTAGAAATATAGACATAACATATTTAATATGATAATTACAAGGACTGTATTTGCCATAGTAAGGTAAAAAGTAGGTATCGACCGTAATGAGTATA
Source organism: Cataclysta lemnata (assembly GCA_963931975.1). Lineage (NCBI taxonomy): Eukaryota > Metazoa > Arthropoda > Insecta > Lepidoptera > Crambidae > Cataclysta > Cataclysta lemnata. The sequence continues at coordinate 9,154,882 of OZ008343.1, forward strand.
ATATTATGAGTCTTGTAAACATTTAAAATAGCTCTTTGTGTTCATAATAAATTCAAACTTTTTCTAAAATACGATATATTTTTTAGCTACGCGACAGACCAGCAATCACTCCTGTCCACCCCAAATTTCTCCTGCAGCCCCCGTAGCAATCTTTTCCTCTCGCTGTAACTCCCACTGCATCCCGAGAAAATACAGTGGTGGAGAGAGACTTGTCCACGTCCCCGTGCTAGGCCCGCTGGTGTCTTATAAGGCGAGGAAGGGTTAAAACAGTGCTCAGGATGAGGAATAGGCAGCAGCGAACTTGGTATGCCTTCTAGCTACTGCGTTTTACTTGCCATACATTGCTATAGGCTCGCATCGTATTATATGGGACCTAACTGTTCTCCCTGCCTGTTCCCAGGCTATCTGGGGTCGGCGCAGTATGTTTCCTCTTGGAATTGTATTCATATCTGCCTATTCATTTAGTCATATAATCCTATTCATATAGTCCCCACACGGCGTGTCTTGATGATACCTGAAAAATGAAAATGAAAATGAAAATATGGTTTATTCATATGATTACATACACTCATGAATCGTCAAAGAAATAACGTTAAACACTGGAAACGAAAAGAAAAACAGTTTCCAATATTTAACGTTATAAGCTACACCATCAGTTCGTAAACTACCAGGAGGCCTTGTTCTGAGAAGAACTGATATAATATGAATGGAATAGGATAAGGAGGTGATGATTTTATTACCTACTGTGTACTAATGTTATAATATTATCATGCCGATTTTTGTACAGCTGTAAGTTATATTTTTAAACTGAGCGGTGAATTTATCAATTTAGATCTTATTGTGCTGTAAAACAACAATAATTAAGTTTATTGAACTGCAGATAAATCCCAAGTCATTATCATAATCATCCCTTTAATGTCCCCACTGCTGGGACACGGCCTTCCCTATGTGTTCACTATCCTAATAGGTGAAGAATATAGGGAGATTGGGCCATATAATCCACCACGCTAGTCCGATGCGGGTTGGTGGCCAATTTAGAAACATATTTCAAATCCTAAGCCATTTTTACAAAATATTTAATAACTTATATATTAAATTGATAATTTCAAGGGCATATTTTTGGAATATTTTATGCTTATCAAAATTGTATACATACATACATACATAAATCACGCCTATATCCCCGAAGGGGTAGGCAGAGGTGACTAGCACCCACGTTCCGCCAATTATGTTAGGTCCCATGTAATAGGTGGCGAGCCTATTGCCATTTATCGGGCACAAAAGTCGCAGTACTATTGTTAGGTGATATAAGAGGAACGCTGCTGCCCATTCCTCATCGCTGATTTATCCTTAGTCGCCTTGTACGACACCCACGGGAGAGATTTGGGGTGGTGACAATTGTATTCTACTCTGCCGTCACCACACGGCTGACAAAATTGTATGCACTCCTTAAATTGTATTAATAATACTTTTCATTTCCCAAGTTAAAGAATTGAAAGAAATTAAGAAATAAGGAACCATTATTGATAATTATGCAAGTAATTAGTCTTCTATGCTGGCCGTAGAATAGGCCAGTCCCGACTTATCCCATGGGTGTCGTAAAAGTCGACTAAGGGAGATTGCCCGGTGTAGACTAATAAGCACCTTAGGGCACCTGAATGGTGGAGGGCAAACCACCAACAACAGTATACCCAAAGAGGGTTAGTGTCAGGCAGGCTAGGCGGCCGGCTATAAAATCTAAGCCAAAACCTTGAGCAGTATGGATTGGAATGTTGTCATTCCAATCACTCTCTCCGTTCATCGGTCTCTCGACATGGTACGTTACGTCGCTTTTCTATACATTCATTCATTACTAGCACCTTTACGGTGTGATGGATGATATGAATCAAAAGGGAGTGGATGGCTTGATGACGTCTGGCCGATATGAATGGAAGAGGAAATATACTGCGCCGACCCCAGATAGATTGGGAACAGGGCAGGGAGACGTAGAATTATGCAAGTATATAGATGAAGGCATTAAAATTATTAATCTATCATTCAACTATTGCATCCATTTGCCATAAAACTGAAATAGTTTATTCGTAAGTAAAGTATAATTTGCAAACTTACATTCGTATTGTTTGAAAAAATAAATTTAAATAAAATCAACATAATTTTATTTGTTTTATATTCATCCCAATAAATTGATTCACAAACAATGAAATGTTTCTGATGTTGGTGCCTCGCTAACAGGTTACCTTATTTTTACTGGATTGTTTTTCAAGGTTTCGATAAACATTGTTTGGTTTAAGCACAATTTATTGCTATGATAAAGGTCCCCATGACAAATTGTTGTCTTTATTTGTGGATTGAAGTGTAATAAATTTTAATACAAAGAACATAATTTAATTTTTATTATTATTTTTGCAGAATGTGGATCCATTGGTCGGGCTTTACGCTTTGATGTATGATGCGTGTGCGCATACTCCAATTTCAAGTGTTGCGCGGGCTCAGCATGCTATAAAAGCCAACGCGGCTCATCTGAAAAATCATTCCCGCCTCACACTTCCATCGAAGATCTTCCATTCACCTTTAGAACACTTAACGATGAAATCGGTGAGTGACCTAGTGATACTCGATAGGGAATTTTATCCTACCAAACCAAATTAGTCAGACAATCTTAATTGTTATTATTTTAATAACATTTGACAAAAATTAGCCCCCTATCATTGATTGTTTTTTAAGAGCAATTGATTAATTATATAATAATACATACAATAATAAAAGTAAAAAGTCAATAAAGTTTATTGCACAAAAGGTTTATTGTACAATTTGTTTATTTTGCTCTAAGCTTTTGTTAGCTTTATTAATTACAAAGACTTGAATCCAAAAATAGTTAAAGACTCCACTTTTTAATTAGTGAACATAAAAATAAACTTGATTCAATATAACTATACTTTTGCGTGCAGTATGTAGCTTAATTAAATATAGAAAAGAATTTTAATTGTTTGTAAAATGTTGTCAATCTATTTGTTTCGCTCTATATTGTAGGTGTATGTAGGTAAAGCAACGATTTTTTTGAAAATTCTAGACATATTGCTGTAAAATTATAATATACATAGTTGTATTTTGTATTCTCATAGCTGCCGACATTTATGGCCACCTAAACAATAGAGATACTACGATAAGTTCTACAAAGGACAAATTTATACAAAATCTTGCACCAATTTCCCACAGCATTCATTTTCAAAATCTTTGTAGCTGCTAACAATGTCTTTCTTACTTCTAATACACAGACATAATGTTACTTTGTTCTATTATCTCACAAAGTCGAAAAATCTCCCATATTGTTTTGCATTGGATGCTGTTTAAGTGTTTTTACTTATTATTAATCATGCTGTATTCATTCGGTCATGTTTAAGAAACTGACCCAATAACGTGATCAAGGTTTTCAAGAACATTCAAAAGAAATGGTCATCTTGATATTTATGTCAACATATTGCGAAAAGCAGATAGATCACTGTTGTCAGCCACAATGTGAGTGTTCGTAAAATGTTTACCATGGCCTTTTGCTTACTGCCACATTTCACCACTGAGGTGACTTAACAATCAGATAGGGAAAGGTAGCCCAAAACGGGCATACTGCCTAAAGCGGGCATTCAGGTGTATTTCATTTCCTTATACCCAAATGGACGGGTAGGAACTTAAATTTTGACAACAAAAAATTTTAACTTAACATCTCTAGGGAGCAGGCATACAGGCCAATTGCAAATAATAGCATTCTAGAATTAATTAATACCCGCTTTAGACTGGCTTACCCCAATTACAGAAATCAATAAGCTGTTCTGATTTGTATTCCTCAAGTTAAAACATGTTTCTAAATTCGAGTTCACCAGTCTTAATTTATTGCACATTCTCCGTAGGTAATAATAAACTTATAAATATACATTTCATTTAAATAAACAAAAGTTAAACAAAATCACAATGACTGTACAAACGAAGAAAGTCGAAAATTAACAAATTTATACACAATATTACAAACAAAAGTCTTCACTGCGAATGTGAATTCCAGGAGTAATTTTCAATATTTCTTTTCAGTTTGTGATCCTTTCCGCCCTGGTGGCTGTAGCTTGCGCTGCCCCACAATATTCACAATACCAACAGCAGTACCAAGGACAGGTGATCCCCATATTGAAGCAGCAACAAGATATCAACGTCGATGGATCCTATCAGTACAGGTATAACACGTCCTAAAATCTAAACGCAAATAAAAATGTCGCATGACAATACTTTTGCAAGATTATGTAACGACGGACCCACCAACCCGCACTGGGCCAGCGTGGTGGGTTCTGGCCTATTCTCCCTTTATTCTTCCATCCATAGGGAGAGCCTGTGTCCCAGTAGGTGCAAAATATTACATTCCATATTATGAACTTTAGAAACGGTTCTAAATTTTGTACTTATATCCTATTATGGGATATAAATTTACAGCTCAGCGTAAGTCATTATAATAACTTAACAGCACGATAAGTGCGATAAAATTTCAACAGTCAAGCTTTATCATTACTAGCTACAAAGACTCAAAAAAATATTCTGATTGGGGATCGAACCCATTAACGGCCATTTAAGCGGTAACCCATTCCACTAGACAAGAACATAACATTAGGAAGGTCGGACCGATTGGTAAGATGCGGTTTTGCTCCCCACACTAGGACCTAACTGCCGCACCCAGAGATGTCAATTAACGTTACTAAGTACTTATTACACAAAAATAACAATTTAAAACTAGTCGCTATTTTTGCCGGGTCTATACGATATAGAAATGACATTTCTTGGCATTAAGTTCTCATTACAGTTAATTGACGTCTCTGAGTGCGGTAGTGGATTATTTTTTACCATTATGATGATACCTAATATCACCAACTGTTTAAAATCGCCAGCGGTGGGTGATTACGGATTTGTGGGTATATGATATCCATAAGATCGACACTAGAATAAGAGTTAATAATAATGATATTTCGATATAAAAACAAATAAGTACAAATTAAAACACAACCTTGCAGAAGATGTCACCACACTATTTATTGTCCAAATATTAACACGCTCTTGATAGAATGGGCTTTACTTATACTAAGTACGACCAATTTCATTACTACATTTTCTTTACCATAATACTTTTTAGCAAAAATATACGTCACATCTTATTGTACAATAGATACAATTTAAGTTAATTAATATTACCAAATTATAGTGCTGCTGTTTCTGGGTAATGTGATCATACTATCTAGCATCAAATCAAGCCATATTTTCGAATATTTTTTTTCATTCATAATATTAATGACCGCCCGTGCCATAAATCACACAATTAGCGTCTATTATGCAAAACTTAATGTTTATTCGTAAATAATAATATCTGGTTCAACACTTCTGTTTCATCATTCAAATCTTAAATCACTAGTGATTTGGCAAGAATATAGACGGTATCGATTGGAATATTTTGTCAATACTTTGAAAAATCTATAAATTGTTCTAGTCGGGTGTAGTAATAGAATAATTAACCTTTTGAACTATTCTAATTCATAGTCATGTAATCATTTATTTTAATACAATTTTAAAGAAGACGTAGATCACATTAGATCTGTGATTGGGTTTCCAAAGCAATAATTAAATGCCTGTCATTAAATGGGTGACGAAAAACGTCCACTGTTAGCATTGTTGGTATCCCAAAAATACATTATCGTTATATTCTAGCCATTGAAAATGCAAACCCTCTGTATTAAATTGCAATTCGGCCATAAAGCCTATACGACCTAAGAGAAACAGAGTGATTCACTAGCTACATCAACAAAATCATGACACTAAAATCTTTAAAATCTAATGAAATTAAGTAAGCCGCCAATATAAAAATAACAAAGATGTATGTGCACAAATCTAATGACGTGAATGACATAATAGACTGTTTTCGACAAGGCTGATGACGATAGTAAGAAGGATATTGCATAAAACAATCCTTATAAAAATTAACTGCAACAACAACTTTGCATAGAAATTATACTCGTAATATCCAGATCTGTGCTTGTGAAACGAATGCAACTTTATAAAGAGATAAGACATGGAAATTTCTTGAGTGTCAAACATTTTAAGCGTTAAATTTGTAGACTCATCTCGACCCGCGCCCAAACCTAGTTGTGAAATGTCTTGCCGTATGCAATTTAGAATCTGCTTGCACTCCTACATGTATTATGAATAAAAAGTTAATAATATAGGACCTTATTTAAACCGTGCGACCCCAGTACGTTATGAATATTATTATAATCCAATTAATTCATTATTATGCTAGAAGCGACGTGTGCCTACTATTACATCCTCATCTAAGTATAGACGTTAATACACCTCTGCCTTACTCTTCGGGAGATAAAGAGGTGTGATTTGTGTAATTGTCAGTGAAAATTGCAAGCAATGCATCTAAGTAAAAAACCTATATGCAAATAAAATACCAAGGAAATTATATTCAACATAGTTTGACCTAAAAAAGGTTTTACTGCAACGTCTTATGATCTTTATGTAACCGAGTCTATATGGGGGTCTAGCAAAATTGGTACAAATAAAAGGGCCGATGTGATTTATGGAACTGCCTTTAATATTAGTGCTCTTTGCACAAAGAGCAATCAATTTGAATGTGAAATATGACGGGAATTTCAAATTGTCTGATCAAATTTTCATAAGATCAGATCACTCTACCATAGAACAGGAATTTGGAACTACGTTTATATACAACCGTACTTTCGATTTGGATCAAAATATTATACAGGCAAAAGGCTTGTAATATTTGTAAAAGCTCGGTACCTAATGGAATTTGGTTACACACGAGATTAATTTATAAGGCTGCGTTTCTATTGAGGCGAACCACCAGAAACCCGAAAATTTTGCGATTTAATATGTAGATCATAGTGATTCATTATTTCATAGGCCGCTATGCTGCTCCGATATTTTTTTAATAGCAGTGTGGTGACGACAGAGCAGAATACAATTGTCATCACCCCAAATATCTCCCGCGGGTGTCGTACAAGGTGACTAAGGGTTAAAACAGTGATGAGAAATGGGCAGAAGAGTTCCTTTATAACACTTAGCAATATTGTGCTACTTTCGTGCCCGATAAATGGCAATAGAACCTAACATAATTATTATTGGCGAAATGTCGGTGTTAATTCACCTCTGCTTACCCCTTCGGGGATATAGGCGTGGTATATGTATGTATGTTCGTTAAATTAAAATCAAAATAATAATTTATCATCTATTTCTGTTTCAAAGCTATGAGACTGGCAACGGCATCGCCGCGCAGGAGCAGGGATATCTGAAGAACGCCGGCGTGAAGGACGCCGAAGCTCAAGTCGCCCAAGGCTCCTTCGCGTACACCTCCCCCGAGGGCGTTCCCATCTCCATCTCATACATTGCTGATGAGAACGGTAATCATCAATCTACCTATACTAATATTATAAAGCTGAAGAGTGTGTCTGGTTGGTCGGTTGAACGCGCTAATCTAAGGAACTACTGAATCAAATTGAAAACATATTTTTGTGTTGGATAGTTCATTTATCGAGGAAGGCTACAGGCTATTATTTATTTATATACAGGCTATTAGCCGCGAGTGTTATAACATAAAAAACAGTAATCTATTCTAATAAACCCCCTCTGTGGCCTGGTGGTTCGCCCACCGGTATAACATCCAAGGGACCCAGGTTCTATCCTTAGGGGGGTACAAATTTGTGCTCGGTTTGTTTGGTGGTAGGACTTCTTTCAAGTCCGCCTGGCTAGCTACCACCATCTTATCAAAATCTGTCGCTATAATAATAATGTTAAAAGCTTTATTGTGTTCCGACAATGTGTGATAAGATAGCCAGCCCCTCTGTGGTTGAGGGTTCCAGGTGAAGCTCGATTCCCCATCTTCGGTCCTTATCGTCACTTACCATCAGGTGAGATGAAGGGCAAGAGCTTCTCTGTCTAGCATAAAAAAAATCAATAGTCTATTAAAAATATTTATAAACGGTCAATTTCAACATTTGGCCGTGTGGTAACGGTAGAGTAGAATACAATTGTCACCACCCCAAATCTCTCCCGTGGGTGTCGTACAAGGCGACTAAGGATAAATCAGTGATCAGGAATGGGCAGCAGCGTTCCTCTTATACCACCTAGCAATGTACTGCGACTTTTGTGCCCGATAAATGGCAATAGGCTCGCCACCTATTACATGGGACCTAACATAATTGGCGAAACGTGGGTGCTAGTTCACCTCTACCTACCCCTTCGGGGATATAGGCGTGATTTATGTATGTATGTATGTAATTTCAACATGATGTTCTTCTTAGTTGGTACCACAGAATAATACCTCTTTTACCTGTTCTGTGGTGGTTACTAACAAAGTATTCGTAGTTTTTATCCAAGTTCCTCAAAACACCTACGTACCTTACTTAATGTACTCCCCCATCTCTCTAGTGGGTGTCGTACAAGGCGACTAAGTGTAAACAGCGATGAGTAATGGGCAGCAGCATTCTTCTCATACCACCTAGCAAGGTACTGCGATTTATGTGCCTGATATAGAGCAAAAAGTTCGCCACCTATTAAAGTGGATCTAACTTATTTGGAGAAAAGTGGGTGTTAATTCACCTCTTTCTATCTACTCACTTCGGGGATAAAGGCGTGATATATGTATGTCTATAATATACTCAGCAACTATTGAGGCGTTTCTTAAAGACGGTAGAGTGCAACGACGCTCGTCTTTATCTGTCTATTATAAAACTGAAGAGTTTATTTGTATGATTGGTTGGTTGGTTAAGCGCGCTAATCTCAGAAACTACTGGTTCAAATTGAAAAATTATTTTTGTCTTTGATAGTCCATTTAACGAGGAAGGCTAAAGGCTATATAACAACGGACATTAACGCGTGCGATGCCGCAGGCGACCACTAGTATTTAATAAAATGATTGTTCTTGCAGGTTTCCGCGCTGAGGGCGCCCATCTGCCCACTCCTCCCCCGATTCCCGCTGCCATTGCACGCGCTCTTCAGTACATCCAGCAATCCCAGCCTGCCGGTTTCGTCCCTGGAGTTCGCGTCCCGTCTCTTCTTGGCTAAGCCTAACTAGCAAACGCTTCAACCACCGAGTGTAATGATGAATGTCAAACGACAAGTGTCATTTAGAGTTGTTACTGTGATTTTATTTAAGCCTAAGGATATTATGAGATTGACAATAAAACAATATACCTCCTAATTTGTGACTTTCATTATATAAGACAAATAACAAATCGTTTAGTTGTCATAATGGGTATCACATCACATTACCTCTTGTTTTAAAAACTAACAATTAATTGGCAATTTGTAAATAGTAGATTAGGTATAGCAACCTATACCAATGGCGATAACGCAAATAATGTGTGTGAACGCTACGCGTACGAAAAATCCCACTTCCTGGTCAGGGAATGACACAAAACTGTGATCTTAAATCGGGCGATCAAAAAGAAAGCCTCAGATCGCATATTCATCGCCTTTGCCTTCAGCTGGAGTGTCAAATAATTGCGATCTGAGACATCCCTTATTTCACCGCCCTTGGTATATATTCTACTATAGTGACATGAGGTGAGATAATTGTTACGTAAATCGGGTTATGTTAAAGATTTGGATGGAGAAGAAATGGTGCATGTATTATTTATTGTGTGAAAGATGATAAGAGGAAGAGGGAAGTTCATGCTGAGCTATCTGATAGGGGAGAGGGAGAGTGAAAGAGGACACATGTCGTGAGACATGTCGTGCTGACCTTAATAAGAGTAGGACAAGAGCAGGAAGAAGAAGTGACAGTTAATATTCTGAAATATACAATAATATAAACAAATCTATGGTGACAATGAATTTATGAAATTTACAAAGGGTTCGTACTTTAAGGAAAGAACTTGCAACTCAATTATGCAGTTGCAGCAATCAAATTTACAATAAACCTTGCCTACCTGTGACGAGTTAGCTTTCAATGTATGGAGTTTACAAAAAAAAATACGAATTAACTTTGTGACGAATGTACAACAACCCTATTCTAGTTAACCGGTAACGGTTGGATGAATTATAATCACAGCAAATTCCTAATCCACTTATTTTTTCAAGCAAAGCATTTTGCATTTTGTCAAAAATATAACATTATTTTTCGGTGAACAGTTATTAGGTAAAAGATATTCGTCAGCAAACATTACGTCCCCAAGGCAAATTTAAATCGACTATTATACCCGAATGAGTAGGCAGAGGTAAATTAATACCCATGTTTAGCCAATTCTCTTAGGTGAGGAAATCGCAGTATAAAAGCAACGCTGCTGCCCATCAATCATAGCTGTTTAATTTAACCCTTACTGTCGCACTCAGAGCCGTCAATTAACTTCAATGAGTATTTAATGTCAAAAATTTTCATTCAAATCTAGACCATAGACCCGGCAAGAATAGCGACTATAGTGCGGTTCATCTTATAGTTCCTATGCCGTCAAGTTGGTAGCATTGCAAGAAAATGATACCATGTCAACTTTATTGCCTTACCTTTAATTCAGGGAGATTTTTTTCAAATAATTATATAAACAATTATGTATCTATCTTATTATGTTACTTATAACTACTAGCGGTACTAAGTAGTAGTTACATATTGTTTTTTTTATGAAAGTCATAAGCCAAAGCGCGTGAAAATTTGCGAGAACAATTATTTCATGATGATAATAGTATAATAGAAATGATATAGATAAATATAAATTGTAGTGACGTAAGAAAGATAGACTCAATAAGTAAAAAAATGTTAAATTATAATAAAATATTATATTTATTATGATTAATAATAATTGTGTTATTTAACATATCTACATTAGACATTTCCTCACTCTTGTCAATCCTTAAATCGTTATTAGTACTATATTTACAGTTATAAAACTGAAATAAATATATTTTATTTATTTATCAAACAATTAATAAAACTGATACTGGTAAACCAATTTAATGGCAATCCGAACTTGTACACCCTAATATTGATTATGTGTGACCTCCTTACGTTTTTCACGTTCACAAAAGACGTTTGCATATAATACAATTAATCTTTCTTCACTTTTCAATGTTTTGGACATTATTTTCTCTAAGATTTTCTATAAAACATAAAAAAAACCTGGAAATATGACTTACGCGTTGATGCTATTGACACACAGGGCAGCCACCATCACTGCATTGGAACTATAAGATGAAACGCACTATAGTTTTGAATTGTCATTTTTTAACGTTAAGTACTCATTAATGTAATTTGACGTCTCTGAGTGCGGCAGAGTCGCCTTGTACGACAGCCGAGGGGAGAGATGGGGTGGCTGCTCTGCCGTTTGTATACGGAAAACTCAATGGAGTAGTTAAATATTGTCTCATATTCAATTTTTGTCACTGTAATAATTTCTTTTGTATTATCTGCCACTACTGGAAGGGCTTTGACGGCTGGACGGGCTGGACGGGCTAAATTTAATATAATAAATAAATTGATCGCGTAATTATTGCATTTTAGTTTTTTTTTATTAGCTTTTTGTTTTTAACCAAACTTCACTTGTTCAAAATTAATAATAATAGAAGACATCATCTTCTATTATTATTAATTGTGTCTTGTGTTTTTCTTTCTCCTCTTAATTTATTATAATTGTAAGGATTAATAAGTAAGTGCATAAAACTTGGTATTTATCAACAGCTGCCCGGTGACATATCCTAACGGGATCCCCGGATGGCTGCCATAGTGTGCTTTGGCTGGATGCCCGGAGTGGATGTTTAGTGGTGTAGTGAGGGAACGCCTCTACCCCGAGTCCCACATACCTCTGTAATTGCACCGTACTGCAGGGATGATGCGTAAAGATTGCAGTTTACCTCTCCGCAAAAAAAGGAATTTATCAACAGCTAACTGCCGCACTCAGAGACGTCAAAAAACAGCAACGAGTACTTACCGTCAAAAAATGACAATTCAAAACTAATCGCTATTCTTGTCGGGTCTATGGTCTAGATTTGAATGAAATTTTTTGACATTAAGCACTCATTAACTTTAATTGACGTCTCTGAGTGCGGCAGTAAGTGTTCCATTTCACAATAATGGATACAGCCTATCCTCTTGCTATAGGTACGCATTTTTCAGTGTAACATAAGAATAAGGTTTTCATGCTTATACAACCTATCAAATACAAATTTTGATTAAACGAATTAAATTGTTTTCCTCTAGATATGCTTCTTTCAGATGATGTTTATTCCTCAGTCCATTGGAAAACAAAATTAATGTAACTAATTTAGGAGAACAGACCTGATAAAAGTTTAGTTTGCTTAAAAGAAAAGAACTCAGAAAAAATTCGAATCAAAACCGAGTCAGATTTTTGTTTTCTGCCAATAAGTAAGTAAGTAAGTAAGTACACTTGTTACAAAAATACGTACCAAAGAAAAGATTATCAAAGCATATTTTTAACAGAGAGGTTCATATTGGTAATTACTTTAATAATTTTGTCTTCGTATCTGGCCCTCCAGGGATATTACGTAAGAATAGACGCTGTGGTTTGCTCTTTACATACATACATAAATAACGCATATTTATCTCCGAAGGGGTAGGCAGAGATAAATATATGTTGCCAATTATGTTAAATCCCATGCAATAGGGGCATGAAAATCGCAGTATATTGCTAAGTGGTGATATAAAGAGGAGCGCTGTTGCCCATTACTCATCTCTGTGTTTGGTTGTACTTCAACAATCATTAATTTATATTTTATGTCACGCCTGACCATAAAGTGGACTTTTCCTACTTCCTGGTTAGGGGGTGACATAAAACTATGACCTTATCTCGGGCGATAAAAAAAAACGTCAAATACGATCTGAGACATTCTTTGTTTTATCGCCCTTGGTATATAATATACTATTATATCATCTATGCTGGCCTGGGAGCGAACAAAAACGTAGAATAGGCAAGCCCCGACTCATCCCATGGGTGTCGTAAAAGTCGACTAAGGGAAATTGCCTGGTGTAGACCAATAATCCTGGTGTGGAGGCCAAACCACCAACAACAGCAAACCCAAGGAGGGTTAGTGTCAGGCAGGCGGCCGGCTGTAAAACCTAAGCCAAAACTTTGATTGGAATGTTGTCATTCCGATCACTCTCTCCGTTCATCGATCTCTTGACATGGTCCATTCCGTCTATTTTCTATACATTCATTCATCACTAGCACCTTTACGGTGTGATGGATGATATGAATCAAAGGGGAGTGGACGGCTTGATGACCGATATGAATGGAAGAGAAAACATACTGCGCCGACCCCAGATAGACTGGGAAAAGGGCAGGGAGAAGAAGATGTATATAATATACTATTGTGTACCTTTTAGCACGTAGCAAGTGAATTCTGTTTCTCCTGGAAGTCGGTAAAAATGAATACGATAGTAAAACCTTATCAAAACTGAAATACAAAACATGACAGATTGTTAAAAAAGACTGACCTACATTACACGATTGCGTACTATATAATTGTGTAAGTATAAAATAGTCTATAAAATGGAAAACGAAATTCAAAATTACACTACCTGCCGCACTCAGAGACGTCAAATAACGTTAATGAGTATTTAACGTCAAAAAATGACAATTCAAAACTAGTCACTATTCTTGTCGGGTCTATGGTCTAGATTTGAATGAAAATTTTTGACATCAAATACTCATTAAAGTTATTTGACGTCTCTGAGTGCGGCAGTGAGAGATTGTTTATTATGGAAACTTCAATAACGTAGGCCACGCCATCTAGATATACAAGTCGGTATTCCGTACTAAAATTATATTCACCAAGCATGCTAAATCATCTAAGAGATTATTAAATCGATTCTGCAAGATATTTTCTTGTGTAGTTTATTGATGCAATCATAGATGGTGTTTCAGATTCGGTACTTTATATAACTCATATAATATGTTTCAAAACTAAGAATTACAAATATGACGAGGAATGACTAGAAGAATACTGCGATTATAAGTAATATTCTGTTAAATAAAATTATTTCTTCGATATAGGTCAACAGAAGCTTAAAATTAAATGTTTCGTTAATTTAAGTCGTGGGTAATACTGATTTTAATACTAATGATAATATTGATTTCATTCTTTAATTTCATGTAACTAATTAGAAAAACTTATACATACATACACTACAATCGCTTTGGACTGCACATCGCTCTCACACTTTGCTATTATTCTCAATGAGTGAGGGAGACGGGTAGCCCAAAGCAAATGAAATCAGCTTACATAATAAGGAGGATGATCCGCTGATCCCATGTTATAGGAGGCGAGCTTATTGCTATTCACTGGGAATTCAAATCGCAGTATTTTTAACCTTGAACGCTGCGTCCCATCCCTCGTTATATTAACTAGATAATATTCTCTTACAATTGCACGAGCACTTCACATTTACGGATTTTAACCATACTAATAGTTAAAAGTGATTGACATTGTTTTTAATTAATTCGACGAAGAGCGTTATATCGTCTTAAGAAATAAAATTTAAATACGGAATTATATATTTTAATTTTACATATGCTACCCTATAATATAATACATACATAAATCACGCCTATATAAAAGGCAGCCAGAGATGAACTAGAGCACCCACGTTTCGCCAGTTATGTTAGGTCTCATGTAATAGGTGGCGAGTCTATTGCCATTTATCGAGCACAAAAGTCGCAGTACATTTCTATTGCTAGGTGGTATAAGAGGAACGGTGCTGCCCATTCCTCATCACTGATTTATCCTTAGTCGCCTTGTACGACACCCACGGGAGAGATTTGGAGTGGTGACAATTGTATTCTACTCTGCCGTCACAGCACGGCATTCTATAATACACCTTATAAAATTATGTAATTAGTGTAGGCGTAGGTCTGAGATTCAACTAGATATAGGCAGATGTATGATGGATCGCATTGCATAACATTATGTCCATTACTACGGAGGCTAACTGATTGAATTGCAGACTTGATACATACCACACATTAATTTAATGTCAACATGTAATACGTTACTGAAAAAGTATTCATCAAAAAGTAGTTAACTGGGTTACAATAAAAATATAGGATAACAAACAATATATGTAATAATATCTATGACAACTCCATATTTTAAAGGCAATTAATCAACAACGTTGTCGGTTTATAAGGAACCTTGTGGTTTTGAAACCTAGGTGAATGATGTCAACACTTTAAACTTGCAATCCTATTTTGTCTTTTAATTATAGTGGATGTGACTATGCATTATATCACATCATAGTAAATATAGTGATATTTTTATATTGGAAACTATCTGGGGTCGGCGCAGTATGTTTCCTATTCCATTTATATCGGTCAGACGTCATCAAGTCATCAACTGGGGGAGGGTTATCTCCGGGCTTGCCCGCTTGAGGATTAAAAGTTCGTCCGCCGAGCCGGGAACATTAGCCCGACGGGGAACTTTTGGGAAGGGCCGCGACCCTGTGATACGGGTGATGCGGCGTTAGGTTTGAGGAGGGCCTGCCTTTAGCGGGCAACGCGATGGGGGATCGGTGGATGGGAGACTTCGGTTATGTCCTAGGCCCCCATCAACGCGTTGAAGCTGTATCACCCAGGGGACGCTTAGTGGCGTATGGAGGGCACCTATTCCCTCGAGTCCCACATACCCTTCAAGGCGGAGTTTCCGCCGCTGCGAGGGGATGCTAACTGCATTTTACCCTGGTAAAAAAAAAAAGTTTAGCCGGCCGCCTGCCTGACACCAACCCTCTTTGAGTATACTTATTATTAGTCGATATTTTATTTTCTATCTTCAAATAATATATTACGTATTTTTGTACAGTAAACTAAAAATGTAGTCGTGAAAATTTTACTAACGACTGTATAATGATTCACTTAGTGACTAATAACCAGGGTATAACATTTTAATGAAATTGTTAAATTGAACTGTAATTTTGTGATTATACGTATAGAATATTGTGTGTATTTAGAATATAGTTGAAATATATTATCAGTATCATTCCCAAATATCTATCAATTCGCACTAGGGTCACCTATATAGTGCGAATTATTATTCTTTTCGTACCACCAGCTCAAAAATTACGTATTCTGGGTCAGGTTGTAACGTGGTACAATATCAGATCCTCCTTTCATCTCAAATTTACTGGCCTTAATGAAAATATTATCTAAAAATAACTTCGCAAAATTCAAAATTTAAAAAGAAATACTTTGGCATTAGATTCGGCAACTCGCTTATTTTCAATTTATTGCTGACTGTCGGAGGAGACGGATGTCTGCGAATGCCATCAAGTAATAAGACGTCATTTAAATAAATTACTATTGTTATCAATGATATTATATTTAAAAAGAGGTAGATAGGTTACTTGCATACAAAAAGTGCGACCCAAAAACTAGGCTAGCCTACCCGAGCTCAGTTACAAATTCGCTGTCAGCGATGACAGCGAATTTGTTGATTGCTCCTGATATTTATTACAAAAATGCCGTCATATGTTATGCGACGCTGTAACAACTTCAACAATAAACTTCCAAAAGTCTGGGGATTACTTATCATGCGCGTAGTATACATTTTTTTTTTATTTTCGTTAATATTATTAAGAAAATAAATAATATTAGTTAAAAATGTATCATATTAAGAGAGAGTGCGACAACAAATACAGCGCGCAACGAGTGGAAGAGGGATGGTTGTCAAAGATTAAAATATAACCGAACGGACAAAATTAGACATACCTACCCATAATATTGTCTACACATTAGCTTACATTTCACTTTAGAATGATGACCAGACAACTCGAATTTTTCACTAGGTATCTAATTAAGGTGTCGGACTATACTCAAGTCCAGTTCCTGAATGCCGAATTATCAGTATTAAGTTTTTTGTTATTTTTATAGGTTTCCGGCAAATTAATTAAGGTGAAACCAATGAGTAAATTTTGTGCGTAGACAAAGAAAGTAACAAGATTGGCGGCCAAATACCATAAGTAGAATAAGTTTGGTATATTTCAATGATGCAATTTTAATATTTAACATAATGTCTACCTATGATGTTATTCTTAAAAGATATCCGGGATATAGAACATAAACATTTTTTATCATTTGACTAAAAGTGTACCTATTCATACCTATAGAATCCATAAAACAGCTCACGAAACCTAATAACCTTCTGTAGTCTTTGCTGCATGTTTATTTTGACACACTTTACGCGCAATGACTAAAACTGGCTGTCTTTTTTGTTCCTATTAAATTAATTATGCCATCCTTTTTTTAATTTTTGACAATGTTTAAAGTGTCATTGTGTGTTGCTACAGCATTTTGACACATATTTTGTTCGTGTTTTGTGAGCGTATAACGTATCTACCTCTTTTTAAATATAATATCATTGTATGTTACAATAAAATATATTCTCTCTAGGCACTTTTGTAAGTATTTGTAATCGTTTTTAGTGTTTGTGTTATATATCATTTTTAAGTGTTTGTGTTCTGTTTTCATAACTTTATTGTTACTTTTTCAGAGTGCCTTATTTTTGGAATTACAATTTATTTCCTCGCAGTTGGTACGAAAAGCAGAGTATATTCTCCGGGAAAAAGCAGTCTTATTATCTTGGGTGCACTTGAATCCCTCGCTCCATTCAGGACTTTATTCTTAAAGGACTCTATTTTTTAAAGTCCCTCGCTTCGCTCGGGAGTAAACCATACAGTCCTTAATTGAAAACATTTCATTTTTTCAACATAGCTTTATTTTGATGTTATATATAATTAAACCGAAAATGAAGGCACCCATATTTTTTATTTCTTTTGAATTCCGTCGTTTTCATACAAAAAATCATGATTGAAATACCGGTCATTCTAAACAGACGTAAGCGCCAAATGACGTCACAATCGTGGACAAAGGGCGAAATCACTCTTGACGCAAAAAATAAAAAGATCACTTGTCAAAATTGACGAACTGGCGTTTCCGGTGTCGAAAATATAAACATTTTATCTGAAATGTTTGAAATTAATTTCAAAGTAAAATACGTTTTAAAACTTTTAAATTTAAGTTTATGAAGAATTTCAGTTTATTACAACTTTATTAATGTTAATTTCGAAGATAATAAATAATGACACTGGATTTGATTTATGACTGACGTATCCGTAGTATTAATGTCCTCTATGGACTGACGTCTATTATCATGTCTATGATAACTTTTTTATTCTTCTATCTAGGTAGGCAAACGTTTTAATTCATACATCGCCGACCGTGACGTTATCGCATGTTTTTTACATTTTATTTTTTTCTCTGTAATTAAGTAATAAAAAAAAATTAATAAAAATATTTTCGAAGTCAGGATGGGAAAATAAAGAAACGGTATTTTTATATTGGGGGGTTGTCATTTTTGAAATGTTGTCAATTGCGCTCGAGATACAAGTCTGCACCCGTGATATAAGACACTGCTTTATTACCTTGTGATATAATCTACAATTTTCCATTATTCCATCCAACTGAGGGTTTGCACATAATGCTAAAAAAAACAAGCTTATAGAGTGGACGATTATTTGTCACCAATTACAATAACAAGAGTAATAAATATATAATTAAAAAAAGTAAATTTGTCCGTATATAAATTTACGGGAAAAATAATGAGATCACAAGAATATCAATAAACTTGTAAGCCACTCTTGGTCAACGTGAATTTAATTGTCAAATTGGGATTTGCACGTTAGGAAACGCGTTGCCATGACTGGTTCATTCATGGAGTGTCGAGTCCATTCATAGAATACGCACCTACTACATGAACCGAGGTGAGCTGATGTCAGTCTAGGGTGAATCTATTATATCTTATACATATGTATGACCTTTATATTTTAAATAAATATTCAGTTAAAATATAAAGGTCATAGATGGGCGAATATAATTTATTTTCGCAGCTGTCACGCGTCTTACTATATAAATAACTACAGACTCTTTTAGATCTCGTTTGTTTAGTATTCCGGTCACTTCCATTTCGTTAATCACGTCTTATTTTATTTTATAATAATGTTTAAGACTTGTGCGGTATGTAAAAAAGAATAAATATGTTTTAAATATTAACTAAAATCACGTGTTTGAATACAGTATGTAGACTAAAATAGTGCATGCAAATAAAATATAAGTGATTATATTTAAAAATCGATTTGTAACCAACGTGTGTAGATAACAGTAATTGATTAATTACATACATACATAAATCACGCCTATATCCCCGAAGGGGTAGGCAGAGGTGAACTAGCACCCACGTTTCGCCAATTATGTTAGGACCCATGTAATAGGTGGCGAGCCTATTGCCATATATCGAGCACAAAAGTCACAGTACATAGCTAGGTGGTACAAGAGGAACGCTGCTGCCCTTTCCTGATCCATCACTGTTTTATCCTTAGTCACCTTGTACGACACCCACGGGAGAGATTTGGGGTGGTGACATTTGTGTATTCTACTCTGCCGTCACCACACGGAATTTATTAATTAATGTATCATATTGTTTAATGTTTTGATATTACGTTAGCCTTAATAATTTGCATAGCAGATCTTAGAACATTGATTATATTTGACCTGAAAATTGTACCAATTTCAGGCTTTTCTAGCAGTTTTAGTATTTAGAGATGTGTATGGTCAGACTGTGTACCGAGAGACCCCTACCATTTTTGACACAAGTAATATAGCGAATGGTGTATATCATTACAGGTAAGTAGATTTCTATTATTTTAACTAATAAACATATAAAGCATTAAGTGATATAGTCACGATTTTTATGCATAGAAAATATTTATAATTAACAGAATTTTCAAACGGTCTCTGTATTGACCGCCGACCAAGAGTCCTTTCAATTAACTTATAGTATTACAATAGACACATGATATAAATAATTTAAAGGATGTGGGTGGCTTGATTACATCTAACCGATATGAATAGAAGAGGGCATAGCTGACCCCAGAAAAACAAGAATCAAAACTCGCAAGCAATGAACATCCCTTATAGTAGTGATCACAGAAGCGTTAGTTTACCCTGCACTCGATGAAAAAAGTTATGATTCCTTTTTAAATTTTATTATTTTCAAACATTTTGCGAGGAATTATACCTACTAATTACTAGGCAGAGGCGTTTTAACACTCCCACGAGTCTAATGCCATTCACCGGGAACTTAAATCGGAGTAATACTATGGTGACATCATGGTTCACCAGGCATGCTACAGCCCATTCCTTATATAACTCAGTCCCCCTGTAACGACATCTACGAGAGATAGTACGAGATAGAGAAATACTTGTAAAATGCTAATAAAAATTGTAATTTTCCAGTTTCAAGACTCCCGAAGCGATAGAAAGGTATGAGTCTGGAGGTTTTGATAACAAAGGCGAATACGTAGTCAGAGGTTTTTACTCGTATATAAACGACAGAAATCAGCGTGTTGCATACGGGTATGTTGCTGACAAAGACGGTTATCGCACCGTGCCATCGTCGTCTGTAAGTATAAATAAATAAATCATAATACTACTTAAGGTAGACTTCGTAGCAATCCGTGCGGCTGTACTTTCTCGGAAAGGGTACCACCATAGGAATCTACTACTTCCATAATAATCCGAAGTCTACCTTTAGATCCACGCCTATCATCTAGTAAGTATCATAATCACTTATGTATTGGATACTAGATGACGGACAAATTTTAATATACAATACATTTTTTTTGTAATATACTGAATAAACAATTATACACAATCATGACTCGAGAACAAAATTAAATGCCTTCCAACGTTCCAAAATCGTACAACTGTACGAAACTGCAAAAAATCCAGTAACTACCACTAGCACTGATTATTCAACGGTTAAACGCCGACATTTCAATGTTCTAGGGGAACGTAGTAAATGGCGAAGACGGCTGTGTAATTACTCCTCATTTAAATGTTCACACTTTTCATTTTCAGACAATTGGTGGCGCTTCCGCCGGCTTTAGTGGCAGATTTGATGCCCCGGCACCGACGCCGCCCAATGTGCTATATAGTCTACTTGGCTAAGATGAAACTAAATGTACCTTACACCCTTATTCACAAACAATACTTACTTAAGTAAAGAAGCAACACTGTGCAAAGTAAGACATTTTTCAATGCGTTTTGTAACTCAAGTATTGTCTATGAATAGGTTTTTGGGACCCTGTGCGTTAACGCACCTCATAGTAATATTTATGAAGACGGGTGTTAGAACTTAGAAAAATGTCTTCGAAATTTTTAGAAAAATAATGGCGAAATTACAATCTGGCGTTTCCGGTGGCAAAAATAAAACATATTATTTGCAATGTTTGAACTTAATTTTCAAGTAAAATACGTTTTAAATTAGTTAAAATTAAAGTCTCTGAAGGATTTCAAATTTATTATTACTTTATTAATATTATTTTATGACGATGATAATTAATGACAATGGATTTGATTTATGACTGACAGACATGATATTGATCGACTCCGTGGCCGTGACATCATCGCATGTTTTTTACATTTAATTTTTTCCCCTATAATAAGGTAATTAAAAAATGTAAAAAAATATTTTCGAAATCTGGATTGAAAAATAAAGAAACGGTATTTTTACTATGGGGGTTATAATTTTTGAAATATTTGTCAATTACGGAGGACGCGCAGGATTCATACCCTGCATAAATACATATATAACTTAAAAAAATGTATTTCTAACCACTTTTTGTAAAAATGTACAACATGGCATATAATGTTCAAAAAATAATAAAAATGTTTTAAAATATACTAAATTAAAACGCTACATACTGAGACTTTTACTAAGATACCTGAATTCTAGATTTAGAATTATTGCCTTCTATATTAAATAAAGATTTTTGATTTACATCATCATCTGATATGGAGAGCGGCGCATCGCTGACTCATTAACTTTGTGTGAATCACTCGCGGGCCGCGCGCGGTCCCCTCGCGGTCACCTCATGGGCCGCACGCTGTCAACTCACGGGCTGCCCAAGGTAATCGCACCAACCGCGCGCGATCGTGGCGTGGACGCATTCGGGCCTTTGCACATGCACACGGTCACGGCACGGTCGCCGTGTCGTGTAAAGTAGTAATGTATGAGCTACAAAGACAGCTTTTACACGGCACGGCGACCATGTCGTAACCGAGTGTCACCCGTGCTATCCATATAAGCATGGTTTTGACACGGCAACCGTCTTGTAGTAATATATTGCCTTGTACGGACTCATTTACATGCACTAAACGCCATGGGCGGCGAGCGCAGGGGGTCATTTGTCCACTAACATTACAAGAGCCACCGCCGGGCGACCCAGTGTCAACCGTTTACATGTGAAAGAGCAAACACGGCACGGCGCCGTGCCGTTTAGACGGCAACCGTGCCGTGACCGTGTGCATGTGAAAAAGGCCTTCGACTGAGGCGAGGCGGTGCAGGTCGGGTGCCGGGTGGGTCTGATGAGCGTTAACCTTAAGACTGAAATCTAAGCCCCTTACTGCCGCACTCAGAGACGTCAATTAACGATAATGAGTATTTAATGTCAAAAAATGACAATTCAAAACTAGTCGCTATTCTTGCCGGGTCTATGGTCTAGATTTGAATGAAGTTTTTTGACATTAAGAACTCATTAAAGTTAATTGATGTCTCTGAGTACGGTTTGCGTATTAATATTAATAATAATTAATAATAAATAATTAATATATAATTAAATAAATATCTGAGACATTCTTTGTTTTATCGCCCTTGGTATATAATATACTATTATATCATCTATGCTGGCCTGGGAGCGAACAAAAACGTAGAATAGGCAAGCCCCGACTCATCCCATGGGTGTCGTAAAAGTCGACTAAGGGAAATTGCCCGGTGTAGACCAATAATCACCTTGGAGCACCCGGATTGTGGAGGGCAAACCACCAACAACAGCAAACCCAAGGAGGGTTAGTGTCAGGCAGGCGGCCGGCTGTAAAACCTAAGCCAAAACTTTGAACAGTATGGATTGGGATGTTGTCATTCCGATCACTCTCTCCGTTCATCGAACTCTTGACATGGTCCATTCCGTCTATTTTCTATACATTCATTCATCACTAGCACCTTTACGGTGTGATGGATGATATGAATCAAAGGAGAGCGGACGGCTTGATGACGTCTGACCGATATGAATGGAAGAGGAAACATACTGCGCCGACCCCAGATAGACTGGGAAAAGGGCAGGGAGAAGTAGAGGTATATAATATACTATTGTGTACTTTTTAGCACGTAGCAACAGAATTCACTATTCTGTTTCTCCTGGAAGTCGGTAAAAATGAATACGATAGTAAAACCTTATCAAAACTGAAATACAAAACATGACAGATTGTTAAAAAAGACTGACCTACATTACACGATTGCGTACTATATAATTGTATAAGTAAAAAATAGTCTATATAATGGAAAACGAAATTCAAAATTATACTAAGAGATTGTTTATTATGGAAACTTCAATAACGTAGGCCACGCCATCTAGATATACAAGTCGGTATTCCGTACTAAAATTATATTCACCAAGCATGCTAAATCATCTAAGAGATTATTAAATCGATTCTGCAAGATATTTTCTTGTGTAGTTTATTGATGCAATCATAGATGTTGTCTCGATTCGGTACTTTATATAACTCATATAATATGTTTCAAAACTAAGAATTACAAATATGACGAGGAATGACTAGAAGAATACTGCGATTATAAGTAATATTCTGTTAAATAAAAATATTTTTTCGATATAGGTCAACAGAAGCTCAAAATTAAATCTTTCGTTAATTTAAGTCGTGGGTAATACTGATTTTAATACTAATGATAATATTGATTTCATTCTTTAATTTCATGTAACTATTTGGACTGCACATCGCTCTCACACTTTGCTATTATTCTCAATGAGTGAGGGAGACGGGTAGACCAAAGCAACTGAAATCAGCTTACATAATAAGGGGGATGATCCGCTGATCCCATGTTATAGGAGGCGAGCTTATTGCTATTCACTGGGAATTCAAATCGCAGTAATTTTAACCTTGAACGCTGCGTCCCATCCCTCGTTATATTAACTAGATAATATTCTCTTACAATTGCATGAGCACTTCACATTTACGGATTTTAACCCTACTAATAATTAAAAGTGATTGACATTGTTTTTAATTAATTCGACGAAGAGCGTTATATCAGCTTAAGAAATAAAATTTAAATACGGAATTATATATTTTAATTTTACATATGCTACCCTATAATATAATACATACATAAATCACGCCTATATAAAAGGCAGGCAGAGATGAACTAGAGCACCCACGTTTCGCCATTTATGTTAGGTCTCATGTAATAGGTGGCGAGCCTATTGCCATTTATCGAGCACAAACGTCGCAGTACATTTCTATTGCTAGGTGGTATAAGAGGAACGGCGCTGCCCATTCCTCATCACTGATTTATCCTTAGTCGGCTTGTACGACACCCACGGGAGAGATTTGGAGTGGTGACAATTGTATTCTACTCTGCCGTCACCGCACGGCATTCTATAATACACCTAATAAAATTATGTAATTAGTGTAGGCGTAGGTCTGAGATTCAACTAGATATAGGCAGAAAGATTTTGGTAGTTAGAAAAAGAATTTCGAAAAATTATGATCTTGAGGCGGGAATCGAACCCGCGTCCGCTGCTATCCGGGCAGGTGCCTGACCGCTCGGCCACCCAAGACACTAATTAACTTGCCGAAATTCTTCTAATCTTTACACTTTACGTTGTAAGCCAACGGGTACCCTCGCAATGTAGAAATAAATTTCAAACATTCCAAAGCAGATATTTTTACAAATACCGTGCGTTCGGTTAAGCTTGGGTTTGCTTTACAAACTATTTGATTTTTAATTTTAACATTATATAAATGTTAGAAAAATTAGTAGAAAGATTTTGGTAGTTAGAAAAAGAATTTCGAAAAATTATGATCTTGAGGCGGGAATCGAACCCGCGTCCGCTGCTATCCGGGCAGGTGCCTGACCGCTCGGCCACCCAAGACACTAATTAACTTGCCGAAATTCTTCTAACCTTTACACTTCATGTTGTAAGCCAACGGGTACCCTCGCAATGTAGAAATAAATTTCAAACATTCCAAAGCAGATATTTTTACAAATACCGTGCGTTCGGTTAAGCTTGGGTTTGCTTTACAAACTACTTGATTTTTAATTTTAACATTATATAAATGTTAGAAAAATTAGTAGAAAGATTTTGGTAGTTAGAAAAAGAATTTCGAAAAATTATGATCTATCTTTCTGAAATCTTTGACTAAACTGAAATCTTTCTACTAATTTTTCTAACATTTATATAATGTTAAAATTAAAAATCAAATAGTTTGTAAAGCAAACCCAAGCTTAACCGAACGCACGGTATTTGTAAAAATATCTGCTTTGGAATGTTTGAAATTTATTTCTACATTGCGAGGGTACCCGTTGGCTTACAACGTGAAGTGTAAAGGTTAGAAGAATTTCGGCAAGTTAATTAGTGTCTTGGGTGGCCGAGCGGTCAGGCACCTGCCCGGATAGCAGCGGACGCGGGTTCGATTCCCGCCCCAAGATCATAATTTTTCGAAATTCTTTTTCTAACTACCAAAATATTTCTACTAATTTTTCTAACATTTATATAATGTTAAAATTAAAAATCAAATAGTTAGATATAGGCAGATGATGGATCGCATTGCATAACATTATGTCCATTACTACGGAGGCTAACTGGTTGAATTGCAGACTTGATACATACCACACATTAATTTAATGTCAACATGTAATACGTTGCTGAAAAAGTATTCATCAAAAAGTAGTTAACTGGGTTACAATAAAAATATAGGATAACAAACAATATATGTAATAATATCTACGACAACTCCATATTTTAAAGGCAATTAATCAACAACGTTGTCGGTTTATAAGGAACCTTGTGGTTTTGAAACCTAGGTGAATGATGTCAACACTTTACACTTGAAATCCTATTTTGTCTTTTAATTATAGTGGATGTGACTATGCATTATATCACATCATAGTAAATATAGTGATATTTTTATATTGGAAACTATCTGGGGTCGGCGCAGTATGTTTCCTCTTCCATTCATATCGGTCAGACGTCATCAAGTCATCCACTCCCTTTTGATTCATATTAGCTGCTAATGATGAATAAATCTATAGAAAAGTGACGGAACGGACCTTGTCGAGAGACCGATGAAGTGATTGGAATGACAACATTCCTTACTGCTCAAGGTTTGGCTTAGGTTTAGCCGGCCGCCTGCCTGACACCAACCCTCTTTGGGTATACTTATTATTAGTCGATATTTTATTTTCTATCTTTATATAATATATTACGTATTTTTGTATAGTAAACTAAAAATGTAGTCGTGAAAATTTTTGACGACTGTATAATGATTCACTTAATGACTAATAACCAGGGGCTAAAATTTTAATGAAATTTTTAAATTGAACTGTAATTTTTTGATTATACGTATTTAGAATATTGTGTATATTTAGAATATGGTTGAAATATATTATCAGTATCATTCCCAAATATCTATCAATTCGCACTAGGGTCACCTATATAGTGCGAAAAGATTCTTACCATCAGCTCAAAAATGACGTATTCTGGGTCAGGTTGTAACGTTATACAATATCAGATCCTCCTTTCATCTCAAACTTACTGGCCACAATGAAAATATTATCTAAAAATAACTTCGCGTCAAAATTCAAAATATAAATAGAAATACTTTGGCATTAGATTCGGCAACTCGCTTATTTTCAATTTATTGCTGACTGTCGGAGGAGACGGATGTCTGCGAATTCCATCAAGAAGTAAGACGTCATTTTAATAAACTACTATGTTATCAATGATATTATATTTAAAAAGAGGTAAATAGGTCAAAGCGGTCCTAGACGGGCTATATTTTCACGAAAATGTATAGCTGCAATAGTGTAGCTGGCAGCATCAGCCAGCATTTACGGCTAGACTGTGCTATACTCGGCTATATTTTAATATGGCCAGGATATATTGTCACATATTTTTAGTAAAGCCGATGAATGTTTAGGGTCCCAGCCATATTGCCGCTAAAGTCGCTTTGCAATCGAAAATACTGCAATATTTTCTGTCACCCCCGATTCATTTGAGTAGCATAGCTATGTTCGTGTTTGTTTATGTTTATAGTTTGACGTTATAAATTATTATACGGACCGGTCAAATGCAAAAATAATTGATTTCATCAACGAAGTGACTGCAATTTTACCCACAATTGTGGAATGTGGAATGCGGAACCTACAAAGACAGTTTTGACTTTGCTTTTAAAAAAATGTAAGCGCTTCTGCAACGCATATAAGTTCACCAGTCATTGTAGCCACTAGCATGTAGCCCGTGTAAAGACAAAATAATGAGCCATATACTGCTGCAGAAATAATGCCGAGACATACATTTTCCAGCTATATGCTGCATTAAAATGTTCTTTGTATTGCCGGGATACAGTCGCCAATTTTGTAGTCACATTTTTCATCAAAAGTATAGCCCGTCTGGGGAAGCTTTTACTTGCATGCAAAAAGTGCGACCCGAAAACTAGGCTAACTAGCCTACCCGAGCTCAGTCTCGCGATGATAGCAAATGTGTTGATTGCTCCCGATATTTATTACAAAAATGCCGTCATATGTTATGCGACGCTGTAACAACTTCACCAATGAACTTCCAAAAGTCTGGGGATTACTTTTTTGATTTTTTTGATTTTCGTTAATATTATTAAGAAAATAAATAATATTAGTTAAGAATTTATCATATTAAGAGAGAGTGCGACAACAAATACAGCGCGCAACGAGTGGAAGAGGGATTGTTATCAAAGATTAAAATATATTATAACCGAACGGACAAAATTACTCATACCTACCTACCCATGATAGTGTCTACACATTAGCTTACATTTCACTTTAGAATGATGACAGACAACTCGACTTTTTGACTAGGTATCTAAGTAAGGTGTCGGACTATACTCCAGTCCAGTTCCTGAATGCCGAATTATCATTATTAAGTTTTTTTGTTATTTTTATAGGTTTCCGGCAAATTAATTAAGGTGAAACCAATGAGTAAATTTTGTGCGTAGACAAAGAAAGTAACAAGATTGGCGGCCAAATACCTTAAGTAGAATAAGTTTGGTACATTTCAATGATGCAATTTTAATATTTAACATAATGTGTACCTATGATGTTATTCATAAAAGATGGAAATTAAGTTGAGTAGAAAGTTAAACCTTTACGGAATATAGAACATAAACATTTTTTATCATCTGACTAAAAGTGTACCTATTCATACCTATAGAATCCATAAAACAGCTCACGAAACCTAATAACCTTCTGTAGTCTTTGCTGCATGTTTATTTTGACACACTTTACGCGCAATGACTAAAACTGGCTGTCTTTTTTGTTCCTATTAAATTAATTATGCCATCCTTTTTTTAATTTTTGACAATGTTTAAAGTGTCATTGTGTGTTGCTACAGCATTTTGACACATATTTTGTTCGTGTTTTGTGAGCGTATAACGTATCTACCTCTTTTTAAATATAATATCATTGTATGTTACAATAAAATATATTCTCTCTAGGCACTTTTGTAAGTATTTGTAATCGTTTTTAGTGTTTGTGTTATATATCATTTTTAAGTGTTTGTGTTCTGTTTTCATAACTTTATTGTTACTTTTTCAGAGTGCCTTATTTTTGGAATTACAATATATATAATATAGTGACGGAAACTTTGTGTTATTTCATGAACCCCCGATAGGGCCACACCACCACACCGTTACAAGGTAACCTCAACTTAAAGTAAGTCATTCTAGACCCGTACATAACAGGGATATAATGTTGTACTGAATTAATTTGAATTAGGAACAGCAACGTAACACAAATATTGATTGAAAACTGTCTTATATTGATAAGCGAAAAAAAATTATGATTTTGAATCAACAACATTTTTTTGATTACTTTTTAAATATCATGTAAGAATAAATATTGTGACACAAAAAATTTAAATATCAATTATAATACTGAGACGTATGTACTAATGAATGTATGTACTAAGCAATTTTCAGTGTTCCTAATAAAAACAACTCGGAGTATTAATAAGTGGACCAATGTTTCCAATGTAAACCTATACTTTTGACTCAACAAATTAAATATGAAACAAGTAATTAAATTGAATCAAAATTGTTTTTATTTCCTCGCAGTTGGCACGAAAAGCAGAGTATATTCCCCGGGAAAAAGCAGTCTTATTATCTTGGGTGCACTTGAATCCCTCGCTCCATTCAGGACTTTATTCTTAAAGGACTCTATTTTTTAAAGTCCCTCGCTTCGCTCGGGAGTAAACCATACAGTCCTTAATTGAAAACATTTCATTTTTTCAACATAGCTTTATTATGATGTAATATATAATTAAACCGAAAATGAAGACACCCATATTTTTTATTTCTTTTGACTTCCGTCGTTTTCATACAAAAAATCATGATTGAAATACCGGTCATTCTAAACAGACGTAAGCGCCAAATGACGTCACAATCGTGGACAAAGGGCGAAATCACTCTTGACGCAAAAAATAAAAAGATCACTTGTCAAAATTGACGAACTGGCGTTTCCGGTGTCGAAAATATAAACATTTTATCTGAAATGTTTGAAATTAATTTCAAAGTAAAATACGTTTTAAAACTTTTAAATTTAAGTTTATGGAAGATTTCAATTTATTACAACTTTATTAATGTTAATTTCGACGATAATAAATAATGACACTGGATTTGATTTATGACTGACGTCTATTAGCATGTCTATGATAACTTTTTTATTCTTCTATCTAGGTAGGCAAACGTTTTAATTCATACATCCCCGACCGTGACGTTATCGCATGTTTTTTACATTTTATTTTTTTTCTCTGTAATTAAGTAATAAAAAAAAATTAATAAAAATATTTTCGAAGTCAGGATTGGAAAATAAAGAAACGGTATTTTTATATTGGGTGGTTGTCATTTTTGAAATATTGTCAATTGCGCTCGAGATACAAGTCTGCACCCGTGATATAAGACACTGCTTTGTTACCTTGTGATATTATCTACAATTTTCCATTATTCCATCCAACTGAGGGTTTGCACATAATGCTAAAAAAAACATAGAGTTGACGATTATTTGTCACCAATTAGTTAAATAAACAATAACAAGAGTAATAAATATATAATTAAAAAAAGTAAATTTGTCCGTATGTAGAGATTTACGGGAAAAATAATGAGATCACAAGAATATCAATAAACTTGTAAGCCACGCTTGGTCAACGTGAATTTAATTGTCAAATTGGGATTTGCACGTTAGGAAACGCGTTGCCATGACTGGTTCATTCATGGAGTGTCGAGTCCATTCATAGAATACGCACCTACTACATGAACCGAGGTGAGCTGATGTCAGTCTAGGGTGAATCTATTATATCTTATACATATGTATGACCTTTATATTTCAAAGAAATATTTAGTTAAAATATAAAGGTCATAGATGGGCGAATATAATTTATTTTCGCAGCTGTCACGCGTCTTACTATATAAATAACTACAGACTCTTATAGATCTCGTTTGTTTAGTATTCCGGTCACTTCCATTTCGTTAATCACGTCTTATTTTATTTTATAATAATGTTTAAGACTTGTGCGGTATGTAAAAAAGAATAAATATGTTTTAAATAATAACTAAAATCACGTGTTTGAATACAGTATGTAGATTAAAATAGTGCATGCAAATAAAATATAAGTGATATTAATTTAAAAATCGATTTGTACCAACGTGTGTAGATAACAGTCTTTGATTAATTACATACATACATAAATAACGCCTATATCCCCGAAGGGGTAGGCAGAGGTGAACTAGCACCCACGTTTCGCCAATTATGTTAGGCCCCATGTAATAGGTGGCGAGCCTATTGCCATATATCGGCCACAAAAGTCACAGTACATAGCTAGGTGGTACAAGAGGAACGCTGCTGCCCTTTCCTGATCCATCACTGTTTTATCCTTAGTCACCTTGTACGACACCCACGGGAGAGATTTGGGGTGGTGACATTTGTGTATTCTACTCTGCCGTCACCACACGGAATTTATTAATTAATGTATCATATTGTTTAATGTTTTGATATTACGTTAGCCTTAATAATTAGCATAGCAGATCTTAGAACATTGATTATATTTGACCTGAAAATTGTACCAATTTCAGGCTTTTCTTACAGTTTTAGTATTTAGAGATGTGTATGGTCAGACTGTGTACCGAGAAACCCCTACCATTTTTGACACAAGTAATATAGCAAATGGTGTATATTATTACAGGTAAGTAGATTTCTATTATTTTAACTAATAAACATATAAAGCATTAAGTGATATAGTCACGATTTTTATGCATAGAAAATATTTATAATTAACAGAATTTTCAAACGGTCTCTGTATTGACCGCCGACCAAGAGTCCTTTCAATTAACTTATAGTATTACAATAGACACATGATATAAATAATTTAAAGGATGTGGGTGGCTTGATTACATCTAACCGATATGAATAGAAGAGGGCATAGCTGACCCCAGAAAAACAAGAATCAAAACTCGCAAGCAATGAACATCCCTTATAGTAGTGATCACAGGAGCGTTAGTTTACCTACCCTGCACTCGATGGAAAAAGTTATGATTCCTTTTTAAATTTTATTATTTTAAAACATTTTGCGAGGAATTATACCTACTAATTACTAGGCAGAGGCGTTTTAACACTCTTACGAGTCTAATACCATTCACCGGGAACTTTAATCGGAGTAATACTATGGTGACATCATGGTTCACCAGGCACGCTACAGCCCATTCCTTATATAACTCAGTCCCCTTGTAACGACATCTACGAGAGATAGTACGAGATAGAGAAATACTTGTAAAATGCTAATAAAAATTGTAATTTTCCAGTTTCAAGACTCCCGAAGCGATAGAAAGGTATGAGTCTGGAGGTTTTGATAACAAAGGCGAATACGTAGTCAGAGGTTTTTACTCGTATATAAACGACAGAAATCAGCGTGTTGCATACGGGTATGTTGCTGACAAAGACGGTTATCGCACCGTGCCATCGTCGTCTGTAAGTATAAATAAATAAATCATAATACTACTTAAGGTAGACTTCGTAGCAATCCGTGCGGCTGTACTTTCTCGGAAAGGGTACCACCATAGGAATCTACTACTTCCATAATAATCCGAAGTCTACCTTTAGATCCACGCCTATCATCTAGTAAGTATCATAATCACTTATGTATTGGATACTAGATGACGGACAAATTTTAATATACAATACATTTTTTTTTGTAATATACTGAATAAACAATTACACACAATCATGACTCGAGAACAAAATTAAATGCCTTCCAACGTTCCAAAATCGTACAATTGTACGAAACTGCAAAAAATCCAGTAACTACCACTAGCACTGATTTTTGCACTGATTTTGATTATTCAACGGTTAAACGCCGACATTTCAATGTTATAGGGGAACGTAGTAAATGGCGAAGACGGCTGTGTAATTACTCCTCATTTAAATGTTCACACTTTTCATTTTCAGACAATTGGTGGCGCTTCCGCCAGCTTTAGTGGCAGTTTTGAAGCCCCGGCCCCGCCGCCCAATGTGCTAGCTAGTCTACTTGGCTAAGATGAAACTAAATGTACCTTACACCCTTATTAACAAACAATACTTGCTTAAGTAAAGAAGCAACACTGTGCAAAGTAAGACATTTTTCGATGCGTTTTGTCACTCAAGTATTGTCTATGAATAGGTTTTTGGGACCCTGTGCGTTACCGCATCTCATAGTAATGTTTATGAAGACGGGTGTTAGAACTTAGAAAAATGTCTTCGAAATTTTTTAGAAAAATAATGGCGAAATTACAATCTGGCGTTTCCGGTGGCAAAAATAAAACATATTATTTGCAATGTTTAAACTTAATTTTTAAGTAAAATACGTTTTAAATTAGTTAAAATTAAAGTCTCTGAAGGATTTCAAATTTATTATTACTTTATTAATATTATTTTATGACGATGATAATTAATGACAATGGATTTGATTTATGACTGACAGACATGATATTGATCGACTCCGTGGCCGTGACGTCATCGCATGTTTTTTAAATTTAATTTTTTCCCCTATAATTAAGTAATTAAAAAATGTAAAAAAATATTTTCTAAATCTGAATTGAAAAATAAAGAAACGGTTTTTTACTATGGGGGGTTATAATTTTTGAAATATTTGTCAATTACGGAGGACGCGCAGGATTCATACCCTGCATAAATACATATATAACTTTAAAAAATGTATTTCTGACCACTTTTTGTAAAAATGTACAACATGGCATATAATGTTCAAAAAATAATAAAAATATTTTAAAATATACTAAATTAAAACGCTACATACTAAGATTTTTACTAAGATACCTGAATTCTAGATTTAGAATTATTGCCTTCTGATTATTAAATAAAGATTTTTGATTTACATCATCATCTGATATGGAGAGGGGCGCATCGCTGACGCATTAACTTTGTGTGAATCACTCGCGTGCCGCGCGCGGTCCCCTCGCGGTCACCTCATGGGCCGCACGCTGTCAACTCACGGGCTGCCCAAGGTAATCGCGCCAACCGCGCGCGATCGTGGCGTGGACGCATTCGGGCCTTTGCACATGCACACGGTCACGGCACGGTCGCCGTGTCGTGTAAAGTAGTAATGTATGAGCTACAAAGACAGCTTTCACACGGCACGGCGACCATGTCGTAACCGAGTGTCACCTGTGCTATCCATATAAGCATGGTTTTGACACGGCAACCGTCTTGTAGTAATATATTAACTTGTACGGACCCATTCACATGCACTAAACGCCATGGGCGGCGAGCGCAGGGGGTCATTTGTCCACTAACATTACAAGAGCCACCCCTGGGCGACCCAGTATCAACCGTTTACATGTGAAAGAGCAAACACGGCACGGCGCCGTGCCGTTTAGACGGCAACCGTGCCGTGACCGTGTGCATGTGAAAAAGGCCTTCGACTGAGGCGAGGCGGTGCAGGTCGGGTGCCGGGTGGGTCTGATGAGCGTTAACCTTTAGACTGAAATCTAAGCCCCTTACTGCCGCACTCAGAGACGTCAATTAACGATAATGAGTATTTAATGTCAAAAAATGACAATTCAAAACTAGTCGCTATTCTTGCCGGGTCTATGGTCTAGATTTGAATGAAGTTTTTTGTCATTAAGAACTCATTAAAGTTAATTGATGTCTCTGAGTACGGCAGTTAGTTGCGAAGACAATCAATATCAACGACCTTCCGAGCTGGAGTTGTCAAAAGGTGTCACAGGATTGGCGGAGTGCTTGATTTTAGGAAAGTCTGACTGTTAAAAGTATATTTTAAAATTTCAGCGAATTAAGAACCGCAAACAGGTTAGAATGGCCAAGAAAAACCTCAACGGCACAAGTATTATTTCAGAGTTCTTGACTCGAAATTGAAATGGGATGCATACGGCAGCACAACAGCCGTTCGGAATTATCAAATGTTGGACGAAGGCCGGCCGTATAGTATAATGTTATGACTTGGTCCAGCCAATACGAGACACCGGGCATCAGGTGCCAATGAACTCAACTGTTTACTTTCTATTTTGAATACTGTAATTTATTTTAAATGTGTACAGAATATGTGTGACCTATAGTTAAAATAAATTATCAGTATAATTGTTTCATTATAGTCATGGGTGAGCAAACATATACATTTGTAGCCTTGGATTCTTTCGTGTCACGTAAGGCACGTTAAGCTGTTGTTACTATCGGGATTTCTAAGTTTGCCAATACCTGTTTCGGACATCTCCCCCTCGGCGCTAACCCTGGCGTAAGCTGGGAGGCCCTGGGGAGAGACTGGTGAATTGCCGCGAGGCAGATCCCAGACTTTCCCCTCTTACAGGGCTAGGAGGAACACCGGAGTGGTTTAGTGGGTAGTGCTGGTCGCTTTGTGCCTTGGCGAGTCCCACACACGCCAGTCGCTTAGCTAGCGGCTGGTATGGTGCTTCAAAGCATTCCACTCCGAGAAAAAAAAAAAAAAGTTTGCCAATACCTATCAACTAGCACCGGATAAACTTATTATTCTTCTGCCATCCTTTCATCCAGCTACGGGTAATGTTATTTTCATTACATACATGCAATTAAACAAGCTTATGGACTTTGCGATTTTTATCATTTATTAAATAAATAAACTACAATAATAGTAATGATTCAAGAAAAAATAAGGCAATTTTGTCGGCTTAAAGGTAAGATTTAAGGTAAAAACAATGGGGTCACAAGAATATCTATTCAAACTCTTGTAATCGCCTGTTTACGTGATAGTGCCTAGGCTGGAGTTCACCATCACGTAAACAGTCGATTATTATTTAACCGGTTCATTTTGACACGGTCATAACAAATGTCAAAAATAGACGATTAATTTATAATCGCTGGTTTAACGTGTTGGTGAACTGGAGCCTAATGGTAAACGTGCATTCAATTGGGATTTGCGCGTTAGAAAACGGGTTGCCATACCAGGTTCATTCATGGAGTGTTGAGTCCATTCATAGAATACGCAACTAATGCATGAACCGCAGTGATGTCAGTAATATAGTGGTTCTATAAGAGCATCTCTGTATGACCTTTATATTTTATAGACACATAAATGTCATAGGTCGCATAATACTATTTGTTTCGCAGCTGCCAGGCGTCTGACTATATAAATAACTACAGACTTTTAGTTCACGTTTATCTAGTTTTCGACTCCCTACTATTTCGTTGTTCACGTCTTATTTTAAAATATGCTTAGGACTTGTGCGGTAAGTAAAAAGTGTTAATAAGTTTTCAATGCTAAAATAATAAGCCGTGTGGTGACGGCAGAGTAGAATACAATTGTCACCACCCCCTCTCTCGTGGGTGTCGTACAAGGCGACTAAGGATAAATGAGCGATGAGGAATAGGCAGCAGCGTTCGTCTTATATCACCTAGCAATAGTACTGCGACTTTTGTGCCCGATAAATGGCAACAGGCTCGCCACTTATTACATGGGACCTAACATAATTTGCGAAACGTGGGTGCTAGTTCACCTCTGCCTACCCCTTCGGGGATGTAGGCGTGACTAATGTATGTATGTATGTAAGTTTTCAATGCTTACTCAAATCACGATACGTGTCTGAATACAGCTGTACAGGCAAAAATTAGTCAATGCAAAAATAAAATATGCAAATAAAATTATAATTAATTAACACAAAAATACGATATATCACTAATTATTGTAGTAAACAAAATTATAATTAGCTTAGCAGACCTTAGCATGTTAAATCAATCTGAATGTTCGACACTTTTGATGTAATTATTATTGTAACTATTTCAGGCTCTCCTTGCAGTTTTAGTATTTAAACATGTGTGTAGTCAGACTGTGTACCAAGAGACTCCAATAATTTTCGACACAAGTAATATAGCGAATGGTGCATATAATTTCAAGTAAGTAGATTTCTAGATAATATTATTTTAACTTACTATTATATTATTTTAGCCTAAGCCAAAACCTTGAGCAGTCTTGATTAGAATGTTATCATCCCAATCCCTCTCTCCGTTCGTTCTTCTCTCTACAAGGTCCTTCCCGTTTTTTTATAAATTTAATTATATTCATCACTACCACCATTCTGGTGTGATGGATGTTATGAATCAAAAGAGAGTAGAAAATCTGTAATCAAGGCAGAAAGGTAACATGATGATGCTAAGGGTCTATTACACAATCGATAAGTAAGTTCTGAATAGCTTACTTGGCAGTTCACACACACCAGCCCTTTAATGTCCTCATTGCTGGGGCACTGGCCTTCCCTATGGATGGAAGAATATAGGGAGATTGGGCGGGTTGGTACGTGGCAGTTCAGTTGACATATATTTCATATTACAACTGTCAAATGATCTACCAAGTAAGCTACTCAGAACTTACTTGTCGATTGTGAAACAGGCCCTAAGTTTAATTGTTTAAAAGCTGAAGTTTGCAATGTTACTTTAAAAAAAATATTTTTCACAAAGAATTATTGGACATTTATACTTATTATACATACATAAGTCACACCTTTCCCCCTGTGATGTAGGCATAGATGTTTTGACATCCACATTTCGTTATCTTATTTGAGTATGTAGATAGTCCGATAGTCCCCTTGTAGGACACCCTCGAGAGATGTACTTATTAAATGGTAATAATAATTCAAATTTGACAGTTTCAAGACTCCCGGAGAGATAGAAAGGTCTGAGTCTGGAAGCTTAGACAGCAACGGCGATTATGTTGTCACGGGTTTTTATTCGTACATAAACGACAAAAACCAGCGCGTTGCTTACGAGTACGTTGCTGATAAGGGCGGTTATCGTGCCAAGCCGAAACATGTAAGTATTATTCGGCTTCAGGGCTTCATTTATTTCGGTGTAAATGGAAATACTAGCGGCGGTCACCTTGATTAACTTCCATGCGTCTTTAGCTTATGATGGGATAACCATTCGTAAAATTCCGCTTTAGAACTATTCTGCGTCTTAATGCAAATAATTGAAAAATAATATATTTATCAAAACTTTCTATAGTTTGCTGCTATAAGGCGTACTTTAACCGACTTCATAAAAGGAGGAGGTACTCAATTGGTTTTTTTTTTTTGATAAATTTTAATCCCTTAATAAAGAACTAGACTTGACCTTTTATGTATGTTTTTTGTTTATTATGCACTGAAATAGGACAGACCGATGGGACTTCGTATCAAGAACAGTATGAATTCAATGTATTCCAACTTTTTTTTTCCAGGTATATGATGTCTCTTCCCCCGGCAACTTTGAAGCGCCGCCACCGCCCCAAGTGATAGCCAGTCTACTTGGCTGAGCAGAAACTGAATATTTATAAAATGAAAAATGTTACAAAGAAGAAGAGGTCCAGATCGCACAGGAAATGGGTACAATACCAGTTTTAGAAAATAAATATGTGCTCTTGTTCTCTGTAATAATTTTTATAGCAAAAATATTGTTGTATACTAAATTAAAACGCTATATCCCGAGATTTTTATTAGAATCCTCAAGCCAAGAATATACTCGTAATATAAATATTTCATGTCAAAAGAATTTAATTGATTAATATTATCAACTGCCTGATAACGTCCGTTATTTTAAAATATTAATTTACAGCTACAATATTTTAAGCACCCGAAATACGGGTAAATGCACCATGTAATACGGGTACGAAATACATTTAAATCTATAGTACGTAAAGCCACATGAGTAAAGAACGCAGCTGGCTCTAGTTAATATACAGAAAATACCTGCCTATTTAATATCACTATAGGTACAATGATTATATGACGATGGGACCTTAGAAATAAAGGACTTGGCAAACAATTAATAGTTGGAATTACTATATTATTTTAGAAAACTCGTACCTAAGTTAAGTCATAATCAGTAACCCGTAGTAATATCAACAACTAGCATCATAGCGAAAAGTCATGTCATGTAATCCATGTCATCATCGTCAACCTAATACTAGTCCTTTAATGCCCCTACCTGTCCTATGGATGTAAAAATATCGAGAGAATGGGCCATAACACCACCATGCTAGCCCAGTGTGGATTGGTGGGCATTAACCACTGCAGATGCAGCGACTTTACGTGCCTTCCGAAGCACGGAAGAACTCGAAAAAATATATATATTGGTCACTCATCCAATGACCAGGCTTAGTAAAAAAAGCTTATCTTACGCAATCCCATACAGAGCACGATAGGCCATTGTGCAATTAATAATGCATGATTAATTTATACGCCCCGTTTGTCTGGCGTTAGGTTCTATACTACGCTATTACTACTGCTACTGAAGGGGGCAAAAATGCGTTTACAATTCGGCTAAAAATCAATTAAAACATAATTCGCTTCTTAAAATCAAAAAGAGCCACAACTGGAAGCACCAAAGTCGAGATAATATTTTCATAGCAAAATTTAGTTTTGATGTCATTGCATATTTTAAATACACAATGATACTTAGATTTTTTGAGTTGTGTCCTATTTTTTTAAAAGCTGTATTGTAATAGTATATTATGATACGAGTATGCTACGTTGGTCATTACACACGAGGAATTATTGCAAGCGCGAGCCGTAGGCGAGCGCGGTAAGGAAGCTGAATGTGTAATGATCAATGCATACGAGTTGCATATGACGTTTTTCAACACAATTGCGAGGAAAAAACAAACTTGTATTGTTAATTGTTATTAACTTTACCAAATAATTACGGAAAATGGCGCCAACATGTTTGGTTTTTGTTGTTTTTTAATTCTCCTTATTACTAGGGACGGCAAAAGGAACCAGCACATACAGTCTCATCTCAATGTAGTCTACTTTCTTCACTATTAATCGAATTAAAACGCGAATGTATCTCATTTTAATGAATTTTGAGAGAGTTTGGCGGCAAATTTACACTAACAGCCTATTGATGGAGACTGACTAGATCGACCACGAAAATGCTCATCGCCTTTCTCATCAAATGCACTTTTATTTCACTAAGGGCCTGTTTCACAATCGACAAGTAAGTTCGAAGTAGCTTACTTTGAAGTTCAATTGACATATATTTCATATTACAACTGTCAAATGATCTGTGAAGTAAGCTACTTCGAACTTACTTTTCGATTGTGAAACGGGCCCTAAATCTTTATATTGTTCATCGCCGTAGGCACTTATTACAACATAACAACACATTTTTTTAAACAATAAACATCACTCTGACACAATATTAATTGATTAAAACAAATATGGCGACTTTCAAAAGGCACAGAAAAACCGTCTGTGCATCCGAAGCAGCAGCAAAATAAAAAATGAAATAAATATTGTTTCTAAATACGATAGTTTTATAAACATGGAATAAAATGTTTATTTATCATCTTAACTCTAAAATAATTTAGTATTCGTAAAAATATTCAATTTCCATAGACAAATTCAATAAGCATAAACTTGAGTGTTTGGCGCGTTTCAATGGTGACAGTCAGATTTTTTTTATTAATTCAAAAATTGTTTCAGAGTGGATTTTGTGCATTTTTTATGCTAAAGGATCTGTGTTGATGTTCAATTATGAGGAATTATTGAAAATAAGCTTCGTGATGTTTTTGTTGTTGAGAATTTTATAGTGGTTTTCACCACCTGATCAGTCGCCATCATGAGCTCTGTTACCATTAAATTCGCGCCAAGCACTCCCTAGATGCGTTAAAATGTGTGACATCCCTCTTTTAACGTAAAATTAATTTCATTTTTATTCATTTCACACACATGAATACAGACTAAATATACTAAAGACATGGCTGTATGGGCTAGACCCTATGCTTCCCAAAAAATATAGGGAGAATTGAACAAAAAAAAAGATTTAAAAGATATACGATTACGCACTAGTACGTAATATATTATGCACGAGTGCATAATATGCTGCATTATGGACCTTAAAACGGTGTAATAAGAGTCAATTTACGAGCAATTGTGTTGAAAAATATGTTTACAACAGAAAACAGAGAGGAAGCCAAAATGATACTTATTGTCATATTGGTAACAAAATACATATTCCATTATTTTACAATAGCAAAAAATATTATATGAGTAGGTTAGATCCTAAACTTTCAATCTTGTTTACCTCAACTATAGATTTGTGAAATTAAACATTTAATAAAACAAACAGGCCTCAAACTTTCGATCACCATCTGCCTGCCCTGTTACCAGGTTACCTGGGGTCAGTAATAATAATAATAATTTTACTCTTCAACAAAAAGTGATACTGATGAGTCAACGTCTAGAAAAGTGGTGAACACCATGTCGAAAGCCCGATGCGTTCATAGGAATAATTGGGATGACAACATTCTAAGCTGGTCAAGTATTAGCTGACTTACTGCCGCACTCAGATACGTCAATTAACTTTAATGAGTATTTAATGTCAAAAATTTTCATTCAAATCTAGACCATAGACCCGGCAAGAATAGCGACTAGTTTTGAATTGTCATTTTTTGACGTTAAGTACTCATTAACGTTATTTGACGTCTCTGAGTGCGGCATTTAGGTTTTACAGCCGAACGTCTTTAGATATGCTAATGTTGATTTTTGCCATCCACAATCCGGATATCCTTAAGTGCTTGTTATACATCGGGCTATCTTCCTCAGTCGACATATCGATATCCCTGCCCGTTTAGCATGACCACCGAAACATATGGCGGCTGGATAAATGGCTTTGTCATATAGCCAATATGGCTTTAACATAATAGATATAGCCATTTATCGCTTTGAACTGTCAAAAATCCAATGATTTTTGTAAGTTAAACGCGATAAATGGCTTCATCATATCGTGTTTTGGTGTTCATGCTAGCCGGGCTGGAGTCGGTAGTAACAGCCATTATACGTTACTTTCGCTCCCAGGCTAACATGCAACAATGACCTAATTTTCCAATAACTAATTTATTTACGCTATTTATTAAAATTTCCACGAGAATTTCACAATTCCTCTTTTGATTTTCATCAACACTGTCGCCGCATACAAAGTATAGTTTTAACCTTTCTAACACTTGCCCTCTTGACCATTATTAGCTCACACTTTAAGATGACCTTCAAACTCTTCTCCAACTTTATCACAGGTTGCGATTGCCTGATGTTTATGGTAATTAATTATGCTTTAAGATTCTGTAATATTATAGATTATTTGAAAGTCGAAAAAACATTCATTAAGTAACGTTTATACCAGATTTATACTAATTAAACGGTGTCTACGAACGGAGAACAGTAGATAATTATGTGCAAACATAACGATTGCGATCGCGTTAGGATGTTTCAATTCTCGACCTTATTTCCTTACTGACAACATGTATTTGTCAAAATTTGTAAGCAAAAGTTTGTACATGTTCAAAGGGTAGCGAGTGGAACCAGTGGAAGTTAAGCCATTCGGTCAATTAGACGTTAGTTAAACAGTGATAATGATTAAAATAAAAGGTGCTTACATGGTGGTAGTAGACTATAGGTATAATATCATTATCACTGATATCTTGATGTAGCGTAATAAATAATATTAAATAATGTTTAATATTATCTATCTAATTGAGCAGGCAGAGTGTAAAGGTTTCTTTATCTGTAAGGTATTTACTTTTTAGTAACGTACGTTAAGGAAATTGTTACTAACTTTTATAAAGTAATGCCTTGAAATAAATTATTTTTATAACAAAGTAAAATGGGTTTTTCCTAATGCCGACTTAAAAACGGAAATGAAGCTCTACCTTTCTTAACCATTCGACCAGTCAGGACGTTAGTTGATTATTCGACATTTTCGAAAAAATTCTGTTAAGGCTTGAACTCTAAAACAGGCGATTATTATTTAACCGTCGGATTACGATTTTACCGTATGGCAGAACTGTCAAAAACTGACGGTTATCTTTTAATCGCTTGTTTTACGTGTTGGTGAACTTTGGCCTTAATGTTGAGTAAGGCACGGGATCTGCATAAATGTATACAACAAATATACAAATATACTTTTTTTTCTACGTGATTATCTATCTAATCTCTAAAAAAATTCAAATACTAGCTAATGTTATTATAACAGACTGTATAAATTTTATTATACCTTGTCTGTTAAATGTTAACAAGAGCCTTTGACAATGAAGCCAATCAAATTACCAAGGAAATAAGGTCACGTTATGTAATGAGATGCTGTCTTGGACTGCCTTCAGAATTTGGCCAGTGTCCTATGATCGAGCGTGTCATCCGTCACCTTACATAACAATAAGCATCGTGAGCCTTCTTTCATCACCATATGACCATAAATAACCATCGGTAAAGACCACAAAAAATACGGCTAATTCAACAATCGTACCTATTCATTGTTTTCATTACTTTAATAACTTCTAGTAATGTATGATTGTTCTTTTTTTTTGTTAGATTTACTAATAGTTTAATGTAGATCAGGTACTTAGGATAAAAATAAAATAGCACTCGCACACAGCCAGCCAACAGAATACTGTCATTTTTGAAAATTATAAAGTACTTAAAGTCGCCAACAATAAAATATTCATTTTAAAAATATTATCCTCTCTGAGTCACCTTCTTCTAAAATGAGATACGATTTTATACGTTAAAATTAGCAGTATGCAGTATTATTATATTTGGTCCCCATGTCAAGAATATCCAAAACAGACGGCCATCAAGAGTATATTAAAAATATTTAATGAAGCCACAGTGTATAAAGATCATAGCAGTTGAAACGATGCCTGTAATAGTGACTACTGACTACGATCCTTCAGGTGCCCATCCAGGCTCGCCCACCAAACAGAAAATCGTGTTGTAATTTATATTTATGTGGTGACAACGTAATTCGATATCCTGCCCAACGTGTCACCTAACTACCTACTGCACTG
The DNA here is from genome assembly GCA_963931975.1 of Cataclysta lemnata. Taxonomy (NCBI): domain Eukaryota; kingdom Metazoa; phylum Arthropoda; class Insecta; order Lepidoptera; family Crambidae; genus Cataclysta; species Cataclysta lemnata. The sequence continues at coordinate 9,198,371 of OZ008343.1, forward strand.
TGGACTAATGAAACCACTAGAAATGCTTTATTCTCGTATCTTCTTTATCTATTGTATTTATCCAATCGCTATGAATACCCATCGTATACAAAAGTCCTCAATAGAGATCGCAAGTTGACAATCTTACTTTTACCGCCCAAGATACCTACATCTAAATATATTTGAAGTACACAACCAGTTTGTCTAGTTTCTCTGTGGCTTTTTTCTGCCTTAACTGCTGTATTGTTAATGTTGATTATACAATTCAAATTATTCACGAAAGCCGTGCGGTAAGGTCCTGTAGACATGCTAATATTTCACTCACTGTTCAAAGGAAATTTGAATATCGCAGTTCAAAGCTCATATACTTAATGGCACGTGATTAGGTAACATCCCATAAGATACCTTTGATGTTGAAATGAATCCGGTTTTTTTTATTTGTATCAATCAAACATTTGGCGTGGTGGTCGGTCAGTTGCTACATTCGGTGACAATAGGCTGTGGATCATATTATTATTATCATATGGAAATCATAATGTTCATAACCTTGAAACATTATTACGTGAGCTCTCTACTATTAAGCTTACATATTTGAGAAGTGAACTTTCAACTAACGCATCTATCTGCTTCACGTAATATATTGGTTGTATTCTTCGTTAACTACTATTTTCACACACAATGTATAAAATTGGTGTCGTACACGGCGACTAAGGGTAAATACAGCAATGAGTAATGGGCAGCAGTATTCCTCTTATATCACCTAGCAATATACTGCGATACATGTGACCTAACTTAACTGGCGAAAAGCGGGTGTTTCATTCACCTCTGCCTAACCCTTCGGGGATATAGGCATGATTTATGTATGTATGTATGTATGTTTAAAATTACGAGCCATATCTAAGAAGGTGGAATTAAGTAATTATTAAAAATATGGTATTATAAGATAAATATATAATAAATAAAATATATAAGATATAATATAAGATAATATATAAGACCCACCACGCGTGTCCAGTGTAAATTATTTCTTATCGGCGGCACACTTGACATGCCTTCTGAAGCACGCAGTAACATGATATAGTATATTTTGTTGGTCACTTTGGTAACATAATTATTATTTAATCGATAGGGAAACACTATGGCCCTGATTGGCCTGGATTTCGGACATTAAAGGACTGAGTGATTGTAGTTAACTACCATTCATTGTGAAATTATTATATGAAAAAGTTTGTTTCATGTTTTTTTGACCAATAACACACATGCTAGTTTATTTATTTGTGACCAACATATCATTTTGCAATGTGAAAGGTTAAAGATATAACACTGTCATCCGTTTCGTTGCTTTTGAACATTACACAATGAAACGGCTTAATCGTTGCAACCAATTAAGGTTTTGTCATTTTGAATATTATCTTTTGCCCCAATTTCTCAATCAAGTAATTTTAATGTTGTCAATAATATCTACTATCTTTATAAGACAATGTTGTATGTATTATATCCCGTGTGGTGACGGCAGAGCAGAATACAATTGTCACCACCCGAAATCTGTCCCGCGGGTGTCGCACAAGGCGACTGAGGGTTAAAACAAACATAAATGGCAATAGGTTCGCCACCTATTATGTGGAAGCTAAAATAATTATTGTCGAAACGTGGGTTTTAATTCACCTCTACTACCACTTCGGGAATATAGGCATGATTTACGTATATGTATTTAAATTGTTTAGAAAATGGACCAAATAATCGGTGTAGGCACTCTTTGCGGGTATCGCAGTAGGAGTGCCCTGATCATCAGTACCAAAACGTAACGTAATTGAATAAAAATTTGAATAGTGTTCGACAAATTACAGTGTCAATGACACAAACAAGTCCTTGGCGACGCATTGTTAAATAAGGAATGAAGTCCAGACCTTACATTCTCGAGGAACTGGATATAAAGTGTGGGCAGTGGGTCCTGTCGCGCAGTCCGCTTAGATAGTCATTGGTGAGGAACATTGACAATTATGGTGAGTAGATAAACCGGTATTGATTCAGAGCCCAGTTAAGATATTTTTGCGTTTATCTTGAGCGTGCCTCATTCTCATTAGCGATATTGCGACGATTGAATCACAGGCGTGGCTTGATAATTTTTCTGTGTCACGCTTCTGCTCATCTGGGATGGTACTGTATCGCTCAACTTATGTTCTAAATGTTTAAATATGTGACATTTTTTTGGTATTAACCTACTGTTAATTTAATTTGTTTTATTTTAAAATTTATAGCAATTATTTATTAAAATGTATCTTTCTTTATGCTGTGCATTCATAAATAAATACGTGTGTGTTATTTAATAGTATTGTTTCTCATTTATTAGAGGCATTGTAGCTAATTAATTACATTATACTCACTGCCATCAAATGCCGTTATGAAATAAATATATTTATATATATAATAATATATATTTTTCTCTCTCTCTCTCTTCAGTTTTCTATATCATACATAAATCACGCATAAATCAGATCAATCAGTAGGCAGAGGTGAACTAAAAATACCCACTTAAAAATTCGCAGTTTCGCTAGGTGGTACAAGAAGAACGCTTCTGCCCATTATTACTCTGCTACTCATTGCTGTCTTAACTTAAGTCACCTTGTGCGATGCCAACGGGAGAAATGGGGGTGGTGATAACTGTATTCTGCTCTGCCGTCACCACACGGCTTTCTAAACCATCAATTTTTTTTATTAAGTTATGGTTAAACCAAGAAGTAACATATATGACTACAGACGTTATATTTCGATCGTTGATAAAATAATTTTATTCCAGATACCATTGCATAAAATTGATTTTTTTTTTGTTTCAGGGTCATCATTCTATTATTACGTTGATATCAATAGCTATAATTTTACTGGCTGTAAATTTATACCCAATATATTGTAGCACGATACCGATACACAAATTAGTTTACAACAATAATGGACTAGGTGCTTATAGTTTCGAGTGAGTGTTTTTTTACTAAGCTTATTTATTTTACTTACTTTTCGATGGAACTTATCGCCACAAAACGTGAATTATAAAATTGTAAATTAACCTTTGATGTATTTTTTTCGAAACTATGAGTTATTAATTTTGACTTACCTATGTAATTACAATATCTCAATCTTGTTTGATCCTAAATTATATAAACATTTTCATAAGTTTGACACATCAATACACAAGTGGCGTCAGCATATTCAGTCCCAGTACGCAATATTACTTTATTCCTATATTATACATTATGTGCGTGAAAACAAAATACTTCTCATTGTGTCTCTACAGTCAGTAGCTGAAATTTCGGTTACTTTTTTCAGATGTCAGGCTACTAAGCTGCCACTTAAACATTTGCATGCAAATAATCATCAACTTGCTAAGAGATAGTGACGATCAACGAACTGAGTACAACATTAAAACAGGATTTATTTAACTTCTTATGGTATTATTTCGACCCGCATTAGATTCGTGGATGGATTAAGGCCCCATCTCATGTTTTAGGGACGCTCAGAGCCTTCACAATAGCTACATTTAAGGGCTGGTGATGATGTTAAGTTCACAAAGATAAGTTTTATAAACTAAAGTCACTTGTATTTTGTATGTCTTCACTCACATTTCAGATATGAAACTGGTAACGGAATCTACAGACGAGAAGAAGGTGGCAGAAGTCAGACGACCGGTGTCTTCGTTGTTAAAGGCCACTACAGCTATGTAGATACCAGAGGAAAGCTTCACTCGGTAACCTATATTGCTGACGACAATGGATTCCAACCAATACACGGAGACGATACGCGATTCAATGATAGGAATATCATATAGAATTTGAAAAATAAAATTGTTACAAATACAGTTCTTTTATTTACGATGAATCCGTTATGGTTTTTAACGTAGTTTACTTTGGATCAGCATGGGAGTATCTTTCGTAAACTAAAACTAAAAAAAATACCATGTACAATACTATTTGTAATACAGGTAAACTTGTTTGTGGTATTAAGCATAAAATTTTTATAGCGATTTTGGCTTACATAACGCAAATAAAAGAAATCGGACTGAATAAAAATGTTATAGCATTTTGTATTTATAAAATAAAGTATAACGTGAGGTGAAAATTTCGTAGGCATTTGTCTACATTGAATATTATTACGCACGTGCTTAATATCTATGGAAAAGACAAGGGAAAAAACAATGCTAAGGAATTACAGCTTAATAATTTACATTGTAAGTAGGTATTACTAAATTTTATGTTACAATTGGAGATACAAATTTTGTAGAACATTTAGTGAACATGTAAAATGTGGGCATATGGGTTGCCATAGTCAAAACACAGTCGATAGCGTATTTTACATACAGACATAATTCTCACCGATTTATTCCCGAATGAGTAGGCAAAGGTCTATTTACATCCACATCTCGCCAACCATGTCAAGTCCGATGTTATAGGGGTGAGATTATTGCCTAGACTGGTGAATTGCTCCGAGCCAGATCCCAGATTCTACCCGCTTAAAGGGCTTGGAGGAACACCGGCTTGGAGGAAGTGCGCCGCGCGAGTCCCACACACGCCAGTCGCCTAGCTAGCGGCTGGTATGGTGCGTAAAGGCAACCCACTCCAACAAAAAAAAGGGTGAGATTATTGCCTAACATGCCTTATTGGAGATGATAGAGCCTTCTCAGTGGCGTTGTATCAAGGAGGCCAATGTCCAGTAACTGACTGCTGTAAGCTGATATTGCCAATTAAATATGCAATTAAATTACGACCAACTGTCAATTAATTCAAGTTCTTTTTAGGTTCTCCAATGTTTGATAAGGAAAAGCGAATCTGTCATTTACACATAGTGAGTGGTCCAGACATTATCTTTTTAAACACATAAAAATAAATTACGCCCACTTATCTTTTGAATGGCAGACCCGATAAAGACTACTTGATTCCCTGAGCAGTTCATATACATTAATGTGTACCTTAATATGTATGAAGGACTAAAACATACGTGGATTAGGTAACAGTTGAAATCAAAGCCTTTCCACCAGCATCATCGTTCTTTTTTTGCAAGAACTTGTATTCTTGTCAGCAGTAATAATTGATTATATTAATATTAATTGTTTTTGTTTTTGTATCATCAAATGATAGACAAATTAATACCAATCGACATAAGTCAGATAATCACCTCATCATGAGATAATTTTTCAAAAAATCTACGAACTTTTCTTGTAATATTTTTATTAATAATACAAAAATCTTGCATTACAGCGAAGATGTGGAACTTAGAAGAATATTTCCGCGAGAGTTCCCACAGGATACTATTCGAAGAAGCGGTTCTATAGACCCTGAAGTATCTATATTTGATTATATTTAATTAGACAATCCAATCAGTTCTCAAAACAAAGACATCAGATTATTACAAAGATTTTGGTGGTTAGAAAAAGAATTCGCGTCCGCTGCTTAGTGATTCCCGCCTCAAGATCATAATTTTTCGAAATTCTTTTTCTAACCACCAAAATCTTTGTACTAATTTTTCTAACATTTATATAATGTTAAAATTAAAATCGAATACATCAGATTATGACAATTTTATGCACTCATTGGCAAATCAGTTTAAAATTGACAACAGAAAATGCACTTGTTTGTTGATAACTCCTGCATTAATGTCTCTTTTTATTTTGTAAGATCATCATCCAGAAATATTTAAATACGACGACATGTTATTCTACCCAGAACTTAATAATAAATAGATACCTGTAAGGGGTCTACCTAATTTTAATGACAAACGATTTAATTTTAACCTATTCCAGAATATTAAAAAGTGACAATAATAAATTGCTAATGCAACACATTATTTCAAAACGTGACGTATTCGTCCCTTCTAGCATTTAGGTCGTTACAACGAACTGAGACGATACTTCAAATATCCGAAAGCTCAGTTGAACAGTCACTTCGAGGAACTAGAATGTTACGAAGAGGACACAAAAAAGGTAAGTAAGTCACACGCTATTGTAAGTGGACGGGTATTAATCACCGCAATCCGTACTAGAGTGCGGGCCAGATAAGTCTGCGCGCGATGGGTGGCGCTGCTCGCTAACATTGACACTCGTAGACAAACAAAATAGCAGACGAATTTTTAGTTCCAATTTTGACCACGCGCGGAATTATCTGGCCCGCACTCTATCTGTTAATTGCCTCCGCGTGTCATACGGACTTGTGATAGCCATCGACGAATAAATCAATATGCAATACGGGCGCTGACTCTAATCTTAGTGTGCTTTCTGTTTTGCCCACTCACAAATATTGTAAGCATAATGCTGTATTTATTATTTGATTTTTATTTTAAATGCCGTGTAGTGACGGCAGAGTAGAATACAATTGTCACCACCCCAAATCTCTCCCGTGGGTCTCGTACAAGGCGACTAAGGATAAATCTGTGATGAGGAATGGGCAGCAGCGTTCCTCTTATACCACCTAGCAAAGTACTGCGACGTTTGTGCCCGATAAATGGCAATAGGCTCGCCATCTATTACATGGGACCTAACATAATTGGCGAAACGTGGTTGCTAGTTCACCTCTGCCTACCCCTTCGGGGATATAGGCGTGATTTATGTATGTATGTATTATAAATTTAGTAAAATAAAACAAAAGAAAGGTTGAAAAAATTCCACGTCTGGACATAATTTTAGAAAATGTGCATTTTTTTTGCTATTTGCGGCCTGGCACAAAATACATTAATACTCTAACTGCCGCACTCAGAGTCGTTCATTAAATTAGTCATAATGGGTATTTTACAAATTATCATTAAAACATCTAATTGACCGTTTCTCTCAGAGTCGAAAATAATTGATTGATTTGTTAAGTGACAATTTTAAGTCAGGTTAGTGCAGTGCATCTATAAATCCAGTGTTATCGGTAAGTGCGGAATTGCCACATACAAAAAGCCATTGAATTGTTTCAATGGCTATTATTAGTTACGCTAGTTTTTATAACACAAAAATATTGTTTTCCATTAGAATTTGTTACTAATAGCTATTTACTATAATTTTAACGTAAAAATATACAATAATAATTTAATTTTATCAAACTTGAACTGTAAATGCCATGACTTTTTAGATTTGGCCACACCGGACCAAAAGTCATTCTAATAAAATTAAAAAGTCAATGTCAACAAACAAGAAATACCCCAAATAATTTCATGGAAAAACCAAACAAAAACATATCAATATCAAATCTATTTATTTTGTGATCAAATAGAAAAAGCCACTGCAAGTGGAGTCAGCCTGGGAAATCATTAACATAAAAAGTCTGAGCGGCACACTTGATATTGGCGAAATCATATAGGAAACGCCATATAAAAAAGAAGAAAAAGCCACACAAACCCTATCTTCATTAAAATAATTGATTAGTACTATGATTATCTTGGTAAGTATTGATGATTTCTTTGTTACATGCATGGGGTTCGATCGTTCCGGGAGTAGAATGACTGAGGAATTTAATTGTAATGCATATGTGCACAGTATTCGTATTTTCTTATATTTTTTTGTGCTTGGATAGAATTATCCTGTATTCCAAGGTGCATTATTAAAAAGTAACTAATATTTCTTTGCAATTTGCAGCGTGATACAATAACATTAAAAAGAGCATGGGACAATCTTAAGGCCATGACCTGTAAACCTACAGAGCGAGGGAGTTTAATAAAAACTGGAAGTGGTCCATAAAATCCACCACTGTCCCCACAGCAAGGAGCTATCATAAGCAGTAGAAGAGGTAACATTTATTTTCCACTAATTAACTGTTATGAAAGTGTAACAATTTATATAAATTATCTGTAACCTATCCTAATTAACTTTAATATTATTATTCAGGCTGCACCTTCAATTATATGTGAAGTGCAGAATCCATTTGATAATGATGGTATTGTGCTGTCCATATAGACAATAATCAAAATAAAACAGTATAAAATATTTTGGACAATGAGTTTGACCTAGACTTTGCTATGGGTACCTATTATATTTCATAAGATTTTAAATAAAATGAGCAATTGTTTAAAAACTTGTTGATATGAATCAAGTTGTTTTTATGTTATTTTAAGGAAAATTTTAAAACTTGGTGCAACTGGCTATTAGTATATATAGTTCAATAATAACATGCAATTAGAAAAATGATTTAAATTAATGATATTATACTTATCTTTTTTCAGATCATATAGATATAATTATTAGATGAGGGGCATATTATCAAATCTAAAGACTGACGATTACACACCAAGTCAAAAATATTTTTTTACCCGGAGAATCAAGTTAAAAAGAAATGTGCTGCTGAAATAGACGAAGAGTGGAGTAAAACTCTTTTGGAAATTCTCAAATTACAGTTCAAGGAAACAAAAAATAAATTGGAACTCAAAATAAAATATTTCTTTTATATCTACTAGTTTTATTCAAATTACAAAAAAACAAAATAAACCCCAAGCAATGAAAATGAATTAGCAGAAAAATAAAGGGATTAGGCTTATAAAAGAATTTCATTACATTATTTTAATTTTACAATTATTAGTAATATTAATTGTGACATTGCTTGATTAAATTTTGCTTTATTCTGTTTGTGTCCTCATCTGTAGAAGGGAATTTTACAAAGTCTTTCATTGTTCTTGGTTGGATAGACACTTTGGTGACAATTTGTGATTCTGACTTGTTGACCTAATAATATTTATCCATCTTCCATCACATTACCACGTAGTTTCTGAAATAAATATAAAGACAGTAATGACAGATATTGAAAGTACATGCATACATACATAAATCATGCGTATATCCCAAAAGGGTAGGCAAAGGTGAATTAAACACCCACTATTCGGCAATAAGTTAGGTCCCGTGTAATACGTGGCGAGCCTATTGCCATCTATCGGGCACGTGAATCGCAGTATATTGCTAGGTTGTAGAGGATTGCTGCTGCCCATTATTACTAATCGCTGTTTACCTTCAGTTGTCTTGTACGACACCCACGGGAGAAATGGGTGTGGTGACAATTATATTCTACTCTGCCTCTCTCTCTACGGCTCATTGAATGTAAAGTAATATTCAACTAACCTGAAAAATTCCAGTTGCTTAGTACCGCAATGTTATTAACAGTATTACTTCGGGGGCAAGCCTGTCCTGATTCGGTGCTTTTTAAATCAGGTTCCAAACTTGGGGGTAAAGTATTTTTTACTGCCCGGAGTGTAAATCTGTACCTTGCATGAAATTCAAGCACAAAGTGAAAGTATCAGAATAGTCGCGTAAATAGAATATAGGTTGTGCTTGTCTGAATTTTCCTACGTAATCTGTAAGCTCCACAAAATCCACAACGTAATTTATTATAAATTATTATTGAAAATATCACTATGAATGCACTGAAATATAAATTACAACAAAATATAGCCCTACTTTTCAAATGTCAAATAAACGTCACATAAGACCTAAGTAAGGGTCATCGGTTACTCAAATTTTAAGTTTCATTAGCGTCACTATTGACCCATTATCTGACTCTGAGAGGGAATTTTATTTAATGTTTACGTAAATGTCATTTAATGATCATTAAATCGACTCTGAGTGCGGCAGTAAGATATAAAAATACGAATTTAATGTTTGGTTTGCAAACCATAGCTCACCGCATTCTCAGCGTTTCGCAAGGCTATTTCGATAATTGCTCTCAAAACGACCTAAAGTGTCTTACTTGAACATACTTGAATATTTTACTAATATAATTTGTTCAATAACGATCATCATCAACCAAAGCTGTTATAAAACAAATTACCTGTCAAGAATGTGCGTAATTATATGTTCATTGAGAGTGGCAAAACATAGTTCTAATTTCGATAAACATTTTAATCCTATCCACATTTTTATTACAAAATTAATTACAGATCATTCTAAAAACTTTTAAAAATAGGTTATTAAATAGTTTATTAGTCAGAATCTATTGGGATTAAAAAATAATCTAATAGAGAAATATCACTGATGCGGTGTCATCTAACGCAAAATTTCATATGTAACGAAAACTTTAATATATCTGCTGTTGAGATAAAGGCCTCCCCTATATATGAAAGAAGGAACGGAAGGAATAGGCTCGAAGCGGATTGAAGAATATTAATGTCTGAAGATACAGCCACACCAACGGCTTAGGTAACATGCCACCCAAACACGGGGATCTGAAAACTTGGGTTAAATTAGGTTCTTGTACCTTGTCTGTTACGTTGTAGCTATACAATAACATTAATTAAATGAGAGTAGAAGTATTACTAAAAAGATATCGTGAGCACTTAACTAGCTTATATACTACGTTAATAAATAAATATTTTTATTGTGTTTGCACCTTTGCCTTACCGACTCCTCTTTCTACCGAGCCATATTAATAAGATTATCTGGAAAACGAATTCGACTTTATGCCACATTGAATGCATGTACAATAATTGTTGTAGCTCTGCCGAATTGATACGGATCGCTATGCTCCCGATGAAGGGGCATATTACATGTCGCCATTAGGCGACAGTCACGTGGATCGCCGCCGGGTGTATTGCCTTCTGCTTCTGTGCTTCACTGAAGACGAGTTGGATAGAACAATAGCTTCATTTCACACTTCAGCAGCCTGATTTATGGCCTTTTAAAATCGACTCAATAAATGTCATTCTAAACTAAAGCGTGTTTTTATTATAAATATTGTTAATAAGAATTATAATCAACTGAGTGAAATCATGATTGAACTAAAAGGTAAATTAAAATGTGTAATTGGAGCGTACTTTACGTCTTTCTTAGAAATATTTAGTGCTTTGATATAAATAGAAATCAAATAATATAGCCGTATGGTGACGGAAGAGCAGAATGCCCCTATCTCTCCCGCGGGTGTCGTACAAGGCGAATAAGGGTTAAAACAGTGATGAGAAATGGGCAGCAGCGTTACAATTATCCCTGCTAGGAATATACTGCGACTTACGTGCCCGATACATGGCAATAGGCTAGTGATAGTAGATGCCTAGTGCACAGTGGTATAGGCGTCTGCCCGGATTGCAGAGGACGCGGGTTCGATTCCCGCATCAAGACGAACTTTTTCTAACCACAAATTTCTGTGTGATTATAAGTAGTATTAGATATTCAGAATAGAAATTATTTCATAACACAGTAAGCACATCTTGAGGCATAAATTATTATGTACGAGCTTGTCCGACCCAAGCAGACATTGCTTTGGCGCGTTCATGTTGTTCACGCCTGATACTTGAAACAATAGGACTTTACGTAACACTAACTAACCTATATTAAGTTCTCCGAAACTTATTCGGACGCGAATACCTCTGCCTTATTCAACGATCAGATAGCGGATCTATTACAATCGATTCCGAGATTCTCATGACCAATAAATGGCACTGGTTATCCGCCTACAAAACATTGTGAGGTAATTTAAAAAGACACGACTCTGCTACTAAAATGGAAGGAAGTGTTACGGTATGTTGCCACATTTTAAATTGTCTGATGACTGGTACCTATCCATATTTTATTTAACTCAATAATAAAATAGACATTTTTTTTAAATTTAGTTAGATTTATAATCTAATGGATCGAAAAGTGGTCTATTAATTATGAAATAACAGTTTAAATGTCGTTTATCATCCAGAAGTAGTTGTGGAAGGATCCACAAAGCGAACATACTGCCTAATGCGAATTCTCTTGTATACTTAACATTTAGATGGACATTCGGAAGTTGTTAACATCAATATGGAAGTTCAAGGGAGTATATCGTAATACATAATTAAAATGCTTCTAGCAAAGTTATAGTTACACATTATCACATACTTTCCTGTTTACAATCATTTGGGCTCCTTAGTACTAGGTTAGTAAAGTACCCAAATGTTAAGTAATCTATGGGTTATTATCCTAGTTCGCTTCGCTAAAATATCAAAGAATATCAGAATAAGACATATATGGTTGGAACATCTTGGGCAATTTAACCACACGCCGACCAATTTCCTTCAAACAATGGTTTATTTGAATAAAAATAATTCCAAAACTCGCTATATTTCATCCAGTAAACAACTTTATTATGTCGACATTTTAATTGAAACTATCACGCTATCGACCTCTCATAATGCAATCGCGCATTATTATTCATTCTTTTATGGTATTAATGTAGTTAACAAAAATAGCATAACTCAACTGTGAAATGCAATAGTAAATAAATTACTTTGATAATAAGATTAACAAACGAGTATTATTTATGAGTTTGAACTAACCGCTTAACACGGGGTTCATTGTCACCTCGATATTAATTTTGACAGCAATAATTAAGAATAATATTTGCATATAAATCAATTCAGAACTTAACCCATACGTAAAGTAACCTTGTACTAAAAATGTTATTTTAATTATTCATAAATACCGCTTAGGTCATTATACCTGTCGTTAATCTCTAAAATTGACCCGAAATTTCGATTGTTGCAAAGAAAGCGATGGGTATCTACCGGAGGTCAGGCTCGCCTCTTGCTGGTTAAATGTTTAGTACTTAGGGCTGCCCTAAATTTTTTTGTCCTATTAGCAAAACAAGAAGCTTTATATCATAGATTTCATACATACATACATAAATCACGCCTATATCCCCGAAGGGGTAGGCAGAGGTGAACCAGCACCCTCGTTTCGCCAATTATGTTAGGTGCCATGTAATAGGTGGCGAGCCTATTGCCATTTATCGGGCACAACAGTCGCAGTACTTTGCTAGGTGGTAGGTATAAGAGGAACGCTGCTGCCCATTCCTCATTACTGATTTATCCTTAGTCGCCTTGTACGACACCCACGGGAGAGATTTGGAATGGTGACAATTGTATTCTACTCTGCCATCACCACACGGCTTAGATTTCAATTTCAAGTTCGTCATAGATTTCAAATGGAAAAAATCAAACTAGCCTAATTAGTTTTCACTACTGACACTATAACATACAATATTGACGACAAACATGATGTGTGAAAGAGCACTTACTTTAAATACACTGACGATTCTACTACAAAACGATAGTCGGAACATAAATTCTTTTGTTTTTACGGACCAAACTAGGTCTCGGTAAGTTCGTCAAAGTTCATCAAAGATGACGATTAAAAAACAATTAGTCACGTACTACACGGGCCTAATTGTTTATTTGTCTAAATAGGTAAAATATACTCAGAACGCAAGACCTACGAAGCTTTAATGACAACAGCATTTAAATAGAAAACACTGTGATATGTCAAAGTCATGCAGCGAGCATGAGCATGAGTGGAGTGCGATGAGTGTACTATGGAATTCGATTGACGGTACGCCCAACGAATTAGCAGGTAGCCCTAGGGCCATGACGTAAGCTAACCAGCTGAGAATCGAGAAGCATCCATTGTGCCCATATATCTAATGTATTCACTGAATTTTGTAATGCATCGAAATCTGCAATTGCCTTTTCGAGAGAGCGTATTGCCAAGTCAGTTTATGCGGTAATACCTTAAATAATTTATTGGATGAAGTATCGAAATTCTAAACAATAGTGAAGTCGACTAGAGTGGAGAAATTGCTCATACAGCTGCCCACACTCGAAGTCTAAAAAGGAAGTTTTTTTTTTAAGTTAGTCAGGGAAGTTCTTGCCCTTCATCTCACCTGATGGTAAGTGACGAAAAGGGCCGAAGATGGAATCGAGCTTCACCTGGAACCCTGAACCACACAGGGGCTGTCTAATCATAAATTGTCGAAACACAATAGTGCTGTTAACATTATTATTATGGCGACAGATTTTGATAAGATGGTAGTAACTAGCCCGGTGGATTTGAAAGAAGTCCTACCATCAAACTCTAACCACACCACTAGACCACGGATGGACGGACGGACCAAGTCTGAATGATCATCATCACCAGCCCTTTAATGTCCGCACGGTCGGATCTCCCATATGGATGGAAAATTTTACCCACCACTACTCTAGAATACATTTAGGTCACCCATATAATGACGGATTAAACCTGCTGCTAAAGCTGCGTCATCAGGCCCCACTGTTACTATCAAACCGCTTCGCCGAAGACTGCGGATGACTAACAACATTATTGTACAACATATTGTGTTAGTTAAATACGTACCTTAATAAAACTCGTTTCCCCAAAAGAGCGCTCTATAATGAAATGGGAAAGCCGAGCCCTCAGTAGATAATACTTAAGCTCCTATGCATCAGAAGGTATTTTCAGCCGTTGTCCCAACTTCAGTCGTTAGCTCCCATCATCATTTGTAGTTCCCAGTTTATATGGGGTCGGCGCAGTTTGTTTCATTCCGAAGCACGGAGTAACTTGTGATAATAATATTGTTGGTCTTCTATCCAATGACCGGATGATATAAATAACCATTCCAAAATTTGTAGCATAGCATAGTTCGTTTGTAGCATAGAGTATTGTATTGTGTGTGAATTTCAAAAATCACCTACACGAATACGATCATATCTTTCTAATTAAGTTATGAACACTGAAACAGTTTTGATTGTTTAACAAATACATTGTGAGAATATTCTCAAGTAAGGTGTTCCACAGAAATCAATTGGACACAAAATAATCCAGCGCAAAATGGAAGACCTTGACCTTTTTACACTGACTTAACGGCACATAACATGTTATTAATAAACTATTATGCATGCAGTAACAATAATATACTTTAACAGTATGCAAATAAGAATTCTTTTAACGATCCCATGTTATTAAGAAGTACCATCTTCATAACGAACATGGAGTAATTGAAAAAGCTTAAGGCCACACTTCGTGTTTGAACTGATTGGTGTTCCCATAACCTTCCAAGAATGTGAATGAAGTACTGGCCGATAAACCGGTATAGTAAACAATGATATTTATTTACAAAGTTGTACGTTTTAGTACCGCTAGCACCAGTACTTATTTTAAGTCTACGAATGAAAACAAAAGTCTGGAGAGCTTTGTAAATATTGTTCAAGTGACCATTATTAATTACAGTTGTGTGTAGCAAAACTTGACGCGCGTTTTTTCTCCTGGTAGACACAATAAACGAAGCAAACTAGTTTAAATGTATAATGTATTGCATGTTACATAAACTGTCATTGTAAGTACTCCACCCTATCAATGTCCACCATGTAAAAAGAAAGCATGAATAATGAGATATTGCAGAACCTTTTTCTTAATTTTTCCTAATGTTTATTGAAAATCCTAGATATTTGATTTATATCGGATGACTAAATAGCTAAATTATTCACGAGAGTTCAATGAACTTTCCTTCTGTTAGGAAACTGAACGTTAAACATCAATTGCTTCATCAATCAATCTGTCATCAGTTAAATAATTGAAATAAGTTTCTGTGTGTCATATTATCAGATGAAATAATGAGTATAGATGCTTAAGTATGCTAAGAATTAGTTTTAAACTTGAATGCCCCTCAACTTTCTAAGAGCAATTATTTCCAAATTATGTAACTGTTAAGTGACATGTGTTATTCGTCATAATTACACGTGCTTCACTATAGTAAATTCCAACGTTTGTAAATATGATTTTGAACTTATGAAATCCCTATTAACATTGACATTTGTGCTTTGATTTCTTAAGAAAAATTGCATACACCATAGGTGTGTCTAAAAACACATACTTGTTACTATAATGACTATGGTGGTTGAGGACATTGAATATTCGCTTCAATGGAGACGGATTGCGGTCCCTCTTGCCATGGTAAGCTCACGAGCCGAGCTGGTGTGTTGCAATCATATGTTAGAAGAAATATATAAGGCAACAGCTTGGATACGTAATCATCCCACAATCTAAGTGTTCTTCGTAGAGGACAGTCGCAAGCAAAACAATACAATGAAATTGGTCAGTACTACATAAGTGGATTTTGAGAAGTTTTGTGTTAAGTGACAAGTGACAATCGGAAATGAAATGCGTTTACTAACTGCAATGTGTTGTTTCAGTTCGTGGTACTTGCCTTGGTCGCCGTCGCGTGCGCAGCGCCCCAAAGCAGTCAGGACGCGCAATTGCTTCGATACGACATCAACAATGGTGGTCTAGACTCCTACAACTTCGCGTAAGGGACATTACCCTCTGCTGTAGTTTGGATTGTTAACACGTAACATAAATTACACCTTTCTCCCTAAAGAGGCAAAGGTTTTTTTCACCCGTTGCACCAGCTTATTTCAGGTCTTTTTTAATAAGCAATCTTATTCAGCCATTCAACGGAAATTTAAATTGCAGTCATTTGTTCGATGGAACACCAGGAACACTGCTGCCCATTAATCTTTAATTATAACTCTGAATCGTCTTGTACGACGGTGGAGGCAAGGGTGGTGACAATGTTATTCTTCTCTGCCATCATCACGCAGCATTGATTATTAAATAACAATCTATACTTAATATTATAAAGCTAAAGAGTTTGTTTGTTTGGTTGGTTGGTTGAACGCGCTAATCTCAGGAACTACTGAATGAAATTGAAAAAATCTTTTTGTGTTGGATAATCCATTAATCGAGGAAGGCTATTGGCTGTTTGGTAACTGACACTCACGCGAGCGAAGCCGCGGGCCACCACTAGTTAATATATATATAAAAAACAATTCTTGTTACAGATGGGAACAGACCGACGGCCAAAAACACGAAGAACAGGGTCAACTGAAAAACCAAGGTACCGAGAATGAGAGCCTTTCAGTCCAGGGTCAGTACTCTTGGATCGGCCCCGACGGCGTGACTTACCTCGTCAAGTACGTGGCGGACGAGAATGGTTTCCAGCCGACCATCGAACAGGGTCCCGGGGGAGCTGTCCCGGCCGCAGTTGTAGCGTCACTCCTAGGTTGAAGTACCACAACCAATTTCTAGGGATTGCAATTATTGTAAATAGTAAAATAGCACGAAACTGTATATAATATTTATATACTGATTCAGTAGGTTAAGTAAACGAAATTATAGTTGTACATATTGTTACTTGCGATGTTGGTGTTTTATTTGCTCTCCACGGCTTCTGGAAATACCTATATGTTTCTAAGATAAGTAAATAATAAAAAGAATTAGACTATGATATAATTTTAAGGTAAGCTTTTTAAATTTTTTTATAAAGTTTTATGCATTATAATTAAAGTGAATAATATTATAGCAAAAATTTGAAATGAAAAGTTAAATTAATGAGCGATGGTAATATTTTAAAAAAATGTTTAAATTGAAAATACAATATGCATATAGTAGATGGAGGCAAGACATGGACGGAATTGGCTCAAGATCGCTCGAGATATCCCAGATGATCCCAGCAGTGGGCTATCAAAAAAAAATAGTTACAACTTAAAAGCTTGGCAACCTAAATTACCAAATAACAACTGTTGGAAATAGCTATTCTATTAATTTGGAAATATAATTCCACTATCGATATTTTTACACGGACTATCGCTACATTAAAAGGATTGTTGAATTTTAAAATATTCAATTAAAGCGAGAAATATTGAAGTGATCCTAATTTAAAAACAATGTTTCTATATGAAACATTCCACCGACAACCTGACATGCTGACTACAATAACGAAGAAATTCTTGCACCAAATGTCGCTGGAATAAATAGAATAAGCCTCGGGCACACTATTACGCGTTGTCAGCATGTCAACAAGCTTTTTAATACAAGAAGTTACGCCTCTTCATGACGGGGATTATACAAATCAAAACACAAAATGAACAACGACAGTGTCGTGCGATTGGTAATTGTTCAGTTACGAGTATTATTCTAACAAGATCTCAACCGGTAGTAAAAACATAGTTTCTTAATTACACTGATTTCCATAATGGAAATAGGTATAAAAATTTTTTATTAATAAAAATACCTTTCATACATTAACTATGAGTTGTCTTTAATAGTAGATTTTCCATCAAGTGCACAAAACGAATCATTTTTGTCCGAGACTTTTAGCAGCCCAAGCCGAAGGCGAGGGCTGGTAGTAATGTCGAGGATAAAAATGGTTTTGTGGACGAGTTAGAAACTCTGCTTTTCACTTCGATTGCGAGGAAATAAAACAGTAATTTATCTTAACATTTCTTAAAATTCAAACTAAAATTAGTACAGTTTTGAATACTAAAGGAAATTGTTTTTCCCATTGATATTAGGCTTGGGCTGCAGACCTATACAGCCAAGTATTAAATTTATTTTGAAATAATAATTTTCTTAAATTAATTTAATACTTACCGTACCTACTTGAATTAAAATTCTAACATCTTTTATTTGTTAAAAAACACATTAGGCAAATAAATTAAAGTAAATATTAAAAAATAACAAATTCTATGTCTGAATTACTTATTGAGTTTGGCTGCATTGCTCATTTTCTTTGCCCTAATATAGATACTTTTATGATTAGATACGTTAATGCTCTAGAGCACAAAATTCGATTTTGTGCATCCTATATCCTGCAGAAACAAGCACTTTCAGAGCATGAGAGGTGAAAAATTAATTTATCGCCGAATTTTCACACTGCCAAGCACAGGGCTTACCTAAAAAATAAGCAGATTGAGGCTAAAAGCTCACGTGTCTTTAAAGTAAACATTATGCCGGTGGTAATATTTTGTCACCGGTCCAACAACTAGCCTTTAGAAGTGTCGCCTAATGCACGTAACCGTCGTAGTTCAACTGCTATGATATGATCTATCTGCTATGATATAATATAATCATACTGCTATGATATGATTATATTAAAACAAACAAAAATTAGGTGCTTAGGTATATCGGGGTAACTTAAAACACTTTTTAACGATCTATGACCATTATATTAAATGTGCTTAAAGAATTACACAGTTTCACTAACTTCTATGAAGGCGGACAGAAAAAGGATGGTCTCGGAGACATTCACCAGGAACTGAAATAAAACATATTTCGACACAACCACCACTTCGACCTATGACCAATGCAAGCACGCGCATGACGCATTCATAAAATGGCGCTCGCATAGGCCGTCTGCCTTAACTGTCTTCTTAATGATTCGTAGCATTGAATAGAGTTTTTTCTAAAAGGCACGTGGGTAATACCAAAGATAGCGCGATATCAAATACTTAGTATCAAAAACTTATGACTGGTTGACCTTATATCTTGGCATTCGTGCGGTATTCGAAATTAGAATAATATTAAGAAATCCAACCTAATATAAACTACGACGTCGCTCGTTACATCTTCATTCAATTTTTTATAGTTCGCAGTGCAAGTGTGAAGACAGATTACCTATCGAAATGAAACTGGTTGGTAACAATTTATTTAGAATAACATTTATATTAATAACAGTTGTTTAAATAAGGTTTATTTTACTTTTAAGGCGTTTATGCACTGAAAATCAATTTAAATTTTATTCTCAACAAGTCAACAGTACATGTATACGACTATACAACAATCTCAAATATTCCATTGTCAAAATTAACATGTTTGACTTACGGTACAAAATTGATTGAGAATTTGGCATGGAATATTAACATAGTTAAACAACCGAAACCGACATCAAACAAGTGCATAAACGTCTAAAGTACATGCAATACGTCTGTAACACAGTCATAAATAGAACTTTGCTATTTACTAAAATATATTTATTACTCGATCGAATATTAATAAACTTATATGTATAAGTTGGGGTCATTTCCAGTATTAGTAACGAAATAATTTATAGTGGAAGCAATATTTTTTACAATTTATACAGTTGACGAATTACATTACCCAATTGTCGTCGTCTGATTGTGTCGTAATTTAGCAATGTTTTTAAGTTATATTACCAACTGCAATGACCGTATAGCAAATTTTACCAATATTTGTAAATGCCAATATAAATACTTTTTCAAATCCAGTAAACATCGGTATCTTTGGTATCCATTGATAGTATTAATACTATCGCGTAACGTGATGAGTATACCGGTACATGGGACATTTAGGGAAATTATTTGAATTGCCATTATAATTTTGGAATCACGTGATGCTGTTGACCCGACTGTTCTAAAAGTACATTGTCAACATTTGTGGAGGGCTTGACCGAATTCCTAAACACTCATCATCGGCTTAAGAATCATTACAACTTTAGTTGTGAAATGTCCTATGCTAGTAACTATCAAGTGAGGTAACTTCAATAAACTTCTGTAATATAAAATAAAAATTGTAAAATACATCACGCGATCACTACTGTATTTTGTGCGCAGTTTTAAGAGCACATTTTTTTTTTGTTTGGATATAGTTTATCAGTTAGAAAGTACCTACAGATAATCATCAAACTTATATCGGTTTTTCTATATAAGATTCTATTTAAACCTTCAAGTGAGATAAAATAATTTATTTTTTATTTATTTTAAATAGAGTATAATGGATATCCATCTAAATATCATACACCAATGGACGATCAGTGTATGTTGACACATGAAAATTTCATAAACTTGTAATACTTAACTACTACTAACTAACTACTTTACAAATACATTTTATTACTTTTGTTTAAGAACCTATTACAGTTTTAACCCTTATGTGAGTGACGAGGTACCCGGGTACCTTTAGCATTTTCAAATTTAAATAAAAGTATGTTTTACGCCTTGTAAGTAGTTGTGATTTCCTGAGAGCTCTTAACTATTTGTAAATTATATATTTGTTAATAATTTGACCTAGTCAACTGTTAACAGTGTTTTGTAGAAACCAAAATATATTTTAAAATCACAATAGAGTGACAAGGCACCCGGGTACCTCTTTGTGTTTTGTATGACTATAAAAAGAGTTTTTATTATTTCGTACAAAACATAATTTGTATAAATTTTTCAAAATGTTTTATTTCTATAAAAAATTCCAAACTGTTTGTTTACATAGAATTGGCACAGTTCTCGAAGCAAGTGTTACATGTTGGACGAGTTACCACTGCATGTTCATCACAAACTGGTTTTTTGCAGTTAGTGCAGGCTTTTCGCGTTTTTCTTTGCTTGCGTTTGAGTTCTCTGCATAGGTAGCAACTGCCGACGACACGGCCTGTGGAATCTCATCTAGTCTGTCTTACAGAAATTGTAGATCTAGAAGAAACTGAAAGCCTTAGTTCATGGCCAAGCATATCCTGCATCGCCGATCTCACATGTAATTTTAATGTCACAATGCAATTGTCTTCTATATATAATAATGCAATTTTGTTCTATATTTTTACCACACAGTTGTAGACTCAATTTTTCAAAAACTTTCTACGCCTGTCACTCGAGTCGACATGTGGGCTATGTTCCATGTAAATGATATATGCTGCCAAAGCTCAATGTCAATGATGTTGTAAAAAAGTGCTAAAGGCCACCGATTCGTTCTGCGTTTTACGGTATATTTTGTTAACAGCTTATCCATTCCAATCTCGTTTTCGATTTCAGCTTATGGCTCAACATCCGAAATTTTAGATCTACCTTCTTCAACCAAAGGAATATAATCATTTCCATTATCAGAAGCTCCAAACTCACCTTCGTCACTAGAAGATTCTGCTAATATTGCTAGTAGTTCTGTTGAGTTATATCTTATACACATGATCTTTGTTTAGAAGTACTCGCTCTAATATTCATAATAAAATAATTATAAACTCTCAAAATACAACTTCGTACAATATAAAGAAACATAGGTAAGTCAAGTGTCAATATCAAGCACGGTGCATTGAATGGATTCAGTGTTTCTTGCGCGCCGATAACCATGTACCTACCGCACTGCACCTCTCCTCCGCTTTGATCGCCACAGATCGTCAATTGTTTAGCTTTACTACAATAACATTATTTAAAGTATGTGTAACCTAAAACCTAAAAGCAGATCTTAATTTTTACATTGCTTTTACATTGCTTATAAACCATGCACAGCGTTATTTGTGGTATATACTGTATAAAGGTACCCGGGTACCTCGTCACTCTGTTAAAGGTGTTTTATTTGTCACTCACATAAGGGTTAATCGTCATAAAATGATACAATATTTCATCGAGTAAGCTTTTTAATCTCTGAGATTTTATGTCATATCGCACTCAAGCACGCCGTGTTTGGATTAGGTAACCCGCTCAACTTATACCGGTCCGTAAATTTAAATTTTCTTTTTCAAGGTCACTATTCTCACCAACGATCGTCAATAATAAGTACTACCGGATAAAATACTACCAAAGTAAAATAAAATGCAATGCAAATGCACTTCAGAACAGAACCTGATTTTTTAAAAGAAAGTTTATATTCGTTGTTGTTTAACAGTTTGATTTGAGCGCTATTTCTCTCTCAAGTCCGTCTTTTTCCTTCATTCTTCTTCTCTATTCTAATTTACTTAGTTAACTTTCACCCATTGTTTTTATTTATTATCTTAGATACAAGCTTCATATATAAAAAAATATAATCTTTCTTATTACACGAGTAATACCTTGACTTATTATTATAAAAAACTATTTCACTTTGTACAATCATCCATACATAATACAGTACCCCCTAGGGAAAATTTAAAAGTTATCGCGTCAAATTAAAATAATACAGTTAAAGGAAATAAGGTCGAGAATTGAAAATTTGAAACACTAGTGGTACAGCTAATTCGTGTTTCGGGCACTTATCCAATGTGTCAAGTGTTTCAACTAGCTTCCTCACTCCTCACAATGTATTTCAAAACACAAAGATATTTCCCATCAGCAAAGGTGTCGAATCCAAAAAATCCAAAACTCAGAACTACGTGGGAAAATTAATAGTGACGTTGCGAAAATACATAGTTGATAGTGTCCTCAGATGGTCCACGAATCGCATTCGCCGTAGGAGTGGTCAATCACAAAAACATTGTGCCAAGCTGTGTAGGTTCGTCTACTAATAAATGTCGAAACACAATATGTTTAGGAGTATATAACATGGGACACTCACCAATACATTTTCGTGTCATCTTCGAACATTCGTTAAGGAAGCCTGTGACATGAAACTGGTGGGTTCTTGTAGTTTCTAGTACATTATGCAAGATTTTAAATAATAATAATAGATTTTACTACTAAAAATTACTGGGGGAAGGTGACTCTCTCCGCCCTTCCACGTTTATACCTAATATTTTTCTGCCAACATAGCTTACATCTTTTCGCATAACATAACCAAACCATCCAAGTCACTGACGCTACTTTCAAAGTTCCCCTGAAGATTTTGTTTCTAACATTTTATATAGTGCTCAAATATAATAAATAAATTTATATTATTAATTTTTACAGTTTATCGTCCTGGCCCTAGCAGCCGTCGCGGTAGCCGCTCCTGCGCCGCAAGACGTGCAAATCCTTCGCTATGACAACGACATTGATGGCCTAGGACACTACAGATATGGGTATGTATCCTTGGAGTACTTTAGACGCTCATAGAATATACTGTCCTCATAAAAAAACCGTATCTCAAAAATACCTCTTTTTCTTTTATCTTTTTTTCTCAACTTTTGATAGGTAGTATATATTTCAATTTCATCATCATTATCATCACCAAACCTTTAATTTCCCTACTGCTGGGGCACAGGCCTTCCCTATGGATAGAATAATATAGGGTGATATATTTCAATTTGCATTTGAATTTCTTTTTTTATTAGTACTATATCAATAATAAATTAGTGATATAATAATAATATATTACCATAATGAACACTACCGACGTCGAAACCAAAGAAAAATAATAGGTAATATTTATTATACGGTAATTTGTGCCGATCCGTTGCCTAATTTTTATAATAGCCGCATAATATACGATGTTGTGTATAATGACGCCCAAGTAAATGACTAACCATCTAGCAGTTAACACCCTTTGCGTCATCATGACCTCGACCTTTCACGGAAGATTATATTAGCCACATTTAAATTGCATCTTACGAAAATCGTGTGTTTAGGATATGCTCGAAATACATCACTTTTGAGTAACCATTAAGAATTAATTAAAAAATTTAAATAGATTCTTAAAATCGCTTTCGTTTTCAAGGCTTACTTGCAGCAACTAAGCGCACACTGCGCTGAGTTTAAAATTGTGGTATTTACCAATACTTTGCTGTAGTAAACGCTATGAACAAAACAAGTCTTACAAAAATGTGTTAAAGCTTTTCGTCTACGGAATCTACTCGCTGTATCTTTGATGCAACACTTGCACGACGTCCAAGAGTGCAAAACCACAAACAACAAATATTTCACCAACTAATTTTGGTTAGCGGCTGCCTTTGATACCAATTTATAATAAACATTTCTCATGTATCGTGTATAGAGATAAGATGATGCAATTTATGTACATACCCTAATGTTAAGCCACGATTATAGTACCGAATGAAAAAAAGTATTAGGTAGATTAAGCCGTTATTTATTCGTGTTATTTGCCGACTTTCGAGGCCCTCGATAATTTGTTTGAATGAGCACTCAACCGAACACTAATAAATAAAGTAGTAGATAAATTTCATTACAATTTAAGACGGTGATTTCATGCCTAATTATCAAATCTTTTGAAAATGAAAAGTAATCATTTCGTGTTTAGTCACTTCACATGGTTATTATGTAGTGCGTTTTTTCTTCACTCTTATGAGTGTCATCTCCTCATGCACTCCATTCATGTCATTTCTCACGCAATCCGTTCATCTCTTCTGCGGTCTTCTTCTTCACATTCATGTTTTGTCCAATAAATAATTTATTTAACGCTCCTTGCTAGTTTTATTTTATTTTTCAAACTTAAATGTCATGGTTACGATTTGGTTGCCATGGTTACGTCAAATGTTTGACAGGAAAGCAGATTGTATGTGAAAATGAAATTGTTGTTTTTACTATTTCCCTCGCAATTTTTTCATATTTTCTCACCTTTTATGCCTTGCCTGGTCCAAGACAATCATTTCAAAACCTAAATCGGCCCAGCCCTTTTCAAGTTTAAGCGAGACAAACGAACAGCAATTCAAGAGAAGATAAAAGATAATATTAATAGTAGAATACAATTGTCACCACCCCAAGTCTCTCCCGTGGGTGTAGTACAAGGCGACTAAGGATAAATCAGCGATGAGGAATGGGCAGCAGCGTTCCTCTTATACCACCTAGCAATAGTACTGCGACTTTTGTGCCAGATAAATGGCAATAGGCTCGCCACCTATTACATGGGACCTAGCATAATTGGCGAAGCGTGGGTTCACCTCTGCCTACCCCTTCGGGGATAAAGGTGTGATTTAGGTATGTATGTATTAATAAAAAATTTACCTTTCTCCCTCAGCTTTGAACAAAGTGACGGCACCAAACACGAGGAGCAAGGAGACCTCGTTAACCCTGGCACAGACAACGAGTCGTTGTCGGTGAAGGGTTCCTATGGCTGGGTGGGCCCAGATGGTGTCAAATATTTGGTCAACTACGTGGCAGACGACAACGGTTTCCAGCCCACGATTGACCAAGGGCCAGGCGGTGCAGTGCCCCCAGCTGTCGTGGCAGCGCTACTCGGTTAAGCTGCATAAAATTAAGTCAATACTAGTCGATTATTATTAATTAAACACACACATATTTTAAGACACAGTTGTTTTAATTGTCTGTCACGTATTTTATTGAAAGACAATGTGAGGGCACATTGTCTTTTTCAGAATTTGGATGTGTCACGTATTTCCATCACATTGTTATTCCCAGAAAAGAGATGTAAGTTTATTTTTTTTAAGGTACAGCAACAGAACCTAAATCAGGCTTACACAAATAATAATAAGAATAATAACAATTTTAAATTTGCACTCCAATTATAGCTGAACACAGCATTTGCGTAGTCTATAATGCATTATCGGATTTTAAATATCATTCTAATAGCCTTAATGGCTTCCGTTCATATCTCATAACAACTCAGAACGAGGTAATTCAACTTTAAATTGTTGAATAGGGTACCTATTCTTGTAATACTGCAAACAAAATGTCAGGTTACATAATGTAAATATAGTAAATCGTTATTGCACTGTACGTTATACTCGTTAAGGTTAAAAATAAATTGGAGAAAAAATTTATATGAAACCTTAGATCAGTACGACAGGCGGCTTCAAAAACAGATGGTAGCCTTGCTTACACCAGCCCACGTAGCAAGGGACGTGGACACATCTCCTACGGGGGAAATAAAATCTTTTCCTCTCGCTCTAACTCCTACTAAATTCCGAGACAAAACACTGTCAAGTGGTGGAGAGAGACTTGTCCACGCTACCGTTCTAGGCCCGCAGTGCTGGCAAAGCTTGTCTAGATTGACAGCGAGACTAGTAGAGTTCCTAGAGATTCATACTAATAATAAAATTTGAGAAGATAATTTAACTAGTTATGAATGTACTCAGTAAGCATTTTTTTTATCTTGCGTAGTGTAATATTCGTATGCGTTTCCAATCATTATTTTAACTTGAAATGTGTACTCATCATTTAATTTTGCTTTAGGCTCCATACAGAGAGATAAGCAAGGTCAAGTGTAAAAACATCATTTCAAATTGGTTCTACAACCTTCATCATAATGTTAAGATCAAGAGCGTATGTGCATTCAGGTATTTATTTAAGAAGGTCATATACAAACGCTGATACACTATTATAAACAACAAAACCTATTTGACTTGTTTTGACTATTTCTTCCCCATGATGCCCTGAAATGACTAATATGCCATCGTTACGAGACTCGTCAGCGCAGGATAATCTGAAAGAGCCGTCATCTGTGTTATGACATATTCCTTATTCCCTACATAACGCAAATAATATCTCTTTCGGCTGGCAGTTCTCTTAAACCCATCTTCGCCCACGTCTCAATTAATTTAAAACCGTCCAAAGGATGACTTATGATCGGTATTACACGTTGAGTTTTTTTTTTCCAGTCAGTATGGGAAATTCTAAACTATAAGAGATAGAGAAAATCTCTCTTAGGAACCGTGATCTTAAATTTGGTCAAAATAAAAATGGTATATAATTTTTTTTTTAAATCTTTATAGATTCGGAGATATTGAGTTTAATGATTTTTTTTTTGTGTTATTTCGTTTGTATATCACTTCAAACCAAAAATTGTAAAGAGACCATAGGTCTAAAGTTAATAGAAGTTGTTGAAATTAACGTTTTAGTTTTCTTTATTAGTTTTCTTTAGTAGTGGAAACTAACTGGCCGATTTTCAAATGAAAAGTAAAGAAATGAAGTATAAAAAAGTCGCTACGACACTGTTGATGATTTAAAAATTTCAGTCAAACCCTAAACACAATACCTCGCATTTCATTGAGAAATGCAACTCGGGGTGATCTTCGCCGAAGTCGACAGTGCTTAGACGAAAGTGGATGACATTTTGAACAATTTATAAGATAGAGTTTATTTCGTGGGATTAAGGCAAGTGGCAGATTTTTGGTTTTTGTTTTGTTTCAGTCATCAATATCAATTAGATAGTAAAATTTATCTTTAATAAAATGTTAATTTCAAGCAATTTCAACAACTTCTAGCAACTTTAGACCTATGGACTACATACAATTTTTGGTTTATATTAGTGATACAATAGAAATAACAAAAAAAAAATATTTTCAAAAGATCCGATATCTATTAAGATTTTTTTTTAAATACCATTTTTATTTTATCTAAAATTAAGATTACGTCGTCGATCATTAAGATCACATGATCAGTCTTCTATGCTGGCCTGGGAGCGAACAAATAACGTAGAATAGGCCAGCCCCGTCTCATCCCATGGGTGTCGTAAAAGTCGACTAAGGGAGATGCCCGGCGTAGACCAATAAGCACCTTGGGGCACCCGAATGGTAGAGGGCAAACCACCAACAACAGCATACCCAAAGAGGGTTGGTGTCAGGCAGGCTGCTGGTTGTAAAAACTAAGGCAAAACCTTGAGCAATATGGATTGGAATGTTGTCATTCCAATCACTCGCTCCGTTCATCGGTCTCTCGACATGGTCCGTTCCGTCTCTTTTCTATACATTCATTCATCCCTAGCACCTTTACGGTGTGATGGATGATATGAATCAAAAGGGAGTGGATGGCTTGATGCCGTCTGACCGATATTAATGGAAGAGGAAACATACTGCGCCGACCCCAGATAGACTGGGAACTGGGCAGGGAGAAGAAAAAAATTAAGATCACGGTTCCTAAGAGAGTTTTTCTCTTTCTCTTATAGTTTAAAATTTGCCCATACTGACCCGAAAAAAAAACTCAGCCTGTATGTAGAGATGAGGGATAAGGTAGCCCAAAACAAATATATAAGGCAGCCCGCATACCTGCTTTGACCCACTGCCCTCCCCTACCTTTGTAAAAGCCTAAATTGTAAAGCAATTTGATTTGTTCCTATTTACAATTTGCTTTCGTCTAAGGGATAAGAGATGATGGGAGGCTGTAGAAAATTTATTAGAAAACAACGAAAATGTATTAGTGAGTACCCTTTCCGATCCGGGAGATACCTCACAATGAAATCAAAAACAATTGAAAGTTTGTTGGTACATTTTTTTTCTAATAAATATAAATACAATTTTCATCCCACCAGCTCAAAAATGAATGTAGGTATTCTGGGTCAGGTAACCTCAACTTAAAGTTAGTCATTCTAGGCCTTGTGGTGACGGCAGAGTAGAATACAATTGTCACCACCCCAAATCTCTCCCGTGGGTGTCGTACAAGGCGACTAAGGATAAATCAGTGATGAGGAATGGGCAGCAGCGTTCCTCTTATACCTACCACCTAGCAAAGTACTGCGACTTTTGTGCCCGATAAATGGCAATAGGCTCGCCACCTATATGGGACCTAGCATAATTGGCGAAAAGTGGGTGCTAGTTCACCTCTGCCTACCCCTTCGGGGATATAGGCGTGAATTATGTATGTATGTATGTATTCTAGGCCTGTACAAAACAGGGATATAATGTTGTACTGAATTTCATTATTTCCCTAGGGAAATAAAGTAATTTGAATTTGGAACACCAACATAACATAAATATTGATTGAAACCTGTCTTAAATTGTTAAGCGAAAAAAAATAATGATTTTGAATCGACAACATACATGTTCAAAATCCGTGGAGTCACTAAAATGTAACAAAATAAAAAAAAAATGTGCCACCATCCGCCATATTGTTTGTTTACAGCAAAGAGTATATAATACACTTACTGCCGCACTCAGAGACGTCAAATAACGTTAATGAGTACTTAACGTCAAAAATGGCAATTCAAAACTAGTCGCTATTCTTGCCGGGTCTATGGTCTAGATTTGAATGAAAATTTTTGACATTAGGTACTCATTATCGTTATTTGACGTCTCTGAGTGCGGCAGTAAGTGTTTACAGTTTCAGGGGTTTTTAATATGTGGAAAAAATGGAATCAAGCCCATTCAGCCAAGTCTTTCATGTTGTAACTTTTTTCAAAATAGAAAAGTTTCGTGACTATAATATTAATTATGAAGATAAGAAGTTAATTTTTTTGATTATTTTTAAATAACATGTAAGAATAAATATTGAGACACGAAAATTTTAAATATCGATTACAATACTAAGACGTGGCTGTATGTACTAAGCAATTTTAAATGTTACTAATAAAAACAACTCAGAGTATTAATAATTGGACCAATGTTTCTAATGCGAAGCTATGCTTTTGGTTTAATAAATTAAATATTGAATAAATAATTAAAATATATCAAAATTGTTTTTATTTCCTCGCAGTTGGTACGAAAAGCAGAGTATATTTCTCAGGAAAAAGCAGTGTTATATCTTGGGTGCGCTTGAATACCACGCTCCATTCAGGACTCTATTCTTAAATCCCTCGCTTCGGTCGGGAGTAAACCATAGAGTCCTTCATTGCGCTCGGGATACAAGTCTGCACCCGTGACATAAGACACTGCTTTATTCCCTAGTGACATAATCTACTATTATCTCTGCAGACAATGCCAAAAGCTAAATTAGATAATTTCAAGCAACGTTTTTAAATTTGCAGCAGCAGTGTTATTAAACAAACTTCTTTAGGTCAGTATCTAATTTATGGTTTGACAAATTGATCATTAGTTAAAATGTCTTTTTCTCGATAGCTTATGTCATGAATCTGTCAAATACAATTATTTGCGAATAATGTCTTGTTTTTAATCATTGGTTATTTTTTACAAATTATTTCCGCTCTATATTAACTTAGTAAGCAGTAGACACATGTAAGTATCTTTATTTGTAACCATTGTTATTTGCTCTCGTATTCCTTTAGCTGAGCAATAATTGAAATAGTCCATGGCATATATTCCAGTTCTAAATATTGGGGTTGTCTTATATATGCACAGCTTGTTTTAAAATTGCAGGCCACGTAATAATGGGAAAAGCAGCAGCCACCCATAACACAGGAGAAATCGTATTGTCTGCTATAAAAAAGTTGATGAGAAATACTGGTTGGACCACGCGTACCATCGTCAAGTTTATTAAACTGGAATATCGGGTTAGCGACCCCAAACTTAGTAGGAAGGTTTCAAGGTAATTTCGCCAATAATTCCGTAAGAGCCCAGACAGCTGCAGACGTGTTTAATTTTAGATTTTAAGCTGTACTTATACGACAAAAAGAGCTTTTGATGCTTCTTTTGATAAATGCCATAGCATTATTTTTATCGTATCATTTATAGACACACTGATAATACGGGCTACTTACCTAAATTTAATCATCATTTTCATTAACATGGAATTTCATTAAACACCCTTCTCTGTCTCCCTAAAAGAGAAGTGTGTTTCAAGTTGTATATTATTATGTCATAAACAAAACAACACGTGCCCGTTAGATGTCAATCAAGAGGCTCGCTCCCTATTACATGACCTGCCATTATTATCGGAACGTGAGTGTTAATTCGTGTCTGCCTACCCCTTGTGGATAAATAGGCGTATTATGAATGTATGTGTGAATATGAATTAATTATTGACACCAACTTAATAATATATTGAAAGAGTTGGCTGACACAAAGTCTTTGGCTACCTGAAAGTTCAATAATTGATTTACAGAGCTTTGAAACGGGGCATCAAATTGGGACTTTTGCAAATGGAACATGGCCGCTACAGGCTCAATGAGATGTCCAGGCTAGTTCGCCCTGTCAGGGGGCGAGAGATCCAGCTTCGGCGTCACCGAATCAAACAACACCAACACGAGCGGCCCATACAAATACGCAGTCGGTCTCCGTCGAAAATGTCGGAAAAATCCCACATCAGAAGGACGTAGAAATTGTTATCGGTATTAAACGTTTTGTCCGTATCCAAACTAGATAGTGGTTTTATTAAAATTTGTCTTACCCGTTTTTCTGAAAAGCCATAGCGCCATTAGCCCAGATGCAGCCGGATACAAGGGTGCCTGGCAAAACACTGAAGAACTCGATAATACATTTTTGGTCACCCATCCAATGACCGGCCTTAGTTCCCATTTTATTTTATTTTAGAATGCGAATACGTTTTTCAAAAACAATCTCGTATGGTTCTTGGAAAACCTATTCGCATTTTAAAGCCTTACATCGATGCTTGGCAATGATGTAGCGGGGCTACTCTTGCCATTATTATGATATCAGTTAGTTAAAATAATAATAGCAATTCAGCGTTTTATCTGCTTTGCCTATGACAGCTTGTCAATCGTGTACAAAAACGTATTGGGCATTTTACTTGGCAATGATCTAGCGGAGCCACATGACCTAGACTAAAAAAAGGATGTGCAGTGCATTTTATGTACATATTTATTCGAATTACTAAGAACTCTGCCGGAAAGGCAAGGATTTTTGTGTTGAACTTCTTTTTTATTATTAAAGAATCCTTGTAGCTTTACAAGAAATGCCTATATTATAAAATGCTCTGCGATTTACTTGACGTTTCGACATGATGATTATACCGATGCATTGAGTATTACCTTCTAATAATAGCGTTAATTCCCGTCAGTGTAATATTTTGTAATTATGCTACGAGAACGCTTAATATTAATTTTTGTAGTGTTTAAATAACACCAAATAATGACTTATTTTCTACTGATGGATGAAGAAAAGAGAAGTATTGAGGGAAAATTTACTAACCCTAGTTAAGTGAGTATCCGCATAAATTAGGAAGCAATTGCGGAACTAATCGATGGAGCCGGTACGCACCGGAGTATATATTCATTTCTGAATAGATGCATTGCTTATACAGTGGACTGGGTGGCCTTTTTGAGAGCCAGGGGCCTTACCACTAACTCTAAACGCGACATAATTCCCATTGTTAAAGTAAGACAACGCTTTATGCCGGGTAGAGCGGCGGCGGCGTCCCGTTTTGTCACCCGCGTTTTTTTTATGTTAGACAGGAAAGCTCCTGCCCTTCATATTACCTGATGGTAAGTGACGATAAGGACTGAATATGTAATCGAGCTTCACCTGGAACCCTCAACCACAGAGGGGCTGGCTATCTTATCACACATTGTCGGAACACAATAATGCTGTTAACATTATTATTATGGCGACAGATTTTGATAAGATGGTGGTAGCAAGCCAGGCGGACTTCAAAGAAGTCCTACCACCAACCAAACCGAGCACAAATTTGTACCCCCTTGGGGATCGAACCCGAGACCTCTGGATCCTCATTCCGGTGGGCGACCACGGAGGCGGTAAAAAGGCGGTTTGGATCGCACTAATGCTTTATAGTACGGCCACAGGACTGCAGATAGAAATTGTGAGCCAATTAATTTATAATACTAATATATTCCAGTCCAGGACAGTAAAAAAAACTCCAAGCAGGCAAATATCATGAACTCCCGTAGCGGTAAATGGAAATACCTTAACTTTGCTGAGCTACACAAAAACAAAGAGCCGAAATTATCTTAATAACCACGATCATGATTACAGGAAAAACAATAACACGATGTACCGCCGCCAATCAATCTAATGTGGTTTTGGAGATTGTTAGAGGCACACGTCATGCTATCAATGGCCAATAGGTTTGCAGATGGACTTGTTTTTGCTCTATAATAGCTATTAAGGCTCACGGTACTTAATGTACGGGTTGATTCTGTAGGTGCTTGCGTATAAGTACAGTCAATAAAACATCAGGTTTACCAAAACTGTCACATATTATCTCCAAATGACTCTCAACCTTGACATACATACATAAATCACTGCATAGTTTCTTCTAGCAGGAAGCTGGTTATACTGCTAGTTTTCTTTGGACAATAGTAAACTTTTGATTAAGTACTTTTCGTACGACAATTTTGTTGCTGTACCTAATTTTATACAGTCTTCTATGCTGACCTGGAACGAACAAATAACGTAAAATAGGCCAGCCCCGACTCATCCCATAGGTGTCGTAAAAGTCGACGTAAGGAGATTACCCGGTGTAGACCATAAGGGCACCCGAATAGTGGAGGGCACACAGCATACTCAAAGAGGGTTAGTGTCAGGCAGGCGGCCGGCTGTAAAACCTAAGCCAAAACCTTGAGCAGTATGGATTGGAATGTTGTCATTCCAATCACTCTTTCCGTTCATCGGTCTCTCGACATGGTACACAAAAGAGACACTTTTGTATATTCATACATCACTGGCACGTTTGCGGTATATCATCCAATGGATCAAAAGGAAGTGGATGGCTTGATGACCGATTATCACACATTGTCGGAACACAATAATGCTTTTACCATCATTATTATGCCGACAGATTTTGATAAGATGGTGGTTGATAGCCAGGTGGACTAACTAACTAGTAAACTAAACTGAGTACAAATTTGTACACCCCTGGAGGTCGATCCCAAGACCTCTGCATCTTAATTACACGAACCACTAGACCATGAGACGGTTAAAATATATAGCACATATCGTCTGATTTTACACTTTACCGTGTCGATGCATCTCATAATACCACCTGTCCTAAGATAACTTGACGAGCTGCGTTTACAACATATTTTTTCCTTAAGCCCCTTCGTACACTAGGCTACGCAAATCAAATCAAATATTCGACGAATTTATATGGTCTCCAAGTGACTACCACCATACAAATCGAGTCGCCGGACGAATGTCCGCGATGCGACTTGTGTAGGTACGAAACTCAATCCCCCTTATTATAAAACATGGACTAAAGTTAGTTATAGTTTAAAACTGATGCTGTCAGTTTTATTTGCTGAATGACAGACAGAGTTAGCATAAATTTTAAACCTTAACTAGCTTTAGTCCACGTTTTACAATAAGGGGGAATGAATTTGTACGGCAGTAGTCTCTTGGAGACTAAAATCGTCGAATATCGAAGATTTGCGTAGCCTAGTGTACGAAGGGGCTAACTATACGGAGAACAATATATTCGGTACAAAAAACAAACTTGCTCATAATTCTACCGGACGGTCTTAAGAAACAACGTGAACACCATTAGTGATAATTGTAACAATTGTGGTTGATTTTCCGACCACAATTAAACGAAATAAGAGTCAAAATGTCGAAAGTTCATATAGTGTGTGTCAGTTTTAAGCCGTAATTAAATATTTTATATTCCTATAAAATAAACTTAGAATCAACCTTTACCATTATTCCTTTTTTTTCAGTTATTGTTGTGTTTGGTGTTATGTTATTGTTATACAGTAGTTTTGAGCGTCCCTCAAGGATTATTTGGCCGTATATTCAAGCACGACTATTTGAAAGATGTCAGAAACATTATAGAAATTTCCCGCTTTCCAAAACCACGTTTGTAAGTACGATAAAATAAAGTTAAAAATAGTAGATTATATACCAAGGGCGATAAAACAGAAAATATCTAAGATCGCACGTATTTATTTTGTTTGAAAGCCTCAGATAATTATACGATCTGAGGCTTTCTTTTTTATCGCCCGAGGTAATAACATAGTCTTATGTCACCCCCTGAACAGGAAGTGGTATTTTCCATACGCGTAGTGGGCGTAAATGTCCACTTTATAGTCAGGTGTGACATATTATTTTTGTGCGGGAATTTTTCTTTTTTACGCACGTTCTAACTTTGTTTTCTTTGTAATAACCAACATATTTGCAATTGAGTATTTTTTATAAAAAAGTGTGGATAAGGCCGAGCAGAATACAATTATCACCACCCACATCGCTCCCGTCGGTGTCGTACAAGGCGACCAAGGGTAAAGTGATGAGTAGCGGATAGCAGCATTCCTCATATACCACCTAGCAATATACTGCGATTTATGTGCCTGATAGATATCAAGCCACCTATTAAATGTGACCTAACTTAATTAGCGAAAAGTGGCTGTTAGATAAAATTTGTATATCTATCTGGTTCGAGGACAAACATGAGATCTGCGGTCGATCAAGTATACCGAGAGTCCCATTCATTTGAACCTTGAAGAGTTTAAGAGTATCACTTAATTATATCTTAAAACATGTTAAGGTGTACTGTTTAATAGATTAAAATGTTTCATCATATCTGATTAAGTTCTGGAAGATACCGGCTACTAGGTTGTAAAGTTGACACAATAGTCAATTAATTACTACCTCTTATTCCTTTTTTTTCAGCAACAACGCAATACCAAATACTGAGACCGCAACAACAAGTAAACCAGATATGAAACAGAATACGGGCTTGGATCACTTAACACCACATCCAGAAACGGAAATGGAACAGTATACCGGTATCACTACAGCAAAATACGGCATAAGCGAAGAGAAACAAGGAAACTCAATAAAAGATGCTGATACTAATTCCAATAACGATAAAATAAGTGTAGAGGATAATGGCATCGATGTCACTACGGAACCAGCAAACGGAATTGAAGATAATAATAATGATAATGCAAAAACGAAAGAGTCCGAATGTTCACCTTCAATCGGACTAAGCTGTGAGGAACAAAGGCAATTATTTTTGGATATATTCGGGAATGCCGATGATCAAAACAGTATCGACGGAGAAACTACTCCGATTAACGAATATGAGGTAACTATTTATTATTATACAAATCAGAATTAAATACGCACAGTACTAACTAACAGTGGCATTGGCAAACATCGGGAATAATATCTTGGTTTAAAACATTCGTTAAAAAAATTATATTCTGATATCACAGAATATAATTATTGCCATATTTGTCGGCGGCCGCTTTGGTCGAATGCTCAGATTGCTGGGTATTGGCCAAGAGGTCCCAGGTTCGAATCCTGGTAGGGGCAAATTTTGTGATGACCACAAATGTTTGTTTCCGAGTCATGGATGTGTATATGTTTATGCACTGTATTTTCAACATTTATATACATAATTATATTAAAAATATGTCCGTCATCTAGTATCCATAACACAAGTGCTTAGGCTACTTACTTTGGGCTAGATGATAGGTGTGAGTGTAAAAATATTATATTATATTATTTTCATAAATTTACTTCGAATGTCATCCATCGGTCTCGTTTAACAATGACTTTACATTCCATTATACACATATCATCAGCCTATTATTAACTGTTGCGTCAGGGCACATGCTTTTCAGAAGGATGGATGAAGATGGTTGATGGGTATTAACAAATACACAGCCGTGTGGTGACGGCAGAGCAGAATACAATTGTCACCACCACCATCACTCCCGTGGGTGTCGTACAAGCCGACTAAGGGTACAGATAGCAATGAGTAATGGGCAGCAGCATTCCTCTTATACCACCTAGCAATATACTACGATTTTATGTGCCCGATCGATGGCAATAGGCTCGCCACCTATTACATGGGATCCAACATAATGGACGAAACGTGAGTGCTAGCTCACCTCTGCCTGCCCCTTCGGGGTTATAGGCGTGATTTATGTATGTATTAACAACTATAGATGGAACCGGGATGAGTGGCTTTCTACGCCTTCAACATAATAATATACTCTCTAAAATACATGTTCCTAAATTTTTTCCACTAGAAAAATAAATGTGACAAAAATTTTTGGCATAGTGTGTCGCTTGGTATTATGATGGATTGTTATTCACATAGCCTTGCCATTTGTAAACAAACCTTTTTTATAAAAAAAAGAGGTCGGAAAATTTTCGAAAAATTATGTACCGATGGTTTTTGTGACCAAATTTTCTTTATTTTTGTTCTAACATTTAATTACTCTACAAAAAAAAACAAATAATTAATAAATAACCTTTATTTACAGTCTACTATAACACCCAAAATACACAACCCTGCATTAGTGGCATCATTGCTGGGATAAAATATCTACTGCTCCGACTTTTTGGAGACAACTGGTGTCAAGTCATCTTTGCAGCGATCAAAACATATTTCAATATCAGGATTACTCTTAAAGTAATCCCTGACATCGTCAAGGTTTCGCATCGGGAATCGATTCAGTATTTTGCCAGATTCGTCATACTCTACGTATATAAGACTGCTTACGGTCTGCCTGTTGGGACGCGACCGTAAAGACTCAAAATTGACAACTACCGTCGCTTTTCGTTTGGGTACCACCAAATAAGACTTGATTGTGTTAACAGGAACAGTAACAGTTTCCACAGTACTGAAATATTTATAAAAATTATGTCTTCATCGAAGTGTTGTGTAAGGAAAAATTTTATTTTTATTCTTCTCAATCGCGGTTGGAAATGTTTGTGAATTAAGTAGGTATGTAAGACGAAATAAATTGTGGATATAACACCTATCAATTACATTGTTTAATTAACATTATAATTGCTAGTGATACCTGTTAAAATAGAATAACAGTCTATTATGTACCACTACATAATAATATTAAAATTGATTGTCAAGGTCAAATCTCAAGGTTTGTTTATTAACAAGATTGGAAATTAACAGTCATAAAATAACGGCAAAAAGTACCTGTCGGATGTTACGATGTCTACGTCCTTACAGATACATTCCACTATTAAACTGCATAGCACCTGCCAAAAAAAAACATTTGAAATTTACAGCAAATTCCTTAAAAATAAGTAAAACAAAAAATATTGCAAAATTAAAAGAAACAGAATAATGTGCCGCATGAACTATAACTTCAAATACAAGAAAATTATATAGTCTATGATGCTATAGATTTCTATCATACTTTTTAAATATGAGATTAACTGCCGCACTCAGAGACGCCAAATAACGTTAATGAGTAATTAACGTCAAAAAGATGACAATTCAAAACTGGGCTATGGTCTAGATTTGAATGAAAGTTTTTGACATTAAATACTCATTAAAGTTAATTGACGTCTCTGAGTGCGGCTGTTAGGTTCAGATTTTTTTTTACTTACAAGACTATAAATACAAAACAATAAAATATTCATTATTGCAACTACTCTTTGCTATGAAATCTATCTAGATTTGTTTGTACGTAATCATAATTATAAGAACACATTTTCAGTTACGAGTATTAAAATTATTCATCGAACCAGAAAATTTCATTAAAGATAAATCGTAATAACTAGAAAACAGTCATGGAATTTTTTTCTGCTCAGTACAAACAGCTGTGTAATATATTTTGTTACAAATTGTATATTTTTGACGTGTGTATAGTATATTACAATTATCATCACCCTAATCTGACCCGTGGGTAAAACAATGATGACAAATGGACAGTAGCGTCCCCTTTATACCATCTAGCAATATACTGCGATTTGATTGCACGGTAGATAGCAATAGGCTCGCCGCCCATTAAACGGGACCAAACATTACTTACATGGCAAAATGAGGGTGTGAATACACTGCCAACTACCATTTCTGGATTAATAGGTGATATAGGCATGTAACATTTCTGACATTATAAGCATTTTGTTCAATGACAGTTAGAACTTATCTTAGAATAGAACATATATTCGTATATTTTAGAACATATATTCAGACTCATACTAGTAATTTATGCAGTTCTTAAATAAGATAAACATCCATTTAAAAGTGAATTATCACAACATCTTTCTGCCCTGTTCCCAGTTAAATCTGAGCCACTATATTACTATAGGTCAAACGTAATCAAGCCATCACCTCCCTTTTTAATATTAACCACCGCACTGAAAACATCCTAGTAATTAATGACTTTCATCAATCATGATGGAAGGACCATGTCTAGTGATTGATTAATAAGAGTAATTATGTTGTTAAGATAATAATATTTATTATCATATAAAGTATAAAATATCAGTTTTAAAAAAGGATGTGGATGTTTTTGAACATTAACTTACTTGTGGCCAGTAGAACATAATGTTACGCTGGAATCAGCTAAAAATACGTCATACACTTGTACCATAATAATAATTAACCTTGGAGGTAATGATCGTTGTAACTTCGTGCTTAGTTACTTACAAAAGTACTCGGATTGTTATTGCTGTTACTAGCCTATTCGATAGGTAAAGTGTCTGTGTTAATAACTGATCGATAACAGCGTACCGGGACACAGGCCTATGAATGCAAGCAGTGATAAATCCAATAATATTCGACTTCGCTGTTGATTTGAAGAAAATGCTTGAGAATAGATTCAGCCTTAAATAAATAAATAATACTAATTAAAAAAATCTTGTGTCACAGTTTTTGTTATCAAACTCCTCCGAAACGGCTTGACCCATTGTTATGATTTTAGTGTGTATATTTGGTAGGTCTGAAAATAGGCCGTAGACTATTTTATTTTATATTATTTTTTTTATATTCTATTCTATTTTATTTCTTATACCCTTAAGTGATAGAACAAAACAAAGTTTGCTAGCTAGTATAATACCTACCTACAGGTATTCATTTCTATTTACATGCACATAATATTTCACAAATTATTAGTCCAACAGACCAAAACATGTGTTAGCACCCACGTTTTACCAGATATTAAAGGGCATATTAATAGCAATGCAACGCAAACCTAT
The DNA here is from genome assembly GCA_963931975.1 of Cataclysta lemnata. Lineage (NCBI taxonomy): Eukaryota > Metazoa > Arthropoda > Insecta > Lepidoptera > Crambidae > Cataclysta > Cataclysta lemnata. The sequence goes on from OZ008343.1 coordinate 9,237,988, forward strand.
TGCCATCTACCGGGCACGTTATTCTCATTTTTATTTACTAGTTGACTAAGTGGCGAACCATATATGGAAACTTTTATGGAAACTAGATAACATTTTAATAATATATCTGGGGTATACGTAAACCAATATAATATATTTATTAAATACTCGTTTAATCAATATTTATATTTAATGAATATTGAAAATACATACATACATAATTCTCATACATATCCCGAAGGGGTAGGCAGAGGTGAACTAACACCCACGCTTCGCCAATTATGCTAGGTCCCATGTAATAGGTGGCGAGCCTATTGCCATTTATCGGGCACAAAAGTCGCAGTACATTTCTATTGCTAGGTGGTATTAGAGGAACGCTGCTGCCCATTCCTCATCACTGATTTATCCTTAGTCGCCTTGTACGACACCCACGGGAAAGATTTGGGGTGGTGACAATTGTATTCTACTCTGCCGTCACTCACACGGCCAATTTGCGGCCTATATAAACTTAATAAACAACCATAACACCAGGAAAAATGTCCGAAATTTTGTTCTGGTGTACTGGTGTTATTATTGCAGTATGGGCGCTCCAACGTCTGCTCTAATTAGGTAGCAAATGAATCGTAAATTTAAATATTTCTCCTACGTGAAATAAAGGCGAAATTATTAAGATTTTTTATGCTCGCTAAAATGAAAAAAATATATATTCTCGCTATGTAGCCTAATATCTTTACTTAATTTAAAGATGATTCGCCAAAAATTAATAGAACATGAGAAACATAGATAATGTCATACCAACTTGTTCGCAATATTTCATGTGGATATAAATATTGAAATTATTTGAAATATATAGCGTTGATATTTAAGTTTATGCAAAATATTGACATTTGTTTACAGACACAGGCCATTAAATTGAACTAAAGAACCAAACTAATTCTTCTTTTCCCAGCCCTGTTCGTCGGCGTAGCAAGTTTCCTCTTCCATTTATATCGGTCAGACGTCATCAAGCCATCCACTCCTTTTGATTCATCCATCTAACCGGAAAGAAGCTCGTCATGAATGAATGTATAGAAAAGGGACGGACCGGATCATGTAGAGAGACCGACGAAAGGAGAGAGTAATTGGAATGACAATATTCCAATCCATATTGCTCACGGTTTTGGCTTTGGTTTTACAGCCGACCACCTGCCTGACACCAACCCTCTTTGGGCAAGCTGTTGTTGGTAGTTTGCCCTCCACCATTTGGGTGCCCCAACGTGCTTATTGGTCTACACCGGGCAATCTCCTTTAGTCCACTTTTACGACACCCATGGGATGAGTCGGGACTGGCCAATTCTACGGTATCCCAGACTAAAGAACCAAACTAATTAACAGATAATAATACTCAGTTGTATTGTCCGCTTCGAAAAGAACGAAACAAGCGGTTGTCCATCACTGGTGTTGTAGTTTAATAATTTCATTGAAGAGAAAAATATTTGTGTAGCAATGTCAGCGTTTCGCAATAATAAGTCGAAATTTTATAGAATTTCGTATTCGACGATCTGCTTGCGACAGTTATATTGCATTATTAGAAATAAAGTGACCTAGCTTAACAATCAAGCTCTGCTATTTTATCCAAACATAGTGTAGAAAACCAAGTGGAGTAAATTAATAATGTGTCCTAGTTCCATAGATTACGTATTAAACAAGCCACTTTAGAGGTCACGATAATTCATTTGTTGTACCGATTAGCGCAACACATCGCAAAAGCCATCACAGTCAACTAAGATGATTTCCACTAAATTGTTAATTGAGTAGGTACACTGATTTTATAATAAGCCTTGATACTTAAAATCGAAAAGCAACGTTCCTCTTATGCCACCTAGCAATAGACACACCACCTATTGCATGAGACCTAATCTAATTGCCGTAAGGTGGGTGTTAGTTCATCTCTGCCTACCCCTTCGGGGACATAAGCGTGATTTATGTATGAAAATCTTCTCATCCCATGGGTGTCGTAAAAGTCAACTAAGGGAGATTTCCCGGTGTAGACCGAATGATGGAGGGTAAGCTCCACCAAAAACTGCATGCCCAAAGAGGGTCTGGTGCCAGGCATGCGGCCGGCTGTAAAACCTAAGCCGAGCATTATGGATTGGAATGTTGTCATCCCAATAAATTTCACCGTTCGTCGGTATCTCGACATGGTCCGTTCCGTCCCTTTTCTATAAAATTATTAGCCACTATCACCTTTCCGGTGTGATGAGTGATTTGAATTTATGATTTGATTTACAACACTAAGCGTGATGCCAAAATCATTGAACTTCACATTAACTCAATTGCCAAAATTAATTTATTCTCTTATTCAGACACCATGAGATCAAATAAAATAGTGTATTTTAATAAATTAATGAAACATAATATTTTCTTAAAAGTTTCGTCCGCTAACTAAAGTATTATGAAATACAAAAAAAAAGTTTTGATTTTATTAAACAACACGGGCTGTTTGACCAACTGAACTAAAATGTACGCTAGGTAATAGACATTGGTGAAAGTGAACTCGGCATGCATCATACATACATAAATCACGCCTATATCCTCGAAAGAGTAAGCAAAAGTAAATTAAACATCCACTTTTCACCAATTTAGTTAGGTCCCATGTAATAGATTGCGAGCCTATTGCCATCTATCGGGCACGTTAATCGCAGTATATTGCAAGGTGATATTAGAGTAATGCTGCCTATTACTCACCGCTGTCTTTACCTTTCCCTATATTTATAGCAGATGGGGTAATAACTAACACCCAAATTTTATCAACTCACAATAAGGGCCTGTTTCACAATCGATAAGTAAGTTCTAAGTAGCTTACTTCGCAGATCATTTGACAGTTGTAATATGAAATATTTGTCAATTGAACTGCAAAGTAAGCTACTTCAAGCTTACTTATCGATTGTGAAACAGGCCCTTAGTCTACTAACATTAGAGTGCTATCAGTTGATAAATCACCCATACTTATTGTTACAGTGCGAATCGTCGTATTAATTATAACCCTTCAATACTTCATAAGTTACAGCAGTAACAGCTGTAGGTAATAAAAAATATTAATTGATGAATGGTATACTAGTTTTCCTCTATTTCATTGAAAAAAGTGTGTAATATTTGGAAGAGATTTCGTACTCCAAACTTTATCAACTCACAACACACACCTATATAATATGCTTTCAGTTTTGTGTTGTATCGGGCCATTCAAAATGGATGTCACATCTCACAAAGGTATTTTAAGTCGCCCAAATAAACAGTGTTTATGCAATGCTAAACGTTTTAAAACTACAAAGTGTAGGTTTAACACCGAAGTCGATTCACTGTTTTATTATATTTGTGCTTCCGCGTGTCCCGCAAACAAAAACTTCATCATCATCATCACCAGCCCCTTAACGTCCTCAATGCTGGGGCGCTGGGACAATTTCCCTATATTCTTCTATCCATAGGGAAGGCCTATGGATAGAAGAATATAGGGAGAGTAGACCATAACCCACCACGCTGACTTTGCGGGTTAGTGGGTATTAACGACTGCACATGCAGCCAAGACCAATGGCTTAAAGTGCCTTCCGAAGCACGGAGGAACTCGAGATAGTAAATTTTTGGTCACCCATCCAATGACCGGCTTTTGTAAACATTGCTTAGTTTACATAATCACAGGCCAAGCGTGCAATACCACTGCGCCAGCGAGCTCCTCAAATTAATCTTATATTATCAAAATATATATTTTTTTATCTAATGGGAATGCATAACTTAATCCTTTCAGCCCACGTAGCACGGGACGTGGAAAAAATCTCCTCAGGGAAAACAAAATATTTTCATCTCGCTCTAACCCCACTAAGTCCCGAGGCCAAACACTTTCAAGTGGTTGAGAGAGATTTTGTCCACGTCCCGTGCTAGGCCTACATAACATAGTAACTTATGAAACTCCCAGCACCTGTCAAAACGTATACTTTCAGCGGCTGAACTGAAACAAAAATTATTTTCGCAATATACCTTTTTCCACTTCCAATTGTTAGATCTTTTTCTATATTATATTATGAGGGATACAACTCCGAGATAAACGGTTACAACATTTTTGAGATATCAAGGATTTTAATACTCCCTGTTTATCCCTGAGGCCCAGGGCCCAATTTTGCTAATTATTTTAGGTCCTATGTAATTGGATGCGATGGGCATGTTAATCGCAGTATTTCTTGGAGGTATACTAGAAAAGCTGCTACTCACTCCTCATCATTTATAACCCTTTGTAAGACACCCCCGTAAGAGATAGTGAATAGTACAACTGTATTCTGCTCTGCCGTCAACTAATGAAAAAAGATTATTAATTTAACAATCACTTTCTTTATTTTTTTTAAAAATATATCATCAATTTTAACCTTGTAACATGAAAATTATCAACCAAGAAGACTAGATGTGCCTTATTCTTAAAGTATGCGTGTGAGTACAATCAATTTAGGTAAACCATTATGCCGTCTATTGTTTATTTATGGTATGTTACCTATTCTGTGATCCGTGGCGTCACAAGACCAAAGCTATACCCATTCAAGTGTCTATCTAAATGGGCGAGAGGAATTAGCTCAGTTTTAGATGAGCCGGTACTCAGAGCGTGTCGTATGCGGCCGACACCAAACACTTTATATATAAAGAGATCTTATGGAACCGTTAGCACATTCGGCCTACAACACGTTCAGGAAGTCGTCGATTCCTTTATCACGGGAACACAAGATGCAGTTGTCACTGGTAAATTATTTGTAGTCATTAATATCTTAACCTCTCGTTAACTGCTTATGACTGATAACCATAATAAAAAATAGGCTGGTCACCAGCCTTAAAGACATTTATCGCTTTGAACTGTAAAGTTGAAAGCGATAAATGGCTTTATCATATCGTGTATTGGTGGTCATGCTAGTCGGGCTGGTTTACTAACTTTATCATATTTAAGACTAACAGCCGCACTCTGAGACGTGAATTAAAGTTAATGAGTGCTTAATGTCAAAAAATTTCATTCAAATCTAGACCATAGACCCGACAAGAATAGCGATTAGTTTTGAATTGTCATTTTTTGACAGTACCTAAGTGCTCGTTAACGTTATTTGACGTCTCTGAGTGCGGCAGTTACTACAGTCTTACTGCCGCACTCAGAGACATCGATTAACTTTAATAAGTATTTAATGTCAAAAATTTTCATTCAAATCTAGACCATAGACCCGGCAAGAATAGCGACTGGTTTTGAATTGTCATTTTTTGACGTTAAGTACTCATTAACCTTATTTGACGTCTCTGAGTGCGGCAGTTAAAGTTGAAAAAAAAGCACGTATACTCGCTAGTAATGAAAGTATACATTACACTTTTAAGTCATTAAATAATTAGAATTTTATTGTTTTGAAAATATTATATGCTTACTACTTACTGCTTACTACTTTCAACAGTCCATTAAAGTTATATCAGCGCAATAAGACCGTTCTGCAAAATAACGTAAACAATTGAAATTTGGTAAAACACCGTTTATTATATCTAAATAAATAATAAATTAGGAGTCGGCACTATCAGCTTATCAATGATGTCAACTATTACCCGTGTGTGGGAGGAACTTGTTTCATATATATTACATACATATATATATTTGTTACAAACTGGTAGTTTGACCAGTCACCTTTAACCCATATGCATCCATATAATGAGCGCAATGTGCAAGACTTGACATTTTCTTAGTACAAACGTATATGCATGAGTAACTATCTCTAATGACACGTATATGCATAATATTGTATGTTTTGTGCAAATATTATTCGCAAATGCTCGTGCATGTGTCATCTTTAAAACAGTGATTGTAAATTTTGGTAGTTATGTTATCTACTTAGCTCATTGCCATAGGGTCAAAGATATTTAATTAATATTCCGCGTTCAATAATATTCATGGCTACATTCTTACAGTCACAACAAACTAAATATAATTATATTAGTAAATAGTATACAAAATTGTTCAATTACGTGATCAAACGTGGTTAATGTTTGATGTCCCCCTTAGGTGTAGGCAGCGGTGTTATGACACCTAAATTTGAACAGTTTAATACTGGCCGTTCATTACAGCATTCCTAGATTATAAAACAATCAATACTGCTGACTTTTCTGCAAAACACTAGAATACACTCAGGGTTAAACTATACATATCTACTAAATATAAATGTAAAAGCATCATACCTATTAATAAATAGTTATGATGACTTTTCAAAGCATTAACAATACCACCTCGAAAAGTGCCGGATGACGTTACATTGTATATTTTTTCTACATTCCAAACATATCAGAAGAAGTAAATTTGTCTAAACTATTCGTGTGTTATTTAAGATTTTTTTTGGCCACTCCAAAATCTGTGACTAGTCTAACAAGTTTTATATAATAAAGGAGTATTGTCCCAAATTAAATTAGAAAAATGTATTCGTTTTTATCCTTCCTTTCTACTCTGTATTTTCTTTGCCTGTGAAAGGTGAAGGAACAATAGAAAAAATAAGCATTCGAAATAGACATTAAACACAGAATATAACTTATAACATATTTACAAGTATAAAGAAATTCTTAATTTAATCGGTACTATTAACTAGAAGTTCCACGTTTTTCCATTTTCTGAAATTATAGAATGTCACAGTGATTAACATTTGCAATTTTATAATATAGATAATAAATATGCCATTCAACAATTATTTATTTTTATACCATTTCAATATATATTTTTTGGGATTAAAACCCAACTTTTAAATCAGTAGGCTTTGTACATGCTTGTATATCTACTTTACGTGCTTAGTGACTGACTTATTATAAAGTCAGCTTTCCCTTCTAAGCTCCACATTAATAAACAGACACGTGTATTTTACTACTACAACTCAACAGTACAATCAACAGCGCATCGTAGTACACAAATGATACACTCGATTTCCAATTAGATTTTTTTTGAGTTATATCTACTTACGTAGGACCCGTCGAGATATCAACTAAGTAACTAAAAGTGACATCTGAAATAAAAAAAAACAATATTGATATTTATCAATATGTCATCGAAAAGGATTACAGCCACTAAAGGAAAGCGGGGTAAATAAATATTTACAATACAGACATTGTTAATTGAACTTGGGTCACAAGTGCCAAACGCTGCTCATGACTTCAAATGTTAGGAGCTTTCATCTCATAATTTACGTAGATGGACCTTAATGTAAATTAACCTTCGTTACATTATGTGGTTCCACTTGACATCAACATTCATTCTGTTGCGAATAAATTAATCAAAAATGATATAATAATATGCTAAGTTGATATAGCTGGGGATAGATACATAAGGTTCCCGATTTTTTCTAGAAATTTAATGAAGAAACAGCTTGAGAACTTCGACATGCGATTGCTAAACTAGCAAACATAGCTTAATGGCTAAAACCGATAATTGGATAGTGACCAAAATTAAATTATCTCGAGTTCCTCCGTGCTTCGGAAGACACAGAATGCGGTAAGGCCTGTAAGGTGTGGTAGCAGCAATTTACTATACTTTCTACTAATACCTTTCTTATCACCTATAATATGCTGACCGGTCTTTATTTACCCTTCTAGCGCCAAGGTAGCACTTAGACCATATTGAGAACTATGCGTGAGACACACGCTTTTCGCTATACATTGCTCGCTATTAAACGGTATCACCAAATAGTATAGTACACTAGCGGCATTGTACATGAAATTTTAGCACAATAATTCCCGCTTGATCCCGCCGCACAAATTGTCTCATCTAGACGGGCTCTTAGCCAAATGTGTTCGCAACTTAAAGCTCCATATTAAAATGTATTATTATTGCTATTTCGCAAACTGTTTTATTTTCGAAATGAACGAAACTTGGCAGCAGAAATAAAACAAGATCAAAAAACGTTTTTTTTTTTGTGAAAGTATTAATTTATTTTGTCCCCAAATAGAAAGTCAGTGTTAAATCAACGTGAACGCTAAATAAAGCATTCTTAACTACATATTTAGGCGGTGCCTTATATTGGAGGACCATGCTATCACATCGCGATAAAGTGATTTAATGCCGACTGCAAAACATGAAATAAAAATCGTAATGAGAATTTATTACTCCGAACTTTTTTACTGTTGGGTGTAGCGATTTCCAATCACGCTACTTTCAAAGGAAGCTAATATATTCCGGTACAGAGTTATTATTTTGAGATTGCGATTGAGTTGGCCGCTAAATGTATTTTAGGGGACTACCTGAGGCCAAATTAAATACAAATGCAAGTTAAAAATGGCTCTTTAATGCTATGTATAAATTATTCGTATATGCGTGTGAGTACACACCGCCTGTGTAAGATTTACGATAGATTTAGATCAAACATCACGGTTTTTCACCTTTAACATTATTTTGAAATAATATTGAAGTTAGAAATATAATTATTTAAAAAAATAGATAATGCTCTCACATTATTTTTCAAAGTTTTAAGTTCGTACGCAACAGCTTACTGATAATGTTCACCCATACCATCTAGATTCTCCGGTAGTACATGGATGCATACCAGCCAGCCAGCTGTGTTGGTATTCTAGCCATGTATCGAGCTGTTCCCAAAACGAGCCTCTCTCACTATGCCATAAAGCACCAAATATTTCGCGTTTTTATTATGATATGCATTTTTTAATTTCCAGATTGTAGCGGTGTCGATGATGAGTCAGATGTTAGCCGCCACTCCATATATTGACAGCCGGTCCTATCCGCAAGTTTTGCAATATGATTTGGACACAGACAACATGCCGAATTCATACAAGTTTCAGTGAGTGTATCTTTTAGAATTCCATTAAAATTACGATTTAATGTATTTCATACATACATACATACATAAATCACGCCTTTATCCCCGAAGGGGTAGGCAGAGGTGAACTAGCACCCACATTTCGCCAATTATGTTAGGTCCCATGTAATAGGTGGCGAGCCTATTGCCATATATCGGGCACAAAAGTGTCGCAGTACATTGCTAGGTGGTATAAGAGGAACGCTGCTGCCCATCCCTCATCACTGATTAATCTTTAGTCGCCTTGTACGACACCCACGGGAGAGATTTGGGGTGGTGACAATTGTATTCTACTCTGCCGTCACCACACGGCGGTCAATGTATTTCAGACTTTTTTAAAACCCGTATCGGGATCAATCTCTGGAAGTGTAATACACGCAAGCACTTATAATATTATAATCGTGTAGGTAATTATTATGATATGGCCAATGTGGTTGTATTCTACACCGTATTGATGGCATTATATAATATTATAGTACTAGTAGACGCCCACACCTTCGCTCGCGTTAATGCTGGTTATTATATAGCCTTCCTCGATAAATGGACTATCCACGGAAAAATATTTTTTCGTATTTGAGTCAGTAGTTCCTGAGATTAGCGCGTTTAACGATACAAACAAACTGTTCAGCTTTATTTTATTAGTATAGAAGAATCAGTCTTGTGAAGATAAATGCATATTATCAAAAGATAATAAATAATAAGAATGCACCTAAGCGAATGCACAATATGATATGCGAGATTAGAATATCATAATATATTATACCCAGGTACTCTGTTTCCAACCCCCCACAAGCCGCTGGATGCGGGCAGCGCAGGACTGATCAGTTTGGAGACCTTTTATAGGGGAGGCCTAGGCCCAACAGTGGGCGTCTCTCGGGTGACTGACTGACTAACTTAAACTCCGTTTACCACAACATTATAGTTAATGCTATTTATTATAATTATTTAGCACACTAATAGCCGTGTGGTGACGGCAGAGTAGATTACAATTGTCACCTCCCCAAATCTCTTCCGTGGGTGTCGTACAAGGCGACTAAGGATAAATCAATGATGAGGAATGGGCAGCAGCGTTCCTCTAATACCACCTAGCAATAGCAAAGTACTGCGACTTTTGTGCCCGATATATGGCAATAGGCTCGCCACCTATTACATGGGACCTAACATAATTGGCGAAACGTGGGTGCTAGTTCACCTCTGCCTACCCCTTCGGAGATATAGGCGTGATTTATGTATGTACGTATGTACTAGTATTCCGTGTGGTGACGGCAGAGTAGAATACAATTGTCACCACCCCAAATCTCTCCCTTGGGTGTCGTACAAGGCGACTAAGGATAAATCAGTGATGAGGAATGGGCAGCAGCGTTCCTCTTATACCATCTAGCTATGTACCTACTGCGTCTTTTGTGCACGATAAATGGCAATAGGCTCGCCACCTATTACATGGGACCTAACATAACTGGCGAAACGTGGGTGCTAGCGTGGGGGATATAGGCGTGATTTATGTATGTATGTATGTACTAGTATTCCGTTTTTCACATTTGTCCATCGTGTCACGTGCTGCGAATCAATCACAACCATTCGTTTTTAAAAACATCTTCATTTCAGATGCTCTCCACATATTTGTAATATAAATCGAAATGGAAAGCCGTGAATCACTCGCGGTCAGGGATGTCCATTTATATATTTAATTTATCTGTTCTCAATATTCTGGCTCAAGTAAAGGTCTCTTACCAATCAATCGTATAGAAAAATGTTATGTGCCCTTTTATTTTTTTACAAAGAAGATAATATCTTATTTTCACAACAACAATAATTACGCCCTACTATCATCAATGATACTTCAGAGTAGAAAGGAATTTTGACGCATAAGCAGTCTTGCTCGCTCAATGGCTGTGCTGTGATGGCCGATGGTGGGTAGGCCCCAGTAATCCAAGTGTCACCAACAAATAGCCACCATATCAACAACTTTCCATGGCGTACAATTTTATGACATACAGAATTCATCCAAAATCAATCTTGTATATTAATATATGCCATAATAATAATAATAAATACGTATAATTACAATAGCCATAGGTAGTCCACGTAAATTTATTAAAAAAACATTAAAACACTTTTTCCACTGTAGACATCCCTATTCATATATGTTCCAAAATATTCGCAAACAGCACACGATTAAGTACGTCACGCTTATGATAGTTAGGTTTGCTTTTTGCCTGTCCGTTAGTCTGTCAGTACGATTAACTCGCTACGTGACTTTACGAGCTTATTGTCGTAGAAAGCAAATCTTTTGAGTTTGTTTGTCAAATGCTGAGGGTCACTGGCTGTTTGCCATAAGGATGTGGCGTTTTGGGTCAGTAAATGATATCCATTAGTGTATTTATAGAATCACGTTTATTTTGCCTTAGTCAAACATTTATTTATGTATGTATAAACATTTATTTTAATCCTTAAACTTGATAAGAGTTAGGTATTGACATGATTTTGCACGATTAGACATACATACATAAATCACGCCTATATCCCCAAAGGGGTAGGCAGAGGTGAACTAGCACCCATGATTCGCCAATTATGTTAGGTCCCATGTAATAGGTGGCGAGCCTATTGCCATTTATTGGGCACAAAAGTCTCAGTACATTGCAAGGTGGTATAAGAGGCACGCTGCTGCCCATTCCTCATCACTGATTTATCCTTAGTCACCTTGTACGATACCCACAGGAGAGGTTTGGGGCAGAATTAGATTAATTAAATTGTTCGTCGATTTTGATAAAACTTCGTAACTAATTTTATGTAGTAGAGCTGCTAAAATAATGGACCTATTAAATGATAACAATGTAGTATATAATATGTGGTGATAGATCATAATCATCATCACCAGCTCTTTAATGTCTCCACTGCTGGGGCACCTGTGCGCTTCCCTGTCGATGCAAGAATGTAGAGAGAAAATGTAGTAGTTTTGTTTGTTATTAAACCTATGTATCACACTTAAGTGCTTACCTACTACCTTTCTAGTTATTTTAGTGCATGCACTTATAGAATTTAGCTTTTTTTGGCCGTTGATTCCTAGATCTGACAGGCGGATGGCTGATACCAACCTTAGTCGCCACTTATTTTATTAACAAGCATCCGTCATCTCCACAAGACGTAGCGCCATTTTTTTTAACTTAGTAATAAGATACATTATTAACTACCTACCGATTCATCGATCAAAATAACAAAACTTGCTGTGTCCACATTTCCACCTCTTGATTGCTTTGAAGTGACATCAGATAATCCTAGGTTTTACCCGTGCATTTTCAAGGTCCTATCACTATGTAGTTAGCCGTAGCATCTTAATTGCCTTGCCACTGAAAGAGTAAATATCTAACAATCGTTTGACAGCTAACTCACTTCCTACGTGATTAAGAATCACGTAGGGGAAGCTATCTCATAATGGATACATTGCCTAAACCGGGACTCTCGTTTTTTAAAACTGATGTGCTCCTGTCAGTGGTAGCTTAGTAGGGGGCAAGTCTAATTGCCATCTACTAAAATATATGTTATTATGTAGTTATTGAGATATTTGACAATATTGCCTATTCGTTCTATATTTTATAATTGGTAAAATATTTTCAAAATTTCAACGATCATATCATTCATATTATTATGTAGTAAAAGTATTTTCATAGAACATGTTGTAATTAATGTGCCACACCTATTTATAGTCCACAATCAAATATCTACTAGCAGTTTTTGTGAACTAAATTATAATAGGAACTGTCAATCAAGCATCCGTAGCGAGAACAATTCAATCGGGTACATAATAGAAAAAAATATTCTGACTAATCGAGTATTATTATGAGGTGTCTTCAAAAGTAAAGTATTATCAGGTCATTACACTGACTAAACTAAATAATAATAACAATAAACCTTGACTCACGCAAAATATTAATGAATAGGTATATTAAGTACACTGATACACTTATGGCGTATTTTATAATTATTTATTTGATAATTAAATAATTATTTCTAATTTCATAACAATTATATTAATTTTCCCTACCCATTATCTTTGAATATTTACCTCACCTACATTAAAATGGGATTTTGTTATTTGTTTCTTGTCAAATTAGCAGGCTAAACATACGGAAACTTACAGAACCAACTGAATCATGCATGACATGGTGATTGAATGACCCATCACTCGAAGGTAGCTAACTACCAGTGCAAACAAAATAATGTATACTTTATGGTTAAATGAACTTACCTGAAGTGAACTTCAACCATAATTATACGAGATGTTGCATCCGAAGAGATTTAACATACATTGTAGTCCGTTCAACGTTATACTGCATTGCCACACTGTTCAGAGATATTTAAAAAAAAAAACATTCTATTGATATTGCGTTACGTCAGCTAGGTACCTACCGGCTGTCACTGGTCACCTCATTCGGTTTAGAGCTACATTAATATCCCATTTTACATTCTTTAGGGATTTATTAAACCTTGTTATAATGGGTTGGGGGGGTGTTAAATCTCTTCGGATGCAACATCTCGTATAATTATGGTTGAAGTTCACTTCAGGTAAGTTCATTTAACCATAAATTATACTTCGGTGTTGCATCCTCAAGATTTAACATACATTGTAGATGTTCAGAGTACATCATAAAATGGGATATTTACATCCTTTTACAATTGTTTAAGTACTTGAATGGAATAAAATTATACATGAATATAGATTACACTATTATGTATTCAAAATTACCAATTAATCATATATATGTGATTTACAAAAATAAGATAATTAATAGGATTTAATTATAATGAAAACACTCCATCAGCGAAGACTCTGCTTCCATCACCATCATCATTATTGATTAAAGGTTGATTGTAATATTTAGCGAAGCAAAGGGAGTTTCCAGTCCATCCAGCAGTCTTTTTAATAATATCGAGCGAGACACCAGCTCTGTTAGCTGCGGACGTGGATGCGTGTCTTGTACTGTAAGCTGGGAACAAACTAATGTTTACGCCACTGTTTTTTAGAACCTCCTTTATCCAGCGGCTGATGGACTGGGAGGAACAATTATGAATAGGTTTCTTATATGTTTGAATTAATTTATCACAATCAACCGATCTTAATGGTTTCAATTTCTCAATGTAGGAAAGTAGAGTTTTTGCTGGACATACAGATGGTCTCTCATTATACATAGGTAAAAATAAACGTGGGTTCCGTCTATTTGGCATGGAAGTTTTAATTAATTCCATGATATTTATACATATACCAGATTCATTAATTATAATATCATTCATTTTAATCAAAGATAACGTTTGCATCCGTTGTCCAGTCGACAACGCGAGCAAAGTTACTACTTTATGGGAAATCATTTTTAATGACAGATCATCATTTGGATATAACTTAGATAGATAATCTAATACCAAGTTAGGATCCCAAGTGCTGTTATACTTGGGAAAATTCGGTTTCATTCTAAAGGCACCTTTTAAAAATCTAGATATATAATCGTTATTTACATGATTTTTTGAAATTATTAATGATAAAGCTGATCTCAAGGTATTGAGGGTAGCGTAACTTGCCCCCTTATTAAATTCTTCAGTAAGAAATTTTAGTATTAACGATATAGAATTGTCAAGATAATGTGCGTTATTGTTTATGCAATATGAATGCCATTTCTTGAGTGCCACATTATATTGACTTAGGGTGTTGTCTGATAAGGATTTTAACATGATTTCGATAGCATCAATATCGTAAGCATCTGGATCACGTTTCCAGGAGATGTATTTCTCGCATTTTTTATTGACACGAGAAGCAAACAAATCAATCGACGGCTGCCCAAATTTAGATATTATTAATTTAAATAATACGTCATTAAGTTCCCACTCCGTGTCGATGTTGTTGTACCTAGACGCTTGATCTGCGTCTGTATTCTCACGAGATTTAATATACGACGCGTGAACAACTAATTTTCTACTTTCACACCATTGCCATATAGCTCGAGTAATATCGTTTAAATGAGGGAATTGAATTCCGCCCATTTTATTTATATAAGCAATGGCAGTGGTGTTATCTATTCTAAGAAGGATCCTAGAGTTTTTATAATTTCTACCAAATGACTTTAGGCCTAAAAATGCCGCGAGTAATTCGAGAAAATTTATATGACATTTTCGCTCCTCTGTAGACCAGTAGCCTCTAGTAACTTCACCATTGCATGCCGCGCCCCAGCCCGTGAGCGAAGAATCCGAAAAAATTTCTAACTGAAAATCATTTTCGCCGATGCTGTTCATATTTTTATATATTAAATGGCTCCACCAGTCAAAATCCTCGTGTAGACAAGAGTTGACAGGCATAATTGCATCATAATCGTCGTTTGAGTTTAAAAGTGCCAAATATTTTTCTCGTTCTAATCGTTTTGTATAAACCCAACTGTATGTTACTGCTGGACAAGCGGCTGTCAATGTACCGATTAGTTTTGCAAAATCTCTTATTCGAAGCTGTTTTTTATTGCGAATTTTGTTAATTAAGTTACAAATTTTTTGAACTTTTTCGTTGGGTAGCTGTAAGCACATTGATTGAGAATTTATGACAAATCCCAAAAATTTACAAATAGTGTTAGGTTGAAGAGAACTTTTTTCATAATTGACAACTAAACCTAACTTTTCAAATGTTCGGATTACTGCTTTTACAGTTGAAACACAGTTTTCGTACTACTGTTAGATTACGCTTTCTTAAATGGGATAGCACTGGTTTTAACAGTTTTGTGAACACCAGAGGAGCTAGACTTAAACCGTAAGGGAGACACGTGAATTCGTACAAAATATTGTCGAAACGAAATCTTAAGAATTTTCTATGTGACTCATGTATGGGTATTAAAAAATACGATTCTTTTAAGTCTAGTGTAGCCATATATGCATTGTGAAATATTAATTTTGATACAGTTCGTATATCGTCCATTTTAAAATGTAAAATTGGTAAGAATTTATTAAGAGCTTTTAAATTAAGAATAAACCTAAATCCACCAGAGCTCTTAGGTGTTAAAAAAATAGGGGAAATGAATTGTTGCGGCAATTCACTGCATTGTGAAATGGCACCTAAATCGGCAAGTTTTTTGATAGCAATAACCATGTCTTTATGAGATGTTGGAAGATTTTTAGGTTCAGTATGTTGGTACACTTTGTTAATAAATGGTATTTTGAAACCACTGACATAACTTAAAACCACTGGATCATCAGTTATCGACATCCAGTGATTAATAAAATGTTGAATTTTACCAGAATGAACTACCTCTAACGCCGATTTTTCTTGTCTTGATGCTTGCCGTTCCCCATGTGTCGACTGCGCTGGGCAGTTGTATTGTAAGTCCTCCTCGTCGATTGCAAAGCTGGCTGGTTGCGGTTCCGCGAGGCTGTGGTCGCGTTGTGAACTCGTCGAGGAGGACCCCGCAGGTTTCCCGATTGAAAAGTAGACGGGCGGTTGCCAATGGTATTAGGGGTTGTCGGCTTCTTTATTTGCAAGCTGGTTTTTTCCATATCTTTTAAATTTTTTATGTTCTCTCCTAGTTTTGCTCCGAAAAGATATTCGTCCCTTTTGACATCTTTGACAGCAGACCAAAAATTCTTATCCAATAGAGGTAATAAGAGTTTTCGGCGATTTAGGGTTTGATGGTGGTGTAGATCAAGTAATATCTGACTAATTTCTGTAATTTTTCTTAAAAGAGCCATTTTTTCAATTGTCTTGGACCTAATCAGGTCTTTGGTCAGATTGGCAAGCCCGGATATTCCTACTCCGAGTTGGTTCTGGGACAGTTCTAAATGTTTGTCACGGTTTTTGGCTGAGTCAGACAATATGGAGGCAACCTCAGGATTCAACTTGGGTGCTATAACTAATGTGAAGTTTTCCGGGACAAGCAATTTTTCTTTTAAAGAGTCTTTTTGTTCTTTCACCAACCCATCCATTAGTATTTTGCCCCAACGTTCAGAGACCTCACTAGGTATAATTTCGCCGAGTGCGAGGGTAACGTTTTTTGCATCACCGAGCATTTCAAGAATTTCAATAGGTATATTTTCACAATGAGCTGCACTCTGTACCTGAGTAGACTGTGACGGCGAAGGTTGATCTAGCGCGGTGGTCATCGTGTGTTCAGGTAAAACATTAATAACTGACCTTACAGACTGATAGTCTTCGTTTTCAGACTCAATTAGGGTTTTATAACTGTCATCGTTTATAGATAAGTTGTTACGACTGTCGCTATCACTTTGATAGGATTCGGGAGATGAGCTCGGTGATCGTAATATTTTTTTCTCTAAAAAGGAAAATATAATGATTACTTTCAGGATAGCATCACGTACTTATCACATTAAGAAAGTAATGGCTTAGTGTTCCTGGGTAACATCTCGTGGTACCACTCTAAGAAACACAGGAAATACTATCTGGATACCATCGGGTGATATCTCCTTAAGATAGTAGGGCAGAAATTTTATTTGAATATGGAGGTCGTTTGCGTTTTCTCCTTAGTTTTTCCTCATATCGCCGAACCTTTCGCTCGATATGTTCATCATCGCTATGCCGCTTCCTTTTTCCCATTATAAATCACTTTTTTCACCACTATTTTAAAATAACGTGTAGCAATGCTCGCACACAAAGAACGAATGAGGTGACCAGTGACAGCCGGTAGGTACCTAGCTGACGTAACGCAATATCAATAGAATGTTTTTTTTTTTAAATATCTCTGAACAGTGTGGCAATGCAGTATAACGTTGAACGGACTACAATGTATGTTAAATCTTGAGGATGCAACACCGAAGTATAATTTAGATTCACACTTTGAAATTACTTGCAATATTTATATTGACATGTCGAGTCATGCAAAAAATGATAATTGTTTCATGTAACTGGATAAGAACAGAAACATGACACACAATCCGCATCTTGTTAGTAGAATGCCCGTAACGAGAACGGCCCGTTATAAGACATGTATGGGTAGTGAATAATTATAACAAGGATTGAGGATTTCCAAAATTTTTCCTTGATTTGATTAATTTATTACAGAAATGGAGCTTGCCTAAGTTAGCTTGATTATAAAATATGGAAAGGATAAGATCCATATTTTATAATTATGTTGTGGAATGGACACAGCAGCGTTCCTGGGTACACCAACTAGCAATACTGCTAACATCGTGCACATTTTACTTGAGAATACATTATAATATTTTAATCGACAATACTCAATAGCTAATTAAAGATCAGTGCAACGTGCAACATACAACACTCTCTGAGAGTTATTTATAAGTAATTGACCTCCGAATAAATTTCAGATATTTATATAAATATATCGCTCAATCAATACAAAAAAAGCAGCTGAATAAATACTCAGAAACTAAATTTATGATAGTAGGATTCGCTATTGCAAAGGATGCATTTTACCTACCTGCACTCAGATCGGTCTGTTTATAGTTTTTATTATTTTAAAATAGTACACTTGTTTATTTAAATCCTAATTAATCACTGAAATTATTTATGATTTACGTTACATATTACATACTTACATCTTTACTTACGTCTGTTTCAGTTACGACACGATTGACGGATCGTCCAGAACAGAAGAAGGTGCTATTCAAAATATTGGCACTGCCGACGCTGCTATGGCGGTGCAGGGAGCAGTCCGCTGGTACGATGACAAGGGCCGCCTCTACGAGATGACGTACAAGGCAGGCAAACGAGGCTATCGGACCATCATCAAGCAGATTTCTTAAGCATATTTCAGTCAGCAAATCTCGTACAACCGTTTTTCGTTTCGCCTTATTCCCATTTATAATGCATTATTCATTGACACAGTTTGCTGGCCACAAGCCTACCTAATGGATGGTATATAGAAGGATAAGATATAAGTAAGGAAATACACTGTCCTGCCCCTCTAGGCAAGTAGCCAATCTATCGAACGCATAGAATACAAAATGTATTATACTGACGTATTACAGAGAAAACAATCAGTTTCATACTTTTGTTTTCTATGCATTCGAATAAATAAGCCACTTGGCTAGACCCTTTGGTCTGTACCGACCACGCAGGCCCAGTGTGCTTTACATTATGCCTTACTCTATATGTATGTATAAGTTACTCAGGGTACAGTAATTTCTGACCTATTAAATTTGCACATTGCATTGTTATAGTTTGTAAAAGATAGGATGATTTATATGAAAACTGGCAACCTCATACACTTTTTGACAGCACTTTAACAGTTTTAAATTCATCCATCATCCTAATATATTTTACAAACTAATATTACTTTATATAGGTATCATCCGCTTTTCATTTCGAAAATTATACGTATTTTAAGCCACATCGTCGCTATCACGAGATTTCAGGTAGTTAAGATTCTCGAAATCTATCTGACTGAACACCTGAATATCAATTATCAACTATGGAACAACTGTGGCTGTACTTTCTACATGTAACTTTTCAACCGTAACTTTACGAATAGAAGTAAATGTATTTGTCTATTGTTTTAACGCAATTTAAATAATCTGTGATTCGATTTTCTCTGGAAAAATCATTCTGTAAATTAGAGCTTACAAAGAAAAAGAGGTTAGATTATTTTTGTACTTTTTTTATTTATAATGATTTTTCTAACATTTATAATATAATGTTCAAATAAAAATAATAATTACGGCTTGAATTGAATGGTTGAAAAATCCAAGATGTATTGCTTAAAGCGATGATTTTTTTATTTTCCAAGAGAGAATAATGCCAATTGAGGCATGATGACTGATTTATTAATAGGTATTTTAAGTTCTCAAAATTATGATGTTGATGTGTAGAGTGACGCTTTAATTGCTCTTTTTTCACTAACTCCAAATCTGTATCTGCTAATTTTCACTGCTAGGAATTATGCTCTATTTTGTGTAATTTGCTTTAGTATAACGAAATCATACTAATATCGACATTTATTATTTATTACATTAATTTAATAATTAGATTTTTAAGTTTTCTTTATTGTGTTCATTGTCACAATTGTCATTGTCTTGGGCAGCTTTCCTTGACAGGGAGGCGAAAATTGGAATTGGTATGAGTAAATTGCTCGCCGCACGAGTTGATGAATAATAATATAAGATTATTTATTAAATTATTTTAATCCTCATTACTACGGTATTTTATTACTCCTACAATGATGTCATTATAAGCCAAAGATTAAAATAGCGCAGTTGTAAACATAATTAAGTTCAATGAATGTGTTATATGTATATACTTAGGTACACCTATTAGACAATTACTCAATAACTTAAATAATACTGAATAAATTTGAAATATCCAGAATATTTTCTCTAAAGTAACAAAATAACAGTATAATCTTAATCCTTAGCTAATTGCATAGACATAGAGATCACACAATTTGTTAGAAGAAGAATTTATTATGTATCAACTTATTAACAAAAAAAAATAAAAAAATAAGAAATTGCTTAAAATTATTATAGAATTTACTAGATTATATACCATGAGCTATACAACAAAGAATGACTCTGATCGCAAGTATTTGATAAATATGCGATCTGAGGCTTTCTTTTTTATCGCCCTTGGTATATAATATAATGTACTACTATTATTTGCTCCCTTAATTTTTCTGATCTATTGTTTTAATGCTAGGGAATTTCACAAGCAATTTTTCGTTAAGTTAAATCTTATTGCATAAACATTAATAACAAATTGTTTTGCACGGTTTATACTTTAAAATGTTTTATTCGTGGGTACGTTTGACATTTATGTTGCAAAATGACTGCTGCTGTCCATTCTCTGTTTTGCCTAACCAAAGTCAGTCTGTAGGGTGTGGTGACAAACGCTGCTCTGTAGTCCCTACATATTCATCTTGTTTATTCGTAGTATGAGAGTTCCTTGATCACTGTTAATAATAATAATAATAATCATTTATTTGCAAAAATATGGTAGGAGATGTTCTATTTCAAGGTACCGGCATATTTTGTTGATTATATCAGCGTGCAAATATTTCACATATTAATTAATTGTCTATTTTCAATTACAAATCCTTAACATTGTCATGCATAATATTAATTAAAATAAATTTAAATTGATTCAAAAAAATAATACAATACTAATAAAATATTCGATTAATTCAGAAATAATTCTCCCAAATTAATTGCAATAAATATAACGATTACAATGCCATGTCAATAATTCTAAAACTTATCTTTAAAGAAGTCATTGATAGTATAATACATTTTGTCAACTAAAAAATTATATAACTGGGTTCTGTATTTTGTAAATGTCAATTCTTTAATATGGTCTGGTAGTTTATTGTAAATTCAAATCGACATGTAGTAAGCATTTGTTGAATATACCTTCAGCCTTTGTTTGGGAAGAATAGATTTTCTCCCTTTCTGCCTCTATAAGAAAAATCTTTTTTTTGCTTAAAAGTATGAAAATGTTTTTTAACAAAAATTGCCATTTCATAAATGTACAGACAGGGGAGTGGTAATATGTTCAATGACTTAAATAAAGGCTTACATGAGTCCAAATAACCTGCACCACAAATAGATCGTATGCATTTTTTTGTACCTTAAATAATCTGATCGCGTCCACTGAATTACCCCACAGTATGATACCATACCGTAAGACTGATGATACATAGCCGTGATAAGCAGTAAGAGCAGATTGTTTTGAAACCAACTCTCTAATCCTATACAAAGCATATATAAATCTGTCAAGTCTTGTAACTACTGAATCAATATGTGCTTTCCAATTACAATTTTTGTTTACATTTATTCCCAAAAATTTAGTCGTTTCTATTTTATCTTCTATTTTATTATTATTTATTTTTATGTCAATTTTTAAATTATTATTATTATTCTCAGTTTGAAATTGTATGAACTTGGTTTCCTGTATATTTATCGTAAGATTATTATACTCTAACCATTGCGTTACTTTTTTAAATTCATTGTTAGCTAAATTTCAATTTTATCTTTATTAGCTTGGATAATAAGTGTTATATCATCAGCAAATAAAATACATTTTTGGTTAGTGACTGTTGGCAAATCATTAATATACAGAAGGAATAGCAGTGGCCCCAGTACACTGCCCTGTGGTACGCCGTATTTATTTTGATAATATGAAGAAGTATAAGATCTCTTAGTATTGTCTTGTATTTTAAATATTTCTACGCATTGTACCCTGTTGTTTAAGTAACTTTGAGTCCAAGCTAACGCTGTACCTCTAATACCATATCTGTCAAATTTATTTAAAAGTAACTTGTGCGAGACAAAGTCGAACTGTTTATTGAATTCTGATGAACGGGTGGCTAAGAAACAGGTAGGTGTAACATGGATACTAAAGCTGCGTTGGTATCAATAACACCATATGAAGTGAATTACAAAGTTTCTTATCAGATCGCTGGCTATTCCCGAGCAAATATTTGTGATGATCACAAACATTTGTTTTGAGTCATTCCTGCTTAGATTCTTTCCTTCCATGTAGGTCTGGGAGCGAAAAATAACTTGAATGTGCCAGCCCCGACTTACCCCTGGGGTGTTGTAAAAGCCGACAAGGAGATTTTCCGAAGAAGACCAATAAGCACCATAGGGTGGGTACCCGAATGCAAACCACCAGCAACAACATACCCAAAGAGGGTTGGTGTCTGGCAGGCGGCTGGCAGTAAAACCAAACCAAAACCTTGAGGAGCATTGATGGGAATGTTGTTTTTCCAATCATTGTCTCCGTTCATCGGTCTCTCAACATGGTCCTTTCTACATTATCATTCCACGTGAATATGAAATGGTAACGGTTCGCCCTTATTACAAGGAGCCTAATATAAACTGCCGTGTAGTGACGACACACCTAAATACAATTGTCTTCACCAACAATCTCTCCCGCGAGTATATCTTACAAGGCCACTAAGGGCCGGTTTTGTGATGCATAGTTAACTTAACCAATTGTTAAAAATTGTTCCTAATATTTAAATATCTGACTGATAATTTAACTTTTAGTAACAATATCATACTGATATTTAACCATTTGTAACATTAGTAACTAAAATGGTTACTATTAATTAAATATTAGTCTGATATACAACAATTAGTAACAATATTTAACAATTGGTTGAGTTAATTAAGCGTCGAAAAACCGGCCCTAAGGTTTTAAAAAGCGACGAGTAATGGGCAGAAACCTTTCGCTGATACCACCTAGAAATATACTGCAATTTACGTACCCGATAGATGACAATAGGCCACCTATTACATGGGACCTAATATAATGGGCAAAACCTGGGTGCTAATTTACCTCTGCCTATCCTTCGGAGATAAATATGCGTTATTTATACATGTATGTGTGTAATATAAACTAAGGAAATATGGATGTCAATACAGCTCTGCCTACGCCTATATGTATATAGATACTCAGTAATACGCTGTTTTGTGGTCAGATAGACCGTAATACATTGTCAACGAAAATAATTAAAGTTTCCGAACAAGCCACATCGATTGCACAATAGATAACTGCAACATTCCCGCGTTTCGTAACAACTTAATTTGATGGCAGCCATAAATAAAGTTTTACTACCTGCACAATATGTCAAAGCAATTGCAGCAGTAAATAACTATGAAATTGTATTATGCATGCATGTAAAATGCGCATATTCAATTATGGAGTTTGCAGTGTGTAACGGTATTTTTAATAATGATGAAGCGAGCATTCACTAAACCAACTTTAATAATTTTCAAATTCCCTAGGTCCCGTAACGTAAAAGATAAGGCAAATTTGTTCTAGTGATCTCCGCACACCACAGCACAGTGCGGGTTTGTAGATGGTAGCGAATGCTGAAGTCGCCGGGTTCAATAGCTTACAAACCATTCAAAGGTATGTAGTGTCTCGACCTTTTTCATCTTTCATACTGGCCTAGTAACGAAAAAATAAAGTAGAATGTGCTAGCCCCGACTCATGCGGGAGATTTCCCGATGTAGACCAATAAGCACCTTAGGCCACCCGGTTGGTGGAGGGCAAGCCACCAACAACAGCATACCCAAATAGGGTTGGTGTCAAGAAGGCGGCCGACTGTAAAACCTAAGCCAAAAACATGAACAGTATGGCTTGAAATATTGTATGCATTTTTTTGGATACTTAGTGGCTACCGGGTCCATGGTGTTGCAGCAATATCTAGGTCTTGTGGCCAGGGTGTACCTACGTTTAAATAGGTCTGTATTACAATGAGCCATAATCTCTATTTAAAAAAACAGAACGGAACAAATAATTCGTCTTTTGCTTACCTATTCACCTTCTGTGAGAAGTCTGTACCAGCACCAACTGTTTTACAGTGTCACTAGCTGTTTTATAAAGGTCAAATATTTTATAGAATAACCTGTGCCCTAACTAGAGAATAAGTTTTGTACTTCGGCGAATCAACTGAAATTACTAAAGCGTGGGTTTGTGTAGCGCCTTCCATCTTGACGACAGTTGGTATACACGGAGACCGTAAAAAATATTTGCTCATAATAATCTGCATTGTAACTTCAAAATGTTATAATAAAAGATATTGTAATGGAAGTTAAATTTAAGATAAGGTTTTTCCTTTACTTTACTATCCTAATAAGTATTGTTTTACAACTGAATATTCAAGTTTTCACTGATAATAAACCCACATGGTGCTCACTATGAACTGACCTAATGACATTGATTCTTAGAAAAGCAAGTTAATAAAAATATTGTTAAGACAAATAACTGATGAAAAAGTTATTCTAGTAGCTTAATCCAATTCTAATAATTTATAAGATCTCAATTAATTAACTTCACCAATCATATATCATCATATACCAAGATACAAAATAAGACATTAAATATCTACTAAAAGTAAATTGAAACAAGACCAAATAGCTTTAAAACATTACTCAACTCCAAACAGTATAGTACAATTACTAATATTTTTATGCATCATTTTTATCACTCTTTTCATTATCTTGTGACGTTAATTTAATCAGGTATGTATATGAAAAACTCAGTCCAAAACACTTTTTTTTGTATAGGACATACATACATACATACGCCTATATTCACGCCTATATCCCCGAAGGGGTAGGCAGAGGTGAACTAGCACCCACGTTTCGCCAATTATGTTAAGTATGTAAGAACCGTGATCATATCACTTTAAAGATTGCTTTAAAATATTTATTAGTAAGTAAAAATAATATTATCTAGAAATCTACTTACTTGAAATTATATGCACCATTCGCTATATTACTTGTGTCGAAAATTATTGGAGTCTCTTGGTACACAGTCTGACTACACACATGTTTAAATACTAAAACTGCAAGGAGAGCCTGAAATAGTTACAATAATAATTACATCAAAAGTGTGCCGTGTGGTGACGGCAGAGTAGAATACAAATGTCACCACCCCAAATCTCTCCCGTGGGTGTCGTACAAGGCGACTAAGAATAAATAAGCGATGAGGAATGGGCAGCATTGTTCCTCTTATACCACCTAGCAATAGCAATGTACTGCGACTTTTGTACCCGATAAATGGCAATAGGCTCGCCACTTACTACATGGGACCTAACATAATTGGCGAAACGTGGGTGCTAGTTCACCTCTGCCTACCCCTTCGGGGATATAGGCGTGATTTATGTATGTATGTATCAAAAGTGTCGAACATTCAAATTTATTTAACATGCTAGGGTCTGCTAAGCCAATTATAATTTTGTTTACTACACTAATTAGTGATATATCGAATTTTTGTGCTAATTAATTATAATTTTATTTGCATATTTTATTTTTGCATTGACTAATTTTTGCCTGTACAGCTGTATTCAGACACGTGTCGTGATTTGAGTAAGCATTGAAAACTTACATACATACATACATTAGCCACGCCTACATCCCCGAAGGGGTAGGCAGAGGTGAACTAACGTTTCGCCAATTATGTTAGGTCCCATTTAATAGGTGGCGAGCCTATTGCCATTTATCGGGCACAAAAGTCGCAGTACTATTGCTAGGTGGTATAAGAGGAACGCTACTGGCCATTCCTCATCACTGATTTATCCTTAGTCGCCTTGTACGACACCCACGGGAGAGATTTGGGGTGGTGACAATTTTATTCTACCCTGCCGTCACCACACGGCACATTGTGGTTGTATAGGAGACGTCACTCATATTTTTGTGTCACATCGACCTATATATATATGATGTTCAATCATGGTCTTGCATTATAAGTATTCTTACTTTTGTGAATTTACTTACAATATATGAATAAATATGTATGATGATTAACTACATTTTGCGATTTAATAATATGTAACGAATAGAATAGCAATGGTTAGGTTAAATTTTCGTCACTTACTTTTAATTATAAGTAGTACTTTAGGAAGTTCTAAGGCGAACGTTTTTATTGAAAAACTGCCAAGGACGTAAAAATCACTTTAATATTATTTATTTGCTAATTAAACAATAAGTAGTTGTTATAAATTTATCACAATATAAAATAGTTCAGGAACAATTTCTTAAGTTATATTAAGGCCTTAAAATCGAGTATATTATGCTGCCATCTAATTAGTTTTCAATAAAGTAAAGTATACAGTATAGAGTTATGTCACTATTTAGAAAAATATATCTGTTTTATAAAAATATATTAGTAGGGGCAGTTAGCCCAAAACGGGGTAGAACGGGCAATTTCCTATGTAAAATTATTTCTACACACTCAAGGGAATAATATATGAGGTACGTGAAAATATTAAATTTGCACCAGGACCATTTGAGGAAGCAGATAATGAGGCTTGCGTATATCAAGTCTTCAAATAATTTTTAGTACCCGTAAGTACCCGTTTCAGGCACTATGCGCGGTTACTCACTATGTCTGATTCGAATCCGATCCGAATCCGTGCAAATATGGTCAGTGGTAGCCGTAGAACTTTTTCTATGGTAACTTACGCACAAGATCCGATATCCGTGATCCGATTTCTTTCCGTCAAATCAAGTATTCCAAGTAGATATTCCATATTTTCTCGCACTCGGATCGGACGTAGTGCGTAACCGCTCTTAGCCTTTTCCTGCCTTTGATTTCATAGGGCTCAATTATTAACAATTAAAAAAAGAGCAAAACTGGAAGTGAACTGAAATTTAATTATTATCTATTCAAACGAATAATTTACGTCCTAGGTTGAGCCGCTTGGTCAGCAGCTTGCTCGGTTGGTTGGTAACCATTTCTGTCAGCCACGTATGTAACTAGGATGTTCTGACCGTCTGGGGCCACGTATTTGTAACTTCCTCTCACTAACAGGCCCTGCTGTTCCGTGTCGTTTTTGTAGTTGCCCTGCTCCTGTCTGACTGTGCCGTCACTTGTTTCGAATCTGAAAATAAAACAACAAATTTCAAAATAGTGTTCTTTATACTCGCATGTTATTACCATTCATTTGTTATTTGAACATTAGACAAATGTTGAAAGTTGTCTCAAAGAAAAATTGTCATCATCACCAACACTTTAATGAGCCCACTGCTGGAGGGCTGGAGAGGCTGCTTTTTTTATCGCCCGAGGCAATTACTGTAAATGTTAAATTAAAAGTTTACTGAGCCAAGTATTCCTAATTGGTTGGCCTCGTTTTACTATGTATAGAAAAAAATACAATTTTAAGTCAAATTGTTTAATGTTAGTTGTTAATTTGGTAAATTCGTTTTCCTCCTCGTTGCGTAACACTGGATGCCCTTGTTTATGTGCTACTGTATGCTATCTTATGGTTATATTTCATTTAATTAAAATTTTTATACTTTATAGTGCACAATTTGAGAAATGAAAATTTGAAGTATGAAACAATCAAAAATATTCCTAAATTTACACTGTAGCATTATATTGCTTCCATATAAATAAGCAGTATTGGACTGCTTTGCCCTAACTAAAGAATAAATATTTTTTTTATAAGTATATTGTAAAGAGGAATACACAAATACAATATTATGTGCCTATAAGTAAAGAAGTGACCTTGCGTATTTATTTTTCATCATGCATCCATTGACAATAGACATCTATTGTTTAAGTAAACCGCTCTGTAGAAGGTTTGCCTGCGGAAAAGCGAGTCACGAAATCTTTTAGAATGCCATTTATGGATTACAATCATAATTACACTTATTTAAAAAATGTCTTTTGTATGACATCGTGCATGGTAGATTGCCACATCAAAGGTGGTTTTTGAGGTTTTAGGATACATCAGAATTAAGTCTTATTAATTCGACTATAGGAGGAGCTCGATGAAAGGAAAAAATATATTTTATGGTCGTACTGCTCTAAACAAAACAGGAGTGAGAAACGGATAGCCAGCGCTCCTGCCATACATTGTAATCTACGTGCAACGCAATTTACGTGTCCGATAGATGGCAATAGGCACGCATTATTACGTGAGACCTAACATTATCGGCGATATGTTAATTTATACACCTACCTCTTTGGGGATAAATAGGCGTGATTGTAAGTCAATACTTACTCGAAATGGTAACCATCTACGTTGACTTCAGAATCCTGCTTCAAAACTTGGACAGGAGGCTGAGATGGGTCTTGTGGTAAACCACAAACCATGACAACCGCAGCAAGGGCGAAAAAACTCTGTAAAAAATTGTCAAATAAATATTATTTTATTTACACTGTTTTAGCCGACCCCGCTAAAACTGTGATGAGGAATGCTGCCTTCGAAATGAAGAAATTTTCATTAGAAGACATTTCGATTAATTCATTTCTAAACTTTTAATTAATAAACTCATCAGCTAGTTACAAGTTTTCATATGTATTTCCAGCTATTATTGTGTTAACATGGAAATATAACAATCTTTAACATCATCTGCGTAGAAATTTTTAACTACAAGTAGCGGACTTGACCCCAAAGAGGTAGATGACTTAGCGGAGCGCTTTCTGCATATTATTATCTGTCTGTAATAAATGATGTAACCCTTGCTCACTTGCAAAACTTTGCTTTAGATTTTGTTGAAGGTATTATAATATTTTTTTAATGGAAACCCATAATATTGTGCATATGTATGGGCAAACCCTTATAATTTTATTTAAATCAAGCCACAATAACTCATTTATCATACTAGTACAATACCGTTACAATCGTGATGCATGAATTATTTACTATAAGATATATTATTTTATAGAATAATAAGGCGGTAATTAAAATTGATACTCGATATGTTAATTGTCGGAAGAACAGCATAAGCGTAAGCCTTGTTATACACGAGCAACACATGATTAACAGCCAGCGTCTCATAGTCAAGTCACTATTACCACGTTTATAATGTGTTGATAGTCTATCTATACGAAGTCTTATACCCAAAACGGTAGTATCGAAGTTAAAAATGTAAACAGTACGGATTTGTAATATTGTAATCCCAATCACACTTTCCGGTTCGTCAGTCTCTCGGCATTTTACTTTCCCACTCTTCTATTTTATTGATCACTAACATCACTAGCTAAGCTTATCAAAGTCAAAAATATTTAAAAAACCTAGTATCAACAATTATTATAATTAGGTACAATAAATACTCATATATGTTATATGCTTTGGTTAGATCAAGTGGTAATTAAAAACATGTTAAATAGAGTAAATTAAAGCCGCTAAAGAACAGACTGGATACAACGGCCAGATTTCTCAATATCGCTTCTTAAAATACAAAGATCAATTCATTGCAATTTATGTTTAGAACACACACACACAATATTTCTGTCTTTTGCAGTTATATCGTATTTGTATTATACATAAATCACGCCTTTATCGCCGAAGGGGTAGGCAGAGGCGAACTAGCACCCACGCTTCGCCAGTTATGTTAAGTCCCATGTATGTAATAGGTGGCGAGCCTATTGCCATTTATCGGGCACAAAAGTCGCAGTACTATTGCTAGGTGGTATAAGAGGAACGCTGCTGGCCATTCCTCATCACTGATTTATCCTTAGTCGCCTTGTACGACACCCACGATTTGGGGTAGTGACAATTGTATTCTACTCTGCCGTCACCACACGTCTAATTTGTATTATAAGCTACATAATAATTGCAAATACAAAATTGTATATTACAAATATTGTATTATTATTACTCTGTTTCTCATAAGTAATTTACCATAAGTTTATTTATCATAAGTATATTGTACACAGAAAAAAACTTACTATTTTGAACATTTTCAGTCTTTGAGAGGTGTTTTTTTCAGAACGAATCCAGAAGCTCTGCTCACTTGGCTGCCATCCTGAGATATAAATATAATTTTTGAGTCGTTTCGAAGGCATTGGATCAGAAGGTGTTAATCTCAGTAGTTTAAAATGTTTGTTTAAGGGAGTGTTCGAGAATGCATTGCGAGTTTTCTTGAAATGTGCAAATTTGTTTGCATGTTACCTTGGAAGCAGGTCTTACGGCAACCTGCGTTGTTATACGACTACCTAAAATTCGTGGAAAGTGAAAATTTCCTTTGTTTTTTTGGTTGCTGTCTTTCAGAAACGTAATAATTTGGATACATTTTTTTTTTGTACTCGGTTCGCTTTTAAATTGTTACGAAAAAGAAATACAAATTCGAGGTGTTTTTATTATTTGAACATTAAATAAATGTTAGGAATTTTGTAACAAAGAAAAAGAGTTTAGGAAAATTTCGAAAAATTTTGTTGTGATCAAATTCTTTTTTTACCTTTATAGCTTTATTATAAGTAGGTACAAAATTTGCATTGTGCTATTTGTTGTTAAAGGTCAAAAATATTTTATTATCGAAAGGTAATTCGTGCTGACGGTAGAGTAGAATACAATTGTCACCACCCCGAACCTCTCCCTTGGGTGTCGTAGAAGGCGACTAAGGATAAATCAGTGATGAGGAATGGGCAGCAGCATTCCTCTTATACCTACCACCTAGCAAAGTACTGCGACTTTTGTGCCCGATAAATGGCAATAGGCTCGCCACCTATTACATGGGACCTAGCCTAATTGGCGAAGCGTGGGTGCTAGTTCACCTCTGCCTACCCCTCCGGGGATATTGGCGTGAATTATGTATGTATGTAATTCGGTGTAATTTTATCGAAACAATCAAACAGCATTAATAAAAATCTTACAACGACGTAAACGCGCTTGATATTGCAAATTAATGTACTATTCTTAAAATAACTACAAACATAAACTCTGGAACAAATTTTTTCTCGGAGAAATTGTATCTGTTTAGTAAACTAATGTTTTCCCTTATGGATTCAAGCCCTTGTTTTCAAAACTAAACTCCAAGAATCTCCGAATTCACGTTACACGTTCACAGTATGACTATAGGACATTAAAATGATTGATTATAATGAATTTACAATGTAAGATTTTTTATTGTTATCTACTGTTCTAAGTCAATTCATAAATAATATCATTGTCGGAGTATTATGGAGTACAGTTTTTAATCGCGATTGCTCTAGGCAGGATGAGATGGTGCATCTGCCCACCCGACTAAACTTGACTTAATAAGCATATCATTTATACATTCACATAACTTGTTAATACATAATGTAGTGTTTATCTATGAGTAGATACATATCTACAGTTTGCCACTGCAGTTGTATTTAATCCGTCTGTAATGCAAACAGGTCGTGCATCTTATCCGACAACCATAAACAAACGTTATGTAATATAACCTACCTACCTACCTACCTACCTAACCTGTAATAGAACCTACACGGTTCCATATACTGTAGCGCCTTCTAATTCATGCGAACAATAAACGCTCTTTATTAACTTCATAATAAAGGTCAACATCGAAAAATAGCGAACATCGTAAAATAAAAGAACCTTGCCTATTGGTACTAAAATTCTGCAAGTTCCGAGTAGTACGTACAAAGATTTTATCGGATGACCTCTTACAACTGACAAGATGGTATTCTTTGTTGTCATAACACCTCTACTATAAGGCTTAGAACGGCTTAACATATTGATCAAAGCGAAGATAACAGTTGCTAAATTACTTGCTAAAGCGACCCAAACATTGTCATTAATTAGCTAGTTGCGAATACACTAAACTCATGTCCTTTTCAGTTGAAGGTTGTTGAAAAGTAATATTGAAGAGTTGCTATAACGTGCGGGAACTGTAGGGATTTAAGAGAACCTCTGCTAAATGGGTTCATCCACAAAGGAAATATTGAAACACATTGTGTAGTAAGATTGTAGGAAAATGTTAGAATTTGATACTGCAGAGAAATTTAATAACAATATACACACAAAAGTTATAGCGGGCATAAATTGAACAAGACGTACTGGATGAAATTCTATATTAGAATAATAATTATTTTGTATGCATCTGCATAGGTCAAGGTGGGTATTATAAAATATTTATATATAAGATTTTGTTGATTGATTTGTAGATTTAAAACATGCGCTTATTCATATTGTTAATTATTGTTACTGGTTCTGTTCTGTAAATTGAAAGAAAAGTCAAATCAAATAAAAGTCTGAACAATTTATTTCCTTCTATTATTCACAATTATAATCTATTATTTTATATTCAATACTGGGACTAGAATACATTAATTTAACCCTGACAGTTTTTCGGGTTTAATGAATTCCTTGATTTTAAAAGACGTGTAAGACGTCTGACCTATATGAATGGAAGAGGAAACATATCTACTGATGACGATACTGAGAGACGTCAAATAACGTTAATGAGCACTTAACGTCAAAAAATGACAATTCAAAACTAGTCGCTATTCTTGCCGGGTCTATGGTCAAGATTTGAATGAAAATGTTGACATTATATACTCATTAAAGTTAATTGACATCTCTGAGTGCGGCGGTTAGTTAGTAATTTTACACGGTCATGTTTTACGTAAAGTGCCACTAATTTATCTTGGCAGTAGATGGTGTCGTGATTAAGAAGCAAAGAGTGTCATAGAATTGTCAAAATGTACAAAGGCATTTTCTACGGATGAAAAATAAGTAAGATAAGCTAAACCTATCTACCTACAACCCTACGATCTAATACTATATAATAATACCTTGATCACCCATCCAATGACCAACAAACAATACTAAGCTTACGTAATCGCATTTCAAACGTGCTCTATACAATATAGGTCATCGCTTATTCTGCAATTGCTTTAATTATTTTTTTGGGAATGCAACGCTGCTACATCGGCACAATAAACTTATGCATATTTAAGTTTCGCTTATTTTTTTTCAAGCTCGAGTGCACTAGCGTTAGGCTCGCAGAAGTATTTTGTTTAAAGAATAGAGGCTTTTGAAGGCACTTTAAGTCATTAGTCACGGCTGCATTTGTAAATATAGAGCTTCGTGTAATATGGCCCGTTCAACCAATATTCTTGTTTTAAGCCTAAGATTGCTAGACTTTAATGTCCTTTTGATGATGAATAACCCAGTCCAGACTTCGCTATCAATGTTAGTTTACGCAATTAAAAGGCAACCGTGCTACCCATTGCGACATCTTCACCTTTAGGATCACACATCCTCAATTTTGTTTTTAATTGTTTTCAAAACAAATTTTGCACATGAAACATAAGTGACTTAAATATGTACCTACTGTTTATGTTACCGCCTTGTTTTCATTTAAGTTTCGCTACTGATGACTGTGATGCTCATAATAATCGACACTAACGTAGAGCAGAATCCAGCAACAACAAAAATCTCTCCCGCGGGTGTCGTACAAAACGACTAAGGGTTAACAGGGATGAAGAATGGGAATCAGAGTTCCTCTTATACCACCTAGCAATTTACTGCGATAAATGGCAATAGGCTCGCTCACCTATCACATGAGACCTAATATAATTAGCAAAACGTGGGTTTTAATTCACCTCTGCCGACCTTTTCGGGGATATAGGCGTGATTTATGTATGTATAATCCAGCAATAAGACGCTTCTGATGCCATCTACTACGATTTATAATAATTTGGAACGCAATGAAATCTTTAAAGATAATTTAATTTTGACTCATAACTTTTGAGCCTTATCATCATACGGTCTCTGAACACTCGCCTCTGGCTCATATGACGCTCGGAAATCTCATAAGGATTTCGTACACTAAAGGAGCTCAGAGACGATCAAACTGTTTGATTACTGTTTTAACTGAATTGAATAAAGCATTTTCAGGAATATATCTTCCAAGCTCTTGAGATGGCGTTATACTCAGCGCATATTCTCGCTGTTTACTAATTAGATTTTATTATGCTAGACAGGGAAGCTCTTGCCCTTCATCTCACCTGATGGTAAGTGACGATTAGGGCCGAAGATGAAATAGAACTTCACCGGGAACCCTCAACAAATTTATTGCTATAATTTTTATATTTCGAATTATACTAAAGTGGAAATACCGTTCAGCCTAAGCCTAATTGCATTGGTCTCCTTTGATTGGTCTCCATCAAAACGAAAAATATTTATTTCATCAACATATTTGTGCGGTCAGCAAAAAACAGGTAAAAGATGTAAATAAAAAACTGCTTGCCCACCGATAAACAAATCAGCGAACATTACAAAAAAGCACTAAGTGAACAACGTCAAATATCGTGGTTATTAATTTTGATGATCTTTAATTAAAATACAATAACGACCTTGACAATATCACAATTGTAATAAAAACAAAGTTCAGGGGGCCTACCGCCTAACTCGATTGCTGATGATAGCTATATTGCAATGCACTGCTTACGGCTATAGCAGCCATCCTGAATTTTTAGGCAGCACGAATTTTGTGCCAAATTCATACAAAATCATTCGGTGATCATTCGTTCAAAGCTATCGCTAATAGTTTGGGTACATTTGGTGCAAAATGACAGCATGACGTCACAAAGTATAGCTTTTGCTTTAGCAATCGAGTTAGGCGGTAGGTCCCCTGATCGTACAAACAGCATCAGTCAAGTATTGCTATCAGCACGCAATAATGTAATTAGGGTCGTATATACACAATAATCAAAATTTATTTTGCAATAATTAACTTTTAAAGCAAAAGAAAGTAAAAATTCTCTGGTTTGGTTTCACATAGTGTTGAGCCAATTGTCTTAAACTTTAGGATATAACCAGATTTAAAACGTCTTAAGCCATGAGCGCTTGCCTCCATGCGAAGTTATGCCCGTTTTCTCAATTAACATCTAACTTTAAAAGGTACTTAATTTCCAATATAAATTCAAATAATATACCTACCTAATCTCAGTACTCTGTTTAACTGTTTTAAGTTAATAATGAATGATTGGGCTCGCTACATAGAATAGTTTGCGAAATATAGAATAACACCCACATTTCGCCGAAGCCCTCTCTGACTACCCCTTCGGGGATAAATAGGTTGTGTTTCATGTATGTACTTCGTAACACGTGTATTTCCAGAGGCATATTTGCAAAAATATTGCAAAATGACGACACTAACTGCATCCTCCATAATATTTGCCACGTCAACCATACTTATATTGGCTGCGCATCAATTCAAAACAAACTCAGTCCGTTGTTTGCAGTTACGTAATGTTTTTACTACATTTGCCTACTGACTCGTTGTTGCATCTCCTATGAAAAATTACAACATTTTTGTATAATGGCGTTTTTATGGTGACTGTTTAATTTTCAAATTTCCTTACATCGTATTTTCATTTCTTATAAGTTCAATACGCGAGCTTATTAACAATCTATCAGGCACACAAATCGCAGTATATTGTTAGGTGGTATAACAAAAACGATGTTGCCCAGTCGTCATCACTGCTACAATAGTGTCGAACCTTAGAACCACCATACACGAACAGCTTTTTAGTCTGGATGGGCTGCTTCAAGCTGCGACTGCATAGTGAACTACAATCGTCTATGGAACCGCACGAGCAGTTGCGTAGCTTAGTATGCAGTCGCGGCTTGAAGCACGCTTCCTTACGCTTCAAGTTGTCGTGTATGGAAGTTATTAGTTGACTTGTGCGACACCCGCAGGAGTGATTGAGGTCGGTTCAGCTCTACCACCGTCACAGTGCACACCCTCATTAGGACAAGATTTTCCGAACTTTTTCTTATTTCTGATGACATTTGGCATTGGATTTAGATTAGACTTTCCCATGGGTAATAGGCAACAGCATACCTGTTATATTATCTATCAAAATATACTGCAATTTACATGCCCGATAGATGGAAATAGGCTCGCCACCTATTACATGGGACCTAACATAGTTGCCGAAACATGGGTGTTAGGTCACCTCTGCCTACTCCTTCGAGGATATATAGGTGGGATTTATGTATCCAAATATGGTATCTTTTTTTAATTGTGAGAAATATATTTAAATATTATAATTTTCATGCTACTATTGTTGGCTGAGCTTAATAATACTTAGGACTTTTAATGTTTAGGTAATAACTGTAATGTGTACGCAACTGTACGTAACTGTAATGTCAAGTGCAAATAAATAATTATTGTAACTATTACGGTATTACCCAACTATTTGTTGGAATTAATGTGTGATGGCGTTGAATGAGTATTCGAACTAACTAAAGGTGACCAAAAAATAATAATATTGATTCGTTAAATGTTAATGCACTGCTAATTTGTTACTAGTGACAATAAACAGCCGCATATACTTATACAATAATATGTTAAATTATGTTAATTTGAAGGTACCCGATGTTCGATACGAAAATATTGTTCAAACATATTGTATCATTTTTAAAACTGAATTTTAACAAAAATACAGTAAATACGGAATGGTTATGGTTGACTAATGTTTTAAAGATAATAATATGATATAAACAATGGTGTTTTAAGCTTACTTATATCTCTAAGGTATTTACAGTCAAACTTGGAAGAAGTCACAAAAATTAAGAGATAGGCAACGCTATATTTAACTTACGTAATGTTTATCATCGTGTAGAAAATAATTAATAACAATGATTACTTTAAAAGACAAACGGTCTTTGACTATAACTATAATAACTAAGCGGAGTGGAAGCGACAACTAAATAAATAAATAAATATAACTACAAAATTTTTAACAATTTAAATTATTCTATTCTTTCAGATATAACTAATTTAATCATTTTTTTTGTTCAGGCATAAATAATTGAGACATACAATAAACCCTGTACTGTCTATTATGTATAGCCCTAAATGTCCTGCTTAGACGCTTGCTATGAATAAACATTTCACATTTTGTGCCTTGTTTCTTTAAACGTATAGTTTTTTTTTCTTCGGAAAACTTACGATGTCACCTTGTCCATGTGACATAGGAAGATTTGGATGCTTTAGACACCATTACTACAGTAATTTGGTTCTTAAACCTTGAAGCATGCAAGTTACGATAATGATATTATTATGTACAGGAACCAACAGCTCAGGTTATGCCAGACGAATTTCCCAAATTATTGTAAATCGTTATTTATCTGTTTGAGTTAAGGTCTGCATTCATATAAAATTCTAGTTTGTGATAATCAAATAGTTACTTTAAGAATAGTTTCTTATGGTGTATTTTTGTGCTTGAGCTTAGAACAATTTTGTTTCCGTTGCATGCGTTGCGTGTTTTAGGAAGCTTCACGTCATTCTCCAGCAGCCATCATTTAGGGATTGTGGTGCAACCACCATAATTCAAAGGTTTCCAAATAATATAGATCATGACCAAATTGCTTTCGTACCTGATGATGTATTTCCCGTATATTGGCATTAGTCAGTAACCGTGTAATGACGTCAGAGCAGAGTAAGATTGTTACCACCCAAAATCACTCCCGTCGGTATCGTAGAAGGCAACTAAGGATTAAAACAGCATTAGGCAGCAGAAACGCCCTCTATTACATGAGACCTTCCAAATCGGCGAAACGTGGGTATTAATTTACCTCTACCCACCCCTTCGGGAATAAATAAGCGTGTTATAATGCTTATATAATACATAATATTGCCAAATCAATCAATCTAACAAATATTTTTAATTTTATGACGTTTTAATGTAGTAAGCTTAACCCTTCTTTACACCATTAAAAAAATTACGAAATTTTAATTTTATTTAAAGATTGTCCAGTATTTATGTAGTATAGAAACAAACGTAGCCCGCTGACATAGATAACAACAATAGATAAATAAATATTTTTAAGGTCTTGCTAATAAAGTATAAGTGTTGTAACGCGAAGAGTTGAGTGTTATGCAACGTATCGAATTCGCGTATGCACAATAAGATTTTGATTAGTAGTCTTGTCTATAGATGACAAAAAATGTGTGGTGTTCGTTTGCAGTTGCCCGTGCGGTCACGGCGACCCATCCTTAAATGATGTCAGCTGGTGTACTCAGGGATATAGTATATAAAATGAACGACCCATGCTAGTTACTCATTCGTTAGTTTGTGCTCAACGCGAATACTCAACACCATGCTCAAATACGTGAGTCGCAATTTTTTTGTCTTAAATAATAATTGCCTAAGGCTTACCATTTGTGGCATAATGTTTAAGTGACCGATTATTGTTTACAAGCTGTTTGGAAAGTGTGTCGCTGCTTCAGTAATACTATTTACGTTAACAATGAATTTGCGATTTCGATACAAAATATTTATACAAAATATTTTGTACAAAAATATTACAAAATATTTTGTCACATCTAAATAGATTAACATAAAAATAGTGATCAACAGCATTTTTTTTATTTTTTTATTAGAATCAAAATAAATACAAAGTATGCTCTATAGTATAAGAATATGATGTCGTCTATATTTATTTATTTTTCCTTACTAATGAGTTTGATAAACAATTATTATATTTAAATTTTACAAAGAAAAAGCATTCAGAAGATTATCGATAAATTATTGGCCTAATGCGGGAATCGTACCGGCGTCCTCTGCCGAGTAGTATAGCCAACCGCCGAATTTTTTTAACTCTTTCATAGAAACTGAGTTTAATAAAAATTTTGATTAATGCAAACTTGGTAGTGGAACTCAGTTTAGAGCATAAACCGAGTTCAACTTCAACTGATCGCGTTTAATTTGTTTTTAGCGTTTTTACGGTTTTCAATGTTTAAATACAAATTAAGTAAATAGGTAAATGTTAACAACAAAACGACCACCTTTTTAAACTAAATAATTCAAGAGTGTTTTTACGAAATTCCAAATATTACCTAATGTTACAAAGAAGCACATTAGAATAAAGTTTAAAGCAACATTTACTTTGTTGAGCCTGTACAAAATAAAATTATTGGAATTTGTTTATTATTTATAAAATTGTATGTCATTTTTAAGCAAAAATATGTCCTATAACTGTTACATGTTAGATTTGCATAATGAGCGGTTTTGAAGTGCAAAGCTGAAAAGCTCTTTTGAATTAGTTTAATATTATTAAATAAAATAGACAACAATAAATTAGGAGAAGTTATTGCGATTTTTTTATCCAGTGCACATAATAACCCACTGTTTTCCAAATATAATATTGGTAATCAATACATAAAATACTTGCGAGTGTTTGTTATAATTTTCTCACGGGTATTCATAGAGTTACAAAGTACCTAATATTTTGTAAAAATATTTAAAAACAATAATTATTTGAATATAATAATTACTTATATTGAATAACATTCAATTAACTCAAAATAATAAACCTTATTTACAGGTGGCAGTCCTCTGTGTGGTGGCGACACTGTGCGCAGGCGCACCCCAACAAAATCCACAGGACGTGCAAATACTCCGCTTCGACAGCAATGTTGAACCTGATGGCTACAGCTTCGCGTAAGTTCCAATCAGGATTTACTTTATTTTGTGATTCCAGCAATCATGAAAATAATACAGATTTATATATCGTATAACTTAAGTTATAAGCCAATCAATATTAAATGTCATCCGCGACATGACAAAGGACTTAAATGAGAGCTCATTAAAAGAACTTAGAAGAATATCTAAAGTGATTTTCATTTTCCATTTGCATCTACCGCTTGGCTGAAAGCAATTTTTTATCCCAAGGTCTCAGCTAAAAATGGGCCTTACAATTCCCATACTATCTATATTGTAAATATAGATAAAAATATATTATTTGTCTGACCTCTTTTTTTCTTTGTAACTGGTCTTGTGAACTTTATTACTATAAGCTTTTATAAAATATTTGTTTTATTAAATTGTGTCGTCCTGGTGCAGGACCGCCAGGACCAAGTCCTCCGCAATCTGGGTGCCTATACCACTCAGCCAACCACGACGTACTTGTCCATATATATATATATATATATATATGAAACCTATATTGATGGCCGGTTTTATTTAATGGTCAGATCACTGGCTATTGGCCAAGAGCTCCTGGATTCGAATCCTGATAGAACATAGACATTTGTTCCCGAGTCATCCATACATACATAAATCACGCCCATATCCCCGAAGGGGTAGGCAGAGGTGAACTAGCACCCGCGTTTCGCCAATTATGTTAAGCCCATGTAATAGGTGGCGAGCCTATTGGCATTTATCGGGCACAAAAGTCGCAGTACATTGCCAGGACGGTGGTATAAGAGGAACGCTGCTGCCCATTCCTCATCACTGATTAATCCTTAGTCGCCTTGTACGACACCCACGGGACAGATTTGGGATGGTGACAATTGTATGCTACTCTGCCGTCACCACACGGCACGGGAAGAAGAAGATTCTAAATATTAATATGTATCATTAATAAAAATTTATCTATCGTACTTGTCCGCCGTATTTGGGCTATATGATCTGGTAGGTGTCAGTGAATGAAATATTAGTGATTGGTTATTTGTTTTATCCAGGTACGAAACAAGTGACGGCACATCCCGCCAGGAGGAGGGTAAACTCGACAACCCTCAGTCAGAAAACGCCGCCCTGACTGTAACCGGCCAGTACGCCTACGTCGCGCCCGATGGCAAGCACTACACCGTGACGTTCACAGCTGGCCCCAACGGCTTCCAACCTAAGACTTCTCTCGGACAGAAAAAATAAAAGGACCAATTCATCACGCCGACCGAAAAGTACTCAAGACTCCAAAAGGCTCAGCAAAAAATATACTTTTAAGCTGTCTTTGTGTGCCAAAGCAATTTTTAGTGGTTTCCCTGTTGTTAGCTAGCATCGTACCTAATGCTTCTGCACGACAAAACTGGGAACTTGCTTATGAACATTTAAATTTTCACAAGAAATACTTAAAAGTAAATTTTTCAATGAACGCTAGTAAACCCAAGAGTTGCACATCGTGGTATTCGCTGGCATTACTTGTCCAGATATGATTTCATTGTAAATACTCTTTTGTTATTTTATGGTGACTTAAAATGCATAAAGATCTATTACGCATTTCAAGATCTCAAATGAATTACTTGAGCGTACAATTTAGAGATCAACGCATCACAGTTCTTGTGCCATAGAAAAATATTACTTTTTGTATTTTTTTTTGTCTTAAATACTCTTGTGATTTTTACTTTTGTGATATAATTACATTAATATTTTTTAAGCTTTGTTTTAATTTCCCTTTTGGTTTGGGAACGAAAAAAATAACGTCGAATGTGCCAGAACCAATGCTATCATCAAAAGAATCGACCAAGGGAGATTACCCGGTGTAGACCAAAGACCAACCTTGGCGCACGTCCTGAATGGTGAAGGGCAAACCACAAACAGCATATCCTAACAAAATATCAGATTTGTGATATCAGGCAGATAGCCGGCTGTAAAACCTAAGCCAAACCCTTGATCGATACGGATTGGAATGTTCCCATCTCAACCACTCTTTGCGCTTTTCTCTTAAATGGTTTACATCGTTTTCCTATATATACCTAAATTTATTAATCAATACCATTCATTTTATTTTAACATCCATCACACCTTTCCGGGTGAATGTAAGTAATCGAAAAAATTAAAGATTTCTAGGTTGCTCCCAGTGTTGAATTGGTATATATGTCACCGGCAATATGTATAACCTGGCATTCTATACAATACCTAGGCAATGTAAAGAATACCTAAAACGTGTAGGGTATTCTATACATTACCTAGGCAATGTATAGAATACCTAAAACGTGTAGGTAATGTATGAAATATTATTTATTTTATACTTTCCCTAGGTATTCTATACAATACCGAATGTGCAGCCCCGACATGAGTTAGTAAGTTGGTAAGGTTAGGTTTATACATGAACCAACGAAC
Source organism: Cataclysta lemnata (assembly GCA_963931975.1). Lineage (NCBI taxonomy): Eukaryota > Metazoa > Arthropoda > Insecta > Lepidoptera > Crambidae > Cataclysta > Cataclysta lemnata. Next base: position 9,279,823 of record OZ008343.1, read on the forward strand.
AGCACGAGCCGACCGAGCAAAGCGAGCGTGCCGCGGCAGCAGCCGGCGAGTGCCAGTAAGTTGTGGTTATATAGAATCTAATAGTTATTTTAACATCTGCAGGGATTTTATTAAATTCCTTATGGATTTAATCTCTATTTTAATCATTTCTCCGTAAAATATAGACCAAGATCTATTTATTTTACACATTGCCAGTGGAATAGCGGGAATAAAGGAGTTGTATACATTACCTAGGTAAAGTATGTAATAGACAATAAAGTTCATAATATTTCATACATTGCCAAGATACCCCAGGGGGCCTACCGTCTAACTCGATTGCTAAAGCAAAAGCTATAGTTTATGACGTCATGCTGTCATTTCGCACCACATGTACCTAAACTATTAGCAAAAGCTTTGAACGAATGATCACCGAATGATTTTGTATAAATTTGGCATAAAATCCGTACTGCCTAAAAATTCAGGATGGCTTCTATAGCCATATAGTAAGCAGTGCATTTCTATATAGCTATCATCAGCAATCGAGTTAGGCGGTAGGCCCCCTGGTATTCTATACATTGCCTAGGCATTGTATAGAATACCTGAATCATACACATTGCCGGTAACATATATATTATTAAATATACAAGGGGATGTGATCCAGAGTTATTTGTTACCTGCAAGTAGTCGACCTACTTTGTTGATAATAGATACATAGTAAGCATTAAATATGTCTAATTTTCTTTGATGCTACGCTTACAAAATCACATATGCACACACAAAAGGGTTACGTTATCCAAAATAATCTGGAGATAGTTAGCATCTTAGGTAACCATTAGTCTACCGATGTTGAATGTTTACAAAATGAATAAGGTGTAACAAGTTAGGCTTAAGAAATTCTACTCGCTAAAATGCACGTCGCTATTTCGCAAAGTTAGCTAAATGTCAAAGCGCACTTCTCGAAGGTTCTCCCACATAACAATGTTTCGAGACTAAGGGCAGATGAATAGTGAAATTTAGTGAATACAACAAATACAATATTTTATTTTAAATCTACAACAAAACATTTAGCATAATATGGGGATATGTTATAACATTTGCCGTGTGATGACGGCAGAGCAGAATACAATTGTCACCACCCCCATCGCTGGGTGTCGGAAAAGGCGACTAAGGGTAAACATAGCGATGAGTAATGGGCAGCAGCACTCCTCTTATACCACCTAACAAAGCAACATACTGCGATTAATGTGCCCGATATATGGCAATAGGCTCGCCACATGGGACCTAAATTAACTGGCGAAAAGTGAATGTTTATTACACCTTTGCCTCTTCGGAGACTATAGGACTATAGAGTTAAATTTTGTCCAGTCTACATTATACCGTGTTAAGTAAGGATCTATGTTTCCTGCATTTCCTCTACAAAACAGCGATGTATGACATCGACAAAAGAAACGATTAATCACTCAATGAACTTCGTTAGAAGTCGGAGGTCATGACATTTGACCTTGGATTGAAAGATTATTACATAAGTACGACTTGCGTAATTAAGTTTATACAGATCCTTGTTCTTTGTACCTTAGAGTAAGCATATTTTGTTAACACTCTTCTTAGCCATCCATATAGTCTCCGTATCAGTCGAGGATCAATCCCATTATGGAGTGAGGAATGATGGACAGAAAGTAATTTAACTTCCAGTATACAACCTCCGTCGTCGTGCTAATTTTTAAACCACCTGTAACTAATGTTGCGTCTTCTACGAGGCACTAAACACTATATCAATTTATATGACTTTCTAAGCTGGCATGGTAGCGAAAAAGTAGTTCAGAATGTGCCAACCCCGACTCACTTCAAGTTGGCGTTAAGGTCAACAAAGGGATATTTCCCGATGTATAACCAAGCATGCAAATGAAATGTAATGGGTTGGTGTAAGCCGACTGTAAAACTAAATCTGAGGTCATGGATTGGAATATTTTTTCACCCAATGTCTCTCCTTATTCATCGGTGTCTCACAATGTTCCTTTCTAGTATCTTATCTTCTTCTCCCTGCCCTGTTCCCAGTCCATCTGGGGTCGGCGCAGTACGTTTCCTCTTCCATTCATATCGGTCAGACGTCATCAAGCCATCCACTCCCTTTTGATTCATATCATCCATCACACCGTAAAGGTGCTAGTGATGAATGAATATATAGAAAAGTGACGGAACGGACCATGTCGAGAGACCGATTAACGGAGAGAGTGATTGGAATGACAACATTGCAATCCATACTGCTCAAGGCTTTGGCTTAGGTTGTACAGCCGGCCGCCTGCCTGACACTAACCCTCTTTGGGTATGCTGTTGTTGGTGGTATGCCCTGCACCATTCGGGTGCCCCAAAGGTGCTTATTGGTCTACACGGGGCAATCTCCCTTAGTCGAATTTTACGACACCCATGGGATAAGATGCTGGCTGGCCTATTCTACGTTACGGCCAGCAAAGAACCTTATCTTATATCCGATGTAATTGATAATATGAATCAAAGGGGAGATGATGACTTGATGTGAGCTTAATATCAGATATGAATAAAAGTGGAAACATACTGTAACGTTCCCAGAGGGCCTATCCAAGTGGTTTTTCTATTCGAACGCATAGAATACAAAAGTATGAAACTGACGTTTTGTTGTCTCTGTAAAACGTCAGTTTTATACATTTGTTTTCTAAGCGTTCGATTAGATTGGTCACTTGGCTAGGGCCACAGATAAACTGGGAACGTTTGTATGAGTCTCTTCCAAATCACGTCTAAAATCAGTAGAAGTCTCTACATACATACAAACATAAATCACGCCTATATCCCCGAAGGGGTAGGCAGAGGTGAATTAACACCCACGTTTCGCCAATTAGATTAGGTCTCATGTAATGGGGAGCCATTTATCAAGCACGGAAATCGCAGTACTACATTGCTAGCTGGTCTAAGAGGAACGCTGCTGCCTACTACTCAATGCTGTTTTCACCCTTAGTTTTTTGTACGACATCCGCGGGAGAGATGGGGGTGGTGACAATTGTATTCTGCTCTGCCATCACCACACGGTTACTTAAAATTACAGCAATTATTATTAACTGCATGGACTTTATCTAGAAATTTAAGAAAATGTCATCTATATGAATATAAAATGTAGAAGAGTAGAGTAAGTAAAATGTACAAGATCTTACGAAGTCCATACAACAGTGTTAATGATGAGAACGTGAGACAGACACTTAAAATAATACATAATAATATACTTACAATTAAAACAGTCAGTATTTATGACCTTTTGTGTTAAAACATTACATATTGCAAATACTTTTAATATAGGTAGGTGCTACAGTATTATTGCAGACACATGTCATCGTGGTAAGTAATTGCGAATGGAAAAGACGGTTCATTAGTTTCATCAGGTATCACAGGCATGGTGCTGCTTGAATAGATGATAGTAAAAAATGTACATTAAAGACTGTCATCGGTATCGTAAAATTGTAAATATCGTTAGATTATAATCTATCTTGCGAATGTGTAAACTGTCGAAAGATTGTAAACCGTAACATACCCATTACAATTTAACACATTAAAGCCCAAGTCCACCAACACGTAAAACAACCGAAAGATAACCGCGTTATGTCAAAAACCGTCAGTTAAATAATAATCTGGCCTAAGCATTTCTCGATTAAGCTAGGTTAGTACATGAATCAATGAACAGCCAGTAAGTTGTGCTTTTATAGAAGTTCACAGAAGGCTGGAGTGCAACACGTAAAACAAGCGATTAAAAGATAAGTTTTGACAGCTCTTCCATAAAGAACCGGCTAAATAATAATCGCCTGTTACGTGTTGGTGAACTCAAGCCTCAGTGAGACGCAACTCTCAATTGTTCGACAGCTTACCAACATGCGCTATTTTTATCAACTAACGGCTATTCCTATTTTATGATGGCATATACATATATGGTTTGACTGGAAGAGATCTCTCTTAGATATAAGTCCACCCTTGCAAAATATGAATCTTATTCTAATTGAATTTGATTTTTTTTTATTGCAATAAAGAGAAGGTAAATAAAAAAGCTGCGGCTGAGTCAGTCACGACTTGGTGGAGGCAGAAAAACACAAAGAACTTTCCTATCCCTTTTTCTATTAACAATTGTCTGCCTAAAGCACCTGCTTGTGTCAGACACTATCGTACATAAATTTATTTTTAAAACCGTTTTAACCGTCAGTCGCTATAAGGGACCTTAAGAAAGCATATTCGAACTAAGCAAAAAACTTGAGACTAGCGAAACATACTGAATAGACGCCATTAACCAAAAAAACGAAGAAGGATATGGAAAATGAATCTCCCGTTTACCCCTTGGGGGCAAACAGGTAGTTTAGGCCATCAGTTTTATTTATGAGAGTGGCCGCCTTGGATAGTGGACCTACATCTTTGATTTTTAAGTCTATTATTACATTGCTCTGCAACATTGCAGCGTGAATCAATATTTTTTAAGCCACACCCCTGGCGGTACGAAAACTATGACAAAGTATCGCACTAACAATTTATTTTTACGACGAAGAATACTAACAGATGCGTAGCAAGCTACAGATGCAATGCAAGTCTGCTCTGCAACAACGTGCATCCTACGAAATGCAAATACTGGTTATAAATTTACAGTAAATAGCCTTTACACCTTTACAAACTTAGCAGCAATATTGCATGAATGAGAAATATGCTCTGACTTTTATACAAGGGAAATAAACATTTCAAAATTCAATTAATCATTTTTTCAATTATCGTTTGCAAACTTAAGTCTTCCTTACATGAAGAAGTAAGACGCATTTAACCCACCATGTTAATAAATTCAGCGCCGTATTCATAAAAATGATAACATACAGTAAACGGCTCTTCAGACAACCCAAAACTGTCAAATTTCTTCAATCGATTGTCAACCTTATCTTGTTGGCAGTAGAGCCAAAAGTCGACTGAGAAAATTAAACATTTTGTGGTCGTCTGACGTGCTGTGGTTTGTACATAGATAAAAATTATCAGTGCATATTTTTAATTAAATAGTTGTATGGTCAGAAGGAGGCCGAAATTCACCGTGCGAGTGCCATGTCCATAGTGTTGCAGAGCGGGAAGTTGAGATTAGCGCTTGGGACTTGTAACCATAGTGTAGCTTTGCAGGGCCCCTTCACCAAATCTTAACAATCATGAAATTCAAACCACATTTCGCCAGTCGATGACAGCCAGACGTCGTAAAAAATTGCAAATGTTTTAACGCGATAATTGTTTGTAAAAAGTGATCTGTAGAAATACGGCATATTGGACATTTTCCTTTTTTATTCCAAAGCAGCTTAGTGTAAAATTTATTTTAATAAAAAAATTCAATTATATCATTTGATGCCATTTACGACTTAATAACACAAATAAGAAAACTATTTATAGGTAGGCCGCCACAAAACACCATCATAATATGTGACTATCTAAAATTTTAAATACTTAACAACTCTTTTGTATGCTTTTAATTATCAAATTTGCATTAAATAAGCATTTGTATACCTTCATTTAGTTATTAAAAGTAATTGAGTTTTTTTCCTACATATTAATTATCATTTTATAATATAGACATTATATTTATATAAAAAATAAACTAAGCTGAGTGTACGATCGTCTTATAAATTGTAGCAGATACTGATCTCATGTCTAATGTGTACTCCATTATGATGTTAAGTGTTCGCCACTTCCGTGTCATCAACTTTGCTTTTTTAATTAGGATTTTTGATGGAATTTACCAGCAGCACCTTCTCCTTTAAAGGGTCAGCTTAATATGTCCCCCATCATCATTTTTTATTTATTACATCACAATTATTTAATTTAATTATTTTGTATTGCAAAAAAGCAATACTTCTGGTGCAGGCATCCTTAGAGCCCAGTAAAACTTAGTCAAGTTCTGCATATATGGTTGATTTGAATAACTAATTTCTAAAATAATATCTTTGCTGAAGATAAATCCTGATAAATTGGTACAGGCAACTGGTACATCATACCAATACTGTACTTTTATTCATACAGGTGTAAGAGAAAACCTAATGTTGACCTCACGTAAAATACATACTTTTTTAATATTACATCATCATTACTATATAATCAATTTCAGCAGTCCAAAAACAAGCGTCACTGCCGCACTCAGTGACGTCAATTTACTTTAATTAGTATTTAATGTCAAAATTTTTTAATCAAATCTAGACCATAGACCCGGCAAGAATAGCGACTAGTTTTGAATTGTCATTATTTGACGTTAAGTACTCATTAACAGTATTTGACGTCTGTTTGATGGCAGGTAGTGTGTCATCTATCGAGACTAATTCAGGTACTGAAATATTGCATACAGGTGGGACATGGTTCCATGCTATTTCTATACACATTGATTATCGGCTGACTGGAAAACTTATACTATAAAAATTTGTTTGAAATAATTTACAACTAAGTACTTGAAAAGTGTTAATATAGACGACTGGTTTTTTCTAATTATGATCATTACTTATACAAGTAGAAATAATTTGCTTTAAAACCCAAATAAATATATCCTAAGCTATCGATACATAAAGAGAGAATTATTTAAGCACAACTCAACATTATTTAACTATCTATTATCCAGACAACAATAATGGTGCGACGCGGGTGTCTATCAGTGTTGTGGATCAACCTCTTTTGAATTTGACATGTAAAATATTATTGTATTTTGATATTCGGAAATTGTTTTTTGACAACAGAAAATAATGTAAGATTACACGAATGGACACGAACTTGCTTATTTAATTTATATTTTAGTCTATTTCTTACATTAAGTGGCGACCGTGACAAATTAATAAATTAAAATGGAAAGCCTCAGAAAACAACGTTCGATCTCACGCAGATTTTATACTCTTGCGGAACGAGACTTGGAGGACGCTTTCGAGGAAGGTTCCAGTAAAGATGTTCATGCTATGTACAAAATTGCCAAACAGAAGGCCGAGGAGTTATTTAGCGTGGACGACCAGATCAAAGAGCTGTGGTTTAGAGACACAGAAGCGAATGAGGAAACTATATTTGCTGACCTCCAAACCGCAGAATCATACAATTCCAGATGGACAATTGTGAGTACTAAATATTGTCGTAATTATGCCGTCGATGCTGACGCGATGCCCTATGATGCAGCCACAGTAAGGTCGCAATCTCATAAGAGTAACGCTGGTTCTGTAAAGTCTCTACAAAGACGTTTCGTATTGCCAAAAATAGAATTACGTAAATTTGACGGCGATATTAATAATTGGATAGCGTTCTGGGGGCAATTTTCAAAGATTCATAATGACCCTGATATTGATGACGGCGACAAGTTCCAATATTTAGTGCAAGCGACTGAGCCCGGATCGAAAGCAAGGGAGCTTGTTGAAAGTTTTCCCCCATATGCCAAAAATTATAAAAAAGCTATCGAGCAATTGAGAGACAGATTTGCAAGAGAAGGCCTACTGATAGAGAAATAAAATCGAGGGCTTCTGCAGCTAATTATGGCTCGTGATAAAAGCATGTCTCTGTGTAGTTTATTTTACTTTACTCTTTAAATGTGACTTGTGACAAGTACGCCTTCATGCTTTTACCGATGGTGGAGTCTGCTATCCCGACTGAGACCCTGCGAGCTTGGGAGAGAACAAGAAGTAGAAAAGAGGATAACCAGCTCACAGCATTTATGGAGTTCTTGAAAAGAGAAGTAGAAGGGGAAGAACGCATTGCTATGTCGCGCGAGTTTGCCGAGAGTAATTCCAGTACCTCGCGTAGAGAACCCACAGCGGCATGCATAGTAGCAAGCGAAAATAAGAAAGATGAGAAAGAACGAAAGGACAGGAACTGCGTCTGGTGTGACAAGTCCTCGCATAGTGCATTAGAGTGTTTCAGACTTTCTAAGCTTAGTTTGGATGAAAAGAAAGAGCACTTGAAGAAGAAGAATGCATGCACTATATGTTTAAGAGTCGGTCACTTTGCTAAAAAATGCAGGAGTTTTCCCAAATGTTTAGTTTGTTTAAAAAGACATACTGTACCTATGTGTCCCAATATTGTTACCCCAAGTAGTAGTAATGACGTTGTTCCTCAAGTATCCCTATGCCAGAAAAATACCACCACTCTTTTACAAACAGTCGCTTTGTATGTTAAGTATAATGGTAGGAAAATTTTGACTAGGGCTTTATTTGACAGCGGCGCACAAAGATCATATCTTAAACTAGACTTGGCTCAATCTCTAGGTATGACGAGCACTGAAAAAGAAGTACTAAGTCATTGTTTATTTGGCGGATCAAAAACAAAAAAGGGTACGTACAAAGTTTATAATTTTGATATTTGTAGATTTGATAATACATATACGTTTTCTATGTCAGCTTTAGGTCTGAATAAACTGACTGAACCATTGCCGAAATTAAACTGTCCAGCCACGATCAATGAGCTTCGAGATTTAAATATCCACGTTTCAGATATCGGTGAGGATTCAGAGGACGTAGGGTTATTAATCGGAGCCGACGTCTATGGGCATTTATTGTCAGGCAAAATAGTCCAAGTCCATGGTGGGTTGTTTGCAGTGGAAACCAAGTTAGGATGGTCTCTTCAAGGTTCCACACAGCGCAATGTTTCATCACATAATACTCATTTTGCTTCTGCAAATTTTAATATGGAGGATTGTAGGGAACTTCAAAAACCGTGTTATAACGTTTTAAATAAGAAAGATGGTAATGCCTCGAAGTTTTTCAGTGCCACAATCTCTGTGAACGAGGAAGGCTCTTATGCATATTTCTTGCCATCGAAGGAGAGTTTTCCCGGGAGGCTTGCAGCCAAAAATACCAATTTGAGGCAGAAAAGGTATCCTGTCACAAAGAGGTTAGAGATTTCTAAATATTATAATAAATATCTTGCTTTCGGTGGGAAGGACCTCCTCAATAACTCAGAGAAGGGTTAGAAAGTTTACCTTCCGCGTTTTTTTGATTAATTTACATTTTTTATTAGTTGCAGACATCGGTCTATAATTGTTCAGGTGAATAAGCGCCATCTTTGACTGATGATTAGAAACTTATGGGGATTATTCAAAGTAGCGTAATGTGCGAGCTGTCAACTTGTTAACTTAGTTCTAGATTGATTTAGTCAATACCTCTACTGTATCTAATTGAACTTCAATCAGGTTAACTTTGATTCAATATATTTTTCTGGTGTCGGAGGATGTTGTGGATCAACCTCTTTTGAATTTGACATGTAAAATATTATTGTATTTTGATATTCGGAAATTGTTTTTTGACAACAGAAAATAATGTAAGATTACACGAATGGACACGAACTTGCTTATTTAATTTATATTTTAGTCTATTTCTTACAATCAGATTTTATTGATATCGATTTTCGTTTTACCGAAAACTATTACACTATTTTATACATTTGGTTTTAATTAATCGGATTTTTAATCATCGTTGTTTAATATCATCGAAAAACGTTTCTTAAAAAAATCTTTTCAAGTCGTTTCGATTACCAGAAAAACGGTATATCGAACTTCCATTTCGTAAAAGTATTAAGTTATCGATAAAACTATACGTAAAAACATGTTTCAATATGTATCGAAGCCCATAATACTTCATTCAAACAAGCATGCAGCATGCAAGCCAGCATGCCAGCAAGCATGCAGCATGCAAGCAAGCATGCAGCATGCATGGCTTCTGTTACGGCTCCGACGGTTCCACGACCTTATCGCCGCAGATGGTTTTCGCCCACCACCGCAGCTTCGGCTTCCAGCCTCAGCCGCGGCGGCGGTCTTCATAACCATCTGCTCCTTAGCTCGCGGGCCGCCACACCCCTCCGCGCCTAAGCGCTTATATATTGCACTCTAGGGGTAGGTCAGATAAGACTACGTGGAGTCAGGGTAAACTGAGTCGAAATACCTTTTTTTACTCTAAAAAGACATCATGAAATCGTATTTTGTATTTGATTTTTTGAAGTAAAAATTTGTTTCCATAATTTTGCAAACTGAAACTTACGATGAAACAAAAATACGGGTAATATATTTAAAATAAAATAAAAAATTAAAATAAAAAAAAAGAAACAAAAATACTTCGATGTATCATTATTTCGATAAAATTTATAAAAACAAGAAAAGAAATAACGATGAACTGTGTTTGTAGATAATAAATATTCGATGAAACGAAAATGCGATGTAACCTAATTGTTTGATAAATATTGAAAAAAAGAGTTCTGCGATTCGTTTTATGGGTAATGTAAATCGTTGAAAGGAACTGCGATAAAATAATGGATTCCCGTGGACGCATCAATGGCTAGACCAATTGGAACTTTAAGGCTGGTACCCAAAATACAAATTAGGTAACCTTCTGAAACACAAAAGACGGGGGCAATACATTTTTGTCTCGTCATCGCATCTTCAGCACACTAAAAATTTTAGGTTATGTTCTTCTAATATGTAAGAGCTAGCCATCGATCTTATGGTACCTATACTAACAATTATGACATTTCTAATTATAAATATTTGTGTACAATAACTAACTAATTAAGAATACGACATTTGAACACAATGGAATCCTACAGTGTTATCGCTTTGATATCAACTCATGACTTATCAACAGGCATCTTAGTGTCGTCAGTCGTGACCAACACAGTTCCTGAACAATTGCATATGCAAGTGCAAGATGATTGACACTGGTGGTACCTTATGTGATGGTGATAAGTATCGTTTTGTAACTGCTATGACCAGCTTGACATTCCCTTGAGGTACTTTAAAGGTCTCGAACAACAAATGCAATTTATGTTCAGTTTATTGGAATTGACTGGCGTAAAAAATATACCTACAATATTATTCACAATAAGCCAGCTTAGTTACCGAATAGAACCAAAATGGTTGTACACCTCTATACACCTTTACCTCTACAACATGCTATGGTTCAGAATACCTATCATTCAATCATTCATCATCAAGGCACTTTGTGACTTCATAAATAGTTCACTCGGATTTCACGCTAGTATACAGGTACTGCGGTACGGTACGGCCGTGTGGTGACGGCAGAGTAGAATACAATTGTCACCAACCCAAATCTCTCCCGTGGGTGTCGTACAAGGCGACTAAGGATAAATCAATCAGTGATGAGGAATAGGCAGCAGCGTTCCTCTTATACCACCTAGCAATGTACTGCGACTTTTGTGCCCGATAAATGGCAATAGGCTCGCCACCTACTACATGGGACCTGACATATTTGGCGAAACGTGGGTGCTAGTTCACCTCTGCCTACCCCTTCGGGGATATAGGCGTGATTTATGTATGTATGTATGTATGTATATAGGTACTCAATACTCAATTGATTATTGCAATCCATAATGAACATTTTAAGATCATAAAGCTCAATTATCAGGTATTATTATATATCATCATCATAATTATCAGGTATCAGTTTCAATTATCTATCTACATTTAAATTTATCTAAAATAGTTCAGTCCATTTACTCAAACTGTTTGAGCTTAGCATAACAATGCTTGACAAGTTTTGACAGACACTTTTTGATATGATGCGGGTAACTAGCCAGATAGACTTGATCCTACCACCAACCAACCCTAATACAAATCCCCTGGGGATTGAACCCGGAACCTCAGGATCTATTTCCGGTGGGCGAACCACCAGGCCACGGAGGCGGTTATTTCCGATTTGATTCCTTGTGGTGACGACATAGGAGAATAATAGTAGATTATCACAAGGGAATAAAGCAGTCTTACTGCCGCACTCAGAGACGTCAATTAACTTTAATGAGTATTTAATGTCAAAAATTTTCATTCAAATCTAGACCATAGATTCGGCAAGAATAGCGACTTGTTTTGAATTGTCATTTTTTGACGTTAAGTACTCAATAACGTTATTTGACGTCTCTGAGTGCGGCAGTTAGAATGTTGAGATGGATGTGCAGAGTGACAAAAATGGACAAAATACGGAATGAGTACGTAAGACGGCCGCCTTGGTCGAATGCTCAGATTGCTGGGTATTGGCCAAGAGGTCCCGGGTTCGAATCCTGGTAGGGGCAAACTTTGTGATGACCACAAATGTTTGTTTCCGAGTCATGGTTGTGTGGTATATGTTTATGTAGTATATTTTCAACATTTATATACATAATTATATTAAAAATATCTCCGTCATCTAGTATCCATAACACAAGTGCTTAGGCTACTTACTTTGGGCTAGATGATAGGTGTGAGTGTAAAAATATTTATTTATTATTATATAAGAGGGAGTCTGAAAGTGGCGCCAGTAACAGAGAAGATGAAAGGGAGCCGTTTAGCTTGGTATGGACATGTTATTAGACGTGATGCCATGAATGTGAGTGAGAAAGTTATGGACATGAATGTTGATGGATGTCGAAGTAGAAGAAGACCACTGAAAAGATGGATGGATAGTGTGAGGTGTGATATGAAGGTGATGGACGTGAATGAGGAGATGACGAGTGACAGAAGAGAATGGAAAAGGAGGACATACTGCGCCGACCCCAAATAGGATGGGATAAGGGCAGGGCGATGATGATATACTCTGCTTTTCGTACCAACTGCGAGGAAATAAAATCAATTTTGATTAAATTTGATTATTTACTTATTCAATATTTAATTTGTTAATTCAGAAGTATAGGTTTACATTGGAAACATACATACATACATATATGTTTCCAATGTAAACCTATACATTGGAAACATTGGTCCAATTATTAATACTCAGAGTTGTTTTTATTAGGAACATTTAAAATTGCTTAGTACTTACAGCCACGTCTGTATTGTAATTGATATTTAAAAAGAAATCAAAAAATTAAACTTTTTATTTTCATAATAAATAATATAGTCACGAAACTTTTCTATTTTGAAAAAAAAGTTACAACATGAAAGTCTTGGCTAAATGGGCTTGATTCCTTATTTTTCCACATAAAATAAAAACCAAACCAAAATGTTAACAAACATGGATGGCGGCACTATTTTTTTTGTTATTTTGTTACATTTTAGTGACTCCACGGATTTTGAACATAATTGTTTATGCTGTCCATCCCCGAAGGGGTAGGCCACTAGGAAGTTTTGTATAAACTTCCTAGTGGTCGCCCGCGGCTACGATCACGTTAATGTCGGTTGTTTTAAAGCCTTCCTCAATAAAATGTACTATGCGACTCAAAAAGAATTTTTCAATTTGAACCAGTACTTTCTGAGATTAGCGCGTTTAACCAAACAAACAAACTTTAGCTCTATAATATTAGTGTAGATTAACAGCGTACTCAGAGACGTCAATTAACGTTAATGAGTAGGTACTTAATACAAAAAAATGTCAATTCAGCCGGGTCTAGGTTTGATTGGCATTTTTTATTGAGTACTTATTAAAATTAACTGACGTCTCTAAATGCGCCAGTAACCCCCGAATATAGAAACGCTACTCAAATTTTGAGCACTGCTTAAAAAGTTAAGTGGACAATACCTGTTAGAATTTGTATGAAAAATCGTAAATTTTGACAGTACTTAAATGTTAAGCAGGACTCAAACTTTGAGTAACGTTTCTGTATTCGGGGGTTTATAAATAAAACGAGGAAAGATCATAAGCGTTCCTTGTACACACAGAGAGAGACAGACACATTATCTGACCGGTGGTGATGATGATGTAAAATTATTTTTCCGCTGAATAACAACAGGCTTGCTGCATATCACATAATGCTTCTTCTATACAAAAGAGACAAAATTTTAAAACGCTTTTCTCACAACAAGTAACTTCAAAGTAGCTTACTTTGCAGTTAAATTGACATATATTTCATATTACAACTGTCACATTATATGCGAAGTAAGCTACTTAGAATTTACTTGTCGATTGTAAAATATGCCCTTAATGGTATTAATTTGGAATACATAATGCTTCGAAGTATTTTTTGGGTAAAGGCGGTTTTTAATTACAACAGCGAAATACTCTTTTGGGAAGTTGTATGGCTGGGTGCAATCTTGGTGGTTGCGGATGTGTTCCGTGGTAGTAAAAGGCAGGGTTCATAAAAGTAACTGACTGTACTTCTAAATATGTACACAGTTACAATATATACAAACTGGACAGTAAACATAAATCGGAAATAATATTTATAAGGCTTAGAAAATAACCATACTCTCTAGCTCGGAATAAAATTATCATCTAATTAATTTGACAACTGTCACTTAGTGAAAAACATTGTGTTTGTCAAACATAGACAAACAACAAAGGCGGTCGCATTACAAGAACGCCACACCACCCCCCCACGGAGAAGGAAAACCTAGTAGAAATTATAAACATCTAAATTTGACGCGTCTACCAGACCGAGTAGTGTACGGCGCGGTAGCGATGGCCGGAGTTGGCCCTGAGCGAACAGAAGGCGCAGGCTTTGCAGTCTGCTCTGGACGATCAGAAAACGCAGGCTTTGCAATCTGCTCTGGATGGGTGACAGTATGTTCAACAAAAGCTGGTTTCACACGATCGATACTGACGACAACACTTTAGCCCTTGATGTCCAAAGTCATAGTTTTGCCATCGCTGGCACGATTAACAACTTTATAAGGACCCGTATAAGGTGGCTGTAAAGGACGTCTAACTGTATCATCCCTTAAGAAAACGTGTGATGCAGAAGAAAGATCTTGAAAAATAAAAGTTGATGGTGATGAATGTCGAGATGCAGGAATAGGTCTTACAACTGACATCTTACGACGTAGTTGTACGACAAAATCTGATGGGTTATCAATTACATCTGATGGGGTTGATGAAATAAATAACTCACCTAGCAAACGAAGAGGTTCTCCATAGAGCATCTGCGCGGCTGTGGATTTAATGTCCTCTTTGAACGCGGTACGCATGCCAAGAAGAACGAAAGGAAGTGAACGCACCCAAGAATCATGATGGCACATGAGAGCAGCCTTAAGCTGGCGGTGTACTCGCTCGATCATGCCATTAGCACATGGGTGATAAGATGTGGTCCTTATTCGTTTAGTGGCAAAGTGAATCATCAGTCGACGAAACAGATCAGACTCAAACTGAGTACCTTGGTCTATCGTGATGATTGATGGTACCCCAAATCTCGAAATCCATTCTCTAGTTAAGGAGTCTGCCACTTCTTCTGCGGTAATGGAGCGCATAGGCCAAACCTCAGGCCATCTCGTTACTCGGTCAATTGCTGTCAAACAATAGCGAAACTCATTGCATAAAGGTAGAGGACCAATAATGTCAATGTGAATGTGACTGTAACGACCAGATGGAAGGTTGAAATCACCTAACGGAGAAGAATTGTGACGTGAGACCTTAGCTCGTTGACAAGCCTCGCAAGCGCGTGCCCACTGCTTGCAATCCTTATTGACAGAAGGCCAGATATAACGCTCTGTCAAAAGGTGAGCAGTTGCACGTGCGCCAGGATGGCTTAAGTTATGAAACTTATCGAAAACTGCTTTGCGAAAGGAAGGGGTCAAATATGGATGTGGCTTGCCTGTGGATACATCACAAAAAATGGAAACGTTTGTACCAGGAACGACGACGCTTGTCAACTGGAGACTGGAGCTCTGACGCATGTCTGATAGTTCGTTATCTGACTCTTGCGACTTCGTGAGGGCTTCATAGTCCTGTTCAAGAGCAATAGCTTCGACTCGAGATAAGGCATCAGCCACGACATTGTCCTCACCTTTAATATATTTAATATCAGTTGTAAATTGACTGATAAAAGATAGCTGATTTAATTGGGCAGGGGGCAGTTTCTCCCTGCGCTGTACAAAAGCGTACAGCAATGGCTTATGATCCGTATAAATTGTGACGCTCTGAACCTCCAAAATATAGCGGAAATGCTGTACACTTTCGTACACCGCCAGCAACTCTCGATAGTAAGTCGGCCACTCTGTCTGCTTTTTAGTAAGTTTCTTACTAAAGAAAGCAAGAGGAAACCACTCACCATCGACTCGCTGTTGAAGACAGGACCCAATATGTACCGAAGATGCATCTGTAAACAGTCCAAGAGGTGCGTCATTAGCCGGGTGTTGCAATTGCGTAGCCCTGGACAAACTCCGTTTGCAAACCTCAAATTGCTCCAGTAGTTCAGGCGACCATGTGAACGGTTTATTGCCTTACCATTTGTGGCAACTACTGCATCAATCAATGGAGCTTGAAATTGCGCGGCCTGGGGTACGAATCGACGGTAGTAGTTTAACATACCGAGAAAACGACGCACGCCCTGAACGGTTTTCGGAGCTGGAAAATCCAAAATAGCTTGAACGCGGTCCTGAGGAGGGCTTGTACCTTCTGGGCTGACATGAAAACCAAGGAAGGTAAGTTCCCGAACGCCGAAAGTACACTTCGATGAGTTAATGACAACTCCATACTCTTGAAGGCGTTTGAAGAGGATACGCAGATGTTCGCAGTGGAAAGCCTCATCCGCAGAGAAAATAAGAATGTCATCCACGTACGGAAAACAGAAATCGAGACCCCGTGTGACCTCATCGATGAACCTCTGGAAAGTTTGACCAGCGTTCCGAAGGCCAAAGGTCATGAAGGGAAATTCGAAGAGGCCAAACGGGGTAACGATGGCTGTCTTCGGTATATCCTCTTCAAATACCGGGATCTGATGATATGCTTTCACAAGATCTATAAGGCTAAAAACCTTAGATCCTGCGAGATTATGAGCAAAATCATTTATGTGACCGATCAGGGACAGTTCTGGCGTTAAGGGATCGGTAGTCACCACAAGGTCGCCAACTACTGTCCTTTTTCAAGGTCATGTGTAGCGGAGACGACCAGGCGCTCTTAGAAGGACGTGCAATGCCAGCTTGGATCATGTTGTCGAACTCCTTTTTTGCTGCTATCAACTTCTGAGGCGCCAGACGAGGAGGACGACACGAAATAGGCGGGCCATTCGTAGTCTTAATGTAGTGCACAGTATTGTGCAAAACATTACGAGGGATTCCAGGAGGCCGAGTGATTTCTGAAAACTCGGCGAGCAGTTTAACAAAATTGGAATCTCCTGAAACGACAACCTTGACACTAAGCTGTTCCGACATTGCTGCAATAGCGGGTGCTGACAAATTCGTTACGCCATCCATCAACTTCTTGAGTCGGCAATCTGGCAAAAGATGGTACTAACTTAAAAAGTCTGAGCCAACGATCGCTGTAGTAACATCAGCAACAACAAAATCCCAAACAAATGCTCGTCGAAGACCAAAGTTGAGGTTTAAATGAATAGTGCCATATGTCTTAATACTACTCCCGTTAGCGGCGTTAAGTTCATAGTCCGAAGATGTTCGCGGAACTGACAACCAGCTGCAGGGGTAATAACAAAGATCCGAACCAGTGTCAATCAAAAATTGACGCTTTGTGATACGGTCAGTGACAAATAGACGGTGGCCGTGATGTTGGATGGACTTGCAATCAGATGCCGCCGCTACTGATTGCTTGTGTGGTTTTCCGACGCCCAATTGCATGGAGCAATACACTTGCTGGCATTCGCACCAAATGTGCGATAGTACCAACAGCGTTTACTACCAGGTGTGCTACTGCGTGATGTCGCCTGGCTTCTGGAAGAAGAACGGTTTCGAGATCGAACAGAAGAACTGGTCGATAAAGCAGCAACTTGCTTAGTTAATTCCTCTAATCGAGCCATAACGAGGTCGATCGCAGGCGTAGTAGCAGCAGCATATACGTTTGAAGAACTGGGCTGAGCTTCCAAAATCTTGTCAGCTATATCTGCGATTCTATCAAGGGATAAGTCAGCTTGTGCAGCCAAAATCCCCTGTACGTGCTGTGGTAAACGACGTAACCATAATTGCCGGAGGATGTTATCGTCCGAGAGAGCCGTTCCCGCGAGCGAGCGCAAGTGACGGAGAAATTGGGATGGTCTCCGATCCCCGAGTTCTTCGTCACTAAGAAGGCGCCTCACTCGCTGTTCCTCTGATGACGAAAGTCTGCTGATTAAGGTCTCCTTCAGCTTCTGATACTTACCTTCAGCCGGAGGGTTGACAATGATGTCTTCGATTTCGCCAGCAATCCTGTGGTCAATCTGGCTAAGGACATAGCTGTACATTGTGGCATCAGTGTTGATGCCAGCAAGCAAAAATTGTGCCTCAGCCTGTGCAAACCATACTGTCACCCTATCAGACCAAAAAGGGGGAAGTTTGACATTCACGCGACATACCTCGCCCTCCCGTTGAGGTTGGGATTCCTTTTGGTCGCGCAAATTTCGCAAGACTGCATTTTCTGCCTCAAGGGCTGCTAAACGCGAACGTAGTTCGTCAGCCATTATAAACGAAAACACGCTACTAAAATTATAAACGAAAGTAAATTAAAATTAATTCGTATAAAATAGAGAGAGAACGGACAGAAAAAAAATTGCTATTCCGTGGGTAAAAATTCATATGTCGACATGTCAACAAAAACAACATAAGTTGTCAATATGCAGACAAAATTACACATAAAAAACAAAAGACAATGTAAACAAATTGTTTAAACCACGCGAAAAATACACACGAAAAACTAATGAAATATTTCCTATCACATTACACAAGTTGAAAAAAATAATTTTCATAAAATAACATAAAATCAATACTCCGAACACGCTTTACACAACTAACTAAAAAAATTACTTGGAATAATAATAAAATGTTTAAAAAAATACTCCAAATAATGGTGCCGATAGTACTTGCGTGAGCGATGTGCACAAATGGTATAATGCGCAGTTAGTCCAATGCATGCATGTGTCCAACTGCAACTCCCACGGAGACGTCACTCGAACTTGCGAATGTAGGAAACGGTGAATGCGCCAGGGGGCGCTCGACGCCACAGCTTGGGATGTGGTACCGTTTCACACGACGAAAATTTCTTCGAAGTGGCCATCCGCATGTCCAACGCAGCTTCCCGTCCCGCGCCGGTCAATTGCCAATGATATTACACCCAAAGCTCTTGACGATCACGTCGGGGTCACCAATTTGGGAAGTTGTATGGCCGGGTGCAATCTTGGTGGTTGCGGATGTGTTCCGTGGTAGTAAAAGGCAGGGTTCATAAAAATAACTGACTGTACTTCTAAATATGTACACAGTTACAATATATACAAACTGGACAGTAAACATAAATCGGAAATAATATTTATAAGGCTTAGAAAATAACCATACTCTCTAGCTCGGAATAAAATTATCATTTAATTAATTTGACAACTGTCACTTAGTGAAAAACATTGTGTTTGTCAAACATAGACAAACAACAAAGGCGGTCGCATTACAAGAACGCCACACTCTCTATAAATGACCTGAGTTTGACAGTATAAAAATAAATCATTCTCAAAGCAGGTGTTAGTTAATTATATCAACTCTTCTCATCTGTATATTTAATCTTGGGAGTGAATATTTAATGGTATCATAAATTCCTCTATGAGGTATTTATTACTTACAGTTTGTGTACAGCACATAATACAACAGATGATCATTTTAACCATGAACTTCTTCATAATGTCAATAGAAGGCAGTGTAATGTTCTCAATACCCTGTTATAACCAATTTCTAATAACAAATACATGAAAATTATTTTTCGTATTTTATTTATATTTGTTTATTTAAAGGGTAGGCCAATATCTTCAATATAAATTATAATTAAACAGTCCCCACAAAAACAACGAAGTCAATAATAAAGCACTGACCAAATAAGCGCTCTAGAAATAAAATAAGAATATTAAATAAGCTGCAACGCCGTAAATGCTTATAGAAAGAACTCTTAACGATTTCAACCAAACATACAAGCATCTACATTATAATGTGAGATGATACAATGCCAAGGCGTTTAGAAAGAATGAGATGAAGGTGAGGATGATGTTTATTATTGTGACATAGGTCATGAACTAAGTAACTTCCAGATACAGATTCGATGATTTTTCTTTCAGTATTATACATTTATAATACAATACAAGAATACATACAATATTATACATACATACATACTTTCAGTATTATTCACAACAATACAATTATTTATATTAAATCTTACGTACTTGGATATACGAAAGTGATAAGAAAAAGTAACACTATAAAGTTTTAAGACATTTTTATTTGGGTCAAACATTTAGATACCCGCATTACGAGCCCTATATGCTTTGAAGCACGGGAAAGTATAATAATAGGCAATTTTAACACAACAAATTATTGTCAATAAAGAAAAAGATACATAACTAGACCAGAAAAAAAGAAAAAAATGCAATTATTCTCAGAGGAAGTTTGTTTCTATCAACAGAATCTCCCATTCTTTTCATCAGATAGTCCTTAGTGTCGTGCTCTCGTTAAAAAAAACAAGTTATTTCTTGAAAATTGTTTTGTTAATTCGTAAATAACGTTTTATCCCAAATCTATAAAGCTTATGCAAATATTAGAGAACGTTGTTTTCGGTAAATTCTATAAAATGTTCATCTCCTATTCACCTTGATTATTAGCAACAGTGATAATTGTGAAATAAATATTTACCTAAGCTTGACCTTTATCGATTAAGTTGGAGCAAAATGTAACCTCACTTTTAGGTAAGGTTGTATTAATAATATTATTTTAGTCCATGAATAATTAATTAATAAACCTAGAATAGAAAGAAAAACTAAAAGAATAGATTTTTTATTAGGTTCAAGTGAATTGCCCTTATTTTAAAACATGAAATTTAATAAAACAATTCGTGTAACAAACGTAGGTATTAAAGTAGCCTCCGTTAATGGTGTGTGATGTGGTATTTGTTTTATAAATTACTCCTTCTGCTTAATGTTTTGGCTTAGTTTTGGCAGCTGGTCGCCTACTTAGAGACACAAACCCTAGGGGTAGGGTATGCTGTTGTGTCGGTAGGGTGAGGGAGCCTGCGCCCTCTAGCTCCCTCTGGGGCTGGAGGAGCGCCGGTTCCCGTCGTATGGGGGCCTGTCTTGGAAAGATTCCTCTTCGGATGAAACATGGTCAGGACTGGCGGGTCCTTTGTCCGGCGCAGTACGCTGTTGTTGGACATTGGACTAGGGGAAACGGTGCACAGAAGGAGCCCGAAAGGGCGGGCGCAGGTGGCTGTCCGGTGACATATCCTAACGGATAACCCCGGATGGCTGCCATAGTGTGCTTTGGCTGGATATGCCCGGAGAGGATGTTTAGTGGTGTAGTGGGGGAACGCCTCTACCCCGAGTCCCACATACCTCTGTAGTTGCACCGTACTGCAGGGATGATGCGTAAATGCAGTTTACCTCTCCGCAAAAAAAAAAGGGTATGCTGTTGTGTAAACTTCCCTCCGCTATTAGGGTGACTCGAGGAAAAAGGAAGATGAAGACAATTCTCTATTTTATGACAGCTGACCAGTATAAAACTAACGACGACAGACAACCTGGGAACAGTAGGTAAACGTCGATGATCTCCCTTTTGAATACTACAAACAAAACAAATCATATAAAATCAATTCGCTAAATGTTTTAGAATAATTACTATACGATTTCAGCCACCATATTAATTAAATATTTGCAAACATCAATGGATTTATTACAACCAATGCCAAACAATGGCAGGATTATAGCCAAAACTCAGATAATCCTTAGAATTAAAAACTGGTTCCGTTAAACCGCATGAACCCGCTTATTATATTATTTATGCAAACATATTTTTTTCTCAATGTTGAAATCAATAATAAATGCTAGGCTTGTTTCTTTAAAAGAAATTGACTTTAAATAGATTATACACCTTATTTATGGAACATTATTAAGATATTTTACACTTGGTAGAAGTTAAGCTGTTTATTATTCAACATGAATATAATTATTTTAATTTATATATTCAACGTCATCGATTAACACTTACTTACAAGTAATTAATTCACTTTTACTGCAACAAACAGTACATTGACCACTTAAGATGAATATTTGATAAAAGCTTAGCTATTATGAATAAAATAAACTAATACGTAGAAAGCAGTTAAGATTCTATGTTTTTTTTATGTTAGTCAGGAAAGCTCTTGCTCTTCATCTCACCTGATGGTAAGTGACGATAAGGGCTAAAGATGTAATCGAGCTTCACCTGGAACCCTCAACCACAGAGGGGCTGGCTATCTTATCACACATTGTCGGAACACAATAATGCTGTTAACATTATTATTATGGCGACAAATTTTTGATAAGATGGTGGTAGCTAGCCAGGCGGACTTCAGAGAAGTCCTACCACCAACCAAACCGAGCACAAAGTTGTATCCCCCTGGGGATCAGCACTCGGGACCTCTGGATGTTCATTCCGGTGGGCGAACCACTAGACCACGGAGGCACCACGCTGGCCCAATGCGACTTGTTGGGTCGCATTGGGCCAGAGTGGTGGGTTGCAAATGCAGATGCAGCAGGGACCAACGGCTTGGCCCGAAGCACGAAGGAACTTGAAATATTCAACGGGACTTAGCGAACAATGCTTTGAACAACGCAATCGCAAGCCAAGGGTGATAGTTACTGCGCCTAATGTAATAAAAACATTATGATAAACTTTTATACCAATACACAGGTATGGCACCTACGTAACAGGTGAACAAAATTTTTATAAAGCTGCAAAAAAAGTCTTAATAAATTCTGTATCAATGAGAAATTTTATTGAATTTTTGTCTCTTTCTAGATACACTTTACGTTGCAATATGTGCAAATAATATGCAGATAGCAATCCGATAAATTAAATGCATTGTTAATGGGCAATAAAAATAGCAAATATAACATATTTTATTTGCTTACATGGCATTAATGTATAATAAACTGATACATAACGTACTTACTCCTGATTATCCCCAAAGTGGTAAGCAGAGGATGTAAACCACCACATTCCGTCGTCATTCGTAAAATAATTTTAGGTTACATATAATAACTTACACTTAGTTTCTATTATATAACTAGGAATGGTTATATTACGAGGTATGGAAAGTTGAATTTTTACATTTTTCCCATGACATTTAATTTTGACATATCCTGAATAGGTGAACTTTGGAGGACCCTGTATCCTTTACAAATGCTTAATATGGTTATGGTTAGGTTAGTTAATTTTCGTAAGCTCTACACAGGAACATGTCTAAAGCGGCAATATTCTGTATCTTACTAAATATGGTTAGGCAGACAGAGTAGTCGGGGATGTCGAAGGTGAGTAGTGAGATGAAGTGAAGGGGACCTGTAAACCTACCCTTGTGGTCACAAGTCCCAAGCACTGCTCCTTACTTTTATTCTCCTCATCCTAAATTTCCCTTCCCTGCCACACTATGGACCCGGCACCCGCACGGTGCATCCATAGAATGCTAAGACTATTCGTCCCTTTATTATTGTATTATTTTTAGTACAACATTCATTTTGAGCTTCCTTTATCATTTAACTCCATCTTTCCATATTTGTTTAACAATACAATACAGTTATGAGCCAGTTTAGACCAAATAACTAGGAAAATTCATAGAGCTACCAAAGGCTAAAATGAGCACAAAAACTCGTCGTAGTAGTTCGAGACTTACCGAAGAGTAAACATCAAATCTCTTGTTATTATAATTATACATACCTCAAATTCGTTATCAATATTTCCAATAAACTTATTTTAATGTCCTAGATAGTAAGCACTAATGGAATCGTAAAATAGAATAAGACCTATTCTTCACTGCTAAGTACTCAATTATAGACTTTTATTACAATTTAATTACCTGTTCCTCTTAGTGTAAAATATTAGGAGATCAAAGCATAATGGAAAATAATAAAAATAATATAACTACGCTGTGCTGGGCTTAGTTGTCAAAAATCAATTAACATAATAGCGAAGATTATTTTATATATATTATCAGTCGTAAAACCAACTTCATATACATAATAAGTTATTTAAATTTATAACGGAATCGGCAACAGATATGACTCTAAAATCCTAATAAAATGTATAATTGAAGAAACTTTTGCGAAAATTGTCAATGTAGAAGGAATCACTTTGGCAATCCCACTTCTCTCTCTCTCTCTCTTAAATGAGGAAAGTAGAATTGGCAAAAAGGTTTGAACTGTATAATGGACTCAATACTAACGACGACAAACTAATAGTGAACAGCGTAAAAATAGTGGGCCCCATATCACGCCCATTACCGGAAGAGGTAGGCAGAGGTAAATTAACACCATCATTGCTCCAATTATGGATAGCAAAAGATGGGCGGTGGTGACAATTGTATTCTGCTCTGCCGTCAACACACGACTTTCAACATACACTACACTGTAAAAAAGGGATTATTTAAGAATTCATCTTTAAACCCAGTTGCCGGCTTATCAATCGAAATTCATAAAGCCATCCACACTCCTTTTTTATTCTTAACATTCAACACGCCGGAACGGTGCTAGTGATTAATGGAAGAACAGAAAAGCGATGGAAAGGACCATATTGAAAAACCGATGAACGGTGAAAGTGTATGGGATGATAACATTCCAATCCATACTGCCTTATGATTTAAGCTTTGGTATTACTGCCGGCTGCCGGTTTCAACGTGATAATTACAAAACGCATCTCACCCGCGTAGACTTCTTGGCAGGGTCTTATATAGCACACCCCGGTGTGCTCGAATCGAGTTTGGCTCAACAATTTTCAATCGTTTAAAGTGTTAAAGTATTAATGACTGTCTCCATTCGTTTATTTATATATTGTTTGATACCAATACAATAGGTACCCTTATGAAGTTTTCGAGACGCGAAACCCATTATCCAAGGGTAAATTACTATTTAAATTTATAATTGCGGCCAAGCGTTACAAAGTTAAAATATTGTATAGAAAAGACACATTGTCAAACATCGAATTGTCTTCAATGACATCATATTAGTTAACATTGAATTTTAATGCAAAATTCCGATACTTATTCAGATATTTATTTTTTATTGTAAGAACTTACTACAAATGATTATTGCGGATGTTTAGGCAATGTCAATATTGATAGAATAGCCAAGTAGCTGCATAAATTTAAACAACTCCACAGAAGACTGTTATGTATTGTTATCAATTCGGTGACTGAGGAGTGATAAAATTTACAATTTTATCACTCCTCAGTCACCGAATCGCCTTTGACGTGTCAGGTAAGCGGTATATGATAATTTAATACTGATACTGCAGAATGTAGGAATTGAGTGTCTTACATTTTCATATTGACAGTACCGAATAAAAAACATATAATACCGTTTTAAGATTTTCGTTAATGATTCATGATAATATGTTTAAAATATCTCTTCCCGCTATCATTCATTCTCATTAATCTCACATCCTCTAATTGGTCACGAAGTCAATCCTTCCAATTATATCCACCCCAACAGTAAACCAATTTCCTTTTAGCTTCTCTGTCATATTATTGTCTCTGTGTGCTATTTAAAATTATTGCAATTGTATAGTCATTCATTTTCTTTTCTTCCATCCACTATAGCATCCACATATCTGTTGAATGGAGTTGTCATTCATCCGTCTTCTGACTAAAGATGCATTCCCTCTAAGTATTAATTTGAGAATATATTTAAAAACATTACTAAAATATAGATGGCCTTGAAACTGAAAAATAAATACTGATTTTGTTAAACTCTACTCGGTATTAAAAGCCGGATCCTGTCTAAGAGGTAATTGACATTAATAAGCTACACCAGTATTTATTCTGTACTGTCCTAAGTGCCAAAATTTGTCACTTAATCTATAAAAACAAATATCGAATTTAGGATCAGAGCAGACTGTAACAGATTATGATCTTCTAGATTCGACAGTTACTTAATAGTTTTTTACCTATTAAAGGATTATTTGAAATTTCGAGGCAATAAAATACGGTAAACTACGCTGTGAATAGTTATTTTTTAAACAGAGCTAATCTAAAATACTAGCATAAACAAATTATACAGTATTTGCAGAGCAGACTACATTTATTTGAACCTGTGCATATCACATTCCGGACGCGAAGTTCATGGCGTCCAAATCCTAAACCAGTACAAGCATACTGCATCAACCCCAAAAAATGGGAAAATAATAAGAATATAATATCAAGTTGAGCATATAAACTTGGAATATACTGTATTTTCTTAATTAACCAAAAGGCTTCCAAAATAAAATAAAAGAGCATTTTATAATATTCTAAAATTGATTATATTAATTATCTAGGGCATTGTTCTTATAAGTTTCATTAAACGGATATTATTCCGCACTACATAAAATCCCATATAACCAATGCTATTTACAATTAGTATTCAAAGGAAGCTTTGAAAACAATCTCCGGGCGATCACGACCCGCTATCTATATATTATAATAGGCACAGTAGTCAAATCATCCTTGCTATTCTACGTGCACGTCTATTCTATGTTTGGGTATTAATAAATTACGCGTGAAGCGTTAAGTGTGAACACAGTCGCGTGAGAACTCTTGCGCAACGGGTCTATGTGCGGCGTCACCTTACACCCACCACTATAATATCCAACTTAGGATAGAAAATAGGGTAAGTGGAATAACTGTATCATGCTCTAAATCAAGTGATAGTGACATAAAAAATACACAATTATCTAGAGTTTATTGGGAAATGAAAAATTAATGAAGATTTTAGGATAGAAATAATTTATCTGTATTTATATCGATAAAATCTGAAAAATGAATAAGTTGAACCAATGTATAAAAAATAATAATAAAAAAATCATATTTACGGGAATTTACGTGACTATTGAGTGATTAAGTACAATAATCCAACATAATTTAATAACCACAGTTGTTATATTATACTAAACGTATTCTTGAATGACAATAACATTATGAAATCGATAAAATATCAATTTACAAATTAAAATAGCTGCTGCGTTGAAATTATGAATAAATTTTATGTTTAAAACTAAAATCATATTCGTATACCCTTAATTATACAACAATAATACAATATTAATAGTGATTCTGATTTTATTATGACCAATCACAGATCTTTAATAATTTAAACTAAGAATAGCACATTTTATGTTGTTTCCCTAATTCACAAAGCACGTGTATATAATTATCGCTATGATGACGCTTGTGATAATGAAATGTGTAATCAATTCTTCAAATTAGTATTGGTGAATATGTGAACAAAATTACAATGATTTTTAAAGACCAAAATTTTCATTTATTTAGGGAATTGTATCAAGAGAAAATTTGAATGTAACACAAAAAAAACATCTATTTAAAAAGCTTCTCCTTCCTGCCCGTTCTCAGTTAACTTGGGATCGGTGCAGTATGTTGTTTCCTTTTCCATTTATATCGGTCAGACGCCATCAAGTCATTCACTCGCTTTTGATTCATATCATCCATCACACCGGAAAGGTTATAGTGATGAATCGGATTGAATTTGCCAGAATCAGATGAACGGAGAGTCATTGGGATGAAAACAAACCAATCTATACCGCTCATGGTTTTGGCTTAGATTTTACAGCCGACCGCCTGTCTGACCCTAACCCTCTTTGGGTATTCCATACTGCTCAAAATATGGAGCAATAATATTGCGGTGTATAATCAGAGAGCACAGCGGTATTAGTGGTATAGTCTAACTGCCGCACTCAGAGACGTCAATTAACTTTAATGAGTATTTAATGTCAAACATTTTCATTCAAATCTAGACCATAGATCCGGCAAGAATAGCGACTAGTTTTGAATTGTCATTTTTTGACGTTATGTACTCATTAACGTCATTTGACGTCTCTGAGTGCGGCAGTAAGAGCGGTTACGCACTACGTCCGATCCGAATCCGTGAAAAATTATTGTTCTAAAAAACTCGGACAGAGATCGGATGTACGCACTACATATCAAGTTACCATAGAAATAGTTCTACGGCTACAACGGACCATTATTTCCACGGATTCAGATCGGACGCAGTGCATAAGCGCTCTTATGCATTTAGGTTTTTTGTTTTTTACTTTTTCTCTTTTGTTTAAGAACGTCACCGGAAAGAAAGCCATTTCTGGAACAATCGCTGTGAGATGGTTTTTTAAAAAGTCCTCTCCAGCTGTAAAAAATTCTTTAGGGAAATAATTATTCTTGTAAAAGTCTAAATTAAATTAAGGAAGCGATGGTTTATGTTGTTCGAACTAATACGAGGCGATAGAAGTTCTTTTCCGATACCCGATTTGGGTTCAGATTGGCTTCAGAAACAGATTTCCCGGCACGTAAGTTGAACCAAAATGACGGTCGTCTGCGCTGGTATACATACATACATACATAATTCACGCCTATATCCCCGAAGGGGTAGGCAGAGGTGAACTAGCACCCACGCTTCGCCAATTATGCTAGGTCCCATGTAATAGGTGGCGAGCCTATTGCCATTTATCGGGCACAAAAGTCGCAGTACTTTGCTAGGTAGTAGGTATAAGAGGAACGCTGCTGCCCATTCCCCATCACTGATTTATCCTTAGTCGCCTTGTACGACACCCACGGGAGAGATTTGGGGTGGTGACAATTGTATTCTACTCTGCCGTCACCACACGGCCAGTGGTTTTAGTTTAGACACTTTTCCTTCAATCATGCGCTGGTATGATTGAAGGAAAAGTGTCTAAACTAAATTTTGAACGCCCAGAATCGGGTATTCCTTACGTAACTATGGTTACAGACACACGTCGCACTTCATACAGAACCTGAAACCTGAAAACGTTTTACTGCGCTGCGCTTAAGTAAACTTATGTCTCGGGTAGGTATTGTATTTTGTATTAAACCGTCATCCAATGCTATTCAATTTTTCAAGAATAATTATCTCTCTCCCCTGCTCTGTGCAAATCACTATGTGTTGGACATCCTTACAACAAAATTTGCTGGTAATAAAAAGTGCCCAGGTCTAAATCTCAATGCTAATTTAAGATAATTTCTAATTAGAATAGAGCTGTCAAATAGGAGGCTCACGAGATAGGATTTAAGATACCTAGTTTTGTATATTATATAAATATAATTTGTTAAAATGTTCGTGCCAGTTACTTGAGCATTTAGTATAAATTCAAACCTTTAAATTAATATCCTCCATCATACCAGAAAAATGGTATCATTGCAGACCTCCAGAACAGCGCAATGGAAACGCTACTCATACCGCACAAATAAATTTGTACCTAGTTAGAAAAAAATAGTCTTAATGCGGAACCCGCATCCTCTGCAATCCGGGCAAATGCCTATACCACTCGGCTGTTCGAACTTTTTCTAACTACAAATTTCTTTGTGATTATTTTTCTAATATTTATATAATGTTCAAACAAAAATCATAATAGGAATACTCATTCCTCATTATAATTGAGGAGAGATAGAGGGCGGTGACAGTTGTGTTCAGAGCGGCTGACACCACACGACGGGTCCCATCCGCATCAGTACATAATTTCCCGTACTTTTTCTTATTTCTTTTGAAACACCATCTATACAGAATTAAACAGTCTCCATAACTAATGCTGCTATTTTTTATTTTCAATAAACAGATAAAGGAACCGCGTTAGGCCATTAAATTAAAAATAGTTATTTGAGCAACTGCTGCATAATAATTAGTGGTAAGACACGTTTGTCAGTTTATGGAACAGGCTGAAGGCAAGTCATATTACTTCCACCAAATTATAAAGACGGTGGATCTTGAATATATCTGCACAATCAAGCAACATGCATTTACTAAATATTTAAGTATTTTTTAAAACTTAGCATTAAACTTCTCTAGTAGTCATAAAAAATCCATAGAGTAATTTGTATATTATTTGAACATATAAATGTTAGAAAAATTAGTACAAAGAATATTGTACTTTTATAGCGCGTCCTCTTCGCGTCCGTTCGATTTCCGCATCATGACTGTAATTTTTCGAACTTTTGCTAGCCATAGTATTTTTTATTTCTATATTTTCATATAAATACAATTAAAATATAAAATAAATGACGGATCTCTATAATTCCAAAAGTGCTGTAATAATGCACAATTTTCCGCATCACATCCACTACACCTTTATCTAATGCTCTACGGCTTATTCTAGCGTTATTAAACGATTAGTCTAATTTATGTCCAGTCAATAAAATTTTAATGACGGATTCGAAAACCACATGAACAAAATAATTATTACTTCTGGGTACACTATACTCCATTCAGAACAAGAAGTCGCTTGTGGCATATAGGTATATGGCAGACAAAAGAGAAGATTTACTGCCGCACTCAGAGACGTCAAATAACTTTAATGAGTATTTAATGTCAAAAATTTTCATTGAAATCTAGACCATAGACCCTGCAAGAATAGCGACTAGTTTTGAATTGTCTTTTTTTGACGTTAAGTACTCATTAACGTTAATTGACGTCTCTGAGTGCGGCAAAAGTAAATTCTCATATTTTTTTAATGGGGAATTGACATCTGTGAAAAGGTCTTTGTATTTGAAATGGTCTGTAATTCTAATTGTTGTTGTTGATTCTGATGTCAAACATTATCTTAGTATTGACGGGTATCTA
The DNA here is from genome assembly GCA_963931975.1 of Cataclysta lemnata. Classification (NCBI taxonomy): domain Eukaryota; kingdom Metazoa; phylum Arthropoda; class Insecta; order Lepidoptera; family Crambidae; genus Cataclysta; species Cataclysta lemnata. The sequence continues at coordinate 9,310,237 of OZ008343.1, forward strand.
TTATTATTAAAATAATATCTTTTTAATAATCCACTACAAAACAATAAATGAAGTCGCTTGTTTTAAAGTAGGGACCCGTCATTTATTGGTTTAAAAATATGGCTGATTTACAGTCATTTGTTCATAATTTCCTTTGCCCTAATGGTTATATTACCAGAGTGACGACAAAACAAACCAACGCCTTGTGTTTCGAGTTTGCAAATTAACATTTTTAAAATGACGTATTTATTCACAAAATTATTTTTAATAATCCGGCGTATTGTTATCCAATTTGCTGCAATCTTATTTACTACAGAAGTTGAATAATTAGTTCTCACGACCCCGTTTTGTATTTGGTGGGTGTCGTAAATTGCGAGAGTTTTCTTACCTGTGCGAATCATCGTAACGATCGTCTTTCAAACGATGGTGAATATAACCGCAAAGGTGTTCGATACGAATTTTAGGACGTTCGGCCATACAAGACATAACCAAATCCTATAGTAGTCGTTATGACAATAGTCGATACGCTTTTCTGCACTATCATACAACGTGTATATTACATAATTACGCTTGGGTCACAAGTCCCAGGCGCTGCCACTGATTCCCCTCACTGCCACACTATGGGCCCGGCACCCGCACGATGAATCTATGGAATGCTAAGAGATTCGACTTTGTAAAGAGATTCCTATTATAAATCGAATGTATTTTTAATGAAAATCTATTATAACACAGTTATTGAGTACTAAACCATTCGACGGATAAAATCACTTGTCTTCAAATTCAGTCTCATTTATCCAGAAAAAATCTAGACCTAAAATTAGCTTCACAAATAAATCACATTGTTAATTAATTAATTAATTAATTATCCAAACGGTGAATTGAGACACCTTTAAGTAATTAACGATACGGAATCCACCTTTGATGTTACCTGCCTGTGGGTTATAATATTCACATAAATAATTACTTTATATCAACGCCTTTTGAATGTAATGTAATCAAATATTCATGTAAAAATATATGTCTTAATTGAATAAATTAAGTGATATACTTACTTGTTGATTTATTATGAATATTTAGTCCGAATAATAAAGTCATAATGTTTAAATTAGTAACTATTTCTTTTTGTAATAGGTATAGTATACTATAAAAGAAACCAAGATGCAAAACAACTGAAGAATATAATCTAATGATTAATAAAGGCTATTTGAAATGGCTTGTTGAAAAAATATATAACTTAGAAAATTCCAGGCGACTCACCCGAGGAGTGCCGGACTATTTTCGACTTTAACTAATTACCAACAACAGCATACTCAAAGAGGGTTGGCGTGAGACAGGCAGTCGACTGTAAAACCTTAAGCGCCCTATTACAAATCTCACAGAACAGTATACTCCTAGCGGTTGAGACGGCCGGTGCATCGCATTTCGGTGCAATTTTGCAGTTATGTTTATAGTTTTTATTAAAATAGGATAATAAATTCTTGCTTTAAAGTTATGAAATTTTCATTCCTCATAAAGTAATTTATTCTAGTATCAATATTGTTTAAAAATAATATCGTAGAAAGGAGATTTTCACAGTAAACTTAAAGCGATTTTCGAAGTTTTTTGTTTAGAATAAGAATTTTTTTTCTATATTAAATCAATGATGTTTCAAAATTCCGAGGTCGCTACGTACTATTCGTCTATACTAAAGATAAAATTCTATTATTTCATTTGAGTTGAACAGTAGTTCAATCCAGGGAGCTCAAAAAAGGGCCTTCGCGCATTTTACAAAATTCTCATCTCTACAATTTTTGGTTTAATTAAAAAGTTACAAACGCAAAATTTACAAAAACGGAGGCCGCCACGAAATATGCCAATATCTGTTCTACACTATTCACTGACTCAAAATTGCCAATGTATTTTTGTTTCTGAGATCAGGAACGCCAAAATAGGCCCTTTTACGCACAAATCACAGTCAGGATGTAATACCTAGGGCTCTTAAGTAGTATGCGAGTCTCTCGGCATTCATTAGTCTCTCGATAGGGTTCTTTCCATCACTTTCTATACATTATTTCGAATCTTTCCTGTGCGACGAATGATATGAATTACAGGGGATTAGGTGGATAAATTACCTCTGACCGATATTATTGGAAAAGGAAACATGCCGTGCTGACCCCAGATAGGTGAATCAAAATTGACAAAAATTGTGAAACAAGGTAAAAATACGCAATTTGATTTGTCTAATACAGAATAAAACGATGAAACTCAATTCTGTCATGAATGAAGTCGCGGATACGCCTAGTGCCTACGTAATTTTAGTAGGTACTATAAAACCTCGCAATAAAATGCTAATTAAATTGGAGGAGAACTAATAGTGATCATCTCTAAAATAGCGCATGATTGACATTTAAATTTATTATTAATATGTCGATGACAGATGTAGGTATATGTTACTATGATACCAACTAGGGTCACCAATTGATAGTTAATTATGTGCTTAAAGTTAGTTTTTTATATTAACTCAAATAACAAACCTTGTCAAACCTTGACCCAGGAAAAATAATAACTAAATCATTTATTTGTGTATAGGGGAATAGGGGAATGTAGCCTTGAGTAAAACGAACACTGAATAAATACTGTATAAAACAATTTTGAAAGTAGACATACTTTCGCCAGCTTCATCACATGCTCCCTTAAGGACAGGAAGGAGCCAAAGTCTCGCCGTACGTATGTCCGCTTTGGGCCACCTTCCCCGTAAAAATAAAACATAATGTCTGAAATCCTTCTCTGGTTATATACATTGGTGGGAATAAATTCCATCATTACTTATTTAGCATAGTAATTTTAACATAGTCAATATGAAACACAAAATCCTTAGAATACGAAAACCCCCCGATAGATTTAAAATATAAAATCTTTTTATTTTTGGTTAATAATTGATGATTATTTCGACTAAGTATTGTCGAATTAAGTAGCACACACAAGTAGAAGTTCATCTAACCCTTAACAAATACGAAGAATAGTGTAGTGTTGTCGTCTCATCCCTATAATATTATTACCTATCAGCTTCACAAAACGTACTAAAACAAACATCCGGCTGGTATTGAGCGAATTACACTGGCGCGACAACGACCTTTGTTAATTTTTACAACAAATAGGAAGAATGTTTTCCTCGAATTCTGTATAAAGTTGTGCCTAAAAGGTAATGAATGCTATATTTGATTTTATTGCTAGAACTAATTGTGGCTTTTCCTCAAGTTTGATTGAACACGGATTTCCGAAATCTCCCCGCTCCATTTTGAAACGGAAACTTCCTGCTCCCGTAGCACGAGACGTGGACAAAATCTCCTCGGGAAAAAAGAAAATATTTTCCTCTCGCTCTAACTAAATCCCGAAACAAAACACTGTCAAGTGGTGGAGAGAGTTTTGTCCATGTCCCTTGCTAGGCCTGCTGGAGAGATGCCTACCGTTTGGGAGTCCAAATATTTCTTAAACAACAACAAACTTAAGAACGCACTAACCCCATATTAAATACCTTTGTAGTCTGTACCTAAATTTCATAAAAGAAAGGTGTACTGATTATAATATTTTTATTTTCTTTAAGAATTTGGCGTTGTTTTCTACTAAGGAATAATTTATAGAAATACATAATTGATCCATCTGCATCCAGGGGATGTGCAGGCCATTATAATTATTAACACCATACTTATGATTATAATTATTAAATTTCAGATGCTGGAGAACAGATGGATTGCTGTAATCGTGGTGGTGGCATGCGCCATTCAAAGCCAAGGCGCAGACAAATATACGGACAAGAGTAGGCCCTACGAGTTTGGTTTCAGAATTGGAGAAGAACAACACAGACATGAGAAAAAAGGTAAAGAAATTATAACAAACAGTAATGAAATAAAATTCTTGGTTTCCACCCGCATAATATAGACCCGCCAAGAATAACGACTAGTTTTGAATTGTAATTTTTTGACATTAAGTACTCATTATCTTGAATTTACTATGAGTGCGGCAGTAAAACAGCCATAAGTAATGGGCAGCGGCGTTACTGTTATGCCACCTACCAATGTACCATGATTTACGTTCTCGATAGATAGCAAAAGACTCGACGCCTACTTCGTGGGCCAAACATACTTGTGGAATCATGGGTGTTAACACACGTCTGCCTACCCCTCTGGGAATAACTAAGCTTGATATTTGTAGGTCAACTTTACAATGGATATTTATGATTATTTTTTATTCAATGAGAGCAAATGAATCCATCTTATCACAGTATCATCATTCACTTCAGCCGACTTCTGCTGTAAAAATGACTTAACAGAATATCTCATACTAAACTAAAGTAAAGTACTATTTCCCGCGATCTCTACATGTGTGTGTACATAATGATATTATTTTTTCATTGAACTATTGGAAAAATAATAAGGCGAATGGATTAACACAATCCATATTGAACACTAAAATAATACCAGTTTTCATCTATGGGTAGATATTACCTACGAACTTAATATTCAATTATTTCACATCATAACTATGGAAATTATTGTATTTTCAATTTTACGAATCGTTTAATTACAGAAAAAAACAAGAATTGCTATAAAGTAAATTGTATACAGAAGTTCTCAAACGAAAACTTTATTCAAATATTTGGCTAGAAGTTAAAAACTTCTGCAAATTGAATGAGTTTATTGCCTGATAATGTTAATAGATTGAGAGTCATCCACGTGACTACACAAGACAGCAAATCATAACTTTAATGTTTATTGCGATATAAATGTGGTTATGCAAAATCTATCCAAACCGACTACTACATAATATCTGAGAAATGTTATAAGACAAAATCGAAGTCCATTGTTTTATTTATTTCTGTTTTTATTAAGCGACAAGTGTTTTTTATCAATTGTACGGTTAATGCATACTTTCTGTTAATGTCTGTCTTTCTGTCAACTTTCTTAATCTTCAAAGATTTCTGCACATCAAATATAATACCGATTAGATAATATATTATTGGTAAAAATAATTTACGACTTTTGCGGAAACACAAGCTACTAACTGCTATTTTAAATTATGATTGCACAGTCTGATAACTAAAATTTGTTCTGTGCTACTATAATGGCGAAATATTGCTCCTTAGTTAATTGTAAAATTAGTAAAACAAACTTTACCCATTTAATCAGCATTGGAATTTCAGCGGGATGTTAATATCAATAGAAGCAAAAATAAAAATTCCATTTTATGGACTAATAGGTTTATAGTGACATGTACACAACCATTTCTGTCTATCTCATTAAAAATAATATCTCCAACCTATTTAATTGCTGATGGCAATCGTAACGGGTAGAACACGAAACGAAATGGACCTCATTAGTTAAATTAGCTGATATAATCGATTAAAATTAATATGAGAAAAGATAACATTCCCATATACACACACTTTGATAAAATATATATTATTATGTGGCTCAAGAAAATTATTGATAATTAATTGATAATTATTGATAATATATAATTATGTTACCAGAAATATATGTAATCCGTCATTGTATTCAATTCAAAGGAAATGAATGTAGTTCAGAAAATCGGACGGAAATGTATAAAATAAATTATATCAGACACTTTGTTTTTTTTTTGCGGATTAGAATGCTTATACGGACCATACCAGCCGCTAGCTAGGCGGCTAACGTGTGTGGGACCCGCCCGACTATCTACAGTCGGGAATACGCCACTAAACCATTCCGGTGTCCCCTAGCCCTTTGAGTTGGGAGAGTCTGGAGTCCGCCGCAAGCCAATTCACCAGTCTCCCCCGTCAAGGAGAAACCCCCCGGAACACTGGACATCCCCCCAGACGGGGTGACTTGTGCAATGCACACACGGGGGGCTAGCCCATGTGTGCAGGCCACACTTGTCAGACCTAAGGAGGACGAACGTGAGCTCGCCACCTTCGGTCCGTCCACCTGCGCCAGAGGGGAGCGGCAAGAGGATTATCTTCCCGCTCCCTCTCCGCTGCCTCCTTCTGCGATATAGATTCGCAGAAGGAGGCTGCAGCCTCCCAAATTTTCTCATATGAGACACATTGCCTAGGAAATCTATACATTTCCAAAACAGCAGTCGGAAATGTAAAACATTTAAGATATCAATGGGTACGCTGGGATACCGGGGCCAGGGAACTATTAGATTTCTGGTCACATATATAAACAGAAATAATACATACAATATACAAATATTCGTGTCACCGAAACAATAAGACTAAAAAAGATACGACCTTGGCGGCTGCGCAGAAATTTGGGATCAGGGTGACAATAAAATCATCACGATTGTATGTGATTTGTTCGATTTTATTTTAAAGTCGATAATTATAAAGTTCCGTGATGTTGTAAGTGCAGAAGTGTAAAATTTTCAATTCAATGAATTTTACACTTAATTCTTAAAACATTCTAGTTAATAATGTTTCAACAATTGATAATTTAACAATCCGACTTGAATATTTGTAAAAATTTACCAGTAAACAAATATTTAAAAGTCACGATTAACTTTAGTCAAAATTTAGCTTCCTTATTCACATTTGACAGCATCATTTACAACACTTTAGAAATATCTTACCTTGCTTTCATTACCAATTCAACTATTCACGGCCACTGATCAAACAAAAGAGCACACAAGTGTCGAATCAAAGTTAAATAAAATATACGTTAAATTGCCGAAACCGCATTAACCTTTTTCATTATTCTTGTTTCAGATGAGAAAGGACTTGTCATGGGTGAATTTGGCTTCCTTACCGCAGACGGTGTTTATCACGTAACGGTGTACGCTACTGATGAAAATGGAAACTTCAAGATATTATCTATGAAAAATATACGAGTGCATCCCTGTAAGTATTATCGTAGTTATGTGGGGAAAGAAGGAATGAAAGGACTCGCGTGAAGGACTTGAGAATAAAATAACTTACGTTAACTGTTTTTATTTAAACAAGGTCGATATGTATTTTTAGCGCGTACATTCTAGTGGAAATACATATTTTGTGGCGCCATTTAGTCTTCGCAGTAAATTTAAACACAAAAAGCAAAATCTGAGCATGCAATGATGTAGTGTACTTATGATTGTTAACTTAAAATAGAATTATAAGGAAATAAGACAAAATCGTGCATAACTTAATACGTGTAATTGTTTGTTTAGATCCTGGGTCAGGTGAAAAGAAAGGGCATTCGTTACCTTTCCCGCCATCTCAAAATCCGCCCCAAATACAAGGTCCTACGAAAAATGTTGTCGCTGCCACTACATCGCCTCCATTACCAGCCAAATCATGTTCGCACTGCAGTCTTCCAAGTACAACTTCTGCAAAACCATTGCTAACAGACATAGCAGTTGTCGCAAGAGATAATCCTGCATCTGTCAATTCGCAGTACCCTCAAGATACTCAACCAATAAATCCCGTTCAAGTCCAGTTTCCAACAGCAGACCAAAATTATCCGCTAGATATAAATGCTAGATCAGGTTTTGGGCAAGATGATTCACAGCAAGGTAATCAATATGATCAAAATTACCCTCAAAATGTGAATAGAGCTCAAGACTACCCAAGACAACCAAAAAGTGGCATTTTATCGCCAGGGCAAACAGTAGAAACTCCGTATTCAAATGCCGTTGTTGATCGCAATCCCAAACAGATTTCTAACTATCCACAAGAACCAGCATTAGTACAACAGAACCCTCAATACGGTCCCGAAGGAACTCAAGGCGTGAGCAAACCCACACTTATATCAGCCCAAATGCAAATTGTTGATAAAAACACAGACATCAACTACAAGAAACCTGGTGAACAAGAAGGATTACCAAAAGGCCTGGCAAAGGACGACATGCTGCAACTCTTGTATACATTCAACTATACTGTAGGGTTCCATGGGCATTTTGAAGAAGGATACAGAAATGGAGCTAAACAAGGCTATTATTATGTAACAGGAAGAAATGGAGTTAGAACTAGGGTCGACTATGTAGCAGATGAAAAAGGCTTTCGGCCGAAAATTACTCAAGAAGTACTCGACTTGATATCCGATGATGTACCAAAGGCAGAAACAGAAAAAGATGCCAAATTTGGACTCAAGGGATATGAATTCAAATGGCTTTACTATCCCGTAGAATCCAAAAAGTTATAATTTATTTTTGCTTAAGCTGTAATTCCTACATTCGTATACCGCTAGTGTAAAAATTATTTAGGCTTACTGTTTTAGTACCTGCAGCTTATTTTATATTAAAGTAACGATCGACAATCATGCTTTAAAAGTATTACCATTAGTTGTATAAGATTTAACTATTTAGTTTAAAACTAAATGCCACCCAGTATACTGCCATAATAATGTATGTAAATATTGTAATAGGTTTAATAAATATTTGATTATTAAATACAAATTATTATATTTGTACTTGCGCACGGATTTAAAATCTCCGTAAAAGCTCAAGATATTTGAAACAAAACAATTTGGAATAAACCAATGTTTTTTTAAGTGCCGTTGTTATATCACCTTAATTCAAAATTTCTACAAAATATGGGTTGAAATCGTGTAAGTTGGTTTTATTGAAACTGTTTAAGTGGAAGGAGTATTCATCTAAATTAGGAAATAATGTACCTACTTTTTAAATAACAATATTTTGTACATAAATTTGTTATAACTTTAAAGAGTTGAAAAAAGTTGAAAAATAAACATTCGTTAATAAACAAACCGATTTATTATTATACCTTCATTTATTTGAGGGTACGAGCAAAAATCACATTGCTCTTCCTCGAATAATTACTTTATAGTAATAATTTGATCATTCAATCATATATCCTACTTCCCCAGCGTATGGTCCTATGTAATAGGAGACGAGGCTATTGCCATTCACCTTGGACGTTAATCGCAGGGATTTGTGAGATATGGCATCAAGAACGCTGCTGCACATTCACACTGCTCTTGATACCCTTATTATTTGTAGCCCGCGAGTGAGGAGGTTGGTTACAATTCTACTCTGCAATCACTACACGGTGCTAATATTATTTATTTTGAAATTTATACAAACACAAATCACATTTATTTATCACCAAAGGGATAGGCAGAGACAAAATAACGCCCACGTTTTGCTAATAATTTTAGGGGACGAGCCTATTGCCATCTGTTGTGCATGTAAATCGGAATATATTGTTAGGTGAAATACGAGCAACGCTGCTGCCCATTACTTGTTGCTGTCTTTACCCTTAGCCGCCTTGTGGATTGAGGGTGGTGACAATTGTATTCTGCCATGCCATGTCACCACACGGCGAATACCCGGCAAGAATAGCGACAAGTTTTGAATTGTCATTTTTTGACGTTAAGTACTCATTAACGTTATTTGACGTCTCTGAGTGCGGCAGTTAGATTGGCAATACCTACTTATCTACCTTCTGTCAGCAAATAAAGAGAAAACTATGAAATAACTGTAAAAAAAAATCCTTGGAGATTTCCCACTATTATTTTATAAATTGTTGAATACATACATACATACATAAATCACGCCTATATCCCCGAAGGGGTAGGCAGAGGTGAACTAGCACCCACGTTTCGCCAATTATTTTAGGTCCCATATAATAGGTGGCGAGCCTATTGCCATTTATCGGGCACAAAAGTCGCAGTACTATTGCTAGGTAGTATAAGAGGAACGCTGCGGCCCATTCCTCATCATCATTGTTAAATCACTGAAATATTTAAGTTGGTTTTAAAATAGTGTTGCTTCTAACTCATTCGGATAATATAGAATTACTAGCTGACCTGAGGGCTGAGGGCTAGCGCAGTGGCATAGCGCGCTTGGCCTGCGATTGCGTAAACAAAGCACTGTTCGCTAGGCCGGTCATTGGATGGGTGACCAAAAATTTATTATCTCGAGTTCCTCCGTGCTTCGGAAGGCACGTTAAGCTGGTGGCCCCGGCTACATCTGCAGTCGTACCAACCCGCACTGGGCCAGCGTGGTGGGTTAAGGCCCAATCTCCCTATATTCTTCCATCCATAGGGAAGGCTCGTGCCCCAGCAATGGGGACATTAAAGGGCTGGTGATAATGATGAAAACTAGCTGACCAGGCAAACCCTTATGACATAGTCGTAAAAAATAGCCTACGATATATTGTCAGAACTACCAACTACACACGAAAAATTTCATCATTCATCACACGCGATTTTTATATATTAGATTATTATTTATCAAAACATACAAACATAACAGCCCCTGGGCAGTCGTCTATGCCAATTTCCCAGAATGATATATTGCTCTTCTTATGTACCAGGACTTTTCCTAAAATAGCAAAAAACTGTTATACAGTTTTACAGTAAATCTACCCATAAATAGTGAAATTGGTTAGGTTACACCAGTGACCAGTACTTGAGATTTGCGGTTGTAATAAAATAAACGTCTGTATACTGCTACATCTAATATTAATTTGATTGTAATATTTAGAACAAAAAAAATGAGGCATGTGATATTATATGACATTAAGTTAGGGCCAGCTATTATTGGGGAACAGCGTGATAATTATAGTAAAATGATTATGGTTAAAAAATTGTAAAACAAAATACGGAAGCAGATGACTGAGGATAACTAATTAGAAGGAATTACAATTTCTGATTTTTAAACAAAATATGAAAACATACTATCTTGATATTATAATCCATTCCTGCTATTACTAATACACGAACACCATAACGATTAAGGTTCAAAAAAGACAAAATCACCGTTTCGTAATAGGGCCAAAAAAGTCCCTATCAAGGGGTACACTAAGAAGAATATCACGATGAATCATTGTCGGCAAGTCCCAACAACATGCAAAGGGAGTTAATACCTATGTAAATTACGTTACCTAGGTAGGTAGGTACCTAATCAATATTTATATACTTACTCGCCACTAACGACATCTACCAAAATTTACAAATACTTCTCATAAGCTCAAAGAAACCAGCCTGTGCGTTATCTTTACGTAATCTATCGTAAAGCTGGTTCATTGCTAGTAGTTACTGCATATTATCCTAGGTAGCGCTGTAGACTTATTTCATTTAAGTAAATTTTTATTTTTGCTTATTGTGTAATTAAATTATTGTTACTATTATTTTAAGCAACATATTTTAAGGGGCTACAGATAGTGATAAGTAGCGGGCAGCAGCGCTTCTCGTATTCTACTTAGCAATATACTGTGATTGACGTAGGTAGGTACTACCTAGGTACCCACCCGATAATAGCCTCGTCTCCTACAACGTCGCCAATTACCTATAATTATCTACGAGAAAACATATTGTGTATTCACCAATCCGTACCCCTTCAGGTACAAATAAGCGTCATTTATGTATTTTTTAGGGCAGAAGCATTCCTAGTGCCCGATCCAGTAATACCTTGGTTAATGTGTCCGGTAGATGGCAGTACTTTATTTGTTTTATTCATCTCGCTCCTATCCTATTATCATCATCACCAGCCCTTTAATGTCCCCACTGCTGGGGCAAGGGCCTTCCCTGTGGATGAATGAATATAGGGATATTGGGCCACGCTGGCTCAGTGCGGGTTGGTGGGTATTAACGACTGCAGATGCAGCCGGGAGGCCTTCCGAAGCACGGAGGAACTCGAGATAATAAACTTTTGGTCACCCATCCAATGACCGGCCTTAGCGAATATTGCTTAGTTTACGCAATCGCAGGCCAAGCGCACTATGCTCCTGCGCTAGCGAGCTCCTCGCTCTTCTATCCTATCATATCGAATTTAATGCTTATCAGCTAGCGAAATGTAGAGTAAATAGTAGAGTCAACTGGCATAATACTTAGTCTACCAGTTCCAAGTTTCAGTAAACTGTCTACACGTAAATTTACATTTTGTTAGTAGAGTAACGCCCGAAGGGGACACCAGTGTTGCCGATTTGGCATATTTTATGCTAAAGGACATCCTCAATTTTGGTCCAATATCAAAAGTGCCGGCCAATAAAAAAAGGGTGTATTCTGACAGAACACGTCAGCCTTAGCATTTGTTAATATGTCACCAAAGCTGTATATATGTATATATACTTTATTGCCCCATCTCAACTTTCCACCCTGCATAGCACTACTAATATTGGTGCTACAGCTTTGGTGCCATATTACCAAATGCTAAGGCCGACGTGTTCTGTCAGAATACAGCACTTTTTTTTTATTGGCCGGCTCTTTTGATTGTGGTCCATAAATGTATGAAACATATGTGCTAAACGTGAATCACGTTTAGCACCCTGAGGGGCACCCGCCGGCCTGTCGCTTTTTAGCTCCGATTCGTATCGCACTGTGACAGCGGTTACGCACTACGTCCGATCCGAATCCTATCCGAATCCGTGAAAATATGGTCCGTTGTAGATGTAGAACTATTTCTATGGTATAACTTACGAACTACATCTGATCTCCACGTAGAATGCAATTCCGGTGGCATCAACAAGATTTGCTCGCAACCTCATAAATTTAAACAAGGACAAGCTCCGAAAGGTGATAGGCATAATAACTGGCCATTGCTCCCTAAACAAGCACCTATTTACCATTGGGGTGACAGACAGCGCTCTATGCAGAGGATGCATGGAGGTAGAAGAAACGCCACAGCACGTGCTTATAGAATTCAGGAGCGTGGCAGATCAACGGACAAGGCTTCTCAAATCCCCAGTATCGGTCCCAGAAGCCTGCATCAGTCTGAAAAGGGTGCTAAGTTTTTGGGATAATCTGAGATGGTTGAAGTAGTACAATATAAGGAGACACGTACAATGGCCCAATCCAGGGACTAAGTGCGGAAAAAGCCCAGCTAAACTCAACTAACTAAACTAAACTACATCCGATCTCCGTCCGAGTTTTCTAGACCAATAATTTTCACGGATTCGGATCGGACGTAGTGCGTAACCGCTCTCAGGCTCTCTACCGCAGTGGTACTCCCTCGGGAGATATCTGCCGTAGAGTAATTCTTTCAGTGAGTGCTCGTGTGCAAGGCTCGTTCAAGGTTTTCGGTTACTCCAGAAAAGCCTATAAATCATAATATAATAAATAATATCGATGAAAATTAATTGGAAAAATTAAGACACTTTTCCTTAGTCTGACATGCTGTGCCGAATTGACAATAAATTTAAAAATACATTTTAGTGTAAATAAGTGTGACTATGTATCTGAGCTAACTTTTTCATGTGACATTTTTATATTATAAAAGTGAATATGAAATTGCGAAATCAGAGTACTTATTACATAGGTTTTTTTATAATTTGAAAGGAAATTAATTTTATGACCAAGTTATAGACCTGATACAAATTATAAATGGTTAAATACTTTGGAAATAATATGTTTATAGTGACATTCTTCTGACTTCGGGACAACATACGCTCCTATTATAAAATTATACTTTATTTGATGACAACACAACCTCTCAGTTAAAAGTACATTATTACAGTTAAGGTTCCTAAATAGTAAAATAAGAACAATCATCATACACATAAACAAAATTCAATTACTGCAATCAAATGCAACAAGTACTTCGCCTGATCAACCACTATTCAGTAGATAAACATAATGAACCCGCTAAGTTTTTACCGCTGAATCGTGACCCTGGTGAAATAACACAATGCCCGAACGTAACAAGGTGATTATTGCATAAACACTGTGTTTATGAATGAATCTACTACCACCAAAGATACTAGCTATCTCCGCGTGCTTGGCGGGAAACCCCTACCAGTCGGGACAGTGCCGGCGCGTGCGCACCACGCGTCAGTTTCATTTCAATCTCCGAGCCCGATGCGATCGCGGACGCGACGTTTTGTCTCCTAGTCTTATTGTCTCCGCAATTTGTTTAGATGGAAGAATCGGGGACACATCTCATTTCACATTGTTACGATTCTCTTTAACATGGTGTGAATATGCTTTGTTGTTCAACAGAACGTGTGTTAGTTCTACTTTCTTAAATTTTACACGTAACCCTCCTGTGAATGTTAAAACTCAAATAAACCTACTTTGTACTGTATGACGGACTGAAAAAAGTCAATTCGCTATTGAAGTAAGTGGGTTGAAGATTATCCTAATTTAATTTTATGATTGTACTCACCGCAATGAAAACAGCACTGTAATAACGCTACAAAATCATGTAACAAAATCGTATATAATATATAAGATGTTGCTTCATCTAATAAGACCTTCTCATGTACTTATGATATTAACAATTATCCTACAAATAAACTTGACCCAATTCTATGCATTAATTACTCTTAACACACTAATTGAACAAACTTAATAATGCAGTAGTCGAGCTCTGATAAGTTCTATATGATGCATAATTGTCCTTCTATATGAAACATTTTATTAACTTAATGTAATATAATAACGCTATATAAATAAAATAAATATTTATCACAATTCTTGAAAATATTTATCACAATTCTTGAAAATCATATGCATTAAACTTAGTCATGGCGTATAAGAAACAAAAACAATGGATGTCTTAATATGAACAACAAATATTGCATATGTGATAAATTTATTGTTCATAGTAAGATATCAATTGTATATGTCATAAATGATTTTCTAATTATTGTGATCATAGATTTTCCTTAATCACGGTATTTATTTTTATATTTCTCCTTGCTTGTTGTAATTAAACCTAAAAGACCAGTTGTCGCCTGATATTTATACATTTATTAACCCTATTTTTACATTACGTACGAGCATAGGTAATTCACGTCTATCTGATCACACCCATAATTCGCCAACCATGTTAAAGTCCATGGAGTATAGAGCAAGCCTATTGCTTTCTATCTGGCACGTAAATCAGAATATACTAGGTGGTATAAGAAATAAACATACTTCAATACATTGCATATTATTATTACATGTGATACAGAAACGAAAACCCATTGGCTTGGTATCCCATGTATTCACTGTGCGCGTTAATTAACTCACTGGGCACCGCAACCACATTTATGTCTATTAATTTACTCGTAATACCAATATCTGTACCACACTCGCCTAGAATTAGGGCTGGTGACAATTATACCCTGCTCTGCCATGATTTGTACCCTTATCTTCCATGATCACAAAGCAAAATGTTATTAAATTCACTTCACTGATAAATCTGCTTTGTAATGTTGGCATAATAAATAAAAATTTTCAAGTTTCATGACGGAACTGCCAGAGTGACAACATACCTACTAATTAACCATTACTTTAACACGCTCGTAGTATGTGTAGGTAGGATCTTAACTCCGTGACATCATACGTGTTTTCTTCCTTTATTTCCCTCATCAATTGTTTTTGGAAGTGTTAGTCAGTCAGTCTCAAGTCAAAGCCTATGCGGTCGAGTCAAGTGGGTCGCCAACATACGTGGCTAAACCAAGAGTTTTGCATTATTCCTCATACGTGGGAATATAAAGAGCCAAGGCTATCAATTACCACGTTATTCAATCCTAGAATCAAAGAGGAAGTATTAATTTTCATTGTAAATACATCCTTTCTGTTTAATAAATTAACATTGCTTATACATTCAACTGTTTTCACAATTACGGGTTGATTAGAAGTTTGTTTAAAGGGTAAGTTTTATTATTTTTATTTAACTTTCACGTAATCAAATAAAAGCAGTTAATAATTAATCTTTAATTTATATGATTGAAAAAAACATATCTATTACAAACTGCTTCAATGGTCATATCTATACTAAATATTATAAAGCTAAAGAGTTTGTTTGTTTGTTTGGTTGTTGTTTGTATGGTTTGGTTGGAGAAACTACTGGTTCAAATTGAAAAATTCTTTTTGTGTTCGATACTCCATTTATTGAGGAAGGCTATATAAAAACCAAGATTAACGCGAGCGAAGCGGGCGACCACTAGTAATAAATAAGAGCAGTGAGCAGCGAAAAACTGAAAAGAAAATAGTCATATTTTCTTCAAATCAGGAAAGAATGGCTCGCGCCTGACTGATTAAATTAAAAACTAAATCCCTTACTCCCTAAACCCTATTTATTAGATGGGACCAAACATAGTGGCAAAATGCTGGTGTTAATATTATACACCTCTGCACTTTCTGGCATAAATAGGCGTGATATAATATTGTATGTCAGTTAAACTAAAGATTTGAAACTTAGATTTGAATTAAAGAACTTTGAAAAACTTACTCATAATTTAATATAAAATGTTCAAAATAACTCACAATTGAAATTTAAATTGGACAAAATGTAATTTGTGTATCACCTTGTTATTGACGGAATACGCGTAGTCACAGAAGTTCATCGATCCTGTTAAGATGTAAAAGGCGAAACCGCTTTAAGTTTTTGGTCTATTTCCAAGATGAGAAGCTTTTATTAGTTCATCTACCTGTACGCTACACAGCACTACGTGTTTTTATCATATTAGTAATAATAATCTATTTCACGACGACATATAATTTGTTTGAATATTCTTATGATATTTTATTCACATATAAAAAAAATATGATGCTGAAATGTTTAAAGAAACGAATATAAAAATATGGTGTTATTGAACAACATCTAAAAAAAAATTATACTTATACTAATATTATAAAGTTGAAGAATTTATTTGTTTCTTTGGTGGGTTGCGCGGTAATCTCAGGAACTACTGTCTTATATTGAAAAATACTTTTTGCGTTGGATAGTCCATTTATCGAGAAAGGCTATAGGCTATATAATAACCAACATTAACACGAGCGAAGCCGCGGGCGACAACTAGTTTTACACAAACAACATGGTCAAAGTACTATCATATAGCAAAGTCATATATCAAATTAATAACTACTAATGTCTTATAAAATAAAATTACTTTAACGAAGCTTTAGATAACTAGATCTTTGACTAAAATGCTATAAATTATTAGTTTCTCTAATCTTCTCTAGATCTCCAATTAAAACAGGATCTAATCTTAAATTTGGAACCATTTGGTCAAGTTCATTAGTCTGGTTGGTTCATGGAAACCAGGTGATAAATCGATATCTTCGTTGTATCTTTTAGCTCCATTAAAACGAAACCGAATATGAAATACAAAAGGCAAACTCGTAAATTGCGTCTGCTGAGCAATATTTTAACAAATCGACACGAATGTGCTTGTAGATTTAATTACATTACTAGTGGATGCCCGTGGCTTCGCTCGCGTTAATGTCGGTTATTATATAGTCTATATATAGCCTCCCTCGATAAATATAATTTTTTAATCCAACACAAAAATATTTTTCAAATTGAGTCAGTATGTCCTGAGATTAGCGCGTTTAACCATACAAACAAACAAACTCCTTAGCTTTATAATATTAGTATAGATTGCTAATTTTAGATTAGGTAATTGGACAGTTGTATTATATTCTACTGATAACCCTATAGTTTGTTTACGGGTATCATTCAGTTGTTATGTAATGATTATTTTGGGGGTCACTATTTGCAATAGAGCGTAAATTGATCTTGACCCTGTATACGTAGAATTAGCTTTTTTCGACAAAATAATATAACTAATAATAGATGATTCATTTTGTTGAATTCTTGTCGAATAGAAAAATTTATACACAATAATATAAAATAGATTAGGAATCTCCGACGGATATTTAAAATTTCATACAGCAGAGTTGAGAATATTGAAAAGTATCAGTGCCGTCACAAGAACGTAATATAGAAATAAAGCATGTAAGAGGAAGTTTGAAAGTGGCAGTTGGCTTATATTGTAGATTATCACTTTAGTCCTCTTTCATCCTTATGCTTACTTTCTGCTAGGTGGTTGGCCAAAAACATATTTATTTACGTACACAGTGCAGTACTGAATTAGCTAATTAAGGAAACACAACAAAATGACGGGGTTCCAGTAATTGTTGCTTTGCGTCAGTCATATGATGCAAAGCTTAATTTGAAACCAAGTCGAAGTACTCAGTTTCTTCCGGGTTATTTCAGCATTTTATTGCGAACTTTGTTCATAAAAGTAAGTACCTACACAGTTATTGAGTAAAAACTGTTTTATAGGAACGTTTTATTTTTTGATTGAAGTTTTACTTAAGGACGGAATTAAAACCAATTAAATTAAAAGCCGCCCTGTGGTGACGGCAGAGTAGAATACAATTGTCACCACCCCAAATCTCTCCCGTGGGTGTCGTACAAGGCGACTAAGGATAAATCAATGATGAGGAATGGGCAGCAGCGTTCCTCTTATACCACCTAGCAAGAGCAATGAACTGCGACTTTTGTTCGCGATAAATGGCAATAGGCTCGCTACCTATTACATGGGACCTAACATAATTGGCGAAACGTGGGTGCTAGTTCACCTCTGCCCACCCCTTCGGGAATATAGGCGTGATTTATGTATGTATTTATTTATTTATTTCGTATTATTGACATAAATCACGACTATTTGTTAGAAATAAAAGCAATCGAAACCAAAAAAAATATATCGATTGTTCTAAGCACTCAGTTACATTATATTATTCATTAATAATTGTCACCTACATCCATATTTACAATTAACTTGTAGTACATGCTTGTTAGATTAGTCATCTGGTACTAAATGTGTTGTAGAATAAATGTCGTGCTTACGTCTTGCAACTTCTAACATGGTGTTGGATTATGTATGAATTACGACATAGCATTCTATCAGTCCTAACCAATAAACAAAGTTTTACATAGCACATCCTAAATTGTACGTGCCGATTGTTATTTGGTCCGGCTGTCTGTCCCGTCATGATCACAACACGGTGTGCTGTTTTATATTCAAGGGACGTAAGTATTTTCACTATCGTTCAATGTCCCATTGTATTGACACTTTCTATAAGTGGATAACAAAATAAATTTACTGAATTTTAAAGAGATGCAGTTAAAATATTTGCATTAGGTACGATTCTGGAAGGCTACTAGATTTTAATTCGATCATTATCGTAAGTAACAGTAAATCCTTCCTTCGCTTGTCAGAAAATGTACTGAAATAACAATCAATAAACTATTTGATTTTAATTTTAACATTATATAAATGTTAGAAAAAATAGTACAAAGATTTTAGTGGTTAGAAAAATAATTTCGAAAAATTATGATCTTGAGGCGGGAATCGAACCCGCGTCCGCTGCTATCCGGGCAGGTGCCTGACCGCTCGGCCACCCAAGATACTTCTTACATAGACAAGATTCTTTTTCTAACCACTAAAATCTTTGTAACAATCAATAAGATTTTTTTTTAAATAATTATAATGCTTCACGGATCTAAAATATTTATCATAGGTAATATAAATACGCCATAAACGTTACTTTCATGTTTTATTTACTTTATAGAGATGCGCTAAATGTAAGCACCAAAAACTGTTACTTCTATGAAATGTTCATGAGAAAAAGATAGAAGTTAGGACTATTTTCTTCTTGAAAGTGTTCCTTAACATTAAAATGCGCCATAGAAAAATAATTGCTATATTCTATCATTATGTTTTCATATATACCTGTAACATTGTTAGTACGTTGAAATATTTAATATGTAAGAAAGTTTTCGAAACGATGGTATACCAGTGAGAATTCTTGGGTGATTAATTCATTTTATATATACAGCCATCGTTCCTCCTACTTGCATTAGATACCATTAAAATGTCAGTGTATTTCACGTAATTAGACACCAAATAGCTGTAATGCCATATTTTGTATTATGCTAACGACGACAAACAAACATTACGCTCGCCTACCTCACATCAGAAATAATTAATTATTTCGCACAGCGTCATTCAGAATTACGTTTCAATGTCACAAAGTTGTGTGATGCCGTATGCGCAAGCGCACATAACGCCCACACCTAACCTTGTCAAAACTAGAGCATGCAGTGTCAATGGTTTAGAAGGCGATGATCACGACACCGCTATGGCTTTTGTACAAATAACCGGCTGCTTTGTTTAAACTTGAATTAACGGTAACAATATTCACAAAACATAAGAAACCACATGAGTGTAATTATTTATTTGTATTTATTCAAATTGTAGAGCGTCGAAAGCACGTTTAACCGCTGTACCCGACATCCGGTGGAGTTAACATTGGGATTGATTCAAATTCAAAACCAAAATTGATTTAACAGACTTGTAATAAGTGTCGAGGAAGTTTTAATGCCAAAAATAAAGATATTTCGATACTAACAACTTTTAACGGCAATATTTCGTAAAAATAAAAACGTACGAACCTAGTTTTAATGTTTACGGGGTAAAAATGTTATTGCTTTGTGTACTTACAGCTTCACAATCCTCTTAAAAACAGAAATTGAAAACCGTTTAATGGGACATTATATTTTTCAATCCTAATTAATATCTACATGCAAATAAATTAGGGCCGATTTCACCGTCTCTAATAGAAACTAAGTTTAATAAAACTTGGTTTTGATGCAAACTATGTAGCGGAACTCAGTTTAGAGCATAAACTGAGTTCAACTTCAACTGATCGCGTTTAATTCTGCGGTGAAATCGGCACTTAGTGGTTGTAGAATTAACAAATTATAAACGTAAATATGAATATAATTGCTGAAAACTTATTTCTTTTTTCAGTTAATCTTCAGCTGTAATGAAAAATGTATAAACAGGAGCTGCTCTTGTTGGTAAGTGAGCAATAAAGTATTTAAATTTAAATTAAGTTCCATAAAATATTAATATACATAATTATTCGTCAAGGAATCATTTGGACGACCAGTTTGTTCGAATGGTCAGATCGCTGCTATTGGTCCTAGGCTCGGTAGGGGAAATATTTATGTGATTAATACGGATATTTTTTCTTGGGTCATAGCTGTTTATGGTTTTTTTGTATATGAACCAACGAAGAGCACGAGCAGCGGCCGCAGTAGCGGCCGGCGAGTGCCAGTGATTTGTGCTATTTATTAAAGAATCAAACTTATTTTTATTTCTTTCAACATATACCGTGCCTAGAGGTAAATGCTAAGATTTGCCAAATTAATGGTGGTAAAATTTCGAAATTAACGATAATCACAAAACTATTGGGACATTTATTGACGGCCGCCTTGGTCGAATGCTCAGATTGCTGGGTATTGGCCAAAAGGTCCCGGGTTCGAATCCTGGTAGGGGCAAACTTTGTGATGACCACAAATTTTTGTTTCCGAGTCATGGTTGTGTAAATGTTTATGTAGTATATTTTCAACATTTATATACATAATTATATTAAAAATATGTCCGTCATCTAGTATCCATAACACAAGTCCTATCATCTAGCCCAAAGTAAGTATAGCCTATACTTACTTTGGGCTAGATGATAGGTGTGAGTGTAAAAATATTTATTTATTTTATATATTTACCATTTAAGAGATGGTAAATCTTAGGTTTTACCGGAATATCTTATGATTTATCGTGGTTCGGGGTTTTACAGTAACATATACATATATTAAATTTTTACATTTATTATTCGAACGTTTAGTAGACGGACCCAACATGCTGCTTACTTTGTATTAGATCATGGTGTAAATAAAAAAAGCACGTAAAATTGACAAAAATATTCATTAACATTCCTTATGGAATAATCCATTGAATTTACTACTAATATTTATTACTGTGTAAGCTATGCCAAAGATACATAAATTATATGATTTTAAGTTTTTGTCATAAGTATGATTTTCAATAAATTTTCAATGTTCTGGTGTTTATTTACTTGTACGTTATAAATTAAAAAATCTAGCAGTATATTCTAATCGTTATAATTCACAAGACTATTAAATTCTCCGAGCCTGAAAATCCACTAACATACTAAACGCGCAATCGTCCATAAGTAAGATCATTCGTTATAAAATCTATACTAAGACCAGACTTAAATTTAAAAGGAATCATTTAAAGAGAATTGCAATTATACAAACCTGATATTGCTATCTACAAGACACAGAACGTATGCATATTTTACGTTACATAATTAATCATTTTGAAATGTGACCATAACGCTAAAGTCTCCGGAGGTGATTTGCATATTCCCCCACTAGCAATTACTTTTGGTATTCAATTTATCTGACCATTAACTCCCAACGAACCAATGGCGTTTTACGGCTTTTGGACAACTCGTATTTCAGCACTTTCTTTGTCATTGGCGATGTCTTAGTTCGCACAATGAGAATCGTCATTCTCGTCATTATTCAGTGTATTATTTCCAAAATAGAAACAGTAAGTGGGTTATGGAAACTTCCTCAATCATAACGAACTCAAATTGCGACATTTCATCATCAGTGCTTTGCTCTGTTCCCGATATATTAGGAGTTGGTGCAATTTGTCCCTATTAAATTTTTTTCTAGTTATCTTTTTTTTTCCTACGTTAGACATAAGGTATAAAGTAGATTGAAAATGTGTTATTTACTATTTAGTTACAATAAATTTGTATGCAATTTTACAGCGCTACAATAAAGATGTCGTGTGTGTGTTTGACGAGGTAAATGTATTGTATATCTATTAGAAACAATAATTATATTTTAACCATTGAATTATGTAACTCCCTAAAAACCTGACAAAGGCTAATCTCTAATATTATTTGTTAATTAGTTTTTATTTAAACCATCTTAATGGCGTCATCATCGGCCAAGAGGCGCAATATATTAAAAGCAAAATAATTTTTTGCCTAATTCTAAAGATGGACAAGTAATAAACGTCTAAATTTAACAGTTTTGACTTATGTCTTGTCAACTTTTTTGTAAAAATTAAAGATCGTGATGATGTATTTAGAATATTACGTAGTTAATAGGATTTCATACTTTTTAACACAACATTATTTAATGTTATGGTACTGACTTTTCGTTATTATTCATTCACTTATATGGATTTGTTTAGTTCATGTAATGTTCAGGTAATTTTTTTTGGTCATATCATTTCACAATTTCAGAACAAAAAAGCGTCGTGTAAAGAGATAATGAATGGCCGACGCAACGCTGTTTTTGACCACAACACACCATCTCACGATCCTTACATACCAAGAGCGAATCCAATTTTCTACAAGTGTACCTCATCGGATTGTTCCGCGCTCACACTACAATCGATGACGCAAGTTACTTCGCCCAACCTGCAACTAAAGTCATGCTACCCACAGTCCGAGACGTATGAATGCGAAACAATACGATATAACTATTTCAAGAACATAGATAAGTTATTGTTTTTATCAAACAACGTAAGGAACAAAACGTTCTATTTGGTGGATTGTTTGATTTATTCTGACAGTGGGCGAGTGTGTCATAAGAAAGATGATGATAGCTCTCATGCCAAATTGGTAGACACTGGAACCATAGTGAGGCCAAATGAAGCTAACGTTCTGTCTCAAGATGAATTTTTATGTGAACAAGATCAAATGGGAGTAATAAATTGTGATCTAAATCCTTTCGTACCATTCCGCGATGATCTAAAATTAAAAGACTCTATGGAGGTCAAGGGAGATATACTCCTAAAGGCTGGCAACTATGTTGTGACCCTAAAAAATAATTGCATCAGTACCTGGTGTGGTTATAGTGGCGTCATCAAAGCAACCAGAAGAACAATATCCAAATACGAACCTCCGGGCGGAAAAGTATACCGATGCTTTTTCGCTAAGAAACAACAAGTTTGTATGCCATTATATTCTAAAGATAGAATCTCTTATAACGATAATAATAATTTCTAATCGATTGACGTAGAGATAAATTTTGGTAACAATATAAACAATAAATACTATTTAAAACGAGAGCGTTTTATAGATTAGTCTTTCAGTACAGTAATTTTATGTATTGCAAATAATGTGTATTGTTACAAAACACAATTGCAACTATTCGTCTACACAATAAGAGGAGTAAATGTGATGTGTTAGTACATCTTTTTTGTACACTTGTTAAGTGATACGATCTCCAACGGTCATGGATCTAAAGCGACTCAAATGGAGAGGACACTGTTAGTCAGAACATTTGTAAATAAATCCGTCACCATGTCCTACATGACGAAATGTTAACGCACTCGTCACTAAATAAGAAATAAAGGTGACACTTCTAGACAGTTCACCTTTACTTTCCTGACCGAGAGTGAAAGTGGTTTAAGTTGCAATGGTTACAATGCAGGATAAGTCTTTGTGTAATAAAATTTTATTTTAAAATCATTGTGCTGATTTTATATAATCGGCTTCTCACAATTCAAACGCGATTCCTACTGTCATTTCTGAAACTGAATTATGCAACTATTTTAATAGGTGTCAGGAAAATTTTCAGCAAAATATTTATCTCAGACATATACTTACTAAATATACACAAAAAAATCATAAAAGTCGGTCCAACCGTTTCGGTGGACTTCAATAACAAACACGAGATTTTTATATTTTAGATGATTTAATTTTTTATACAAATAATTTAAACATGGAAAAATTTATAGTAGTAGGTACATACAAAAATATGTATTCAAACTATGACAAATAATTAATAATGTTCATTGATATTCTTTTTAACATTTATGTTTTAGCTCTTATTTTTAAAAAAAATTAAAGAATAAAATCAATATAGTCATGTTTACCTTTTAAATAGGTATATTAAAAATTTACTACTTTACCATGCAATGCCGATAATTTGTGGCTCTTAACAGGATAACTTTATTAATCTATTTTTTTTTTAAACTAAATGAACTGCATTGTTATCGAAAGTGAAGCGATGTATTGCTTAACTTCTATACAGATGTATTTAAGATAACACTCGTTGTGTAGACACTTCATCAGAAATTAAATCTACTGGAACAACGATAGGCACTCTGCTTCACCTATTATATTATTGATGTAACAGATGCACGTGCATCAAAATAAAATGTATATATATTACATTGCATAACTGTAGTGTGATAAGATACTTCATACTATAGATATTGGTATTCTAATGATTCTTTTATAATTATTATTTTGATTATATGACACAAATACAAAGAAATAAAGATCAGAGACATTTCGAAAAATTAACGGCATGGCCGAGTGGTGTTGCAGGCGCCCCAATTGCGAAAGACACGGATTCAATTCTCGCGTCTGATGAATAATTTTTCGAAATTTCTGACCTTTTTTTACATACAAACATACATAAATCACGCCTATATCCCCGAAGGGGCAGGCAGAAGTGAATTAAGCACCCACATTCTGACCTTTTCTTTGCGATAAATTATTTAATTATAATACATACATAAATCACGCCTATATCCCAGAAGGGGTAGGCAGAGGTGAACTAGCACCCACGTTTCGCCAATTATGTTAGGTCCCATGTAATAGGGCGCGAGCCTATTGCCATTTATCGGGCACAAAAGTCGCAGTGCATATGCATATGCATAACGCTGCTGCCCATTCCTCATCATTGATTTATCCTTACTCGCCTTGTACGACACCCACGGGAGAGATTTGGGGTGGTGACAATTGTATTCTACTCTGCCGTCACCAATAAACATTATAGTATAAATGTTTACAAAAAAATCCTTCGTAATACGGTACATACAGCGGCCGCGCGTTTCGAAGGACGCGTATTCGATAATCGGCATCAGAACAATATATTTTTAGAAATTATTTGGTCTCTATTTCTATCTTTTTCTTTTATATTCACACTGTTTTGCAAATTATCGCTCCCTATCCAACCTTTGGGTTATAGAATATCTAGCGTCTAGGTAATATTGAAATAGTGTGACTTAAAAAAAGAGGACCAATAAACCGAACTTCAATAATACGTGTTATTTTTAAAATTGAAAGTGGGAACGCAGAATCAAATTGTGTTCCGTAGTAAACATAAAAATGCCATTACCGATTACGAGGCTATTTGGGTGATGCAATTTAATTCGATATAAGATCCCTGGCTGTGTGCTCAAACAATATTGGCTTTAATCCAATTAGTCGCCCAATGCGAAACCCAACAACTAAAAAAATAATGATCCTATTCTTACGTGATTACGTACTTATCTGTGTAATGTCTCACGGTTAGGCAAGGGTACACGTAAATGTATAAAATGTAATGCATTAACTCGATTTTGGAAAATCTTCGTATTTTTTCAGAACAATATCTAAATATACAAAATAAAACAAAGATAAAGGCTCCTGACACTGACGCAGCGGCAGTTCTCAAGCAGTTAAAAAAAATCAAAATATTCTTTATTTAAAAATCAAAATATATTTTTATTTTAAATAGGTACATAAATATACATAAACTGTGGCTGGAGCCTCCTATTAAGCATGGCATTGCTTGTGTCAGGAGGCTCCGCTCCTCCATTTCTGAAGAGAGAAAAAAACCCTTATGTAAAATCAATTAGAACAAAACAAAAACCAATTCTATAACTTTGAACAAAATAGATTTATAAGTTGTTGTTGCAATGCTGGACCGCGTTTTGTATGACGGGTTAGGCAGGCAGTAGGCTGCAAAATGTTGAACGATACGGAATATTTAGAAGAATTCGTACTGCTTTTGGCTCAATACATGAAGATAAGAATATTATAAAATTACTCTCGAAAATCATACTAACATTTATTTATACGCACTAATTCAATTATCTTTTCATTGATATCCATCACGCGGTTGTAAAAAAAATACAACAGCGTGAACCTGTTTCGTCGCACTGCGCTGCATTGCCCCGGTGAGCCATGCTAACATGACCGCCATAGTTATACAACAGCGCGGGACCACGCTCGAGTTGCTTCTGCTCTGCTCCCGCGCCGCCTGAGCCCGGCAGTTGCAGTGCAGCGCGGCGCGGAGCAGTTTTTGCGCGGGCCTACGTTAAAATTTGGTGTAACGCAGTTCAAAGAGTTTCTTGTTTTACAACTTGCGCGGGCCCGCATTCAAACTGCGCTGCTACTGACCTGCGTTTCGTGTGCAGGAGCCTTAAGGAATATGTAGAAGCGTTTCTGTTACACCACTTAGCAACACATTACGATTTACGTGCCCGATAGATGGAAATAGGGCCGCCTCCTGTGACATGAGATCAAAAGTAATTTGCGTAATATGTCGCGACCCCAGACTTGATGTTGTATGTTAAAAAAATACGCCTGAAAAAGTAAGTAAGGAGCCTATAAATAAAGTTACTAACTCATAATTGTTGCGAACTGATTAGGATCCATCTCTTACACTCCATTCCATCACACAACCCAGTGCATCATTTAATACATATTATTTGCTTTGGTCTCCTTTTGGTCTCCCTGGGAAACCCTCTACATTCTTACCTGTAACACATATATACTTATTTCGCTTATATAACACAATTTTATATTTATTCAAAGAAAAACTTGACGATGCTGCGACTATGCGACTATGCGAAGCGTAAAATTACGTTCTATCGACTCACTAATAATGCCTCTTACGTAGTTTCGGAAGCCCAAATACGTTCCATTATTCAACAATGCGCATTCTTGTTATATTGTTCTCGGTTCACACCTCACTAGTAATTAGAGGCTGGTACTGATTAATTTAAGACGTTATATGAAGCAGTGTAATTATTGAATAGCTAAACATATAACTCACACAGGTTTTACATTAAACAGCATCTATTTAACATATATGTCTCGCCTATTTATCTCAGAAGGGGGAGGCATAGGTATGTTTGGTCCCATGTAATATGATGGAGGCAAGCTATTACCATTTTGTTATTATATCAAAAGCCATAACGGCTATTGATATTGTAACAAACTGATGGTAATATAAAAAATCAGTAACTCATTTTTTTGACACTCAATTGATTTATCTTATATCAATATTTACTTGTCAATAAACCCGACTTAATAACATCCGATAAATTGAATTGTTGAGACGTACATACCATTTATTTTCATTCGATCGTGATATTGATTTATTCTTAAGTCTTTATATAACGATCGTGTTTTATGGCGGACACTTTACCTTAACAAATATACTTAACACGATTTTGGAACTGTCCCACTGACTTATTATAATTATTACGAAAAAAAGATGTGGTATAAATACACTTTCAAAATCACGAATAGTATAAAATTTTGCTGGTAAGCCTTAAATTTTGGTCGATTTTATTGTATAACTGATCTTATATTTCAATTAATTTGATCCTCCTACGTGTATGTCACAATAAGCTGTAGGCGGGACTAATAAAACATAATACTTAATCAGAATCATTAGCCCATGTTGGAACTTGGAATAGTGGTTGCGTAAACATACGTATAAACCCTTGCAATGTTACTATATTGATCGGACCGTTGTCAGTATACTGATTTACGTATGCAACATCAAAGGTGTCGATTGCCGCTTATCTTTCAATCTTTTATAATGTTAACGAGACATCAATCTTCTGAATGATTGTCCCTTTACGATGTTTAACTTTCGATCGCAAATAAAGCAAGTTCGTGACAGTATGTTATATCCAAGATGGCTCATACTTAAATCTGTATTTAAATTCCGCCTAGTTAACATTCTTCTCGAAGCTACCGTCTAATTAGCCTAACAAAATACATGCAGTGCAGAACCTGCGCACAATCAGCAAATTGTAATTGTTAAACGTATCTTTCGACAATCAATCGTTACGTGACAGACTGCACGAGACAGGACTCAATCGATTTCACTTAAAGACCTGCTCGCATCCGTAAGATTTCACGATTACATCGAAAGTAAGTCTCATTAGGTAACCTTTAGGGATGACAACAAGACGCCATTACTTACGCTCAGGTTAGGATGTACGATGTAATAATAATCCTGTATATTGCTGATCTTCTTAAATTATAGTGTACATGTTAGGAATATTTTTTGTTGTTCTGACTCTACTTTCATACATATCCTTTATCTATCTAGTGACAAGTATAGCACTAACAAAATTATTCTAAATGAACATAACATAGCTCAAATAATAATATAATTTGAATATAGTTTAAAAAAAACCCCTCTACTAGTATTCGAACCCTAAACCCTAAAGTCAAATACAATAAAGAATGACGATATGCTTCACTTAAAAGAATAATTAAAAGAATTTTTGAGCAATAAAAGGCGCATCTATAATTTCATTGCTCTACCTAAAGATAAAAAGATGGATTATCTGTACAAAGATATTGGTGGTTAGAAAAAGAATTTCGAAAAATTATGGTCTTGAGGCGGGAATGGATTATCTGGTTACCAGTAAGGAACGGTAACTACTATCAAGAGCCATAGAGACAAAGAGCGAATGTAGAGCAAGTAACTAGTAGCTAAATCTTGCGCAACGTCGCAGTTTGCCTTAGGGCTGTCAAAATAAATATTGTTGCCTAGCTCTAGAAATAAAGTCGATATACTTGTAATTAAATAATTGAAATCTTCTAGGACTTTTGCTATTTTTGGTATCTCCATTACCATTATTTTTATAAAGAAACCCATTAGTATATCATACTCAAAATTGTAACTAATAATGAATAACAAAAGTGAACACCGCAAGAGGGCGTATTCTGAAATGGATATAAAAGTTATTACAGGAAAGGAATCCTTCGTAATAATTCATTAAATCTATAATTCGTTGACAAAATATGTCGGCCATATTATGGTTTAGAGACATTCTATGCATCTCTCCTTAATACTTTCAGCTATTTGTGAATATTTGGTGGGTAAAGCTAACGCTGTTAGCAAACAACGAGAATACAGGACTTAATTCGTTTATATTGGGGTCGCCCTCATCCCCTCCATCTACACACACTCAAACACACCACTATTATAGTCTCATGCTTATCACTACTCATTATTGTATGCCCATACAACGACTACCTAGTGACAACCCTAAATACCTAGCTGCTAACAACTGCTACGCGGGCCGCCCTCTCGACCGCTCTCACGTTGACCATTAGGATACACCTACTAATTTCGCGTAAACTTATATCCAAAGGCGTCTATTGCTCTGACCTACTTACAATATAGGTACCCAGTTTATAACATAGCTGCAGCTAGGAAATTGTAAAGTTCTCGCATTGCATTGAAAATTTTGCTAAAATAACGGTTGAAAAATGTATGGTTCAAAATGTCCTAAGATGAGAATGATCCGACCTAAAAATTTCTGTTTCAATTGGGGCATACAAAACTACAAATCTGTATAGAATTTTCCGGGTAAGCTTCTCAAATGGATAAGAAACTTGTCTAAATGTTATTACGAGAGATGTAATTGTATACCTCTCAATAGCGTACAGATAATTAATATTACATAATACACATGGCGAGTCAGGATAAGTGAAAGTTCATCAAGGAAAAGCCCTTACAAACGACTTACCGGTTATCTAGATACGTGGTTCTTAAAGATTGTAAGAGAACCACTTCGAAAATGCACGCAAAGGAATGAGTCATATGGAAAAACTCAGAAGGAAATCCTGCATACCACTAACATCCTATGTCCACAGTTGTCAAACGTTGCTTTAATGTACTTTTACATAATTATACCTTACAAATGTTTTATAATTTTAAGGGCCTGTTTCACAATCGACAAGTAAGTTCGAAGTAGCTTACTTTGCAGTTCAATTGACATACATTACATATTACAACTGTCAAATGATCTGCGAAGTTACTACTTAGAACTTACTTGTCGATTGTGAAATGGGCCCTAAGAGTTAAAGAGTTATAATACAACGGGGACGAGGCACCAGCGTTCATCTTGTACTAATTAGCAAAAACTGCAATTAACATCGCCTGCGAATGGCTATATATAGCAATAGCTATATTAGCTTGCCCCCCAATTTAAAATCAAATATACGCCTCCTCATGTGTATAAAAATGTGTAATATTCATAATATTAAAATGGATCCATACAGAGCTATAAGCTTAATAATCATTGGATGTAATTATGACATCGTTAAGTCATTAGCCGTGTGGTGACGGCAGAGTAGAATACAATTGTCACCATCCCAAATCTCTCCCGTGGGTGTCGTACAAGGCGACTAAGGATAAATCAGTGATGAGGAATGGGCAGCAGCGTTCCTCTTATACTACCGTCCTGACAATGTACTGCGACTTTTGTGCCCGATAAATGGCAATAGGCTCGCCACCTATTACGTGGGACTTAACATAATTGTCGAAACGCGGGTGAGAATTCACCTCTGCCTACCCCTTCGGGGATATGGGCGTGATTTATGTATGTATGTATGTGTTAAGTCATCGCCTTCAATGTGACTTGATGGTAATCAACCAGATTCATGTGACAATGAAACTTTTTAAGGGATTAGCAAATAGCAAAAGCTTTAATTCGTGCCATAAGAAACATAACAAAGTAACAATAAAGATCTAATTAACACAGATAAACGTAACATGGAATGAAAAGACTACCACCACAGCCTACAACGTGTGAAAAGATTAGTAGTTCCCTCTCTCGCTTTCATTTCCTTTATGTTGGATTGTCATCGACCATATTATTCATGGTATGAAACCTCTATATAAAAAGTTTAGTGAAACGTTTGTTGCAATCTAACAGGCAAATTTTCTCATGGCCGCAGAGCGTTTTAATGAAATCCACCATAATGGGTACGCAGACTGTTAACGTATTGCGAAAATGTGATCAGTTTTATTGTTCCGTAACAAATTATAATTATTAGGAAACAAAATCTTTGGGTTGTTTCTGCACCTACATATATATGCAAGATTAAACCAATAACACCTAAGATTACAAATATCAAAAAAGGGTTGACGTTATTATTCTTAACAACAGTTGATGTCATTTCTGATAACGTTGTGTTTTCGTTTCAGTCCGCGTATAAATCGGACACAATTTGCTATCATTTGATAATTTAATTTGATTGGATGGTGGACCGTTTTAATTGGCGGTTCTGTCAAAGTTGGGATGAGCTCTTCCAATTTAATCGTGTTTAATGCTGGGCAGGGAGCGAAAAATAGCATACAATGTGCCGGCTCTGACTCACCCCAGGAGTATCGTAGTCGACTGTATAAGTCGACTGTATAAAGATTTTGGTGGTTAGAAAAAGAATTTCGAAAAATTATGGTCTTGATGCGGGAATCGAACCCGCGTCCGCTGCTATCCAGGCAGGTGCCTGACCGCTCGGCCAACCAAGACACTAATTAACTTGCCGAAATCCTTCTAACCTTTACACTTCACGTTGTAAGCCAACGGGTACCCTCGCAATGTAGAAATAATCATCTTTGTACTTTTCTAACATTTATATAATGTAAAAATTAAAATCGAATAGTCGACTGTATACCAATAACCACGAGAAAATTTTGGGGCACCCAAATGGTGGAAGGCAAACCACCACCAACAGCATACCCAAAGAGGGTTCGTGTCAGACAGGCTGCAAGCTGTAAAACCCAAGCCAAAACCTTTGGCAATATTGATTGGAATGTTGTCACTAGAAAGATTATCTATGTCGATCTCTACATGGTCATTTTTGTCTTTTTTCTATTCATCACTGACACTTTTCTGGTGTGATGGATGATATGAATCAAAAGAGTGGAGTGGATGGGTTGATGACGTTTGGTTTAGTTTAACTGGGAATTTTCTGCACTTAGCCCCCTGATTGGGCCATCGTACGTACGTGCGACGTTAATCGCAGTTATTCGCTAATTAGTACGTGTCTCCTTATATCGTACTACTCCAACCATCCCAGATTATCTCAAAAACTTAGCAGTCTTTTCAGACTGCGGCAGGCTTCCGGGACCGATACTGGGGATTGGAGAAGTCTTGCCCGTTGTCTGCCTCGCTCTTGAATTCTATAAGCACGTGGTGGCGTTTCTTCTACCTCCATGCATCCTCTGCATAGAGAGCTGCCAGGAGCAGTGGCCAGGGGTTGATGACGTCTGACCGATGTGAATGGAGGAGGAAACATACTCAGGGCAGGAGGAAGAATTCTAGCGATTCACGAGTAAGCTTTACTTGTGGTTGAACACGTATATGCAAATCACTGAGGAGCTGAATGGCGTCGTAGTTTAGCGCTGTCAACATGCTATTGCATAAACTTGGCAATTTACGCCTATAATTTCGAGATCCTCCGTACTTCGGGAGCTATGTTAAAAAGTTGGTCGCGGCTGCGTCGGCTGTCGTTAATACCAACCAATCCGCATTGAGCCAGGGAGGGCTTATGCGTCAACAGTCGGGACTACAAGGACTAATGATAATGATGATGCAAATTACGGCAGTGTTTGTGATTTACTATCTGATACAAATATCAATCTTAGCCATTCAAAACGTTACAAATATTGAAGGGTTTGGCATTGGTATGATCGTTCTATAGCATTTATTTTCCTTCTCGTAATTTATGATAAGATTGATTTGACTAATATTTGCCTGCAAATACCTGTGAGTCACAGCCGTATCCGTGAGAAACGGAGCAGCGTAAGTGTTACTTTATCCGCTTTGGTCATGCAATTAGGTTCTAAGTTCAAGTACTAGGTGTACCGAATAACATGCTCCCGTATACGACACGTGCGTTATTTTGAAGATTGAAATTTACAATAATATTAATATAATAGATATCGGCCTGCGGTTGTGTAATTTAAGCAACATTAACAAAGACCCTTCATCGGAAAACTAATTTACATCTAGCTATGCCATGCTTCCAAAGCCCGTTAAGGCTTTGATTAGTTAAAAAAGTAATGGAGTGTAAAAAATATTCTATTTCGAAGGCACCCTAAGGTAGCCGAGTACGGTAAATTACATAATCATTTGACCACGCAAAGAATATGTTTGTCACTGGTATGCTTATATTATGTTCGTTTTTATTTGAACATAATATGATTAATGTTTAAAACGCCATCTCTTTGGGCGGGCAAATATTATACACCAAACCTCTTATCAGCTTCATAAGGGAAGCGTGGGCTGTTCCTATACAGTATTACGATGATCTTATGAATTTTACATTTTGATTGAACTCTCTATGCTTTAAAACAGTCAACCAATACCCTCTTAACACTATACCATATTATTTACTTACATAAATCATGCCTATATCTCCGAAGGGGTAGGCAGAGGTGAATTAACACCCACTTTTCTGTGTACTATTTTTTATACTCTTAAATTCTTCTGCCCGCCCCTTCGGAAATGGGTCAGCCATCGTGTTCTGCGTAAGTACTTATGTAATAAAATCGAAAGTACATCGTTACATCAAAATTCTAAAATTATTACCCGCGTATCTGTTAGCGGGCAATTAATTGTTTCGGCTATTTCCCGCTAGACGTGCACTTGAGCCAAAAGTTGTCGTCCCTACCCAAACTGAAAGCGATGACCGTCATGCGCCGGTCTAGGTCACTGGAGCTGCGCAAGTCAGCAACTGAAGCGTGAAAGTCATCTCGGCGGATGTTACCTGAACAATCTCACGCTTGTCCAATCAATAATTTTTGTTTGAATTGGAACATTAATTGTGTTTGTACAGTGAGGCGGGGAAGCAGTCATTAAACTTTATTGAACCCAGTTGTATATGGATGGGAACTAATAATTGGAATTAATTAAATAATACAGTAAAAATATTTGTCATTACTTACTGCTTATGTTTTAAAAGAATATTATGTTTTAAAAGAATATGCTTAGTTATTATTCCTGAATAATAGTAATATACAATATAATATTACACATTTGTATAACAGAAGCAGAAGTACAAAATCAAAGACCTTCTTAATAAAAGCAATACCATCCAGACAAACATGACTTATTTAAAAAAAAAAGTGTATCAAATATGCATTGAAAAATCGATGTCCTTTTTATGTCGGGGAATGACAATTATCCCACTTCTGATGTCGGAGAATGAGGGTATCGCCGTAGTGATTTTCCAAAACGTTAACGTTGGGTTCCATTCTCATAAATAAGGCGCACAATAACTATAATGATAGCCGTTTATTCAAGTAAATCAACTTTAACACACACAGGGAAATGATGGCTCAGATACGTTAACGTTACGTTAATTTTAAACGCGGCGATCCCAAGATGGCGTAACACGTTCTCCCCAACTCGAGATCCCACGTCAACCCCCGCTCGTTACCAATCGTGCTCTGCACTATCCGTAGTATTATTGTCCTCTATGCTCTGCACCACTCTGTTCGACCGGCCAACTCGCCCGTCAACCACAGACTATCCTCCTCTAGAGAAACCTCCTTCCTATCACTCGAATTCAAACGAACATTCCCAACTACCGCCAATTACGCCATCTATGATTTCGCCCAGGCAACACTAGCCTGACGTTTAAAACATTAACGCTTTTAATTAAACAAACTGCCATTCTTAATAACTGATAAACAATGATACAAAGAGTATTAAACACTGCGTTTTCATTGACATTCCGACATACATATAATATATTATCATCGTTAATTTCTTGATCAATTTTCTATTTCTTCAGTCCGCTCTACATATTTTTTATTGGAAAGTTGAATAATAAAGCGAGAAAAAATACTAAAGTTACGTCCGGAAACGTAATAATTTTTCAGTCCTCTTTTAATTTGTTATAATTATTTTTGTCTATTAATAATGTTCAGACAAAAATCAAACGTTATGGAACTTTGAATATTCTGCCACAACATAACCCTGTCTCTTATGACTTGTAGAGCCAACTATACAAAAGTAACGCACCTTACACATGATGTTTGGCCAATTTAGACCTATAAAGAATGCTTACAAGGCCGCCCTGCCTCTAATAATATGCAATTCTGTTCGCCATGCCTATGATCGATAATTGCTATGAATATTATGCATACCGTTCTAGTACATGACTCGTCAATAAATCAAACAGTTATGTAATCTTGACGGTATATAAATGTAGTAAAATGACGTTTCCTAAGAATTAATCATAGAAATCCTTGATTTCATAGAAGTATAAAGTGGACAAAGCCCATTTCAATATTATATAGTTAATTATACATACATACATAAATCACGCCTATATCCCCGAAGGGGTAGGCAGAGGTAAACTAGCACCCACGTTTCGCCAATTATGTTAGGTCCCATGTAATAGGTGGCGAGCCTATTGCCATTTCTCGGGCACAAAATTTGCAGTACTACGTGATATAAGAAGAACGCTGCTGCCCATTTCTCATCGCTAATTTATCCTTAGTCGCCTTGTACGACACCCACGGAGATTTGGGGTGGTGACTGTTGTATTCTACTCTGCCATCACCACACGGCTATTATGGGATTAACTAAGGATAATTCATAATCCATATCGAGGCATATTTGGGTATATTTAATATAATGATTATTAACATTCGTCTCACACAATATATCCATTTCTTCTGCACTCATACTGCTATCCATATTTTTTTACTTCTTTCTTGTCACGCCGTACATCCATCTGAAAATTAAGAATTATTATTTCCTTTGCAAATACATATAGTGAACACTGCTTAAATGTACAACTGCAAGAAAAACAGAAATACCGTGATTCATTCCTAATTAAAATTGCCTAGAATGGTGTAAAAATTCGAGATTGAATGCTGACGAATTTTCCTACGAATTTGCTATCGATGATGTAATTCCTGAATATTTAGTTTGGTTTTTGTTGCTAACCATTATATAGAAACAAGATTACCAGATTTTGTTTACACTGGGCTGTAAAAAAGCGAATCATCTACAAAAAAGGAATGTTTTTTTTTAATTCTATATTTGTATGGGACTTGACAAAAAAAGGTTAAGGTAAGCCTTTTATTTATCAAATAAATTTTAATTTTGTTTTTATTCCATTACGGTAGGTATTTTACATAAAGTATGAAAAAATGTTTTCGTACCACAAGCTCAAAAATGACGTATTCTGGGTCAGGTAACCTCCACTTCTAGTTAGTCATTTTAGGCCTGTACAAAACAGTGATATAATTTTGTACTGAATTTCATTATTTCCCTAGGGAAATAAAGTAATTTGAATTTGGAACACCAACATAACACAAATATTGATTGAAACCTGTCTTAAATTATTAAGTGGAAAAAATAAATGATTTTGAATCGACAAAATATTATAATTTATGTTCATAATTCATGGAATCACTAAAATAACTAATAACAAACAAAAAAATTTGTGCCGCTATCCGCCATGTTGTTTACAGTTTCAGGGGTTTTAAAATTTATGTGGAAAAATATGGAATCAAGTCTATTCAGCCAAGTCTTTCATGTTGCAACTTTTTTCAAAATAGAAAAGTTTCGGAACTATATTCTTTATTATGAAGAAGTTTAATTTCTTGATTACTTTTTAAATAACATGTAAGAATAAACATTGAGACAAGAAAATTTTAAATATGAATTACAATACTAAAACGTGGATGTATGTGCTCGAGGTCTTAGCTTACTACGCTTATAAAATCTCTGAAAAGTAAGCCATTTTAAATGTTTCTAATAACAACATTACTCTGAGTATTAATAATTGATAATACTTTTGATTTATCAAATTAAGTATTGAATAATTAATGAAATTTCATCAAAATTGTTTTTATTTCCTTGCAGTTGGTACCAAAAGCAGAGAATATTACTCGCGAAAAAGAAGTCTTATATCTTGGGTGCGCTTGACTCCCTCGTTCCATTCAGATCCCTTCGCTCGGGAGTAAACCATAGAGTCCTTCGTTGCGCTCAGGATACAAGTCTGCACCCGTGACATAAGACACTGCTTTATTCCCTTGACAGTGTGGAAAGAAAGCATGGGCCCTGGAGGGATCTTTAAAATAGTTCAATTTGCTAAAAGAAAACATTCCTTTATTTTTAAAAAGAAACATAACTGCATTCACAGATTTATCCAAAAGCTTACCCGAACCGGGAATCGAACCAATTAACAAATTTGAAAAAATTAGCCCTCGCCATTTTATTTTACTAATCGATGCAGTCGATGTTAACGATAGATTTTCTCTAAGAAACATAGGGTCTTTAGAAAGAAAAAAACATTATGATATCTAACATTTATTTTACTCTCGAATCAAATCAAATCCTTATTTTTTTATTAATGCTAGCCATTCTTGTTGGTAATTGAATTGAAAAAAGAAAAATTGAAAATGGAATGTTTAATTTGTTAACGATGGAGGTTTTTTTTAAATTTGACTGAACATCTTGGTAATCATTATGGATTTTTAACCGACGAAAAAACGGAGGAGTTTACTCAATTCGTACCCGTATGTTTTTTGTTTTGCCAACATTTCGTAATAAGTATTTCGTATTATTAATTATTAAAATATTGACATATCAAGAGCAATAAGATTTAATGGAAGCATACATTTCAAACTACAATGATTACAATTTAGCTATTCAGTGGTATGGCGAAAGGTATCCGAATAGACAAATACCTTCGAGAAAAGTTATGGCGCAAATGGTGAAAAACTTAGTAAATGTCGGAGGTTTTAAAAAACATTTAGTACGAAGGCCAGATTGTAATCTGCACATATTCGATATGGATTTTTTTAAATAGTTAAATTATTATGTTTTTATATTTATAAGACCATAATTTATGTTTCTCAGAGAAAAATTATCGCTAGATAACTTCGAATACATCGATTAGTAAAATAAAATAGCGGTAATTTTTTTTTTATTTTTTAGTTGATTCGATTCCCGGTTCAGGTAAGCTTTTTGAAAAATCTGTGAATGCAATTATGTTTCTTTTTGAAAAAAAAAGGAATGTTTCCTTTCAGTAGGTTGAGCTATTTTAAAGATTTAAGATACTTTCCCTCCAGGGCCCATGCTTTCTTTCCACACTGTATAATCTACTATTTATTATTTAGTATATTTAAATTTACAGTAAACCGAAAAATACAAACAGTTATTTAATATTTTTATCAATGTGAATATGTGACAATTTAAGAATACTTATTACAATATGTAAAACAATTTCGCCAACATGGGCTAATATAAATTATACACTGATTTTTAAACATAAAATATACATAATTAGAAAATGCCTTTGACAATTATTACCTACTTAAAAGTAACAATTCGTTGGGACAAAAAGTGATGTGGTGACGAATTCTAAAAACAATGAAGTCAAGGCAAGGTGACGACCGACGTGAAACGCGTAACTAAATAACCATTTAACAAAATCTCAGCCCTTTTTACGTTATTAAGCCACTAAATTCTACAATGCTACTCAGCATCACCTTCCTGACCTGTTCTAGCATTTTCTGGCAGGTTCCTCTTTCATTCATATCGGTCAGACCTCATCAAGCCATCCATCCACTCTAGTATAATGCTACTGATATATGGGTGCATAAAAGTGGTGAATATGAACATGACGAGGGACTGCTGAACAGAGGGAGTGGTTGGGATAACAACACTCCAATCAATACTGGTCAGGATTTTGACTTGAGAAAGATCACTTGCCTGATACCAACCTTCTTTTGGTATTATAATAATGTTACAATCATTGCCAAATAAATGTGAATATAAGTTGTTAACGCATCTTTTTCGTATAAAAATTAAGTTTTCTCAGCTTGCAAGCAGCCCGAT
This sequence comes from Cataclysta lemnata, assembly GCA_963931975.1. Lineage (NCBI taxonomy): Eukaryota > Metazoa > Arthropoda > Insecta > Lepidoptera > Crambidae > Cataclysta > Cataclysta lemnata. The sequence continues at coordinate 9,349,469 of OZ008343.1, forward strand.
GATTAATTAATATCCTCCGCCATTTTTATTGCATTACAGTGACGGGATAAAACAACGCCAAGGATAGTACACAATAGATTATTTAGTCAAGGTCCCAAAAGTACCCACGTTATATCAAGTTGGCAGCAGATGCAACGCACCTACTCGCGCCCACAAATGTTTGGGTTAACAATCAAATAAACCAACCAAAACAAAGTACACATTGTTATGAAAAACAATCGCGGTCGCATGTTAATCTTACTGCTATTATTACGACGAAAACCCCATCCAAATCGAAATAGTTTTCAGACATTTGTATGCACTACAATACTAACATTAAATACGTATACATACATACATGCGGTCCATACGGAACCTCCTTTGAGTAAGCATAAAAAAAAGAAATTATAAATCAAAACGCAGTATTAATGTTTTACATTGCTATATATCACAAAACTTATAGAAAAGTTGAGATATACGCAAATTACACTATTTTTTTAATTGCAAAAAATTATATTTCCCAATATAGGCAGGTTATGGCAAATATAGATTTACTATTATTATTATTACTACAATAATAAATACACTACAATAATAAACGACGGTGCACACTGATCACACAAACAAAAATTCATGCCTCTTGGTCGTTAGAAGCGCATCGGACCATTCAACCAAATCGGCCATCATTATGGATTGTCAAAAGCGTAAATTTAAAGACAGCCATATAATCCTGTAGATTATATTAATCGCTTAATTAAGTGTCTTACTTTAATACAATTGTAAGCTGAACAAAAAATCTAACTAATTGTTTCACAAAAATTTGAAACCATCATATTATTATGTTTCATTATGAACGATGATAGAGATTAACGTGGGTAAATGCGTCAGAATCTTTTTGCCTGCATTTTATCTTTTCTAAAAACATACGGACAACATAAAAGGAACAATGTTATCGGCGTATATGGAGGTCAGTACAGTCTAAAAATGTATTTATTACACGGAGGTCTCCTCTAAATTATTTATGCACCCATGTGCTTTTTGGGCTTCTTTCAAGCCGAGTAGCACGACCTCTCCATAGTTCTCTACGCAGCAAGGCACGTGGGGTCCATAATGAATGTTCGCAATTTGGATGAATATTTTGTTTGATTACGTACACATAATAAAACTTTATGAACTAATAATTACATGTTGTTTTCACAAATATGCCCAACGTACTAAGTGTGAGACGATTATTTTGTCATGATTATAAAAGTACATACAGCTTTTAGCAATATCTGTAAGTGATGCCCTTTTTGTGTGGTCGTAGTTACAACGCGTCAATGTCATTTGCCTAAAACTGATCGTTAGTCATGTCAAATTTACCGGCAGGACAATCAGCACGCATTATTCTGTTGCCTTGGAATGAATTGAGGTATTCAATTACCGTATTATCAGATCTTTGGAGGCTTATTATTAGCATTATTAATATAAAATGCTCTTAATTGACCGCAATTCTTGATTAGATAATGAATTAGAATTGTTGTTTTCTTTAATTTTATTAATGTGATGATAGACTAGGGATGTGCGAATTGAAGCCTTTTTTATGACGGTATTATGACCAAACAGACCTAATAAGAATTATAAGCAGTTATTTTTTTGGACTGGAGAGTAAAAATTCAATGACAAGAATTTCATGTCATAGAATAATTATAAAAAAACAATAATTATAAAAGATTCCACAGTAGTTGTAATTATTTTAATTATATTTTTGATACTTTTTGACGACTTTATAATGGATGGTATAAATAAAAATAAACAGTATTAAAAATTATTTTAATTATATTTTTGATACTTTTTGACGACTTTATAATGGATGGTATAAATAAAAATAAACAGTATTAAAAATTATTTTTTGTTTCTGACTCAGCTATGTTTATATTATTGGAATATAATTTTACTTTTCATAAATCAAACAACATGAACTGGTCTACGAAGGTCGCAAAACAATCATAAACAGATCTATAGATTTAGCGCCCGATTGTTGTATCTGGAGCCTTGTTAAAAGACTATTAATGAATTGTCTAATTTCTCAATAGACTGTATCTGTATCAGTTTCTTCATCCGCTGTGTGATTTATTAACCAATATTGCGGTTACACATTTCACGACACTATGTTACTAAATTGTAACAACCGTAATTCAATATTTATAGACTGTTCTAATTGAAGTATTTGGCGTTGTGTTGTCGAGAAGAGTTTTTATTTCAACGTGCCCATTCATAACTTTATAAAGTTTTAATTGAGGTTGTAGGAGTCTATAAAAGAAGGTATTTTTGGTCTCCCTATTTCTAAAATTAGAGAATAAAAAGTTCAATTGAAAGGTTAACATTTTATTGAAAGCGAAACCTTTTCAGCGCTAAAACATTCAAAAGTACTATCAAACTGCAAAGAAGCACTACCGACGCCGCTTACGACTTGGGAGTGATCAATAGCAAACGTGCAGAAACTTTTAAATGTCAAGTGTCCAACAATGCGCCACTTGTCGCGAATTTCCACGTTATATTTTGAACTTTACGCTATGGAGGTTAGAGCTTATAAAGCAATGGGCAAATTTGACTGACGTGGCCAATCTGGTCTGCTGTCCACTGTACCTACGTAGTCGCAGTCAAGTTACCCAAACGGGCTATGCAAGGAACGTGAAGAGGTGACCACTTTCACCCATGACTGTCTGGGAAGGCACACCGAGAACGGACATAATGTACTTTTTTATTGGACATCACTTTCGATTCCTGTGCATCCGACAAGCTTCCCTTTCGATGGAGTATCGTAATAGTTTGGACGTTTTGTTTATTCTGCTTGCGTAAGTTTATTAGACATTTCCTATGTGTGTTTAAAGTGTAATTTTTTTTATTAGTTTGTGACAGTTACAGCATCTTATTTAAACACTTCTTGAACACTTTTTTGTAATAACGCCATATGCTCTCTATGCTCTTGAACACATAAAGAATTAACTTAATAACTAATAATATCTTAAGTTGCCATTTCCATATTTTTTCTCTTTTAATTTTTTTAATTTTTCTATTTGTGCAATAAAGAATATATTATTATTAATATTAATCATAGAGGAACTCAAATACGTATCGAGTTGTGTTGGAACTACTAGACGTGCGATTGTAAAAACCAAGCAAAGACCAAACATTAGATGGTGACCAAAAATATTATTAACATCCGTGCATCGAATAAGGCACGTTAACCCTATGTTTGCGGATGAATTTACAGTCGTGAACAGTGATACCTGAAAGAGCTGATAACACGATTAAATCAGGAAGAACGTTTTTGTAAAATGTATATTTAATCATAATACAATTTTTGGTCACCCATCTTATTATCTTTATCTTTTATAATCGATGCTGGTTCCGTTACTATAAAGTGTCCGACTTTTGCTGCCTTTTTAATTCATCACAATTGCATATAAGCCATGACAAAAGCTAAAAAAGCTTTTACTTACACATAAGCTAATATGTATTCTTTACTCCATGAATCTAAAATACCTACGATAAAGTTTCGTAGTTATATTTTTAATAATTAGGGCCTAAGGCCGTTAAACTTATATATGGCAACCGTTAAATTGGTTAACGAAATAGTAATCCGGATATAAACACGACAGTTATCAAACTTAACCAAAGCCGTTTACCGAGTGCCGAATAAAAATAAACGTGTTGCAATCACCTTAACGTATTACCTAACAGTATTTTTAGCTATTAACTATAATACTTTATATTATAGAAAGCGCACGTGTAGACGCATGCCATACGAATGTGTCGCACTCTCGATGTAATGTTAAGTAATGTGATTGTGTAACTATGCAAATGCGTCGACTTCCGATGGGACGTATTATACCTAGTGACCTCGGCGTTTTGTTTTGGCTTAACACGGTTAAAAAATCCGTCCCTATCGTGCTTTGAGTTCTATTCATTATGTTAACCAGACCGCAGTATGAAGTAATGAGCCTCTTTATTGTTTGATATATTATCATATTACAAAGATTTTGGTGGTTAGAAATATATTATCATATTATCTCAGTATTCTTTATTTATCTCGGCTATAAGTCATAGACATGGTTTATAAACAATCATTATAAAATAAACTAATCAAAGTCTGTCAAGAACAATATTAATTAGAATAAAAGAGAACTCTTAGCATCCTATAGATAAAGCATGCGTTTGCCACGTACAGTGGCAGAGGGAAGTTAGGATGAGCGCTTGGGACTTGTGACAATGTGTTTACGGGGTCGTGAAGGACCCCGTAAACGTGAAGATATTTCCCTGAGGAAGTCGCACGTAGTAGGTACATTGTACCATTGCACCATTATCTGCATGCCCAACCCAGATCAGTTTCCTAGACTATTTTCGTAAACATCTTATCAAGCTATTAGCGCGTCTACAAAAATTGCGAAAGTATGTTCTCATGTTCAAACCAAAGTGACGCAAATTAAATTACATTTCATTTTTGTGTGGAAATTTGTTTCTTGTTCACATTACGAGACACACTGCTAAAACAAAATAATAGCATGGTCGTGTATACAGGCATTCTCACTGGAAAATTGGGCTACAACCTTTCATGAGACGAAGGACTGCTTTATACAATATAGCCTTTAAATGACGTACATAATAGTTAATCACCATGCTATATCCGCAGGCATAGGTGGTGGGTAGGTATAGATGTAATATGTCTCCAATATTAAAGGTACCATGGCGTCATCATTTCAGCCGAAATAAGCCCTTTATTGCGCATAGGCCTCCCCCAAGGATCTCCAAACTGATCGGTCCTGCGCTTCCTGCATCCTGCGGCTTCTCAACTACCAATGCTGCGTCTCTTGGTGCGCAGTCAAACCTTTCTGTCCCAACAGACGCAATTCCTTGGGCTATATCCTATATATGTATGTATATGTATATGTAAATATAATAAGCCGTGTGGTGACGGCAGAGTAGAATACAATTTTCACCACCCCAAATCTCTCCCGTGGGTGTCGTACAAGGCGACTAAGGATAAATCAGTGATGAGGAATGGGCAGCAGCGTTCCTCTTGTACCACCTAGCAATGTACTGCGACACTTTTGTGCCCGATATATGGCAATAGGCTCGCCACCTATTACATGGGACCTAACATAACTGGCGAAACGTGGGTGCTAGTTCACCTCTGCCTACCCCTTCGGGGATGGAGGCGTGATTTATGTATGTATGTAAATATAATAATATTCTTATATCGTATAAATATACTAATCAACTATTAATATATAGGTAGATATCTATAATAATATATTCTTTGTATATATATTGTATATATTATATGTATATATATTTTAAACACACTCAAACACACGCACAAGTATATTTACATGTATAGTTTAATTGGGAAGTCTGGTCTTCACGATACAGGATATCCTAGTGTGAAGACCAGTGATGCTGTTAAAAGAATATTGTAAATGAGCATGTATCATATTACTAAATGATTGTAACAGTGACAAAATTATGTACACATTAGTTGAACTCAAATAAATTTCATTTCATTTCATATATCGGCGACGTTAGTTCTTCTGCGAATCTCATCAGTTCTGTTATCACGCAGCGAAACACCGAGCATGGTCATTACAAGACATCATGTAAATTATAGAGCAATTATATTGCCATCTTCCGGTAACGCAACTGTATACCTGGAACACTTATTAAAATGTTGAAGGTGTTTTCGAAAAAAGTCGGGATAAATCTTTTTTCCCATCCAATAATCGAGCATTCGCAAGCGTCGGTTGAGAAACTGAATCGCTTACCAATGTCTCTGCTCGTTTTAAAACACAAAAAGCAGGAACATTAACATTAACTGTGAAGTTCTGACCTGTTATCCTACTTTTAATAACTTACAACACCGCGCAGCTGTAAAAGCTCGAGCGTACAGGGTTAAGCGAGAACCTGCTACGTTTCCGTTGCGAAACATAATTTTGACCGAATGCAAGTGAGTAATTCGTAAGTACGACCAAGGCGCCATTCACATTAGTTACATAAAGGTGCGAGCCGAGAAATTAGCAAATTGGAACGAACAGATATATGAGTTTTTGTTGAATGCAAAAACTGATTCGTGTGCAGGTGCGTTTACCGGATATAATTTTCTTTACGTTCCTTGGATACGTTGAATCCATTTGATTGCTTTCTTGTTTTATATCGCTTCTAAGTTACAGCTGCGGTCAAAAAAGCCTAACGACGACTGCCTGAAAGGAATGGCACAACGGACAATCAAGAATCTTCTATATGCGATTGCTCGAACTATTAGGAATAATGACAGTGAGAGCCGTCAGCTAAACTGTTCTGCAAATCGATTACAATCTTTTGAGTCAAGGGGGCCTACCGCCTTACTCGATTGCTGATGATAGCTTTAAATCAATGCACTGCTTACGGCTACAGCAGCCATCCTGAATTTTTAGGCGGTACAGATTTTGTGCCAAATTCATACAAAATCATTCGGAGATCATTTGTTCAAAGCTATTGCTAATAGTTTAGGTACATTTGGTGCGAAATGACAGCATGACGTCATAAACTATAGCTTTTACTTTTGCAATCGAGTTAGGCGGTAGGCCCCCCGGTCCCGATACTCTCATTCATTAAGTTTAATAACAAGGTGTGAGAGAAACTATACTGTATATCCCTTCAGGACAGTGGTTAAGGAGAGCTTAACCTACACTTGGCTCAGAAGTCCCATGCACTGCTCCTGGCTTCTATGAGGCACGTGTATGGTGAATGGGAATTTATTAAACGATAACGAGGTATCGTATTTGAAATTGTATAATTCTATCATCCGCAAAAAATAATAGATTATATACCAAGGGCGATAAAATAAATAATATCTCAGATCGCAAGTAATTGACGATAAATATGCGATTCGATTTTAATTTTAACATTATATAAATGTTAGAAAAATTAGTACAAAGATTTTGGGGTTAGAAAAAGAATATCGAAAAATTATGATCTTGAGGCGGCCACCCAAGACTTGGTCTTGGGTGGCCGAGCGGTCAGGCACCTACCCGGATAGCAGCGGACGCGGGTTCGATTCCCGCCTCAAGATCATAATTTTTCGAAATTCTTTTTCTAACCCCAAAATCTTTGTGATAAATATGCGATCTGAGGCCTTCTTTTTTATCGTCCGACGTAAGATCATAGTTTTATGTCACCCCCTGACCATGAAGTGGGGTTTTCCGATCGCGTATCGGTCGGAAACCTATTTAACTGTACTGAAATAAATTTGTTAATGAACCCTGCGAGGTTTTACAGTAACAAAAAACAAATCTCAATTTTATTTCACATTGTTTGTATGCATGTGGTGGTTACGACACTGCGCTTTCGTCGCGTGAGAAACTTCCCGCAATGCGCGCGAATCACTTTCATTGTAAATGGGCAATTCTAATGGTGCGTCTACAACGCCCCGAGCTCCCTAGCTCTGTTTCATGTAGTCAATCAACCTTATGTTTTGGGAAACTCGTCATCTCTAACCTTTACAATTTATACTTTTTCAAAATTCAATTTATTTTTTGTAATAAGAATGTTTAGGTAGGTACTCTAAATAGTCAAAACCCATAGTAATATTCAATAGTAAGGACCTAATATTACTACCGTATAAATATAAAATACAGTTCAGAAACTATTAAAAATACTTTACTTTTTGTACGTGTTAGGTACGTAATATAGTAGCAACACTGCAGTCATATTATACCTAATGTAGACGCAGCCTAACGGAACAAGTGATTATTTACGCGGAAGATCAACTAGCATGTCGAGCACTTGATGCGAATCTCCGATAACCTGTGGTAATGAACCATTATGAACGACAATTAAATATATCGCATCATCACCAGCCTTTTAATGTCCCCACTACTGGGACACAGGCCTTCTTTATGGATGGAATAGTATGGCGATAATGGGCCAAAAACTATTACGTTGGCCCAGTGCGGTTTAGGGGATATTAACGGCTGCAGTTGCATCCGGGAACAACAGCTTAGCGTGTCTTCTAAAGCACGGAGGAACTAGAGATAATAAATTTTTGGTCACCCATCCAATAACAGGCCTTAACGAACATTACTTAGTTTACGCAATCGCAGGCCGAGTGCGCCAAGCCACTGCGCTATCGAGCTCCTCCTTTCGATGTCAAAATAAAAAACATACAGGTACGAATTGTAGTAACCTCCTCCGTTTTTCGTCGCTAAAAAAATCCATTTGATACCTTTTATAAGTTTGCATATTCTATTGAATTTTGTTACAGTAAATGTGAATTTGGTAGTCAAAATGAATGTGTTACCAAACACGTCATATAAGTTGTGTATTTTGTAGTGAATACAGTATCAAATATCAGCGCTTCTGAATACACCGTATATTACCATACAACTATACAATATAACCAAGGCACTTATTACCGTTTGTTACTGAATGATAAACTGATATCGTTTCTATATGCGATTTGAATTTAAATTATAGCTGGGAGCTGCAATTTTCAATAAGTTCTATTTTAATATAACCCATTGATTTTTTTTCTCTATTTCTTTTGTACAATATTCTATTTCTTTATGTATTCTTTGTTATATATGAGGCCAATAAATGTTTTCTTTCTTTCTTAATATCAATAATAAGAATGTTAACTATTCTGATGGAACGATCTCCATTCGCATGTAGGTACGATACACGTGCATCGCTTAGACGGCAAACGTTACCTGCCTCGTGTTACCTGTGAACTGCATTCGGGTACAGTTATAATAAAGACATTAGTCTGGTAGACAGCGAGGAATGCAGCGCAAAGTAAACCAGGGTTGTTGACTACTTTAATACATAAATATATTAAATCACGCCTATTTATCCCTGAAAAGAGAATCAGAAGTTTCGCTTACGCTAATTATGTTACCCGCGGGAGAGATTGGGGGAGGTGACAATTAGGTATTCTGTTTTGCTCTCACCACACGACCTTTAACTATTCAATATCATACCATGATATTTTTTATTTTATTCCAAATATTTCTGTGGTTAATATTTTCTCCCATTTGGCGTTATGATTAATCCTGGCCTTAAAACAATTTACGGTTAGAAACACATCCTTTGTTTAACTCTTTTGAAACGCTCCTAAAGCGAAAAACGCTGAACTATATGCCTGAAAAGAATTATTATTATAGCAACCAGTTAATAAAGGGTACCAATTTTTGAGGTGAGTCATCAAGAACTTCAATGATAAGTAACAGCACTAATTATGAAATAATAAATATACCTAACACAATATTTAAATTTGGATTGTTCGGAAAGAAAGGAAGATTTTTTTCTGAGTATTCCAATTGGCATCCCTACACTAAACGGCTTAGCCCAAGACTAGTAATGATCTCTCTTGAAAGATGAATGCAAACTTATTGTCACGGTAGAACCATCTCTTTGTTAATGTTCAAACAGAATAAAATGAAAGCCCGGAAATATATTTTAAAATGCGCACTTTTGAAGCACTTTACAAACTTTTAATGTGTTTGTCGTCCAAATATTTTTCTTTTTTTGTAAAAAGCCCGTATATCCGATAACCCAACTAACAAATATTGATAAATGATTGATAGAAGCTTCTTTTTTAACATAGTGCTATATTGCGGTACAAAAATTCGAAACAATGGTATTGTCACATAAAGTGTTAGTCATATCCAGTTTTAATTTTGAGTTAGAGATAAGACCGACGACGGTGCATTCGTTGCCAAACCATATTATGGCCATCGCCATAATAGTTATTAAATAAGTACGGAGACTGAGAATTGCTCAAATAACAGTGACCCACATTATTACGTCACCGGCTCAACTTATTGCGACTGACTACTGTAATTTGAACATAGATAAAGCCGATCATGATATACTTTGAATGTAACAATAACAATGAGTATCTTGTTATGAAAATAAAGTGCAAAATAGCAAACAAATTGATTTAGTGGCGCGTGATATATTTATTTCATACTTACTATCTGACAGCGTGGTGGGCTATGGCCCATTGTCCCTATATTGTACCATCCATAGGGAAGGCTCCAGTAGGAGATATTAAAGTGTTGGTGATGTTGACTGATCTGAGGAGCTGAAAGGCACAACAGGTTTACTGCTACCGGGGTCTAAAATAACATTAACTAAGAAATGTTTGCTAGGACCAGTTATTGGTTGGGTGACAAAAAAGCCGGGTGGTGAAGGCAAAGAAGAAAAATATAGTCCAACCTGCTTTTCTCGTGGATGTCTTACAAAAGGACTAAAGGGGTTATAATACTACGAGGAATGGAGGAGGGCTATAAAACAACAAGGAATTAAGGAACAGTGTTGTTCCATTTACCAAATTTCTGTGATTAAAGTTCCTGGTAAATAGCAAGGTTCCTATTACATGGGACCTGAAATATCTCTAAATATCTCTGATGTTAAAATATTCCTTGCAGGAAAACCGTGTGATTTGTGTATGTATGACTAAAAATATCCTACCTCGACAAGGCGCGGGCCAATTTCAGTTGTATTACGAACCAAACGACAATGGATTACCCAGCTATGCCACCGGCAGCAGTCTTCTACTAGTCATCATGACGTCTCACATATCGATAACTTAATTGGCAAACCAGTCAACTCCACGATTTGTCAAAAAAATGCAAATGAAATTCAAAAGATTCGGCGTGATTTGCAAAAAACAACAATGAAATAATTGATTAACTACCATAATAATATTTTAGAATAAGGTTATCCAATTAAGTTATATATAAATTATGATTGTGACAATTTTAAAAAGAAATAATGTTCCATTTCTGCCGCATAGGTATAGCAGATATTCGCTGCCTTACGCATCATCCCTTAGTTACTCGCGTTGACTATATTGAAAACAAAAAACAACCAGAGCAGAGCAAGTTTTTTAAAGTTGAGCTATTATTTAAAAAGGACTATAAATTGGCTCACACAGTCATATTTGTATATTTATTAATGAATACATATATTTCGGCAGAGCATGCCTTACGGCGATTAGTAATGGAAGACCATTACAAAGAAATAAAATCTGTGTCCATTTAAGTGTAATCGAGTGTGACTAAACTGTATCAGTCCGCAGTAGGTATACGTGGGCGATTTTATGAATATCTTATAAGGCATGCAAATAGCGCTAACATGACTTACAAGGCCAGACTCAACCTGATCAATGCGGATTTGAGCCCTGAGAACGACCGCCCATGGAAACCGCCCACACTCAGGCCGCCGACAGAAGTAATGCAAACCAGACACATTAAGCTAACTTATATCCCAAACTTCAGCAAATTTCAACTCGCAATTATCCATGGATTTACTAATCGCCCACACGCGAATACACGAACGCTGATCTCATATCTCGACATTCCTGTCACAATCATAATTATTCAAGAGGCTGATGTTTTAATTGTGGCTCGATATCCATGAGATGTAATCAGCTGGCAAAAAATTGCATAGATAAAAAAATTCGTTATTTATTATGCGGAAGTTTATTGTTGCCGTCTGTGGCTTTGAATCCTTTTTACATGGGAATTCACATATAGCTCGACTTTAAAGCCTAATATGAATAATTACGTCTTACGAAATCGTGCTGATTGGACTATTGATATTTTAGAATTTTTATATTAACCTTTACCAGAATATTTAGTGAAGTCGTTACAGAAAATATTAAAAAACGAATACAGATTTTCTGAACCGGTTTTTTTTACGGTATTATATAAAGATTTTGGTGGTTAGAAAAAGAATTTCGAAAAATTATGATCTTGAGGCGGGAATTGAGCGGGAAATTCTTTTTCTAACCACCAAATCTTTGTACTTATTTTTCTAACATTTATATAATGTTAAAATTAAATAATCGAATGGTATTATATAAATTAAATTACAGATATTTTACCATAACATAGTTTTTCGTCTATTATGTTAGGTTCCATTTAAAGAGAGGGCGTGCCTACTTATTGCATTATGTCAGACATGCAAGACGCAGCATTATAACTAGGTGGTATAAAAGTACTGCTGCTGCCTCTCATTACTGTCTTAACCTTAGTCGTCTTTGGCGACACCCGTGGGTGAGATTAGGAGTGGTGACAATTATATTCTGCTCTACCGTCACCACATCATTGAAGATTTACAAATTTCTGATCTGCCGGCCGCTATTTTGTGAAGTTGAATAACTAGATATGTTCGCTAGTTAACTAACGTCCTGGTTGGCCGAGTGGTAAAGGCAAATAGGTATCTGCTCAGAAGGCAGAGGATTCGATTGTTAATTTGTATTATATTTGCAGACTTTATTTTCTTTGTAATATCTACGCATAATCAATTTTACTGCCGCGAGAATAGAGCGGAGGGTACTGAGTATTCCGTTAACCTACACAATATGGACGTTAATGGCTATTCTGACCCTAATGTGAATTTCGCCAGGCGCCGCGTGGGCGAGTTACCTGTCGCTTGCGCCGCGCAACTTGCGCCAGCGCATGGCTATCTGTTCCAGGGCTAATACGCTTCCTAATACGGTCACCGTCGCGACACGGCGTGAGCTCATGAATCACAATATACTATAACGTCAGCGTTTGTGACTAACGTCATACATTTTACTTTTAAATTCTTACTAGCTGTCCCCGCAAACGTTGTTTTCCCCTTATCGCCTAGGGGTATAAAAAATAGCCTACGAACTATTTTCAGACCTACCAATTATACACAAAAAAATTTAGTTACGGGGAGATCGATAACAATCACTGACACGAGATTTTTATAATCTTAGATATTATTTAAATTGATAAGGGTAAATTTTATTTTTATTTCTCTGTGTAGGTACAGCTTTGTATTGCATTTCAAACCTTAATCGTGTATTTTCATGTGCATTTATTTTTGTTGTAATTGTTATATCTCTTGTGTATTGAATAAATAAATTAAATATCTTGCATTTAATGTTATTTTACAGACCCGTATTGGGCTACAGTAGTGTTAGTGCTTTCCTATAACGTAAACTCTTCTTTTCTGTTCCGTTGAAAGAGGTAATATCCCAACGGAAGATTTATATAAGAAACATAAGTTGTAAATAAGGTCAAAATAATGATAATGTAAAAATGTTCTAAAACAATAAAAACCAAGGATATTGTTACAAAACTTGCAATGTGAAACGCGTTTCAACATAAAAAGTCACTCTTAGTAACGAACTGAACGTCACTCGGATTCTTCAAATACAGTACACGTGCAATGGAGAAGAAGAGGAAGACTGTAGATGAGATAGATAAATTGTGTGGGAACGAACGACATAAAAGATAATGAAGATATGACATCTTACTGGACAGAATGGAGGAACAAACAAAATGTACTGCGCCGCCCTCAGTGAAATCTTATTCCATTTCAATTCAGTTAGGTCGGCGTAAAATAATACCGCATGTTAGAATCGGTGGCTTAACAGACAATTATGCAGAGTTCGGTTAGGCAGTTTCAAAATGTAGACTTGGAACAATATCTCCGTAAATTTAGATCCCGTGCCATATAATTTCTTCAATTAAGTACAAGTTATGAATGACGGAAACAACATGGCGAACAGCTTGGATTGGTTTATTTTTTCGTTCGGTTTGTATTTTGTAGGCAATGAAAAGTTTTAATTTCAAGATTTAATTATTTTTTATTTACACTACGGGAATAATAAAGCTTGGATTGTTTTTTTACGTCTGGTTTGTATTTTGTAAGCAAAGAAAAGTTTCAATTTAAAGATTTGTCTATTTTTTTATTTACACTACGGGAACAGCGGGTGCGACTGGAAGATGCGCTCCTTCTACACGGTTACCGTCGGGGCCAGCGCTGTATTTGGTCACGTAAGTCTTGCCGTCGTCTCCTTTGAAAGTGGTGTCACCTTCCACAGCCAGCACGTATGTCCTGCCATCGGTGGTAGGGACCAGGCGACCTCGTTCGTTCACAATGGTTCCCTCGGCTGTGACGTATCTCAGTGCGTACTGGCCGTATTCGTCGTGAATTTCGTCGTGTACGAGAGCGGGCAGTGACCGTCTCCATGCCGTCTCAGGGCCTGAAGGTGCGGCTAACGTGACGGCGAACAGGCAGACAGCAGCTACGAACTGTAACGAATAAAAACCAATAAAATATAAACAAAACATTATTTTATTAAAGTCTCCCCTTATTCTTCCATCCATAGGGTAGGTTGGGAATTTGAAAGGCTGGTGATGGTAGCCGAAGAAATGGGTTTGTCTTTTGTGAGTTTGGAGTTACGTTTATGACGATGATATTTTCAACTGTCTTACATTATTGGAATGTGTAGCTCTAGTGTACAATTGCCTAATATTTGATATGCAACCATAAAAACGAATGCTTTTATATTATATACAATATAACACATTATTAATAATAAAAAGAGTAGACAATTTGGAGAATACCTTTGGATGTTATAAATTTATTTATACAATTTATATATTTCTTACAATGCGAAGTGGAAACGGAAAGATTTAAAAAAAATTGGCACAGTTAATTAATGTGTTGGTTGACTTCAGGACGCGGTTTGGACTCCGTATCAGGATTTCCGATATATTTTTGACATTGACATTTTTCTGTGTAATTTTCAAATACAAAAGATAAAGTGTTTTAAATTAACAATTTTTAAATTATATTAGCTACACAATAAATTAATTTTAATCAAATAATATAATATCAAAAACGATAAAACTTACCAATTTCATTTTTGAGGATTTGTTTTCTACACTATCGAACAGAATAGATTGATGTATTCGCACCCAATAACACACTTTATATAGCTGCACTAATGAGAGCTATTAATACATTAATTAATAATTATTGTAAAGAATCTAAAGTACTTAAAAAATAATCGCAGCTCATTTCTTGATAGATATTTAGATAATTGTTCAAATTGCTCTTGCATCACAGGTTGGGGACTTGTGAAATACGAAAATTATAGGGTACTGAATTCAATTACTTATAAAAGAAAGGAAAACCATTCGTGGAAACATCCATTTTACTGTGTTGACATTATTTCCTTACTTTCGCTAATTAGTCGCCTCTACATTCTGTAATAGCAGAAGATAAAACTTAACTATGAGGTTTCCTTATAGTAGTTAATAAAATATCCACAAAGATTCTGAGGCACTTTCACGAGAGACTATTCAGCTATCGATATATTTGCCTGTATTTGTTTGTTGGCGAAAACGGCCTTTAATTTAAAGGAAGATAATGTGGCAAAACACATTCTTTTAGCTTTCTTAAGACAACAAATAACTAGACTATCCACAATCGTCCATAGCACGCAATTCTTCTTAAAACTGTGAAAACGATTGTAAACCTTAACTTGTTCTACGTACAGTAAAATTTTACGTATAGAGGTAACCTGATGTGACTCTACGTAATTTAAAATATTTTGCGCTTAAATATGCGGCTAATTTAGTAAAGACTAATTATTCGCCTTTTATGTCCGAGACGTAGACGGTGAGCAATATTTCCACGGAAACGGCTTATTGTTAACCGTTGAAACAGCACGCCTTAGGCGACAAACCCACTTTTCTTAATACATTGGAACATCAGTTATACCATTTTAATGCAAATATCTGTGGCCTGTCGATATCATTGTTCGTATGTCTCTCCTACATTCATAGAAAACCGTTTATGTCTGCAGGGTTTTACCGTAACATAGAGATCTCTCGGATTTGCACAAAAGAACTTACAGCGCGAATATATAGTTCAGTTGAAAGAGTATTTATAAAAAGTTTAGAGTAAAATTTAGTATTGGTTGACACATTTTGATGATTTGGGTTGTTCTGTTGGTTACCGTTTGAGTTTATAAAGGCCTAATCCAATATCAAACAATATTATTAATTAACAATGATTTTGAAAAGACGTTAAAAGACGAAGTGAGACCAGAATATTCAGACACTTCAGACCAACTAGGCTCGTAACTCTCAAAGATCCAGAGGGCCTAGCCAAGTGGCTTATCTATTCGAACGCATAGAAAACAAAAGTATGAACTGGCGTATTGTTTTCATCAGTTTCATACATTTTATATTCTATACAATTGATAGATTGGCCACATGGATGGGGGCAGAGCAGATCTGTGAGCGGTTTACTGTAGATTAAACGGAGTGAAAAACGGAAAGCCGATCACCGGATGGGTGAACAAAATTTAATTCTCTCGAAAGCCTACGTATTTCAGTCAGCACATTAGAATCTATTAAATTTGCAACAGCAGTCACTGGCCAAATGTTCAGCTGATATAAATACAAAGAGATAGTGTATTTTTTTAGTTCTTGCCATGCATGTTCATAAAATATGGCAAGAACTAATTCATGTGTGATGGTGACATCATATTATTATCGTCTTCTCATAATTCTCATTCCAAATTATATGAGAAGTACAAAGATTTCTAACATTGATATAATGTTAAAATTAAAATCGAATAGTATATGAGAAGTGTTTACTGAATAAGAAACCTTACATTGTTTATTTTACATTGTAGATTTTTTTAAATAACATTACCTATATATGACTTACTTCGTCATTAGGTATTAACGAACAACTGCAATAATTCCATGTTTCGTGCTACTTAATATTTATTAGATAAGTCATTAATGAATAATGTAGTGAACATAAAGTAACTAGACCACAGTGTTATTGTTTAATTTTATATAATTATATAGGTACAGACAACATCTTACCAGTTTGCCACACTATTTCCTTATTTTGTTATTAAGTATGACATTGGAACTATACTGAAATAAATATATCAGATATTTTACTACGTATAACTAAGATAAAAGTTAATTTGCTATGATCAAGTACATGTACACCTACGGTATTATTACAAATAAGTGCATATTTGTTTATCAAGCGTTTTAAAAATCAGAGGTTGTCCCATTTTATCAATAGCGTAGAAGAATATGAGTGGTTAAATATTAATATTTTAAACAAATATTAAACAAAACACTTTTTGTAATAACACCGCTAGTTTTTGATAGTTTATAAATGTAATTTTAAAGTTTAACCGAAGCAATTACCGAAGAAAATTTATTATCTTACCTTTTACAATGACTAAGAGTTGACTAGACAATAATTGTGACCGGACAGCGGAAAGGACATTCTGAATCCCACACACAGCCCACGATTATTTGCATACCATACGAGTACTGAGCCAACAAGTTTTAAGACTATCTGATAAGCGTAGTTAGTAGTAAGCTCTACTTATACATACCAGAAGACTTTTTGGTCACTGCAAAATTTTTTGGAATTCGTTCAGACCATCAAACTGAACAAATTTCATTATGGGAGAACAAATTTCACTATGGGAGCAACTCCAAATTCACGAAAAAAAAAACAGCTGTTTCATACATTTGGGGCAAGTAGATATTATAATTTTGTATATGTACAGATATAGCGTACTTTCGAAATTTACTTTATTATAGCACTGCAATTCTAAGTGTTCTGCAACGTAGTAAAAAGGATTTTAAGCAATGGTATATAATTTAATTGTGTTATCAGAATTAACGTCTAAAGTATATATAATAATTTATAATATATCATATTTAATTTTTTGTGTAGTTACATAAAAAAATATACACTATAATTGTGTCAGAGTATGTAGAATGGGTTGTATGAGAGTAGGATGGAGTTCGTCAAGTCGTCCCCGAAAATTGAGTTAGCACATCTCGATTTTTGTCGTCAATTTGCAAGTACATACGACTGTTACTGCTCCACTTTTCTCAATGCTTATAAAAAGTTGAAAACTTTATACACATCTAATTTATTATATTATACCATTGGTACCATATTAACAGCTTTAGTTCTATTGTTCTACAAAACGACTCTACAAAACAAATGAAATACTATCATAATAATTTTACAGTTCATTTTATTAATTTCGTGTAAACAATAGACTACGATCTTAAAAGTTTTCAAATTTATTTAAGGACGTCAGATGATCTATATTGTTTTATTCAACATTGTTAGTGTTGACATTACGAAGACATATTTGAAATATGTGTAGAAAAGGAACTTTTGTGTACTTTTCTCATTTCATGACAAGGTAAAACAGTTAATTATCCCGTTATCTTTTATTCATACTTTACAACACTGCATAGGGTATGTGCGTACTGTAATCAGACAAATGAAAACCTTCGCGAAAATAATTATTTTTCTAACACTTATCAATCACGCACATTTCCGTGTAGGTCTTCAGTCAACCCACGTCTGTTACAGAGGCTTCGAAGGTTCTATGCTAATACTTTGTCATCGGCTGATAGGCGATTGTTATTCTACGAGTTAGGAGTACACATACAATGTCAAGGTACATACATATTATAAATATTTCATACCGTATCAGGATGATGTCAAGACGGTTGTCGCCATAGATTCTGTGATTCATAAATAATATGAAAACATCATATAAGTACCTTGAGTAGTTAATCAGCCGCTGTTTGACATAGATACATATACAAATCAGTAGGCCTATTCGCTAACTTTTTTTGACACTTGAGAGTGATAATCACTGAACTATTTACTGATCCATTACTACTTTACTATAACACTATTGTGTCACTTGTCTTGTGAAAACAGTAATGGATAAGTAAATAGTTCGGTGATCATCACTTTCAACTGTCAAAAATAGTTTGCGAATAGGCCTACAGGCCTTTTTGTCTCCATTATGGGCAAACAAAATTGTATTTTTACACACAACTAAGTTTGAAGGAAATACAAAGAAATGTTATCGCCCGACGAAAGGTGTTGATCGAAACTCTATCTAGTGAAATCTTTAACTTAATAAATTTACACAATTCAAGAAAACATAAAATTATAAATTATTGGGAAATATTTGTTGAATGTTTGCTTACTGCCATAACTATCATTTCAGTAGCGGTCCAATTCATTCGAGATTATACACCTAGTCTACTAACAAGATCATTTTATAGCCTTAATCTTGTTATTTAATTAACCCTTGTTTTATATTGTACTTTTAATTTTAAAATTTGCAAGTCCATGAGTTTTATTGCTACATCACGGCCTTCGGGGCTCAGTTAACATCTATTGTTTAGAAAATTACGAACCCCAACTAATTCGTGGCAAATCCATTGTTCTCAAGACGATGGACCGATTTTACGGTAATGCACAAGGGGACATCTCAATAAAAACTATTCGTGATTAGATTAGCTAATAGGTTCAAGGAATGTCAGACAATCACGCACAATCAACGTAATCGTGCGATGATTGTTAAAAGCGGTAAGTGCCGGAACTAAATGATGGTTTCTGAATTTGCACATACATTTTTTTCACTTAGCGTAACTAATAAAACAATTTAGTCCATACCAATAACATTTACATTATTATATTATTAATTATGTTTATTGAATTGTGTGACGTCTAACTAACGTAATTAACGACTAAACAATTCTACTCAAATTATTGGTTTATGCATGAGCAAGTTTAACATTTGAATTTTTCCATTCACCTAAGCTTCCAATTCGGATGAAAAACAAAAACAGTTTGTTTCGAGAATCAACAATAATTGTTTCATAACAGTATGACTTAAAGTAAATATACATTTCGTCTGAGGGAGACAGGAGGTCTGGCCTTGAGGAGCATAACTAACACCAACTGAAAATAAGAGGGTCGAGGATAAAGTGTGTGGGTTGTCCTGTACAACAGAATATGCTATTTCAATAACTAAACAAATAAGGAGATTTTTTTTTAACTACATAAAGATAACGATTTTGCTTAAGTTAACTTCTGGAAATAAAAATGGAATAAAAATTCTGGGTATAGCAATAAAAATGATTAAAAACTTCTAAACTCTACTTTTATCTAACATTAAAATAAAAATGTTAGATAAAAGCTTTATATTAATGAATATAGAGACTATAATACATAATAATAAAAATATATAAGCAAATATGACTCAATAAACGTGTAAATCACACAAAAGTAAGGATTTTAATCAGAAATCTCTTGCTTCAAAGCCAGGAGTTTGATGGAGGGACAGTTTGGTCAAATGACCAGTCATTTCATCAGGTCATGTCCGTCAATGGTATGAATTCCAAAAAAAAATAAGGTTGGTTAAAATACAAAAAAAAACCCTGATTATAATTATACTAACGCACTGTTAGTCCTCATTCGTTAAGGGAACAGTCCTTGACACGACTTGTAAGTAAACGGTTGCTACAAACAATCCTGTCTCCCACACTCGTCTGACATGCAATTTATGAATCTAATACGCAGCTATCTGCACCGTCCTATTATGGTGTTACCAACATTACGTTAGTTAGCACTGCTTACCTCAGCCATTTAATCATAATATTCCCACGTATAATCAACAACAAAATCAGCTAAATCTAAATAATAACAAATTTTTCAAACAAGATTAATAAATAAAATTGATATCAGTAAAGTATCTTAATTTATGTTTTTAAGTCGGGGCATGTGGTGAAGGCGGAGCAAAATTTATACAATAGTCACCACCCCCAATTTCTCACGCAGGTGTCGATTAAGGCGATTAAGTGTTAAGACAGCGATGAGTAATGGACAGCAGAGTTAATTCCGCTTATACACCTATCGATATACTGTATGTGCCTGATAGATGCCAATAGTGGCATGAGACCTAACATAATTAGCCAAACATGCATTCTGCCAAATAGTCGTTATTTGTATGTATGTTGTTTTTCAAGGCTAACTCTGGGGTTATAAAAGACCGTTTATGATGTTTTTAAAAATATTATATACACTAAGCAATATTTGTTTTGTTGCAGGTATGCGCTTGTAGTGCGCTCGCTGCCCTAGACGGCTACAGCCCGCAGCAAGACCCTGATCAGTTCCACATACAGACCGACGAGGATGACGAGAGATACTTTCTCTACCAAACCCACAACGGACAGTACCGCAAGGAGAGGAGACTCAAAGACGGCTCTGTTGTAGGCGAGTGCTAACATCATCCAACAATTAATAATTATCCTATCTCAATTTTTATCAACGCTGTCCTCCACGTCTTGACGGCAGAGTAGATCATAGTTTCCACCAACCCCCTTTCGCGATGTACATTTGTACATACATGTACATTTGAATATTATTTCCCATTCTGTAAATCCTTACGAAACGAAGGAAGACTTATAGGAAAATTAGTTGAAAATCGTCACAACAAATGGGCCATGAATTTTTTATACGTTAAATAAAAATGCTAACTGTAAATTTCGTAAGTTAACCAACGTTCGTGAAGAATTTAGTCATTGGAAGGGTTACCAACAATAATGGAGAATGCCCAAAATTGGGTCCCTTACAAAAGTGATTGTGCCTCGAAGATTTTTTATTTATATTATCGAATAAATATATTAAGCTTAAGCTTTCATAATTAAAAAACATTTTTAATTTTTTTACCCTGGTTTATGAGATATCACTATTTTTGTTGCAAACATTGAGGTTATATTTTGATTAAAAATTGACACTTTTTTCTATTTTTTTTTACATATTCGTGCTATAACATCTAACCTGATGCCAACTTATTTTCCTTAAGAGGTAAATGACCTATAGCGGCCACCCTATAGGGTAACCTTATATAGGTAAGAGGATAGGTTGTTACTCAATTCTAAGAAGACCAAATGTATTAAATTTTCATTACCAAATGTTAGGCAAGTTAGTAGTTCGATTGCAATTAATAATGAAACGATAGAATGTGTCAATTCTACAGTATTCTTAGGAATAAAGTTGGACTCCAAATTGCAATGGAATCCTCATATTTCAACTTTATCCGAGAGACTAAGTTCAGCAGCATATGCGGTTAAAAAAATAAGGCTATTAACTGATGTTGAAACAGCCCGGCTTGTTTATTTTAGTTACTTTCATAGTGTAATGTCGTATAGCTTACTTCTTTGGGGTACAGCTGCAGATATTCAGGATATATTTATTTTACAAAAAAGAGCTATACGTGCTATTTACCTATTAAAGCCTCGCGATTCACTTAAAAGTCTGTTTAAAGATATTAATATCCTCACTCTTGCTTCACAATACATATACGATTGCATTCTATATGTTTATAAATACTTAAATACATTTGCTAAAATTAGTGATATTTATAAACACAACACTAGAAATAAAAATAAACTTGCCTTTACTAGATTTAGATTGCACAAGGTTGCTAATTCTTTTATGGGGAAATGTATACTCTTCTATAATAAGATACCAGGATCTTTGACTGAACTGCCTCAACACAAATTTAAGCCTTATGTAAAAAAAGTACTAATGGCAAAAGGATACTATAAAATTCAGGATTATCTAGATGACAAGGATGTTTGGAATAAATAACTTATTTTTATATAATCGATGATTATTATGCTGTTCTGTCTGTAATGAAGGATGTTGATAGCTTCAGAAATTGTGACTCTAATTATTATTACTTGACGTTAAAGCTATTGACATATTTCATTAAATTTTCATTGAATTTAGATTATATATTATATATGTAACTAAGGGAGGAAAATACCCGACTGAGTTTCTTGCCCGTTCTTCTCAGAACAGGGCCTCCCGGTAGCTTACGAACGGATGGCGTAGATTTTTCGCTAGATATTGAAAACTTGTGTGTCCGTATAGGTAGGGTGGGGGTTGGGGGGTTGATTGGTAGTGCGCGGCATGTTTCGGTTTATGTGATTGGCGAGTTGTGGGATTGTATTTGGTGCATAATTTACAATGTACCTGCAATGGCATAACTCGTTGACAATGGTGGGTTTCTCTACAGCCTACTTGCGTGCCGTTCTGCTAGCGGAGCGTTGGGCCCTGATGCGTTTAGTACCATCTTGGTATTGAACGCGGCAGGGTCGGCGCTTCGTTGCGGATCGGGGCGTGGGCGGGTTTGGGAGACCTATCATTACAGACTGAGGCATGCTGCGCACTCCACTATTTTTTTTCCACTATTTTTTTTATTATTGGACACACGGGTTTTCGGTATCTAGCGTCTTGACGATTCATAAGTGTATTGTAATCATACCAGATATGAATAAATGAATTTTGACTTTGACTTTGACTTTGACTTTGATAGTCCTCATGGAAACATAAGGATTTACCGCTTAGTTCTATCGACTTACCAACTATCACCCGACTTCTGTTTAATCATACAGAGCCTTTACGGAAGCAGGAAACGGGGAGGTGCAACAGCTGAGGTGTGCACTCAACTCAGTCAAAATATTCATTCGTTATATTAGCTTTTTCCAAAAATATCATTATTTGACTTAGGTACTTCTAAAGTATTGTATGTAAATCTAATACCTAATATCTTTGGCTTTATGAAGGCTTTGCAATACAATGCTAGTGCATTTAAACTAAATCTTTACATTATCATACATACATATTATAATCACTCTCATAAGGGGTTCAGCAGAGCTTTTGGTAACATTTTGTTACATTATGTCAGCCAAATTTGGCAGTATGGGCCATACAGTACCTACCCCAAAATACTCTTGCCAGTCTGTGTAGCCTTTAGATTAAGTGGCATCATCATCATAACAGCCTTCATAATTCGACCCACTGCTGGGACACAAGACCTCACCTTGTCAACTAAAGAGGTTTACGCAGTAGTCCACCACGCTTGCCCAATGCGGATTGGTGGACTGAGTGTAAGGTGGTCAATACCCCTTTGCTCATCCATTAGACGCCTTCTAGTCGTAGAATCACATGGAGAGATGCTATTCTATTCTGCCAGCATTACACATGCCATTAAGTGGCATAATAAATTATTTGAATGTAATAAACAATGCATATAATATATTCCATGGTTTATATTTGTAGTTAAAATACAGGGTATTTTAAAAGGCTAATAAAAACAATTCGATTCTTAAAAAGTATTGTTTATTCATTATAAAAGATGTCTTCCAAGAATTGTGCTGGAGCACGCACATCATTGAATCGGCCCCAACTCAAATACCATAATACTGTCATGGTGTGTGCGCAACAGCCTACCGTACGGTTTCCCACTAGACAGTTACAGTAATATCCAATAACACTTTTCAAGGAATTTGGAAAGTGATATTGGATATTACTGTAAATAATAAATAGGAATAATATGTCGTATTGCCTATATTAGGTTACCTTATAGGGCGGCTAAATTAAAAATGTTTTTTAATTATGAAAGTATATTTCTTCGATAATATAAATAAAAAATTTCGATGCACAACCACTTTTGTCAGGGACCCAACTTCCCTAGCAAAATGGGCATTCTCCTTTACCAAGCCCTTGACCCTGACTCATTTTAATCATAATTGTAATTAATCGAAATATTTCACAGTTACTGTATTGTTAAAGGTATTCATTTTTATGTTTCTAGGAACGACTGGTTGGGTAGGCGCAGATGGATATCTACGACTTCAAGACTACATAGCGGACAACGAGGGTTACAGAATATACAAATCTAAAACTGTTTACGTGGGGCTCAACCGTCCAATAGGGGTAAGATATATATATTACGTTTTTAACTTATTGTGTTAATCAATAAATCTTGCTTTTGTAGTAAAAAAGAATATAAAAATATAACAATCTAGAAGCAAAAATAAACTCATTAAAAGTTCCTCATTTCCATTATTGTTGTGCACTACGTGATCCACAGTGATTCTTATTTAACACGTTCGCTGCGTCATCGGGTTGATAATAACCAATGCATTACTAGCCTACCGTGCGGCGCCAAAAAGTTCACCGTCTTGCTCCTGCTGGCTGAAACTGTTTAAGCAGGTTTCGTCTCGTATACGAGAGAGATAGCTATACTGTTCCAATTGTCTCGTTAAATATTTTACGTAGGCACTAAAATTATCCATCGGATCTATTCAACCCGATAACGACGTTACAAGATAAAAATTCACCTAGTGCGTTTATCGGGTCAAATAGATCCGATGCCCAATGACCCGATAACCGCACTAGATAACTTATTAGTTGACCTAGTGCAGTGCTCGATGACAGTTTACCGTGGAAGTTCCCATTAAGTAAAGTTATTATTAATCGAGAATTAACTAAAAAAATATATAAAATGAAGCGATCAAGACGTATGGTTATGATGAGTAATAATGATTTGAAAGAAGAAGATTCCAAGACTGTATCAACAGGACCAAAGCCTAATGTCTACCGAAAAATTAACCACCGCGGTAGATGTGTATGACAAACTTATATAACTTTATACAAGTCCAACGGCTGATCATACATTGCAAGTGCTTCAAAATGGTATTAGACCTACCTCACCCACTACCTCGACCCACCCGATCTGTACCAATGATAACACCCAACCCTACATCACTAAAACCCAAAATATTGGAAGATGTTGTGATTAAGCCCGCTTGCCTTGATAACGACAGTGATAGCGATTTCGACATCAATAATTATAATTCTGTTTTTACCATATCGATGTCTTATTCGTTACCCGGATACATCACTGATTATTATCGATAAATAAAAGCAATCGGTGCGTTTACCGAGCTGAAATCCGATGTTTAAAAATGTTAATTACTCTAGTATATTTAATAACAATTACTAACGAACTCAGCTGTACATCCATAATTTCATTGCAAATACATTTAAAGCATAAAAGAGACGCAAGGTCATTATTTTCCATAGATAATCATATAAAAACATAAGTAACTCGAACGGATCTTTTTGACCTGGTAACGCACTTCAAAAAGTCAAGCGTAGGATCTTAAAGACCCGATGCAGTTATAATTGCTAGTCAGTCAAAAATGTAAACGCAGCGAACGTGTTGAATAATGTAACACCTATTTTATATTTATAGACTGCAATCAATTATTGAGTTCTAAGAAGCGTCTACTTTGTAACACAAACCTTTTTTACAACTGTTCCATTTCGAATTCCAGGAGTCAATAAAAATCGCGAAAACAGCACCAACGGATTCCGGCTTCGGAGTTACGCAAGCGCACACGCCGGCTATTCAGCGCTCACGGGGACCACCTCGAGTCGCCTCAACGACACAAGCGCCGTTACCCCCGTCTTCAACCCTCTCGCCACCCCACTCTTACCCATCTGAAATATCTATCACGCCACCTTCTCCCTTCCACTCAAGCGCATCTTCAACACCAAACGTTCACGTATCTCATAATTCAATTGATTCGTCCACTCCAACATACGATTTTAGACCTACAGTAACACCTATCACAGCTAGTGAAGCTGTAACTCCAAATCCATACGATTTTGATTCAACAAACACCAACACAGTAGATGATGGCTACTATGCTAGTGACAGTACTCAGTATAGACGATACGATCTCTACAACCCTAACTCTTACAGACATGCAGATGCCTGGCTGCAAAGGCAGAGACCCACTGTTCGAATTGGAGATGGATATACTCCGCAATTTCCAGGCTACGACGGAGTGGCGTTTAGACGAAATGGTTTTCGTTATTACTTACCAAAACAGTATCACGAGGAGGAAACTGGAAAATACAACGATAGGACTGGTAGCTTTGGCTATGTTGATCCATTTGGTATACGTAGAGTTATCTACTACAATACAGTCCCGGGTGAAGGTTTCCAGATACGAAAAAATAATAGATATGTAGGCCATGACGCAACACCATACGATCCAAGACCAATTAACTGAGAAACCTCATCGTTAGGACCAAATGAAGTTACCTATTTATTGATCAGTATTTTAGATAACGTGTTAATGGGAGACAAGACGATTTATTTTAATCGAACGAACTTCTTAGCCATTGTGATCTAAGTAGATAAAGTACGAGCTTAAACGATACAATTTTATTTGCTTTTTACATGATGCACTATGTTAAAATGATCGGGTGTAGGAGTTATAGCAAATATCATGTTCAGTGCCATTGTGCAGACAACTAGAAGTATTGTAAGATACATATATTAAGTGATAATACAATTTCTTATATACGAACAGTCAAAAATTAAATATAATATTAAAGTAATTGTATACTTAATAAACCTTGTATGCATGGCATTCCTTTCAAAACTATGTGGTGTATAATACAGTATTTCCGATTTTTGCATGATTTAAATCAATATATAAAATATAAAATGGAATAACAGATCACAATAAATTATCAAGTAGTATACAATACTAATAAGTATTGATGTGAAGGATGTGATCAGAGTAAGATAAATTACACTTTTAATTGGTTAAGTTATTTAAAGATACATTTTTATTCCATAAATTAGGCGGTTTTCCGTTAATGAATTCAAAATTAGTAATAAATATCCATTAAAGGAAACTAGTTTGTTATGACCCAAACTTGGTCAATGAACTTGGCAGGCATATGATAATCAGAAAATAATCTGCTAGGAATGGACATGGTAACAAATTTTGTACACTTATAAACAGCATTTCTAGTTACGTTTAGTGAGGAGTGCCAAGGAAAGGTGGTTTTTTCCCCCTTAAATGTGAAAACTTTAATAGATCCTACGTAGGGTACATTCATCTTGATTTCTGTATTGAAAATTCTATTATATGTTTTATTACATCAATGTAAAAAATATTACAGTTCTCTAACTGTCCGGTGTTATGTTATTTCATAGTTACTGCGAATAATTTGTCATTAAAATTGCCATGTGCGTTATGATAACTAAATGTCAACTTGTTGCAGTGACTGTCTCTGGGTATAATTTATTAGTATAATTAAACATTATATTATAATTGTAATATTAACGTAAACATAATTAATATTGTAAATTCTTACTACCTATTTTATGTGCATAATTTTATTTATAGGTTAACCTAAGCCTGTATATTATGACTAATTATTATTTAATTATTGTTAAGTACTTAAGTATCTTAATAAAGTAATTGTTTTAACAACATTTGTTTCAATTGCACAATCCAAAGTATTTGTCGTCATAAGTAGAGTATGACTATTTTATGGCGTTTTAAATATAACGAACAGGCTAAGTAACTAGCTAAGTAGCTCTTTAATGAATTCAATTAAGTTATGACGTCGTACTATTAAATTTTGCTCTATTTATAAGCCCCAATCTTTTAATATTTGAAGCAGTACACTACGCTGTTTTAAAAGGTAAAGACTATACAGAATTAGGTTTTTTTTTTACTTGAGTCTATTCTATAGAACGGCATAGATTTTTTAATC
The DNA here is from genome assembly GCA_963931975.1 of Cataclysta lemnata. Lineage (NCBI taxonomy): Eukaryota > Metazoa > Arthropoda > Insecta > Lepidoptera > Crambidae > Cataclysta > Cataclysta lemnata. The sequence goes on from OZ008343.1 coordinate 9,377,552, forward strand.
CATAGTTAACACAACCAAATGTTAAAAATTGTTACTTATCGTTGTTAAACGGAATGATATTTAACCATTAGTAACAATTTTAGTTTCAGTCTGTTACTAAAACTTTTAGCAACCGTTACAGTAACTAAAAGTTAAATATCAGTCTGATATTTAAATATTAGTAACAATTTTTCACAATTGGTTGAGTTAACAATGTATCAAAAAACCGTCTCTAAGAATCAGTTTGGTTCATGAGAAACGGAAATCGATGACTGATTATTTTTAGAACGAATTTACAATCCACTTAATACAAATATTTAGATAATATTTATTTAAGTTTGTGATTTTTTATAGTCTTGTTCTTTTTCTTATATTGTTCTAAGCCCGCAATCAAATTTTATTTTCAGATGTTTCTGCTGTTAGTCTGCACGTTGTTTGCCACAGCGTTTGCTCAGCGCTATGTTCAACAACAATCTCAGTATCCAATGGACTTCAACGATGATCTCTATAACAAGGACATGCGGTCTGTACCAAGCCGTATGATTTTCAATTTTGAACAGGAACGCATTGATCAACCGCCTCTGGTCGATATAAGAGATGAGAGCATGAGTAAATACTTGGATCCACCTAAAACAACAACCTCAATGCCGGTTCAAAGGCATAGAAATATGGAACCAATTTATATTCCAGAATTTGGAGGTGAATCTCAAAATCGTCGAGTTTCTGGGCTACAGTTTTCAAGCAACGAGAGGCTTTACCAGCAGCCCCAGTTCAGAGAATCACACTACGATTCGGAACAGACGAAATCTCACTTACCGGCGGCGATCCCCCCTGGACCTCCAATGCATAAATGGATGGATCTGACGGGCGAGACTCATAGAGACGAAAGCCATAACATTCCCAACAGTTATCATTCCAGTCACAATAGACAAAGTCATCAAAAAAATATAGTAGCACATCAACTTTCCCATGCGGAGCCGAACCGATACCAACCATCTCATCAGCACTTCGAATCTAGGACATCAAGGGCTAATCCGACACCATCAGTGTACCACCACCAGCCAACAAGAGGTAACCGTAAATTCAGTGGCGTCGATAATGCATTTCCAGAGAAGACTTTCGTCCATACTACACCAGCAGCAGTACCAAGAAGCCACGAACACTTACCTCCAATCCCCACATTGACACCATGGGAAGGCGATGATTTCGGAAAGTAATTAAAGCATACGTAATAATACTATGTACTTATAAATATCAAATTAGGAAATAAACAATTAAAACAAAATATTACACTCGTCTCTTTAAACTCCTCCAGGTTTAAAAAAATTTAAACGTGTAAATTTTTATTTCTTTTTATCAGGAAATTCTATATCTATAGTATACATAAAGATTTTTGAAATAGCTCTCCAATTTTGGCCCAAGTGTGTTTTTGGTACAGACCGGGAAGTTGACTTTTACGACACCTCTGGGGTTAGTTGGGGCTAGGACATTCTACGTAATTTTTCACTCCCTGGCCAGCCATGTACGATAAAATCAAAATATTGCCAGCTTAATTGTTTTCAATTATAGAACACTATACACTATGGACTGGACGCTTACGGAATAGTTCACCTACTGATATGGTAGAATTTATTTGGTTGATTGAACATATTCAACACACTAAAAGAAACGAATGAAACAATATTTCTAGTAAGGAACTGAATTTTAATATTGGCCATTTTAATACTATTCCAAAAATTTACGTGGTGTGGTCACATAAAACATATGCTGTAATGCTGTTATTTCTTTTGTTTTTCTTACAAGCCGCTTATCCACTCAATCGTCATCGTGGTGGTGAGGTTTCTTATGGGGCTTGTTTAGAAAAGATAAAACACCAGGCCAGTTAACTCCTGGGAATCTAATTGCGCCGAGGAACTCAATAATGTAGTGGCGGTCGGGCCTCTTCAAGTCAAGGAGTACGAAGTCCTGGTCACCTTTGACTAACTCGTCTTTCTGCTCGTTGCCTTCCCCGCTCGACTTCAGGGTCTTTAGTTCTTCTTTAGGTGTCTCATTTGCGGTTTCTCTAAATTCCACTAACATAGGCGTAAGAAGTGATAGCGGTTCTAGAATTTCAGTCTCAGCTAGAGGTTTATTTGGTTGAATCACCTCAACTTGAGGTGTTATCAAGGGATAAGTAAAATCTTCCGCTTGACTTACGATAACCGCCGGCTTAGCCATCACGCAGCCAACCAAACACATCACTCCGACAAGCAGCATCTAAAAAAATATAAACTGTTATTAATTTGGAGCACACGGCGCCGTGTGGTGACGGCAGAGTAGAATACAATTGTCACCAACCCAAATCTCTCCCGTGGGTGTCGTACAACGCGACTAAGGATAAATCAGTGATGAGGAATGGAGAGCAGCGTTTCTCTTATACCACCTAGCAATGTACTGCGCCTTGTGTGCCAATAGGCTCGCCACCTATTACATGGGACCTGACATAGTTGGTGAAACGTGGGTGCTAGTCCACCGAAGGGGAAGGCCTTCGGGGTTATAGGCGTGATTTAGGAATGTATGTAAACGGAACAAAACATGTCCATCATCATTTCAGTCATAAGACGCCCACTGTTGGGACTTGAGTATAGGCCTCCCCCAATGATCTCCAAACTGATCGGTGCCGTTCTCCCGCGATCTTTACCAGTTAGTTGGTCGACCTGGTTTCCCGGAAATATACCTCATTTTATCATGTTTTATCATCCTATAGAGTTGCCTTTAATAAATCTAATCGTTACGCAACACTTTAACAAATTTTCAAAGTTCAATAATTAATTTGGTAATATAGGCGTGATTTATGTATGTTTGTATTATCAATTCAAATAATAGGCAATCTACGAATAACCAAATAAAAAAATAAAAAATAAAAAATCGATACATACCTTGGCAATATGATCCTCGGCGTCGTTCTATTTCCAAGAAGTAACTCAACCCGGCTTATATATTGAGAAAAACAATTAATGATTATCAAAATAATGAAAAACAAAATCAAAAGTAAATTAACAGTAGATAAGAACTAATTTATATTTTAATAAATGTATAGTATTATTACATTTTATGACATTACACTTCAATGACATTGATGCAACATCAATAACACATTATTTTTCGAAGATCACATCGACAGATCTCTATTATTTTAATAGATATTTTAATTAATATGTGCGTCTTTACAATGCTGCGTTAGATGACTACGACCGCTCTAATTGGTAGCTGAGTTATCCTTTAAGGGTGCCTGCTGTTAAGTAGAACTTCTCCAGGGAATGCTGAAATATGGAGCTGGGGGACACACCGATATATTTTTTTTTACGTTAGTCAGGGAAGCCCTTCATCTCACCTGTAGGCCTATTCGCTAACTTTTTTGACAGTTGAAAGTGATGATCACTGAACTATTTACTTATCCATTGCTGTTTTCACAGGACAAGCGTCACAATAGCTTTATAGTAAAGTAGTAATAGATCAGTAAATAATTCAGTGATTATCACTCTCAAGTGTCAAAAAAAGTTAGCGAATAGGCCTACCGATGGTAAGTAACGATAATCGAATCGAGCTTCACCTGGAACCCTTAACCACAATGCTGTGAACATTATTAGCATGGCGACAGATTTTGGTAAGATGGTGGTAGCTAGCCAGGCGGACTAGAAAGAAGTCCTACCACCAACCAAACCGAGTACAAATTTGAACCCGGTACAAAATCGAACCCGGGACCTCTTGATCTTAATTCCGGTTGGCGAACCACTAGACCAATGAGGCAGTTAGTATACCTTGATTTCAATAGATCAGATTCTGAATGGATAACCCATTTTATCTCCATCCTCAAATATTTCTGTTAAAGGCACTCATTCAAAGTAATGTTTAAGTTTGATATAAACTCACTATACCACTAGGAACGGTCTTTCGACATGTCTTTTCCATCACTTTTCCATACATTCATTCTTCACTTGCACCTTCCCGATGTGATAAGTGATATGAAGAAAAGGAGCTTGGTCACTGGCTTGATGACATCTGAGTGATATTAATAGAAGAGGAAACATACTCGGCCGACCCCAGGTAAACTGAGCAGGAAGATAATGTTGAAGAAAATGTAGTAAATATTCTTCGAACCGTTTTGTGGATTGGACAAAAACAATGAAATTTCTTGTAATTCAATTGCTTGAAATCCATTTTGACTGATAGAAAAGTACAAAAGTTTATGTACAGGCAGTAAAAATAAAATAGCGTATTAATTATAACGGTCACTTTAATTAATATTAGGTGTCTAGTAAAATTTACACATCTGGCACGGGAAGGGGTTGAGGAGCCACGGGTAAATGATCACCATGAGCTTCAAAACCGTTAAGGCCAGCAGTGTACTTGGTGACGTATACTTTTCCATCATCCCCAATGTATGTAACCTCCCCTTCGACAGCCATCACGTAATCCGTCCCATCAGCAGTAGGTACCAGATGTCCTTTTTCGGAAACAATTGTGCCTTCAGCGGTTACATACTGAATGTGGTATTGATTGAATTCATCGTGGACTTCTTGGTGATGTAATGCTGGTAGGCTTTGGACGGACGAAGGTGCGGCTGCGACGTAGGCAAGGGCCACGAGGACAAAGATGGCGATGTACTGAAATTAAAATGGGTATTTTATTGAAATGCGATTCACAATATTAGGTTGGTTACAATAACATACATAATCCATAAATCACGCCTATACATAAATGACGCCTACCCCGAATGGGTAGGCAGAGGTGAATCAACAGCCATGTTTCGCCAATTAGGTTAGGTCCCATGTAATAGGTGGCGAGCCTATTGCCATTTATCGGGCACGAAATCGCAGTACATTGCTAGGTGGCAAGAGGAACGCTGCTATTACTCATTGCTGTTTTAACCCTTAGTCGCCTTGTACGACACCCACGGGAGAGATGGGTGTGGTGACAATTGTATTCTGCTCTGCCATCACCACACGGTTAAGATTACGATAAGTCATTGAGAAATATCGAAAAGCCTTTCACTATAATATATAAACACTACATTATATTGATAAGACGGTAATTTTATGTTGACGTGTAATTATAGTTAAGAGAACGATATTTTTTTACTTACCTTGTTCATTGTGAGTAGTGAATGTTTTGTGTCTTCACTTGAAATGATAATTATCCATTAGTCTGAACGTCTTTTATACATGGTTTAATTACTATGAGTATTAATTTAGCAATTTGCTAAAATGTCTTTTAATTAAGGAAACCTTCTAATAATGTAACCTAAGTACATAGAAATGCTTAAGGCATTTAATTTAAAATTAGAACACTTAACAGAATTTTATTTTAATTAGTGTTACCTCTCTAAAGTAATAATTCGTGCTTACCTGTTTGAAAATTTTACAGCTGCAGATATTATATATAGGAAGTAATGACTGTGATTTCGTGCAGTTTCGATCTTTCTATTCCCAAGATGGTAAGTAAGCTTTTCTCGATTTCTAAAATTTTACTCAAATAATACCAATACTTATCAATTGCTATGTGGTGACGGTAGAGCGGAATACAATTGTCACAATCGACACAACGCGACTTTTTTAAATAGGTAGAAGCTTTTTGGTACTCCACGTAACAATACCGTAATCAAATGCCGGAATTGTCAATTGCCGTCTATAGAATGGGACCTATAATATAGGTGAAGTGTGCTGTGATTTATTTACGTGTACGTAATTAATTATTAAGCAGTTAACTTGTACTGAAACGGAGTCACCACATTGGGACATCTTTTGACGACTTTATTAATACATACGAGACATCTAGTCTGTCGATTAAATATTTCTCTACTCTAAAAAATATCACTACATAGCAACATCATAATAAGTATTACTTTATAATGTTTACTATATTTATTTTTATTTAAAATGTTGCCAACGAAGTATTCTATAAGTGCTATAAATCCCATGTAAACACATATAATAGACATCCTAATACATACTTAGATACGTCACGCTTTTCTCCCGCAGGGGTAGGCAGATATAGCTTACTTTAACTAGCTTCGATCCTTACATTACTTCTTTTGCTTCATCCATGCCCCGTCAGTTTCGGGTACTCTTCACCTGGCCTTTTCTTTAATATAGATACTTTCAATTTGATTATGAAAGATCTGCCGAGGCCTTAATCCCCCTGCCGTTTTCTTAATCTCTCGTAGATTTGATATGAATAGGTATGTAGCAACTTAGCGCAAATTTATTATCATTCAGTGATGTCTAATTTTTTTTCCTGTAAATATTTACATCTTGCTTAGTATAAAATGTACGAGTTCATTGTATATTATGTTTTCTATTTGCGGTAGGCGTAAACAAATGGTTAATAATTTTTTTTTAATGAAGTTAATGATAGGTACTATTTTGGGTATAACAGAGAGGTGTAGACATATTTAAAGGGGTTATTCAGGCCATCAAACTGAACAACTTTCGCTAAGGGACCATAATCGTTATCTCAGAAAATAAACCACTTCTCCATACTAAGCCGAGAACCAGCTGACATCAGTTTGTATTGGGGAGTGTTTATTTTTTCTGAGATTTCGATTTTGGTCCCTAAGCGAAAGTTGTTCAGTTTGATGGCCTGAATAACCCCTTTAAATATGACTACACCTCTCTGTTACACCTTGTTAATTCACTTATTTTTATCCCCAAAAGAATAGACATATAAGTGTATTGCCCCCCAAAAAACATTAATAATCTTCATCTTAGTGTAAATTTTATATTTCGTATTTTTATTGTTTACTCCGACGCCAAAGGTTTCCCTTTGTTCAAAATTACAAAATTATCAATCCACGTGCCGTGTGGTGACGGCAGAGTAGAATACAATTGTTACCACCCCAAATCTCTCCCGTGGCGTGGGTGTCGTACACTCACTCGTCGCGACTAAGGATAAATCAGTGACGAGTTAGCTCTTAAACCACTTAGCAATGTACTGCGACTTTTGTGCCCGATAAACAGCAATAGGCTCGCCACCTACATAATTACATGGGATCTAACAAGTGTATAACCCCAGCAGGAAAATGTTAGCTAGAATGAATTAAGTTGAATGTATTATTAGTGCGCAGTTTGCTACGAATGTGCGCGAAATAAAAAATAAGTGCGTGTATATAGTTTTAGAAAAAAATGGGAAATAATCCTGCTGGGGTAACGTTGTTCCAGCAGGAAAATTCTAAACGAATGAACGGAGAGAGAAAATAAATATACCAGCGGATAGCTTGGATTAGTGCGAAAAAGTGCGCCAAAAATGAAATTTGTGGCCCTCAGGGTTCTCGCGATATTTAGTTTCCTGCTGGGATGACATTTGCAGAAACTTGGATCTCCAAAACCGTTGAATAAAGATATTTAGGTAGCTCTTGAAGTGTGACCCTTTGTGAAATTATTTTATTTTCAGCAACATTTACCATATTCGAGTAATCATACGTTGTGGAAAATCCGAAAAATGCTCCTAGCGCATAAATCACAAAACGTACGAGCTCACCGAAAGCGGCATTTGGTTCGCCTTGTTTTTCTTAACAAACATGGAAAGTTTGAAGAGAGTGCGTACATGCGTTTTTTAATAATAACACTTAGGGCCTGTTTCACAATCGACAAGTAAGTTCGAAGTAGCTTACATCGCAGATCATTTGACAGTTGTAATATGAAATAAATGTCAATTGAACTGCAAAGTAAGCTCCTTCGAACTTACTTGTCGATTGTGAAACAGGCCCTTAAACTAAAATTTTACTTTCAAGAAACTTTCAAGTCACAGTGCGAGAAACTGATTCAATCCAAATTATGTGGATGTATACCAAAAATTTGTTCGCATTTAGAAACGTATATCTTAAAAATTTCAGCACGAAATATCTTGGATTTTAAAAGATATAAGCAATAATCCATAACAGGAGGTTTAGTAATGGTTAACCGACCAAATACACATGACCACAAAAAAGCGATGGTTTCATAGACATTGATGACATTTAATGTAATGTAACTCTAATGAACAGTATTGAAATGACATTGTTGTCCGTACAGTCGCGTTCATAACGATTATTGGCAAACGAGAGAATTTTTTATGAGATAATATAAATATCCTAAAGGCATAAAAATGAATTGGCGAAACGTGGGTGCTAGTTCACCTCTGCCTATCCCTTCGGGGATATAGGCGTGATTTATGTATGTATGTATAAAAATGAAATTTAGTGCTTTTACCACAAGTAAGTTCTCCTAATATTCACACCTATTAACTTTTTATATTTCTAAGAAGTCCTGGGATTTAGGTTTCAAAATTTATGCTTCTAATTATCTAAATCACAGCTCTCTTTGTCAGTTATTAAGTACCCAACGTACCTATTGTATTTCGGCAGCATAAACCCAAATTGCATTAAATAAAAGAGCAGTTTCAGTTTATTATATGTTATAGGTATATTATATTTACCAAAAAAATATTTCAAGTATTTGTTATTCCACATAATAATACTCTTTAAATTTTATTTATTACACTTCATTGTTGAGAAATTAATAATTTACAATAATAATACAACTAAAACTTTATTTTCCTTAATAAATATTCACTTATGTGCATTTAATGCCTAAGTACGTAATAGTAGATTATGTCACAACGGAATAAAACAGTGTAAATTAGTTATTATATAGCCTAATAGCCTTCCTAGATAAATTGTTAAATAGTTTTAAAAATCGGTTAAGTAGACCCAGAGATTATACCCCAACAATGTCTTAATTCATAAACTTTACCTCTTTATAATATTAGTAAACTTAAAAACAATTGAGTTAACATTTTTATGCTTCAGTGTACGAATTTAAACTTATTCTTTAGTCAAGTTAAGAATGTCATCAATATCTATGAAACCATCGCTTTTTTGTGGTCATTCGTATTTGGTCGGTTAACCATTTCTAAACCTGTTATGGTTATGGTTTGGTTTATTGCTTATATCTTTTAAAATACAAGATATTTCGTGCTGAAATTTTTAAGATATACGTTTCTAAATGCAAATGGCGAACCAAATGCCGCTTTCAGTGAGCTCGTACGTTTTGTGATTTATGCGCTAGGAGCATTTTTCGGATTTCCCACAACGTATGATTACTCGAATATGGTAAATATTGCTGAAAATAAAATAATTTCGGGAGAGATTGGGGATTGTGACAATTGTATTCTGCTCTCCCGCCACCACACGCAATTTCATTCATAACATGTAATATTAGTAATGAATCCGTATGTAGTGTCTTTTTTCTTAGGACTAATTATTTTTGTCTATTTTCCTAAATTAAATTACCTTATTATATTTTTTTCAGATTGTGGAAGCATTTCTTCTGTTCCTCATTGGAACATCAGCATCTGCTAAACCCAATGAAAGCGAATTACCGTCATCAGTTTATTTCCCATTCTATTCCAATAGCTATGTAAAACCACAGATTATTAACTTAATGACACAATTGCCAAAGCCTGTGCAGACATTATTTGCAGCTATTGAAAAAGATAACTGCAAACAGTCACTACCCATCGTGTCCCCAATTGTAGTTGGCGAATTCGTCAAGAATCCTACGGAATATAGTCAATATTTAAATGACAGAGCTGCTCACATTATAACAATCCCGGTAACAGCTATTAAGGAACGACCACTTATTATTCCAGAGCCACCAAAACTACCTGAAATTAATATTGATTTCGAAAACTTTAAAAATAAAAAACTCGTCGAACACAAAGAAACAGATAAACCTATGCTTCCTGTTGTGATACCAGCGGCACCAGTCCTTCCACCAATTCCTGAGTATCCTTCAATTATGAGAGAAGTTCAATACATTCCTGAACTGACAATAACTCATTTAGGACATGATCATCTCGTAAAAGAAGAACGAAAAATAGAAACAGAGCCATTAACGATTCCTACTGCTCCCGTATTACCATTTATTTCAATGCCATTAATAGAAGAACGTGAGCCACTTATTATTCCAGTTGCACCCAAGCTACCAGAACTTACTGTTGAAGACTTAAATGAACTGAATAAGAAAGTCCCTGAAAAAGAAAGCCCAAAAGTGGTCGTACCTGCCGCCCCCGAACTTACGGTACTAGATCTGCCAAAATTGCCTTTAGTTATTGAGGCAATTCATACTAATCCTAAAATACCATGTGATGAGCCCTCATCAACAAAGGATAAAGTGGTCGAACATTTAGTTGAATATGAAGAACCGATAAAGCAACTAACTCCTTTAGTAATTCCAACTGCACCCATCCTTTCACCGCTACCTCAATATATGCATGAACTACCATTAGCTTACGTGAATAGTCCTGTTTATATTAAAAACGAAGAAAAAATTGAAGTTCAGCAACCATTAACGATTCCAGCAGCTCCTGAATTACCTTCCATAGAGCTACCTAAATTGACCGTACATTTAGAAGATTATCCCTTCGTTGTACCTGATACCACAATGGCACTAATTGAAGAAAACAAACCAATAATTTTACCGGAACCACCAAAACTGCCTGAACTCACTGTTGTTGATTTAGAAAAGTTACATGATAAAGTGACTGAACAAAAAGAAATCATCAAGGAAACGCCTATTGTAGTTCCTGCGCCTCCAATGTTACCTCCTATTGATTTAACAGAATATCCTTTAAAGGTTAAGGAGACACCAGTCATTATGCCTCCAGTCACAGTTGTCATTCCCGAAGCTCCACAACTTGCTGAGATTACCATTGAAGATTGCGAAAAATTAAAAGAAAAAATACCCGAAGAAATGACCGAAAATTCTAAAACTTTGGTTCCTGTATTAATGCCGACTGCACCAGTTCTTCCACAATTGGAATTGTCAATGCCAGTTGTACAAATTACTCCTGAATTGCCGTTTTCTCCTATATTTCCTTTTCAGATAGAGACAGAAGAAAAACTAGATATTAAAAATCCTTTAGTGATCCCATCAGCTCCAGTTCTTCCTGCTATAGAAGTTCCAAAGCTACAAGAGCTTACTAAAAATCCTGCAGTGGTGATTTCTGATGAACCTAAAGTTAATTTACATGAACACGTTATCGTCGACGTCGAAGGATCAAAAATACCCACAAATTCATTTTTTTTTCCTGCTGCTCTGATTAATACCAATATTAAAGCACATCCTGTGCTTCTAGATAACATTCCATTGTTATCAAAAGATACTGTATCAATCCCCAATTTTTACCATGACAAACATTGTGTAGATAACATTGTTTTAAAACGTATTTTGCCAAAACTAGATGAACATTTGAAAGTGACTCTTGTGTAATTTGGGTAGACTTCTAGGTAACTCTTTATTGTACTGAAACTTAACTAAATGTAGGTATATTTTGAAATGAAATAAACAAAAATTACAATTTTCTTCTTTATTTAATACTTAAATCAAACCTGTTATAACTAACTCTATTATTATTATGTGGATCTTGGTGAGAATGACAAAGTAACAGGTTTATTAGGTTTATTTATCAAAAAAGTGCGAATGCCTAGTTCTCCGCCATTCCATTTTATCTTAAATTCTCGAATCAACTGAAATAAAATTATGCATATTTTTATTTTAATGACATTTCTAGTTATCTACATATATTATATTGAAATAACGAACAAATAATATTGTATAATATCAGTTTAAAATTTCGAGTTTCGGTTGTAAATCAACAATTCAATCAAAGAACAAGAGCTAGAAATTGCAGTTTCATGGTTATAAATTATAAATTTCTTCTATATATTATGTTACTGTAAAACCCGAACCACGATAAATCCTAAGATATTCCGCTAAAAGCGGCAGCGGCCGGCGAGTGATTTGTTATAGAATCAAACTTATTTTTCTTAACATATACTGTGCCTAGAGGTAAATTTTAAGATTTTCCAATAGAATGGTGGTAAAAGTTCGAAATTAACAATAATCACAAATCTATTTGGACATTTACCATTAAGAGTTGGTAAATTTTAGGTTTACCGGAATATCTTAGGATTTACCGTGGTTCGGGATTTTACAGTAACACTCAGCTTCACCGGCTCTTAACGTTCCTACTGCTGAAGTACTTCCCTATGGATTGAAGAATATACTGAGAATGGGCCATAGGTGAAGTGGCTATTAGCTAATTAGTGACTGCAGATGCAACCGGGACCATCAGATTAACGTGCTTTAAAGGACGGATATCAACCATGTATTATCTTTTTTGGTCATCCAGTCCTTTCAATAACCGTAGTAGTCTTAGTTTAAACTCATAGTGGGTGACCCATTTCTTTTGCGACGCGGTGTATATTTTAAGTACTATAAATCTTACCCGAATCAGTGCGACACATATGTTTTGTTCTGCAATCCTTCTGGCTATACATGAGCGAGAACCATACCCAAAAGGCAAACTTAAAAAAGGGTGGATATTTTCGTATTCAGGTGAATTTCTTAACCACCGTTCGGGCTTAAAAGACGTGGGGTCTCGAACATATTGAGGCAATCGTGATGCTACCATATTTTGAGTTACGATAACTGTCTGTAACAAAAATAGTTGAATTAGAATTTTAAAGTGTTAAGCAATATAAATAGATACGTAGGTATACATTACCCCTTCAGGTATTAAATATCCTCTCAGCATAATATCCTTTTGTAATAATCTACCAACGCCAACAGCGACAGGATTTAATCTCAAACTTTCTTTAATACAACTTCGTGCATAGTTAGCTTTGGTTAAAATTTCTGGGGTAATAGCGTAATTTTTTGACGGTAAAAGTATCGAAACCTCCTCAAATAGTTTACTTTGGTGTAATGGATTCTGCGCTAAATGATATAGTAGAAAACTAGTCGTATACGCCGTCTGAAAGAATAAATAGATTTAATATTCCTAAATTATTTGCACTCCCATTCCCATGCAACCTCTACATCCTCACAACTGTATTTTACATACATACATAAATCACGCCTATATAGCGTAGGAAAATGTAAATTAAACACCCACTTTTCGCCATTTATTAGGTCCCATGTAATTAGTGGCGAGGCTATTGCCTGGCACATAAATCGCAGTATATTGCTAGGCGGCTATAAGAGTAATGCTGCTGCCAATTACTCATCATTACCATTCGCTTCTGTCTGTGACACACGAGTTTAATATGTTTCTTTTTTAGACGAATCCTGAGTGTTTGTAATTTTTCCATAATATATGTATGTATGTATGAATAAACCATATTTTTTATATCTCACAAAATGACTGCAAGGTCATACCGTATCTATAGCAGCCATCAAAATGTCCACCATCATTCCTGTAATATCCTTGAGGTCTATATTGGGCTGTTGAAGAAATGATTGCAAAAGGGAAATGTCCTCAGCGTTACTCGACAAATCAAAAAAAGTTGCCCGCTGATGCAAAATGTTCAATACGATCCTGTAAATAATGTGTTGATGTCTTATGCGAATTTCACTAACTATCTAGGTTATTTTTGCAACTAATAAATATGGATTCATACTCCTCCAAATATTCTTGTGATTTTACAAGCTTTTTGTACAAAGGTGTCGAAATGAACTTCCATAAAAATCCCTTGTCCAGTTTCATAATGCCACTGTTAGATCCAAAGGCTGCTTGTATTATCTTGTTACTACGAGAATCAACAGCCTGTTCTTCCGCAGAAAAACTATTAAAACGTTCTTTGAATGCTACTAAGCCAATAACTGAAATATCAACAAAGAATTTATATTTGTAATAAGTTTTAAGTGCATGACGTACTCTTATGTTTTAACACTTACTCTCCAGATATAACTTATTCAAAAATAATAAGAAATCGTCGCCAGTTTGATAATTGGTTTGTACGAATTTTATAAACTCGGTCACAACTGCGTCCGTTGTGTCGACGTGCACTTTAGCACTTTGAGGGCCTGAAAAGTTCTTCTGAAACTTACTACGAAGGTTGTACCATTGTGGTCCATTCCTAAAAACAATCTAATTTGAGTTTGTTTCTTCGTGATATAGATGATGACATAAAATTAATGTCTTGTAATAAAATCAATCAATCGATTTCAAGTCGTTAGTCGTTTCAATGTAACAATTTAGAATCTTTGGAATTCTAATCACTACCATTAAAAGACATTAACAATAACTTATTCTGTCAAATCACGATTGATAGTTATTTGTTGTACGTGAGTGCAAAGTTGATTTTTAACCGCGTGCTCAATTTTGATGACCGAGCTAGCGAAGGATTCTAAAATTGAATCACGAGCGTAGCGAGTGATTCAAAAATTAGAATCCTGAGCGATAGCGAGGGAATCAAAAGAGCACAAGGTGAAAAATCTTTGCACTCGAGTGCAACACGTAACTTTTCATCCCCCCCAACGAGGAAATTGCAAAATACAAAAAAAAAATACAATCACAACAGTTTCTGTTTTCACCCAGAAACTTCCACAACACCCTCCCATTAACCCAAACACACTCTCAACACCCACCCAGAAACACCCACAACATTCACACCCGCAATACACACCCATCCACTCAGACACACCCAAAAAACACCCATTCACCCAGAAACACCCACAAAACACCCATTCACCCAGAAAAACCCACAAAACACCCATTCACCCAGAAACACTCACAAAACACCCATTTATCCAGAAACACCCAAAAAACAACCATTCACCCAGAAACACACACAAAACACTCATTCACCCAGAAATACCCACAAAACACCCATTCACCCAGAAACACCCACAAAACACCCATTCACCCAGAAACACCCAAAAAACACCCATTCACCCAGAAACACACACAAAACACTCATTCACCCAGAAATACCCACAAAACACCCATTCACCCAGAAACACCCACAAAACACCCATTCACCAAGAAACACCCATTCACCCAGAAACACACACAAAACACCGATTAACCCAGAAACACCCACAAAACACCCATTCACCCAGAAACTCCTACAAAACACCCAATCACACCCAAAAAACACTCAATCACCCAGAAACACCTACAAAAACCTAATCACACCCACAAAAACCCATTCACCCAGACACACCCACAAAACACCCATTCACCTAGACACAGCCTCAAAACACCCATTCACCCAGAAACACCTACAAAACACCCAATCACACCCAAAAAACACTCAGTCACCCAGAAACACCTACAAAACACCTAATCACACCCACAAAAACCCATTCACCCAGACACACCCACAAAACACCCATTCACCTAGACACAGCCTCAAAACACCCATTCACCCAGACACACCTCCAACACCTACCCATCCACCCAGCCACACTCGCAACATTCATCCAGACACATCTGTAAGTACCTAATAAAAATTACTGTCCCTAATGGAGTTCCGAGACGGTCAATCAGCTTGCGTCAAGCACGTTGATTTTCTGTATGTTTTTGTTTCGTTGCTAGCGTAAACAAATCAAACAGACCTAAAAAGCTTTTATATGCTTGACTCAAGCATCCAGCAAGCGTTGTAGACGATCAAAATGTTTTAAGCAAGATTGACGCCAAGCTGATTGACCGTCACGGAACTCCTAGGTTTTAACAAATGTATGACGTGAAAAGAAAATGGCACGCGCAAAGCAAATTACAAATTACAAAGTACACCAAGAAGGTTCCGAGTCTGAGTTTTTAACAAATTAGAATAGGTTGCATGACAATTTCGGCACCATGGAGGTAGAAATAAATATGTATAATGATGTTTTGAATTCACAAACTCATTGCACACGATGTTCTAAATTCAAATTTACTTTAACCTCTAGAGGATAAAAACGGCTTTTGCACTCAGATATCGAAGAGCAAAAACGCTTTTTCCGAGATGGTGGGATGAAAATTAATTTTATTTAGTCGTCTTTAGTGTTATTGTGAACGACAATAGATATTACGCTCGCTATTTGCAACACGTAGGTATAATCATATTGATAAATAAATATTTATAATATTTTTTTCATCCCACCATCTCGGAAAAATCGTTTTTGCTCTTCGATATCCGAATGGAAAGCCGTTTAATTTTATCCTCTAGAGGATAAAGTAAATTTGAATTTAGAATATAGTGTGCAATGAGTTTGTGAATTCAAAACATCATTATACCTATTTATTATACCTATTTATTTCGAGTTCCGTGACGGTCAATCAGCTTGGCGTCAATCTTGCTTTAAACATTTTGATCGTCTACAATGCTTGCTCTAAAAAGCTTTTAAATGCTTGAGTCAAGCATTTAAAAGCTTTTTAGGTTTGTTTGATTTGTTTACGCTAGCAACGGAACAAAAACATACAGAAAATCAACGTGCTTGACTCAAGCTGATTGACCGTCTCGGAACTCCATTAGGGACGGTAATTTTTATTAGGTACTTACAGGTGTGTCTGGATACATTTTGCGGGTGTGGCTGGGTGGATGGGTGGGTGTTGGAGGTGTGTCTGGGTGAATGGGTGTTTTGTGGGTGTGTCTAGGGGAATGGGTGTTTTGTGGGTATGTCTGGGTGAATGGGTGTTTTATGGGTGTGTCTGAATGGATGGGTGAGTATTGTGGGTGTGACTGGGTGGAAATTGTGGGTGTCTGAATGGATGTTGTGGGTGTGTCTGGGTGATTCGATATTTTGTGGGTGTTTCTGGGTGAATGGGTGTTTTGTGGGTGTTTCTGGGTGAATGGGTGTTTTGTGGGTGTTTCTGGGTGAATGGATGTTTTGTGTGTGTTTCTGGGTGAATTGGTGTTTTTCAGGTGTTTCTGGGTAAATGGGTGTTTTGTGGGTGTTTCTGGGTGAATGGGTGTTTTGTGGGTGTTTCTGGGTGAATGGGTGTTTTTTGGGTGTGTCTGAGTGGATGGGTGTGTATTGCGGGTGTGAATGTTGTGGGTGTTTCTGGGTGGGTGTTGAGTGTGTTTGGGTTAATGGGACTGTATTGTGGAAGTTTCTGGGTGAAAACAGAAACTGTTGTGATTGTATTTTTTTTTGTATTTTGCAATTTCCTCGTTGGGGGGGATGAAAAGTTACGTGTTGCACTCGAATGCAAAGATTTTTCACCTTGTGCTCTTTTGATTCCCTCGCTATCGCTCAGGATTCTAATTTTATAATCCTTCGCTAGCTCGGTCATCAAAATTGAGCACGCGGTTAAAAAACAACTTTGCACTCACGTACAACAAATAACTATTAATTTGTTAAAAACTCAGACTCGGAACCTTCTTGGTGTACTTTTTTGTAATTTGCTTTTTCACGTCTTATATTTGTTAAAACCTTGGAGTTCCGAAGCGGTCAATCAAGGCGTCAATCTTGCTTTAAACGCTTTAAACATTTTGATCGTCTACAAAGCTTGCTTGACGCTTGAGTCAAGCATTTAAAAGCTTTTTAGGTCTCTTTGATTTGTTTGACCTAGCAACGGAATAAAAACAACAGAAAATCAACGCGTTTGACTCAAGCTGATTGACTGTCTCGGACACCCATTAGGGACGGTAATTTTGTGTCTGAGTGGATGTTTTGGGTGGTTTTGGGTGGGTGTTGAGGGTGTGTTTGTGTTGATGGGTGAGTGTTGTGGAAGTCTCTGGGTAAATTTTACCATTTCCTCGTTGGGGGGGATGAAAAGTTACGTGTTGCACTCGAGTGCAAAGATTTTTCACCTTGTGCTCTTTTGATTCCCTCGCTAACGCTCAGGATTCTAATTTTTGAATCACTCGCTACCCTCGTGATTTAATTTTAGAGTCCTTCGCTAGCTAGCGGGTCATCAAAATTGAGCACGCGGTTAAAAAGCAACTTTGCACTCACGTATAACAAATAACTATTACACGCGCACCTATCGTCTATCTAAAGAAAGTATCATAAGCACTTGTGTTACGAATGCTAGACAGAAGGTGAAATAATACTAACTTTTCGTCAATTACTAAGTTAAGTCCTATGTAATAGGTGGCGAGGCTATTTCCTGGCACATACATCGCATATTGCTAGGTGGCCTAGCATTACATTATATAGATAATGTTCCAAAGAGCGGTTTTTCTGCGGACTTCAAAGGGTGGACGGCGGCAGGGGCAGCCTGTGTTTACATTCAGCCGTGACTGACAGTCACTTCGCGCCGAGCGCTTGTAGCGTATGGAAGTATGCGCCGTATATTATTTATTTATGTTTATTTACAAATAATATTATGTACTGTACATAGTACCTATGTCAATTTGTCCCGTTATCTAGTATCCATATCGCAAGTTCTTAAATCATTACTTTAAGGTGTGAGCGTCGAAATATAATGTTACTATTATACTTATTATTATATTTCTATGAATTTTACAAAAAAAAATATTTAAAATGATTCCAATTTGAAAAAACAGTGATTCATCCCCGAATACAGAGACGCTACTTAAAGTTTGAGTCCTGCTTAACATTAAGTATTGTCAAAATTTACTATTTTCTATACAATTTATGACAGGCATTGTCTACTTAACTTTGTAAGCAGTGCTCCAAATTTGAGTAGCGTTTCTGTATCGGGGGTAACCTCCGAATACAGGAACGCTACTCAAAGTTTAAGTCCTACGAGGCATTCATTTCCGGCAACATTGCCACCCCGCACGGAGGGACACGCTCCATACAAGGGCGGTCATAAATAGTTAAAGTCCTGTTACTATCAATACATTGTATTATTTTAGTGACTTACTGCCGCACTCAGAGTCGATTTAATGATCATTAAATGACATTTAAGTAAACATTAAATAAAATTCCCTCTCAGAGTCAGATAATGGGTCAATAGTGACGCTAATGAAACTTAAATTTTGAGTAACCGATGACCCTTACTTAGGTCTTATGTGACGTTTATTTGACATTCGAAAAGTAGGGTTATCTTTTGTTGTAATTTATATTTCAGTGCATTCATAGTGATATTTTCAATAATAATTAATAATAAATTACGTTGTGGATTTTGTGGAGCTTACAGATTACGTAAGAAAGTTCAGACAAGCACAACCTTGATTCTATTTACGCGACTATTCTGATACTTTCACTATGTGCTTGGATTTCATGCAAGGTACAGATTTACACTCCGGGCAGTAAAAAATACTTTACCCCCAAGTTTGGAACCTGATTTAAAAAGCACCGAAACCATTTGCCCCTGAAGTAATACTGTTATTAACATTGCGGTATTTAGCAACTGGAATTTTTCAGGTTAGTTAAATATTACTTTACATTCAATGAGCCGTGTGGTGATGGCAGAGTAGAATATAATTGTCACCACACCCATTTCTCCCGTGGGTGTCGTACAAGACAACTAAAGGTAAACAGCGATGAGTAATAATGGGCAGCAGCAATTCTCTACAACCTAGCAATATACTGCGATTTACGTGCCCGATAGATGGCAATAGGCTCGCCACGTATTACACGGGACCTAACTTATTTGCCGAATAGTGGGTGTTTAATTCACCTTTGCCTACCCTTTCGGTATATACGCATGATTTATGTATGTATGCATGTACATTTAATATCTGTCATTACTGTCTTTATATTTCAGAAACTAGGTGGTAATGTTATGGAATATGGATAAATATTATTAGGTCAACAGTCAGTATCACAAATTGTCACCAAAGTGTCTATCCAAGCAAGAACAATGAAAGACTTTGTAAAATTCCCTTCTACAGATGAGGACACAAACAGAATAAAGCAAAATTTAATCAAGCAATGTCAAAATTAATATTACTAATAATTGTAAAATTAAAATAATATAATGAAATTCTTTTATAAGCCTAATCCCTTTATTTTTCTGCTAATTCATTTTCATTGCTTGGGGTTTATTTTGTTTTTTTGAATAAAACTAGTAGATATAAAAGAAGTATTTTATTTTGAGTTCCAATTTATTTTTTGATTCCTTGAACTGTAATTTGAGAATTTCCAAAAGAATTTTTCTCCACTCCTCTATTTCAGCAGCACATTTCTTTTAAAATTGATTCTCCGGGTAAAAAATTATTTTTGACTTGGTGTGTAATCGTCAGTCTTTAGATTTGTTTGATAATATGCCCCTCTTCTAATAATTATATCTATATGATCTGAAAAAAGATAAGTATAATATTAATTATTTAAATCATTTTTCTAATTGCATGTTATTATTGAACTATATATACTAATAGCCAGTTGCACCAAGTTTTAAAATTTTCCTTAAAGTAACATAAAAACAACTTGATTCATATCAACAAGTTTTAAAACAAGTGCTCATTTTATTTAAAATCTTATGAAATATAATAGGTACCCATAGCAAAGCCTAGGTCAAACTCATTGTGCAAAATATTTTATACTGTTTTATTTTGATTATTGTCTATATGGACAGCACAATACCATCATTATCAAATGGATTCTGCACTTCACATATAATTGAAGGTGCAGCCTGAATAATAATTTTAAAGTTAATAAGGATAGGTTACGGATAATTTATATAAATTGTTACACTTTCATAACAGTTAATCAGTGGAAAATAAATGTTACCTCCTCTACTGCTTATGATATCTCCTTGCTGTGGGGACAGTGGTGGATTTTATGGACCACTTCCAGTTTTTATTAAACTCCCTCGCTCTGTAGGTTTACAGGTCATGGCCTTAAGATTGTCCCATGCTCTTTTTAATTTTATTGTATCACGCTGCAAATTGCATAGAAATATTAGTTACTTTTTAATAATGCACCTGGGAATACAGGATAATTCTATCCAAGCACAAAAAAATATAAGAAAATACTAATACTGTGCACATATGCATTACAATTAAATTCCTCAGTCATTCCACTCCCGGAACGATCGAACCCCATGAATGTAACAAAGAAATCATCAATACTTACCAAGACAATCACAGTACTAATCAATTATTATAATGAATTCTTTTTTCTATGGCGTTTCCCATATGATTTCGCCAATATCGAGCGTGCCGCTCAGACTTTTGTATGTTAATGATTTCCCAGACTGACTCCACTTGCAGTGGCTTTTTCTATTTGATCACAAATTAAATAGATTTGATTTTGATATGTATTTGTTTGTTAATTACATGGAATTATTTGGGGCATTTCTTGTTTGTTGACATTGACTTTTTGAAAATGACTTTTGGTCCGGTGTGGCCAAATCTAAAAAGTCCTGGCATTTACAGTTCAAGTTTGATTAAATCAAATTATTATTGTGGATTTTTACGTTAAAATTATACTAAATAACTATTAGTAACTAGTTCTAATGGAATACAATACTTTTGTGTAATAAAAACTAGTTTAAATAATAATATTATTTAAAGGCTTTTTGCATGTGGCAATGCCGCACTTACCGGTAACACTGGTTATCACATTTCGTTATGATGCACTACACTAACCTGACTTAAAATTGTCACATAACAAATCAATCAATTATTTTCGACTCTGAGAGGAACGGTCAATTAGATGTTTTAATGATAATTTGTAAAATACCCATTATGACTAATTTAATGAACGACTCTGAGTGCGGCAGTTATAGTTGTAAAAGAATTGGGAACAAAATAATGTTTGTGATAAAACCAGCCGTCAATATTGATAACAACTAAAAATCATAACATTTTAATAGTAGACTAGACATTCAATGTTCTTAATTTTTTTAGTTCAAAATTCATCTGCACTAATCAGTGTTTATAAATTGTATGCTAATAGGATTTCGACATGTATGGTATTATAAAAATTAACTATAATATTATAATAAATTAAACGACGCAAATAACAAGCGTACCTACCGAGTACGAATAAAGTTGAAACAATGGATCGTATTTTTTTTTTATGTGAGTTACGTATTTTGATTTTCTCTTTTTTTTACGTACGTTGAAAGTAGTCCACCAGTATTGTACACGTGGGGTTTCTTCGTTCTGTAATCCAACATTGCCACGTGACTCCTTCTAGAAGGAAGCCCGTTGTCCTGCCGAAACATATTCTCCATATCATCCGGATCGAAAAGGTGAAGCACCCGCACTCCAGGCTTCTCACGGACCAGTGGTCCATAGCGCCGCCAGTTCAGCCAAGCATTTTTGTCAAGAGTCTCTGCATTGTAATCACCTAAAAAATATAATTATCGTAAATAATTATTTTAATAATAAATCAAAATTCGTTTATTTATATCTGACATGATTACAATACACTGTCGGCCAGCCCCGACTCATCCCATGTCGACTAAGCCCCGCCGCATACTATCAGAAATTTCTATCAGAAAAATTCTAACGCTCGCCGGACGCACCACGCACATTATCTGACATTTCGATCCGGCAACTTTTTAGTTTTAGCCCAGGCGCGTTTCAGCTGTGTATAGATAGATAGATACGGACGCACGTGTATCGACCAAAATGGATGAAGATACGATATTGCCATTGGCGCTATTATTTCGATTAAAGAAAAAAAGAAAAATATAGCGTAAACATGACAAGATTGATAGATAGCTAATTTTATTTAAAACACGCTAGATTGCGAGTCTACCCTAGTAATTTTTTTGCATTTATATGTCTGTCACATCATTTGACGAACTCCTTGGTTTAATTAGAGAGAAAATTATAAAAAGGATACTATGTTAATCCTTGCAATAAGTGCTGAAGAAAAATTAGCTTTCACTTTAAGGTAAGTGGGTAATTGAAATTCCTTCTTGCTTATTCAATCCAATTATATTTATTTATTTCAAACAAGATAACAAAAATCATCTCAAATCAACTTACATCTACAGTATGTTCGGGTTTTAATTTATGTGTGTGAATTAAACATGAGGTGAGTAAAACAAGATCTATCAAATCCTGAATTTCGGTCATTTTTTTTAACATACAAAACAACGGTAAATACGTGTATAGCTTGCGCTAGCGTGCCTGCACTGACGAAAATGTCTGATAGTGTGCGGAGTCTAGAACAAAATCTATGGCACACACGGCACCCACGCCATTTTCGTCAGAAAAAAATCTTACGTCCGGATGAGGTGCCATCCGGCGTGCATCAGAAGCGGACGATCGATCAGAATTTTTCTAACAGTGTGCGGGATCTAATACAAAATGTTTGTAGAGAGTGCCTTCCGGCGAGTGTCAGAATTTTTCTAATAGAAATTTCTGATAGTGTGCGGCCGGGCTAAGGGGATTTTGCCCGGTGAAGACCAATAAGCGCCTTGGAGCACCCGAATGGTGAAGGGCAAACGACCAACAACAAGCATAGCATACCCAAAGAGTAGTAGTCTACTTTCTTCAGTATTAATCGCATTGAAACGCGGATGTATCACGTTTTAATGCATTTTGGTAGAGTTTGGCGGCAAATTTACACTAACAGCCTATTGATGTATACTGACGAGGTAGATCGACCACGAAAATGCTCATCGCCTTTCTCATCAAATGCACTTTTGTTTCACTAAATCTTTATATTGTTCATTGCCATAGACACTTATTGCACAAAACTACACCATTTTTTTAACAGTAAACATCACTGCTATATTATTAATTTAATAAAACAAAAATGACGACTTTCAATTTATTAAGGCACAAAAAAACCGGCTGTGCATCCGGAGCAGCAGAAAAATAAAAAATAAAATAAACTATAAGTTAGTGTTTCTAAATACGAATGTTAATTTGTGTTTTTGTACATTGAATGAAATGTTTATTTATCATTTTAACTCTAAAAAAATAAAATATTTGTAAAAATATTCAATGTCCATAGACAAATTCAATAAGCATAAACTTTGGAGTGGTTGGCGCGTTTCGTGGTGTCAGTCAGTTTTTTTTTCGATAATTCTTAAATTGCTCAGTGGCGGCTGGTGGGTCGTCGAACTGGTGCTGGTGCTGGTGCACTTTACTTACTCACTATAATTATGTTTATGCTAATTTTTACTCACACTATAGGTACACAGAGAACTGAAATAACATAGAACCAACACAAAAATCAGTTACGTAATGTAAACAAAAACAAACAATATGTAACGCGTTACTGATACAGCGAAACTATACTGATAACGAGAGGTCATCGGTCACCCCATAACGCGCGCGAATTTCGCCAAACCATCGGGTGCTCTCGGTGCCTCTCGGTAGTCTTCGGTTCGCTCGAAAAGTCTCATTTTTCGGTACATTTCTATGAACTATTTTTTGTCTCACGCGCCAGGCGTCTTACTGCCTCACTCAGAGACGTCAATTAACGTTAATGAGTACATAACGTCAAAAAATTACAATTCAAAACTAGTCGCTATTCTTGCCGCGTCTATGGTCTAGATTTGAACATTGAGTTATACTAGTAATAGCAGTTCAATGACTTCAAAAAATGTTCTCATTACAGTTAATTGACGTCTCTGAGTGCGGCATTTAGCTCGTAACCCAAACAAGATAATACGTTGGGGAAAAAGTTTCTTCGCATTTTTTAAGAAAATTCAAAACATTTTTTAATATAGTTTATTTACATTTAAATAAAGTATGTAGGTACCATTTTGTTCGATAACTTTTTGCCATCTTGTAGGTAGGGACATGATCCCATTGCTATAGAAATTTTGGGATTTCTGGTCAAAATACCGCGACAAGTGGTTTTGGCAGTCCTCTCGTGATGTTAACCTGACACTGCCTAAAGAATTCTGAAGAGACCGAAACAGGTGGAAATCTGAAGGTGCAAGGTCAGGACTATACGGCTGATGCATTAACACCTCCCAGCCAAACTCTCTTAATTTTTGCTGAGTGGCTAAATATGTGTGAGGTCTAGCGTTATCATGATGAAAATCCACGCCCCATCTGTTGATTAATTCCGGCCGCTTTCTCTCAACTTCTTGCTTTAATCTCATCAGTTGTTCGCAGTAGAGTTCAGAATCGATGGTCCTGCCTGGTGGTAACAGCTCATAATGAGTAATGCCCTTCCAATCCCACCACACACACAGCATCACCTTGTTGCGAGTTAACCCGGGTTTCGCCACAGTCTGTGAAGCCTGACCGGCCTTTTTCGCACGTTCTTGTCGTATGTGATCCACTTTTCATCACCAGTTATCAGCTTCTTCAAAAATGGTTCGGTTTCATTACGTCGTAATAAAGAATCACAAATGAGTACACGGTTCATTAGGTTTCTTTCAGTGAGCTCGTGAGGTACCCAAATGTCGAGCTTTTTTGTGTACCCAGTTTTTTTCAAATGCGCCAAAACTGTTTTGTGGTCAATTCCCAGTTCTTCAGCTACGTCGTAACTACTGACATGCCGATCTTGCTCTACTTTTTCAAAAATGGCATCCATTTTATCTGTAATAGGGCGACCAGAGCGACGTGCATCTTTGACATCAAAATTTCCGGATTGAAAACGTTTAAACCAAATTTGTGCTACTCTCACAGACACTGCACTAGGTCCATAAACATCGCAAATTTTTTTCGCGGCTTGCGTTGCATTTTTACCTTTTTTGTAGTAAAATTTTAAAATGTATCGAATTTCTTCATTAGATTCACTCATCTTGGCGGTACGAAAAACAAATGAAAATCACACATTTTCCTAATTTGAATTTGGCATTATGTTCTTTAAAATTTAAACTTTCAAGTATAGCCAAAGAGATTTTATTACAAGTTTATACATACTATAATGCGAAAAGACTTTTTCCCCAACCTATTAGCAGCCCTCCTCGTGCGCTTGCAGGAGCGCACGAGAACATTTATTTACAGGGAAAATAATTCTTATTAGCTTAGCAAAGCGCTTAAATTGTTTCGTCGTAATTGGAAATTTAATTTGTTATGATTTTGTTTGTTTAAAGAATAAATAATAATTTAAAAATGAAGATGAAGTAATATTAAAATATAATTTAATATTAAAAGTAATTTTATAATCTTCTGAATTGGTGGTTCAGCGCACGAGCGCACATAAGGTACAGCCACCACTGGTTCAGAGTGGATTTTGTGCAGTGAAAGTGGTGTTATTTTGGTGCACAAGCATCCTTGTTGATGTGCAAATATGCAGAATCATTGAAAATAAGTCTCGTGACGTAGATGTTATGGTGAAGACTACTATAAAAAGTGGTCTTGTCCACCTCGTCAGGCACCATCATGAACTCTGTTACCATTTAATTCGCTCCAAGCACTCCCTGGATGCGTTAAAATGTGTGACACCCAGTAGTAGTTTTTATTCGTCCTTTGTATAGGACAGGCGAAGGTAAGAAAAAACACAACTCAAGAATTGGCAGTATGGCTTACCATGCTGCCAATTCTTGAGTTTTGTTTTTTCCTGTATTTGATAGATTAGAAGGTTTACACCAAATCTTGAATATAAATGTAATTTTTCAGGCTTAGGAGCCAAATCTTGAGTTATTTTTTCAATAATTTATCTGAATGTTTTCTCATTTCCGGTAAAAGCATGTGTGACACCCATATTTTAACGAAAAATTCATTTCATTATACATTTCACCCACTCATTATTTCATTAGACAACAGATAAAATATACACTGAAAACATGGCTGTATGGGCTAGACCCTTTGCCTTCCCTAAAATATAGGGAGAATTTAACAAAAAATAAGAGTGAATTTTGTGCAGTGAGAGTGGTGTTAATTTGATGTACAGTTTGTCTATAAAGTCGTGACATAAAATGAGAGCGCTTTAATTAAAATGCAGCAACACTTTAAAGACTGACCAAAAATGATTGATATTAGCAGTTTATTCAAGGAAAATAAGGAATCTAAGACACATTACTCACAGCCGGTTGCAACAAAGCTTTCCATAAAAATGTCATTAGTTAGAGACATTAGTGCTAATGTTTTTATTAAATCTAAAGACGCACAAAACATTATCAGCTCCATATATAGGTCCATTAGTTATAGACCAACTAATGGTGACATTAAACAGTACTGCCAACAACAGATTATGAAATTGAGGGAAAGAGGGAATTTTTGGGTTTTGTTAAATCTATTTCGATTAAATTTTGTTTTATGTCTGTCTAATCAATAGAAATTAAACGTAAAGGTCATGTGTTCGCTGTCATTAAAGTCATAAATATTCAGTGTGTGATTGACATTGTCAATATCGTCATGGTTAATTGGATAAATAATGTAAAAACGATTACTTATTTAGGAACTAATATATACAATAAATTGGCGATGAGGATGTGATCCGAACCTACGCGTGGTGTTATCAGCGAACCTAACCGACAAATTGGTCCAAATCAAACTATGTACCTATGTCTTCACCGCATACCAATAAGGGATGACCAATCATCATAAATATCAACTGATGTTCGGAAGAGAGGTACGGATGAACTTCAGGCAATGGTCCATAAGACTTATGCGGAGTCAAACCAGAACTAGAGTAGCCGAATTTGAGCGAACCTCTAGACATTTCGCCCCGAATTATCAGATTACAGGCACGCTGATTTATCAGTTATTCGCTAAAGGACTTTTATTTTGACATCCAACTGTCAAAATAAAAGTCCTTTAGCGCCCATTTGATGTTAATGTCGTTTTGTGCAACGCAAAATACTAGCTAATGTGCAAGAATGACACTTTCAGCCGGTTGCACAAACAGATTTTAAATTATAATGTTTTCTTTAAACTCTAATGAAACGTCAACTTGTTGCACAAAACTCAAATTAGCGACGATTTTAAGGCTCTTTTAAATTTATCTAATTAAGTGTCATTTTGCACATTAGCTAGTATTTTGCGTTCTTAAATAACATAATACTTACATAAATCACGCCTATATCCCCGAAGGGGTAGGCAGAGGTGAACTAGCACCCACGTATCGCCAATTATGTTAGGTCCCATGTAATAGGTGGCGAGCCTATTGCTATTTATCGGGCACAAAAGTGGCAGTACATTGCTAGGTAGTATAAGAGGAACGCTGCTGCCCATTCCGCATCACTGATTTATCCTTAGTCGCCTTGTACGACACCCACGGGAGAGATTTGGGGTGGTGATAATTGTATTCTACTCTGCCGTCACCGCACGGCCTTCTTAAATCATCATTAAATGTAATCATGTAAAACTAAGCCCAAAACTTTGAGCGGTATGGATTGGAATTTTGTCATTCCAATCACCGTTCATCGGTCTCTCGACATGGCCCGTTCCGTCTCTTTTAAATATTAGGTTGGGGAAAAAGTCTTTTCGCATTATAGTATGTATAAACTTGTAATAAAATCTCTTTGGCTATACTATATGTATCTGGCTGGTTTTGGTATCATTGAAAGTTTAAATTTTAAAGAACATAATTCCAAATTCAAACTAGGAATATGTGTGATGTTCATTTGTTTTTCGTACCGCCTAGATGACTGAATCTAATGAAGAAATTCGATACATTTTAAAATTTTACTACAAAAAAGGTAAAAATGCAACGCAAGCCGCGAAAAAAATTTGCGATGTTTATGGACCTAGTGCAGTGTCTGTGAGAGTAGCACAAATTTGGTTTAAACGTTTTCAATCCGGAAATTTTGATGTCAAAGATGCACGTCGCTCTGGTCGCCCTATTACAGATAAAATGGATGCCATTTTTGAAAAAGTAGAGCAAGATCGGCATGTCAGTAGTTACGACGTAGCTGAAGAACTGGGAATTGACCACAAAACAGTTTTGGCGCATTTGAAAAAAACTGGGTACACAAAAAAGCTCGACATTTGGGTACCTCACGAGCTCACTGAAAGAAACCTAATGAACCGTGTACTCATTTGTGATTCTTTATTACGACGTAATGAAACCGAACCATTTTTGAAGAAGCTGATAACTGGTGATGAAAAGTGGATCACGTACGACAAGAACGTGCGAAAAAGGTCGTGGTCAAAGGCCGGTCAGGCTTCACAGACTGTGGCGAAACCCGGGTTAACTCGCAACAAGGTGATGCTGTGTGTGTGGTGGGATTGGAAGGGCATTATTCATTATGAGCTTTAACCACCACGCGGGACCATCGATTCTGAACTCTACTGCGAACAACTAATGAGATTAAAGCAAGAAGTTGAGAGAAAGCGGCCGGAATTAATCAACAGAAGGGGTGTGGTTTTTCATCATGATAACGCTAGACCTCACACATCTTTAGCCACTCAGCAAAAATTAAGAGAGTTTGGCTGGGAGGTGTTAATGCATCCGCCGTATAGTCCTGACCTTGCACCTTCAGATTTCCACCTGTTTCGGTCTCTTCAGAATTCTTTAGGCAGTGTCAGGTTAACATCACGAGAGGACTGCCAAAACCACTTGTCGCGGTATTTTGACCAGAAGTCCCAAAATTTCTATAGCAATGGGATCATGTCCCTACCTACAAGATGGCAAAAAGTTATCGAACAAAATGGTACCTACATACTTTAGTAAAATGTAAATAAACTATATTAAAAAATGTTTTGAATTTTCTTAAAAAATGCGAAGAAACTTTTTCCCCAACCTATTATATTCATCACGAGCACCTTTCCGGTGTGATGGATGATATGAATCAAAAGGGAGTGGATGGCTTGATGACATTCGACCACTATGAATGGAAGAGGAAACATACTGCGCCGATCGCAGATAGACTGGGAACAGGGCAGGGAGAAGAAAAAATAAGTAATCATTTATTTAGGTTTTTACATTATTTATTCAATTAACCATAACAATATCAATCATACACAATGAATATTTATGACACATCAAGGAGCTCGGCGAGGAGGCATTTAACAGCCCTCGGCCGCAATTATGTCACTGGTACCAAAGGTGCCGGCAGCATCTGATCCACGTGGCGTCGCCAGGTCGCAACCGCGTCCGTGCGCACTTTGTAGTGACACTGTTCGAGCTGCCGGGATACTCTACCAAACTGCTACTTACTGTTACCACGAATGATCAGATTACAGGCACTGATAAATCGGCGTGCCTGTAATCTGATCATTCGGGGCGAAATGTCTAGAGGTTCGCTCAAATTCGGCTACTCTAGTTCTGGTTTGACTCCGCATAAGTCTTATGGACCATTGCCTGAAGGTCATCCGTACCTCTCTTCCCAACATCAGTTGATACCTATTTATGGTGATTGGTCATCTCTAATTGGTATGCGGCGAAGACATAGGTACATAGTTTGATTTGGACTAATTTGTCGGTTAGGTCCGCTGATAACACGCGTGGGTTCGGATCACATCCTCATCGCCAATTTATGGTATATATTAGTTCCTAAATAAGTAATCGTTTTTACAACATTTATCCAATTAACCATGACAATGTCAATCACACTGAATATTTATGACAGTTTTTTTTAATTCTCCCTATATTTTAGGGAAGGCAAAGGGTCTAGCCCGTACAGCCAAGTCTTTAGTGTATATTTTATCGCGAAACGCGCCAAACACTCTGAATATTTACGACTATAATGACAGCTAAAACATGACATTTGCGTTTAATTTCCATTGATTAGACAGACATAAAACAAAATTAATTTGAAATAGATTTAACAAAACGCAATAGTTCCCTCTTTTCCCTCAATTTCATAATCTGTTGTTGGCAGTACTGTTTAATTTCACCATTAATTGGTCTATAACTAATAGACCTATATATGGAGCTGATAATGTTTTGTGCAACGTCCTTAGATTTAATGAAAACATTAGCACTAATGTCTTCTATAACTAATGACATTTTTAAGGAAAGCTTTGTGCAACCGGCTGTTTATATACAAACTATAATTTTATCAAGTAGGAATGGTCGTACTAAAAATATTACCTACTGACAATGTCAATCTAACCAAAAAATGTACAAAGTAAACAATGACTTTTTTAGTCTCCAAATCGTAAATTCAGTAAATTTGTAACTTCAGGCAGATTACAAACAAACAGTTACACGATTACATACCCGTCATAGATGCTGTTCGCCCTTATAAATCATCCAAATCCCATAAAATTCATCCAGCTTGGTACTCCGTGAAAAATCGCTACATAACTTTAAAAATCACTTTCCTCGTACCACTCTAATTTACTCTAATCATTGACGATGTATTTCTGCGTAGTTTGGTCTTAATTTATTGCAGTTTAATCAAAATGATATAAATAAAAAAGATGTGCATCTGCATTGAGTGTTCTTTTTTTCCACTTTTAGTAAATAAATTGAAATTTATAGGAAATTTAGTAATAAATTCTAAAAACTTATTGCATGGGGTCACAAATTTCTAAAACTTGAATTAAAGCAGTTATAGCCAAAAAACTGGAACACTCAATCCAGACGTTTCAACAAATGGGCATAGTCGATATCTAAGAAAGTACTAACTTTATGATAACGGTTTCTATTTTAGAATTTAGTAAAGAATTTCTAAAGTATTTTAAGAAATTACCAGCTCGCTAGGATGTGAGTGAGGTTACAGATTTATGGCGGTTTAACTGGAACACTCAATTCAGTACTTAGAGACGTCAATTAAATTTAATGAGTACTTAGTGTCAAAAAAATTCATTGATATCGAGACCATAGACCCGGAAAGTATAGCGAGTTTTGAATTCTCAGTTTTTGACACTATGTACTCATTAAAGTTAATTGACGTCTCTGAATGCGGCAGTAAGATCGTTTAGTACGGCATTTAATTAATCTATCTACCTTTATTACTTCTTCTTCTTCCTGCGCTTCCCCAGTCTATCTGGGGTCGGCGCAGTATATTTCCTCTTCCATATGTCAGACGTCATCAATCCATCCACTCCATCTACGTTTATTACCAAGGATAGTACAACAAAACTTTTAACAGTCTTTGAAATTATGGAACTGCGACTAGTATGACGTGAAGTATCATCTTGTGTTCTATCTTGAGGTTCTTCTCCACTGTAAGCTGCCTTGTATGTTCTAAATGCCATATATAAAGCCATTGCTGTCATCTTAGTACCTAGTTCGTCGGACATTATTAAGAAGATGGGATCATTCTATACTAACATTATATAAAGCTTAAGAAAGAGTTTGTTTGTTTGTTTGGTTGGAGGAAAAATTTTGTACTTACCTCGGGCGCATAATTTTTCACATAATTTATCAAATACTTGCTATTAGAGGCATTATTTGTATTACCGCCCTTGGTAATAAACGTAGATACTATTAATTAAATGCTCTACTAAACGATCTTACTGCCGCACTCAGAGACGTCAAATAACGCTAATGAGTACTTAACGTCAAAAAATGACAATTCAAAACTAGTCGCTATTCTTGCCAGGTCTATGGTCTAGATTAGAATGAAAATTTTTGACATTAAATACTCATTATAGTTAATTGACGTCTCTGAGTGCGGCAGTTAGTCTTTACGTAAATGCCGTGTACTGACCAACTGTCCAAATCTATATGGTCACCCTACAATAATTTCAGGAGAAATATTTCACAACTACTCAATGACAGCTGACGTACATATTTTTTAAAAACATTGGTGTTCCCATACCTATGAAAAATTTTAGTTCCGCAAAAATTCTTGTCACGACCTTATAGACAAACTGTACCTAAGGATCTGGGTCGACGTTGCAACATATTTTTTTTGTAGCTGCATAAATCTTAAGATCGGCAGTTGGTATAAAAAACCTTGTCTGAATAGTTAAAACATAATATTGGTAGAGCGCTTGCGCAGTTGTAGCCGTAGTACCTACTATTTCCATGGTAGCTTACGCTCTGCATCCTATCTCTGTCCGAGTTTTCTAGACCAATAATTTTGTAACGAATTCGGATCGGATGTAGAGCGCAATTAAGCGCTCTTAATACTCAGTTTTTTTGCACCAGATACATACAAACACGTACACTTAGCAAAATCTTAAGAATGTAACCTCACTTACCAATAAAAGGCAAATATTGATGTAAAGTTCCGACAACGGGATACGATTTCGGTCCAGGAATATCATCAAAACACTTGGATGGTTTTGAATCACGTATAACGTGCACGTTGCAATCACGCACAAGTATTTTTATGTAATCAAACTTTTTACATAAACCACTAACTGTAGGATACTTTGAGATTCTTAGCATCTTTGCTGTATCTGAATGAAACTAGCGATCCCTGTGAAATTGTATACACTACTGGCCTCATCTTTCCAGTCGCAAATTATGCACATGCATAACAACAAGAAACAAAAAACATGACTGGGTGGAGATTAATACCTATTGGCTACCTTTTTAGAATTGTATATTAAAGGTATTGTGAATATTATTGTACGGTAGGTAAGTGAATTTATTATAAAATATCTTGAACTAGTTTTGTAAATGTCAGACTTACCCAATGATATTATAATTATTTTAAAAGAGGTAGATACGTTATACGCTCACAAAACACGAACAAAATATGTACCAAAATGCTGTAGCAACACACAATGACATTTTAAACATTGACAAAAATTAAAAAAGGATGGCAAAATTAATTTAATAGGAAGAAAAAAGACAGCTAGTTTTAGTCATTGCGCGTAAAGTGTGTCAAAATAAACACGCAGCAAAGACTAACAAAAACAGAAGGTTTCG
Source organism: Cataclysta lemnata (assembly GCA_963931975.1). NCBI lineage: Eukaryota > Metazoa > Arthropoda > Insecta > Lepidoptera > Crambidae > Cataclysta > Cataclysta lemnata. The sequence goes on from OZ008343.1 coordinate 9,410,827, forward strand.
TGATCTGTTTTATGGATTCTTTGTGTATAACAATACACTTTTAGTACATACATGATAAATATGTTTTATGTTTTATATCCCTGATAAGTTTAACTTTCTAATACAGTAATTTACATCTTTTAAGCATAACATCATAGGTAGACATTATGATAAATATTGAAATTGCATCATTGAAATGTACCAAACTTATTCTACTTAAGGTATTTGGCCGCCAATCTTGTTACTTTCTTTGTCTACGCACAAAATTTACTCATTGGTTTCACCTTAATTCATTTGCCGGAAACCTATAAAAATAACAAAAAAAACTTACTGATAATTCGGCATTGAGGAACTGGACTTGAGGATAGTCCGGCGCCTTACTTAGATACCTAGTCAAAAAGTCGAGTTGTCTGGTCATCATTCTAAAGGGAAATGTAAGCTAATGTGTAGACACTATCATGGGTAGGTATGTCTAATTTTGTCCGTTCGGTTATATTTTAATCTTTGACCACCATCCCTCTTCCACTCGTTGCGCGCCGTATTTGCTGTCGCACTCTATCTTAATATGATACTTTTTTATCTAACATTATTTATTTTCTTAATAATATTAACGAAAATCAAATAAAAATGTATACTACGCGCATGATAAGTAATCCTCAGACCTTTGGAAGTCTATTGGTGTAGTTGTTACAGCGTCGCATAACATAAGACGGCATTTTTGTAATAAATATCGGGAGCAATCAACGCATTCGCTGTCATTGCTAGACTGAGCTCAGGTAGGGTAATTAGCCTACTTTTCGGGTCGCAGGGTCGGGTTTTTGCATGCAAGTAACCTATCTACCTCTTTTTAAATATAATATCATTGCACTACCCCCGAATATAGAAACGCTACTCACATTTTGAACACTGCTTATAAAGTTAAGTGGACAATACCTGGCAGAATTTGTATGGAAAAACGTGAATTTTGACAATACTTAAATATTAAGCAGGACTCAAACTATGAGTACATTTTTAGTATTTGAGGCGTATCCTAAATGGCACATTTTTATGGATCAAATTCTGTCGCAAACAGGGGACGAGGTTACACCACTGCATTAACAAATCATTCCTACACATAACGTACATTACTTTCACTCGTTGTAGGTACCTACTATTATTATATTCGTTGTTTTCACCGCACTCATTGAAGATTCCACAACACATTGACACGATGACGTTTATCTTATCCACAAAATTATGTGTATGATTAGCAAGAACGCCGTGTGAGAATAAACGATTAAAGTCTTGGAAATGCTGCTCAAAGAGTAGGTATATAATACACTACGTTTAGTGCTGCTGGGGAATGTAATTGCACAAGACTTCTTTAAAGTCAAAAAAGAACTTTTTTTTTAATTTAAACTTTATCGCACAAATATAGTACAAATGGCGGACAGTTTATTGTGTTGTAAGCATGGTATTATCAAACAAACTTTTTGTTTGAAAATTCCTTGGTTGCAAGTTCTTGTACCTATACACGTTCAGCGCCACTGACTTGCCTGGAGAGTTCACGTAAATCTTATTTCAGTGCGTGTTTTTCATTAATTTTTCCAAAATTAAAAAGTATTTTCTGCTTAAAATTATAATTTAGACTAAATATATGCTAAACTAAAGTTTTACGTGGTGGCCCGGGTGTGGAGACCCCTTTTATATTTGAAAGTAAAAAAACTATTCTGCAATGCCTTGAACTCGCTAAGCGAGTTCCCTGACATAGATCCTCAACCTTAAAAAATAATGTCGAAAATAGTCATTTAAATGCTCCAGATAATTTGTTGCCAGGCTTCTGTAATTCTCGCACATTTTTAAATTTGTTGCACGTTAGTTTTTTAGTTATTTCACAAAAAATCTTTCCTGCTGGGGTAACATTACCGCATCCAGACATTTTCATTTTTATTGGGAATATTGAAATAAATATTAGCTATACGATAAGATGATCTCGCTAGCGCAATGGCTTAGCGCACTTGGCCTGCGATTGCGTAAACTAAGCAATGGTCGCTAAGGCCGGTCATTGGATGGGTGACCAAAAGCTTTGGAAGGCACGATAAACCGTTGGTTCCGGCTGCATCTACAGTTAATAGGTTAATACCCACCAACCCGCACTGGGCCAGCGTGGTGGGTGGGTTATGGCCCAATCTCCCTATATTCTTCCATCTATAGAGAAAGCCCGTGCCCCAGCAGTGGGGACATTGACAGGAACAAAAGGGCTGGTGATGATGATGATGATAAAATTAGGCGTCTAGAGAAGGTAAATGTTGCATCAATATTTTGTGTTTGGTCTTTCTTTGGCTGCGAAGTTATTTGAGAAACGGTTAAGCGGATTCTAATCATCTTTTGGCTTCTTAAGAATTAGTTTAATTAACACGACAATAAAAACAATTTATTATTAAAGCTGACTAAAAGTAAGTACTTTTGTTATGGAAGAAAAATATAACGATGGTATTAAAACATTACGATCCGACATTGAGTTATACGCTAGTAATAGTAGTTCAATGCGATCCCAGAATTTTTTTTTAATCATTGATAGGAGATTTTTTTCTTTTGTTTTTATAATTGTGTCCAAAGATTTACAATCCCTGCATAATTTATGAAAGAACCTTATCTTCTTTTTTATTTGATGGGTTTTTAGCTATGTTTATAGGTTAAACCACAATAAACACTTGCCAAACTCTTATTAATATCGATAGGTATAAACGCTGCGGAGACTACGACGGCCACAATAATATCAAATCATTAGGTTTTACAAAACATTATGCCAGTGAACTCGCATAGGTATGTAGTCCCGGCGACTCACCTGGAGAGCGACTTCTTTTAAGTATAATCCTACAATTTTATTTATGTGTGTTGTACAAGGCGGTGACGGCAGAGTAGAATACAATTGTCACCACCCCAAATATCTTCCGTGGGTGTCGTACAAGGCGACTAAGGGTAAATCAGTGATGAGGAATGGGCAGCAGCGTTCCTTTTATACCACCTAGCAATGTACCTACTGCGACTTTTGTGCCCGATAAATGGCAATAGGCTCGCCACCTATTACATGGGACCTGACATAATTGGCGAAACGCGGGTGCTAGTTCACCTCTGCCTACCCCTTCGGGGATATAGGCGTGATTTATGTATGTATGTATGTACAAGGCGTCTAAGGGTTTGAACAGCAATGAGCAATGGGCGGCAGAGTTCCTCTTACACCACCTAGCAATGTACATACCTACCTACTGCGATTTCCGTGCCCGATATATGGCAATAGGCTCGCCACCTATTACATGGGACCTAACTTTATTGGTTGTTAATTCACCTCTGCTCAGGGCCGTAGCTAGGGGGCATTAAGGGGCAATGCCCTACCTAAAAATACCTGTGCCCTACCTTAAGAAATACACACAACATACAACATACTAAACTGTTTGTTGATAGTTTAATGAAAAAAAAAATCCAAGGAATCTTATTATTCCAAGAATTAGAATCCTCATAGAGAGATTTTAGTGGTTGATTGTATCTGGCTGCCCCATACATCAAAAGCATCGACCAAGTTCATTACCTACACTCGGTTATATTAACGTTTTCTTATTTTTCCCTCAAAATACTATCCTTGTAAGGAATTAAGTTTCGGTTTCGTCCGAAACTGAGACCGAAATTCGGTTTCGGTAATTTGGTTAAGGTTTCGGTCGTAAAAACCAGTTTCGGTCGGACACTATATCTATAGAAATAGTAGTAAAATTGAATAAAAAGTTGAAATCTTTACCGGTTAGTGGGAAATCATTTTCCACTTGCTTATATTTTGTTTTGACATACCGGATAGTGGGCAATAAAATAATTTCAACACCACCGAACATGACCCTTATACAGCATACTGGTCTGGAGTTTCCGGATCCAGCAGGGGCAAACAGGGCGTTGGGGTCCTACTTTCCAATAGAATGGCAGAGTGTGTGACTGTAACTAGCCTCTGATTCCATGCTCGAAGAACTTGCCATAAAGCGATCTTTTCAGCAGGCATACGTGGTTCTCTTTCCCTTTTTCGCGGAAACCTTCTGGCTGACTCATAAACACCGTGTCAGAGAGATTTCCGTTCAGAAACGCTGTTCTGACATCCATTTGATCAATAAATAAATATTTTTACACTTACACCTATCATCTAGCCCAAACTAAGTAGCCTAAGCACTTGTGTTATGGATATTAGATGACGGACATATTTTTAATATAATTATGTATATAAATGTTGAAAATATACTACATAAACATATACACAACCATGACTCGGGAACAAACATTTGTGGTCATCACAAAGTTTGCCCCTACCAGGATTCGAACCCGGGACCTCTTGGCCAATACCCAGCGATCTGAGCACTCGACCAAGGCGGCCGTCAATGGTTAGTCCTTCCCTCTTTGCCAGAGCCAGTAAAAGCCTAAGAGAAGAGTGTCGCACTACTGGACTATACGTATCTGCATAGTCCACTCCTTCTCTCTGCTTAAAGGCTCTAGCAACAAGTCGTGCCTTAAATCTCTTATTGATCCCCCCTTCTGTTTTGATTCTAAGAATCCATTTAGAATTTATAACATTCTGGCCGCTTGTTGGCTCGACTAGAGTCCACGTCTTATTTTTCTCTAAAGCATCTAACTGTTCCTGGATTGCTTTCCGCCATTTATCACTATTTTTACCCTTCAATGCTGCTTCAATAGACAGAGGCTCCTCTTCTTCCGCATTGTCTATAGCTGCCTGGTAAAGATAGTAGTCTGAATACACCTTTGGTTTTCTATTCCGCAAAGGATATCTCCTTTCTACTGCTGGTTCGTCAAGAACAACAGCGCTCTCCGGTATAGATCCTCCTTCAGACATACCTTCATGTTCCGTCTGAACAATATCTGATTCATGACATTCAATAAAAGATTGTTCAAAATCTCCTCCTTCACCAGGTCTCTCTGGTACATCAACCACTGGAGCATTGTCCGAGTGCTCTTGTTCTGTAGGCACGTCTTCAGTAGTGATGATTTGTTGAGTGTCATCAGCTATAGGTTGCTTTACAAAAGATGAGAGCTTCTGGTTTTCAAAGAAGATGACATCTCTTGCTTTGTAGACCTTTAACGTGGCAGGATCTGTCAACCGATAACCTTTCGATTCTTCGCAGTATCCAACAAATAGTAGCTCCCTTACTCTTTGGATCCCATTTTCTCCGTTTCTGGTCTGGCACATGCATGAATGCTCTTCATCCAAAAATTTTGATTGCACTCTAATCTGCTTTCTTTCCAGACCAAGCTTCTTCTGGAGTCTTGTTTCTTACTGCAATGGTCGGAGAGCGATTTTTCAAATATACCGCAGTATTGACGGCTTCGGCCCAGTATGTGTTTTCCAACTTCGCTTCTTGTAGCATACTGCGCGCCTTTTCTGTTATGGTACGGTTAGCCCTTTCGGCAACCCCATTTTGCTGTGGAGTATATTGAATTGTTAACTGGTGATGAATTCCATGAGATTTGAGGAAGTCCGTTAACCGATCTAATATTTTTAAGCTTTCTACCTGTCTGTTTTTCGGTATAAACCTTAAAATCTTTCAACTTTTGTATCACTTCATTTTTCCCCTTCAAAAAGTATACAAATGTTTTACGCGTTTTATCATCAATGATAGTCATAAAGTATCTGTAGCCGCTATGAGACTCTGCGGGCATAGGGCCCTATGCCAAATATCTGTATGAACTAGCTCGAGCACCTCTGTAGCTCTAGTAGCTCCATTCTTTTGAAATGGTTGTGACGTTTGTTTTCCTAACATACATTCTACACACTCTAACTTTGTTAAAGAATTAGGAAAGCTCACCTCAGTCGCCAGTTTGTCTCTTAACAGTTTTAGATTACGTACGTCAAGATGTGCCATTCGTTGATGCCCAATTTCAACTCAGCATTCTCCAAGGTACATAGAGCAGCTCCCTGCAAGCAGTGTTTTATTTTATAAAAACCTTTATCCAATGAACCTTGCAACTATTGGCAGGATAGATCTCGCAACCCGTTGACTTAAATACCACCACTAAAATACCCTAAAATACACTTAAATACCACTATGTGCCTTTTCTTTACCATCTTACTTACACTCGGCAAGTTATTTGAAAGTTTTGGTACATACCACACATCGTTTACTGTTAAACTAAGCTCATTCATACTCACAGAACCCATACTTTGCGCAAATAATTTCTCACCATTCGCACATGTTATCTCTCTTTTCTCAATTGCTTCTACATTCTTCAACCATACATTACTGTTGGTCATGTGATTTGAAGCACCCGAGTCGATGATCCAATCTTCATCAATTAGCTTCTCACTCGTTCCTAATGCAAAGTTGCCCATAGCTTCGTTCTTCTTCTTGGGATTATTTGGACAGTCTAAAGCTTTATTTAGTCCTTCGCAAATATAACATTTCAGTTTCTTCTTCTGATTGTTGTTTCGAACAAACTTCTTTGTTTTCTTTGCTGCCAAAGCCGAGAAGAAGTCGAGGCTTCTTGAGAGTCATCTAACTGTAATAGTTTCAATTTAACAAAGTCAGTAGTAATAGGTTCGTTTCTAGCTTCTAATGCCAGTTTCAAAAGTTGGTATTTCTCCGTAAGTCCTTGTAACATCAATGTTGCGATTAGTTCATCATCGATCTCTTTTCCTATGTCTCTGAGTTGCTGGACAACTGTTAGAGTCTCTGTCACGTATTCTCGCATCGTTTTGAAGTTCTCTAACTTCAGGCTCACTAATCTCGATAAAAGTCTACATCTGTTGTTGAGGCCTTTATCTTCAAAAGCATTTTTCAAATCATCCCATGCTTCTTTAGCCGTTTTTGCTCGCTGAACATGTACTAAGCAATGAGGTTTTACCATAAGACATATACGTTCTCGTGCCTTCTGATCTCGTCTTACTTGTGCTGCGTCACTAGTAGGTGGAGATCGCTCTGTGTATTCCCTTAAATCATCGTGGATAAGTTGCAATTCCATGAGAAACTTTCATGTTTTATTTAAATTATTTAAAAAAAAAAATTCCCAGCTTCCCTTGAGTAATCATAGATAATTAGAGAGTGATAAATGTTAAATGCGTTACCACGTGTAGTTTACTTAGATTGTAATATGTGGAATAGTCGTAATTGGCCTAAAACATTGAATTGTTAATATTGTAACTCCTATTGAAGTTGTGCTGTGTACTATTTCCAATAAATAAATAAATAAATGTGTTGTAGTTTGAGCTGCCATCAAGCTTTTCAATTGTGGGCAAAATCATATTGCTCGTGATTGTACTTTCCAACGTTCCACTCGTTATTTCGGATGTTTGGTCAATTTGAGTATCCGATCCAATTTGTAGTAATGGATTTGACATTTTGATATACAGAGTTTACTTACTGTAGGAGGCCCATAACCTAATAAAGTTGCTTATCTTCCTTAATTCAGTATAGTAAACCATTTTATAATATTCTCAAAATAAACTCAGTACAAATACATTGACAACACATTACCAAGATTTTTACACATCAATCACAATTTAAATATGAAAGCTGTAGATTACAAAACTATGACATTGAATATGGCCAGTATCTCTGACACCAACCTCTAACAGATCCAAGCATTGAAATCTCTCTATGAAGATTCCAATGCTTGTGTTAGGATTAATGGCGCATACACAGAATCGTTTCGCATCGGAACAGGTGTGAGACATGGATGTGTAGCGTCACCATGGCTATTCAACTTATACATGGACAACTGTCTGACGCGACTGAAAGAATTTGATTGTGGATTAAGAATGAACGAGTTACTAATCAAATGCCTGCTGTACGCTGATGACCAGGTTATATTAGCGTCATCAGAAACAGATTTGCAGGAGATGGTAACAGTCATGCATGAATCTTTGACAGAGAAAGGTATGAAAGTAAATGTAAGCAAGACAAAGGTTATGGTTTTTGAAAGGGGTGAACAAATACGAATTGTGAAATTAAGATTGCGGGTGAGAATGTTGAACAAGTGAAAGAGTTTGTGTATTTGGGATCTGTATGTACGAGAGATGTAAAATGTGATAGTGACATTGAAAAGAGGATGAAAGCTGGGAATATGATAAACGGGGCATTGCACACTTTTTTTAACAGCCAAAGCGTGTCCAGAAAGGCTCGTATGGCTGTTCATAATGGGGTGCTGGTCCCGACATAAATGTATGGAAGTGAAAGTTGGGTATGGGAGAAGAAGCATGAAAGTAGAATAAATGCAGTAGAAATGAGAGCGTTGAGGAGAATGGCTGGGGTAAGGCTGAGCGATCGATTGTATAACAGTGTGATAAGAGAAAGGTGTGCTTTGAAAGAAGATGTAATGACAAGGATTGAGAAAGGTATGCTCGCATGGTTTGGTCACGTAGAAAGAATGGATGAAAGGAGACTGACAAAAAGGATATACATGGCGAAAGTGAACGGAGAAATGGGAAGGGGAAGGCCTAGGCGGATCTTTCATAATCAAATTGAAAGTCTATTAAATAAGGGCCAGGTCAAGAGTACCCGAAACCGACGGGCTTGCATGAAGAGATTAATGAGATTGGATGAAGCGAAAGAAGTATGTAAGGATCGTCGCAAGTGGAAAGAAGTGATCTCTGCCTACCCCTGTGGGAGAAAGGCGTGACATATGTATGTATCTATGTAAATAATTTCAAACCGCAAAACCCCTAATTTTTTCCCTTTTTATAAAAAAAGGGAGGAGTTTTTTTTCAAATACAGATCTCACTTTCTTATCCAGAAACCGAAATGAAAATGTGTTAAATTTTCGTTTAAAAAAATTGTTTGTTTAAGGGAAGGGATAAATAAAAAGCCATTGATGCTGCAGTTACTTTACAGAAGTTCATTGTTAGCAATAATCAATAATACTGTATTGACAACATTTATTTTTTCAACAAACTTTTATTATGTTTTACGAAATTAGACCGAAAATTAAGACACCCATATTTTTTATTTCTTTTTGAATTCCGTCATTTTCATACAAAAAATCATGATTAAAATTTCGGTCATTCTAAATTGACGTAAGCACCAAATGACGTCACAACCACGGAGGAATGGTGAAAATACTTTTGCCTCGTTCTTCAGCGAAAAATAAAACGTCTACTTGTCAAAATTGACGGCGTTTCCGGTGACAAAAACTGGCGTTTCCGGTGACAAAAATAAAAAACATTTATAGTTAAAAAAGCTTCCGTGCAAATGAGGCCTCAGAGTTCGCTCCACGAAATAAGTCCCTTGGCTTAAATCTTAACTCTATAATATAAGAGCGAAAATAATGTTAATGGAGGGACTTCTTTTGTGGAACGTACTCTATACAATGATGTAGATGGAGTGATTTTGATTGGCAATAAAATGTCATAACAATTGTGACGTCACGAGGCGTTTGACGATAGGGCAGATTGCTAAATGTATTTTTATAAATTAAATATCAATCACAAGTATAAATCATCTGAGAAGAAGTGATTTTTATCGAATCTCCTTATCCTAAATTATTATTCATTCTTCATTCTTCATAAATCATTATTTCATTGATTTTTGTTAAGTGTCATCATCCCTATTTTTGACTCCGCTTAGTTTATTTGCCAAAGATCGTTACAATTCATTAGTAATAATTGCATTACACGTGTTTTTATACATTTCGTTTTTTACATACCCCCAAGAGAAAATAATCTAAGGGAGAAGGATGCATCTGCCTAGCCAATTGCAATTAACGATCGCCAAACTATTGAATCAACATCTCTTTTACTTATTCTCATAAATCTGCACGAGCTTTATACGTTTTAAGACTTCCCATATCCTCTGCCGTAACTGCTGAAACGTCAAAATAAAATTAATATTAGATCTGCATGTGTTCGGTCCCTTGCCTCCTTAAATGGGTGAAAATTTATAAAGAAAAGAACCCCCGTAGCACGGGACGTGGACACATCTCTTTCAGGGGACATAAAATCTTTTCCTCTAGCTCTAACTCCCACTAATTGCCGAGACAAAACACTGTGAAGTGGTGGAGAGAGACTTGTCCACGTCCCCGTGCTAGAAAGACCTGGAAATATGACTTACGCGTAGATGCTATTGACACACAGGGCAGCCACTATCACGGCAGAGGAACTTTAAGATGAGACGCACTATAGAACTAGAGTGCGTTTCATCTTATAGTTCCTATGCCGTGATGATGGCTGCCCTGTCTGTCAACACCATCAACCCGTAAGTCATAATTGAGGTTTTTTTATGTTTTAAAGACAAACTTTGAGAAAATCATGTCCAAAACATAGAAAAGTGATGAAAGATTAATTGTGTTAAAAGTTAAGGTGTTTTGTGAACGTGAAAAACGTAAGGAGGTGCCCCATAATCTATATTAGCATAATCGATTGCCGCCATTAAATTGTTTTACCAGTATTAGTTTTATTAAGGGTTGGATAAAGAAATTAAATATATTTATTTCAGTTCTATAACTGTAAATAAATAGTACTAATCACGATTAAACGACTGACAATAGTGAGACAATTTCAAATGTAGACATGTTAGAGGAACACATTTATTGTAAATCATAATAAAGATAACATTGTATTATAATTAAAATTTTTTTTTGCGAGTTGAGTCTATCCTTCTTTCGTCACTACAATTTATATTTATCTATCTCATTTCTCTGATACTAATTATATCATGAACTAACTGTTCTCGCAATTTTTCACGAGCTTTGGCTTATGAATTTCATAAAAAAAAAAACAAAATAAGATAGATGCATTGAAAACAAAACTACCTGAATTAAAGGTAATACAATAAAGTTGACATGGTATCATTTTCTTGCAATACTACCAACTTGACGGCATAGGAACTATAAGATGAAACGCACTCTACGATTGAATTTATTTTAAGTTAGAAGTGCGCGCCACATAAGTCTGCGCGTGGTCAAAATTGGAACTAAAACTTCGTCTGCTATTTTGTATGTCTAGCTGCCGTACTCAGAGACGTCAAATAACGCTAATGAGTACTTAACGTCAAAAAATGACAATTCAAAACTAGTCGCTATTCATGCAGGGTCTATGGTCTAGATTTCAATGAAAATTTTTGACATTAAATACTCATTAAAGTTAATTGACGTCTCTGAGTGCGGCAGTAGGAGACGTAACAATTAGTAGTGGTCGTTATAGCAATAACAGTTATTATAATGAATTATTTTCCCGCAACGAACAGCACATTATTAAACAGCTGACTATCCTGATAAATTGCTGTTGCTGTTGACAACAGCTTACGCCTGGGCGCGCTGTTGCCGCTTCGTTTGTATAAGTGCGGCACGATCGGAGACCGAGAGTGCACAATAGGTGTGAGCGAGACAAAGCGTTTAGTTGCCGCTCTGGTCCCGGTCGCCGGTTGCATTGCATTGCATCTAATCTAGTTTTTAGTGCATTAAAATAGAGTTCTTATTGTTTACTTTTCTAATGCATTTGTTACGTTAGGCATAAATCACAAGTGTGTATACTTATTTGATTTGACTTATCTGGAACACACTTTAAGATGTGTTTGACGTTGAAAATTTTATAGTACTCTTTCAGTCTGTCGCAACTTCATACAAAAATACTAAAGTTTGTAATGATCGGCTGTTAAATGTAGTTGCAAATTCTTAAGCGGCTTCTGAAAGCGTGTTACTTAAACATAAATTGGTAAATCATCTTCACCATGAAGTATAAAAAGTGTGAAATTTGTGGTTGGTAATCTGTTTTTATGGCCCAATTTACTCTGGATGAGCTTCGGTGAGTAGTTCATTAACAATTTTACATTCTTATGTATTTTTTATGATACAATTGGATGTAATATTAATAATTTCGTTCAAAACAATAACCTGTGCAAAAATAGTGATGTTATGATCACATGGTTAAAAATCAATATCGATGCTTTTAATTAAAGTTGTAAACTATAATAAGTCTTGGTAATAATACATAATAACTTATTCATTTTACGTCATCAAAGCTCAACTTACTGCAATTTTATTTAAATTAATAAATAATTTGTTTTATTACAGATGTTTTGTGCATTTTTCCGGTTTCTGAAGTTAGAGATGAATCAAAAAAATTGAAATATGAAAAGAGAGTAAGGTGTTGCATGGTCAGTTAAAATCTTAAATATGATATTTATTCATTATTGGTATTAAATATAGTTCTTTAATCATTCATATTTATTTAATTTCAGTTGTAAGAAAGCGACGACCTAAGCCAAATTCTAAAAGTTGTAACATGCAGTTAACTCCTTGAAAGAACAAAGTTATTTGAAAATTAATAAAATGCAAACATAAATTAAAGACAGTACAACAGAAAGTTTTTTTTACTTCAAACATCAATGTGAACACATACTCCGTTTTTTAATAGAAAGTTCTGCCCATAGATGGTTAGCCTTGATAATTTATTTCTAACATCTACTTGTTTGGTTCAGAACTTTAAAGTTAAAAAACGAGGTATGTGTCAGTAGAAATTTTAAAATTTTTCATTTTAATAAAGCGCAGGTCGGTTCATTCGTCGATATCGATAAAATTTTTAATAGCATGTGGCACATCTCTGTTTTTCTTTTAGGTTGGCAGAACTCTTTGTTTAACAGTTTTTAGGTTGCCTATGTTGAGGTACTTGAATTTTGACATTTGGTCGGATTAATTTTGCTCTATGGAGTCCCGTCTCTTCTTACTAGGCATGGGTCGTACTTGCAAAACGCCGTACCAGGGCGCCCTGGTGCGCCAGCTAACAAATACCAGGGCTGAAAACCAGGGTTCAAAATACTTGCAAGTATTTTCTTAGTGCGTAGGAAAATAGACCTTAACTTGTTATACTAAGGAACACAATCGCATGTATACACCCGACCGTGCTTGGCAGTGAGTAAAATACTTTAAAAGTACTGACACTTTGAAAGTAATATACTTTAAAATTATTTCGGGCCATAAACTTCTCGTTCGTTTACTCAATAAGTAGGAAAAAATTTAGACCTTAACTTGTAAGCATAAGGAACATAATCGCGTGGATAGAACAGAATAATGTTTTGTTCGATTTTTTTATTAGTTTTTGTCTTCATCTTCATCGCCATCATCATCACCATCACCATCATCATCATCGCCAACCCTTTTTATAGTTAATTAATGACTGCAGATGCAGCCGGGACCAATAGCTTAACGTGCCTTCCGAAGCACGGAGAGTCGGAGAAACTCGAGATAATAAATAAATTAAAAAAATTTTTGGTCACCCATCCAACGACCGGCCTTAGCGACCATTGCTTGGTTTACGCAATCGCAGGCTAAGCGCGCTGCGAGGTCTCAGTATATTTGTCTTACTGTCGAGCGAGGTCCTCAGTATATTTGTCTTTCTGTCGCACTCAGAGACGTCAATTAACTTTAATGAGTATTTAATGGCAAAAATTTTCATTCAAATCTAGACCTTAGACCCAGCACAGCACAGCAGGGACTAGTTTTGAATAGTAACTTTTTGACATTAAGTACTCATTATCGTTATTTGACGTCTCTGAGTGCGGCAGTTAGTCTTAATATAAATAAGTCTACACTCTTTTCACAGCTCCTCAACCAAAACACAACTAAAAATAATAAAGATGCTACTTTCTCGCACGTGCCAAAATTTAAATGAAAAATATTATTACAATTTTAAATTCATATGGAATTATATTGAACGCACAATAATGAACTTTATTTATGAATCGATAGAATAGTTTAGTTCCATATAGAACGCTAACAATTTTGTATTAAGATAGACTTGACGGCGCCAAGTTGGCGCGCATTAAGAGTTCATAGTTTAAAGATCATAAAATTAATTAATTTTATTATGTACATTATTTCCATAAATGTTAAAGTCTAAATTCGGTTAAATCAGATAGAACGAGAGTGAAATATCAGTCTCGCTTATTCTGCCTTGAGGTGGTATAAAGGATGATTCACGGTACACCGTGTCGCGACCGGGCCGGAGCCGGGAAACAATACCCACCGACAATTCGTCGGCCGGCGTGCCGGGCCCCGTCGACGCACGGCATGAACACGGGCGGGCCACGGTTTGCATGAATGACTTATACAAAAAGTATGCAATATACGTTTGACCGAGTCCCGTCTGGGGCACGACCGAGGTCCGATCCGGTCGAGACACGGTGGACCGTGAATCGTCCTTACCGATCATACACGACGTGGTTTTCGAGCGACCGAGCAAGCCCGAAGATAAAAGTACCTACAAGCCAAACCGAAGCCATAGCCATGAAGTAAAATACTTTCAAAGTAATTTATTCCAAATTAATCTTAACTCCAATACACTTAAGGGTTAAAATAACTTTGGCAAAAAAAAATACTTTTAAGCTTTGCAAGTTTTTGTTTTAGCTTATACGATTATGTTTTTTATGCAAATAGTAATAAATTTCAATTTCCTACTACTCGGTTAAAGGGCTCAAAATACTAGATGGACGCAATACCTTGAAGGGTTGCAAGTATTTCGGGGCTGAACCCTGGTCTTCGTAGCAAAACTTCGAAGCAAAAACCAGTACGCCTCACCTCTATAAAAGTATTGAAAGTAAAATACTTTAAAAGTATTTCGGGCCACTGACCTCGTTCGTTTACTCAATAAGTAGGAAAAAAATTAGACCTTAACTTGTTAGCATAAGGAACATAATCGCGTGAATAGAACAGAATAATGTTTTGTTCGATTTTTTAATTAGTTTTTGTCTTCATCTTTATCACCATCATCATCATCGCCAGCCCTTTTTGTGTGCCCCATCAATGGGGAGACCATTGATGGGGCAAGGGCCTTCCCTATGGATGGAAGAATATAGGGATATTGGGCCATAAACCACCACGCTGGCCCAGTGCGGGTTAGTGGGTATTAATTAATGACTGCAGATGCAGCCGGTACCAACGGGTTAACGTGCCTTCCGCGAAGCACGGAGGAACTCGAGATAATAAATTTTTGGTCACCCATCCAATGACCGGCCTTAGCGACCATTGCTTGGTTTACGCAATCGCAGGCTAAGCGCGCTATGCCACTACGCTTGCGAGGTCCTCAGTATATTTGTCTAACTGCCGCACTCAGAGACGTCAAATAACTTTAATGAGTACCTAATGTCAAAAAAAAATTATTAAATCTAGACCATAGACCCGGCAAGAAAAGCGACTAGTTTTGAATTGTCATTTTTTTTTGACATTAAGTACTCATTATCGTAATTTGACGTCTCTGAGTGTGGCAGTACAACATTTTGTATTACAAAATTATCTAGGTATATTGCTCGCGCAATAATGAACTTTATTGATGTACAAATAGAATAGTTCAGTAGGCCTATTCCCTAACTTTTTTTGACAGTTAAAAGTGATGATCACCGAACTATTTACGTATCCATTACTACTTTACTATAATGTTATTGTGACACTTGTCCTGTGATAACAGCAATGTATTAGTAAATAGTTCGGTGATAATCACTTTCAACTGTCAAAAAAAGTTAGGGAATAGGCCTACAGTTCCATAAAGAACGCAAACATATTAATGTAGTAAATACACTTTGGGGCGCATTATGTTGTTATTTATTACGCTTATGTTAAAGTCGAAATTCGGTTAAATTAGATAGAACGAGAGTGAGATATCTGTCTCGCTCATTCTGCGACGTGGTTTTCGAGCGAGCCCGACCGAAGACAAAAGTACCTACAAGCATTGAACTACTATTACTGTTTACTTTATAACTCAATGCCTACAAGCCAAGCC
Source organism: Cataclysta lemnata (assembly GCA_963931975.1). NCBI lineage: Eukaryota > Metazoa > Arthropoda > Insecta > Lepidoptera > Crambidae > Cataclysta > Cataclysta lemnata. The sequence goes on from OZ008343.1 coordinate 9,426,536, forward strand.
GAAGCCACAGCCATCAAGTAAAATACTTTCATAGTAATTTATTCCAAATTAATCTCCACTCCAATAAACATTAAAAGGGTTAAAATAGCTTTGGCAAAAAAAAATACTTTTAAGCTTAGCAAGTTTTTGTTTTAGCTTATACGATTATGTTCCTTATGCTAATAGTAATAAATTTCAATTTCCTACTACTCGGTTAAAGGGCTCAAAATACTAGATGGCCGCGCCGGACTGACAGACGATCGAGCGCGTTCTAGTAAAAATACCTTGAAGGGTTGCAAGTATTTCAGGGCTGAACCCTGGTCTTCGTACTTCGAAGCAAAAACCAGGGTTCAAAACCTGGTCGCGTAAATACGCCTCACCTCTACTTCTTACGTAGTATTGTATTCTCTTTGTACTCTTTCACCACCTCATCAGTCGCCATCGTTAAATCTCTCACCATTCGATTCGCGCCAAGCACTCCCACCCTAGATGATTTAAAATGTGTGACACCCATATTTTAATACAAAATTCATTTCATGTATTAATTTCATTAACTTTATCATTCATTCAAAATATTTAAGAAAAGTTAATGAAAATGTAATGAAGAAAGTAAAATACTTGTTGGAACGTTAAACCGATTTTCATTGACCATTGACAACAACACAACAACAAATTGACAATGACATGAGCATGACACATGACACATTGGTTTGGTAACCAAACTTTGGTTGGTGGAGGTGTGATGTGGGTGCAAAAATAAAGTACCGTTTTGTCAATAAACATGAATTTACCACGATGTATTTCTTATTTAGAGCACAAATCTAGACATTTGCTGAAACTATCAAGAAATTCTAACAGTCAAAAGTGTTATTTAAGTAATGTCATGATATTAGGAATTGAGACGTCATGTGATGATACTGCTTCTGCTATTGTAAATGGTGAAGGTAAACTTGTGTCAGAGGGCCTTTATTCACAAAACCTTATTCATGTCAGGAATGGTGGCATTATTCCAGACATTGCCCAAGATTTACATAGAAACTATATTGAACCTATTGTAGCAGAAACACTAACTAATGCTAACCTCACCATGAGGGATATAACTGCAATTGCAGTGACTCTTGAACCGGGACTCCCACTCAGTTTATCTGTTGGTATGAAATACGCGAAACACCTAGCCCGTTGTTTTAATAAACCGATCATACCCATTCACCACATGCAGGCACACGCACTGGCCGCAAGGATGCATTATGATATAACTTTTCCATTTATAGTGCTTTTAATATCAGGTGGTCATTGCCTTTTGGCAATAGCTCGTGATGTAAACAAATTTGAACTGCTTGGTGAAAGCTTAGATTGTGCACCTGGGGAAATATTGGATAAAATTGCACGAAGAATGAAACTGAGAAATATACCAGAATATTCAAAAATATCTGGTGGGCGAGCAATAGAATTAGCTGCTTTGAAATCAACTAACCAACATACATTTAGAGTACCCCTGCCTCTTGTTGACTCTAGAGATTGCAATTTCAGTTTTAATGGCATCAAAACATCAGTTTTATATCAAATTCAAAAAAAAGAAAAAGAACACCAAATTGTAGCTCATAATTTGATACCTGAAGTTAATGATTTGTGTGCTGCAGCCCTCAAAGCAACCACAAAACATTTGCTTCATAGAACACAAAGAGCAATGGAGTTTTGTCTTGAGTACCAACTTTTACCAGAAGACAACAAGCAATTGATTGTGTCTGGAGGAGTAGCTTGCAACAACTACATATTTAATAGTTTGGCCATGCTCAGTAAAGAATTAAATTTTAAAATTTTTAGACCATTGCCCAAACTATGTACTGATAATGGAGTAATGATTGCTTGGAATGGTTTAGAAAAATGGAGAAGCAAAATAGATATAATTAGTGATTCCTTGGATATTGATAAACTAGATATTAGAGCAGTTAGCCCTTTAGGTGAAAGTCTTATAGCCAAAGTAAAAGAATCTAATATGTGTGTAAAACGAATAAAAATAAAACTTCAATAAAAAAAAATATTCTTTTTTTTATATTAGTAAGAGGTTATATTTGTCTTATTTGTTTAACAGTCGTTACATACATACATACATAAATCACGCCTATATCCCTGAAGGGGTAGGCAGAGGTGAACTAGCACCCACGTTTTGCCAATTATGTTAGGTCCCATGTAATGTGGCGAGCCTATTGGCATATATCGGGCACAAAAGTCACAGTACATTGCTAGGTGGTATAAGAGGAACGCTGCTGCCCATTCCTCTTCACTGATTTATTCGTAGTCGCCTTGTACGACACCCACAGGATAGATTTGGGGTGGTGACAATTGTATTCTACACTGCCTGCCACTGTCACCACACGGCATTTATACCTACATAATCTTTGTTCTTTTGTAATTTATTACTATTTCACATAAATACATAAATTACGCCTATATCAAAGCAAAGGTGAACTAACATCCACATTTTGCCAATTAGGTCCCATGTTGCGAGCCTACTGCCATTTATCGGGCACGTAAATCGATGTATATTGATAGGTGGCAAAGAGAAACGCTGGTGCAAATTACTCATTGCTGTATTAACCCTTAGGGCCTGTTTCACAATCGATAGGTAAGTTCGAAGTATCTTACTTCGCAGATCATATGACAGTTGTAATATGAAATATATGTCGATTGAACGGCGTAGTAATTAGTCTCCTTGTACCCATAAGTAAGTTATTACGATTTCTTAAAATATAATATTCGGACTTTGCCTTGTACAAATAGGTAAATAAGATAGCTGTATTTGAAATGACCGTCGTCCTAGTTCAATACGGCAATACTACCGAATGAGTGCAATACTATTGTAGTTCGTTAATAACAAACTATTGATAGTATGATTGTTTTAGACTATTGATAGTCTGCCAATTTGCAATAGTAATGTTTTTACGGTATTCTTACTTGTTTTTTTTAAACTTCCCTCGTTAACTAAGTACGACAAATAAACTATGTTGCTACCAAGTAATTTAAGCAGCACGGAAATAATAATTAGAAGGAATGTCAAATTATATTGTAATTATAATGCAAGGTTAGGTATTATTATTACGCAAGGTAAAACTATTTAATATTTATTTAACCCAAAACAATAGATAGTATGGTTGCCAATAAAATCGACAGTATCGATAGAGTAATAGTGTTCTGTGGGATCGATAGATCGATAAATGTTCGATAGTATTGCCTCGTTCTGTGCTATCAATAAGCCAAGCCATACGATTGGTTGTCTATCGATAGTCTATCGATTAATCATCGACAGTCTACTATCGAATCAATCTGCAACACGAGCATGTATCAATGGAGATAATAATTTTGTGAATGGAGATATTAAAGCTCGCTAGTGCAGTGGCATAGCGCACTTGGCCTGCGATTGCGTAAACTAAGCAATGTTCGCTAAGACCGGTCATTGAATGGGTGACCAAGAATTTATTATCTCGAGTTCCTCCGTGCTTCGGAAGGCACGTTAAGCCTGCAACTGCGGTCGTTAATACCCACCCGCACTGGACCAGCGTGGAGGTTTATGGCCCAATCTCCCCTAGCAGTGGGGACATTAAAGGGTGTGATGATGATGATGATGTTTCAAAGTGTGTGATTGACATAGAATTAACTGTTTTTTCTAAACCGTTTCATATTTTACTGTATTTTTCTAAATCTAAGGACTCACTTTGTCTTAGATGAATTTTTGAGGGATCAAGGAACAAAATTAGAGAATGGGAGCTGTCAAGAAGAAGAAAATAAATAAATGGACGGAGTTTAAGGATACCTACATCTGTACACTGAGTATTTTTAAAGTACCGACTGCCGGCCGGCTACCCGTGGTGTACCAAATATACTGTATAGTCTATGCCGTGGTGTGTAGTATGAAAACCTATGAAAACGTATTATAGTGTGTTATAAAACGTAGTTTTTATATACTCTTTGGTAGGTAGTACCTATGTGTAAAAGTGCAGATCTCAAGATATACATTGTACTCTTTGTTGTATCATACGTTACTTACGTATAAACGGTAATAAGTGATAATATAAAATTATCTTGAAAATTCCAATGAATGATAAACTTATCTTTCTTTTGTGGTTCTGTGAAATACGAAATACAAAGGCTCTTTTTATAAACTCAATTTAAAAACTCACTCGGACCAAAAGTTTTTCTTAGAGTTAATTAATGTGAACACTTGTTGTTGTGAATTGTGGTCAGTACAAGTAAAATATATATTGGTCAGTATATTACTTTAAATTTATTTAGTAAGTATGATAAAGTAGGAGCTGTCAATATGATAATAAATAAAATTTTCTAATGGAAATAATTAATAAATTTACAGTTCCATCATGTCACCAAAGAAGAAGAATCTTGATGCTTACCTAGCTGAAATATTTAAAGAATTTATTGCAATTAAAGATAAAGATTTTACAAAAGGACAAGTAGTTTTCAAGACTGTGTTTAATGAAGTGAAATCTAAAATGGAAGAGCAATGCAACTATTTCAAAAAATATAGTAGCCAGGTAATTTGTAGTCACATAAATTTTATATTATTCATGTTACACATATCTACTTATAATTTAATGATTTTGCTCCATTCCTCTAAAATTTGTGCTCCATTCATCATCAGTTGGTATGAAAAATGAAAAAAATGAAGGTGTACAATATTTTTAATTCCTTTTTTTAATGATCTGCTTATTAAGAGTGTGCATTTAGAAAATCTGTAAACTTATAAATTTTGTTATTATGAAAAGTAAAATTTGTTCTGTTTGTGAACAAATTTAATGACCACCTATTTAATTACACTTCTAGGTGATGTATGCAGGAAGTGTATATGATAATATTAAAGTGTCCAAACTAGACGAATTTGATATGGACATTGTTATTAGACTGCCTATTGATCAACGAGATGAAAGTAATAAAGGGCTAATGATGGAGAATCATCAACCAGGTTTTGTTAAAATGAAAATCATAGATGGATTTGATAATTTGGATAAACAACCTGATTGGGAAAAGTGTCATGTTGTCACCAAAGAGTGGCGGGATGGAGATAAATACTTTTTACAAAACAAATTCCGACACTGGTTGCATGCAATTGTACAGAAAGCTCTTAATAGTATGAATAAACAGGTGGTGGTAAATGATGTTCGTTATATACTAGACTACAAAGAATGTGGGCCTGCTTTTACATTGAATATAAGGAATAGCAAAGGAGATGAAAAATTCAATTTGGATGTGGATTTGGTACCTGTTATTAGATTCCAACTTCCACGTTGGCCTGAAGGTTACAAGTGAGCTATACATAAGTACTATAAATATTTCATTCAGACATTCTATTATCAATTACTTAATAGCTTGGTACAAAGAATATTATGGTTAGAAAATGTTCAAAAATATATAATTTTTTGAACTTTTTCTAACCATCATTTCCTTTGTACTAATAATTATAATAATAATACTGTAAAGATCTAAATCCATTACTGGATGTTTTGCACCTCAAATTTCTATCTTCAAAGATAGACGTACCGCAGTTTCGTTGCTTAGCAAAGTCTTTTATTTATCGTAATATAATGGCAACTAAACTTAGCCTACTTTTGATTGTAGATAGAATATTGAGCCGTGTGGTGACTCCAGAGTAGAATACAATTGTCACCATCCCAAATCTGTCCCGTGGGTGTCATAGGTGACTAAGTATAAATCAGTGATGAGGAATGGGCAGCAGCGTTTCTTCTTATACCACCTAGCAATGTACTGCTACTTTTGTGCCCGATAAATGGCAATAGGCTCGCCACCTATTACATAGGACCTGCCATAGTTGGCGAAATGTGGGTGCTAGTTCACCTCTGCCTTCATACATATACATACAGTGGACCTCCGGTAATCCGGCACCCCTTTTAATCCGACGTAATGACTATTAAGTAACATTTTTTTTTTAATATAGTAAATTTTTTTGGGTGCTAGTTCACCTCTGCCTACCCCTTCGGGTATATAGGCGTGATTTATGTATGTATGTACATTTTTTTGTACACAATTATTTCGAAATGTAATGTTATTGTTTTTTTTAAGTGTCACAGTTATTGACGTTAATTTTATAATAGAACTTAAGGTTTCTGTGTTGTTTAATTTACTAAGGGCCTGTTTCACAATCGACAAGTAAGTTCTAAGTAGCTTACTTCGCAGATCATTTGACAGTTGTAATATGAAATATATGTCAATTGAACTGTAAAATAAGCTACTTCGAACTTACTTGTCGATTGTGAAACAGGCCCTTAATTTGACACACTGAATGAAGCATAAGTGTAACATAAAAAATCTTATGTTTAGTAATTTGTCGGATTACAAGGTACTCGTTTGTAAAAAATTCCGGACTATAGGGGGTCCCAAAGAGGGTTAGTGTCAAGCAGGCGGCCGGCTGTAAAACCTAAGCCAAAACTTTGAGCAGTATGGATTGGAATGTTGTCATTCCAATCACTCACTCCGTTCATAGGTCTCTCGACATGGTCCGTTCCGTCTCTTTACTATACATTCATTCATCACTTGCACCTTTACGGTGTGATGGATGATATGAACCAAATGGGAGTGGATGGTTTAATGACGTCTGACCGATATGAATGGAAGAGAAAACATACTGCGCCGACCCCAGATAAACTGGGAACAGGGCAGGGAGGAGAAGAAGGGGGTCCTGACAGTACTCTATAATCCGAAAAATTCGGTAGTCCGACACTACCCTGTAAAACGTTTGTCGGAGTACCGGGGGTCCACTGTACACAAATCACGCTTATATCCCTTCGGGGATAAAGGCGAAATTTATGTATGTATATAGAATATTGAGTCTCAATTTGAGACCCGCCGTAAAAGTACATAAAGATCCATCAATGATTAATCTTTACAGGATTTAGATAGACATAGGAGGACGTGAGGAACAGTTTGCACGGACTTCCTTAATTTTTTTATGATCATAAGTATATTATATTATAATTCTAAAAGTAGTATTTTATTAATATTAGAATTTAAAAATTTCCTGTTATTTTCTTGTTCACTTATGAAATGTCATTTTATTTTCGTCACGGAATAAAAAATCACCTGGTACAGTTCTTGCAATCCACTTGTAGTAAACACGTAAAGCTGTATATTTTGTATCACAGTGTGAGTGAAGATCGAAAACGACTACGGTTAGCATAAAAAAGAGACATAACCACAGACAAACCACAGGTCAGACACAAACCACTAACGTAATGTACATACATACTTATAATTTGTTTAGGTGTATTTTCAACCACTAGTAAAGCTCGCCCGTCTTTCGTGTATTGCAAGAACTGTATTAATTATGTGTATAAAATTATATTTATTATACTACGTGCCTATACAAAATTTCCCAGGAAAGTAAACGATACTCAAGTAAAAGATTGGCTTGTTGTGCCAAAACCAAATAAGGACTTAGAAGACAACTCTCAGAAAAACCAATGTTGGCGTCTGTCTTTCCAAGATTTTGAAAGAGAGATGATGAAAAACCGACAATTACTAAAGACAACAATAAGGCTGGTACGCATCATATCATATTTATTTTACTTTATGCCATGTCCATAAGTTTGCTTACAAAATCTGTATTTTTCTCTTGCCCTTAGTTGTTACATACTAAAATCATGTCTATTTATTATTATACCAGAACAGAAGGGGTAGCCAGAGATGTAATACCGTGTCCTTGTAATATACCAGGAGACTTTTTGGTCACTGCAAACTTGCACTTTCGTGAATTTGGAGTTGCTTCCATAGTGAGATTTGTTCAGTTTGATGGTCTGAGCGAATTCCAAAAATTTTTGCAGTGACCAAAAAGTCTCCTAGTATAAGGACATTTTCATACACAGGTGCTCTTTACGATTTTAAGTTACCAAATGCGTAATTAAAACAACCTTGTTTCTTTGCATCTCTTTTGTCATATCAAATGTTGTCTTTAAAATTAATAAGTACCCACATTTATTTTAGGTTAAAAAATTACGTGATGCTTTAAATATGAAAGCAATTGCTAGTTATTACATAAAGACTTTATTTCTGTGGAAAATTGATGCCACTGACAACAAATACTGGCAGACTAAACTCAGTACCCTTTTTGCTACTATGGTAAAGGAGTTGTATGAAGCAATAAAAATAAAAAAAATTCCATATTACTGGCACAAGGATAATAACTTAATTGAGAACTTGAAACCTAGCCTTCAAAAAGAATTTCTAGAAAAATTGAATGGTGTTATATCAAGTATAGAAAGTAATGACGTCGATTCCGTAGTAGCGGCTTTGCTAACAAAGTCTGAATTAATGGAGTTCCAGAAGTCTGAATTCTACCAAAATTCTATTAGCAAAGAATCTGTCGAAGTTATAGACGGCCCTACTCGAACTGGAGTTATAAGCAAACAAGTCTCACCAGGAAATGATGGCATACTGGCGATAAGTAAAAAACAATATGAAAAATTGTTGGAAAGAATTGATTCATTGGAAGACAGGGTGAAGGTTTTAGAAATATTACAATGTAACACCTCCAATAATAATGGACCAGACTCGCAAGATTCTGGTACAAGTAGTTTAGCAGATTTCAATTTTAATTAGGTATATTATACCTCCATGTTCACGACAGATTTTCCATTTAATGCCAATTAGGTTACGGTTAGAAATTTGACTGAATTTGAGAATAGATATGATGACTACATTTGATAAACTATACCACGTTGTTTTTACGTGTCCACTTTACCCAAAATAAATTATATTTTTGTAAAACCTTACGATTTTGATAGAAAAAACATACATAATTTTTTTGCCAAAATACCAATGGTGTCTGTGTGACTGACGTCACGATTGCGTACAAATGATAGTAGACGAAATTTTAGTTCCAATTTTGACCACGCGCGGACTTATCTGGCGCACACTATTTATACACTACTAAGGTTGTCAAATAAAATGTCAAAACAGAGTTAACGAAATCGTACGCCACGTGTTGTTTGAACAAATGTGGCGGATTGCTATGATTTGTATTTTTAAAAATATAAATCACATGCATAATCTGAGAACCAGTGCTTTTTAAAGAATCTCCTGATCCCTAATTATTAAAATTATTGATCATTATTTCAGTAATTCTGTGTAAGTGTCATCATCTATAATATTATGACTGTTTTTAATATCGGACTTGCCTTATTTACATTTATAAAAAATATGTGTTATGTTAAATAAGATTTAAATATTCCCCCGCATAATAAGCGGAAACATTTTTTATCATTTTATTTCAATATTTTCTTATTAAATAATATCACAAATGTTTATTACTAATTATAGGATCTTTATAATTCAATATTATTATTTACCAAATAAACAAATTATATTCACATAATAGTACCCTAATTACCTATAGTTATAATTGACTGTACCTATAGTTTTATTCAGTACAAGTAATACCTTTACGCCTAAAACCTACTTATTTTTTACTTGGAATAATCCAAGTCCTCATTCTCTTCCTGTCCGGTTCCTGGGTTACATAATAATGTTTCCTCTTTCATTCTTATAGGCTAGAGGTTGTCGTGCTATCCACTCTAGAGCGCTAACGCACTACATCCGAACCGAATCCGAGATTTTGAGGGTCCGTTGTAGCCGTGAAACTATTTCTATGGTAACTTACGCACTACATCCGATCTCTGTCCGAGTTTTCTAGACCAATATTTTTTTCTCGGATTCGGATCAGATGTAGTGCATAAGCGCTCTCACTCAAATCAATTCATCCATCAAACCGGAATGGTCCGGCATGTTCGTGCGCGACCCTCTTGCGGTACGAGACGGTGGCATAGACGAGGCACAGTAGATGCTAGCGGGGGCGGGAGGGGCGGAAAGGAGCGAGTTTTCCCTCCTCCCCGCATCACCCACCCCGCCAACATCCAGAGCGCCCCATCCCCGCCATCGCCCCTCATACCGCAGGAAGGTCGCGCACGAAGTTGTCGGACTATAGTGATGACTTAATGTATAGAAGTGAAATGAAAATGTTGAGAGCGATTGGATGACTACATTACATGCGCAGGTACTGCTAACGATTTTGGGTTAGGTTTTACAGCCGACCGCCAGTTAGGATTATGGAGTATGGTATTGTTGGTGCTTTTCTCTCCAGCATGCGGTTGCCCCAAGGTGCTTTTTACACTCCTTATGGCCCGTTTCAATATTCTATCAACAGTTGAAGATAGACGTATCTTAGTTTGGTTGCTTAGCAACTTCTGTTATTTATCGTAATATAACAAAAAATGCAAGGCAACTAAACTTTAGTAAGCTTATTTTTTTTTTATCTAGAGTTATATATTTGTTTATCTAGAGATGTAGTTTATTTAAATTGGTCTGTAGGTTAGGTACCTATAGACCAATTTATGTCTGTCAGCCTAATTTTTAAGAGAAAGTTTGAAAGTAGCAACATTGACAGAAGATAGGAGGGAATCTTGAGGCTTCGTTATGTTGGTACATCTTTTGAGAAGAAACCAAATACACGTGACTAAAAATGATGTTGAGAGATGGAAATAAAAAGGAAGACCAAAGAAGATTGTGTGTGTGAGAAATGAATGAATGCGAATGAGATGACAAAGGATAACAGGAGTAAATGGACGAAAGATAACAATCTGCACCAAAGGTAACCTGTTAAAATTAAAACTCTTTGAATACGATTTAAACGATGATTCATAGATAAATATGAAAAGTTACTATAATTATAAGGATAGGCACACATCAATCGTATACGAATGGTTAATTAATAAAATAAGATCTAATTTCAATATTTTTATTATCAAGGTAACACCCACGAGGAGCCATCCAATTCAATCACAGATAAAAAATATTTTAAAACAAAAAGGAATTGAACAAATTTATAAGACTCAATGTATGTATCCATAAATAATATATTGGAATGGCGTTAAACATAATTTACCATTATTAGCCCGATTAATAAAATATCTGCACATTTCGTCTAAGGTAACATATCTAAAAAACCATCATAATGTGTTTTACAGAACTGGTAGATAAAGTATATCTACTTTATTATATCGTCTTTACAGGTAAGCAAAAATATGACGATGAAGGTATTTGACACACAACGGGAATAGCGATGTCATGCTTAATTCTAAATAAAACTCGTTGATGGGACATTTAGCAACAACCGAAGTACATTACTACAGTCAAAGCACCTATTTAAAATTGATTAGAGCCTGTTCGTTGGTACCTTGTTTTCAATTTTATTGAGTGATGTATTAACATTTTTTTTATCACTAAATTCATAGAGACATTGAGATGCCTGGGAATTTACTAAAGGGTCGATAATTTTTTGGACTGAAGTTTCTATTTTGCTTTATTCTGCTCTGACCGTTAATAAAGAACTATTTTAAATAGTCGAGCTCTGATTATGTGCTACCAAGGCCGCTGTGTGACAAACCGTAACAAACTTCTTTTCATTTCTTTCGTTAAAAAAAAATTATACACGTTTTTGGGTTTCAGTTACAACATTAGAAATAATCCTTACAGCAAACATTCGTAGAGTGAATATAATAATAACAGATTTCACCGACATAGCACTAAAATGTGTAAATATTAATACATGTGACCATAATCATAATGGATACCTACTATCAATTTATATATAAGTTTTACAAGTTATATAAACATAATGTGCTGTCCAAGCGGGCATTTTTAATTACATTCCTAGTGACTTCTCTATATATTTGACAATTTTCATTGCATGAGGCTAATTTGCTTGTTATATATAAATGAAATGCTCAAAGCAATTCATATATTACAAAACATTGCATTAATGTTCACAAGCATAAGTAGTCCCACACAATATTATATAATTAGGTACTAATTTAACTTAATTTATTAAGCTATGAGATATACGTATAATTATATTATATAATATAATGCTAATATTATAATGGAATCTAATTATAATTGGTAAATAATTTTATCCAAAATAAAGTCACTATTAAATAAAAATGCGTGTACTAATTTTGAAGACCATTATTGTTCAAATGAATTGATATGTGACTGTATATGCATGTTTATTTGATAGTCGCTGTACCTTGGATAAGGGTTTGAGTGTGGCAACACAATATTAACGATAATAGAACGATGTGTAAAGTTGATAATGAAATAAACAATTAACATAAATAGAACTGGCGCAAGTATTACTAAAATAAGTAAATATTAATTACTTAATTTATATAGGTCTTGTTTGGATGATCTAAAAACGCCACTAGCCAAAATAAACGAATAATCAATACATATTTGCATGTGGCGTGTAAAGGCACCTATAAAATACATGGATCAACCTTAAATCTTTTACCGGATCAAGATAAGCTGGTAAACCTGCAAGTCTTTGGAGGCCGCATACAGTTTTGTGAGCATAACCAAAATAGTGACAACTCTTATTCGCTTTTACGATACAACCCCTGTGTTACAGCTTTATACAATATCTACTAACAAAAACCTTCACTGTTTGGGCACTGGTAATAAGTGGTATAACTACGCCGCTGTTACAATAAGTGCTTTTACCTTAAGCCTTATTTCTTTACATTGGGCACAAAAAGATAAAATCACAGTTTTCACATGCGGATATACATAATATTTAGTTTGAGCTGAATTAATATACTGTATACAGTTTCAATAACAAAATATAAAACCATAATGTCGATGTAGTGCTAACTATAAAACTTTGTTCAACACTAACACACCTATACACCTATTAAACAAGGACATAATAATTTAAATTAATTAAAATTTAGGCTTTTTAGTAACAATCAAGCAATCCGTATGTGAAAAATTTTCTCGATTCAGTCGATTTCACAATTTGGTAAGCAAGGCATCTAACACAAAAGGCGCAGTTCCGTATACGCCGGCCAGCTGTAGTCAGTACATTTCTCACGAATAAAAGATTACATCAATTATATTGGTCGATTCCCTAACATTCAATACGATAACTATTGAGGGTTTAACAAAGGAGTATATTATTTTTATATGGTTAATAAACTCTGAGATTGCTGTGTACTATCTACTATTCCAAGCTTTTTGCTATTAAAAACAGAACTATTAAAACACCAAATTAGTTGGTGACATATTATAATCTCTTTATATATAAGTAACTATGTTTCAGTACTGAACATAATTAATTATGAATGAAATTTAAGCTTAAACTATCGCTTTAACGATACTCATTTGTGTAACAAATGTATTTTAAATGTATTTTATCAACTAGCTAGATAAACAATGTTACTGATTAATGTATATTCAAACTATGCAATACCTTCGATTATTGAATTTTTGTCTGAATATTGTGGGTATTGTAATTGAATTTTGAATTTTGACTTAAAAAGCCCTTTATGTCATGAATCCGCATAAATATTACATAAGTATAGAACTCTGGCTACTAGCGCCATCTAGTGAAATAATTCTTATAAGATGTTAATTAGTTCTAATAAATTTGTTGCCTTTATTATTTGTCTTGATACATAGATGCAGAAAGCAGCCAGTTCGCGCATAGTGTACAGGCGAAACCATGCCTTAAGTGCCCAAGATGACTTGCATGTGTGAGCATTTCTCGTGTGCTTAACGCGCACTACCCGACTTACTGTGTTGGATAAGCCACTGTAACGTTATGTCAATGTTGTCCTTCTCCTTGCACGAGATTGAATAACAGCATATCTCCCGGTCCTGAATGGCAGAGAGATTCCTGAAAAAAAAAAAGTATTGCATTTTTTTACTTGATAATAATACATATAAGTTATCGCGCCTATAAATTAAATACGATGGAAAGAATTAAAATTATAAACTTATTGTAAGGACAAATTACACAAACGTTAATTCGCCTTTACCATTCCTACTACAGCTTATCACTACCATGCATGTTTCTAAACACAAAACTTTTATAAATTTACACCTTGAGTCAAGTTTCCGGGATTGGCCAACACGCATACATAAATCACGCCTGTACCTATCCCCGAAGGGGTAGACAGAGGCAGACCAACACCCACTTCTCGCCAACTAGGTTAGGTTGCCTTGCCATCTATCGGGCACGTTAATCGCAGTATTTTGCTTGGCGGTACAAGAGGAACGCTGCTATCAATTACTTATCGCTGTCTTGGGGGATGGGGTGTTAACAATTCCCTGATCAGAATAGAACATTAATATCATAAACTAAAATTACAGAGTCAGCATAGCTTCCCTCAGCTTCCAATCAGGTAGTGTGATAAAATGTATAGTACCTCGATGATAAAGACATCATGAGCCCTGCCTGTATAACCATGAAGGAGGTACTTAAAAATCGCACCTGTATTTGAGTAGTTGGCGTAAGTCTTCAATATAAAATAGCCAAGTCTATAAATCTTCTTCATATAAAAAATAAATTGATGTGAGTTTGTCTCGCTAAAACTCGCAAACGGCTGGACCAATTGTGTCCGTTTTGATTGCTCGGCCACGACGGAGAATAAGAAAAGCGACATCATCATGATTTAGTACAAAAATGTGAAATTCTAATGGTCAAGAGCAAAAAAATGTACTAGTGACTGTTCGGAAGTTACACGGGTTGTAACGCGGAGAACTGCGCGGCCACGCAGTTCTCCTAAACTAAACCTCGTAGAAGGCTAATTCTTTTTGTGAATAACAGGTTTTATTTTGTGAAAAAATGTGGAGGTAATAAAAACATCAAAGGCTTGATATTTTAGGAAATATTGAACATCAAAGTCGTGGCCGCGCCGTTAAAACTGCGGAGATCCATTACTCATAATTAGACTTCTACAAGGTTAACTTTAGGAGTAACGGATCTCAGCGTATCAACGGCGCGGCCACGACTTTGAAGTATTGTCTAAAATATTACGCCTTTGATGTTTTTTGTAGCTTCACATTTTTGCACAAAATAAAACCTGTAATTCACAGAAAGAATCCGCCTTCTAGGAGGCTTAGCTTTAGGAGTAAACGATATCCGCAGTTTTAACGGCGCGGCCACGACTTTGATGTTCAATATTTCATAAAATATTAAGGCTTTGATGTTTTTATTACCTCCACATTTTTTCACAAAATAAAACCTTTAATTCACAAAAAGAATGAGCCTTCTAGGAGCCTTAGCTTAGGAGTAATGGATCTCCGCAGTTTTAACGTCGAGGCCACGACTTTAATGTTCAATATTTCCTAAAATATTAAGCCTTTGATGTTTTGTTACCTCCACATTTTTTCACAAAATAAAACCTGTAATTCACAAAAATAATGAGCCTTCTACGAGGTTTAGTTTAGGAGAACTGCGTGGCCGCAGTTCTCCGCGTTACAACTGCACAGCCGTTTGAACCCGTGTAACTTCCGAACAGTCACTAGTACATTTTTTTGCTTTTAACCATTAGAATTTCACTAAATCATGATGATGTCGCTTTTCTTATTCTCCGTCGTGGCCGAGCAATCGAAACGGACACGGCCAATTTAGCTTATTTTGGTTTTGAAATTATTTTCTTGGGCCAGGTTAGGCATGAAAGGTGAGAAAATATGGAAAAATTGCGAGGGAAATAGTAAAAACAACAATTTCATTTTCCCATATAAACTGCTTTCCTGTCAAACATTTGACGTAGCCATGGCAACCAAATCGTAACTATGGCTTCTAGATAATTTATATGGTATAACAACGTATGCCGGGTCAGCTAATAGAAATAGTGTACATTACATTCTTTCAATGAGACCGTGCTCGTCGAGAGCGTGCGGCAGATCTCGCTTGTTGCCAAGAACCAGCACAGGAATGCCAGTTAACTGCTGCTTCTCCAGGAGGCTGTGCAATTCGTTACGGGATGCCTCTATTTTGTCTTGGTCCGCTGCATCCACCATATATCTGCCGAAAAAATATTCTTAGCTATAAAACTTATGTCGTCTAAGCCCGCCATCTATAGGTACCTACCTACCTTCCGGCAATTTCTTGCTGCCAATATTTTCGAATTCGACAATTACAAAAACTGCGGTTTTTTGGAGCAATCAGTAGCTAGGGTACACTAGGATTGAATTATCGCTGCATATGACCTATGATTATAGGCATGACTAATTTTGAAAAACTACAACACGTTGATTTAATTACCACCTTTAAAAGTTTTTACATCAATAAAATATATTTTTTTATAAAAATTTAGCTTATGATAAAAAAACCATGTTTCATAGAGGACCTAATTTAAAATTTCCGCCAAAATAGTAGTGGCGTCTGTCTGTCTGTGTGACGTCACGATTTCGTAACACATGACAGTTTCTACAGATAGTAGTGATTTTAATTAAAGAAGAAAATTAGTACAAAGAATATGGTGGTTAGAAAATGTTCGAAAAATTATGGTCTTGATGCGGGATATAATTTATCGGACCATAAATTTTTGAACTTTTTCTTACCACCATATTCTTTGTTCTAATTTTTCAAACATTTAAATAATGTTGAAATTAAAGGCAAAAATAGGAAATAAAATGTCAAAACGCACGTCTATCTGAGAACAAGACGTGATTTTTAACGAATCTGCTTATCCTAAATTATTATTACATAATAAATCATTATATCAGTGATTCTTTGATAGTATCATCATCCCTGTGGTGTATATTAATACCAACAACTCTTTTTTTAACTAGATAATGCAAGCAGGCGGCCCCGCAGGGTGAAGCTGGCAGACCTTCGGGTTTGGTGTGCTGACTTCATAGTTTATCAACAAGACATGAATAAAATAGTTCATTTTCAATAAGCAACAACCTTACTCTTTAAAACAGAGAACTATTTAGTTTAATTTTTTTATAGGAAAAAAAGGGTCTAACTGCCACACTCAGAGATGTTAATTAACTTTAATGAGTACTTAATGTCAAAAAAAGGTTGAAAGTGTGCTTGCGTAAACTCAGCAATATTCGCCAAGGCTGGTTATTGAAAGGGTGACCAAAAATATATCATATGTAGTTAATTCAACGCAAGTTACACAAATGTTTACACAATACAATTAATATCTGAGTAGAAATCCGAGTACACTGGGTCCGAGCTTACTCATACTGTGAGCACCTGACTTTATAATACAGTAAATCTGGAAGTTGGACTAAGACGGAAACTGTAAAATCAAAATCAAAAACTTACACAATAGCATTAACCCCTCTACAATATCTCTCCCACATTGAACGGAACCTAGGTTGACCACCAATATCCCAAACCTAGAAAATGAAAATGTATCTATATTAAGTCACTATCATATACAAAATACAAGTATGTAATGAAATGAATTAAAATTTAATGTTATTCATCATAAATTATGACAACAAATGGCAAATATTAAATAAGACAAATTAATTCAGCTATTACAAAAAAAAATGGGATGTTACATACTGTATCTCTGATTTTTTTTTATTATAAACTATTTTTCTCTTGGATCAATATATTTTGCATTCAATTCTGATTGCCAGAAAAGCTAAAGATAATTATAATGACTCTGTAGAGCAGAGCTCGTAGATATGTGTGTAAAAGTTCTATAGTGCTACATTTAATGGAAAATTATACCTTGATTGTAACATTTCCTTTTGTGATTTTCCTCATATTGAAACCAACAGTGGGAATCATATCCTCGGCAAATTGGCCAGACTGAAACAAATTTTTATATTTAACAATATTATGCTTATAGTAGTAGAAAAACTAAACTATAATTTTTACATTAGTAATTCTAAAAAAAGCTAAACTAGAAATAAAAGTTTGGTGTGAAACTTCTCTATTGGTTTTACTCTAAGGCGGTAATGGTCTTGCAAGCTGGACTATCCTAATGAATATCAAATATTCCCAATATTTTTTTTAAATATTAGTCTGATATATAAATATATATTCAATTATATGTTTGTTACGCAAGAAATTTATTTTTTTATATGTTCTGTTACTTTATTATCATAGATACTGTCCAACTTTCACTTTAACTCCTTAGCTCATTTTCAGACATAGGTATTCATAGATTAGGTATATGGTAACGGAATATATATTTTGTAATATACTAAAAGGACAATACAGCATTCTAAACAATGGAAACAATAAATATGGTTGTATGACTAACGCCTCCTAGAGTCTACATTCCCTGATAATATTGAAAAATAAATTATTCCAAAGAAAGGTACTAACAAAAATAATTTTATTAATACTATTTTTGTCGTTAATAATTGAGAGTATTTGGGTTAAAATTTGTTGATTGATTTAATATAAAATGGGATAATACTAACGGCAATGACGTTAACAAAAGTTGTTTTTCCGGAATACTGCAATCCGACCAAAGTAAGTTCCATTTCCTCCTTCCAAAACAAGCTTTTAATCCAATCAAGGATACGATTGATCAAAGCTAACATTATTAACGATTTACACTGAACTGTACACGAATAACGCAAAATTAATAAAATTATTATACGCCTATGAAAATTTGCACCAAATTTGACACAGACTAAAAATATTTCATTGACACTTAATAGACATTTAGTTTTTTTTTAATTCTCCCTATATTTTAGGGAAGGCAAAGGGTCTAGCCCATACAGCCATGTTTTTAGTGTATATTTTATCTGTAGTTTTATGAAATAATGAGTGGATGAAATTATGAATGAAATGAAATATTACGTTAAAATATGGGTGTCACACATTTTAACGCATCTAGGGAGTGCTTGGCGCGAATTGAATGGTATCAGAGTTCATGATGGTGACTGATGAAGTGAGCAAAACCACTTTTTACGTGGATTTCACCACAACATCAAACACCATCACAAGACTTATTTTCAATGATTCTGCATAATTGCACATCAACACAGATGCTTGTGCATCAAAATAACACCACTTTCGCTGCACAAAATCCACTCTGTAACAATTTTAGAATTAGCGAAAATAAATCTGACTGACACCACGAAACGCGCCAAACACTCCTTTATTTTTTTTTATTCTCCCTATGTTTTAGGGAAGGCAAAGGGTCTAGCCCATACAGCCAAGTCTTTAGTGTATATTTTATCTGTAGTCTTATGAAATAATGAGTGGGTGAAAAGTTTGAATGAAATGAATTTTACGTTAAAATATGGGTGCCACATATTTTAACGTATCAAGGGAGTGCTTGGCGCGAATTGAATGGTAACAGAGTTAATGATGGTGCTTGATGAAATGGATAAAACCACTTTTTATAGTGATCTTCACCACAACATCAAACACATCATGAGACTTATTTTCGATGATTCAGCATAATTGCACGGATGCTTGTGCATCAAAATAACACCACTTTCACTGCACAAAAACCACTCTGTAACAATTTTTTTATTAGTGAAAATAAATCTGACTGACACCACGAACCGCGCCAAACACTCCTTAATTTTTTTTTTATTCTCTCTGTATTTATAGGGAAGGCATAAGCTCTAGTCCATACAGCCATGTCTTTAGTATATTTATTGTGTATTGAATGCGTGAGTGAGTGAAATAGCAAATGAAGTTTTGGCTCAAAGAAGCAACCAAACCAAAAACCCTTAAAAAAAATGAGTGAGTGAAATGAATAAATGTAACGAATTTTACGTTTTGTACCAACAGAATGAAACGCACAGAAAATGAACAAACTTGACGCGAAGCCGCTTGATCGTTTCCGTGGCCCATAAGTTAAACAGCACCAGTAGCACGGGCCGTGGACACAGCTCCTTCGGGGGAAAGAAAATATTTTTCTCTTGCTCTAACTCCCACTAAATCCCGAGACGATCCCCCACTGTCAAGTGGTGGAGAGAGACTAAGAAACTATGGCGGGGAACGGGGCACTCTAGATTTTAGCGGAGGCGGGTGTGCGGGGAACAGGGAAAACTCGTGCAATACGTGTTATAAATCTAACTGCCGCACTCAGAGACGTCAACTAACGTTAATGATTCCTTAATGTCAAAAAATACATAAATCACGCCTATATACCCGAAGGGGTAGGCATAGGTGAACTAGCACCCGCGTTTCGACAATTATGTTAAGTTACTAGTTTGTTACATGGGGTAATAGGTGGCAAGCCTCTTGCCATTTATCGGGCACAAAATCCGCAGTACATTGCAAGGTGGTATAAGAGGAACGCTGCTCCCCATTCCTCATCACTGATATATCCTTAGTCCCCTTGTACGACACCCACGTGAGAGATTTGGGGTGGTGACAATTGTATTCTACTCTGCCGTCACCACACAGCCAAAAAAATTAATGAATGAATGTCAAAAAATGACTATTCAAAACTAGTCTCTATTCTTGCCGGGTAGGTCTATCGGGTAGGGCCATCTAGGTCTAGATTTCATTGAAATTTTTTGACATTAAATATTCATAAAATTATTTAACGTCTCTGAGTGCGGCAGTAAATGGTGCTAAATCACATGACCTAGGGGCTCAGAGTAAATAGGACTCCGAGCCTAGGGGGCTAATTCTGATCACCGTAAAGAGAGAGTACACTACCAAGAAATGTCTTGTGCAGTAGGGTGTTTGGCGCGTTTCGTGGTGTCAGTCAGATTTATTTTCGCTTATTCAAATAAAAAAATTGTTACAGAGTGGATTTTGTGCAGTGACAGTGGTGTTATTTTGATGCACAAGCATCCATGTTGGTTGATGTGCAATTATGCAGAATCATCGAAAACAAGCTTCATGATGTGTTTGATATTGTGGTGAAGATCACTATAAAAAGTGGTTTTATCCATTTCATCAAGCACCATCATGAACTCTGTTACCATTCAATTCGCGCCAAGCATTCTCTAGATGGGTTAAAATATGTGGCACCCATATTTTAACGTAAAATTCATTTCATTCATACATTTCATCCACTCATTATCTCATATGACTACATATAAAAGACATGGCTGTATGGGCTAGAAACTTTGCCTTCCCTAAAATATAAGGAGAATTTTAAAAAAATCTTGTGCAGTATGTTTGTAAACGTAGTGTATTATATACTCTTTGTATGTTTGTTCCACGGGGTGATAATATGGCATATGCAAAGACCGTTGGCATGTGGCACCGTCTTGAATATTGTAAGCATGGGACCAAAGAGTATATAATACACTACGTTTAAGAGTCGGGACTTCAAACAAGCTTTTTGACTATTTTGACTCGCAGTTTAGGCTAAGATCTCGTACCAACCAACAGAGACAGATAAAAAAGTAATGCCAACATACTACAAAAGCAAACTAAGGATGTGGTGTACGCTACAGAATGTGTCGATATCGATAAAAACGAATGGGTACCCCCCCCCTGCCTTGCAGAACTTGCAGACAGGTTTTTTAATCCTACAAAAGCAAAATAAAAAGCTCTGTTCGTTTGAAAATATTGAGTATTATTTAATTACGTGTAATTATTTAATACAATTTATTTAACAACAAAAAATAAAAGTTATGTTTACAATGTGGAAATTAAAATTGTTGGTAATTTTCTGATCTTATATTCTAGGCGGAGTCTTCAGATGTTAGCTGATCGATCAACACACGTTTTTGCAATGTTGTGTAAGCAAGTAAGCAGGACATTTAGATCTGAAATAATAAATAGAGATTAGTAAATATATCGTTTGACTTTACGCTGGTCATCATCAATTCAATTTATTGTTCACCGCTTACCATAGCGGACTATGTGTAACGCGCCCGAAGGTCTGGTTCTGCCCAATCAATGAAATCTGGTTCTGAAATAAACCACTCATTAACTTCAGGAATTGAGCTATCAAACCATATCGGAAAGATAAGTTATGTAACTTACCAATAGAGGCGCTTATGCGGTTGCAGGCAACGATCACACCCGACGGGCATCGTGTAGCAAGGCGGCAGTCACGCTGTCTTCTTCTTCTAGTGCCTCTTCAATTCGGAAGATAAGCCGTCAGCTTTTTATATTCATCTCTGTCAGTCGCAAACCGAAACGGCTTTTCAACGGGGTTAATGCCGATCCACTCTCATATGCTTTGTAGCCATGACTCTCATCGCCTTTCAACAAGTCACGCTGTGATCTGAAAATAAGTGGAGTTGAACACAGAAGAACTTTTGATGATGATAATGAGAGATGAATAATAAAACTCACCACAAACTTTGTTGTTAATGATGTTATTATGTCATGGGAGGTTTTTGTTGTTTTATAAATAACCCTATATATGATATACTATATTATAATATATTGCAATAGACAATATTTATATGTATAAAACTAATGAAACATCTCAAGTACATTTGATACTCAAATTTACGAAAATAGATTTTTTATCGATAATTTGGTAAGTAGTAAGGACATCGCTACGGCGCATATGATTTTTGATTAAAGTGACCAGAACTTATTTCTAATTACTAAGCGTTTATATAATAACATGGAAAACTACTTACCGCTTCTCATCTAGTGGGAATTGGCCATGAAAACCCTCTTTTGGTTTAATTTCCTACTAGATTTTAGTCAACATATTTCACACCTTTTGTAAAACATTTCGCTGTTATGCACATAAATAAATGACACAAACTAGTAAGATATACACTAATGATAAGTCACTGAAGACAATAAATAAGCACAAGATGGAAAACTAAACTAAAACAACGCTTTATTTTATATTTTCAAAACGGCATAGTGACTTATGACATTAGTGACACACTCCGGCAACGCGAGACAAGGAAGGTTAGATCGGAAGTAAGAGACAAAACAAGTCGCCATTAAAAATTGCCTAAACTCCATACATTTTTTCTGCAGTATGGGAGTTTCGCCAGGCTGCATGGGACATCTATGGTGAGCTCCCTAAAATTGGTAATTTCTCCAATGACTTGACTGTAGTTTGACGTAATGCACACAGTCGATTGTAAAGACTACAGAGATGTTGTGGTAATTCTGTTCTGTTTTATTAAAGTTCAATCCATTGCTTAGAACCTGTTAAACTTTTAAATTAATTAAAGCCGATTATTCTTATAATAGGTTCCAAAAAGACCTTTTTGCGATGACTGACGTGTTTATTTTGAGACATTTCCGATTTATAACAAAATCAGATTTACAAAATAGTAGAAAGTTGATGTACGCATACTGAAGTCTTCATTAATAACAGCATCTGGCGGCTATGGACGGAAGAAAATAAAGTGACAATGCCAACTATCAGGATGAATTTGAAATCAGTTGACAAAATTTTACAGGATATCTTAACCGCTATAATATTGTATTAACTATCGTAACGTTGCATAAGTTAGAGCAGTAATAGATAAAATAAATCGCGTGAGTTGTGCTTTAATACAATGTAGGAGCGATCGACCTCCAGGAGGCGGCTTGACAGATGAGCGGTTTTCGACATCGACCTCAATGAGGTGGCGTGACAGACGAGGGGGTAATTGACTAATTAGTTTTTTGGAATTAGCCGTGTGGTGACGGCAGAGTAGAATACAATTGTCACCATTCCAAATCTCTCCCGTGGGTGTCGTACAAGGCGACTAAGGATAAATCAGTGATGAGGAATGGGCAGCAGCGTTCCTCTTATACTACCGTCCTGACAATGTACTGCGACTTTTGTGCCCGATAAATGGCAATAGGCTCGCCACCTATTACATGGGACTTAACATAATTGGCGAAACGCGGGTGAGAATTCACCTCTGCCTACCCCTTCGGGGATATGGGCGTGATTTATGTATGTATGTATGTAGTTTTTTGGACACCCATCCAATGACCGACCTTAGCGCTCACTGCTTGGTTTACACTATCGCAATTTATTTACTGTACTTAATTAAATTTATTTTTGTACTAACGAGTTACGTGTAGGCCTATTCCCTAACTTTTGACAGTTGAAAGTGATGATCACCGAACTATTAACATAACTATTACTACTTTACTAGAATGCTATTGTGACACTTGTTCTGTGATAACAGCAATGGATTAGTAAATAGTTCGGTGATCATCACTTTCTACTGTCAAAAAAAGTTAGGGAATAGGCCTACAGGCGGGCAGTTGACTGTACTGTCACAAATGGTATTGAAACTTAATTAATTATTGAAGGTTTATGTAACTTGTGGTGTGTGGCTATAAGGGGACTCGGAAATATCGTGCCTGACACCGTGCGATAACGCGCACATGCAATAAACGTGCATACAGCTCGCAAAGTTACAATAATAGAGTAGGTAAATAAATAGCTATCGAGGTGAAAACATAGAGTATAGAAAAACAACCAGAGGATAAGATACGTACAATCGCGCTGTGATAATATTATATGTACTACGTGGGTACAGTACACTACTACAAACAGAAACCGTGAGTGTGCGTGATGTCCACTGGCGGCGTCAGGTAGGATCAGCCGAAACCGCCTCAAACCAGCTCAGCCAGTGGACAATCTCAAGACGTGGATGCGACGCGGCCTGCGACACCCGAACGTTGTGCGTGTTTTGTTTTGAGACTTATTACGTACCTACTAGTGGTCGCCCGCGGCTTCGCTCGCGTTAATATCGGTTGCTATAAAGCCTATAGTCTTCCTCAATAAATGGATTATCCAACACTAAAAGAATTTTTCAATTTGAACGAGTAGTTTCTAAGATCAGCCCGTTTAACCAACCATACAACAAACAAACTCTTCAGCTTTATAACATTAGTATAGATTGTTTCCACGCACAGACTCACCCATCCATACACACAAACACGCAAACACACACATCCAAACACACTCATCCACACCCACACACTCAACCAGACACCTACACACTCCAAGACACGCATAAACACCCATTCACGCAGCACACACCCACACCCAGACACACCCACACCCGTCTATAACAACATCCTGATACACCCATACCCATCCACACCCACACCCCAGACACTTCCGCATCAATTTTCTTAATAACATATTGTTTATTTAATTTTATCCTACTGTGCCAACCCTACCAAAATAGGTGTCTTACCGCCGCACTCAGAGACGTCAAATAAAGTTAATGAGTACTTAATGTCAAAAAATGACGATTCAAAACTAGTCGCTATTTTTGCCGGGTCTATAGTCTAGAACTAGATTTAAATGAGATTTTTTGACATTAAGTACTCATTAAAGTTATTTGACGTCTCTGAGTGCGGCAGCTTGTGGTGTAAGGTGTTTGTGGTAGAGGGAGTGTGTGGTAGTCTGACAATGATAGATAACACGTCACATAGCAGTCACGTGTAAGCAAGCGTGGCCGCGGCACATGAGGCCGCGGCGTTGAACCAGTTAGGAGCTCACTGCGTGTAGTCGGCAATAATCCGACAATAATTAGATGCATTCAGCGGCAATCTGCAATAACACACACGCAACATACATAAATAGAGTTCGTTCGTGTAGATTAGTATCCAATTTTGGGTTTGTAATTGAATTTGAGAATGGAATATGGATTGCCTGCACATTCCACCGCGCGTGCCACTATTTTGACGTGCGCCCTCCGTCACATGACTGGTATACAGCCGGCCGGCATCTGACTGAGTTCGCGGCGCGGAGTTCAGAACGGCCGTGGACCTCTAATGTTAATAACGTCTCCGCGCCATTCCGTCCTACATGCAATATAATACGATAACGATTGGTGATCGCTTGTGTAAAATGGATTGCGAAGACCTAACTTAAGTTGCGGTAGTGGAAAATTGTTTGGAATTTTTCAAACACTCGTTTCGAATGAATAAAACGTGAAAAGACTTTTTTTGTTTCTTTTGATAGTGTTCAGATACAGTGTGCAGTGATAACAGTGTTGTTTTGTGACAGAATTTAATATGGAAACAAGACCCTATTGGGAGGAGAATGGACATGCTGTCAAGTATGACAAGTAAGCCAAATTTGATGAAAGTTTGAATTTTTAATTAATGTTTTGCATTATAACTGTAAAAGTGGGTAGTCAATTAAGTCGGGCTTCCGGAATCACAACATAATTTACTCTCATACATTTATAATTAGAATTGCGTTATTATATTTAATATTCATTTATGAACTTTTGTCGTACAGCAGTCAAACAAAAACCACTACCTATGCGAGTGTAAACTAAGCATTAAAACATTAACGTAAACAACACCAAGTTTTGCTAACGACTTAAGTAGAAAATTGTAATTTGTAACATTTAAAATTAACGGAACAAAAAATTAATTTAATTGTCTAGTATTAATTGACAACACTACAATATTTTCATCCGCCATAAAACATACGTATGTACAGTCAGCAAAGTAAAACGATTAGCTTATTTTGGTGAAGAAATATTCTTATGACTTTTTGAAATTGACACGACGGAATTATAATAGTTAACAAATATTTACATTACCTGCCATAGTTTACCCCGAATATTTGCTGACTCAGTTGTGCAGAAACCGTGAGTTTGCGACAATTCTCTATACCAGGAGACTTTTTGGTCACTGTAAAAATTTTTGGAATTCTTTCAGACCATCAAACTGAACAAATTTCACTATGGGAGCTCCAAACTCCAAATTCACGAAAAAAATAACAGCGGTTTCATACTTTTGGGTCATGAAATGAAAATGAAAATGAAAACGTTGGAGTTGTTCAAGTTGGTATTATCATTTTGTATGAAACAGCTGTTATTTTTTTCGTGTATTTGGAGTTGCTCCCATAGTGAAATTTGTTCAGTTTGATGGTCTGAACGAATTCAAAAATGTTTGTAGTGACCAAAAAGTCTTCTCGTATACATACAAAAATGTAAAAAAACTACATCGGTTTTTTTTATAGTAACAAGTTAGTTACATTACAAAACAAAAAGGTACGTTTTTATATTAAATGACATAAGACTAGCATACTAAAGAGGCAACTGAAAATAAGAGACATTTCTTATTATAAATGTAGGTTTAAGGCTCGATTTCGTCAAAACATAAAACAAACGATTATTATAAAGTGTGGAAAGAAAGAGTGAATAAAAAATAAAGGAATGTTTCCTTTCAGTAAATTGAGCTATTTTAAAGATTTATTATATATATATATTTATTATACTTTCTCTTCAGGGCCCACTCTTTCTTTCCACACTGTATGTCCGAGGGTTTTTGACATTTTATCGCATGGAAGAACTGTCAAAAACTGGCGATTATTTATTAATCAGTTGTTTTACGTTTTGGTGAACTCGAGCCTAAGAAACAGCGAATTAAGATAAATCGGTGATATTATTATTAGCCTGGGAGTGAAAAAAATATTAACATAGAATGTGCCAGTCCCAAAAAACCCCAGGAGTGTCTTTAAAATCTAGTGAGGGATATTACTCGGTGTAGACCAAAATCATCTTTGGGCACTAGCAGGAATGTACAGCTCCGACAAAAGCATACCTAAAGAAGGTTGTTGTACTATAAAAGCTAAACAAAAATAATTGGAATATTACCATCCCAATCATTCTCTTTTTTCAGCTGTCTCTCGACATGGTCCTTTGATGACTGCTCTCTATCACTTTTCTATACATTCAGTCAGAACAGAACCTTCCTCGTGTCATGGATGATATGATTGATATTAATCAAAAGAGAGTGGATGGCTTAATAGCGTCTGGCCGATTTGAATGGCAGAGTAAACATACTGCGCTGACTCCAGATTAACTGGGAACAGGGCAAGAAGATGACAATCACAATAATGATGATATTAATAATTATGATGATTTAGAGAAAAAAAAGGAGATTAGAGACCCAGGGTCTGACGGGACTCACGAGGTCAAACTTTCGAATCTTAGTAGGGTCAAAATTTGTGTGATGAACACGCATATCTTCTCAAGTTATTATCTAAAAATATTGTATGAGTCTATGAGTGCAAGAAATATTTCCTGATTAATCTTCGGGTTTATTGTTCGGTCGGGCTACCTACACATTCTTTTATCTCAGTTTTGTCCTACTTTGACAATAGCCAAAGAAGTAGAACACGTTCAGGGGTTGTCTGAAAAAATCGCATGTCGTCCCTCGTCAGGTGTTCTACCGGCGTGCGTGAAGGTGTTTTGGCGCCATTCGCCAATGACACAATGATCCCAATCATTTAATCGTACGCAAAGTTTGAAAATGACGAAATCAATATTGTATATTTAGCGTGTTTTTTCGTTGGGCTACATTTTTGCTAAGTTCCCGGATAAATAATGGTAGAGCTTCAGACCTAGCACTGTTGTGTTGTCCAATTATTTCTGTTTCTTGACAGAAAGGAATAAAATCGTCAACATTTTTTGCTTGTTTTCTTGTGTAGATAGGTGACATTTTGGTTTTGTCAGTAGATTATTAAGGGCCCTATTACATTTTGACTGTGATTTTTGCGTAAAATTGCCAATTTTGGCGTTCTTGATCTCAGAAACAAACTACATAGACAATTTTGATTTATTGCATAGTGTAGAATAGATATTGGCGTATTTCGTAGCGGCCTCGGTTTTTGTAAATTTTGCTTAACTTTTTGAATAAGCCCAAAATTGTAGACAAATATTTTTTTTAAATGCGCGAAGGCCCTTTTTTGAGCTCTCTGGAATTGCCCTTTGGACGCAAATAGAATAAAAAAATATAATTTTATCTGTAATATAGTCGAATAGTTCGTAGCGGCCTCGGAATGTTGAATCATTGATTTAATATAGAAAAAAAACTTATTCTAAACAAAAAAACTTTGAAAATAGCTTTAAGTTAACTGTGAATATCTCCTTTCTACAATAATATTTTTTAGCAAAATTTACACTAGAATGATGTTACTTTATGAGAATTTATTATCCTATCTCAATAAACACGATAAACAAAACTGCAAAATTACTACGAAATGCGATGTACCGGCCGGTTAAGTATGAGAGGAGTTAGATTTGTAATAGGGCTCTTAGGGGTTTATTCCAATTATATTTAATGGGATATAATATTATTATTTTTACTTTCCCTTTTTTTCTCAGCATTATTATTTCTATTGTAGTAACGTAGCACAAAAAGTAAATTCTACGTCAGATTCTACGAAGCTGTAAATTATGTTTAATTGATTGTCAACTAGTATATGATCGTAAAAAGTTTAAAGTCTACTGTTCTGAGTTTCTTGCCCGTTCTTCTCAGAGCAAGGCCTCCTGGTAGTTTACGAACGGATGGCGTAGCTTATAACGTTAAATATTGGAAACTGTTTTTCTTTTCGTTTCCAGTGTTTAACGTTATTTCTTTGACGATTCATGAGTGTATATAATCATACCTTATATGAATAAACCATATTTTCATTTTCACTGATAAAATTTGATATTGTATGGTAACTGACGTGCTGTATGCTGTTGACTGTACGAGTCTAGGTTGTCGATTTTTCGAGTTCATTGGTAAAAAAAAACCATTATTCAGGCGTCAAAGAATAAAGTCGCCACAAAAACAAACACGGAAATCAGGGGAACGTTTGGAATTGCGATTTACAAGGTTTTTTGAAGGATCAAGCAAGGCTGTTGGCCGTGTGGCCTTCCTTACATCATCTATAGGATTTTGCTTCGTTTACATGATTCTATAGACCGTAGTAATAGTAAAACTATTTTCATATAACTGAGTGGGACATTAAATGGAAGTGAACTCGTACGTAAGCCAAACATTGTTCACGAAGGTCGGTCGTTGCCCGAGTAGGTAATCAGAAATTAATTATTAATAGTTCCTCCGTGCTTAGTAAGAAGCGTTAATTTGTTGGTCATTGCAGGTCAGCATATTCTCAATCCTCAATGTGCGTAAGGACTGAGGGTCCTTTTCAGCCATCGATAATAACAAAACGTCATTCACATTTCAATAATACTGTAATTGCCGCACTCTGAGACGTCTTTATCTTTAATAAGTCCCAGACCCTGTATGAAAACTTGATGTCAAAAAATTTCATATAAATCTAGACCATAGACCAGGCAAGAATAGCGACTAGTTTTGAATTATCATTTTTTGACATTAAGTTCTCATTAAAGTTAATGCTTTGGTCCACCCATCACTCTTACATTTTGCTATTATTCCCAATAAGTGAGAGAGATGGGTATACCAAAGCAACTAAAATCGGCTTATATAATATGGGGGCCGAACTTTTTACACTCGGAACAATTTTATTGATACTTCATCAAAGTTATCAGTTACTTCATTAAGTAAGAGATGGTAATTTATTTTATCTTTAAAAAAATGCTCTGTATCCATACTCAAAAACGAAAAAACTTTTCACTAGAAGACGGTAAACTAATGTTAAGATACTTAAGGCTATTTTACGGATTTTACTCTATACAGATATGATAATGTTTTATAGGCACGAAACCGATGAGCGGAGAGAGTGATTGGCAACACAAATACAAATGCTTAATGTTCAATGTTTGGGTTTTATTTACTGAAGATCTCGCCTGTCTGACACCGATAATATGTTGTTCTTGTTAGTTTGTCATCATCATCATCATCGGTTGCCCTTAAGTATTGGAGCGACTTGCGGTGATGGACGTATTTTTCCACTCCCAGACCCTGTATGATAAAGTTTAAATCTTTTGATTCAGTTATTTATAACAAAACTTTGATGTCAAACAATATTGTGAATTGTGGCGAAAGCGAAACGAAAATAGCACTCCGCCAAACACGTGACGATCGAGGGAGGACGGAGGGGATCGGGAGGTGGGGGTCAGCCTGCACGCGCCGTACCGCGTCCTCCACACGCCGCGCAAAACGTGACCGCACTCACACTACTACAGATACCATTAATACAATACAAGCCGCGTTCTCTGTAAACAAACGCACACAACGGAAGCTAGTCAGGCGATACAAACGTGAGCTTGTATCGCCTGACTCGTATTTTTCTCGTACCAAGTTAACATTATACAATAAAGTTAAATTCCATTTAACAAAACTTTGAGTCCGAATTTAACGAAGAAAACGTTTTCTTCGTTAAAAAAGTTGGACGAATATCCATAAACGTGTTAATTTTAAATTTGATTGTAAGTAGGTAAGTATATATCTAATCTACCCACCGGATCCTGGATGCAGGACATATACATCTTTGCGTAATACGTGCATTAGTTAGTAGCAATAGTACCCCTTATCAGTATAGGTCTCAGAATAGTATTCTGAGGTATAGGTACAGACTACAGAGTATTGAAAGGACCGAAGGATAAGATACATAGTCTACACCCACCCTCACACAGACACACCCACACCAACCAACCCATACACACAAGTTTTAAATCAAATTTTACTTTATCCTGCTGATAAAGTAAAATTTTATTTTACCTACTGTGCTAACCCTACCAAAATAGCTATAAGTAATTTAAAATTTTTGCCAGCTCTCACATTTCATATATCACCGTAAAATTGTAAATACCGTTAGATTACTACTTAGTGTTGACTGTTGATTTCTACAATGTTGCGATAGAAAAGTTAAATATGTGCGTACTTCTCCCCAAAACAGAGTAGATACGTACTATAAAAGATAATTTTTGGCTTAATGGCTTTTAAAAATTCCCATGTTTTATCTGAAATTATATTACATCTACTACCCGAATCGATTAAAATTTCTATTGCAATATTGCAATTGATGACTGAATCTTCATCCAGATGAAAAACTTAGTCTACTTCTGTCGAGCCTTTTTTGGTTTTATTAAATGTCGGTCTCTTTATTCTATCATATTTATAATCTCGTCTTGATTTTGTTTTTGTTTTCAGTTTTAAGGACGTCTTTCCAAAACTCCGATTCGTTGGGAATTTCTTGGTGTCTACTTTATTGATATCCAATTTATTTGCATCGGCTACTTTACTTTGACCAGGTTTTTCAAACTGTTCCAGTTGCCTATTGACTGTTTCAAGTGTAGTTGCAATATTAATGACTTGTTTCAGGGATATACTCACATCTTCCGCCAAAATTTTCTTCCGTGCTCTTCCTTGGCCACAAATTTGCCTGTTTTCGCTAGACTCCTATCACAAAGGCATAAATTACCTTCCCATTAGATGGCAGCAATGTATAGATAATAATGGTAACTATTTTGATTAAATAAATTTGTAATAAGCTAATAAATAAACAATTTAGATTTTCAGTAAAAAACGGCAATACCCCTAATACTAACCTAACCTAGCCTAAACTATAGATGATAAATAAATGCATTAAATTGTAAGCATTTCAACAGTTTACAATCTCTCGAGATAGATTATAATCTAAATGACATTTACTAATATCCGGGCGGGGCGACCTAACGTTATAATTCTGCCCTAATTACGTTACGTTCCCGTGGCAGACCTGCTGACAATCTGATTTTGTTAACCGGACACACGATTCTTCGTCTTGCACGTGTTACTCAACACGTGTGCCTTGTCTCTAAGAATAAGTGCGCGACAGACATTTGCACCGTCGCACATAGATATAATTTGAAAAACAATGCGTCTAAATGCTCTCACTAATGGTAGCACATACAGTTTGTCTATAAAGTCGTGACATTAAATGAGGGCGCTTTTATTATGCATGTAGCAACCCTATAGTCAGCAACCCTACCCTATAGTCTGGCCTAAATGATTTTGATACTAGCAGTTTAGCAAGTAAAATAATTAATTAAAACACACTATACAGTCATGTTTTGTTTCAGTTAATTTATTTGTTCGTAATTTTTTTAAATAATATAATTTTTTTTTGTATTTTTTTGACGTCGCATATTATTTTTTTATACTGAAAACAGTTCCAGCAGTAGACCAGCGCTAGTCGCGTGGCTGGTAATATGCTAGGACCGATTGAGATATATAATATCACATTACTTTTATGTTTGCTGTGTGGTGACGGCAGAGTACAATACAATTGTCACCACCCCAAAGCTCTCCCGTGGGTGTCGTACAAAGCGACTAAGGATAAATAATATGAGGAATGGGCAACAGCGTTCCTCTTATACCACCTAGCAATGCAATGTACTGCGACTTTTGTGCCCGATAAATGGCAATAGGCTCGCCACCTATTACATACGACCTAACATAATTGGCGAAACGTGGCTGCTAGTTCACCTCTGACTACCCCTCCGGGGATATAGGCGTGATTTATGTATGTATGTACTATGTACTTTTATGTTTAATACTTTTTGTTTCTTAGTTGTGTCCCAATTATAATGTTTCTTTCTGTTTTATAGATAAACAGTTGGTACCTATGCTTATGAAAAGTTTCATCAAGTATATTTAATTGAATCAGAATACAATTACTATAGTTAAAAAATAAATTTATTGATCACTCGCATTATCGGATTTCAAGTATTCAATTCAATGTTAATTAAGGGTGGACGTTTTTATGCCACCTTCATAAGCAGAGCGCTGTCATCACTACAGATGCTGTCGCTGCTGTTGCTTTCATTGCATCAGTGAATAATCAACTCGTTTATCTGTTTATCACACATACATCAATAACGCCTATTTATTTATTTATGTATGGGCAAATAAATCGCAGTACATTGCTATATCGCAGAAGAGGAACGCTGCTCTTTACCGTCAGTCGCCTTGTACGAGATTGGGGGTGGTGACAATTTTGTATTCTGGTCTGCCTCTGCCGTCACAACACGGCGGAATTGAAGAGCCATAAACCCTTTAAGGTTCGGTTTTTGGATGCATAGTTAACTCAACCAAATGTTAAAAAAATTGTTTCTTATTAATCTTTTAATATCGGACTGATATTTAACTATTAGGAACAATATCAGACTTATATTTAACCATTAGTAACTTAAATTGTTACTAATGGTTAAATTTTATATCAAACTGATATTTAAGCAATAGTAACAATTTTTAACAATTGGTTGAGTAAACTATGCATCAAAAAGCCGGCCCTATAGGATAAACATCGATATCATAGTTGTTATTGAATTTTGATCGGAAGACGAAAGTCACCGCTGGATCATATCTTGTAGTTACATACGTCACAGTCTTCAAAGTGGCTCGTGGACTGCAACGTGACGGACGGAATACCACGTGGCGAGTCACGCCGCTAGGAGTGAGGCCGATAATTCCAATACGGTCTAAGGATAATAGGACCAAAACCAGATTAATATCTGCACTGTTGATAAATTCATATTAAGATTTTTATTTGGCACATTATTTAAGTATGTTTTATTGCATATAAGTATTGTCGCCGCCTCTTATCTCTCCCACTGCGCCCAGGGTGTCTAGTCATAAATACATTAACGCACTTTTTCTTGTCTTCCGCTGTAAACAGGCTAGTGATTTAGGTACTAAAACTATTCATCGACATCACCATCACCAGCGTTTTAATATCCCATTCCAGGTCGTCGCCTTCCCCAATTAAATACCGGTAGACCGTATTGGTCCCCCAACCAACAGCTTAGTCCCTAAAAAAAACTATTTATAACATGATTGGACCGAGCATAGTTTACGAAACGTGGTTGTTTGGCATAAATAGGCGTGATTTATGTTGTATGTTGGTATGATACATATGTAAGTTACATAAAAAAGGCCATTGCTGGCACTGTTTTAAAGACCAATAAGGTGTTACATTGGTATTTATTTTAACTTTCATCGTAATATTTCTCATTTCAAATTGCATTCATTTTGTCAAGTCATACACCACCGATGAATGATAAGGAGTACCTTCACAAACATTTAAAGTTATGCGCATGCGGCAAAAGCAGGTTTCGAGTCGTTGGCCCTGCGGTACGCACGTGAAATCTGCGCCTGCGCACACGTGAGTTACGTAGTGACGTCATGGTTTGCACAACGTCTGGGTGTCGTGTCTACGTGCTGCACCGATATATCTATCGTTATAAAAGATAATCATAGCAATCGTGTTTTTATTTTATTTATTTACATCTCTCCGCTCGGTTCAACTAATAAATAAAATAACACTATAAACGTATTTGTTTGCAAAATTTGTGCCTAAATAATTTAACAATTCATCACAATTGGCTATTTAAAAAAAATTGGTACCTTAACAGATACTATTTAAATCCTTTTAGATGGTTACTGCAAAGAAAAAAATAGATATGTATAAGTAATTTATACACATAATGAATGTTAAAATAAAAAATAAAAATATTTATTGCAGTTTAAGTTTAATCAATACAGAGCAAATATGAATTAATGATAACAGCTCTGGCCTGAAGATAATGCTGCTTTCATACTATAGGGGCACAATTCGAAAAACACGATTGTTGGGAAAACGCGTTTAAAGATTTTGGAGCCCCTGTATTTTCACAAAATTTGGCCATAATTAATTTAATTTATTAATAGCAAAATCATAAAACATCATATGAGTATGTCCATTAAGCATGAAATATTTATCACATATTAAATTTATCCCAGCACTACTAAAATTAATATAAAAGCGTTTTTTTAATCAACCTTATTTAGTTGTGCCCTTATAACATAAAATAACCTTCGCCCCCACAGATATATTAAATTGATATATCTGTGTTCGCCCCTTATGGACATTGTTTTGACTTGAGCCTATATATTCCCAACTGATGGAAGTACTTCATTAATCTATTGGGAAATAGATCTCTGTATTGGTAAACGTTGATATAAAATCATTATTACTTTCTTAACTACAGACACGACACTAAATTGCTCCTTGTATTGCGGAAACTGAGATGTCTTACTCGGAAATGTGAAAGAGACACAAATAGTTTTCGCGGCTCCACAGTACGTTCTGACTCTTTCTGTCAAGAGCATCATGTAGGCGTGTTGTTTATGTGCCCATATATAATAAAAACTCGAAATCATTAAATTTGTGCCCCTATAGTAGGAAAACTGCATGTTTAGTATAAATATTTAGCACGGGTACAATATTAATAGGTGGCATCCCTTTGTGTCTATTTTTTTTTTGATTTTCACAAAATTAATATGGACACTATTATCAAAACGTACAAGACATTAAATATGAAGAAAACTGAAGATTTGTGGGGTCTATCAGTTAGCATTTTGAATCCCATCATTAATGTCATCGCTCCTCAGCTGACATCAATCTTTAATAAATGTATAGATAACGGCTGTTTTCCAAACTTAATGAAGCATAGTAAACTAATACCTTTGTTTAAATCTGGAGACAAATGTGAACCCAATAATTTTCGTCCCATTTCTATATTACCGTCCCTTAGTAAAATCTTTGAAAAAATTATGTTGAACCAGTTGCTTTCTTACTTCACTGCTAACAAACTGTTACATGCTAAACAGTTTGGGTTCACGAGGGGAAAATCCACCACTGACGCTGGAATAACCCTCATTAAGCACATATTTGATGCTTGGGAAAATCGGCAGGATGCTTTGGGTATCTTTTGTGATCTTTCTAAGGCATTTGATTGTGTTTCACATCAAACGTTATTAGCAAAATTAAAGCATTACGGTGTATCTGCTGCCTCATTGAAACTGATAAAGTCATACCTGAGTGATAGGATTCAAAAAGTAGTAATTAATAAAGCCGAATCTTCGGGTTCACCAATGCAAATGGGTGTTCCTCAAGGATCAATACTGGGACCATTACTATTCATAATATATATAAATGACCTTCCCTTCTACACAGAATCTCTATGTGATACGGTACTATTCGCAGATGACACCTCATTAATTTTCAAAGTAGACAGAGGTAAAGATAATTATGATGACATCAATATAGCTATTTCCAAAGTTCTTGATTGGTTTACAAATAACAACTTGTTACTCAATTCTAAGAAGACCAAATGTATTAAATTTTCATTACCAAATGTTAGGCAAGTTAGTAGTCCGATTACAATTAATAATGAAACGATAGAATGTGTCAATTCTACAGTATTCTTAGGAATAAAGTTGGACTCCAAATTGCAATGGAATCCTCATATTTCAACTTTATCCGAGAGACTAAGTTCAGCAGCATATGCGGTAAAAAAAATAAGGCTATTAACTGATGTTGAAACAGCCCGGCTTGTTTATTTTAGTTACTTTCATAGTGTAATGTCGTATAGCTTACTTCTTTGGGGTACAGCTGCAGATATTCAGGATATATTTATTTTACAAAAAAGAGCTATACGTGCTATTTACCTATTAAAGCCTCGCGATTCACTTAAAAGTCTGTTTAAAGATATTAATATCCTCACTCTTGCTTCACAATACATATACGATTGCATTCTATATGTTTATAAATACTTAAATACATTTGCTAAAATTAGTGATATTTATAAACACAACACTAGAAATAAAAATAAACTTGCCTTTACTAGATTCAGATTGCACAAGGTTGCTAATTCTTTTATGGGGAAATGTATACTCTTCTATAATAAGATACCAGGATCTTTGACTGAACTGCCTCAACACAAATTTAAGCCTTATGTAAAAAAAGTACTAATGGCAAAAGGATACTATAAAATTCAGGATTATCTAGATG
Organism: Cataclysta lemnata; assembly: GCA_963931975.1. NCBI lineage: Eukaryota > Metazoa > Arthropoda > Insecta > Lepidoptera > Crambidae > Cataclysta > Cataclysta lemnata. The sequence continues at coordinate 9,463,756 of OZ008343.1, forward strand.
ACAAGGATGTTTGGAATAAATAACTTTTATTTTTGTATAATCGATGATTAATATGCTGTTCTGTCTGTAATGAAGGATGTTGATAGCTTCAGAAATTGTGACTCTAATTATTATTACTTGACGTTAAAGCTATTGACATCTTTCATTAAATTTTCATTAAATTTTCATTGAATTTAGATTATATATTATATATGTAACTAAGGGAGGAAAATACCCGACTGAGTTTCTTGCCCGTTCTTCTCAGAACAGGGCCTCCCGGTAGCTTACGAACGGATGGCGTAGATTTTTCGCTAGATATTGAAAACTTGTGTGTCCGTATAGGTAGGGTGGGGGATGGGGGGTTGATTGGTAGTGCGCGGCATGTTTCGGTTTATGTGATTGGCGAGTTGTGGGATTGTATTTGGTGCATAATTTACAATGTACCTGCAATGTCATAACTCGTTGACAATGGTGGGTTTCTCTACAGCCTACTTGCGTGCCGTTCTGCTAGCGGAGCGTTGGGCCCTGATGCGTTTAGTACCATCTTGGTATTGAACGCGGCAGGGTCGGCGCTTCGTTGCGGACCGGGGCGTGGGCGGGTTTGGGAGACCTATCATTACAGACTGAGGCATGCTGCGCACTCCGCTGTTTTTTTTTCTACTATTATTTTTTTCTTGGACACACGGGTTTTCGGTATCTAGCGTCTTGACGATTCATAAGTGTATTGTAATCATACCAGATATGAATAAATGAATTTTGACTTTGACTTTGACTTTGTGCTGCATCGTAACTCCGCCCAACCGTGTGTTTGTGAGGCAGGTCAGGAATATTGATCGAGCACATTTGAGATGAAATAGAAGTTCCTACATACCTTATCATACCTTTATATCATTCATTAAACCACCACCGATGGCACAGTGCGGATTAAGCGATAGATAGAAAGGAATTAACGACTAGAGTATAGCCAACGAAAGATGAACCTGGCGTTTTTACTGTAGCATCACTGATCGTTACAACATGTGTAGGATAGTTAAACAATGTGATTATGGTACTTTTTTAACCAATGAAATGGGCATGGCTGGTTGCTGGTGGACTAAATGTTGATTCCTTAATAAGATTTATAAAAAAATTTGATCAGATAAGTTAGAATGTAACTAATCAGTCACAAACTCTCATTTGTGACTTATTAGTTAGATTCTAACTCTACTAGAAAATTGTGTTGTGTACTTATAGCATAAAACAAGAATATTTAATGAAAAGTATCAAATCAGTTTTTTCCTTTCCTAGTCTGTGTTTCATTATCAAGATTTTTAAATTTGCCGCGTTATGATGGGTTCAACTTTCTATCAAACTATAATATTTTGGCTATCAAAAGTTGAAAAATGCAAAGCAAGGTTAAGCGAACCTCGCGAACCGCGGAGGAACTCCAAATAATGTTTTTGGTCACACATGCAATAACCGGCCTTATTCGACATTTTCGCAATCGTAGAAGATTAACTTAACTCCTATTTTCCTTACTATCGTTGTTCTGGTTTTTAAAAATGATGGCAATTTGAATGATATCCTCTACAAAAAAGATCATCTCTCTCAAAATATTACAAAGTGTTAGATGAACATTTTCCCAGCCGTTGGATGGTCACAATATGTGGTCCTGTTAAACGGCGCCCGAGTTTATGATCGCAATAAAATAACGTACAAAAGTTGAAGACGCATTCGTTTATCACTTAAACAACGTTCACAACTCATTTTTTCTAAGGCAACTACAGGAGTTATTCTGAATCGCGCCCATATAGCTAGAAAGAAGCCATCCAAGTGGAAGATTTTTGTTTGGTTTAATAATACAAATCATTATTAAATTTGACTAACTTCCGCTGTACTGATTTTTTCTTCCGATACAATGGGGACATAAAACTAAGATAATTTGACTTAAAAAAAATTACAGGTATACTAATTTTTTTAATCTCTTTAATCAACTAGCGTGACCATAAATAAATATTTTGCCGAAGTTATTTTCATAAAAATCAGCTCACGGGCACATCTAGGACTTCGTTTGAGTGGCTGAATTTTTGGAGTAGTAGCGACCGTGTTGATGAATAAATAAATATAAGTACTCATGAATTTTGTCGCCATAACTTTGGATCGATGTCTGTTTTTTATTAGCAAACGCCATTCCTGACCACCGTTTGATTCCATAGACCCAACAGATGTCGTAAAATGCTAGTAAGAAGTTCAGGAAGACATTGTAATTAATAAGTACCTACCTGATCAGGCAAGTATATTCGGTATATAAAAAATAATTCTAGATTTAGTTTTCTTGGAAGAAAATGGCCTATATTTTGTTGTGTACAGACATGTGAGTGCCTCGGTTATTCTATTGACGTGTGAGGGCATTTGTATGTGCGTAAAACACGTGCCTATATCGATAGGTGATCATGTTTTCAACTAAAATCGGGAATCAATTATTGTCGCATAGTTTTTGACAATATTGACATACTCTATGTAAAAATAAACATAACAAAAAACCTCTATTTTTACTTTAATAACCATAATCACAAAAAATATGAAAAGAAAAATTTGAGCCAATAATGTCATGTTTTAGTGTGGAAATTCCGATCCCTTAATTGGAGGTTTCTCTTAATATCGACCCTGAAAAGATGGAATTAGTTAATTTATTTAATTTTGTTCATTAATAAAATATGTCACCTTTATCATTGAGCTAACAGCTAGGATGCTTTGATATATCAGATTCACGTGACAAATGGCTTTATTAATAATACCTACTAAGTACAAAGGCTGAGTCACGTGTGTTTACTAGATAAAACGTGAATTTATTTTAATCCATTAACAGGAGTGTGGGTATCCATTCTGACCAAGACATACTGAGACTGAGAAACCAAATATAAAATAATATTTCTTGTTCTTAATTTGATGATTACATACGGTTGTGTTGGATATTTACTGAATTGGCTAAAATGACCAGGGTTATTAGATATTAACTGAATAGGCTAAAAAAAAATGAGGACTATCAAGTTTCCGATGATGATGATCAAGTTTCTAACATTTATATAGGTATAAACTAGTGGTCGCCCGCGGCTTCGTTCGCGTTAATGTCGGTTGTTATATGGCCTATAGCCTTACTCAATAAATGGACTATCCAACACAAAAATATTTTTTCAATTTGAACCAGTCGTTTCTTAGATTAGCGCGTTCAACCAACGAACCAAACAAACAAACTCTTCAGCTTTAAATATTAGTATAGATGTTAGAAACTGATAGACCTCATTTATTTTAAATTAATTTTCAAAAAATATTCAGATAAATGAAATGACCAAGGGGAATGAAAAGTAATTTTAATTTGACTATAATACCCAAAAAATTACGTACATCATCATCATCCAGCCCTTTAATGTCCCCACTGCTGAGACTCAGACCTTCCCTGTGGATGGAAGAATATAGGGACAATGTGCCATAACCCACTACGCTGGCCCAGTGCGGATTGGTGGGTATTAACCACTGCAGAATTAGCCGGGACCAACGGTTTAACGTGCCTTCCGAAGCACAGACGAGCTCGACTAATACATTTTTGGTCACCCATCCAATGACCGGTCTTAGCGAAGATTGCTTGGTTTACGCCATCGCGGACCGAATGCACTAAGCTATTACGCTATCGAACTAAATTTTACGTACGTGTACTTATTTTAAACATAACATTTTTTTTTTGTCTTGGTAAGTTTATACTTCATGGACACCCTACAATCTGTAACACATTCAAGTCGGCTCGGTCAACCAACACTGTAAACGGATCACGGGACACACGCGGATGTCGCACGCTCGCCTGTGTAGACAGACATTATACAAAGGTGTTTTGGTATTTTGTAAAACAATAAGTTTGAAAAGTATCAAACAAAATGAATCTCCTATTGACACCATCCACTTACAAAGTGTCGCTCGAGAAAGTGCTTATGCCCCTACGATCGTAAGTTGTAAATATTAAATAACTAAGTGCTATTATTAATACAACAAAATTTTGTGTTCCATGATATTTATTACTAGTTATCGAAAAATAATGTGTGTGTGTCTCTGCTATATCTTAATCATAATAATGCCCATTAATGCTCTTTGAAGGTGAAAAATCAATATCCCATAAGCGGTAGGTAAGCGTTTAAAAATTATATTCAAAGCGTACAAAATATTCACAACCTTATACCTATTACATGTTAAATAATGTAACGCAAATAAATATCACGTATTTTTATCTATTTTATGAATAGGAAGCTTGACTTTTAATAAAACTTTTTATTGTAAAATGTAAACCCTTCAAATGTTCATCATCCTGCCCTGTTTCCTCCCAGCCCGGCTAGCATGACCACCAAAACACGATATGATATAGCCATTTATCGCGTTAAACAGTCAAAAATCATTGAATTTTAACACTTGAATAAGCCTAAATTTAATAATTGAATAAGCCTATAATGCTATATTATAAAGATATAGCCATTTAACGCTTTCAACTGTTTAAATTCCAATGATTTTTGTAAGTTCAACGCGATAAATGGCTATATCATATCGTGGTTTGGTGGTCATGCTAGCCGAGCAGGATATCTGGGGCGGCGCAGTACCTTTGTTAGACGTTATCGAACCATCTACTCCTCATAGATTCATCTTATCTATCACACCGGAAAGGTAAAGGCTAGTGATGAATGATAGAAAACTAATGGAGAGATGTGTCGAGTCCATTTCGACCAATGAATAGGGATTGGGATGAGACGACATTTCAATCGACATATTTCTCAAGGTTTTGGCTAAGGTTTTACAGCCTGCGGCCTGCCTGACACCAACCTCTTTGGGTATTAATTAATGCTTTTGTTGGTGGTTTGCCCTTCACCATTTGGGTGCCCCATGCGGCTTATTGGTATTCACCGAGCAATCTATCTTACTCATCTTGTACGACACCGGTAGTCTGGAAACATATTGCGCCGACCTCAGACAGGACAGGAAGAGATGATGATATTATAGTTGTTATAACATAGCTGGAGAAAAGTTGGCGTTGATACACCTTTGCCTCTTTATGGATAAACATGCTTATTATCGTATGTGTTCAAAATATTACAAATTACAGACTTAAAATTGTACCGCACCTTTTCGTAGTGCCCTACGACCACAGAACACTATTAATCTCCTAAGACTCCCAAGAGATGTCTGACGTTGAAAAACCTCCCAGGGAATGTCGTCAAGCCTTGGTAGATGCTGTAAAGGTTCTCTACCAACAGCCTAGAATATACCAAAAATAATATTATAAACACCACATTGCCACTGCCTCATGTTTGTCGTAACGTAAGTGGTGTAGTCCCTCGTAAATTACTATGATAGCACAGGAGCACTTAATACTCAAAATACGAAATAACTTTTGAAGATACAAAAGCCTTCTTTGAATTTATACCGACATAGTCACAAAACTGATTCCATATAGGTTCTTAGTTTAAAAGTCAGGTGTGGAGTACACGTGATAGCACTGTGGAAATGTAAAATTCAAGACATAATTCTGGTAAGCACGACACGTGGCGGCGTCGAGTCACAAGGTCGTTTTCTGTCACAAACACAACATACCAAAGTAATGATCATGCATGATATCTACTTCACATACTAAACAGTAGGTAGGTTTGAGAAGTAGGACCCTCAAACATTTATTCTTCTTTGTAGGTACTGGTAAAGTGGAATCAATTCTTTTTAAGATCTTTCATTCTCTAGGAACTTCTCCATGCCTGTTTTTCTGCATTTGAACTTAGTTTGAATTGGATTTGTTCCATTTTATTGATTGCCGTTACTTACGTTGATTTTTTTAATGCGTTGGCCTTGCGTAACATGTATAACTTCTTCTTCCTGCCATCTACCTCCAGACCAATAGTAATATTATCCACAACCCATAACAATAAATCTAATCATATCCGTGATCGTTTTGAAAAAATATCTGTCACCTCTTATATTTTTATGTAATTAATGAGCAATTTATACGTGTGTGTATTTAATCTTCTAATATATAAAAAAATGAATTGCTGTGCGTTTGGCGTAAAAGTTGGTAGATGGTGGTACTTAGGTGGTTTCTCGATGTTTGAGTTCATGGTTATTGACGTAGATGACATAGTTATCAGTGGTCTAGTTTCTGATTGACTAATCAGCAGATTCAATAAATCAGTTAAATATGTTTTTATTAATTTCTTAAGGCTCGAGTTCACTAACACGTAAAACAAGCAATTAAAAGTTAACTGTCTATTTTTGACATTTCATCCATACTGTTACTTGTCAAAAAGAACCGGTTAAATAATATTCGACTGTTTACGTATTGGTGTACTCCATCCTCGGAATAAATAGGACCAGCCTAAGGCTAGAGTTCACCAACACTTAAATAGGCGTGTTTTTATTTAACCGTCGTATTTTGACAGTTTATCGTATGTTTACTGTCATAAACTGACGGTTATCGTTTAATTCCTTGTTTTACGTGTTGGTGAACACGGACAGTCGGCCCTTTAAAATAGATAGAAAAATAATTAAATAGATATTTAGATTTGTCTTATATTTTAGGAATATTTGCAGCAGCTAATAAAAATTACGATTGCGTGAGATCGTGTGTGTGAGAGAATGGGTATCAAGACTATCAATTATATATCAGAGACTGTCTGACTCCTATTAATATTGACCATCATTGTACCAAATTAAAAACATTGGATCGGGGAAGAAAAAATGTCCATGTTTATCACAAAAACATCTTCTAATCGGATTCGAAGTCGTAACCATATTTCTGGCCCAGTAGCCAGAGAACATCAGACATACCACTCAACTCAATGGGCTGTCGTTTATTATAAAATGAATAAATAAAAATATGAAATTAATAATGAATACATTTCGCTTTTCATTGTTTATACTCGGTCAGTCAGGTATTACTCAAGGAAACTTTGTTAATTCTATTATTTAATTTAGGTTGATATAAGGTTTAAGGCTGAATCGATTACAATCATATTATGTAGATAGGTACCGATAATCGATTGAAGTTTGACAAATTTGAATAGTCTGATTTGCATGCGACACTTGGAATCAGCTCGGCAGACTACACAAGACTGTTGTCGAATATCCCTAATCGATTTTCAACCTTAATTGTTTCTTCGTATAGCATAATGTTTACTACATTGTCAACAGCTACAACTCCAGCGATGGCTTCGGTCGCGTGGCGGAGCAGCTCAACTTCGCGGCCGCGGGGTCAGAGGACGAGGCGGAGTACCCACCGGGCGCGTACCTCAAGAAGGGGAAGGTCTCTAGGGCAAGTCTAATGAACATGCCCAATTTATTTCTCTTTTTACTCATTAGTATAGATATCTCGCCATCGTTAACCTGTCGCTGTTCGCCGTGTGGTAACAGTAGACCAGCACCACCCCTAATCTCTTCCATGAATATCGTACACGGCGAATATGGGTTAAGAAACCAATGAGTAATGGCTAGCAGCGTTCCTCTTCACTGAGCATACTGCGATTAACGTACGACGTAGAAACGTGGTGTTAATTATTTTAGATGTGAAAACTGCCTGCCCTTTGAGGATAAATAGGCGTGATATAAGTAAAATTAATCGGTGTCCTCCGGGAAGGCGGCTCCGAGGACTCAAATAACAGTGCTCACAGTTTGAGAATGGTGACCAGCCGACTTAGTACATTGTGCCGCCAGAATTCACAATGTTGATCGAAACATTGTTAAAATGAAAATTTAATTCAAATATCATCATTATCACATCAGTAGAGACGTTTTGTCTTCGATTCATATGGGCAGACGTCATTAAGCCATCCACTCCAGAAAGTTGATGATTATGATGATAGTGATGAATTAATTAACGTATAGTTATGGAAAGGACCATACTGCTTAAGGTTTTAGCTTCTGTCTTATAGTCAGCCGCGTGCCTGATACCTTGATGCTTTTGGGTACCCAAATGTTAAAGAGAGAGAACCCTAATGGAATGTTTATGAAAATCCTAATGTTCAACAATTATTAACTATTGATAATTTTCTCCTACAGCAAGACCCGATGTCTCATCGGATCATTGAAAAGCGGCGACGAGACCGCATGAACAACTGTTTGGCAGACCTGTCCCGTCTCATACCTCCCGAGTACCTTAAAAAGGGAAGGGGGAGAGTCGAGAAGACTGAAATCATTGAGATGGCAATCAGGCACCTCAAGTACTTACAGGAACGAGCTAATGGTTTGTACCAAGGAGCATTGACCAGTGACGATTAGGAATGTCCACCAACTAACTCCTTGTTTTCATAGGCTATCCACAGATCCAAATATAAATATCTATAAATCAGATTTGTTTATCAAGAAACTAATCTCTAACAAATTTCATATTGTTCCAAAATTCTCACTTTAACCCTCTTGGTTAAAGTGAGAATTTTGCTGAGGCCCTGATTCGGCTAATATTATCGTAACAATCGTACGTACCTAATTGAGATACGATTGTTACAATGTTTTTGTATCATTGAGATACGATTGTTACGATACGATTATTTCAATATTATTGATTTTTGACACAGTCACTACACTAAAACAGCCACAAGTACTAAACGGAAAATCATCACCAATACATTTAGTCAGTCATTTGTTATTGTTGTTTTTATATCAATAACAGTGCCAAAGTTAATATTAGCAGAATCAAGCCCTGGGTCTGTGGATAGAATATTTCAAATTATGAAATGAAGTACTTATTATTAATGAGATATTATAGCATAAATTACAATGAAATTGACGACGGATGTCAGCAAACTTAAGAAAGGTGACGAAACTCCTATAAAAAGTAGAGTATGTTCTTTCTTCGTGCCTATCGAGTGCACAGCAGGTTCGCAATAATTCTATAACTATTGTTATCCATGGTTTGGATGTATACTTTTCACTGTGGCTTTATTGTCTCATTATTAATTGAGCAAATTACCCCTATTATAAAATGCGATGTAATAACATCTATCCCTCACAATATTTACTTTACTAATTAAAGCATGATAAAATCGTGATTACGTGTGTCGCGTTTGACTCCTGGTGACAAAGTTTTCTTCAGACTTTAAAATGTTTTAAGATTCATGTCAGAAATACCAAGATTACTAGATTTGTATCTTTACCATGATGGTATTGTCTTTAACATAGAAACGTATTATCTGTACATAATCTCAGAATAGTTAAAAGTATAGACGATCGAGCATATTGTCGAAATTGAGCATAATTGTATTGGTCGTCAGTCGATTACTTCAACTAAGTAGTGATAATAAGCTGCATAGGTCAGCCGATTAGGTACTTTATTGCCGCAATAAAGGTACTTATTACATGCAGTTACAGAAACTGTGTGCCAATGACAACAATTATAATAGCAAACTTTTCTATCATTTAATGAGAGCGTTCATCATTTTATTCATTTACTCATGATTTTATTGTAATCATTTTAGAATCTCCCCAACTTAAACTGCCTTGTGACTCCTGAACCTTTTCATTTGTTAATTAGAATGGTGTCGTAATCCGATATTTTTTGGAAATGGATATAATTTCAGTCATTAATAGACATAAAAAATACTTAGATAATGTTTTTAGAATTTAGACCATACGGTCTAAATTCTAATTTGTGGTAAAAATTCTAAATTTTGAAAGTAAGTATTTAAATATTTTTATAACATAATATCATTAATTAAATACTGTATTTTTCTACAAGTGTACCTTCTTAAAGGAGTTCGAGGGTATGGTCTTAGAATCGTTTAATGAGGTAAGGTATGTTTAAAAAGGACACTATTTATGGTGCAATAAATAGAGCTCTCTTGTATTGTGTTCAACCATAACTTTGAAACTTAATATCAAAAGTAACTAATATTGTATTTTATGAAGATCTAATCCGCCGAATCTTATTATAGCTTAGGTATTGGAGGTTTCAAAAAGATTCCACGTTTGGACGGTGGTAAAATTAGAAAAAATAAATATGACCACATTGGTTGGCATCGTTAATTCGCCTCTGTGATTGTTAGATAAAAACTTACAAGTAATCGTTCATTTGACTTTATACTTAATTTAATATATAAAATAAATAACTCAAATAAACATTTACAAGACATTTCAAATGAATGATGGGATAATTGAAATTAACAGAAATTTTAAGGTGCGTATAAGCTCGTGTATATTGTTGTGAGATTGTGTGTGTGACTTGAAGTTTGATTGGAATTCGTTTAGGCTTCTTGGGCGTGTTAAAAGTGTTTACGATGAAAATCACAAAATGTTACACCGTTTTTTCATTCATAACCTAATCTCCCATTCCTGTATTGTCAACCTTCCTCCGACGTGGCCTTCCCACAAATTTTGAATGGCGGATTGATTGATCACGTGGAATAGTGTACGTAGGTAAATTTTGTGTAGTGTCGTAGATTAGACCGTGACAATTAAAACGCTTTGTTTAAATAATTGCTCTTTAGAGAATTCGGCCGCTGGCCACAAATACAAATGTGCTCTGTCGATCGGATAACTGAAGGAAGCTAATGTTTTCGCGAGTCGCCCGCAGGAAGATGTTGCATCTTCGGCGTGGGTTCTGTTGTAGCGGCCGAAAGGCAAGAGGATTACCGGGCGGGCTACCAGGACGCATCGACGGAAGCGGTCCGTTTTCTGGTCGAGGTGCAAGGATACGGGGCCCGGGAGGGCCTGGGTGTTCAGCTGGAGACACATCTGCAGAGGCACTGCGAACTTGTCACTAAAGGTGAGTGAGGTTACATTGAACTACTAAAGTGCCATTCACTATGCTACGCGGTTCAAATCTGAATTCCGGACAAATTCAATAACTTTCCACCAAAGACCCAAAGTATTTAAATTACTTTTTAAATTCAAAATATCATGTAATTTATCGTAAGTAGTACTTAATAAAACTGAATGTCGGATTTCAGTTTTTAAACATCTACAATGCTGGCTTTAATTGCTCATACTCGCTTCAGCACAAAATAATTAAAGTAGAAGACGTCCATATTTATGTATTTTGATTAACAATTCATATTACACTCAGAATATAATTATTAAAAAATAAAAACACTTTTTCATTCAATATTGTTGTTTGCATGTAAGTTGTATGTGCATTAGGCGACAGCGCCCCCCGAGAGAAGATCCGCACACATCCGGGCTCATCGTCGGAGACAACCAGCTCCTCGAGCAGTTCCCATGGGTTCGTGGTGAAGCCTGGTGTGATAGCGACCGCGCCGCCCCCTGCGCCGCCGCCCTATCCTGACGCGTACGAAGATCAGCAACAAGACAATGCTTACCCCATGGACTGTGACAGAGGCACTCCAGCATGTAAGAAGCTTGATATGAAATATTGTCTAAATAATTATAAGTTCATTCCTATCACTCTCTCCGTCCATCGGTCTCTCGACATGGTCCGTTCCGTCTCTTTTCTATACATTCATTAATCACTAGCACCTTTACGGTGTGATGGATGATATGAATCATTAGGGAGTGAATAGCCATCCAGGCTAGATAACGTCTGACAGCTATGAATGGAAGAGGAAAAATACTGCGCCGACCCCAGATAGCCTGGGAACAGGGCAGGGAGAAGAAGAAGCTCATAATCGATGAATGTTGGTACTTACTTCTTACATTTATCAATGTCTATTCTCTAGTCTTAGAAAATGTTTGAAAACAAAGAAAATTGTGCTTAGAAAAAGTTCTAATAATTACAGTCTTGATGAGAGATTCGCACCCGCGTCCTTTGCATGCTCGTCCTCGATCCCCATATCAAGATAATAATTTTTTGAACTTTTTCTAACCACAATATTTTTGTACTCAGTTTTCTAACATTTAGTAGGTATACAATGTTCAAATTAAAATCAAAGTAATGCTTGAAAACACATTCGTAAAAAAAGTTTAAAAAATAACTTGTTGCCTTGGCGATGTAAAATTTAATGATTAGAAAAATTTTGAAGATGACAAACATCTTGGTAGCACGGAGGAACTTGACATAATATTATATTTTTGGTCACCTATCCAATGATCGACCTGAGCAAACATTGCTTAGTTTAAGCATTCGAAGGCCAGAGCGCCTTATCTATTCAAACGCATAGAAAACAAAAGTACGAAACTGACGTATTTTTTTCCTGTACCTAATAGGTACGTCAGTTTCATACATTTTGTATTCTAGACGCGTTCGATAGATTGGGCGCTTGGCTAGGGGGGCTGGAGCGCTAAGCCACTGCGCTATCGGACTCCTCCTGTCTTCCAATATTTTTTTATTAGCCTGATAGATCCCTGCTGGGCTAAGGCATCCCCGCAACCCTCCATCTCGAACGATCCCGAGTCAACTCCGTCCATGTTTTGCAGTATGCCTCCAGATCGTCTCTCTACTTCTTTCTAGGTCGTCCTGGACGCCTTTGGCCATCCTGAGGTGTCCACTCTGTGGTGACTTCCTTCCAGAATAGGTTTCACATATTGTTAACAATGTTAGCTCTACTTTGTTATAGAAGAAAATAAAGAAATTAATGTTATCATTTCCAGTGCCACTAGGAGTGGCTCCTATGTCAGGGGAGACGGAACCGAGTACGGGGTCAGAGCCGCTGCCGCTGGACGGCCGGCGCAAGCGGGAGCCCACTCTACGCACGGTGCGCAAATCGGACCACGACGACTACCTGCACTCGTACAAGTTCAAAAATTCAATCGAGAGGCGGTTCTCTCGGTCACAGGACGAGGTATAGTATTTTTTTTGTTTTAAATTCTCCCTGTATTTTTAGGTAAAACAAAAGGTCTAGCCAACTACAGCCATGTCTTAAGTATATTTAATCTGTATTCATAATATGAATAAATGAGTGGGTGAAATGAATAAATGAAATGAATTTTACATTAAATTCCATGAGGTTGTGAAAACCACTATAAAAAAATTCCCAACGCCAAACACATCACAAGACTTATTTTCAATGATTATGCATAATTGCACATCAACACGAATGCCTGTGCATCAAAATTACACCACTTTCACTGCACAAAATCCACTATGAAACAATTTTTGAATTATCGAAAAGAAACCTGACTGACACCATTGAAACGCGCCAAACACTCCGGTATAAGTAGTATTATTTAACATTGTAGAAGCACTTGTCTAACATGCAGTCTATTGTCTATGTGATGTAACGAATGTAAATATTTGAGCATTCGCGAATGCGAATATTAAGTTTTTTTTTTATTTGGCGCCAATTAGTAGAAATTCGCGCCAGGCGCGTTAAATCTTTAACGTTGTGACTTATTACTAAAAACGAAATAGCAGGTATGATTTTTTACTTGTTCAAAAAGCGGCTTTTTATTCTCTTATTACTTCATACTTATCTGCTTAAAAAAAATCTAAGTTCTAATAAGAAATGAATTGTTATTAGAAGTATAAATGAAAAACAAGAAATGAATAGATTTTTTCTGATCTAATTACATATCTAATTTACCTAATTTATTTGGATAAATCAGTGATTAAGAATGGGCAGCAGCGTTCCTATATACCACCTAGCAATGTACTAAGACTTTTTAAAAAAAAAAAAAAAAAAAAAGACTTTTAAAAAAAAAAAAAAAAAAAATACTTTTGTGCCCGATAAATGGCAATAGGCTCGCCACCTATTACATGGGATCTAACATAATTGGCGAAACGTGGGTGCTAGTTCACCTCTGCCACCCCTTCGGGGATATAGGCGCAATTTATGTATGTATGTAATATAATTGGCGAAACATAATACAATTATGTTTCTACTTAGAAGTAAGTAAAATTTCGTAAATTTCTCTTCGTTTAAGGCTGCGGAGGTAGCGACACACGGCAAAGGCTACAGTCATAAGAGGCGGCGAGCCGCTAAGCCTGCCCCTTCCACCTCTACCTCCACTGAAGATGCACGCGACACCTCTCCACAGGTATACATGAAACCCAAGAGGTGTCACCGTTGTGGCCACGGGGGCATGCATGCCCATACCACAACCCCAGGGAGACTTGTAACGTCTCAATTCCAAGGTCTATTGAAATCGATAGGATGATGAGAATCAAGTCCAGATGCGCAGAAAAAAGAAATGATCAAATTCAAAAGTCGATCATGAGTTCGCACTTGGCCGATTTAGGGTAGCTGTGACCACAACCTTTTTTGATGGCTAAATCCGCGTCTGATGGAACCACAGAGTATTCGAATTACGAACAGTCGCAATCAATATCCCAAGTTTAAAATTTTTAATGGGACAACGATATGTGAAATCATTACTATTCCTTGTCCCTGTTGATAACTCGTTGTTCAGGATTTTTTTTCTCCATGCACTGATAAAACTGTACAACAACTACAGGTATAGGTATTCAAAATACAAATAGTTAAAATTTTCTCAAACGACATTGTCCTTTACGTCGAAAAAGTTAAGGTTGACAGTCGATGTGGCATACATACATGCATAAACATAAATACAATGTTTAACAGCCGTGTTTTGCCAGCTTATCTTATCCCGATTGGAGATATTTGTCAATGTTGATGGTTCACCATGTTGATAAATATTATAAAAAAGGGGGCTAAGGTGTACCTAAGCAAATGTGGCAAATTTATTTAATTTGTGTTTACAGGCTTTTGTTACTATTATTCAGGACACATCGAGCGAGTCGCCGCACCACCACCAACAGTATGAGAAGCCGCCGACGCCCACACAATACGTTCCAGTATTCGCATTGAATGCACTAGGTCAGTTATTTATTTTACTTTTCCTAGCCCTTTTCATATGCTTAATTAATGCTGGGGCGCAGGCCTTCCCTATGGATGGAAGAGTATAGGAAGAATTGGCTATAAGCACGCTGGTCCTGTGCGGAATACGGAATGGGTTTTAAGGACTACAGATGCCGCCGTTCGAAGCACGGAGGGTCTTGAAATAAATGTTTTGATGAACTCCTATAAAAACATTGCTTAGTTTACGCTGTGTGCTACATAATTGGTGGAAGGTCAATGTTAATTCACCTCTGCCTACCCCTTCTGGGATAAATAGGCGTAATTTATGTAGGTATGTGTGTAGTTTACGCAATTGCAGGCCAAGCGTGCTAAAAAAGCTCCTCTTTTATCTTACTTTTTACCTTACTTTGGTTGAAAAGACTAAACATTAGTTAAATATTGCTTGCGTAGTCGTCTTATTTCCTTGGAATATATTATAGGAGTAGGTAAGTAACTTATTATTAACCAGCCGCCCGTTACTTACAGCAACCTCGATATGATACCGCACACATAGATATATGGCCCACCATGTGCACCCCATTAATCTGGCTGCGTCGTCGCGCTCTCCTGAGAGTATCCCATTTACAGTTTCCCTAAGCTAAACATAATCAAAAGCATAACCAACCAAATATGTACTTACCTCGTTTACATTACAGGAAAATATTACGTGCCGTTGAGCATCGACTACGCATGTTTAGCGCGGCACGTTGGCGCGTTCGACGCGCTAGACGCGCGAGCGGTCCAACTCGCCGCGCCCCTTCATCCCGTCACTATCCACGTCAACTTCCAACCCTGCCTCAATTACCACGTCAAACGGGAGCCAAACGACCGTGAGTGGAGGGCCGTTTAAAAAGTTTAAACTATATTGCCCACAGACTAAAATAAACTATCAAGTGCGGTGCTATTTTGCCCACAGACTAATAATGACTAATAAAGTGCGGTAACTATAAAATTAGTGTAGTTCGTGAGAAACTTTTGTGAAAGAACGCGGCCAAATAGAGATTAATTAATATTAATTTAGTGCCGGGAATGATAAAGAAGCATTACAATTTAGAACAGGCACTGTCATGACGGCGTCGGCTTATGCCTTAAAATTGGGTTATATTAGTGAGCAGATCGTCACGATAGTGCAAATCTGCGATTCTACCATACGTATTCCGTGCTTAATCTAATTTTAAAGAGTAAGGAAAACTTTTTATATTTTAATTATCATTGTTCCAAACATAAACAAATAATAATTATGTATTTCTAAAAAAATGGTCCTGACAACATTATATACCTAATATTCAAATAAAAATCAAATGATAACAACTTGTTGTTCGTCAACACGACACAAAATAAAAAAGCACAAAATAACACTACATTTGTGTCTACCTATAGCACTATACCGCCGCAATAAAAATCAGAATTTTGGTCACTAATTGACATAATTGACAACATTTCTTTATTTTCCAATCCTGACTTCGAAAATATTTTTATTAAATTTTTTTATTACTTAATTACAGAGAAAAAAATAAAATGTCATAATCATGCGATGACGTCACGGGCGTTCCTTCCTAGATGGAAGAATAAAAAAGTTATCATAAACATGATGACAGACGTCAGTCATAAATCAAATCCAATGTTATTAATTGTCATCATCGAAATTAACAATATTAGAGTAGCAATAAAATAAAATCCTTCATAAACTTTAATTTAAAACGTATTTGACTTTGAAATTAATTGCAAACATTTCAGATAAAATGTTTTTATTTTAGACACCGGAAACGCCAGTTCGTCAATTTTGACAAGTGATATTTTTATTTTTCGAGTCAAGATTGATTTTGCCATTCGTCTACGCCAGTGATGTCATTTGGCATTTACGTCTGTTTAGAATGACCGGCATTTCAATCATGATTTTTTGTATGAAAACGACGGAATTCAGAAGAAATAAAAAATATGGGTGTCTTCATTTTCGGTTTAATTTCATATAACATCATAATAAAGGTATGTTGAAAAAATGAAATGTTGTCAATTCACAAAATGACATTTTCCCGCCAAAAAAGCCATTTCTAAAGTCTTCGTTACCACCAACGAAAATAACGTGGCTGCCAATAAGGATATTGCGTGCATAGCGCGCAAAATACAAAATGGATTTGCACTATCCGACGAGCTATTGGCGGTATCGAAACTGTTGGTAAAACAAAAACATGTTCACTATGACCCGGTACGGAGAAAGCCAATGTGCGAAAATGCAGTCACATAACTTTAACGCGACCCTTACCAAATTTGAATTCGCCGAGTACCCGAAACCTAATCTGAATGTGATTTTCGATATACGATTCCGTATTTGACCAAACATCTAAAATATCTTAGGGTACATATTAGTTGTAATGTAAATCACTAATACGTAATAAACTTTTGTCTTTGGCTCTTTGGTTTTGTTGTAATCTTTTGTCGCATTACTTGGAATAACTCTGGCAATAATCTAGTCGTATCTTTAACTGTTACATTAAATGTGACAACTCAATCCGTTAATATGCGGCTGCAGTTACTATCATGATTGTAAATATGTATTCAAGTTGGTAATCAATAATCATACTTAAATATTTCGATTCTTATGTAGGTATTTTAAATGCTGCATAATCTCGAGTAAGATATTTTGACACGCTGAAAACACTCAAAAATAGGATGAATTTTATTTGTGGCTAGTTTGATGGTATGTACCAATATATTTAACTGCTGATTATAATAGTATATTATATACCATGGGCGATAAAACAAAGAATGTCTGAGATCGCAAGTATTTGCGATCTGAGGCTTTCTTTTTATCGCCCGGGGTATGATCATAGTTTTATATGAATGTCAATCCCTGACCAGGAAGTAGGTTTTTCCGCTCGCGTAGCGGTCGGAAAAGTCTACTTTATATATATGTAAAATATGTAACCATTTATTGGTAATGTGTTGTTACTAATTTATTACACATACATTTTATTGTTATCGTCGACTTCTGTGTTATTATAGCTAACATCAGGTAATTTGTGACTACTGGTCTGATTATTAAAATAAAATAATGCAGAGTGTACCTTTAGCCTACGTAAATGTTACATTATCTCTGTATTGAATTTAACATTATTATGTATAATAATAGAGAGATCTAGACTTACTTTTGTTTTAAAATTAATTAGAAAGAACATTTTTACCAAATAATTGATATCTAATGCGATAGTAAGCAGGCACGAATAGTACCTGGATAGTTTCTTAAAATCCGCAAATGTAACGTATAGGTACAGGTTTTCTTCATTAATGGAAATACTATGTCGGGAACCCAGTGTATTCGGAACTAAAAATTAATAAATATATAATGAATGATATTTTAATGAAAATTATTTTTACCATTTTCATTCAAATTATTGGAGCAGTGCCGGAACAAACAAGTGGTTTTATTAACTATTGTAATAAAATAGGTATTTAATTATTAAAATGCTGTTAATTAGATAAACACCTATTGATTTTATGTAACTAGGTATATATGTACCTGCATAATATAGTAGAAGCTTAACCCTCGAGCACTGTGATATTGTTTTTATTATTGATACTGATATAGGTCTCTGAGACTCCCTAAAAGAACTATGGTACAAAAACATATTTTTAACAATACTTTAAAAAACTTTCAATTTATTCTTACAGCTCATTATAAATATAATTTTAATAATATTTTTTGTGATATCTATCATATTACACAAAATTATTATTCTACAGGGTGAAATAGAAATGAATCGACAAATTTTTATGGGGGGTTCTAGTGCTATTAAACATTATATCAGAGAGGTTCAAAAACAAATCTAAGTCGACAAAAAAGTATCAATATTTTTCTTTTCTTTTACTCGAAACTGGTAAATGCTAAAAATGATTAAAAACATAAAACAAAAAACAATATAAAATTTATATAAGAAAATTATTAAATTAAATTCTTCTTTCTATTATTCATATTAAATAAATCGTCCGTAATTCGCGGGTTGCTAAGCAGACGGGTGCGCGCGGCTAGGCTGCTGAACGCTGTAGGTAACTAATAATTGCTTTCTTGTATTTCATTACTTAATGTTTAATTACAATTTAAATTGTTACTATAACGATTATTATAGCGGTTACAATGTCCTGTAAAATTTTGTCGACTGATTCAAATTCAAAAAAAATAAAAAAAATAAATAAAAAAAGTAAAATTTTGTCCTGTATATCTAATCTTATTATGTAATAATCACAAGAAATATAATTACGCTAAAATTAATCGTTAAATATTTGGGCAATGTTATTTACAAATGCGGACTTAGAGCAAAAAATTACTGCAATATTTTCTTTTGGTTAGCTTGCCACTTTTCAGATTGACGGTTTTAAAAAGGACTGCATGTCTTCCGTAACAAAATATCATCCAAATTGCAACTAAAATCACTCTTACCTACTATTTTTCTAATATGAAAGCTGAGGTAGAGTCTGATATTTAATAGCAGCCAATAATAGCCAAGAATTTATTATCCGCTATGCGAGTCTGTCAGGCCAATATCAGAGCTTAAGGGTTAAAATTGTTATATATCCAATATTGATGATTGTTGATTTTGATATCTGCTGATTTTTTTTTAATGTTATAATATGAAACGTGTTATTTGTTCCTTGTAAATATAATTATTTGGCAAGGCTGTGAGTTGACAATACAATTGTCAAATATTGTTTGATCAATTAAAAACTGGAAAATTTTATGAATAATAATACTGTGTAATAATAATGTTTTTATGTATCTGTAAGAACCAAAAAGAAAGTACCCAATGTACACTAAACAAACGTTAATAAAACAAACTAATTCATAAAAACTATTTTGTCTAACCTAACACCGTTTTAACTTTATACAGGGTTATTTTAAAACACCAAAAAGCTCGCAGGAGTAGATAGCTAACATCATATTAAACAACAATGTTTGTTCTACGACCTTTGATGATTCCTAAGATTTTATTTTTATACAAAAATAAATACAAATTCAATTTACCCGCTCTAAAAGTCAATAACTCTATGTACACCTACTTGCATCGGCAATAAGTCCTTTCGTTTATGAATGAAAACATAGACGTAAAAATGTCACGACAGATAAAAACCATAAAAAATAATTTTGCACAATGTATTGCGTTATATTAGAACTCTTAAAACAAACGTTGTTGTTTATGATGTTAGCTATTTACTCCTGCGAGGTTTATGGTGTTTTAAAAATAACCCTGTATAGTATAGGTACTTCTCTATTTCTTTCTGTCTAAAGGTGGACATGTATCCGAACCGAACGCGCCTAAATCAACGAATTTAAAGAAATCTTTGCCTGTGTCGAATCTTCTGATTCGTCCGAATCTGCCAGAACTTCAGAAATCCGTAGCTTCGGCGCGTTCGGCTCGGATAGATGTGCGTCCACCTAAAATATGTTTGTTTTAAAAAGAAATAAAACATTGATTTAGTTCTTATGAAGGAAGGGTTCTTATGAACAAATGAAGGAAGGGTTCTTTCTTAATAAGATTATAAAAGAATCGAAACTTTATATTTTCGCATTAAAATTTTGTCCTAAACTAATAATAGATTTAAAGACTACTGGATGTGGATAACAAATCAACATAGCAATCTTTGGAATTTCTGGGTGAACTCTGATTATCGGGTTATTTGATTATTTGACGATGTGAGGCGTAGGTATTAATCTTAGCACGGCTGTGATATTATAAAATTTTGTGACAAGTTATACAATGTAATTTTTTACTAAGGGTTAAAACAGTGATGAATAATGGGCAGCAGCGTTCCTCTTATACCACCCTAGCAATGTACTGCGATTTTCGTGCTCGATAAATGGCAATAGGTTCGCCACATGGGTCCTCACTTAATTGGCGAAACGTGGGTGTTAATTAATCACCTCTGCCTCTGCTTCTCTCTCTATATGTTTTCTATGCATGGAATTTACTGTAAAAATCACTTTACCAAACAGGGAACTTAATAGCAAAGAACTGACGAAAGTAGTTTCTGTCAAGTTTTTGTTATGCAAATATAATACTTATTCCTATTGTTCTGAAAATATTTAAATTCCATTGTTACCTACTTCCCTACCATTTTGCGTTTATTTTAAATATATATTTGAAATCTGAAAATTATTTACTATTTTACGTAAGTACCTACTACTCGTACCTGGGTACCTAAAAATAGGTAGGTATAAATAAACTTACCTAATTTTTAGTTACCTTACGGGATATGTTGGAGACTTGTTACTAAAGACTGAGATTTTATTTAATTGTAATGTGTACATACCTACTGTAATTCTATTTATAATGTGTATGGTTGACTGTTGGTACTCATGTACTGTTAGTGGTATACTTCTAATCATAATGTTAGAGCAGTATGAAGCATACCACACAAAAGCGACCTTCAAAAAGAAAAATATTTAAATTCGCCGGGCCATTCCTCTTTGGGCCAGAGGTAGTACCTGTTGTGTTGATTTTTAAACAAAATAGGTATATCAGATAGGTTCTACCTATCAATACAATGGTATGAATTAATTGATGCCGTAAGCCTATTCGTTTCTGATACAGTAAATCATCAATTTCATGAATACGTATCAGATTAAATTTTACGTCTGTTAAAATTGTTCAAATGCATCAGATAAATTATGACCAACCTTTTGTTACTAGATAGGTAAATAAGAACCGTTTGTATAATTACCTATGTTATGAGTAGATATATTTACACTGGTTTTAATGTACCTACTATTACTAGTACTCTAAGTATAAAGTTTGTTATGGTTTATTTTAGTCTTATTATATGTATTTATTCCGTTGTATGGGAAAGTCAGAGATTTGGCCATATTAGTTTGTAATAGTAATTTCTATGAAGACACACAGACCTCATACTACTTTCGTTGACGGTTTTTTATAGAAATGTTTATTACAAGTGTCTCTATTACGTTTACGATATTTGTTAAATTATGAGCAAAATCATTTTACTATTATAAACTATTCTCAAATTGAGATTCCTTACACGTAGGTATTATGTGTTATTATTGTTAGGGAAGTAAGATACTTTTATATTGTGTAAATAAGATATACTTATTATAAATGTTGCATAATATCTGATGTGTTTTGCTTCTTTCCTGTGTAATTCTATTACCTAATAACAAAATATGCATTCCTATCTATAAGTAGTTAATGACAAATCGTCATGGCAATTAAACATAATTTCATGAAATAAAGGAGTGTTTTTCATGTTAATATTTCTTTATTATCACCTATTGTGTACAAATACAAAACCACTAAAATCCACAACACTCTTAATAATGACACCCATGGGAATGTGTTTGCAAGATTGCCTTGCCGAGTAACGTAAAGCGCTGGCCACACCACCAGTAGCCAGCGAGCTGGCGGGCGGGGGAAGCGAGGCGAGCGAGGCGAGCGAACTTTACAAAGCGAGCTACATTATGTATGAGGGTTTACTTCAGACCGAATTCACCGAAAACTACGGACCGGCGAGCGAGCGGAGCGGGCGGACTGGACGCCGAGGATGGAACTGAGTGTTCCGTACTCACAACGCACAACACCGTTTCATCACTTTTCAGGGTCTATGCCACAATAACGAAAGCTCCTGAGTTTGCACAGACAGAAAAATTATCTGCGCTACGGCTCAATCTTATTTATTAAAATAGGGATATATTTTATACCTTTGTCCTTGTAAACTTTGCATAATTTACGATATTAAATTAAATCTTATTTTCTTAGCCCTTTCGGACCGCCACCGATTAGAATAAAAAGAAAATTGTAGTTTTGAAGTAGAATCTTATATAATTTGGGGCTGCAAATTACGAAAGTGCTAAATATATTTTTATTATAAAACTAATAAACCTTGCCGTCACCACACGGTAAGTGTGGTGACGGCAAAGTAGAATACAATTGTCACCACCCCAAATCTCTCCCCCATGGGTGTCGTACAAGGCGACTAAGGATAAAACAGTGATGAGAGGAATGGGCAGCAGCATTTCTCTTATACCACCTAGCTTACTGCGACTTTTGTGCCCGATAAATGGCAATGGGCCACCTGTTACGTGGGACCCACAGATATATATTGATATATCTGTGGTGGGACCTAACATAATTGGCGAAGTGTGGGTGCTAGTTCACCTCTGCCTGCCCCTTCGGGGATATAAGCGTGAATTATGGATTTATGTATAAAACTCTGCTAACAGCAGAGTTATTCCTGCTTATTAATAGATATGATTCAGCTTCATTCATTCAGATTGAATCTCATCAATCTGTGTATCTTCCGTAGAATAATTATGGAATCCACAGAACAGTGTGATGGAAACTATTACAAGTAGAAGAACTTGTATGAGACGTAAAACTTTCATCCAGTAATGGTTTTTTCGGTTTAGTGATTTTTATTTCGGTTAAGTGTTCTTATAGAAATCGGCGTCAGTATTGGTGGCTTTGCTGCAGTATTTTTTTGTCCTTATATTAACCTGTTCCCCAACAGATTTGCGTTTTGGGCAATCTAATTTTTAAGGCATTTCATCTCCAATAGGATCAATATCAGAACTTTTATTTGAACTAATAGCACCACATTGTACAAATTCTTGTTGTGGTATAAAGTTTTCATCACAAATATTGGGATTAACCATACGTTGGAAATTTTCGATTTTCTGTCGTTTTTTATCACCTGGCCGTTCTAAAGGAATTTCATCTTCATCCTTTTGGCAAGCAAATTTATGTGGCAATACTCCTTTTTTTATTTTCACTTGGCCGCCCATCATTTTATATTTAATATAATTTCCATATCCGTTTCTACCTGAAAATAATAAAATAAAACAGAATCCTGAGCGTTAGCGAGGGAATCAAAAGAGAACAAGAAGAAAATTCTTTGCACTCGAGTGCAACACGTAACTTTTCATCGCCCCAACGAGAAAATGGCAAAATGCAAAAAAAAATATTCACAACGATGTCTGTTTTCACCCAGACACTTCCACAACACCCACCCATCAACCCAGACACACCCGCAACACCCACCCAGACATACCCAAAACATCCACTCAGACACACCCAGTCACCCACAGCATACACCAATTCACCCAGACACACCCACAGCATACACCCAGACACAATCACAACACCCACCCATCCACCCAGAAACATTCACAACGTCCACCCATCCACACCCACAACCACAACATACACCCAGACACACCAACAACACCCTTCCATCGACACCCATAACATTCATGCATACACACCCACCACAATATTATTTTCTACTTGCCATAATAAATAAAACCTGTACCTAATAAAACTACCGTGCCTAAAGGGGTTCTGAGACGGTCAATCGCTTGAGTCAAACACGTTGATTTTCTGTGTGTTTTTTCGTTGCTTGCTAGGTCAAACAAATAAAACAGACTTACAAAGCTCTTAAATGCTTGTCTCAAGCATCAAGTAAGTGTTGTACATACACGATCAAAATGTTTAAAGCAAGCTCAAATCTCGTGATTGACGCCAAGCTGATTGACCGTCTCGGAACTCCAAAGGCTTTGACAATAATATGGCGCGCAAAGAAAATTGTTGCATGCAAATTATAAAAAGTACACCAAGAAGGATCCGAGTCTGAGTTTTTAACAAATTAAAAAATTGAGGTAGAAGGCACCATAGGCTAAATAATTTTTTTGAATAGGCATGATGACTAATTTTGAAAAACTACACCATGTTTTTCTTACTTGTCTACATTACCCAAAATAAATTATATTTTTGTAAAAACTTTCGATTTTGATAGCAAAAAAGTTTTGATTATTGCAATTTAAAATTTCCGCTAAAACGCCAAAATAGCAATGGCGTCTATGTGACGCCACTATTCCGTAAAAAGGCCAGTTTCACTAGTGGATTTGATTGGATAATAAAATGTCAAAATGGAGATAGCTAAATAATGACGTCACGCGGCGTTTTAGCAAATATGGCTAAAACACGCATGGGAACTATATGTGGCTACAATGTCTGTCATCAACATCAACACGTAAGTCATATTTGCAGATTATTTTATGTTTTATAGAAAATTTTTGAGAAAATCTTGTCCAAAACATGGAAAAGTGATGAAAGATTAATTGTGTTATAAGCTAAGGTCTTTTGTGAACGTGAATAACGTAATGAGGTCCCGCATAATCCTTAATAGTGTGTACAAGTTCAGATTGCCGCCATTAAATTGGGTTACCAGAATCAGTTTTATTAAGTGTTTGATAAATAAATTAGGTATATTTATTTCAGTATTATAACTTTAAATAACGATTTAACGACTGACAAGAGTGAGGATATGTCAAATGTAGATATGTTAGATGAACGCAATTATTGTTAATCATAATAAATATAATATTTTATTATAATTTAACCTTTTTTTACTTAATGAGTCTATCCTTCTTACGTCACTACAATTTATATTTATCTATCTAATTTCTATCACATTTATAATATCATAAAGTAACTGTTCTCGCAAATTTTCACGAGCTTTGGCTTATGACTTTCATAAAAAAAACTAATATGTAACTACTACTTAGTTCCGCTAGTAGTTATAAGTAACAAAATAAGATAGATGCTTAATTGATTATCTAGTTAATTGAAAAAAAACTCCCTGAATTAAAGGTAGTACAATAAAGTTGACATGGTATAATTTTCTTGCAATACTAAAAACTTGACGGCATAGGAACTTTAAGATGAAACACGCTCTAACTTTACAAAAAATTAAAAATAGTGTTACCCAATTGCAGTTCAATTATTTGTTCAATTTCGCACATCGATAAAGCCAAAACACTTGAAGTGAGTTAACTTGATAAAAATCTATTAGGTACCAGTCATCTTTTTACTATAGTTTTAACAAAAATTATTTCCTGAATTAGGTCATCTTAATTTTACCTTTTTATTATTTGGTTTTGCTTGATAACATTTGTGCCAAAATACTTGTAATGGAAAATTAAACGAATGATGCAGTGACCTAACACACCAACTTAATCTTTTGCGACAGAGGTGATAGTCTTTTCTCTTTTAGACACTACCAATCACATAAAACGTTGCCGCATCGTAATACCATAGTGATAAAATTTATAATGAGAGGAATGCTTTGTCTGGAATCTAAATGCTAATCACTCAAAGTACTTATTTAATTTCAATATCAAAAAGGTTACAGGGAAGTAGGAACCTACTAAAAGGGGGTTTGGTATTTAATCTAATAAAAATCAGAGTACAAAAAAAAAATATTACAAAAACAACCGACGTTAAGAGAGTTTAGTAATGTATTTTATACCAACGTTTGCAACGTTGTTGGTATTAAACTCATTCATTGCTTAACTATAACTCTATAGGTAGACAATTTCGATTGTATTATTGCTTCTTCTGTTTAATATTAAAATAAAAATTGTTTGTCATGTGAATTTCAATATTAAAATAATAATGGCTTCAATCAAATGCATTTACTTTAATAAAGAGCGCAGTAATTTATACAATCAATCGCATGATTAAATAGAGACAAATGACGTATACGATACTTTGTAATCGAGAAAGGTCGTCGAGCGTGGCATCCCTTTAAGGGGCCGTTCAAGTATTACGTATATACGTATAGTGCGTTTCATCTTATAGTTCCTATGCCGTCATGTTGGTAGTGTTGAAAGAAAATGATACCATGTCAACTTTATTATCTTACCTTTAATTCACGGAGTTTTTTTTCAATTAACTATATAAACAATTATGCATCTATTTTATAAAGTTACTTATAACTACTAGCGGTACTAAGTAGTAGTTACATATTAATTTTTTTAATGAAAACCATAAGCCAAAGCTCATGAAAATTTGCGTCCATGACAATAAAAGTATGATAGAAATTAGATAGATAAATATAAATTGTAGTGACGTAAGAAGGATAGACTCATTAAGTAAAAAAAGGATAAATTATACAAAAATATTATATCTATTATGATTAACATTATTTGTGTTCATCTAACATGTCTACATTTGACATTGCCTCACTCTTGTCAGTCGATAAATCGTTATTATTACTATTTATTTACAGTTATAAAACTGAAATTAATATATTTTTTTTTTATCAAACACTGAGTAAAACTGATACTGGTAACCCAATTTAATGGCGGCAATCCGAACTTGTACACACTAATATGGATTATGCGGGACTTTCTTACATTTTTCACGTTCACAAAACACCTTAGCTTTTAACATAATTAATCTTTCATCACTTTTCTATGTTTTGGACATGATTTTCTCAAAGATTGTCTATAAAACATAAAAAAACCTGCAACTATGACTTACGGGTTGATGTTGTTGACAGACAGGGCAGCCATCATCACGGCATAGGAACTATAAGATGAAACGCACTATAAGCATCTTTGTCTCTGTTTTGCTTATTTTGGATGACATGGGGGAGTAGGGGGGTCTAGATGATGATTACGTCATCGTTAGTTATTAACTTTTTTACACGAATGGCAGCCCTCACATTGTATTGTCTATGCGTGAAAACGAAACGCATTCTCGGGGATTCCCGCAAATAATGCATATGTTTAGGCACTCGATTTGAGAACCGATTAGGAGAATTACCGCGTGCTATTCACTTGTCTAATTAATGCATCTATCAGTATTGTTTTGTTTGGATACTAAACGTATTGTAAGCATTGAAAGTTATCATTTATGTTACCGTTGATGCAATTAGCCAAAGTATACTGTTTTAATTATTTAAATATCCTGTCATATAGACAAATCCAAGTTATACCAAAAAACAAAACAAAAGTACAAAATGTACAAAAGTTAGTTAACGAAGTTTGGCGAAATTATAAATTACAATCAAAGTCAGACAAGGAACTAGATATCATTGTATCTAAGACAATTGAAGAAGTATTGCAAGCGACTAAAAATAAATCCAATCTGCTTCTTCATCATCTTCCCATGGATATTCCTATTTTTAAAATGACAATATAAAAAAAACATTTATAACTAAAAATGTTTACGTAAGCACAGGGGGAGGGGGTAAGAGCTTTGCTTACTTTTGATGACATGGGGGGCGGGGGAGTAAAAAATGGTAAGAAATCTGCTTACGTAATACTTGAACGGCCCCTAATCTGTGGTATCTTTGCCGGCGGCTTAATTAAAAACATGTATTAATCTTGCTGATTATGCGTAATTTGTAATAATTGTAAAAAAAATATTAAATACTTTTTATAATAGCAATCATGCCAATGACACAATAATTCAATTTAATCGATGAAATCACTCGCGTCACACCTCGCTCTACAGTTGGCAACATTAAAAAATAAAGTGCCGGGAGCTGTCACTTTACTACTGTCTGTCAAACTTCTATTTTAAATAGAAATTAAAAATAAAATACAGTCGGCATAATATGAATGATTGCGTTGCGTATATATCAAACTTTAATGTAAACACTTTTAAAATATTAGTGGGATATAAAATCTCCATCAAATTTAATTTTTAATTTTTTATAGGTTAGTAGGTACAAATAAAAAAATTAAACCGTAGTAGTAGCGTTTTAATAATAAACTTACCACAATACTTACATCAAAATGATCTTCGCAACAGTACAAAACACTTTTGCTTGCAAGAGGATCTCGCCTCATTATTTTACACCATTTTTTTCTTATCGTTGCATCTCTCGGAACAGAAAAAAATATTTTTTTAGTTGAAGTAACTGTAGTATTTATGCATTTTGGCACAATACAATATTTGTATGATGTCATTTTATAATCAAATAAACTATGTTCGTACGACAATAACACGTACAAATCAAGTACGTAGGTTCTCCTTCTGACTAAGGCCTGCTGGACATGCCAGCGCGTAGTGAATACCTCGCAAAAAACATGACCGATACTCATTACCCGAAAGGGTAATGTAAGTTTGTTGTGAAGTCATAATACACGTCTCAACATACTTACATTTTTACTACACTCATCACCCATAGCTTACGCTAAATTTCACGATGGGAGCAACTTCACACGTGAATTTGGAGTTGCTCCCATAGTAAATTTGTTTAGTTTGATGGTCTGAACGAAAAATTTTGCAGTGACCAGTCTCCTGGTATATCATAATAATTATGTATACAAATGTTGAAAATATACTACATAAACATATACACAACCATGACTCGGGAACAAATATTTGTGTTCATCACAAAATTTGCCCCTACCAGGACATTCATTCAGCACTAACGCCTTTCCGTGGCCATTATGGTATCATCTGTGATGTGCGCTTAAGTCTGTACATAATACAGGGAAAAAGGAAAGGCATTTTATTCAAACGAAGATTTTATGTAATTAATTATCATAACATCTTTTATTCTATATTATTATTTTAAATTTTACATGCTTAGCTCAAACATTAAGTAATAATAATATTTAACATCTGAATAATATACAGCTCTACTATTTTATGATCTTAGTGATAAAAATTATATAATTATATTGCAAAATATTCCATTGTTACATCGAATCGAATACCTACGCAATAGTGAAAAAGGACAACAGAGGTGGGTGCGATCACACGGAAAAGAAGAAAGTAGAGGAGAACTAAGATTATATGGCAAAACAAAAATATTAAACTGTGCTTTTGTTTACCATAACAAAATAGAGCTTTCACTTACCATTAAATATTATTTACACAGACATGTTTTCTACTTGATGATATTAAGAACGTTTTATCACAAAGATTTTTTACTAATTACTACAGAAACGAGTGGCACTCAAAACGCACCTAGCTATTAACCTTTATCTTATGATTATTTACAATATCTGTGCTGTATTGTTGTTATCCTTGATTAAGTCTATGAAAGTGATAGGTATTATTATAATTCATAATGTGTATTATATTATGAAAGCTAATACCAAGATGCGTTTGAACGGACAAGACACTAAGCGTTTGATTTAGATTACAATAAACAACCAGATCGAAATATTTACAAACCCATTTTTTATTACACATACTCCTTAGTACATATTACCCGACATAGGCTGAGGGTCTCAATCAATACCATTAAAATTGTTTCGCTTGAAAAGCTATAAAAACGCTAAATAATTATTCATATAAAAATAGTATAATAAAATCAATTAAATAAAAGTGGCTAAAGTAAATATCTGTTTATAATTCTCCATTATTACTATCCGTTTTTGCCTTTAGGCACATTATTGCAACATGTTAACTATGATCTAATTTCTGTGAAATTATGCATCGAACTTTAAGTAGAAGAAATACAAAGGTAAAGGCGGGTGGTTTCATTAGGTAGTAAGCACGCAAGGAGTGCAATATGTTTAGCTTTAGAGGCTTTACGGTGTCAATTACTTAAGTGAACTTCAAATTTCCAATCTATATTTTTTACATTAAATGCACGCATAAAATGCTGAAACGCGACAGTCGAGTACAAAGGACAATTAAAACGAAATGATTTTTGGGACGCGTATCACCGAGGTAAAATGCCGTCAAGGACGCAAAGTGAAATAAATATGATATAAAGCTGCAAACAAATAACAAGACATTAAAAGTATATTATAAGGCTACTATTCCATCATTAATCCGACAAATAATTGGAAAATGGAAGAGAACTAATAACCACGAGTCTAGCAATGATAGGTCACAGGTCTTTCCTAACGGTTGAATGTATACAGGCCGAATGGAACAGAATTTCGCAACAGAACAATCCTGTAATTTATCAGGAACTTATTCTTTAGTGGTAATAACCGGCCCTAATTTTTCTAACAAGGCTAGTTAAAATTTTAGAAACTATAAATGGTGGTTCTACTTCTAATATGTTCATTTTGAGCAATTATAATTGCAAGTAGACACACACATACTGGATTTCATCAACGTAGTTTTACTACCAATTTTACTATAACCATTGTAGTTTTAAATCACCTCGGATACGACAGATATTTATTACAACTGATACGTATGAATAAAAATAAATAAATTTATTACACTATGTATATAAATAAAAAATATAAAAAACCGATTAAAATAATTTCACTAATTTGAGCTATTGAAATGATATCAGACGTGATCACTGTATGGTTATAAAATGGTAAGAGGATGTAGACAATAATGATATTCTTAATAAGTTTAAATCATTCCCTTTAAAACCATAACAAGAAACAGGCTATGTAGAATCTAATGTAACACATTTTATGCTAACAGTTCTACTTCTATCTAAATATAACGAACAGAATATTTTGCAAATGCATAGTGTAGGTACATTATTCACTGGTACGAGGGACGATTTCCCTAGTGCTTTAGCCCGAGGTCTTTCACAACATTAATTCGTTGTCGCTGCATACATTGCAAGCTGTTACAAAACATTTTATAAAATATCCATTTTAGAATTCTTTCAAAAGTTAAACAATTGATTCAGGTATTAATTTTAAACATAACAGAACGACCAACCACAAATGGGATATTTCAGTTTTAATTACTATTATGAAATTCGAACGTTATGGAATTCAAGTTACAACTCGAGACAAGGAATATGTTGCTGTCAATGAGAAATGATCATGGTCAGTATATAATGTTTTGTAGCACCTTGAATTTTGAATAAAAGTAAACACTATTCAGCTGGTTTCCGAAGCCTATCTTCAGTAAGAAATATGCCTACGGTAGTTCAGTTATCGAACAACTGACTCGTTAATAACCTTTTGTTAATTCTAACAAGATAGTATTATCTCTTATTACAGATAGGTCATTGAAATCAAGCCTAATTAATACAATAAGCATAATCTTGACACTAAAATAAAATCTGAACACGTTTTCATACAGGTCATAATGTTATTATGCAATTTATGGACCGACTGTGTGAAGCACCCAGGCGTCGCAGTCAAAACCCGTCTTAAACATATCTCTCAAACCAGCTGCCATTGTTGCGGCTTTGTGATGGTGGAACATATTGCATCAACACCACTCTGAAATCACCTAAATTTGAATGATTGCTCACCCAAACTTACATGTAACTGAGAGAATGCATTCACTTAAATTATAACACAGATTTTAACCTCTAAAATGGCTAATGCGATCCGTATCGAAACGTTACTAAATTACATGTGAAACATCTAACACTAACAGGAGACCTAGATTCTAGGGCGAGTCTATCGACTCCCTATATATGCTAGAAAACAAATAATAAAAACAACTATAATTTACTTAAATATTATGCGTACAAAAACTCTAGCCTTTATTTCCTAAACGCAGTATCGATAGATCGATATTAAATAAATATATCAATAAAATACATAAACATTGTACACATATAAAAATCTTCGCCATTATAAATACATACATACCGAGTAGTCACCTTAACTCTCCTATATACAATATGTACAAAGGGAAATAAAAACAATTTGTACTTGCAGAAAACCGTGAACTAAAAACAGAAGTGAAACGGAAATATACAAATTGCGCTGTAGAGCGCCCCTAATACGACTCCATAAAAAAGTTATATTAATTATATTATAATACAGGCGACGACGGTCCGGCGCCGATGTGAGATTTACAAAAATATGTCTTATTTATAATGTGCGCAGGGACCGCGGGCTCTATCTGTCGCCGCGCCTCGCCTCCGTACCTCCATCTGCCGGCAAAGAGACCCCGGTTAACTCAACTCGTACACAGATCACATTTTATTGGGACTTTTGCACACTCAACAGTTCGTCAGGTTACAGAAGTAAAGATTGCCGTATCAGGATAATTTCTCAAAGAAATCTTAACTGGAGCATTAGTACCTATTTTACCATTTTGCCTTGGCGATACTTTGAAGGTAACTTTTGGGCATTTAATTTATTCATGACACTTCACTTACGTTTTCAGCAGATTATAAAACAATGAATTCAAAACAAATTAAATGTTACAAACTAATAAATTCTACTTATAGTTCTGTGTAATTTAATCACGATTACTATTATTATTATTACAAAGAAAATGAGGCCATAAAAGATTTAATAAATATGTCATGATTCGGAAATCTTGCCTCTTTATTTTTGTAATAATTTTCCTAACATGTATAATATTCAAATTTAAATCAAATAATCACACTATTAATTTTATAAAAAAATCCGTCACATTCTATAGCAAGTGTCATTGCGAGACGAAAGTAGCATTACGACTGATTAAACTTCTTTTTAGATTAAAGCCGCATGTCCCCGTACCGGTGTTTTCTGTAGGCGGTCTCGCTTCCTCGTCTTCGGGCAAAGCGAGACCAAATTCCCGCCGAAGCCGAGATCCAAGGTTCTCACGTTGCCGCTCTGAAGCTGTGGGTTGAGCGTCGAAAACACCTGTCAACAAAATAAATACAAGATATAATTCACCGGGCACAACGCAGTATGTGCTGTCGAATGTTGGTTTAAAAAATATTTGGTTTTTGATGTTTACATTTTTTTACAGATTTTGTTTAGCTTTATACAGGCTACTTTCTAGATACAATAATGAAGTAAAATTAAAATATATATATTTACAATAATAAAATAAAGAGCTATAGTTGATGTGCAAAGAAAACGCTTCATCACTGCCGTTGATTGTTACTTCTGCAGGCCGATTAGGAGTTTAATCCAACTATATCGTCCAAGCTATCACCCTGTCATTGTTGTTGCCGCTAAGAGTAAAAGTGACAAGAGTAATAACTTTCGACGAGGAATAGCTTAAACTCATAGTAGGCCTACCGATCATATAAGAACACACATTAATATGCTCAAAACTTTACTCTACATTCAGTCGCTAACATTTGAACTGCATACAGACATACACATAAATCACGCCAATACACAGTCGAAAGAGTAGGGGAGAGATTTATATTAACGCTCAACATTTCGCTAATTATGTTAGGTCCCATGTAATAGAGGGCGACCCTATTGCCATCTATCGAGCACGTAAATAGTAGTATATTGCTTGGTAGTTTAACAGGACTGTTTGCTGACCATTTCTCATCACCGTTGTAACCCTTATTCGCCTTATACGAACCCTCGAGAGAGATTGGGAGTAGTGAGAAGATTCTAACCTATTATTTTTATTTATTTGTAAGATCGATCCAAGGTCAGAGCTTTAGACTGCGTTTCCATAGAAGCGGAGCTGAGCTGAGACTTACAAAAAATATTACCAATGATATTGCTCAAATCACACATCTCATATCTGCTATGCAATATCATTGGTCAATTTTTGTAAGTCGCAGCTCAGCTCCGCTTCTATGGAAACGCAGCCTTACGCCGATATTGGAAAAAGGTACAAGTGGCAAAAAGCATTTAGATGAGTGGGCGGTTACTGCGGCATAGGGCGGAAATTATATCTCTCTTTTTATCAGCATCGATCGATGTACAGACAAAAACACCTAAGGTGTATCACAATCTGTATAAGTTACACAATCCATTTTGCACTTTAGGTTAAACATATTAAAGGGCGACATTTAAAAGTTTAATACCACTTATTTTGTGTCTGTTTAAAAGATTTGTCGCTTATTTACGCAAATACGATTATTTTATTTACGTTTTGTTAAAAAGCAATAAAGATAATATTTGAATTAAAATACTTTAAAGTTATTATTGTTAGTGAAAATAGGCATAAGTTTGATGTAGATAATTAGCTATAGTATTATTCCCATCCCATTTCACTTGCATATTCGATTTTACATTAAACAACAGAAAGGTGCCACATTCTTATTTAAATAGATTCAATTGTATGTAAAATTATTAGTGGCACGTAATCATTTTAAAAACAAACACATCAGCTTTGAGGTGCATGTTAACAGTCAGTACATACGCGAGTAGTTTAAAAATAAAATATGCATATTTGGCATTGAGCCAATCAAACGTAATAACTACTATTAACACAACGTAAATAAGGTTCATTATACATTTAGTGAGATAATCTCAAAGAGGATTATCTCACCCACAAAGCATTAATTATTTTGACCTATAATAAATACTTTTGCAGAAGCAAACCCATAGCACGTGTGAATTAAAAACTTTGCAATCATATTAACACTAACTTATTTATACTATAGTTACAAGGTCAACCTATGACAATCTCACTTCCATATGTCGATATTAACTGCCCATTTCTCACCAAGGACTACCATATTTATTGTCAAAGGTTTACTTTCTGCTTTCATTATTAAATAGTGGTACACTCGCAAGTAGCATTTTACACAGAAAATCATAGTTCAAATAAGTGCATAATAATTATTATTATTTTATTAGTATGACATATTTGTAAACCAGCAATGCTAAATTATTAATAACATGCTAGTGTGGAGTTTCTATATTTTTATTAAAAGAAATAGCAGTAATTAGCAACACAATAATTTACATACATACATAAATCACGCCTATATCCCCGGAGGGGTAGGCAGAGGTGAACTGGCACCCACATTTCGCCAATTATGTTAGGTCCCATGTAATAGGTGGCGAGCCTATTGCCATATATCGGGCACAAAAGTGTCGTAAAAGACATTGCTAGGTGGTATAATAGGAACGATGCTGCACATTCCTCATCACTGATTTATCCTTATTCGCCTTGTACGACACCCACGGGAGAGATATGGGGTGGTGACAATTGTATTCTAATCTGCCGTCACCACACGGCACACAATAATTCACGTTACGTTTTAACAACTTTACCTTTCGGCATGGTTTGGAGCTCCCTGTGCAGCCGCTGCTCGATGTCGTCCACCGCTGCGGCGGCGGCAGCCTCCAGCCGCTGCGGGCTGAGGTCGGCGCCCGACGACCCCGACGACCACTCGTGCGAGACCTCCGAGCCCGCCGCCGTCGCCGCCGAGCCGTCTTCGCCGGAGCCCGCGCCGCACTGCCGCTTCCGATACTCCGTTATAGAGAGCTAGAGGAGATTACATCATCATCATCATCATCACCAGCCCTTTAATGTCCCCACTGCTGGGGCACGGATGATGCTCCCTATGGATGGAAGAATATAGGGAGATTAGGCCATAACCCACCACGCTGGCCCAGTGCGATGCAGATGCAGCCGGGACTACCAGTTTAACGAGCCTTCCGAAGCACGGAGGAACTCGAGATAATACATTTTTGGTCACCCATCCAATGACCGGCCTTAGCAAAATTGCTTAGTTTACGCAATCACAGGCCAAGCGCGCTGTGCCACTGCGCTAGCGAGCTCCTCTACATCATTATCACCAGTCCTTTAATGTCTCCATTGGTAGGGAACACCTTTGCCCTACCAATGAAGTGTACCCTGTTCTGTGTGAAACGAGTGTATTTTCTTTTGAATGCCACCCATTACGTCACCTCGAGGCGAAGAATTGCTACTGGTATCTGCCGATTGACAACTATTGAGTTTGTCATTTAGACTTTCTATACCTTCCCACCACACTGGCCCAGTGCGGATTAGTGGTTATTAACGACTGCAGATGCAGCCGGGACCAAACCAACGGCTTAACGTGCCTTCCGAAGCAAGAGCAACTCGTAAATTTAAGATAATAAAATTTTTGTTCACCCAACCAATGACTGCCCTTAGCGAACACTGCTTAGTTTACGCAATCGCATGCAAGTGCGTTAAGGCACTGCGCTATCGAGGTTCTCGGAGTTTGAGAATACATACCTCCTTAAAAATCACGCCTTTCTGCCCTATGGGATAAGCAGAGGTATTTTAATACTTCCGTTTCGCCAGCTAATTTCAGGCCCTATGTAATGGCGAGACGAGTCTATTGTCCCATTCAGCGGAACTTTAATCGGAGGAGAATAATTCCTATTATACTTATAATTCATCATCAGACAAGGTCCTGTCCTGATAATAATAAATCCTATATGCCTAGAAATCGAGCGGCACCACACTGGCCTTTGGTTGGTAAAAAAATAATTCAAAAGAAACAAATATTAAGTTATGATACTATAAAATTAAATTTTAAATATATTTGTTCCAATTTATGATAAAAATAAACACGCTTATCATCTCATTTATTACTAATATAAATCATCAAGGTAAACGAAATATTTATCTTATCTAAAGTCTTGTTTCATATAGATGTATCAATTTAATTTACTCATCGTAAGCAAATTTAAAATATTGGACTTACCTTTCTTCTTATAGGTTTAGGTTTCTCAACAGGCGGAGGATTCAGTCTGGGGTCGTTGCTCCGAGGGCAGTAAGGCTTGCTGACGGGCTTAGGCGACGGAGCCGGCAGCAAGCTTGCCTTGTTGGAGCTCTTGAGTACCCCCGATAGTATTACACTGTTATTCGAGTCCATATTATTCACTCGCGTCAATATTTCCTGAACGCTTTTCAAATCGTCCACTGGCGTAATACTATCCTTGTCAAATAAACTATTATCTAAACTTGTAGTTCTATCTATTGCACTCTTAATTATAGACATATTAGGTACGTTTTCGTTAATCGGATTGGGATCCAGGTTAAACGATTGAGACATGTTGCTGAAGATACCCGAGAATAAGCCAGTAGAACTGAAACGGGAAGAGAAAGGCAATGTTGTCTCGAGAACAGATGGCCTGTCGATAGTTGGGAGTTTCTCTTCATGTTTCTCTATGACTGGCGAATGAATCACCTTAACTGGTATCATGGGCTCTTCAGGTAATGGTATTGTCTCCGGCGGCGGGATCAAAGGCATCGGGCTAGGTTCCTCTGGTAACGGAATATTTTCCGGCGCCGGTAGTGGTATTGATTCCACCGGAGGTAAAGGTATATTCTCTGGCGACACATGTAACTTATCGTCAAGAACAGAATTACTCATGTCGTCATGGATGTCTCCATTGATTTCCGGCGATTTGGAATCCGTGTCGTGCTCGGTTCTCAGCTGAATGCTGATCTGGTCATCCACCATGTTGAGGTCAAAATTTAAGTTCACTTTCTTCCGCTTCTCTTTTGGTTTCTTATTTCTGCTTTTTAATATGAGAATATTTTCTGTGTGAAACGAGTGTATTTTCTTTTGAATGTCATCCATTTCGTCACGTTGAGGCGAAGAATTGCCACTGGTATCTGCCGATTGACAACTATTGGGTTTGTCATTTGGACTTTCTATTCCTTTCAATTCACTATTGCTGCTGTCATTCAATTCTTGAATTTTCGGTTGCCCTGATATGGTAGTATCAATTTCCATTGGCACAGCTTTGTTGTAATTTGTGTCTTCAATCTCTATATTGTTATTATTAGTTTTAAAATCTCCCGGCTTGGTGATCTCTGGTGGAACTTCGTCTTCTGGTGTAGGTACACCAATTATTCTCCTTATGTGTTCACTGTCATGTGGACATTTAATATTTACATTTAAAACGTCATTGTCCATATTGCACTGGTCATCTGATCCTTGACCACTATCAGATCGAGTTCTATCTCTGCCATAAATGCCTTCCATTATATTTCTGGCTGTGTATTGTCTATTTATTGAATGAGGGTCATCTTTTACTGGAGAATCTTCTGATGTTAACACTGGTGAACTTTCTTCATGACACTGTACAATAAAAATAATGTTATGTACAAAAATCGTAAGGTTTCATGTAAAATATAATCACTTAATTAATAACTTACAGGCACTATAACTGTATTTTGTTCACAGGATAACGATTCCCTTGCTAGTCTTCTCTTTTTCAATGGTGTCACCATTTCACTGGGCAGCGATTCTGGAACAAACACTTCTAAATTTCAAAATAGAAACCCATACAACTATTACGCGTTCGTTATTAGATTATAAAAATTTTAAATATCATACCTGCTGAAGGGAAATCGCATTCTTCACTGATAGCTTGTCGGAGCCATCTCTTCTTTGCACTGTGTTGAGGTATAATAGGCGGTGCGACTTCTACAACTTCAGGGACCGTGCTTCTGGTGATTCTCTTCGACTTCTTTGGTGGTCTATTCCTATCGCGTCCAGGAGTCGATGGTGGGGACATTTGAGCATTATCTTCTTCATGTTCCACCACCTCTTGTCCAGCACTAAGATCGCCAATCATTGTGGAGGCAACTTGAACTAGACTTTCTAAAGACGGTGCATTCACTAACGTCGATCTGTAGGGAGACTGATAAGGGGAAGGCGTGCGCTCAGGGGATCGGCCTATCCATTCAGTAGCCATTGTCTTTTTCGTTTTAGGTAGTTTGAAGGCGGATTCAACAGAACCAACTGCAGCTTCCACTAACATACAGGCTGAACTCAAGCCTAAGTCCTGTGAACAAATATTTTCGTACAATTTATTGAGGATTAAGAGACTGAAAATAAAAAATTGTATTGGATTATACACCCATGAATTTTTGCGTCGATAACAACTCATTTTTATGATTTTATTCTTTTAATTATGGAATATGTTGTACCTCAGCCACAGTTTCAGTAGGTCTAGCAGGAGAAGTTATAGGAGCACTGTCTCTGCGGGAAGGAACCCTAGGTGGAGTTCGTGGCGGCGCCTCATCACCTGAAGTCACCATATCGCTATCCGCAGAATTTAGCCGCCGCCTGTTTGATTGGGAAGTTGTTCTAGCTCGTCCTTTCCGTCTATTAACAAAACGGGATAAATTAATCACATAAAATAATAATTCTAACTATATACAAGTCAAATAGGGTAAGTTACCTAAAAGTAAACAATTTGGTATCAGTTAGTTGGGATTTTTTTTTTAAATCATACGTAAAAATACTATTTTCTATACATAACGATAATAATACATTTTGTTAGAGAAAATATAGTCTTCTATTTGGTATTTAAATGTGCTGTTACAAAATGAATCTTATCCTGTATAAATTGTGGTACAAGAAAATACGCCAGCAATAATTATCACACATTAATAATTTAAGCATGAAATGTAATTTCAAAGACATTTTTATTATTTCGATTTAAAACTAACATATATTAATATAAATTGGGGAATTAACACTTACTTTCTCCTCTTTTTAGTTATGTTATGTACATCGTCATCGTCGTCTTTGTCATTGCCGCTCGGATGCGGATCGGACTCGCGGCGCTTTTGACGTTCTTTAACCTCTTGTTTACGTTGTTCCGCTTTCTCCATTCTCTCAAAAGCCTTCATAATGGCCTCCATTTTTCTTTCTTCCCGAGTCTAAAAAAAAACGATAAGTGATAGCTAAAGTTTACTGAAACACTTAACTGCCGCACTCAGAGACGTCAAATAACGATAATAAGTATTTAATGTCAAATAATGACAATTCAAAATTAGTAGCTATTCTTGCTGGGTCTATGGTCCAGATTTGAATGAAAATTTTTGACATTAAATACTCATTAAAGTTAATTGACGTCTCTGAGTGCGGGGGTTATTATATAAAAAAAAACAAATTATTCAATTACCATTTTCTTCTTTTCCTTGCTAACAGTTTGTATTTTATCTTGAGAATCATCAGTTTTATCATCCAAAGAGTCTTGATTAACACATGTTTTACTTGAATCCTGATTGATACAAGTTTTATTTGCATCCTGAATGACCGAAGTTTTATTTGACTCCTGGATGACAGAA
The DNA here is from genome assembly GCA_963931975.1 of Cataclysta lemnata. Classification (NCBI taxonomy): domain Eukaryota; kingdom Metazoa; phylum Arthropoda; class Insecta; order Lepidoptera; family Crambidae; genus Cataclysta; species Cataclysta lemnata. The sequence goes on from OZ008343.1 coordinate 9,503,960, forward strand.
GTTCTACTTGATCTCGAGGACCTATCAAGACAAGCGGATCTAGCCGCCATCTCACGAGTAACTGGACGATCCTCATCAACAACTTTAGGTTCTTCTTTTGGTTCACTTTCTTCAACTTCTTTCTCTTTTTCGATTTTGTCATCATCAGAAGAAATGTTTTCATTATCTAGTTTAATAGGGTTTTCCTTGACTGGCTCAACAGCTTTGGGCTCCTCAACAATTGGATCTGGTATTGGTATATCTTCTGGAGGTATAATTGGAATCTCTGGTTCCACTGGCTTATCTTCTTCTACCGGTTCAGTTTTTGGAAACTCTGGTTCATCTATATCAAGTTTTAATTCCTCTTTAGCTATCAAATCTATTTCTGGTTTTATTTCTTCTAATGGCAGTTCCATTTTAATGGGCAGCTCGAAATCAATCGACGGAAGAACCTGTTTGACGGGAGATAATGGGGGGTATTCATGTTTAACAGGAGACTTCTTTTCAGTTTTTATTTCAGCCTTTATTGGTAATGATGTAAACTCTTTAACAGGCATAGACAAAGATTCCAATGGGTTTGAAAGTGGAGATGACGAGCTTAAGCACCTATTTCTACCTCTTTTTTCCCGTGGCATATAGTCAATACTTTTTCTAGTAAGAGGTGGATTAAGGCCATTCACTTTGCAATGTTTTGGATTTCCACATGCACAAGGCTGTTTACTACCATCACTATCATGGCCTACAGTAATTTCAGTATTGGATTGAATGATTCCAATAGTAACAAAATAAACATGCAGAGCACCCTTTACAATGCAATGTTGTAATTCTGCATTGGGTTTGCAAGACCTTCTTACGAATCTAGCTTCATTACCATATGTTCTTGTATCAATGCATATTTGAGTGTTATCCTTGGGTAATCTGTAAAAAAATACGAAAGGCCCAGGTTTCTGACTTCCGGCTCTAGCAGAATTCTGTAACTGCGGCCTATGTTGATTTGAAAGCATGTATTTTCCTCTTAACTCTATTATTGGTGTATTTTCTTTCAGATCTTTTGTGGCAATAAGAATTTTTCCACCAGCATGAGGAACTGTTGTGCATAAATGAGATGAGATAGCAGAGGCAAAGTTAGATGAGTTACCAAGTCTACTACTGTACTTCATAATTTTAGCTCTCAACTCAGGACTGTAGTGATTAGTCACAGCTTGTTCATAAGAGTCTTGCCAGTGTGACTGATTGGATAAGTTAGAATTGTATTTGTTTCTATTTAACAACATTTCCTTTTTACGTTTGACACGTTTTTCTACAAGTTTTCTTTTAGTTCCCTTTCTTATCACTTCAGGTTTTTTAGGCCTTTTAGGCCCACGTTTAGGTAATACTAAACTCGGTTGCGGTAAGGGAGGAAGGACAGAGAGATTAGAATTGTATGTAGTTACACATGATCCACTGGTATTCGTATAAGTTGTAACAGTTAGTAGCCGTTTCCTTCTCTGCCCATGTGAACGACCATGTTCAGAAGAATCTGAATCAGAAGCTCCTAAAGCATTTAATTCGTCTCTCTTTCTCATTTGAATGGCACGCGCGTGTCTGCGATCAATTGATCGTGGTTGACAAAGTTCACACATATATGCATCAGGAATATTTTGTCTGTCAATACCCATGCAATCAACATGTTGCCACTCACCACAGCGGTCACAGCATATCATGTAGCCATCATCATGTGTAAATTCGCAAATGCATCTGGTCTTTCCTTCTTCCTCACCTTCAGGGGCAGTTTCGGTATCACTTCCTCCTTGAGTGGTCTGTCTTCTGTCTCCATCAATAGACGATATAACGGAAGCAGCATCATCATCTTGTGGAGGTAATGACTGTGGTTTGTATGAAAGGTTTTCCATTGGTGTATTAACTGGTGAAGGACTTCTAGCTACAGCAGTTGGAGTAGGTGCTGGTATATCATATGATGGGGTTGCCACTATTACTGGTGATGTTCTCTTTAAAGGGCTAGCTGGTGGAGCAGTTTGAACAGGAGACACAATAGGCGGTGGAGCTGCGGCTACTAACATTTGAGTAGGAGTTGAGACGATGGGTTGTTTTTGTGCTGGCAGAGCATATGTGTGATCCAACATAATAAATGCTAGGGCCTGGAATGAATATCGTCTCAATTCCTCAGACAAATTAGGTCTCTCTTCCATACCAATTATGTCATCAGCCATAAGTAGAGTTGACTTATCACCACTGAAAAAAAATATTTTATCAATATTTAAATAATCATATTGAAGAAATGTTATTTAAATAAATACAATTAGATCTTACTGCAGTTGACTTATTTTAATAATGATTAGATTTAAGTGTCATTGTCTTAATAATATAATTTTGTACTTACAAAACTATCCTCATTTGATTATCTGACTTCTGATTAACTACATCCTCAACAACTTTAATATTTAAAGTTGGTGTTGGTGGTGATTGTGTTACAATTGGAGTAGGATTAGTCTGGAGCATCAACTTTGGTTGAGATAAGGACTGTAGTATTTGTGCAGTCAATTGCTGGTTAGCAGATACTTGTGATACAGTTGAAATTTGATTATCAGTAGTACTATATGTTTGCACATATCTTAAATTAGGAGTTGAACCTGATTGGACATAGTGCGGACCTTTAGTTAAACTTGTACTTATTGGTGCTGTAGAAATTAATACAGGCCCACAGGGTGATTGAAGAATCAACCGTTCCCCCTTTGTTGGTAATTTCTGCAGGGATACTGGTGGTTGACTTCTGTGATTTGGGCTACCCACTTTTTGTATAACCTTAGAAGGATTTGAATCTATAACTCCATAAGATGGCTGTTGGCTTTTATATGTCACACTAGCAACAGGCCACGTTTTTGCTTCTGACTTGCTGACTGAACCAGTTTGTTGTATGATTTTAATTGCTCTAGACTGATTTTTCTGGTTTGATGCCTGGTTAGAGCTTTTAGCACCTTTAAATGTATTCACAGACTTTTTTCCTGAATGAACAGACATTTTGTTTGGTCCAGAAACCACACGAGATAAAATATGGCATTGTGTGTTCCCAGATGATACTGCCACCAATGTGTTCACATTAGCACCATTGTTTACTTTATTTAATGTCTTCGCTATATTTGCGCTTTTTGTGTATGTGTGGCTATAAGATACATTTTTCACAGGACTGCTGTTAATTACATTAGGAGACAGTGTAGCACAACCAATCAATGACTGGCTCTTTTGGGGTTTGTTGCAGAGTACTGAATTGTTTAAATGCTTTTGAGACATCACATTCGGATTCAATTTGTAAATATGATTTTGTGTACCATAAACTGGTGTATTGACTTCTTTTCCTTGAGCAATGTATTGTGGGGAATAATTGGAATTTTTTGGTAATGAGATATTACTTAGAATCTGAACTTTAGAAGTCTTGGGTCTTGCAATGTAACTAGTTTCTGTAACAATATTAGCTCTTCGTGGGGCTTGATTAGGATCATTAACATAACTGTCACTAATTATAATTTGTGAAACACCTGGCTGTGTATGATCTTCATCACCCTTATCTACAGTTGTAGCACTTGCAGTGAGAATAGTAGGTAACCAAAGAGTTTGTCCACCTGATACGTCTTGAGATACATTGTGAATAGCTGTAATGTTACCTACACCAGGATCCACATTAATAGTAAAATTCTGTGGCAATTTAGCAACATTATGAACTATAGCCGAGTTCAAAGGTGTCTGAATAAGTGTAGCAGAATTTTCTACATAGTTATCATCATTAGAGTCTTCAGCTTCTTGTAAAATTGGGTATGCAATGTGACCCACATTCTCAATTGTGGTTTCCTCAATTCTAACTATTCCAGATAGTGAATCCACAGACATTTCTGTATCACTAGTTCTGTTCTCAGCAATGTGGTATTGTACTTCCTTTTCTACTCTTTTATGTGTAGATTGAATAATGCTTTCAGGGTTTGTGGAGTCTGGTTCCGTGTCAACCTTAGTAGGAGAAAGTGGCAATGTCCTAAGAACTGGAGCTCTAATATTGGATACATTCATAGTATTTGTTAATTTATGTTCCAATACAGTTTCAAAGACATTTTCACTGGAGGTGGTCGGCCCGTAATCCTATAACAAAAAGTAAAACATTTTGATACATTTTCAATGTTAAGCAGTACAGAACATTCAACATGATATATGAAATTAGTAGTCTTTTAATATAAAATGTGGTTCAACAAAGTCATATATCACAACTAGTACAGCAAGCTTACACATATAGTTATGAAAATCTATCACAATAAATTGCATAATGGTTTGATAATTATATCAAATGTCCTCATTTAGAAAAGTCATGATAATAGTTCTCTGAAATAGAAACATTACTTACCTTGACTGCAAAGTGCAGCAATAAAAGGTGTTGGTGGTGGTGGGTACATGGGTGTGAGTAATAAATTAGAACACTTCATTTTTATTTTTTTTTAATTAGAACATACCAATGATAAAATAATATGATACAACCAAATGATTTTTTAATTTATAATGCAAGAATGAGAAAAAATAATATTTAACATGTGATTACACATGGAAAATAATCATGGAACAAAAACACTGAGCACAAGCAGTTTTTATTGAAATATGTCAGTATAATATTAGGTAGTACTGAAAAGAATAGACATATTTAAATGTACAAGATGTGTTGACATTGTGAATTAAAACTTACTTTGCGGGCCGCTGGTTCATGTTCTGATGAAGCTGACATTCTGTAAATACTATCATCTTGGGTCAAGCCCGAGATGACGCCTTGGAGAGCACCTGGGCCTCCAAATTTATTTCATGTGACTGCAAACGAAAAATGTTTTTTCATCGCTACATATTCCAATAGGAAACATAAAAAGCAAAAGTAAATCATTGTATTTAGTAAAAATAAATATTTTATTCCAATTTATTGATGTATTTTAACGTCGAGGTCAACGTCCGAAATACTGAAGTATAAATGACTTATATTTATTGTGAACAAAAATGATCGTTAAAATGACAAATACAACTCTTTCAAGAGTACAAGAAATCAAAATAAACCAAATAGCTATGCGAATAGGTTAATTCAGTGCCGCCATTATTGTCGTAAAGAAACTGAAAGGTCTCTGTAATAAACATCAAAAACAGTAAACACTAACCTAAGTTAGCCGAAATAACACTGAAAATTTCGTTTTTATAAGTAAATTAGCTAATTTAATGCACCGAAAGTATATCCCAGCCTCTTAGTAACAAAGAAATAGGAAATCAAGGCACATAAAAAAATGAGGTTTGCGTATTTATATCACAAAACGTTAAATATAATTAACTAAGCAATTGATAACACATTTACAATTATGTAGAATTAGACCAGAAATATCTAACAGTTATCACATTTTTAACACAATCACAATACCCATGAACTATGAAATCCAGATGTAAACACTTTTACAGAAAATACCGAAATATATCAGTACTAACCTGTGCGCACAAAAATTAATAACACTCACGACGCAGCGAAACAATTTCCATGAAATAATTGCATAGCACTAATGAAATAGGCCTCAAAGTTTGCTACTACGACCAAAACATTCACAAGAGTCGAAGATGGCGGCCATTGCATTTTCTTGATACAAAACATCGGGGTCTCACGAAACATGTCCTAGTAGTTCTAACTTCCGGTCAGTGCAATGTTAATTAAAGAGGAAAAATATATAAATCAGCCTTAGGCAAAAAAACTTACATTATTAAAAATATAAATATTTTTAAAATGGTTCTTGATAAAAATATTATGTTAATTTCAGCTGATTTCAAAATTATATTTAATAAGTCAGTAACATGACTGTTATTTCGTCAGTGGTTATGTGTCTATGGATAGACCAATATTAACTTTTTTTTAGCTTCATAATGTTCTTATAAGGTTCTTATGAGGACCCATGATACCATGGAAAAGATAACATAAATCCTACATAAAATGGAAATTAAAGTGAAAGAAGATAAGAGGATATTCCATGGTTTGGTCAGGTATAATTTTTTTTTATTAATGGAGAGTGATAAAAGGATTAATATGATTTTATATATCTGAAAGAGAGAAAACGACAGGGAAGGCCTCAACAAGGGATCTTTCATAATCAAATTGAAAGTTTAATAGAAAAGTGTCAGCCGATGGGCATGAATAACGACAATGATGAAATTGGTTAAATTTATATCATAAAGTAAAAATCGTAACAAGTTGAAGTGATCTCTGCCTACCCTGCAAGAGAAAGGCGTGTCATTTCAATAGAGAAAAAAAAACATTTTTTGTTTTGACTGACTGCTTTGATGACTGTTTGATTTAGTGCTATTTATTTATTAGTATGGTGTATTTCTTATAGTAGACTATACAGTTCAGGCAGAGGTAGTAAAAGTTCAACAAGAATTCTAATAATACACAGAATTATTCCTTAATGTCACCTATGCTCACACCACCAAAGAGCCACCCGGCACCCGACCCTTACCTCGCCTCATCGTGTTGTGTTAGTCTTGTCTTAATAAGGATTTGTATTAATGTGCGCTCACTACATCAACTCTGCATCGCCTCGGTCATAGGCCATTCAACCTTTCACCGTGTTGCAAAATAATATTGTTCTTTGTATAATTGATGTCCCTGCTTTTTAAATGTTACGAAGAACTCTGGAAGACATTTAAGCTTAAAAACTCCGGTCTTGAAATCTCGGACCATTATAATTAAAGCCTGACTAGGAAAATAAAAAAACTGCACTGGAGGAGCCACATTTTCATTTAACATTGCAATACTAAGTATAGATATACCAACGTGAATTGACTAGGTTGATTAATTAATTTTTACATAATTTATTTTTATATTTCTGAGATCAATAAAATAAAGAAGTTAAGGCTGTGTGTTTTGATCTTGTTGGCTTGCCACATGATAGCAGTTTATAAAAATATAAGAGTGGGAGTGTTTGGCGCGTTTCGTGGTGTCAGTCAGATTTATTTTCATTAATTCAAAAATTGTTACAGAGTGGATTTTGTGCAGTGAAAGTGGTGTTATTTTGATGTACAAGCATCCGTGTTGATGTGCAATTATGCAGAATCATCTAAAAAAAGTCTCATGATGTGTTTGATGTCGTGGTGAAGATCACTATAAAAAGTGGTTTTATCCATTTCATCAAGCACCATCATTAACTCTGTTACCATTCAATTCGCGCCAAGCACTCCCTAGATGCGTTAAAATATGTGGCACCCATATTTTAACGTAAAATTCATTTCATTCATACATTTCACCCACTCATTATTTCATACGACTACAGATAAAATATACACTAAAGACTTGGCTGTATGGGCTAGACCCTTTGCCTTCCCTAAAATATAGGGAGAATTTAACCAAAAAAAAATATAAGAGTGTTTGGCGCGTTTCGTGGTGTCAGTCAGATTTATTTTCACTAATTAAAAAAAAGTTACAGAGTGGATTTTGTGCATTGAAAGTGGTGTTATTTTGATGCACAAGCATCCGTGTTGATGTGCAATTATGCAGAAATCATTGAAAATAAGTCTTGTGATGGTGTTTGATGTTGTGGTGAAGACCACGTAAAAAGTGCACAAAATCCACTCTGTATCAATTTCAGAATTATCGAAAATAAATCTGACTGACACCACGAAACGCGCCAAACACCTACGCTTTCGTGTTCAAGTGTCAAGTCTGTTTTTTTTTAAATCTCACTATATTATATACAGAATAAATATACTATACAGGATAAATATATATATATTTATTCTGTATTATCGATTCCAAGCTGATAATAAATAAAATAGACTTTAGGAAGTGCTTGGAATCGAAAATAAAGAATACCAACACGTGAATCAAGCGATTAAAAATAACTGCCAGTTTTTGACAGTTCTTCCACACGGTAAAATGGCAAAAAGAGACGGTGTTGGTGAAATTTAGTTATTGTTCTGAGGGTGAAATCAAGTCTAAATTGACAGGTGCAAATGTCATGTTCTCTAACATAACATTTGCACCAGTGAATTTAGTATTAGAGTGCGGGCCAGATAAGTCGGCGCGCGAGGGGTTGCGTTGCTTGCTATTATTGACACTCCTAGGGCCTGTTTCACAATCGACAAGTAAGTACTAAGTAGCTTACTTGGCAGTTCAATTGACATATATTTCATTGTACAACTGTCAAATGATGTTCCAAGTTAGTTACTCAGAACTTAAATGTCGATTGTGAAAAAGGCCCCTAACAAATAAAATAGGAAACGAAAGTTTAGTTCCAATTTTGTTCACGCGTGGACTTATCTGGCCCGCACTCTAGTAAGAGACTTTAGATGCATTAAAATCTTTGTCACCCATATTTTAATGTAAAATTAATTTTATTCATTAATTATTATTTCAATGTGAATAAATACAAAAACGTGGCTGTATGGGGTTTCCAAAAATTGTTTCCAACTGGACTTTGTGTTGTGTAGGTAGTGAAAGTGGTGTTATTTTGATGCATACTATTCATTGAAATAAAAAGTTTGACGGTAGTTTTCACCTCATCAACTCATCAGTCGCGAGTTAGTTGGGGTTGTGCTGTAGAGCGCGTTTCATCTTATAGTTCCTATGCTCGGAGTAGTCCTATTTACTCTGAGTTCCTATGCCGTGATGGTGGCCAAAGAGTATATCAAAGAGAACACTAAACGTAGTGTATTATATACTCTTTGGAGAACACAATACTACGTAGAAATTCTTTGAGAACATCTAGTGCAAAACATCAAAGAGTAATGAAAGATAAATTTTGTTATAAGCTAAGGTCTTTTGTGAACGTGAAAAACGTAATGAGGTCCCGCATGATGCTTAATAGTGTGTACAAGTTCGGATTGCCGCCATTAAATCTGTACATCAAAGCCATGTAGTCGGATGTCCACTTTTTAACATAAAATTCACAAAGAGTATATTATACACTACGTTTATAAAATTCATTTCATTCATAGATTTCACCAACTCATTATTTCATATGACTAAAGACAAAATATACACTAAAGATTTTGCTGTATGGGCTAGACCCTTTGCCTTCCCCAAAATATATGGAGAATTTAACAAAAAAGGAGGGGGTTTTGGAGAGTGTTTGGCGCATTTCGTGGTGTCAGTCAGATTTCTTTTTTATTCAAAAATTGCTTCAGAGTGGATTTTGTGCAGTGAAAGTGGTGTTATTTTGATGCACAAGCATCCGTGTTGATGTGCAATTATGCAGAATCATTGAAAATAAGTCTTGTGATGGTGTTTGATGTTGTGGTGAAAACCACGTAAAAAGTGGTTTTGCTCACTTCATCAGTCACCATCATGAACTCTGTTACCATTCAATTCGCGCCAAGCACTCCCTAGATGCGTTAAAATGTGTGACACCCATATTTTAACGTAAAATTCATTTCATTCATAATTTCATCCACTCATTATTTCATAAAACTACAGATAAAATATACACCAAAGACATGGCTGTATGGGCTAGACCCTTTGCCTTCCCTAAAATATAGGGAAAAACAGAATCAACAACAAAAAAAGGGAGAGTGTTTGGCGCGTTTCGTGGTGTCAGTCAGATTTATTTTCACTAATTCAAAAATTGTTACTGAGTGGATTTTGTGCAGTGAAAGTGGTCTTATTTTGATGCATAAGCATCCGTGTTGATGTGCAATTAAGCAGAATCATCGAAAATAAGTCTCATGATGTGTTTGATGTTGTGGTGAAGATCACTATAAAAAGTGGTTTTATCCATTTCATCAAGCAACATCATTAACTCTGTTACCATTCAATTCGCGCCAAGCACTCCCTAGATGCGTTAAAATATGTGGCACCCATATTTTAACGTAAAATTAATTTCATTCATACTTTTCACCCACTCACGAGCCCACTCATTATTTCATAAGATTACAGATAAAATATACACTAAAGACTTGGCTGTATGGGCTAGACCCTTTGCCTTCCCTAAAATATAGCGAGAATTAAAAAACAACAACAAAAAAAAGGAGGGGGTTTTGGTTGGCGCGTTTCGTGGTGTCAGTCAGATATTTTTTCGATAAATCTAAAATTGGTTCAAAGTAGATTTTGTGCAGTGAAAGTGGTGTTATTTTGATGCACAAGCATCTGTGTTGATGTGCAATTATGCAATAATCATTGAAAATAAGTCTTGTGATGTGTTTGATGTTGTGGTGAAAACCACTTAAAAAGTGGTTTTGCCCACTTCATCACTCTTCATCATAAACTTGTTACCATTCAATTCGCACCAAGCACTCCCTAGATGCGTTAAAATATGTGGTACCCATATTTTAACGTACAATTCATTTCATTCATAGATTTCAACCACTCATTATGTCATATGACTGATAAAATATACACTTAAGACGTGGCTGTATGGGCTAGACCCTTTTGCATTCCCTAAAAATAGGGAGAATTAAAAAAAAAACCGAAAACGGAAATTGATTGATTGAGGTTATTTACTTATTTCTATGCAAAGAGTAAAGTAAGTTCTATATTTATGGTCTGTTTGATTTGAGCGAGCAGCGAGGTCCTATGAAGTTGAGGTTATATTTTGTGTACCCCGTGGTTTGAAAATCTTGTATTTCGTTTAAATATGACTGACTTTGTTCTTAATGATAGTGATACGGAGGTGGATTCAGATGAAGAGGTTTGTATATATTAATTTAATAAAAATAATTGTAATATTTTTTTTCGTATGTTTTAAATGGATCAGAATTGATGGATAAGACAACTGGGCAATGTATGCTCTTTTATTATAAACCTGTACTAATGTGCTACATTGGTCAAAAAGAATGTTAATATTTTATCATTTAAATTTTAGCTGCAAGAAGCCTTTGCGAAGGGATTACTGAAGCCAGGGTTGAATGAAGAGATAGATAGAGTTGAAAAGCACTATGTGAATAACGTCCCTGATTTAAAGGCAAAGTTAAAGGAGTTTCATTTAAAATTACCATGGGTTGAGACATTAGATTTGGTAACTAGTGTTGCACCCATGGCTCCAGATATTGCATTACAAATGCAAGAGTCTGCACAGAGGAGAAAGTATGTTTTAGTTATTATTAATTTATCATTTTGCTTACATTTCTCAAAGGAATATGTTGTAATGATAATCCATTTAATGTTTTTTTAAAAGTTGTTTGTCAAACATGTTATCTAGAAATCTTTTTTATTTAATTTCAAAACTTTTTGTCATAATAATATGGTATGGTAATATATTCGTAGAAATATCAAGGAGAATACTAAAGGCCATAAAGAATATGACCCCACAACAGATCCAGTACTCAATGAGTTCAAACGTGAAAACTTAATTCATCGACAAGCTCAAGCATCTGTTTTAGAAGGAATTAAAAAGCTTAAAGAACTTGGTATTCCAACTAGAAGGTATGTGTTTGGAAAGTTAATTACGTATTGGTTGGTCATTGATTAATTATTATTTGACAAATTATATACATTGCTGTTTTGCAATATTTCTACCATTTTACCTAATTATGTATTTTAGGTTTTATACTCAATGAAAAATGTCAATAAATATTGAAAAATTATATAGTTTAACATCATTATTTATAGAAAATTTTCAGGTCAGTATTTTTCAGTAAATTAAACCCTGAGTTTCATTTACTGAGTATTTTAAGAATAATGCGTTCACATAAAAATGGAGTCACTTATTGTTTTAAATATTTAGAAACCTTGTGAACATATATTTTTTTTCCTGAAACAAATGAGTTCAATAGAGTACATCTATAGATTGCATATTTTTCAGGCCTGATGATTATTTTGCAGAAATGGCAAAGACAGATGAGCATATGCAAAAGGTGCGGAAAAATCTCATGTCCAAACAAGCAGCACAAGCTAGCACTGAGAAAGTTCGACAACTTAGAGATCAAAAGAAAATAGCAAAAAGAGTACAGGTATATATATTCATTTCATTTTATGATTATAATAGTTCAATGAGCCACATTATCACTTGTGTTTCTAATGTTTAAATTCAAATAAACAGATATATTATTGTATAATGATGTTCTGCAGTTGCAGATTAGCCTAATAGCAAAAGTAGCAATAATAGAGCAAATGCTCCACACAAATGGGAGGTCCGCACACCAACTGTTTCTCAAATTGTTAATGTTAATCCTCGACCCTTCTACTATCTGAAGATAATAGATAGAATTTGTTCTGTATTGTGTCAAATCTAGTTTCATTTTATATAGGTTTTTGCTATCACATTGAAATAAATTTAATTATAAACAATGTTTGGTTTTACTTCCAGATTGATGCAAAATTGAAACAGGCAGCAGAAAAGAAACACATGTTAGAACAATTAAAAAGAGTTAGGAAAGGAAAGTCTGCAGATTTAGATTTCTTGGAAGACAATAAAGGTAACAAAAATAAAGGAAAGGGCTCTATAAATAATAAAGGTTCAAAGAAACGAGCAATGAAAGATAAGAAGTTTGGCTTTGGGGGTAAAAAGAAAGGATCAAAGTTAAATACAAGAGATTCGTCAAATCAGATGGATGGCTTCAATAGTTCTGCAAAAAAGAAGCCGTTTAATTACAAACAAGAAAAATCAAGAAACAATTTCAAGCCTAATAACAAAAAGAAGAATCAAAGGCCAGGGAAGTCAAAGAGGAAAAATGCTAAGAGATAAATTATGTTAAATTGGTAATAAAATAAAAAAATTACACAAATACATTTTTTATTTTATAGGCTCTGTGGTTGTAGATTACTTACATCATGCCAGACATCATCAAAAAATTAGTGATTTATTGATTTTAGTTGAAAATACATATTTAAGGGATTTAAAGCTGATTTAGTTTTATTTTGATCGCCCTCTTGGTCGAATGCTCAGATTGCTGGGTATTGGCCAAGAGGTCCCGGGTTCGAATCCTGGTAGAGGCAAACTTTGTGATGACCACAAATGTTTGTTTCCGAGTCATGGTTGTGTATATGTTTATGTAGTATATTTTCAACATTTATATACATAATTATATTTAAAAATATGTCCGTCATCTAGTATCCATAACACAAGTGCTTAGGCTACTTACTTTGAGCTAGATGATAGGTGTGTGTGTAAAAAATAAAAATAATAAAATTAAGGTTTTCATTTATCACTGCGAATGACCACACGCCTATTTAATCCATGTGACAATCTATAGTCTGTACCATCTAACTTGTCTTATTTGATAAACAATCTTAGCAAAATTTTAAAAAAATCACTCATTTTAAAATAAAATATTAACAAAGTCTTTAATCTATTACAATAAATCATTATTATAGCCTGAAACCTATTGAATAGACTAGACTAGATAACAGTTGATTTTTAATGCTGCATTTTCAATAAAAAACATCTTTCAAGATTGTTTACCAATTATGACAAGTTAGATGGTACAGACTACAAAATGTTTGTTACATTTTCTCTGAATGCGTTGACTTTTGCCTAGGCGTGACGTCAGACTCAACGCCATGATACCGCGAGCTGGTTTCGCGCACTATTCAAAAAATATTAAAAAAATCTTTTGCTTTGCTATCAACAAGTCAGAGCAGGAGCTGAATCAATATGGATTGAAATCAAGCAAGGATCCATTCTCTGGATACTGGCCATGTAATATCTAGAAACCGAATTAAGAGGCAGTTGCGGGCTGTGAATTATCGATTTGCGAAACATTAAGTATCAATCAAACAGTATCAAAAATAAACAATCGCGTGTGGATTCAACGTTTATTCATTTTTCAAAACTACCACTTGCGACCTTTGCCTTTTTTCTTCTGTTGTTGCTTACGCTGCCCAGCGCTCTCTGCTTGCTTTGCTTCCACACGAGGACTCTTGGCAGCCGCCGCAGTTGTAGCGCTCGGTTGTTGTTTGCTCATGTCACTAAAATATTCACTTCAGCATGAATGTAACATCATAACATTCCTATACATCAACATCCACAATAATGGAAACAGCTTCATTATCTACCTGTCCTGTTCCTAGTTTGTCTCGGTTCGGTGGAGTATGTTTCCACTTATTAATATGGGGTCAGACGTCATCTAGCCAACAACCCAATCTCCTTTAATTCATATCATCATCATGACTCTGGAAAGCTAGTGATGAATTTGCTGTCTCCTACTTTGCTGTTTCTATTTATTAGGAACAGTGCAGGTAGATCACCCACGTTTCCCCAATTATGTTAGGTCCCAATTTTTTAGTTTGTCACTTATTTATACGAAAACCACTATGGACTAATGTGACATAGTTTTTGCTTTGAATTAAATTACTCTATGATAATTGTTAATTAATTATTAATAATAACAATATGGGCTGGATGAGAGTGGCCGAAAATCGGGAGCAGTGGCGTGCAATGGAAGGACCTATGTCCAACAGTGGACAAGCATGGGTTGATGATGATGAATAATGATAAACAATTAGGTATATTGCGGTAAGATAGTGGTAAGTAATAGATATGGTTTTCATTGTACATACATGCATAAATCACGCCTATATCCCCGAAGGGATAGGCAGAGCTGAATTAACACCCACTTTTCGCCAAATAAGTTAGGTCCCATGTAATAGGTGGCTAGCCTATTGCCATATATCGGGCACAAAAGTCGCAGTACATTGCTAGGTATACTACCTAGCAATGTACTGCGACTTTTGTGAGAAGAAGAGAAACGCTGCTGCCCATCCCTCATCACTGTTTTATCCTTAGTCGCCCCTTGTATGATACCCACAGGAGAGATTTGGGGTGGTGACAATTGTATCCTACTTTGCCGTCACCACACGGCTAATATGTGTGTTTTCATTGTATATTTAAATAATAAGCTTACTATTGATCAGTAGCTGTGGTAGACATGCCCTGACTACCCTTGATGACGTCACGCCGCACTCCCCGACGTTTCCTATACGCTGTGCGCTCGTATTTGGGCAGCCATCTGAAAACAAATTACATGAATGACGTCAACTTTCAATAGCATTTTGATGAAAATGAAAATACGGTTTATTCTTATAAGCCAAGGTTTCATTACATACACTCATGAATCGTCAAAGAAATAACGTTAAACACTGGAAACGAAAAGAAAAACGGTTTCCAATATTGAACGTATGGAAATAATTATACAGCAGAGCAACCACTTTACCTTTGGATTTCACTACATACTTCTAATATTGAATGTATCCGTCAAGGTGGGGTAATTGGAAATATAAGTTTTAATACACATTTCAGATCCAGCTCCTCACTAAAATCACTGTTTTTGAGCCTTTTATAGATTGTACCTCCTATTTATTGTGAGGCGCCATAAACGTTATACATAAATCATAACTCCCGCCTATATCCCCGAAGAGGCAGGCAGAGGTGAATTAAACACCCACTTTTCGCCAATTAAGTTAGGTCCCATGATAGCGAGCCTATTGCCATCTACCGGGCACATAAATCGCAGTATATTGCAAGGTGGTATAAGAGGAATGCAACTGCCCAATACGCATTGCTGTGTTTACCCTTAGTTGTCCGACACCCACGGCAGAGATAGGGGTGATGACAATTGTATTCTGTCAACACCACACGTCTATAACGTAATACTAGTACACTATATACCAAGAACAAAGAATGCAAGTAATCGACGCCCGAGCTGAAGGCGATGCCGACAAATATGAGATCTGAGGCCTTATTTTTTATCGTCCGAGGTAAGATCATAGTTTTATGTCGACCCCTGACCAGGAAGTGGGATATTCGTACGCGTAGCGGGCGGAATAGTCCACTTTATAGACAGTTGTGACATAAGCGTTATTACTATTTACCTTTCTGGGTCCGGAGGCTTGGACAGGTCAGCGTTGAGCGGCAACTTGGACTTACGCTTGCGCTTCTGTTTGTTCTTCTGCAGTAACTCCGAACCCGGGGTGCTGTAGGATACATTTACAAGATACATTACAAGAAAGGAACACCTCCCAAAAATGGGTGGATTGCGTGAAACATTGCATGATTTTGTGGCAGCCGACTGAGATGTATGGAAGTATAAAACTAACTGCGCCGAGCCCAGACAACATGGGAATAGGGCAGGCGAATAATGATGATTACAATCAAGTTTGTTAAAAATAATTGTTCTAATGTGACTTTTTATCAATAGTTAGTAACAAGTGACATCATCTGAATAACAACACATTTTAACCAGAACTCGTCATGAACAGTTTTTGTAATAACACTGTTAATGTTTTGTTATAAAAATTTTAATCTAATAATACTATAAATACAGTTTCAACCCAATTTGGCAGAAAGGTAAAAATTGTCGATAGGTCATTTATTGCAAATAATTGAGAGTTGATAAGGAGTTCCCCTTTCACCTTATAAATGTAATTAAACTACGCTTACCCTGGCGACTGCTCCTGTTTACTTTGTACGGTTTTCTTGACAACCTTGGCACCCATCATCCATTTGGACGACTCCAATGCATCTATGTCGATCTTGGTCTAAGGAATTTCAACAATAGAGTAAGTACATTATAAAAATTAAATAATACAAACATACATAAATGACGTCTATATTCCCGAAGAGGTGAATTAACACCCGCGTTTCGCCAATTATGTTAGGTCCCATGTAATAGGCGGCGAGACTATTGCCATTTATCGGTCACGAAAGTCGCAGTACATTGCAAGGTTGTATAAAAGGAACGCTGCTGCCTTAACGTGCCTTCCAAAGCACGGAAGGAACTCGTGATAATACATTTTGGTCACCCATCCAATGACGGGCCTTAGCGAACATTACTTAGTTAACGCAATCGCAGGCCAAGCGCGCTATCCACTGCGCTAGCGAGCTCCTCGCATTGTGTATAGAATGTCATATGGATTATATAGGCGTGACGTCATGCACAGTGATTAGTGTATTTTAATGTTTTATTTTAGTGAAAAACCTAATAATCTCAGATTTTTAAACAAAACTAAATCAGTTTTTCAAATCCCCTTACATATTAAGGTATCCTCTTACATTTTCCACTGAAATCATTGAATTTTTGATGATGTCGTCTCGCCTGTTGTATTCTGCTCCGCCATCACCACCACACGGCAGCAAAGTAGTATTTTATAAATAACATATAAATGGTTACCTCGAGCCTGTCCAGCTGCGGCAGATCCTTAGCCAGCTGCTTGGCGCGGACGGGCTCGATCGCTGCAAGCGCTTTCACCAGGCGGGCGAGCGAGCGCGTGTCCGTGGGTGCGCTACGAGCGAGCGCTTCAAGCGCTGCGGCCGCTTCGGTAGCGTGGCCGGCCCTGCCGTGAGCCTCTGCTGCCGCGCGCCACACCTCCCTCAGGCTGCTCAACCGCTAGATCACAAACGTTTGATTGATTTAAAAATTGCTAATCTTCTTCTTCTCCCTGCCCTGTTCCCAGTCTATCTGGGGTCGGCGCAGTATGTTTCCTCTTCCATTCATATGTCAGACGTCATCAAGCCATCCACTCCCTTTTGATTCATTTCATCCATCGCATCGTAAAGGTGCTAGTGATGAATGAAAAAAAGACGGAACGGACCATGTCGAGAGACCAATGAACGGAGAGAGTGATTGGAATGACAACATTCCAATCCATACTGCTCAAAGTTTTGTAGGTTTTACAGCCGGCCGCCTGCCTGACACCAACCCTCTCTTTGGGTATTTAAAAATAGCCCAAAAAAATTGAAAAGAAAAAAAGAATATTGCATCGAAATTAATAAGTTTTAAGACACAAATTGCATGTTGCCCTCGTTAAAAAAAAAGGTAATCTAGTGCTCAATTAAATACATCCTTTAAAAATTTATAAATGTGTGATCAAATTAAGTGTTATTGAAAGTATTCCTATATCCTATAAAAATATAAATCTACTGGGTGGGGCACAACTTAAAGTAAAAATAATCTTCAAGATATCCAGTTGTTCTTTAGGTAGTCTATACATGATTTCAGCCAATAAATAATGATGGAACACTCAGACTGTCCCAATTCATAGGTATTTGAATTTAAAAAGTGTTGTTAATACATACATACATACATAAATCACGCTTACTTAATCCCGTATAGAAGAAGAGGTGTAGGTATATGAGTATCAACACCAACATTTCGCCAAATATATTAGCTCCGATTATGACGGGGCGGCCCCATAGCCATCTATCAGGCACACACATAGCAGTACAGTACTAAGTCTTATTTTTAACTTGGATATAGGACCTGCCCAGCTAGCATGAACACCGAAACACGATATGGTATAGCCATTTATCGCTTTGAACTGTCAAAAAACAATGGATGTTTGACAGTTCTAACCTAGCCTGTCTGTCGATTAAACTTAGTTTGTCTATTTAAAAAGGGGCCAGGTCAAGAGTACCCGAAACCGACGGCCATGCATGAAGAGATTGAATGAAGCGAAAGAAGTTTAATGTAAGGATCGTAGCAAGTGGAAACAAGTGATCTCTGCCTAGCCGGGCAAGAGAAAATTATTACCTCTTTATCGTTCTTGTAGTGTTCGTACACGTCGTGGAACAACTGGGAAGCGCGTTGCAATTCGCCATCCGCGGACAACAGCGTACAAAGCAGACCCACCACACCGGCTCGGTATTTGTACTCGCTTTCTTCCAGCAGTTTCACGGCACCCTTGCGGTCGCCCTGTCAGAGAACACTTGCTGTGACAATGTAATTTTTTTTATTTTCCTGCTAAAATTAAAAAAAATTGGCTCTTTCATTTAAAACGTAATAGCCATCACAAAGAAATTTGTGGTTAGAAAAAGTTTGGAAAATTATGGCCGAGTGGTTTAGGTATCTGCCCGGAATGCGGAGGACGCGGGATCGATTCCCGCATCAAGACTATAATTTTTTGAACTTTTTCAAATTTCTTTGAGATAAGTATTGTAACATTTATATAATGTTGAAATAAAAATCAAAATAAGTAATGCAATAGCCATACTATATCAATAGAATGCAATTACTTTGCATACGGTTAAAAATTAAATTTTGGATGAAATGAGGATGAACATTCAAACATTAATTTCTTCACTAGTGGATACCGTTGCATTATCAAATCTTCACAGAAATTCCAAACAACCAGACAAAGACACCCCTTATTTGTTTTAATTTTGTAATAAAAGTTTTCGATAAGGCCTCTTTTACACACCCGTTTTTTCGCCGTCAAAGTCTGCGGTTAATTCGCCATGTGTAGGCACGGTCACGGTTGTATGGATCACTTATAGACGTGCACGGCGGCGCCGCATAAACACGGCATATACAAGCTCTCACGTTTTTTTAATCGTACGGTTGAACAACCGTGACGTGGACAAGAGGTCTAAAGGTACCTGTGACAACAGCACTTGCACAGCAGCTAAAGTAAGTGTTCCTCCTTGCTTCAACAACAGTGCCACCGCTTGGGAACGCTTGCCCTCCTTAGCCAGCGAGGATGCTTCGACCAATGCGGCGTGGCGATCTTGATTGAACTCGCGCACCAGTTTCACGCAGCATTGCTTGCAGAAGTCAGGCTTGTAACAAAAATTTGCGACGAATGAGTAAGTGCGAAGAAACCAACAAAACCTTCAAAATTAAAACCTTGCAGTGCAGAAACAAAAAATAGTCACAGATTATAAAGTATATAGTGTTTCATAACTGGCAATACTGCATTAACATTCTCAAATGAGATTTATTTCTATAGCGATCATGCAGTCACAGTAATATCATTTTGTCATATGTGCTCACAGTATGTCTTAACAGATTTGTATTTGTGATTTCTAATAATAATAGCAATAATGCATAACACAAGACAGTGCCCGATACAAGATCAGGCACTGTCTTCATTAGAGCGACTACCATAGTAAGTATTAAAAATAGGTGACAAAATACAACTTGTGTTTATGTACCTGATTGGAGTATATACAGAGGATGGCTTGGTTATAAGTGATGGCACTACGCTGCCTCGAGTTCAGCTTGTGTTCTAGCCCATCAGCTGTAGCTGCTTTCATTCGTTTTCGGGAATCAAATACGTTACCGTCCCTGTTCATAAAACCAAATTTAAAAAGACAATATAAGATTGATTTTTAAATTGTTTTATTATTAATCAACTTACCGGTTTAATACTACCAAGTTGTTGCTTGCTACGGCAATTAAAGCCTGGTCAGAGGGTTTGTCTTTTAGCACATTTTGGTATATAGCGGTAGCTTCTTTTTCTTTGCCCATCATCTGAAGACAATAGGCTTGCTGTACTCTGTTACAGGAAAAATATACAAAATTAAACTTGCTATAAATGTTAAAACTTTCCAAATATACTTATAATTGTATCAGAAAGTATAGTTAAATAAAGTTAAAAACCACTAACATATAAGCTTAAATTATATAAAGTCAATTTTGTAAATAAAATATGAATAACTGTCTCCTTACTTAACATTATTTTACCCCAAAATTACTAGCTATTCAATTCCAACTTTACCTCAGGAGGAATTTATTAAAAATATTTGTAGCCAATGCTTTTGTTGTTGAACTAATAAACAGCTTACCTTATAATAGCAGCCTCTTCCTTTGCTTCTTCCTCTGTACCTCCATCATCCAAAACACTCTCTGAGCAAGCTTGTTCAGCTCTCTTAAGTACAGGCAATGCTTCATTGTACTTGCCACGCATTGCTAATGTGCTTCCAGTGTTGTATGCGAGTTCATAAGTGTTTTCATCAAACTGAGGTAGCTCTGTTGACTATAATAGATAATGTTTATGTTTTTAGGATTATTCTAAGCAAGGCAGACAGAAAGTTGACTTATACTTTGCAGAAGGAACCTATATAGAATTTGACTGCATTGTTTTGGTTTTTCTGATGGGATAAATGCTTTTTTATGCATAAAAAATTATTCTATTGTTGTATGATTTTGTTTAAAAAGAACTATATATGTATGTGTTGACTATATTATGCATTTAATTTTGTACTTACTGGATTAATAGCAGCTAAGTTGGCAACAACAGAGGCCATGTTAGCCTTTCTCTCGTCTTCATAATCATCAGTTGTGTTTTTTACTAAATCTCTGTATAAGTTGTAGCAATCCTGATATTGTTCAAGACGGTATAAAATTTGAGCCCTGTTGGGGAAAGTTGTATGAGAGTACAATTGAGAAAGGTCAACATACTTATTGAACAGCACTTCTTGGTCTATAATTAGAACAGGGAAGAATTGGGTCATTGTCATTAAATCTTAATTAGGTAATTTAAATTAACCAAATTCAATACCATTGATATATTTCTGGTCAATTGTACTGATCTCTGAGTATACTCTCTGCTATTTACTAAGATTATATAAATAAAGCAAATATTATTTTGAGTTACTCTATGTTTCTGATAGCATATTAAGCTCTTGGTTGCAGCTGCATTAGCAGTCATTAATAGCCATCAATACACTGGCTTGCAGTTTAGTTATGGCCCATTCTCCCTATATTCTTTCATATATAGGGAAAGCCTGAGTATTAGTATAATTCTAATAAGTGTAAGTGGTGGCATTAACATGAAACAAATTTCTAGAACACAGCAAACAAAAGTGCAAATAGTTGTCAACTTGATAATTTTTTAAAAAACATAAATTTGCGTCACCATTTTGTGGTGCTCATTGGGGTACCTTAATTCCTTTAAAGCTGGTGTTAGCTCTGGAGCATTATCGACTGTCTGTAACGCATCTTTAGGACAGTTGAGCCGATATTGCACATAAGCCTTTTCAAAAACCAAGTCTGCAGCAAGTGGTGCATTTTTTGGATTGCACAATATCGCTAGAGCTTCTTTGAAGTTATGGAGTTGGATAAAACACACCACCTTGCAGTGAAATGCTTTCTGCTCATTTGGAGCAATTTGAAGGACTGAAAATCATAAATAAATTTGCAGTGTATCATAAATAAATAAATATAGTAAATGGATAGAACGTCCAGACTACCCTCTGATCAAGGTATAATCTTAAATTTTACTTTGTTATCAATACTTAAGTTTAGACACTATGCTTTTGAATATAGTTGTGTTTGTTAGCCGATTATTCATAGTTTTATATATTGTGTACAAAGTCAAAGCAGAATTATTTAAAATATTTAAAATTCAAGTTAAGTATCTATGAAATATGGGTGACACTGAACGTTTAGGGAAATGTGAATTATTCTATATTTTAGTGGCATTTTCAAATAAAGTTAGACTCACTTTTTCCAGTTGCTTTCAATGCTCTTTCATAGTCACTATTTTGGCAAAACTTATTTAATTCAATATAAGCCTGAACAAGGCTATTTTCCTTGCTGGCTGACATTTTTTGACAACCTGGCAATAGAAATGTGTGTTCATGTCATGTATTGTATGTCATTCAATTTTTTTTCTAATGAGACTGGCAACGGATTATTGCCCATACAGTCAATTCGTCAGTGTTAAAATTATTTCTTCAAAAACTTTGAAATGCGATAATGTTGATATTATATATAGTTAAGTTTTTAATAAAGATTGTCATATTTTTTTATATTTATTGAAGACAATGGTATATCCCGAAAGGGTAGCCACAGGTGAATTAAACACCCACTATTCGGCAAATGGCGAGCCTATTGCCATCTATCGGGCACGTAAATCGCAGTATATTGCTAGGTTGTAGAGGATTGCTGCTGCCCATTATTACTCATCGCTGTTTACCTTCAGTTGTCTTGTACGACACCCACGGGAGAAATGGGTGTGGTGACAATTATATTCTACTCTGCCATCACCACACGGCTCATTGAATGTAAAGTAATATTTAACTAACCTGAAAAATTCCAGTTGCTAAATACCGCAATGTTATTAACAGTATTACTTCAGGGGCAAATGGCAAGCCTGTCCTGGAGGTCTACTCTGAAACTCCGAACGATTAACTCACATCTATCCGTCTTTGTCACGCCACTGCATGTTAAAATAAGAGCGACAAAGACGCAAAGACTCGATCGAACGAAATAAACTTCCGGAGTAACGCCTCTGTTTCGGTGCTTTTTCCAAACTTGGGGGTAAAGTATTTTTTACTGCCCGGAGTGTAAATCTGTACCTTGCATGAAATTCAAGCACATAGTAAAAGTATCCGAATAGTGTAAATAGAATCTGGTTGTGCTTGTCTGAACTTTCTTACGTAATCTGTAAGCTCCACAAAATTCACAACGTAATTTATTATAAATTATTATTGAAAATATCACTATGAATGCACTGAAATATAAATTACAACAAAAGTTATCCCTACTTTTCAAATGTCAAATAGACGTCACATAAGAACTAAGTAAGGTCATCGGTTACTCAAAATTTAAGTTTCATTAGCGTCACTATCACACCCATTATCTGACTCTGAGAGGGAATTATTTAATGTTTACTTAAATGTCATTTAATGATCATTAAATCGACTCTGAGTGCGGCAGTCAGCTATGTAAATAATTATAGCTAATGGTTTATAACTTTTGCCTCGTCGGTTAAAAATCAAGATGACTTCTTTAACTTTTCTCCTTGACGTCGTGACAATACCCTAAATCCAACTGGACTCTCGAGTAGAAGTATAAAAACGACCGCCCTACGAGAGGCGACCGCAACTAATAATTTTTTCATCCCTCCATCTCGGAAAAAGCGTTTTTGCTCTTCGATATCTGAGTGCAAAAGCCGTTTTTATCCTCTAGAGGATAAAGTAAATTTGAATTTAGAACATCGTATGCAATAAGTTTGTGCATTCAAAACATCATTATACCTATTTATTTCTACCTCGATGGTGCCGAAATTATCATGCAACCTATTTTAATTTGTTAAAAACTCAGACTCGGAACCTTCTTGGTGTACTTTTTTTGTAATTTGCTTTGCGCGCGCCATTTTCTTTTCACGTCATAAATTTGTTAAAACCTTGGAGCTCCGTGACGGTCAATCAGCTTGGCGTCAATCTTGCTTTAAACATTTTGATAGTCTACAATGCTTGCTTGATGCTTGCGTCAAGCATTTAAAAGCTTTTTAGGTTTGTTTGATTTGTTTACGCTAGCAACGGAACAAAAACATACAGAAAATCAACGTGCTTGACTCAAGCTGGTTGACCGTCTCAGAACTCCATTAGGGACGGTAATTTTTATTAGGTACTTACAGGTGTGTCTGGATAAATTTTGCGGGTGTGGCTGGGTGGATGGGTGGGTGTTAAAGGTGTGTCTGGGTGATTCGATATTTTGTGGGGGTTTCTGGGTGAATGGGTGTATTGTGGGTGTTTCTGGGTGAATGGGTGTTTTGTAGGTGTTTCTGGGTGAACGGGTGTTTTGTGTGTGTTTTTGGGTGAATGGGTGTTTCTGGGTCAATGGGTGTTTTGTGGGTGTTTCTGGGTGAATGGGTGTTTTGTGTGTTTTTCGGGGTAAATGGGTGTTTTTTGGGTATTTCTGTAAATGGGTGTTTTGTGGGTGTTTCTGAGTGAATGGGTGTTTTGTGGGTGTTTCTGGGTGAATGGGTGTTTTTTGGGTGTGTCTGAGTGGATGGGTGTGTATTGCGGGTGTGAATGTTGTGGGTGTTTCTGGGTGGATGTTGAGAGTGTGTATGGGTTAATGGGAGGGTGTTGTGGAAGTTTCTGGGTGAAAACAGAAACTGTTGTGATTGTATTTTTTTTTGTATTTTGCAATTTCCTCGTTGGGGGAGATGAAAAGTTACGTGTTGCACTCGAGTGCAAAGATTCAATTTTAGAATCCTTCGCTAGCTCGGTCATCAAAATTGAGCACGCGGTTAAAAAACAACTTTGCACTCACGTACAACAAATAACTATTCCTTTACACGCTCGAGTAAAGTCACGGGCGACGCGAGCAAATGAGAAAATAGCATCACGCCCTCAAGTAGGGTCCAATCGGACGAAGACAAACAATGTTAAAGTAACATCTATCGTCGGGTTGCGCGACTTTTAATCGCATTTTGTCGCAACTTCCACCGAAGTTGGGATTAACTTTGTCGGCAGCGGCACGATGCGCGGCGCGCATAGCCTTGCTTTCCACTTTTCCACTGGTGGGACATTGTTGACATGTTCAATAAATAGGTGGTAAAGTTAGTTGTTTACTTACACTGAAAACCGATGAGGGGGTAATTTTGATCAATACATTTTCCTTCCTTGCAGTTTATTATACATACATAAATCACGCCCATATTGCTAGCTGGTCTAAGAATAACGATACTGCCCACAATGAACTACTGTTACTAGCGTCTGCCCATTACGATAAACGCTGTCTTAACCCTTAGTCGCCTTGTACGACACCCGCGGGAGAGTGGACAATAATTGTATTCTGCTCTGCCGTTACCACACGGCACCTTAATAAACATGCATACATAAATAAATCACGCTTATTTATGCCCGGAGTCCATGGTTGGTCCCATGTAATAGGGGGAAAGCCTATTCCATGCATCGAGCTTATATTACTGGGTAATTCATCTTGGTCAAATTTCATAAAAATTTGTCAAGTCAAAAACCAATTATTCTTGAAAACAAAAGAAAATCAGATGAATCTAGTGTATTTTTATTTAAAAGGTACCTACTGCATATCGATCACACCACATATTCGATTATGCTGATTAATTATGGCACTGAAATCAATGTGTATTGAAACTCGGCTAATGAAATTGTCAGGATCGCAGTCCCCAATTAGTAGCCTGTCCAATTATTTTTTCAAATCTATTCCAAGCCGCGTATATTGGATCTCCTAAGCGTCATATAATAAATAACTGAACACAGCCCATCGGATTAAATCGTTGAGGGGGTAGTAGCCACCGTATTTTATCAGGGCTCCGACTGATAAATTGCGCAAAATTCAATTTAAAAGGGTAATGTTTGTGTCCCTATAACAACGTCACTCCACGCCCGCTATAAAACTGAGCCGGCCCAATGGACAATTGAAATATTGAGCTTCACTTGCGTTGACCATAAAAAATTAGTTCCATGTACGGACAATAGAAGCGCAGTGACATTCTAAATTCAGCCAGCGTCGTGGTTGGTATTCAGCGTGATCCAACTCAATCATATTAGTAGTCGTCAATTTTTTAAAAATTATTGAGATTCTATCGTTAACGTATAAATATTCGATGTCACCCATTTAAACAAAAGCATGTATGTAACCTATATGTGTGTACCTATATGCAAAGCTATATAGGTGGTACGACATGCACGTTCCGCAGATAAAATCTTCCGCAACGGGTATTCATACCTGAGCAATTAATAAAATCACGGCCCCCACTAATCTCGGGCTAATATAAAGTGGGATAAAAGATTAGAAATATCCGTTTGTCTACAAAAAAGGTTGTGCCATTTATTTTCAGATGGGACACTTTTTTCCTGACAAATCGCCCGAAAGTAATTTTAAGCCCAAGACCTGTTATTTATGTGCTTTACTTCAGTTTTATGCTTGTGGGCTTATAGATTTTTTATTAGATATTTTGTAATGACCTTACTGTAACAGCCTCCGTCCAGATTGTACGTTGCTTCGGCATTGGTTGGCGAAACCATTACTGGGACATAAAGGATTTATTATAATTTGATTCTAACTCGATAAAAAATTTATGCCACAACAGACAGCTTAAAGTTAATAACGAAGTCTAAGTTGGCCTGAATGTCGAATAAAACTTGAAGATAAAACACTGGAACATTTAAGCTTGGCAGAAACAGATAAGAAGTTGTATTAATTAATTGTCAATTTGAATTTATGCTGTAGGCTATGTGTAGTACCTACTACTTATATGATAAATCAAGGTAAAGAAAAAGAATTTATTTTTGGATAAATTATTTTCTAGATGCGGGAATCGAACCCATCTTTGACTTTCAAATCTAATAATATAAAAATATCGCGGCATGACCAATAGTTATGAAATTATTTGATAGCTCTGAGAATAGGTCGTGGGCTATTTTTTTTATAGTACCTCTAGGTGACAAGGGCAAAAAAACGTTTGCCGGAAATAACTTAACATTTTTTTACATTAGGTAAAAATTTACAGCAGTGTTGTTTCTACAAGTTTATGTTTTTTAACGAACAGTACCTATAGGAGTTTTTTAACAAACACTGTGACATGAGATTTTTATGTATTAGATTATGTAGATAGATATTACCTATGTAGATATGCATTGTCAGAGACAGGTACCACAAAGACATATTAGAAAAATGGTATTTTCCTAAAGGAGCACTCTCAGGGCTCTATCCAGACTGAGTTTATTTAATTCCACCGCGATTTGTCATTATGGCGAATTAAACGAGTTCTACTGCAAGTAGATGAGGAGGTGACGCAAATTGGACAGGTGTCAGGAGCTGCCTCGTCGCGTCGCTAGTGGTGTGCTAGATTTAACGAGTTTGGCTGTTGCTGGTAGGGTTGATAGATTTCTGATACCCCATCCTGCTGAAATCTCGTCATAAGGATGGCTAATGCCATATTATATTGTCAGAGTATCGGAAAGATAATACAAGCTATAAGAGTATCTATCAGGAAAAATATAAGTTATATACTTATATGTAGTAGCATAACTAAACTAATAGTATAATTAGTAACGTACACAGTGCAGTCTTTGATAAATGATATACAGTCTTTGATTAAAATGTAAAATATTAACAAAAAAATGTTGATACACTTTAGAAAAATTTGTGACCTGTCTTTGTGATAGGATATATATTTTTTTAATAAAAAAGTATTCAAAAATCAGAAATTTTCCGTGTTCTGTAATTATCAGTAGGTAATTTAAGTGTGTATGATATTAGGGTTTAGAATTTATCATCACGTGTCAGCCCTGGCAATAGAATTGCGGGCAATGAATCCGACAGCGATTGCAGGATTACCTAATAAAGACGAATGACTTTTCAATTTAGCCCCACGTATTATAAGTATGATGCGAAAACGAATGCCTAAAAGTTTAATTTATTTATACTTATATACCTACTTAAAATAAACTTTCTAACACGTATACGTATTTACGTTCATAAAACAATTCTTCGCTCACGTTGATAAGTCATAATCACTATAGGCCTGACCTTATGATACCTTGGGTTACATACATACATAATTCACGCCTATATCCCCGAAGGGGTAGGCAGAGGTGAACTAACACCCACGCTTCGCCAATTATGCTAGGTCCCATGTAATAGGTGGCGAGCCTATTGCCATTTATCGGGCACAAAAGTCGCAGTACTTTGCTAGGTGGTAGGTATAAGAGGAACGCTGCTGCCCATTCCTCATTACTGATTTATCCTTAGTCGCCTTGTACGACACCCACGGGAGAGATTTGGGGTGGTGACAATTGTATTCTACTCTGCCGTCACCACACGGCAAAGCTACAATGCAAGGTATTTATGCCCTTACATTGAAGGTACAATTTTATTGTATAAATCAGCTGGAATTATTAAAACTTATTAAATAAACAATATAATTTGAATAAAATACAATGTGTAGCTTTATGTTTTATTATTTTCAAAATTTCTTGATGAAAATGCGTATTTTCTTTTGTGTTGGGTTTGGTAATGTCAAGTTTTAGAGTAATAATGGTATCTATTTATACCAGTAAAAAGGGTAATATAATAATATAAAAAAAAGGGTAATAACACAAGTGCTAGATGGCTAGATGATTGGTGTGAGTGTAGGAATGTACTTATTTATTAATTAATAATTTATTATAGTCTGGATTTGTTTCGATTCGTAGCGCCCCGAGCTTTCTACAAAGCTCGCATCCTCGTGCTACGATGGCTACGACCTACGACTGCTACGAGCGACAGGTTGATGAGTACATAATATTTATTTTATATTTGTCAATGGCGTGTTAGGATTGGGGCAAGCAACTACTTCGTTGAAGAGAAGACGAACCGAGGCCGATTTTTAATTATTATTTTAATTATAAACTGACAGCTGCTCTCGTATTTTATTTTTTTAATGTCGCCTATGGTCACATTAGAAATGTCAGTTTAGTCTATCTAATTAAAAAGTCTAGTCCTGCCCTTCATACGTCTTCGCTTCAGTGGATAGTCACGCGGAGTTTTGCAAATAAAAGCATAGGCATCTCTATAAGTTTATATATACATCAACCATTTTACTCAAGATATTCCTAAAACAAAATTATTTTTATTTGTTTTATTTATTAACCACCGACAATTTCTGAATCCAAAGCTGCGCCCCCTAAAGACAACTGGGGTTTCATTGGAATCGAGCCTAACAGTTCAATTATAGAGAGCTCCTGAGCGCTTCGATCGTCTGCATCTAGATTTGATTCGTTCTAACTAGACATCACAATCCGTTTACTGCATGTGAGTATTGAAAAATATTCTACAATGGTCTCACTTTGCAAATAAAAATTTTAAAAATATTTTAATATCATATTTTTTAATTAATGTAAAGTAAGAATTATTAAATGTGCTTTCAGCAGTAATGAACTTCTTCGGACTATCGGTGATTTTGTATAGGTATACCCACTGCTTTTATAAACATGTACGTAGGTAAGTATGAGTATTTCAATAATTATTGTCCGATATGTCAAATGTTGTTGTTGCCTAGATAATTTGTTTATTATGTAAATTCCATATTTTATCACTATGAAAAGACAGCACTTACATAATATACTATGATCGTTAAGCAAAAGATTCATTAATAGATAGTCCATCAACTATATGGTCAGACTCTAAACGATTCTGTCTGCGCAGTATAGAGAATGTAAGTTGTAATTTTGCATTGGCCAGATGTTATAAAATTGAATACAATAGACCCATATTTCTTGACCCATTGTAGCGTTCCCTTAGCGGGTTAATTTGGCCGATATCGGTCTGCGCGAGCGGTGTTCGTAGATCGGGAAGCGCTCGCACGGAAAATTGGTCTTATTCGCTATTTGATTACGTACCAAGATCCCTTGTGAGAATGCTTGGCGAAAAGTGAATTGGACAATACTGCGGGTTGGTAAATAAATCATTTTGAAATTGATTCTGCTACTTGCTGGCGGAAGCTTTTATCGCGGGTCTCGATATTTATCACAGGTCACTTTGGTCTAGTATATACGTAACGTAATATCATATTCAAGTGATCTAAAGTTAGTACTACCTGCAGTAGGAAACCAGAAAGTGGTTCTGTTCCCAATATATTCGCAATCTAATCTTCGCACAAAGCTTTTTTTAATTCGAAATTGTCATTTATATTCTATTGTTTTACGAACTCCTCCGAAAGGGCTGGAGCAATTTTATATGATATTTTTTTTGTGTATATTTGGTAAGACTGTAAAAAAATAGTCGTACTTAGGCAATTTTTATACCCCTATTTGATAAGGGCAAACAACGTTTGCCGGAATAGCTAGTTTACAATAAACCATTATATTGACAACGCTTTTTCAATGATCAATGATCCATCATGTTCTGACGTAAAAAAATGTACCTATGTACAGTGGAATTTTTGATAAGAAGTAATTTAAATGCCAGAAACCTACCAACCGGGGTATTTTACGCCGGGATTTGTGATAAAACTATCTTACCGCAATAAATGCGAGCGCGACACTCTAGCCACCTATTCAGGCAAGTTGGCTCGTTATGAAGTTTGGCCACAATGGGTTCGAGGAACTGTTGCTCCGTAAATAAAACTACAGTCTTCTCTCCAAAGTAATTGTTCCATTCACGTGCAAATTCAGTTGCCTCCGAAGTCGCACTAGAGAAGTGTATAATTAATTGTATTCGTTTGCCCCGCAGTATTTAACGCTGTCTCACTGAACTTGGTTTAACTCATTGAATAATAGTAGGGACGTGTTAAAATAAAGAACTCACTTAGAGCATCTATGATATTGTACTTAATAAAAACATTAGGTAATTCAATTGAATGTAGCTTTGTGTTATGCTTTATATCTGGTAAAATGTTCAAGTTTCAAAAATAAATATCTACAATATTCTTGATCAACATTGTCATGTGTTTACTAAGATTACTAAGAACGATACATTTGTTACTAAGAACGATTAAAATAATAGTTATTATGAAAAGCTGCGAAAATTAGTGAACATACCCAGCAGCATATTGCTCCATGATATAAAAAAATGATCGTTGTGGGAGCACTTTTTGTTAAACCTGTTTGTTCCCAAAAGAGTATCCTTAGGAATCCCCAGATTAGCTAGTCTATGAAAATTATGTTAAACTAAACGCAGTGTTTCTTTCGCTTCTAAGTCCTAAAGTTTGCCAACCCATCCTTCAGGCAACCTCTTTGCTGCCAAACCAAAAACGCCTATAGGTTACACTAGCGAGCTTCACGATAAGATAAATACAAATGTTTATTTTAAACTGTTCTTTGGTAACTCTGTAGTCTCGTTTTCCTTTGCCAAAGCTATAGCTAACGCACTCCGGTTTAAACTTACAGCAACACAAAGTAATTTAACTCTAACGGGGGATGACTAAATGTTTTCTAGTAGAAATTGTCCTTTCAAAGGCCGTCAACTAAACGGCCGGCACTTCCTAGATCCCGTTGAGCCGGGAACGGTCTCATCTCCTGTTGGGGACGAGTTATCTGCCCTTAATGATGCTGTTTACCTTATTTAATTTTGCTTATTATATGCAGCAACGTAGACGCGTCTAGTATAAATCTACGGTATGGCTTAGAAGTTGTTTAGCAAGTACCTTTTTTTTCTATGCTAGACAGGGAAGCTCTTGTCCTTCATCTCACGTGATGGTCAATGACGATAAGGACCGAAGATGGAATCGTACTTCACCTGAAACCCTCAACCACAGAGGGACTGGCTATTATATCACAATTATTGTCGGAATACGGAACATTATTATTAAGTATTATGGCGACAGATTTTGATAAGATGGTGATAGCTAGCCAGGCAGACTTGATAAAAGTCCACTCCCCTGGGGATCCAACCCGGGACCTTTGGATCTTAATCCCGGTGGGCGAGCCACTAGACCACGGAAGCGGTTAAAAAGTGCCAGAACCATTATTTACCATTATGTACAAAATGGTGGCAAGTATTTAACTATTACTACATAAGCGATGACGTTTGTATTACAGAGCTTAAAGCATCCATATAAAATAAAGCTTATTTGAACCCGTGTCCACTAGTGCTACGCTATGTGGAACAGTGAATTGGATTGGATCAAACGCATTCTAGCAACATCTCTGCATAGCACATCTTTAGCTGTAAGCACCCTTAACGCTCACACCAACTATTCTTGATCTCTTGTGGGGGCGAGCCTATCATCAAAGCTGTGACTTTGTCAGTTCATATCGCATTACGAATCTTAATAAGGTTCATTTTCTTTTGTTAAAAAAAATCTTTAGACACTTAAATTGAAAATTGGCTGGCTGGATAGAGTCTGACGTAGGTCGCGTGTCAGGTTTTTCCTAAAATAAAGATAATTGTCACACTTTTGTATATTCCGTTATCTTATGATGGATGGAACCTCCACCCTATTCTCGGACCTTCGTCAGTTGTCAGCAGTCTCTGTACTGATGGTGGAAATTTAATTTACCTCTCTTGAGTCACGAAAAAGCTTCTAATTTGATAATGTACCAGTACTTGTTCGCAAACTTTTTTCTTTTGTTTTCTACGTTTGAAGAGTTACGTCACGGTTTTACTTAGGTAGGACTATGTTATGTGATGTAGCATTGATAATATACCCCTTTATGTTCTGTGGATAATATCATGGGTAAAGTATCCTTTGTGGACTGAAATAATCTTTATTCATGCCATTGAAAATACATACATACATAGATCACGCCTATATCCCCGAAGGGGTAGGCAGAGGTGAACTAGCACCCACGTTTCGTCAGTTATGTTAGGTTCCATGTAATAGGTGGCGAGCCTATTGCCATTTATCGGGCACAATTGAAAATATCTACTACAAGATTTACCAATTTTTTATTATCATTCAGGTTTTAACAATCCGACTCTTCTTCTCTTTCTTTTCAATAAGTTTTGTACTTTAACAACGTTAAGATTACTCATTCCATATGAGAAATACCAAAAAAGAAAACCATAGTCATCACCTATACTCGGTCCATTCCTCCATCCATAGGGAAGGCCTGTGCCCCATAAATGGGACATGAAAAGAGCTGGTGATGACGTGACTACAGTAGTAGGAAATAATCAGTGTAGAGTCTGTAAGAGACCGATACCTATCTGTTTTATTGATTGCTGAACATTATTCATTGGCATTAGTAGATGTTATGATGAAAAATTTATGTAATAAATAAGAAAAAAAAAATTATTTTGTTATATATTTGTAGAAAGTTCAATAACAATTTTATCTCGATGATTATTAGGAAATAAGATATATTGTTTATTAAAAATTATTTACTTAACACACATATAACTACACAAATTATTGTGAAAACTGGTAAGTCTTAATTAATGCGATGGTGTAGTTAATAGTTATCATCTTGTAACTCTATATAGAGTATCTTCTATTCACAAAATGTGTATAAAACAATAAGAGAAAATGAGTCTTCTATTCTCGCAAAATTGATAAGTATTTAATTTGCTAATAATTAAGGTCTGCCATTTAACGTTCAGTGGGATTACCGACAACGAAACCCGTTTATTATTTATAAGGAATATTATTACGTTGCCATCTAAGTATTGCCGATTTAATTAATTAGAAGAATAAACCCTCTGTTACTTATAACAAGAAATAGGTATATGTACCAATGGAATGAATGAGGCAGCATTGAATTAGATAAATTTACTTATAAGTAATTAACGATGCCAAAGAAAGTCACTCTGCATAAGACGGAGGTATTAAATCACAACATAATTAGCCACAAAACGCAGAACAAACAAGCGGTGGCGAAGTTGTAAATGATTGCGTCAGCTCCACCTACTAACCCAGCAGTAATTCTTCTGTACATCCAGTCCATACCTACAGGATTAACATATAAATTGTTTTGAATCCGGAGACTACACCGCGTTAAATTATTTCGCGAACTTCGCAAATTTACATGGTAATTGCTAAAACTCAAGATTTGTTGTTGAATTCGTGATTGTGCGGTTAGTCGGATCGGTGTGAGCTTAACGAGTGCCGGATCTGGTAGTCAGATAACCGGATGTGTTTGCAAGATGGTGTGGGACGGCTAACTGATTTTAACAGCCAATTATACGGCTGGCAACACTCGCTGCGACACTGAAAGCGCTGGGTTACAGAGATTCATTGCTCTCATGTAACCTGATTGTTTCATTGGTTTGGAATAGGGATTCTACATGCAGCGGACTACAGCTACCAAAGAATACGTTTAAGAACTTCGTCTATCTTTTAGCTCTTACCCATCCACTGGTGGCTTAAAGGTTACGTACCAAATAAAACTTACAAAAGGAGGTACAAATATAACCAACTGTTTCAAAAAACAGCATCTGATCCAGCCTGTTTTGTAAAGAATGCTGATTATGATATAATTACTAATGATGATGAATTTAATGATCCAAAAAGTGCTACATTAGTCAGTCAGCCGAGAGACGTCCACTGTTGGGCATCCCCCAAGGATCTCCAAATCGATCGGTCCTGCGCTGCCAGCATCCAGCGAACTGCACCAGATCCTAGGTCCCCCAAAGACCGTTCCGCTCCAACGGCTGTTAGTCCTCCTCGCAATGGGCCTAGCTCATTGCCACTTAAGGTCCGCAATTCTACGGGCTATGTCGGTTACCTTAGTTCTCCTGCGGATCTCATCATTTCTGATATGATCACGCAGGGAACCACCGAGCATAGCTCGCTCCATTGCTCTAGAAGTCTAGAGTGACTTTGAGTGCCCTTGACTTATGAGCCCATTGCCAACCTTTTTGTTAGTGAGTGATAAAGTGCTACATAGGCTCTGGATATTAGCATCCGAATTGTAGGTCCGATACTCATCTGAACTATCAGTAGTCGGAATCGGAAAGTTCCAAATAGCATTAGTGTAGCCTTAGCTTAATCAATTTCACTCAAGTCGAGATGGATTC
This sequence comes from Cataclysta lemnata, assembly GCA_963931975.1. Lineage (NCBI taxonomy): Eukaryota > Metazoa > Arthropoda > Insecta > Lepidoptera > Crambidae > Cataclysta > Cataclysta lemnata. Next base: position 9,538,796 of record OZ008343.1, read on the forward strand.
GGGAACCTAACTGCAAATGATAAACTTCTCACTTCGATTCCAAATGTGGTTTCCGATGAATCAAAACTTGGACGTATGGATATTGAATTTTGGAATTAATAAGTTTATCTCTCATATGATATTTCCTTGTCAATATATCAAAAGCATATATACAAGCTACTCTGCCGTCACCACACGGCAAAGCTACAATGCAAGGTATTTATGCCCTTACATTGAAGGTACAATTTTATTGTATCAATCAGCTGGAATTATTAAAACTTATTAAATAAACAATATAATTTGAATAAAATACAATGTGTAGCTTTTTGTTTTATTATTCTCAAATTTTCTTGATGAAAATGCGTATTTTCTTTTGTGTTGGGTTTGGTAATGTCAAGTTTTAGAGTAATAATGGTATCTATTTATACCAGTAAAAAGGGTAATGGCTTTCCCTTAGGACCGCAGCGGGCCTAGCACGGGACGTGGACGAGTCTTTCTCCACCACTTCACTGTGTTTTGTCTCGGGATTTAGTGGTAGTTAGAGCGAGAGGAAAAGATTTTCTTTCCCCCGAAGGAGATGTGTCCACGTCCCGTGCTACGGGGGCAGAAGACCAATAGGCATTAAAGCCCAAAAAAAACTTATAAAACAAGAACCATGCTGATTATTATTACGCGTTGTTGTACATGCTCGGATTGTGGCAGCGTTCGATTGTGAATAAGCCTAAGATGATAGTGATAATTCTTAAGTGTTGGCAATATCAGGGCAAATCTAGTAGTCGCTTGATTTCGATAGGTAGTTAAATCGGCCTTCAGGTAATATACTAACATTATCATGGAACTGTGATATTAAGTGATAATGATAATTTACTGTATTTATTTAGTTTCGTTTAGTAAAGTGTAGAAGCTGTAGCTTGTTCGTAGTATCTGCAAAACAAATTTATTATTTGACGACATTTTGAAGCAATTAAGATCGTTCGTTAGATTAGGAGGAGGTCGTTAGTGCAGAGGCACAGCGCGCTTGGCCTGCGATTGCGTAAACTAAGCGATTTTGCTAAGGCCGGTTATTGGATGGGTGACCAAAAATTTATTATCTCGAGTTCCTCCGTGCTTCGGAAGGCACGTTAAGCCGTTGGTTCATCTGCATCTGCAGTCGTTAGTATCCACCAACCCGCACTGGGCCAGCGTGGTGGGTTATGGCGCAATTTCCCTATATTCTTCCTTCGATAGCGAAGGTCCGTGCCCCAGCAGTGGGGACATTAAAGGGCTGGTGATGATGATGATGATGATGAAGACCGTTCGTAAACGTAAACGCTAAAACTGTATATGAATAAAGAAAAAAACAACCTTTATGGGAAAAGGTCGTGTTTTTGTGGAAAATCTTGCTAGGTCCTTCCTATTGCTTTGTGTAACAATTCATAAAAACGTGAAGTCTTAATACGAGAATCAACTGTCGATGTCGGGATGATTCACGCATCAACACTTAAAATTTTCGAACATTTTCTAACTAAAATTCTATTTGAAAGAATATCGCTTACTGTTCTGGTACTGACGGATAATTATGAGGAATTGTAGAAATAATTTTTTTTATTTTTTTTTATTTACACCAATCAATGTAGTTTTCACATCTAATAGAAGAGAGTGGAAGAAGAAGACATGTTGTGCTGACCCTGCTTAGAGTAGGATAAGGGCAGGGAGAAGAAGAAGAATGTAGTTTTCAGATAGAGCAATAGACTCACCGATATAAATGTCTTTAGAGACATTTCGTTGCAAATCCCCACTTTGAATACTAATCTCTTATTGGTAGTGATACCAAGTAATGCAACTTCTCTCTGATATTTATTATTTACTTCGTACCAATTGCTTTCGTATATTCCGTAGCTGACAAGGAGACTCTAAAATCAAACGCGGTGGTTCCTATTTTAGAAGAGAGACTGCTTTTTTGAAGGAGATCATGATTGCTTTATAAAATAGAAGAATATAGAAATTCTCTAGTCTATTAAGTTAGATCCCTTTTTAACACTGTGCGTAAGATAATCATCGTGGATTAAAAGTATTGCCACTAACTCGGCAACAAAATGTTTTTAGTTCGGTCTTCAGCAACAAGTGTATAATACCATGATATTATAAGTACACTGGAAAGATTTTTGCCACGTAGGTCATTGAGTTATAAAGTAAACGCTACGCTAGTAATAGTAGTTCAATGACGTAGGTATTTATTCTTCACGAATTTTATTTTTTGTGGATAATTACATAAGATGGCATCTTATAATTACACAAGATGCCTTGTCGCTTCTAGATACACTACGTCATCAAGTTTTTGTTTTGGTCTAACTAAAGTCTTACCGATTCAGTGACTTCATTACTGTGCCAATAAAAGAGCAACAGCTGTATGAGGCATGCATTCACATACAAACAGATCGGCAGCATTGATGTTAAGTCTTTTTGTATCTGAAAAAGGTAAGGTCATTAATAGGTACCTATTGCTTGCATGCTGGTCTGGGAACGAAAAAAATAACACAGTGTTTCCCGTCCCTAAGTTGTATATGTTGTATGTAACATGTCATAAAAGTGGATTAAGAATAGAGATTGCTTGGTGTAGCACCTTAGGGCACCCAAATGGTGGAGGGAAACTACCAACAACAGTATACCCAAAGAGGATTCGTTAGGAAGACGACCGGCTGTAAAACCTAAGCCTAATCTTGACTACTTTCTCTACGACCAATATTGATGGGAATATTGTCATTCCACCCACTCTCTCCGTTTATCGGTCTCTCGACATGGTTCTTTTCTATATTCATTCTTCACACTAGCACCTTTCCGGTATGATGTATGATAGGTACTATGATACGAATTCAAAGTGGTTGACTTCATGACGTCTAACCGATATGAACAAAGCAACAAACAAGTTTCGAGTATGTGCCGTACAATTTAGGTAGGTACTTACAGTTTAGGACTGTCATTAGTCTAAAAAAATATCAAACAAGGATAAAGAGGATAAGATTATTTGAACAACAACAACAAAGCATTGTCTAGAATTCAGATACATCATATCAGATTCGTGATACATTTGCCCGACGAATTAGTGTAGGTAAATATGATATGACCTGCCTGTATCCTAGCTCAGCCTCTTAATGTCAATCATTCTATGAACATAAGTATGTAAGGCACTACTCTTCCGTTCATCGTATACACTATAAACTATTAATATTTTGATTTGAGTATCAATCCATAAATATATTTTGGTAATATTTATTTGAAATTATATTATTTAGTTGTTAAAAGATAACCCTGAGAAAAGCAAATAAGTACTACTCCTCTCAGTGTTAATTTACCTGAGCTAATTGCGTGATACAGACGCCTAAATTAACCGATATTATGACTAAATAAATGGACATCACTGGAGATATCAGAGCGTTAAACAGCTGTTGGTTTCTGAAAATAAAAACAGAAAATCCTTCGATTACCAAGGTACCCAACGGGGAATGCTTTAAAGAAATAAACATTCTTACTTTACAAGTGTGTTATGGAATTGATGACAATCAGCAACATTTTTGTGACTTCGTTGGTTATCTCGAACATTTATAGCTCTACTGCAAGTCAATCGAGACACCTTAAGTTGTCCGGCGAAGAATATCATTATGGTGCAAATAAGAGTATCCCAACCAACAATGTATACACTTACTACATATCCAAACACAGTTTGGATAAACATGGCCATGTAGTATCCCTTCGAGTCATCACTAAAAGGGGTATAGCCATCAAACATTTTGAAATAAATTTTAGTGCCATTGACGTCTGTGTAGTTATGTTGATAAGGTTCTGAGAAAAGGGTTAAGTTGGAGAAGAAAGCCATTGACCAGAAGCAGTAGGTGATTCGCCGACCCCATAACACATAATCATCAATGATACTATTGATCTTCTTGTCACCTGCAACTATTTGTTTCCGTTCAATATTCGATATGTAGGCGATTAAGTTCACCCATTTTTTGTAGTCTTTTTGAAAGAAGCATGCTTTTACTATACCCATATGGAATGGGACGTATTTCAAAATCAACATTAGGTTGCTGATTTTAAATTTAATTATGCATTTAAAAAATTGACTGAAGAAAAAAACAGTGACAACGTAGAAGAGATATTGTTTAAATTTAGCAGTTCTTGACTTGAGGTCTGGATGCCAGAGACCTATAAAGGACATTAGACGTAGGTGAGGTCCTACGGAAGGGTGTTCTGGATCTTCAAGAAATTTTAGTAAATTTGATAGACGAAATATTTTCTTGTCTGTCATATTATCCTGAAAAGTTAAGTATATTTAATTCACAGATTATGCGGATGAAATTCCCTAGTCTTTATTAGTTCTTGATGTGATGGCGTCGACCGGTCAAGTGAACGATTATACAGACTAGTATCTTTGATTATCTATAACACAAGTATATTCATAATTGCTGTGAGAATTCTTTAGTCGAAAAGCATTTGTTGCGAATATTTTGTGCCAAATAATAATACGTTCCGCCGCTCTGTGATATAATTTTGCAGAATAATGTATTGACGATTCCGCCCATGTAATTTCCTTGATTGCAATGTTTCATAGATTTAATTGCGACTTGTAACATGCTAGGAGTAATAGAAAATAGATAAAGGGCAAAGGTATTATATTAATATATTATTATTTTTATTGCAAAATTCTTATTTTTTCCCTCCAGATTTTTTTTAAAGAACATTAGAGGACCTCGCTATCGCAGTGGCATAGCGCGCTTGGCCTGCAATGTTGGCTAAGGCCAGTTATTGGATGGGTGACTAAAAATTTATTATCTTGAGTTCCTCCGTGCTTCGGAAAGCACGTTAAACTGTTCTGGCTGCACCTTGAGTCAACCCGTACTTGGGCCAGCGTGCTAGGTTATGGCCTAACCTCCCTATGTTCATCCATCCATAGGGTAGGCCCGTGCCCCAGCAGTGGTGACATTCAATGGCAGCTGATAATGATGCTAAGAGTGTAAAATTCATCTTTACAAAATAGTGAAAATAATATAAATAAGGTATTGAGCGATAACATACATACATACATACATAAATCACGCCCATATCCCCGAAGGGGTAGGCAGAGGTGAATTCTCACCCGCGTTTCGCCAATTATGTTAAGTCCCATGTAATAGGTGGCGAGCCTATTGCCATTTATCGGGCACAAAAGTCGCAGTACATTGTCAGGACGGTAGTATAAGAGGAACGCTGCTGCCCATTCCTCATCACTGATTTATCCTTAGTCGCCTTGTACGACACCCACGGGAGAGATTTGGGATGGTGACAATTGTATTCTACTCTGCCGTCACCACACGGCTATTGAGCGATAACAGCCGAACAAAAATGGTGAATGCTAGAGGAGAAGCTGTCTCTACATCAAGGTTTACGCTGATTAGACCCACCCGGCACCCAACCTATTCGCTAACTTTTTTTGACAGTTGAAAGTGATAATCACTGTACTATTTACTTATCCATTACTGTTTTCATAGGTCAAGTGTCACAATAGCGCTATAGTAAAGTAGTAATGGATCAGTAAATAGTTCAGTGATTATCACTCTCAAGTGTCAAAAAAAGTTAGCGAATAGGCCTAGAGCACCGCCTCGCCTAGCGCGGTAAGTGTTCTATATATGGATTTGTATAGAGCACCTCCATACACCCACTACATCAACTCCGTAACGCCTTCCATGTGCGAACACAGAGGAACGCGCGCGACACCGCGGGGCCCGTAACCGTAAATAGACCTCGGGTGACCCGCAAGTCCCCGTCTGTGAACGTCGAGCGGCGAAGTGGTGCCGGTGGGTCAAATGAGCGTTAACCTTTAAGGACATAGAAGTGACCAGGAAAATAAGAAACATATACCCCGCCCGCCATATTGCGGAAATTACTAGAACCAAATATTCCTACCAACAAAAAGAAAATCACGTTCTAGGTAGGTAAGTACATGATTATGGGACGAAGTCGATATGTATAATGATTGAATATTACATATATTAGTTAAAACGAAACTGCTCATTTCACATATGCTAATTATAATTTTCATCACCATTAAGAACTTCACCAGTAAAAAGGGTTAGAAGAGAGGGTAAACCATCCTAAGCAAATCTCAAAAAATTCTTAATAGTATAATTGTTTTGTATGAATGAGACCCTCGGGGTCTCATTGCGTCCAGATAAGATCGCGACGGAAATTAGTAGGAAATTGTATTTGTTTCTTAGCGACGCTGTCATCACAATAAAACGCTTTCCGGGATATCAGCGTCTACCATGTAAGAAATAGGTTGGTAGCCCGGCTAGAATGACTAATGAAACACGACTATTTATCGCTTTGAACTGTCAAAAAGTAATGGATTCCTAAGCGATAGGTAATTGCTTTATCATATCGTCTTTCGGTGGTTAGGCTAGCCAGGTAGGTATAGATACCTACTACTTTTAATTAAAATTGTGAAAACCATAGGCGTATTATTAACAAACACGGTATTAATGTATCAGACTAGTTACTCAGTGTTTTGTCTCTTTTCCTCGAATTCAAAATCATGTTTGTGGGACGAAGACAAAACGCGGAATAGCTATACCATGTTTACCACTAGACACAAGATGCATTTTTCTTTGTAGATTTTCCTCAACTGCAACAGTAAGTTTTTAGAAGTGCGGGCCAGATTAGTCCGCGCGCGAGGGGTGGCGCTGCTCGCTAACATCGACACTCCTAGACAAACAAAATAGGAGACGACCTATATCACATTACCATGGCTAGGCTGTACGAGTGTTTGCTGCGCTTTCAATGGTGTCAGTCAGATTTTACATACATACCTTTACCTTTATACATAAATCACGCCTATTGGTGAAGTCGGAGGTAAATTAACAGTCAGATTTTTTGTTTCTATAATTCAAAAATTCAGAAGGGACTTTGTGTAGTGAAAGTGGTCTTATTTTGATGCTTAAGCATCAATAATCCTTTATGTAGAGACAGCTTTCACAACGTTCAATTATGTTTGTGTTTCATAGAGGTTTCCACCCCAGCAGTCGCCATCATGACCTCTGTTATACAGTGTGGAAAGAAACCATGGGACCTAGAGGGAAAGTACCTTAAATCTTTACGATAGCTGAATTTCCAGAAAGGAACATTCCTTTATTTAAAAAAAAAAACATAACTGCATTCACAGATTTCAAATATAAAATTATCCTCACCATTTTATTTTACTAATCGATGCAGTCGATGTTATTTATTGATAATTTTTCTCTGAGAAACATAATATGATCTTATAAATAAGAACAACATGAAATCTGAAGTTTATTTTACTTTTACTCTCGAATACCTACTCCCATCCTTACAAGATTTTTATTTTATTAGATTTGAGAGATGCATAAACTAATATGGAAGAAAAGTATCACCTATCAAAAGGTTAATAATTTAACTAATAAATATCATTTAAAAAATGTGCAGATTACGATGTTTTCACCATTCGCGCCATAACTTTTCTCGACGGTATTTGTCTATTCGGATACCTTTCACCATACCACCGAATAGCTAACTTGTAATAATTGTAGTTTGAAATGTATGCTTATATTAATTCTATTTGCTCTTGATACGCCAGTATTTTAATAATTAATAATACGAAATACTTATTACGAAGTGGTGGCAAAACAAAATCAATATTAAATTACCCAGATGTTCGTTCGAATTTCAAAATAGCCTTAAAATGCCCCACCGTTATCCAATTATTGTTGCATTTTCAAATTTTTTCTTTTTCAATTCCAATTACCAACAAGAATCGCGAGCAACAATAAAAAAATAAGGATTTGATTTAAATCGAGAGTAAAATAAATGTTAGATATCATAATGTTTTTTCTTTCTAAGACCCTATGTTTCTTAGAGTAAAATTTCGTTAACATCGACTGCATCGATTGGTAAAATAAAATGGCGAGGGTTAAGTTTTTAAAATTTTTTAGTGGGTGCGATTCCCGGTTCAGTTAAGCTTTTTGAGAAATCTGAGAATGCAGTTATGTTTCTTTTTAAAAATAAAGGAATGCAGCATTCAGCAAATTGAGCTATTTTAAAGATTTAAGTCACTTTCCCTCCAGGGCCCATGCTTTCTTTCCACACTGTATAACATTCAATTTGCGCCAAGCACTCCTTAGATAATGTAACAAATCTACCAAATCCTAAAGTGCCTCCGAGACGGTCAAGCGGCTTCGCGTCAAACACGTAGATTTTCTGGTGTGCTTGCTAAACAGTGCAATAAGTACTATTAGCTCCATGAAACAGTGTGATTGAAACGCCTGTCAAGAGCTTGAGCATAGACTATACATACATTTAAAATCACATCAAGCATGTATCAAGCTCATAAATTAGACCCAAGCTTCAAGCGAGCGTTGTAAATGATCAAAATGATTGAAGCAAGCTGTCAACGTGATTGACGCGAAGCCGCTTGATCATCTCGAAGGCGCATAATGGGGTTCCGAGACGGTCAATCAGCTTGGCGTCAAGCACGTTGATTGTAGCTTGCTTCAATCATTTAGATCGTCTTTAAGACCTTTTTTAAGCTTTTTTAACGTCCGTTAAAAAAGAGTTCGAATCATTTCGAAGTATATATTTATGCGAATGCGGCCTTAAAATCCAACGCCCAGCGCTCAAAATGCAAGACTGCTCGACAATAAAGCGTCGCGTTTTAAAAGCGCTGACGAGTGAACGTACAATGGAAATGGGAGTTTTTCAAAACAGATGTAGTACACGTGACGAACAAAGAAAGTTTTTGTATTTTAAAGTTTTTATTGTGATTTCTTATCTCTTTTGAAAAAAATACTCTCAAAACTAAATTAAAAGTAAAAAAAATACTTCGGTATTATATGAAAAACAACGTGATAATTCTAATTTTTATGAAAGAGTTCATAGGAAAATGTTCTGTTTCGTCACAAACTAAACATGTTATATATATTAGTTAGCCTTATTTTAGCCTAAATTCGAAAAAAAAATGTTTTTAATTATATTTATCAGTTCAAGATACGCCTGTAGAGCATAAAACAGTGACACTGTTTAATTAATATATTCTTACCTGAGACTTAACAGTTTCTACAATGTAGGTGGGACATGGATATTTCTATTTTTTTACTGATAGTTTTATGATATTTCAATAATAGTATCACAATGGGTTACACATAATAGTCAATTTTGTTACTTAAATGTATAATTATTATATATACATGCAGTTTATTTGGGTACGGTCTCGGAGTAAATAGGACCTATTTACTCCGAGGGTACGGTGCATACAAAAAATATACTTAAGTCTAGGACACCCCAAATTCGTAAATGTACATTTGTTTTGAAAAACGCCCAAATACATTTGTTCTATTATAATGCTTTTTAACGGACCTTGAACTTGAAAAAGCGCTCGTGTGTATGAGACTTACTTAACGCTTGTGTGATGCTTGAGACAAGCATTTAAAATCTTATGTCTGTATGATTTGTTTGACCTAGCAACAGAACAAAAACACACAGAAACTCAAGAAATTCAGACAGGTATGAAAGACTTCAAAGTTCTTCTGAGCTGACCTAAAAGACCGTCTGAGCTGGATTCTTTTGCTTTCCTTGAATGTGAAAAATCAATTCAAAACCTGACGGTTGCTGTTCGTCCTTCACCGGTATAAGTGACGTGAGTGACGGTTTGAAAACTTTGAAATTTTCAAACTTCACTTGTTGTTTACCAATTATGTTTGTGCTATTTTATTAAATAATCGTAAACTGTGACTAGAGTAATTGATTGTGACCGTTAACGGCGTGTTTAGTATCCTGTTTTACCCGTTCGTACCGTGAGTGTGATAGGCGTTTTTCCTATGACATAGTTTTACAAAAATGGTTCGAATTGAAAAAGTACCAGGTCCAGATGTATCCAAAGCTCTAACAGCACCTTCACGATGCGGATCTACGCTAAAAATGTCAGCAAACATAAAAGTAGTAGTAAGAGTTCGACCCCTCAACGAAAAAGAATTAGATCAAAACAGTCGAGTGGTTGTGGATTTAGTAGATGACAAAATGCTTGTGTTTGATCCGAAAGAAGATATCAGACCGTTTTTCTACCATGGAGTGCAACAACCAAATAACAATTTCTTGAAACGAGCGAATAAGGAGCTTAAGTTTGTGTTTGATAATGTTTGTGGACAGAATGCTACCAACAGAGATGTGTTTGAGACTACCACAAAGGATATATTGGCTTCTCTCATGGAGGGCTATAATTGTTCAGTATTTGTTTATGGGGCCACAGGGGCTGGTAAAACTTTTACTATGATTGGTAGTGTGCAACACCCAGGTATCACATATTTAACTATGGAACACCTATTCGAAATGATAAACTCATATGAAAGTGAAAGAGAATTTGATATTGGTGTTTCTTACATTGAGGTAAGTTTATTTTTATAGTAAATTGAAGTTACACAAACAGAACGAAAATTAAACTATAATTAATTTTTTAAAAGTTTTTATGTTTTTCTGATTCATATACACACTCTTTAATATGACTTTAAACCATAATTAATACTATAAAATTACAAGACCGTTTGTGGACTATATTCCAATGGTTTTATAATTATTTATTATTTATAAGCCAAGTGAATTTAATTTCTAATTAAGATGTGTAATGTTTTGTATATCCAGGTATACAATGAGAATGTATATGATCTACTAAAGCCGTCAAATACCCCACTGCAACTACGGGAGGATTCTAAATATGGAGTAATGGTGGCAGGACTTACCGTGTATAATATTAAAACGGCTAGAGAACTTCTGAACCTATTAGAGAATGGAAATAAAAATAGGACTCAGCATCCCACTGATGCTAATGCTGAGAGCTCCAGAAGTCATGCTGTTTTTCAAGTAACTAATATAATTTAAAAAATTAAAATCTTGTGCAGCCCCCGTAGCAAGGGACGTGGACATATCTCTTTCGGGGGAAAGAAAATCTTTTCCTCTCACTCTAACTCTCACTAAATCCCAAGACAAAACACTGTCAAGTGGTGGACAGAGACTTGTCCACGTCTCCATGCTAGGCCTGCAGAATGACATAGAGTGTTGTCAACACTCTCCATTCATTGGTCTCTTACCCCCGAATACAGAAACGCTTATCAAAGTTTGAGTCTTGCTTACCATTTAAATGTTGTCAAAATTTACGGTTTTCCATACAAATTCTGACAGGTAATGTCCACTTAACTTTTTAAGCAGTCCCCCAAATTTGATTAGCATTTCTGTATTCGGGGGTTAGACATGGTCCTTTCCATCACTTGTTGATACATTCATTCATCAATAGCACATTTCCGGTGTGATGGATGATATGAATGAAAGGAGCTGGATGGCTAGATGACCAATATGAATTGAAAAATATACATACTGAACCCCAGACATCCTGGAAATAGGGCAGGAAAATGATGATGATATCTGTTTAAATTTTTAATTTTTCTTTCAGAAAATTTAAGTTTTGATTATTTTGTAACTATATACAGTTATAAAGCTAATTTATTGCTAATAGTAATTATAATGTACAATAGTTAAAAACCATAATATAATTTTTAGGTGTACGTAAAAATGCGTTACAAGACCAGCAGCCAGTTGAGAATAGTAAAGTTGTCTATGATTGATTTAGCTGGTAGTGAGAGAGCTTCTGCCACTGGTTGCGTTGGGGAGCGTTTCAAGGAAGGAGCCAATATTAACAAGAGTCTGCTATCTCTTGGTAACTGTATAAACAGACTTTCTGATGGAAGTAGCTATATACCTTACAGGTAATAAACAGTTGACTGAATATTAAAATTGCATTATTATACATTATTAAGACTTAGTGATCTTGCTTCCAAACAAAAGAGGATGTCAGGATAATATATTTTTGACTCTGCAAGTGTGTCTTAGACTTTAAACACATTATATACTTCAAATATACATACATACGTACATAATTTACTCCTTTCTCTCATCAGGGGTAAGCTTGTATGACACCCATTTGGGAGGCATGGGTGATGACAATTGTATTCTTCTCTACTGTCACCACATTGAAGGCGTTGTCCATACTTTTGCATATATTACTTAATGTATAATAATAAATAAAAAAAAAAACAACAAGTTATAATTTTTAACTGCTGTATATTTACACTTCATGTTATTTTATACCTTTTTCTTACAGAGACTCTAAGCTCACCCGCCTTATAAAAGACAGCCTTGGTGGCAATTGCAAAACTGTAATGATTGCCAATGTTTCACCGGCATACTCCAGCTATGAAGACACATACAACACTTTAAAATATGCAGCCAGAGCTAATAAAATTCAGCTCAATATAAAGAAGAACATTGTAGATGGAGACATTAGACTGTCCCAGTATGTGAAGATCAATGAAGAACTCAAAAAGAAGGTGAAAGAGCTAGAGGCAAAACTCAGCTTGTCAGTTGTTCGTGTTGTATCTAAAGATGTTAATCCAGACAAAGAGAAAGGTATCAGTTTAGCTCTTATAATATTATGCAAGTTTTTTGGTTCCATAGTTCAATGGAATTTAGTTTCACGAAAAGACAAAACTAAACTTTGTTCAATAAAGTAGCAGTTGGTTGAGAAATACATTTTGTCTATTTATTCTATTTTGACCAGTGTAAACCTATTTTTTTAGAACAGAAGTTATTGATAGTTGCATACTAATTGTACTAGGGGACTTATGGAAATGCTTAGAATATATCAAAATTGGGGAAAAATTACCTCAATCTATGTTAATTAAAACTCATTGGTTTTCGAGCATGCTCTATTTACCTTTAAGCTCTTAACAAAATTGTAAAACTTGTTAAAAATGTAATAGGTATGCTGTATTTTAGGTGTATTGGTGGATACAATCGCTGGTAAATGAATAAATAAAAGAGTGAAAAAATGATATGGAATATGCAAAATTCATAGCCTTGTATTTCTTTAGATAAATTTATTATTATTGTTATTATTATTATAAATAATCAGGCAGACAGTTGTAAACAACTGATAGGTGCCTATATCCTGCTATTTTATTAGGTTTCTTTCACGTATTGTAAATTCGTAACGTAATCTAACAAGTAACATATAATCACGCACTATAAGTTTATTTTGTGACAAAGCTTTGCTTACCGCCAAAAAAAATATCGTAAAGTGCTTAAATTCATTACAGCAAAACAAGAGTGGCGCCGCCGGCTCCTTGAAGAGGATTCGAAGCACGACTTGCTTGAGACTCAGTTGCTGGCGTTGATGTCCCGACAACGCGTGTTGGCGCTCCGGCAGCGTTTGAGCACTAAGGCGTTTACGCGCGCTGCGGAACTTGTGCACAGGTCATCTTGCGAGGCCATGGAGCAGGTATTGTATTAGTGGAATCACCAATTTCATCGTATTTACTTTAGGTCCCAATATTCTATCAAGAGTTGAACATAGACGTTATTTTTCTACTGCTTAGGTGCTTAGCAACATCTGTTATTTATCGTATTAGGTATAACAAAAATAGACGATAGACGTTGATGATAGACGTACTACAGCTTAGTTGCTTAGCAACTTCTGTTACATACATACATATATAATTCACGCCCATATCCCCGAAGGGGTAGGCTGAGGTGAACTAGCACCCACGCTTCGCCAATTATGCTAGGTCCCATGTAACAGGTGGCTTTGCTAGGTGGTAACTGCTGTTCGTAATAAATAAAAATGCCAGACAACTAATCTTAAACAGTTGAAGATAGACGTACAGCTTAGTTGCTTAGCAGCTTCTGTTATTTATCGTAATATGTGTACCAAAAAATGCCAGGCAACTAAACTTTACTAAGCTTACTTTTAACTATAGATAGAATATTGGGACCCGCCGTTACTTAAATGACGTCTAGGTACCCCCGACGCGACGATGGGGTAAGCAACTTGCCAGAGGTGTATTACAAAACTTATCCTATTTGCCTTTCCTATCTAATGCTTAGTTTCGAACCCAAACCGGAAGTCATCTAATATCGAAAATCAATTCTTTCTAGGATGTCACCTAGCCACTGCTATTGTTAATCCATTTAAAAGGTCATAATTTTATCTAATGCCTAGTTTAATCCTTGGTAAATATACTTGAGTGTTCTTAGTATTAAAACCAACCAATTGATTTAGATTTGCACCGAGGATCTTCCACGCCAGGAGCGAGCTGTCGAGAGTCATATAAAACAGTCGACCGCCCTTGATTACAAAGTCATGAACGCGTGGACAAAGTGGGAAGAGAGCCGCGATAAAATGAAGATTAAATGCGACCAAGCAGTTTCTGATTTCCCCGAACTGAGTGACGTGGTGGACAAAATCAATTTGAACAGCGAAATACGTCATCTACGAGCGAGAGATGAACTGAGGCATAAGTTGCTAATGATTGAAAATGAAGAGTTGAACACGTTGACGGACCACACGAGCGATATGCTCGGTATGCTCAAAAAGCTGTATTTGACCCTCAAAGGTTATGGAAAAGTCACACCGGCAGTTACAAATCAATATCTTGACATTTTAAAGAAAGCAAAGTCTGTCAAAGGTATATCATGGTCTGATAAAGACACTGTAACCGATGCACATTTTAATTTTGTATCGAATTTAGAACTAGACAAACCCTCGGTTACTGTGGAGTTTTGTCAGAAGAAAGAGGACTTTAATGCAACTGTTGACATAGTGACTGATAGTGATTGCCAAAGTGATATAGAAAACAAGGAACCGATCCAGATAACTGCAAATAAACGTAGAGGGACACCAATAAAACTGTTTAATAACGAAACTATTCTAATTAACGACTCATTAGAGAGTTTAGACAGAACTCGAAATTTGAATTCTGCTAAAAAAATAAAGAAAGACTACGATGTCGCATCAGATGTAGAAAATTATGAAGTTTTCGATATTAAAGATATGAACACAACCCTTGTTCTCTCTTCAAAACCGGATTTGCAGCCAGCAATCAAGATTAACATGACAAAGGAGCCACTGAAAAAGGCATTTGTGGACAGTACTAATAGGATACAGAGGACTATAAACTTCAATGACAACAAATGTAAGTATAATTTTATATTTTCTACCTTCTTTTGTCAATCTGTTAGCACTCTGCAATATGATTATGAAAGTGAAATAGTCAACATACTCATACCTTTTGTTTTGTTAGCTTTCTTAACTTCGATATTACAAGCACTACTGGGCATTCCATGCTAGCCTGGTAACTAAAAATTACATAGAATGTGCGCACGGCCGCGACTAGTCGTAAAAGGCAAAGTCTGCTACGCTATATACACTAATGAGCCTTTTGAGGTAACTAAATGGCGGAGGGCAAACCATCAACAACAGCACACCCAAAGAGGGTTGCTGTCAGGCAGCCAGCAGGTTGTAAAGCCTAAGCTGATTTTATTGGTCCTTCGAGCCGAATAAGAAAGTATTATGTACTTACCGTGTGGTGACGGCAGAGTAGAATACAATTGTCACCTCCCCAAATCTCTCCCGTGGGTGTCGTACGAGGCGACTAAGAATAAATTTGTGATGAGGAATGGGCAGCAGCGTTCCTCTTATACCACCTAGCAATGCACTGCGACTTTTGTGACCGATAAGGCAATAGGCTCGCCACCTATTACATGGGGCTTGACATATTTGGCGAAACGTGGGTGCTAGTTCACTTCTGCCTACCCCTTCGGGGATATAGGCGTGATAAATATATGTGTGTTTATGTATGGACGTATTTACAGCAGCGAGAGTCGTAAAGCCTATAGTGACAAAACCGCCATGCCGGCGGCCAATGGCTCCGCCACGCACAGCCGGCTTCGGTTCCAGCCTATCTCGGGACGGCACCCCTCTCTTAAGGAACATTCAAGGTATTTATTGTATATTGATTAATAATAAATATAACTTGTTCACCTTATTGAAATATGTGTGTATTTTTTTGCATGATATAAATTGTAAGTTTCATTCTATTATGATTTGATTTTTATTTGAACTTTATTTGATGTTAGGATAAATCAGTGATGAGGAATGGGTAGCAGCGTTACTCTTATACTACCTAGCAATGTAATGCGACTTTTTGTGCCCGATAAATGGCAATAGGCTCGCCACCTATTACATGGGACTTAACATAATTGGCGAAACGTGGGTGCTAGTTCACCTCTGCCTACCCCTTCGGGGATATAGGCGTGATTTATGTATGTATGTATGTAGAAAAAATTATTATTACATAGAAAAAATATTATTAAAGAAAATTATTTTCTTAAAAAAATATTGTTATACATAATCCAAACTTAGCATCTGCCCGTACTGTTGAGAACGTGGTTCGATTCCAGCATCAGCAAAATATTTTCTTTATTTTATTGAGTTCTTGTATTCTAATATTCCTGATGAAGATGTTTTTAATTTTACTGCATATGGGGTGATATTCTAAATTATACTAGAAACTACTATATTATTATATTTTATCCATAATTGTTTATCTCTCAGAACTTATTTAATGTGTCAGTCCATGTGTAATTTTATATCGACGAATGTATACATTCAGAATATCAGCCCCATGTTGGTGGTGTTTTGTTTGGGATTTTTTTTGTGGTGATTGTTCTACTAACACTGTACTATTATAATTTTTCCCAGTCTTTCGATTCGTAATTGTTATTTTATTAAAATAAAAATTTCAGCTGCACTTAATGGGAAAAGAGGTTCTTACAGTCGAGTTATTGGTCAACTAACAGTAGGAGTATTTACGTATTCAGAGCACAGGCGACACCTGATTCAATTAAAGCCTAGCTTTTCAAATAATTAATGGAAGCAGACAGACACATTACTTTTCCGATTGAAATGATCGGATTGCCGTCTGAGCTCCGGGGAAATTGCTTTACCGTTGACTGTAATTTCATTACTAATCGCCGAGTCAATCGAGACTTGGCGTTCTGCTTTATCAGTCTCCAGATGTATTTCAAATGAGATATACTAGTATGAGTCTTGGTAATCGAAATATCTATGTTATTTTTAATTAACTAACGAAGACTCTTAACATGTTATTAGCATGATAGTTTTTCCATTGTCAGGAATAAATATAATCGTTAATTATTGGTGTTTATTGGAGTTTAGGTGGCAACTCGACTGTAAGAATTATTTTTCTGGGCCACTTCTTCCATACAAATATACCAATTCGATTTCAATAACCTAATTATATCACGGAAACAAAACAATATTAAAGTTAAGTGGTTAAGTTAGAACAGTGACCCTCAAGAATAAACCCAAATTAACGGTCCAGTTAGTTGCCTGCCACTTAAACCTTAATTAGTATTTTTTTTTGTTTACTAACAAACTAATGGTTTGTTTCATGTGCGTGTCCGTATAACTCATTAACAGACGTTGGTGGATTAAAGACAAATGTAACAAATAAAGCAGTGGGTTACAAATCAGTGCGGGCGCGGGAGCGAGTGCAGAACCACCCCTATTCCAGACCGGCGGCCAACGCTTGGAGGCGGTGATACCTGTGAACATAACGAAGAATCAAGAATATGAAGCGTTACGAATGAATTATTTAAGGGTTTTTTTACCGTTTTGTATTAGGTGAAATAAATGCTGGGATTGGAAAAGGCGTTGACTGTGCATTTCTGGTGTCCTAAAACACTATAAATATTACAAACTATGTTTAGTTTGTGTCTGTTTATATACAAATTCGTTGAGAAACTGGCATTAATGCCACATCTTTCGGCGTGAAATGACAGGTTTTGTAGCCCCATTTTCAATCTGATTGTTTATTTGACTTTTTGTGTCATTTTTGTAGCGAATTATGTATTCAACCAATATTTTTATGTCTGATTAAGATAGCCTTTTGTTTAGATGTATTTTTAGTGTAGATGGTGTGAATTGTTAATCATAAAGATACTTTTGTAATAGTTATTTGTTTTTAAAAGCCCTGTTCATAGCCTTCCCCATTATCGCAATTAATATTTTGCAGTAGCAGCATGTGAAATCGTTAAAACACACCAATCCATCAAGCTGGTGGTGGGTCGTTATGGCCTATTCTTCCCTTATTTTGTTGTGCATGAATATTGCCAGCAGTAACACATGATGATTATGGCGATGAATATGTTGGATTTGAAATAAAATGTCACAATGAAGATTATTGTCACAAAAGTAAAAAATGAAAGCAGCAATTAAAATGATTAATACATTCCACTATATTATTATATATTTTACAATTTTATTAATAGTAGTTTACTCTCTACGAAAATAATTGTAACAATTTTTTTTGTAAAGTAACCTTTTTATTGTACCTGTACTATTAGAGGTGGAAAAAAAGAGATATTTAAGATTAAATCTTTATTATAAAAACCTGCTGAATATTATTATCTACATAATTTGGCAAATTTTAAAATATCATTATTGAAGAAACTTTGTAAATCTTAATGTGCGGTTGATTGTACTTGACCAATATCATTATTAAATTGGGTTGAGTATTAGTTGTTTGTTAAATATACAATTATCATGGTGTCGCATAAGTTATAATATACTTTTGAATTGTGTTTTTTACTTTGCGTAGCATTATGTTTATCTGTCGGTATTCAGTGACATGTCTAAATTATATTTTATTTTGTATGAAATAAAATGTATAATTAAAGAAAGGCGTGTTCCATGTACCTTTACAGTTTGTGATTTAAAAAGAATGTTTTTCATGTACTAAAGATATATTAAACAAGAATATTATTCAGCTAGACACTGTTCAGTTTCTCCATTAGTTTATGTCTCAAAATTTCTTTGATAATATTTTTTATCAAATGTATATTTTGATAAGGTGGAAATTTTCTTATTTACATTTTAACCGGTCAAGTCAGACTTTTACGACGTAATGTATTCCTTATCTTATCATTCTAAGGAGCTATTATTTATATAAATAGGACAAGAATAAAATAACAAAAGTTGTTGCTGTATGTAGAAGTCAGACCAAAACGGTAAAAATATTAAAATTGAGCCATATTAGTTGAATTCCAAAATGCAATTAAAATATCTCTGTTGAGACAATGATAATTCCTATGATACTTGTTTTAATTTTTTTCTAGTAGTATTTTTCTTAATTACTAATATCATTTATTACACTGCACTAATATTAATTACTAATTGTGACTTAAATAAGTACCTCTAATTAATTGAACATTAATATGACTGATGTATTTTGTAAGCTTTTGTTAATATTTTTTAATTTTGTATGTAGCTGGTTGCGTGGGTATGTGATTAAATGATATAGTTTAGTAATATTTATTAATAGTTTAATTTCATAAATTTGATCTTTTCAACGTAAACCTGTATCATTATCAGGCATCAATGTGATGACGAGTCCACTGGTAATTTTTAATATCGATTATTATAGTCGACAAGTTCGTGCGTGACCTTCCGGCGGTACGAGAGACGGTGGCGGGGACGGGGCGCTCTGGATGTTGGCGGGGTTTGGGTGATGCGGGGAGGGGCGAGTTTTCTCTCCTCCCAGCATCGGCCACCCCCGCTAGCATCTGGAGTGCCCCGTCCCCGCCACCGTCTCTCGTACCGCAGGAGGGTCGCGCACGAAGTTGTCGGACTATTATAGCATGGCGGACATGCTATAAAGTTTACTTGTCTTTAATCTAAACGGAACTAACAAAACGATTTACACAATACTTTTGAAATTTATTATAAAATAATTAAAACAAACTGTTTTATTAATGTATTTCGCTTACGCACAAAATAATATTAAGACAAAACTTAAAATTAGATTAAATTCTTGTCGGAGAAAATAATATGTAGGTACCGAAAGGTTAATTAAAATTGACGTCAACTCGGGCACATTGGGCCGATTCCTCGCTCCCCTGCGGCAGTAAAAAAAGCGGCCCGCAAGGTGTCAACAAAAACCGTACCTACCCACCGCAAATGAATTGATTCAACGCAATCAATTTTTTCCCGCTCGCTCTAGACTGGTACTGATTCGCTCATTCACTCCCCGCCTTGATTAAATCGGTCAATCATTCCGGTCTTACCGTCCAGTTAACTGGAAAATTGGTAATTAGATGGTTAAGGTGATAAACTGCAGAAATTTGCGGTGTCCCGCCGCCATATTTATTATAAAGTTGCTGTTGCCTTGATATGGTGCCAATTTTTTTTAATAATATCCCCGAAGGGGAAGGCAGAGGTTAACTAGCACCCACGTTTCGCCAAATTTCGATAAATCATTGCGTGTTTTTATCTATCTTGTCTCTATGTATAAGCGGTCAATAAAGTTTGAAACAATATTGTGTTCACAATAGGTCAAATATTAGTATTTCTTAATCCTGACGCAAATAATGTTTTTAAAACTCACAAGTGTAGTTAGTTTACTTTGATTTGTGTAAACCAAACGCTTTTGTTCTAGGAGTAGTTCAATTATATTCGGTCTAAAGCCACCTTTAAAAATATCAGGTTCGCGAATTTTTTAAACACAATTACTAGTATTGCGATCCAGCTGGTAGAATGGTTAATTTTTTGGACCAAGGAGACTGACTTATTGACATTCTGCCATTTGAAGCAGTTTTATTTGCTCATATTGAAAGAGATAACCAATTCCGTCACTCGTGTAAGTAATACCTACGCACGGTACTGAAATGTTTGAAACTAAGTGATGCGGGAAGTGCGTACGTGAGCGGAAACCCAGCGTGCGTGACGAAATCCTCACGATTTTCTAAACGCCTTAAGTGTTAGTTATTTATTTATGCTAATAAAAACTACATCAATCACTGCCACCGTGGGCCGCCCGTTACGCCTACTTATCGAGTACCCACCCTCAATATTGCATTCTGTAAACGTATCCACTCCGGATTTGTAATCTGAAAAAGTTTCTGTAAAAACAATCCGGAAAATCTTTCCGTTTGGGATATTGTCCCTAACATTCCGCACCCGTGGGCAAATCGCGGTGTGTTTGGCCATGTAAATAAGTATTACAGGGGAAGCATGGGTATTGTTTACCTCCATGGCCCGCTCGCGTCTCGTCCCGGTCCCTCTGCGAGCCGTGGAGTCCCAAAGGGGCAGTTAGCGCCGTTTACAGACCACTGACTCCGAGGTGGATCGACCAGGAACGGATTTGGGTTGGGGCTTGGATTACGCATATTTTAACGAATGCCGGCTTTCAATATTCGATGCTCAGTGCTTATTTTAATTAGAATTTCAGAATTGAAATGGATACATAAATACGTACATTAATCTCGTCTATTTCTCCACTGACAATAACGTATTACATTACAAATAGAATAGCAGAATCGGGTCGTTTTGAGGTGTATCAACACAGTTCAACACCGACATTGCACCAGCTATGTTATCTCCTCATTTACTCCATTGAATTACACAATCCATTAGTTCTGCAGTCTTCTCCTCTCCATCCGTCAACGTTCAGGTTCACCGTTCTTTTAGTCACATAACCTGAGACGTGCAATAATATTCACTACAAATTCAGGGTACGTCTCTGGGCAACCTCCATACAGTTGGGTACTTCAGTTTTACAGTGTTTGCCGCGTTTTTTACGCGCGCACGTTTATCTGTAAGTTGGTGGGATATACGGGCCGAAACTGGCACGACAAAGTTGCCGCCATTCGTTTCTCTATTGATGGCTGCCGAACTTCCCAAGTCTAGATTTTCAGCTCAGTCGAGTATTAGTTTAGCTGTGTTTAGATATACAGCTTTTCCGTTTGACTGCCTTAGAGCGGGCTTTGTTTTGTTACGTTTAGAGTGCAGCGGTTCTGTGAAAGGAACTTGGTTGGTTTTCACATTTTTGAGGATTTGTAAATTAGGTAGGTAATACAGACACATATTCGTAAATCACGACTTTCTCCCATAAGGTGTAGGCAGGGGTGTGTTTTAAAAGTCTCGTTTCGCCAGCTTATTTCCAGTTCTCTTGTAGTGAGAGTATACCGGGAATTTTAATTGTAAGTAATTTGCTAGATGGTGCACCATACACTGCTGGCCATTCCTTAGTTATATTAAAATAATATATAGTTGAGAGAAATTTAATTTAAAAAAATAATAAGTCATTTTTGTTACAAGACCTCGGCGAGGAGATCGTCTAGACTAGAGCTTCAGTAGTTACCTACCCAAGTTATCTTTGTGAAAGAGATTTGCTTAGTTAAATTAGCTATATGAAAATAACAAGTGCCATTAAAACACGTAAATTGCAAGGCGTAAGATCAAATATTGTGTTAGACAAAATAAACAAAAATACGTACAAGCCGTCTACCGAAATAGACTTATGATTGTCGTGTTTTCCAGGCCAATCACCACCGGGAGGCGCAAACACAGCTCGCGAAGGCGGGCGGCACATTCCTACATCAACATTTTGAGCGTAGTAGCAAATTAAGGAAACGAAAAAAAATATGTCTGCGCTCATTTCTGTATACTTTGAGAATGTTCTCTATACCCTTATCGTCAGTGGTTGAAAACAATTGTAACAAACAGTTTTTAGTTCTTATTGGTTATATTCAGATAGATAGGATGATGATAAGCTACGTGTACCTACATGTATTATTATAATAACTATGTCATGTCTTTTAAACCTACTCAATAAAGTGTTAGGTGATAATTTGTAGCTGCTTTGATAGAAACCAATATGGAACATTTTGCCACGCCGAGCGAGTGTAATGATGTGTGATTGAATACGCAAACACCTGATTATTGGCAAACGGTTGGGCTTGAGCAGGACCTCGTGAATAGAAAGCCATATTTTTATTCCTTCCTGATTCATTCCTGGGTGTGCAGTGAGTGTGTATAAACGTGAACGTGTCACTGCGCTTGTAGACGCTTGATTATTTGCTGTTCTGCTAGACAGCAATGACTCCAGATGTAATCCATTTTGTCGTACAAGGCGACTAAAGGTTAAATAAAACAGTGATAACGAATGGGCAGCAGTGTTCCTCTTATACCACCTAGCAATGTACTGCGTGTTTCCCGTCCAATTAATGGAAATAGGCTCGCCACCTATTACATGGGACCTAACATAATTGGCGAAACGTGGGTATTAATTCACCTCTGCCTAACCCTTCGGGGATATATAGGCGTGATTTTATGTATGTATGCCAATGCGTGTATGACATTTTGGATCGTAGTAAATAAAATTTACTCAGTATGGGCTGTGTTTTCAAAAATATCATCTTAAAAATAATTGTGTTTATTTTTCTACATCCGTTCATCACAATTTTATATCGCAGCCGACCGAAGGGGTTGGCGAAGGTGTAGGTACTTTTTGCAGACCCGTCGGCACACCCTCTGAGGCGTAAGAGGACGGGGCGACGTCGGCGAGCTTACGCCGGCACGGTTGTGCCCTAATTCGTCGGGTGTTTTCCTACCTGGCCATCGGGTGGGACCCCCTTTTCACGATGACCTGGTAGGAGTTGGTTGTGAGGCAGCGATATACTCGTTGTCCGGTATGTCGCCGCATTGGAGACGAGAGCGCGGTTCAGCCGCGGAAGAGAAGAGTCCGGCAGTGCCCGCACGTAGGGCGGGGGGCGTAGGGAGAAACTCCCGTACCTGCGGAAGACGGAAAACCTGGGGAAAATTTTAGTGGGTAGTCTCGGTGCTCTTTAACGCCGGGGAGTCCCACACACCCCAGTGAAAAAAAGGGGTACTTGCTACTTGGGGTTTTGCTATATATGTGAATGTATTTTAATGAATGTATTTGTTTGTGTGTACTTGTGTGTTTTATTTGAACTGGTGTGTTTAGTGTAAGTCATATATATACCAGTCTATTTACTTGTGTTGTGTCTGTGTGTAATAATATTTAGCAATTAGTAACAGTTTTTAACAATTGGTTGAGTTAACTATGGATCAAAAAACCGGCCCTTAGTCAGAGTTATCCTACACTGAAATAGTTGCATAGGGTAAATATTAAGCATCCTATTCATTTTATTATAAGCATGAGGGGCTTGAGCTATATATTGCCGAGTGGCAAAAACTGTACGTGCAGGGTACGTAGTAGCTACGATATCACACCGTCTTTTCCCTAGTTTGGTATGCTCAAGAGGTAGGGATTTGTGATATCCATACATACATACATACATAAATCACGCCTATATCCCCGAAGGGGCAGAGGTGAACTAGCACCCACATTTCGCCAATTATGTTAGGTCCCATGTAATAGGTGGCGAGCCTATTGCCATATATCGGGCACAAAAGTGTCGCAGTACATTGCTAGGTGGTATAAGAGGAACGCTGCTGCCCATTCCTCATCACTGATTTATCCTTAGTCGCCTTGTACGACACCCACGGGAGAGATTTGGGGCGGTGACAATTGTATTCTACTCTGCCGTCACCACACGGCAAATGTCAAGTTTTAAATATAAAGTTTTCTAACTGTAAGCAGCTTGGAGATGTACAGAGTTTTGGGTGGGAAATCTAAAGGGCTTACAGACCTTAATCAGAGATCTCTGTGCTCGTTCTAAATCTATGAAGTATGATTTTGGCTGCCCCTCCCCATATCTGAATACATATAAAATTCCGTTCAGCTATTCCGTTATTTCAGTTCATCGGAATTCATGGTTGCATCTGCAGTCATTCACATTTGCCAATCCTCATGGACACGAGTGGTTACCGTTCTCTTATTCTTCCATTCAAGAAATAGTACCCTCGTAGTAAAGATAATTAAGAACTGATAAATATATTTGAGGCGATGACTGCCCAATGGCATGCTCTTGAAGACATGTCTCCGACAGTGGGCTGATGACAACGATCTTGCATCTATATAATTTTTTTTACGCGTAACAGAAACGCTACTTAAAATTTGAGCACTGCTTGTAAAGTTAAGTGGACAATTAAATACCTGCCAGAATGTGTGTGGAAAAACTAAATTTTGACAACACTTAAATTATAAGTAGGGGCCTTACCACCAACTCTGAAGGCGACTCAATTCCCATTGTTAAAGTGAGACAACGCTATAAGCCGTGTAGAACGGCGTCCCGTTTTGTCACACCCTCGTTTGGATCGCACTAATACTTCATGGTACGGCCACAGGACTCAAACTTTGAGTAGCGTTTCTGTATTCCGGGAATATTATGGGGAATGCCTCATAGCGCATATAAGTAAGGGCCAGTCCCCAAATCCAGGATCTCGTATTTTAAGACAGCGGATAAGTAATATTGCAATTGACAGGCGACTTGTTGCCGGCCGTCAATTAGGGACCGCCCGGGATAATTGTCACGTCAGGGATTACTCGGTAATAGTAATCCTGGGGGAATTTGCTTCTTTCGCCCGTGCCGTTAGTTTGTGGAAAAATAGGACGTGGCGAGGTCGCTGGAGGGTTCCAGCCTATTTTATAGAACTTGTTTTATTCGTATGACCATTATTTTTGTTGGGTGTTTTATCTGTCCGTTAATTAGGTATGTCACTGCACTGACCTGTTTCTGACATTCGCCTACTTGTCTGCGGAATCATCTTCTGGCCTTGTTAGTTCTCAGTTCCCTTTTGATTCATATACCTGAAAGGAACTATAGTGAATGTATAGAAAAGTTACGGAAACGCTCATGCCGGGAGACTGAGTAACGGTTCAATTTCATTACTTACAACATTATTTTTACTGCTTAAGGTTTTGGCTTAAGATTTAGAGCTGACCGCTTGCCTGACACCGGGTAGTTCGTCATCTCGTCCCAAGTGCCTACGGCCCATTTAGGACGAGTTGACGAAAACCAAAATAAAGAATATTTTCATTGTCCCACGTTAATATTATAATGAAGAAAGGTACAATTAGTAGTAAAAGCTTTAGGGCCTGTTTTACAATAGACAAGTAAGTTCGAAGTAGCTTTGCAGTTCAATTGACATATATGTTGGGTATAAAATATGATATTGTACAAACGAACATACATTTTGCCTTAATTTTGTGTAGTAATGAAATACAAAGTAGCTAAAACGTAAAATAATATACGTAGATAGATATCTACCAGTAAGTAAAATGTAGATGCAGCTGTAACGTCAAGTGGTATCATAATAGAAACGTTAACTTTTAGAGAAATAGTGCACTCTGTATTTGATTGCTATTAATTTATTTGATACAATTATCTATAGACATAGATCAGTAGGCTTGTTCGCTAACTTTATTTGACAGTTGAAAGTGATGATCACCGAACCATTTACTTATCCATTACTGTTTTCACAGGTCAAGTGTCACAATAGCGTTATAGTAAAGTAGTAATGGATAAGTAAATAGTTCGGTGATCATCACTTTCAACTGTCAAAAAAAGTTAGCGAATAGGCCTACAGATCGATTTTAAATCCGCAGAACACCGTTTGGATCATAATCCAATAACACGATTCGTCTCCTGGTTTTTGTCGAAGCCGCGCAATCAAAGGGCAACCAACGGAATTGGTCGCTAACGAGGCACAAGATTCTGCGTCGGTCCATTACAGATGTGCCGTTTTTGTGTTACACAGGACCATCTGTTACTTTGCCGGAGCTTTCTGATGTTTACTACCGTATATGTGGTTTCGTACATAGCTGGGTTCGGGGTACATACATGATAAATCACGCCTATATCCCCGAAGGGGTAGGCAGAGGTGAATTAAACACCCACTTTGCGCTAATTAAGTTAGGTCCCATGTGGCGAGCCTGGGGTGGGTGGTGACATGGTGGTGATTCTACTGTGCCGTCACACGGCTTCGGTGTACATTATCTCCATAAAAGCGGTCACGAATGGACAAACAAACCAATGGTTTAAAAACTGCCAATATGATTTGTGATTCATTTAAAACATGCGGTAACTACTGCGGATGACGCGTGCGGCAAGCGTATTTATTCCATTTGCAAAAAACCATACTCGTTAGCGTTTTGTTGTAATAAAATTATGATGGTCAATCTCTTTAACAACTTCAGATTGTACTGAGGAATTGGAGATAATTAATATATTTTAGGTCACCTATGCAATGATCGGCTTTAGTGTGCTTAGTATACGCAATCGAAGGCCGAGGGCGCTCTAGGCGCCGTGCCATTGAGCTTCTCGATTTACTTTTAGTAAAATATTTGATTGACAGTATTTAAAATTTAAGCCGTTATTTACTGAAAATCTAAATTGTTTATTTTTAGTTTATAACAAATTTATTTAATAAAATAGTTACCATTAATATCTATACATTGCTTCCATCTAATAGGAAGGTCATTTATGCTTTTGCGATAGAACTCTGAAGATCTAGACTGTACAAACTGGGTGAAAGCATTTTGTACTGCCTCTTGGGAAGAAAACTTCTTGTCACGTAGATAATTGTCCAAATCACAAAAAAAATGGTAGTCCGTTGGAGCAAGGTCTGGCGAATACGGAGGATGACGAATGGTTTCTAACTGCAGTTCCTGAAGGGCCAAAACGGTTTCTTGTGCTGTATGAGGTCTCGCGTTGTCATAGAGCAATAATGGTGAAGATCCATTCATGAGTCGGGGCTGTCTTACTGCTAGTTTTGCCAACATTGTTCAAGTTCGTCACAATAGACATCTGCCGTTATTGCTTGACCAGATAGGAGAAAACTATAGTGAATAACACCATGCTGAGACCACCAAACAGTTACCATTACCTTTTTATTGGTAAGTTTTGCTTTAGGACACTGTTGTGGCGTTTGACCTGGGCTCAGCCATAGCATTTTTTTTACGGTTAGCATAAAGAATCCACTTTTCAAACCATGAAGATTCTATGTCAATTCAAAAAACCTATTACAATAAAACAATTTCATACTTTAACCCCAATTATTTGATTGGCAGGATTTAAAGTAGGTACACACATAATATTATAATATGAATCAAGCCTGTTTATCTCTCAAGCTGATCATATTGATAACCCTTAGTTGCCGTGTACGACACCCGCGGGAGATACATAATGATGTTAACAATTGAATTAAACTCTGCCGTAACCACACCTTAAACATTCAAACACAATAGTTAGGATTTTGGTCGTCGAAGCTATTTTTTTAAACACCAAGACATTTGGTACACGAAAAAGAAATTTCTCACGGACCCATCAAAGTTAATCCAATAGTTTGTAATCTTTTTATCGCAATCAAAGGCTAGGTCGCAGTCGCGGTTGCCGGAATACGCTCGGTTCGTTAAATCGGCGTTGCCTTGTTTTTGTTAAGGCAAACGTAATACCTACTTGTTATTATTACTTCTATTCAATGGCAAGAATCCATTTTGTCTTGATACCGTTGGGATAGTTACCTATTAGTTTTGAACTAATCACGGAAAGTGTAGCTAAAATCGTATAAAAGGTGTCTCCTAAAACTGACTTACGTACTTACCTGCTACCTACGTATAGTTACGATGCCAGTCTCACCAATAAGATGAAGAAATCTTTGGAAGGTATACTTACCTTTAACTTTAAGGAATCTTAACCTAAGGGAACTATTAAAATGATGATGTGAAATTTCATATTATTCCAAAATATTTGTGTGTCAAATTAATTTCGCTCTGAATGCTTCGGATTGCATTAACAGTCGTGATGTGTCCCGATAAAATATTTATTACACATAATAGACCGTATTCAAATGTCACAAAGTTCAGTGTCAGTGACTTCAACCCGGTCGGTTTCACCTAGACCAGCTAACCACGCTTGTCACCCGACTCACGTCTGCGAGCTTTTCATTAAAACTGTGTGTGTGTAATTGTTAATTACGTCGAATTACGCAGCAATTGTCCGCAACTCGGTGTTTACTTCCCTGTTCATTTGTTTTACTGTATTTATTGTATTTTAGGTTTTCAAATTGAGAACATTAACGTTTTTAAGTTTGAGTAGGTATAATGTTTTCTTATATTTGCACGAGCACTACACATTTGAAATAAAACAACTTTTACGGATAAGATAAGTGACATGCCAAACACCTAATAAAAGTAAAAGTTGTTTTATTTCAAATTTGAGTAGGTAATTAAGTGTCTAATGTTGGGGACTATCTCTTCTTCTTCTTAATTTATTTAATAAATTTAACTTAAAGTAACTAATAACCTTTACATATATTATTCGTGTGTAAGAATCATATCCATTGTGCCGTGTGGTGACGGCAGAGTAGAATACAATTGTCACTACCACAAATCTCTCCCGTGGGTGTCGTACAAGGCGACTAAGGATAAAGCAGTGATGAGGAATGGACAGCAGCGTTCCTCTTATACCTACCACCTAGCAATGTACTGCGACTTTTGTGCCCGATAAATGGCAATAGGCTCGCCAACTATTACATGGGACCTAGCATAATTGGCTAAACGTTGGTGCTAGTTCACTTCTGCCTACCCCTTCGGGGTTATAGGCGTGATTTATGTATGTATTTATTTGTAAGAATAATATCCATTCTCACTTTATCCTACCATAAGGAAGTCTTTCTGACCCAGATACAAAGTACCTCTTAAAAATGGAAACCCTAACGACCAACTGTGCCATTCACCTTTTTATATCCATCTTATATTCTCTAGAAACTTACAAAACCCTTTAAGAACTGTAATAGGACGAACCCAATCTGATTTCTGATTTCATATCAATTTTTTATGTTACAGTATAACAGTTTTTAAAGGATTAGTATACTCTATGTAAATACAGAACGACCACTCGACCTTTTGCAAATACACATTCGTATTTACTAAGATATAACAAAATTCTGTCATGTGAACTAGCGTTATCTAGTTACAAGTTAAGCCTGGACGATACGAAATGAAATTACATACCTCTCTGCGGTCAGAAAAAATTACATGACCACTCGCGCCGCTTTCAGTAAATACGCTCTGCCAACATTAAATGTGAATCGTGTGTTGGGTAGCACTCATTTTTGCCTTTGGATTCGCCTCGCTGTAAACGAAATAATTTTGTTTATTTGCAGCCCTTAAGTATTCAACTTACAACATACATTAAGATATTCCAACATCATCAAGCCCATAAAATAATCACGGAAACAGTTTTCATATTATTTCACTTTCTTAGCTCGTAGATATACGGTACGCAACGTAAATTGGTGTTAGTAAATTTTAATAAATAAATTCAACTTCAATGTCCAAAATATTTATTATATTACATTTTTATAAAAATAAACAAATGTTCAGGGAGTTCCTCAGGGAGACCGAGAAGATCAGGAACAGTACACAAGTCACTGTTCATTTGGTCACAATCCACATTGTCCCGGCGACATCTGGCCGCCTCACCAAGAAAACTGAACAGACGGACAAATTGTGTTTCCTATTCAGATTGGCGGTGTGGATTTAGGTAGTGTTCGGATTGGTGGGACCTGCGGCCTGCGGTCCGAGCCGGTTACGTGAGCCACGCTTCGTAATTGGTTTTATGTAAATATAGAAAGGCTGTGATGCCGTGACGACTCACAACTGGCGTTTTTATTAGGCAAACATTTTTTATCCCTTAGCCGTGTAAAACCACTTTTGACTGATTTTTTTAGCCAGTCAAACCCAGTTTAAACTTATTTTGATATTTAAGCTAATTACAATTTAATTTAGCCATGTCACTATTAAGGATTGTCGATTGTTATACAAAAAGCTTTAATGGGTCTTAGAAGTTTTTGTATTAGTCGAGTCGTATTATAATAATTTAAAGTTTCAAAGAAAATTTTTGCTTAATACAGATTCGTTGGATTTCCAAAATCAGAATTTGCAGATGAAATTAAATTTTCTAGGCGAACCAAGTGTTGTTGTTGACTTATGTCGTAGATCCCCAATTTATTTGGTAAGTTAAAAAAACAATATTTTTAATTATTATGAAAAGAAAAAGATATTTTCAAAACCAGCATCAGCGCTTTTCATGGCCCAACCAAAACTTCAATTCCACAAGTAATATTTGAATTAAACAGGAGACGATTCCGCCGGAGGGTTGCTGTCACCAAAATAGGGTAGATGTCTCCAAAATGGGCTACCAGCCCAACACGCCGCGCCTTGTCCGGAGTTAATTGATTTATGTATTCCACTTTGGTGCGTTCGCCATAATAGATTTGTTGCTAAATAACCCAAGATGAGTTTCAATTCGACAGATTAAGCCCTCGATGGAGATTTGGGCCTGTACCCTTTGGCTGACGGTGAATAGAGTTCTGCACAATCCCTCTCCAGATTAGGCTTATTCTGTTGTAAGGATAGCGCTGAAGGCAATTTATTTTAGTTAACAAATGCTTAGTTTGGCAAGTCGGTATTGTGGGGTGCGGGCACGGTATCGATTCAGAAAACAAATATAATTTCTCAACGATTAGCTAAAATTGTTTGTTTTGTGATCCTTCGTGATATTTGGCCTGAATTTTGCAAATTCATGCCGTTTGGGATGTTGGTCAATTTAGTAAATTTAGAAGTAAGCTTTTCGCTTATAATAGAAGTTGCTAAATCTACTTTTTTCAATGCGGCAATAAACTGATTTATAAGACAAATTGTCAACCATACACAATTAGACCTTTTCAATACAATTCATATTGTTATGTGTTTAGTACAACATGTAAGGACTGCAATTGAATACTTTATATTGTGATTTAATAAAATTGATATGTTAGGTACGTACCTTTAAGGCACGCTATCGCTTGTCGCGTAGTTATAGACGACAGTAGCGGTCAAAAGGTCAACGTTATCCCAGGCCCGCTTTATTTTTAATCTATGGACAAGGAATACTCTCATTACATATATATTGCGAATAACCATCGCATTTGTAAAACCGGTCACACGCTGAATTCTTTCCTACAATCCCTGCCTCCCATTCAAAAGATAAGGCATTTGTGGCCGGCCCGTAGTGAAAAAAGGCCTTTGTAACGAAGATTTAGTTCAATTACATTTGTAAATTAAGCAATGAAAGAGTAGATGCAACGTGATCCGATTACTAAGGGACGGACGGCCGATGTAGGGTGACCATGAAATACTATGGTAATGTGTCCTTATTACTCTCTTACTAATTACGTTCCCAATATTTTCACATCGATATTATCTCAAATGTGACTTTTACGTAATAATTGCAAGTATAAAGCTCTAACGAAATCTTACCAAATATGGCTAGACAGAGAGAGAAGTCGGGGTGGTGGAGGTGAGTGTTGACCAGGGGGCCTCCCGCTTACTCGATTGCTAAAGCAAATGCTATAGTTTATGACGTCATGCTGTCATTTCGCACTAAATGCACCTAAACTATTAGCGATAGCTTTGAACGAATGATCACCGAATGATTTTGTATGAATTTGGCACAAAATCCATGCCGCCTAAAAATTCAGGATGGCTGCTATAGCCGTAAGCAGTGCATTGCAATATAGCTATCGAGTTAGGCGGTAGGCCCCCAGGTGTTAAGGGATCCTTTAAACCTACACTTGGGTCGCAAGTCCCAGCCGCTGCCACTGGCTCCCCTCTTTGCCACTCTATGGAACTGGTACCCGCACGGTGAATCCATGGAATGCTAAGAGTCATTGTCTCTCTCTAGGTCCCAACCTTGTAATTATTATTCACAGTCTTACTGCCGCATTCAGAGACATCAATTAATTTGAATGAGTATTTAATGTCAAACATTTTCATTCAAATCTAGACCATAGACCCGGCAGGAATAGCGACTAGTTTTGAATTGTCATTTTATGACGTTAAGTACTCATTAACGTTATTTGACGTCTCTGAGTGCGGCAGTGATAGTCCTAACGTTAATGAGTATTTAGTATAAAAAATGCCCATTTAAATCTATACCATTGGGCTCGTAGGAATAGCGACTAGTTTTGAATTGACGAAAAGCACGCTAAGGAACTCCGCGTACCGTAAAGCAATATTTTTTTGTACTACTGATGTAAGAGTATAAAATTCAGCAATTAGGGTATGCTAAAGGTATGAAATTTTTTTTAGCATAGTAGGTATGCTATACCGCATGAGTAATAGAATATCTAATTAGGATTCTCTTTTTTAAGAACTACAAATAATTTTAATTTGAAATCGAAAAATCAATCAGCAGTAATGACAAATAAAAATACCCACGTTAATAGCACGTTTCGCCAATTCTATTAGGTCCCATGTAATAGGTGGCAAGCCTATTGCCATTTATCGGGCACAAAATTTTTAACACTTATATAATACCTATCCAGCAACTCCTTTCTTATTTTTGGAGTTGGTCACCCTACGACAATGGCGTCTTAACGTTTTGCAACCTTAGGAGCGGCGGCTATTTGAGGAAATCAGACGTTTTGCGCCTAACGGGGGAAGACTGCTTTGATCTTGAAAACCCCAGAAGTCTTAACTGCGATTCACTTTAAGTACTGGCACATTTTTCAATCATTATTATACCTATTCTTCATTAAATTTGATGAGCTATATAAAAATTGAATGTATGTGCATATAGAAGTTAGAGACCTATCCCGATTACCTACAAGCGGAAATTTGTGAAACGTACCTATTTTAAGTGCCGTGTGGTGACAACTGAGTAGAATACAATTGTCACCACCCCAAATCTCTCCCGTGGGTGTCGTACAAGGTGACTAAGGATAAATCAATGATGAGGAATGGGCAACAGCGTTGCTCTTATACCACCTAGCAATGTACCTACTGCGACTTTTGTGCCCGATAAATGGCAATAGGCTCGCCACCTATTACATGGGACCTAACATAATAGGCGAAACGCGGGTGCTAGTTCACCTCTGCCTACCCCTTCGGGGATATAGGCGTGATTTATGTATGTTAAGTTATAGTTGAATTTTTTCACGACAATTATTATTTTTTTTGCTTAAAATAGTTTCAATTTCTCCAGCATCACTACCAATAGCCTCCTTAAAAGAAAACCGTGGTCCTTTTTAAGGTTATTGCGGCAAAGGAAAGCTTTAAATTTGGCTCTTTGTGTTCACTATTTCAAGGTAATAAGAATAGATGTTTTGTAGGCAGCTTCGGTCGACAAATCACAATTAAGTCATTAGTTAACTTCAGGAGGATGCTCACAAATTATTGGCAGCGGCCAACCGGCTACTTCGGTAGTTGACAACTGACTCCCGATTTGTATTCGTTAGGGTCAGTGATATAAGAAGGGACGGCTGAGAGGGCGTAGTTGAAAATTGGGTTACCAATACCAGTATTGAGAGGAATTGAGGAAGGGTTCTCTCAGAAA
Source organism: Cataclysta lemnata (assembly GCA_963931975.1). Lineage (NCBI taxonomy): Eukaryota > Metazoa > Arthropoda > Insecta > Lepidoptera > Crambidae > Cataclysta > Cataclysta lemnata. Next base: position 9,572,792 of record OZ008343.1, read on the forward strand.
AAGCTTTTAAAAGAAATTGTTGCAATAGGTACGAAAAATTATTCTTTTTTAAATTTACAATTTTATCGGGGAGCTCAATGAAAACAAAATAAATCAAGGAGTTCAAATTTCTAATTAAAAAAAAAAAAATTATGACCTTATAAAATAATCTGTCATACTTGAGGTGCCAACTACTGAAATTCATACGTGTAAAGTATGGAATTAAACTCGTCCCATTGTGATCTAATAAACGCTAGTGAACATACATCATCTTTTTTAATGGTCATTATAGGTCTGGTGATTATTACTGGTGAATGTGATCCCAGACTTTCCCCGGTTAAAGGGCTAGGCGGAACACCGGAGTGGGTTGTTTTAGTGGGTATTGCTGGCGCTTCGTGCGCTAGGCGAGTCCCACATACGTCAGTCGCCTAGCTAGCGGCTGCTATGGTGCGTCAATGCATCCACTCCGACAAAACAAAAAAGGTCTGGTGGTGATTAGTGATCCACTGTATTTCTAATAAGGCACCCCATTCACTTGGGCTTGAGACGAAGTGTAAACAATCTTGATAATTCTCTTTATCTACGAAATGCTCTTAAAAACAAGAAACGTGTATTCTGAAATATAATACATCATTAATTTCATTATAGACAAATAAAACTGTTAACTGCTTTGAAATATTGTTGGTGTTACACATTTTTACTTTTGTATTTTATATTAAAAGACACATCAAGATTGTTTACATTTTGTCTCAAGCCCAAGTGAATGGGGTATAGTTCGGGTAATTAGAGCTGAACGCATCGCCACGCCAGTCGCTGCAGCGTTGCAGTTTTCAAAGCCCGTCACAGTCCTGATGTATTGCGGCGCTGCCGCGCGGCTGAGCACTGCGCTAATCCGTCCCGCGACGTCTAATCAACGCAGTAATGAACGAACGCTGCGAATGAATGAACCACCTGCATTTGGCCCTATTAACCAAGAATTGAATCTCGCACACTATTCCTCTACAAAACGCACCCTTAGAACTGAGCAGAATTAATCCTTGATGACTGAAGATGGGGAAACTAAGAAGACTCAATTCTTAATTCTCGTAGTTTATAGCCCGACTAGAAATTCGGCAAACCGTTGTCGTTTCATACAAATGTGCACAGATTGCATAATTATGTATTTTTTTTATTTTTAATTAGTAGCAGTGCAGTGCAAATGTAAAATCGGTGCAGATAAGCTTGCGACGGCGGCTATTACTGCAAAATGTTCATTAAAGCACTTCGGATTACCATGGAGATCGTTTTCGGCGAAAAGGTTTCTTTAGTTGGTTAAAATTTGTATTTTTTATTGTAAAGATACATACAAAAATCAGGTCTACTTATATTCGAAGATAGGAAAGTGTTTTATATATGTCATACTTTTTCTTTCTTGTCTGAGTGGAATGCCTTTACGCACCATATCAGCCGTATATTTATTTGTCATACTTACATTTTAAACTGGCTATGCTTTCCTAAATTTTCAACCCAATGGATATCCAATCAACCTGTCAACAATGTGGGGTAATTTAATTTTCGGTGCCACCAACCAAAGCGCCCTGTGAGAGGAGTTAGTCTACTCATCGCCGTTCTAATGCCTTCGTTAATGGGCCAAGTTTCGAATGAAATGCGGGTCTTAATTAACCCAGAGTTATAGATTCTCGGTTCATTGTAAGTGAGATGCAATCTAACGTTTGCGGGCGGCCAGTTTGAAACTTAACGGGAGGCGATCGCGGGATTGACGCGTCATCGCGACTCAACTAAGCTGCCAGCAAATAACTCGGAGTTATAGTTACGATGGCGCATTTACAACATACATACACGCATAAATCATAGATAGGCACCTATTTATTTCTGCAGGATAGGTCCTCTACCTATCTTGCAGAGAAAAATAGGCGAATTATTTCGCCAACTGCGCTAGGATCTGAATATCCTTAGTTATCTTGCGTATGTTGGCGGGAGGGACGGGGGTATAATGTATTCTGCTATGCTGTCACCACATTTACACGATATTTATAATAGGGGTTAAAGTATGAAATTACCGTTTTATTGTAATAGGTTTTTTAAATTGATATAGAATCTTCATGGTTTGAGGTTTTCGAATGAAACTTTGTTCACATGGTTTCTATGATGTTCTTTTTTAAAAAAATGTGAAACATTTGAATATCGATTTTCAATTGACTTTGTTATTCAACTTAGACAAGAAAGATGGATACTGCGAAAATTCGAGTGATTTTTGAATACCAGTACCGGCGCGGAAGTAACGCGGCAGAAACAGCCCGCAATATCAATGTTGCGTTTGGTGAGGGGTTTGCTAATGAACGCACCGCGCGATTTTGGTTTAAACGTTTTCGTGATGGAAACTTTGACTTGAAGAACGAGCCACGAGGAAGACCGACCACACAGGTGAATAACGATGAGTTAAGAGAAATTGTGGAAGCCGATCCTAGTCAAACTACCTAAGAATTAACGGCATTATTTAACGTTACCTTATCCACAACATTTTTTTATTTTATTGATTTGACGCAAATGAAATGGCGACTTCATTTGCGTCAAATCAATAAAATAAAAAAAATACGAAAAAAAGGCACCCAGCCTCATGATTTGACTGATCTGCAGAAAGAAACGCGTATTGAAACTTGTGTTGCCTTGATGAATCGGTACATAAATGAAGGAATATTGGATCGAATTGTGACATGTGATGAACAGTGGATTCTATATGATAACCGTAAAAGAAAAATTCAATGGCTGACCCCAGGTCAAACGCTACAACAGTGTCCTCAAGCAAAACTTACCAATAAAAAGGTAATGGTAACTGTTTGGTGGTCTCAGCATGGTGTTATTCACTATAGTTTTCTCCTATCTGGTCAAGCAATAACGGCAGATGTCTATTGTGACGAACTTGAACAATGTTGGCAAAACTAGCAGTAAAACAGCCCCGACTCATGAATCGATCTTCACCATTATTGCTCCATGACAACGCGAGACCTCATACAGCACGAGAAACCGTTTTGATCCTTCAGGAACTGCAGTTAGAAACCATTCGTCATCTTCCGTATTCGCCAGACCTTGCTCCAACGGGCTACCATTTTTTTCGTGATTTGGACAATTATCTACGTGACAAGTTTTCTTCCCAGGAGGCAGTACAAAATGCTTTCACGCAGTTTGTGCAGTCTAGATCCTCAGAGTTCTATCGCAAATGTATAAATGACCTTCCTATTAGATGGCAGCTATGTATAGATAATAATGGTAACTATTTTGATTAATAAATTTGTTATAAACTAAATAATAAACAATTTAGATTTTCTGTCAAAAACGGCAATTTCATACTTTAACCCCTAATATTACGTTATTACTGCTACTTATTACGATACTTTAAAAAGGCACTAAAATTTTATCAATATTAACTTACCAAATAAATAAACTTCATTGCTTAAAATAAGATTGAGTTGATTGTTTTTTTTTCTTCAATTTATTTATTAAGCTATTCAATTCCATCTTTAATGTGTCCACCACGGGGGACTAGGTCTATTCTATTTCAGTATATTGTGGAATAATTGCTAGTACGCTATAAAAATCCCATACACGTAGTTCACTAGTGCACGGAACAAATTATGGTGAGGTTACCTCATAGCTTGAATACACACATTACCATAGGGCGGGCATTCACGGGCGAGGTTGGGCCAATTTGTTCGGCACCTCCGTCAAGGCGGACCGGTAGAGCCTGTGGGATGTCTATGGATCATGATTACTGCATCGAGCTATAAAAAACTGGAGAACAGAGGGCTAGCCAAGTGGCATATCTATCGAACGCTGAGAATACAAAATGTATGACACTGACGTAATACAGAGAAAACAATACGCCAGTTTCATACTTTTGTTAATGGCAGAGGCAGGTATGTGGTAATTGTCGTTGAAATCTTCGGCTTTTTTGAGACTTCATTTTGGTTTGGTGCCGTGTGGTGACGGCAGAGTAGAATACAATTGTTACCACCCCAAAACTCTCCCGTGGGTGTCGTACAAGGCGACTAAGGATAAATCATTGATGAGGAATGGGCAGCAGCGTTCCTCTTATACCACCCAGCAATGTACTGCGACTTTTGTGCCCGATAAATGGCAATAGGCTCGCCACCTATTACATGGGACCTGACATATTTGGCGAAACGTGGGTGCTAGTTCACCTCTGCCTACCCCTTCGGGGATATAGGCGTGATTTATGTATGTATTTTGGTTTGGAAGAAGACGTAATGACAAGAATTGGGAAAAGGATGCTCGCATGGTTTCGTTACGTAGTAAGCTTGAGTAAAAGGAGAGTGCCAAAAAGGATTTAATGTGCCGGAAGTGAATGGAGAAAACGGAAAGGGTAGGCCTTGGTGGATCGTTCATAATCAAATTAAAAGTTGGTTAAAAAGGACCCACCACTACTCTTAAAGTGCCCATGAATACCCATGAAGTTCATGACGCCCTAAATGGGATTGGATGAAGTGAAAGAAGGATATATGGTTCGTAGCAAGTGGAAAGTGTAAGGGCGTGACGCATGCACGTATGTATTTTCAGATCAAAGGTATTTTTTTTCATTTATTTATTTTCAAACGTAGGCTCTTTTTCACCAGACTGTGTTGACAGTCTTCCCAATTTAAAATAAATAGCCATGTGTATATTTAAAATACGGCTTATGACTACCACAAACTTTGTAAAATACATTAAAGAAACTTACGAAGACAACTGCTTATAATTAAAAAGAATATATAGGTATTAGATTCTGCTAATTTTTCCATTCTTAGTAGCTCAATGTCCCGTCCGTCTTACTGACAGGGTACTGAAAAGCTATCTCTCATAGTGCAAGACAGGACCACCCGGGGAATACCTGTTTCGCCACCGCCCTCGTCATCTATATGGTAAACACGATTGTAATTTACAAAACACCCGGCTACCGGAATCAGGGTAAAACGTCTCGGTTTGTGTAGTTTTTGTATTTAGAGGCGTATAGGAAACTTAGTTTACAGCTACCATTTTCGTACCCTTTTTATAGCGAACAAGAAACGTATCTTAACCTAGATTTTCTTCTGAAATACAGTAACGTTTTAAGGCGGCTCCACGATTGGGAACCAAAATGGTGGTGGAAGGTTAACTGTATAGTTAAATGTATATTACATTATCGAGAGATGTTTTTTTCAAAGCAGCTTAAGCGAAGCTTAAGAAATACATACATATCTAAGAAATATTGAAAGTATACTAACTACATAAAACACCCGTGACTCGATAACAGTGTTTGTGTTCAACGCAGAATATAATTATGTTCCCATCAGGATTCTAACCTGGGACCCTCTATTATTTTTCATATTATAGAGCAACTATTCCTACAGAACTGTTTAGTAAACAAGTAAACACACACTAAGGTTGAATGATGGGTGAAATTGAAAAAACAAACGCATAAAAAGTGGCCAGGATGTCCTAATTATCAGAAAAACTTGTTGGCGAAATGTGGGTATTGATATACCTCTGTCCTCCTGTCATGAGCCCTTTAACTTCTAGTTCCAATTTCTAGGGCATTGGTCTACCTTATGGATGTAAACGTAGAAAATCAACCCGCACTGGGCCAGTGCGGAGGGTTATGTATGGCCAATTCTCCCTATATTATTACTACACTATCTAGCTATAATCAACAAGTAATTGGACAACTCTTCGTGGCTCAAACATCGTGACCATGAACATCCTCCCGAGTTGGAGCTTCCTAATAAAACTTTCCTTGTCGCTAATTTAGTTCGTTTCCCACTAGAAATTTAGATAATAGCATTTAGAAAGTATCTATTAAGAGTAGTTGTTTTAGCTTGGGGAAAACAGATGGATAATTGATATGGTCCTAGTGATTCTGATTGAGGAGTTCAAAGATTTTGCGTTAAGCATCTAATCTTTTATTTCAAAAGGAGGATTCAAAATAAAAGTCAAGCAGATAAAGCGTTATATTGCGGACCACCACAGCTATGTGGTTAAGTAACAAGTAAAATAGTGTGCCTCGATTCTTATCTCTTTTTTAGGTTTTTATCTCTCATGAATTATTGTTACATTTATATACCAAGCTTGTTGTGCAAACGAAATTTCTCCTTTTTCCTAGGGAGGAATTGTTTTCATTAGTCACAGGACACCTATTTTCGTGAGTAAGGTGTTGTGACTGTCGTGGTGGGTGACTGTAGTGAGTAAAAATAATCAAATATAAATATTTTTATTATCAGTGCCGATCATATAAAAATGCTATTTCACTTAGTACAGTAAACATATTGACCTTATTAAAATATTAATTTGAATTATATTATTCATGCGAATTGCCTAAAATTGCTCATGATGCGTTACAAAATAGCTTCCTAATGATAAATATTGTTACTGAAACTATTGAATTAGAGTAAACAAGTTAGTTTTGGATGAAATGTTTAGTACTACTTAATATAAATCTTTATTTTTGGTCTTTTATATCTACAAACACATGGTCCAATTGATGTGCACCCTGCACATCAATTGGACCCGGTTAAATAAATCCTCGTGTCTGCCAATTGTTTCAAAATGGGCTTGAGGTATTGTTACATAGGAGCAAAGATTTAGCCCCTGATCTATAAATCTACTATTGTTAGCATGTTTCTATCATTAAAGACGTGATGAAATGCCTGTTCGAAGTCAGTGAATTAATAAACAGTTATCAAGGTTTCCACTTGCATCTTAGAGCCTCTCTGTGGGAGTTAATCAGTCCCGCCCTGCGACGCATTACTCGAGCTCTGATGGAATCGACCCTGTGTCAATGTGGGACCACAAAAGAGGCGATTAAAATATTGTAAATCAATAATAATATTTATTGCATCATAATCGCATTTTTCCTTTAAACCTAAAGGTATTGAGAAGAAGGTTTTATTTAATTAGTAGGAGAAATTAGGGTATATTGAACCACTTGCTAAATTAGACTACATTTTTAGAATTGGCAAGATAACTATTTTTGTGATATCTTAGATAGTTAAGTTTTTCCGAAGCAATTAAACAATATTATTTTAAGAAGAATTGGCGAGCTAAGTGCTAAGTTAACTCAACCAATTGTTACTAATGGTTGTAGGTATATCAGTCTGATATACCATTAGTAACCAGTAACAATTGGTTGAGTTTACTATGCATCAAAAAATCGACGACTCAAACAATTGTTAAATAATGTTACTGATGGTTAATGATCAGACTGATATACAACTATTAGTAACAATTTTTAACAATTGGTTTAGTTAACTACGCATCAAAAAACCGACACAGGCCTGAGTTCACTAACACGTAAAACAAGCGATTAAAAGATAACCAGCAGTTTTTGACAGTTCTTCCATACAGAAAAATGTCAAAATCTGACGGTTAGATAATAATCGTCTGTTTAAGTGTTGGTGAACTCTGGCCTTAGGAAGATAACCTCTAGTGTTCTTGTATAAAATTACTGCGAAAAAAAGGATTTACTACACATGAATTGTATTCCGAATAGAAGCACAGATTTCGTGGCCACCGATCTAAGGCGACATAACAAGAGTTAATGCGAACGGTCCCTCCTTAACAGCAGTAGAACACTGTCAGAAATGTTTATGTCGGAATCAAGACCGCCCCGGGAACTAACGCCTGGGTTAATTCAGCCATTTTTCTTGGCCTAGCGGTTAGCGGTGCGGCTTAACATTTTTACTTCATGAATAACTTAAGAATTTCTGTTGCTAGTGGGCTTAGCTTAATCGTTATAATATAGTCTAGTCAAATTTTGAACTTTAACTCGATAGCTTAATCGTTATAATATAGTCTAGTCAAATTTTGAACTTTAACTCGAATAATATACGGGAAGGTAGACAAGAGCGGGTAAACAGGCTGAAACGGACTCTTGTGTATAAAATTGTTATGAAAACGGATGCATACCAGCCTCGTTGTCTGCTCTCTTAAGGAGACAGGAAGGAATTTAAGTTCCCACCTTTCGCGTATGGGCAAATAGCTTAAACGAGCATACCCGTTTTCTAGTTGTAATAGAGGAATTAGACTTTAAAATAATCAATATGTGTTTGCATACATTACACAAGTTCTAAACTCAAAGTAAAATGCGATTCCGTAAAACGTTTTTGTCCTAGAGAGTACGCACACTAAGCGAACTCACACACTACGCGGCTCTGTTCCAATACAATTTACTTAAAATTCCTTGCCATTCCTGTGCCGCCCCTGCAATTGGATAAAAAATTCCGTTTCCACCACGAGACTCTGTAAAGTAGAGCAATAAAACGTTTATTTCCCCAACACGGGGCTTAATATCTCACACATATTTCAACAATAAACCCGCCGCCGTGTTTACCACAACCTGGGTTGGTATCGTAATGGCGGTTGGCAGGGGTGCATTATTTCGTTATCCCCCTAAGAAAAAGAAAACTTTCTTTCGTGAGAATTGGACGGAATTGATATAAAACTCCCCTACACGGTTTGTTATTGATTTTAGCTATATTGAGTGACGGCAAACAGAAATAGATCTTTGCCTAGTCATTATTTGATTTTTATTTGAACATTAATAATAATAATAATTTATTCGTAGAAACAGACAAACATACATTCATTAAGCATTAACAAAACAGTGCAGTCACAAAATGTAGTAATATTATATTTAGCCAGAGGTCCCCAAACTAGGCTAAGCCTGTATCTTGGCGAACATATCATTGTATAAATTGTTACAAATAAAAGAAGAATATTATTGACCTGATTCGGGAATTGAACCCGCGTACTCCGTAATCAGGGCGACTGCTGACTTCACTTTTATTCTGTACTATATTAACAGTAGTTTTTACTGTTAAATTACTGCTTATTGTTAACTTGCTAGATTTAAGAATTTGATTTTAAATAAGTTTGGCATGATGATAATAATACTACAAACTTCTGTTTAATTGTAAGTTATTGTACATAAGGAGTAATTAAAAATAGATACATAGATCACGTTTTTCTTCGACAGGCGTAATCAGAGATGACTTCGTTCCACTTTCTACGATCCATATACTTCTTTCGCTTCATCTAATTTCATTAATGTCCTCATGCATGCCCGTCGGTTTAGAGTACTTTTCAGCTGGCTTTTTTACATAATTAAAATAACTGCATGTAACAGAAATTCGATAGCATTTTTCTAAGGTAAAAACGCGTAGAAAATCTCCTAAAGAATGAATCCCTTAAGCTAGCTAGCTGTGTTGATACATTTAAGCGACATAAGATGCTGACTTATGGTATAATTTATGGGATAGTAAAATGTTATCTACTACATAATGGACTTAAAAAGGAATAGCATCAATTACATTTTATAAGTGGGTCTTGATTGTTATACGTACTTACTTATATTACATTTTAATGAATATGTTTTAATTATACAGGCCAGGGTAAGGGCAATTGCAATGAAAAATATAAGTATCTTCCTAAGCGTAAATGTTGCAAAACTCCCAAAGGTGTCTTTCTTAAGTGACAAATTCTCGGCAAAAGCTCCGAATTATTTTAGAGGGGGGTGGGGTGTGAAGTGAGGCACAAGAGGGGGGTTCATCAATCACTGCGAATTCGGTATGTTGTCGATAGATGTAACTTATCTGCCATAGGTCTATCCAGCAATTTCGACGGCAAATAATTGATTATTCTAGCCCGGTATGAGGACGTGGATTTAAATTGGAAATACTTATTCGTCCTACCCGCTGGTAAGATGTATAAGTATTTTGTTGTAAAATTTTATGTTTTGCACCTTTGTAATAATAATATGTCTTACATTCACAACCTCTTATCTAGCTTAAAGTACAATTGACCATTATATAAATGTTAAAAAAATTATTGCAAAGAAAAAACCAGCACCATTCCCTCATCAGCACAATTTTTCGATTTTTTTTCTTTTAAACGGTTAATATAGTATATCGAATATAGAAACATGAGAATACACAAACAAAATGAGTAAGTATTTGGATAGTACGTTATTACTAACATGGTGAAAAAGTTCAACAAATTATTAATGTCTTGGTTTGGCGATTGGTATAGGTCGCCAGGATTGGAACGGCTTCGATTCCCGAAACAGATCATAATTTTATGACATTTTATTAGTAAAAAAATATCTAACATTTATAATAAATAAATAATAAACTGTTTATGTATACTTTTTACAACCTAGTAAGTATCTGTTATAGTAATAGCGTTGGTAGGAGAAATGTACAAATAAAAATTAAAAAATTAAAGAAAATTTTTAATGAAGACAAACAAAAGAAATAGGTATCCAATAAATAAAGAAACCATTTTCTGACCTATCCAAATAGAAGCTTCATAACAAAAATCTTATTTATAGTCAGAATAGGGAGCTGAATCCCAGTTAAAATAAAATTATTTAAATATCTAATTAGACAACGGCTAGACGTTGAAAAAAGTCATTCTCAATTTTAAATTGAATAATTAATTTTAGATTTAGCTCGAAATCAACGTGACTGGAATAAAATGCTTAAGATAAATATTATTGTTCCTTCAATACCTTTCCCTTTTTTTCGCTAAAAGTACACGAGTATTTTCAAATTAAATCTTAATAAAGGTATCCAGAGCGCTAGTTGTTAATTTTATTTCGAAAGACCGTTTCACATTTTTCTGGGAGGCCATAATATTTTTAAATATACTAACAAAGGGAGTTTGTCGTTCAAATACAGTAATTTACTTTGCTAAACTATTTTGTTCTGAGGGCGTGAGGCGTGATAACGAGTTTGCTATAAAAGAGACTGCTTGTGCCTATAATAAAATTTCAGTCGAGTGGATCGATGCTGTATATGTTTTTAATTTCTAAGTAAAAATATAAGGGTGTGTTCATATAAGGTATCATACATGCAGGTCAGATGGTATCAAGCCAAGACTTCCTTTTGATTCATAACATCCGTCACACCGGAAAGGTGCTAGTGATGACTTAATGGTTTCAACCCGCACTGGGCCTGCGTGGTGGATTTGATCCATTCTTCCTAACATTTTCTATGAATACTAAAGGCATGTGCCCTAGCAATGGGGATAGTAAAGTGTTGGTGATGAATTTATGTATAAAAGTTATGGGAAGGATCATGCTGAAAGAGAAAGTTATTGGGATGACAACATGCCAATCGATATCTACTGTATTCATACTATTATAAACAATAGTGTTCGGTTTAAAGACTATGCTCATTTTGGGAATCCTTAAGGAATATTTCTTTGAGGAGCGTTAGTAATACCAGAGCTAGACCTAAAGATGTAATTTTAAATTTTACCACGAAAAACACAAATGGAAATCAAAAGAGTCGCGCTACGTGTAAGGTAGGTGCTACTTAACATTTCTTTGTGAAATCGTTATACAGCACGGAGCGTCACTAATCTCATACTGGCATATTCATACTCTCGTAAGAGTGTAAATAATCCTCGAAAATTACCCGAAACATCGTACCGAGACGCTGGAAATATCACAAACACAGTCAGTGGGGCTTAATAAAAAATAATGTTGCTGCAAAATTCAATAACCACCCCCATAAAAGACGCTGTAATGAAAAATATGACATTCCAGAGACAAAATAATACAATATTATTTTATACGCGCTCTGAGAACATAAATAATTTAATTTAAACTACGCTTTACACTGTACGGTGCGACCGAAGCCGCGAGAGGCCGGTTTACACTGCATGAGGTTTAGACTTCACTGAAATAAATGTTTGCCCAAGCATAGAAATATTTTGGGAGCGGAAAAGCTAATTGTTTGCACGACGTAAGTAAACTAAGTTACTTATGCTAGCTTTCTGGTTTGCGCTATTTTAGTTACTGAAGTAAAAATTGGTATAGTTGGTAGACAAAGTCTTATTGTGGATTGCAGTTTCAGCCGGCTGAAAAACCTAAACCAAAACCTTGATCAGTATGGATTGGTTGCCATTCCAATTACTCTCCGTTCATTGGTCTATCGGGATGGTCCTTTTCATTACTTTACTATACATTCATTCATTACTAGTACCGTTCTGTAGGCCTATTCCCTAACTTTTTTTGATAGTTGAAAGTGATTATCACCGAACTATTTACTAATACATTGCTGTTATCACAGGACAAGTGTCACAATAGCATTATAGTAAAGTAGTAATGGATACGTAAATAGTTCGGTGATCATCACTTTCAACAGTCAAAAAAGTTAGGGAATAGGCCTACAGGTTTGACGGATGGTATGAACAGAATCATAGGACTATAAATGGAAGAGAAAAAAATTTGCGCCACCACAGATAACATGGGAACAAGGAAAGAATGATGATGATGAGATTAAGTTTAGAAATCAATTGGAGAAATTTCGATTCACGTGCGGCTGATGATTAGATACTCCTAATAAAATAAGTTTAAATTACAGTAACCCCATTCTTCACAAACCGCTTGATAAATTGACTTTTCTATAAATAAAATTTTAATGTCTCTGACGCACTCAGAGACGTGAATTAACTTTGATGAGTACATCTTGTCAAAATAATTCATTTAAATCTAGACCATAGACCAGCGACCTAACTCTGAAAGCCGATTGCAATCGTCTTAGTCTACCAGTCACTCTTACTCATTAGGTATGATAGCAACGTTTGAGAGAGATGGCAACACAAAACCGATTCCAATTAATTTAAAGAGTAGCCCCCAGGCAAGAATAGCTACTAGTTTTGAATACTCATTTTTTGACATTATATACTCAATATCATTATTTGACGTCTCTGAGTGCGGCAGTAATGTTTTAACTACGACGTTTTTAAACTTAAGAATAAAAAAAAATATATTTTCCTGTATTCAAGAATCGACCCTGAAGAACCTCTTAACTATGGCTCGTACCATTTTAACCTTTACCATATTTATACACTGCAATGTATTGTTCAACTGGTAACGTGACAGCCCTTAAAAATCACCGGTTGAAAAGTTACGCTTTTCCAAACCCAGCCGCCCAATCACCAATCTCGTCACACCGTACATTTTCGCACTAAATATTTCACAGGCGAAAAATACGCGTAATATCCAAATTGTTGGCCATTCAACATTCAGAACAATCTGTATCGTCACTTGAGAAGTGCGCCACTGAATACTAAATCGGCAGAAGGGTTCTCGCAATAAAATATTGTGAAAACGGACGGGGCGCTAAACGCCCGCCGTTGTTCATACCGACATAAATCTACGTTAATATAATAAGAATGGGGAATTGTTTGGATATAGAGACGAATTATTGCGTTGGAGCATGCGATTGAAATTGGATGTATGAGTTTAGTTGAATGCTCCACACTTTTAGATTACCCTTCTTATTTATTAATTTTACAGAGCATAATATAGGTACTAATTACGCATTCAAGACATTTCGGTAATTATATAACAAACGCCACTACTCATTCATACTTCGAAAGAATGTGTATTCAAAATTTATTGCGCTGAGAGTTATTTTTGAAAGAAAAGCGTTTTATTTATTAATAATAATTACTAAACATATTTCCTAATGATTTATAACTAACATGAAGATTGGTATTTACAGGGTCGTAGCAAAAATTGTAGCGTTGCTTGCTTAGCTGCAATGTGCTACGGCGTAGCAGTAAACGTCTTGCTGTAGTAAGATATGCCTACTGCAAGTAAACAAAATAAGGCAGCGCATAATTTTATACTTTAATTCATTTTAACTAACCCATAGAACAATAATTACGGTTAAAGTAGTTCGCATGATCGTATTCACCAACTCCTTAAACCCTTTGTAGAACAACCCGAAAGTTTTAAAAATTCACAGTATTCCGGTTTTGGCATCTCAAATTATTAAAAAAGGTTCTCACCCACACGGTGAGTTTATTTCACGCGGACCGTAATTTATGAACATACATATTTATTCGGTGGCGGTGTAACATAAGGAGGTCATTGTACGTTGCCAGTTGTTCTTATTGCATGTTTTTTGCGCGACAACCAACATTGGGACGAAACATTTTCAACAACCACTCCGGGTATGTTACGTTGGTTAACAATGCCTAAAACACATTCCCACAAAGCTTTTTCGTGCTCGATATTTTTTGTTGTATATTTAATAGAGGAGGTAATTACTTTTCGTTTTATATTTGTTATTATACAGAGAGGTGTTTGAAAAATAATGATTTCGGCGAAGCTAATTTAAAGTTAATTCTCCACGGTGCAAAACGAAGCTCGCCTATTTCGGCAATAAAACGTTTGACACACCGCCGAACATACGTTCATTAAACATGACACAGGCCACAAAGGACTCAGTTTAGTGCTTATTTCAAGAGCTAGCCCACAGCTAGTGAGTTTCGGCTACAATTATCGCAAGCCTGACTCGATTTAGCCACATGTGAAAGCACGCTCAGGGGTTAAGAGAATATTGCTATTTTAGTAGTTATCACTAATTTTATAATCAACAAGTTTTGATGTTTGTTGCCAAATAACGAAAAATATTATTGAATAAGTTTAGATAATATTACAATTGCTTAAGTGGAAACATTTGTGTAGTTGTAATTTTAATTAAATAAATTGAATAGAAAAAATATTGGCTCTACGCTGAAGGGCATAATAAGCCCGTTTTGCGGATGCGAGCACATTCGGGTGTGCATAAGGAACACGCTCGTATTGACTGGAGCCACTCCGTGTTCCGGAGGTTCGTTAAGCCGTTGGTATTGGCTACATGCTATTTTGATTCCACTCTTCGACTGTAGGGACAGATATTTTTTTGCCATAGTACGGAATGCAGACACACTCGATTTCAATAGTTACTCTGTGTTGTTTTACTCTGTGTCTATATAGACATATAATTCAATCAACGGTAACCCATGAAAGCCTATTTGTCGCACTAGGATATGGGTTACCACTGCTCTGACTAATTTTTAATTTTCCATACATAGTAAAGGCGTGTGTTCCATTATAATAATAGTGTATCTGAATCGTTTGAATTTTCGATCATTAGCCACTAAACTAAAGACATTACAACTTAAAATAGAGTGAATTTAGTCTGTTTTTTTTTTGCTTTATAACAAACCAAAACCTTAGTTGTGAATTATAACGACTTCTTTCCCAAAGAAAGCACTCAACAGCATTTACAAGGCAGTGAGAAACGCCTGTCGACACTCGCAAATTTCATTGCCGAGAGAAAATTATTATTGCCCACTTTATAACAATTAGAGTCGCATTGAAAATGTTTACCGGCCTCCAAATAACCACTAATTAGGGAGAATTTCTTCTCCTTTTTCAACCTAATAACGACGAATGCAAAGAGCAGGCTCTGGCTAATTACATAATTTCGAAGATGTAGCTTATTTTCTTTTTGTGACTGGGCTCCGTAGGTTTTCATTAGGGAGTATTTAATTAAGGAAAGAAAAAGCCTTGGATTGGTCTTAGTTCTTGCTATCTACAAAAAGGCATGTATGGGTATAATATGCACGACCTTTTCCTTACATACATACATATATTACATAAACCACGCCTATATCACCGAAGGGGCAGCCGGAGGTGAACTAGCACCCACGTTTCGCCAATGATGTCAGGTCCCATGTAATAGGTGGCGAGCCTATTGCCATCTATAGGGCACATAAAATCGCAGTATATTGCTAGGTGGTATAAGAGGAATGCTGCTGCCCATTACTCATTGCTATCTTTACCCTTAGTCGGCTTGTACGACACCCACGGGAGATGGGGGTGATAATGGAGATGAGAATTGTATTCTGCTCTGCTGTCACCACACGGCTTTTCCTTACACTATCCCGATATACGGGGGGTCAGTTTTCCCAATCACGCGGCGCCTTGTATACTGCTAGTAGGCATCTTCTTCATCATTCTTAGTATTTTCATGTCTCACTCGTCAACCTGGTGGTATGTGGTCTTCCTCTTCCTCTCTTGCTATTCGAAGCCATGGAAATGCACATTTTCATGGCATGGTCTTCTGTTTTTGCTCCACGTGGTAGTACCATATCAATATTGCCTGGGTCAGTTTATCTTGTATTGGACTTACTTACAGTATGCACGACCGATAAATATGTAGGGGCGGTGAGAATTGTATTCGCAATGCATTAACAAACTCATAAGCATACTTGAAAGCCGCATATAGAACCGCTGGCATTCCCATTCGCGTAAACACAACCGTATTTAGCCCAGTGATCATATCTTTCTGAGTATCTACCGGGCGATCCAAAAACCGATTCCCAAATGCGCTCAAAAGAAATATGATACACGGACTTTTCTGTCAAAATATAGTATTAGATTGATGTTCACAGAAACACCCTCTGAGGGATAACTCGGGAAATTCGAGTCTAACCGATGTTTCGCAAGATACCTCTGGGACTGAACTTGTGTAATAAATGCGAGCAAAATGTTTTTCCACATGTAAAAAATTCTCAACTTGCCCGCGCGGCTCGCTCAGGTTTACAGGGGATAAATACTGGGAGCCTTTTTATTGCCAATCGCTGATGGATTCCACGTGAATTATAAATGCGGGTCAAATTGTAATAAGTGTTATACGCGAAAATAAACATTTGCAGATAAAAGTTGGGCTCCTACATCGTGGCCGCGGAATTACTGTAATGCGAGAGTAAAAAATGACTTTTCGTTTTCCCCGTATTCCGTTCGGGAAATTATTGGGTACAGTCTTGTCTTGTTGCGGTAGGATGCTTGAATTACTTGTTACATTGAGTTTAAGTAGGAAAAAGTTGAGACGGCAACTGACTTGAAATAAAACAACTTTTACAGAATGCCATTTTTTATTATTTAACCCGACATTTCGATAACTTTACAGATATAAGGTTTCATTCGCCTGTTATGAAAGGAAGAGTGGAAAATTGACATACAATTAATTATTTTGGTGCATCGGTTCGCTCCTTGTGGTATTTCCTTTAAAATTTAATCAAAAGAGCTATACTTAGACTTAAAAAAAATCTCCATTGTCAGGGTTATAGTTCTTATGAATGGACCACGACCCACCACGCTGGGCCAGTACATGTTGCCTGGTAGTGACGACTACAGATGAAGCCGGAACCAATGGCTTAATGTGCCTTCCCAAGAAGAAAGGAACTCGAGAAAAATATTTTTGGTTGTGTGGTGACGGCAGAGTAGATGATAATAAATTGTGACTATACCCCGTCTCTCCCACGGGTGTACAAACGTACAAAGCAACTAAGTATAAAGGGCACCAGCGTTCCTCTTATACAACCTAGCTACATACGCGATTAACGTGCCCGATAGATCGCTATAAGCTCGCTCCCTATTATATGGGACCAAATATAATTGGTGAGACGTGGGTGTCAACTTACCTCTGCCTACTCCTTCGGGTATAAATAAATAGTTGTGATTTTATATTTGTGTATATATTTGATCACTCATCAAATGACCGACCTTTACAAGCATTAACTAAGTTACTATAAGGTAACTACTACGCCATGAACTCTCCAATAGTAATAATCTCGTCTATGGTAAAATTATCGAACCAAGTGTCACCATACTCCACCGTCAGCACGTTAGAAAATTAGTTTGGTATTCGGCTCAGTTGGCGGCAGTAAAAGTTGAAACCTGGCCATTTGAGCTCGTTACGCACGCGAAAAAACCATAATGTCCCAAATGTCGGTCAGTACGGGTTTACGATTGAGGCAGATGTCTCACTGGCTCTAGATGTAAACCGGAATGTCCCTCGTCACAGGTTAAATTATAAAGGTGATATAAAATCTAATCATGTTTTCTAAGGAACACCTATCTATCTTCTTTCTCAAATAAGCACCTTATGCGCTTGTGCTCATCATCTCCCTGCCCTGTTCCCAGTCTATCTGGTGTCGGCGCAGTATGTTTCCTCTTCCATTCGCATCGGTCAGACGTCATCAAGCCACCCGCTCTCTTTTGATTCATATAATTGCCCACACCGGAAAGGTGCTACTGACGAATTTATGCATAGAAAAGTGATTGAAAGTTTCGAGAGACAAACGAAGATAGTGATTGGGATGATACATTCCAACCCATACTGGTCAAGGTTTGGTCTTAGGTCTACACCCGGCCGCTTGCCTGCCACCAGCCTTGTTTGGGTATTTAAGCTTATGTGCTTGGTAGGTTGCTATGAATATTATCTTCTCTGCCGCACCAGGCCAGTGTGGTGGGTTATGGCCCATTCTTCTTATATTCTTCCATCTATAGGAAAGGCATTAACCCAGCAGCGGGGACATTGAAAGGCTGGTTTTTAAATAAAATTATAGAATTCTCCATAGACATGTGCCGACCCCGCCTAGTGCGGGATAGGGGCAGGAAGAAGAAGAAGAATTCTCCATAGAAAAATGTATGATTTTAGTTCTTATATTGACAGATAGTCAGACTTTTAAGCAAAGAATATTAGTTATCATTGTATAAATTCGAAATTAGAGGCGGTTGGGCATAGCCCAATGTAGCTGGAATGGAAATAATTTACAACCCGGTCGACCAAACCAAGCTAACGCCACTAATCCAAAAACATTGCAAGTACCGAATTTTGCTATCATGTTGGAGTGAACCAACTGCGGTCTCGACTCATCTGTGGCCAATGTATATACAAGAATCGCAACGCTCCTGTGGCGTAAGAGCGTAAAGCTTAAATTCAAGAACAGCGAACGTGATCCGGTTTCGTGTCGCATTAACCGGGTCCAGCGAGGCCGCCTCCGGACGAGATAAAACTTTTAACAAGAGTATTATTCAAATAAGTTTAATTAAAATTTATTCCCGGGCACTTTTTCGGTTTAATTTTTCTGTGACGCCGACAAGTGTTTTCGCTTCAAACACACAAGTAAGTTGATTTTTCATAATTCCGTTCCGTTGTGAAAGGTTAATCGTAAATGGAGCCCTTATTTGCTTGCCCCAAATTCTTCTTAGCCGGGTGTTGTGTGAAAATACTTATCTTTTTTGTTGGAACTTTATATTACATTAAATTATTACAGAGAAAAATATTTGGATATTTAAAAAAGTGTTTGGATATTTCTAAAATATTTTTTTTCTCGGGTAACAAAGAGACTGGGAATTGTCTCCTCTAGTACCTACTTACACAGTGACACGTTCTATAAAAAAATCTGTGAATTCTACTCAAAAGCTGAAAATACGACTAACAAAAAAAATCCAACTAAATACTTTCACAAGAGGATAGAAATTAAAAAGTTCGACAAGACTCCCAGTCGTATTATTCGGAAAGGAACGAACTAATAATCAAACAGCATTCGCAACCGGGACTTGCCGAAGAATCCGCCAAGTGTAGAGCTCGCGGCTAATGGAACGGATTCCGGTCGGATCCGGCTGTCGGACGCCGGAATGCCGATAGTCGCGTAATTAAAATTGCCACGTCTTTTCACTGATAGCCCGCCACCTGGATTGTGGACCTAGAGCTGGGGGTATGAAAAATTATGTATACTTACTTATAATTTTTTTTTGCTGTATGGTGGAACTTGTTATTAGGACTATTCGCAAAAAACGTGTGTTGGGTAGGTACGTAGCTGTTCCGATAGGAAGGCACGTTAAGTCGTTCCACCCACACCCATCAACTCGCACTAGACTCTTCTTCTTCTCCCTGCTCTGTTCCCAGTCTATCTGGGGTCGGCGCAGTATGTTTCCTCTTCCATTTATATCGGTCAGACGTCATCAAGCCATCCACTCCCTTTTGATTCATATCATCCATCACACCGTAAAGGTGCAAGTGATGAATGAATGTATAGAAAAGAGACGGAACGGCCCTTGTCGAGAGACTGATGAACAGAGACAGTGATTGGAATGACAACATTCCAATCCATACTACTCAAAGTTTTGGCATAGGTTTTACAGCCGGCCGCCTGCCTGACACCAACCCTCTTTCTTTGGTAATGCTATTGGTGGTGGTTTGCTCTCCACCATTCGGGTGCCCCAAGGTGCTCACCAGGCAATCTCCCTTAGTCGACTTTTACAACACCCATGGGATGAGTCAGGGCTGGCCTATTCTACGTTATTTGTTCGCTCCCAGGCCAGCATAGAAGACCAACCAACTCTCACTAGACACAAGTAGGTTATCTTCCTTTGAGGTTTTATTCCTATGGACAAGACATGCGACCCATCAATGTGGACATTAAAAATGTCCGGAAAAATATAGTAGGGATTGGAGAAGACAGACATACACTGGGTAACGATGTTATTATTTTCATTCCCCAGGCCCCAAATAGTTAATCGGCACATTACAGTAACATTGGATATTACACAACAATACCGTTACGCATGATTGACTATAGAGTCTTATAAATTGCCACTATGTAACGTGCGGTCTATAGTGAAGTGTGAACGAGCGATTTTGCCCAATATCGCTAAGGTTGTGCGTCATTTCCTCTACGGGCCAGCCCGACCTACCTCGATTTTCTTTAGCTAGGGAAATTTTCGATTTCCTTCTATTAAAAACTCCATTTTTTTCTTCCTTCCATTCCATTTTTTTTCGATGGCCTTCGTAAGTTTATTTATTTTTTCCTTTTGATTTCAAAATAGGTATATAATAAATACACAACGGTATTTTTGTTTACAATTATTTTTGTTATTGTGGCGACCGTGACAGGACACAGTTATTTTTACACAAATATTTTCTTTCTTTTGAAATTTATATTATGTTGTGTTTTGTTTCCAAAGTATGTGGTAAACGCTTAGCCAAGATAGTACGGGAATCAAGTTTATATTTTCTTCGTGGTGCAGACAAACAGATTTTTTTTTCTGTTTGTCAGCTAATTTTTGTTTTTGGCCTTTATATTTAAAAATATTATTTAGACACGGGGGCATCCTAGTTTATTTTTACACCCTAAATTTATCGAGGGTAGAAAAAAATAAAAAATAATAGCAGGTGAAAAAGTGGTGATGCCTGGCCCTTAAACAAATCCACGCTGCCTGAAGTTGTTGTGAAGGAATTCGGTTCTATCTCACTCGCGAATACTTCTGACCTAATTTCCTGCAAATAGTGCGGAAACATAAATTAGTACCTCGTTATTTATATTGTAGACCTATTATTAACTTCAGTAACGTAAGTTACTTACGACTTTTGATTTATTGTGAAGAATCTCAGAACAATTATAAAATTAAGACACTTCATCTAGTTGAAAGTTAGCTAAGTTACTTACTTCAAGAGTCTGTGTTAAGGTAAAGAATTACTTCAGAGTGCGGACTATCACATATCATCTAGGCTTTTTGATAATAATTAATGCGTTTTATATTTTAAGCGGTGGCAGTTGTGAGATTACTACCATATGACGTGTAGTTTCTGCTTGTACTCGACATCGGTGACAACTGCCATTTATCATTGTGCCGTAGTTAAACATATAATATAATAATGACAAGCATTGTGTACTCTTTGGTAGTGTGTTACCATAATGATAATAATAGAGTATACACATACATACATAAATGACGTCTATAGAGGTGAATTAACACCCACGTTTCGCCAATTAAAGTAGGTTCTTTGTCGTATAGCGGAAACCCATTCGTAATTATTGCTTTAACCCTTAGTGGCCCTATGCGACATTTGCAGGGCCGATTGTGGGTGGTGACGATTATAGAGAGGCGAATTTCCTTAGTAAATTGTTAAATCAACTTTAAAAAATCATTACTAATTATAAAATATACAAATTGAATCGTTTTTAACATTGGCTGTGTTAATAATAATTATAGATTAGAGGTAACTTAGAAACTGTGACTAGTTTTGATAAGGACCGAAACAGTTGGACAATTGTTATTCGTGCCCGCCGCCCGCAGCCGAGCGCGGGACATTGCCCCGTGCACGCGGCCTGCTGCGCGGGCACACACACCGACCACGACAACTGTAAGGGTTATTAGTGGAATGCAAAACAACAGTAATTATGGAGTAATTATAATAAATATATAATAAGAAAATACAAGACTAGAAAGACAAAACAACGAACACACAAGAAGAGTAGCAAAGACATAGAACATCACATTGACACTATTATAAAATATATATCAAAACCAGCCTATGTCGTGAGACCATGGAGATGATACTTCAACACACCCCCTTCAACTCATGGGCTCAACACCATAAAGATTCAATCAGGTCTGCACGCACAAACCTAACTCACTAGTTAGTAATTCATGCCTTATGCGAGACAAAGGCTTGGTGAGGATATCTGCCAACATCTTATCAGTTGCCAAATGTTCTAAAGTTATATCTTTATTCTCACGAAGCACATCTCTAATAAAGAAATGCCGTATATCAATGTGCTTACTCTTCGCGTGGTAAGCACCACTGTCCTCGGCTAGGCAAATGGCACTTAAGTTATCAGCATGCATTTTTACCTTTGATAAATTAAGTAGACCTAGCTCCTTCAACATACTATTTAAGTAAATAGCCTCTTTCATGGATTCTGCTAAACTCACAAACTCAGCCTCACAGGTTGACGTGGCTACAATGCGTTGCTTTTGTGAAGCCCAAGAGATAGCTGCACCCCCTAAAACGAAAACATAACCTGTAAATGATCGTCGATCATGTGCGCAACTACCCCAATCCGCATCCGCATATCCATGAACGCATAGCCCAGTTGGCTTATAAACTAAACTCTGACTCATAGTACCTTTTAAGTAACGAAGGATTCTTTTTGCAGCTCTCCAATGAGTCTCATCAGGTTTTTCTGCGAATTGCGCCAACTTTGCCGTAGCATTTGCTATGTCTGGCCTCGTCGCTACACTTAAATACATGAGCGATCCTATTAACTCCCTATAAGGGAAAGACTTTCCTTCCTCTTTATCTTTTTTCTCGCTCATTACAAACTTTCCTACCTCCATAGGAGTTTTAACGGGTTTGCTGCCCTCCATACAAAACTTTTTTAACATGTCCTTGATATATTTTTCCTGTGACAAGTAGTACATATTGCCATCGTTCTTTATATCAATTCCCAGGCAAAAAGTTGCCTGACCGAAATCTTTCAATTCAAACCTTTTCGCAAGTTCATGCTTGAAATTCTGTCTAGTCTCTTTCTTTTCTGACGCAATTAAAATATCATCTACGTAAACGACTACAAAAAGATTAGATCCATCTTTATTTCGCTTGTGATACAAGCAAGGCTCGTTTACAGTTGGACGCAAACCCATATTTTTTAGTTCCGTGTTCAATTTTATATTCCACTGTCGTCCGGCTTGTTTAAGCCCATAAAGAGACTTCTTTAAAAGGCATGTATTTCCACCTCCTTTGATATCTTCAAGCATCTTCACTGCTCTTTTACTAGTTGTACTATTTGCTCCATCAATGTTTATTAGCTTTTCTAAACATTCTTTTAGCAATTCTGGAACTTGCATATAAATATCTTCATTCAGATCTCCATTCAAATATGCCGTATTAATATCAATTTGATCAATACCCATGTTCATCTCAACAGCTAATGCGACCAACATACGTATCGTTGCTATTCTTGCAACCGGTGCGAATGTCCTGTGATAATCAAGGCCAGATTGTTGACTATATCCCTTAGCGACAAGTCTAGCCTTCTTTTTCTCTGTTTTGTCGACATTTAGCTTCGTTGTCAACACATATCGACATCCAACGACATTACGTCCAAATGGTTTCTTTACGATTTCCCATGTATCATTTTTCACTAAGCTCCGCATTTCGGATATGATTGCTTCCTCCCATTGACTCCTTTCATCACTTGACAGCGCGTCCTTCAATGAAGTTTCAATAACTCCCGCAAACACATCAGTGTCATCTAATTCATCCGTCAATGGTTCACTTTCGCTATTTTCTTCTATCTCAACCATATTATAGATTTTTCGAGGTCGTCCAACATGTCCTCGCTCAATCCGTGGTCTTCCAGGACCTCTTTTCAGAGTTACCTCTCTTTCACCAACCTCAGTACTGTCCATAGTCTCTATACTTGGTATGCTCGGTACCTCGTCCAAAGTCCGCGATGACGCATCCATTTGACTCATCTCGTTTTGGCTTAATGGTACATTTGATTGTTTATTCAATGGAATTTCTACCTCAACTGACTTTCTCACAATATCCTTTTCACATTGCGACTCAAGGAGTGATTCATTTGAAACTTTGTTATCATTTTCAAGGAATTTACCTTCTTGAAATTTTACATCCCTTGACACTACGAACTTTCTACACTCTGGTATCCAAATTTTATATCCGTTAGAATCAGCAGGATAACCTACAAAATAACCAGTTAAACTACGTGATGCAAATTTATCTTTTCCTGGTTCTTTATCTAAGACATGAACTTTTGTACCAAATGTCCTCAAGTTACTTACGTTCAATGACTTTTCAAACCATTTTTCGTATGGAATTTCACCGTTCAGACTGCTTGTTGGACTTCGGTTACGTAAATAACATGCAGTTGCTACCGCTTCTGCCCAAAAGCTAGCTGACAATCCCGACGATAAAAGCATACACCTGGCCATTTCTAATAACGTGCGATTCATTCGCTCAGCAGTGCCGTTACTCTGCGGCGTGTAGGGTGTTGTAAATCTCCTTTTAATTCCATTTTCTTGTAAATAAATATCAAAAAGCTTATTTTTATATTCCGTACCATTATCGCTTTGAAATGTTTTGATTTTTCCGCCTGTCATATTTTCAACTTGACATTTAAATATTTTAAATTTTTGTAAATAAATAAAACTGGTCTTCAAATTGCATAATTCTTGTATTGTCACACACATCGAAACAAAAACCTAAAGAAAGAATAGTGACAACATATTTTTTAAAACAACCTTTCACCTTACAATAAAGATAAACACGATAAAGGAGGTTGGTAATATAAATGTACCATACTCAACACGCCTCCTTACATTTATATTACAATACAATACAATACAATATAATAGTATCTTACCTAAATCTAACAATTGATACTACTAACACATTCAATAACAATTTCCTCAACTGTCTTATTCTGAAACATTTAACAATTCTCTAAACTTAACAAATTTTATATTTCCTAAAGCTTTTGTACATATATCAGCAATATTATTTTCTGATTCTATCTTTACTACTTCAATAGTTCCTTGTTTAACATGTTCATGTATATAATGGTAATGAACTTCAATATGCTTTGAATTTTTTGTAAAATTTCCATATTTAGAGATAGCTACTGCCCCTGAGTTATCTTCAAAAAACTTAACTGGTTTACAAACTTCCGTAAAACATTCATTAACTAAACAAATAAGAAAATTAATCTCTGTTACAGCTTCTGATAGGGCAACATATTCGGCGAACGTAGAAGACTTAGTTACGCTATTCTGTTTCTTTGACTTCCAGTACATGGCATTTCCAAAAAATCTAATAATAAAGCCTGTGGTTGACTTCCTATCTATACTATCGCCTGCCCAATCAGCATCGACAAAACAATCTAAAATATCAGCATTATCATTCTTAGTATATTTTAATTTAAGATCTCTCGTTAAGTACAAATATTTTAAAACTCGCAAAGCATATTTAAAATGTGTCTGATCATAACAATTTTGGAACCTGCTTAAGTAATTTACACTAAAGGATATATCTGGTCTAGTACCAGAACTAATATACAAAAGAGCGCCTATCAAATTTCGAAACTTTATATTTTCATTCACATTATCAGATTGTTCCAATTTTAAATTTATTTCCATTGGGGTTTTAAACAATTTAGCATCTTCAATATTATAGCGTTTAGCTAAAGACTCTATATAAGTTTTCTGACTCAAAGTTAAAATATTGTTTTGTTCATAATCATATTCAATATTAATACCAATGTAATTGTTAACTTTGCCCATGTCTTTCATTCTAAATCTTTCAGACAATTTGCTTTTGATCTCAGTGATAACTTGTTTATCTTGACAACAAATTAACAAATCATCAACATATAGTAATAGGTAAACAGTCACATCATTATCTTTTTTAACATATAAACAATAATCATATTTACTTCTTTGAAAACCAAGTGTTGACAAGAAATTATTAAAGCATTCATACCATGCTCTGGGACTTTCTTTTAAGCCATATAATGCCTTAACTAATTTATAAACTCTATCAGTGCTATCGTGATAGCCAAGTGGCTGTTTAACATAAACCTCCGATAAAACTGTTCCATTTAAAAAGGCCGTTTCGACATCCATTTGATGAATATCTAGAGAATTCTGACAACAATAAGACAATAGCAATTTAAGTGTTGGCATTTTAGCTACGGGAGAGTAAGTGTCATCAATACAGTCGATTTGTTGAAAGCCTCTTACAACTAACCTGGCTTTGTACTCACTTTCACTCTTCCTTTTGTATACCCACTTTACATCAATTATCTTTTTGTCTTTTCCGGGTTTGTTCATAAGTATCCAAGTATTATTTTTAACAAGACTGTTCATTTCGCGATCCATTGCTTCTTTCCAATGCACAGACTCTTTACAAGTTATCGCCTCCTGAAAATTTTCGGGAGCCGACGCATCACAAAAATTACAATATATGCTATAGTAACCAAAT
The DNA here is from genome assembly GCA_963931975.1 of Cataclysta lemnata. Classification (NCBI taxonomy): domain Eukaryota; kingdom Metazoa; phylum Arthropoda; class Insecta; order Lepidoptera; family Crambidae; genus Cataclysta; species Cataclysta lemnata. Next base: position 9,599,224 of record OZ008343.1, read on the forward strand.
TCTTCGTCAAAACGAACTGGAGGTTTAACTTGTCTTCTTGACTTTCTTCCTTCAATTTCTTCTTCGTCATTATTTATATCATCTTCAATACTTAATTCATATTTCTTATCCTTTCCTGGCTTTTCTCTAATATTTCTATGTCCTTTATTTGTATTAGTGTCATTTTGTTTTTCTTTTATTGTGTCACCAAGCTTATTTTCGTCAATAACCTCTTCTCTATTTAAATAATTTTCTTGATTACTTCTTTCTGAACTTACAACATCATTATTATTTTCTGTATTTCTAAATCTGATTACTTCATTTTCTGGATCTATGAATATAACATTGCGACTTGTTATTATTTTATTGTTTTCTATCAAAATCTTGTATCCGGTATCCGTGTATCCAACTAAAATCCCCTTTACTCCCTTTGGATTTAATTTCGAGGTTCGAATTTCTTCAGGGACTCTAACAAAACATTTGCTTCCATACAATTTCAAATTTTTGATATTCGGTTTCGTGCCGTAAAATATTTCATAAGGACTTTTCTTTTCTGCTGTATTTGTAAGTATTCTGTTTCCAAGATATGCTGCTATTTGTACACATTCTGTCCAGTAACATTTATCAATATTTGCTTCGCTTCGTAAACATCTTGCACGATCCATTATCGTTCTATTAAACCTTTCTGCTACTCCATTTAGTTCATGTGTGTATGCCGGACCTGGTTTTAAATATATACCCTTTTGTTTCGTAAAATCATAAAAATCTCTATTTAAATACTCACGTCCATTATCACATCTTATTTCTTTAACTCTTTTTCCGGTTTGATTTTCCATTGTGTTCACATAAGTTCTAAAACAATCAAATACGTCGCTTTTATTTTTAATCACACATACTACAGCATGTCTACTGTAATCGTCTATGAACGACACAAAATATCTGTGACCACCGGTACTTACTGGGTTTATGGGGCCATTAACGTCTGTGTGGACTATTTGTAACACTTCTGTTGCTCTGCGTCTATTATTTTCAAAAGGCAAGTTTGTCATTTTATTTTGTAGGCAAATCTCACACTGTACAAAATTTTTATCCAGTTGCCCTGGTAACCCATCTAGTATACATAACTTAGACATTTCCCTAAGCTTTGAAAAGTTAATATGACCCAGAATTCGGTGCCATTTTTCCTTCGTCGTCATAAAATTTTCATTTGCGTATATATTGATATTTCTGTCATTTACTACCGTACCTTCTAATTGATATAATTTATTATTTCTTTTTGCTATAGCTATTAACTTACGTTGCGCATTGTAGATTTCGGCAACATCTCTTTGAAATGTTATCATATTATTTTTATTGACAATTCGTGACACGCTAAGCAAGTTTCTCTTCATAGTTGGTACATAATAAACATTATCAATATCTATTTTAAATGTCTGTCCACTAATACAACATATCATACTTAAACTACCTATCATTTCACACTTCAAACAAAAACCGTCTCCGACTCTTATATTTATAGGATGATCTAACTTTTTATACTTACAAAAATATCTGTTGTCATTAACAATATGATCGCTGCAGCCACTGTCAAGAAGCCAGCTTACTGTATCATTCGTCCCGGCTGTCATTACTTCCACATTGAAATTTTCTGCAGAATTTTCGTTTGTTGTAGATTCACTGTAAGAATTATTTACATTGCCTCGTCCTCTGTTACTTCTGTAGTTGCCTCTTAAGTTGCGACCTCTATACGTTGATCCGCCGTAGCTCCGTGCTCCATAACCATGTCCTCTATGATTTTGTCCTCTGTTACTAAATCCACTATAACCTTGTATAAACTGCGGTCTTCGTCCATCAGTTGCAAACTGTCCGTGTCCATGATTTTGGTAAAGATTTCTAGGACAATTTTTCCAAAAGTGACCTTCTTGATGGCACTCATAGCATCTCTTTGTATTAGAACTACTGCTCATAAAACTCTGCTCTACATTTTCAGTGACTTCATTTTTCTTATATTCCAAAGTGATCTTAGATTTTACGTATTCTACTGTTCGTTCTTCTTTTGGCATGGCATCAACAATGTTGACAATGTATGAAAACTTTTCCGGTAATGATAGTAATAAGTAATTCAATCTATCTTCTTCGCTAACTGTCTCGCCTGTACTTTTTAGATCATTTATTTGCTTCTCAAAAATTTGGAAAAATTCTATCGGGTTTCCGCCTTTAAATTTTGTTTCAAGTATTTTCCTTTTTAATAATAGCTTATTTGCACATCCTTTAATCAGGTACATATCATCAAATTTTTTAATCATTTTGAATGCCGTATCCTCGGAAATTATAATATCTAATTGTGAATTACTAATACTGTTAACTATATAATTCTGTGCTTTTAGCTCCTTCTTTTTCCACTCATTATCTGACATTCCTTCTATCTTACTTTCATTTTCAATTACCTCGATGCAACTCTTCATTCGTAAAAACAGTTTCAAGCGAAATTTCCATTTATCGTAGCTGGACCCATCAAAAATTGTCAAACGAAATTCGTCATTTTTATCTTCCATTTTAAACTCCGTATAATATTGTACTAACGTAGAATCGTCTTCGTAGCTCTGCTACCATGTAAATAAATAAAACTGGTCTTCAAATTGCATAATTCTTGTATTGTCACACACATCGAAACAAAAACCTAAAGAAAGAATAGTGACAACATATTTTTTAAAACAACCTTTCACCTTACAATAAAGATAAACACGATAAAGGAGGTTGGTAATATAAATGTACCATACTCAACAATTTTGATAACACGTCACTTTTATTTTTCAACATAAATACTTGACACCAACGTGTACTGTCATCAATAAAAGTGACAAAATATTTATTTCCCCCGTTCGACTGAACTCTCATGGGACCTACCACATCAGAATAAATTATTCCTAATTTTTCTTTACAAGGCTCTCTGGACTTCACAAAAGGCAACGAAACCATTTTACCCTTAGCACACACGTCACAATTCTGCAAGTTACTATTGACCTTGGATGGGCCAATACACGATTTTTTAAGTACTTTCATAAGATCCCTAGCATTTAAATGTCCCATACGCTCATGCCATCTATACAGATCGACATCATTCTCTGATATAACAGATGCTGAGGCATCCAGTTCCCTCAAGTAATATAAACTACCCCGCCGATCAGCAGTTAACTTAACCTCACCATTTTTGACAGCATATGCAACATCACGCTTAAAAGTGACTTCACAGCCTCGTTCAGTGAGTTTAGCGATAGAAATCAGACTATTACGTAAATCGGGAACGAACATTGTATCTTCGAAATTAAATTTGCGCGTAGTACCATTATTGCATGCTAATATCTTAACCGTACCCTTACCTTTTACGGATGTACACGAATCGGTGGCTAATTTTAATTTTTGGCTAGAAGGCAGCACCTCATCAAACCTTGTCTCATCATTGCACATGTGGGAAGTGCAACCGCTATCGAAGATCCATTCATGTCGAGGTTTGACATCTACAGCATGGCATTCATCTGTAACTTCAACAGTGGTTAAAGCATCAAGATCTTCACACTTTACATTAGCACATGACTCTACACATCTGGTTTCCGAAGTACTTTCCTTTTTCTTTTTGCATTCTGATGCCTTATGTCCAAGTTCATGACATTTAAAACATTTGTATTTGAAATGCTTTCCATCTCCAGACTTATGCCCTTTCTTCTGATGTTTATTTACATACATAGCGCCTTCTGTATTTTCAACTGTAATGTTTCCTCTTGAATTATATTCTTCAATGATTTTTATACGCAGTTGTTCAGGCTTTGGAAGTTCGTCTCTAGACTCAATGGCGCATCTAAAATTTTCATAACTAGCTGGTAAGCTATATAGTAGCATAATTGCTAATAAATCGTCATGAATAACAATGCCCATCTCTTCAAGCTTATTGACAGCTTCAAAAAATAAATCGAGATGTTCGCTCACCTTTTGATCTTCACTCATTTTTTGCAACATGAGTCTTTTCATCAAGGTTGCTTTCTTCGCAGGGCCTCGTGATGCGAACAGACTCTCCAACTTCAGCCAAAGTTCACGTGCATTAGTCACCTTCTTAACATGACGAACTACACTCGGATCCAATGCTAAGATTAACTCAGACTTAGCCTTTCTGTCAGCAGTCTCCCATGTCAATCTAGCAACATCATCATCCGTAGGCTTTGGCTTCTCTCCACTTACATACTCCCAGTGATCGTTTCTTATTAACAACGCCTCCACTTGTATTTTCCAGCTATCGTAATTATCCTTGTTCAATAATTCGATACGTACCGAAGACATTTTGTTGCAATCTGTACTTTTCTATCTATTATAGTACTCGAACTTTTCACTGCTTATTTTTACTGCCCTGGGCCCATAACCTTTGTAAGGGTTATTAGTGGAATGCAAAACAACAGTAATTATGGAGTAATTATAATAAATATATAATAAGAAAATACAAGACTAGAAAGACAAAACAACGAACACACAAGAAGAGTAGCAAAGACATAGAACATCACATTGACACTATTATAAAATATATATCAAAACCAGCCTATGTCGTGAGACCATGGAGATGATACTTCAACAACAACCAAGTCACGGCTGATCGCGCGAGACTATCTCCGCGCTTGATCGCCGTGACCTCACCGGACATGACACCACTGGACTGGACCATACCATCATCATCATCCCCACTTATCTCGCCGACCCACCACCAGGTTCCTTCCCCCCTACTCTCTGCTCCTTCGGGTACATGGCATAAGTCGAGGCCCGCTTGCTGGCTCCTAGCTGGGCATTGCCTCACGGCAAACCACCCGGTATACGATTAGACCGCGCCGAGCGCCTCGCTACCAGACCGGGTAGAGCACAGGGGGGCGAAGGGGAGCCCCGCCGTCTTAGACGGCGCAGACCACCGGGGGACTGATGTCCCCTGAGTTCAATGCCCGGGCCATGAGCTACCGCTCGATGCCCGCAGCCCGCCATCAGGCGGATGACCCGGATGATGATGATGATGAATTCGTAGGTATCGTTTATATGAGAAATAAAATGTAATGTATTTATTTAAGATAATTGCATTGAATATTAAGTAAATTCTTAGTTCTTTTTTCGAAATATTAGATGTGTAAATTTGCTTCTACTACAACACTAATAAATTGTGTAACGGAAATATTGTTGTAAACATTCGATTTCGTCACGCCTCAAGTATCACGTCACGCATTCGGATAAAAGGAAAAATTTTCTTATCATAATTTCCAGGCGGTTGAAGTCACTGAATCAATTTATGAATACGAATCATTCCGACGATAAACCAATCAATTCGGGCTATTCAAGGACTTCTCCCAATTTACGACACTTTTTATTCCGCTCCCATTCTATTTAAACAAAATCATTGTGTGCTTGCGAAAGTTTGGCGTTTTATTACGACTGGAGCTGTAACGTTGTATTCGAACTAGTGCTATTATTCGATTAATAAAATATTTTAAAAGAAAATGAACTTTCGGAGGTTTGAAAAATGATTACGATGCGGGATATGTTTTTGCGAAAAATATTGTAGTAGAATATATGGAAATAGGACGATCTTCCTCCACGCCGCTGCCTGGCACAGTGCGGGTTAGTAGGTATTAACGACTGCAGATGCAGCCAGGACCAACAGCTTAACGTAAGTAAATTAACGTAAGTAAATTTTTGGTCACCGATCCAATGACCGGCCTTAGCGAAGATGGCTTAGTTATCGCAACAGGCCCTCTGGAGTCTAGTACTTAAATAATTTTGTAAAATAGCTGGTGGAAAGCATAACTAATGAACTACTTTTAAAAACTTTTATGTCCTAGTATTTGATTTGGAGTCTCTCGTCTTTCTGTCTCGTTATCTTTGAATTGGTACAAGCCAAGTAGAGCAAAAACTTTTAATTAGGCCTTCATTTGAAGTATTTCAAATAGTGCTCACTTTATTATTTATCATATCATTTGCAATTTGAATTCTGCTTAACAAGGTATTATTATGGAACAGTAACCAAAAATTCACATGTTTAGTGTCATACAGTTTATGAACAGTCTGACATGAGGATGGAGCAACGGGTAGGTTGGACATTATTTTTTGGGATTCAACCGCCTTTTTCAATATTTACACAAAATTGTTTTAAAGCCATCGGGACAAGACTTCATTCGTGCTGAACACTCGAGATTTGATGGTGACAGGCGATATAACATACACATGATACACATGTTTACATGATACACATGTAAACAGATAAATCACGGCTATTTATCCCCGAAGAGGTAGGCAGAGGTGTAATAAACGCTCGAATAAGTGAGCTTAAAGCTCATCGTACCTGCACTTTAATAATAAAAATATGATAATATTTTTATGGTTTTTCTTTTGTGTGGTATATGGAATTGGTCAGTTTTTATAGGTTGATAATAGTACCTTGTTACAGTAACTGTGAGTAACAGAATTTTTTTATTGTAGATTTACAAAGATGATCACTGCTACCGGTTTTTACTATGGTCTGCAAGTACGTATTGGCAATAGAGACGCAGCAGTAAATCCAACAGTTTAAAGTTTGCTATCAATGCATTTATTTTGACCATTGAGTTGTTGCATTGCCAGCAACGCCGCTCACATCCGATTTAATTAAACAACTTTAAGAAAAATAAAGTGAGAATTTTAGCGCGCACGAATTCACTAATGAAAGTTTTAAATGACCGACGAAAAACGAAAAATCCTCGTGACCTCGTTATTCACAGTGCAAACTTGTCACTGCAGTTCGCAACTGCTGTTTATTTCATCCTAACGGCTCTATGGCCGTAGTAATACAGATCAAGATGCAGTGATTTCGATTCCTGGGACGCTCTCCCCAGGGTCCAGTTTAGTAAGAACTTTTTTAAACTTTTTATAAATCCGGAGCCAAAACAATGGTACGGGAATTTCATAAAAAGGGCCGAAAGCGTCGAAAACAACTGGAACAATGGTGGTGGTCGATGTGAACAATTAATCTTTGGGAGGAATCGAACTCGGAACTTGGCTGAACTAATGAGGAAGTCGTAAATTACGCGGGTTCCCGATAAAAATGTTTCTTGTCGAGTCGCCGTGACGGGCGCCGAACGAGCCGAACAAATACAGCGGCTCTTATCAAACTGCAAGCGGAACAGATACCTTGGGAGGCTACAGTCTGAAGTTGGGTAGGTAAAAGCCTAATAGGCATTATATCTTTAACATCAACTCTTGTGTTTTTCAATGACGGCCGGCTGGGTTGAATGCTCAGATCGCTGGGTTCGAATCCTGGTATGGGCAAATTATGTGATTATTTCTGAGTCATGGTTGTGTATATGCTTATGTAGTATATTTTCAACATTTATATACATAATTATTAAGACATTAAAAATATGTCCGCCATCTAGCATCCACAACACAAGTGCTTAGGCTACCATGCCGTGTAGTCATCACCCCAAATCTCTCCCGTGGGTGTCGTACAATGCGACTAAGGATAAATCAGTGACGAGGAATGGGCAGCAGCGTTACTCTTATACCACCTAATAGCAATGTACTGTAACTTTGTGTCCGATAAATGGCAATAGGCTCGCCACTGATTACATTTGAACTAACATAATTGGTGAAACGTGGCTGCTATTTCACCTCTGCCTACCCCTTTGGGGCTATAGGTGTGATTTATGTATGTACCTATGTATGATGAGTAGTGTTTTAAGCTTACGATTGAATAATTTTAGAGAACTAAGATCACCGACCAACTGTGGGCGTCTGTCGGCTGAATGATGATGATGAATTAATAATTTAAGTATGCTGATATTATAGTGGAAAAAACATTGAGACAGCTGCATCTACCGGAAAAGCCACCAAAAAAATAAAGAGGAAATTAAGGAAAATAAACAAATCTAACTTGTTTTTTTTATTTTAAAAAGAAACATGCATTGTGTGTTCTCTTATAAATAATATACACTAATTGTACACATCACAAATAAGTTTCCACAGCTATTTAACTGAAAAAGAAATACATTAAGAAATACAAATAATTAGAAATACACCTCATAAGCAGACAAGTTAAATAAAAGTAGAACATTAAAAACATGTAGTTAGGATCAGATTATTATAATATTACATCTCTGATTCCCTTTTTTAACTGCCTATAAAAGAAAATCACAGTGTTTTCAAGTATCGGTGATTACAAGGCTGATAAAATCATTGTTAGTTATTTTAACATTTTGAGTGCCACGAGTTTTGGTGGGTAGGTACTATGTAACAACATTATGTAATATACTGTGTTAATATATTTATGAATGTCGCTTGGTTTTATTTTTAATGGAAATTGTGTTTTTTTTTCTAAATTCCAAGACGAGGTCGCAACAGATTAAACATTCCTGTGCGATGTGTCGGGCGTCCGGATATTAGGGCTGGACAATTACTCGGTCCGGCGTGACGTAGTCCTGGCTGAGTCGGTTGTAACATCCAGATCGATTTGCTTGATAAAATCTTTGAAAGAAATCGATGTGAGTTAAATAAAAAATATAATTAATTACATGATTTTAGAGCGTTTCCGAGTTTTATACTTATATCCAGTTAACAAATTCAATATACTTCTTCACCTATCATCATCTTCCCGCCTTGTTCTCACTTTATCCAATCCTTATCCTAAATCCCTGCTAAAATAAACAAATAGGTATCAAAAATTTGCCTAGAACATTCATTATTGACGTGCGCTTTAATTTTGTTATAATTTCTAATGATTGATAATTGACAGTTATATAAAGACATCAACGAGAGTGAGGTCGCGGGTCAAAGCTTGAAATTAATAAATTAAGATACGTTGGCATTTTTTAAAGCAGCGGTCTAGTTCATATAACGTAAGATGACAGGAAGTCATCTTGGCTTGGTAAAAAGTTCGAAACGACCTTTCCCGAGGTCTAACCGAAATCATAATTATACATTCTAAACAAAACTCAGCATGACTACTTTACATTAATGCTCACAAAGTTCATTTAAGTTAATCCTGATCTGTCATTCGTATTCACTTATGTAACGCAATCTTGTGATATTAACGTCACAGCATTGAATTAATGGGTCGTAAATACAGACTACAAAGTCTTCTGTGTAATTAATTCGTCCGAGTGTACCTGTGACGTCACACTTAGCTATGATTAATTTGTTTGTGACTGTACACGTTAGCGAATTACAGTTTCAAATGACGTCAGTAATGGCGCACGAATCTGGAAGTGGCTAAAATAATGGCTCTTGAAGGTTTTACTTATTTTAAATATTACTTCTACACATTACTCTTAATATTAAAGCAGTTTAAATGAAGTAACGCATTGAGAAATAAATATTTTTTCGAGTCTATTTTCTTTTGTAATTATATTTCTACCAGTTGGATAAGATAAATAAATAAATTGATTAAAGATACGATTTTGGCGATACTTTTCAAGACCAAGCACCAGTCTGGTTCACGATGTTTTCAGCCAAATTAAGAAATGCCGAAGTCATTGATCTACCTTCATCATCATCATCATCCTCCCTTTAAGGTCTCCACTGTTGAGGCACGAACCTTCCCTATGGATGGAAGAATGTAGGGAGATTGGGATTGAAGATTGGGTTCTACCTTCTCCATGGGATCTACCTTTTGGATACACATATTATCATCATAGCCCTTTAATATCCCAACTGCTGGGGCACTGGCCCTCCCAATGGATAGAAGAATGGGCCATAAATTGCAACGCTAGACTAGTGTGGATTGGAAGATTAAGGACGATGGAGGTGGGCCCATCCTTACGTGCATTCCGAAGCACAGAGGAAGTCGAGATACATAGTATTTTTCCTTTCCGCTCAGTTGCCGTTTTAGCGAAAATTATACATACATACATATATAATTCACGCCTATATCCCCGAAGAGGTAGGCAGAGGTGAACTAGCACCCACGCTTCTTCTTATAGGTGGCGAGCCTATTGCTATTTATCGGGCACAAAAGTCGCAGTACTTTGTTAGGTGGTAGGTATAAGAGGAACGCTGCTGCCCATTCCTCATCACTGATTTATCCTTAGTCGCCTGGTACGACACCCACGGGAGAGATTTGGGGTGGTGACAATTGTATTGCGTAGACTTAATAATTGTATTCTACTCTGCCGTGTCGTGACGGCAGAGTAGAATACAATTATTAAGTCTACGCAATCGCATAAGTACATACATTATGTGATAAGTAAAAAAGAAAATAAATAATAATTACCTATATTAAGAACAATTTAATATTAAAAAATACACTGTTCGATTTTAATTTTGACATTATATAAATGTTAGAAAAATTAGTACAAAGATTTTGGGGTTAGAAATTAAATAATTTTTCGAAATTCTTTTTCTAACCCCAAAATTTTTGTACTAATTTTTCTAACATTTATATAATGTCAAAATTAAAATCGAACAGTTTATAAAGCAAACCCAAGCTTAACCGAACGCACGATATTTGTAAAAATATCTGCTTTGGAATGTTTGAAATTTATTTCTACATTGCGAGGGTACCCGTTGGCTTACAACGTGAAGTGTAAAGGTTAGAAGAATTTCGGCAAGTTAATTAGTGTCTTGGGTGGCCGAGCGGTCAGGCACCTGCCCGGATAGCAGCGGACGCGGGTTCGATTCCCGCCTCAAGATCATAATTTTTCGAAATTCTTTTTCTAACCCCAAAATCTTTGTATTAAAAAATACATTTATTTTCCTAGATTTGCTTCGATATATATATTTTCAAAACCATTTTCTGTGCTACAAATGACCCCATACTTCATAATTCTCAAATCACATTCCATCAACTCGCTCCAGAAGTATAATTTGATTAAGCATTCTTGAATGCGTAATTAGAGACAATGGAAGGCGTTGTGTTTCACGTTATAATTACTTGAGCCGAGTTTGATTAACGGTTCTTAACAATAGCGGCTGCCTTGGTTACAACCAATAATTCTAGAGTAACTGCTATTATGGCATGCTCTTACTGACAACGGTAGTGAAATGTAGGAAGAAAATATCATCTTTACCAGAGAATTAAAGTTCCTTCCGTAGTATTAGAAGGCGAAAGAGATTTATAAATTGTTTCTATATCTATTATTTGTTTGTTATTAGAAGGTGCACAGCACAGTATGCTTCAGTGTACATGTAGTAGCAGGCATCGAAGTTGTTTTTAATGACGTAGCATACATTTTTTCAATGAAAAAAATCATTAAAAGACACTATGCAGAGTCATAAGTATGTATAGTTTGGTGTTTTCTTTTGCACGGAATCACAGCTCTAAATCAATCAGTTAGTGGTTGGTCAATCATAATGTAATGTAAATTATGTTTTTTTTATAAAATAGAAGTTGTGCGTAATCTTTAATAAAGCTTTAATAAATAGCTTATAGTGTCGAAGTGACCTTGAAATTTGTTATGCTAGTTGGGTAAATAGTTAATTCACAGAAAAAACCACAAGTAAACCGTTTCAATGTGTTCATACATCGCACTAGGTATCGCTGTATGTACTATTTATGTTCCTTATCGAATCTCGTCCGCCCTAATATCCCCGTTGACGTAACAACGATCCTAATAACACTAACAAGTAATATAACAGGCTGTAGTAATCTAAGTTCACCTTGTTTGTATAGTGTAATAAAACAATACGATCACCAATACTACAATGTACGGCCGCCCCGCCATTCGGGTCCCCAATAAACTTTAAATTTTGAAACATTTGGCCCTACGTAAAGTCCAGATGTTGCCGAGTACCGCAAGATATAAGCGGTAGCGGGATTGTGAAATTAAAATTATTGACGAGATCAAGTTTCTAGTGATCGAAATGAGAATATTCATTTAAATATACTCGTAGTTTGATAGTCTCTATAGGATCACGGTTTTATTCCTTGTTGTAAATATATAATTAATCTTAGTAATTGTACATACATTCATACATACATATGTCACGCCTTTCTCCCACAGGCGTAGGCAGAGATCACTTCTTTCCACTTGCTACGATCCTTACATACTTCTTTTACTAATTGTATAATTTTTTTTTAAAAATTTAAAAAATTTTAGTTATGTAATAAAAATCTTAGTATAACAAAGGTAAAAACAAGGTTTACAAAAATTAGTCATCATGCCTATTATGCCGTGTAATTCGCCACCTATCTCTCCCGTGGGTTTCGTATACGGCGATTACACGCTCATCAAGAATATTATATGATTAATGTGCCCGGTTGGTGGCCATCAGACACATTTTTTTTAAAATCTGTGAATGGGAATAAAATTTTAGCTTAACGCTTTAGATCATTTTTGTTTATGCTACGGTTGCTACGCTACGGTTGTTACGACTAAGGTAACTTCCGTTTATTGTTTCCATATTCAATCTATATTCTTGTATTATGAGTTGAAATACCTAATAATAATATGAGTCCCTTGTTATACTGCTTTTAACTTGCACCATAGACTAGGCAAAGGAAGTTGCGAACTAACTACGGTCTGGCAGCTGCAGTAGCGTCGATATATTTGGATTCTGCTCTGCCCCAAACAATACTCGTGTAATTTTATTAATAAATTTAATTAGAACCTACCGCCTAAGGAGCGGTCGTTAGTTTCATGATGCTATAGGGAATCTAATAGAAACCATTTGGGATTTTGATACTGATTATGTATTATTCTATCCATTTAGTTAGCAGTGGGCCAGCGTGGTGGGTTATGGCCCTAATAATTGGTGAAACAGTGAAAATAAACCTCTGCTTATCCCGTCGTTATTAATGTATGTTTATGTATAGTTAAACTTATAAATAAAAAATACTAATAAATATTTTAATCTGATAAATGTATCTATAGGAATTAATGCCTCAACTCGACCAAACCGACTATCAAAATTAAATCACAGTAATTTAATGATATTAAAATAAATACTATGAAAAACACGCTTTTTCAATTTATTCATAAAGCGTATTAGCGTATCACAAATAACCATTTAAATACTGCTTCTATTTTAAGTAGATATGAATAGAGGCCTTCTCGGGTCGCTGCTCTGTGGCCACGAGAACCGGAATGATTATTTGTGAAAAGCTTTTGCGTAAGTATTTAAAGGTGGGAACTGGTTATACAGGAAATAGTAGAATAAAATTCTAGGTTACAACAAACCAAAGTATGTGTTTTTAAAATTGTGATTTATTTATTTATTAAAAAAAAAAAAAAAATTTTCTGATTTTTATTTAGCAGTATGGATTGGAATGTTGTCATACCAATCATCACTCTCTCCGTTTTTCACTAGCACATTTCCGTTATGATGGATGACATGAATCCAAAGAGATGGACGGCTAGATGGTGTCTGACCTATACGAATGGAAGAGGAAACATATTGCCCCGACCCCATATAACTGGGAACAGGGAAGGAAGAAGAAGAATGATTGGATGTACTGCAAATTAAATACTGAATGATTTTCAGAAGTAGGTACCTAGTGGAAATAAACAGTAATGTATCGTCAAAAAGAACATTAGTGTAATAGTTATTTTTATTTACACGATTAAGACAATAGACAAGTAGGTACTACTTGTGAAGAAGTGAAAGGTTGTCGATTTAGTAATTGGGTCAAATTACCCTTTCTTCCCATATAATAATGTTGATATAATACAATTTAATTATACTTAGTATTCCTCCTTAGTCCTCCACCTCATCCTTCAAATAACAATCTCATACGCAATTGAAAATCATTAGATACATTTCTATTAATTCATGTTGCCTACAGCGAGATAGATGTCTGTTTCGTTGTCAGTCAGGATTAAGTTCATTAGTGAGATCTAGCAGCTTTAATTCAATGAGAGTAGGTACTGTATTACGCGCCGAGAGATATAAGTACCGGTTCTAACAATGTTATTTGATAAAAAAAAATTTATTTACTCGGACAGTCCGAGGAGCTCAATGGTGCAGAGACTTGTCGATTGCGTAAACTAAGCAATGTTCGCCGACCTTAGTCGGAATTTGGATGGGTGACTTAAATATAATCTAGGACTCTTCCATGCTACAACTAATAAAACACTGACATTTAAAAATTAGACTGTATAATTACATAAATAAATATAATAAGTAATAATAATTATATCTATACATCAAGAATACATCTAATTTGTTCGCATCAATCATTACCTCTGTCTAAGCTACACAGATACCATTATGTACAGTATCAAGTGAGAATTGACACCACCCCTATCTCTCTCGCTGGTGTCGCACAAGATGACTAACTGCCGCACTCAGACACGTCAATTAACTTTAATGAGTATTTATTGTCAAAAATTTTCATTTAAATCTGGACCATAGCACCCGGCAAGAATAGCAACTAGTTTTGAATTGTAATTTTTGACATTAAGTACTAATTATGGTTATTTGACGTCTCTGAGTGCGGCATTTAGAGATTTATATTAATAATAGGGGTTAAAGTATGAAATTGCCGATGTTCCCTCATTATTCAATAGTAGTGTATAATTACTTTATACCAATAGTTATGTCCATTATCCTTTTTTTATTTTATACTTCATTTCAAGGACATTTATTAATGTATAAATTTTTATCTTTTTTTATTTCTTTCACTACCAATAAATCTTCAAAAACAGCTCGTCCTACGGACCACTTAGATCCACGGACACGGACTAGTCCGTCTCCGTTATATATAAAAAAAATAGGTATCCTGTAGCTTTATGTTGTCTAAATATATCCACAAAATTATATAACATTTAGATTTGTGGTTCCTTAAAAAATCGCAAATATGTTTGTATGGAAAAATGAATTTTCGCTAAATTCTCCATACAAAACGGCAATTTGATACTTAAACCCCTAATATATGAGGAATGTGCAGCAGCGTTGCTGGTGCACTATCAAGCGAATCCCTGCGGTTAAATTTCCCAGTGCATGGCAATAGCATATTTAATTGGACCTGACATAACGTGGCGAAATATGGATGTTAATATACCTCTGCCTACTTATTCTATGTATTATGGATAATATATACAAGTGGTCTAATAGGGCATTTATTCATAAGGGCCTTCCTTGTAAACTGGAGCATACGCATAACGGTTTTCTGTTTGTATGAGTGACCCCAAAATGAGGATTTAATAAGACATAAAGTTAAATTGGGGATTACGCGGGTCGGCGAGAATTTGTGGTCGTAATTAATTTTATATATTTTAATTCTTTTCAAATTGCGTCTTTAGGGATTAATGTCTTTTGACGGGTCGGCACGTAAGTGGAGGGCTAATTGAAAAAGTTCACGTACCTATAGCCCGATATTAATTAAGATTTTTTTGAAGGGCAAACCAATGTTATGTATTACATTTTATATTTTATCTACGTTTGCTTATTAAATTGGCCGTGTGGTAATGACCGAGCCGAAAACAAACTGTCACCACCCCCAGTCTGTGAAAATAGTGATGAGGAATGGGCAGAAGCGTTCGAATCAAATCAAATCTAATCAAAATTCGTTTATTCATATCTGGTATGATTACAATACACTCATGAATCGTCAAGACAAGAAATTTACGCCATCCGTTCGCAAACTACCAGGAGGCCCTGTCCTGAGAAGAACGGGCAAGAAACTCAGTCAGGTTATTACCTCCCTTTACATAAAAGTAATTTAAATTAATAAATAATTGGAAATTGAAAGATGTCAATAACTTACAACGTCAAGTAATAGTATGTCAATAAATATACAAATTCTGAAGTTATCAACATCCTTCATTACAACAAACAGAATATCTATTTTAAATAAAGAACACTCAAGGGCAATCCTTTAATCATACTGGATAAAGATATTTGGTATTTATTTATTATGTATGTAAAAGTTATTGATTCCAAGCATCTTTGTCATCTAAATAGTCCTGAATCTTGTTACTGTTCTTGTTACATCACCTAAGACATACCTATACTGCGTACCCGATAGCTGGCTATTAGACCTAATGAGGGGGTATAGGTACACACACTTTGCCCATACACCTATGCTTACATTCACATACATACAAATAATACATAAATCACGCCTATATCCCCGAAGGGGTAGGCAGAGGTGAACTAGCACTCACGTTTCGCCAATTATGTTAGGTCCCATGTAATAGGTGGCGAGCCTATTGCTATATATCAGGCACAAAAGTCGCAGTACATTGCTATTGCTAGGTGGTATTAGAGGAACGCTGCTGCCCATTCCTCATCATTGATTTATCCTTAATCGCCTTGTACGACATCTTCGGGAATAAATTAAATTAACAACAATAGTGATAATTTTCTTTTTTGTATCTATTAAAAGGATGATTTTCAATGGCATATTACGATATGGAAACAAACATGAACATAGAAAACTAAATTTTGATAATGTTTAAAACGCTCTATTTGTGAAATGTGTAAGCGGAAATTATTTCAACAACTATTAATTTTTATTTCTAAGTAATGAATGCAGTCATCAAATTAGTAGAATTGATATGGCAATATCTAAATAGTGTTTAGAACTTTAAAACTAATTATGCCCAGGCCCTAATGCCCTGTCGATAATCCCGTACAATACACCAGCAATTCTTCGAAGGATTCTTTTAATGGTTTTCTTGACTCTTCTATGGATATCTTTATTTGGATCTTGTTTCATTCCACATGATGGAACTTCCTTTTTCTGCTTCTTCGCTCGACGGTATACTTGGATTTCTATGCTCAAAGTTATGGCTGAAAATATTAACATATACCTATTAATTATTGGGCTCTACATTTTAGTTATTGTAGAAAATTTTACATTATAATTTTTTATCCATAGGGAAGAATAGAATGCTGGCACCCCAGCAGTGGGGTGCTGGTTGCAAGTGATGATGGTGGTAAGAAATAAATAAGAAAACCCACAAAAAACTATTATATACAAAATGGATATAACTTAGAAACTCATCTAATCGTGTCAATCCAAACTGAATTTATAATGTTTATATCAAATAAGCATATTATCCATTTCTACATAGTTATATTACTAGATAGATAGATACTGTATTGACCAAGCTTTTAAGGAGATACAACTTGTCTAAAGAGTTTGATGAAAAATAGTACATGAAAAATTTAAAATCAAAATCATTTTTGTTGTATAGTACCTATGTTATATCTGACCAAGTCCGATTCACAGAATCGTTGAATGAGCATTGGAGCATGCTATATGGATAAAATTTGGTATTTGTCGAAGAACCAAGGTTATTACAGACTGAGCACAATAAGTTCATTGATGTGGAAATGCGCAGCTCGTGTCATCAGAGAATATAGTTCATGGAACAGTACAAGTTTATAGTGTTATGATAGAGGATAAAAATGCTAATGTTATTTTACTTGTGTGTAAATTATCACCCTGTGATGTTAGGTTAGGTCGAATGGTCAGATTCGCTGGCTAACGGTCCAGAGGTGCCGAGTTCGAATATCATGATATGGGAAGATGTTTGCGTGATAAACACTCACGTTGTTCTGGAGACAAAATTGATTATTTGGTGTTTACTTTCAATGTTTAATACAATGAAATTACCAAAAGTTATGTTAAATATTTGCCGTGTGGTGACGGCAAAGCAGAATACAATTGAAACCACCCCTAATCTCTTCCATGGGTGTCGTACACAAAGACTTAGCGTTAAGTGATGAGTAATGGGCAGCAGGGTTCCTCTTATATTTTATCATCTAGCAACATACTGCGATTTACGTGCCCGATAAACGACAATAGGCTCGCCACCTATTACAGGGGACCTAATATAATTAAGTCCCCTGTAATAGGTAAAAGTGGGTGTTAATTCACCTCTGCTTACTTATTCGTGGATAAATAGGCGCGATTTGTGTATGCAGTTGTATACGAAAGCTAAAACCAAATCCTACTAAAATATTTCTACATTTTTTTGCACTGGTAACGATTACATTTCATATTCTACGGGAAAACAGGACTACGAACCTATGTTAACCGAACAAAGTTAATATTCTTGACGCAAATTCCCACGTTATTAGATACGTTAAATTACATTAACACTGACTTATTTTTAGTTTGGCTTAAAGTCCAAAATAAAATAATTATCACCGCATATTTGTGATTTTGTTAATACATAATTGTGCGATGTAATGAATTTCCACACCTCGACGACGGTTCAAAGAACAATCGTTTAAATCACTAGACTAACTATTTGAGAAATCTGAAGATAGATAGATAGATATTGACCACAAAGATTAAACTTCAAAGGGAGAAAATATCACCTTTTAAAATTATTATAAAATAATAATTAAATAATAAAAATGTAGCCCACTAAATATACTCATTCGATTTCCAATACATGCATATACAGAGACAACCGCAGTTACATTTTTTTTCAATAGGAAGGGTGAATTGGCTTACCAACGTTGACTTACCAGCTAAGAGGTGTCCTATGCCGAGCAAACAAAAGGCACCCCTCAGCATTCTTAATGAGACTGGTTCCAATCCTTTTGTTGATTCTCCTTGCGTCTGTAATTAGAATAGAGATGGTGGAGTAAAATAAATTCAAATTGGCCTCGCAAAAGACAACTAAGAGTAGTCACTTATTTTTGCGCAGAAACAATTTTACGGTCTATTTATTATCTAGCCAACGTTGCTCCAGGTCTTTAACATGGCATAATTAAATCTCCTTAAGATTCAGATACATTAAGCAGTAAAATTTTCCAAAATGATTATATATGTCGTGGCCAAATCGTAAAATTGATCACTTCATGATGAAGCCGACCATTTCATGAAATGCAACCATTTTATGAAATAGTCGGCATACATAAGTTTAGTCTGGTATTCCCCGAAGGGTTCTGTAGAGGTGTATAACGCCTGCTTTAGTAATATATAAATTAAATAATGGTTAAGTAATCTAAATTATATATTTCATTTACGGAAAATATATAATATATGCGGGGAAGTCTTTACAGAGTCATAAATAAATATGATAGGAAAGAGACTGGACTTCTATCTACTCAGTCTGTTTATTGCTGGCCCGAGAGCGAAATATGAGGATGATTAATTAGCTTATTCAAAATAACCGTTGTGCAGGATAGCACACCTTTTCTATGTATTTATGCATAAATAACAAAAAACATGTTTTTATACTTATTTTATTACTGTCACTGTACTACATAAGACATAATTATGTTAACTTGGATTATTACATTGTCACACTGAGCCTAACATTTTCCTTTCTCCCTGTTTTCCTATATTCCTCCAATTTACAGTCCTATCCCTTACAACCGTAAAAAAAAATAAAACCTAGCATTTACTCTTTCAAAACAATTTAAAATTGCGAAAGGTCGTCGAGGCCAAAATGTGTAAGCCTCGCGTGTGACGACCCACTTCTGTGATAGCAAGTGTAATTTATTCATTAATATGCTTTGTACATCTTAACAGGCTAGTTTAATAGCTTAACAAGTTGTAAAACTTGACGCATGCAGCGCTATGAGCGAGCTAAGCGAGCAAACATGTCGCTAGTGTCTCTATACTTAACAGCTTTTTGCTTACTTTCAGTTTACGCCCTGTTTAGTATGTAAGGATCATTAGGTTTTAGACTTTATAGTTATTTTATATCGAAGTGAAGGGTTGCGGGAATACAACATGTCACAGAATTAACGCACACCCTGAATTCTACCCATACTAACATAGTCATATAAATAATAATGGCGTAGTAAAAAAAAATAAGTTTTAAAATATATGTTTTTTAATTGTCCATACATTTTTTCGGTCCGTAAAACAAAATGAATTAAATATTTTAAAATTAAAATTACAACTTGGAGTTTGGTTATTTGCATCAATACCAAAGTGAATATTAAACTTAAGGCGATTGATGGAATTATTTATATTCATATCGACAATAAAATATATGTAGAATGTAGATACTTTGTTATACATTTTATACAAACTCTAAACACATAGGTACCTATATAAACTATTTAGCATTTCTTATTTTATAGATTGTTTTATTTATAGACTTAGAAAGAAAAAGCTTTATTATTTCATTGTTATTATAGATATATGCTTTCTAGCCAAAGTATTATTTATATAGCGTGGATGTTAATTCACCTCCCCAATTTAGACAATATCTAACTCCCCCAAATTAGTGTTCTTATTATACCTGCGATGTAGTCGGTGAATCTCCGGTCACTTCATTATGCAACTTTTCGCTTTCCGTCACAGGATTAGATCTTTTGGATTGTTCTGGAAGGTTCTCGTATTCGTCCGTCGTCATTTTCGCTAAGATGCCGGCTTCAAATAGAGTCATCACACTAAAATTGATAACGTATTTAGGTACCTTTCTTTTTATTATTTTTACCTCTTTAATCGACAATAATCAGTTTATAGATTCAACTTCTTTAACTTTATTAAAAAAAAAACCATTCTTCATAATCTTTTGTGAACTGTCAATATAAATTACATTTAACTTTAATAAATATTTATCTCTGAAGGGATTGGCAGAGCTGAAATAATTTCACATTTCGCCAAATATGTTTGGTCCCATGAAATAAATTGATCAATATAAATTTAGTTCGTTGCTTCCTTCCTTTCCTTCCTAAACTTGCTTAGAAATCTAGTTTACAATTTGTACTAAATTTTTATAGTAAATACTTACACATTATTGAACGTTTCCAGGTAAGGACAACCTATTTGGAGCGCTATAGCTGAATATCGCGTGTACAATTTCTCACTGAGGTGGAAGTTATGGGAACCTGAAGAAAGATCGTTTTTTGGGTAAAAATATTTAGATAATACGCTAAATGGATTTCATAAAATATAAGTACTTTTTCGGAAAAGTACTTATTTTTACGTACAATATTTTTAATAATTGCATACTGCAATTATTAAATTTATTTAAGTAAGAATAAGATTCCTATTTGTTTGTTATTTGAAAATAACTTTTATAAGGACGAAAAAAGTTAGAAAATTGTCGACATATTATTGCCTGGATCTGATTAATTTATTTATAGTAAAATTCTACAAAGAAAAATTGAAGTCTGAAAAAAATATCCTCTACAGAAGACGCGGGTTCGTTTTCCGCATAAGGACAAATGAACTTAAAATATTTCTGACTTTGTCATCTTTGTAAAATTTATTGTGGCAGTTATAATGTGTAAATAAAAATCTACTACGACTTTTTCCAAAGATCCTCTCCGAGTCAGTAGTATCCTAAATGTTCCCTTTCCTACCCAAAATTCTACGTCCTTTTCATATTTAGACCTTATCCTACCCTGTCTCCTCTTGTCCCTTCCATTCCGCCAATCCAAGGTCTGCCGTGACTGTGGATGTGTGGCTAGGGGCGAGCCTAGTCTCAAGCGTGCCTAAGCCCTGGGAGCAGGCGTCCCCAGAAAAAGGCTAGCCTTACCCTGGCATGCGGGGCTCTGCCAGGGTCGACAATATTTTGCCTCGCTAATCGTAGGAACGCAATGGAAGTAAATATTTTATTCCATAAAAATATCGGCGATGTGGTTCGCCACCCGTCACGTCACGGATCTCACGGGGGCGGAAAGTGGCTCACAGAGAGCCGCTTTGCTACGTTGAATATTAGAGGAGGACTGAAAGGTAAGATAGATGAAGTATGCGAGATTATGGATAAAAGGCATATTGATGTGTTGTGTTTGAATGAGACGAAAAGGAAAAGTAGTGACACCACCAACCATGGCCCTTATACAGCATACTGGTCTGGAGTTCCCGGATCCAGCAGAGGCAAACAGGGTGTTGGGGTCCTACTTTCCAATAGAATGGCAGAGTGTGTGACTGAATATAAGTGCGTGAGTCCCAGGCTCCTCTGGCTGAGGTTAAAGGTTGGGCTTACTCGAATCTTTATCCTTGGTGTATATGCACCTAATGATTTAGGTTCGAGTGGGTCAAAAAAAACCTTAGAAGTCAGGAAGAGTTCTGGGATAGCGTGAGAGATTGCCTAAAACAGAGCAAGGAGAATGAGAGAATTATAATGTTAGGTGATTTTAACGGATGGGTAGGAATAAAGCGAGATGGATATGAAAAGGTATTAGGTAAATTTGGGGCTGAAAGAGTCAATGAGAATGGGAAAAGTTTGCTAGATGTATGTTTGGAATGGAATCTCTTAGTGACAAATACAATGTTTGCCCACAAGAGGATCCATATGTATACAAGAGAGGATGAATACTCGAAAAGTATGATTGATTTTGTGATTGTGGATGAAAGATTGAGAAGTAAGGTTCAGGATGCAAGGGTGTTCCGAGGTAGCGGTCTTTACTCAGACCACTTCCTGGTAGTTAGCCGAATAAGGATGAAAGATTGAGAAGTAAGGTTCAGGATGCAAGGGTGTTCCGAGGTAGCGGTCTTTACTCAGACCACTTCCTGGTAGTTAGCCGAATAAGTGGTCTGTTTAAACGATGGCGGCACCGTGCCACGGCCCCTGTAAGTATCCTAGAAAGGATAAAAGTAGAAAATTTGAAAAAGGTGCATAAGGGATATGCGCGGAAGTTGAATGAAAGGTTAATTGAATCTGACATTGATTCAGTAGCTGAGATTGAAGACATATGGAAGGTTTTTAAAGACGACGTTGTGAATGTAGCTACTGAAGTATGCGGTGTGGCGAAAAGTGGAAAAGGAAAGAGACAGAAGAGTGAATGGATGGATGGAGAAGTACAGAAGGTAGTGAAAGATAAGAAGAAAGCTTGGCAAAATTGGTTAGCAAAGAAAGCTGACCAAAGAATATGTAACGTGACAATAGCGGATGTAGATGAAGCGAAAAAGGAATATAAAAGATTGAATCTGTTAGTGAAGCGTGTAGTGAATAGAAAGAAAGATGAACGAAAAGATGAGTTTGATAGAAAATTCTGTGAAAATTTCCAAAATAACATCAAAGTTCTTTGGAAATCTGTACGGACAGCTCGAGGAAAGAGTGCAAACTCGGAGTTGAAACGAGTCAGAGACAAGGATAGAAGTGTTTGAAATGGCGAAGAAAGAGTGCTGAATAGGTGGAAGGAATATTTTCAGAGTTTGTTTGAAAGGTCAGATAATATAGTCCAATCCCAGGCTAATCATATGGAAGAAAATTTGAATGAGAATGAAATAAGTATGCATGAGATTGTGCAAGCATTGAAAGGTATGAAAGCAGGAAAGGCGGCAGGGTGTGATAGGATATCGGTCGAGATGCTGAGGACTGGTGAGGGTACCATTGTTAAGCAGCTGCACCGCCATTTGAACCTTTGTTGGGTAAGTGGCCAAGTACCTAAAGACCGGCGTAAAGTGCGTAAAGTGTGCCACTATACAAAGGTAAAGGGTCGCAGCTGGAGTGCAAAAATTACCGTGGTATTAGCCTTCTCAGTGTTGTCGGCAAATTGTATGCAAAGATTCTGATTGAAAGGATTATGAAAGAGACTAATGACAGAATATGGGACGTGCAAGCAGGATTTCGAAAGGGAATGGGTTGTACGGATCAAGTCTTTTCTCTGCGATGCATCACTCAAAAATCTCTGGCTAAAAGCCAACGAGTATATTGCGCTTTCGTAGATCTAGAAAAGGCTTATGATCATGTGGTGAGGAATGAACTATGGTCGATTTTGTCGATGTATGGGGTGAGCAGTAGCCTGATCCAAGCATTGAAATCTCTCTATGAAGATTCCAATGCTTGTGTTAGGATAAATGGCGCGTACACAGAACCGTTACGCATCGGTACAGGTGTGAGGCAAGGATGTGTAGCGTCACCATGGCTGTTCAACTTATACATGGACAACTGTCTGACGCGACTGAAAGAATTTGATTGTGGATTAAGAATGAACGAGTTATTAATCAAATGCCTGCTGTACGCTGATGACCAGGTTATATTAGCGTCATCAGAAACTGATTTGCAGGAGATGGTAACAGTTATGCATGAAGCTTTGACAGAGAAAGGTATGAAAGTAAATGTAAGCAAGACAAAGGTCATGGTTTTTGAAAGGGATGAACAAATGACGAAGTGTGAAATTAAGATTGCGAGTGAGAATGTTGAACAAGTGAAAGAGTTTGTAATATAAGTTTGTAATAATAAAGTGGAAATAAGTGATCTCTGCCTACCCCTGTGGGAGAAAGGCGTGACATATGTATGTATGTAAAATCTAATTATAGTAATATTCTTACAACAGGTACTATTTAAAAATTATATTGTCTCATGTTTCCCAGTTATATCATTAATTTCTTTTACATACCATTATTATTTTTGATGGACCTTTACAGCATCTACCGGGTTTTTTTGGAAAGGCGCAGACGTTGTCCTCAAGCCTTGCAGTCGAGGACTCCTCGACTCCAAAGCAGGCGTCTCCCATGAGACGACGGCATCTCCTGGGGGAGGTATACTGCCGCGGAGAGCCTCACAGGGCGGGCGTCCGAGTCGGAGCTTGGATCGGCAGGCCTGAGGGTGCCTTTAAAGGCGCGAACCTCGGCTCAGGCGTGCTGTGTAGTGGGGTATTTACAAATATATAGTATTTACATACCAAATCTCTCGGTGTCGTAATAAAGCGTCTCCCTCCCACCGAGGACAGCAACGTGTCTGCGCGTGAGAACGAGTCTCACGCCAACTTCCACGCTCTTGACGTGCTGAACACGCTGCCGGCGCATCATACGAGCGAGACGCCCATATACGCCGGTCCCGTTCTAATTTGATAAAAAAATGTCTATCAATAATAATATGCCATATCAAAAATATACAAACATAGAATCACGCCTTATTCTCGAAGCAGAGGTGTATTAACCCTATGTTTCGCCAATTATATTAGGTCCTATTAACAGGTATGCTACACCTGTATGCTACAGGCATGTTATCCATCGGGTACGTAAATCGCAATAATTGCTAGGTCGTTGTCTTAGCGCTCCTGCACTTGCTCGTTACGAAGATCGCACGTAACTAACTAGCAATGTATTACTAACAACAGTATAGTGGACCGGTAAAATTATGGTTTGATGGCGCGGGAGCGGCGCGGTGGCGTGCTTTACGCGGCGCGTATCTACAGTGTAAAGGTGTGGCGGCGGCACGGTGACGGCGCTGTGGCGGCATCGTGTGCAGGAGCGCTTAAGCCTTAGTCGCCTTGTACAACACCCTCGCGGTAGAGATTGGCGCTAATAATTGTATTCTAATCTGCCGTCACCGCACGGCAAAAATACAAGTTAAATTAAGTGTACATAATATCAGGTATCAATATTCTGTTCTATATTTAATTACGTATAGTATTACCTGAAGAATCGCCCACGAAGAGCTGTGCCTTTCTACCACCAGCTCGTAACCCCGGTCTCTCATGGCCTCTTCTAGGGCTGGTAATGTTCCGATTGGGCGCTCTCTAGCAGGCCTTGCCAGTAAACTGGTCAAGTTAGCGGAATACATGTCGCCGATGACGTACGTAGCACCCAGTGATACTAGCACGGAGACTAGCCTGGCTTTGTGAGTTTTGGACGGTTCTTTGCTCGATGCTGCAAGAAATTTTAAAGGATCTAATTACTACTGTCTTCACCAATTTACCTCAAGGGCCCCTCTAAATTACACACTGGGCACAAAAGACCTTGTAAGAAGGATCAAAGTCAATGAAAAGGCAATGGATAAGGCAATCCTCGGAGTTTCCCTGACCATATTAGAAATGATGAGATCCGCAGGAGAACTTCACTGACATAGCCAGAACAATTGCGGACCTTAGTGGCAGTGGGTAGGGCACATTGCGAGGAGGACTGACGGTCGTTGGAGTGGAATGGTTACAGAATGACGGCCATTGGGAGACCCAGCGTTAGTTGGCCCCACCCACAAGATGGACCGACGATCTGGTAAAGGTCACGGGAAGCCGCTGGATGCGGGAAGCGCAGTACTGATCAGTTTGGTGATATTTGAGGGAAGGTCTATGTACAACTGTGGGCATGGACTGACTGACTGTAAATTACACTGTCTCAAGAAGAGCGTAGTGGTAAACCAGCAGCAATTATTCAACAGCTGGAGCTGGTCTCTTCGACGCTGTTGCCAGAGCGATGGCGCTGCGATTACTACCCACAGCGCTGGACCCGTGACCAAAACCGTTGCACCAACAAGCGGCCAAACCTGGGGGCAAAATGTTGTGTATTTTTTACATACATACATACAAAATCTTGCTGTTCTGTCCAAAGAGATAGGCAGGAGTGTTTTGATACGTTTCGATAGCTTATTTCGGCTACCATGGTAATAAAGGTCGGATCTATTGTCATCACTTCCTATATTCATTCATAACTAGCTGTTTCGGTTCAATTTATGATATGAATTAACAGAGTTAATGCTGAATACGACGAATTGCTGTGATATATCGAGTAAGAATTAATATTTCAATTCTCGAATATTAAACTTATCTGTCCATAAATAGTTGGCAAAGCTTACCTCCCACCGGAATGGTCTTATTATAGCTAGAGTTTCACTCAGTCTCGCTGGTGCGTGTGTGAGGAAAGCCCCGGAATCAGCCAATGTTAGAAAAGAGAACTCAACGGCCTGAAGACGTTCCCACGTCATGGAGACATCGCCCAGAAAGAAATCTGCCTTCTGCAATAACAACTAAACATTATTAAATGAATTGGAATTATAAAAAAATGCGTAAATTTTGTTTTGTTATATTATATTTGCGGAAATGGCATCTAAATTCTGAATAAATACATATTTAAAAACAAAACTACTTTTACGGATTTGGGTTGCGGCGAAATATAGGGTTAAATAAAAACAATGTCAAACAACTAAATGTACGCGGGTTAAATCCGTAAAACTTCTTTTATTTCATATGTGTAGTTTTCCTGTAAGCTTAAGAAAATAATTGCATATACAATATATTGTAAAGTTCCGGGGCCCTGAAATAGAGTTTACCACATGTAGTAGCATGTTATTAAAAGGAAGTATAAGGAAATTATTGCCAATTTTTACACACATAACCGATATCCAATATAATATTTAAAAATACTGATAGCCATATGAATTATTCAGTATGGAATGAACTCCGAAGAAATAAAAAATCCAGCTGTTTCATTCAAAATAAAAATGAACTCAATTGAAATACATAAAATAGCATAATATAATAATACGGCTTAAATTAAAAATATAAATCGAATACGTTTATTTATATTTTCAGAAATTATACGGGTTGTGTATCGGTTGCTATGAATTAATTATAAGGTTTCCTTTGTGACAGAATATTATTCTTAAGTATGTCATAGTCATAAATGTCTATAGTTATAATAATAATATGTCTAGAATCCCACGTCTCGTAAACAAAACTTTAATAATCTTAATCCAGCCCGTGTAGCTATATTTATGACTACGACAATAACGCGACAAAGACTTAGATGATCAAAGGATTATAATCCTTAGGGCCTATGGAACATAGCCTTGGGGTTTAGACGTAAAGTGAAATTTAAATTAATGTAATGTAAAGCAGCTTATGCTAACTTATAATTACTTCTTTATAAGGAAAAGCGAAGTGTAAGTACCTATCTCCTGTGTTCAGTGGTAAATCTATTCACAAAGACTTGGTGCCAGAAAAAAATGTGAAAGTCCAATTATATCGTGGTTATGTGTAAACACATTGCAAATAAGATCTGAGTGAGTATACATGTCTCAAGAAGGAGATATCTATATCCCTGGATATAAAATGGTGATAAATTTGAACATTATTGGCGTGTATAATTTGGTGGCGGGTAGATTGTCGATTGCTGGCGGTGTTTAGTGATGGGTAACAAGCTTTGAATATAAATAAGATCGAAAGTAACAAGGTATAAGACTAACTGCCGCACTCAGAGACGTCAAATAACGTTAATGAGTACTTAACGTCAAAAATGACAATTCAAAACTAGTTGCTTTTCTTGCCGGGTCTATGGTCTAGATTTGAATGAAAATTTTTGACATTAAATACTCATTAAAGTTAATTGACGTCTCTGAGTGCGGCAGTAAATGAAAAAAACATGCATTGCTTTCAAATACTCCTTCGCATTTTTCGGTTAAATTGTGTTTACGCCGTGACGACAAGAGACAGATCAGTAATTCAATTTTACTGTGATTTATAACTTATTTATTTTTAGGAATAAGGGGTTAGGAGTTATATTTTATAAATAACATAATTAATTTTGTAAAAGCTTTACTCGTAAAAAGTATCTACAAAGTAAGAAGATTATACTAATAAGATATAGACTGAATAAATGAATGATGATTAATAATAAATGATTTTAATCGCGCCGCATTAATTTAGAGTTCGTAGAATTTAGCGGGGTATGTTTAATTTCAAATATTATGTAATCAAATTGTAAAGACTGCTGACGGTTTCTCACATTTATATATTACTTGGCACTGAGTTTGGTTTTAAAGGTAGAGTTTCTACCTGAATTTGAAAATAAACCCTTACGGTAAGGATCCAAACTTCAACCTCGGAAACTGCACTCATAGTAGCTAGCTTCATGAAAACTCATTCGAATAGGTTTTCTATTCAACGGATCTGAGTGCGAAGTCAATGTATAGACTTTTCAGTTGGCTAAGGTAATTCGTGTACCTACTAAGAAGTTCGAAATGGAAACTGGATAAATTATAAAGTTACGAACTTAACAAAAATACTGTGACTTATCAAATCTGTTTTTTTAGGCGGATAATTGCTTTCTTTTAATTGGTATTCAAAAACTTACCCTTTTCCATATCAATCCCAGGGTTCCTTTGAAGGTTCCATTATTAGATATGCTGGATCCCTGGCTTCTATCCGGTGGATCATAGTATTTGTATCTGATCAAAAAGACCGTGTGGTGACGGCAGAGTAGAATACAATTGTCACCACCCCAAATCTCTCCCGTGGGTGTCGTACAAGGCGACTAAGGATAAACCAGTGATGAGGAATGGGCAGCAGCGTTCCTCTTATACCTACCACTTAGCAAAGTACTGCGACTTTTGTGCCCGATAAATGGCAATAGGCTCGCCACCTATTACATGGGACCTAGCATAATTGGCGCAGCGTGGGTGCTAGTTCACCTCTGCCTACGCCTTCGGGGATATAGGCGTGAATTATGTATGTAAGTAATAAGACAATATATAATAATAATTATGTATGTAATAAGACAGATCAGTAATTCAATTTTACTGTGATTTATAACTTATTTATTTTTAGGAATAAGGGGTTAGGAGTTATATTTTATAAATAACATAATTAATTTTGTAAAAGCTTTACTCGTAAAAAGTATCTACAAAGTAAGAAGATTATACTAATAAGATATAGACTGAATAAATGAATGATGATTAATAATAAATGATTTTAATCGCGCCGCATTAATTTAGAGTTCGTAGAATTTAGCGGGGTATGTTTAATTTCAAATATTATGTAATCAAATTGTAAAGACTGCTGACGGTTTCTCACATTTATATATTACTTGGCACTGAGTTTGGTTTTAAAGGTAGAGTTTCTACCTGAATTTGAAAATAAACCCTTACGGTAAGGATCCAAACTTCAACCTCGGAAACTGCACTCATAGTAGCTAGCTTCATGAAAACTCATTCGAATAGGTTTTCTATTCAACGGATCTGAGTGCGAAGTCAATGTATAGACTTTTCAGTTGGCTAAGGTAATTCGTGTACCTACTAAGAAGTTCGAAATGGAAACTGGATAAATTATAAAGTTACGAACTTAACAAAAATACTGTGACTTATCAAATCTGTTTTTTTAGGCGGATAATTGCTTTCTTTTAATTGGTATTCAAAAACTTACCCTTTTCCATATCAATCCCAGGGTTCCTTTGAAGGTTCCATTATTAGATATGCTGGATCCCTGGCTTCTATCCGGTGGATCATAGTATTTGTATCTGATCAAAAAGACCGTGTGGTGACGGCAGAGTAGAATACAATTGTCACCACCCCAAATCTCTCCCGTGGGTGTCGTACAAGGCGACTAAGGATAAACCAGTGATGAGGAATGGGCAGCAGCGTTCCTCTTATACCTACCACTTAGCAAAGTACTGCGACTTTTGTGCCCGATAAATGGCAATAGGCTCGCCACCTATTACATGGGACCTAGCATAATTGGCGCAGCGTGGGTGCTAGTTCACCTCTGCCTACGCCTTCGGGGATATAGGCGTGAATTATGTATGTATGTATGTATGTATGTATCAAAGAGAACATGCATGTTGTTTAATTTGTACAAATGAGTACAAATAATATTGTGTTAGATTAGAAAAAGTAAAAAATTATAGTCTTGATGCGGGAACCCTCGTCCTCAGCCATCCGAGCGGATGCCTATACCTGGCAGCGTCGCAGAGGACGCAGGTTCGATTCCCGCATCCAGACTATAATTTTTAGACCTTTTTCTAACCACAATAGTTATTGTACTCATTTTTCCGACATTTATATAATGTCCAAATTTAAATAAAAAAAGTAAGCGTCCAATGATTTAACTTCGTGCCTTCATATCATAATCCATGTAGTCCAGATGCTTAAACAGATTGCTTTAGCCAGCACGAAACTTATCGGGCTAACAACATCATGAAGTTCAAAGCACCGTGCCGTATTTCACCATGCGGTGACGACAGAGCAGTATACAATTCTCACCAACCTCTCACGAGGGTATCGTAAAAGGCGACTAATGACCGTGTTCACCAACAGCACCTAACTTTAAACGGTCCCTAAGGCACTTTAATTACTGAAGAAATTAAATTAAAATTAATTCATTACTCTGTGTTGAAGCTTAAAGTATTAGCTGTCTATTCGATTTTAATTTTAACATTATATAAATGTTAGAAAAATTAGTACAAAGATTTTGGGGTTAGAAAAAGAATTTCGAAAAATTATGATCTTGAGGCGGGAATGATCTTCCCGCCTCAAGATCATAATTTTTCGAAATTCTTTTTCTAACCCCAAAATCTTTGTATTAGCTGTCGTTTGTCTAAGCAAATATTACGAATTATTTTATTCGTGTTTCGTTCGTAACTATGAATAAGTATTAAGGGAAAAGTCGTAGGTGAATCATTAGGGATATAATATATCTACAAGGAATGGCAACAGTTCCTTAAGCATTACCTAGCAATATTGCCATTAACGTGCACTATAGACGTTATTAAATATCACAAGATATCTATAATAGCCTAAATCTGACCCCTAGCTTATGAAAAAAGAAAAGAAACACTTTAAACTACTATTTTAAACTGACATTCCACTGTTTCAAGCACCGTCACCGAGTATTGCATTGAACATTACTGTACGGATTAACTAGTTGATGGAGTGGTAATAAAAGTACGGCAATCTTCAGACTACAAACAATACAGCTGAAACTAGTCTGAACTTCATTGCAACAGAATAAAGGCGGTTTTCGACCACTGTCATTAAGTAAGCGATTGGATGAGGGACCCACATGTTCCGTAATATATTACATAAGACTGAAGATTTAAAAGCTGAAGGCGGAGTCTTTTATCATTGTAATTGATAGGCGTTTCTGTCACTTGGCTGCGGACATGTTTTTTTTAGTGATAGATACGATTGCGATTTGGCCCCGACAAAATGTAACGTGGTCCTAAGGCGCTGTCTCCACGAGCGAAAGAATCGCGGCGATATTATCGTCGTGCCACGTATTTCTATATACTCTCTATGAGCGCGTCTCCATACGGCGATGTTATCGCGACGATGACGCGACGAGTGGAAACGTTTGCGCTCTCGCAGCGAGCGTAACTCTTTTAGCAAATAATAGCTCAACGCGTCCTCAAGAAAATGCGGCGAATACGTTACGAGTCGCCACGGAACGGACACGCTGTGATTCCGTCACGAGTCGTGACGATACGCTGACGGAATAATCGCTCGTTCGTGGCGATTACCCGACAATAGAAGCGCGGACTCGTCGCGATTCTCTCGCTCGTGGAGACAGCGCGTGAGGATGTCGCTGTGGCGAAAATTGTATCTGAGAGAACGTGAAGGCCTAGCAATCAATAATACACATTAAAAAAATCGCCACATACATAAAACAAGTTGTAGTGTAGGCAGATAAATTAAATGCAATGTTTTATTTACATAAATATACCTAGTACATAATTTGCCTAGGATTATTTGTGCGTCTTTTCATGTGTTTAAACCTATTTGGCCATTTTAAATAGCAGTCAAATAATAAGAAAATAGATAAATTAAGTTGCATGTTCGATTCCGAGGTTGTGTAAAGGTGTATTAAAGTTAAAACATAATTGGCGAAACGCGGGTGCTAGTTCACCTCTGCCTACCCCTTCGGGGATATAGGCGTGATTTATGTATGTATGTAAAGTTAAAACACGCATTAAAATTTCACCCAACTATTCTAGGTCTCATGAATTGGTGGCGCGTGTAATGCCATCTACGCGACATGTTAATCGCAGTATTGATAGATGGTTGATCAGAAAAGCTGGAGCAAGACAGATAAGCGGTTGTGACAGCTGTATTCTGATCTATCGTCACAATGCGGCATCTCACCACTGTAATAGCATAAGTATTTTTATTTAAGTATTTGTTTTAAACACCTAGGTCATTAGCGACCATATTATTATTATGATAGTACGCAAAGGTTAATTTACAATAATTTGGTTTTAACCGCCACATAGAAGCCTCTAGGCCATTGTTATGTAAACCGCGACACAGAAGCCCCTAAAGACGGATCATTATGATGCTAAGCATTGTTCTAGAGTAAATAAAATAACAAAAGCAACTAGCAGGGCAGTTACCTGAAGTTAAGTTTTTTGGACAGCAAAGAAAGCATTTTGTCGTCCCGGCCTCCGGTCACGTTCACAGTTGAGTCGTTGTTGTACTTCACGAAGTGCCACGGCGGCGCCTGTCGGGAGGAATTGCTTCTCTTATGGATTTTATTTCGTGTCGTCATAATATTCCGCACTGTACCGAGTTTGTGTGTTATAGATTGTTCTGCTATTGATTCTTGATTAGCTACATACACTGCTCAACAATGTCTAAGGACATTTGATGTACACCTATTTCATGTGCTATCAGCCTCATCATCATCATCATCACCAGCCCTTTAATGTCCCCACTGCTGGGGCACGGCCCTTCCCTATAGATGGAAGAATATAGAGAGAATGGGCCATAATCCACCACGCGGGCCCAGTACGGATTGGTGGGTATTAACGACTGCAGATGCAGCCGGGCCCCAGCAGTGTAAACAATAAATCGCTGGTGATGTATCTAACTAAACTAGATGGCGCTGATCTTAACGTATATTATAATTTCAAGGCGATTACCTGCCTTTGATTGTAACTATATAGGCCTCAATTAATATTAGTCACATCTGTTCAGAATTTGTACTATAATCCGTCGCATGTAGCTTCATGAAATATATCAGTCAGTTCTTCACTCACATGCAACACGGGAACATTAAACACCCTTCCTTTGAAGTTCTGGTATACTTTGTCAGCAGGGGGCAGCACTGGAGACTTGTACAGACGTCCAGACCACCAATTCACCAGTGTCAAGTGGTGCATACGGTCTGGGGTCGCTTGATTGTAGTATACGCGGAAGCTAAAAGATTAGAGAATAGAAGTTTACGCTTTGATAATTTGATAATAAATAAAGAGTATCCAATTAGCATTTAAAAAAAAATATTGTCAGCGTTTCACACATTGACTTTTAATGAAATGCAATTATTTGAAATTCGACGATTTGCTGGCGACATTATACATAAATAAGCTATAGTTGAAAGAGTAACGGACATAATTCATGGAAGGAGTGGCATATCGAAGGAGAGATGGGTGGATTATGCGAGGAATTACATTAATGCGACGACAAAGGAATAATCAAGGAACCAGACTTTAAGGATATCAGGATAGGATTAAAAAGAAGAAGTGTTAAAGAAGTGCTGATGAAGTGCCGATTTCAAACAAATGACATAAGTGGCAGAAAGACTATGTTGATCGAAGAACAAAAAAAAAGTAAATTCGGTGAATGCTCAGGTTAGACTTCAAAGCTAAGCGCTAAAAAACAGAACGGAGGAGAAAGTTTCAATTGGTATCTAATAAATTGTGTATTTTCCTTGGCACTCATAAAATATGTTTTGGCCAACTCTCAATCGGCGTTCGACTCAATCGAATTACAAACTACGTGATAGTCAGACCTTTATATTTTCCTCACCGCTGTGTTAGAAATGCTCATTGGAATAACGTCCGTATCGCCGCCGGTTAAGGTCCTCGGATGTTTCGTTGTAGTCAGTTTTTTGAAGTTCAGCGGAGGGAAATGTAATTTTTAGAAATACCTCCAGGCGGGTACTGTCGGGCAATCAAGCGTTTGGTGTACAGTCGAGGAAAAAACAGACTTTGCAGACGGGCTGTGGTGATTTTGTTGGTCGAGGATTTCGCAATCTTGAAATTTTACAAAGTTGTGAACTTGCAAAAGAAGCACAAAATTTACAGTTGGTACGCTTTACTCGTAATCGGCATGCACATACATATACATATACATAAAACACGCCAATCCATTACCGAATTAGTAGGCAGACGTATATTAATCATTTATAGAACAGTAACTGTACTTAAAAAGTTACCACCATAATTTTAACCATGGTGATTTGCAATAAGGTTTAAATCCAATTAAAAACAAGCACACATTTCTCTGTTTCTTTCGCATTTTGCCAACCATTCTACGAACCATGTTACAGGCGACTAAGAGTTATAATATAGAGGAATCGGCAGCAGCGTTCCTGGTGCACTATCTAGCAAACTACTGCGATTAACGTTTCGGTAAATGGCAATAGGCCCACCACCTATTACACGGGACCTACTATGGGCTTAGACTGTAGTGATACAGTGACTAATGTAGCCTATTCATTACAATAGCTTACTCCTGGGGACAGCATAACTCAGGCCAACTTGGATTCGATTCTAAGCTAAGACAACAGAATAGATCAATTAACAAGAATCCAGTAATGAATAAATAAACAAGAAAGGCCGAAGAAATTGTCCTTGTTTCTAAATATTTCTGCCAAGCACCCTTAGGGTGATAGGATTACGGGATAATTCTCTTAAGATGAATGTTTTCCTCATCATTATTAACCCACGACCAACCTCTACCTGACTGTTCGTTGATGTAATAAATCATGCTCAAAATTTTACCATACCGAAGTAGTAGACTTTGGTCGAACGAGATAGAGCTGCTTTTTAAGCGCCCACCTTTTCCTATTATACATTTAGAACAGTTTTGAGAGTTAAACAAGTTAGTTTATCATCAACTAACATACCTTTTTCCATAACCGCATAGAGGTGAATTAGCTCAAACATTGTTGTGATTAATACTAAAATTGTAATTAATTTGTCCAAACATCCGGCCGGTCTGGTGTAATTTCAACCCTAAAATCACGAGGTTCCAGTGTCGATTATTCAATTTCGATTATTGACATACTTAATTGGATCGACAAGCATTTTTGGGATGGCGGCAGTCAACGTGCCAGTACCGCCACTTGAAAAGTGAATCGTTCTAAATATATTCTCATATGATGATAATACACGCATAGATTAAGCCTGTTTATCCCTGAAGGGGTGGTCTATTAACATCCAAATTTTGACAATATGTTAGGTCCCAATGTAAAGGGAGCAAGCCTATGGGCATATACAATCTTCAGTTGCCTTGTACGCAACTCACGGGCGAGAGCTCTACCGTCATCAAACGGAATCCTGATAGAGGCAAATATTTATTTTATTTTTTTATATTTTTGAGTACATTTTCAATTTAAATATTTTATAAAAATATTATTAAGGCGTATAGACTGTGGACCGAGATGTACAAAAGTATGTACCTACACCTAATTGTGCCTTTCCCTAGGCTTTACTAGGTCCGTTTAATAATTGTAGAGGTATTTATAATAGGCAAATACCAAACATTATTAACTTTCTAGACACCAGAGAAGTTCCAAAATTAAGTTCCTTGAAATTACCCATATTAACTTTGTCGAGGTGAAATAGGCACTCAAACGCCAAAATTATGTTATAAGTAAATCGTCGGCGCGAGACGAAACGCCATTTGTGCAAACTGCCACCGCGACAAAGAAAGTTCTTTTCCTCCTCCAATGTGAATTTAACACAATGAATAACTGTCCCACTGACACTGCCATTAGGTGTTAAAACGCGAAGCGCTTACTCGCCAAAGTGAAAAGCATTATGTTTATTGCATCAAATTACTATATGTCATACAAATTAAAATAAGAATATTTAAGTTAATTCGATTTTTATTTAAACATTAAATAATATAACATAACATAAGCCTTGTGGTGACGGCAGGGCAGAATACAATAATAATTGTCACCACCCCCATCTCTCCCGTGGGTATCGTACAAGGCGACTAAGGGTAAAGACAGCGATGTAGTAGCCAGGTAATGGGTAGCCAGTAATGGGTTTCATGATAGTCATATAGCGACACCAATATACTCTATATTGGTGTCGCTATATATTTTTTCCCTTCCAACGAAATAATGGAGTTACTGAGTTTAATCTGATTTAATTTTTTAAGCAAATAAAGTTTGCCTTCTAAAACTTTGGACCTTCTAAAATTCGGTGTTGTTAATTAGAACGGGCATTAGTATCATAAGTGTTATCTCTAAAAAACCACAAATAAACCCGGTCACTTGCTTTCTTAGAAATCTAATTTGGTACCAACTCAAAAAGTTTAAAACTTGCATCAAACAAAGTTATATCTACAGAAGGAATACTTGGTGCTATAACTTCAGCTGCTTCCGGGGGTGTCGTATTAATTATTTACCGAATTTTGGTGAAATCAAATTAGAGTTCTTAAATAAGTGCTAAATGTAATTAATTACGCGAATGAGCGTTTATTTGTTTACAAAGTTAAGATTCTTATAGTAAATTGACATTGGAAATAATATTCAGACCTTATTAAAGTGACATACTGGTTGGATTATTTTCCGCCCTACATCGTTCACT
This sequence comes from Cataclysta lemnata, assembly GCA_963931975.1. Taxonomy (NCBI): domain Eukaryota; kingdom Metazoa; phylum Arthropoda; class Insecta; order Lepidoptera; family Crambidae; genus Cataclysta; species Cataclysta lemnata. The sequence continues at coordinate 9,636,101 of OZ008343.1, forward strand.
GTGACTGACCATCATTGTTTATTTACTAACGAATGTCTGAATGAATAATGGAACAAATAACGGATAATACATGACGTTGATGTTCATGAGAGTAATTGGTGTTGCTAAAAGGTACTTATACGTAATTAATGTTAGAGATCTAGAAAATGACAGTATTTAAGGCAGGCTCGCTGTAAAACCTAATCCAAAACCTTGAACAGAATTGATTGGCATTCCAGTCACTCTCTCCGTTCCAAAGGGAGTCGAAAGTTGATTACGTTTGACCGATAAAGAATAGGAAACATTACTGCGCTGACTCCAGATAATCTGGGAACAGGACAAAGGAGATTGGAGTCTAGTGATCAAAATGTATTATCTCAAATTTCTTCATTTCGTCTGGAGGTACGGCAAGCCGTTGGTCCCGACTGCGTTTACATACATAAATTAACCCTATATCCCCGAAGGGGTAGGTAGAGGTGAATTAGCACCCACTTTTCACCAATTAAGCTAGGTACCATGTTATATGTGGCGAGCCTATTGCCATCTATCGGGCACATAAATCGCAGTATATTGCTAGATGGTACAAGAGGAATGCTGCTGTCTATTACTGATTGCTGTCTTATACCCTTAGTCGCTTTATACGACACCCACAGAAGAGATGGGGGTGGTGACAATTGTATTCCGCTCTACATTCTGCAATCTGTAATGGACCCAGTTTATAATTCATTCTCCCTTTATCCATTCCTCCACAAGAAAGGCCTGTGCCCTGGTAGATAAATGTATTCTCATGTTCCGAGTTATGTGTAAGCTAATGACACAAGTCAACACAATACATTCCTAATTTAATAGGTATTGTTCTGAAGTTTTTCTTTTAAAAAGAATAAGTTGTTATGTTAAAGTTTCTAGAATTATATTTTCAGCAAAACTACATTTACATTTTTAATGAGATGAGCTTGTTTATTCTTAGGTTTATTGTGAAATGAATGTGGACGAAAGGAAAAGTAAAAACTGAAAAAAGAGATGAAAATGGAATTAAAACTTTTAGAAAGACGCAAACAGAAAGATACTGTTTTTAAGTGTTGATGTATAAAAACATTTCTTTTCTGCTTCTAAATAATAATTGTAAGTAAAATGAGATATTTAACTCAATAATGATGTTTATGGTAATGGGTAACGTTTTCTTTTTTCTCTCAATATTGGTGCAATAATTTCTGGTTATGTGGTGATGGCAGACCAGAATACCGTTGACACTACCCCCATCTCTCCCGTGGGTGTCGTAAAAGGCGACTAACTTATATTTACAGTTTTACGCTTATAAAGGCATTACAATAAATTCTTTATGATGTCGATTGATACGCCGTAACTGAATTTGTTTATGCAACATTTATAAACACTAATTACGTTAAACAGCATAAGTATATCTCATCAGCCATAATAATTTCATGTTTGGTGTAGGTACCTACTGACCTATTTATTGATGAGTGGGTTGTATAATTTTATTATTAATTAATTATCCAATGATCAACATCCATTATAAGTTGTGCACCGTTAATGTTGATTTACCGCGGTGCAGTTACAACGGCTGTTCATAAATTAATTGTGAAGATAAATTGCTTTGTTGGCAGATAAGTTATTGTTGAGTGGCTTCTGCATTGCTCGATGACGGAGGTATATCTGGGGCTAGGCTATGGCAGGTCTATAGATTTATTAGCATTTCCGATTTCGAATCAGTTCTCTCAGGAGCTCGGTGACACAGTGGCTATAAGGGCTCGATATGCAATTGAGTAAACTAAGCAAAATAGTTAAAGGCTAGAAGAAAGAGCGCTAAAGCTGCTATTTTAAAAACTAATGAGTATTTTATCTTTTAAAAATTTCGACCACTATCCAGCCAGTGTACACTTTTGAAAACCTACGTAAATAGTTAACCCTTTTAATCTAACAAAGCGTGTCTCGTTCTCACTGTATAAGGTCACACCACTACTTTTGTATAAGGTCGTAGGCATATAAGATACTTACACACTATTCCTAGGGTTAGTAACGATAGCAACTCTCATGGCTTCTTGCATGGTGGAGAGAAACTTTTCTGTTACAGCTCCATACGGCCAGTAGAATATGTACAAAATAGTACGGTGGATTAAATTGTTTTCTGTCAGCTGCAAAATACAATTAATATGGATGTCTTGAATTTTAATCCGTACACATTTGTTGGATTTTTATTTTTTGCCAAGTTATTAAAATTAAAATTAAGACACAGAAATAACTTCCTTAATTTCGAAAATACTATGCTAGCCTGGGAGCTAACAAATAACGTAGAATAGGCCAGCCCCAACTCATCCCATGGGTGTCGTAAAAGTCGACTAAGAGAGATTGACCGGTGTAGATCATTGGGGCACCCGAATGGTGGAGGGCAAACCACCAACAACAGCATACCCAAAGATGGTTAGTGACAGGCAGGCGGCCGGCTGTAAAACCTAAGCCAAAACTTTGAGCAGTATGGATTGGAATGTTGTCATTCCAATTACTCTCTCCGTTCATCGGTCTCTCAACATGGTCCGTTCCCTCTCTTTACTAAACATTCATTTATCACTAGCACCTTTACGGTGTGATGGATGATATGAATCAAAAGGGAGTGGATGGCTTAATGACGTCTGACCGATATGAATGAAAGAGGAAACATACTGCGCCGACTCCAGATAGACTGGGAACAGGGAGGCTGGTCAGGGAGAAGAAGAATTTAGGAAATTAATACTGCAAAAAACGAATAAGTAAATAATCCTTAGATTTGGACCTTTAATAGGAAACAGAGCTTTTCTTCGAATAAGCTCTTGTTTATAAAATAATCGCCTTTGAGCGTTCGTCATCTCTGGCACTCATTCTTAAAGTCCTTTACATACTTACGATCTTCCTTATATACCACAGACTATATTATATATAGCCTTTAGCACTGTGTAAGATTAGTGTTAGGGTAGTACTACATTTTGGAAACGTAGGGTGCGTATGGGTTTGCGAGCAATATATAGCTGAGATTTAGGTCTTTTATACCGGCTGGATAAGCTCCATACTCCTAAAAAGATTTTATTTTAGAATAACACTATGACAGCAATTATATTTATTTGCTTGACTTTTTCGTTCTCAATAAAGTCCAAACTGTTTCCGAGCTACGGAACTTGGAAAAAATGTGTAGACATCATTTTACAAATTCTGTACAAAATATTCTCTCAGAGTATTAATACTTAACTTATGTGGACGAAGCTGTTATTTGATACCCACATTGTTGTTTTTTTGAATAGATCTTCCACGGAATGATATTAAATATATTGCAAAGTTGCCGATATAGTCTGAGTTATATGAATAGACGAGAAATTGTGCACATAATAACTGTATAGCTGTAACTAAAATGTAATATGATAAAAGTCTATTTTAGTAGTACGTTTTAGCTACAGCCTGTGTAATAATTTATATATGTTCATAGTGGTGTAATTATTACAATATAAGGCAATAAATACATAATATAGAAGAATAACTGCTACAGATACTATGGAGTAACAAAATCGTCGACATCTTGCTCGTCACTTTAAGTTTCACATAGTCAACATGCTGCAAATGCACAAGCTAGTTTGTAAGTTAAATGTTTACTCACCTGAGCGAGTATGCTTTCACATTCATAGGGCTCGCATAGTATTAAACTGGTTCGTTCCTCGGATACGTCTAGTGCTTTTTTCAGGAAACCGTAGTACTGGCAAAAATCATGAAATATTATTGATCAAGTTTTTAAGGGCATAATGATGATAGGTTTGCTAAAACCCGTTTAGATCATCTTCATCATCATAACTCATCAACTTATCATCATCATTTCAGCTGAAGTCTTAACGTTTTTACCGCAAATTAGGATCAAGAGGCAAAACAATATGATTTTATCGAAAAATTGTTAAACACTTCAATTTTAAATAATATACGGGAATCTTAAGCAAACTTAAAGTGAGGTTACGCTTCATGTGCATAAGTTGCCAAATTAAACGTTTGTTAAATTAATATCCCATGTCCTACTTACCTTTTATTGACCGTACTCTTAATTAGTTCTCTTACCTTATCTCTGTTTTCAACCATTACTCCGAATTCCAAATTAACAACCTGAATATTGTGATCATTGAGCAAATATAACAGTTGAGAAATGTCTTGGGATCTGAAATAGGGTGAGGCGAGGTTAATTCTCTACTTGTTTCTTTATTGGTCACATTAATTTTCTCTGGTTGAGGCAATTTATTTGTTATACGTATCATTTTCCTAATATTGTTTGATTTTATGTCTTTAGTAGTTTAGACATTGACACAATTTAAAGGTGTTCAAATATAGGAAACGTTAACAAATTTCAATGTCAGTCGTGTGGTGACGGCAGAGTAGGATACAATTGTCACCACCCCAAATCTCTCCTGTGGGTGTCGTACAAGGCGACTAAGGATAATTCAATGATGACGAATGGGCAGCAGCGTTCCTCTTGTACCACCTAGCAACAGCAATGTACTGCGACTTTTGTGCCCGATAAATGGAAATAGGCGCACCACCTAATACATGGTCCCATGTAACATAATTGGCGAAACGTGGGTGCTAGTTCACATCTGCCTACTCCTTCGGGGATATAGGCGTGATGCGTGATGTGATTATGTATGTATGTAACAAAGTTCAAAATGTGTTAATTCATTTATTTTAAAATGTTACAAAAATTAATATTTTTCACAGTTACTTACTAGTCAAGGGATTTGTCAAATGTAAGTGGAAGTAATATATTTTATCATCTTGTACAAATAACGAATACAAAATTTAGAACTGTAATTTTTTGAAAGATTAATTTTAAGATTATAACATTTTTTTACCTTATTCTAGTAGATTCTCCTCTAACAATAGTAATTGTTTTAGCAGGCAATCCCTCTGCGATGTCTCTGATGGCAATCGGGAAGGCTTTTGGAAGTCTAGTCAAATAATCAGACATAACGTCTTGAATGTCGAAGAAGCAATGCGACGCTCGAACTAAGAATAATAAAATTACTATTTGCTTCATTTTTGGTTAACATTGACGATGTAATCGAGATAATTTTGCTCTCAAATCATGCCATAAGTAGTTGGATTTTTTAAAGTATCCTTTCAAAAAAAGGATTCAAATTTGGTTGAATTCAAGGGGGTTATGTATTTTTTTTAATTAAAATCTATGTCGAGTACAGTTAGCAGCTATTACTGTTTCCAATTTAACTTTAGGTAGGTACACAAGTTTAGTATTGATTATTATACATCACTCAGTTATAAGGCTCATGGTTTCTAAGTACGGTTTAAATTAGAAGCGACTTTGATGAACTACTGAAGATGCCCGACTCGCCGATATACGTTCTCTAACATAAGCATAGATAGATAGTAGATACATACTATGAGTAGGTCGATGTACAGTATTCTGATTAATATTTCTGACGACCCATGAAGTGTATGTTTGTCATAGATTATGATAGATTATGCAGAAGGTAAACATGGTTTCAGTTTTTGCATGATATCTTAGCCTCACACTCGGGTAAACGTCACGTGTCTTATGTTAGTTTATAGAATAAACTGCAACGTAAATAAAACTGACAACTAAGTTTCGTAAAGTACACCTTTGATATAAGTTAATTTCAAACACCTTATGGTTGTTTCACTTGAATATTAAGGTTTGGTAAAATTTAATGGATTGGGAAAATTGATTTGTTACTATTTATGCTGTTTTACTCTCATAATATAAAAAATATACTATTATTAGCACCAGGTACTAGGTTCACGTATTTCATTAATATTTGTATATCATAAGTAGTGGCTAAGTAACGTACAAACGAAGTATCGAGAAAAGGTTGATCAGATAATATTGCGACAGCTGGAATTAATTAAGGATTCAATCAGTAATAAACCTAATGACTGTTATGATAAAACAGAACAAGATTAGCAAGACCCGACCAGAATCATATTTACAAAGTTTCCGGCAGCACTCAGAAATCAGAATATATTAAAAAAAATATCCGATGATCTATTATCGGTGTGATGACGGTAGGGCAGAGTACAATTGTCACAACCCCCCAATGTCTTCCGCGGGTCTCTATTATAAGGCTACTACGGGTAAACAGCGAGTAGGCAGAAGCTTTCATGGATGGCAATGGTAATTAGTTCTCCCTTTTACAATTGACCTAGCATAATTGGCGAAACGTGGGTGTTAATGAACCTCTACCTCCCCTTAAGTGGCGGGATTTATGTAAGTGTACCTACATAATATTATATCCACAGAACACAACTAATGAGAACGAAGGTAGTTCGACTGTTACTTGAAGTAGAGCAGTAATGATTCTCACTAGTTCTGTGAACTTTTCAATAGAACTACTGGGAACAAACTCTTTTTAGATTTTCACTTTGAATAGAGGGTGAATAAATGGGAGAAATAAATGATTTGGTTTTGAAAGTTTTCTCGCTTCTGTGTTTCTGATCTTGGCAGCGTGCAGGTCTAAATCACCGAGCCCTTACGGATTGGCGTTTGACGAGCTAAGTGGCTACTTTTCATCGCAAGGGCCTACATGACCGATGCTTTAAAAGCTTTACCGTGTTAGCGTCAGAGCACCTTGAGGGTAGAGCCATGTTTATACGTGACAATCCATCTTCGATTATTAACTTATTTCGCGGCTGATCTTTGCTTGGTGATACATGTATGTTTATTAAAAAAGGCGCAACTCAACCTTATTTATTTTATTTTTATATTTAAATCTGCTCTGCCGTCGCCACATGGCACAGAGAAATAACGTATCCTAAATATATGACAATAGTGATTAGGGGAAATGGGCCTAAAACGGGCATGCTGCCTAAAGCTACTCTGTACTCTACTAAAAGTACTTTGGTATGTAAAATATTTTCCGTACAGCCAAAGAGATAGATAGTGATTTAAATTTTTACATGTCCTCTCGAGGAAGCAGCCAATAATGTTGATATTAGTATTGAAAAATGAATTTTATATACGAGAGTAATTTAGGCAGCATGTCCGCCTTAGGCCACCTTACTATACTGTTGCAGTAACGCAATAGTAGGGGAAGATGGGTTGGAGTTTTATTTAAGAATGAAATTATATGCATTTAATTGAAATAAATATTATTTTAAAAGCATGGTCTATCATCGGATGGTAGAATATACGAGTTGTACTGTATGTATTATAGTTCTATTAGCGAAGCGGTAGTAGATTGTCCTAGCAGTATCTAGTAGATGTCAATAGACTCACCCCCGATCACATGCTATTTGCTTATCCTTTCGGTATAAGTAAATTTACTATAATGAATAAATAATACAATTGATAGGAGGGAACCATAAATAAATGAATTTCAGTTATTTGTATCATTTTTGATTCATGCAATGCCGATTTCCCAAACGCGTGAGAGTGACGGATAGAGCCGAATGAACGTAAATATGCCTGACAGAGTAATCTATCTGGTGTAAAGTTTATAAAGTCTAAAACTAATACAATTCTATATAATAGGCGTATATACAGCTAGAGCGTTAGATACGCCATGTTTTTCACTAAGCCTCATATTTTTCTCAGGCGACAATTTCCAATTACGCCGCTTCTGGGTCTGGCCATTATATTCTCGCGGGAAATCCGTGGAGTGGAAAAATGTTTGGTCGTCCGTGTGTACGCGGCCTTAGAATATCACGACGTGTCGACTTGAAAGCTGTCAGAAGGCAGCCCTTGAATTATTTACTGCTTCGAAATATCAGGGCTTACGTGGCTGGCACGATTTTGATACATGTAATGGGGATAAGTATCTCTAAGTAGTTCCATGAAAATCGGCATTTATTATTATTTGCATTTTCCATTACTATCCAGTAGTGAGTTCGCTAAAATATATCTGTCATTCTCAATGGAAATATTTTAACAACTCGTTTAGTAAAAACTAGTATTTGGGATAGCAGGTGAGGCGGCAACCAGATAAAAAATAATTTATTAAAGTAAGTATATTTTTTGTAAGTTATATTAATAGTTTATATAGTTTTCACTTCTCATGCTCTTAAGCTGCTTATTTGTGCAGGATATAGGCGGCACAAAATAGAATTTTTTGCTCTAGAGCATTAACGTATCTACTCATAAATGTATCTATCTTAAAGCAAAGAAAATGAGCCATGCAGCCAAATACAATAAGAAGTTTCAGAGATAGAATTTGTTATTTTATAGTATTTACTTTAATTTATTACAGCCGTGTGGTGACGGCAGAGCAGAATACAGTTGTCACCACCCACATTTCTCCCGTGGGTGTCGACAAGCCGACTAAGGGTAAAAAAATAGCAATGAGTAATGGGCAGCAGCATTCCTCTTATACCACCTAGCAATATACTGCGATTTTATGTGCCCGATAGATGGAAATAGGCTCGCCACCTATTACATGGGACCTAACACAATTGACGAAACGTAGATGCTAGTTCACCTCTGCCTGCCCCTTCGGGGATATATGCGTGATTTATGTATATATGTACTTTAATTTTTTTTTTTTGTAAGACATGAAAGATATTAAAATTTAAATTCAGGTAGGTACGGTAGGTTATTTAATCAATTCAAGAAAATTATTTTTACTAAATTATTTTAATATGGCTGTATTGGTCTGCAGCCCAAGCCTCATATCAATGGGAAAAACGATTTCCTTCAGTATTCAAAACACCAAATATAGTGTCTATGATTCAATATAGTGTATAATTCAATAAAGTGTCTATAGTCTATGATTCAAAACTGTACTAATTTTAATTTTAAGAAATGAGTTAAACTACTCTTTTATTTCCTCGCAATCGAAGTGAAAATCAGAGTTTATAACTCGTCCACCAAACCATTTTTAACCGAGACTTTTAGCAGACTTTTAGCACCCGTGCCGCAGGCGAGGGCTGATAATAATGTCGAGGATACGTTTTGTGCACTTTTTGTAAAATACATACATACATACATACATAAATCACGCCTATATCCCCGAAGGGGAGGTGAATTAGCACCCACGTTTCGCCAATTATGTTAGGTCCCATGTAATAGGTGGCGAGCCTATTGCCATTTATCGGGCACTAAAGTCGCAGTACATTGCTATTGCTAGGTGGTATAAGAGGAACGCTGCTGCCCATTCTTCATCATTGATTTATCCTTAGTCGCCTTGTACGACATCCAAGGGAGAGATTTGGGGTGGTGACAATTGTATTTTACTCTGCCATCACCACACGTCACTGTTGTTAAATCTACTATTAATACTAGTTTAGGAATCTTGTATTATAAACATTGCTATTAACGGAATAGTTTAGGTTTATTAAGGGAATCTATACTTTCCAAAAATTTTTTTTTTTATTATGTCCTAATAAGGCCTTCAAAGGGACCTACGTCTCCCGCTATTCAGGCGTAGCTTTCAGCCAATCAAGTTGAAACAGTTATTGTTACCTTCAAGAGTCATTTTGAATTTATTATACAGTATCAATGAGATAAAGGAATACAAATTAGGTATTAATTAAGTTCTTTTTTATTTCATTGTTATAAAAATTGGGAAAAATTATTCAAAAGAAAAATAAATCAATAATTTGTCAATTTAAAATAATGATTAAAACAAAACTCTTATTTTTCTTTGTACTGCAGCTCACTGTTTTATTTTTTTGTGTCTTCCATATTTATGTTCTTGTTTCATTCTCACAAAAAAGTATCGTGGAGGAGCACGTACACAAATTAAGTGAGAGAGAGAAAGAGATACAATTGTCACCACTACCAATCTCTACCACGGGTGTCGTTGTTACAAGGCGACTAACTGCCACACTCAGGGACGTCAAATAACGTTAATGAGTACTTAAAGTTAAAAAAATGACAATTCAAAACTAGTCGCTATTTTTGCCGGGTCTATGGTCTAGATTTGAATGAAAATTTTTGACATTAAATACTCATTAAAGTTAATTGACGTCTCTGAGTGCGGCAGTAAGAGGGTTAAACCCAAATCTCCGTGGGTGTCGTACAAGGCGACTAAGGATAAATCAATCATAAGGAATGGGCAGCAGCGTTCCTCTTATACCACCTAGCAATGTACCTACTGCGACTTTTGTGCCCGATAAATGGCAATAGGCTCGCCACCTACATGGGACCTAACACATTTTTTCATTTTTCATTTCATTTTCATTCAATTATATTAAAAATATGTCCGCCATCTAGTATCCATAACACAAGTGCTTAGGCTACTTACTTTGGGCTAGATGATAGGTGTGAGTGTAAAAATATTTATTTATTAAAATATATATTAGACGTGATTTATGTATGTATGTATAACAGAAGTGGTTATGCCATCTAGGAACTACTGGTTTAGGGTCACTTGGGCCTTCTATCATTATTATGTATTTTTCTGTAAAGCATAATCTACTATGTCTTAAAAGTAAAATAATCATTTCCCTTCTCCAAACTATATCGGCAAAACATGGAAACGTTGAGAATCCCACGGGACTTAATAGAGAAACTATTTAATAAGCACAACGCGAAGACTATAAACAAGAACGAAGAACGAAGCCAGCTATTTTGCTTTTTGGCGTATTTCGTAAATCACGCCTATTCATCCCTGAAGGAGTAGGCAGAGGTGAAAATAACACCCACGTTTCGTCAGGTTGCGTCCCATGTAATCGGGGGCGAGTGTATTGGTACCTGTCGGGCACGTAAATCTTAGTATATTGCTAGGTTGGTTACGAGCAAGGCTGCTACCAATTCCTAATCGCTGTCTTTTACCCTTAGTCGCCTTGTACGTAACGCGCGTGAGAAATTGGAGGTTGTGTCAATTGCAGTCTGCTCTGCCGCCACGCGGGACTGACATTTTGATACAATGCACAAACACAATAATAATTACAATAGATCGACATGAACGCAGCGCAATAATTGTTGACATCGCTGTTCCTCATGACGACAACCTTGTGAAAGCCGAAAAAGATAAAGAAAACAAATATCTTGATTTAGCTTACGAGATTGTTAACATGTGGGACATCGATTCAGCAATTATTGTTCCGATAGTTTATCTGCCCATGGCTTGATAGCCAAGAGCCTCGATAAACATCTTAAGAGGCTCGCGCTAGGTGGTTGGGTCAGGAGTCAGATGCAGAAGGCGGTACTTCTGGACACGGCGCGTATAGTGAGGAGGTTCCTGTCTCTGGATCCTTAACCACCGGTAGCATCCGGACCCTGATCTTGCTACCGATGGGGAACTGTATTTTTGTATTTTTAAATGTTATATTTTTTAATGTTTTATATTGTAAAAATGTAATTTTTAGAAATATGATTTTGTATGTTTTTTAAATGTAATAAAAATTACAATAAATAACTTTTAATTAGTTAATAACGAGTAAGAGCAAGTCCCGTTGGCTTAGAATAATAAATAACAACTTAGTAATAAATCACTGCGGTATTGAAATTCCAAATAAATCACGATGAAAGTATCAACTTTAATCCAGGATGGTAAGATTCATGTTCCAAAAGCGTTCTTGATTTAATCGTAAATGAAAATTTTGATCAAAGCGGTGGAAGATATTATTGTAGTCATACTGCATTAGCGCGAACACTTTCGACGGAATACTACTTAATACAGCGTCAACAGAACTCTGGTGCAACATCAAATGTGTATGTTGTCGAATCAAACTTGCAGTGATTGTCGAACATGGGATTTGTCAAAGTGGTGTTCCGTCGAAATTGTGTTCGTCGAAATTCAGTATAAAACACCACGTTATGCAGAAATAAAAATAGGACAAATTAAGGTGGTATTTCTACAAATACTTCGTGTTAGGTACTACACTTATGAGTGTTTTTGCTTTTTGATTATTATTTGGAAATCACATTAAATTTGATAACTTAATTATTAAATTTGATGACGAAATTCGTCAAATGGTCAGAGCTGTCGAGGTACCGGCCAAGAGATCCTGGGTTCGAATCCTGGCTGGGAAAATACTTGCGGGATGAATAGGCATTCGAGTGATAGCTGTTAATGTGCCAATAATGATAATAATTATGACAAATTTTGGACGTACCAACCTTATAAAAAAAGGCAAGGAGAAATTAGATACTTTGTTCCATTTGTATGAAATAAGTGGGACAAAACCCCTTGCCGTAAATCCTATTGTCAACGCAGATGAAGTCGCGGAAGAAAGCATTTTAAGATCAGCCTCATTTATGTCCTACGTAAAACAAAGGACGTTTTCATTGCAGAACAAAAGACTATGTGATTTTTTGTAAGACATTTATTTACCGTGTTACTCGTTCGTTTTTCTGTTTGCACAAAATATATTATATCATGAACTATAATCGAATTGCACAATCGCAACAATCGTGTGCACACTAGCGCGATTATTTTGGCGCGAAATTGCGTGCCCTTTACTCACTGCACAGAATCGGCTCTGTGAATCTTATTAAATAATATGGCTTGGCAGAGAGAGGCCCTGTAAACTACTTGGTCACAAGTCCCAAGCGCTGCCACTTACTTCCCCTGTCTGCCACACTAAGGACCTTATCCACGTTCGACTTTACGGACGTAGTCAGAATGCGTACACCACTGCGCTATCGAGATAGATCTCGAAAAATGAAAGTATGTTTATGATCTACTGGATGTGTTTTTGCGAAGTGATTTTAGGAAGTATTTCTAAAGCACCATACCATATGGCCAGCCATTTACAATGGTAATTGCTTTCTTCACCGACAGTAATCATACTATCATCATCATCACCAGCCCTTTAATGTCCCCACTGCTGGGGCACGGGCCTTCCCTATGGATGGAAGAATATAGGGAGATAATCATAATCATACTATGTGGTACCCACGTAACTTCAAGGTCACATGATTTATCTCCAGTTAATGTTTTAGTTGATTTTCTAAGATACTTAAGACAAAAGCCCCATTGATCTAGGAGAAATTACGCCTGGAGCCGCGGGCTGAGACAATTGTTATTGTAATAACTGAGCAGTCCTTGTATAATGACAAAATTCCTTCAAGCTCCATGACCCGGAACAAAAATTGAGGAACTAAGAAAATATATTTTGATAGGTTATTTATTGTTGTATCCATGTAGATGTCTCATTCTTTTCTTATTTTCCCATTCATAGGGAAGGCTAGGAAAAATAATAGGGGCGGTACCTAAAGGGTGAATGGGACGAAAGACTTAACATGACATTTTCATTCAGGGTCAATCAAAAAAATATAGGATTATTTTTAAATGCAACGTCTTAACACTTAATTTAGCCATAATTATATTATTTTTTCGCGTATTTAAATAATATTCAAAAACTTGGAATGGAATTATTTTTTTACAAACCTGACCTGAGCATCTATCTTTTAATCGTAATTTAATTGCAGGATTTATGGTATATAAATATCAATGAATTTCTTTTGGGTCCTTCAGATTGAATTTGTCAGTTACATAATATTACTTGACGTTACAATGAAAGTGAACAACATGACAAAAGAACAGTTTGTGTAATTAAAAGTTTTTAATTAAGTCTATTGAATTGTGCTAAGAATCCAGTTACTGGAGTAACTTTGCCTCGGAAGGAATTTTCCTTATTGGATATTTAGATTTGTCGCTTAACAGGAAAAGCAACCTGTGGCTTTCAGTGAACTTTTCGTAAATTAAATTCTGTTTTTATTGTGCGACTAAGGCATTGCGACGAGAACTTGGTTATAATAAGTCTTGAGCTAATAACTGACAAAGTAGGTAATACATTTAATATTTTATAATCTTATAATATTATATCATGTATATTCCAAATACCAATGACCTTATCCATAAGAAGAAAAGTATGAATTGTAACGTTTGATAAACAATACAATTCGTTGGATACAAAATAAAAGCTATCACAAATGAAAGAACATTAAAAGACCGCCATTACCGCCATATTAACTTAATAATTACATACATACATAAATCACGCCTATATCCCCGAAGAGGTAGGCCGAGGTGAATTAGCACCCACTTTTCGCCAATTATGTTCGGTCCCATGTAACAGGTGGCGAGCCTATTTCCATATATTGAGCACATAAATCGCAGTAAAAAATTATATTGCTAGGTGGTATGAGAGAAATGCTGCTGCCCATTACTTATTTTTTTTTTTTTTTCTCTTTATTTGGGACAATAAACAACTGTACAATATATGTTTGTAAACTAAGTTTACAGCAGATCTTAATTAATTGTATAACCAGCATCATTATCCACAGATTGAGCAATAAAGGTACCTTAATATACATAAATACTTTTGTTTTTCCGCTAACCTCTATGAAATTTATTCAATTACTTTATAATACATGAACAAATAAATACATAAATAAATATGCATATTACAACATAGCATATATAAATACGTGTATAATGCATATATATATATATATATATATATATAGTAATTTCAGTTTGAAAGAACATTGGCCACATTTTTCTTGAATATATTACAGGACTGTGCAAATATGTCTAGTTCGTGTAATTCGTGTGTATTGTAGGATGATATGATTCTGTACAGCGGAGCGCGGCGACCTGCATTGATGTTGACTTTTTTTGTGTAGAATAATTTGTGAGCATGGTATAGACGAATTCGCTCTGATGAACTTGGCGTACGATATTTAATATAATTAGTTAAGGTAATGCAGTCAAAATTATTATGGATAATTTTGTACAAAAATAAGACATCCATCATAATTCTTCTCTTTTCCAAGCTAAGCATAGAATTTTTGGCTAATGTTGATTCATACGACGACTTAGGTTTTCTACACTTATAATTTACACGTTTAAAATACCTTCGTTGTACAGATTCAATTATGTGGCTGTATTTGTTGTAAAAAGGGTTCCAAATAACCGTACCATATTCAAGTTGAGATCGAATCAAGCCTTTAAACAATAGGAGATACGTACTTACTTGCCTAAATTGATTACATGTACGCATAACAAATCCATACATTTGATATGCCTTGTTGACAACGTGAGTTATGTGCGCGTCAAGGTGCAGCTCAGAGTCAAGTAATATACCAAGATCGCGTATGACGTTGACTTTTTCAAGAGGTATTGAATTTAGAGAATAGTTAAACCGAATCTTATTACGTTTTTTGGTAAAAGTTATGAATTTACATTTTTCGATGCTCAGATGTAATTTATTGGCAGCACAGTATTCAGACAAACGATCAAGGTCCTGTTGAAGTTCGTAGGAATCAGACATATTTCTTATTGGCTTGAATATTTTGAGATCGTCTGCGTAAATAAGAAAGTTACTATGCTTAAAGCATTCATTTATGTCATTTATGAATAGAGTAAATAGCAAAGGGCCCAAAATGGACCCTTGAGGCACTCCAGATGTTACAATTATATTATCAGACGCGAAACCGTTAACTACGACTCGCTGGGTCCTCCTTATTATGTAAGAGCGGAACCAACGCAGTAGATCACCCCTTATACCGTTATATGCGATTTTTTTTAAAAGTAGTGAATGGTCCACCTTATGGTCCACATTATTGCTGTCTTTACCCTTAGTCGCCTTGTACGACACCCACGGGAGAGATGGGGTACTTAATAATTGTCACTCGCTAATTAGATAGAGCTATATGGCCAAGAGTAAGTTTAAATGTTTATTATTATAATAGCTTTCCCTGGATCTTCTAATTATCGTATCGTTAGCGTTATCGCCTACAACGCGAAATAGTCGGAAAACTGGCATAGTCGGCATAACCTGATTTGACATTAAAAATATTAGTTGTACCAACTGTCAACTGCTTCGTCAGCTAATCATAATAATTTCAGTGCAATTCTCTAAATCGAATTTGTGCTTAACGTTAGCTTCTTTGAAGTCCGCCTGGCTAGCTACCACCATCTTATCAAAATCTGTCGCCACAATAATAATGTTAACAGCAGTATCGTCACTTACTATCAGGTGAGATGAAGGATAAGAGCTTCCCTGTGGAACATAAAAAAAGTCAAACCGACTGTCAAGTTGACAATCCCAATCATTCTCTCTGTTCATCGGTTTGCCGAGATTGTTCTTTTTACCCCTTTTTTTACATTCATTTACTAGTAACAGCTTTCCGATGTGATGCATGATGTGAATCTAAAGGGAGTGCATGACTTGAAGACGTCAGACCAATATAAATGTAAGAGGCAATATACTGCGCCGACCCCAGATAAACAGGGAACAGGGCAGCAACATGATGGCAGTGGTTGCAATAATATTTGTTTTTACCTATCGTAGAAAAATAAATTTTGTTCTATTTGAAAATGCACTGCTCGTGTAAATATAAGAGAACAAAAATACATAAGACCACGCATGATGAATGACACTACTAAGTCACTAAATACTATGATAGCTGTATTGTGTACCTACTTAAAAACGAACTATGGTATTTAAAACAATAGAGTAATAAAATGCATTATCATCAAAATGGCTCAAACAAAACTAATTCTCAATTTGTGTACCGCACCACATGTGTCTACGAGCTCTGTCCGAGTTTGCGGCTCGCCCCGAGCTATATTCCGTAGATTCCATTCCGCCTTCTATGAAAAAGATTTTTTTAATATTCCCTCACTATGTTTATATCGTAATGTTATTTCTGATTCGAAAGTATTAATATTGGTTGTGTCAACGATATTGCGGATCCACAAGCATATACCGGTGTTGTTTATTGTTAGCGAGTGAACCAATACAAGACGACATTTAGCTGGATTGGTTTCTCAATCAATTGTGGTGAAAATAGGAGATATTTAATTTAGTAGTAGCGTGTTTATTCTTGTTGTATTTTATTGGGGAGGGGGTCGGCAGGGTGAAGTGGCTCGTGATAAGTTATACAGTAGGTATGGCTACTGTTTACTGATAAAGTAATTGCGGTTATTATGAAAGGTCTATTGGCTTAGTAACTTTTGGTGGCAACTTTTGGCTATAATCTGTGAATTAAGTTTTTATGTTGTAAAGTAATGAACTTCGTACATAGTTAAGATAAAGCCTTTTATAAGTTTATTAGGAATGAATCTTTTAGTCCAATATTAAATGATATATTAATTTATTTCAATGACCCACAAGTTTCCACCAACCTTGACCATTGGATTGATTCTTCTTACATATTTTCATATTTATTACTATGGATAGGTAGATAGAGAATAAGAAGAGAGAAAATGAAGAAGAGAGAAGCTAGGGTGGCTGAAGAGAGTGCTGACAATTTGTGAAGGGGCCCCGTAAGCCGACATTTGGGTCACTAATCCCAAGCACCTGTATGCTGAATCCATGGGATGCTCAGAGTTTTCGCCTCTCTATTAGCCTAGCCCCATCAAGCCTTTTTCAATCCCCAGTTTCAGTCCCGGAAACCTGCAGCAGTCTGAAAAGACTGCTTAGTCTTTGGGATAATCTGGGATGGTTGGAGTAGGATTATATAAGGAGAGGTGAAGACCTGTCGCTTCCATACATAGTCAACGCTATGGTCGGAAGCGACACTGCATGGGAGGCCGTTGCCCCTTTTTGCGAAGCGGTGATGGAGGCGCAGGGAAGACGACCCCGATGCGCGTCCCCTCAGGCGAAAGAGGGCTGGACGACGTCGGCGCAATTACGCCGGCACAGTCGTCCTGTAAGTGGCCCCTGGACATTGGGCCCCACATTTCCCAATGGCCAGGTTTGTGGCCCGGAGTTGACGCGGCGGCATACACGTTCTTCGGTATGCTGCCGCGATGGAGAGAGCCAATCGCGCGGGTAGGTCGCGACTGCATCTTGACGCAAGGGTGAGTCCGGAAACGGATGAAGTGGAGTGGGGGATTTTAGGAGAAGGCGCTGCTGAAGCCCTCTCTTACTCTCTCACTTTACCGAAGGCGAAAGACCGTGGAAATTTTTAGTGGGTAGTCCCGGCGCCTTTTACACGCTGTGGAGTCCTACACACCCCCACGGCCCAAGTCCCGGGGCCGTGGGATGTGCGTAAATAGTAATTTTTTGACCCCGTAAAAAAAAGGATTATATAAGGAGATACGTACATATACATACAATGGCCCAATCAGGGGGCTAAGTGCGGAAAAGGCCCAGTTAAACTAAAATAAACAAGCCAAGCCATTGGCGTAGCTAGGGATTTTTCCTTGGAGAGCCATGATTCGGCCGGCCGCGGCAAGGTGGTCACTGTTTCGGTAATTGAGAATGAGGTTATTTTATGTATGAGGAAGGGTGTTTTGTCTAGGATGGGCCCACAGCTTTCTAGGGTGGGCCCGGCCCACCCTGGCCCCTCCTAGCTA
Organism: Cataclysta lemnata; assembly: GCA_963931975.1. NCBI lineage: Eukaryota > Metazoa > Arthropoda > Insecta > Lepidoptera > Crambidae > Cataclysta > Cataclysta lemnata. The sequence continues at coordinate 9,654,331 of OZ008343.1, forward strand.
CGCCTATGGGCCTAGCCCCATTTCTCCATCTCACTATTTGACCTTTGAATTTTTAATCAATCTTTCACTTATCGTTTCTAGGTGACCAAACATAAGTATATACAATTCCTTTTATATGTACCTAGGTATAATACTGTACATATAGTAGGAATAAAATTAACTAACCCTGACCGGAAGTAGGTATAATTGTGATCAGGTTCTGTATGTTAATAAAGTGGATACGTGCCATTGACGGCGCACCGCAACTGCCAACAATATCTGCCGCAAGCCACGTTAACCACCAATCACTGCGATGCGACGGCAGACAGGCGGAACGCAGATAATATACCAGAATTCACGCATAGATCCACGAACGCGCCCCTTTACTCTTAAGGCGGCGCCGAATGAAACTAGACTATGCAAAGCCGAAACAAGACGAAGACTTTTTGACCAATAATTGTTTTAGTTGCGTCACGTGTATATTTAATGAAGTGACATGTTTTGACAATTGGTTCTAGCTATTTTTTAAGAGCTGTGCAATATCTTCGACTGGAGAATGAATTTAAAGAGATGTCATCATCATCATCACCAGCCCTTTAATGTCCCCACTACTAGGGTTTAGGTTAGGACATTGCGCCATAACCCACCACTCTGGCCCATTGCGGGTTGGTCTGTATTAAGGCTGCAGAAGCAACCGGGACGAACATTTTAACGTGCCTTCAGAATCATGGAGGAATTCGATATACCTAATAAATTGTTGGTCACCCATCCAATGTCCGGCCTTAGCGAATATTGCTATGTTTACGCAATCGCAGGCCGAGTGCGCTATGCCCATGCGCTAGCGAGCTCCTTGAAGTGCTAACGGCTCAACGAATCTTTTGAAACAGCGGTGCATAAGTTATTTATTTTTAGTGCAAAGCCCTAGGATGACTGCTGACGCCACTATCTAGCTCAAATGAATCCCATCAATCTTTTTATATATTATTTTGGTTCTTCTTGGCCTTACTTAAACACTTGGCAGCTAACAGTAACAATACGCCGTGCCGCATTGAAACTGAATAAATGATAGTAACGTTTGTATAAAGTGCATCAAAGTGTTTTAACATTTTAAGGATTCTTCTTAAGTAGCTGCAAATGCATTATATTTATGATTATTAAGTAATTGCTACTTGTTCCATTAGTTATTGCAAAGAAACCCTAACAATAATGTAATGTTCCAGTACCAGAACATTAATTTAGATAAGAAGTTATTTGTAAATATTCATGATCATCATCATCACCAGCCCTTTAATGTCCCTACTGCTGGGGCACGGGCCTTCCCTATGGATGGAAGAATATAGAGAGATTGGGCCTTAACCCACCACGCTGGCCCAGTGTGGGTTGATGGGTATTAATGACTGTAGCAGCCGGGATCAAACGGCTTAACGTGCTTTCCGAAGCACGGAGGAGCTCGAGATAATAAATTTTTGGCCACCCAACCAATGACCGGCCTTAGCGATCATTGTTTAGTTTACGCAATCGCAGGCTAAGCGGGTTATACCACTGCGCTTGTGAGTTCAGCAGCTAAACATTATTTTAACACTTTACAAATAATTGAACAGAGATCCAAACGCGTAATAAAATTGGAAAACAATAAACTTTGAAGCGATATCACAATTACCAAGTGGCTCCAGAAAGATAAGCTAAATGTTGATTGTAGGATATTAGCCCAAGGCATAGTAATTCGATTTCAAAGTGAAATATTAGATGCACCAACTTCAGTAGTGTTTAAAGTTTCATGCAATTATTGATGGGTAATTGTTAGTGTGACGAACATTTTAACATTTGTTCTCGAATCATGGTTATACAAGTTGTAACAGAGAGGTGCAGTCATATTTATAGGGGTTATTCAGGCTATCAAACTGAACAAATTTCGCTAAGGGACCAAAATCAAAATCTCAAAAAAAATAAACACTCCTCACTTCCCCATACAAACTGATGTTAGCTGGTTCTCGGTTTAGTATGGGGGAAGTGATTTTTTTTTCTGAGATTTCTGAGATCCCTTAGCGAAAGTTGTTCAGTTTGGTGGTCTAAATAACTCCTTTAAATATGACTGCACCTTTCTGTTACACCCTGTATAATCATCGTCATCTAGCGGTATACATGACAAAAGCTCTTAAATTGCTTTCTTTGATGATATAGATAGGCGTAAAGTAATATTTTTTTATTTTTTGTGTTAATATACCGTTAAAGTACCTGCGTGGTGACGACGGAGCAGAATACAATTGTCATCTCTACGGCTGGTGGCAAGGCAATTAATACCATATATATCACCTAGGAATTTACTACGAATTACGTGCCGGTGAGATGGCAATAGGCTCGCACCCTGTTACGTGGGAACTAACATAATTATTATTGGCGAAACATTGATCCCTGCCTACCCCTTCGGATTTAAAAAGCGTGATTTAAATATGTATTTTATTTACCTATTGTATACATAATCCACAGCTGTTAACAACATTTTAAACTACTTGTAAACAATGGCCGTGTGGTGACCGCAGAGCAGAATACAATTGTCACCACCCCCATCTCTCCCGTGGGTGTCGTACAAGGCGAATAAGGGTAAAGACAGCAATGAGTAATGGGCAGCAGCATTTCTCTCATAACACCTAGCAATATAAATTTGTACCGCGATTTATGCCCGATATATGGCAAAAGGCTCGCCACCTGTTACATGGGACCGAACATAATTGGGGAAAAGTGGGTGTTAATTCACCTCTGCTTACCCCTTCGGGGATATAGGCGTGATTTATGTATGTATGTATGTAAACAATACAACATATAACAATTATGTAAGTATATTAAAATAACGTCGCTTTGATTTAACAATAATTTCAACAGTGCCCATGTCGGAATTCGTCACGTACAACTTTGAATTGGGCTGCAAGTAATGTTGCGAAACAGATTTGGCCACAAACCGAACCGGTGTTGTTTGAGTGATGCCACGAAAACCACGGACACAGTACAAAGGAAGACAGATAAATACGTTTCCAATATTTAATGCGCGTAAAGAACAGTTGGGCCGTGTGGAGACGGCAGAGTAGAATACAATTGTCAACACCCCAAATCTCTCCTGTGGGTGTCGTACAAGGCGACTAAGGATAAATCAGTGATGAGGAATGGGCAGCAGCGTTCCTCTTATGCCACCTAGCAATGTACTGCGACACTTTTGTGACCGATATATGGCAATAGGCTCGCCACTTATTACATGGGACCTAACGTAATTGGCGAAACGTTGGTGCTAGTTCACCTCTGCCTCCTTCGGGGATATAGGCATGATTTATGTATGTATGTATGTAAAGAACAGTTTGTATAGAATCCATGTGTATGTTTTTATATTTTTCATCCCACCATCTCGAAAAAAGCGTTTTTGCTCTTCGATATCTGAGTGCAAAAGCCGTTTTTATCCTCTAGAGGTTAAAGTAAATTTCAATTTAGAACATCGTGAGCAATGAGTTTGTGAATTCAAAACATCATTATACATATTTATTTCTACCTCCATGGTGCCGAAATTGTCATGCAACCTATTTTAATTTGTTAAAAACTCAGACTCGGAACCTACTTGGTGTATTTTTTTTGTAATTTGCTTTGCGCGCGCCATTTTCTTTTCACGTCATAAATTTGTTAAGGAGGAGGAGTTCCGTGACGGTCAATCAGCTTGGCGTCAATCTTGCTTTAAACATTTTGATCGTCTATAACACTTGCTTGATGCTTGAGTCAAGCATTTAAAAGCTTTTTAGGTCTGTTTGATTTGTTTACGCTAGCAACGGAACAAAAACATACAGAAAATCAACGTGCTTGACTCAAGCTGATTGACCGTCTCGGAACTCCATTAGGGACGGTAATTTTTATTAGGTACTTACAGGTGTGTCTGGATGAATGTTGCGGGTGTGGCTAGGTGGATGGGTGGCTGTTGGAGGTGTGTCTGGGTGAATGGGTGTTTTGAGGGTGTGTCTAGGTGAATGGGTGTTTTGAGGGTGTCTAGGTGAATGGGTGTTTTTTGGGTGTGATTAGGTGTTTTGTGGGTGTTTCAGGGTGATTGAGTGTTTTTTGGGTGTGATTGGGTGTTTTGTAGGTGTTTCTGGGTGAATGGGTGTTTTGTGGGTGTTTTGGATTAATCGGTGTTTTTTGGGTGTTTCTAGGTGAATGGATGTTTTGTGGGTGTTACTGGGTAAATAGGTGTTTTGTGGGTGTTTCTGGGTGAATGGGTGTTTTGTGGGTGTTTCTGGGTGGGTGTTGAGAGTGTGTTTGGGTTAATGGGGGGGTGTTGTGAAAGTTTCTGGGTAAAAACAGACACTGTTGTGATTGTATTTTTTTTTGTATTTTGCAATTTCCTCGTTGGGGGGGATGAAAAGTTACGTGTTGCACTCGAGTGCAAAGAATTTTCACCTTGTGCTCTTTTGATTCCCTCGCTATCGCTCAGGATTCTAATTTTTGAATCACTCGCTACGCTCGTGATTCAATTTTAGAATCCTTCGCTAGCTCGGTCATCAAAATTGAGCACGCGGTTAAAAAACAACTTTGCACTCACGTACAACAAATAACTATTAAATGGTGTAAAAGCGATCGGAAACCAGAACATGGTAAGGTGATATCTATTCTAGATACATACATAAATTATGCCTTATCCCTTTAGGAGTAGACAGAGGTGTCGTCTTGTACGACATCCACGAGAGAGTTAGGGGTGGTGACAATTGTATTCTTATCTGCCGTCACCACACGGACAGGGATAAATAGGAATAATTTATGTATGTAAAAAATCCATTTAATTGAAATTGTTTCATTGTGACCTTTAAAAACGTGAGGCATTCAGCAAGCGCATTACTTGCAATTCCGTATAATGATTAAATCATTTTAAACCCGCTTTGGTTAAATCGCTGCGCGGACGTGGAGATGGATCGCGGTTTGTGGCACGCCGGCCATTGCCGGCTTTAGCACTTCGCTTTTAGCACCAGGCAGTTTGGTATAAGGGTGCCCTTCGCATTTATTTTTTTCTAAAGGTATTCGATTGTTACAGAGAAAAGGTCGGCAGATCAGATGAGAATGAAGATGAAGATGCAATGACCGATGTAGAAGAGTAATAATATTTTTTTTATAAGTTATGGACAAAAATAGTGTTTTGCCAGACTGCGGTGAAGCCGGAGGATGGTTAGGTGATCGATTTGTGTGTATGTGTCCGTACATATATACGTTCGTACTCAACAACTTGCTTTGTAATACAAAATATTTCATTATTTTCTTTTAAAATATTTAATTATAATATATTATTTTTTTCACTAACCCTACTTTTGGCGATCACTCACACAAATGCAAAGCTCATCTTATGCGTCTAGAACCGATACCATCTATAGATGACAATACCATCGCCTTAAATTATGCCGACTATTACTTATTTCACCGTGTGGTATCGACGAAGGTCACAAAACAAACAATACGATTGTCACCAACTCTGTCTCTCCTTGTTTCTTCTATTTAAAAATGTTTAATGTAATTATCTTATGTTTAATGTCTATCTAGTAATGTTAAAAATTGTTGCTGTTGTGTTAGCTTACATAAGGAATAACAAGACAAATAAAGAACCCGAGCGACCTGTGTTAAATAATATTCTAGATAGATCGAATGGCTACTATTGCTGAAGTTCCAATATAAATGATGAAAGATTCAACTTTCAACTTCAAATTGATGTTGAGCAGTACCAGTTGTTCTTCCGAGAAAGTAACCCAGGAAACAATTTGTGCAGGCAATTTAATGAAATTTTCTTTTTGAGGTTTCCGAGAAATGCGGCGGTTATGCGTCAATTTCCTTTACGTTTATCTTTATTACGATTAATACTCACGTGTCGGCCTGCCAGGTCACATTTCCTTTTGGCTAGAATAATTGTTACTATTGTGACAGGCGTCATACACTCTGTTGGCTTCAATAAGTAATGGCGTCGTTGTTGTCACACAAATTTGCTATTCTCACACGTGGTTTCGCTGGTGCTGTATTTGATCTATTATTTTTTTCGTTTTAAAATACCATGCCAAGTGTACAACCGTAGCAATAGTGTGCCAAGACTATTGAAAAAAAAATTGGGTGATATTGAAAACATCGTATCGGCATCTGCATCTACAAAGTACTACATCTACTAGAGCAGGATACAATAATAATTGTTGAGCGTCGTACAATGTGACTAGGGGTTCAAACTTGACCACCTAGTAATATACGTGTCCAACGGCTCACCCTTTTTACATGGGATCTAATATAGGTGGCGAAATGTAGTTATCTATACACTCCTGCCTCCTCCTTTAGATAATTAGCTGATTTATGTATGCATGTAGACACAGGATGATGACGGGAGAATAGTGTTAATAACCACTAACAAAGTTAACTAATTTTCCCATAGATTTAAGCTATCAAGCTTGATAGCGTAAAGGGAATGGTCGCTGTGGTTTATTGAAAGTTGAGCGACTGGCGTCAGGGATGAATCTTAAGTGGGTAACGAAATTTTAATGTTCTCAACGCATTTGAGGTTCAAAAGTCCAATAAATGGTATAGTTTTTATGTATAAATAAAAGTAAAATCCGTTATTAACTGTAAGATATGATTTAAAATTTTGTAAAAATGGTGAAGAGAGACATACAAAAGACATGCATAAATCAGGCCTATTTATCCCCAAAAGGGTAGGTAGAGGTGAATTAATACCCTTTTCTCGACAACTATGTTACGTGCCATATTGCCATCTGTAAGGATACGTAAATCGCAGTATATTGCTAGATCGTAAAAATTGTATTCTGTTCCCGACATGACGATGACGACCAGGACATGGATTTTATGCAATAAACGATTCCAGGATAAAATTTCTCTGTAAAATTACGCTGGAAGAAAAAAGTCCAGCAGTGGTACGCAAATGACTACGAACTCGGTCCATTGCGTTTTGAACTGCAAAAAACATCAACAGGTCGGGCCGGGTCTCACCACTAGCCAAATCGACGTTTACCGCGGCAGAGCAGTTAACGGCTGGCTCCAGTAAACGGCCCGCTAATTTGCCGGGATAATGAACGTTATAATTGTCTCGGAGGCGTAATAACGACTAATTCATTAGCCGCCTCGTTTGTTCTATGATTGGGAAGGATTTAGTGTGCTGGGCCTGCGACTCCGCCCCTTACAATTATTAATGTATAGCCCTAAGCAGCTGCAAAGGTTTCAGCTTACCGTAAAATAAACGTTCTTACATACATACATAATCACGCCTATATCTCCGAAGGGGTAGGCAGAGGTGGACTTAACACCTAGTTTCACAATTAGGTTAGGTTACGTAATAGGTGGAGAGCCTATTGCCATTAACCGGGTACGGAAATCGCAGCACATTGTTTAAATTGCTAGGTGGCATAATATGAACGCTGCTGCCCATTAGTCATTGCTGTCTTAATCCTTAGACGCTTTGAACGACACCCGCGGGAGAGATGGGGGTGGTGACAATTGTATTCTGCTCTGCGGTCACCACACGGTACAGGCACTTCTTACACAGCCACCTATCATATAGGTGTCTGTGTAAGGAAGTAAGTGGCGTGAGATATTATGGTCTGGATAATATCTGACATGTAAATAATAAATACACATAATAATTAGGTATATTCGTTCATTGAATATAAAGACAAAACTCAAAAAATTTGCTGGAATGGTTTATGACTTGTATCCCTATTGTATTTAAAGAGAGAATACATTTGTGATGACCACAAATGTTTGTTTCCGAGTCATGGTTGTGTATATGTTTATGTAGTATATTCAAACATTAATATACATAATGATATTAAAAATATGTCTGTATCCATAACACAAGTGCTTAGGCTACTTACTTTGGGCTAGATGATAGGTGTGAGTGTAAAAATATTTATTTATATTTAATGCCATGTGTCCCCCCCCCCAGGCGTTGTACAAGGCGACCAAGCATAAAACAGGGACAAGTAATGGTCAGCAGCGTTCTTCTTATACCACCTAGCAATAAATACCGAGGTTTGCGTGTCGCATATATGGCAGCAGGTGTGACTATGGCTGATATTTAGGTACACCTCTGACTACCACCTCGAAGATAAATAGGGGTATTTAAAAAGTCAAATAACTTTATTTTCTTCAGTATTTATAACGAATATTTTAAAGGCAAATAGGTACTCAATACAGTTAGAATTTTCATAAAAAGTCGTTTAATCCTCTTTCGGTCTGCCAGCAAACAAACCAAACAGAACCGTTTTTTCCAGTTGGTACAAATTCAATTCCAGAATCACGCGCCATTGGGCCCGATAGCGTACGAGGGAAAATGCAAGGTATTTTCAGCATACAACAAAATGTCTACTTAGATCTTATTTGTTAGTGATTTTGACATTAGGTAAACGTTAAATCCACTGCTATTTGTGGTAAGTATTCATGCATTGAAGAAAATTCGGGGGAAATAGTAGAATTTTTATCAGTAGCGTCGAATTTCGAATCCAACAACTGAACGACATGACAGAATTATTGGCCCACTAGCCAATAGACTTGGGGCTTTTAGCAGATGACTTTAGATCCATTGGACCGGAAAGAAAAGGTTCTCAATAACTTTTCACATCTCACTTTGTTTCCTTCTTTTGTGTTATAACTGATGTTATGTGTTGGACTAACTGCCGCACTCAGAGACTTCAATTAACTTTAATGAGTATTTAATGTCAAAAATGTTCTTTCAAATCTAGACCATAGACCCGGCAAGAATAGCGACTAGTTTTGAATTTTCATTATTTGACGTTAAGTACTCATTAAAGTTAATTGACGTCTCTGAGTGCGGCAGTCAGACGCTGATCTTTCCCTGATATACTAACTGCCGCACTCAGAGAGTCAAATATCGTTAATGAGTACTTAACGTCAAAAAATGACAATTCAAAACCAGTCGCTATTCTTGCCGGGTCTATGGTCTAGATTTGAATGAAAATGTTTGACATTAAATACTCATTAAAGTTAATTGATGTCTCTGAGTGACGGACTGCTTTTCAAATGCACTGCAACTGCAATCGATGTGTAGTTGGCATGCAGTACTGCACACCGACTGCACGGTTGGTTGGTAGTTTCACTGCAATTTGATTGAAATGCAGTAAGTTAGTCTAGCCTCAGAAACATGACCAACTTTATTTTCTTTATAATATGTCACCCGAGGAAGAAGTAGGATAAAGAGATACTACTCAAAATTGCATTCCTACAACATTATACCTTACTCTTATACGCTTAGAACCGACACTGTTTTTAAGTATTTATGTGAGTTGCCGCTTTTTTGTAATAAATGATCGATATGATATATCCTGAAAAGTAATGCCGTGTGGTAACATCTTTGAAAGAATATCATTGTCCCCTCATTATATATTATTACAAAATGTTGATTACGTGTAAAAAAAAATTATATTGTCATGCTAGATGATCCTCGCAATACTGCTATTAAAGTGTCTGTGAAATGGTTTTCGTAAAACATGGTATATAATATTGTATAGCTGGAGAAATACACATCTGCTTACCACTTCGATGATAAACAGGCGATAAACGCGTAAGCGCGGGGCACTTATTCAGAATTCTCATTGTCTTTCGTCGACTAAAAGGTCCCGAATTCCTTTTAACATCTGAGTAGCGTACTGAGCTAACTACAATATCGCTTACATTAGAACAATGTGTAATGAAATTATAAGCTAAATTTCATAATTACTTCATTTTAGATAAAAGAGTCACGTGCTTGTATGTATGGACTGTTGTAGTTTTAGTTTGAGGACACGCTGCATGATTTATGTATGTGGACAGTTATGATATAGGGCGTAAAAAAGTACGAACCCAAGAGCAGAGTTGAGTCTAGAATAGGATGGGTTCTTTTTTCTAGCTATTATTTCTCTAACTACAATTATTAGACAGTGGAATATTTGTATATCTGATAGACTCATTTGCAATTAATTAAACAAAAAATATTATTTTTTTGAAATATTATTCTTGCATCCTAGCCTTGTCTCTGAGGCATCTCCTTAAATTATATATTATTATATACTTTTTTACATCATCTATACATTATGAGGAGGAAATTTACTTCGACTCCTCTTAAAATGACCATGTTTTACGCCAGAGTTACAAAACACACAAGAGTATAAAATTAGCATATATTTTACATCACATAATGTTGCAGTGAACGCAGCAAGACACGTATTTTAGCGTACATAAAATATTTTAGCTATTTACTGTAGGTCGCGCGCTGTAATCGCCACGGACTCTTGCCAAACTTAACTGTACTTGCGATGTATGGACATGATACCGTTACAGCTTAATGTGATTTAAATTACTTGCTTTAGAGCTTCCAGCCTAAGTTATAGTTACCGCATGGATGTTCAGTTCCACATTCGTAGTTTTCTTTTTACCGATTTAAAAAAGGAGAATAATTATTGTGTGTGATTATTGAGTAGATGAGTACTACTTAGAAATGTTATTCTAGTGGCATGGTTACAATTTTGTCGACTTACTCATTAAGACGTAATTATTTTTTACCAATGAAAAACCGGAAGAGGTTACTCAATTCGTACCCGTATGTTTTTTTTTGTGTTTGACCACGCAAAGCTCCTTCGTTTATTTGACCTCTTTTTTCTTGTAAGAATTTTTTTACATTTATTTAGGGAATTTCAGCCGTGTGGTGGCGGCAGATCAGAATACAATTATTATTGTCACCACCCCTCTCCCACGGGTGTTGTATGAGGCGACTTAGGGGTAAAAAAGTGATGAGGAGTAGGCAGCAGCGTTCTTCTTATTCTACCTATCAGTATACATACATACATACATAAATCACGCCTATATCCCGGAGGGGTAGGCAGAGGTGAACTAGCACCCACGTTTCGCCAGTTATGTTAGGTCCCATGTAATAGGTGGCGAGCCTATTGCCATTTATCGGGCTCAAAAGTCGCAGAAGGTACATAGCTAGATGGTATAAGAGGAACGCTGCTGCCCATTCCTCATCACTGATTTATCCTTAGTCGCCTTGTACGACACCCACGGGAGAGACTTGGGGTGGTGACAATAATAATTGTATTCTGATCTGCCGCCACCACACGGCTGAAATTCCCTAAATAAATGTAAAAAAAAATCTTTCAAGAAAAAAGAGGTCAAATAAACGAAGGAGCTTTGCGTGGTCAAACACAAAAAAAAAAAACATACGGGTACGAATTGAGTAACCTCTTCCGGTTTTTCTTTGGTAAAAAATAATTACGTCTTAATGAGTAAGTCGACAAAATTGTAACCATGCCACTAGAATAACATTTCTAAGTAGTACTCATCTACTCAATAATCACACACAATAATTATTCTCCTTTTTTAAATCGGTATACCTATCAGTATACCACGATTTATATGGCCTATAGATAGCAATGAATATACCCACTTTCTATTACATGGGATCTAGCAAAATTGGCGAAACGTGGGTGTTAATTTACCTTTTCCTACCCTTTCGGTGAATAATGCCTGATATGTATGTATATATTTAGGCAAAGGCGGCCCAAATTGGATATAGTATCTAAGGGCCGATTTCACCGTCTCTCATAGAAACTGACTTTAATAAAACTTGGATTTGATTAATGCAAACTATGCAGCGGAATTCAGTTTAGAGCATAAACCGAGTTTAACTTCAACAGATCGCGTTTAATTCTGCAGTGAAATCGACCCTAAAACACGCACTACAGTAAGTCCCCATTATCTGTTCTCGTGAGGAAGCTTTAAATTTAAGTTCCCAGATTATGCTCGTGGGTGTATAGAAATTATTTTACACAGGAGTGTGTTCACTTCATTTAATATGCTCGTTATGAGCTATCTTCCCCTTCTCCAATAAGACAAATAACAAACTTATTCTACAGAGCAAAGCATGTTATAATGCTTCGTCGCTTTTTAATTTCGTACGCTCCACCAAGTTTGCTTGTGGCACAGTCACAGAGACTGGCTAGAACTGTAAAACTTAAACAGCCACTGTCGGTTCAAATGAGAATTCATGAATAAACTGACGGACGCTATAAAAGTTCTCCGGTTTTAGTGGAGCCACTCGCGGCCGGACTGAGTGAATCCTATCCGGGGTCAGGTGCTAAAACAGAGAAATAGACTGAACAACAATGGACTGCGTATTTTGTAACACTAGTGGAGCGTTCGCCCTGAAATGAAAGTTGTGGGTGATTAGTTTAGAGAGAGCAGCGCGGCAAGCATGACCAGCGAAGCAACAAGAACCCCTTCTTAGAATGTTAAATGCGCACGTATTTTTTTGTTAGACAGTTCTTTTGACGGATACACCAACACATTTCTATGAAATTTGGTACCTACTGGTAGTGTATCTAGGCAAACTTAAAATACATTATTATGAAGAATTTTTTTTGACTGGAAGAAAATTCTCGTGAATTGCGCAATGAAGTCTATCTATGAAATCTCGTATCAATATAAGTGAAAAAATAAATAAATATTTTTACATTCACACCTATCATCTAGCCCAAAGTAAGTAGCCTAAGCACTTGTGTTATGGATACTAGATGACGGACATGTTTTTTAATATAATTATGTATATAAATGTTGAAAATATACTACATAAACATATACACAATCATGACTCGGAAACAAACATTTGCGGTCATCACAAAGTTCGCCCCTACCAGGATTCGAACCCGGGACCTCTTGGCCAATACCCAGCAATCTGAGCATTCGACCAAGGCGGCCGTCAATGTCAACGTCAATGAAAGCTAAATCTAGGCGAGAGTTGCCGTATTAAAAAGATAATATTAGAAATAAATCACGTCCATTTAGCCCAAAAAGTGTAGGCAAAGGTTTTTATTTAAATATTTCGCTATCAAATACACCATACATATAATAAAACCTTTTAGCAATATAAGGTAATAATTCTGTTATAGGATCTATGTATATTATTATAGATAAACTCACAATTACCACCATTATCAACCGCCTGAGAGTTACCCTATAATAGCTTTAGTAAATAACCAGCCGGTAGTAAGACTGGACTCGCTACAGACACGATCTAAAGGAACTTGGGAACTGAAAATAAAAGATACCTCTCAAATCGCATAGGATTAGGTAAGCTTTGTATCTATCTATATCAATAAATAATAAAAAAACTACAGTGCGTTGCTCTGTGTAAGATGTATTCGTATTTAATACATTGAAATAATTCCAAACTATCTATGATATACCTAAAGATGAAAGATACGTATAAGGATGTGGACAAGTTAATAAATAAAATACAATACATACCTACATTGTTTGTCTGTTTTTTTAGGTGGTCAGCATTAAGCCAGATTTAGGCAGCTATATTAATTCTCATATTACAGAGGCGACTCTATTGCTACTACCAGAAGCTGCTACCCAATTCTTCGTTATATTTTTATAAGCCTTATTCAGAGGTAAAGGGAGTGTTTCATCAAACTATAGTATAGTCACATCAAAATATATAATATAAAATACAAAACATTAAATTTGGTATACATATGCCACGCCTATTTATCCCCGAAGGGGAAGCAGAGGTGTATTGACACCCTCATTTCGCTAAGTATGTTTGGCCCATGTAGTAGGGGGCAAGCCTATAACTATTTATCGGGCACATAAATCGCAGTGTATTGCTTAGTAGTATAACCAGAACACTTTTATTTTTATCTTGAGGGGGAAACGCTTGTGCATGTCCTGTACCGCGGGACAGTCGGTACAGGGGTCTGTGGGACTCCGCGGTGTGTCGAGAGCACCGTGACTACCCACTAAAAACCCCTCTTGCGTCTCCATCTAGCGTAACGTCGGAACTAAGGGTGACAGTAAACCATATCTCCTGTCCCGGCTTGCCGCATTTGTCCAGTGGACGCGTCTCTTCGCGCGGATGTTGCGCAGTCACCACCGGCGGACAGTCTGATGTTGTGGCTGCCGTCCTGTTTCGCTCCTAGGCTGTTGGTGTAAGTGTGACGGCGGTGTCCTAGGCCGCCGTCCAGCCCGATCAGTTGGCTGGGATGCCAGCGTACGCCCTGCGTCACCTGCCCACTCTTCGGCGTCTCGCCGGATCGGCATTGGGGTCCTCCCCGCGTAGTCGCTCATCTGCTTCTTTCGCCCCATGACCACCTCGCAGAACCTGCGGACTGCTTCCCAGGCCTCTTCACCTCCGACCATGGCCCTTACAACATTGGGGAGCGATAGATTGCCACCAATTGTTGATGTGAGCACCGCTCTCTCGTCTGTCCATGCATGACACTCCTCTAAGGGTATAACCAGAACACTGCCATAACCTATTATAACCCTAAAATATAAACTTAACGGAAAACTAAAACTTTCGTAGAGAAACTAATTTAATTTTAAATTGAGCCAAATTTATTATTAGCTCGCACTTCACATGTTACATAAATTAAAAACTTATTAAAAAATTGTTGTCGCCCAACGTGATAATGGAATTCACATCAATTATAATTGACTACATGTATTACAAGGTAATTATGGTATTCATTATTGTTTCCAAATGGAGTTCCAATTCAGGAATCTCGTAGACATAGCTGGTGACAGCCAAAATATGCCCGCTCATCGGCATTCCCTGGGGAACCCTCGAATGGGCAGCGAAATGCCGAAATATGACGTTATCTTTCGAATGCAGCACTTTTGGACCGAGGCAACCGAATTGAACAATTTTGAGTCTCCAGCGTAAACAAAATTAATCCGCAGTCGCAGAGGTAATTTATTAAAGTACTAAGCAATTAATTTAATGCGATTTATTAATATTGATTCAATCGAATGCTCGCATTGTCGGCTGTTATTACGGAGGACTGTTCTGTGACGAGATTGTCCGCTATCAGCTTTGTAAATTTGATCATGCGATGAGGGCCGAGAATAAGGGGAACCATTACCTAGGTATCGAGGTACACAGTACAGAGTGATTATACGAGTCGGCTAATGGTTAATCTAATATATAGAAAACTCTAGTCACAGTGTTTGTTAATAAACTCCTCCGAAACGGCTTGACCGATTTTTATGAATAGAATTTTTTATGTATATTTGGTAGGTCTCAGAATATGTCGTAGAATATGTTTTTTATACCCATAGGTGATGACCAAAACATAGTATCGGTCCGTACCGGGTCAGCTAGTTATATAAATAGCAGTATATAAATAACAATTTTTAATAATAAGGAGGAGCTTCGTGTTGGTATGCAAAATTTGTGATCTAAGAATACTTTCGTCCGGGTAAAGGGTTCCCGCGGGATAACTCACAATGATACTTCATTTTGTGAGTTTTTGCGATACTATGGTTAAAGTCGTGCCTTAAAAACCTTCTCCACTTTATGTAGACAAAGTTTAGCTTCAACAACATATATTTGGCTAAGTAATCCACAATATATACGTTTGTTTTCGGTAATGCGTTCCAGTTGAGAATTTAAAATGCAAAACTGCATTTCTTTACGTATTCGGTCTAAATGTCGGTATATATTTTTTATTCATTCGTTTTAGGGCCCAACTATCAAATCCATATAAGCCCTGGGTAGAAACTCTTAATATTAGAATCGTATATTCTTAACAATGTTCTACTGAATCTCATGTTAAGCCTACTTGGTTTTTATTATAATTAGCACTATCAGGCTGATTACGTGACTCTGTTGCTAACAATTCTCGAATGAAATTAACGAATCTGTTGCTTTTGCGATTATGTTTTAACAGTTAATGTTGCTAACAGAGTGCGATGTAGAAGATGTGAGAGACTGTCAAATCGTAAATACACCTTAACTAAGGGCCAGAACAATTTTACCAATTGGTTGAGTTAACTATGCATCAAAAAACCGGTCCTAAATACTCATAGTTGGCAAGGTGGACGTTGTCAGCTGTAATTACTGTTCACAACGTCACCCTACGACGTTTTTAAACATTGAAATTTATGTAGGGACTGTTTTAAATACACCATTAAACCTTTATAATTGTCCAAACCCGGGCAAAACTTTATTGGCGAAATTCTTGACCCATTTTTGTCATTAAACTACATTGCGGAAATGTTTTAATTAGTGTCGGGTTGAATTTAAATAATTTCACAATACGGAAAGCCGTTTCGTATCGCAATTAGGTCGCCGCACTTTGATCTCGTGCTAATTAACGTGATGTATTAGTAAGAGCCACTCTTTAAGTTCATTGTTTACGGGTAGGGTTGAATTGTTGCGCTTCGTGGACCATTGTCTCCCCGACGAAGGGATGGCGACCGCTTGTTTTGGTATTTATGAAGTTTTAAAGGACTTATCTGATTTGGGTGATATTAAGTTCTTTGTTTATTACAAATGTCTAGAGTTTGTAAGTGCAAAGTGATTGAGATTCGAATCCTTAACATTGCTGACCGATTCTTTGTGTTACATGAATTAAATTATTTCTTAGTACAACGTCATATTACACATTAACATTCTCTTTTCCGTATCCCATATTAGTAGTCATCTTCTCATTTACTCTATTCACATTTATGTAATTTCTCTCGCAATCTGTCCATTTCTTCTGCGGTCTTTTTAAATGTAGTATAGTAGTTAGTTTATATTATATTTAATTTAAATTTCGTCAGTTACCAGACAAGTAACTTAACGAAGAGAGAATGACACTTTAAGGCTGAGATCCCACAGTCGATCTTTTTAAGCCGCGGTGATTGAACTGAGCTTATAGGACCTAGAAAAGGTTTTGATAACCCGTGGAAGATATAAGATTGTAAGCGATATTTTTCCACCATCCTCGTCATTACGAGGTCACCACAATAAGGGGTCCGTCATCGTCTTTCCCGTTTCTTATCATCTTCTCTTTCAAAACGTTCACTTTTATGGCATTCATCATTATATCATCATTATTTTGCGCTCTTTCTCTGCCTTTCTCAATTAACAAAATGTTAAACAGTCCTCAAGTTTGCACTTTGTTCCTTCGAAGGATATCCATACAAAGCGATACGGATTCCTCTCAACCTTCTTCTTCTTCCTGCCCTGTTCCCAGTCTATCTGGGGTCGGCGCAGTATGTTTCCTCTTCCATTCATATGTCAGACGTCATCAAGCCATCCACTCCCTTTTGATTCATATCATCCATCCCACCGTTAGGGTGCTAGTGATGAATGAATGTATAGAAAAGAGACTGAACGGACCATGTCGAGAGACCTATGAACGGAGAGAGTGATTAGAATGACAACATTCCAATCCATACTGCTCAAGGTTTTGGCTTAGGTTTTACAGCCGGCCGCCTGCCTGACACCAACCCTCTTTGGGTACGCTGTTGTTGGTGGTTTGCCCTCCACCATTCGGGTGCCCCAAGGTGATTATTGGTTTACACCGGGCCATCTCCCTTAGTCGACTTTTACGACACCCATGGGATGAGTTGGGGCTGGCCTATTCTACGTTCTTTGTTCGCTCCCAGGCCAGCATAGAAGGCTTCCAGAAACGGATTCCTCTCAACCTATCGGTAATTAATGCTTTTAAATAAATTAGTAAGCCCAGTATTATTTAAGGAGGACCATGATGCGCAATGGTTGAGCGTGCTTGCCTTTTTGAAACAAATATTATTTTTCCCTACCCTGTCTGTAATTAGTGAATATATTCAGTACTTGAAAGTCAGATATTAAAATAAATTGATGGACGACACATTTTACCATGAATAGTTGAATGAATTGTTGCTAGCTATATTGTGCCCTAGCACAGTTTTACGGTTTTTTCCTACCCAACATCAAGTTTTTGTTGTTTCAAATTAATATAAAATTTCACTAAACTCCTTTAAAAGGGCCCACGGGATTCGTTCCAGATAATTCGGAGTAGTTGGACGAACATTACCTATATTGACGGACCTTGTATTGGGTCTTACAGATTCGTGCGTAAATGTCAGTGCAATTATAATTATTGTGGTTCTCGATGTGTTAGTATTGGACATTGCAAAAAAATAAGAAATCTGATAGGTATATATTTGAAATCGGTTATATTATATATTGTTTTAAGCTTACGTGGTCACTTTCATCTTTAAATTGTGAAAAAAAAAACCGGATTTATATCACGTACAAACAAACTCTAGGTTTTTTAATATTCCGATATATCGGCACAGTTACATGCGTCATGGTCACGGTTATATTATTACCAACTGTAGACGAATTCTTATAACCGTGTGGTGACACATAAAAAGTGGATGAGTATTAATATCATCAAAAAGCAGTATCATTATCCAGTATACTTAATTAACACTCGAATCGTTCTGCAGTATTAAAACTTGGAATGCAGCAAAACATACTTTACAGCAGCACAACCAATTAACGTTTTATTTGACTGTTAATTAGATACGAAATGGAGCTTGCATTCAATTCAAGCTAATCTTTTACCTGCTGTACCATCAATATAAGGGGAGGAGCTTTGCCAGAAAAAACAAACAAGCTCTGTTTGTTACTCGGAGACGTACAATGTTCTATATACAGTGCTCAATAACGCAAGCCCGTGCGCGAAGTATGGCAATGCATTAATGAACTGTTCTCCGCTCGTCTATCGACTTAAAATCGTTACTTCAATTTGATACCCTTTAGGGCCTATTCACACGACGTTTTAAAGCAATTTGAGTACGTTGATAGATATATAGACAAAAACTTTATTTGCTTCTGCACACATAAAAAAAGCAAACGATAAACAAACAAACAAGAAATGAATAAGAAAGAATAATACAACAAACTGTCAATATAACAATATGTTAATAGACTAGATCCCTGTAACAGGGAACCTAATATAATTGGCGAAACGTGACTGTTTGTGATTCAGGCGTGATTTGTATAATATGTATTATTTATTTCTGCCGATATTCTAATTAGTCTCAGAAGTTTTGCCTGTAAAACGATATAAGTACATACTACCTTCATTCAACCATGATTCTTTAATATTTTTCTAAATAAAGCCGGTAGAGTACGTTTAACACAAGATGTCCATTTTTGCTCTTATTACAAAAGCGTTAAGAGTCAAGCTATGAGATATTTTTCGCCGAACTGACTTTAGTGAACTTGTTCATCATAAGCGTACGTCGTTAACCCACATAAAACGTCGAGTGAATAGCCCCAAAGATAAATACAGACATTGATAATAGTATAGTCTTCAATTTCGATTCCCTCTCGCTATTGCCACGTGAATTGGTATCTGGGAAAGTCGAATTTCAATCAACATTGTTTTTAATGCTAAGAATGGCGTACCTACTTCATTAGGCGCGTAGGTTTCTAGCTTTAAAGCACCTAGAATTGGTATTTCAATAATTGGTTTATATTCTATTGGCATTTAGTGAAATACGCATTGTTCTATATGAACAGGTATAAATTAGTTATCAACTGGGGAATTTAATTAACGGCGCGAATAACAATCGTCCTACATTCAAAGCTAATTAAAAAATATATAAATAGTCTATATGAGCTATCAGACTATGGTAGGTATTATTACGGTATAAATACATATAATATATCAAACAAACCTGTATATGAAAAAATAATATCTATTAAAAATATGTACTTAACTATCATAGCCAAACTGGAATTAAGATTCAGAGGTCCCGTCTTCCATCCCCAGGGGGTACAAATGTGTACTCGGTTTGGTTGGCGGTAGGACTTCTTTCAAGTCCGCCTGGCTAGCTATGTACCACCACCATCTTATCAAATTTTTTGGAAACTATGTCCTAATGCGGGATCGACCGTCGCGATCTCCGCAATCCAGTAGACCTAACATGGGACATGGTTAAAATCTATCTCCATAACTTGACAGTCTTTTGTCTCGGAATTTAGTGTGAGTTAGAGCGACAGGAAAAGATTTTATTTTTCTCAAGGAGATTTTGTCCACGTGCCGTGCTACGACAGCAGGAGCCTTTATAACTCGGCCAACTACTTGGCGAAATTTCATTGACTTTTTTCTGGCATCTTAAAAATTAATTTAATTTTTTTTTTATGATAAAAAAATCAAAAATTGTTTCTTAATATTTATAGTTAAGCGGTCGAGTATCATCTTCGGTATATAATATGTTTCGAATGGCCAATAAAAATAAGGCGAATGGGTAAGTTTTATTAACACCCACATTTTGCCAATAAATTTACATCCCGCGTAATAGGCACCCTATTATGTATAATTATTAGCCTAGTCGTATAATAAAAATGCTGCTGTCTATTATTCTTCACTGTTTTAATCTATGATATTTTAGGAGATGACATTTTATTATGTATTCTACTTTGCTGTCAACTTTATTCTAACATTGTATAATGCTAGAACATTACCCCGCATCAAGAAATAAAAAAAAAAAAATTCGGGCCTGTTTTATTTACATAACTCGTCATCGTCGCGGTGTTGTCAGAAATTAACTTTTGTGAAATTCTATACCAACTTAAAATGCCTGTAAAATTGTCTGAGAGTCCAATTATCTTACCTTCACTCTGCATTTGATGTTGATTTGAGAAGATTAATTTTTAATTAAGAGCCTTTGAGATGTCTGATAGCGTAGCTACCTATGTTAATTAAATTTTTGAGTATCAGTTAATTTTCATCAAAGCACCGAAAATGTTGGACCTAGCTAAACCATTTTTACTATCTGGCCTGTATATGGCCGAGTCGTATAGGCATGCTTGGATCGCAGAGGACGCAGGTTCATTTCCCGCATCAAGACTCTAATTTTTCAAACTTTTTCTAACTAAAATATTGTTTGTACAGATTTTTACTATCGATCACGATATCACTATCGATCGATTATTACCTGCTCTCAAATTATCTGAAGTCGGTCATACTGCTATGATTTTTTTACATTTTATCTCGATTTTTATAGAGACCCCACCCTCTCAGGGGATGCTGCTGTGGGTGGTGCCTTGGCACACCGCTTGTGGACCACCAGATGCAATGATTAGCTGTTTCATATAGACCTGTGTCTGTGTTACAAGGGAGTCTGTGTCAAGACTCCCTTGTAACACTCATGCGATGCGAGAAAGTGTTATCTACCACCCACCAACCAACTACAATACAATAGGTATCTAAGGCGTGTTAAACTGTAGATTTAAAATGTCTTACGTTGAATTAAAGATGACTTTGTTTAAGAAATTATACAATTTGATGTATTACAACATCATGTACAAATAGTTTGTACCCTCATGCCTTAATTACGTGCTTACTCAAATCACATCTGTATATGTCTAAAGGAATAGGGCGAGATGTAATAATTTTCACACTTCGCTGATCTACAATAGGTCCGTTCGTTCATTTATAACTACAATACGTTAATCTATGTTTTGTTGCGTTTAACACGATAAACACTCCTGTTCACTCCCCGACACTCTTCGCATAGCCTTGGCAGTCAGAGGAATGAACGTTGAGGTGACACGCTTAAAATATTCTGTTCAGCTGTCACTAGAGGTCAAACAGGAATTTTTCGACATCAATCGCATTAAAAAATATTTACTTGAGCCCCAGATTCTTTATAAAGTTCATGAACGATCTCAATTGCTTCGAGCAAAATACTACAATAGGACCTGAAACAAGTAATTGGTCATTTTGACATTGCATTAAAATAAAAGTCCTTACTTCTAAAGAATATCACAGTTCAATAAACTATACAACTTGTAATTGATATAACCAACATCCTGAATATAGGTGGGTTGGAATCGGCTTCTGAGTTGATTTCAACAAAAAAATATAGGTAATAATTTAAAAAAATATTACTTAAATAATAATAAAACTTCTTAAAACACAATCACCCCTTCATATGATCTCATAATAGCGCTGCGTGCGCGCTGTCCGCCAGCCGGCACAACGCCAGTGCTTTATCTCTCTAACACAAACGAAATATCACGAAATAGCAACAAAATAATACGAAATAGGTATTGCGGGCGTGCGACCGAGCCAGTCGGCTTTCTTTCAGTTAGAGGTCCGCCGCGCAGCTGATTATAGTGAATATTTTGTATTACTTTCGCATACGATCATAAACAGTGAGACGATGTCTTTTCGGTATTCAAATATTGAATACACCGAAATGGTGAGGACATTAGCACAGTGTACATATAATAATCGTTACGGTACTAACGTATCCCGTTCTAGGATTAAACTATCTAATAGGATTAAACCAACATATTCATGTAAGGCTTAATTTTAATAATTTCAAGTATTTATTAAACTGCAATGACGCATATCTTTAAGTTCGTACGCCAATTTCGTTGATGTTTAGCATTAAATTGTACCTACTCTCCGCCGACGCGAGCGAGCGAGCGCTCTGTCAGCTGTAAAGCCACTCCTGCGCCGTGTTATCGTGTTTGCTAACACGATAACGTGTTTGCTAACACGATAACAGTGTTATCCATTCGTCGCAGGAAACAATTTTGTGTTAGGCCACGCTCGGTAACCGCTTAATAAGTAGATCATAGATACCTATGAGCGCGCGCACTCACACGCACGCTATTATTTATGTTGCGTAGCCTAATCATTCTATGCGCTTGTAATGAGGATAACTATTTTCTCAAATATCTTTGTTAATCCTCATGAAAAAAATTTGAAAACTAGTGCAATTACTTAATGTGCAAATTAGTAATAAACTAACAACCTCAAAGGGTTGTCGGTTATTTCAATTACAGGTTGTATATGGCCGTGTGGTTACGGCAGAGAAGAATACAATTGTCACCACCCCAAATCTGTCCCGTGGGTGTCATACAAGGCGACTAAGGATAAATCAGTGATGAGGAATGGGCAGCAGCGTTCCTTTTATACCTACCACCTAGCAAAGTACTGCGACTTTTGTGCCCGATAAATGGCAATAGGCTCGCCACCTATTACATGGGACCTGCATAATTGGCGAAGCGTGGGTGCTAGTTCACCTCTGCCTACCCCTTCGGGGATATAGGCGTGAATTATGTATGTGTATGTATGTAATAAACTATAAACTTTTTTGCAGTAAATACCATAGAACGTATCGATTTAGGAAATAGGAAAGTCTGTTATAACAATACTACAAATTAACTTACCTAAAATCGTTGATACCACGAAAATCAGTCACAATAAATCCGCACAAAGAGACATTCTAATACGAACCTTTTACAATCAATATACCTTTAATCAGAAAAACTCCACTTCTTTTGTCTCCACTCTTGTGCAAAGTAAAATAAACCTTATTTCTTGTGTCGCTACGTGCATTTCTCGTAGTAGTGATCAGTCTATTTTACTCGTGACTGACATTGATAAGACAGACTTAGTAATTCGAGTCCAATAAGATGGAACATTAATGGATTATGTACCAGCATATTTATTTTAGTATTTAGTGACACACTTGTTGGTTCCGTGATAACTCATTTAGCCCTGGAGCAATTAGGATTTTTCGATGGGTAATATACCTTTGCTACAAAGTTACAACAGGTCATTTTGTGATGGGTCAGGAACGGACTTTTACGTTTTTTCGGTATATTTAGCTGACAAATTAGAATATTTTAACAATCAATTTTACATTTCTCTAGTTGTGAATATGCGGCCCACATAGTCACAACTAGGGAAATTCATTTATTTGTATACCTTCATGATGTTTTTGCCAGAATCTGCGCTAGAAAATGCAAGGTAGTAACGGTTGCGTTATCATCATCCTGCTCGGTTCCTAGATTGTCTGGACGATCCTCTTCCTTCTTTCTACATTGGTCACTTATTTTTTTATTTTTAATCTTATCATCTATCACTCCGAAAAGAAGTTAGTGATGAACAAAGCATAGTAAAAGTGATGAAAAGGAATCCGCCACGAGACAGACTGGTGAACGGAGAGAGTGATGGTTACGAGAGCATTCTAATCCGTACTGCTCAAAGTTTTGGCTTAGGTTACTGTCTTACCAAAGTTGGTAAATATATTTTTTATTATTGTTATCCGTTCTTACGGTTATCTGGTTTAGAACATGTTCATAGTACTTATAAATATGTGGCGCTTAATCATTAACATAGCATTTAGTCTAAGGTCTCGGCGCGCCCAGATCAACGATATTCAAATTGAAAGCTTTGGAGGCCGACGAATCACTTAGTTGGCCAAACAATCCCCGCGTATCAACTTTAAACTAATTTATTAACTGCGATGACGTTATAATGGATTGGAGTGGGGTGTAAGGCAGTGGTTCGAAACGTCATTATTTAGTTGAATTCGCAGAATTAGCGTGATAAATGTGTTTGAATTGCCGTTTTCGTAGATGGGTGCGCGCGCCGTAGCGGAGCTGTGACCGCTACGATCTCAGTGCTACGGTGCGCGGGGTCCGCACGCTACGTGTCGTAGCGGCAGCCGTGTGCAAGTGACTACGCGAATGCTTGACGAGTGACGGATTGTTTTGTGAAATTTGTGAACGAGTGTTTAGTGAATGTGCTTGGTTTTGGGTAAGTTTTGTGATGTTTTTCATTTTAATTGTAGAGTTAATATTATCATCGATTTAAATTACAGTAATTACAGTAATGTAGTGTAAGTTTTGTCTATATTTTTACTTCTTTAAATTACTGTAATGTTATTGTATAAATATTATTGATGAAATAAAACCAATTTGCTTTATTAGTTTATTTTATCAACACTATTTGGTTATCTGTCAGTTATAAATTTATTATAGTTAATATTTTTCTTAAAATAATAGATATTATTATCTCATAAGGGAATCATTAAATATTTAAAGTAAAAAAAAATATACATATTTTACTTAAACCAATTTTTATTAGGAAATAGAAAAATAATATCAAAATAAAATAAACATTTTGTCGACATAGCTCAAGATTATATTTTTCTTAAGGCTGTTATTGCGACAGGCAATAAAGCGTTTCTTTATTTTTATTTACGAAGCCTAAGCAATTAACAAAATAACACTCAACAACACTTTTTAAATTAGAACACCATAAACATACTAAACTTAGTCTAATTTACGTCAAAATGTATGTGAAGTGAAAAATAATAATGTGAATTTATTTTGAAACTTAACTTACTAACATAACATTAGATGAATATTTATTTATTTATTTTTATTTAAACTTTCATTTATATTTTTTCTTTGTTGCACACAATATAAAAGGTGCAAATGGTGGACTTAATGCTATAAGGCATTCTCTACCAGTCAACCGGAAAGCTGAGTGCAGAAAATATTTCGGCGGTGCGTAAAATGAGAACGTCATGATATCGTAGATATTCAAATTTTCAAAGAAAAAGGGGTCAGAAATTAAAAAAATAACATATACTATAGCTAATAGTATTGCAACGACATATTGTAATCAACACGTTTATTTAATAATATAAGAGATCAAACCGTGAAATGACACATGATTGTATGACCATACAATTAATTATAAAATGTATAGGTTTGTGGTCGAGCAGAGTATTTCCTCAGCCTATTATCGCCAGTGTCTCAAGACGTCTTTAACTCGTGCGTGTTGCGAGTGATGACTTATGGAACTGTGACGTGGAGCTCGCAATGGGCCCCATATAAAGGCTAAAATTCTCATAATCGGCAACAGAAAGGGAGTTTCACTATGCAGAAATAAAGAGTGAGAGTGATATACAAAGTCACAGACCTAGGCCGAAGAGTTGCAAACTTTAATTGCCAGTAGGCAGGGCACATTGCTAGGAGGACAGACTACCATTGGGGCGCAAAGGTTTCTGATTGGCGGCTAAATAGCAGAAGATGTAGCGTTAGTAGGCGCCCACAAGATGGACCAACGATCTCATGAAGGTCGTGGGGAGCCGTTAGATTCGAGCTTCGCAGGACCGATTGTGTTGGATCTCCTTAGCAAATCCTCAGCGGTGGGTGTCCTTGGCTGAAACGATGATGGGTTGGTGGTTGGGATGCTATTTCTACTAAAAAGTTCTTCTTCCTGTCCTGAGGGTGGGTCTACAATTTACATTTATTTTAAAACGAAAAAAAGTTTATCTCTGCAAAAAGTTAAGAATCCTTTCCGTCGCGGTGAAATAAGTTTAGTAAAGTTAACTTTTATGTTATCGTTGCTAACAAGTTATATTTGAAATATAATTGATAATAATTTATTACTTACATTGTTTATAATACTACTCCATAAATATACAAATTAAATAACCTTAGTCCATACCACTTCTAGAGAGTGCGTATCTAAAAGTAAAAATAAAAGCTGTGGGGAAAATTTTATCTTAAATCGCTAATTATAATTTAAGATCTTAAGAGCTATTTTACTTTTCAAAAGATAGATTTTAAACATATCTTTCTTAATCAAGTACGTAAATACAGTCTTATGATATGACGCAATGAAAAATAAACTGATTAGATTAAGACGGTTAGTGAAAACTTCGCGTCGAATAAATTTTCTACTATGATTCGTAAAACTAAAAGCTCATTATGCCGCAGCCTTAATCTGTATTTGTTCTCTATGATAAATAGATAAGCCTTCAATATTATAACTTTATAATATTCTCTTCATAAAGTGGTGATTTTTATAGCGGGTATTATTTTTGTCTCAGAAGGGGACCATGCCCTTAATTATAGCTTAGATGACGACAAATACCTATTTTATATTGACCTAGCTAGCATCCATTAATAAATGCATATAAGTAATGCGGCGGAGTTTGCTCAGGCGTTGCACGGCTAGCCGATACCGTTCGAGGTAATTACGATCGAGTATAGCACAGGAGCGTTAGGTGAGTGTTTTGGGAAACTATCTTTGGACTCAATTAAAATTATGATGAACGCCACGGCCATGCAATAGGCAGTCTAACATTATGTGTGATGATTTACCAATTATTAGGAACTACAGGGTTTGCAGGTCCTAAAAATGAGTGAAGGAAAGTCGAGTGGTCTGGGCGGAGCAGAATACTGTTTTCACCGACCCCTATTACAACTCATTGGTGTCATAACAGGCGACTAAGGAGTTTACTGGAACCAGGTTGGTCATAAACCACTCACAACAGCGTTACTTAGGAGGGTTACAGTTTGTGTCAGCCATAAAAACTTGGACAAGTCCTAGTGCTGTGTGACAAAAGTCAAGTTTGAACTAGCCCCTGTATAATTTGGGAGCAAGATTGGAGGAAGCATTATTCACTTTGTAATAAAGTTCACTACTGCTATGTGTAATAATATATTGTTAGGTCTACTGTGAAATAGTATTTATAATATAAGCTAACTTTAATTTTAATGTTAATTCATTTTAATATTAAATATTCTGGGAACAGTGCGACCGAATAAAGTGTATCTCAACAGCTGTGGTGCCCTTACCTCGTTACAGGGGCAGATGTAAAAATAAAGTTCTATCGGCCCAAGTATTATTATTTTGAAGTTTCGGGGCTGTTTGCGTCACTGCGACCTATGCAGATCTATTGTAACTAGCCCCAAGTAAGTCCTATTAAGGCCTTACATGAATTCCTTTAGCTGGGCACTGTCTAAAAACGATAGGATGTTCCCAGCTCAGATTGTTTTTATATAATCTGGTTCGAGAATATGCCATCCCAAATGTCGGATTCTTTTGTGAATGAGAGGTTCACAAAAGCACAGGAGGTGTATTGGTGTTTCACGCTCTTGTTCACAGAATCTGCAAGTATCAGTGTCTTTAAGTCTCATGTTGTACACATATCTGTTCAACTTGCAGTGGCCGGTCAGAGCCCTAGTCATCATGCTCAGGTTGCCCCTGTTGAGCTTTAATAGCTCGTCAGTGCGCTTACGGGTCCTTTACGTAGTCCTTTTGCTCCAGCTCTTGCTAGTTCATCGGCTTTTTCGTTACCGGTTATTCCAGAATGACCTGGTACCCATTTAAGCGTTATCTTGTTTTGTTGCCCCAGGTTATTTAGCTTTTCTACACAGTCTTTTACCAGCTTTGATTTTACGATGGTATTATTTAGTGCCCGTAAAGCCTGCCTGACTGTCTGAGTATATTACTATGTCCTGGTTAACGTAGTTTCGCTGGCGGTTAGTTTTATTGGAACTAGATCAACCCAAGTAGCTTATGCTCTGATTTTTAAATATGTGGGACAAAAAGGTAGTACTACCTTTTTCTAATGGTAGTAAAAGATCGTAAGGTACTTAAGCATATTCAGCTCTACTGCTGTAGGCACTTATATCTAAAAATTGGCCCAAGTTATGACTTTGCCAGCGAAACTAAAGGCTAGTAAGGGTTTCATTGAAATATATTTCACCAGTCACGTTACAATATAACCCATTATGGACGCAAGCATTAACAGGGTCCCGCAAAGAGAAACAAAACAACGAAAACTTTGCTTAAAATAAGATTGATGGGGTATATTTTCGATGCCTGACAGGTAAACATTGCGTACTACAATTAATCATTTTGTCGCCTAAGCAAGCAAATGTCTTTATGTATGGAAACAATCTAATTAACATTAAATATTGCGCTCCAAGCGAGCTGTTCAAGTTACTTTATCAGCTGTTTTGACTGAGTGAAAAGTTTATTTGGTTAAAAACTTCTGTATTAATTTTTCCAGATGTTGTACGTCAATATGTTGTGCTTAGTACCGATTACTTATAGGTCAGGTAAGTTACAATGAAAAATCATAAATATAATATATCAAAATTTTATGAAAAATAATTCATGCAAATAAACTTTTTAACTTTAAAGTAGGTATAGTATAGTTTCTGAATTCTTTCATTAACTCTATTTTCATGTTAGAAGAAAAATATTTGCTGAGTTTTTTCCCCGTTCATCTCAGAACAAGGCTTCTTCCAGTTCTTTACGAATGGGTGGTTAATTTCCTCAACCAATTTTATACTTTACGCCATTAAAATTGAGATTGAAAATTGAAGAAAATTTACAGTTAAGTAGAGTGCATTTACAGTAACGAGCGCTTCTGTATACTGACGTAACTTAATGATGTATTTATTATAATACATAGTTACATAGTTCACCTCTGAATACTACTAGTTCAATTTAATTTTGTCGAGTACAGAGAAAGGCAACACCAGATAAGTATAATTAGTACATCCATCCTTGAACACAATTAACCAGTTATCTTAGTTACTGCAGGTAACTAACTTGGTCACAGGTAGAATTTAGATGTTAGTTGTCTGGAATTATATTGTCTTATTTAACCGTCATTTTATTTTAAAATAACACCGCAGATTTGTGTCGTAGCAATTACGTCAAGAGCTTTTTCTCAATGGACTTTGTTCTATACTACAAACAAGTTAAATTAACCCAAAACTGTATTTTTTTTTAATCGATTGTTAATCTATTAAAAAAAAATACAGTTTTGGGTAGTCTGAAGTGCCGTACATACTTGAATTTTTCGTTTAATCAACTGGTTCATCTGGTAACAATGTTATAGTTTGTTTAGATAAAATGTCCGCTGAAAGTTGTTATTATTACTAATGACTACAGAAACATCCACCAATAGATGGTATTTTGTGAAAGCGATAATTATTTATAATTACTGCATTCTTCATTAGGACGGCAAATATTCCCGATGAGGGGAGACTATCGTTATCAAAGGCATAATGAATATAAATAATATAATTGTTTATACAGAAAATCTCGGATTGCGGATAACGTGAGTTCAATTTCCGCATTGGGAAATTATGTGACTATTTTTCTTACTTAATGACTTGTTATTCTGTTTTGTAACAACATTCATATAAAAACGTCCCTCTGGTTCCAAAAAAATGATATTCTTACCCTGACTGATCTCATCACATAACCTTTAATATTTATAATTTATAAAACAACATTAGCAGATCCCATTGTTTAGTTCCTTTATTAAAAAATGCCATAATGTATTTACATACATACATACATAAATTACGCCTATATCCCCGAAGGGGTAGGCAGAGGTGAACTAGCACCCACGTTTCGCCAATTATGTTAGGTCCCATGTAATAGGTGGCGAGCCTATTGGCATTTCTCGGGCACAAAATTCGCAGTACTATTGCTACGTGATATAAGAGGAACGCTGCTGCCCATTTCTCATCGCTGATTTATCCTTAGTCGCCTTGTACGACACCCACGGGAGAGATTTGGGGTGGTGACAGTTGTATTCTACTCTGCCGTCACCACACGGCTAGTATTTAACCGTTGTATTTAACCGTATTTCTATTAAATAAGTTTGATAGAATATAACATCGCAGACCGCATTTGTCAATCTTTGTCATAATTAAAAATATCCAAGCCTCGTAGCTTTAATACTTTTTCTCAGATTGCTTAAAATCTTTTAAAAAGTCACCCCTGCAATTTATCAAATCTATTTTAGTGGTGACAGGCAACCTTTAATATAATCAGTTTGCGTAATCCCTCATTGAGATTCACTTCACGGCCCATGTTGAATTTTATTCAATTTTCGCCTCTGTCTCGATTGTAATAAGCGCGTACCTTTAGTAATTATTGAAAGCGATTCAGTGACTCAAAGTCACAGCTAGCTTATATGACATTGAAAATGAAATGATCATCTTCTTTTGGATCTGACTGTGTGAATCTGTGCATGTAGAATTCAAAAGCACTTATAAGAAAATGTCTTTACTACAAGATTTGGCTGATTGGGTTAGATAATAAAATAGCTAAGAAAATAACTACACTGATGTTGATCTATCGATTGTGTCTAAAAAACGTGACTTGTAGGCGAAGTTAAAATGTAATATCTAACGTTATATTTTTACGGAAACAAACAATGATAAGCCCAAGAACGCTAAGCATTTTTCTCTTTATCTTTATCTGGTTCACTTAATAGCTGAATGCTGGATCTCGACTTAATGCTTTAGCATTATTACAAGTAATTTAGGCGACGCGAGACGCTCTTGGCCCCCTACAATTGATGGAAATCCATTTGATGTATCATCTGAATGTTCTTATTACGGACTTAAAACGGAAAATGACAGTAATCAGCGACGGAGGGTAATATAATTTAAAGAAAATTCTTAAATATGTTCTCATTTTATTCAAGGACTGAGTCCATCATAAAATACCTACTTAGCTTAATCTTTGGATTAATGTACGGAATCTATAGGAAAAGTAGTGATATGTATTATTTCAAAATATATCAGGTAATAGCACTATTGCACATATCTGAATTTTAATACTCTTAAAATTCAGATATGTGCAATAGTATAATTAAGTCTTACCACCAACCAAAAAATCTTTACCCTTAGTGGCCTTATGTGGGACACCCGCGGGATAGATGGGGTGGGGTGGCGACAATTGTATTCCGCTCTGCAGTCACCACGCGGCGGTGTCTCTGATTTTGAATTCTCCTATTCATGAACTAACCTAACACCAGCTAAGCTATGCTAACTACCAGTAATAATTATATATATATATTTTATACTCAATGAAAGATGTCCATAAACATTCAAATTAAATATATTTTATAAATATGATAACTAATATGATAAGATAGAATATAATAGGATATCTAATATATTAAAACATTTTATGACATCTTTCATTAACTCATAACTTCATGTAAAGGGAGGAACAAACTTGCTGAGTTTCTTGCCCGTTCTTCTCAGAACAAGGCCTCCTGGTAGTTTACGAACGGATGGTGTAGCTTATAACGTTAAATATTGGAAACTGTTTTTCTTTTCGTTTCCAGTGTTTAACGTTATTTCTTTGACGATTCATGAGTGTATGTAATCATACCTTATATGAATAAACCATATTTTCATTTTCCAGTATGGAAAGTAATCTGTTGTAGACGATAAATTTAACATAAAATTATTGTCAACCACGTAATGGAGCAGTGGTTTAGTGCGCACGGCCTGCAATTGCGTAAGCGAAGCAATAATTACTAAGGCCGGTCATTGAATGGGGGACCACAAATATATTATCAACGAATTCCTCTGTGCTTCAGAAGGGCCGTTTGTCTTGGCTGCATCTGCAGTCCTTAATACCCACCAATCAGCACCGGGGCAGCGTGGTGGGTTATGGACCATTCTCCTTATATTCATCCATAGGGAAGGGTTGTTGCCCCAGCAGTGAGAACAAAGAAAGCCTGGTAATGATGATGAATGATGCACGCAATGGAGGGTTAACAGTGCGTTTACTACATAAAGTATGCACAATAAAAGTGGTTTGGTTCGTAAATATTGTCGCTCGTGATGCACCTATTCTCTATTCAAAGAATCTCCTTTATGTATCGAAGGTTCTTTTCGATGTGTGCGAGACGATTACTGCTCCCGTAGACCGTGAAGGATATCCGAGAATAAAGGGCTGCGTGTGTTGTGAAAATGATTCAAATCAATCCAGATATAAACAGAATTGGTTGCTCGTGTCTCCGGGTATTTGTCGCTGGCAAAACTGGGCTTTAGTTTTGTTTTGTTGGGGAAAATGGCAACATTGCCGGCTGAAGCGGTGTTTCGTGATCTGAGATCGGCGGGGGTAAATCTTTTATATGTCAACTTTGCGAGAGTTGTTTATGGGCTTACGGGTGATGTTCTTGGATCTGGGTCTGCTTTTCCGATTGTATCGTCATGGCCGCCATAATAATTGTACTACTTTTTGGTAGCAATTGTCTACGTAGTAGCTGTCAATAGCAATAGAATTAACATTACATGCATACCAGTATCAAGCGGTGGGTACGCTTAGGGGTGATTATGATGATTATCTCTGCTGGTGCACAGGCATTTCTTATAGCCCCTTCACACTAGCATTTTTGTAGCACAGTCGTTCGATGAATGTATGTGCAACGTTGACGCCTACAGATGGGGACCAGCGTGTTTCCTAAGCACGATGGAACTCGGAATAATACAATATCCTTTGGCTCACCCATCCTATGACCACCCTTAACGAACATTGCTTAGATTACGCGATGGTAGGGCAAACGCGCTAAGCCATTGCGCCATATAAAAACTAACACACACCATACTTGAAACACGTGTCTTTATCCCCTAAGCGATAATCACATATTTTTGTCCAATTCTGAGCCTATTGACATTCACTATTGGGCATGTTGAACGCAGTGCAGCATCAAGAACATGCACATGCTCGTTATAGTTATAACCTTTAGCCGTCTTTAACGACACTAGTGGCAGATCTAGGGTTGGTGAAAATTGTATTTTGCCTTGCCCTTAACAAAGTATGCAATAATCGTATTTACAGTCAAATAAACACGATTATAGGCTCGCCACCTATTACATGGGACCTAACTTCGAGTATATAGGCGTGATTTATGTATGTATTTATGTATAGTCAAATATTATACTTGTATAACATAAATGCACCAACATTTTACCACAAAGAGGAAAGTAAGATAAAATAAACCACTTGCTCGCCAGGACGACTGTCCTTGGGATATCTTAAATTGTTTTAAAAATATTGCAGCATAAGTTTTGCAACAAAATTGTTGTAAAATTTTCGTTTTAATTTACAATTTAATTAATTTTTATTTTATAACTCTAAAGGATATCTTTATATAGAACAATATATAAGTTCTTCTCAAAATTATTAATTTAATGTGGTACAATTTATATATTTAAATGTTATAAAAATTATTACAATGAAAAAGAGACCAGAAAATTTTCGTAAAATTATACCTCTGGGCTAACCACGGACGTTTATGGACGTTTAGCGATCCCGCATGAGGGCAATGATTTTGAGAATTTTTCCTTGCTTCTTTTTATTTTTTGGCAAGTTAGACGACTAGCTTATTTATAAGTCTATTTATTAATTGTCTACTAACTCATTGTGTTTTTATAGACCGTCATGCTATTTTTGTAAAAAGCCTTTAAAATTTCACCGCTTATTCTTCACAGAGCCACCATCCCTAATCGTTCCACATCTTACGAAAATGTGACCCGTTTTCTACATTTTTAACTGCACAAGCGCACTACGAGACAACGCATCTTGTTACCGAACTGAGTCAAGTGACACGCTACTGGGTAACGACGCGACCAACCAAATAATTAGGACAAGGAAAAATAGCCCGAGACCTTGTCTTAAGAAAGTCCTATATATTTATAAAACTTACAATATGTAGTTACTTGTACGGTTCCGCATATTGACCAAGGAGCGAAAAATAACATGGAATGTGCAAGCACCGACACAACCTACCTAGAAACCTACCAAAAGGGCCCAATGGTCGACAAGTTATAAGAGCCATGGGACACAT
The DNA here is from genome assembly GCA_963931975.1 of Cataclysta lemnata. Taxonomy (NCBI): domain Eukaryota; kingdom Metazoa; phylum Arthropoda; class Insecta; order Lepidoptera; family Crambidae; genus Cataclysta; species Cataclysta lemnata. The sequence goes on from OZ008343.1 coordinate 9,688,369, forward strand.
TGAGGTAAACAAACTAACAACAACAGCATGGCCAACCGGCCGGCTGAAAAACCTAAACCGTCACCTTAAACAGACTGTATTTTGACAAAGTTCCATCAATAACTCGCTCAATTCATCGCTTTCCAGACATGATCCCATCACTTTTCTATGCATCGATTCGTCACTAGGGTCGTTTAGTGGATGATAATTATGGATGTATGATCGGTATGAATGAAAGAGAAAATATTTCTACTGCATCGCCCCTAGATAATCAGGGAACTGGGAGGAAAGATGATGATGATTTCATTTACTACCTACATTATAATATCAATTTGTGCACACGTTACTACAGAAGGCGAATATTTTTTAAATATATAGATAGATTTCATAGATAGTACAACGTTAAGCTGAATTTCTTGGCATTTCAAAGACTTTACAGTATGTGGGCTCGTTTCAGCCTGAAACAGTGCCCGAGACAACATTAACAATTTAAATTTGATACGAAGTATAAGCATAGACCGAGGTCACACATAGTCTGGTCTGCCGCTGTCTTGATCTCATTTGGGCGTAACCAGTACTTATTTTGTTGTAAATTCTTTTGTTCTATTCTAGTAATTTATTTTTATAAATATATTGTATTGTTTATAAGATATCGTTATTGGATATGCTGTTGTAGGTGATTTGCCCTTCACTCTTCCGGTGCCCCATGTGTTTATTTTTATTCACCGCAATCTCCCTTTATTTTATTGTAGCAAGCAAAAGGCGCAAAAACTTGTAATATAAGGCCATCTGTAATTAGAGCTGCACACAGCTTAATATTGGAAGTTTTTAATGTTTAACATAAAATCTGTTTACCTATGTTGATGGTCCAAATATATAAATAGTCAGCTTTTTTACTCCCTGGGGGGGAGTCGTGGCTGGTACATTCTACTTAATTTTTTCACTGTTAGGTCATGGCAGATGATATAAATTGCTATCTATAACGTTATAAATAAGAAAACCCACGGACTGAAGATAGTCCACCAGCTGGAGACAATATTCTCTTCCAGTAATTACATAAGAACAAAACAAAGAACAATGGCATTGCCTGTACTATGTTTCGTATCATCTTGTATAAGAACCGAGCGCGTGATCCGGTGGACTAATGAAAATAAAAGCAAAGGAACGTGTTTGAAATAAATTGCAACAAATGAATGTCCTATTTTTTTTTAAGAACAGTCTGTGATATTATTTAATTTAACTATGATTTAAGAAAATAATAAATATTAGAAAGCAGTCATATTCCTTTTATTTACAATAATTTTTATCGTAATTACATGGGAGTGGTATTTTTCTTGTTTTATATTATATGTACTAAGTATCAAAAGAAAACATCAGTGTGATTATTAATTATTAATTATGACTATTAATTATGCCATATTGTCTGCACTATCGATAACGCAATGCCTATTTATTGCCTCATACGTGTCCTGTATAAGGCCCTAATCCTTTTAAAGCGATAGATACTTTTGCATGTTAAACTTAGTTTGGTCTGAGCTCCGATGAGATTAGCGCCTGTTTAAATATAAATTGCGAAATAGTCTGGAACTGCTTATGTATGTATGTTATGACTTAGAATGTTATTTGTACTATGCGATAAAATCTTATTCGGCATCCTAGCCTGCTCCCAAATTTCGGGATCCATTGTTATACTGTCTATTGTTAATTGCTCTAGGATTTGGCTAGGTTTTTACGACCGGCATGACGCTAATTCCAATCAATAAAATTATTATTGCCTCCTAGGTTACTCATAGATCTGATATGATCCAATGTCATTACTGCCCCCATAAGCCAAAAAGCGATATCCCAAGAAAAGTGATTTCCGGGAAATTCAATATTATTACGTTTTAGTAAATTAATTCAACACCTCTAAGTTTCTTAGAATTACGCAGTATATTAGTGGACTTTTTATACTTTTTAAAAACCTATGTGGTATAGGTGTGGTATAGTCCATTAGATAAGATAATTGATTCAAATATCCGGTGCAAGAAAAATCTACAAAAGAGATTTTTTTTGGGATGCCGTTTGAATTATGAGGACAGTTATATAATTTGTATCTCTATAACTCTACATTATTATCTCGCAGTATGGTATTTCTCAATTCTACGTCTGACATAAATAGATCCATATCATTTCTCAATTTACATACAAGCAAAAGAGGCCTACTAATCTCATCGGAACTTCGACCAAACTTAGTTTGCATGCAAATGTATCTATTGCTTTAAAAGGATTAGGGCCTTATACAAGGCATTTAACAGACAATAGGCTTTGAGTAATCGATAGTGCAGACAATATCAGTATCAAATATCTTTAATACTAGTTGTCTGGGCACGCGAGTTGTCGTGTTCAGCTGCTTTACCAAATTTTGTATCGAGATTCTAATCAGCATTCGATTGTTCGAGTAATTTATTTAGGTAACATGCAATACATTGTATATCAATGTGGGAAATAATTGAGTTTAGATTAGTTAATGGTGTTATTACATTGCGTTCGCAATATAGTAATTTTTAACAGCAATAATGACTTTTAAATAAAGATATTGACGACATCACAACTATTGTGATCCAAGCGAAGTCTTCATCAAAATGTATATATATTCTTTAGATCATTAACGTCGTAAAGAATATGATATCCTATATCCATGTGGTATGGTCATTCGAGGGGTGACGAAAAATATTCCTACTGCCTTTATTCCGACGCTGTTACGGTTGCAATTTAGAGTCGTTCACAATCATTTAACTAGTGAGGTGGATTGTGAGCTTTTCTCTCTTTATTCTTCCATGTAAAGAGTAATCTGTACTTGTGCCCCAGCAATGGTGACGATTAATAGGGCTGGCTACATTGAACTATTATTATAACTCAATGGCTGGCTATGATGATATTAATAAAATGTTCAGAAAATATCTATCTGATCAGACAGAACTGATTTCACATTCGGATATTGTTAAAATTTCTACCCAAACAGAATTCTATACCGTTTTGAATATAAAACCAATTTGGTGTCGTCACAAAGCACCATTACAAGAAATGCAAGAGCGATTTCACCTTATTGAATGCGGAGTTCGTCGACATCGCAAAACGTTTTCTCCCAGGCGACAAAGCGACGTCGCGCCACAAAAGCCGGCAGACATTCTTTGTGCAGTCGATGGCGTCAAATTAGTGCGTGCGCTTTGCTGTGGCACAATATTGACGAATACTATAATTCTCACATCATCATCATCAGCCCTTCAATGTCCCCACTGCTGGGGCACGGGCCTTCCCTATGGATGGAAGAATATAGGGAGAATGGGCCATTTACACCACGCTGGCCCAGTGCGGGTTGGTGGGTACTAACGACTGCAGATGCAGCCGGGACCAACGGCTTAACGTGCCTTCCTCCTGCACGGAGGAACTCGAGATAATACATTTTTGGTCACCCATCCAATGATCGGCCTTAGCGAAATTGCTTAGTTTACGCAATCGCAGGCCAAGCGCGCTGTGCCACTGCCCCATTAAATATAATTCTCACATCGAGTACAATTTAAATTCGGAGCCAATATTGGTCTCAAACGTATCAACGCTTGCAAACGGTAAAAGCTAGTGACATATTTTTGATGAATTGGATTAGCTGTTCAGAAATAAATGACATAAATGTGCGAGCAAAGCACACAACTCACAAGGCTTTCCAATTATCATACAACTATTTAGTACTGTCAACATTAATTATTTGGAAGGTAATTTAGTTATATGGTGTGGTGACGGCAGAGCAGACAATTGTCACCGCTCCTAATCACTCCCGCGGGTGTCTTACAAGTGGACTAATGTAATGGGCAGCAGTGTACCTCTCGTAGTAATATATTGAAATTTACGTGCCCGATAGACGGCAATAGGTGCGCCATATAATTGGCAAAACGTGGGTGTTAATTAACTATGACTATCTTTATCTAAATATATACATGAATTACGATAAACAGGCGTAATTCATCTATGTATGTATACAACTTTATCCAAATCGTGCATAGCATTAAACATTTAATCAGATTTGATCTTAAGGTAAAACCAAATACATTTTAAAATTTAAGTTCTGCGCGAAAAGTAATGAATCATAAATCAAAGGGTCGTTTCACTCGCAATCAAATAACTTAACAACATTTATCACTTCTCCACGCCAAACAAAATGGCAACATAGCATTGACAAAGTTTACAACTCAACGAAATTCGATAAGACATTAGAAAAGGATGATTAAATTTTGTATCGCGCTCGGAATTAATCAGGGTCTCTTCAGAACTTAAAGGACATGGTCTAGCCGTAATTCAATAAGAAGAACTGCTCAACCCTACGTTGCAATATACAGTCCTTTAAGTTAATAAGGCTTAAAACTTCACTGCTAACAGAGACCCTCGTAAAATTTGCTAAATTAACTTGCAGAAATCGCATTACTCGCACAACTTCGTTTAAGACGGGCATATCCAATAAGCTGTATCCAACAATAGGTACTGATAATTCAGTACAGTTTAAAATTACAGCGCGATAGGGAGGTACAAAGAGGTGTGACCGGTTCTGTCCGAGGATTTGGCCATTGTGAAATCATCTATTGTCTGTCCGCAACAGAACGTGTCTCTGGTCTCTGCGGCAAGACAATTTGACAATGCCAAGGAAAGTAACCACTTTCAAATATTTCGCCCCTTAATATTTTTAGACAATTAGACAATGTGTAAGTACCTTTGAATATAAATATCTATAAATAAAAATTAACAAAAAAATTGTGCTCCGTTGAAATTGAATCACAACTTCATTCAATTTTGATTTTTTTTACGATCAACAATGTATTTACGAGACTATTTGAGACATTTACTAAGGATGTTGTGTGCAAATAGTAATTTCATATGCATCTATTTGAAACACAAAAATTCTTTATCATCATTTAATAATACTGATTTTCTCGGAAGTTGCTTCTGTTATTGGTTTATGAGGTCGGTATAATAACTGAACACAATATTTCAATGAGTCGGAAATATTGAATTACAGCAGGTAATTAACGTCCTAATTCTTGGTGGGCACTTAAATCAAAACCGTTTCGTAATTCAATAGTACACTTCCCAGAAAGCTGGCCTTGGGTGTATTGCGCTATAGCAGTGAAAGCTACGACTGATCCGACGCCATTACCCCGATACAGTTCAATCTCGCCACTGCAAAGTGCCCTTGGTTTTGTCCGGAGCTCTTATTCAGTATTGTGCTTAACTATTGTCTGTCAGTTACAGAGTAAGCTCTGTCGCTTCGGCCTGGAGATAAAACTTGATTCCTTTAACTAAATCACCACCTAGTGTAACGAAGCGCTCTAACGTCCATGTTCTTGTTTAAAATTGATATCTTTTTCCGTTATTATAATAGTATCTATATTCGTGACTCTGTTTTTAAACAGTATGAATGAAAACAGTATGAATGAAAAATAGTAATAGTTTAATATGTTTCATTCATACTGTGATTCATGCTCTGTTTTATACTGTGCCCATGTAGTAGGGACATTAAGGGACTGGCCATGATATTAGTTATGCCAAATACCTTCCACTACTGTAATACTTGCCTAAGCCAGTGAAAAAAAGGGATAATCTATACTACCGGAACTACTTATTCTTTTCTATTCTGCTAAAATACGACTCTAAAATAGTGAGATATTAAAACTCAAATTTGTCCTGTTCTGAAATGGCACAGCAGCTCGCACTGCGTAATGGTGCATTACGAAGTGTCTGTCATCACAGGCCATTGTGTCTCGGCCTTCGTAAAGATAAACTGGGAGTCCGTAAGCTCGTAACCAAATATATTTCATAAATTGTTGTTGTTTGCCCCCGCTATTTGTCCTGGCTTCCCAATTAAGACATTTCAGTACAGTTCAGCATTCGAAACTTTGGTATGAACGTTGAGATACCATAATACCCTATGGGTACAAACTAAGCGTGCCCCGCAACAAAGTTCAATTCAAGATTAGTAGCAACTCTTGCTTAATTCGATTCTAAGCATGACTTAAGCCGCGTTTTACGGATGGGCCCCAGTCTCTCTTTTACTGATTACTGTTTACTTATGAATGTGACGTAGTGATGTATGTGTGTTTTTTATTATTAGAGGTGTGTTTTAGATATATGTCTTTAAATAATGGTCAAAGTGTTAATCATTAGAAAAAACAAAATGATAGCGTGAAATAATGACTTTTAATAGCAAAATTTTGATACCCTTGGTTACATTATGTATTGTAATTTTTCTAGTATTACAATCTAGTTTACTCGTTTATTTGGTGCAAGATATTTCAAATCGTACTATCTTTCAATTACGGTTAAAATAAGCTCTGAAATTTCAAAATAGAGTTTATTGAAGTTTCCAATAAAATATAAAGACTACCGATAGTTTGTTTTTCCATTTCCTGCTACATTTAATGCTCAGAATCATTAGGCGTACTCGTATTTACGGTGGAATCCTAACTAAGAATAATCCTCTTAACCCCAATTAACACCGTTGTTAGTTTCCAGTGATCGGAGGTCCAGTATATTTCTGCAAATGGAATCGTGAAAAAAAAGACCTTTTTTACAAAAAGACTTCTCGGTTTTCTGTGAAGAAAATACACAGTATTTTACAAGGTACAATCAGCACCATAAGTTGATTACCACTTTAGCCCCGTGTCATACCAAAGACAGCGAACGCGCAGTAATAATTGTCACCAATTTGCAAGAACAACTATTGTGACAAGGTATTAAAGTGTTAATCTACTTGTGATGCTGACTATACTCCCCTGATCGGATAATACCCGGGCGTAATTTATTAAAACTCCGTTGCTTCCACATGTTTTTACTCCAAGAGATAATTGTTAATCTCCTCTAAGCCGGTATTGGATTGAGTTTTAGAAAATAGGTAGCCCCAACTTGGCTGGTCAAGGTGTGTTACAAGTACTTTGCTAGGAAAACTAATAATTATTGCTAAAACTGTCGCCTACAAAAGTAAATTGATGTATGACATATATATATATAAATAATTAAGATATTTGAGTTTTTTCACATTATGTACCTAAATGTTTTTTTTTGAGAACTAATCAGGAGTTGAAAAGTTCACCTCAAATGAAAGAAATTAAATAAATGCATATATTCGACTCATATTTTTTTTGGCCGTGTGGTGACGGCAGAGTAGAATACAATTGTCACCACCCCAAACCTCTCCCGTGGGTGTCGTAGAAGGCGACTAAGGATAAATCAGTGATGAGGAATGGGCAGCAGCATTCCTCTTATACCTACCAACTAGCAAAGTACTGCGACTTTTGTGCCCGATAAATGGCAATAGGCTCGCCACCTATTACATGGGACCTAGCCTAATTGGCGAAGCGTGGGTGCTAGTTCACCTCTGCCTACCCCTTCGGGGATATTGGCGTGAATTATGTATGTATGTATGTATATTTTTTTTGATAAGATTTTATACAAACCTTTAGTACATGAAATTTTAGCTCGGACTAGAAGTGACAAAAATTGCCAATGTTTCAAAAAGTGATAAAACGTTAACACTAGGTCCTTAAGATATTGTGGCTATAAATATTCAGAATTTGTATAAGGCGATAGTTTCTCTTATAAGCACTCAATGTTATAAGGAGGAAAAACTTCAATAAACGTGCCATGCCTGTCTGTCTCCAATAAACGTTCCTTGACAGAATCAGCCACTGTAACACGTAACCAAGGAGAGCGAAATATTTTTCCGCAAAAAGATATTCTCATTTGGCATTGACGGTATTTTATTTACAATAAACATCAGTGCTTCCGTACGGAAAACCCCACTTCCTGGTCAGGGGGTTAAATAATAGTACATTATATACCAGGGGTATAAAACAAAGAATGCCGAAGATCGCAAGTATTTCATGGTCAGGGTGTGAAATAAAACCATGATCTTACTATAATATCAATTAGATCAAATGTAATTTGTCAGTATGTATGGAAATGTATGGAATCTTTGCCCTAAGTTTTTTAAACTTGTATTCCTTATATTATCTACTCGTGTTTCTAGTAACAAGAAAATGTCGTTACACCGTGTTTCACGTAGACAGTGATAGACATACGAAAGATCCTTCATCGGAAATTGCTTTCTAAACATTCACCTGATAGATATAATAAAAAATATTTCCAATTTCATTCCTTTGCCTGTAGTGACAATAGTAGGCGTATTTTATGAATTCCGTGTATAACATCTCGGCATTTTTGGGCATTTTACATACATAAATCACGAATGTTTATCTCCGTAGGGTGTTTATCTCCGTTTATCTCCGTAGGTGAATTAACACCCGAGCTTAGCCGATTTTCTTGGTCCCATGTAATGTGGCGAGCCTATTGCCATCTATAGGATAAATCGCAGTATATTGAGAGGTGGATTGAGGGTGGTGACAAAATTGTATTCTGCTTTGTCATCAAGCGGCCGGCGCAGGACGCAGCGGCCGCGCGGACGGCCGCACTGCTGGCCGTCAAGCCATTCTGTGACAAACGGCAGTGGAGTTAGAGGCAATGTCACACGGCTTAATATTTTCGTGTGTTTTGCAACATTCATAAGATTAGAAGCATCTCCCAAACCTCACCCGCGGGTGTCGTTCAAGGCGACTAAGAGTTAAGACAGCAATAAGAAATTGGCAGCAGCGTTCCTCTTACTAACTATCAATATATGTACTGCGAATTAATTTAGTGTTAATACACCATAGCTTACCTTTTAGGATAAATAGGCGTGATTTATTTATATGTGTTACATTTAATTAATAACCTTAAAAAAAATCATGCGGACTTCAAAGAATATTAATGAAATCCACGAATAGGTTACCAATTTCGCTACTTCACTAAATAGATCGTCACCGTGAGTACTTTAAGTTGATTCTACCAAACTTAGATTACGTTCCTCCGCTATAAATTAATGGCGTAACCGCAAGTTCACAATAACTTTGTCATTTCTGCTTCTTGTTTCCGAGGCACTCTCATTTAAATCTGCCATCTTAATTTGAAAGTTTTTATCTTGAACTTTGCTTCTAGAGAATTTCTCGGATTATGTATTGTCAGGATATAGATATGTTTAATTGATAAAGTTACTGTTCCAAACTAAAGTTACTGTTTCAAAGACAAAGATTAATTGAAAATATTACAAACCATGTATACCTTCCATGCCGGCATGGGAGGGCAAAAATTATGTAGAATGTGCCCCGAATCATCCCATGGGTGTCTTAAAAGTCGACTAAGAGAGATTGCCCGGTGTATACCAATAAACACCTTGTGGCACCCGAATGGTGGAGGGAAAACCACCAACAACAGCGTACCCAAAGAGGGTTGGTGTCAGGCAGTCAAGGCCGGCTGTAAAATTTAAGCCAAAACCTTGAGAGGTATGGATTGGCATGTTGTCATCCCAATCACTCTCTCCGTTCATCGAGCTCTCGACATGGTCCTTTCCGTCTCATTTCTATACATTCATTCATCACTAGTACCTTTACGGTGTGATGGATGATATGAATCAGAAGGGAGTGGATGGCTTGATGACGTCTGAGCGACATGAATCTATGCCGAAATATCGGAATTGTAACAAAATCCAGGTACGTGGTATAAATCCCGTTTTAACACAATTTAAAGATAAATTGTGAAAGTTCTATATTTACTGAAAATAGCAATATAGTGGACTCTTACCCAACCGAACCTTCCAGTAAAAGATATAAATTTTTCTAAGGGACTAAGGCGGACCGCACATTGGCCTTTAGCAAAGATATACGGGATTGAAATCCTAGGGTACCGTGCGTGGCTGGAAGGAAAGGACTATAAATTTAGACTGTGTAATTTCCTCTAATAGAAGAAAGACGTCATAAACTTAAAAAAGAAAATTAAATCCTTAACTGTAACAGGTGACTTGTGAAATTCGTTACATTTATTTTAAACTTAATTGGCTGATTTGATATTATGTGTACCTGAAACAATCGTAAAATTCAAATTTCAGGTTATAATTGGTCTCCATGATATGTCTCTACTTCATGATTAATTTAATGACTGACTTTTTATGTTTTTGTAAATATTCTTATTTATAGTATTCTTAACTAAAATAAGACTACGAATCACAATATATTTCCATTCTAGTTTGTCCTGACTTGATGTGGTGACATAAAGAAACGTTTCTTTTCCGTTAAATTTCCATCAACATTCAGGTCACAAGGCGTCCCTTCAAGCCAAGATCTTTAATTATCTTCCAGTTTCATTCCGTACATAATTACTAATTACATCGGTCTGTATAAAAATTTAAAACGTAATTCGCTTAAGTCAATTATGAATGTTAGCGGCTGGGGGTCACGGAATCCAACACGCAAGAGGCCACGTAATTAGAAAAGTCGATTAGCACACATTAATATCCATACAGCCCTTAATTGGGAGCGAGCCCAAATTGTAATATATAAAGCGTCCGTTGTAAAATTCCGGGAACCGGATAAAAGGGAAGCCAAGACACGACCACTAAGAAATAGGCTAATGTAAAAGAAGTGGTCGCTGATTAAAGAGTCCACCAGAAACTAAATTAGGACGTTACTTTTTAGAGACTCCTGTGGCCCTAGTCAAGTGGCTTATCTATTCGAACGTATTGAAAACAAAAGTATGGAACTGACGTATTGTTTTCTATGTAATACGTCAGTTTCATACATTTTGTATTCTATGCGTTCGATAGATTGGACACTTGGCTAGGGGGCCTGAGCATAATATGACAATTATTGCATAGCCCCCGATCTGTTCCGCGTCTGTCGTTCAAGAATCGTAGAACTGAACTAACGGTGACCGTGAAGAGGAATGGGCAGCAGCATTCTTCTTCTACCACTAGGCTGGGTATGCAGCTTACCATGGTTGGAGACATGTGGGCGTTAAAACACCACTGCACCCCTACCTAGATAAATAGGCTTGAATTAGGTAGGGAGAAAAAATTTGTTTAATTATTATTATCAGAGAGAGAGAGAGAGAAAGATCTGACTATAAGAAAATCTGACTATCACTCAATTGGTCTCGTGTTCGAATCCTGATTATGGCCAGCTTGTGTGAAGAACATAGGCATCAAAATATGGATGTTTATAAAATATAATATAAATATTTATAATATTTTCATAAAATTATTTATTAAGTATGTTTAAATATTATGTCCGTCGTCTAGTATCCATAACACAGGAGCTTATGCTGCTTACTTTATGCTAAATGATAGGTGTGAGTGTAAGAAATATTTATTGCAGACCGCCTGCTTGATACTAGCACTTGTAGAGAACACCGTTACGGTTGGTTTCCTCTACACCGCGTGAAAGGAGTGCGACTGTGCGATGATACAGAATGACAGGTCCAGAAAACTCTCTTAATCGCTCCTTACACGGGAAGTGAAAAGTGTGGCAAAATTAAACATATTCATGCATACATATATACATAAATCACGCCCATATCCCCGAAGGGGTAGGCAGAGGTGAATTCTCACCCGCGTTTCGCCAATTATGTTAAGTCCCATGTAATAGGTGGCGAGCCTCTTGCCATTTATCGGGCACAAAAGTCGCAGTACATTGTCAGGACGGTAGTATAAGAGGAACGCTGCTGCCCATTCCTCATCACTGATTTATCCTTAGTCGCCTTGTACGACACCCACGGGAGAGATTTGGGATGGTGACAATTGTATTCTACTCTGCCGTCACCACACGGCTATTCTCCTTAGAATATAGTTTTAAATGGGCCATAGTGTAAAATGAAGTGTATTCTCGTTAAATAGAATAATATAGTCTTTAAATGGGCCATAGTGTTATCTTAAGAAACAGGTAGCAGTAACATCTCGCAATACTGAGGTCATCGTTGCAGTGGATAGGCTGCAGATTAGGCGGGACCGGCTCAATATGCCTTCCGACTTACGACATAAAATTTGGTCACCTATCCCAGTCCTTTGTCAATTGCGCAGTTTGCGCAAAAGTAGTTAGCAGGTCAAGCCACTAAGCATGCTATTAATGGGACGCGATCAAATCCGGCGATGTGTAGGCGTTTTGACGCCTAAGGGGATGACGCAAATGAATAATCTCGTACACCAAAAATTACGGAAATAAATTTGGAAGCAAATGCCATTAAAATCGTACCATTGGCGGCCATGACACTGAAGAGCAATTATCTCGAAATTTTCCGTGTAAATTTTGAATACCTACGGCCAGAGAGTTTTGAAAATTTTTGGATCTCTTTTTCTTTGTTATGATTTTTCTAGATTTTTTCGATCAAATAAAAAACGAACACACTAATTTTCTAAACAGTTATTGCGGCAAGGTAGTAATGTGTTAATATAGTTCTGACTATACGATGTCTATCTGCAGTGATTCAGTTTCAGTTGTAGTTAAGGTGTTTGGAGGTTAGAACGCACAAAAAGCACTAAAATGGCGCTTACGTACACGTAATAGGTCTAACGCGCGGCCGCTTAATGAAGTTCTCCTTCAAATATTGTACCTATCTCGAAATAACATTATTTGGGAGGATTTAACTTGCAAATTCCATGTGATGGTTCCATTATCACGTTATAAGACTCAATTATAAGTTCATAATTACATGCGTATTTTTTGGACGTAATCGCCGTTGCTATTTATAGCCTTCTAATGAGGAATGTTATAAATTGATGTAGTTATAATGGAGTAGGTAGTCCAGTGAACAGCTACATCAGTGAGTCCCATCCCAATGATCAAAATTTGCTTAATCGCTGATAAAAGGGTAAGATAATTTAAGATACATACATAAATCACGCCTATATCCCCGAAGGGGTAGGCAGAGGAGAACTAGCACCCACGTTTCGCCAATTATGTAAGGTCCCATGTAATAGGTGGCGAGCCTATTGCCATTTATCGGGCACAAAAGTCGCAGTATATTGCTATTGCTAGGTGGTATAAGAGGAACGCTGCTGCCCATTCCTCATGATTGATTTATCCTTAGTCGCCTTGTACGACACCCACGGGAGAGATTTGGGGAGGTGAAAATTGTATTCTTAATTTAATATTCTTTTAAATTTAAATTTTTAATTCTGTATAAAAATTAACATTCTGTGTTACATAATGACTTAGGGACTCGTCTGGAATGGCCGAATACGTGTGTTCGATCCTGTATTAATTAGAACATAATTTTATGCGTTTTACAATTTACATGTTTTTATTAGTATTATAATTTTAACAATTCCACGTTAAATAAGCAAACAAATAATATTCCTACATCGAATTTGTCTGTCTGTATATTTAATCTGTCCATAAATTATCTTAATAAATATAATATTGAGGTTGTGAGTGTTAGGTGAAATCGATGTTCCGATCTGCAAATCGAATAAATGGATGATTCACTGCTCGGTCAGTATCGATTAGTGCTGGTGTCACCAGAAACAGCTTATTTATAAGCAAACTTTACAGCATACCATTTCAACTTTATAAGCATAGTTACATATCTTAAACAGCCATTATAAAGTTTGTCAAATTAACTTACAAATTTTGGTGACGTGGACATTATTCTAAAGGACATGCAGAAATTTACTTGGCTATTGGAATATAGAGAGAATAGGCCATAAGAAAATTGTCGCTTGCTTTTCTTTCACCTTTAATAATAATTTGTCAGAAAAAAGTTGTTAGTCGAACGGAGATTTGCCAGTGAAATATTCTATTTTACCCAATAACTCTTCAATTTGTTCGCCTCTTTTGAAATTTCTCTTAACCTAGAGGGTTTTTGTTTTTCCAACAAAGGCAACGCTTTGATCGTGGGCTTACAATTCCCATAGGCTATTAGAGATAAGCAGTTGGCATGAAGCGAATTTCGCATTTTAATTAAATTGAATTGTTTTTGTGTTTTTTTTAACCGTACTCAATGAAGGCTTGCCTTGAACCGACGATCCTTCTATTGGTTTTGTGAAGTGCTGCTAAATTTGACCAACAAATAAATTATCTATCTCTAAGGATGTTAGATGGTCAATTTAGTTTATGAACTTGCAGCATTACAAGTACGAATAAGTAATCATGGAATTACTAAATTACATTATCGCTTTAAGGGGAAAAAATATCGTTTTTTGGTAATAAGTTTTCTAATATTTATACAATGTTTAAATAAGAATCAAAAAAATATATAAAGAAGTGTTTTGTATTTGAAGTGTTCTCTTCTGCCGTTGTATTTCTACTAAAGTACTAGTTAGTTTTTTATAGAAGATTTGTATGTAACAATATATGTCGTGGTCAGAATTTATTACACTAGACCGGTCATTTCGTGAACAAGAGAACTAAACTAAACTATTACATAAAATCAGTAGACTATTGAAGTAAAAATTGCATTCTTTCACGACATGGCCATTCAATTAAATGCCCAAGTGGACAATCTACGACATAATAAAAATATACCTGATAAAAGATTTTTAAGGTGCTCCATCTGCTATATGAATTATGACCTAGAATGTGCTAACGTACCTGAAAAACGTTTTTATAACACTATGGGAAACGATCATAAACAGATGTGGAAATGCCAGCAGTGTAGATCTAATGAACCTAAAACTGACAACACAAATACGCCGATTAGATCCCAATACCTACGCGCAGATTGTGATGTGCCTAACAGCCAAGACGTATTTGACTCGAACATTACTCTCAGAAAACAGATCCCACGTTATACTGGAGAAAACTCATTACTTAGTAATGATGATACAATAAACTCTCCCCAAGGAAACACCCTTTTAGTTGAAACCCCAAAGACCACTTGTAGAGAAAATACTACCTTAACAAATATAAATGTAGAAAATGAACAACTTACGGTTCTTAAATTAAAAAAAATATTGCAAGAAAACAATCGATTAATGTTATCAGAGATGCAATCTGTATTTCGCAACGAAATAGAATTTGCAATGGCTAAAATAAGAACTGAGTATGAGCAGAGTTTTAAAATACCCCCTGTAAGACAACCACAGGATAAACAAGAAATATTAGATTTAAACTCAAAAATAGAACTACTTGATAAAAAATGCAAAACTATGCAAACAGAAAACGAGAGTCTTCAAAAGAAGTTTGAACAAATAACTATACAAACCGAACATAACAATGATAAAATATTGATACTACATGGATTAGCAGAACACTATTGGGAATCTGAGACAGAAATTACAAACAGAATAACAAACATGTTTTACGACTTACTTAACATAGACATATCAAACTATATTGAAGGAGCCACTTTCATAGGAAAAACACCAAATAAAAGACCACTGAAAATTGAATTTATAAGCAAAAAAATGCGGAACTATATACTAGAGAATTCATTCTACTTAAGAGATGCTGGCTTTAGTGTGACTGAGAACCTAAGCCCAGAAGCTTTACACAATCGAAGAAAGTTATACCAGGCCTTACGAATGGCGCGACAACAAGGACAACATGCAACTATAAAAAATAATACATTGTTTATAAATGGCAAGGAGACTACTGTTTCACCACATTCAAACACAAACGTGCCAAAAGAGAAATATGCCATAAAGAGACCAGGTGAACACCAGCAGCCGGATAACGAACAACGTGCTCCATCTTCCTCAGTCTTACCACCCATCGCAGGTAGCCCAAACCGAATAAAGTACAAGGGGGAAAATACAGCTGGGGGTTGTACTTTTCGTGGCCAACACTGATTTAAATATCCTTTACCAAAATATTCAGAGTATCTGTAATAAAACTCATATTTTAGATGCTTTTTTAGAGGAAAGGTCCAATATTGACATTTTATGTATTTCAGAGTCTTGGTTAAATAAACATAAAAAAGAATTGATTAAAATAGATGGATACATACTATCCTCTTCTTACTGTCGAGATCTACATGACGGAGGAGGTGTATGTATCCTAACAAAAAATAAAATGCAGTTGGATGGGAGATTGGACATTTCCTCTTTATCTGTAGAAATGGTGTTTGAGGTATGTGCTATTGAAATTCCTGATAAAAAAATTTTGATTATAAATATTTATTGGCCCAATAGCAGAAGGGAAGTTGACATTTTCTTTTCTTGTTTAGATAAATTGTTAATTCTATTACATAAAAAAGATTATTCTAAAAATATTATTATCGGTGGAGATTTTAATGTAGACTTTCTAACGGATACAAATATGAAACACAGACTTTCTAACACAATGCTATCTTATAATTTTTATCAAAAAAATAAAGAACCTACAAGAGGCCCCCGTTGTATTGATCTAGTTTTCGTAAATTTTAAAATGAACGACTTCAAAATAACTGCTCAGGATTTTGGTTTTTCAGATCACCATGGCTAATTGATTACTGTACCTCTAGTTGGTAAAAATTTGAAGCATTTTATAATATACAAAAGAATATATAGTGAGATAAATATTAATAAATTTAAAAATGAATTATCAGATATAAATTGGTCTGATATATTTAAATATAATAACAATGTGAATGTAAACTACAACATTTTCAGCACAGTTTTATTAAATGCTTTAAATAAATGTATACCTAAAAAAATTATAAATTTGAAAAAATCATCAACCAGCAATTACCTAACGCTGGGTTTAAGGATATCGTGTCGCTATAAAAGATTCTTGAAGCTTCTGGTAAGTAAGTCGAAGAGTAAAAGTATAAAAAATCATTACAAAACATATTGCAAAATATTGAGAAAGTCTGTTAATGCATCTAAGAAAATTTCTAACATAATTACATATAAAAAGTCACAAAACAAAAGTAAATCTATGTGGAAAATCATAAATAATGAAACTAATAAGAATAGGAAAGTAAATAAAAACATACAGCTCAAAACGAACGACAATACAATATATGATGATCCTAAGACTATAGCTAATACATTTAACACGTATTTTGCATCTGTTGGTATTTCGAATCCAAATTTTAATCGAACGCCATTATCTATAAATATCGATAATACTTTTTACTTAAGCCCAACAGATACTGTAGAAATAAACTCTATTATTAAAAAACTGAAAGATAAAACGTCCTTTGGTATAGATGAAATCCCACCTCGTTTGATAAAGAGATGTGCCGATTTGCTAACAGACCCCTACACATATTTAGTGAACCAATCTTTTTCAGAAGGTACCTTCCCTGACGCTTTAAAAATATCTTTAATAAAACCAATTCATAAAAAAGGAGTACTTACCGATATAAATAATTTCCGACCTATCGCTCTCCAACCAACATCAGCTAAAGTATTCGAAACAGCAATGGTAAAACGCCTTTATTCGTTCTTAGAAAAATACAAATTATTGAATGAAAGCCAAAACGGTTTTAGGAAAAATCACTCGACCACTTTAGCGATTTATAAATATTTAAAATACATAATGGAAGCAATTAATAACAAACAATATGCAGTAGGTCTTCTACTCGATATGAGTAAAGCCTACGACAGGGTATGTTTTCCAATTCTTTTAGATAAACTGTATCAAACAGGCATAAGAGGACTGTCTCACATGTGGTTTAAATCCTACCTTGATAATCGGTACCAATATGTGGAAATTAGAAAGACTGACTTTGAATCAGGTATGATCACGTACACCAGATCGGATGCAATCCATGTTACCGGGTCAATACCACAAGGCAGCGTGCTGGGATGCCTCTTATTCCTTATCTATATAAATAATCTTCCTGATATTCTGGATAATCTATGCGTACTTTTTGCTGATGATATTTCAGTGCTTATTCCTTGCTTAAACTCATCAGAATTAAAGATTGAGTTAGACTCCACCTTAGATAAAATTACAACCTGGCTAGAAACGCATAATCTACAACTTAACCTTAATAAAACAAAATTAATTCAGTTTAAGCCCTACCAAAAAACCCCATTACAGATATCATATAGCTATAAAAATATAAAACTAGAAACAGTAAATTCAGCCACTCTGCTAGGTATAGAACTAGATACAAATTTAAACTGGAAGCAACACCTAAAAAAAGTAGAAAGTAGAATGTCATCTTTTATTTACGCACTACACCACCTAAAACGTGTGACAAACTTTGAGACGGCTCTCTCAGCATACTATGCTTACGCATACTCAATCCTTTCCTATGGAATTATATTATGGGGAAACTCCTTGGGAATTGATAGATTGTTCATATTACAAAAAAAATGCTTGAGAATATTAACAAATATAGAACAAATAGAAACATGTAAGCCCCACTTTATCAAACACAAAATATTAACACTTGTATCTATCTATATATTAGAGTCATGTAAATTTATAAAAAAGCACGAAGAACTTTTTTCTCAAATAAATAAAACAAAAAGAAATGATAGATATTTAAATAAACTTAAAATACCCTTCACTAAATTGACATTAGTCTCATCCAGCCCTTATTTTATGTCAATAAAAATCTACAACCATATCCCAAACCACATCAAAAACTTGGAGAAACCCTCACAATTCACAGACCTATTAAAAAAGTTCTTAATAGAAAAATGTTTCTACAACTTAAAAGATTTTCTAGAATATAAAACATAAATAATATAATATAATAGTTACAATATAAGGCACAAAACATATTACATATTGTTTAATATAGTTGTTTATTGTTATTAATATTATTTCTATTCAAAGATAGACTGTTAGTATGATATAGTAAAATAACTATTTTTTTTAATGTTGTATTGTAAGTTGTTGAAATAATTTTAGAATTTATTTATAATTATAAATATTCATTTTATTATGTCATGAGGACCCCTGTGGCCCAAAAATTTTGTTTCCAATTGCTGTGCCCTTGCAGGGCGTTACATGTATACCTTACCATAATTTTAAGACCTATGTACTCTGTACTGTGATAATGTGACTTGCAATAAAGATTATGATTATGATTATGATAATATCTCTACATTTAAATTTTTTCTTGAGCATCTAAGTACTTTCTTTATTCTCAACTCTTATACAGTTCAATAATGGAAATAGCTTCGCTAAAATAATTACAAACTTTATTACCAATTGTAAAGATCACAGAATCCGACCTTTGAAGTCATTATTTCTAAATTAGGAATTCGTTTTCAATTCATCTAATTTAAGTTAAAACAATATTGCGCCAGAGGAAATCTGAGCTTAGAAAACTTGAAGGACGTTTTACACAGAGACGGTAATTGTGGTGGAACGGAATAACCTCCCAAAGAAATCTACAGAGTTCCGTACAATTTAAATTACACAAAGAGTTACACAGCTGTGTGCTTTGTTAAATTAAAACACTATACAAGCATACGTATATTTATAAATAATTAACAATTAATCGGTACCTAGTATTGGATCATGGACAGCTGGTTTCGTTGACTAGTTAAAGGTGCAACAAAGGTTAACAGGTTTTTAATGGGTGAATTAAGCAAAGGAACTTTAAAACAAATACTTTTGCAATCTTTGCTAATAGTGGAATATCTGTCTAGTTTTAAGGTGGAATGATTGAAAATTTTATTTAAAAAATTACATATATAACATAACATTCTAAACAACTACGTCCATTTGTGCCACACCCACACGGGCGAGTCAATTGCCATCTATCAGGCACAAAAATCGCAGTTTATTGCTGGGCTTTTACAGGTAACAAGAACACTGCGGTTTACCCTTGATTGGTATAACAACGTTTAGTCGAAAATCGCTTAGGCTTTTTTTAGTTACAACAAAGTCATTTCGCATAATTATTCATTTAACCGAATTTTAAATTGGAAGAATTTTATTGAGTATATTTTTTCTTTGAAATAATGTCATTTCACCCAATTTTCAAATATACTATTTTTATTTAACCTTATGTTTAACTAGACTAATAATGATTTAATCGAAATATCGTATTGGATATTCAGTTCAGTAATAATTCGTTTAGTAACTTGTTCCTTCCGTCTCGTAACATTGATCGTTCGTAACATTTATTATCTCGAGTTCCTCCGTGCTTCGGGAGGCACGTTAAGCTGATGGTCCCGGTTGCATCTGCAGTCGTTAATACCCACTAACCCGCCACCACCACCGCAGCTTCAGCTTTATGGTTGGCTGGGCCGGCCAGCCTCAGCCACGGCCTCAGCTCGCGGGCCGCCTCGCCCCTCTGCGCCTACGCGGTTTTAAATTACACTCTAGGGGTAGGGCAGACAAGTACCACGTGGAGTCGGGGTTTGCATAGTCGGATTTGCCCTAAAGTAGAAATTAGTAAAATGACAATTATATGAAGGGAACGTTATATGAAAAGAACATTATACTTTTTGATCAATAGCGCAAATGTTGTTATCGCAAATAAACATTTCATGAAATGAAATTTATGTTAATCGATATTATGCAAAGTGATTATTTTCTAAAACGTTGTTCGAATTAGTAACATTACATCAACAGTTGTTATACCAATCAAGGGTGAACCGAACACTGTTGCCCATGCCTCTTGACTGTTTTACTCCTTAGTCGCCTTATATGACATCACAACAAATTTCTCCCTAATTAAAATTTTCTATAAAAAAATAAGTCTTTTGAATACGAAATGTTTCGAAGTATTTTTTGAGTTATGCCGTTTTTTTTTGTTTAATGAGCGCTTAAGGGCCGGTTTTGTGATTCATAGTTAACTCAACCAATAGTTAAAAACTGTTCCTAATTGCTAAATATCAGTTTGATATGTAACCATTAGTAACAATTTTAGTTACTAATGTTACTAATGGATAAATATCAGTCTGATATTGTTACTAATTGTTAAATATCAGTTTGATATTTAAAGATATGTAACAATTTTTGAGTTAACTATGGTTCAAAAAACCGGCCCTTAGTCTCGTGTTGTGCTCTTGCAAATATAAGAGAACATTAACTGACACTGCTTCAAATGTTTACCAGTGGATGATAATAAACAAAATTCTTTCTCATATACGGTCCAATTCGGTATACTCCATTCAGTATTGTCTCGCACAACGACCTCACCATAAAGAAGACGCAATCACTTGAAAAATGACCTACACTTGGAGCAGCGGCTGAATTATAGCTGCTACCTTCAAAGCCGAATGGCGAACTCGAACACATTGCTTTCAGTGGATCGAAAGTCCTTAGGTTTGTCTCTTTTTCAAATCGTAATATTCAATAAAATTCACGACAAAAACCATATGGACTTATCGATATGGGAAAAGGATTCTTAATATGAGTAAGACTGTAAATTCCTATATACGTTCCTTAGATTTCTCAACTTTTAACAAGAACTTCAGGTGAAGGTGGTGTAGAAGTACCAGCATGTAACACAACAGATTCATGCCTAATTTTGTACTACTACCAGGTTTCTTCTACAGTACAGAAAAGTATTCATTTGTGTCTAAGATTCAGATTAACAAGAGGCCGAATTACAATTCATTATGAACTAATTTGATGCCCAAAGGTGCTTACTGCTATCATTCATCTCTGACGTCTTTGATCTCCATTTCGTTTACAAAAGCATATTAGAATATCTCGTACCTTGTTAGAGCAGGTATTCCATGAAGTGATTTTTGAGGCGTACAATTCCGCTCTTCTAATATTTGATTTCAATGAGTAGGTACATATGTCTTTAGATAATGTTTAAATAATACCCAAATAATATTTGCTGCTTGTAAATCAAAATGTTTATAGCTTAGTTCTGATTTTTTTTAATAAAACAAAATGCCTGTGTGGCACGTTCAATAAACGGTATTTTAGAAGGCGTGTTTTATGTATTTTGGAAGGGATGCATATAATAAATATGATAGCGTACAAAACTAAATACATATCAGGTCGGATGTTAAAGATGGGTAACGATGTTAATAGATACAAAATACAAATACATAGAAAATACATACAATTTTCTAACACTTGATACGTGACAAAACATTTGTGCATTAGGTCACTTTTTACAAGAAAAATAAACTTTTTATTCTTTCTTAAGCAGCAAAATGTAATTTATTTATTAGTGTTGTCCATTATCACCTCATACCATAGTCGGTAAAAGAATCACCATCGAAGGTTACCACATAGGACATCGCATCCATTATAAAATATGTTATATTCATAATAAATTGGACAAATTGGATTCATTTATTTATTTGATATATTATACAATAACAAATTGCATTATTTTCACAGTCACAGCCTTATTTCTAAATGAAATGACATGATTTATTCATTAAAATTTCTATCAGTGTCTATTATTAGTTAATTTACCATAATGATTCAAGGAGATTAGATCGGTTTTATGAAATACGAACTTCAAATTTCAAATGTGCAATTTACAAATGTTGTTAATGTATGTATTAAGAGATTTTTTTGCTAAATAAGAATATAGACCCTAATGACTACTATGGTACACTAGGTACACTTAATTTCGACTACTTGTGGATTCTATACTTTCTGATGATCATCGTAAAATTGCAGACATCAACGCGACTGAAGCCGCGGGTAAAAGCTAGTATATAATAAATACGACGACACGTTGTTTTTATTCAGAACTAGATCGCGTCTCGATAGGGACAACAGCCGATAGACGTTCTACTCTCAGTTCCCGTAACGACCCTGCATGAGTTACAGTCGCAATAGAGATGCGACAATTGTTAACATCGGGAAAAAATGAATAAAAATAGATCGTTGAATATTATCAAGAACGATGCATATCAGTATATATCGCTAGGTATCGGTAGTAGCAATAATTGTTCAGTTTCGTGTGCAGTGTGGTGACAGCAGGGCGGTACTCCTTTGGCGTACGCGTTAAGACGCTTAAATTCTCAGCATTCCCTAACTGATGATAGATATATCAAAATTTTACTGTAACGCGATAGCAACGTTTGCTCATTTTTGAACTAGGGGTACGGAATACAATTGTCAATATGCTCGCTCCCAAGGGGTTGTAGGTGAATACACCACTGCATAATAATATCCGTTGATGAAGAATCAGGCGTAAATTGTTTATCTTTTTTTTACACAAACTATTCCCTCTACTAAGATTCCAACCCGAGACCTCTTGGCCAATAGCCAGTGTTCTGCCCATTCGACCAAGCTGGTCGTCCAATTTTAAAAATGGCTGAAATCTTCGCAAGTATGTGCCAAAACTAAAGGAGAGAAAAGAAGTATCGTTATTCGTCATCATTCTTTCTATTCAATAAGAGCAAATCGTTAGCATTATGTTTGTTGCTTGATTAGAATGTGATTTTACGATACTTTGAGATTAAATTTATAGTTATTTTATTCAGCAAAAAATGGAAATCAAATTATTGTTCGAAGAAGGTCGGGGGGAGACCCGTTTTCTTTGAGGCCGAGTATATTTTTCTGAAAGTATAAATTGATGACTACTGAATTTGAATGTTATTAGTAAATTAGGATTGTGAAATAGGCATCCAATTGTTTACCTATAAAACATTGTATACGCTATAAAATAATTTTGTGACCTTGGGCACAACATTGGGCACAGCCTCGTTGCATAATTTTCGCCAGCCTCTTTTACATACATACATAAATCACGCCTAAATCCCCGAAGGGGTAGGCAGAGGTAAAACTAGCCAGCAAGACGTTTCGCCAATTATGTTAGGTCCCATGTAATAGGTGGCGAGCCTATTGCCATTTATCGGGCACAAAAGTCGCAGTACATTGCTATTGCTAGGTGGTATAAGAGGAACGCTGCTGCCCGTTCCTCATCATTGATATATCCTTAGTCGCCTTGTACGACACACACAGGAGAGATTTGGGGTGGTGACAATTGTATTCTACTCTGCCGTCACCACACGGCATCCTCTTTTAACTATTCGTTATTATCATCACCAGCCCTTTAAAGTCCCTACTGCTGCGACACATGTTTTCTTTTCAAATGGGAAATATATAAAGATTGGCCTATAACCCACTACGCTGGCCCAGTGCTCTTTTCATTAAAGGCGTTAAAATGTCCTGTTTCAAGTATGATAAAGTTTCGTAATAAAAAGAATACCCGAAATTCTTCATTAAAACGAACCGTTTCTTTTGTGCTTCCATAAAATATTCTCACTGATTCAATAATCCGTCGACGACCTAGAAACCTCAAATGCCCAAATAATCTTTCTCAATAAATATAGAAAATCATAAAGTTATAGGGCGGTATCAGCCGGTCCCGCAGAGCGTTTTAATAAATCGTTATTTTTATACAATTTTCTAGTTTACGGGCTATTGCTATATTTTCACATTCAAAGTTGCGTTGTTTATGGTGATTGTGAAGTTTTATTTCCATATTCCATTTCGTGGGGTAGATAAGTTTCAGAACAAACTTTTTGAGAGTATTTGCATCATATTCGGCTGCATTATCATGATATATGTTTGGAGTCAAAAGCGTTATAAATCTAGTGTATCTATGTATACTCTAGCCAGTAGCCATTGTACGGAGACAAAAACAAAAACAATTCTTATATTATGTCTGTTTGTCGACGAAATGCATTTGAAAATAACAAAGTCCTATTTTGAAAAACATCATCCATATGATAAAATCAAAATGATCGCTAAATTTGAAAAATAGGCTTACAATTTTTTATATTTTATTGTAAAAGACACATCAAAATTGTTTAAGTTTATTTATGTCATTATAAATAATAGGTGGAGTTTAGATAAGGACTTTTCCAAGTTCGTATTGGAAGTATTGTATTCAAAGTGATATTCATATTACTTTGATGCCACCTACCTTTGATACTTAATTGAATAATCTAAAACTCACTTGACTTAACTTGGCAGGTCCGCGATGTATCAAATTTTATCTAATCCCGTGTAAAAAACATCTGTAAATTATGTAGATTTCACGTAAGTAACAAACCTGCGAAAGTGATTGGGGTGGTGACAATTGTATTCTGCTCTGCCATCCCATGCCGTGCTAATTCAAAAACGATCCAAGGAAATCGGAGTAAGAAAAATAATATCCTTTCCTCCTCTTAGTATAATTTTATGCCATCCATTATCGGCAAAGTTGTTACCCTTGAAAATGATAGTGCTGTATCGCAAAGCGTTCTCAAAACAAGCCCTTATTGCTGCAAACTACGCGTTGCTTCAGATAACGTTGTTGAAAATAAGCTTTCCGAATGTAGCGACAGAGGGATTCCATTCCACATTCAAGGGTAGTATATATCTCAGACAAATGGCAATGTTCCTTTATTTTTTATGTTAAAGCATAATAGTTTTTAGATGTAAGTTATACAGTTGTGTTTTGTTACTTAGTTTTAAAACATTTTAAATATTCCTGGGACTCACCTATAGCCCATAAATTAGATCGTCCTTTCTGTCACTTTTACATACATTCCTCACTACCACTTTTCCGGTGTTATGGATATAAATGCAAAAGGAGTGGATGACTTTGTGACGTCTGAGCGATAATATGAATAGAAGAGGAGTCATACTGCACCCTGATGAATTAAATGAATGTGGATGACTTTGTGACGTCTCAGCGTTATGAATGGAATCACACTGCGCCGCGTCTGAGCGATATGAATGGAAAAGGAATCATACTATGTCGATCCCAGATAAACTGGGAACAGGGAAGGAAGATGATAATGTCATATTAAGAGTTCACGACGAAGCCCTCAGAGGGAGGCAGTAATACGTAATCGTATGTACTTGACGAAGTCTGTACGCTCCTAACAACTATTCTTGTTACTAATGGGGCGTCATTATCTTTATTACTTTTACTATAGGGACCACAGAAGCCGACTATTATCACTATCGTTAACTTTGCTCGGAATAAATGGAAATCCTGGTTTGAGAAAAGATAAACCTAACACATTTATGGTTACGACGGTTATAATATTTTAAGGGCATGGCCGCTTAGTGACGCTGGATTTCTAACATTGTGAACATGCTTGTGTCTCTTGTGGGTCTAATACGTAGTGGCTAATACCATACACACTACGAGATTGGTGGTGGTGTAGAGGCTACCTTATCACCAAGCTTGGATGGCTGCATTCTAGTGCTTCATCAACAATATTGCAACTTACTTCCAGTGCGGGAGAGTGATAATAGAATTGCCCCTTATTACACGGGGCTTTGGTGTATAGATGCCAAGTCATTTAATGAAGGTAAAGGCAATGTTGCAATATTTAAGATCGATACAATTGCAACCAAATGACGAATTATGAGGCGAATGCTCCAAGCGTTCTATGAATTCATCTTGATGGTGCATGCTCCATAGTATGACTGAGAGGGGGGAAGTCCAGGAGCAGCACTTCGGCTTGTGACCCAAGTGTAAATTTACAGGCCCCCTTCACAACAGATTTTCATAGTGAATTTGATCAGAAATCTATACTTATATTATCAAGCTGAAGAGTTTGGTTGGTTACTCTCAGGAACTTCTGAATCAAATTAAAAAAATATTTTTGTGTTGGATAGTCCATTTATCGGGGAAGCCTATAGGCTATTTAGTAAACGTCAATAACGCAAGCGAAGCCGCGGGCGACCACTTGTCATTAATAATAACACCCATTGCATGATGTAGGTATTTACGGACTTCGGATTTATTTTGCATTAGCTTTAATGCACTGAATATCGGTAGATCATATTGGTATGCATCAGAGCCTCACAACTGAGCGTATAAAATATAAAAGTATAGACGACTTGGGAAATGAAGGAGCCGCCAAGTGTGAGCTGGAAGAGTCTTGTTTGGGTTCCGTACGGTTGGTTATTTATCATTTTTATTTTGTGATAAAAGTGACAAGAGAGCGGCAATATGCTCGCTCCTTATTATAAGGGACCCAACTTAACGTAATGTAATACTTATATATTGGGGAAATATGAGTATTATTATAAGACTGTCTACCTTTTGGAGTAAATTAGGCGTACTGGGTAGTAAAAGGCGTAATATAGAATCTATACTTTAATATTATAAAGAGTTTGTTTGTTTGTATGGTTAAACGCGCTAATCTACCTACAGACTCAAATTGAATAATTATTTTTGTGTTGGATAGTTCATTTATGGAGGACGATATAATAACCGACATTAACGCGAGTGAAGCCGCAGGCGTCCACTAGTGTAATATATAAGTATTTACTGAATACAATCATTACCACCATAATTTAAAATGAAAATCGACCACTTTTGATAAAAGGCTTCCTCAAAAAATCTTCAACAGGGAACAAACGCTACATCTCCCGATACCGATACCCCACTCAAGAACCTATTCGTCCCAACGGCCGTCGGTACTCCTTGCAATGTGCCCTGCCCACTGCCAGTTAAGGTTCTGAATTCTTCGGCTCAATACTCAATATATTTCAATACTCAATATATTTATTGTATCATGTGGTTTTTATAGGTGTTATATAAAATTTCTAGAGCCGACATGAACCCTGTGAGGGCACTACAATTATTATAATTATTAAAAAAAAAAATTTTTCAACATTTTAAATTCAAAATTAAATACATATTAAATTACAATCTATACTAATTGCTATTATATAAAATTTCAACATATAAAATTTAAATTCTAAATTATTAGGTACATACATAAATTATAACATATTAAATTAAAATTAGAATTAAGATAATAAATTAAAATTAAAATATTGAATTAAAATAAGTTCCAAATTAAGTACAGTGTCATTTTCTACGTACTAAAGGTCCCTCAAAAAACTCCTGCAAAGTGTAGAAGCAGTTTTCCATCAAATAGTTTTTCAAAATGGCTTCTATCGGCGACTTTTGTTCTCCTATGTATATCATCAATTCTGATTCGATTGTAGAGAAACTGAAACAAACGCTCCTTTCCATTGACTTTTCTGTGACCTTGAGCCTTCTTATGAGACTTGTTGTTATATAAGTCATCACTCATCTCATGAATTAAACACTTTCCAGAGATACTGTGGTAGATAAGGCGATAATATGCTACGTAGATTAACCTTGTTTTGAAAGTTGGACATACCAAGTAGTATTTATAAGAACATGCTTAAGAGGGTGATTAATTAATTACAAAATCCGCTTATGCAGAAGATAAACAATGCTTGCAAAAACTGCTTTTACGATGCACCAGCAGCCGATGCTACTTTCGATACTCTACTGATAGTAGTGTGGGCTGCATTAATGCCGCTTCTCGCAACAAATTAACAGCGCTTTTGACTGAATTTCTAACGGCTAGTTGTCAATAATGATTTATTTGTAAATCTAATATATAAAGATCTCGTGTCACAGTGATCGATTTCCTCTGAAACGGCTTGACCGATTTTTATGAAATTGTATGTGTATATTTGGCAGGTCTGAGAATAGTCGTAAGATATTTTTTATAACTCTAGGCGATCAGGGGCTATACCACCAACTCTTTAACGCGACTCAATTCCCATTGTTAAAGTGAGACAACGCTATGAGCCGAGTAGAGCGGCGTCCCGTTTTGTCACCCGCGTTTGGATCGCACTAATACTTCATGGTACGGCTACTGGGCAAAACAACGTTTGCCGGTCAGCTTGTATTTACGTAATAATATACGGTCACACCTAGCATCTAGGAAAAAGTAAGCCGTTTAAGCGATTGTTTTATGAAGACTTGATGACGGACAAACATGATATCTTATCATTCTATAAATATTTCAATACCTCGTGGCCTAATTCCCGTGCAAAAATATACCCCATCTTCAAGCGTCCTGGATTCGAAAGGCAGGGCACTTCACCATTTGATCAAACCTATCATGGAATTCAATGTTACTATGGTGATAATTTAGGTAACGTATCTATTATTCACTGTAATAAACAAAATGTTTTTGAACATGTGGTGAAGTGTTTTAAAACATAATACTTGTTAGACAGAAAACCACTAAAGCACGTGAAAGCTTAAAGAGAAAAAGAATTTTACAATTATGTACCGAAAGCTCAAAACCACCTGACTCGCAATTTCTGAAAATGCAAATTAGTTTTAGAAAGGCACGTTAGGATATAACACGGGTCACAAAACTCTCAAAGCGAAAAGCCACAAAGGAGACGCCTCATCAACTGAGGACTTAAGTACATTTTAGACTATCAATTCAGCAATTTTGCTGAATTTGTGATAATGAGATCTGTACGTTCAATTCTTTATAAAACATTTCAATTTCAGGTGGTCATTTTATCTCTGAATTTGTACTTTCGTTAATTTAGAAACTTAGGTCCGTTCCATTAGGTGAAGCTTGAAATGTGTCCCTTTCAATGTAATGACATATTCATGACAATTTTAACTAGCCAGCTGGTTTTGTTTTTGTTCAGTTTCAATGACAAAGATTCATCATCACCAGCCCTTTAATATCCCAATTGCTAGGTATATCAATTTGGGGAGAATGGGCTCATAGTTCAGCACATGCTGGCCCAGTGCTGATAATGACTAAAGATGCAACCGGGACTAAAGATTTCACGTTCCTTGCGAAGCACAGAGGAACTCGAGATAACAATTTGAAATGTGTCCCGTGAGACCTATGCTCAACAGTCAGCATCTCTCGGCTGATATAAAGATGATGAAGATGTAACATGATCCCATCCAATCGCTGGCCTTAGCGAACACTGCTAGTTTATGCAATTACACTCGGCCAAACGCTTTAGCCACTGTGTCACTACTTATAGTTTTTTGTGATCAAAATTAACAATCCCATATAATATGCTGCCCATATTTTGCTGTATCTGTGGTAATATCAACTCTATGGACCAGACACCCGCACGATAATTTATTATTTGTATCCCTGTTCTTTAGAGGAGTCACTGCTCTATCGGCTCTAACCTAAATGAAAGTAATTTTAAAATCGTTTCAGAGAATACAAAATAATGTCAAATAGATAATAAAAGATCCTACAAACCAAGAGATATTTGGTGTCCAGTGGTGTTTGAACGAGATGTTGGCAAAGCGTCGACGGACCCCTAAAAAAGCGGATAACTACGCGTGTTCAACTTCTAACAAGACGTATTTAAGTAGGAAACTTCTAACCCACAACTTTCCAAAAACGAGTTTGAGTTAAGATGTTTTCGAACCGCGGTTTCGACGATCTTCCAGATAGCACGGAATTTGTTCGCAAATACTATGCGGCTTGTATCTAAGGGTAGACAAATCGAATGTGCTTACCATAACATTATAGATAATAGAAGTATGGGAAGAAGGTCCGGGCGTAATGCGTAGAACGCGGGTTGATATTGCTGGTCACTTCGCAAAACCGTTAAGTCCACATTAGCAGGGTTGCAACAATACGTGGTGTCCTGTTGGAAATAAATACAGCAAAAAATTATGGCTAATCAGGGGAGATCGGAACTTGTCGGCAAAATGCGGAGATTATCGTTATAATTATATGGTGCTTCTACACGGTGGGTGCAAGTAGCTGGAGCTAATAAAGGCGCGAGGTATTTGCGCAAGCAGCATGCATAAAGTTAGTTGATCAGTGCAAATACAAAGGCGCGGCCTACTTGCGCAAGTTACTTGATCAAGCTACACGTGCATGCTGCTCACGCCAGTACTTTATGTATGGGTCTTGTTCGTTTCAGCTGTCAGTATGTCTGCGCAAGTAACCCGTGAGATGTGATGTGCGCACAGGCTACTTGCGCATGTTTAATACAATTTATAAATATTATTAATACATACATACATAAATCGCGCCTATATCCCCGAAGGGGCAGGCAGAGGTGAACTAGCACCCACGTTTCGCCAATTATGTTAGGTCCCATGTAATAGGTGGCGAGCCTATTGCCATTCATCGGGCACAAAAGTCGCAGTATATTGCTAGGTGGTAGGTATAACAGGAACGCTGCTGCCCATTCCTCATCACTGTTTTATCCTTAGTCGCCTTGTACGACACCCACGGGAGATTTGGGGTGGTGACAATTGTATTCTACTCTGCCGTCACCACACGGCATTATTAATAATATTTATAAATTATGTAATTAATATATGTACTTACTGCGACTTTTGTGCCCGATAAATGGCAATTGGCTCGCCACATATTACATGGGACCTAACATAACTGGGGAAACGTGGGTGCTAGTTCACCTCTGCCTACCCCTTCGGGGATATAGGCGTGATTTATGTATGTATTATAATCAAAATTTTTCAATATCATTTGTTGTTGGAACATTATAATAAGTATTAGTACATACTATGGATTATTTTTCGTAGTAATTTTTAAGTTAGTTCAAGCGATGTGTTGCTGCTGATTTACCACAAGAATAACGAATTACGACAGCTGGCCTCATACTGAGAACGCTTTCGTTACGTATTACGTGAGGATATATAGTTATCCTTTGACCTAAAACTCTCTATCCGAACTTATCTCCGATGTAAACGATGCAAGGATGTCGTCTAGCTCAAGGTTTTAACAGAAAGCAATCTACGGTGATAGTATGAGAGTTCAATATAGACTGGCTGAGGAGTAAATAGTGAGATAGAAGTTTCATTCGGTCCCCGATATCTATGATACGATCGGTCCGGCTGTTTTGTTTCCTTATTTCGTCAGTTGGAAGTCACTTCGGGTTGACTAATTTAGAGCCGCCGTGTTTGAGTTACGAATCCAGATTTTAATCGGATATCAGGATTCAGATTGAGTCTGAAATAGCGTATCTGACCTATGAATATGTTTATGTGGATGACATTGAAAAGCTTTTGTAAGGTTTTTGTTTCCTATGTTTAATCGCAATCAATATAACACGCTTCTTTAAAATTATTATTATTAATTATTATTCGAAAAAGTGGCAAGGTAATAAATAGTTTATGATACTTACGTTCAATTCAACCTAGATCAGAAACAAAATCGTTCTATGACCTTCGAACCGATAAAAGTTGGGATGGTAACTTTTTCTTCTATGTTTGAGTTGTCGACAAGAGACGATAAAATTCGCTGCTCAACCAGTAATGTATGCTTGCGCCATATGATTTCCATTCGTGACGTGTTAATCAGCTTAACTGGCGTGACAAAGGTAATGGATTGAAAGTACTCCATCGTCCAATCCAATTTCAGCTCTGATTTTGCAGATATTATTCAATTGATCGTGTTTTTTTGGATTTTGCACCTTTTGACAACGTGCAATATCAAAGAAAACTTACCGTCAGGATAACTTATGAGCTTGCAGGATATAATATGAGCCATTGGAATGTTATTAAAGTTTGGATTGGGATTCGGTACGTTGTTTTAGACTGCAGATTCTTTACGAACGTGCATTAATGCGCATTTCAAGAAGACCCTTAAACCTTCATCAGATCGCAAATCCTATGCAGTGTTCAGCGTTTATTTTCAACATGATCATCTTATTTATTTATCTGGATTTGGTGTAGTGTTTTTGTTCTTCCGTTTATATCGGTCAGACGTCATCAAGCCTCACTTTTGACACATATCATTCATCACACCGGAAAGTGCTCATGATGAATGCATTTATAGAAAAAGAACGAAAAGGGCCATGTTGAGAGACCCGACACTATTTCAATCCACACTGATCAAGGTTTAGGTGTTGCAACCGGTTTCTTTCGATGAGGATCTTCAAATCCACGCAAAACTAAGAAGAATACTGTGTATATTCAAACTTTCATTTAGTTATGGTTATAGAACTGAGAATGTTTATTGTATATAGTATACACATTTACTATACGTACACTTATCTGTTGGTTTGTTTGAGATATTTATACGAGAGCAGTATTCCAATCTCTTCCCTTCGTCTGCGAATTCCTTCGAAAATTCAGTTTCTACATGAATATGATATAGAAATGGAAAGGATTTAGTTAGAGATACATGATTATTTAAAAACAATAATAACCACAAAACCCTTTGAATACCCTATCCATACAAGCAGACTTGTACCTACTATGGAAGGCCCTCTGTAGTATTTTTTTTATTTCTGTTCCATACATAAGGCAAAATGAACTTAATTAAAATGGTGAATGTCAAATAGCATA
Source organism: Cataclysta lemnata (assembly GCA_963931975.1). Classification (NCBI taxonomy): domain Eukaryota; kingdom Metazoa; phylum Arthropoda; class Insecta; order Lepidoptera; family Crambidae; genus Cataclysta; species Cataclysta lemnata. The sequence continues at coordinate 9,721,159 of OZ008343.1, forward strand.
AGTTGTTTTAAAAACAGCCCTGTATTTCAATGGTTCCCATTATATTTTATCTCACTGAATTCACTACGCTCACAGGCTATTTCGGAAAGGTGCAAAAAATAAACTGCTGTATATCGTAAACCCCAATCTTAATCCCTAATACCAGAGCATATTTTTATTCCACTATTCATAAAATATAATACGCTCTATTCAGGCTTCGTATTTGTACAGTCATTATATGGTTAGAAGGAAGGTAGGTATATGTGCCATGATGCCTAGCCAAATCGCTCTGTATTTTTGTGGACTCTATTGGAAATATTATAAGTATGCAAACCTTCGGTTAATAATTATTTCATCATAATCCCTGTAATGTTCACTGTTGGGCTACTGGCCTTTCCTATGGGTAGTAATATGAAGAATGGGCCATAACCCACCACCCTGACCCACCATCCTGGCCCATTGCGGATTGGTGGGTGTTAATGCAAATGCATCCACTGCGTCATCGAGATCCAATGTCTACTTTCTCACAAAAGTTATAAAGTAAAATAATATAATATTTAAATGTATTGGGCATTTTGAATGACGTGGGCATTTTAATCGAACATTTAAATAAATAAAAAAAAAACAATCGGCCTACAACTACCTACACAACGTCAGGTTCTTATAGCGCATTTAGATTTTAAAAATATACCTAGTCTAAAATCACAGCACTACTTTTCCTTACTGTCATAAAGTAGACTGCGCCGTTCGTCGAATTATATGCATCCGTGACGCGAGATAATAAGCTTAACTCAGCTCACGTGAAAAACGCAATGGCCTGGACATGGCACGAGTATCGAACTTTTACTATGAAATACGAATATGCGATGAGTTTTTTATTCAGTTGTGTCGAGAAGACGATATGCAAGTTGAATCTCGAGTTGAAAATACGAAGAAGAAATCGGTATTACGCGCTTATACGAAATACGAAATAATATTCTTTATTAGTTGTTTTATAGACAATTTCTCTATATCCTTCTATCAATAGGCAAGGCGTAGCCGTGAAAACGTTAAAAAGCTGATGATGATGATAATTTAATCTAAATAAACAAGCATTCCAATCGAAGAATTATTAATCGAAGGTTTGCATTCTTCTATGCTGGCCTGGGAGCTAACAAATAACTTAGAATAGGCCAGCCCGTCTCATCCCATTGGTGTCGTAAAAGTCGCCTAAGGGAGATTGCTCGGTGTAGTGGTCTACATAAGCACCTTGGGGAACCCGAATGGTGGAGGGCGAACCACCAACAATAGCATACCCAAAGAGGGTTGGTGTCACGCAGGCGGCTGCTGTAAAACCAAATCCAAAACCTTGAGCAGCATATGGATTGGAATGTGGTCATTCCAATCACTCTCTCCGTTCATCGGTCTCTTGACATGTCAAGGGTAACTTTTGGGCCACGAAAAGAGACAGAACGGACCATGGTCCGTTCTGTCTCTTTTCTATACATTCATTCATTACTAGCACATTTACGGTGTGATAGATGATATGAATCAAAAGGGAGTGGATGGCTTGATGACGTCTAACCGATGAATGGAAGAGGAAACATACTGCGCCGACCCCAGATAGACTGGGAACAGGGCAGGGAGAAGAAGAAGAAATAAGCACTCCAATGCTAAACAAGTTTATAAAGACTAATATATTGTTTTGTTATTAGGTTTACATTAAAGTAATTTGCCTCAGTATCAAAGTATCAAATCTGTCGTAATAAATCAGACTCTCGAATCTGTTAATTACAGAACAAACTTTCGAATGCGATGACAGATCAATCTAGAGTTTGCCGCGGCTACAGTTTACATTATCAGAATTATATTGCTTCACAATATGGAACTTCGAGCCCGCTCGGTTAGTTCAATCCTGGACAATAATTTACTTCGCCATTTTAGCGAAACAACTTTCCGTATTAATTCTACTGAGGAAATCGAAGCAAGTAAAATACAAGCGAAACGTTGCTTCCAGAACAGCGTGTGGGGCAAACTTGCAAAAGGTTGGCTAAAACATTTTTGATGTTATGCTTTTTGAAAGTTACTTTTATGGAAGTACTCTTAACACTTTTTTTGCAAAATGCATGATATGATGAAATATGAGCTCGATGGTGGAGGGCTTAGCGCGATTGCTTAAACTTATTTATGATGATGATGATGAAGCCGAGGACGAATCAGCTCTGGGCTAGCGTGATGGGTTCTCCCTATATTCTTCCATCCCTATATAAGGAAGGCCTCAGCCCCAGCAGTGGGGATGTTAAAGGGGTGGTGATGATGATCATGAAACATAGTGTAAATCTTCCAAATTAACTTGGCGTTTATTTTTTAGTCCGTCAGTATCATATGAAGATTAAGATAAAAACTTTACATAACAATGACAGTGCACCAGCAGCAAAAGTTAATAGTAGTAGTCACCTTTTCTAAATAGTTATTGTGACTTGGTCCTAAAGTATTTGGTCACCAACCGATTGACGTCATCGAACTCCTCATTGTTTATTTACACATCAAATTGTTTGCCGCTTATAATATGAAGTCCAATAGACGATACTCCCACTCGAATTCAATAGCGTTTTTACGATAGGTCTAAATAAGGACCTCGAAATGTCAGTAGGTACTTATATCGCCAATTAGGAATAAGAACGAAAACTTATGTTCCTGCCCTTTTTGGTACCCTTATTTTATTAAAAATAAATGAGATGCTATGACGAGCAGAATGCGCATCACGGCTGAATGAACTCTGGACTCTCATCGGCATTATCAATTAGAGGCAAAAATAATATCTTATCATCATCATTACCAGCCCTTTTAATGTCCTCACTGCTGGGGCACGGGCCTTCCCTATGGATGGAAGAGTATAGGGAGAGAGGGAGAAAATAACATCTAAATAGTCCAAAGATTTTGGTGGTTAGAAAAAGAATTTCGACAAAATATGGTCTTGATGCGGGAATCAAACCCTCGTCCGCTGCTATCCGGGCAGGTGCCTGATCGCTCGGCCAACCAAGACACAGTGTCTTTGTACTAATTTTTCTAATATTTATATAATGTGAAAAACTAAAATCGAATAATCTAAATAGTTGGCATAATTCAACATCGGAAGGGAGTGTGTCAGTTTTAACCCGTTATTTGCTTGTGTCTTAGTCAGCGCCACGTAAGCAGCAGATTCGTTTCACAAAAGAGATTCCGTCGAAACAACTTTCCGTATTAATCTCGCAGAATCGAACCAACAGAAATTCCCTTGAAATGTTGCTGGCAGTAACAATATATAAGGCGAAGTTGCAAACAGCCAGCTAATTGTCGCCGGCGGCGTCTAATTAGGAATTATTGCCTCCTGCAACTAACAAACAACGCTGTTAGTTAATTTATTAGGGGATTTCGCCTAGCGGGCCCTTGTTGGATTGTTTTTTCTGCCGTTTGTTCTTTAAATGCTTTTAATTATATTAATGGTGTCGCAGTAGACACGATCGACTCGGTAAGTTTCCTAGATTAATAGCACTTTAATTGATTAGAACGTTCATTTCCAGAACGTCTGTGTTACTAGGTATTAATTTAGACTGTTTTGTTTTTAAGTTGCTTTGGCTTAAATACTACAGACGTAGACAACAAAAACCGAATAAGATGTTTTCTGAAAAATAATTGATTTCAGAAACCTTTAAGCTTACAACAACATTTAAAGAATAAAGAGTTTTTGATATTTAATAAAATTGTGCCTAGTCTAGCGTCTTGACGAATCATGAGTGTATTGTAATCATAACAGATAATTATGAATAAACGGAGTTATTCCCAGCAGGGGAACATTAATAGAGACTGATAACGAAATAAGATGTTATTCAGTGCGGCTTAAAAGCCGACGACACACTGCGCACGCTAAGAAATAGTTCCCGCTATAAAATGCATTAGCAGCCCCTCCATTAAACCATATCACAATAGGAAAAACATCGGTACAGTTCGCGGCAATAATTCAAGCCGCTCGCGCTCTCGGCTCCCAACACCCATTTTTCATGCTACGTCACTTTATCTGCTAAGTCGCGCGGCGCCGACTTAAGTGGGACTTTTGACTTCTGCGTTTTAAGTGCCAGTTTATAATAATATTAAGTTTAATTCTCCTTGGGGGATATTTTGTACGGATTATGTGCTTTAATCAGCAGAATTGTCCTGCTCTGCTATTCTGAGCATTAATGACATAGTTATTGTACCTTAAGAGATCGATGGCGCAGTGACTTAGAACGCTTTGACAAGATAAGTAGTGTTTGCTAAGGCCGGCCATTAGATGGGTGACCAAAAATATATCGTTTCGAGTTCCTCCGTGCTTCGGAAGGCAAATCTGCAGTTGCTACCCACCAATCTGCACTGGGCCAGTGTGGTGAGTTATATATAGTCTAATCCACCTTCTATAATAATATATTCTTCCATCCATAGGGAAGGCCTGTCTCCCAGCAGTGGGGACATTAAAGGGCAGGGGGGCTACCGCCTAACTCGATTGCTGATGATAGCTTTAAAGCAATGCAATGCTTACAGCTATAGCAGCCATCCTGAATTTTTAGGCGGTACGGATTTTGTGCCAAATTCATACGAAATCATTCAGTGATCATTCGTTTAAAGGTATCGCTAATAGTTTAGGTACATTTGGTTCGAAATGACAGCATGACGTCATAAATAGCTTTTGCTTTAGCAATCGAGTTAGGCGGTAGGCCCCCTGTGATAATTGTACTTGTATCAATGTTTTAGCTTACACCACCAAAATTTGTCATAAAGGAAATCGTTCTCTACTCAAATGACCTTGTAAAATAAATATTGTATGCCTTCAATTTAATTGTTCTCTGTTTCGCCGCCTTGCCGCACCAAATCAGATCGCAGCAATTTAAGTTGTTGTTTTCTGCGTTGCGAATTCGCATCGCGCCAATTCGCAGTTATGTGTACATACGTACATATATACTTATATATACAGTTATTTTACATGTGTCCTGAAATAAGCTGTCGGAACGCGGATGTTAAAATACCTCTGCCTTTTCTTATGGAGAAAGGCGTGATTTATAGATGTAAATAAAATAGAGAATCGCCTATTAACATTGAACTTTAATTTTTAATGTATCTACCTCCATAACGTAATTATTCTAAAATAGTGTTGTAATAGGTAGATCTATAGTTATCTTTTACTATCTTAGTTTTCATGCAAGGGAAAAATAATCCTTACTGAGTTTATTTCCGGTTATTAACATAAGGAGCCAAGTTTATAAACGGATGGGGTGGGGTGGCTTTTCCGATAAATATCGGAAACTTTTTAATTGTAGTCACGTCTTTCAATTGTTTTTCGTACTTATTCGCATTTCAAGAGTACTTTATAAGAATAAACAATGTTTTATTTTATATTATTTACTGCCGCACTCAGAGACGTCAAATAACGTTAATGAGTACTTAACGTCAAAAAATGACAATTCAAAACTAGTCGCTATTCTTGCCTTGCTATGGTCTAGATTTGAATGAAATTTTTTGACATTAAATACTCATTAAAGCTTAATACTCATTAATTAACGTCTCTGAGTGCGGCAGTTAGTCCTTCATTTTTATTCTTTTATTTATAAATAACGGAGTATTTTTTTTTTTGACTATTTTTTAAGCCACTGTCTGGCTTGTTATGTAGATTGTAGGTAACTAAAATATACCCATATATTTAGATTTAAGAGCTAAGTTCTATAATTCTTCATCAAAACTATTTTTTTTATTTTTTATTTATTGATATTTAAATTCAATTTATTATACAAGTTATTCTAACATATAAGTAGTTTGCTGAATAGAAATATAGATGACAAATATATTATATGAGTAGGTACCGAAACATACTCCTATATGAGTACCTAAATATAGAACTAATTTAAATAATATAACATAACTTACAGATCACAGACGTACATTCGAAAATGGTTATATTAGAAATGACTTATGAGAAACATCTTCGGTATTAAACACAACATTCCAGGGAATTAATTAAAAATAAAGTTTCTACTTGGTGTTAACGGCTTGTAATGTATGGAAAATAATTATTATTCCGCAGCCAGACCAAAATACATTTACCATATATCACATCATAAATTAGTGAATTCATTTTTGAATCGTGCCAGTATCTTCGCCAATTACTTTATTGGAAACAAATAAGCCGTCAGTGCAAGATAACAGGACCTACCTGCCTCAATTCGCAGATCCCATCTCAAATTGCCTGGAAGATTTATTGTCTATTGTTTGTACGGAGTTTTGATTTGTTTCCTTGTCGTAAATCCATGAATGGGTAAATTTGGCTCCAACGGTGCACGGGTTAGATAACTGTGACAATTGTCATATCGACAGAGTTTTGCCGCAACTGCAGGCGCCATCTTGTTGGAGCTCGATCCCACATTAACATATTTTGGCCACAGATAAACATTTTATGCACCAAAACTGTTTGAAAAGAAGGCATTAGATGGTTCTTGTGTGGATATGGAGAGGCCAGCGCATTATTAAAACATGACGCGACCCGATGTAACGCGACGCGTGTTGAGTAGAATCGAAATTCTATATATGAAAAAAAACCACACTATGAACATCCGACGCCGGATGTTCGGTGTCTACACGTCGCGTCGCGTCGCGTTTCAATAATGTGTACTCCACCATAAAAAAGAGTGAGAAGTAAGAGCATGAAATGAATTTTATCAGAGATTTATATTTGAAAATGGGAAAAAAGGTATACTTTGAGAACGATACGCACATACCAAAATAAGCATACTAGCTAGTTTTTATTAATACATACATAAATAAATTAATCACGCCTTGTTACTCCTAAAGGGGTACGAAGATTATATATTTCGCGCTTTTACCCACGCTTCTCGCTTTAGCCCACGTTTGGCTTTTAATTTTGATAGAAATATATTTTTGTAATAATATTAGAAGTGTGTACCTACGCCTTGCAATTTTAGTCAAAGCTTTTTATATAATAATAAGATGTGCCTTAATAAATAAATAAGATAAACCAGTTAATTTAAAACAAATCAAATGCGATAAAATATTTCCACAGTAAGAACCTATTCCCTGATGTCGGTACCGAAGTGCTGTCTCACGCAAGCGAGCGGGGTGAATTCTAATTATTCTCGCACTGAAAATGCAATCCAAGCAGAAACGCATTACACTAGGATAAGCCGCGGACTAGCAGTGGTAAGGGTCAAACTATTTGCCTGGAATAATGCAAGTTCAGTTTGAACATGAGATTATAATTACATTCCATTAATTTTGATCAATTTTTGACTTTGTTTGTCATAAAGTTCTATGAGAACATTCTTACAAAGAAAAAAAATAATAAGCATTATGTATTATAATTACATTACATTAATTATGATAGTTTTTTACTTTGTTTGACATCAAGTTCTATGAAAATATGCTTTTATAGAAAAAGAGGAATTAGTATTATGTCCTACCTAGTGTTCGGGGTCTAACCCGCATCTTCCGTAATTCCGACGCCTTCCTATACCACACATTTTTTCCTGTTTTTCTGACCTATTAAATTTCTATTAAGGGACCGCGAAGCCCTAATACTGTGACACATTTCAAAATTAAATATTGAAAAAACGTCCATTTAAATCTGATACTAAATAACGAATTCCCGATAATTTCCCATATGCCAATAATCCTGCGGGACTAGCATGGGGACGTGAACAAGTCTCTCTCCACCACTTGACAGTGTTTTGTCTCGGGATTTAGTGGGAGTTAGAGCGAGAGGAAAAGATTTTCTTTCCCCCGAAGGAGATGTGTCCACGGCCCGCGCTACATGGGCTGAATGACTTTAAACGGAGATATCAGAGTTCCAATATCTGTGGCGCTTTTGTGGTCATCTGACCGTTGTAGTTTGTGCGTTACCCAATTTTTATTTTTAAGGACATTAGTGCTCATATTAAAAGCAAAGCTTCAGTTACCGTTTCCACTTAAACAACTAGCAACAAACGGGGCTCACAGGAGTGTCATATAATCCTGAATGTGGTTTAACGATCACCGTCATTATATTTTATGACGGTAGTCAGGTTTAAATTTCAAATTTTATTACATAAGTACAATTATTATTACCTGCGGCGTGATTCTCCTTTTCGTGGTGCGCACTTAATAGATCCGTTTGAAAGTAATTCGGTATACATTTATCGATGTTGGGTGAAGACATAATTATTATTATGTTATACTAGGAATAAAACAGCATGACCACCTAAACACGATATGATATAGCCATTTCATTGAAAATGTCAAAAATTTATAGAGGCTTGACAGTTCAACGCTATAAATGGCTATATCCATGTTTCGGTGGTCATGCTAGACGGGCTGGTAGTAAGGTTATTATCACAGTGAATTGAAGTTTGGATATAATGTGGAGACAATAGCAATGGAAACTTTGTTTAAGGCCATGTCATTTGAAGAGTATATTGTTGAATAGAGAGAGAGGTTCTGACAGACTGACTGCAGTAGAGATGGAAAGTTGATGAAAAAATATGAAGAAAACAACGCTCTAATGTTTTTCAAAACTCTAGCGCGCAGAAAATTTGGCTGGTTGCAAAACATTGATTGGTACTCGAAGCTGAGTTTACCTGTTTTGGGTTGGTTTCCCTTACATTCATTTGTTTGATAACTCAAACATGAACAATGTTTCCAGTTGACGTCGAAAATATTGTCCTAAATACCTACGAACTTTTAACAATCTTTATGTCTCGTTACTACTGAAAGCTTTGAGCAGTTGGATCGTTAAAATGACATTGAACGGCTTTCAACCTTTTGAAGTACTGATATCTTCTTTGTCTAAGGTAGACATCGGAACTGAAACAGTTGACAAATTCTAGTGCCATGATACGGAGAACAGAAGCGATGGATGGATTGTGTGAAAGATGACATGAGAAAAAGGAGAGTTCATGATGAGCTCAGGTCTTATAGAGGAGAGTGGAAGAAGAAGACATGTTGTGCCGACCCTACTTAGAGTAGGATAAGGGCAGGGAGAAGAAGAGGTATGGAGAATGGTTAAAGATGACACGAATCTGCAGTCGATGGACGAACACTACAAACCTCTTCTATTGATATCGGTCAGACGTCTCAAGCTCTCTACTCCTTTTGTCCTGTCATCTATGATCTAAAAAGATAGTAGACTATAGTAAATTGAGACAAAGGACTATGTCGACAGATCGATGAGCGGTGATACTGCGCCGACCACAGATAAATTAGAAACAGGGCAGCAAAATTATTATTATATCAAACAAATCAAGCAATAAATGTTCCGCTTGACACGCTTCGTGTTGTATGCTGTATAACCGGTAAAGCTTTATATTATTGCACGTTAGCAATAAAATAATTATTAAAAATAAGAGTTAAGATAGGTTAGCAGAGCTTAGTTTATATAAATATAGAAATGAATTTAATTCGTTATTTAAAATAAGCATAAAGAGCTTAAAAATGTATATTGAAACAGAATTATTCATTGCAGACACTGAGGACAGCTAAGTATTCTACAGTATCGACGTTCCATATCCCGCATGCAAATATTTCTGAGCGAGCAACAGATTTATGCGATATTCCGAATAATGTGACATTTAAACAAAGGCCGTTACATTCGCAGATAGCGTCGTTTAATATTAACTTTAAAAATTGCGAAGAACACACGAACAGCATTTGGGGACCGATAGTGTCAGTTGCAATCGTATTGGCCCCGCAGCGCAGGTGCGCGGAAATTTGCGAAATTACAATGCACGCGGCACGTTGGCGAAATTCGGTCGAAAATTCGTGGGGGGGAATTCCCGCGTTCGCTGCGATAACGTCCCGTCGCGGGACAACTTCTGGACGCATTCGGTTCGTCTGTCCCACCGGCATTGTTGCTTAATTAAGTGTTTGTTTCGTTTTAAGCTTCCGTTTGTTTGGTGCAGTTGAAATCTCGTCTGCGCGGGCCTTTGGTTGGCGCTCTCGATTTAAATTAACTGCAGTTTTTCACCGGGTTCCGGAATAATTGCTTTCTCTTTTACAAAGATTTTGGTGGTTAGAAAAATAATTTCGAAAAATTATGATCTTGAGGCGAGAATCGAACCCGCGTCCGCTGCTATCCGGGCAGGTGCCTGACCGCTCGGCCACCCAAGACACTAATTAACTTGCCGAAATTCTTCTAACCTTTACACTTCACGTTGTAAGCCAACGGGTACCCTCGCAATGTCTCTTTTTCTATTTGAATTATTTGTGGTTTATTGCATTTGGATACTTTCCGGAAAATTGTCTATGTATTACTGGGGAAAATTTAATATATCCAGCAGAAATAAAAATTCGAATTATGACCTTTTATGGGTATCAGATTACACGAAAATATATCAATTGGTTTCACAGGAAACTTAAGAATTCAAATAAGTAATATAAATAGCAACAAGTAAATCTCAAATTTACACAAAACAAGATTTGAATTAAACGTAAATATTTACAAAGATTTTGGTGGTTAGAATAAGAATTTCGAAAAATTATGATCTTGAGGCGGGAATCGAACCCGCGTCAAGATCATAATTTTTCTAACATTTATATAATGTTAAAATTAAAATAGAATAGTTTATAAAGCAAACCCAAGCTTAACCGAACGCACGATATTTGTAAAAATATCTGCTTTGGAATGTTTGAAATTTATTTCTACATTGCGAGGGTACCCGTTGGCTTACAACGTGAAGTGTAAAGGTCAGAAGAATTTCGGCAGGTTAATTAGTGTCTTGGGTGGCCGAGCGGTCAGGCACCTGTCCGGATAGCAGCGGACGCGGGTTCGATTCCCGCCTCAAGATCATAATTTTTCTAAATTCTTTTTCTAACCACCAAAATCTTTGTACTAATTTTTCTAACATTTATATAATGTTAAAATTAAAATAGAATAGCGTAAATATTTACTTAATTTTAACGCATGATTAATGAAAACCGCCCTAACCAACTGCTCTATTTCAGAGGCATCTAAATTTACTATAATTGCTTGTTTCAAAGCCTAATCTTAATTCTCTCTGCCAATTCGCGACTCCCACAAATTAGTCCTCGTAAATCTCTAGATATCAATCAATCGATTGAAATGAGAATCGAGTAGCCCCTTGTGATATATTTATTAGAAATCGGTATTGAATTCAAACATGACCAGACCAATCCATTAATACTCCCTTGGGCAAAATACGGAGATCTTTTCAAATATGATACTGAGTTTTTTCGATCTGTAGTCATTTTAAACTGTATTTGTCAGATTAGAATCTGACCCCAGGAAGTTTATAAGTAGCTTTAATGGATTAGTTTATTTATACTAACATCTTAGATGTTTTATCTATCTGTTAAGCGCCCAATAACAACAAAAGTCTTAAGTAAGTTTGAGATTGATAATATTATAAGCGCTTATAATGAAAACTTGTAAAGGGTTATTGCTTTAGAAGTTTATTAAATAGTTAGACAATAATTTGCTGTTTTGTGTTCTCCTAATTGGTCTGTGCTATGAGAAAACTTGAAAGCACCTCTGGCTGATTGTACCAAAATAATATTATCGCCTCAATAAATTCAATCTTCGGGCTGTTGTTGTTTTGGTCTTAAGCGGATTATCTGTAGGAATCTATATTTTTATACAACAATAACACTTAAACGTACTTTGCGCACTATTGTAAAACGATTTCCTCTCCATTTAGCGCGATAAAATGTTACCGACTTTGAACTAGATCTCTGAAAAGCGTAAAAAATTACTTTTTGGACTTAGATAGTCATCGTGGTGTGCCCCTAATTGCTTCCATCAAAAGTGTCGTCCCTGTTTTTGCGACTTTAAAGTTATAATGGTAATCGCTAGGTTTTTAGGATCATCTAAGGATCATCTGAAGCGAGAGAAGCTGAAGAGAGACTGTTTTCTTTCTGTTATGTAATTTAAGGAGTGGGTCTCTGAATAATCTTCAGCATTTTTTAAAGTATACAACACCAAACACACATATTGACTTTTATATTTACAAATTATATTTCATTAAGACAGAATAGCATTAGTGAATAGCATTAAGTTAAAATATCAACAGGTATTTATGATTTGAAAGAAAACATAAACACGCTTAAAATTATAAAAGTGATTTGTCTCTTAGATTAATTATTCAACATTTTCAAAACCAAACCGTGGTAATAGACATATCCCCGATTACTCGGCAACTAACATTACTTGGTGAAATTATGTGGATGTTATTGCGCCATCGCTTGTGTAAGTATATGTGTGTGTAAAAGAAAAAGGGCAATGACCCTGAAATTTTATACACTAACATTATAAAGGACGTTAAAGGTGCTTAATGAAAAATTAACCGGTACTAAAAATCCATTGCACCAAAATTAATCCACCCATCTCATCTAAGCAAACTCAGTAAATAACCGTTTACATTTGTAAACGTCGGTATGGCAGGACATTCCGAACCCAACCCTCGTCTGTCTCAGAGATCAATTGAAAAATGTCACTGTGCTTAGCGGGGCCTATTTAATTAACTAGGCCGGTATTATGGCTGGTTCATACCGCTCTGAGTCGCATTGTGCAGACTTAATATCGGTTGGTTTATTGTCGGATCGAAGGATTCTTTGTCAAGTGGCTTGAATTGAGACCGTTCGATTGTTACTGAGACGGAACACTTTTGTGGCTAAACGTTCAAGTAAAAAGGTATCAATGGAGGCGGAATATTCAAGACGTGGGGACAGAAATTATTCGCTATATTTAGCTGCAATATTCTCATTGATGTTGCTAATAGAGGTCATTCGGGGGTTCTTATTGTATTATATTTTTATTTACCTTTTTGAGGGTTTTTTCAATCACACACAATTCGTACCTATTTGTTACCACGAATAAGAATATAATAATATGGCGTAGAACTATGGGTATTGGATATAATGGTAAATTGATCGTAGTTTGATGCCAGGTAAATGTACTGGTTTCTAGGTTGGAAATCTCGAAGCGGCATAATATTATTTTGTTCTATAATTGATCATCATCTAGGTATATGCTCTTCAGCTGCTAACTTCGAGTAATAGATGTTACTGCCGCATTCAGAGACGTCAATTAACGTTAATGAGTACTTAATGTCAAAAAACGACAATTCAAAACTAGTCGCTATTTTTGCTGGGGCTATGGTCTGGTCTAGATTTAAATGTTTTTATGACATTAAGTACTCATTAAAGTTAATTGACGTCTCTGAGTGCGGCAGTTAGTGTAAGAAGTATTTCTTCACTTTGTCTTACACACACACGAACATACCTACAGCCACCCACATTTAAGTACATTATTTCTATCACTCCATATAAATTGACTACAGTGATAGTACTGCTCATTAATATCAATTAAAATTGTCATTCCCTTAATTAAAACTCCCGAAAAAGCAAAGTTGGCACAGAAAACAAATTTTGCTCGCCACTGTAGTTATCGACGACGTTCGTCTTTCCCATCTAATATATAATTTAAGAAGGGCAATGTATAAAGGCGAAGCGTAAATGATTGATCAATATGACACGGGTCCAACCCCGGAACGAGTGATAAAAAATGTAAGATGAGCAAACGTCTATACAAAGGGGCAAAAATAATAAAAATCTGCGAAGCCTGTAGCCGATTACCTCGGATTCGGAGAGATTTTCTTTCAAAGAATATTTTAGAACAAAACACTTCTCCGAACTGGTAATGAGCGTAAAAATCGGAGGATCGAATAGTTTTGGGTCCTATGACTTGTATATTGATATGAAAAAGTAATACTTGTTATGTGTCTTACCTTGAATATATGTATATGACGATGTTGTACAAGTTTTGATTATAATTGTGGTGCTGATTGTTAAAGTTTTTCAGAGTTCTTTTTCTTTTTAATATTTGTTTTTATGTTAAAATAAAAATAAATAAGGACAAATAATTTTTCTTACAATTATAGCTTAAATGAAACTGCTTCTAATGTTGTTTTTAAATGCCCTTGCGTAAAATCTATCATATTACCTATTTATTTTTGTAATTATTTCTTAAAATTGGCACAATGCTGTTTGATATAAGTACAATTTTAAATATATATAGTTATGTATTATAATTTAAGCCGTGTTTTGTATCGATGCTTGTATTGTATCACAGGAATTGGAACAAGAACTTTGGCAATATTACGGAACCAACTATTAGCTGCAATTAAGCTGTGGGTACTTTGAGTTTCATAGAACTTTTGCCGGGTTTAGTGATTTCTGTTAACACCTGAGAGCAATTTAATATACTTGGTTGACTTATACGCCTCATGCTCGTGATGGTTAGTCCCCTATTACATGGGATATAACATAGTTAACGAAATGTGAGTGTTAATAAACCTCTGTTTACCCCTTCAGGGATAAATGGGCGTGATAATAATATATGCATGTATGTATGTTCGTAATAATAAACGCAGCTTTAGGAACAATATTTATTTAAAATGTGTATTGTCAACAGTTCTACTTTATAATGGCTTTGTACATGTTTGATTGAGAGAGATGATTCGATTTTAGTGAGTTCTGTCTCTGAAATAAACGATCCCAGTCAATATCAAGTCTACACTTATACATACATTGTTGATGCCTTAACGGTATAAATTCAAATGTATAATCCCATGCAGTTAAATATGATGAATGCACGCAGATGCAGCTGTGTACTCAAGCTGATGACGTATTTATTTACTTGATAATTTATTCAATACAAAAACTACTCTGTCGTGTGGTGACGGCAGAGTAGAATACAAATTGTCACCACCCCAAATCTCCGTGGGTGTCGTACAAGGCGACTAAGGATATAAATCAGCGATGAGGAATGGGCAGCAGCGTTCCTCTTATACCACTAACCGCCGCACTCAAAGACGTCAAATAACTTTAATGAGTACCTAATGTCAAAAAATTTCAATTAAATCTAGACCATAGATCCGGCAAGAGTAGCGACTAGTTTTGAATTGTAATTTTTTGACATTAAGTACTCATTATCGTTATTTGACGTCTCTGAGTGCGGCAATATACTGCGACGTTTGTGCCCGATAAATGGCAAAAGGCTCGCCACCTATTACATGGGACCTAACATAATTGGCGAAACGTGGGTGCTAGTTCACCTCTGCCTACCCCTTCGTGGATAAAGGCGTGATTTATGTATGTAAAAAATACAAAGGAGTTTACATTAGTATAAAGTACAAAACGTGAAGCTTATTTCTAAATAAATCTCTTCCAGCCCTTTTTTATGTATCAGTACACGTGGATTTCACGTGTACTGATACATAAAAAATAACATATAATACTAAAAACACATAAATAATTCTAACCTAACATAATAAATACCTATTTATAAATACCTACATATAACTATTTATCAATACAATAAATAAATAAATACACTTAAATGAAAAAAAAAAAAAAGGTAAAAACTAAATACTTTGGTGATTTAAAAAATGCTTACTCACAGATTAAAATATAATATGTTTTTTGTTTCTTTTATATAAATATGTGATTATTGTCTTGTTCCAGGTTTCCCGCTGAAAGAGGCGACTATGCACCACCGATTCCTAAGTGCTGAAGTATCGTAATTATGTTAAAATTCGTGTCAAAGACAATGTGTGACAGTGCTATGTGGTTTAAATGACAAGAAAGGTTTTTAGATATTATATTGGTGCAGTAATCGTATGAGACAATGGGAACGCTACACTTGAGTGGTATGATGCTCGTCTGTTTAGTTCTCTTCGGTTGGATGTCGGGTAAGTGTTATGGTAGAAACACGTCCTTAAAACACGACGCAACCCGATGTAACGCGACACGTGTAGATTCGAATCAAATGTATTGGTTTTCTATGACCAGAATCACACTATGAACATCCGACGTGACTCCGGATTGTTCGGTGTCTACACGTCGAGTCGCGTCGCGTTTAAAAAAGTGCCGGGGTCATTAATTGTCATTTTTAAAAAATCTGGACTAGCGCCTCACCTAGCAGTATTGCGTTAACAGCGGCGGAATAAAGGTTTTTGCGTTTGTAGCATGCAGAACAAGATATAAGGCTTATATCATACAAAAATTATTTCGACTAAAGTTGATTGTGACAGCTGATAGCACATCACACTAATCAAAACAAAAAGTTTCTTCTTCGTATCGAATTTCAACAATAATTAGTCCGAAACAAAATGCGAATTCGATTTTGTTAATTTCGTAATTTGTGACAGTTGCGGTTCGTTTATCGAATGCTATCCGATCGACGCGAATAATATAATTCGCTAAACAGAAGAAGTTCACCCCCGCTCGCGTTTCGCCAATTATGTTAAGTCCCATGTAATAGGTGGCGAGCCTATTGCCATTTATCGGGCACAAAAGTCGCAGTACATTGTCAGGACGGTAGTATAAGAGGAACGCTGCTGCCCATTCCTCATCACTGATTTATCCTTAGTCGCCTTGTACGACACCCACGGGAGAGATTTGGGATGGTGACAATTGTATTCTACTCTGCCGTCACCACACGGCAATTCACCTCTGCCTACCCCTTCGGGGATATGGGCGTGATTTATGTATGTATGTATGAAGAAGTTGGGTATACTATATACTATATATAAGATATACGGTCCTATTGCTATGGATCCTTTTCCTACCTTGTCCGCCAAGCTAAAAAAAAGAAACAGTAACACAAACTGAACACCGAAACTGATTTCATTCAATTAGGGCTGAAGCATTTTCCTATTTTAAAAAGCACCCGAGGAAAATTCGACTCCATACAAAACCAACACTCCAAAGACAGAACATTAAATAATTAAAACGTTATCCCAAATGAAATATCCGGGCCGCGCTCACTGCTCTAATTAAGATACAAAATACTAAAAAAAGGCTTCAATTCGCTATAAATTAACTCGTTTCTTAATCTACAGAAAGAAAAGAGGCTTTTAGCTGATTAACTTTTCAGCGTCACTGGAGGTTTTCCAAGCGTTATAAATCAAGCATAATGCAATTACAGTTAATGTTTGATTAAACAGCACCGTTTAGTGTTGTCTCACTTGGCCTCTAACGAGATTTGGTGGGGGGGATTTATAGCCTTCGATAAATGGTACTGCCCCGTGTAAATTGTAAAACGCGAAGTGAGTTTTACTAGCAATTTATTGTTCCTTCAGTTTTTAGTTGGTTGCGATCTTGTTCTGCGTTTGTAGTATCGTAGGAAAGGATAGGGTCATTACAGTTAATATTATTATATTAGTTAAATTGTAAACAGTATAAAATGCAGCTCAACATTTGTGCCCTCCCCCTACTTCCGCTTCCTCGGATACATGGCATAAGCTGTGGCCCGCTCGCTGGCTCCTAGCTGAGCCTTGCCCCACGGCAAATTACCCGGTACATGGTTAGACCGCGTTGAGGGCCCCACCGCCAGACCGGGGTCGAGTACAGGGGGCGAAGGGGAGCTCCTCTGCTTAGACCACCGGGGAGCTGAAGCCTCCTGAGTACATGCCCGGGCCATGAGCTACCGCTCAACGTCCGGAGTCCGTCACTAGGCCTATGACTCGGATGATGATGATGCAAAATTTTTTTAATGCCCAAAACCATCCAGTTTTATAACGGAAAAATCTTGATAATTTTTCAGCCAAAAAATTTCCTTAAACGACATTTGTAGTGAGAAAAATGTATATATGCTATTGGTGAACAATGTTGGCTAGTATGGGTTACGACGTAGAATTACGATAAATCTGTGGGATTATAAGGGCCTATCTTTGCACGCATTGCGCCTCAGCATATACAAACTCGGCTCTACATCAGGTTATTTATTTTTCCGGGTATTTCATTCATAAATATTATCTCTTTTACTAATGTTTCCGCTTTAATATTTCCGAATAAGAAAAGGATTGAGCGTATTATATTTAAGTTGAATTTTAATATAAATCATTTGTTTTAATTATAAGGTGACCGTTTCAATACAACTTTAAGGAGTTTTATATCTGTGCGCCTAAAATAATATTAAAACACACATTTGGTCACCCATCCAACATTGTATCTAGCGAGTTTAGTCCGACTCCGACCAAATGCTTTAATCATTTGAGATTCTCCGCGTCATCGAGATCCTTTGACCACGAGTTACTCGTTTAACTTAACCTATTTCCGATGTCCAATTAATTTGAACACTTATCAGTACCTACCCAGCCGTAGGTAAGCCCTAGTATAAAGTGCAATGCATTCCTCTAACAGATTGATATATCACACCTGCATTGCTATTCGACGAGGCGCTTTGAAGATTTTCACACAATATACTGGGAATGGGAATTTGCATGTATATTTTTAGCGGCTTTATCCGCTGTGTTTTTGATGGGATCGCCGCTTGAAATATTAAAAAAGCCTTTACGCAGAAATGGTGCATATGGGCTTAGTAATAGACACTGCTTGTATCCGACAAGATTTATAGGGAACACATGATTTTATAACGTTATGTCATGTCTGTTATTCGTTTAGTTTTACTATGTTATTTTTACAATATATTTAAAGAGTAACGTCACTTAAAAGGCTAACTTTTTTTTCAGAAACATCAAACGATTGAAAAATTTCTATTACACTAATTTAGAATATATTTGTAAAATGATGTATTCTATAAACTTTATGTGTATTGGCAGCATCTTTTTCTACGGATGACTTTTTATAACTGATGATGCTATTCTGTTGCTGAAATTTAGAAAGACTATATCGACTAAATTTCATTTCATATTTCGTACATTTTATTGATACATATTTATGCATATCTTGTCTTTGAGTTGAATCAGTTTTCAGTGCAGATTCCAATAATCGCTAAAACTTGATTTTGGACTATTTCGAGTTGTTCTATCCTCTTCCCCCCGGACCGCGAAAGCGTTAAGACGTGTGGAACCGTTGACAAAATTTGTTCATAATTATTTTTTTTTTTTAATAACCAATTTAATTCAAAAATAAGTGCCGTAAAATACGTACAAGTACCAGGCGCCCATAGCACGCGAGAACTACTCAGACCCGCCCGAGGCAGAAAAGGACAGCTACAGAGACAACATCAATTTACTGAGCTACGCTGCGTACGCACCAATACAATATAAAGGAGCTGCTGCGAATGAGTCGTCGTGCGTACTATTTTACTAGTTTGGTGTATGGTACAATTTAAAGGCGGAAACGATAGCGGCAAGTTTTAAGGAATTGGCCCAAGAATATTTTTCACTGGATCGCCGGACAAGGTATAATAATACAAATTTTATTATTTTTTCTTATCCTACTTCTCATAACCCAGTAGCCCTACGCGATGCCAAATATACAACGCTCCCCAACATTAAATAAATCTCAAAGGATGTCAGAACCCAACGTTGACAAGATGGAAGCCTATAACACTGAAGGAACCGGGGACCGTACATCAGCGACAACTTTTGTTAGCCGACGTCAAAAGAGAAGTAGACAGCACGAATTTGAAGATGAATTTAACGATTTTAAGACGGAAATAAAGAATATGATCACGACACTACTAACACCACAACAAGATGAACTGAAAAAAATTACCAGTGCGCAAATAGAGATAAAACAGACAAACAACAACATAGAAAGCTGTCTTGCTTTCCTCACAGCTCAAAATGAAGACTTGAGGAAGAAATTGGAACAACTAGAAGTCCAGACAAAAAAAGACAGAGACTACATTGTAACTTTAGAAGATAAGATAGAAGACTTGCAACGTGAAAATCGCAAGTCTAATATAGAAATAAAAAATATGCCTAAATTACCTAAAGAATCGAAAGAGGACCTGATAAATATGGTATTATGTTTATCTAAAACCCTTAACTGTAATACAAAGAAAGAGGATATTCAAGACATTTATAGAATACAGGGGAAAAGAGACGTTAATACAAATACACCAATTATAGTCGAACTATCATCTACGATGTTGAAAACAGAACTACTAAAAACTGTCAAAATCTTCAACCTCAAGAATCGTGAGAAACTTCGTGCAAAGCATTTAGGGGCAACCAAAACCGAAGAGACCGCTGTATTTATCTCAGAACGACTGACTGCAAAAGGAGCCAGATTGCACTTTGTGGCACGAGACCTTGCCAAATCGAAGGGCTTCAAATTTTGTTGGACATCGTATGGTCGGGTGTATCTCCGGAAAGATGAGAACTCGTCAATTATCTTAGTTAGAAATGAAGCTCAGGTACATAACTTAATGTTAGCATGACTAAGTGTGTTGGTAGCTATTGTTAATTTCAGCTTATTTAAGTTTTTATTTTTAATTTTAATTGTAAATCCTACTTGTTACATACTACTGTTGCTATTTTTAGTTAAGTATTTTAGAATTACACAAAAATATTCAAATTTCCAATACGTCACACAAACATACTTAAAATCACACACACGTCACACACATAATTACTATAATAGTAAATGCCAAATATATAAAAATAGCACGAATCTCTATTACATATAATTATGGATAGCTCCCTAAACAATTTGAAAGAAATAGACAACTTCAAAATAGCCCAAGCATATGAATCCAAATTTGAAGATTTTGTTAAACAAATTACTGTAGACAAATCTGATTTTACTATAGTTGCTCAGAACATTCGGAGCATTTATTCTAATTTAGATGACTTAAAATTGCACTTAAATCAATTGAACTTTGAGACAGACTTGATTATTTTAACCGAATGCAGACTTAATAAAGATAAAAATATTCCTCAGTTAACGCACTACACAGTATTTTACACTTCTAACCATTTAAATATGGCCGATGGAGTGGTTGTTTTTATTCATAATAAACACAAAGCTGCCATCAAAGAAATAGTTGTGTCCCATGCGTCGTGTTTACAGATCACTACAGATGACGTTACTATTATTGGCATTTATCGATCACCATCAACACTGAACGCCGATGATTTCATTCAATCACTAAATCAACACTTAGAACTGACCAAATTAAATAAAAATATAATTATAACGGGAGATATAAATATAAATTTGATACCAAAATTAGAGGAACGTACACAAGACCGTAAGAATAGAATTAATTACCTGAATATGTTAGCAATGCACGGCATGCTCCCAGGCCACCTGTTGCCGACAAGACGGGAAAGCTGTTTAGATCATTTTATTTTAAAACTGGATAACAGTAAAAGAACGGCGACCATAGCAATATTAGCCACTACTATCACAGATCATTTTATGACCTTTCTAAAAATAAATAATCATACAAAAATCTATACAAATAATAAAAATATAATTAAATCTTTCACTAACTATATAAAAGCAGCGGAATTTCTAAAAAACAATGCCTTAACCGAGCTGTTTGTTCTCAAAGACCCAAATTCCATCACACAATCTCTTATAAATACCCTACAAAACACTCTCCTAGTAAACACTACAAGAACTTTAGTCCCTAGGAATGATCGAATTATTAAGCCATGGATCACTCTTGGGGTGCTTAGATGTATTAGGAACAGAAACGAAATGCAGCGAAAGCTTAGACTAGACCCATATAACCAAATACTGAAAATCACATATAAACGTTACCGTAATTATTGTAATAATATGATAAAGAAACTTAAACGCAAATATGATAAAGATCAGTTAAGCAAAACTATTCGTGATCCAAAGAAATTATGGAAGACAATAAATAACATTACCCAACGAAAACCTCCTAAGTCGCGTAATTTGGAACTCCTTCAAATAGCACCGAGCCCTCAAGAATCTGTGGATAAAGTAAATACATATTTTGCAACCGTTGGTCAGCACTTGGCTGAGGATATAATTGCTAATACTATAATAAATCAACCACACGTAAGAGATCTGGAAACTAGACATCAACCCTCTTCTTTTGTACTTTTTGACACCGACCCCGACGAAGTTCATAGTATACTAATGTCCATGAAATCCGAAAGCGCTCCTGGATGGGACAATATACCAACCCTTTTCTTGAAACTAGCAAACAAAGAAGTAATCCCCATCTTTGTGCACCTCATCAATCTCTGTTTCAAACTAGGTGTCTTCCCTGAGGTTCTTAAGCAAGCTGTTATAACACCTATTTACAAGAGTGGAAACAGAACTGATCCATCAAATTATAGGCCTATCTCGGTTTTATCTGTAATAGCGAAAATTCTAGAAAAGATATTGAACACGAGACTGTTGAAATTCCTATCAAATTTTAAATTACTATCATCCTCGCAATTCGGTTTTAGACGGAATTTATCTACTGAAGATGCAGTTCTTGCCCTATCTTCTCTCATTGTCGACAATGTAGACTCTGGTAAAAAATGTCTGGCTGTCTTTTTAGACCTTAAGAAGGCTTTTGATACAGTGTCTGTTCCTATTCTACTGCACAACCTCCATAATATGGGTGTGAGAGGTAAGCCTTTACATCTCTTTGAAAACTATCTAACCAATCGCAAAACTCGGGTTAAAGTAGAGACATATCTTAGCTCAGAGGCTAACGTCACCTATGGAATTCCACAAGGCAGTGTTTTGGGCCCCACGTTATTTTTAATATATATAAATAATCTCTGTAACATGCAAATTGACGGTGGCAAAATATTCTCTTATGCCGATGATACTGCGATAGTTTTTTCAGCTAATACATGGGATCAATTAAAAACACTTACCGAAACTGGACTAGCTAGAATAGCATCCTGGCTAAATATGAATCTCCTAACACTAAATGTCGTTAAAAGTAATTATATATGTTTTAGTAAATACAACAATAGCCAACCTCCAAAAAACTTTAATTTAGTATTGCATAATTGTAATTTCCCCCGTATTTATGACTGTTTATGTACAAAACTTAATAAAGTAACCCACACTAAATACCTTGGAATCATAATCGACCAACGCCTGTCCTGGCATCATCATTTGGAATTGCTTATGAACAGACTAAGAAAATTAATATGGACATTCAAATCTTTACGCCATGTAGCCTCAAAACGTCTCTTGCATGATACTTACCTATCTCTAGGTCAGTCGATCATTGCGTATTGTGTGTCAGTATGGGGAGGAGCAAGCAAGACAAGATTTTTGGACTTAGAAAGGGCGCAGAGAGCATTATTAAAAGTAATGTTTTTTAAACCATACCGTTTTCCCACTGATGAGTTGTATGCGACGAGTGATATACTGTCTGTGAGAAAACTTTATCTTTTACAAACAGTCTTAAAAAAACATAGATCTCTTGCTTATAATCCATCATTTATTACCAAAAGAAGAAAATATAACGTTGCCTCACATCCACCATTAAAATCAGTATTTGCTAAACGACAATTTAATTATCAATCTGCTTATCTTTATAACAAAATTAACAAAGAACTAAATATTTATCCTCTACCTTATAAAATAACTAAAAAAAAAGTAGTTATGTGGTTAAAAACAATAAATTACGATAGTCTCGAATGTCTCGTAAGTCAAAAATGGTAATAAAATTAATAAACACCTTGTTACCCCATATATGATGACTATAATTACGATAATTATGATATTTAACCCGAATAAATAGACATATATGTATATAACAAACACACACACATACACACACACACACACACGCTCCCACACACATTCACACACACACACAAACATACACATTTGTAGGGATATTATGAAATTATTGTAACTTTCGGTAATGGTTATGAAATTATTGTTAAGGAAGAGCGGAGCTTCCTAGCACAAGCAATTACCTTTGCTTAAAAGGTAGCTCCGACCATGATCTATTGTAAACAAACCCAAGTTACCAAATAAATATTTTTTGATTTTGATTTTGATTTTTCTATCCATTACCTAGGTGAGTTCTCTAATCTGTGCTCAGTGATGCGACGCGGTGCACGAATTAAGACGTTGTCACGTCTCGTTTTAATATAAAACGTAGATTAACGTCAGCATCAGACTGTACTAAATTTAAGAATAGAGAGAGTACCCATTTTTTAAGGTAAAGTTTACTACTATTAAGTAGGGTAAACTACTACTAGAAAGCTGGCAAGGATTTTTAATAACAATTAATGCTCTGTAACTATATGTTAATCGATGAGATAACTAGCAATGGGCGTGTCGTATTTGTTTGTACTCGATATCAGTGACAAGTACCATTTATCACAGTACCGCAGTTAAACACATAATGAAAAGCATTGCCTACTCTTTCGTGACTTTACGCTACACAATCCTTTGTTATGTAGGTAGGTATTATTAATTGAGCAACAAAGCTGAAACTATATATATGAATCTTTAAATAAATCGTGCAAATATAAGAAAACATTATATATGAATCTTAACATGGGATATGAATTAAGTACTTTAATTTAAACGTCAAAGTTTCTAATTGTCAAAAAAAAATCTGAAACAAAAAGGACATAAAGCACTTTTTGGGTTATTGGTGGGAAATTAATGACTTTTGAGTAAGTGAATTTTTGGATTTTTATTTTATTGTACTACAAACATACAAGTTATTTATACACTGTAACTAATAACACTAAATAGTTTTGGTTACTGTGTATAAACAGCAAATAAATAGGAACTCTCACCAGAGCCGTGGATTTTTATTGAGTGTTTTATTGACGATCGAATCCCCCTAGAGACTATTCTACGGAGTAGACTGATGAAGTTAAATGCTTCCAAGAACTCCGGGAAGAGATTGAAATGATATATCTGTTATTTCAATGTCATCGACGACAGAAGACATTGCTGTATGGGCTAGCTCCTATTGCTTGCCTGATAATAAAAAAATTAAAGGTTTGCCGAGATAGCAAAGGAATCTTCTCCCAAACCACCATGGTTCGTGTATTATATTTCGTTTATAACTAAATAGAGCGGACTAACTTACCAAGTGGCGTCCGATTTTCAATAACTATGTAAAGGAATCTCGTTCTCATCCTATTTTTTAAAAAGACTAGATGGACGAGATTACGGAACATAATAAACATCACACGATCAAAATAAAATAAAACTCAAATATGTAACGCGGGATACACTGAAAGTCAAGAAATAAAGAAAAAGATATCATTCACGAATGTCCGATAAGATTATTGTGGCGCGGCGTCTGCGAATCCAATAATTCGTTATATTGAAGAAAGTTTCTTTCTTACGAAGTTGCCGGTTCGAAATGATTTTCTTTGACCCGGATTTGGGCGTTATTAGTATTATACCGTGTTGCCAATATTCCGGGTTTCCAGTCTGTCTAAAACGACGCCTTTCTAGGGATTCGCGAATGTTGGGAAACTATATGGAATTTATTGGTTCTATTAGGTATGTATAAGCTAGGTTATTACGCACGGCTAAATCTTGGGTTGTATTGACGTCATCGGTACTAAACTTCGTGTAAATAATATATGTAACTTTCGTGTGATGGGTTATATGAATTAAAAGGGACTGGATGGCTCGATGACGTCTAAAAGATATGAATTTAAGAGAAAAAGAAAAAGAGAACATACATGTGATATATAGAAACATGCACCGGTCAAAGATAGCTTCGGTTCAGGGCGGGATGGTAATGAAGATGCTCAAAATATAACTTCTTTAAATAATTATAACCATCTTGAGATTGATTTTGGTGCCCGGTAGATGACTATAGGTACACCACGTATTAAATGGGACGGAAAACATAATTATTATAATATAATATAATACAAATATCCTTTATTGCACAAACAAAAAACAAAAAAATAAGGAACATACAGGACAGTGCAAAAGGCGGCCTTATTGCTAAGAAGCAATCTCTTCCAGGCAACCTGTAGTAAGAGGAGAGATTCATTAAAATAGGTGTACGACCTAAGGAAAGGATAAACATGACTCATACAATGGAAAAACATAATAATAAAGATAGAAATGTAAATAAATAAATAGTGATCTTTACAATAAAATTGATAGGAGTATAATATGAATAAAACAAAAGTCACTAAATGAGTAATATAGAATACCTACTAAAAATAGGCAGTAAGGTAATAATTCTTTATATTAGGGGTTAAAGTATGAAATTGCCGTTTTTTACTGAAAATCTAAATTGTTTATTTTTTTGTTTATAACAAATGTATTTAATCATAATAGTTACTTTTATTATCTATACATTGCTGCCATCTGATAGGAAGGTCATTTATGCCTTTGCGATAGAACTCTGAGGATCTAGACTGCACAAACTGTGTGAAAGCATTTCGTACTGCCTCCTGGGAAGAAAACTTCTTGTCACGTAGATAATTTTCTAAAACACGAAAAAAATGGTAGTCCGTTGGAGCAAGGTCTGGCGAATACGGAGGATGACGAATGGTTTCTAACTGCAGTTCCTGAAGGGTCAAAACGGTTTCTCGTGCTGTACTGTATGAGGTCTCGCGTTGTCATGGAGCAATAATGGTGAAGATCGATTCATGAGTCGGGGCTGTTTTACTGCTAGTTTTGCCAAAATTGTTCGGAGTTCGGCACAATAGACATCTGCCGTTATTGCTTGACCAGATCGGAGTAAACTATAGTGAATAACACCACGCTGAGACCACAAAACAGTTACCTTTTTATTGGTTTTGCTATAGGACACTGTTGTGGCGTTTGACCTGGGGTCAGCCATTGCATTTTTCTTTTACGGCTATCATAAAGAATCCACTTTTCATCACATGTCACAATTCGATCCAATGTTCCTTCATTTCTTCATTCTGCAGATCAGTCAAATCATGAGGCACCCATTTTTCGTATTTTTTTTATTTTATTGATTTGACGCAAATGAGTCAATATTGTAGGTAAGGTAACGTTAAGCCATGCCGTTAATTTCTGGGTAGTTTGACTAGCATCGGCTTCCACCATCTCTCTTAATTCGCCGTTATTCACCTGTGTGGGCGGCCTTCCTCGTGGTGCGTTCTTCAAGTCGAAGTTTCCATCACGAAAGCGTTTAAACCAAAATCGCGCGGTGCGTTCATTAGCAGACCCCTCACTCCTGATTCTGCCACGTTACTTCCGCGCCGGAACTCGTATTAAAAATCACTTGAATTTTCGCAGTATCCATCTTTCTTGTCTAAGTTGAATAACAAAAACAATTGAAAGTCGATATTAAGAAAGAACATCATAGAATCCATGTGAAAAATTTTTTATTCGAAAACCTCAAACCATGAAGATTCTATGTCTATTCAAAAAACCTATTACAATAAAACGGTAATTTCATACTATAACCCCTATTACATTTAAATCTACATATAAATCTTTCCAATGGTTCGAGACCTTCTAATTCCATCAGCAAAGAGTTCCACAAACGGATAGCATTTATTATGTGAAACGTGGGTGTTAATTTACCACTACCAACCGTTTTTGGGGTAAATAGGTTGACCTTTGTATGTTATATCCCTCACAGTCCGTATACAAAATATCCTTGCTGCAATAGTGTAGGTACTGAAATAAAAGAAAACAATGATTATCAAAATAACGTTCATGTATAACATCATTTTCCATAGAGAAGTCCTGATTAATATTGATTCAGCAAAAATTATCAAACTCCCTACCCTAATTCGAATCAATTATCCAATTTTCCTTTCCCGTATTAGGGCAAGTAAATAGCAGTGCCTTCCAGACAGTGAACCCAAATATAAACCAACGCTGTAATTTGCGACCCGCTCCAAAGGAATATTATTTTATTCAATACCCCCTTTGAACCGAAGATCTGGAATAAATTTTTGCTTCAAAGACTCTTAGATGAAAGGTTACCTGATATCGCAGGTTTTGTTATGTATATTATATTGTTACGCTGTGCTTTTTACATCTTTTCAGGGTTATTATTGGCAAATTCTGGCAACACTCGGCAACTTCCAAAGTCAAAGCTTCGGTTGGACGGTTTTACGAAAGCAA
Organism: Cataclysta lemnata; assembly: GCA_963931975.1. Taxonomy (NCBI): domain Eukaryota; kingdom Metazoa; phylum Arthropoda; class Insecta; order Lepidoptera; family Crambidae; genus Cataclysta; species Cataclysta lemnata. Next base: position 9,748,930 of record OZ008343.1, read on the forward strand.
TATAGGTATTTGTTTGTTGAACAATTTTATTTTATTTATTGAGTTTTGATACCGTTCGTCACCAGGATTTAAAAATAGACCGTTCGAAATTCCAATTGCTTTCCAAAAAATATAATTTTGACAATCGCCGCTGACTGGCGTGATAGGTTTACTAGTAGCGTGTTAAATTGGTTTAGTTTTTGTAATAGGTGGAGTTGTATATTTTTTATAGGTTTTTTTTAGAGCCCTGAAGCACGGAGGAACTCGAAATAAAATATTGTTGGTCACCCATCTAACGATGAGCCTTTGATAAAATTGCTTAGTTTACGCAATCGCAGTTCGAGCGCATAAGCCACGGCGCTCTCTCTTAGAATATAATTCCGAAAGGGGACAGTTTATAGAGAAGAGTGGAAGAGGATAACGTGTCGTACCGTCCCTACGTGTAGATAGTAGTAAAGAAAGGGCAGGGATACTAGTGACACTAGTGTGATAAGAGCTGAGAGGAGAAGTAGGAGATTAGAAAAAGAGACTGTAATAGGGTTTACAGACGGCTGGCTTTTAAAATCTAGCCACATCTATCTTGCTCCCAAATCATTTAAATATTTCGATATAAATTTTAATCTTCATTGTTTATACAAATAAATTTCAAATTGTGACCAAATTATCGTTTTTTTTTTAAATTAAAAGTGTCAATTCAGATTCTGTCTGTTAATAATTCGTAGCAGCTTTCAAAATGAATGTTTTTACATCATTTAAATACTCGTAATATAACAAAGATAGGTGATAATTATGTTATTTTTTTCGCAACTGTATCTATAAAGTTGCAATATATTGTAATCCATCATCGTGTAACGACTTCCGAGTCACATATCGCTGAAATACTGCCAAAATTAAGCATACAATGCCAGTCTATTTACGTGGCATTTAAAACTATGTGCGAACTTACCTCTTTACTCTTTATTATGCTTTTGCTGAAGCTCACTTAATATTATTTAAAAATACATACTTATCATAAATTATACTACCAGAAATTATAATTATAAAAATTATAATAAAATAATAATCATTTATAAATATTGCAATGTGATGAACACAGAGCAAAATACACTTTTAGCCACCCCACTCAGGGTTAAAAACATTACATGCCATGGCAATACTTCGATTAACGTATCCTGTATAGTGCCCCCAGTTTATGCATAAATTGGTATAAAACTGAAAAATAAAAATCTAAAAATCAGTATTACTTTATTTTTTATAATAGCCAAATGCTATTATAAAAAATGAAATAATACTTTTCACAAAAAAGGTTACATAAAAACTCTATATCTTTAAAAAGCACTAGTGAATTGTAAGCCCAAAAGGCTTTGTAACATGAGCCACTTTACGAGCAAGTGTGTTGAGAACATTAATATGAGTAACGATAAGTTCTGACTTAGGTACTCATGGAGTCCAGCTAAAATAATCACTTCGCCTATGCCGTGAATAACCCGTGTTGTTCTCTAGTAAAACATGATTACTATGTAAGAATTGGAGGTTCATAAGTGGGCAGTAAAATCTTTACGGCCGGGTCAGTTTGTGCGCGATTTTATACGACAGTCGTAAGCTCCTTGTTGAAAGAAAACACTCAGTGCTATTAAGCGAGCTAATTGGGTTGGTTGTGAAAAAGTGTGTTTCCTTTAGGACATATTACACCAAAAACTGGTAGTAAGTGTCCAATATTAGCGATTTTACTGAAGTAGAATGTTAGGCCCGCCCGGACTTACTCCAGGTGTGTCTTAAAAGTCGTGAGTAGCCAATAAACTTCTTTAGGCACCCGAATGGTGGACGGTAAACTAACAAGAACAACATGCCCTAAGAGACATTTACTGCCGCACTCAGAGACGTCAATTAACTTTAATGAGTATTTAATGTCAAAAATTTTCATTCAAATCTAGACCATAGACCCGGCAAGAATAGCGACTAGTTTTGAATTGTCATTTTTTGACGTTAAGTACTCATTAACGTTATTTGACGTCTCTGAGTGTGGCAGTTAATAACAAAACAATCTGCATACCGCGTCTTACACGTTATTCATCATCGTCATCATCATCACAGCTCTTTAATGTAACCCCACTGCTAGGGCACAGACCTTCCATAAGGATGGAAGAATATATTAGGGAGAATACGCCATAACCCACCACGCTGGCTCAGTGTGGGTTGATGGGTATTAACGACTGCAGATGCAGCTGGGATCAACGTGCCTTAACGTGTTAAAACGTTATTCATAAACTCCAAAAACAATCAGATATTGTAGTGTCAATTTAATTTAATTCACGTAACAGCTATTATTTCATCTGACCCATAAGGGTGACGACACACTTGGATCCGGCCTCTCGCAATGGTGGAAGCGCACAATAACAGCTCAGTTATTCCAAGTTGCGCAATATATAAAGTTTGTGGCCAGACTACAAGTATAAGAACTTGTTAGAGCGTGCTCGCATTAAATGCATTTGTGTGCTAGTTTGACGTGAGCATACATTTTGAGTGCCTGTACTGAATTGTAATTTCGGAGCTTACAGTTTAACTCAGTGCAGCCTGCGTATGAATGCACCAAATCCTCCGAAATATGCTATCTTATCCTATACTGTAAAGTTTTAGAAGTGGCAAAAGATTTTGTTGTTTTGTGTTGTATCTAATATTTACTAGTAAATAAATATACTCGGGGCCTGTTTCACAATCGATGGGTAAGACCTAAATAGTTTACTAGGTAGATCATTTGACAGTTGTAATATGAAATATATTATGTGCCGCCGTGTGGTGACGGCAGAGTAGAATACAATTGTCACCATCCCAAATCTCTCCCGTGGGTGCCGTACAAGGCGACTAAGGGTAAATCAATGATAAGGAATGGGCAGCAGCGTTCCTCTTATACCACCTAGCAATAGCAATGTACTGCGACTTTTGTGCCCGATATATGGCAATAGGCTCGCCACCTATTACATCGGACCTAACATAATTGGCGAAACGTAGGTGCTAGTTCACCTCTGCCTACCCTTTCGGTGATATAGGCGTGATTTATGTATGCATGTATGTAATATATTATGTCAATTTAACTGCCAAGTAAGCTATTCAAAACTTACCCGTCGATTGTGAAACAGGCCCTCAGCCTTGCACCTAATATTAAGTCCCAAGTAAGTTTCAGCGCTTCTAAAATTGACATTGACAAACAATATGAGTAAAGAAATGTCAGTAACACTATACAATACATTTTATTTGTATCCATACTTTATATGCTGGCTTGAGAGCGAAAAAATTATCGCTCCCAGACTGGAATGGAAGGAAGGGATTATTATTACATTACTTGGAACATATTACAAAGATTTTCCATGCCTGCCGAGAACTATCGAGAACAATTGACAGTCCCATAAAATGATACATGTAAATAGGCTAGTCTCGGCCCATATACGCCCGCAGTGGAGACATAAATTACTGACCAATTGTTTCCTATACCACGCTATTGTGTTTCCATCGGCAGTGTACTGCCGGTATTTTGTTAAAATGGTTGCCACATTATTCTTTTGGCGGACAAAAGTATTTTATAGGCCGTTAAAATGGCCTTTTATAAGCCATCGTGCATTGTAACAGGTCGTGTTTTGCGTATTTCAGCGAAGTTTAAGAGTATTATGACATGTTTGGTTGTGTCCGTGTTGCATTATATTATGCTTAGACCAAGTTAAATTGGTTTTCAAAGAATTTGAAACCGATTACTTACCGTTAATATTATAACCGAAATGCATAATAAACATAAATCTCGCCTGTATACTCCTGAACGTTATGTTAGCACGCATATTATGTTGCGAGAAAGTGCGTACACACCATAAATAAATTATATTTAAACTACAATGTCTGTCAAATATAAAGCCTTAAAAATATTGAGCTAATTCGGAAGATCAGATGTTCAGAATTCTGAATAGGCACAAATCATATTTGTTAACAATCAGCAAGAAAGGAATAATGAGTACTTACCAATAACAATTTATTTCTATTGATAGGGTTTTTGTTTGTTATTTTTCACAGACATTTCATGAAATTTTTTCAGCCCACTTTATATTTCGCTATTTAACGAATTCATATTTTGCATATCGCAACAAAAGATGCAACATTATACAACATTTTCGCAGTGCCGTTTTATTTCAAATAGCAACTAGGAAAAATATCTCCCAAAAGCACTTTTAAGCTGCATACTCGATTATCTTTCGGACGCGAAAATATTTCATCACATTTCCCATGGCACAGCAGAACACAAAGAAACCTAATATCTGCCTTAACATCGAAAAAAAATACTCCAAAATAAGCAGAAATAAACCGACGGCTTCGTGCGGCCCGGCAATGTATGTAAATAGTAATTTTGTGACCTATTTATCTGTATGCCCCGACTATATTTCTGTGTCGACGTCAAATGATGCGGCATTGTTTCCGGACACTGCCCGTGACGTCCCGGATTAAGGTTGACACTGGAAGTGACGTCATATTAAAAGTTACAACAAAGTTCGCCAGTGTGAACTGCGACGGCCTCAGGAGATCAAAACTTTTAAAGTAATTATGGCACGACATGACGAGCTGTTTATTGGCCGAGGCTAGCAACATGTACACCCACATGTGTCATTTTAGGATTGGCAATAGATATAGACTATTTAAAATGGCAGCGTTAGCGTTTTAACTTCTGCGAAAGTAATTAATTCTATCCTAGTTTCTACATTACTAAAAATAAACTCTAAACAGAAAGTTTGACTGCTCAATTTCCAATTTTAAATTGCTTGGCAATCTGCTCATGCCAGGAAGTGTGTTGAATAGCCAATATTATACCTCTAAGCCATTAATAATATAATATCAAGTGGTGGTCTGCGTGGGCTTGTGATGAAACGTATTAAATAAGAACGTTAAATGCTTCCTTGAAATGGTTGGCTCTCACCCAGTCTAGTTCTAGGTAAGAAAGCAGGATCTCTTACCTAGAACAGAGGTACACGGATAGACTATTCTTCTTATCGTAGTTTTTATGCCTAGTCGTCAGCCTGGTCCCTGATTGCTCTAAGAACCACTCCTGCGGGCTTCTTAATCGCCAACGTTCGAGTGACCTGGGGACGGATGATAGATGATGACATCAATAAATTACGCCTGCTTATCACTTAAAGGGTAGGCATGTTGTAAGAAAAGTATTAAAAAGGCTACTCACGCGGCTTATAACTGGTACACCAGTGTACATGGGCAGCTTTTTGCTTGTCCTAATAACCCGGTAGATACTATACCTACTAATACTACTGCAACCAACATCTTAAGTCCATCAAAAAATATAAGGTTGGTGAAATGCCCTGAGCTGTAAGCCACTGTTTTTGACAAGGCAATGCAATTACCAACCCTGTCTATTTTATAACCAAGTCACTATTTGCATTATGTTGAGTACGCACTAAAGTAGCGATACTTCACATTTACCCTTGCAAATGCATAAACAGGTTTATCTTTTCCAGTAAAACCTTTATACACCTTCGTCGCTGCTATACGTGCTTATTATCCTGTTGACGTATTTTGACCAGCAACGTGATACATGGGGATTGCTTTACGATTGTTTGGTTCCCTTAGCCAGAGCATACACATTTTCGTTTTTTATTTGTGTTGACTTTGCCGGTTTCTCTGCTTTACGAGGAGCCTTCTTTATCTTCTCCCTCTCTTTATCTATGCGGTCCCTGAAAAACATGTTCCTAAAGCCAGGGTAGATAGATACATTTATTGCTGAGCACAAAAACATAATACAAATCAGCGTTAGTGTAGAGGCTTACTTGATATTTATTTTTATAATATATTTTATTAACGCCAATAACCTACACAATACCAAATGCCTTCTCTGATTCACAATCATCTCGCTGCCCTGTTTTCGGTTTATCTGGGGTAGGCGCAGTATGTTTCCTATTCCATTCATAGCGATCAAACGTCCATCCTACTATTGATTCATATCATTCGTCATACCACTTAGATGCTTGTGACGAATAAATCTTTATAATAGTGATGAAAAGGACCATGTCGAATGAACGATGAAAGTGATTGGTGTGAGAATATTCCAATCCATTTTGCTCAAGTTTTGGCTTAGGTTTTACAGCTGGCCACCTGACTGACAACAGCTCTCTTTGTGGATAATGTTTTTGGTGGTTTGCCCTCCACTATTTGGGTGCCCTTAGGTGGTTATTATTATATACCAGGCAATCCTACATCAGACTTTATGTAGACTGTGGAATATTCGTTGGTATTCTAAAATAAGGAACTTTTGCAACAACCACCGATAGTATGATTTAAATAAAATGTATGATTATTAGCAACAACGAAATGCAGATGGCTTGTTGGCTGCTAGTCTAGACTTCAAATATACCAGTCAATAGTTATATATATCAACCAGCAATTGAGCACGATGGTCCAAACTCATGATATTATTTTCCCATGAAGTATAATTAGTTATATATTATGTAGAACGAACGAAGCGTACAACGAACTAGATTAAAATGTTGCGTAAAAATTCATTCAGGCAGTTACTCGGCGCTAACAATGAATATGGAAATTGACTTTTAATTTACAAATGTTCGGGTGGAAGTTACAAATCAAAGGGACGTAATATGTAACAATTTGAAAAATCGTATGGAATTAATATCACTACAACCAGAATATTAAGGCTCTGCAATATATTTGTGGAACAAGCTAAAGTAAATATTTACATAAAAATATTTTCCTTAACAGCAGGCAAAGATAAAGATAACATCACGTATAAAGAAACTATAAAATACGAAAACCTACGTGCGTAATTCTAATATATCGACTTTCTGCATAGAGTGAAACTTGTAACACCTCACAAGCCGTTCCCGGAAACAAAACTAATAAACAGTACACCAAACATGACCCGGAGCCCATAAAGAAGAAAGCTTGTAACTTGTACCAAGCACCAGCTCCGTATTCCGATATCGAGGCGATAGTTTGGAAACAATTTGCAACTGACGTACGGCGTTAAACTTCGCTCGCTGCGTGTTCACGGAAAGCCGCTTCACGCCAACGAAAGATATTATTGAATCAGAAGAAAACTCACAGTATTGGTTCTCAGCACTAACAAGAGATGACATAAAAATCGTCTACTAAAAAGGAAAGCAAATATATTATATTATCTGACGAAGTCAGATCTATCGTCATCGAACGGAAGCCATGGCAGTTAGGCAAACCATCATTCTGCCTTTCTGCTCACAAGTATACATCACCATCAATGTCCCCTAATTCCCCTGGTCTCTCCGCGGATGTCGTACATGTCGACTAAATATGAGTAATGGGTATCAGCCTTCCTCGTTTACCACCCAGCAATATACTGTGATAGAATGATCATAGAATGAAGGCTCTTGGCTGAAAACATGAATAATATGAGTAACTAATTAGTAATTGATTTAGTATTCGAAGTATTCTATGCAAGCTCTCGAAAAATAACCCTAAAATACTGGTTTCACAATATTTTTTAACCAAAATCCGTTGGATGGTAAGCCGAAATATTAGCACAGCCCAAACAAAAGTTCTCATTAAGTTTTTAATCTGAATTTTTCGCTATTGCCTATCAACGAGTTGTTGTTCGCACAGAGCGGCGAACACAACTGCAGAATAATTTACAACTACTTGATTGGGAACGCTCCGTTGAATTTTACTGTTGAATTCCAATTTATTTTTGAATTGGTGACATATAGGTTGGTACCTAGGTTGTGTAATTATTTATGTAGTAATTTGGAGGGAGTTTACTAAATGTTAGTGTGATTGATACAAGTACAATTTTCTGATTTTGCTGTAACTGCGACCACAGTAATTTTATCGAAACGCCGAAAAAAGAAAATTAATATTATATTATTATAATACATAAGTCATCAAAATTAAAATAAAATAAATAAGACAAATGTTCTAAGAATAATTTTAGCTCAAAAATATTTAATCGACAATAGAAGTGTTCTCGCGATTTATGTATGTATGTAGAAGTGTTCTCCGAATTTCAAAACCATCGACTGATTTTAATGCAGATGATAATGAATAGTCAGAATTGTTTAGAATAAATTTTATTTAAAAGAAAATTTTATTTGCACTTGACTGGGATACTTTAGACATTACAGTTATTATTTTACAGTAAAGCTTCAGCTCACAAAAGTGGCATACAAATTATAATTGAACTAATAACTTTCATACTAATTAAAAAAAAATTGTTAAACTTTGCAAATCTGATTTTTCACTAAAATAGATTACTGAGATATTATCTTCCCGAAAACCCGTTCTCGTTGCAAAATTAAACAAAGCAGCCGCTAATGATGAAAAACTTTTGCAGCAGTCTTTATTCGAGCGTCAGCCGCTGCACACAGTCGAAACGAAACGCAACTTTGTGATTTCAAATGGCGTAGGCAGCTAGGCAGCCCGATGCACAGTCCCCATTATCCGGAACTTTGGCCAGAATTTCCTGAATGCGTTCCCGATTGGGATCGCCTATTTTCGTGCGAGCCTTGCTTGTGTATTTCTGCCTTTGAAATGTGAAGGTTTTCGTTCAGCTATTACTAATGACAAGCTGTGTCGCACGTTTGTACTCGACGGTTTAAACCTGTCATGCTCAATCCGCAATTGCAAAACCTAAGCAATGCAGGTATGAAGAGTGACTATGTGTGATGGGTTACCCAAACATTTTTTTCTCCGTTTTGAAGTCTCGAATTGATGGTAATTAAGTTTAGCTGCATTCTGAAAAGGCGGGGGCAGATAAACAATCTTTGAATTTGCGTCAAGTTCAATTCGAAACGATGGTTTAAAAAGTACTGATTACCACCTAGGGCTTAATACAAATTGAAAGTCAAGATTTATCGATTTTGTCAAATTCCAATAATTGTAGGAAAGTAAAATACATAAGGCCCTGTTTGTCTCCGAAAGCGTTGGCATAGATGTATTTACACCACAAATTTCGCCAACTAGGCACATTAAACGCGTTATAGCTAGGTGGTATAGCAGTGGGGTTATTTTGTAAACCGATTGCAGTTGCTTGAGTCTACCTGTCTCTCTCATTGATTGAGAATAATAGCAAAGTGTGAAAGTGACATGTAGACCAAAGCAACTGAAAGCGGCTACATAATACGGGGTCTGGAACACTGCTGTCTTATTATATTTGTCGCCTTAAGCTTGCCTGTACAGACAATTTCTGTGCTCCTCAACAAACCAGAACTAAAGTACTTAAATCCACGTTGATCGGTCATTTGGAACGTTCACTAGAGTTCAATCGGTAAATTTGCAGTTTTACCACGGAGATACAGTAAATTTCGAAACTAGCTATGTCTAGACAGGCTAGGTGCATATTGGCAATGACAACGATTCTTACCAATTGGCTAGCAAATTGGATTACTGTGCAAATTTATTCCCGATAATAGCATTGATTCACTACTGGGTTTTAGAAGACGAAATTGACGTGCAGACAAATTTGTCAGAAAATACAGAGTATCGGTAATAAGGTTTCCTTAATCAGGTAAAAATATACCTTTTAATAGTACACATTGGCTTATTTGTACACCATCACTTAAGTAGTACTTAACACCTTAGTAACTTTACATTTCTCCTACATGATAGTAAAATTCTTCCTGTTCTAGCGGCGGCGTTGGTGTAGCATACTCATCATCTTCTTCTTCTTCTACTCCCTGCCCCCTTCCCCGTCTATCTGGGATCGGCGCAGTATGTTTCCTCTTCCATTCATATCGGTCAGACTTAATCAAGCTATCCACTCCCTTTTGATCCATTATCATCCATCACTAAGTGATACGTGCCCGATAGATAGCAATAGGCTCGCTTCTTATTACATGAGAACTAAAATATGGGTTAAATAGGCGTGATTTCCGTATGTATTTAATAATAGAAATAATATTAGCCACGCAGAAAATCTAATCCCGAGACTTCTATTAACTGCTGCTACGATAAAAATAACTCCAGCATTCCTCTATCTTTTATTATTACTCATTCCTCCGATCGGGCCCATTCAATTAGTCCCAACATGCATATTTATAAGGCCATTGTCCTTTATGATTCCTCGCTTTTGCTAACATGCATAATGTACTCTTTAAGTTATATATTTGTTTTCGAGACAATTTTACTGTCGTTGCAAAAATCACTGTATTGAACTTCTGTTACTGTGACTATTACTTTAGCCGTGTGGTGATGGCAGAAAAAAATAAAATTATCACCGTCCCGATCTCTCCCGTGGGTGTCGTGCAAGGCGACTAAGGGTTAAAGACAGCGATGAGTAATGTCTGATATTCTGATCATCATTTTATTGTTATACAGTTTATTTGCACTAAAACGTATTATTTATTATTATATAAAAATAATAATATCTTAACTCTTAAGTTGTCTCAAGTCAGATTTAATTAAGATCTGTATTCATGACATGCTATCCCAAGGGAAATAGAATTGTATGTGGGATACAGAATTATTTGTTGAATTAGTGATGAGTATGATAAGATTTGTTCTGTAAGAAATATGGTCGTGTATTTACAAGGATGCCTCAAAAGAATTATTTAAAATAGAACTTGTAATAAATTCGAGGTAATTTTTTTAACCGATTATTTTCGTGAAATAATACTGAACTTAAATTATATTTTGTAAATATGTCATTCTTTTGCTTTGTCGCACCCAACTGAATAATTTTCAGCGCTAGAGGTTTATCCCTTATTCATAAAAACAAAATTAGTCTTTGAACACCGTTTCAACTTATATATCCAGTCCTTCGTCACTTTCTATCAAACTGTGTTAACGCTGTTAAAGACAAAACACGATTCACAAAAACAAAATAAGTTAAACCATTGTTTGTAGTTTTAACTAATTTAGTTTTTATGAATTATGGTTTAGGCACTGAAAATTGGATACAGCAGTGCTTACATCGTATGACTGACTAGGTTTATATCTATATTGAGAACCACATGGGTCAGCGCACAGAACTATATTTTAGGCTATAGTACGCTGGTTGTGACGGTGTATCTGAAAAAATGTCCGCATCAGGGCCAAAACAAACAAACTACCCGTTCGGTTCCGAAACCATGTAGTAATATATGGGAATAGCCTCCGAGCTTATTTACTGCCTCGTTTATAGGTTTATTTTTCATACAAACTACGTTCGGAGTGGGTTATTTAATAATAATGCGGCTTGATTCATTGTTAGTACGGAATTCATGTATGTAGATGTATCTTTGGTACAATTTATTCTCATATCAGAAGCAGCCCGAAAGTGCTTTGTGGCAGTTGTTGCGGCTAATGCTGTATTCAAAGTAACTACTTACTTTCGTGCGTTTCTTTTTGGTTTTTTGTTGTTGGTTGCAAACACGCTTTGTGGGACGACTTGTATATATGGGAACACTTGCTTTTTGGGATGAGGAGCTTCGTAGCGCAGAGATTCGGCCTGCGATTGCGTAAACTAATACATTTTGGCCGAGGTCGGTCATTGGATTGGTGACCATAAATATCTCGAGTTCGCTTTTGCTTTGAAAGACACGTTGAGCCTATGCTTTGAAAGACGTTCTTGCCTTTGGTGGCCTCCGCAGAATGACCTTTTTTACTAGGCAGCGTAACACTTCTGAAAAATATTTACAGTTGATAAACATTATAAGCCTCTGTTAAACACACATTAGTTCGTTAATGTTCGCTTTAGTTACACGAACTATTTGAAATAAAAAAAACTTAAAGGACTTAACTCGCGTTTTTTTTGGGTTTTATGCGTTTTTATTATTTCTGCGTATTCTTTATTCTTATTTCTTAAGGAAAATTTGTGGCCTAGTAATTGAGATAATGAAGGGATGGTTCTTGGTGCTTATTAGCCTGGCGATTCAATCACCTTACTTAATAAATAATAACAATACTACACTACTAATAATACTACACCACCTAGATATACGATTATTTCGTTATTTTGTATACTACTTAACGAAACATAATGATTCTGAAAATGTGCAAATATAATATCGCTCATCTAATATAAGAGAGACCAAACTAAAAAGTACTGACAAACATTGTGTGTTCTCTAATGTCATTAAGACTTCCTGTTGCAGGGATGCAATTTCGAGTTCTATCTCTTTTGTATTTAGGAAACTATATACGACATTAGCCGCTACTTGGATACATTATGTTAATTGACTGGTAGTAATAATTGAAAATGAAGTATTGTGTTCAACATTGGTGAACGAACTCACTGTTATTTATATAGGCCACGCTCAAATTCGCGCTCCTATAAAGGGTTTGGGCCATTGATCGTTTGGAATCTAGTGATAAATCACCGACACATAACGCCTTCACATCGAGACGAAGTTCTGAAGGTTCAATTGATAAGACTAAGCGTAATTGATTCTAAAAGATAATTAGGCTATTTTATTATTTATCCATATAAATGTTCAATGTTCGAGGAGCTCGCTAGCCCAGCAGTGGTAAAGCGCGTTTGACTTGCGTAAACTAAATGCATGCAGCAATGGTCGCTAAGGCCGGTCATTGGATGGGTGACCAAAAAATTATTATCTCGAGTTCCTCCGTGCTTCGGAATGCACGTTAAGCCATTGGTCCCGACTGCATCTGCAGTCGTTAATATCCACCAATCCACACTGGGCCAGCGTGGTGGGTTATGGCCCATTCTCCCTATATTCTTCCATCCATAGGGAAGGCCTGTACCTCTGGGGACGTTAAAAAGGCTGGTGATGATGATGATGGAATACATTTTGTTACTAAATATTAGCCGTGTGGTGACGGCAGAGTAGAATACAATAGTCACCACCCCAAATCTCTCCCGTGGGTGTCGTACAAGGCGACTAAGGATAAATCAGTGATGAAGAATGGGCAGCAGCGTTCCTCTTATACCACCCAGCAATGCACTGCGACTTTTGTGCCCGATAAATGGCAATAGGCTCGCCACCCATTACATGGGACCTAACATAATTGGCGAAACGAGGGTGCTCACCTCTGCCTACCCCTTCTGGGATATAGGCGTGATTTATGTATGTATGTATGTACTAAATATTATTAGTTTTTTCTATGAAATCGCTTTCGCTTGCCCTTTGGCCTCAAAGCTAAGCGTGGTAATAGTCTGTCGGTCGATCACATCGCATCTGGAATATTAATAGGCCAGTATTTCGCCTCGCGGCATTGCCTGCAGTTTCAGTTTAAATTGTAAGCATTCCCCAGTCGCCCTAAAATAATAAAGCTACACGTTGTGATTTTGATAATACCTCGTCATCGTGGGCATGTTTCATCGCTTTTATGTCTTTATTCTGTTCCTTTTAAATGTTTCGCAGTTCCATTCGATGTTGGTATGTACTATTTATGTTTTCTGTTTCGTTGTTTAATATTGTAAGGGCCTGTTCCACAATCGACAAGTAAGTTTTAACTAGCTTACTTGGCAGATTATTTGACAGTTGTAATATGAAATATATCGCACTCTTAATATAACAACGACCGAATCCAAAATCGCAAAATTTTGGGAATCAACAAAAAACAATTTTTGACTATAGACTCAAATCATTTCAAAGCATGTTTTTTTCTTACCAAAGTTGTAGAGCTTCATTTTTTAGGCTTTATTTAACGCTAACTCATTTTGGCAATATTTCGAATTAGGTCGTCGTTATATTAAGATTGCGATATGTCAATTGAACTGCAAAGTTAGCTACTCAGAACTTAGTTGTTGATTGTGAAACAGGCCTAAATAATTGTGATAAAGGTGACTAATTGTGATAAAGTTGGCATAGCACAGTATCCCATCAAGTATTAAAATGTGACTGATGATACTAACGCTTGGGAATGACCTCTTCTTTTGAATTTGCGATAGTGAAAATAACTAAGCGAAAGCTTAACAAAAATTATGAGTAAACGAGACAATGGGATATAATATCTTGTTTATTATATAAAAATACGTCATCTGAACACAGATGTCTTTCTCGCATTTCTCTGTGTTTAGTGTCTTGTAGGGAGAAATCTGAAGCACACAGCGAATATACTCCGTTAATTGTCCGGCCGATCGGATCCAGACCTTACCTATGATTGGAGGAGTACCTACAAGGAGACTTGAAACCAGCTCATTACCCGGGCCTGGTGTAGGATGTAGGGAACTGCAAGTGGGGGTTACAACGACATTAGGGTTTACATGCCGTACGAAATACGCACAGAATAGAAACAATATACAATAGGTACTCTTGGTCACTCATACATAAACATAAATAACGCATATTTATCACGTTAGAGGTAGTCAGATGTGTATTACATACATACATAAATCACGAATATATCCCCGAATGGGTAGGCAGAGGTGAAAGTCGCAGTACTATTGCTAGATGGTATAAGAGGAACGCTGCTGTCCATTCCTCATCACTGATTTATCCTTAGTCGCCTTGTACGACACCCACGGAGATTTGGGGTGGTGACAATTTGTATTCTACTCTGCCGTCACCGCACGGCAGATGTGTATTAACATGCACATAATATCGTAAGCTAATCGTTAGTTATCGGTCGAGCCTCTTTGTATACCTACCTAGCAATTTACTTACCGCGTATTGCTAGGTGGTATAACAAGAATGCTGCTGCACATTCCTCTTCACTGTTTCAACCCTTAGTTGTCTCGTACGACACCTGCCCGGCTAGCATGACCACCCAAACACGATATGATATAGCTGTTAATCGCGTTGAACTTACAAAAATCATTGGATTTTCGACAGTTCAAAGTGACAAATGGCTATATCTTTATTATAAAGCCTTACGGCCGCACTCAGAGACGTCAATTAACGTTAATGAGTACATAACGTCAAAAAATGACAATTCAAAACTAGTCGCTATTCTTGCCGGGTCTATGGTCTAAATTTGAATGAAAATTTTTGATATTTAATACTCATTAAAGTTAAATGACGGCTCTGAGTACGGCCGTTAGAGGCTTCATCAATTATTCAATTCGGGCAAAATCAAGTATTAAAATGATTTTTTACTGTTTAACGCGATAATGGTTATATCATATCGTGTTTCGGTGGTCATGCTAGCCGGGCTGGGAGGGGTTGGAGTTGGTAACCGTTGTATTCTGCTCTGCTTCTACCAATCATATAATAAATTACAATTAATAGCTATGGCAAGGCGAGCGAATCTCAACACATCACTTGACCCTGAGGCGATATAAGAAGATTGAGATACAAACTGAGTTGTAGTACTATTAAAACGCACTTCAATATTAACACAGAATAACGAAGAGAACTCCCATTCAAATTAATAGACAAACAGTCTAAATCCTAGATTGACAAATTGAATATCTTAGCCAGATAATTGACATGAATTCTAATGTCCACACTGACGAAGTGGGGCAAGAGTTAATGCCTTTCAATGGATCTTCTAAAACGAAATGTATTGTTTTGTACAGTCGACAACACGTCGGGATAACACTATTTATGTAAAGTTTTCTCAATCTAATTTGTGCTTAACTTGGAACAAGATAAGGTTGAAAATCGATTGAATATATTTAACAGTTTTGTGTAGTCTGATTCATTTACGCGACTTCACATACTTTTATACAAAATCAGGGTATATGGGTCATAAGCTAAACAATGTTCGCTTAGGCCGTTCATTAGAAGGGTGAAAAAATTTATTATGTCGAGTTCCTACGATTGACTAACGTCAAGCCGACTGTCCGTAATATATGTATAGTCGTTTAACCTACCAACAAGCACTGGGCCCGCGTAGTGGGTTATGACCCATTATTTCGAGATATTATGAAGTGGGTACCTTAAAAATGCTGATTGAAATGAGAAATTTTTTTGTTTTCACAAAACTTAAGGCTTTATTTATCTAATTTTTTCTTAAAATTAGGCCATGTTCCTGCTTGCATAACTTAGTACAGAAAGTGAACCTGAAGACTGTATAAATATTTATCATGTATGTATTTCATAAAACTATCCCAATATACCAATAGCAGAAAGCAACCATATTTTAGCAAACAAATTATTGTGATGAAGTAACTTCAGGTAAAAAGTAGTAACAAACATTCGACACAAAGTTGAAATTGGAAAAGTTACGGACGAAATTTAATATTAATATACAAGTGGGTTGTAAAACGTAGAGCAATGCTTCTGTGAACACAGACATTAGTTAATTCGTAATCGTTCTACAAATGTTATATATTTAGTTATATAAATAGGTTATATATTTTACATACGTATTTATTATATGTTACTACTATGTATTTACTTATTGTTCCTTTTTGATTTGTCCAGTAATAATGATTTGATATTTTCGTTCTTAATAAAAATCATATAGATCATATATTTTTGTTCCTCTTTCATTCGATGTTTCTTTCGGTAATATTAGTATATAAATGGTTATGATTAAAGAGGAGAAACAGTAGAGAATATACTGGTAAATTACTTCCTAGAGCAGAAAATACATCACGATTTTTTTTATTGGAATAATGTTTAGAGCATTTTTCATAATTGGTAACTATTATGCCGTGTGGTGACGTGACGGTTGTCACTACCCCAAATCTTTCCCGTGATTGGAATGACAACATTCCAATACATACCGCTCAAGATTATGGCTTAGGTTTTACATGATTACTAATTTATGAAGACCGTGTGGTGACCGCGTGTGGTGACCGCGTGGTGACGGCAGAGTAGAATACAATTGTCACCACCCCAAATCTCTCCCGTGGGTGTCGTACAAGGCGACTTAGGAAAAAACAGTGATAAGGAATGGGCAGCAGCGTTCATCTTATACCACCTAGCAATTTACTGCAAATTTTGTGCCCGATAAATGGTAATAGACTCGCCACCTATTACATGGGTGGGTGCTAATTCACATCTGCCTACCCTTTCTATCTACCCTCTCTGTATGTATGTAACTATTATAGTTACCACTAATATTTCATATACATATTGCAAACAAAAGTAAAGAAGTAGTCTGTCTCACTTTAGCAAGACATCACATTTCCCATTCATTCTCATGCAACTAGCATCATACAAATAATGTATGAAGCAGTTTAAACGCGTGAAATGTTGTCGCCGTACCGGAGTTTTCACTAAATGAAAATGCCTCTACAGAGTTACAGCGCCCCGTAGTGTTTTATAGTGGCTCGGTTTGTTGATAAATGTCGAGAAAAATGGGTTCCGTACGCTCGAGCTCGCTTATAAACATTGAAAAATGGTACTTGATTGCTATTGGTCCCTATTTCTCTGCAAGAATATAAGAGCGCCGTTTAGAAAATACTTTGGAGGTAATTTTTGTTTAGTGCATCAAAACAATGGCTCGCGTACAATGGGCAGAGAGTTCGGCTCGTGTAATAAAACTGCACCATTAAAAATAATTTTAGGTGCTGCAGGATTTCGTATGCAGGTTATGTCAGAAAAGTTCATTACATACACACATACATACATAAATCACGCCTATATTCCCGAAGGGGTAGGCAGAGGTGAACTAGCACCCACGTTTCGCCAATTATGTTAGGTCCCATGTAATAGGTGGCGAGCCTATTGCTATTTATCGGGCACAAAAGTTGCAGTACTATTGCTAGGTGGTATAAGAGGAACGCTGCTGCCCATTCCTCATCTCTGATTTATCCTTAGTCGCCTTGTACGACACCCACGGGAGATTTGGGGTGGTGACAATTGTATTCTACTCTGCCGTCACCACACGGCACACGTTCATTACCGTTTAACAAAAGTTAACCATTGGTTAAATATTATTTATTATTAAAAGAACATTTCGCTCGTCTAATACAGTAGAGATGCAACTAAAATTATATTTAGCAATATTGTATTGTAGACTATAAATTTATATATCAATATCATATCATATCAATAAGACTTACTATTTCGAGTTGCGTCATTTTTATGTTTAAGAAGCGATATGTATAAACTAGAAAACCATTACAGTGAAAAATAGATTAGAATGTCAACCTCTGTATGTGGATATAAATTAAGCTATTTAGTTTTGTATTGAATCGGAAGATTTTTTCGTAATCAAATTAAAATCCCAATAAAACCCTTGTCAAGAGTATCTGCAACCGACAAGCACGAATGAGGATATCAATGAGATTAGGCGAAGTGCAGAAAGTGTGTGTGGATGGAATACTATCCTTATAGCAAATGGAAATAAGTGACCTTGCCTTCTATCCTAGAATGTATGCTTTGTATTAGGTTAAAATATAGTAACGTTGTCACTTCCCTGCGATGTGGATTTGATTTGATGCTGGTCTTAAAAAATAGAACAGGCAAAGAAGTAAAGATATTTGTATTGTAGTCATGAGAAATATGCTTTACTGACTTATAACTTAAATCTGCGACTTAAGCAACAAAAATCTACATATGTTCCTCTGTAGTATTTGAGGTCGTGTTATATCCCAAAATCACACTATTGTCTTCAATTCCACCGCCAGCAAACTAGTCGTTCGCTAGACGAATCTAGCACTAGATTCCGAACAATACCGCTTTGTTGCTGTCGGTACTACTTGGGCATTGTGATGCTAATCGAAGAGATTGCTTGGAGGTACCGACGTTACTATCTGTATTAGAGAATAGTTCGCGTATGTACACATGTCAGTATACGGCCACACGTCATGTGATGATTAATATTAGGACTAATAGCAATGAGCAAAGTACGAGTACTTTGGTAATGCACTAAAGCAATTGTTGTAACTATACGAAAATAAAAACAGTTCGATACATACTTTCTTAGTGTATTATATAAAAAAAATGTATTATACTTAATTGGTATATTAACCTATTGCCTTTATCCAGTTTCATAAGAGTACGGCGCAGTTTCCCTGGTACATTCATGTTAGCTGTCCTCTACTCATGAAATTTATTTATAATCATATCATTCTGCGGTCTTCCTCTTCTATTCCATCCGTCAATGACTCTTATAACTCTAAACATGTTTAACATGCTAAACTAAACATGTTTAATAGCTTATAATTTAAGATATTTTTGAATTTATTCATAAGCTAATAATAAATAGGGAGACGTCAATGAGGAAAGTATTTTCTTAATTAAATACATCATACCACCTTATTGTCAGAAATTACTATTTTCATTAATTGAAACTGATAAAGTTTGAAAATGAACCAATATAGGACTTTCTTTAGGGGAAAACTTCCGACGAAATAAACTTATTGGGGTAAGTCAAGAACCTGTAAATTCGTAAATTGAGCGAATAGGTTACTAACCACTAACCTTAGTGGTAAGTTAGCGAAATAGTTTGAATTAGAATCTTATTACGAAGTGCGTAACTTGCTAATGGAGGACTGATTGTGTGTTGTATACAAATCAGGGTCATTCGCTCCGTAGAGGCAGATGGTTTACTCAATTAATCGTCGCTTAAATCCTGTAGCTTGGTCAATCACCTTACTCCGCGTATAATTACAAAATGTCTAACCACATCATACAATCTTGAAATTGGAAAATTAATGAGATCTCGCACGCCAGGGAAGGTAATTGGCAAAACAAGGGAAGTGCTCGACTAACTTTAAAATTTAGTTCGTTTAATGTTTGCCAAGTAATCTGATATTTGTTACGGTCTCATTGAACAACTGCCGTTAGCTCGACACTTGGGAAAAGTAATATCTTTGGAAAAGATACTCATCGAAACGTGCGATTTTACGGTCCCATCTTTGCTTGTACTCATTTGGGAACACGCGTTTTAAGATAAGATGTGCTGCGACTGCACAGCAGAATATAATTGGACGTAATTAAAGAGAAAGGGTCCAATCTAGAAACTTAAATAAATATGTAGTTTTTTTTATAAAATAAAAATACCTGAATATGCACCTGCCCGGATAGCAGCGGACGCGGGTTCGATTCCCGCCTCAAGATCATAATTTTTCGAAATTCTTTTTCTAACCACCAAAATCTTTGTACTAATTTTTCTAACATTTATATAATGTTAAAATTAAAAATCGAATAGTGTGAGGGTATAGGATTACTAAAGCTTTTTGGAGTGTATTTTATTTTTAATTAATAAAACTGAAGTTTATACCACCAATTTCTGCTTCGGCACGTCCTCTAACATACTTTATATTATCTAAAACTCAGCACATAGGTAGGTACTTTGTTTCAAAGCATTCGATAAATTACTGATAGCTCATTGTAGCAAATATAATTTATTTTAATAACTTTTCCTTAAAAAACTATGAAGATATATTTTAATAAAGGGGGAGCGCTTTAAGGTTAAGCAGGTGTGACTTAAGTATGTACTGAGTAAATTATAAATGCAATCTGAATCAATTGGCCGTGTGGTGACGGCAGAGTAGAATACAATTGTCACCACCCCAAATCTCTCCCGTGGGTGTCGTACAAGGCGACTAAGGATAAATCAGTGATGGGGAATGGGCAGCAGCGTTCCTCTTATACCTACTACCTAGCAAAGTACTGCGACTTTTGTGCCCGATAAATGGCAATAGGCTCGCCACCTATTACATGGCACCTAGCATAATTGGCGAAGCGTGGGTGCTAGTTCACCTCTGCCTACCCCTTCGGGGATATAGGCGTGAATTATGTATGTATGTATGTATGTAATCTGAATCAATGAACAATTAGGGGCTTTTAAAAATTTGTCGACGTGCAATAAATATTAAGCTATTTTCTTAAATTTATGCTATAATTTTTTACCTGTGGTCTCTAAATCCGGATCTGGAAACTTGCCAACAACTCTTAATGGGATGCACGTGCTGAAATGGGTTCATTTGTTTTCGTTGATTACGATAAATTTGAGAAGTTAAAAATAGAATAAAAAACTACTAAAGAGATATTTTTATCCTCTATTCAGTATTTTGCATTGTTAAGGCAATATTTTATTTATTTATTTATTTAAACTTCATTGCACACATACAGTACAAATGGCGGACTTAATGCCATGAGGCATTCTCTACCAGTCAACCGAAGAGCTGAGTAAGAATCAGTAGGGTGGCATGGGCACAAACACAATTACTGACTAAGTAATATTTACTAAATAATAATTCACTAATAATGCTTTATACTTACGAAAGTACGATATAAGTAATCTATGTTGAAGTGTGTTTGATTAAATCCAATTGGCCATACACTACTACGCCTAGCCTGCCATACAGGTATCAAAAGTTTTCTTCTTAATATTAATGCCCAGTTCTTTGCTTTTCATGATTTCTTTCATGGCCCAGTATTTTTTTCACCCAGTCGCAATTCTTTTATCTATTTCTTTGGACATTTGATCATTGGGCGATATTATCTGGCCTAGATATATATACTCCTCTACATATTCGAGTTTCTGTCCGTTGATGGTTATGTCTATGGGTATTGAATTTGTCATCATTTTGGTCTTAGTGGAGTTCATTTCTAAGGAGTCTCATTACGAAGTCACATATTATGCGTATTGCTTTTAAATTTTAAATAATTTAAATTTTGCATTGTCAAATAATGAAACATTATCATCATCAGCCCTTTAATGTCCCCACTGCTGGGACACGGCCGTTCCCTATATGGATGAAAGATTATAGGGAGAAGAATTAATTATGAAACACTAAAACATAAAACAAATAGGTTACGCCCATTATATCTTCACGTTGGTAAGTATTAGGTGCATCAAATTTTACATTACAATCGACTGTAGATTATAGGTCGCAACTTAGAAGGCGTGCCTCTAAGATCCTATAGAGATGAGAACAGTTTGGACTAGAATTAGAATAGAATTTAGACTGGATTAAATTGCATATTCTTTGTAGTTGTGTTATAATTAAGTGCCGATTTATAACTAAGCAATTATCTTTTTGTGACTTGAACCTAATTGGCTTGTCGCAAATAATAAACTTAAAAACCTTTGTAACTAACTGTAAATCTCACAGTTAGTTACAAAGTTTTTAAGTTCAAGTACCCAAGTATTATAAAAAAAAATAGAGTAAGTAGTATCTCTATGACCCGTTTGAAAACGAAACTTAGTAATTTTTGAAAGCTGTTTAAACTATAAGTAGGGCTAAGTAAACAAAGTTAACGATTTTCTTGCCAAGAATTACGTTTAACCCTAGATCACTAACCTTATTTTACAACGCTTATTTCTAACCTTCGTGGTTTCAGTTACGCCGTATAAAAGGGAGGCTTCTTTGGGAAGTTGTATAGCCGGGTGCAATCTTGGTGGTTGCGGATGTGTTCCGTGGTAGTAAAAGGCAGGGTTCATAAAAATAACTGACTGTACTTCTAAATATGTACACGGTTACAATATATACAAACTGGACAGTAAACATAAATCGGAAAATAATATTTACAAGGCTTAGAAAATAACCATACTCTCTAGCTCGGAATAAAATTCTCATGTAATTAATTTGACAACTGTCACTTAGTGAAAAACATTGTGTTTGTCAAACATAGACAAACAATCAAAGGCGGTCGCATTACAAGAACGCCACACCACCCCCCCACGGAGAAGGAAAACCTAGTAGAAATTATAAACATCTAAATTTGACGCGTCTACCAGACCGAGTAGTGTACGGCGCGGTAGCGATGGCCGGAGTTGGCCCTGGGCGAACAGAAGGTGCAGGCTTTTCAGTCTGCTCTGGATGATCAGAAGACGCAGGCTTTGCAATCTGCTCTGAATGGGTGACAGTGTGTTCAACAAAAGCTGGTTTCACACGATCGATACTGACGACAACACTTTTGCCCTTGATGTCCAAAGTCATAGTTTTGCCATCGCTGGCACGATTAACAACTTTATAAGGACCCGTATAAGGTGGCTGTAAAGGACGTCTAACTGTATCATCCCTTATGAAAACGTGTGATGCAGAAGAAAGATCTTGAAAAATAAAAGTTGATGGTGATGAATGTCGAGATGCAGGAATAGGTCTTACAACTGACATCTTACGACGTAGTTGTACGACAAAATCCGATGGATTGTCAATTACATCTGATGGGGTTGATGAAATAAATAACTCACCTGGCAAACGAAGAGGTTCTCCATAGAGCATCTCCGCGGCTGTGGATTTAATATCCTCTTTGAACGCGGAACGCATGCCAAGAAGAACGAAAGGAAGTGAACGCACCCAAGAATCATGATGGCACATGAGAGCAGCTTTAAGCTGGCGGTGTACTCGCTCGATCATGCCATTAGCACATGGGTGATAAGATGTGGTCCTTATTCGTTTAGTGGCAAAGTGAATCATCAGTCGGCGAAACAGGTCAGACTCAAACTGAGTACCTTGGTCTGTCGTGATGATTGATGGTACCCCAAATCTCGAAACCCATTCTCTAGTTAAGGTGTCTGCCACTTCTTCTGCGGTAATGGAACGCATAGGCCAAACCTCAGGCCATCTGGTTACTCGGTCAATTGCTGTCAAACAATAGCGATACTCATTGCATAAAGGTAGAGGACCAATAATGTCAATGTGTATGTGACTGAAACGACCAGATGGAAGGTTGAAATCACCTAACGGAGAAGAATTGTGACGTGAGACCTTAGCTCGTTGACAAGCCTCGCAAGCGCGTGCCCACTGCTTACAATCCTTATTGACAGAAGGCCAGACATAACGCTCTGTCAAAAGGCGAGCAGTTGCACGTGCGCCAGGATGGCTTAAGTTATGAAACTTATCGAAAACTGCTTTGCGAAAGGAAGGGGTCAAATATGGACGTGGCTTGCCTGTGGATACATCACAAAAAATGGAAACGTTTGTACCAGGAACGACGACGCTTGTCAACTGGAGACTGGAGCTCTGACGCATGTCTGATAGTTCGTTATCTGACTCTTGCGACTTCGCGAGGGCTTCATAGTCCTGTTCAAGAGCAATAGCTTCGACTCGAGATAAGGCATCAGCCACGACATTGTCCTCACCTTTAATATACTTAATATCAGTTGTAAATTGACTGATAAAAGATAGCTGATTTAATTGGGCAGGGGGCAGTTTCTCCCTGCGCTGTACGAAAGCGTACAGCAATGGCTTATGATCCGTATAAATAGTGACGCTCTGAACCTCCAAAATATAGCGGAAATGCTGTACACTTTCGTACACCGCCAGCAACTCTCGATAGTAAGTCGGCCACTCTGTCTGCTTTTTAGTAAGTTTCTTACTAAAGAAAGCAAGAGGAAACCACTCACCATCGACTCGCTGTTGAAGACAGGACCCAATATGTACCGAAGATGCATCTGTAAACAGTCCAAGAGGTGCGTCATTAGCCGGATGTTGCAATTGCGTAGCCCTGGACAAACTCCGTTTGCAAACTTCAAATTGCTCCAGTAGTTCAGGCGACCATGAGAATGGTTTATTGCCTTTACCATTTATGGCAACTACTGCATCAATCAATGGAGCTTGAAATTGCGCGGCCTGGGGTACGAATCGACGGTAGTAGTTTAACATACCGAGAAAACGACGCACGCCCTGGACGGTTTTCGGAGCTGGAAAATCCAAAATAGCTTGAACACGATCCTGAGGAGGACTTGTACCTTCTGGGCTGACATGGAAACCAAGGAAGGTAAGTTCCCGAACGCCGAAAGTACACTTCGAAGAGTTAATGACAACTCCATACTCCTGAAGGCGTTTGAAGAGGATACGCAGATGTTCGCAGTGGAGAGCCTCATCCGCAGAGAAAATAAGAATGTCATCCACGTACGGAAAACAGAAATCAAGACCCCGTGTGACCTCATCGATAAACCTCTGAAAAGTTTGACCAGCGTTTCGAAGGCCAAAGGTCATGAAGGGAAATTCGAAGAGGCCAAACGGGGTAACGATGGCTGTCTTCGGTATATCCTCTTCAAATACCGGGATCTGATGATATGCTTTTACGAGATCTATTAGGCTAAAAACCTTAGAACCCGCGAGATTATGAGCAAAATCATTTATGTGGCGGACTGGGTACCGATCAGGGACAGTTCTGGCGTTAAGGGATCGGTAGTCGCCACAAGGTCGCCAACTACTGTCCTTTTTCAAGGTCATGTGTAGCGGAGACGACCAGGCGC
Source organism: Cataclysta lemnata (assembly GCA_963931975.1). NCBI lineage: Eukaryota > Metazoa > Arthropoda > Insecta > Lepidoptera > Crambidae > Cataclysta > Cataclysta lemnata. Next base: position 9,773,878 of record OZ008343.1, read on the forward strand.
TCTTAGAAGGACGTGCAATGCCAGCTTGGATCATGTTGTCGAACTCCTTTTTTGCTGCTATCAACTTCTGAGGCGCCAGACGACGAGGACGACACGAAATAGGCGGGCCGTCCGTAGTCTTAATGTAGTGCACGGTATTGTGCAAAACATTACGAGGGATTCCAGGAGGCCGAGTGATTTCTGGAAACTCGGCGAGCAGTTTAACAAAATTGGAATCTCCTGTAACGACAACCTTGACACTAAGCTGTTCCGACATTGCTGCAACAGCGGGTGCTGACAAATTCGTTACGCTATCCATCAACTTCTTGAGTCGGCAATCTGGCAAAAGATGGTAATAACTTAAAAAGTCTGAGCCAATGATCGCTGTCGTAACATCAGCAACAACAAAATCCCACACAAATGCTCGTCGAAGACCAAAGTTGAGGTTTAAATGAATAGTGCCATATGTCTTAATACTACTCCCGTTAGCGGCGTTAAGTTCATAGTCCGAAGATTTTCGCGGAACTGACAACCAGCTGCGGGGGTAACAACAAAGATCCGAACCAGTGTCAATCAAAAATTGACGCTTTGTGATACGGTCAGTGACAAATAGACGGCGGCCGTGATGTTGGATGGGCTTGCAATCAGATGCCGCCGCTACTGATTGCTTGTGTGGTTTTCCGACGCCCAATTGCATGGAGCAATACACTTGCTGGCTTTCGCACCAAATGTGCGATGATACCAACAACGTTTATTGCCAGGCGTGCTACTGCGTGATGTCGACTGGCTTCTGGAAAAAGAACGGTTCCGAGATCGAACAGAAGAACCCGTCGATAAAGCAGCGACTTGCTTAGTTAATTCTTCTAATCGAGCCATAACGGTATCGAGCGAGGGCGTGGCAACAGCATACACGTTGGAAGAGCTAGGCTGAGCTTCCAAAATCTTGTCAGCTATATCTGCGATTCTATCGAGGGATAAGTCAGCTTGTGCAGCCAAAATCCCCTGTACGTGCTGTGGTAAACAACGTAACCATAATTGCCGCAAGATGTTATCGTCCGAGAGAGCCGTTCCCGCGAGCGAGCGCAAGTGACGGAGAAATTGGGATGGTCTCCGATCCCCGAGTTCTTCGTCACTAAGAAGGCGCCTCACTCGCTGTTCCTCTGATGACGAAAGTCTGCTGATTAAAGTCTCCTTCAGCTTCTGATACTTACCTTCAGCCGGAGGGTTGACAACGATGTCTTCGATTTCGCCAGCAATCCTGTGGTCAATCTGGCTAAGGACATAGCTGTACATCGTGGCATCAGTGTTGATGCCAGCAAGCAAAAATTGTGCCTCAGCCTGTGCGAACCACACTGTCACCCTATCAGACCAAAAAGGGGGAAGTTTGACACTCACGCGACATACCTCGCCCTCCCGTTGAGGTTGGGATTCCTTTTGGTCGCGCAGATTACGCAAAACTGCATTTTCTGCCTCCAGGGCTGCTAAACGTGAACGTAGTTCGTCAGCCATTATAAACGAAAACACGCTACTAAAATTATAAACAAAAGTAAATTAAAATTAAATTGTATAAAATAGAGAGAGAACGGACAGAAAAGAAAAATTGCTATTCCGTGGGCGCGTGATGTGGCGAAAACAAAACACAAACGTCTAAAAATTCATATGTCGACATGTCAACAAAAACAACTTAGGTTGTCAATATGCAGACAACATTACACGTAAAAACAAAAGACAATGTAAACAAATTGTTCAAACCACGCGAAAAAATACACACGAAAAACAAATGAAATATTTCCTATGTCACATTACACAAGTTGAAAAAAATAATTTTCATAAAATAACGTAAAAATCAATACTCCGAACACGCTTTACACAACTAACTAAAAATCATTACTTGGAATAATGATAAAATGTTTAAAAAAATACTCCAAATAATGATGCCGATAGTACTTGCGTGAGCGATGTGCACAAATGGTATAATGCGCAGTTAGTCCAATGCATGTGTCCAACTGCAACTTCCACGGAAACGACACTCGAACTGGCGTATGTAGGAAACGGTGAATGCTCCAGGGGGCGCTCGACGCCACAGCTTGGGATGTGGTACCATTTCACACGACGAAAATTTCTTCGAAGTGGCCATCCGCATGTCCAACGCAGCTTCCCATTCCGCGCCGGTCAATTGCCAAAGATATTACAACCAAAGCTCTTGACTATCACGTCGGGGTCACCAATTTGGGAAGTTGTATAGCCGGGTGCAATCTTGGTGGTTGCGGATGTGTTCCGTGGTAGTAAAAGGCAGGGTTCATAAAAATAACTGACTGTACTTCTAAATATGTACACGGTTACAATATATACAAACTGGACAGTAAACATAAATCGGAAAATAATATTTACAAGGCTTAGAAAATAACCATACTCTCGAGCTCGGAATAAAATTCTCATGTAATTAATTTGACAACTGTCACTTAGTGAAAAACATTGTGTTTGTCAAACATAGACAAACAATCAAAGGCGGTCGCATTACAAGAACGCCACACCTCTAAGGGTTTATGGCATAAAATAGTTAGATGTGTTTTACCTATTAATTTAAATGATCATTTGTTAACATGCTTATAAGTTGTTTATTTACTGAAATAAAATTTTAATTACTTTGACGGTCTTTAATTGAGACCATAGCTTTAACTTTTTTGTTTATTTTAAATACTTAAATTTTATTTACTAAAAAAAACAAATGCTTAAAAGAATATTATTATATTAAAATTAAGTAATAAAAAAAAGGAAACATTTTAGACAAAAACGAAATTAATTAATACATTTGTGACAACTGTAAAGTTCATGTTCGCCACAAAGGATTTGTTGCACTTTGTGCAACAACTTTTTGTCATTCTTCGCCTTGCGGATGGGCAAATTGCACAATTTTCTTTTTTTGGCGATAGAAAGACTAACTACATTTTCACTTTGATCAGTTTCATGTGTAGAAGTAGAACTACTGGTTCCTGGCATATTCAAAATAGCTGTTTTTGAGTCCCCCTAATACTAACCTTCGTCGATTTGACGAGTCATGGTGGTTAGAACGACGCACTCTAGGGTTCCTACACAAAAAACACACCCATGCACCGCATGAGCTGCGGGTCGATTGAGATTAGCCGGAATCTGAAATACGTACGACGACGCACTCAAAATTTATACCACTTCGACGTCGTTTTGACGAAGGTTAGTGATCTAGGGCTTAATCCGTATTTCTTTTACAACGCACTCTGCAGTAATAGTTACCTAAATTGGTAATCTTTTGGACACCTACCAATCCTACGTAACGTCGAATTATCTAGACCCCAAACTAACTAAATATTAGCATATCTAGACGAATAGTATTAGACTAGTAGTTCTAAGAGCAAATATGATCACAATCCAATCTGGCTTTTCATTACGGACGAATGATTTTTACAACAGTGTTTTCAAAATATACATTGTGGTAACTGTGATGTGTCCATACTGTGATTTGCGTGCCCGATAGATATCAACAGGTTTGCCCTTATTAAATGGGACCTAAAATAGTTGGAGGATGGCACAGTGACTGGCACGACCTGCTTCAGCGACCATTGGGTGGGTGACCAAACTGTATTATTTCAAATTCCTACATGCTTTGGAAAACACGTTAATGGTTGGTATTTGCTGTACCTTTAGTCGTTAATATCCACTTATCCAAACTGGACCAGCGGCAGCGTGGGATCTGCCTTACGGCGATTCACCAATCACGTAGGGACGGCCTATGTACTTAGCTAAGGGGACAAAAGGATGACCCACGACGCTCGCCCAGTATTGATTGGTCCTCGTTAATTAGTACCAATAATCAGCACCACCAGCGACAAGAACAAAATATTCTAAACCATTTATCTTTTTGTAGATCTCTAATCTGTCGCGTCAAATCAAGCGAACTTAGCACTTAAAACCGGGGCAAAAGTTTAAATCAGTCCCTCGCCAACGTTTACAAGGAAATATCCTTTCCCTGGCTCGTGATCTTATCAGTGTGCACATTTAGAGGCGTTTTCCATATAAATTGCTTGTTTCTGTAATAAACGCGTAGGAGACGCAATCGCTCACTGGGGAGGTCTGTAGATTGACCCTTTTGAGGTGGAATTTGCAAGTATGCGTTCGGGATAGAATCGATATATTTCGTTCACACGTTGATAAGACATGCCCTAGCCTACCTGTGATGTAGGTAATGTGTGTTTTGTACGTGTCAGGTGCTGTACATATATTTAGGTAAGCAATTTATGACTTTATTATGAAGCCATTAAGTTCCTTTCAGTTTTCCATGACAACCGTATTTAAGCGCATAGGAGCTCGCCAGTGGCATAACGCGGTTGGCCTGCAATTGCGTAAACTAAGCAAAGGTTAAACTAAGCATTGGATTAGTGACCAAAAAAAAATTATTGTCCCGAGTTCCTCCGTGTTTCGGAAGCCACGTTAAGCTGTTGGTCCTGGTTGCATCTGCAGTCGTTAATACCCACCAACCCGCAGTGGGCCAGCGTGGTTGGTTATGGCCCAATCTCTCTATATTCTTCCGTCCATAGTGAAGGCATGTGCCGCAGCAGTGGGGACAATAAAGTGCTGGTGATGATGATGATGATGAAGCATAATTTTCTTCTTCGGCTTCCAAATTATTTGAGTTAGTGAAAATATCATGTCGATTGTTTGTTTTGGACATAATATTTTTATTGTTTTGGACATATTATTTTTTTTTTGATTTGGCTTAGTTTTTATGGTCTATAGATGGCCTGGTTGTAGTTGGTGTACTCGTCACCGAACCCCGTGTGGTGATATACCTCTTTTATCATGTCATGTCACTATTCGTTACTCACCTCTTAATTATGACATCCACGCGATGGAAGGTAAAAGGAGGGGGTGGAAACTGTGTTCTACGTACCGTCAACACACACAATTGTCTTAAATACACAAGTTACACAAATCAGCCACATCTTAAAACAATAAATAAATATAATGTAGTTCACCGTGTAGATGCCGTGTGGTGACGGCAGAGTAGAATACAATTGTCACCACCCCAAATCTCTCCCGTGGGTGTCGTACAAGACGACTAAGGATAAATCAGCGATGAGGAATGGGCAGCAGCGTTCCTCTTATACCACTTAGCAATAGTACTGCAACTTTTGTGCCCGATAAATGGCAATAGGCTCGCCACCTATAACATGGGACCTAACATAATTGGCGAAACGTGGGTGCTAGTTCACCTCTGCCTACCCCTTCGGGGATATAGGCGTGATTTATGTATGTATGTATGTAGTAAATCATCTCTGCCTACCCCTTCGGGGATATAGGCGTGATTTATGTATGTATGTACTATTTGGCTTATGGCTTCATTGCGCTTAATATAAAATCTATAGCAAGCTCCAGACTGACTAGAAAGCGTAACGGTCCAAAATGTCAAAATACTAAATTTTTCACAGAGTTTAGCTCGTAAAGGAACATTTTAATTTAATAATTGTGTTAAATTTTCCGAGCACACCTTTATAAGAAGGTATCTATAGGTTACTTTGGACATTTAATTAACTTAATAGGAATTAATCTTGTTCTCTTACACATAACACCAAAGCGACATTAGTATGAAAGGAATTCCGAGCTTTAATAAGGAGGATTTTTTATCAAAATCCGCTTGGGTGATTCCTTTGCGAGCTCGCTTGAAAAAAGTCAGTGAAAAGCGGTGCCTTCGTCAGAGGCCACTTTATTTTGGTCACGCGCGACTCTGTTAATGAAAATAATAGGAGAAAGAGGACCGGCCACGGAATTATGTCTCGGTGGATGTGACGAGGAAATTGAATTATACTCGCCTCACTTCCCGCACAAGTGAAAATAGGAAAATAATTCTTTCCTCGTGTCTAAGGCGAATAAAAGAGAATACAATTATAATATGACACGTTTTAACTGAAGTTTCACCAGCCCTTTTATATCCCCACTGCTGGGGCACGGGCATTCCCTATGGATGGAAGAATATAGGGAGATTGGGCCATGATATGCTGGCCCAGTGCGGGTTGGTGGGTATTAACGACTGCAGATGCAGCCGAGACCAACGACTTAACGTGCCTTCCGAAGCACGGAGGAACTCGAGATAAAAAATTTTTGGTCATCCATCCAATGACCAGCCTTAGCGACATTGCTTAGTTTACGCATTCGCATGCCAAGCGAGCTATGCCACTGCGCAAGCGAGCTCCTCTGAAAATATGGTTTATTCATATAAGGTATCATTAAATACACTCATGAATCGTCAAAGAAATAACGCTGAACACTGGGAACGTATGTATCAGAGAAAAAAAACGGTTTCCAATATTTAACGTGCTGGCATGGGAAAACATACCTACGCCGAACCTAGATAGCTTGGGAGCAGAGCAGGGAGAAGAAAAAAAATAATCAATACAAGTTTTAAGGTTTAAAAAATCTTAAAATATCCGTTTCTTTATTTATTAGCTGACTAGCTGTTCTATGTGATAGATATCACGAGAAAAGGAAAAGGTGCTTCTTATTTTAAAGTAACTGAGACCTTAAAAGAATTCCAACTGGGTGCGTGACTGACATTCTTTTAGTGTTCCGCCTCGTAATCTCTTGAAAACATTTAGGCAAGTTTGAAACGTAAGCGTACGACTGATATTTTATAATTTATAAAAATGCTTTTACTGGAATCTTGATTCAAACATGGTCCCATACTTTTCTTAAATGATTATTCCTTCCGCCGATCATATTAGCGCTTTATTTATTGAATGTAATCAATCTATGGTGGACGTATGGAGTACTAACTATGACTACATACATACATACATACATAAAATCACGCCTATATCCCCGAAGGGGTAGGCAGAGCTGAACTAGCACCCACCCACACACGAACTATGACTAACTTGTTGTATAATACATTAAAACTATAAAAAATAACACTTTAACTGCATTAAGTCCGCCAATTGTATAATTATTTTGTGTGCATTATTTTTTTTATATGTATGATTAAATTTCCCTATATTCCCAATCTCCCTATATTCTTTCATTCATAGGGAAGGACCGTGCCCCAGCACATTACAGGGCTGGTGATGATGATGATTAAATTTTAATATCTATTAAGACCTACACGCCTTTCCCACTATCCATCTTACCCGTTCTTTACCTAGACATACGAGTATTAACTACCACATCGTCGGCATTTATACGTCAGTTTAATACACTACTACGTATCTACTATAAGTTATTCTTTCTAGTAGTAAGCCGAAGTGATTTATGGTATGTTTAACATATTGACTGTCTAAGTGCATTTAGTCAAGTGACTTGACACGCTACGTCCACCTTCTTTTTGAGATAGAACAGATAATTATAATGCAACTATGATTTAAACTGATGTGGTGTCGTACATATAGTGCACGGACGCCTTGCTAACTTCACAATGCCCTACATCTAGTGCAAGGACAGTCAACGTGTTAAATCGTAATACTTTCACATCAATCCATCATTTTTACCAATCTCGCGCGTCCTTTCCTCTACGTCACACTAACAAAAACGCCAAGAGAACAGACGGACGCTTCACGCGTTTGTATTGTGAAAAAATCTGATCCCAATATTAAAATACGCACATAACTTATTCGGAGTTATACCGTGTCCAGCCCTCGAACTCCCTGTATAAGAGAAGCGCGGACGGGTATATGTCGACCCTGTTCTGTATTCAACCACGCAGTTTGACAATAAAGGCGGCCTCTGAGACCCGAGGCCGCTGTCACTAAATATGAACTCGCTCTCCATCATAAACTTAGCGTTATTTATACCTCCGTATAAAATGAATGTTAACTGAATTGGATCATAGTGGGGGCGAATTTCTTTGCTTGAGCACTCTTGTCCAATTTTAATGATATAAATTTCCACTCACACAATTTGTTATTGGAATTTCTCATTCCCTTTATTTTGGTTAGTAATGCTTCAATAAATGACTCGAAGGGACAGACATTTTGAACACAGTTTGATCAGGATTGTATAGTGTTCTATCCAAGATCACATGATGCCATGAAACAATTTAGGTGGACGATAGGTACAGAAACCTTGAGCAGCGTGGAATGGAATGTTGCTATCCCAATCATTCTCTTCGTTCATCGGTCTCTCGATATGGTCCTTACCATTAATTTTACTAACACCTTCCTGGTGTCATATCCAGGTAGATATTTTGAATTGAATGGGAGTGGATGGCTTTATGACGCCTGACCGTTATAAAGAGGAAACACACTGCGCTAACCCCAGATAAATTGGAAACGGGCCAGGAAGATGATGATGATGATTATTTTTTTCGATGTCTGTCACCATGTAGAAAATCTTACAAAATTTAGAATTTAATGGTATTTATTTTTACGTTTTGAAATACTATTTTCAAGTCCTTGGATAACAGATTACGAGAATGCATTCAGCGTGTAAAACTGATTAACTCTCAAGGCATTTCGGTTAGCAGCAAACAGATAGTAATCTCTGGTGGAAAATTAATCAGCCCCTGTCATTGAAGGTATTCATTGTAATTGTTCATCGTATTTTATGGTTGTAGAGCTCAAAGGCGCTGTGGTTTGAACGGTAAATACATATTAAAAATACCCTCTACTTATTCGTCCTTCTTTTGTACCTGACGATTTAAGTAATATTTTTCAAGATCCGTAGATGTTATTGACTGGTTGATTTTAGAACATTTTCCTACACATTTTACAAAGACATTTAATTGGAATCAATATATTTTTGGTCACCATCTAACGATTGGCCTTTTGAGGATATTGCTTAGTTTGTGAAATCGCAGACCAATCGCGCTGCTTCGCCATTGAGCTCCTCATAGTGAAATAAAACTACAGAATACATAAATATCTAGTCTGGACATTGTTGTGCTTCAGAATAGTTCTTATTAGAGCTCAGCATAAAACCTATTTATTGTTGAAAGATATAGAATAGAAATAGGTATTACGGCCATAAGTTAAAACTAAGCTACCGTTTGTACGCCATTCACGCCTCATTTGAGTTTTATTTTCTAGACAAATAAAAGATATCGTGTAGTTCAGTGAGAATTTCTGTGAGAATTTTCAATAAATAAGTCGCTGCCCCCGTTAACGTACCGCGAAAGTATATTTAAACCGTCATAATTTTATACAAACCTAATATTGTTTCAAGAGAAGATTGAATTTCGCTAACGTCTTGTCTTATACCGTATGCGGCTAATTATTGAACCGACATGGTGGTGGAATGACATAATTATAGAACAACGGCCGATTTGCAGTGGATCCAACCGCGATGGCTTTAAACGAATTTCAAACTGCTATTATTTTTTGATGTGCGGTGAACGTAGCAATTCAGCTACTCATCTTCTGGCTCCTGTGCTTATTGGACTCCGTAAACTGCGTATTAAACTTCAGTTCTCATTTCTAAATCACCAAATTTGTATAACTAACAGCCTATTACGTAACTCTGTTGGTAACAATTCTCGATTGAAATTAATGAAATTGTTGCTTTTGCGATCATTTATTTATTTGTGCCCGATAAATGGCAATAGACTCGCCACTTATTACATGGGACCTAACATAATTTGCGAAACGTGGGTGCTAGTTCACCTCTGCCTCCCCCTTCGGGGATATAGGCGTGATTTATGTATGTATGTATGTTATTTATTAATTCATGAATTAACAGTCAATAAAATCGCTAGTCGCCTTGTACGATACCCACGAGTGAGTTAGGGCTGGTGACAGTTGTATTCATCTCTGCCGTCACCACACGGCCTTACTACTTTCCTGGTTATATTTCATACACGCTCACAATTTAAAAATAAACCGTACTTAATTGGATGGAAAACAAATTGAGATAAAATCTTTGGCTATCAAAATTAGTAGTAAATATGCGTAGCCTCTAACCGCTTTTCCTTTCATAACTTCATATTAGCGGGATTAATAATTCAACCCAATATCCAGTTTCGTACTCGCCCCCTGTATATTTAGAAGTTATACCGCGTTACTTTACTTAGACAACCGCCATTTCACACAGAGTTCGGGATAAAAATAAGCCGAGCTGAAATTATATACTCAGGAACACGCAAACGAGTCCGCAAGCTAACATTTACATATAAAGAGTGATTTCATAGACCTCCCCCGTGTTGTCAAGACAAACAAACTCATGACTGCGGCGCCTGCCGAACAAACAACGTGTACACTGGAATAACACTCGTGTTTCATTTCTGAAATATTATTAGCAATCAGAAAGACGATTGAGGGTTTTAGAAATAACACACATGCATTTTTTGTCGATTACTAAGTAGGGGAAGGTGGGCTTCATACTGCCTAAAGCGGGTATTCTCGTGTAGAAAACTATCTGCTAATATGCAAGGCAAGAGATGGGTACTTTTGTTAATTTCTGACCCTTTAAATCAACAGGATGATGAGAATTATTATTATATCCATTCTCAAAATGATTTTCTACCGGAGAGTACCCGTTATGGGCAGTATAACCTTTCCTTACCTTTTTATAACTAATCTTAAGAATGAGCAGAGTGTGTTTATAAAGAGGCTATTTAATCTGACGCCAGAGTAGAATACAATTGTCACCACCTCAAATCTCTCCCGTGGGTGTCGTACAAGGCGACTAAGGATAAATCAATTATAAGGAATGGGCAGTAGCATTCCTCTTATACCACCTAGCAATAGCAATGTACTGCGAATTTGTGCCCGATAAATGGCAATAGGCTCGCCACCTATTACATGGGACCTAACATAATTGGCGAAACGTGGGTGCTAGTTTACCTCTGCCTACCCCTTCGGGGCTATAGGCGTGATTTATGTATGTATGTATTAAATCTAGCCTTAAATCAAGCGTCATATGAAGTTGGATAGTCAGAAATAACAGCACGTAATTATATCCTATCTTTTAAAGCAAAAATGGTAGAACTTATCCAATTACTGACTCCCGTAATGTCTTAATTACACAAAAGTTTTATTGATAGATTTCTTTAATACAATACTAATATCGAATATGGTATTTAAGTACCTATCATCAATATTTTCTAACATTATTGTCGGCGCCGCAAGCCAATTTCAACCTTGCAGCCGTCGACGTTAAGCACATATAGCTGCGACCGCGATCGGCCACGGTCATCCTATGTACCTACAGTTGGAGGGGATCCACGCAAGGACGCCATCTTTTTTCTCCATTCGCTTTTCAAATTTCTCTTAAAACAAATCAGTACAACTGTAAACTAATTTACTAGTAAACCTATAAAAGTGAAAATCTAGTTTTCATTTCTTGTTCGCCTAATCCCGAATACCTACCATACCTAATATTTTATTAATATTATACATACATATAATCACACTTTTTCTCTTAAGAACTAGACGGTATAATTAAGTACAGATTTATGATCACTTAAAACCAGTTCATTCTATGTTCGTCAAACTTTAAACTATTATGCACAGAACTTTCAATCAAAAACTCTATGCAATAGTTTTAGTAAATATCAAGTTTCCCAGTTAATAGTATTAGAAGTTGAAACTAATTTCAGCAGTTTGTTATTTGCTAGGCTAAACAAATGCGTATTTTAAACAAAACGGATGAATACAATAGCTATTCATTTAGCATCGACTTTAATGTATGTAAACAAAACAAGTTTTAATAACAACTAAGCTATTATCTTTAATGGGAGTTAGGGTATGAATACAATTAATTGAAAACTATTGACATGCATACTTTCTACCTTGCCACAATCTACTTAAAATCAGTTCATAACAGTATTTTACCGTCCACAAAAAATCTATATACTCAATGAAGGCGATAAAGCCCACCGTTCATAATACCAATTCCATTTTTGATCATGAAGTATTTAATAAAATAAATACCTACCTCAGACCGATACGCCAAGACTGATTTACAAGCCACAAAGAGATACAGCACAATTAGATCGAACTTATACAGAACAGAGCAACCTCAGCATTCGACCTTCAGCAAATACATATCACAGAGAATAGAGATGAGAAAATTAATTCCACAGTAACAGACACCGTTCGCCCTAATTCGGGACAGTGCGATGAGATAATGAGGCCTAGAGGATAACAACAGACTCAATATTGTTTCCATAAGACGTTATAATAAGTGCCCTCTGCAGGCCTCAATTAAGTTCTGAGTGTAACACGATAGCTGGGGCTAGGGCAACACCGGCAGATGGCTCGCTGATATTGATAGCGGGACGTGGGAATGTTTTGTCTTTATTGTTTTGTTTCTAGGTTTTGTTACTGTTTCCAATTTTCTCTTATTGGATACTCGCTCTTATTGTGTTAGATTAAAAGCGAAAAGAATTATTAGGAGCTTAATACAGTTCAGGTATCGGTATTGCAGTTTTGATCAACTTAATCTGGGAACTAATATGGTTCGTGAAAACTTCTCGTGAGCAATTATGCGTTTTATAAGTTTTGGTATGTGAATTCTTACATCCGATAGCGAGAGTTACGTAGATCAGCGTATTTAAATATAAACTGATATGTGTGCTTCAATTTTAATATAATAATAGAAATTTAATAGGGTGTGTACACTCTATTTGGGCTGCGTAAAATCTATATTAGACCCCGCAAACTTTGTTTTGCTCTTATCACGAAGGACTATAAAAAATAGCCCACGAACTATTTTCAGACTTTACAAATATACAGACAATATACACAGCTGTCTCGGAGCAGTTTTTAAAAAACACTGTGACACGAAATTTTTATACATATATTAGATGATCCTTCGAGCCGGATACAAATTTTTATTCCAATAATATTAAGAAAATACTATAACAAAACAAATCAATTTAGATGATACTATAACAGTCTATCTTTGAATTTGATCTTCAAGGAAGGTCTTCGAACAAGCCGCAAGTAATCAACTGGATGCGACCTTAATTAAGTCAACGTCTGGGACAATTACGTTAGCCGACGGCGGTAAACAATAGATGGGGCTTGTTCCGAGCTCAATGCACGGAAAAACAGCTGTTGGATTCGTTTTATGGCTTTTTTATTCGTTTCTTCATTTTCACTGGGAAATTAATTTAATAATGCAGCATTAACAGCTTCAAAAAAAAATAGTGTTTCATCATAAAAAATCCTTTTCCTTTTTGACGGGAGAATATGGATTAAAACCCACCACGCTGACAGATTTATAAAAACGAATAAAATAAAGTGTGGTGACGGCAGAGATACAATTGTCACCACCCCCATCTCTCCGGTGGGTGTCGTACAAGGCGACTAAGGGTAAAGACAGCAATGAGTAATGGGCAGCAGCATTCTTCTTGTACCATCTAGCAATATACTGCGATTGATGTGCCCGATAGATGGCAATAGGCTCGCCACCTATTGCATGGGGCCTAGCTAAATTGGCGATAAGTGGGCGTTAATCCACCTCTGCCTTCCCCTTAGGGGATATAGGCTATGTATGTATGTATGTAATAAAATAAAGTATATGTTAAATATTAGATGCCTCAAACAATTTGAAAGGTCAATTAATGTTGGATGCATGCAGGCGCTGACAACGTGTTGGAATAACAACAAAATTTGAAAATGTAAATTGAATTTTCACCTGAGCTTCGTCCGCTGAATACTTTTAAAGCCAAAAGAGAAAACGAAGCATCAACAGGTCCGTTGTCTAAAAAAAAGTTGCGTGTTAGTCTTTGCGCTTCGCACAAACACAAGCGAATTGAAAAACACGTCAGATTTTCGGTTTCTGCACAATTATTTTACTGTGTAATAATTAGATTAAGTAATCGATTAAATGAGCAAAGAGAAATGTTTGGAAAAAATATTTACTCCTTCCGAACTTTGTTATTATCATTAAATATCAGTCTGATATGTAATCATTAGTAACAATTTTAGTTACTAATATTAGTAATGGATAAATATCAGTCTGATATTTTTACTAATTGTTAAATATCAGTCTGATATTGTTACTAATTGTTAAATATTAGTGATATTTAAAGATAAGTAACAATTTTTAACAATTTGTTAACAGTTAACTATGCATCAAAAAACCGGCCCTTAGTCGCCTTGTACGACAGCCTCGTGGAAACATATGCAGACAAAAACAGTAAACTTAATAGGTAACAGCATGAGTAGTTAATGTGAAAATTTACAAACATTTGTATTTGAATGCCTCTTGTATGCCTACGCTACGATGTCGTCCTCCATATTGTGTAATTCTTGCACCGTTCAAGCCTGCCTAACAAGGGTTTTACTTATACCTCATATTTTCTTTGGCTAATCCATATTTATTTGGGTGGCCCAGCCCGTGGCTGCCACATACCGATAACGCCCACTACAGAATTTTTATATAAACTGCGCTAATAATTTTACGTGAAAGTTGATACAGGAAAGTTAACGGTTATATCGGGGGCGACCTATCGCTTTTTATTCGGGGACCAAACTCACTGAATTGGATTTCAATACCTTTTAATCCACTAAATAAGCAGTGTCTACTTACGTTTTGCTATGCATGAGCTGATTTCGTGTGAATTGTAACTGTAAGTCATAGGTACAGGTATTGACGGCCGCCTTGATCGAATGCTCAGATTGCTGGGTATTGGCCAACAGGTCCCGGGTTCCTGGTAGGGGCAAACTTTGTGATGACCACAAATGTTTGTTTCCGAGGCATGGTTGTGTATATGTTTATGTAGTATATTTTCAACATTTATAATATACATAATTATATTAAAAATATGTCCGTCATCTAGTATCAATAACACAAGTACTTAGGCTTAGGCAACTTACGAGTACTTTGGGCTATATTATAGGTGTGAGTGTAAAACTATTAATTCATTTATTATTATTATGTAAATCACGCCGTGATTTGACTTCCACACTTCGCCAACGATGTAAATCACCATTTAATAGGGGATGAGCCTATTGCCATTTACCTGGCTCGTCAATCGCTGCATGGCGTATACTTGCAAGGGAATAAAATGTCTCAATTATTCAATTTCCCAACTAAAGCTTCCAATTCAGCCGGTATGCAGTAGACAAGACAGCCACATATCA
This sequence comes from Cataclysta lemnata, assembly GCA_963931975.1. Lineage (NCBI taxonomy): Eukaryota > Metazoa > Arthropoda > Insecta > Lepidoptera > Crambidae > Cataclysta > Cataclysta lemnata. The sequence goes on from OZ008343.1 coordinate 9,788,907, forward strand.
ATCTATGCTAGACAATACGTCTAACAGTGCAACCCCTTGACTAGGGACGTTTGTCACCCGAGTTAATCTAACAACAGCCGTCCGCCTCCGGTGTCTCAGAGACCAATCACTGTATTTGGCAAGCGCATCGTAAGATTATGGTATACTGTCGTCGGGCGTGGCGAATATTTCACAGTTTAAATAACGCCATTTGTCTACTTAATTCCTTTATAAATATATTTTTTCATATAGAAAATCCAATTTTACTCACACGAAATATCATACCTACGAGTATATTCACTAAAATGTATCATTATACTTACCACTATTAAAACATTTGGGAATGCAAAACAATTAAAAAAACATTAATTTATAAAATCAAGCATTAAAAGTTGTCACAAAAAAATTTTTTAGCCGTGTGGTGACGGCAGAGTAGAATACAATTGTCACCACCCCAAATCTCTCCCGTGGGTGTCGTACAAGGCGATTAAGGATAAATCAGTGATGAGGAATGGGCAGCAGCGTTCCTCTTATACCATCCAACTATGTACCTACTGCGACTTTTGTGCTCGATAAATGGCAATAGTCTCGCCACATATTGCATGGGACCTAACATAACTGGCGAAACGTGGGTGCTAGTTCACCACTGCCTACCCCTTCGGGGATATAGGCGTGATTTATGTATGTATGTATGTATGTACAAAAAAAAATTATGCTGAGCAAAAGTTTGAAGCACGACTAACGAAAACGTGAAGCATAATGTTGCTTCCCAAAAATAGTATGTATTAGTCCTACTCCTAATACTCCTACTCCTACACCTTAAAGTCTGCTGAGAGCACACAAATTGTAAGTGAGCATTTTCACAAAAATATGTGTGTGATGAATTTACAAACATACATACATACATAAATCACGCCTATATCCCCGAAGGGGTAGGCAGAGGCGAACTAGCACCCACGTTTCGCCAATTATGTTAGATCCCTTGTAATAGGTGGCGAGCCTATTGCCATTTATCGGGCACAAAAGTCGCAGTACTTTGCTATTGCTAGGTGGTATAAGAGGAACGCTGCTGCCCATTCCTCATAATTGATTTATCCTTAATCGCCTTGTACGACACCCACGGGAGAGATTTGGGGTGGTGACAATAATAATTGTATTCTACTCTGCCGTCACCACACGGCATATAAAGTTAGCTATCAATAATTATAATTTAATGTTGAAACGTGTGCTATGATGTTCTATCGACATGTGAGTCACTGCACTTAAATCTGTTTGTTTGCTGACTTGACTGCCATGTAATTAATACCAGGTAAACCACAATCCATGTCTCCTAATCTGGAACATTTTAAGACATTCCTAATTCCACTGTTAATTCGAAACACGATTTCATGCAATGTTGCTCATGATAATAAGTACATATTACAATACTTGAAAATGTTGCTTGGATTATGTCACTCATTGCTCCAACACTGGGTTAATGGATTTTAATGTGAAGTGTTACGAAGAGTAACACACAGAACTGGCTTTAGAGTTAAACATAGTAAGATTTCAGGATCCGTCATGATGATTTTTTGAGATAACGCAGACGAAGTCGCGGGAACCAAATGCTTGAAATAAATAATTTTACATAGATTTTGATTAATATGAAATAAAACAACTACTACGAATGGAAATCAACCCAACTTGGCGGCCTTAGGGTTTACCTATTTTTATGATCTGGTCCCAAGCAGCTGGTATATTCTAATCATTATACCTATTGATGTTTGGATGTTACTAGATTTCAATAGCTTCAATAGCTTGAATCAACTCTTAACACAAAGACCACTTTGCAAAATGGCTCACCGATTGACGCTAAAAGCGAATACAAATGGAAATCAGAAAGCACAGCGTATTACGATCTCCCATTAGACGGCCCAGTGCTACAACGGTTGCCGGAAGTAATTACTGTCGATTGCTTGAAGACTAATCAGACGATCTAAGAGGAACAAAATCAATCACAATAATATATTGACCAAATTCATTGAAATGTTTAAGAACCAATCGCTCCTGTGCATATCCGTGTGTGATGCTCAATAATCGGTACTTCACCTCTGCATATTATTTGTATTGAATCATAATATCGAGCAAACCACTCGTCCATTCTTACTGCATCCCACGTTGTAGATTTTTATCGTGAAAAAGAACTCACCTCATCAGCGACAAATGGGTAAAGTAAAGGAATTTTCTTATGAAATGAATTAACCCAAATTCGACCAACACGATCCTCACCCTATAAATATTAAAATGTATAAGGCGGTTTTCCGATCGCAGATTAAATGGCGAAAGTACAGTTTAATGAAGGCACTTAGTTGAAACTAACCTTAATTTGTTTTTGCCGTACCTTTAAGGCCATCCAGCTTTTATTAAAAAAGATCAGCGCAAAATTTTCATGATAATAAACAAATATTCCAACCTTGTAATCCTACTCGTAAAATAATATTACGAGGACATTGAAGCGCCGTGAAAAACACTAGAGCGTTAACATTTTCATCACGCGTCCAAGATAAAACTTTTAAAAGATTCTTACACAAAATCATAATGTAACAAGTCACTATACGGCCATTACGAGACTTGAAAAAACAAATTACGCCACCCAAGTCGTTCTAAATCCTACCCTCTTAAATCTTAGGTTGGATTTGCTACAAACGCGTTCCCAATAGCTGAACTGCTCGCCTGACCAGTGGACATGCTGGGTGATTTATTGAGAGCATAATTGGTTTTGTTTTGGTCAAGGGCTGGATTAACGGCAGTTCTATGCGTCTAATGGGTACAATAAGGGGAGAGGAGCGTTCTTAATGTTACCAGATCGTTTAGAGGTGGTAAAACTTGTGCGAGGTTAGATTTAGTGTTGCTGTGAAATGTTTGAAGACTTTTTTATGTCTTCTCGGGTCTTCTGGGAGTTTAGGATTCATTGAAGATGTTGCTTAAACTAGAACAAAAGTCAAGTGTTGGTTAGCGTACAAAAAGAGCATTTTAGGATTCCTGTGGTAATTAATACTATTCATTTATATTCGTTGAAAAGTTTATTTTAGCTAAGAAATTACAAGTTAATGATTGATTGCTGGAGTTTTAACCGTATTCTATCGCAAACTTGATACAGTATATTTAAGACAGAATTTATACAGAATTGCTAGAAGTTTATTGGATATTATGTCTGAATCTGAAAATTGCTTATTAGAATAGTTGCTATTATGTATCTATAGGTCAGTATGTAAACCTTCACTATATTTAAGAGTTTTCTACAAATTATTGGTAGGTACTACCACCGTGAGTACAATAATGTAGTATAACATTAAAATTATGTTTCATTACATACATTTTATATAATAAAACACTCTATTGTTTTTAGATAAACAGACTAAACAAGATAAAAATAAGTTCCAAATCAAATGACGTGTAGAACCATACATACATACATACATAATTCACGCAAATATCCCCGAAGGAGTAGGCAGAGGTGAACTAGCACCCACGCTTCGCCAATTAGGCTAGGTCCCATGTATTAGGTGGCGAGCCTATTGCCATTTATCGGGCACAAAAGTCGCAGTACTTTGCTAGTTGGTAGGTATAAGAGGAATGCTGCTGCCCATTCCTCATCACTGATTTATCCTTAGTCGCCTTCTACGACACCCACGGGAGAGGTTTGGGGTGGTGACAATTGTATTCTACTCTGCCGTCACCACACGGCCACCGGGTGTAGAACCAAACACAATAAAGTGCAATTTGCATCATTGTTACGATGCACTTAAATCGTTCGTCTGGAAATTCCAATATGAATCAGTTTAAACTGCCATACGTAGGAAATATAGATATTCTTACCATTCATGTTTCACATATGACTCCCGCTGTGTTTCAAAACACTTTGCTCGGTGTAGGGTTGTCATCAATAATGTTTGTCTCTAGATTTTAAGTTCTTAAGCGTCTCACAGTTCTGTGAAGAAATAGCGTATCATTAGCGGCTAACATAACGCTTTTGCATAGATAAATATAAAGAGACAAGGCTATACCACAAAAGAGCTAGTTGCCTCATATAAACCATCTCAATTAAATCGCATTATGCGTTTATGATAAAAACTTATCCTAGCTCTATAAACTGGTAAATATTTCTATAAATATACAAAAATTATGCCTGTGTATCCCCGAATAGGCAGGTAGAGGTCTATTGTCACACCCACATTTCGCCAACAATTTTAGGGCCGAGCCTATTGCTATATAACAGGGGACGTTAATGGTGGAAAACAGGGAACGCTGCTGCCCATTCCTCATCATACTTATAACCCTTAGTCGCTTTTTTTATAACACCCTCGAAGATTCCATTAGGGGTGGCGACAATTAATGCCTTGACTTTAAATTATAATAACTTATTTTTGAAATTAAGATTGTCACTGCTCATGTATTTACATTTCACACCACCACCGTTCATTTAACATACCTACATTCCAGATACACTTCAACAGAATGTGTATGTAAATGAATAAATATAATACAGGCACTCCACACTTCCCTGTTTCCGACTAGCAAAACAGAACTCTCTGAACAATTGTCTATTTTTACAAATATTTTGTGAGAAAAATTAGCTTGCCAAAAAGAATCCCACAATATAATTTCTGTGCTTTTTACACACGTAACGCTTTAGCCACTCACAAAATATTTTTATAAAACATCTAAGGGATGTTTGGGCACGATGGATGAAGTGAGTAAAGTGAATACTTAATACTCTGCTAACAATTCTCAGTAAAGCAAGCAGTTGTAATTTTGCTTCGCTTACGGTATAACCGGGATGAATATTTAATTAATTAAATCCAACAAATTAATTAAATACTATCCAATTGAACAGTGCGAATGGCAAATAGTTTGTACTGTCAATATCATACATAAATATCTCAAATGAATCGGCAACTTCAATGTGCTTGACACAAAGTGCCAATTATTGACAAACACTGAGACAATAGCCTGGCGTGTGGGACAAAAAATCTATGTGCCTTAAACAACACAACAAGTTATCCAAGAGATTAAATTTATCCTTTCATCCAGAGGAAGTGGCTCATAATAAAAAATGCAAAACAAACTGATAAATTTCGCCAGTGTGTCGTGATCCGACGCGTTGTTCATTGTCTTGCTCCCTGTCCTGCTCCCAGGCTATCTGGGGTCGGTGCAGTATGTTTCCTCTTTCATTCATATCGGTCAGACGTCATCAAGCCATCCACTCCCTTTTGATTCATATCATCCATCACATCGGAAAGGTGCTCGTGAATTCGTGATGAATGAATATATTGTATAGCAAAGAGACGAAACGGACCATGTCGAGAGATGAACGGAGATCAACGGAGATGAACGGAGATAGTGACTGCAATGCTAACATTCCAATCCATACCGCTCAAGGTTTTGGCTTAGGTTTTACAGCCAGCCGCCTGCCTGAGACCAACCCTCTTTGGGTATGCTGTTGTACAGTGGCGTGGCGTGAAAAAAAAGTTAGGCAAGTCACAGTAAAAATTAGGACCCACAAAAAATGGGTTATTTGTTTATAAAATGGTATTGTACTTACATTATGGTAATTATTTTTTTATGCTCGCTCGTTTGGTACGGCTGTTGGGAATCGGGTTATATGGACGCTCCGTCACTGCTGTTGTTGGTGGTTTACTTTCCACCATTATTCGGGTGCCCCAAGGTGTTTATTGGTATACACCATGCAATCTCCATTAATCGACTTTTATGGCACCTATGGGATGAGTCAGGACTGGCCAAATCTACGTTATTTTTTCGCTCCCAGGCCAGCATGGAAGACGCGTTGTTCATTGTACGTACTAGAATGCACAAAATATCCTGGTGAATAAATTATAAAGTGGCGCCACCCCTGGCTCACCGTAACGAGCGCCCTTCAAAGGGGCGCAAAGTAAACAGTTCCGTAGACACACTCATTTACTCAAGTGTCGCGACTGTGGCTTGACGAAATAATACACCGTTAAGCCCGCCGCGGACTATTTTAACGAGCTCGTTTTCACGATGTTTTTTTCCCGCTGAATCCTTATCCTTAATTAATTAGTTGGTACCTTTGCATAGAAAATGGGCGCAAGGCGACTACTTCACCAGATGCCGTGTCTACGTATATACATAAGACGGGCGGTAGAAACTTAATCTGAATATTATCTTTTATGGACGCTATTCATACCTTGATAATTCTTTTTAGGGAAAATCATATTTTAGGTCCTTGGCCTTTGAAAGTCCTAAGTCAGTCTATCTAGGGATTAGTATCAGTATTTTCTGATTAGGGTGATAACACTACAATCCATTCTGCTCAAGGTTTTGTCTTGGGTTTTACAGCCGCCTCCCTGCCCCAACTCTCTTTAGATATGCTGTCGTCGGTGGTTTGCCCTCCATCATATTGTATAACCCCACGGTGCTTATCGGTCTACACCGGGGTTCTCCCTTAGTCGACTTTTACAACTCCCTTGGGATGAGTCCATATTCTACGTTATTGGTAAGCTCCAAGGTTAGTCTGGAACAAAAAGACAATCTATTGATAAAAACCTTCACATAATAATATGGTGTATTCCTGTAGTTTTATAATATTGTAATACTAAAACCGCCATAAATATAAAAATTATGTTTGTTCTGTGACATGATCTCAATACCATGTTAAGCAAAGTGTAACACAAGAGACGAAAACTCTAAGCTTTCCATGGATTGACCGTGGGAGTGCCGGGTCCATAGTGAGGCAGAGAGGGGAGTCAGTGGCAGCACTTGGAACTTCAGGTTTAAGGAAATTATAACCCGAATTATCAGTCATATTATACATATTATTCTGGTAGGTGTAAGCCATTCAACAAAGGTTTACATAATTCTAGCTTGATTGTAACACTTCCATCATCAATAGCAAGCGAAGACTAACTGCCGCACTCAGAGACGTCAAATAACGTTAATAAGTACTTAACTTCAAAAAATGACTAGTCGCTATTCTTGCCGGGTCTATGGTCTAGATTTGAATAAAAAATTTTGACATTAAACACTCATTAAAGTTAATTGACGTCTCTGAGTGCGGCAGTAATTGTATTAGCATAAGCGCAAGGCGTTATTAATCCCGTTATTATCTAATTGTTTCCGACCATTAAATTGGTTACAGTAACTTAATATAGGTGACCCCTTAACCTCACAACTGTGAATAATAAAGAAACCCCCGAATACAGAAACGCTGCTCATATTTTGGGGACTGCTTATCAAGTTAAGTGGACAGTACCTGTCAGAATTTGTATGGAAAAACGTCAATTTTGACAATAATTAAATGTTAAGCAGGTCTCAAACTTTGAATAGCGTTTCTATATTCGGGAGAAAGTCTGGCAAGTGTAGGTATATGGCATATGAAATTATGGAAAATAATATTGTCTGTTGAATAGTATGGAAAAGAAATTCTGGCAAGTGTAGGTTTACCAATAATATTAGTACCAGAGATGATCGAACAGGATCGGGAAGCCCGGACTGCCCTAACGTTTATATAAATCACGCATAATTTTATCCCCAAACGGGCATCAGAGGTGTAGTCATATCCACGTCTCGCCAATCAAGTTAGTTCCCATTGTAATAGGTGGCCAATAGGTAGGTAGCGTGAATGAATATAATAATAGGTAGCGTATTACCATCCATTTGGCCACGTAAATAGCATTATATTGCTAGATGGTATACGAGGAACGCTGCTGCCCATTACTAGTCGCTGTCTTAACCTTTAGTCGCCTTGTGCGGGGAGAGATTGTGAATGGAGACAATATTCTGCTCTCCGACACCACATAGCACTAACGTAAACCTAATAATATTGTTAACAGTTTCCTAGTACATGACTGTATTGACCAGAGTAAGAGACTTTAAAAACGGTGGTGCTATGTATTTAGGAGAAATTGTAACCAGCATTGCAAGCATGGGCATCATCTAAGCCGCAAGATGACTACTGGTGGATGTTCACATATTATATATAATATGTAAGATATCATTTTGCCGTGTGGTAATGGCAGAGTAGAATACAATTGTCACCACCCCAAATCTATCGTGGGTGTCGTACAAGAATAAATCAGTGATGAGGAATGGGCAGCAGCGTTATTCTTATACCACCTGGCAATAGTACTACCACTTTTGTGCCCGATAAATGGCAATAGGCTCGCCACCTATTACATCGGATCTAACATAATTGGCGAAACGTGGGTGCACTTTGCCTCCCCATTCGGGGATATAGGCGTGATTTATGTATGTACGTATGTAGATATCATTTAAAAAACATGGCTACTCGCACAATGAACCTGTTCGTAGGTACACAGTCTAAAATTAACTCTATTAACCAATCAGTTGTCTATCTTGTTAGGAAGGAAAGGACTGAACTGTTTGAGAAGAATATTCGATTCGTTTGTCGAGCAAATTGAATAAATCTACTATTTTATTTAATTAACCTCCCCATTAGAGTACCTTATAAATAAAATTAGCCTTTGATGTACGATTACGAAAAGAGCTTAGTATTTGCCTTTGTTACATGCTTGTTAGGCCTATGTTTATTTAATTAGGTTTGTCTATTAGATTATGTTTGGTAAAAGGTTCCGGCGTGTCTGCCGAAATTCTCCATGAATACAACATACGGGAATGTGGCTTCAATAAAATAAAACCAAATATATTTAATTGGATATCTTCTAAATATAGACACGAGTTAATTTCTGGGTTAATTATATTTGCCGTGTGGCGACGGCAGAGTAGAATACAATTGTCACCACCCCAAATCTCTGCCGTGGGTGTCGTACAAGGCGACTTAGGATAAATCAGCGATGAGGAATGGGCAGCAGCGTTCCTTTTATACCACCTAGCAATAGTACTGCCATTTTTGTGCCCGATAAATGGCAATAGGCTCGCCACCTTTTACGTGAGACCTAACATGATTGGCGAAACGTGGGTGCTAGTTCACCTCTGCCTGCCCCTTCGGGGATATAGGCGTGATTTTTGTATGTATGTATGTTAATTACATTTCGCTTATTATTTTCTTTTTACTTGTGCTGACAAATATATTCTGTGGAGCAGAATACAATTCTTAACGCGGGTGTCATGCAAGACTACGGGTGAAAATAGCGATGAGTAAAGGGCAGCAGCATGCCTCTTAAACCACCAGGCTATTATGTGATAGACGTGTCTGATGGATGGCAATAGGGTAGCTCCCTATTTTTTATTTATTGTATGATATATTTTTGTTTAATAAAATACAAAATAAGGTATAACAAATATCATGTCTAAATAAATATTTAAACGGAATATTCATACAATTCAGTCTGCAATAATAATAATAATTGTGTATGACATTTAAAGCTCAAAGCGTCAAAAAAGCGCCTCATCATCATTATTATAGGTCCTAATAATATGTGATGGAAATGACTAAAATATTTTCATTCTTCTCCACAAAGTTTGTCTTATATATTGCGTATTGTTGTTTTGAAATTGTTCCTGTGTTTATGATGCTTACCGGATCAAAGCGTTCAGAAAAAGCGCGATATAAAAGTCAAATCTTCATAATTCATAAAGAACGTCTTTTTAAATAACGATAATGACCACCTACTCCCAAAGTTTCAAGATCTCGTAAACGCCCAGACAATTCAAACCGAGCCAATGGTATTATCATGAATATTTTTATAAAGAATTAAACTCATAATGAAAAAACTTGCCCGGGCTTGCGGCGGCGGGCATTTGCATAAGAAGTAGGTACCTATCCAGGAAACTCGAAACGCTCATTTGTTTTATTTCTATTGTTCCAGACACGATCGCGCTAAGGGACGTCCAGTTGATAGCCCCGTCGGCGGTGCGGCTTGGGGACACTGTACAGCTGGGATGCAAGTGGACCCTGGAAGGGAACGAAACCTTATACAGCGTCAAGTGGTACAGAGGGCGGCAAGAGTTCTTCAGCTACTTGCCTAAGGAGTATCCGTTTACGAGGATATTCGCTCAGCCGGGAATCGACGTCGATGTAAGTCAATTGATTTTACATACATGATACATACATGAATCACGCCTATTTTTAATGCAGAGGTTTATTAAACATCCACTTTTCGCCAATTAAGTCAGGTCCCACGTTAAAAGGGTAGCGAGCCTATTGCCATATATCGGGCACATAAACGCAGTATATTGCTAGGTGGTTTGAGAGGAATGCTGCTGCTCATTAGTCATTGCTGTCTTTATCCTTAGTCGCCTTCGTCTTGTACGACACCAACAGGAGAGATGGGGGTGGTGACGATTGCATTCTGCTCTGCCGGCACCACAAATTTCAATACATACAAAAATGACGCCTATTTGTCCCCGAAGGGGTAGGCAGAGGTGGTTATCACCCAAGTTTCGCCAATTAGGTTGATCGCCGACTACGACAGATTTCATTTTATTTTATTTGGAAAGCTTACAGCCATATTCACAAAATACATAAAAACAATAGTTTCCTTTAGGCTAATTACAAGCTTACGAATATAGCAAATATACAAATCATTTTTTTTATATTTTTTCCCGATTAAAAGAGATTATCGGCCCTCGTGTCATTCTTTCGGTTACGTGCGAAAGTGCAAACGTCACGATTCAAAATTAAATTGTTGACGTGAATGTGGGGTGAAATCGATACTTATCATGTTGCTCAAAAGGGATACTTTAAAATGAAATAACTTACTATACATACACAAATTCAGGCCTTTATATCCTGCAGAATTTCTAGATACACTTTTGCCTTACCAAAAGTGTATCTAGAAATTCTGCGAAAATCTCTAACGCGTGGTCTGGGGTCCAGGAAATTATAATTGAAATTGGAAATTTGCGATTGAGCTTGACTGTCGCGGAACTTTTAAATACTTGGGTAGGTACTAGTTTTTTGACCTGAAGTTTGGACAGGTATTTTCATTTAAAATAACTAGTAACTAACTAACTAGTAACTTTGATAATAATACCCTTTTCATTCATACCTGTATTTCACCAGTTCAAAATGGTCAATTTATTGATTACGACCTAAAAATTGCTTGAGGTTGGTGATTGGCCATCAACTATACGAACACAAAATATATTATTATATAAGACGCTTACAAAAAGATACTAATAAGCCTATGATACTGATATAACTGGTTTTGAAGTAGATGCGACAACCGACGGAAAAAATGGTGATCCTTAAAATTATAAATATGAAAGAAAAATATCACCAGGGGCATCTGGCTATACTGGTATTCTTTATAACAAAATTTAAACGAGAACTTAACGTCCTCGATGTCCGGAAATTTGTAAAGTGAATTTAGGTGTACAAAGGAATGAAAGTTATACTAAAGACTCTTTCAAACAACTTTGTGACTGTATATTGTGAGAACATTATCCTTGAAGTTCGGGGAGGCATAATTTATGTTTTGTGAATCTTCCATATCTATAGGTCCCCAAAGGAAACTGGAATTTCCAATTCGTTGCGACCGTAACTTGAGTATTTAAATGGGAGAATGGCTGTTTCATTACATATAAGGGTATGTGGTCATAAGCGAGTAGGTATACAGCCAAAACGGGCGTCGTTGTATAGAAAATTATTATGAATATTGACAGTTTCATTGTCTGCTGGACTGAGAGGCAAGGAAACAAGTTAAGAACTCGCTAGAAATTTCAAAAAGGTAGCAAGAGAGTTAATAGTTTGATACACGAGAATGCCCATTTTAGGCTTTTTAATGTATTGCAATATTGCAAATGTAAGCCGTGTGGTGACGGCAGAGCAGAATACAATTGTCACCACCGCCAATCTCTGCCTCGGGTTTCGTACAAGTCGACTAAAGGTTAAGATCGCGAATAATAATGGGAAGCAATGTTCGTTTTGTACCATATAGCAATATACTGCGATTTACGGGCACGATATTATGATAATAGGCCGTCCCCTGTTACATGGGACCTAATATAATAATTGGCCCAACGTGAGTGTTAATTCACCTATGCTTTGGGGACAAATATGCGTGATTTAAGTATGTTATATATGTAAATGGAATTAGTATTGACGTTTTTATGCAATAAAATGTCCAACAAGCTTGTCCAATAAGTTTGTCAAAATTCAACTACGCCTATGAATTGACTAAAACTTGTAGAAACTTAATATGGAACTTATAGAAACTTCGCATTAAGACCTAAGCCTGTGTTATTCTGCAACAGCTGCAGAAGCCGTGCTCGGCAGAGCGTGATAATTTTGAAAAATTATTATTAACCCGCTCAGTCATTGTAGTTTGCCGGTCCGGACTGAACTATTAAAAGTTTACCCCTTGGCTTGACCAGAAGTGTTCTGCGCGCGACAGCGACGCAAAAAACTTGCACCCTTTGTGTACGCCCGCTTCATTTTAATTTCAGACTGGCCGTTGTTGCAAAACAAATGCAATATTTGTGTTGCCTAATTGTTTTGACGGCTTAAATGTGGTTTGGGCGAAGTAAAATAAATATTATAATAAATCGCGTCTGACTATTCTGGATCGTTTCCGATGATACTTATAGACCCTTCTCGGGTATGGAAAAAGGCGATTTTTAATCAGTAAGAGTCCGACATGCCCTCCAGGCCGGCCCAAAGGGGTGTATGAGCTAACCACCTCACTCCCTATGGCGGGTTGCCCACTCACATCTTCGGCCATAATAAAAAACAAAGCACACCCACATTTTGACAATTATTTTAAGTCTGGGCGAGCTTACAGAAAGTTCTTATTGTGATTGTGTTCCAATGCTTTACATAATATTATGAGTGAGCCATATTTATATTTATTTATTTCTCACAAAGAAATTTGTGTTTAGAAAAAGTTCGAAAAATTGTAATCTTGATGCGGGAATCGAACCCGTGTCCGGACCCGTGTCCCTCTGCATTCCGGGCAAGATGCCTATACCATTCGGGCGAGTGGTATATAATAGGCATCTGCTTTTTTTTAACAACAAATTTCTTTGTGATAGTTTTTATAACATTTACATGATGTTCAAATAAAATTTAAATAATATTTATTTCTCACTAGCTCAAGCCAGTATATTTGTATGTATAAGCCATGCATGTATATTTGCACTACGTTCTGTGAGTTCTAATAATCAGTAGCATTGTCTGCTATGGCACAAGAGATTAGCTTAGTGATGTATTAGGTAGACATTTGCTGTAGTGAAAGTACAATATTCTATTGTTAGGACATTTTTATTCATCACGTGACATAATATGGCGACGTTTCCTAACAGAGAAGCAACAAAACCTATTCATATACGGTTCTCGCTTCACAGCACGCAGTAAACAAGATTTTATTCGGTCGTTAACGCACTTTTCATGTTTTATTGTCAACCATTGTTAGGAAGATTCTCTTTACGATCGCCACTAAAGCCTTCGCCACTCATATAAATGAGAAACTGCCCTGTATTTTTATTAGTAGGTAAGTTTTATTAGTTAAGCGTTATGTCTACTTAGTTATATCACTTTAGATTTGTCTTAAACATGAACTGTTATATTTGGCACCTGTGTTTACTTACTGTTAAACATTAGACTAATTAATTACTGTTAAACAATTAGAAAGGAATCATTATTCTACGACAATGCAATTTGTTCGACTGTAAAGATGTAATTGCCATGTTAATTATAGATCGCGACAGGTTCACTTGGCAATCGGAGTATGAGTGATTTTTCATTTTATTAATGTGATATATTTCGATTATTAACACCCACGTTTCGCCAATTATATTAGGTTCCATCGAATACGGGACGAGCCTGTATATTGCCAGTCACGGGGAACTTTCATCGCAGTAAATTTTTTTGCTCGATGGTGTACCATCAGGAACGGTGGTTCTCATTCTTCCATAACTTATAACCCATTCCATAACATAACTCTTAGTCGCTTTGTACGACACCCACGTGAGAGACAGTGGTGGTGACCATTATATTCTTCCCTGCTGTCACCACACGGAATGGTTGATATACTGGATTTGTATAAATAATAAAAAGGTCAACCTACAAATAATAACTAGTTTATATTCTGCGCCTCGACCATTTTCCATGTTTCAATTTTCCATTTTCCAAATACGAATGACAAATTTATGTAAACATATCAACTAGCGTTTGACATTATTCTCAACGTTAGATTGAGAAAAGTTCTCAGTTTTCATCATAGGCTCAACAATTGAGACACGTGATTTTGTTATACCGGAATCAGTATATTCACGCGGTGGATGAACGTTACACTCCGGCAGTGTCTTCTTGAGAAGTACAAATTGGCTGGTATATAACAAGGACATGCTGTCGACTCAGTGAGTTTCAATATTAATTCAGTTAACTTTCTTGCCGGTTACAACTTTGTCCATGTATACTGGAGTAGGCTTTAGTGGATCTAATTATCTAACTTAGTCAAGGGTAAAATTGTAAAGTTATGTACTTGTATTAATTAACTGATGTTTAATCTACTGAAACGCCAATCACGGGCAAATATTTTCAAAGTATGCCATTCTATCATATTAAAGTATTCAACACATCACAGACTTTAATAGGTTAAAAACCTAATTAATATGATAATTAATGTTGAGCTGTTCTCTAGACCGTAAAACATTTGCGCTTTAAAATTAAGTAATATTTTGCTAAGTGTAATTTTTAGTATGTACATATCAAAATAAATGGCCATACTGTTCAAATTTGTAGTAAGCGCGATATATCAATTATTAATTAGGTATTGATTTAATCTTCGGAGAAAATTATCATTAAAATAATTATTTTGTTTAATCACTGTATTGTATAGTGTATCATTTTTTATATTAAATAAAATCCCCTCTTATAAAAGAATAAAAAAGTAGCAGTTTTTTATTATTTTTAAATAAACATAATGGCATTTTTAAGGATCAAAATAAATATACCTTTTGCTATCTATTGGGCACGTTATTCGCAGTATGTTGCTGTACGATATAAGAAGAACACTGCTGCCCATTACTCATCGCTGCTTAACACTTAGTCGCCTTGTACAACACCCACGGGGAGATTGGGGGTGGTAACAATTATATTCTGCTCTGCGGTCACCACGCGGCGACCTGATTTTACCCTGTAAATATTTTACCGTCTTCAAAAGTGGAATCTATACATTGTTCTTTTATTCCTTTTATATTATACAATAAGGTCGTATCAATAGACCTGCAGAGAGGTGTAAGTGAAAATAACCCTCATCATTCCGTGACATTTCAATGACATTCACCCCTCGGGTTGTAAATCAATTTCGCTCTCGGGAGGTACATATAATATTGATAATTTATTAAACTAATGAATTGATAGAGGGTCTGCAACATAACACTTCGAACGTGCACTGAATCCCAAAGATGTTTTGTGAAATCAACTAATTATTATTGAATGACATCAGAAAACACCGGGTTTGTCAATTTCTATTTTATGTTAATAAATACGGTACTCAAATAGTATTGCAATATTTGTATACATATAATATATTATTATTCTTCATACATCCCTTCTACACTCAAAGTGCATTTTGTTTTGACGCCTAATCTTTGTAGGCATCCTGTGATGTACAATTATAGGCGTTTTAGAAATCTCTTTATTGACATTGGAAACATAATATAGTGAAGTTGGTGTCGAAAATAACCTTATAATTTAGGGTTCTTATAATTTCAATTATGCGTTCTGTTCCCAGATTATCCGGATTAGGCGCAGCATGTTTCCTCTCTCCATACATATCGGTCAGACGTCGTCAAGCCATCCACTCCCTTTTGATTCATATCATCCATCATACCGTAAAGGTGCTAGTGATGAATGAATGTATAGAAAAGAGATGGAACGGACCATGTCAAGTGACCGATGAACAGAGAAAGTGATTGGAATGACTACATTCCAATCTATACCGCTCAAGGTTTTAGCTTAGGTTTGATAGCCGGCCGCCTGCCTGACACCAACCCTCTTTGGGTATGTTGTTGTTGATGGTTTGCCCTCCACCATTCATGTGTCCCAAGGTGCTTATTGGTCTACACCGGGCAATCTCCCTTAGTCGACTTGTACGACACCCATGGGATGAGTCGGGGCTGGCCAATTCTACGTTATTTTTTCGCTCCCAGGCTAGCATATAAGAATATTATGTATTATTGCACATTATTATGTATTTTAAATAATAAGTGTTATGATCACAGTATCAGAGTAGTTAGGTTATGTTGAAAATGCACCAATGTCACGCATAAACACATAGTTGGCATTATACTTAAATGAACAATAGGCTGGATAGTTTTATAATAACAAAGTTGCTTATTAATGACATCGAAAATTATACGTGTATCTTCTGTCATTTGGTTTGCTTAATTTTATTGGTAAGATAATATGTTTACTACTCATTATGCATCTGCAGAAATGCATTATCTAGAAACATTAAACCTAAATTTATTTTAAAATCGTGATGATTCTAATATAAGACATGTTCTATTAGTGGCGATTTGTTTAATTGTAGTCCAAACAATCATTACAAGGGCTAGATAGATAGAAAAATATAAAATGCATGGTGCATTTATATTACATACATACATACATAAATCACGCCTATATCCCCGAAGGGGTAGGCAGAGCTGAACTAGCACCCGCGTTTCGCCAAGTATGTTAGGTCCCATGTAATAGGCGTGGCGAGCCTATTGCCATTTATCGGGCACAAAAGTCGCATTATTACATTGCTAGGTGGTATAAGAGGAACGCTGCTGCCCATTCCTCATCACTGATTTATCCTTGGTCGCCTTATACAACACTCACGGGAGAAATTTGGGCTGGTGACAATTGTATTCTACTCTGCCGTCACAACACGTCCCCTGAAGGAAAGACAGAGAATAATACTCAATTTTAAAGAAGAACTTTAAAACATGCTTTTATATTAATCAGAATTAAATGTTTAACTGTCAATTATTGTATGAAGAATACAATCAATTTGCTACATAAACATTTTCCAGGTCCCCGAGGAACCAAACAATCAATTTTCATTACGCAAACATACCCCTAATGACAATAATGTTTGTACATCCCTAAGGACACGCTAAAGGGTAAGTTATAAAGTTCAATATTTGTGAAGCGTCTGTAACACTCGACCGGGATAACTGAGCTGATTCCTCCATATAGTCACCTGGATCAAATACAATCAAAAGCGAAAGTGGCCTAAAACCTGTTTATTGTTTTATTATCTCCCGAATACAGACAAAAAACGCTACTAAAATTTTGAGCACTGCTTTTGAAGTTAAGTAGACCATACCTGTCAGAATTTGTATGGAAAAACGTCAATTCTGGGAATTCTTAAATGTTAAGCAGGACTTAAATTTTTGAGTAACGTTTCTGTATTCGGGGGTATGTTTGACGGCCGGCTTGGTCGAATGGCCAAAACCCTATCGGTCAAGAGCTAAATTACCATGACTCGAGAACAAGATGTCTGTGCTCATCACAAACCTTTGCCTGTACCAGTTTTCGAACCCGGCACTCTTTGCCAATAGTCCAGCTATCTGGCCATTTGACCAAACCGGTTGTCTGTAATAAATCTATCAGGTATACATATTTACACATAACTGTTATGTAAAATTAAAGCTTGTCTGTCGTCTAGTATCTATAACACAAGTGCCTGTGCTTCTTACTTTGGGCGAGACAAGTGTGAGCGTAAGAAATATTTTTAAAATGAAAGAAAGCGGGATTTATACCACGTACCTTTGTTTTTTGGTTTATCCGATATTTCGGCACAGTTACATGCGCCATGATCACAAGTCGATGTTTATTGGCAGACAAATCTGTCTACCCTCTTTCTAAGTCTTTTTCTACGCTCGGCACCGTAAGAAATATTATCATATTATTATTATTATATCCGACAAAGAAAAAATTTACAGTTTAAAAACTTATACTTTTTAGTTAACAGCGCGTCAAATAAAGGTCGCTTCCGCATACCGCTACAGTGTGACGCGCCCTTTCAAGCATTTGTACCAAAATGAGTAACTTACACATTAGATAGTTCGAAACAAAGGGCTCTTTGGCAAATTCCAAGGGGTTTTGGTAAACCTCTTGCTTAAAATGGGCAACAGTATCGGATCGAGTGAGATCTTAAAAGAATCAATTACATCGAATAACGTTCGACCTGCGATTTCGAAAACTAAGTAGGATTATTCGATTTTATTTGTAATAAATGTTACAAAATTTTTGAAAGATTTGGTTTGGTGGTTAAAAAATTTTCGAAAAATTATGGTCTTGATGCGGAAATCGAACCCGCGTCCGCTGCAATCCGGGCAGGTGCCGAAACCACTTTGCCAACCAAGACGCTTCAGGGGGCCTACCGCCTAACTCGATTGCTAAAGCAAAAGCTATAGTTTATGACGTCATGCTGTCATTTCGCACCAAATGTACCTAAACTATTAGCGATAGCTTTGAACGAATGATCACCGAATGATTTTGTATGAATGTGGCACAAAATTCATGCCGCCTAAAAATTCAGGATGGCTGCTATAGCCGTAAGCAGTGCATTGCAATATAGCTATCATCAGCAATCGAGTTAGGCGGTAGGCCCCCAGGTTCGCTTGACTGCATCTGCATTCGATAATTCATATCAATCCAAACTTGCCCAGCGTGGTGGGTCATGGCCTGTTCTCTTTATATTCTTCCATCCATAGGATTTTACGAATGCGACTGAATCGAATGCTTCTAAATAATTCAATCCACTGCTTTCAGCAATATACATGATCATGAGCATCGTACTGGTGGAGTGTGATATTATAAAATAATGTTCAATATCCGTTTTGCCTACTTTTTTCCACATTTCTCTTGATAGTGCATTTTGTTGTTTCACAATTTTCCACCAACTGCACACATGAGGATTTGATGAGTACCTTCCAGTGACTCTAGGGGAAATTTCGTCATAGACTTTCCGAGTTTAGAATTGTCATCGACATTTATAACGAAAAATACATCAAATATTGTTGGAATGCCATTATTGTTGGGTTCCGTATTATTTTTTAGGACTCTGACTGAACTGCAGCCTGTGTAAAACTGACTGTAACTGTGAAGAATACATAATGAAACAATACCTTTAAAATATATTAAAATATTAAAAACCACTTTTTTATAACTTAGCTATTTATTGGCTAACGGATATTGTTCTGTTAAATTCTAAAAGAAAAAAGATTTAGCGCGATTAACGCTCTTAAATTACCCGTATATTCAGTTCAGGATTATCCAAACATTTTTTTTTCTATGATCTTTGACAATACAATTATTCGTAAATCGTGACTATTGATTCCTGAAGGGATTAGCAGATGTGTGTTGATGTGTGAGACGCTTCGCCAACTATGTTCGGTGCCCATATAATAGGGACGGGAGCACTGCCATCCACCGAGTACGTTCATCGCAGTATTGGTCGATGTATATTTTATATAATAAGACATAATTTTCCGAAAATGTTCTTATCTCTATTTGTTGTTTTATCTTTTTAATTCTGCAGTTTTAACTGGTAAGTACTACATAGAAAATAATTGTGGTAAGAAAAAGTTCGTAAAATAATAGTCTTGATTCGGGAATCGAACCCGCGTCCTTCGCAATACTGGCAGATGCCTATTATACCACTTATCAATAAGTTCTATGCACCTCCAACGCAGCACGGCTAGAATAGGCATATAAATGCTAGTGAACTCCCCGATCGCACCACACTGCATTAAATATCCCTCTGTAGGTACCGCACAAAGCCCAAAACGATGTATCGATTATCGTAATAACCAATACCTGCTATATCGATAGGAGGCCCATTTCGATTCCAAATCGGACCGCTTCAGATTGAAACGATTACTGTAACGCCTTCATTGCGTTCAGCATTATAGCCTGTTTATTAGATTCTCTTCCATTTTTGGATGCGAAAAGGGTATTAGGTTGTAACAAGAACCTTTTTAATGGTTATCCCCTGGGATTGCTTTCTTATTGTTGATTTGTTTTAGGAGAACGACCATTTTCTATAAAGGAATGAATACGACATAAAAATATGAAGCTAAATCCAATAATGCAAATTAAAAAATATATATTTTATGATGCCTCGAAATTAAATAATTAATGTTTTTTAATGATTTTAAAAAGCGAAATTATTGCGGCAGTGACCTTTTCCGGCTGTATTTTTGTGTTAATTTGAATTGCTCCGATTAAGGTTCCCGCCGAATGCCAATAGGCTCGACACCTATTACATGGGACCTGAAATAGACTGGCGAAACGTGGGTGTTAAAACACTTATAGCCTACCACTTAGATTCAAAGATTCACGAAGAAAGATCTCTTTAAGAAGAACGATTGTGAAGAAAACCGTGATTTTAGTATTTACTAGTGGTCGCCCGCGGCTTCGTTTGCGTTAATGTCGACGGCCGCCTTGGTCGAATGCTCAGATTGCTGGGTATTGGCCAAGAGGTCCCGGTTTCGAATCCTGGTAGGGGCATACTTGGTGATGACCACAAATGTTTGTTTCCGAATCATGGCTGTGTACATGTATAAGTAGAATATTTTCAACATTTATATACATAATTAAATTGAAAATATGTCCGTCATCTAATATCCATAACACAAGTGCTTAGGCTACTTACTTTGAGCTAGATGACAGGTGTTAGTGTAAAAAATATTTATTTATTATTTAATGTCGGTTATTATACAGTCGATAAATATGGAACACAAAAAAGATTTGCGTGTTCAACCAACCAAATAAACGAACTCTTCAGCTTAATGTATAGATGTAGTAGACTGCTTCTTCGTAAAAATCCATCACTTTTTAGTTATTTTATTTTATATTATATTTATGTACAAATGTATTGAATAATATCAGAAACAACAAATATTCAAGTCATTTTTAATACACTCAATTTGGAACCCGCAAACCAAGAAATTGCAGATTGTTACCTGAAAATATTTAAGCGAAACGCGACGCTACCCCAGTAAATAGCATTTGGAAAAAATCCACGAATTTTTATTTCCTTCTTTGTAACCGATGTTCTCTGTTCGTACCTAACATGAATGACACCAAAGGGATTATTTATTTTTACTTGACTGGCTTTGTTGTTTAGGACTTAGCTGAAGTACTCCGTAAATATTTTATCTTGCGATATTTTTCTTTGTACAATAAATGGAGCTTAAATTTACAAATGTGTATTTTGTCTCTGTTGCCAAAATGTCTGTTTGGTAGCATTTTTGTTCTGTTATTGTCATTGTTTTTTATATTGGTCATCAAATCCCAAGGAAACATTTTTATGGATACAATTTGTTTTGTAAGGGAATCGTTATTTTCTTGCAAGCTTATTTGTCTTTTTAAATTAGGCCTGACAACGTTGTTAACAATTTACCGCGTTTTATTTGAATAAGTGGCAGTAGGAATTTTTAGTGGGGTGTAATTTTATAAAAAATATATTGTAAGTCGTAATATAACTATAAAGACTATAAAGTTTATGGTTTTAAAATAAATAATATTTCAAATTTCCCTGTTAATTCTATAATGTTCTCTATTTTGATTGTTCTTAAAAAGTAAAAGGGGCAGGTAGCCCATAACGGTAATTCTATTGTGTAAAATAATCGATATACACCCAAGGGCATATTTGGGAACTTAAATTTGCACCAGGCCCCTCCGAAGAACAGATAATGAGGCTTACGGGAATAATATATCAAGTTTTCAAATTATATTATACACGAAAGTGCCCCCTGTAGGCAATATACCTAGTTTAGGTCGCCTTCCCCTACAAATAGTTATGATTAAAATGTTAACCTAACATTGCTCCTGCCATCAGTTATAATAATGGAATATTTTTCTTAGTATACTGATTTAACACAATGAGAAATTACCTTTGTCATCACCATATTTTACAAAGATAATGTGATATGGCATCATGTTTACTGAAACGTAGTTAAGGCAGGTCCGCGCATAAATTTGGCAAGTATGTTCCTTCGCCAATGTCACTGGGTGGAAGCTAATTTTGGGACCCTAATTGGCCCAGTATAGTTGACTACACCTGATGGCCCCAGTAAAGCCAGATTAACTATGCACGGATATGGGGCCGGCGGCATAACACTGACATTAATAACATTAAGATGTTTGCTCGTGGCCAGCCAGAAGCGCTCAACCATTAGGCAGGGGTACAGTACTTTTGTGATTATCGTTTGTTTTGGGAGGGACGACCGTCACGGACCATGAATTTCTTTTTTATTGCCCGAGATATCATTGTGTTCGATATAGATTTTTTGAGAGGAAAGAAAGGGATTGTGGTCCTCGTAGGTTTTTATAGAGGTTCACTTAGTGGAACTTTAGAATACGAGAAACAAGGTTCAGCTACATTTTACTTAAATACCTACCAAATTTACAACACAGAGCTTAAAAGGATATTTATAAAAGTCCTTTAAAAAATATAAAACAACATGTCAACTTTGATTACAAAATTGAATCAGCAAGAAAATATAAATAACACCCAGAATATGACTTCTTTCGCGGTCGCAAATAAAAAACAATGATACTACCATCAGATACCTATGTATGCTCAGTCCCGCAAAACCCCCATTTCGCGTCGTATCTCAAACGGGCAACGACTGAGTTGATAGTTTGAATGAGCCGGCATTCACTATGGCTCCTGCGCTCTGCCAAATCACCCGCCATCAGTGTACTATTGCGCTTGTTTTATGTTATTTTTGCTTGTGAAAAGATAGAAAAAGCGACAACCTTCTCCGTATCCGCGCCGAATGTGTGAGACGTTGTAATAAAAATAAAACGAAACTATTTTTGCATTGCACGCTCAAATTGGTCGTGGCAGATCAGAATTGTGGTTTTAAGTTTACATTTTCCGTGCTCGAAAGAGAAATTGTTTTCTGGAGCCAAACAAATGCATTCGTATTTGCTAGTTCAATTTAGCTTTCAAGGGGCAAAATATCGTATCTTGTTTGTTGAGTATGCGATGGTTTTTCGCAACGCTTTGTACCGCTAGGGTTATGTAAGAACATCGTCATCACAAATCCCTTAATTTCCGTACTTAGGGCACAGATCTTCATCATAGATAGGCTATAGCTTCAGTGTAGATTATTACGACTGCTTATGCAGCTACGAACAACGCCTTAACATGTCTTCCAAAGCAATGAAATTACCATTCTTTCTAAAGCAATACTTTAACTAGTTTCCATGACACAAGCGCTGAGGATAGCTCTGGAAGGCAAGAAATATTTATAGTTTTTATTTATTATTCGAGAAAATGCTTCTCATTTTCCCCCTTTAGACTTGAGTGGCAGCGCTGTAATAGTTTCCTTTTTTTGTAGGTGGCATTAAGACTTTTTTTACATACATACCTACACCATTATATTTTAAAAGCGCTTATTGTGTCTTTTAAACATAGTAATTGTTTTTCATTTTTTCAAATCTAATTTGATAGGAATGTAATTGAATTTACGCTATAACTTAATAAAAACAAAATAAACAGCAAACCCAAGTTTAACCGAATGCTTAGTATGTATTTGAAAAAAATTACTTAATTTCAATACAATAATCAAAAATCTACAGATTAATTCACGTTTAAAACGTTATGAAAGAACGTATAAATAATATATATTTTTAAATCTATAAAATATAAAGAAAGCTATCCACCGATCTCGAAGCGGATTTTGATCCAACTTTTCCAAGCTCACGTGAAATGAGTGAAGCACTGAAATTCGCGCGCAAATGCCCTTGCTCATTGAACTTTAGTAACACACAGCAATCCCGCATTCTCCTTTTTGAGACTATAAAAATGTAACATGGATTCCAAATTTCCCAATTCAGCCAATCGAAATGAGACTTCGTACTCGAATGGCGGCAGATTTATTCGCACCAGTTAAATTTTAGACAAATCCTGTACTCTTTGCTCTGAGCGGGCGCGCTGCTCGACATTACGGATTAGAATTAAATTGGAATAAACATTATTTCGCTCGCTTTTTCGATTGCTCGTGTCGCATTTTGTTTGTGCAGTCCACTGCACATTTTAATGAATTTTCGCTGATCTGCGTCCAGTTTTGTCTACGTCAAAAGTCGGCTACAGTTTTAGATTTACAGGTCTGAATTTTGGTCAGCCATCTTTGATGCAGTCATTCTAAAACTTTATTAGTTTCTCAATATAAACATTTCGAGCGAAAAGTATGAAAAATATGGAGGGAAAAAAGAGGAAAGGAGGAAACTGGCGCATGATATTAATATGTAAATAAATTATGTAAAAACTAGGGAAAGTTGCAAAATGCTATTCTCCCAAAATAGGTAAGCTCAAATTCGTTAAAAATACCTCCAAAATAAAACTGCTATGAATTTATTTTGTTAATCACCTCAAGAAAGCATTCTTGCTTATAGGTTTCTACTTATTATAACGCTTTTTGTATACCTAACACCGATTTTGTTAATCTGCAAATCACTAACAACAATTTTCGGCGCAAGTCAAATAAAACTGTGACATTTTTTTATTTCCGGCAATAACCGAGCCAGGGAACGTTAACTCTATTGACTTCGTCTTATGAAAACGTTCAGAGAAGTAATAAAGGCTAGATCAACTATTCTTCTCATCACAGACAAAACTAGGGTGACTGTCATAAGAAATTAAAACGAACTGCGTGGTCTATGTAAACAAGGGAGGAAAGCGGGTGGGACAATTTTATTTTGCAATCTCTGATCAATACAAAGTGGAACGGGGGATATTACTGGACATTGAAATAAAAAGGCGTAGTTTAATTACACTCGAGTTCTTTGAGAATCGGCTGAGTGTTCGAAGTTCGCCGATGTCCCCGCTGTAGGCCATTTGTTTTGTTTTGCTCTAGAACCCCTTTCTGGAACTTTCCCTCAACTGTGAGTCCGCTTAATGGTTGTTCTTTTCTGGGCCAATTATTGCGCGGACTTTGACAATTAGATGTGCCTGTAAAACAAATTGAATAGCACGTTGATACGGCCAATTTAATTTTGATTCTTAGTTTCTTTTGAATTTTGGCTATTCTGTAAATACATTCCATTTGTAGGTAGGTCATCAATGGCTTTACTGATGCGTTTCTGACTTATCTACTCGAAATTCGAAACTAGAGTTTTTAATTGTAACTTTACGCTTGAGTGTGTCATGATTTTCCCGGCCATATCGTACAAAGGGTAACTATACGAAGCTGCTGACCTTATATTACTTGTCTGACTATCGGTAGCGGAACGAGCGAAAGCGGACGTGGCTCCGATACTGTTCAAAACTCAGAGGAGTAATAATAAAAAATCCTATATTTTCTAGGTGTCTGGTACTGTATTCTGTAGTGCGAAAGTACGCCGTAGCAAGTAAGAGTATCCGACGTATATTAAAAACATTTCCTGCAAGCGCCTCAATTAATGAGAGCACAATATGAAAATACGTTATTTTTATAACATTAATTACCTAAAAAACCTTTCAATATCCTACCAATACAATCATCGTTTTACTATGGCAGCAATTTTTAAATCACGAGAATAAAATACCATTTCAGTCATTCCAGCTGCATTCATTTGATTGTATTATAATTTTGTTTTTTATTTCAACATCATTATTTAATTTTTTGCCTAAGGGGCAGACAGAGGTGAATTAACCCTGCACCGACCCCAGATAGACTGGAAACAGGGCAGGGAGAAGAAGCTTTAGGCAGACAAAATTGGCAATATTTCATTTTTTCAACATACTCTATATTATTATTTTATACGAAAATGAAGACACCTATATTTTTTATTCGGTCTTTTTGATACAAAAAAATCATGATTAAAATTCCGGTCATACTAAACAGACATAAGATATTGGCGCTTGTTCTTTGTTGTTTATTACATTTCATATTTTTATCTTTGTAATTAAGTAATAAAAAAATGCAAAAAAAAATATTTTCGAACTCAAAATTAGGAAAATAAAGAACTGGTATTTTTATTGTGGGGGTTTATATTTTTTTTAGATATTTTTTATTTTTATGTTAGACAGGGAAGCTCTTACCCTTCATCTCACCTGATGGTAAGTGACGATAAGGGCTAAAGATGGAATCGAGCTTCACCTGGAACCCTCAACCACAGAGATATAAATGTTGTCATTTAAGGAATTTTTTTTCCTGCAGGTTTCCCGGTCCACATCCCAGCAGGTAGTGCTTCGGGAGGCGACAAGGGCGTTAGCGGGACGATATCGCTGCGAAGTGTCAGCTGATGCGCCCTCGTTTCACACGCAAGTTCGCTCGGCTTTTATACACGTTGTCGGTGAGTGCTAATCTATAAGGTTTAAGGTTGTGGGCGCCTTAGGAAATGTTTTCATCATGTTAATTTTAGCGGTACAATTATTTAGAGCAAACCATTTTATTGCTCAACACACACCTAGTGTTGAGCAATAAAATGGTTACCAACTTTTATTAAACTAATGTTTATCAGACGCTGCTTATAATGCGGCCTCATAAGAAGGCTCAAAGTTACTTAAAGGGCAATGGAAGAGGGCTATGCTAGTGTTTCCCTTCGCAGTTACACCACTAGAAACGAAGTAAAAACCCACAAATTCACGGACGCATTTAGAAATATAGTTAAAGATAATGCTTAACATGATCTTCGTTATTTCTAAATCAGTCAAGTTTAGTAAGAATCTATAATTCTGCAAGAAAATCATTATTCCACAGAATAGTTATATAATATGAGAAAAAATAGAATATCCCTCATAGGGAAAAGTATTCATACATACTCTCTAAATCCGGATGAAAAGGATGGAAAATTCGATTTCTATATGTCCCTACAGGGGAGAGGGCAATGAGGCAGATAGGGATGCATCAATTGTGAAAGCCAATTCTATACACAAGAGTATCCGTTTTAGGCAGTATAACATACACAGAATTTTATCATCACAGTAACTAAACTTTTTCCCGTCAAGCTGTTACTGTGACCAGACCCGGATATTTAATAGAGAATTTATATAAAAATGTCCACTGTATCCATCTTGCCCTCCGTTCCCCATTATTGTAACAGCAACTGTATTCGTACTGTTATAAGTAAGGTCGTACCTACTCTTATAAGATACTTTGGACATACTTGATACACGTCGCTAACGGCCGCTCACACAGATGTTATTCAACTTTAAGAGGCTCTTAAGTTTAGTGCCGTCTCTTGAGTTTCTTTGGAAATGACATTGTAGTTTCTGTGTTTACGTCTTGGTCATTATCGCAGCGATTATATAAAATACGTAAGTTTCATGATTTTGTTTCCGATAGAACCTTGTTGGTAATTTTTTTTTTCTTCAATTTACTGATTTCCTCGAGTAGTTGCTATCTACAGCCTAATATCCCTTGAAATTATACAAACTTGCTCAAATTGTCCATTCAACCTTAACATAGACTTCGGAGAGGCATGATGCAAGCGAGCTTTTCCTCCTTCCCGCATCACACGGCCCCGCTAAGATCTCGAGTGCCCCGTCCCCGCCACCTTGTCTCATTCCGCAGGAGGGTCACGAACTTATCAGACTACAGTTACTACAAAGATTTTGGTGGTTAGAAAAAGAATTTCGAAAAATTATGGTCTTGAGGCGGGAATCGAACCCGCGTCCGCTGCTATCCGGGCAGGTGCCTGACCGCTCGGCCACCCGAGACACTAATTAACTTGCCGGAATTCTTCTAACCTTTACACTTCACGTTGTAAGCCAACGGGTACCCTCGCAATGTAGAAATAAATTTCAAACATTCCAAAGCAGATATTTTTACAAATACCGTGCGTTCGGTTAAGCTTGGGTTTGCTTTATAAACTATTCGATTTTAATTTTAACATTATATAAATGTTAGAAAAATTAGTACAAAGATTTTGGTGGTTAAAAAAAGAATTTCGAAAAATTATGATCTTGAGGCGGGAATCGAACCCGCGTCCGCTGCTATCCGGGAAGGTGCCTGACCGCTCGGCCACCCAAGACACTAACAGTTATGTGTTTCTTTTGGCAGCGAGGGATCACCTGATGTAATTCTGGAAGACTAGCCCTCTACATTATATCGATTAAAGAGATTATTATGACTTGTTGTGCTGTTGTTCCATCCTTTGGTGTTACTCTTGCCAGATCGGTCGTAGTCATCAGATATATAGGTGGTTTGGGGGCTGAAGTTGCTCGCCTCACGATGCCTCGCCATCTTTCTCTGTTTGTGGCGTACCTCGTACACTCATGCATGGGACCACCCATTGCAGACTTGATTTGATCGGTCCATCACATGGGTGACCTTCCACGAGGTCTAGCGAAAGAATGTGACTGATTAATAATACTATATTTCTACGAATATAATATATTTCCACGAATATCAAGCGGTGCGATGTCCCCATCCATCAATGAACATAAAATTAGAAACGAAAAATATAAGCATAAGAATGTTTGCTCAATAAAACGTTTTTCGCAGATCGATTGATGTTGCCATGGCCACCAGTCGATAAAACAATTGATCAATCACCTGAACGGTACACTACGCCCTTGTTACTCCTATTTTTAGGACGTTTGACGTTCCGTCGCAAAAATCTACAACATAATGCAATCAAGTGGAGGAGAAGACCGGTGTAAGGAAAACGTAATCGCATGACTTGTTCTCCGATATCGACATACTAATAAATATCGTAAAACAAATATAAGTCGTAAACAACTACCTACGCAATATTATTATGACGCATAGCATAGACGCAATGCGTCTTCGAAACGCCACTTTTAAAATTACTGAAAATACAGAATAAATTACAGATTACAAGCTCAGATACAAACAGAGAATGCGTAGACATAATAATACTAGAGTAAATCTTAACCTAGTGCTAGAACTGTGCATTGATATAATAATATATACAAATCTTTTGTCCTATCTAAAATGCTTGAAAAAAAATTTGGCTGGGCTGACAAATACACAAAAACTTTTTTATTGCTGTACTGTTTTAACTTTCTTAATTTTATATTAAAAAGTAATTAAATATATGTAATTGTCTTATCAGATTTGTTATACCTATTGGAGCTGTTTAACTGAAATTAAATCTGGAATAAATTCTTATTCCATCGTCGTTGATAACTGTGTCCCCAGCGATGAAGTGGTAAACAACATTTTTATCAATTGAAAAGCTGATACATTTTCTAACCAATTTTTATAATAAGGGGAAGATGAGGATAGATGGGAATGATCCGCCCGCGAACACCAATCACGAAGCAAGTTAAACACAAATTTTAAACGTTGCTGCATTCACCAAACAAGCTTATCCCTATCTGCCACAAAAGAGCTTTTATGGGGTCAATCAATCTTTGGGTCATGTTGATTTATACATGTGTGGGGACAATTTGCATGGTGGATGGTCGGCCGTCCCACAAACCGCTGCCTCATCACTATCACGCCATTGAAGAATCGTAAACAGGGGGACATAGTGAATGAATGGACAGTGTGCTATTCGCGCTTGTTGTGTCCGTTTTCAAGTTTAATAAGTTTTTAAATAACCATGGATAGGAGGAGCTGCGTATTGGATCTCTTGTGCATTATCTGCCGCATACTTTAGGAAAAATCGGTTTATCTAGATATACCTTGTATTGTGTGCGTTTGGGCGTAAAGCATAATAAAAAGTAATACGAATTTATTCTCTGCTCCCTGGTGCAAATTTAAGTTCGCGCAGATTCCCTTGCGGGTATTAAAATAATCTTGCTTTAGCCATTATAGACTACCTGCCCCTATACATATACATAAAGAGCAATAAATTAATTATTTTGATTCTCTGAAGAATTTAACTGAGGGTTCGATTTAAATTTTGTTTTTTTTTCGATCCTCTCGTATTTACACGTGGACTTAACTTAAAAGAAATTAACGCGATAAGTTGTGGGTCGGGGGCTGAAGTGAGTCAGGTAGAAAATAATTCATTTGATTACACGGGGTTCCTCAGGAAATGCAGTTAAAACAAGATCAAAGCCAGATGACTCATAGAGGCACAAACCTACAGGTATAAATGGTCCAAACCACAGAATAGCGCGTGTCTGATCTAAGTTTATAATAATCAGGCGACGTTTCTTTTACTTAACAATGGCTTTGGTCCCGGGGAGACTGTTAAATACGTTAATTTGTCTTGTTGCTGTCATGCTGTCGTTGCCTAGATACTGATTATTTTATGCTTACTTACTGACTCACTTTTAGCTATTATGGGAGCGAATTAATAATCATTTAAATTTATCGTCCCAGAAAATCCATTTATTATTGTTTACTAAATAGTTGCTGCGTTTTAGTCTTTTATGTTTATAGTATAATCCTTTTAATTGTGAAGACTGTCATCTTTAATCAGTTTTTAAATATTTCATAAGCTAAATTGTTCAGTTTTTATATGCTTAACTATAATTTAAAATTTTGTTTTACTTGATATCAAAGCAATGCATGATGCGGGGACAGAGTTCAACCAAATTAACATGATTGGGGACGGGCGGCTGACAGATTAAGGAAGTCTTTGAAGTCTGGACGGTGGAAAAAGTAATGGAGATTTTTTTAATTTCCTCCAAAAAAATGTGGACATTTTACCTTTTAAACAAATCATTATTAAACTTCACAACATTTTTAAATTTATAAAAATCTATGATAATCAAAAGACGCGATACGTACAAAACCTTCAAAATACAGTGTAAAATATTCAAACTCAATTCTACGTTTATGATATGACGACAGAAAGATCGAAGGAAGTGAATGAGTATTTATTAACTTACAAAAATAATGGGTTTTTCAATATCTGGCGATGTTAAGGCACCAAAACGGAAATAACTATTGCATTAATGCTTAATCGGTTAGTTTTGGATATAAAATTATAAACCTAACCCGAAACTTTTATTATCACATTTTTCTCAAGGCAAAAGTCAATATGGCTAACGAGTATTTAACACGGGCAGTGGACCCGCTATAATAATAGGGAGGTTTGAACCACTCATTTTATTGTAACACCTTTAAGACTTAGAGAAGTGCTCGTCTATAGTCTTAAATAAGTAAATTAAAACTAATATTACAGCAATTTTCATTGCAGATACTACTGTGGTGTTTTTTTCTACAAATTTAAGGAAATCCAATGATTGTTATCTTTACGGGATCCAATTTAGTTAAGGGGTTCGATTTACCATATTTTCCCCTTTATACTATTAGAACTAAATCTTTTATTTTGCCGAGAAATATTTTTAGTTCTCAAGAGTCAATATCGGTATAACAAAAAATATTTTACCTACTTTACTTAATATAACATCCATTTACCCTACTGAGAATATTGTTATTATAGCATAGCATGAGGGGGTCAGACGAATAGTTTTTCTGCAAGCATCTCCGAATGTTATTTTAGGTCGAGCCGTTGATTGCTTTCTGCGAATTAAGTGAGAAGATATTTTGGATTCGCTAAAATAATAGTTTCCGAGTAGTAATTGGAGTAAGTAACGCTACGGTTCTTTGGGAAGTCGTAAATAGAAGACTTTTCTGCACGCCCTTTTAATTAAATAATGTGATACTTCGATGTATATTTCTTTTTACTATCATCTTAATGGGGACAAAGTTACAATGTCTCTCAAGATGTGTTCACAATTAGGAATAAATCACTTAATTAACTTGTTTACATACAGCTTAGTAGTATTAAAGGATCCAAGAAAATATTTATGATTTATTCAATAACTGTCATTAAAATATTTATTATAAAACTTACCATACAAATAAATTCTACGTTTCCGAATAAATATACTTAGTTTAGTCAACTATATGAAATATATAAGATTGCCACGTTAATCAAAGAAAAAAAATTAAGTAGTAATGTATCGTCTTTAGTCGGAATAAATAAAACCCGAATTTTATTTACGTATTGTCGGTCTTGTTACTTTGTCTTCAAGTCCAATAATAAAACCATTGTCCCCTATCCGTCAAGTCCAAGTGACACGTCTGTTCTCTCTGTCCGTCCGTCTATGTCCACTATGCAGGTTGGACGTCGCAACAAGTAAAAAAAAAAAAAGTAACTACACAATATCAATATCTAATATATATTGTGTCATAAATAGACTCTTCCATAAAAATTATACCCGAGCAGTGTTAGCTTAAATACTCAGCAGTATGTAATAGCCTGTATTTGATCTTATATGAAATACGTACAAACAGTTTAACTCGTATCTAGCATCTTGTCAAGCCATTCCATGACAAGGAGCATTAAAAAGCAAATAAAAATCGACATAAAAATAAAGCAACTACCTAATAGTTTTGATTATAAATGAAGAGAAAATTTATGTCTCCCCGGTCAGTCTTCGTATGCCGGATTTTTTTACGAGCAAACTTACTGCCGATCGAGAATTGAAACATCCAATTCCTTTGAATATGGCTAATTTAGTGACTTCGACTGGGGGGATGTTTTTTTATGGAGAAACTTTTACTGCTGAAGTTGAGCATAAAATATTATGCTATGTCGGAGGTGGTGTTAGCAGATTTTGATATCGGTCACACATAGCACGTTGGTGGAGTGTACAGAAAATTTTATTGACGTCCGTCGACAAGTTATCGCATGAAAATAATAATAATCACATTTCATCAATCCATTTCAAATTGTATATTTTTTTTACGCTAGACAGGGAAACTCTTGCCCTTCATCTCACCTGGTGGTAAGTGACGATAAGGGGCATTGATGGAATCGAACTTCACCTGGAACCCTCGACCACAGAGGGACTGACTATCTTATCACACTTTGTCGGAACACAATAATGCTTAATCATTATTATTATGGCGACAGATTTTGATAAGATGGCGGTAGCTAGCCAGGCGGACTTGAAAGAAGTCCTACCACCAACCAAACCGAGTACAAATTTTGTACCCCCCTGGGGATCGAACCTGGGAACTCTGGATCTTAATTAACACGAAACACTAGACCACGGAGGCGGTTATAGAGGAAAGATGCCTTTCTATCAGAGATGGTGCTGCCTGATCAAACGTAGAATATTATGCGACGTATGCTATGTTGCCATGGATAAGATTAATATTTATCTAACATATCGCTCGGGCCACGTTTATTAAAGCAAGCAGCCAAATTGCCTAAAGCATTAAAATTATTTTACACTATCAATATTAGTAATACCCATCAACCCGCACTGGGCCAGCGTGGTGGGTTATGGCCCAATCTCCCTATATTTTTCCATCCATAGGGAAGGCCCGTGCCCCAGCAGTGGGGACATTAAAGGGCAGTTGATGAATATTAGTAAAAGGATTGGTAATAAAATTTTAATCTCTCGTCTTCTAGGAGTACCATGATAATAGTAAAGCATTATGTTCAATATGCCAATTACGTTCACATCATTCCTATTCATATGAATGATGCAAACGTAATTGAAATATTGAAAATAATTGAGCAAACAAAATATTATAAAATGCAGACTTCAGACTACCTCAGAAAGATAAAGAACCGATCCGAGACAAACAAAATAAGATTTACAGCCTAACAGAAAGGTGGTTTGTATGATTTCTTATTTGTACTTTCCGTCAAAAATTCTGACAATGCTTGTTGTATTTAATGAGTGAATTGAATTCCGAGATTGGTGAACAATGCGGTCTTCTAGAACTCCTGCGGCTTAAGAAATAAAATTTGCACACTAAGAAATCTTTTAGACAGCTGAACATAAAAGTAACCCTTTACAATGAAACGTTACAGCTCTTCCTTTCAAAAGTTTCAGTTTTTACGAGCGACTTAATAATCCTATAAATTCCCTATTACCTTTCAAGGGGGGGGGGGGCACTGAAACCGAAGTTTTTTAATGGGTAACCATTTTTATGCGTCGATTCCTGCCGCGGGGGTATGAGGAGGGATTGCTAGTCAATAAAGATATTTTACAACTCGTTAGATTATAACGACCTAAGCCCATTCGCAATATTAATCTGTCTAATAAAATTATGGCTACGTACTGGCGAAAGAGTATTAAAAAAAAACCAAAGAGTATTGGGTATGACAAGTGCTGCGTGTGGTCTTTCAGAAAGCAGTTTTATCTGTGTTGCCATAAAGCTATAAAATGTACAATAAAATCGGCTTTACTACACGTGTAATAGGCGATAAAATTACAAGATACTGCCATATCCCATAACCAGAGCGGTTTATTAAGTTTAACACTAAGACTGGACTTGTAATTACCAATCATCAACTGAAACACAGTTAAGAGATATTGTAGTACTTGAACGGCTTGCAAATTGTCACTATCTCGTATGCAGGAGGTGGTAATTACAATGTAGTTAGTTGCTAATTTGAGCTGAGACAGGTATTGTCTTGCATACTGAGATGTTTCGCTATTAATAAGTGTGTTTATGATAACACTTTCCAATAAAGTAATCGTTCTGGTAGTATATTGAGTTAACTTTATTATGATGTTTGGTGACGGCAGAACGGAATACAATTGTCACCATCCCATGTCAGCCACGAGTATCGTACAAGGCGACTAAGGGTAAAGACAGCGACGAGTAATGGGCAGTAGCTTTCCTCGTATTGCCACCTAGAAAAATACTGCGATTTTCTTGCCTGGAGATGGCAATAGTCCCTATAGTCCCCTATTGCATGGGAAAAGCTAAGCAAGCGCTAAGCAAGCAGCGCTAAGCAAGCTAAGATTGCTCAATATAGTCATGTTTTTGTCCCGCATCATGAAATAATGAAAGAATAAAATCAGATCTAAGAAAATTGGGAACTTTTTTTAATCACAATTTTCTTTGTACATATTTTTCAAAAATAAATAAAATACTATTCGATTTTAATTTTAACATTATATAAATGTTAGAAAAATTAGTACAAAGATTTTGGGGTTAGAAAAAGAATTTCGAAAAATTATGATCTTGAGGCGGGAATCGAACTCGTCTTGGGTGGCCGAGCGGTCAGGCACCTGCCCGGATAGCAGCGGACGCGGGTTCGATTCCCGCCTCAAGATCATAATTTTTCGAAATTCTTTTTCTAACCCCAAAATCTTTGTAATAAATAAAATGTTATATTATATATATAAGGCAAAATAAAAATCAAATAAGTTTCTTTACGAAAACTATTCTGTACCTAACTTATTTGTAGGTACTAACAACACAATAGCTACTAATATAATGACCAGTTTACTTAAGTTTTATTTTCACCAAGCCCCGACGGTTTGAGTACCAGAATCTTTTCACTACACTGTATTACAGACTGGCAGCCAATCATAATAAAATTTTAAAAAAGGCCGTCGTAATATTTTATAACGCTTTATTTAGTCCGCCGAGTAAAAAGTACGAACGGCCATTTCATTCGGCAGGAGATCGCCTTTATGAAGACTTGTATAGACCATAACGCCTGAGCCGAGGTCCGCGCCTTTAGAGGCACCCTCAGGCCTGCCGATCCAAGCTCCGACTCGGGCGCCCTGCGAGGCTCTCCGCGGCAGTATATCTCCCTCGGGAGATGCCGTCCCCGCACGGGGGACGCCTGCCGTAAAGGCATCCTCACAGGGAGTGCTCAACTGCAAGGCTTGAGGACACGTTTGGCTTTAGGTCAAGGTCTTCGCCTTTCCCCAAAAAACCAGGTAGATGCTGTAAAGGCCTCTCGGCTAACAGCCTGGGTCCATAAAAAAAAAAAAACCATAAGAAGATTCAGTGTTGGATAGTAGTATCGTTGAAAGCTTGTGAGAGAACATACCAGATCTCCTAGGTTGCTATCTCTCCTAGCTCAGTTTGTTTTTGTTTCTAATGCAGTTAAAATGGAATTGTTATTGTGTACGCATCTGAATTTCCTATGGATATTGTTAAACCGTTAGTCCCGGCTTCGTCTACTATCGTTTTAAACCCACCAAATAGGCGCTCCGGGCCAGCGTGCTGGGTTATGGCCCATTATTTCTATAATCTTCCACCTATAGGGAAGATTTGGTGATGATGAATGCTAAGTTAACACGTATTGTGGTTGATATTACTAGCGTATGTTATAAATTTTAATAGCTCTCTTTGTAAATGGACAATTGTTTTCAATGCCACCCACTATTTTTCGCCCTAAATCACGCCAATCCATCCCTCAAGTGGTAAACATAATACGACACAAGCCTATTGTCATTAAGATTGTACGAAAACTGTAGTATATTGCTACGTCGCTATTTTTACCTTTAGTAGTATTTCTAATTCTACATTTTCATTTATGTTTGGATAGAACCCGATAAGTGCCCTAGAGCGCATTAAACGTGTAACACGAGAGTGTACAAGAAGTAGAAGAATAAACTCAACTGAAGACATTTATTTTCGCTGCCATCAAAGAAAGAATGCTTTAAAGAAACGTCATCAAGCGGAAGATACGAGAAATACTTCAACTTTTTGTCTATATTGCATTGAAGCGAAGCCGCAAACATAATCGACCCGTGCAACAAAACAACGCATTTTTGGAATAGGTACTTACCTACTGAGAGAATAATCGTCTTTGATTCAATAAGCTCTTTGAAAAGACTGGACTTCGAGTGAAGCGAAAATAAGCGGGCGGATGCAAAAGTAAGCTATTTTGTCGGCCGTGAACTGTACACAATGCAGACAGCGTTGTTCGGCATTACGCGCGATTGTAAGTAGCTAGCAAAAATGTCATTGCTAA
Organism: Cataclysta lemnata; assembly: GCA_963931975.1. Taxonomy (NCBI): domain Eukaryota; kingdom Metazoa; phylum Arthropoda; class Insecta; order Lepidoptera; family Crambidae; genus Cataclysta; species Cataclysta lemnata. The sequence goes on from OZ008343.1 coordinate 9,825,442, forward strand.
TTTAATGTAATGCCGTGTGGTGACGGCAGAGTAGAATACAATTGTCACCACCCCAAATCTTTCCCGTGGGTGTCGTACAAGGTGGCTAAGGATAAAACAGTGATGAGGAATGGGCAGCAGTATTCCTCTTATACCACCTGGCAATGTACTGCGACTTTTGTGCCCGGTGAATGGCAATAGGCTCGCCACCTATTACATGGGACCTAATATAATTGGCGAAACGTGGGTGCTAGTTCACCTCTGCCTACCCCTTCGGGGATATAGGCGTGATTTATGTATGTATGTATGGAATTTAATGTAACCGCCTCCGTGGTCTAGTGGTTCGCCCACCGGAATTAAGATCCAGAGGTTCGATCCCCAGGGGGGTGCAAATTTGTACTCGGTTCGGTTGGTGGTGGGACTTCTTTCAAGTCCGCCTGGCTAGCTACCACCATCTTATTAAAATCTATCACCATAATAATCATGTTAACAGCATTATTGTGTTCCGACAATTACATATTAGGCCCGTTATGTCACTTACCATCAGGTGAGAGGAATGGCAAGAGCTTCCCTGTTCAATATAAAAAAAAACACCCAATCCAAAAGCATAATAGTGAGAAACCTAAGTTTTCAATGCAACTTACGGAGGCAGATAATGAGGCTTAGGGAAAAATAATAAGATTTCAATTTTATACAAGAATGTGCCCATTTAGGCACTATAGCCAATTTAGGCCGCCTTCTCTTGGAGGATGAATAGGTTGATTAAAAATAAAAGGCTGCTAGTACTTATAGGCCCTATTTAATTTGTCTGCCTAAAATGTAAGAATTCTGTTATCAAAATAGTCTGTTTACTACTTACAGAACCAAAGAATAAAATACCAACCACTAACTACTGAAAAAATCCTATACACACACTCAAAGAAAATATATAAGTTTACCTTAACAATAATATCGGAAAGATTCTAAAACGGCTTAAATCATAAATGTGTTTAAAAAACTAAACCCTAGTATAAAATGCTGGCCCGGTTTGTGAGCGCAGTGAAAAAAACTTCCATTGTGAATAAAATAGTTTGAAAGAACAAGAATGGAGTTTGCCCGCTACTGACCTCAGCGCCGCCGGAGCAATCCTTTTCTTTGTACTTATTTTGCATTTCCTTACAAGCGAGCTGGAATCCGATTTGTGGGTCTTGAGACGTTTGAGTCGATGCATTTGTATCTCAGTACTTACACACAGGGTATTATTTCGATAAAAAAAAATTACATAAGGTATGCTTTGACACCAGAATGCAATAAATTGTCACCACACCTATTTCGTCACGGCAGCTGTCTTTTCATACTTATAGCAATAAACGGCTTACTTACACGGAACCTTACATAACATACGAAACGTGGGAGTTAATTTACCTCTCTGCTGACTAGATAAATAGACATGATTGATGAATTGTGTGAAAGATGATTCTTTTTATCATCTTTCACACAATTCATCAATCATGTCTTCCTTCTTCAGCTAACTAAGCTACACTAATTAGAATGCTGTTGATATCCGCAGTAAAATTAATTGCTTTTGATGCTACTACAAAGTAAATTGATAGCGATGATTGTCAATGAGGTTTTATTGTCATTATGCATAATGTAATACGTAGCAACGTAACAACAAAAAGACATACCATTACTCATCCTTTGTACGCCACTGAACACTTTTCAACACTACAAAGTGACCAACGTAATTACTACATAACTTACTATGTAAGTACTACTTCATAAACTTTCCACTCGGCTACTTTTCAATAAAGATTTTATCGACTCCAGAACGAGACCTTAAAACTTCAACACGTTCTAAAAATAAGGGAAGTTTGGCAAACAAACATTCGTCCACCAAATATTCTTAAGTAATTCAACCGCGGGCCGAGTGACGTTTGAAATTTTGCCAAAACTCGCAATCGTCCCTCACGTGTCGCAAGCTATTGTGGACTTGGCTATAACTGGGACTAGCACTTTGCCGAGCGAATTAAAGCCTTATTACACTGCAGTGGTGCTAAACAATATGCCTTTGGAACCTTTTCATAAATAGTGTTAATTGAGAGACGGTCTGTGGGACTATTTTGTTCAGGAATTTTGGAATGGACCGGATTCGCCGTCAAATTTATGTCGCTCACGTTATAAACCCTCTTTAAATAAATATGCCATTTACTAGTTCAAATGAGACCAAATTCTAAGCGTTCTTTAAATTCACAATGCATGCAACGTTTTGGAGTTGTGACTCAAGTGCAGTTTTACGGGTCACAACATGTCAAACTTATTTTGCCACCCCGATTTTTCTTTCTACCCAATCATATTCAGGTAAGATTCTATGAGAGCCACCTCAGACACGCGTTCTTATTCAGAAGTTACGGAAACCAGACAAATTAAGAATCTTTAGGAGTGTATATTATTGGTTGTCTATCGTTTGCCCGAAAAACATATGCCATAATATTCATATGCCAGAATTTCATTTGCCCGAATTTCATTTGCCCGAATGTTTTGTTTGCCATAATATTTATTTGCCGTAATTTCATTTGCCATACTATTCAACAGATAGATTTTGGCGGTTAGAAAAAGAATTTCGAAAAATTATGGTCTTGAGGCGGGAAAGACCATAATTTTTCGAAATTCTTTTTCTAACCACCAAAATCTTTCTACTAATTTTTCTAACATTTATATAATGTTAAAATTAAAATCGAATATTCAACAGATATAAATTATTGTTTTACCATAATTTCATATGTCATACACATACACTTGCCTGAATTTCATTTGCCATACTCTTCATTTGCCATAATTCCATATGCCATAATTCTGGCAAGTGTAGGTATATGGCATATGAAATTATGAAAAAACATATTATGTCTGTTGAATAGTATGGCAAATGAAATTACGGCAAATAAAATTCGGGCAAGTGTAGGTAAACCGTATATTATTATTACCGCTCCCACTACGGCATTCAAAACATCAATATAGTAAAAAAATTGTTAGTCGTTTTGTTAAGTCAAAGTACTTTATTGCTTTAACGGTTTTATTAACGACGCTATTTTTCACTCATATTTTTTTACCTGTTGGCCACTTTTACGTTGTCTCAAATGTCTATTGGGATTATAGTTCCGTTTGAAGTGGCACTTTAAGACTAATCCTTCACGAGACGGGGGTATTGTGGGTAGAGAGGATTTTCTTTCCCTTGGGAATACAACGTATAATATTATTCTTAGTAGTGTTTAAGCCGGTGTAAGCAAGCTATCTCTAGCTAGAATTTTTCTGATCCCTTTCTCTTTGCAAGCAATGTCATTCGAAATGTTTGCAAACTCACTGCTTATTTAACCTGGGGCATTACTATGACCGCTTAAAATAATTTAACTCTGTATCGACTGCGTCGAAGGCACAGCACTTTTTTATAATAGATGTCTAAGTAGTTCCCGCGATGAAAGTTATTCATATTGACAACTAAGGACAGTGGTTTGTGTTGACTTAAACATACCTACATACATACACAATACGGCATATTAGGCTCACCCCTTACAGTGGACCTGAAATATTTGACGAAATTTGTGGCTGGCACACAAAACTGCGATGCTACGTCACATCATAAAAATCTACGATCTCCCACGATAAATCGCAAGAACTTGCGAATTGATTCACATCGCACATTCCTTCAATTTCATTCTTCTTTGTTTCGCCGTCTTGCCGCACCAAATCGCATCGCAGCAATTCATGTTGTAGTATTCTGCGTTGCGAATTCGCATCGCACCAAATTTGCAGTTTTGTGTACAAGCCCTTAACATAGCTCTGCATACCCATTCGGGGTAAAACTAGCGTTATTTGTGTATATCTTATCCTGTATTTTACAGAGGCTTGTTCTGTTATGTTTCTGACCGACTCACGATGCGTGTGAGAGCGAAAAGGTTGTGTCAGCAATAACAGTTTACACTTAAACAAATGTTCAATACAACCTCGGCCCTCCCCAATCCTGGCATTGCAGGATTATGGGATAATCCCGGGCCGTGCTCACTAATTACTTGCATGTTGACATCACTACGTGTCTCGTTTCCTTGGCATGTGCGGTGATACCGAAATAAATTAACGTTCTCTCTGTATTTCGGTTAAGTACGATTGTGCATGTGAGAGCTTTCAGAATTTCCACATTAGTTCCAAGAGGATTTTCCTTTTTAACATTAAAACGCTGCTTAAACACGAGAACTGCTAGAATCTAAGTCGGGAATTTTGGTTAATTCATTTTTGCCACCGACTTCTATTGTGGACTATCTCCACGAGAGTATACACGTTCCGTTTTTTCAGAAATACAAAGATCAATTTCGTTTAATGCTTTTAGTGGATACGTCGCCGGCCGTTTCCTATGCACACGGATCCAACTGTCAATATTCGATGGTCGGTCGAGTGAACCCCGAAACGCCAATATTTATTGGCGGAAGCGAAAAGCAATCCCTCAGATTTATCGAACAAAAAATGCCTTTGTAGATGGATAATGTCCCGTGGAGATTTGACTTCGGAACTTCCATATGGCATTCGTATATAGCTAACTAGTATTTTGCTAAATTTATTTCAGCATAACATTACATTGTTCTCTGATTAATCGTCAAAAGAGTAAATGTTACTAGGAAAAGACACATCTACTGGACACAAATATAATGTTGAAATAATGCTACAAAGCCTAGAGAATCCTTAAAAAATAAAGTACTAACTATTGGAATAAATACCATATTATATAGATGAATGACGCCTGTTTATCACCGACCGGATAAGTGTTAATATTCAACACTTTTATTTAAGCAGTTTCTATAGGCGTTATGTAATAGGGTGCGAGCCTATTACTATCTACAACCAACGGTAGTTTTTGCTAGGTAAGTACTAGGAGGGAGGTGGACCCGTTTCTTCTTCGGTCAAGTTAGTTTTCTTTGACTTTATAAAAACATTAAAACTTTTTTCACCCCAGCTCACGTCTGAGTGTTGTATGTTTTTACATTGTAAAGGACGATAGACTGCATAGTACCGCTTACAAAACTGACAAAATGTCAATCTGTCTTTCAATTCCTGTGTATGTTGTGTGTAACCATGTGTGACGTTAACTGGAAAATGCTTCGAATGAGTGTGATATATTATGTCAACCACAAAATATGTAGTTGAAAGTCCTATAGTGACGTGGTTATACCGCAAACAAGCGACAAATATACCACTTACTCTATTCTCCCTATATTCTACTATGCATAAAGAAGATGCCCGTGTCCTAGTGGCAGGGACATCAAAGGGCTGGTGATGATGACGGTGTCGCTACAATATGTATAGTTTTTCTAAAATTAACAACTCGAAGTTATTTTAAGTAATTTTTACGTGACACTGCAGCACCATCATTGATATTACCTAAAAAGTATGTACAGACCAATAATAGCCACTAATAAATAATGCTAATGGTGCAAAGTGCTTCTGGCATGTCTGTCCGTTCGTTTAAATAATGAGTGGTTGATCAGAATGACGTCACAACGCCACGCCAGCGGCCATACTGCATAATATGCATCCCGTACTTGCATGTCCACATTGTAAGTAGCGGATGTGCGGATTTCATTTTAGTTATGAAACAAATTGTTCCCTCACGTGCAATTAGTGCAGCCATTTTATATTTCGACGCGAACGAGGTACGAATTTCATTTATAAAAGAACAAAAAGGGTGCCCAGATGTCTTAATTAAGTTAGGTCTTAATTAAGCCAGAAGGCTGCTTGTTTTGCTTCAGTTAGAGGAAAAAAATAAAATGCTACAACAATTTAAATAATTATTTGACACAATTAAATGTAAAAAGAAATGGCAATATTATTAAAGCGTCTATAAAAATATTTCTTAATAAAAAACCCCTTTTAATAAGTTGTACGTTTAACGTTTTAGGTCATCTGTTGCTATTGTAATAAGGAAAAAATAAGCAATTAATTATGACGAAAAAGATTGTTCAATTTCTCTTTTAAATTAACTTTATAAAAACTGTGACTTTTATAGTTGTCTTTATAAATTATAATTATAGAAGACAACAATAATACAAACAAACATTTTGGACCTCTTTTTGTTTTTTATATTTATTTTTTAAATAACAATAATAAAACGTAAAGATATGACTTAATGATAATCACCAGGTCTAAATACTTGTTAAGCGATCATGAGGCTTGTGTAGCCCAGTCGACTATAAACATTCAGACCACGTGGCCAATGGACAATTTCCAGAGAAATATTGTCGTTGGAAACGGTTTATTTTCGAGAGTGGAATGCGTTGAAGGCTTTTTCACTTCCATATTTGCCATATCTAGCGAGCCCGGTTTCATCTCTGTGTGCGACTATTATTTCTGGCTCAGTTAACATAAAAATGACGTTTATATTGGCAAAAAATGAACAAATGAAGCCGAGCTTGTAGCCTTGCAAAAATGTCACGCAAGTATTAGTTTCAAACGTGCAGCGTCAGCGGTGTATTGTCAGTTGGTCAGTATCGATGCTGGCTGACAATACCTATCACTTTTTCAAGCAAATCGTTTGAAATCACTTTAAAGTTTCTTCACAATTTTTAGTGTTCTACGATTTATATAGTTGTTCTAAGGAAAACAATTAGTTGAAACCATGGTGCCGGTGATTATAAAGTCATAATCACCTTACCAGCCCTTTAAAGTCCCCACTATAAGGCACATACTCTTCCTTCATAGGGATGAATGAATATAGGGAGAATGTGATTATGTTGGGATGTCAATATATTTTTGTCAGTTTGTTATGAGGGAAACACATCGAATTGTACACATCGCAATCTATTATTCATTGATTTTTTTTTTATTTTTTTATTTTTTTTTTTATTAACCTGGGCTGGGCAAAAGTCACCACAGAGTGGTCACCTCAGGATGGTCAAAGGCATCGAGGTCGACCTAGAAAGAGGTGGAGAGACGATCTGTAGGCGTACTGCAAGACATGGACGGGATTGGCTCGGGATCGCTCGAGATGGAGGGCTGCGGGGGAGGCCTTTGCCCAGCAGTGGGATCTTATAGGTTAAAAAAAAAAATCATTGATTATCATCATCTTATTGCCTCAGTTCTTAGGCTTATAACTTTAACTCTTAAAATATTATTTGAATTGCTTGAACAATCTGAAACTATTATAAAAGGTTTTTTTCTGTAATGATAAATAACGACTGTTATCAGCGAGTGGTAGGCAGAGGCCTATTTAATACATTTCGCTAATATCTTGGCTCTAATAAAATAGAAGCGAGCCTATTGACATCCATCGGGCACGTAAATCGCAGTATATTGCTAGGCCATCTTTGAACATGTTGTATATTATTTTATTTTTATTTCATCGTACTTTAATAAGAAGTTTCTATTGGTCATGTATTATATATAGCATACTTTCATTCCAAATTATTGTTACCAATAGTGTTTTCCAAACTAAGCTCGGCCCCAGAATCCGGAGAGGTTAGCTGCCAATGTATTACGGATTAACTGTAACCAATAAATCGGCGAGTACAGAAACTCGCTTCGCTCCAAATCCGAAACAAACACAGAATTCATCAACTCAATGCGACGATTGTTCCTGGTGCACAAAGCTCTGTGCAAATAGAATAAATATTACGCGGAAAATAACTCGCGTCGACAAGGTCTGTTTACTCCGAAATCCAATCGAGCCGCGACCCGAGGTGCCATTCTATTATTGACAGCGGGACCTAAATGGCGTTCATTCATTACGCCACCAGCTTTGAGTCGGCGGGCAGGCCATGTCGAATGATCGAATTCACTTGTGGCCGGAATTGAACCGATTTCTATTGACGTCTCTGTTGGAATCGTGATACCTCAATTAGAACCATCATCACCAGCCCTTTCATTTCCCCACTGCGAGCCTTCCCTATAGATGGAAGAATAAAGGAGAATGGTCCATAACATAATTTACTAGTGGTCGCCCGCAGCTTCGCTCGCGACTATCGACTATCCAACACAAAATATTTTTTCAATTTGAGTCAGTAGTTTATGAGATAAGCGCGTTCAACCAAATAACTAAACAAACTCTTTAGGTTTATAATATTGGTATAGATGGGGACTGAAGATGGAAGGGCAGATGCAGCCGCGAACAGCATAGACTTCCAAACCTAAGACAGTATTTAACTAACTTAGGGCAGTATTTTTTAGTCCGAGAAGAATAGCCACTTTTATGTATATACAGCTAATAATCACGCCTATTTATCCCCGAAGGGGTAGGCAGCGGTGAATTAACGTCCACGTTTCGTTAAGTATGTTAGGTCCGATTCAAAGGTGGTGAGCCTATTATAGCCATCAAGCGGGCACGTTAATCGCATTATGTCACCTAGCCCCCGAATACAGAAACGTTACTCAATTTTTTAGTACTACTTATAAAGGTATGTGGACAACATCTGCCAGTATTTGTTTGAAAAAACGTAAAATTTCACAATACTTAAATGTTAAGCAGGGCTCAAACTTTGAGTAGCGCTTCTGTATTCAGGGGATAGTGTTATAAAAGAGGAACGCTGCTGCCTATTGCTCGCTGTCTTAACCATTAGTCGCCTTGTATGACACCCGCGGGAGAGATTGAAGGTGGTGACAATTGAATTGGCTCTACAATAACTTCAGTAAAATAAACACAATCACGTTAAAATTGACCAGTGATGAATAATTTATTCATAGTGGTAATTCAGGAAACATTAGTCATGCACTTACAAGTAATACAGACATATTTCCTTAGATTAGTTAGTCAATTGACATCTGCCATCTACCGAACACGAAATATACGTGACTCATATCGGGACAAGGGTTTTCGTTTTGATGTTAAACGTATTTATTTCTGGACGGTAATATTATTTACCCTTATATAAATAAAAATATTTTTATTTACTGTGGGAGGATTGAACTGGACTGTAAGCGGAAAATGTACGTAATATTTACCAAGGGAAATTGCTCTAATGGAATCTTGGGACATCCTATTAGGGGAGGACAAACCACCAACAACAGCATACCCAAAATGGGTTGGTGTCAGGTGAGCGGCAGCCTGTAAAACATGAGCCAAAACATTGAGCAGTTTGTTCGTTCATCGGTCCTCTCCCTTCATCACTTTTCTATACGAACAATTATCTACAGTACCTTTCCGGTATGATAGATGAATTTGAGTTAAAAGGAAATGGATGTATTGATGACGTCTAATCGCTATTAATGGAAGAGAAAACATACTATGCCGTCCCCAGATAACCTGGGAACAGGACGTTAATATAATGATAATTATAATGAATAGGTATTGAAAATGAGTTACAAGGTGTTGTGCTAACCAAAAAAATAAAATGTCAAAACTTATCCCTCTCTCCTGCCGATACAAAGGCTTTGAATTCTCGAAACGCGGCTGCCTAGAGCCTTAATTAAGTGTTCTTTATACGCCCAGCAAGTTGGTATTTCTTTTCAACAGTGGAAACGTAACTTGCCGAGGAATCCCATTAATGAAAGATTTTCGGTTTGTACAGGGAGAGTTAAAAAGTTAAAAGTGTTCCACGATGCAAAAGCACTGCGAGCAGCTCGTGAATATCTCAATAAAGGCGAATGAAATCGTAAACTCGTTGAAAACTGCACCTAGTTAGCTTAACGAGGCTGCCTCTCGTAAATACGTCGAGGATCTTTTCGTGTGCTAGCAGATAGTTTAGGACAGGTGTCGGAGCGGCCTACTTTTGCGTGTGAGAGTTAAATTAAATAACGTACCTGTGTTTTTTACACGTGAAAACGTACATTACTGACATTACTGTATCATAGTATAATTTTCATCATCAACACAGGCTTTATCTATGGATGAATGAAGAATATACGGTAGTATATTATATATTATAATTCCTTGCCGGCCGCCTTGGTCGAATGCTTAGATTGCTGGGTTTGGTCAAGAGGTCCCGGATTCGAATCCTGGTAGGGGCAAACTTTGTGATGACCACAAATTTTTGTTTCCGAGTCATGGTTGTGTATATGTTTATGTAGTATATTTTCAACATATATATACATCATTATATTAAAAATATGTCCGTCATCTAGTATCCATAGCACAAGTGCTTAGGCTACTTACTTTGGACTAGACTTGCTTGATAAGTACATTTCTATTTGATGTAAGGAGTTATTAATTTAACAAACTTAGTTACATGTTGTAATGCTGTATCATAGTATAATCCTCATCACTAGCACAGGATTTCTCTATGGATGGAAGAATATACGGTTATATGCTACTTTACTTACTTTGGGCTAGATGATTAGTGTGAGTGTAGAAATAAGATGTAATGTATTACCAAGAACCATGACTCGAGACCAAATGTCAGTGTTAATCACGAACATTTGCTAGATGCAAATGTTATCGGGAATCGAACCCGGGACTTCTTGGCCGATAGCCAGCAATGTGACCATTAGGGCGAACCGGCGCGCAGCGGTCAATTATACGTGTATGTTTAGTTTAGTCTTAGGGCCTGTTTCACAATCAACGGGCAAGTTCTGGATAGCTTACTTTACAGTTTATTTGTCATATATTTCATACTACAACTGTCCAATGATCTGCCAAGTAAGCTAATCGGAACTAACTTGTCGATTGTGAAACAGGCCCTTTAATTAACTAAAAATCTAACGCATGAAATATATTTTTCTATATTCAAAAGAAACATTTTTCTCTCTGGCACGTTAACAGAACAAGTTCCGGGCAGGTGGCGCGGCCACTTCCGCCGGATGTGGCGGCAACAGCCCACTTCCGGCACGTAGCGGCCTCGCTCTGTACCGCCTTGAAGTGTTGGGCTAATAATAAAGTAATTTGTCACTCCTACACAATCACTAAATTAATTTGTTTACGTTAATGTGAACAATTAGGTGTAGTATGATCGTATCCCATTTAAATAAAGTGAGATATAGCCATGTGGTGACGGCAGAGCAGAATACAATTGTCACCACCCCTATCTCTCCCGCTGGTGTCGCACAAGGCGACTAAGGGTCAAAAAAGGAACGGGTAATGGGCAGAAGCGTGCCTCTTAAACCACCTAGTAATGTATTGCGATTTCCTGTGCCTGATAAATGGCAATAGGCTCGCCACCATGGGACCTAACCTAATTGCCGAAATGGGGGTGTTGAATAACCTCTGCCTCTCCCTTCGGGGATGTAGGCGTGATTTATTTATGTATGATTTTAGATACTTGCTTTAGGAGGTAGGTGTAAAAAAGGTTTGTAAATTATTATCATTATGAATGGTTTATTTATAATCACAAGATTTATACTCTATGACGAGCTCTACAGTCGCCGTCATATTACCAATAGACCTTATCACTCAGCACAGCCTCTGTTACTAACCGCATACTTGACCATCAATATCGCATCACTCACACACTCACTACTCAACATTTATCTAAACAATGTCGCAGTCCAGATGAATGTCCTTCTTGATGGATTACCTCGCGACGTTTATTTTCGCTTCAAATTTATTTAGGGTCAACATGCGTGTCTATTTTACTAATTGTTCTCCCATATTTCTCGCAAGGGTCATAAACATTATATCATAAAACAATAATGTCACTAATAAAATTTTACTCTAGGTGAAAATTATACTAAGCAATCCATGGATGTCCAACGCCGGGTCCATGACGTCATAGAAGAAAGAACGCAATACAGTTTCAGCAACTTAGGATCCGGATGGCCCCTTCAATTGCGCCGTGACGTCACCACCTACGTCCACTAGATACTGTCCACCCACCTTCTGCCTAGTCAAATTCGGGACTAAAAACTAATGCGGCTTCAGACACTTTTCACTAGGAAATTTCAAATTTTTAAATGTCTTCATTGCGATACACAGGTTATATTGATGTTACATTAAACAGAAAAGAGATGGTATGAGAATGTTTGTGGCTAGAAAAAGTTTGAAAAATTACAGTCTTGATGCGCAATAGAACCCGAGTCCCCTGCATTCCGGGCAATATTCCGAGACGTTACTTTGTGATAATTTTTGTAACACCTATAAAATATAATATTTAAATAAAAATCGAGATTTTATCCTTAATAAGCCCATGTCTTTCAAAAATTTTGGCAATTGTGAAATAAGCCCGCTGAGTGAAACAAGCGACAACTGCGTAATCGTGTGTTACTGCCGCACTCAGAGACGTCAAATAACTTTAATGAGTACCTAATGTCAAAAAAATTCAATTAAATGTAGACCATAGACCCGGCAAGAATAGCGACTAGTTTTGAATTGTCATTTTTTGACATTAAGTACTCATTATCGTTATTTGACGTCTCTGAGTGCGGCAGTTAATCTGTAATATAACAAGCAAAACCTCTTTTTAAGTTCATTACTATTTCAAGTAGGTGGCGTAAAGCTCCTTCCGACGGAAGCGGGCGTAACGGCGCGCTTCCGGCATGTAGGCGCCTCGCTTTTGAGCGAGAATTAGATTTCATAAGACATGAACAACATGACTGAGCATTTCCAAATATTGTGTACGCGGTTTTGTTCGTTCCTTTTTTGTAAAAAAGCTGTTTGTTTTTTTTATTTGACCAAAGTTTATGTCAGTAAAATTTTTAAAAAGTTAAAGAATTAAGAAAAATCTGTTAACTACGTGACGAATAATTAAATCATCATTGAAATATTCGGATTGTGGCGGACGCGGGTTAGTATCCTGCATCTGAATACTAATAATAATTTTTAAAAAAATCTTATCTCCATTTCTTTGTAAATTTTTTTTCTAACATTTAATTTAATGTTCAAATAATAATTACAACGTGAAGTTGAAACGCTAGAAAAATTTCGGCAAGATAATTAACTTTCTTGATGGCCGAGTGGTATAGACAGCCGCCCGGATTGTGGAAGACGTGGGTTCGTATCCGGCATCAGGATATAATTTACAGTATTTTTTCTGACTCTTTTCCTTTAAAAATAAGTATAATTCCGACATCAGTGAATGCATGATGCTACGCGTAGTGCCTTCTACGTGCTACGTCGTAGTCATTATACTTACGGTGGATTTCGATATAACTTTTAACAGGTGGGGGTTCGCTTACAGAGGTTTTGTCTGTCATTACTAAAAATAACAAAGATTGATAGGTAAATAAACTCTGGTAGATTTATCTAGGTATAAAACTGTTTGTTAATCGCCGATCAATCAACAGCTATTTTGAGTAAGTAGAATAATATCCATGTCATATTTATTATTATAAATCAAAGTAATATGTGTCCAACAAGCCCTATAATTGGATTGCATTGTAATTGAAATAAAATACGTGCAAATAATTGACTTGATAGACAGTCTGATAATAGCGTACAAAGTCATCAATCAAGTCCATGTTGAAGCTATCTGTTTTAATTAAGGCCCGGTTGGTACAAGAGATGCAATTTCTTAAAATTAAATTAAGACGAGCTGTCTTTGTCCCTAGAATGCCTTATTTAATAAGCTCGCCTTCTTAATAACCTCTCTAAGGCTTAACGAAGTCCGAGGCCTGATTCTAATATTATCTTAATCGCCTGAAGGACTACTTTAAAATCCGAAATTCAAAGACAGTGTTATTTACAAGTTGAGCCGCAGTAAATGTTTAGGATAGACTTTTTTCATAGGGATACTGTTTATTAAAAACTTAATTATTATGGTTTAACTTCTGTGTCGCTTGACCTGTAGATTTCGCAGTTGACATAATTATTATGACGATGGATTTTCTTTAAAGGACTGAAATCTTTTACAATTATCAGAATGTTATTTTAAAATGTTATCGTTTTAGGTCTTAAAAGTAATATTATACTAAGGAGTCCGCTAGATACTCGAGGCGAGTGTAATTACTTACAAATAAAATTTTAGAAATAACTTCAATTACAGTATTTTTTTAAAAAGGCGCGCACCGTGTGCTTTCAATATTCAGACTGCGGATGCACCTAGAATCAACGGCTAAACGTAGCTCGAAAGCATGATGGAACTTGAGATATCATATTTTGGTACATCCAATATCAAAAATAAATTAACAATGTTAGATATAATAATTGGCGAATCGTGGGTGCTAGTTCACCTCTGCCTACCCCTTCGGGGATATAGGCGTGATTGTATGTATGTATGTATGTATATAATAATATTGCGTACTGTTTTCTTGCTCGCAATTGCAGTCCAAGCTACTGTGCCTAGGATTCCCTTCGTGAAAAGATATCCACATAATATTTTATTTAAATATATTATCTTTAAATAAAACATTAATAAAATAATACTTATATTTGGTTCACTTAATACAAAACTAACACTGTGTAGTTGCCATTATTTATACATTATTTAGGGGATCCTTTGAAGTTAGAAATGTTTAGGAGTTAGAATTAATAACCATTCTGTAGTCAAGACTTACTGACCTTTTTATTTACGACGCCATGAGTCGTGACTAAGTAGGCTTTGGACTTTATCAATTAATAATATAATTAACGAGAAGACGTGTTAATTAATGTTAGATAAGGTTTAAGGAGTTTCTTGACCTCTGGGAAGTCCTTGTCTGGCCTCATACTTTTTCCAAGGATGGTGTAAGAAGATTATTTTCTTGCTGAGCAAGGTATAAGATGGATTTTAAAAACATGCTTTATCTAACATTAATTATATCGATCCCAACTTTGCATAACAGATAATGTTATGTAAATTAGACAATTATTATTCTGAAGAAGCCAAAACATACTCTTAAGGATTTCTGTTTATTTTTAAACAGTAAATCTATAATGGTATCATCTCCCTAATGAACCTTTTTAAAGGCCCCACTACTGGTATTGAACAGGCCATATATGTCCTAATGGATGGACGAATATTATCTATAGTGTATCTAGGGTGGTGAATAAAAACATCTTTAGATGATTCGTATTCCAAGCCGTAGTGTTAATTATAAGGCACATTTATATGAGGATATTTAACCGATTTGTGATGACATATGTAGTTATACTTAGCTGTAGCAAAAGCAAGTAAAAAAAACTGTCGTTAATATATTCTTCAAAGACTCACTTATAGAATTGCGTAGATGAGAAATTAGACGAAATTCAATTATCTGGCGTAATTCTATTACTTTCCCCCTTTTCACTATATTTACTGCGATTACTTAGTTTACTCACGTCTCTGCTTTATTTCCCTCAACCATAACAGTGTTTCCTTAAATGAAAGACGGCAAAAAGCAACCTTTTAGTAATTATACGATACATTCTCGGCGTGCGGTATTAACCCAAATAGCGTTTTTTCTCTTGTTCTTGGTTAAGTGAAAAAGTGTTAGGTTGGTGGCACACTAGGTCTGCTGAAGACCAAGAAGGCAATTAGAAAAAATACTACAATCTTTAAAGGTTTCGGATATTCTGACGGACATAATTAAATCAGTGATGGGGAATGGGCAGCAGCGTTCCTCTAATACTATCTAGCTATGTACCTACTGCGACTTTTGTGCCCGATAAATGGCAATAGGCTCGCCACCTATTACATGGGACCTAATATAACGGGCGAAACGTGGGTGCTAGTTCACCTCTGCCTACCCCTTCGGGGATATAGGCGTGATTTATGTATGTATGTATAATTTTATTCCATTAAACTTACATTTTAAAATAATAGACCAATATCACTTACTCTTAAACATTTTATCAAGTTAAAAGTAAGCAGCTTTAGAGCTTTTGTTATAGAAAGTAAGTGAGATTAGTATACGTAATAAAGATTAGTAAATATGAAACATAATTATACTCAAATCATATATTCATCATTAATTATCTATAATACTACCACTTAATTAACCTGCTTACTTTGTGTTAGATGATAGTTGTGAGATAAAGAATATTTATATTTATTTAGGAATTTTATTTTTATGTGCAATTTCAATAAGTTCACTTGCAATCACAACACCATCTTTATAAATATGAGATTTTTATAAATGAGAGTGCAAAATAGACAGTTCCTAAAGAATATTCCAGTTTCTATAATGTTACTATAATATTAAGTTAGCTTATCAGTACACTGATATATACCTATCTCTATAGCATCGATTAAAGTAACAGCTGTAATAATCAGTTGTTATTTTACACATTCCTTTGCTTTCTATTTTGTAGAACAATAATCCTTCAGGCATTTTTCATCAACTACCTATTTATAGTCTCGAAATTCATTTCACCAAGTAAATTCTTTTGACTTTTATTAATTAAACTAACTCCACCTAATTAAAGCCATGTTGAAAAGTGGCGTTCCAACTTCCTTCGGCTTTCTGAAATTAATTTGTTTACAAGAGCTGCACAGATTTATGACGTTCATGTCTTAATGTGACTTGGAACCATTAAAGTAGAACCAATTTGGAATAATTATAATAGTGGTAAATAACAATACAGCAAATGGAGGCGCTTGAAACACGCTATGCATTAAAATGTGTTTCTGACATTTTTTCACATTGCAGTGTTATATTAACGGAGGTTATTATGTAACATGCATTCAATAGTCAAGCTTAGTTTTAATAACGTACGTTTTCACGAAACAGTATATTTTCTCGGTAATGCATGCCTACCTTTAAATGTTACTTTGTAATTTGTTTTAAATTATTTACTGTGGCCTCCACTTTGAACTACCTGCGTCAAAACTTAGAATTAACTTACTACAGGTGAGGTGTTAAATAAATAATATTTAAACTTCGTATCAAGTTAACCAACCCGAAATTGTCGAGGAGGATCCTTGCTTAGTAAAACTGCGTTAGGTCTTGCAAACTTGGGTTCGCAATAGGAATTAAATTGGCGACATAGATTACCAGGGTAAATGGTCCAATTAGTGTACCGTTAAGGTCCCTTGTAGACCGGAGTCAAGACAAACGGGATTGCACGCCGAGAGCACCTGTTCCCTGTTTACGGGATGGGACCAGTTAGGGTTGATAGCAGCTCCTCCACCTCTGTAATGATACACTCCGATAATGCTGATGAGTAAACTTTTGGCTCAGGTGATAACGCAACTTAATTGAGACAGACCACACATTAGTTTTTATTGTTGAGTATCGCTGCGTTGGCACACCCAAATATTCCGAAATATTATATTGTACATACATAAAACACGCCTATTTATCCCCGGATGGGTAGGCAGAGATGAAGTAACACTGATGTTTCGCTAATTGTTACGTCCCATGTAGTAGGGGGCGAGCCTATTGCCATCTATCGGGCTCGAGAATCGCAGGATGTTGCTTGGTGGTATAAGAGACACGCTGAAGACGCTGCCAAACGTGTCTCGCTCGTACTTCTGGGAGGGTCATAAATCCGACCGTCGTAATTTCGAATTAATAAAATTGCGACGACTATAATATAATAGTCACGAATCTTATTTCGAAAAATGTAATTGTAAATTATGCCCTTTTAATGCTCCCACTGCTAGGGCATTCAAAAAAACCATACACACACAAACTCTATTTTATCCAATTATGAAACACAAACAGTGTCTCCAACATTGCAACACAAAATAAGGAACAGCAATTACTGAGCCGAATCACGTATTTAACGTCCATAAAAGAATATGCTACGTCCCTCCTAAAAGATAAATTTCACCCAAAAACTTGACAAAATCCTTAGATAAATGGCAACCCTAGCACGAGCGCTCTCTTGATTGTGGTCCGCACTATTTAAGCGCTGCGGCCAGCAATTGGGCAGCTTACCCTGAAATGAATATGGGGAATTAAATAGGTGTTGAGCGCTTTCTTTGGAACATCTCCTGTTTGTAGATGAGTTTGGGCCTTTGTACAGGGTTTTGTCAACAGTCCAGAACGGTATATGCGATATTGTTAGTAATAAGATACCGTATGTGAAGAGGCATCATTCCTTGTTAATTTAGCGCTAACACGGAACGAAAAATGGGTTTATTTTTTGCAATGTTTGTCTAGTGTACCAAATTTACACTGACCCCTTCTTACTTTCACAATCTTCTTGTTTCACAATCGAAAGTAAGTTCTAAGTAGCTTACCTGGCAGTTCATTCGACATATATTTCATATTACAACTGTCAAATGATCTGCCAAGTAAGCTATCCAGGACTTACTTGTCGATTGTGAAACAGGCCTTAAATATAACTTTATGAGCTACTAAGTTTAAGTTACTACTGATCACTGAGTACCTGTGTGTAGAAAGTTAATAAATAAAAACACCTGTAAATACATTTCATGATTATTATTATTGAACGCATTTTTTTGTAATATTCAAAAATTTTGAGGAGAATGAACTTTTAAATGTTTCACCGTAGATTTTAGACACTGGATACTAAAAGAATTCTGTTAGCAGACTACATTCAAAATACTGCAAGCAAAGTTTTCCCGATCAATCAGCTCCATTATATACAATTGAACTATTTCAGCCAATAGAACATATTCATAGTTGTTATTGACTCAGGTTCATGTCAATGACTCTATTAATTAGTAGGTAATTCATTTGAATATGCAATAATTTTCGTTATTCGATAGAACTGATGAAGTGCATTGTGGCCTCGCGCTCGGTTTTAGTTTATAATTCACAAGTCCAATGATTTTCATTGATGATGCATGCATGATACTGTCCATAATCAAATTTCCTTTTTTATTTAGGTAGGTAATGTCATTTCTGAAATTATATTTAATAGAAAATAATTAACATTAATATTTTTCTATTATTAATACAATAATATAAAATTTTTTCTTTTGTTTTCTTTGGATGTCTAAAAGATTTCTTGCTAACAATGTATAAATACGGTAGTAGTACCTATATTAAAAACTATTGACAAGCTACGGCATGTAAAATAAGATTATGTATTTATAGAATAAAATTTAGTAAATAATATTATATGAATTGGGAAGTGCAAAATTGTGAGAATCTAGAATGCATCATGCCTGATTCTGTAACAGTTGACCGACAATCGCCAACAAAAAGTGTTTAATAAGTGTTGTTGTACAACTTTGATTTAAAGAGCTCAATGTGACCCGTTTCTTAACTGTATTAAGGAATGGGTCACATTGAGCCGTTCAAATCAAAGTTAGTAAATGTTGGTCAGTCTTCAGAATGTCTTAGAAAAATGGACGCTGGCGTTGTCCTCTCTCATGAAAGAATACAGATCAGGGGTAATATTTGTCGAACTGCCCCAGTCTAATTCTGTTCTTAATAGCCTTAAACTAACCCTGGGCCGACAATTGGCATCGAAGGTAGTGAGATGAGCTCACTTGGCATTCGGCCACATGGACAGTTAAACCTGCGAATCGGGTTCAGGGGGCCTACCGCCTAAATCGATTGCTAAAGCAAAAGCTTATAGTTTATGACGTCATGCTGTCATTTCGCACTAAATGTACCTAAACTATTAGCGTTAGCTTTAGACGAATGATCACCGAATGATTTTTTATGAATTTGGCACAAAATCCGTCCCGCCTTAAAATTCAGGATGGCTGATATAGCCGTAAGCAGTGCATTGCAATATAGCTATCATCAGCAATCGAGTTAGGCGGTAGGCCCCCTACGACTGGTAGTTGACCCAGATTGCAGAATCGGTGCGGGTTTTCGGGTACACTTGTGTGTCCAGTTAAACTTCGATATTACATGTTGCTAAGCAGCGGAAAGTTGGAGAGAATTTTCTTGTGTAACTAAGTTGCGGGAGTAGTTGCGCTTATTCGCTCGGAAAAATAGCAAATAATATTGTAATGAATGTGCTTTGCTGGTGGTGTGGTCTGCACAAATTTTATGTGATTATTTAGTTTCTGTGTGTGCTTACGTTTCCATGTACTTGATGTACCTATACACAGTTAGGTACAGAATGGGCTAGGTAATAGTTGAACGTTATTTATTATGGAGGCCAGACAGATAAAAATGAACTATTTTAAATAATTAATTATTAAATTTCCAAATATAAGTATTTTAGACAAATAGAACAAATAAAATAGTTAAACATAAATTCCTCTAATCTCATAATTTATTATTCGATTTTAATTTTAACATTACATCAATGTTAGAAAAATTTGTACAAAGATTTTGGGGTTATAAAATTATGATCTTGAGGCGGGAAACGAGATTCCGCCTCAAGATCATAATTTTTGGAAATTCTTTTTCTAGCCCCAAAATCTTTGTACTCATAATTTATTAAAGTAAGGGACAACGAGAATAGACGACATAATAATTATGTAAAATTTTTGGCAATTTAAATTTTTTGCGAGCAATAATTTGAGTTGCAATAAATTCACGTAGACAAGGTGATAATGCTTAAGCTACAGTTATTATTAACATCTTCTCGGTTTATTTGGGTGCTCCTTTGATCCTATCTCATTCATTCACGAACAAATCAATCAATCCTTTTCAACGTCGTCTATCACAGCAAATACAGAAATACAGGGAAATTATTATTCTATTTCCAAGATTCATGGGTTTGAATACCATCTCGTTATGTTAGAATAGAGGCAATGGCAGTAACTGTTGTGAATAACCGTTGGGTATTATTATATTAATTGGTTTTACGACATAGGCACACTCAACAAAACATATCCCAAGGTAATAATAATACTGCAATCTTTGTCCTATTGAAAATAATGCAATAATAAAACGCTTTCCTCCTTATTATATAACATGGGCTAAAGTTAGTCATAGTTTAAAACGGATGCTGTCTCTTTTATTTGCTGAATGAAAGACAGAGTTAGCATCAACTTTAAACCATGACATGCTTTAAGCTAACCTTTCAAGATCTAAAATAATTAAGTAGATGATATTTTAGAATATAAGTGACAGATAATTATGATTAGATGGAGAAAGCCTTTTTTTGTCGGTGAATTTATTAGTGTCTAATGCATACGCAAGGTTAAGCAGAAGCGAATCAACAGCAAATGTTTCGCCAATTATGGTAGGTCCCACCAGTGCCAGTCTCATCATCATCATCATCACCAGCCCTTTAATGTCCCCACTGCTGGGGCACGGGCCTGCCCTATGGATGGAAGAATATATGGAGATTGGGCCATAACCCATCACGCTGGCCCAGTGTGGGTTGGTGTGTAATAAAGACTACAGATGCAGCCGGGACCAACGGCTTAACGTGCCTTTCGAAGCACGGAGGAACTCAAGATAATACATTTTTGGTCACCCATCCAATGACCGGCCATAGCGAACATTGCTCAGTTTACGCAATCGCAGGCCAAGCGCGCTGTGCCACTGCGCTAGCGAGCTCCTCTTGCCTCCTCAGTACCAGTCAATTGCCATGTATTAGGCGCGTAAACCGCAATATATTGCAAGTTTGTATAAAAGGAACGTTGCTGCACATTACTCATCACTGTCTTAACTCTTACTCGCTTTGTGTACAGTCAACGGCTCTTCAGACTACCCAAAACTGTCAAATTTCTTCAATCGATTGTCAACCTTATCTTGTTGGCAGAAGAACCAAAAGTCGATTGAGAAAATTTAATATTTTGTGCCGTGTCTGTACCTGTACGTTGTGTCTGTACCTGTACGTTGTGTCTGTACCACACCCAAGATTAGGGGTAATGACAAATTGCATTCTACTCTGCCGTCACACCGGTTAGTGTCTAATGGTATAAAACTAAGGCGGTCACCGACCAGCCACTGGGAGGGGACAATTATCGCCACGCTCGCATTAATAACGCGTTGCAGGCTTTGCGTTTGAATTGTGAACGCTAGATCGCTTAGCTGCAGCTAATCGCCCTAATAATTCTGAATTTTAACCGGGAGTTTATTAGAATAAGTTTTTGATTTAGTATTTATGGTTTTATTCTTAGCCCTCCTTTACTAGAATCACATAGTTGCATCGGAAGGCACGTTGGCTAGATCTACATACATACATAAATCACGCCTATATCCCCGAAGGGGTAGGCAGAGGTGAACTAGCACCCACGTTTCGACTATTCCCATTCGACAAGGTCCCATGTAAGGTCCCATGTAATGTGTGGCGAGCCTATTGCCATTTATGGGGCAAAAAACTCGCAGTACATTGCCATTGCTAGGTGGTATTAGATGAACGCTGCTGCCCATTCCTCATTACTGATTTATCCTTAGTCGCCTTATTACACTCGCGAGAAAGGTAGGGGTGGTGACAAATGCATTATTCTCTGCCGATACCACGGCATTTCTATTCTATATTATATCATAGTCTATAATCATAATAAAAGGAATGCGTCTAGAAGGAAAAATATGCACTTACAGTCTGACTTATTTACTCTGTAGAGATATCAGCCTTTTATTGTATAGTAACCACATATAATAAATGTAGTTAATAGTTTGCAATGAAAGTCCCTCTATGTAGACCAAATTGCACTTTATATCGAACGCCGCAAGGCACGGTTTTGCTTACATTACATAGCACTTAAATGATTCCAAAGATGCACTCTGAACGCTTAGCAGAATAATAATGGAGGATTTCCCGGAAGAAAGCGTCTTGCTTCTGACGTACAATGAATTGCAAGTCAATAGTACCACTTCAAGAACGCCGTTCTTTATTCGTTTGCAATAGAATACAATTTTCAAGAGACCTAAGTTGCAATCAGTGGAAGCGAAAAGAGCGAATTTAATTAAAGATATAAAATATTTTTTTAGATTAAAATTTTCTTCTGCGGTAGTTGAATGTCTACAGTTTACATAAAAAGAAGCGTAGATTTATTTTATATGTAGCTTACTGCTGGGACACGGATCTTCCTTATAGAAGAAATTGTATATGGAGAGGTCAATGGACAAAACATAAGAGCTAGCGTACCTTCTGCAAACTGGTGGGTGTTAACAACTAAAAGCACGTCCGAACTTAAGATAATAATTTTTTGGTCACCCATTCAATGATAGACTGGCAAACGTTGCTGGTTACAGGTAACACATTTTTGAAAAAGTGGAGTTGGAATTAAAAACTATTAAAAGACGATAGATAGGTTCGATTACCATAATATTTTTGCTAGTAGGTATTCCTAAAGTACCCGTCTGTTGACCTTTTGATGATCCAT
The DNA here is from genome assembly GCA_963931975.1 of Cataclysta lemnata. NCBI lineage: Eukaryota > Metazoa > Arthropoda > Insecta > Lepidoptera > Crambidae > Cataclysta > Cataclysta lemnata. Next base: position 9,848,364 of record OZ008343.1, read on the forward strand.
TAAATACAGCTTCATTAAAATTGAAATATACCACTTAATTGAACAGAAGCCATTTTTTTATTACTAATACCTGCCATTGTAGTAAGCATTCGTTGTATCCATCTTTAATGCAAATCCTCTAATTTGCCTTGGTAATCACTAAAACACGTGGCCCCTTTAAATCGTTACAAGATGTCACCGCGGGCCACCGCAAATTTCATAATAACAATGCAGTATTCACAGCACGCGCCTCGGACGAATGTTAAACACGTACCGAGGAATTAAAATTCCCAGTACAGTGATCTTCGGAATTAAAAACAAAGACTTTGCGCCACCGCAATAAGGGCAGTTTTCGAACGGCCGCGCTAAAACATCGACTTTACAAGTCTCGGAGTGAAATCGTGAGGAAGGCATCTCTCTATTTTTATTTTATCGAAGAAAGTTTTTGCGAAAAAACTGAGTGTATTTTTTATCTGTGGAAACAATCTTTTTGACACCTGTAGAATGTCACCGGTTTATAAAATGTTTAAGTTTTATACTCAAACTCAATGGTAAACATTAGCTTTAAGATACAACATAGAAAAAAGGAGGTAAGTGCGATACGAGCTATTGATGAGGAGGGGTGAATGTCATATTATAACCAGAAAAATATTAAACAAGGATCTGGACGGATTTATAATGAGAGAAAGATTGAAGAAACCACATATGGACTATTGTAGACGAGGCAAAATATAATTGTCACCACTGCTAATTTCTCCCGGGTGTCGTACAAGTTGACTAAGAATTAATACTGAGGTGAGGAATGGGGATCAGACTTCCGAAATACCTACTAGCAATATACCGGCTCGAGGAATAAGAGGAGCTCGCTAGCGCAGCGTCGTAGCGCGCTTGGCCTGCGATTGCGTAAACTAAGCAATGTTCCCTGAGGCCGTTCATTGGATGGGTGACCAAAAATTTATTATCTCGAGTTCCTCCGTGCTTCGGAAGGCACGTTAAGCCGTTGGTACCGGTTGCATTTGCAGTCGTTAATACCCACCAACCCGCACTGGGCCAGCGTGGTGGGTTATGGCCCAATCTCCCTATATTCTTCCATCCATAGGCAAGGCCCGTGCCCCAGCAGTGGGGACATTAAAGGGCTGGTGATGATGATAATGATGAATATACCGGCTCAGCCCTGTTTTATAAGACCTAATGTAATTGGCGTTTTATACACCTCTAATTATAAAAAAAATCTAAATGTCACACAACAAAGCGTGTCTCATATGAGACCAAGCGATCAGCTTATAATATAAGATCAAATTCAATAAGCTGTTTCATAGATTTCTCTATAAAATAAAATGTAATAAAGCCACGCCAGTGACAGAACATAAAACACACGGTTGCTCAATAAACCGGCCGACCGAGCAATAAACGCTAACCGGTGTAAACCGGATACACGCGGACATAACAGGTGATTACTGAACCAATTAATGTGTTCAGTTAATGATACGAGCTTGGTTTATTTATTTTCGTGCCGCGAGCGTGTTTTCCTATCTTGTTGTGAGCTTGCTACACGATAGTATGTCATTAAATTGTGTCGTTGAATAGTCGTCGTTTTAGTCTGTCCTTGCAGTCTACAGCGTTATATTAATAAACCACTTAAGGCTAGTTAGGTTAGTGTCTTGGGTGGCCGAGCGTTCAGGCACCTGCCCGGATAGCAGCGGACGCGGGTTCGATTCCCGCCTCATGATCATAATTTTTCGAAATTATTTTTCCAACCACCAAAATCTTTGCACTTAAGGCTAACTTAATTCTATAACATGATACGTGAGGGACTGGTGCTTAAAATAGATAAAGGTACCTGTGCTATACTCCTCTCTACGGTTAGGATCATTTGGTAGAAGTGCAAACTTCGCTCCCAGGCCAGCATGCGAAACCTCCGGTTTTAGTAATTATCAGGCCTTTAATGTCCCAACTGCTGGAGACGGAAGCCCCTTTGGATGGAAGAATATAGGGATAATGACCTATAACCCACCACGATGCCCCAGTGTGGATTGGTGGGTATTAACGACTGAAGATGCAACCGACTCGAGATAGTATATTTTTGGTCACCCTTCCGATGACCGGACTCAGCGAACATTTCTTAGTTGGTGCAATTGCAGACCGAGCGCACTAAGCCACTGCGCTATCGAGCTCCGCTGTTGTAGTAATGACCTGTAGCAATTAGCACGCTTGGATGTGTTGCCATCAAGACTGAGCTCTTCTGAGGTTACACACACTAAGACAACTACATGCATGCCTTACAGACATTCAAAGCCCACTTCGTGACACAAGCCGGACTACGTGAGATAGAATACTGTAAAATGGAGTTTAAATTGCCATAACTCAATGTTCTCATACTTTGGCACATTACGACGTCGTCACTTTATCTAGTACGTAAACTCTTATAAAGCGCCAAGCTGAAAACAAGTAGGTATTACTATGGTAATAGAACAACCGGGTGGTGTTACCAGAAAAATAATATTATTTTCGAGCATCGATCACTGCGTTACTTTAGGGGACGCGGGAAGGAAACGCTGGAAAAATGGAGCGAATACTGATTTTATGAATGCTATGAACCGTGAACGTAATCGCTGAGCTGCGGAGCGGGGGCGACATGCATATTTGACTCCGTCATAAACTCAATTTACAGCTAATCTCATCTCAGATTGTCAAAGAAATAAAATTTCACACGCCGTTGAGTCACTCGTGAATGTAAATAGGCTAGGCGCGACGGCGGACGAGCCAGGGCAGGAGTCGAGTGGTGTGGGTGTGCTAATAAAAGTACGCGCCAGCGTTCACGGCTCATTTGGCATCGGGCTTTCGCTCCGCCAAGACGCCTCGCAACAATTTAAGAATTCGCCTTTAATTCTCGGCACTAAATTAAGGGGCTTCGTAATCTTGAGACGGCCGTTAAATTTTTGCCCCTGCCGTGATCAATATGGCCGGTGATCGATTTTACGGGCCTACTGGTCCCATTTCGAACGGTTGTAACTTTTTAGTACTCCTTTTATTACGAGAAACGATTTTAATCAAGCGAGTTTTTGTTCAGAACAGGCGCCATTAGCGCCCTAGAGTTGAAATAAAATTGAAAGTAAAGTCGCATTCGAGACTTGAGAATTTGCTTTAACTTCGTTTGATTGGTCGCTTTCGTAGTGTTTACTGACCTTTACTTCGAGCGTAAAATATTATCTACACTAACTGAAATTCAAATTTCAGTAAGGAGCTTTGGGTTTCCTTAACTTACGTAACAATAATAGGATAGGAGATTATAAATTTTACAATAAAAATAAAACGTCAATAATTGAATCACATAAATCACGCCTATATCCCCGAAGGGGTAGGCAGAGGTGAACTAGCACCCACGTTTCGCCAATTATGTTAGGTCCCATGTAATAGGTGGCGAACCTATTGCCATATATCGGGCACAAAAGTCGCAGTACATTGCTATTGCTAGGTGGTATTAGAGGAACGCTGCTGCCCATTCCTCATCATTGATTTATTGTAATTAATAATTGAATTATTGTAATTCTTATCTATCAACTGTTCAGGAAACTTCTCAGAAGTATTATCGCTGTTTAATATTCCCTAAAATAAAGTGCTATAGGAAAAGGTATGGCTCCATAAAGGCTTGATTTTATATAATATATTAGGTATCTATTGAGTTTAACGATCTATTTCATCTTGATATTTTTCACCCATGGGTGTTTTTAAATAGATAGAATCGGGCATATTTAAACATCAGGTTAGCAATATAACCATTACTGTGTTCCAAACTTCCAAGAAATAACGTATGAGGAAAAGGACCAACTCCTCGGTGCGTGGGAACTTCAATTACAGGTGTAGGTATTACCACATCCCATAAGTATAGCACTAATTATTTCTTCCTTGTAAAAAAAGGAGTTACCAACGCCCAAACTACTCCGACGTGATTGTGCTTTAAACTTGGATACAATTTAACAATCCCGTCGAAATATCGACCTTTCCACGTTTGATGTTTAGACAAGAAGCTTCCAAGCACACAAAAAGATGTGTTGAAAATCCTCCAAAAGTCACACTAGAGACTAAAATTCTTTCAGAGTACCCTTAAAAAGTTTTCATAAGGAAAGTTTGCGTGTTCCGATGTGTAGTTTTCTGTAGAACGGACTCGTTTTATGCTCAGAATAGTAATATACTCTTCTTTTAGATACGTCGGATATAGCCATTTTTATACGCGAATGTCTGAAAGTTTTCCGGGTGAATTTGAAAAGTTGCCGAAGTATCAATGTGACTTCATTTTGTATGGTAATCTTATAACAGATAATGATTAGCCTATGTACAGTTATAACAGACTAAAAAGTACAACCAACATCTTAAGGATGATAGTTAAACGCGTTAAACTCAACAGATAGGTATCTATCTCCAATCAGTTGTCATTCTTAACGGGTGTAACATACAGCAGAAATTCGATTAAAGAAATGTGACATTTTGTCCCACCTGTATACTGTATCTATATTTTATGTACATTGTTTTTTTATTTAAATGTACACTTAATTATATTTGAACAGGCTGATTTCACGAAATCAAATTATTCGATAAAGCCGTTAATCGATTTCTTAAACTAAATATCATTAGGTATTCATGAAACTGTGAACTTGGGCTATATGGCAATCTAGCGTAACCCAATTTTATTTTAGAGCGAAAATACAAATATTATCAAAAGGTATGAATTTAATGTCAGCAACAGTCTTGTCTGTGGTGAGACTAGTGAGTCATCACGGGCAGTTGGCTTAGTAAGTCTCTCGATCTAAATAAACCCCTTAAACAACATAATATACTTACTGTCGCACTCATACATACATTCATAATTAAATCACCGAAGGGGTAGGCAGAGGTAAACCAGCACCCACGCTTCGCCAATTATGTTAGATCCCATGTAATAAGTGGCGAGCTTATTGCCATTTCCAAAGTCGCAGTACTATTATTGCTAGGTGGTATAAGAGGAACGCTGTTGCCCATTTCTCATCGCTAATTTATTCTTAGTCACCTTGTACGACACACGCGACAATTGGGGTGGTGACAATTGTATTCTACTCTACCTTCACCGCACTCAGAGACTTCAATTAACATTAATTAGTGCCTACTTCATGTTAAAAAATTACTATTCAAAACTAGTCGCTGTTCTTGCCGGGTCTTTGGTCTAAAGTTACATGACATTATTTGTTATTAAGCACTTTGATGATCAAAAGGGTTAGGTTTTATCCTTTGGGTATGGAACCCTAAAAAGCTACATTTTGATTATTTTATTGTTCCAAAAGGACTTTGTTGCAGTACGTTCACTTTTGTACTTACACTGGTAGCGTCCTGTCACACAGAATGTGTTCCGGAGTTGACTGATACCTAGTGCTCTGTGGAGGAACACATTGTCGACATACCTCCTTTGGCATTACTGACACTAATACCGAGCTTTACTTGCATCCCAGACATAGGTGCACGCTTCATTCTCTCAGAGAATAATGTAAGGAAGGAAATGTGTGCGAAATGCGATACACTGCAAGGGAGCGCTTTGTTCAAAATGGAACCACTACACTATTCAAATGTATATTCGTAGGTGTTGTTCACGTACAAAAAGATTGGAGCATTGCCGGATGTGTGGGCGCTTGTCTACCTTATAGGATTTTGCTGTTGGACTAAATAAAGCTGTCTTATTTGAATTAGAATGTAAACAAAATCTGGATTCAGTTTTTAGCGAGGGTGCACAGTGGGACACGCTCCATACAAGGGCGGTCATAAATAGTTAAAGTCATGTTACTATTAATACATTGTATTATTTTAGTGACTTATAGTTATAAAAGTGTTTTAGGAACATTAAAATGAAAGAAGTACATGTATTTACGGAATAAAAAACGTTTACTTCAGTAAAAAACAAATATAAACAATAACATACTTTTACCTAAATTTATCATGCACTCAAACACTTAAAAATTGGAATGTAAAACATATATTTTAAATAAAATAAGAGTCAAAACATTGATAACATTATTTAATTATAATAAAATAATAAAATAAATAAATTAAAATTAATTAAATACAAAAAAAACAAAACAACTAACAAAATACAAATAAATTATTATTATTCTAACAATATTAAACATGTAACAATTCTATTACACTTTGTGACAGAGTATTTTTCTTTTTAGGGGGAAGTTTAAGAGAAGCTGCAACTTATGAGAAACGACCAATTCACGATTGTCGATCTGAATAAAAGTAGGTTGCAAACTTTCAATTTTATCCTTAAAATAAGCTTCCTCTTGCAAAGACACTGCTGTGCTTTCTTTCAAAAATTGAAATCGAATAGGACGGCAGTACCTAGTGGAAGAGGGTCGAGGATTCTTCCATAAAATTTTACAATTATCTTCAGCTAATTTTACAATAATTTGAAGGGGTACGTATAAGATGTTACAAACAAACTACTATCTTCTAAAGTTGAATCTGAAAAAAAATGTTTGTATTCACTATGTCCAGTGCTGCCATCGAATCCCCATTTCCCAAGTAAAGAGATATTAGACAAACAATCATCAGGAATCTGATCTAAGACCTCTTTTTGAGATTCAAGGATTCGAGAAGCTGTGTGATCAAAAAGACTTTGTAATTCAACTTCAGCTGAAGACTCGGAAACAGTTATATTAGAAGGGTAACATCTCTGTTTCGCTTTAGTAATTTGTTGGTAACATGGTAATACATTAGGAGAAATCTTACTATTAACAAAGTTTTTAATTAATAAGTACTGATGTTTTGTCAACTGAGCATCAGTCACAAGTGACAAGACATCATCAGTGCTAACTCTAGATATACACGAATCGAATGAACAGTCTGAAACATCAAGCAATGCACTCACAGTAGAATCATCAGACTTTGACAAATCAGCTACTCTCCGACGTTTAGTCCTTTTACTACATTGCGTAAAAGGTTTTCGAGGACGTGAATGACACGGCGACGTTTCAGACGGAGTACATTGCTTATTGTTTTTCACAAGTTGAATTTTTTCAATAACATTAAACCAATCGGAATTCTTATATAAAAGCTTGGTTTATTCCCTTTTACATTTTTTCCAGAATCGAGCAATAGCTTTACATAAATTATTAATAATTTTCTCTAAATAATGAATATCAATGTTCTCAGCATCGTTCAGAGTAGTCAACAAACTTTGTAGGACTTGACGACACTTTTCCGAGTCATTATCGGTATTGACAGTTAGCCATATTTCAAGAATATGCATTCTTGAAAACGAGCATATATATAAATTACCTAAAACAAAAAAAAACGGTTAAAATTCAGTCACAAAACCTACACAAAGCACTAAGACTAAATAAACTAATTTCGTAGCAAATGCTACGAGATAATCTGGCAACCGTAGCACCCTTGTCATCGCCAAAAGGGCAGATAAGGGCAGCCAAGTTTTAATTTTCCTAAGATAAGAAAGTCTAAAGATTATGGTGCAATATACCTCCATAGTGGGAGCGAGTGGGAACATATTTAAAAGTTTATTCAAACTTTGAATATTAAAATATAATACTCCAAGAAAAGTCGCCTCGTAGCAATGACATACTAAAGAAAATATATACTAAGATACAATAAAAATAAAAATATTAATTATTACATACCCTGTTCTTGGATATCCATTTCAGAAAAAACTCACACAGCACTCACAGGTCCCGCAATGACAACAAATGACATCACGCTTTTTAATGACTCACTGATAACAGTATTTACGATTGGCGATGCGCTCTCTTTGAATGCACAATAGATAATGAAGGCGCACTCTAATTACTGACCTATTTATAGTTTCAGAAGGTACCGCAACTATCCAATGTAACGACAAGGAATAAAATGTAAAACAAGAAAGCAGGTTTTTAAGATTTATGACCTATGGATGTCCCACAGTGGGGTGGGCCAAAGTTGGCGTAATGTCAAATATACTTGTGTACCTGCGTCTTTGAAATTCATAATCGTATTAACAACAACGACTCGAGAACAAATGTCTGTATTCGTATATTTCTTTACACCCACCAGAGAGGTAGGGATGGTGATGTTCTGATATGTCTCCCCTGACCACACGAGATCAACAGACCAATCTCCTAATATTAAATAGTTGTTAAAGTTCTAAGCTTTTTTAAAACATTTTTGGGCGGACACTGCAAACTGTTGCCCACACACCGCATAAGATCGGTACAACAAAGAAAGAGAACTGAAAGGTTCGAAAATTTATTAAAAAAACAAACGTGCTCAGTTTTTTATGTGAAGCCGAGTAAATAACAACAAGCAAAACATAAGCACGAGGCAATCCAGACGACGGTATAGCCAGATGATTGCATGGCGGAATTGTTCCGAAAGCCCAAAACGCACGATTTGTCGCCCCCGCACGCGCGACTTCGCGTATATCTGTACTCTATTGCCCATTACGAGCCGACGATATACGAAATTTCAATAAAACTCAATAGGAGGGCACTGGCTTGAAATGACAAGAAGGTTGTTGCGACTAGAAGTGGCGGTTGGCAATGCCATTTGTGTTTGAAGAAACAAAGAAAAAATGTTTATTTGGTACTTATACAAAAACAGTTGCTTTTCTGTTTGAGCTAATGATTTGTTTAATTTTGTAATTGTAGAAAAATTATGATGTGCATAGTCTAATATTCAATTATTCTTTGGATGGATATTATTGTGCTTTTATTCTTGTGTGTCCCGGAACGGTCAGCTTTTCTTCAAATATTATCGTGTTTCATCATAAACATAAATTTAATCTTATTGAATTACGCCATTCCCCAAGAGGACATGGATAGCGCATATGAGTTGCTATCATTGCGAAAATTAAGCAATTTTCTTGAAGGCTGTTTCACTGAATGGTTTATTGTTCTCTACGCATTAGTCAATTAGTAGTTTCGTTTAATTTTTTAGCACATTTTGCTACTAAATTGTGGTAAATATTATGCTAAAATCTACCTTAGAATATTTGTCTCATTAACACGAGAACACCGTTTATGAGCGTTTCCCCCAGGGTAAGAAAAATATACGCGATGAATAGTTCACAAAAGCTCTGCTTTCTGCTGCTGCTCTCTAGAAAAGTTTATATAGACAGCTGCTGCAATTTACTAACCTAAATAAACTCTCACCACCTCATAAAACAAAGACTAATATGGCTGGAACACGTACAGCGGAAGACATATCTCGGTGTCTCCTAAATAATTCCATAATTATTTTTGTTACCTATTTTTCGTTCATTGTAAATTTTTTTGCATCATAATATATTATGTGTACAATGAATTGATAAAAATAGAGGTGAAATCTTAACTAATAGGACGTTTAAATGATATAATTTATCATTATAAAATTTATACCTATGTGTTTTATGCAAACACATAGGTATAAAGATATCAGAATAAGTAACTAAAAAATTAAAATTTAATTTTGTCTTGGTGTCGCGTTTGCGAAGTCTATGGCATGCAGATACCTAATCTTGAGATCGCTCGACTGCCGCCCCTAAAGCCTCAAGCTAGCTTTTTGAGAGGGGGTGACGAGTTATTGCAAATAAGCATCGGCGCTGAGCCCAATCAAGGCTTACTCTCGCGTGATAAGCCTTTATAATCGATGCTTAAAGTTAAGTATTCACTAAAATTTTTCTATCTTTATTATTGTTTACTAGTCCGCCCGCGGCATCGCCCGTGTTAATGTGGGTTATTATATAGCCTATAACCTTCCTCGATTAATGTCCTATCCAACACAAAAATAATTTTTCAATTTGCATCAGTAGTTTCGGAAATTAGCGCGTTTAACCAACCATCCAAACAAACGAACTCTTCATTTAGTATAGATAACAAAATTACAAGTACATCAAATAGTCAAGCAAGGGCGTGTGTTAAAGAGCACAAAAAATACCACGCGTTATTTTCGGTATAAATCATAATGCACGTTCAGAAACAGCAGAGTAAGAAATATGTGCGCCATGCGAATATATTTATAGCTACCGCTAATTTAGGGCAGTCAACACTGAAATTTTGTTAGTAAAAAGTTGGTAAAAAATCGTTAAGTTCTGTGGGCTTTATCAGTCCTTTACATATTGTGAGTTTCAAGTTTTTTGGCACGTAGCTAATGACATACATACATAGATCACGCCTATATCCCCTAAGGGGTAGGTGAATTTATCACCCACTTTTCGCTAATTAAGTTAGGTCCCACGTAATACGTGACGAGCCTATTGCCATCGATCGGGCACATAAATTGCAGTATATTGCTAGGTGGTATAAGAATGGTGGGGCCCATTACTCATCGCTGTCTTTACCCTTAGTCGCCTTGTACGACACCCACGAGAGAGATGGGGTGGTGACAATTGTATTCTGCTCTGCCGTCACCACACGGCACGCTGATGACATAAAAGCCATATATTCTTTTACTGAACGATTGACCATTACGAGGTGCTGAGGAACTATTCATAAGGGTTGCCGACTGATAGTTTTGTATCAATCCTTTTTAATATATTTCTGTTTACTTTTCAATATGTTCTGATACTCGTTTTGCTTTTAATACTTGTCAGTTGTATTTGTTACGCTTCTCGGTCAATACAGTCTTCTGCCACCACCCCGTCTACATCGTTTACAAGGGTGATATGAAACAGACGGCTGGTTATAAAAACCTAGGCAAATTTAGTGTTGTGTGGTGAAGGTAGGGAAGAATACAATGTTCACCACTTTGTGGATATCCTATAAGGCGCCTAACTGTCGCACTCAGAGACGGCATTTAACTGTAATGTACTGTAATGTCAATAAATTTCATTTAAATATAGTCCCTAGACCCGGCCCGGCAACAATAGAGACTGGTTTATAATTGTAATTTTTTGCCATTAATTACTCATTCACGTTAAATCACGTTTCTGAGTGCGACAGTAGAGCACCATCCAGCAAATTATTCGAAATGAATCAATACAACTCAGCATCACCACTCAGGGCAAGGGCGTAATTTATGTACCTACGTATGTAAGAAAAGTTAGTAGCAAGAAGTGAATAGAGCGCATAAAACATGCTAAATCAAAACTTGCCACTGCCCCAACCTCACCACGACCCATGTACGTGCAGCAAAAAACTTCTTTTGACATTCAAAATGCCCAAGTTACATTTGAAAATGCAAATTTATTATCCACTCACTTCCTTTCTCGTGACGTGTCCCATAAACAACGAGTTTTAATGTTGTCAGGCCTGAAACTTGGAATCTATGCAAATGTTTTGTGTTTTTCTCATTGCCTGTGATGGGTTCCGTGACGGGGTGTAGTTTGGGTTTGTTTATGCCTTATTGTCGATTAGAACAGGCTGGCTATCGGCGATTTTTTAAGGTTACTTTAACTTTAACGTTAAGTTTTTTTTAGGTAATATTTAGCATGCATTTGAAACTTGAAAAGTTGGAAATCACACAAATGGCTAATGTCGTTAAAAATACTCAAAATACCACAAATAGACATTTGATATTAAATGTTTATTGAATATTAGTATTGAGTAATTTATTCACAAAGTTATCCTATTAAAATCGTCATATTTTTATTAGTATGTATTATTTAGGATAGATCCAATTGTCAACACAGATTAGCACAATTAAAAAAATCAAATATTATTGAATATTTTAGATCGATAATTTCACAGGTAATTTTTGTCGTGTAATGTCGACCTTTTCCCATCCATTTTAAAATTATCATCCTGTTGCAAGAAATGAATATTATAACCAATATTTTTTCTAGCATTAAAGTCCGAATAAAAATGGTGTTGTATAAGGATGCCGGTGTGTGCAAGTTACATAACAAATAGAGGTGTAAAAACAAAATTATTACAACAATGCACAATGGCTGCACGAAGTTCGCTTACGAACCGTGCAATCAATGCAAAAATAATTAACTACTTCAAAAGCTTTTTTTTGCCTTAAAGCCAGCAAGTTACAAAGTAACAGCAGGTTCGTGATAACGAAAAAAGAAACGCGCCAAAGAGGCACTCTGCAAAATATTGCTAACTAACAATACAAAAATCCCAACTAGGGATGGTACCTTGGTCCTATCCGGCGTCTTCTTTTTATTATTCTTCCTTCCCTGTTCCCAATTTATCAGGAGTCGACTCAGTATGTTTCTTCTTCCATTAATATCGGTCAGACGTCAACAAGCCATCCACTCCCTGTTGGTTCATATCATCCATCACACAGGAACGGTAATAGTATGAATGAATATATAGAAAAGAGACGTGAAGGACCCTGACAAGAGACCGATGACCGGAAAGAGTGATTGGGATTACAATATTCTAATCCATATAGCTCAAGGTTTTTCCTTAGATTTTAGGCTGTTGCCTTTCACGATCAGGTGCCCCGAGGTGCTGAATGGTATCTACCGGGCATCTTCTATAATCGACACCCCTAGGATGAGACGGGGCTTGCAAAATGAAATAACAATTTAAGCCTTATTATAATAAGATAAATACATTTAAAAGCTTTTCCAAGCAATACTAATTATTCTAAACTAATGGAGCTATACCGGCAAAAAACAGACAAATATTTATTTTCCGATAACTTGGTGTACCTTCAATATCTCGGACCCTGTTTTATATCAGGAGTTCAATGGCCTGTTGCCTTGTTTTAGTGAGTTTAATTATTTCATAAAATTATTTATGAATAAATTATTCTAGTCCATAGGAACAAATTAAACAAAGTACAGTATTTAAAATCGGTTCCGTTCATAGAATTCGGTGGAAAATATTAAGAGCGACGCCAGAATATAAATATTGAATAGTTTTCTAAAATCAGTCTACATTTTGAATCAATAACTACAATAAATAACGAACAAATTACAAAATAAATTTATAATAATATGAAAAAATATACTAGGTACACTTTCAAAACTTAGTTAAAACAGAGCTTTTAAAATTGCCTACGTTCATTCTCATTAATATCCTTTTATGGAAACTGAGCCATTTCTTTGAAGCTAATACACTTGTAAAAACCGTGCTATGACAGTCGAAGAAAATACAATTGTTAATCACTCCAAATATTGCCCGCGAATATTCTTGGATCCAAAATCAATTCCGTTCAGATAACACTTCTGTTTGGTATGTTTTGTGTAATAACACACAAATACTTTATTTCAAAACAAAGATCAACCCAGTTTCTTTTGAACACGACAAATAACCTATACAAATATTGTTACACTAAGTATACAAACGGGCGGTATTTGCTTTGTTTTATAATGGTAAAACGATTCACATTCATATTCAAGTAAAACATGTACAACTAACATAAGTAGGTACTTCAATAGTGAAGTTAATATTGTATTATCATGCCTTGCATACGAATTGAAGTTAAACTCCTTCAGAATTTTAACTCTATTGACTGAGAATTATTTGATCTATATTGATTAAAAGGAAACATTCGAAGTTCGTCGAATTCCTGGAATCCTTAACGCATGCACTAAAACTACCGGCGCAAAAGAACGATTTGAACTCCCATATATACGCTTTCGGGAAGCGTCTTCCAAAAGAAAGTTTATTCAAATGGCCCGAGAAAGAGGCCCCGTAACATTGAAGCTCAGGTTTTGCGGGCCTCATACATAATACATGCGACACCGCGGATTTGATGGCGGCCTGTTTGCGTTGCATTTACTGATATTGGCTCAACTATTGCCTATTGCAGTGTGTCTTGTGCAGTAATAGGTATAGAGGAAGGTGGGCCAAATATTTAAATATATAATTTTGTGTAGACTTTTACGTTTATATACGAGTAGATGGTTATTGGGAATTCTGCCCCACCTCCGTTCGTCGGGCTCACGCCCTCACTCACTTCGGTTGTACAGAATTCCCAATAACCAAATGTATGCTATTGTTCCTTACGTCCTGTACCATAGTTTTTCCAGTCGAGCAGTTTCGGTGGTTAACCTTATCATGAGCTCTGAGGAAGGTGTGAAGGATGTTTAAATATAACAACATAATAATTTGAAGTCATTGTGTGTGTGCCTTTGATACACTGCAAATAAGCTAATAATTAATTATGAAGTTTATAAAACAAAAAGATACTTTAAAATTAGAATGCATTAGTCCAACATCATCTAATGAAGCTAAGCGTCATGGTAACTTATTACCTAACACTATTCGTTGTCTTGTTTGTGGTCCGTCAAATTGCGGAAAAACTAACTTAGTTATTAGTTTGTTGTTGCATAAAAACGGTCCTCGCTTCCGTAATTTGTATGTGTATTCAAAATCTTTGTACCAACCTAAGTATAGATTTCTAGAAAACGTTCTACAATTAGTACCTGGTACTTCATTTTACAAATACAACAACAACAGTGAGATTTTGAGTCCTCATGAAGCTTTGGTCGACTCAATTATTATTTTTGATGACGTTGCTTGTGAAAACCAAAACAACATTCGAGATTATTTTGCTATGGGACGTCACAAGAATATTGATTGTTTTTATATTAATCAGACATATTCTAAAATTCCAAAACAACTTGTGAGGGACAACTCTAACCTAATAATTTTATTTAAACAAGATGATATAAATTTAAAACACGTTTATGATGAACATGTAGGTCCTGACATGTCATGGCTCCAATTTCGTGAAATGTGTTCTACTGTTTGGACCAAACCTTACAGTTATCTTGTAATAAATAAGGACTGTGAACGAAACAAAGGATGCTACAGAATGAAATTTGATACCTTTATAATGTTAGATTAACGTTCATAAGTGATTGTAACATTGTTTACTATCACTTTCATTTGTGATTTCGAAAGGAGTAGAATTCTAAACATGGAAAGAAATCTTAAAGAACAAATTGTAAAATCTGCGGAAGCAGTAAAAAGGAAGGTGAAAATGATAAAAGATGTAAAAAATGCTAACAACATGGCTCTGGAAACAATTTTTCAACCAATAGTTAACCCCCTTAATCAATTGGTAAATAAAAACGATGAGAAATTTGAAGAAGAAGAATTTGAGTATAAACCTGTACTAAAGAAAAATAAGGATAGTGAGAGTGAAGAGTCGTATTCTTCCAACGAAGACTCTGAAAGACCTCTTAGTGATGATGATAACTTGGATGGTGCTGGTACTAACCAATCTAACAAAACTCTTACTGTCTCGCCTTTTGTGGATCATAACGTGAGCGGAGAGTCGTTTAAGTCCTTTCAATCATCACCAAGCATAAAAGATCAGTCTATATGGTCTGGATCATCTGAAATTGAGAAAAACATACCATACGGAGTTAAACTTGAGCGTGGAAAACTTTTTCTGGGTAAAACACGTGTCTTCGACCGAAATTGCACCTGGCGAATTGGAAATCGTATTGTTATGAAAACCCTCGGTTTAAAAGAATTATTATTTAAAAAAACACCGAATATGGATGTGATAACGGAAGAAGATTTACAAAATTATAAAATATTATTGATTGACACGAATGCTCATAGGCGTAATTTTGACTCTACTAAAACCATAAACAGCAATAAAGGGTACAAATATACACACATTATCAAACCATTATTCAAGTACTCAAGAAGTATAAGTACAACAAGTACTGAGAATCTTTCACTGGGGAAAGGATTAGAACTCTTGAAGGAAGTAAAAAAAATACTGACTTAATTTATTGGGATGACCCAAACGAGCTAGTAGATAGACTAAAATTATTATTTGCATCGCGAGACGCAGGTAATACTGGTTTAGATAATGAAATTATTGCAATAATTGAAGAACTATATGAAGCAGGCATCATTAACAAAAAATATAAACAAACTACATAAGAATAATTGAGCAGTATACTTACAGTAAGCAGCTGAGAAACATTGGCATTGCAATGAATATAGACAAATTTGGTCATCACGTTCATAAGCGTTTACGATTATCTGAATTATTTGATACCAACAACAGTTGTTTACTACAATCAGAAACAGGAGACTACGATTTAAAATCAACAAGATTGAAAGGATTACTGCCTCCAGATAACGACGACGAAGCTGTGAATAAAGGATATCTGGATAAATCAATCCAGCACATGGAAAAAGAATTGAAAAAAGTTTCGAGTGATGTTAAACATTATCTAAATAATTTAGAAAAAATTGTTTTAGATCGTTTCAATACCGTTTTAGGAAAAAGTGTTTCAGATCGTTTGAATACCGATTATTATACAAAAACTGAAATAGATCAATTAATACAAGATAAAGCGAGCCAAAAATGAGTAAGCAAAATATTGTTGATGAACTGCATAGAGCTGTGCGAAAAAATTTCCCACGTCGATGTACAATTATAAAAACGATGGATGATTTATGGCAAGCTGACCTAATAGATTTTCAAAAGTTTTCAAAATTCAATAAAGGATATAAATACATATTAGTAGTTATTGATGCTTTGTCGAAATATGTATGGGTCCATCCTCTGAAATCTAAAGCCAAAGATGATGTTACGAATGCAATGGAATGTATATTAGATGATTCATGTAGAAAACCAAAAAATCTGCAAACGGATGGGGGGAAGGAGTTTTATAATGAAAAATTTAAGCAATTAACGACTAAGTATAAAATAAATCATTATTCTACATATTCTATAAAAAAAGCCTCTATTGTAGAACGAGTGATAAGAACATTAAAATGTCGACTTTATAAACTATTCAGCCTATGTGGTGAGTATCGATGGTTGGGGAAAAATTTGGAAACCTCTGTACAAAGTTATAACAACACAATTCATCGTATAACAAAATTTAAACCAAAAGAAGTAAATAAATTTAATGAGATGTTAGTTAGGTCTAACATTATTAGAACGCAAAAACAAAAGAAAATTAGGATATCTAAATTTAATGTTGGTGATCATGTTCGTATTAGTAAATATAAAGGAGATTTTTACAAAGGTTATACACCTAATTGGTCAACGGAAATATTTTCCGTGGTAAAAGTAAAACATACCAATCCACCAAGTTATGAAATAGAAGATAAGAATAAACAAATAATCTTAGGATCATTTTATGAGTATGAATTGCAGAAAACGAAATTTCCTGACCTTTACCTCATTGAGAAAATTATAAAAAGAAAGGGAAACAAACTTTTTGTGAAATGGTTAGGTCTTAAAGATAATGAAAATAGCTGGGTTGAAAAAAAAGCATTAGTATTCTAATATAAATGAGATACTATTTATCCATAAAATCACTTTGCCTGTACCAATGAAGGAAGGAAGTGGTATCATTAACAGTTTAATAAATAAAATACCTTTTGAATTACACTTACCTGGGTATCAATATTGTGGACCTGGGACAAAGCTTAAAAAACGTTTACTGAAGGGTGATCGAGGAATAAACCAATTAGACAACGCATGTATGAATCACGATATTGCTTACAACGATAACGATTTAAACGTTCGACGTAAAGCTGACTTGGAACTTTTGAACATGGCTAAAAGAAGACTAAAATCTAAAGACGCTAAAAAAGGAGAAAAGATTGCTTCGTGGATTGTAAAAAATGCAATGAAAGCAAAACTCAGAGCTGGTGGTGGTGTACGCTCATTTATGTCAACTGTGAAAAAAATACAATCTAAAATAAAAAAACTAAAATCGAAAAACAATCATGTCGCAATTAAATGTGCATATGCAGCTGCTAAAAAATTATTTACTAATAAAAAAGGAGTTCGTTTGCCACGTTGTATTCCCCTCCCAAAAAGTGGTGGAATATTACCTTTGATTCCAATCTTTGCTGGACTGTCAGCTTTGGGTTCATTAGCGGGTGGCGCAGCAGGAATAGCAAAAGCTGTAAACGATTATAAGGCCTCTCAAAAAAATCTTCAAGAATCTGAGCGACATAATAGAATGATGGAAGCGGTTGCTCTTGGAAAAGGCGTATATATCAAACCTTATAAAAAAGGAGCAGGTTTATACTTGAATCCTTCAAAAAACTAATACGTCGGCTGCCCAGAAGAGCGTTAACTAATTTGGATATATTAGAGCATGCAAGCACTATTCCATATTTCCGTGGTGTTTTTATGAGAGATACTTTACCATCAAAACCAAGAAAAATAGAGTGTGCGATAGTAAATTTGGACAGCTCTGAGAACTCTGGAACACATTGGGTAGCCTACGTTAAGAAATTTAATTACGCTGAATATTTTGATAGTTTCGGTAACTTAAAACCGCCATTAGAACTATTAAAATACTTAAAAGGGACTCCTATAACCTACAATTATATACAACATCAGAAATTTGGATCAGTAAACTGTGGACATCTTTGTTTGAAATTTTTAAAAACTTTCTGGAAACTGCATTTAAATGAAGAATTCAATTAAAATGTTTATCAGTACAAAAATGTCTTTCACTGTGTCGATAACTGGAAAAGAAGCCTCCTTAACAACATATTATTCACCAACCTTAGAATTAGATGGAGAATATGAATGTGGACTTTTATATTTTTCGACATTTAATTCCATTCCGAATATAGATAAGAGAAATAACAAGTTCTACTATGGTGACAATGAAGTCATTGAGATTCCCGAAGGATCATATGAACTTCAAGATATTTGTGATTACTTGAGAAATAATATAAAAAATGCCACATTGAAATTAACTTGTAATAATAATACTTTGAAGACAAATATGTTCTGTTCGAAAGATATTTTCTTTAACAAAAATGATTCAATAGGTAAAATTTTGGGTTTTGGTATAGAAACAGTAAAGGCTAATATAAGTAGCGAGTCCCAGTACCCTGTAAACATTTTATCAACAACCATCGTGCGCATAGAATGTGATATTGTAAGTGGATCGTTCGTGAATGGAAGAGCAAGTCACATTATTTATGAATTTGTGCCTAACGTACCACCAGGATATCGAATCATTGAAATACCCAAGAACTTAATCTATTTTCCTGTTAATCAAACCTCAATAAGTGCAGTCAATATAAGATTATTAGACTCTGAAAACAAGTTAATTAATTTACGAGGCGAAGAGGTACAGTTGTATTTACATTTTAAGAAAAAATGTTAAATTTCAATAAAAACTATACTACATCTTGTAATGAAATCAGTTCTAAGAGAACAGTTAAAAAAGAAAGACCTCTACAAATAAAGAAGAAACTGACAAAAGCCAACAAGGAATTTCTTAAACTAGTAGGGTTATTAAAATGAACATTTTAAACATATCTCAATCAACTTCATGCGATAACAGCATAGAAAGTTTCGAATATCATTCGTATAAACCATACGTGACAAGTTTCAACAAGAATGATGAAATACGAATACCTATCAACCAACAAGACTTATACGTATTACCCTCGCTCAGCACTTTGTATATTGAGGGCAAGGTTATCGTGTATGATAGCACTACTAAAACAAAAGTACCAAATGTACATTTTGTAAATAATCCAGTGCTATTTTTATTTCAAGATATTCGGTATGAATTGAATGGAATTGAAATAGACAAAATTAAGAATGTTGGTGTTTCTGCTACTATTAAATCTTATCTGTCGTTAAATGAAAATGAATCTAAGTCTGCGAAAGTTTGGGGTTGGTCTACTACTGGTATAAACAATATAAAGGATGGTATGTTCTCAGCTTCTATACCTTTGAATAAAATCTTAGGATTCGCAGAAGATTATGATAAAATTATAATGAACTGCAAACACGAGTTGGTATTACTAAGAAGTAACACAAACCTCAATGCTTTGAAATTAAATGAGGGTGAAATAGTGGATGATATTATAATCAACAAAGTGGTATGGCGTGTACCCCATGTAAAAGTATCTGACCGGGAGAGGATTCATTTACTGAAGCATTTAGAAAAAGATCGTCCAATAACTCTAGCATTTAGAAATTGGGATCTTTATGAATATCCTTTGTTACCAAAAACACGCAAGCATACATGGTCTATTAAGACTTCATCACAAACAGAAAAACCAAGGTTTGTTGTTCTTGCACTTCAAACTAATAGAAAAAATCAAGCTGAATTATCAATGGCTGAATTTGATCATTGCAATGTACGCGACGTAAAAGTATATTTAAATTCTAGATATTTTCCTTATGAAAGCTTAAATATTAGCTTTTCGGAAGACAAATTTAGCTTATTATATGAAGAATATGTTAGATTTCAACAGTCTTATTATGGACGTAGACCAGAACCATTATTGAGCCCAAAAGAATTCAAAGACATTGCACCTTTGTTCGTTATTGATTGTTCCCGTCAACAAGAAATGTTAAAAGGTTCTATAGACGTGAGAATTGAAATTGAAACTGATCAAGAAATACCGGATCAGACCGCTGCATATTGTCTCATTTTTAATGATTGCATATTCGAATATAAACCCTTAAGTAATATTGTAAAAAAAATATCATGAATAAGGATACAATCATAGTGGACGTGCAGGGATTTAAAAATGAAAAAAATGAGTTTATTGTTAAAGAATTAGTTATAGCCACTGAACAGCATACTCAAGTATTCTTAATAAAACCACCCTATCCATTCTCTACATTAACGCTTGAAGAAAGAAAACATGTTTGGTGGATAGAAAGAAATAGAGGATATCGATGGAGTGAGGGTTATATTGATTACAGAGAATTTAGAAGGCTTATCATACCCTACTTGAAACAAAGAAAAATCATTGTAAAAGGCGAAGAAAAAGTTATGTGGGTGCAAGAGCTATGTGGACATAAAAATGTTTTGGATATATGTAACACGGGTATTCCTAATTTAAATACTTTAACTGAACTCTACTGTAAAGATTTATTTGCATATAATTGTTTTAACCATTTAAAATACTGTGCTTTAAAAAATGTTATATGTATAAGAAAGTGGTGTGTAGATAATAACATTACTATTTAATTTTTTTAAATATTTTTTAACTATTGTATTGTAACTTTTACATGTCTGTAATGATTTTCTTTCTTTAATAAATATTGATAACATTTATTTTATTGTTTTTCTCTTATAAAAGCAGATTATGTTAGAAAAAAAACTAGGTATTTTGAAAATGAAATAATAAAATATTTATTAATTAAGTTCATTTAATTTATACATAATACAGAATTTTTCACACAGTGAAACTATAACCTTAAGATTGGTTATTGAAATGTATCTCGGTAGGTGTTATTGTATGAATTATGATAAATCACACATAAACTGAACCTTCTTGAGACCTTTAATATTTAAGTTAATTGCAGATATTCAATTAAAAACTATTATAACTATATCCACACAACTTTTTGGAGATATTACTAATGATACATTCAGTCTGGTCCATAATACCATCAACGTTGTCTTCAACCACGTATTGTGCACGCAGCATCGTGTTATCTTCATCGGAATCACAAGGCACTGGTGCTTCTAAGTCCACAATTTTAATTTTAATTAAATATCGACCTTTTTTTGGAGCACTTTTTAAAACAAACGAATGTTGTTGGTTGTGGAAATGTTTTAGATAACATCTTTTCTTGCGATGTTTTTTTAACTTCCTAACATAAGGCTTCGTGCGTGTATTCTGTGGTTCAAAGTGATTCGTTTCTTCAAGGTATACATTCAGGTCTTGAGCATCTTGTTGATAAAATGCTGGCCTCAGATATTGGAGTTCTTCATCTGGTAGAGCCAAAACTGGGGACGGCGGTGGAGTATCCTGAAATGTATATTTTGTTAGATGGCTACAGACAAAATCGATTTATTATTATCAAAATCTTAAATTGCGCAAATGAACTTACCATAATAACGTCAAATCCGTTTTGTATGCAAACAAAAGTGAATTTATTTCATAAAAATATTTCATATAAATAGGTATTTCATTACACGAGTGTTGTGGTGTGGTGTGTGTGTGTGTTCGTAAAAACCTAACGCTGACAACGCAACATGACGGAACGTTGTGGATCGGATTGCATTATTCTATGAACATGTTAGAACATGATTTTTAAGTGTGATTTATTCACTTGGGTTATTATAACAAGGCTCTACCGTAATCTAAAGCAAATATTGAGTATTAATTGAAAAAAAAAAAAAAAACAAAAATAATAATTCATATAGTTTTATTTAGTAATTTTTGTTTCATATAAATGTAGGTAGGTATACACAGTTTCATATTACATATTATTATGATAAATTTGATATTTATATAAGTACATTTATAATAAAATTCAAAAGTTTTTAGACACTAATAGTATTAACTAAATTTACAACCAACTTAAACTTATAACTTAATATACTTAACACACATGTTAAAAAGAGGTTTAAAAATTAAGTATGTTAGTATGTCCCCATGCTCAGCGTAGCTACCACTGGATGCATGAGAACCACCCCATCAGCCGCACTAGAGTATCTCTTGAGCCTGACACCTCTAGATCTTGTAATACAGGAGGAGGCAAAGGCAGCAGCCTTAAGGCTTAGAGCTAACGGGCTATGGAAACAAAATATAGAAACAACACACACAAAAATTCTGCAATGGACCCTGAAGGAAATACCACTCCTAGAGGCACCCATAGACAGAACACCGTGTATACATGTCTTCGATCGAAGGTACAATATCCAACTCATCGCAGAACCAGGAGATGTCTCTGGCATCAATGAAGTTAGGATATACACAGACGGCTCTAAAACCACATATGGCACTGGAGCTGGTGTCTTCTCGAACGACTTAAATATAAAAATATCAACAACACTGGACAAACTAAACTCAATCTTCCAAGCAGAATGCATTGGCATCACCAAAGCGGCACAGGCGGTTGCAGCCAGAGATGTCAGAGACCTAAACGTCAAAATAATCTCAGACAGTGCTTCCGTTCTACAAGCCCTACAAAGAAACACGATAACATCTATCCTGATACTGGAGTGCCACAATGCACTCCAATCCATTGCGAGTACGAACGG
Source organism: Cataclysta lemnata (assembly GCA_963931975.1). NCBI lineage: Eukaryota > Metazoa > Arthropoda > Insecta > Lepidoptera > Crambidae > Cataclysta > Cataclysta lemnata. The sequence continues at coordinate 9,871,213 of OZ008343.1, forward strand.
AGTAACTCTTCAATGGATCAAAGGACACAGCAACTCATTGGGAAATGACGTAGCCGATGAACTGGCCAAAAAGGGATCGAAAGGGACAGTATATGGACCGGAACCATTGCTACCCATACCTCAGGCCCAGATAAAAACATGGCTGCGCACCAAAACTGAGGAAACCCATTTTAGAGAATGGATAAACAGTGACGGGTGTAAGCAAACAAAGAATGCAGTTCCGGTGGCATCAAAAAGATTTGCTCGCAACCTCATAAACTTAAACAGGGACAAACTCCGAAAGGTGATAGGCATAATAACTGGCCATTGCTCCCTAAACAAGCACCTATTTACCATTGGGGTGACGGACAGCCCTCTATGCAGAGGATGCATGGAGGCAGAAGAAACGCCACAGCACGTGCTTATAGAATGCAGGAGCGTGGCAGATGAACGGGCAAGGCTCCTCCAATCCCCAGTATCGGTCCCGGAAGCTTGCAGCAGTCTGAAAAGACTGCTGGGTTTTTGGGATAGTCTGGGATGGTTGGAGTAGCAATAATAGGGAGACACGTACAATGGCCCAATCAGGGGGCTAAGTGCGGATAAAGCCCAGTTAAACTAAACTAAACTAAACTATGTCCCCATGCTCTTGTAGAAACTTTATCTTTTAGTATCAACCTCTTGTCATCATCACCGGATAAAGCTATTTTGTTCACTGCACATGTGAAAATGTCGTGTTTAATGGATTTAAATAAAACGTTGGTTTTGCGGACAATGTCACCCTCAAACAGTGTTTTTTCATAGTCCGCTACATCCAATTTTGCTACAATATTTTTTTTTATTCCCTTTGCTTTTTTTATTGTGTTGTCTACAGTTTTTATACAATATAGCTTAGAACGAAGTCCAACAAATTCAGAAACAATTTTACCCCCCATTTCGTCTTTAAACAAGCCTGGAATTTTTTTATTTTGTATGGGCAAGTTATATTTATTAGTCTCTCGGTAATTACTTGTATCAAAATATCGTAGGAAATTTTCTTTTAAATCTTTATAAAAATTATGTGTATATATGTGGTATATAAAACTATCAGTATCCGTGTAACACATCTGTACGTTCGTGCTGTAATAAGGTTGAATTATAGAGTAGTGGAAATCATACATATGACTTTTTGATAATTCTAAGACCGTAAAACCTATATAAATTGGTTTGTTTAAAATGACTTGCTCTGGCTTTAATTGTACTGCAACTAAATTTTCTGTAAATACTGACGCACTATGAAAATTAGGTTTAACAATAAGTTGTCGTGCGCTCTTCCTTTTTTTGGTAACATTTTTGTGATCTGACCACTGATTAACCATATAAACGTTAACACGTTTCTCAGTATTTTCCAAAGTTTTTCCAAACACACTGTTATTTAAAAGCTTAAAAAAATCTTGTTCAAATTTTGAGGTACTTTTCTGTCTTAGTTCTGTATTTAAATCAATGTATTGTTTTAAGTATGGACTTTGCTTAAAACTGATTACTCGATGAATTTTCCTTAATATCAACCCATGTTTAAGACAGGTTTTCAAATGTATATAATGTATAACATAATTGAATTTGTCATATAAATTAGGAACGAGTTTATGATTCTTTCCACCCGGTGGGATACATTTTTCGGGACAGAACGGTAGGTCGTTATGCAAGTGATGCAGATGTTTGGGATATTCTAAATCTACTTCAAGAATAAAACCATACTCTGCATCTATTGAAATATCAGATACTATCAAATTATCAATTTCGTGTTGTTCTAAAAATCTAAAATTCGATAACGGTAAAAATTGACACATGCTATGTCCATATAAATTATTGCAGTCAATGTAAGCAATATAAGAACTAGGTTTAGAACGATCATAATCTGATAAAAATACGTTATTTGCTTTAGCGTATCTGTGAGAACATAAGCACACACCGCCTCTGATACCGCTTTGTAACATTCGTAACATAGCTAAGTCATCAATAAGTTCAAGCTGTACTCCCGTCTTTAACAACATCGCGTCAAAAGACAAACTAGGTGCGGTTAGGTAGAAAGCCGGATCTAATTGATAATGTTGTTTGCAAGTTTTTCTAAAATGTTCAAAAATATCGGTTAATAAAAGCACATCAGTTTTCAGATATAAATCCGTATAACTTCCTAAATCACAAATATTAAATGTTGACCATATCAAACGAGCATGTTGATAATCATCGTCAGAAATTCCGTGACCATTGAGCGCACTAAAAAAGCATTCCTTCTGAGGAAGGGATCTTTCTTGATACCTTTCCCATGAGTCCATATATTCGTAAGGATAGATGCCCTTGCGAGTAAGCAACTGAAATTTTTTATCATTGGGAAAGTGACTTTTTAAGTATTTAAAGTCTTCTGGCTTTAAAGTTTCAGCTAATTGACTTAAACTGGTGCCCAAAAATTTGAATGAATCGACAAAACGGAGCTGAAAAAACTTATTATTGGAAACTGGTACAAATTTAGTAAAAGAAATGTAATTTTCTTTCGTTTTTGGGATAATTTTTATATCTCCATCGGCTTCACCTAATGCTTTTATAAATAAGTGGCAATCGTATCCACTTAAATTATGGAAAAATATGGGAACAAATGAAGGGCGCTTATATTGCAAATTGCAATAGGGATGTGCGGCCCCACGGTATCGTCCCGTCAAGTGACAGTGATCGCAGACTTTGTCTGAAAATACTAAATGTTGGCAAATGTGACAACGTGTTGATTTCTCAAAATTTACTTTGTCCATCTCACTAAATATCATGGGAGAGATTGAACTCACTATTTCATAGATTTTTTTCACATCCTCAAATATACAGCGCACAAACCGCTGGTCGCAATCAGGCCCTCGATATGACACGTATCGATTATAGCTCGGATCTTCGCAACAAACAATATGATACGCGAACGCGATAGGTATATGTTGATGTAACGTAGACGTGTTGCTGCCAGTGGCGGTACAGTCAACATCAGATCTTTGTAGCATCGATTCGAAATCAGCGTAGATACAAAAAGGCATGTTTTGTTTACGATGGAAGTTTTTAAATTGAATTACTGAACCTTTTTCAGGTAGCACCGTCACTACACCGCTACATATATGGTAATCAACTTCTTGTGGCGTATTGAAAAATATAAGACATAAATCACAGAAATATAACCTGCTGTGATGTGAAGTAACCTGGCTTCGAAAAAGTCTGGAACAATCTTTAATTAAACAATAATGTGCAGTATTACCATTATCGAGATACAACAAATGTATAATTTTGTTGTTGTCATCTTTATTAAAGTCTGATTTATACAGCGGACCTATTATAGTTTTATTATTTTTTAAGCCATATATTATAAACTTAATATTCGAATTATTACCTTCGAAAGTCTGTATGTCGCGAAAAGTGACAGGAAAACGCATTCCAGAAATATCAAACATTTTAAAAGTATTTGGATAAGATGTAACTCTTTCTGGGTGTTTTTTGGCTGGATAGAGAGCTGCCGACACACACCATAAAAAACAGTATTGATCTTTATTATTGATATTTAGACATGCCTTTTTTAGTTGAATTGATTTAGGCAATTCAATAAAACTAGAACCTCCGAGTGGCTGGTATTTATTTAGATTGATCTCAACATGTGAATTGTTTAAAAAAGCCCACCCGCTGTCACGGTGCTCAAATTCTTCGATACGTTTTTTTAGATAATTAACCACTTCGAGATAAAAATTTTCGAAGTTATAATTAAAGTACAAAAGTTTATTTTTCGACCCAAAGGATTTTATTGATTGTGAATTATTTTTAAATTGCAGAAATGTTGCAAATAGTTCAAAATTGACTTTCACACATATGTGCTTAATAAGGAATTCATCTAGGAGTGACTTTATTTTGATATGTATTTCATCAAAAAATCTATCAACAGACGTTAGTTGGTAATCATTGATTGCTACTATTTTATAAGTTATTATACGATTGCGAAAAGCGGATGTTATAATTTCCACACCATCGCTATGTTTTATTGAGTGGTTGTTTTGCTTGTGCAAATTACTTCTCAAATGACCCACCCATGATTTATTCTGTACAGATATGTTACACGTCGTACAGAAAGGCATGTTATTGAATACCACAAAATACTTTAATATTCTATTATTATCAGTTACCTAAGTAAAGTATAAGTATTACGTGGTTTGAAAATACCTACCTACCAATATGGAAAATAATAATAATAATAAGCATATATAAAAAATTTAATTAAAATGAACTTAATTATTTAAAATTAACTTTATCCGAGTAGTGTGTGGGCTCAGAGCGCTCGAACTCCTTCCAGGCTTGGCTCAGGAAGCCTTGAACTGCTTCCCACGATGGTGATTGGTCGTCGCTCTGTAGTCGGACGGACACTAACGCAGCCTTGTATCTAACATCGATCGGCTTAGTTAGATAGTCACGTTTATTATAGACCTTAAGGTCTATAACATAGTCCCCAGTTGTCACGGCAGTCCGACGAGAGGTACCAGATGAGACCCGGCTAGAGAAGCTCGACGTCAACACTCCACCCTGCTTGGGTTGGTTGCTGGCGACCTCCTCTGACCGTAATATGTTGAACAAGTCAGTGCGTGGTTTCTTGTTTACTCTGTAAAAAAAAGATATTTATAGTTTAAGTTCATTTTATTATGTTAGCGTAAATACTGTTATTTACAGATACTATTATTTTAGGATAATAATGTTAGAAACAAGTATACGGATTGGCTCGCAGGCAAGCCGGTGGTGCTGCCTGATGGATTAAAAATATTAATAAAAAATTACATTTCTTATTGAACTATTTTCTAAGATTAGCATAGTTGTAATAGTGTATTAATTAAGAAAAAACGGGGTGAGGGACTTCAGTTTATAATAACTATGTAATGAGATAGTATGTATGTAACTATGGTATAGTATACGATTATGTACCTCTGAGCAGAGACAGACTCGTATGACGTGGATTCGGTCGACGTCCGGCGAATGCGTGGCTTGGCACTCTTGACAGCAACCGATTTCCTTTTCGTAGTGGTTTTCTTTTCGGGCGCCTCGAACACGGTGGATTCAAACTCTGAGTCAGACCTGTTAAAATAAATATTTATACATGTATCATTTACAGTTGAAACACTGACACACAAATAATTAATAATTTTCATAACAATCTATAACATAGACATTATGTGCTATCCTCAACAACACATGTGAACGATATGCTTGCTATCCATCTGTGGAAAATAAGTAAATTATTGAAAAAAAACTAAAAGTACTTACGCACATTTTAGTTAGATTATCTTTGATGGAATCAAACACTGATGGAAACTGATGGTGACTGTTGAGCACTGGCGGGCACTGATGGGTACTATGATGGAGTCACGATTATGATGAACCACCGAAGTGAATTGTGGAAATAATGAAATTTCCTCAATTGTTGTGTTTTTATGTTGAAAAAGGTAGATGTCATCAATAAATAAAATCAGTCAAAATCAGTAGAGCATAAAGTAATACTTTTTATGAAAATCTGATCATTTTTATGACTCTTATTGTAAATAGAATAAGGTCGCTAAGATTTTAACAGTGTTTAATCATTACTATTATAGCATAGAACGACTCATTAATTCTGAATCCAAACTTTGCTGGAACTTAAATAGAACAATTATTTGTTTGAAACTGACAGCTGCACATAAGACATTTTATAATACATCATATTACAAGTAACATTTTATTAATTCTACTACATTGTAATTTAAGCTGCAGTGGCTGGTTGCGAAAACGCTATGATTGCGTTTTATTGCTTAGGGACGTTCCAATAGAAATAAACATCGAGTTAATTTATAAATCGATTCATATCGTAAATTATCAAGCCCATTAAAAACATTGATTTTTTCATTCGTTTTTCAATACAATATACTTACTTGCATATAAAACTTTCAAGACATGTTATTTCAATTTTGTGAATGTTAAATGATCCCGGGGTATTTTTGTTTTAACTTAACATCACAATTTTACAGATTGTTGAAGGTGTCCTCTCTTTAACAATCTGTGTTGAGAGGGCTCCTCTCTATCGTTTAACAATATATCTAATACTATAATAGTTTAGTTATAAAACTAGTACCAGTAGTTGAAAGCTAATAATTTGTAACAAAATACCGCAGGAACAATGTTTTACCCAATATTTATTTAGTTGTAAGTAAAGGAAAACATTGCATAAACTTTAACCCTTATGTATTGGAATATCGAGTAAATATAAAACACCATCGAACACATAATAAATTTTTAACATCACTATTATAGTTCGAGAGCTAGCTTTAAAGATAATTGTGTAAGTAGCAATATTCTTTCAAATAATTAGGACCTTCATATTAAAATCCATTATAACAACATGAAACAATTGAAACACTAAAAAAATTGATTATATGCTCTTGTTTGTGACAGAAAAATAAAGATTTATGACTGAAAACAATGGTACAATTAAAATTGTATTTTTTTTTTGTTTTCATATTTATTCTAAAAATATTTCATTATTATTTAAGAGCATTTAGTTTATGAAAACTAACGTATCATATTTTATTATAATTTGACTTATTGGTATGTCTTAATGTGTTGATAAAATAGTGCTAAGCTCTCAGACTTTAACGCGGGGGGAGTGCAAGCGAAGCTCGAGTTTCTGTTCCCACGTTCTCGTCCATTGCAATGGGAACGGCGACTACTTCAGCAACTAGCTATCGACCACGTGCGTGTTCAGTGTATTAATAATTAACATTTTCTATTCAATGTTAATTACAATAAACGAAGAAAATTGTGAAATATAATAAATAACATCAGGTAAGTGCTCACAATTATTTCTGCTTACTTTTTTTGTCCAATTAGGTATTTCTGGTTAGAAAAAAAAATATTTCAAGAATTATTCCTTATTTTAATTTTTTCCTATCAAACCTATCTTTTATTAATTTAAAGCCAGAATAGTATATATTTTAAACTGATCAAAATAATGTCCGATTTATTGCTAATAAATTTGGTAAATGCAACACGTGGTAGTTATATAATTTATAACGATTAAATAGTTTTATCATATTACTTTAAATTAACTAATTACATACTTCAAAATCCAGAATAGTATATTTTTGAAACTGATCAAAATGTATTAATGTACTATTTATTGCTAATAAATTTGGTAAATGCAACACGTGGTAGTAATATAATCTATAACGATTAAATAGTTTTGTCATATTACTTTAAATATAAAGGTAAGGAACAAATTTCGACTAAAAAATCGACGAACAGACAACCTCTTTTTCGGTCTCAATCGATTCAGGACATCTATTAGACCAATATACATCATATAAACTATTTTCATAAAATGCATATTTACCAAGGTAATTTATTTCAAAGATTTATATATTTTGTTATTTTTTAAATGTTCTTGAAAATTATGAGTCAAAGGTTAATAAAATGCATTTATTGGGTCGATGATACTAACTTGTTAAAATTAGCAATTGGAAAAAAAATGTAAAAAATTTAAAGACCCAAAAATTATTACAACTTTATCTAACGATTTAAGCAGAAAAAATTATTTGTTAGTTTTATTGAATTCTCATAGAGCCCCAAACGCTTACTCCAAGTTTTCCCCAAAAAGGCGACACACTAACCTCTTTATTCCTAATGAATATATTAAAGTGCATAATTATTATGATTATGAAATTGATATATTATTATCTATTTATTTTTAGCTAGTAATAAAAGTTAATACATGTTTTTAATTTTAGGATACTTGCTCGATAATGGAGTTGGGTGTTGGTGATTACAACGAAAAGGTGTTTGCTTTATGTAACTTGTAAGTATCCCACTACAACAAAGGGCATTATGAGGAAAAGTTTTCAATTAAAGTAATATTTTTTATTGTTGTTGATTTCAGGTCAGAGAGTGAGTTCCTGCTCATTGCAAGACAACAGGGATGTTCAGCAAACGTAGAATTTTAGTATGCACGATAACAATGTAATATTTTATTAAAAAATGCTACCCCATATTCCCCATTCCCTTAGAGATAGTATGATTATTTGGTAATAAGCAATCACATACAGTTTACTTATTGTATGTGATAGCTTAAGGTACTCGAAGTTTTGGTAGTAAAAGGTATTAAAAGGTATTAAAAGGTAATAAAAGGTAATAAGCAATCACATACAAGTTTGCCTAGTATGTGATAGCTTAAGGTTTTAATGGTTGGTTTTGCTAAAAAGGTAACAAAGTAAGTATAAGTAGTAAGTATATGAAGTCTCTAGAGCGAGAGAGAGAAAGAGAGATATTTAGAAAGCTAGTACAGTTTTGATATATTAGGTAGTTAGGAGTCTGTTCAGTGCGTGATCTTACCACGGGCTCGCAGGGAGTTACTCTAACACGGTGCTTCCAGCTGAACAGTTTAGGAGTCTGTTCAGTGCGTGATCTTACCACGGGCTCGCAGGAAGTTACTGCGGTGCTTCCAGCTGACCAGTTTAGGAGTCTGTTCGGTGCGTGATCTTACCACGGGCTCGCAGGGAGTTAACTACGGTGCTTCCAGCCGAACAGTTTAGAAGGTGTTGGTGCGTGATCTTACCATGGGCTCGCAGAGGGATACTTACCACGGTTCTCTCAGCCAACACCTGTTAGGAGTCTGTTCAGTGCGTGATCTTACCACGGGCTCGCAGGGAGTTACTGCGGTGCTTCCAGCTGAACAGTTTAGGAGTCTGTTCGGTGCGTGATCTTACCACGGGCTCGCAGGGAGTTAACTACGGTGCTTCCAGCCGAACAGTTTAGAAGGTGTTGGTGCGTGATCTTACCATGGGCTCGCAGAGGGATACTTACCACGGTTCTCTCAGCCAACACCTGTTAGGAGTCTGTTCAGTGCGTGATCTTACCACGGGCTCGCAGGGAGTTACTCTAACACGGTGCTTCCAGCTGAACAGTTTAGGAGTCTGTTCAGTGCGTGATCTTACCACGGGCTCGCAGGAAGTTACTGCGGTGCTTCCAGCTGAACAGTTTAGGAGTCTGTTCGGTGCGTGATCTTACCACGGGCTCGCAGGGAGTTAACTACGGTGCTTCCAGCCGAACAGTTTAGAAGGTGTTGGTGCGTGATCTTACCATGGGCTCGCAGAGGGATACTTACCACGGTTCTTTCAGCCAACACCTGTTAGGAGTCTGTTCAGTGCGTGATCTTACCACGGGCTTGCAGGGAGTTACTCTAACACGGTGCTTCCAGCTGAACAGTTTAGGAGTCTGTTCAGTGCGTGATCTTACCACGGGCTCGCAGGAAGTTACTGCGGTGCTTCCAGCTGAACAGTTTAGGAGTCTGTTCGGTGCGTGATCTTACCACGGGCTCGCAGGGAGTTAACTACGGTGCTTCCAGCCGAACAGTTTAGAAGGTGTTGGTGCGTGATCTTACCATGGGCTCGCAGAGGGATACTTACCACGGTTCTCTCAGCCAACACCTGTTAGGAGTCTGTTCAGTGCGTGATCTTACCACGGGCTCGCAGGGAGTTACTGCGGTGCTTCCAGCTGAACAGTTTAGGAGTCTGTTCGGTGCGTGATCTTACCACGGGCTCGCAGGGAGTTAACTACGGTGCTTCCAGCCGAACAGTTTAGAAGGTGTTGGGTGCGTGATCTTACCATGGGCTCGCAGAGGGATACTTACCACGGTTCTCTCAGCCAACACCTGTTAGGAGTCTGTTCAGTGCGTGATCTTACCACGGGCTCGCAGGGAGTTACTCTAACACGGTGCTTCCAGCTGAACAGTTTAGGAGTCTGTTCAGTGCGTGATCTTACCACGGGCTCGCAGGAAGTTACTGCGGTGCTTCCAGCTGAACAGTTTAGGAGTCTGTTCGGTGCGTGATCTTACCACGGGCTCGCAGGGAGTTAACTACGGTGCTTCCAGCCGAACAGTTTAGAAGGTGTTGGTGCGTGATCTTACCATGGGCTCGCAGAGGGATACTTACCACGGTTCTCTCAGCCAACACCTGTTAGGAGTCTGTTCGGTGCGTGATCTTACCACGGGCTCGCAGGAAGTTAACTACGGTGCTTCCAACCGAACAGTTTAGAAGGTATTTGTTGCATGATCTTCCGGAAGATTCTAGCATACATAATGGTTATTGGGAATTCTGGTCAACCGAAGTGAGTGAGGGCGTGAGCCCGACGAACGGAGGTGGGGCAGAATTCCCAATAACCATCTACTTATACGGTTATAAACGTATAGTCTAAAAGTTATTTAAGTTTATACTTAAAAGGTTTTTGAATCTGTAAATAAAAGCGACAACATTTTACACCCCGTAAACATAGTCCAATTTTAACAATTTTTGGATATGTTTTTATTTTTACGAAATATTGCTTACGATAAAAGTTGATAGCATTGAAATATGAGAATTATGTATCTTTTTAATTTAACTAAACTGAATTAATTAAAAAGAAACCTACAGACTTAGATGAGGATGGACTGAATATAAAAAGAGCAATTTCGTCAAAAATTTCGTCAATTTGTAAAGTTTCAGGGGAGCGAAAACGTTATCACTCGAGACAAGTATTCAAAAAGGAAATGTAAGCAAATGTAGGCTTTACTCGCGCTGCGTATCGGCACTTTACAATCCTCTTATTGATCCTAGGAGTGTGACTAAAAACAAAAGTTATAAATGAAAGATTGCCAGCGTATACCAAAAAGCACCTTGGGGCACCCGGATGTTGGAGAGAACTTATAATAGTAGGTTAGTTAGAAGTCCTGCTTGAATTAGCTGCACTGGACGAAAACATTAAGAGCAATTTTTATAAACAAAATAGGTAAAAAAATGTCGCTTAAGAAAGAGGCTTTCCGTATCTTATAATATAATCTATATAAAGCTAATCCGTTATTTAATATTTCTACTTTAAAATACATTATTATATTATAATACTACGAGTTAAATTAAACGTTTTGTAGGATTGAGTCCTCAAAATTAGGTTCTCAAAATAACACTTCTCTCGGAGCAAGCCAAACGGAGGACCTTAAAAGCAAATGTCTCCCTGCGTTATGAACATTCAGATTACAGAATTTCTCCACCTTAATTACAATTGTAATTGAGGTACATGAAACGCGATTAAGGTACATTGGTACTGTAATCCATTGCGTCGTGTTTTGTGCCCGCCGCTTTACATGCGTTGAGGTGTACTCCGCTGGGGAATTACAAATTTATTTTAATAGACTCCAATGTTAAGGTGAATTCACATCATTCTACATTTCGCTCAAGCTTCTTACAACGGGCATCTTAATTTTGGCGAATAAATTCCCGCTAGCACTAAGTGTTGGGATTTCTACCGTAAGATTCTAATTTTTGATAGGTAAAATTTAGTAATTATTCTCAGCTAACAACTATATCGGCCGTGTGGTGACGGCAGAGCAGAATACAATTGTCACCACCCCCATCTCTCCCGTGGGTGTCGTACAAGGCGACTAAGGGTAAAGACAGCAATAAGTAATGGGCAGCAGCATTTCTCTCATACCACCTAGCAATATAAATTTGTACTGCGATTTATGTGCTCGATATATGGCAATAGGCTCGCCACCTGTTACATGGGACCGAACATAATTAGCAAAAAGTAGGTGTTAATTTACCTGTGCCTACCCTTTCGGGGATATAGGCGTGATTTATGTATGTATGTATGTAAGATCTATATAATAATGAAAATTTTTGGTAAAAATTTACATTGACTAAGAGGCATCAGTCCTTTATTGTAACTTTTATTCCCCTTTTTACGACACCTACGAGAGAGACAGGTGTAGTGAACGTTGTTGTATTTTTCTCTGTCGTCTTCACATGGCATTAAACTATAATAATTATGCATAATTTTGTTTGCCATCTAGTTTCCATAATATTAGGGTTTTAGAATCAAATTGCCGTTTTGTATGGAGAATTTAGCGAAAATAAATTTTTCCATACAAACATATTTGCGATTTTTTAAGGAACCACAAATCTGATTTGTATATAATTTTTTTGGTATATTTAGACAACATTAAGCTATAGGCTGCCTAGGATACCTAGAGATTTTTTTATAACGTAGACGGACTGGTGTCCGTGTCCGTGGATCAAAGTGGTACTTGGACGAACTGTTTTTGAAGATTTATTAGTAGTAAAAGAAATAAAAATAAGTCCTTGAATTGAAGTTTAAAATAAAAAAAGAATAATGGACATAACTATTGTTTAAAAGGAATTATATACTAATACTAAATAACGAGGGAACATCGACAGTTTCATACTTTAACCCCTATTACAAACGCTTTAGCGACTTACTTTTGGGCTTGATGATAGAGTAGAGTAATTATTTATAGTATCTCTTATTCAACATTCTTTATATACCTGATACTCCGAAAGTTTATACCAATATTAAAATATGTTGTTTATTACATATTGACAACTTCGTTAGCTATAAACCAACATAGATAATCGAAAAAACTTTCACACAAACCAATGAATATTAAATTGGTATTAAGGATTTTAATTTTGCCAAGCAATGTTTGCTTGGTATTATTAATATATTGCCACTTCGGACCCTTTTGTAAGGTGGGTTTACACAGTAGGTACACCTAGTTACAAGAAATATACACCAAACAAAATATAGAGGTCTTTAACACTTTAATTTTATTTGGCCATGTATCATTATATTAGCAACAACAACAAAATACACTTTCCAGTTCTGTATACCGGCTTTCTCATCAATCCTAAGATCAATTATTTGTATATTACATAATTGATTATTATATGAACATTATGTTTGCATGTTATAAAAATTATCAAAAACAAAGAAGTCAACATTTTAAAACTGTTTGTAGATATGCGACCTCCTTCAAGAACAAGCCACTAACAATCTGTATGAAAAACAAAACACGATCAATAAAAATATGTTGGATTTTACAGTTCACGAAGACCGAAACATGTCTTTTATTTATTCATTAGAAAGTATATACATACATACATAAACACGTCTATATCCCCAATGGGGTAGGCAGAGGTGAACTAGCACCCACGTTTCGCCATTTATCAGGCACAATTCAGAATATAAAATTAGATTAAATAGTTCAATCTTAAACACTGTTTTTTTTATTAACGAAATAAATAAAATTATCTTATCTTACAATTCCTCACATTCCACATGTGTCTTAGGGTAAGTTATTTAAAGCCGTATGTAGAGACAGACTTAGGTATGTTAACTTTGCAGACCAAAGTTCATAAGGAATATTAATATAATTACGACGCCCACTAATAGTTCAACTACGTGTGGTTGGTCATCGCTTAAAATAGCGTCTGCAAAATACTGCCAGGGTATGGATGGTAGAAGAGCAGGAGCGATTTCATTATCTTTATATTTGAAGATAATAGAACTGTAGTAGTCAATCATACATAGGTAAATTATTATAAATAAAATAATATTATTTTATTATTATTATAAAAAAATTTAACCGCATCAGGATGTAATTTTCGAAAATATTCAAACCCATTATCCTTTTTTTTACATTAACAACTCATATCCAGATTAAAAATCAAATAAATATTGAAACGGAACCCCCAGTTTAACCGAATACACAGTATTTATGAAGCATGTATTGCTTGGGATATGAGACATTTTTTCTACATTGCGAGGCTCACATCGTGAACTTGAAAGGTGAGCGAAACTTCGGCTAGTTAATCCTGGTTGCTGACCCCCGAATACAGAAACGCTACTCAAATTTTGAGCACTACTTACAAAATGACAATTTCTGTCAGAATTTTTAAGTAAAAAACTCGATTTTGACAATACTTAAACGTTAGGCACGACTCAAACTTTGAGTAGCGTAGCGTATTTAGGAAGGCACTACGAGCGTTACATGTAATGCTCGTTTTCACATTTTTTTAATAATCGGCAATACTAATGTTTCCAATTCAATAAATAAAACAACCTTAAGCAATTTTCGTACGATTACATAACGATGTCAAGTTCCGTACACTGTACACAAAGTTCAAAGCGATAGCAATTATGCTGTTCGCTTGAAGCGAGTCGTCTGTGCGAACCTACTCTAAAATTACAAACGCTTTTGAAGGCTACCTCCGTATGTACACACAAGTAGTGGCTCTAGCCGACCGTGACATGAAGGCATCTGAGTGAAATAAGGGACATAAAAATACAATACAGCCTTGCACTGGAACTGAAAGAGTTTCTGATGGCTTATATTTGGCAAACTTACTTGAAATTATTACACAACTATGTAGTTCCGAAGGGTCATAGGGCAAGAAACATAGCAAGTTTTGTTACTCTCTATATAAGTACAATTTTGGTGTTGATAAAATAAAGAATAATTAAATATCAAATATTTTAAAAATAAATTAATTCCAATGTTTATTGACTTCTTTGGTTGAGTTTAAAATTAAACTACACAATATTTGGTAAAATATGACTAAATTGTCAGTTAGAGATTAAAATAAAAATACTGTGTCGTAATTGTTTGAGAATACTTTTTGCATTTTATATAATTAAAGTTACACACACTAAATAATAAATTACTGTTGATGTCGAGTGTGTCGTACATTTATATAGATGTATTTCCAAATATCACAAACAATAAGAAATCCGTACAAGTTTGGTATATTTACAAGCAAGAACATAATTCTCACTCTCAAAGCTTTGAATTGTAAGAAAACATTATTATATCACGACGCAATATATCTGAGTCGAATTCTGAAGCCAAATTTCACACTAATTATGATTAATTTGCTCCATTGAAATTCGAAGCCCTTTGGGATAAAGTTTTAATAATAATAACAACACAAGACTCAGGACTAGACTCTTGCCTTATTAGAAACCTGTGTAATAGCTACCCGTGCAAAATATATTTTTTAAAACGAATTTTTGGTTATTTGTAGTAAAATTTATTATAAGCGTATTAGATGTTTAAGGGCTACTAAATACTACTACTGAGCCTTAGTAATAAATTAATTAATAAGTAACATGGAATTATTAGGTAAATTAACATTGTCTAGACTTGGTCTTTCACTATAGCTTAGTAGAAATAGAAAATTTTATTGAATTATTTTTATTTTATTGATCAAATAATTGAGATATCTATATATATTGTCTATCTATATGTATTGTCTCCGATCTCTCCCGCCAACACTCTTTGGGTATGCTGTTGTTAGTGGTCTGTTCTCCACCATTCGGGTGTCCCAAAGTGCTTATTGGTCACCATCAGACCCTTCCATCTCCCTTATTGGACTTTAACGACACCCCTGAGGCAAGCTAGGGCTGGTAAATGGTTAAGCCAGCATGAAAGACTTTTTTTACTACCTACTGACGTATTTAAGATGACTAAAGCTATGGAATTCTCGTTTTGAAAAAATAAATTGAAACTCCGAACTACGCCCGAGTTCCGTCGATAACAGTATGCAGCTGATTTAATATTGATGGAATGTTGTCTCAATCTCTATTATACTTTACAATAAAGAAGATTAATAATGAATAAAATATGAACATTTTCTGAAATCTGGTCAAACTTTCGAGCAACGATATTAATCTCCCGCCCTGTGGGTTGACCAAAAGGTCATAGTTCAATTCTTTCTCCTAAAGTTTAATGTACACATATCTGGGGTGCGTAGCTAATAATATACTAAAGTAATATCGTATGTCAGTCTAGGAAATTACGCAATGCGGGGCTCAACCATTTTACTTTTCATGAAATGTACCAGACTGAATATTAAAATAAGTTTGAATAATAGAGGTAAGTGTACCTCTATGTACGGTATGGTAATATTTTTTGAAATTTTTGCTTGAAAAGATCTTTATAATGAAAAAAACGTTAAAATAATTCCATAAATGCCCGGCGACCACTTGATAAACTGAAAAAAGTTACCGGGTATTAGCTGTTTCCGAAAGCCATCACCTACTAATTTACAAAAAGTGGGGGATAAAATGCCCCCAGTGCGGAATGTTAACAAGCACTAAATCACTTAGTGGAAAGGAGAAACTTTTTATAATGTATTCGCAGTCCTTCGCCAAGGGAGATAATGGAAAAATCCCCCTCTTTAATATTCATAAAGCGAACAACAGTTTTCTGATTTATTGAACTTTATGCTCGTGCGTTAATGTTTTTCAAGGAATTACGGCGAGAACTTCGGACAGGCGAGCTGTGAGGAGCGAAATGTTAGCCGTGCGACTTAGCGAAGTGACCCACGATGTCGAGGGAGGTCCATAATCCAATTACATCGCCTCCGACGCCGCCCGAAAAATTTAGAAGAAATGTAATAAGGGAAACATATTGTACTGAACCACCCAAAATATCACGATGTTCCCTTATTATTTTACAGGCACTGCATATTTGATAGTAAAATTGTATCCCCGTGTAAAGTGATGCAAACGTCGCGTCAAATAATAACAATGATACTAAAATATAAGCGTTACAATTATAAGTTTATGTTGATTAATTTCAACCAACAATCATTATAAACACATTTTTCTTTTTAATTGTAGATCGTCTGTAAAACCGTTCAGTTATTTTAATGATATTAATAAAAACGGGAATATTCGCTTCATATAACAATCAAAGTGAATTTAACACCCACTGGTAAGTACAGAGTGCTAACACATTATTATTAAACAAGTAAAAAGTGCTTATTACAAAACATACTTACACTTAATAATCAGACCATCTTGATTATGGGTCCGGTACTTAGTTTTGAATGACACAGTAGCGACGCACGCCTTTCGAAGCCAGTTACTTGGCTCGGACCTTTTATTGTACATTATCCTTGCCTGTTCCCAATAATTTAAGTATAAAATCGACGTTATACTATTACAAACCGTTTACAATACCATTCAGTACGTTAATGTTTTATTTTCTCACATTCATCCATTATTGTGAAAGCTCCGTTTTATTACCTCTTTTAACATACGTCTTCTGGTACATATTTTGCGCATACGATATTTTTAACTGTAATGCATCTCACATAATGTTGGTAAGTGGTTCGAAACTATTACATTTTCTATCTCTCTTCCACCAAATTTTTCACAGCAGAATTAGAAGCCAACTCTTATCTCTGTAATTACCGGGCTAGCTGCTCCATACAAATTACTGTAAGTAATTGCAGCTTAAGGTAAGTAAATTTTAACAAAGTTTCCATTTTCATGTTCGCCATGAAAATAAAATAATAAGCAATTACGTTACTTTATTCAATGTAATTATTAAAACATGATGTTCCACACTGGAACACCTTGTTGCTTAAATGGCATCACAAAGTAGGAGAAAGCTTACTTTTTTAAACGTATTTTTGTGTCCCAAAAGAGGAAAAAGATAACTATCTCAGAACCGAACCTTTTACCCTTAGAACCCTGAATGAGTTTTCAAAACATCAAAATCGCTAACGTTTTAGCTAATGCAAATTTCTGTACCGTAAATTGGATTAGCTATTCCATATTGCAGGTTATGTTGCAATCGCGGCTGCCATATTTGCAGTGAAAATAAATCGGGACGCGTATTCTGGCGTTCTAATGAAAAATGCAGCAACCGAGCTTATAGCATTTTTCGTTTCTAACAAAATGTAGGAATTAGTAAATAAAATTTGTAGGTGGCTAAAGGTTTTTTTATTATTTTGGGTCAGGGGGACCTGGCCTCTGATCCAAATTAGACAAAATAGAAACAGTACCTAGTGGAATAGTCGTTTAAGCGCTTGGGCCAAATTACCATGAAGAAATTTTACATACATACATACGTAATTCACGCCTATATCCCCGAAGGCAGGCAGAGGTGAACTAGCACCCACGCTGCGCCAATTATGCTAGGTCCCATGTAATAGGTGGCGAGCCTATTGCCATTTATCGGGCACAAAAGTCGCAGTACTTTGCTAAGTGGTAGGTATAAGAGGAACGCTGCTGCCCATTCCTCATCACTGGTTTATCCTTAGTCGCCTTGTACGACACCCACGGAAGAGATTTGGGGTGGTGACAATTGTATTCTACTCTGCCGTCACCACACGGCGCAAGAAATTTTTACATAGTTAAATCTATCCATTAGGTTTTGAAGATATATATTAACTATATACAATCACCATTTTTTGTCTAAGGTTTTTAGCTGACTGCCTGCCTGATACAAATACACTCTGGATATGCTAGTTGTTAGAGTTTTTCCCAACACACTTCGGGCACTCATTGGTACACACTGGGCAATATCCCTGAATCGATTTTTACGCTACGCGGGGATGGCTCGATGCTGGCTCTCAGGTTAGCATTACATAAGTAATTATAATTTTACCTTCGCCCTTGTAGTTGGTTTATGTGCCAGACAACAGTGAATAGATAATAGTGTCAGGCAGGATGAACGTTAATCCAATACGGCACCAGCAGAATTTATAAACCATCGCCATTATATGAACCAACAAAGACACTGATTTCTGCAACTATTCTGCGGTCACCTGCATTTTGGTGAAACACATGACCAAAATGCTATTTGTGGTCACGCCCTCGTTTAGCTATTAATCAATCATTGGCATGGCATAAAATGTGTTGTAATTCGATCACATTATTTAGTAAGTACTTTATAATTACACGATTTTTGACCACCTGCATGGTCTAGTGGTTCGCCTATGAAAATTAAAAACTGGGGGTCCCAGGTTTGATCCCCAGGGGAGTGCAAATTTATACTCGGTTTGTTTGATAGCAGGACTTTTTCAAGTCCGCCTGGGCACCATCTTATCAAAATCTGTCACCATAATAAAAATACTATTCGTATTCTATACATGACCGCCATTACCACTTATGTCTAAATTATAATTTATATAACTGGATTATACATAATAATTGATGTGGAACTCTATTTCCATCCACGTGTGTTCCAGTTAACACACTGGGAACCGGTAGCAGAGGCGGAGTTGGCATATACAGTGTATTTTTTTCTCACCTCTTAATTGGCTTTAATGCATCCATTCATCTTTGTTTTTATTATAATAAGCGAAGGATGATTCCAGCCCACCAGATGGAAAAATAGACGGAAACATTCTTGGTTTAATTGCTTAGCCAGACGGCCTAACAAACCCGAATCGTTGTGTAACTAAAATAAGAAGTCCCACTGATTCTATCAGAACGCTTTCGTTCGTGTTCATTCGTGTCCGCTTGTGACCGTTCGTGTGTATAAAGTTTTGAGAATTTCAGCTAGAATAGCATCTTATTATTATGATCCGTATGGTTTTTCAAAGTATATTATGATCCGTATGGATATAAGAGAGTTTTGACGATGTTTAAACCACCCAAATACTCTGTGACGTAATGACAAGAGAGTGCCAAGTCGTAAATTTGACATAATTTGCTCCAAAGGAAATCTTTCACATTTATTTCTTCAGAAACTGAAATGACAGCGATTCACGAGATTGCTTTGATTGCATTCTAAGTATCCTTCGAAGTTAAGTCATTAATAGTGCTGGGGTATGATGAGATATTAAGAATGAATGTCGCAATTGCGTGAAAAGCATGTTTTAAAGTTCTTCTTTAAAATTGAGTATTATTCTCTGTCTTTCCTTCAGGGGAAAGAAGAATGATTCATGTATTTATTTATATGTCCTTTTTAAAAGGTTATCTAAACTAGGTAGACAGAGGTGTGTATTATACACGCACGTTTCGCCAATTATGTTTAGTCCCATATAATAGGTGGCGAGCCTATTGCAATCTATCGGTCACGTAAATTGCAGTATATTGTTAGGTAGTATTGTACTATTACCAATACCCATGGCTTATCAGATTTTATTAATAACCTTTAGGCTTCTAGCAGCAGTAGGAGAGCTGTGCACCACACAATACCACGCAATTTTTAACAGGAATACTGAATGGATTCAGAAAATGTGGAGTTGAGCTGGACGCTGATTTTCTCCGTGAGAGTTTCACCATCAAAATACATTTTATTTGCAGGCTATATCGATATCGTTGCTAAACAAAGTAGGTAATAAATTAAATTAATTAAGTCCAACATCTTCAGTGTTAGCCGTGCGACCGTTACCAAACTGAGGTGAGGCTTCTGAATAGGACTTTCGTAATGAGCCCATGGCTCTTTAAAGTACAAGTAACAAAGTGAAATCTATTAGAGAAAATAGCGTTCCTCCATTAGGGGTGGCGCCGATTAATGTTCCTACTTGCATGTGGACGCTGCCACTATTAGGCAACTCACCTGAGGGATCTTACCTAGGCTGCCCAATATGTCTTCACTTCAACCGGTAATGTGTTTTGTTCGACTTGGTACTTATACTACCCGTGGCCAGAAATTTGATTCTTACTAGCGCTGGAACAGGCTGAAATCATTGGTCTATACTGTCACAAATATATTATTATTATACGGGCGGAAAAAGTATTTTGAGAATCCATTTCTCCCTGCCAGCATGGGACGAAAAGCTGGTTGGAATTCATATCATCCATCATACCGATAAATACAATGAAGTAAATAAGATGTTGAACCTGTCTATTGCTATATATCTAGGATAAATGTATTTTCTGTAAAAATATATGTTTATGAATGACGCCGCAATGAGTTCATTCGAATAATAAACTTCCCATATAATTTAGGTAATATTATTAGCTCAAGAAGTAAATAAAATTACCGAAAACTTTTATTTCGCCTCCTAACACAATTTACTGCGACAGAAACGTAGATCAAATATGTACAATCCATTCAGTTCAGCCGTGAATCAATTTCTTCGAAAGATATTTATTTTTCCTGCAGACGAGTAAGACACGCAATTACCGAAAAGAGGCAAGAATAACAATGGATAGGTTTATTCACAAAAATGATGAATGTTACAACTTTAGACACAATATTTGAATTAATGATCGCTTAATAATGCGGTCAATCTGTGTCGAAAGTGTCAATTATAATGAACGATCCCAGGTTTTTCCCCTGTGTGCACCTTTTTGTTTCAGTACAATGTAATCAGCGGTTGAAATTACACTACACCTACAGGGACTTGTTTACCAAAACATACCGTTGAGTGAGATTCATCTGTGCGTTTTGTACCAAATTATTTCAATAAAATCATTCGACATAATAGGTATTCACAGTGTGTGTTGTACAATATTAAAAAAAATATACAATAATTTTTGGTGACTGAATTTTCAACTTTGCAAAGCGAAGTCTTCATAAATATTTTCGAGCGCATGAAGGAACTAGAGATAATATCTTTTTGGTCATTCTTCCAATGACCAGCCTTAGCAAAAATTACTTAGTATACGCACTGCGCTAATTATTAATACAAACTAGAGTTCTACAGTCTACTCTGACAAAATCAAATGTAAAAGTGATGTACTTAAAGCCAAACGTACGAATCTTCTAATAGAATATTTTTTGTAAAGACGCTATTTCATACAAATGAAAACACAGCGCCGCGTGGTGACGGCAGAGTAGAATACAATTGTCACTACCCGAAATCTTTCCCGTGGGTGTCGTACAAAGCGACTAAGGATAAATCTGAATATGATTAGGAATGGGCAGCAGCGTTCCTCTTATACCACCTAGGCTAGCAATATACTGCGACTTTTGTGCCCGATAAATGGCAATAGGCTCGCCACCTATTACATGGGACTTGACATATTTGGCGAAGCGTGGATGCTAGTTCGCCTCTGCCTGCCCCTTCGGGGATATAGGCGTGATTTATGTATGTATGTATGAAAACACAGCACTCCTACTCTATTATTATAATAATGTGACAAAAGTTGACACTGTTATTAGTTCCGATAACAGTCTGGGCGGGGGAGCAGTGATCTCTCTTCTATTACAAAAATAAACCAATTACCATAGTTTTATGTGACGTGAATAGTTTTGTGATAGAGAAAGGAAATATGGCGCACAAACTTGGGGTATGTGTCACGTATACTGGCGGCCCTCCGCTGTAATTCTATTTGGGTTTTGATACTTGTAGATGTCGCCTCTTGAGATTTTCGTACAATTATGGAATATTTGCTACTATTTAGATGGTTTTGTCGTGTAGTAACGGCAGAGTAAAATACAATTGTCACCACCCCTGTCTCTCCCGTGGTTGTCGTACACGGCGACTAAGGGTAAAGATGGCGATGTGTAATGGGCAGCGGCATTCCTGTCATATCACCAAACAATATACTGCCATTTATGTGCCCGATGTATAGCTACAAGCTCGCCACCACCACACGGGACCTAAATTAATTGGCGAAAAATGGGTGTTAATTCAACTCTGCCTTAGGGGATATTGGCGTGATTTACGTCTGCATAGGATACTAGTGATGTTAGGAGCTCGAAGGCCCATAGGGTCGGGGATTGTGTAAACTAAGCATTGTTCGCTAAGATTGATCATTGGATGGGTGAGCACAGAAATATTTTCTCGAGCTGCTCCGTCCATTAGAAGGCACCTTAAGCCTATGTTTGCCTCAGCTGCATCTAGGGTCAACTTCCACCAAAAAAATTAGTGCATGTAAGATAAAGAAGTTCACACACGCCTTTGTGAAGTATTGTATTGGGGGCAAAAGTAGTTCGCATCTTCATAATTCAACACTTGCTCATAATATAGATACTGTTAAAATACATTCCATAAATACAATTATATCACGTCCTTTTTCACCTAAATTCCTTACATACATTAAGGGGAACGCAAGAGAGAGGACAGGTAATTAAATGTGGAGATCAAAGTAATAACTTTGACCTCCACATTTAATTCCCTCAGCTTTTATTAGGACCCATTTAATGGAAGGCTAGCCTAGTCTAAGATAAATGAAAACGTAATTAATCGGTCGCCATTTTCTGATAATGTTAGGGGAAGGCAGCCCAAAGCTGGCACACTGTCTCTTGGGTACACTTTTATATAAAAAAAAAACTAAATATATTTTATTTTGCCTATTGTTATGCTCCCTGGAGATGATAAGTTTGAGATTAAAGTTTTAGTCTTCCCCCTTAGGTATTTGGTAAAAAATATACGTACACACAAGAGTAGGCAATATAGCTTTTTGAGCCACCTTACCCTAATGTAAAAAAGAAGAACAATAGAACGTGTGTCGCAGAAATGTAAAGAGATATTGGATCCAAGACAGTATAGCCCAAAAGACGGCCAAGGCTTTTCAAAATCAAATTAATTTCTCATATCACGAAATGAAATACAAACTGCTAATTATCCAAGCCCCATTTAAATTATATACCTATATCAATTTCAATTTTCCCCTAATATTATCGAATCAATGCGTGCCAACCCCAATATCAAATTTGAAGCAATCGTCGGGTAAATATCCGTCGTAACGCTCAATTAAGAGAGCATCAATCGAAATTTGAATATTTGGGCATTTTTCACATAATGCCTAATTTTAAATTTTAGACATCATACATACATACATACATACACAACCATACATACATACATACACAAACATCTTTCTGCACTGTTCTCAGTTTAGTTGGGGTTGGCACAGTATGTACATAAATTGTTCCATTAATAACGGTGAGACGTCATTACGCCATCTATTCATATCATCCATTATACCGGAAAGGTGCTACTGATGAATGATGCATAGATAAGTGATGAAAAGGACCATGAACGGAGAGAGTGATTGGGATGATCTACCCATTTTGAGCCACCTTCCCGTAATGTAAAAAAGCGGAACAATAGAATGTGTGTCAAAGAAAATCTAAAGAGATCTTCTTCTTCTCCCTGCCCTGTTCCCAGTTTATCTGGGGTCGGCGCAGTATTCATCCATCACACCGTAAAGGTGCTAGTGATGAATGAATGTATAGAAAATAGACAGAACGGACCATGTCGAGAGACCGATGAACCGAGAGAGTGATTGAAATGACAACATTCCAATCCATACTGCTCAAAGTTTTGGCTTAAGTTTTCTAACCGGCCGCCTGTCTGACACCAACCCTCTTTGTGTATGCTGTTATTGGCAATCTCCCTTAGTCGAGTTTTATAAGACCCCTGGGTGAGTTGGGGCTAGCATATTCTGTTATTTTTTCGCTCCCAGGCCAGCGTGGAAGACCACCAACTCACAAACATATTTCTAAAAAATAATTGCCCTGGGTTTAATGCAAATATAAATTTCGCACGTGTGGGGAGTTTATTAAATCCATGTCGGGTATTACAAAGCGTGGCAGGCGAGCGCTTTAGTAGTAAAGCCTCATATTTCGCATTTCAAAGGACAAACACAGTGGGTCTAAGACGGCACAGCTTTATATAGTGGAGTTTAGATTTCTCATTCGCTTTGTAAATTTAATTTGGACCCTGTTTTATTCTCGTGTAAAGCAAAAACGGGACGGAACTGTGAGAGCTTTGGTAAATATTAACAACACTGAGTGGGACTTTGATTTACTACTTGTTATGGAGAATTCGAAGACATTTGCCATTTTATTTTTACATTTCCGTTTTAACCTTCCACAAGGAACAAGGTCGAACGTAAAGTGAGCGATTCACAGTTCAGTTCACTTCGGACACAGTTCAGTCAGTCCTAATTATATTAAACGAAGAGTGTTTGGGTGTGCAAGTAATGTAACCTTTATTTATATTGTAACAAATATAATTTTAATCATGCATTTATCCCTCAGAGGTAGGCAGTTCATGTTTTTGCTTACGTATTAGTCGCAGGGATCGTCACGGCGATTTTTTAATGATTTACAACTACTGTGGATGTTCACAAGAGAACTAACCAGACCCACACAATGGTAAGCAGCCTAGTTTGGTTTGTTCATTCCCGATATAATTACACATACATAAATCACGCCTATATCCCCGAAAGGGTAGGCAGAGGTGAATTAACATCTACGTTTCGCCAATTAGATTAGGCCCCATGTAATAGGTGGCGAGCCTATTGCCATTTATGGGGCAGAAAAAGAAATCGCAGTACTTTGCTAGGTGGCATAAAAGGAACGCTGCTGCCCATTACTCATTGCTATCATAACCCTTAGTCGCCGTGTACGATACCCGCGGGAGTGATGGGGGTGGTGACATTTAATTACGATATAACCAGCCAGAAATGCCGAACTCGACGATCAGCCTTCAACGCTTACATTGCTGCTGTTCGACCTAATATTCTACCTACTGTAAATTTAACTTCTTGCATAGTTGTTTCAACTTGTCCCCGTATATATTATAATGCATATGTTGATAGGCAGAGCGGTTGTGACGTCACAGGTGGCGCAGCGAAAAGGCGCGGGTTCACTTTGTAATTCAAATCCGACGGTGAACGGAAACGTTAAGGCGATGCCGCTATATTTAAATTCGGAATATTAGATTGGCTAAAATATTATACCGCGAAAAGTTATGGAGCACGAAAATTTTTGTGGATATTCCGTTAAAAGGGTTCATTGGTTTTATTATTCGCCCAACTTTTAATATGTTGTGAAATAAACCTGGAACATAATGAAATAAGATTCTTTTCTTGTTTCGTTCCTGCTTCTATTATTTTTGGAGTTCTGTGTAGAAGGACTTTAGTCATGCTGCTCTATGATTTTATTAGATTTTATGGCAAGCCGCTTTTTTGCCACCGACCAACCTAGGCAACGCTGGTGAGTGGTGTAGGTAGTTTACTGGAGGTTGTTTATCATTATGAATACTTATTTCATTTTGAAAAGCGCACTTATATATTGTGCTTATTGCCATGGTCATATTATTTATAGTATTGTGTCACAGTTGCTAAACCAATAAAATGCGTATACACAATTCCACATATTTTATTCTCATTTTAAAATACACCGGACAGCCATTTATATGTTTGTACTATTTTTTACCACAACATATCAAAATAAGTAGAAAGATTTTAGTGGTTAGAAAAAGAATTTCGAAAAATTATGGTCTTGAGGCGGGAACCATAATTTTTCGAAATTCTTTTTCTAACCACTAAAATCTTTCTACTAATTTTTCTAACATTTATATAATGTTAAAATTAAAATCGAATATCAAAATAAATTCTATGATTGAAAATTTCTTAATTAAACTCTATATAATGCATCATAGCAATCTAAGCAATTGAACTCATCTATAGATGGGTACAAAAATGAAGTTCAAAAAAATTTTAACATGGTAAGCACAATGCCTTAATGTCAAAATGAAGCGAATCCACGTAATGTGCGATGTCAAAATTTGAGAAGGAAATCATGCGTGACACAGAAAGTGTATGAATATAAGATAAGACTGTTTAATATTGAATTGGAATTGGCCCTAATGATTTGAAAGTTCTAAAAGATTAAGCATTATAGGATTATGAGAAGTCTTTACAGATCTTTAAAAATGATATCCTCGACTATATCAAAATAATTGTGGCTTTAAAAGTCCATTTAATGAAAAAAATAATCTTCAACAGGTCTCTAATATTTCTATACTTTTTCTATGGGAGGGAGAATGAGCCTTAAACTATAATTAGGGGATGCCGGCCCAAAGTGTACATAACATTAAATAGTTGGCGTAATTGCGTGTGTAGGTATTGGCAGGTGTGTTTTATGTATGTATCCATAACTAAATAACCAGTATCGTTATTCAATAAAAGTCGCCCGAGAGTTACAATTGCATCCTAGTACGATTACATTTGATATAAATATCAGCCTTTCTTATTGTTTTACATCCACCAATACTGTAAGTAACGGGTTGATTGGTTGACAATAACCTTATCTTATATCACATTCGGACGTAACACAGACTGACGAAATGTGTGTAATAATTACACCTCATATACCGCCAAGACACATTGTTCATTTAATAAATAAGATGCAACTCGAAAAATACAAATATTGTGTTCTAAATTAGTAACAATAAGACTTACTGTTGCAGAAATGCAATTTTGAGTTGTGTCTCTTTTGTATTGACAAAGTGATAGGCCCGCTTGACACTCTCACTCGATCTTATATACTGAAGAAACGTGCTATTGCAAAGGAAACCTTAAGCGCGCACATCAAAGTCCTCTATAAAGTTGGAACATTTTTTTCAACAAAACATCATGTTGGAATTGCGATATTGTAATATTGCCTTAACTTGGCGCGCAGCCGACATCTCGCAGCCAACCTCCCTTGAATGTAAAATAGGCGAAATATTAAACTCAGAGGTAACAAGAAAAACACATTTGTGGCTAAAAAAATGTTATATAGGATCGAAATGTTGGATATCACATGCTGTTTTTAGGAATAAAATGATGAATGATGTGTCAAGGTATTGCCGAACAATGTTTTAAGACGTGTGGCAACTAAATCAGATAACATATTGTCTTGAAAACTATTTTGGCATAGTCTAGACAATTCATCATCATCTACCTACCCTGTTCCCAGTTAATCTTAGTTTGCAGTATGATTCCTCTGTCAATCAAATCAAAAACAGGGGATGAAAAAAGGGGTCGTATGAAATGGACTGTATAGAAGATCTGACAGACAAAAGGGTAAGAATAAATATAATGACAAAATATAAACAGCAAAATATGGGAAATTAATACATCTGGAATGTGGGCTAAAATATGGATAACTTAAAACAAAAAAAAACTGCAAATACATGAAATTAAACATGAGTTCGTGACGATGAGTTTCGAAACTATTTTTTTATTGAATTCCCAATGACCGGAAGTGGGATGAATGGGAATAGTGCAAAATATTCTGTATAAGATAATATAGGAATATAACCGTCACCGTTTTATCTTAAAAATGCAAAGGGGGATAAAAATAACCGAATAGATAGAAGGGTAAATGGAATGGATTCGGGTGTTTACGACCGACCCTGTCTGCTTGATCGATTCGTATATTCGATTTGGCTACGGGTCTAATATTGAATTCCACCTTGATTAATTGAATTTGCATGTGACAATGCGGGATATGTCAAGCGTTTATGTTTTTGTAAAACTCCAAATCATTAATTTTGTAACAAACTTTTCTACAGCGCCTTGAACGACTGTAGTTTTTGTTTTTCTGTTAAAACTAGGGTTTCTCTGTTTTGTGCTTGACCTGTTTTGTGTGAATTTTCAGACTAAAATCTAAAATGCTTTATCAAAAATACATGAATCGGACATTTTTTTTTTCATAAAGGAACATGTAGTTTCTTTTTTCAAATATTCCTTGGAAGACGAATGCAGAGAGAAATTAACCAGAATTTTCAAACACCCCGTGGCGACGGTGGAGGGCAACACAATCTTCATCATCCTATCTATTTAGGGTCCGCGCAGTATGTTTCTTCTTCCATTCATATCGGTCAGACGTCATCAAGCCATCCACTTTATGATATAGGCTATTGAAAATATTGTGGTAGACTATATTTCTCTCCCATATTGTAATCATATCGCATCATGATAATAGGAAGTAACTATTCATAATATCAAAGCATAAACAGATCCCTATTTAATTACAAATCAACTCTATTAGTAAATTATTTAACTTCCTGTAAAATTGATTACATAGCGCTAAAACTCAATATAATTCACTGAACCCTAATATGAAAGGACATATGACATTGAGTGACCGCATATCGCATTCGGTCCGAATTAATTAATGAAGCAGTAAAATATTGACCTTTATTTCGTTCGAAAAACTAACATGATAAATTATTATATAACTAACAAATAGAAAAAGTAACGAGTAATATGTAAATTTTATTTAACGTATTATATAAGGTATTAATCTGCCCCATAATCATAATGATTCTAGGTACATATAGGTCGAAACGCATTATAGTAAAGAGTCATTATAAGGACATTGTTCTTATAAGCTGGCTATGTGTCTGGTGTCACAACACCATAGGAGAATGGAGTTCTAAATCCTTTTCAAATTTCAGCGTTATCGAATGACAATCGAATTCGAATGTTGATCAACTCCAATAGTGAGCCGGGTGCATATTCGATTCCGTATTCGAGTGATTTATCGGAACGATCGTCTCGCTCGAGCGATTGTGATAATCGATATCACAGCTTCACTTTTATTACGGCTTCGTTGGCGATCCGCAACGATTGGCGTAGTTGCAACTTTCGTGATATGAATTTTAGACATTCTTCATTTTAAAGTTTGCGTCGCTGTTTTTACATTGTAATAAAGCGGGCCTTCGTTGCCCAGTGAAAATATCCACCGCTCTGCGGATAATATCAATTTTACTTTGTAAGGCAGAAGGCTTTGAGCGAGTGGTATTTCATCATGAAAATCTTAAGATTGCCTAGATTACAATGAAAAAGCCAATTATGTATTCACGCCAGCTTATATTTCCAAGGAAAATACAATACAAAGGAGTTAAATAATATTAAAACAAATGTACGGATCTCATTATAATTTGTAGATTATAAAAAAAAATTTAAAAATAAATAACAAAAATCGCAATATTGATATCATATCGAAATGGGTGGCGTTGAAGTGAAATCAATGGAAAGCCCGAGTCATTTAAATTTATTTTCGCCCATGGAATTCATCGGAAATTTGCGCTCATTTCACCGGATGTTGTGACTTTATTTGGACGAGGGGTGCTAGTGTTGTGCGGGTTGACATGAACTGAACATTATTAAATAACTTTTATCAAGGTTACGTCAGTTAGAATAAATAGTCCACTAAAATTGATATAATGGGATACTTCTTTTGATACTAGGTATTATCACTCTAATAGTACAATCTCATTTAGCTATAATATTTTAGTGACTTCGTATTTGGTAACCACTGATAACGTGAAAGCAGGGCAGCAGGATGATATTACTGATTTTGGATTAAACTTTGATTAATGTATAATTATTCTTCTTCTTCCTACTCTGTTCGCAGTCCATCTGGGGTCAGCGCAGTATGTTCCTCTTCCATTCATATCGGTCATCAGACGTCATCAAGCCATCTACTCCCTATTAATTAATATAATTCATCACATCGGAAAGGGGCTAGTCATGAATTAATTTATAGAAAAGAGACAGAAAGGATGATGTCGTAAGATCTATGAATAGAGAGTGATTAGGATGACAACATTCTAATCCATAATGCTCAAGGTTTTGGCTTAGGTTTTACCGCGGGCCGTCTGCCTAACACCAACCCCCTTTGGATATATTATTTATTGCTTTTCTATAAACATGTTGCGGTTACATCTAGTATGGTAAATCACTGTATGAAACTATTACATACCTACGTAGTTAGCTTCAGTACCTATGTTCATCGATTATACTACATTTCGACAACCATGGTAAAATCTCGTGTAACAGGGTGTGAAAGTATTGCCATCTATAGGCCACGCGTATCGTATCAGTGTAATCCCTCATTTCATTTTGATCCCCAGCTTGTTTGATAGGAAATGCAATATTATAATGTTGGTTGTGTAATACCTACCACCAAATATTACGTCATCACGAAAGATCACTAATTACCAGCGAGTTAAAACTCCACAGTATCTGAGATCTGTGAAGCGGTGAATTTCCAAAAGTATTTCAATAAATCAATTTTAATGAAATTTTCTCGGTGCCGTCTTTCCTTCGCGGCGTGGGTAAAACAACTAAAAAATGAAGACTATATTTGAATAAAACATTGCTAAAAGGTTTTTATTAAAAAAAACGGCAATATTAAAGAGTTTTAATTTTGTTGACTAAATTAATGTCGTTTACTTACATTTAACAAGTATCGCTAAATATATATTTATGACCACTCTAACAATGAGCCAAGAGGTCCTGGTTCGAATTTTGGTAGGGTCAAATTTTTGTGACACACAGACATAAATTGTTCTCTAGTCATGGTTGTTTATAATGTATAAGTACAAGTATAATAATGACATATAATAATTATTATTAATATTAAAATTTGCCGGTCATCTACTTTATATAGTACAAGTGCTTATGCTACTTACATTGGGCTAGTTGATAGAAGTGAGTGTAAATAATATCTATATACCTATGTATATTTATTTAATATCGAGCTTTATCTATTTAGGCATAGCGTCAAAACGGTTCATATCTTCCCGTTTTAATTGGACACATTTATTGTTTAAGCCATAATATTGGGGTTTAAGTATCAAATTGCCGTTTTGTATGGAATATTTTGCGAATATTCATTTTTCCATGCAAACATATTTCCGATTTTTAAGGAACACAAATCACACAAATCTAAATTTTATATAATTTTGTGGGTATATTTAGACAACATTAAGCTATAGGATACCTAGGGTACCTAGATTTTTTATAATGGGGACGGTCTGGTGACCGTTTCCGTGGATCTAAGTGGTACTTAGGACGAGCTGTTTTTGAAGATTTATTGGTAGTGAAAGAAATAAAAATCAGATAAAATTTTAAACATAAATATAAGTCCATAAAATGATGTTTAAAATGAAAAAGAATAAAGGACATAACTATTGTTTTAAAGGAATTATACACTACTACTAAATAATGAGGAAACATCGGCAATTTCATACTTTAACCCTTATTAATAATACTGGGCAATTATTGCTTACTCCAACGATTCTGATCCTGGTGCTTAATTAAAATTGAAGTAGGTAGTACATTTACAATACTTACTGAATATACATAGAATAGTACATGCATGTATAAATCACATATAATATATAGAATAGATATACATAGAATAGTCCAAACTTAAATAAATCACACCTATATCCCCGAAGGGGTAGGCAGAGGTGAATTAACACCCACTTTTCGTCAAATAAGTTAAGTCCCATGTATAGGTGGCGAGCCTATTCCATATATATCGGGCACATAAGTCGCAGTATATTGCTAGGTGGTATTAGAGGAATGCTGCTGCCCATTACTCATCGCTTTCTTTACCCTTTGTCGCCCACGGGAGAGGTGGGGGTGGTGACAATAGTATTCTGCTCTGCCGTCACCACACGGCATTAGAATATAGAATAGTAGCAATATAAAATACTTTAATATCATCAAATGTCACGTTGTTTGTGAGAAAAGACCAAGTTTTCATTGTGCCCGTCAGACCCGCAACATGTCCAACTTATCCGTGACAAAAGGCTTTCGTAGTGGCTTTCGTCAGGCTGCCACGATATTAATACATCGTGACCATTCTCTGTTTTACTTTTAATATAATATAAGTGTAAGTATTATGTGATTACGTATTTATTGTTTAATAAACTGTGGCCAAAGGGTTGAAGACAATGACACCCGTATTCATAAACATTACTATGAGGTACGTTAACGCACAGGGTCCCAAAAATCTATTCATAGACAATACTTGAGTGACATAACGCATTGAGACATGTCTTATTTCGCACAGTGTTACTTCTTTAATTATACAAGTATTGTTTGTGAATACGGGTGTAAGAATCCAAACATTTTTATTATCTTTTAAATTTGTTAGCGTAGTACGGGCATGTGGTGAGAAGAGATAATTGTAACTTAACTTAAAATATGTAAAGTATGGATGTAAATGGACCTAGGATTAGAGAAAGATCGAAGAAGCGATGGATGGCTTGTGGAAGGTGATAGCAAGAAAGAAGTGCGTTCTGAGTTCACTTCTGATATAAGAGAATGGAAGAGAATTAAATTTTGTGTCCGCCCCAGTTAGAGTAGAAAAAAATTGGAAAAGATTATGCTAATTATTTAAAACTTTATGTTTAATCTTTTAAAGTCTATTTTTCTTTGCATTTATAAAAAAATGTCATTGACAAATTAAAATCTTCTGGTGATACGTCAGTCTTTCCTAAATCGCATACGAGACATTCTGCTGCACTTTCTAGATCTGCAGGAAGAATATTAAAGTTTAATTGGTCAGCCAATTGAATAGGAGTTCAAAGACACTTTTAATTTAATTCAAAATTGAAGTGTCAAATTGATCTTTATCGCCATTATTCGACTGTAAAATAAGACAAAGATAATCTAAATTAAACATGAATCACTAATAGGCCGTGTATTTAACTGTTATACGGTTAAATCAGTCTATTAAATACGAATACGTCGTGTATTGGACTGAACAATTGATTATCAATATTACCATAACCCCGATATCAATATTACGTGTTAAGTTATCAAAAATATAACCGATTTATTGTAACTCAATAAAACAGTGAAACCTAACGCAATAACCCTTCGAACAGCTCTTACAACCAATTTGTCTCATCAATCACGCAGTTTACAAACAAAATCCCTTCGTACTAGAGCTTCAATTCGCTTATCACTTGATGTCAATCAGTTACAAAGAAAAAGCGCTTCGGACAGGAGATGTGTTGACGCACTGACAGACAGACGGATTACCTTTCCTCCTGACAAATGTTAGTTCACCAAAAGAGGAATAATAAACTTTAATTCCAATCGGTAAAGTGGAAAATTCTTTGAAGACACTTCAGAGAAGTGACATTGAAGCATTACGCCTGTTAGAATCGATCTAACCGGATATTTTATTCATACGTTAAACAAGTATTAGGTACTCGCAGAGTATTTATCCCAAAATAATCCGGGACTTAGTTGTGATAAAAAGGTTTTACATAAAGTTTTGCTTTCCTCTTTTCTTATCGGTCACCCCTTTTTTTTATTACAATAATTTCACGCAACACTTTATTTGATTTTCTGATTAACATGTGGAGGTTAAGCAGCGGATAGCGTGCTTCGATTACATATGCTAAGCAATGTTGGGCAAGGCCATCTTAATAATCTTCAGCTCGTATATATTTACACGTATATCGTATATGGACACTTTACACAGCCAAACAGGCGCTAACTGTTCACTAATTATTATGAGTTATCGTCAGCCGTATTATATTAAGTTAACACTTCATAAAACTTTTAACATTTTATATAATGTTTAAATTAAAATCAAAATAATAGTTCATACTTCATAATGCAAAGGCCGAATGGTAAAAAATAAATGTAAAAGCATTATTAAATGAACACAATAGTATATTGGGATGATGAAGGAATGTTGTGGGATTGTTTTTTTTTAAATATTTAACGAGGATGATGATGCTGTTGTTGGTGGTTTGCCCTCCACCATTCAGGTGCCCCAAAGTGCTTATTGGTCTGCACCGGGCAATCTCCATTTGTCGACTTTTACGACACCCATGGGATGAGTTGGGGCTGGCCTATTCTACGTTATTTGTTCGCTCCCAGGCCAGCATAGAAGGCCTAAGTTCTTTAAATCGACAGTCTTATGTGCCAAAAATTAACAACCATAAATCATAACAACAATCTTTGAGCTTAATTCAGCTCCTGGAACAATGTACATTTATTATTAAAAAAAATGTATATTTATAATATAACCAACAATAATAGGTTTTGAAATCTATTATTTTTCTCCGAACATTCGAAGACTATTATTTTTAACATTACACGAAACATTTGTTGACGATTTTCTCGGAACTCTATTTTGCGACATAATATAATAACCTTCATCCATTCATGTCTTCAATTTAGCTTTCAGCTATCGAAATAAGTAACGAATGCTAATTTTCTCTCGTCCTACTCCATATTATAGGTTATATTGATAAAAAATAACGCTACAAAAGAACGAATGAAGCCATTACAATAGTAACGTGACTCGGAATAGCCAGTTTCTCTGTCGTTACCTTCGCCGGCTATTTTTCACGGGAGTCACCTAAAATAGTTGACGGCCACCATCAATCAAACCCCCTACCATTGTGAAGAATAAGATGCCGCCGTCGTAAAATATTTGCCGACCAATAATGAAGTCTGACTGACGGATTAGATGAATGAACTTATTTTTGTGATTTTAATATGGTGGGCGCGGGGATGTGTGTCTATTTCAAATATTATCTGTAGTTAGCGTATATAAAGCTTGGAGGGTTGGCTTGGGTAATCATTGTCGGCCCCATAATAACCACAGCTCACCACGCTGTACGGTTTGGTGGGTGAAGCGCCGAGGAAGACTTTTGGTCACCCATCCAATGATCGTCGTTAGCTAACACTCTTTGTTTTACGCAACGCAGACTCACTCTAAGCCACTACGCCGTAGACTTAGCCTCCTTTTCACTAGGATATAATTGTTGCATTACGTTGCTCTGGATTGGTCTGATATGAACAACTCCCGATGTTTAGGGTATCGAATTTTAGCAATCCCAATTTTAATCTGTTGGACGTAAAGTTTAAAATATTTTGACATGGTTTAACTGTTGACTGCATGTACCAAACTATTTTCCCTTTATTCTGTACGTCTCCCGACTCTCATTAAGGATAGCAAAAAGGGTGTTTCCAAGCATACGCAGCAACTGCTGCGGTGTTGCAAAAAATAAAGAAAAATACATACTAAGTCCGTGCTCGTTCCTCTTACATCTATTCATGTTTTATCCCATGAATCGTATTGAAATGAATAATCCGAACTTGAGATAACAACCACAGCCATTATTTTACGCTGAGAATTGAATCAGTTGTTCTCGCGAACAGTCTGCAACGTAAATCAAATAAAACACAACTTTAATTAAATGTTACGTATTCGTTCTATAGCAACATCGCTCTTTTTTTTTAATGAAACTTTTTAAATAGAAAATGTATTTTGCTGCCTATACATTTAGCTGTGAAATTAGTGGTTATAAGAAGAATAAAATGTAAAATCTCAGAATTGCAACGACGTAGCATCAATTCATACTACTGATGCGGAGCAAAACATTAATAATTATAGAAATAGATTATAACTTTATAAGCATTTAAGTTCAATCTATTTCTATAGTTATTATTTCCAGTTGTCATTAAGGATACGGATTAATATCCGTATCCTTTATGTATCCGTATCCGTATCCGATTTTCGCTTTTTTAATGAATCCTAATGGATTCATTAAAAAAGCGAAAATCGACCTTAAAGCAGGGCTACCGACCGATATGTTTTTCTATGGAAACATATACCAATTACTGGACATAGTTATCGCAGTAAAAAAACAGTACAAGTAGACACATACTTTTTTATTTAAAATTTCGACTTATTTTTTTTCATAACAAAATGGTTAGTGGTAGTTACAGTTAATTTTTTGATCTTTATTGAGAGTTAGCTTTTCTAATTACTGAACTCTTCCTTAGGGCGGTAGCTGCAGCATTGCTTATAATTTTTAAAACCCATATTCACCTTGTAAGCCGTGTGGTGACGGCAGAGTAGAATACAATTGTCACCACCCCAAATCTCTCCCGTGGGTGTCGTACAAGGCGACTAAGGATAAATTAGCGATGAGGAATGGGCAGCAGTGTTCCTCTTATACCACCTAGCAATAGCAATGTACTGCGACTTTTGTGCCCGATAAATGGCAATTGGCTCGCCACCATATTACATGGGACTTAACATAATTGGCGAAACGTGGGTGCAAGTACACCTCTGCCTACCTCTTCGGGGATATAGGCGTGATTTATGTATGTATGTACTTTTCTATATTCTCCGTAGAAAAAAGACCAATCTGAAGCTCACGATGATGATGACTTATCTTACAGCTTTCAAGCTGTAGGTCTCCATAAATTTTCCGACTCAAAGTCTATAACCCTGTTCGGATAAAACTTTGTGAAATCCCGCTTGTCGAAGCAAAATTGCTAAAGCCCTCTCGAGCAGTCGCTGTGTTGTGAGATCTGTTCCGTAAGCTCGCAGCGCAATGAATCCTGCTAATCTTCACGAAGTACGCAGTGTACGAATCTTAATATCTGGGGCTTCGCAAGCGTTATTAAAGGTCGTAAACATTGTAAATGTACACGGTAAGACGGTTATTTAATATTATCGATTATTTCTTAGACTGATTTTCACTGCCGATTATTTAATAATATAAACATAAATCATACTTATTTATCCCCGAAGTAGTAGGCAGAGGTTAATTAATACTCACGTTTCGCCTGGTCTGCTTCATGTTATACTCTAATAAACTGCATAGTATAATATCACTTAAAACTTAATATTTAAGTTGGTATACTTCGCCTGATTCAACAGCTTACAATGAGCCTCACAAGATGGGCTAAAATAGGGCAATGGAGAGGTCTATGCTAGGTGTGTCTCTACGTGATCAAATCAGAAATAATTACTCGCCAGCGAACTAAGGAATCGGACATAGCCCGACAAATCGAAGACTATAATATGGTAAAGGTCTTGGGAATGTCCTCTGGGTGCGGGCAGCCTAGAACTGATCGGTTTGGGGGAGGCCTATGTACAACAGTGAGAGTTTCTCGGCTGAAATAACTGCAAACTGTTAATGTATCAAAGTTAAATAAAGAAATAATGTTGTGATGGATAGTAATTAATTTCATAGTAAGAATAATACTTATTTATCATAACTATACAATATTTTAGTCATTGTACAAATGATTACTCTGGTGAAATACTTTTAGAAATTATAAAACTATATACCAATAATACTTTGCTTTCAAGCAGATAATCAATATCAATTTAGAACATAACTTATCATTAAGCAATTGCAGTAATGTTTTCTCTGGAGGGTATAGCATCGTAAACAAAAAGTAAGGGCGCCGTGAGTTAGAAGCCACTTACCGAACGAAGAGGAAAGTTCCATGGTAATACAGCGAGATTTATAATAATTTTACCCTTACTATATGATACAACCTTTTTAGGGAAGGTTAATGCTTCTGATACACGACGTGCGATGTTCGATAAACGATGTGCTTTTGTTTTAAATATGCTATTAGGGAGTTTTTTCTAAGGGCAGTGTTATTTTGTTTTTGCTTGTTATATAATCTTCAAAGGTTTTATGCCTGTAGGTAATTGAGTTAATGTTTGTGTTAAAGCAATTGGAATATATGGCCACTCATTGTCATGAGTTACCTTATTAAAAAGGTTTAAGTTTATTATCATTTACAATTATTTTAGTATAATATATCCGATTCATTTGTAGTGGTGGACCTTTACATAAAACTATTGGTAAGACTTAAATCACTTTTTTGTTGCTTATGTTGTATATGATTATGCTTATGTTCTTGTTTGTCATTTACACGTTATATTATCTTTATGTTCCTGCCTTATTCATAAGCTATCAGGGGTCGGCAAAAAAAGGGAAAATGCATCAGAGTCGAGCTTAATGTATAGTAATAACATTAGCAAATCTCCGAAAGAAAACGTCACAAGTGCTAATGAAAACAAAACACCCACTAACTCGTTTTGTCTACAGAAAGCATATGAGTGGCTTTAAAAAAAATAATTATGGTCTGTTGCATAAAACTCAACTACCTATCAAAAATGTAAAAATGACACAGCGGTCAGAGAGCAGTAATTAACAATGCAAATAAAACCGTGTGAATTTCCTTTGCAGCAGCTAGCTATAAAGTAGGAATAATGCAAGCCAACCCCGGTAGCTGGTGGCACTTTGTAGTAGCCAAGAATTAGCGCCATATAAGCTGGATGTTGTACCGTAGCATAAACAGGTAGGTGCATAAGAGGCGACACAACGTCTCCACGAATACAAATAAACAGAAAGGATAGTCACCTTGTTCGAGACTGCATGCTGGGTGACATTTATTGTTTGTTTTTTTATGTACCTACTTTTAGTTCTTTTGACAGACGTTGAAAAAAATATTACAGAGTCCATAATAATATTATATTGCTTAGTATTTTTATTTGTTTCTATAATTTTTTAACACTTGTTTATTAATTTTGAACCGCAACACACTTAATACAAAAACACACAGTAATGGCAGTATCCATTAATAATACCTATATGCCTCCTTCTCCCTGGTTCGAAATAATTTCCCACTAATCCGCACTGGCACAGAGGATATCACGCCTTTGGTTAGGCAGAGATGTTTCAACACCCACGAATCGCATTATGTCCTACTTAAACTGATCAAAATCTTATAGCTCGAAAAAAAGTCAAAATATTGAAAGTAAAATCCATCTACCAGCAATGCAAACTGTAAGAAATATGTAAATACAAGGAGCAAGATTCAGCAGCGAAAGCATCAAAACGAAAGAAACGGTAAAAAATCAAACGTAACCTACAGAGGTGGGAAAATATTGTTCGAAGTGCCTTTGATCTATTCTCCGCTCGTAGGACAATATTGGCATATATATGGAGACCGCGTTTCAAGTGCGTGAATGTTATTTCAACTTTCAGCAAAGGGAAAACAGTAAAATTGTGATTTTATTCACTCTCACAACTTAGGCGTAAACGGGTCTTTGTTTGAAAGACAATAATTTCTTTATGTGTCTACTCTGAGGCTGGTTAAAAGTAAAACTTAGAAAGCTTCAATACGTCAACGGCTTTTTAAAAGAATTATAATATTAAATAATGCCTACTTAGTATAATAATGATTTTTTAATTAATGCAACACATATTCAACTATCGAAGTTAAATGCTGTGCGATCATTTGTTTTTGACAAATTGAAACTAATAAGCAAATATCTATAATAGATGCACTGGCTTCGATTAAGTATCCATGAAAAAATATATAATTATTAATATGCAATATTTTATGTTACAGTCGCTGTATACCTACATTACGATTAAATAAACATCATGTTTGCATAAACATACCATTTATTTATAGTCTGAAAATATTTAGTGAAGAGAGATATCGGTTCATAAATTTGGATTCCAATGCTTAGCTCTCTAGAGGCCTTTGAAATTACGCACTCCTCTCAAGAATCCAGTAGTTGAATCAACAATTCCTCCATATCTGCCAATATTTTCGTACGT
Organism: Cataclysta lemnata; assembly: GCA_963931975.1. Classification (NCBI taxonomy): domain Eukaryota; kingdom Metazoa; phylum Arthropoda; class Insecta; order Lepidoptera; family Crambidae; genus Cataclysta; species Cataclysta lemnata. Next base: position 9,910,722 of record OZ008343.1, read on the forward strand.
ACGCTGAAACATCAAAGCTTTCACGAACAATAATTTTCAATGTTACAAAGACCTTTTTGTCTTTGTAACGTTTTCATATTTGCTTTCGGAAATAGTCGCATGCTAGATTTCCTGGCTCGAGACTATTTGTTCATAGTAGATACTTATCGATTTGGTTTCATGTAGCTTACGGACATTCATAATCATGTCCAGTGTCACTGACTGAGATATTTTACCAAGCAAATGTTCATTTTAGTAACATCATAAGGTTGAAAATTGGCTATGGATTTTTACAGGTATCTGTGTTTAGTCGTGCTTATGGCTGTAATTGTTATGACAATACTATGATCACTCCTTGGGGGAGGCCTATGCCCAACAGTGGGCGTCTCTCGGCTGAACGATGATGTCTTTGGGGTTGCATAGTGGGCTCACACCCACTGGCATCCATGTGCAGATATCCCGATATTCCCTGCCTACGTGTAGTAAAAATCATAAATGACCCTGATTTGGACCATTATTTCAATAAAAGACCCAAATATAGCTCATTCTTGTCCATCACTGACCCAACAGTAGCCCATTCCACCTAACAATGTATTTTAGTATATTATTATACTAACGAATCAGATGCTTATAAAGTGAGTATCATGACCCTGGTAAGAACTAGTGAAAACCGTTACGCACCCATATCATACCTAAAACTTACACCATGTGTCAGCTTGTCTACCAGTGTTTCTAAAATAAGAATATAATATATATAGGTTCCAAATGTATTTCGATCTATGGTACTTTTATGACAAGACTGAACGTTGAACTTGGATATTTTTTTATAAATATTGTATCCATTTCATTCGTAAATTGAAATCAAAGGTCACTATATACAATGTACCGTAGGTCTTATGATTTGTCTCCTGAAGAAATGTTTGTCTATTTACCCTGATCTCCCTAAGGAACCAACCCGACCTCACTCTGCCCACCCATTTGAATTTCTCATAACTCAGTAACTTTCAAGGGTATCTCGGATAATGATGACATTTTTACGCCAATGCGAAGCCAAGAGATATATTAAATTAATAAATATAATATTGCCGGATCCTTTCGACCTCAATAACGGATAAAGGAAGTAATAAGGAGAACTCCACGTCATAATTCCCTGATTTCGGCTATAGATGGGAGTAATTCAGCCACGCGTAGTCGTATAACCGTTAAATAATCTTTCTAATGTCACAAAGGATGGAATAATAGCTAATATTTTATTTACGAAAGATTTGTTATTGCCTTGTAGAGTAGAATAATATAGTATGTACCTTTAATTATTATTATAGTTAAGTGTACCTATAATTATACTTCGTGATTCGTACTTCAAGATTAGTAACTCCTGCAAAAAAAATATTTCAATTGACTCGTGTAGTAACGCTCATGTGACACCACTCTCTGCACGAGTCAATTGAAATATTTTTTTTGCAGGAGTTACTAATCTTTTCGTACGAATCACTCGTATAATTGTGATAGAACTTCACTTACAGGTAAGTTCGTTTTATCGTCAATTATTAGCCCATTCTGTGTACTTTTTATAACGTGACGAGAAAACTATTGACACAAAATGTTTTCTCAAACTTCGCTTTTAAAATCTTAATCTTAACGTGACTTGAGAACAAAATATACACGAATAATGTCCTATACCAGGATTCTATTTTGGATCTCTTAGTTTTAAACAACGCATTTTGACTATTGGACAAAACATAACCAGGCGTCAGTAATTAACAAAAAAATAAATAAAATAACTGTTATATTGATGCAATGAAAAAGAAGTAAAGAAAAATATTCGATTAATTATTTTTAATTTCTATACATAGTTTATAATAATGTTGAATAGATTGTAAAATGACAGTTTTAAACTATTAAATATTTTCGACAAATGTTTGTTGACTAATTCAGTTTAAAATAAGTGTTTGTTTCTGAGAATAAAACTGATGTATTACAACATACTCCATATTTCACTGTCAGAGCTTGGTTGCTCCATTATTTCACCGGGTTCTTGAATTTTATTACTATCCTTATTCATCACTTTGATTGATAGTTTCGCTGTTCCCGTTTTTAGTTTTTATTTATAGGTACTAGTTTTAATTTTTTCAAGAGAAATAAATCAAAATAGCGACCAAAGCATGATTATTCATTGTCATATAAACTTTTCATTTATTATTAGCTAAATTTTATAAAGATTTTTGCATAAGAATGCAAATGAATTTCTTTTTTGTTGACGACGACGTCTGACCCTTATAAAAACAAGGAATATTATGATGATGATTTTATTTTTGTTGCATGTACTAGTAAGACTAATTACGCAATCAAACATTGTAATTTATCCATTGCTATGCAATTTATTTTATCCACTTCACATTCTCCATCTTTGGAATTTTAATTCGATCATCAATAATATAATTAAAAAAGTAAGCGGAAAAAAACTTTTGATTAATAATTATAAATCGGATTATGGTACAAATGCATTTCGGCTACTTATAGTATAATTTTATTAGACGTATTGCGATAAATTTTGCGCCAGCTTTGTTGACCAAACGACAAGGTCCATTAACGCAGTTATATCTACTTTTACGAACCCAATACGATTACAGCTAAAGCCACCTTGCGTTATTATTAACTCGGACACATAAACATGCCGTGTGGTGACGGCAGAGTAGAATACAATTGTCACCACCCCAAATCTCTTCCGTGAGTGTTGTACAAGACGACTAAGGATAAATCAGTGATAAGAAATGGGCAGCAGCGTTCCTCATAAACCACCTAGCAATGTACTGCGACTTTTGTGCCCGATAAATGGCAATAGGCTCGCCACCTATTGGGACCTGACATAGTTGGCGAAACGTGGGTGCTAGTTTACCTCTGCCTACTCCTTCGGGGATATAATATGCGTGATTTATGTATGTATTGACACATAATATAAAACTAGGCGCCGTTGGATTAAAGGGGCAAATTAATATTATAGAGCCGACGCCGATTATGTAAGCCTCTTTCAGTCGCTTTCGTCTGTCTGTCACTCTCACACTTTGCGATTATTCTCAATGAGCAAGAGTGACAGGAAGACGAAAGCGATTGATAGAGGCTTACATAATAACCCCGCCGTTGACAACACACCGTTAGTCAGGCTCATTGAAATGAGACATGCCAAGTCTTGTTACGTTCACCCTATTACGCTGCCGAGTGCAATATACCACTATCAAGTACTCCCCGACGTGGATGGAAGAAGCTCATTAAACTGTGCGGTTATCCAGTGCAACTCCTTTGTTCTAGCCACGGAGAAATATCGGCAAGAAAATTCCAGAGAATCTACCAACATTGAATAAAGCAAAACGGATTCTGTCTTATTACGTTCTAACGTGTTTACTGCTGAAATTTGTTTCTTCACTATTACTTTGCACTTATAAAATTGTATACATACAAACGGTGTTATGGCGTGTTTAAGATTTTTTGTTCTATTTTATCTATATCCATAAGCTATATTCACCCCACTTATAACTACATCAATTCTATAACATGAGACACTGGGACAAAGCATTTAAAGGTAACTTGGGTAAGGTCATCAGTTGTCTAATTTTTGAGTAAATTTTGTTTGAGTTTTCGTCAGAAAAGATAGAAAATCTATTCATATTTAAAGTGACGTGTTAAGAGAAAGCCATGTGATATAGGGAATAGGAACTAGACAATTTACTAAAATACCTTTAAACCGCGGCAAGATACTAATAACTACGTGATCCCTACTATTTAGGTACAATTAGTGATTTCTCAATATTACGCTGAGCTAATATTGTTTTGAAAATTGTAGTTTTTACTGTGTCCTTCAAGTTCGCTTTTCGGGTGTTTATGAGAAAAAACAACACCTACACTAATTAGTAACTAACTCCAGAATTCTGTAGGACCTTTCCCAGACGAACAACGTTTATAATGACATAGTCGGCGCTAACTTCCGGACGTGAACCGGAAGTGCGGCGTCAGCCATGTTATATCCGACAACTGTCAACGAGGGCCACTGTAGCGAAACAGAGGCAAGTCGAGAGTCATCTCATCTTTAGGTAGTGAAGTTCGTGTGTAAGATCCTTTAATTTAATTAAGCACACAATCATGACTGCCGCTTTGTGTAAATGTAAATCATGTATTATGTGTCAAAATGTAAAATATTAAACTAATAACCTAATAACTAATAATTAAACTAATGTAAAAGATGGAACTGAAATAATAAAATCGTCCTGATAAAATCCTCAATTAAAATAGAATAAATAAATAAAAAAAACCCTATTTGAAAAAAAAACATATTGAAACCAATTCACCAAATTGAAGAAGACTTGTGCTCCAGTGCTGGAGAAATCAGATAACACTTGAACTTAAAGCGTAAAATTCTAAGTATCCACCAGTTTATCGGCTATATGATATGTTCATCATATTCGTATCTGAGCAAACCAAACGCAGGCAAAGTTAGTGATTTATGATGCCAGTTGAAATAAGTTATCGCCAGCCCCTTAGCAACTTAGAGACAAGTCCCGGAAAGACAAAATGGCAGACTTCATTACGGTCAAACTGTCATTTACCAAGTAATATAATAATAGTGATGAAATGTCGATAACAATTCCTTCAGTCTAGCTCACAGATCGGTATTCTTCTTTGCGTATCTGTACCTATCTAACTTAAACTTATGCCTTGACACTATCGGACATGAACAGTTTGGAAGTATTATTTCAACATTAATTTTAAAATAATGTTAATATAACGATAAAAAAGAGGTCAGACGAAAATCACAAATTGCAGCATGGATTGCAAAGGATGCGGGTTCGATTTCCACATCAGGACAATAATTTTTCATACGAAATTTTCCTGCTTATACGAATTTTAAGTATTTTTCTTAGTAATAAATCTTTAGAAGTGCTTAAAATTTGCTACACACGTGCTTGGAAGTGGTTCTGTTATACAAATTACTTTATACATATTTATGGTCCGTTTTGTAGGATGGTCAGAGCGTGGACTATCGGCCAAACGCGGATTTGAATCTTGGAAAAGTCAAACGTCTGTGTGACGACCACGAAAATTTTTCCTCTAGTCATGGTTGCTTATTCGTCTACTAAAAATATACGTACTACTATTTTCAGTATTTACATAGTAATATAATACGCACACAAATCATGCCTATTTGTTCCCAAAACGGCAAGCACCGATGAAATCAATCAAACTATTACGTAAGTAGTATTATTACTAATTGAATAGTAAGTAAAATTTCAATTTCACATTAAAAAAATTTCATACCGTTTGATGTTTACAGAACGATAATTTTATTTCTCACTATATACATACAAACATAAATCACACCTTTTTCCCTGGGGCACAGAGCTGTATCAACACTCAAGTTTTGCCAATTATCTTAGGTCAAGGGGGCAAGCCTTTTGCCATCTATCGAGCACGTAAATCGCAGTATATTGCTAGGTGGTACAAAAAGAACGCTGCTGCATATAACTACATGGCACTATATAAATGTATCCGTCGTCCAGCAATCATTTTAAATTGTTATCATCAACACTACTAATAAATTAAAGCAACAGACAGCTATTAGGAAGAGCAATGCTAAAAAAAATTGCCAAAGACAACAAAAGTTTTATACCGAACGAATATAAAATATTAAAATTCTCATAAATTAGACCAAAAGCAGATAGATGTTCGTGGGCAAAGTCTTAGGAGTTTTTACTTAAGTATTTCCGCAACAGATGTAACAAGGGTATAGCTACAACATAGTACCAGAAGAATTTCACTCAGCTCCGGAAAACACTTAATTTGAATTCTCGTGGTCAACAAGGAATGCTTGAGTAAGAAGCACATAACATTTTTAAACTAATAAAAGAACGCCATTGTTAAGTCCCAGCCTGAGCAAGGCTCAGAAAATTGCTTATTTGCAATAATAAGGCTGCAAAAGTAAGTAAGTAGTTATTATGATGAGGGGATTTGGAGACATTAGTGGCACAATCAATGCTTATTTAGAATTACCTGTTTTTCACTATCTTTAATGCGGTGTCATGGCCTTGGTCATGGTATGGTGGCCATGGTATGGTGACAGCATAGCCGAATACAATTTCTCTCTCTTTCGCAAATGTCATACATGGCGGCTACATGTCATTCAGATTGGCGCGCTGTGTGAGTAGAGCAGATTTAGATCGCGTTTAAAATTGAGTTTTGGGTGATTGAGATAAGGAACCTATATATGTCCATTTCTCTACATTTACTACGAAAGGCTATCGAGCATTTCTATGTTAAATATATCACGCAATTTTTTCCCCGAAAAGAGGAAGAAGTGCACTAAAACCCACGTTCCCCAACTACGTTAGGTTCTAGTAATCGGGATCTATCGATCACGCTTATAGCAAGTTACCAGGAACGCTGCTCCCCGTTCCTCTAATTATTATTACCATTAGGGTCACGCATAAAGTTTTTGACCTAGTGAAATGTAATACCTTATTGAAATAAGGTATTACATTTCACTTATTACATGCTTGGCGATCTAGCGTTTTAAGTGTCCTTTTTATTAAATAAAATATGCACACAATCGAATAACTTGCACTTAAACGATTTATTAAATTAATAACTATTTATGTGAATAGTCTAATTTCAGGTATGTATATAGGTAACTTGTGTAAGTTCAGTTAAAAACCAGACCAGTGGAAACAAAACAAATCCTATTCGTTCAGTATTGTCGGCGGCTTTTAACTAGCATAATATTTAATATTATCTAGAACCCCGCAAAGTGACATCTCGTTATAACGCCTTTCAGCGCATGTTGACTTTACCAGTTCGTTGGAGCTAGAGCGAGGTAATGTTATGTTTTTTTCCTTCAATCGAGCTGATTGAGTGAAATCACCATAGGCAAATGTTTTACCCTCTATTCGGTGCCTCCGTAAAAGTATTTTGAAATTATTTGTCAATAAAAGTGGGTGACGTGCTTAGTCGTGTGGTGACTGCGGAGAGGAATACAATTGTCGCCGGTCACCACCCCTGTTTCTCTCGCGGGTGTCGCAAAAGTCGACTAACTCCCGCACTCAGTGACGTCAGTTAACTTTAATGAGTACTTAATATCACAAAAATCATTTAAATCTATACCGAGACCCAGCAAGAAAAGCATAATTGATGTCTCTGAGTGCGGCAGTAAGAGTTATAATTATAACGAGTAATGCGCAGCAGCGTTCGTGGGACACCATCAAGCAAATTAGGGCGATTAAAGTTCCCGGTGTATGGCAATAGGCTCGCTACGACAGATCTAAAATAAGCTGGCGAAACGCGGGTGTTAAACACCTCTGCCTACCCCTGAGAAAACAAAATCGTGATTAATGTAATGTAAGCATGTAATGTAATTTTCCGAAAAAATGATGTCCTCAATTTCTTTGTCTTTGTTATGTATCTTATTTTTACTTACATAATATTTCGAAGTGAGCTATTATAATACGTAGCCTTTGAATAATAATATTATCGGTTTACATTATATGAAGGGTCTTGATAGTATTTTTCTGGAAAGTCATAAGAACGGGATTCTAGATTATACTAAAAATTTGTAGTGTCCGGTTTTGTGCACACGTAATATCATAATCGTAAATGTTTATGACAGGTGCGGCTAGTGGTTTTGTACTACTTGGAAAACATTATTTTAAAATAGAATTTAACAAGAATATTACGTAAAAAAATCCACATTAAGCAGTAAACACCAGTTAAAACCATGATTTTGTAAAAACCATTCAATTATTGATTAATATCGATAAATATAATATTAACTTTTGCTTAGAAGGGTACAAAAAAATATTGGATCAGTTACTGATGTTCCATTCAACTCGGCCTACCCCTTCGGGTATATAGGCGTATAGGTGATTTATATATGTATGTATCAGTTTCTAAAACCTTTACAACATCAATGCTAACACCGAGTCCGGAACCGTCACGTATAGAGACATCATATTTGTTGATACTAAGACTATTGACCTAACATCTCACTCCAATGTCTCACACACCCTCCAAATGGCTAAGAGTAAAATAAAAAGTCTTTTTCACGGAACCTTCCGATAAGGGGCAGCTAAATGGACAAACATTACAGACAATCTGCTGTTACAATTTGATCAGAACATGAAACTACATCACCGTTTTATGTTTGAAGATTTCAGGAGTGTTATAGCAGGTATAAACACTTTAGTTATAATGACTACACTACAAACGATCATATTAGACTGACGTAATGATAGTGTAATGTAATAGAATAATGTGACGTGTTTCTAAATAGCTTAACATGATGACAAACCTTTATTCATTTCAAAGAACTCAAGTGGCGAAGCAGTGCATGATATAATATGCTAAACTTGTGTAGTATATTTTTGATCACATAGATTTAGTTTACTACTGCAGAAGGAATTGTGTTTCGCACTCGCAATTTTTTCCGTTGGACCCAAATTACGTTTGGCAAAAAACCCTTCGAATAACATCGCACAAAATGTATGGTAATAACATCAACAAACCCAATTTCAAAACAATCCATTCACTTATAACTGTAACCTCCAAGACCGACCCTGTCCACCCTCAGAGGAGCCTCTGGAAACAAATTCGATCAGATGAAAGGGCTTACGTTGAATGTTTTGTATAAGCGAACTGTAACATGTTAAGCGGTAGTCATAATCATAAGCTATATGTTAGAAACATAGCATACAGTTACAACTAAAAAGATCAAATTCGAAAGGTAATCTAATATTATTATGAGGCGATATTTAAAAAAGGTTGTAGTGAGAACGATATCTTATTCGATCCAACATTTCGTAACCATACGACCATAATAGACTGAATGCATACATACATACATAAATCACGCCTATATCCCCGAAGGGGTAGGCAGAGGTGAACTAGCACCCACGTTTCGCCAATATTATGCCGATTTACCTAAATGATACACTCAGTGACCATCCCAGTTAACCTGGGAACAGGGCTGGCTTTGTCTTTCACATTATTATGATTGTTGTATGAAAAATATGCTTAAGCTGTAAGTTATCACCATCATCATCACCAGCCCTTTAATGTCCGTAAAAATCAAGTCTCTCTCTTAACCACTTGACAGTGTTTTGTCTCGGCAATTAGTGGGAGTTAGAGCGAGAGGAAAATATTTTATGTCCCCTGAAAGAGATGTGTCCACGTCCCGTGTTACGGGGGCTACTGGGACATAGCCCTTCCCTATGTACGGAACAATATGGGCCCTAACCAATTTGCATCTCACATTGCACTATGTTAGCCTACACTACAGGAGCTGTAAAATCTTAAATAAATCATCGCAAAAGCAACAATTTCATTGCCTATCCGCCATAGAACCGCTAGCTAGGCATCCAGTGTGTGCACTGTCCTTCTGCTAAGTGGTCGGGTACGTTAAACCAGCTTTTACTCATTTTTGATATTCGCTTCGCGTAGTCCAAAGTGCTTGTCGAGTCCCTCTGTTATGAGTGGTTTTGTTTCAAAGCCGCGTACAATTCGTTTGTGCGGACCAGTATAAATAATACGCCGGCATTCACAACTGTCAGTTAGCTATGTAAATAGTGTGCTATCTTCTTATTAAAAAAATAGTATTCGATTTTTAATTTTAACATTATATAAATGTTAGAAAAATTAGTAGAAAGATTTTGGTGGTTAGAAAAAGAATTTCGAAAAATTATGGTCTTGAGGCGGGAATCGAACCCGCGTCCGCTGCTATCCGGGCAGGTGCCTGACCGCTCGGCCACCCAAGACACTTGGGTGACACTTGGGTGTCTTGGGTGGCCGAGCGGTCAGGCACCTGCCATACCATAATTTTTCGAAATTCTTTTTCTAACCACCAAAATCTTTCTACTAAAAAAATAGTAACTAGAATTAAAGCGATATTTAGAAATCTATCAGTATAGAAGAAATATCAAGCAAATCCGCAACTTTTATTTTGTACTACACGTTCAGTTGTTCGCATTACGCACATTTTTAAATATGGTAATTGCACCTTTCTATTGTATTTACCTCAACTATATTTTTATGGGCATAAATCCGTATGTATTTTTTGAAATTTAGGGGAATGTGACAGAGTGGGTATATAGTCTTGAAGTTTTTGAATAATATCATCAGCGTTAATTAAAAAAACAGTAAAACTATACAGTATTTTAAATTACATTTTCTATCTCATTAAAACTGAAAGTAGAAGTGCTATTCTCTGCTCAACCGAACGGATATCAGTGAATATCTAATACCCTTCTTTTCAGACGACAAATAAATCAACAGAATTCAATCAAAGCTCTACACAAATTTCTAATTGGATTTCAGCCTCGTCAGCTAAGGCGACCAAAGCGTCCAAACATCGATTCAAGTCGCAATGTCAAAGAACGATAGACGAATTTTCAGATTGCCAGAGAAGTGTCGGTTTCTTTGTGTAGGTAAATCTTATTTAAGCTCAATAGATGGGTCTGATGTATAAATACTTAACAATTTCTACAGAGCTACCAATTTATCTAGTCAGTTGGTGGTGTCGCTAGTGGTGACCAAAGAGTGAAATAGAAATGTCACAATCTATGGGTAAAATGTAGTTCCTATTTTTGCCGCCTGACATAATAAATTGGTGGCACTGTATTGACTTTAATCAAATTAAACACTTGTTTCAAATAATTATTGATATGCTTGGGAAGCACTGGACCTCTCGTCGTATGAAAGAATGTTGTTTTCCCATTTATCCTTAGATCATTACCTAAGTTCTTTTCCACGATTTGTGAACTTCACTAATGACTTCACTTATAAGTCTTGACATGATGACTGACATTAACAAAACAATAGAACCGACAATAGACCGCAGTCGACATAGTTTTTTATTAAATATGGTTTCCAAGATTTAGCTTTGTTTTACCAGACCTTCCAAGAACAGATCGTTCGAATGTAGTGATAGAATTTACAACATTATTAAAACGTAATAGGACTATAAATATTAGGTTGGGGAAAAAGTCTTTTCGCATTATAGTATATATAAACTTGTAATAAAATCTCTTTGGCTATACTATTTGTATCTGGCTGGTTTTGGTATCATTGAAAGTTAAAATTTTAAAGAACATAATTCCAAATTCAAATTAGGAAAATGTGTGATTTTCATTTGTTTTTCGTACCGCCAAGATGAGTGAATCTAATGAAGAAATTCGATACATTTTAAAATTTTACTACAAAAAAGGTAAAAATGCAACGCAAGCCGCGAAAAAAATTTGCGATGTTGGATGATTGGACCTAGTGCAGTGTCTGTGAGAGTAGCACAAATTTGGTTTAAGCGTTTTCAATCCGGAAATTTTGATGTCAAAGATGCACGTCGCTCTGGTCGCCCTATTACAGATAAAATGGATGCCATTTTTGAAAAAGTGGAGCAAGATCGGCATGTCAGTAGTTACGACGTAGCTGAAGAACTGGGAATTGACCACAAAACAGTTTTGGCGCATTTGAAAAAAACTGGGTACACAAAAAAGCTCGACATTTGGGTACGTCACGAGCTCACTGAAAGAAACCTAATGAACCGTGTACTCATTTGTGATTCTTTATTACGACGTAATGAAACCGAACCATTTTTGATGAAGCTGATAACTGGTGATGAAAAGTGGATCACGTACGACAAGAACGTGCGAAAAAGGTCGTGGTCAAAGGCCGGTCAGGCTTCACAGACTGTGGCGAAACCCGGGTTAACTCGCAACAAGGTGATGCTGTGTGTGTGGTGGGATTGGAAGTGCATTATTCATTATGAGCTGTTACCACCAGGCAGGACCATCGATTCTGAACTCTACTGCGAACAACTGATGAGCTTAAAGCAAGAAGTTGAGAGAAAGCGGCCGGAATTAATCAACAGAAGGGGCGTGGTTTTTCATCATGATAACGCTAGACCTCACACATATTTAGCCACTCAGCAAAAATTAAGAGAGTTTGGCTGGGAGGTGTTAATGCATCCGCCGTATAGTCCTGACCTTGCACCTTCAGATTTCCACCTGTTTCGGTCTCTTCAGAATTCTTTAGGCAGTGTCAGGTTAACATCACGAGAGGACTGCCAAAACCACTTGTCGCGGTATTTTGACCAGAAGTCCCAAAATTTCTATAGCAATGGGATCATGTCCCTACCTACAAGATGGCAAAAAGTTATCAAACAAAATGGTACCTACATACTTTAGTTATATGTAAATAAACTATATTAAAAAATGTTTTGAATTTTCTTAAAAAATGCGAAGAAACTTTTTCCCCAACCTATTATGACACAGTAACAGTCAGACAAAGTTCCCTAGGATTATTATATTTACACAATTAAGGTTTTACGTTGATTTATTAAAATATTTTTCAGACGATAAATTATGTGTCTTACTCGACGGTACAAGGCTGAGTAAAATATTAAGATCTTATAATGATAATGATTCGAAAAACATAATTGTAACAACAGTATACGTACAAAATCTCTTAAATCAATAAATAAAACTCGAAAGGGTACCAGCTACAGTTCACATACGCGAAACTTTCACCTGATATTTTAAAGTAAATTGGGTTTGCTACAAACATACATACAGTAAACATCTCCGTGGAGTGCGAGTTAATTAAAATGTGAAGGACGTAATAAATCTACGACTCGACGGGACAGCAAGCCGCTGGAGTAGCTTTCCCGTACCATATATCAAATTTTGATATGTTTAGTTGTATGTAAATATACACTGAGGAACTCGATGACGCAGTGCTTAGTGCACGCGGCCTGCGATTGCGTAAACCAAGTGATTTTTGCCTATACCTGTCACTGGATGGGTGACCAAAAACATATTATCTCGAATTCCCCCGTGCTTTGGAGCGCACGTTAATTTGGTACCGGCTGCTGTTGCAGTTGCGAATACCCACCAATCTGCATTGGGCCAGCGTGGTGGGTTGTTGCCTATACTCGTTTTAATCGTTTATCCTTAAGAAAGCTCTGTATAGTATTGAGCAGTGTGGATTAGAATTTTGTCATTCCAATCACTCTCTCCGTTCATCGGTCTCTTGACATGGCCCGTTCCGTCTCTTTTCTATACATCTATTCATCATTAGCACCTTTACGATGTGATGGATGATATGAATCAAAAGGGAGTGGATGGCTTGATGACGTCTGACCGATATGAATGGAATAAGAAACATACTGCGCCGACCCCATATAGACTGGGAACAGGGCAGGGAGAAGAAGAAGCTCTGTATAGTATTATTTATTTTTTACTTGAATATTTTATAGAATATTTCTCCGTGCTCAACTACCATTAACACGAAATGAAATAATTTGCATTATAAACTTGGCCGTTTTATTTCGTTTCACACTTTTGATGCATCAATCCGTTTCAATTACAACAAAGAACAAAAAGCTCGAGGAAAACAAGAAACTCACGGAACCCTGCCCTCCTTATTATTTATTTCAAGTAAAAATTATTAGCCTTCTTAATGGCCCCCAATAGCCACATAGCCACGCAATGAAGAAATATGGCGGTCTACCACCTAGTAGACATTTATTTCCATTAGAATCCCAGATGGATCGCGGCGCAACATTCCTGTCCCCATTTTCGCCAATATCCAACACAGGTGAAGAACGAACGTGATCTGATTTGTTTGCGACAGATTTTGATGGAGATTTTGGGTTATATTCAAAGCTTGTCACGGCCTATAACGCAACTCGTAAAACCGTACAAATTAAGTTTTTCGCTCAAAACACAAAGCCTGGGATTAATGCCCTTTTGATAGAATAATGGAGGGAAAAAATCGGGGTTATAATTCAATTACTTTTCGGGGCTTCAAAATTTTTAAAGGCCTCTGGCCTGACAATTATTTTGAAGTGATATAACTAATCTGTTCGACATTATTGGAATTTTTAATCGAATAACATAATTTAGCTTATTATTATTTATCAGAGTTTGCAAGCAAAAGAGTGATGCTAATGGATATTAGTGACGACCCCAGAAAATATGTAATTGTAATTGCGTAAAAGACGATATGAATTTCGAGAAGTATAAAACTAACTGTGTCGACCCCAGATAACCTGAGCACAGAGCAGGCGAAAGATTTCTAAAGGAGTTCGAAGTTTTAGATCAATGATGATGACCTTCTTACTTAGGAACACCTTAGGCAGGTTATCACAGGCGTTCTGTAACATGACCGACAACCGTTTGATTAACAAACGATTTAGGGCCCGTTTCGCAGTCGACGGGTAAGTTCTGGATCGCTTACTTAGCATTTCAATTGACATAATTATATTACAACTGTAAAATGATATGCCAAGCAAGCTAACCAGAACTTACCCGTCGATTGTGAAACAGGACCTTTATATATCAAAAACAAAAACGCAACGAAAAAAGTTGTTTAACTATCGCCTACAATATTGGTACAATAGTTCTTTTTTTTGTCCCCAGAACTCCCGCCTGATAAGCCGACTATAAAGGCGGAAAAAGGGTGGTACGCATCAGGGGACTCCCTCAGGGCGCAGTGCACGTCGCCACCAGCGGACCCACCGGCTAACCTCACGTGGCTGCTGAACGGGCGTGATGTAAGTACACTGAAAGAAAATGTCGATTTATAAAGAAATTTGTCTGATTAAGACATGTTTTATTTAACTTGAGGAACTTTTAAATTCATCACCATCACCAGTCCTTTGAGAGTAGCTCGCTAGCGCAGCCTAGTGACGTCACATGAGTCGATAAACTTATTTACTCACGTGGTGACATAGCGCGCTCGGCCTGCAATTGCGTAAACTACGCAATGTTCGCTAAGGCTGATCATTGGATGGGTGACCGCACATTTTTTTCCTCCTTGCTTGGAATTCACGTTAAGCCGTTGGTCCCGGCTGCATCTGCAGTCGTTAATACCCACTAACCCGCACTTGGCCAAAGTGGTGGGTTATGGCCCATTCTCCCCATGTTCATCCATCCATAGGGAAGGCATGTGCCCCAGCAGTGGGGACGTTAAAGGGCTGGTGATGATGATGATGACCAGTCCTTAAATGTCCCCATTGCTGGGGTACAGGCTCTCGCTGTGGATGAAAGAATTTAGCCCAGTGCGGACTGACTGGTATTAACTACTACAGATGCAACTGTGACCAATGGCTTGACGTGTGTTCTGGAGCACTTAGGAACTCAAAATAACATCTCCCGCAAACGACGTACACTAGGCGACTAAGGGTTAAGACAGTAATGATGAGTAATTTAATCATGCATCAGGGGGCCTAGACAAAGTAACATACCTACCGACAAAGATAACGAAGTTCGATAAAGCAAAATGTATGGGATTTGACGTAAGTCGTCGTGACATCACGTGACCAAAATCGTCTTCGTAAGTTCCTAGTTATGTTGGTAGTGCAAGCTAAGACGCTGTAGATACCAAAGTAATATGGCCGATCGTGACGAACTTCGACACGTTACCGTTATGAAACGATTGCCACTTGGCTACGGGCCCAGGCAACTGCTGCATATTGCTCACTCTTATTCTACCTAGCGATATACTACAACTTACGTGCCAGATAAATAGTATTAAGCTCGTTACCTATTACATGGGACCTAACATTATTGGCGAAACCGATGGGGATAAATAGGCGTGACTGTACATTTTTAACTTGTATTCTATGTTGTTGCAAATTTCCCACGGGACAGTTTTACTTAACTTGAGAGATCACCTGGTTTTGTTGAATCGAGACAGGGCTAGAGGGCATTTGCTCTGGACTGAACTGGTAACTCGCAAGATTTTTAAATTAAAACAGTTCAGTGTTTTGAACAAAGGAATTGAAATTCTACTTTCATTCTCTACTTGCATATCACTTAACTGTGAAACTTTAATTAGGTCTCAAATAATATAAAATACACGTGTAATTATGCAGAAGTAAAATTTTCTTAGAAACTCGAAGAACTTTCATTTCGTAACAATAATAATCTCCGGTTATTTGATATAATAGTTACGAACGATTAGATTAACTTTTAAGTGGCTATGAATGAAACAATTTTTTTTTTCAATAAAAAAAAACATTATAAATACTCCAATCTAACTGCATGACTTCTAGTAAGAAGTTTCGAGTCCTCAACCTTCCATTCAACTCCCAGCCCCGTAATATTATTTCCAGCGCCAGCTAATCTTTCATTAACAAAATAAATTAAGATTTTTATAATCATTACCTACTTTTACATAAATAAGCACTGTCTCTCTTTAACATGAATAAGCATTCAACTAAAATTATCATACGCATTAACAGTTTCAGCTACTGACGTAGTAAGCTGTGATTAACAATTCTCAACGAACCATCTCTTGGTTACAATGCTTATTAACATGCGATATGTAGCTACGATAATGATCTATAACTTCTGTACTAAGCATTTCAGGGATAAGGATTATTGGAGATACTATCGATTAAGCGTTAACTATGAGTTTGTAATAGGGTAGTCAAACAGTCTATTGTTTGACTATCAATGATTGAAGTTTATATCTTGGTAGGCATCTATGTCATATTTACACTTTGTTGATTAGATTATTACAGTACTTACTTATACGAAAATTCGAAATTCGTTGTTCATAAAAAGTATAATCTATAATAATACAAATCTTTTACATTTTAAAATAGACGTAGATATACAGGGCGTCCCACGGCCATGCCACACGGAGGGAAAGTATATTAAATATTGAACGTAGGATATTTTACTAAAAGAAGACATCGTTTTATTTTTAATAATAAGTAGAACTGCATTCACAGATTTTTTAAAAATCGCCCACCTTAACCGTGAATCGAACCCGCCAAATGTGATAGAGAAATTACATGTATTTTATAATAGCGTTTGAAAGGGCTACTCATAAGCATTATTTTTTCCTAAATAACCTAAATAAATTAAATGAAACTAAGATCATAAAATTTTTCATTTTATTTAAAAAAAAAAATTTATCGAATGCTCAAAATGTGATCCGTTCTCTCGTATACAAATCACTCTTTTGATAATTTCTCTCCCTGTCGATTTACTTATTTTTGCATGGTGGATGTTTGAAATTCTGTTGTACCGGTTGTTGTATGCTGTTGTACCGGTTCCTGTAAACTAAATCTTTTAAATAACCCCATAAAAAAAATCAAGTGGGGTTAGATCTGGGGATCTCGGTGGCCATTTAAATTTTAAATAAAATGAATTTTTTTATGTTCTTAGTATCATTTAATATGCTAGGTTATTTAGGAAAAAATAATGCTTATGAGTAGCCCTTTCAAACGCTATTATAAAATACAAGTAATTTTTCTATCACATTTGGCGGGTTCGATTCCCGGTTGAGGTAGGCGATTTTTAAAAAATCTGTGAATGCAGTTCTACTTATTATTAAAAATAAAACGATGTCTTCTTTTAGTAAAATATCCTACATTCAATATTTAATATACTTTCCCTCCGTGTGGCATGGCCGTGGGACGCCCTGTATATCCATTCAGCTCAAATCAAATGTAAAAACAGTTGTTTCAGTTTTGTTTACACGTAGTTGTAGTTATGGTTTCATAAGAACACGGTACTTTATATAAGTACAAAATAGTATAGTATTTCCAAGTATTTTTACCATTCCGTTACAGAATTTCGAAGGTTAAAATTTGGCATACTTTTGATCTGCCGTACATAGTACTCGAGTACTTTAGAAAGTATACGAGTACATTGCACAATACGCCAAAGCAAGTATGGTATACCTCCACATCTCATTGTTCATTACTTTCCAAAAATCTTATTAAAGAAACAATCTACACGCCATCTCTACTATCAGCTATATATCTGATCTTCGCTACAGGGGACCTGAATTAAGCCGACGAAATGTGGGTGTTAAAACAACTATACCTACTTCTTTGGAGAGAGAAGCGTAATTTATGTATAAAATATAAAATATTCACCTGCTGATATACTATCAAATATAGAAAGCTACAGATATAGAACCAGCCTAGGGTCGCAGTAGCCTTGTAAAATCTGGAATGTAGACGAGTTCTTGAAATTCAAAGTTTCCGACAGCTAATTGAATTTACCGGAATGTCCCTTTATTTAAAACTTTCCAGTTCCAGACAAGAGAGGTCAGGTTTTTGACAAATTCTCGTCGTCTCATGCAACTATCAACGGTTCTTCGGAATTGTTTCTGAATAGGGAAGTATTTTGAAAGTTTCTGGGACTGATTATTAATTGTTTCAAGAAGGATTTGCGTATATTTACAGCTTTATAAAACTATTAATGAGACTGACTACGTTTGATATGAAGTATGTTAATTAAAATTATGACAATCACCAGTATGTGTTTTAAAGTGTCACAGAACAATATGGAGAGAGTGATTGGAATGATAACATTCCAATCTATATTGCTCAAGGGATTTATTGTGGTTTTTCCCCAACCGCAAACCAATGCTAGTTTTTTACCCTACACCATCATATTCGGGTGCCCTAAGGTGCTTATTGGTCTACGCCGGGCAATCTCCTTTAGTCGACTTTTACGACACCCGGGGGTGAATCTGGCAGTGCTGGCACATTCAACGTTATTTAGCCCCCTGAGCAGCATGGAAGAGGTGGACGGTAAATTCTTGTATTATAATATCTTCTTCTCCCTGCCCCGTAACCAGTCTATCTGGGGTAGGCGCAGTACGTATGTTTCCTATTCCGTTCATATCGGTCAGACGTCATCAAGCCATCCACTCCCTTTTGATGCATATCATCCATCACACCGTAAAGGTGCTAGTGATGAATTAATGTATAAAAAAGAGACGGAACGGGTCATGTCGAGAGACCGATGAACGGAGAGGGGTATTATTCTATGTTATATAGGATTCAGGTTCAATAATTTTTCCATTAATAATGGTGTGTGTAAATCGAATAAGGAATAAGGAATTTATAGGTAATATCTATCTGAAGAGACTTCTTTTTACGTAAATATTGTATCTGAGTGGACTGTGATTATAAAATTTTGTTATTATATTCATTATGAGGAATATCCAGCAATTTCGTTATAACAAGCCTGCGACGATATTTTTGATTAAAGATTATGACATCAATTAATTTGTCGGGGTAACAAAATTTTCAATTGGCGTCAAGTGTCTATCTTCGAGATGGTCCTCTGCGCCGTCGTCCTTGTCACGTGATAAATCACTCTGGAATCTCATACTTATCCTGCCTCTTTAAAGAACGATCCCTTTTAAGTACTATCCGGGAAAATTGTAATTTAAAGAAGTACAGCTATCGATATAAGGAAGCATTCATTGTTGACTATAAAAGAATGAAGCAGGACTGCAGGAGATAGGTATTTGAAATTAAAAAAAATGTTCATACTTTTATGACTTTATCTAACAAATGAGAAGGTTATGGCGTTCTTTGCACTTTATTAATATCATAAATACTATGCAATTATGACGTGAAATATTAAGTTGGAAATTACTGAGCAATTTGATATTTTTGCATAATATGTTGCTATGAACTGCTTTTGCTGCGAGCAGCTACAATGTAGCTATTATAGAAGTAGCAATGCTAGCCGATGTTTCCAACCCGTTATAACAATGATGACTTGTCAATATCAATGTTACAAAATTATTTGGTATCTATATTTCTCGTTTATCGACTGTTTACTACCTACTTCAAAATAATGGAGATTTTTGTTAATGTGCCTTAATTTAAAAATTAATTCGACCTCCAAATACTGGAAGTCGAATTAATTTTCAATTTTGATAATAAATAAAAATAATGCATTGCCATATAAACATAAATAATTGATCTCATGTATCAATTAATCTATTGTTTCATTTTTTCGTCTATTTTATTGACTATTGTGTTCTTATTTATTGATTATTCCGTTAATAGGTATAATTCTATGAAATAATACTTAACAATAATGGTTTTTAAAACTTACACAGCAAAACTGTAAAAACCTCCCGGTTAATAACTATGTATACTTGAAACAAATTCAAATCCCCGATCCCCGCTGAAAGTTCAAAGGAGGCCGGAATCACTCATACCATAAACAATTTGAATTGTAAAAATGTAAGCCGCAGCACTCAGTTAAAAAGCTATGCTAACGTAATTTGTCAGATGTAGTCCTTAAGTGCCCGAGCAGATTATTAAGTGAGCCCAACCCTTCCATACTCACGGGAATAAAGTCGGGCACGATCCATTGTTCTGTCGCCTTCGTTTTGTATGACAATATCTCTGCAATGTTCCCCACGATTGCAGCGAAGAGGAACTCTTTTCTTTATCGTTGCCCCGTCAAAGTAGAAAATTGTTGACACTAGGTTTTTGCACAGCGTGTTGATTGAAAATGGTTCGTAGAGCGGTTTGGAGTTTTTGTATTTTTTTCATATTGGCAGTTTCCATTAAATCTGTACAGGGATTATAAACAAGAATAATGTGTGTTTTTCATTTGAATTAAAACTACGATATTTAACGCAGGGGCTGGAATAATATTTGCACAAAAAATAAACACGAAGCGGCCCTTTGGAAATAGTAAACAACAACGATAAATTGATGGGTGTTGATTTTATTTTATTAAAGTTTGCTGAGCGTTATTGTAACAAAGAATATTCACACATAATGTTGAATTTAAATTTACATCATTACTGGCGAAATGAATCCATGATTTCATTATACTTTCACTTCCCCTGGCTTTGCTGCAATTTAATTTTGAATTCGTTTGACGATAAAAATGCAAATTATAGTTATGTCTTTGTCAATTTCAATGAAATGACAGAAACAAAACGAGTTGAGTAATAAGTGAGCTCTGTGTAAATGCCCATTAAAATATTTTAGCGATGTTCCTCTTATCAGAAAACTGAAATCTCCACTTTGGAAATCTGAACATCCTTACTTTTTCATTAAGTTCGCGTTTCTCTACACCATCAAAGGGTGGATTTTATTTGCTCTTCTTTAAGCGGAGTTTCAGAAGACATCTAAGATTCTTATTTCATAGAACTTTAATCGTCGTAATAAATTAGTCAGATATGCTGGATTTTCTTTTGAATCTGTGTTCAAAAAGAACGTACCTAAAATGTTTTTTATTTTAAAACGTTATTTGATACGAAGTAATATAACAAACTACCTATATGCAATTTAAATGTAAATATTCTACCTTCCATTGCGCAGACAAATAGAATGGGATTAGGGCAGGGTGATGATGAAGATTCTGACTCACAAACCTGTTGCACAATAGTTTTTTAAACATGTCCACCTCCAAAAATTACTGCGATGAAAGTTCCCGTTGAATTACTATAGGTTCGCCCCTTATTGCATGGGACCTGGAAAAAGCTAGCGAAACGAGATTTCTGTATGTCTTTTCCTAAAAACCACCACAGCAACTCTATGGAGGTTGGTTTAGTATAAAAGACTTCAGATCTACCAAAATTTTGTGATATAAATGACAAATTTTTAGATCGCCCAAGAAAACTTATCTTTAAAAAATAGCTTACGTAATCACAGAACGAATGAAATACCACTACCTTGCAAATGTGACACTTCTCAATCTGCTTATCTGCTTCTAATGAAATTGAATTTCATTTCTGATTACTTTTTCTGATATGTCATAATGTCAACATATCTCGAAGCTACCTATGAACCTAATTCTATAAACCTGCCTCATATCACGTCTGCCTGAAGGAAGGCGAAATAATGCAAGAAATAAAGTTACTCGGATTGAATATAAATGAACCATGAGGCTTTTCAATTGACACGGGCTCGGAAATATCGAATTTGTTTAAAAATATTCAACCAATATGGTGGGTGAGACATGTTTTACTGAAGTAACAGAAGATATTAGGGTCAATTCTAACATGATTCTCTAAACTTAAAACTAAACTTAATGTCAGTCTCTCCTCTTCATTCTGTATTGAGAATGAAAGAGAAACACTGTTGTCAAATTAATCTTAGGCTTAGAGAAGCGTTGTCAGAATCGACTCTATTAGTAAGTTCAATTCTAGGTCAGAATATCGTAAGTTTTGTAAACGCTAATTACACTGGATTAACCAGTAAGCCAGTAATATGAAAATAGAGAAAATGAAAAATGAAAATATGGTTTATCCATATAAGGTATCATTAAATACACCCATGAATAGTCAAAGAAATAACGATAAACACTGAAGACGTGTGAGACAAAAACTAGCCTGTATACTTTTTTCATTTGCACGACAGTGCGAGCGATTTCGTCTTTGCGTGTACCTATGGGTATTGGTATGGGTGATTGTGGTGTGTGCGTCTGTGGTGTCTGTATGTTGTGTATGTAAATTATTGATACACAACATGTATTTTTTTAGTTTAGCCATCGTTCTCACAAAATCTTCCAGATATCAACTATCTCATTTGACAAAAGAATACTTTAATTTTCGTACCTGAACAATATATCTTTTGACGGCAACAATTTGTTGGTGTAACAATGAAACAAAACTGAAGCGGTGCTGCTTATAACTTTGATTCGGAGCGGAAACTTCTAAAAGGTGTCATTTAAAGATAAGAAACTTATTTGTACTGTCTACGCTTTGATGTACTCGCAGAGCTGCAAACATAACACTTATTACAATGTCACACGATACATTTTAAAAAGTTACGCTTGGCACCATTGACTGAGAGTTCACAACGGAATTACGAATTGGAACTGGTTCGAATGTTTCATCGAGTTTCAAAAGTTATAAATTGAAGTCGAAGCTGACAATGTGAGTATTATGTATGTGTGTGTAGTAAGTGGGCAAAATAACAGCAGGAAGATTATCGAATAATATCAAAATTTTAATAAAGTAACTATAAAACTACAGAAAACGTTGGTTACAGTGTGCAGAACAAAATATTATTCCTGTAACAACCCGTATATCAAAGGTTCTTAATTATGATATAGGGAATGGGCAGTAGCATTCTCATCATACGACCTAGCAATACTCTGCAATCAACTTACCCGGCAGGTGACAATATACTCTCAATAGATATATTATGACAGAGTTTTGAAAATCACTTACTGCCGCACTCAGAGAAGTCAAATAAATTTAATGAGTACTTAATGTCAAACATTTTCATTTAAATTTAGACCAAAAACCTGAAAAGAATAGAGACTCGATTTGAATTGTCATTTTTTGACATCCAGTACTCATTATCGATAATTGACGTCTCTGAGTGCGGCAGTTAGACAAGCAGACTAGATTTTTAATCCTAAGTATTTTATAACAAGTGCAAAATTGAAGATATGATTCGTCTGAGCAAACACATTTTTCACTCCCTACAAAGATGGGAAATGCAATAAATACTAAGTTAATTTTATTCTACAAAATGTGGCTACCACATTGAACGATTATAAGCACGATCATACGGCCATATAAATACAGCAACCCCATAATTCTAGAGCACAATAACTATTCCTTTGGAACTTAATGACATCACAAAAGAATGAAATTAGCAACACAAAGAACTCTGGGGCCCCGATGGGAATAAATTTTCCATACACGACTTTTGTATGGAACTATATACCTATTCCGACCGCGGTAAAAATTTATTACTCCGCTAGGTAATTCTAAAGGAACGCTCGCCTTTTTAATTCTGAAGTATTTTCAACGACTGCCGTTTCAAAATTGTAAGCCGAATTGGCTTACAATTTTTCTTCAGTTCGTGCTGCTTAGTCGAGGCCGCTGATCAAATGGGGATATTGAAATTAAAATTTATTTAATTCCTATTATAGTAGCTTTTTGTTTATTTTCTTATAATGTTAGGTACTGTCTTCATAGTAGCTGAAAAACACGTAATTTACTTAGAAAATATTAGATCTCCTTCAAAAATATTCCTGATTTTAAACAATTTAAGACTACATTTTAATTAATTATTTGTTAATTTTATGTTATTTTATCTACTAATGGCTAAAAAAATATAATAAACCGTAGACGTGTTTTGAACTAATATCGGTGGCAATAAAATATTATCTATTTTTCAATGTTGTAATCACAGTCTGTGTGGCGTATTTTTCTGACAATATTTACAAGAAACATACAAGATTATTTTTTCATTGACTCACAACTTGAAGACATTATTTTAAAAATAAAGTATGTATTTGTATTAATTAGTTGAACTAGATACAATATTGCTATTAAACTTCATACCAGAAGATAAAGACAAACACTTGGTTCATCGCGACGATATAAACAATTTTGCTTTGTCATCAAAGTTCCTTTGTTCAATACTTTGTACAATTCTTTATAGGAACCACTTTAATTTTTCAACGTACGACTGCTGTGTGGTTCCATCAATGGAGACTTTGACAATTCAACCTGTTCTTATCAAAGTTAATGTTTGTAAAGGAACTCTTGAAGACGTTTGTCTTGATGTTTTTCACTTTTATTTGACTTACCTATCAAACTTTATTTGTACACACTGTATATCACTAAATACAATCATTTTACTAGCTGTCAAATCCCATTGACATTTACCAGGAACGTTAGCCGCATTAAGTATCATTATATTAATATCTTCCGATAAATGCCCACTGTTGAACATAGACTTCCTCTAAAGAACTACTCTTTATTTCTATATCGCCAAGAAACGAGCAAAGCCCTTTCCATTGACCTTCATGTGACCATAAGAAGGCTTATAGGGCCTTTTGTGAGCGGCCACGTCTCAGTCATAGCAGTTATCGCATATTATTAAGTTCTGATAAATTATATCAAATCAACCCACTAGATCCTGTCGACGTCAACAATAATTGGCAGTCCACTTGAATCGGCAACCGTGTGAGTCAACTAGCCAAGGTGCAATTTCAACGGGTTAAATGGAGACCGGTAACCCAATTTAAAGACTAGCATCGACGTATCAACACGTTCGCGTTGCCGACGCGACGTGACAAGCGGTGAAATGCACTACAGCTAAAGACAAACACGATGTAGAACATGGATACCTGGTACAAGAATCGGGAAAACGAAATACGTAGAATAGGATTTGAAAATTCGGAATTCACTGGCAGTTTTTCTTCATGTTTTCATGTTATTAAGTCTCGCACTTGTCCGGTTTTTTTTCTATTATTCAATGATAAGAATAAAATGCCTTTCAATTTTTAAGGGTAAAACGCACAATTGAGCGTGTGACCTAAGTAAGTAAGAACGTTTTATACTAATTTAAAATTGTCTTCAGAATTATCCATTGTCAGTTGTTGTTATTCGTAGTCAATTTCTGCGAATGTCCTATGATTTATTATTATATATGTGAAAGTAAATTCACTATGTATACTTTATTAATAAGTAAAAGCAATAATAGTCACTAATTTATGGGACAATATTTGATAATGGGCATCCAATGACAATTCCGCTAACAAACCCTCTTTTTGTTTGTAGTGACAAGTAAATATCGATATTATTACTGTCGACAAAGCATAGTAACAGGTTCTGACTCTTAACGCTTATCTGCTGGTACAATCGGGAAAAGTTACGGTCGAACATTTAATCAGTATTAAAACTTGAACATTGTGAAATGATTCAAAGTTTTGAGTCAAATTTAATGCTCTTATTAAGAAAGATTTAATTTTCATCGACATGGTAATATATGAAATTAGATATCTTTTTTTATATCAAAAGTAGGCTATGCTGGTCTATAAGTGTTGGTCTCTAAATGCCCATACTCATTCGACAGTAAAACATATAAAACTAAGAGAAATAATAATTGATTGGCATGATTATTATTTAATTTTCCTATTTGCAAACGTTCTACTATCACCCTGTTATTTGTTTTGTGCACAACAAAAATTTAATATTTGTTATCAGAACAATTAATGCTACCAGAAATAAACGGTATTAGTCAAGTTTCACTGAGTGAAAATCTTGTATGGAAATTGGAACTAAGGGCTGTCTATGAAGTGAAAGGTTGTCGTTTGTAGGGAAAAATTTACATTTTATGACGTGTATTAATTAATAGGGCCAATGCTTATATTACTTAATTGATTCGTGGTATATGTATTTATACATTATAGTGACAAATTGTATGAATCAAGTGAGATAGGACACTGTATTTCTATACATTTAGAATTTGCCTATTTTGGAATACTAGGAAAATAAAAATAAATTGTAGCAGATTTCCCGTTAGTATTTATTATAATATTTTCTTTCAGATTTAGGCTTTTCATCTAACTGAAAACAAACAGTTTATGTACTTATGTTATAAAAACTAGATGATTTATGTTATATTATTATGTGTTTGAGTTTCCATATAAATAAATAATAAATATAATGCAGACAACAATGACTAGTGAATAAATGTTTGTTTTCATCACACAAAAATAATTCACGACTAGAATTCTTATCTTGAAATTAATGGACAATAATTAATATCGCAAATTATTAATCACGACAATAATGCCATCATGACAAACACAATTGGTGGTCAATTATTTAAACGGTTGCTTTTTTCATATAATTATAGGTATAATAAATCATAATTAATATTCATATTTTTGCTGTTGTTTTTCCGCTTCGGTCCACGTCACTACTTATACAACGATTTCATTGTGTTTCCCTAACCCATGAGTAATGTTGGTTAAACGACAATATTACCTTATCAGAACATCTTGCCCAAATGGCTGGTATACTGCTATCGACAAAAACTTATATGAATATCATTACAATGCTCAATGTATGTTGAGTGTATACACACACAACTGTTTCATTACAGCAAACAATAATATTATTGCTGCCTTTTCACCCCATTAATGGTTTCCTTCGCTTGATGTAGGACTGTGTAGTTAATTAATTATGAATATGTCGACATGTTACACCTACATATAAATACCTCTGTATTGATTAAATTTGGTTTGCTCAGATATTAATATGCCTTATAATCCCCTTATTAAGAATAAGGAATCCTTTGAGTAGATATTAAATCAGCATTCAAATAAAGTGTATATTTCGTACTGACAGTAATTCACATTCGAACATTCCAATGTCTTTATGTTTATTAATTGTTGCTTGAATGTATTACGGATGAATAATGAAAGAAACAAGAAAATAAATAATGGACAAAGCAGTTAATTACATCGATACTAAATAACTTTATAACAATCCATGATGTTGGTGATGATGTTACGGTGATGATTATCACTACTAAAACACTCAATAGAAATGAGACACGATTTAATTTGTTTAATGAATTTTTATATTTATTTTATATCGCTTACTTTTTTAAATATTATCGCTATAAGGTCATGTACTACGTACTACTACTCTGAGATCCGAGAATCGCTTTGTATAAAATAGAATTCTGGATGAGTTGCATCCAAAGTCCGAATTCTCCGAAATCCAGGAAACTAGTCTCAAAGCTACTGTCTGATTTTCAACTGCCCGTCGAAACATGATTAAATCCGGGCGACAGACGCCGAAACCTCCAGACTCTATGGAATTATGGTTGTGGTGTATTCATATCCTTTATGAGGTATTATTCAAGATGATACAGTTAATATTTTTCAATAGCTTTCGGAATTTTTGAATGCTTACTAAATATTCCATTTCACAATAATTTACCGATAATTTGCCCATAATTAATATATTGATGTCGGCACCTGGTTCGCGCTTGTCAACCCTTCCGGTTTGTTTATGTCATTGAAATGCAAATCGTTATTGAATACATCAATTATCGAATTTCGATAATCGATATCCGACCGGCACATCACTGGTTCCGGACAATCGCCTGTCTGTCCTGAACGATGTTAACACTCAATCATCTCCCACATCTCTATCGGGTATCTGGATTGAGCGGGACAGTATATAAACTTGAGTGGTGGCTCAATGAGGGACTCAATATTGCAGTGAGAGAAGATAATGTTGCTTCATCAGCAGTCGTTCTGATAGATAGTAATTTATTTTTAGACAGTATTTTGTAATAAATAAATAGTATCTTACAGAGGTGTTAGGTTTTTCACTATTCGACCAAGACCATTTTGGGCTTTGAAGCTAGAAAGAATATATCGTCTTCTGCGACCAGCAGAGCTCTCCCTCTTAGTTCCAGGGTACCAATTGTATCTTTTAAGCCCAGTCATTGATTATTAACTCCCACGCGTGAATAAAATCATAGACGCTAACCAGTATCACAGACTTTTTTAGATTTAACGCTAATAAACATATTTTATATCTGTAGTACGAGGAAGTAAAAAAGGACGACCTCAAACAAAATGGGTGGATTGCGTGAAAGACGATATGAACGATAAGTGAGTGGATGATTTTAGGACAGCCGATCTAGGTTTGTGTAAGTAATTGTCCCAACAACAGATAACCCGGGAACGAAAGCAAGCGAATGATACCTTCTGTTACTTATTGACAACAGTAGACATTCCGTTAACTAACAAAGATAAAATATCCTGCTGACTGAACGATATTACTACTATCTGTAAGCTGATTGAGTAAGGGGTAAACAAATAATCAACGAAAGATGTACTCATCGCGGGGTTCATGCTGTTGACTCGTGTAGATACAGATAACTATTTACTTTTATAGGATAATCAGCAAATATGACTTATTAGAATGACATCGAGTCAATATAAACGAGTCCGCCAGTCAAAATAAATTTGAATTTAGGCCCTTGATGTCAATAAATGGACTGTGCGTTCTAGCTGTGATTTCGGAGATTAATTCATAGACCAGTCATCGGATAAGTGTCACTCGTGGAGCTGTGAAGAAAAAAAGGTGTTAAAATAATTACTTGCCCTTTTATTCCCACGGAGCATTTATAAATTAGTAAGAGAGAAAAAATCATAAACTAGACTACACTAGAATACATAACAGGACATCTCATGAAGACTTTTTATTTTATCTTTACATCCACAATCAAAGCAATTATGATTACGATTTAGAATATACAAACAAAAACGCCAATGGATCCTTATAAATCGGGTGGCCTTTTCTTTTATCACTTAAGCTACTTCAATTTAGAAGTAATTTTACTTCCCAGCCGCCTCGTGACTATGAATAGGTAATAGAATATTAAGAGGACTTAGGCGTTCAGCTGCAAATTTGTAGATCAACAAAGCTCTGTTTGGCGTGGGATTTGCCGGAATGCTCTGGAACGCACCGATATCCAGTTTATTGATTCTCAAAGAAGCAATTAAACTGCGTCACTGTGCCTGTTCTCCTAAGAGGAGCTCGCTATATAGCGCAGATGCCACTGCGCGCTTGGCTTGCGGTTGCGTAAACTAAGCAATGTTCGCTAAGGCCGGTCATTGGATGGGCGAACAAAAATTTATTATCTCGAGTTCCTCCGTGGTTCGGAAGGCACGTAAAGTGCAGCGTGGTGGGATACGGCCCAATCTCCCTAAATTATTCCATCCATGGGGAAGGGCCGTGCCCCAGCAGTGGGGACAATAAAATCTAGTAATGATGGTGATATAGGTATACACTTGACACTAATTTTATTGAGATTTGATGAAAGCAATCATCTTTTGCTTTCAGATCCAGGGCAAGCCAGTAATACAGCAGAGGATCCTGCCGAGTCCCGTGGTGTCCATCGACGTGCCTCACTCATCGGGCAGGAGTACGGCAGCTCCTGGAGATGAAAATAATAATATAATCTTCAGTCCATGGAAGGCGTTCGGGCCCTTTGTTGATACAATACAGGTAATAAAGTATATTGTAGTTTGACTGTATGTATATAGTTAAATACAGTCAACAGCAAATAATATTTAATAAGCCCTGTGTGTAGAGTCAGACTAATAATTAATGCGATTTATCACACATGATAGTTTATAGAAAAATAGTTTACAATAATGCGGTAGAAAGGACATCCTCCATTTTGGCCCAAAATCAAAAGTCCCGGCCAATAAAAAAGTGCTGTATTCGGACAAAACACTTAGCATTCGATAATATGGCCCCAAAGTTGTAGCTGTAGTTTATGCAAAGTCCAAAATTGAATAGAGACAATAAAAGATTCGACCTGCGTGGCGTCAGTAGACTCGCTGCTTATTTGCCGTCTTACTGCTGATGGCGTGATAGGCAGCCAATAGGGAACCACTGACGACGTGGTGTCAATGGTGACGTGCCCCAATTATAAAGGGGTTGCAATTCACAACACCCTGTGATCTTCGCATTCTGGGATCATTAACTCAACAACGGCTATGAACATGTGTTATCAGGATTGTTGGAAAGGTGGCGGATTTATAATGTATCATTGTACCATACTATAGTCTTTGAAAGTTCTTGTGTTTAAGCTCAATTAATGATATTTAATTAAGTCACATAATATATTTAAACAACGTGCTCGTAGTTAACACGTTGGCTTTTACTTGTGTATACGCCTTCTGAATCTCTACCGTTAATGACGCTGCTAAACCAAGCGATTTGACTTTATATTGTGGCAAATTAATAATGAAAATAATTGCAGACCATATTATACCTTTTCCTTTTTTAAAACCAATGCTTTATAAAAAGTGCATTTAGCAGACATGTAAATATAATTTTATTATTAAATATCATTAATCGACCAAGTAGCCCAAACTAGCTTGTATTTTGGAAACTAGATGACGAGCAAACATAGGTATATTATAATTTTATTGAATTTATATATTATGTCAACATATTTTGCTTAGATCTTAGATCAGAATACAATTGTCACCAGACTCCATCACTAGACCTAATTTTGAAGAATTTTTTATGTATACGAAATTTTCGTTAAGAGCCTTTTCGATTGTACGTCGAGGCGGCACCTCATCCGTCCCGAAACCCTGTGTAATATTATTGATTTCTTAATATTCCCATTGCTAGAATTTTTTGTTTGACACGCGTGAAATAACCCATGTAAAGCCTTCGTCAGATCAAACGTAACCTAAATATCAATAGGAGTTTTAGGGCTTCAGATATGTTAATGCTGAAATACGATGTGGAGACTTGACCCAAAAACAAATAATCAAGTACATTATTTCAACTGAGGACGTAGTCACTTTATGATTTAAATTCAAATTCAACACAGTAATTTATTGTTATTGTTCGGGTGAATTTCGAAGATCAGGATTTCTGGCAACACTCGCTAATTGCTATCTGACAGTGACTAATGACCGCTTGCTTACGGATGTTGTTCGTTGCCAATCATTTCATGGGAATTTATTCATTATTTCCAGAGTGCCTTCGGCGGGTTGCAAGTTAAGCTTTAAAAAATACTGACTGTACTGTGATTGTTACATCATTTTTTGTATGCCTGCTTGCAAACATTCTTGCGTATTCTTATGAGAAATAGTGTGTCTTTAATGATTCATTTCTAAAGAGATCGGTATTGAAATCTATCACTATTTTACGAAATATTGATCACATGGGATTATTTTCAATAGACCTATATTTTATGCTATGACTTTATGGCTTAATTGCATTATAGTGAAATATTTATGTATTATTGTGAAGTATACAATAAATCTCAGGCCAAAATTTGCAGTGTTCATAATTTTAGCGTTTATAAAGTGTCAACATCATTATTCACTTTACTTAGTACCAGCAATACCACACAACGAGCATTTTGATTCCTCTCTAGTACCCGGTTTTTCCGTCCACACATCAATTTGATGACTTAAACTCCATTAAAACAGCCAGTTGAACCGTTTCTAAAACAATTTCAGCTCACAAAAGTTTGAGTGCCACAGCCGTCATAATTCCAGACGTCTCAGAACTTTGTGTAATGACGACCTTTATTTGGTTATAAGAATCAAAGGCTTCAATAGCTAAATTTTAATAAAGTTATTCTTAGGAACATAAATAACGTTTTCTCTCAAACCTACGCGAGCGTAAAAATAACAATTCCAGAAAAACATTTTACTTTTGCGAAGAAATAACATCTTTTGATAAACAATGTTTATCAGCCAGAGTGAAATAACCACCTCCGCTTTTTTTAAATTAGCTAGTCAATACTCGCTAATAAGAAAGGTACCAATGTTCCTTTACTTTTTTTAATCCTGTTCGATCCTGTCAGTTCAGTAAACATTAGCAAAAAGTAAATTTCAATTAAGCTACTGTAATTATCTTTGTTTTTTTATCAGACATTATTGAGCGTTATTTGCACTGTCTTTTCTTTACTTTATTGGTTACCTGCGTAAAGATATCTCCAGTAATTCTTCTTCTTCTTCTCCCTGCCCTGTTCCCAGTCTATCTGGGGTCGGCGCAGTATGTTTCCTCTTCCATTCATATGTCAGACGTCATCAAGCCATCCACTCCTTTTTGATTCATATCATCCATCCCACCGTAAAGGTGCTAGTGATGAATGAATGTATAGAAAAGAGACTGAACGGACCATGTCGAGAGACCCATGAACGGAGAGAGTGATTAGAATGACAACATTCCAATCCATACTGCTCAAGGTTTTGGCTTAGGTTTTACAGCCGGCCGCCTGCCTGACACCAACCCTCTTTGGGTACGCTGTTGTTGGTGGTTTGCCCTCCACCATTCGGGTGCCCCAAGGTGCTTATTGGTTTACACCGGGCCATCTCCCTTAGTCGACTTTTACGACACCCATGGGATGAGTTGGGGCTGGCCTATTCTACGTTATTTGTTCGCTCCCAGGCCAGCATAGAAGGCAGCATGGAAGGAAAGATATCTCCAGTAATTATGTAATAAATATATTAAGTAGGTAACTAACAGCATTAATATTGGATTAAATATTGGTCATATGTGATTAAGCAAGGAATGCATTTTTTATAATATAGAATCTTATTTATACATACATACATACATCAGGCCTATATCCCCCTAAGGGGTAGGCAGAGGTGAATTAACACCCATTTATCGCCAATTTAGCTAGGTCCCATGTAATAGGTGACGAGCCTATTGCCATCTATCAGGCACATCAATCGCAGTATATTGCTAGATGGTACAAGAGGAATGCTGCTGCCCATTATTTATTGCTGTCTTTACCCTTAGTCGCCTTATACGACACCCACGGGAGAGATGGGGGTGGTGACAATGTTGTATTCTACTCTGCCGTCACCACACGGCTAAATCTTATTTATAATATTACTAATTTTTGATAAGATGTAGGTAATAAACTATCTAATCCAATAACACAATAATTCTTTGTCACGGGTATACAATTTAATAATCATAATCATAAATTCATAAATGACGCCTATATCCCCGAAGGGGTAGGCAGAGGTGAACTAGCACCCACGTTTCGCCAATTATGTTAGGTTCTATATAATAGCTGGCGAGCCTATTGCCATTTATTGGGCACAAAAGTCGCAGTACATTGCTAGGTGGTATAAGAGGAACGCTGCTGGCCATTCCTCATAACTGCTAATGATAATCATCGATCTAAAAATTAGGTTTCACGTTTTAAACAACTACGTCACAAGGGAACGCTCCTTAAATGTATGTTTTCGTAAAGTACTTGAGAACCAACAATTTCATTATACTTATATTACATTTTCAATTGTTTCAGGATGGCGAATTACTTCCTAGTCAAGACTCTGTGGTTCTGCCCACACCACGACATCAAATTACGTCCTTAGACGACGATGTCACTGACCCCATACCCACAATAGAGACGTCGAATAAGGTAAAAAAGTTTTGGGGCGTATTATCTATTAATTGAGACGACATTCCTGGAATATCATCTATCCGAGTCTATTGTAATTTTTTCATTGGTTAATAAATGAGAGCATGGGTCAGTCAACCTAGCTTCTTTAAAGGCTATATCGTCAGAATTGAAATAAATACTAATTCTTAGTAAAGTAAAATTCATAAAATGCTGCTAATATAAAAGTTCAGATTAATTATCCATCTAAAGTTTCACCAATTATTACCTTTACATTTATTAAAATGATATTTTTGATTTCTTTACTTATACTCTCTCAGTAACTAATCCAGTCGCCTAAATCTTTATAGATTCCATATTAAATTACATAAATTTAGGCGACTGGAGGCGAGGCGAGTAATCCTAGATGTTTACAATTAAATTAATCCGTTTCGGATATTTTATAACAAGTGCAAATGCACTTAACATGTTTTCCAATTTTAAAGCATTCTAACTCACCATCGAGGCTACAATGCACAACACCATCAAAATTAATTGTTGGGGCGAATGAAATGTCAATCACATGGAGGTTACGGTATTTCACCAGTAGTCACTCGAACACGACGAGGTTATAACGGAAACAAAAAAGATAAAATCTCTATGAATAAATTGAAAAAGAACTGTATGGGTGTAATAGGGAGAGCGTTGTGAGTCCTGTCCCTCTCACTATTATGTTAAAGTGTTGGGTTTTGATTTACTCCGAATGGGGTTTTCGGTCTGCGCTCGTAAATAGAAAATTGTTAGGTAGTTTCGAATACATATAGTTGTCTGATTTGATTCAGTGTTGCTTTACTGTTCTGTTAATAACAATCAGATAAACAAGCCACTTTGAAAGGGGTTGTTTTCCATCCGGATTCTTATGGTTCAAAAACATGGAGTCTGTGAGTGTCGACTATTATTTTCTTTGTTCACTGTATAAATACATACATACATACATAAATCACGCCTATATCCCCGAAGGGGTAGGCAGAGGTGAACCAGCACCCACGTTTCGCCAGTTATGTTAGGTCCCATGTAATAGGTGGCGAGCCTATTGCCATTTATCGGGCACAAAAGTCGCAGTAGATACATAGCTAGATGGTATAAGAGGAACGCTGCTGCCCATTCCTCATCACTGATTTATCCTTAGTCGCCTTGTACGACACCCACGGGAGAGATTTGGGGTGGTGACAATTATATTCTACTCTGCCGTCACCACACGGCTTTCACACCACACGGCTTTGGCACCGTCACTGTATAAAACGATTCTAAAATTAATTGAAGGTTTTGAGTTATAATCAAATAAGTTAAGATTCAACCCACCACGCGAGTCCTGTTGAGATTAGTGCAAATGTATGTTCCGTAAAGTAAGAAAAAAAATTACAAGGAAAATAAAGGCATCGTTCTAGCCGGGCTGGTCAGGGGGCGACATATAACTGTGATCGTACTTCGGGCGATAAAAAGAAAGCCTCAGATCGCCTCAGGCGTCAAAATACTTACGGTCTGAGACATTAATTTATTTGAAAGATTTTGGTGGTTAGAAAAAGAATTTCGAAAAATTATGGTCTTGAGGCGGGAATCGAACCCGCGTACGCTGCTATCCGGGCAGGTGCCTGACCGCTCGGCCACCCAAGACACCAATTAACTTGCCGAAATTCTTCTAGCCTTTACACTTCACGTTGTAAGCCAACGGGTACCCTCGCAATGTATCAAGACCATAATTTTTCGAAATTCTTTTTCTAACCACCAAAATCTTTCTACTAATTTTTCTAACATTTATATAATGTTAAAATTAAAATCGAATAATTAATTTATTTATTTACATTTTGTGTTTTATCGACCTTGGTATTTATTCTACTATTTGTGTTTGTTTTTTCGCCCTTGGTATATAATCTACTATTTGTTATGTGTGCAAGGTGGCGTCAATCAGTCAGCTGTCGTTCATGGTGCGGCCAGACTCCTTCGAGCGAGGCCAGCTCCGGCTGACGTGCATCTCGACAGTGCACAGCGTGTACAGTGAACAAGCGGAGCTTGTCATCAACGAGGAGCGACCGCAGATCGCCTCAGTTCTCGGCACAAGAGACGGAGCGAGAGGTACGTAAAAAGACAGACAGTGCATAAAGATAGACAGGGCATAAAGACAGATAGTGCATAAAGACAGACAGGGCATAAATACAGACAATGAATAAAGACAGACAGGGCATAAAGACAGACAGGGACCGAGATGTAGCTAGAGGTACGTATAATAGGGTTGACAGACAGGGCCCATTGTTTCAAGGCTATATAAAATTATACCTCCGCCTTTACATAGGGCTTACAACTCTCCCGGACTTTGGATTGCTTGCAGATAAGCGATAAGATAATTGTATTATTACTACAATGAAAGCGACAGTTGCCTCTGACTAGTAGGGGATATTTGTTTGATTATTGTCTATATTTTTATGTCAGATAGGTTAAATTTAGCACGTAATCCACGAAACTAGATTCCATAAAAAACATTAAGTGTCTTGGAGGAATCAATATTTTCAAATAGCTAGCTAGAATTTCACTCGTGAATATTTTAGGATATAAAGACGAATCACAGCCTTTGTCTCGACTGGTAATATTCTGTCGATCTCGTAAAGAGCCCCTTAGATGTGCCGTTTCACTTTATCAGTGCAGTTTAAGCGGTGCAGTGCGATCGTAACGATGTCTCGGAGCTCGTGTGTAGTCCAATAAGAGCCTATGCCTTTACAAGCGTAGCTCTTTGACGTAAGCAAACAAGTGAATTAAGTGCAAGGCAGAGTAGCTCTTATATATATTGCATACATACTTAAGTAACATTTGATGAAGTTAGTTAAACGCTGTTTGTAAAGTGTTCTGACGCATGTCAATTTTTATTTATTCTGAATACATTACAAGTATTATTGAAGAAGTATAAAAAAATCTTACTCTGCCTTTAGAAATTAAGGTTTAATACTCTAAAATAAGTCTCATAATGCTAAACCAACGAAAATTCACTTATTACAATTATAAAGCCTTAAATATTAAATATTTTAAAGATTATCTTTTAACCCAGGTTCTGGTTTAGTCCAGCCAATTATTAACTATTTTAATCTCACACTGTTTATTTATTACGTACTGGGTTGAAATATTTTTACAAAATACCTTCGTATAAGCCTTCACTATAATATAAACATACACACATACCTTCACTATTCAAATTTACCGACATCAGCGAAACGAAACGGTTGAATAATTATTAGTTCAGCGAATTCAATAACATAGATGGCTCACGTACAAAGTAGCGGTCACCGACTATTCGTAAAATACTGACACCGATACATGCCAATTTTAGGGTTGCCTCTGTGGTTATTAAAATATAATAATGTTAATGAAGTGCTTTTACTACTTCCAACATTGAAGGTTCAGAGATAACAGGTTTTTGAGAAACTATTTCTGAATAAAAGATAGATAAAACATTTCAATGCTTAAGCCATCTTTTAATCAAAAACCTGTCATCTCTGGATCTCTCTCTTTTCTCTATTTCTTTGCATTTACAATCACATGTGGACTAAAAAAACGATATTTTGTAAATATAAATGAAAATCTATAATTACCTTTTTATACATAAACAAACACATAAGTCACGCTTCTTTAAGTAGTTAGATGTGTACTAACACCACACTTTGCCAACTATGTTAGGTCCCATGCCACGTAAATCGGTATATAGAAAATATCTTATAATTATACGCTTTAAAATACTTAGAAAATAATGAAATCTTTAGTATTCACCTGCTTTCCTATGTTAGCAAACTTAAATCCCCGATGAGTAATGAAAGAAAACTCCAGTTCAAATAAAGAATGGTATTTGCATAGTTTACTTAAAATTTTAAATGGTCGCTAACGTGCATTGAATATCCAATATTTATTATCTGAGCTTCAGTCCCAATTACCAAAGATAATTCAATATAAAATTGTTTTTGATCATTTCATGTGATATCAGTCAAATTTAATAATAAGAATTTTTAGTTATTTTATTTGCGGGCGAACAATGTTACAGATAATTTTAAAGTATTTTCCTCAAATAGATTAATATTTCCTCAATTAGAAGCTCCCACAATTAGATTAACAAAATCTACATTAAACCAACTTCAGATTTCTACAATAAGGAACTAAATAACTGCGGTCGCTAACTTAAAAATAAATAAATATGTTAAAAACAACATCTAATCAAAGTCTCCTTCTACTGGATTTCTAACTTTCTAGATTCCATAAAAGTAATTTAAAAAAAGTTTGCCGTATAAAAACAATATGCTATCCATAATGTAAATATTATTATAAATAAACATCTCCAAGAGACAACCCTACAGCACTGGTAGCGGCAAATGTTCCAGCGAGTCGTAGCATGCAATCAGTCAAATATTTGCCATTGGCTTCTGTAGTATCCGACTGTTTATCGACACTGCATATTCTGGTCGAGTAAGCAGAGGTAATGTTTAGTGTTGCATACAGTCAACGTTTGTGTTGCCGTGTGCAAATATGACAGTGCCGTCTTAATTATGTCTGCCTTACTCCGCTGCGCTTTCCACAACAAGCATTCTTAATGACATATGAACTTTGGCTTTTGTAACCAATTGGCTGTCACTAAATAAATAAATATTTTTTACACTCACACCTATCATCTAGCCCAAAGTAATTAGCCTAAGCACTTGTGTTATGAATACTAGATGACGGACATATTTTTAATATAATTATGTATATAAATGTTGAAAATATACTACATAAACATATATACAACCATGACTCGGAAACAAACATTTGTGGTCATCCCAAAGTTTGCCCCTACCAGGATTCGAACCCGGGACCCCTTGGCCAATACCCAGCAATCTAAGCATTCGACCAAGTCGGCCGTCTTCGAGAAGCTCTAGTTCTTCGAGAAGCTCTTGATGCATGTGCGACAATGCATCAAGACTTCTTCTCAGGGTTTTACTCAAGCAAATGAGTAATGGGCAATAGTTTCTCTTATACCACCTATATGCCACGATTTAATCGCCCAAAAGATAGCAATAGGCTCATCACCTATTACATGGGACCGAACATAATTGGCAAAACGTGACTGTTAATCCACTTCTGTCTACGCGGGGATAAATAGCGTGATTTATGAATGTAAACAGACAACAGCATGAAACCAAAATTACTTCAGGCACGAGCAATTAATTTTAATGCATTTTTTTTTCATCATTTCACTAACCAGAAAGCTTTTCAGTTCCACCTTTAAAGTTTGTGGGGATTTGCAGCGGCGCAAGTCGGTTGCAGTAAATATTTGAATTGTAGAGTGGAATTGGTTTGCTTTCCACGCATTCAGTAGCCCAGTTTATGTTGAGAAATAAATATTGCTAAAGCTATCTACTTTCCACATCATATCGACAAATAAAACGGAGCGCTTTGATTAAATGCGAGTAAATAAATTAAAGGGAAAGGCTCAAAGAAAATAATTGTACTAATTGAATTATTAACTTCCAGCCGCACTTCAAACATAAGCGTGATTGATTTGCGTATGTTTTGTAGGTTTATATGTTAAATATATTATTACCAGCTACGCGTGTAGAAGCCATAAGGGTCAATTTGACTAAATATATAATTAATTTTGTTTATGTAAACATTACACTTACTATTACACAGACACAACACGTCTACCCATGAAACACTACATATTTTATTATATACCAGACAATACTACACGTACACTATAACCGTAAAGATGGGTGTAGTATGTATTACACTACGTATACCCATCTTTTATGTGTAGTAATGTTTAAAGCAATTCTACAGAGTATTTTCATATTAGTTTATCCGGGTTTATAAGAAAGGAGATGATAATTATTTTAGCATCGTTATCATCCGGGTCATGCACCTAGTGGTGGGCTGCATGGTCCTCGGTATGGACTCATGGGATTTCACACCCCGGTGGTATTGCCAGTTGGTATAACAATGACGCAGCTACCCATTCCTTATCATTGTTTTACCTCTTAGTCGTACCTTGTACGAAACCCGTGAGAGAAATTGAGGTGATGACTGTTTCTGCGCTGTCGTCATCACACAGCTGAACGTCTCAAACCTCATCATAAAATAACTCGTCTTCGTAAAAAACGGCATGGTTTGATTGATTTATAAGCAAATCTGAGAAATATAAATATCTTAAAATAACTAATGGATGATTCAAAGATTGAAACGTATTAAAAAATAGAGTACACTCATTGAGGAACTTTATAGCATTTTATTGGTGAGTTGCACAAACGCATAAAGTTGCAGGCAAGCTAAAAGGCACTCCAGGCCAATCTACTTAAGTAAAGGAATGACTCAGGTACTCCGCTCGGATAATGTTAGAGACGTTTACTTCAACATTTAAGAGTTTAGAGCAGAACCATTATAGACCCAACTTTGCAAGCCCTAGGATTTATTTTTCGAGTTCAGTTTTATACCTCCTACTTTTGTGAAATTATAGAGCTTTTAAATGGTCAGCTAATTTAATGTTTATTGCCAGCATGATTCCAATAAATCCGATAAAAAGAAGCGAATATATAAAGTAGTTATGTCGTTGTCTTTGTCTGAGCTCTAACTTAACCAAATAGGAACTTTTAACATCTAAATAATTAATTGTATTTTTTGGATGACAACCTAAAAATATTTTACCTATTTATCTTTAAACAGAAACATCGATGAGCTTAAATATTTACTGCTTTTTAGATAATAATATAATTAGTTTAATTGGTTAGGAGAGGAGGAGTGTAGGTTATTCCGGTGCTTCATTTTATCATTGTCAGAAACATAATAATTATCCCGACATTATGCTTCCCTACCCTTAGCAAAATAAAGGGAAAGGGTACCCCAGTAATCCACCATTCTGACCCAGTATGGTTGGTGGGTTAACGACTGCAGATGCAGCCGGGACTAAGAGCTTAAAGTGCCTTCCGACGCACGGGGAAACTAAAAACATATTAAATTTCTGGCCAGCCATCCAATGACCGCAAGTAATTTGGAACCCTCCCAACCTAATGCTTTATTAATATATGAATATATTCAACTCAAGGGTGCCCCGTCTAGGGTTGAAGAGAGGGGACCAGGAGCAGTACCTGGTATTTTTACCTACATAGAATTAAGGGAATATCACCGGTATGTACTGTCTACTACTGCTTTGCAATTGCATTTAATACTACAACATCATCAGCATCTTCCTTCCTGTCCCCAGATTATTTGGGATCGGAGCCGTATGTTTCCTCATCTATTTATACAGATCAGACGTCATCGAGCTACCCACTCCGTATGATATATTATCATATTATATCATATGCCGGCTGTAAAACCTAAATCTTTAGCAGTATGGATTGGAATATTGTCATAGTAATCACTCTCCGTTCATCGGTCTCTCGACATGGTCCTTCATGTTCCATCACTTTTCTATGCATTTATTCATCACCATCACCTTTTCGTTGTGATGGACATCATAGTATCATAAATGCCATGCGCCATGGTAATAATATTATTGTGCCATCAAATTGCTCGAGTATTTAAATACTCAACTCGAATGTTTGAGTTTTTAAAGTAGTACTACTTCTTATTTTGTTAACAACCGTAGAAAGTACTTGTAGAGGACTTTTGCTTTGGCTGTAATGCCAGCTAAGGACAATTTTCTAGTCCGTTGCAGAGAAATTGGAATCCAAAAGGTATAGGCAGAGAGCCTTAATATATTTAAGTTTACTTTACGGGTTATAATGAAAAGTTCCAGGCTATTTTTGTACAAAGAATATTGCAGTTAGAAAAAGTTTGAAAAAATATTTTATTAGTCTTGATAATGTTTTCTTATATTTGCACGAGCACTACACGTTTGAAATAAAACAACTTTTACGGATAAGACTATATAATTTGGTGTTTGGCATATTAATTATTTAACCTGACGTTTCGATCACTTTACAGTGGCCGTGGTCACGGGGGGACTAAAGATGACAAGTGTCCTCACAATAAAGTAATAATGAACTACCGTCATAAATATTTGATATTTTAGGTGTTCCGATTTACACAAACAGAGCTTACAGTATCATTGTTTTTGGCAGTATGAGGACGATGTTGGGATTTAATTATTCTAATAATTGGGTCCCAAGCAGGTGGTATGTTCCAACCATTATCCCTATTGAAGTTTGGTTGTTTCTTGATTTCAATAGCTTCACGTATCATTCTAGGTATATATCGTTTCTCTTTTGCTAGAATTTGCGGTTTGTCAAATCTTAAATAATGGTTGGGTCCGTCTAAGGCATGTTCACATACTGCAGATTTTGTTTCGCGCCTATGTTTCACATCAGCTATGTGTTCTTTTACCCGGGTCCCTCTACTTCTTTTTGTTTGGCCTATATAGGAGAGTCCAAAGTCACAATCTAGCTTGTAAATTATCCGTAAAAGTTGTTTTATTTCAAATGTATAGTCTTGGTGCTATTTTTGTAACTAAATTAAAATGCAATAAACAGAACATTAATTATAAACAGGCTGGATTTTTGTGTAGGTAAAGAATAGTTTTTGTTTTTAAATCCCTGTAGTTTCACATAGGATAGATGAAATTTCAAAATGAAACTGCATGCATGAGGATTCCTCGACATAATTAAGGATTTGCCTTGTGGTGAAGGCAGAGCAGAATACAATTGTCACCACCCCAAATCTCTCACGCGGGTGTCGTACAAAGCGACTAAGGGTTAAAACAGTGATCAGGAATGGGCAGCAGCGTTCCTCTTATACCACCTAGCAATGTACTCTGATTTTCGTGCCCGATAAGTGGCAATAGGCTCGCCACATATTACATAGGACCTAACATAATTGGCGAAATGTGGGTGTTAATTCACCTCCATACAGCCTTTAGTGTATATTTTATTTGTAGTCTTATGAAATAATACGTGGGTGGGTGAAATGTATGAATGAAACGAATTTTACGTTAAAATATGGGTGCCACATATTTTAACGCATCTAGGGAGTGCTTGCCGCGAATTGAATGGTAACAGAGTTAATGATGGTTCTTGATGAAATGGATAAACCACTTTTTATAGTGATCTTTACCACAACATCAAACACATCATGAGACTTATTTTCGATGATTCTGCATAATTGCATTGCTTGTACATCAAAATAACACCACTTTCACTGCACAAAATCCACTCTGAAACAATTTTTGAATTAATGAAATAAATCTGACTGTCACCATTGAAACGCGCCAAACACTCGAAAGTTTATACTTATTGAATTTGTCTATGGACATTGAATATTTTTACGAATACTAAATTATTTTAGAGTTAAGATGATAAATAAACATTTTATTCCGTGTTAATAAACACAAATTAACTATCGCATTTAGAAACACTATTTATTTTATTTTGCTTCTGCTTCGGATGCACAGCCGGTTTTTCTGTGCCTTTTGAAAGTCGCCATATTTGTTTTAATGAATTAATATTGTGTCAGAGTGATGTTTACTGTTTAAAAAATGTGTAGTTTTGTGTAATAAGTGTATACGGCGTGAACAATATAAAGATTTAGAGAAACAAAAGTGCATTTGATGAGAAAGGCGATGAGCATTTTCGTGGTCGATCTACCTCGTCAGTCTCCATCAATAGGCTGATAGTGTAAATTTGCCGCCAAACTCCCAAAATGCATTAAAACTTGATACATCCGCGTTTTATTACGATTAATACTGAAGAAAGTAGACTACATCAGATGAGGCTGTATGTGCTGGTTCCCTTGCCGTCCCTAGTAATAAGGAGAATTAAAAAAGAACAAAAACCAAACTTGTAGGCGCCATTTTCCGTAATTATTTGGTAAAGTTAATAACAATACAAGTTTGTTTTTTCCTCGCAATTGTGTTGAAAAACGTCGTAAGCAACTCGTGTACATTGATCATTACATACTCAGCTTCCTTACCGCGCTCGCCTGCGGCTCGTGCTTGCAATAATGCCTCGTATGTAATGACCAACGTAGCATACTCGTAGCATAATATACTATTCTGTTACACACGTATTTTTTTACTTTTATTCATATTTTACTGACTCCAGCTCTTATACCTTCTTATTTTACCACATATAGGCGTGATTTATGAATGTATGTTAAAGATTTAATGCCCAAAGCATCGTTTATATATTTCATACCCACACTCGTCTGTTTCAATCAGCTAAAAGAGTTTAATTGAACGAGGGCCTCAGGACTACTCCCAGTGCATAATTTCGTTTATTGGGACT
Source organism: Cataclysta lemnata (assembly GCA_963931975.1). Taxonomy (NCBI): domain Eukaryota; kingdom Metazoa; phylum Arthropoda; class Insecta; order Lepidoptera; family Crambidae; genus Cataclysta; species Cataclysta lemnata. The sequence continues at coordinate 9,954,468 of OZ008343.1, forward strand.
GCAGAAAGCATTTCAACGGATTCGCCGTGATTAACGTTTAAATTGCTTTAAACAAGTCTACAAAATAACGATAGTTTATAAATATTACATCATTTTGTAGACGACATTATGTATTCTGTGCAGAACGTGTACTGCGTGGAGATACGAATCGATTTCGAATTATAAAAGGTAATAAAATTGAATATAGACAGACAATTCACAAGAAAGTATGTTTAGCTATTCAATTTGATGCCCGTGTGACATATTATGTCACGGATACACGGACGGAGCTTTTTGTACGACAGAGGCCCCGTCCCCGTCCCGTCCGGGGTGTTTTCCCGTTACGTATGCTTAGACCTATAAAAAGAAAGAGACTAACGTCATCATGACACGATACCTAAATTGAAAATGGTGCATTTATCTCATAATAATAAAGGCCGTTTGGTGACGGCAGAGCAGAATACAATTGTCGCCACACCTAGCTTCTCCTTCGTGGGTGTCTTACAAGGCGACTATCAGTTTGAATATCAAGAGTAATGGGCTGCAGCGTTCCTGGATAAATTTTTAGCAAATTACTGAGATTAAAAACCTCATTGAATGGCAATAGGCGGGAGCCTAGAGAGGGATCTTTATTACATGAGACCTGGACATAAGCTGGCGAACTGTGGGAACATCCACACCTCTGCTTACCTCTTAACGGGAATATGTATGTTATTATTACATGCATGTTATATTAGTACCATGTCGTACCCCTAACAGAGTTCATGCAGTATGATAATAGTCACTATAATTTTGTATAACTTTTTATTAGTATAACTTAATTAAGTATATTTTAATTAAGTATTCCGAATGATTTGCTATTCCAACTTCGAGATAAACAAACACTCTCTCGCTGTAGAAAATTACGATTAAGTAAATTAAGATACTATGAATACACAAGGTCGTTGAATTTAAAAGTTATTCCCACCAAGAAACTTCAATATGCAATAAAGATTTCCGTAGAAGTCCCAAATGGTATCACAATTGCATAGGAACACTTAGCGAATTCAACGTGAGTAAAGTATTAATCCCAGAGGACCTATTTACTATCGTCTTCGCGATTGAGTTTGAAATTTTCTCAGTGTTAAGCTGTAGTAACGAAAGCATGTTGTAATTTATTTACCGGTTTAACTGTTATGATTAAATGATTCATGTAGTTATACTTACTAACTACTTACCTATCGTAAAAAGTAGACTATAATCGGTTGAAAAAGGTAATAAATACAGCTTTTTTGTTATACTTGCCTTGGTTCATAAAGAATGTTGACAATATTTTTTATTTATTTTAACTATTATTTAATTTTTATTTGAACCGAGTCCCGCCTGTGTGTTGACTGCAGAGCAAAATACAATTGTCAGGACCACAAATTTCTCCAGTAGGTGTCGTACAAGGTGACTAAGGGTTAAAACAATGTTATGGAAAGGGCAGCATTACTTTAGCAATTACTCTGCGATTTACGTGTTCGATAGATGGCAATAGACTCGCCGCCTATAACATGAGACCTAAGACAGCTGGCAAACACCTGTGCCTACCTTGCGATGAACAAGCATGATTTAAGTTTGTATGTAATATGAAATGCGTTTGTTATTAAAAAAGAAATCATTACTTAAACAAGCACAGCTATAAAAAATGAATTATTTACTTGACTTTTTGAATGTTAAAGTAGCATTAAAATTATGTGCAGTTACTCACAATTGCAATCAGCTTGAAGTTAGAAGCAGTTTACAGCCACAAAGTTAGATATTAGGTAAATTGTTTATGTAACTTTTGATAGTTCAAAAGACGTAGCAGCGGTTAATGGTACAGGGACTGTCTATCATCAGATGTATATTGTGCAGGGATAAATTAGTATACATACCAGATCAATTTAAGATGTTTTTAATATTATTTTTTTTTTAAATTTATCAATTTTGTCAAGTTCTAATACAGCTTTAAGTTAAAATAATGTTTCTAACAAAGTAAGTCAATAAGAGAAATGAAGATTATAATGACATATCTAATACAATAATTTAAAATTTACCCAAGCGCTCTATTTAGTGTGATCGTGTAGTGATAGCTCTTTTTAGTGTTTTTCTATAAAGACAAATTTAACTCCACTCTGATGTCTATTTTAGGAACCTCTTGTTCTATAAAATCACAAATTTACCTTAAGCTAAAATATAATTAAATTCCTCTCAGCAAAAGCAATAACAATTTCTGACTTTGTGGAAAATAAGCCGAAAGATAATGAAACACAAATAAAAATAAACACTCCAAAGAGCACGAGGTAAGTGAATAAATGTGTAAAACAACCTATTAATTAGTCAAAATTACGATAAAGAGCTTGAAGAACAAAAACAATAATTAAATATTCATTAGGGGGAATAAACGCGTTTCTTTCTATTCGACGAGAATTCATGAAAAGCTTTCGCACTTTAAGCAGGGATGTATCCTTAGTTATAAACTGTTTATCGATATTATTTTTAATATTGAATTTATACCTGTGGCCTATGAATAATTACAATAAAGGGGTTTTTAGGTTTTGTGTTTTAATGAAATACACATGGAAAGCTATTAGGATACTTAGGTGATATTAAATTCCAGTAGAAATAATATATATCGAGATTACCGATAATGCAAATGTATATCTCGTCTGCAATTGCATGTCACTACGCAGGCAAAGGACTCAGCCTTGCTAAAGGAAAATGAATATAACAGTCTACATTCTTCCATTCATGGGGATGGCCAGTGGGGACATCAAAGAGCCGATGGAGCTGAACGAAAGGCAAATTGTGTTTTAGTTAGCAATTAAAGTATTGTCTTTAATTAAAGGGAATCATCATTAAGTACCTACTTAGTGTTCTTGTGACATTTTAGATGCATTTTGACGCAACTAAAATGTCACACATTTGCACTTAGATTTTGATTTTGTTTAATTCAAACGCTTCAACTATAAACTACCGTGTTTTTATCTTTCTTAACGGCCGTGTGGTACCGGTAGGTCGAGCTTCCAACGAGCTTATCACTGCTTCCAACTCTTCCGCGGGGCTGTACAATTCGAGCGACTATATATTAATAAAACATGATAATAATTGATAACAAATGTTCAGTAGTTCCCTCTGCCTATCTCTTCTGGGATAAATAGGCGTGATTTTTGTATAAATGTACTTATTTATTATATTGTTATCGACTATCGACACTACGCATCACTTCACAATCTTGCCATTAACGTTATTAGGCTAATGATTCTAAGCACAACGCCCTCTAATTACGAAACAAAGCATTTTAATAAAGATATTAATGTGTTCAAAACACCCTCGCCCCTTACTCTTTTAAGCTTTCTAAATGTTACAATGTACCTATTTAAGATTCAGATTAGGATTTTTTTGTCTTGTATTATTATTGTATACATTTATATTATGACTTTGCTGATTAATAATTAAAGAATAAACATTTACAGTAGTGTTCATAGAGTTAAGTAGTTAAACTTAATTATTTATATAATTAAGTTTAATTTCGAAAAATTATGATCTTGAGGCGGGAATCGAACCCGCGTCCGCTGCTATCCGGGCAGGTGCCTGACCGCTCGGCCACCCAAGACACTAATTAACTTGCCGAAATTCTTCTAACCTTTACACTTCACGTTGTAAGCCAACGGGTACCCTCGCAATGTAGAAATAAATTTCAAACATTCCAAAGCAGATATTTTTACAAATATCGTGCGTTCGGTTAAGCTTGGGTTTGCTTTATAAATTAAAATCGAATAGTTTATAAAGCAAACCCAAGCTTAACCGAACGCACGATATTTGTAAAAATATCTGCTTTGGAATGTTTGAAATTTATTTCTACATTGCGAGGGTACCCGTTGGCTTACAACGTGAAGTGTAAAGGTTAGAAGAATTTCGGCAAGTTAATTAGTGTCTTGGGTGGCCGAGCGGTCAGGCACCTGCCCGGATAGCAGCGGACGCGGGTTCGATTCCCGCCTCAAGATCATAATTTTTCGAAATTCTTTTTCTAACCCCAAAATCTTTGTACTAATTTTTCTAACATTTATATAATGTTAAAATTAAAATCGAACAGTTTATAAAGCAAACCCAAGCTTAACCGAACGCACGATATTTGTAAAAATATCTGCTTTGGAATGTTTGAAATTTATTTCTACATTGCGAGGGTACCCGTTGGCTTACAACGTGAAGTGTAAAGGTTAGAAGAATTTCGGCAAGTTAATTAGTGTCTTGGGTGGCCGAGCGGTCAGGCACCTGCCCGGATAGCAGCGGACGCGGGTTCGATTCCCGCCTCAAGATCATAATTTTTCGAAATTCTTTTTCTAACCCCAAAATCTTTGTACTAATTTTTCTAACATTTATATAATGTTAAAATTAAAATCGAATAGTTTATAAAGCAAACCCAAGCTTAACCGAACGCACGATATTTGTAAAAATATCTGCTTTGGAATGTTTGAAATTTATTTCTACATTGCGAGGGTACCCGTTGGCTTACAACGTGAAGTGTAAAGGTTAGAAGAATTTCGGCAAGTTAATTAGTGTCTTGGGTGGCCGAGCGGTCAGGCACCTGCCCGGATAGCAGCGGACGCGGGTTCGATTCCCGCCTCAAGATCATAATTTTTCGAAATTCTTTTTCTAACCCCAAAATCTTTGTATTTATTTATTAATAAAGGAGGAGCTTGATAGCGATGGCTTAGAGCGCTCGACCTACGATTGTGTAAACTAAGCAATGTTCACTGTGGGCGGTCATGGATGGGTGACTAAAAATTTATTATCTTGAGTTCCTCGGTGAACCGTATATTCAGCAGAATATGCGGTTTTCAGCATCACTCTCAATTTTTTGAGAGAAGGTTGTGTATTATAATATAAAAGTTTTAGTAATCGGCTGAAAAACTGTACTATTCCAGTAATTTTAATTTTTCATGCAGTTAAAATACATGAAAGAAATTACTTACGCTAATTGCATAAAAATATGGGCAGTGTACTTACTTGCCAGGCTTTGTTACAAGTACCTAAATATTTAAGAAGAACGGAACAAAAACGGAGGGAGACACCATCAACGATACATACGTTTTCAACGTGCAAAATGCTATTTTTTGGTATTACTGGCTTAGTTTTCCTCATACAGCGCGAAATACATGGCCCTTATCGAAAGAGATATACGCAATGGTTTACACCACGCTTACACCACAGTTAGGCTGCCTGTACGCTCTCATCCGGAAGCAATAACGCAACACTCCGGAACTTCTCGCGTTTTTTCATGAAACCGCTACACAGTCAACGTAGCTAAATAAAGTTGTTGGTAACACCGAATATTGTAATATGTAACACTGGTGTACTAGAAAAACAATGATAAGTTAAACATTAAAAATACAGATATAGTTTAATTATAAAGGGTATTATTAGATTGATACCAGATACATACACTCATGAATCGTCAAAGTTAGTTATCGTGTTAGTTAGTTATCTCAATTGCGAGAAAATCAATACATTGTCTTTTTAGTATATTCATTTAATAAATCACTTAGTAATTTTTTATAGAATTGAAATATTTTAGAGGGCTACCAATGTCGATGAGATAGATAAATTGGTTGATCTATTTGATACAACAAAACTTTGAAAGAGATATTTTTTTAGGTGATACTGCTTTTATGGCTGTATAAATACTATTTAGTCCCACTGGTGTGAACCTGTTATCATTCAGCGGGAACTATAAACAAGTATTGGAGGAACGCTGCTGGTCACTCTAAGTTATTTATGGCTCATAGGCGCCTTGTACGACTCGAGAGAGTAGTAGGAACGTTCGGTTGGGCTGTAACGCTGAACTTCGATGTTCAATATACCTGAGTACGTTGCTCCGACAAATTCAACGATGTTTTTTTATGATAATCGGTTAGGTTAGAGCTGTGACCACTAAGAACGCATAAATTTACAATTTTGCAAAAAACGAAATTATGATATTGATTCTAATTATACTTGCTTAATCAAATTGAAAGTATATTAAAGATTGAGAATACCCGAAAGCGACGGACAAATGGGCATGCATGCGAACATTAATGAGATTGAATGAAGCAAAAGAAGTATGTAAGGATTGTAGCAAGTTGAAAGAAATAATATCTGCCACTCTGTGGGAGAAAGGGGTGATGTATAATGTGTAAGTACAAATTATGATGACAACACGATAAAGAAAGCTTTCGCAATCCAGGCGGCTGCCTAAACTACACGACTTCAAGGCGGCCGACTTCAGGCGGCCGCCTAAACTACACGACACTAGTAGACTTATTCGCTAACTGATCAATTACTACTTGTCCTGTGAAAACAGTAATGGATAAGTAAATAGTTCGGTGATCATCACTTTCAACTGTCAAAAAAAGTTAGCGAACCTACAGCAGGCCTACAGGACGTCCTGATTGGAAGAATGGTTCCCGCATCAGTAAAGTAGGTACAGTGTTATTCAATATACACTCATAAATTATTATTATTGACTTTACTTTATGTTGAATCCGATCATTCTGAAAATACTGACGATTTTTATGCAATTTATTCAATATCATTGGTTGGACCACAATTAAGTAAGTCATTGAAAAGCTGCAAAAATTATGTCAGTAGGTATTATAAGAATGGAGGCTGATAGAACATATATAAAGTAGGTGTACATAATATATTGTTGAGCAATGTACATATATCAAATGTGTGTATGTTGTTAATACGCCTAGCTTTATTTTGTTAATTTAAAAATCATATTTAAATGATGATATTATTTTTGTTATCACAAAAAATGATAATTTATCCGAAACGCTTCCGCCATCTAGCAAATAGCGTCGCTACAGCGCTGAGCACGCATAAGTTAAGCGATTAATTCGTTTTTCCACGAAGCGAACGCGCTAGATGCACTTTGAATAATTAATTAGACTTGCGTTAGTTTTGTTCGTCAGCTTTTACGATAACGCTGCAGCGCTTGAAGATTAAAGCAAATACGTGCAAAGTTATAGAGAAAAATTAGCTTTGACTCAATTTGGTAATTGAAATGTTTACAAAGCCGTATTTTTATCATTCTTTGTTACTTCTGTGTTTACTTGATACAGGCTTGTGAAAAATAATGTATGTGCCAACCCTGACTGAAAGTACGCTTTGTAGACCAATAAGCATCTTGGAACACCCAAATGGTGGAGGGAAAACTATCAATAACCTGAAAGGTGATCACGATGAATGAATGTAATGATATATGGATCATATGAATCAATAGTTTATGTTTTTTTATTTAACTTTCCCCTTGGCAATATGCTCGCCCACATACATAGTTGGCGAACTAGGCATGATATACTCGCCACCTATTACATGGGACCTGACATAATAATTGGTGAAACGTGGGTGCCGAGTCACCTCTGCCTACCCCTTCGGGGATATGGGCGTATATGTATGTCAAACATGTCAACAATTCAATCGATGAACCTTTTATAAAATTAAAATATTGCAAAAGGCTGGACGTGTTGTTTATACTCGCATAACTTCGGGATACTCGCTTCAAAGTTTGAAAAACAATCTGTCATCGTCGTTACACGAACGGACAGTGAAGTGGGTTCAATGGAATCTAGTATTCCGCACGGGCGTTGACTTCGCTTTGTTTTTATGATGAAAAAGAAAGAGGGATATTGGTTAAACCAAAACAAAGTTAATATTTTCAGTTGTTGTGATTGACAAGCTGAATTCCTTCATTTACTTCTTTGATTAATTTGAAATGCGGTTTTATTTGAAATATAGTCCTTTATATATGATGATAAATAATAAATATAATTAAAATTAATTGGTCTTTAAAACAAAAACAAAAATAATCTGTCTTTGGAGCTTTCATAGAATAATGAATGACATAAAATGTATAAACAAATTCATACTTTAACAACAGTATTATTAGAACCATCAGAGACGAAAATTGGACCTAGCCAATGTAAAAATCACCCAACTATTCAAAGATGAAAAGCTAGTTTTTGTAAAAGCATCCGCTTATCACAAACCATGTATACTCCACTCACTACTCAAAAACCACTGCAAATTAAACATAAAACGCAATAAAGTACACCCGTGTAACTAGCACTCCCGGCTGTAGCACTCCGTTCGATCGGGAATCGCTACCTATTCACTCAGATTGAGCAATGTAAACGCTGCCGCATCAGACGCACACAATCAGACCGCATATGTAAAACAGTTTAACTAACGTTCGACTCGTCCTCAGAGAATTAATTTCCGATGTTGACGATAATGAACCGTTCTAGGTCATTTGCATCGATATTCCGATGCAGTTTAGCGAAATGAGCGTTCTGTGCAAATTTGTCGAATGCATTCGCATATTCGCTCGCGGCCGGATATTACGTAGCTTTTGTGGCGACCGCTTATTTTTACACGATGCTTTTGAAAGGCACCAGTGAATTTGCCACTTGCGTACTTTTGCGCTTATTAAAATGGGCCGTCGTGTTTTACGGGGATGGCAATGAAAACGGAATTTAAATTCTCATTCGTTACACATTTTAGTTGTATGGTTGATATCGAATATTCGTGTTAGGATTCATTTATTAGGTCATTGTTTTGTTATATTGTGGGTGTCGTACAAGGCGACTATTAACCTACGTTTTTTATACGTTCACTAATTGTGTAAGTGGACCTAATGTGGTCCAACCTGAACATATACACAGAACTAATAATAATTAATTTAAGAAATAGGTAGATACGTTCCGATTTTGCCACCACCACGGATTAGAATTCGCAATACAGCAAAATTTAAATGTAATTTCGTCAAAATTTCTTTGAGTCATGGCTTAAAAGTTGAAAGGCTACCTACATCAGTTCAATATCTCAAAAACGATTCCGTACCATACCATTATGTTCCCGAAATAAGCATGTGACCATCAGTGACGGCAGCCTACAGCAAACTAAGCGCAAAACGAAATGGATGTTAGATCTGCAACACAAGATCACTCCAGGTGCGGATTGTCCACACACGATTTGGAGTTTGGAGTAATGGAGAGATAGATTTTGGATTGTTTGTAAATCCAAAAATTTTCGTCGCTCCATTCCTCAGACGTTGGATTCCGGATACTCGGAACGTTTTAGGCTGCTTATTTTGGAGTGATGACGTTGAGCGATGTGGATTGCAACTATCGTGAATGGTGCTCTATAAGTGTGAGTGTAGAGAATATTTATTTATTATACGCGTACCTGAATCAGGCCCATTGAATACAATAGTAAAATTAAAACAAAAGCAAAAGTGCATTTTAAATTTAACATAAAAGGTATTTAACCCAATAGCGCGTTACTAAACACAACGCGAGCATATATCAAATCAATTATGGCAAGCATTCATCACCCTCTGGCCTAATATTGAAACAAGAAAATTTCCATTTCCATACGCCACGTACCTAATCATATTTTGTGCGTGCAATCACTTTTTTTGCTGAATCAGTGGGTTTTGTAAATAAATCGAGTTATTTTCATAGAAGTTCTGTTTTGGGAAACTTAAGAAAGGTTTGTTATAGGATAACTATAGAATACAATTTAATAGAAGAATCTTTAGGACATAGTATACAGAAAGTAACATTAATCGGTTTTATGGCCAAAAGACGTCTTCCAATCTGCCTCAAGATATGGACATGATGTTCCAACCTTAAAGTCATAGGACTCGACTAAGATTTAGAAATATCAAGGAATGGATTCAGCGAGCAGCGTTCCTGATACACCATCAAGGAAACTACTGCGATTACAGTTCCCGGTGAATGGCAATAGGCTCGCTCTCTATTCCATGGGGCATGAAATGCTGGAGAAACGTGAGTGTTAAAACATCGCTGCCTACGCCTTAGGGGAGAACGGCGTGATTTATGTTTGTACATACTATAAAATACTGAAACACTGACAGTCGATTTCATTAATAAACCGGATCCGTCGCCTCCGACGAGAATCGAACCAAATGCCCGCGTAACAAGTCCCTGATGGTAGCTACACCGGGAGACGATTTATCACTTGTAGACAATCCCCCGAGCCGTCACTCAGTCGACGTCACGACAGCGAGATAAGATAACATTACGAAGTGACAAATGGTAGGGTTGTAACTCACAATTTTTGTTGGGATTGTAACAACGGAATTCATAGGGCCGCGTCCTGTCATCACGTAGGAACGCTACGTGATATAGCTGCCTTTTTGCGCCAAGCAAAACCTAGTGTTTGATATTTTCCCTCGATGCAGAGCATATTACTAGTCCCTGTGCAATTAAAATTGAAATTGATTAGATTACTTTAAAAGCTTTCAATTTGTGGTTTTATTATTTTGATAATGGGTATGAAATATACATTCATACACAAATCACGCCTATTTATCCCCAAAGGCAGAGATTAATTAACACCCATGTTTTGCCAATTAATTGCGTCCCATGTAATAGGGGGCGAGCCACCACATGTAGTATAAGAGGAATGCTGCTCACTCATAGTTCTCATCGCTGCATAAATCCTCAATCGCCTTGCACGAAACCCTCAAGAGAACGATGACATAAATACATACATAATTCACGCCTATATCCCCGCAGGGGTAGGCAGAGGTGAACTAGCACCCACTCTTCGCCAATTATGCTCGGTCCCATGTAATAGGTGGCGAGCCTATTGCCATTTATCGGGCACAAAAGTCGCAGTAGGTACATAGCTAGATGGTATAAGAGGAACGCTGATGCCCATTCCTCATCACTGATTTATCCTTAGTCGCCTTGTACGACACCCACGGGAGAGATTTGGGGTGGTGACAATTGTATTCTACTCTGCCGTCACCACACGGAACGATGACAATAATCATTATATTCTGCTTCGCCATCTCCACACGATGGTGTGAAATATAAACCAAAAATGTATACTTTTATTGACCTCCTCTGACCGCCGCAAATATAATAGTTCTTAGATAATTGCTTGAGCACTTTGTTACACAAGATTTAAGGCCATCATTGATGAGGCAATTCGAACTTTGCCCCCAAAAATTTCATCAATAGTTTTAACAAAGTCAGAAGTCGGAGTGCGTAATTTATTGCTAAAGTGCGGACGTCCGATGAAGGCCGGTATTCCATCTTATACCAAATTACAGTTTCGGGCAACAAAAAAAAGAGTGGCTCCCAGGAAAGTTCGGAACGGAGTCTGAATAAAAATCACTACATTTGTCACAGAGTAAGAATTGGAATTAGACAAATTCGTCCGTTAAATTAAGGCCATTCCGGATGGAGAACGAATTCGGTTTTGGGCAAATCTCTCCGCCTTGGTAATAGCGAAAAATCACCGGCTTCTGCTTAAATACAGTATGCGTGCTAAAGCTGCCACAATGTTCCTTATGTCAGTAGAGCACGGGACCAAAAAGTTTAACCACCTAATTTTTTTATATTTTATTTTAGTGTTTAAAAATTATTGATAATTCAGACTTTTTCTAAGTCAAGCTGGAGTGAAAACGAAAAAGGGAATATTAAGAATGAAAATTTTCCATAAAACAGAAATTTGACTATAATAATATTCTTTAGAAAAAAAAAAAGTGCGACACCCTTTCAGCCGACTTTCGAGTCAAAATCGCCTAGTCACTTCCCTATTATTCAATCGGCATTCCGCTTACAGATTCACAAACTAAATCACAGTTCCTTTATCTTTAACCTTACGTGTAGTGACAGCAAATTGTCACAGCCCCCTGTCTCTCCCGTGGGTGTCGTACAAGGCGATTAAGTGTTATAAATGTCATAGGGTATACCACCAAGTAATTCTGAGATTAACGTGCCCGATAGATAGCAATAGGCTTGGTCGCTATTTGGTGGGGTATAAAGCAATGGGCAATGTGAGTACCAATTTACGTTTGCCTACTCCTTCGGATACCAAGCATGGTTTATGTAGGTCAGGCATTTTGCCTCATAATTATAATAAATTACATTCACACCTATTTAATAGACGATGAGCTCGATGCTAGTGCGTTCATCCTACGATTGCTGGCCAAAAATATATTATTATTATCTCGTTGTTGTGCATCTGCAGTCGTCAAAACTCACTAATCCGCACTAGGCCTACGTGGTGGTAATTGCCCATTCTCCCCTTATTATTTCTTTCATAATCAAGGCCTGTGCCCCAGGATGTGGACATTGAAGGGCTGATGATGATGAAACGGTACGATATATCCACAGTTCACATAAATTGGACTACGCTTACATAAAGCTATTAACACACAATGGAACACTGGTTGCCTATTTCAGATATAGCCTTTGGTCTACATTGCCTCTAAGGACAGCCGCAAGAGAGAAGGGGCTAAATCCCAAGCAACAAGCAATTGTTTTCTATACCCAGCGAAAATAGCAACGCCTATTTTTGCTCGGTATATAAGACAATATTATATGATTAACTGCCGCAATCAGAGACGTCAATTAACTTTAATGAGTACTTATTATCAAAAAAAATCATTTAAATTTAGACTATAAGATCCGGCAAGAATAGCGACTAGTTTCCAATTGTCAAGATCATAATTTTTCGAAATTCTTTTTCTAACAACCAAAATCTTTGTTCCAATTGTCATTTTTCTACATTAAGTACACAATAACGGTAATTGACGTCTCTGAGTGCGGCAGTTATTGTGTTAAAGATAATGTTGGTTATTGTTCCAAAGTACATTTGGAATTACTGAGCCTTACTTGACTATGATCCAAACGTTGCCTTGCACGTGATTGGACGAAATAGAAAGTGTATTTACTTCTAATTTGATTTTAAATTGGATACAAATGGATGGCGACTTTTTCGTCTGTCGATTTTTTAATCCACTTTACGTTCGCGTGGTAAATTATTCGGCTTGCGGAATCAATTGAAAATTGAATCTATCAATCTGGTGCTTATTACGCAAGGCGGTTAAATGCCCATGAAAATTCGGTTTGACGCCTCTTTGGATTTGTTAAGTCCATTAATTTTACTTATTCTGTCTTTGCTGTTTCTCAATGCATCATTGTTTATTAATTATAAGGAGTATGCTATACATTATTGCTGACATATCAACGAAAGGAGAACAGACAGAGGTCTGCAAAGGTGTAAGAGTACTTTAGATGTTTTACTGATAGTGACGCAGAGAAAAGTACAACGCGTGTGTCGTACAAGGCGACTTAGGTAGGGCCTAGGCAGCCATGGGTTATTGGCCACAGCGTTCCTCTTATATTACCTTGTGATTTCCTGCAATTGATAGATAATAAGCTAGCCCCTATTACCTGGGACCTTATATAATTGGCGAAACGAGAGTGTTATTTCACCTCTGCCTACAACTTCAAAGATCGATAGGGGTGGCTCATGACACATACTAGAATTGTGTAATGTGTTTAATGTTTATTACGTAACTTATTTATGATAAGTTTATATTATATCAAATGTTAAGATTATATCGTACGGAAATAAGGTAATTAACAATAATTGCCACATATCAAATATTGCTCATCTTAATAATTGTCGCCACTTCTTGTCACTGACCTCTCTCATGAGGTAAAAAAAGATGGATGTTTACAACGGCTGCACACTGACCCAACGCTTTGACATGCCTATCAAAACTCGGAGAGTGTCGATGTAAAATTATTCAATGTGTAAAATATAGGTGCAGTAATATTTAAAGGGGTTATCCAGCCTATCAAAATGAACAACTTTTACTATGAGACCAATAACAAAATCTAAAAAAAAAACACCTCTCTATACGAACTGAAGTCAGCTGGTACTCAGCTTAGTATGGGGAAGTTAATTTTTTTCTGTGATTTCGTTTTTGGTCCCGTAGTGAAGGTTGTTCAGTTTGATGGCCTGAATAACCCCTATAAATATTACTGCACATGTCTGTTACAACTAGTAGTTTCTTCCTATGATTGTTATAATTATGCAAAAGTTACTTAGCTTATGAAACACCTTAGCGCCATCTAGCTGCTCCTAGCGTTCAATGGATCTTTCTAGAAAAACTTTATTCGGAGAACAAAGCCAAGTCCTCCACGATCACAGAACTGCGGACAAAGGTGAACTGCGTCCGAATCCATTTCCGTCACAAGTCGACGTAGTAATGCATTGTTCATTACAGTGTTTTGGCTCGGCCGAGCCGGGCCGAGTGGTTTATTTCAATTTAAAAACTTCGTAATGGCTTCGGGAAAGCGCCTCGCTCAGTGTCACGGCCTTCTGCCAAGTAAGCGTCGGCTATTAGGATACTGCCAGAGTTATTATCATTTTTTTCCAGCGTCGGAACATGTCTGCGAAATTAATGGCCGACACGAGTTAGTCTTTGTCTTGGAGGCGAAAATTCGCAGATACTCGTGTTGTGTGCAGCGGGATTGGCTCTGTTTTTATTTATATTCCGTGTGCCGTGGTTGTACGGAACTATATGTAAATATTTCTTGGGAAACGATAAATAATTCTTGTTGCACCAGGACCTAGTAAACTAGAGTTTTTATGCAGAATACAATTGTAACCCTCTAGCACTCCGACGGGTGTCGTACAAGGCGACCAAGGGGAAAGACGGCGAGGAGTGGGCAGCAGCTTTCCTTTTATACCGCCTTGGTAGATGGCACTAGGCTCGCCCCTTATTACAATTGGGACCTAAAATAATAATAATTAACGAAACTTTTCAAATAAAAATTATTTTTAAAGTATTTTACTGTGTGCTAATAAATGTCAAATAATCATAAAAATCAAACTTTAAACTTCGATAAACTTACAATTAAGAAAATTTTTTAGAAGGAGCGTGCGTGAGCCAATCCGGATGCACTACCTAAAGAGGACACTCTTCTGTATTACATAATCATCATTTCATTATATGGGATTCTAAATAGTCCTCAAGGAACAATATGGTGAGATAGATAGGAACTTAATAAATACTTAAGGCCTGTTCCACAATCGACAAGTAAGTTCGAAGTAGCTTACTTTGCAGTTCAGTTGACATATTTTTCATTATACATCTGTCAAATGATCTGCGAAGTAAGTTACTTAGAACTTACTCGTCGATTGTGAAACAGGCCTAAAATAATTTCATTCATGAAAGTGCCCGAATCAGTTTCTAACCGTAACACGACTGTGAACTTAACCCAACAATGAAAAATGTTAAAACAAATTTTTAAGCCGCACATTCAATTATTTATGGCAAGCAAAGTAAGTTCCTAACGCCTGTCAAGCTCTCATCGCAACTCGCGCAAAACTCGCGCGGAAACTCGTTAGTAATATTCCCGGACGAACGCGTATATGTGGAACGGTGTGGATACTGCGTCAAAAATGTTCCCATCTTCACAAATTCAGCTGAAACTTTCAACAGATAAGCTTCAAAATCTAATAGCACTTCTAATGCTACGTCATTCTCGCAGCCGCTGAGCCCGCGATGGCGCATTATGGAAGTTTTTCAACTAGAACCAACTTCCAGCGGCGGAACGGGCGATGTTTATGAAACTATTTAATTCCTGCGTCCTACAGCGGTGCAGATAAAACGTGATAAGTTGGAGGGCTTCCAAGATTCCCCAGCGGAGCGGGATTCGGATTAGATAATGTTTTTAAGGTCAACTTGTACAAATGTTTCGCATTAAATTGCTTGTAAATGCTGATTGTGTAGTTTTAAGAAAAATAAAAAGATTTTTTATTAGTTTGATAATATTTCCGTAACCCCGTTTAAACCGGGAACAGAGCGAGAAGATGATGCCGAAATTTTTTTTTTTGATTATGATGCTACCTCTTATGTCTGTCTACCTTTATGTAGTGCAGAAAGTAATATATTCTGCGATCATTGCTAGATTGTTTGATTTTTAACCCACGAAAAACCGGATGAGGTTACTCAATTCGTACCGTATGTTTTTTTTTTGCAACTGGTAACAGAGTAGTTTATTTCTAAGTGCATGGTATTATTGATAAATTTCCGTATAATTAAAGTGCTATTACTCGTTTCGCTTGGTTTCCTCTGACGAAACTGTCATGATGACATTTTTGATAGATGTTGTTTGCTGATTACGGATCAAAATTATGTCCGCCATCACATCAACAACAAACAATCTATATACTGTGAACTGTAGTTGTATATATTATTGCGAAAAAATATAGTAAAATGCTATATCGTAAAATATAATACAATTTAATACCATGTAAGGTAGGTGGCAAAACCTAAAACTGCTAGAGAAAATAAAAAACTATTTACCCTCCTTTACTTTACTTTATTTAAGTATCCAGAAAAAAGTACTTAGCAGACTCAACTCAACAGCTTAGGTAAATAATATTAGAGTTGGAGCAATTTAAGTTCGCAGTCTCTAATCCCATTACCGGATATTCGAATTTTAAGCCGTGTCCAACAAGATTTCGTTTCAAAGTAAAGGCGATGTATTGAGATTACAGAATCAAACACTTCAAATATTATATAGACAGTAATTTTAAATTAAATTGAGAAAAAGATTTTAAAAATATCTTTCGAATAGATTGCAAATGCATTAGATTCCTAATGGCCAAAGCAATGTATCTATATTACCATCGTGGACTGTTACTCGTAATCTCCTCATCCATTCCATCACCTTCATACAATATCATACCTCACCCGATCCATCCATCTTTTCAGTAGTGTTCCCTCAATTTAGACATCCATCAGCATTCATGTCACTAACTATTTAAGATTCATTTATAAGTAATTATCAACCCGTCTCATAACATGTCCATACTAATCTAAAATGCTCCCTTTCAACTTTTCTTTAGACGCCTTTTTACGTACTAATTCGTTATTTTATCCAAACGTACCAAAATACCTTCATCAAATATCTGAGCCTCTGACCTAGGCATTCTCTGTACAATAGAATAAATGTATTATTCAGTGAATTTCGACAGTTGGCTCCTGCCACGTCTGAATTCTTAATATATAAATGGCAAAGTTGATCTAGTATTGACATTTCACCAGGCCCAAGCAAGTCCAACCTGCAACTTGGTCAAAATGGTGGTAACTTGGAACTGAAGGATTTGCGTCGGCAGACGTGATACCATTAATAATTCTAATAGATACCGATGCTGTTACGTCTGTAAATGAGAAAGTCGATGTATTAATTCGGCTGGAGGTTTATAACAAAACATGTATGTTAAATAATAATATATTACATACTTTACTTATCCTTGGTATGCGTCAAAAATATTAATCATATCTCACTAATACATTAACAATCCGGATAGCTGCCAATACCAACCAGAACGTTAATTAGCTGCCATTTTCATAGATTATTAGAAAATTAACTCTGTTTTCAAACCTGGATAAACAATACGCAAAATGTTTTTATATTTATTTATTTATTTATTGCGCAATGTTTTAAAAATTACATTTAAGGAACTTTTAAAAAGAAACCCATGTAGAGCCCCCAGCTTCATATTCGGTAAAATATTTTAACTGCGTAAAATATTATTATACAGGCCTTATATTTAAATTGAATGTTGTATTTATGGAAAATTACAAATAAAGAGCGTATCAAACAAAATTAACGTAACAGGAATCCGACCCTTTTCTACTTCTGATTAAGTAGTCAGCCGTCCGAATTTATGCGATTAACCCAGAAATAATAACAAAGCCATTCCTCTTCTAGATAACAAGCGTTATAGTTAGCACAAAAACAGTCACATGGGTAACGCGAGCAGTGAGCCGTCCAAAAAGTAATACATCCTTAAGCTGTACATAAAACCTCGCGAAATGAAACGGGTCCGCTATCTGGCGGTGGCCCGTCAATCTTATTGTCATTCAATTTGAATTTCCGCTTAGGACCGGTTTTTGTGAGATCTTAGAGTGGGGCCCCGAAGGGAGAGATAACCGAAATTTTGAAACTAGTGCGTGAAAAGGAAACCCTAATCATACATCTATAAAATCACGCCTTTTTCCCTCAAGGGGTAGACGGAGGTGTAATAACACATTTGCCTGCTTATATCGGAACCTATATAATAAGGGGCGAGTCATAACTACAAAAAAACATGTGATATATCTATCAAAACTGACTTTTTCAATGAAATGTTAAAGAACATAAAAACATACACAAATCATGCCTATATGTCCAGTGGGGTAGGCAGTGGTAAAATAACACGCACTTTTGGCCAATTAGGTTAGGGCTCATGGAATAGATGACTTGCCTATTGCAATCTGTCGGGAACGTCAATCGCAGTATATATCGAATATTGCTAGACCGTTTCTGTGTTTAAAAAATCTATTTGTTTTCTATTAGTAAATATTGTTTTACTTTTTAACGGACAAAAAATCAGAGGAGGTTACTCAATTCGTAACATACTTTTTTATAACCAAAACAATTCTGGACTCTACCACATGATCTAAAGTTCACAGTAGCGTTCATATACGATACCAGTTAGACCAGCAAGTATCTCATTTCACTAGACTTTGCCCTGCCAGCATTACAAGGTTGGCGTTGTGTTGGCAGAATATGGAACGAGCTGGCGACACAGTCTAATCCGACGTGACTACGATATTGTCTTCATATGCGGTCTTCATTTTTGTATGAGATAACCCACAATATTCTAAACTTCTATTAGGTTATTCTCAATCTTCTACACCAGGAGTCAGGAAACCCCCCTACATAATTGAGTACTATATGCTTTGTCTTCTTTTTCATTTCTATATTTTAATTTCTTAAATAAAACATAATTTTTTCAAACACCGAACCTTAAATGTACTGTAGTAGTCTTACAAGATAATTTGATAGTCTTTAAGTTTTGCCATGTCACGACCACAACCTTTTTGTGAAATTATTTAAATATTGTGAGTATTTTACTCATAAGGTTAGAAAAATTTTAGAAAGTTACTTGACGTCCTGTTAGGCCCAGAGGTATAGGCAGCTGCCGATTCCCACATCCGGCCATACCTACGTAATTAGTCACAAATTTTAGCAAATTACTGCGATAAGTTTCCTGGTAAATGGCAATAGGCTGGCCCTTATTACATTGAACCTGAAATAAGCTGGCGAAACGCGCGTGTCAAAAACCTCTGCCTACCTCTTACGGAGAACAGCTGTGATGTATGTAATATTAAATAATTATATAGCAAGGACCTATCAGCCTGTAATTTATCGCCCATTTCGGAGCCACCCTTTTGTCTCTCCCGGAATCTGGGGGCGAAAAAACCTAACATTTGTCACTGCATCGGAATCTGGTGAATTAGTCGCTCCAGGGGCCTCGGGGATGAGAATTCGAGCTCATTTTTTGTTTTAAGGAACGACACTACAGTATTAGGCCACATGTCTTACTAGGATCTCGTCAATTTATTCTCGTATTACGTCGGCTTTATTGCTTGCTGGCTGTGTGATTTGAAAGGTTTCTTGTGCCATTTCGATTTTAATGACGGTTACATTAGCTATTACTCTTCTGATAGTCACCCTTATCTACTCTTATAAGGGTGATTTACCATCAGAGATGTGCTATATTGCTATGCTGCGGGGATGTAAAAGCTAAGCTACGAAAAACACATTCTGTGATTTACGTGCCTGTTAGATAGCAATAGGCAACCCCTAATATAGGTATATAACATATATGGCGAGACGTGGATGTTAATCGCAAATTTTAACTAATGAAATTGCTGTCGCTCTATATAAATTATTTGCTTAATTGCCGAAGAAGTTTACAACCAAAAGTGTGTTCTCAAAACTCCTGTACAGCATCGCAAATAAAGTTGCCCTCTTATTTAGTTTGGACTACATTGTATTTTGCACTCGCTGTTTTACGTTGAATGCTAGCTAGTAATTTTGTGGAATTTAATGCAAAGTTGCAACGTCTCTTCTTAGAATGTGGAACACTTAATTATCATTACACAAACTGAGTAGAAATAATTAATATAGTTAATATGTCAAACAATGTCCGTTCTGGGTGTAAAAAATAGCGGAACATGTACCAGCTCCGACTCACCCCTGGGATTTCGTAAAAGTCAACTAAAGGTGTAAACAAATAAGCATCTTAGGGCGCCCAAATGTTGGTGGGCAAATGACCAACAACAGCATAAAAAGGGTTGGTGTCAAGCAGGTGGCCAGCTGTAAAACCTAAGCCAAAACCTTGAGCGGCACTAATTGGGATATTGCCATCCCGATCACTCATTACGTTCATCGGTCACTCGTCATGGCTTTTTCGATCACTTTTCTGCACCTATATTCATTTAGGAGTGGATGATGACAAGTGAATGATATAAGAGCAAGAAAAACTATCAACCTCTTTGGGTATAAGTTGACCAAATGTATGTGTAAATACCGGTCAAGATCCGAATTCTGCCACACGATACTCCGGCAATATTGATGACGTTTTCTATGATTAGGTTAGTTTAGAATAGTTAAAGTCGCTTCAAAATACTAAAAGATACGGTGAATAGCGACAGGCTTGCCCCTTATTTAAACCCGCGGGGTTATTATGTAAGCCTCTTTCAATCGCTTTCGTCTACCTATCACTCTCGCTCTTTGAGAATAATCGCAAAGTGTGAGAGTTACAGGTAGACGAAAGTGATTGAAAGAGGCTTACATAATCAGGGTTCTGAAATAAGCTAGCGAAACGCGGGTGTTAAAACTCCTCTGCCTACTAATAAATTGGCGTTTTCGCTACACGAAACTCGAAACAAGATTCGGGATTACTAATAAAGGCAACACAATTGCGAGAAGCACAAAAATCCGGCAGTTAGCAAGTTAACAAGTAAATCACGAGGGGGCAGTTACTAACACCTGGGCACACCACGACCTGAGTTATTATGAAACTTTTTTCACTTAGATTATTAAAAGTTTTATACAAAGTCGCCAAGTGGCCAGTAATCATGTCGCTCGCCGTTAGTCCACGCCCGGGCTTTTTGTCTCTTTTGTCCCCTCGTTAGGGTGGTTGCTTAGCAACAGTCAGTAAGTAAAAGCGCGAGTATATTTACGGTAGGGCTCAATATTCAAGGGGAAGGTAAAAAAGGTACGCTTACTGTTTACTATATGAAGTTTGGTTTCGGGGTCTTTTATTTATTAAATTATTAAAAAAACAAAGGTTGATAGGTATAATAGTTGTAAGCTGTGGACAAACTCTTAAATATCTCAACTCGAATTAGATTCAGCGCCTAATATCTATACTGTAGCCCTAACGAAGAATGCACTAATGTGAAAAATGATAATAAACTTTCAATATTAGCGGTAGGTAAATACAATTACAATAGTAGATTGTAAATCAATAGCGATATAACATAATGCGATCTGAGGCTTTTTTTTATCGTCCGTGATAAGATCATAGTTTTGTCACTGTTTGTTTTGTTGTATATTTGGTATTTTGATATATTTGGTAGGTCTAAGAACAGGTCGTGGGATAAGTCATAGGCTATTTTTTATACCCCTAGGTGATAAGAGCAAACAAAGTTTATCGGTTCAGCTAGTAATTATAATTATGTTTACAAATAATCGTATATAATTATGACGCTGCCACTGTCAATGTCGCACGCACCCTTCGTGAACAGGGCCGCACTAAAGTTCGCTCCCGCCTGGGATCAAAATGGCATCAAGTAACTTGTTCACGCGTTAACATCGAATGAGTGCGGCACAAACAAAAAGTCCAGCCGCAATTTGGCAACAGGCATCACGCGTAAAAAACAACAGACCTAAGGGCGGTTTCAGATTAGCGTTTTATACGCGCGTCTTCTTCTCCCTGCCCTGTTTCCAGTCTATCTGGGGTCGGCGGAGTATGTTTCCTCTTCCATTCATATCGGTCAGACGTCATCAAGCCATCACTCCCTTTTGATTCATATCTGTAAATAAATAAACCTGGTCTTTAGCCTTCATTATCTTATATTTTCTCAATAATTAAAATAAACATATTTTTGGACACACATCGAACAGAACACGTAATCAAAGAGTAGTGACAACATATTTAAAACTAAGACAGCTTTCACCTTACAATAAAATAGACAAGAGAAAAGAGGTTGCTAATATAAATGTACCATACTCAACAATATCATCCATCACACCCTAAAGGTGCTAGTGGTGAATGAATGTATAGAAAAGAGACTAACTATAAGCGCGAGCGCGTCTTCTCAGTAATGTAATGTTTCTTCGTCAGAATCCATGTTGATACTGACACGACACCACTACCGGTTCGAGCGAACACGCCGAAATATGCCCGTTTACGTGCGTTCGGTTTTTTGAAACGGGTAATGTAGCGCGCGTGTAAGCGTGTATGCTGAAACGATCATGTACGCGCAGAAGAATACGCTAATCTGTAACCGCCCTAAGCCAGTATCCGCTCCTCCTGGCTCTCTTCCATTTCCATTAGCGGATGTTTAGCCAAAGTGTTTCCCGAAGTCGAACCCATTAGGCATGCCCGGTCCTTTTTATCTCTGTCTCTAACTAACTTTTTTGCATTTATTCCCCTCGTTTGGGCGCTAAGTGTTTTTTTCTGCAAGCAAACCTGAGGTGACCGCTTGGGAACTTTGCTAACGTGGTAGGCACTTCGCACAACTTTGGACTTTGTATACTTCGTCTTAACTTTTATTATTTAGTGTCATTTTCGAGTGCATTTTCCCCCTTTATGCCACTTTATGATGCTGCGCAGTTCCGTTCTGTTTCGCGTGTTGTATTATTTTTAAAATATGTACCTATGTTTTCCCTTTATCAGTGTTGATATTAAATGCAACATGATTTTAATTAAGAAATACAATTGTAGCTTTTATATTCACCTTTTTCCAAAAAAAGAATCTGCTATCAACAAATATACGTTTATTTAAAACTAGACTCAAACCAAGAAACCAATTATCTTTAAGTCATATTGTTTTATTGTAAGCTTTTGCGCTTATATTAATTTCTGAAATGCAATCTACTAAATGTTAAAGAACATTATTCGAATAAAAGTATCCTAATCAATAATAGGAAGGATTGCCATTTAACTACTTAAAAGCAAAATTGAGTGCAGATTTTGTATTATTTCATTTCAATTTAATGTAGCACAAAAACCCGGAAGGCCGAAGAGGTGTAAAATAATATAGAAGGGTAACATACTCCATCTTATAATATAACATACTCCATCTTGTGTAACATGATCCATCTTAAGGGTATGCAATATTTTTTTCTTAAAAAAAATACGAAATAACAAACCAACTTAATTTGAGAATTTGATGCGTTTCACTGGTAATTTCGAACTTACTTTGATGTAAACTAGTTTCCAAGAAAGATAACGGAGTTATAGCCGGTAACTTCAGTTTCCAACGTGACGTCATTAAACAAATCACTTTTAACTTCTCTAAGGGCCGATTTCACCGCAGAATTAAACGCGATCAGTTGAAGTTGAACTCGGTTTATGCTCTAAACTGAGTTCCGCTACATAGTTTGCATTAATCAAAACCAAGTTTTATTAAACTCAGTTTCTATGAGAGACAGTGAAATCGGCCTTAATCAATAATCTTCACCCCGCTCGTTTTTATTTGACATTAAACTTCAATTAACAATAATCGCATGAATGAATTCCTAGCCCCGCGTTGTATTTTCTAAATTGAATTTATGCTAAGTTTCTAACGTTATGATCAGTAATATTTTAATAATAACTAGGTACTGGTCTTAATATAAAACTAATCAATTACCATTTTATTATTATGCAACGATTATGGATTAGATGTTTGTGGATTAAATGTTTGTGGATATTTAGAGATATCAACAATGTTAACGTTTTTGTATGCCGTGTGGTGATGGCAGAGCAGAATATAATTGTCACTAACCCCCATCTCCCCCACCGGTGTCATAATAAGCTCGCCTCCTATTAGCAAAATTGTTACCCCCTATTAACGTAATTGGTGAAACGTGGGTGCGTAATTCGATTCTACCTACCCCATCGGGGATAAATATGCGTGATTTATCTTTAAAATCAATATTTACTGCACTTATCTTCCTGACCTGTTCCCAGTTTATCCTAACTCAGGTCGGCGCAGTATTTTTCGTCTTACATTCATATCGATCAGACGCCATCATGGCACCAACTCTCTTTTGATTAATAATATCCATCACAACGAAAAGGTCTGAATAAATTATGAATAAATGTATAAAAAATCAATGGAAAGGACCATGTCGAGAGACCGATGAATGGAGAGAGTGATTGAGATGACAACATTCCAACCCATACTGCTCAAGCCTTGGGTTTAGGTTTTACAGGCGGCCGCCTGCCTGACACCAACCCTCTTTGTGTAAGCTGTAGCCATGAAATGCTACAGAAGGAAAATTCATTAGAGACATTAGATGCATCCTGCTAACCGCCTGACATTCCTTCCGAAGTACAGAGAAACTCCCCCATCGAATAGCCGGCCCGAACATTGGTGAACATTAAAATGGTTGTAAGGCTAAAGGGTCTAACTGCCAAAAAAATCTAATATCAATATTTTTACGAAAATACGGTCTAAGTGCCTAATATTGTCCAATAAATGTTATATCTTCAAATAAAAAATTGGCACTAAGCACCTTTAGACTTACAACCCTTCATATTGAAATTAGCTGAATTTAACTCTGAAATACAAAAATATGATGGCCCTTTCAAGATAAGGGCGGCAAGTTCCGCCTCCGGTCCCCGTAATTATGCCTCATGTAATTGCCGTGTCTTCGCATAATGACGATACTAATTACTGTCTGTCTGTTTGCACAATTTATTGTTTATGTGCGCAAACAGAATTTATATCGATGTGTGACCTACTTTAGGCGATAACAGTGAATTAATTAATACTCACCCGTTTTTGCCACCGAATCTGGTTTTGAGTTATGATTGTATTTTGCCTTTAGATACAACTAAGGGCTGACTAAAAGCATTTCTGGATTTTTATAAGAGTAGCAGATCCATTCGACAATCGGAACGTATAAATTGTTAAGTCTTCCTACATGGTCAAGATTATCAAGCCCAAAGGCAGAAAGAAATCGAAAAATTATTCTCCTGATACGGGAATCAAACCCGCGTCCACAGCAATCCGGACTGAATTTATTTCTACATTGCGTGGGTTACAACCGGTTGGTACAACCAATGAAAGTGACAAACCATGAAAGTGAAGTTAAAAGGTTAGACAAAGTTCTGTCCTGGTTGGGAGAGTGGTAAAGGCAGCCACCCTGATTGCATACATACATATTTGGGAAGTTGTATGGCCGGGTGCAATCTTGGTGGTTGCGGATGTGTTCCGTGGTAGTAAAAGGCAGGGTTCATAAAAATAACTGACTGTACTTCTAAATATGTACACGGTTACAATATATACAAACTGGACAGTAAACATAAATCGGAAATAATATTTATAAGGCTTAGAAAATAACCATACTCTCTAGTTCGGAATAAAATTCTCATCTAATTAATTTGACAACTGTCACTTAGTGAAAAACATTGTGTTTGTCAAACATAGACAAACAACAAAGGCGGTCGCATTACAAGAACGCCCCCCCACGGAGAAGGAAAACCTAGTAGAAATTATAAACATCTAAATTTGACGCGTCTACCAGACCGAGTAGTGTACGGCGCGGTTGCGATGGCTGGAGTTGGCTTTGGGCGAACAGAAGGTGCAGGCTTTGCAGTCTGCTCTGGATCATCAGAAGAGGCAGGCTTTGCAATCTGCTCTGGATGGGTGACAGTATGTTCAACAAAAGCTGGTTTCACACGATCGATACTAACGACAACACTTTTGCCCTTGATGTCCAAAGTCATAGTTTTGCCATCGCTGGCACGATTAACAACTTTATAAGGACCCGTATAAGGTGGCTGTAAAGGACGTCTAACTGTATCATCCCTTAAGAAAACGTGTGATGCAGAAGAAAGATCTTGAAAAATAAAAGTTGATGGTGATGAATGTCGAGATGCAGGAATAGGTCTTACAACTGACATCTTACGACGTAGTTGTACGACAAAATCTGATGGATTGTCAATTACATCTGATGGGGTTGATGAAATAAATAACTCACCTGGCAAACGAAGAGGTTCTCCATAGAGCATCTCCGCGGCTGTGGATTTAATATCCTCTTTGAACGCGGAACGCATGCCAAGAAGAACGAAAGGAAGTGAACGCACCCAAGAATCATGATGGCACATGAGAGCAGCTTTAAGCTGGCGGTGTACTCGCTCGATCATGCCATTAGCACATGGGTGATAAGATGTGGTCCTTATTCGTTTAGTGGCAAAGTGAATCATCAGTCGGCGAAACAGGTCAGACTCAAACTGAGTACCTTGGTCTGTCGTGATGATTGATGGTACCCCAAATCTCGAAACCCATTCTCTAGTTAAGGTGTCTGCCACTTCTTCTGCGGTAATGAAGCGCATAGGCCAAACCTCAGGCCACCTGGTGACTCGATCAATAGCTGTCAAACAATAGCGATACTCACTGCATAAAGGTAGAGGACCAATAATGTCAATGTGTATGTGACTGAAACGACCAGATGGAAGGTTGAAATCACCTAACGGTGAAGAATTGTGACGTGAGACCTTAGCTCGTTGACAAGCCTCGCAAGCGCGTGCCCACTGCTTACAATCCTTATTGACGGAAGGCCAGACGTAACGCTCTGTCAAAAGGCGGGCAGTTGCACGTGCGCCAGGATGGCTTAAGTTATGAAACTTATCGAAAACTGCTTTGCGAAAGGAAGGGGTCAAATATGGACGTGGCTTGCCTGTGGATACATCACAAAAAATGGAAATGTTTGTACCAGGAACGACGACGCTTGTCAACTGGAGACTGGAGCTCTCACGCATGTCCGATAGTTCTTTATCTGACTCTTGCGACTTCGCGAGGGCTTCATAGTCCTGTTCAAGAGCAATAGCTTCGACTCGTGATAAGGCGTCAGCCACGACATTGTCCTCACCTTTAATATACCTAATATCAGTTGTAAATTGACTGATAAAAGACAGCTGATTTAATTGGGCAGGGGGCAGTTTCTCCCTGCGCTGTACGAAAGCGTACAGCAATGGCTTATGATCCGTATAAATAGTGACGCTCTGAACCTCCAAAATATAGCGGAAATGCTGTACACTTTCGTACACCGCCAGCAACTCTCGATAGTAAGTCGGCCACTCTGTCTGCTTTTTAGTAAGTTTCTTACTAAAGAAAGCAAGAGGAAACCACTCACCATCGACTCGCTGTTGAAGACAGGACCCAATATGTACAGAAGATGCATCTGTAAACAGTCCAAGAGGTGCGTCATTAACCGGATGTTGCAATTGCGTAGCCCTGGACAAACTCCGTTTGCAAACTTCAAATTGCTCCAGTAGTTCAGGCGACCATGAGAATGGTTTATTGCCTTTACCATTTGTGGCAACTACTGCATCAATCAATGGAGCTTGAAATTGCGCGGCCTGGGGTACGAATCGCCGGTAGTAGTTTAACATACCGAGAAAACGACGCACGCCCTGGACGGTTTTCGGAGCTGGAAAATCCAAAATAGCTTGAACGCGATCCTGAGGAGGACTTGTACCTTCTGGGCTGACATGGAAACCAAGGAAGGTAAGTTCCCGAACACCGAAAGTACACTTCGAAGAGTTAATAACAACCCCATACTCCTGAAGGCGTTTGAAGAGGATACGCAGATGTTCGCAGTGGAGAGCCTCATCCGCAGAGAAAATAAGAATGTCATCCACGTACGGAAAACAGAAATCAAGACCCCGTGTGACCTCATCGATAAACCTCTGGAAAGTTTGACCAGCGTTTCGAAGGCCAAATGTCATGAAGGGAAATTCGAAGAGGCCAAACGGGGTAACGATGGCTGTCTTCGGTATATCCTCTTCAAATACCGGGATCTGATGATATGCTTTCACGAGATCTATTAGGCTAAAAACCTTAGATCCTGCGAGATTATGAGCGAAATCATTTATGTGACGGACTGGGTACCGATCAGGGACAGTTCTGGCGTTAAGGGATCTGACAGAGCGGGTGCTGACAAATTCGTTACGCCATCCATCAACTTCTTGAGTCGGCAATCTGGCAAAAGATGGTAATAACCTAAAAAGTCTGAGCCAATGATCGCTGTCGTAACATCAGCAACAACAAAATCCCACACAAATGCTCGTCGAAGACCAAAGTTGAGGTTTAAATGAATAGTGCCATATGTCTTAATACTACTCCCGTTAGCGGCGTTAAGTTCATAGTCCGAAGATTTTCGCGGAACTGACAACCAGCTGCGGGGGTAACAACAAAGATCCGAACCAGTGTCAATCAAAAATTGACGCTTTGTGATACGGTCAGTGACAAATAGACGGCGGCCGTGATGTTGGATGGGCTTGCAATCAGATGCCGCCGCTACTGATTGCTTGTGTGGTTTTCCGACGCCCAATTGCATGGAGCAATACACTTGCTGGCATTCGCACCAAATGTGCGATGATACCAACAACGTTTATTGCCAGGCGTGCTACTGCGTGATGTCGACTGGCTTCTGGAAAAAGAACGGTTTCGAGATCGAACAGAAGAACCCGCCGATAAAGCAGCGACTTGCTTAGTTAATTCTTCTAATCGAGCCATAACGAGGTCGATCGAAGGCATAGCAGCAGCAGCATATACGTTTGAAGAACCAGGCTGAGCTTCCAAAATCTTGTCGGCTATATCTGCGATTCTATCAAGAGATAAGTCAGCTTGTGCAGCCAAAATCCCCTGTACGTGCTGTGGTAAACGACGTAACCATAATTGCCGCAAGATGTTATCGTCCGAGAGAGACGTTCCCGCGAGCGAGCGCAAGTGACGGAGAAATTGGGATGGTCTCCGATCCCCGAGTTCTTCATCACTAAGAAGGCGCCTCACTCGCAGTTCCTCTGATGACGAAAGTCTGCTGATTAAGGTCTCTTTCAGCTTCTGATATTTGCCTTCAGCCGGAGGGTTGACAACGACGTCCTCGATTTCGCCGGCAATCTTGTGGTCAATCTGGCTAAGGACATGACTGTACATCGTGGCATCAGTGTTGATACCAGCAAGCAAAAACTGTGCCTCAGCCTGTGCGAACCACACTTTCACCCTAATAGACCAAAAAGGGGGAAGTTTGACACTCACGCGACATACCTCGCCCTCCCGTTGAGGTTGGGATTCCTTTTGGTCGCGCAGATTACGCAAAACTGCATTTTCTGCCTCCAGGGCTGCTAAACGTGAACGTAGTTCGTCAGCCATTATAAACGAAAACACGCTACTAAAATTATAAACGAAAGTAAATTAAAATTAATTTGTATAAAATAGAGGGAGAACGGACAGAAAAGAAAAATTGCTATTCCGTGGGCGCGTGATGTGGCGATAACAAAACACAAACGTCTAAAAATTTATATGTCGACATGTCAACAAAAACAACATAAGTTGTCAATATGCAGACAACATTACACGTAAAAACAAAAGACAATGTAAACAAATTGTTCAAACCACGCGAAAAAATACACACGAAAAACAAATGAAATATTTCCTATGTCACATTACACAAGTTGAAAAAAATAATTTTCATAAAATAACGTAAAAATCAATACTCCGAACACGCTTTACACAACTAACTAAAAATCATTACTTGGAATAATAATAAAATGTTTAAAAAAAAAATACTCCAAATAATGATGCCGATAGTACTTGCGTGAGCGATGTGCACAAATGGTATAATGCGCAGTTAGTCCAATGCATGCATGTGTCCAACTGCAACTCCCGCGGAGACGTCACTCGAACTTGCGAATGTAGGAAACGGTGAATGCGCCAGGGGGCGCTCGACGCCACAGCTTGGGATGTGGTACCGTCTCACACGACGAAAATTTCTTCGTAGTGGCTATCCGCATGTCCAACGCAGCTTCCCATCCCGCGCCGGTCAATTGCCAATGATATTACACCCAAAGCTCTTGACGATCACGTCGGGGTCACCAATTTGGGAAGTTGTATGGCCGGGTGCAATCTTGGTGGTTGCGGATGTGTTCCGTGGTAGTAAAAGGCAGGGTTCATAAAAATAACTGACTGTACTTCTAAATATGTACACGGTTACAATATATACAAACTGGACAGTAAACATAAATCGGAAATAATATTTATAAGGCTTAGAAAATAACCATACTCTCTAGTTCGGAATAAAATTCTCATCTAATTAATTTGACAACTGTCACTTAGTGAAAAACATTGTGTTTGTCAAACATAGACAAACAACAAAGGCGGTCGCATTACAAGAACGCCACACATACATACATAAATCACGCCTATATCCCCGAAGGGGTAGGCAGAGGTAAACTAGCCCCACGTTTCGCCAGTTATGTTAGTCCCATGTAATAGGTGGCGAGCCTATTGCCATTTATCGGGCACAAAAGTCGCAGAAGGTACATAGCTAGATGGTATAAGAGGAACGCTGCTGCCCATTCCTAATCACTGATTTATCCTTAGTCGACTTGTACGACACCCACGGGAGAGATTTGGGGTGGTGACAATTGTATTCTACTCTGCCGTCACCACACGGCTTGCGGAGACCCTGATTGCGGAGGATGCGAATTGGATTCCCGCATCAAGAGAATAATTATTTGAATTTTTTTATTCCTCTTTTTCTTGGCAATAAAATAACACCGACGTTATGTTTAAATTCGCATGACAAACCTTATTACATAACCAATCCGCGTAAAGGTAACGTGATACTTATGCAAGTTAAAAATACACCTCGCAATGTGATATTTCCCCAACAACATTTCGGGATTTATGTAGCGAAAGTGAAATGATGGACGGGTAACCGATTGCGACACGTTCCAACGAAGAATATCCTCATTCTTCCAGGATATTCCCCGGCCGGGTTTTCCCGAGTTCCCCAAAAAATCCTCTCGTATATTTTACATACCTGAGCCTTTTAATCTTTAACAACGCCACCCGCATACACTTAATTTGGTATTTCTTCCGTGCGATTACTTTACGTACGGCTTGACAGACAGCTGTCTTTTCGTATTTTTTCTTAATAATTTCTCGTAAGTGATACCCGTTGGATTGAAATTAATTATCTAAGATACGATATATTACCTAAAATATAGGTTATCTAACGAAGTAAGAAAGATGATGATAATATATTATATAAATCGAATAATTGTAAATGCACTTAAACCTGCCTGACGCCAACCCTTTTTAGAGATACTGTTGTTGGTAGTTTGCTCTCCACCATTCGGTGCCCGAAGGTTCATATTGGTATTTACTGCCGCACTCAGAGACGTCAAATAACGTTAATGAGTACTTAACGTCAAAAAATGACAATTCAAAACTAGTTGCTATTCTTGCCGGGTCTATGGTCTAGATTTCAATGAAAATTTTTGACATTAAATACTCATTAAAGTTAATTGACGTCTCTCAGTGCCGCAGTTAGACACCAAACATCATTGACCATAAGACGGGGCATAGATAAATAATCATCATTTTGTAACAGTACAAAACTTACACACAGCACGGGTAAAAAGATTGATTCATGTTGCAATGCTTATTCGAAAATCAAATTAAGGAAGGCAACCTGAGAACAAGTGACATTGTTAACAACGGAACAGGATAGAACAAGACGCCGTCGGCAAAAACAATCGCCCTCACAGTTAAACGTAATTATAATCCGGGATAAAGTGCTCGGCTGGCGTAATTACCTCAGTTCATTTCGGACTCGGGGCCATTTGGTTGCGTTTACAAGGCACGACAATTATTTTCGTGCCACCCAAATCTGAGGAGCTCACTAGCGCAGTGGCATAGCGCGCTTGGCCTGCGATTGTGTAAACAAAGCAATGTTCGCTAGGCCGGCCATTGGATGGGTGACCAAAAATTTATTATCTCAAGTTCCTCCGTGCTTCAGAAGGCACATTAAGCTGGTGGTTCCGGCTGCATCTGCAGTCGTTGATACCCACCAACCCGCACTAGGCCAGCGTGGTGGGTTATGGCCCAATCTATATTCTTCCATCTATAGGGAAGGCCCGTGCCCCAACAGTGGGGAAATTAAAGGGCTGGTGATGATGATGATGACCCAAATCTAAATTTGGTACATAAAACAAGTCGTCGGAAAGGCATCCAGGAGTTTCTTAGCAAAAGTCAGTGTTTAGAACCTACACTACTACTACTACTACGACTGTATCTGTATGGTTTTTGTTATTAACTTTTCAATAGATGGATGACAAAACGCTCGTGCATTTATTAATCAGTAGCACCTTTCCGGTCGGACAGATGATATGAATTTAAAGGGATGTGATTAAAAGTGGATGGCTCGATGACGTCTGACGTTTTAGCGTTATAAATGAAAACAAGCTGCGCCGATCCTAGATTACCTGGGAACAGAGTTGAAAGATGATTCCGATTAATTGTCAAAAGTTATATACAGTGATATGTGACACTTTTTATATTGACTATATTGATATTGAACGATCAGATCGATATTTACCAATAGGTACCGGGTTCGAAACCTGGTAAATATTTTCCATGTTTGTGTTATTAACACAGCCATTTTTTCTCGAACCATGGTATTTTTATGTTTATGTTGTATATTTATTATCCCTCATCTAGTTTCCATAACACAAGCGCTTAAGCTGCTTACTATGAACTAGATGTGATTGTCAGAAATATTTATTTTTTAATATTTATTTATATACAACTGAAAAAAGTCGTTCAGTGTAAAATCCTACCAACCATTCCGCCCCATCTATTACATGAATACGCGTAATTTTTATGTTAATTGCACTTTTGTCATCATCTCTTAATTCAATTTAACATCGTGGAAATTCTAAATTATGGTTTCTGAGACACCCCCCGAACTGAATAATGGATGCCCCATTATACAGATCCATTTGAATTTATTATGAAACTTATTTACTTTTACGGCTTATAAGACTTAAAGGTTAAAGAGTGTTTTTATACCGAACTGAACGTGGAAAAGAAAATGTTCTTTTCATCTTTTCATGAAGCACCTTCTTAAATAAAGATGGCCCTGAAGTTGCGCTAAGGCAATTTAAGCTTTTTTTTCCAATAACCGTTATTGTCAACTGACTAAAAGTGTTTACTTTGGAAAGATTTTGATGGTGTAGTATGTAGCTTCGTGGTGACGAAATTTGCAGTATGGTGGGTGCAGAACAGTATATAATTGTCACCATCCCCAATCTCTACAGATAACCGTAAATGTTAACTGATTAACTTCCGCACTCAGAGACGTCAAATAACTTTAATGAGTACTTTATGTCAAAAAATCTCATTTAAATCTAGACCATAGACCCGGCAAGAAAAGCGACTAGTTTTGAAAGATCTTGATGGTGTAGTTCGTGGGTAGCTTCACGGTGATTGAATTGCAGTATAGACGCGGCAGAGCACCCTCAATCTCTAAATAGGAAGGAATGGAATGGCCAGGTTTCTGTTACCCCATCTTACAGTATACTGCGATTTAGGTGCTCAATTGATGGTAATAGGCTCGCCCCCTATTACATTTCACTAAACGAAAATAGTGTGGATGTTAATCCACCACTGCCCTACCTCTTGGCGAATAATTAAGTGTGATATTATGTATGGATGTTTGTAATTTGTATTACGTTTTGCCAATTTTGATTGACGGCCGCCTTGGTCGAATGCTCAGATTGCTGGGTATTGGCCAAGAGGTCCCGGGTTCGAATTCTGGTAGGGGCAAACTTTGTGATGACCACAAATGTTTGTTTCCGAGTCATGGTTGTGTATATGTTTATGTAGTATATTTTCAACATTTATATATTATACATAATTATATTAAACATATGTCCGTCATCTAGTATCCATTACACAAGTGCTTAGGCCTCTTACTTTGAGCTAGATGATAGGTGTGAGTGTAAAAAAAAATCTGCCATTCAGCCACAAAATACATCCATACATACATAAATCGCCTATATCCCCGAAGGGGTAGGTTTCGCCAATTATGTTAGGTCCCATGTAACAGGTGTCGAGCCTATTGCCATTTATCGGGCACAAAAGTCGCAGTAAATTGCTATTGCTAGGTGGTATAAGAGGAACGCTGCTGCCCATTCCTCATCATTGATTCATCCTTAGTCGCCTTGTACGACACCCACGGAAGAGATTTGGGGTGTTGGCAATTGTATTCTACTCTGCCGTCACCACACGGTATACACACGGTATACAGCCACAAAATGATGTCGGATAAAAATTTCTTGTGAAGCGCGTTGCATTTAATTCTGTTAGCCACAGTGGGTTAAAGGTCTCTTTTACTTGGAATTTACACCGCAATAAAAATCAATTAACAATACTAAAGTACTACTAAATGTCAAAAAATGACAATTCAAAACTAGTCGCTACTCTTGCCTGGTCTAGATTAAAATTTTTAAGTACTCATTAAAATTAATTGATGTCTCTGAGTGCGGCAGTTAGTGTTGAAATAATCAATTATATCCTTATAGATTTTTTTTTATAAAGATTCATATTATAAATGTTACCAAAAGATTACAGATAAAAAGAGGGCAGAAAATTTGCGAAAAATGATTATCCCGATGCGGGAATTGAACCCACGCCGCAATCTAGGCGGCTGTTTAAACAAATATACTCTAATTATACTCGTAGATTTTAAAGAAACTTGAATAAAACAATTCATTTTTGGCTAAACAAGCGACAACTGGATACCGCTTATGATTTGATTGGATGTGAATTAAAACAGAACACTGAGATTATTTGAATTCAATTTTCAAAGGAACAGGTTTATTATAGCTTGAATGACATTATACATTACATTAGTAGGGTTGAAAATAGACATGAGCCTACCTTTTGATCTTTACTAATGCCTTAGAATCAATAACGGGGTCAACATCAAGCCGACGCCGACGTAGAAAGACAGCAAATTATGAAATAAATTGTAAGCCTTTATTAAAACTCGAGGCTCGGGAAGTTATTACACAAAGGTGTACGGTGAGATGTTTCCTTTACGAAATGAACTCAGTCAAGACTTGCACTTTTTATGTTGCCTTTTTTCGTAATGTTTTGAGAAACCAATATAATTAATGTATATCTTATGCAGCTCAAGAGACCACATCATTACCTGCTTAAGTTTGTGTTATCTCTCATTCACGGGTTGGCTGGAAGAGATCACTATTATAAATTAATTCACATAAACTTTATTTCTTTCTGTAAAAACACAAAAATTTACATTCGCGACAAAGTTGCACCTTTTTAGCGCCATACACAGTCGCAGCAACGCGAGTGACATTTTAATTTTGATTGGGTCATAATTTGTCGGACTGAAAAGTTTTATTGTCCCTTGAGCGACGCCTGCGAAACTCTTTTATATTCTGCCGCCATCAGAGAAAAAATCGACGTGGAAGCCAAATAAAAACCCGTATCATTGCTCATGCGAAAACAATCACGCATCGCAACCCCGCCACCTGACGAAATCAAAACAAACCCCAATAGAGTCATCGACGCAATTACGCTGACCGCTGGCCCCGGTTTTTTTTGTATTTGAATATGAGAAAGTAATATTGTCCAGGGACGGTTTTAAACGGGAGCTATAAATTAAGTGAGCACAATACACGCTGGATAAATCGTTGTCACGTAAGAATGTCGCATTAGGTACTTGTGGGGATTTTGGTGTGTGGGGGGCAGGTGGTGAGCGGGAATGGGTGAGAATAGGGGTTAGCAATAACAGCGGCACGCCGCAGTTAGCCGAGTCCTGTTGTTATTGCGTTGTATTATTTATGTTAGCGGCAGATGAGGTGACAGTCGGCTAGGTATTTGGGAACACTCTGAATATTGGAGCAATTTTTATCCGGGTCTGACTGCAGGCGATGGCATGCACGCGTTATTCACACAACTCCCTATGCATTACGTTTCGCTGCTCAACCAATTTTGTGGGGCGCCGGCTATAAATGAATGTCGGTCTCAGTGATGTATTCGATACTCATAGGCTAGGATAAATATGACGTTATTGTAGTTTGCCCTCCACCATTCGGGTGCCCTTGGTCTCCAAGAAATCTCCCTTAGTTGACTTCATCGACATTCTTTGCGTGAGTCGGAGCGGAATTTTCTACGTTATTTTTTCGCCAGCATGGAAAGAAAGCAGGCAGCGGCAAGCAATCACGTAAACTAAGCAATGTTCGGTAAGGCTTTAATCCACACTGGGTCAGCGTGCTTATGGCCCAATCTTCCATGAATGGCATGGGCCATGCGTTCCCCAGTTATTATCAGTCAAACTATTAAGCCTTGCCACGTCCCATATTACTTTAGTTGATGCTTATATAATTTGCGCTTAAAACAGTGTATTGAAATGTACGCAAACTAGGTATGCTTGTTAGCGATTTGATTACTAGCCTCGACTGGGTTCGTATCACTATATTCATTAGACTTCCCCGGGATTGGGCTCAATTAATATTCTGTCGAAGATATCGTCTACCGTGCCTAATGGAAACATAATTATACATCGGCGAATAACCGATCGGTAAAGATGCGTGTGGTGACGGCAGAGAAGCATACAATTGTCACCACTCCTACCTCTCCTTCGGGTGTCGTACAAAGCAAAAATGTACTAATGGTAAAGACAGCGAACAGTAAAGGGCAACACCGTTCTACTTATACCTATCATCTAGCAATATACTGTGACTTGCGTGCCCGACATACAGCAATAGGCTTGCCTTCTATTGCATGGGACCTAACATAATTGGCGAAACGTAGGTGTTAATTCACCTCTGCCTACCCTTTCGGAGATAAATACATTTATGTATGGAAATCTTCTTCTTCCTGCCCTTCTCCCGCTCTAGGCGGGGTCGGCACAACATGTTTTCTTCTTCCACTCTTCTCTATCCTTCACCAATTTCTCTACCACCACTCTCACTATCATATCCGCCTTAACACAATCCTTCCATCTTTTCTTTGGTCTTCCTCTCCTTCTACGTCCTTCCACGGTCATACTTAACATTCTTCTGCCAACATAGCTTTCATCTTTTCGCATTATTATTACATGTATGTATGGAAATAAGAAAGGAAAAGGCAAACTCGGCATTTATCTGTGTTGTAGTGTGCAAAGATATTTTTCTGGCTTCAAGTGCCTCCGACTGCCAACCGCGAGAGCTAGTTTGTTTATACAGTTTGCTTGTTTTGCGGATAAGAGCGAGATAAAACAGTATTTATAGCGTATTCCTTTCTCTCCTGTTTGCTGTTATCATAATATTATATCGCTATTTGAGTGGCAACTTCGAATTATTAGCTTATGATAATAATGTAGTGTTTTATCAAATAATCCGCGATTAGATATTTTTTGTTGCGAGCTTAGAAATTATTATTAATAGAACCCGTATAAATCCACAAGACTCAAAATTAAACTGAAAATTGTACAGCATATAAAATTACATACATACATATACTGTATAATTCACAAATAGCTACTATTTATCCCCGAGGCAGAGGTGCATAAACCCACATTTCCCCAAATATGTTAGGTGCATGTATGTCTTTTTCTTCCATTGTCATCTGTGATGCGTCGACTCAGTCCATCTTCGGTCTTCCGCTCGTTTTGAGTCCTTTCAATGACGAGTTCGATGGCGTAGTGACTCAGTATGCTCGGCCTGAGATTACGTAAGCTAACCAATATTCTCTATGGATCACCAAATATATATTATCTCGAGTTCCTCTGTGCTTCTCTATCCATAGGAGAGGCTTATGTCCAAGCAATGGGGTTGGTGATAATGATGAATAAACCACCCATTAGAGTATTCATAGGTACGTAAGTTACTTTAGGACCCATAGAAGCTTAAAAAGCTATCTCATACTCGTATAAACACACATACACTTCACCAGCTTTAACCATCTGCTGTGACAGTATTTGCAGTAATGTTGTTACCCCGAGAGTAATTAATGAATCATACAATAAAATTGTGCAAATAAAAATAGTTTTCTTTTGTTTAACATCAAGTATACAATGTTTTGATAATTTATGTTTTTATTACGCTGCAAAGTAAATTCAGATAAAAATGCCAGCGGGCTTATGCGCACTACCTAAATAGAATACATACTCATGTAACATTTATTCGTAAAACATAATCCTTATATTACTTTATATTATGTAAATCTGTTAGCTTACAAACGGAAAAACCAATTATTGTTTGAAATATTACAACATATTACAACATGACACTAAAATAAAAATTCTTTAATTATATTTCAAATTTTGTCAATCTATCTACCGTTAGCTTCAATATCCACAAGCAATAATACATACTGACTTGTAGTAGAAGCCGAGCTCATAAACGGACCAGATGCGAGGAACGAAAGAAAGATATAATTAAATAAAACATGTTTCTGGAAGAAAGTGGTCCATTATTAGGTTAGAGGGAATAAAAAAGGCACGCGTGCGGTGCCGTATTAGTTTCTTATGGTCAAGCGCGTGTAGTAAATGGGACTTTTATTTAATAACCGTGATCTTATAAAGGAAGCGATCTAGTGCGATTTCAAGGGCTCTCGTAGTTTAGAAGAATTTTTAAACTTACTGTTAAGGGTTGAACTATTTTATCTAAAATATTTTTCGTGTGGCAAACACAAACAGATTAAAGCACGTAGACATAAGAATGTGCAACGCAGAAAACTACAACGTAAATTGCTGTGATGCGATTTAGTGCAGAGAAGAATTAAATTGAAGGAATGCGCGATGCGAATCTATTCGCAAGTTCTTGCGATGCGGCGGCGTGCGAGCTCGCAAATTTTTACGCAGTTTTGTGTACAGAGCCTTACCCGATAATGTCTGTGTTTCCCAAACTAATATGTTATTTATGTTTAGTAAAACTTTTGATCGATGGTCAACAAGTGCAACTAGGAGACGAAACCGATAATTATTTCATTATTATACAAATAATTAACATTATCGTTCATTTTGTTCGCAGAATTGGTCGCATCTTTAACGCTAACTGTCCTCTGCTCAGCCATCGCATTATGTGACCTCACACAAATGTAAGTATTTGTAAACCTATTTAATACCTATTTAACCTATCTACTAAATCAAATCATAAAAAATATTTCTTACGGTTTAATCATTCTAAGTTTGTGTTGATCACAAAAATTTCCTTCTAGCAGGATTCGAAACTGGAACCTCTTACCCGATGGCCAGTGATCTGAATTGACTAAACAGGCCGTCAATTATGAATTTATTTAGTTTCAGTGTTCCACTTAATTCAATAGTGATTACTTTATGCCGTTGTTACTCTATATGCAATCGTTTATTACGGACATTTATAAATATACCTGTTGTTTGTATCAAACTCAAATAGCAAATGCAATTAATATAATACTGAAATTACACAATGACAAACTGAATCTAGAACGGGGAAAATTTACATAGATAGCAAGAACAGTGGAAGATGTAGGTAACAATAACCTTTTGTTATTTAAGCTCTGTAATCTCTTTGTTATTTATATGCTAGACTGTAATATAGTTGTTTAGTTTTATAATAATAATTATTAATTAGTGAGTCTTTTTACGTTGTCATTTTCAATGTGAGTCAGATGTCTACGGCTACGCATCGTACTATAACACTCGTATCTTTAGTCAAGTTAGGGAAATTACTTGAGTAAAGGTCGTTACTTAACCTTCATACGGTCTTCAAAATTACTAACGTCAACGGGCTTCGGGTCTAATTTGACCCGTGCAGTATATTGCCTACATTATGTCAAATAATTGCGTAGCCAATATTATTTACGTTAATATTTTAACACATTTATTTACATACAATGAAAACAATAGTTAGTTAATGAAAATTTTATTACAATTAATTAAAATTTAACATATACCACTCTTACATTATACCCGCATAGTAACTACGTTACTCTGTATTATCTAAATAAAATAATATTTAAAAAAAAAAACAGTTATTACATCGAGAACACAAAGTAATCGTTTTAGAATGCTGTTTACATATATTTTTTTGCATGCTATTTTATGATCTGTTTTTTGACACAATTGACGTCAGCCTCTCTTGGTTGGTTTTTATCTATATTCTTTTCAGACTGGGATGAGGTTGATGATTGTGGATCGTTTTGTGACGAATCTTGTATAATTTTTACATACATATATCACGCCTATATCCCCGAAGGGGTAGGCAGAGGTGAACTAGCACCCACGTTACGCCAACTATGTTAGGTCCCATATATTCGTTTGTAGTTAGGTGGCGAGCCTATTGCCATTTATCGGGCACAAAAGTCAGTACATTAGTAGGTGGTATAAGATGAATGCTGCTGCCCATTCCTCATCACTGATTTATCCTTAGTCGCCTTGTACGACACCCACGCGAGAGATTTGGGGTGGTGACAATTGTATTCTGCTCTGCCGTCACCACACGGCACCTTTACATTTGTGATGACTATAACATTATTACTAGTTTCTTATCCGTGCGATTACTAACTTCTGTGCCATAATGCAATGTGTTAGAAGATTTACAGATTTATTTTTTTGGGATATAAGACACGAGAGTAGTATCCTTGGTAAAAGCAAAGTTTGATGAAAAAATCGGTCTACATTTTATGTTCACATTGACAGTGATACTAGATGAATAATAACGCGATAATATTTTCCCTCGAATCTCTTCCGTGACTGCTCCCAAACTGCTAGATACATCTTGCAGTAGTTCTTGTGAGAGTGAATACATTTGTTCCTTCTAAAAGAATGTTGTCAAAAATAACTTACTGTAAAAAACCCCTTTGGGAGCAGTCACGGAAGACCTTCGAGAGAAAATATTATCAATATGATGGCCAGGATATCAGCATTCTCCACATGATCTTTCAATTCAGAACACGATTCTTCCTTATCAGATACCTCGTTCAAAAAGTTTTCAATTTCACTGTCTTTCATTTTCAAATGCGTAATAATTACCTACTCGTGAAACACTGATGACGTCCTATTCATTAAATATTTTTATTGGAAAACTAAAGTCGAGTGTGAGTAAAACAATGCAAGCATTATACAATAAATAGTGGGTAACTAGATTCCAAAAGTAAACACACTGCAATCGTTCTATACTTAATGGTCAAATGTGACCCGAAGGCCATTGGTGTAAAATAATTTATAAATTGAAAAATGTAATGTATTTTTATAAAAGAGTTACATATTTATATTGAGCTTTAAACTTTAAATAAAGTCATACAATATCAACTGTCAAAACAATATACTTAAAAAGTAAACTTTATTTCAATCCTGAAATGGGTCAAAAATGACCCGAAGACCGTATGAAGGTTAAATTGTCATTTTTAAACATTAAACAAAAAATTGAATATAGTAAGAACTGTCTAAAATAAGAATACTTAATTATTACTTAAGTAAGAACTGTCTAAAGTAAGAATATTGTATAAAAATTGTTAAAAGTGTTAGAGTGACGAGCCTGAAATGTTTCCCCACACAATATTAAATAAAAAATTATAAAGTAGACCTTTAAAACTATAATATATCACATTGTCTTAATCTACTTTGTTCTTTAACAGAAACCAGTTAAGATTGGCTGTCCAGCAATGAGTTGTTGAATTGTATCATTATTCTATACGTACAATACGAAATATTTTATTAATATCCATACATACATACATACATAAATCACGCCTATATCCCCGAAGGGGTAGGCAGAGGTGAACTAGCACCCACGCTTCGCCAGTTATGTTAGGTCCCATGTAATAGGTGGCGAGCCTATTGCCATTTATCGGGCACAAAAGTCGCAGTAGGTATATAGCTAGGTGGTATAAGAGGAACGCTGCTGCCCATTCCTCATCACTGATTTATCCTTAGTCGCCTTGTACGACACCCACGGGAGAGATTTGGGGTGGTGACATTTGTATTCTACTCTGCCGTCACCACACGGCTCATTAATATCCAGATTTCGTAAAATAACCCTTTTATGTATTAATTTTTTTCTGATTCTTCAATATGTCATCATCATCACCAGCACTTTAATACAATAGAGATAAGAATAGATAGAGAATGGTCCATAACCCACCACGCTGGCCCAATGCGGATAAGTGGGTAGGTATTAACGACTGCAGATGCAACCTTGACCAAAACGTGCCTTCAAAGCACGGAGGAACTCGAAATAATTATATAACATGCTTTTGAAGCTTCTTCGTTAGATGCTTTTTAACTACAACAATAATTGACCTATACAATTAATTTTGACATTTCTATGACATTATTTTTGCCTTTTATTTCAACGTTTTTGAAGATGTTAGAAAAATAGCACAAGGAAACGTGTTGGTCTTGGTTTGCCGAGTGGTTTGGGCATCTTCCCGGTATGCGGAGGACGCGGATTCGATTCCCGCATCAAGACTATAATTTTTCGAACTTTTCTAATCACAAATTTCTTTGTGTTTTCTTCGACACTTTTTGTTCAGCAATACAACCACCTATCAAGTGCCTCTGTACTTTTACTGCCACATTTATACAACATGTTTTAAATGTAGCAATTTGTACCTAAAATCGTTACATTTCTTACAAACTTTATTTCTTTTTTCAGAAAAATCCTGCGATGATGCACGGCTGTCTACGACTGTCTTCGGTAACTTAAGTCATTGTAAATAAAAATTTTAAGCGTAAGCCGACCTAAGATGTAGTAAATCGTTATACGAAACAACATTGTATGATAGAGGCTGTGACAATAAGAATTACTTTTGTTCTGCTGTTACATATTTATTCACCTTTACATGATGTAAATTTTATTGTTTTATGTTGAGACTTATTTATGTCTGTACCACAATCTATTGTAAATATCTTTCTTTAAGTCTTTTATACAACGAATGTTATATGTAACATGTACCCCTAGTATCAGTTGCGACAGTATGTCGTTGCAGAAAGAGGAGACGAGCGAGCTAAATATAATTTTGGTAGGAAAGGCCCGAAATATTTTGTATCCAATAATTGTTTAAAATATATCGGCATAAACTTATGCCTATATTATGAAATTCAATCTGAGCCGTGTGGTGACGGCAGAGTAGAATACAATTGTCACCACCCCAAATCTCTCCCGTGGGTGTCGTACAAGGCGACTAAGGATAGATCAGTGACGAGGAATGGGCAGCAGCGTTCCTCTTATACCTACCACCTAGCAAAGTACTGCGACTTTTGTGCCCGATAAATGGCAATAGGCTCGCCACCTATTACATGGGACCTAGCATAATTGGCGAGACGCGGGTGCTTGTTCACCTCTGCCTACCCCTTCGGGGATATAGGCGTGATTTATGTATGTATGTATGCAATCTAATGTCAATGTTTGAGTTGGTACTACTGTCCTACTGTGACCCCATCCTTTATGTACCAAGACTCTACAAATTAGGAATAAATTCATAAACACAATTCATAATCATTTATTGCTATTCCACAATGTTGAAAAATCTAAATAATAGGTACCTATAGCTCGTTGGAACACATTATTTATTCTATAATGAACTTTTTCACAATCTTTGCATTTTTTATGTCTGTTCCATATATAAAAATAATATTACATTTGCATTATATTCAGCTAGATAATATTATGTTAATCATAGTTTCTTAATCATAACCAGAGCTAATATACCAGGGGTACTTAACTTACATGAACTATTACAATTTATATTATTAAAGTAATTAGACAGCCTCGTGTATGTTAAGAAATGTATATAAAACTGTGTATATTATAAGGGAATATTATGAAGTATTGCGTTATTAAAGTTCTCGTAAAAATTGTGTGATCGGTAGACGACTAACGGTAGAAGGTTTATAGGTAAATCTTAAACTATTCAATAATAAGTATTAATTTATTGTACTGCCTACACACTGTAAAAATTACATACAATATTCAAAATGGCTACTTTTATATCTGATATTTATAATATCTCAAGATTTATTCATGTTGTAAAATTAACAATAAAGCTGATGTCTAAGAAAATGTCCGAAATTGTTTTCTCCTTATTTTTTTGCTGACAATAGTAATAAGACACAAGCTAGTAAAGGAATATCTTGTAATTTTTACATACATGTGTAATTGGTTACTGTAATTTTAAGGATTACTTTCGGCCCGTTTCCCACCAGCTTTCATCTCAAGAAATAAAGCAATATTGTTCAAGCATTAAAGCAATCGAAAAGCTTTGTGCAACATTTAACAAATAAACCAGTTTTAAGTTTCGACATCGCGTCAATAAATATATTTATCCCGTAAACTTCCCAAATGTAAATTAATAACTGTGGCC
Organism: Cataclysta lemnata; assembly: GCA_963931975.1. Lineage (NCBI taxonomy): Eukaryota > Metazoa > Arthropoda > Insecta > Lepidoptera > Crambidae > Cataclysta > Cataclysta lemnata. The sequence continues at coordinate 9,998,548 of OZ008343.1, forward strand.
AACTGTTCCAACTGTCAAATATCTCCAATCGATTGTCAACCTGAGTATGTATTTCGTAAAGCATAAAATCTATTGAGAATATTTGACACATTGGTATACTGACGTGCCATTGACTATACGCCAAGAATTATTAATATTATCTAAGGGAGGAAATAGTAAAATGGGCATTCTGGACTTAACGCGCTACTTTAACATCTACATAAATCGTATCTTCGATACAAAAGTACCAGCTAGGCCTGAAATTTAAATTATGAACTTTCCCAACTATGCTCACTTTACTCGTTTTTCCACTATGAACATATGCTTCCATTGCTAACTAGCTTTATTCAAAAAATGAACATAGAAACTTCTTTTTCGTAGCGTTATCCAAATATAAAGACTAATAGTTGTAGTTACTACTTCAATTTGTTATTTAAAATTTCCGTAATTATTCACTATCGATTAAACAAAGGGATTTTTTTATGACCTCCTTCCCGAACACACGCGGTATGATGGTCATTCCGTATAAAATAACACATTACGAGCCGTTCTTTTAAATAAATATTAATGTATTGTATGTATGAAAAACCTTAGACAATATTAAATTCGTGTAAGAAATGTGAAGTAAGCGTAACCGAGTTTATTATTAGAGAAAATAATGTCTCTTTTAAAGAAAAAAAATAATGATTTTATAAATTCATTTTATATATCTACTATAAAGCTGTTAGTGTGATTATTATGTTGATTGGTATATTTGAGATTTTATACGATGACGTTTCATGTTTGATTTGCTCAATTGTGTATTTGTTTCAAGAGTCCGTTAAATAAACTATTATGAATAATAATGTGTTTTATAGCATATTATCCCCCACTCCTGACTCATATGGACTGAACCCCAGGAAATAATTTAAAATGACGATTTGCCTTCCCTGCGGATGGATGGATGAATACAGGGAGAATGGGCAATAGGACCTCAGTGCGAATTGGTCAGTATTTACGACTAGCCTAGCCAAGTGGCTAATCTATTCGAATGCATAGAAAACAAATGTATGAAACTGATGTATTGCAGAAACTGACGTATTACTTTTGTATTCTATGCGTTCAAATAGAAAAGTCTATTTAAAATAGGGATATTTTTGATTAGCCTTCTAATAACCAGCCCTAGAGGCCATTGCTTAGTTTATACAATTACAGGACGATCGCGCTAGCCACTGTGCCGTCGAACTCATTCTCTATTAATATTATGCAACTTTATAATAATTATTATTTGATTTCACTCCTTTGTAGATTGTCCGAGAACTTATGCAATCCGAACCTCTAACACGTATAACACGGAACTGCATAGAATAGAAGATTGTCACAGTGAACTCCACAGTTTGGTTCCAAATCAAAGTTCCGGAATTCCGGAGTGTCACAATAAAGTGACAAAGTTGTACACTGCTTACATATTGATGCTTGAGAGCAGGGAATCACAAAATTACTACTCATTCAATTTTGACGCTTACATGTTTGACATTACGGTTCAAAATCACATGCGTTTACGAGTCGTGACTTTGCCTCGATATCGTCTTGAACAGACAATTCGATTAGACATTCAGAGCGGCTCACATAAACAAAATTATCTACTTAATGTCAATAGTCTATCAATAACACGTAATCTAACATCATGCTTTCTATTATGTCTGAAGAGGTGGATAGAGGAATAGTACCTTCATTTTGCCAATTATGCTAGGTCCCAAAAAAATGTGTACCTAAGCCTACTGTCATATATCGGACATATTAATTATAGCACCAAATCGCGATGTACGGCTATTATAAAATAACGTAACGGTAAAATAAGTCAAACTTGGGCAGTAGGAGTTGGGCAGTTGCCATTCCAATCACTCTCTCCGTTCGTCAGTAGCACCTTTCCGGTGTGATGTATGATATGAGACAAAGTGAGTGGATAGTTTAATGACGTCTGACCGATATTCATGGAGGGGAAACATTTTTTAAGCATTTTTTTAAACATACTTCGCCGAGCCTGATTCGTCGAGATGATGAGTCCTTTAATGTACCCACTACTGGGCGCAAGCCTTCCCTATGGATGAAAGAATATAGGGAATATGGGCCATAACCCACCCCGCTGGTTTGATGCAGTTTGGAGGAACATGATTATTCATTATTTATTATGACAGTTGTATTCTACTCCGACGCCGTCACCGCATGGCTTTTAAATGACGAATTATTAAAGGTAGCAAGCAGAGAGTACCTAATCGTAGGAGAAAAACCTTCCAATACTAGCAATGATTGAGAAGCTTCGCTATTAGAAATTGCCACCAATTAAGTACCTATATGAGAACAGTATTATGTATTGATGTTGTTTATAGGATACGCACATGGTATATTATTTATATTAATTAAATTACCATTTTTCTTCGTGATTAATTAGGTTTAAAACTAAACATAACAATTTAAAATAGCACACCACATCCAGCCCTAGCACGGTCGCTTACCGAGTACAGCGGAATAATTCGAATAAAGCAGAAATCTGGCACCAAAACAGACTACTGCCTCCAATATTACTATTTCCCTCGTAACTGGCTATTACACCGGGTGTATTATAAAACACAATAGAAACCAGCAGATTATTGTGGCGCAGTTACTGTAGATAGCGCTCTGTAAAATCTTACACGACTCCGCAATTCGGGCGTTTACAAATATTACCTGAGGTATTAAGGGTATTACGGTGGTATTATGGTATTACGAGCGGGTATCCGGACCGAAATTACGGTGACGACAGATAGCACAGAACACTAGAGTTAGAAGAAGTTAAAACGGTTGAGTTCGCAACGGATTTAAGGTTTTATTTTGTTTTAGTTTTATTACATGCGCCCTTCTACCCTAAAGGGTGGGCACAGGTGTTTTAACACCCGCGTTTTCTCAGTTTATTTTAGGTCCCATGTACATGTGGAGACGGGCTGATAACCGGAAACTTAAATTGCAGTAATGCAGCATGCTAGATGGTGCACCAGGCACGCTGCTTCCCATCTCTGCCTTCACCACACGGCAATTTTATTAGACATTATTTATTATCACTATGTTATTTTATTCCTCCCAGCATAATAATATGAACATTTACAACTATCCACCATTATCATAAGATCATCTTCTATGGTAGAGGTGTAGCTCTATAGCTCTTTATAGGAAGAACAACGCTCAAATATTTTGTAATATCGCGTGGCAAAAAGCCCCTTTTATTCTGGTTTGGTACCAAGTTACTAGGCATAAGTGTCCTGTCGTAAGCAATATCAACATGTGGTCGAGGACCAGCGTTTGAAATTTTTGCGTCAATACAAAACTGGGGCAGGTAAAATCATCATTAAACGGCATTTCAGACTACCCAAAACTGTCAAATTTCTTCAATCGATTGTCAACCTTAACTTGGTAATAATAGAGCACAAAATCGATTGAGAAATTTTGCCATTTTGTGGTAGTCTGACGTGCTGTTGACTGTACATTATTATCAGCCAATTATAAAATGCATCATCATCTTCCTGCCCTGTTCCCAGGTTATTTGGGATCGGAGTCACTCCGGCTACTGTAGCCAAAATCAAAAATTCATATCTGATATAATTACAATACACAATTATGAATCATCAAGACGCTAGACATCGAAAACCTGTGTATAAATAAGATTTTTAATTTTAAATCATCATCAATATTTTTATGGACTTCAGTTTTGCTGCTTTATGAGAAATGAATAATTAACCCTCAAAGTCTTCTTACAGACAATATAAAGTGCAGCTGTTAGACTCAAAAACGAGCTTGACATGAAAATATTCATTCATCCTGCTAATGCAGAGTATACGCTGTATACGGCATCAACTATTTCATAGCCTGTCGAACATAATAAGCCCCTTTGAGTGCCTTTAGTCACGTAACAAATGAATGTACACACACACGAATATTTTCATTCCTATTTTGACGTACTTCGATGTGAACACTCTTACTTATGTCGTCGCATTCAATATCGGTAAGAGAAAATTAATCGACTGAAATGAAAATGCTATCAAAAATATACTCGAGTTAGACGCATCTGCGTTAAGTGGGTTCATTTCAAAAGTTTAGTGCTCGTGCAAGTAGAGTACATTACGTATCATTCAACATTATTGGTGTAAGTCTATATTTCTATTTAAATTTAAATATATTTTAATGAATGGCTGTCTATCGTTTGCCCGAAAAACATATGCCATAATATTCATTTGCCATACTATTCAACTGACATAATATTATCTTCCATAATTTCATATGCCATACTCGCACACTTGCCTGAATTTCATTTGCCCGAATGTATTGTTTACCATAATATTCATTTGCCATACTCTTCATTTGCCATAATTCCATATGTCATACTCATTGTTTACTGCATTAGTCACGTGCTAGAATTACCTCTATAATCGATCGAAGTTGCTTCCGTGCAAATTGAACTTAACCCCTGGCATGGTTTCTGTCATGGCTCCGGTGCTATGGGGCTCCGGCGGTCCCACGCGAGCTTATCGTCGCAGATGGTTTAACGCTCACCACCGCAGCTTCGGCTAGCTGGGCTCAGCCGCGAAGGCGAGCTTTACAACCCCCTGCTCCTCAGCTCGCGGGCCGCCTAGCCCCTCGAGTCTAAATTTCACTCTTGGGGTAGGGCAGACAAGTACCACATGGAGTCGGGGTTGGCCGTGTCGGATTCACCCTAAAGTAGAGTAAATTATAAGAAATATATGACAGTATGGTTATATATTAAAATTGTTTTTATTTCTAATACCTACTTCTCATTACCTCTATAATCGATCCATGTCGCTTCCGTACAAATTTAACCTAACAGTATGGCAAATGAAATTCTGGCAAGTGTAGGTATATGAAATATGAAATTATGGCAAATAATATTATGTCAGTTGAATAATATGGCAAATGAAATTCTGGCTAGTGTAGGTGTATGGCATAGGAAATTATGGAAAAAATATTATATTAGTTGAATAGTATGGCAAATGAAATTCTGGCAACTGAAGGTATACCATCATGAATATCTCTCTATTCGTGGTAATTCACCAAGCACCAAGTCAGCTACAACTCCATTTAACCAGGACCAAAACTATACTGTCGAGCATACTCTTAGTAACAAAACGCAAGTTGAAACAAGACATAATTCGAGGAAAGGAACAAATTTGTTAGTGCATTATTAAGTTGCTGTGCAGTATCGCATCAGGCCGCGTTAACGCGAATGTGTCGTGTCACGGCGCCCGGGAGGACGCATGCTTTGACTCGGCCGCGTCGAGCACGTACATCCGTGGAAGCCACTGCCGCGCGAATAACATCTCTTTTGACTTTCCTCAAGTTATGAAAGTGTAGCGGACTTTTTTATAACTACAATATCTTTTTACAAACGACAGAGGCCGTGTAGTGTCGGCAGAGCAGAATATGGTAGAAACACATTTTTAAAACACGACGCGACCCGTAGGCTATTACGTAACTTTAGATAAAATTGTTTCAATCAAAGTTTAGAAAGAAACAGAAAAAAATTCTGTCAATAAAATGCGAATAAGTAAAATTGTTGCAATATGTTTTGTTTCATTTCTATCGATAAAATATTAAGGAGAAGCTAGCGCGAAATAATGATAGTCCGACATATTTAAAAAGTCAGTGTTGCGGTCCAGTGTCATGTAATACGGAACGTTTTTAATTTAGTAGTATTATATTGCCGAAATAAGAGTTGTCAATTAAATTTGATATTTTTTTAAATGTCTTTTGTGTAATTATTTCTTAATAAGAATGAATGAAATTAATTTTACATTAAAATATGGGTGTCTATTTCATTATATTAAAATTAATTTCTAGTATTGATAAAATTGTATTTATTGAATACAATTTTAATTATACAATAATAACAATAATATACAGAAAATCACTTTAAAACTAAATTGTGATACTTACATTTTAATATTTAATATAAATGAATAAATAAAAATAAATAAAACAAAATATTTCGATCAAAAGTTGTCTAAACGCGATGTTGAAGCAGGGTCCGAATTGTTTCATGGGCAATGAAAAGATTCTCAAATCCAAACTGTCAAATGCTTTGCAACAAGCTTACATAATTGCTTTTTCATACAACGACTTTCTATCGATATACCAAATTTCTAGTTCACTTTCAATGCCACGATGACATCAACTGACACTGTCAAATCGTAAATACATAATCTCAAAAACGGCTTGGCACAATGATATTATATTTAAAAAGTATCATTGGCTTGGCAGTTAACATTTTACTGTTTTTTATCTTTCTTTCATTGAAAAGGAGTTACAACGCATGTTGAGTCGAATCAAATGTATTGGATTTCTATGACCACTATGAACATCGGACGCGACGCCGGATTGTTCGGTGTCTACACGTGGAGTCGCATTGCGTTTCAAAGTGTTAGGGTCATACAATTGTCACCACCTTTCCCGTAAGTGTCGTACAAAGCGACTAATTGTAAAGAAAGCTATGAGTAATAGGCAGCAGCATTCCTCTAATACCACCTAGCAATATACTGCGATTTATGTGCCTGATATATATCAATAGGCTCGCCACCTATTACATAGGACCTAAGATAATTGGCGAAAAGTGGGTGTTAATTTACCTCCGCCTACCCCTTCGGGGATCTAGGCGTGATTTATGTATGTATGTAGCTCACCAGAAACTGACAAGTTTTCACAGTAGATTTAGTACGGTGGAGGGAAAGGTGGCTCAATTCTAGTACCTACTCTCTTGTTTAAAATGGACATTTCTATCGTGTTAGAAATGAATATTTTTCTTGTTAGTATCATTATCACCTCTAAAGGATATTGGTGGAATATAAATTCCTTCCGTTCCCCTTAGCTTAAGAGCCCCTTCATACTAGCGTTTGTCGAACGAAGGTAGGCGTTCGATTAACGTATGCGCAGCGCAGATGCCGCGATTCAGTAAACCTTCTTTGTGCTACCTTTCCCTATCCGTATATATGCGAGTGCATGCATGCATGCATGCAAGCATAGATGTGTGTGTAGAATGCTTGCGTACATGTGTTTGTTTTGGGTGAACCATACACTATAAAAAAATCTTGATGGCGGTTCAAATTTGTAAATCACCTTTGGTTTGTGCGTATGCGCGTTTGTGTGTATGAGTGTACAGTGGCGTACATGCTAGCGTGCGTACGATCATGAGTTCGGGCTAAAGCCAAAATTAAATAGTAGATTATATACCAAGGGCGACAAAACAAAAAATGGCTCAGATCGCCCCTGACCCTGACCAGGAAGCGGAACACTTTATAGTCAGGTGTGACTTAAAGTAACTTTCAAATTACCAAAATCGCTGCCATTTTCTCAATTAAGCCGCAGCGCTAACATATTGTGCTATTTTATTGAGGTACAATTGCTTTTGCAATACATTTGCAATTTTATGGTTGTCAATAGAGAGTAATATTAATAAATCACTTTTTAATACCCCAGGAGCATGATTTCATAATAATAATTAAGCTTGAATACAGAAAGAAATGTTTAATTAAGTCTGGTAGGTAAAAGTGTGTTTATGTTTAAAATAATTAAAATATGGTGATGTTACTTGAATCACAAATGGATATGGGCATTTGAGATGTGTCGATTTGTTTGGTCAGATATACGCATTTGAAATAAAACCACATTTACATTTAATAATTAGCGAGTATTTACATTTTTATTCTTGTTCTGTTTATTATATAAATATAAAAAGTTTATAATATTAATTAATCAATACGTCGGCACTAGACGCTCTAAAATCTCAAATAGTCGTTTGGTGCAGTAGAAATTTCAAACAGTCTGCCTAGTCCTAAGCAGATTAAAAAAATAAAAGAACACATTTCAAATTATAGTTTCGCATCAATTGTAAATAAATGCACTTTAGTTGCTAACCGTAAATTATGTCAAGTAGCTATTTCTACTATTTGACATCTTACCATCCGATTAATTCAGATCTTAAAGTCAAACAATACTATCGAATGTTATATTTACGCATTGCAACGTGTGACAGATAATGTTAAATGGCAAATATTTGTCTTGATATCAAATTCATTGCTAGCCTAGAACATAGTGATTAGAGATCCTCTTCAATACGGTTTGTTTCACCATGGTATCACCTGAAGAGGAGCCTCTCAGAAAAGAAAATGTTCAACCAAAAAAGAGGACGATCAAAGAGAAAATTCAATATGTCAAAGATAATATCACGCTAGAGCCAACTCTTGCTTGCTACGTGATACCAGGCGTACTGTCGAGATTGGCGACTCAAAATTTGAACTTGGATAAAGCCTGCAGGGTCAATAAGCAGTATGGGGATGCCGTGTGTGACGCTTTGCTTGCGAGAGAAGGTGCAAGTTACATGCACGAAGAAATTGCCGTTCAAGAGTTGATAGCCACAATGGAAAGCTGGAAGAATGTTCTCTTGACAGCAATACCAAGTTTGCTCCTAATTTTTCTAGGCGCCTGGAGCGATCGTACAGGCAAAAGGAAGATTTGCATTTTACTGCCAATTGTGGGTGAATTATTAGTGTGTTACAGTAATATGCTAAACGTGTACTTCGACAAATTTCCCGTGGAAGTTGTCATGTTTTTTGAGGCATTCCTGCCAGCCATCACAGGTGGGTGGGTTGTTACCTACATGGGTGCCTTCAGTTACATTGCTGACATATCTAGTGAAGAGTCCAGAACTTTTCGTGTGGGCATTGCTAACCTTTGCCTGACCGTCGGCGGACCCATTGGCTCTGCTCTCAGTGGTATCCTGTTACAGAAAATAGGATACTATGGTGTGTTTGGCATAAGTTCATTATTGTACATGATAAGTATTACCTATGGATTTATCAAAATCAAGGACATAGAAAGACCGAAATCTGAAAAGATAGACGTGGTAAGTCTTCTTTTTACTAAAATATAGCCCAGTGTACTATACACTCTACGTCGAATTGATTCCGTTCATGTGTTAATACTAACATTTAAACGTTAAAAAAGACCTATAGGCACGTAAGAAATTGATAAAACCATTAGAAGTAATCTTCCGGAAACTTTGCAGGGTACTTCACAACTTAACTTCCATTTACCTTAACTAAAGTGTGTGCTAAGTACGCCTGCGGCTAGACGATCCTGAAAATACTTGCGGACGCAAAAAAATATTTGCACATACAAAATATTATCTCTTTTCTTTATACTTAGAAAATAAATTATAACATCATTTTAAATGTTCTATTAAACCTTAGTATATTTTAGACAGAAATTAGTCGAAGAATATTGGTTGTTTGGTAATTCAGTTTTATATTTACGATTGGATAAGAAGAATATTAAAGACCTATTTTTCTCATTGAAAAAAAATTAACTCTCTGGTGTGCTTTTGACTGTATCAAGTATATTGAAATCACAACACTGATAAATGTAGACAGTGCTCTAATACTACTTTTTTTCACTTAAAATGTAATTTTATGAATGTTTGTAGCAACAATCTGTTCTCAGACCACTTTTTTAACTATGAATGAAAAGTAAATAGGTCTTGTTATTTTAAGTATTCTGTCCAAGTGGAACTCACTCACAAGATTTAATTCTCAACTCAACAATGTTTTAAAAACACATGCACGGAACAGAGGAGACGTGAAGTTTGCCCGGAAACTTTATCGTTTAGTTGGACTATTCAAAGGAATCGTATTAAAAAAATGTTGTAAAACTATTGCCGTATGGTGACGGCAAAGGAGAATACAATTGTCACTACCTCCAATCTCTTTCGCGGGTTAGTACCAGGCGACCAAGGGCCGGTTTTTTGATGAATATTTAACTCAACCAATTTTATTGTTACTAATGGTTAAATATCTCACGGACATATAAAACAATTAGTAACAATTCTTAACAATTGGTTGAGTTAACTATGAATCAAAAAACCGGTTTAGACGGCGATGAGTAATGGGTAGCGCTCCTCTCATACCACATAGCAACATACTGCAATTTACGTGCCTGATAGACGTCAATAGGCGGGACCTTTCATAATTTTCGAACCACGGGTGTTTATTCACCTTTGCCCATTCTTTCAGCAATAACTAGGAGTGACTTATGTATGTGAATGAATTCAGAGCACAAACAGATGCAATAAGTATGCAAAATAAGACTACGATGTTGTTTTTGTCTCAGCCACTTCTACTGTTATCCTTACAGAGCTGATAAACCATAATGTAATTACAGGACGAATCCTCCGGCATATGCGGCTTCCTCAAATCCTTTTTTGACGTAAACCATGTGAAAGCTACGTTGAAGGTGGCATTCAAAAAAGGGCCTAACCACCGCCGAGCAAAGTCTATTTTGGTGCTGGCGTCTATATTCTTCATATACGGCCCTGCTTACGGTATGTTACAGCCTAATCTAAAATAATAATGTATTATAATAAATGTCTTAGGGTGGTTAGCTCATAATGCTTCACGATGCTTTGTAGGTTAAGGGGCATCGAAGCTTTTAGAAATTATGTCATGTCACACGGTAATCTTCTTGACGCTATTGTAAGAGAAAATGCAATTTACTATTAACCGAGCTGTCGTAGATAGTTTGAATCCCAATACATAATGATGAAGAGCTCGATGGCGCAGTAGCTTATCGAAGTTGGCCTGCAATTGCATAAACTAAACAGTGTTTGCTAAGGCCGGTCATTGAATGTGTGACCAAAAATAACTATCTCGAGCTCCTCCTTAGTTCAAAAGGCACGTTCAACCGTTAGTCCCGGCTGCATCTCCAGCCGTTAATACTGACCAATGCCTCTAATTAGTAGAGTAATGTATTTGACACTATTTTTAGCTATTTTTCATTGTAGTAATATTTTTCTATCACTTTTATAATGTTAAAAATAATGCAATCACTAAAGTTAAACCAATTAATGCTGAAACAAGTTTTGTTTTTGCAATATTTGGTTTAACATTACATAAAAATGTTTACGGCGTGTTTTGTTTAAATCGTGATTATTAAGTAAGATGCTCACTCACACTCAGTGAGTGTGAGTGAGCATCTTACTTCACACACTAATGACATAAAAGAGACATCACTTTGAAACACTTATCTTCTTCTAAACACGTCTTAGTATTTAACATCGTATGTTTTTTGTAAAGTAAAGATGGCTGACACTTTTTGATAGGTGTGATAGATGGTCTTACTTGCAGTAAGGACACCTACTAGTTGTACGCTGGAATGCAGTCTCGATTCCCAAACGTATAATATAATTATGCAAACAGGATTAAACCCAGTAATTATATTAATCTGCCTGGTCGTAATTGTCCTAAAATGTTACTACCATCTTCAAAATCTTCACATTTCACCAGTGTAATTACATTTTTCAACAACGTGTAGAGTATGAAATTAATTTGATATTGTGATTTAATGATATGTATATATTTAGTAAAAATATATTTTTTTTAATTTAATTATGTACCTATATCAGAAATAAGACATTGCTGTGCCCTTACAGGGTCATGTTAGATTCTCTTCATTGTTCAGATCCATGAACAAATCCAATAAAATATATTGACTTTGACTTTGTATGTCGAGGCAAAATAAAGAAAATAATTACTTTTGCATATTTCCGTAGAAACTTTAAAAATTCCAGAAGAGTGAATAGGTACATGCATTTAGAAATCACACTTGTTTATTCCTGAATGGATAGGCAGAGGTGTATTAAATCCATATTTCGGCAACTTTTTTAGGTCTCATATAGTAGGGGTGACACTATTGTCATTTAATGAGCATTTAAGGGACGATGGCTCATTATTTATAAATCACATTGTAACGACACATACTTAAAGGATGTATGGAAAAACTTAAAGTAAAGTATTACGTAGGTAATGATTATAATGATGTACAAAAACATGTAAAAGGTAGCTTTTTGTGTCCTTTTTAGATTTTTCAGTACTAGAAACTCTGAGAGCCGTTTCTAACAAATTTGTTTTCAATTTCAGGTGAATTTACAGTAAGATATTTATTCACTCGGTTTCGCTTCAACTGGGACGCAGTGATGTACAGCTTTTATAACACATTCTTTATTTGTGTTCATATGCTAGGTAAGTTATTTCAGTAAAACAATATTGTGAAACGCTAACAATTTCTTTACTGTTATTTTATAACTTTATTATCTCTCTTCTCCATCGCTCTCAACTCACGACAAGTGGTGATCATAATACTCCATGCAAACAATAAAACTAATGCTATTTTGAGTAAACCAAGATATTAATTTGATCCTTTGGGATACATTTTCTGATAGAGAATAGTCAGCAGAGAGCTACTTTGAAAATAATTATTGATAAACGTTTTTTTTTCATATTATACAATGTTTATTTTTAGTGACATTTTTTTAATTTTTAGTCTTAACAAAATATATCAATAATTTGAAGAGATAATTTAGGAGTAGAGAGTAAGAGTTTCGATGTAAGGTGCAGTCCCTTCGGAATAAATATGATAAGATAATTAAGAAAAACGAGAGGAAATTCCTCTGAACCAATCGCGTTCTCGGGAAACTTACGAGGTCGTTGCAGTGTCATGGATTGTAATTGACATGGTTTGTTATTTCCGACTCAGAATACATTATTTAGGGCCTGTTTCACAATCGACGGGTAAGTTCTGAATAGCTTACTTGGCAGGTCATTTGTACAGACAGTTGTAATATGAAATATATGTCAATTGAACTGCCAAGTAAGATTCAGAACTTACCAGTCGATTGTGAAATAGGCCCTTAATGTAGATAATTTTATCTAAATATCTTATCCATAAGTCATAATATAGAAATATAAGTTTAAAGTATCAAACCAAGTAATCAAACCAAATATAAAAAATGTTGAATTTCAGGTGCCCTGATCTCGATTAGTTTATTCAGCAGACGACTGAAATGGGATGATTCAATACTAGGTCTCATATCAGCCACGAGCAAATTAGCCGGTGGGTTAGCCACAGGGTTAGCAAAGACAACAATGGACATGTATATAGGTATGTCAAGTATTCAATACTCATGTTTAATGTTAGTGGAATACTTTTTGAGTGAATTCACTAGAGCTTGATCATTTTTATAGTGTTCATTTGACTGTTAAATATATGTTGGAAGAATTATAATTGAATAGATTTCATAAAAACTACATTATTTTACATTATTTTGTTTTTTACTAAATAAAATATATTATTTTAATGAAAATACTTACCTATCAGATTCATATTATCTCTATCAATAACGGTTTGGAAATCTCAGGCTTGATCCAATGTTGTCGCCAATGTTAATTATATTTGTCCGTAATGAAGCAATATTATTTATCCCGACGTTTCGATTATTTTATAAGGACTGTGGGCAAACGTTCGTTAGGTAATTTTATAATTGAAGACAACATTAATAACTAGATTACTGTTTATGTTAATTTCAGCCGTAGCTATCGAGATGTTCAACGCAACAACGTACACTGCCCTAAGATCGATCTCATCTAAATTAGTTACAAGCGATGAGCTGGGTAAGTTATGGCATACTAGAGTTTTCCCCAAAATTTTGCTTACGTTTCCCTTAAGCGAATTTATACGAGAATTTGGTGCTCTTTGAAAATCAGCCAGCTTTTCTATAGATTTATTCTTAAAATTATCAATTTTGTCCACTGCTGTAAATCCAGAATCGCTATTTATTAGAGTTGATATGGCCAGCAAAATATAAATGTGTTTATTTTGTTGCCTGTGAATTAGAGGTCGGCTCTAAAAATATATATCTACGCTTATCGGTCAATATCGATGTAGTTTTTTATAGTTTTTAATGCATCGAGCCCATTTGTCCCCGAAGGGGTAGGCTAAAGTAAATTAACACCCAAGTTTCGCTAATTATGTTACACCTCATGTAATAGAGGGCCAGCCTATTGCCACCTATCAGGCACTGCCCATTACCCATCAATTCATGTCATCCAAAATCCAAGATGATGTGATGAAAGGCCATTGAATTCTGACCGATATGAATGAGTGAAGAAAAAAAATGCGATGACCTCAGATAACCTAGGAATATGGCAAGGAAATGATGATGAGAATTTATTTTGTTATTAATGAAATCAATCTATTTACAGGGAAAATGGTAGCGGTATTTAATCTGATGGAAATAGTGACGTCAATGATTTTCGGACCTCTATACTCCTGGATTTACAGAATAACCATACAGACAAACGCAGGCATCATCTACTTCATCAGCACTGCACTCACTACCTTACCTATATCGTTCTATATGTTAGTAACAATTATATTTACATAAAAAAACTATAAAGAAATCAATAAAATGTAAGCTTCTTGCACTCAAGATTTACAACAATAACCGGATTTTAAAATTAATACTTCAAAAATTAACTCCATCCCGCGGGATCGAAGCCAAGAAAATGAAGCCAGAAAAACGGCGATAAATAAATCCTAATGCTGGGCGCGTTTTTTTTCTCTTTCTAATTTATTTTATTACAACTGCCTAAACTAACTCAAGTGTAAAAACATTATCAAAATTATTAAACTCCCATAAACCTCATTGTCTGCTCTCTTGGCGTGTAAATATTTTAGTTCCCATCTGCCCTCTTGGGTGTATGCCTACTTTATGCAACATTGCCCTACTAATTGAGAACTTATTATAGTTCTTGCAATTATTACCAATTTCCTTAGATTGGTTCAATAAAAGTTAAAACAATAGTGCTTACCTCTGTTTCAGATGGTTTTACCTTCAACACAGAAAAGCATGCCGAATGAAATCTGAGGAACCAAAGAATGACATAGCAGAAGCCGGGGCCATTTCCAACGAAGAAAATGTTAAGACGGTATCCCTCGTCAAAAACGTGGAATGCATAGATGAGAAAATCGTATAGTCAAAAACAAAATAAAATAATTGTAAGAAATTGGTTAAGTTTGTTTTTAATGAGTTACTAAGCTTAGTAACTAACTTATACCAAGCACAAGATATTATCCCCTAATTAGTTCCAATAATATTGAGGCCTAATTTTCAAGACACTGTAAGGCAGCACCAGTGTATTGTTGTATATTTTATTTACCTGGCAGCTGGCACCTGCCCGATATCAATCCTCTTCGACTGTGTAATTGTTCTCCACTGTGCTTACAGTGTTCTAAAGTCACCTTCTACGACATCCTATAGATCAATACCCATAACCATACCGATGATCAATGGTGGATAGTTGTGAAAGAAGATGAATATTTTCAAACGCAACCAGCTTACTGTCCTCTACCACCTCTCGGCAGTGCTTACGGTAGATCAATTGATACAGTCGGTGGCTGGCTAAGAACTTGGTACCAAACTAGAAAAAAGGTTACAAACGAAGGTTTTTGCAAAGCGGCGTTACAAAATATTAGACTGCTGTTCTTCTGACGCCTTATCACACCATATCATGTGCATTCAGGTGATCTGATCATGGTGAGTGCTCCAGTGTTTCTCATTGCTTGGAGGACCAAAAGGACACATTAATAAAAAAAGTATATCTAATAAAATTAAGGCAAAATAAAACCTTAAATCCACTACGAACACAACCGTTTTAACTTCTATGGATAGTGCTGTGCTATCTGTCGTCACCGTAATTTCGGCCCGGATACCCGCTCGTAATACCATAATACCTCCGTAATACCCTTAATTCCCTCAGGTAATATTTGTAAACGGCCGAATTGCGGAGTCGTGTAAGATTTTACACAGCGCTATCTAATGTAACTGCGTCACAATAATCTGCTGGTTTCTATTGTGTTTTATAATACACCCGGTGTAACAGCCAGTTACGATGCAAATAGTAATATTAGAGCAGTAGTCTATTTGGTGCCAGAATTCTGCTTTATTTAAATTATTCCGTAATACTGGGTAAGCGATTGTCCTAAAACAGGATGTAGTGTGTTTAATTTCATTTAATTATACCAGTGAAACCATTCTGAGAATATAAAATTATGCTTAAAATTATTTTATGTCAAATCTACGCTAGTCCTTAAACATTACCCGACCAAAAATATTCCTCTTGAACGACATCCAGTTGGGTCCCTTGAGCGCTCCGATGCCGCCACCACGCCGTCACCGTGCCGCCGCCACACCCGCACCGCGTAAAGCACGCCGCCGCGCCGCTCCCGCGCCGTCAAACAATAATTTTACCGGTCCACTATAGTAATACATTGCTAGTTAGTTACGAAGATCGCACTTACTAGCAATGTATTACTAACAACAGTATAGTGTGCGTGTGGTGACGGCAGAGTGGAATACAATTGTCACCACCCCAAATCTCTCCCGTGGGTGTCGTACAAGGCGACTAAGGATAAATCAGCAATGAAGAATGGGCAGCAGCGTTCCTCTTAAACAATCTAGCAATAGTACTGCGACTTTTGTGCCCGATAAATGGCAATAGGCTTGCGAAACCTGGGTGCTGGTTCGCCTCTGCCTGCCCCTTCGGGGACATAGGCGTGATTTATGTATGTATGTAGTATAGATGACCGGTAAAATTATGCTTTGACGGCGCGGGAGCGGCGCCGTGGCGTGCTTTACGCGGCGCGGTGGCGGCATCGTGTGCAGGAGCGCTAATACAAATAGGTGGGGAGCCTATTGCCATCTGTCGGATACGATGTCGCAGTATATTGCAACAAGTGGAATTGCTTGTAATTTAAACAATAAAATATTTAAGCGTTTAAGTTGGTTACAAAAAATGCACTCTTAGAATCAATCATAAACAATCTTAGAATACAATCTTAGAATAATAAGAATACATGTTTATTTAAAATCTGGAGAACTATGGAGCTCGGTAGCGAACTGCTTTGACTCGGCCGCGTCAAGCACGAACAAGTTATGAGAATGTAGCGGACGCTTTTATTACTTCAATATATTTCTATTTTTCAATAAATTTAAGATTTTAAGGCAAAATGGGCCATTTTGCTTCTTTTTTACCACCTTCGCTCTCGTGTATAAAATCATGTTAGAAATATTCATGTCAGCATCATTATCTGCTTTAGGGCATTGGAGGAATTTAAGTTCAAAGAATATGGTGGTTAGAAAAAAATGTGCGTAAAATTATAGTCTTGATGTGGAAAACAATAATTTTTCGAACTTTTTCTAACCACCATATTCTTTGTAATAATTTTTCTAACATTTACAATTATTTGTTGTTTAATTAATGTTGAATTTAAGTTCCCGCCATTTGGGACTTACCAACTTTGGATATTGGCGAATAGTTTTAAACATTAGAGTCCCCGCTTTATTCAGTAAACATTATTGAAGCTACTCGATGTATTTCCAAAAATAAAGTGGACATAGTGGAAATAAAATAGGTTAGTTTTTAATTTTCATTTTAGTGTGTGTTGTGCGTATTGCCTTTCGTATTATTGTGCGTACATGCAAACTAGTGTGTGTGCGTGTAGTCCAACTAGAAACCTCTTCAAACGTAACGTCAAAATTATCTTAATCGCTGCCGTTTTCTCAATTAAACCGCAGCGCTAATTTTGGCGCGATTTTATTGACGTGCAATTGCTTTTGCAATACATTCGCAATTTTATAGTTTGGCAACCACAAGGTTCTATTAATAAATCACTATTTGATACCCAGGAGATTTGTATTATTACAGAAAGAAACTGTTAATGTAGCCTGCTAGGTAATAGCAGTTAGTTCAAAATAGTCATTGTAACAATAATGCTAATCACTTGTGTTGTGTCTTTTCAGTGCTTCAAAGTGTTTTAAGTGGATTTTGTAACTCTATATTTATTCCTTTTTTATTAATGGATTTTCAACCGTATTTTTATAAGGTGGAAAATCAATTAATAAAAACATTCTGACGTCCTAATCTTCAGCATAATAGCTAATGTTCCGTTATTAAATTCCAAGGGAAACATAATTCAAAAACATGTTTCAAGAAAACCAGCTACTATCGTTGTCACCGAGTTATCAGTGAAAAAATCGCCTTAACGTTAACATTGGTTCACCGTTCTTTTAAACAACAACGCCTGGAGTTACGGACAAGGGAATAAGTCGGAAACTGCAAACTTTTCCTGCTGAACTGTTAGGGTGCAAGTTTCTTTGTGAACATTTGAAGAAGACTCTGAAATATTTCTGTCGGATTTGCAATATTTTTCAGTGGAGCGATATAATTCTTTTTATTTAGATCACTGGATTTCGTGTTTCGAGCGCTGAACGTATGATTTTTCGGTGCTTCACTTATACACGGTTGGTTGCAAGCTTTACAGTGTAAATATAAACGAGTAAAAGTTTTTAATTTTAAACTATCAATATTGAAAGTGAAGTGCCCAATAGATAACTATAGGCTCGCCACCTATTAGATAGGACTTAACATAATGTCACCTATACCTCCCCTTCAATGTTTAGTGCGTAAGCTTTCCATTTGAATATAAGGTTGTAGCGCAAACTACGAAAAGGATTTTTTTTAATTCAACTGTTCACAATATAAAGTAAGATGGATGGTTTTCTATCAAGTTCACAATCGATCTTGCGTCCGGCCATTCTATGCATTATTGATCTGAGCTGTAACGGCGCGATCACCCGCGAACCTCTAAATAGTTTAGCATAATGCCTTTGGGGCTGCAGCTTCCAGTGCAGTAAGCTCTGGGGCCGTACCATGAAGTATTACTGCGATCCAAACGCGGGTGATAAAACGGGACGCCGATCTACACGGCTTATAGCGTTGTCTCACTTTAACAATGGGAATTGAGTCGCGTTTAGAATTGGTGGTAAGGCCCCTGGTTCAAGTTCTGTATCTAATATCGTTGTGTGTAGCTCGTTAAAGACCTATTAACCGCCTCCGAGGTCTAGTGGTTCGCCTACCGGAATGAAGATCCAGAGGTCCCGGGTTCGATCCCCAGGGGGGTACAACTTTGTGCTCGGTTTGGTTGGTGGTAGGACCGCCTAGCTAGCTACCCCCATCTTATCAAAATCTGTCGCCATGTTGACAGCATTATTGTGTTCCGATAATGTGTGATACGATAGACAGTCCCTCTGTGGTTGAGGGTTCCAGGTGAAACTTGATTCCATCTTCAGCCCTTGTCGTCACTTACCATTAGGTGAGATGAAGTGCAAGAGCCTCCCTGTCTAACATATAAAAAAAAACCTCCAGAAAAACTAATTTATACTGGTTCAAATAATACATCTTAAAATTTTAGTTAGTGTTAGGTGAAACATTTTTTTTATTTTTTTTTACTGTTTTAAATCTGTTATACTCAAATTATGTGCATGTGAGGATCCTAATAACCGGTCACATTTAGCATTTGTAAACCCAACTTGCTAGCTATTCGCCATTGAGTACGTCAACAGATGTCTAAACTTGTTTTAAGACATAGCTTAAAACTGTTTTTGCACTAAAGCAAAAAACAGGTAAATTTAAAGCCTGTAAATAATTAGTTATCTTACTGCTTACACTGTAGATAAAATTTAACTGGCTTTATGCGATTTTATTTAAGCCAAACCTGCCATAAATTATAAGGATTTGTCTGTATCGTTATAAGACAAAAAACTTATAAAAATATTACTACAGCGGCAAAGTTCACGTATTTGTTATCTATTTCTCTAGATAAAACTATAAACAGAAATACTAACACTGCAAAAATTAAGACTAACAATAATTTAAAAAAGTATTAATAAATTCTCTTTTCGTCTTCAAACAAAACTACACTATGCCTATAGAATAGTGTAGTTTTCTTTAGAAGATATACAAGATCCTTCCTATGACTTTACCTCTTAGTTTCTATTCACATAGTACATTTTTCCTAGGCCCATGTATGTATATACATGGGCCTAGGAAAAATGTACGGTATAAGCAACGCATGTATAATAATAAATAAAAATTACATTAACCAACATTATTTAATTTTGGATGTGTATTTTGCAATAGCAATCTTGTATTAATAAACTGCGCAGAAGAAGGAGACTGAAGCCTATTTTCACTAACGATTTTTAACTGTGGGTTCCTTAATTCAAATTATAATAATACAACTATGTCTTCATAGTTTTTAACAAATTAAATCAGCTCTTAAATTCAAAGTGTTGGTGCCATTATAAATGGTTCGCTCTCATCATTTCTTCCCCCTCTTCCTTGAGATGCGCCTACGCACGCGACGATCCGCTCGTCAGTTTAAGATAAATATTCGACGTAAAACGTGCTCGCTTTACGTTACTGACAAGAACATCTGGGATCTGGAGCCCCACCCCTGGTGATATCGTCTCGTGTACCTAACCCTCGCGAACGGATCACCGGTGTACTAAGGAATTGCCCGCTAATCTCCCACACTGTGCGTGTGTGTAACCAGTGACAATAAGTCCTGGTAATAAATAAGACGCCGCCGCCATTGTTTGGTACCCGAATCGTCCTAGATAACAGCATAGGAATGGAGGAAATGACTGCCGAAAAGTTTCATCAATGGTAGGTGCACCATCCGCCCTTTTCTGTTTTACCATTCGAACAAAAAATCATCATCCTACTCCAGGACGAACCATACATATTGGCGTCTCCACAACGAATATTAACGCATGTCATATTTACTCATTTCAGTGTGTGACAGATAATGTTCAGAAGCAAATATTTACGTTGATATCAAGAAGCCTGGATTATAGTGATTAGACAATCTCTTTGCTGCGGATTGTTTTACCATGATATCACCCGAAGAGGAACCTCTGAGAAAAGAAAATGTTCAACCAAAAAAGAGGACGATCAAAGAGAAAATTCAATATGTCAAAGATAATATCACGCTAGAGCCAACTCTTGCTTGCTACGTGATACCAGGCGTACTGTCGAGATTGGCGACTCAAAATTTGAACTTGGATAAAGCCTGCAGGGTCAATAAGCAGTATGGGGATGCCGTGTGTGACGCTTTGCTTGCGAGAGAAGGTGCAAATTACATGCACGAAGAAATTGCCGTTCAAGAGTTGGTAGCCACATTGGAAAGCTGGAAGAATGTTCTCTTGACAGCAATACCAAGTTTGCTCCTAATTTTTCTAGGCGCCTGGAGCGATCGCACAGGCAAAAGGAAGATTTGCATTTTACTGCCAATTGTGGGTGAATTATTAGTGTGTTGCAGTAATATGATAAACGTGTACTTTAAGAAACTTCCTGTTGAAGTTGTCATGTTTTTTGAGGCATTCCTGCCAGCCATCACTGGTGGGTGGGCTGTTACCTACATGGGTGCATTCAGTTATATCGCTGACATATCTAGTGAAGAGTCCAGAACTTTTCGTGTGGGCATTGCTACCCTTTGCCTGACCTCCGGCGCACCCATTGGCTCGGCCCTCAGTGGTATTCTGTTACAGGAAATAGGATACTATGGTGTGTTTGGCTTAAGTTCATTGTTGTACTTGATAAGTTTTGGCTATGGATTTGTCAAAATCAAGGACATAGAAAGGCCGAAACCTGAAAAGAGAGACGTGGTAAGACTTTTTATATTATGATATAGTCCGGTTGATGCAATCTACGTAGAATTGATTTAATTTATTTGTTAATACCGTAATATGACTGTTAATATGTTAAAACCATAAGAAGTAATCTTCCAGAAACTTTGCAGAGTACTTCACAACTGAACATACATTAGCCTTAACTGAAGTTTGTGTTAAGTACGCCTACGACTAGATAACCTATAAATACTTAGCGACGAAAAAAAAATATATGCACGCAATTATTATACCTTTTCTGCAAATATTTGAAAATTTAACCTTAAATATTTGTCTTAACATCCTGTACGAAACAGAAAAGTCTCATTAAATTACATTATGTGAAAATGAAATTTGATGAGTATTTGTAGCAACAACCTGCTCACAGATCTCACTGTTTAACTATAATATAGCAAAATTATATAAGTTATATTATTTTTAGAAATATTTAAGTAAAAACCACTTAAAAGTTTTAATTCTCGACTCAGTGACGTGACAGACGAGACGTGAAACTTGCTCGATAACTTTATCGTTAAGTTTGAAAAGTCAAAGGAATTAAAATAATGTTACATAACACCAATAGAGACGTATTCAAAATACAATTAGATTTTTTTTGACAGGGAAGCTCTTGCGCTTCACCTCACCTGATAGTAAGTGACGATAAGGGCCGATGTTAAGTGACGAATTGAATCGAGCTTCACCTGGAACCCTCAAACACCGAGTGGCTGGCTATCTTATCACAATTGTCGAAACACAATAATTATGGCGACAGATTTTGATAAGATGATGCTAGCTAGCCAGGCGGACTTGAAAGAAGTCCTACAACCAACCAAACCGAGTTCAAATTCGTACCTCTCTGGGGATCGGACTCCGGACCTCTGGATCTTAATTCCGGTGGGAAAAACCACTAGACCACGGAGGTGGTTATTGTTTCTATATCAACTACTTACAGACCCATAATGTATTTCACAGGACGAATGCTCCGGCAAATCGGGCTTCTGCGGAACTTTTTTTGACATAAACCATGCTAAAGCTACGTTGAAAGTGGTATTAAAAAAAGGACCTAACCAACGGCGAACAAAGTTTATTTTGGTGTTGGCGTCTATATTTTTCATATACGGCCCCGCTAATGGTATGTTACAGCCTAATCTAAAATTATAAAGTAATTTTAAAGTAAAGATATTTTATACAGCGTGTGATGATTATGTCTTTACACCAATAAAATATTTTAAGTTAATTTTTTCTATTTTAGGTGAATTTATAATAAGATATTTGTTCACCCGGTTTCGCTTCAACTGGGATGCAGTGATGTACAGCTATTACAATACATTCTTTATTTGTATACACATGATAGGTAAGTCATTTCAGCGAAGCATTATAACTGCCGCAAGCAGATCTTCGATTTCTGCATTTTATAAAACGTTGACATATTGTGAAACGACAATACAAGAAAACACCAATATACAAGAAATTAGGTCTTTCGAGCCGAATATAGCCTATAGCCTTCCTCAATAAATGGACTATCCAACACAAAAAAAAAACAATTTGAACCATTAGTTCCTGAGATTAGCGCGTTCAACCTACCAAACAAACAAATAAACTCTTCAGCTTAATAATATTAATATAACAATAATATAGTTTAGATAAGTTTCTTTCAAAATTATTGTTACACTATTCAACTACAATGAGAACTATAGTTGGCAGCTCAGTCGCATAGTTCCTATCTTGATCAGGAAATGCCGAATTCAACGACATCCTCATTAATTTTAAAGAGGTTTAAAGTTTTACTGTTGGAACTAATCTCATAAACTACTTACGTGGTTTTAAAACTCTTTCACTGATATCTAGTTAAAATATATTACCTGAAGCCAAATCAATTGTAACTTGACTGTTATTTTTTGATAAACGCAGCATTCCTCTTTTACCACCTAGCAATATACTGCAATTAAAGTGCCCGATAAATGGCAATAGGTACACACTCGCCACCTATTACATGGGACCTAACTTAATTGGCCAAAAGAAGGTGTTAATTCACCTCTGCCTACCCCTTCGGGGATATAGGCGTGATTTATGTATGTATGTAGAATTTAGGACTGTTTGTAAGTTAGTTGTAATCAATATCCAGATGCTTCGGCATAAGTCTGATAATTCAGAAAGACGATAAGAAGTTCTTAGGATAAACCGCCTTATTGTTAAGAAGCTTAGAGGTCAATACAGTCTTAGAGGTTCTCAATAATTGGATTTTAATTGAAGTGGTTGTTATTTTTTACTCAGAATACTTATTTACTGGATTAAAATTTGTCTAAAATATTACGCTACAATAAAATAATATCGTAATATAGTTTTCAAAGTAACCCTACTAAAATATTAACAACATTGAATTTCAGGTGCACTTATCTCGATTACTCTATTCAGCAGACGATTGAAATGGGATGATTCAATACTAGGTCTCATATCAGTAGCAAGCAAATTTGTCGGTGGGTTAGCCACAGGGTTAGCAAAGACAACAATGGACATGTATATAGGTATGTCAAGAATCTTCTCTTGTTGACCCTTAATGGTACAAAGATCAACAAAGTTTATATTCAATATTCATGTTGAATGTTAGTGGATTACATTTTTAGGTGAACGATGTTATCCACTAACATTACAAAACTACATATGTATTTTGCACTTTAATCTTTTACAGATAATTGGAATATCCGAAGTTATCTCAAAGTTATCAATCTTTGATAATATATGTATGATTTAAAAGTAATTTTCACGTGGCAAAGATAAAAGCGGAACATGTGCTAAATCGGTGATGTTTTTAAAATTCGCTTAATACTTGCAAATAAAACAAAAATATAACCCAAAATATATATACATAAAAATGACAATATTGTGTCTAACAAAGTTCAAAATTATAATATTGTGTACAAGGAGGATCTATTACTTCGTCTTACGATTACCACAAGATTAGCAATCTTGTTGAAATCGTAAGACGATATTGATTTAATTATTTGAAACGACAGAACTGGAATCATTGTTAACGTTTTTATGATTTGCCAAGATGTTTCGATCTCTTTACAGCGCCTGTGATCATAACCACACGTCTGTATTTTTTTTAATTTAAGAGGACATACTGCCGCACTCAAAGACGTCAATTAACGATATTGAGTACTGAATGTCAAAAAATTACAATTCAAATATAGTCTCTATTCATGTCAGGTTAGATTAAGTACTCATTTTAAAGTTATTTGACGTCTCTGAGTGTGGCAGTTAATCTAACTAATTTACTGTTAATTTCAGCTGTAACCATTGAGATGTTCAACGCAACAACGTACACTGCCCTAAGATCGATCTCATCTAAATTAGTTACAACCGATGAGCTGGGTAAGTTGGGGTATATTTTAGAGATTTCCCAAAAAAATTATATATTCAAGCTTATGAAAATGAAAATGAAAATGAAAATAAGCCTCACTTATTTTATTTTTTAAATAAAAAATAAACACTTACTTACATCTATAAATCCAGAATCGCTATTTAAATAGAGTTGATATATGTCTCTTAAAAATATTGGCTTGGTAGCGACAAAACTACTTAAAATGTGCCAGTCCCACAACAGTACTTTTACGATACTACTCTAGGTGGTATCGTAAAAGTATACTGTTGTGTGCACTAATAATCACCTTGTGGCATCCGAAACGTTGAGACAAATCACCAAAAAACAGCATTACCAAATAGTTGTCAAGCAGTAGGCTGCCTGTAAAACTATTGTTAAAACCTTGAGTATCTATGTAGTATATACTGAAATATTGTCATCTCAATCGCTTTCGTGATTAATCGGTCTCTTGTCATCACTCTTCTCTCTTATACTTTTTCATCCCACCATCTCGGAAAAAGCGTTTTTGCTCTTCGATATCTGAGTGCAAAAGCCGTTTTTATCCTCTAGAGGTTAAAGTTAATTTGAATTTAGAACATCGTGTGCAATGAGTTTGTGAATTCAATTTATTTCTACCTCCATGGTGCCGAAATTATCAGGCAACCTATTTTAATTTGTTAAAAACTCAGACTCGGAACCTTCTTGGTGTACTTTTTTTTTAAATTTGCTTTGCGCGCGCCATTTTCTTTTCACGTCATAAATTTGTTAAAACCTTAGAGTTCCGTGACGGTCAATCAGCTTGGCGTCAATCTTGCTTTAAACATTTTGATCGTCTACAATGCTTGCTTGATGCTTGAGTCAAGCATTTAAAAGCTTTTTAGGTTTGTTTGATTTGTTTACGCTAGCAAGGGAACAAAAACATACAGAAAATCAACGTGCTTGACTCAAGCTGATTGACCGTCTCGGAAGTCCATTAGGGACGGTAATTTTTAGGGTGGGTGTTGGAGGTGTACATACATACATAAATCACGCCTATATCCCCGAAGGGGTAGGCAGAGGTGAACAAGCACCCGCGTTGGAGGTGTGTCTGGGTGAATGGGTGTTTTGTGGGTGTGTCTAGGTGAATAGGTGTTTTGTGGGTGTGTCTGGGTGAATGGGTGTTTTGTGGGTGTGTCTGAATGGATGGGTGAGTATTGTGGGTGTGACTAGGTGGAAGTTGTGGGTGTCTAAATGGATGTTGTGGGTGTGTCTGGGTGATTCGATATTTTGTGGGTGTTTCTGGGTGATTCGATATTTTGTGGGTGTTTCTGGGTGAATGGGTTTTTTGTGGGTGTTTCTGGGTGAATGGGTGTTTTGTGGGTGTTTCTGGGTAAATGGGTGTTTTGTGTGTGTTTCTGGGTGAATGGGTGTTTTTGGGTGTTTCTGGATGAATGGGTGTTTTGTGGGTGTTTCTGGGTGAATGGGTGTTTTTTGGGTGTGTCTGAGTGGATGGGTGTGTATTGCGGGTGTGAATGTTGTGGGTGTTTCTGGGTGGATGTTGAGAGTGTGTTTGGGTTAATGGGAGGGTTTTGTGGAAGTTTCTGGGTGAAAACAGAAACTGTTGTGATTGTATTTTTTTTTGTATTTTGCAATTAATAAATAAATAAATAATAAGGTTCCTCGTTGGGGGGGATGAAAAGTTACATGTTGCACTCGAGTGCAAAGATTTTTCACCTTGTGCTCTTTTGATTCCCTCGCTATCGCTCAGGATTCTAATTTTTGAATTTTAGAATCCTTCGCTAGCTCGGTCATCAAAATTGAGCACGCGGTTAAAAAACAACTTTGCACTCGCGTACAACAAATAACTATTATTCGTCACTAGCACCTTTCTAATGTGATTTATAACATGAATAAAGGGAGATGGCGTCTCCCCTAAATGAATGTATGAGGAAAAAACTGCACCGATCCCAGATAAGCTATCTTAATAGCAGGAAGAAGATGTTGATGATTGTTTATTGTGTTATTTTTGTGTTATTAACGATATTAATTTATTTACAGGAAAAATGGTAGCGGTATTTAACCTGATGGAAATAGTGACATATTTGATTTCCGGACCTTTATACTTATGGATTTATAGCATAACCATAGAGACGAACGCAGGAATCGTTTTTTTCGTCAGCACCGCACTTACTGTCTTACCTATATCGTTCTTTATGTTAGTAACAATTAGCTTTACATATAATAAATTTGTACGATGCCATAACAGATTTATAAAAAAAAATATTATAGGAGTTTTTCTGGCAGCAGAAGTCATAACAACAGTGTTTTAGATCATCATCACTGCCTAACTTAAATCACTATCTTGAATTAAAACATTTTCAAAATCACTTTCAACATCATTTAAGAACTCGTGAATGCATTGCTGAATTACGATAAACTTAATAAAAGTTAAAACAATAACGGTTTCCTCTGCTTCAGGTGGTTTTACCTTCAACACAGGAAAGAGTGCCGAATGAAATCCAAGGAACCAAAGAATGACACAGGAAGCACCGACGTCGTTTCCAGCGAAAATAATGTTAAAGCGGAGTCCCTCAAAAGCGTGGAATGCGTAGAAATTGTCTAAGAAAAACAAATTAACATGATTTGTAAAAACTTGGATGAGTTTCTAGTCAAATATGAAATAAATTTTTATATCAAGCCTATCTTAGCCTAGCCTAGATATCCTCTGACGGTGGGTCCCAATATTCTATCTAAAGTTAAAAGTAAGCTTACTAAAGTTTAGTTGCCTGGCATTTTTTGTTATATTTCGTTAAGTAACAGAAAATGCTAAGCAACTAAGCAGTAGTACTTAATCTTCAACTGTTGATAGAATATAGGGACCGTCCGTTAGTCTTTTCCTTATCCTTCCATTGGTTCCGATAATATGAAAACCTCATTGCAAGGCATTAGTCGTGCGGTGACGACAGAGAAGAATAATAAATAATAATAAATAAATAAATATTTTTACACTCACACCTATCATCTAGCCCAAAGTAAGTAGCCTAAGCACTTGTGTTATGGATACTAGATGACGGACATATTTTTAATATAATTATGTATAAAAATGTTGAAAATATACAAAACATACCAAAGTTTATGTTTTTCCATACAAATTCTGACACGTAATGTCCACTTAACTTTATAAGCAGTGCTTAAAATTTGAGAAGCGTTTCTGTATTCGGGGGTAAATCTACTACACAAGCTACTACATTAAGCCGTGTGGTGACGGCAGAGTAGACTACAATTGTCACCACCCCAAATCTCTCCCGTGGGTGACGTACAAGGCGACTAAGGATAAATCAGTGATGAGGAATGGACAGCAGCGTTCCTCTTATACCACCTAGCAATAGCAATGTACTGCGACTTTTGTGCCTGATAAATGGCAACAGGCTCGCCACCTATTACATGGGACCTAACGTATTGGCGAAACGTGGGTGCTAGTTCGCCTCTGCCTACTCCTTTGGGATTATAGGCGTGATTTATGTATGTATGTATGTAAGTTACTACATATTGACTACCTTTATCGACTGTATATTCTGCCGCGCTTACGAAAAACGCATAACTACTTTTTATACAACTTTTGAGAAAAACGCGTTTAAAGTTTTTTCTCAGTACATTTGTATGAACGGAGCTGAGCTACATTGATGTAAAAATTTGAATATTCAGTATATAGAAATAGTTTCTATGGGAAAGTTAGAGAGCTTGTTTTCCTGATTTCAAATATGTATATAACTCAATTTTGCTAAAAATCGTACATAATGCGTTTTTCGTAAGCGCGGCAGTATTTATTGTCGTTGTTCGAGGTTGCTAAAGGGCTTAAGAACGGCTACACAAAGTCTGACAATACAATCATTAGGATTTTCTATTGAAAAAGTCTAATTGGTTGAATGTTTGTTTTATGGAAAAGTCTCAGTTTAATCTGCTACGACTTTGGCTAAAAATAATTAATCCTCACTGGTACCGTGTGATGGGTGTGATACGTGTAATAGCATCTAATGGTTTATACCTCTCTTTATCAATCCAAGAGGCAGTGATGTGTCCGAAATATAAATGGTAGAATATATAATAAACGGGTTATTGTTTAATAATTCTATACACCTGACCATAAAGTGGACTTTTCCGCCCGCTACGCGTACGGATAATCCCACTTCCTTGTCCGGGGGTGACATAAAACTATAATCTTACCTAGCCTAGGGCGATAAAAAAACCTAAGAGCCGTTATCATTTTCTTATTTTTGCTTTGGGCAAGTGAGAATATGCCATCGCAATAGACACGCGGAATCACCAATATGTGACGTCACCAGATGGAGGCTTATCTAAACAATTACATGCATATTTCCACTGTCTTTAAGAATTAATATACAATACGGTATTCGACTTACGTTAGCATACAATGTTGCTGCGCCAAAAATTATTTACTATCTCGCATTCCTCCCTGCTACGAAAAGCAGGTTAATCCGTTGGACCCGGCTGCGGCTGCAGTCGTTAATACGTATTAATCCGCACTGGGCCATCATGGTGACTTATGGTCCATTCTCCCTTTATTCATCCAACTGGAAGGTCATCATCAACATCAGAATTACAGAGACAATAGCCGCTTAATGATAATGATGAAGGCATCTAACAAGCTGCCGTTCAAATATTTGACTAGCATTTAGTTTTTTTAGAAAGCATTTCCTATTATAGTTGAAATTCATTACAACAACACATAATGCATTAATAACACATAATGCATAAATACATTAGGGTTTAATTTGATTTTTGAAGTGTTACGAGTATTATGATACTAATTATCCCTCCGTATCTTTTATCTTCTGAGAGCAAATAAAAGAAACCATTGTGTCAAACAAACGCCCCTTATCGCACCGCTTAAGTAAACGCAGTAGCTGTAAGCGTTCTATTTAAATATCTGCATCGTTACATCAATTTGTCTTGATAAAAACTACAGCGTGTTACTTAACAGAAGCAACAATATAAGAAATGAATCGTTTTTATTTCTGCTAAATTTCATATTTTATTCAAATAATTTGAATTTGGTGACCAATTTGGTGAAATAATCAGATCGCTGTCTAAAGACCAACCACCAACAAATGTCATCACAAATGTTTGTCATAACATTTAATTTTGTTCTCAAGTTTTACCTAAGCCTACTAGGGGTTAAAACAGTTATTAGGAATGGTCAGTAGCGAACAGCGTGCTTTACGTGTGCTATCTAGATGTCATTAGGTTCGCCCCATTATTACTAGAAAAGTTATTGGCTTCTTAATAGCCTGTTAACTATTCGCCCAACCAGCTAAGTATAATTTCTACGTGTAAAAATGCTGTCTACACAGCTAAACCCTAGCCTCTCTATTAACATGTCTAGGACTAATCTAATTTACAATTGTTGTAAATTAATGTAGGAGAGTAGCCTACACAATAATAAAAGATCGAAAAACTACGCAATTTCCCACTAGAGGTCCTTAATTTATGCGTCTTGAGTGTGCCAAATTTGCTGTAATTAAACTTCTACGGGTCACATTTCAAAGAGGTATTTCTTAAATACTTACTCTCTGCAGAACCGTTTTCATAAAATCCTACACAAAAAATTTATATAAGGTACCAAATAAATTAAATAGACAAAGAGAGTTCATGAAATACAAATAGATTTATATTTCATGAACTCTCGTTTGATCTAGTGATAATAAATATAAACTCCTCAGGGTTTTCTATACAATGTTATTAAGGAATATTTAATTTTGGTTGTACTTTTATAATAAGACATTTTATTCTCACACCTACAGGTAGGTATAATTTTAATTAATACATTAATCATTAAAAAATCGTCATATCTTTCTCTTACTAACATCTTTTATAATGTATTTACTCAAACTACAAATACAATTATGACATCATCATAAAATGACGGTAGACGTCATAAAATCGCCCTTTTTAAATTAAAGTAGTTATGTAGCTATTTAACAGCTATATTGTGAATGCCCCAATTGTTAGTATTGTCCAAATAACAAACATGCATAGCAAAATGGCAGTTACTATTATGTTATGCTGCTATAAACACTTACGTCCTGTTCACTGTTATATAATGCTAACTAAAAAGACCAAAAAAGACAATTTGTTGCACAACAATTTGACACTTTTAGAACAAGCCATATACATTAAAAATAATTGATTAGGAGACAAACAGTTCACAAGTATCAAAGCATTAGTTAGTGTCATAACTTCGCTAGGCGACAGTGCTCATAAGTATGTCTCGGGAGAAACAACATATCGACAAAGAAGTGAAGCCTGAAGCAGAAAATAGATCATTTTTTTCCAAACTATGGCATTTCAAGGGGAATATCACCGTGGAGCCAATCCTAGCTGGCCTCATTATACCTTCTATGTTGGCCAGACTAGCGATACAGAATTTGAATTTGGATAAAGCATGTCGTGTCAAATTGCAATACGGGGACGAAATCTGCGACGCGTTACTAGATAGGCGGGGGAATCACACCTTTGAAGAGGGTGAAGTGCAAAAAATAATAGCCGGCATCGAAGCATGGAAGAGCGTCGTCCAAACAGCCATCCCCACTTTACTAGTCATATTCCTAGGAGCATGGAGCGATAGGACAGGAAACAGGAAAATCTGCATTCTCCTTCCCATCTTCGGAGAGCTACTGGTCACTATATGTAACATGATAAGCGTGTTCTTCTTCTACGAAATATCAGTTGAAGTAACTATGTTCTTCGAAGCATTCTTCCAAGCTATATCTGGTGGATGGGTCACGATATATTTGGGGGTGTTCAGCTACATAAGCGATATAACGACAGAAGAGTCGAGGACATTTCGAGTGGGCTTGGTCAATCTGTGCATGACAGCTGGCATACCGATAGGAACAGCCCTTAGCGGGGTCCTTCTGAAATGGTGGGGCTATTACGGCATATTTGCAAGTTCGGGTGTGGTTTATCTGTTGACAATTATTTATGCTTTTTTGGCCTTAGAAAGCAATACGAAACAAGGGATCGATAAACACGAAAAAGTAAGTCAGTTTCGTTTATTTTATTACTAAACTAGCTGACTCGGCAAACGTTATTTTACCCTTATCGCCTAGGGGTATAAAAAATAGCCTACGACCTATTTATTCTCAGACCTAACAAATACATATATTATGCACAAACACTTCCATAACAATTGGTCAAGCCGTTCCGGAGGAGTGTTTTTAACAAACACTGTGACACGAGATTTTAGATGATATGATATATACTACATGCCATAAAATTATTGCTTTCAAAGTACTAAGATACCTAAATTTGAGATCTAATATTCAATTCCAATATGTCATACATATTCATCATCTCTCTGCCCTGTTCCCTAATAACCATCTAGGGTTGGCGCAATAGGTTTCCTCTTCAGTTCATACAGGTCAGACGTCATCAATCCATTCACTCTAACATTCCATTCACTATGACAGGCAGCCGGCCGGCCTAAGCCGTTAGCAGTGTGGATTGGAATGTTATCATCTCAATCAATCTCCGTTCATCATTCTCTCTACATTGTTGTTTCCTATTTATTCAATAATTTTATTTTATTGGTGTGAATGGAAGAGTTAATATAGTGAATCGCCTTAGAACTGTAAACTGCCAACAGGAAGATCATGATGATAATGAGTTTTTATATTCTAATAGAGTCGCAATAGCGTACCACCTAAATTAAATACATACCTATTAACGTAATAATGTCTCAATTCCAGGCTAAACCAGTATCTTGTTTAGATATCACAAACCTAATCAAAGAGACAGCTCAAGTGGCGACGAAGAAAAGAGATGGAAATAACAGGATAAAAATTATATTGACACTGTTAGTTGTATCCATTATATATGGACCTAATCATGGTACGTATTCATGAGAAATTATTTTAGTTATTCCAAAAGTTTGATATAAAAATCAGGATAACGTTTATCCCATTTTCGTTCGATACCTGCAAAAATCACATTTATTTCATAGATATTGGAGTATTTTCTTACATACACAATTTTCCAGGTATAAGTATCCAAAGCATCTTTAAAAATGAATACATCCCTTAAGGGGTTGACAGAGGTATGAAGTTACACCTATTAATCCATCTGGTTTAGTCATTTCGCCACTATGATTAGACCCATATAAGAGGATCGAGGCTTTTATCATTTGCTGGGTACGGTAATCACAGTATTGGTCAAGAACAATTCTGCCTATTTCTCGTCGTATTTATAACATTAGTAGACTTTTACAACACCCACATGTGATAGGAGGTGGTGACCATATACTCTGCTCTTAACTCACAGCACAAAATATATCTATAACTTAGCGAGATTAAGTATTAAACAGGTATTCAAAGTCTTAATAGCATGCGCGGCAAAATATTTGAACTACATAAACTATTCGATTTTAATTTTAACATTATATTAATGTCAGAAAAATCTTTGTATTTGTACTACATGTTTGATAAAATTGTTCTTCTATGCTGGCCTAGCAGCGAACAAATAACGTAGAATCAGCCCCTACTCATCCCATGGGTGTCGTAAAAGTCGACTAAGGGAGATTGCCCCAGTGTAGACAAATAAGCACCTTGGGGCACCCGAATGGTGGAGGGCAAACCACCAACAACAGCATACCCAAAGAGATTTGGTGTCAGGCAGGCGATCGGTTGTAAAACCTGTACCAAAACCTTGAGCAGTATGGATTGGAATGTTGTCATTCCAGGAGTCAAGGAGAGAGTGATTGGAATGTTTTCATCAGTCTCTTGACATGGTCCGTTCCGTCTCTTTTCTATACATCCATTCATCACTAGTACCTTTACGTTGTGATGGATGATTTTGATCAAAAAGGAGTGGATGGCTTGATGATGTCTGACCGGTATAAATGGAAGAGGAAACATACTGCGTCGACCCCAGACAGACTGGGGACAGGGCAGGGAGAGGAAGATGTTTGATACAATATGGTATGGTAGGTAAATGTGAATTTGTGAGGAGACCTAAAATAATCTAGTCGCGTCATATCTGTCAAATAGTTACTAATTAATAACCAACAAGAGCTAATCATTTTAAAGAATTCGTAATTTTTTTCATATTACATAATACAATCGACCTGTGCAACCTGCAATACGGTACGGTACTTCTTTAAATTATTATTCACCAGCAATATTATGAAATTCGACAAAAAATAATGAAATGAACGCATTTAATAAAAACGGCATAATTGAAGCGCTCTTCAAGACATTGTATATTCAAAAAATATAGCAAAGAGCATAGAGATAGATTATACTAAACATTCTATTCAAAGTCATCAGGAATATCAGAAATGTGGAAGTTAATAATAATCGTAATGATGCCCAATAAAAGTATTTTATTACGGATAATGCAAACATATACTGGAACATTACAAACTGTTTTTAATCTTGATTGCTTTATTTTTATTTCGTAAGTGACATTGCTTTAGGGCCCATTGGTTGATATTTGTAAGGGTGAAGTAAACTGTAATCATGATCGATACAAGTTTATGGTAATGAATCTCGTTATTTATAAATTATAAAATTATTAAAAATAGTAAATAGGCAAACACAAAAAACAGTGGTATGTTTCAAAGATAATGAAGTCAGAAAAATGTGTATAGGGTAGTAAGTATAGCTGATAATAATTA
The DNA here is from genome assembly GCA_963931975.1 of Cataclysta lemnata. Taxonomy (NCBI): domain Eukaryota; kingdom Metazoa; phylum Arthropoda; class Insecta; order Lepidoptera; family Crambidae; genus Cataclysta; species Cataclysta lemnata. The sequence goes on from OZ008343.1 coordinate 10,032,982, forward strand.
CAATGAGAATTTGCTTATAGTAATAAAATTAACAAACATTACGAAAAATATAAAACAGCATTTTGCCTGATTAAAGTATTTTACCTACGTTAGATACGACAGACACACATTGGCTTACAAAAATTATCACCGTAATAAAAAATACCATATCCACGCCAAATCAAATATTACGCGCCATTTTGTTTTTACGTTTACGTTTATGTTTGGGGTAGTGTAAATGTCGCGGAAAACCCGTTAATTTTAGAAATAATTGCTTTTTCTTTTGTCGATATATATCCGGATGGAAATAAAATGATACGCATGAAATTTGAGGTCTAATTGTTACATCCATCTATTGATCTTGGTCAATATGTTAGCGACAGGGTTGTCTTACTAGGTGATAAAAATAAATAATAAATTAATAATAAGATTTCTTCCACTCGACCTATCTATCACCTAGGTCCTAGCCCAAAATAAGCAATTTTATTGCCTGTATAAAAGAAAGTCAAACAGAGGAAGTCAACCCTCATAATAATATTTCCATGAGCCTTGTTGACTGCTTCCTTGATTGTGGCAATTTAAATTCCCATGCGTCTCTTTAGGATGAATGAAATTCTATGCATTAGTTAGAGTATATACCTAGTCGTTGTACGCTGCGTGCCGAAATTGGGCCGCCTGCCCCTTATCATAAGCAAACAACTATGACTCGAGAACAAAATATGTCCGTTTCGTTGCCCAAATATTTACCCTCACCAGGATTCGAACTCGGGATCTCTTGGCCGACAGACAGCAATCTGGCCATTCGGCCATCACCATGGTATTCTGTTACTTGATATGTTCTACTGTATGATTTGACGTATGTACGAAACTTGCCTCAACGCCGACAACGAGCCAGAAGTAGGGGAAGGTGGACCAAAGCGGATACACAGCCTAAACCAGGTATTCTCATGTATATTTTTTTTCCAATTCAATCAATTGGACTCATAAATTTCCACCTGAGGTGATAATGCTCTACAGAGCAGAGAACAAGGCTTGCCCAAAAATATAAATAATAATAAATTATTTAGTACGCGAGAGTACCGTTTTAGGTAGTATACCCGCTTCAGGAGGCTGCCTTGCCCTAAATAGAGATGATGACTAGAAACAATGTGTATTCCAATAGTTAAGTCGCCTAGCTGTACCGAGTATGTGAGTGCGACGGGCGATCACTACTCACATCGGGCCCCATATTATGTAAGCCGATTTCAATTGCTTAGATCAACCAGTCTCTGTCACTCATTAAGAATAATAGCAAAGTGTGAGAGTGACGGGTAGACCAAAACAACTGAAATCGGCTGACATAATACGGGGTCGGATCAGCACCGTAGTACAAAATGATCACTCTGAGCAAGTGTACTGATCCAAGCGAGCGTAACCAAGCGGTTATCCTCAACGATAGCTCTCTTGTTTGCGGCGATAAACTATTTGAAAGACACTTGTCGCCCACAAAGTGAATAGTCAGCAAATAATACGTCTAGTACGTAGTACCCCGTACGTAGTACCATGTTTAAGCACTCAATCAAGTCACTTTCTCGCCGACTGCGAAACAAGTGCCTGCAAAAGCACGGTGTTCGTAGAGAAGAAAGAATAACCCTTATTATGTAGAAAAGTATAAAAGGATAACCTCAAATGTCATTAGTCTCGCACTTAATCGAAGTAAATCGAAATCGAAGTCAGCCGTGTGGTGACGACAGAACAGAATATAATTGTCACTATCCCAAACCTCTCACGCGGGTGACGTACAAGGCGACTAAGGGTTAAACAGTGACGAGGAATGGGCAGCAGCGTTCCTCTTATACCACTTAGCAATGTACTGCGACTTTCGTGCCCGATAAATGGCAAAAGCCTCGCCACCTATCACATGAGACCTAACATAATTGGCGAAACGTGGGTGTTAATTCACCTCTGCCTACCCCTTTGGGGATATAGGCGTGATTTATGTATGTATGTATGTTGTAAATCGAAGTAAAGAAATAAACCACGACGTTATTACGATTTCTTTTCTTTCTCTTTAAAAATAGTTAAACAGATTATCTTTTGTGAAAAATATTTCAAGGGATTTTGTCAGGTCCATTCCAGTGTCGAGTATTTTCTGCCGGTAACAGTACCAGCCTTAATTTGCCTAGAACACTAACGTCTTATTCTATTTCAGGTGAAAGGATAATAATGTACATGTTTGTGAGATATCGCCTAAAATGGGATGCCATTAGGTACAGCGTTTACTCCACTTACAGCATCATTACGCATTCCCTTGGTAAGACTTATTTGTATTAAAGCTTTTACTTCACTGATTCTATTATATTACATTTTAGTGAACAACAAAGTATTTTTCTATTATAATACCGTCTCGGAGTTTGAATTGTTTCCAATTTGTATTTGTGTGTAGCAATCAGGGTGGAAATAAGTACTACAGAGACTGTTCTAGGATTTTGGAAGAACAAAATATATTCATTTGATTTTGCTCGAGTGACAACTTTAGTCGCCGACAGTACCTAACTATTATTTAAATACGTAGTACAGGATTCGTATTAGCTTTTGAACCCGTCTGAAATCTCCTGATTTTCTGCCCTTTGCTCTGATTTTGTGTAAATAACATTTACACCCTTGTCAAAAATAGAGGGAGACCATAAAAAGTAGGTATCTTCATCACACGCCGACTAAACTCGCATATGGCGTGATGCCAAACATAGATTTTCGTTGCGCTTACTACTGCTGAGGCACATACCGTCGTGTTGGAGGTACAAATGGGCTATAGTTGACGTGTTGTACTAGTAATACTGTCCTACCAAACGGCTTGTTTTATTTTTCAAGAAATACTCCAGACTACAGAATTTTCCAGCCAAATCTTACAACTCTACAATAAGATAAACCAATTCTATAAGTTTATTGTAATCATACCAGATATGATCATAAATTAATTTTGATTTTGTTTGTATGTGTTTGTTGTGTTTTGTTTGTATGTGTTTGATGCTGCTATTTACCGTTTAATTCAGTCACACTTATTATAAATAAAATTTAATTTTGTTTTTTTTTTCAGGTGCATTATTTTCAATCAGTGTGTTCAGCAAAAAGTTACAGTACCATGACTCAATGTTATGTCTCATTTCGATAGTCAGTAAGCTAGTCGGATCCGTGTATATCGCCTTCGTATATACTGACTTCCAAATGTTCATGTGTGAGTATAATTAATCTATTATTTTTGGTTATTATAGTCTGAGCTTGCTACGTGGGACAACCAACTCTTGCTCGATAATATACACATAAGACGCTTCTTTGTGTAAAAGAAGTATGGATATTTTTAACTATAAATTACCTTCAGTTCAGTTCTAGATCTAAAGCGTCAAATGATAGGTAAGGTGACTAGTACAACATGCCCGTAGACTATACATATCACATCCAAGAAACTTGTGAGTTCGTTTTATAACAATAAATCGTATTCATTAGCATCTTACGAAAGTTTCACTGACTGAACTGAACACTTTACAAAGGGTGCACAAGGACGGAATATTATAATATAGAATAGAAATAGATTGTAACCGAACTGCGGTTTTGCGTACTTTAACAGAAGCGTAATATACATTAATGAACGTTAGTGAAATCAAAATTAAATTTTAAATCCTTAATGTGAAATTGCAATCGTAGTACCAAGCTAAAACATTGAGATAAGTTGTTTTTTCTGAAATTAAGGGTGTAATTCTTAAATCCAACAGCTCCAATAACTATCACATGACTAGTTTTCAAAAACACTTGTTATCCATATGGATGTTTTTCTATTGTAATAAGAAATCAAGACCTATAAAATAGTCCTGAATAGTACCTTTACATCATTTTCGTCTCCTTTCTGTACAAAAAAAAGATATCTTAAAACCAGAAGAGGAAGAAGAAGAATCGTCAACAGAAATGAGACCCGTTTTTCTAATACCTTTATAAGACCTCAATCCAATGGTTACAATGCTTTAAGTTAAGGTGACTACTTGGGTAGGTCCTCATACCTTAAAACTTGAAGTGTATCAACACAATGCACCTTCCAAACCAAGTTCCAATATTGTCAATGAGAGCGGATGCATTCATTCGGGATTGGGCCCGAACACCCACTAATGTCCCAACGTGTATTAATGTCTCTTTATTAGAATGCTCTACATCCATCGTTGACATTTTTCAATACAAACTGGGTCAACATCAAAATTCAACTTTTGATTGCCCTGCCCGATGTAGTGTACCCTGTACTAATTATAGCATCATTCACTTATTTTGTTCTACAGCCATTTGTCTAGCCATCGACCCAGAGATCCCATGTTTATTATTTTTACAACCATGTTTATTTTTTTTCTAGTGTCATTATATTTGTAGGTATACATATAAGTTTATGTTGAATAATATTTGCAAGATAATACTTTCATAGTATGATTATTCTGTATCATCTAGATTCCAAAACCCAAGCGGTTGCAGATTATATTGGGCTAGATAATAGGTGTGAGCGTAAGAAAAATCTTTTTGGACACCGTGAAAATTTAATGGATTGCGACACTTATGGAAATGAAAATACCAACCGATTTGAAAAACTTTTACTATGGGGGCAACTTCGTAATAAAAAGAAACATCTATCCCATAGAAAATTTTTGAACATCAAGTTTTTAATGATTTTGGTGTAGACTCTATAGGAACTGTTTGTTTAACTGTCTGTTTATATCGACAGTATCTTTTATCATCTTAAGTGCCAACAACGGTTCACGTTGTATAAACTTGTATAATAATATTTCTTATCTATGCATTTAATTATAATCATTAGTATCATTCTTTTGTCTTGATTAGAGATGACTAAGCTTATTATGTATGAATATGTGCAGCTTACTCAAATATTAAATTAAGACCATTTCATCTCGCCTATAAATTACAAGCTTAATATGATTATATCAAAAAATATTTACAGAAAGAAGTATCTAATACCTTCACTTCGAATAAAGGAGTACTGAACTTCCTCGTTTTTAACAAGTCTCGATATGAATCACTAGTTTTACTAACTGTTATGGTTTCAAGAACGTCTACGCATGCATCTATTTGCGCGTTCGCATCTTATCGTTAGTGTTCTTCAATAATAACATTTTATTATCTACTTTATTACAGTATACACATTAGATTTACGAAGTGGCATACCTAACTTTTCTATCTTAATACGCCATTTAAAATGAGCCTTGTTACCACGGTATAAGACACAAAATTAAATAACGTCTAACTGTTGCCTACTGAGCGCTGCCCTAGAGTTTGGAAAATTAATCTTTTCAGATTACTTACCGTGCTATGGAACCTAACAAAGAAAAATTTCTGACCAGAGTGTACCTTACTATATCTACAAATGTAGATTTTTTTTCTAATTAGTGCCTTCTTTTGTAAAGGTTTTACCTACTATATGTTCATTAACTTTGTTTTTTAAAACCTACTCCATTTATAGCTAACGTGACTGTCATCTTGAATCTGATCATAAGTATACTTAGGTGCTGCTATAATAGTAGCAATCCATTGTCTTTCTACACGCAAATGCGTGAGTGCTGATTTTCTGCTCGTGAAACTGAAAATGTTAATTAATTGTCATTATTCTCAATTATTCAAAGATGTTAGCGACACATTAAGTTAAATTTACCTTTCCAAAACCACCCAAACCATTTTAAGATGGAATTGTGAGACCTCCGTGACTGACTTCAAAGTATTGATAACATCGCGAGAACCTAATGAAACTTATTAATGTTCACCTATCTATTTATAAGCAATATTTCTTTTTGGCTTATAGGCCTCTATTTCACATAGACTTTTTGCAGAACCTACTTAAGGGGAGTATAAGGGCCGATTTCACCGCAGAAATTAAACAGTTGAAGTTGAACTCGGTTTATGCACTGAGTTCCGCTACCAAGTTTGCATTACTCAGAACCAAGTTTTATTAAACTCAGTTTCTATGAGAGACGGTGAAATCGGCCCTTAGACTTCTTATGACTAATCACACAAGATGGCCCGATGTAATTCTATTAGTAAACTGCTTGCTTCCGTCCCCGACTTCCACATCGTTTGCGTCACCCTATAAACCAATAATCATAACTTATTTTAGGGTAAGACTAGTAATTTTCAATAGAGTGAGATCTATATGCTCCACAATTCTACAAAATACGTCCAAACGAACATCTTTTTAAACAACCAACACAGTAACCCAAAATTAATCAACATTGTAAAACGAACTTGCACCAAGAATCGTTGCAGTTCGGTCCAAATCAATTTAGACTAATTTCAAGCAAAAGTAGTTATGACCAACAGATAGGCTTTATTATCTTATGTTTATCCATACTCCGGAAAGAAATATAAAGAAGGTAAAATTAATTCTTACTAATAAAACAAACCATGAAATAAATTTTGAAATAACGAGAACTCAGTGCGTTCTCGTTATTTCAAAATTTATTTCATGGTTTGTTGCTGCGTTTCAGCTGCGTTCCCAAAAATAATATTTGATCATAATAATAATAAGGAGTATTTAGGAACAAAACATTTTGTTTTTTTCAGTGCCGATTATAGAAATACTGAACGCGACTACATTCACTTCACTTCGGTCGATGGCTTCAAAACTGGTTCCTAGCCAAGAATTGGGTAAGCCTTATGTTATAACACATTGTGCTGATGTAGAATTAATTGAGAAATGTACCCAATAGTGGCTTTAATAGGTTCGCTTGTGACATAGCTCCTACTAAGCAATGATTCAGGGCCCATTTTGCTATCTCCGATTAAATTCTTCATGAATTATTGAAAGTCATGACATGTTTACCAGCAGTTTAATTATTTTGCAAGCTCTGTGTAGATATGTGTGTATGTATGCATATGTGTGTGCTGTGTGCATTTGTGTGCTGTGGGAAATGGGCCCAAAACGGGAATCCTGCTTAAAGCGGGAACACAATCTACAAGAAAGACCTATGCCTCAGCAGTGAGGACATGAATTTGTCTCTCAGAAGCACATAGGTGTGGTGATACAAAGTGAGTTTGGTATGTTCATTGTGCCCCGTGCACGCGGCCTGCTGCGCGGGCACACCCACCGACCACGACAACCAAGTCACGGCTGATCGCGCGAGACCATCTCCGCGCTTGATCGCCGTGACCTCACCGGACATGACACCACTGGATTGGACCATACCATCATCATCATCCCCACTTATCTCGCCGACCCACCACCAGGTTCCTACCCCCCTACTCTCTGCTCCTTCGGGTACATGGCATAAGTCCAGGCCCGCTCGCTGGCTCCTAGCTGGGTCTTGCCCCACGGCAAACCACCCGGCATATGGTTAGACCGCGCCGAGGGCCTCGCCACCAGACCGGGGTCGAGCACAGGGGGGCGATGGGGAGCCCCGCCGTCTTAGACGGCGGCTCAGACCACCGGGGGACTGATGTCCCCTGAGTTGATGCCCGGGCCATGAGCTACCGCTCGATGCCCGCAGCCCGCCATCAGGCGGATGACCCGGATGATGATGATGATGTATGTTCATTAACAATAATTCCTACCAAACCGCACTGGGCCAGGGTGGTGGGTTATGGCCCATTCTCCCTATATTATTCCATCAGTGCAGGCTGGTGATGCTGATAGTTACGATATTTAACAATAACAATTAATTTATGGGCACTTGTGTGTTTTTTTAGTGATTGAAAACACCGTAGCATATATTATAACCATGAATATACTTTCAATTATTGTTCCCAGGAAAAATGAACTCCCTGTTCAGCTTGGTGGAGACACTGGGCGCGCTGGTGTTTGACCCAACTTACTCTGCAATGTATTCCAAAACCTTAAGAATGTTCAGTGGAGCCGTCTTCATCTACAGTGCATTTTTGACACTGCCGCCTATTTTCATCCTGATGTAAGCTATTTTATCGTTATTTATCATATTTACCACAAAAGATAGCCTTTTAAGGTTAGCTGGCACCAAACCTCATTTCAATATTTTTAGGGCCTGTTTCACAATCGACGGGTAAGTTCTGAATAGCTTACTTGGCAGATCAATTGACAGTTGTAATATGAAATAAATGTCAATTGAACTGCCAAGTATGCTACTCAGAACTTACTTGTCGATTGTGAAACAGGCCCTTACCCTTGTAACTTAAAAGTATTTTGCGAAAACAAAGTCCAGAAGTCAAGCCACCCGTTCCAAAAATAAAAAGAATATTAAATTATGTTCCGCACGAGGACATAATTTTGATAAATGGTTCTGATAAATTTTTATTTGTAAAAAAAGCAAAAAATTTTAAAAGAGAAATATTATCAGATTTAGATTATGGTTATCCGATTGTGTTAAAAACAATAGATAAAAATATACAATAATTAGGTATTTAAACTAGCTTTTGAAGTATCTTAAGTATGTAAGCAAACTATGTCTCCAATTTGTCATTAGAGGCACGGGTCAAAAGTTCGTTCAGCTCAGAACGGTGGCCATGAAATAGGTATAGGCCAACAAAATAATGAAGTCGCTAAATTTTAATTTATTACCTTATTTAGTCATTTTTTTATTGTTTTATACTTTCCAACATTTATTATTCAATGTTAACAGTTTGAATGCGAGCTGAATTAATCAAATAAACAATCATTTTGTGGCCAACAACAAAAAAGTGTGGCTCGAAAGATTTCCGCTCACTGAACTCTGCGAATGATACATCCATTGTGTAACATTTCCATCCGCATTTCACACATGACAGTTTTTGAAACATCCCGTGTTCCGTTTTGTTTACAGATGGCTATTCATACAGCATAGGAGAGAAACAAAACAAACCAAAGCCGAAGTAGCGCTGGACGAGAAGTGACAGTGATTTTTGTATATAAAATGTTATTATAAAAAATTTTGTATATATAATATAGTCATATAATTTTGCTATCTCAATTTTTCTTACCTCTCATACCTAGAGAAAAAGAGAAGAAGGAACACATACCCCTAAATAGGTATACAGAGCTAAATTAACATCCACATTTCTCCAGCTTTCATGTACCATAACTATAGTAGTTGTTGAGCCTTTAGGTTCCTTCCAGGCACGTTAATTGTTAATTCTGTCAGGAACTTACTACCTACCCATTCCCCTCTACATTTATATATCTCCGTCACCTTCTACTACACACACATAAAATAAAGAAATATAATATAGGTACCTCTAGAGATGGTGATAGTTGTATTTTACTTTACCGTCCCTACACGACTCGCCATCATGTGCATGCCTCACAGGTATATACTATCCCGCAACATTAAAATTAGCCACTTCAACCTATAAGATGATATGAATTAAATTATAATCTAGCTAGACTTTTTATGCCTCCACGATACGACATGTCTGAGCCGAGATCCATGCCTTGAGAAGCTGTTTCTCAGCAGTAGGTAAAATCAATTTCCTACCCTCTCAAGGGATCAGAGTTAATAAGGGTGACGGGAATATATCAGTTTTGCAAATTATTTCATACACGACCCGTTATGGGCGCCTTCCCCTACTGAGCCCATAAAAGTAGTTTTATTTCAAATTATTTTACAAATAATCTTACTATTACATTGACATTTACCACAAGAACAGGTTCTATGGAGGCACTTATTCTAAAAATAGTATTGAAGACCAGCAAGACTTAAGTTGATAATCGGCGGTCATACGCCAACAGAATGCAATGACTTCCATTCATCGTGTAGGTACCTAGTGGTCACTATATATCGGACGAACAGCGTATATGTTTAGCGATTCGAGACTCGAAAGGTCGTGCTATAATCATGATAAATAATTAGAAGGTGAATTTGATAGTAAGCGTGGAAATTTGAAGTCACGGTGCATGTTGTGTTGTGCAAAATAATAATAACCTATCAAGTTGTGTTGGGTTCTGTACGCGTAGTGCTATTATAGTTCGTGACCATGATATTTGGAGGTTAGTGTGAAAATTGTTAGGATAATGTTGCGTCAACGATATGACACAACTCGGTCGTTCGAAAATTTAAAAACTAAACATGTTTTGTTATTTTAACGTAGCAAATGTTAGTATAATTATTACAAAGAAAAATGGACCGGAAAAATATTAGAAATTTTGTCCTGAAGGGACCGGAACCTAGTCGCTAAATAAATTCTGCGTCTTCCCTAAATTAACTTTATAGGTATATAAAAAATATTGTGAACTCAAATAAAAATATTATAAGCTCAATATTAATCAATACCTAAAACTCTATTATTATACCTATTACTCTATCGCCCTTATTTATAACAGCTAAATTAGTCCTTATAGTCCTTAACCCGTTTTAAAATCTTTCTGTCAGACGGTGTTTACGTTGAGATTAAATTCTCATTCCTCTATCCCCTCCATATTCCAATTCTTAATTTAGACACCGTTTGAAAACGAATTTTTGTTTTTAAAGGGCGTAAATTTATTGTTGCTGAAGAAGGAATATGGAATATATTATAACTATTTATAAGTATTTATTAATTCATTGGTGATCAAAAGTTGGGCCCTATTAGAATCTAGAATTTTTTACTTGACTCCTGTTAGCACGAGTGTGTGGGTGAATTGGAATAGTGTATTTATCATAATATAGCACCACAAACACTGACTTATTTTAGTTTCAGGTAAATCGCAATGTATGCACAATTAGTGAGATATATTAATGTCTTAATATTGACACCAACAAATTGCTATTTGTTGGTATGCTCAGCAGGCAGAGTATGCTCGATAGATCTAATAAATAGTTAACATTTTTCCGCGGCAATGCGATACTTACCGCAAAAACCTAACACCGTAACCGCCCCTAGTAAAAATGACAACGTTACATATAAAAAGCCATATATAGCGGATTGAGTCCGACCTGTGAATTGATCAATAGTAACTTTATTTTATTATAATGATTAATTTTTCTATCGACGACCTCTGACTTCGACAAAGCTAACTTTTCCGGTTGAAGTGTCATTTGTGAGGCATCGTTGGTAAAGTAAGCTCATAAGATTATGGTAACAAATAGTAGATTTTCCATCAAGTGCACAAAACGAATCATTTTTGTCCGAGACTTTTAGCAGCCCGAGCCGAAGACGAGGGCTGATAGTAATGTCGAGGATAAAAATGGTTTTGTGGACGAGGTAGAAACTCTGCTTTTCACTTCGATTGCGAGGAAATAATACAGTAGTTTATCATAACATTTCATAAAATTCAAACTAAAATTAGTACAATTTTGAATACTGAAGGAAATTGTTTTTCCCATTGGTATTAGGCTTGGGCTGCAGACCTATACAGCCAAGTATTAAATTAATTTTGAAATAATAATTTTCTTAAGTTAATTTAATAACCTACCGTACCTACTTAAATTAAAATTATGTCTTAAAAAACGCATTAGGCAAATAAATTTAAGTAAATAATAAAATAACAAATTCTATCTCTGAATTTCTTATTGTGTTTGGCTGCATTGCTCACTTTCTTTGCCTTAATAGAGACACATTTATGAGTAGATACGTTAATGCTCTAGAGCACAAAAATCTATTTTGTGCAGCCTATATCCTGCACAAATAAGCACTTTCAGAGCATGAGAAGTGAAATAGTAGATTTTCCATCAAGTGCACAAAACGGATCATTTTTGTCCGAGACTTTTAGCGGCCCGAGCCGAAGGCGAGGGCTGATAGTAATGTCGAGGATAAAAATGGTTTTGTGGACGAGTTAGAAACTCTGCTTTTCACTTCGATTGCGAGGAAATAAACAGTAATTTAACTTAACATTTCTTAAAATTCAAACTAAAATTGGTACAGTTTTGAATACTAAAGGAAATGGTTTTTCCCATTGATATTAGGCTTGGGCTGCAGACCTATACAGCCAAGTATTAAATTAATTTTGAAATAATAATTTGCTTAAATTAATTTAATACTTACCGTACCTACTTGAATTAAAATTTTAATATCTTTTATGTCTTAAAAAACACATAAGGCAAATAAATTTAAGTAAATATCAAAAAATAACAAATTCTATGTCTGAATTTCTTATTGAGTTTGGCTGCATAGCTCATTTTCTTTGCTTCAATATAGATACTTTTATGATTAGATACGTTAATGCTCTAGAGCACAAAATTCGATTTTGTGCAGCCTATATCCTGCACAAACAAGCACTTTCAGAGCATGAGAAGTGAAAAATATATTTTCATCCCACCATCTCGGAAAAAGCGTTTTTGCTCTTCGATATCTGAGTGCAAAAGCCGTTTTTATCCTCTAGAGGTTAAAGTAAATTTGAATTTAGAACATCGTGTACAATGAGTTTGTGAATTCAAAACATCGTTATACATATTTATTTCTACCTCCATGGTGCCGAAATTGACATGCAACCTATTTTAATTTGATAAAAACTCAGACTCGGAACCTTCTTGGTGTACTTTTTTTGTAATTTGCTTTGCGCGCGCCATTTTCTTTTCACGTCATAAATTTGTTAAAACCTAGGAGTTCCATGACGGTCAATCAGCTTGGCGTCAATCTTGCTTTAAACATTTTGATCGTCTACAACGCTTGCTTGATGCTTGAGTCAAGCATTTAAAAGCTTTTTAGGTCTGTTTGATTTGTTTACGTTAGCAACGGAACAAAAACATACAGAAAATCAAAGTGCTTGACTCAAGCTGATTGACCGTCTCGGAACTCCATTAGGGACGGTAATTTTTATTAGGGACTTACAGGTGTGTCTGGATGAATGTTGCGGGTGTGGCTGGGTGGATGGGTGGCTGTTGGAGGTGTGTCTGGGTGAATGGGTGTTTTGAGGGTGTGTCTATGTGAATGGGTGTTTTGTTGGTGTGTCTGGGTGAATGTGTTTTTGTGGGTGTGTCTGAATAGATGGGTGAGTATTTTGGGTGTTTCTGGGTAATTGGGTGTTTTTTTGGGTGTGATTAGGTGTTTTGTGGGTGTTTCTGGGTGATTGAGTGTTTTTTGGGTGTGATTGGGTGTTTTGTAGGTGTTTCTGGGTGAATGGGTGTTTTGTGGGTGTTTCTGGGTGAATGGGTGTTTTGTAGGTGTTTCTGGGTGAATGGGTGTTTTGTGGGTGTTTCTGGGTGAATGGGTGTTTTGTGCGTGTTTCTGGGTGAATGGGTGTTTTGTGGGTGTTTCTGGGTGAATGGGTGTTTTGTGGGTGTTTCTGGGTGAATGAGTGTTTTGTGGGTGTTTCTGGGTGAATGGGTGTTTTGTGGGTGTTTCTGGGTGAATGAGTGTTTTGTGTGTGTTTCTGGGTGAATGGGTCTTTTTTGGGTATTTCTGGGTAAATGGGTGTTTTGTGGGTGTTTCTGGGTGAATGGGTATTTTGTGGGTTTTTCTGGGTAAATGTGTGTTTTTTGGGTGTGTCTGAGTGGATGGGTGTGAATGTTGTGGGTGTTTCTGGGTGGGTGTTGAGTGTGTTTGGGTTAATGGGAGGGTGTTGTGGAAGTTTCTGGGTGAAAACAGAAACTGTTGTGATTGTATTTTTTTTTTGTATTTTGAAATTTCCTCGTTGGGGGGGATGAAAAGTTACGTGTTGCACTCGAGTGCAAAGATTTTTCACCTTGTGCTCTTTTGATTCCCTCGCTATCGCTCAGGATTCTTATTTTTGAATCACTCGCTACGCTCGTGATTCAATTTTAGAATCCTTCGCTAGCTCGGTCATCAAAATTGAGCACGCGGTTAAAAAACAACTTTGCACTCATGTACAACAAATAACTATTATCTCGAATACCGTAGTGCTTCGTTAGGCATGTTAAGCCGTTGGTCCCGTCTCTATCTACTGTCGTATTTATCCACTAATCCACACTGGACCAGCGTAGTGGGCTATGGGCCATTCCCATATCAATAGAGGAAGCATATGCCCTGGTATTGAAGACAGTTAAGGGTTGATGATGAAGATGGTTTCAATATTGTCATAATTTATTGGTCATCTAATTTAGACACTAGTTATGTGACTGGTGTGAGTGTAAGAAATATTTCCATTGTCAGTCGCAGTCTAAAGTGATATAAAGAGGATCGCTACTGCTTCATCGCTGTCTTCAATTTTACACCTTATACGATACCCGCGGAAAAGATAGGAGACGGTGACAACTCTGGGCAATAATCTTTTCGAAAAATAATACGATCAATTAAAAACAAATTTTGAATTACGTTCAATTAATACAAGTAGACGCTTATCGCCAACTTTATAGTCTCGGGATTAAAAAGCAGTATCATTACTTTTCTTATCAAAGATAAATTGGCGCAAATCTGACTTCTAAAACCGCTACTAAAAACCTTTACCGAATGAGCAAAACAAGTTGTGCACTTCTAAAAATTAAATTGTATTTATATATTTTATTACATTATTAATGAGTCGCACTAGAACCCACGTTTCGCCAATTGTGTCAGGTCCCGTGTAATAGGTGGCGAGCCTATTGCCATTTATCGGGCACAAAAGTCACAGTATATTGCTGGGTGGTATAAGAGGAACGCTGCTGCCCATTATTCATCACTGTCTTAACCCGCGGGAGAGATTGGGTGTGGTGACAATTATAATTCTACTCTGCCGTCACCATACAAACATACATAAATATCCCCTACATAAATAGCCTATATCCCCGAAAGGATAGGCCGAGGTGAACTAGCTTTCGCCAATTATGTTAAGTCCCATGTAATAGGTGGCGAGCCTATTGCCATTTATCGGGCATAAAAGTCGCAGTACATTGCTATTGCTAGGTGGTATATGCTAGGAGGAACGCTGCTGCCCATTCCTCACAATTGATTTATCCATAATGTACGACACCCACGGGAGAGATTTGGGGTGGTGACAATTGTGTTCTACTCTGCCGTCACCACACATTACATTATTATGATTTCCATATGGAATAAAAAGTCACCCAGTGCAGTGTAGTTAAATATAGACAGGTCAATGTTTTTCTTGAATTCTGCTCGTGCAGACATAAGACAACAATAAATGAGACATTATTAACAATTATGCAATAGATCTGTCAAGTTATCGCAATATGTAAATTACGTAATTATACAGACAATTAGCGTTGTAAACAACACTCATCGAACGATATCGTTGACACTTGTGTGTGAAGTGGAAGGTTCATTCTATTCATGACTCTAAAGACTCCAAACAAAAAAGTCCATTCCGACGTCCTAGCACCGTTTACCCAGAACAGTAATACGGCTTCATACAAACTAGCCGGTGCCTATTAGAATGTGTGCTTTCGTACTCGACGCCGTGTTGGCACGCACTATAACGCACTCGTTGACATAAAATACGGGGGCATTAGGGTTCGGTGTGATCGCGCGTGTACAAAGTGCGCTCGCTGCTCGTTCGCTCGGCGCATTCGTGCTCGCAGCCGCCGCTTTAGTTACAACTTACAATCCTAGCGTCAACGCAAGAGTAGGCTAATAACTCGCCGACAGGCCGCAGATAAACTACTGTTCTGGGTTTACTGTGGCCCCAGCGCCTTTCCAGAGGGCTTACTCTGCAATCCGATTAGGATCGTCTTTGTGAACCTACCCATTACTAATGTCACTATCACTCTTTCGGCACGACGGCAAGAGGTGAGAGAGATGGTTAGACTAAGCTGATCGCGATCGATTTGCAGAGTGATAAAACCGTTTCAGAAACGAGACGCGACATACGCAGCGTATAGCGGCTTCTCACTTCCACTACTGATTCATACGCAAAGTTTTGACAGTCAGTTTTTTTGTTTAGTTTTGACAGAAGTTCAGGTTGAATGGTTAAATGAGGTCCCAGGTTCGAATCCTAGGCCAAATGTGTTACGGACGTGGTGTTTTCAATCACCACTAGCCCTTTGATGTCCCCACTGCAACGGCCACTGTACGGCTTGCCTTACTACCTCGGGCTAAGATGGTGTAAGAAATAATATGTATTATATTTTTGGGAAGTGTAAAACATCTCTGGTTTTATTTTACATCTATTTACTCGGATCCTATATTAAAGATCGATATACAACGAAACGCATCTCTACACACTAAGGGCCTGTTTCACAATCGACAAGTAAGTTTTGGGTAGCTAATTGGAAGTTCAATTGACATAAATTTCATATTACTTGACTTGAAAACCGTAACAGACAAATACAGAATGCTGTTTAAACTGACAACTTCAAAGATTGCCAATGCTGCAAGTCAATCATAATTAGGACGATTTATTTAAAAAAGCCACTGTAAGTACTGCCCTAATATGTTTCTGTTTATAGTCCAGGCAGTCTTTTGTCTAGTACCCTCATTTGCGAAACCATAATTAACCTTAAAAGAACAAAAGAAAATCTACTTTACCTAGCGATTAGATAAGTGATTAGCACTTAAAAATATTTTTAATAACATTGAAATTAATTTGTTTTCAAGCAATTATGAAAAATATATTCTTTTTTGTAATTACTCGCTCCAATTAGTTAAGCCGATGGGAACGAAGCGTTTTATTTGTATTAAAGATATTCATAAATAAATAATCGGAAAAAAAAGAGATACAATATTTCAAACATGAGGTAATTACTATATTTAAAGCTACGTAATAAATAATATCAGGATCCAACGTCACACATGGTTCAAGCTATTGATCATGCGTTGATACGTGAGATCCACTCTTGCGCACTTTCTCTCTATATTTGCTTGTATCTGAGTCAATGCATTTCTCTCTGAACTCCCCCATCCACATTTGTAATTAATCTGTATGGTAATAAATATCCTGTATGTTCCCCTAACATACTATAGATAGGGGAAGTCAGCCCAAAGCAGTAATACTGCATAAAGTGTTCAAAACCGATGTCTGTCCGACTGCAACCTTAGCGAACTTATGGAACCAATTTTATACGCAAAAGTGTTCGTTATATGATTTAAAGCGGGTGTTTTGAGCCTCCTTTATTATATATCAGCATATCGTAGGTGTATATTTAATCTCTTACCCCCGAATACAGTAACGATACTCAAAGTTAGAGTCCTAATTAGCGTTTTAGTGTTATCAAAATTGACGTTTTTCCATACAAATTCCGACAGGTATTGTCCACTTAACTTTAAAGGCAGTGCTCATAATTTGAGTAGCGTTTCTGTATTCGGGGGTTAATATCACAGTTGCGTTTGAGTTGGATTACTTCACAAATTTTCCGACCATTCTTCTTTGTAATCATATATCTAACATTCAGGTATATATTAGTGTTCAAATAACGAAACAAATTATAATGCTTCAAACTGTTCCCTTTTCTCCCCTCCCCTGCCTTAATTACAATTACATCTCCGATTTATATTCATATTATTATATACATTGTAACGTTAACGAAAATGCGACATCACTAAAAGTAGGGCTAGAAATAGTAATTAAAGCGGTTGGTGGTGTGTAACGTAATCTACTAAAAAAAAACAATTTTATCCATTCGAGCTGACAGTAGGTACTTTCCTCAAATTATTGATTCCTCTAATTGCTACTACACATCGCGCACAATAAAGATTCTTTTTATTCAAGAATAGAGCCTTATAATTTTGCCTCCCTATTCTTAGTTATCAATAAAAGCAAAAATAAGAATTGAAACACCAGTTTAGATCCAACTATTTCACAGAATCACGAATTATAAATACACATAATTTTTCTAGAGTGACTTGTATTATTTTACTTAAACGTGAGACGCAGCTCTATAATAATTATACGTTAATTGATTGTTCTACAGTCCGCCAGTAATTGCCATATTTAACAGACGATAGTTCAACAGTCAGTAGTCCTGACGACCTGAAGCTTATAAGTTGACATTTAGTTATTAAATAGTCATTCGTTCCTCGGAAGTATCAAAGAAATCATCCAATCGACGAAGAGTGCATAAATTACAATTTTTGCTATCATTGTTATCGTGTACAACTGATATCAAACATATTTAATATCGGTCATGTAAATAAAACTGAAATAATTATTATATCTCAATTGTTAACAGGCTCACACACTCATACACGGTAATTATTATTTAAACAATGCAATTGTGCCCGTCGTGTGCTTAAGTAGTGTTATCAAGCAATGGATATTGAAACAATTAAATAAAATTAAATATCTTTACCGTGGCAAATAACAGACATAATGGCAGACGAGAAACAGAAAAAGGCGGACATGATAGAAGAGAATCCTCTGAACAGTGCGAAAACAGAGAAGAAAATAAAGAGGACATGGGGACAATTGTATCATCACGTAAGAAGAAATATAACAGTGGAGCCGTTATTAGCTGGACTTATCATTCCAAGTGTCATATCCAAATTCGCAATGAGCAATCTTAACCTGGACAAAGCGTGCAGGGTAAACCTGAACTTTGGCGACGAAATCTGCGACGCACTCATCAAGAAAAACACAAACAACTATTCGTCTTACGAGAAGGATGTGCAAAAATTAATAGCCTCCATTGATATTTGGAAAAGTATCATACACACCGGCCTGCCGTGTCTGATAATTATGTTTCTTGGAGCATGGAGCGACCGGACGGGCAAACGTAAAATTTGCATTATGCTGCCTATAATTGGCGAGTTCCTAACTTCGATATGCAACCTGATCAGTGTCTACTTCTTCTACGAGATACCAGTGGAAGCCACGGTGTTCCTAGAGACGATATTCTCTGCAATCACAGGTGGATGGGTGACAATGTTCTTAGGCGTGTTCAGTTATATAAGTGACATAACCTCGGAGAAGACTAGAACCTTCAGGGTTGGTCTGGTTAACTTCTGCATGACTGCCGGCCTCCCTATCGGACTTGGCCTCAGCGGTTTCTTCCTGCAGAAGGTGGGATACTACGGCGTATTTTCGACGACTACCGTTCTGTTTACACTGATTCTCATTTATGGGTTCACCTGCCTGAAAGAACCTGATCAGTTCCTGGCAGATCAAGGGATACCGCCTGTGAGTAATGATTTTCATAATTATTTTATTAGTACTCGTTAATAAATGTTTTATGCTGCCTCTCCATTGACGCGGAGCGAGGCTGCGGAGCGGAGAATCAAGGAAATATTAAACCAATAGGATTGCATAAAATATCGGAGCGAAAATGTTATGCAGTCCTATTGGTTAATATTTCCTCGTTTCTCCGCTCCGCACCCTCGCTCCGCGTCAATGGAAAGGCAGCCTTAGGCCGTGTGGTGAAGGCAAAGCATAATAATAACATTGTGACCATCCCCAATTTTTCTCGTGGGTCTCGTACAAGGCGACTAAGACGGATAAACACGTTTAATCATATTTGAATTGACGATTAAGGTCATTTTGTTGAAATAGGTCAATAAACACAAACCTAAAAAAAATGATTACAATTCTATAACAATAAAATTTGTATAATCTCTGATAATTTCAGTTTGAAAGTGTCTAGGTACTTATCTTTTGCACGGTATCTGCAAATTGAATCTTTTGTGGCTTAGTATAAATTGTTGTAAGCAGGTGCTAATATATCGTGCCATTACTGTAAATATTTATTACACTAACTCAGAGACGTCAAATAACGTTAATGAGTACTTAACGTCAAAAAATGACAATTCAAAACCAGCCACTATTCTTGCCGGGTCTATGGTCTAGATTTGAATGAAAATTTTTGACATTAAATACTCATTAAAGTTAATTGACGTCTCTGAGTGCGGCAGTAACACCACGTAATTGATGAAACAATTACGTGGTGTTACTGCCGCATTATTGTTTATCACACTACATTATTGATGGTTTAAATAAAGGTCGTTAAACAAAGGTCTGACGTTCTTTTATTTTGAATGAAAATATACTACATAAAATAATTAAACATTTAGAGACCTATCATCTAGCCCAAAGTAAGCAGCATAGCGCTTGTGCTATAAATAATTAATGATGGATAAATATACTTAAAAGTTATTAATATAACTGAAAACACATAAACAGATCAAAAGCACAAGGTTTTCGCTTAGGTCTTACGGCCTGACTGATACCAAGTTGCTTTATGTATGTAGCTATCACGAAAGAAAAATCCACTTCTTTATTTGGTTAAAGTTAAAAACATATTATTTAAATTTAATGACAAATGAAAAATCTTTTTTGAAATAATGAAAAATATTTTCATTGTACATTTACAAACTTAACTTAATCTGAGATTGGAGCCGCCTTTTATGCTATGAGCCTGTGTCAGGGGGCTCTGCTATTCCATTTCTTAACTTACCTACATACATACATAATTCACGCCTATATCCCCGAAGGGGTAGGCAGAGGTGAACTAGCACCCACTCTTCGCCAATTATGCTAGGTCCCATGTAATAGGTGGCGAGCCTATTGCCATTTATCGGGCACAAAAGGTCGAATGCACAGATTGCTGGGTATTGGCCAAGAGGTCCCGGGTTCGAATTCTGGTAGGGACAAACTTTGTGATGACCACAAATGTTTGTTTCCGAGTCATGGTTGTGTATATGTTTATGTAGTATATTTTCAACATTTATATACATAATTATATTAAAAATATGTCCGTCATCTAGTATCCATAACACAAGTGCTTAGGCTACTTACTTTGAGCTAGATGATAGGTGTGAGTGTAAAAAAAAATCTGCCATTCAGCCACAAAATACATCCATACATACATAAATCGCCTATATCCCCGAAGGGGTAGGCAGAGTGAACTAGCATCCACGTTTCGCCAATTATGTTAGGTCCCATGTAACAGGTGTCGAGCCTATTGCCATTTATCGGGCACAAAAGTCGCAGTAAATTTCTATTGCTAGGTGGTATAAGAGGAACGCTGCTGCCCATTCCTCATCATTGATTCATCCTTAGTCGCCTTGTACGACACCCACGGGAGAGATTTGGGGTGGTGACAATTGTATTCTACTCTGCCGTCACCACACGGCAATAAATTTCAATAATATTTCTTAACTTACCTACTTCTTATTATACTAAATATCTTAGGTACTTATTAATTATGCTTATGCTATATGTATGTGCGTGTGTGTGTGTGTGTGTCGTGTGTGTGCGCGCGTATGTGTATGTGATGTATGTGAGAGTATACGGCAACTAATTGTAGGTATATGTGTCCATCTTGTCCATCTATAACTGTTAAAAATATTGTATTGTCGCTATAATTGAATAATCAAATAGTGTAATCATGACTAAGCTCTATTTTTTATTAGATTGTTAGTCAGAACAAAGAATTATTATCAGCCAACTCTCCAATGGATATATAATACATTATATTTTACTTACATTACAATATATCATTAACTTCGCGGTTTATAATATATTGTTATTTACTACCACTTATCTACTATCTACAATTAGCTTCCAAAAATATCAGATTAAACGCAATCATTAAACAAATCCTTAAAATTCATACGAAATCCATTATTTTACTGCAGTTCAAAAATAAACGGTATTACAGTACAATGCAAACATTCTATAATGCACACTTAAAAATACAAATAACAGAATAGATACCTACATGGGTGACGGCGGAGAAGAATACAATTGTCGCAATCTCTCCCGCGGGTATCGTACAAGGCGACTAAGGGTAAAGAAAGCGATGAATAATGGGCAGCAGCGTTCCTCTTAAACAACCTAGCAATATACTGCGAATTACTTGCCCGATAGATCCGTATCTAGTCCGATAGGCTCCCCACCATGGGACCTAACCTAATTAACGAAAAGTGGGTGCTAAATTCACCTTATTACCTTATTGCTAAGCAGCAATTTCTTCCAGGCAGCCTGCAGTATGAGGTGTGTTAGTACTTGTTGACCAAAAAGGTCGATCGAAAATATGATATCTGTCACGCAACAACACAATAATGATATTTATTTATCCTTTATCACTACAATGGAAAGGGTCAATGAACGGGTGTAACTTAAAATGTATTAACGCGGTCGTGGAAAGTGTACAGTAGAAGGGTAATAGTATGTACGATCAGCACAGACAAATGTTTCAATAATTTGTTTAGTAAATAATTAAAAAATAATAGATATTAAGAGCTCCCCATGGTAAAAGTCAAATATCATCAAATTCTGACTTCATTATTATCTTCCTGCGTAGTATGATTCCTCTTCCATTAATATTGGTCAGACGTCTTGAATCATCCATCCCCTTTTGATTCATCACACAGAAATTCTATGTAACTTTAAACACTAATTGTATACAATGAAAATAATTAATAAAGTAAGCATGAAGCGACAGTCAAAAAACGTTACCTTTTTAAATAATGATTCAAAAAATGTACTAGAAAACCTTTAACAGGACGAAAACAGGATTATATAGCTAATTAATACAAATAATTGTGGTTAGAAAAAGTTCGAAAAATTATAGTCTTGATACGGGAATATATATAATTATGATACTATATTATTTCAAACATTTTCTAAGCACAATTTTCTTTGTTATAAATTTTCTAACATTCAAATAAAGATAAAAATAATATAAAATAAACCCCGAACCAAAAATAATTAATAAAACTTACTGAAGTCATATAAAAATACGCCCAACTCGCCTGCTTTTTGAAATTATTTGTGCAATTTCAAAAAGCACTAAGTCAAACAACTTCTATGTAAAGTGATCAAAAGGTCTATTAAAATAATAACAATGCACCAAAATACATATATTACATACATGCATAAATCACACCTATATCCCCGGAGGGGTAGGAAGAAGTGAATGAACACCCACGCGAGTTAAATCTGTAAAGGTTGCTTAATTTTTATTCTGTAGAAAGTCTTGCAAATAATATTTCTATTGTACCTAATTGAGGAATTATATTTAACTGTATATTTTGTGACGGTATACTACTATTTACTAACAACACGATCACAATGCATTCATTGTTTAAACTATTTACAACTAATTAAGATCGTACGAAGTACATACTGTTTATTTTTACGTGATTATCAGGCCTTCTTTAGTTATTCATAGTAGTGTTAATACAATACATTTACACTATTATTCACTTTATCATTGTTTAATTATTTAGATAGCTTGAACACTTGTAATTTATAGGCATAAAGTAATTGAGTACAGACTTTTGCATTTTGTATTGCAGAAAATAATTTTGTTTTTTTATTAATCCCCGTGAAATAGAATTATTGTAATCAGCGTTTTTGACGATTCAACTAGGTAAATATTAATCGCAATTTAGCTGCATTTTAAGTAAGTAAGATGCTGTCTTTAATTCGTCTTTGCTTCTGTTGTCTTGTTAAGGCGTATGCTAAATAATTATAATGTGGATGTTAAATAAGGTCAGAAAAAAGTTCGAAAAATTGTAACCTTGATTAATGCGGACCTTCTTCTTCTCCGCTTCTTCTATGTGATTCAGTGTTGATAATATTTTGCAATCAATTCGAAGTAGGTACCGAGAAACATTAGTTTTTCACTGCTTCACCGCTTCAAAATTACCGACACGATAGGTTGTTAATGTAAGAAATATTAATATTATTAATCGATTTTTACTTTCAACATTATATAATGAATACCATAATTTTTAGAAATTCTTTTTCTAACCACCCAAATCTTTGTATTAATATTATTATTCAATCAATACTAAATTTTTAAAAATACACTCTAAATCACATCCAATTGTGTTATGAACTTAAAAGGATTCTATGACCACAACAATAATGTAATAGACAACATCAAATTATTCAACAATAAATGAATCAAGAAAATTTCCTAATCACATACTGCATAGTCATACAGCCAATGCACTCCCTTAATAATTGGGACTACACTACACTAACATTCATTGGGGTACAGTAGTGTATGGTATGGGTACTGGTGGTAACTGCTGGTTCAGCTGAATATTTGCAAACTAGTCTGGGAGTCTATTTCCGCAAACTTATATAACGGTTAATTTTATTTATAAAAATACACACCGCTCTTTTCATAGTGGAGTATAACCACTGATGAAAAGAGCTTAGTAACTATCGATATCTAAAATACAACGAAATCACAATACAAATGTATCACCTAAAATAAGTCATTGACCCGAACAGTAGGTATGACCTACAGCGTTGTTATCGCTAATAAATAAATAAATAAAATAAAGTTACTCATTAATCGTCAATAAAGAATAAGTATTATCAAAAATCTAATAAATATAATAACACGATTTTAATGGACGATGAAACATACTGCGTCAGCCCCAAATAAACAGGGACAAAGGCCAGGATGATAATTATGACGAATAAAAGAAAATACAAAAATAAAAATTTATTCTCAATACTTTGTAGGTTTATTAATATCCACATTTCGGCAATTGTGTAAACTCGCATGTAATACGTGGTGAGACTATTGTCATCTATCGTGCACGTAAATTGCAATATGTTGCTAGGTGATCCATAATCACTGCTGTCGGGATATGGGCAGCAGCGATCATGTTTAACCATCACTGTTTTAACCCTTAGCCGCCCTGTACAACAACCGCGGGACAGATAGGGGGTGGTGACCGTTGTATTCTGCTCCGTCTTCATCATCATAATGATTTGATAGTTTTAACTGGCTAAAGAGCTAACAAAAATAGAATCGCATGTTCATATTAATGCAGATATCAATATATTCATGACCTGATGACACAGAGCAATATATGTAATTATGATATGAATCATTTATTCAATTAATTATCAAAATCAAACATGAAATCAATTGACGTCGTCTCAAACGAATTGTGACCTAATTTTTCAATGCACGCGTTTCATTCATAAGTATTAGATAAATGTCTTTGGTGTGCACTTTTATCTTATATTTATTAATAAATTTATATGTTGTCATCGTGCAGCATTTTTATATAATAGTACCTACCTACCCTTATCAATTATGAGTAATTATTTTATTTGTAATCATTAAATTAAATTCATAATATACATTATTCTTATACTGCAGGGCATTTTTGTGTAATTTAAATGATTATTTCAAAACGTGAAAGGAAATATTTTTTTCATCCCACCATCTCGGAAAAAGCGTTTTTGACCTTCGATATCTGAGTGCAAAAGCCGTTTTTATTCTCTAGAGGTTAAAGTAAATTTGAATTTAGAACATCGTGTGCAATGAGTTTGTGAATTCAAAACATCATTATACCTATTTATTTCTACCTCCATGGTGCCGAAATTATCATGCAACCTATTTTAATTTGTTAAAAACTCAGACTCGGAACCTTCTTGGTGTACTTTTTTGTAATTTGCTTTGCGCGCGCCATTTTCTTTTCACGTCATAAATTTGTTAAGACCTTGGAGTTCCGTGACGGTCAATCAGCTTGGCGTCAATCTTGCTTTAAACATTTTGATCGTCTACAATGCTTGCTTGATGCTTGAGTCAAGCATTTAAAAGCTTTTTAGGTTTGTTTGATTTGTTTACGCTAGCAACGGAACAAAAACATAGTGAAAATCAACATGCTTGACTCAAGCTGATTGACCGTCTCCGAACTCCATTAGGGACGGTAATTTTTATTAGGTACTTACAGGTGTGTCTGGATAAATTTTGCGGGTGTGGCTGGGTGGATGGGTGGGTGTTGGAGGTGTGTCTGGGTGAATGGGTGTTTTGTGGGTGTGTCTAGGTGAATGGGTGTTTTGTGGGTGTGTCTGGGTGTTTTGTGGGTGTGTCTGAATGGATGGGCGAGTATTGTGGGTGTAACTCGGTGGAATTTGTGGGTGTCTGAATGGATGTTGTGGGTGTGTCTGGGTGATTTGATATTTTGTGGGTGTTTCTGGGTGAATGGGTGTATTGTGGGTGTTTCTGGGTGAATGGGTGTTTTGTGGGTGTTTCTGGGTGAATGGGTGTTATGTGGGTGTGTCTGGATGAATGGGTGTTTTGTGGGTGTTTCTGGGTAAATGGGTGTTTTGTGTGTGTTTCTGGGTGAATGGGTGTTTTTTGGGTGTTTCTGGGTAAATGGGTGTTTTGCGGGTGTTTCTGGGTGAATGAGTGTTTTGTGGGTGTTTCTGGGTGAATGGGTGTTTTTTGGGTGTGTCTGAGTGGATGGGTGTGTATTGCGGGTGTGAATGTTGTAGGTGTTTCTGGGTGGGTGTTGAGAGTGTGTTTGGGTTAATGAGAGGGTGTTGTGGAAGTTCTGGGGGAAAACTTACTGAAGTCATATAAAAATACGCCCAACTCGCCTGCTTTTTGAAATTATTTGTGCAATTTCAAAAAGCACTAAGTCAAACAACTTCTATGTAAAGTGATCAAAAGGTCTATTAAAATAATAACAATGCACCAAAATACATATATTACATACATGCATAAATCACACCTATATCCCCGGAGGGGTAGGAAGAAGTGAATGAACACCCACGCGAGTTAAATCTGTAAAGGTTGCTTAATTTTTATTCTGTAGAAAGTCTTGCAAATAATATTTCTATTGTACCTAATTGAGGAATTATATTTAACTGTATATTTTGTGACGGTATACTACTATTTACTAACAACACGATCACAATGCATTCATTGTTTAAACTATTTACAACTAATTAAGATCGTACGAAGTACATACTGTTTATTTTTACGTGATTATCAGGCCTTCTTTAGTTATTCATAGTAGTGTTAATACAATACATTTACACTATTATTCACTTTATCATTGTTTAATTATTTAGATAGCTTGAACACTTGTAATTTATAGGCATAAAGTAATTGAGTACAGACTTTTGCATTTTGTATTGCAGAAAATAATTTTGTTTTTTTATTAATCCCCGTGAAATAGAATTATTGTAATCAGCGTTTTTGACGATTCAACTAGGTAAATATTAATCGCAATTTAGCTGCATTTTAAGTAAGTAAGATGCTGTCTTTAATTCGTCTTTGCTTCTGTTGTCTTGTTAAGGCGTATGCTAAATAATTATAATGTGGATGTTAAATAAGGTCAGAAAAAAGTTCGAAAAATTGTAACCTTGATTAATGCGGACCTTCTTCTTCTCCGCTTCTTCTATGTGATTCAGTGTTGATAATATTTTGCAATCAATTCGAAGTAGGTACCGAGAAACATTAGTTTTTCACTGCTTCACCGCTTCAAAATTACCGACACGATAGGTTGTTAATGTAAGAAATATTAATATTATTAATCGATTTTTACTTTCAACATTATATAATGAATACCATAATTTTTAGAAATTCTTTTTCTAACCACCCAAATCTTTGTATTAATATTATTATTCAATCAATACTAAATTTTTAAAAATACACTCTAAATCACATCCAATTGTGTTATGAACTTAAAAGGATTCTATGACCACAACAATAATGTAATAGACAACATCAAATTATTCAACAATAAATGAATCAAGAAAATTTCCTAATCACATACTGCATAGTCATACAGCCAATGCACTCCCTTAATAATTGGGACTA
This sequence comes from Cataclysta lemnata, assembly GCA_963931975.1. Taxonomy (NCBI): domain Eukaryota; kingdom Metazoa; phylum Arthropoda; class Insecta; order Lepidoptera; family Crambidae; genus Cataclysta; species Cataclysta lemnata. The sequence continues at coordinate 10,060,257 of OZ008343.1, forward strand.
CACTACACTAACATTCATTGGGGTACAGTAGTGTATGGTATGGGTACTGGTGGTAACTGCTGGTTCAGCTGAATATTTGCAAACTAGTCTGGGAGTCTATTTCCGCAAACTTATATAACGGTTAATTTTATTTATAAAAATACACACCGCTCTTTTCATAGTGGAGTATAACCACTGATGAAAAGAGCTTAGTAACTATCGATATCTAAAATACAACGAAATCACAATACAAATGTATCACCTAAAATAAGTCATTGACCCGAACAGTAGGTATGACCTACAGCGTTGTTATCGCTAATAAATAAATAAATAAAATAAAGTTACTCATTAATCGTCAATAAAGAATAAGTATTATCAAAAATCTAATAAATATAATAACACGATTTTAATGGACGATGAAACATACTGCGTCAGCCCCAAATAAACAGGGACAAAGGCCAGGATGATAATTATGACGAATAAAAGAAAATACAAAAATAAAAATTTATTCTCAATACTTTGTAGGTTTATTAATATCCACATTTCGGCAATTGTGTAAACTCGCATGTAATACGTGGTGAGACTATTGTCATCTATCGTGCACGTAAATTGCAATATGTTGCTAGGTGATCCATAATCACTGCTGTCGGGATATGGGCAGCAGCGATCATGTTTAACCATCACTGTTTTAACCCTTAGCCGCCCTGTACAACAACCGCGGGACAGATAGGGGGTGGTGACCGTTGTATTCTGCTCCGTCTTCATCATCATAATGATTTGATAGTTTTAACTGGCTAAAGAGCTAACAAAAATAGAATCGCATGTTCATATTAATGCAGATATCAATATATTCATGACCTGATGACACAGAGCAATATATGTAATTATGATATGAATCATTTATTCAATTAATTATCAAAATCAAACATGAAATCAATTGACGTCGTCTCAAACGAATTGTGACCTAATTTTTCAATGCACGCGTTTCATTCATAAGTATTAGATAAATGTCTTTGGTGTGCACTTTTATCTTATATTTATTAATAAATTTATATGTTGTCATCGTGCAGCATTTTTATATAATAGTACCTACCTACCCTTATCAATTATGAGTAATTATTTTATTTGTAATCATTAAATTAAATTCATAATATACATTATTCTTATACTGCAGGGCATTTTTGTGTAATTTAAATGATTATTTCAAAACGTGAAAGGAAATATTTTTTTCATCCCACCATCTCGGAAAAAGCGTTTTTGACCTTCGATATCTGAGTGCAAAAGCCGTTTTTATTCTCTAGAGGTTAAAGTAAATTTGAATTTAGAACATCGTGTGCAATGAGTTTGTGAATTCAAAACATCATTATACCTATTTATTTCTACCTCCATGGTGCCGAAATTATCATGCAACCTATTTTAATTTGTTAAAAACTCAGACTCGGAACCTTCTTGGTGTACTTTTTTGTAATTTGCTTTGCGCGCGCCATTTTCTTTTCACGTCATAAATTTGTTAAGACCTTGGAGTTCCGTGACGGTCAATCAGCTTGGCGTCAATCTTGCTTTAAACATTTTGATCGTCTACAATGCTTGCTTGATGCTTGAGTCAAGCATTTAAAAGCTTTTTAGGTTTGTTTGATTTGTTTACGCTAGCAACGGAACAAAAACATAGTGAAAATCAACATGCTTGACTCAAGCTGATTGACCGTCTCCGAACTCCATTAGGGACGGTAATTTTTATTAGGTACTTACAGGTGTGTCTGGATAAATTTTGCGGGTGTGGCTGGGTGGATGGGTGGGTGTTGGAGGTGTGTCTGGGTGAATGGGTGTTTTGTGGGTGTGTCTAGGTGAATGGGTGTTTTGTGGGTGTGTCTGGGTGTTTTGTGGGTGTGTCTGAATGGATGGGCGAGTATTGTGGGTGTAACTCGGTGGAATTTGTGGGTGTCTGAATGGATGTTGTGGGTGTGTCTGGGTGATTTGATATTTTGTGGGTGTTTCTGGGTGAATGGGTGTATTGTGGGTGTTTCTGGGTGAATGGGTGTTTTGTGGGTGTTTCTGGGTGAATGGGTGTTATGTGGGTGTGTCTGGATGAATGGGTGTTTTGTGGGTGTTTCTGGGTAAATGGGTGTTTTGTGTGTGTTTCTGGGTGAATGGGTGTTTTTTGGGTGTTTCTGGGTAAATGGGTGTTTTGCGGGTGTTTCTGGGTGAATGAGTGTTTTGTGGGTGTTTCTGGGTGAATGGGTGTTTTTTGGGTGTGTCTGAGTGGATGGGTGTGTATTGCGGGTGTGAATGTTGTAGGTGTTTCTGGGTGGGTGTTGAGAGTGTGTTTGGGTTAATGAGAGGGTGTTGTGGAAGTTCTGGGGGAAAACTTACTGAAGTCATATAAAAATACGCCCAACTCGCCTGCTTTTTGAAATTATTTGTGCAATTTCAAAAAGCACTAAGTCAAACAACTTCTATGTAAAGTGATCAAAAGGTCTATTAAAATAATAACAATGCACCAAAATACATATATTACATACATGCATAAATCACACCTATATCCCCGGAGGGGTAGGAAGAAGTGAATGAACACCCACGCGAGTTAAATCTGTAAAGGTTGCTTAATTTTTATTCTGTAGAAAGTCTTGCAAATAATATTTCTATTGTACCTAATTGAGGAATTATATTTAACTGTATATTTTGTGACGGTATACTACTATTTACTAACAACACGATCACAATGCATTCATTGTTTAAACTATTTACAACTAATTAAGATCGTACGAAGTACATACTGTTTATTTTTACGTGATTATCAGGCCTTCTTTAGTTATTCATAGTAGTGTTAATACAATACATTTACACTATTATTCACTTTATCATTGTTTAATTATTTAGATAGCTTGAACACTTGTAATTTATAGGCATAAAGTAATTGAGTACAGACTTTTGCATTTTGTATTGCAGAAAATAATTTTGTTTTTTTATTAATCCCCGTGAAATAGAATTATTGTAATCAGCGTTTTTGACGATTCAACTAGGTAAATATTAATCGCAATTTAGCTGCATTTTAAGTAAGTAAGATGCTGTCTTTAATTCGTCTTTGCTTCTGTTGTCTTGTTAAGGCGTATGCTAAATAATTATAATGTGGATGTTAAATAAGGTCAGAAAAAAGTTCGAAAAATTGTAACCTTGATTAATGCGGACCTTCTTCTTCTCCGCTTCTTCTATGTGATTCAGTGTTGATAATATTTTGCAATCAATTCGAAGTAGGTACCGAGAAACATTAGTTTTTCACTGCTTCACCGCTTCAAAATTACCGACACGATAGGTTGTTAATGTAAGAAATATTAATATTATTAATCGATTTTTACTTTCAACATTATATAATGAATACCATAATTTTTAGAAATTCTTTTTCTAACCACCCAAATCTTTGTATTAATATTATTATTCAATCAATACTAAATTTTTAAAAATACACTCTAAATCACATCCAATTGTGTTATGAACTTAAAAGGATTCTATGACCACAACAATAATGTAATAGACAACATCAAATTATTCAACAATAAATGAATCAAGAAAATTTCCTAATCACATACTGCATAGTCATACAGCCAATGCACTCCCTTAATAATTGGGACTACACTACACTAACATTCATTGGGGTACAGTAGTGTATGGTATGGGTACTGGTGGTAACTGCTGGTTCAGCTGAATATTTGCAAACTAGTCTGGGAGTCTATTTCCGCAAACTTATATAACGGTTAATTTTATTTATAAAAATACACACCGCTCTTTTCATAGTGGAGTATAACCACTGATGAAAAGAGCTTAGTAACTATCGATATCTAAAATACAACGAAATCACAATACAAATGTATCACCTAAAATAAGTCATTGACCCGAACAGTAGGTATGACCTACAGCGTTGTTATCGCTAATAAATAAATAAATAAAATAAAGTTACTCATTAATCGTCAATAAAGAATAAGTATTATCAAAAATCTAATAAATATAATAACACGATTTTAATGGACGATGAAACATACTGCGTCAGCCCCAAATAAACAGGGACAAAGGCCAGGATGATAATTATGACGAATAAAAGAAAATACAAAAATAAAAATTTATTCTCAATACTTTGTAGGTTTATTAATATCCACATTTCGGCAATTGTGTAAACTCGCATGTAATACGTGGTGAGACTATTGTCATCTATCGTGCACGTAAATTGCAATATGTTGCTAGGTGATCCATAATCACTGCTGTCGGGATATGGGCAGCAGCGATCATGTTTAACCATCACTGTTTTAACCCTTAGCCGCCCTGTACAACAACCGCGGGACAGATAGGGGGTGGTGACCGTTGTATTCTGCTCCGTCTTCATCATCATAATGATTTGATAGTTTTAACTGGCTAAAGAGCTAACAAAAATAGAATCGCATGTTCATATTAATGCAGATATCAATATATTCATGACCTGATGACACAGAGCAATATATGTAATTATGATATGAATCATTTATTCAATTAATTATCAAAATCAAACATGAAATCAATTGACGTCGTCTCAAACGAATTGTGACCTAATTTTTCAATGCACGCGTTTCATTCATAAGTATTAGATAAATGTCTTTGGTGTGCACTTTTATCTTATATTTATTAATAAATTTATATGTTGTCATCGTGCAGCATTTTTATATAATAGTACCTACCTACCCTTATCAATTATGAGTAATTATTTTATTTGTAATCATTAAATTAAATTCATAATATACATTATTCTTATACTGCAGGGCATTTTTGTGTAATTTAAATGATTATTTCAAAACGTGAAAGGAAATATTTTTTTCATCCCACCATCTCGGAAAAAGCGTTTTTGACCTTCGATATCTGAGTGCAAAAGCCGTTTTTATTCTCTAGAGGTTAAAGTAAATTTGAATTTAGAACATCGTGTGCAATGAGTTTGTGAATTCAAAACATCATTATACCTATTTATTTCTACCTCCATGGTGCCGAAATTATCATGCAACCTATTTTAATTTGTTAAAAACTCAGACTCGGAACCTTCTTGGTGTACTTTTTTGTAATTTGCTTTGCGCGCGCCATTTTCTTTTCACGTCATAAATTTGTTAAGACCTTGGAGTTCCGTGACGGTCAATCAGCTTGGCGTCAATCTTGCTTTAAACATTTTGATCGTCTACAATGCTTGCTTGATGCTTGAGTCAAGCATTTAAAAGCTTTTTAGGTTTGTTTGATTTGTTTACGCTAGCAACGGAACAAAAACATAGTGAAAATCAACATGCTTGACTCAAGCTGATTGACCGTCTCCGAACTCCATTAGGGACGGTAATTTTTATTAGGTACTTACAGGTGTGTCTGGATAAATTTTGCGGGTGTGGCTGGGTGGATGGGTGGGTGTTGGAGGTGTGTCTGGGTGAATGGGTGTTTTGTGGGTGTGTCTAGGTGAATGGGTGTTTTGTGGGTGTGTCTGGGTGTTTTGTGGGTGTGTCTGAATGGATGGGCGAGTATTGTGGGTGTAACTCGGTGGAATTTGTGGGTGTCTGAATGGATGTTGTGGGTGTGTCTGGGTGATTTGATATTTTGTGGGTGTTTCTGGGTGAATGGGTGTATTGTGGGTGTTTCTGGGTGAATGGGTGTTTTGTGGGTGTTTCTGGGTGAATGGGTGTTATGTGGGTGTGTCTGGATGAATGGGTGTTTTGTGGGTGTTTCTGGGTAAATGGGTGTTTTGTGTGTGTTTCTGGGTGAATGGGTGTTTTTTGGGTGTTTCTGGGTAAATGGGTGTTTTGCGGGTGTTTCTGGGTGAATGAGTGTTTTGTGGGTGTTTCTGGGTGAATGGGTGTTTTTTGGGTGTGTCTGAGTGGATGGGTGTGTATTGCGGGTGTGAATGTTGTAGGTGTTTCTGGGTGGGTGTTGAGAGTGTGTTTGGGTTAATGAGAGGGTGTTGTGGAAGTTCTGGGGGAAAACAGAAACTGTTGTGATTGTATTTTTTTGGAATTTTGCAATTTCCTCGTTGGGGGGGATGAAAAGTTACGTGTTGCACTCGAGTGCAAAGATTTTTCACCTTGTGCTCTTTTGATTCCCTCGCTATCGCTCAGGATTCTATTTTTTGAATCACTCGCTACGCTCGTGATTCAATTTTAGAATCCTTCGCTAGCTCGGTCATCAAAATTGAGCACGCGGTTAAAAAACAACTTTGCACTCACGTACAACAAATAACTATTATGTCACACCTGACCAAAGTGGCCTTTTCCGCCCGTTACGCGTACGAAATGTCCCACATCCTGGCCAGAGGGTGACATAAAACTATGATTTTTCCTCGGGCGCTAAAAAAGCCTTAGATCGTATATTTATCACCCTCGCCTTCTGCACGGGCATTAAATACTTGCAATTTGAGGCATTCTTTGTTTTATCGCCCTTGGTATATAATATGTACTTTTACATTTGCTCAATCACAGATGCAAAATAAGGAATAGTATGCTATTAAAGTAAACAAAACCATACAAAGACTTGTAAACAAACAATCCACCAAGGGCTTGGCCCATTACGGGTGGAAGGTCTCTCTTGAGATAATTTTATTAATACCACAAAGATAGTGTTGTCCGTTTCAATAAGGTAAACAAACATTTCTTGTAATTTTCCTATAAACAAATAAATGTTTCTTACACCCACACCTATTATCTAATCCAAAGTAAGTAGCATAAGAACTTGTCTTAGGGATAGACTAGATGGCGGACAATTTTTACATACATACATACATAAATCACGCCTATATCCCCGAAGGGGTAGGCAGAGGTGAACTAGCACCCACGATTCGCTAATTATGTTAGGTCCCATGTAATAGGTGGCGAGCCTATTGCCATTTATCGCGCACAAAAGTCGCAGTACTATTGCTAGGTTTGGCTGATTTATTCTTAGTCGCCTTGTACGACACCCACGGGAGAGATTTGGGGTGGTGCCAATTGTATTCTACTCTGCCGTCACCACTCTTCAATATATATACCTATAAATGTTTGTAATATTACATAAACATAAAAACAACCGTAGATCGAGAACAAAATGAAATGTCTGTGTACATCACAAAAATTTGCCCCTACAAGAATTCGAACCCGCGACCTCTTGGTTGAAGTCAGCGATCTGTACAATCGACCAAACCCGCCTTCAGATCCCATAATAATATCTTTATTAAGCTTACAAAGTTTTTCACTATATGGGTAAAACTCAATAATTAATAATAATAATAAAGGAAAATTGTGATTACGCTCATATCTTTATATAGGTCATGTCAAGTCCTACTTAAGTAGCTTACCGGAGTCAGAAATTGCTTTGAGTTTGGAGTAGGTCAACTTAGTTTTTGGAACTATTATCAGTCCTAACCTGAAGGGCAAGATATCCACAACTAGAAAAAAAAGTCTAATATGTCAGGAAAATTGACTGAAAATACATCATAACGACCAGCCCCCCTGGCTATCTATCGAACGTACTGACGTATTACATACGTTTTCTATGCACTTTGGCCCTCTTTTGTGACTTTGTTGCTTTAGCTTCGAGCGTTTACATTGTTGTTATATTAACCGCTACAATAATAATGTTTATTCATTCTCTTGTCTTTGTCCCGCTTCATTATATTGCGGGATAATAATAATCATCTCCGTATTCAAGTAATAATGTAGTATTCTGCTGTCTTTTTATTCTTCTCCATTCATCAATATGTATTCCTCTTAGTCGTGGGCATTTAGCAGTAGGGATATTAAGGAGTTTGTGACGACAGTCATAATTAATTAATATAGTTATATTTATTAACACCCACATTATGTCTGATGGCGTCTCAAGATTATACCCTATTCATCTTGACGGCGCACGTTAAAAAATATTGTAATGTAGTAGAACTAGAAGTTGCTTAAGAAACGTTAAAATATTCTGCGTTTACAAACCAGAGTCATTTCTTATCCACGAGAGAGACATTTATTTTGACAATAATAATTGTAATCAGCTTTACCATTGCTCTAGAAGCCCGTGGTGGTTAATTTTATGCTCTCGACGATGCTTTTCCAATGCTAGGGACGTTTGCATTCGATTAGACCGCTATTACTCAAATTATGCTTCCTATTCAATTACCTGTGTTCCCGATTAAAAGATTGAGTCAATTATGGGTATTTCGAGCTACTACTACTGCTGAAATTCCTCGGTCAGTTTTGTACATTACAGGGTCAATTCTGACATGATTCTCTAAACTTAAAACTAAATTTAAGATCAGTCTGTCCTATTCATTCTGTATTGTAATGAAAGAGAAACACTGTTGTCAAATTAATCTTAGGTTTAGAGAACCATTGTCAGAATCGACCCTTACGTGTATGAAATTAAACTTGATATTGAACGTAGATATAAAAACTTGGAAAAACCAGATCAGTAGCTGATCACTGTATGACATTCTCGCAATATTATTGTGTAACACCGAAAATATTTCCCCTACGTCGCGATGTTCTAGCGCACAGAATCAATAATAAAACACTGTTTCCTTCACAGATAGAACGCAAAATCGACGAGAACGTTTCTTTCTTAGACTTGACACACGTTGTGGAGACAGTGCGGGTGGCTTACAGGCAGAGACCTTCCAACATCAGGGTCAAGGTCATCCTGTCGTTGTTCTGTGTCTTCATATTGTACGGACCAACTATGTGTAAGTACGTAAGTACGGCGCGTACAAAGAAAATTGATCAATGAACTTTCGCAAAGGTGGGCGGCCTAATTCCGCCAGACCTACATAGTTTTTTGAAACTTACGACTTCTTTTGTTTTGTAAAATTTAATACAAAACAAGAAAATGAAGATGATTATGATGATTATTATTTCTAGATGCCTATTATTTAAAAAGGCTCTTTAATTTTAAGCCAATGATATTTATTTGCAATAGAATTATAAAGCCATTGTAGATTTCCTTATTTAATGTGGACATTGCTACTTAATAAATTTCTTCCTTGTTTTTCAGCGGAATACCACATAATGTATCTCTTCCTGCGTAATCGACTTAATTGGGATATGGTGCAATACGGCCTCTTCTGCAGCTATTCTATCGTATTGCATTCTTTCGGTAAGTCTTGATCTTTATTTTAAGTCTGAAGGTACATTATTTGAAGTCCTGTGGTGTCGGTAGATCAGACAAGAACCACTTCCGATTTCACCAGCGGGTGCCGATTGGCTGGTGTACACCAATTACCACCTACTTACAATTTATGCTTACTTGTGTGTAATATTTTTCTATATTGCTTCTAGAATAGTTATTAACTTGTTTATATATTAATTATATTGTATCTTATTAATACATTTATTATTAGTCGTAGTATTTATTATTAAAGTTATGTGCACCACAGCTGCCATATTATAATTAGATCACTATGTCCATCCCTAAGGTTGTCTGGAAGAGATCGCTCTTAGCAATAAGACCGCCTCTTGTGCTCCGTTAGTCATGTTACTTCCTGTATTATTATGTCCTTTAATTTGGTGTACAATAAAGTGTATTCTATTCTATTCTATTCTATTCTATTCTATTCTATTCTATTCTATTCTATTCTATTCTATTCTATTCTATTCTATTCTATTCTATTCTATTCTATTCTATTCTATTCTATTCTATTCTATTCTATTCTATTCTATTCTATTCTATTCTATTCTATTCTATTCTATTCTATTCTATTCTATTCTACTTGCCCAGTTCCCAGGCCCCTTGAGGCACCCAAATAGTGGAGAGAATACCAATTAGCATCTTGGGGTACCCAAATAATGTCAGGAATACCTCCAACAACAGTATACCCAAAAAGGGGTTGGTGTCAGGCAAACCGGCTGTAAAATCTAAGCCAAAACCTTGAGCAGTATGGATTGAAATGTTGTCATTCCAATCACTCTCTCCGTTCATTGATCTATCGACATGGTCCTTTCCGTTTTTTTCTATTCATTCTTTCATCACTAGCACCTTTCCGGTGTAATGGATGATATGAATCAAAAAGGAGTGGGGGCTTGATGACGTCTGACCTGAATGGAAGAGTAAACACACTACGTCGACCCCGGATAAACTTGGAATAGGGCATTTTCTTAATGAATAAGAAGAAGATATTACCTGCGGGTGTCGTATAAGGCGACAAAGGATTAAAACAGTAATTGACAATGGGCAGCAGCGGTTTTGTTGCACCGACTAGCAATATACTGCGATTTTCGTACCCGATAAATGGCAATAGGCTTGCCGCCTATTATATGAGACCTAACATCGTTGGCGAATAGTGGGTGTTAATACACATTGTCATGTGCTTACATATATACTTATTTTATGTATATGAAGTATGTATAACTCTATCTAATCGCTATACAATTTCTTAAACTTTTGGGTTAAATATCACTTTTCATAATATAAAGTTGTTCATAAAAAATGCATTTTACATTATTAAAACAATTCCATTTTTCTTTACAGGTGCAATGTTTTCTATAACTGTGCTGAGTAAGCGACTACAAGTAGAAGATTCAATCCTCTGCCTATTGTCAATATCAAGCAAGTTCTTTGGATCCATTTGGACTGCGTTTGTTCAAAAGGATATAGAAATGTACTTAGGTAATTATACTGATATTAAAATAATATAAATTGGAACTTATGTCTTCACCTAGCAATATACTGCGATTTACGTGCCCGATAGTTGGCAATAGGCTCGCCACTTATTACATGAAAGCTAACGTAATTGGCGAAACATGGGTGTTAATTTTACCTCTGCCTTCGCCTCCGGGTATAATATCTTCACTTTAGGTGCGAGTGTTACTTATTTAAATAAAAAATGACTACAATATTATTACACATTCAATACAAGTAGAATGATAAGGTAAAATATAGTAAGTTTTTAAAAATTATAAAGATAAATTTTAGCGTAATTTCTATGCATCAGGGATCTGATAGCCTAGCGGCTTTATTAATCGAACGCATAGAAAACAAAAGTATAAAACATAATAATAATAAATAAATATTTTTACACTCACACCTATCATCTAGCCCAAAGTAAGTAGCATAAGCACTTGTGTTATGGATACTAGATGACGGACATATTTTTAATATAATTATGTATATAAATGTTGAAAATATACTACATAAACATATACACAACCATGACTCGAAAACAAACATTTGTGGTCATCACAAAGTTTGCCCCTACCACGATTCGAACCCGGGACCTCTTGGCCAATACCTAGCAATCTGAGCATTCGACCAAGGCGGCCGTCAAAAAGTATGAAACTGACGTATTATTTTCTCTGTAATGCAACAGTTTCATACATTTTGTATTCTAGCTTTCGATAGATAGGCCACTTGGCTAGGTGGGTGGTGTGTTAAGGAGAAAATTATAACATCTTAAATAGTTTCGAAATTGTGTGCTATTTATTACTCACAGTCAACAAATACTACAGACGGAAAAACAGATAAAATTCTCCAAACTATTTTCAACCTTAAATCATAACTGTGCAATTATGATTTCATTATGGTTGTAGTAGGTCACCTGCACTAAAATACGATTTTTCATTTGAATTATTTGTAAAAAATCAAATTTGTAATACTTACCATTTTATCGTTTCAGTGCCGGTAGTGGAGTTCTTCAATGCGACAACGTTTACATCGTTACGCTCAATAATTTCCAAGCTGGTCGAGAAACAGGAAATCGGTAAGTGGTTAAATGACCAGCCGCTTCTATGTACTTTTCATCGCATGGAGCTGATGAGCAAAAAATGTAAAAATCATCTCCGGTAATAGTTATGCAAACTACAGACTTAGTGGAAAAATCTGCATGTTCAATATCAGAAAAAATTAAGAATTATGTAAGTATATGTAATAGGTATAATGCACACCTAGTTAAAGAGTAGCACAACTCAAAATACTGCTTTATCAGAAAAAGACAAAAAGGTGTTTGAATGGTTCTTAATTACTGACTTAGAGAGTCATTATCATTTTATTAATAGAGATTTTTATTATGTATATCATCGGATTTAATATACTTTTCGGCGCAGATTCCAAAAATCGAGATAACTCGAATTTGTATTATTTTGAGTTGTGCTACTCTTCATCTAAGGGTGCGTATGTTACAGTCAAAACTCGAAACAAAACCATACAGCCAAGGCCGTGGGCCTGGCTTGAATAATATTCCTTCTTTTTCACTCTTACCTGGTTTATAATTTAATTTCATTAGTTTGGTGTAATACAAGGTGACCTTCTATGCTAGCCTGGGAGCGAACAAATAACGCAGAATAGGCCAGCCCCGACTCATCCCATGGGTGTCGTAAAAGTCTACTAAGGGAGATTGCCCGGTGTAGACCAATAAGCACCTTGGGGCACCCAAATGGTGAAGGGCAAACCTCCAACAACAACATACCCAAAGAGGGTTTGTGTCAGGCAGGCGACCGGCTGTAAAACCTAAGCCAAAACCTTGAGCAGTATGGATTGGAATGTTGTCATTCCAATCACTCTGTCCGTTCAGCGGTCTCTCGACATGGTCCGTTCCGTCTCTTTTCTCTACATTCATTCGTCACTAGCACCTTTACGGCGTGATAGATGATATGAATTAAAAGGGAGTGGATGGCTTGATGACGTCTGACCGATATGAATGGAAGAGGAAACATACTGCGTCGACCCCAGATAGACTGGTCACAGGGCAGGGAGAAGAATTTGGTGTAATACAAGATGTGTGGTGACGACAGAGTAGAATAACATTTGTCACCACCCCAAATCTCTCCCGTAGATGTCGTACAAAGCGTCTAAGGATAAATCAATGATGAGGAATTGGCAGCAGTGTTCCCCCTTATACCACCGAGCAATGCACTGCGACTTTTGTGCCGTGATAAATGGCAAAAGGCTCGCCACCTATTACATGAGATCTAAAATATTTGGCAAAACGTGGGTGCTCGTTCACCTCTGCCTTCCCCTTCGGGGATATAATGTATGTATGTAAAACTCAAAACAAAACTATATATCGCGGGCTTCAAGCCAGAGGGGGGTATATATTCCTTCTTTTTCACTTTTGCCTGGTTTATAATTTAATACCTACATACATACATAAATCACGCCTATATCCCCGAAGGGGTAGGCAGAGGTGAACTAGCACCCATATTTCGCCAATTATGTTAGATCCCATGTAAAAGGTGGCGAGCCTATTGCCATTAATCGGGCAAAAAAGTCGCAGTACATGGCATTTAATTACATTGGTATATTAATTTAATTACAGCAAAAATGAACTCGCTCTTCTCGCTGACGGAGACCATCGCAGCGTTGCTGTTCCACCCGTTCTACTCCTGGCTGTACATGACGACTCTTAACGTGTTCTCTGGGAGCGTCTTCATCATGAGTTCTATCCTCATCATCCCGGCAGCTGTCATACTCCTGTAAGTACAATATTTATTATACCGACCAAAAACAGCTTTAATACAGCTTTAAGGTAAACAGATTTACTGCCGCACTCAGAGACGTCCATTAACTTTAATGAGTATTTAATGTAAAAAAATTTCATTCAAATCTAGACCATAGACCCGGCAAGAATAGCGACTAGTTTTGAATTGTCATTTTTTGAAGTCAACAACTCATTAACGTTATTTGACGTCTCTGAGTGCGGCAGTTAAGATCTTAAACTGTACATTATGGAATGCAATAAACAATTGAGTATTGAACAATTCAATTTATGTAGGGGAAACTGGGCTGCGACCGCCCTGCTGCCTAAAGAGTGTACTCTCGTGTATAAAATTAGTTTCAAAACGGAACGAACAGCTATTCATCCAGTCATCCTTAGTGACTGCTTCCGTAAGAGACATGTGAAAATTTAAAGCAGCTGTCTCCTTGGCTATATGGAAAATATTACATACACCAGATTCCCTGCTTAACCTTTAACTACCGTAGTGATGAATTTGGTTCACATGTATCGTAGTGGCGTGTGGTAGACGCCGATATTAGAAGAGGAATTTCTATTTATCAATTAATTTAATTGGAAATAAGTTTGTTAATAAAACAAATAAAAATATATAACACAACTTTAATGTACTATGTACTGTTGGTAAGTAGCACTGATTGAGATCAAATTTTTTATTTTTTTAGAGGCACTATAATGAAATCTCAATAAATCACAGGAAGAAAGTAGTGACCAATTAAAACTTAATTTTTCTTTGAATTAAAAGTCATAAAAATAAGAATAATTTTTCATTAGCAGCTTTCAATAAAATCACAAGGGTTCAAAGTGCCCATTTTTGTAACTATTTCTGCATACTAAAAGTAATGTTGTTCTGAACAAGTCCTAGATTTCTTAGTATAATTATTAGTCTCTTATGAAACCCTATTTCAGGTTTTTTTATAAGAAAACTGTAATAACTTACTTTAAAATAAAATAAAATTTTGTAAATAACTTTTACTAACAGTCATTGCATATTTGACTGCAGCAACTAAGACAAATTGGCTTGGCACAGACATAGCAAAAATACTTTGTTCACCTTCTCATCTTACTTGGTATACCCAAGGCATATGTTTTACGCACTTTGAGCTTGTGTGACATATTATTATTAGACTTACAAAGATTTTAGTGGTTAGAAAAAGAATTTCGAAAAATTATGATCTTGAGGCGTTAATACTAAAGTATCTTGGGTGGCGAGCGGTCAGGCACCTGCCCGGATAGCAGCGGACGCGGGTTCGATTCCCGCCTCAAGATCATAATTTTTCGAAATTCTTTTTCTAACCACTAAAATCTTTGTACTAATTTTTCTAACATTTATATAATGTTAAAATTAAAATCAAATAGATTATCAGACTTCCCATGGCTATTTCAATTGAGTGTCTCTGTTTGTCCCTGGAATTTTTTTCGTTCTAGATTCTCAACTTGAGTTGAAGTATTGAGGGGAGGAATTTGGTTTCTAACCCCGACTGCTCTGAATTTGTATCATCCCCTTGTTCCAATACGAAATTTAGGTCTAAAATCTGAATCTGTATCATTCCCTTGCATCAAATCATAAACAACATCTTCTAATAATTAAAAGGTTAGGTACAGGTTGTTAAGTTTCTATCATGTTGATATATCCCCTTTTTGAGGTTGATCCTTGATGTTTAGACATTTGAAAACATAATAATAAAAACATTATACTATATACACCGTCGTAACGACCACGAGACATTAAGTAAAAAAATCATAAATACTGCGCAGGCGTATTTCAGACGTATAGAGAACATGACAGTAATACTGACGTGGCGTCTGTGAGACATCAGCTATAGCATAGCGGGAAATGTGTGCACCTCACGCGCTTTTGCGCCATACAAAGGGGCAAAGTATGGTCCGAAAGAAGGTACTGTGGGGGGCAAGTGCTTAGCGCGCGCAGCGGTCAAGGTATGAGTGGGAGAAGGTATGACAACGTCTGTCAGACGTCACTACGGCAGTTAAAGGTTAAGGCAACATGGCCGTTTAGGCCCCCTTTTCCCTACAATCAGCATCCTAAGCAGATTAACGCCTAAGTCGTCTTAATAATTGGTTATATAAATTGCTGACAACTATTACTTCGCACGATCTATCATTGGTATGACTAAGGTTCGGGTTCACCAAAACGTAAACCAAGCGCTAATTATTTAACCGTCGGAAGAACTGTCAAGAACTGACCGCTATTTTTTAATAACTTGTTTTTCGTTTTGGTGAACTCGAGCCATGGAACTAAATTATTCTACTTATGATGCTGATCGTAAATAATTTGAAGCTCAATATCCCAAATTATTGTCATTGGATTGAAGACCAAATATCCAAATATTCAGTTGCCCTGTATTTCGGAAGGCACGTCTTCACCGCCCCAAATATAATTTATGAGCTGGATAGGAATCAAATCGCAAAATCAGAAAAAAGGCAGAATATTAAGAGGTGTCCTACAAGTTTTTCGTCGGTATCAAGTTACAGAGGCGTGTGTGTTTGCTATATAAATTCCGTTCTGGTTATGGGACGTAGTTAGTTACTATTTTGATATTAATTTGTACATTGAGAGTAAGTTAGCGTCTTGGTTGGCGGTTTAGGCACCT
Source organism: Cataclysta lemnata (assembly GCA_963931975.1). Classification (NCBI taxonomy): domain Eukaryota; kingdom Metazoa; phylum Arthropoda; class Insecta; order Lepidoptera; family Crambidae; genus Cataclysta; species Cataclysta lemnata. Next base: position 10,076,292 of record OZ008343.1, read on the forward strand.
GCCCGGATTGCAGTGGACGCGGGTTCGATTCCCGCATCAAGACCATAATATTTCAAACTTTTTCTAAACACCATATTCTTTGTACTTTATTAAGTTATTTTTTTTTATTCATTTAAACATTATATAAATGTCGGAGAATATTTACAAGCAAAACGTGGTAAAAACGGAAATAATTTCTCGCAACGGGGCTAACTCGTTTTCTTTGGACGTAGAAAAGCTAAAAGGAGCAATAATAGTTTGAAGCTTTAATAATTCTGTTGCCTTTTTATAGTTGATAGATAAGAGACATTAATTAATATTATTGAATAATAATAATCTCTGAAGTTGTGTAATACTCACTATATTATTGTATTTCAGAACATTCTACTCGAGCCACCGGAAGCAGATAAGAAAATCACGAAAGCAAGCTTTAGATGTTAAACTTAAGGAAGAGGAACCAAAATCTAAATTACAAAATATTAATAAAGAATAGCTATTTTATATATTATATTCTATGATGTGTAGTTTAATCCTTATGTAGGTAGCTGTGAAATGCTGACAGCATCTATAATCATATATAAAGATGAAAACTCGGTGGATTCATGTAATTTTTTTTTATATTTTCCTGTCACACAGAATTTTAACAATCGTTTAATAATTATGTCTGCTTTAGTAATAAGTAATGAATTATTAAATCTGTAATTAGAAAATGAGTAAAAACTACATAAAGTATTAAGTAGGTTAATAGGTATATTTCAATTAGAATTATCTAATGTAAATGTAAATATATTTTCGAAATATTTTACGCTGATATTTAACTATATGTTTCTGTTTTGATTATATGTTGTAAAAAATAAAAAAAATAAAAATAATGAGTACCTATCATCGTTATTGAGCAAATAAAAGAATCGGCAAGAAACTCAGCAACTTTGATTTCTTCCTTTACATTTAGGCTGTCTTCAGACTAAATTGGCTGTCAGCCGCTGAAAGTGAGCGAGCATTACGCAGTTTATTGTATTTCCATACATATTCACTTTTTCGTTCACACTAAACCAATAATACGTTATTACGCTATGCATACATTCGGCGGCCGAATCATGTAGCGCATTCCTCAGCGTAAGCATGCGGTGTCAATGTGAACGTATACAAACCGACTCTTTTGTTCACACCATTGGCGTATTGTAAGCTACAGCGTATTGTCAGCATACTGTGAACGAAAAATACCGTATTTTCACGTTCTCACTGGGACACACCGTGAGCCGTGAGGTTTCTCTTACCAAGCCTCATAAATTTGTTTTAAGAATTCAATACCCGCATTTGTGGTATTTTTTCTTTTACAGGAACCAATTTGCTTGTAATTGAGCAAATATCTATTTATATTAAAATAAGAAAGAAAAAGCATTTTAACATAATCAAAGTCCATCGTACTACATTCTAATCGATTTCTAGCAATTCATCCACCCGGCGTATCTATTCACAATTACATTAGCCAATGCAGACCACATGATAAAGATAAACTATATCATATCTAGCCAAAAGATAACAAAAGAATTACACACACAACGTATAAGAATATAATATTCGATAAAATGACTCATTGGCTATGTATCAGTGTCAGTGATGGCCATAAGTTCGAACAATACTCACGACGAAAGAGGAGCCGGTGACGCTGATAGCGAAGATCGAAGTGCGGAGCCGATATTACCTGGACATGAGGAAGAAGATGCGCTTAACCCTCCGCCAAAAACTGACGAACCAAAGAGGACTTGCCTTGAATCATGTGGATACTTTTTCAAAAACGTCACAATCGAACCAGTAATCTCATTGTTCATAATATCTTACCTCATAAGTGTAACGGCCATTTCCAATTTGAGCATCGAGAAAGCATGCCGCGTCAATCTAAACTTCAGCGACGACATCTGCACCGCAATGCGGGAGCAGAAGTTGGAAAGTCAAAACCCGTACGAAAGGGATGTGCAAAGACTTGTGTCCACTGCAGTGGCATGGAAGACGTACTTGACGGCAACAATACCGTGTGCCCTGGCCTTGTTTGTTGGTCCGTGGCAAGACAAAACCGGACGAAGAAAGATTTTCTTCATAATTCCAATCATAGGTCAGATTTTGGCATGTGTAAATAATATTATCAACGCCTACTTCTTGCACGAGCTAAATTTACAAGCGCTCGTATACAGCGATGCTTTGTTGGAATCTCTGTCAGGAGGACCGTGTGTGTTGGTGATCACTATATTTGCTTACATAAGTACTATTACTACTGCAAAATCAAGAACATTCCGCATGGGAATGGTCAATTTTTGCTTCACCGTCAGTTTTCCCATTGGAGCGGCATCTAGTGGTTTCTTGTTGAAGAAATTAGGTTATTACGGAGCATTCGGAATATCTTTGGGAATTCATTTTGTCAATCTTCTGTACAATGTGTTCGTCATCAAGGATCCAGAGAGGAACAGCGAACATAAAAAGGTAACTGTTTAACTTTTATTATTGATTTTTCGTTCAAGGTTTCTATTAAGAAGCACTTTTTATAATGCACTGATGTTGCATTACATCATCGTTGCATTTTAATATAGGTACTGTGCCTATATAAGTTTAATATGAATGGGATAATTATGAATGGGACTTGACATAGTTGGCGAAACGTGGGTGCTAGTTCACCTCTGCCTACCCCTTTGGGGATACAGGCGTGATTTATGTATGTATGTATGCTAATTATGAATGCCTACTTCATCTATAATACGTCGTCGACAATTCTATGGCTGAATAGTAAAACAAGGTTCCAAACATTAAAACTAACGCCCTTTTTACTCGTACCTCTCATAGGATGTTTAATAACTTTTCTTTCGCAAAGTTGCACCAGTTCTTTGCATTCTCGCCATATTAATATATTCTCATATTTTACTATGAATATTTATTAATATTAACCAGGGAACGTTAGAAATAAAAAGCATGAATTTTTTATGAAAACTATTAGATTCCATCCAAAGATTTTATATTTGCGAAGATATTATTTTTTAATATACTAGTATTACTAACCATCGTAGTCCCTAAACTTGGTTTATATATTATTATATGTGTAATATTAAGAAAACTGTATACAACTGTAAGTATTCGAATGAATGTTTAAGTTAAATCGTTTTCCAAGTATCGCTATCATTGATTACTTAACCATTAGAAGTTAATGACGTTATCCATTGATGGTACAATTAAATTGTACCTACTCTTCGTTTGATAATTCCAATCACATACTTAGCAAAGTAATCCGATTATACTACGAATTGACGACTTATTAAATATAACAGCAGAAGACAGTGCCAAATACAATTTAGTGCTCTCCCACATATGTGCGCTGGAAAGAATACTGAAAAAAACGATGAGAATATTTAGATGTATGTGCGGAGGGGAATGGATAAAGTAAGACGGGATAAACAAAGAGTTTTAATCGCGTAATTTGCTAGATTGTGTACCAGGAATGTTGCTGCTCATTCCTCGTTTTATTATAACTCTTACTGCTGCATTTAGAGATCAATTAACGTTAACGAGAACTTCATATCAAAAAATGACAATTCAAAACTAGTCGCCATTCTTGCCGGGTCTATGATCCAGATTTAAATGAAATTTTTCGACATTAAGTACTCATTATTCGATTTTAATTTTAACATTATATAAATGTTAGAAAAATTAGTAGAAAGATTTTGGTGCTTAGAAAAAGAATTTCGAAAAATTATGGTCTTGAGGCGGGAATCGAACCCGCGTCCGCTGAAATTTATTTCTACATTGCGAGGGTACCCGTTGGCTTACAACGTGAAGTGTAAAGGCTAGAAGAATTTCGGCAAGTTAATTGGTGTCTTGGGTGGCCGAGCGGTCAGGCACCTGCCCGGATAGCAGCGGACGCGGGTTCGATTCCCGCCTCAAGACCATAATTTTTCGAAATTCTTTTTCTAAGCACCAAAATCTTTCTATTAAGTACTCATTCAAATTAATTGACGTCTCTGAATGCAGCAGTTAGTGCCTTGTACGACACCCACGACAGAGGGGTGATCATTGTATTCTACTTTGCCGTCGCGATACGGCACAGTGACGGCTTAAAGAAATAAGGCCGTTGTTTTGTAATAATGATTTGAATGATACTACAATGTTTTAAATGAGTTGCCATATTAAGTAATTAATAGTTGGTATTTAACACAACACAAAATTGGATTTTAATGGTCTTCGTACAACCATTTTATACCATATTTATTATAACGAATAGTAATGCCACCGGCCCGGGTCTTAAATACTAGATGGCCGTTTTAAAATAACAATAAATAAATATACTTTTGACTATAATAAATATTTACTTTTACAAAAAAGTAGAGGCAGCAAATCAACATTAATATGCTATAGTTTAAAATCAGTAGAATTCATAGTATTTACATTAGGAAGGTAAATTCACCTTGGAAAAATAACAAGTTCATTGCCGCCTAAGTTGTACAAATGTGCAGCTGTAGCATATTTTTTCGAAATGAACTACTTCGCTGTGAGTAGGTAGTTCCAAACGCATCATGCAGCTGTGTATTCGTTTATTTAAGTAGTGCCAACATGTGATTTATAAATTAATAGTGTTAATATTAGTAAAAAAATATTTTCCAAATTTGACGTCAGAGCATTCTTAGATTAATAAATCTATATTGTTAATATTCTCACGCCGTACAATATGGATAGAACAATGAGAGCCACCGAGTTACAGTTTACAGACATAGATCCCCTTAATAGCGATGCACCATTCGAAAAGCAAATGAAGACTACCAAAACTGAATCATTCAAAGAAATGTGTGTTTGTGCTCTACAAAACGTTACACTAGAACCAGTGACAATATTGTACGTTATTTGTGGAATTCTACAGCAAGCAACGGTACAAAATCTCTGCTTAGAAAAGGCCTGTCGTGTCAATTTGAACTACACAGACGAGATATGCACCTCACTAAGGACACAGCAAGATTGGAGTCACAAGAACTACGAGAAGGAAGTGCAAATATTGACAGCAAACAGTTTAACTTTGAAAACGTATATTGTAGTCGTAGTACCAGCGATCATGGCCTTGTTTGTCGGCTCGTGGCAGGACAATACGGGACACAGGAAAATATTCCTCTTATTATCAATCCTGGGCCAATTTCTCATCACCATTAACTACACACTGAACACATATTTCTTCTACGAACTGAGCGTACAATTTCTCATGGTGAGCGAATCTATTGTGGACGGATTTACCGGTGGGTGGTGCATCTGCTTTGTCACCATATTTTCATATATCTCCACAATCAGCACGGACCAAACAAGAACGTTTCGATTGGGACTGATATTTTTTTGTTTTACCGTTGGTTTTCCAATTGGCATGGCAATGAGTGGATATTTGTTGAAGCACTTCGGCTTTTACGGCACCTTCGCCACTACTGGTGTGTTGCAATCAATTAACATATTGTATTGTATATGTTTTATAAGTGATCCTGAAAAAACGAAAGATCAACAAAAAGTGAGTAATTTAATTCTAAGGACTCTACTCCGGCTTAATATATTTAGGCACGAGGTCACCAACACGTAAAACAAGCGATTAAAAGATAACCGTCAGTTTTAGACAGTTCTTCCATACGATTAAATTCAAAATCCGACGGTTACATAAAAATCGCCTGTTTTAGTGTTGGTAAAGTCGGGCCTTAATAAAATAAGTATTGCAAATCCTGTTTTATATACTTATTTAGATAAATCATATAAATCACGTTTTCAGTGGTAGGCAGATGTATAATAACTAGCTTTAATTGACCAGCTACCAGCATTCCTTCTGGGCACTCTGGCTGCCCACAAAAATGTGCAAGGCCCTTTAACCATATTCCCGGCATACTATCAGAACGTCTCATAATATCCATGAAAATTACCACCGTCAATACAAATAAATGTTATGTTAACAATAGTATAGTACCCGTGGCCGTGTGGTGACGGCAGAGTAGAATACAATTGTCACCACCCCAAACCTCTCCCGTGGTTGTCGTAGAAGGGGACTAAGGATAAATCAGTGATGAGGAATGGGCAGCAGAATTCCTCTTATACCTACCAACTAGCAAAGTACTGCCACTTTTGTGCCCAATAAATGGCAATAGGCTCGCCACCTATTACATGGGACCTAGCCTAATTGGCGAAGCGTGGGTGCTAGTTCACCTCTGCCTACCCCTTCGGGGATATTGGCGTGAATTATGTATGTATGTAGTATAGTACGCGATCGATAAGAAGAGCTTAGTTGGTAGGTTCCTAAAAATGTATTTGCAAAGATAAACTACTACAAACTGTTTGCTTTTGTTAATTTCGCTGTCATAAATACCTATTACTCGCCGTTATTATTATTCGTTCAGTTAACTATGCATCAAACCGGCGACACAACGAATTGTTAAAAATTGTTACTAATGGTTAATATCAATTGACAATTGGCTCGCAACCTTACATGGGACCTGACTGAATTTTCGAAAAATGGGTGTTAATTCACATCTACCTATTACTCGCCGTTATTATTATTCGTTCAGTTAACTATGCATCAAACCGGCGACACAACGAATTGTTAAAAATTGTTACTAATGGTTAATATCAGCGTAATTTTTAAGTAACTTTGCATCAAAAAAACCGGCCCTTAGGCTCGAGTTCATCAAAACGTAAAACAAGCGATTATTATTTAACCGTCGATTTTTGACATTAATTCGTATCGAATAACTGTCAAAACATGACGGTTATTTTTATCAGTTGTTTTACGTTTTGTTGAACTCGAGCGTTAGACGCCCATGGAAGATATAGGCTCAAGTTCACCAACACGTAAATCAAGCGATTAAAAGATAACTGCCAGTTTTTGACAGTTCTTCCATACGAATAAATGTCAAAATCCAACGGTTATATAATAATCGCCTGTTTAAGTGTTGGTGCAATCCAGCCTTAATTGTATTGTTAGATACCCTATGCTACACGGCAAAAAGTTTTATGTCGCACTCAGAGCCGTCAATTAACTTTAATGAGTATTTAATGTTAAAAACTTTCATTCAAATCTAGAACATAGACCCGGCAAGAATAGCGACTAGTTTTGAATTGTCATTTTTTGACGTTCAGTACTCATTAACTTTATTTGACGTCTCTGAGTGCGGCAGTTAGACATCATAATAACTTTGCGTAAAGTAACATGGTAATAATTGTGATAGTTACGTAATTTGATTTGCGGTGACTAGTTAACTTGTGTATTCTTGTTCCAATCTCGGAAAGTTTAGAAAAAAGTGTTAAAACCACTTTATTATAAAGATGCCTTGTGGTGACGGTAGAACAGAATAAAATTAGGGCAATGGATGCATATAAACCTGTCAATATTTTTATAATAGAAAGACAAAAGGTATTTTATTTATTTATTAAAAAAACCTAACATTGCTTTATCTTGCAAAAGAAATGGCAATGTTACATCGCACTTTAAATCAGTACTTACTCCCTCCCTGACCAGCATGGAAGACAAAGAGTGTGAAGATCATAATTTTCCGAAATTCTTTTTCTAACCACCAAAATCTTTGTACTAAAGAGTACATTGGCAATAGAAAAAAATATATATATATATATACATACATACATACATAAATCACGCCTATATCCCCGAAGGGGTAGGCAGAGGTGAACTAGCACCCACGTTTCGCCAGTTATGTTAGGTCCCATGTAATAGGTGGCGAGCCTATTGCCATTTATCGGGCACAAAAGTCGCAGTAGGTATATAGCTAGGTGGTATAAGAGGAACGCTGCTGCCCAATCCTCATCACTGATTTATCCTTAGTCGCCTTGTACGACACCCACGGGAGAGATTTGGGGTGGTGACATTTGTATTCTACTCTGCCGTCACCACACGGCACACGGCACGGTATATATATATATATATATATATATATATATATATATATATATATATATATATATATATATATCTCTCTCTACACATGTAGTGTTCCATGGACTATCTCGGATGTGTGGCCTGTAACAATAAAAGCTAGGTCAATCAATAAACTCAAATAGGTTCATCCTCTTTAATCAAACACGCCAGATTAGCATATCATGCTGGTAGCTGTTAGCATCGCTTACGAACTATTATTGACGATTTAAACAACTAAGATTGACGGCTTAACGTACCTTTCGAATCACAAATAGACCTAATGCTATTTAAATTGAGGATCCATTTATCAATTTGGCGTAGAGCTCAGCCTGATAGTACAACTTAAGATGCTTGATACGTGTATATTATAGAGCAGTGTGTCGCTTTTGAAATTATTTTGGTATAATCTACTAATTCGGAACTATTATCTAATAAAACGTTTAGAAGAACTATGTGTCTGGGTGTAATATTATAAAAAAATGCAAATGCTGAACAATAATTTATATTTATAACATTACTAGGCATTACGGCATTATTTAACCAATAAGGTTCTGTGTTGACGGCAAAGCAGCATACATTTTTGTCACCACCCACTCTCCCGCGGGTGTCATACAAGGCGATTAAGGGTAAAGACGAGTGAGTAATGAGCAGCAGCATTTCTCTCAAACCACCAATATACTGCGATTTATGTGCCCGATATGACAATTGGCTCGCAACCTTACATGGGACCTGACTGAATTTTCGAAAAATGGGTGTTAATTCACATCTACCTACCCCTTCAAGGACATAGGCCTGAATTATGTAATTATGTATTTCTGTATTATTCCCTCTTATTTGGGCAGAGGCAGGCAGTAACTCAGTAAAACTTAAAAGAATAAGACATTCCAAAGATGTGAGCTCACATCATAAATAGTACCCTCCATTTATATCATAAGTAGGTTAATCGGATGCATCATTTAATGAAGATTAAAAAAAATATTAAAGTTAAAAGAAAGATGGCTGCGTCTATTACGAGAATTATTGATTAATCTAGTAGCTGAGTGTGTGTGATATTTTTTATCATAAGCTGGGTTTCCGATTTCCCTTCACATTCTGCGAACTTTACATATTAAATAATGTGATAAGATGGCGACAATCCGCATGACAAGCCTGACAAGGCTTCGGGTAATACGGTCTAAAAAGTACAATAGAACCACCAATACCACCTAGCAATGTACTGCAACTTTTGTGCCCGATAAATGGCAATAGGCTCGCCACCTATATATACATACATGGGACCTAACATAATTGGCGAAACGTGGGTGCTAATTCACCTTTGCCTACCCCTACGGGGATATAGGCGAGATTTATTTATGTATGTATGTATGTACAATCGAACGCCTAAGGCGGAATGCAGACTAAAATCTAAGCTAGTTTAGTTTATCTTAGCTTCTCCCTATATTCTTCCGTCAATAGGGAAGGCCCGTGCCCCAGCAGTGGGGACATTAAAGGTCTGGTGATGATAATAATGATAGCTTGCATAGCTGGGTTGATTTTTCATAGTTGTGACAGACGGCAAACTAAACTATACTTCTTTACAAATGACTAAGTTTAGTTTCTAGTGGTCGTTATAGTAATAACAGATATAATAATAGAATATAATGAATTATTTTCCCGCAACGAACAGCACATTACTAAACAGCTGACTATCCTGTTATATTGCTGTTGCTGTTGACAACAGCTTACGCCTGGGCGCGCTGTTGCCGCTTCGTTTGTATATATTACGTACGGCACGATCGGAGACCGAGAGTGCACAATAGGTGTGAGCGAGACAAAGCGTTTAGTTGCGGCTCTGTTCCCGCTCGCCGGTTGCATTGCATATAATCTAGTTTTTAGTGCATTAAAATAGAGTTCTTATTGTTTACTTTTCTAATGCGTTTCTTACGTTAGGCATAAATCACAAGTGTGTTATTTTGAGCCTTATAGTAAGTAAAGTAAGGTGAGGTTCATTTTAATTTTCTAAGCTATTTAAAATCACGCAATTGCTGACTGCTGCGTGCTGTTTTGATTAACTGTTGTTGTATTTTTTAGTAACATTTTATTTGGCATGTCATTGCGTTATCGCATATGAAAATTAGGAGTTGCACCTTCCGTATTTGTAAATATTTTTTTTAGTGATAATAGTTAATATAAATTGTATAATTATTTTAAATATCAGATTATGTACCTACTGATCGATGAACTTCTAAATACGTCAGACTGTTATTTTATTATTTAAATTACTTACTGCCGCACCCAGAGACGTCAATTAACTTTAATGAGTATTTAATGTCAAAAATTCAAATCAATACCATAGCAAGAATAGCGACTAGTTTTGAATTGTAATTTTTTGACGTTAAGTATTCATTAACGTTATTTGACGTCTCTGAGTGCGGCACTTACTGTCCAACATTCTGACAGTCCTACCCCCGAATACAGAAACGCTACTCAAAGTTTGAGTCCTGCTTATCATTTAAGTATTGTCAAAATTGACGTTGTTCCATATAAATTATGACCGGTATTGTCCACTTAACTTTTTAAGCAGTGCTCAAAATTTGAGTAGGGTTTCTGTATTCAGGGGCTTAGCTTATAAAAAGTATGAAAGGAAGTTAATTCGTCGTCATGAAATAAATAACTCTATCAAACTCGTTACAAACAATTTAAATATAACAGTCATAACAACTACATTGATGGCTGCTAGTTACAGCAGCAACATTGGGCAAAACAGCAATATAATAGGTTATCAGACAGCAGTTTACAATAACAGTTGTCAGAAAATAACGCAACAGTGTTATTCAATATTAGAAAACAGTCGTTATTGCCATCGCTAGCTATGATTCTGATGAGCTGCTAGTCTGCAGCCACCATAAGGCTCCTTTTCCACGAGATATGTGCTATGTAGCTATGCAAGGATGCGGAAGCTTAGGTCTGAAACTATGTGACCGTTTCCATCTATGCTAAGTCATGTAGCCTAACGAGTAAGATATGTTATGAAGACGCCGCTACGTATCTATGCGAAGAATAGAAACTTGCACTTACAGTAGGTACTCTTCATAGCTTAGCTACACTATTCGCGAATATACATAGCACGGTTCCATTCATATAAAAAACAAAGCTTAGTTGAACTTCTTTCCATCAGTGTGATACTATGTGGTCAGATGAAAATGGTAGGTGGATACCAAACGGATCAGTAGCAACATAGCATAGCACATCTCTGGTGGAAATGGACCCTAAAGAGTTTGTCACTTAGTAGTAATCAGACTGCAGTTTTGCAACACGCTTTTCTAATACAGAAAAGAACTATTATCGAACTACAAGTGTCAAGCATGATATACACTTGACGGTACAATGGTCACGGTGACCGAAATTATAAGTCAAAATTTTCTCTTTTTTACCCAGCATGACAATAAAGGAATCGGCTACTTCTTCCGAACATTCTTCGACTTAAGAAACGTCAAAGACACCTTTGTGATGGTATTCAAGAAGGGCGCTAACAACAGAAGAGTCCGGATAATCGTATTGCTTGTAGTCGTCACCTTCTTATTTGGACCCATGTACGGTTAGTATGCCAAGACATCTATAGCTTTGAATCATCATCGTCATCATCACCAGCCCTTTATTGTCCCCACTGCTGGGGCACGGGCCTTCCCTATGGATGGAAGAATACAGGGACATTGGGCCATAACCCACCACGCTGGTCCAGTGCGAGTTGGTGGGTATTAACGACTGCTGATGCAGCCGGGACTAACGGCTTGATGTGCCTTGCGAAGCACGGAGGAACTCGATTAATAAATTTTTGGTCTCCCATCCAATGACCGGTCTTAGCTAACATTTCTTAGTTTACGCAATCGCAGGCCAAGCGCGCTATGCCACTGCGTTAGGGAGGTCCTCATAACTTTGGATGAGTCACCAAAAATATATTGTCGATTGCCTGCTGTGCCGTGCAGTGCTCAACGTGTGGTGACGGCACAGAATACTTGTCACCTCCCGTAAAACCTCCCGTCGTGTCCTACAAGGCGACTAAGGTTTAAAAGACATTGTAATGGGCAGCAGCGTTCCTCGTATACCATTTAGTAATATACTGCGATTTACGTAGCCGATATATTGCAATGGGTTCGCCACCTCTTATATAGGACCTAACATAATTGGCTTAACGTGGGTGTCAATACACCTCTGCCTACCTCTTCAGGGATAAATTGGCGTGATTGACAGCCATACATAAATCACGCCTATATCCCCGAAGGGGCAGGCAGAGGTGAAATAACATGATTGTGTAATGACATGGCGTGATTTATGTATGTCTTCTTCTTCTCCCTGCCCTTATCCTACTCTAAGTAGGGTCGGCACAACATGTCTTCTTCTTCCATTCTCCTCTATTAGACGTGAGCTCATCATGAATGAACCACTTTTTCGTCGATCTGACTCTCATTCTACGTCCATGCACATCCATACATAACAAACCGTACCACGCTAACCTGTTACTCCTCAATTTTTCAGGCTTCCTCTAACGTGCTCATTTCTAATTCTGTCTTTCCTAGTCACCCCATACATCACATCACATCATACGACAGGTCTTATTATGTTTTTGTATATTTTTAACCTTAATTTTAAGGGGCAATCTTGGGTCACACGTTGCCTCCGAGACCTGCCGCCTGATTTATGTATGTATACTTAAATTATTTGATAATTAATACTATTTTATTGACTTGATTAGGTGAAATGGCGGTGCTATACCTGTCAACGAGATACAGATTCAACTGGGACGAGGTAAACTTCAGTCTCTTCCAGTCGTACAACTTCGTCGTTCATACTTTCGGTAAGAAACCATTGTCATACATTTATTCAACAAATACATTAAACGAAGCTTAACTAGCTTTGTTAAACTAATTTATTGGAGAATGTGAATAATTTTTAGCAAATAAATTACTTTTTGGCAAATAATTCACTTAAAACAATTTAATTTAATAGTTTTTTATCTATTAACTAGCTGACCCGGCAAATTCCCAAGGAGGGTTGGTGTCACCCCAAGGAGGGTTGGTGGTACCCGGCAAATTTTTTTTCACCTTATCAGCTAGGGGTATAAAAAGAAAATATAAAAGTATAAAAAAGACCTATTTTCAGACCTACCAAAATATACACAAAATGTTTCATAGAAATCGTTCAAGCCACGATTTCGTTTCGATAGACACGAGATTTTTAAACAATAGATTACAACCGCTTCCTTCGTTTCATATTGTTTATATAGTACCTACCATTCAATTGCGTGTACACGGCGGAGCAGAATACAATTGTCACCACCCCCATCTCTCCAGTGGATGTCGTACAAGGCGACTAAGGGTAAAGACAGCGATGAGTAATGGGCAGCAGCATTCCTCTTATACCACCTAGCAGTATACTGCGATTTACGCGCCTTACCTATTACATGGGACCTGATATAATTGGCGAAACGTGGGTGCTAGTTCACCTCAGCCTATACCTTCGGTGATATAGGTGTGATTTATATACAGACAACAGCACGTCAAGACTACCACAAAATGTTGAACAGTCGACTTTTGACTCTACTGCTAACAAGATAAGGTTGACAATCGATTGAAGAAATTTGACAGTTTTGGGAGTCTGAAGAGCCGTTGACTGTATGTATGTACTAATCAACTAATTCTTCTTCCAGGTACAATATTTTCTATCACTGTACTAAGCAAGTACTTGCAGTGGCACGACTCAGTGCTAGGCTTCATCGCTACGGTTAGCAAAATAGCGGCCTCCTTCGTGTACTGCTTCGCGCCAAATGATAAAATATTCTATATAGGTATTTGATTTCTGTAAATTTTCAAGATTCTCAATTAGCTTATATGTAACCTTTAAAATAATATAAGCATAATAAATAGGAAGTTTGGTGATGCTGTTTCACATATTGTGTCGTACAAGGCAACTAAATGTTAAAACAGCGACGAGTAATAGGCAGCAGCGGTTCTCTCAAAACCACCTAGCAATATACTGCGATTTATGTGCCCGATATATGGCAATAGGCTCGCCACCTATTTACATTACATGGCACCTAACTTCATTGGCGAAAAGTGAGTGTTAATTCATCTCTGCCTACCCCTTCGGGGATATAGCCGTGATTTACTTAAGTAAGTATGTAAAATAACATAAACAAATATATGAAGTTTGGTGATGATGTTTCACACAATTATTATAAAAATTCTTAATAATTCTAGGTCCCGTCGTCGAGATCTTAAGTGGCACGTCCATGTTGGCTGTAAGGTCAATAGTTTCGAAGCTGGTGGCCCAAAATGAACTGGGTAAGTTTATTTACTGTTACCGAATCCACAGCTCTTCTCTAAACATTTTTTAAACATGTTATCAAATCATACAGCGAATAAAAACTTAAAAGTTACCAATTAAAAAAATAAATATTTCACACATTCACCCCTAAAATCCTGTGTAGGTTTAAATACTGTCGATATAACATTGAAACTTAAAAACAATAATAAAATAATTGATATATTTTTGTTAATTGTTATACAAATAAAGAAAGCCGTGTTGCGTCAATGTTATTATTAGTCAAAAGAAAAAAATATATAAAGAAACACATGTTACTACTTGTTATGGTTTGATAGAAATCAACAATATTATTTATATAAATACACCGTGGTTTTATTAAATCGGTGGAAATAAATAAGTAAAACAACAACGTCTGTTTGGTATTACTGAAATACTGTATTTATTCACTTGTTTTTTCCAAATGTTTTTAATTTACCAATGTCAAAGTATAAAACTAACAAAGATACAAAAGAGGCCGTAACACTAGTTCTATTTCAACCAAAAATGTGATAGGTAACCTAGTAAAACACCATTATATTCTGATTTCAAATGACCTACTTAGGTAATTAGAAAATAAAAAGTGCATAGTTGGGTAGCGTTGTTGTTATACCACCTGGAAATACACGGTTTTGGTGGCCTATACATTGCAGGTCGCCCCTATTACATGAGACCAAATATAGTTAAAATGAGTTATAAACCCTTGCATACCCCTTAGGGTATACGGATAAGCGGGCGTGATTTATGTATGTATGATGGGGCAGTAAGGGCAGCTACCAGATCCCTTGCTGCCACGCGAAAATGGTCTTAGGAGACCTCACCCAACTTTTGAGCGATGACAATCGACATTCACAGATTTTTGATAAAATGTACAGTCAGCGAGAAAATCATCAGAATTGACAATTTTTTTTTTGATGCCAATCGATCCCATTCCCATAGAGAATTAAACACTCTTTGAGACCAACTGAGGTTAGAGGACTAGAAAACCCACAAATCAAAGAAAACTTTTTCCATACATTTTAGTAGGAGAAGTGGATTTTTCTTAAGCATAAAGATTTATATCGGGACAACTTCCATAAGGATATTAAAAATGGGATAAATCGAAATTCTGACAAATAAAAAAAACAATAAATACGATACAAAATGGAATAATAAGGTTCTACCTAATCTAAAATTTTCTTGATTTGAAACCATTTCAACGTTCCAGAGAAGAACAAAACCTGAAATAAAACATAAATATCGTAACTGTTCTAAATTCAAAATTTTAATTTTCTTCGTAACTATTAGGCCTCTTGTGCACACGCGGTTTTTCGCCGTCAAAATCTTTGGTTAATTCGCCGTGTGTAGGCACAAGCGTCAGTGTTATGTGGATCACTATGGAAGCTTGTATAGGTGCACGGCGCCGCGCCGCCGCGCCCGCCGCCGTATGCGCGTCTACGCATGGCGTGATTTTTATCAATGTTGTATTAGGAAACTTTTCACCCGTAATGGCCAGCTTTATCTATGTAGCAAAAAGTTTGTTGGTAAAACGGTATTTAATGGTAAAAATTAATAAAAATATTATCTTTATACCGATAAAAATTAATGATCTTTATACATACACACATACATAAATCACGCCTATATCCCCGAAGGGGCAGGCAGAGGTGAACTAGCGCCCACGTTTCGCCAAATGTGTTAGATCCCATGTTGCCATCTATCGGGCACACAAAATCTTTATGCTTAAGAAAATTCCACTTTGCCTTAACCTACTAAAATGTATGGAAAAGGTTTTCTTTGATTTGTGGGTTTTCTAGTACTCTAACCTCAGTTGGTCTCTGTGAAATCTGTGAATGTCGATTGTCATCGATCAAAAAGTTGGGTGAGGTCTCCTAAGACCATTTTCGCGTAGCAAGGGATCTGGTAGCTGCCCTTACTGCCCCATCTCAACTTTCACCCTGTATATTATAATAGTTTTCGTGATTGAAAAGTGAGACAAAAATTTGTTTGATTGTTTGTATGGTTGAACGCGCTAATCTCAGGAACTACTGACTCAAATTGAAAAATTCTTTTTGTGTTGGATAGTCCATTTATCGTGGAAGGCTATATTATTATAATAACCGACATTAACGCAAGCGAAGCCGCAGGCGTCCACTAGTAACTGAATAAAAATTAAAAATGCAAAGCATCTGACCGCAGTAAACCCACTTACGGCGAGTTTTATGCGAACGTCGTGTTTATACCTATGTTATTGTTTCAACAAACGTGCATTGACTTACGACAATGTATAGATTATTTACGTTACCTTATAATGAATAATATTTTATTACGCTCTGCCGTCAACACAAGGCATACAAACATACATATGACATATTTTTTAAATTATTATGTGCCGTGTGGTCGTCGCCACCGCAGAATACGATTGTAACCACCACCTCCCCCTTGGGTGTCGTACAAGGCGACTAAGGGGCAGCAGCATTCCTCTTGTACCACTTAGCAATATACTGCGATTTATGTGCCCGATAGATGACAATAGGCTAGCCACCTATTACATGGGACCTAGCTTAATTGGCAAAAAGTGGGTGTTAATTCACATCTGCCTACCCCCTGAAGATATAGGTGTGATTTATGTATTGTATTTATGTAAATTATCATTCCAATCACTCTCTCCGTTCATCGATCTCTCGACATGGTCCGTTCCGTCTCTTTTCTATACATTCATTCATCACTAGCACATTTACAGTGTGATGGATGATATGAATCAAAAGGGAGTAGATGGCTTGATGACGTCTGACCAATACGAATGGAAGAGGGAAACATACTGCGCTGACCCCAGATAGACTGGGAACAGGGCAGGGAGAAAAAGATTTATGTAAATTATTATGTTGTAACTACTTCATAGATTTAACACTCGGCTCGCGAACGCTACGTGATGTGACCATTATTTCTACCATTTGAGACACAGACCATATCATTTCCAACATTTTCTACTTGGAAAAATATATATTACCAGGCACACCATTATTCTGCAGATTTTTCCAGTGAACTTATAACATGACATGTGTTTTTATGAGTTTAATAGATATTCGTATCTATTAAACATTGATCCATAAATTGACTATCACTGATAGCGGTAGTCAACTATTTATTTATCTCTAGAATGATCCTTGAGTAACGACAATCTACTTAAATATAAAACTGATGTCAGATGGGAGTGCCTTTAATTACCTATTAGAACATTAACATGAACATTTATAAACATTCAAATCAATTCAGGTCTTTACGACTTTCAAACCTAGATGGCTATGGCTACTAAACCCAATATCAAAAAATAATCCAACAACTATTTTTGATTTGTGCAACTAAAGCTTTCACGTACGTGTGTAAAGCTACGTACAAGCAAAAATATAAATATTTCCGCATTTATCGAATGAGGAAAACATTTATAGTTTTGTTTTATTTTCTACAAAATTTTTCGACCCTCTTTATGTTTTGTAAACTAAAAGCTTCGAATAAAAAGGCATTGTTTTCTATTTTTCCAGGCAAAGTGAATTCTATATTCGGTTTGGCGGAAAATCTCATGCCGCTGGTGTACGTACCGTTGTACACAAAGATGTACAGTGCCACCATGGAAGTGTTGCCAGGAGCTGTGTTCCTTGTGGGTGCGGCCATGACAGTTCCTGCGGTTGCTGCTTTTATGTAAGAATCTTCATAAAATATTCAATAAAAAGTGCCAAGTGGTGACGGCAGAATAGAATACAATTGTCATCACCTCTAATCTGTCCCGTGGGTGTCGTACAAGGCGACAAAGGATAAATCAGCGATGAGCAATGGGCAGCAGCGTTTCTCTTATACCACCTAGCAATGTACTGCGACTTTTGTGGTCGATAAATGGCAATAGACTTGCCACCTATTACATGGGACCTAAAATAATTCGCGAAACATGGGTGCTAGTTCACCTTTGACTACCCCTTCGGGAATATGGGCGTGATTTATGTATGTATGTATGCAATAAAAAGTTTAATTATCGCCCATGCTAGCCAGCATGAGTGTGATCGGTAAAAAAAGTATATTGTGCCAGCATAGAATCACCCCAGGGATAAAGTTAAAGTCGACTAAAGGGATATTGCCCGGTATAAGCCAAAAAACGTCTGGGGCACGTATGACATATGACAGACGTCATCAAGCCATCCACTTCCTTATGAATCATCCACCGGAAAGGTGATAGTGATGAATTAATGTGGAGAAAACTGAACAAGAAATGTATCGAATCCATGTCGAGAGACCAATGAGCAGTGATTGGGATAACAACATTCCAATTCACACTGCTTAAGGTTTTTGGATTAGATGTCACCAGACAGTCTCCCTTAAATTCAAATTTAAATTATTTATTGCATGCCATATTACAAACATAAATGTGACTTAGTCGTCATTTACGACACCTCTGGGGTGAATCGTAGCATTGACGACAGTGATATTGAATACCGATTATTTGATTTCATTTCTAATTTGCAGGTGGTTATTCATAGAGCACAGAAGAGGATTAAAGAAACATGAACCTGATGATGCTGAAGTCGTCACACCGTTGACGTGATGATCAACTAGATCTTAAATAACCATCGAATCATAATTCTCGAGCGAACAGCTCTAATAAATAAGTCAATTTACGTTTTGATTATTTTTTATTTTGTTTACCGAATTTATTCGAGAGGAAAATTATACTTTATTTCGTCCTATTTATACAATAAAGTTTGATTGACAGTATAATCATTTTATAATATTTATTTTGTTATATGTATAATTAAACCTGACAATTTTGTACTAAATGAGATATTGATGATGCCTAATGATTTGGAAGTTTATTGTAGAAGTAACTATAATAATTGTGCTTATAGTAAGTACAATAAACAGTTTTAAGTAGTATGTAGTTTTTTTTATTTCCTGAAACCTGTAAATCTGAATTGGAATGATCAGCAGTATCTGAGTTGGCAGTTAAGAGAGAGGCGACCGACAGATGGTATTTATTTAGGTAGTAGACCACGCACTGTCGACAATTTTCAATTATAGATATACGATATCAATGTACTATTACAATTAGGTATATTTATAATATATATGAACATAAAATCTCTCCAAATCTCTCCCGTGGGTGTCGTACGAGGCGACTAAGTATAAATCAGTGATGAGGAATGGGCAGCAGCGTTCCTCTTATACCACCTAGCAATGTACTTTGACACTTTTGGGCCCGATATATGGCAATAGGCTCGCCACCTATTACATGGGACCTAACATAATTGGCGAAACGTGGGTGCTTGTTCACCTCTGCCTACCCCTTCGGGGATATAGGCGTGATTTATGTATGTATGTATGTATAATAACAATAACAATAATATTTATTGTGCATAAAATTTCACTATAGTATCCACATTACTTAAGAGTAGGTAGAACTATAAGTTTTAACAGCTTCTTCCAATGTAGATACAGAACAATATTCCTTTACCTTCCGTACTAGTTAATAACTGTGTTACGGCTATGTATGTATGAACATAATGTAATGTAATGTATGTATGAACATAACCAGAAATATCTCGACTTCCTCCGTGCTTTGGAAGACACGTCGAGTATGTGATCTCGGCTGCATATGCATACCCACCAGTCTGCACTGGGCCAGCAGTATTCAATATTTTACTCAACCTAGATAGTGGACTACATAGTACACACGTCACCCTAAAACCTGTCCCTCCCCGCTCTGATTCGGAGCGCCCTGCGAGGCTTTCTCTCTCTATGCTAGCGGGAGAGATGCCTGTCGTAGTCGTGTCTAGATGTTTATGTATCGAGAAGTAGGTCAAAAGTAAAAGTCTATTTGTACGATCGTCTGAAAAAGTAGCGAATAAAAATATTCTGCATAAGTTTATTGAAAATCTTTTTACATCACGTTTTTATCTGTTGATTTTTTTTCTAATGTATTATTGAAACTAACATTCGTAAAAATTGTAGAACAAGATTAACATAGTAACGTTTCGACAATACGATTCGTCGTGTTACAACTATTAACTGTAGTAATGGTTTTCTAATAAATCGTGACGGTGCCAATACCTATTTCTAGAGACAAAGTGTTAATGCAATGTATAAGTTAAGGTAATCATTAAGGTGTATTCGTGACAGGCGTGAGAGTGAACTGTCTGCCCTTGACCATCACTGTCCTACTTACATTTATAGCAGTCAGCGTTGCCAGACATCCCGATTTTTAAATCAAAATTATATTTCCTGATACGAAAATTGCGGAGTAAGGCATCAGGACAATAATTTATACAATAATCTCAGAATACAGAACAAACAATATTTTTTCATTTTTAATAAGTCATACCAGTAATTTTGTCATACATAAAATAAAATTTAAGTATTTTATAATAATTTATTTATTTATTTAATGTAATGCTGTACTTGGCGTCATGATCATTTAAAAATTGTACTACTTATTACTTGAAATCTTATCTTCGCCTTAAGTGCAACGTCTGACCGAGGGCAGTTGTTTACACACGGTAACATTATTATAACGGCCTTTGAGTACTTAAGACGCTCCTATTAAAAAACAGCATTTATTACAAAGTTTACTTTAGTTATTTCAAGTGCTGGCACATTACTAACGGCAGACTCAAATGGGTGCTCCAAGAGAAACTGATGCGCTTAAAGACAATGCCAAAGCCTCATCTGATGAAGAAGCGGAAAAAAGTGAACCACCTAAGGAGACGCTTGGTGAAAAAATCATTGACGCTCTAAAAAACATAACTGTTGAACCAACACTATTAATATTTATGACAGCTGGTATGCTCAATTTAACAACATCACTAAATCTGAGTCTTGACAAAGCTTGTCGCGTCAGCTTAAATTACTCAGACCACATATGCGATGCTCTGAAAGCGCACACTATTGAGAGCCAGCACGAGAAGGAAGTTCAAATCCTGGTAGCTAAGGGTTTGGCATGGAAAACCTATATTACAGCTTCAATACCATCTGTTATAGGGATGTTCGTTGGTTCGTGGTCAGACAAAACCGGGTACAGAAAGATCTTCATGATAATACCAATTTGCGGCCAAATTCTGTTGTGCATCAGCAACGTTATTCAAATCTATTTCTTCTACGATTTCACCTTCGAGTTTCTAATACTAAGTGAAGCTATAATTGAAGGGTTCATTGGCTCGTGGTGTATTTGTTTTATAACTATTTACTCGTACCTTGCTGCTGTTACATCGACTGAGTCTAGAACTTTTAGGATGGCCATCGCTAGCTTTTGTATGACTGGGGGCACGAGAATTGGCATTGCAAGCAGTGGAGCAGTGTATAGTGCGTTTGGTTTTTATGGTGACTATGCGTTTGCAGGTAGCTTACAGGTTATCAATCTGTTATATGTAGTTTTCAAAGTAAAAGATCCAGAAAGAACGGCCGCTAATAAAATGGTAAGTAAATTATAATATTATTACCGTTATTACACTTATATAAAATCATAACGTGCCCGACATATCAATAGCATATAGCAACTCCGCATGTGATCTCTCAGATCTACAATTTCACAAAACATAGAACAAAAAATTTTAAGTAAAGCCGAAATCATAAATATATAAAAACAAAGACAAGAAAACCTCGTTCTCGTCTCGTTCGTAATAAAATACCTATGCGATATATTCGCGACAAAGTAAAATAGCATATCAGGATTAATAACGCCAATAAAAAATAGTACCAAATACCAGACTAACGTAAAATGATAGTAGGGCAACTAAGATTGACGACTTGACGAACCTTTCGAATCACAAATAGGCCTAAACACTATTTAAATTGAGGATCCATTTATCAATTTGGTTGGAAGCTCCCTAACAGTATGAATAAAATTCTGAGATGGTGACTTACAAGTTCTATTAATAGTATGATACGCAATCCGCAACTCTTGAATACAATTTCACTTTTTATACTATCTGAAAGCTAGTTATGGATTTTTTTTCACTTAAGTTTTAAAGTAATGTACAGTCAAGAGCGCGTCAGGTTACCCACATCAATATTATGTTGAATTTGCGGAATCTGCGGACTTTGTGCTTTACATAAAACAATTTAAGTTTGACAATATGCTAAGAGATATTATAGGTATTATGGTTGTTCTGTTAATAAAACTGCGTGCAGCAAGTGCCATGTATATTGTACATGTGAATTAAATGGTATTTCGTTCTATTAATAATTTTAAGTTATGTTACCTTCATCATGATGACCCCATTGTTATTTCATCCTGTTTGGGACTGCTGCAATAGGTTCTCGTTATACCTGACTCAATCCATTTACCTTTTCTCTTCTTCTACTGCGACATTCGTCAATATTATCGTATAAGCAATGTAATAATGTCATATTTTCCACAGCATGACAATAGAGGACTTGGACATTTCTTCCATACTTTCTTTGACATGACCAATGTGAAGGACAGTCTAGCGGTGGTATTTAAAAAAGACACCAATAATAGAAGAATATGGTTAATCATCTTGCTTCTGCTCGTCACCTGTATATTTGGAACAGTTTTTGGTAAGTATTTCGCTAGACAAATTTAAAAGAAATTGAAATTTATGTAGTATCATCAAACTTTAACTTTCATCTACTTGCATTTTTTTGCAGAATTATTGTGAGTTACATAAATTGATCAAAAAGATTTGCTATGGACAACATTTTAATCTTTATTTCGTATAAAATACATACATACATAAATCACACCTATATCCCCGAAGGGGTAGGCAGAGGTGTAACACCCACTTTTCGCCAATCAAGTTAGGTCCCATGTAATAGGTGGCGAGCCCATTGCCATTAATCGGGCACAAAAGTCGCAGTACTTTGCTAGGTGGTAGGTATAAGAGGAACGCTGCTGCTCATTCCTCATCACTGATTTATCCTTAGTCGCCTTGTACGACACCCACGGGAGAGATTTGGGGTGGTGACAATTGTATTCTACTCTGCCGTCACCACGCGGCGTCAATAAAATATGTTCATGAATATATACTTTCAGGTGAAACGTCACTACTGTTCCTGTTAACACGATATAAATTCAACTGGAACGAGGTAAAGTATAGCTGGTTCCAGTTGTACTACTTTATTATACTAACTTTTGGTAAGACAAAAGCAACACCTACTGAATTAATAAATATTAACACTAATGTTATAACATTTTATATAAAACAACTTTCACGTATATTAGACTCTCGTATATGTACAAAGTAACAGACTATTTTACATAGGCCTAAGCAAGTACGTTCTCAATTGATGAAAAAAAAATTGAATGGATACAGCCAAGGACAGGGACAGGTGGAAAGCGATGGAGGAGGCCTTTACCCTTAAAGGGGCCACATAACAAAATAAAAAAATGTTGGTATTGAAAAATTGTAATGTGGAAATAAAGCTATAATAATAATAATAAGCAAGTACGTACCATAAACATATTGTGCACTTCGCCAACCGCTTTGTTGTGTGTACAGAGTCGAGGTATTTGGCATGGTCACAAGGAGACCAAAAATTACAGGCGTCTTATATACAGTTTAATTAACTACCGTCAAATAATTAAATATTTAAGTGGTCTGATTTAGGCAAACGGGCTCACTGTGTCTATGGATTTGGCAGTGATTAATAATTTTGATGTGGGGATCGAACCTACTTTCTCCGCAATCCGGGCGGCTGCCTATACCCCTCGGCCAACCATAGAGTTAACATCCTTTCTTCCACAACGATTTTTTACCTCTTTTCTTTGCATCAACAACTTTGATCCGTTTTAACATTAAAAACCTAACTATCGTTAGATTATTGCTAATATCAGCACCATTACAATTTACAGGTACAATATTTTCCATCACTGTTTTAAGCAAACATTTGAAATGGCACGACTCTCTGTTGGGCATAATCTCCACTTTCAGCGATATTGCATCTTCTTTCGTCTACTGTTTCGCACCAGATGCTATTTTCTTTTTTGTGGGTAAGTACTGCGTCAGTTAAGTTAACGAAGTTAACTTAAAGAAGTCAGTAAACTTTCAAGATTAAATTAAAGTCACAACAAATAGGCGAATAGAAGTTCTAAGCAAACGCGCCAGGGTTTTTCCTTTTTCCTGGAAGAATATAAGAAGTATGGTCCATAAAGGAGCTCAATAGCGCAGTGGCTTAACGCGCTCAGCTTGCGATCACGTATAAAACAAGCAATGTTTGCTAAAGCTGTTCATTGGATGAAGGACAAAAAATATATTGTTTTGAGTGGTCCCGGCTGCATCTGCTGCCGTTTTGACGCATTCTCCGAATATTCTTCCACCCATAGGGAAGGCCTGCGCTCCAGCAGTATGGACATTACGAGGCTGCTGATGATGGGCCATAAATAGTGCAGGATAAAGATAGTTTTAGAATACACACACACTATTTTGTAGTCCGTGTGGTGACGGCAGAGTAGAATACAATTGTCACCACCCCAAATCTCTCCCGTGGGTGTCGTACAAGGCGACTATGGATAAATCAGTGATGAGGAATGAGCAGCAGCGTTCCTCTTATACCATCTAGGCTAGCAATGTACTGCAATCGAGTTAGGCGTTAGGCCCCCAGGTTTGTACATAGTATTTTCAAACTACAATTGTCACCACTCCCAATCTCCCCGCGAGTGTCGTACAAGGCGGCTAAGGATTTAGTCAGCGATGAGTGCGCAGCAGTGTTCCTCTTATACAACCTAGCAATGTACTGCGACTTTTGTGCCCGATAAATGGCAATAGGCTCGCCACCTATTACATGGGACTTAACATGACTGGCGAAACGTGGGTGCTAGTTCACCTTCGGGGATATAGGCGTGATTTATGTATGTAGTATATATTTTATAGTCCATTAATTAGCAGAATGCGGGCTATGGTCCATTCTACTCCGCCAGCCTTATTTTAAGTTACCTACTTGTACTTATTTATCCTTTTTTCCTGGCTCCTACTTTTTTCTAACCGTATTTGTCATAACTTCGCTATTAACGTCTTGTACTACATAATACAATTAATTAATTAGCTATATAGATTAATAAAATGTGGATAAAAATGCTATACCTATAAAAACCTCAATAACTGGCGGCAAAAACGTGAAAGCTAATTATTGGATCGCATAATTGGGCTTGTTATTAGGCGGACAGTCTGTTTAAACAGCAGTTTGTTATTTGAACACCGGATCTTTCCGATCTGTTCATGCTTATGCCCATTGAAGCGCGAAACATTATCCCCATGAAACGATTTTAGTTTAGTTTGTGAAGCTACTCATTTCATATGGTTTTGTTTAGCTTTTTTGGATATTATATCCAAAAAAAGCAAAAAACCCGTAGCCGTTTAGCAAATTCGTGGATGAATCTTTTAGGGTCGAGTTCACCAACACGTAAAACAAGCGATTGAAATACAACCGTCACTTTTTGACAGTTCTGCCATACGTTAAAATATCAAAAAGCGACGGTTAAATAATAATCGCCTGTTTAAGTGTTGGTGAACTCCAGACTCATGTAATTGTAATGCGGGTTGCACCATGTTCAGGATCCGCGCAATTAATTTGTATCGGATCAAACTAAGTTTTAATTTGTGTTTTCAGGAGTAAGCAAAACTTTCTTTTTATTTTTTATTATAGTTTATGAACTTTACATTGAATTATTTAAGGTGGAAATTGTGCAAAGTAATTTAACAGTTTGGAAAGTCTAACATGCTGACTATATGACTGATACTATTTAAGTATTATTTGTAAAAATGCTTAATGTTCCAGGTCCTGTAGTTGAAATCTTAAGTGGATTTACCCAACCGGCTTTAAGATCTACAGTATCCAAATTAGTAGCTCAAAACGAGCTAGGTATGTATATGCAGACAACTCCGCATGTTTATCACAAACTGTCAAAACTTCTCATTGTATACTACTACTACTTATGCCTAAATTAAGTAAAAATTTAAACTATAACATAATTGCACTGAAAACAAAAAACGTCGACATTCACGAGGTGATATTTAACTTTGGTTAGGAAATCATTTATCACAACATATTTGTAAAAGGTTGCATAGATAAAGGTTTTCATAAGTTTTCCTGATATCGAAGCTTGAAGCTTGTAAACAATATATGGTACGGTAACAATTCCTTACGCTTTGCTTTTTCAGGTAGAGTGACCTCAATATTCGTTTTGATGGAAAATATCAGTCCATTAATATACGTTCCGCTTTACACGCGTGTGTACAGTGCCACGTTGGATGTGTTGCCAGGGGCAATTTTCCTGTTAAGCATAGCTGTCACATTACCTCCGTTCCTTGTGTTCACGTAAGTGTGATGTGACGCTGGTATTTTCGGAATTTGTTAGCGTCTATTTGGTAAATTTATTCGTCGGTAATTTAATTTGGCAGCAGGCTCGTTGATTCCGGTGGGTTCCGCTGAGTAAATTCGTTTTATACAATAATAATATAAGAGTTGGATCAAAAGAGACACGGCATAATTGTTGTCTCGCTCGAACTCTGAGTACTGCTGAACGTAGGTAATCTCGTACGTTCAGCTACGTCCGTACGCGCTATTCGTCCTATTGAGAATGCAGTAGTTTAGAATATTCGTACATACATAGACGGTCAGCAAAGAAAGTACCACTTTTGATTTACTTTGCTCGTCATCGAAAATTACAACAAATGAAGCAAAAAATGCAGTATGTTCAGGTTCTGGATTTTTCGTTATCAAAAATTGGGTGTTTATTCATAAAATTAAGCGTGGTGTATGTATAGAGTATTAGACGGATTCAAAGCTGTGAAGCTAAAAGCAACGCAAACGAATTTACGCCTTCTATTTTGTTACCTTTAATTTACAGTGATGCCACATATTTTACCACTCCACAGATAATTCCTTTCCATTTTTATAATATATGTTTATCACTTTTCAGGTGGCTTTACGCAGAATATAGGATTAAACTGAAGAAAAAGAATCTCGCCAGCCATGACGTTAGCTTACCATTGACGTGAATTCATGATTGACAACATTAATTTACTAATTACTATTTCACATCAATAATACCTCATTCCTTGATGTATTCTTGTATTAAATACAGATAAGACTAAAACATCATGAGATACAACAGTAATCTCAGCCTAACTAACAGTAAAATAATATTAAGTAGAAGGAAAGCCAAGTACCCATCACAAACATCGCTTTATAAAATAGCTTGGTGACGTCACGTTCACCGTTTGACATGAAATTTTTGATTGTACAATGTAGCGACATCACAGCATGTCCTACATTAATACACTAGTAAGATTCATCACATTTGTAAGTTAACTTTAGACACGCACCATAATATTATATAAGCCCATATTTGTATCTTTAATAAACAGACTTAATTACCACTTATACTTGCCCCTGGCAAATTGGTGACCACCGACATTGGACAGCAGCAGCCTTCAAATACTACAAGATATTGGTCTGCAAACTGCTCAACGCACAGCAAACTCCTCGACGCACGGCAAACTCCCCGACACACGGCAAACTACCACGACGTAGAAAACAATGGAAGCCATCAAGGAAGAACTAGAAGACTATAGGTTAGTGACATCATTACCGTACAGTAAACGAAAATATAAACACGGACGACGCGGCGCAATGACATAATATCAGCACAGTTAGCAAAAATGCAATTGGAAACTATGCACAATTCAGCGCTCAATGATATTACAATCGCCAACATCTATCGAGGTCAAGTTCAAAAACAAGCAATTGAGAAAGAGGACCGATATTTTAATCACGATATACCAAAATAGAAGAAAATTAACAAGAAAATGTGTTAAACTACGACGGTTCACTGTTCATCAATACCGACCGAAAAAGTGGTATGAGATTTTTTACTGACACGGGAGCGAACATTTCACTTAATGGCAAGTCACAGAGACATTCTGCAGCTAAATGGTACACAATCAAGACTTACTGCCGCACTCAGAGACGTCAAATAACTTTAATGAGTATTTAATGTCAATAAATTTCATTCAAATCTAGACCATAGACCCGGAAAAAATAACGACTAGTTTTGAATTGTCATTTTTTGACGTTAAGTACTCATTATCGTTATTTGACGTCTCTGAGTGCGGCAGATAGAGTGAAAAGAAAAAACACTTAAATTCAAGCTTGGGACTACGAGACGTTCTACAAGGAACTTCGGCATGGCCAATTTGACTCATTATTAGTCGATATGTCGTGGCCAAATCGTAGAATTGATCACTTCATGATGTGGCCGACCATTTCATGAAATGGCGGCATTTCATGAAATGGCCAACTAAACCTGACCATATCATGATAATGGTCTGGCCAGATCAATGAATAAACAACGTTTAACGATATGAACAGCCAAACGCATGGCTATTTCATGATATGACCCAAACTTTATTAATCATATCGTAAAATAGTTACATTAACCACCGTCAGAGGCGCTTATTTCGATTTGTTTTTGTGATGCATCATGGCGGCGGACAGTTATCATAATAAATAAACTTGTAATAATGTTTTAATGGAAGATAAAAATAAAGGGAAATGTCGTTACAACACCAAATTACTAGAATTATACGGTTTAAGTCACTCAAAAAACGAGCGTAACGTAAAAATACTAAACATTAACTACATTAATGATATGGCCAAACGTGGATGGACATATCATTAAACGTTGACGATTCAACGATATGGTCAGTGTTGGCTGGCCACTTCATGAAATGCAACCATTTCATGAAATGGTCGGCCACATCATGAAATGATCAATTCTACGATTTGGCCACGACAGATATAGCTGGTCGGAAACTTAAGATTGGGTAACTGAGCTGACAACGCCTGCAACCCTGATCACACCGACGCAGCAAACTATTGTCGTTGGAACGAATCCACGCATACTCTACTACAAGGTTACTTTCTCAAGAGCGAAATAAATTTTTAGTTTATCGGAAAACGAGCCAAGGAATACGCCCAACTGAGGAAAATTACCACAACTCAAGAATCCTTAATGGCGACTTGATCCTGCGGCAGCAAGCGGACCAAGGGCACGCAATGGCAGCCCATAGTTGGAGACTAAAAGTGCGCTCACACTCCGGCATAATATGGCAGTTCTGCGTATGGTGCCTACCGCTGATTAAAAATACTCTCGTCAAGGGCTACTTAGACCTGCCGCAGCAAGCGGATTAACGGCACGCAATGGCAGCCCATGACTGGAGATAAACAGTGCGGTCATACTCCGGCATGACAGTTCTGCGTATGGTGCCTACCGCTCAACCAATTTTCATTCATCCCAAGTGTCAACAACAATTCAATCCCAATGCTCACACGTATTTTTTTTTGCATTGCGACAGAATAAGAAAAAGTATAACATCACCCTATGGAAGACCACTCCCAGAACAGAAGAACAGATTAAGCATATGCCATTGCGATTTAAGGAAACAATTAAATTAAACAAATAGAAAACCAGCATTTGTCATCAAAAGAAGCTACGAACGTGCCAATTTCAGAAATTTACGACAACAATCCGAATACATACAATGACCCAGATAGCGGCACAACAAAGTCAGCATTTATATATTTTTCTGTATCAGTTAAAATTATTATTTAATTGTAATTGTATTCAGTTGCTATATTAATAACTAATTGTGTACATTTAAATTTTAGATAGAGATACTCGTATGTAGTTACAATTTTTTTCCAAAGGGGGGTGTAATGTAGCGACATCACAGCATGTACATTAATACACGTAGTAAGATTCATCACATTTGTAAGTTAACTTTAGACACGCACCATAATATTATATAAGCCCATATTTGTATCTTTAATAAACAGACTTAATTACTACATCTAATCGCGTTATACTTCTTGCCCCTGGCAAATACAGCATGTTTCAAAGTGTGCCGCTGATCTTGGGCGTAATTATTGGAGGATAAGTCGCGATACAAATTAAATTCGGCATGTTTATTCTTTATAAGGGATTTAAACCATTTGTGCCCTGTATTTGTTCCTGACGGGGCAGCTAACATAATATCTAAAGCAACATCGGAATGGTCCTCTGAAGAAATGTCAATTAAATCCACTAGCAATGTACAACTTGTTGAATTCATAATTATTACTTATGATTTTTATTTGAATATTATATAGGTAAATGTTAGCAAAAATTTCCTCAAACGTCTTGGTTGGCCAAGCGGTATAGGTATTTGCCCGGAATGCGGAGGACGCGGATTCGTTTCCGCATCAAGACTTTCGAACTTTTTCTAACCTATTTTCTTTGAATTTATAAATACTGTATTTTGAAATCAGAACAGTCGAACAGTCAAACGAATGAAGACAAGCTATATAATATATTATAGCGATGTCTGTGATGGGATTAAATGTGAAATGCTGAAGACTGAAATATTAATTCTTAAAAATACTATAACTATAATAGCAACGAAAATAAAGTCAAATAAGAAAACATCTGAATATACTTATATTACAACTTACTGGTAAAAATGCATAACATTCACTCTTTTGTAATTAAAACTTAAATCAATTGCCTCTTAATTTTATTGTATACTACGATAAATTATCCAATGACCAGTTTATGGTAATTACAATGTGATAATTGCTTATCTGGTAAACAACTTAGTAACAAACTACTTACATAGGTATGTTACATTTCATATTTTGACCTCATTTCACGTAACATTTTACATATTATATTACACTATTAAAAAATTGTAGTTTAAAAAAAGTAAAAAAAATATTTCTTGACATCTTATTGTAATCTCACTTTATGTTTACTGTACCTACTGATATAATAAGAAATATATGACAATTATCAATTTAATAATAAAGATATGATAACTAGTATGATATTATTCAGATTAATCCCTATCTATTAAAATTATATTGTATAATTCATTATCTAGGTATATACTCCATATACCATAATAATTTTATATGATTCTAATAATCTAATTTTTAACATGCCTATAATAAATTATTTTTTAGTAAGTATAAATAATGTAAATATTTTGGAACAAAACAAATACTTCTCCCAAGTTGGTCAGAAATATTGATGAGCTATTATTTTTATTATATAATTGCAACCGCTATATAATAATAATAATAATATATAGGCCGTGTGGTGACGGCAGAGTAGAATACAATTGTCACCACCCCAAATCTCTCCCGTGGGTGTCGTACAAGGCGACTAAGGATAAATCAGTGATGAGGAATGGACAGCAGCGTTCCTCTTATACCATCTAGCTATATACCTACTGCGACTTTTGTGCCCGATAAATGGCAATGGGCTCGCCACCTATTACATGGGACCTAACATAACTGGCGAAACGTGGGTGCCAGTTCACCTCTGCCTTCCCCTTCGGGGATATAGGTGATTTATGTATGTATGTAATAATATATAATACGTCTCCTTAACTCAGTCCGTTAGCACTTAGTTAAGGAGACGTTTTAATTTGTGTAATTACCAAGATACCAACATAAAACAGCTTCGAGTATCACGTAGTTTAAAAAGAAAATTGAAAGCACATCTTACATAACCCTATTTGTGGTCCAGCTCCATAACCAAAATGCGATACACATTATTAGCTTCCAGTTTCACAGGAAATTGACATCTTATGCATGTAATCTGCAGACCAGTAACAGCCACCTGTAAAGGGATACCCTAGTGAAACCGATAACGCTCCTTTTCGGAATGAATCTATGTTCCTCTATGAATGCTCAGTGCAGAAATAGAGATGTTGTGTACTTAAGATACCTATCGTTTAGGGATGAACATTTACATTTTATTGACTTTTTCAGACACTATCGCAAACTTTAACGCTTTCCACATATGGAAAGAGGACAGATAACATTTTTGCTCATATTTAAGGGGTTATCGGGCTCATAAAATTTTATGGATTGTATTGGGCCTTTATAAGTTGTAACCGATTTTAATCTTAGACGTTTTCTCGTCGTTCTAACATTATTGATATGAATTGTATTTATAAACTTGAAGATTTTCTATTTTCGTGTAAAATCTGGCTCCTAAGTTTTATGACAATACAAAATTTTAATCCTGGGCTCTCGGCAATTCTGAAAGGGAATGACATAGAGAAGATAATGTAAACAGCCTCTCAGTTTGAGGTAGTTTTTCGTCTACTGATGCGAGACTGATATTATTAGCAATGGTTAAGCTGCGCAACCGCAGACCGGACGTACCCCTACACCTATGAGGCTTAATGATCATAATTATGCTGTAGATTAAATAAAGATGTGCCCGAATAATTTCCTCTTTAATTTGAACCCTCCTATCTTGTAATACGGTTTAAGACAAATTTAAGACATGGTTTACTAACCTCTTGACCTTGCAAAAGATTAATAAATAAGAAAGTATGCTTGATAGATGTTTTGACCAAACTACTTAGTTGTATCTATATAAATTATCACTTTATCACTTCGTGACTTCAAACTTAATTGGTTAGCACTTGGGTTTTGTTGTACTAACACTATATTAGAATACAAATAAGTCTAGTAATAATTTGTCCTCATTTTGCTTAGCGGCCTTAAATTTTTGTTTTTTGTTGACTGAACAGAGAGTCCATCAGTTGGGTTCTGATCCTTTAGTATATTCAGAGTTAAAATTAGTTGGGCTCTGTCTGATTTGATTAGTATATTCAGAGGTAAAACCTTTCAAAAACATCTTATTGTGTACAGCACGATTAGCTTTTTCAAAGACAAATAGTTGGGTGTACACATTCATCAAGAATCAGTTTGGCCCGCATATTGTCATGAGATAACTAAATGGGTGGTTGGTGCACCCATGCCGGCTTGACTTAATGGATTACTGGGACTTATGCTGAGGCCACTGTTTCCGTTATTCTGAGAGTGCTCGGACGGTACAACCACATAATACTATATGAATATGAAAATATATTGTTTTGTAAACCCGTGTTTTGTTTAATGGGATCCGACAAATTTTCAGAAAGTATTTTAAATTAATCTTCATTGGTACTTATTCCACTAAAAAATAATAATAACAATTTTATTAATTTTATAGCCTTTGAGGTACTCATAATCATGTTTTAATATTGTTTGTTATGAATCTTTTGGGTTCTTCTTTCGAGTAATTAAGCATGCAGTAGAGCTTCGCTATGTTAGTTTAGTTTTGCTGATCACCATGACCAGGGATGGTCAATTAAAATCCGCTACCACAAAGATAGATTGTAAAATGTCTTACATAGCGATACTTGATTAGGTCGAATGTAATTTGGTATCGTTTTATATCGCTAGATGGCGTTAATAATTGATGCTTTCAAGTTGCTCTCAGCTCAAAGGATCCGGAAATTAAACAAAGTCCCGTAAAGTTGTGTCTTTCGGTTCGTATTTATTTTGCCAGCGTTTATTTTTTTCTTTTAATTAATAATATGAATAAATTACTAACAACACATACTTTCACTTCCTAGAATTATTTCTTCTAAATATATAATTACGGTGTGATTTATTCAACGACGCCGCCAAGTACCTACCAATTAAGATCTACTTGTCGATGTATATATGAATAGCATAGTATGATATGTTTTTGTAACCTTGCTGAAAATTCAGGTCGAAACACGGCAAAACACTGGGAACGACACATCACACTATCCACTTCAATCATTTTATATACCTTGCTCCATGGTAATAAGTCATGTTCTTGAACGTAATTTTCAAATTCCTTAAATGAAATAAAAATGTGTGCTGCAGACGTACATTTATTGTCGCCGTTACGGTAACAACATACTCCACTCGACAACAAGATTACTTTTTCACTTCTGTCATGAAACTAATAGAACAATCTGCCATTCTAAGGGCCTGTTTCACAATCGACAAGTAAGTCCGAAGTAGCTTACTTTGTAGTTCAATTGACATATATTTCATACTACAACTGTCAAATGATCTGCGAAGTAAGCTACTTATAACTTACTTGTCGATTGTGAAACAGGCCCTTAGAGTAGCAAGAATTAATATAAAATGTTTATTCCAGCTTTATAATTTTGAAATAGAGTTGTGGTTATCATATTTGGAACTTCACAAACATTTATAGCTTCTATGTTTTCTAAATTAATAGTAGGTACTTAACAAAAGGTTGACCTTAAGAAATTTTTAAAAAATAACAATTTTAAAAAGGTTTCATATAAGGTCCATGATAACTCTGCTCCGAAGAACGCAGTAATCAGGAAACATCCAACAATTATTAGAGGGAACTAGAAAAATAGTCGTTATATCCTGTAGTTATTATGGTAATAGTAAAACTGAAAATATATTTAGCAGACATTATTCTACACAATTTCAACCTAAAAACTTGTACCTAAATACCGTTTGTTAACAAATTGCATTTTTTGTTTCGACGTCAGTATTATGGATTCAGCTGACCTAATCAGAAACCGTTGTCCATACGAGCGCATCCCTCTTTTTTTCGGTGTACTCTAATTCCTTTGGGCACCGGAGCGCCCCCTAATCAACATTCTACACCATGAGCATCCGAAACTTGTCCGCCATAAATCAATATTGAGGAGGTTATCTAACACAGCTCATAACTCGAGGATCGAATTTTATGTAACGGCCAAGTGCGGCGGCCGGTGTAAATTGTATGGCGCACCGACGCGCGGGCCATTGCTAGCACGCGTCGCATCGCAACTGCTATCCGCTGGATTTGTATGGACATGACTCACTGATAGGCCTCTTGTCCACGCACAGTTTTTCAACCGTATTAGCCGTACGGTTGAACAACCGTGGAACCTTGTTCATGACGTGTTTTTGCGGGCTCCGTGCCGTGGCCGTGCCCGTCTACCAGCTTCCATAGTGATCCATACAATACTGACGACCGTGCTTATACACGGCGAATTAACCGTAGATTTTCACGGCGAAAAAACCGTCTGTGTACAAGAGGCCATAGGCAGCTTTTTTATCTCTACTACCCGAAAAGGATGTTTTTGCTTTATGCACAAAACTTGCAGGATAATGCTGCTAGTGTGAGCATAGCTTATAGCAATTTTAAACACCATCTTTTATAATAATGTAGTATACATATATTATAAATATTTATATGTAATTATTATGAAATTTATTCGTCATCAAGTTTTTATAACACAAGAGCTTATGCTACTTACTTTGAGCTAGGTGTGTCTAAGAAATTTTTTAATTTAATTTTAATATTTTCGATTAACAATAAAAAGCTCATTGTGAGTTGCTGATTTCACTCATTAGACCAATCTTTAATTTACGTACATAAATCATATCACTTATTCCTGAAGGCAGTGTATCAACAACCATATTTTGCCATCTAAATAGTTATTTGTTATACGTGAGTGCAAAGTTGTTTTTTAACCGCGTGCTCAATTTTGATGACCGAGCTAGCGAAGGATTCTAAAATTGAATCACGAGCGTAGCGAGTGATTCAAAAATTAGAATCCTGAGCGATAGCGAGGGAATCAAAAGAGCACAAGGTGAAAAATCTTTGCACTCGAGTGCAACACGTAACTTTTCATCCCCCCCAACGAGGAAATTGCAAAATACAAAAAAAAAATACAATCACAACAGTTTCTGTTTTCACCCAGAAACTTCCACAACACCCTCCCATTAACCCAAACACTCTCTCAACACCCACCCAGAAACACCCACAAAACACCCATTTACCCAGAAACACCCAAAAAACACCCATTCACCCAGAAACACACACAAAACACTCATTCACCCATAAACACCCACAAAACACCCATTCACCCAGGAAAAACCCACAAAACACCCATTCACCCAGAAACACCCACAAAACACCCATTCACCCAGAAACACCCACAAAACACCCATTCACCCAGAAACACCCACAAAACACCGATTAACCCAGAAACACCCACAAAACACCCATTCACCCAGAAACACCTACAAAACACCCAAAAAAACACTCAATCACCCAGAAACACCCACAAAACACCTAATCACTCCCAAAAAAAACCCAGTCACCCAGAAACACCCACAATACTCACCCATCCATTCAGACACACCCACAAAAACCCATTCACCCAGACACACCAACAAAACACCCATTCACCTAGACACATCCTCAAAACACCCATTCACCCAGACACACCTCCAACAGCCACCCATCCACCCAGCCACACCCGCAACATTCATCCAGACACACCTGTAAGTCCCTAATAAAAATTACCGTCCCTAATGAAGTTCCGAGACGGTCAATCAGCTTCAGTCAAGCACGTTGATTTTCTGTATGTTTTTGTTCCGTTGCTAGCGTAAACAAATCAAACAAACCTAAAAAGCTTTTAAATGCTTGACTCAAGCATCAAGCAAGCATTGTAGACGATCAAAATGTTTAAAGCAAGATTGACGCCAAGCTGATTGACCGTCACGGAACTCCAAGGTTTTAACAAATTTATGACGTGAAAAGAAAATGGCGCGCGCAAAGCAAATTACAAAAAAAGTACACCAAGAAGGTTCCGAGTCTGAGTTTTTAACAAATTAAAA
The DNA here is from genome assembly GCA_963931975.1 of Cataclysta lemnata. Taxonomy (NCBI): domain Eukaryota; kingdom Metazoa; phylum Arthropoda; class Insecta; order Lepidoptera; family Crambidae; genus Cataclysta; species Cataclysta lemnata. Next base: position 10,113,031 of record OZ008343.1, read on the forward strand.
TAGGTTGCATGATAATTTCGGCACCATGGAGGTAGAAATAAATAGGTATAATGATGTTTTGAATTCACAAACTCATTGCACACGATGTTCTAAATTCAAATTTACTTTAACCTCTAGAGGATAAAAACGGCTTTTGCACTCAGATATCGAAGAGCAAAAACGCTTTTTCCGAGATGGTGGGATGAAAAAAATATTTTCTAGCATCGTACCTACACATTTAAATCCACACGTCAAAGAAAACGAAGACATTTTCTCAATTGATTTTGTACTTTGCGTCAAACCCTAGATTTGAACGTCAGTTTGATAGGCTTTTTCATAATAAGTTTACATTTTATTTTATCCCCACAAGTTATAAATGATTTAACCAACGTGAAAATACACAACAGCAATGCGTCTTATCCACGCTAAGAGACGGAGGAGCAGTATATATCCCGTGTAACATTCCCTGGTCTCATCGTAGCCTCTGGTGCCGACCGCCAGACATTATTTATACGCCGGGAGCGCCCTAACGTGACATATTTTAAAGCGACCATTTTAATAAGTCGCCTTTAACCTGCGACTTTTGGAATTAGAGTTTTAAGAGGTGGCTTGGCGAATAAACTTCCAAATTAATATTTATTTATTTAAACTTTATTGTACACAAAAGTTACAAATGGCAGACTTAATGCCATAAGGCATTTCTACCAGTCAACCATTTTTTTACATGACTAAAACGCTGCCGTGTCGCATGACACGTGACTACAGTCACGTGTCATGCGACACGGCAGCGTTGTGAAAATTGTTGTGAAAATTGTATTCTGTTCAAATTGTTGTGAAAATTGGTGGTGAAAATTGTATTCTGCTCTACAGAGCAGAATACAATTTTCACCACCCCCATCTCTCCCGTGGATGTCGTACAAGACAATTAAGGGTCAAGACAAGGATGAGTAATGGGCAACAGTGTTCCTCATACCACCTAGCAATATAAATGTACTGCGATTTATGTGCCATTTATGATATTATAAATAAACATACTATATAATAGAAGGACCTTGAGATCATGTCTGTACCATCAGACCAAGTGTGGAAACGAAATAGAAATAAAAATAAAAAGAAAGAAAAAGAAAAAGCAGACAGTGAGTGGTGAGTGAATAAGGTCAGCCAATTAATGACAGCTGGTTCGGTGGAATAGTCTGATCTCTGGCTAAGAGGTCCCAGGTTGTAATCCATTGCCAACGCTCGACGAAGATCTATGTGAGTGAGCAATATCAAGAAACCTTCATCCTCTGGTTGAAACAGAAAAAACTATTTAGTCCGCCGCCGTAGCACAGAGTAGGTACGCTTGCTATTTAAATATTGTCGCTTCCAGTAATGCGATCTCAAGGTCCAGTCCCCTGGCGTGACGCGTATATAACTCGTGCGGATTACCCTCGGCACCTCCTAAAATCTAAAGCTAGTGACATGTGTTGCTAATTGATGCGCTCTCCAGGGAATAAAAACTGCCCGATTAGGACCATCGTTAGTTTTAATGTTGTTGCCAACTTCGGTTTTGTTAACGCTTCGTTGTGCTTTATATCTATGTACAGTCAACGGCGTGTTTGGTTAACCAGTCTTAATTATTGTCGCAACCTTAATGCCTTGTACCAAGGATACTTTTTGCTTGAGTGAGTTTGAAGCTGATGTGATGCCGACTCTACTTTTTAAGTTGAACCCTTCAGGATGATAATAATGTTAGGCCGGACAGAACAAATTACGCCTGTATATTATATATTTTAAGTACAACGAACAGCACGTCAAATTCAACAAAAATAATTCTCCAATTGAATAACGGTCTTAACTTTCTGTGAGGTAAGGTCCCGAAATCGAATGAAAAAACTCACCATTCTTGGTTTAACTTTTACGTCCATATACATATGTAATGCGATGATGAGCCTTATAATGTCTAACATAGCAGGCAAAAGGTGGGTGTTAGTCCCTGCGGTTTTGTATGGTGGACTTGACAACTTTTATATTCATTTTATAATAAGTCTGATACATTCCATCACACACAATGCTTTTTTTAATGCTGCCGCCTACTGCCACGGGACATATCCAACAGCGCATAGACTGTCTGTACTAATATTATTATATAAAGCTGAAGAGTTTGTTTGGTTGGTTGGTTAAACGCACTAATCTCAGAACCTACTGGTTCAAATTGAAAAAATATTTTGTGTTTCATTTTCATTCCATTTATTGAGGAAGACTATAGGGTATATAACAACCGACATTAACGCGAGCGAAGCCGCGGGCGACCACTAGTAATATATACATACCCGCATACCCCTTCGGCTATACAAGCTCGTCTGCCTACATATTATGTTCTCCTATTTGCACAATAACACGTGTATGTCACTGTCACGAAACAGTGAGACGTTCGGCTGCAAGGTGATCACAGCTGTTATTATGTAAACGAAATCGATGAGAAACTAATAATAATGCAAAATAAATGCGCGCTTAGTCCGTAAAAAGTCTCGTAACAATATTCCGTAAAATTTGCTTTTCAAAAAACGTGTACAGAAAATATGAACATTGCGTATTGGCCGCGCAATACTCGACTTCTGTGATTTATCCTTTAAACTTCAAAGTGGTTAATTCCAAGTGGAAACGTTCCGTGGTCGCAATTTCGTTGAAATTTTTAATAATCCGGGGCTAAAGTTGACCAATTTCTCAGTGGAAATTGAAAAAGTTCCATTTCTAACTCGATTGAAGCTATAGAAAGCGCACGGTCGTAAGTAACGATTCATTTAATAGATACGTGAGCTGTGAAATGAAATTGGAAAAGGTACACATGCCCAGGTTACCCTTCATAGGCGGCAGATGTTATTGAAACTGTGAAGATATAGGTATCGCTTATTAAACACATAGAACTCCACTATTTTTTTAAAAACAATGTGTTCTAACTAACACTAAAACGATCTTAAGCTTTGCTTAGCTTTTTTTAAGTTGTGGTTGGCCAATTAGGTTAGGTCCCATGTAATACGTGGCGAGCCTATTTTGCTAGTTGATATAAGAGGAGCGCTACTGTCCATTACTCATTGCTGTTTTAATCTTTATATAGTCGCCTTGTACGACACCCGCGGGAGAGATGGGGGTGGTGACAATTGTATTCTGCTTTGCCGTCACCACACGGCACTAAATTTTAGAATAATTATTATGAAGTTAAAAATAAATTTCTAACATCTTAATATATTTTTTTAAATTTATATAATATTCAACTAAAAATCAAATAATAAACTATGCTTAGATCACGCGATCGCAGGTCGAACATTGAGAAATAAATTGCTGTTACGAAGAACGCTTTCAGGTAAACACATAAACTTGAAAGCAAACCAAGCGGATTGAACACATTCGTTTTCGATTTAGGACTGTATTTTGACTAACTAGACGGCGCGTTTATCGGGAGCACTACGCAAACACTGCTTCTGGGAATCAGTATTTATACAAGCAGAACGACTTACAAGGCAAATTAAGCTTTAAGTATATGTCCTTTCCATAAAAAATAAATGAAATACTTTCCCTGATTTAGCTTTACTTACTTCCTACAGGAACGCCTACACAATTCAGCCGCTGTGTGGCATAGTAATAACAATTATCAAAACACCTTAATAGAGGAATAAATAACACAGTGGCTTAGCGCACACGTCCTACGATTGCGTAAGATAAGTAACGTCGCTAAGGCCGGTAATTGGATGGGTGACCAAAGATATACTTTTCTCGTGTTCCTTCGTGCTTTCCAAAGACACGTTAAGCCGTTGATCCAGGCTGCATGTGCAGTCAATAATACCCACTTATCCGCAGTAGACCAACGTGGTGGATTATGGCATATTCTCCCTACATTCTGCCATCCATATGAGAGGCCTGTGCCCCATCAGTGGAGCCATTAAAAAGGGCTAGTGATGATGATGAGCTGTTTTTCTACTAGAGTTGTGTAAAACTTTTTTACTTTGCCAAGGGACAAAATATCGACATGACATTTTTTAAATTTCTTCTGACCGAGGTCTTTTACATAGACATGGTTATACTCTAAAATGCCCAAATTTTGGACTGGCTCCATTTCTACATTTCTACGCTAAAAATCATCGTCCAGCTCCCTTGCTTATTTTATCATAACCCTATACATGATCAAACTCAAAATGCCCAAATTTTATAAGCTAGGCGGATATTATTTATTTCTACGTCAAAGATCAATGTCCAGCCCTCTTGCTCAACGTCCCATCACTCTAAGCAACCATCAATTAAGACTGTTGCTAAGTTGTAGTGTAACACGAATTATGCACGGTAATCTAGAGAAATCTACCGGCAAGTGGAGATTACGTGACTAGGTACAAGAGGCTTACATTAATAAACGTGCACTAGGTCGGGAGGCTTCTCTTCTAAGACTTAAGTAGCTGGCAGGACATGCGGACAAGTTCATAGTATGCTCAACATATTCGGGCAGGGAGGAATTTCTAACTCGTTGAATATTATAACGCACATCTAGATGAAGAGTAGCATAACTCAAAATACTTCCTTTTTTCTTGACTAGGAATCCGAAAACCTAACTTCTAAGTTTAAACTTCTTCTTCCTTCTGAAAAACTAACTAACTTATTAGCAGAATACAATTGTCACCAGTCAAGACAGCGATGAGTAATGGGCAGCAGCGTTCCTCTTAAACCACCTAGTAATATTCTGTGATTCAAGTGCCCAATAGGTGGCAACAGACTCGCGACATGGGACCTATCCTAATTGGCGAAACGTGGATGTTAATTCACCTGTCTACCCCTTCGGTGATGAATAGGCGTGATATATGTATGTATTATTATTTATTGGTTTTGGTAAGGAGCTGTCACTAACACAATGACATCAAGCTACCTATCACTTAATTATTATCAAATTTCTCCAATCGATTACACTCTGTATTTATTAACACAATAAGTTCGAAATAGATTGTGCAGAATACGGAAAAGTTTACAACCAACAACACAGTTTCTCTCTTTTATTTTGCCATAAAAATAATTCGCAACCGCAACTTTATCGTAATACAATAGGCTAAGTCATAGGTCGATACCCACCGGGCATCTACGTCTTACTTTATGAGGGTACAAGCCTGGATTAAGTTAGGTGAGGTTATAAATTTGGCGCCAATATGTGTTCTAACGCACCTCGAAGATAGGGTTAAGAACTGCTGTCTATATAACATACAGAATCCATCTAATTCCGTAGATTACAGAAGAGGTTTATCGTTCCTTTGAGCTTACCGTTTTATTTGAATATTTATTTTTTGATATCATTCGATTTCTATTTGAACATTATGTTAATGTTAGAAAAATTATTATAAAGAAGAAGATAGCCGAGAAAGCTGGTTGGAATCCGCATCACTGTAAAAAAAAGTCTGTTGTTATTTTTTGTGTAAAGAAGAGGTGGTTAGTTCATTTTTACTTTCGGAAAAAATAGAACACTCTTGCTGGACCTTAACCCGCGTTTCTGATACATTCCAAATCATCTTGGCAATATTGACAAACGTAATAAGATAAACATACATAAATCACGCCTATATCCAGGGGTAGGCAGAGGTGAACTAGCACCCACGTTTCGCCAATTATGTTAGGTCCCATGTAATAAGTGGCGAGCCTATTGCCATTTATCGGGCAAAAAAGTCGCAGTATATTGCTAGGTGGTAGGTATAAGAAGAACGCTGCTGCCCTTTCCTCATCACTGTGTACGACACCCACCGGAGAGATTTGGGATGGTTACAATTGTATTCTACTCTGCCGTCACTCTGCCGCCACACGGCTAGTAATAAGATGAAGACACGCGTTATTTCTATATAACTATATTTATACTAGCTCAATGGACAAACTTTGTTTCACCCTCGTTTTATCATCTAGGGGTATAAATATAACTTATTCTCAGACTTACCAAATATACTCAAAAAAAAATCATAATAATCGGTCAAGCCGTTCCGGCGGAGTTTGGTAACAAAAAGTGCGACAGGTTTTTTTTAATATTAGATTTATTCCATTAAATTGTCAGTTACTTTATAATATAATGCAAAGAAAAACAACAATCTACTGATAGCATCGAGGCACCTGATACTTACATTAATGCTATCTAAAAGTTCTCAAATCGAATTGACCTTTCTTCATAAACACTTGAGCGCGTTCACCTCCACATAAATATATGCAAGAGTTGTTTTGCTAAACTCAAAATACCTGGGCACAGAGCCCTATTACGCTAAGTGTCTCATGCAGTTTCCCATCTCGATATTGAAAACTTATCCGAACGAACAAGTTTAGATTGAAACGGACAAGATGGACTGGCTATAAATTCTACGGTTTTTGCATATCTGATCTGTCTGTGTCATACAGATATGGAATGTTCAAAAGTAAATATAACTGAATGTGACCTTTCAAATATCAATAAAGAAAATGAAACACCTCTATGTGTTTTCCATCATCATCACCATCACCCACATCATCGTACTCATTGCTGGAACACGGATCCTTTTATGGTTGTTTGTCTACCCATCACGCTGGTCTGATACGCATTAGTAGGTTATTAACGACTGCAGTTGCAGCTAGGACTAACGACCTAAACATGGAGAGATAATCTATTATAGTGTCACAGACCTAGCGCACTAAGCATTGAACAATCAAGCTCTTTGATGAAATACTTAAGTTAGTAGTAATGTAAAAATATAATTATAAACCTTTTATCTAAATAGTTATGAATAAATTTATATTAGAGACATGATCTTAAAGTATATTACTAATACAAACGAAGAGCAAGATACAATTGCCACCACCCTCAATCTCTAAAGTATTTTTACCAGTCAAACTAGGTATCTATATCACAAAACAACAAAAAAACTTTTTTATAGATTCATAGTTTGATTGATCGTCTTCTTTCCCTTCTCTCTATCTATCTCTGACTAACTGCCGCACTCAGAGACGTCAAATAACTTTAATGAGTATTTAAGGTCAAAAATTTTCATTCAAATCTAGACCATAGATCAGGCAAGAATAGCGACTAGTTTTGAATTGTCATTTTTTGACGTTAAGTACTCATTAACGTTATTTGACGTCTTTGAGTGCGGCAGTATGAGAGGATCATCGTCAGGAATTATGATTTATTTTCGTTGGATCCCAGGAGCAAGGTGACAAACGGCATAATTTATCGCGAGACATCATTATTCCCATACTGGCCTAATAGCAAAAAAAATGAAGAAATAGAATGTCCAAAAAAAATAGAATGTGCCAGGCTCCTACTCATCCCATGGGTGTCGTAAAAGTCGACTAAGGGAGATTGTCCCGTATAGACCTATGCCTTGGGGCACCCGAATGGTGGAGGGCAAACCACCAACAACAGCATACCCAAAGAGGGTTAGTGTCAGACAGGCGGCTGGCTGTAAGAACTAAGCCAAAACCTTTAGCAGTATGGGTTGGAATGTTGTCATTCCAATCGATCTCTTGACATGGTCCGTCCCGTCTCTTTTCTATACATTCATTCATCACTTGCACCTTTACGGTGTGATGGATGATATGAATTAAAAGGGAGTGGATGGCTTGATGACGTTTGACCGATATAAATGGCAGAGGAAACATACTGCGCCGACCCCAGATAGACGGGGAATAGGGCAGAGAGGGAGACGAAGACATCATTCATTGTGTATGTGTGTAAGACATCTCTATCTATATCACGGGTGGTATGAAAGTATTGGTCATCTATGCCGATGCATTTTTCCCACTTTAATGAACGTTCATTCATGCCTTTGCAGGAGAAAAACTGGGAGCCGAGAACCGATGAACTCTTTTAAAGCAATTTTCGGCGGTTCATCTCTAAATTCGGCTTTTTCCCGGAAGCGAATTCTGAAATATGGAATATCGGCTTAGGAGCTTGCTAGCGCAGTGGCATAGCGCGCTTGACCTGCGATTACGTAAACTAAGCAATGTCGCTAAGGCCGGTCATTGGATGGGTGACCCAAAATTTATTATCTCGAGTTCCTCTGTGCTTCGGAAAGCACGTTAAGCCGTTGGTCCGGGTTGCATCTGCAGTCGTTAATACCCACCAACCCGCACTGGGCCAGCGTGGTGCGTTATGGCCCAATCTCCCTATAATCTTCCATCCACAGGGATGGCCCGTGCCCCAGCAGTGGGGACACTAAGAAGGCTGGTGATGATGATGATGATAGAATATCGGTTGCAGAGTAAGGGGGGTAGCAAAGAATTTGTTATCAATTCTTTTCTGTCTACGGTACCTTTGACGGGCGGTTTGGGCGAATAGTCAGATCGCAGGCTATTAGCTCCGGCCCCGGGTTCGAAGGCAGTATAGTAGTACGTATAGTAGTACAGTAGTAGTATAGTAATAGTAGTATAGTAGTACGTGGTAGTACCAAATCTTTGTAATCATAACAAATATTTGTTCCCGGGTCATATTGCTGATATTGGTTATGTATGGAGGTACCGGATTATTATATACGAGTATACTACATTAAAATTTAAATATGTAGTTTTGTAGGGAACCTACCTACATTTAGATATTTAGTTTAGGCATACACTACATCTAATAAAACTACTTAATTACTAATCAATAAAAATAAAATATTATATTTACAAACTTACACCTAGACACAACATAATAACAGAATGAAATTAACAAAATTATCAACCTATAATATTTACATTATTCATATATTATAATACAACAAACTATAGCCACTAACATTAACACTTTCAATGCGTATCAGTTGGTCGATATCGATATCGATAATCGACACTTGGCCGCACTGCCTCAACGCAATAGATAAGCCACTTATTTACTAAGTACCTAAGCGGCCGACCGGCGCGGGCGCAGCCGCACGGTCGCCAGTCGTGACTCGCTATCGACGCTATCCATACGTTTCTTTGCCTAAGCTTATGTACTTAAATTTACGCTAGTGCTTATTTACTTGGACTGTGTTGTGCTAATTATTCTTGGCTTTCCTTCTTCTTTCTCTGACTATCTCTGTGCAGTGCTTTCATCTTTTGTGCCTTCTGTTATCTGTGTTTTTGGATTATAAACTATAAAAATCGTAAGTTGAATTTTTATTGACTGTGCCTAACTACACACAAACAAAGTGAGTAGGAATCGGGACTGCAAGATAGGAGTTTTAACATTTCGCATACCCGTACCTACATTGGTGACCCCTAGCAAGGACACAAGATGTCGGACGATGAAGCACGCGGTGGTAACCGGAATACTAGTGAGGGGAAAGACAAACTATCGACACAGCAAAATGTGCACAACATTAATATTCGCATCCCACCTTTTTGGCCTGAGGAGCCCGAGATATGGTTCGCGCAGGTGGAAGGACAGTTCGCGCTTTACCACATACATAGGGACTCTGCAAAGTTTAATTATGTGATTGGACAGCTCGACAACCAATTCTCTAGAGAGGTGAAGGATCTCATCATAAGCCCTCCAGTGGAGAACAAATATGAGAAGCTCAAGACAGAGTTAATCAAAAGACTCACAGCCTCTAATGAAAAGAAGCTTAAACAGCTGCTCATGCACGAGGAGCTGGGAGACCGAAAGCCCTCTCGTTTTCTTCGTCACTTGCAGAGTCTTGCTGGCCAAGAGGTACCCGATGACTTCATGAAGACAATCTGGATTAGCCGTCTCCCGCATGGCATTCAGACTGTCCTCGCAGGTCAACCAGCGTCGACCAGCCTTGAAGATCTGGCTGACTTAGCGGACCGAGTTAACGACCTGGCCGCATCAACGCCCAAAGTGCATGCCATAAGTGAAGCTGGACCTAGTTCTGTCCTCAGTGACCTTACCAGAGAAGTCGCTGAACTCCGAAGACAAGTCCAGAAGCTGCAGTTGCAAGGGGGCGGTAGGTCAACATCACGTTCTGCTCGACGTCGAAGCCGGTCATCTTCCAAGCAGCGATCGCAGTCGAATCACCGGAAGTACCCGCTATGTTGGTACCACTCTAAATTCGGGGACAAGGCCACCAAATGCATGCGACCCTGCGACTTCAAGGCGGAAAACATGATGGGCGGTCGGTAATGGCGACGGACGATTGCCCATCTTCTGCTGGTCGCCTATTCGTCACAGACCGTTCCTCGAAGACGCAGTTCCTGGTCGACACTGGCAGCGACCTCTGTGTCTTCCCTCGAGCGGCACTACGCGATCGTCGTGCTCCAACAGGGTTCCAGCTGTGTGCTGCGAACGGTTCCAGCATCTCAACATACGGTTACGTATATTTTGAATTAGATTTTGGGTTACGTAGAATTTTTTCATGGCGCTTTGTAGTAGCCGACGTTACAAAACCTATCATAGGGGTAGATTTTCTCAATTTTTACAACCTTGTAGTAGACTGTAGAAATAAATGCCTCTTAGATAATACTACTTCTGTAACTGCTGTAGCTAGTCTAGTAGCTAGTAAAACTAATCTTTACTCTGTTAAAGTCTTGACTGGTGACACTAGATATCACAAAATACTCAGTGAGTTCCCTGAGATCACTCGACCAGCTGGTACCCATCGTACAATACACCATAACACCCTTCACCATATACGCACGACACCAGGGCCTCCAGTATCTTCGTCACCTCGCCGTCTAGCACCTGACAAATTAAAAATTGCCAAGCAGGAGTTCCAGTCCATGATTGCAGCTGGAACAGCCAGACCATCAGAAAGCTCTTGGTCTTCTCCGTTACATCTCGCTCCAAAAAGGGACAATGGCTGGCGTCCGTGCGGCGATTACCGCATGTTGAACGCCCGCACTGTGCCTGACAGGTATCCGGTTAGGCACATTCATGACTTTGCCCAATCTATCGCTGGCTGCAGTGTCTTTAGTACCCTAGACCTGGTAAAGGCTTTCAACCAGATACCTGTCAGTCCAGAGGACATACCCAAAACCGCCATTACCACACCATTCGGGATGTTTGAGTTCCCGTTTATGACGTTTGGACTTCGTAATGCGAGCCAGACCTTCCAAAGGTTTGTTGACGAGATGACCAGGGGACTAGACTTTGTATATTGCTACATTGACGACTTTCTGGTGTTCTCTAAGGACCTGGAGCAGCACGAGGAGCACCTGCGCACTATCTTTGCGAGGCTGAGAGACTATGGAATGTTACTTAATACGTCTAAGTGTGTTTTCGGAGCTAAAGAGGTAAGTTTCCTAGGTTATGGCATCTCGAAACGGGGCACTCGACCGCTGGATGCTAAGGTGCAGGCGATCAAGGACTTCCCTGTTCCGACCACCGTACGGCAACTTAGGGCATTTTTAGGCATGCTGAACTTTTATAGGCGATTTCTTCCTCGCGCTGCCCAAGTTCAAGCTCCTTTACATGCCTTACTAACGGGGTCGGTAAAAGGTTCACATCCTGTCGCCATAACTGGTGAAGCGTTATTGGCTTTCGAAGCCTGCAAAGATACCCTTTCAGACGCCGCTCTATTGGCTCATCCTGATTATGCGGCGAAGCTTGCTCTGGTGACGGACGCGTCGGACAAGGCCATAGGCGCAGTCCTCCAACAGCTGAAGGACAACGTATGGCAACCGTTGGCTTTCTTTTCCCGGAAGCTGAGTCCATCCCAGGTCAAGTATTCGCCATATGACAGGGAGTTGTTAGCCATTTACGAAGGCATCAAGCACTTTAGATATATGCTCGAGGCTCGGCACTTCGTAATATATACTGATCATAAGCCGATCAGTTTTTCATTCCACGAAAGGAAGAAAAACTGTTCGCCTAGGCAGTACAGACACCTAGATTTTATATCCCAGTTCACGACTGATATCCGACATATATCTGGCAAGGATAACATCGTTGCAGATACCTTGTCACGGATAGAGGAACTGGGAGTGCCGGTAAATCTCGAGACACTAGCCCAAGCTCAAGCTACGGACCCTGAGCTGATGAAACTTTTAGAGGAAGGATCATGTCTTCAACTGAAGAAGCTCAACTTACCTGGAAGTCGTACACGCCTGTACTGCGACGTCAGTACCCCGACCTCCAGGCCATTCGTTCCCCAGCTTTTCAGAAAGCAGATTTTCGAACATCTTCATTCCTTCAGCCATCCTGGCGCGAAGCCATCCATTAAATTAGTCTCCGAACGTTTTGTTTGGCCTGGCATGCGTAAGGACTGCAGGGATTGGGCGCGCTCATGCTTGCCGTGCCAGCGATCTAAGGTGAGTCGTCATGTCACCGCTCCACTAGGCGGATTCAACTTACCTCGAGCGCGTTTTAAACAGGTTCATATAGACCTTGTAGGGCCTCTTCCTGTCTCGGGTGGTTATAGGTATTGCTTGACGGCAGTAGATCGATTTACTCGATGGCCGGAAGCAATACCAATTGAAGATATCACGGCAGAAACAGTTGCCAAGGCTCTATTGTCAGGCTGGATATCCCGTTTTGGCTGCCCGATAGACATTGTAACTGACCGAGGCCGTCAATTTGAATCGGCCCTGTTCCAATGTCTGTCCCAAATAGCAGGGTTTCAACATAAGCGGACGACAGCCTATCATCCAGCCTGCAATGGGTTAGTGGAGCGTTTTCATCGGCAGCTCAAAGCCGCGATCGTATGTCACGGCAACGATAGGTGGACTGAGTCTTTGCCATGGATATTACTGGGGGTACGAACTTCCATCAAGGAAGACTTACAAGCCTCCTGTGCAGAACTCGTGTATGGTGAGCCACTTAGACTACCTGGCGAATTCTTTGACCCATCCACAGCAGGCACCACAGACACGTCTGAATTTACCGCGCGTATTAGGGAATTCGCCAAGAAACTGCAACCAGCTCCTACGGCACACCATGGCACACGTAAAACGTTTATTTTTAAGGATCTCGCCACTAGCGATTACATTTTCCTGCGTGAAGATGCATCACGAGGCTCACTCCAACCCGCTTACTCAGGTCCACACAAGGTGTTGTTAAGAGGACATAAAATCTTTAAAATTCTTTTAAAGGGTAAAGAGGTCACAGTTTCGATTGACCGAATCAAACCGGCCTTCATACTAGCTGACCACCACAGTCATAAGGATGACAATCATAATGAGGACGTAGAACCTCCACCACGTTTCCGCAAGGATTACGTCACAAGGTCTGGACGCCGGGTAAAATTTCCCGACTTCTATCGCCCTTGACGGTCTCTGGAGGGGGGTTGTGTAGGGAACCTACCTACATTTAGATATTTAGTTTAGGCATACACTACATCTAATAAAACTACTTAATTACTAATCAATAAAAATAAAATATTATATTTACAAACTTACACCTAGACACAACATAATAACAGAATGAAATTAACAAAATTATCAACCTATAATATTTACATTATTCATATATTATAATACAACAAACTATAGCCACTAACATTAACACTTTCAATGCGTATCAGTTGGTCGATATCGATATCGATAATCGACACTTGGCCGCACTGCCTCAACGCAATAGATAAGCCACTTATTTACTAAGTACCTAAGCGGCCGACCGGCGCGGGCGCAGCCGCACGGTCGCCAGTCGTGACTCGCTATCGACGCTATCCATACGTTTCTTTGCCTAAGCTTATGTACTTAAATTTACGCTAGTGCTTATTTACTTGGACTGTGTTGTGCTAATTATTCTTGGCTTTCCTTCTTCTTTCTCTGACTATCTCTGTGCAGTGCTTTCATCTTTTGTGCCTTCTGTTATCTGTGTTTTTGGATTATAAACTATAAAAATCGTAAGTTGAATTTTTATTGACTGTGCCTAACTACACACAAACAAAGTGAGTAGGAATCGGGACTGCAAGATAGGAGTTTTAACATTTCGCATACCCGTACCTACAGTTTCCTCTTCCATTCATATCGTACCCATCCCAAAATAAAATTAACCCTAATATGATGGACGATGAATCAAAACATGAAGCATTCAAATCAATAGCTATTTCGTGCAAATTAGGCATTCGATAATGTTTTCGGTTGTTTTAAAAGATTCCATTTAGGTAATTAAACACACAAGAATCTATCTCAATTATATAAGCACCAATTTGCGTAGACTACATTGTTAAGCTCTTTGAAGTTTTAACCCTTTTCAATTAAGTAAACTTTAAAAGCAAAGTAAATTTTACACCGTCTTTCTTCGGTAAAAACTTTAAAGTAGATTGAGGTTAAAACTATTCGCGTTGTTCTTTCACCTTATAATTACCTAAGTATGATTGGTTGTCTACTGTGTAAGAACACAAAGAGTTGAATTAATAGAAGTTACTACATTTGCACCATCTTAAAAATCTGAGGTATTTTAATTTGATTGCGCCAAAGTTTCAACACTTTATTTTCCCAAAACTAGAGATTGTTAGAAATACTTAATATAATGAAAATTTTACAATCTTTTTTAAGTCATATTTCTTATAGTAGTCGCCTGCGGCTTTGCCCGCTTTAATGTCGGTTGTTATAATCCTTGCTCAATAAATGGACTATTCAAAACAAAAATAATTTTTACCAGTAGTTTCTGAGATAAGCGCGTTAAACCAAACAAACAAACAAACTCTTCAGCTTTATAATATTAGTATAGATACTCACACCTATAATCTAGCCCAAAATAAGTAGCATAAGTACTTACTTGGGTTACATATTCTACGAAAACTTAATCGCACGTGTGACTCTAGATCTTTGCGATTGCATAATCTTTTAAACATATTCGCAAATCATGTAAGAACAATTTACAGCAGTTCTCTTGATAAATTTCAAGTATCACGGGAGTGACAAAGGTCTTTATCAAAATAAAAACAATTCCATAGAATAAGGTCTTAATCGACCTGATACAAGACTAGTCGTGTTCCAATTAATGCTGCGTCCAATTTATTACATGCCATGTCATCACCAACCCTTGTCTTAGTTTTAAGGCCAATTTTCAAACACATAAACATGGTTAACGTGCCGTATTAGTCATAAACAACGTTATCCAGTAAGATTAGGTTTGCAAATTATGTTACTTTGAAAGTAATAGGACAACAATATATGTATTACTATTTCTCATATCTAGGCTAGGCCTTTGTTCTAGTTAAATTTTCGGTAACTGGTATGATTTTATTATATCGTTTTCGTTATGTTTTTTGTTCTTGACGATAAAACCATTTTTTTTTTTCATATATTTTGTATAGCACTGGGAAACTTTGGACCACAAGTCATTTGTAACTAATATTTACAAAATTTTAGCAAGATAAAACAAATTTATTTTTAACTTTCATCCATTCCGCGGGTGATAAGTGATACCTATTCCATTTTTTCCAAGAAATAAATCAAAAATATGGTTCATTTATGTAAGATACATTTAATTAGGTACTTTACTCTATATTGGTAACTAACGTTAAAAGAGCGTACTACGTATGGCATACTACGGGGTACCATTTCGGATATTACACAGACGCATATAATCATAATTTTGAGAGTTTATTTGAAAGGTCAGATGATATAGTCCAGTCCCAGGCTAATCATATGGAAGAAAATTTGAATGAGAATGAAATAAGTATGCATGAGATTGTGCAAGCATTGAAAGGTATGAAAGCAGGAAAGGCGGCAGGGTGTGATAGGATATCGGTCGAGATGCTGAGGGCTGGTAAGGGTACCATTGCTAAGCAGCTGCACCGCCTTTTGAACCTTTGTTGGGTAAGTGGCCAAGTACCAAAAGACTGGCGTATGGCTGTCGTTGTGCCACTATACAAGGGTAAAGGGTCGCAGCTGGAATGCAAAAATTACCGTGGTATTAGCCTTCTCAGTGTTGTCGGCAAATTGTATGCAAAGATTCTGATTGAAAGGATTATGAAAGAGACTAATGACAGAATATGGGACGTGCAAGCAGGGTTTCGAAAGGGAATGGGTTGTACGGATCAAGTTTTTTCTCTACGATGCATAACTCAGAAATCTCTGGCTAAAAGCCAACGAGTATATTGCGCTTTCGTAGATCTAGAAAAGGCTTATGACCGTGTGGTGAGGAATGAACTATGGTCGATTTTGTCGATGTATGGGGTGAGCAGTAGCCTGATCCAAGCATTGAAATCTCTCTATGAAGATTCCAATGCTTGTGTTAGGATAAATGGCGCATACACAGAATCGTTTCGCATCGGAACAGGTGTGAGACAAGGATGTGTAGCGTCACCATGGCTGTTCAACTTATACATGGACAACTGTCTGATCCGACTGAAAGAATTTGATTGTGGACTAAGAATGAACGAGTTACTTATCAAATGCCTGCTGTACGCTGATGACCAGGTTATATTAGCGTCATCAGAAACAAATTTGCAGGAGATGGTAACAGTCATGCGTGAAGCTTTGACAGAGAAAGGTATGAAAGTAAATGTAAGCAAAACAAAAGTCATGGTTTTTGAAAGGGATGAACAAATGACGAAGTGTGAAATTAAGATTGCGGGTGAGAATGTTGAACAAGTAAAAGAGTTTGTGTATTTGGGATCTGTATTTACGAGAGATGGAAAATGTGATAGTGATATTGAAAAGAGGGTGAAAGCTGGGAATATGATAAACGGGGCTTTGCACACTTTTATGAACAGCCAAAGCGTGTCCAGAAAGGCTCGTATGGCTGTTCATAATGGAGTGCTGGTCCCGACATTAATATATGGAAGTGAAAGTTGGGTATGGGAGAAGAAGCATGAAAGTAGAATAAATGCAGTAGAAATGAGAGCGTTGAGGAGCATGGCTGGGGTAAGGCTGAGCGATCGATTGTACAACAGTGTGATAAGAGAAATGTGTGGTTTGAAAGAAGATGTAATGACAAGGATTGAGAAAGGGATGCTCGCATGGTTTGGTCACGTAGAAAGAATGGATGAAAGGAGACTGACAAAAAGGATATACATGGCGAAAGTGAATGGAGAAATGGGAAGGGGAAGGCCTAGGCGGATCTTTCATAATCAAATTGAAAGTCTATTAAATAAGGGCCAGGTCAAGAGTACCCGAAACCGACGGGCATGCATGAATTAATGAGATTGGATGAAGCGAAAGAAGTATGTAAGGATCGTAGCAAGTGGAAAGAAGTGATCTCTGCCTACCCCTGTGGGAGAAAGGCGTGATATATGTATGTATGTATGCATATAATCGTAGCATTTAAGAAATCGTAACGCTCCTGTAGTACCTATATGTATTAGCAGCATTCTCACTTTTCCGTGCATTTACCTCAACAATAACATTTAATTTTATAATTATGGCTTGTCGATAATATATTACAAAGATTTTGGAGTTAGAAAAAGAATTTCGAAAAATTATGATCTTGAGGCGGGAATCGAACCCGCGTCCGCTGCTTTTTCTAACCCCAAAATCTTTGTACTAATTTTTCTAACATTTATATAATGTTAAAATTAAAATCGAACAGTTTATAAAGCAAACCCAAGCTTAACCGAACGCACGGTATTTGTAAAAATATCTGCTTTGGAATGTTTGAAATTTATTTCTACATTGCGAGGGTACCCGTTGGCTTACAACGTGAAGTGTAAAGGTTAGAAGAATTTCGGCAAGTTAATTAGTGTCTTGGGTGGCCGAGCGGTCAGGCACCTGCCCGGATAGCAGCGGACGCGGGTTCGATTCCCGCCTCAAGATCATAATTTTTCGAAATTCTTTTTCTAACCCCAAAATCTTTGTACTAATTTTTCTAACATTTATATAATGTTAAAATTAAAATCGAACAGTTTATAAAGCAAACCCAAGCTTAACCGAACGCACGGTATTTGTAAAAATATCTGCTTTGGAATGTTTGAAATTTATTTCTACATTGCGAGGGTACCCGTTGGCTTACAACGTGAAGTGTAAAGGTTAGAAGAATTTCGGCAAGTTAATTAGTGTCTTGGGTGGCCGAGCGGTCAGGCACCTGCCCGGATAGTAGCGGACGCGGGTTCGATTCCCGCCTCAAGATCATAATTTTTCGAAATTCTTTTTCTAACCCCAAAATTTTTGTACTAATTTTTCTAACATTTATATAATGTTAAAATTAAAATCGAACAGATAATATATTAGACTTTTTTGCTAACATTTAAAATTAATCTACGATAACTTCCAGTGTTTATAGATTTAAACTTTGCGCTAGATGATAGATGTGAGTGGAAGAAATTTTATATTAAGATTTTATAAATCTGTGTTTGACATCTTTATTCTTTCCTAAACGTTAACAGCACAACTTTTACATTCTAACTGAACCCGCTTTCTGCTTAGGTTGCTCTAGCAAGCCGAACTGAAAAACCTCAGGATTGCTAGTAGTAATAGTAAATAATGCACATCTCTTCCCTTGAGCATTCTCACCAGACATTAAAAATCCCAATGCTTTAGCTAAATTGAGCTGACCTAATTTACTAGCAACAAACAACCCACAGTAACATTTTGCAAGTAGAACTTTTATATTGATTACATCATGAAAAATGCATACATATGTACATACAGACATAAATCACGCCTATATCCCCAAGGGGTAGGCAGAGGTGAACTAGCACCCAGGCTTCGCCAACCATGTCAAGTCCCATGTAATAGGTGGCGAGCCTATTGCCATTTATCGGGCACAAAAGTCGCAGTACATTGCTAGGTGGTATAAGAGGAACGCTGCTGCTTATTCCTCATCACTGATTTATCGTATTCGCCTTGTACGACACCCACGGGAGAGATTTGGGGAGGGGACAATTGTATTCTACTCTGCCGTCACCACACGGCATATCATAAAAAATGGATTACAAATGATTAGTTACCACTTTATTTTATTTTAACACGTTAAATTGCACCACAAGTTCCTGAGGTCACACACACTTTATAAAATACCTGCACTGCAGTGGTCCCTAGGTGGGTGACTATAGCCTACCGAATACTGGTTATCAAGGATAACCAACGAGAAAAGCACAAAAGATATGAAAGAAAATATGAAACATTGTTATAACTAGAATAAGGTTCTTAAGATAATTTCAAATTAAAGTACTTGAATAGGTATATCGTGACAACACAGTGATGAGAAATGCCGAGTTCTTGTTATATTATATACCCCCTAGCAATACCCTGCGATTCACGTGCCCGATATATCGCAATACGAGCGCCCTCCTATTGCATGGGACCGAATGGGAAATGTGGGTGTTCCCGCTCTAACCCCTTCGAGGATAAAGGCGTGATTTGTATATATAGTATGTGAATAAGATAAAGGAAAAATACTACGTACAATTCCCCAGTTAATTAATTAGGCTGAGCAGAGAGCAACGCAAACTTGTCGTGAGATAAATAGAAATAATTCCGCTAACATATCTAAGATATACTTAGCAGACAAAATAATTACAGTAGCCCCCAAGTCATTACAGAAACCCGTCTCAGGTAAGGCTAATGAAGCCCGGATCACGCGCCGACAATTTGAGGCTACAAAGTTCTGCTGTAACGAACCGATACCAATTTGGCGTCGTATAAACGCTTCTACGTGCCCACTGTCTGCTGGCTAGGTACATGGATGAAATACGAGTTTCATTTTCCACGTGTAGGCTTCAACCCTGCTTATTGTGTAACGGAGAAAAGGCGGGTTGAGATCGATTTTCTTGGAGATTGCCCATTGGCACTGAAATGTCTTACTCCTGCATCTTGTTTGCATTGCACATCGTTGTTTATATTATCCAACCTAAGTTCTTCAATTCATAAGGAAGGCAAAGCAGAGCAGTAGAGACTGGTTTTGATGATGATGAGGTATATATTATTGGAGCCATGACAAATAGAAGACAGGAGAAACATTGTGTAAAAGATGTTATGTCAATTTAAAAGCGCTTTAAAAGAAGCCGTATTTACAAGAATTGAGAAAGTGATGCTCGCATGGTTTGATCATGTAGAAAGTATGAATGAAATAAGAGAGTGAGAAAAATAATTTAAATGTGAATGGAGTAAAACGGCATGAAAATTATTATGAAAAGGCCTAGGCGGATCGCCTAGGCCTTTTTATAATCAAATTGAGAGTTGATTAAAAAAGGGTCAGGTTAAGAGTTCCCGGAACAGGCGTGCATGCATGATGAAAGTAATCAGGGGGCCTACCGCCTAACTCGATTGCTAAAGCAAAAGCTATAGTTTATCACGTCATGCTGTCATTTCGCACCAAATGTACCAAAACTATTAGCGATAGCCTTGAACGAATGATCACCGAATGATTTTGTATGATATTGGCACAAAATCCGTACCGCCTAAAAATTTAGGATGGCTGCTATAGCCGTAAGCAGTCCATTACTATATAGCTATCATCAGCAATCGAGATAGGCGGTAGGCCTCCAGATTGGAGGAAGATGTGACATACATAAACATATATGAATGTCAAAAGTTCTACTGAGACTCGCCTAAGACACCTCCCCATACCGCGATATTATCGTTGATAAAATCTTTATGTTATTTTATTCTTACACTCATACCTATTATTTAGTATAGATAAGGGATGCATAATAATGATTATTGGTTAACTTTACAATACAAATATAACAACCATGACTTAAGAAGAAATGTCCTCGTTTATGACACAAAAAAATCTACAAGGATTCGAACCCGGGAACACTCGGCCTGTAGTCAGCATATGCTCATTCAACCAAACTGGCCATCAATCTCAATCAAAATAAAATAAATTTGAATAATCTCGTTTTATTTACGATGTGATAAAAATAAACTATTTGAATCAGCATCGATATTAACGAAACAATTAGCCCGGTGTGCGTATGCGATGATTTTTTTGAGATCTTAATGGCAACATAAATCACGTAGCCAAACTTTTTATCTGCACGTTTCATATTCGGGAATGGGAACTATGAAGCCTCGATTGCGTATCATCCATCGATGGTTGACAAATTAAAATTGCTTGTCGATTATATAAATTTCTGACTGTGGCATTTATAGGAGCCATTATCGGTAATTTGCGGATCACGTCGAACTTATGGCAGTGTGATAAGCACTATTTTGATTTGGCTACTCCGAGAAAATATTGTGGTAATTGACTTTGTGGTATGAGAAAGAAATGCGCTTTTACGATCAGAATTATGTACAGTAATTTAAATACTATTCATTGCTATTTCTATGACAAGCTCGATCTCGTTCGGTAAGTTCGGTCATCGGATGGGCGAATATTATACATAAGACGTTAAGCCGTTGATATCTGCATCTTCGGCATAATAGAGGGAGCGAATAATACTCCACTATTTTTTTTTTCTTGGACACACGGGTTTTCGGTATCTAGCGTCTTGACGATTCATAAGTGTATTGTAATCATACCAGATATGATTAAATGAATTTTGACTTTGACTTTGACTGTGAATAACTTAAAATGTTGCTTCAATTGACAACATTTAATTTTTTCAACATACCTTTATTATGATGTTATATGAAATTAAACCGAAAATGAAGATACCCATATTTTTTATTTCTTCTGAATTCCGTCGTTTTCATACAAAAAATCATGATTGAAATACCGGTCATATAACTTAATTTTTCACTCCGGTATTGTGCCCATACAATGGCGCGAGGTTCTCATCTTACCCATTCCAAAGACTTCTGACTATGTTTCAGGGGATCCTAAGCTCAGACCGATTTCTTTAATGTCTTGTATCTGTAAGGTTTTTCATAATATGATGCTGAAACGGTTAGAATGGTATGTAGAGAAGAAACAAATTTACTCTCCTTACACTGTCGGTTTTCGAAAATCTCAATCATGTATTGACTGTCTAACTCGCCTGGTCACGTATATCCAAATTGGCTTTACAGAAAATAAACCAACACTTGCTTGCTTCCTGGACATTGAGAATGCCTACAACAATGTGGCCATCGAAAGTGTTTTAAAAATTTTAGATGAATTACAGGTTGGTAGAAGGTATTGTAGGTATTTATGGTCATTTTTAAGTGAAAGATTTTTGACAGTTAGGTCTGAGGATGGAAAGAAAATTTTTACGCGACGAACAAATAATGGACTCGCACAGGGGGATCCAATTTCACCGTTTCTCTTCAATGTGGCCACACATAAAATTTGTCGTTATTTAGCACAAAACGTTTGTTTATCACAATATGCTGATGATTTTGTTATTTATATTAAGAATAAAGACATTAAAGTATGCGAATCGTATATCCAAACTGCATTAAATTCTATTATTGTGGTATTAAGTGAATTAGGTCTACAGTTGTCAAGTAACAAAACTAAACTATGTCTTTTTAGTAGAGGCAAGAGGAGATTTTTACCTAGTATAACCGCTAATGAATCATTGTTGTTATATTCTGAGTGCGTAAAATATCTAGGCTTATGGTTAGACAGAAGTCTCTTGTGGGGTAAACACATCAATGAGGTTGCGCAAAATTGTACAAAATTTTTATATCTTATCAAAGCATTATCTGGATCATCTTGGGGTGTACATCCGAAACACATTCGTCGATTGTATATATCATTGATACGAAGCAGAATGGATTACGGTTGTTTTTTATTCAATAATAGTGCTAAATGTCACTTATCAAAATTAGACAAAATACAAAACCAGGCTTTACGTATAACAGGCGGTTTTATCAGAAGTTCTCCAATACATGTAATGGAAGCTGAACTATGTGTACCTCCATTGTTTATACGAAGATTATATCTTAGTTATAAATATACTTTAAAAGCACGCTCGTTTACAAATAATGTAACGATTAAACTATTGCAGCAATTAAGTACGCTCTGCTCAACCAGGTACTGGAATAACAAAGAGAAACCGTTATTGGTAGATGTGCTTAACAAAACAAATGATGTCGAGATCTATTCCTCATCAATTTTAGATATGTTTACAGCAGACACTTGGTTTTCTCATATAGACATTAAAAATATTGTTGTAAGTGAATTAGATTGTTTAAATAGGCCTAAACAGTATTACACAGGTAACATGATGAAGTATAATGTCATCGAAGAACTTAAAACAAAATACAGTGATTGGTATATGATCTATACAGATGGATCTAAGAATAATGAGAAGCAAGGAGCAGCATTCTTTGATCCCTCTCTTAAGCAACACGGTACATTTAAAGTTACAAATTTGGTATCTATTATGACGCTGGAGCTTATTGCAATTTCCAAAGCTCTCACTTATGCTAATAGATACAATTGGGATAAAATCGTTGTTTGCTCAGATAGTAAGAGTGCCATACAACACTTGGCTCGATGCGCCTCTGGACACAGAGGTGTAACGATAGCTTTCTGTGTTCTCGCGCAGTTACTACAGTTTGAGTTACACAACACAAAAGTGAGATTGCAATGGGTTCCTGCTCACATTGGACTGAGGGGAAACGAGGAGGCTGACAAATTTGCGAGGGCTGCATATGCAGATGGAACAGAATTTTATATTAAGCCATGTTATTCCGAGATCATGTATAAGTTCAAAATAGCTTGCCAGAACCAGTGGAAGGAATATTTTGACGAACGTTCCAGAACAAAAGGTATATGGTATAAAACAATACAGAGTGAGCCTCCTCGTGTTCCGTGGTTTATATGTAGTAACTTATCTAGAAATAAAATAAAATTAATACTTAGAGTTAGATCCGGACACATTCCATGCAAGAAGTTTGCATATTTAATGAAAAAAGTTACTTCACCTAACTGTGAAATATGTGGAAGAATTGAGGATGTATGGCATCTCTTGATGGAGTGTGAACGAAATAGAACGTCAAGAGACATATTTATGATTAGTTTTAAAATTAATACCCTAGATGTCGGTTTTGTTCAGAGTATACTCAGTCAGCCGAACTCTGATGCCACATTGTCCTTATGTAGTTTAATTGAAAATTGTTTAGTCGTAAGGTAATAATTAATATGTGTAAACGTATGTGATATATTGCTATATTGTAAAATGTTTGTGTTTATGGGGCTGTCATGTCTTAGAGACAAAAGTCCCTAAAAAATAAAGATAAAAAAAAAAAAAAAAAAGTGCCAAATGACGTCACTGTCGTGGACGAATGGCGAAATCACTCTTGAATCGAAAAAAAAAATTTCACTTGTCAAAATTGACGAACTGGCGTTTCCGGTGTCGAAATTAAAAACATTTTATCTGAAATGTTTGAAATTAATTTCAAAGTCAAATACGTTTTAATTTAAAGTTTATGAAGGATTTCATTTTATTGCGACTCATAAATTATTAATTTCGACGATGACAATTAATAACATTGGATTTGATTTATGACTGACGTCTGTCATCATGTCTATGATAACTTTTTTATTCTTCCATCTAGGAAGGCAAACGTTTTAATGCATACATCCCCGACCGTGACGTCATCGCATGGTTTTTACATTTTATTTTTTTTCTCTGTAATTAAGTAATAAAAAAATGTAATAAAAATATTTTCGAAGTCAGGATTGGAAAATAAAGAAACGGTATTTTTATTTTGGGAGGTTGCCATTTTTGAAATGTTGTCAATTCACCCCAGGGGCATCGCAAAAGTCGACTAAAGGAAATTGACCGGTGTATGCCAAGATATGAGTTTTAGAATGATAGACAGTAAACCAACAACAGTAGCATAGCCAGAGAGGCTTAGTGGTAGGCAAGTGAGTAGCTGTAAAATAAGCCTAAGCCAAAATGTTCAGAAGTATGAATTGGAATGTTGTCATCCCAATCACTTAGTCTGTTCATTGGTCTCTTAGCGTGAATCCATCACTCTTCTATGTATTATTAAAATCAAAAAAACCTAAAATTTAAAATAAAAAAAAAATTTATGTATTCATTCGTCACAAGCACCTTTCCAGTGTGATAGATGTACCTAATAATTAAAAGAGTTCATACATACATACATAAATCACGCCTATATCCCCAAGGGGTAGGCAGAGGTGAACTAGCACCCACATTTCGCCAATTATGTTAGGTCCCATGTGGGAAGAAGAAGAGTTCGATGGTGTGTATTAAACCATATTACAATTAACAGTGCCGTGTCAGTGTCGGCATAGCAGTCAAATACCATTGTCATAACCCCAATCTTTTGCGTATTTTCTGCAAGGCAACTAAGCTCAGAAGTGTTCTTGTTATACCACCTAGCAATATACTGTTATTAATGTGCCCGATAGATGGCAATAGCCTCGCCCCCTATTTCAACAATCGTACCTACCTAGTATTTTTCTCCAGTTATTAAACATCAAGCCTGTAAATTTATTGTGAACATTCGACACCATAAGACCGTTTCGGCAGTAGTTCGTGTGATTCCGACGAAGGAAACCATTCATATTGAGTAATGTTTCCTTTCTGTCCCTACATTACCTTCCTTTGAAAGTTTGCCAAACATAGTTATTCTCTCTGTCACACTCATTAAAAAAGATAGGGACAAAAATCGGTACTAAGCCAAATTTGAAGACATTAGAGAAATTGGAAGTTAATATTCTCAGCTACACGCTGACTGGGACAATTATAGTAGAATTCTTTTTTCCTATCGGTTGGACATTATTGAAATGTAATTCATTAGAAATCAATATTTCTTACCATCTCTTTATTTAATACGAACTGTAACTATACCCACATGATATACTATTTTTAAATATTGGTGTTTGAAAACTACTAATAAACTCAAATTGTATATTGTTTGTATATTATATATATTGTATACAATAATAATAATTAAATAAACTAGCCAATTGGGAGAGTAGTACGATAAAAGATCCCAATTAATTTAAATAACGTTGAAAGAAAATATGCACCCAAAAACTCTCTCTTATTTTAAGGATGCAATTCTGAAATCATGAAAAACATTGCCATTTTTTACTAACTGCGTATTTTCATGATTTCTGGGTTTATTTCATAACAAAATACATAGAAGTTGATTGATGAGATCTTTAAATATCCTTCTATTTTTTATAGCTTGAACGATATTGGAAAAATAAAAGTAATGTTCTCTCTATTGAACAGATTTCAAAATAGGGTTTATCTTTTCAAATTGCTATGAGGTTTCGTCATTGATGTGCCGCATTTTCAAATTTGTATGCGAGTAGGTGTATGAAGCTTAGCATAAGCTAAACGACTAGACTAGACCGGTTATTCCTTAAATTGGAGTAAATTAGCCGGCTAAAGGATTACCTGTTTATCGCATCAAGTTGCAAGCATGCTCGCCCACGCGCGCAGCGTACCTTGACCGTGCACTAATGACATCCAGCTATACCCACTGTTTCATGTAATGACAGACATTGCTCTAATGGGATAAACGGCTATTTATCGCAAGGTTGCGGCTGTACGATCCAGGCACGCCGCTGGCTGCCGCTCGGGCCACTCTGCCGCCGCGAGCACACGCTACGCCCGCCCAATTGCCTATAATGATACCACTCGAACGCGTATCCGTCCACTCCACTCTTAAGACAAAAGCATCCTCCAGTCTGTTCCCGACCCGCGACACCACACCACCGGCCCCACGTGGCGTGCACGACGCAAACGGTGTGCTAGTGATGTGATGGAGTGCCCGCGACACACAAACAACCTAATATGACAGTTATCAAGACACCAAACGCCCTTTTGAGAACGTCTCGCGAACTCCACAGTCTCACAGCAACGATGATTGATTGATATTTAACGCAACTACCACGATTCCAACATAATAATGAACGGAATAACTGTCGCCACGGAAAAACCGGGAACGGTGGAATCTCCAGTGAAAAATGAGCCGAGAGCCAAGAAATCAGGTGTCCGGGAGAAGCTTATGCAGATCAAGTCGAACATTACCGTGGAGCCGATTATCGCGTGTTATATCATGTCAAATGTGTTCTCGGGACTTGCTGTGCAGAACTTGAATTTAGAGAAGGCGTGCCGAGTAAATTTAGGTTACAGTGACGAAGTTTGTTCGGCGCTAAATAGGCGGCAGACGGAGAACTTCACGAGCGAGGAGGCCGAGGTGCAGAAGCTGACCGCCTCGGTGCAGGCGTGGAAGAACATCGTGCAAACTGCCTTCCCTTGCATACTAGTGCTTTTCGTGGGCTCGTGGAGTGACAAAACAGGGAAGCGGAAGGCGTGCATTTTGCTCCCTATAGTCGGGGAAGTGCTGTGCTGCACTAGCTTCATCCTAAACACATATTTCTTCTACGAATTGCCTCTCGAGGTCACGGCCCTCTCGGATCTGTTTCCGTCGTTAACGGGAGGATGGATAACCGTGTGCGTCGGTGTATTCAGCTACATAGGCGACGTAACGACCAAAGAAATGAGGACATTCAGAGTAGGAGTGGCTAATTTGTGTATGTCCCTTGGAATACCTATCGGGATGTCACTGAGTGGTATTCTGCTACAGCGAATAGGATACTACGGTATATTCATGATATCCAACTGCCTCTACATGGCAAGTTTAATCTACGGGTACATAAGATTGAAAGACCCAATCATATCTGCGGACCGGCAAAGAGTAAGTTCACAATGTCGTGTGTTATTTATAGACTCGACAAAGATTATTAGGCCTTTATATTCGTATTGGATTATCCGCTCCTTTATTAACCTGGCGTCGGGGTCAAGTAACGTAGTAACGGATTTCTCCCCATCAAAGTTTGCGGGTAGCAATTTGAGATGAAAGTCTAGGGTTAATAGTGTATCGGTAGGTGTTAAGATAAACCACGGCGGGCCCATACATCATTCAACGCTACACTCGACAGGCTGGTTAGTCCTACGTCTAAGTGATAAATTGCCCGTAGCCCACAACGCAAATTCGAACGGAGGGGGACATCGTAACGCAATCAAGGATTTTACGCGAGGCTCAGATAGGTGTCGAGTCAGATTTATTCCTCGCTGATCTATTCGGGTGGGGGGGGGGAGTGGGGAACTCGGATCTGTGATTGGTATAAGTACTCTCTTGTCTATAATGGAAACTATGCTACTTTCTCGGCTGGTACACTAAAGACAGTTGGCCGTTAATTTGCTTCTTATTGTGTTTCCAGTACAAAAAAAACGGCAAATTAGGCTCTTAATGAGTTTTATTGTATCTTAAGACTAGATAGGTTTATCTGGTATACAAGGCCTTCGGACTTGCACTGGCCTATAATAAAACGGGGTTATTAAAAATCTTCAATATCTTCTTAAATTCAAAAGAATTAAAAAGAAAATTCTTAAAGCCACTATAAGAATCCGCGTAGAATCAATCGAGTTAGGAAGGCCCATGTTTAACAGTGGGCGTCTTTTGAATGAAATGATGATATTAGAAGTACTATTATGATATTGTACACCTAGATAAAGGGTAGCTCAACTCAAAATACTTGTTTTCCAGAAAAAAAAACGCTTTATTGGATTGAGGAATCACGTGGATCGGTTTTGGAAGTCTTCTTTGAAGATCTTTTTACACAGATCTCTTTGGGGTTAGGTAAAGAGCAACAAACTTATTAGGCGAAAATCGGAACAACAATTTACTCATATATTAGAATTTGATATTTCTACACTAGCGACACTACTGTAGTAGTTTTCCAATAATCACAACAACTCGATTTTTGATTATTTTATTTTGAGTAATCTATATATTTATATCGAATAACCAATCTGTAAGTGGGGCACTAATTTCCTTAAACTCTGTTTATTTAGCATTAAGTTCGATAGATAATGTGAGTGAGCAATATTAAATTTCAAACAGTCGGAATAACATATTTTCCTGTGGAAAAATTAGGCCTACCTATATACTATTCGATTTTTAATTTTAACATTATATAAATGTTAGAAAAATTAGTACAAAGATTTTGGGGTTAGAAAAAGAATTTCGAAAAATTATGATCTTGAGGCGGGAATCGAACCCGCGTCCGCTGCTATCCGGGCAGGTGCCTGACCGCTCGGCCACCCAAGACACTGTGTCTTGGGTGGCCGCACGCGGGTTCGATTCCCGCCTCAAGATCATAATTTTTCGAAATTCTTTTTCTAACCCCAACATCTTTGGCCTACCTATATTTTAAATTAGACCTCTAGTAATATATCATTAAAAAGTGCACTCAATTATATGTAGTAACTTTGGCATACCTAATGCGTGTACAAACATTATGACAGACAGACAAGACAACCAGGCAAACATTCTAAAAACTTTTGTTTTGGCTACTGTTGTTAGACCTCCATAGTAAGGGTCTTTGTGCCTTTATCTTTACCTTATAATTAAATACCTATTTGCCACTTTGTTGCATATTTGTCACCTAAAACTTTAATTTTATTAATGTATATTATACTTGCAACGTTAAATATCTTGCCAAGTGAATGTTTTGATCCGCATGATAACAAATACATAAACTTTCTACGAAGATTTTCAGAAAATATCTTAGTAATCAATAAACACACATCTATATCGGGCGTCTTTCACCGTTAAAATTACTATGAACAAACATTACATTCAGATAAACAGATTTATTTTTAAACTACACTTAATATATTTATTAATGTTTTAATAATTGGTTACCCGTTTTTGTGTTGTTATTTTTTACTGATAATATATATAATAGAGTCGATAATTCAAATATTTTGTATTATAGCAAATTCGACTAGTGTGTACTTCCACTACAAGGTCCCTTATAATTATTTGTTAATAATTAATTAACATACACAATCCCACAGCTGTTGATATAATAATATGTATAACGACCTATAATAATCAGCGTTCCTCTTTTGCCATCTAGCAATGTTCTACGAATGCCGATAAATGGCAATAGGCTCACCACATTACATGGGACCTAACCTAATTGGCGAAACGTGGGTGTAAATTTACCTCTGCCTATCCCCTTCGGGGATATAGTGATTTCTGTATGTATGTATATAAATGTTAGAAAAACTATTACCAATATTGAAAATTATTTCCCGAATCAGGACAATAATTTTGTTAGGACAATAATTTTTGTTTGTTGTTACCAACTGCTGTCAATATAAACATATTTACTTGTATTCTTAAGTTTGGTTCGTGCTTTGTTACATTTGTAATATTTTCAGGACCAGCCAGTTGGATGTCGAGGATGGGTTTGTTCGTTCTTCGACGCGCGACACGTCCGGGAGACGCTAACCGTTGCGTTCCGAAGCGGCCCGCGCCGGCGCAGACTTCGAGTCTCCTTACTGATTGTCGTGGTCTGCGTTATTTTTGGTCCTCTACATGGTTCGTACTCGTATTTTTTATTTAGTAATCTTTGCGAAACACACAATTATTATTACACTTAGGGTCTGTTTCACAATCGACGGGTGAATTCCGAATATCTTACTTGGCAGTTCAATCGACATATATTTCATATTACAACTATCAAATGATCTACCAAGTAAGCTGTCCAGAACTTAACCGACGATTGTGAACCAGGCCCTAAAAGCTACAATATAACATTTTTAGGTAGGCAAAGAAAATAGACCTTATCATCACCTAATTTACGTTTTTATTTAAGATCAAACCTACGATTGGAATGCTTATTTCAAACGTAAAGGTAAGGTTTAAATCGACGTTTCGACCACTTCAAGTCGACCGCTGTCACAGCGAAATTTAAGCGGCGACATAAATGATTACCATGTGCACAAACACCTAGAAAGAGATACTCGCGTGTTAAATGCGTAAAAGATATTTTATTTCAAATGTGTGTAGGGCTTGTGCAAATTTAAGAGGACAGTCTAGAGCCATTGATACACCAATTATACTTGTTGAATTTGATTTACATTTCGTCTTAAGTTTGTAATACAACTTTCCTCCCAAATTCATTATTTTTGGCGGTTTTATTATGACCAATAGTCACCTAAATATATTTTATAAAAAACCATTAATAATCTTAGTTACCAAATCACTCTGATCTCAATCTGTCAGTTTTGTTTAATCTGCTTAATTAGATGTGGAAATTCCACAGGTGAAATGAATGTGCTATACTTGTTCATGCGGTATCGATTCAACTGGGATGAGGTTCAGTTCAGCATGTTCTGCACTTACAGTATCATCACCAACCTGGTCGGTAAGTAATCAGTAAGACTTTTCCCTTTTATTACCTGCCTCCTCATCTATCGCTCCCTGCAGTCTCTCTCCACCGCGTGATAGTGTTTTGTCTCAGTATTTAGTGGGAGTTAGAGCGAGTGGAAAATATTTCCTTTTCCCCGAGGAGATTTTGTCCACCTTCATGTCCACTCTGTTACGCTAGCGCCCTACGAGGCTTAGAGAAACCTCCATTCTCAAATGGACCTACCAAGGGCACGTCTAATAAGTACTGACAATCCAAAATATAGATCGATCTAGGTCGTAAAATTTGATTCAGGAAAAATTCCCGTGTATACCAATATGCACCAATGGTAGATAGCAAACCACTAACAATACCATACGCAAAGAGCGTTGGTGTCAGGCAGGCGGCCGGTTGAAAAACTAAAAGCCAAAACTTTGAGTTAATATGGACTTAAATGTTGTCATTCCAATCACTTTGAAGTGATGGATTATACCGCCTTTCAATCACTATTCTATACATTAATTCATTGACAATGATAGCGATAGCTTTAGCGATAGCCCTGCAGCATATACCTTCCTGAAATTCATCTGTCTAAAACCACTAGTACCTAAAATGTTATGCATGCTCTGAAACAGGTACATTATTCTCCATCAGCATATTCAGCGACTTTATGAAGTTGGATGACACGGTGGTCGGCATCATATCCTGCACCAGCAAAATCCTCGCGTCCTTCATCTTTGCATTCGCCTCAACAACAACAGAAATTTATATAGGTAATTCCATTTGAATTGCAACTCCTCCATATTCTACTTGGTCACAAATTAAACGTTTATTTAATAAACCGCTCTGGCTGACTTAAATTTGTGGCCGAGTTAAATATGAACGAAATCCGTAATTCAAACATGGTCATAGAAGGAATGCTTAATTTGAAATAAAACAACTTTTACGGATAAGACTCGCGTATAATTTGGTGTTTGGCATAACAATTATTTAACCCGACGTTTCGATTACTTTACAGTGGCCGTGGTCACGAGGGGACTAAAGATGACAGGTGTCCTCACAATAAAGTAATAATTAACTACCGTCATAATATTTGATATTTTAGGTGTTCCGATTTACACAAACAGAGCTTACAGTATCATTGTTTTTGGCAAATTTTTGCCAAATTATACGCGAGTCTTATCCGTAAAAGTTGTTTTATTTCAAATGTGTAGTGCTCGTGCAAATATAAGAAAACATTATAGGAATGCTTAATTTTAAACAACTGCCAAAAAAATGAGCATCTATAGAAAATTATTGTAGGTATAAAGTTTGGCGCTGATGCGCATCGGATGAAAACGTTTTAATTTGTCTTACCTACAACTATTTTAAATGAATGTTAATGTTACAAATGTCGTCACACTGGGCTCTATATATGACCTATATATGATTTGTTCTTCTTTTATTCTTCGATCGTTATGTAATCACTGCACCCTGCAGTGAAGAAATTAAAAGAGCTGATTTTGCTTTAAACCGTTACACATTATAATTATTTCTAAGGGCCCTACAAAGATATGTGCACATGCTTGATACGGACGGCAAATGTGATGCTTAAGCGTTTTATTATTCTATTTTCTCAGTGTCATCCAATCTTATCTTTTTTGTCTCAGCATCAGTTTAATCAACCAAGTGCTCCGTTAAAGTGGCGTAATGCTTCAAAACGAATACAATAATGCTGCTACTGAATACGAATACTGATAATTATTGCGTTGGTTTCGTGCTGAATTCCTCTCGACTTATGTTCAAAATTTATATAAGTATAATTATTAAGTGTTACATCTAAGAGAATAGTACAAGTTCTAAAGCTTTATGCAAGATTGTAGAAATTAAAAGTAGAAAATTAATTTATATTATTTTTTTAAATACAACTTTCATAATTGCGTCGCTTTCATTACACTGTCATTTATCATCATTAACAAAATTCTTTTCGTCTCCAAGAATGTTTAAGTCCAAAATTTTTAAATTAAAATTAAATGTCTGATTATATTTTGTTCGCAGCGCCCCTTGTAGAAATCTTCAATGGCACGTCGTTTATCGCAATGCGCTCAATTGCTTCTAAGCTGGTCACCAGTGAGGAATTAGGTAATGTACTTTAGTTGTTGAATATTCCCGGCCCTGCAAACTTATCCATTCTAAATAAACGAAGATTTTCGTGAACATTTTAGAATGTTAATAAACTTTTACGTCATGTTTCTCCTGTCTGTGCTTTGCCACACAATTTGTATAATATAAGTTGGTTCCGAATGACAAATACTATAAAGCGGGGAATTCACTACACGGACATGCCCGCCAGACACGCCAGCGCGGATCTCGTTTGTATAGGCCAGACTGACTGTGACGATCCTACACTAGGTAAACATTACAAAGACTTAATAGAAGCGAGGTTCGGCGAGCATGTCGGCGGGCATGCCCGCGGTTATGTCCATGTAGTGAATTCCGCTTTAGCACCAGGTTATTAAAATACACTTTTTGATATTTTAACTAATACCTAAGAAATAAATGAAATCGATCAAATAATGACTGCCACTAATTACACAAAAACACGTCGTTCTACCAATCACTAATGTTAAAATTATCCTGTGTGTCGTTTCAATAGTCATCTGAATACACTTTCACACCCTTGAGGCAGACCAAACACGCAAAGACCGGCCTCAGCTACGTTTTGTATGAACCGGATGCGCCTAACTCCCCGGAAATGTCTGATCTGAGTCAGCCCATATAAAATGTATCCAATCGATTTATTCCCGCCGCCGACGGAACTGGAACGATCTACGAGACAAGTAAATGGCCAGCGGTCAACACACGTGCCTCCGCCAACCGGCATGATATAGCAAAATGTACTTTATAAAAAAATATTTACGGCGTTTTTTCTAATGGACTGTTTGGTTTGACCAATTGAAATGGTTGATATTGAAATGAGTAATTCCTAATCTCGTACCACATGCCTATGGCCCTACCCCTTTTGGGATATACATACATACATAAATCACGCCTATATCCCTAAAGGGGTAGGCAAAGGTAAAATTAACC
The DNA here is from genome assembly GCA_963931975.1 of Cataclysta lemnata. Taxonomy (NCBI): domain Eukaryota; kingdom Metazoa; phylum Arthropoda; class Insecta; order Lepidoptera; family Crambidae; genus Cataclysta; species Cataclysta lemnata. The sequence continues at coordinate 10,146,932 of OZ008343.1, forward strand.
CACGTTTCACAAATTAATTTAGATCCCATGTAATAAATAGGTGGCGAGCCTATTGCCATTTATCGGTGTATTCTACTCCCACGTCACCACACGGCATGAGGATATATAGACGTGATTTATTTATGTATCAGCATTCTGCACTTTCATTGAACAGAAATATAATCAGATGTAATATTTGCAGGCAAAGTTAACTCCTTATTCGGCCTAGCGGAGGCTATGATGCCACTGGTGTACGGACCTCTGTACTCCAGGGTGTACATGGCCACACTTAACATACTGCCCGGCGCTGTCTTCCTCCTTGGAGCAGCCATGACGGTGCCAGCAGTAGCCATTTTTGGGTAAGTTCCCTATAATCGGGTAATCATCATCATCTTCCTGCCATGTTCCAAGGTTTACTCGGACCGGTTTAATTCATATCGGCCAGACGTCATCCCATCCGGTTTAATTCATATGATCCATCAAACCGGAATAGTGGTAGTAATAAATGAATCTATAGAAAAGGGATGGAAAGAAAGATCTTGTCGAGAAAGTTACTAACCGGAAAGAGTGATTGGGAAGACACCAATCCGATCCATACTGCTCCAGGTTATAGCTTAGGCCGGCCTTATTTAAGCCGGCCTGTAAATCATTACACAAGAATATAACAGGGACACGAAAATAAAGAATAGGAATGAATTGCTATGATATTATTATTAGCAAATTAAGTAGGGGATTGTTACTTTTATGACATTCGCGTTAGCGTATCTGTAAAGCGATCAATGCTGCTATTAAAATCGGATCATGTTACAAATTTTATGTCGCGCAGTAAAAACGCAACCCGTAGGCAATAACTTGTCGATTCTGAAAAACCGGTAATGAGTTATAGGGGAACGGTATGTAGATTGCTCGTTGGTAGATCGAAATTGTCTGTCATCGTTATTGAATTATTTCGTAAATATTGCTATCGCAAAATTCACAGAACTTTGTTCACATAATGCACAAAACATTACGTGAAATAAAATAAGTCTTATATGGTTGGCTGAATTTAGGTGTAGATATACCTATGCCTACCTTTTCGGGGAATAACCCGCGTTATTTATCATACATAGACAAATTATCGATGATTCTACTTACCATCCGAGGGTTCTGAGTGTAGGTTTCGGCTCCATCGAGTGGTATTGTGATTAATACATTGAGTGAATTATCATTAGATAATGATTATATATATTTTTATAAATCAAGCTATAAGTCTAAACAAAACTTCAATTTATTCCAATATTATATTTTAAGTTAATGAACTTAGACCTGACGAATTAATGATTTATAAGCATTAATTGAGGCTGAAGAAAAAAATTAACAATTAATTTATATATTACAAATATAGAATAGCAGTTAAGGAACTCATCAAATAAATTGTTTTATTAAAATTCCCAATACTCGTTGTGGGGAGTCTATTTCCCATTAAAACTTTTAACAATTTTCCTCATCGCACACCCGGAGGTTGGCGTTTGATGGATCATCTTAAAACACATCTTGGATGGAGACCGTCATTCCGTCGACTTCTCACCTATGTATTGTAAATAACCTGCTCAACGTCATTTTTTATTACAAAGAACTGAATGAACATGAAGTGTAATCAGTAGTTCTTATACTCACACATATTATCTTGCCCAAAGTAAGTAGCATAAGCACCTGTGATATGGATACTAGATAACACAAACAATAGTATACACCATGAGGGTTGGTGTCAGGTAGGCGGCCGGCTGTAAAACGTAAGATAAAATCATGAGCAGTATAGATTAGAATGTTATCATATTAGCCACTCTCTCCTTACATCGGTCTCTCGACTATGTCCCTTCCACTGCTTTTCTATAATTCTATACATCACCTTTCCGGTGTGATAGATGATGAATTAAAAGGGAAGCTTAATGACGTCTGACCAATATGAAACGAAAAGGAACCTACTGCGCCGACCCAAAACGTGGTAATTTCCACCATTACCCAACCCACTGATTTACCTATAAAACCACATACCCCAAACCTGTTTTCGAGAAAATGGACTTCGAATGTTATTTAATAGAAATTTCCGATTCTTAATTTTAGGATTTTCTCAAATTTATCACCATTTTTATATCAATAATTGTATAATTGTTTTTGTAATGAATTCTGATCATATTTCAGGTGGATGTACTTCGAACAAAGGGACGACAACAAAACAGAAGAATCGGAAAATGCTAACAAAGAAGTTTAAAGAACAAATTATTAATAACTATAATAGATATGAAAATAAAGAAAATGCGTAAGCAGTGTTTCGATCATGTCCGCAAATTTTATTAAAACCAATTGATCAAAAGCTTATTATTTAATTACTAAAGTGGCTGATGGGTCTATCATCGTCATCATCTGATGTGTGTCAATTCACAATGTCGACTAATAATATAATTATTATCATGGTCTAATATGTGTAAATTGCTAAAGAACCATATTTTTATTTGTTCCCATTCTTCTTTCCAGTAGCTCTAGCGAGTCGACATATATAGATTAAAAAAAATCAAAATTATTTATTAACCTTAAAATACAGTTTTTATACAACATGTGGCCAGAGTCTCATTTTAAGCATAAATAAATGCTTGATATACGTATTATAAAAATATCCAAACAAAAGAAATAAAACAATTATTCTTAATGTCCAAACCTGTTTTAGTAAAACCAAAAAGCAAGCTACACTGTTGAAAGTTTGTTTACATTCTTACCTAATATCCCCGGAGGGACAAACAATGATTCACACATAAGAACCTTTATTAAAGAAGGTACCTACTATTCTTCTTTTAGAAAAGTCTATCCCAATTCCGATTGACTGAAATGGCAGCTTACTACGGTTGATAGTATTTTTGACTTTGATATATAATTCCTTTTTTTGGGAATTTGTGTAACATATTTTACGTAACATTCAAAAATTGGCAATGTAATTACATTGCCAATGCCAATGCTAATTTAGCAATGTTATAACATTAATAGATATATAAAATATTTTGATATCACTATTGTTAGTAGACAACTTAAATACATACCTACATACATAAATCACGCCTATATCCCCGAAGGGGTAGGCAGAGGTGAACTAGCACCCACGTTTCGCCAATTATGTTAGGTCCCATGTAAAAGGTGGCGAGCCTATTGCCATATATCGGGCACAAAAGTGTCGCAGTACATTGCTAGGTGGTATAAGAGGAACGCTGCTGCCCATTCCTCATCACTGATTTATCCTTAATCGCCTTGTACGACACCCACGGGAGAGAATTGGGGTGGTGACAAATGTATTCTACTCTGCCGTCGCCGTGTGGCGAGAATACAATTGTCAGAATACAATACAATTGTCGGCAGATAACTTAAATAACGGGTTAAAATATTGTTTTTGAACTGCTCTCAGCCATGATGTTCCTATTGTCCATTTCCTATTTCAGTTTTCAGCTGACCCAATAGTATTGGATTGTTGAAGTTGTTTGAGTTGAATATCGGTGATACGAAGTTTATTTTGGATTCCCACAAGTATGTTTGTAGACGCATTAAAGATTGATATGCCATCATAAGAGTGTTTGCTTACATCAAGCGAACAATGGAGCACTTGCCCGCGCCCAACGACAACTCCACTCTCATTCAATATCGGATCGTCTATTTATCTTGCTTCTGTGTGGATGCTGTACTGCGTCATCAACAATATCGCAAAACATCCGCGGCGACACGGCTTAAAGAGCAGTGGGGACTACGATACAGAAAAACTTTGAACGAGAGAGAATGAGGGTAACATGATTGATTTAATCGACAGAAAAATAATTATAAAAAGGATATGAATTGACTAGACTTGAAAACAGGTGAAACAAAGTAAACTTATTAATAAAAATAGAGGTCACTTACTGATTTGAAATAGGTAATGCCCATTTAAAATCAGTAAGTGACAGGTGACAGATGGATTTCACATGTCACTTACTGATTGCACCGCCTAATTGCAGTTTGAATGTAGTTAGCAAGACTACATTTAACGCCAACAAATCTTCGAATCCAGTAATTTTCGCAACCATTCTTTTTCTCTTACTAAATTTCACACAATTTTTTTGGATGCTCTACCTTCTTTAAGTTTGTATAGTATTCTTCGAGGAGGCTTCACCACCGGCATGGCATTGGATTGTCTATACATATCCAAAAGCTAATCTAAATGGCCTGTACCCTGTTTAAAGTATGTGTTAACAAGTTTTTCTTTTTCATTAACAATATATGTTTTATATTATGTTTATATAATATTCGATCGATCAAGAGTTCAAATCATTAGTAGTATCGTTTCCTAAAATATACGGCACTTAACTCCGCCTTTTTTATACGTTTACCTCCGCGAGTATTATGCGTTTTTCCATCAGACATACATATCGGCCGTTTGTTCGCGTTTGTTTGATTTATTCGACATTCTATCCGTTTGTCGACGAAGTATTGTCAACAACGGGACAAGCCATGCGTCATATAATAGCTACTCGTATTTTAGTTGAACATTTCGGCATTACTCTTAACTACCAGAATATTTACGTGGAACATTTTTCACTATTTTTTTTATGAAACGAACTATCAGTGCATGTTTTAAAAACTGCGCATTTCTCTAAAATGGTTTTATAAAAATATTTAGCGGGTAATTTATTTTTTTCATGGATAACACTGCAATAACTTTTAGTATTTATATATAGAGCTGTTAGATTTTATAGATTAAGTACAATCATCATCATTAGCTCTTAAATAGCCCCACTAGGGCGTAGTATTCCCTATGGATGGAGCAAAATAGGGAAAAAGGACCATAACGACTCAGTAAGGGTTGGTTTGAGTGAACGACTGGAGACGCGGCGGGACCAATCGCTTAATGTGATAAACTAATGCACAATCAATAAGCTTTCGATATTGCGTCCCAACACTGAACATATGGCAACAATTTCATATTTTTAGTAGGTGCTTTCGAAAGCAACCTTACGTATAACAAAATCGTTTTACTTTAGTACACCAGTGATAGGGGTGTCAAATTAAAATTAAAAAGAAAACTTTTGATACCTGCATCCCTATCCTGTATCACATATGGCTGTGAAACGTGGGCTTTGACAAAACGCCATAGGGAAAAACTAGCAATATGTCATAGAGGTATGGAAAGGAGTATGCTAGGTCTGAAACGAAAGGATAAAGTTAGAAATATAGATATTAGGCACAAAACGAAATTAACCGATATCCTGGTACGTATAGATCAACTTAAATGGAGGTGGACTGGACATATGCTCCGCTGTAAGAAAGAGAAGTGGAGTAAGCAGGTGACAGTTTGGTACCCAAGGGGTGGAGCTAGAAGTCGAGGTCGACGACTTCAAAATGACTGTAGGACCCCTTTGGATAAGAGTGTCATCTGACCCAAAATACTGGAAGGAGTTGGAGGAGGCCTTTGCCGTTAGGCACACCGAAAAAAGAGACTTTGTGATGTTAGTTTAATTTTCTCACTTTTATATTTTTTTGCTTTGTAAATATTCGGGAATAAAAGCTTTATTATTATTATTATTATGATAGGAGTGTCAAAGGCCTGGTGATAATACCCCAAATTATACACACACACAAATCACGCCTATATCCCCAAAGGGGTAGGCAGAGGTGAAATAGCACCCACGTTTCGCCAAATATGTCAGGTCCCATGTAATAGGTGGCGAGCCTATTACCATTTATCGGGCACAAAAATCGCAGTACATTTCTAGGTGGTAGGTATAAGAGGAACGATGCTGCCCATTCCTCATCATTTGTCCTTAGTCGCCTTGTACGACACCCACGGGAGAGATTTGGGTTGGTGACAATTGTATTTTACTCTGCCGTCACCACACGGCAATACCCCAAATTATATACTCTGTAGACCTTAGGTACGTGTCAATATGAAATAGTGTAGACTCTTCTCAATGATTCAGTAACTTCACAAAAACATAACTCGCAAAATGTTCTCTTTGGGGCATGTTAACATAATTTTTTTATATCTATAGCAGATAACGTGAACAAAACCAATTTCAGCTGCTATTTGTAAAACATACGATGTGATTCGAATATAATTCTCTGTTACGATAGTACTGTAAACATATTTGTTTCAATACAACGGGGACGTTGGTCGCGTTGATAGATTGCATTTTATCCTCCAAGCTTTTTCTGATTGTGTCAATATAAAAGCGTTTTGTTTCACACGTGGGTTACACGAAAATGGCCAAGTAATGTACTTTTAGTAGTAGGGATTCGTAATAGTGGCTGATGTAGTTGTTATAAGGAAAATAAAGTCAGAAAAACTGAGACTCTTACGTGTTCCCGTAAAAATATAAAATATTTTATGAAGATGTGGATTATATTTATTTTTAACATACACTAATTAAAAAGTAAACTCATATTTCTCAATTTAACATCTTACACATACATTACATTCTGAGATCTGTTATAAGTAAGGTTTCTTAAAAGATAAGTGGACATGAAGTTTCCTATCCCCTTGCCAATTATTGTTCAGAAATATAATAATATAAATGAACATGGACAAGTACCTATCCAATATGAAATCGTAGAATAGAACTATGTTTGGTATGGAATTAGGAATGTACCATGTCGTTTATTTAATACAAAAAACTTGACAACTATCTACGTTTTTACGAGGCATTTTCCAACTAAGGAACTTTAAACGTAATGTGCCATTATTGAAAATACATACATACATAAATCACACCTATATAAGGGGATAAATAGGCGTAATTTATGTATGTATGTGTGTATTTTCACTAACGGCTTATTATAGTGAGGGTTAGATAGAGGTGAATTAACACCCACGTTTCGCCAGTTATGTTAGCTCCCATGTAATATAGGTGGCGAGCCTATCGCCATTTATCGGGCACAAAAGTCGCAGTACATTGCTAGGTTGTATAAGAGAAACACTGCTGCGCACTCATCGCTGAATAAATCCTTAGCCGCCGTGTACGACACTCGCGGGGAGATTGGGAGTGGTGACAATTGTAGTTTGAAAATACTATGTGTGCGTAGGCGGCTCTCACAAAATCCTAACAAACCTGGCTGGGCAGCGAGAGAAGTCGCGATATCAGAGGGATTGACACCGTAAGTCTACACTTATGTCACAAGTCCCAAGCGCTACCACTGAGTTCCCTCTCTGCTCCACTATATAATCACTAATCACTATCACTATATAACCCGGCACCCGCACAGTGATTCCATGAAATGCTAAGAGTTCTCGTCTCATCCCGCACTTATCTCTATACTAATATTATAAAGCTGAAGATTTTTTTTTTGTTTGTTTATTTGGTCCTACGCCCTAATCTCAGAAACTACTGGTTCAAATTGAAAAATTATTTTTGTGTTAGATAGTCCATTCATTGATAAAGGCTATATAACAACCGACATTAACGTGAGCTAAGCCGCGGGCGACCACAATTTATAATAATATACATACAGTACAGAGGCGTGTACGATCCAGCCTCGAACATCTAAGCAATAATCACATCAGTGTCCGCCCTAGGCGGCTTATTGTTCGCCAGCGCAACCTGAAACGGCAATGGAGGCTTTAATTCAATGCAAAACGCATACAGGGCGCTGGGGCCCGCCGTAAATCTCATTTTAAGTGGAGACCGGCGTCACTTTCGTACCTGCGTAGTCACCGTTTTGTTGAACACGAGTTATGTTGTACCGCTCCGTTGCTAAATTATGTATGCTTCGGTAAAAGCAACAGTTTTTCTAGGCGAAACCATTTGTTTGCAAAGTTTACCTAATTCTAAAGTTAAATCCTTCAGTTTCGTTTCAGTTGCCGTTTAAAGTGCCATGAGGTGACGGTAGAGCAGAATACAACTGTCCCCAATCCCTTCTGCAGGTGTCGTAGAAGACGACTAATTTTTAAAACAGTAATGAGGAATGGACAGCAGTGTTATTGTTATATCACCCAGCTGTTATTTACGTGCCCGGGAGATGGCAATAGACTCACCCCCTATTGTATGAGATCTATTACAAGGCATATCCTTACATAGTTGGCGAATTGTGAATGTTGATACAATATTGATCTTATGTATCGAGGTTTAAACTGATTGGTGCTGGTAAGGCCATACCAAAGTAAGACATTATGACACGATTCAAAATCAAGGAGCAAGGGGCTCGGAAAAGGTGGAGCGAAGCGTCACAGGAAAGTTCTCCGTGATAACATCCAGGGTATTACGAAGCCTGCGATCCGTCGTCTCGCCCGCAGAGGTGGCGTCAAGCGTATCTCCGGTCTCATCTACGAAGAGACTCGAGGCGTTCTGAAGGTGTTCCTCGAGAATGTGATCCGCGATGCGGTCACGTACACCGAGCACGCCAAGAGGAAGACCGTCACCGCCATGGACGTCGTGTACGCCCTGAAACGCCAGGGTCGCACTCTGTACGGTTTCGGCGGTTAATCAACTCGCCAACAACTATGCGCGTCGCAGCCGTTTGTGTTGCAAGCGTGTGTAGCTTTTACCACTACACGAATCAAAAAGGCCCTTTTCAGGGCCGCAAGAGTTTCCTATGCCTATTCCTATATGGATTGGACAGTTTCGAACGGCATTGCGATGTACCTACCTACCTACCTACCTACCTACATACATACATACATACATACACTACACCACATGAAATTAATTAATCAATCAAGCCACAAACCTGGTTGGTTAGACGATTGCACTGCACACCGCCGACTGTCAGTCCGATGTGTTGACGTCTTCTTCCGTGAGTAGGTTGAACGAATCCCGTAGGCATAGCAGTAAAAACTAAAGCCGGGTTATAAAAATGATTCAACAAACTCACAATATTTACCTCTCTTTTTAAATATTTAAATGTTAAACGTCCGTCTTGCCTACTATCTCTATCTTGCCGGCCCTTGCCTTATTTATATCGGAACTTTGCATTACACTTAGAAATCATTTACACGTTTTTATATTTAACTCGCGTCCATAGGGATGTTATTCAGGGGATTCAGTCCTCTAATACGCCAGGCCTCTAAAAGCAGGAGGCACCCACGCAGCGAAAAATTCGATAGGCTTACATTTATGTTGTTCGTACACTCAATAAAAGTGACCTCAATCTGAAAATTTCTATAACACAAAAGCATTCAATGGGTACGGTTTAGATGAGCTAGATACTTTGTAAGGAATGCCTTTAATATTATATGATAGGATGACTACTCAACTTAATAAGAATCGAGCTAGACACCAATAATAATATTGAAAATAGGTACTGCTATGTTTATATCTATATGAGAAGAAAGTAAATATTTCAATGAATATACGTAAATGTAAAGCTAAACAATTTTAATATAATGTAGTGCTTCTTATTTATGCATCCCAAATACTAAATTCATTACAAAGTAGTATTTATATTGCCATCTATCGGATACATTATTCGTAGTATCTTTATACACTGCGAATAATGTACCCGATACACGGAAATATTATCAATTAACTCCCGGGTACGAGCCTGCCCGGCTAGAATGAAACACCGAAACACGTTATGATATATCCATTTATCGTTTTGAACTGTGAAAAACCTTCAAGTTCAAGCGATAAATGGCTAGAATTATCGTGTTTCGGTGGTCATGCTAGCGGGGCTGGGAGCTAAATGATAATAAACCTATGCTAAACATCTTCGGGGACAAAAAGCCGTGTTAGTATGTCGGCACCATCAGCCAAATAACCACCAAATGATCTGTTAAGAAGCTACCAAAATCCATATTTCATTAGTAAAATATCACTTCACGAGTTTTTGTGCCATTGCATAGTGTCTTCGGAATACCCAGAACTCCGAAGACAAACGACACGAGTGTAAGTGAAAAGCAATGTTTTGCGAGCTCAGATTTGGTTAAATCTAAATAATGGTAGTTACGTAGAATTATAAATTCGGTCGGTTGTTTTGCCGGGCCGGAATTAATACCGACAACTTTCCAGTTGGAAACTCCCGCTCTGCTCTGCATACGTGGTTCTTAATTTTGTACTACGAGATGGTTAGGACACGATACGACATAGAAACGATTTACTACGATAGTACGATAGTCATACTTTTAAATAAAGAGACACACTTAAAATAATGTATTGTACTCATTGGTGCACTTGGATATAAAAATCTATACAACATCTAACAGAAACAAGGCACACCCTGATTACTAACATAGTCATAAATACTAAGATGATATTCGAAAGTCTAAATTGTTATTTTTTTCCCCGCTTAAAATTAAATTGTTCGGTCAGTAACAAATTGGAAACCTCCATTTACATTTTTGAATTTTTGTTATCACTATAGTAGTTATACGACTAAGTTGGCATATATAGTTATCAGGGTGTGTGAGACAACGCTATAAGGCGAGTAGAGTGGCGTCACGTTTTACTTCATGTAAACTTAACACTTGAAAATTATCTGAAATAACCATCGATCCTCAGAATTACCCCCTTCTCCAGTTCTGAATTAGTACCGTACTCATTATAATCGAGGACGGAGCCAGTGGATTTGGACAACTTCGTCACTGCATCTCGACGCGAATAATTCGGCAGTCAGCTTTCATACTTGACCACTTACGCATGCTTTACACAAATACTAGTGGTCGCCCGCTGCTTCGATCGCGTTAATGGCGGTTACCAAATAGCCTATAGGTAGCCTTCCTCATTAAATGGACTATCCAACACAATTCAATTTGATTCAGCAGTTCCTGAGATTAGCGCGTATAACCAACCAAACAAACTTTCGATTGCGTTAGAAGGTTCAGCTTGCGAGATATCTATGACTACGTAGGGTAAGGTGACCGAAACCGGATATTGACAACACGGTAAACACTAATAAAATAATTTCCATACACTATTTTTTTGTCCAGGGTGTCAAAGGCATCTACGAATCCCCTAGCAGTATCTGGGACTTTGCTGCAAGGGATGTGTGGGGTGAAGGGTAGGTACAGGAGTTCCCCCACAACCCAGGAAATATCCCCCTAGTGCTTCTTCGCGCGTTGACTGGGGACAGTGGGTAAACGTTCTTAATGTTAACCATAACACAATCTGCTCCCCATTATTTCCATCCACGTAAGATAACTTCAAACTTAAATTATAATATATTATATTTAGGTATATTAGAAAGAATAAAGAATGAAAGAAAAACATTTATTGACCAGCACAAAGACAACACAGACAACAAAAGAAGATAAAAAGAAAAAAAATAACACTATTAGGCACAACACATCATTGCTCATCGTAATCAGACGCATACCATTATGTTGACAGCCACAGAAAGTTCATTAATTTCTCCCTCAGTCTTTATTACACCTACGAGAAAAGTATTATCTGGTCCTTTGCTAAGTTAGAAAACTTTAGCTGTAAATTCTTATTCCGATAGCGGTTTGTAACCAAAATATAATAACCAAAAAAGGATAATCAATTGTTGTTGTGCCTCACTGTATTCTATGGAATATGAAAATATAAGAAAACAAAATCTTTATATTACGTATTATAGTCTTTCTTTTATTTTATATAGCTTCGTCTTTTTAGAAATTGCCTTATGGCCTCCAATGTTTTATGCGTTGAGCTGAATTTTTTGTTGAAAACGTGACAATTCGTTCACAATTTCATACCATTCCTCACACAATATGTCAGTCTCGTCTCCAATAAACGCAAGAGTGCTATAACCAAATCAGCGGATCAGTTTTATAGCGTGTCCTGCCATTAATTTGGTCTGCAATAAAAACCCATGACTGAAAAGGAAATAAAACGGCGTTTAACTCAACTTGAGCACAACATATGAGCGGAAATTTTATCACCGCAAAGTTAAAACATTGTTTCGTAGTAGGTATGTGGAACTATAATAATTCAGAACACAATAGTCCCCACCGCCAATGTAACGCGCAAATGCAGACGGGATTAACGGGTTAACGTACCTTCCTAAGCACGGAGAAACTCACGATAGTATATTAAAATTTTTGGTCACCCATCCAATGTTCGGCATTAGTGAACATTGCTTAGTCTATGCAACGTCTGGCCGAGCGCGCTACTCCACTGCACCATCGAGCTCCTCCCTGAAGAAAGATGGTGTACTCAAAATGTCGCTTCTTAGCAATGTCGCAATCTTAATGATTACATAAATTAAGCAAGTTCCGCAGTTTATTAAATGGATGACCAAAAAAATGTATAGCGTCGAGTCTGTCCGTGCTTCGGTAGGATGATTAACAACCAATCTCTACAACTTTCGGTCATCCATCCTAAGAACAGCATTTATCACCGTTACTTTGTTTCATACCATAAATCCTTGTAAATAAACCAAAATTTATAAATAATACGGAATAGTACGGAATATAATACATTTATTATTTTATTATAATACAGTTATTTGCGTTACGCGGAAAATTACCACCTGTATCACTATCGTTTCAGACATATAACATACACAAATAATGTGAACATATACCTACCTATTCAGTTTTAACATACCACAGACAGTCAATAACTTATCTCTATATTGTAGTGTGCATTACGATTGCAGTTAAATAACACCACTGTAAATGATAATAACAAACGGTAATTACAACATAAACAAGCGGCTATTAATTTGTTTGCGAAAGTCTTTAGCCGTACGACGACGTCGAATAAGTATTTAATATACCAACAAGGTTATTTTCGTAGCATAGCTCTTACACACACGTGACTTGCGAATATTTTTAATCATACTACTTAGTCTACAGCACCTTCAAATATGAAAAACTGCAAATATTTATTACCGTATTCTCTTATTATTTATTACCGATTCACTATAAATTTTACAGTCTCGCATTGTTGAGTGTACTGTTGAAAATACCTATTAATGTTAATTTCCTCTGTAATAAGGACGGCACTGTAAGGACATTTATATTAGAGAGATGGTAGTTTCTAAATGTAAGAAATTCATGAAAAATCCTGCATCATGGTTCGTCATACCGTCTCAGTATATAAACAGATTAATATTTCCAGTATCTTTAAAGTTTGTAGCTGTGAAATAGCTGTGAAATTGGGGTTGTGACAATTGTACCCTGCTCTGCCGTCACCACACGGCAGTGCAAATAAATACATACACCAAAATATTTACATGTCATTATCATGCTTTATGCTTAAAATAAATTTAAATTTCAAATTAACAGTTAAAAACTTAACTGTTAATTTGAAATAGAAATTCATAGTTTAAGAAATCTAGAACATAATGCCCTACACACTACTAAGAAGCAGCAGTGGAACTTAAATCATTGATATGAATAATAATATTTTATTATTATTTGACCAGACCAGCCTGCGAGGCTTATATGATGAAAACACTGTTAAACCGTTCGATGGCTGAATGGTCGTTTGTGTGACCCAAATACTCTTTAATAACAATGGCAGCTTGCATTCAAACCACAACCCTGACAATAGCATGTGTTATAAAAGCGGCCATAAAAACCTAGCCAAATCCTAGAACAATATGCTAATACTGCACCGAATCTAATTATTATTTCTGGAGTAGGAAGAAGAGTGTCTCAAACAAGGATCAAGTATCATGAGTCCATGGTCTTAAATGTATCGTATTAAAAAAGCATAATGGCGACTGCTCTAACGGAAAATACAGTAAATGTGTAATCATTTTTGAATTAACATAAGCAATAAATATAATCTTGTTTTCTTATCATAAATAATTTAATTTAAAGCATTCCTAATTACAAAATAAAACAGGATAATCACAAAATATATTTATTTTAAAAAAGCATTAATAATTCAATAGTAAATTCTTAATTCTAGAAGTATAGAGCCGGAAAAGTTTTAGCCTGGATATAATAATATCCAATGCTTTTTTCCCTACCGTTGTGGTTTTTTTTTTCGAATATACAATGAATGAAGAATATAATGTCATATCTTTATTATACAATCGAACGATTCTTTTATAACAATTTTATCTTACACCTAATTACAATAAAATATGAGTATTGGAAAGCTTATTTCTAAGCAGAACTTAATTTCCGCTTCTCACTATTATCCAATTCACTTGTATTTGCGAGATTTATTCCATTACGGATAATATCCTTTTTGCTTTCAAAGTACAGCCATCTGAAAGGTAATTTTTTTAATACATATTAGGTAGGTACATTAAAAATATAGTAACCCTGATAGTGCCTCCTAAGCCAAAACGCGTACTCAACAAAAGTATATACATAGAAAAATAAGGCCTATTCATTCCCCAAAGCACACCCAAATTTCACCAGCTGATTTCAGATCTCACGAGTGTTTTCTTGACAGAAACAAAAAGGTTTGAGCTCTCATTTATGAGTTTAGTCAGAAAATTTTAGTCGTTTTATAAAGTACTCATTAGGCTCTATCCAGATCAGCACTACGACGTTTTAGTACTGATTTGTCTGGTATTACTGCGAGCAATTAATCAAACAATCGTTTATTTATGATTTACTTTTTTGTATTTATTTTATTCTCTTTTGCAGATATTTTAAATACATCAGTCCTTACTCTGAAGCATGAATGTTAGTGTGCTCCTTAAAAGTCACTTAAAAACTTTTCACGTGATTCAAAAGATACAATGAAAAATTTGCCGAAAATCTTCTGGAATTATATCTTATTAAGTTTGAAACATTCAGATTATCAAGTCGCACTATTATAAAACAACGACCGAATCCAAAATCGCAAAATTTTGGGAATCTTTACCTCGCGCGCACATAGAGAGGATAGAGATAGAGGATAGACTCAAATCATTTTTTAACCTTATCCCGTAAGGAAAAGCATGTTTTTTTCTTACCATTTTTAGGTTTTATTTTACGCTAACTCATTTTGGCAAAATTTCTAATTAGGTCGTTCTTAATGCGAAGTATTGCTAGCACGTGGACGCTACGTGACAATTACTAATTTCGATCACATGCCAAAAATTTATCTTTTGAGCTGAAAACAAAAGCTCAAACCATTACGCCAGTCAGCTCCCGAAAGTTCAAATAAGAGTCTCGTAAATTCTTGTTTTATTTAGTTATTTATCTTGAACTTTTATATTGCGACCTCTTCAAAATTTAACGCAGGCCAAGGAGAAAAGTTCAAAACAAGCAATAACACGTTTTATGATTTCAATCTAAATTGTCACGTCGGCACCGAATTCTTCCACTATTGTACTGTAATTCCAAAATTATTCATTATGCCGCTGATTGTGTTTCGCAAACAATGGATAATGTTGCACTGTGTTTAGCATTAGTGCCAATCTATGGCATTTGTTGTTATCTCAAACATAGTTTAATGACTGTAATGGTGCTATGGTCATTTGATTTCGATCAATACAAATAATTAATAGCTGCAATAGAAAAACTATCGCCAATTACAGGACGTTTGTTTTTCTATCATTTTACAACATATTGTTGAAAACTTATTTATTTGTCACAATAAAATCAACTTGTTTCCTTAATACAAATAGATACAACTCAAAATTGCTATCATGCAACAGTAAATCTTACTGTATTCAGCTTTGAACACACAATGTGTCCCTCAATAATATTTGAGTTACATCCTTATTGTAGAAAACGAAATCCCAACGTACCCAAATATAGCGATGGCCGGTAGTGTCAGAAATGCTCCTAAGAGAAATACTGCCCCTGGTAACACTTGCAAGGTCGCCGTATACACCTTCGAATACATGGGCCCATATACCAATGGCATCATAGCCTCTGCGATGCCAAAAAGTGAATTCACTTTACCTGTAATTAATTATAATAAAGTTTATCAGCAGGTAGTAATTTTTGATACACAGATCAGTCTAAAAATAAACGTCTTAAGATAATATTTATTATACGCGTACCTCTCTAAAATATTCTGCAATATACGCATAGTACGTGAACAAAACAATAAGGCACACACAGGTTTTTTTAAGGACGCAACCTGCTGACCGAATGAACTTTACCGATATTTTTGAGAGTTTTTTTTAGGAAAGCTGAGAACCGTGGGAGGTAACTCAAGCATTGCATTCGACTAATCCCTGGAAGGCTTGTCTACGGCAGGCTTATCCCGAGGGAATCCCGCTGCTGTAGTGAACCTCTAGAAATGGGAACAATACACGACAATTAAGACGCCATTGGAACTAGAGATGGGAATATGTATTTAATTACCAGAATCAATCGTTCTAGTAATTAAATACGAACACACAACACAACATAAGTATTAATTATAAAGTACATTACACATTGACGGCTGGTTTGGTCGATTGATCAGCCAAGGGTCCTAATCCTAGGTTAAAAACCTGATATGCTATTCTATGCTTCACATAGCATACACAGCCATTGTTCTCGAATCATGGCTGTTTGTATGTTTATGGAAAAGAATATAGAGTTCCAACCTTTACTAAATGGCGCAGAATAATTTGAAATAGTCCCAAAAACATCAGTTAATTAGTTGTCGGGTGCTGAATTGTAGGTGTTTATTTCAAATATTTCAAAGAAATATCTCACCATGCATCCTACTTAAATATTGAATTATAATTATAGTTACCCAAAGAGTGTCTACTTACCGAAATCCTCCCCACTGACAAGTTTTGAAGCTATTGAGCGCATTGCAATAAAAGACGTGCCATTCAGTATTTCAAGCAGGGGCGCTAAAATATTAATTATTTAGTCAATGTCATATCTCTTTACTTTTATTAATCCTAATTGTATTCGTTAATAGTGGACTCGAACTTAAGATAATTAATTTTTCGAAAATTTCTGACATTTGTTTTTGTACATACATACATAAATTACGCCCATATCCCCGAAGGGGTGGGCAGAGGTGAATTTTCACCCGCGTTTCGCCAATTATGTTAAGTCCCATGTAATAGGTGGCGAGCCTATTGCCATTTATCGGGCACAAAAGTCGCAGTACATTGTCAGGACGGTAGTATAGGAGGAACGCTGCTGCCCATTCCTCATCATTGATTTATTCTTAGTCGCCTTGTACGACACCCACGGGAGAGATTTGGGATGGTGACAATTGTATTCTACTCTGCCGTCACCACACGGCTAGCTTGCGGCTAGCCACGGCGCGGCGGCTTGTTTTTGTAACCTCAATAATTTATTATTATTCCAATTGATTTAATTCAACCTTGCATTTGCCATCACAATACTTACTGCCGCACTCAGAGACGTCTATTAACTTTAATGAGTATTTAATGTCAAAAATTTTCATTAAAAACAAGACCATAGACCCGGCAAAAATAGAGACTACTTTTGAATTGTGATTTTTTGACGTTAAGTACTCATTAACGTTATTTGTCGTCTCTGAGTGCGGCAGTTAGTAATATAGTAAGTTAATATAAGAAACTTACCCAAGTAAATTTCCAAATCGTTTCTGGCGAAAGCGTAAGCGAATGCGGCTACAATCTTGCTTGTGCTCGATATTATTCCCAACACAGAATCATCCAGCTTCAGGTACTTACTGAATAAGGCTATTGACAGCACCGTGCCTGAACAAACCGAGATACATAATATTACTACTGGTAAACTTACGAACGTAGAGTGTGGCTAAGCACCAGAAATCTACCTCGCAGGCAGTTTTGATATGGTGATGACTGCATAGCTGATCCAACAACAACTTCAACATATCAAAACGGTCATAACCTCATTGCTTGCAATAAATAATATTTAACATCAAAAAACCATTGTGTGTGTGTGTACTTTAATTCGATTTCCTTTCCAAAAGTCGGTACTTCCACGCCAACCCTTAATTACTCTTACGAGATAATTTATGACCTGCATCATTACTAATATTCATCATTTTAGATTCTGACAATAATTCCAGCTGCAATATTAGCCGTTAGGCATGTTGGCGTATCACACCACAACGGCCATTTTGAAATTGTTACTTTGTGTACTATGCGCTTTCATACACAACACAACTCGTTCAAATACCAATTTCAATATTTATCCGTGTTTGTTTTACTTGATGCATACACTTTACACAATGTTACACCGCTGAATAATTTGATGGGCTTGAATCCATAATACGTTACATACCATGTGGCAAAACTATGAACACGGGCGCACACTGTTATACATTACGAAGGTAAGTGTTAAATTGATGCCGTAAGAAAGAGTGATACAAAAGTTACAATACAATCATCATGGCCACCATCGTAAGACCTCATACTACTGCAATTCCTATTAACATGTACAATATAATAATAAATGTAATAAGATTTTCTAAAAGTTTTATAATAATAGAGCTAAATATATTCGTCGATATTGTATACCATTAAGTATTTGATTTACTTTAAATAGAAAAGGCTAAGCTAATTTTAAGATTAAAATGTGTTTAATAAAACTTACCCATCAAATTGGTAGCTATTCCATATGTGCACCAGACGCTATACTGGACCTCATCCCAATTAAATCGGAACCTTGTAAAAAGGTATAATATGCCGAACTCCCCTGAAACAGTGGACCGTTATTAAAGAACACATAGAAATTAAATCGCTGACACGCGACACCATTTAATAAATATATTTCTAATGATCAATATTACTTATTAGCTCTTTACTGTCACTGAAAAGTGCATTTCAACATTTGAATCTTATCTAATTTGAATTTTAATCTTATTTAACGTAGAGTCTAAATTCGTATCAGAAAATTCGATATTGGTGGTTATTGAACCTTTATCACTGCTCACTGTCGCTCTCCAGGATTTACAAAGCAATAAATCATAGATACGATCTGGAATCTCATCGAACCCCTCCGCGAATAAAGAAACAAATGTCCATTGATTGAGGGTTTCTTTAAAATAACGAACTATTGGTGAAACGTCCTGTTTTATTACGCGCTGTCTTGCCTATGAACTTTTCGGTCGACCTCATAAAGGTAAAACGTATAACTAGCGGTATGTTTAAAGCACCGGACCGAAGTTGAAACATTACAATATAGTACACAATATTTATATTAACCTTGTTATTTATAGTGCCGTGTGGTGACGGCAGAGTAGAATACAATTGTCACCACCTATTACATGGGACCTAACATAACTGGCGAGACGTAGGTGCTAGTTCGCCTCTGCCTACCCCTTCGGGGATATGGGCGTGATTTATGTATGCGTGTGTGTTGTTATATATAAATTTAAAAAAATAGGAAGACCAAAGACAGCAATGATTATAAAATATTATAGAAATTATAGTTCTTATTCTTATTAATGTTGTACTTGATTTATTTATGTAGGTACAGTGCTAATCTGACAATATTTAATTTTATTAGCCTTATAAAATTAAGTAGCTAATAATACACATCCGCATTAATCATGATGTATAATTAGTGCGATCGGATCAGATAAAATCAGTCCTGAAGGAGATTGTAGTCCAAGAAATATTTAACGTTACATGAGTACTTTTAACGTTCATTTTACCTTATTGAATAATTTAAGAAATAAATCTATTATATTGTTCGTTAGCCTCATTTCACTGGGCATGTCTCTACGTTCAAAGTAAATTTCTTTAGCTATTTCCAGAGAACAGATTAGGTTTATTTTTGTTGAAAAATTTAATTCATTATCATCGTAACTTTGTCTCTGTCATATCTACTTGAGGAATTCTCAAAGGCACTCTAGCGCTTAGCGAAATTTCTTTATATATGAGAACGAATTAATATTCAAATTATACAAAGGTAATATTTGTTTTCACAATACACTTTCCTACAATGTACTATATCTACTAACAATAACATATGAGGTGTATTGTGATGTATAATAAATCTTGTCAATGTTAGTTTATTACCTATTATTTATCGTGACATTCATTTCATTTAATGATCTATATTGGCAAGTGTACTTTTTGGATATTCAAACTTAAAATAATAATCGCTATCAGAAAATGCATTTAAAACATTTTTTCATTATTAATATCCAGTGTGTTTAATTACAGTCAATAACACAGCAGCCTCTCCAAGACTGTAAAGTTTCTTCAATCGATTGTCAACCGTAACGTGCTCTGCGTCAACACAAAATTGTTAGAGAAAATTTGGCATCATGTGTCAACCTGAGGCACTGTTAGAGTACGCGCCTACCCCTTTTTTTAATTCTGTTTTATATGATTGGAACATTTTATAAAAAATTCATACTTATACAGATTATTTTAAAAACATACGTCTTTAAAAAAAACTCTAAAAGACAACAACAAACTTAAAAAGAAAATAATGTGATTTCAAATGAACGCTTACCTTGAAGTGGACCACACACAACACAGACGACGATAAATAGCATTGATACCCTCAGTCTTCTGTTGCCAGGGCCTTTCTTAAAAGCAACTTTAAAGGTTTCTAGCATGAGAGCAATGTCAAAGAATTCCGTAAAAAAACCCAAACAGCCTGAGTGCTTCTGAAAAAGAAAAATATATAACACATTTCAATCTTAAAGTTAATCATATTTAAAGCTTATATAAAATATGTATTCCCTGTTTTATTCTTTGAAACCGGATGTTTCAGTAAAGTGCATCCAAAATTAGAATATACTACAATTTAATTGTACTTAATGCTTACCCCTTTTTCTTGGACTTTTCTCTTTGGATCCTTTAGATAAAGTGCGCCATAAATTAACGCAAACAAATACAACGTCCCAGACACAATAAACACGCCATAGTATCCAATCCATTTGAGAATTACTCCACTAATTGCGCTTCCAATGGGATATCCCAGTGTCATGCAAATGTTTACTATTCCTACTCTGTAAGTACGGTCTTCGACGGTAGTTATATCACCTATGTAACTGAATACACCTACAGTACTAGTGAACCAACCTCCCGTTATTGCAGGGAATATAGATTCAGTCAACGCTGTAATTTCTACTGGTAGCTCATACATGTAATATCTATTAACAATCAAGCCCAAGCATGTCAGAAATTCACCAACTATAGGCATAAGAATGCAAGCTTTTCTTCTTCCAGTCTTGTCACTCCATGCTCCAACAAACAAAATTATCAAAACGGGTAATGTAGTCTGTACAATGTTTTTCCAAGCTTGAGTATTGGCTATAAGCGTCTGAACTTCTGTTTCATAGGTCGTATAATTAGCAGTATCTCTAATCTTCAATGCATCACAAACCTCCTCACTGAAATTAAGGTTAACCCTACATGCTTTTTCCAAGTTCAAATTTTGCACTGCCAATGATGATAAAACACTAGGCATAATATAACAAGCCATAATTGGTTCTACTGTGACATTTGCTTTTATTATTTTTAATCTCTCTATAAATGTTATTTTCTTTTTAACTTTATCTGTGGCACTTGTTCCCGATTTTACTGTTTGGAGAGGTGTATATTCAACGTAATTACTACTCTTATCAACATTTTCGTCTTCGGGCACACACTGATACTTAGTTTCGTTGGTAGATTCCATTTCTCTCAATCAAGTAGCTCTTGTATAGAAATTTTATCACATATTATTGTATTAATTAATTAATTTCTAGCAGAACGCTGTTGTTCAAAGAATACCCATGAGAACTGAATTTTCCATTGTTCGTCGCTAGTCACTTCATCAGCTTCAATATTTAATTTTGTTATGATATTGCTGTAACTGATAAGAATGTTGAACTAAGTGTTTAGTAGCTTTATTGTAGTGGGTTTGTTTTTTTAAGAACATGTCTTAAGGGTATAACATATTATTATTATTTATTTATATATAAATAAGCATACTATTTTTGATACGTTTAACATACAATATTTATTAAATCGTGTATATCTATTTCAGAGAAACCTCTGTCAATTTAAAAAAAATTGCAGTCATTGATATCAAAAATTAATTGTTTCGCGTGCACCGTAAGTGCACTTTGGCGGGGTGAAGCTATTTACGCCGTAGGAAATTAGGACTCCAGCAAAAAAATATTATAGACATGCAATGGACAGCATAAATTAATTTCTCACGTCTCAAAATTCCGAAATAAATTATTTATAAATGACTAGATGCCATACAAACAGCCCTCCATAAACCATATTATCCATTAGTATCTTCGGGCGTATATTACGTGTATATCAAATTAAATTACAACAAATTGAAAATAAATTTTAACTCAGAAAACTCCACCTGTGTTTTTAATTTGTTTTCCCATTTGTTCGATTCATTTGTTTTTTAGTAGATAATTAATTAATCGAAGCGAGGAAAAAAACAAAAACGCAACGTAATTTTCATTGATGCTCTAGTATTTATGCAGAAGTATTCGCGAAAAAGCATAGTACACCATTACAAATTTGTGGCAACCTGAGACGTGATGTTTACTTTACGCTACTACTAACAGACAATAAGTAATATGCCAAAAGCTCTTAGCCTTAAAGAAGATTAGATAAATCTATTGACATAATGTAAAGTACCTACCTGCTTGAATACCTATTTATGCATATTTAAAAAAATGTAGTAAGTATTTACCTTTTGCATTCATGTTGATGGTATTAGTGTTTTATAAAATCTGAAATTAATATTTGTTACTAATGGTCGACTGCGGCTTCGCTGACATACATACATAAATCACGCTTATATCCCCGAAGGGGTAGGAATTGGTGAATTAACAGCCATCTTTTCGCCAATTATGTTCGGTCCCATGTAACAATTAAAGCGACGTTAGGACAGCAAGGAGTAATGGGCAGCAGCGTTCCTCTTATGCCACCTAACAATGTACTGCGATTAACGTGCCCGATATATGGCAATAGGCTCGCCACCTATTGAGACCTACACGAGACCTCACCTAATTAGCGAAACGTGGGTTTTGTTTCGCGTCTGCCTACCCCTTCGGGGATTTGGGCGTGATTTATGTATGTATGAATGTAGTCAAGAGCACGGCAGACTTTACGAAACACCCCCATTACTCGAATTAATTGTGATACTAAGGGCCTGTTTCACAATCGACAAGTAAGTTTTAAGTAGCTTACTGCCCAGATCATTTGACAGTTGTAATATGAAATAAATGTCAATTGAACTACCAAGTAAGCTACTCAGAACTTCTTGTGAAACAGGTCTTAAAGTATTTGATAGATTAACCCCCGAATACAGAAACGCTTCTCAAATTTTAAGCACTGCTTATAAAGTTAAGTGGACATTACCTGTCAGAATTTGTATGGACAAACGTAAATTTTGACAATATTTAAATGTTAAGCAAGACTCAAACTTTGATTAGCGTTTCTGTATTCGGGGGATAAAAAAAATTGGTTGAAAGATTTGACAGTTTGTTTGAACGTTACTGAATCTGCGTGTTGTATTCGTGTCGCCATTAGTTTTCTTAATTATTCTAGAACGTTTAACGCATCTCTAATAAATACGCATGAACAAATAAATGTATCTCTAAGAATATATTTCTAATCCTTCATCGGAAGTGCTTTTATCTATTGCAGGAAATAATGTCCGTATAAATATAATCCGGTAATTACATCTTGTGTTGTATCAAGATGTAGGTAGGTACCTGCCACAACCTACCTAGGTATCTACCTATTCAGTGGTTAACGGACTGTTGATACAAAAAAAGGATATACTTACATAATTATGTGTACTTTTCTCTACTACGAAACAGTATGAACAAATTTGTGTGATTTCATATCAACTTATATTTATTGGGCTCAAATCAAATCAAACGTTTATTTGCTTACCAAGTGTACAATAGGTATTCTTAGATATAATTATGGTATATCACATATTCTAAAATACTTGGATACCCAAAGAGGGTTGGTGTCAGGCAGGCGGCCGGCTGTAAAACCTAAGCCAAAAAACTTGAGCAGTATGGATTGGAATGTTGTCATTCCAATCACTCTCTCCGTTCATCGGTCTCTCGACATGGTTACGTTCCGTCTCTTTTCTATACATTCATTCATCACTAGCACCTTTACGGTGTGATGGATGATATGAATCAAAAGGGAGTGGATGGCTTGATGACGGCTGGCCGATATGAATGGAAGAGGAAACATACTGCGCCGACCCCAGGTAGACTGGGAACAAGGCAGGGAGAAGAAGAAGATATCACATATTCTAGGTATATCATATCATAGGTAATTTATTTACGCAATTTTAATAACATTTGTTTTTAACTAAACAAGTCCATCTTCTCATCTCATAAGCTTACGGTCATGCAGAGAATTCAATAAACTTTACTTCGAAGTAAATTACTATTTTGAAACCATATCTAAGTAATATCCCGAACTAAAAAGAAATCTAATACCTATAGGTAGCTGGTATCTGTCTTTAAAGATTATTTTAACCGTTAAGAAAATTTTGAAATACGTCCAATTAGTGATGGACAAGACTCTAGTCCTCCGAGACTTCCCACTTATTAGTCGTGGTCATGTTACAGGGCTGGACTATTTATAACGTCGCTCGGCGAGCATAACATGATACGTCTTGAAGCGTGACATTACAGTTTAATTAACATTTATATTATTGCTAAGCCTGTATGTTTAATGTATTATTTGATTTTAATTTTAACATTATATAAATGTTAGATAAATTAGTACAAAGATTTTGGTGGTTAGAAAAAGAATTTCGAAAAATTATGATCTTGAGGCGGGAATCGAACCCGCGTCCGCTGCTATCCGGGCAGGTGCCTGACCGCTCGGCCACCCAAGACACTAATTAACTTACCGAAATTCTTCTAACCTTTAGACTTCACGTTGTAAGCCAACGGGTACCCTCGCAATATAGAAATAAATTTCAAACATTCCAAACCAGATATTTTTACAAATACCGTGCGTTCGGTTAAGCTTGGGTTTGCTTTATAAACTATTTGATTTTAATTTTAACATTATATAAATGTTTAAAAAAATTAATATTTTTTTTTTGTCCCGTCCCGTGTCCGCTGCTGTCCAGGCAGGCCGGATAGCAGCGGACACGGGTTCGGTTCCCGCCTCAAGATCATAATTTTTCGAAATTCTTTTTCTGACCACCAAAATCTTTGTACTAATTTTTCTAACATTAAAATCAAATAGTTTATAAAGCAAACCCAAACTTAACCGAACGCACGGTATTTGTAAAAATATCTGGAATGTTTGAAATTTATTTCTACATTGCGAGGGTACCCGTTGGCTTACAACGTGAAGTGTAAAGGTTAGAAGAATTTCGGTAAGTTAATTATGTCTTGGGTGGCCGAGCGGTCAGGCACCTGCCCGGATAGCAGCGGACGCGGGTTCGATTCCCGCCTCAAGATCATAATTTTTCGAAATTCTTTTTATAACCACCAAAATCTTTGTTTAATGTTTGTTTTTGCATCCTTGTCTCTTTCTGAGTTTTTTTACTGATTTTTTTTAGCCATTATAAATTTTCAACAGTCTGTCTCGTCTCCCATGCTGCCTGGGAGCGAAAAAATAATGTGGAATTGGTCAGTCCCGACTCATCCCATGGGTGTCGTAAAAGTCGACTAAAGGAGATTGCCCGGTGAAGACTATGAAGAAGAAGAAGAAGAATAAGCACCTTGAGGCCCCCGAATGATGGAGGGCAAACCACCAACAACAGCATACACAAAAAAAGGTTGATGTCAGGCAGGCGGCCGGCTGTAAAAGCTAAACCAAAGGTTATGGTTTAGGATTTACAGCCGGCCGCCTGCCGGCGCGGTATGAATTGGAATGTTGTCATTCTAATCACTCTCTCCGTTCATCGGTCTCTCGACGTGGTTCGTTCCGTCTCTTTTCTATATATTCATTCCTCGCGAGCACCTTTCCGGTGTTATGGGTGGTTATGAATCAATAGGCAGTGGATGGCTTGATGACGTCTGACCGATATGAATGGAAGAGGAAACAGGAGAAGTTTTGAACAGTTACAGTAGGTGTGATAATTAGCTGTTCTCGAATAAAACTTAGAATAGTGAAACAATACCTCGGAGGACTCAAATTCTTTGAAACTAAAATTCGTCTGTAATTACTTAATACCTCGTAAGGCGGGTTGCTCACTACAAAGTCGAAAAGTGGAAAGTTAAGATTATATAGGATCCTCGCGTTCATTTTAAGACTCGATTTCTTGTGGAGATTCGAGCCGTTCGCGCTTGATTAGACTCCTGACACTATAAACGGGCCTACTTATTACCTAGTAAGCTCATAGAGCCCTGAAAATAAACTCGAGCTCTCAAAATTAAGACTCATGAACGAGTCTTGTACATCACCGTATCCAATTTCATTGTTAATTTATTTTTTGCCAAATAAACTTTATTTCATTCATTCATTCATTCAATTTCAATTTTCGATAAAATATTTAACGTAAAGTACAAAGTGTGACCAAAAAGTTACAATAATTAGTAATTTGTTTAAGGATTTCTATATTTCACCTCTCGATAGGATCAATAAAGAATAAGATAAGTCCGTCAATGAAAAATTTAAAAAGAAATATTTCCATAGGTCTCAACCGAAATTATGAGATCTTCAGCACCTGTAATTTCGACCGGCCGCTGCTCAATGATGGTGGCGAATGGCGACGCCATTTTCGCGACCGCATGTAACAACAAAATGTAGCGTGTCACATGACGCCATGTCATGTGCATCAATTTCCGGGTGACATGCACACAAGGACAGCTCGGAGCGCTTTCAAAATTGTTTGCTTTGTGTTGATGAACAAGTGAAACGTAACGGCCTGGTTACACCACTCCGTAATTGTGTTTATTTGTGCAATAGAAAAAATTACCGATAATTCATGACATGTAATTTTGTACAGAATAAACATTCATTACTGTTTTAGTTTTGTTGCTTTACAGGCGTGTTGATTGGTCGATGTTGACTAATGGCGGATTCCAATATTCTATCTATTAACCAATATTCTTCTATCTAATTCTAATTAATCTAATAATTAATCTAATAATTAATCTAATAATTAATCTAATAATTAATCTAATAATTAATCTAATTCTAACCCCCGAATACAGAAACGCTAATCAAAGACCTGCTTAACATTTAATTATTGTCAAAATTGACGTTTTTCCATACAAATTCTGACAGGTACTGTCCACTTAACTTGATAAGCAGTCCCCAAAATTTGAGTAGCGTTTCTGTATTCGGGGGTAAGATCTACAATTAAAAGTCAGCTCACTAAAGTTGAAAAGCCTGTTATTTTTTGTTACATTACGGATCGTAATATTAACGATAAATAACAGAAGTTGCTAAGCAACTAAACTGTAGTACGTATATCTTCAGCTGTTGATAGAATATTGGGACCCGCCGTTAGATTGTTAAAGACAGGGTGGTTTATTAATCCAAAACTTAAGTATTCCTTTATAATTGCGCATTCTCGCAACAATTTAAATAAAGCAATGTTCGTCAATATTTAATAAAACTTACTTACAGAACATAAAATTTTTCAAATAATGTATAACAAATAATAGTAGTTTGGCTCTACAAGAATGCGCCTAGTTTCGTTCCCGACGTAAAAGGATAACCTGGTCTTCCAGTAACTGAAAGTTATTTACAGCTCCCTAATCCAGGCAGGACTCCTTGAGAAATATTTACGGGTGGCTTACATTTATTCCTCTTTTGAAGTGCTTGCGTACAATTAAAACTATATTTATTAGCAGATTGTTCCTCATTTTAAATGACTGTCATGTTACGTTCTTAATTATTGTTTAAAATTAATTAATTAAAGTATTCGTAAGTAAAATAGAGGTATGATTTGATTATATTTATTAAATTATGCTAATAAAGTGTCGTTCAATATTAATCATAATTATAATCTGTAAATAAACTCTCACGATTATACTCTCAGTACCAAAATGGAAATCTCAGAACAGGTAGGTAGTAGAAAGGTAGATGTCGACATAAATAAAATCAAATTTAATTTAATGTTAAATTTTAATATCATAATACATGACTAAAAAAAACGTTTACTTCTTTCTCTTTCGCTTTTTAGACGATTTCACTGGCGCAGTTTCAGGCGGGGGTGTTAGCAAAGGCTTCTTATCCGGCCATATACGCTTGATAAACTCCGCTACTTCTGGAATTTTGAATAGATATTAGAATAACATTGCAAAATTACGAAAAAATTAATTATCGAGCCTGGAGACAAGAATCAGGCCGTCCTTGAATTTTTCATTCCTCAGTTTTTTCTGACCCACAAGAAGGATTTTCTAAATAACGGCCTGCCCCTACTTGGTGGCAAGGAATGGCATGATTGTTCAAGTCCCGCGGTGCTATGTATGAATTGTGTGAATCATTTCTAACATCCTAGCTACGGGCGCAGAGGGCGACAGGAATATTGACGAGTCCAGATCTCAAAATACTTGAATACACATAATAACGCTATCAAGGTAATATCACCTTCAACTCCAAATAATTCATAATCGACATCTTAAGAAGAACTCATATTCTATGATTATTTAACTTTCTGTCAAAATTCGATCAATATTAGCTCAAGTGGCTTCCCATTAAAATTTGCTTACAACCAATTGAGTGATGTTTGTATTAAGCAATTCTCGTGCAAATTTTCTTCAACTTACTAGAGAGAGAAATGGTTTTACCGCCTTTTTCAGTTTTCGCCCCTGGAAAAGCATTACTCAATTCATCCACGAGACCATCATCAATTGGAGCTCCAGACAGCTTTAAGGCACGAAGAAATTCCCTAGGCTCCATCACTTCCACATGCCTAGCTTTCGTCAAGAAGTATACTCTAAAAAATAAATTGAGGTCTTTATGAAAGCAGTTCTAAATACACTACTACCCTGTGCGAGGCTTTCTTTAACACATTAAAAATAAGTAACAGAACTTTAAGTGGTTGATTAGCAATCTAGTCTACGGAAATCTTACAATGTTTAAACTAGAAACACAGAAATGTAAATACAATTAAGAAGATCCGTAGAAAAAATAAAAACAATTAAAAATGAACAGTGTGGTAATAAGCATAATAAAATTGCCACCACTCCCAATCTCTTCAGTCATACAAGGCGACTAAAGGTTAAGACAGCAACGAATAATAGACAAGAGCGTTCCTCTTATATGTTGCGCGATTTATATGAGACCTCATATAATTGGTGAAAAGTTGGTGTTAATGCACATCCGCCTAGCCCACCCAGGATAGATTAGCGTGATTTAATTTTATGTAAGTATGTATTAGGAAGAACGCAATATAATGACACCAATAAATAAAATTAGTACGGCATCTATCTAACCTTTAGTTAACAAACAATACGACACTGTAAGAACTAAGAAGTGTTAGTTAACCTTGTTATCAGTAATACTGAAGAC
This sequence comes from Cataclysta lemnata, assembly GCA_963931975.1. NCBI lineage: Eukaryota > Metazoa > Arthropoda > Insecta > Lepidoptera > Crambidae > Cataclysta > Cataclysta lemnata. Next base: position 10,176,107 of record OZ008343.1, read on the forward strand.
TGACTTTCAATGGCACGATTCGATTCCTGAGCACGTGAGCACACTTACACATTCCAATAAATTATTCCAGCCAGCGTTTTACTCATTCTGAATTCGCAATAGTCGTGGAGTTTCCAACATATCATGAATGTACAATTTATAAGATGAATTAATTACAAAACATGGAACCAACTCAAATTAGACTTAAAAAATTAAGACCTCTTTCTATTGTACCTCTGATTACAGAAACGCTACCCAAAGTTTGAGTAATGCTTAACATTTAAGTATTGTAAAAATCGACGTTTTTATACAAATTCTGACAGGGATTGTCCACTATAAGCTGTGCTCAACATTTGAGTAGCGTTTCTGTATTCGGGGGCTTTTATCTTAATTTAATTTTTCTACTGCGCTTGCAACCAATACAAAACTAACGGCATATCCATGCTGCATTTCTTGGAGGAATCTGTGATGTAGAACAGCCTCTTCATTACTATATCACGAAGATCCGGCAAAACTAAAGTGTAATTTCCAATAACTTTCCCATGAGTAATTCTGGTGTTCGCACGGTATTTCAAAGACAGCACTTCATGTAACATCTAGACAATAAGAATTTTGGTATCAAACTTTAATATGTTGAGTATTAAATCTTAATTTATAAGTAAATAAATACAAATATTCAAACCGGAACAAACTCCTTCGAAACTAGAATATTTTCCATCAACAAGTTTTGCAGTTTCACTGGTCTTTCCTTCATCATTTCCAAAAGAAGCAGAGCGTCACTGGGTGTCAGGGGGTTATTCGATAAGTCTAGAGTTTGCAAATTTGCTGCTTTTTTCAAAGCAACACATATAGCACGTACTGACGCCGTAGACAACCTTAAGGAAAAAACACATACCTTTGAAAATTAACTTCACGATAATACAATTAGGCCAAATGCTTGCCCAGTTTTTTTTAAATCATTAAATGAATAACTTCAATTCATTCAGTAGGTGAACTGGAAATTCGATACTCAAAACAGTTTTGTAATGAACCCTAGAATATATTTTAATATTGGATACTAATTCCCATTGAACATGTAGACGAAGTCCCACTTTAATTGGTAAAACAATAAATTTTCTATGCAACTTTCATTATTGAAAGTTCACAAACAATCTTATTTTTAGCAGCTTATTTATATATAGATATTATGCAGTTTTCAAATGTCTACAGGGGCCTTACCACCAACTCTAAACGCGACTCAATTCCCATTGTTAAAGTGAGACAACGCTATGAGCCGAGTAGAGCGGCGTCCCGTTTTGTCACCCGCGTTTGGCCCCAGGACACACACACACATTACTGTGATCTAGGTACCATGTTCAAAAGTGTAAAATATTTATATAAGAATTCGTGTTTCGTGAACTTCCGACTTTAACATATACTTATTCATCATGCGGTAGGTAGCCACTTTAGCAAGTCCGTGAAAGGAGCTACGTGCATCCTTTGATTAGATTGAATATACGTTAGCGCGAAAGCAGACTTGCTGGGAACTCCAAATAATTGCGAGTGTATTTATCGAGCACTCTCCGATTAGGAATGGAGTATATTAAAGTCAAATACGGAGCACGATGAGACTTTTGAATGCTTCTCAATAATGTAACATATATATCAGATGCACTTTCCTAGGTATAATAAAATTGATTTACGTTACTATATAATTTAAGAATAAGTAATTGTTATAATTTGTGGCTGAAGTGAAGGACAGAATACAACCAACCCCTATCTCTCCTGCAGGTGTCGCACAAGGCGACAAAGGGTTAATACAGCGATTAGTAACGGGCAGCTGCATTTCTCTTATACCACTAGCGACATACTGCGATTTACATGCCCGTTAGATGGTAATAGGCTCGACACCTGTTACATGGGACCTGGTTTAATTGGCTAGACGTGGGTGTTATTGCCTCTGCCTGCGTCTTCGGGGATGAATAGGCGTGATTTGAGACAATTGACAGCCGCCTTGGTCGAATGCTCAAATCGCTGGGTATTGGCCAAGAGGTCCCGGGTTCGAATCCTGGTAGGGGCAAACTTTGTGATGACCACAAATGTTTGTTACCGAGTCATGGTTGTGTATATGTTTATGCAGTATATTTTCAACATTTATATACATAATTATATTAAAAATAAGTCCGTCATAAAGTATTTATAACACAAGTGCTTAGGCTTCTTACTTTGGACTAGATGATAGGTGTGAGTGTAAAAAAAAATAATAAAGTAATAAATAATTCTACCTGTAATCAATTGTATACACAAACAACAGTTCTATACCTGTTGTTGCTGAGATTGAGTATCTTTAGAGTTGGCACAGCAAGAATTCGTTTCAGCGTCTGATTTGTGGTGAGACCGTTCCATGACAAATTCAACTCCACCAGCACATTACTCTCGCTGAGCATACGAAGAAGGTCATTTATACCTATCACACAAAAAAAATAAGATTCTTAAAACAATATTTAACGTTTTCTTATATTTGCACGAGCACTACACATTTGAAATAAAACAACTTTTACGGATAAGACTCGCGTATAATTTGGTGTTGGTCCCCCCGTGACCACGGCCACTGTAAAGTGATCGAAACGTCGGGTTAAATAATTAATATGCCAAACACCAAATTATACGCGAGTCTAATCCGTAAAAGTTTTATTACAATATTTAACGTAAGCGAAGGAATTTTCTGTAATTCAGTCTTTTCTGTTTCACAATTTCTGTATTAAAAACGTGCTGAAACCTTTAAATTGTGTCACTGATGATCATGGCGCATGTAACTGTGCCTAAATATCGGAATGATAACAAAATCCAGGTACGTGGTATAAATCCCGTTTTATCACAATTTGAAGATGAAAGTGACCACGTAAGCTTAAAACAATGTACCGAAACCTCTACTGATTTCATTCAAGGTCAAACATTTAGTGCCTAGAATTTCGCCGCTATTTGGAAAGCACGTTAAGCTATTCAGTGTTAATGACTGATATCATTAACACCGTCGGGGCTTTATTATAATCAATTTTATATATGCCTCTATCTGTAGGGAAGGCCGGTCCCTCAGTAGTAGAAGGTAAGTACCTATAAAATGATATTAGATTTATTAAAAGGACATCGATTCAAAATCAAACCACAAAACCTACCACGACCATGTCCTAGCCAAAACCAGCCGTATATTTCCAAAGCACACAAACAGTAACGGATCCTTGAAGAGCTCGCAAAAATTGTGGCAATTTTCCAGAGTTTGAATGCAAAAGTAGAAACGTCACACATGTTCAAAATAAAAGCAGTCGCGGGCTAAGTTGAACTCGTGTCCTGTTTAATATTTATGAGAGCCAGTCAGCACCAAATAGCTCCATGAAACTTTCGACTGCTAAACGATTCAAACGGCCCTGGGCTCGCTGTGTCCGGCTCGACAATTTTATTATTTAATTTCAACGTTCCCAAAGTGGATTTCGGTTAAATGGTGCAGGTTAGTCAGACGGGTGGCCGTTTTTAAAAACCATTAGCGGCTCAACTTTGTGATGCCGAGAGTGAGCGAGCACTGAACCGCAAATAATTTTGATGAACATTTCCATAATTTTGCCCAAAATCTCAAATAGTTCAAGCAATATTTGAAAAGACCATTGTTATTTAAAACTGTTTTATCCAAGAAGGCTTTTTCCCGATCTCAGGTATTGTTCTACGGAGTTAGTGATTGTTCAATCAAAATGTGAATCAACAAAATCCAATATGCACTATAGCGAAAAAATAACGCCGAATGAGTCTTCCCCACTTACCCCAGGGGTGTCTTAAGAGTCAGCCAAGGGAAATTGGTATCAACCGGCTGTAAAACCTAAGCCAGAACCTTGAGCAGTATGTATATGGATTAGATCCCAGTCATTCTCTCCGTTTATCGGTATCTCAACATGGTCCATTCCATCACATTTCTATACTATATTCATTCATTACTGGGTCTGCTATGCTGGTCTGGGAGCGAACAAATAACGTAGAATAGGCCAGCCCCAACTCATCCCAAGGGTGTCGTAAAAGTCGACTAAGGGAGATGGCCCAGTGTAGACCAATAAGCACCTTGGCCCACCCGAATGGTGGAGGGCAAACCACCAACAACAGCATACCCAAAGAGGGTTGGTGTCCGGCAGGCGGCCGGCTGTAAAACCTAAGCCAAAACCTAATAAACTCTCTCCGATCATAGGTCTCTCGATGTATGGTCCGTTCCGTCTCTTTTCTATACATTCATTCATCACTACCACCTTTACGGTGCGATGGATGATATGAATCAAAAGGGAGTGGATGGCTTGATGACGTCTGACATATGAATGGAAGAGGAAACATACTGCGCCGACCCCAGATAGACTGGGAACAGGGCAGGAAGATGAAGATGGTTTCAAGCCGCTTACACGATTGAATTTTGGTTAATTCATCTGAGAACCACCGAAAGCGAGATATTTTTCTTCAACTTTAGCAATACAACTTCTTCAACATCATCATCATCGACGTTGTCCACTTTAAATTTTGACGGAAAATGGAAAATTAATGAGCGTCTACTGTGATACATTTTATATAAATATTAAAATTTTACAACTCCACTTTAGGTACTTTGCCACGTCAATTAGGTGCTTAATACTTAACATTTAAGTACTTTGAGAAGTAAATTTCTATTCGGACTCATTAAAACATTACAAACCACTGACCTATTTGCTGCCGAGCTAGGTTCCGCAGAGTCCTACACTGCATGCTTAACAAACTGACATGTAATAATATTTTTATGCGCATAAATCCGCCGGCAGGCACAAAACTTTATCTCAGTTCTCCACCGCCACTGCGACAAACTTATTCACAAAAAATGAACCAAAGTATGCACCACTAATTAACCTTAGCTTTTACAACAGCGGAGCTTAGTAAAAAACTAAGACTAAACGTTGTCTCACTAATTAGGCTTTGGCTATTATAGCCACTCTAAGCCCCGTAATTATTCCCCGTGCTCCCACTCGCTGTCTCACGGCATAACTCCTTATAATCTGCTTGCTTACCTTTTTTCCTGGTCTGTATAGCAAAATTAATTAGTCTGCTATTAGGAGTTTCCGTTTGCTACAATTTCCTGCTGTTTACGGTGCATTTGAGTATATGCGTAGAGCTTGACGATTCATTCGTCAACATCATCACAGAAACATAAGGTTTGTGTCGTTTTTTTGTAGTGAATGCGGTCATCAACAAAAGTGTCCATATTACAAGCAAGGTTTACTTTATAACTTTGAACAATACCAAACTCAGCAAAAGTAAGCTCAGAACAGTAGCATTACATTTTAACAAGATAATGAAGTCTTGATATTTTTCTGCCTACTTTCCTTTAGAGTTACAAAAAATTGACCGCTATAATATGTAGTAAGCTACCATGTCAGTCAGTATCTGAAATTGTTTGTTATCACTATTTATTTGTAACAAGCTCTTTTATGATACTTATTTATCTCTCAGGGGATATTTGGGTAGAATGTAAACAGACTTTCAATAGGTTTATTTGCTCTTTGGTTTTTTCTAAAATAGGAGTACTTAAGAATAGTTTTTTTATTTGGTTATTTTTGTAAAACATTACATAGAATGTCGTCAAAGAAAAAATAATCAACATCTCACCCTTAGGAGTGTACATCTTGTTCCAAGAAAGATCCAGATAAGCGGTTTTGTTATTCCCTTCCAAGGCAACAGAGTAGCACAGAGCAGTCTCCATTCCCAATCCATTGTTGCTCAAATTCAATCTAAATTCAATGCTAAATCTTAATCGAAGGTGTTTGATGGATTTCGTTATAATTTATGTGAAGTCATAATAAAACCCACCATTCCGCCCAGGGCTAGCGTGGTGGGTTATGTTATGATCTATTCTGTACTTTGTCTATCCATAGAGAAGGCCAGTGCCCCAGCAGTTCACACATTAAAGCGCTGGTGTGGTGAAGTATCAGTAAATATTGATTTTTGGTTTTTAGTTAACTTATTTAATTTACTCACGATACAAACCTGTTTGTGTTCTGGTTGGACTCTTAACTGTGAATCTTAAAGTACTTGCTTACTATTTGTCTTTTTGTACAATAGATTCAAATTAATGAACTTACCTATTTATAACAGCTCCTTTTACTATTTGATCAGCAAGGTACTCAAACCCACTATCTCCGAATTCGTTGTGAGATAAGTCTAGTAATTCCATACTTCTTCCCCCAAGTCGCATCACTATTCTTTTAAGACCTTCCTTTCCAATTCTACATGACAAATAAATTATCAGTCTCCTTTTAGATAACTAGAGGTTAGGCAGAGAGAGAACTCGGGTGGCGAAGGTAAACTCGGGGTGGTAATTATTCATATGTTATGAAGGGGCCTGGTAAACCTACACTTGGATCACAAGTCCCAAGCGCTGCTAGTGACTCTCTCTACCACACTATATGAACTCGGCATCCAAACTGAAATCTATGAAATGATAAAGAGTTCTCTAGCGCTTCATAGATTTCTAGTCTATTTTCGTCTCTCATTCAAGATTTATTTCTGCAAAGGTGTCTTTAACTACCCAACCATTCAACCCTACATTTACAGAAAGGAAACACCCATACGTTTCTTTGTGTTCTGATCAAACTTGATTCCTGGCAACATTTAAAACGCAGTTCATCAACTTACTTGCATCTTGATAAAACCAATTCTTGCAATGTCATGTTTGTAGCCAAAAGCTGCCCAATATGATAGCAAGCGTCTTCATTCAGGAAGTTGGAGGTCAAATCCAGTCGCTTTACATTTGTATTGTCGACTAGTGCTAAGCACATTGCCCTTACTGACATTGGATTGACACAATAATACTGAAATAAATATGTAATGCTATTTGGTGGCATAAGTCTCAGTATATTACTAAGTTGTATAAAAATAACGCTACTGCCCATTCCATGATTGTTTAACTGTTATTCGCATTATCGCTTATTATCTTATTTGATATTGGGGATGCGACAATCACCGTCACCTCATGGCTAATCCAATAAATAGTAGTTACAAATCTATAAAGTTTATAATTAAAAGGTCATAAGTTGGATAAAATAAAGTTAACTTTCAGTCATTTAACAAAACATTTCTTCGGACCTTTGTAAAGAGGACGTAAGTCGCTCTCCGGTACGGAAACACATTTTTCCACAAATAAAATGAATGAATGGTCTCGAGTACAAAGACTCGAGTTATTTGATTTGTTGAAATGAATGTACGTTCCACAGGCAGGTAGTCGTTATAAGAATTTGACAAAGGGAGTCACAGTACTGCATATAGTTAAAATAATAATTTTGAACATTTGAAATTTTCCAGCGTGCTTTTACAAATTATAAACAACACTATGTTAGCTACAATCACATATCAAACACGAACACGAATTAATAATCCCCATAAAGCAGAGAAAAGTCTTTATAACACACCCACATGACATGGCAATGTAAAAGTAGCAAATGAGAGTCATGATAGAAATCAACCACCAGAAACTGAAATATCCCAAATTAAGCTTTTTAAGTTTAAGTACCTTCAAAACTAATATCTACTAACCCGTAAATCTATTTCACGTTCCAGTAAACTACGATGAAAACATTTTACGGGACAAATTTTCATCGCATCGCACAAATGTAAGTACAGCTCTTGACCATTAGCATCAAAGACTTTCTGTTTCTCTAAAATTAGTGAACAGGTTATTTGATAAGTTTAATTAACTAGGGTTATGAGCAAAATAGAATATTTATGTAAAACTTATATAAATTAAAGCTTTCAATTGAATTCTTATTATTTACAGAATTTACAGACTAAAATGATTTCTAAAATTTCCAAAATATGTGTCTTCAATATTTAGTTTAGTTGTAATTTACCTGGTCCTAACAGAGATTCCACTATCCCTGGATCTTTAATGCCAGGATATGCATAGTACACGTGTCTCAATACTTCACTATCTGATAGAGCAATATATTTGGTGCAAATCTCTCCACTGCCCGGGTCATACAAACCCTCATTGAATAAAGCCACTTTAGGCCGTTGCGGAACTTCTATCTCAAAAAGTGATGACCACTGGTCCATGGGTGGGTCCGATGAAGATGATATTGAAACTCTGAACAACTCATCCACTGGGATCTGCGTATTACTGACGGTCACTTCCGAACTTGAAGACATTGTTGAAGCTTAATAAAAAATGTTAGTTCTAAAATGTAATAAATTAATCAAACGCTTTAAAACTTAGCAAACAACTCTTTAGCTACTATTATAAAATATTTATAAATATGCAATTATATTCTCTTTTAAAAACGTAGGTAGTGTTAAACTGACACTAATTAAGCCTATTTTGACAACCTAATATTGGACATTGTCGAATAATATCTGTACAGGCTGTATATTTATCCATCCACCATCAAGTCTTTTATACTTTTCCTGCAGAGAAATGACATTTTTATTCTGCAACAAACATGTTTCCATGCATCAGTAATCTCGGGGACGGCAGCAAATTATGTGCCGTGGCATCCATCGAAACCGTCAAAACACAATTCATTATTAACACACGCACACCGAGTAACCCCAATATCAACAAACGGCTAATGTAACCAACCTATTCCCGTAGCCGTCCTTGTACACAGAGGATACCAACAGCCGGCAGGCGGCACGCGCCATGTGCCGTGCAATATCGCGCCGAGCAAACATTTGCTCGGTTACAAATGACGAGTTTTCAAAACGTCTCCAGCTAAATACGAGTCGACCCGTTTGAAAAACGAGACGACGGTAGTTCCATGGAAATTGTAAAACGTGTGGTAATCGCTGTGTTGGCTTAACAAGTTCCCTATCCCCATACCTCCGCCTACGACACATAAATTTAATTCAGTAATTTACAAAGCTTATAAGTTTCACTCGTTTCACTCATTCCGTAATGCAGATACAAAGTTTTTCTTCTCGATTCGGCTACTGTTTGCTATCGGAGGGTAGATTTAAGTTTTTTTAAAACAAGTAAATGTATTTATGACGTAAAAAAGCAATAATATAACGTGGCAATTTTTACCTTATTTTAATTTTTTTTATTTTAGTATTTTATAATTTACCCAATTATTAAGAAAAAATAATTAATCACGTTACTTTTTTCTTATAAACGAATACGTACTCTCTACGTCTCCATACCAAAAATGCCCTTTATCTACGTCCAAAAAAAATAATTATTGTGAATTAACACCCTCGTTTCACTAATTAACCCCCGAATACAGAAACGCTATTCAAAGTTTAAGTCCCGCTTAACATTTAAGTATTGTCAAAATTGAAGTTTTTCCATACAAATTCTGACAGGTAGTGTCCACTTAACTTTTTAAGCAGTCCCCTCAATTTGAGTAGCGTTTCTGTATTCGGGGGTAATTATGTTAGGTCCCATGTAATAGTAATCACTAATAATGACGGGCACGTAAATAGCAGTATATTACTCTAGGTGGTATAAATAAGAGGAACGCTGCTGTCCATTACTCATCGCTGTCTTACTGCCGCACTCAGAGACGTCAATAATCTTTAATGAGTATTTAATGTCAAAAATTTTCGTTCAAATCTAGACCATAGACCCGGCAAGAATAGCGACTAGTTTTGAATTGTCATTTTTTGACGTTAAGTACTCATAAACGTTATTTGACGTCTCTGAGTGCGGCAGTTAACCCTATAAGTAGCTCAAACTCAAACGTCGTTTGTTCTGTATTCTGAGCCCTATAGTCGCATTGTATGACACCCGCGGTAGCGATGGGGGATGGTGACATTTATAATTTCAGTCTGCTCTGCCGTCACAACAGGGCACGGTCAGGCACGGTACTGATAGATGTGTTCAAAATATGATATGAATTCGAGCGAAATCTAATGATTAATTATTGTCAATAAAAAGTGCCTATATCGAAAGTCTATATTACATCATTGGCAGAATAATATCGTTCAGTGTCACTGTGATTTATAAACTTTTTACGATCACTGACGGCTGTTTTTATGGTGCTTTATTAAAGAGTTCTCCAGTATACTGACGTCATAAAGATTTTACGGTGACTTGAGAAGCGTCTACAACTTATTGTAGAATGTTATTATGTTTACTTATCAGATATACAAACAATGTTTGGTAGGTACAACAGAACTAATGTCTTATTTACAACTTCAGTATACTTGAGTACCTAAACGTCGAGAGAAACTAACTTCGTAGTAACTTAATAACTAACTTCATAAAACAATATTTTAACTTCATAGAATTCGACTATGATAATTTTTAAGGTACAGACTTAATCATTAACAATATTAATTGACTAATTCTGATCGACATTAGTGAAACTAAAATAGGCACGTTACATTTATTAATAACGCATAATTGTGTACCTACTGACTGACTAATAGTGATTATCGTATTATTATGGTTTTTTAATTAAACTTTGAAGAATGCATGGACCACAAATTTGAACGCCAAACCACGAACTGAATTTAATGATTTAAAACTTTTTAAAAAAGGGTAAGTTTAATATATGTAGTACTATAAAACTTTTTTCCGAAGAGGCATGTAAGTTAACTTAATGTCCTTGCAGAAATAAAATGTATGGCGTAAATCCATACCGTTATTTTTTTTTGTTTAATTCTTGCGATGTATACAAATAAGTACAGTAATAATTCAATCATATTTCTTCTCCACTCATATAACATTGAGTTAGCACCTTCAAATATCAAATTCTATTAATTTGACAGATTACAAATCATGCAATTTTTTTTTCCACAATTTCGATAACGAGAAAGACCAAAAACACATCAACGCGCCTTCGAACACCTAACGCGCATTCAGGGCGTAAATAAATCAAGCGAAGAAACAATAGACCCGGTTGATGGCAGAGGATATCATAAAAATGCCATTACGTCGCTGTTATCGCATTTCGATCTGCATATAGGGAAGATGTGAAGATAGAATTTAAAACGCGAAGTTTCCGTAAAGAAACTTTGCGTAGGTACTTTCTTCAAAAGAGGGTGAATGTACGGTAGTCCTTTTGATCATTCGGAACGTATGATCGAAACTATCCGCTATCAATATACAGTTCACAATTTCCTCCAAGCCCGTCCAAACATCAAAGCATAGAAATATTTAAATTGACATGACAGTGGGGACATCAAGGACCAAGTATACTACAGACTAGTTTATTAAGGTTGCTACTTCACCTCTGCCTACCCCTTCGGGGATATAGGCGTAATTTATGTATGTATGTAGTTTATTAATATTGTACAGTAGTATAGGTTGCCAAACGGGGATTTTTGGACTAACTAGTACTAAACTACAAATGTTTACCAAAAAATCTTTTTTTCTACATAACAACCTTCTCTTTAGTCTCCCCGTAACCACAGCCGTGTAAAATGATCGATACGTACCTAATAAATAATAAAACTATTAACACCATAACACCATAATTTAATTCCCCATCTAATAAATACATTACCAAAAGACATTAAAAATAAAATCAACGAAAATAATATTAAAAGATAATTAAAAATCACTTTATTAATAATATAATTAATTAGCTAGTTCTAAATGGAGCATTCTGTACGCGGGCTCGCTCAAGTTGTCTGTGTGCGGCGTTTGCGCATGTACATTGCTGTACAGAGTGCTGCGTCGATATACCTAGAACCTGTTGTATTATGGAGCGCGCCCCCTTACAAAATGTCAACTTGTCAATGTCCATTCCTGTATTAAGTTTTTCTTGAGAACCTAGTATCTAGACAAACCTTAACATAGGTTTTAAGATACTATACTAACAAATACTGTATCAATAATTAATTAATAAATAAATAAAAATTAAAAATAAATAAAAAAGTATGGGCTACAAGTTAAATCCGTTGTTTCATTTTAATTAAATAATGTTAAAACTTCGTGGTTTTTGAAAATCAATCAACATGTATTTAGAAGAAACTACAACTATTACAGCTACGCGGTGATGGGTGAAAGATAATTGTTTATTAAGAGCGACATACTCAAAAACCGGTTGTGGAAGCCACCAACCCAGCGTACCAATGTAATTTGTTCACGCTAAACTCAATCAACAATTCGTTGGGGACATTTAAATTATTTAATTTTACACATTCGAATGTTCTCTTGTTTGTTCGATTCGCCGCTGTTTGCTTTCGGAATTTTCATTCATCCGTAACAGCGTACAATTAATTGTTCAGTCTGTGGATGAATTATAAAATTATGCATTTTTTTCATTACCTGTGCGGTTTGTCGAACAAATTAACATATGAATGTTTGCGGTCGCAAAACAAACATTTATTTATTGCACATGTGAATTTCAGTAGCCGAAAATATTGCGGAACGTTGTGGTGTCTCGCTATTTAACATTGCATGCATACTGTTTCCTGTTGACCTATTGCTGCAACTATTTTAGACTCAGTGTGGGGCGAAATTAATTTTATTTATATTTTGAACGAGGAGCTGCGCGCTAAGCCTAAACTAAACAAAATTCGTTATGTTTGTCCCCAACCATGTATGTTGTAGGCCTACACGGGACGTAGACAAAATCTCCTCGGGGAAAAAATAATATTTTCCTCTCGCTCTAGCTCCCACTAAATCCCGAGACAAAACACTGTCAAGTAGTGGAGAGAGATTTTGTCCACGACCCGTCCTAGAACTGCTGTTGTGTGGTTTGTCTTTCACCATCCGGGTGCCCCAAGGCACTGGATACTCTCGGTTATTATAGTCGACTTTATGTTACCCATGGTGGGAAGATTAAACGTACTTTAAGAGTAACAAAATTAATAGTATAATAATGAGTAAAACAACATTGTAACAACGTGGTAGTTCTTAATTATACCAAGTCATCGTCAGAACAGCATTCTGTAGTGGCTTGTAATTGTGTCTATCTCGAAACAAAAAATTAAAAAACTTTCCGTGCCTGCGGTTAAGACAACTAACTTCAGCGGGTACGGCCCTAGTTCCCAATGGGACAGAATTGTATTTGCACTCATACAATAATCTATGCAGTTAATTCTTTATTTTCAATTTCTACCGCATCTAAGATCTGCTTTTTAGATAGCTTTCAGCATAGCGCTTTATACGAGCATTTTCGCTCATTTTCAGAACGACGTCCCACCTACTCTCCGCTCCCTCGGGTCGGGTACATGGCATAAGCCGAGACCCGCTCGCTGGCTCCTAGCTGGGTGTTGCCCTACGGCAAATCACCCGGCATACGATTAGCCCGCGCCCAAGGCCCCGCCGCCAGACCGGGGTCGAGTAAAGAGGGGCGAAGGGGAGCCCCGCCGTTTAAGACGGCGGCCCAGACCACCAGGGGACTTATGCCCTCTGAGTTCATGAGCGGGCCATGAGCTTCGTCCGTGCCTCGGTAGCCCTTTGGTCTCGGTTGCATCTGCAGTCGTTAATACCCACGAATCCGCAATGGGTCAGCGTGGTGGGTTATGGCCCATTCTCCCTATATTCTTACTTCCATCCGTAGGCCTGTGATATTATTGAGATATGCTATGAGTATAAAGATACGCGACGGGAGCTATGCGCATTGATCTTTTAGAACAGCAGCGTAGAACGATATCTTGCTTGACGATAGCATCTCTACTTCCGGCTGATCTGCTAGCTGTACTCCGTACAACGCCAACTCGATTCCTTAGCAAAACTTAGCTCCTTAACGTCATGTTCTTAGCACGCAATCTTAGCCACATCCACACACCACATCAATTCGGGCAAACACGCCATTGCAGAAAAATACAACCATAAATCTGTGAATTGACTCCCACGTTTCACCAAAAATGTTAAGTCTCATGTAATAGGGGGCGATCCTATTGCTCGGTAAAAATACGCTACCTACTCTGAAATCCACAAACTGCCTGAGCATACTTTGTATATAAATTAGATACCTACATACTTTAACAAATTAAACCTGCCAGCACGAATTGGAAAACTAAAAGGTGAATATCGGTTGGTTAGATGCCAGAGTAATAAAGCGACTATCAGCGCGGTTGTGCCGAGCTGCCGAGAGGTAAATATTAAGTCCAGGCACTAACTCAGCTTTTACAACTTAAAGAAAATACGAACCATACGTGTGTAATGCAGTGGAGAGAATAAAATGATATCCTGTGGAAAATCTACATACATACATAAATCCTATATCCCCGAAGGGGTAGGCAGAGGTGAACTAGCACCCACGTTTCGTCAAATATTTCAGGTCCTATGTAATAGGTGGCGAGCCTATTGCCATTTATCGGACACAAAAGTCGCAGTACATTGCTGGGTGGCATAAGAGGAACGCTGCTGCCAATTTCTTGTCACTGATTTATCCTTAGTCGCCTTGTACGACACCCACGGGAGAGATTTGGGGTGGTGACAATTGTTTTCTACTCTGCCGTCACCACACAGCTAGTGGAAAATCTATATTGCAAAAATTGTTTCCGAGTGGGTTTTGTGCAGTGAAAGTGGTGTTATTTTGATGCACAAGCATCCGTGTTGAAGTGCAATTATACAGAATCATTGAAAATAAGTGTTGTAATGTGTTAGATGTTGACAATTTTATAGTGGTGAAAAGCACTATAAAACCAGTCTTCTTCAGGTCTTATAATATGCTGGCCTAGGAGCGAACAAATAACGTAGAATAGGCCGCCAGCCCCGACTCATCCCACGGGTGTCGTAAAAGTCGACTAAGGGAGATTGTCCGGTGTAGGCCACTAAACACCTTGGGGCACCCGAATGGTGAAGGGCAAACCAACAATAACATCATACCCACAGATATTTGGTATATCTGTGATCATACCCAAAGAGGGTTGGTGTCAGCCAGGCGGCCGGGACGGCTGTAAAACCTAAGCCAAAACCTTGAGTAGTATGAATTGAAATGTTGTCATTCCAATCACTCTCCGTTCATCGGTCTCTCGACATGGTCCGTTCCGTCTCTTTTCTATACATTCATCACTAGCACCTTTACGGTGTGATGGATGGATAATGAATGAATGGCTTGATGACGACTAACCGATATGAATAGAAGAGGAAACATACTGTGCCGACCCCCGATAGACTGGGAACAGGGCAGGGAGAAGAAGGAAAGCACTATAAAACCACCTCATCAGTCACCACCATGAACTAGATGCGTTAAAGTAATTTATTTCACTCATTCTTTTCCCTTATTCTTTCCATTAAAATGAGAAATACATACTAAAGATATGGCTGTATGGACTAGATCCATACAGCCTTCTCTGAGAAAGGGAGAATTATGAAAGCAAATGTCAATGTCAAATTGACAAATTAAATGTGTTTATTTTCACATTTTCCAATTCAATCTGTGATATTTTAAATATTTATTCAGTGAAACAGTTTATATAAATTCAATCCCTTCAAAATAATTTATCTGACTCATCATAAAGAAGATTTAAACTACATCTTTATTGACTGCAAATAGGTTAGTATTACAGTACACCATTACGTTTATACCTCGTTGTTTTTATGAATGACTTTTAATACTATTCGCTTTATTTTACGTAAAATGAATTCCAAAAGTGAACCGTTGTTAGTGCCTATAGGTGTAAGAGGCATGAAACTTTTGGACCGTGAGAAATTCTTGCGTAACGTTCAAGTTCCAATAATTAAAGTCACGGAACAGAATGTATCAAAAACCATTTCCCATTGCAAGCAATATTTTCTAAAACTGGAAAATTTCAAGCCTGTACAAAATTTTGATGATGGTACTTACAAAAAATGCATATATCTTAATCCGGAAACCATAACCAAATGGGAAGACTTGTCTGAAACTGTTCGACAGTTTTTAAACAGTTATGACTGTACAGAGAAGAACTTTTCTGCTCAAGAAGTACAGCTATGCTATGACAACTGGAGCTACGATGCAGTATTTAAAGCAGTGTTACCTGTAGGTGAAGAAATTGTGAGTGGATACTCTCAAGTTGGACACATAATACACCTAAACCTACGTGAACATTTAATTGAGTACCGCCAGCTAATTGGGCAGGTATTGCTCGATAAAATAAAGACTTGTACTACTGTGGTCAATAAAAGTAATATCATTGATAATACATTTAGAAATTTTAGTATGGAAATTATAGCTGGACAAGAGGATTATTTAGTATCTGTAAAAGAAAATAATTGCCATTTCCAATTTGATTTTTCAAAAGTGTACTGGAATCCCAGACTTGGAAAAGAACATGAGAGAATTTTGAGTTACTTAAAAAGTGGTGATGTTTTGTTTGATGTGTTCTGTGGTGTGGGACCTTTCGCAATTCCAGCGGCTAAACGTAAATGCAAAGTGTTTGCTAACGACCTAAACCCTGATTCTTTTAAATGGTTGAATGAGAATGCTGAGAAAAATAAAATAAATAAACAGTTCTTCAAGTCATACAATCAGGATGGCAAAGACTTTATTTGCAATATATTTAAAAGTTATTTGACAACATTGTGCAAAGGTGAAGAGACAATTCGTAATGCAAAGATCCATGTCACAATGAACCTTCCGGCAATGGCAGTGGAGTTTCTAAAATATTTTAGAGGACTTTTAGATATACAGTACAGTGATAAGTTTAATTATGATATTGTAGTTTATGTATATTGCTTTGCTACAGGTGATAACCCAGCAAATTTTGCAAAACAACTTGTCAATGACAGTTTAGGAATGGATGCATCTGCATATATCATAGACACTTTTGATGTTAGAAATGTATCACCCAAAAAAGAAATGATGAGAATAACAATGAAACTTTGTAAAGAAATTTTATTTGATGTTGTAACAGATGAACTTATTTCTGAACCACCATCAAAAAAAGTGTGTGTTAAATGACATTTCAAAACAAACATTTCCAATGTTACTAAAAATGTATCTAAACAATTTTACAAATAAAATACATTATTTTTATATTGCTGTTTTTTTTCAACTAATGTATATTATTTGATTGTTTACATTATACATAGGTAATATCACACCCATTGAACCCAGGGATGTATTCAAATAATTGATCCTTACCTTAATACAATAATATGCCAATCTCCTTTAGTAGACGCCCCTAGTTTAAATGAGCTGATACATTCTACATAATTTTATTGCTCACAACCTAGTATGGAAGAAGGGTAAAGTTATTATTTTAATTTGTGGTTAGAAACAGTTCCAAAAGTTTAGTCTTGATGTGGGAACCAAACCGGCTATGCACTCTGCTGTCCGGCTTATATCACTAAGACTCATGCATCAAAACTATAATTTTTCGATTTTTTTCTGACTATAATTTTCTTTGTTTCCAAGGATAAAGTTCTAGCGACCTGAGTCTGGTCAGAAACTTATAGCCATACATGTACAGGGCTATTTTTAAAACATTATTTATAAACAACATTTGTTTTATACATACATACATAAATCATGCCTATATCCCCAAAGGGGTAGGCAGAGGTGAACTAGCACCCACGTTTCGCCAATTTAGTTAGGTCCCATGTAATAGGTGGCGAGCCTATTGCCATTTATCGGGCACAACACAAAAGTCGCAGTACATTGCTAGGTGGTATAAGAGGCACGCTGCTGCTCATTCCTCATCACTGATTTATCCTTAGTCGCCTTGTACGACACCTACGGGAGAGATATGGGGTGGTGACAATTGTATTCTACTCTGCAGTTACCGTGTGCCGTGTTTTATGAGTATGAGTGAGCGCAAAATGATTTGTTAAAGTTTTTATTGTACTATCGTGACATTTATACGTCTATGTTTTCATTCATAAACTAAAGAACGCTAGGCCCGCGCGCTGCATAAGCCGATGCAAGTAGGTGTAGGTAGAGTTATTGACTTTTAGAGCGG
Organism: Cataclysta lemnata; assembly: GCA_963931975.1. Taxonomy (NCBI): domain Eukaryota; kingdom Metazoa; phylum Arthropoda; class Insecta; order Lepidoptera; family Crambidae; genus Cataclysta; species Cataclysta lemnata. Next base: position 10,193,900 of record OZ008343.1, read on the forward strand.
TAAATTAAATTAGTATTTGAATGTATAAAAGTAAAATCTTACGAATTATCAAAAGTCGTAGAACAAACATTGTTGCTTATGATGTTAGCTACCTACTCCTGCGAGGTATGTATATTAATGTTTTAAAAATAATCCTGTATAGTGTAAGTATACATAAAACATTTACAATTTTAATAGCATAACATTGCAATTTGATAGCGTTAAGGCGAAATTACAACGTCAATACAAATTTTCAAAAGGTTAAGGCTACTATCAAATATCTCCAATCGATTGTCAACCTTATAAGTTTCAAATAAAGTACAAATTCGAATTACAATTACACCTTTACATTCGTACCTACAATAAGTATCCGTTTCCATATTCGTGGCAACTGATGTGTAAAGAATTAGGTACCGACGGATATACCTGCATTGTTATTAGATAATAATGCAAATTATGACTGAGCCTCGTGATACTTTTGTTTCAGTGCTCAGCATGCCTCAGGAACGGTACGACATCATGGATTTGCCGGAATACAGCAACGTTTTAAAAGAAGCTGAACAGGTATATAACTTGATTGTTTTGTCTTTCCAATCACCTGCCTAATCAGAGGTACTGCAAAATTGAAGACATTATTTTAAAAACCACCTTAGTCAAATTTGTTAGTTTTACACCAGAGTAAAAAACTTCTTCACATCAGGTTGTTTTAGAAGAAGTAATACAACAAATAAAAGCAAATATCTCATGACTGAACTTGTTTTTGAACGGCCGTGTGGTGACGGCAGAGCAGAATACAATTGTCACCACCCCAAATCTCTCCCGTGGGTGTCGTACAAGGCGACTAAGGATAAACCAGTGATGAGGAATGGGCAGCAGCGTTCCTCTTATACCTACCAGTTAGCAAAGTACTGCGACTTTTGTGCCCGATAAATGGCAATAGGCTCGCCACCTATTACATGGGACCTAGCATAATTGGCGAAGCGTGGGTGCCTACCCCTTCGGGGATATAGGCGTGAATTATGTATGTATGTATGAACTTGTTTTTGACGAAATAAGAAATAGGATCATAAAGCTTACGAATTCCTCTACAAGATGGCGTAACTAACTCTTATCATGAGATTTTTGACAAAGGTGGTTTTTTAAATAAAGTCTTCAACTGTCGTACAAACACCTATAATCATTATAAATATTAGGCAAATTAATTCAATCGAAAATATCCGACCCACTTTTCAGGCCGATTTCTACTGCTTGTTAATACGAGTAACTGTAATACTGTAGGTAATAAATTATACAAATGAAACTGCTGAAGGAATTTCTGAAACCATTGATGAAATTCCTAATAAACCTATTCAATGCATCGATCGGTACGACAATGATCACATCACTACCGCCTCGAAATCAGTACTGAGATAAGCTCGATCATAAGACTAATACAAGAACAAAGTCATTTCCCCTCATTATATAACATGGACTAAAGTTAGTCATGGTTCAAAATTGATGCTAACTCTGTCTTTCATTCAGCAAATAAAAGCGACAACATCAGTTTTCAACTGTGACTAACTTTAGTCCATTTTTTATAATACTAAGGCAGAAAGAGTTTTTGCTGCGTGCGTAGAGGCCAGTAGCAGCTCATGAATGGATCGCAGAAAGCTCGGATTGACTTGAAGTTATTAAAAAACGTTTTTATTTTAGGTTATAAGGCAATGTTTCCAGCAGTTCAAATTGGAAGAAGTGTTCCTTTCCTTCAACGGCGGCAAAGACTGCACAGTGCTACTAGATATGACAATACAAGTGCTATTAGAACAATACACCAGAAAAGACGTAGAACAAAATCTAAAAGTAATCTACATTCGTACCAGTGATCCCTTTAAAGAAATAGAAGACTTTGTCAGAGAAATAGAGGCACATTATGGGATCAAACTTAGCGTGGCAGAGGGTGAGATGAAGGCGACTCTGCAGCGGTTGTTGGATCGAGACCTGCAGCTCAAAGCTTGTATGATGGGGACCAGACGCACGGACCCTTATAGCGAGGACTTGAATTTCATGCAGGTAGAGTATGCTACTTAATAAACACTATAGCGACAAGACTCCATAATCTATTATGTGGGTATTTATTACTAAATTTTATCCTTATAAACTTGAGGATATTACAATGTGCCACTGTGCGCTTCGGCGTACGATTTGGCGTAAGCAATGTCATCATCATCACCATCAGCCCTTTACCGTCCCCACTGCTGGGGCACGGACCTTCCCTATGGATGGAAGAATATAGGGAGATTGGGCCATAACCCACCACGCTGGCCCAGTGCGGGTTGGTGGGTATTAATTATTAACGACTGCAGATGCAGCCGGGACCAACGGTTAAACGTGCCTTCCGAAGCACGGAGGAACTCGAGATAATAAATTTTTGATCACCAATCCAATGCCGGCCTTAGCGAACATTGTTTAGTTTGCACAATCACAGGTCAAGCGCATTTTATCACTGCCCTAGCGAGCTTCGTATCAATGTATTAATTATTTTTGAACAATCTTGAACACATAGCCTCTGAATGCACCATTTTGATTGCAGAAAACAGACCCGAACTGGCCGCAAGTGATACGAGTTTCGCCGCTTCTGAACTGGTCCTACCACCAGATTTGGACGTACATCTTAAGACGGAAAGTGCCCTACTGCTGCCTCTACGATAAAGGGTGGGTATATTTTAGTTTTCGTCGTTTCTTGATGAGCACTATACCCCATTCACTTGGGCTTGGCACAAAATGTAAACAATCTTGATGTGTGTTTAAATATAAAATACAAAAATATAAATTATGGAACACCAATATTTTAAAGCAGCTAACAGGAAAATGTATTTTAGAATATTACACGTTTCTTTTTTAAGAGCATTTCGTAGATAAAGAGACATATCAAAATTGTTTACATTTTGTCTCAAGCCCAAGTGAATAGGGTATAGTGATGATGACTTCAACGTAAGACATTTATAATTTCAGGTACACTTCAATAGGTAGCACCAATAACACCTGGCCGAACCCAGCGCTCGCGTACAAAGACAACAATGGCGGCATTGCGTATCATCCCGCGTGGTGCCTCTCCGATGCTGGCCTAGAACGAGCCGGCAGGAACTCCGCGCAGAAGTCAGCGGTCAATGGACACGTAAACGGAGAGAACGGACACTGTCACAGTACGCAAATCAACTGCAATAGAACCTAGTCGACAGGTACCTTATTCCAATTTTAGTTCAATTAAACCTGTGACCTGGAATCAAAAGGATCCAAGTACAAGCAACAGCATAAGTGCTTTGGTCCTTTCAATACCAGGCCGTGGAATTTGTTTTTCAAATTGTCCATTTATACAAATACGTCGTATTTTTTATTTTGTTATTTATTTTGTTTGGTTATTGTAAAATTGTCAGGGTTTTAAAAACACTACTTAATAACAGAGGCTTAGTTTTGTACACTTGGTAAGATTTGAAGTATTTCAAAAAGAATAAGATAAAAAAAACACTTATCAAAACACTAAACTATTAAATACCAATATTTGATTGTTGATGTTAGAAATATAATATAAACAAAAAGAGGTCAGAAAAATACGAAAAATTATGTTTTGTTGCATGAATCGAAAATCACAAAATTTCTTATCCTTTTTCAGTATCCGGAAAGATCAAATTCAATCTTAACAGGTGTGTCAAGTAATAATCCTTCATAGTAATTTTTTCACGAATTTATACTTAGTGCTTAATTTGAAACCTAATTTACTAGCGTTAATGCAAACGGCTGCCTTTTAAATGTATAAGAGTTACGTTATAGTTATGAAATTCAATATTTTATCTGCTCACTTTGAATTATAACCCATTTTTAAGATTGGTTGAACATGCGATGGGTATGTATACGCTTGTATACAAGGTGTAACAGAAAGAAAGATGCGTGATATATTTTAAAGAAGTTGTTCAGGCCATCAAACTAGAGACTTGTAATATGGCGTACCAACAATAAAATAAAAATTATCTCGCCATACTAAACCAAAAACCAGCTGACATCAATTAGTATGGGGAAGTGTTTTTTTGAGAATTTGGACAAGTAGTATCTAATACGTGGAGCGTGATTTAAATACCTTTGTATTTAAATCACGCTGCAACAATGTCCCCACTGCTGGGGAATATAAAGAGAAACAATAATGTAACCTAGCGCGCTTAGAACCTTGTCAAATTAGCACTAGCAGCCACTCACATATTGTCATTCGCAATAAAAAAAGTACTTACAACAAATATTAGTTATATCTATGTGGATTTACATAATTATCAGCTTATGTGTCACATAAGAATCTTATTCATATGTTACATAATACTCAATTAAGTCTATATTTTATCATAATAGTTGTAAGTCGCTCATTAAATTCAGTGCGTCCAATTTATCCTGTCAGGTGGCGAAAATTGGAACTGAAATTTACCCATAGATTTTGACATTTCTATGACACTGTTCACCACTAGCGACATCACCAACTGCCAAGATAAATTAGTGACACTATAGGTAGTAAATTTTTTACTGTTTTTTTATTGTACCGTTGTGTAGGCCTATTCGCTAACTTTTTTTGACAGTTGAAAGTGATGATCACCGAACTATTTACCTATCCATTACTGTTTTCACAGGACAAGTGTCACAATAGTTATAGTAAAGTAGTAATGGATGAGTAAATAGTTCAGTGATTATCACTCTCAAGTGTCAAAAAAGTTAGCCAATAGGCCTACTGACAATCTTAGCTCTCCACTCCATATACACATCGATAAATACTGAGTAGACATCGGTTATCGATATTGATTGGTAAATTCCATGCATAGACCAACTGCGTCATATTTCTTTAAACTGTGATATTTATGGCAATTCAGCTGACTTCGTTCAAAGGTTCTACCTTATTGATAGTAGTATATTTATAATGTAGTTATTAGTAGTTAGTACTAATACTAAAATAAATGATGTGACTTTTTGCTATCATAGGTTGTACACATTGGCGAATTCTACATTGAAATGGCTTTGAATTAGTAATTTAAAAATAATGAATAATTATGACGGCACACAACAATATATTAATATTTCTATTGGTTATACAATATAGAATTATAACATCAACGATTCGAGATGCCTCTTAATAGCGACTATTTGACATACTTATTTTTTTGACAACCCTCTATCAGCTGGGCTTCATATTTTATTAAGGCAAATGAATTGGAACGTTTTTATTAATTACATAAGATTCAAAATTATCCCCATTGCCATTAAGAAGCTTATGCTGAGTATCTCTTTCAAAAATAATTGTAATAACAATCTAGCTATTCGTCCTACCGCCTTCAGATAGTTGTATTGAGATTATTAGGTACTGTTTACTCTTATAAATACATGTCGCAGTTTCGGTATAGACGTTAAATTATTATTATTATTTATGTAGGTACCTACTTAAATAGCGAACTGTTAATTAATACGCATCTACTTATCCGATAAAATTAACGTGATTTATGTATGTATAGGTAACTTATCTATACTTTGTTAATACCTACTTAATGAATTAGAGAAAGTTTTCCCCCACGAACTATAATACGGTTGATAGTAATATTTTATTATTATGCATTTTGAATTCAGTTCCTAAATATTACAAAACTATTCTGAGATCCAACAGCCAACTTTAACGGTCGACCTAACCGCTCCTTTTTTAGTTTGCACTAATAATTATAAATTTAATTAAAAATATCGAATTTAAAATAAATAATAAATTGTGTGAATATTTAATTAGAAATCTATTATTTCCAAGAATCGGAATAGAATAAATGTTCTGAACGAATAAACAATTCAATGCTTTAGTTGCACGTGTGTATGGCAATAAACTTATACTTACTTAATTCTATTATTAGTGATATCACATGGGACCTAAGTTATTGTTATTTTAGAGATAGATACCCAACATTGGTATTTTACATGTCCATTTATGTTTTTTTTTCGAATAAATTATTGTTACTAATTAAACAGTAAAGGTTGTTTGTTTTGTTGTAATGATTTATACTTAAGTATTTATTTATGGTAACTCATTTCAAAACAGAACAGAGAACATATTCAGTACAGTCAAAAGTTAGGTTACGCAAAATTACCTAAAATAAAAAAAAATAAAGAATACTAGTGCGCTTTTTCAATTAGTTTTAGATTAAAATTTCATCTGTTGTTCCTTTGTAATCTCAAAAGAAAATAGTTTTTATCAATTTGTATTTATTAAATTGTATGAAAATTAAGTTAACAATGATGTTCTGTTTTGTGATTGTTCTTTAATTTATTTTTCACTTCTCATGCTCTGAAAGTGCTTGTTTGTGCAGGATATAGGCTGCACAAAATCGAATTTTGTGCTCTAGAGCATTAACGTATCTAATCATAAAAGTATCTATACTAAGGCAAAGAAAATGAGCTATGCAGCCAAACTCAATAAGAAATTCAGACATAGACTTTGTTATTTTTTGATATTTACTTAAATTTATTTGCCTAATGTGTTTTTAAGACATAAAAGATATTAAAATTTTAATTCAAGTAGGTACGGTAAGTATTAAATTAATTTAAGAAAATTATTATTTCAAAAATAATTTTATATTTGGCTGTATAAGTCTGCAGCCCAAGCCTAATATCAATGGGAAAAACAATTTCATTTAGTATTCAAAACTGTATTAATTTTAGTTTGAATTTTAAGAATTGTTAAGATAAATTACTGTTCATTTCCTCGCAATCGAAGTGAAAAGCAGAGTTTCTACCTCGTCCACAAAACCATTTTTATCCTCGACATTACTATCAGCCCTCGCCTTCGGCTCGGGCCGCTAAAAGTCTCGGACAAAAATGATCCGTTTTGTGCACTTGATGGAAAATCTACTATATATGATTCTCCATAAAATGTAAACTGTTCATAGATATATCGCATAATAGCAGCAAAATGCAATACCATTCTCCCTTGTATTCAAGTGTTTGTTTTTAATAAAATTCTTTTTTGTAACGACAGTTTTTTATTTATTATTAAAGATAATACATATTATTTACAGATAAAAAAATACTTAATAGACTTGCAAGCATAACCGTCGGTTACGTTTTGTTTCCACCGTCGTTGGGTTTCACATGTTTCCTGAGGAACTCCTGAAACATGGCGACGTCTTCGGGCTTGTCATCCTCTGAAATGTGATAATTCCAACTTAATTAAAAATTCAACCCCCGAATACAGAAACGCTACTCAAAAGTTGAGTCCTGCTTAAAATTTAAGTATTGACAAAATTTACGTTTTGTCCATATACTGACAGGTACCTATTGTCCACTTAACTTTATAAGCAGTGCTCAATTTGAGTAGCGTTTCTGTATTTGGGGGTTAGTTTTCATAAAACCCAAGAGTGTCTTCAAATTAGTCGCTTTATGAAACGCCAATGTGGCCAATTGACATCTGCCTACCCCTTCGGAGATACAGGCCTGATTTAATTATGTATGATAGTACTCAGTGCCGTAAATAGCCTTTTCATCCCACCATCTCGGAAAAAGCGTTTTTGCTCTTCGATATCTGAGTGCAAAAGCCGTTTTTATCCTCTAGAGGATAAAGTAAATTTGAATTTAGAACATCGTGTGCAATGAGTTTGTGAATTCAAAACATCATTATACCTATTTATTTCTACCTCCATGGTGCCGAAATAATCATGCAACCTATTTTAATTTGTTAAAAACTTAGACTCGGAACCTTCTTGGTGTACTTTTTTTGTAATTTGCTTTGCGCGCGCCATTTTCTTTTCACGTCATAAATTTGTTAAAACCTAGGAGTTGAGTGACGGTCAATCAGCTTGGCGTCAATCTTGCTTTAAACATTTTGATCGTCTACAACGCTCGCTTGATGCTTGAGTCAAGCATTTAAAAGCTTTTTAGGTCTGTTTGATTTGTTTACGCTAGCAACGGAACAAAAACGTACAGAAAATCAACGTGCTTGACTCAAGCTGATTGACCGTCTCGGAACTCCATTAGGGACGGTAATTTTTATTAGGTACTTACAGGTGTGTCTGGATGAATGTTGCGGGTGTGGCTGGGTGGATGGGTGGGTGTTGGAGGTGTGTCTGGGTGAATGGGTGTTTTGTGGGTGTGTCTAGGTGAATGGGTGTTTTGTGGGTGTGACTGGGTGAATAGGTATTTTGTGGGTGTTTCTGGGTGAATGGGTGTCTTGTGGGTGTTTCTGGGTGATTGGGTGTCTTGTGGGTGTTTCTGGGTGATTGGGTGTTTCTGGGTGAATGAGTGTTTTGTGAGTTTTTCTGGGAGAATGGGTATTTTGTGTGTTTCTGGATGAATGGGTGTTTTGTGTGTGTGTCTGAATGGATGGGTGAGTATTGTGGGGTGTGACTGGGTGAAAAGGTATTTTGTGGGTGTTTCTGGGTGAATGGGTGTCTTGTGGGTGTTTCTGGGTGATTGGGTGTTTTTTGGGTGTTTCTGGGTAAATGGGTGTTTCTGGGTGATTCGGTGTTTTGTGGGTGTTTCTGGGTGAATGGGTATTTTGTGGGTGTTTCTGGGTGAATGGGTGTTTTGTGGGGGTTTCTGGGTGAATTGGTGGTTTTTGGGTGTGTCTGAGTGGATGTTCTGGGTGTTTCTGGGAGGGTGTTGAGAGTGTTTGGGTTGATGGGAGGGTGTTGTGGAAGTTTCTGGGTGAAAACAGAAACTGTTGTGATTGTATTTTTTTTTTGTATTTTGCAATTTCCTCGTTGGGGGGGATGAAAAGTTACGTGTTGCACTCGAGTGCAAAGATTTTTCACCTTGTGCTCTTTTGATTCCCTCGCTATCGCTCAGGATTCTAATTTTTAAATCACTCGCTACGCTCGTGATTCAATTTTAGAATCCTTCGCTAGCTCGGTCATCAAAATTGAGCACGCGGTTAAAAAACAACTTTGCACTCACGTAAAACAAATAACTATTTCTGCGCCCTATGGGAGCTTCTATAACTACGCCCTATTAAGGTGGACCCTTCGCCTCTTTAAATCCTGCATAGTCTGGTCATTCTTGCGCCCCCCACAGTCTACACCCTGTGCCTGGGCACCGGTGGCACCTCCCTATTTACGGCACTGATAGTACTGACCTTCTCCCATAACGGCCTCTGACCCCTCATCGTCGCTGGAACTCTCGTTGCCAGGGTGTTTCAAGTAGACGTCGCTGATCTCCCGACCCGCCGGCACTTCATCGATCAGCTGTCGCCTGCTCACAACAGTGTCTGAAGTACCTGGAAAGATAAAAATTAAAATGAACCGTTCATTCATGTTAGGTATATCATTTTACAAGCACTCGTGAATTACTATATTGATTTTAATTTGAACATTTTATAAATGTTAGAAAAATTTGTACATAGAATGTTGTGGTTAGAAAAAGTTCGAAAAATTATAGTCTCGATGCAGGAATCAAACTATCTTCGATCCGCCCTCAATAATCTTTACACTCGTGAATTATCAAAGAAATGCATTACATTAGAAACAACTATGTACCAATAAATTAACTTGACAAGCTACGCCATCTTCTAAGAAGAAAATTAAATATTTAATTGTAAAGTTATAAAATAAAAATATAAAACCGGTTAAATATAAAAAGTTAAAACTGTCTAGTGATTCTTAACCAAAAATGAAATTAATATTCACATTCTATCTCTCCTAGTAATAATAAAAGCTTGCAAATATTTTACATAGATTTTTGAGACTCTCATCTAGAATTTATTAGTTACATTTAAAAATAAATAAAAATATTACAGTAACACAGGCCAATTATAAGCCATAGTTCGCTACAAAAATATTTACATCTTACAACAACTACAATAGCTGACTTACCACCTTGATCTATTTTTAATTCTTCTTCCTTTTTCTGCTGTTCTTCTAACTTTTCCTCTCGCATTTTTAACCAATCTGCTTTGTACTCTCTATAAATACAAAAAAAATATCATTTATGTGTCATAGCAATTTCAATATAAATCTTATAAAAGCGAAGGTTTTACATACTTTTCGTATTCTTCTGCAGCATCATCAACTAATTTGAAGAACTCATCTAATCCCTGTAACAATAAAGACATCATTATGCCTATAACCAATCTGGAAATAATTAACCTGTGTAATGGTTCATACATATACCTCATTTCATGTACTCTAATTAATATACTGTCTGCGAAAATACTTACATTGCCTGTATGAGCACTAACACCACAGCACCGTAAATCGGAGTAAAATGTGTCCAGAGCCAATGCCATAGACCTCGTCAAGTTTCCAATATAAGAGTTGCCACCTTCACCATCTCCATCTGCATCTAGTGCTTCTTGGAAAGACTCAAAGTCCCTCATCCATTCAACTGCATAAGCATTATCTACTACATCAGTCTGAAAGAATTTATTAATTGTTACATACATACATACATCAATCACGCCTATATCCCCGAAGGGGTAGGCAGAGGTGAACTATCGCCCACAGTTCGCCAATTATTTTAGGTCCCATGTAATAGGTGGCAAGCCTATTGCCATTTATCGGGCACAAAAGACGCGGTACTATTGCTAGGTGTTATAAGAGGAACACCGCTGCCCATTCCTTATCACTGATTTATCCTTAGTCGCCTTGTACGACACCCAAAAACATTAATTCATATGTATGTGTATGCAAATTCATAAAAGAAAAATTATTACAAATAATAATGGTGGGGGACATAAGTGTCCCAATACATGTACAGTATGTACCTTATAACAATAAACATTTACACTTTATACAGAGTATGCTATATATATATTATTAAAAATGATTATTATTACCTTATTCATCACAACAATAAAAGGAAGTCTTGTCTTGTACAATATGGAGCAAGCATATAACATATTGGACATGAAAGTGACGGGAGACACACTTCGCACTGTGTCCATTACATACACTACAACAGTAGGACAGCTTGAAGCCAATGCTTCTGTCACAATTGTCCCTGATGCAGACCATGTGAATACTTCAATTTGACCTAAAATGTGACAAAAAAATTCGAGTGAACTTAAGTGTACCACAAGTGAAAAATTGGGACTGTAGCTATGGATGAGACTATACATTTTGACAATTTATAAGTGTCTTGTAATCATACCAGATATTTAATTTTAATTAGAAATTTATCAGGGACCAATGGATAGTAAAAATTTTTGGTCATACATGCAATAATAATAAACATGTTGAATAAAATTATTTGAAAGCCTTATTCAGAGACTTAGTAGAAGAATACATATTTTCACTCAACATCTATATTTTCAATAAATTATCAACTTATTATGTATTGCTAGCATAATAAAAATATATTTTAAAAATGATTGTATTACCTGGTGTATCAATAACACAATATTTGTGCTTATTCCCAGCCTTTTCTATTAACTCCACCACCTGACCAAATTTTGTGGAGAATAGATTGAGGGCTGTGACTATCCCACCATTTGGCCCGAGACCATACTGTTTCATAACTTCTTTGTAGTCCACTGTATCCCTTATATCTATAAATAAAGTTAATTTAAAAATATTATACAATCCTAAAGTTATTATTATGATAGATATTTTAATGGCCTTGAAAAGTGATAAAGTGAAGTAATTTATGCAACTTTTACAGTTTTATGCTCCTGTTATGGGAAAAAATAAAACAATTTCAATCCTTTTCTACTTTCAATATAGTCTTAAAAAAATATATTAAAAATATTGTCAATTTCAACAATCTTTTGGCATGCTTCTTTCGGCATTCTTTCCGGTGTAAAAGATCAAAGGTAAATTAAAAACACCATAATGTGTAATGAAAAAAAAACATTATTTTAGTTTTCATATTTAGTATATTAAAGTTATTTAGAACATATAAAACAGAAAGTTTTAATAAGTTTTCAATAATAGTGTTAATTATACAAACCAATATTAGCAGGATAAGGAACATCCCGGCATGCTGGATCCAAATTTACCAAATATGGTCTAGAACCATCAATTACTTTACTTGCTAGTCTTCTTGTAAATGAAGTCTTTCCTGCTCCTGCCATTCCTAAAAATTATACAATATCATTTAAATACTGTGATAATAATATGGACAATGCAATGTTTTGCTAAAAAAAATTAACAGGTATAGCACAATCATAATCGCGTCTTAACCTCTAAATCTATATAAGATTCTCAATATAGGTAGCCAATATGCCAGAAACAAAATATTGATTTTAAACTAAATAATTATTCATTAATAAGGGAAACATAACCTAATATTATTAAACACACTGGTTTATTAGAATTCAGTTTTAGTGACGAATTTTCTTCTGCAGCTGCCATTGATATATGATTTATATACACTGTTTAGGATTCAAAAACAATGCTCTCAATTTTAATTGATTATTTTCATTTAAAATCGAATCGAATAGTAAAATCAAAACAAAAATCGTCCTATTTACTCCGAGCAAAAAACACAACATTGTTGACATTGACATGTGCTGTCATAATTCTCCGTATTTTATCCCTAAAAAAATAAAAAAAATAAAAATAAAAGCCAAAGGGATGAAAGACGTACAGTCATTAAAATTTTCTTTTCTTGAATTTTATTGTAAAATATAGGTGTCACACATTTTACGCATTTGCTGCCGCACTTAGAGACGTCAATTAACTTTAATAAGTAATTAATGTCAAAAATTTTCATTTAAATCATTCAAGCCTCCGCAAGAATAGCGACTAGTTTTGAATTGTAATTTTTTGACGTTAAGTTGTTGACGGCAGTTAGAGTGCTTGGCGCACAAGCATTCTTTAAATCGAATGGTAACAGAGTTCATGATATTTCAATGAATCCTCATATAGTAAACACGGACCCATATGCATCAAGATGAATTGAAGGAGAAATATATAACATCATGACCAGCTTATTAATGTTCACACTGCTGAGGCACAGGCCTTCCCTATAGATGGAAGAATGGGCCATTACCCACCACCCTGGCCCAGTGCAGATTGGTGGGTATAAACGAGTGCAGTAGCAGCCGGGACCATCGGTTTAACGTGCCTTCCGTAGCACTGATGAACTAGAGATAATAAATTTTTGGTCACTCATCCAATGACCGGCCTTAGCGAACATTGTTTACAAAATCGCAGGCCGAGCGCACTAAGCCACTGTGCTAGCGAGCTCCTTAAATAAACAAAAATATAATTTAAAAGTTTTTTTTTAAATAAAAATCCAAAACTAACACAATGAAAAATTTAATGTTTTTTACACTATTTACAACAACTATTCATAAATGATTATTCTACTGGCTGTCTTTTTCAAGATTTAGGAACATGATGGGATAGAGATGTCCTAGTCTCGATATTCTCTTCTGTATGATCAGCCTCAGGGTGTCAGTGTAGGTAGCAGGCGGCTTGCAGGTCGAAGGGTCGCGCCAATGGAGACCTAGAGAAAAAACATGTGCAAAATTAGTATTTATTAGTAAATTTACTATATTAGTATTTATTAAATGTACCCACTAACCCTCACTGGGCTAGCGTGGTGTGTTATGTATGGGCCAATCTCCCTAGGTATATTGATCCATCCATAGAGAAAGCCCGTGCCCCAGCAGTGAGGACATTAAAGGGCTGGTGATGATGATGATGATGAAATTTACTATTAGTAATGAACGTAACGAAGAATTGTTTTAATAAACGCAACATCGGCCGCGGTCATATAAGGATAAAGATGCCAGACCTCTTCATTCTAAAGTTAACTACTGTCAAAATTATATTTTTAAGTAACGATTTGTGCTTTGTCAAATCTTGTTTAACTGGGTCTGTCAAACTAATGGGCTTCCGAGACGGTCAGGCGGCTTCGCTTCAAGCTCGTTCATTTTCATTCTGTTGCTAGGTGAAACAAATCTTTTTTATGTCTGGAACAGAATGAAACACCCAGAAAATGAACAAGCTTGACGCGAAGCCCCTTGATCGTTTACGAGGCCCATAAGGGATGTTCCCTTATTACAGACTTTGCTTGGCACCTATGTTTCACATCAAAAATCAGCATATTTCCCAGAATCATTAATTTTTCTCAATTTTTTGAGATAGTCTGCAAGCGCATGGGCCAGTCTGAAACATCTTCTTTAAATTCGTAATAGGTGGCACGAGTGAGCTCTAATAAATCATTTTACTTTTTAATACTTAACATCGGGTGGAAAAGAAACTACTGAATAATAAGTATTTTATTTACCTGAAGCGTCGCATGCAAACAACGCGGGCGCCGGCACGTAATCCCGCGTGTAGTTCCATAAACAATCTCTCAGCACTTGTACTATCTAAAAACAAAAAAAATATATATAAGAAATACGGCAAATATGTGCCATGAACATTCAGATCTTATTCTTCTTTACATCCTACTCCTGAATTATTAGGAATTTAGGAGTCAATACACTACGTCTAAATACTGTAAATACGGCTTTAGTACTTCAGCCAGGACGGCTAGTGCATCTAATAGGCATGATGGCTAATTTTGAAAAACTCCACCACGTTGTTTCCTCGTATCTGCTTTAATTTATTTAATTTATCTTTTTGTCAAAAAATATGAAATTCACAGAAAAAAACATGATTTGGATAATGCAAATTAAAATTTGCGCCATAAACAGCAATGGCGTCTGTGTGACGTCACGATTGCGTAAAACATGTTAGTTTCTATATTACAGATAGTCCTTTGATTGGCACGCGTGATGATTTTTGCGTAACATTCTCTGGCGCCACTACACGGCATTTTTTTAATAAATAATTTAATACAACCAATGCTATAAGCCGCGTGTGGTGACGGCAGAGTAGAATACAATTGTCACCACCCCAAATCTATCCTGTGGGTGCCTTACAAGGCGACTGAGGATAAAACAGTGATGAGGAATGGGCAGCAGCGATCCTCTTATAGCACCTAGCAATGTACTAGCTTACCCATTAGGGGATATAGGCTTGATTTATGTATGTATGTAATGCTATACGAACCTCACTAGCCGTAAGCTCGGGCGCTAACTCCAGCATGTGGCTGAGGGGGTGTGGCAGTAGTTGGCCCAGCGTCATGGTGGCCAGTAGCTCAGTCAAGGCGGCTCGCTCGCGCGCCACCTCGGAAGACTGCGTGTGTCTATCTATAGGCAAGTTATAGAAGTCTTAAGGGACGGGAGCTCGCTAGCGTAGTGGCATAACGCGCTTGGCCTGCGATTGCGTAGATTAAGCAATGTTTGCTAAACCGGTTATTCGGTGGGTGACCAAAAATTTATTATCTCGAGTTGCTCCGTGCTTCGGAAGGTACGTTAAGCCGTTGGTCCCGGCTGCATCTGCAGTGGTTAATACCCACCAACCCGCACTGGGCCAGCGTGGTAGGTTATGGCCTAATCTTCCTATATTCTTCTAACTATAGGGACACCAATCATTGGTGTGCAGGAGGTGCATTATGCACCTCCTGTGCTTTTATGAACTTCTCATTCACCAAAGAAACCGACATTTGGGAAGGCATATCCCCGAACCAGATGATATAAAAACAATCCAAGTTCGGAATATCCTATCATTTATAGACAGTGCATAGCTAAAGGAGTTCATGTAAGGCCTTAATAAGACTTACTTGGGGCTAGTCACAATAGATCTCCATAGGTCGCAGTGACGCAAAAAGCCCCGAAACATCCGAAATAATAATAAATATAAATCCATAGGGAAGGCCCGTGCCCCAGCAGTGGAGACTTTAACGGGCTGGTGATGATGATGTTGATGATGCACTTACCAAGCAGCGCTCGTAGCCGATGCAGCAGAGTGGCGGCAGTAGCCCGCAGCAGAGCCGATGCCAGGCAGAGGGCGGGCCTCGCGCTGGCCGCCCGCCTCAAGGCAGCCCGAGCCACTGTGCAGTTCTCTAGGGCGCCACGCATGTACAGTTCGCGTTCGATGCTCACTTGCTATTGACAACAATGGGGTATTTACAAGGAAAAGACACCAGCCCGGCTAGCATGACCACTGAAACACGATATGATATAGTCATTTATCGCGTTAAACAGACAGAAATCATTGGACTTTAACACTTGAATAAGCCTGAATTGAATAATTTAATAAGCATCTATGGCCATATGATAAAGATATAGCCATTTATCGCTTTGAACTGTCGAAAATCAATAATTTTTGTAAGTTCAACGCGATAAATGGCTATATCATATCGTGTTTGTGTGGTCATGCCAGCAGGGCTGGTCAAAATTTGGGTAACATCTCGACCTGAAAGGCATAATATATAAGGGCCTATGTCGACTTCAGAGCATTTTCTCTTTTTTAGCCAGGGAAACTAAGCTCTTTGAGCTCTTTCTTACAAGTTGCCAATCATATTTCTATCAATTTTTTGTGTTAAATTTTGACTTTCATAAAGTATAATAATTTATGTCGTGAAATTCTTTGATTAAGAGGATTTTAAAAAGAAAAAGAGAAATCTGAAAAAAAAAATCATAACATATGATATTACGGCCTGAGAGCGAAATAATAACTGAGAACTTGCCAGCCCTGATTCACCCCAAGGGTGTCGTAAAAGTCGGCTAAGGGAAATTGTCCGGAGTAGACCAATAAGCACCTTGGGGCACAAACCCAGATGGTGGAAGCCAAACCACTAACGACAGCGTACCTAAAGAACGATGTCAGGCAGGCGGCCGGCTATAAAAGCTAAGCCAAAACCTCGAACAGTATGAATTGGAGTGTTATTATCTCAACCATTTTCTCTTGTTTTTGTGTTAAACAAGAATTACCGAAAAAATACAAAATTTCAGTAGTGACACCATAATTAAGCTAATTATAACTTATTTACTGATACATGTTTTTTTTCTTTCAATGTCTTAACATTTGATTTGTTTACTTTCTACATTATCATAGAATTATATGATGGAAGCCAATATTGACTCGATGCTCGATAGAGGAGAAGGGAAGAGATGTAGTTGTGCGGACTGCACATAAAGCTTGATCAGACAGATTGTGTAAGAAATAAATTAATGCGTTTACCTTAGTAAAATCTTCGTCAGGCCATGGCAACCCATTGTACATAACATCAGGGGAGACTAGCTCGACCAGAAGTAGGGATACTGAAGTTGCTCCTTCGACTATTCCGCTGTTGCCATCCTAAAATAACCAAAACTAAATTATTGTCTTGTTTTCTTATTAATTATTGTTTTTCTTTAGTTGCGAATCAATATACACTAAATAATTATTGTAAGATACTTATACCTAATACTGTATATTTTTATTTTTTAAACCAATCAGCACGGGGCCACGTGCTGGGTTAAGGCCCATTCAACTTACCCTATAGTCCAAAAATCCAAACTTACCCTATGGTCCATGCAACTAACCCTTCTATCTATAAGGATATTAAATGGTTGGTGATGATGATTAATATCCCCACTGCTGGGGCACAAGCGCTACTCTATGGATGTAAGAATATAGGGATAATGGGCCATAACCCACTGCGCGCTGGCCCAGTGCGGACAGGCAGGTATAAACGACTGCAGATGCAGCCGGGACCAACATTTTAATACGTATTCCTAAGCACAGGTCCTCTGTGCTTAGGAATGAGACAATACATTTATTTTTGGTCACTAATCTAATGGCCGGCCTTAGCGAGCATTGCCTACTTTGCGCAAACGCCGACCAAGCCAAGGTGCAAGGAGAACACAGATCTTGGTTTTCTTTCAACTTATGAAGAGATTTTGAACAGAAACTGTAAGGGAAATTGAACCTTACCATGCAAGCCATTAGAGCGCCCATAAGCAGCTCGTTATTAACAGTCAATATGGGAGGAATGCTGTTACAGTCGACACCATTCTGCTTTCTCACGCCTTTGCCGATGATGCCCGCGTGGAACACTGACGTGTGACTTTGGGTCAGCTGCGTGATTGGACCCTGTGCGGTACAATAAATATTTCGTACACTATATGGGTGACATATTTTTCTTAGTTTGAATATTAAGGGATATTAACCAAATAGAAGCGACAATAGTATAGCATTACATGTAATTATCTAATTTTGATTTTTTTCTTTTTATATTCTGTTGAATCACATTGAAAAAAATGCTTTAAAAATTTCGAAATAAGATATTCCTGATGCGCGAAACGAACCTACGTCCTGCGCAATCCTATACCACTTGCGTTGATTGTTAGTTAACTTGAAAAAAATATATAATGTCGAAATAATAATCAAAATAATTAATGTGTCCAATGTTATTAGTTGAGACTTTGCTGACTTAAGCACCATAATAGTTACATAAAATATTGTAAGAATTCATCTAAATTATTTCCCTACGATACATACATACATAATCACACCTACATATCCCTGAAAGGGTAGGCAGAGGTGAACTATAAAACCCAGGCTCCACCAATTATCTTCAGTCCCAAGTAATAGTGGGCGAGCCTATTGCCATCCATCCATCCACGTGTTTGGTGTTACTCACGTGCTTCTGGTTCAGGTGTATCAAGAGCTCCTCGCTGCTCCAGTCCTTGTTCGACATGACAGTGTCGGCGACAACACTGCGGCTGCCAAACGCCTTCTCTTCTCTAAACATGGCCGTCTCCAGCAAGTCCCTCAGTGCCACCGCGCGCGCGAGTTTGCTATGTATGCAGAGCTTGCGCAAGAGACGAGAGGCGGTTTGGACTCCGCGTATTTTGTCCATTATGTCTGTGTGCAAGATGGCGGGATGATGAGTGTGCCACATTAATGTTCATATAGAAATACTAGTGGTCGCTCGCATTAATGCCGGTGTCTATAGCCTTCCTCAATAAATGGGCTATCGAACACCAAAATAAATTTTTCAATTCGAACCAGTAGTTTCTAAAATTAGCGCGTTTAACCAACCAAAAAAACTAACAAACTCTTCAATCAATATCAATAATCAATATTAGTTATATCTGTGTGCAAAATAGCAGGATGATTATAATGAGTCCCCATTCTTAGATAAATATAAAACAGCACCGCATCAAACAATAATATAGTTGCATCAATGTTTTTACTTGTATTTTTGATTTTTTTTTATATCCTTTTTTATAACCTTGATAAATTATGATCTTTAATTTCAAACAAAGCACTTTTAAATTTGTCTGTTTCTGTTTGTAAAATCCCGTTAAAAAGGGTGTGTACGCCTGTAAATTTGAATTGTGTGAGCTATTGGTGTACCTGATATAAATAAAATAAACTAAGTTTTGAAAATAATGGCAACTAATTTTACTTGCCAGAAGATCGAAGCAAAATTAAATAAGTATCAATTAAATTTCCAAAAAGAACAAAATTTACGACGGTCTTGAAAAATCACAAGTATACACACCTGGCTCATGTAGACACCTGAAAAAGTATTTGACTGTAGCTTGAACCACCTTCAAGATTACTTCCACACTGGGGGGCGCAGCCTTCGTACCAGACATATCCACTCTGTCCAAAACCTAAATCAGAACAGTAGGTATTAACAATTATCCACATATTAACGAAACTCATCAAATATCAGATGGTCCATGTATACAGTCAGCATCATAAATATTAAAATACATCTTTCTTATTTTAAAAATGCATTTCGTCGATAAAGAGACTTGACAAGACTTTTTAAGTTTTTAATCTCGTTATAATGGCTAGAGGACTATAGGTGATTGCAACTTACTTCAGCCAAGGCGTGGCAAGTGGGCATTTCGTTGAGCGACGCCATCGTGCATTCGTGACGCACGCGCAGCAGTGACGCATACTCTTGTAGAGCCCCGCCCATTTTGTACAAGTTGGCCTCCACCGCCCTTCCGATGGGACGGGTTCGGAGATGCGCTACACGGTTGGAGTTTTCCCACCTACGAACAAGAGAGTTCGCCTCATGAGAATAGGAATACTTTTATAGGGAGGATAACAAATAAATATTTCTCAAAATCTGCCCTTTCAACTAGTTCAAAGTAAATAAGTACCTACAATCTGAGCATATTTTGATATTCGATTTTAATTTCAACATTATATAAATGTTAGAAAAATGAGTACAGAGATTTTGGTGGTTAGAAAAAGAATCTCGAAAAATTATGTACTAATATACTTTGTACTAATATTTTGATATGTCTAATTATTTTATATTTTTTATGTAATAAGGATAAAGCTCGCATGGTTTGGTCACGTCGAAAAAATTACAGAAAGGAGAATGACAAAAAGGATTTATATGGCGGAAGTGAAGAAATGGGACAGGGAACACCTAGGCGGATCTTTCATAATCAAGTTGAAAGCCTATTAAAGAAGGGCCAGGTCAAGAGTAGGTACCCGAAACCGACGGGCATGCATGAAAACATTAATGAGATTGGATGAAGCGAAAGAAGTATATAAGGACCGCAGCAAGTGGAAAGAAGTGATCTCTGCCTGTCCCTGCGAGAGAAAAGCGTGACGTATAAGGATAACGTTAAAATTATTTCGCAAATGTGTGTTTTGCTGTCGTACAGACAGACAAACTTACCTCAACAACTTGATAATATTCAAGCAGTAATGATGTAAGAAGGTCTTCTGATCCTTTGGCACGTTGTCCTCTATAAAGCACTTCTTTATCTCAGTATCCGCTATCATGGCATCCCTCAAAGCGTATTCCACTCCAGTCTTTATATAGTTCTGGTAGCGGTCCGTTTCAGTATTAACATCGGGTGTATCGTTGGGAACGTGCATAATAGTAGTGCCCGACATTATACGCACAAGAATCGCTAAAGTCGTGTCAGTGCGGGAATGTTGTAAAAGGTAGCTTATGGTGCTCACAAATTCAGAGGGTAAGTTGTAACCTGTGGAATAATAGTTCATAATAGACGTGACATTTATAATTCATAAGTGACGGCCGCCTTGGTCGAATGCTCAGATTGCTGGGTATTGGCCAAGAGGTCCCGGGTTCGAATCCTGGTAGGGGCAAACTTTGTGATGACCACAAATGTTTGTTTCCGAGTCATAGTTGTGTATATGTTTATGTAGTATATTTTCAACATGTACATACATAATTATATTAAAAATATGTCCGTCATCTAGTATCCATAACACAATGGCTTAGGCTACTTACTTTGAGCTAGATGATAGGTGTGAGTGTAAAAATATTTATTTATTTATTATTTATAATATTAGGCGTAATGGGAGAGAAATTAGCGAAGAATGTACCCCAACTCACCAAAGGGATATTATAAAAGTAACTATGGGCGATTGCCCAGTGCACCAATGACCACCTTGGCACCCTGGTGGTTTGGTGGGTTAGGAAGGTTAGGTGCCAAGCAGGCGGCCGGCTGGATTACTTACGCCAAAACCATGAGCAGTTTCATTCATCCCTTGCACCTTAGGATTATTGAATTAACAGAGGGTGGTCTGGCAGATAAAAATGGAAAAGGAAATTATTTATTTTAAATGATTCTATTGGGGTAAATACTATAGCGGATAACTAGCAGTATATAACCATAGAATAATTATTACTTTATAAATTATAATCTAACACAAAAATATTTTTTCTATTTGAGTCAGTAGTTTCTGAGACTAGTGCATTGAACCAACCAAACAAACAAACTCTTCAGCTTTCTAATATTAGTATAGATGTGTACTCACAAACTAAAATGAGTATTCTTGCCAATGTGTACTGTTCCACCTGGTTGCCATTCAAAAGTCTCTCTCGGACCATATTACATTCTTCAGCAGCACTAAAGAGCAGTGGAATAGTTTTGTCTGCAAAGAGGCTCTCATACTCTAACTTTTGCAGAAGGAATTCTGGAAAAGACCCAAAATACTTTATAAGTAACAATAAAATGTCATAGTTATTTATTTTATAAATCTTCCTTATTTGTTTTTTTTTTAATATATGTATTTATTTTAAAAGAATCCTTTTTAA
Source organism: Cataclysta lemnata (assembly GCA_963931975.1). NCBI lineage: Eukaryota > Metazoa > Arthropoda > Insecta > Lepidoptera > Crambidae > Cataclysta > Cataclysta lemnata. The sequence goes on from OZ008343.1 coordinate 10,215,725, forward strand.
CAAGCAAACAATTAAAAGCACCTTAATATAAGAAGAATATTAAAATAGGATTTTAATATTCTTCTTATATATTTTTTTAAGATTTGTTGCACATGTTTTTTAGTCATACATACATAAACCACGCCCATATCCCTGAAGGGGTAGGCAGAGATGAACTAGCTTTTAGTCATAATTCAATTAAAATCACAATTTAAGTTAATCATTACAATTACATTTTTCATCATCATTTAATTAATACATTACCTAACAACTGTCTGCAGAACAGAATTTTCTGAGCATACTTCAGCAAATGCAGGAGGCAGTGGACGTCTGATCGTAACAACAAAGCTACTAGAGTTGACGGTCCTACTCCTTCCCAAGATGGCGTGTGCTTCTGAGATATACTTAGGGTACACAAACGGTCCATTACTTCGTCAGTAACTACAAAAAAAACATTACATCGCATTATTTTCATACTGCTCTACAATCTAAGCAATATTGGAAGAAGATTGAGCTTACACCATCAAAGTATCAACTAATGTCTCTAGTCCTTAATTAAGAATAACCACTTTTTAGATAACATACTCACTTGTTGATTCAATATCTTGTGTTAGAGCCTTCAATACTATATCAGATTTGGATGCCAAGTTTAACAGATAAGGGATAACATCACGTTTTTTGTCTGGCTTGCTGTCTTCTCGAATTGCTTCCTGTAAAAAATCAATTATAATAATAATATAAGCATTTATTCAGACAAGATTTTTTTTTTTACATTGCGTTTTACTTAACCTATCATGCAGAATAATATATATTTATTGAGAGATAGTTGTATAAGTATTTACACTCCCTCAACAACCTTGTCCGTTTGCCTTTTGTTGGCAAATGCCTCCTCCAATTTCCTCCACAAATGCCTTACTGCGGCAGTTCTAGTCCAGGTGTTACCTGCCACTGCTTTAATTTCGTCGACCCATCTTTGGAAACGTCTTCCCCTTTTCCTTTTCATGTGGCCTGTATACCAGTGCATTACTATCTTGCTCCATTTTGCCTGTCCTCTGATGGTGTGTCCAGCCCATTTCCACTTTAGTTTCTTGATGGTGATAGTAACATCTTTTGTTTTTGTTTTATGTTTTATTGCTGTATTGTTTAAAATCAATTATACTTACTTATTATATTTTATGTGAGAAATACAACCTTTTTCCAGTACGGGTATAAAACACAAAAAATACAAGAATATTTATCTACATCCTTCTATTAAACTCAATTAGCTATACTTGACTAACTATATTGCTGGTGTATGGTGGTGGTGTTTCAAAAAACTTGTTAATCTTAAATTGTTTAGAAGTGCTAATGCACTACACTTTTAGATGATAAGATTTATTTTATTTAAAATATTATTACTTACATTGAACAAGTCGATAAGTGCTGCCCGAACATGAAACAACGCAGGTGGGTGGTGAGCTAGGTGTGCCAGAACTGCCCTTGCTGCATCTGCAGAAAGTGCTAACGCTCGAGGTGCTACCAAAGCTGGCTCAGCACGTCCAACCCATCCAACAGCCCACGAGCAAGCCCATGACCCTGAAAAGAAGTGGACAGTCAGTATTACATATATATAATCATCAGCCTTACAATGCTATTTCCTATGAAATGGCTCAATGTGTCTTCCTGGAAGTGCTGGATATGATACAAACATATACTACATACAATAAACAAACATATACAAGTTTATAGGTGGTTATATATACCTACCAACAGCTGTTACTTACCTAACATCATATCGATACACTTTGCTCTTTCGTCTGGATTGAGCAAAGTCAAGTTCTGAGTAGTCATATCCAAGAGTACCCTGACTGGATCCGTGCTTTGCAGTGTTGCATCTACAAAAAGAATTAGAAATTTTGTAATAATTCTAATCTAAAAGTTAATATATATACTGATATACAGTATTGTATATGAATCATTATATTCCTGCCTTGTTCCCAGATTATTTGGGATCTTTGTTCCTCCCCAAAAATATTATTAAAAGCAGTAACGTCATTAAAAAATAATATCCATTATGGTAAGTAATAATCTAAAAATAAAAGTCTAGAACATGTAATGTATACATATACTATTATAATAGCTACTGAGACTGATAAGTTATGCATATGGTAGATATATAATTTATTAGATACCAATTCAAAAACACACACAAAAGGAATTTAGTTTAATTATTTTCAAAACCACTTTATATTAATAAATTTATTATGAACTTACTTGGTATATTAGATTTCTTAGTTGCAATATCCATTATGAGATTGATGCACCATGGTGCTATGTACGGTGCCCATGACTGTCCCAAATTACATAATTCAGGCCCAATCATGCTGACACTCTCCATAGAACCATTGATGCTAAGATCGGGCTACAATATAAAGAAAATTAATTAATACATTTCTTTTTATGACCTGTTTGGTTGAATAGTAAGATATAAAATATATGGAAACTAAATGTATGCACTAATATACACTCTCTTAATTTATTATATACAGCATATCTTCATTCTTCTTTTTTATATATGGCAATAAGTCATCCCAATCTTGGACAACAACAGACAGCATATCATTAAAGGTGGGTCAAGCAGGCTATAAAATCTAAGTTTATGCCTTATTAACTTGGAAACATTATAGAAAAAAAAAAACAATTAAATATAAACTTACCTCATATTCCTGTTGGTTGATTGAAACATTCACTGCGTCGTGAAAAACCATTGCAAAATATTCTAAAACCGCATCACGAGCAGCAGGAAAATTCTTGAGTAAGGAAATACCTATCTTGGTGAACTCAGGTGCATTCTGTGAATTTCTTTTTGACACACCTTGTATAAAGTTATTAAGATCCATAGATAGCGATGTGGATTTACTTTGGGGATTCATCTTATTTATTTAAGTGATAGGGCATTCCCAGATTTCCCAGTAATAATACAAACAAACAGAAATTTGTTGACGAATTCCATCCGATTCCAATGATCCGACAAACAACACGGCTTTTTTGACATAGGTGACATTGACATTGACAGTACTTTTTTTATTTTATTTTTAGTTTAGTTTTAAATTCTCTATATTTTATTATATATTTTATTATTATATTAGTCTTTAACACGACATCAAACACGTCACAAGACTTATTTTCAATGATTCTGCATAATTAGACATCAACACGGATGCTTGTGCATCAAAATAACACCACTTTCACTGCATAATATCCACTCTGTAACAATATTTGAATTAGCGAAAATAAATCATGAAACGCACCAAACACATCTTTTTTGGTATTTTAGGGAAGGCAAAGGGTCTTAGCCCATACAGACATGTCTTTAGTGTATATTTTATCTGTAGTCTTATGAAATATGAGTGGGTGAAGTGCTTGGCGGGCTTTCAATGGCGTTAGTCAAATTTTTATTTCAATCATTCACAAATTGTTTCAGAGTGGACTTTGTGTAGTAAAAGTGGTGTTATTTTGATGCATAAGGATCTCAGAGTAAATAGGACTGGAGTAGCCATTAGTCAATTTCTCGTACATATTTTTCTGCCATTTTTTGCGGGGGGTGAGGTTACTACTACACTGAATGCCAGCACACAGAAACAAAAACTTTTTGCGTATTTACAAACGCACACATGCATAATACGACACACATTTTTAAAATTCACGCACACATACTTAAAATAGTGTGTTAACGTTCTATTCAAACACACGAACGTCATTGTGTGAGTAGTGACATGACATAGCACGAGAATATCAATATCGATAAATCAGTTTCGCTCAATGAATGAATGCATTAATTTTGCGTTAGTATTCTTAAAGACTGGGAATTGTTAAATACTGGGAATTAGTAAATTTTAAGGGGAATCAAAAATCAAAATATGTGGAACTTAATAAATAATAGTAAGGAACCTAAGCGTGTAATTACCAGTTTCATACGACGTTTTTCAACACAATTGTGAGGAAAAACAAACTTGTATTCTGTAAAATCTACTTCTATTGTTAGATAATTTCTGAAACTGAGACGGCTCAAAATTTACAGAACATATAGTACTTGTTCTTGTAAATGCCCAAGAGACGTGCATATTACAAGCATCAACCCATTTTTTTCGTATGCTGTATTCTTTAGGAAAACTAAAAATAAAAATAAAAAATTAGATGTTTCGGGAATGTGAAAGCTTACAGTATAAATACCAGCAATTAGGATACCGGCTAAGGGCAGAAGTATTTTTGCTTGAACTACACATACCGATCATTTCTGATTTTAATACTACAATAATATTTTCCATAAGCTTCATTTATGTACGGAAGACTTTGGTGCCACATACCTAACTCCTAGTAAATCGAAGTATTGCACTTGGACCACCGGGTTTTTTAAAGGAGCTTTTAAATATTAATAAAAAATAAATTTAACTTAAATGTTGACAATGACATTTAGCTATCATCATACCAAATGTCATCAAAATCCGTCGCGTAGTTTTTGCATGATGCATGCACAAACATACATACAGACAGACAAAATGTTAAAAAATTGGAGATTTCACTTCCTCTGTCCAATGATCAATTTAATAGTCTGAATAAAATGCCGAAGTTAATGTATAACCTCAGGAACACATACATACATACATACATAAGTCACGCCTATATCCCCGAAGGGGTAGGCAGAGGTGAACTAGCACCCACGTTTCGATAATTATGTTAGGTCCCATGTAATAGGTGGCGAGCCTATTGCCATTTATCGGGCACAAAAGTCGCAGTACTATTGCTAGGTGATATAAGAGGAACGCTGCTGCCCATTCCTCATCTCTGATTTATCCTTAGTCATCTTGTACGACACCCACGGGAGAGATTTGGGGTGGTGACAATTGTATTCTACTCTGCCGTCACCACACGGCTGATTCATTCATTCATTACTCCCTCGTAAAATCGCAATATCGATGACGTTGACATCACTATTAATGAAGTGCAATTCCATTAGGGTTGCTGATTACAACAAAAAAAACAATTTGTACTGTGGCTCGAAAAAAAATTTAGGTTTCTCAGAAATAATCGGCTGTGCTGGTACAATTTTACCCTTGCTTATTTTATAAAGTCAGGGATGCTGTAAGCATATACAGCATAGGTAATCTTAATGTTTATGAGCGCCGCCCAGCATGAATAAAGGGCAAAATAGTCTTAGTATTATTTTATTTTATTAATTCACTTATGATTTTATATTTCCATGTAGTGTGGCAAAAAATAGGCTTCAAGCGGCCGCAAAAGTGTAGGTAGGTATGTACTTAATACTAAACTAAATATAAACACGCAACGTATATTGTTAAAACGAAATTATTATTGGTAATTAATAAATACAAAATGACAAAATTACACTTATTTATTAATAACAAACTTTTTTTAATTATTGTCTAATTAATTGAAATGTGATAATGTTCAACCCTAGGTAGTCTCGCGGGGAGTGCGCTGGAAGATCGTTTGATGACGTCACGGCCGACTCCCCACGAGACTATAGCTCGAAATTTGAAATTGTAGTATGCTAAAACATGTAATTATGAAGCAAATAAATATCAAATCTTAAAAATAATACTTAAAAATGAAATGTGACGCCATCTTTTTGAATACTAGTTTTTTTTTTTTTACGGTAAAAAACAGCACAGGCAGGCATTTTAGTGGGAGCTCTGCACGGCAAGACGTTCTGATTATTGTGGTTTTAAAATGGCGGCTCAACTAGTTTTATATAACGCACAGGCATCCGATGCTTGTGCGTTTGGCAGAGGGGAATGTTAGGCAAAGGCTACTCCAGTTCTATATACTCCGAGATAAGGATCCGTGTTGATGTTCAATTATGATGAATCATTGAAAGAAAAGTGTTGTGCCGTGTTTGACGTTGAGAATTTTTTAGTGGTTTTCACCACCTCATCGGTCACCGTCGTGAACTCTGTTACCATTTGACTCGCGTCAAGCACTCCTTAGATGCGTTAAAATGTGTTTCACAAATATTGTAATATAAAATTCATTTCATGCATTAATATCATTCATTCATTTCATACATTATTTTCATTCAATCATTTATCATTCATTCAAAATTAAGAAAAGATAAGAAAGTATACAAAGAAATTTTTATAGGACTTGTTTCCAGAAACGTTAATCCATTTTTTTTAAATAAGTGGGTGAAGGATTCTTTGGCGGGAGTGTTTGGCGCGTTTCGTGGTGTCAGTCAGATTTATTTTCGATTATTCAAAAATTGTTTCAGAGTGGATTTCGTGCAGTGAAAGTGGTGTTATTTTGATGCACAAGCATCCGTGTTGATGTGCAATTATTCAGAATCATTGAAAATAAGTCTTGTGATGTGTTTGATGTTGTGGTGAAGACTACTTTAAAAAGTGGTTTTTTCACCTCATCAGACACCACCATGAACTGTTACCATTAAATTCGCTTCAAGCGCTCCCTAGATGCGTTAAAATGTGTAACATCCATATTTTAACGTTAAATTCATTTCATTCATACATTTTATTCACTCATTATTTCATATGACTACAGATAAAATATACACTACAAACATGGCTGTATGGGCTAGACCCTTTGCCTTCCCTAAAATATAGGGAGAATTTAAGAAAGAAAAAAAGATTCTTTGGCGGGAATTTGAAATAGGAAGACGGAAATAACTTCACTTTTTTGAAAATTTAAATATTAGGTTGGGGAAAAAGTCTTTTCGCATTATAGTGTGTATAAACTTGTAATAAAATCTCTTTGGCTATACTATTTGTATCTGGCTGGTTTTGGTATAATTGAAAGTTTAAATTTTAAAGAACATAATTCCAAATTCAAATTAGGAAAATGTGTGATTTTCATTTGTTTTACGTACCGCCAAGATGAGTGAATCTAATGAAGAAATTCGATACATTTTAAAATTTTACCACAAAAAAGGTAAAAATGCAACGCAAGCCGCGAAAAAAATTTGCGATGTTTATGGACCTAGTACAGTGTCTGTGAGAGTAGCACAAATTTGGTTTAAGCGTTTTCAATCAGGAAATTTTGATGTCAAAGATGCACGTCGCTCTGGTCGCCAATTCTTTAGGCAGTGTCAGGTTAACATCACGAGAGGACTGCCAAAACCACTTGTCGCGGTATTTTGACCAGAAGTCCCAAAATTTCTATAGCAATGGGAGGGTCATGTCCCTACCTACAAGATGGCAAAAAGTTATCGAACAAAATGGTACCTACATACTTTAATTAAATGTAAATAAACTATATTAAAAAATGTTTTGAATTTTCTTAAAAAATGCGAAGAAACTTTTTCCCCAACCTATTATATAAAGCAAAACAATTATTTCTTTGACTGAAAATAATACTTTGAAACTAATAATCGAAAAAAAATGTTTTCGGAAGAGGCCGGGGGTGTAACATCCTTTACAATCACACTGATATCCAATCAAATCAAATACTTTTTAGCAGTTATTAAATAATTAATTAGAATTGTTTACAACTATTATATATTATCTACAAAATAATTGATAATTATCTATTATTCTATATTTAATTATCAATTATGATTAACTTAAAATAAAATATGGAGTTTTACTTAGAATTCATTTCCGTTCAATATCCGAATAGTATTGACCGGAAATGAATATTTACAAATCAGAGAGTTTATTAAAAACTAAATATTTTGACTACATTTCAAGTAAGTACTCTACCTTAATTTAAGTTAACAATGCTAACAAGAGTTATAATTATGTTTACAATATTAATTAGTTTTACAGCTAGTTTTATCAATGATTCATTTCCGTTCAATACCTGAGTGGTATTGTCCGGAAATGAACATTTCCAAATCCAAAAGTTTAGTAAAAACTAAATATTTTTGATAATATATTAAGAAAATACTTGGACTCAATTTAAGTTCACAACAGTAATAGGAATTATAATTATGTTTACAATATTGATTAGGCTTAAACAAGAAAGCAATTATTTCGTTAATTCGACCTATAGGTACAACATACATAAATCACGCCTATGTACCCCAAGGAGTAGGCAGAGATAAATTAACTAACACCCACTTTTCGCCAATTAAATTAGGTCCCATGTAATAGGTGGTGAGTTTTCGGGCACATAAATCGCAGTTTAGGTACAGTACAGGCAATGTTATTGCCGTATGGTAGCGAAAACTGAATACAATAGACATTACTCTGTATCTTTTCCAACAGGTGTAGTAAAATAATAAATAACAATAAATATTTTTACACTCACACCTGTCATCTAGCGCCCAAAGTAAGTAGCCTAAGTATAAAGTGTTATGGATACTAGAGGACGGACTTTATTTTTAATATAATTATGTATTTAAATGTTGAAAATATACTTCAAAAACGTATACACAACCATGACTCGGGAACAAAATATTTGTGTTTATCACAAAAAAAAATTTGCCCCTATCAGGATTCAAATCCGGGACCTCTTGGCCAATACCCAGAAATCTGAGCATTCAACCAAGCCGGCCGTCAATATGCAATATCTATCGACACCAGCTTTTCTGGTAGGTACTAGGCTCGCCCATGGGACTTAGGGTAAGTGGCGAAATGTTAGTGGTGTACACCGCTGCCATCCCATTCGGAGATAAGCGGGTGTGATTTATGTAATTAAAATTATCATACCCTTAAATATTTAGCTAGTTGTCAAAGTCTAGTCTCAGTAAACTTTTTATTACTTTATAAACGTAAAAGTATAGGTTTTATATTCTACATAAGATAATAGGGTCATTTCTGACATGATTCTCTAAACTTAAAACTAAATTTAATATCAGTCTCTCCTCTTCATTCTGTATTGAGAATGAAAGAGAATCACTGTTGTCAAATTAATCTTAGGTTTAGATAGAGAACCGTTGTCAGAATCGACCGTAATGTCTTCTTCTGTTCACGGTCAATCTGGGATCGGCGCAGTATGTTTCCTCTTCCATTCATATAATCAGACGTCATACAGCCATCCACTTCGTTTTGATTCATATTATCCATCACACCGAAAAAGACTAAAAGGACCATGTCGAGAGATCGATGAATGGAGAGAATGACAGGGATGGGAACATTTGAATTCATACTGCTCAAGGTTTTGACTTGGGTTTTACAGCCGGCCGGCTGCCTGACACCAACCAACTCTTTGGGTATGCTGTTGTGTGGTTTGCCCTCCATCATTCCGGTGCCCTAAGGTGCTTATTGGTCTACACCATTTTACATTATTTTGTCGTTCTCAGGCCAGCAAGGAAAAGACACAGTGATGTAATGGTTTATAATCTTTAAAATTAAAAATTAATTCCTGTTTCCCTTGGTCACTCACGCCATAACCTCAAGCCGACTAAACCTTATTCTTCGTGTTTTTTTTTTAAAGTTTTCCACCACTTTATTGTAAAATGTAGAAGGGTATCGTGGAAAGAAAATTGCTCACATATAATCTGTGGATTTTTTTTAGTGGAAACTTAATTAATAATTTTTTTTATTATTTATTTAACTGTAAAAAAGACCTAGCTAAGACAGTGTCTGCAGGGTCAGCTAGTAGGTATTATAATGCATGGATAGAAGTCAATTTAATTTTAAAACATTTAAAATAATTCGAATCCACATCGACATGATAGAGGGATGCAGTATAGACGTAGTTACACATACAATAACAAAGCTACTCGTCTAGCGTGAGGTCGAACAAAATCAATAAAGACTGCGCACGCGATGCGCGCAAGTTCGCTGCGATTGGACACGAGGGCGGCGGCCGGCGACGCGCGACGCGATGCCGACGTCGGCCGAAGCGAGGGACGCGCTCCGAGCCCCGACCGAGCGACCTAAAGCTATTTATAGACTATGTAACTATGGTGCTTTCATTGTCTAGTATCAGAACTTTTGTTTTATGGTCAAGATCAATAACTGGTCCACTATTGATGGTCGAGTCGGATCGGTTGATTAGTCAGATCGCTGGCTGTCAGCCCAGAGTACCCGGGTTCGAATCCTGGTAGAGGCAAAATTTGGGATAACAACGAACATCTGCCTAAAGCGGGTACTCTCGTGTATAAGATTTTTTTTTAAACTTAATGGTATAGTAGTCCCGTCCGCCTTATTGTACTTAGTGAACATTAAAATATCCAACTGTCTCCTTGACTGTATGGAAAATATTGTATACCTACAGCGGAGTACCCGCTTTAGATGGAATGCCCGGTTTGGGCCCCCTTCCCCTAAATTTGTTCCCGAGTTGTGGTTGTTTAAATTATTATGTTTACTTGCTTTACTTTGGGTTGTAGTTTAGGGTTTGTATTCTAGATAATAGCCGTAAGTGTAAAAAACTAAAAAAAATGTACTGTATTTAAAATTAATTTTAATTACTTACTTTTATTTATATTTTTTACACAGATTGTCTAGTCCAGGCGATAAACGAATACCTACTAACTAATGTGAATCATTCTTAAGGGATAATGCACAGAACAGATAAAAGAGGGGACAGTGGGTCATGACCCACCACGCTAGTGGATTGGTAGGGGGTCAGGAGAGTCAGGACCAGCTATTTAAATGTGTCTTACGGAACATGAAAAAATTCCACATGGAATATTATTTGGGCCCCCATCAATTATTCAATTAATCCTTCGCGGACTTAGTTTGGGTATGAAATTATATATAACGAACGCGAACACATGCGGCAAACACAAACAAAAGAATGGTTAAAATAACATCTACACGCTGTAACTGGAATGTAGAACCCCCTGTATCACAAATTATATGTATAAGTAGTACCCTTTAAAAAGTGCAGTTCTCGACTGGGCGGATTTACAAGACGCGGATCGACAGAGGCGGACCTAGGGTTTTTGGCTGCAGTCCGTACAAACAAAGAACCCCAGCCTTTGAAAACAATAGACGATCGATAATGTGAAGTAGAGTCGAATTTGTCAACACAAAAAGTCATGTAAAACAAATAAAAAAAAGTTTTATTTTTTTACCAATCTTACATTACCATAGAAAACTTTTTTTATAAAGGTTAAATAACTAGGAAGGCCCTAAGTAGCATTATTAATACAGGGCGCAAATTTGTGATCATATATGCCCCTGACTCTTGAAATGCCGACAGTAACTAGTGGTTCCTTAAGACTTTGTTATACACTGCGCCGCCGGTCGTCCCATCCATCGAAGATGCCCATCTTCGAGAACCTTTCGTCCACCCACGGTATAGCCGTGGAAGATATTAAAAGAATATCTATTTTACCTGTCCATTGCCTTGCATCCATCCATCCATCGTCCATCATCGGCCAGCCAGAATAGACAATTATTCTACTGATTACTTCACCACCATTGCGGGATTATCTATTATAAATAACAATGCTTTATTTTCATTTAAAAGCCATTTCATTTTGGAAACCCGGGAACCGAATCTACCTAATTCTCTTTGAAAACGGCGCGGTTTTTCATAAAATAAGAATAGGGTTTTTGATTATATTAATAAGGACTTATTATGACAAATGAATATATATGTTTATTGAGCAACTATTTAAGGGGTTAGTAGTTGTATTGACTTTTTATTGCACCCACCCTGCACTAAAGTATAGTAAACTGTAGCAATAGTACAAAGAAAATATGTGTTATAATTTCTGACCCGTTTTTCTTTGTAGATATGCAATACTTTTTCTCAAACTTTGAATTAACATAAAAATGGTATAGGTACCTAATATTGCTGATCACTTGCTAAAGTTCAGTCTTGACAAAATAGTGTCTGAGTTGCACCTTGCATAAAACAGTGCATTACGTGGGACAGGTTTGTTGTAGCCGTAATATTCTAATAGCTACCTATGTTTGTGCAGTGATGGGAAAATTCTCGTATTGCGCGTGAACAGGGTGGCGCGGCGGGCAGGGCGGGCGCCGCCAGCAAGCGCCCCTAGCGACGCCGACGACGCAGGCGCGCCGCTCGAGCCACGCTCTCCGGCGTGGATCGATCAGATAAACGCGCAACCCCGCTTTTCGAGTTAAATCAATACAAATTCTATCGATTTTTGCAGCCGCAGCCGCCGCCGCACACCCAACTAGAGGGTCGCACGCGGTGGTTGCGCGCATTTTAATAAGACTTTTTACCGCTTTAGTTTATAGAATATTACTACTGAATGTGTATTGGACGTAATCTGGAAATAGTGCTTCCGTTTTGATCGCAGCTTTTCAGGTAAAATATTATTCTTATTATAATATTACATATCTTCATTAGTATAATAGGGAATCGATTTTTTCTATTATTAACATAACTAATTAGAATGATTATATTTAAAAGTTAATTTTTTTATGTTATTAATTTTATTGGCATAATTATGATGACTTTTTAAAGTAATGTTTCCTTTTTTTTAAAACTAGTTTCCGCTTCCGTAACTTTTTGTTTGGACTTTATTTTACTGGTACCGACGGAAGTTAGAACTTTTATTCAGAAAATTTTGAAATTGAATGTGGTAATTATGTTTTATTTAAATTTTAACACCCACAAGAGTCCAATTTAAATTATTATTATTAGTTATAAAGCGAAAGATAAGTCGAGTGCGAAAATTCATTGCGACGCTATCTGGTTGGAGCAAAATGCGATGTAAACAAGTTATTTAAGGTTATAAAATTGTTTTTATTCCAGAAATACTTTGAAAAATGATAAGACTTGTGTGAAGTAGTGAAAATGACGTCCTCGGACACATATCAGTTGAAATGGCACTCGCACAGTTCACATTTGAACGGCTCCGTGGCAGCCTTGCTGCGTTCGGAGCGGTTTACAGATGTAGTGTTATGTACGATGGATGGGTCTCAAATCCCGGCTCACAAATTCATCCTGAGCTCATGCAGCGTGTACCTCAGCTCCTTGTTCGAAGGCCAGCGGTCGGTGACGCGTATGGGCGGAATGCTCTACGTAGTGCTACCTTCGGAAATATCTACGAAGGCGTTGAAAATTCTCGTCGAATACATGTATAAAGGTACAATTGAGTTTAGATTTAAATATTACTTATTAACTTATATGACAGTCGTATCGTATCCACAAATATCGTATCTTCACTCGGGATTCGGACCTGTCCAACATAGGTAGGACAAAACGGTAGAGCGGAAGATATAACTTAAAAGATAACGTCTATCACATATATTAGTTTTAGACGATATATGTATTTATTATGCACCTACTATTTTTCAGGTGAAACTACTGTTTCCAATGAAGTGCTGGATACAGTTCTAAAAGCTGGTGAGGTGTTAAAGATTCGTGGGCTATGGAGGCAAACAGAGGAAAGTGGTGAAAATGCTAGCCAGGCAGAAAAAACTAGCACAACTACAACAACTTCGAGCATGAGGACAATAACAGCCAAAAAAACTGAAGATTTGCAACCAAAGTTAACAGTTAAGAAAGATGATAAACTTCTCAAAACATTTACCCCTGTTCAAACTTCAGGTGGAGTTACAAGGTAATAAAAATGTTCTGTTGATCTTAATATTATAAACAACACTCTCCACTATCTTAATCTATCATTACATCATAGAGCTGCAGTTTTCAAATGTTATTATTTTTTAATAATATAATTAACCTTTAATAAAATTATAGTTATAATAGTGTTTTATTTTATTTACAGGCCTATGTTCATTGGACCACCTAAACTGGTATTTATTAAGACTACTGAAGGTGGGACTCAAGCTACACTACGGCCAGGTGCACCTAAAGGTCAAACTATTCTGGTTGCTCCTGCACCCACTAATGATGCTACTGCATTAGCTACAGTTGCCACAACCCCACAGCCTACAGCAGTCTCTGTGACAACTGCAACTGTAGCAGATGACTCTCCAGATGAAGCTCCACCTCCAAGGATTCTGAGGCGACATGCAGCAGAACGGAAATATGGTAAAAAGCAAAAGGCCGCACACAGCACTGATAATGAAGAATCAAAAGATGAGGATAATGTATCTGTAACATCAAGTATGTTTTGTTACTTTATTACCTACAGGTTACAGTTGTTGTTTTATGTTAATAACATTGTACTCAATTCCAGAAAAATCCTCTCATAGCATTTCTGAAACAACAGAGATCCAAATAAAAGATGAACCGGAGTGGGATGCAAGCAGCATTGAGGAAGAGGAACGATCAATTGCTGAAATGTTTCAAACAGAAATGAGTGTCAAAAGTGAACCTTTGGATGAAATAGACATTGAAGAAGAGAGCTTAGTGAGTACTGATGAGTTATATATTCTAAATGTAATTGCTACATACAAATATTAATATTGTTTACACTTACACCTATCATCTAGCAAAAGTATGGGTACCACATGATGAAACAAATTTTAATATAAATAATTATTTTATATAAATAAATAGAATTGCGCCGCAGTGGGATCTTATAGACTAACAAAAAATAGAATATAGAACATATGTAAATTATTCTTTGTTGATGTTAACACTATCCAAGTTACAAACATGCAAGTAATTTGTTTTTTGCCTAGAACTGATGCAGAAAGTAACTACTCTGTTGTGATATTTTATCACAAATGATACTCCTTGTAACTGCTAAAGGGTTAGTGATGAGGACTATAAATTCCTCATTCATTTCATAAATATATTTTATAGCAAAGGCAAAATAACCTTCATTGTTTTTTTTCTTCACATTAGGGGCCTATTTCACAATCAACAAGAAAGTTCTGAGTAGCTTATTTCGCAGATCATTTGACAGTTGTAATATGAAATATGTCAATTTAACTGCCAAGTAAGCTACTTACTTGTTGATTGTGAAGCAGGCCCTAAGTATTTTTAATGCTAATATTATTTGTTACAGATTTACAGCCCGCTAGCTTGTGAGCTGTGCGCTGAAGTGTTTACTGTGCCTGCCGCTTGGGTCCGTCACGTACAAGCTCACGCTGGCTCCGATAACCCACCTCCGCGCAAAAGAAAACACCGATCTGCAGTGTGTACAACTTTTTTATTTGTTTTATGTATGTTTGGATACGGATGGTTAGTGGTGGTAATTTTCGCTGATCAAACATTTTTTGGTAACTTGGTTAAAAGAATATTAATGACATCAATTATTCACCTTTACCATACTATTCTTATTCATGAAAATGACAAGGAAATTATAGTATTTCAGCGAATTATAAGCCCATATAAATTATTACGAAGTGTAACATTTCTGGTAATAAAACCTTAATTTGCACACAGAGTGACGACACCGAAGAAACAATGGCTCTTTTACGCTGCGATCTCTGCCAGAAGCATTTTCCCAACCCAGCAGAATGGGTACGACATATACAAAGCACTCACACGGAATCAGGTCAGTACTAATTTATTTTTTTGAGAAATATAATGGGAAATAAGTTATTAGCATTTGCTTAGTTTAGGGGAAATGAGAATATTATATAATTATGTCGGCACGATATCTTTCTCGTTGACTTGAAACTTGGGACTTAAGTTGAAAATGCAACTTGATGGTTCAATTGAAAAAAACTTAGAAATTAAAATTTTACGGTGATAAGCTGGATTATTGACATGAAATTTTTCTTTACTAGGGTCACCCTATCACCAAGAAATACCATTACTAAAATTTTTGACATTATGATTAAAGGCCTAATTGTCCAATTTGCAGGCTAAGTGCGGAAAAAACCCAGCTAAACTATTATTTCAAAGGAGAAAAAAATATTTTAACAATATAGCTAATGGGTGTTTATTAATTTGAGATATTTTTGGCGAATGTGTATAATGCATTTCTAACACGAGAAAACAATCCGAATTTTTACACCTACAAATTTAATAGAATTAGTCCTAGTATTAATACCATACGCGCAAATAGATCTGACAGTCTTCCCCATCTCTCTCTCTTCACTAACCTTTACGTTAATGGAAGATGCAGCAGAAACTAAGCCCCTTTGCGAATGGTGTTTGCTTCAACGCATGCGACTGAAGGGTCTTGCAAAATAATTAAGACAACCCAAAAATATTATAAATCCTACCCTCTATTAGGTACTACTCAATGTCACACGATTGCTGAAAAGCCATTGTAATCTGTCCTTGTGTTTCTTCTCTGTCAACGGATTTTTATAATATAAATGGGGGAATAATACATATTTACTATATATATATATATATATATATATATATATATATATATATATATATATATATATAGAATTAAACATGATTATAAGTTCATAAATACCGATGTCAATAGAAGAGACATCGTACTGCGCCGATCTAAAATAAACCCGGCAACACGCCCTGATAATCATCTTATAAAAAACAACTAAACTTTTAAAAATGTTGAGCATTTCTGTCTGAATCTTGTCAATAGATATTTCACAAACAAAACTAATGAAATGACGCGATTTTCACGCGCGTCCGAGTCCATTGTAATCACAGATCACTAAGAGAGACTACGTATTGTAATGTACATGTAACGTACCTATGGGGAGGGGGAGGCTATTCATTCTCTTTTGTCTTATATTCAGTAGCATTATGGTATTAAAGCATAATGGGAACATACTAAACTCGGCAACAAACAATCCTTTAATTATTGCTCATCTTCTTTGATAAAAACGCTATTAAATACTATTGATTACAATAAATGTAGGTACTTCCTATCTTATAAGTTTACTAACATAGCTGAAACTTGATTGTTATGTATGTGGCTAATTCTCGACAACGAACATCAAGTCACAATATTTGGTAACTCTTGCATTATTTCTATCTTTGCCCTATCCACTATTTTATTTTACTTGTACACGACACTGATTTCGCTACACATGATAATCACTTCAGTTATGTTCAAAATTAATGTATTGGAATGCTTTGTTCTCGATTTGTTTTCTTTGAATTGCCGCTTTTGATTATAATTTGCCGTAGTTTAACTTTGAATTAATGATGCATTCCTATTCTGTGATTGTCTTTTGTGTGCTTGAAAGCGTTATTCTAAAGTCGTTCGATGTCGATTGTCTAGAATTGGCCATATCAAACAACAGTGCCCCACCAAAACGTCACAATCGTTTCACAGAGGGCGCGCAAAACAAGACTTGCTCGCACTGCAAGAAGGTATTCCCGTCGCACGCATCTATGCTTATACATATGCGCACGCACACAGGTGAGTACGGTTACTTTACCATTACTATTATCTGTTGATTTTGTCCTACATTTTATAAGAGAAAGATTTTGAGTGTCGATGAATGCGTAGCGAGAGTAGAATAACAAATAGGCAGGTACCTACGTAGAATCATCATCATCACCAGCTATTAATATCTCCACGGCTGGTGAAGAATAGGGAGAATGGGCCATAACCCACCAATCAGGCCCACAGAGGAGTGGCTATTAATGACTGCAGATGCAGCTGGGACCAACGGTTTAACTTGCCTTCAGAAGCACGGAGGAACTCGAGATAATATATTTTTTCATCCAATCCAATGACCGGCCTTAGCTAACATTGCGTAGTTTCCGCAATCCTAGACCAAGGGTTTTAAAAACCAGTTTTAACTTCTCATAAGTAAAATAAAGATTTTTTTTGTAGTCGTCGACCTCCCAATACATGGTGGATAGATTGCGTGAATGACAATTTGAATGACATGACGTGGGTGGACGATTTTATAACAGGTGACTAACATGTATGGAAGTATAATATTAACTGTGCCGACCCCAGACAACCTGGGAATAAGGCAGGCGAATGATGATGATGAATGAAGATGACCAAGGCCAAGGTTACCCAATAAAGTCATATTTTCTCAATCAACCTTGTGCTATACTACAAACTAGTTAAGGTTGACAATCAATTGGAGAAATTTGCAGAAGAATCTGAAGTGCAGTTGACCGCGCCATGCATACGTTTTTTTTACATTTGTTCCGATTACTCTTGCAACTATTATTACTTCTTCTCAAGCAAAATTCCTTTTTGTGTTGTTCACCAGTCGCTTCACGCTTTCCAGGCGAGCGTCCGTTTGTGTGCGGCCTGTGCAACAAGGGGTTCAACGTTAAATCGAACCTGCTCCGGCACTTGCGGACCCTGCACGACCAAATAATAAGCCCCGCTCAGATGGATGACGATGAGCCGGGCCCGTCGGAGGTGAAGCGCGAGTCCTGAGGACGCGGAGGGGGAGCAGGTATGTCTGCAATACTAAATTAGTTTAGCTTTTATGATAAGGTACTTACGGCCTTACTCATAAACACGGTATAAGCATTGAGCATAGATGTACATACATACATAAATCACGCCTATATCCCCGAAGGGGTAGGCAGAGGTGAACTAGCACCCACGTTTCGCCAGTTATGTTAGGTCCCATGTAATAGGTGGCGAGCCTATTGCCATTTATCGGGCACAAAAGTCGCAGTAGGTATATAGCTAGGTGGTGTAAGAGGAACGCTGCTGCCCAATCCTCATCACTGATTTATCCTTAATCGCCTTGTACGACACCCACGGGAGAGATTTGGGGTGGTGACAATTGTATTCTACTCTGCCGTCACCACACGGCTCCTATATATAGAGCATAGATGTAATATTAATAAACTCGATTGCTAAAGCAAAAGCTATAATTTATGACGTCATGCTGTCATTTCGCACTAAATGTACCAAAACTATTAGCGATAACAAATTATATCAGAGGAAAAACGAGCAGAGTGAGATAGCCAGAGTGGAGTTCGAACGAACAACTCCACTTCTATACATCTCAGGCTCGTATTTTCAGCTCTAGTGCTCAGTCCTTGTTTTTATACTATGTCCATGGCATTGAGTGGTTACTCAGTGTTTTGTCTCTTTTCTTCACATTCAAAATCATGTTTGTGAGATGAAGACAAAACACTGAGTAAGTACTTATACCGTGTTTATTAGTAAGGCCGTTAGTAAGTAACACTCCCAATTTACTGTCAATGACTACTTGCTTTTTGTTTTAAAAATTAATGTTTCAAAAAATATTACTTGGAATAATAAGTCAGAAATGTACCTGATGCGGGACAGCGGCGATTCGAGCTGTAACCAATAAACGGTTAATGAAACAAATAGAACTGTTAGCTGCTTTGTAATATTGGGTGTTACACATTTTTATTTTCGTATTTCATATTAAAAGACACATTAAGATTGTTTACATTTTGTACCTTTATATAATGGATAGCTAAGCTATGTTGGCCGTGCGGTGACGGCAGAGCAGAATACAATCGTCACCACCCCCATCTCTCCCGTGGGTGTCGTACAAGGCGACTAAGGGTAAACACAGCAATGGGCAGCAGCATTTCTCTCATACCATCTAGCAATATAAATTTGTACTGCGATTTATGTGCCCGATATATGGCAATAGGCTCGCCACCTGTTACATGGGACCAAACATAATTAGCGAAAAGTGGGTGTTAATTCACCTCTGCCTACCCCTTCGGGGATATAGGCGTGATTTATATATGTATGTATGTATATAATGGATAGCTAAGCTATGTTCTGGCCACATGTTACATGGGACCGAACATAATTGGCGAAAAGTGGGTGCTAATTACCTCTGCCTACCCCTTCGGGGATATAGGCGTGATTTATGTATGTATGTATGCTAAGCTATGTTATGGTTACAGGAAGAGGTCGCGGACGGAGATCAGCGTACTCTAGTTCGGTGGTGGCGCGCGGCAGCGACAAGAAAGCTGAGGAGTCAGCCGAAGCCGCCGGCGCCTTGCCCCGCAAGCAGAGCTACTCGCTGTTCCTGAAGCAGCGCGCGGTCCTCTTCTCCGCCAAGAAGTGGAAGCAGTGAGAACGACCGGATCGCGACACCCTACGCCAATATTGTTCAGTAGAGCCCGCCGTACACGGACAGCTTTAAGCCACGCTTGATGGACAACGTCCAAAGCCGTTAAATTTATTGAAGAAAAAAAAAACAGCTTTAAGCGGTCATTCCGCTAGCATGACCACCGGAAACACCATATGATGAAGCCGTTTATCGCTTTGAACTGTTGAAAATTTATGGAGTTTTGACAGTTCAGCGCGATAAATGGGTATATTATTATCGTGATTCGGTGGTCATGCTAGGCGGGATGGATGGACTGCTTCAAGCTGCGACTGCATAGTACTATTATAGTAGTACTATGCAGTCGCAGCTTAAAGCAGTCCATCCATAGTAGTACTGCATAGTACCCCATTCACTGGGGCTTGAGACAAAATGTAAAAATCTTGAATTGTCTCTTTATCTACGAAATGCTCTTAAAAACAAGAAACGTGTACAAACGAAATAAAATACATGATCAATTATAAACAACTAAAACTGCGTTGAAATATTGGTTACACATTTTTATTTTTGTATTTTATTTAAAAGATATACCAAGATTGTTTACATTTTGTCTCAAGTCCAAGTGAATGGGGTATAGACTGCATGTAGTAGTAGACTGCATAATCGTCTACAAGCAGTTGCGTAGTTTACTATGTAGGCGCAGCTTGAAGCAGTCTATCTGACCGCTTCAATGTGTCCGTGTATGGAAGCTCTTATAGACCCAGTTTTCGCGGTCAAAATGTGTAGCGGTGTCGGGTACGGTTTGTCACACGAATTCCTGCTCTACCCTCCTTATTTTCTAATGTTAATTATTAATGGTATTTTTTTATAGTCACCCCCCCTAGTCGTGTAATTTTAGTTTTCCCTTTACTGGACTGAAATGTGGTCGTTTATGTAGTGTGTATGGCTAAGATGAGTGTTTGCCTCTCAAACTTGAGTTAAGATTGCGTAAAATATTTGTCGCAGAAAATTTTATTTATAAATTTTGACATGTAAATAAATAAAAAAACGAACACACATTGTAATACTTATATTATGTAAACCTTGCAATTGTGGTACTATTATGTGTTGTTTACTAGTGTATAACTTGCACAGGTTAGGTAGTAAACTAAGGCTAGGTACAACTTTTTGATTGAAATAAAATTTATTTCTTTTAATAACAATGTTGGTGATTCGACTTTTAGACTTTATAAATAAACTGTGTAAAATAGCAAGGTCTCTACCTTCGTACAATGCTTACTGTGAAACTTATTTTGTAGTATGTAAGGTTAATTTTCGCTTTAATGGTCCATTCCATTTATTAGAAAAGCTTGTTATTTCTAATTTATACTGCTTATATAATACGAACTATTATTACAAGGACCTGTTTGGTCAATAGGTCCTGGGTTCCAATCCTGGTAGCGGCGAAAGTTAATGATGAACACGGACATTTTGTTCTAGAGTTAAGCGGGGAATTCACTACACGGACATGCCCGCGCGGATCCCGTTTGTATTAGGCACGACTGACTGCGACGGCCCTACACTAGGCAAACATCGCACTGACCAACACACCATTCACAGTTATTTTACCTCTAACGTTTCGTTGTGAGATAGATACATAAATGACATTTTCATATGTTAGAGCAGAATAAGTGAGACGTGTCAGAGGTAAAATAACTGAACGGAGTGTAACAGAAGCGAAGTCCGGCGGGTATGTCAGCAGGCATGCCTGTGAAGTGAATTCTCGGCTTTATGGTCGTTTATATGTATGTCCATGTAGTGTATTACTTATATTTATAAATATATAATTTTTTATTTATATAAAAAATATCTATCATCTAGTATCCATAACACAAGTGCTAATGCTACTTACTTTGGGCTAGATGATTAGATGCGAGTGTAAGACATTTATTTACATACTATTAATTAACTTAATACTCATGTAAAACATGGATATGGATAATTTCTATTTTATATAATGATAATACTTGTACTTGTGGAATAATAAACATTTCAAATAGTATTGATTGGTTTCCTTTGAATAAAATTAAATAAGAATATTTGAGATTTTACATGAATATGGAAAAAGTTCTTATGATTAAATTAAATTTAAAATTCCGCATAGCGAAAATTAATGCCAGGAAATGAAATCACAGTATTGATTATGTACTTTCAGAAAACCTTTTTATTTTGCCAGTTTTTACATTATTTTGAATATTATCACAATTTTACAATACACACAGTGTATTCTGTTATAGTAAGGGTAATATCATTCATAAAAGGATGTAGTGGAATTTGAAAAACATAAAATCAAATAGACAGTTTAGCTATCTTCCTCTTCAATTTTGGGTGCTAAATAGTAACGAATGTGACCTATGTCCTGTATACGGTATTCAACAACAAGGGGCACATCAGCAGACATGGACAGTTGTACCTGGAAATATGAAAATAAAACTTAATAAATTTAGATTAGATTCATTTACCCCCGAATACAGAAATGCTACTTAAATTTTAAGCACTGCTTAAAAAGTGGACATTACCTGTCAAAATTTGTCAAAAAGTTAAGCAGGATGCAAACTTTGAGTAGGGTTTCTGTATTCGGGGGGGTTATTACTACAAAAACAACATCAAATGTGCATCTTATAAACTATCACAGCTACTGTACCAACTCATAGTAATGAAATTACCGAGATTACTGTTTTTAGTCAAAAAAAATATTTATTTAATTATGGTTTTCAAAAATACATTCCAGATACAAAAAAATATCCTATATGACATCATCTAGCCACCCTTTTAATTCATACCATAGTAATGAATGAATATGGAAGTAAGGGAAACCACCATGTTGGGACTGAAGAATGGAAATATTGATTTGGCTGACATTATTCGTGTGTACATTATATATTATTATATAGTATGCTGTTATAAGTGGTTTTCCCTCCACCATTTCCGTGACTCATAAGTGATTATTGGTATACCAGACAATCTCCCTTAGTCGAAATTTACAATACCCCTAGAGAACATTACATTTCTAGGAAAATAATTGATATACAGTGTGGTTATAAATTATTCTTAATAAATCAAACCTGTGAACTTAGTGATGTAGCTTTAGTGAAGTAATTAAGATACTGGCAAGCGAATGTGAGGGTGACAGGTTCATCCATTTCAATAACAACAGCCTCTTCTTCCTTGTCTACAGACGCAGTTTGTGCAAGTTTGATATTTGCAGAACCAATATCACCACTGGCTGAGAATTTAACTCCTAAAAGAAAAGTACATAATTAAATAATTTCTACAACACTTCAAATAGAAATACAAATAACCAAAAATAAATTACCTTCTTTTGTGCATGAAATCACCATAGACTCTCCAAACTGAGAGAGATCCCGACAGATTCTTGCAAATTCTGCACTAGGTAAGCGAATTGTGCAACTGTATTCAGTCTCAGGTATGCCTACAAAGTATTAGAATTGTAAAAGAATTGGTCACAATAGTATGGATGAAATAATTGAATTGTAGCAAAAATAATACAATTGAAGTTACATACCTAAATGTTCAAGATCAAGATTCATTAGCTTCATTTCATAGTCAGACACCTTTTCTTGATTAGGGCTTTCAAATACAAATGTAACTGTATCTGCATTATCCTGTGCTTTCATTGTTACTGTGTCTTTGTCTCCAGCACATTTTAAGATCTTAGACATACTAAAAAAAACAATGCAACAAATTAGTTTATATCCATGTAATGATATTTATTTTATATAATAAAATTAATAATTACCTTCCTAAATTCATTCCCATAGATATATTTCTATCACAGCGGTATTTATCAAAACCATCTGCTCGAAGTGTGAGAGATACAAGAGACACATGAGAGTTGTCCATAGCCTGAAATGAAAAGGGATTTTAATACTGGTACTAGATTTTCTTCTTCCTCCCCTGTTCCCAGTCTATATGGGGTTGGTGCAGTATGTTTCCTCTCCCATTCATATTGGTCAGACATCGTCAAGCATCACTCCCTTTCGATTCAAATCCATCACACCAGAAAGGTGCTAGTGATGAATTAATGTAAAGAAAAGTTAATAGAAGAGACAGAATAGACTATGTCATGAGACCAATGAACGGAATGACTGAAATGTCAACATACCAACGCATACCGCTCAAGGTTTTAGGTTAGGTTTTACAGCCAGCAGCTTGCCTGGCACAAACCCTTATTGTGTTAAAATACTGACTACATATAACTACATATTTAAGATGTATGTACCGAAATTTTCTAAACAGCTTACCTGAAGTTGGATTCCATTATCATCACAGTCAAATGTTGCTTGCGTTAGAAGATCTTTTATAGCTTCCAGCACTTTTTTCAGGATGGAGCTACGTAGGAGGCGGGCTTCAAACATGATGGATCTGAAAAAATAGGTTATTTTAATTGGAATTGTGCTTTCATTGTATGGTTATAAATTAACAGTGGATAGATGAAGCAGACTAGATATGTAAACTACACTCCAAACTTAAAATAAAATTATCTTCTTTATGTATCAAATACACCTGACATGATTAATGGGACGAAGAACTAACCGAAACTCAAGAGAGTATCTTATATTATTTTAGATAGGATAAACACTTACAATTTTGATAAATTTTAAACAACTACAAATAATAATTTAGAAACACAATGCCTATTCTAGCCGGACGAAGCAAGGTTTTAAAACAGAAGCCGACTGGATGACATTCACTCACGATGACAAGTAGCGGGAAAATTTGGCGCGAAATCGTTAAGTCAAATTGACAGCTGTTGTTGTTGTTGTTGTTTTTTAATTCTCCCTATATTTTAGGGAAGGCAAAGGGTCTAGCCCATACAGCCAAGTCTTTAGTGTATATTTTATCTGTATTCTTATGAAATAATGAGTGGGTGAAATGTATGAATGAAATGAATTTTACGTTAAAATATGGGTGTCACACACTTTAACGCATCTAGGGAGTGCTTGAAGCGAATTTAATGGTAAAAGAGTTCACGATGGTGCCTGATGAAGTGGACAAAACCACTTTTCAAGTGGTTTTCACCACAACATCAAACACATCATAAGACTTGTTTTCAATGATTCTGTATAATTGCACATCAACACGGATGCTTGTGCATCAAAATAACACCACTTTCACTGCTCAAAATCCACTGTGACATTTTTTGAATTAGCGAAAATAAATCTGCCTGACACCACGAAACGCGCCAAACACTTCCCTGACAGCTGTTGTTTTTGTTTTTAAAGTTCTTTTTTTTAAAGAAAGCAAAGGGTTCAGACCATACAGCCATGTCTTTAGTATAATATTTTATCTGTATTCATATGAATGATGACTGGGGGAAAAATCGGTGAAATGTATGAATGAAATGAATTTTACATTAAAATATGGATGTCACATATTTTAACGCATCTAGGGAGTGCTTGGCGCGAATTGAATGGTACAATAGAGTTCATGATGGAACACACAGTCACTATATACAGTACTAGTGGTCACCCGCGGCATCGCTCGAGTTAATGTCGGTTATGATATAGCATTATAGCCTTCCTCGATAGATCGACTATCCAAAACAATAGATTTTTATCGATTTGAGTCAGTAGTTTCTGAGATTAGGGCGTTCAACCAACCAAACATACAAATCTCTTCAGCTTTATAATATTAGTATAAATGCAATTCACCATACCATTCTCTTTCTTTATTAATTTTATGCACACCAATTGTTATTTTTAGCATCTCCCACTTTAGGTATGAATTTTCGAAATAAAAGATCGTCAACCATGTTTCGACCTCTGACAACAAGTGACACTCGCGCATAGAGGACAATAATACTACGGATACACTCGCGCAAATGTGAACATGAACTCGCGAGGTCTACCGCACCCGCGTGTTCAACGTGAATAGTTGTACACATCAAAATACTTATTTTTAATGATTCTGCGTAATTGCACATCAACACGGATTATTGTACATTAAAATAACACCACTTTCATTGCCCAAAACCACTCGAAAACAATTTTTGAATTATCGAAAAAAAATTGACAGATCCATTTAAACGCGCCACTCTTTTTTTTCTTAAATTCTCTCTATATTTTAGGGAAGGCAAATTTTAGTGTATATTTTATCTGTAGTCTTTTGAAATAAGGAGTGGGTGAAATGTATGAATGAAATGAATTTTACATTAAAATTTGTGTGTAACACATTTTAACGCATTTAGGGAGTGCTTGGCGCGAGTCGAATGGTAACAGAGTTCATGACGATGACCGATGAAGTGGTGAAAACCACTATAAAATTCTCAACGTCAAACACGGCATAATACTTTTATTTTAATGATTCTTCTTAATTGAACATCAACACGGACCGTGTGGATCAAAATAACACCACTAGACAAGTCCACTCTGAACAATTTTTGAATGATTGAAATAAAAATTTGACTGACGCCATTGAAAGCCCGCCAAGCCTTTTATTTTTTTATTTTCACTGTATTTCTATGGAAAGCAATAGCTCTATCCCATACAGCCACGTCTTTGGTATATTTATTCTGTATATTTATATGAATTAATCAGTGGGTGGATGAAAAATGAAGTGAATTTTACGTTAAATTATGGATATTACACATTTTAATGGGCTTCCGAGACGGTCAATCATCTTGAGTCAAGCTTGGTCATTTTCTGTTGCTATGTCTAACCTAGCAACTGAAGAAAGATCCTAAAGGACTTGGTTCCAGGAACGTTAAACCGATTTTAAAAAATGTTCAAATATTAAGGGCATGTTTCACAATCGAAAAGTAAAGTAAGTTCGGAGTGTTTGGCGCGTTTCGTGGTGTCAGTCAGATTTATTTTCACTAATTCAAAAATTGTTACAGAGTGGATTTTGTGCAGTGAAAGTGGTGTTATTTTGATGCACAAGCATCCGTGTTGATGTGCAATTATGCAGAATCATTGAAAATGAGTCTTGTGATGGTGTTTGATGTTGTGGTGAAAACCACGTAAAAAGTGGTTTTGCTCACTTCATCAGTCACCATCATGAACTCTGTTACCATTCAATTCGCGCCAAGCACTCCCTAGATGCGTTAAAATGTGTGACACCCATATTTTA
The DNA here is from genome assembly GCA_963931975.1 of Cataclysta lemnata. Lineage (NCBI taxonomy): Eukaryota > Metazoa > Arthropoda > Insecta > Lepidoptera > Crambidae > Cataclysta > Cataclysta lemnata. Next base: position 10,242,532 of record OZ008343.1, read on the forward strand.
ACGTAATATTCATTTCATTCATAATTTCATCCACTCATTATTTCATGAAACTACAGATAAAATATACACTAAAGACATGGCTGTATGGGCTAGACCCTTTGCCTTCCCTAAAATATAGGGAGAATTTAACCAAAAAAAAAATAAAGTAAGTTCGTCGAAGTAGTTTACTTTGCAGATCAATTGACATATATTTCATATTACAACTGTCAAATGATCTGCGAAGTAAGCTACTTAGAACGTACTTGTCGATTGTGAAACAGGCCCTTAATATTCTACTTTAAAATAATTATCTTTAATTGACGCTGATGACAGACATTGTAGCTACCATCACGGCATAGGAACTATAAGATGAAATGCACTCACATGTTTTTCAAAATTCTATCTACAGTTATAGATAGTACGGTATAGGTAGGTATAAGCAGACCTAGCACGGGGACGTGGACAAGTCTCTCTCCACCACTTGACAGTGTTTTGTCTCGGTATTTAGTGGGAGTTAGAGCGAGAGGAAAAGATTTTCTTTCGACCGAAGATGTATAGATGATGATGCACGGGGCAGCCCCCGTAGCACGGGACGTGGACACATATCTTTCGGGGGACAGAATATCTTTTCCTCTCGCTCTAACTCCCACTAAATACCGATACAAAACACTGTCAAGTGGTGCAGAGAGACTTGTCCACGTCCCCGTACTAGGCCCGCTGTGGGTAGACGTACCGCAGTTTGTTTGCTTAAAAATGTATTTTATTTGTGTCTCATAAATTAAGCACAAAATATGTATATAAACATAATTCGTCCTTTGCTGGACTAGATAGCAAACACAAATTAAATAAATAGCAAATATCATAAACAAGAATGTGTAATGTATGAAATTACTTTCATACGAAAATAAATATTAATTAAAATCAACATTTAAATCCTCAAATACTTATTTCACTTCATTCAATCTCATTAATGTCATGCATTTTCGTCGATTTCGGGTACCTACTCTTGACTAGTAGAAAAATTACTATAGATAGCTCTATGGTGAATATTTTAGTATTAAGTATATCTGTGAATAAAAGATTTTTTTTATAAAAAAAACAATATTTATTGTAACTTAAATCTAGTAACAATTATTAAAAGAAATAATAGCAAGTAAAATTACATTTACACCAAGTTTACCAGTTTGAAGTTGTCTAACCCACACTCGGAGTAAATAGGACTATTATCTTATTTACTCTGAGAACCCACATGATATTAAATTACAGTCAAAAATGTTATAATAATAAAATATGTTTAGTTAATATAAATTATGAAAATTTCAACAAGACAGCTTTACTATTTGCTCTTGTTCAGGATAATTTGGCAATGTTAATTTGTACTTTGAAATTATTCCAGGTGGCAAAAACCGACCTCCAAGATAATGTTGAGTATTTTGCAGTATATCTGGTTTTGCACAGAGCTTAGGAGCAGATAATGATATCAACATTGCTGGTTTTAATGCAGGGGTACTGATGGGACCCTTTTCAACATCCCAGCCACTTGGAATGTCAACACTAAAAAATAGTAAAAGTCTAATCATTAAGTTTAAGAATAGGTCCTTACATATTCAATTAGCATTTTGTCATACTGGCCACTTCAATGTGAAATATCTCAAATATAAGAAATTAAGAACTTAATATAGATGTATATTATTTAGTTACATTGATATAGCTTGGAAAACTTACCTACAAACAGGAAGCTCTCCATTTATCAAAGCTTCCATGGCTGGCACTAGCTCTTGCCGAACTGGAGGCTTGAAACTGAATCCAAATAGAGCATCTACTAATAAATTATATTCATTTTTCAAGTCTTTGACATCTGGTAATGTATCAACAATATCCACACCAAATCTTTTACACTGTTCTAAAAGATTGTCATACAATGGTTTGGGTGTTCTTTTAGGATAATAAACAGCAACTTTATATCCAAACAATACCAGGTGCCGGGCAGCCACTAAACCATCTCCTCCATTGTTGCCAGGCCCACAAATAACTAAAGCTGACTTATATCTAAAAATAGAAACTTTCATTAAAATTTAATATACTAGTGGATTTATGTCAATAAAAAACTATTATAATAATAAGTGAATATAATACTTGCATAGACCAAGGATGTGAATATGCTATGGCTGTTGCAACACTCAATCCAGCCAACTCCATTAGCTGATCAACACTGAATTTGTAATCATTAAACAGTTCTAGATCTAAGGCTACCGCTTCTGTTTGTGATAAGTATTTCATAGTTTTGTTAGAAGTGGTACATAGTCGGGCATCACTTGACATAATTCCAGGAGTTCCTGCACTGTACACTTTCGATACGCGCAACTAAAACATACAGTAGCTCTTAGTAAACAGTTCGATTATTATATTAATGACTACCTATGTAATGTTCATGCTGTGCTTTGTATTGTAATAATAAATTATTTATTATTTACCAATAGTGCACTAGTGATAAATCTGAAAAATAACATGAGTAATATTGAACTAACTTAAGAGTGAACTTGTGTTGTGAGTGTAATTTAAGAGATAATAACAAAGAGGATAGTATAGTACGGATGATAATAACAATTTATCAATTCACCCCTAATTTATTTATTAGTAAAGTGGAAGTTCAGTTCTGTATTGTGATTAATAAATTTTGGTAAAACTAATTATTAGAATACGATTTTGACATAACTTTTTTTTTGTTAGTTTTAAATTCTCCTTATATTTTAGGGAAGGCAAAGGGTCTAGCCCATACAGCCAAGTCTTTAGTGTATATTTTATCTGTAGTCTTATGAAATAATGAGTGGGTGAAAACATGGGTTTTACGTTAAAATATGGGTGCCACATATTTTAACGCATCTAGGGAGTGCTTGGCGCGAATTGAATGGTAACAGAGTTAATGATGGTACTTGATGAAATGGATAAGACCACTTTTATAGTGATCTTCACCACAACATCAAACACATCATGAGACTTATTTTCGATGATTCTGCATAATTGCACATCAACACGGATGCTTGTGCATCAAAATAACACCACTTTCACTGCACAAAATCCACTCTGTAACAATTTTTGAATTAGTGAAAATAAATCTGACTGACACCACGAAACGCGCCAAGCACTCCTTTTTTTTTTTTGTTAAATTCTCCCTATATTTTAGGGAAGGCAAAGGGTCTAGCCCATACAGCCATGTCTTTAGTGTATATTTTATCTGTAATTTTATGAAATAATGAGTGGATGAAATTATGAATGAAATGAAATATTACGTCAAAATATGGGTGTCACACATTTTAACGCATCTAGGGAGTGCTTGGCGCGAATTGAATGGTAACAGAGTTCATGATGGTGACTGATGAAGTGAGCAAAACCACTTTTTACGTGGTCTTCACCACAACATCAAACACCATCACAAGACTTATCTTCAATGATTCTGCATAATTGCACATCAACACGGATGCTTGTGCATCAAAATAACACCACTTTCACTGCACAAAATCCACTCTGGAACAATTTTTGAATTAGTGAAAATAAATCTGACTGACACCACGAAACGCGCCAAAACACTCCCAATTTTTTTTTCTTAAATTCTCCCTATATTGTAGGGAAGGCAAAGGGTCTAGCCCTTACAACCATGTCTTTAGTGTATATTTTATCTGTAGTCTTATGAAATAATGAGTGGGGTGAAATAAATGAATGAAATGAATTTTACGTAAAAATATGGGTGTCACATATTTTAACGCATCTAGGGAGTGCTTGGCGGGAATTGAATGGTAACAGAGTTCATGATGGTGAGTGATGAAGTGGACAAAACCACTTTTTACAGTGATCTTCACCACAACATCAAACACATCATGAGACTTATTTTCGATGATTCTGCATAATTGCACATCAACACGGATGCTTGTGCATCAAAATAACACCCCTTTTACTGCACAAAATCCACTCTGGAACAATTTTTGAATTAGTGAAAATAAATCTGACTGACACCACGAAACGCGCCAAACACTCTGACATAACTTTTACACTCAGCTGTCAACTGTCAAATGCACTAGTGCTCGGAGTCTAGTCATTTTTTTTAATTCTCCCTATATTTTAGAGAAAGCAAAGGGTCTAGCCGTGTCAGCCATGTCTTTAGTGTATATTTTATCTGTAGTCATATGAGATAATGAGTGGGTGAAATGTTGAATTAAATGAATTTTAGGTTAAAATATGGGTGTCACACATTTTAACGCATCTAGGGAGTGCTTGGCGCGAATTTTATGGTAACAGAGTTCATGATGTGTTGGACAAAGCCACTTTTTATAGTGGTCTTGACCACAGCATCAAACACGTCACAAGACTTATTTTCAATGATTCTGCATAATTGTACATCAACACGGATGCTTGTGCATCAAAATAACACCACTTTAACTGCACAAAATCCACTCTGTAACAATTTTTGAAAGAGCGAAAATTAATCGACACAACAATAGACACAACGTAACGCGACAAACACTCAATTAGGGTCTAGTGTCAGTAAGTATTGGAAAATAAAGAAATGATATTTTTATTTTAGGGCGTTATCATTTTTGAAACGTTAATATTATTTAGTTAGAGTATTTTAATTAAAAAATAATTAATCAACTTTGGTGTTCTTCTATAGCTACTTGTCTTTAATACTTCTTTCTTCAATAACATTATAAATATTTAATAAAAAAAGCATTCTTTTTGGTTGGCTCTATATCCTTATAACGACAATCTAAAAAAAATATAAAAGTAATACTTGCTGACAGTGACATCTGTCAAAAAGTTTTTTTTTGTCACTGTCAAATGCTTGTTCATCCGTCATAAAAATGGCTGCGCTCAGAGTATTCAGCCGTAATATACCCTATTTACGACAGCAATTTTCGGCTTTATTAGGAAACACTTCACCATCAGTCAAGTTTATTTGCATAGTGGTTGTTATAGGTTACATATTGTCGTTTTCCAATGATGTAGTAAATGTTCTTAGTGTCACGCCAGGATATTTGTTACCACCTTCATTTCAGTTGTGGTCCACTTTCACGTTCTGGTTTCTAGAGATACATTTATGGGAGGTAATCATTGACATAATAACAGTTGGACTATGTGGAAAACTAATAGAACCGTTATGGGGGCCCAGGGAGATGATGAAGTTTTTCCTGTTGACAAACATTGGTGTAGCATTTTTGACAACATTCTACTATTTAGTAATATTTGCCTGTACAAAACAGGCATCTTATTTATTCGATATTCACGTACATGGCTTAGCTGGTTATCTGGCTGCAGTCAGTGTGGCCGTCAAACAGATAATGCCAGATCATTTATTGATAAAAACACCATTGGGTTAGTATATATTATTCTAAATTGATCTAAATAAACAATCATTCTATTGTTATTTTATATTTTTTATTTTCATATTTATCCTATTTAGCCATTTGTATAATTTAATTATGTAGCAATTGTAAATAACACCATTGAAGTATTTAATATGATTGTGAAGATGTAAATAATGTTGTCATTATTAAACCCATTAAATTTAGAAAATAATTTATGTATATTTATTACAGGAAAACTTACAAATAGGTCTTTGCCCCTTCTTATACTCATAGCTGCTATATTCCTCTGGGCTGTAGGTGCTTTAGAAGGAACTTATCCATGTATGTGGGGCAGTGGTATCATATTATCATGGTTGTACCTCCGTTTCTGGCAGTTACATAGTAGTGGAACAAGAGGAGATATGGCAGATAACTTTAGTTTTGACAAGTAAGTCTCATTTAAGAATTTTATAAGTTCACGTCTTGCTAATAATGTCTTGATAAGATTGCTGTCTGCAGTAATTTGGAATATTTACCTCTTAATTATTTTCAGCAATATAAAACAATTGATTTAGAAAAATAATTGTTATATTTCTAGTCATTATATTAATATCCCTACAACAAAATTATATAAGTAGTTTATATTTACAAAATGACATATGACTCAGCTGTAGCATAAGTAATTTATATTTACAAAATAACAAAATTATATTAATTTTGCAGATTTATTTATCTATGACATTTTTTTTTTTACATTTATGTAATATATAGTAATTAACAATTATAAGTAAAAAAAGCAACTTTTAACCAGCCTTGAAAATCATTACAATCCTAAAATGCTATATTACATTCAGATACTGCATTTTTCATCAGGCCAGCAGAGTAATTAAGATTACCAATTTGATTGATACACTTATTAATGCATCGCAATAATATACATACATACATACATAAATCACGCCCATATCCCCGAAGGGGTAGGCAGAGGTGAATTCTCACCCGCGTTTCGCCAATTATGTTAAGTCCCATGTAATAGGTGGCGAGCCTATTGCCATTTATCGGGCACAAAAGTCGCAGTACATTGTCAGGACGGTAGTATAAGAGGAAGGCTGCTGCCCATTCCTCATCACTGATTTATCCTTAGTCGCCTTGTACGACACCCACGGGAGAGATTTGGGATGGTGACAATTGTATTCTACTCTGCCGTCACCACACGGCTATAATATATAGTTTATAATTATAAATAAATTAACATGGAAGCATTTGTCTTAGAATGGAATTTGATTTTGCAGATAAGTACTAACACTAAGATGTTATTACTCCTTTTGAATGTATGTTAATAAAATTTTTGTTTACAGTTTCTTTCCAACAGTCCTCCAGCCATTTGTTCGAGGTATCCTTGGACCACCTCATCGATGTCTTATTAGAATAGGACTTTGTTCTCCGAGTCCACGGAGAGTACATCTTGCCTTAAGTCCAAGAGGAGTTACTATTTCATTGCCGGGTGTTGAACCACAGGACATGGAAAGACGAAGGTATTTATTATAAACATTCTACTCTACTATTTCAAATAGCCCAATAATTGTGACTTTGTATGATTATTATTTATATCACATTGTTAAAGTTATGTCAAGTCTATCCATCAACATGAACAGATTTGTATATAATTTTTTTTTTGGAAAAAGTAAATGACAGAAGAAAAATCTAAGTGAATGAAAATGTATTACTTTTTCAATTTGATTTTTCTTGCAGGCAAATTGCACTCAAAGCACTGAGTGAGAGACTATCCAAAACTTCTGAACAGACTAGACAAAAGAATTTATCAGCCAAAGTTAATATGGATGCAGTAAGAAAAATGCAACAGCCACATGTTATACCACAGTTTCCATCTGAAGTACCCACAACAAGCCAAGGGCCTCCCCCAGCACCCACAGAGGCTACTTTAATAGATATTGGTACAGACCCAAGTTCCCCATCTACTACTAAACATTCATGATTGTTACAGAAAATTGAGCAATTCTAAATTTAATATGTTTAAAATATAGAATTCTGCATTTGTCAACTAACTCCCATAAACTTATTTTCTTGTTACTTGTGATTTCATCAACATCAAAGAAAGTTTAAATTAGTGTAGAATTGGAAAAGTTATGGTTATATATTACAAAAATTACAAGTCCAAAGTTACTTAATGGCTGTGTGAATAGCATATAACCATTTAGGATTTCATATTAACTGAAGGACTAGGTCTCTAGTTTATATTTGTGTAAATTTTTTGATGTAATTTTGGACTTTACCAATTAACCTATTTTTGTATAGTTAACCTAACAAATAGACATGTTCTTGGTGTCTGGGTGGCAGTCATGATAATCAGTGTTTCAAGCAACTGCAACAATATCAATAACATGGATAAGTTCAATATATTATTATTACAGTCCAGACGGCAGTTAACATTCCTTTTGCCATGGCAAATATAGCGTCAATTCAAGTTAAGATTGCATAAGGTATATTTTTAATGATAAATCAAACATTGACTTTTGTAAGTTCAATCATTAAATAAAATCAATAGGGTTTACAACAAAATACAACTCATATGTTAAATGAACATTTACGTTCTAACAATACTAAGTTGAAATATGTTTCATAGAAGAATGTTGAAATAAGTAGTTATGATTTGAACCTCTACCTTTATTAAAAATCTTTTAAAGTAGTATTAATGAATATATAGTTTTTGTATTATTATTAAACTAAACTTCTTATTAAATATTAATTTAAAAAATATATAAAACTCGGCTGTCTCAAACGAAAAACAAACAGTAATTTGCCTTAGATTTATTGTGTATTCTGTATTTTGATATTATTATTTATTTTGACAACTGTATGGTAAGTGGAGTCAGTACTTATCAGCCGTGTATGTCCAACTATAAAAAAAAAAAGAAATTTATTTCATGAAGGTCCTTAGAATATGCTACTGAGTCAAGAGATTAACAATGAACAATGCATACATTAATTAATCTTAGCTAGTGTTGTTCTGACTTGCATTTACACCTTTGTTTAATGTGTCATGTCTGGTCAATGGATACAATGGAATGTTATAAATAAGGCCTAGCAAAAGATTCATGCAGATGTAATTTAATATATTGGCCTTATTTGTTCATATAACATCATTTGTTTACAATGCAATTTTTTTTGTATATTTTTTACCAATAGATGTAAATTTTTTAAAAACATTGGTTAAATAGATAAATACAGAGACAAGTTTTAGTTCTATTGACATAAGTATTTAGTACTCCTGTTGTTATTGTAAAGTGATTCATTTGCTTTCAGTGTTAAAGAAGGAATGAATGGTGTAAGATTTTGTAAATAATATTGATATTGATTAGTGATAATAAATACCCAATTACTTATTATACATGTTATTTTTATCTGTCCAACAAACAATGATGATAGTTTAAAAAAATCATGTCGTTCTTGTATTAAGGAATTATTAACTAGTTCAATTAGTAATTATTATTATTTCTCTTGTCGTCAATATTTTGAGAGTTGAAGCGAAATAAAAGAATGTTTTATAATAATATTATTTATTCATACGTTCTTACAGTTCTTCTGGTTAAGTAATTATTTTTTTAACAATATGCCTAAAGCCTTAACCGAAGTAGAGGTGTGGGAACGGGAGACAGAGTCTCAGTTGAAGTAGGAATATGTCTTGGATGCACTGCAAGAATCATTGTCGGTCACATCTCGTCTACCCTGCGCGCCGTTCAGCGAATCATAGTTGATATCCAAGGGAAGAGCCAGCAAAATGCATACAGTATGTAAAACGGATACTTCCTAGAATATCAATACGAGGTAGTCTACAGAAATTCACTGAACATAAGGTACTACTGTTTTAAAAAAGAAACTTCGCTCAGGAATTATAAACGCACGTGTTCAAATAGCGTCAATCGAAATAACTTATCATTATCAATTGAATATTAATATGAATTATGATATTGACCCAGGCTCTAGATCTAATTATCTATTGCACATACTTGAAAACTACTAGTGTTATTTTACCTGCCCGGCGAGCATGAACGCCGGAACACGATATGATAAAGCCACTTATCGCTTTGTCAAAAAATATATGGAGTTTTGACAGTTCAAAGCGGTAAATGGCTATATCATATCGTGTTTCGGTGGTCATGCTAGCCAGTCTGGGACAATTAATAGAAGAGGAAGACATGTGTTGACACCACTTAGAGGAGGAGAAGGGCATCGGCGTTCCTGGTGCCATATCCAGCAAATTACTGTAATTAAAGTTCCCGGTAAATGGCAACAGGCTCGCCCCTTATTGACCTGAACTAAGCCGAGGTGACATGGGTATTAAAACACTTCCGCCTACCGCTTACGGGAGAAAGGCGTGATTTATGTATGCATATATTATTAAAAAGAAATGTGACCTATTTTAATTCAGTTGTAAGACAGAAAGTTGTAATGAAGAAACATTTCATGAATGTGGGGTTACGAAATGAATTAATATTTAAATAAACGAAACTTCTGTGCAGCTCTTGTCTTTAATAACTTAATTTCTAAGGCACAACATATTAATTTCATTGCTTTTCAACTTTAATTCTAGAATATAATGATAACATACTTGTAGAAGCACTATAAAGAAGTACAACAATGTCTATTCGCTTATAACTATGCCTAATTAATATTGGCATATTATGATTATGTATAATAATATTGCCTTTATTCCATGCCATTAGGATTCCTCACTGATCACCTAGCAGAGGCTAGTCAATTTCATTAGGATCCCCTAATGTCACGTTTTTATCCTACATTCAATAAACATTTTCTTCACTATGCATTTTATGACCTATCTTACAAATACTATTTCAGATACAAATCATAAATTCTGTTTATTGATGAAGAAAAAAAGATAGATGATCCACAAACACATTTATACGAAAAAGTTTTTTGAATGATACATTGATGAATTTAGACAACTGAACTGTAAGCTGTTGAGGTGTAAATCGAAACAAATATTCCTGGAATACCCTTGTTAAAATTCTGTTACGAACATTACCAATCCAAGGGGTTTTCTGTAATTATACAAATGTAAACTTACCATAATCAGTCACACTATTTAATTAATTAGTATTTAATAATCCAGCACAATTTTAATATACAAGTTTAGATAGACGTATCCTTGCCATCACATTAACATAAGACAATAAACTTCTACAACTGTTATAATAAATAACACTTTTTATTTTTTGGCAAGGACACTATAATGTAAATACATACTTTATTAATATTAAGCAATATAAGGTATTCAAATAACAGTATAATCATTTAACAGAATATTACATTTATTTCAAAAATATATAAAGAAATAATCTAGGATATATAAATGATATTTATTACTCAACTATGCAGGATGGCTTAAAAAAAACCGGTATTATTTTCATTGACACATTTCTTCTTCAGATCTACCTCTGACAAGTTACGAATCTGTCAGTTTTTTACTTAGTAAGTTTTTCAAGTGTTAAAAATTGCTTCTATTATATTACACTTTACACTTCATTATGGAGCAATGTTATAGTACACATAGTGTCTGTTCTCCACGCTCGCTGGATAGCGTCACATGAACGACGGTCCCAGCCGGCGTCTAAACAGGGGCTACCTAGAAACAAACGTATTTTTTTAAACCCTTAAAGGTTCGTTTATATCTACCTACCTACATTGAGCGTGTCAGACGCGTCCTACTGTGTTAGACAAAAAATAATATTTTTCTATACGATGTTTATTGACGTATTTACATCTATCGTAACGTGGCCTGTATTCGCGGAAAGAATATTTTATCGGCGCGGTTCATGTCGATACGGTCTATGGCTATAGCCGCACAGTGTGAATATAGTAACGGAACCGTATATCCATACGTCAGTTTTCGGAGCCAGTGAGAGCGGCCGCGCCCGAAAGTGTTGGCACGCGCAATATCGGTAGATAGGTATGAACGGATCTTTATAGAGCAATGCTGCATCTTATTCATTGATTATAATTTATCTCTGCCGTGTGGGGACGGCAGGGCAGAATATAATTATCACCAGCCCAAATCTTACCCGCGGGTGTCATACAAGGCGTCTAAGGATTAAAACAGTGATGGAGGAATGAGCAGCAGCGTTCCTTTTATACCACCTAGCAATGTACTGCGACTTTCGTGCCTGATAAATGGTAATAGTCTCGCCACTTATATCTCACCATAGGCGTGATTTATGTATGTAATTTATCTCTATAGTATAGAGGATAGGTTAATGTCATCATCACCAGCCCTTTAATGTCTCCACTGCTGGGGCACGGGCCTTTAATATGGATGGAAGAATATAGGGAGATTGGGCCATAACCCACCACGCTGGCCCAGTGCGGGTTGGTAGGGTATTAACGACTGCAGATTCAGCCAGGACCAACGGCTTAACGTACTTTCCGAAGCACGGTGGAACCCGAGAAAAAATTCTTGGTCACCCATCCTATGACCGGCCTTAGCGAACTTGCTTGGTTTACGCAATGGCAGGCCAAGCGCGCTATGCCACTGCGCTAGCGAGCTCTTCAGGTTATCGTGACCGATGGTAAATTATGTTCTTGGTTTCCAAACCTTGCCGTGTGGTGACGGCAGAGCAGAATACAATTGTCACCACCCCCCACCTCTCCCGTGGGTGTCGTACAAGGCGACTAAGGGTAAAGACAGCAACGTGTAACGGGCAGCAGCATTTCTTTCATACCACCTAGCAATATAAATTTGTACTGCAATTTATGCGCCCGATATATGGCAATAGGCTCGCCACCTGTTACATGGGACCGAACATAATTGGCGAAAAGTGGGTGTTAATTCACCTCTGCCTACCCCTTCGGGGACATAGGCGTGATTTATGTATGTATGTATGTTTCAAAACCTGTAATAGTGGTGCTGAGCCGGTGGAGGCCACTGGGGAGGCGGGCCAGACGGCTGGTAGCCCTCCGGCCACCTCGAGGTCTCCGGAATCACCACCGGTGCTTGTACGGGCGCCGGCATCGGACTCACGCCAGCCACGCTGGATCCCATGCTGGTCCCTTGAACTGTTGAACAAACATTCGTCAGATTCGATTCGTTACGGATGGCACGTGTAAATAATTTATCAAAAAAAAGCAATAATCTTCGATAGCTCTTGTCATTTCCGTCTGTTTTGTTTGTCACATATTTTTTTACACTTCCAATGATCCTGTCATATTCAAATATCCATCAAAAAATATATTTAATCCTAAAGGAGTTCTTAACAGCACGTCTGCCGTGCCATCGCTTAGCGTGCGTTTGGCGTCAGACACGGGTGCTGTGTCATTTTTTAAATCGATTATAAGTCCTTCAAATTAGGTTTTAGCGAGATCTACCGAAAAGCTTATTTCAAATTGTATTATGTAAAATTAAAATTATAAATACATTTCCAACTTCATACATACCATAAATCACGCCTATTTGTCCCCAATCACGGGGTAGACATTTGTGTAAAACACCCACGTTTCGCCAAAATCCGGGCGGTTGCCTATAGCACTCAGCCAACCAGCCCAGCTAGCATGACCACCGATACACGATATGATAGCCATGTATCGCTTTCAACTGTCAAAAAAACATTTGTTTTTTGACAGTTCTAGGTGATAAATGGCTTAATCATATCGTGTTTCGTTGGTTAAGCTAGCCGGGTAGTAGGCCTATTCCCTAACTTTTTTTCACAGTTGAAAGTGATGATCACCGAACTATTTACTAATACATTGCTGTTATCACAGGACAAGTGTCACAATAGCATTATAGTAAAGTAGTAATGGATAAGTAAATAGTTCGGTGATCATCACTTTCAACTGTCAAAAAAAGTTAGGAAATAGGTCTACAGGACGTTTTGGCTCAATGATTTTCGTAATTTTCCTAACTCATTGTTCTTTGTAATGTATTGACATAATATAACTATAATTACCTGGTTGTGAAACATAGGAATTAGGTAGCGTTGAGTAGGGCGGTGCATAGTAGGGCGGCGGTGGTACCGACATACTGTGAGTCACCACTGTTCCCACTCCCGGTTGCTGAAAGTTGTATCGTAACGTCAGTATTTAGCGTAATAGCTAACATTTCAAACTCATACACTAGTACCACATAACTAAAATAAATAATTGAAGCATAGCACTATAATAAATATACATAAATCACGCCTACATCCCCGAAGGTAGGCAGAGGTGAATTAACATCCATCATCATCACCATCCTTTTAATGTCTCCACTGCAAGGGCACAGGCCTTCCCTATGGATGGAGAAATACAGGGAGAATATGCCACAACCCACCACGCTGGCCCAGGGCAGGTTGGTGGGTATTAATGACTGCAGATGCATGCGGCCGTGTGGTGACGGCAGAGCAGAATACAATTGTCACCACCCCAAATCTCTCCCGTGGGTGTCGTACAAGGCGACTAAGGATAAATCAGTGATGAGGAATGGGCAGCGTTCCTCTTATACCAACCACCTAGCAAAGTACTGCGACTTTTGTACCCGATAAATGGCAATAGGCTCGCTACCTATTACATGGGACCTAGCATAATTGGCGAAGCGTGGGTGCTAGTTTACCTCTGCCTACCCCTACGGGGATATAGGCGTGAATTATGTATATATGTATGTAGATGCAGGCGGGGCCAACGGCTTAACGTGCCTAACGAAGCACGGAGGAACTCTTTGGTCACCCATCCAATGACCGGCCTTATCGAAGATTGCTTAGTTTATGCAATCGCAGGCCGAGCGCGATATGCCACTGCGCTAGCGAGCTCCTCCTTTTAGACAGCTGCACACGCCAGGAACGCTGCTGCCCATTCCATAACTCCTAGTCGCCTTGTGCGACACCTACGAGAGAAACAAGTGTACCTATTCTTCTTTGCCGTCACCACACAGCAACATACATACATAAATCACACCTATATCCCCGGAGGGATAGGCAGAGGTGAACTTTTTTTTTTGTTTGTTTTGTAGATCTGCCATCAGTCCTTGGACTATAATCAGATTTGTTGCAGATTTCGGCTTTGCAGAGCACCTCCCCATTGGGAAGTGACTCTTCTTAATTATATACAATTATGTGTGCTGGTTGAAGTGGTCAAAGACTGTAGTTCTCTTCAGTCTCTTGCTGTATGTTGGTTTTGTGAGAGCATTTGCAAGGGGATTAGGATGATTTTCCAGTGGTTCTGTATTCTGTTTCAAATGCTCATGAAGCTCAGAGATTTTTATAAACCATGGTGCATTGGATATATTCTTCAAGATTGAATTTTGCATTCTCTGTATGATATTGATGTTGGAGCAACTTGCAGTTCCCCAAAGTTGTATACCATATGTCCATATTGGTTTAAGTATCATATTATATATCAGTAGCTTGTTATCAACTGAGAGGACAGAGTTTCTCTCTATTAGCCAGTGTAGGTTCTTATATTTCAGATTTAACTGATCTCTTTTTGCCTGTATGTGTTTTTTCCAGGCAGAGGTGAACTAGCACCCAAGTTTCGCCAATTATGTTAGGTCCCATGTAATAGGTAGCGAGCCTATTGCCATTTATCGGGCACAAACGTCACAGTACATTGCTAGGTGGTATAAGAGGAACGGTGCTGGCCGTTCCTCATCACTGACTTATCCTTAAACGCCTTGTACGACACCTAAAGGAGTGATTTGGTGTAAACCACACGGCAAACAACAATTTAATGTATAATTACTTACTGGATAGTAGTTGTAATAGTTGTGCTGCTCAGCTTGGTCATGAATGGGCACTGTGATGAGATTAGTGCGTGGTCGGGAGCGATCCCCGCCGCTTGACACGGCGCGGGGATCATTTGCCGGAACTGCCATCTGAAATAAAGATTCAAAAGATTTCTTTTTTAATTTAGGTACAGGAGCCTATGATTTTAATCCACAAAATTACCTACAGCTGCTGCCGCACTTCCGTAGTTTTAGAATAAGTAAGTTGTGAAATGTAATATTAAAATATGTAGGTACTAAGAATCAAAATCGATTAAATAGGACCTGACTGATAAGTTGGCGAAACAAGGATGTTTTACTCAAATGTAAAAATAATAATGGAACTAAGGCAAAGGAATATAAATAATAATAAATACATATTAATGACACTTACACCTCCTCATCATTACCAGCCCTTTAATGTCCCCACAGCTGGGGCACGGGGCTTCAATATGGAGGGAAAAATATAGGGAGATTGGGCCATAACCCATCACGCTGGCCCAGTGCAGGTAGGTAGGTATTAACGACTGCAGATACAGCCGGGACCAACGGCTTAACGTGCTTTTCGAAGCACGGAGGAACTCGAGATAATACATTTTTGGTCACCCATCCAATGACCGGCCGTAACGAATATTGCTTAGTTTACGAAATCGCAGGCCAAACGCGCATTGCCACTGCGCTAACGAGCTCCTCTGCGATATCGAGCTCCACACACCTATCATAATAATAAAGTCTATGCCATAAAGGGAAAACACCCTTTTCTCCTTATGGTGTAAGCATTTTTAAGTATGTATTTGTTATCTCTGTTTCTTCTTTGCTGGTGCTGGTTCGCCTCTGCCTGCCCCTTCGGGGATATAGGCGTGATTTATGTATGTATGTATGTTTCTTCTTTCCAATATTGTCGTGTCCAACAGATCCATAATTAAATAATGCAAAACAAATACAATTGAATATAAGTTATCATAAACAGTCAATAGTATGAAGATACTTACA
This sequence comes from Cataclysta lemnata, assembly GCA_963931975.1. Taxonomy (NCBI): domain Eukaryota; kingdom Metazoa; phylum Arthropoda; class Insecta; order Lepidoptera; family Crambidae; genus Cataclysta; species Cataclysta lemnata. The sequence goes on from OZ008343.1 coordinate 10,258,609, forward strand.
GACAGTGGTTTTACAACTGCTACAGAAGTTGTAGTTGGTTCCGGTTCAGGTTTGCTTTCACTTACTGAAGAGACATGCCTATGATTGATATGTGCTTGCAGGTCCCTCTGCCCAGACAAACAAAATTACAAATATAATAAATTATTATTATCAAATTATTTATTTACTAATAACAAAACATGAACTCTATATCATATCAAGGGGTGAAAGCCTATTTGGTTTAAGCGACATTTTTTGAATTTTATAGGAGTGTTTCAAAGTTTTTAATTTCGGAAAAAAATTCATTCCAAAAAAACGGTTTGTTAATTTTACCTGAAAGTCTTACAAACTAGTTTTGATTTATAAAACCCAAATTCTGGTTACATTCTTCACTTTGTAATGATAACAACTTTGAAAATAAATGTCGCTTTAACTGCCACTTTGTTCTGCTGGCGGTTGCAGGCAAAGTGGTTTAAGTGTTATTTTCATTGTCTTGCAGAGTATGGCAAAGTGCTTTATCCTACATTCTACCAACTGGATAGAAAAAAAACTATTTGGCTTAAACTCCAAAATAAAATATTTCAGAGTCAAATCATAATGGCTTAAATAACAGTTTGAAAACTATGACATTTGTTTTAAATCGCATATGTTTGTATAACTTTATAAAGAATGTTGAATAATAGCATGCACTTATTTCTCATTTAAAAATTACAATGTCAGTGGAGATGATTTGGTGATGATGATGATTAGGTTTTTTTAAATAAAAGATTTTCTCAACCCTCCTATGACAATCCTCCTTATAATTATCATCATCAGTTTTTTTAACAACTATTTATGCAACATATTAAGGACCGGTTTCTTGATGCATAGTTAACTCAACCAATTGTTAAAAATTGTTGCTAATGGTTAAATATCGGACTGATATTCAATCATCAGTAACAATATCAGACTGATATTTAACCATTAGTAACAATTTTTAACAATTGGTTGAGTTAACTATTTATCAAAAAACAGGCATTAAAACTAAATTATTTCTTCTTCCTGCCCTTATCCCGCTCTAGGCGAGGTCGGCACAACATGTTTTCTTCTTCCATTTCTCTCTATCCTTCACTAATTTCTCATCCACCCCTCTCGCTATCATATCCTCCTTTACACAGTCCATCCATCTCTTCTTTGGTCTTCCTCTCCTTTTACGTCCTTCCACGTTCATGCCTAACATTCTTCTGCCAACAAAGCTTTCATCTCTTCGCATAACATGACCAAACCATCCCAGTCTATTACTCCGCAGTCTCTCTGTCACTGGCGCTACTTTCAAACTTCCCCTGATATACTCATTTCTTATCTTATCTCTCCGTGTCACACCACACATCCATCTTAACATACGCATCTCTGTTACGTGCACTCTTCTTTCATCAGTCTTCTTCATAGCCCAACACTCTGATTCATACATGACAACAGGTCTAATGACCGCCTTATAGATTTTCCCCTTAAGCTTAAGGGGCATCCGTGGGTCACATATTGTTGCTGAGACCTGTCGCCACTTCATCCATCCTACGTTCGCTCTATTCCTTACATCCCGGTCAATATCACCGTCGCTTTGGAAGAGCGATCCAAGGTACCGGAAATCCGAGCAAACTGGTAGGAACACACCACCTAAGGCAATTCGGGAGAAACTGGAGGGGCCACCAAAGTCACAGAACATGTGTTCTGTTTTGGTCCGGCTGATCTTAAGCCCGACGCTCTCCAATCTCTCCTGCCATTTTCCGAGCCTACTTTGTACCTCGGATGCATCTTCTCCGACAAGTACAATGTCGTCGGCGAACAGCATACACCAGGGTGCCTCCTCCTGTATGTCCGATGTCAGAGCATCCATAATCAGGAGGAACAAATACGGGCTTAGAGCCGATCCCTGGTGCAAGCCTACGGCCACATCGAACTTGTCGGTAACGCCAGCCTCGGACCGAACATTCGTACTAGCTCTTCTATACATTTCAGACACAAGCCTCACATACTTCTCAGGCACTCTCTTTTCTCTCATAGCTCACCACAGAACTGTACGCGGAACTCGGTCGTATGCTTTCTCCAGGTCTATAAAGACCATGTGCAAGTTCTTTTGTGCACTACGGTATTTTTCGCAGAGTTGCCTTAGAGCGAATATTGCATCGGTTGTTCCTCGTCCCGGCATAAAACCGAATTGGTTCTGGGTGACATTACATTCCTCTCTCATTCGTCTCGCTATCACTTTCTCCCATATCTTCATACTATGTGACATGAGCTTTATTCCTCTATAGTTGTTACAGTCCTGCACATCACCCTTATTTTTGTAAATGGGCACCAGCGTACTGTTACACCATTCATCTGGGATCGTCTCTTCCTGTAACAACTTATTGAAGAACAAAGTCAGCCACTTCTATCCATCCGCGTTCAGAAACTTCCAAACTTCAACAGGTATACAATCAGGCCCTGTCGTCTTTCCATTCTTCATATTTCTCACAGCCATTCTTACTTCCTCTAAACAAACTTCATCTACCACTTTAATATTGACAGGGGCCTGTATCAATACTTTATGCCAGTCGTTCTCTTCATTCATCAACTTTCTAAAGTATTCCTTCCAGCGATCTTTTAACCTTTCATCATTCGTCAAAACCATTCCTCTCTCATCTTTTATACATTTTACATACACAATATCCGTTGCATTCTTTTCTCTTGCTCTCGCTATCTTAAATATGTCATTCTTCCCCTGGGGGCTCTCCAGCGACTTGTACAGTTTATATTGTACCTCGCCCCTTGCTTTAGCAACCGCCCGCTTAGCATTCCTTTTACACTCCACATATACTGCCCTTTTATTCTCTTTTTCCACTCTATCTCGATCATCTACAGTCTTCCACTCCTTAAACGCTTTCTTTTTTTCTTTCAAACTTTTTTTCACTTCTTCATTCCACCACCATGTATCCTTATCCATTCTCCCTTTCCCTTTTGTTTCCCCAAATACTTTTCTCGCCACACTTCGCATGCACGTCGCCATTTCCATCCAACATTCATTCACCGTTTTCTCTGTCAAGTCTTTCATTTCAATCATTTTATCAACCACTCTTTTCCTAAATTCTTCAGCCAAATCCTGCTTTTCTAGCCAATTCAATTTTATCTTTGCCGGAGGTTTAAGTTTTTTCGGTACCAGATTATATTTCATTTTTACCTCCAATAGCAACAACCGGTGTTGAGAGACTAAGGGCTCTCAACACTAGTATTACTTTACAGTCTTTTACTGCCCAGATATTGCATCTTCTGATAAGGAAAAAGTCTATTTGTGTTTTATGTATTAAAACTAAATTATAATTATGAAAATTTAACGTCTGTAAAATAATCAACAAGGTTTTATCAAATTCCTAGCACAGCGCACACAAATACTCGTTCTCACGGTTGACGACAGACTGGACTGAAGCCCCCGCGCAGGGGGGTGGGATATTTATACCCGCGGCAGGCAAATGCGCCGGCGGCAAATAACCATTGTTTGATCCGACGTTGCAAAATTGTCACATAATAATATTTGCATGTTTGAACGTATAATTAATTTTAGTTTTTATAAGTGCTTCAAGTAACATAAGGTAAACTTGAGATATGTTTGACCGACAATCAATTAAATTAGTGCGGATCAATTTCTGAAACGGCATGATAGTCAAGTTTTGCATCCAGACGATAATGATTCAAACAACATTTTATGACGAAAGGACATAGAGGCAAAAAGGTTGAAGCGCCATATCAATTTTTTTTTAGATTTTTTGTTTTAAGCGTTTAAATTTAAATTAAATGTTTTAAGCGACGGTTACTCTTAAAAGTAATGATAGGCAAAACTCTCTAACCGCCATTGAGTACTATTATTGTGAAAGCACAAACAGTTTAAACGGTTTTTAATAAAAAAAAGTGTATGGTTCATATCCACTGTCTCTAAAAATGGTATTGATTTTTTGTTGTTTCATACTCTAAAATGAAGCCAAAATTTTCATTGGTTTAAACGCCAAAAAACTGCTCCGATATTCTTTATAACTCAAAATCGCCCTACGCATCGCTTAAACCAAATAGGCTTTCACCCGTCGATATAATATATTATAAATTTGCATAGACCACAATTTATTTTTCACTTTTAATTAATACTTATTTAGTATTTGGACTCAAGTTAGAAATAAAAACAAACCTAATATTATTAGAGCTTAAAAAATATTTTCTCATTTATTTATGTTATTTAAAACAAAATATATCTTACCAATATACACATTGGAAATATGTAGATATAAAAAAAGCCCGAACCGTTTGAATTTATTTGTAAATATTACCTGAGAAAGGTAAGTTCTTCTACAGCCAGTGTTGCCATATCTGGTGCCAGAATGAGTGCACATGTAAACACTACCCAAACCAGTTTGTTCCACTCGCAATACCTAAAACCAATGTTAAAAACTATTATACATATTGAGTGATAACTTACTTGATTCATTGTTATAAAGATATCATGGAAAAAACTATATCACGAAGTAACAGTATTGCTTTATCTCATTATCTCAGCAGAGAAAATAAAATTTAAATACAGCAATTTCAATAAGCAAAAAAATGTACTTGATACATTATTTAAGCAAATAAGCTAATAATATTCTATTACAATAATCATACCTTTTCCCTACATCTTGGACAGTGTGTGTGTTCTGATCTTGCACATGATAAACAAAATACATGTTTGCAAGGTATCTGGAAAAACAATTTGGTGTTACAAATAATACTTAATATATTATAATGAACAATCATTTCATCACAAAAGCAATTCCATTAAGAAAGCGATTCATTATTTAATACATATAATGTAAACAATACTATTTAATCTTCATCTCCCTGCCCTGTTGCCAATAAGTCTACCTGGGGTTGGCTATTTGGCCATCACACTGTAAAGGTGCTAGTGATGAATGAATGTATAGAAAACTGACGGAATGGACCATGTGGATAGAGCAATGAACGAAGAGAGTGATTGGAATGACAACATTCCATACTGCTCAAAGTTTCGGCTTAGGTTTTACAGCCGGCCGCCTGCCAGACACCAACCCTCTTTGGGTATTTTGCCGATTTTACTACCTTTTATAATTGGGGAATAGCAAACCCCACCCAGTATAGCATGGTGAGATTAGTCACCTAGTATACAGAGGGTTAATAATGTATCATAATATGTAAACAATAACAACAATGAAATTATTCATTTTATAATATCATATTTTTATATTGACCATTATAATGAGATGAAATTATTAAAAAATTTATTGTACAGGTAAAAAATATAAGAATTGCCAAGTTTCTAAAAAAAAAATTAATTATAATTACTTACCATACGCCCATAAATAAGAATAGGTTTTGAGCATATGTCACAACAGTAAATCATAGGGTTCAGTACTTTCTCCCCAATGAGAGTGGCACGGTGGCTCCAATCTAACCGCAACATAGGTTCAGGTGGCCCTCGTTGTAATGTTGTAAACACTGGAGCTTCCAATTGGGATATATCTGATGGAACCTCCACTGCGAACATTTTGTGTACATTTCAGAGCTTATAACGGAATACAGGAGTAAAATAACACAAAAATTTATTTAAGTATCACTTTGCATTAGCAGCAATGTTAGAGCAAATCTAAATAAAATTATATGAATAACAAGTAACTTATCCTTACATTTCGGGGGTTCTATTTCTTCAATTTCTTCTTTGACGGGTTCCTCGATAACTTGGTCCTCCTGGTCCTGCGAACTTTCTTCTACAGAGCATTCCTCCTCATCACTAGACATAACTTTAGCAACTTTTTTCCCTCTACCTCGTCCCCGTCCTCTACCCCGACCACGGCCACGACCCCTTCCTCTACCTCTTGCATTCCTTTTTTCGTTATTCATAATAAATACATAAATTTATTAGGTTTGCTGGCGTTATAACCTCTCATAGGACTATCCGAAATAGATCCGTTGATGTGATCTTAGATATTATTGACTGAGTATTATGTCTAATTATGTTTGTTTACTGATCAACGTGAGTTTTAATAATAAGCCGCACACTAATTAGATTTTAATGACAAAGCATTACTTAGGGATCGTCTAATAATTATTTACATTAAATTCTAAAATTTAATTCTCTCAGACACAGATCCACAAACACAAATTATATAGACTTTATCCACAGATTACTAAATCATAAATCTGTCACGTCTGTTGTCTATTTATGAACCACAGACAGTTTATACACTACTTTTAGTACAAAGAGATCTAGTCTCTACAGCCAAGACATTAATTAATTTAATTTTCTTGAATATTACAATAAAATATGGATGTCACACATTTTAATGCATCGAATCAAGTGGTAGAGTGCACGCAAGATAATTCTGCGCGCGATGGGTGGACATTGATGAGTGTCAATGTGAGACAAACAAAATAGCATGCGGAGTTTTTTGCGCGTTTAACCACGCGCAGACCTATCTGGTACTGCGCGCACTTCTAATAGAGTATTTGATGGCTTCTGATGAAAGCACTCCCTAGAAGCGTTAAAATGTGTTTAACTCTTAGTTTAATGTAAAATTCATTACATTCATTAATTTCACTCACTAATTCATTCTTATTAATATGAAATAAATGTACTAAAGACTTGGCTATATGGGCTAGACCCTTTGCGTTCCCTAAAATATAGGGGGAATTTAACAAAAAAAAATAGAATAAAGAAAAGTAAATCAAAATGTATTGAAGAAATTCTAGGAGTGCTTGGCGGGCTTTTAATGGCGTCAGTCAAATTTTTATTTCAATCATTCAAAAATTGTTTCAGACTGGACTTTGTGTAGTAAAAGTGGTGTAATTTTGATGCATAAGGATCCGTGTTGATGTTCAATTATGAAGAATCATTGAAATAAAAGTGTTGTGCCGTGTTTGACTTTGAGAATTTTATAGTGGTTTTCACCACCACATCGGTCACCGTCATGAACTCTGTTACCATTCGACTCGCGCCAAGCACTTCCTAGATGCGTTAAAATGTAATTCACCCATATTTTAATGTAAAATTCATTTTATTTATTAAATTCATTCATTCATTTCATGCATTAATTTCATTAATTAATTTTATCATTCATTCAAAATTAAGAATACGAAAATGTATTGAATAAAGTTTCAAAAGGACTAGTATTCAGGAATGTTAAACTTATTAAAAAACCTTTTTTTTATCTACCCTCACTCAACCAACATGTCATCGAATGACGATGTTTGAATTTTTGTCGGTTGCCGGGCGCGAGTTTGTGAAAACACTAAACGAATTGCGCCGTAAAATTAATTGACGACGATGGATAAATTTGCGTAAGAATTGCATCTGTAAGTTAATTTTATTAATTTTTTAATTCAGTTAACAAATCAGTAGCCATATTTCATGATTCCAAACTTTGCCACATAAAGTTGTATAATTTTACATTCATAGTTTATTTTATGAACGTTAGAAATAATTTACAAAGAAATATAGACCAGAATAATAAGTTATGTCCTTACAACATTTTTATCTCGAGGGCCAATTCATCGAAAATCTTTATCTACATAAAGGTTTTTGGTACTTAAAGCATTCTTTTAATTCTAACATTTGAAGAGAATAATACTTGTGTATACCTATATATAACTTTTTTGTTTCTTATGAATTTTAGACAATAATACCTTCTACCATATATAGGTTACCTTTACCTTTACCTTTTTTCGTTTACGAATCAATTATTTTAATAGGTAAAAATAATCAATTATTACCTATATGAAACTAAGAGAAAGAAGTTTCTGCTAGAAGATATTTATATTTTATAGGTACCATAAGACTTGCACATTGAACTACTATTACTAGCGTAACCTTATAACTCAATGGTTATGAGTATTGAATTATATTAATCCAACTACCTATAACAAAGGTGAAATTATATAGTAATTGCCTCTTTTAACTGTTAATAAAGGTCTACATATCTACCTTTAATTTTGCATTGTGCAGCAAGCAAAACTTAACAAACTGAACTAAATACAGGTGATAATGGTTTGTCAGGTTAGACTGTGGTATGGCTATTCTGATGTTGATGTCATTGCTTTTATGTCATTAGACACATGACACACACAACACCCTTAGTAAAAATCATTGACTAAAGTTTGACATAGCTTAAAACTGATGCTGTCACTTTTATTTGCTGAACGAAAGACAAGAGTTAGCAGAAATTTTAAAACATGACTAACTTTAGTCTTTTTTTTACAATAGGGGTGAGATACTTACTTAAATTAGGAAGACGTGATTTGAATCTGAGCCTCCCAAATGAATTTGTAAGTATTGTGCCTGCATCTATTGATGGCGATTATAAAATATAACGACGTACGGTAATGAGTACCACGATAACAAGTGCCACACATTACTGTCCCCAATACGATCACTATTGCGGTAAACTTAACGCTATACAGGGTGGAAAGTTGAGATGAGGCATTAAGGGCAGCTGCCAGATCCCTTGCTGCCACACGAAAGTGATCTTAGGAGACCTATCCCAACTTTTTGAGTGAAGACAATCGACATTTACAGATTTTTCATAAAATGTACAGTCAGCGAGAAAATCGTCAGAATTGAGTAATTTTTTTAATGCCAATCGATTCGATTGCCATAAAGGATTAAAACACTCTTTGAGGCCAACTGAGTAGAGTACTAGAAAGATCACTGTCGCGTGACAGTAATGAATCTGGTATCTGCCCTTAATGCCTCATCTCAACTTTCCATCCTAGATGATGTCATCATCATCAACAGTCCTTTGCACAGATCTTCCCAATTGATGAAAGATTAAAAAGAGAATCGGCCGTAACCCACGTTGGTTGCCACGTGCCTTCCGAATTCCGAAGCAATGCGGAACTAGAGATTTTCAATAATAATTACATGCAGTATTCATTTGAATTTTGTGACACTTATTATTGCAATAGTAAATGATAATCCTTAAGGTTTCAATAAAATAAAAATGCGCACTTAAAATCGGTTTGCCATTTCTATTATTCAGTGGTACGCGTAGTAGGAAGATATTGTAATAAGCAGCATCTTTCTATTCTGTCTTTAGTATTTGTAGCATTGACCCGAGTTTTGTTGAGCGCAATTGGAATCCCGTTTTGGGACTGAATTTTATTAAGATTTATTATGGTATATATGTTACTGTAAAACCCCGAACCACGGTAAATCTTAAGATATTCCGGTCAAACCTAAGATTTATCATGCTATTTGCTAAAATCAATTTTAATATGATTGTGAATAGCGCGTAACAGTATTGGAGTGAATTCATTCGTTCGCTTCTCATAGATCGAAACTAAAAAAAATAGCATTAGCAGAACAATTAGTAAAAAAATAGGTATTTGCACGATAAAACCTAACCACTTATATATTAGAATAAAATTAAATAGCAATGTACAAAATTTTTCTGTCTCAAATTCAGTCGTCCTATTCCTTCGTAAACCATCGTGTATTGGTGGGCCGAGTCGTGAATTCATTCGTTGTTCGCATCGCACGGTACGAAATGAAGAATAGCATTAGCCGTCTTGCTGGGCGCTACGGGGAGGCACGATCGACTGCACGCGTTGTGTGATTTCGTATGGCTGCAGCGAGCGGCATGGGACCCTAACGAATTAGCATTAATATAATTTAGCAATTAAAATAAATATAATGAATGCTATAGTCCATAATAAAAAATAGTAGTATAATGATATAGCAATCATTAAATATTATTTCTAATGCTTATTATTCACTAACATGGGATCTAACATAATTGGCAGTACGAGGGTGTTAATATACCTGTGCATACGCTGTTATAGGATAAATAGTTGTGATTTATTACTCCAAATAGTTCCAATTTGACACTTTCGAAACTTAGCAACATTACCACTAGCTTAAGATTTTACATTGGTAACCCCATAATGTGTAATTGTTGATCAGGGATTTAATGAAAGAACCGAGTTCTATGTGTAAGACAGATTGGGAAGGCGCTGTACTTAAAAATTCGACTTAGAAAATGTACTTGTGATCTCATTTTCCACTTATAATATAAATCATAGTCATTAAAGTGTATAGGCAAATTTTTTGCGTTTCATTTGTTTTTATTTTTTCATTATTGGAGATGTTTTTACGCGAATATTATCAATATTGATATTCGATAAAATTAGGAATTCCTTATAAGTACCTACTTATTCTGATTACCGATTGGAATTAAATTATTTCATAAAATTTTAAATACACTACTAGAATAGATAGGTGCGAAACCGAAACTTCGGTTGAAGTATAGCGTTATTGCGGCCTAGTATTTTTAAGGGGTAGCGAGGTTAAGACGTTTTTAAGATATCCCTACGATTTTCGCACCTTGGTCTACTGATTTCAATATGTAATTGTTGCTTTTCAGTAATCTAAAATCTAGGGGCCGTATGGTGACAGCTGATCAGAATACAATTGTCTCCACCCCCAATCTCTCCCGTGAGTGTCGTACAAGGCTACTAACTGCCGCACTCAGAGACGTCAAATAACGTTAATGAGTACATAACGTCAAAAATGACAATTCAAAACTAGTCGTTATTCTTGCCGGGTCTATGGTTTAGATTTGAATGAAAATTTTTGACATTAAATACTCATTAAAGTTAATTGACGTCTCTGAGTGCGGCAGAAAGTGTTAAGACACCAATGAGTAATGAGCAGCAGCGTTTCTCTTATACCACCTAGCAATAACAATACTGCGATTAACGTGCCCAATAGATGGTAATAGGCCATAATAATGAGGAGCGGCGGCATAGCGCGCTCGGCCTGCGATTGCGTAAACTAAGCAATGTCGCTAAAGCCGGTCATTCGATGGTTGACCAAAAATGTATTATCTCGAGATGCCCTCCGTGCTTCGGAAGGCACGTTAAGACGTTGGTCCCGGCTGCATCTGCAGTAGTTAATACCCACCAATCCGCACTGAGCCAGCGTGGTGGGTTATGGCCCAATTCCCTATATACTTCCATCCATAGGGGAAGCCCGTGCCTCAGCAATGGAGACAATAAAGGGCTGGTGATGATGATGATAACATAAGCGGCGAAACGTGGGTGTTAATTCATTGCTGCCTACCCCTTCGGGGATAAATAGGCGTGACATAATTAATGTATGTAAAATCTTATAATAATTATAGATGACATGGAGTCGCAGTTAAAATTTATAATAACACTCATAGTTTCCTAATACCCTAGGCGTTGCAAGAGTTTATCAATATCGGTCGTATATTAATATAATTAATATTTTATTATAGCCACTTAATAGTCGCTGTTTGTCTTTCGTTGCCCCGTTATTCTCGGCTTAGGTAGAATTGTAAATCGTGGGCTCTCAAAGGTAGCAACGCGGTCACGGCCGGTTGTTGCTCTAGCGGTGTGCTACTGTGCAAACGAAGGCTATACATTACTTGCCCTTACTTAAGGTAATTATTTATGATGGCCGCTAGAACTCGTAATCTAAGTCATTTTTCCTTCGTACTACTACTACTAGCATCCATTTCTGACAAATAATCGTTTATTTAATATTTAACCTAAATAACTATTTAAAGTAGAGTTGTAAGAACTTAATATTATTTTTTCAATGTTGTCTTTAAATTGAAACGTTTTATATAAAACGTATATATATATGTGTATGTATAAAATACGCCTATATCCCTGAAGGGGTAGGCAGAGGCAACTAAATCCCACGTTTCGCCAATTAAGTTAGGACTCATGTAAGGTAAGGTGGCGAGCATATTGCCATTTATCGGACACGTAAATCGCAGTATATTTCTAGGTGGTATAAGAGGAACGCTGCTGCCCATTACTCGTCGCTATTATTCGCCTTGTGCGACTCCTGCGAGAGTGATAGGGGTGGTGACAATAGTATTCTGCTATGCCGTCACCACACGCGGTTATAAATTAATGTTTTAAATAAATATAGGCAAAATAAGGGATTTTGCTGTTTCTTATTAACTTTACTGTACGCACTACGTGCATCAATATGGTAGCACGCGGTAATCTTCTACGTAGTATTTATGAAAATAAAACAAGGTTATTTTATATAGGTAACGGCATCTAAACGCCGAGTATTGAGTCGTAGCAAATGATTGTAGTTTTATTTTATTGAATGACTAATAGAACGATACAAGTCGGCATGGGATCCACGATACCAATTTTAAACTTCTTTCTAGACAAAATCAAACATCTTTTGAGTGTGTCTAATAAATTAACTATTGCGACACTTTACATGTCTTAATACTACTAAAATCGTTGTATTGTTTGTTTACTTGTACTTATTAAAGAAATAATTATTTTATGCAGAACTTAAGAACGTTCTCCAAAATTTCTACAGAGCAAGCAAACTTCCAGAAGTTCGGTCGTGGTTGACGCCCTGCAATCATGGTCAGAGCCGGTCGATGTCGCCCATGTCTCAGCTGGAACTGCAGCGCTTGCTTATTGAAATGGGTTATAAAACCAAGTAAGACTATTTATTGCGATTTGCTATAATAATGGGAATATTAAAAAAAAAATTAAATATATGTTTCGTATACAGCTTAATAAATTTTACCGTTCGCTTCTGAAACATTGCGTGTGGCTAACTAGCTTATAGGTACAAGCTTTCATCACAGTACGTATATACTACGCTAGCTACCACAAAAATGTTGCAACACAATAAGAGCTTAAATGCCCTGATTTTTATTTTGCTGTTAACCTATCAATATAATACACAAAAAATTAATACATTTTCTTTTCGACAAATATAAATAATATAATAGCTTAAAAAAACTTGATATTGCTTCATGTTTCATAGAATTAATATCTACTCAAAAGTTTCTAGTAATTGTTTTTTATGTTTGTATTTTATCAATACATGTGTGCTAATTTAGCTTTGAATCCGGTGCGACTGTACATCGAATAATTCAAATAGATCATCCAGCATTTTTGGCGTTGCCGAATTTACCTATTTCAATGAACTCCCCATCTCATCAATCACTCGCCCCGTGCGATAACCTTCAGTTTTAGTAAGAAAATCAGTGCGGTAAGCAAAGTAAAAATAATTTTGGCAGACATGTACTCTTCTTCCGTGAACTGGTCGAATTTTCGACGTAGCTTCTGGATCTACATTTTCCGCAAAATTAGCTAGCTACGCACCAATTGTTAAGTATTTTTGTTAAAAAAATCTTCAATTGAATGTCTACTGCCTTGTATTAAAAACTTAAACTAATTTTGATAATCAAGCCTATTATTGTGCAGAATGGGAATTGTATCAAAATTTAACAATATACAGAATCGCAGAGGGATAGGCGTTATAAGTGGACACCTGTGTTAGGTTTATTTACTATTTCTTTTTGCCTTATCGCATTGTTGTATTAATAATTTATAACTTAGACGGCGTCGTTAATTTAAATAGTATTGCTTCTGATTTGATTGAATAGTTTAATATGAAGAGTATTTGATTACCATTGTAATCGTTAATATGAGTCATAATGTTGCGTTCATATGTTACTCTATATTTTTCATTCATTAATACACAATAAGTTATAAGGACGTGGAAATTGACACAAATGTTATACACCTGTTTTGTGTATACATTTAACAATGTACTCGTATGAAAGCGGATTTAACCACCCTTCTTTACTTCTTGCAAGGATGAGCAAACGTGACTGCTAATTGAAGTATTTCCCCGCATTACTCATAAACATAATTATATTGATATTTATTTATTTGCTTTAAACATGGTATACAGGGTGGAATTTTGTAATGCCACCTGGAGGGGAAGTCCTCTTAATACTATAGATAGAAATGTTTACTCAAAGGAAACAATCCTTTATTTTTGAAAAGAAAAAAAACTGCATTCCAAGATTTTCGAAAATTCGCTTTCCACACCCAGGAATCGAACCAACTAAAATCTGTAAAAATTACATCCTGTACTTTTATTGCATCGATCGTTAGGGACGGAATCTCTCTAACTAACATGTTAAATTAAATGAAAGGAAAGTCATGAAACCCTTACTTATTTTATTTATTTAAAAAAATGGTAACTAGCTAATTAGTTGCTCTAAATGGGCTCCATTCTCTTTAATACACAAATTTATTCTTCTAACAAATTCATTTCTAGTAACGTTTAATATCGTGTGTGAATATTATAAATCGTATTCTGAACTTCAACCCTCAACTCTTTTACATTAGCATAAGATTTAAGGTAAATTTTATCCATATAAAAAAAATCTAAAGGGGTGAGATATGGTGATCTCGCAGGCCTTCTTAAGTAAAAGTGGATCTTTGAGTAAAAGTGATTTAACTTGACCCATTGAATTTATAAAGCCATTTTCATGGCTGTCCTTTCATTTCATTTATCAAGTTTGTAAGACAGATTTCTTCCTTATAATTGACCCTAACTATCGATGCAATAAAAGTGCAGATAACGGCCATCAGTCCTCCTCGCAATGTGCCCTGCCCACTGCCACTTAATGTTCGCAATTCTTCGGGCTATGTCGGTGGCCTTAGTTCTGCTGCAGATCTCATCATTTCTGATATGACCACGCAGGAAATCACCGAGCATAGCCCTCTCCATTGCTCTTTAAGTGACTCTTTGAACCTTCTCATAGGGGCCATTGCATAGCGGCCACGTTTCGGTGCCGTAATTCATCACTGGAAACACACACGCATTGAAGACTTTTGTCTTTAAACACTGCGGTAGATGGGCCGAGAATATGTCGCGAAGCGCCCCGTACTCTGCCCAGCCGAGTTGGATCCGTCGATTGACCTCTTTTTGGAAGTTGGACTTACCAAGTTGGACTTATTGTCACAGGTAAATATAATCGTCAACAACTTCCAGTGTAGAGCTTCCAACCTGTACAGTAGTGGGTACGACATGGGAGTTTGACATGATTTTTGTCTTATCCATGTTCATTTTCAGACCCACTAGTTGGGAGACTACTGAGATCATCGAGCATTGTGCTCAAGTCTTCCAGGGTCTCACCCATGACTACGATATCATTAGCAAAGCGAAGGTGAATCATGTACTCGCCGTTTATATTGATGCCTAATCCTCTCCAGTCCAGAAGCTTAAACGCGTCCTCCAGAGCGGCGGTGAACAGTTTCAACGGTATTACGTCGCCTTGCCTCACACTCCGCCGGAGCTGTATGGGTTTAGAGTTCTGATTCTGAAGGCGGACTGACATAGTGGCGTTTTCGTACAGTGACTTCAACACTTGGATGTACCGATAGTCTATTCGGCCCCTCTGGAGTGATTGGAGCACGGCCCATTTGTTGACAGAATTGAAAGGCTTTCTCATAGTCAACAAACGCTAAGCGTAATGGCAAATTATACTCTTCGGTCTTCTGTATAACCTGTCGCAGCATATGTATGTGGTCTATGGTACTAAAGCCTTTTCAGAATTCGGCTGCACAGCAGTTCACAGCCCTTATTCCCCACCATTGGTCTTCACGCGCCACACTTGCTTGAGTTATGGCTGGTTTACACAGTGCGAGCTAGCGTGCGAGTCAGCCTACCGAGTAACTGCCGAACTGTTTGGACTTAATTTACGAGTAACTCGTACGTGGCAACTCCACGTCAGGCAGGACTCGCACATGGCAGCAGCTCGGTAATTTTTTTTCGTTATGATTGGAAAATTAAATCAGCTAAATGGTAACCGCGATTCGCTATGCAAATTAAGGCATTTTCATGATATCTTGTAACATTTGAGGCTGAATTTCTTCAATTTCTTGACGCGTATTGTCTTTAAGAGGTTGAATCGTTTGGGCCCCATTTACATAAATTTTTGATTTTAAAATAAAAAAAGAAAAGTCTGTTTAGAAAAAGTCTGGTGCTGTTAATTCCGGAGATCTGGCTGACCATGCTAAAAACTTAAACCCGCTATTTTCCTCAAAATGTAATGACCAAATAAACCTTTTATGAATACTAAACCTACTTATCTCTTCTTTGAACAAAGTTATAGGCAATCACAATGGTAGCGGGACTTTTGCCCCATCCGTTATAATATATTAAACTTAATTTTATTTCAAGGACCCAAAAGCACCGAAAATAACCGGGTACCCGGTTCTTCGTAGAGACGGTACCGAAAATCCCGGTTCCTAAAAAAAGGTCTGGTTCTGCATGCTCTATATGTGATATAATAGGAAAACTGCTACATCATCGCTGGCTTTACTCTTAGTCACCTTGTGTATTTCGCTCTGCCGTCACCACACGGTAAAAGTAAGGTTTTCGAAAATCAATCCACAAAATATTTTTTATTTGCAACGCAAGTTAAAGATAAAGCAAATAAAACAAAAACGTTGAGGTTATAAACTGTATAATTATAAGAAATCTAGTGATAATATTTGCGATCTCGTTATCGTCTTATGCAAGCTTTTAAACAAAAATGAAAAAAAAATACGGGTATGAATTGAGTAACCTCCTTCGTTTTTTCGTCGGTTAAAAAATCAATAAAAGAACGATATTTGTTACGCATCACTGTCTAAAATCTCATTGTAAAAGTTTTATTACGTGAAGCTGTTTAAAATAAGGTTTGAATAAATCTACTGTAAGGAAAGTACCCTTGTTACATAGAAGGTTGATTGGTATTAGCATTGCTACAGTTCCCAGATTAACATTTTGTTGATAATTTATACTTAAACAACAATCTGTTCGAGATAATTCTTTTCTAAATCAGATAATTGGAACAGGTATATGCAGTCTTTTTTAATAAAGTTTTAAATATTAACTATATTTCCTGGCCGTTAGATGCATATGCATATATATTATAATGATTACGTTATTAAATGTTATATCAAAGCGTGGGTGCTAGTTCACCTCTGCCTACCCCTTCGGGGATATAGGCGTGAATTATGTATGTATGTATATCAAAGTTTAAAGTATAAAGGTAAGTAATACGCGCCCTAGTAACTTGAGCTTCATCCAAATAATTTTACGACGACAGGCTATGAAACCTATGTAAAAGCCAAGACTTGGATAATATGGATTGCTATATCATCACCCCAATCAGCCTCGCTGTTCGTCAGTCTCTCGACGTAGTTTTTCCATCACCTTCGTATACGTTCGTACAGTACTAGCGCCTTTCCAGTGTGATGGATAAATGAATTAAAAGGGATTGGAGGGCTTGATGACTGATAAGAATACAACAGGAAATAAACAGTAACAACGCAATCAATCGCGAATCTCGGAATCAATCTATATTCAGCAGTCAAATTATAACATGTAGTTTGAATAATTGAAAACTCTAACCTTGAAATAGTGTATATTTGAAAAAAAAAACGATGTTACTAAAAGCAATGTACTATGTCAATATTTAGCTCATAAGCCGTGTCTCTGCACAATGGTTTCCTAACTTTATTTTATTTCGTCTATAATGTATAAATATTAAATAAACAAATTGAACATCAATTTCGGAAAAGTTTAAATATAATCCACAGCCATTATAATTTATATTTTTAAATTAACCAACAATAATTACTTAGAAATTTCCTCTAATTGAAAGGTTCTTCTCTGATTATAGCATTACAAAATCTCATTTCCAATAAATCTTCTACTCTTTCACTTTTTGTTTACTCCTCTCCCTCTTCATATAGTTATTCATAGTCTTCTTCAACCGGTTATGATCGAAGTCTTCAACGTCATCGTTTTCATGCCTTGTTCCCAGGTAGTTGACTATGCCTGCAATGAATATTATTATTTTTTGTAACTAAACTATAACATGTAATACTTCTGAAATCAATTGTGTAATGAGTTGTAATATATTTCACTTTATTTTATTTCTAACTTAATCATAATAATATTTATTACAAATACTAAAGCGGTTTTAATAATATTTGTCATCGATATAATATCATACGTTCATACATACATAATTCACGCCTATATCCCCGAAGGATTAGGCAGAGGTGAACTAGCACCCACGTTTCGCCAATTATGTTAGGTCCCATGTAATAGGTTGCGAGCCTATTGCCATTTATCGGGCACAAAAGTCGCAGTACTTTGCTAGGTGGTATAAGAGGAACGCTGCTGCCTATTCCTCGTCACTGATTTATCCTTAGTCGCCTTGTACGGCACCCACGGGAGAGATTTGGGTTGGTGACAATTGTATTCTACTCTGCCGTCACCACATAGCCAAGAAACTATATAATATCAGATGTTTTAAATACCTTACGAGTTTGTTTTGCGCTAAGTAATATCTGATTAAATAACCAGCATATTTATGTTTCTTATAATCAGTAGGTACCTAGATCGGAAGTTGGTTGGTTTCAAACCAGATTATAGTATAAGTGCAATAACCTGTTCTTACTCTGTTGTAATGGTGCAATTATCTGATGCAATAATATTGCATCAGGTTATAAGCTGTGTATACTTGCAGCTTATTTTATCAAACATATTAGTGAACATGATTTTTATCTAAATTGTAGAATTTTTTTCTCAATAAACTGGCAGAAACTAAATAACAATAACAGATAAGGTACCTCATAGCTATGCATTACAGAACTTGTTATAGGTATTAAATTAACGCTTGACAGAGTCCGTATCCCACATGATGACACTTTATTTTAAATAATTCATACGCCATAAGGGCACTGAAGCCTATTATTATTTTTATTATATTAATTTCTTTTGTATCTGTATATTCCATCCAACATCAATATTATTTTATTTTAAATGCCCTCGGCAAAATTTAATGATTCTGTCAGTTAATTACTTTCAGTAATGATATCTTCTAGATCTTTTCATCTGCCATTTATTCATCGCTTGTTACTTTGTCTTTTATTCGTCTTAGATAGATCTTATGTTCATAAGATTTGTTGGATTTAATATGTTGAATTTGTTTATCTTTAAGCGTAAGAGTTGGTGCTCTATATCTTGGCATTTATTTGTATTTAGTGGTTTTTAAATCGACCATTATCCTTGACCCATAAACAATTTGAGACCGCGTGTTTGCTGTCGGTAAATATTTGCGAATGTCTGACAGCTAATAGACGTCACTAACTGCATAATGTAATGGTGAAAATAACGTAAGTAGTACCTAAAAAAGTAAGTAGTACTTTAAAAATACAAGTGTCTAAATTAGATGTCATGGCCACATAATCCTCAGTACAAAGTTCTGGAATATACTGTGTGTTTGGAATATTATTTAGTGTTTTACTGCCGCACACAGTTACGTCAATGTCAAAAAATGACAATATTTAAAAAATTACCCCCAAAATAAATAAAACTTTGTTTTCCAATCTTGACTTCGAAAATATATTTTTTAGATTCTTTATTACTTAATTTTAACAGAGAAAAAAATAACATTTTATAAACATGCGATGACGTCACAGCCGCGAATGTATAGGTTAAAACGATTGCCTTCCTACATGGTAGAACAAAAAGTCATTATGTCTGTCAGCTTGTCTGTCAGTCGTAAATCAAATCCAATGTTATTTATTGTCGTCGTCGAAATCATAATTTACTATTATTAGTGATACATTGAAATCCTTCCGAGAATTTAATTAAAAACGTATTTTACTTTGAAATTGATTTATTTATATATTTTTTTTATTTTCGACACCGTAGACGCCAGTTCGTCAATTTTAACAAGGAATCTTTTTATTTTTCGCGTCAGAACGAGTGAAAAGTGAATTCGCCATTCCTCCGTTGCGGTGACGTCATTTGACGCTTACGTCTGTTAAGAATTACCGGTATTTTAATCATGATTTTTGTATGAAAACGACGGAATTAAAAAAAAGACGTGTGGCACTCGGGGACTGCCGCGGTAAAGCATAGCATTTTGTATCAACTTATGCAATTATAATTTTATTTATTTATTTTATTCATGCAGTATTTCTTTTTCTTTGATATTAATTCAAGTTACATTTTTTAAGCGTGGTGACCGATAAGAAAACAAATTTTTCTATTATTAAATAAATAATATGTAGTAGTAATTTTTTTGGTGACTTTCTTCAATAATAAAAAAAAACACTTTGTTCATTCATATTCAAAACACTTTATACACAAATTTTACAAGTACAGCTATTCACTGTTGTACATAAATACCTATACACCTATATACTTTCTCATAAACAGCTGCTTATGTATTCGTCCGATTTCGGAGCAGCTCGTCTCGATTCGTGCGAGTTTCGTAGAGTCGTACAATACGTCTAATCGCACGCACACAACGCCGTGTCGAAGACTGCCAAACTGAAACGACGTTAGACGATGCACGGCCTTCAAGCCACACCTCCTTGCGCATCGGAGTGGGGAGCGTGAGGTTTTTTCGTTACGGAATTTCTGGATTCGGTCCCCGCGCTCAAGGCCCGTGATAGAAGCTATGCAATAGCTTAAAAAATAAAAAATATGGGTGTCTTCATTTTCAGTCTAATTTCATTTCATAACATCATATAAAAGTATGTTGAAAAAATGAAATGTTGTCAATTTAAAACTAGTCCCTATTTCTATGGTCTAGTATCTAGATTTAAATTAATTTTTTAATTTTTTTCTCATTAAAGTTAATTGACGTCTGACTGAGTGCGGCACTCAGGTTATCAAGCTTAAATAATACATACATACATAATTCACGCCTATATCCCCGAAGGGGTAGGCAGAGGTGAACCAGCACCCACGCTTCGCCAATTATGCTAGGTCCCATGTAATAGGTGGCGAGCCCATTGCCATTTATCGGGCACAAAAGTCGCAGTTACTTTGCTAGGTGGTAGGTATAAGAGGAACGCTGCTGCCACAGATATATCAAGATATATCTACTGGGGTGGTGACAATTGTATTATACTCTGCCGTCACCACACGGCAATAAATAATGCTACAATTAATTCACCGAAGCACTGTTTGCCGATAGCATAGGTACAGTCGCGTCGATAAGACCATTACCAGTTTCATAAAACGGTAGCGTAATCGATACAGCAGTGTATCGCGATTCGCAGTGCTGTGCGTGCTGATATGACTGTTAAATTTGTCATTTATTCTATGCACCGTACTGGTCCGATGGTTAACTACGCAGTCGTTTTTCTTTAAAATCGTGTCATCGAGCCCTGACGATAAGCCTCTTTTTGTTTTAATAATAATTCATTCTACTTGTTTGCAAAATATTATAGTTTCGTCGACTATTCGTGGATATTTAAAGCAAATAAGATGAGGGTGACTTGAAATAAAATGTTTTATCATATTGGTTTCAATGAGACGGTATGATGTTATTTATTTGTGAACTTGGTGACGAACGCTTTGAACGAAGTGCAATTACTAGTCGTTTTATTATTTTAAGACATTATTTGAAATGCATAAATAATAAAGACAGGACGAATATTGTGGACCTTGTTTAGAAATGGTCTTAAATAAAAAATGGTAAGTGAATAATAATTTTAATATAATTTTTTATTTATTTTTTATTTATTTTTATAAACATTTTCTATAATAAAATTTAACCATAACATCATTTATTGGAAAGGACCTGATGATTTTAATATATTCTATCTTAAATTATTTTTATATAACACGTTAGCTTGTTTATTTAGCTTAGACTAAAAAATATATGATTCACAATACTTTTTTATTTTGTTCTCTGTCGTAAATTAATGAATTAAATAAACGTTCCTATGAAACCATTTTTTTATTTATCAATACTGCCTTTGCACGATAAAAAAACTAAAAAGTATATGCAAATGGTTATTCTCCACGTTTTATTTATTTTTGTCATATTATTTATTTACCATAATTATTAAAATGGAAAATAGAAAAATGTGTCAACAATATATGGATTCGAAGCCAGACCGCTTGCCAAAAGGATAGTTATCTAGACTATTTCAAAGACCACTGTCGATAATTATTTTAAAAAATGGAAAATTTAAGCATTTGTTCCATTTTGCTTAAGGCTGTGCAAACATAATAAATAAATAAATATAAATAAACAAATATTTCTACACTCATACCTATCATTAAGTCCAAAGTAAGTAGCATTAAGCACTTGTGTTATGGATACGGACAAACTTTAAATTGACTAATTCATAAAAATAATTATACAATTTTTAAAAAAAAAATTTTTTTTTTTTATTAACCTATAAGATCCCACTGCTGGGCATAGGCCTCCCCCGCAGCCCTCCATCTCGAGCGATCCCGAGCCAATCCCGTCCATGTCTTGCAGTTTCTTTTCCAAAAAATATATTATTATATAAAAATTATGACTCGAGAAAAAATATTTGTGATCACCACAAAATGTGTCCCCACCAGGATTCGAACCGGGGACCTTTTGGCCGACAGCCAGCGATATGACCATTCGACCAAAGCGAAGGTCAAAATGCTGACAAAATAACGCTGAAGGAAACGGGTATACTTGCTATCTTTACCTAATATTGAACACATACACATCATTTATTTATTAGACATGCTGTGTGGCGTTCTATTATGTGCGTTAAACTTACTTACACAGAGATATTACGTAGAATCGTGCAGGCCAATATAACCATTAAGGTGCGCATGGACTCCAGGCTATTTTCTGTACATAATTACACAGGGTGGAATTTTGTAATGCCACCTGAAGGGAAAGTACTCTTATTAATGTAGATAGAACATTTTTCTCAAAGGAAACATTCCTTTATTTTTGAAAAGAAAGAAAACTGCATTCAAAGATTTTCGAAAATTCGCTTGCCACACCCGGAAATCGAACAAACTAAAATCTGTAAAAATTACATACTGTACTTTTATTGCATCGATCGTTAGGGTTAATTATAAAGACGAAACCTCTTTATCAAACTTGATAAATTAAATGAAAGGAAAGCCATGAAACCCTTAATTATTTTATTTACTTACAAAAAATGGTAAACTAACTAATTAGTTGCTCGAAATGGGCTCCATTCTCTTGAATACACTTTATTCGGTGAAATGTGGGTTCACCTCTGCCTACCCCTTCGGGGATATAGGCGTGATTTATGTATGTATGTATGTATTCTGAATTTCAACCCTCAACTCGTTTACATTAGCATAAGATTAAAGGTAAATTTGATTTTTTACATAAAAAAGGGGTGAGATCTGGTGATCTGGTAGGCCATCTGATTGTGCCGTTTGTACCTATCCATGTATTAAAATGGATATTAATGTAGGCAGTAGTAATTCTGCTGTTATGGGCTGGAGCAGCATCTTGCTGTAGAATAATTTGGTTTCGCTCTTCATCGGGGAAACCATTTTACTCATTGAATTTATAAAGTCATTTTCATAGCTTTCCTTTCATTTAATTTATCAAGTTCATTGGGATTTCTTCGTTATAATTGACCCTAACGATCGATGCAATAAAAGTAGCCTGTACCTACTTTTATTTACTTTTATTAGTAATTTTTACAGATTTTAGTTGGTTCGGTTCCCGGCAGTGGCAAGCGAATTTTCGAAAATCTTTGAATGCAGTTTTCTTTCTTTTTAAAAATAAAGGAAAGTTACCTTTGAATAAAATGTTCTATCTACAGTATTAACTGCCGCACTCAGAGACATCAATTAACTTTAATGAGTATTTAATGACAAAAATTTTTTTTCAAATCTAGACCATAGACCCGGCAAGAATAGCGACTAGTTTTAAATTGTCATTTTTTTACGTTAAGTACTCATTAACGTTATTTGACGTCTCTGAGTGCGGCAGTAAGAGTACTTTCCCTTTAGGTGGCATTACAATATTTCATCCGGTATAAATCACTTCTAGGCCTTTAGGGGTAGGCAAAGTTGTATTAACACCCACATTTCGCCTACCATGTTAGGTCCAAGGGGACGTGCTTACGTTCTCTCAGACACGTTCAATTATATTTCTAGTTGGTATAACAAAGACAGGCCAGGTGCAGCCCATTCTACATGTATGCTTTAACCCATAGTCCCCTTGTACAACACCCGAGGGAATGAATGTGGGTGATGACAATTGTATTTTGAAGCCTTAATCTGCTAATGTTAAAAGAACAACGGCAACATTATAACTTAACAACCGTATCTCAGTTGTTCTACACAACAAGAACGATGACAAAAATCAATACTATGACAACACCATCTGGGGCATGATGATTCCTCATCCATTCATATCAGTCATCAATTTTCAGGCCAGCATAAAAGACTATACGTTATTTATTCGCTCCCAGGCTAGCATGGAAGACAAGATCATGTAAAGCTTAAAAGCTATTTTATTTTGTCTAAAAATTACATTCTGTGGTCTTGACGCAGAATGTCATATCGCGACAAACAGTACAAATGGAGCAAGGAAGAAGTAATTATTTATTCATCGCTATTATTTAGCAATTTTTCTCTATCAAGTATCAACTAAAAATCAAAGTGTGCCGCAGTTATGTATTAAGGCACTAACGGAATTGAAGTTATTCAAGGTCCTTTTGCGATTTCCTAGGTAAAATATAAATAAACACTGAATGCTTATCAAAATAGATAATTATATCCTGGAAGTTTATTGGTTCAAGTTTCGTGTGATTTATTGTAGAGAAAATTAATCTGTAATAATATTATGCATAATATGTCTATATCTACATTACCGCATTCCTTTACTACTGACAAAACTCATCTCCACGCGGCGGAGCCGGGGGTGGCACCTAAAGCGGATGGGTCGCAGTTTTGACACACTAAACAAATTGTCGACCTAGTTTCCAGCATTGTTCAGCGCACGCGGCGCCTAGCCAATTCTATTTCGGTTTTTTTTTATCTACGTGGTGCGCGAGTCGTTTGCATGTTCTCTAATTTTTGCAATGTTTACAAAGTAGTGCATACATACATATCATATTTGCCCATTATCAGATAAGTTGCCTTTGCTATTATCTCTTTGGGCCTTTGAATAAGCTTTGACACTAAATAGTCAAATATCTTAAATAGATCTAATTTTTCGTAATGTCTCTTCAGCGCGATGGTATGAATTTTCTAACATTACATGCTTTATGAATGTAAAGTTAGTCCTTTAGCCAATTAATTCTTCTTCTTTCTGCCCTGTTCCCAGTCTATCTGGGGTCGGCGCAGTATGTTTCCTCTTCCATTCATATCGCTCAGACGTCATCAAGCCATCCACTCCCTTTTGATTTATATCATCCGTCCCTCCGTAAGTGTACTAGTGATGTATAGAAAAGAGACGGAACGGACCATTTCAAGACATCGATGATTGGAATTTCGACATTGCATTTATAGGTATGCTGTTGTTAGTGATTTGCCCTCCATTATTCGGGTGCCCCAAGGTGCTTTTTTGGTCTACACGGGGGAATCTCCCTTAGTTGACTTTTATGACACCCAGGGGATGAGTCTGGGCTGGCCTATTCTACTTTATTTGTTCGCTCCCTTAAGCACCTTAAAGCAATAAGCACCCTGGGTGGAGGGCAAACCACCAACAACAGAATTACCCAAAGAGGGTTGGTGTCAGGCATGCGGCCGGCTGTAAAACCTAAACCTTTTGGCTTGAACGGTATTGATTGGAATGGTGTCGTTCCATCTCTCCGTTCATCGGTCTCTCGACATGGTCCGTTCCGTCTCTTTTCTATACATTCATTCATCACTAGCACCTTTATGATGGATGATTTGAATCAAAGGGAGTGGATGGTTTGATAACGTCTGACCGATATGAATGAAAGAGGAAACATACTGCGCCGAACCCAGATAGACTGGAAATAGGACAGGGAGAAGGAATTTAGTTTAAGAAATAATAAATATTTCTAAAAAATATAAGCAATATTTCTTAAAAATATAATAGAAACCTAGTTTTATATTATATTCACAACTTATCAAAAAATTACTTATTAAAATTGAACTATGTTTACGGGGTGAAAAATATTATCGCTTTTTATACTTAAATTTACAGCTTCACAATCCTCTGAAGCGTCATAATAAGCTCTTGTAGTTATGATAAAATAATGGTTAAGGTATGGAAAAATGCATACCAAAAACAATACTTCAAACAGTCTTGTTCTTATCTTTGTAAATAGCTACTCTTTATTGATGATTGCGTTGGTTGGTTTCCGGACAGAATTTGGCTCGTCGCCCATTTTAATTAAAATTTGCGTCAAATCCATTCGCGTGCGCAGACTTAAATATACATACCTATAGGTATGTATATTTAAGTCTTGATTAAACACTTATAAGTGTTACACTTATAAGTGTTGATTAAATAGCTCTTAAGGACTTTCAAGCCTATTAGTGTATAAATTCATTGAAATGTTTTCATGAATGCTAGTTGGTGGAAAAATTTAACATGCTAACCTGCTTCCGTTAGCGCATGCATATGAATCGCATTACATGCCGCTACATGGGCGTCATCAGCATCCGTTGCATACCTACCTGTGGCAATAATAACACTGATCTCCACGATGAAAAACTAATATTCACTTTACTGTCACACCTTTTGCACATAATATTGTGTAATGTGGTCACTCACCGGTGATTGTGACACTAAACATACAACACACAAGAGGCTCACATAAATGCATGTGCAACATGATATGATATGACTGCGAAAATTCCTTTCGATGATCTTCATCACACGTGTTTTTACATGCGTAGCGTCTCGCGTTCATTTTGTACCGATTTTTATTTCTTTCCATTACTTATTGTAGTTGTAGAATTGTTTAATTTGAAGTAACACCACAAAATCACCAGTTGTGATCCACGTGGCAGTAATTTTATCCATTTTATGTTCATTCACCCGCTATCGAACTGCTTCGTTGAAATTAGGTGTCTCCTGCTGAGTTGGACGATGCCAAAACATCATAGACTGTGCTATTTTTGTGCAAATAGAAAATCGCTGACGCACAACATCGGTCAAAGCTCCTTCTGAACTCATGGAAAGTTCATTTTACCCCATAAATATTTTTTCATATTATTGTTTTTTGAATACCTATACTTAATATAAGGCCCTTCACTTGCATCTTGAAGAAGTTTAGATTATAAGCTCTAGAAAATACAGATGCCGGAACAGCCATCCACTCCTCATTTCGACTTTCACATGGTCCATCCATTTTTTTCTGAGATGGTTTTCATCCCATCCACCTCCTAAAATCCATACAAATTACTCTTTTGGTCACAGAACAGCCGCTTTCCATTCAGCTTTTCTGGCACGGTTGTCATTTTCAAGCTTCCTTTTATATACGCATTCCTTATTTTGTACATTATTTTTATTCCACTCATCCACTACAACCGCCGCGTCTTAATGACCATGACTAAATAGTATTATGTTACGACAGGTCTTTATTACAGTTTTGTAAATTGGCCTAACCAGCCGCCATTTAATTTCATCTTCACGTCCTTGTCAATACCATTGTGCATTTAGGAACATAATTTTTAAGTTGTTTTACTCGTAATGCATTTTTTCAATTCAATTTTGCATTTTGTTTCTGCATGATATAAAATTGATTATTTATGGTGGTTTCAAGAAAACTTGAACTAGATGTAGTCCGGTCTGCTGTAAATAAAATAATAAGTAATATAAATAACGTACAATTAATTTTGAAATTAATTGCCTATAAAATAATTTTTACTGATATTTTATTAAATATTAATAGTTAAACAGATAAAACTAAATATTAGGGGTTAAAGTATGAAATATGTCGTTTTTTACTGAAAATCTAAATTGTTTATTTTTTAGTTTATAACAAATTTATTTAATCAAAATAGTTACCATTATTACTTTATTATTATACATTATTGCTATCTAATAGGAAGGTCATTTATGCCTTTGCGATAGAACTCCGAGGATCTAGACTGCACAAACTGCGTGAAAGCATTTTGTACTGCCTCCTGGGAAGAAAACTTCTTGTCACGTAGATAATTGTCCAAATCACGAAAAAAATGGTAGTCCGTTGGAGCAAGGTCTGGCGAATACGGAGGATGATGAATGGTTTCTAACTGCAGTTCCTGAAGGGGCAAAACGGTTTCTCGTGCTGTATGAGGTCTCGCGTTGTCATGGAGCAATAATGGTGAAGATCCATTCATGAGTCGGGGCTGTTTTACTGCTAGTTTTGCCAACATTGTTCGGAGTTCAGCACAATAGACATATTACCGTTTTATTGGTAAGTTTTGCTTTAGGACACTGTTGTGGCGTTTGACCTGGGGTCACCCATTGCATTTTTATTTTACGGTTATCATAAAGAATCCACTTTTCATCACATGTCACAATTCGATCCAATATTCCTTCATTTTTGTATCGATACAACAAGGCAACACAAGTTTCAACACGCGTTTCTTTCTGCAGATCAGCCAAATCATGAGGCACTCATTTTTCGTATTTTTTTATTTTATTGTTTGGGAAGTCGAACGAATCGACGGTAGTAGTTTAACATACCGAGAAAACGACGCACGCCCTGGACGGTTTTCGGAGCTGGAAAATCCAAAATAGCTTGAACGCGATCCTGAGGAGGACTTGTACCTTCTGGGCTGACATGGAAACCAAGGAAGGTAAGTTCCCGAACACCGAAAGTACACTTCGAAGAGTTAATAACAACCCCATACTCCTGAAGGCGTTTGAAGAGGATACGCAGATGTTCGCAGTGGAGAGCCTCATCCGCAGAGAAAATAAGAATGTCATCCACGTACGGAAAACAGAAATCAAGACCCCGTGTGACCTCATCGATAAACCTCTGAAAAGTTTGACCGGCGTTTCGAAGGCCAAAGGTCATGAAGGGGAATTCGAAGAGGCCAAACGGGGTAACGATGGCTGTCTTCGGTATATCCTCTTCAAATACCGGGATCTGATGATATGCTTTTACGAGATCTATTAGGCTAAAAACCTTAGATCCCGCAAGATTATGAGCGAAATCATTTATGTGACGGACTGGGTACCGATCAGAGACAGTTCTGGCGTTAAGGGATCGGTAGTCGCCACAAGGTCGCCAACTACTGTCCTTTTTCAAGGTCATGTGTAGCGGAGACAGCCAGACTTAGAAGGACGTGCAATGCCAGCTTGGATCATGTTGTCGAACTCCTTTTTTCCTGCTATCAACTTCTGAGGCGCAGACGACGAGGACGACACGAAATAGGCAGGCCGTCCGTAGTCTTAATGTAGTGCACGGTATTGTGCAAAACATTACGAGGGATTCCAGGAGGCCGAGTGATTTTTGGAAACTCGGCGAGCAGTTTAACAAAATTGGAATCTCCTGTAACGACAACCTTGACACTAAGCTGTTCCGACATTGCTGCAACAGCGGGTGCTGACAAATTCGTTACGCCATCCATCAACTTCTTGAGTCGGCAATCTGGCAAAAGATGGTAATAACCTAAAAAGTCTGAGCCAATGATCGCTGTCGTAACATCAGCAACAACAAAATCCCACACAAATGCTCGTCGAAGACCAAAGTTGAGGTTTAAATGAATAGTGCCATATGTCTTAATACTACTCCCGTTAGCGGCGTTAAGTTCATAGTCCGAAGATTTTCGCGGAACTGACAACCAGCTGCGGGGGTAACAACAAAGATCCGAACCAGTGTCAATCAAAAATTGACGCTTTGTGATACGGTCAGTGACAAAAAGACGGCGGCCGTGATGTTGGATGGACTTGCAATCAGATGCCGCCGCTACTGATTGCTTGTGTGGTTTTCCGACGCCCAATTGCATGGAGCAATACACTTGCTGGCATTCGCACCAAATGTGCGATGATACCAACAGCGTTTACTACCAGGTGTGCTACTGCGTGATGTCGCCTGGCTTCTGGAAGAAGAACGGTTTCGAGATCGAACTGAAGAACTGGTCGATAAAACAGCAACTTGCTTAGTTAATTCCTCTAATCGAGCCATAACGGTATCGAGCGAGGGCGTAGCAGCAGCAGCATATACGTTGGAAGAGCTAGGCTGAGCTTCCAAAATCTTGTCAGCTATATCTGCGATTCTATCGAGGGATAAGTCAGCTTGTGCAGCCAAAATCCCCTGTACGTGCTGTGGTAAACGACGTAACCATAATTGCCGCAAGATGTTATCGTCCGAGAGAGACGTTCCCGCGAGCAAGCGCAAGTGTCGGAGAAATTGGGATGGTCTCCGATCCCCGAGTTCTTCATCACTAAGAAGGCGCCTCACTCGCTGTTCCTCTGATGACGAAAGTCTGCTGATTAAGGTCTCCTTCAGCTTCTGATACTTACCTTCAGCCGGAGGGTTGACAACGATGTCCTCGATTTCGCAGCAATCCTGTGGTCAATCTGGCTAAGGACATAGCTGTACATCGTGGCATCAGTGTTGATGCCAGCAAGCAAAAACTGTGCCTCAGCCTGTGCGAACCACACTGTCACCCTATCAGACCAAAAAGGGGGAAGTTTTACACTCACGCGACATACCTCGCCCTCCCGTTGAGATTGGGATATACTTTGGTCACGCAGATTACGCAAAACTGCATTTTCTGCCTCAAGAGTTGCTAAACGCGAACGTAGTTCGTCAGCCATGGTCAACTCGAACACGCTATTATAATTATAAACGAAAGTAAATTAAAATTAATTTGTATAAAATAGAGAGAGAACGGACAGAAAAGAAAAATTGCTATTCCGTGGGCGCGTGATGTGGCGAAAACAAAACACAAACGTCTAAAAATTTATATGTCGACATGTCAACAAAAACAACATAAGTTGTCAATATGCAGACAACATTACACGTAAAAACAAAAGACAATGTAAACAAATTGTTCAAACCACGCGAAAAAATACACACGAAAAACAAATGAAATATTTCCTATGTCACATTACACAAGTTGAAAAAAATAATTTTCATAAAATAACGTAAAAATCAATACTCCGAACACGCTTTACACAACTAACTAAAAATCATTACTTGGAATAATAATAAAATGTTTAAAAAAATACTCCAAATAATGATGCCGATAGTACTTGCGTGAGCGATGTGCACAAATGGTCTAATGCGCAGTTAGTCCAATGCATGCATGTGTCCAACTGCAACTCCCACGGAGATGTCACTCGAACTTGCGAATGTAGGAAACGGTGAATGCGCCAGGGGGCGCTCGACGCCACAGCTTGGGATGTGGTACCGTTTCACACGACGAAAATTTCTTCGAAGTGGCCATCCGCATGTCCAACGCAGCTTCCCATCCCGCACCGGTCAATTGCCAATTATATTACACCCAAAGCTCTTGACGATCACGTCGGGGTCACCAATTTGGGAAGTTGTATGGCCGGGTGCAATCTTGGTGGTTGCGGATGTGTTCCGTGGTAGTAAAAGGCAGGGTTCATAAACGTAACTGACTGTACTTCTAAATATGTACACGGTTACAATATATACAAACTGGACAGTAAACATAAATCGGAAATAATATTTATAAGGCTTAGAAAATAACCATACTCTCTAGCTCGGAATAAAATTCTCATCACATTAATTTGACAACTGTCACTTAGTGAAAAACATTGTGTTTGTCAAACATAGACAAACAATCAAAGGCGGTCGCATTACAAGAACGCCACAATTGTTTGACGCAAATGAGTTAATATTGTGGGTAAAGTAACGTTAAACCATGCCGCTAATTCCTGGGTAGTTTGACTAGGATCGGCTTCCACCATCTCTCTTAATTCATCGTTATTCACCTGTGTGGGCGATCTTTCTCGTGGCTCGTTCTTCAACTTAACTTAAACCAAAATCGCACTGTGCGTTCATTAGCAGATCCCTCACCAAACGCTACATTGATATTGCGGGCTGTTTCTGCCGCGTTACTTCCGCGCCGGAACTCTTATTCAAATATCACTCGAATTTTTGCAGTATCCATCATTCTTTGTTTAAGTTCAATAACAAAAACAATTGAAAGTCGATATTCAAATGTTTCACATTTTAAATAAAAAAGGAACATCATAGAAACCGTGTGAAAAAAGTTTCATTCGAAAACCTCAAACCATGAAGATTCTATGTCAATTCTAAAAACCTATTACAATAAAACGGCAATATCATACTTTATCCCCTATTATTTGATGCGTGAGATATTTTTCTAACAGGCAGAAATATACCGCACTGTGCGTTCATTAGCAGATCCCTCACCAAACGCTACATTGATATTGCGGGCTGTTTCTGCCGCGTTACTTCCGCGCCGGAACTCTTATTCAAATATCACTCGAATTTTTGCAGTATCCATCATTCTTTGTTTAAGTTCAATAACAAAAACAATTGAAAGTCGATATTCAAATGTTTCACATTTTAAATAAAAAAGGAACATCATAGAAACCGTGTGAAAAAAGTTTCATTCGAAAACCTCAAACCATGAAGATTCTATGTCAATTCTAAAAACCTATTACAATAAAACGGCAATATCATACTTTATCCCCTATTATTTGATGCGTGAGATATTTTTCTAACAGGCAGAAATATACCATATTCTTAAAAGTTGTCAAAGCGCCACAAAATGCATGAAAAATTATATACTATGCACGATGAGCAATTAACGATTTGATAATTGAGTATCAGATATGATATTAATACTACTCGTGACGGTAATTATATAAAATATGAACTTTCAGCCTCCGTGTAATTGGTTAGGTTAGGACAACTCCCAAAATATAGATTTACGGTATGGATAGTTTGTAACCCAAAGTGCCACATTTCATTTTATTTTACACAAGAATGTTAAATTATTGTAATAGCTTATTAGGGTTAGAACAGTACAGTACATATCGATTTATAATTATGAAAATATATTATGTAAGCGATGTCAGGAATATAGGATTTTTTTTCTATTATTATATTTCTGGGTTTCCGATTACATCCATTGGTGTTTTAAATAACATTACTAGGGCTGATGTAATACGAGTAATCCGTGATATGTTGTTAAGTGTTTTTAAAATAATATCTTAGATATAAAATATAATATGTATATTAATATTTAAAATAATAAAATATACTTTATTGCACACACAAATGAAAAAAAAGCTTACAAAAAGACATTTGAATTAAAAAAAACAGAAATGGACAATTCGGTGGCCTTATTGCAAAAAAAATCTCTTCCAGGTTTTAGGCTTTCCAGATTTCCATTCTTTTCCCAACTTTTATTCCAGATCAACCTCGGCTAGGTTGATTTGGAATAAAAATTGGGAAAAGAATAATAAAATAGATAGTATAATAATAAAATAAACTTAGGCGTTTTAATAACTTATTACGTAAATTCAGATTTCAAGATAAGCTTTCAAAATAATAGCTGTACTTGTAAAATCACGGGATACGAGAAGAATTATAATATTACTTTAAAAAAAACAACGGAAAACAAAAATTACATCCTTTTAATACATCTAATTACTTATTAATATATTGGAAAACGCTGTGTGTGAAAAACCTGCGTGATGACGGCAGAGCAGAATACATTCAGAATACATTGACGGCCGCGTTGGTCGAATGCTCAGATCGCTGGGTATTGGCCAAGAGGTCCCGGGTTCGAATCCTGGTAGGCGCAAACTTTGTGATGACCATAAATGTTTGTTCCCGAGTCATGGTTGTGTAAATGTTTATGTAGTATATTTTCAACATTTATATACATAATTATATTAAAAATATGTCTGTCGTCTAGTATCCATAACACAAGTGCTTAGGCTACTTACTTTGGGCTAGATGATAGGTATGAGTATAAAAGCTTATTTATTTAAAATATTTATTTATTTATTCAATTGTCACCTACTCAAATCTTTTCTGCATGTGTCGTACATGGCGACTAAAGTTTAAAACAGTGATGAGGAATGGGCAACAGCGTTCATCTTATACCACCTAGCAACAACACAACGTAATTGGCGAAACGTGGGTGTTAATTCACCTCTGCGTACCGGTACCGTTCGGGGATATAGGCGTCATTTATGTATGTATGTATGCAAAATGCTGATTGAAATACGAGGCGTACAAATAAACTGACAGACATTTGGTCAGTCTTAACACATTGCGCTTGTAAAATAACGACGTCTGTTTATTTCAACAGATCGCCGTTTTATATAAAATAGGATTTTCTGACATATCATCATCCTGCTGTCCTGCTCGTAGTACCTATATCTGGGTCAATGCAGTATGGTATGTTTCCTCTTCCAATCATATCGGTCTGGCTTCATCAAGCCATCCACACCCTTTAGTAAACCAGTATTATTTCAACGTGTGGAAAGATAAATGCAATACTATTTTTTTTTTCGTTGATTCCGCAAATTCGACCCAGTTTCTATACATATAGACCAATTTGCACACTTCGGACATCTCTTCGGACATAACTTTTTATTATACTTACTAGGAATTTACTATCTCTAGTAACTTTTTAAATTTTCTATATCATGTCGGTAGGAAGAAATGCATGCAGCATGCTTACTTTATAAAATTTTAGGATATTCATACCTTTTCTGAATTCTAATGCCAATTGTGCTTATATTAGCGCCAATTAACGAAATTAAGGAATTGAAAGAAATAATGAAAACTTAGATATTTCATGACCAAATATTATATACCTACTTATCAAATTCAGTAACATGAACATTATTGAAATAATGAGTACGAACAATGGATAAATAATTTTAGCATTTTCGTACGCTGTGATTATAATTTATTTCAGTTAATTTTCATTTACGCTTTTTTCATTACTTCTGTGACAGCACGTGCAGGTTCTGAATCTTAGATCACCCAAGGTCGAACCGGCTGTGCTTATATCTAATATATGTATATATCTATCTACACCTTAAGTGTGTATAACAAAGCAAAGTTACATGTTTGCTTTAGACAACTTTAATATTGGCAATATTTGAATTTACCTGATACTCAATTAAATAATAATAAAAGTGCCGTGTGGTGACGGCAGAGTGGAATACAATTGTCACCACCCCAAATCTCTCCCGTGGGTGTCGTACAAGGCGACTAAGGATAAACATTCATGAGGAATGGGTAGCAGCAACCTAGCAATGCACTGCGATTTTTGTGTCCGATAAATGGCAATAGGCTCGCCACCTATTACATGACCTAATATTATTGGCGAAACGTGGGTGCTGGTTCACCTCTACCTAGCCCTTCGGGGATATAGGCGTGATTTATGTATGTAATTAAATAATCGTACATTCAAATAGTACATTTTGATTATTTCATAATGAATAACAAGATCATCTTACATTTTATGGTAAATACTTAATATATTATAATTATAATCAAAACATAATACATATATTGATGTTTTGACTGTAATACTTTTCCAATATGTTGGTCGGTGTAAGATTTGGGAGAAGTCTTAGGAGACGTTTTGACGCAATGCCTTTATGTTGTATATTTTATAGAAAATAGTGGACGCCCGCGGCTTCGCTCGCGTTAATGTCCGTTATTATATAGCCTATAGCCTTGCTCGATAAATGGACTATCCAACACAAAAAAGTTTTTCAATTTGAGTCAGTAGTTACTGAAATGAGCGCGTTTAACCATTAAAACAAACAAACACTTCAGCTTTTTATTATTAGTATAGATAGTAGCTTTTTGGTCTGGTATAATTGTTTAAAGTTTTTTGATATAAACAATAAAAATATTGTTCTTAAAGCTTATCTTCTGATGTTAGGCTGAATATATATAATGGATTATCTACACAACATTATATATAAAAAATAACCATTTGCGGGCCATGTGGTCAGGAGTGATCTATGTTGCCATGTGTCAGCTGTTTTCCTACTAAAATAACGAACTGCGTAGTAGATGGATTCGAAACGGCACGGCATGGCATCTAAATATACACTTTATATTCTGTATCCACAAGTCTACACATAGTAAATGGGGTTATGACATGAAAAATATATTTCTAACGAGGCTAGGGTTAAGTTTTGATTAAAATATTTTTTCTATTCCTCGATTAATATATTTAGAATGCGTATCTTGTAAGATCTCCTATGAAATTTTGACATGAATTTTACATTCTGTCATTTGTCTTTACTTATTTTTAACTATTTTAATTTATAATTAATTTAAAGATTTTGGTGGTTAGAAAATCGAATAGTTTATAATTAATTATTATTTTGAATTAATTTTTGTATACATAACCCGATCTATACAGTACAGTAGCCCCAATGATATTATTTAATTATTTTTGATTAAATAGTATAATGTTTAATATGCTAATATACATTATTATTATTATTTATACATTTGTACGGCACTGGGTCCGAATTTAATTTTAAATTTATAGTTCTAAAAGGCATCGTTTACATTTATGACTGAGCTGACACAGGGTTGTGATATATACATACATACATAAATCACGCCTATATGCCTGAATGGGTAGGCAGTTGTAAAATTAACGACCACTTTTCGCAATTAAGTTAGGTCCCATGTAATAGGTGGCGAACCTGTTGCCTTTATAGATGTTGTGTGCTTGTATTGTGGTATTATATATAGTAATTATAAGGTTATGTGTGTATAAAAGAAACTTTAATATTATATTAATTCTGATGGTGTAATTATCCTAAAATGGAAGTATATTTGTATCACATGTTGAATTTAAATAAATGTATTGTAATAATGTAGGTTCCACTGGTGGCTCAAATATATAAATTAGTATAGATAAGTTATCGTACTAAATACAAAAGGTTAAAATAAAGTTAAGTAACGAACGTAGGTACTTTTCGTAAAGTAGTCATTCACCGTCAGTTCGGTGATACATTTTCTTTAAAGTCTCGTCATGTATATTTTCGTTCCTTAATCTTAGTAGCAAGGTAGTTGTATTTTTTAGAATGAGACACGTTCGTTTCGATTACAGGCACTTGCTAGACTAATTGCATCAGCCACTTTCTTAGAGAATGACCTGACGACGCGAAAACCCTGGCTTACTTCCAAATACTACTCCATTAAAACACGATTTAAAATTTCCTATAGTAAAATTCTTTAAAGTCCCACTTTCTCATTAAATGGTACGCAATGATTTAATATTATAATAGTATTAATTATAAGTATCCCTGCGAAATTTATTATTGAGGTTTAATTACAGTACCAGTTCTAGATAACTGCATGATCACTCAGAGTTCAGGTAAAGTCATGAGTCATATTCACATAGTATTAAGTGTTTATTTAAATTTGCTCTATATGACTTCATATCATCAATGTTCATTATTTATACAGTTGTAACTTTGTTGCCTACGTGTTTATTTATAATGAACTTTCAATTTGTAAATGATTTGTTTCCTAAATCAGACATTAAAATAAATTATAGTAATATTGTACTCTTGGACAAACACTAAAAATATATTTCTATCTGCAAGATTGATTTCACTTCTAAATGGCACACCAGTATGCAGTCAATTAGTTCTATAATAAACACATTTCACAAAACAATTGAATCCATTGATAGCATAAAATATAATGTCTGAAGAGTTCATCAAACTGGTCTAGTTTAAGTTTCACATACTTTATGACTCACATTTTGATGATATTACATACCCTTTTTTGAGGATGATACAAATAAATTAAAAATAATTTGTTTTATTTTCTTGATAATGCATTGCATGTATTTTGATTTACACAAATTGCATATTATTATTTATTATTTTAAGATAAAAGATATCATATGACTCAGATTAGTTACTATTAACTCAAACGCAGATATTACTTAATTAATAATTGTTTTGTCTAGAGCTCGTAAGTCAGACTACTTGTTTCATTTTTAATTGTCATTAGAACGATGGATTACAGCCCAAATGCGTAAGCCAATAAAAAAAATTAAAATACTTTGTTTCTTAGGATTTCTATTTATTTTAAATGTATTGCTTCAAGGTATAGTAAAATCAAAATGTTTTATGATGTATTGTTTGCTAAAGCGGACCATCAATATTGCTGTTGGAAAATAACATTTTGTCATGCCTCGTTGTACCAATGAAACCGAGATTTTCTTTTCGATCTCTTGAATTTCCCTTCCTCCTTCGCTATCATCACTCTAATCTTATACAACTTAGAAATTTACTGTGGTTTACGTGCCCTATAGATGCAACAGGCTCGTTACCTATAATATGTGACCTTACATATTTGGCGAAACGTGGGACTGTTAATTCACCTCTGGGGTAGGCCCTTTGGGTATATGATCTGACGACTAGTTTGGTCGAATATTCAGATCGCTGGGTATTGCCAATAGGTTCCGGATTTGAACCCTGGCAGGGGCAAATTTTGTGATGAACACATAATAGAATAATTGTTTTCCAGAGTCATGGTATAAGTAGTATATTTTCAACATCTATACTAATATTAAAAGGCTGTTATAAGAGTTTATTGTTTGTTTGTTTGTATGGTTAAACGCGCTAATCTCAGGAACTACTGACTCAAATAAAAAAACATTTTTGTGTTGGATAGTCTATTTATCGAGGAAAGCTATAAGGCTATATAATAATAACCGACATTAACGCTAGCGAAGCCGCGGGCGTCCACTAGTTTAATATAGTATAGGGTACTATTCGATTTTAATTTTAACATTATATAAATGTTAGAAAAATTCGTAGAAAGATTTTGGTGGTTAGAAAAAGAATTTTGAAAAATTATGATCTTGAGGCGGGAATCAAACTCGCGTCCGCTGCTATCCGGGCAGGTGCCTGACCGCTCGGCCACCCAAGATACCAATTAACTTGCCGAAATTCTTCTAACCTTTACACTTCACGTTGTAAGCTTTATTTGTAAGCTTATTTCTACATTGCGAGGGTACCCGTTGGCTTACAACGTGAAGCCCGGATAGCAGCGGACGCGGGTTCGATTCCCGCCTCAAGATCATAATTTTTCGAAATTCTTTTTCTAACCACCAAAATCTTTCTATAGTATAGGGTAATTATAATGTATGTAGATTAAAAATTTGTCCGTCATCTCGTATCCATAACTTATGCTACTTACTTTGGACTGGATGTGCAAATAAAATATATAAGTAGGCGTGATTTATCTATAAAAATATGTTCAAGTGAAACAAATTACATAGCTTACAATCGTAAACATTTGTCAAAGAAAGGTCATTTTTTGAGCATTCACGGGGGAGACGAATCGGTCTTGCATGGGCAGAGCGCAGTACCGATCGGTTCAGAGATTCTTGGGAGAGGCCTATACCCAACAGTGGGTGTCTATCGGCTGACCGACTGGCAATTTTGTAGCAAACTCCACTTAAGTTTTAGTTTTATACCTTGTGTACTGGTTGATTTTTATAGATCTTTTTTCTAACCTTCGCGCAAATATGCTGTGTCTGTGTAATTCTGTTGTATTTGGATTGGATTGGTGCAGAATCTTTGTTTGACATATTACTTAAGTTTGGCTAGGCCTTATGGTGGCTCGCCTGTCTGATCCAAACTCTAGGGAACGTCGTGCGAATGATTAACCATATGGGGTCCATAAAATACAGTATGTCGCCTGATTAAAACTGTATTCTGCTCTGCCGTCACCGGGCGGCGTTACATGTAGGTGTTTATTATGTATTTATTACTAATGTCATATTACTTTTACCCATTGATTCAAATAAATTTCATATACGCGTTAGTCCGAGTTTGACATTGACCTAGATAGGGTTCCATACAACCCATCAGCACAGTTAAACATTCAACAAGCATTAAATACTCTTATGGTAGGCTTATAGCACTTGAAGAAACTACATTATACCTAAGGCATTGATTTTAGGGCCAATATTTATTAATTTTATTTAATTACAAAAAAAGTTAAATATACGTGGATTGAAAACTTTAAATCGAGTGTGGTAGATACAGGTGTACCCTACTTTGATGTGATAAGTAAGTTACTTTCTGTTTTCTTTACTATAATATTGTGATAAGAAATAGGACAGTCTACTTTGTTTCTGTGGCCTACAATAAAATATTGTATAAGTAGACAATGAAAAAGATGTGTGATAATTACGATTGTGTATCTTTATTTTCGCGTAATGAATTTACCTACGACTTAGACACAATAAAGAGAATAAGGTTACACATTAAACAGATGAAATAATAACCAGTACTTAATAAATAATATTAGTGGTATTTTTATCTTAAATATTAGGGTATTATATTGATATTAGATAACTAAAAATAGTCAAATTTTCCTAAACAGTTTGTGGTTTCAATTAAAGTTAACACTGTACAAATTCGTCTGTCTATAAAATACTATTTATTTTCCTTGTTCAAAACATGAATATATTTTTTATTTCTTGTTACTTGAGTTGTTTCATATGGTAAAAAAGATTATGTGTACAATACAAGGCCCATCGCGTAGCTCCGCCCGACAACCGTTCACTTAGTATAATATGAATGGTGTGTGTACGTGCGCTTGGTAACGAACGGAGGCTGTTTATTTACCTGCTAACTTAGTACGCATTGCCCATACCAAGAATCTATTTCAGTCGATCGCCTTGTAATTAAGATATTTTTAAAATAACACCGTTGTGCATTTTCATCATAATGTAGGAAATTGTACATTTTTTATATTCTTTATTCATTAGCATTAAATGACGGGCAGATTGAATATAATTCACTAAATGATTATAGATCATGTTATTACAAGGTATAATAATTTAATGCATATGAAGATAAATAAGATACCGAATTACGGCAAAGATTCGACTAATTTGGAAAGGGTAGAATGCTGTCCTATAAGGTCAATACCCTTGCCAGTGAAAGGGCATTGACCCTCTGTTGTCAGCTGTTTCACATAGATGTAGTTATGTTCCACGCTTTTGACCCAATTTTCACACACAATAAGTTTGTTTTCGTTGCTTATAAATTATGAATACTATGTAGTACTAATAATAGTTTTAAATTTTGCAAGCTTGGAATGACTTAAGTTTAAAATTATTTTGCTTGCCTTCTTCTTTCGGTAGTGCCTAATTGTAAAACAGAAATTTGGAAAACAGGCTGGTAAAACTATGCGTAGTTGTTATTCAAGATATTCCTGGATAGAAATCAGTTTATGTCGTGATGAAGTCCTAATAATATTACCTACGTGAAGTTTATCAAAGAAGAATCCAAAACAAAAATTTAACTTAACCGTGCCTATAGTCTCGTATATAATATGATGGGCACATGTGACAAACAATGCAAAAATGACGTGTGGTTTCGTCATCCAGGACGGACATTCTAATTTTAGTCGCGGATATTCAAACGAGCACCACCAGTTGAGCTTGTCATACCATGAAATGATAAGAAAAGTCCTAAGGCAATAAATACCCTATTCCATTGTAGCTTTAAAGTCGGCTATATCAGTGAATTTTCATATATCATACACAAATCACGCCTATATCCCAGAGGTGAATTAACACCCACGTTTCGCCAATTATGTAGGTTTCGGTCACACGGTATGAATTTTCATCCAGTATGTATTTAAATTGACTCAAGTATTGAAATTAGTGCAGAATCCTTGTTCTGTTTGCCAGAATCTTAATTAAAATTGCATGTATGTGTAAAAGCTGATTATTGTTGTCGATTGTACAAAATATTTCTAAGTACCTACGTAATAAGCATTTTTCATTTTTGTCAGCCATGCAGTCTACGATATTTGTTACTTTGAAATATATTTTATCGTAATATCTATCTTATCTTTTTTATCAACGTTGTTTTGTATTTAATCAATAATATTTTTCAGTCTACCATGTTTACATGTAAGTTGAATCAATTTTGCAAGTAGGTGACTTATTGCGCATTAAATAATAACTATGCTGATTTCAATCGTTCTCTTTATATTTTAGATAACAATAATAAAAATAAATATTGACATTGCATAAATAAATAATTAAACATTTATCTAAATTTCGACAGTTTATAAGTTAAAAATAATCGATAATTTTACAGTTGATATGCCTTAATATTGGCCTTATTGGTGTGACAATATTTGGAACGATGTAGATATTTTGATTCAATTAAAAGGGCGTACTAATAACTGAATTACACATCGTACATTCTAAATCTGATGTAACCTATGTGTTATCTAACATGTTTAGTCATTACTCATTAGTGGTTCTTTTCTTAGTGTTTCATGACATATAAGTAAACACAGAATATATATATTTTTTAACTTTATGTGTTTAATATGCTTTAATATGCCTATCTGTATGTTCAATATGCCTAACTGTATTCAACAACATTAACCTTACCTCCCAAAAAAAAAATACTAACCTTATAAAACAGCGCGGGTATCAGGATTGGTATAGATATCGATTGTTAAAATGTCAAAGGGCTTAAAGAACAAATTGGCAAAAATAATTTTTAACACATATGTATTCAGTTTTTCGAGCTCTTTGGATAGGTATATAATACAGACTTCTGCTGCTAGCTGTGAGCAACCGGTACTGTTTCTGGCGTTCTATCGTGATAACATTTATGCACCGCTTCGATCCTCAAAGATTATGTTGGTGCTTAGAATATATATTCTAAGTTTTTTTTTATGTTAGGAAAGCTCTTGCCTTTGATCTAACCTGTTAATGCTGTTAACATTATTATTATGGCGACAGATTTTGATAAGATGGTGGTAGCTAGCCAGGCGGACTTCAAAGAAGTCCTACCACCACCTGGGGATCGAACCCGGGGCCTCTGGATCTTAATTCTGGCGGGCGAACCACTAGACCACGGAGGCGGTTAAGTGTTGGTGACAATAAGTTCGAGGCGCTCAGCTAGCAGCTACTGAATTTTGATGTTTAAAATTTGGACGTACTTATATTAATTTTAAAGAATACGAGTAAGAAAGTACGCAGTAGCACGTATGGAATTCGTATACATTATGTTTTAAAGATAAGGACAATGAAAGATGCATTTTTCCTTTTTTTCCAAGGATTTAGTAAGGATAAAGTAAGATTGAGAGATTAAAATACACTTAGGCTGGAGTTCCCAACACGTAAACTGTGTATTATTATTTAACCGGTTGTTTTTGACATTTCACAGTATGGAAAAAATGTCAAAAAAGACGGTTATCTTTTAATCGGTTGTTACGTTTTGGTGAACTCGAGCTTCAGGCTGGAGTTCACCAAAACATAAACATGCGATTATTATTTAACCGCCCGTTTTTGACATTTTACCTTATAGAAAAACTGTCAGTTTTGTTTTAATTGCTTGCTTTACGTGTTGTTGAAATCGGGCCTTAAGTTATACAAGGTTTTATTAAAGATAAACTTAAACATATGGCAAAACTTATCTTAAGAATGAAACGACTAACTATTACTATACTAGTGTGAAGTCCAGCGTCACTGTATGTCTTGTTATATGTAATGTAATTTTCACTTCTCATGCTCTGAAAGTGCTTATTTGTGCAGGATATAGGCTGCACAAAATCGAATTTTGTGCTCTAGAGCATTAACGTATCTACTCATAAATGTATCCATATTAAGGCAAAGAAAATAAGGCATGCAGCCAAACACAATAACAAGTTCAGAGATAGAAATTGTTTTTTTTATAATATTTACTTTAATTTATTTGCCTTATGTGTTCTTTTTAACACATAATAGATATTAAAATTTAAATTCAATTACGGTAGGTTATTTAATTAATATAAGAAAATTATTATTAAAAAATAATTTAATACTAGGCTGTATAGGTCTGCAGCCCAAGCCTAATATCAATGGTAAAAACATTTTCCTTCAATATTCAAAACTGTACTAATTTTAGTTTGAATTTTAAGAAAAGTTATGATAAATCACTGTTTTATTTCCTCGCAATTGAAGTGAAAAGCAGAGTTTCTAACTCGTCCACAAAACGATTTTCATCCTCGACATTACTATCAGCCCTTGCCTTCGGCTCGGGCTGCTAAAAGTCTCGGACAAAAATTATTCGTTTTGTGCACTTGATGGAAAATTAACTATTGTTGACATAAAGTGCATAATATTTATCCCTCTTTATTGTATTCTAACAAACTTTATTATTTATTTTAATTATTTTTATTTTACTATAATAGACGATCATACCAACTCCAGAGTGAAGTTTGGTCTTTATTATTATTATTTAAAGATATAATAAATAGCCTCCCAGCCCTATTTCAACACAGGATAACTATCGAATTGGTAGAGTTTTGTTCTTAAATAATTCAGTCCAAACGCTCTAAACGAAATGAGCAACAACTGAGTTAACGGTTTTTATCGCGTAATAATTAAGCTACTCTTTAAAAGCTTGCGATGTAAGACTACCTTTATCATCGGATGACGATTTATTTAATAGAGGTCGAACTTTATTCTGGAGTTCGTTTGATCATCTCTATATACCCAATATTGTTGTGTATAGTACTCACAGTCACAATACATTATATAAGTCGATAATTCTCAAAAAAAATAATGAAATGATCTCGATTATTTTGCATGTCAGGTTAATCACTGTTGAAGCCAGGCAGTAACTCATATCGGATAAGGAGGTCATGGATGGTAAATAATGTAGCCGGTTACGAGAGGTTCATACAAAGTTGCAAGCTACTGATAAATTAATATATTTGTCTTCTATTTCTGTAATTGATTGCAGTGAATCAGTATTACCTAATCTTAACTTTTTAACGTGAGATTAAAAATATTACATTTGCATAATTTTGTTCCTTGATCCCATGGAATATTCTACTAAGGGCCTGTTTCACAATCGACAAGTAAGTTCTAAGTAGCTTACTTCGCAGATCATTTAACAGTTAGAATATGAAAGGACATCTTCCACTTTTCATACATTTTTGGTCCAAAATCAAATGTACCGGCCCATATAAAAGTGCTGTATTCTGACAAAACACGTCGGCCTTAGCTTTTGTTAATATGACACCAAAGCTGTAGCACTTTTGTTTACGTATTCTTGTGAAAAGTTGAAGCTCAACGGCACGTTGAGCATCTATTCTATATAGTCTACTATAATATTTAATAATAACTATTATAATATAATTAATATTAAATAATAGTATACAATTTTGAGCACGTGACGTAACGTCAATTTATCTATGCTGTGATAATACGTCAGACTCGTGGTTT
Source organism: Cataclysta lemnata (assembly GCA_963931975.1). Taxonomy (NCBI): domain Eukaryota; kingdom Metazoa; phylum Arthropoda; class Insecta; order Lepidoptera; family Crambidae; genus Cataclysta; species Cataclysta lemnata. Next base: position 10,303,445 of record OZ008343.1, read on the forward strand.
ATTTTACCAGGTTGTGTCCATGAAAAAATGGGTGTTTGTGCATTGAAGATGGTATAATACCGAAGGACGTAGAATTTCTGTTCAACATAATACATACATAAATCACGCCTATATCCCCGAAGGGGCAGGCAGAGGTGAACTAGTACCCACGTTTCGCCAATTATGTTAGGTCCCATGTAATAGGTGGCGAGCCTATTGCCATTTATCGGGCACAAAAGTCGCAGTACATTGCTATTACTAGGTGGTACAAGAGGAACGCTGCTGCCCATTCCTGATCACTAAATTATCCTTAGTCGCCTTGTACGACACCCACGGGAGAGATTTGGGGTGGTGACAATTGTATTCTATACTCTGCCGTCACCACACGTCAATCATAATGACGTCATAATGACTGGTAGAATAAATAAAACTACTCAATTTAAGTTTAAAGTTACATGATTAAAGTTATTTGAGTTCTTTCGCCACGAGTCATTCAAGAGGTAACTAAATAGTAAAACTAATAAATGCGCTTTTAAAACGAATAAATGTCAAAACTAGTTGTAAACTTCTTGGCAGAATAACTTGTATTAAACAGTTTTCCTTTAACAACCTTTTATATTTTCCTACAGTTTAAACTATCTTGGCAATGCAAGTGATTTGCTCGATTGTTTGAAAACAAAATCCTTGACCAAGTTCGAAACGTGATCTATCGAACGATATGGTTAATCAGTTTTTATGAAGCTACAGTGTGGGACTAAAAACTTGTTTACCACTAGAACTATTACGTTTTTCTGCGCATAACTGAGTTCTTCGTTAGGTCGATAGGCTCCTTTACTAGAACAGTAATGAGACTTTCGGCTTTTGTTTATTTATAAGCACGTTTTAAAGAATATAATTTTTACATTACAATCACATTTACAATTTTTTTATAGCCAAATATAAACTTTGTTAAATTAAATTACAAATTTTCTAAAGGCATGCAGAAATTCGGTTAGCTAATTGAAAACAATTCGAGTAGAAAAAAAGGGAATATAATCATTTTATGTTTTAATGTGTGTGTTAATTTATTGATATATTTTTATTAGGATACATATAATGACTGTAAAAATAAAAATTATATAGATATAGCGGACTTGCTATATTTATTTATTTATAATATGTATGTTTTCGATTACATAGGTAACTATTTACCTATAGACATAAAACCTCAAAATTTGAAACCTTAGAGCACGTCACACCATATATCACTAACTGCCGCACTCAGAGAAGTTAACGAGTACTTAATATCTAAAAAAATGACAATTCAAAACTACTCGCTATTCTTGCCGGAACTATGGTCTAGATTTGAATGAAAATTTTTGTCATTAAACACTCATTAAAGTTAATTGACGTCTCTGAGTGCGGCAGTTAATGTCTTAATGCGTGACATCAAGACCGCATCAAGACTATAATTGTTCGAACTTTTTCTAACCACAATATTCTTTGTACTCATTTTTCTAACATTATAATGTTCAAATTAAAATCAAAATAGTAATTAAATAAATTCATTAAAATAGTTAATTAAACATTAATTATTTATAACGGATAAAAGTACGCAATAGACATAGGTAATTTAGATACACATTGACGGAAGGATCATAAATACATACATAGAAATAAGCAAAAAAAAATTATATCACATTTGATGCCGAAGTGTCGACCCTAGCGGTTGGCAAAGTTGCCTCCAAGCAGTCGGTGGCAACTTTACCTAATCTCAAGTGACATTACTTTTGCAGATATTTCAATTAAATGAAGAAATATCAATAAGATACTTTACAATTATAATCCCAATCATTTTGTGCATGCAGTATTAAAAAATGACTTATCTGTATACAACAGTTTACGCCAAATTTACAGTATCAATTAACAGACCTTCTTCACGACACCACACTTGAAGAGACTTACTGACATAACCATGAGTGTTCCTCGTTCTTCTTCTTCCTGCCCTTCTCCCGCTCTAGGCGGGGTCGGCACAACATGTTTTCTTCTTCCACTCCTCTCTATCCTTCACCAATTTCTCATCGTTCCCCTCTCGCTATCATATCCTCCTTTACACAATCCATCGATCTTTTCTTTGGGCTTCCCCTCTTTCTACGTCCTTCCACATTCATACCTAACATTCTTCTGCCAACATAGCTTTCATCTCTTCGCATCATCATCAGTCATCAGCATCAGTGTTCCTAGTTCCTACAAAAAAATACTGCCAATTAAATTATGTTTGTTTTTTAACAAAATGCAAAAAAAATTAGTTTATGTCAAATACTACGATATGGTAAAGTTGCCACGGGTTCGGCAAAGTTGCCTCATTTTACGGTACAATATTACCTATTTAACTTGGTTTTAGTTTAATTTCTTTAAGAGATTTCAGTTATAGATTTTTATCAAAGTCTACTGTTTATTTTAAGCATGTAAGTACTTACCATAAACTTTAACTAAATTTAAAAAATTTTTTTAGATGTTCAAAAAATGTCAAACATTTTCATTCAAATCAAGACCATAGACCCGGCAATAATAGCAACTAGTTTTGAATTGTCATTTTTTGACGTTAAGTACTCATTAACGTTATTTGACGTCTCTGAGTGCGGCAGTAAGTGGCCTAACAGTAGGGTATCATAAACATAGAGAATATTATTTTAAAAGTATAATGCCTGCTCACGTTGAGTGCTAAGTTGTCCATCTTGAAGCAGCAATATAAATACGTAAGCCGACTTTGGGCATTTGTTTGCACCTTATTCCACTGTAATAAAGATACTTATAAGGATCAAATAGAACGTAACATGCAAACAACTGAACATAGTATGTTTCATTGCTATAATGTTTGTGTCTTGTAAAACCTCACTTATTGATATGTACATGTTTGATCTATACATTTTGAGGTTGTCGACACTGCTGTCAACCGCTCAAGCCATGAATGTATAAAACATCAACGTTAAGAACAACGCAAAAAGTTCACATCACCAACGCAAATTTGTTTTCCGTAACCTTGGATTGGGTGACCGTATAATGAAGACACTGTTTTCCAAGCAAAATGGTTGCCGTTAAAAACCAACTTTACAGCACAATTTATTTTCTTCTAAATGATGATCTTAAGTTTAGTGGTTTTTTAATAATCATAGACAAAAAGTCCATCTTTGCGAATAAAAAATGTTTCTTTTCTTTGGTATATTCCTTTGTAAGTTTATCAGGTGGAGATCGTTTTTTTGTATAATGAATAGAATTAATCTCGAAAGTACTCGGTTGCTCGAAATTTTGACACAAGGGTTCCACAAAAAATACTCTCTGGGATTCCCTACGCACCCTCGGTTCAACGTGTGTATACGTATCTCTCTCTATTTTAATGTTGCGTACAAAAAGCAACCTTACAGTAATTAAATTATAGTCCAATACTTCCCTGAAATTGTTTTGAATAGTCCAAACCAATAAATTGTCAATGAATCTTTATAGCTAGCTATAAAACGCTCCCTCGGGAAGATTGAAATAGTCAGTTATATAGAAGAAAGGTACTCTTTGTTGTATTTTAACAATTTATTCCCTATACATTATGTTTATCAATTTAAATATATTATTAGACTAACCTTATATCACATACAAATTCTTTTGGCAGTGAAAAAATAACGTAGCATGTGTTCCGACTCAGCAAGGGTGATGTTGTATAAGTCAACTAAGAGATTGTCCGTTGTAGACCAATACTATAAGCACATACCCAAAAGGATTGGTGTCAGGCAGCGTCAGGTTGTAAAACCTAAGCCAAAACCTTGAGCAGCATGAATAAGAATGTCATCCCAATCACTTTCTCGACATTATATTAATTATATAAATCGGTGTCTCGACATGGTCCTTTCCATCACTTTTCTATACTTTCATTCATCCCTAGCACCTTACCGGTGTGTCCAGTTTTTTGTATTTTTTTGAATTCATAGATTAGTCCTCTGGTTTTGGATGAGTACGATCAACTTGGTGTCTACGTAACAGTAAAATTACTTGCAGCTTTTTATTGATTACGACCCAACAACAAAGTCATTTTGAATCTATTACTATCGATCTGGGGAGTAACAATAGTTATACACTCTTAACAATACTGTGTATGGTTTATAATCGATACAAGTTATTGTGAATTTTATTCTTATATTAATTGTGATTTTGTTACAGGAACTATCCACTATGCCGGAAAACGCATACATCACAGCCATAGTTCACAATGTAATAAAAAAAGGTTTGTTATATTTTCTTTACCAACCAATAAAGTACAAATTTTGCAGTGTATATGATAAAAATTAATAAGAATGATTGGAAACATAATTTTAGACTGATAAACCTTCAATATGAAAATTGAAGTATTTTGTAAAACCATTGAACTACTATTACTATTACTTTATAACTCAATGTGTAAAACGGACAAAAGGGATTAAGGTTCTATTTATTAAGTAGTACGAGGGCGGGTCTATAAGTCCGTGACTTTTTGAATTTTTTGAACCTCCTTTTGAACCTCGACAAATCATATTTTTTGGAAGGGATAAAAAAATTGGAGAAGCGTTGGACAAAGTGTATAGAGCTCAAGGGAGACTACGTTGAAAAATAAAATGATTTATTTATCAAAAAATCTGTGTTTTATTTCAAAAGTCACGGACTTATTGACCCGCCCTCGTACTTACAGAATTCGAATTGATTAATATTCGTAATGCGGATTTGTTTTAATTTTGTATGAGTATTTTGATATAGTGTACACTACAAATGGCTTGTAAACTAATTACATGATAAAATTACGGTCACATTGAAAGTATAATACAGACAGACTTCGAAATGATTGATAATATTGGTCTGAACTGTTAAAAGGCATAAATATATTATTATCTAAAATATCTACTAAAAAATATTACATACAATACTAAAAATTCCTCAAAAACTCCATCGAGTACCTAGTACAAATTATAAAAGCCGAACAAATTATAAAGATGTAAATATATTATTATCTAAAATACCTACTAAAAATATTACATACAATACTAAAAATTCCTCAAAAACTCTATCGAGTACCTAGTACAAATTATAAAAGCCGGACAAATTATAAAATCTACTTCAGACTACTGGTAAGCAAGGTATTTTAAACAATCTAGTAAGAGGAGTAGGAGTAGTAGGCAATGAAGTTTTTATATTATTTGCCAATTATTTAATATCATATACTTAATTAGAAAAAAATATAAGAACCATAGTTTAGTTTTTTTAAATATTTAACTAATTATTCATGTGGGGCATAATTTAACGAATTATTTTTGGCCTATTTATTATCAGTGTTCCGGGTAGTAGTGCTTGTAGTTCCACGCTCCTTTTTACTATGAAACCTTGCAAATTCGTTAAGTAATATTTTGTTTGTAGAACAGCTAATTTAATTGAAATTATGTAACAAGAAGAGTCTTACCGTTGACCCGTTTAAGTCTTAGCAACTTGATCATGTCAGTCTAGATTTTTTACATTTTGTTATAATATCTACCAACCACATTTTGAAGAAAATTAATTTCCATCTACTGATGTTTGGCATCAAATCGTCTTACGGCATGTCGATCCTTATTAATTACTTAACTAAAATAAAATATTATAAGCTTAGTCTATCCAAACCATTTTAAATCATCAATTTTAAGAACATTCTAATATTGGGAAGCAGCTAGATGTTTTCTTGTATGTATTTGGTTTGGATTGGAACATTGGAAGAAGGGTTATGTTATTATTATTGTCAGTCACGTACGCATGAAGAGCAAGACAACGAATGGGCGTGAGCGGGACGGAGAGAATGGCGTGACAACAAACATGGCGCCGCGCAACCGCCCGGCTGCCGGTTGGACCGGTTGGCTCGCACCACGTGCGTTTTGCGTCGTGGAGTTGTTCCCAGATTTTGTTTGTCAACAAACACCCCATGAAGGTCATTCATGGGAGGGTTAAATAGACAAAGAACTTTCGAATGCCTTACTTAATTTAATATGATATCAATCTTTAGTAATACCAGAATACCTGTTTCTACTTTGTCCATGCGTGTTTTAAGCAGATGATGTAATCCTCGTAATAAATACTAAAAGAGACCGCGCAGTTGCTTCCATTCAACATTTCCTTTGTTCTTTTTCTCATCTTATTGGTAAAGTGGCTTGTTTTGTTCTATGGTTGCTTCCTATAGGCAATTCAGATTACCTTGCATTAATGAAATTTCACAATCGATTAGAAGACAAAACACTTGTATGTATTGTTAGATTATAAATTAAACTACTTGACCGTCACTGGAAGCTTTATATTGAGAGAGCATTTCCGTTTCCCGTCGAATTTCTGTCAGTTTCCATACCTTTTTGTGCTTTGCATCCGGTTCAGTGGCGACACCTGGCGGGTGCGCGCCATTTTTGTGTTACTTAAGTTTTCGAGCGCGCCATTTTACCTCATTGGCGTTCTGAATCCCGTCGAAGTAACTTGTGCTCATAACGATCTGTCTACACAACCGTGAGTACTTAAAACAGTGATATAAAAAGAGTGAATATTAAAAAGTGAAAAAGTTAACAAATCTTTTACAATAACTTTTACCTAAAGTTAGTGTTTTCATTACCTTTTTTATTTAAACAAGTCAATTGTAACGGTTTGACTGTTTGTGTTGTAAATTTACATTTATCAAATTGAATGGATGTTTTTAACGGTTTTTGCCGTTCGTGTAAGAAGTTTTATAGAAATTTTTTTTTTTTTTTATTTATTGCTGTAATTTTTCGTATTAATCGGTCCATACTAGTACAATAATTACATGTGGCTTGCTTAGCCAAATAGAATAACGGTTAATATTTTATTTTTCCGATGTACCTACATTTTGTTTTTACCGGTATAGTAACTAAATGTATTCTGATTAGGTAAACAGAATATTCAAACGATTAATTTTTATAGAAATGGAGCAAGCGTTTGTTCCGACGTCTGAGCCGTGGGCGGTGGCTGGCACTAGTGGCGAAGGGCGTAAGCGAGTTCGAGGCAGCCGCAACCGGAATAGCTCGTCAAGCAGCGCTAGCACCCCTTCAAGCTCGTCTTCTGACGGCAAACGGAAGCGGCAACGCAGTCATAAGAAAAGTAAGCGCTCTCGGCATTCCAACCACCTGTTACAACAGTTAGTTCAGGAAATCGGGGAACTTCGTAAACAAGTTATGAATTCAAATGTCGATGTTCCTTGTCATAATTTCTGGAATTAGTCATGAACTTTACGAACAAAATTTATCTGAAGAACAGATTTCTAACCAAAATATTACAAATAATTTAGGTTTCACTTTCGACATAGAAACAAAGTTGAAGGAACCTTCTGTTCCAAAGACATGCGATAATCATTTAAAAATGTTAACAGACGTGCAACGTCTTGGCAGTTCATCTTGGTCAGAAGTCAGATATGCCGATACACAAAAACAGTACAATCATAGTCCAGGCTTTATAGACCGGGAAACAAATGACGAGGTTATAATCTATGCTACTATGCGCTATCATGCTCATGCAGACAAGTCATATGCAGCCATTACGTATGGCATTTTAAAACAAACAGAATCTTTGCAAGAAGGCATCCGTGACCTTCAAGTTCGTGAGCCCTACTTAAAAAGATCATTAAATAAGATACCACATAGTTGATTCAGAGCTTTTAACGGCTTTCCTTGACAAAGCTGGAGGGGTTCGCAAAGTATTCTGGCCTCCTAAAAATGAGATGTCTTCTCAATCGAGACACCAACATGGTAATAGCCGCCCCTCGCGGGGGAAAGGCGAACGACATCCGGTAGTTCCATCGCGTGGAACTCAATTTATGTATAATGTGCCTACGCAAGGCCAGCCTACATACATAAGTACTTATGACAACCCACCCTCGCGGGGTGGATATCAACCAACCAATATAAAAATTTTGATTGACCCTCTCCCCGCCTCGGTAATAGCCGCCCCTCGCGGGGGAAAGGCGAACGACATCTGGTAGTTCCATCGCGTGGAACTCAATTTATGTATAATGTGCCTACGCAAGGCCAGCCTACATACATAAGTACTTATGACAACCCACCCTCGCGGGGTGGATATCAGCACGTAAGCTCCCATAAAGTACATTCATCAAATGGTCCACATGAAGGTACATTTCACAATAGAGGCTCGCGGCCCAACCGTGGAAATTACCAAGGACGCTCTAATACTACTTCAAGGGGAAATCCAAGAAAGTTTAAGCAATGACTCGAATCAATTCCGAGCCGGTCAGCTAGTAAACTACCAATAATATTGGAAGGAATTGGGAGCACCCAAAATAATTCAAAAATTAATCCAAGGGTATCGCATACCGTTTTTACAAAAACCCCCACTTGTTTGTCCAAATATGACGCAAAATCCATGCCAAACACCTGTCTCAGAACAAATGTCAATCATCATAAAGAATATGAAGGGTATTTTAAAAACAGCTCATTTTGCACCAAGTTTTGTGTCCCCATTGTTACCGGTGCCAAAGGTCGATGGAACTGCCCGACCAATATTCAATCTCAAAGCGTTAAATCGCTATGTAAGAACCAAGCCGTTTCGGTTGATAATTATGTATCGTATCCCAAACTTTCTTCAGCCCAAAGACTGGATGTGCAAAGTCGATCTATCCCAGGCTTATTTTCTTTTAAAAATAATAAAGGCACACAGGCGGTTCCTACGCATCATTTACAATCGGGAATTGTTGGAAATGACATGTCTACCATTCGGCTTAAGCACAGCTCCCAAAACCTTTTCTATCCTGACCAACTGGATCGCTCAAGGGCTAAGAGAAACATGGAACATGAGGATTGTGGTGTATTTAGACGATTTCTTAATTGTACATCAAAATGCAGATACACTGCGCATTCACATCAAACTGGTTGTCCAAACGTTACAGAAACTGGGCTGACTAGTGAACTTCGAAAAATCGGTTCTGTGTCCCCAAAAATGTCTCACTTATTTAGGAATAGTGTGGCAGCCTTGGGACAATCTAAAAGCCCTACCAGAAGAAAAGACTATCAAAATACTCGCAACAATAAGACAGTTTCTATATCAAAGAAAGGCAACTCTAAAAGAACTGCAGAGGTTAATAGGGTTATTAAATTTTGCAAGTTTTGTAGTCCCAAGAGGTCGTCTCAATTACCGCCAACTCCTAATTTTCATGCAGTCTCTACCAGACCTGCCATCGATAACTTACAAACTACCACAAAATGCCATAAACGAATTAACTTGGTGGAGTCTGAATTACCAGTCACTAACTCCACTGCATCAAGCTCCACCAACGACATTCTTGGTAACAGATGCATCGGATCGGGCTTGGGGAGCACAATTGAATAATACAACCCTGTCAGGAAACTGGTCGCAAGAGGAACAAACGCTCCACTCCAACCAGAAGGAGATGTTAGCCATATTATATGCACTGCAAGCACATGCTCCTTTACTAAGCCACAGTTCGATCCTTATACAGTGCGACAACAAAACTGCAGTCGCACATTTACGGAGAGAAGGCGGGACGAAATCTGCAGCATTGACAGAAACAACCCGAAAAATTTTGAATCTAGTGGACAAATATCAGATAAACCTCAATATACACCATATCCCGGGAAAATACAACAGTCAGGCAGACCACTTATCACGTCACCGCAAACCACCGGAGTGGCATCTTCTGCAAATTGTATTTTCCAAATGGGGAATTCCAGTGATAGATCTGTTCGCCTCAGCCTCGGCTCACGTAGTACACAATTATGTGACACAGGATTTGAGAGACCCTCAAGCCCTGTTTTACGATGCGTTCAGTATTCCATGGCACTACAACCTAGCTTGGGTATTCCCACCTCCATTTCTCATCCCCAAAGTGCTGACACACTTAATACAATCGTCGGGAATATTCCTAGTTGTAACACCTCGGTGGGAGAAGGTGTTTTGGCGTGCAGACCTGAAATCTCGAGGACTAGCACCACCCTTGACCTGGAGAAACCTAAAGAAGTATCTAATCGACACATCAACGGGACTCTCACCACCGCAAGTAGAGAATATCACCCTAGAGGTCTGGAAATGTGGGGGTGGACAGAGTCCACAAAAGAATGGAACAATGACCAATTGTCCCTACTCAAGAACTCATGGCGAAAATCTACATTGAAAACGTACGAAGTTGCATGGAGACGCTGGCTGGTGTGGTCAGAAAAGAATGATATTGATCCGAAAAATCCCACAGGCTCCCAGTTAGCACAATTTTTGTCTAATTAATATTTAGTTCATAATTTATCATATAATACCATAATTTTATACAAATCCGTAGCTTCCACGTTATGTAGCGCTGATAAGTCTAGTAATTTGAGTTCACATGTTCTTGTAAAACATATATTAAAATCTATAGGTTTAAAGAAACCAAAATCCGCTAAGCCGCCAGTTTGGAATGTCGATGAATTAACAACATTTTTAAGTAAATACACGGTAAACGATAATAATCCGTTTCATGTATCACGCCATACTGCAATATTATTACTGCTTTGCTCGGGACGTCGTATACATGACCTGACCTTACTGCAAATTGACCCCAATCATTGCATAAGGTGTGACGATAGTATAATTTTTTGGCCTCAGTTTGGGCCAAAAACGGACTGTAGTAATTATAGGCAATCCGGCTGGAAAGTCCTTTCCAACCTCAATGATCGTAACCTTGACCCTGTTTTTTGGTTAGAAAAATTAATAACATTGTTTAATGAAAGGCGTAGTGCTGCAAACTCGTTTAATCTTTTTGTTACTCTTAGAGGCGGGGCTAAACCTGCTTCGCGCACTGTAATAGCGAGTTGGGTAAAAACATTGTTTAAAGTAGCTGAAATTAAAGCTACCCCAGGAAGCGTCCGGTCAGCAGTAGCTTCTAAAAGCTGGCTTTAAAATCATTCACTTGATGAAATATTAGCTCGTGGAAATTGGCGGTCAGCTAATACTTTTCAGCGATTTTATAAACGTGAGGTGATAAAAAATAGCGGGCCTAATAATGTAATTCGATTATTTAATCATATCAATTAGAAATTATAATGCTTATCTTTCGTTCTCATAATGTTGAAAATACATTTATCTTTTTCTGTTCATTTATGAAAATGTAATATGTAAAATACTTTTATCTTTTCTTAAAATTCGTGTTTTTATTTCATTTTTCAACCTAACCTTTTTAGTGGATCACATTGGCGTATATTTAACAATCAGTGGCGATCACCAGGCGATAACAAACAGGTCTCAATATAAAGCTTCCAGTGACGGTCAAGTAGTTTAATAGCAGCGTTTTACCTGAAATAAAACGCATATTAAAATACTTACCTCACTGGAAGCTTTCCTTTTTAATCCTGCCTGGTGACATTGAGCCAATGAGGTAAAATGGCGCGCTCGAAAACTTAAGTAACACAAAAATGGCGCGCACCCGCCAGGTGTCGCCACTGAACCGGATGCAAAGCACAAAAAGGTATGGAAACTGACAGAAATTCGACGGGAAACGGAAATGCTCTCTCAATATAAAGCTTCCAGTGAGGTAAGTATTTTAATATGCGTTTTATTTCAGGTAAAACGCTGCTATTATTTATATCTGCCCATATCCGCCATTTAGCATTTTATTTGGTAGGTGTGGCAGAAAATGTACTAAAGTGAAGAGCAAAACATAATGTTGTAGTATTTATAATAATTAATCTGTTAGAATTTATTGGGGGACTAAACTGAGAATCTAAATTGTGTTGTGAATGTGAAGTGAGAATCTAAATAAGCTTAATAATTATATCCTTGACGATAAAGGTCATAAGAGAGTAACAAATGAATTTTGTTTACATGATAAAGTAGGATTCAGGGCCCCAATTAGGATCAACAAGATTGGAATGAAAAAATAAACGACAAAAAAATATAAACGCGTCATCTGAGTGAAGAGTACGCATGCGCTGGTGTGAGAGGCCACAACGACGCACAACAGCTATCATGACCGGCGGGACGGGTGCGGGGCGAGGGACGGTGTGTACGTGCGCCGCGACAAGCCGGCTTCGCGACCCCTACTCCTCAATTCCTCAGTTGGATTTCAGAACATCAGATGGGCGGGCGTGTGTAGGATGGATCGTTAGCAATATCAGCAGTTTTTTTTTCATTCCGCCTTGTAGCAGTGTTTGTTTATTATACCTTCCGGCACACTTTCCGTAAATCCTTCTCGACAGTGGTGCTTTATAATTTTAATTTGGCGTTTTCTATCTTGTCTATATTAAAGTCGTTCCGATTTCACGTTGAGAAGGCGGCCGCACAAGTTTAAAGCGGCTTTAAAGAGTAGATTTACCTACTCAAAATTTTCAATATTGCTGCATCAACGCAACAAGCAGTTATAAAGATGGTGAAGAAGATTTCTGAGGAGAGCGTAGATAGTGGTAAGTTTACTTTTCTAATAAGTTTTGTTGTCTTATGTGATTTATTTCAAACCGGCATTTTCTTGCCTACTGCGTAGTCAATTTAGTTGATATACAAACACACGTAGGTTCTAACTTAGATTTAGGCCACGTTATTTATACATATGTAAAATTTAGCAGCGACTTTTTTACGGAATATTGATTTAGTAAACAAGATTGTGATTTATACATTTAAAATATCTTTAGAATTTCCATTAAATTAGTCAACATTGGTGTCTTTCATGATTGGAACGTACCCATTCTAATGTATTGTTTGTTATTGTTAAACTTAAAAGCTTTTTAATTTTTGAATATTTGTTTTGTATACATTTTTGTTCTTTACTTATTTTGGTTAAGTAACTGGATTCGGTTAAATCTGTTTTGCGTGTTCCCTGTTTCTTGAGTGTTACGTTATTTTCATTGTTGCTATTTATATATATTTTGTGCACGTATTACTGACCATTCTCAACTTGCAACTCATGCAGCTTTAACATTTTACGGCTAGTGACATCATAAAATCGTAATGTAGTATGTACTTTGTACTGATACAAAGTATTACTATATTACCTATAACATTTATAACTCTTATGCCCTCTTTATCATAATATACAATCAATAGTATTTCAATAGTATAAAATACAATCAATAGTATAAAATTAAAAGATATATATATTTTAAAGAGTGAAAATTTTGAAGAATATTTACGAAATTTTGAAAAATTTTTTCATGGTTTGCATTAATATTAATTTGCTTGCTGACATGGCAACCTGTTTGTGTGTCCAGTAAAATTGTATTGTTCATACCTATATAATATACCTAACCTACTAATAAACCGTCATAAAAATGTCATAGATAGTATCTCGGTAGGTATGTATTCTTCTTTCTCATGATACTGATTATGGGCATTGGCTTTTCTCTTTATGTGTACCTAGCAGCTGTGCTGCACACCATCTATAGGAAATACGAATATCGGTTTAAACAAAATTATTTTACCTGCGGGTATTTTGTCCGCACCATTGAAAATATTGATGACAGATGACGGTTACCCACAGTTCTGAAACAATTCAAATTTTTCTATTGATGGAATATAATAATATTTAAGGAACGATTTTCACAACAATCTGAATTAGTAATCATTGTTTCAATAACTTTGTCTAGTTATATTGATAAGAGGATAACCATATAAGGTTGCTTAACAGTGGCGGTTACATGAAGTCTTTGTTTGTATTTAAACTATTGAACTACAAAAAGTACGTTAGGAATGCGATAGTAATTAAATGCAATTTCATACCCTCTGTATTATTTCAACATGGCCGCTGAAGCGCGTCGCCCCAGCGTTCATTGTCAAGGTCACCTACTAAAACTACTGCGCACTGGAATTACCGCATTTTGTTCTTATAGCGCCTTAAGAGTACAGTTGTTTACATTCAAGATAGCAAAAAATGCAACAAATGTTGACGATCACGTAGTAATTTTGTTTACAAATAATAAATTACGGAACACTTGTATTGTTTTTATTATTACTTTATTACTGCTATTAGAAGATGATGAAATATTACGAATATATTTAGCATCATTATTTTATGTGAAATCAAAAAGAAATAATACAAAGAAGTTAGAAAATAGTACCTATAGAGAATAGAACACTTATAAAGAATACCTAGACTATTATAGAGAATATTGCTTTTGCGTAACGTTCAGATGTTTAATCAGCATGATTGAGAATCATTCTTCCAAATCAATCAACTTAGGACACGTCGCGACCTTGACCATGGCGATAAAAATGCCTTTTCCGCCTGTGTACTTAGTTGTTAAGTAAGTCTACAAATTTTGTACTTCATGTTACGGAAACACAGGATTCTGAAAGTGGCGCCAGTGACAGAAAAGTTGAAAGGAAGCCGTTTAACTTGGTATGGACATTATATGAGACGGGATTCTATTAATGTGATTTAAAAAGTTGCGGACATGAATGTTGATGGATGTCAAAGTAGAGGAAAACCACAGAAAAGAACGACGGATTGTGATACGAAGGTGATGGGTGTGGAAGTAATGGCGAGTGACAGAAGGAAGTTGAGAAAGAGGACTTACTGTGTTAACCCGAAATAGGATGTGATGATAAGGGCAGAGTGTTGATGATGTTGCGTATACAACTTACCTAGCCTATTATGCGCCTGTTTAGCCAAATACTTATGATCAAGTGGAGCTAATTTGTTGATTATTTTACATACAGTGCCTTGTAATCTTTCGCTAAAGTAAATATCTTATCCTACTTATATCTATTGCCTACTATACCAAATAAAGGTGCGAGGCTTAGATTATACGTGTTCGACTCACTGGAAAATAGTTTCTCAACTATATTCTTACTGACTTTAAGATTTTTTTTTCCGACTAAAAATGTTTTATATATACCCCGCCTCGGGGCCCCTACCGGGGTTATGTAGGAATCTCCAACCCAACTAGTCTGGGCCTACCCACGAAAAACAGTCGTGTTCCGCTATCCCGCTTTGGATCGGCTAGGTGGGAACGCTCATCGCATATTACTACCATGTGCCGGTCAGCAGGTCTGCCTTTTCAGGCTCCTCGGGGGAGGAAGGAAGTTTCCGCGGATTGACTAAGGCACTTCCCTAACGCTGGGGCTTTAAGTGACTTTGACTTTGACCTGCCGCCCCTGCTACGGCGGTTGGATATGGCGCGCCTATTGGCGCCGCCTCCGGCCGAGTCCCTAACGAGACCCGCGTTCGGGTCTCGTTCGCGGGCCCTCTCCGCAGCCTCTTTCTGCTCCAACACGTCCTCGCAGAATAAGGGCTACCGCCATCTATGCCGTCTCGCTGCCATCCATCGCCCTTATAACGACTGGCATTGAGAGGACTCCTCCTATACGCGCGGAAAGGACACTGCGCTGGGCAGGACTGCAGCGTGTGCTGCGCAGTGTCCACGGCGCTGCTGCAGTGATGACAACGTGTGCTCTCTTCGCGTCTGGCGACTTTAGCCAGGTACTTGCCGAAGCAACCGTGCCCCGACAGTATCTGGGTCAACCGGAAGCTGAGCACCCCGTGTTTTCGTCCAAGCCATGCCTCGAGGTTAGGCAGAATACCCTCGATGGTCCACTTGCCAGCGACCGGAACCTCCATTCGTCGCTGCCAGTCTCGAAGAGAGTTGCGCTGGGCTCTCTCCCTCCAGCGGACTTTAAGAATATGTGATTTGACTAGCGCTCCCATCTTGACTGTACTTGCCATCTGTCGCAAATTTAAAATGGCTATGGCCACGATTGTATTTAAATAAATCTCTGCTGCCCTGCTCCCAGTCCATCTGTGGTCGGCGCAGTATTTTTCCTCTTACATTCATATCGGTCAGACATCAACAAGCCATCCACTCTCTCTCATGAATGTAGAAAGAAGGCGGAATGTACCATGTCGAGAAACCGATAAACGGAGGTAGTGATTGGGATGACAACGTTCCAATCCATACTGTTTTTGGTGGTTTGACCAATAAACACCTTAGCGCACCCGAAAGCTCGACCATTCGGGTGCGCCAAGGTGTTTATTGGTTTGGTATAGGTATACCGGGCAATACTCCTTGTCCATAGACTTTTGCCATACCCATGGGGTGAGTCGAGGCTGGCACATCCTACGTTATTTTTTCGCTCTCATGCCAGCATGGAAGATTATATTTAAATAAATAATATTACTTATAATTTTCTCTGGGTTGCGTATACTGCCTGCCTCCCCAGAAAGTCTCAATAGTCTTCAAAGGGGGTGTTACCCCACGTTAAGAATATATGGTATAAAAGCGCTTAAACAGTTTTTTTTATACCACTCAATAAGTGAATAACAACCACGAGAGGTTTAGATCAGTGCAGAGTGAAAGGTGTTGCGTGTGCATGGAAGGTTTGTTGGTACTTATAGTTCAAAGAGCCCTCATTGGAGTTTCACCTCCGCAGTTATCGGCTTAAGTTTGCTGCGCCAGGCCTTGTTGGCAATTTAACATACTGCAACCGTGTCAGCACTACTTCTAGCTTTCGACTTTGCACTTATGATGTATCGCGCATTACACCTGAGCGAGAAAACATTACCGCCTGTATGTATATTTACAAATGTAAATTAGTGATTTATAATTTAACACAATTCTATTTTGTAAGTAAGTATTACTATAATAATCTCGCAATTTTTAACCCATATAGAATAAACACAAATATTTTTGACATAATGCAGAATAGGATAGGAAAATATTAGATTTATGAAGAAGTCATTACTCAAAGAGACACAAATAAGAAATAGTGCAAATAAATGACATGGGAGCAGGGACAATTATCTAAATGAAAATAGAAAGTGATTTATTTTGTAGCAGCTTAAGAGCACAAACAAAGCAAAACTGTACCCAACTAATCTATAAGTCGGCGGTACAAGTAGAGAGAGAGAGAGCAATCCTGTTCAGGCGTTAAACCAGATTAGAAAGCAAAAACCCCGTATTGAAACACGAATGTTACAAATATAGATTAAAATAGAAAGATTCTAATATAAAACTTGTATCATCTCCCTAATATAATATTTTGGAACTTGAAAAAGTTTGGATTATGAGGCTTTGGTCAACTGATCCCGCGGGATAAGTTACCCGCATGAATATTTTTCGAGTATACATACATACTTCTTTTGAACGAACAATTTATTCAATGTGGTTCACTAACTAAACTTACTTTACGCTAAATTTTAAGCAGATTACAATGTCATCTAAGACATTGTAATCTGCTTAAAATTATCATTAATCTTAATTTTAAATTTATTGGATTTAAAATTCCGCCTCTTTAGATACCATTTTTTATTGTATAACTGGAATAATAGGTATATGACGTACTCAATTGTCGTGATCTTAGTATAATCTTAATCAATTTACAATTTCTAGTCCTTGCCTCAGCCGGTTTTTCAACCTTACATAAAAAATTATCACAAAAACCGTCATCGAATTTGTCGAAGTAACGTGACATCGACGTAGCGCGTATTGGAGTTCATTTATTTGTTTTCTTGAAAAACCATATCATCAGATTTGAATTTTACATACTTATATTAGGTACGTATGTCAAATTAATCCCTCTATCCACTAAAACCCATTATCTAGAAATACTACAAAAAAATCCACTATTGCTGGTAGTACCTTACATGTAGATTTATCTTTGTTCAGTGCTAATTTGCGTTTATTTGGGTCAACCATTGTTTTCGACAAGGTCTCGTGATTTCAAATGCCAAACTTCGAATTGGTTTCGTTTAATAACGTATAGATAGATATATTTTTTATAGGCTAGACAGTCGGATAGCTATTCTATTAGTGAGTTCCTCTTAGAAGGTTTACATAATCGGCCACGTTGGCGATGGCGACTGAGTGTTCTGCCACGTGGAGTATGCGGTTGGCTACGACACGCGTCACGTTACGCGAGACTAGCAAGTGAAATATTAAAGTATTACTAATAATATATCCATTCAAAACTTATTGATGACCTCGCTCGTTATGCCTGCACGCTATGTTTTATTTGAAACATGAGTCTGTAACAGCTTCATTTACACCACGCTTACGACAGAGTTGCATCAGTTGCGAAGAAATATATTTTGATAATATAATAGGACAATAATAAACCGGAATACCGCACTCAGAGACGTCAATTATCCTTAACGAGTACTTAATACAAAAAAAAATCTAAACTAGACCGCAGACCCGGCAAGATTAGCGACTAGTTTTTACTTTGACATTTTTTATATTAGTACTTATTTTTGGCAGGCTATCAACTCAAACCCTTTGTTAGATTGTAGTAAGGTATGTATTATAGTAAGCAATGTTTATAAACAAATGTGAAATGGGTTATTAGTATTTACAAGTGGGTATTAATTTATTGGAATAGGCACTATTTTGGTTTAATTAGGAATATAAACAGGAAGCATATGTTGAAACGGGTGATTGTATACGTGGGCGTGACTCGAACTCGATTGTTACTATCGTATGACTACTGCGCATTTGCTAGTTGCTATATACGTCCTAAGTTGAGGTCATCGCGTGTTAACAGTGGTTAAATTTCGTTTATCACTAGACTTGAACGCATAAATACACGCAGTGTTTACAACACTCGTAACATAACGTGAACCTTTTTACCTGTACTAATTTCATGCAAACTGAATGTTTATATTAGCTAATTGCAATGCACATAGCTGTTGTAATTTGTTCCTTTAGCAATATTTATTACGATTTATATAATTTTATTGTTATTTATTTATGTCAGTTAAGCTAGACAAAGTTGCTTGAGTCACTCACTGCACCGTTTTGTAATCTAAAAGACGATTAATAATCATATCTAGAATTTTTTGATTTGTGGCTTTTCGTTAGATGCGAATGAATTGTACCTATACATACTATAGTGATATAATTAGTTTTACATTTAGGGTATTAACTACGAACGTTTTAGAAGTCGAATGAGCGCGTAACGTGGGCGCGTAGCTGCGTACTCGCAGCGGTGGGTGCGGCCATCTAGGTCGTTGAACCGGCTTTGTTTGCCAACTCAGCTTGCACTCACGTCTCTTGGTCATATCGCCAGAATGTTATTATCCATTATACTTATATTTTGATCCCAGCATTATCACATAGTGGACACGCCGATTTAGATTTATGGTTGATAATTATTATAATTTTGCATTTATTATTATATTAAACATTGGACGATAAAGTAAACTGAAATTCGAGATTTTACTGACATCGATGTTCTTATGAATAAAAAAACATGGTGAAAACGCATGTAACAATAATGCTGACACCAAAACTAGAGTGGCAACTGTCGACACGGGCCTTTGCCTGCTGCGTTATTGTAGGTATGTTGCATGCATACGTAATGTGTGCTTGCTTTGTTCATGTTTCAAAACTACGCAAGGGATATGAGTTCGAATTACGAAAATTTTTGGTACCTACTTTCTTCTTTAAAATGAAAGTTTTTACGACTCCGAAGTACAATAGATACCTATCTGGAGTTAACAATTATGTTTTCTCTCTCCTTACCGTTGAAGCTGCAATTTTCGGCAAGCAATAATCATTCCGCTTGCAATAACAGAGCCTGTCTGTTGTCTGCAGGAGTTGGCCGCTGTAGCAGCCAGTCGGGTAGTGAGCGCGAGTCTGACGAGAGCCCGCGCACGGCGGAGGCGTCTGCGCCGGTGCCCATACCCGACAGCGAGGACCTACAGCGCCGCAAGGAGGAGGCGCGCAGGAAGCGCCGCAGGAAGAAGCGCTCAGGCAGCTCTGTGGTCACGTCGTGTTTCCAAGGTTTGTGTACCTATATTGTACCTTCAAACCAGTGATATCTGTAGCATCTCTTAAAAAAGACATCTACAGCTGCTCGACTGGTTACATAAGTAATTATATAATGTTGATTTGCCACACAAAAGATTAAAGTATCACCCACCGCGAGACAGCAAACCTAACAACGTATTTCTCTTGTTTGTAGACCTATACAAGCTTACGGGTGAGGTGTTGGGCGAGGGAGCGTACGCTTCGGTACAAACATGCGTGAATATATACACGGAGCAGGAGTTTGCAGTCAAGATCATCGACAAAGTGCCGGGGCACGCCCGCGCCAGGGTGTTCCGTGAGGTGGAGACCTTCCACTATTGCCAGGGACACCCGAACATAATCCAGCTCATTGAATTCTTTGAGGACACCGACAAGTTCTATCTTGTCTTCGAGAAGGTGAGAGTTTTGTAATATATAGGTATCGCTAAAACGTTACTCTTTCAACAGGCTTATACAAGTTACACCTAGAGAAAGACCATTTCAATGTCGGACATTAAGAACGAACGACTCTTTTAACTTTAAGGGGCCCTTCATTGAAATATAGATATGAGTATCATTATGGTTTTAACTAAATCTGAATGAAATACTTCGAATTCGTCCATTGATACGTTATGCTTTATAATATAACAATAGTCAGTTTAAAGTGTCTTGGAGGACCTTTTGAAGTTAGGTGTTGATCTTGAAGGTTTAATCATGATGAGTTCTAAATGAAATGATAAAGTAGGTATATGTAATATGATTCACATCATAGAAAGAAATTAATGCAAAATTGTATGTTAGTAGAGTTACCTACTACACACTGGTTACTCACCATTGTTTTTGAAATGCTTATAGGTATGTACAACATACATACCTAGTATACCTATTAAATTAATTCATGAAACAATTCTCTTTGCCACGCTTCGTTCGTTGCGCCCAAACGTGCTATAGTATTTTACCTGACGCATATTAATGGCATTTTCTTTTTGTTTTCTTAAATAAGGCATTAGTCATTATTTTTCATGCATTATTATATTACTTACACATTCAATAGCTGATGTTTCATCATTATAGTTTTGTGAATGACGATGACATCGTATGACTTTTATCTACCTAGTATAAACTCATTTAAAAATACCTATTTAAAATGTTGATTGCTTTGTTTGTATGAATGAGTGCATATCACTGATATAATGTTAATTAATATTCGGAACTGCTTATTATTACCGTGTTAGCGATGTCTACACAAATCAGACCACATGTCTGGTCTATATTTGAACAACAAAATATAACAAGTGCTTTGTTTCACTGATAATGAGTAGGTAGGTTGAATTATTTAAGTACCTATTGGTGGTTATTTTTATTCCTTCCAGTGTATACGAGAATGTAATCACTGTCTAACTTAATTTGCTTATTATAATTATGTGCACTTACTAGGTAAATGTCCTTATACAAAACACGCCTTTAAAATATTATTAACAACCAGACATCGCAACCAATAAATATTAGAATGGACAAATCTATTAGCGGGTATTTATTTCTGATATATTTACTCATAATCTATTTAGTTACATAGCTTCAATAAGTATGATGAATTGGCATACCTTGTATTATAAATTTATTTATAGTATACCCGATAAGAACAAATTTTTCTTACAATCGTATTTGCATATATGCAAATCTCCCTATAATTACATGTTAAATAAGAAGTATATAGAGACGATTTACGAGAGAAGATTACTAATGAAATTATATTTTTTAAGAAATTTTTAAGATTTCTATTAATTTTGCGACTAAATAAATAGGCTGTTTAGTTTTTAGTTAAGTAGGTGTCATTATGACCTATGTTTTGGAATGAGAAGAGAGGCTTTTTAAACTTTATTTAAGTATCCTTTATTGTCACGAATACATTAATTCATTTAGGAGCAAGATAAGTAACCATGCGTGTGAATTTTTTGTCTTTAATAAGCGATTTGTAGGTAGTTGTAACTATTTCAGTGACGTGAGTTTATATTCTACGTCAAGTTCAATTTCAGGCAAACAATTAATAAACTGAATTTGGGTTTTGTATAAACCTGTTTCGCTTTTGATAATGGATATGTATGGTTGGTGGTAGGACTTATTTGAAGTCCGTTTGCATGGCTAGCAACCACCATCTTATCAAAAATCAGTCACCATATTAATAATGTTAACAGCATAATTGTGTTGATAAGCCAGCCAGCCCCTCTGTAGTTGAGGGTTCCAGGTGAAGCTTGCTTCTATCTTCGGTCCTTATCGCCACTTACCATCAGGTGAGATGAAGGGCATGAGCTTCCCTGTCTAGCATAACAAAAGGTAGTAAGTACAATTTTTTTCCTTAAACAATTCTCGGCTCTATTGTTGCAGATCAACGGCGGACAATTGCTGTCGCGCATACAGGAGCACCAATACTTCTCTGAGCCGCAGGCGGCGGAGATTGTTCGCGAGTTGGCGAACGCGCTACTCTTCCTGCACGGCAAGGGGGTCGCGCACCGCGACCTCAAGCCGGAGAACATACTGTGTGTGCACACGGACCGCCTCTGCCCGGTGAAGATATGCGACTTCGACCTGGGCAGCGGCATCAGCTTCACGTCCAGCCTCGCCAGTCCGCTGGCCACCCCGCAACTCATGACACCGGTATGTATGATCACAACATATAGGTAGAGCTCATCTAATCTAAAAATGAACGCCCCTCCACATAAAATTATTGTTTTAAAGACAAGTGTCCGTGGAAATACGCTTTGCAATTTTTTACTTGTGTGCGTACAGATATTTTAACGTAAACTTGAACGCAACCGCGTACTTTACATAAAAGTCAACTAATCGTGCGACTAGTAGGAGTGAGAAAATGGCGGCTCGTTCATTTTTAGATTAGACGATCTCTACCAACATAGAATTCAATTCGCCATACATACAATAATAATAATGTTAAAAGCATTATTGTGTTCCGACAATTGTGATAAGATAGCTAGAGCTAGCCTCTCTGTGGGTTCCAGATGAAGCTCGATTCCATCTTTGGCCCTTATCGTCACTTACCATCAGGTGAGATGAAGGGCAAGAGGTCTGTCTAACATAAAAAACACTCTCAAATTCTACGTCTCGTGCTCGTGAGACACAGGAGTGCTGGCAATTGTATTCTGCTCTGTCGTCATCTTCACCAAGTACCTACTATATGTATATTTAATTTTGTCTTACTCACCCCATAAGCACACTTGGACCAGATGTCAATTAATAAGACTATTTTACATTGGATAGAGCCAGACGAGGTCAGAAATTTTTATATTACCTACTTAAAGTTATGTAAAGCAGAGCTGCTGAGCTATTGTTTTGTTGCGAATAAATAATTCCAACAAAACAAATTGATAACATTGTTTGATAAAAGCACAAATTTGTTTTGTATCTACCTATTTACTGCAAAAAATAATTGTCACACGATCACATGATAGTGGAGAAGTAATATCTATGTTTAGAACTCGTATCTTGCCTTATCAAATTGATATAACCGCCGGTATCATTTCAATGTAAACAATGTTGGACCAGTCGAAATATTTTGTTGATAACGGAATTTTAATATGTTTTTCAAATTAGTTAGGTACCGCTTGTTTTATTGGGGCTATATGTATATTGATTATTTTTAATTAGACACGCCTGAATGCCCGCCCGCCCCCACATAACACGATGGTCGTAAAGATAGCTCTGAACATGACCTGATCCCGAGATAATACTAGATAGTCTTCAACATTACGCAAAAAGTACCTATACTACGAGTTATTTGGCTTATGTCATTGTTTCTACGGCTTAAAACCTTACGTGAATAAGCATACTTAGAAAATTAGGAATAATAGGATTTAATTCAGTAGATTACATGACACTAAGGAATTATTGTCTAATATTTTGGCAACAAAGTTAATCATCTTACATAAAATCTATGAAAAGCGTACCTAGCTTTCTATTTTCTTTAATGCTCAACTGATGTTTACCATGAAATGGGATGTGTTTAACATTTATATATTATTTAAATAATAGTGAGATGATATTACAATTTTCTAAATTGTCGGTCTCTTGCTTGTGAATTTATTCAAACCTAATGTGTAAGATGCGTGTATACTTGTAGCTAACAAGCCTGTGAGGTGACGGCAAAGCAGAATGCAGTTGTTTAAGTAGTACACCCCTTCTCACTTGTTAGCCTCATAGGCCGTATAACGTGAAAATTAATCCTAAAATATAATTAGTTTCTTTTCACAAAATATTAAACGGTTTAGGGTTAACAGGTTTTGAAATGTATCTCCGAAACTTTAAAAGATAAGTTTCTCGAAAGCTCTAGTATTCGGCATATCAATAATTGTATCCATTTTTGTCTGCATTTGCATACTAATGTACCGATCCCAAATAATTGGCGAATGGTGTATCAGCTCGGCTAGCATGAACACCGAAACACGAATTATGTTACAGGCATTTATCACTTTAAACTGTCAAAGATCTGGGGGTTTTTGACAGATTAAAGCGATAAATTGCTTAGTATCGTGTTTCGGTGATCAGCTCACCAAGCTGATACACCACTCGCAAAATATTTGGGATCGGCGCATTAGTACGGGCAAGAAGGAGACGTGGCTGACCTCCAAATTGCCTCGCCGGCAGGTGGGCAGTGCGGAGTTCATGGCGCCCGAGGTGGTGTCGCTGTTCGCTGGTTCGGCAGCGGCCCACTACGACAAGCGGTGCGACCTGTGGTCGCTCGGCGTGATCGCGTACATCCTGCTGTGCGGCTACCCGCCGTTCCGCGCCGACTGCGGCACCGACTGCGGCTGGGAGCGCGGCGAGAACTGTCGCGCCTGTCAGGACCTCCTCTTCACTTCTATACAGGTACATGTTACATATTGAGTTTGATTGCCGAGGCGACTGCCCCTCTAGACAAGTGACCAATATATTCGAAACGAATAGAATACAAATGTATGAAATTGCAGCATTTGCGACACCTATAAGGGGCGCTACATTGGTTTTATACCATCTCTACAGTCTGAAATTATTATGTACATCAATGTGGCATGCAATAAACTATTTGAATTTTGAACTAACATATTACTGACAAAACAACATGGCCGCCGTCGTGTCAAATGTAATAATAGTTATCAAAATTTATAATTTTATTCTTTCCTATTTGTTCGAATAGACTGGCCACTTGTCTAGGGGGGCTGACTGAACTACAATAATTCCTAAACATGATGCGTTGGTAATTATTAAGTATAAATTGTACTTCTTTAGTTCTACTAGTCGTCTTTAGCCGTCATTAATAAATTGGTAGTAAACATGGTATAGCTATTCCGCGTTTTGTTTTCGTCTCACAAACATGATATTGAATGCGAGGAAAAGAGACAAAATACTGAGTAACTAGTCTATACTTAAACTGTGTTTATAAGGCCTTAAAAGTTTAATAAAAGCCAGTGTAAACTAACACCCGTCCTTCATTCGCAGGAGGGCCGCTACTCCTTCCCGGAGGAGGAGTGGGCGCACATCTCGCCCGAGGCCAAGGACCTGATCCGCCAGCTGCTGGTTCGCGAGGCCTCCGAACGGATCAGTGCCGAGCGCGTGCTGCAGCACCCCTGGCTGCGCCGCACGTCCAGGGACAGCTACCCGCCGTTGCACACCCCTGCCAATATTAAGCGGTTGGTTTTGTTTTTAATTCTCCCTTTAAAGGAAGGAAGGAAAATCAAGCCCATACAGCCTTGCTGATGTATATTTTCTTTTTTTGTCAACAGCACTTTAGTTACCCACATTGGTGAGGCACAGGCCTTTCTCATAGATGGGAGGATTTCATCCCTATTCCATATCCTATACATATAATCTGACCAGTCTGGTTAGCATGACCACCGAAACACGAATTATGATATAGCAATTTATTGCTTTGAACTGTCAAAAATCTATGGAGTTTTGACAATTCAAAGCGATAAATTGCTATATCATATCGTGTCATGGTAGTCAGCCTGGGCGATTAAAGGAGTTCGTTGTAGTTTTGTCAACAATTACATCTATAAAATAATTGAATTAAATTGTAATGCAAATGCACCGTACTCAACAGTCGACTCTGTCCACAGCAACATGTCCGCGCGCAACCTGAGCAACTTCGCCGAGTCCGCGATGGCGGTGAACCGCGTGATCCAGCAGCACTTCTCCATGAACTACACGTACATGGAGCGGCCGGCCGCGCTGCGCTGCACCAAGTCGTGCTACCCGCGGCCCGACGACGACTGCGCCCCCCTAGGCCTGTCGCCGCCCGCCGACTCGCAGTTGCTACGCCGCCGTTCCCAGCTGGTGACCGACAAGCCGCTCGCCGTGCACTAGTATAGTAGTGCACTAGTACAGAAGTGCACTAGTACAGAAGTGCACTAGTACAGTAGTGCACTAGTACAGTAGTGCACTAGTACAGTAGTGCACTAGTACAGTAGTGCACTAGTATAGTAGTCCACTAGTACAGTAGTGCACTAGCCCCGCCGATTAAGGCCCGAGTTCACCAACACGTAAATCAAACGATTAAAAGGTAACCGTTAATTTTCGACAGTTCTTCCTTAGGATAAAATGTCAAAAACTGACGGTTATCTTTTAACCGCCCGTTTAAGTGTTGGTGAACTCGGGCCTAAGGCTGGTGTTCACCAACACATAAACGGGCGATTGTTATTTGACCGTCGGTTTTTGACATTTAAGAGTAGGTATGGAAGAAATGTCAAAAATCGACGGTTAACTTTTAATCGCCTGTGTAAGTGTTGGTGAACACCAGCCTAAGTAGCACGACGCGAGGTAGCCTGTTTAAAGTTTAAGTGTGTAGTTCACCAACACGTAAAACTAGCGATTTGTTTAACCGTCGGTTTTTGACATTTTACTACCGTATGGAAGAACTGTCATAAACTGACGGTTATCTTTTAATCGCTTGTTTTACGTGTTGGTAAACTCCAGCCTAAGTAAATATCTAGAATATAGGTTAGAGCCGCTACACACTAACGTTTCTCTAAGGCCGATTGTGCACACAACGCTCGTTACCTAGCTGGTTTTGTGTGGACGTTCCGCTGAATGTTAGCGAATCGGTAGTGTGTATGGGTTCTAAGGGACGCTAAGGGTCGCCGCACATATAGCGAAACGTGACGGAGGGTCATTTGTTTCATCTGTAGTGGGATTTAACATTTTTTTTAATCGGAACCAATTTCAACTAATGTTGTCAAATATCTGCTAATATTGCCGGATGTTTGATCGTTACATGACAATAGTTACGATTTTTAACTAATAGTTATACTATTGCGGAAACAATTAGCCCTTAGGACAATTCAACCATGTTTAACTCGGTCACAGATAAGATTTTAATAGAGACCCACTATTTCAATTTAACCTGACCAAATTACTTTTGATATTGTTTTGCCGACTAATATTAAAAGTTAAACGGCCTACTTAAATTGAAAAACTGGCCCAGTAAAATTAAATTAGTGGACGAGTCAAACATTGTCGAGATGTCACTTAAGCGGAAAAGCGCCGGACCGCAGTTTTGACAGTCTAAACCGTAGTATTAATTTTAGACAATCTTTTAAGAGCAACACAGCGACTGAAAGACTGTCTAAGGTTGATAGTTGCTCAGCGTTCAAAACTGCGCTACGGATCGGCCACATGTGCGGAAATCCATAGTTTACCACTCACCACTTCATAGTGCAGCAGTTTCAGTAGCGCAATACCTCGCGTCTAAGTGCCAGTCCCGCGACCCAACCCTTGCTAAAATTTTGTAACTAAACACAGTAGATTACCCTTTAGAGTTTATGGCAGGGGGTCGCCGAGTTACACTCGATTGACCGATGATGAACTTTAGCCGGTAAAACCCTGCGGGGTTATTATGTGAGCCTCTTTCAATCGCTTTCGTCTACCTGTCACTCTCACTCATTGAGAATAATCGCAAAGTGTGAGAGTGACAGGTAGACGAAAGCGATTGAAAGAGGCGTACATAATCGGGGTTCCGATGTGTGAACGGTGAACCCACCGGTGCGCCGTAGTGACTTAGTGACACGTCTGTCGTTAGTTCATAGCGTTCGTTCGTGTTGCGTTAGCGAGTACAAACTGAGGTTATAGAGTGTAACACATCTGTGCGTGCATATACAAAAGGTGTCGTGCGAGTGAGCCGCTTCGCTGTTCGTTCCTATTAGTTCGGCTGGGAAATGTAGCCGCCAAGTAGCTGTTGAGGCGTTAATAGAGAATTTATCACTCGAGCACTTACTATTTGAATCGGTTTCTGTAGATCTGCGATTTACCGGATCCTCGTTTTTCCTTATAATGGATAATAATCTTGATTCCCTTCTCATAAAGGAGGACCTACACTATACATATATTATTGTGTAGGTCCTACTGGTGACTATGCTGGGATTGCACTTGTATGTCGCACCACCAGGTCCTCAATTAGAATGTCATTAATTTAAGTATGTAATAAGATAACAATGCATTTACCATTAATGAAATAAAAAACTAAACAGAATTGGAAGCATTAGATAAAATACCTAAATAAAAACAGTGTAAAGTGTTAGAAATAGTGAGTGATAAAGTTCTTTTTCCACTAGCAACGATAGAACCAGTAGTGTACCTAGTAACTAACAACTCGTCAGCGAAGCTAATGGCAAGGAACAGGTGGCGGCATTCGAACAGCGGGCACTACTTATGCCGCGGGCACCAGGAGTGCCTGCGGACTATTCCACCAGTGATAGTCGCCGGTCGCCGCCGGCCGGCCCCCGTAGAGCAGTAACGGTTTTATTTGAGCCTTTAAAGATATATTTTTATGAATAAATAAAAACGACTGAATAGTTCTTATCGATATGTAGAGTATTTGTGAGTTTTATGTTGTGGCGGCGTGCGAACGCCGCCGTGACCGACGACGGTCGATAAATATCGTATTATATTGAGATAGTTGTGCCGATCTTTATATACTTTATTGCCTCCGTAGCTACGAGTCAAGTTGTAATTGTTTTTGGATTTATGAAATCCACCGATTAAATTTGAGCTTATGTATTTGTGTAATTCGCCTTCGGTTCGTGGCCTATCCTTTGCAATAAAAAGAAATTATGTACTTTTGATGAAGTTTTCGGATACTAGTCTGTTATGTGATTGTTTTTGCATTTTTTACCAACAATGGAAAAAAACACATCTCATTAATTAAGATTGAATCGAGTGTTTTTTTTAAGAGAATTAAGGGTAATATGTGACATTTTCACTGTGAGTTGCCAGTTATTGGTTGTTCATAATTCTTTTAATTGATTTATACAATAAAATGAAATTTGATTTATACAGAGCACTCTAAAAGTCGTTTAAAATGTCATATATTTTCTGACTGGAGCTGTGTTGGTAAGTTAAGTGTTGCATGGGGTTCCATGGAACTGCCATAACATTGTGATCAGTTTGAGTACTTTTATATTGCTGAAAGAAGTGTTGAAATAATATTAAGTGTAGACTTGCTAGACTGTAACCGTGAGTAGAACCTTGATTGGAGGAAGGTTTATATGATGTCATCTTTGGATATTATTGTTTAAATTTCACAAATTTTATATTAATATTATGTATTAAATTATTAGAGTCGTTATAATTACACATGTTTTGTATTTCAGTGGCTTTTTCCAATCAATCCAAAACTTACTTACGCAGTATGACCTTTGTTAAAATTTTGTTTTCGACTAAATCATTGAACTGTCATTGAATACAGATGTTTGAATTTTTATTACTTGGTTTTATTTGTGACTACTCCTTCCATGCTACTCATTCCAGCGATAAAAGAACGCCGAATGTGCCAGCCCGGATTCACCCCGGCTATGAATTGTAATGTTGTCATCATAATTAACTATCCAGGATGGAAAACTAAGAGATGGGGTGTAACAGTAGGCCTATTCGCTAACTTTTTGACAATTGAACGACGGCCGCTTTGGTCGAATGCTCAGATTGCTGGGTATTGGCCAAGAGGTCCCGGGTTCGAATCCTGGTGGGGCAAACTTTGTGATGATCACAAATGTTTGTTTCCGAATCATGGTTGTGTATATGTTTATGTAGTATATTTTCAACATTAATATACATAATTATATTAAAAATATGTCCGTCATCTAGTATCCATAACACAAGTGCTTACTGCCGCACTCAGAGACGTCAAATAACTTTAATGAGTACTTAATGTCAAAAAATCTCATTTAAATCTACACCATAGACCCGGCAAACATAGCGACTAGTTTTGAATTGTCATTTTTTGACATTAAGTACTTATTAACGTTATTTGACGTCTCTGAGTGCGGCAGTTAGGCTACTTACTTTGAGCTAGATGATAGGTGTGAGTGTAAAAATATTTATTTCATCCCACCATCTCGGAAAAAGCGTTTTTGCTCTTCGATATCTGAGTGCAAAAGCCGTTTTTATCCTCTAGAGGATAAAGTAAATTTGAATTTAGAACATCGTGTGCAATGAGTTTGTGAATTCAAAACATCATTATACTACCTCCATGGTGCCGAAATTATCATGCAACCTATTTTAATTTGTTAAAAACTCAGACTCGGAACCTTCTTGGTGTAATTTTTTGTAATTTGCTTTGCGCGCGCCATATTCTTTTCACGTCATAAATTTGTTAAAACCTAGGAGTTCCGTGACGGTCAATCAGCTTGGCGTCAATCTTCTTTGATCGTCTACAACGCTTGCTTGATGGTTGAGTCAAGCATTTAAAAGCTTTTTAGGTCTGTTTGATTTGTTTACGCTAGCAACGGAACAAAAGCATACAGAAAATCAACGTGCTTGATCAAGCTGATTGACCATCTCGGAACTCCATTAGGGACGGTAATTTTTATTAGGTACTTACAGGTGTGTCTGGATGAATGTTGCGGTTGTGGCTGGGTGGATGGGTGGATGGGTGTTTTGTGGGTGTGTCTAGGAGAATGGGTGTTTTGTGGGTGTGTCTGACTGGATGGGTGAGTATTGTGGGTGTGACTGGGTGGATGTTGTGGGTGTGTCTGGGTGAATGGGTGTTTTGCAGGTGTTTCTGGGTGATTGGGTGTTTCTGGGTGAATTGGTGTTTCTGGGTGAATGGGTGTTTTGTGGGTGTTTCTGGATGAATGGGTGTTTCTGGGTGAATGGGTGTTTCAGGGTGAATGGGTGTTTTGCGGGTGTTTCTGGGTGTTTTTTGGGTGTGTCTGAGTGGATGGGTGCGTATTGCGGTGTGAATGTTGAGGGTGTTTCTGGGTGGATGGGTGGGTGTTGTGGTTGTGTCTGGGTGTATGCTGTGGGTGTGTCTGGGTGGATGGATGTGTGCTGTGAATGTGTCTGAGTGGATGTGCTGGGTGTTTCTGGGTGGGTGTTGAGAGTGTGTTTGGGTTGATGGGAGGGTGTTGTGGAAGTTTCTGGGTGAAAACAGAAACTGTTGTGATTGTATTTTTTTTTGTATTTTGTAATTTCCTCGTTGGGGGGGATGAAAAGTTACGTGTTGCACTCGAGTGCAAAGATTTTTCATCTTGTGCTCTTTTGATTCCCTCGCTATCGCTCAGAATTCTAATTTTTGAATCACTCGCTACGCTCGTGATTCAATTTTAGAATCCTTCGCTAGCTCGGTCATCAAAATTGAGCACGCGGTTAAAAAACAATTTTGCACTCACGTACAACAAATAACTATTATTTTATTATTAGTTGAAAGTGATGATCACCGAACTATTTACTTATCCATTACTGTTTTCACAGGACAAGTGTCTTAACACTTGCAAGTAGTAATAGTAAAGTAGTGATGGATCAGTAAATAGTTTAGTGATTATCACTCTCAAGGGTCAAAAAAGTTAGCAAATAGGCTTACAGATCCTTTGCTGCCAATGGTCTTAGGAGACCTTTCCTAACTTTTTTGAGTAACGATAATCGACATTTACAGATTTTTGATAAAAGGTACCTGTAGTCAGTATTGAGTAATTTTTTAATGCCAATCGATCCCATTCCCAAAGGATTAAAACACTCTGAGACCAACTGAGGTTAGAGTAGGTACTAAGTGGAACACCCACAAATCATAGGAAACTTTTTCAATACATTTTAGTAAGGGAAAGGCAAAGTGGAATTTTTCCTAATTTTTATGGGGAAAACTTCCATAACATAGGACATTAAAAATGAGAAAAATCGATATTCTTACAATTAGAAAGAACAAAATACTATAGAAACTTTTAGCTACATAGATAAAGCTGCCGTCATGGGTGAAAAAGCTTTCCTAATAATTAAAAATGATTGAACGAATTTTTTTTTACGAAAAAACAAAAGGAACCCATTTTTCATCGCTGGCTTTACCCTACTAGCCTTGTTCGACACCCTCGGGAACTATAGGCAGTTCCTATGACTACCTACTCGAAAAAAGAAAATATTTCCATCTCGCTCTAACTCTCATTAAAACTGAGACAAAACACTGTCAAGTGGTGGAGAGATTTTGTCCACCGGGACGGCTGGGTCTTTACAGGGTAGGGTAGGTAGGGGGAAATTTAAGAATGGTATATAAGTATTTTATTTTATTAGAGGAGATATGACTTCATTACCTACAACCTGATGAAAAATGGATAGTGGTGTCCATGTCATGAGGAGGAGGAAGGGAAGGGTACCTGCCGATTCTGTGAAGCTACCCTTTGAGCTTACCACATATATCTGTGGAGCTTACTAAAGAGAAATCGTTAACTATGTAGTCTAATTTATAACTTTAAAAATTAATTCTCGGTTGAAATCAGTGGGATTGTTGCTTTTGGTTTTATATAGGTACTTACAATTGTAGGCAATGATATTATATTTAAAAAGATATCATTGCTTGTAGGTATATATACCATTTTACAGTTTCAGTTGCTAACAGAGTGCGATGTGAGAGACGCGACAGGACTATCAAATCGTAAATACTTATGTAACCAGAAAAACAATAATTTACAAAGATTTTGGTGGTTAGAAAAAGAATTTCGAAAAATTATGATTTTGAGGCGGGAATCGAACCCGCGTCCGCTGCTATCCGGGCAGGTGCCTGACCGCTCGGCCACCCAAGCCACTAATTAACTTGCCGAAATTCTTCTAACCTTTACACTTCACGTTGTAAGCCAACGGGTACCCTCGCAATGCAATAAATCGCAATAAATTTCAAACATTCCAAAGCAGATATTTTTACAAATACCGTGCGTTCGGTTAAGCTTGGGTTTGCTTTATATGGATATGGGTATTAATTAACGACTGTAGATCAACCGGGACCAACGGCTTAACGTGGCTTCCGAAGCACGGAGAAACTCGAGATAGGTACTGTACTCATTCAAAATCCAATGACCAGCCTTAGCGAACTTTGCTTAATTTGCGCAATCGCAGGTCGAGCGCGTTAAAACACTGCCACGTAGGTACCTACTGCGCTATCGAGCTACTCCTGGTGATAGCATCACATTATTTATTCAACGAACTCTACTGTAAACCGTTAACTATATCGTTATTATGTACCTATCTGATAAAGTAGGTAATCTGGAGCGTGATCATTGATTTTTATCGCAGTCGGGATTGACTGTGTAAAGCAGGCCGCCGTAGTCAGTACCAATTAACAACACATTACCAATAGTTATTTGTTGTACGTGAGTGCAAAGTTGTTTTTTAACCGCGTGCTCAATTTTGATGACCGAGCTAGCGAAGGATTCTAAAATTGAATCACGAGCGTAGCGAGTGATTCAAAAATTAGAATCCTGAGCGATAGCGAGGGAATCAAAAGAGCACAAGGTGAAAAATCTTTGCACTCGAGTGCAACACGTAACTTTTCATCCCCCCCCAACGAGGAAATTGAAAATTCAAAAAAAAAAATACAATCACAACAGTTTCTGTTTTCACCCAGAAACTTCCACAACACCCTCCCATTAACCCAAACACACTCTCAACACCCACCCAGAAACACCCACAACATTCACACCCATCCACTCAGACACATCCAAAAAACACCCATTCGCCAAGAAACACCCACAAAACACCCATTCACCCAGAAAAACCCACAAAACACCCATTCACCCAGAAACACCCACAAAACACCCATTTACCTAGAAACACCCAAAATCACCCATTCACCCAGAAACACCCACAAAACACCCATTTACCTAGAAACACCCAAAAAACACCCATTCACCCAGAAACACACACAAAACACTCATTCACCCAGAAACACCCACAAAACACCCATTCACCCAGAAACACCCACAAAACACCCATTCACCCAGAAACATCCACAAAACACCCATTCACCCAGAAACACCCACAAAACACCCATTCACCCAGAAACACCTACAAAACACCCAATCACACCCAAAAAACACTCAATCACCCAGAAACATCCACAAAACACTCAATCACCCAGAAACACCCACAAAACACCTAATCACACCCAAAAAACCCAATCACCCAGAAACACCCACAATACTCACCCATCCATTCAGACACACCCACAAAAACCCATTCACCCAGACACACCAACAAAACACCCATTTACCTAG
This sequence comes from Cataclysta lemnata, assembly GCA_963931975.1. Taxonomy (NCBI): domain Eukaryota; kingdom Metazoa; phylum Arthropoda; class Insecta; order Lepidoptera; family Crambidae; genus Cataclysta; species Cataclysta lemnata. The sequence goes on from OZ008343.1 coordinate 10,337,673, forward strand.
ACACACCCTCAAAACACCCATTCACCTAGACACACCCTCAAAACACCCATTCACCCAGACACACCTCCAACAGCCACCCATCCACCCAGCCACACCCGAAACATTCATCCAGACACACCTGTAAGTCCCTAATGGAGTTCCGAGACGGTCAATCAGCTTGAGTCAAGCACGTTGATTTTCTGTATGTTTTTGTTCCGTTGCTAGCGTAAACAAATCACATACATACACATACATAAGTCACGCCTATATCCCCGAAGGGGTAGGCAGAGGTGAACTAGCACCCACGTTTCGCCAATTATGTTAGGTCCCATGTAATAGGTGGCGAGCCTATTGCCATTTATCGGGCACAAAAGTCGCAGTACTATTGCTAGGTGATATAAGAGGAACGCTGCTGCCTATTCCTCATCGCTGATTTATCCTTAGTCGCCTTGTACGACACCCACGGGAGAGATTTGGGGTGGTGACAATTGTATTCTACTCTGCCGTCACCACACGGCCAGACAAATCAAACAGACCTAAATAGCTTTTAAATGCTTGACTCAAGCATCCAGCAAGCGTTGTAGACGATCAAAATGTTTAAAGCAAGATTGACGCCAAGCTGATTGACCGTCACGGAACTCCTAGGTTTTAACAAATTTATGACGTGAAAAGAAAATGGCGCGCGCAAAGCAAATTAAAATTAAAAAAAAGTGCACCAAGAAGGTTCCGAGTCTGAGTTTTTAACAAATTAAAATAGGTTGCATGACAATTTCGGCACCATGGAGGTAGAAATGTGATGTTTTGAATTCACAAACTCATTGCACACGATGTTCTAAATTCAAATTTACTTTAACCTCTAGAGGATAAAAACGGCTTTTGCACTCAGATATCGAAGAGCAAAAACGCTTTTTCCGAGATGGTGGGATGAAAAGTAAATTGAAGTACCTCTTTCTATAATATTCTATGGATCTATGGTTTTTTTTTGAAGGACCTATATGTTGGCCGCGACAGGCCTTTACAGCTTCTACCGGATTTTTTGGGGAATGCAAAGATTTACTCCTCGAGCTTTGCAGTCGAGCACTCCCTGAGAGTGTATCTCCTCATCAGGCGTCTCCAATGGGGGGAGCGGCATCTCCCGGGTGCGCGAGTCGAAAATGGACCTATGGACGTTCAAGCCATATTTATATACGCAATGGTCCAAGCAATGTGATAGGAATGTATATAGTCATTGCGTCCAAGACCCAAGATTAGTCCACGGATGCCCATTCTAACTGTAGGAGAGAGCGAGAATCGGACCCTCGATCAATCGACACCCTCGTGTGTTTACAAAGTTCATTGCTATTATGGGACATTCAAAAAATAATATGTATTTAATTTAGTAATTATGTAATCAAGTTACATTATACAATCTTATCTTATGTTTGCGTATTAATAAAATGTTGTATAGTTTTCTTTGTGATAGATAGTGTAAGAAATTTCATGCTTTTTACTTTAACTGGCTTCATAAATGTTTCTCATTTGACGTGATATGTCAAAAATCATTCTCTAGAGGGCGCTGCAAATTGCTCAGCCACGTAAGTTAGGGTCGTATTTTCGTTCTCTAATTAATTTTGTTCTATTTTTCCAACAATCCTTCATTAATTATGAAAATGGTTTAGTAAAATAACAAGGAATATAAAGTTACACTGTGACCAAACTTCGATTGTGACGGTAAGTACATAAAACTACATTCGCCCTTCCGTCATTCCTAATAGTGAATTCGCATGTTTTAATTGAAACTTTGTCATTATGATATTTTTTTATAAAGTTTTGGATATTTAATGTGCAAACATAATTAAATTCGTTATTGTTTCGATCTGATTGCTGAATACAATTTGTCAACACATTAATTTTACCTTTCCAGATTGACCAGACATGTCTAATTTACCACCAAATCCGTATAATAACATCCCAGGGCCACCCCAAGTGAACATGAATAGTGGCTCCCACATGCCAGTGCTTAATCAGCAGTATGGTCAAGTTCCAATAAGTCAATTGCCAGTGGGATACAACAACTTGAAAGAAGATGCAAACTCAAACAGTCCAGTGTCTTTTGCAGCACCAGTATCTCATGGTGGCATATCTCATAATGTGAACAATTATAATCAAAGTGCAAATAGTTCTCCAGCATTCAATCAATCGGGAGTCTTACCACCACTTCCACAAGGCATGCATTCCTCTCCACTGAGACCACCAATAAAACCAGCCGCCCCTTCATTTCCATCTGCCAGTCCTACTGCTAGTTCAAATGCCAATACTCCATCACCTTATCCTCCTAACTATAATCAGCAACCAAGACAAATTAATAAAAATACACCTCCTCTTATTCCTTCTAGTCAGTACCAGCCTTTGTTGAATGGTCCTTCAAGACCACCAGGACCAATTTTACCACCAACATCAGTTCAGTATCCAGTTTCATCAAGTGCTTTTAGTAACCAGTCTCTAGGTATGAGAACACCTGTTAGTACTTTTGGTGCAGGACTGCCACCTGCACCATTTAATCAAGGACAATCAGCACCTGTCAAATCAAATCCTCAACATGCGAATCTAAATACCCAGGCAAATGTACCATTTTCTGCACAATCAACTAGTACTAGCCATAGCCCATTGATACCAGGACCTATTGCAAGTGGTCCAAACTACACTGTTCCTCCTTCTGTGGGGCCTCCAAGACCATTATTTAATGGACCAAGTAGCCTGGGTAGTATGCCTGTAGTTACACCTCGCCCTGTGCTCCCCATGGGTGGTGCTATGCCACCACGACCTATTGTTCCAACAAATACGCAAATTATGCCTTCAGTGAGTAGTTCACCAGCACAGCAATATCCTGGCGCACCAAAAAATGGCCCTGGACCTATTCAGCCAAGCAATCCCATGGGGATAAATAATGCTGGCTTAATGAGTGGCCCCCAGAGTTTACCTAGTGGAATGCAAGGTTTTCCACTTAATCAACAGGTTGGTCCCCCAACAAGCATACCTCCAGGGCCTCCTACCGGGATAATAGGGGGGCCTCCAAAAAATATGCAGAACAGATATCCACAGATGCCTCAACCTAACTATGCCAATCAACAACCAATGCCTCAGCAACAAATGATGCCACAACAATATAACACTCAAGCAATGACTCAGCAGATGGGCCAACTCAGTGTGACTAAACAAGGATTTGACCAACTTTGGGGTCATCAAATGATAGATTTACTTCAATGCAGACAAATTCTACCAGAATATCCAGAAGAACCACCGGAAATAAGGCTTGGTCATCAATTTTCTGAAGCCCCTAATTGCAGTCCTGAGTAAGTCTTCTGTTTAAATATTTTTTGCTAATACTATGATGTATGTTTATCCAAATAAATTCATACCTTTGAAGTACATAGTACAATCAGCTAATTGTAAAAAATGTCTATTATTTGATGATTGGCTTGAAAGAAATATGTCAAACATCAGAAATTAATATGGCCAAATTGTCAAGCTTTCAATATTGGTGCATAATACATATTATTTTGGTTTATTTATATTATAAAGTAGATATATTATAAAGTTTTATTTTTATTATTTTAATAAAAAAAAACAAAACATATATAGACAATCCATTATTTGCCTTGTATTGTATTATAATTTGAAACATGCTTCAGGCTGGTTTCAATAGTACAACAAATAGTTGAATTTGTACTACTACTCAATGGCTATGATTACTAGCCTGCTTTGTAATTTTATATTGTTGTGTTTTGAATGATAAATACTAATTTGAAAAGTTAATATAATATACACATAAGTTAAACATTAAATATTGAAAAGCAGAAGAAAACTTGAAGTATATTACATAATTATATGGACATTTAAAAAAAAAAACGAAATACATAATCATTTAATATGAATTTTATGATCTTTTTAATAAGATATTATTCTAAATATAACTAATAAGGGAATAAAACACATTGACAAGTTATACAGTTAAATGTTTGAAATAAGTAAAGCTCCTTGTAATTCAAATTACAAAGTGAATAGTTTATTTGATCAGTTGGTTGATATCAAACAGACAGAACAATAAAGACTGTGTACAATAACTGTAGGATTGTATGTTCAGATGAATGATATTGACCAACTAGGTTAAAAACGTAGGATACACCTATACACAGCTTTGATTGTAAATATGCTCTGCTTTTTATGATTTAAGATTTCATGTTATACTTTACTACTATAATTTGTATATATTTAGTTAATGTATCTAAGTATTTAAAACTTTCAAAATATGCTAAGTTTACACACAATATTATTAATGATTTCTCTTGTCTACCATATTATGCTATACCTTATATCTAACATTGCTGAGAGCATTGCTTTATCATTATTGTTAAAATTACCTTAACATGTTTGAATTAATAATTGTGTTAAATTGATTGATTTGATTTCATCAATGGATTGTAAAAAATAGGTATGAATTTCTTCAATTCTGGTTTTGTTTCCTTGGGAAAGATCTCACACTCATATTAATGTGTTCTCTCATGTGTCACAATTAGAAATAAATATACCTCAATATCCACCTTATGTTTCTTAGCAGTATTATAGGTTCTATGGAATAGTCAAATTCACATATGGTCAGCTGAATGACCCAAAGTACTTTGATAGTTAACAGGTCAGAAAGATGTTGTATAATTATTTCCATTTTATGCGGAGTTAATTTTTTTTACTAATTATGCAGAACATGGACTCATGTCTTTGTTATCCGGAAGGCTGTCTAACTGCCGCACTCAGAGACGTCAATTAACTTTAATGAGTATTTAATGTCAAAAATTTTCGTTCAAATCAAGACCATAGACCCGGCAAGAATAGCGACTAGTTTATAGTTGTAATTTTTTGGCGTTAAGTACTCATTAACGTTATTTGACGTCTCTGAGTGCGGCAGTAAGACACTTAGCCAAGCGTTTTCTTTGTAATATTTTATAACTTTTATGTAATGCTGAAATTCAAAACTATAATAACGAATTGATTGAAACTGATACATTATTAATTTTACTTATTTCAGAATCTTCAGATGTACTATAAATCGTATTCCGGAGACTAACAGCCTACTGCAAAAATCTCGATTGCCATTAGGAATATTAATACACCCATTTAAGGATTTAAATGTAAGTTTTACAATTTAATACTAATCAGCTACTAAGTAAGTATATTGTATGGTGTTTAAATGTGTCACCTCACATCACATGTCGGTTAGGTGGTATTGTGCATGCAATTTACAAATCTTGAAAAAATGTTTTCAAGACAATCGGTACTTAAGGCCCTGTGGGCCGAAATAGGCAACTTTTAAAACAATCTGAGACATTCAACATAGTGTTTACAAGTCTGAAAAAAATATATGTATAAGTTAAGGATTTATTCTAGTCAAATTCGCATTCACTTATAAAGTTTAATAAACTTCACGCGGTAGAAAAAAATCCCAAAGCAACCCCGTTTTACTAACATTTTTTCAATATTATGAGAAACTACTGATAATTTAAATTTAATTGTTGCGCACAATTAAAACCATTAAATATTTATAGACAAATTCGCAGGGTTAAACTTGATAAAATAATTGTTTTAATTATAATGTTTTAATACCTATAAAATGCGCGAACGCAACAGCTCGGCAGGCCCGATCAGTTGCACGTTGGTGCTCTCGGACGACGGACCTGTGCCAATTTTTTGAATTTTTTCCGCTTCGCTTTTATCGTGCACCATCAATGAACTTCTGACGTCATGCCTAAAATACTATCATAGTGCCATAGTAAAAGAATATTGTCAGATGTTATACAAAGGATAGCTACGATTTTTGATAATGCATATTTTGTCGAGCTCGCTAGCGAAGTGGTATAGAGCGCTTGGCCTGCGATTACGTAAACTAAGCAATGATTGCTAAAGCCGTTCATTAGATGGGTGACCAAAATTTTATTATCTCGAGTTCCTTCGTACTTCGGAAGCACATTGTGTGTTTGGTAGTGTTGGGCAAAATTTAATTAAAAATAACAATTGATTAATTGTGAAATATCAACTAACAATTGATTAAATGATATATAGATATTTGTATTTATATAATATAATAATTGTATTTTAAATTATAAATAATGTAAATAATATAAGATGGAGGAGTGGCTTTGGAGTGGAATTTGCTTGCATTGCTTCGCTTGCATTTGAAAGATTTTTATTTGACCTAACAACATGTAATGAACAGAAACACAGAAAATGATCGTGCTTGACTCAAGCTGATTGATGCTTGACTCAAGCATTATAAGTTTTGTGATTTGTTTGACCTAACAACATGTAATGAACATAACAACATAGAATATATACTTGCTTCACTCAAGCTGATTGATGCTTGAGTCAAGCATTATAAGTTTTGTGATTTATTTGACCTAACGACATGTAATGAATATAAACACATAGAAATTGAACGTGCTTGTCTCAAGGTGATTGATGCTTGACTCAAGCATTATAAGTTTTGTGATTTTTTTGACCTAACATGCAATGAACTGAAACATAGAAAATGATTGTGCTCGACTCAAGCTGATTGATGCTTGAGTCAAGCATTATAAGTTTTGTGATTTGCTTGACCTAACAACATGTAATGAACAGAATTTGGTTTTGAATCGGGTCTTATCTCAATAACTAATCCCATTTGTAAATTTTACTATACACCAATCTGTTGAGACATCAAGAAGTAATGGTGGAATAAAGAAACTTTCGTAATACATAATATTTAAAATACATGAACTCGAAAAACAATACAGCTCCATTTTGGCGGAAATGAATAAAAAAATACTGGGTCAAATTTTAGTAGTAATTGAGACACAATAAACACAATAAAATACAATTATAAAATGAACAAAGCCACAAAATAACGATTCATAATAAATGCATTGTTTAATTTGAATAACATTATTCTATTGCTTATTTTTTGGCGGCGCGAAGTAAGTTCCGCGCGGCCGGAACGGCGCTAAATACCTATTTACGCTGACCTACCGGCCCTTAAATGTGTTGTCATACTTGCATGCAAGACTTTCCTAATGGAATCACACCTCTGGGAGATATTCCTTACAGTCCATCTCCTACACTAAAACAACCTGTTTACTTTATGGGCTTATAAGGCATAATACTGATATAACTTTATCTTTGTTCATCAGCACTTGCCGGTGATACAGTGTACCACGATCGTACGATGCCGTGCGTGTCGTACGTACATCAACCCGTTCGTTTATTTCGTCGATGGAAAAAGATGGAAGTGTAACCTCTGCTATCGAGTTAATGAATGTAAGTTTTAATTTGGTATTATCGAGAACACCTCATGTCCCATATAATAAAATAATAAACTTTATTCTTACCAATGTAATATTAGTTTACCCTTATATGCTCTTATCTGTATAATTAACAATAGACAAATGTAGACACCTATTGTATGTTAATAATCAACGTAACATAACATCATTTGTAGTAGGTATTATTTTTGTTATTAACCTACTTTAATTTTTATCTTAATTGTTCAATTATTTATGCTGAGATACTTTTAAGATAATATTGCTTAAATCTGCTATTCTGACGCAGTATTGAAATTTGACATTGATTACAAAAATCTATTATACCAACATGCAAAGGCAACAAGGACATGAATGATAAGAGGACAAATAATTGAAATTATGTCTGATGCATAGATATCCAAGTCATGTCGCACAATTATGATACATATAATTTATGTTCCTCAAATCAAGTTATCTTAGTTTTTTGTTTTTTTCAATGTTGTCTTATTCGAAACCTGTTTTATTTGTTTTGTTAATATGTGAGCATTGAATCTGAATGCTGTGTTTTTTTTTGGGCTGCAGCATGTAGGTACAATTATTATGCTAAGCAATGAAAAAAAACATACAGTTTTTGGAATATTTACCTAAGTACAATGTGTTCTTTGAATATTATGTACAAATGTATGCCAGCCCTTTAATTATTAAGGCACATACCTTCCCTATGAATGGAAGTATATAGGGTGATTGGAGGCATATACAACTCGCATACAACTGGGACTAATGAAGAATGAATCTCCAGAACATAGTATATATTTTTGGTCTCATCAATAATCAAATGAATTGAAAATTTCTCTACTCTACAGTACCGGAAGAATTCCAATACGACCCAGTAAGCAAATCGTACGGGGACCCCTCACGGCGACCAGAGATCAAATCTGCTACCATCGAGTTCATCGCCCCCGGCGAGTACATGCTCCGCCCGCCGCAACCAGCTGTGTACCTGTTCCTGTTTGATGTTTCCCAGTTAGCTAGAGATTCGGGATATTTGCAGGTTAGGGATAGGTCTTCTTTACCGGCCTGTGAACGAACAATAACGTAAAATGCCATGCCAGCCCCGACTCATCTCTTGGGTGTCGTAAAAGTCGACTAAGGGAGATTGCCCAGTGTAGACCAATAAGCACCTTGTAGCACCCGAATGGTGGAGGGCAAACCACCAACAACAGCATACCCAAAGAGGGTTGGTGTCAGGTAGGCGGCTGGCTGTAAAACCTAAGCCAAAACTTTGAGCAGTTAAGGATTAGAATGTTGTCATTCCAATCATTCTCTCCGTTCATGCTCTCTGCTCTCTCGACATGGTCTCTCACCATGGTCCGTTCCGTCTCTTTTCTATACATTCATTCATCACAAGCACCACAGTGTGATGGATGATAACAGGGAAGTAGATGGCTTGAAGACGTTAGAAGTATATTGTCACTCTCTTCCGTTCATCGATCTCTCGACACGGTACTTTCCATTTCTATACATTCTTTCATCAATAGTACCACAGTGTCATGGACGATAACAGGGTAATAGAAGACGTTGGAAGAATGGTATGAATGGAAGAGGAAATATACTGCATCGACTCCAGATGAACTGATAACAGTCCCCTTAGCCAAGCGGCAAATCTATTGAACGCACAGAATACAAAATGTATGAAACCGACGTATTACAGAGAAAGCAATACGCCAGTGTCATACATTTGTTTTCTATGTATTCGAATAGATATGCCACTTGCATAGGCTCTCTGGGCAGAAAGACGATGACACTACACATCTTAAAAGTCATCATTGTCCGTTAAGCTAAATCTAAAGACGCAAAACGGTTTTGAATCGGCGAACTATTTTAATTATACATAATTTCTTTTGGTTTTCAGGTGGTATGCGATACTCTAAAAGACAACTTGGACCAGTTGCCGGGCGATACTCGCACGCAGATCGGGTTCATCTGCTACGACGCGCACATACATTACTACCTTATGAGTGAGCATCTCACTCGGCCGAAGGAGATGACTGTGCTCGATGTTGACGGTGAGTTATGAACAAACTGAAGACCTTTCTTTAAAGGTTCCTGCCACTGACCTCTATTATACAAGTATGCTGGACTGAAGGTTGTCATTCAAAAAATGAAGCCAATTTGGGTGTACGAAGGTGAAAGTCCACGGAACTACTATAGATATGCATTTGTAATGTTAAATACAAGCAACGAATGTCAAATTTAGTACCCTTGCCGCTCAATGACGCGCTTCAAATCGGCACAAGAAACATTAGTAGTAACATTTAAGTAGACGTATTCAGTCCAGTCAGTGATCCCTGCCCACTAGACCGTTCCCTCACCGGCCATGCACGGAGCATAACCGCACCGGCAAAATATTCGACTCGGATTCGGTGCCGGTACGCTACGAGGAGGACTATTCCTCTATGGTCGCTAAGGCCGGTCAAGGATGGGTGACCAAACATTTATTATCTCGAGTTCCTCCTTGCTTCGGAAGGCACGTAAAGCCGTTGGTCCCGGCTTCACCTGCAGTCGTTAATACCCACCAACCCGCGTTGTGCCAGAGTGTGGTGAGTTGTGGCCCAATCTTCATATCTTCATATTCCATCCATATTCCATCCATAAGGAAGGCCCGTGCCCCAGCAGCGGGGATATTAAAGGGCTGGAGATGATGATGACGCTACGTGCATGGCCTGTGACGGAACGGTCTAGTCGGCGTTGGTTCATATAAATTGTACGAAAGAATATTTTATTGCATGTACAGTCCGCATCATAAGTAGGTTAACACTTAAGTAACTTGTCACAATAGTTTTACTGCACAGTCTGTAGCATGACAGAGGGCTAAAGTGGTAATTGTCTTATGATGCTGACTGTACCGCATGTAGGCATGTTGTTAATATGTTTATTTTCTCAATAGATGTGTTCCTGCCGTCACCGGAGTCGTTGCTGGTGAACCTGAGCGAGCGGCGGGAACTGTTGAAGGAGCTGCTGTCCGTGCTGCCGCAGCGGTACTCCGCCCCCGGGGTGCCGGCCTCCGCCCTCGGCGCCGCTCTCCAAGCCGCCTACAAGCTCATGGTAGGACAGTCGATAGTTCAACACATTTGCTTGCTCAACTTGTTGGCAAAGGACAAGTCATATATAGTTTTCAATATTTGAATTAAAACAAGGTAACGGATTTAACTCGCTGTGGTTTTTGATGTTAACATTAACATTTTATCCCCAAGTTTCGGTCACTTTACAGTGCAGATGGAAAAATTTATCATCCAAAATTCAGACCAGGGGGCCTACCGCCTAACTCGATTGCTAAAGCAAAAGCTATAGTTTATGACGTCACGCTGTCATTTCGCACCAAATGTACCTAAACTATTAGCGATAGGTTTGAACGAATGATCACCGAATGATTTTGTATGAATTTGGCACAAAATCCGTGCCGCCTAAAAATTCAGGATGGCTGCTATAGCCGTAAGCAGTGCATTGCAATATAGCTATCATCAGCAATCGAATTAGGCGGTAGGCCCCCAGAACATGACGCCCTGGTTGACAATATTTAATCGGAAATATTCTGACCTACTTTTCTTTTGTAATAATTTTTCTTACTTTTATTCTATCTTGTATCTAACTATATTTAGTGTAATTAATAATAATCACTTATCTATATTGCTATTTCAGGCGCCCACTGGTGGACGAATAACAGTTTTCCAAACTTCTTTGCCAAATATTGGACCCGGCGGCCTACAACCAAGGTATGGCCATACAAAAGGACTGTAATAACCTATTCATTGCATCTTCGTCCCCTATCTAATACCCAATCGCAGGCTGAGCGCGCTAGCCACTGCGACTTCGAGGCCTTTATAATATTCATAAAAAAAAATTCAAGGCATAAATGCTGTCCATTGATGCTGAGCTCGGTTGCGGAGCGGAGAAACTAGGAAATAGTAGCCAATAGGATTGCAAAAAATTTTCGCTCCGATATTTTATGCAATACAATTGGTTAATATTTCCTCGTTCGCTCCGCAGACTCGCTCCGTATCAATAGACAGGCATCCCAAGGATGTGAGTTACATTTTCCTTAACCTATGCCAGTAAAAAAAAACATACGCACAACTCATGAAACATTTACACTCAGCCCGCTTACCCAACATGTAGCGTCAGATAGAATATAAACTCATTATTATTTATGATGTTTTTTCCAATTCAAGGGAGGACCCTAACGCTCGGTCGTCGAAAGAGGTCGCCCATTTGAACCCCGCCACTGACTTCTACAAGCGACTGGCGCTCGACTGCAGCGGCGCCCAAGTCGCCGTGGACTTGTTCTTACTCAACTCGCAGTACTCGGACCTGGCTACCCTTAGTAAGTATTGACATAAAAAAAAAAAGAATTGAGTAACGGCCCTCCGGTTTTTTGTCGGTTAAAAATAGTGACTATGCGACTCAGGCCGTGTGTCTTCTAATGTAAATAGAGGTAGAGGTGTTCGCCAATTAGGTTTGTTGCCATGTAACAGGTGGCGAGCGTATCACCATCGGGCATGAAAATCGCAGTACATTGCTAGGTGGCCTAACAGGAACGCTGCTGCCCATTACTCATCGCTGCCTTTAACCTTAGTCGCCTTGTACGACACCCACGAGACGAGACAGATGGGGGTGATGACAATTGTATTCTGCTCTGCCGTCACCACACGGCCTAAGGTCGACTTTCCGACAATATTTTCGTAATGCCAATACTGCGCCGACCCCAGATAACTTGGGAACATGGCAGGAAGTTGCTGATGATAATTTTGCCACATTTTCATGTCTGTCGGCCGCGTGAAAATGGCGAGGAACTCGATTGCCCATTCATAGCTGTCTTTATCCTGGAGACATGAAGAATAGCGACTAGTTTTTAATTGTCATTTTTTGTATTAAGTATTCACTGACGTTAATTGACATCTCTGAGTGCGGCCATATTAGTGTCTTTAGTGATTAATGTAGTCATAATGTCAATGAGATCTTATTTTTATTTCTCAGGTGGCATGAGCAAGTTTAGCGGAGGATCCGTTTACCACATTCCGCTGTTTCGAGCGACACGTGTGTGGCAGGCGGAACAGTTGACCAGGATGTTGAAGAGATACCTCACTAGGAAGATCGGCTTCGAAGCAGTCATGAGAGTCCGGTGTACGAGGTAAACATGATGATAAACGTAAATCGCACTATATTGTTAGGTGGTATAAGAGGAACTTAGTGACACCCGCGAGAGAGTTTGGGGGACTGACAAAAGGGATGATGAGACTAACAAAGAATCACTGAAATTATGATTAAGAATAATAATTTAAGATATGTAAGGAGATTCGATAAAAATCATTTGTTCTCATATTATACTTGTGATTGATATTTATTTTATAAAAATAAAAATACAAAATTTAGTAATCCACCATATTAGGTCAAAATATGGCGGATTACTAAAACAATTTTTTTTGGCATTGTATCTGCCAATCACAATCACTCTATACTATAGAAACTGTCATGTTTTACGCTATAATGACGTCACACAGATGCATTACTATTTAAGCGGAAATTTTAATTTGCATTATCCAAAACATGTTTTTTCTATGAAAATTTATTTATAAAAACTTTATTGCACAAATACAAAACAACTGTATAATTGGCGGACTTAATGCTATATGGCATTATCTACCAGTCAACCAGTAAGGTGTGTTAGAGACCACAAGGAGTCAAAGCATAATTAATTATGAACTATTACATAACTATCTACTATAACATACTACTACTACTACTACTATCTTAATATTTTAATAAAAAATCTTAATATTTACAAAAAAATAATTTATTTTATGTAAAGTACCTAAAAACAATGTGGTGTAGTTTTTCAAAATTAGTCATCATGCCTATTGTATATGACTACCATTTCCACATGGCATAAACGAAAAGTTTTAATCTTAGTTATTTGGTATAATAATTGTTACCTATTTCGAACGCACATAGATGTATGTATATTTTTGTTTAACAGGGGGATAACGATTCACACGTTCCACGGCAACTTCTTCGTGCGGTCGACAGACTTGTTGTCGTTGCCGAACGTGTCGCCGGACGCCGGGTTCGGTATGCAGCTCACTATCGAGGAATCGCTGGCAGATCTGCAGCAAGTTTGCTTCCAGGCCGCCCTGCTTTATACTAGCAGTAAAGGTATTGCTTATTTTGAATATGATATAATAATAATTAAATGCTAAATATTAATTTGCAAATATTATAGTGATTTTGGGAATCATTATTTTTTCTGGAGTGATAGGCTCTTTGTTTATTCCAGTCTTACCCCCGAATACAGAAAAAGTTTGTGTCCTGCTTAACATTTAGATATTGTCGTTGACGTTTTTCCATACAAATAATGACAGTTATTAATTTAAGTTTCTTTAAAATATGAGAAGCGTTACTGATTTCGGGGGTTATTTTCATATTTATATGATTTGTTTAAGTTCAGATGTCTCTGTGTATTTCATCATAACTTGACACTTTAATGTCCACACCGCTTGGACACAGGCCTTAATAACTTATCATGCTGGACTAGTACGGGCTGGCGGTTCTGTTATATATTATTATGTTAGAAATGTTCTAGTGAATGTAGGTTGGAAAAATATTAAAGCTCCGTCGTGAAAAAATATTACAATGTAAGTTGTTTGGAGAAATATAACAACCCGTAATTCTGCTTTGCAAGTGTTGTTCTGCTGGTTTATAACGGGAATTCCTAATTTTTATAGAATTGCGGAATATGTAGGTTAAGGTTGAGCATAAATTGATATTTTGGTTACCTACTTGGCGTGCTTTGTTGTGTAATTAGGAAATAATAAATATGTGTTTTGTGTAGGCGAAAGGCGAATCAGAGTTCACACGCTCGCGTTACCAATAGCGAGCACATTACCTGATGTTTTACATTCGGCGGATCAACAGTGTATTGTGGGATTGCTCGCTAAGATGGGTAATTATGTTTTAATTAATTTTATTTTATTTATTTCTTAATTTTACAAATAGAGACTTACTTCTAAAACTTAAAATATCCACTAAATCTTTGCCAACATAAAAATAGTTTAATATTAGAACTTACTATTAATCTTATAGTAATAGTCCCAAAACTTAACAAACCTTAAAATTAAGGGTAAAATATACAAAACCATAATAAGACCTGTCGTATTGTATGGATCAGAGTGTTGGGCAACGAAAGCGAGGGATGAAAGAAAAATGCATGCTGCGGAAATGAGAATGTTGAGATGGATGTGTGGGGTGACTAGAAAAGAGAGGATTAGAAATGAGCACGTTAGAGGAAGTCTGAAGTAGCGCCGATGACCGAAAAAATAAGGAGTAACAGGTTAGCGTGGCACGGGCATGTGATGAGGAGGGATGAATGTTACGTAACTAGAGGTATGTTATGTATGGATGTGAATGGACCTAGAATGAGAGGAAGACCGAAGAAGCGATGGATGGATTATGTGAAAGATGATATGAAAAAAAGGGGAGTTCATGCTGAGCTCACGTCTAATAGAGGAGAGTGAAGAAGAACATGTTGTGCCGACCCTACGTAGAGTAGGATAAGGGCAGGGAGAAGAAGAAAGAATAGCCCTAAAACACAAAATATAATTGATAATTTGTCAATTCGATTTTACCATTTTTCTTATTATACTAGATACCATGTACTAGAAGGCGAGCCTATTGCAATATGTTGGGCACGTAAATCGCAGCATATTGCTAGGTGGTATATAAGACGATTGCCGCTGACCATTCCTCATCGTTGTCTTCACCCTTATGCTAGTATTCACCTATACTAACTGCCGCACTCAGAGACGTCAAATAACGATAATGAGTACTTAACGTCAAAAAATGCCAATTCAAAACTAGTCGCTATTTTTTCCGGGTCTATTTTCTAGATTTGATTGAAATTTTTTGACATTAAATACTCATTAAAGTAAATTGACGTTTCTGAGTGCGGCAGTAAAACAGGCGATTTCATTGTACAGCTGTGGACCGGTGCGCGTCAGCGTCGATGCCCGAGGCGCGAGAGGCTCTAAGCAACGTGGCAGTGGACGTGCTGTCCGCGTTCAGGCTGTCGCAGAATCTGCCGGCCGGGGCCAACAGCTCGGCGTTACACGCGCCGCACTCGCTGAGGCTCCTGCCGCTGTACTTGTTGGCGCTGTTGAAGAGGGTGAGTGTTTTATTTCGACATAATCATCATCATCACCATCGCCAGCCTTTTAATGTCGCCACTGCTTGGGCACATGCTTTCGTAATGGATGGAAGAATATAGGAAGACTGGGCCACGACCAACCACGCTTGCAATGTGCGGATACCAACGGCTAAACATGTCTTCCGAAGCACGGAGGAACTCGAAATAATTGATTTTTTGGTCACCCATCCCATGACCGGCCTTAGAGGATAATGCTTAGTTTACGCAAATGTAGGCAGAGCGCGCTAAGCCGCTGCGCTATCGAGCTCCTCTTGTTTTATTTTATAACTTATCATGCTAACAAGAATAGTCACCTATGTATGTGACTTATTCTTGTTATTGTTGGCGCACAAGCCCTCAAATTTTGAGGGCTTATGCGCCAACAATAACATTAAATAGGGCTGGTTATGACAATATAATAATGCTCCATATTGTATTAATTTGATTTTCATTTGAATGTAAATTATATAAATGTTAAAATAATAGTACAAAGAAAAAATTAATAGACTAAACTTAAAAATGACTTCTAACTTCTTTTTTCTTTCTAACCTATTTTTTCTGTCTAACTTATTTTCTTTTTGTTGTATATTTGTTTATGCTTACTGTTTCACCGTTTTAAATGGGTGTTTGTATTGTCCGTTTCCAGCGAGCGTTCCGAACTGGCACCTCGACGCGCCTCGACGACCGCGTCGCGGACATGTGCGACATGAAGTGTCAACCGCTGCCGCAGGTGTTGCGTGCGGTGTACCCCGACCTTTACGCGGTGCACGAGCTACGCGAGGACACCGATTTTCCTAGGCTGCATTTGTCTGCTGAGAGGTAAGCTATCCTACCTATTAAAACTATAATTATATAGAAATTCTTAAAATATAGTTAGATTATTACGAAAAAATACATTAAATACTTTCTCCGCCACTCGGCCAACCAGCCCCCCTAGCATGACCATCGAAACACGATACGATAGGGCTATTTCTATATAAATGGCTATTTATCGCTTATCGCTGAACTCTCAAAAATCATTGGTTTTTGACAGTTCAAAGCAATAATTGGCCATATCTAAGTTAAAGGCATTCAAGCTATATCATATCGTGTTTCGTTGGTCATGCTAGCCGGGCAGGTGGCATCTGGGCAATAATTTTTCGAAATGTTTCTGACCTCCTTAACAATTTTTCTAACATTTATTAATGTTGGAATAAAAATCAAACAATAATATAATGACATGGAAAAAAAAATGGGAACTGACTCAGCGTTATGTGAGGATCATTTAATTGCATCATAAGAACAAAATCAATAAAATCAGAGCAGCGGAAGTTAGTCAAATTTTTTATTAAAATACATACATAAATTTCCGAAGGGAGGCAGTGTGATTGATTTTTCACCACTTTTTTTTTCTCCAATTATGTAAGGTCCCTTGTAAATTTGTTATTTCATTTCAGGATAAACTCCAATGGCGCGTATGTCTTGGACGACGGCGAGACGATGATACTGTACGTTTGTCACGGGGTGAGCCCGGCTTTCCTCTCGGAAACCCTTGGAGTGACAGCCTTCAGCCAGATAGTGGACGAAGCTCGCTCCATACCGGTCCTGGAGACGGATGGCAACGAACTGCTCCACGCGTTCATAGACAAGCTGAACGACGACCGCCCGTACGCCAGTAATATATTGGTGATCAAGTAAGTGATATTTATATACTAGCTGCCCTGGCAAACGTTGTATGGCTCTTATCAGCCCTAGGGGTACAAAAAATAGCCTACGACTTATAAATACTCAGCCCTACCAAATGTACACAAAAAAATTAATAAAAGTAGGTCAAGACGTTTCGGAGGAGTTCGATAACAATTTAAGTTTCTAATCCTAGTAGTAAGGGTTGTGCTTTGATTCGTCAGTCAGTCACTTCAATCACTACAAGAACTACGGCCAATTTCGGCCCCACAGTTATAAGGAACTGTAGGTCGTTAAACGTGGGTCTTTAAATATATCTTCTGGAACCACAGAGGAATCAGTTACAGGGTTGAAACTGGTAAAGTTTTCAAAACATATGAATAAAATTCTGTAATTTACGTTGCCAGATAGACGGGAAAAGGCTCGTCCCAATTAAATGGGAAACCTGATATAGATGGCGAAATGTGAACATTAATACATCCTTACTGATAGGCGCGATTTATGTACGTACGCGGACTAGTTTTCCTAATTCTAGTTATTAGGTCCAGATTTTAGTGCAATAAAACTAATCCGATTTCTTTCGCACAGGGACAACTCACCGTCGCGCGCGATATTCACGGAACGACTAGTGGACGATCGCGTCGAGTCTGCGTTCTCGTACTACGAGTTCCTACAGCATGTGAAGAGCCAAGTGAAATGAGTGCCGGGGTGCTCGCAAGAGACAATAGCGAGGGTCGTCACCCTGGTGGCTGGACACGCAAGTGCTAGTTAGTGACGAGCGAGTCGAGTGCTACGACACTGCCCTAGGTCTGCTAAGTTTCTACGGCTTGTTGCTTTCGAAAACCATAACGTTTACATTTGGGCCACCATACTACGAGTCCGATCTGTCCAAACTATAGGTAGTCAACGCCCCTTGCGGGCGTTCAGATTTTTGAGTCTCCATACTATAGACTTATCTGTCCAGACTCTAGGTACTCAACGTGGGCGATAACGCCCCTTGCGGGCGTTTAAGAATAATGGGCCACTATACTATAGACTAATCTGTCCAGACTATAGGCAGCCAACGTGTGCGATAACGTCCCTTGCGGGCGTTCAAGATTTTTGAGCCTTTATACACTAATCTGTCCAGACTCGAGGTACTCAACGTGGGCGATAACGCCCTTTGCGGGCGTTTAAGTATTTTGTGCCACTATACTATAGACTAATCTGTCCAGACTATAGGCACCCAACGTGGGTGATAACGCCCCCTGCGGGCGTTTAAGTTTTTTAGGCCATTATACTATAGACAGATCTGTCCGGGCTCTAGTTACTCAACGTGAGCGATAACGCCCCTTGCGGGCGTTTTAGGTTTTTAGGCCATTATACTATAGACAGATCTGTCCGGACTCTAGTTACTCAACGTGAGCGATAACGCCCCTTGCGGGCGTTTAAGATTTTTAGGCCATTATACTATAGACAGATCTGTCCGGACTCTAGTTACTCAACGTGAGCGATAACGCTCCTTGCCGGCGTTTAAGTCTTTTAGGACACTATACTATAGACTAATTTGTTCAGACTCTAGGTACTCAATCAACGTGGGCGATAACGGCCGCAGCCCCTTGCGGGGCCTTGCTTACTGTCCGGGGATATTAGGTAAAAATGTAAACAGATTTTCAACAGCGTTTGCTCTTCTGTTTTAGTAAAATTGGATTTTACTTCAAGAATAAATAAACTATTTCTTTGTTTTTGGTATTTCGTTAACATGTTGTATAATGTAAATTGTCTGGTCAAATTAAACGAGTAACAAAAATGTATGGTGGCCCTTCAAAAAGAGTTTTACATTTATGCCTACTTTGTAAGAACAACTATTCCAAGACTCAAAATATTGTACTAGATTATGACGATTCAAAATAAATAGTTTTTATTATTATTATTATAACCCTCAACAACGATTGTTATTCTGATAGACTGATGGTGCCGTATATCTTCTAATGATAATAAAATTGCCATTCCGTAACAACACTGTGTCATAGTGGTAAATAAATAAAATTAAATGTTTTTATGATAGCCTTAATCTGACATACGTCACTATCAAATTGCAAACTACCATCATAAACAATATTAGTGTTGCACATAAAATTTTACTTAAAAACTAAATTAGAACTTGAAATAAATCTAAATGAATTATGTAATTAAAAAGATTCTTGAGATTGGTTTTCGAATAGGACTTTGAATATTATTCGTGGTGATACAGCAGGGATGTTAGTGGTGTCGTATGTTTCGTTGTCTTATGAAATTGTTGGTGTGACCGGTGAACGGCGTGTGACGTCATAATATTTTAGACACAAAATAGGTTGCGCAGAAGGTTGATTTCACTAGCGAACTGCCACAGTCTTCCTTTTTCGTAAACAGGTGAAAATATTTTCATCGATTGTAGAGTGTGAGACATAAATCTTTACTTTCAATCTATACTTGTTCAGCTAGCCTATTTGTTAACTTCGGTTACTAACTCTACGCTGCTGTAACTTGTTGGATAAAATTCATAAAAAAGGCCGATGTATGCCGAGTCTAGCCGAGTTCGCCAGATTGTCTTGTCTTTGGTTTTACGTCACAGCTCTCCAAATCAGACAGTGAACGTTTTTGGCGCGCAAAAATAAATGATGTTCATGAGGAGTCGCCTTTGTGCACCTATTCTGTGCTGTGCTTTATAATTATCATCGTTTTATTTTAAGTTATTATAATTGAATGGTCAATGTGCGATTTAGTAATAACAATAAGAGGATTATAAAACTCATTTAGCACAGAGGTGTTGAGTATTGACCAATTTTTACGTAAAGTTGGGTTCCAATTTTTTTACTTAGTAATATTTGTTTGTTATAATTGCAGTAATAAATTACTGTTACAATTACCTAATTTTTAAAAAGGAAATAGCTAAAATCTAAATCGGACATTGAATATATATTTATGTTTATTGTAAAATAATAATTTAACCAAATTCATTGTTTAATGTGTATTGTATGTATGAGTATGGAATAACAGAGGAATGCTGAATAAATAAACTGAATAGACAAAGATATACTTATCTCCTATCTTTGTAGTAAACATTATTTAATTATATATCTGTAGATGCTGTCTGTTTTTATTCGGTATTTGTGATGAATTGTTATTTGTAATTCATATACTTGTGTACTATTGGTATTATTGGAAACTGATTTTGTGTATACTATAGTTCATTATTTTTATATTGTTAAATACTAGGGCGTCGACTGGTGATAGTCCAAATATAATTATTTCCAAACGCAATAAAAGTTTTATATTTTTATTGTAATACATTATTTAGGCGTATGGTTTAATTTTTTGTCGAGTTTTTATCGTTTCGATTAAAATCGATTGTAAATTTAATAAAAGTTATTTATGAAATCGTAGGTAGAATGTTTTACACTGAAACAAGCTGCTTTCTTTGTGGACGAATAATGCGAAGCTAAAGTTTAATTACCTACTTTTGGGAACACAAAGATAACAACTGTATGTAAAAAACTTTACAGAGTCTAGTTTCGTATTATTTATTAAAAAAGCAAGCTACCAAATTATGTTCAGTCTGCTTTAACTGCCGTATTCGAATTCAAATAATTATGCTACCAAAAGTAGCGCCCTCTAGAGGAAGAATAAGCTAAAATTGATGCAACTTGGACATTATGATTTTCTACATTATTCAAATTCCAAATTTTAGGGTGATTATAAAATATTAGGATGTTGTTCAAGTCATGGAGTCTGTGATTGTAATAAACTATTTAACATAAACATGTTTTAATGTACTAGTTTTCACTGTCAATCTTACTACGATACCTGTATTTGTATGAAGTATTATTTATCTTTGTGTTTTTAATATAATATTATATGTATGATATGAAACACACAGAGGAGCTCGTAGCGCAGTGGCTCAGCGCGCTTGGCCTGCGATTGCATAAATTAAGCAATTTCGCTTAGGCCGGTCATTGGATGGGTGACCAAAATTGTATTATCTCGAGTTCCTCCGTGCTTCAGAAGGCACGTTAAGGCGTTGGTCCCTGCTGCATCTGCAGTCGTTAGTACCCACCAACCCGCACTGGGCCAGCGTGGTGGGTTATGGCCTAATCTCCCTATATTCTTCCATCCATAGGGAAGGCTCGTGCCCCGGCAGTGGGGACATAAAAGGGCTGGTGATGATGATGAAACACACTATAGCTAAATCTATCTCAATTCAGAATAAATTTAGAGCCAAATAAATTTCTTTTGTAGTAAATATTTTAAAAATAAAACCCGAGGTCAAAGAACTGTAATAATTTATCTGTACTGACTAGCCTCGGATATTGCAGAAAGATTACAACTATACATTTAACATTTTATGCATTACTTAGCTTATTCTTTTTACTGTCTGAATTGTGATTTGTGTAGACATCTATGTAAGCTGTTAAATATTAATTTACACTTTGTCGCACTTATGATATCATCAGGATAAAAGTAAAATCTTTCCTATTTGGTAAACAATCCGGAGTATTTTTGAAAAAATTAAGAAATTTAGTATTTGGCAATGATGAGTAATTTTTTTATTTACAAGCAAGCAAAAAATTTAATGACTACCCATTTGTTAAGTTTTCAGCGTCGTGTTTTGGTGATAATCGGAAGGCATAAAAAGAATATAAATATTTATAACAAACAAAAAAGAGAATAAACTAATCCAGGGTTAATTCATAGCACGAGTAGGCAACATTATATTGAAGCTACATGAACTGGGAAAAAACTTTGTTAAAACTAAGAGATCTTGTTTGATCCTATTATGTTTTGTCAGGATTGATTACTACATACAACTGTAACAAACTGTATGTTGAACATTTAATAACGTTAAAAATGTTATGTTTGTTAACAAACAAAATAGAGCATTGTGGGTTTGGTCATAAGACCATATTTTGGCCGGTGTTAGTGGTCTGCAGAGAATTTATGTACTATGAAAAAGCCACTATTTATCCTACTTCATATGAACAAATGTCTATATTTAGGATAAAATACGAATTAAACATCTAACACTTCTACTCTAGAATGATGGTGACTTTTTCGTTTTTATTGACTGACATCTTTTGGCAAGATAAGTTAGTTATCGGTCAAACAATGCCCTCAATAGGCAGATCTAAGATAGTACCTATGAAATGTTGATGACCTCTGTTAGCGGACTGAATTCAAGAGCCTTGTAACTTGTTTCAATATAATGAATCTAAAATCGTTATTGTTTTATTATAATTATTGCCCTAGCTAGGCCTATTTGTTTATGATAACCGCGGACGCTGAAACCGGGGATGGATCCTTTGACTGCGAAAGTTGCGTACGGCAAGCGTATTCCGTTTACCGCATCAGTGTCGCAAATAGGAAATTGATCACCCATCCAATAATCGGTCTTTAAGTACATTGCTTAGTTTAGTAAATTGCAGACCGAGAGCGCTTTCACTACCGACGTCATCGAGCTCCTCATTTCTTTAATAACGGTAATGCATTTGGTCATTGCGGATTTGTGGAGCGTTATACAATTTCAAGTTGGCTGACTATCAAACAACTAAGTTGCATAGTCTGCGGACCTGCATGGTAAGTCCGTTCTAATAAACCGGCCGATAGTTGGATAGCTTAATCGCAGTAATTTGCTATACTTATGGTGCACCAGGAACGCACCTATCCTCGTTATAATAAGGCGACCACTGCAGTCTGTATATACATTGTACTCTTTGCACTGCAGTCAGTTTGAGCGAGGCTTTAATTTTACCCATTACGCGATATTTCGTTTAATCTTTGTCCAAGCATAGTAAAATAATATGTTTATCTATAGAGGACAATAATGCTTTATCTATGCAACATACAATGGCTGGGTCTCAACCAACATTAACTAAAGCATAGAAGGAACGCTAAAATAAGAATTCATTATGAGCCATTTCTTTCTTTCTATCTTATAGCACAAAACTGAAAGTGGGAAAGAAATAGGTAATATTTACTTTTTTATACTTTTTTTCGCGTGTCACAAGATGAACTGTCATTTGGTTATATTGGTTAAAATATAACACGGCTAAATTCTGTAGAACCATGCTTCAAAATCTTACTGTTGGTTAATGAACTATTTGAATTGTTTGGTTATTCATTGTTTGTGCGTTCCGTGAGCTTTGGTGTGTTTCGGTGTGATTTTCTTGATTAAAATCCAGATAAATTGCATTAATTCTTTGTGTAATTACAAATAGTGTGTGTCGGTGTACTTCGCAGCACAATGTCTTGTGTGGTTTGGGGCTGCAAGTCTCATTCGTCACGAAAGAAAAATAATGAAAATATTTTGATCTTTAATCGGTATGTTTTGTTAAATTGTTACTTAAATGTGAACTTTTAAGTGCATATAAATGCATATTAAATATTGAAGAATCATTTTGTAGTTAAAAAGATACGTAATATTTATTTAAATTGGTGTTTTAGCCATAATTCGAAACTTGTTTTGAGGTCTTGATCATGCATAATGATGTATAAAATTTGTCGATATTGTCATTTTATAGATTTCCTTAAGACGATTTAAAAAAAATAGAATGGGCAAATCGCGTTGGCAGAAGAAATTGGGCTCCCAAAAAACACAGTCACATTTGCTCCAGACATTTTTCACCAACTTCATTTGTATGTAGTGAAAATATGAAATGGAGACGTCTTAGGGAAGAAGCAGTTCCTACGTTATTTATTGAGGATAAAGCACATTAAATGGTACATACTATAGAATAATTAAATAATTACATTAGGATATTTTGTTTCTTGGTAATAAATAGTATCCCATTTAAAATAAAACTATTAAATTATGTTTCAGCAACCTATGGAAGTCTGCGAAGAAGGGCTAGGGGCAGTTACATATCTGACAGAAACACAGGTAAAACACTGAATATGGTCATGGTGAAACATAATTTACTGTACAGACAATGTTGCCCTGTTTTTTCTTAGTATCCCAGTAGGACAATCAGGAGCAAATTTATGTTTATTTTAAGACAAAAACTTATTTGCAGGTCCGAATGGAGGTTTTTGAACCTAATACGTTCTCCCGAATTAATGAATCTGCACAAACCACATCCTGCGAAATAATTTCCCATCAGTGGTTTAGCATGGTGTTATTCACTTTAGTTTTCCCTGATCCGGTATTGTGCCGTGCTCCGAATAATGTTGGCAAAACTAGCAGTAAAACAGCCCCGTCCCATGAATCAATCTTCACCATTATTGCTCTATGACAACGCGAGACCTCATACAGCACGAGAAACCGTTTTGACCCTTCAGGAACTGCAGTTAGAAACCATTCGTCATCCTCCGTATTCGCCAGACCTTGCTCCAACGGACTACCATCTTTTTCGTGATTTGGACAATTATCTACGTGACAAGAAGTTTTCTTCCCAGGAGGCAGTACAAAATGCTTTCACACAGTTTGTGCAGTCTAGATCCTCAAAGTTCTATCGCAAAGGCATAATTGACCTTCCTATTAGATGGCAGCAATGTATAGATAATAATGGTAACTATTTTAATTAAATAAATTTGTTATAAACAAAAAATAAACAATTTATATTTTCAGTAAAAAAAGGCAATTTCTTACTTCAGCTTTTCAGCTTTCAGCTTCAAATTTTATAAATAATATTCATAAATATTTTATAAATGATTGAACTGCATAGGATTAAATCTGCCCAAAATTAATACATGTAAAGCTTAGTAATTAAGATAATTCTAAGCATTATTGTCATAGAAATACATATTAATAAAAAATGTATACCTAATTATGTTGTTATATTTTGAATACAATTTCCCTAAATATTAATTTCTGAAATGTAGACTTTGTATTGCTTTACCTTTATTTGCCGTGTGGTGACGGCCGAGTAGAATACAATTGTCATCACCCCAATTCTCTACCTTGAGTGTCATACAAGGCGACTAAGGATAAATCAATTATGAGGAATGGGCAGTAGCGTTCCTTTTTTTGACGGCCGCCTTGGTCGAATGCTCAGACTGCTGGGTATTGGTCAAGAGGTCCCGGGTTCGAATTCTGTGGGCCTACCGCCTAACTCGATTGCTGATGATAGCTCTATAGCTATGCACTGATTATCCGAGCGACCGCCTAATTGTATCAGCAATAAGAGTATAACAACAACAGCTAACGTGAACGAATGATACAGTTCTTTTGGTATAAAATGAGCTTTGCATTTGAGTGAGTGATCGCAAAAGTAGGGTTAGTGAAAAAAATAATAAATTAAATATTTTAAAAGAAAGTTATATTTTTTTTTATTAGAAAGCAAGTTATTGAGTAGTCTTATTGAGTAGTCTGGTAAAACACTATTTATGTCCATAACTTATTAAAAAAAATATTCTAACTCTTCTACATCGGTTATTGAACCTTCACTATCTTCATCTTCACTATCATCTGATGACACATCATCGCACAGATGATGTAGCGCTCCGTATAACCATCAATAGCGGCGTCGCGACCATCAAATGCTTTTTCTTCTTTTACTGCATGGTCAAAATCATTGCCCATATATTTTCAATGGGAATAAAATTTTCACTAATATAATACCTAATTAAAACAGCGAAATATTATTAATATATGTAGCTGCTAGCGGTACAAAGGAAAGTGCAAGACAGAGTATTGACAGTTGACGGACGCACCGAGCAGTAGGCCTAGCACGGGACGTGAAAAAAATGACAGTGTTTTCTTTCAGGATTTAGTGGGAGTTAGAGCGAGAAGAAACGATTTTCTTTCCCCTGAAAGGGATGTGTCCACGTCCCGTGCTACGGGGGGTGCAGTATTGACAGCTATCAATTTAGCTAGCAGGCATCTTGAATTTTAGGCGGTACGGATTTTCTGCCAAATTCATACAAAATCCAAAGCCATTGCTGATAGTGACAAGTTCAAAAGCTATAGCTGATAGTGACAGCATGAAGTCATAAACTATAGCTTTTTCTTTAGCAATAGAGTTAGGCGGTAGGCCCGCTGGTAGGGGCAAACTTTGTGATGACCACAAATATTTGTTTCCGAGTCATGGTTGTGTATTATTATGTTTATGATATGTATATATATTATTATATATATTATTATGTTTATGTAGTATATTTTCAACATTTATATACATAATTATATTAAAAATATGTCCGTCATCTAGTATCCATAACACAAGTGCTTAGGCTACTTACTCACACCTATCATCAAGCCCAAAGGCTAGATGATAGTGTAAGAATATTTATTTATTATTTATTTATAACACCTAGCAATAGCAATGTACTGCGACTTTTGTGCCCGATAAATGGCAATAGGCTCGCCACTTATTACATGGAACCTAACATAATTGGCCAAACGTGGGTGCTAGTTCACCTCTGCCTACCCCTTCGGAGATATAGGCGTGATTTATGTATGTAGACTTTGTGTTGGTTTAAATGTTTAATCTTCAAAATAATGTAAATAAACTTCCCCACATCAACCATAACACGTCATTTAAAAAGTCAACAACAAATTATGGTCAAATAACAATAGCAAACCTAAACTTAAAACGTCAAAACAATTATTTTAGTATCGTTCATCGACGTTGAACCTAGGTAAGTCATGACATCACTAGCAAAATTAGAAGTAGTGACAGCCTACAAACTTTCGAAACGTCTTGTTTATGCGAGTCTCTTTCTAACTTATAAGCAGCTCCAAATGTCAATGTGAGACAAATATATTGAATTCAGTTGCTATTTTAGCTAGGTTTCTATGCTTTAGTTATTGTTCTGAGGGCTGGGTGACACATAGAGGACAATAATGTGACATATTATTTCATACTCCTAAATAAACAAATATTTAAAACTTTACTGAAATTCCTTGGGATATGTCTGTACAGTACGTTATTGTGTATTATGGCCCTTGTGATTCATTTCACACTGTCGAACACAAGCCCCAAAAACTTAGAGGCCTCAGAGGTAATTATTTATACATTTTAAGTGCAATTTGTTTATACCCATATCATATATTACTTTTCTCTATGTTTATACCTCACCCTGAATCTCACCCGCGGGTGTCGTACAAGGCGACTAAGGCCTAATTAAAGTATAAATACAGCGATGAGTAATGGGCAGCAGCATTACTTTGGTACCACCTAGCAATACTGCGACTTCAGTGACCGACAGATGGCAATAGGCTCGCCCCTTATTGCACGGGACCAAATATTATGCTTGTCGAAGCTAACCCCTTCGGGTCGAAAATGAATAAAAGAAAGTTTAATGACCTCGTCATCACCAGCTCTCCCTTCCATAAGTATTTCCGCCAACGGCTTCACGTGCCGTGGTCCGACTCGAGGAATTAGGTTTATGGTGTATTAGGTGTAGCGGCAAGCCTATATTACCATCTAACGGCCACGAAAACCAACCTATTGGAACCGAGCCAGCGAGCGTGGTGGATTTTGACCCATTTTCCCTGCAGGCAAAGCCTGTGCCCCAGCTGTGAGGACATTAAAGGGCTGGTGTGGTTGTAAAATTGTAATAACTAAATCTCGTTATTATCTTTTACTTACGTTTTGGGTAAGTTGAACTTTGGTTTTTTGTTAGATCGGCTACAGAAACTTGGCTACCGCGTCGATTTGACTCCAGTTCAATATGTTAACTACTGCATGCTTGAAATGAGCGGTCATGAGGTAAGTTACTGTGACAAAAAGGCTATTCCTATAACTGTAGTACCTACCTACCACCTCTGGCTTAGGTATTTGAAGGGTGACTAAACAAGTTTTAGGGATTTGCGCATTTTGTTAGGCATCATCAGACCTGGGATCTCTAGCTAGGTACAAAATACACTCGTAAGTATGACGCCATCGAAGGTAAAGGGTTTGAAATAAACACTGATTATTAGACATTACAGGACATACGAACTACAGCCACTCCACTACTGGAGAGTGGGGGCAGTGGAGAGGGAATAAGTGCACTTAGAACGCATCATTACCTATGGGATTAGAGGGGGACTAGGAGGGAGGCGGGTGATTATAAAAAAGGGGGACTTAGGGGGGGGGGTAATTAAAAGTTTAACAAGTGATTGGGTAATACGGGTTGTAGGTAACCCGAGTATTCCAAAGGAAACGTAGGCATTCACGCGCAGCGTATAGATTATACCTAAGTAAGTAAAAGTTATACCTAATTTAGTTTCAAGTACAGAAATAAATTCCTAGGTGTTCCGCTGTAACATACAAAACCTGCAATTCAACACGCCATGTGAACTTGACCCGGTCTGCCGACGCGCCGTAGACGCCGTCCTCCACGCCACCGCCTTGCTATGCCGGGCACACAACCACCTGTATTTCTGGTCGCTCATAAAAAACCAGCTGTTGACAAGAGGCCAGTATGGGCCCAAGAACTGCTGGCCGTCGGAGCCAGTTGACATTAGGCCTATGGCGACTTGTTTGGATTGTGTCGGTTGCTGTGGAATTCTGGTACAGAAAAGGCCTAAATAAATCTTGATTGTGTACAGTTTTCTTTTCTTGTTAACATTATGCCTACGACAGATGATTTTTATTTTATTTTTTAGTATGCAGTATGTAAAAATATAAAATATGATAAGTTTTCGATCAACATACCTACTAATAAATGACGGCCGCCTTGGTCGAATGCTCAGATTGCTGGGTATTGGCCAAGAGGTCCCGGGTTCGAATCCTGGTAGGGGCAAATTTTGTGATAACCACAATTGTTTGTTTCCGAGTCATGGTTGTGTATATGTTTATGTAGTAGATTTTCAGCATTATATATACAATAATCATATTAAATATATGTCCGTCATCTAGTATCCATAACACAAGTGCTTAGGCTACTTACTTTGG
Source organism: Cataclysta lemnata (assembly GCA_963931975.1). Taxonomy (NCBI): domain Eukaryota; kingdom Metazoa; phylum Arthropoda; class Insecta; order Lepidoptera; family Crambidae; genus Cataclysta; species Cataclysta lemnata. The sequence continues at coordinate 10,366,691 of OZ008343.1, forward strand.
TCTAGATGATAGGTGTGAGTGTAAAAGAATATTAAAAAAAAATAATAATAAAAAAACACAACGTCATGACATAGTGGGAACGCGCCCAAAGGCGTGATTTATGTATGTATGTGTTTATGTATTACCTACTTTTCTGGGAAAATACACGTACTGCATCAGCATTTTTTTTTAGTTCCAAAAGCTAATTTTTATGATTAACATTATTTATTTTAAATATATGAAGCCAATAATTTAACTTCGAACAATCACACCCGGAATATTATAACATTGCGGTAACCTTTGTTAAATAAAAATATTAAGGGCCTGTTTCACAATCGAAAAGTAATTTCGAAGTAGCTTACTTCGCAGATCATTTGACAGTTGTAATATGAAATATATGTCAATTGAACTTCAAAGTAAGCTACTTCGAACTCACTTGTCGATTGTGAAACAGGCCCTTAGTCATCATATTATTATTTAACGTTTTATTGTTTTTGAAGTGTTATTAGTACTAATTTAATTTTGTACTAAAGTTGATTGTTTTACCCCCGAATACAGAAACGCTATTCAAAGTTTGAGTCCCGCTTAACATTTAAGTATTGTCAAAATTGACGTATTTCCATACAAATTCTGACAGGTAGTGTCCACTTAACTTTTTAAGCAGTCCCCTAAATTTGAGAAGCGTTTCTGTATTCGGGGGTTAGTAGACTGATTGTTATATCATTTAAAAACAAACAATAAGGTCGCGTTCCGACGTACCTACACGTTTTGTGCGTAATATTTTGCATATTGAGCGAAGGCTGCGCGGCCGCTATTTGGTGTCTGCGTGGTTGCTGCGCGTAGTCATTATGTTCAAAATTATTTTCAAATAACCCTTATGGAATTAATCTATGCTATGACTTAATATTGTAATACATACATACATACATAATTCACGCCAATATCCCCGAAGGGGTAGGCAGAGGTGAACTAGCACCCACGCTTCGCCAATTAGGCTAGGTCCCATGTAATAGGTGGCGAGCCTATTGCCATTTATCGGGCACAAAAGTCGCAGTACTTTGCTAGTTGGTAGGTATAAGAGGAATGCTGCTGCCCATTCCTCATCACTGATTTATTCTTAGTCGCCTTCTACGACACCCACGGGAGAGGTTTGGGGTGGTGACAATTGTATTCTACTCTGCCGTCACCACACGGCACACACAATATTGTAATAATTTCATGTATCCACGCCACACCGGCACAAAAAAACGAATGATACGCAGCTTTATTGAAGACACAATTAGTTATTATGATAAATACCAGACAACAGACAACCGGTTAGCTTTAGTGCAACTTGAGTGCTAGTGCGAGCAACATGTATTTGTGGTTATCAGTGGTAGCGTTGGTTACCTTGTATTATTATTTTACGCGAAATTTCAAGTACTGGTCTACGAGAAATGTGAAGCACGACTCGCCTACTCCATTCTTTGGTAATCATTTTCGAAATACTTTTGGATACATAAGTATTACAGATCTTTCTGAAATATTATACAACAAATACCCGAACGAAAAAGTTGTGGGCTACTACAGGTGGTCCGTCCCGGAGTTGGTAATAAGGGATCTGGAAATAGTTCGTCGCATTTTGAGTGTGGACTTCGGTTACTTCTACCCACGAGGTCTTGGTCGGAATCCTAAAGTGGAATCTTTACTTGGAAACTTGTTTCACGCTGATGGTGATTTATGGAAGTTGCCACGGCAGCGACTCACTCCAGCGTTTACTACGACGAAGTTAAAAAACATGTTCCCACTGGTGGTGGAGTGTGCCAATAAGCTGCAAGACGTCGGGGAACAGATCGTGGCAGCTGGAGGAGAGTATGACGTCCGTGAATTGATGGCGCGTTTCACTACTGAATTCATTGGGGCCTGTGGCTTCGGCATCTCGATGGATTCCATCAGTGACGAAAACTCTCTGTTTCGTCAAATAGGAAAAATGTTATTTAATCGAAAATTCAGGCACGTAATAAAACTATCTCTATGGGAGGCGTTCCCGTTACTGAGAGATTCATTGTATGTGGGTGACCGAGAAACAGAAGAGACTATTACAAAAATAGTGAAAATGATACGTGAACAAAGAAATTTTAAGCCCATTGGCCGGAATGATTTTATTGATCTCTTGCTGGAGTTAGAGATGAAAGGAAAAATTAAGGGCGATTCTGTGGAGCACCGAAACCCTGACGGTACACCCATTCAAGTGGAAATGGACATGGATCTTAAATGTATGGTCGCCCAAGTGTTTGTCTTCTTTGCTGCTGGCTTCGAAACGTCCTCATCAGCTACTAGTTTCACATTACATAATTTAGCATACTATCCCGATGTACAAAGGAAAGTGCAGGAGGAAATCGACAGAGTATTGGCGAAGTATGATAATAAATTGTGTTATGATGCAGTAGCAGAAATGAAATATTTAGACATGGTTTTCAAAGAGTCGATGAGGTTGTTCCCCTCTCTTGGAGTGCTAAATCGAGTTTGTGCAAAGACATATACTATTCCAGAGTTAAATATTACTATTCACCCGGGAGTGAAAATAGTAATCCCAATTCAGGCGATTCAAAAAGATGAGAAATATTTCGACAATCCGGAGGAGTTCCAGCCGGAGAGGTTTAGCGCAGAGGCATCGCTGGGTCGGCACAAATATGCGTATTTACCGTTCGGAGAAGGACCAAGAGCATGCATTGGTAAGTTATATTGTTGAACATTATTAATAATGTACAGTCAACGGCACTTCAGACTACCCAAAACTGTCAAATTTCTTCAATCGATTGTCAACCTTAACTTGTTAATAATAGAACACAAAATCGATTGAGAAATTTTGCCATTTTGTGGTAGTCTGGCGTGGTGTTGACTGTACGCACCAGACTTAAGACCATTGTGAAGCTGTAAATTTTAGTACAAAAGCGATAACATTTTTCACCCCGTAAACATGGTCCAATATTGATAATTTTTGGATATGTTGTAAATATAAAATATAAAACTTTATTTTTACGAAATATTGCTTATGATAAAAGTTGTTAGCAACGAAATATCTTTATTTTTGATGTAAAAACTGCCTCGTGCATTATATATATTTTTAATTTTACTAAAGTGAATTAATGAAAAAGAAAACAGTACGTACTTAGATTAGGATGTACTGAATCTAAAAAAACCGAAAATTTTCTTATAATGTAAAGTTTTAGGGGAGTGAAAACGTGATCGCTCGAGGCAAGTATTCTAAAAGGAAATGTAGGCATTTCTCGTGCCGCGTATCGGTACGATATATTGATACAGACAGAAAGCAAATCAAGAGTAAATGAGTCCAAAGTTCACCAAGCATACATAACGGTATGTTGCGTACTATTCTATACCAGTATGTATACACACTCAATTCATCAGACTTAATAAATGCGGTGTTGTAAATGTCGGTTTTCGGTGTTAATCTGAATCTAGTGTATTAATTTTTCAAACTTTTTTTAACCACAATTTAATTGTAATATTTTTTCTAACATTTATATATCTAATATTCAAATAAAAATCAAAATATTGAATAACTTAATGTTTATCAACAACAAATGTTTTATGGTTCGGTTTTAAGGACTTTACACATAGCATTTTTATTACTGTTATAGGAAAGTTTAAATGCAATAAATGTTGATAACCTAGAGACATATCGTAGTGTCAATAACAAGTGATAAACGAAAAGCTTCATCTCCAAATATTTTTTTATCTAGAGAGTAATTATATTTATCATGTCTGTATTCTTATCATTGGTACTTCAAATATCTTCAAGAGATATGGCTTAAATGATTGTGCTAGAAATTTACCAACAGATTCATAACGGTAGAGTAACTTACGATGATTTTTTCGGAGTGATAGCGTGAGTGAGTAGCATAGGATAAATTGGTAGATAAAAGATATTAATCAGAATTAACAGTTAGTAAGGACTTCTATGATCAAGGAAATCTTTAAATTTAAATTGTTGGTTTAAGTTCTATCGCGGTAAGAGTAAATAAAGTTAACAATAGTTAGCTAGTTTTCTAATTCCACGATAACTAGATCGTTAGGTAAATACCGCGTTGGGTAAATATACCTATAGTAAACAATCTAAGATAACATCTCGCGTGTTGCTCCACGAGAAGCTAGCTAGCGGGGTGGCATATGGCATATGGCATATCGCGCTCGGCCTGTGATTGCGTAAACTAAGTAATGTTCGCTAAGGCATGCAATGCGATATGATGTAATGCGGAGTTAAGTAATGCGGAGTAGCGCGCTATCGCGAGCTACTCCGTATAATTCCCACCAACCCGCACTGGAAGGCCCGTATCCCAGCAGTGGGGACATTAAAGGGCTGGTGATGACGATGATGATTAAAAAAATATATATGTTAATTTTTAGGTGCCCGCTTAGGGCAAATGCAGTCGCTGGCGGGTCTGGCGGCGTTCCTGCACAAATTCAGCGTGGAGCCTACAGCCAAATCGAAACGTAAGCTGCAGGTCAATCCTCGGTCCAACGTTGTACAGGCTGTTGTCGGTGGTGTGCCGCTTAAGTTGAAGTTGAGGGACCGACGTTAATTTACAAAAGTACTTAGAGCATCTCGAAGATTTAGTATCAACACTTAGGGCCTGTTTCACAATCGATAAGCAAGTTCTAAGTAGCTTACTTGGCAGTTCAATTGACATATATTTCATATTACAACTGTCAAATGATCTGCGAAGTAAGCTACTCAGAATTTACTTGTCGATTGTGAAACAGGCCCTTACACTCGTATCTATAGTCAAGTCAAAGTAATTAGTTGAGTAAAGTCGTTTGTAAACATTAAACAAAAATTTGAATTAAGAAAGAACTGTCTAAAGTAAGAATATTGTATAAAAATTACCAATAATAAAGTGAGACAATGCTATAAGCCGAGTAGAGCGGCGTCCCGTTTCGTCACCCGCGTTTGTATCGCCCTAATACTTCATGGTACGGCCATAGGCCTTAAAACTAACCCATTGGGTTTACACTTAGATTACTGAAGTACCTAGATATGTTAGCACATAATTTTAATTTAGAACAGGTTTTGACGTTAAAAAGATTTGATACATGATCTCATGAATCTCATGAATCTACGAGTATAAAAAGGTCGAGTTTTCCACTCGTGGTAACTAAGTAGTAAATTGTCTCAAATTATAAGCATGATATTTTGATGATTATTTCTCGATCTCTCGAACAACACCCACAAAATTTAATAACATTTTATTATTATAAACCAGAACGTCAACAGAATATGTAAGTAGGAAAACTTGACTCTTGTTTATTAATGATGTTTTTGTTATTGGTACCTCGTCGACATGTAAGATGCGCTTTAGGTGGTAAATATGTCATTATATTATATTGTATTGACACTGTTTTGTTTAATTTTTGATTGATTCTAATTATACTCTAATTAAGAGAATTATGAAGCTATAAATTTTAGTACAAATAGCGGTAGGTACCATTTTTCACACCGTTTTTTTCACATTGTCGAATTTTGATAATTTTTCACAATCCTCATAAAGTATTTTAGAACTGTAGTAAGAATAATTTTCCAATTGAAATTATTTGTTGAATTTTAATAATGTCATAAAAAGTTTGTATTTAACTGAGCCACACTACAAAAATACATGAAAAAATCATTCCCAAAAAGGGTAAATTATTCTCTTTGTACCTAAGTGCATAAGGGTTTATTTGTATATATGGTTTCCTAATAATGAATAAAAAAAGTCGAATTGAGTACCTCATCCGTTTATGAAGTCTGTCAAATTATAAATTTTGTTGTAAATATTCTATAATCATGTTTAACTTTAATTTAAATGTAGGTAATTAGTGTTGAGTAAATAGCAATGCTGATAAAACGCAGCTGTCTTGGTTTGGGCATGTAATGAGATGACGAGCATGTGCCCTTTTATATGAATGAATGGTAATGAATGGACGAAAAAATGATGTAACTGAGGGAAGTAGCGGATTTAGTAACGGCTGACCGCAATGTATGGAATCAGAAACTATAGATAGGCGGGTCCAATTCCAATCCAATCCAAATCAATCTAACAATTATTAGGGAGTACCTAACAATTCAAAAATTACAATTATTACTTATTTATTAATTGGTCTTTCTTAAAAAAATACATTTTTAAGTTAAAGATAATTTAATAGTTAGTTTTACCAATTAATCGTTCCAAATCGTCTTTATACATGAATTTTACTGGAGCCGACTTTAACTGCGCTGCTCCCAGATAACCTACGATTAGGGCGAGTTACTAAGTACTTGTGTACACTATTAATATAAGCCTCTATTTTTTTCATTGCAAATATATTTACATGCATTGAAATTATCTGAAATTCTGTCCATAATAATAAATCAATAAAACAGATAAGTCAAGACATCGAGTGTAGTATATACCGATCTGTTTTATTGATTTATATTTTAAGAGGGTTTGAAGCAATTTACATTGTCTATTTATTTGTGATATGTAATCAGAATACCTACGTTTTATGCACTATCTGCAAAAATCAAAATTATCTAAAAATAATGCCTTAAATTGTAAGCCGTAAATACATTACGGTTCACAATTTTTCGACAGCTTACAATCTTGCGAGATAGATTTTATTCTAACGGTATTTACAATTTCAAGATAACATTGTACACTGTAAATTGCTTCGAGTGTTGTATAAATAGCCATGGAATTAACCCACTGATGACAATTTCCACTTTACGTGATCGTTATCAATCGCAGAGCCATTTTTGTGTCACCTGCGTCTTTGTATTTTTTTCTATTCTTAGCTGCTTTAATCTCATGATTCAATGAACAATATTTGGCAAAACTGTTTTGTGGTAAATGCTCTTACTTGTGAAAATTGAGAAATACAATATTTGAATCAAGTATCTATTATGGTTTTATTGTATTCTACTGATATCTTCCTGCTATTTTTCTCACAAATGATTTGATGTTGGTTTAATATGTCTCCTGTCACACTCTTAAGATTGGGCTATACTAATTATACATCTGGCGGTATTCATTTTGTCGGTGCCATGGATTATGTTCGCTGTTTCCTATCAGCTCTCTCAGATTTGAGGGGAGCCTGCATCGGCAGCGGGACTTCCAATTGAGATTTCTGCCGTTAATACATCCTCCAAGAATGTTTTAAAAACCAGGTAAGTTAGATGACTTAAAGACCTCTTTGCCTCCAGCTTAGGACAATCTAAAAACTATTACGGTTATAAAAAAATCCGTCCATCTGAAAATCCCGTGTTAAAATTGAGGAAAATTACCATAGTCTTTCCTCTGGATGGTTTTCTGTTAAGTATTTATAATGTGGAAACAATAAGATTAATTATTCAAATATCAACTAATTGTTTTGGTTTCCATCATAAGCAAGTTAACATACTATCTATGATACTAATCTTAATAACAATCATACTTCAATAAACTTGCGCCACAACTTTATAACAGACCACATAAGAATATTATTATCTAGGTTAAGTATTTACATAAAGATTTCTCACTTTATATATTTAGAGAAAGTACAAATTTATATTGATACTAGATCTTGCCGTAGAGTATACTTTTTGGGAGTGTTCGAATGCACGACTCAAGGGTCCCTTCTCCACCCCTACAAGGTTTTCGGCTTCCCAAAAAAAACCCCGGTAGTATGGCTGCTAGGTCTAATGTCTAGTTCCTTTAAAAACACAGTTAAATGGATTTTAAAATAAACTTTTCAACAAAATTGCTCGTAAATTGACTCTTATTACACCTTTTTAAGGTTCATAATGCAGCATATTATACACTCGTGCATAAGTCGAATTTTAGTTCCAATTTTGACCACGCGCAGACTTATCGGCCGCGCAGTCATGGTATATTTTTAATGCTTTTTTTTTAATTTCTCCCTATATTTTAGGGAAGGCAAAGGGTCTAGCCCATACAGCCATGTCTTTAGTGTATATTTTAAATGAATTTTAACGCATCTAGCGAGTGCTTGGCGCGAATTTAATGGTAACAGAGTTCATGATGGTGCCTGATTAATGCTTTTTTTGTTAAATTCTCCCTATATTTTTAGGGAAGCATAGGGTCTAGCCCATACAGCGATGTCTTTAGTATATTTAGTCTGTAGTCATGTGTGTGAAATGAATAAAAATTTAATTAATTTTACGTTAAAAGAGGGGTGTCACACATCTTAACGCATCTAATGAGTGCTCGGCGCGAATTCAACGGTAACAGAGTTCATGATTCAGAGTTCATGTACATCAACACAGATCCTTATGCATCAAAATAACACCACTTTCACTGCACAAAATCCACTCTGAAACAATTTTTAAATTGATGAAAATAAACCTGACTGTCATCTTTGAAACGCGCCAAACAAGCCAAAGTTTTTGCTTTTTGAATTTGTTTATGGACGAACATTGAATATTTTTACGAATAATAAATTATTTTAGAGTTAAGATAATAAATAAACATTTTATTTCATGATTATAAATACAAATTAACATAGCTATCGTAATTAGAAACGCTAATTTATAGTTTATTTTATTTTTTCTTTTGCTACTGCTCCGGATTCGCAGCCGGTTTTTCTGTGCCTTAATATTGAATGTCGTCATTTTTGTTTTTTTTTAAATTAATATTGTAGCAGTGATGTTGTTAAAAAATGGTGTAGTTTTGTGCATTATGTGTTAATGGCGATGAACAATATAAAGATTTAGTGAAACAAAAGTGCATTTGATGAGAAGTGCGATGAGCATTTCCGTGGTCGATCATCCTCATCAGTCTCCATCAATAGGCTGTTAGTGTAAATTTGCCGCCAAATTCTCCCAAAATGCATTACAACGTGATTCATCCGTGTTTTAATGCGATTAATACTGAAGAAAAGAAAGTAGACTACATAAGACGAGTCTGTATGTACTGGTTCTCTTTGCCGTCCCTACTCCTATTAAGGAGATTTATAAAAGAACAACAACCAAAACTTGTCGGCGCTTTTTCCGTAATTCCCTTTGATTAATTCCGGCCGCTTTCTCTCAACTTCTTGCTTTAATCTCATCAGTTGTTCGCAGTAGAGTTCAGAATCGATGGTCCTGCCTGGTGGTAACAGCTCATAATGAATAATGCCCTTCCAATCCCACCACACACAGCATCACCTTGTTGCGAGTTAACCCGGGTTTCGCCACAGTCTGTGAAGCCTGACCGGCCTTTGACCACGACCTTTTTCGCACGTTCTTGTCGTACGTGATCCACTTGTCATCACCAGTTATCAGCTTCTTCAAAAATGGTTCGGTTTTATTACGTCGTAATAAAGAATCACAAACGAGTACACGGTTCATTAGGTTTCTTTCAGTGAGCTCGTGAGGTACCCAAATGTCGAGCTTTTTTGTGTACCCAGTTTTTTTCAAATGCGCCAAAACTGTTTTGTGGTCAATTCCCAGTTCTTCAGCTACGTCGTAACTACTGACATGCCGATCTTGCTCCACTTTATCAAAAATGGCATCCATTTTATCTGTAATAGGGCGACCAGAGCGACGTGCATCTTTGACATCAAAATTTCCGGATTGAAAACGCTTAAACCAAATTTGTGCTACTCTCACAGACACTGCTCTAGGTCCATAAACATCGCAAATTTTTTTCGCGGCTTGCGTTGCATTTTTACCTTTTGATTCACTTATCTTGGCGGTACGAAAAACAAATGAAAATCACACATTTTCCTAATTTGAATTTGGAATTATGTTCTTTAAAATTTAAACTTTCAATGATACCAAAACCAGCCAGATACAAATAGTATAGCCAAAGAGATTTTATTACAAGTTTATACATACTATAATGCGAAAAGACTTTTTCCCCAACCTAATATTTTTGATTTTTTTGTAAAAAATAGACTCATTTGTTATTATTTGAGATAGTTTATCGCTATTCAAATATAAAACGAATAAAAGCGTCTTAGATGGATCATCTTTAGTTTTTTTTTCTATTTAGATATTTAGATAAACAACTCTGATATTAAGTATTTGAAAACCAGAACAACAGCAGTAACAAAAATAGGAATAAATTCTTAAAACAGTTAAATATTCGGGTTAAGGTTGAAAACCAATTTCAGGAAGTTGAAAGTTTTGCATAGTCTATTAATCAAGGCGCAATATTAACTCTATAGTGTAATACATAAATGTGTGTCATCATCATATTTCTACTATGCAATAAAATGTCGAAGTCCTGAATCAAAACTAATCTCAAACTCTCTATAAATAATAAAATATAATTTTATTCTTTCCAAATACAGGGGCGGTCGCATTGTAAACAAAATAACCGTCACCGCAATCTGAAAATAGCTGTGGAATGCCGGATATTGCAATCCCGGTTTGTCACGGGCTCTGGCGCCGCACGCGCAGGTGCGTATGGAAGCGCTCCTGCGGCACAGTGCGCGCCAGACACGCTCGCGGGATACACGTATTCTCCGACTGGACACTACTGTATCGATATTGAACACGAAAACTCGAAACGTGAAGACAACAATCGATTTTTAAAAAGTTTTCAATGACTTTTTTGTGAGGTGCTGCTTAAAGCTTGATTAAATATTTTGTTATAGACAAGTGTTTAGATATGAAGGTTTTAACAGTTGAAGATAAAGTGGCTAGTGTCGGGAACGAGAATGAGCCGACAGTTGAGGTGGAAGCACCTAAATTAACTAAAGAGGAATTAAACAGGTGGGTACATGTATGATCTCTAAAACTTTAGGAGTGAGGAACACTGAAACATTAGCTAAGATACACTTAAAAATACCCATAAGCTTACTCTAAAGGACGATCTAATAACAAGAAAATATTATGAATGAAAACAATTGAGAACTAAATGAACAATAAATCTTTAAAAGGAGAATTATCAACATGAAATATGAATTTCGAGTCGTATGAAACAGGCCAATCAAGATCTAAAACGGCTCATAATTTATAAATTTAAGTACTATTTTGCCAACAACGATAATAATTTGTAGATTAATTATGAGTTAAAGAAAAATAAAACCTTTAAAACTTTAAAATTAATGTGTCAGATACGTGGACATCAAAGCAAACTTGTGACCAAATTTGAGAACATTTCGATTAGACTCCTCACAAGTTCGCTAGGTCAGACTGATTGGCTTTAAGCCAATGTGACACAGTCCTCTGGAATGCGATGTTTACTCGCCGGACTCTCGCTTGTTGTAGTTCCAAAGAATGCGATTGCTTACAGCAATCGCATTCATGGGCTCTTAAGAACTGCAAATTTCTGAGGCAAGCGCTTCGAGTATTTCAGTACACTGTCACTTAAGGCATCTTTAATTTGTATCATTCTTTTGTTGTGAAGTGTTAAATCTTGTTCTATATTGTTATATGTATTTGAAAACAGGCGTGTGTCAATAAATATGCTCAAAGTTAATGGATTCATTGTCGTTTTTAACCTTGAACATGAAATTGAGTGCACGCTATATTTGTCGGATTCGGATGTTTACAATAGATGAAAGAAATTTCTCACCGCATCTGTAAGATGGCAATTCGTCTAATGATAAAATAATATTTTTGAAAGATGAATGATTTCCAGCAATTTTAAATATTACCTTCTTTCTTTCGCAGGGGTTGTCCACTTGGAGTTTCTCGGATCACAAACTCCTTATACGTATGTGGGGCGCACGCTCTGCCCGGAGCTGTGAAGGCGCTTCGACCTGGGCTTGTAGTAAGCGCAGCGCCAGAGTTGCCGTCTCCACCAGAGGATTTCGTTCCCAGACATCTGGTTCCGTTGCTCGACACTCCTAACTCCGATATGCACCCGTACATGGAACTTGTTGCTGACCTGATCAATGAGGTATAATCGATTGTAGTATTATATTTTTGCGAAGTTAATGGTAGTGTAGTTATTTTGAAGTATATTACTTACTTTATAACTTAACTTCTTGAATATTTGCATAGTAATTTCTGTCTTTAAAAATAAAGATTCCAAGAAAGCAATTTACAGATAGTTTACAATGAATATGAGTTCAGCATATACATTTTAATATTTTTTTAGGTTGTGAACAATGGAGAGGTGGTACTGGTGCATTGTGTGGCGGGAGTTTCCAGGTCCGTGACGCTCTGTCTAGCGTACTTGGTTAAATGGTTGAGGATGACCTTGCGAGACGCATACCACTACATGAAACAAAGACGGTAAGAATATATCTAACTGTATGTATTTGAAATTTAAAGGGAATCAGTCATTGTTTTAAAGGGCAAGGAATAAATTAATTTTTAAATAGGCTTGGAGAGAAAATTGATAAAATGGTTAGGTACTTTCTTTTATAGCTGTTGATAGTGGACCTGTTTAAAGTTACATAAAATCAAGTTCTTGTTTTGTTGCAGGCCACAAATACGTCCAAACACGGGATTTTTCAAGCAATTGATTAAATACGAAGAGAGGTTGTTTAGCGAGGCTTCTGTCAAGATGGTGTATTGTGAGGCGATAGACAAAGAGATCCCCGATGTGTATGAGCCCGACTACAGTGGAATGACGTGGTTTAGGCAGAGATACGGACCCATTGAGAAGAGCTAAATAAGATTATACAAAAACAGGCAGCCAGAGAGAACAAAACTGAAACTTTCTTAAATATTGCTAAATCATAACTAGTTTTAAGGTAGAGATACAAGAATGACTGTGGTTAATGGATGCGCGAGAACGTGTGAAGTTTGTAAATATTTTGAAATGTTTTGGTAATTATGTTTGTGCGTTACTTGTATGTTCGATGATTTACGAAAGCGTTATCAGAACATAGATGAAAAAACAGATAACTTCAAAAATAGCAAAAAAACATCGAAATGATATTGACAAAATTATAAAATGTAAATCTATGAAAAAAATAAACACCAGAAATAAAAAAAAAACATAATTGTGTTCTAGATGTAAGAAATGTGATATATAATTTATTGTTGATGTTACGTGATTATTTATATAAGCTATGAAATGCTATGAGTTAATTAAGTTACGTAAATAATAAAATGACTGGGACCAAAATAAAAGATAGTCAATTTTGAACTTTTGTTTTATTTTATTTCTATAAAACATATTTAATAAGTATTTGGCAGTTTGGAGTATTCCTGACAATATATTCTAATTAGTTATTTAGTCTTCTATGCTGGCCTGGGAGCGAACAAATAATGTAGAATAAGCCAGCTCCGACTCATCCTATGGGTGTCAACTAAGGGAGATTGCCCGGTGTAGACCAATAAGCAAGCATCTTGGGGCACCCAAATGGTGGAGGGCACCAACAACAGCATGCCCAAAGAGGGTTTATGTTAGGCAGGCGGCCGGCTGTAAGACCTAAGCCAAAACCTTGAGCAGTATGGATTGGAATGTTGTCATTCCAAACACTCTCTCTGTTCATCGATCTCTCGACATGGTCCGTCCCGTCTCTTTTCTATACATTCATTCATCACTAGCACCTTTACGGTGTGATGGTGATACGAATTAAAAGTGAAAGAAATGATGATGATGGCTTGATGACGTCTGACTGATATGAATGGAAGAGGAAACCTACTGCGCCGACCCCAGATAGTCTGGGAACAGGGCAGGGAGACGACTAAGATATTCTAATTATAATTAGAATAACTTCTAATTTATTATAATACAATATACCAAACGAGATAATTACCAATTTACTTTTCTTAATTATCTGCAATCTTCTGACTGACAAAATGCAGCCAAGATAGATTTGTTTGATACATTATTAAGGCTTTTGCAGATGATTAACATTTAAGCACATTAATTAGCCAATATAAAAAAAAACGAGAGCCGTGTGGTGACGGCAGAGCATGAGAGCAGAATACAAATCACCACCCCCAACTCTCCCATAGGTGTCGTACAAGGCAACTAAGGGTTAAAACAGTGATGAGGAATGGGCAGCAGCGTTCCTCTTTACCACCTAGGAATGTACTGTGACTTACGTGCTTGATAAATAATTGGCGGAACGTGAGTGTTAATTCATCTCTGCCTGCCCCTTCGGAGATATAGGCGTGATTTATGTATGTATGTAAAAGTGTGGAATGCTTAGCTGTTATGTAATTACACAATGTGTGTTTGTTCATTGAAGATGTTGTTGGCCCCGTGGCATTGAACGGCGCCCGCCCACAGAATGAAAGAGCGCAGGCGGCGTCCCTAGGGTTGACACTGTCATGGTAATACTATACGGAGGTATATTAATTAATGAAATAATTATAGATAAACAGAATTATATATTATATATATTAAACATAGATAGCAAGAATTATATGCATTTTAAGATTGAATTGATAGAATTAGGTTTAAAATATTCAATATTCATCTATCATAAGTGTTGGTGCTGCTGTAAACAAATCGGTAAATATAAATTTAATTTAGCTTTTATATAGTGAATTACAATACTATTTAATTGCCGACCGTCGTTGGCAAAGATTACTATAAGATTCACTAGGTATCTTCTTCCCTCGAAAGAATCCATTAATTATATTTCAACAAAGGACATCCTCTATTTTGGCACTCAAAAAGTTCGGAAAGGTCTCCTAAGACCATTTTTTGCGTGATTCGCATGGCAGCTAGGGAAATGGTAGCTACCCTTAATGCCCCATCTCAATTTTCCTCCCTGTATAGCACTACTTATATTGGGGCTAGAGCTTTGTTGCCATATTAACAAATGCGACGTGTTCTGTCAGAATACAGCACTTTTTTTATTGGTCGGCTCTTTTGATTTTGGACCAAAAATGTATGAAACGTGGAGGATGTCCTTTTGCATATTTAATCGCTTACTGTAATTTACCTCTGCATTCACCTCTGCATTCATAGAATTTTCTACTGACACCTAGCTACAATTATGAAACCACAGAATGATTTTACTAATTCTTTATAAATATCGTTAACTGTTTTAAAACTAATGGACTAAAAGCTAAATTAAAGGTAGAAAACCTCGCCTAGGTCTTCTGAGACAGGAAGTGTACCAATACCGCTGGCTGCATTACCGCGCTGAATGGCGAGACTAATTTTTTGCGCGAAATACAGACCAGCCTTTTACTATTATTTTACTAATTTGGCGCAACCCTAGATTTACATTAGATCGCAATGAGAATAATTTGACAATGCGCACACGCTTCCGCAGTCTGATGTAACCGGGGCCAATAATAATATTAGGTGCTCACATTACGTACTTCGTTTTAGACATTTTATGCTTCCATTCATTATTAATTAGACGTTTTGATAATTTTCATTTCATATTACAATCAAGAAGAGTTATTTTATAGAGCTCATCCTCAATGCTTAACAATATCAGTTTTTGTAGAGTAAATGAGTAGTTAATTAGACCATGCCAGCTGTTATTCACCATGTCCGTAGTAAAATGAAAATTTCGTTTGTCAGAGGAAACGTTGCTTGGTGGTATTAGCTGTTTTTGTGAAGTTCCCCTTGTAATTCAGACCTGTCCATCCAGTATGGGGAAAGTAATTAGGGTATTGATGATAATTTCGACTGAGGTAAAACAATTTTTAGCTCCCTCTATTACCGTTTTAGCGTATTATTTATATTATTAGCATATTATTATATTAGGCTAAGAATAGGTGGTTCTATATTCATCTCTCAGTATTGGTCTTTTGTAGGAGTTGGAAGATGCCCAGAGCCGGCTCACTGAACACAGAGTATTTTGGCTAGTGCTGTTTTGAAAATGATAGCTACAAAACTGTCTGCTTGCCAGTAAAGTCAAATTAATGCACAGACTACCAAAGCCGCCGTTCCAAAATTGCCGTGTGGTGACGGCAGAGTAGAATACAATTGTCACCACCCCAAATCTCTCCCGTGGGTGTCGTACAAGGCGACTAAGGATAAATCAGTGATGAGGAATGGGCAGCAGCGTTCCTCTTATACCATCTAGCTATGTACCTACTGCGACTTTTGTGCCCGATAAATGGCAATAGGCTCGCCACCACATGGGACCTAACATAACTGGCGAAACGTGGGTGCTAGTTCACCTCTGCCTACCCCTACCAAAGCAAAATGGTCAAATTTTTCCAATTAATTTTCAACCTTAACGTATATGTCTTAAAGAGCACAATCGATTTATAAAATATAGAAAAAGGCACGGGTCCCCAGATCAAGGATGGGTCAATACCATGTCTTTGTTTTTTGCCACGCGAGGTTTCTTCGTTGACCACGCGACGTTACTGGTAACAACATAGCGTCCACCCGTGGACTACCTGTCGTCAACGAGTTGATCAGGTGTGGGGTGGCCTATGTACGGTGAGATTTAATGACAATAATTATATTTAGACTACTGTAATTCATGTAAGTAAAGGTAACGTTTCCATGTCGTAATTAACAATCAAGTACCTATTTAATTTTGGTCGTCACTGCTCCATTACAAGACGTGACATCTCTAAAGTCAAAACAAGGCTAAAGTGACCATTTGGGAACAATCCAAGTGTCATACTAATGTGCCCTACCACATGCCAAGTGGAAAATAGTACTTGGCAAGTAAATTGTCGAATACCGAAATATGAATTACCGTAACGGACAATTTTTTGGGCTGGAAGGGATCTCGAGTTCTTTTAGGTGTAAACAGTCTATTACATCGGGTCACATGTGGTTTTGCTTTTACTATTAATTCTCCCTATATTTTTCCATTCGTAGCAGTGCGAACATGGGTGGGGCTGGTGATGATGACATGTGGGTTTGTAATGTCCTCAGATTAGATTCATCAGAGGTTAAATTAACTTATCGTTGCTGCAAAACAACACTTGATACAAGCTACATACATGATACATAGTTAAGCCGGTCGTCCCGGCTGCATCTGCAGTCTTAATACCCACCAACCCGCACTGGGCCAGCGTGGTGAGTTATGGTCCCAATCTCCCTATATTCTTCCATCCATAGGGAAGGCCCGTGCCCCAGCAATGGGGATGAAGGGGCTGGTGACGATATCTAGATAATTATCTTTGGAGCTATAATAGTTTTCGGCGCAGATTCTAATATTAAAAATAACTCTTTTGGAATTTAGATTATGTCAAGTTGAGATATTTAAAAGAAAATCTAAAACACTTTAATAAATAGTGCACTAAGCTGTGCATGCGGTGCGAATTACAGACATTTCATTACAAAAGTCATTACATGTGTTTTTTTAGTGTATTTTGTAACAGAGTTGGCAGTGAAACAAACTGCATAGTAATAAATTTACGTATACATACCAATTTTCGGATGAATCAGAGAGTTTGAATGTCTAGCAACAGAAACTGTGAGCACATAAAACCTATTTAACCATTTGTAATTTAAGTGCAATATAAGTGGTTAGTGATTCGGCATTATGACATAAGTATTTATCACTGAAACATTATTCAAAGGCTAAATACTGTTTTCAGGGTATAATAATAAGATATTTATCTATGTTATACTATTTCACTTAATTTGTGATCAGCGATTAATATAGTTTAGTGTTGGGAACTTTATTTAATTATTTTATTGTTTATTATTTTTTCTTTAAAACTAAACCAGTCTTGTCTTATTATCACTCTTGGTACTATATACAGCACATATAAAGCGTCAACTATTACCTATCGATTATCAACTTTAACTTGTAACCACAAAGTCGGTTGACAATATTTGACATAGTGTGGAAATTTGACCTGTAGGCCTATTCGCTAACTTTTTTTGACAGTTGAAAGTGATGATCACCGAACTATTTACTTATCCGTTGCTGTTTTCACAGGACAAGTGTCACAATAGCGTTATAGTAAAGTAGTAATGGTTCAGTAAATAGTTCGGTCATCATCATTTTCAACTGTCAAAAAAAGTTAGCGAATTATACGAATACTGTTGACTGTAGTGTAGTCTGTAAGTAAAACTTTTGATTAGTACAGACTACGGATATCTACCAGCCTGTGTTAAAGTAAAAACATGCTGATGAACAAAATGACAGCTCGACACGTTCAACATTAGCGTCACAATACACATTACTATCCACTAATAGACCGCGAAAATTTTCTAATTACGTACTCGAGTAGGTGTACGCACGTAATTAGCGAAAACATTGAACTTGTATCATGAACCTCTGCCAAAACGGCTCTAATGAGATCAGGTAGGCACCGAAAAAAAAGTTTGCACCAAAAGTTTATTTTGAACCTTTTTGCTTTGAGATTGTAATGATTTTTTTTTACTTTAAGGTATGTTGCTTTCCAGAAATAATGCGTAGAACGTTCTGGCAAATGACCAAAAGAAACACTTTACCCCGTGATCAGGTGTTCGATGGTATTCCAGCTGAAAACCGTCAATCTTTCGCTTGTCCTTGCTAACAATTCATATTGGACCAAAGAATAATAATCACTTCTTGTGAAAGGAAATGTAAATCTAGAGTGGCATTTGTTCCACTCGACCAATACCCGGAAAAGGTTATGACAACGTTATATTTAAAATAAATCCATAATAATTTCTTACACACAAAACTATCACCAAGCTTAAAATAAGTAGCACAATTTTAATATACATAATATACTACATAAACAACAATTACCTACTCAATGTCGTGTGGTGACGGCAGAGTAGAATACAATTATCACCACCTCAAATCTCTCCCGTGGGTGTCGTACAAGGCGACTAAGGATAAATTAGCGATGAAGAATGGGCAGTAGCGTTCCTCTTATACCACCTAGCAATAGTACTGCGACTTTTGTGCCCGATAAATGGCAATAGGCTCGCCACCTATTACATGTATGTACCTACTCAAGAATTTTTGTATTCATCTCACAAACATTTGACTTTACCAGGATTCAATCCCGAGACTTCGGCCGGGGCCGTCAAAAATATTTACATTCATAAAACACGGCTGTGAAGCATAGGATAAACCATGTTCATTTAAATATAACAGTTTTATAGTATATCAATAAACTTAATAATAACAATTTATAATTTATTCAAAAACAAACAAACATACATTCATTAAGTAAACATACATACATTAATTACCACAAATACTTAGTTACCGGGTAAAGAAGAAATCATTAGAATCCTAGAATCACTTTAAAAACTTCTACAATATTTATAAGTAGATAGAGCTACTGAGCTACCTTTATAGAGCTACTAAAACGAGCGTCCTCGTGTGTAAAATCATTTTAATAAGTTACACATTATTTTCACGATAATTTGATTTGTATTCAAAAATTATATGAATGTTTACAAAGAAAAAGAGGTCAAAAAACTTTGAAAAAATTATTGTCTTGGTTCGAACCCGCTTACCACTGGAGTGGTTATACCATTCGGTTGACCAGTGGTTGGCTAGGACGTTCGATAACTTGACGAAATTTCTCTAACCATTCAAGTTCACGCTGTAAGCCAATCGTTTTTTCTTTGTGATATATTCTCGTCAACCTAATTGTCTCACGAGGGAGAAGAAAGAGGGCTTACATACATACATAAATCATGCCTATTATATCGAAGGGGTAGGCAGAGGTTTATCAACACCCATGTTTCGCTATTAGTATAGGACCCACGTAATAGGTAGCGAACCTATGTATCCGGCACCGAAAATGCTGCTGCCCATTACTCATCGCTTTCTTTACCCTTAATCGCCTTGTACGATACCCGCGGGAGAGATGGGGGGGTGGTGGCAATTGTATTCTGGGGGCCTACCGCCTAACTCGATTGCTAAAGCAAGAGCTATAGTTTATGACGTCATGCTGTCGTTTCGCAACAAATGTACCTTAACTATTAGCGATAGCTTTGAACGAAAGATCACCGAATGATTTTGTATAAGTTTGGCACAAAATCCGTGCCACCTAAAAATTCAGGATGGCTGCTATAGCCGTAAGCAGTGCATTGCAATATAGCTATCATCAGCAATCGAGTTAGGCGGTACGCCCCCTGCTCTGCTGTCACCTCACCGCTAGATAGAGGGTTTTGGAATTGGAAAATTAAAGTTCCAGAACCAATTTTATACCCAAGAATGGTCGCTTTAGGTAGCATGTCCACTTCGGAGTACGCTCCTCTACGCATTGATCGATAAGTGTTAATACTGCTTTATTTATAGAATCTACCTTCAGTGGAGTAGCAATTGTATCGCGCTGTGTATTGGAGCAGTGGATTCCGTTCTAATAATACGACAAACAGCGTAGCCGCGTCTGCGGTGGCATTCCTCCTCTCAGCAACTCTATATATTTTATGAGCAATACCACAAACGAATTCCTAAGTATTTATTTATTTAAGTACTAGCCACATGATACAAGCATTAAACAATGTTAAATTACTTACTCGTGTGCGGCAACACCAGCCGTGTTATACAATTATATTGCTTGTACCGCCTTCAACCTCTTGTCCACGGCACGGTTGTTCAACTGTACGGCGTGTTAGCCGTACGGTTAAACAACCGTGACGTGGACAAAAGGCACAGTGCTAAGGAATAGGCAGCAGCATTCGTGTTATATACCTCTGTCATATAGATATATACCTATAGATAAATAGGCGTGACTTATGAATGTATCTATCGATATGTATGTGTATTGTCACTGCTCGTCCGGAGCCTATTAAAATAGTGGACATCGCAAAAATGTCTGAAAACCGTTTCTCAAGATCATAAATGATTAAATATCTTTGATCTTTCAAAGAGACATTTTGCGGAAGCCCGGTCCTAGAGTGATATGATTGATAGCCAGTGGTGGAACACCTCAAGGTGACTTATATTTGTGAAATTACTGACAATAAAATATGGTCAGTAAACTTGTAAAGTTTTGAGTAAAAAAAAATACATACGAGAGCACACTTGAAAAAGGTTTCCTCTATATTTGATGTGATGGTGCCTTTTGAGATTCTGACATGAATGTGTGTATGCGAAACTCTCATCTAGCCCAAATTACTTACTGTACATAAGCACTTGTGCTATGGATAGTAGGTTACGAATACATTTTAATATACTATGTAATTATATATATAAAAAATATGTAAACATACCATAAAGATATAATAAATGACCATGGCTCGAGAACAAACCTTTGTGTTCATTATAAATATTTATCCCCCTTTTTGACAATAGCCAACGATCTGAACAGTGTACCATTTGGATGTAGCCTTTCCTGCGTTTGTAACAATATCGGAAGACTGGACGACTGGTTTATCAACTATATTTATTATATAGAAAGTATCAATGGCTTGGCTTATGTCCGAAGTACGAGGGAATTGAAGGTAGTGTATGTTTTAAGTCTTGTAGGTAGTTTGTAACTAGCTCAATTTCTACTTTGATCATTACCTTTTGTGCATAATGATGGACATCACCCTCTTCTTCGTCAGCGCAGGCGCAGAGTCGTGAGACTCCCTCGGAAGCTGTTTGCCGTAGAGAAACCCTATGAGGTAGTGCTCAAATACAAGGCTCGAAGTTCCCTCCTCCGAGCCTTCCCCAAATAACCTGGTAGCTTTAATGGCTACCAGGGATTAAAGATGGATGCTTTAAGGCCCCTCGGCTAACAGGCCTCGGTCCTTCAAAACAAACACAAAAATAAAAGTCCTTGGCTCTAGACATAGGTACGGACTGCATTTCAACAGTTATGTACAGTCAACAGCTCTTCAGACTACCCAAAACTGTTAAATTTCTTCAATCGATTGTCAACCTTATCTTGTTGGCAGTAGAGCCAAAAGTCGATTGAGAAAATTTAACATTTTGTGGTCGTCTGACGTGCTGTTGTCTGTACATATAACTGTACTCCAACTGTTAAATTGTAAAATGCCTTAGCTAATATGAATGATAAGTTGACCTAATTAACTAGGTCCACTTCCTACGCCTTCGCACGCCAATTGCAATTGGGCTGCTCAGTCGATGGAATTCTAGAGCCCCAATGTCTCCTAAATAGCATCCAAGATGTGATCTTGATCTTCAGTGTGATATATGCGATGTGACTGTATCCGTCACTGTATTTCTGTTTGAAGATCCTCTGTACAGATAAATATAATGAAGTAGACGGTGACATTCATATTTTAGAGCTAGTATAATGAGTGGAAAAAGAGACTCGACTTCAATATAGAGCGAAAATATTTCATTCTTCAAGTTGGTTCTCCCTGAACTCAGCCATGTTGTGAAAGAATTATACTCAGTGGTCGATTTTATAAAGTTATTAATCAATGCGATGTCCTATGAAAAGTATTCACTCTTAATCGCACATAATTATATTGTTGTACTATCTTGTAGACTGGTAAATAGTTCATTACATCTGCTAGCGGAACCTGATAGACGGTGACTTATAATTTTGATAGTTTAAAATGTCAATATAATTATGGTGACTGTAACACCTCAGACTGTGTCTCTATGTAACCTTATTTTTGATGTATAGTTGTAGTATGTATAGTGCATAAGAAAGACCAACTCTGTAGTTTCATGCCTATTGCATGATATCGTTTCTTTAATCCAAAAGAGAAGCTAAAAATTACAGTCCTGCAATAAGACTTACTGCCGCACTCAGAGACGTCAAATAACGTTAATGAGTACTTAACATCAAAAAATTACAATTCAAAACTAGTCGCTATTCTTGCCGGGTCTATGGTCTAGATTTGAATGAAATTTTTTTACATTAAATACCTACTCATTAAAGTTAATTGGCGTCTCTGAGTGCGGCAGTTACTGACATAAAAGAAGACTCAATATTTTTAAGTATTCTTTTGAGTTTAGTCTCTCTTGAATATAATGAGCGATATGCTTATTCTATGCACTACTATAAATTTTATTAATATTATTATTCTTCTCCCTGCCCTGTTCCCAGTCCATCTGGGGTCGGCGCAGTATGTTTTCTCAGCCATCCACTCCCTTTTGATTCATAGGTGCTAGTGATTAATGAAGTATAGAAAAGAGACGGAACGGACCATGTCGAGAGACCGATGAACGGAGAGAGTGATTTGAATGACAACATTCCAATCCATACTGCTCAAAGTTTTGGCTTAGGTTTTACAGCCGGCCGCCTGCCTGACACTAACCCTCTTTGGGTATGGTTATGCGTAGGTAGGTGGTATAAGAGGAACACTGCTGCCCATTCCTCATCACTGATTTATCCTTAGTCGCCTTGAACGACACCCACGGGAGGGATTTCAGTGGTGACAATTGTATTCTACTCTGCCGTCACCACACGGCATGGTTCGTGTTTATGTTTGAAAATATTTTAAATTTGTGTTGACATATCTATTTAAAATATAATTATTATGTTATCAGTGTGCGGTACTAATTTCACATGTGATAATGTCGAACGGAACCGAAATGATAATAGTATGAACAAAATAAAACGCGGTGTTTGATTAATGGAATTCATGAATGTTTGTTTTCATAGTATTCACGTAACAAGTGGGTGCAAATCTATCTTTGATTCCGTTTGATGTATCGAAATTCTATTCTATGCATTTCTATGCAGCATGTGATATGGTGAATCATTCGCACAGTCACACGTTAGACTATTTATTAATAAGCTGTATTTTTTTACAAAGCCGTGTGGTGACGGCAGAGTAGAATATAATTGTCACCACCCCAAATCTCTCCCGTGGGTGTCGTACAAGGCGACTAAGGATAAATCAGTCATGAGGAATGAGCAGCAGCGTTCCTCTTATACCATCTAGCTATGTACTTACTGCGACTTTTGTGCCCGTTAAATGGCAATAGGTTCGGCACCTATTACATGGAACCTAACATAATTGGCGAAACGTGGGTGCTAGTTCACCTCTGCCTACCCCTTCGGGGATATAGGCGTGATTTATGTATGTATGTATTTTTTTACATTTCATTGCATTTGGTCACAAATTCGTCCAATGTTAACATAACAAACGCTTTGTCTTAATATTATTGTTTTTTCACATAGTTGTTGAGTCATTGGTTATTATTATGTCAATATTATATTATTATTTTGTTCTTAATTATAATTATGTTAATAATCTTCTTGAATGGCTCTACAGATAACCCTTCATGACAAAGTAAGTAAAAACGTACACTATTCATAATTATAATTCTAATCAGTCTAGACGCACACTATAAGCACTTCGAAACTATACCTAATTAAAATAGCGTCTCTGAAATTATGCTGTAAAGATGTAAAGATCACGACTAATTTATAAAGCAGACACGCTACTACTTGTTTATTTGTGTAGTATTATTGATTATCCAGGCGCCAAATCTATCATCAAGCCCGTCTGTCTGGAATGTGAACTCAACATCTGCACCAAGATACGCGAGTACGATTGTATCCATGAGTCACTAGGAAGTGATTCATTAACACAAAATTTCAGTTAAGGTCACCGAGGCAAAAGGGTTTTTAATTAAAGTAAGCTTTAATTAAAGTAAGCTTTAATTAAAGTAAGTAAGTTCGCTGTGTTGTTTTATATCATATAATTTATTGTTCTGCCCTTTAGAGTCGGCTTTTTATCTCATCTTCTTCCGTTCTTCTCTATCTTGTGGTCTTTGAGGATGCTCGTTTCCCCTGATACACCAAGTTCGACTTTCAGATCTTCTTCTCCCTGCCCTGTTCCCAGTCTATCTGGGGTCGGTGCAGTATGTTTCCTCTTCCATTCATATCGGTCAGACGTCATCAAGCCATCCACTCCCTTTTGATTCATATCATCCATCACACCGTAAAGGTGCTACTGATGAATGAATGTATAGAAAAGAGACGGAACGGACCATGTCGAGAGACCAATGAACGGAGAAAGTGATTGGAATGACAACATTCCAATCCATACTGCTCAAAGTTTTGGCTTAGGTTTTACAGCCGGCCGCCTGCCTGACACTAACCCTCTTTGGTTATGCTGTTGTTGGTGGTTTGCCCTCCATCATTCCGGTGCCCCAAGGTGCTTATTGGTCTACACCGGGCAAAATCCCTTAGTCGACTATTACGACACCCATGGGATGAGTCAGGGCTGGCCTATTCTACGTTATTTGTTCGCTCCCAGGCCAGTATAGAAGGCAATTTTCAGATACACGCGTTAATATCCGCTAATTAAAGTAATTAAAAAAATATATTATTTTCGCTTAAACAATTATAAACTTCCAAGTCCGAATTCCGATGCCAATTCCTACTTATATACTCAATCTTAATTACTGAGCGATCACAATTGAAACAGACGCTATGTTGCATTTAATAATCCACAGAGAATACTTGCCAGTGTGACAAATCGAAATGGCAGGATTGAGTCACAAAAGTGACTATAGCGGTTCACACCTGCCCGGCGATAGCCGGCATACCTGGTGAAGTGCTGGCATCTGGCCAGGTGTTACCTAGGCGAGGAGCAGCAGGTCAACTGCACTGTGCTCCAATTGTGTCCGGATAAAGCCCTTTGATGTCCCCACTCTTAGGGCACAGGCTTCCACTATAGATGGAATATAGGGAGATTGGGTCACAACCCTTCACGCTTGTGGGGATTGGTGGATATTAACGATTGCAGATGCAGCCGGGACCAAGGGTTTAATGTGCCTTCCGAAGCACGAAGTAACTTAAGATAATATATTTTTGTCACAATTTGTGAGTGAGTGACAGAAATATTATAGATTGAGAGAATTTGTAAGTTAGTGACAGAAATATTATAGATTGAGAGAATTTGTAAGTTAGAGTGAGTGTTTGACCTAGTATGAGAGATATGAGTCGTATTCTAAAACTGAAATTTCCTTGAAGATGATAGATTACACTTACTACTATGATGTCTACAGGAAGCATGTTCAAAGTCAAACCTATTAATTAATGTTTTAATAAATGAAATAAATTATGAAAGTTTTAAAGCTATATTCTTTGTTAATTAATTGACTTTGCTTTATTTTTCCAACATTCACAATACACGATTGAAAACGCTTATTCCTCTCATACTTAGACGGCCGGTGCATCGAATTTTGTAGTAATTTTGCAGTTATGTTTATCGTTTATTGTAGAAAGGAGATATTCACAGTTAACTTAAAGCTATTTTCGAAGTTTTTTTTTGTTTAGAATAAGTTTTTTTTTCTATATAAAATCAATGATGTTCCAAAATTCCGCCGCTACGAGCTTTTCGACTATATTACAAATAAAATTCAAAAAAGTTAAGCAAAATTTACAAAAATCGAGGCCGCTACGAAATATGCCAATATCTATTCTACACTATTCACTAAGTCAAAATTGTCAATGTATTTTTGTTTCTGAAACCAAGAACGCCAAAATTGACCATTTTACACAAAAATCACAGTCAACATGTAATAGGGCTCTTAAAATTATGTTTCAATTAAAAGTTTGAAACATGAAAATATACATAAAAATTCACAAATAAAACTTGTTCAAAAATTAGAAGAACAAATGTCCTGTTGCGAGAATTAAACAAATGGTATTGATTATTAATTGTAAGGCTTAATGAGTGTTTAACAATAAGTTTTAATAACAGAAATAAATGAAATATGAATATTTTTGGTCCGATGTGTGGTGACGGCATAGCAGAATACAATTTTCACCACCCTATCTCTCCCGTGGGTGTCATACAAGGCGACTAAGGGTAACACAGCGATGAGTAATGAGCAGCAATATTCCTCTTATACCACTTAGCAATATACTGCGATTTATGTGACCGATAGATGGCAATAGGCTCGCCACCCATTACATGGGCCTAAATTAACTGGCGAAAAGTGGGTGTTTAATACACCTCTGCCTACCCCTTCGGGGACATAGCGTGATTTATGTATGTAATATGTGAATATTTTTGTGATTCAAAAGAAGATACCTACTGTTCTCGCTTTACGTCCACCCGCT
The DNA here is from genome assembly GCA_963931975.1 of Cataclysta lemnata. Classification (NCBI taxonomy): domain Eukaryota; kingdom Metazoa; phylum Arthropoda; class Insecta; order Lepidoptera; family Crambidae; genus Cataclysta; species Cataclysta lemnata. The sequence goes on from OZ008343.1 coordinate 10,393,404, forward strand.
CACAGGAATGCGACGCTAAAACGACGCCGGTTATTCCCGACTATTGAAATGTTAACGGCGTCACTCGGTATTGTGAGTTTTTCCAAGGGACACGTTTTTGCGCTATGAAAACGTTAAGTAATAGTAGATTTTATATCAAGTGCACACAACGAATCATTTTTGTCCGAGACTTTTAGCAGCCCGAGCCGAAGGCAAGGGCTGATAGTAATGTCGAGGATAAAAATGGTTTTGTGGACGAGTTAGAAACTCTGCTTTTCACTTCGATTGCGAGGAAATAAAACAGTAGTACTAAATTAATTTAATACTTACCGTACCTACTTGAATTAAAATTTTAATTTCTTTTAAATTTAAGTAAATATTAAAAAATAACAAATTCTATGTCTGACTTTCTTATTGAGTTTGGCTGCGTAGCTCAGTTCTTTGCCTTAATATAGATACTTTTATGATTTGATACGTTAATGCTCTAGAGCACAAAATTCGATTTTGTGCAGCCTATATCCTGCACAAACAAGCACTTTCAGAGCATGAGAAGTGAAAAATAATGTTTTCGTCAGACTCCAAGTCTAATACGTATTCGTGTATATTTTGTTAACTGTCTTTAGTAAACAAATAAATTAAGTTCATTTAGTCGTTTTGAATCTTATACGAAATGTACCTTTAATTATTGCCTTTTGAATTTACACAATAAATAAAAGTACCTATATTATAATACAGTATATGCCCTGATGGAAAACATGTTCTCCTTTACGTATCTATAATTACATATAAGAAATATATAATATTAAAATAAAGGTTAAATAATTATTTTTCTCTTTCATATCAGTGTTCAAGCGAGTCAAGCAATATTGTCTCACGAGTTTTGATAGGAAGAGGTGTACGAAAACATTTAATATAATTTCTCCAACTATTCAAAGTCACATATAATAGGGGGTGAGCATATTGGCATGTAAAAGAATGTTACCAATTTCCCATTATATTTATAGGTAACCCTTAGACTGCGGTTCCACCAGACGTGTGTAAGGTAGCTGAGCGATGCACGAGAAAATATAATCCACCCATAGGGTTGCGTCATTTCCGCATTACACAAGCAGTATTGGTGGATTTTTACCTTTCTCGCTGCTTATACTTGTCAAAGTAAAGAAGCAACACTGAGCGAAGTATGACATTTCTCAATGCGTTTTGTCACACAACTATTGTCTATGAATAGGTTTTTGGGACCCTGTGCCTTAACGCACCTCATAGTAATGTTTATGAATACGGGTGTTAGATACGACAACCGTTGCCATTTTGAAAAAAGTCAAGATATAAAGTTATTATTAATAACGAAAAAATTCACATGTATTGTGTTCATAAATTGTGGTACGTTGTGTTTTTAGAATCACATTTTAACGGCTGATTAAAATGAAATCACCGAATTCCGCCTACGAATAAAGTCTGACCGAGTCGTTGACCTCGCTTCAGAGTATACATATGCTATTGCTGGTTTAGATAAAGTACATTATTATTTTGTTTACGTATTTTAAAATATAGTTATACTGTATAGTTACGGCATAGTCTTGGTTCTGATGTGAGAAAGCGGTCTATAACGTGCAAAATATTTTCTGCATATTATTGTTAAGTAGGTATTGCTTTTAATGAGCTTGTTGGTCAGTGGTCAATGAACCTAACTAATTAATGCAGAATATTAAATGTATTTATGTGGCTAGCTGTATTCTAGCTTTTTACTTGAGATTTCTTTTTATTATTCATTGTGATTTGATAGTCAACCATAACTTGATATTATTGGTCGCTACTAAATTTCGTTGGTTATTACCTGTTCAAAAAGTTTTTTTTGTTACAGGTATATGTACTACCAATTTAATACGTCGGCTAATGGAATGAAAATGCTAGAGTTTATAAACCACACTATTAGCGGCATATGTGGTCCAGTGAATACGCTAACAGCTTAATGAAACATTGGCATAAATCATGCGTGTAGATCAAATTGAGGACTTTTATTGCGACATCAACATTAAATAACTTCTACTATGTTATTAAATTAGTGTTAATCTGATTTAATACTGCGACTATTAACTTTTGAGAAGAATTAAAGTGATGTTTAGCCAAAATAATTTGAATTATCTATAATTAGTGATATTTATAGAGATGATCATCATCCGATGTTTAATTAGTAGTTTATTTAATTATTGGTTAAAATAGTGATAGTCAAATATCGGTTTTTATATGTTGATATCTTAAGCTGTAAATACAAAGTAAAATAAAGATTAAAAATATATATAAAATAGGTAATAAAGTTTTGTCCGAATATGGGGCACTTCAACAGGCTACTTTTGTAAGAATTATAAAACTATCATAAAATTTTAAATACAAATACCAAACAAACCCTTTTTCAATATTATATAATTACATAATTATACTTATTCATATAACAGACATAGATCATTTAGCCAGCTCATAATTTAATTATTTTGTGTATTTGTCCATAGCGACCGATAAATATAATTACGACGGACCCTATTAAAACTGTACTAATGTGGTGATTAATATACTCAGTATACCGCTGCGGTTTCGCGTCTCTAATTCTCTTTTGCACTCTATAATCATAATCATAAATTATAAATTACAAAATTACTTGTCGCACGTACTATTCGCAATTCATTGACATTTATTATTTATTCTTAACCCCGATTCAAGTGATTGACCGGAGAACAGTTTTAAATCACGTGGACACGCGGTGTAAATATATCGAGTTTATTCGGCTGCATTCCACGGCGGAATGTCAGATGGGTGACCCACTTAGCTGTGGATGCGACGGTAGATATGCAACCGCCTTGCATTCCTCTGACCAGGACTTGGTTATGGATTTCGTCTGAATGGTTACAGTAAGCAAGCGCCGAAAGAGGCCAATGCAGGTATTACTGTAGCGGGTTAGTTAGGTCACTTGGCTCGTATAACTGACAAAGTTATGAGCTCTGAGTACCACCTATTCACTGTAAGACGCTCTTCATCAGCAGATGTTTTACAGTGGGCAATAAATTATGCTCAAATACACTGCACAGTTATTTTAAGCGACAAGTTCGCAAATACGTTATATGCCGTGCACAAGCGTATATATTGAGTTATCTTTTGTTTTGGCTGCTCAAGTGCTTAGTACACACATTACCGAGAGCGGAGAGTGACCGATTAGTAACGAGTGTAATCCCAAATAGTTCGATTAAAATGTCCATTGATATAATAATTAACGATACAGCTAATATCGAGTGTGAATAATATAATGTAATGTATAGATAGGTAGGTATACAAAATATGCGTATTTTATTCAATCAATCACAAATGGCAGTTTTCTCAAGTTTTCTCAATGGAACAAATACCGTTGACATTATTGTAATGCCCGTTAATGTAACGCCCAAAATTATAATAATAATCGGAATCCTTGGAAAGCAGTAGGTGTGGGTTGCGAGGAAGCCGAATTAGTAACAAAAAACGAGCCTTTTGTCAATAAAACGCAATATGAGGTCAAAAAAAATTTTTTTTTTAAATATTAAAATTTTTCTTTTTGTTATACTTAATAACTCCAATATTTAAGAAGATCATGAGGTTTTTCTATCGACTTGTTTTCTTTGCAGACAAGTGTACTTGGACAATAAGCGGAATTTGAATTTGCTTCCGCTTTCATTATGCGAACAGCTAAGGATTTCAACTCTTTGCCAATTTCCAGTATAATCTGTATATCTCGTGAAGGTCGAAGTGAACCTGTATCTTCTAGGCGAGCGTGTACCATCTTAGGCACCATCATCGTTTTCCATCAGCCGAGATTGTGGTCAATAAGCATTTAATGAAATGATTCATTATCTTTTGCATTAGCTTTGTGCCCGATAAATTTGAATAGGCTCGCCTAACATAATTGGCGAAACGAGGGTGCAAATTCACCTCTGCCTACCCCTTCGGGGATATAGGCGTGGTTTATGTATGTATGTATGTATTTCATCAGCTTAATGTTCACGCATTCCGGGCGGATATAGCTTCACTGGTAAGTATCAAAGATGTGCCGCCGGCGCCGGCGCTTGCGCATACCCCGGCGCCACCGTAACACAAAATGCATCTCAGAGTATTATTAAACACTGGTTATCATTAGTAAATACTATTAGTTTACAAGAGGCCAGTAAAGCACACAATATATTAAAGAGCTGTGTTTTCTCAATTCCCGTAAGAGTATATGGGAATCTAGCTCGATATCAGACGTAGTAAGACTCCCATAAGCATTAAAACTATAATTTTTCGAACTTTTTCTAATCAATATATTCTTTATTCCCATAAGGTAAGGTAGAGCACTAAGTTTATATTAATTTAATTGATACAATGAAAAAAAAGTTATTGAGAAAAACTGGTAATAATGTTTATGAATATATAATGTCGGAAAAACTCACCCCGAATAGCCACTTGTTAGCTAATAGTGTGTGTGACTCGGTACAGTCAGCACCAAAGGTCTAGATTAGGTAACACAAAGCTGTCAAAATCAATACATTTTCATCTCGATATAGAGTTTTTTGTGTGTACATACAAGTATGACGGGGGAATTTATTTTTACTTCCCACGAATCATAATTTAAGTGAACAATTCTCATTTCATTGCGCCAGTAACACTCAGTAACGTAAATGTTTGTGAAAAAATAAACAATGACTAATGATTCAAGAGTGAGCCAAAAACGCAGTATTCTTATTTAAATGTCGACAAATGTTGGACACCTGGGGAGACCCACGTAATGTTTCTCGTCGACATAGTGCATGTTCGTGTTTTCTTTTGTAATAAAAATGTACTGTTGCGAATCACCGTCATTGCACAGTATTTTAAAGTATGATTTATTTGAACATTGTATAAATGTTAGAAAAAATATTTCAATGAAAAAGAGTAGAGATGAAAATCTCTTTCTACGTTTTGTACCTCTTATATGCAGTAAAAAAACCCGCGTCCATTCAATATCCGCATCAGAACAATCATTTTTTGAAAATTTTCTGACTGACGCTACTTAATATAAACGTGTTTTTGTGGATTACATCATTATAATACCCAGTCTTTTAGTATCCCCACTGCTGTAGAAATTGCAAAATAGCGGAATATAGAACACCACACTAACCCAGTGCCGATCAGTGGTGCATGTGCAGCCGGGACGCGGTGGGTAAAGGTCTTCTGAAACACGTAGGAAATCGAGATAAATATATTCTTGGTCACCAATCCAATGACCGCCCTTAGAGATCGTCCAATCGATGGGCTAGCGCGTTAGCCACTATGCCATCGCGATCCTGAGCTTTATGCACGTGAGAGTCGTAAAAGCAGCATCGATGATACATTCATGCTACCTGTAGACCTGTAGAATCTTTAAGCCAGTCATTCTGTTTTGTCATTGCGATTTGTTATACGTATTTATTAGTGTAAATATTGGATTTATTATTTTATTTATGTGGGCGGAACGGACGATTTGTAATGTTCCAAATTTAATACACATTCATCGAAAAAGTAATTTATTTGACATATTGTGAAAAATTATGTGGAACGACTTATAAATTTATTTCAAATGAAACTTATTATTCGTATTGTAATTACTTAAGAAAAACTGACTCTAAAACCGGAGAGCGGAGAGGACTCTTCTTCTTTTACCGTCCTAATAAATTATATGGATTCGGTGCAGTATGGTTTTTGTCACACAAGGGTGCATTGTACAAATCACGCCTATTTATTCCCGGAGATTTAGGCAAAGTTTTATCAAAACCCACAAATCACCAACAACGTTTGTTCCCATGTAATAGTTAAAAATTCCTTCTATCATTTAAAGCACTCATTTGACCTTCATGGGCACTTCTATAATTTTAAGTGGTTACCATATCATTGACCTATCGATACCGAAAACTATGATGAAATAGATAAAAAAGGCAATTTTTAATGCTATCTGTACTATTCTTTACTTATTCTTTGTTGTATTTTTAGCGCGTATGACAGTCGATTAAATGCATACCATTCTTTTGTATGTATACGAGTAAAATGTTGTTTTATGCTGACAAAATAATAACACAACACATATGTGTGGCACCAGTCAAACAAAAGAGTAGCATTTTTAATTAACTACTGACGCTATGCCTTGGCCCCGTAAAGTCTGACAGTAATTTATTATTGTAAACTATTGTTCTAAATATTTGAATAGGTATGCAAAAGGCGCAAAGTTAATTTGGTGTTTGTCTATGAGTTGTGTCACTTTATCATCGCGGACACAGATAATTGTGTCGTTTATGCTTCAAACCGATTTATAAGCCTGCCGGCCTAGTATTTTTGCGACAATAATTTTTCTTTTTGATTTCGCGCAACCTCGTAATGCTTATACATTTTTGGAATCGGCTGACCTAATTTTTTTGTTTTGCGCAATCACAATTATTTTTATTACGTAAAAATAGAATGACACATATTATTCTCGTGCGTCACGTGAAGATGCTGCATCATCACTAAGTACGAACTATCTGAGATCGAAGAACAACGTGCGAAGAAAATAATAGTATGATACAGAGGTAATGTTGAAACTGAAAGACGCTAAGGATAGCGCTATATGTAGTGTACTTCACTAGAAAATATGCAAGCAACAATTTAGTATACTAATTTTGAACTTACTTTTGAATTAAGTGAAACTTTACCGCGATGTAATGTAAAACAACGCCACCTTTTGGTTCGTTATGGTACTCGTTTGGTTTCAATTGTTATATTCCTGTAAAACAATTCATAAATAAAATTTGATAATTTCTTGTTTGTATCTTCTTTAAAAATAATATTTTATGGAAATACTTTGAGAAAGGCTGAAGCTTTCTATAATGCGGTCTAACATAAAGAATTGAATCAGAATTGAAATTAAATATTTTTGGTGGTTAGAAAAAGAATTTCGAAAAATTATGGTCTTGATGCGGGAATTGAACCCGCGTCCGCTGCTATCCCGGTAGGTGCCTGACCGCTCGGCCAACCAAGACACTAATAAACTTGCCGAAATTCTTCTAACGTTTACACTTCACGTTGTAACCCAACAAATACCCTAGCAATGTAGAAATAAATTTCAAATATTCCAAAGCAGATATTTTTACAAATACCGTGGGTTCGGTTAAACTTGGGTTTGCTTTATAAACTATTCGATTTTAATTTCAATTTTTGGAAAAATAAGTACAAAGATTTTGGTGGTTAGAAAAAGAATTTCGATAAATTATGGTCTGGATGCGGTAATCGAACCATAATACCATTATACCATAATTTATCGAATTTTTTTTTCTAACCACCAAAACCTTTGTACAAATTTTTCTAACATTTATATAATGTTGGAATTAAAATCGAATAGATTAAAAATTGTGTTCATTAAATTGGCGATAATAAGGTCGTTTGGATTGAATTGCAGTTTAGGTGTGTGACTTTTCTGCATAAGGGCCTTGGATATGCGGGCTAATTTAAGATCATTGCCGCTTGAATCACTCCATCTGCATTCTACCAAGGTTTCCTGAAAGTCCTTTGAGCTAATTTAACGTCATTGAAAACGCGATAAATTCGATACTAAATAGTCAACAAATAACATGTTGAATTTTTCCAACACTTTCTAGTTAAGTTATCCTTATTAGAACTAAGAATTTGATTTATTTTGCGTACAGTCATAAGCGGGTCTGGTTACCACAATATGTCAAAGGACATCCTCCATGTTGGCCCAAAATCAAAAGTGCCGGCCAATAAACAAGCGCTGTATTCTGACAGAACACGTCGGCCTTAGCATTTGTTAATATGGCACCAAAGCTGTAGCACCAATATTAGTAGTGCTATACAGGGAGGAAAATTGAGATGGGACATTATGGGCAGCTACCATATCCCTTGCTGCCACGCGAAAATGGTTTTAGATGTGTCTTAGAAGTGTCGTACAAGGCGACTAAGGATAAATCAATGATGAGGAATGGGCAGCAGCGTTCCTCTTATACCACCTAGCAATAGCAATGTACTGCGACTTTTGTGCCCGATAAATGGCAATAGGCTCGCCACCTATTACATGGGACCTAACATAATTTGCGAAACGTGGGTGCTAGTTCACCTCTGCCTACCCCTTCGGGGATATAGGCATGATTTATGTATGTATGTATGTATGGTTTTAGTAACAAAGAAACGCATAAAGGACATAAGATCTGTTTAACTAGTTTTTTATAAACTATTCGATTTTAAATATAACATTATATGAATGTTAGAAAAATTAGTACAAAGATTTTGGTGGTTAGAAAAAGAAGGTTTTTTGTTAAAAAGGTTTCTTCTAACCACCAAATTTTAGTTTTTTATAGTCATAAAGAATAAGTTAAATAGATCTTATGTCTTCACTTCGCTTTAAGTTACCCATTGGATGTAAACGAATACAAAGATGCATTCATGACATCCGGAACTCTGTAGATAATCAAACAAGAATGGATCTCTAAGTAAAGTAGCCACAAGGCCAAATAGACGGAAAGCTCATTATAATAGCAAATAACTGAAAGATATTTCTAGACTGTTATATAAGCGAAGTGAGGAACCACCAAAGATTTATAGAACGAGGAAATACCTGTGATGCACATCTTCACAACTAGGTGGCCAAATAATTAAGCGGGCGTGTAGGAGAGACTGTGTGATTTATCGTCTTGTCTACTCGCATAAATCCCACACATTTATCTTAGAAAACATTAAATCGCAACTATTCTTGTTATAAGCGGTTGTAGAAATTTTTTGCGTAATCCAATTTTCAGGAATAAGACTAAGGTTTAGCCATTACCTTTATGAAAGGGCATGGAATTTAGTCGTTACAGTAATCATTGTATTTTTGACAGTTCACAGTGATAAATGGCTATTCCACTAGCCCGACTAGCGTGACCACCGAGTCGTGCTAGCCGGGCTGGAGGAACTCGAGAAAATACAATTTGGAACATTGCTTACTTTATGCATTTGCAGACCAAGCGTGCTAAGCCGCGCAATAAGGCTCCTGAGAACAATCTTCATACAAATCTACCCGGCTAGCATGACCAATGAAACACGATATGTTATAGCAATTTATCGCTTTAAAATCTATGGATCTTTGACAGTTCAAAGCGATAAATGGCTTTATATCATAACGTGTTTCCGTGGTCATGCTAGCCGGGCTGAACCGCAGCAGGTATTTTCGTAGTAAAGAAGTGCAGTTTGAAACGGTGTGTCACCGTTCTTTTTGGCCAGCTATTCAGAACAAAGGCTTACTCTAGATCTCAATAGTTGAACTTCGGGTGCTATTCACAATCGGTGAATCACGCGCAGTGCACGCGATGCGTTCCCGTTATAGCACGAGGACCGAATTCGAGAATATATTTAGCGCGTTACCTTATCGCGCAAGTATTTTGGTGCTGAGGAATTTCGGTGTGCACCCTTTGTCTGGTTCCCTTTGTCATTTTGCTAAATTTAAGAAGTATGGATGCTTTGTTAAGCCAAATAACACTCTGGGCTTCTTTGTATTATATTTGGTAGAACCCGTAAATCTTGTGTATAATTAAATGCTTATACTAAAAAAAGAATAGAAACGCATGTGACTAAAATATTGTTGAACATGAAAGTTGATGGATGGAGAGGAAGAGGAAAACCGCAGAAGACCATCTCTTCATGGTTTGCGCGAGTAATGACATGAACGTGGAGTAGAGTGAATGTGGAGATGACGGTTAACAGGAGTGATTGGAGGCAAAAATAAAGTTAGCTGACCAAGAGGATGACGATGAAGTAAAGCCTAAAAGTACCTTTCGTAAAACTCTGGGAGTAGTAGGTCACCTGTTTTGGTTGGTGGTAGGACTTCTTTCAAGTCCGCCTGGCTAGCTAACACCATCTTATCAAAATCTGTCGCCATTATAATAATGTTTACAGCGTTATTGTGTTCTGACAATGAGTGACAAGATAGCCAGTCCCTCTGTGGTTGAGGGTTCCAGGTAAAGCTCGATTCCATCAATGGACCTCAATGGACATCAGTGGACATCAGTGAGATAAAGGGCAAGAGCTTCCCTGTCTAGCATAAAAAAAAAATATATATATTTCTGAGTCAGAGCAGAAAACAATTGACACCACTCCTTATCATACAAGGGTTCTATATGTGATGATGAGTGGACACTAGAATTACTGGTAAAGCACCTAGCAATATAGCAATCGACGTGCCTAGTAAATTGCATCAGACTCGACTCATTTTACATTAGACCTAAAAGTAAGCAATATTAGAACGTTGAAAAGCGTGATTTACGTATGTCTGTTATATTTTTTAAGGCAAATAATTAAATTATAGTCAATGGAGTAAGGAAATCAAATACTCAGTTATAGTTTTTTTATGCTAGACAGGGAATAGCTCTTGCCCTTCATCTCACCTGATGGTAAGTGACGATAAGGGCCAAAGATGGAATCGAGCTTCATCTGGAACCCTCAACCTCAGAGGGCCTGGCTATCTTATCACAGTCATCGGAACGTATTTTTTTATAAAAATGCTAGACTATTAAAGACTTAAAAATTTGTACCGATTTTCTTTAGGGTCGTCACTGCTCCATAATAGACCTCCCCTATCGATGAAAAAGATTAAGGACAAAAGGTCACGAATGACGCTTTGAATTGGTATACTGGACGACGTTTTACTAAACTATTAATGACTACTACTACAATAATGCTGTCAATGGAGTAAGAAAATGAAATACTCAGTTATAGTTATAGGTTATACTATATTTATTACTTGATTTAATTGATAAGCTACTTATTACTACCTATTTAAAAGTGACGTTGACCTTTTCTGCACACCTTAAAAAAATATTATGAAGTAGGCACGTGTATACTTCGAACCAAATGCTGTTAAAGGCTTTCAAAGTTGGTTAAAAATTTATACGTAAGCTAAGGGCACACCAATGGATAGATTTTCGATTAACGTCGTCGATCGACAAATAATTGTAATAGCCGAAATCGACCGATATATTTTACTACACCCATTCCGACCGCTACCAATCAACCGACGTCGATTAAAAGCATTGACCCGCGGTCGATCGATTAGTGTGGTAACACTTTTTATAGTGTTTTAGACAGTTCACCATTCGTTTTATCAGTAATTTATTTCTAAAGCCCTGACATACACAGCTATTTTAAATCGTCCTTGGGTCACATCGGTGGATACCTCGACAGAACATTCCAAGCCCAGTAACAAGGAAATTGTGTTCCATTTTTCTGACTCGCTGTAATTCAATCTTTATTACTGCTACAAGTTTTTATGCAACCGCAGAAATAACAAATAAACTGTTTGAAAATGCGTACGAACTTTACGCAGAATGATTGACAGATGAATGTCGAAGGTGGTTTGGAAACGTCTTTTATTTTAACACTCTTAGTTGATGTTAGTTTTTAATGTCGACGGGCGGTTTGGTCGAATGGTCAGATCGCTGGCTATCGGCCAAGAGGTCCTGGGTTCGAATCCTGGCAGGGGTAAATGTTGGAGCTCATAAACTTCTTTAAACTCGTGGTATAATATTACAAATTAGTAAATATATTCATTATGTATATTATTTTGGTGATGGTGCAACTTATTTTCGGCTAAATGATAGGCGTATGCACTTTTCATTGTTAATGTTCGATCGTGGAAACATTATTAAATTTGTACTTCATTTTGAACTAAATTTTGTATGCGTCCTTGATTTTATGTTCGTCATCACAGACTTTAATTACAGTTACTTTGCTAGTCATTCTATGATGTGGACAAATAATGCTTTAAAAGGCAAAATTACTATGTAATTCATTTGCAGCCTTTGCACAAATTGATAAAAATCCAAATATACCAATTTTCATTTTCCAAAAATAAATGCCAGATTTACATTTAGTTTGTAGAATTTAGTTGGTTTGTAATAATACCTATGTTTTTATTTATAGAAGTTTTGTTTTAAGCAACAAATAATAACTTAATTTCCGAGTGATGTCCCCACAGTTCTTCAATGAAACGAATATTAATTCATAGTATTTGTAAATAAGGGACTGGACCGGGCTGACGAAACAGCGTCACATAGCGGGGCTCTTTCAAAACAATTCCGCTAGAAATAGACCCGGGTGACACGCATGCCGCATGCTTGGCGTGCCTGTGCGTCGCATGCCGACCGTTTTAGTTGTACTGTGCCCTGGAAAAGATCGCTTCCACAGCGGAGTAAACTTCGGCAGCCCCCGTAGCACGGGACGTGGACACATCTCTTTCGGGGGAAAGAAAATCTTTTCCTCTCGCTCTAACTCCCACTATATCCCGTGACAAAACACTGTCAAGTGGTGGAGAGAGAATTGTCCACGTCCCCGTGCTAGGCCCGCAGCACCTTCGGATTCTTGAGAGCAATCCCAGTTGTCAAATTTAGACGGACCGGGAATGCTTGGAATGTGATGGTGATGTTTTCTATTTTCACCCAACAAGTGGCTTTGCTCGGATACGTGTTGGGAGATAAAATTTTTAGTGCGCAATTTCCTTTTTATACTGGTGAAGTTTAATTTATAGAAAAACATTGTAATTTGAAATAAATTTGTCTTGTTTTTTCACTGTCAACAGCGGGTTCACATTCAAAATGAAGATGGGAAAAACATTGGACAGAGATATTACAAAAATAAGATAATTAGCGCCAGCAATTTCAGATTCTAGAAAAAATATAGACATTAAGGAGAATTTTAATTATTATGCATATTCAATAATCCAATTAAACCAACTATTTGTAAAAGTTTGATATAAGTTAAGCACCTTAGGGCACCCGAATGGTGGAGGGCAAACCACCAACAACAGCATACCCAAAGAGGGTTGGTGTCAGGCAGGCGGCCGGCTGTAAAACCTAAGCTAAAACTTTGAGCAGTATGGATTGGAATTTTGTCATTCCAATCACTCTCTCCGTTTATCATCTCTCGATATGGTCCGTTCCGTCTCTTTCTATACACTCATTCATCACTAGCACCTTTACGGTGTGATGGATCATATGAATCAAAAGGGAGTGGATGGTTTGATGACGTCTGACCGATATGAATGGAAGAGGAAACATACTGCGCCGACCCCAGATAGACTGGAAACAGGGCAGGGAGAGGAAGTATACAGGCATAGCAATATTATAATAAAGTTAATGAGGATGTTTTTAGGACAAAAACTAGATTAATATGAAGTCTATCTACTTTTTATGCTTTAGGCTTTTATAATATGTTTATGATTGTACAATGAATTTATTCAGATTAAATTGAAATACTTTATATACATTAAGAAGATAACAATGAGTTTATCTAAAGACTAAAACATCATCAATGGAATTCAAATGAGTAATTAACTACAACACGTAGACTAGACACGCTTGGTACAATATTTGGCAAGAATGTGCGACTCAATGTCGCGGTATCCAGACGGCGCCAGTGAACCCAATCGTGGCGATAGTCAACCAAAGAAAAGAACGATATGGGTGGTAGAGTACCTATTTCTTTTTAATATTGAGCTAATAGGGGAAGGCGGGTAAGATGAACCTAGATGACAAGATAGATATTTACATACATACACATACATAATTCACGCCAATATCCCCGAAGGGGTAGGCAGAGGTGAACTAGCACCCACGCTTCGCCAATTAGGCTAGGTCCCATGTAATAGGTGGCGAGCCTATTGCCATTTATCGGGCACAAAAGTCGCAGTACTTTGCTAGTTGGTAGGTATAAGAGGAATGCTGCTGCCCATTCCTCATCACTGATTTATTCTTAGTCGCCTTCTACGACACCCACGGGAGAGGTTTGGGGTGGTGACAATTGTATTCTACTCTGCCGTCACCACACGGATAGATATTTACAATTTCAATATTAAATCATAGAACATTTTTGCAACCTCGTCACTATCACTTTATAATTTATAATATTGATGATGTTCTAGAAGTTAGATTTGTTATTGGTACAACATTTTGAAAGTTAGAAAAAGAAATAGGTGAGAAAAAAATCGAAAATTTACGTACTAATCCGGGAGTAGACCCCGCGCCATCCGTGGGTAAGCAACCTAAACCTCAGGACGGAAGTTCAGCAGAACCTGCCCTTGTTTGGCTGGGTTGCTCCAACTCAGTACGTTAAATCGTAAAAGTATAAACATATGAATAACAGTAGCGCTTAGTCCACCCACTGAATACGTCCTGTGTAAATGGGGCTTTACGCGGGCGATTCATAAAAAATACAAAAATTCTCTTCTGATTTATCAAGAACGGCTTGTTCAATTTTGTTGTACATGTTTTTGCAGTTTTGTTTACAATTCAAACTTTTTTACGATGCATACCAAATGTCAACGAGTTATTTGCGAAATGCTTACTGAACGGATAATGGTTCTATTTTGGTTTTGTTTTGATGAGTCGGTCGCCCCAAGGGTATGAGGAGCTGTAAAAATAGCACCAGGAGAGTAAACGTAATAATTTGCACATTCGAAAGTTGTTTACAGAGCAGCCCTGCGAAATTTATAGGCCCATTTGAGATCGGTTAATCCTATGGATGTTTGTTTTTCTTCGTGAATGTTTGGAGACCAAGAGGAAGGGCGGGTTAGCTAGACGTAGCGGATAAAGTGGATATAGTTATGGAATTAGTTAAGTTACGCTTAAGGCACCGCATTCTATAAAGTGGTTAGCAAATGAGACATCATCTTCCTGCCCTGTTCAGTATATCTGGAGCCGGCACAGTATGTTTGCTCTTCCTTTAAACTCGGCCAGAAGTCATCAAGTCATTCACGCCCTTTTGGTACATATCATACACTGAATGCACAGATGACTATGTCGAGAGACCGATGAACGGAGAGAATGATTGGTATGATAAAATGGCAGTCCATACTGCAGTTTTTCAGGCGGCTGCTTGACTGACACCAACCCTCTTTGGGTGTATGGTATTGTTGGTGGTTTGCTCCCAACCATTCGGTTGGCCCAAGGTACCGTGCTTATTGAGTACACCTCAATCTCTCCTTTTTATGACACCCCTGGGGTGACTCGGGACTGGCACATTCCAAGTTATTTTTTCGCTCCCAGGCCGGCATGGAAGCGATTAATATCCACAGGTAATTAAAAAGTCCTTTACGTAACGCAGTGTAAACACCGCCCTGTGTGGATTCAGCGGCATACGTTCGTTCGACGCCTACACATGATTCACGCTGAAATCACGCCGGTGTGTAGCGGCTGTTACGTGGCCATTTTCACTATCAATCAGTTCTTGAACGTCAGTCAGTCCTTTGCCGACCTACGTGACGTCGATGAAACGTCATACCCATCATCGAGTTTGCTAGTCCCTAATTTTAATTTCGACCTGTACCTACTTTGGAGTGTACTAAAACAAATTTGTATTTAAATACTAAAGGCAGTAATGACATTAATGGAATTGTTACATTTGTGATTATATGTATTTACGACTAGACAGTTTATCACAGCGATCCCAGTCTGTACATTACATACATAATCCCAAAAGGAACAATTTTATTAGTTCGACAATTGTTGGCTTATTACTGAGAAGTTGTAGAATATACAATTTAATACTGAATATTTTTTTGCAAATTATGCGTGACTGTGTACAGATCCTACAAAGTTTTATACCTCTGTAACCGTTTCAAAAGTGTCTCGGTGCTATTTTTGCCAACTGTCAGAATAGCACATTCAAATCGCTTATTAAATAATAAAAAAAGTGTTTTCCAACTCGACTTTGGTACGACACATCGTTATGGCATTTGGCATGACTACAAGGCCGCCGGGATGGGCTTACAAATTGTTCAATTTCGACAAAAGAAATAGTACTCGTTTTAATGGCATAACAATAAAGTAGTATTGACTGTAGAATGATGTTGAAATGGAAGCTAAAGACAATAGAACCGTCAACCACAGCTTGCTCTACTGATGATAAACTATTTCAATAAATTTTTGTCAATTGTTTTCTGCTCTAATAATATTATTTTGTCGTTTTGTATACTTACCTTTATTTACCTAAATTTGAGAAAGCAGTTATTTAATAAAAAGCCTCGTAGTTATATATTTATTATGAAAATTTCATGTAATATTTATATTCCAGATTTTATTCGCGGGAGACGCAGAAATGTTGGCAATTGTATTATGTTTTACCGCTTGACAGTTACAGCCGTCTGGCATTCCATTGAAACCACATGGGATAACGATGTATAATACTAGTATAGGCGAAAGCGGCCCAAAGCCGGCACGGTGCCTGAAACGGGCACTTTCTTATGTAAAATAATTTAAAAAGAAAGACTTGGTATTCCTATTCCCATAAAATATTATCATTTGATTAATGTGGTCACTTATGTCTCAGAAAGTTTAAAGCGTTTGGAATAGATGTCAGTATTAGTTGATTTTATTCAAAACATGAAAAAAACATACGGGTATGAATTGAGTAACCTCGTCCGTTTTTTCATCGGTTAAAAAGATCATAAAAACATCATATATTGTGTGCCTTATTTCTTATAATGCACTAAATACCTAATTTTCCCCTAGTTATTGATCGTCACAGTTTTTGGTGGCCATATGAAAAATAAATGTTAAAGTAAGTTATAAATTATGACATTTCGACTATTTTACCTACTAGTATACCGGTTGGTTGGCCTGGTGACAATGGATAATTTGTCTTATTTTATTTGGGGTTTTACTGTCGTTTAGGATAATATCATCATACAACAAACTAACAGCTGCAAACCAATTACAAGCTCCCACGTACAGCAATGATGCCAATGATGTTTAATTGTTTTGTTTGATGACGATAATGTTTCTTGGTTTAATTGTTTTTAAAAATGCAACTTTTTAAGCCCACTGCTTTCGCTGTTAGAGCAAATGTTTTCATCAATATAATTTGACACTCGACCCTCATTACAAAACCAAGATCTAAAATTAAACGGAGAAGGCATTTCATTGGAAACAGTAAAGTGGATTTTATTACATCTCGGTTGCTGTATAATCCGCAAAGTCGCCACTAACGCGAATTGGCTCGCGCTAAGAACAATAAATGAGCCGCTAAAGCGTGCCGCGGGAGGTGTGATTGCCAAGGTGTTCGCTCCTCTCGCTCAGAAAGACGGGAGCTGTTATTCGCCTGTTCAACACACAAATCTACGACCTATTTAGGACGAAGGTGCGAGAAAAAACGAGATGAAGAAGTCAGCGTTATTTCACTACTTTTAAAAGATAAAATTGTCCGAATGTTACATCGATTATGCTCAATAGTGACCACTTATTATGACATTATATCTTCTCCCTGCCTTGTTACCAGTCTATCTGGGGTCGGCGCAGTATGTTTCCTCTTCCATTCATATCGGTGAGACGTCATCAAACCATCCACTCCCTTTTGATTCATATGATCCATCACACCGTAAAGGTGCTAGTGATGAATGAATGTATACAAAAGAGACGGAACGGACCATATCGAGAGACCGATGAACGGAGAGAGTGATTGGAATGACAACATTCCAATCCATACTGCTCAAAGTTTTGGCTTAGGGTTAACAGCCGGCCGCCTGCCTGACACTATCCCTTTTTGGGTATGCTGTTGTTGGTGGTTTGCCCTCCACCGTTCGGGTGCCCCAATGTGCTTATTGGTCTACACCGGGCAATCTCCCTTAGTCGACTTTTACGACACCCATGGGATGAGTCGGGACTGGCCTATTCTACGTTACTTGTTCGCTCCCAGGCCAGCATAGAAGACAATTATTATTATTATGACTAGAAGAATAGAAGACAATTATTATTATGACATCATATAAAGATGAAAAAATAGATGACAAATAATTAACAAGGAACTTAACGCACACCTAGATACAACACAATGCAAACTACTTCTTATGTTCAAAAACAGCAAAAAAACGTTTTACTGGAATTCGATGATCAATTCAACATATTAAGATACGCCATTTAGTAATTATGTATTTAAATTCATAAATTTTTTAGTTTTTTCTCTCTCTTATTAATAATAAAAACCATTTAAACTAAATCACCGATCTGCCCCTTTTTAACACAGCGTAAATACATTGCATACCAAAAGAGAACAAAGTCTATTGAAAGTATTGAAGTTTAAACGGCGCTTAAGAACTGATTTTAGTATTTATAAATAAGGGGTAATTAGCTTAGTGTTTATATTTCAGAATAATTGAAGCAAAGGGTGATTATATAAAGAAAATTATTGGTCGTTCGAAATTAATTTACTTTGCTTTACGATCTCGTCGGAGAATAACGTAAATATTTCGCAGAATTCTGCTCGAAATCGAAAAGTGGGCTTTGCACCGTCCGTCCGGCGAATCACGCATGTCTGTTTAACTTTACATAATCTTTTTACTCCCACTTGATCACATGATTTAATGACGCAGCTTGCGAAGACTATTTTTTATATTTCACCAGTTCAGAATAGTGACCCAAAGCGGGCATTCTGCCTAAAGCGGCTATTCTCGAGTATAAAATCATTTCCAAGTAACCCGTTAGCCATATTTATTACCTTGAGGGGGCACGTGGACATTAAAGTTCTCGTCTGTATCCTTGAGTGTATGTTTGTATCCTTGAGTATATATTTTACAAAAAACGTTATGCCAATAAAAGTAACTTCGAAAAAATAGTTTCATTGTTTTAGATAGATAGATAATTATTTATTTGTACTAAAAACAAAACACACCAGTTTTAATAAGCCCTGAAATAAAACTGCAAAAAATATTAACAAAAACAAGGAAATCGATAACATAGTGTACATGCACAAAAAGAAAAGCCTAATTTGAATCTTATTAAAACAAAAACTAAAAGTGTGCTGCAGTAGTACAAAAGGGCCCATGACTCAGCGTAAACTTTGCTCAGCACTGGTATTCTGCCATGACCCAGCATAACCCCTTATTTAAAACACGTTCAATTACATGCAGTGCAAAAATAATGTAGACGTACATAATATAGATATATTTATAACATAGATAAACATCAATAAAATACTAAATATTATGTGCCTAATAAATGAAATAACAGATCACACAGCAAAATCCATCACCAAGAAACCACGAGGAATATTTAATTTCTGTTTATCCAGCAATTTTAACTAAAAACTAAGTAAGTAGTAAACTAACTAACTAACTAAGTTTTAACTAAATCCATTGAAAAGTACGCACCCCAGAGCTGATTAGTTATCTCAGACGGAATTAGGATACGTAATATTTTTATTGCGTTACAACAGAAATCAGTTTTTTTAAAACACCGATTTTTGGCTCTTAAGAGCAGTCAGCAGGAATAACGAAATGTTCCTATAAAAAACGAAAACCAACGCGCGTGTAGCCGAGAATGCGAATTTATAATAAAAATCACTCTCAGTCAAGCGTTCAACATCTCAGTCGTCGTAATGAGCAGTTCAGCAATAAAAATGGTTTAGGACGTAACAAAAAACATATACGCGACAAAACGTTTTTAAAAATAGCGGTACAGTTACGAAAACAAGTGCTTACGCACTGCATTGCGTCCGCGGGAACACGTAGGAGAGAAGGGGCGTTTCCATGATCTACGTCTGTACGTCATTTGAAAACATGCATCACAAGTCGGCAATTGACGACATGTAATGGAACCGCGTCATAGAATTTTTTTATTATTTTGAAATTAGTTAGGAGTTTTTATCGAATCTTCGACCATGTCACATCCACCGCATCGTAATCTTAATTATTACATTACCTTGAGATTATTTTATGACAAAACGAGGAATATGTTTAGCTGTCTCTGAAAGTGGCTGAGGAGAAAATTTGTTAAGCAATAGACATTGTAGGTATCTACTATGTTATGGAAAGTAGTTTTGAGTAGACGACTTTTATTGATATAGGCAGACTTCAACTTGACTTTGGCTGTTATATTTACTGATACAGCAGAATAAATTCAGGATATTCTCGCTATACTACCGCCAGTGTCTTTGCAAAGGTGTTAACAAAGTCGGATCTAAGCAATGGTGTAGAATAGCCGTCATGTAATGAATATCGGCGTGTATATTTTCATTCTTCGGACACGATATTGCAGTTGATTACATGCTAGTTGTATATTTCTAAATAGTTGCCTAAAAATCAGCGAGCTATGGCAGTTATATATTATAGTAAAATTAGCAAATAACTTTCTTTTGGCGTTACTTGCTACGCTACAGATCTTTCGTAGTAAGGTTGTATATTTTTGGTCATCATTCTGTACTCCATGTTTGTCCTTTTATTGATGGTTGCAATGACGGCATATACCGCAGGGCCCCGGAACGTATTAAAACTATATAAAACTAGGTCTTATATTGTATTATTATGGTGAATAACACTATGCATTTAATCTAATTAATATACCACCCTGATTGAACGCTAATATTTTAAACATAATTTTTTAATTTCCTATCGATATCCTTCTTTTATATTTTATAAGTTCCATTTATTTAGTATATTTATAAAAAAATGTACCATTAAATAAAATATTTCATCCCGTCAGAGACAGTGGACCTAAATCCCATAAGTATGACGTTCAGCATACGAATCCCAGGCGGCGACGCCCGCGCCACCCCCTTTTTCTTACATGAATGAAAACAACTACATCACCTCTGACCTCGGAGAAAATAGAACTGGAGTAGCCTTTGCCTAACATTCCCCTCTGCCAAACGCACAAGCATCGGATGCCTGTGCGTTATATAAAACTAGTTGAGCCGCCATTTTAAAACCACAATAATCAGAACGACTTGCCGTGCAGAGCTCCCACTAAAATGCCTGCCTGTGCTGTTTTTTAGCGTTAAAAAAATTCGAAAACATCTAGTATTCAAAAAGATGGCGTCCCATTTCATTTTTAAGTATTATTTTTAAGATTTGATATTTATTTACTTCATAATTTCATGTTTTAGCATACTACAATTTCAAATTTCGAGCCATAGTCTCGTGGGGAGTCGGCCGTGACGTCATCAAACGATCTTCCAGCGCACTCCCCACGAGACTACCTAGGGTTGAACATTATCGCATTTCAATTAATTAGACAATAATTTAAAAAAGTTTGTTGTTAATAAATAATTGTAATTTTGTCATTTCGTATTAATTAATTACCAATTATAATTTCGTTTTAACAATATACGTTGCGTGTTTATATTTAGTTTAGTATTAAGTACATACCTACCTACACTTTTGCGACCGCTTGAAGCTTATTTTTTGCCACACTACATGGAAATATAAAATCATTAGTGAATTAATAAAATAAAATAAGAATAAGACTATTTTGCCCTTTATTCATGCTGGGCGGCGCTCATAAACATTAAGAGTACCTATGCTGTAGCATATACAGCGTCCCTGACTTTATAAAATAAGCAAGGGTAAAAAGGTACCAGCACAGCCGATTATTTCTGAGAAACCTAAATTTTTTTTCGAGCCACAGCACAAATTGTTTTTTTTTGTTGTAATCAGCAACCCTAATTGAATTGCACTTCATTAATAGTGATGTCACGTCATCGATATTGCGATTTTACGAGGGAGTAATGAATGAATGAATGAATGAAAGTAACATTAAATTTAAAATATGTATTATGATTTAAATCTATACATTGTGTTCCTGAGGTTATACATTAACTTCGGCATTTTATTCAGACTATTAAATTGATCATTTTTTAATATGGATTAAATTTATGATACTTTTATGAATTGAAGTTCCTTTAATTTTGAAATCCTAGAATAAAACTATAGAGATATAGAATAAAACAGGTCAAGTCGACCTTAAGCCAAATGGCATATATGATGTTAGTAATTGCCGTGTGGTCACGGCAGAGCAGAATATAATTGTCACCACCTCAAATCTCTCCCGTGGGTGTCGTACAAGGCGACTACGGATAAATCAATGATGAGGAATAGGAAGCAGCGTTCCTCTTATACCACCTAGCAATGTACTGCGACTTTTGTGCCCGATAAATGGCAATAGGCTCGCCACATTTTACATGGGACCTAACATAATTGGCAAAACTTGAGTGTTAGTTCACCTCTGCCTACTCCTTCGGGGATATAGGCGTGATTTATTTATGTATGTATGTATGAGAGAAGAGGAAGTAAAATCTCCAATTTTTTAACATTTTGTCTGTATGTATGTTTGTGCACGCATCATGCATAAACTACGAGACGGATTTTGATCCCATTTGGTATGATGATAGCTAAATGTCATTGTCAACATTTAAGTTAAATTTATTTTTTATTAATATTTAAAAGCTCCTTTAAAAAACCCGGTGGTCCAAGTGCAATACTTCGATTTACTAGGAGTTAGGTATGTGGCACCAAAGTCTTCCGTACATAAATGAAGCTTTTGGAAAATATTATTGTAGTATTAAAATCAGAAATGATCGGTATGTGTAGTTCAAGCAAAAATACCTCTGCCCCTAGCCGGTATCCTAATTGCTAGTATTTATACTGTAAGCTTTCACATTCCCGAAACAGCTAATTTTTAATTATAATTTTCAGTTTTCCTAAAGAACACGAAAAAATGGGTTGATGCTTGTAATAGGCACGTCTCTTGGGCATCTACAAGAACAAGTACTATTTGTTCCGTAAATTTTGAGCCGTCTCAGTTTCAGAAATTATCTAACAATAGAAGAAGATTTTATAGAATACAAGTTTGTTTTTTCCTCGCAATTGTGTTGAAAAACGTCGTATGCAACTCATATGCATTGGTCATTACACACTCAGTTTCCTTACCGCGTTCGCTTGCGGCTCGCGCTTGCAATAATGCCTCGTATATAATGACCAACATAGCATACTCGTAACATAATGTACTATTTTAACTTTTAAGATCCACACATTTTGATTTTTGATTCCCCTTAAAATTTAACAATTCCCAGTATCATACGAGAAATCTAACTATATTCACTATCGCTTTGTTAAAAATAATGTTTAAGGGTTTCTCCTTTCCATTATGATTATAGGCGAAAGGGTCCACACAGTGATTTCTGAAAGTAAAAATATATAATAACACCTATTGTAAATACTTTTTAAATGCAATAAGCTATTAAGTATAAATTTGTATTTGATTGATATAGCTTTCAAAATCTGTCAAAGTTTTAGATAGATTTCATATATGAGTGTCTTTGCAAAATCGAAATAAGGCTGATTGTAAGGTAAGCGTGTAAATCATCATTTAATTTTTAATAATGTAAGAATACTAACGCAAAATTAATGCATTCATTCATTGAACGAAACTGATTTATCGATATTGATATTCTCGTGCTATGTCATGTCACTACTCACACAATGACATTCGTGTGTTTGAATAGAACGTTAACACACTATTTTAAGTATGTGTGCGTGAATTTTAAAAATGTGTGTCGTTTTATGCATGTGTGTGTTTGTAAATACGCAAAAAGTTTTTGTATCTGTGTGCAGCCTTTCAGTGTAGTAGTAACCTCACCCCCCGCAAAAAATGGCAGAAAAATATGTACGAGAAATTGACTAATGGCTACTCCAGTCCTATTTACTCTGAGCCTCTGACTAATCTTATGTTTTCAAACCGTAATTCTACTTTATAGGACTAGTCACTCGGGTTGAATATGGATGATCTAAAGTCTTTCGAAAGTAGAAGTGAATGTAGAGTAGTTACCTACTAACTTATTTTTATTAGGCTTTATTTCGATAAATAAAAAGCAAAAAGCCAAACGTTGGTGCGTTTAGTAGATGATTTAAAAAAAATGTGAGTTGTACAAAATGAAATAAAGGAGTTGGTTTAACAGAGTGGCCTAGAGTCGAGTTGAAAATATAGAAAATATAAACACATATTTTATCGTAAAAGTTAAAATAATACAAAGAAGAATGAAAGTAATGAAAAATTTATTACATCTTGTATTAATATTGAAGAAAAGGAATGTAGCTTCAGTGTCGTTCAAATTATTATATCATAATTACTTATATTGAAATAAAATAAAAATAAAATAAGTGTTATTATATAGTGAATAAATTATCTCGTTATAATCATACATTATACATACATAAATCACGCCTATATCCCCAAAGGGGTAGGCAGAGGAGAATTAACACCCACGCTTCGCCCATTTTGTTAGGTCCCATGTAATAGGTCGCAAGCCTATTGCCATACATCGGGCACATAAATCGCAGTAAATTGCTAGGTGGTATGAGAGGAATGCTGATACATAACATTTATAAACATTTATACAATGTTCAAAAAAAAAATGAGTACATTAAAAATATTAGTTTTATATGAATTATCTACACAAGTACCTAGGTAATAGTTACCTAGGTAGGTACCTACCTACCTACACAATTTACATTTTACAGCGACATCTTGACAGAATGCCCTTGATTACTCTATGCAACTGAAAAATGTTTAGGGCTACTGAACGAAACACATTGTCATGTTGATACTAGAAAATGCTAACAGATGGCGCTAAAACTACTGGTACCTACCGTATAACGGGGTGAATGTGGGTTACTACGGAGGAACCTACCTTTGATACTTATCATTTAGCGATGTTATATATATTAAGTTATTGAATTTTGCTGTTGTGTATTTTATTGTAATAAAGATTATGACTTTAAAAGTTATTTAAAGACATCAACGCGGTCGCCAAAAAGCAAGTTCAAAAACATGATTATTTATCTTGTTCTTAAGTCTGTCCTTGCTTTGTGTTTATAAACTAGAAGTTCTCTCGTTGGCAGTCATAGTGGACAGTGAAACTTGCTTTAAGCTAAATATTTGACTTGGTTAGCGACAACTCAGCTAAACATTGACTGCAACGTTTAAACTGATTTTAAGAGCCTGATTTTAAGAATAGAGTTTTGAGATACAGCTTAAAACTGGATTCTTGTTACAGTCTTACCACCGAATATAGAAACGCTACTAAAATTTTGAGCACTGCTTGTTAAGTTAAGTAGACAATACCTGTCAGAATTTGTATGGAAAAACGTCAATTTTGACAATAAGCAGGACTCAAACTTTGAGTAGCGGTTCTGTATTCGGGGGTTATTGTCATAATATAGAACAAAAAGCAAAATATTTTGTGTTACGTCTCTCTTGTATTAAATGATTTCGCAGTTCAGTATAATCTGGGCATCTTCATGGCCAGAGTGCACAGGCACCTTCAAGGAGAGCGCGTACCATCTTAGGCCTCATCATCGTATTCTATCAGGCAATCAGGGGGCCTACCGCCTAACTCGATTGCTGATGATAGCTATATTGCAATGCACTGCTTACGGCTATAGCAGCCATCCTGAATTTTTAAGCGGCACTTATTTTGTGCCAAATTCATTCAAAATCATTCGGTGATCATTCGTTCAAAGCTATCGCTAATAGTTTAGGTACATTTGGTTTTGGTGCGAAATGACAGCATGACGTCATAAACTATAGCTTTTGCATTAGCAATCGAGTTAGGCGGTAGACCCCCAGGCCTGATTGGGGTCAACGTTCTGAATATATATAAAATAATGGCCCATACTTTTTGTCATACAGTACTGTATATGGCTAGATTTTCCAGCAATTGGCCAGCTGCCGTCCGTATCTGGACTCCACCTACACTCAACATCAGACGTGTTGCAGTGTTCTTAGCTCAAAGTGGCAGTCAGAATTATGCCGTATGGCGACGACAGAGCAGAATACAATTGTCACCACCCCCGCCTCTTCCGTGAGTGTTGTACAAAGCGACTAATGGCAAAGTAAGCGATGAATAATGGGCAGCAGTATTCCTCCTTCCTCCCAATACCAATAATATTATGCTCCGATTTATGTGGCCGATATATGGCAAAAGGCTAAACGTGGGTGCTAGTTCACCTCTGCCTACCCCTTAGGGGATATAGGCGTGATTTATGTATGTATGAAGAATTACATAATTCAACCGGGAACTCTGCAACTGACACCCGCCGAAGAGCCAGAGGGTAAAACAATCTACATAATCACAAACCTCCAGGGCATTCATTCGGCAGCGGAATCTATACCTATGTATCTAGATAACCCGACATCTAACAATGGACAATTTATTATTTAGATTCTGTCTTTGGTGGCAGTATTTTTCATGCAAATACACGCTCGGCTTGCCGGTGATTATTAATTTATGATCTAGTGTTTAATGTAGGGGAAAATCGAGAGGAATTTTTTTGGACGATTTTCGCTTGGACTCGTTTTTCGCGAAATTTTCTTTTTGTATTTAGGAAGACGGTTGATCGGGTCACTAGGAATTAACGCTGATTGAAACTGTAGTTTATTTTTGATTCCACATTATGTAAACTACATTTTCTCACTATAGTACTCTTTAAACACATAGAAGGAATTATGAGATGGGCTTTTTAAGGTCTAACTGCCGTCTAACTGGCGCTAACTGCCGCACTCAGAGACGTCAAATAACGTTAATGAGTACGTAATGTCAAAAAATGACAATTCAAAATTAGTCACTATTCTTGCCGGGTCTATGGTCTTGATTAGAATGAAAATTTTTGACATTAAATACTCATTAACGTTAATTGACGTCTCTGAGTACGGCAGTTAGCCTGTTGGCCTAGGTGCTTAATTCTAAAAATTTCAAAATTATTACAAACAAAAATAAGTGGGCAAAATGCAAGTTCGAAAATAGCATCGACGTTTAATTTATCTGATCTATTTTGTACCTATTGATTAATGCATACCTAAATGAAACTAACGGCGGCAACAGCACATAATAATAATTATTGATTTATTTTTAACTGTGGATCTTATTCAACGTGAAGACAAAGAAACTCGTTATATAAAATTATGTTTGTTAGTTTGCACATAGACTTTCATCCAGTTTTACGTGCAAAGCAATAATCTAAAGACACAAATTAATAATTATGTCCATATAACTACAAGATGAAGGCGCTAAGTGTACCTAATTAAATAGTGATGATAAAACAGTGATGAGGAATGGACAGAGTTTCTGCTATCTGCTATACCACATACATATACTCCGAGAAATAGCCGCAGTAGCCCTATTACATGGGACCTAATGTTTATAAACCCCTGCCTAGCCTTTAATTTATGTACGCCTACATAAATCCCTTAAATTTTATCTGATTTACTGCCGCACTCAGAGACGTCAAATAACGTTAATGAGTACTTTACGTCAAAAAAAATCAAAAATTCAAAACTAGTCGCTATCCTTGCCGGGTCTATGGTCTAGATTTGAATGAAAATTAATACCATTAAATACTCATTAAAATTAATTGACGTCTCTGAGTGCGGCAGTTAATGTTTCTTAAATTAAAAATCTATACATTATTATAAAGCTGAAGAGTTTGTTTGTTTGTTTGGTTGATCGCGATAATCTCAGGAACTATTTAATCAAATTGAAAAATCCTTTTTGTGTTGGATAGTCCATTTATCGAGGAAGGCTATAGGCTATTTAGTATCCGACATTAACGCGAGCGAAGCTGCGGGCGACCAGTAGTTACTAAATAAAATGAAACCACAAAAGTTGAATGCAATCTGCACTTGTGCACTGCCGTGTGGTGACGGCAGAGTAGAATACAATTGTCACCGCCCCAAATCTCTCCCGTGGGTGTCGTACAAGGCGACTAAGGATAAATCAGTGATGAGGAATGGGCAGCAGCGTTCCTCTTATACCACCTAGCAATGTACTGCGACACTTTTGTGCCCGATATATGGCAATAGGCTCGCCACCTATTACATGGGACCTAACATAATTGGCGAAATGTGGGTGCTAGTTCACCTCTGCCTACCCCTTCGGGGATATAGGCGTGATTTATGTATGTATGTATGTATGTAATCTGCACTTCGAGACAGAAAGGCGTCTTGGCGCAAACAGCAAGTCCACTTTAATCCGTCTTCATTTCTCATTTTCATTAACAAGCCATAGCGTTTCCTAGAAGCGGATGGCAAGAAAAATTTAATTAAACGAGCGAGCCGCTTTATTGGACACAAACAGCCCTCTAAACCGGAGCTGGCTGTCATCGTCTACTCGTTTCGTCTTTTTACGGTCGCCATGTCGTTTACAACCCACGACATTTCACAAAAAACCTGTAGCTTCTCTTGTTTACTAGAACTTACATACATGTAATAACTCTTTATTGCAATTAAAAAATACATCAAATGCACAACAGTAAAATACAAAGCAAGGGCGGACTTATCTTTCAAAGAGATCTCTCTCTTCCAGTGTACCAATGCAGGCCTATTTGAATGTATGAATGAAATAAAGTTTATTTGGCAAAAAAAGAAATTAACAATTTGACCGCTGGTTTTGTCGCATGGTCAGATTGCTGGGTACCGGCCAAGAAGGGACCCGGATTCGAATGCCGGTTAATGATGTGGTTAAAAATTAACAAATAAAAAAAAATGCTGCATGATTTGATTTTTTTTGTAATGTACCTTACCTTTGCCTCGTTGCCTTCTGTTTGCGTTTTGCCTTAATGCCTGTGCGCTTTTACACCGCTTTCGTATCTGGGGGCTACGGCACGGAGTCTGTACCGATTCGTAGATCCTTGCGAGACTCGCTACGGCAGATGCATGCTGTAAATAATCTGACTTCACCTTTCCCAAAAAAAAACCATTAAATTCACAAAAGGCAGTGTCCAACAATCTAGACCCTTAAAAAATATGAAACCTTTTCTATCAAATAAAAAAGATCGAAACAAAATCGCGTCGTGTAAACGCACCGCGTGTTTGATTGTTCGAACTATTTGTTTTAATTACGTAGTAGCTCCGTAGCCTTTTTACTGTCATCGAGACAAATGTGCACTGATAAGGCTTAGGATTTTTTCAACAAGCAAAAGCGTTAAAACATTTGTCACAATTTACGCAGGAGCCAATTAATTATAGTTTTCATTTTATGCGATGGTGTAAAATATGTTATAGCCGTAGCAAGTTCGAAGCGTGACTAAATTGATGAGCTAACTAAGCGAAAAGTAAACAGGATACTGGACATAAATATACGGTTTGCTAAAAATATCATTTACTTTATTTTCATTGCGCTATAGTATTCCCACACCTGCACTTAGAAATTAATTTATGCCTTTTATACACAATACCGTTATTCCTATAAGCAATATGTTTAGGTACCTAGATCCAATTACAGCGTTGTCACATTACTTTTTATGCTCCCACGTGGTAAACAAGGATTTGGCGGTTTAAAAACGATTGTTAATCACAAGTGGCGCGCGCACATGTGCACAT
Organism: Cataclysta lemnata; assembly: GCA_963931975.1. Taxonomy (NCBI): domain Eukaryota; kingdom Metazoa; phylum Arthropoda; class Insecta; order Lepidoptera; family Crambidae; genus Cataclysta; species Cataclysta lemnata. The sequence continues at coordinate 10,422,554 of OZ008343.1, forward strand.
GTCGGTTCCCAGGTAACTTGTTAACAGGAGGGCCCTTCTTAGATAAACATAGAGCTCATAACGTTCAGACAGTATGTAGGGGAGTAAGTAAATTTTTCACACACAGACCAGCATGGAAGCTTCTAAAGTTCAACGTATTTCTATCTTGACGATTCACCAATGTGCCTAATTGTATTTACATACATACATACATACATACATAAATCACGCCTATATCCCTAAAGAGTTATGTTAGATCCTAGGTAATAGGTGGCGAGCTGCCATTTTTCGGGCACAAAAGTCGCAGTACTATTGCTAGGTGGTATAAGAGGAACGCTGCTGCCCATTCCTTATCACTGATTTATCCTTAGTCACCTTGTACGACACCCACGGGAGAGATTTGGGGTGGTGACAATTGTATTCTACTCTGCCGTCACCACGCGGCGTGTTACATATAATATATACATACATACATAAATCACACCTATATTCCCGAAGGGGTAGGCAGAGGTGAACTAGCACCCACGTTTCGCCAATTATGTTAGGTCCAATGTTGGCGAGAGCTTATTGACATTTATAGGGGACAAAAGTCGCAGTACATTGCTAGGTGGTATAAGAGAAACGCTGCTGCCCATTCCTCATCACAGATTTATCCTTAGTCGCCTTGTACGACACCCACGGGATAGATTTGGGGTGGTGACAATTGTATTCTACTCTGCCGTCACCACACGGCGACAATATTTAATATATAATTATATATACTATATATATACAGGGCGTCCCACGGCCATGCCACACGGAGGGAAAGTATATTATATTAAATATTGAACGTAGGATATTTTACTAAAAGAAGACATCGTTTTATTTTTAATAATAAGTAGAACTGCATTCACAGATTTTTTAAAAATCGCTTACCTCAACCGGGAATCGAACCCGCCAAATGTGATAGAAAAATTACATGTATTTTATAATAGCGTTTGAAAGGGCTACTCATAAGCATCATGCATCATTTTTTCCTAAATAACCTAGCATATTAAATGAAACTAAGATCATAAAATTTTTCATTTTATTTAAAAAAAATAATAATTTATCAAATGCTCAAAATGTGATCCGTTCTGTTGTATACAAATTCTCACTCTTTTGATAATTTCTCTCCCTGTCGATTTACTTATTTTTGCATGGTGGATGTTTGAAATAATACGTCTAAGTTCATTTTGTAACTCCTGCACACTGTTGTACCGGTTCCTGTAAACTAAATCTTTTACATAACCCCATTATAAAAATCAAGTGAGGTTAGATCTGGGGATCTTGGTGGCCATCTAATTTGTCCAAAAATGCCGATCCAGGAAGGAAAATATTCATTAAGAAACTCGGCTGTTCTCCTACTGTTATGAGCCGGAGCCCCATCTTGCTGGAATATGAGATTTCGTCGATCTGCATCAGGAAGATTATTAATCTCATTTCTTAAAATCTCAAGTATTTCTAGATATCTTTCCGTGTTCAGAGTTCCTTCGTAAAAATGTATTAAGAGAACCCGGTAACTTACAATCCCACACCAACAGTTGAAAGAAAAACGCACTTGATCATTAGTCTCGCGGATTCGTAAGGGATTCTGTCTGGACCAAATGCGATTATTACGCCGGTTGTACATACCGTTGTTACTAAAGTTTGACTCGTCTGACTAAATAATGGTGTTCAAAAAATTTTGATCCTCAAGGATGAGTCTCTCGATATGTTGGCAGAAATTAAATCGTCTTTCAGCATCTCCCGGCCGTAATTTTTGCACGAATCGCCCCTCAACATAACTTTTAAACTTGTATTTTTTCAGAACGCGATGTATTCTACTCTTTGAAAGTCCAATTTCTTCTTCACCTTCCCTCACTGAACTCTTCGGGTACGCTTCAAAGTAACTCAGAATGTTGAGTTCATCATCGTTGACGTTTATTATCTGCTGCTGTGGTTGCTGTAAGTGATGATCAAAACGTTCTAAATTTGTTAAATTACCCACCATTCTTTTCAACACATATCGAGATGGTGTGCGTCTATCGGGATATCTTTCGCGGTACCACCGCAAAACTAATGAAATGTCTTTGTTATTTAAAAAGTATGCTTCTATTAAATCCAAATTATTTTGGTACGCCATGGTAAGTAAATTAACACAAAAATTGCTAATAAACGAAAATGAAACTCACAATAAACAAAAGAAAATACGCTTGAAAATGTACGTGTTCCATTTTCGAATTATTTATTTTTACTAATATCAGCCAATTACATGGTAATTGTGAGCTCATGAAGAAATGCATACAAGTACCTACTACACCTCATGTATCGCTTTATTATTATCATGTACTTACACCACGGAAATCTCGTATCTCAAGTGGGTAGGTCTTTGAAATGATAATGTTAATTGTTGGAAGCATGGCCAAGTCAGAGGAAATTTCCCTGAACAAAATTTTAAATAAAATGAAAAATTTTATGATCTTAGTTTCATTTAATATGCTAGGTTATTTAGGAAAAAATAATGCTTATGAGTAGCCCTTTCAAACGCTATTATAAAATACAAGTAATTTTTCTATCACTTATACCACCTAGCAATGTACTGCGACTTTTGTGCACGATAAATGGCAATAGGCTCGCCACCTATTACAAGGGGACCTGACATATTTGGCGAAACGTGGGTGCTAGTTCACCTCTGCCTACCCCTTCGGGGATATGGGTGTGATTTATATATGTATGTACATTAATATAACATATAATTGTATTTAGCATATTATAAATAAAACATTTTTCCCACCTATTCTCGAAGGGGTAAGCAAAGGCATATAAACAACCACAATTCGCCAACCATGCTGAAGGCCCATGAAATAGGAGGCAAGCCTATTGCCATCTAAAGGGTACGCAAATCCCAGTATGTCATGTGGTGTCACAAGAGTGCCGCTGCGCATTCCTCATCACTATTTTAACCCTTAGTCTGCTTTTCCGACACCAGGATAAAAGTTTAAAAAAATAATTTCCAGTTTCTCCAGCTTCTTAGGTCTATGTTGCGTCGTTTCAGTACGGAACGTTATTTGTCTGTTCGCAGATTAGGTATAGTGAGCGTCTTAGTCTACACCTGCGCCATGCCCTTAAACAACCCGGCTTTAACTGGGAGGGTCCAAAGGGTTCCTGATGGGTCAGCAATGGCTTTTAGTTTGAGAGCTATCGTGTGCTTCTTCGTAAACTTTGATGTAATTGAAGGCGGTCCTTTCCTTTATACAAAGTACTGCCTAAGGCAATATACATACTAACACAAATCACGCCTTTTTATCCTCGAAGAAGTAGGCTAGCTCTCAATCGGTACAGTTGTCGTGGAAGGAAAGGAAAAAATTATCGTTACTATTGTATTTGTGGATTACATGAAAATAAACATTGCAACAAATGATTTAAACCATTAACAAAAGCACTACGTAACAACGAACAACATGGCATTAAAATATTGAAACACTATAATAATAACATTAATATAAATGGTTACCTGATCTCATTCAATTTGGGGTCAGCGCAGTATACCTTCTTTCTTCACCTTCTTCTATCTCTAGTCATCTTCATCATCTACATTTCACACCTAACACTGTCTTTTCAGTGGTTTCCCTTCGTCAACAATCCTATATATACATTCTTGGAAAATTTTATCTCGTCTGGTGGCCATACTAAGCCAAACGGCTTTTTTTTGTCCCTGTCGCCACTTTTATACACACATTGCTTATTTGTATTTTCATTTTCATCTATCTCAACGTTCGCGTCACATCGTATGGAATTTTCTTTCATCCGTCTTTTTCGCAGTCCAACAATTTGACCCATAAATGATAACAGATCTTATAACAGAATTGAACATTTTCCCTCTCAAATTTAGTGACAATCTTAACTCACATGTAGGACTCACATGTAACCTGTCGTCATTAATTCATCCAACCTGCGTTGATACGGTTTGTCATTTCCTGCTTGTAGTTTGTGTAAGCAGATACCTATCTGCTTACACAAATGACACTTTGTACTGGGCATTGTAGCAGACTGGCAAGACATTAGGGCTAAAAGGTATAATCATAGAACCAGAGTGACCGATGAAATCACAAAACATACATTCTGTTTTGGTCCTGGTCACTCTCGGGATACACTCTTTAGGCTCTGCCGCTATTTATATTTGCAATGTGATGATTTGATGACGTCTAACCGATATGAATGGCAGAGGAAGCGTAGGCACTGCACCGACTTTAACTGGTAACAGGGCAGAAAGATGATGGTGATGTGTATAATGTTATGTTTGAGACACTAGGTAGTGAAATTTGATCAATAAAAGAAAGCATCGTTTTTTATTCAACAATATAAATGCAGAGTTCCAGTTTACTTCGCACTTAATATTTCCATCAAACTAAACCGTAGCAGGAAACTCATCTAAAATTACACGTATATTTCTCGCAAGGGCATACATCATCCGAGTCGCGTTCCGATCCTGAATGCGGGGTAAGGGCGCGCACAAACTAAAAAATCAGCTATAAAAAGCTCCAGATTTTCAAAGAAAAATCATGAAAATAAAATAAAGTAAAACAAAACACGATCAAAATGGAGCACACTCTAAGGGCCGATTTCACCGTCTCTCATAGAAACTGAGTTTAATAAAACTTGGTTTTGATTAATGCAAAATATAATATGTAGCGGAACTCAGTTTAGAGCATAAACCGAGTTCAACTTCAACGTTTCGCGTTTAATTCTGCGGTGAAATCGGCAATAAGTCAATCTCCAGATAAACGTAACTATTAAATAAAAAAAGAGGACAGAATTTTAATTCAATTACTTCAACCGCCTCCGTATTCTAATGGTTCGCCCACTAGAATTACATCCTGAAGATCCCGGGTTCGAACCCCAGGGGAGTGAGAATCATCTTATCAAAATCTGTCGCGATAGTTAAAATGTGAACAGCATTATTGTGTTCCGACAATTTATGATTAGGCCTCCTCTATGGTTGAGGATTCTAGGTGAAGCTCAATGACATCTTCTTACCGTCACTTACCGTCAGGTGAGATGAAGGCCAAGAGCTTCCCTGTCTAGCATAAAAAACTATCTCTGCCCTCTTTTTATTTGTTATAGTTTTTCAAACATTTCTCATATTTAGGGCCTGTTTCACAATCGACAAGTAAGTTCGAAGTAACTTACTTTGAAGTTCAATTGCAATATATTTCATATTACAACTGTCAAATGATCTGCGAAGTAAGCTACTTCAAACTTACTTTTCGATTGTGAAATAGGCTCTTATACTAATAAATATACTAAACAGATTTTTTTTATGAAATTACATACCTACTTAAATCACGCCTATATCCCCGAAGAGGTAGGCAGAGGTGAAATAACACCCACGTTTCGCCAAATATTAGGTCCCATGTTAGGCGGCGAGCTTATTGCCATGTACCGGGCACGAAAATCGCAGTATATTGCTAGGTGGTATAAGAGGATCACTGCTGCCCATTACTCATTGCTGTACATGTCAGAGAAATGGGGATGGTGGCAATAATATTCTGCTTTGCCGTCACCACACAGCTCTTGAGAAATTTGTCAAAGCAGACCAGATAGCTTTTGAAGCCGCGAGTTAGTTTCTCTAGCACTAGTTTATTAGTTCATGCTCAAAAATTAATGTGTGCTCACCCTCAGAGCGTTTCAGCGTGTCACTCGCTCCGAATGGGGACTTGAGCGCAGTTCAGATTTATTGCCCCAACTTGCGTTCGCGCCTCGCTTGCTGCGGAAGCTGTGTAACATTTGGATGTGGTACTTGCCACTTCACTGAGAGAGAGAGAGAGAGAGAAAAGAAAACTCTTAGCATTCCATGGATTCACCGTGCGGGTGCCGGGCCCATAGTATAGCAGAGAGGGGAGTCAGTGGCAGTGCTCGGGACTTGTGACCCATAATAAGTAGTTTTACACCCCTTGTTAACAACTAGTCAACACTCACCTTCGCCACTGACTTCTCTCTCTGCCCAGTCATATTTAGCTTGGTCTGTGAGAGCCGCTTTTGACACATTTCGAGTGTAGAACCACCACGTATTTATTACATATTTAAACACACACCTATTTATCACTAAAGGTGCAGGCAGAAGAAGTGAATTAACACCCACGTTTTGCCAATTATCGTAGGTCCCATGTAATTGGGAAGCGAGCCTATCTATTGCATGCCATCTCAAAGAGAATACAATACTACGTAAGATGCCATCTATTGGGCACGTATTTCGCACTATATTGTTAGGCAGAAGAGTAACCTTATTGCCTAATACTCTTACTGCCGCACTCAGAGATGTCAAATTAACTGTCAAATTAACAAACTTAATGTCAAAAAATGACAATTCAAAACTTGTCGCTATACTTGCTGGATCTATGGTTTAGATTTAAATTTTTTTTTTTTGACATAGAGTATTCCTTAAAGTTTTATTTCTTCATTCTTCATTTTTACCTTTAATCCGTTACTATTAATTACTATTAACTAATTACCGTAAATGTTTATCGTTTTAAAATTTCTATTTCTTTTATCTCAGTTTTATATCACATGTTCACATTGCCACATCCATTGCAAACCACGCTCGGTGTTACTCAAACTCAGGAAAGGACACGCTAGCCGTTTATGTAAGTTGCTAATTACTTGATCAACATTCCTCAGCTCAAAGACAGCCCTTTGAGCCAACTTGCGTGCTGGAGAAGTGATTACAATGTAATTAGCTGTGTGTTAACACGATTACATGGGCATCAGCTTTGTTCCACTCGGGCTATCCGAGATATTTGGGTTATGAATTGCAATCTAACAGAAGCCTGAACGTATATTAAATATACGTACTTAAACCACACCCATTTCTGCCCAAAGGCAAGAAGAGGTGAACTAACCCACGTTTCGCCGATTATGATAGGTCCCATGTAAGCTTTTTCCCAGTATATTGCTAGGTGGTATACGAGGAATTCACCTGTATTCTGCTCGACCGTCACCACATGGCTTATAGTATGGGTTAAGTTAATAATATTTTAATATAGTTTTACTTGTGACATATAGGGATCATAGTTAATTGTTAATTTTAATCACACTAGGTAGATAATACATCTTATACAACAGCTTACAAAACATAAATGTAGACGTTAATTAATGAATATTTTTAAAAATTAAGGCTAACTGTTGTGAGTAGGTATACTGGAACCACTACCTCGCGAAACCCGGGTGCTGGGATGAAAGGCACAGGCCCAGAAAACTCTGTTCACCGCATCTTACAAAACCCACGGGATGTAAAAAAATCTCTGTTTTAGAATACATTTCCCAAATACATATCCACTTATTGTAATATTTCTCGTTTTTAATCCTGCAAATAATACAAAGACGAAATTTCCCCGGAGATGTCTCCTTTCCATTACGGGCACTTAGCGGAGGATATTCACTCGTTAAAGTTAAATAGGGCATGTGATACTGTCATCACCCACTCTGAATACAGTCTCGCCCGTGGAAACACTTAAGAATGTTATTACATTTCCATCATAGTTACGTTTCAGCTGACAGTAGCCTATGAACGGATCGTTTTGCCACATATCACTTCATTATACATACTATCATATAACTTTTTTTTATTATAAAATAATATAGACATAAACAATCACGGCTCGAGAAAAAATATCCGTGTTCATTACACAAACATTTATCCCAAAGCATTTATTAAGTAACTCATTCAAGCGTAATCGGCAGGCATTCGTAAATTGTTTTTTTTAGTTGTTTAAATTTACTTTTCAAGTGTTATCTTTAAGAATATACAAAAAAGTATACTGTTGCAGGAATACAATTTTGATTTGTATATTTTTTGTATTTGAGTAGCAAAATGCAAGTAGATTCTTGATTACACTAAGCGAGCTACTGTAAATACCGAGATATTGTCTAAAAATGACTGCTTGCAGCTGTATTACGCTTCCTATTTTAAAATCCGATTGCCTCTTACTATAAGCTGGATCAGATTAAACTGTTCCAATATGAAATATTGGCAAAATGTATTTACATACTTAATTCATGCAAGGATGCGGTAGTATGCCCTGGAGACAAACGAAAAGTAGGCCAATTGAACCCGCGCGCGTGTTCTTGAACAAAGAATTGCAACATAAGTTCTATGGCATTGCTTTGTAAGTTATTATTTGGCTGACATGCTCAGCCAAATAATAACTACGGTAGGCTACACCAGAGATCCCCAATTTTTATTATCTTGTAAACTACTTGCAATCCCTTTTCATTTTGAGTAGATCTCCAAGGTTATTAATTGGTTAATGTTATATAATATCAGAGAAATCATTATAATTAAATTAAGTAAATAAGTATGCCTACGACAATGAAAAAAAAATTAAAAAATATGTTTTATTCATATAAGTTATGATTACATATACAATTTATTAGTATTTAGAGAAGCTTAGTCTTTACCTAAGCTAAGCTTCCATTCATCCCTTAATCATCTGCCATGTGGTGAGAGCGGAGCAGAATACAATTGTTACCATACGATTTATATTAGAGTATATTATTATTGAGGCTTACTCAGACTGGTTAAGTCATCTAGGAATCACTGTTTCAATGTTTTACGCAAAAGTAAAAATAGTACGCAAATAATAATAGATTTATAATTGATGGAAATGATTTAATTTTAATGTATAAGTCAAGAAAAACAAAATTAAAGTATGCATGTGCTAGAAAAGGGTCAATTAAAACAAAAAAAAACAAACAAGAACAAGGCAGACGGACGACATTTACATTCAGTTTTGTATTAACCAAGATCAAGGTTTAAATCAGACCGTCCAAGTACAAACCATTCAGGGGCCAACAGACAAGACAGACAATAGGCAAGTGCCAAGTTTTCCCCATAATACGTCAGTTTCATACATTCGTATTCTATTCGTCCGAAAAGATCGCCCACTTGTCTAGAGGGGCCGCCTTGCTTTTGCTTTCCGTGTACACACGGCCCACGAATGCTGTCGCACTATCGTACCTGCCCGCGACACTAGCGCCATAAATCGCAGCCACTCGCAACTGTCGTCGAAGCTCCAATATACGAGAGTTATAGGCCAGGAAATTAATTCTGTCGGTGCAAGTAGGGTTACGCGGAGTGTGGTGGTCGCGCGTCACGTGACAGCCTAGGATATTGGATTTTTATTTATGTAGTCCGATAGTTGGTTCATTGGAGGATAAGTATTTATGGCCATGTAAATGTTTAAGGAAAATGATTCTAAGAAGAGGTCTGAACGGACTTGTTGTTTTAAATTTTTATTTCTACGCTATGTAATGTGATCTGAGATACTGTCAAATGGTAGGGGAATATATGCTGCCTAAAGTAGCTTCGCGTGTGTTTTAAAAACTGATGATACATATATCCCGATATCATTTTTAACTATTCCCTTGGGGACTCGTGGGCAGTTTTGTTCCCATCTGTCTCCTTCGGTGTATGAAAACAATTTTATACACAAGAGTAACTTTAGGCAGCATGCACGCTTTCATAAATTTCAATCGAGAATTGTTATCAAATGAATTTACTACAGAGTACTTGGATTATTAACACTAATAACCTCAACAGTATTTATTTGGTTAAATTTTTTGCAAGATGTAACGGTAGTAACAACTCTTCCCATGTGATAAAATTAACTATAGGTGTAGTACCTGGTATTTCAAAAGTCATTCATCAATATCATAATAACAGTAGTGTCTATTCGGATTAAAAATTGTACCTGTCTGTTTAGATTTAGTCTATTTCGTTTTCGTCACACCAAAATCGCATACACCCTATGGGGAGCGACAAAACGAAATTGATTTTTCCCATAAGCTGCTTAGATAGCCAGACCCGGTAAAATAACCGAATACCGTTTTGTTTCGGCTAACCGTGTGTCCAGAACCCACGTGTCGCGGCAAGACAGCCAATTGAGTAACCTTCTGCGGGAGTGTGGATTGTGGATGTTTGTTAACGAATCACGCAAATTGAAATTGAAAATTGTTGATTGGAATCGGATGAAGTTTGCCCAACTGCGCACTAGATTGAATCAAAATACCATCAGACCGAACGTTTTACATTATTCAACACCAAATCCTAATTCAACGATCTGCGTGCGACATATTTTTATACACTTTGAAGTGTTTTTGACTGTTCATCGTATTATTTATTTTTATTAACGATTCGTTTACTTGCTTTGGAAGTCCCATGTGTCAGTTTTTATGCCTGTTTATAAGAAAATAAACTAGCATATTATGTTAATACATGTAAATATTTTCATTGTTTTACCTTTATCAGAAACGTACAAATGATCACCAAAGAACTCTCATAGTTATGTTCACCTAAATATAAATTATAAAAAAACATACGGGTACGAATTGAGTAACCTCCTCCGTTTTTTCGTCGGTTATAGTATGATTTTCTAAGAAACATAGGTATATCCCCCAGCAGCAGCGATGTTAGGCCCATAGGAATAATTAAAGCCTCGTATTCAGAGTAGGTTGGTGTAAACCCATGTAATGCAGTCCTTTTAAGCGGGACAGCGAGCACAAAGCGTCTGAGCACCAGCTGAAATGTGGTCGTTAGCCTGCTTTTGTGCGGAAAAAAACTAACTTTTAAGCAATTTACGTACATACATTAACCACGCCTATAGATTTCAAAAAGGAATAGGCAAAGATATATAACACTGACATAAATACAATAATTAAAAACTATTAATTAAATATATAAATAAATATTTCTTACTCACACGCCTGTCGAGACCAAAGTGAGTAGCATAAGCTCTTGTGTTATGGATGCTAGTTGTCAGACAAATCTTTATAATATACATATATGCTAAAACAGCCCTAGCCTGTTACTCGTGTAAATTATTTAAAATTAATGTTTAACGGTCAGTCTACTATGTATGTGCTCTCGAGAGCTTATAGGTAGAAACTTAAGTTTCTATCTGTATCTTCGCTTAATGAACATAATTTTATAATGAGACCATTTTAACCAGTATCTAGTCTTACAATTTTGACGAATTTGGAAATGGGAAGAGTCTTAGAAAACATACAGAAGGTATAGTAGATGACAAAAGAATCCCCGCATAAGTGATATTTCACACTCAATAAAAGTAATCAACTTCCTATTATCAGTTCTTGCCTAATAAATGAACTACAGAGTAGACATTTTAGGTCAACCTGAAAAACAGAAAAATTCAAAATGAAACTGATCTGCTGGTGACGCAAATATCCGCTGTACACAGTTCCCGGCTTAAGACATACCTACATACTAAGCATTGATTAGCCGTGCGTTATGTCAGAACGCGACTGTATTATACACCGCTGTATACCTGGTACATGACTTGGGCGGGACTGAAGCCGTTACCAGGCGATGGAGTCAGCACCCATTGATAGCAACTACTGTATTTGAATTCGGTAATATACTGCTCGAAGTAGAGCGCACCGCTTATAGAGCCCTATATAATGTTCTTTATACAATGTTTGCACGAGCAGTATTCTGTATTTTATCCAGTAGTGGTCACGGGGAGATGTCTTCTTATAAAGGTTTAGTTAAGTACTGGTAAGTGACTTAATACTTATTTATGTGGTCATATTATGAAAAACGCATAGAAGTAAATAAATTCACAACAAAAATACACACGAGTTAAATCCGTTAAGTTGTTTTATTTCAATTGTAGGGACAAATTATTTATTAAGACACGGTTTTCATCCACAAGATGGAATAAATTAGTGACATGAATGTAGTTACGATTTATTTTGTTACTCCTTGTAAAAGCATAAAGCATATTAATAAGTGCCAGTTCAAGACCACCAGAAACAGACGGTCATGAATGAGGATATTAATGAGACTGTATAAAGTAATCTCTGCCGACCCAATCTCTAAACAACTAAGTAGGTAAGTATACTTCAGCCATTATAACGAGATAAACAACAATAAACAACAATGTTGATGAGTCTTTTATTATAAAATACAAAAATAAAATTGTGTTATACCTATTCCTGAAAGTCTCTAATCATTTTGATTTTTTGAAATGGATGATCTTTCTTATTTGACGATAAAGTGATATTTCAAAACTGTTTATGGTTTTTATCTCGATAAATTGGCTAGAGTATAGTAGTGTGTTATTTCGGTTTTTAAGTGTTCCTGAATATGCTGATACAGGCTCACAATGAGGACGACACCCCAACAGGTTCGGCAGAATCTTGTTTGTATTATCTTTTGTGCAATTTGGCGTTTAACAGACAGCTTTATCAAGTTACTTTTGTGTGGCTCGTAAGCGAAGGGATTACCGATGGCTTCAACTCTAGTAGCGCAGGTTTCATATTCCAAGTTCTGAGAATCACTAGAAGGGCATTGTATATTAGGCAAGTATTACATTGGTGCAGATAGGGACGAGTATTTTCAAGATTCTTCCTTAAATAACTAAATTATAGTTTTATTTTTACATTATCTAACTACGTTTCTCTGGCGCTTAAAGTTGTACAATAATGAAGATACATTTCATAAAACAGGCTAAATTTGACCTCGACAGAGTAGGCGAATGTATATACACCAAGATTTCAACAACTATGATTTTGTTATAGGGGGCGAGCCTATTGCCATCTACCACTTATCTCTAATATTGCTAGATGATGTACTGGGAAACTTGTGTCTTCTATGCTGGCCTGGGAGCGAACAAATAACGTATATTGGAATAGGCCAGCCGCGACTCATCCCATGGGTATCGTAAAAGTCGACTAAGGGAGATTGCCCAGTGTAGACCAATAAGCACCTTGGGGCACTCGAATGGTGGAGGGCAAACCACCAACAACAGCATACCCAAAGAGGGTTAGTATCAGGCAGGCGGCCAACTGCAAAACCTAAGCCAAAACTTTGAGCAGCATAGATTGGAATGTTGTCAATCCAATCACTCTCTCCGTCCATCGGTCTCTCGACATGGTCCGTTCCGTCTCTTTTCTATACATTCATTAATCACTAGCACCTTTACGGTGTGATGGATGATATGAATCAAAAGGGAGCGGATGGCTTTATGACGTCAGACCGATATGAATGGAAGAGCAAACATACTGCGCCGATCCCAGATAGACTGGGAACAGGACAGGGAGAAAAAGATGTAACGGGAAACGCATAACGCAAACGGAAAACACCATCAGATTTGAAAGTTATGTATAGTTTGATGTGGCTTACTGTAACCACATACAATTATTGCTTTCAAATATGTACTTGCCTTTGCAAAGTGCCCAATATTAATTTCGCAAACTACTATAAACTGTCGAAGTACACTATCACAATCACTTTAACGATTTGCTCGCAATTACTGAAAGCAAATTAATTCCGATCGGTAGGTATATTGGCAGAAATCGAACGTCTTCGAATTCTAAAAGCATTTAATAGCATTCAGCGATCAGATTTATTAGTTTCCTTATTCAATGATGCTCCCTTCACAGTTGGCCCTACATCTTCGTAATGGCAGGAGGGTAAGGGCATTGTAGACAAGGAAATATCAATCGCCGAATAGAGGGGAGGACCTTGAATACCACGAACAACTTGCCTAATGATGCATCCCGGTTATATGTAGCTATCTATAGAACGTACATTGACATTCAGTACGTTAGTGGATTCTGAACTGTGTTTGTCAATAGCACTTGGTTTAAAATTAATTGCGCCCGTTCGCCTTTTCAAAGCCTATTGTTGTGGAGCGGGATTGTGTTTTGCACTGTCAAATGTCAAGTCCCTGCACGAATTTGTTTATTATGTAGTAAATTGTATTAGTGGTTGTATATGTATGTTTATGGTACTGGAGCTTAGTATGAGTTTTCATCTCTCAATTGTAATTGTAACTTATGAATACTGCGCGACTTGACCTAGATCTATGATGTTTCTTTGTATTAACCAATAATAAGATGTTACGTGCGAACTTCTGCCCGTAAAATTATCCAATAAAAATGACTAGAACATTATTGCAAATCATGCAATGACATTTAAATTGGATGTTAAGTTCTAGACGATTATTAACAAGATATGCTCGGTCATATTGTATTTAGCAATAGGTATAGGTGTAATGTTCACTTCAAAAATTGTATGATACAACTAAATATTAAATGTAGGTATACAAACTTTGACATTTACAACATCTGTAATATCAGTAACCAGCTAAAAGCTCTTAACTTTCGCTTAATTACCTTTATAAACGAATTAAGCGTTTCTACCATGTTTATACGATAGCAAATTCTCTAATTTGCATAGTAAAACGCTACGCAACATATACAGTCGCTTTACTGTAGTATCCGCAATTGATAAAATTTAATATTTTCAATATACTTTTCTTATGAAGTTATTTTTGATTTTAGAAAGTTAGAAAAAAAGAAATGGTAATTTGGGTGGACAGTTAATTAGGGGATTAAACTTACTGGAATATTATCTCTTATCTGGAGGTAATTTTACAAGTTATCTGATCTGTTTTTCTGTAATTAACTATTACACTTTACTGCCGCAATCAGAGACGTCAATTAACGTAAATGAGTACCTACTTAATGTCAAAAAATGACAATTTAAAACTAGTCGCTATTCAAGCTGGGTCTATGGTCTAAATTTAAATGTAATTTTTTGACAATAAGTACTCATTAAAGTTAATTGACGCCGCTGAGTGCGGCAGTTAGTACACTTTTAAATTTACATGTAAGTCTAACATAAAGCTCCGTATTTAACTTCTAAATGAGATAGGGACGAGGGTGTTTCTAATGTGCTACATTCAAGTGTGTCTAATTTACAACATTGCTGAATGCGGTCGGTAGTAAACAGTGGTTTTATCGGTTTCTATCGCGTTGTAGGGGAACTAACGTTGTACCTGTGGCCGTACCACGAAGTATTAGTGCGATCCAAACGCAGGTGACCAAACGGGACGCCGCTCTACTCGGCTTATAGCGTTGTCTCACTTTAACAATGGGAATTGAGTCGCGTTAAGAGTTGGTGGTAAGGCCCCTGATTCATGGCATTGCTTGTGTTTACCAATCGCTTGGCTGGGTGTCCATGGAAGGAATATATTGCTTGCTTTGTAAATAAATTGTTAATGGAGACTGATTAAGGCAATGCAACATATTTTAAATTTTTAGATATTTTTACTTTTTCACTGATATATTCATATTAAAAAAAAATAAAATTATACAACCAAACAAACATATAAACAACCATGAGTCGAGAACAAAGGTATGCGTGCATCACACAATAATTTCCCCCATCGGGATTCAAACCTGGGCCGATAGCCGTAATCTGACTATTCGACCAAGCAGGCCGTCATAGATATCAAAAGAATATATTCCTTAAGTTGCGACTAATAAAAAAAGAACGGTGTATAACATGAACATCTACATCATCCCTTTAATGTCGCCCCTGCCTGGGGCAAAGAACATCTCTATGGATAGAAGAATATAGAGACAATGGGCCATAACCCACCACGCTAGCCCAGTTCGAATTGGTGGGTATTAACGACAGCCAGGACTAACAGCTTATCGTGCCTTTTGAAGCACGGAGGAACTCGTGATAATACATTTTTGGTCACCCATCCAATTACGGACCTTAGCGACCATTGCTTAGTTTACGCAATCACAGGCCAAGCGCGCTAGTGAGCTCCTCCGCATAACATGAACATCTACAGTCGGAGTCATTTAAAGTTGCGCGAACCGCGAGAATCAAATCCTACTCAAATGCCAAGCGACGTTGAAGTATCAGTGTAAAGAATACTCAAAACCCTTGCTCACTTGACGGGCAGCCCTTATGCAGATGATCCCTAGTCCCGCAAACACCATCAAAGGCTGCGTAGCAATTTGCTGGGCCCTGATTGGGCGCTACGCACACCTGCGTCCTGAGCGACGCTAAACAAAGGGCTTTTTGTGGCCCAAATCATAGGATGACTTCCTATGATTTGGGCCACAAAAGCCCTTTTTAAAAATAGTATAATTTTGCCCTACCAGTTACAGAGTTTGCATAATTTGTCACGCATTATTTTATATTATGGAAACAAAATCATACAACTAATACTTCCTTTTACACATATTAAGGTATGATGCATGAGAAATATAGAGGGGAAAGTAAAGGATCGAACTAAAGGAAATGTAGAGTAAATTGAACTACTATACTGCTTCATCAACATCAATAAATGTCTTCGATGAAGAGGCCCCACTGCTGGACCCTACGGATATAGAAAATGGGATGAACACGCCATAACCCACCACGCGGGCACTTTACAGGCTGGTGGACATCGACTGCAAATTCAGCCGGAGCCAATGACTTTAAGTGCCTTTTAAAGCACGGAGCAACTTGAGATAGCATATGTTTAAATAACAAAAAAAAATATAATTTATTACAATGAAAAATAACATGTTGCATATTTTAGTCTACTCGCTTATAACTTGCACCGCGTGGTACGTCGGCAGGTGCGTTGTATGGTCTTTGTCGCTGCTGTAGAATGCTGATGCATCTGATTGATTTTTGCGCCGACGACATTCTTTAGAGTTAATTTTACTTTACAATAAGTAAGATGAAACGCTTTTCTCTTTAATAAAGTTGTGAGTGTGTCTGCATTTTTATGTAAATAGAGTTGGTAGTTTAATATTATTCATTTCAAAATAAGGTTAATTAGTTCAGAGTTGTCTATTTGTAAAAAAGGCGCGCAGGAACTCGTAGGCGTCGTGGTTATTTATCTACTTACCTACAAATATTGTGAATGTACACATATTTTCTCGATTGAATTTATTTTAAAATCATAAGATTTAACTTAATAACACATATTTATTCAGTGAATAATTATTAAGTAGTAAAACAATAAATTATTATGTAGTTATTTTCCAACTGAAATGACTCAAATGGAATTGGTTAATGCAAAGTCCTAACTGATTATGAAATAGTTTTTAAATTATAAGGAGACCGATAGTGTTTTACAAAACTGTCTGTTGCTAAATGATTTTCAACGTAGCGGGTTAAAACATTTGGAAAATATTCGGTGACGTGTTATTCGTCCTTCTTAAAAATAATCTGACCAAATTTTT
This sequence comes from Cataclysta lemnata, assembly GCA_963931975.1. NCBI lineage: Eukaryota > Metazoa > Arthropoda > Insecta > Lepidoptera > Crambidae > Cataclysta > Cataclysta lemnata. The sequence continues at coordinate 10,439,591 of OZ008343.1, forward strand.
AATTTTGCAATTTTTTTTCTTAAATTTTTCTCGACAGTATTTCAAATAAGTAGGTTTAAAATAAATTGAGAAATAACAAATTAATTTTAGTAAATACAGTTTCTATTACTTCTATAAGAATTACTTTTAACTAGACAATTTACGCCCCACATATTTTATCTTTTCAGCCGGGAAATTTTCGGGCTTTCGTCACAAAGCGTGTCTTATCCCGACCATTCGTCACATTTACTGCGCAATTTATTATGCAGGTAATTCTTACCGTTATTTGTGGTAAGAGGCACGATTGTAAATCATAGATATTTGTTGACAAAGACAAACATTTTATGTATTGTTATTGTAATAAACATATATAAGTAGGTACACTTTTTCGTCGTGTATATGTAATGTAGAAATTGCTTTTATTTACTCACACATAGCTTTTTCCTACGATTTAAATTATTTATTATATTTCAATAATTTATAAGTATGTGCTACCACTATTATCATAATCAGACCGTTAAATATTTTCACTGTTGGAGCACAGGCCTTTCATATGGAATGAAGAATATAGGGAGAATGAGCCATAAGCCACATCCTTTTCCGATTTGGATTTAGCTTTTCCTGTAATTTTAAATTGTCACGAATATTTTAATTATTTAAAATGTAATTATTCTTAGTTCTGTCGCTAGTGTTGTTGTCACTATAAATCGTAGTCTTGTAAAGACAATCAACTCTGTTATTAATAAGTATAACTACATACACTATCACCTACAAATATAAAATAATTTATAATTAAATAATTTCAGAAATGAAAGAGTAAGCCCACCAGCGGGCCTACCGCCTAACTCTATTGCTAAAGCAAAAGCTATAGTTTATGACGTCATGCTGTCACTATCAGCTATAGCTTTTGAACTTGTCACTATCAGCAATAGCTTTTGATTTTGTATGAATTTGGCAGAAAATCCGTACCGCCTAAAAATTCAAGATCACTGCTAGCTAAATTGATAGCTGTCAATACTGCAGCCCCCGGGATGTGTACACATCTCTTTCGGGGGAAAGAAAATCTTCTCCTCTCGCTCTAACTTCCACTAAATCCCGAGAGAAAACACTGTCATTTTTTTCCACGTCCCGTGCTAGGCCTACTGCTCGGTGCGTCCGTCAACACTGCCTCGCACTTTCCTTTGTACCGCTAGCAGCTACGTATATTAATAATATTTCGCTGTTTTAATTAGGTATAAGTGAAATTTTTAATCCCATTGACAATATATGGGCAGTAAAAGAAGAAAAAGCATTTGATGGTCGCGACGCCGCTATTGATGGTTTTACGGAGCGCTACATCATCGCACAGGGTCTGATGTGTTATCAGATGAGAGTGAAGATGAAGATAATGAAGATTCAATGACCGATGTAGAAGAGTTAGAATATTTTTTAATAAGTTTTGGACATAAATAGTGTTTTACCAGACTGCGGAGAAGCCGGAGGATGGTTAAGTGTTCGATTTGTGTGTACCTATGTCCGTTCCTATATAAGTTCGTACTCAATAACTTGCTTTCTAATAAAAAAAATATTATTTTCTATTAAAATATTTAAATAAATTATTTTTTTCACTAACCCTACTTTTGCGATCACTTACTCAAATGCAAAGCTCATCTTATGCCAAAAGAACTATATCGTTCGTTCACTTTAGCAGTTGTTGTTATACTCTGTGCTTATTGCTGATACAATTTTAGGCGGTCGCTCGGATAAACAGTGCATTGCTATAGAGCTATCATCAGCAATCGAGTTAGTCGGTAGGCCCACATTTCGCTGTTCCGCACATCACATCGATATGGTGCGTAAGATACGTATTCTATGTCCGAGTATTGGTTGCTTGGTCAGAACTCACGGCTGCTCTGCCTTATCTACTCTATGACACAGTTACAAAAGTAGGCCTCGCGGTGTACCACCAAAGCTTTTATGGCAATTGTCTGAACCGAGTGCAAACATCACATGTTACATTTTTAAAATAAAACCCTTTGTAGGAGGCTTGTTGTTTGAAAAATGTACAAAGGAAAAGGCTGGTGTTTGCGAATCGCACTAACGGAGCGAGATATTATGCTGTTGTGAACACATTTCGCCAGTGAATGGTGAATTTCAAAGCTGTCGGCCGCATGCTGAGCTCATTTTTTGTACAGTTGCTTATTAAAACGCGCAACTTATACAAGATTTAGGGTTAAATATAAAAACTAACAAAACCTGTTGTGTAAGACTGCTTCTGAAAATGAGCTTAGGTACTTCCAGCATGACCACAGTCATGCTCGTTATCGTCCCATTTTAGGTGAATCCTCGTATAATGTAAATTATATTAGGGTGTTACTAAAACAGAAAATATCAAAATACTGTTTAAATATTTCAGTAGGTAACAGAAACTATGTCTAAAATAGGAGGCAGGAATGGTGACAATTAAATTACTCTCTGCAGTCATCACACGGTGTCAGGTAAATTATAAAGAGTGAGATTGACGATCCGATAGGCTTAAGGATTCGGTTGTCTGTGTTTAAAATCGAAACAGTAATTATTTTGTGGTTTGGCCGACAGTTTATGCTACTACCAGTACTTTATAGGTTTCTGTTTATCGTCATTATCCAAAAAAGTCCGAAGGAGTCCAGTACCCTGCTACATGGGGCGGCGTGTCTTTGTAGACATCTCAAAATCTGCAACTTCAAAAATCCCCTAACTTAATTAAGCTTCGAACCATTATCCGATCAAGATAATTTTCCCCTTCAATGGGAAAGAAAATCTTCTTAAAAGATCTCAGGAGTGGGCTAGTGTGTGTCTGTCTGTGATCTGTAGCTGGTACCTGCGTCAAGTTACACTATCTTAAAGTTTTGTCAAAGGTGTAGTTAATTAAAGATTGGCGGGGAGATGGGGCGCCCTAGTATTCAGGTGTGTGCTTTTGAATTTAAAATGGATCTTTAGAATTATCGTCCGCAAAACGCCTTGTAAAAGATCTTTTTCCTATAATAGTGATGTGAAAACTCAAGAAACAATTCTCGAAAGCAATTCAAGAAGAAGTTTTGTAAAGTTTTACGCTAGGAATAAGATATAAATCAATGTAAATCGAACATTAAACCTTCCCATTCAGCTGAGGGCAGACGGCCAAGTCGACAGTCTTACAGTGCTCTGTAATTAATCATCAGATTAAGACGTTAGTCCCAGAAGGAATCGAGTTCATGATTTATTTTCCTAGCTCCATTGTGCAAAATGTAACTTTTTTTTGTGATTCTCCCCTATAAATTTGTCATTGTGAAAATTAACTTTGATTTTATAGAATAAAAATCAATACTTTTAGTAAAATCTTCTTAAAGTAAATTGATTATTAACTTATTAGGTTTCATAGTTCTGTAATCGAGTACTTTATATAATTACTTTACGTTTTTATAATAATTTTAAAGCAATATTGAGTTATCCATATTATCATTATTATTATCATTAAGAATACGGGTAAATATCGACTTGTTTGTATTAATAACCCAGTCCTAGAAAACTATTTTATACTGATAAATGACACCGTATTTCACTATAAACCTAAAGAACGTCAAATATAATATCTCTTACTCGAATGCATACAATGCCGAATCACTATAGAGAGAAAACGCTACATCCCTATTATCCGAATCGACGTAACCCAATTACAGGAGCATATATATATGAGAGTGCTTTAAGCCAAAAATAGGTCACATTCTTTGTAAAAAATTTTCGAACATTTATATTATATAAGGTTCATATAATAGTTATTTGTTATACGTGAGTGCAAAGTTGTTTTTTAACCGCGTGCTCAATTTTGATGACTGAGCTAGCGAAGGATTCTAAAATTAGAATCCTGAGCGATAGCGAGGGAATCAAAAGAGCACAAGGTGAAAAATCTTTGCACTCGAGTGCAACACGTAACTTTTCATCCCCCCCAACGAGGAAATTGCAAAATTAAAAAAAATACAATCACAACAGTTTCTGTTTTCACCCAGAAACTTCCACAACACCCTCCCATTAACCCAAGCACACTCTCAACACCCACCCAGAAACACCCACAACATTCACACCCATCCACTCAGACACACTCAAAAAACACCCATTCACCCAGAAACACCCACAAAACACCCATTCATCCAGAAACACCCACAAAACACCCATTCACCCAGAAACACCCACAAAACACCCATTCAACCAGTAACACCCACAAACACCCATTCACCCAGAAACACCCACAAAACACCCATTCACCCAGAAACACCCATTCACCCAGAAACACCCATTCACCCAGAAACACCCACAAAACACCCATTCACCCAGAAACACCCACAAAACACCCATTCACCCAGAAACACCCACAAAACACCCATTCACCCAGAAACACCCACAAAACACCCATTTACCCAGACACACCCACAAAACACCCATTCACCTAGACACACCCACAAAACACCCATTCACCCAGACACACCCCCAACACCCACCCATCCACCCAGCCACACCCGCAAAATTTATCCAGACACACCTGTAAGTACCGAATAAAAATTACCGTCCCTAATGGAGTTCCGAGACCAGCTCAGTCAAGCCAATCAGCTTGAGTCAAGCACGTTGATTTTCTGTATGTTTTTGTTCCGTTGCTAGCGTAAACAAATCAAACAAACCTAAAAAGCTTTTAAATGCTTGACTCAAGCATCAAGCAAGCATTGTAGACGATCAAAATGTTTAAAGCAAGATTGACGCCAAGCTGATTGACCGTCACGGAACTTTAAGGTTTTAACAAATTTATGACGTGAAAAGAAAATGGCGCGCGCAAAGCAAATTACAAAAAAAGTACACCAAGAAGGTTCCGAGTCTGAGTTTAACAAATTAAAATAGGTTGCATGATAATTGGCACCATGGAGGTAGAAATAAATAGGTATAATGATGTTTTGAATTCACAAACTCATTGCACACGATGTTCTAAATTCAAATTTACTTTAACCTTTAGAGGATAAAAACGGCTTTTGCACTCAGATATCGAAGAGCAAAAACGCTTTTTCCGAGATGGCGGGATGAAAAATAAATAAGCACAAAAACTATTGGTAAATACTTTGAACGACTACTCTATCAACTTTAGACGAAATACAAATTAACAAGCATTATACATACATTGTTTCAAAGTTTTCACTTGAGATACCTACTACTTATTTGGCTTTTTCTTTTATTTGCCTACTCTTTTGTCAAAATTAAACAATATAAAAGAACGGTGAGATGTGGAAAACGACTGATAAGAATTGAGAAAAGGATGCTCGCATGGTTTGGTGACATTAAAAAGGTGAAGCTGAGTGACTGGAGAAACAGAAGGGAATGTCTGGATGGAGGATTCGATGGATTTTAAATAATCAAATTGAAAATCTATTAAGTGTATCCTATACCGACAGTTATGCGTGAGCACATCGCAATGACATTGGACGAAGCAAAAGAATTGTGTAAGGATAGCAATATAGCAAGTGCATAGAAGGTATCTCTGCCTACTCCTGTACGAAAAAGGAGTGATATTTGTATGTAGGTATGTATGTACCGATGATTCGGTACGGTAGAAACAAGCTAGCAATTTTCTAGAGTAACTAAAATCTAACTAGGGTGGGAAGCCAGCGAGGCCGACGCCGCGTAAATCAGTAGGTAGCGAACATTATACCAACCGCTCAGCGGGCGGCGGCGGCTGGCGATGCTCCCAAAAACATCGGAAATCTCTCTCGCTTTGCGCATTTCCATTGCTTCTTATGCCGTCAATAATAATCTTTTTTTGAATAATATTATTTTTGAATAGTGTTTCTGTATGTCCTGTTGTAAAGCGGTTATAGTTAAATAGGTTATAATTCTCTTATATTTTCACAAAGACTGCGTTTGAAAAAAAACTTTTATGGATTTAACAATAAGTTTTTGATAAACCAAAATATATTTTTTAATGAATTCATAGGATATGCAGCTTAATGTGGGTGTTCACTGACCTCTGCCTACCGCTTTTGAGATAATTGGATCATAGCATAAGGCTTAAGCCGTATACTCGTCGCTAGATAAAAGGTATAAGTTTGGTATATGGAAATTACTACAAGACAACACGTTGAATCGTATATAATAATTAAATATCCCTACTAAGTTACAATATCCTCCAAAAGCCAATTTTTTTTTAAATTAACGTCAATACTTTGCTGTTTAAATAATAATAAACTAAGCAGCAAATGGAAACGCGCTCTTTTCAATGTGCTAATACTTTCAGCAAATACTTTGACGTATATGAGACAAACCTCATACAAACCGAAGGTGGATTACGGGGTGACTTGTTGCGGTCCCCTCACGTTACATTTTACCGCAAAATTAACTTTGCCCTCTCCGCACTGAGACTTCGCCTTTAATGTTAAAGGAGTAAAGTCTATATTGGTTATATGTCGATGCAGATAAACGGTTTCTTGTCCGTGAAATATGATAATCGTCTGCGTTGATGATGGTATTCATAGGGCAGCGTAAGGAGAGAAGGAAGTCTTCAAAGTGTAGGGAGAAAATTAGTGTGCATTTCATAATATCGACGGGCAAGTTTAGGTACCTACTTTCTGTACTTGGTAAGCATATTGGCGAAACCTCTCTTGCTACGGTAAGAGGGGTTTCGCTTAAATTCAATTTCTTTCTTTCTTCAACGGCAGATGGCAACTGATTAGAAAATGAAGTACTTAATAATTAAAATCCTTTGCTAAAGGAATGTAATCTCATCTTTCTACGTGTCAGTTATTTTTATTTTGGGGGGTTATAATTTTTGAAATGTTGTCAGTTATTAGAATTCTATCTTTGATTGAAAGCCGTGTGGTTACACCCCTTATCTCTCTCGCGGGTGTCGTACAAGGCGACTAAGGGTAAAGATGGCAATGAGTAATGGGCAGCAGCGTTCCTTATAAACCACCTACCAATATACTGCGATTCACGTGCTCGTTTAGTGACAATAGGCACGCCCCCTATAACATGGGACCTAACATAATTGACCACAACCCGCACTGGGCCAGCGTGGTGGGTTATGGCCCAATCTCCCTATATTCTTCCACCCATAGGGAAGGCCCATGCCCAAGCAGAGGACATTAAAGGGCAGGTGATGATGATGATAACATAATTGGCGAAACGTGGGTGTAAAAATACACCTCTGCCTTCGGGGATAAATAGGTGTGTTTTATGTACTCATATAAACACCCATGACTTGGTAACAGTGCTCATCACACAACTACGGACCCCTACTAGAGTTCGATCTCAGGGATTCGGGGTCTGATAGATCTGACTATTCGACCGAACCGGCCGTCCAACTAAATCTAATTTAGCTTAGTATCTGAGTAGGTAAACAGTTTTCTCCTGGGAAGAAATTACGACATTTCTTTTTTATTCGTTTACCGATTAAGGATGCTTATAGTTCTATAGAAGGGAAGCTATATAGAGTAATTATCCAAGTTATGCCTTCGGGAATCCATACGAATATGCACCGTTAGCGAATGGCCGGTCTATGAGATCACCTCCTTGGCGAAACAAAGTGGCGTAGAGAGGATTCCTTTATTTATTTATTAATTTTTGTCCACTCGCGACGACGGTGGTGATATAATTTATTGTTATTATTCTTGTTGAATGTATGCTAAAACAATATGTTTTTTCTTTCAATTTTTAATACCTTATTTGTATATTTGAACATTGTTTATTGAAAAATGTTATGGAACATAAGTTTTTGATGGAGAAGTTACTTATTTATTAAAAAATGGATTAGAAAGAATCACGAAAAATTTTACGATCCTGTGTCTTTATCTCAAATAATAATATAAGAAAGTTCTTTGATGCAGTTTTTTTTTATCCTAAATATCTTCAAAAGTAAGTATAAAAAGATATAATGAAAAAATTACAAAACTAAGTTATGAGATTTATAAATAAACAGGAAGAATGGGTGAATGCTCAACACTCAAACCGAACCCAGTGAAAGTTGGTAGGTAGATTCAATTAAAGCAATAATACTATTGACTGTGTAAAAAAATTATTCTTAATTTCCAATGAACTTTGTCTCCATTCTGTATATTGTTCCTGTGCTTATAAGCTGGGTAATTCAATTACAACTCCTTCGCAAGGCTCGAGGGGAAATAATACAAATACGGAACTAAAAGGCTTCCCCAATTATGGGCCAGGATATGGCGGTACTAGATGACCTGTACTTAGTGATAGAAATTTTCCCTTGAAATGTGTGAATGTTGATGTCATCAAAAGGACGGTAAAGAGGTCTAATTATTACTTTTTTTCTAAGGTGACTTATTCTTAGGAGAAGGAAAAGTACACCATAACTATAACAATATATTTTTGGTCACCCATCCAAAGAAAAGCTTTTGCAAACATTGCCTTATTTATGCAAACACAGATCGGGCACGCTAGCCATTGTATCATCGAATTAAAACACGTAATTGTTTGAATTATTCCCAAATTACGGGGTTTGTCAGAGCACAGGTAATGGCTTATTTTACTGCGTTCGAATCGTAAATAAATACGAGTCACAAATAAAACTGCCGTAACGAACCAACCTGTTGTTTGGGATTGCGTGTCCGTTCGCCCAGTGACTATGTTATCCACTTTGCTCCTTGACAGCTTTATTTTTCTATTTTCTCGAACAAGTTAGGTAACCTTAGCGCGTCAGCAGTGTTTAAATGGTGAAAATTATTGCGAATTTCATAGTGAGGAGACAAAGAGTTATTTTTATTGATATTTTAATATCGAAAGTCGGATAGATATCTATCATATAGCCCAAACTATGCAGCTTACATGCCCTTGTGTTATGGAAACTAGTTGACGGATAAATGTATTGTACTGTATAATAATACGCCTGCCCTAATTCGCCTACCCTGTTCCCTGGTTATTTGTGGTCATGTTTCGGTCTGCTGTCACAAAAACCAGCTACTCCCTTGTCGTTCATGTCATCTTTCATATATTTTTTTGGAGACGTCCTCTTCTCGTCCACCATCTAAAATTCATTCGCATTACTCTTTTGTCCACACGCTCATTTCTTTTTTACATGCTCATACTAAGATAGCCGCCTTCCTTTCAGCTTTTCTCTCTAGCAAGCAATGTAAATCTAAAAGAATAACCAAACCATAACAGCAGAATCACCATTCACTAAGTTAATAACTATTTCATACCTCGATCGGTACAAACGGCACAATAAACTAAAGGAAGGTTTCCTTTGAATAAAATAAAAAATGCTTTATTATTTAGAGTACTTTCCCTGCAAGTGCGATAAAAAAATCAATTCTCTATAATCACAGCCCATCATAATAGAGATAATAAAATATTAACATAAGAAGTGTAAAAATATATTAATAATAAAAAGTATATAAAAGACAAATTGCCAATGACACGTGTAAGCCATATTTAGTACAAATAACTGGTCGTAAGTTGAAAATATCTCTTGCCTAGATTTCTTCGTAAGGTTTTATAGATTTATGGTTTTATTGGTTCCGTGTTCTGAGTGAGTTTTATGACGTCTATGTTCTAGCTTAGGGTGCACTTTCCTGTGTCCAATGACTAGCTAATGAGCAGAATTTGTTATTAACTAATATATTCTCTTGTCAACTCTTTATGGTTAGACGGAATGTTTGATTATGATTTGATATTGAATACTAGCACGCAAAGAAAATTAACAAGGATCACTAACAAACAAGCTAAGACCGTCTAAAATAATATAGGTGAGATCTAGCTTTACAAAATCCTTACAAAACACATCCATCAGTTCTGCGTGTCTTCCTCTGCTTCAAAGCCATCAACATCATGTTATATTTACGCAAAACAATACGTAATCAAATCGAGTAACAAAATACATTGCTTATTAAGTCCCATCCCTTCCTTCAATTCACCTGATTGTACTCATTCAAAACCGCGAGAACCCTAAACAACGGGAAGGTACAATATTCAAATTGGAAAAAACACAGACAATGTAGAATTCCTATCAAACAAATTACAAAGAAAATGAGTTCGCAGATGTTAAAAAATTACAAAACGAGTTTTTCTTTAGATTCAATTCCAATGTAGGAATTTGGCACGGTCGGGAGAGAGGGGCGATGTCAAAGGATGGCCCGTGGATCAGTTAGGGTTGCAAGCGTACTATGTTATATGTAACACCTATAACATTGATAAATGTACGTATAGTAATATCGTACCGTATATTCAATAATTGTTTTCTATGCTAGACTGGGAAGCTGATGGCCTTCATCTCACGTAATGGTAAGTGACGATAAGTTGAAGATGGAATCGAGCTTACTTGGAACCCTCAACCACAGATAGCTAGACCACGGAGGCGGTCATGTTTTACAATAGGTACCTATGATTAACCAAGCTGCGAGTTTGTCATCGATAGAGCGATATGATGTTGATCGGGGGGGATTGATTGGGGGGGAGGGGAGGGTGTTAACGATGTGTGATTTTGTGTGACAAGGGGTGGGAGGGGTCCTAAGTTTCGTGACGTCACATTCCAAAATCTAACAAGACCCGACATCCGCATGGTTAATCCATGGAATGCTGTGTCGTCTCAAATTTTAAATATAGAATTGTTAAATGTGTGACGTCACACTAGGCAGGGGCTGTCACAAATGTGATTAACTGTGACAACGACGAGGGAAGGACGTACTTTATGGATGACCCCTTAGCTACAGACACTTATGCCCGTTTTCACCATCAATCCCTAAACAATTACTTAAGTAGGTATCTCCTAAGCAAAGTGATCCCCTAAACCACCCCTTTACTTAAATTCGTTTTCACCAAGCTAGGGAACACTTTTTTAGGGGTTGTCAAACTAAGTGACAGACTAGTGATGACAAACACCGTACTTTATATTAAAATAACCTTTTAGGTGAAATAATTTTGTTAATTAACTAAAATACAATAAATAAAAATATTGGGAACTATTTATAAAGTAAATAAAATCTTTAAATGATTTATTCCGTCTATTTTATACACTTTATAGAATATTTATAAAGCTGTATGGCATGTTCCTTGGTCTCATAGTAAATTCTCTATTACCTTTGTATCATAGCAACGCTTGTTTATATCGATTATTGTCAGTTCTTGACATATTACGATAAAACTGTCACTTAATTTTTAGGGGGCCGAACATCGGCCCCTCAAACTTTAGGGGTAACCTTTGGCGTTAAGAGTCACCTATGTGTTGGTGAAACGAAAAATGTCATTAAGACCACCTAAAACTAGTTAGGGGTCCCTTAAAATTTAGGGATTGATGGTGAAAACGGGCATTAGTGCACCGGATTCTACATAGGTATCATCCATGTTCACCATAAAGTGCTTTTGAAGCTTGATAAAGAAATAACGAGGGCAACCCTGACCGTGTCGTCATAATCTATGAAGTAATTTCACGCCTCCGTACTACAATCACTTTTGAGTTTTATTGGTTGTTATGACGCCATTAAGGTTTTTTTTTCGATGAAATTATAATGACTGTAAAAGTTACATGTTCACATAATATTCACTTCTCAATCTCATGTGGCTATAATTATGTACATGAAATATATTTAGATAAATCCATAAATAACGCATTTCTCTCCCTAAACTAACGCCTATATTTGGCCTACTATATTAGGTAGGTGTACCATGTAATAGACCTATGATATATAAGATGACATATAATAGGCGAGAGTACCTATTGCCACCTACTGCACATTTTAGTAGCATTTTCATTACGTAACATGTAGTTCACAGTCAAACTGTCAATATTTTGTAAGAGATACTTAGTTTGCCTCAAGAAATACTTCATTGGCACATAGAAAATACTTCGGCAACGTCTCTTCAGTTCAGTTCTCTATAATTGATGTTTCATAAAACATCTTATTCCGAAGTAAGCTCCTATCAATACTAACTATACGAATCGCTTAGACGTAATACCTACATATAGTTACTTTAAAGACATTGATATCTTTGTGAGTATTGAAGCGTGACATCATATCGCCGGAGAACTCTGAGGTATTCTCCAAGTAGGTACCACCTTATCTGTTCTGTTCCTTTTCATTGCGTCATTGAAACCATTCATTCTATCCCGCCACTTCGCAGTTAATGTGTCGCAATAACTTGCGGCGGAGGAGAGCCCCGAAGAAAAGTCACACCTCCCAGTGAAAACGTATCTACCTGCCGACTGCCGTTAACTTCGCAAGCAACTTCTAAACTTGATAGTGGTATCAAAAGGCATTCAGTCTATTTGCATCTGTTTATGCAGAATGAATAAAGCGCTCCCCGGTGCTTGAGCGAGCAAAAATTATGCAAATTTCGCCCTTCAGCCGAGAACAATTAGAAGTGATTATCGTTCACAATTGAGTTTTGCAGTTGTAGATTTAATTTCGCGATACTAGAGACGACCGACTTGTAATTTGCGGTCGGTTAGGTATTGCATGAAACCGGCCGTAATTTTAGATGAGGTGCAAAGGACTCTTTGTTTAATTTTTATCTAACAACGGTGATATAATATTAATACGACTGACTGATTCCCCAGTCAACCACTCATATATCATTGTGTGAAGGATGGAACGAACATCCATGCTGGCCGGGGTAAAAAAATAATATACAGTAAATAGCCTTGACTCACTCCAAGGGCTAGTTATAAAATCTACACTTTAATTAAATATCTAAGACGAAACAAATGAAAATACATTTGTTCGGAAACTAAACGGCATCTATATAATTGTTTTTATACTGTGCAGGAGTTTTTCGAATACACAAAACACAATAATAATATTGAAAATTTCATACTTACCTAATATGAAAAGTATTAATTATGTTTGTAACAAAGCGTTCACCTTTAAAAAAAACCTTTCGAAAACATCAAACGCATGACGCAATAAAGAAATTTCAGTCAATTACAGTTGTTATTCAATCGAACACGGTTCTTGAATCAAAATATTTTTTTCTCGTAATTTCAGTTATCTATTCTTTCTTTGTGTCTTCATTTCTAACATTGCTGGGGTTGCCCAACCACAAAAGCTTTTTACTCTCTAAAAATGTATGTTGTCATCAAAGCAAACACGAATGGGAGTTAACGCCTATTGTGAGAAGTATTAAGACGCGATGGGTTCGTAACAAAAAAGTCTGCGTTGCACCACCAGGGGTTCGATACCGCCCTCTGTTTGCAGCTTTCGTGCAGATTCGTGGTACTGAGCTGTTTGAATGTGGACTCTCATTGATGTCGGCACTGCGTTAACTCCGATAAAAAGAGAAAATGTTGTGTTTCCTTCCATCACATAGCGAAATTTTGCATGTGTGTGAGCTCATTTGCCTAAATAAGACTTCAATATGATGTAATTTGACGGTAGTTAACGTCACCGAAACAACAAAAGGAAAAAATCATTATATTGACATCAAAAATATACGGGAGCTAAATGTAAATTAAATATTACAACTTTATTAGGACTTTTTATTTGAATATGAACATACGCAAAGCATGTATGTAACCATTCCATGCCGAAATAGTCGGCTAAAATAATAATAATAAATAAAACATATATATTTAGGCATAATAACTAAAAGTGTGTTACGGACATTATTAAACAAAAGTTTTCAAAATCATTGACACAAACAAATATACGCACACATACCAACATTCATAGTAGTTGCAATACATCTTTCATTAGGTACTGAAGGTGTACATACATACATAAATCACGCCTATATGTAGGCAGAGGTGAACTAGCACTGAAGGTGCTAAAGTTGGAAGAGCGGTGCCGCTTAACACAATTAAACTAGATTGAAAAGTAGCACCAAACACTGACGTCTGTATTAGACTAATTTTCTGAAATAAATAATTTGTAATGATGAGAAGCATTAAATAGATCGTGCTAAACGCGAGTCCCCTCCAAATTGTCGATTGTTTGACGTCGGCATTAAAACAGCGAAATGTCAATATTTGTCGGCAGCTCCCAGGGCTGAGGGCCGTAATCCCTGCGCTTCGCAAATACTACGAGATTTGCCGATGTCTCGTCTTTTGTGAGGCCACTCCAACCTTTTGTTACACTCTCATTAATAAATATTATGTAGATTGAGGAGGCGCAATCGTCAGCCTCGTACCTGTGATGTTTTGTTGTAGTGGAGGATGCTTGAGTCTGTGCTGACGATTGGAAACTAGAAAGTTGTCAAGTTGTTTAGATTTTGAGATAATTGTTTTGGGTAACTATACTCGTATTAGTGATCTATTGGACCTCAAAAAAAAGTAATGTATTAGAATTAACTTATTGTGATTTTATGTTATTTACCCACAAAATATTATTTACTATTATTTGAAATATTTTTTTATTAGATAATTCTAATTTTGATTAACATATTAGTTACTTGTACAGGAAATATTAATAAAGAAGCAAGATTTAAAGCTATTTCCTAAAAAAAAATAATGATGAATGATGATTTTTAAGTTTTACGCAGTCCAAGCGCTCCACGGCATTTAAAATAAAATGATTACAGTAAAAAGCAGCGGCCGTTTCTGCCGCGGATAGCTATCAATTGGCACGTAATTCAGCGGGTGCCAGCCCATAACTCATGCCCACTGGTGGGCTATTACTCACACTTCAGCAGCAGGGCGCCTTTGTCCCGTGTTTATTCTGCAAGAGATATATAGCGGTGCCAAAAGGTGCGAGTAGTTTTTGAGGCGTAATGGTGGCCGAAAAGATTACATTGGTGATATAAAATATTAATACGTACCTAAATCACGCGCATTTATTCCCAAAGTGGTATGCAGAGATGAATTAACATCCACGTTTCGCAATTATGTTAGGTCCCATGTAATAGGACCATCTGTCGGGCATGTAAATCGTAGTTTATTGATAGCTTGTAAAAGACGAACGCTTTTTTACCCTGGTTGCCTTGTACGAAATCCGCGGGAGAGATGCGATAATTTTTGTATTCTGCTCTGCGTTCACCACATGGCCACCAAATTTGTTAAGAACCTGAAACATTGTTAACAACCTGAGTCCCAATATTCTATCAACAGTTCAAGATAGACGTACTACAGCTTAGTTGCTAAGCAACTTCTGTTATTTATCGTAATATAATGATAAAATATAACAGAAGTTGTATTTAGGGGTCCGAATCTACTCATGTAGGTAGGGGGCTGACCTTTCTCATGCAGTCTAGCTAGACAGTAACAAAAAATGCCAGGCAACTAAGCTTTAGTAAGCTTACTTTTGAATACAAATAGAATATTGGAACTCTTCGATAACTAGTTCCCCAATAAAGTCACAAATAAGGACGGAAAATTTACTGGGTAGGTACTAATTTATATTATGTAGTGCAGTTCTCAACAATGGATATCTGCGGGCCTGGCTCGGTTGGTCAAGATAATTGACTATCGCCTGGCAGAACTATTGTTTCCCAACTCGATAGCAAAAGTTGCAGAAAACATTGCCGCGATACCGAGGAGACGAGGGACTGGAGTGGCCCGTTATCAAACAATGAGTTCTTTATACGTGAATGAATTTGGGAGTAAACTTTATGTAAGGTAGGTTAAAGATGGGTACAGTCAAAGGTAATATTTTCTCTTTTAAAAATATTTATATATTTATTTATTGAATGACTGATTGCCACTAACACAAGAAGAAGAAATGATATAAATTAATTGCGTACATACATACACCACGACTGTTTATTTTCGAAGGGGCAGGCCGGGGTTTGATAAACTTACATTTATCAATTAACTCCAGAATTCTTGAAAAAAAAATGTAATCAGAAATCCCTTATAGTTTTGTGTAGAGTTTTGATAACGTGTATCCTAAAACAGAGACTTAGAATAGAATATACTAGAATACAACTTTATTTTTTTTATTTAAGGAACTACGAAATTGTAGGGATTCTTATATATGTAAAATATTTAAAATTTCGAACATTTAAGAATATATGGAAATAATAACACCTGTAGTAATGTTCGTAAAATTTATTTCGACAAAGAACATAGTATACCTATTTATAAATTTCACTGGCCGCAATATAGATCAATCGCGGCGTAGACCATCTAATAATATTTGTGGCACATACCACAATCATACCATTAGACCCATTTAGTGCCATATTATTTATTCAACAAAGGAAAACACATACATAGCGCCAATCTGGCGGGCGGGACTTCGACGGCGGGCGCCGTCCTCGCGCCTAAGACGGACAAACGTACGATGTAATTAACGTCACACATCGCTTCTTGCATATTGTAATAGAGACACAAATTAAAATCGACTGTTTTTCAAAAATAAGTCGTAACGCTATAAAATTGGAATACACATTGTTCTGGAAGTATGTTTTGCGTTGTGTTGTTCTTTTGTTAGATAAGCGACATGTGAGAATCTCGACTGGACGTTCGGAAATATCGGCCAGTAGCCCGATTTGATTGGACAGTTTATGTTAGTCCAAAATCGGGATTTATATATTTCATGGGATCATGTAAAACGCCGATATATAATGACATGACTGTGGTAATTGAAGTTTCCTTCTGTACCCTTGGTTGTACTGAAATAATGTTATACGCAAAAGTGTCCAGGCAGTATGCCCTGTTTGGGCCCACTTCCTGTACGGATTGTTGTGCTGTGACTTACACATAATTGAAAAAACATTTTCACGTCTTACGCTAGTCACGTTTTAAATAAATTTCACTCCCTTAATAAAATGTGAAAACACGTGTAAAAACAGTCTTGGCCAGTATAATGTAATAATCTCGAAATCAGTGATCGATCGACAGAAACAACGTTTAAAATATGCCGCAATGATTTTGTTTTTTTATTTAGGAGCTATTTTAGTGAAGGTTACCACATATTTTTATGGTATAGATTTAAGTTTTTATGAAGTCTTCATCATCTTTCTGCCCTGTTATCTGGTGTCTACGCTGTGTTTCTTCCACAATTCATATCATGTGGCCATCCGATCTCCTTTAATTCATATCATAACATAATTATTATTGCTTTGATTTTACTTATGGTTGTTTCCTATCACACCCAAAGCGTTCTATCTATGTATTTTATTTATAAAGTGGGCTGCAAAACAGAGTACTCTGTTATTCCATTGGCTTGTAATTGAATAGGACGCTAATAACAGACCGATGGATACCGATGAAGCAGACATATTGACGTATTTATAGGGAAATATTTTATTTTCGAAGTATTTCATTTGTAGCCTGCCATAATTACAGTAAGTAATTAATATTTTACGGCAGTGGGAGTATGTCATCGCTTCACGAATAATGAGGTATTTTCGTATTGATGCGCAGATATAGTAAATAAATTTGAGTAAAGTTGTAGACATAAGAGGAAGAAGAGAAATTGTAAAATCAGAATTTTATGTATATTATATATTATTCAATACTTGTATAATCGCTTAATGCTTACCTATTAATATTTCGCTACATGCTACTCCGACTTGCATGAATTCCAAAAGTACTTAAAATGTAAGCATTTCATTTTAAATAAATTAAATTGCAACATGCGTTCAGAGAATTTCAATTTAATGGCGCCCGCGTAAACACTAAAACAAAAGAGAATCGTTGCTCTATCATTTCAGGATATTTCCCTTGTTTGTAAATTGGCTGTTTAATTATAAGACTATCGCGCCCGACCACCAACAATACACTACCCCACAATATCTACTATGTTTTTTGGTGGGTATTAACGACTGCAGCCGAGACCCACGACTTAACGTGCCTTCCGAAGCACGGATAAACTCGGGATATAAATAGATTTTTGGTCAACCGTCCAGCAACCGCCCTTAGCGAGCATTGCTTAGTTTATGTGATTGTTGGCCGAGCGCACTAAGCCTCAAAGACAAAGACACTTTATTTCGCTTAAATATGGTACATTATGAGATCTTAAAATTTAATATGTTTCACATATTTCACCAGAATCTGGTACGCAAAATTTAACAAAATGGAGCTATACATTAGTTAAACAAAATCTTATTTTAATATGTTGTCGGGATTGAAATATTCTTCCAAAGAGTAAAAACATTTCTCAATGAGCCATTTCTTAAGTTTTGCTTTAAAAACATTTATTGGAATTTTCTTCATGTCATCAGGCAACTTTGATTGCCATAACATAGCTGTTCCTAGCATATGACGTAGTTGTAACCAATGGCAGTATTAATTTATTTGGGTATCTACTATTTACCCTACATTCTTTTGTAAAAAGGTTTGCATGCAAACCGACAAAAACACAAATCTTATAAACATACAACGATATAACAGTTAAAATTTATAATGTCCTTGTAAACTTCTATACTCCTCTGCCCTATAGACCTATTCATCTTAATGCACACTTAACTAAAAATAGTAGGTTATTCCTTTCTAAAGCCAAACAACCGGCTGCAAGATATGGTTATACTTTTTTCTCTGAATCAGACCGAATTAATCCCTGGGCGCGATTAGTGGAATGCAAATTCTCGGCATATTTTACACATGTTTATGGTGCCATAACGTATCATATGACCTCAGCTTTAGCTGATTATGCAAAAAAAAATCAACTGTTTTATTTTGTCTGACGGGCAGCGCAGCATATTTCAAAAATTGTTTACTGTGACAGTAAGCTTGTCGGGGTTCTTTTTCCGTAATATTTTTCAAAATATTTCTGCATAATAATATTATGCTTGTTACATGAAATAGTTTAATTTTGAAAATCATCAGATGATATTTGCTTTTTAGACCTTAGACTAAAGAAAAATATGTGGGCATATGCCCATGCAACATTCAAATTGCAACCAAATTACACCTATCAGCTAGCTCAAAGTAAGTAGCAGAAGCACTTGTGGTAGGGATACTAGATGACGGACAAATTTAAATATAGGTACTTAATAATTATAGATAGCTACATTATATAGCTACATAATATGCTACATAAACATATAAAAATCCATAACAAATTACCAATGGATTAACAATTGGTCAAAAGTCATTGTTTCATGATTATGTTGTATATAAATGGATAAATATTTCATATTATTCGATTTTAATTTTGAAACGTACGCCCATTACCAGTGTCTTGGGTGGCCGAGCGGTCAGGCACCTGCCCGGATAGCAGCGGACGCGGGTTCGATTCCCGCCTCAAGATCATAATTTTTCAAAATTATTTTTCTAACCACCAAAATCTTTGTAAATATTTCATGTATACAACTTAGGTACTTATTATAGCTATGACAACAGCGCAGGTGAGGAGTGAACCATCTGCTCCTGATCGTTATTAAAAAAGTTAAAAGCGAAGTGTTCCGCCGGTTGCTAGCGTTCCCTCATTATTTATTTAAAGCCCGATCCGATTGTCGTGTGTACTTACTTTGGGATGGTCCAAGGGGAACTGAAGACAGCCACTTTAAAATTTTAGTACGTAAAGTTTAATTAGGTGCTTCCAATGTGACGTCACTTTTACATGAACTGTCAAATGGAAACGATTCTGAATTTACCTGCATAAAGTTAAGGTCGCATTTAAATTTAGAAATTCGCTTCTTTCAAATGACTTGAGTTATGCTGCACCATTATATTCCTTATTATTATAACAGTAAAATATTCCATACTCCGTTCTCCTGCCTTAATATGATAGCTTCTTAAGGCCCTGTGGGCCGAAAGAGGCAACTTTTAAAACAATCTGAGACATTTAACAAAGTGTTTACAATTCTGAAAAAAAATATATGTATAAGTTAAGTATTTATTCTAGTCAAATTCGCATTCACAAGATTTAATAAACTTCACTCGATAGAAAAAAATCCCAAAGCAACCCCTTTTACTAACATTTTTTCAATATTATGACGAAACTACTGATAATTTAAATTAAATTCTGTCGCACAATTAAAGCCATTAAATATTTATAGACAAATTCGCAGGGTTTGACTTGATAAAATAATTGTTTTAATTATAATGTTTAAATACCTATAAAATGCGCGACTGTTGCGTTCGACTCCGTTCGATCAGTCGCACGTTGGTGCTCACGGACGACGGACCTGTGCCAATTTTTTGAATTTTTTCCGCTTCGCTTTTATCGTGCACCATCAATGAACTTCTGACGTCATGCCTAAAATACTATGATAGTGCCATAGTATAAGAATATCGGTAGATGTTATACTGAAGATAGCTATGATTTTTGATAATTCATATTTTGTCGAGCTCGCTAGCGAAGTGGTATAGAGCGCTTGGCCTGCGATTATGCAATGGTTGCTAAAGCCGTTCATTAGATGGGTGACCAAAATTTTATTATCTCGAGTTCCTTCGTGCTTCGGAAGCACAGTGTGTGTTTGGCAGTGTTGGGTAAAATTTAATTAAAAAAACCAATTGATTAATGGTTAATTGTGACATATCAACTAACAATTGATTAATTGTTAATATAAATAATTATAAATAATGTAAATAATATAAGATGGAGGAGTGGCTTTGGAGTGGAATTTGATCGTCTACAACGCTTGTTTGATGCTTGAGTCATGAAAGATTTGTGATTTATTTGACCTAACAACATGTAATGAACAGAAACACATAGAAAATGAACGTGCTTGACTCAAGCTGATTGATGCTTGAGTCAAGCATTATAAGAATTGTGATTTGCTTGACCTTACAACATGTACTGAACAGAATTTGGTTTTGAATCGGGTCTTATCTCAATAACTAATCCCATTTGTAAATTTTACCATACACCAATCTGTTGAGACATCAAGAAGTAATGGTGGAATAAAGAAACTTTCGTAATACATAATATTTACAATACATGACCTCGAAAAACAATACAGCTCCATTTTGGCGGTAATGAATAAAAAAATACTGGGTCAAATTTTAGTAGTAATTGAGACCCAAATAAGTATTACCTTATAGTTAATAAACAATAAAATGAATAAAGCCACAAAATAACGATTCATAAAAAATGCATTGTTTAATTTGAATAACATTATTCTATTGCTTATTTTTACACTGTGTCACTGGAGAGGCATTTTTGAGTTCGCCGAAGTCCCGGCGGCGCGAAGTAAGTTCCGCGCGGCCGGGACGGCGCTAAATACCTATTTATGCTGATCGACCGGCCCTTAAAAGAGAAACTAAGCAAAAAGGGCGATTCTTGAAAAAAATCTCAGTATGGTACATTTTGAATACAGAATGTTTCACAGTTTTTTTTTTGAGTATTTATACCTATTACATTATTAATTCCATTCTGAGATACCTACGAAAGATGCAAATTAAAAAATGAGAATCTTTTACTGGAAATCAATCTAAACTGAACAACCGCAATATTACTTTGAAACATTGTGTATTTAAAATGTATGGGCACTAAGATTTAATTTTGCAAGAAAAGCGTTTTCGATCTGTGCCTCTTTTATATTTAAGACTTACTTAACTACTTAAAGCATAATTAATATTTGAACGAACGCTAACACTTTCTCACTTGCACCACAGCTGACAGACCAGGAGCTTTTAAAACTTAACCCTTATTTTCTCACTTGGAGCACTTTAAGGGATTAGTCGCGGACCGGTGCCTACGGTGCAAGCTTGCGTCTAATTCAGCCTATTCATCTTTAGCACTAATGGAAAGTTTACAAGGACATTATAAACATGAACAGTAAAGGCCGAATCCTAGACTTTATAACCCTGAAGTTCATGGGAATTTCGAAGGTTCAGTAGGTACGGTCAGTATCTTAAGTCGATTACCACTTTAACTCTCTGCATACCAAAGACAGCGACCGCGCAGTAATAATTGCCTCCAATTTGGTCAAATAACTATTGTGGCAAGGTATTAAAGTGTTAGTCTACTTTTGATGCTGACTGTACAAGAACCAACTGCTTAAATGGTCGCCTGAGAGTGATAATAAATTGCTAAACCACTGAGCCGCTAAACCAGTGAGCTTCTCCTTTTTGGTCGCAGTTACATAATTGACCCTAAAATAAGCAATGATAATAATATAATAACTGCTATTACCTTAGTGTTCCATAAATGTGACGTTGACATTAAAATTTGCTCTGGTAATTCTGGTAAACGTAAATATGAACTGTATGCTGGCCGGGCGGGGCGTCCCACAGAGGTTGCTACGCGGCCACATTCCTGCATCAAAGAGGACTTGTTGCATTGTTCACATTTTCACTGGCACAGATTTTTGTAAAATTAAATTAATATTATACACGCTCCCAGAACAAAAAAAAGTTTAAAACTTCTGTTGTAAATACTACATGATTAAGTAATGACAATACAATATAAGACAATTTAACAAATTGAGAAAAAACTCAGACATTTTCGCCAGGATTCGAAATCTGTAGGGCAAAAGCCAGCGCATCAGACAATTTGATTGAACTGGCCTACAAAGCGCTGATCATACATACATGAATCGCGCTCATTTAATCCCGAATGAGTAGGCAGAGGTGAATTAAATAAAACCCACGTTTCTCTAATTATGTTAGATTCCATGTAATGGGGGATGAGACTATTGACATCTATAGGGCACATAAATTGCAGTATAGTGCTAGATTATATAAGAAACGCACGCCTATTACTCGAGATCGAGATCGGAGGAGGTGACAATTGTATTCTGCTCGGCCGTCACAACGCGGCTGTCAAATAGGAAGATGATATCCTGGAAGCTAGTAGTTACTTGCACCTTGAGACACAATTAAGATAGTGGCTAATCTATTAGAACCAATCAAATAAAAATGTATGAATCTGTCGTATTAATTACTGAGAAATCATCTTAGCGACTGTTGTGTCAAATATATGAATATAGTTGTTAAAAATTTACAATTTATTCCATAGAAGCGTTTTACCGTTTGCCACTTGGCTGGGCACCCTGGAGGCATACATCCGAATATAAACGCATCAACTGCCTTTGATAGTTTGATGGATATCATGAACGATTACGTATTTTAGTCACGTTTCCTTGCATTAATCCTGGTCATGGCGCGGTTTCCATTAAGCGGTACGTAAGCGCATTTGCCCAATGTTTATTGTTTAATCAGTTAATCTGACCACAGTAATCCGCTGCAAGGTATCTCAGAAAGCATTCCACGGCTACAAAGGGAAAGTTATCACGGCGCGCATTGTTCTCTGGGATAGTCTACGACTTACACGGGAATATTTAACCTAGAAGAGACCAGTGAATACCTGGAGATGGGGATTAAAGTCAGTGACAAATTAAGTGAGTGTAATATCAATTATCATGTAGGTTATCTAGACGTGCCACCACACATACCTATAACAATCTTTAGACAAATATGGATTGCAATGTTGTCATTACAATCACTCTCTCCGTTCATCGTTTTCTCGTCATGGTCCGTTTCCTCTCTTTTCTATTCATTCATCACTAGCACCTTTACGGTGTGATGGATTATATGAATGGGAGCGAAGCAAAAGGGAGCGGATGGCTTGGTGATGTCTGCCTGATATGAATGGAAGAGAACACTACTGCGCCCACACCAGATAGACTGGGAACAGGGCAGGGAGAAGAAGAAGATACAGATCACACCTTTTCTCCTAATGGGCAAGGGTTATTTACACCTTTATTTCGCCTACAATAAGGTACTATCATGGAATAAGAGACCAGCCTATTGCTATTCCCTGCAAATATTAATCGCAGTTAATTGTAATAAACATCCAGGACGCTGTCACTATCACCATCCACTTTCCATCAAATGGAATACTTCGTGTTTGTTACAAGAAAACAACATGTAATCAAATTCCAGGAACGCTTTCACCATCACCATACCCTTTCCATCAATTATAATAGATTTTACACTTGTGCTTATTACAAGAAAAAAACAATAAAATATCAACATTATAAAATTTTCAGTTATATCCAGTGTCGGTTGGAACTACATCTACGTAGGCGTGTTTTGGGCACGTGAGGTGGACGATAAATTCTGTGCTTTGTGTCCTCCTGTAGTTTTGGCGGCATTTTTTTTTCAAGCTCTCAGGAGCAGTGGAAAATTTTTCATTTTCCTTAATGGGTGGGCAATTAAAACGAAACCTATTGTACTTTTGAAGCTACCGCCTTTTGTTTTTTTAAATACTTATCTCAAAATTTTATTAGTGGGTTTTAGGGAACAATGGAAAGTATTATTAAATAATGCAACTTGTGGACGGATATTTTAATGTAATATTTGAAAAAATATTGAAAATATTTTTTTTAAATCGCGATTATTTAGGTGTTTGTAATTTTTATTATTTATTATACGAGGTATATTTATAACAGTCGCATGACTGTAATAAATATGCCTATAAGTCTTCAACTTGCAAAGTTATTCAGATTATTAACCAACACGAACTATCTAATTAGAGTATAAAATACTGAAGGAACTAATGTACCTACTAACGTGTAATTAATGAAAATCGCTTCACATTTAGACCGCGCAAAATGTAATAGAATTATTAAATTTAAACCACATTTGAAAGCGGAATCCGTCCTGCATGCAGCGACACGTTCGAGGCATTACGTATTCACCCAGCAGCCACCTATTGCGACACCCGGCTCCGCTCGTCCGAATATGTTTAAGTGGATATGAATTTTGTATGACCTTGCGTCTGGGATTGACTAGGGACCATAATAAGGAACTTCAATTCCGGCATGAACTAATTGGCTCGAATGAAAAAATACAGTTATTCTGAAAAAAAAAAGAATGAAAACATTACAAATTGTTTACCTAAATTAATGTAGTTTTGATTATTATCTCGCCTCGTAAAGGCGCCGAAAAATTCAGAGAAGTCAGCTAATTACAATTGATATTAACGAAAATTACAGAGCTATTTAATGAGGTATATTTCAATTAAAAGTCGGGATTTTTTTATAGAATGGCACAGACATCGTTTAAAAACTGGTAGAAAAATATGTTCTTATGCCGGCATTCTAATCTTGTTATAGGACAGTTATACTGAGTAAAATGTCTCAGATCTTCTAGAATCTTGATACACATAAACACACATAATAAATTACTAGTGATGATGATGGTTATTCTTTTATTTCTATTTCACACATCTTTAAGTTAGTAATATGGACAAATCCAAATTTCTACAAAAAAAATAATTCATAATTATATTTTGATTGCTTTAGATGTGGATTTAAAAGTATGTTGAATTGCAACGCGGCAAGACGTTCTTTCTTCCTTTTCGGCAATAGTAAGTTCATAAGGTTAATAGCTTAAGCAGGTACCTTACGTCGATAAACTGATCGCAATATTCACAATCACTTCATGATAGAAAATGAAATCGGAATTTTCATATTCACCGCCCACAATAGCCGCGGATATAATGTAAGGAGCGTTCTAAAAGTGCATTGGAGATAGACATCAATCTTTGGCGACACGAGGGAGAAGCCGCCGTTCAACCGTGTGCATGGCTGGAATTCTGAATTGGAAATCTATGATGGATATGTCGATGGATTGAAAGCTCAGAACGTTTTATAAAAAGATTCGCTGCGAATGGCATTTTTAGTAGGAATGCTCATTCTGCCCAAGGATGTTTATAGTAATTTTATAAATGTGCTGGTAAAAATCTAATAGTGATGATAATAGTAAAATGATGAATAAAAACCTAATGATAATAGAAAAACTAATATCATCACATCATCATCACTATCCGTTTTATGTTTAACTGCTGGGGCACAGGCAGTGCGCCATCGAATTACTCCCTCCATAATTATGTAGTTTAAATTAGACTACTATCTTTCATATTTTTAGCATGAGTTTTTATCACTTGTTTTTTTTATTGGAATATATTATTATCACAAAGACAGGTTATAAATATTTTCAAACAATTCTGACCTTGTTTCCCTTTGTAATACTTTCATTTTACCTGAAATTTAACATGCGTGTTTTGTGGCAAACACGAATAAATAGCACACCGTAGATCAACCCATACAAAATTCTTTCGCCGGTGCAAACCATTACAGTCGCGTAAAAAGTCCGAAAACTCCTAAGTGATAGATACGACATGTAACATTTCCACAGAGGGCCTTTGGCGCGGTGTCGGAACACGTCGGAATGTCCGGCAACAAAACGAGAGGAACACCGTGATGTCGCCATGAGCCTTAATGAAAACAAATGGAACTGTGTGGAAAAAAATAAATGACAGATCTCTGTTTAAGGGGAATGCTGTGTGACTATTTCAATTTCCAATGTTACATTCATAGGCAGCGGTTCATGTTACATTCAACACCCACTTTTCGCCAAATATGTTAGGTCCCATCTAATAGATGGCGAGCCTATTGCCTTATGGCAATAGGCTCGCCATCGGGCACATAAATCGCAGTATATTGCTAGGTTGTATAAGAGGAATGCTGCGCCCCATTACTAGCTGTCTTTACCTTTAGTCGCCTTGTACAAGACCCACGGGAGAGATGGGGGTGATGACAATATTCTGCTCTACGGCACCATGTTACGCATACTAAAATTTTAATAGTATGCGGGGAAAACATTGTAATGCCACAAAATAATATTATTTTCTGCTGTTTTAAAAGATAAAAAGCCCTTAATTTGTAAACAGTTTAGCAAGTATGTGTTGTAGCTTGTAGCCTACTCTTAAGCCTGGTTCAAGAAGAATTAGTTATATTAATAGCTGTGCAACTTACTCATACTCAACCTAAGTATGTTAAGGGGATGTTATAGCCGTATTAACGCCTAAAGTCATTCTCAAATGCTATCGTAATTGTATTGCAATTGTATGAAAGACCGAGATAGCTTCCTTCTATAATTTTATATTTAAATGTTATGCTGTCTGTTTTGCTTTTATAATATTACAATATACTAAAAAAAGTGGCACTGTGTTTACAAAATCTGACAGATAGCTGTATCCCAGATAGGACTTCATCTTAATCCCGAGGCGCGTATGTACGGGCACCTTTCCCCGACAGTTTTGACTCTGGACAAATTAAATCAATTAGAGGCTAGCCTCGCTTTTTGTGCTACCAAATGTCCACCATTTGTTCGTATCAAGCCGCTTTTTTTATTCTCGATGGTCTGCGCTTTACTGTGTTGGTGTCGTGATTTTGGCGTCGTTTACATGTAATTTATTGTTCTGATTTATTAATTGGTGTTACGTTACCAACCCACTGTTGGAGGCGGACTTTATGATTTAAACCTCATATATTGTTTTTTACTCTCTCAACCGAAAGATGTCGAAAGTGTCTATATATTATACCTATTTCAAATAGTTTCAATCAGTAGGGTCATTACACAAATGAATCTAAAAAAAGAAGAGAAGTTGGACAATGACCTTTTGTTTACTTATTATCTAAGTGGAATCTATAGAAACTTATATTTAAAGTCGAAATAATAAAATAAGGCTAAAATAAGACAGTCTAGTGTGGGAACAAGGAGCAGTCGCCATTGTGAAGTGACACTGATGCCGATACTGATGGTCCACAAATTTCTCCAAGTGTATTGAATTATATGGTAATATCATCTATCGTTCGTAAAAGTGTATTCGCTTCATTAATGTCGGAGCAAGACAACCCATCAACAAGTACCTTCTGGGCCCGCATGATGAGCCACATACATTATTTATCATATCCATCCATTACATACATCATCAAAAAGACACCAGTAGTGTAATTAATTAAAAATATAATATATTTTTTTCTTTTTTTAGAAAACATTCATAACCAATGTTAGTGATATTTTTAATTTGGGTTTTATTACTAATGTCTAAATAGTCTTATTAGTTTTCGTGTGATGTATATGAAATGTTAATAATAATGTACATTTTTAAAATAGAAACTCAATATTCCAATCAGTCCGGGGCTTCATCAGAAAATTTACGAAACAATGAATTGAGCTTTAAGACAAAGAAGCGAAAAATAAAACATCAATTGCGAAAAGACGTGACGTTTCCCATGGGAGCTTTTTAAAAGAAAGCGAATAAAATCAATATTCGTGACTCGCTTTGCAAAGCTTGGGTAGATATTTACATTTTGTTTATGCTGTATTAACTTTGATTGAAGTTAATATTTATTTTTTCCTTGTATTGGCTGTTCGAAATCAATTCCATTGTTTCAGGTTTGATTCTGATAATGAAATATAAAATTTGATTGTCTTTATTGTAACTTACTTATCGGCAGTATAATCACTGTTATTCATTACCAAACTAAAATAAATAAAGGCTGGAAATGAAGATTTGTCGTTTGCTACGCGTCATTTTTATATTGAAATCTATTGGGCAATTTAAATGTCTCGACCTTACAGTTGACCGTTCATCAAATATGACTAATAAATGAATACTTTCGGTGGGATATAGGTTACTTTTATTAATTTTTACTTAAGTGACTAGAATAATTGTTAAAAAGGCTACGAGATTGCACAATATAACTTTAACTTTGAAAATGTTGGTCCTGCGAGCCGGATTTGACCCAAAGGACGTTTCTTACAAGGATTGAGTAATAAATGGATTTAACTAGATCGATTATCAGTTATCATGTGTCTCCATAAAAGATTAACTCCAAAATACTGCCATACAAATATCATAGGAATATCATTTTTACTTTCTCAATCCAAGATCATCATCTCATCATCATCAGTTTATTTTCTTTAGTTAATGTTGTGTGATTTATAGAGAATCAAACAAATACTAATGCCACATATGAAGCACTAAAGCATACTCAACGTTAAACTAGGCAAAATTTGATTAGAACTTACACAGTACCTATATGCAAAGACGAACAGCTTAGAATAAATCATGCTGGACCTATAATAACCCCGGACCCACTAAAGCGACCGCTGGATAACACTTTTCTCTAGGCATTCACCTGGGCGTTTTTGTCCCAACTTTGCATATTCAAATAGCTCCCGCGCAAAAGCGCAACTCCGTAAAACATTTTCGTGGCCGCACTCGCAAAAAGGACCGACATAACCGCAAAAAGTTGCGGCTAAACAAAGCGAGAGCTTTGTCTCTGTCGTGTTTTGATAAATACTTGGGGATTCCCGCAGCCGGGGACATTGTTGCACCGGAGTTTGATATTGTTGTTGCGACGACAACTGCATGTAACTGCTGCGATGACAAAATTTATATTGTTGTTGCGACGAATGCACCTGCCGCCAACAATGACAAATGCTGTTGTTCAGTTTTCAATGCGGCGCGCGGCCATTTTGCTTATTGAAAGCTAGGATGGGTTTTATTTGAAGAAATATTATATTGCTGATCCTGGTGTTTATTTGATGTTGATGCTTCTTGTGTTTTTTCGATGTCCACTGTGAAATATGTGGTTTTTGAAAAAGTACAAATATTGCGACTTTTACTATAATATTTTATATGACTTTTCACTAAACTGCATTGTAGACGCTGAGAGATTATTATTAAGTGACATGTGGTTGGCTTGAAATATAATTGATTACAAATGGATAACTAATTTACCTATCCAAACTTAAGACTCCTAATTTGAGGGCTCGTCATGGCAAATATTTATGGTGTTATGGTGGTTTATATGTATTTGAAAATATTTTTAATGTTTTAAATATTGTTACGTATATCAGCGTTATTATCCAATTTAATTAGAAAAAAAGAAGAAGAAGAAAAGCTTGGTGATAGGTATTAGTGGAAGAAATATTCAAGATTATATTTATTTTATAGCCAGGCAAGTATGACCTCAATAGAATCGATTTAGGACACCGATCCCCAAAAAACAACTCCAAAGCTCTTCGTCAAACTTTGCTTTGCAAATGTCCCCTAATAGTATTTTGGTATAAGCAAAACAATATTAGAATTCCCTTTCAAAGCTCTTCGCGGTTTTCACAAAAGGTAAGCTGGAACCGATACGACACTGTATGAAACTAAAAAAACTTATTCCAAAGTCTAAATTACATTTAAAGTAGGGCTTATATCGATTTTGTTTACTTGACTCGTTGACACAGTCACACCATACATTTCATCACCAATCTTTTTATGTCCCCACTGCTGGGGTACAGATCTTCTATGGATGGATAAATATATGAAGAATGTGAATACCCAACGACAGCATATGTAATATTAATAAATATTTGAAGATGATGGCATATCTGGGCGGGCACTAATACACATTTTCCTTATAAACACAATTACAGCACCCTGGCTTTCTGACTTAGTAGTTGCGTCGTATGTAATCGTAGCAACCGAGGCTTTGTTACAACGTAGCAAATAAAGCGATGCTACGAAATTCATCGGGAGTTCGTACTGATTCAGTACTAGTGAGCAAAATAGGTTCACATTTTTTTTTATATTTTCTTTTATTTGTTTAAATTATGTTTAACTGTTTATGTCGTCCGCTGTATTAAGACTCCCTGAAGTTCTCTTTTCACATAAGAAATGGTTTTCCAGACCGTATCGCTTATTTGTACGAGTCATAAATCATATTTCGTTCCGACAATTCTATTAACATAAAAATGTTTCTCTTGATACATATTCGACAGTACAAACGTTCGTCCATTAGCAAAACATCTCTTTTGCATTCATTATTTATTCAAAACGTCTCCCCCTAAATCAAACAAAATCTCTGTAAATTATCTTGCGGAATAAAAATCTCGGAGATCGGGCATCTGTACGTAAGCTCATTAATCTCACGCTGACAAGATAATTCAATGTATCCGAAGGAAAATAGGAAAATCCGAGATCGCGACACTACCTATGCCGCCCCGAAGTCTGGACGCACAAGTGACAAGAGAATGGCGATTACTTGAAGTGGATTACACTGATCCCATACATACATACATACATAAATCACGCCCATATCCCCGAAGGGGTAGGCAGAGGTGAATTCTCACCCGCGTTTCGCCAATTATGTCAAGTCCCATGTAATAGGTGGCGAGCCTATTGCCATTTATCGGGCACAAAAGTCGCAGTACATTGTCAGGACGGTAGTATAAGAGGAACGCTGCTGCCCATTCCTCATCACTGATTTATCCTTAGTCGCCTTGTACGACACCCACGGGAGAGATTTGGGATGGTGACAATTGTATTCTACTCTGCCGTCACCACACTGATCCCACAATCCAAAAATCGTTATCTCAGCAAAAGTATAGAGAAAATGAAAATATTGTCTTTTGAGTAAGTTTATTACTCTTTAATCTTCTTATCCCTGCCCTCTTCCCAGACTATCTGGGGTCGGCGCAGTGTGTTTCCTCTTCCATTCATATCGGTCAGACGTCATCAAACCATCCACTTTTTTTATTCATATCAACCATCACACCGTAAAGGTGCTAGTGATTAATGAATGTATAGAAAAGAGACGGAACGGACCATGTCGAAAGACCGATGAACGGAGAGAGTAACTGCAATGACAACATTCCAATCCATACTGCTCCAAAGTTTTGGCTTAGGTTTTACAGCCGGCCGCCTGCCTGACACCAACCCTCTTTGGGTATGCTGTTGTTGGTGGTTTGCCCTTCACCATTCGGGTGCCCCAAGGTGCTTATATATCTACACCAGGCAATCTCCCTTAGTCGACTTTTACGACACCTATGGGATGAGTCGGGGCTGGCCTATTCTACGTTATTTGTTCGCTCCCAGGCCAGCATAGAAGACTATTACTTTTTAATGTGACATATTAAATAATCTTGTCCGTAATATCTGCTTGATGTTAATTAAGGTAAACGTATGTTTTGTGCACTTGAATGTTCCACAGAGTAGAGAGCGAGCAAAAAAGGGCAAAGAAAGGCGCGAAATTTAAGTTTAAAGTTTTATTACATTATTATAACACTTTCATCATTACAAGGAATTCCAAATATACTAAGCCAAATAAAAAAAAAGGAATAAAAGAAGGACACTGGGAAGAGACGAAACGTGGTCACATACAAGGTTTTTCATAATGATGATGAATAAAAGCCATGTGGTGACGGCAGAGTAGAATACAATTGTCACCACCCCAAAACTCTCCCGTGGGTGTCGTACAAGGCGACTAAGGATAAATCATTGATGAGGAATGACTGCGACTTTTGTGCCCGATAAATGGCAATAGGCTCGCCACCTATTACATGGGACCTGACATATTTGGCGAAACGTGGGTGCTAGTTCACCTCTGCCTACCCCTTCGGGGATATAGGCGTGATTTATGTATGTATGTATGTATGATGAATAAACTTTAATAGCACTTGTACCAATCCAAATCTAACTTACTCGATTGTAGCTAGAAAAGGATTTCCTTTCGGACTCGTACAGATTATGAACTTCGTACTGCGATTTTCCCTAGAGGCTAAAGTGTAATATAATAGTTAAAGAAGGTATGACATTTTTATTCTTACATTTACTGGTTCACACAGAACTGTTCACACAGAACTTGAACCACTATCATTTGCTATGAAATTAAGTACTATTAAAAGTTGCCTTTTTTGTTCAAAATAATAACTTTTAACCACTTTTGCATAGCCACTAGCCACCATCTACTTATATAATTAAAGTGGTCATTGAATGTAGATAAAAAACCAATTGAAGACAATTTATAACATTTTTTTATTATTTTATTCCAAGATTCCCGTTTATGTGAAATATTGCTTTAATGGTAAAGCATACTTATTTTTAAGTGTCAGTGGGTTTTGCCATTAAAATAGATGAGCTTAGTTGTTTTAATTTATTAGATTTTTATTAGTTACAAATATATTTTTGAACATTATCACAAAAAAAGAAAACAGACTTAATAATTGAACATTAAAATATTGAACTGCTTGTCAATTTTTTTTTCATCCCACCATCTCGGAAAAGGCGTTTTTGCTCTTCGATATCTGAGAGCAAAAGCCGTTTTTATCCTCTAGAGGTTAAAGTAAATTTGAATTTAGAACATCGTGTGCAATGAGTTTGTGAATTCAAAACATCATTATACATATTTATTTCTACCTCCATGGTGCCGAAATTGTCATGCAACCTATTTTAATTTGTTAAAAACTCAGACTCGGAACCTTCTTGGTGTACTTTTTTTGTAATTTGCTTTGAGCGCGCCATTTTCTTTTCACGTCACAAATTTGTTAAAACCTAGGAGTTCCGTGACGGTCAATAAGCTTGGCGTCAATCTTGCTTTAAACATTTAAACATTTTGTCTACAACGCTTGCTGGATGCTTGAGTCAAGCATTTAAAAGCTTTTTAGGTCTGTTTGATTTGTTTACGCTAGCAACGGAACAAAAACATACAGAAAATCAACGTGCTTGACTCAAGCTGATTGACCGTCTCGGAACTCCATTAGGGACGATAATTTTTATTAGGGACTTACAGGTGTGTCTGGATGAATACTGCGAGTGTGCCTGGGTGGATGGGTGGTTGTGGGTGTGTCTGAATGGATGGGTGAGTATTTTGGGTGTTTCTGGGTGATTGGTTTTTTTTGGGTGTGATTAGGTGTTTTGTGGGTGTTTCTGGGTTAATCGGTGTTTTGTGGGTGTTTCTGGGTGAATGGGTGTTTTGTGAGTGTTTCTGGGTGAATGGGTGTTTTGTTGGTGTTTCTGGGTGAATGGGTGTTTTGTGGGTGTTTCTGGGTGAATGAGTGTTTTGTGTGTGTTTCTGGATGAATGGGTGTTTTTTGGGTGTTTCTGGGTAAATGGGTGTTTTGTGGGTGTTTCTGGGTGAATGGGTGTTTTGTGGGTGTTTCTGGGTGAATGGGTGTTTTGTGGGTGTTTCTGGGTGAATGGGTGTTTCTGGGTGAATGAGTGTTTTGTGTCTGTTTCTGGATGAATGGGTGTTTCTGGGTAAATGGGTGTTTTGTGGGTGTTTCTGGGTGAATGGGTGTTTTGTGGGTTTTTCTGGGTGAATGGGTGTTTTGTGGGTGTTTCTGGGTGAATGGGTGTTTTTTGGGTGTGTCTGAGTGGATGGGTGTGAATGTTGTGGGTGTTTCTGGGTGGGTGTTGAGAGTGTGTTTAGGTTAATGGGAGGGTGTTGTGGAAGTTTCTGGGTGAAAACAGAAACTGCTGTGATTGTATTTTTTTTTTTGTATTTTGCAATTTCCTCGTTGGGGGGGATGAAAAGTTACGTGTTGCACTCGAGTGCAAAGATTTTTCACCTTGTGCTCTTTTGATTCCCTCGCTATCGCTCAGGATTCTAATTTTTGAATCACTCGCTACGCTCGTGATTCAATTTTAGAATCCTTCGCTAGCTCGGTCATCAAAATTGAGCACGCGGTTAAAAAACAACTTTGCACTCACGTACAACAAATAACTATTATTTAGTCACTAACTGCCGCATTCAGAGACGTCAATTAACGTTAATGAGTACTTAATGTCAAAAAAATGTCAATTCAAATCTAGTCGCTATTCTTGCCGGGTCTATTGTGTAGATTTAAATCAAATATTTGGCATTAAGTACTCATTAAAGTTAAATGAGGTCTCTGAGTGTGGCAGTTAGTTAATAAAATATAAGTAACTATCTATCTGACCTAAACATTAATTAAACTGTAGTTAATAAAATCTGTATGTCAATCACCCTTATTATCCTATACGACCCCATCGCCCCTAATGATTTGGCCAAGCAGTTTTTCGAAAACCTTTTTGCTCCAAAGTACATACCCAATTCATCAAGGCGTCACGTTTTTTCATTATTACCTGACCCATATAAAAAGTACTACGGCTGGATGCTCCGTTGATTAAAGAACATCCCTCTCCAAATTATCCGGACTGTAATGCACCTTATTGGATTAGGACAGTCTTTGATGTCCGTCTATCGCTGGAGAGTCGTTCACGACGCGTTAAAGGCAATAAAAGTGACGTAATTCTTAAAGGAAGTATTATTAGTATGAAAAGGAATTTGGATACTTTAATTACATCGTTTAACTAGGAGCTTTATGGTGCAGATATGCTTATCTGTAACACGTATTGTTACGCTCCGATGCTGGTGTAAAATAAGTAGTTTGTTCATGTAGATTATTTGTGGTAGATCATTATTTTCTTTTCCTGGTTCTTAATCTGGGGTTAGCGTACCACGTTACCTTTTCCATCAATTTCAGTCAGACGCCATCAAGCCATCCACTTCCTTGTGATTCATCCATCATACACGAAAGGTGTTAATGATGAAAAGGACTATATTCAGAGACAAATGAAGGGAGAGAACGATTGGCATGACAGACAGGCTGACACCAACCAAGTTTGGGTATGTTGTAAGTAGCAGTTTATATTTGAAATAAAACAACTTTTACGGATAAGACTCGCGTATAATTTGGTGTTTGGCATATTAATTATTTACCCGACGTTTCGATCACTTTACAGTGGCCGTGGTCACGGGGGGTAGTAGTTTTTACTCCATCATTCGGAAGCCGCATGGTGCTTTCGTTCACAACCTACACCGGGCAATCTCCCTTAGTCAAATTCTACGACATCCCGGAGGTGATTCGGGGCTGCCACAGTCTTCTGCTCCCAACACAACATGTAAAATATCTTTGGTAGACAATTTATATTTAATATCGAAGTAAGTAAATAAATACTTGGCAATAGTAGAAAAATAAATTTTTGGCGGCACATTAATGACAGGATTATGTTTGAATGACTTACTGCCGCACTCAGAGACGTCAATTAAATTTAATGAGTATTTAATGTCAAAAATTTTCATTCAAATCTAGACCATAGACCCGGCAAGAATAGCGACTAGTTTTGAATTGTCATTTTTGGACGTTAAATACTCATTTACATTATTTGACGTCTCTGAGTGCGGCAGTTAATTTTTGCATTTTTATAATGTAAGAGTATTACAAACATAAATGCGGTTTTAATTTGCGCTTTTAGTGTCCGTATTGCCGAGAACTAAATAGGTTCAAGAATTATTTCGTCAGGACTGAGGATTTATGTTGAGTGTTTTTATTGGCAAACGCCACTCCCGACGAACATTCTACCGAGCAGGCGGGCAGATGTCGTAAAAGGCTACCAACAACTCCAAAAAGCCATTAAAATGTTTAGCACCGACATTTCAATGTAATTGACGAAAAACTTAATACCGAAGACTTGTAAAGATCCCGTTGTGTTTTCATGTGGAAGAAAACCTGAAATAAAAATTAGTACATTAGGTGTTTGGCGCGTTTCGTGGTGTCAGTCAGATTTATTTTCGAAGATTTTGTGCAGTTAAAGTGGTGTTATTTTGATGCACAAGCATCGGTGTTGATGTGCAATTATGCAGAATCATTGAAAATAAGTCTTGTGACGTGTTTGATGTTGTGGTGAAGACCACTATAAAAAGTGGTTTTGTCCACCTCATCAGGCACCATCATGAACTCTGTTACCATTCAATTCGCGACAAGCACTCCCTAGATGCGTTAAAATATGTGTCACCCATATTTTAACGTAAAATCAATTTCATTCATACATTTCACCCACTCATTATTTCATATGACTACAGATAAAATATACACTAAAGACATACCTGTATGGGCTAGACCCTTTGCCTTCCCTAAAATATAGGGAGAATTTAACAAAAAAAAATTAGTACATGGCAAATATTTACCGCTTGGTCGCATTCGACTAAAACAGCCGTTTATATTTCAGCAAATTTAAGTTGTGGTGACGTCAGGTGACGGCAGAGTAGAATACATTTGTCAAGACCCCAAATCTCTCCCGTGGGTGTCGTACGAGGCGACTAAGGATAAATGAGTGATGAGGAATGGGCAGCAGCGTTCCTCTTATACCACCTAGCAATGTACTGCGACACTTTTGTGCCTGTTATATGGCAATAGGCTCGACACCTTACATGGGACCTAACATAATTGGCGAAACGTGGGTGCTAGTTCACCTCTGCCTACCCCTTCGGGGATATAGGCGTGATTTATGTATGTATGTAAATTTAAGTTCACTTACGTACTTCACTTATGACCTCACACAAATAAATATTTAGTACACTATTTACAGCTGCGAGGTCAAAGCAATGATTATTGCAAAATGTGTCTAGTTTTATTCAGTTCATTAATTCTAATGTTTTACATTGCTTTAAACACGTGTTATTGTTGAATAACACAGGTTACCATGATAAGAATAACAACTGTTACTAGCTCAAGCATTAATTGCGTTGCGGCAGCGAAATTTGTGCAATAGCAAGCAGAAATCGGGCAAACACCTAGCTAGCCGAACGAACAACAAATACCGAGAACTACAAACAAGCGAAGCATTGTCAGCTTAATACTACAACAAATTAGGTGCAGTTTGTTTTGTTATTCAGCAGCTGCGGAACTATAGCGAACATTTGACAGATTTGCTTTACATAAGCTATTGTGCAACTTTATTGTGGTTCAAACTAATTCAGAGAAAAAACAAAAGGTATACCATTTTAGTAGCTTATACCAAAGATTTTAATGGTTAGAAAAAGAATTTCGAAAAATTATGATCATGAGGCGGGAAGCTTATACCAAGTATGTGGTGACGGCAGAGTATAATTACGCCTCGGCAGCCTTGTACGACATACGGGGGAAAGATAGTAAATTAGGATTGCCGTTAGCAAATGACTCATTTTTGTAATTTTGGAAAGCGTTTATGATAGCCATAGTTATCTTGCAAGGGATTCCCATATATGAACTAAAATATCATGGATTTTGAATAAACAACGCATTAAGTTCATAAAATTTACATTTCCTTAAATGTTTTTCAAAACTTATGGCCTGTTGTTACATTTAATGTTCTATTAATTAATTTCATTTATTAAAAACAATAATTGTTTATTTTTTTTATTAAGTGTAAGGCGACGAAGACTAATAATAACATTATTAACTTACGTAGGTATATGCTTACAAATAGGAATTATAGCCACTTAAATACACATTAAACATCAAGTAACTAATTTTCAAATGCAACGCAATAAATTTTGTGTAAATCCACACTGGATGGGCTCGGTCAATGCTGTAAACACAGTGTAGCATCCTGTCAAATAGAAGTCACATGTCTAACGGGCTAGGACCAATGAGTGCCGGCTATGTCGTAAAAACATTTCAAACTATTAACTAAGCAATATTTATCAGCGGGTGCAGCCAAATCATCCGAAAGAGTAATAGTTATTTGTTGTACGTGAGTGCAAAGTTGTTTTTTAACCGCGTGCTCAATTTTGATGACCGAGCTAGCGAAGGATTCTAAAATTGAATCACAAGCGTAGCGAGTGATTTAAAAATTAGAATCCTGAGCGATAGCGAGGGAATCAAAAGAGCACAAGGTGAAAAATCTTTGCACTCGAGTGCAACACGTAACTTTTCATCCCCCCCAGCGAGGAAATTGCAAAATACAAAAAATAAAAATACAATCACAACAGTTTCTGTTTTCACCCAGAAACTTCCACAACACCCTCCCATTAACCCAAACACACTCTCAACACCCACCCAGAAACACCCACAACATTCACAGCCATCCACTCAGACACACCCAAAAAACACCCATTCTCCCGGAAACACCCACAAAACACCCATTCACCCAGAAAAACCCACAAAACACCCATTCACCCAGAAACACCCACAAATCACCCATTTACCCAGAAACACCCAAAAAACACCCATTCACCCAGAAACACACACAAAACACTCATTCACCAAGAAACACCCACAAAACACCCATTAACCCAGAAACACCCACAAAACACCCATTCACCCACAAACACCCACAAAACACCCATTCACCCAGAAACACCCACAAAACACCCATTCACCCAGAAACACCTACAAAACACCCAACCACACCCATAAACACTCAATCACCCAGAAACACCCACAAAACACCTAATCACACAAAAAAAACAATCACCCAGAAACACCCACAAAACACCCATTCACCCAGAAACACCCACAAAACACCCATTCATCCAGAAACACCCACAAAACACTGATTAACCACACCCGCAACATTCATCCAGACACACCTGTAAGTCCCTAATAAAAATTACCGTCCCTAATGGAGTTCCGAGACGGTCAATCAGCTTGAGTCAAGCACGTTGATTTTCTGTATGTTTTTGTTCCGTTGCTAGCGTAAACAAATCAAACAGATCTAAAAAGCTTTTAAATGCTTGACTCAAGCATCCAGCAAGCGTTGTAGACGATCAAAATGTTTAAAGCAAGATTGACGCCAAGCTGATTGACCGTCACGGAACTCCTAGGTTTTAACAAATTTGTGACGTGAAAAGAAAATGGCGCGCGCAAAGCAAATTACAAAAAAAGTACACCAAAAAGGTTCCGAGGCTGAGTTTTTAACAAATTAAAATAGGTTGCAAGACAATTTCGGCACCATGGAGGTAGAAATAAATATGTATAATGATGTTTTGAATCCACAAACTCATTGCACACGATGTTCTAAATTCAAATTGACTTTAACCTCTAGAGAATAAAAACGGCTTTTGCACTCAGATATCGAAGAGCAAAAACGCTTTTTCCGAGATGGTGGGATGAAAAACAATTTTCTTTATTATTTAATGGAAATGTATATCTTATAAGCTTTGTGCATTACGCCGTGTGGTGACGGCAGAGCAGAATTTAGTTGTCACCACCCTAAATCTCACTCGCGGTTGTCGTACAAGGCGACTAAGGGTACAGTGATAGGAATAGGCAGTAGCGTTCCTATTATACCAAATAGCAATGTACTGCGATTTCCGTGACCGATAAATGGCAATAGGCTCGCCACCTATGGAAAAAGTCTTTTCGCATTATATAATAGTATACTCTTTGGCTATACTATTTGTATCTGGCTGGTTTTGGTATCATTGAAAGTTTAAATTTTAAAGAACATAATTCCAAATTCAAATTAGGAAAATGTGTGATTTTCATTTGTTTTTCGTACCGCCAAGATGAGTGAATCTAATGAAGAAATTCGATACATTTTAAAATTTTACTACCTAAAAGGTAAAAATGCAACGCAAGCCGCGGAAAAAAATTTGCGATGTTTATGGACCTAGTGCAGTGTCTGTGAGAGTAGCACAAATTTGGTTTAAGCGTTTTCAATCCGGAAATTTTGATGTCAAAGATGCACGTCGCTCTGGTCGCCCTATTACAGATAAAATGGATGCCATTTTTGAAAAAGTGGAGCAAGATCGGCATGTCAGTAGTTACGACGTAGCTGAAGAACTGAGAATTGACCACAAAACAGTTTTGGCGCATTTGAAAAAAACTGGGTACACAAAAAGGCTCGACATTTGGGTATCTCACGAGCTCACCGAAAGAAACCTAATGAACCGTGTACTCATTTGTGATTCTTTATTACGACGTAATGAAACCGAACCATTTTTGAAGAAGCTGATTTATGATAACTGGTGATGAAAAGTGGATCACGTACGACAAGAACGTGCGAAAAAGGTCGTGGTCAAAGGCCGGTCAGGCTTCACAGACTGTGGCGAAACCCGGGTTAACTCGCAACAAGGTGATGCTGTGTGTGTGGTGGGATTGGAAGGGCATTATTCATTATGAGCTGTTACCACCAGGCAGGACCATCGATTCTGAACTCTACTGCGAACAACTGATGAGATTAAAGCAAGAAGTTGGGAGAAAGCGGCCGGAATTTTCGGGGTGTGGTTTTTCATCATGATAACGCTAGACCTCACACATCTTTAGCCACTCAGCAAAAATTAAGAGAGTTTGGCTGGGAGGTGTTAATGCATCCGCCGTATAGTCCTGACCTTGCACCTTCAGATTTCCACCTGTTTCGGTCTCTTCAGAATTCTTTAGGCAGTGTGAGGTTAACATCACGAGAGGACTGCCAAAACCACTTGTCGCGGTATTTTGACCAGAAGTCCCAAAATTTCTATAGCAATGGGATCATGTCCCTACCTACAAGATGGCAAAAAGTTATCGAACAAAATGGTACCTACATACTTTAGTTAAATGTAATTAAACTATATTAAAAAATGTTTTGAATTTTCTTAAAAAATGCGAAGAAACTTTTTCCCCAACCTATTATTACATGGACCTACCATAATTGGCGAAACGTGAGTGTTATTTCACCTGTGCGTGATTTATGTATTATGTGTGTATTTATGTGCATTAAAGTAAATTGATTAATTGTTATGCAAATAGATTAATTTACATTAGAACTAATCAATAGCACTGGACGTTACTGAAAACAAAGTAAGAGTCAAGAAGAAATTAAACAAATTCGTGAATTTAGTAGAATCTTTCATTACATGTTAAAAACTTACTTTGGTCTTATTGATTGGTGGGCATAATATGAACCAGAAATTAAACATTAAATAATATATTATCAGGAAGGAAAGAAAAAAAATAATAACAAATAAATCAAAACATAATTGTGTCAGACAGGAACTCCACCACAATTCATAAAAGAAAACTACACAAAATGCCTTTTCCTTTGCTCGTAAACATAATAGTATTTCCCAACCTCTAGTCGTTTCATTCAGATGCGGTCATAGATAGTTAAATTAATTTAGTAAGGTAAACTGAATATGCCAACTATACGACAGACGTATGTTTCATCTGATAACATGTTTGTCTTAGAAAGTATTTTTTCGGACTACATTTATACTTCATCTCAAATGGCACTGGTTAACCGCCGACCAGTATGTAATGCGTGTCTCCCTACGAAGGGGAAAGTTTATGGAACATTCAAACACAATAGATAGATATTATACGAGGATTACTGTCCGTCCTTTTCTTATTAGTGCAGTAAAAGAGTGACAGATATAAAAGTTATTATGTAAATGAAATTATTGTTGACGCAGATAGATGGTACTATAAAAACATATGAACACATTTTATTGTTGATTTGCTGAAGAAGAAATGTATGAAATAAATACGATACAAGCATTTCATTTTTCTTATTTTTATTATCAACATCCACCAGGCCATTATGCCCATTGCTCGGGCACAGACATTCCTTATAAATGAAGAATCTAGTCAGAATAGGCCATATCGCACCACGCTGGCCCTTTGTTCTTTGGTGGGTAATAATAACTGC
Source organism: Cataclysta lemnata (assembly GCA_963931975.1). Lineage (NCBI taxonomy): Eukaryota > Metazoa > Arthropoda > Insecta > Lepidoptera > Crambidae > Cataclysta > Cataclysta lemnata. The sequence continues at coordinate 10,481,368 of OZ008343.1, forward strand.
AGACGCAGCCAGTACCAACATCGTAACATTCCATATGTTTAAAGCAAATTATGATTAGAAAAAGTTCGAAAAATTCCTTGTGAAGCAAGAAAATCGAGATGATTCGTTTTTGGTCACCGATAATATGACCAGCCTTATCGAACATTGCATATTTTTAACTTAATTTAATTTATTATGCACATCAGCAATGTAAACACATAGCGTTACACAAAAATAATCACAAAAAATACTTAGTTCAAGCAATCGCAGGCCGAGTGTGCAGCACCGTCGAGCTCCTCCGACTTTCCCAAGAACTCCCTACATTCCCATTCCCAGTTGGCAAATGCAAACGGCCCAGTATCGACGAAACGAATTTGCATCCAGCCCATGGAGACCAGCGTGAACGATAGAGGCATGCTTCGGGCCCATGTAATCGGCCATCTAACGATACAGCTGCTATTACAGTCGTGAATCAGAGCGCATGGAAATGCAAGCGTAATCTAAATGTGAATCTGCCACTAATTACTATCAAGATATTAGGACCGTTCTGTTCTGTATTCAATACGGGTGCTGGTTGTTGTTGTGGTTTTAACTTGGCTTGAATTAATAAGTAGGGGTGGGCATCATTGGTCCGAAATTGCTTGCGTTATTATACGCTATCTTCATCAGCGGAATGGCTAAATGGCTTTAGTCTAATAATAAGATTTGAGATTCTGTAGGCCATCGGCTATTGTCTTGTTAAGGTTCGTTCTGAAGCAATGTTTTCCATCGGTATTTTAAACTGTGGAGCAAATTGGCACCACCCCGCATCTATTCCGCGGGTTTCGAACAAGGCGATCAAGGCTATCTCACCCCAATTGTTTCAAAAACCACAGGTAAAGTAGAAATTAGATAATCTAGAAAATAACAAAGAAAAATTTTTTTCCGTTACTTCCCAAAATAAATAACATTCCAAACTGTAAAGAAGCAATAGAAGTTAGTCACCCTAACACAAATCCTGTAAAAACAAAGAAAACTGTACTGAACTAGTTCTTGCTCCATCCGAATAAAGCTCAAAATATTTCGATGTGCCAGTCGAATATGCGGTTGGTTGTACAGAGTACTCGACTGTAGTGGAAATGCATTGTGCTCAGAAGTTTTATGGGCAATAGAACGTTCATTCGTATGCGCGCATTGCACTCCCAAACAGTAAACTACATATACGAACAATGTAACACGAGAATACTTGAGAGGTCACTTTGCTGTGTTCTTTTAAAAGAAAGAACAGTGGTGGGGTACACAAAAAATACGTACAAAAATTATTGCCATCATATTAGAAACAAGCAATAAATGAAACCGTATAATGACGTCAGAGCAGAATATCGTTTAACATCGGCTTTTACATCCAGTGGCGAATAAGGGTGTGTCTGGGGTTAGGTGAGAACTCGGACAAATAATACATGACATTAAGTTTTATTTTTCATGGTCACTGTTCTAAGTTAACTTAACCAACCTGCTTACACATATAACACTTCCACTCATATTTTATTAATATTGGACGAGTATTTTATTTTTATTCTGTTTTCTGTTAATTGTATTCTTTCTTTTCTTTTTTTTTATTCCACAATATGTTTGTGATATTTAATAATAAATAAACAAATTTGTAAATTTACTCCGCCATTGACGCTTTCGTATAGTTTACCAAGCACGTTTAATTTTCTAGTTCAATGACCGTGATATTATGAATTTGCTGTCGGTACGGCGCAGCTTAGAAACAGTAATATGCAGCAGTTAATTACAAAATTGTACTGCAGCTTTTGATTTATATTATTCATTGAAGTTGGAAACGTAAATCGCGAGTTCCATTACGGATCTATATAAAACCATATCTTAATTTATAATATGTTCCGGCGAATTTTATTTTCATATATATTAAGGTTGACGAGCTTTTTAACATTACATTTATAATCTATACATTTATAACATCTTGACTTTACTCCTTCTATGTTGGCTTGGCAGCTAAAAAATAACGTAGAATGTGACAGCCCTGACTCAGCCCAGGGGTGTCGCAAAAGTCGACTTAGGGAGATTGCCCAGTGTAGACCAATAATCACCTTGGGGCACCCGAATAGTAGAGGGCAAAGCACTAACAACACCATACCCAAAGTTGGTGTCAGACATGCGGCCGCCTGCCTGTAAATCCTAAGCCAAAACCAAAACCAGTATTACAATATTGTCATCCTAATTAAGCGAAGCGACGTTCCACACTAAGCCATACGGTAGCGGTTATGATAGGCGGCTTCCAAAAATTTAATCATTGCGTTACAATTTCATACACCACATTTCTACAGGAAGTTCATAGTCGATTAAAACATTGACTTCCATGATTTTGCCATAGATTATCCCGTCCCGTATCCCGTCGGAATAACCCGAATAACTAGCTATTGTGTTTTACTTCCCGCGTAAACTGTCATGAAATATTTATAGAGTTTTTGTGAATACACTTGAATATTAAAATCGGAATGTAGTATGAAACTTCGTTGTGCAAATTGGCCTCCAGTCGTGACGCTACGCTACGTCACCGAGTCTCCATTCACTCGGTCACTCACTCATTACGCCATGCGACTGACTCACTCACTGACTCGTGTGATTGCACGTGCCGACTCTACTGTTTTGACGGTCCACTTCATTCACTCAAAGAGCGCGATCGTGCAAAAATGCTCTCGGCCGTCTTTCCATTCTAATGATGATGATGTGAGGGTTTTATTTTTGACACGGTCGACATCTCCGAATGAGTAAGGTGTGAACTTCCCATGGTTTACTGCTTCTTTTGATTACACGTAAAACCAGTGTCCTGTTGTTGTGCCTCTGAGAAAGGTACTGTACGGTCAACGGCTCTTTAAACCCAAAAGTGTAGAATTTCCTCAATCGATTGTCAACGTTAAGTTTTTTGTAGTAAGGCACAAAGTCGATTCCGAAAATTTGACATTTATTGGTAGCCTGACGTGCTGCTCACTGTACTTATAAACTTTTATTTTATTAAACATAAAAGTAAGGTATCTCATGTTGATTTTTTTCAATATTAGCGAGGAAATTAACGTAATTTAATAACTATAATGAGCTATGCAAATAAAAAATATTTAAAATATTTTATTTTATTTCGTATATGTCCTTCCAAAGATTGATTCCAGCATTGCACTTACATCGAATAGCAGACAGACAGCATGCATACAGAAATTTCACAGTAGAGTAAATGTAGTCTTTCGTTACTTCATATTTTGTCTTTGCTTTGACGTTTACTAAATCGATGATTTTACTGTACCACCCTGTGACTAAGGGACGACTTTAATTTTAACTTTATATTTTAGTGCTCTTAAATCACTAACTGCCGCACTCAGAGACATCAATTAACTTTAATGAGTATTTAATGTCAAACATTTTCATTCCAATCAAGACCATAGACCCGGCAAGAATAGCGACTAGTTTTGAATTGTCATTTTTTGACGTTAAGTACTCATTAACGTTATTTGACGTCTCTGAGTGCGGCAGTATATGACATTAACCATACCTGTTTTAAGTTATGAAAAGAAAATTAATTATTAGCAATCAGATGTTGATATATGGAATAAACACTAAATTTTTTTATAAAGAGTAAACATTTAAATATGAGCGTATTTTGTATAGCAAGAAGATACCTACAATCTCTTTTATCTTCCACTCACGAACTACATCCCCTTACTAAGTAACTCACTCAGAAATTAAAAGTTCTTACCATTTAGTCAAGTCTGCATGTCATCCCTGTTCAGTGCGATTCGTTACTTTGATGTTTGATTATTCTCATTTGCTCGCATTAATGTATTACGCCATGCCTTTTTTCTACTTGATATTTTTGTGCAGAATTAAAGCAATAGTTAAAGTTACTCAGTAGGTATAGCAACATTTTTTCTTAAAGTTTGTATTTGTCACCATAAGATAATACTGTTGCCACTATACCGTGACAAATTTATAATATGAATTGAATTACTGCTAATTAATTCTATCACTTTTCTATATATTTAATTTTATTCACCACTGACACCTTGTCAGTGTGGTGGATATTAATTGAGGGAGTGGATAGCTTGATGAGTTTTTCTATTAATGTCCTACTCAACTAGACAAGTTGTGAGGAGCGCGATTGCGCACTGACTATTTCGTAACTCAAATTATGTTCACTTAGGTCGATGTCGAGTTGGTGACATTTGATGATGATGATTATTTCCCTGTTCTGAGCACATAGGAACCCGTTGGTTGATTTCAGACTGTGTCTACAATTACAGCATTATTATGCAGTGATGCGTTAAAAGATGTTACGTTTTTCTTCCATCCATAATTCATCCATCCATCGCCAGTGTCCAAGCAATGGGGACATTAAAGTGCAGTTGATGAAGTTTTCAGCCAATTAATATAGTGCTACTTTTATATGAATTGAGTTATTGAAACAAAATGTACCGAAATGTTTAAATCGTCCTACTGAGTGTGGCTTAACTATGTAAGTGCGCTCCTGCAGAGTCGTTAGTAGCCGCGTGCGCTGCACACGACCGTCAAAAGTGTGCAGTAATAATAGAATATAATTGCGTCTCCTTAATCTGGCATGCTTTATAATTTTTATGACGCGTATTCTGTCGTGAGCGTCGTTTGTTTTAGATTCAATGGTCTCTTGATTGTTTTTTGTTTTTTAGGGGAAGTAATCTGCAAGATCGAAGTGGTAATATTGACTGAAAATTAGTTTTTGATTTTTTAGTTTATGTGGTGTCGATCTTGCTTTCAGTTGTATAAATAAATAAATAAATATTTTAACACTCACACCTATCATCTAGCCCAAAGTAAGTAGCCTAAGCACTTGTGCTATGGATACTAGATGACGGACATATTTTTAAAATCATAACAATCATGTATATAAATGTTGAAAATATACTACATAAACATTATACACAACCATGACTCGGGAACAAATATTTGTAGTCATCACAAAATTTTCCCCTACCAGGATTCGAAACCCAGGACCTCTTGGCCAATACCCAGCGATCTGAGCATTCGAACAAGGCGGCCGTCTGTTTGTATCTGTTTGTATGTTTCCTCGGATGAGTGATGGGCAGCAGCGTACCTTTTATACCACAAATAACTAATACTGCGATTTGCGTGCCCCGTAAGCTCACAACCTATTACAACCCATTACATACTCTGTGAGTATGTATGTACCTATAACTTAACCAAAACATGACCCACTGTGGAATTAACATTCAGCAAGTCTATTTTCACGTTCCGGCGACCGCATCTTCTTTCCAAATAGGATTGCAACGGTACGAATCTGGCCAGCCATCTGTGACCGAATCTTTCGATTGCTACACACTGTCCTAAAAGACAGCTAAACATAACGACATTTAATATTTTTGGGGTTAATAAAAACGAAAGATTGTCTTGTATGCCTAAAAGGTTTTTTCGCTAAAACATAACGATATTTAATAATTTTGGGGTTAATAAAAACGCAGCAGTGTCTTGTATGGTAAAAAGGTTTCTTATGTGACGACAGATCAAAGAAAAATTTCACCACCAACGCACCCGTGGGTGTCGTACAAGGCGACAAAGGGCTAAGCAGCGATAAGTAATGGGCAGCAGCGTTCCTCTAATATCTCCTAGCAACATACTGATAGGCTCGCCACCTCTAACAGGTCCTAACATCGGGTGATTAATCACCTCCGCCTACCCCTTGATGGATAAATAGGCGTGATTTGTTTATAAATGTATGTATATATTAGTGTATTTATTTATGTATAATTATTTATTTTTCATCTCATCGACATCACGAGGATTTTTTTTTCATTCACAGTGGTCTTTTGGGAACACGAAATAAAAAAGTCTATCAAACTTGTGTACATAGTCGTAGCAGCCGTATGTCTCGTCCAATATTATAGGTCGTTAAAATTCAATTGTTGCTGGCCGCCCGTCGGCACCCCAGTATTGATGTAATAACTCCATTGAGACTGCATAATTGCAAATCATTTGTGGTTTCGTACAAAACCGGGAGGGTGATGAAATACACTTTTTCTTTATATTCCTCGAGAGCGTTTAAGTACTTCAGTCGCCATTCAACTTCTCAATTAAGTCTCTAATAGATTCTGAACTGTGAAATACTTGGGTGTTTGAAGATTTACGGTTTGAATTTTAAGTTTTAGAACTCTCTGCAATAGATTGGGGTCTGAGTTAGTCCGAATATTTCAATGATGATGATAAAATTTTCGTTTTGTTCAATTTTGAGTAAACTTAATTATTGGTCGCTTAGATGGTGGTTTAGTTTAAAGTTTGTCAGAGTTTATTGTAAGTACTACTATATTAACCATCATTATGGATTTAAATTTAACTTTTAAAATACAAAATTCATAGGAGGAGGCCAACTTCTTCTAAGCTCATTATTATTCTTATGTATCCCCGTAGGCTTAGATTATAGTATTAAAAGTATCTTAAATAAATCGAAATGTTCCTTTATATTATCTACTATTATATTCCTACACGTTCTAGGTAAATAACAATGTATTGTTTGCGGTCCTTATAAATTACTAATTCCAGTTTATTTTGTCACAAAACTATTCATAGAGGCTGAGTCATCTGTACTCATCCCTTCTGGAGTGATGACGTCATTTGCCGATCAATATGCAAACCACTTATTGCTCACCGATTGACAGATTGAGAAATAAATTACAGTTACACATTGGTTTACGACGCCTAACGTATTTTTTGTTTTTATTATTATGTTTCATATCTTATTATAAACAAAAAGTGTTACCATTTTAGTGTTTTTAATATATTTTATTTTGATTTGTTTATATGTATTGTTATTTCAGTTATTTTTACCAACCTAACGTTTGTAACGTTAGATGTATAAATAATTTACGATACGTTCTCCGTCGGTACCATTGATTAAAATACGCAGTGGGGCGATGAAAAACAATTGATGATTTACCGATATTCTCATTCATTGCAACTAGATGGACGTTGGCGGTTGGAATGGGATTCTCACGAAAGTACTGCCTTTTTCATTCATGACAGACCTTGATATGAATTTTTTGAATTGACAAAATAGCACTACATAATTATTATTGTGAAAAAGAAATCAGATTCGAATTTTTCAAGATATTGGTTTTTTAAGAACATACTATAGAGACTTCTTTTTAAATCTTTGCTGTTTTTTATGATAAATATTGGCGATTCCCTAAGTCACAAGCCAAACTTACACATCGCGCTAATCCATGTTTATTACGTCACACAACCCTAAGTGCAGGGACGACAGGGGTGTAAAAATTCCAGTAATTGGTACGAAGCCCCGCGTGACACCCCTGCGATGGCAATTATCAGGGGTGCCGCTAATACTTCGCGCTTAACCTCATTTGTTCGGCTGACTTAACGCTGCAACGCATCAGTCGTGGAAACAAGAAGCATACTCTTGTTAAACGTTTGTAAAGACCTAAGATCAAACCATGATTGCTTCATCGTCATCACTCGCTTGCTCTGTTTATTAGGGATCGGCGCAGTTAGTCTTGTACTTAGATACATCTCGGCAGAGGTCATAAAATCATCCACTCCCTTGTCGTTCAGTCCGTGAGCGCTTATCGGGAATTAATTGTGACTATTGAGTGTTCACAGCAAAGTATAACAAAGTAATACCTATCTATTATATTAATTATTCTATGTAGACATGACGTGTGCAGATATTGGCGTGTATGGCTGGACAAAAGGGAGAGATATTTCAAAAGATGACCACAATTACTTATGTTCCAAAAAGCAATACTAAAAATACATAAGTAGGAGAAGGTGGCCCAAACGGGCTTCATCATCGCCCTGCCCTTATCCCATTCTATTTGGGGTCGGCGCAGTATGTCCTCTTTTTCCATTCTCTTCTGTCACTCGGGCTTACTATCTATATTAAAACAATTTGCCAATACCCAAGGAAAGAGGTGGTAACTTTAATTTCTTTCTACCTCTATAAAGATTTTATACACGAGGGTATCCGTTTTGGGACGTATAACCGCTCTGGGCCACTTTCCCCCACGCTACATGAATATCCACTAAAATACAGAGGTGCTCACATTTAATCACTTTTAAATTTTCGCGTTGCATGATGAATATGGTTCGAACGGGAATTAACGCGATAACCTGCATATTATTTACCTTTTTTAAAGTCTTACGTTTCGGCAGGGTTGCACCGACCGTGGGCCTGTGATCACGGTCGGTGCAACCCTGCCGACCTATAGTGTTTATATTTTTTCACATTTTTATGCACAAGAGTTTCGGTCTTTATTAATATTCTCGTACTCTTCGGGAATGTCACCATCATGATCATACGACTGCTTAAATTACTCTTCAATCAATTGGTAAGTGTACTTAACTTGTTACTTTTAATATGCTACAACCGGTACATAAAAACATAGACAGGGTCGGGAGTCTCCCTGCGCCGGCGCCAGCGGGATGTTATCATCGAATCTTCATCCCGGGGGGAGTAATTGGGAATCCGAAGATAGCGGGAAGCCAATTGAATGCGCGCACACGTTTTTGTGTTTTCTTGTTGTGGTAATCAATTGCTTTTTTCAAAAGATATTATTATTATAATTGAGATTGACGAAGGACGCGTACCCACTTCCGCGATGTAAATGCCTGATACCAACTCCGAATGGTTATTGCCTTAGTCCTATGTTAATTACATAAAGTTCATTTTAAAATCTTTCTATAAATACGCACAACAACCGCACAGATAACGGATCGTGGCTGAAAATAAGCTTTATATTGATAAAGGTGCGTCCTTTCATTAATTATTGAATTTTACATTACGGTACATTTACGGAAGGACTCGAAATAATATTTTTTTGGTCATCCCATCTATAGAAAGGCCTTAGCGAACATTGCTTATGTTATCGATAGCTCAATTGCGTATCGTATAAAGGCAAATAAGGCCTGAGATCCTTAATTCAAATCCTTTTTTATGAAACGTGAATAAAATAAGTGGTTTAACTAAACATAATAAAATTAACATATTAATAGCTCAAAGATTTTGGTGGTCAGAAAAAGAAGTAATAATAGCTTAAATAAGCGACAACTTAATTATATGCTTTAAAACAGAGAACTTAGAGAGAATATTATAATTTATAAAAGAAATTAAGTATGTTCTTGATAAATATAAGGGTTATAAATATGACAAGGAATGAATACCAGTGTTTCTGATACACATCCAAGTAATTGCGGTAAAAACCAATATAGCCACATCGCCAAAATTATTGGCGAAATGTGCTTGTAGGTAATACACTCTGCCCGCTCCTTTGGGGATAAACAGGAGTGTTTTTTCATACATAATTATACTTAGAGCCCGGTGGCGACATTGTCGTCTTATTGCATCTATTGAACAATTATGCTAGGAGTGCAACGTAATTTTTCGTCTGGACAAGATAAGCGGTTGATCCAATGCACGCCGTATATATTCACTAGATAGTTATCTTTGGACATTCATTGGGGGCGGGAGTAAAAGAGAAAAACCTAGGGATTTATTGTTGGATTACCGTTGCGGCAGCGCTGAGGCCCTATGCAAAATAGTACGCAGGCATACTAGTGTTATCAAACAGCAGGCTTATTACGAAACTCTGTTGCTAACAATTCTCGATTGCAATCAATGAAATGTTGCTTTTGAAATTACACATACTTGCATACATAAATCACTCGACATCTAGGGTTCGTCAATTATGTTAGGTCGCATGTAATAATCGGCGAGCCTGTTGCCATCTGTTGGGTACAAAATCTCACTATATTTCTAGGTGCTATAAGAGGAACACTGCTGCCCATTACTCGCTGTCTTAACGCTTAGTCGGCTTGTATGATACCTGCGGCAGATATTGGGGTGTTACAATTTTATTCTGCTATGCCGTCACCACACGACCATTTTAGCGATCTTCTATTTACGATTTTACAGTTTCAGTTGCTAGCAGAGTGTGATGTGAGAGACTATCAAATAAGAAAACTATCACCACACACTCACCACATTGTAAAGTACCTTTACCTTAGTGACTGGTGAAACTCCAGATAGGTTACGAACGGATGGCGTAGCTTATCACGTTAAATATTGGAAAAATTTTGACTTTGACACACACGTTTGCGATGTTTAACGCATTTAATTTTCTTTGACGATTCATAAGTATTATATGTAATGATACCTTATAATAATTGAATAAACCATTTATTTAATGATTCTTGAGTGTATATATTATTACGAGAATAAATCTTTTTTATTTTTATAGTGACGACAGTAACATTCGATTCACCGCTACAGTAGTTCACCTCAACTAGCCGACCCAAACTGCAAGCTGTACGTGCAGCAGCTAATAATTAACGCTAATTACCGACTCAGACAGCGAATCAGAGTGGCTCAAACAATTTTGCTTACGTTAATGGCGTCACGATGACATAGTGTTCGGTGGGTAGCCTGTAATTATCCAGAATCGGGGTAATTCGGGACGCTGAGTACTGAGCTTTTTGCTCGTTAGCTCGACAGGTGGGCCGTAGTGGCAGCGGGAGCGAGTGACCAGCCCCCGTATTATGTAAGCCGATTTCAGTCGCTTTGGTCTACCCGCCTCTCTCGCTCATTGAGAATTATAGCAAAGTGTGAGAGTGACCAAAGTTACAGAAATCGGCTTACTTAATACGGGGGCAGATGATTTTTGTAGTATCTATCTATGAGAGTAAATCAATATTAGTAGTAGACTGTCTCGTTTGCTATATTGAACATACATACAAAAATAACGCTTATATCTCCGAAGGGTTGGCAAAGGTAAATTAACACCCACGTTTTGCCAGTTGGGTTAAATCCCATGTAATAGGGAGAGAGCCTATTGCCATCTATTGGGTACGTAAATCATAGCACGTTGCCAGGTGATAGTAATTATTAAAATTGTAAAATCATATTGTTTTATATTTTAAGCCGTGTAGCAGACCAGAATACAGTTGTCACCACCGCCCATCTGTACCGCAGTTGCTGTACAAGAGAACTATTAGCAAAAGAAAGTAATGGGCAGTAGCGTTCCTCTTATACCACCTAGCAAACTGCGATTTTCGTGCCCGACAGATGGCAACAGGCTCGCTCCCTATTCAATGGGACGTAACATAATAGGCGAAATTTAATATGCAATTAATATAATAGGTCATAATTTTATCATACGTTCCCAATTCATATTGGATGTTCATAAATTATTTTTGATTGTATAGGATGACATAAGCTTATTTAATACTACGGTAAAGGCCCGCTGACACAGGCGCCACAGCATTACGCACCATTGAGCTAGAGAGACGAGTCATTGCCGGTAGCCGGTGAAACGCGCCGTGAGAGAGGGCTTTGCTCACTTACTCCCGGTTAACCCGGGAAGAGATCAAAATGTCAATACGAGTGACTGAGCACCTGGGCAGTTGTAGCTTATAAATGAAATTGTATCACGACGAAAATCTTGTGGAAGATACTTTTTATGAGCCGGTCAGATGCTTGCGGAGAATTTGGATTCGTTAATTATTTAAACATTGTAGATATATTATATGATAAAAATTAATTATATGATAAAATTTTCATTGTAGATATATTATATGATAAAATTTTCGAAAAATACTTTGCTTCAGGTTTAGGCAAATGAAGCAAGACAATTGTTTTTTCGAATAAGTTTTATTAAGGTTTTATTCTATGAGCGAGGAAGGTAAGGGACTGATGATGATAATCTTAACTTAGTGAAAACTTAACCGAAAGACTGTATACTGTTTCTGATTTATATTAGTATGAACATACGAAAAAAAAACATCTTCGCTTATACAAAGCTGTTTACCAGTACATAAATTACAACATTCTTTTAAATCTAATATTTGTATCTGAAAACTGTATGCATGCTATTTCAGTGCATTATTATACTAGTACAGTGCATTGTGGTTGACGCAATTGAGACTCTCTCACTATTTATAGAATAGCAAAATCCGTAATTTTCTTCTATTTCCATTCCAACTAAACATTCCTCTACAAGACAAACCACTGAATCACAAGCGATTTAATAAAAACAACTATAAACTAAGTGGTTAACGACGTTGTAAAAGCAATTCGCGCCAATGAACGCCGCGTAACAACCACATTTACTAATGAACAAGCCTCACAACACGAGGCGACTCCTTTCCCAAAACTGACGATTCGCAGACCCTTTGCGATTCAATTATGGACCAACTGGCCCTTAGTGAAAATCTAAAGAGGATTGCACACAGCACGGGTAAAAGAAAGTTTTTGATGTTTTATTTTAATAAGGTATTTTTTGTGTTGTTTTAATGGCTTTTTATTTTAAATATCTGAGAGAAGTGAATTAATGCTTGATAAATGTGGGAGTAAAATAATGCTTGTATTAATCAATTTGACACGTAATCCACTTGACTTCCAGCATTATAGTAGTAGTTGTAGTAGTAGTTGCTGATCTTGGTTGAATAGTCAGACCGCTGGCTATTGGCCAAGAAGTGCCGGGTTCAAATCCTAGTAGAGGCAAATGGAAAATTAATGTTTGTTTAGTGAACACTGACATAATATTTTATTTTGTCCTCGACTCAGTTGTTACGTTCTCCATCATCTAGTTTTCATAACACAAGCGCTTACTTTGGGGTGTGAGTGTATCAAATATTACTATTGTTTTACTAGTTTTTCTTATACAGACGTAAATAGGCCAGTGTGTAGGGTGCTTAGCTGAGCAATCACTAGGACGAGGAACAGTCGGTACCAGTGCGACGGTTAGACAATAACATTTGTCGCCGTGAATAGCTTAATGCAGAAGTGGGCGCTGTTCACAATTTTCTCTGTTGCCTCCGAGCGTGGCGGGTGTAGACGTACGATTTTTCGACGGACAGTTTTATCCCACCATTTTTTTTGACACAAACATTATATGTTTTTGCTTACATTATCCAGACTCCCACAATTATTCATTTATTATAACTAATAAATAGACTGCACTACTAAATTATTATTTATTTTCATCCTTCCAGGTCGGCATACGGCAGACATTCCCTACGTGAATTACATACCCCATGCAAGGTATGTCTGTATGTCTGCCGATGCCGGGGTGACGATTTTCTCGCGCAAGGATATTAATCACATTATTTATTATACTTATGATTTTCATTTTGGCCATGTTTTTTTCAGATTGGAATAAAATTGTCACCAACATCCTCGCCTGATTTATCGAACGACTTCATAAAAATTAGCACCACAATCTATTTCCTAACATTCTTTCATGATTTCTCAGAGGTGATATTTTTGAGTTGAGTTACATGTTCTAACGGAGTTACTTAAATCACGCTTATTTATCCCTGAAGGGGTATGCAGATGTTAATGAACACCCACGTTTCACCAATTATGTTAGGTCTCATGCTAATAGAGGAAGCCTATAGCCATCTAACGGGCACGTTAATTACTTCTTGTTGGTGCGATATAATCCTCCGAATTCAGTGACTGCGTTGAGGTCGGTAATGTGGTGTGTGGTGACGGCAGAGCAGAATACAATTGTCACGACCCCCATCTCTCCCATGGGTGTCGTGGGTAAAAACGGCGATGAGTAATGGGCAGCAGCATTCCTCTTATACCACCTAGCAATATACTGTGATTTACGTGCCCCATAGATGGCAATAGGCTCGCCAAGCCATGGGACCTAAATTAACTGGCAAAAAGAGGGTGTTGGATACACCACTGCCTTCCCCATCGGTAGGAATAATATTTCGTGTGACTCGCCCATCAAAGTGCCGCGATGGCGGGCGTTCCCACCCCGTGAATCTCGGCAGAGCCGTCATTTGCACTTTTCTCACCGCGGCAAAACGTCTACAGTATGAAAAATGGAATTTCAACCGCAGCAGCCTTCGTTGACAATGCGCATTGTATCTGGCAGCGTGACGACTTGTTTCTTGCGTTGTTTTGTGTGGGAGAACTATGCTGTGGTTCTGTTCGTGGTTGAGGGTTAATTTTTCTATCATCATCATCTTCGACTTTATATCTTAAACAGCTGATTTAGGTACTGCCGCACTCAGAGACGGCAATTAACGTTGAGTAGGTACTTAATACAAAAAATGTCAATTCAAAACTCGTCGCTATTCTTGCCGGGTCCAAATTTAATTGACATTTTTTTGTATTAAGTACTCATTAAAGTTAATTGACGTTTCTAAGTGCGGCAATTAGTTGTCGAAATTTTGCTGTTAATACGTCCTACACCTTCGGATTATAGGCGTGATTTGTGTGTGTGTGTGTGTTCTTTTTATCGATTGACTTCACGACTGAAATCGTGAAGTGACAACCCAACAGTGGCGTGGCGTGAAAGAACAAGTTAGGCAAGCCACAACTATATGAAGCCTCTTATGGTTTAAGCATTAACTTTTAACACCGCCTGCTAGGACACGGCTACAACTGTTCAACGCCATCTAGTGACGAAGCGGAGAACTACGTTGCCACTTTTGCGTGCTTGTGCTTTGTTTTATACAGCCAGAAAGACGATTCAACCCGGTCCGGAGCGGCTTGCAGGAGCGGCGCACGACCGCGATATTGAGTGCAGTTCACAAAAGAAATTCCGCTTTTATGGCTATTGCAATAAGATCTAAAATATTTACTTTTGACGGAACTTGTTTTCGTGGGAGTTTATTACTAATGTGTGCGTGTGTCGTAGTGTATCGATGCATAAGCGCGTAGGCTGCCGAAATGCCGGCTTGATGCCGGCTTGTAGGCAAACTTTAGGGACTATTTCGCGTTGCGTGCGCCTGACAAGACTACGCTTGTCTGTGTGCGTGCAGGCGCTGTATAGCAGGCGTCCATAACTCGATGTTTAGCGAGTTAGTTGAAGGAATCTAGAGAGCGGGAGCGAATTGTATGTACCTGTGTTGCATATTGTTTCGCGCGCGTTTAATACTGTTATGATAAGATTATATTGATGGATTTTTTTTATTTGCTTATAAAATGGTATTGTACTTGAATTATGGTAATGATTTTTTTATGCTCGCTCGTTTGGTACGGCTGTTGGGAATCGGGTTATATGGACGCTCCGCCACTGCAACCCAATTTTACTTACGGCATCATGAACAACTGCATAATAAATATACAAACGTAGAACGTAGCAGCTCGTAGCAGATAACCTGCTACGTAGCTGCTACGAGTAATATTTTAACCAAGCCGAAAGGAAATGGCACGTTATTGGCCCTTGACTGACAACAGGGGCTGTAACGACGAGTCACTTCCGCGTCTTAGACAAAACGAGAAAGTGACGGAGAACCGGAAACCTTTTAGGCAGAAAAATGTGAAAACATTTGGGTGTTTTTTCCTTGTAATACCGCCCCGCATTCTTTTTTATTTTTTATTTTACTGAGCCCAAATGCATAACTAATCTCGTCACTCTTGCATACTTTTAAGCAGGTTTTAATTAGAGCAAAGATGTTACTGCGTCCAATCATCCCATTACACAAGCAGTCGGCTCTCAAATCAATGTTGGGGAGAACATTGTTGCAGTAAATCATTTGCTATCGGATGTGCCTACAAGACGCCGCACATTCGTAACGGAGAGATCGCCGCTTCTGGGTGGTTCCGTACATAAATTGTTGTTTCGTGCCATTGCCCGTTATTTATGCACATGGCGTTGCTTCTCAGACACATAAATACGATTCTCCACCGCTGCCTCCGTTCATGGTTTTCTAAGCTGGATGCTTTGAAAGATAATTATAGGTATTGGTAATTTCTGAACGTTTGGAAATGTAAATATAAACATTTACAAGTACTCATTTTTATTTTTGTGTTATATATCATTGCACAAAGAAAAAGAATTGATGTTGTTGTGTGTTTCAAATAAAAATCAAATAATAAGATAATAATAAGTTTTCAATGCGCAATCTTCAATTACCAATAGGTACTATATTCTTTTAATAGGTAACTTTATTCTTTCACCGTTGTTATTAGAGCTTATAACTTGATTAAAATACGTTAAGAAATATGTACAAAAAGAAAACATCTTAATACTCCGACAAGACTTAATAACGTAAACACCAAACATTATTACATCCAAACATTGGCAACATTCTTGGTGGCAGCCCATTCCGATTCGGCTCCATCTAAATCACAATGTCACATTAAATATGCTATTGAATTTATGAGTTATCGTAAAATTTGATGAGTTTCTCGAAGGACGAATTTAATTATAGATAGTAATTACCTTTTTATTGGTGCGCTCGCGATGTTAAAGTGGAAACTTCATAGCTATTGTTAAATGGCTTATTTGATGGAGACGCAGATGTCGTTTATAGATTGGCGTCCCATTTATTATTGACGAATGGATTTATGGAGTTAGTAAAACATAATATAACAATTGTAATTTTACCCAGTAAAAGCGTAGATATACTTCGTCACATCTGTCTTTTACTGCCGCACTCAGAGGCGTCAAATAACGTTTATTAGTACTTAATGTCAAAAAATGACAATTCAAAACTAATCGCTATTCTTGTCGGGTCTATAGTCTAGATTTGAATGATTTTTTTTGACATTAAGCACTCATTAACTTTAATTGACGTCTCTGAGTGCGGCAGTTAATGTTTGAAGTGGGTAATTAGTAGAATAGGTATAAATTATTATACAAAAATAAGCTAACCGTTAATAAAGTGTAAGTATAAAATGTCGTTATAAATATTTATGCGTACACCGGAATTATAAATTAAAAAGGAAAAACCTTTACTTTTTTTTAAATTAGATTGTTGTTAACTAATTCCTCAAGATGTTCTAAGAAAATTAACAACAAATACTCGCATTATAGAAAAGTTCTGAAAATTTAATAAGGATATAATAGAATAGAATGTAATAAAATTTCTCCACACTTTTGGTTGCCGTTAAATTGCCGGGAGCCGTCCGCTCCGAGTCTTATATTCTCGCAAAAATATTTAATGACTTAACAACTGTCGTTACCATATAACATACTTTTTGTTCCGATTGATCGTTATAGTTCGAACACCATTTGGAAGCATATTACTGAGAACTTTTCGCGTTTTTCACAGTACATTTTTCATTTCTATTTTATTGTTATAATATATAAATGGTATAATAGTCGTAGAATGTGCGACCCAAAAATTGATACTACAAACTACAAACAAATTAAGGTTGAAAATCGATTTTAGAAAATTGACAGTTTCGGCTAGTCTGAAGTGCCGTACCAGAAGTGCGAGACCAAATTGAATTTTAAAAATCATTATTTAAGATGACGGTAACGGTTTATGACACTGCCCAGTACGCGCGAGTGAGGCGCGTTTCGTTATGTATTGCTATTTATAAAGGATTTTAGTAAAATTGTGGAGTGTCCCATCGGTAAAGAATTCGCGTGTAAATGAACAGACCCTAAATTTATCACTCTCCGCCGCACTCAGAGACGACAAATAACTTTAATGAGTACTTAATGTCAAAAGCCGTGTGGTGACGGCAGAGTAGAAAACAATTGTCACCACCCCAATTCTCTCCCGTGGGTGTCGTACAAGGCGACTAAGGATAAATCAATGATAAGGAATGGGCAGCAGCGTTCCTCTAATACCACCTAGCAATAGCAATGTACTGCGACTTTTGTGCCCGATATATGGCAATAGGCTCGCCACCTATTACATGGGACCTAACATAATTGGCGAATCGTGGGTGCTAGATCACCTCTGCCTACCCCTTCGGGGATATAGGCGTGATTTATGTATGTATGTATGTATTAATGTCAAAAAAATTCATTTGAATTTACACCACAGACCCGCCAAGAAAAACGACTAGTTTTGAATTGTTATTTTTTGACATCGAGTACTCATTATCGTTAATTGACGTCTCTGAGTGCGGCAGTTACTCCCGAATACAGAAACACTAATCAAAGTTTAACTGCCGCACTCAGAGACGTCAAATAACAGTAATGAGTATTTAATGTCAAAAAATGACAATTCAAAACTAGTCGCTATACTTGTTAGATATATGGTTTAGATTTAAATGAAATTTTTTGACATAAAGTATTCATTAAAGTTAATTGACGTCTCTGAGTGCGGCAGTTAGTCTTGCTTACCATTTCAATGTTTTCAAAATTGACGTTTTTCGATACAAATTTTGACAGGTGATATCCACTTAAGTTTTTAAGCAGTATCCCAAATTTGAGTAGCGTTTCTGTATTGAATTGAATTACTTAATTTTTTAATTTTTTGCACACAATTGATTACTGATGATGCGGTCCCTTGATATTAAAAAAAGAGTATTACAATAATACATAAACTTTTTTACTTTCGTCATGCACCGCGAAAGTGTCAAAAGTTTTTGTTCGAAAAGACGTTATATTCAAAAGTGGAGAAAAGTAATCACATTTCGCACAGCGTATTAAACTCGACCCACCAATGACTTTCTAAGGGTCACGAAAGTTTCTTCGGTATTCGGAAAGTTCGCCACAAAAACCTTTGGGCTCCATTGAAATCCTTATCTTCGGAGGCGTGACGGTTCGGTACTAGTGATTGATATTAATGGCTGTCCTGTACGACCTTATCTCGGCTTTGTGCACCGTGTGAAAATGCCGGGGTGCTTTCGCGAACGAGTCAACTTCCGAAGCGTTAAGAAGAATTTGAGTGAACATGAGAGATTTATTCCCGACGCTAACGCGGTGAGGTGACTTCATTGGTTTTCTTTATGTCTTTAAAGGCGACTGGAGGCCAACAATTTTATGGAGAATAGCTAGCTACGTTTCTTGCACTAAACCTCACAATACTCAATATCTTTATTGCAAACCATAATGTAAAACGAGGTGGTAAGTATTAAATATCATAAAAGACCACTATGGACCTTACTATGAATACTACATCTATCTCTGCATCAGGACAGTAATGTTTCGGCATTTTTCAGACTTTTGTCTTTGTGAATTTTTTTCTAAAATTGATGTTCAAATAAAAATCAAACCATAAGACCAATTAAAAAATAGCCATCAGAAAATATCTTCAGTGTTCATGGCAGCCCAAGACATCAAACTGTAACAAAAAATTATACTCAAAAACATTAAGCACCATAAGGTTTGCGGCAAATCGCCAACATAATGGAACCAAGGAAGTATTCTGTTCTAATTCTGAAAGGTCTACGGCGCCAAATATATCTCACACAGCAGGCGGTATAGTCCGACAACTTCGTGCGCGACCCTCCTGCGGTATGAGAGACGGTGGCGGGGACGGGGCACTCTAGAAGCCAGCGGGGGTGGGCTATGCGGGGAGGGGGGAAACTCACTCCTCCCCACATCACCCACCCCCGCCAACATCCAGAGCGCCCCGTCCCCGCCATCGTCTCATACCGAAGGAAGGTCGCGCACGAACTTGTCGGACCAACCGGGCGGCACGTCGCCGGCCAGGGGCGGTTACCGCGTTGGGCGATAAATTTTGCGGGTCCGGGTGCAGCTAACGCCATCTGGTTTTCTGTGCTACATTCATGTTACCGGCTTTGTTCAAGATTAACCGCTAGATCGTAAGCTTTTTTGTGTTACCGCTTCTTTCATTCCTTCTAAGGCTAAAATCAGGCAGGCGGCCGGCTATAAATATATATACACCATACCAAGATAGATGGTATGGTATAGAGGTATGTACCACATACAGCACCGACCCCTGATAATTTTGGGAGTATGCTAGAAAGTATGAGAAGTCCTACTAGAGTCATCATTATCAACTTTCAAGCCAGCCTGGGTGTGAAAATATGCCACTCATAAAATCGAAAAAAATAAATAAGGGACATTACCTAATATTAATACTTAAGAAGATAATGAAGTTATCTTACTGGCACGTTTTCTCTCCCTCTCAACACTCCCATGTAGATATTTTATTTCATGTCTGAAAATTTACAGACGGACCGGCGCGGCGGGCGCCTAGAATCTTTGACGCGTCTTACACGATCGTTGCCCGTTAATACCCTAAGCACTACAAATCTTCCCCAATAGCTTTTGGTACCTACATAGAAAGTAGACAGCGAAACACGAACCACAGTTTTATTGCCTTGTTTTGTTTGGACAGAGCTTCCTCAAGTTTCCGCTTTTAACTTTGAACAATACTTAATTGATGTTCGTACTAAACGTTTTTCTAACTACCAAGTTCTAGTCTTGGGTGTTTTACAAATACGGAAGACAAAGATTCTTTGAATTTAGATACTGAAACTTGCTTTAAAATTACACTTGAATTGGAGCTTAAATACTTGGCTAGTTAAGTGTAGAGTGTATTTTCAACAAACCTTTTAAGGCAACAGACAATTTCAAAATCAGCCTTACTGCAAAATAATATTTATAAATGAGTTTAAGGGCCTGTTTCACAATCGACAAGTAAGTTCGAAGTAGCTTACTTTGCAATTATATTGACATATATTTCATATTACAACTGTCAAATGATCTCCAAAGTAAGCTACTTAGAACTTACTTTTTGATTGTGAAAAAGGCCCTAAGTATAATTGAGTTTTAGGTGGTATATCCGCTTTGGGCTCCATTCCCCTACGACACCCGAGGGAGAGATGAAAAATTGTCACTTAGTTGTATTCTAGTCAACAACTGAATTGTGCTTGTATTTATTAACAAATAAAATAAGTAATTTTTATGTTACTCTTTGGTAATTATATTAAGTAGGTACTCTAAATTAAAAATAAACGGCATTTAAAAATATTTTTTGTTTGTGACCGGTTTCTATCGCCCGCCCCTAGTACATTCTGGTTAAACAATAAGCTATTGGAATAAATGCGTTTTGTCGAATATTATTATTTCTGCGAACGGATATGAGGGATCTGAATAAAAATATATTTTTTTATAAAAATATGTCGAGAGACAAGGCTCACGTCCCTGTCTATCTAGATTTGCCCTCTCCGTTTCACTTTTGTTATTGAGAATATCCCAGACATAAAATGGTAATGAAATGTGGAATCAATGCTGCTATAAATGGCAATAGAATAGGAATTACATGAAGCACCCGACGGGATTTGCCGCGACGAGAGTGTTGTGTAAGTACAGTATGAATATGGATTTTGCAGATAATCTGCAATATCGATTCGATATCGAAAACATTTTTTATACATCTTGGTACGTCTTCGACGAGCTTATTAGATAGGGTCATTATCTCGAGGAGCTCTATAGCGCTCTGGCTTTTCGCGTTCGATCTGCGATTGCATAAACTAAGTAATGCTGTCATTGTATAGGTGACCAGAAGTATATATAGTCCCGAGGTATTCCGTGCCTCGAAAGGCACGTTACACCGATGGTCCCAACAAGGTATTTATACGTATTGGGCTACATTTCCCCTTTTTTATCGGATTGGAATGCCTTTACGCTCACCCGACTCGTGACTGAGTCGGGAATACCCACTAAACTCTAAGCTCTAAGTGTTCCTCTAAGCTCTTTAAGCGGGAAAAGTCTGGAATCTGCCCAGCCAATTCACCAGTCTTGGGCTACTATCCCATATAAGCTCGAGCTAAATACACGTGACTTACTGCCGCACTCAGAGACGTCAATTAACTTTAATGAGTATTTAATGTCAAAAATTTTCATTCAAATCAAGACCAAATTAGGACTTTTTAGTACTAGGAACAAGCATCTACTAATCATTGTTCTGAGATTAGGTATAACTAAGTAATTGTAAATATTTGTTGCAGGTTTTGACAGCTATAGTATACCTATGTGTATGCACATGGGTCATATCAGAAACCATAGACCCGGCAAGAATAGAGACTAGTTTTGAATTGTCATTTTTTGACGTTAAGTACTCATTAACGTTATTTGACGTCTCTGAGTGCGGCAGTTAGTCGCATTACTGCCACCTGACGTCTTGGTGACATTTATGTCCATTTGGCCCAACAACTAATGAGAATTGATGACGTAACAGCAAACACAAATAGTATCTTATATCAATTCAATTGTTTTGGATATATCCTTATTACCCTTGAAAAACTTTAGTCCATGTAATGGATGTTTTTAGATGTATAGATCAAGTGTATTTTTTTTTTATAAACTACTTAAAATACATAGGAAGTTCTAAAGTTAACTTACAGAAAGAAAATCTAACATTCAAAACAAATAAAATTATTTCTCCTTATTATATCATAATAAATAAAATCTAATAGGCACAATATAGTGACGAATACCATTTGAAATTGTATTCTAAATAAATACACTATTTAATTTTAAAATATTATCATTACTTATAAAATATTTAGGATATTATTTTGTTTATGACAACTTCAAACTTCAAAAATAAAACAATAATATTTAAAATAAAAAAATTATGGTTATTAATTTTTCCTTCCATTTTCCCTCCTTACCTCGGCCATGGGTGTCGTACTAGGCAACTAACAATTAAAAAAAACAAAAACTAGCATAATTTTCAAGTGTAGGAGTGGGTGTGTAAGAAAGAGTGAATGTGTTAAGCTTATGGATCTTTTGTATCGCCGATGTCCAGCCATAGGATGCTAGAACCATGACATACCTCCATAACTCTAAAATCTAATGGCGACCAATCCGTTCATAATATTGTTGACCAACAAACGTAATTACTGAATGGTGGTTAATTTATGACGCGTTATTGCCTGGCCGAAGCGAACATCTTGCGGTCCCCCGGCACCGCTAATGGCACGTGATTCTAATTAATGAGATTATTAATAACAGATGAAATCATGAATCAGTCAGACGTCCAAATATTGAACCAAATAACGGACAATTCCACTAATACCTTCTTGTCGAATTATACTGAAGTCAGGCGATTTAAAAATTATGAATAAATAAGTCACATTGCTGAAATTATCAACGCGTTGTTACTGCTTGGGTTTATGATTTCATACACGGGTAAAAGATAAGGGAAACCCACTACGCTGAGGCAGTGCCAATAGGTCAATCTACCTATTACGACCTATCTACCTATTACCAATTAACAGTTCTACATAATGTACCATTTAATTTGAAAGAAATAAAATAATATTTAATAATATTCATACTTTTAAAAAGACTATACTTTTTTCTTTGTATTATCGATTTTATGTATTGTTTTTAGCATAATAATATTGATATCTTTTATTTGTCAGTCATTTATTATTTACAAATAAATGATTGATAGACAATTATTTAATTTATGACTTTATATTTAGTAGTTTTCTGTCATTAAATCTTCAACGGCAAATCCAAAATAAATTTCATAGACTGGCACTAATTATCCCTTCTATTTTCCAAAACAGAAATAGCCCTTACTGGTGAAAGAACAAGGGTGATCGAGGATTAAAGTGTGCGGGCCGCAATTAGCTGCGTAATGACCCGCACCCACAAATGGACCGCGAGTTTTGTGCCCGCTTGTAATTAGTGACCGTTTCTGGACGTGGGCTTTGGCGCTAGCTGAACGATTTACCGCGCCTTTTCATTTCAGTTTCTATGACTTTTGAAAACAGAACAATTTTGTTTTTCGATGAAAAAGCGAAAAAACGATCTGTGAAGAATATTGACAAAAAAACGATCTGTGAAAAATTCACTTTTTTATGTCTTATCATCAGTGTATCATTTCAATGTGTGAAGGGATATTGGATAATTCATTCCATACTTAGGGGAAGCAGATAATGGTTGGAATTGTGTAACCGTAAAAAAAAGAATGTTTTGTATGGCAAAAAATACAAAGCGTCAATTTTTGATAATTTTATGGAAAGATGTTTGGGCTACACTTTTTATTATGTTGTCTGGCGTATAATGTGTTGTGATACATTTGTGTGTTTCAAACAATGGACTGCTATAGCAAAATTCTAGAGCACTGCAATCTGCTACAATAACAAGATTCTACAACAGCTACGGGCGTAGCATTAATTACACATGCCGACTACGTCGTAGTGCGCTACGGTCATGTCATTATGCTACGACAGTATTTGCTTTTTATGGTACTTCTACACGGTGCAAGTGGCTTGCGCATGTTGAGGCAATTACGCAGGTTATATGCATTGAGCATGCACAAATAACATGCGCAGGTAGCCTGCGTGCGCATCACATCGCGCGGGTTGCTTGCACAGACATGCTGACACCTGAAACGAACAAGACCCATATATAAAGTACTTGCGTGGGCAGCAATAGCAGGCACGTGTAGCTTGACCAAGTAGCTTGCGCAAGTAGATCGCGACTTTCTTTATGCATGTTAATGTAAAGATGTGTTAGGTACTGAGCATCCAAATTTTACTTTACTACTAATATTAAATTAAAATAAAATTTGACTGCAATATTCTAGATAGTAAGGTGGAATTAGTTTCATTGTGTTCTTCCTTTTACCCGAATACAATTAAAAAAAAAATAATATCCAGTTTTGCATAGTACTCCGCTAGTCTCTCTTGGCTTGCAATTGTAACCTTAGAAAACCGCCAATTATTTTAGGGAAGGAATCAACCTTTCTGCCGATATAGATTTCATTTCGCTGACGAGCTTAACTGTTCGTAAATCCACAGATATTTTGTTGCTGACTCGATTATGGATATTACGCACACCAAACTTTGTAGCAGATTCAACGATTTATTATAACTGTATACATAATATGTATGTACAGATTTATTCATGAAAATGCTTAATGCTATGCCATAGTATTTATTATATTAACATAGCTATCAATATAAAAATAAAAAAGGTTGATGTTTTTGAATTTTTTTAATAAATTTTAATTAGTTTTTATTTCTGTAAGCTGGCTCCGATATTTGATCATTCATTGAGGTTTTTTTAGTGACTCGTTTTTGTTGACTATTTGTCGATAATTCATACGAAGTAAATTAACTAATATTTCAGAAACGGCATATCACATTGAGTCATCTTTCCGAGATTAAGGTTGGGTGGGTGTTACTTTACTACTACTACTACTACACAGTTTTCATATATTTTTAGATTTTTGAAATCGGTTCTAACGAAGCGTGATTTTTCATCATATTTTTAGAGATATTCAAATAAACTTATTTAACATACAAGTCCGACGCTTATTATTTTTCTGACGCTTTAATTAATCAGTTTTTTTGCTTGTTATATGCTAATTATATACATCTAGGACATGCAAATTTAAAACTGTAAAATGATGATCTTATTAAAATGTAAAAAAAAATCCTCCAATAAGACAATTCCATTAATTGTGAAACATCAATCGCATAATATCTATAATAGTTAATATGCTGTAGCGACCATGGCGATCAGAAGAGTGATTACGGAACTCTGGTGCTAAAAACTATTGGTTGAAAGTAATGAAATTGTTGCTTTTGCAATAACGTATTTATGATTTTACAGTTTCAGTTGGTAACAAACATACCAAAAGCAACTTTTTCATTAATTTCAATCACGAATTGTTAGCTACAGAGTTACGTTACCAGCCTGCCGCTGCACCCTATTAAAAGAAAATGGGTCGAAACAAAT
The DNA here is from genome assembly GCA_963931975.1 of Cataclysta lemnata. Lineage (NCBI taxonomy): Eukaryota > Metazoa > Arthropoda > Insecta > Lepidoptera > Crambidae > Cataclysta > Cataclysta lemnata. The sequence continues at coordinate 10,506,780 of OZ008343.1, forward strand.
AAATTCCGAGTATACCAGCCCGGCTCGCATGGACGTCTCAATTACATCGGATCTTATCTCCGGAACATCTAATTCCTTCCATGTTGGACAAGACACGATACGTTTTCTGATAAATTAACCCTTCCGCTGACCTCCTGTATTTGGGTCAGGATTTAGTTCAGTCCAATATATTTTGGGATACTTTTAATGTTTTATATACAAATCAAGATAAGCCTACCACAGTTTAGTTACCTGTTAACTCCTATTATTTTTAGTGATTTAACTAACAATGGTACACAATTAACTTTAGTTTGCTTACTTCTTCTTTTGACTTTGTGCTTTAGGTCAAGCTCTCTAAGGTTGCCAATCACATTCTAACGTGCTCATGACTGTACATTTAAAATAGAATTAAATTCGTGATAACGACGGTAATTGTTTGAAAGAGAAACTGTTTGTTTGAGAGGTAAACAACAACACCTTTACGCACTTACGAAGCAGTTACCAAAAGACTGGCCGCTAATGGAATGGAAGTGGGTAAAGCGTTACAATTAGTTGGGAACTAGCTGAAATTCCCGACCGCATATTTACTCTTAAGCGGTGCGGACTCGAGTCTCGTGCCCTCTCATTTCACCAGGCGCTCGGTGCAGCTCACTAATTACTCTGACAAATATTTACTTAGCGAGATTCCTCCTTGCTGTAACTTCGCAGGCTGACGTACGTTAGGGATGCGGTAGCGTTTTTGTCTAATCCCCATATATCATACTTACTGCCGAACTCAGAGACGTCAATTAATATTCATGGTAATGTCTGAAAATGACAACTCAAAACTAGTCCCTATTTTTTTGAGATTAAGTAGTTTAGGCAGCTTTTATCACACTATTTCAATTTTCATAAATACCGAATCACACCCAAATAAATTGTACTCAGTTCGTGCAAATTAGCGTAGTTAGGTAAAAACTAAATTAAAATTTATTTCATGACTAAAATGGACCTTTATTATTTTTTTACAGTAATTATTTTTAAAGCCTTTTATGACCAGTCTTATTTATAAAAATACAATCAATAAATACGATGTTGAAAATTTTCAGAAACGCTGTTACTGTTACTTTGCCCTCTGTGTAAGGCGAAGGAAGAAATGCTTTTGACTTAAAAATAAAGTTAAAACTGCTGACAGCAACAAACTAAATACAGCTAACAACTAAACAGAATGTACAAAACTGTCAAATCTCACTTCACTGTCGAGTTTATATAACGTTCGTTTCGTTTTTTTTATGCAAAATCGAGTATAAAGTTTAATAGTGAGTCGAAACTTATACAACTCAACCGATTACTAAAACTAATGATTTTTCGAGTTTGAATTACATAAGTACAATTTTTTTAAGTACAAATAAAATATTTTCACTCCCACATTTTTAAATCAGAATTCTTGTGGAATGAATGGTATTCCATTGGGCGCAATTCCAGGCTTTGTGAATTATTAATTTAAGTGAGATTTTCCGCCTGTATAGAACCCGCTTTATTGTGCAATTTAAAATACACACTGAAGTGAATAAAACATCGGAAGGGATACTACTCATTTGTTTGGCAAACTCGTGTTGATGTTTCCTTTTCTGTGCAAAATATTTAAGAAGGTGGAAGATACTGTAATGATATTAATACATTAAGCATGCAATGGAACAATTGATTAAAGAATAAAGAATTAATGAAATATCAATTTGGAACTCTAAATAATTTGTGTAATGCATTGTTTACATTATATTATTTAAAATTTTGTAAGGTATTATCTTGATCATCACGCCAAAAAGTGCTAGTGATGAATGAAAATGCCAGAATGGTAATTGAAATGACCATGACAAGAAACTGATGATAGAAGTGATTGAAATGACAATATTCCTATCTGTATTGCTCAAGGTCTCGGCTTAAGCCGGGCGTCTGCCTGAAACCAACCATCTTTGGGAACTGTAGTTAGTGGCTTACCGTCAACCATTCAATTGGCTTAGGTGCTTATTATATACACCTGGCGACCCTACCATAACAACTACTATTACAGCAAGAGAATTATAATTCCGACTATAACCGTATACTTAGTGATATTTTGCTGTGTTTTAATAATAGAACCTTGCTCTATCCTATGACCGGTTATTATGAGCGGTTCTAAATAAAGTTCTTCCAGGGCTTATTCGCGTCACACGTTGCATATTGTACGTCTGTGGTGAACGTGAACAATCCAGGCATCGGAACAGACCGTCACTTCTCCATTACAGAGGGTTTTGATTCCACGTCCCTCGACATCCATCACGGAGTCTAATTGAGTAATGGTCCGGCTGATTGATCGGCGCGACTAAATATGATGTATTGGGCTGTGCATGACAAACTGCCATAGGGAACTTGACTGAAACTGTTCCGAGGATCAACGCGATGTGACATAGCCTTGTTAACTAATTGAAGTAACTTCAGTTTCTCTGTTAAGTCTGGCAGGCAGGGGGAGGGGGTAAGGGGGTGTTTACGTCGAAATTGTTTTTCAACACATTTAACTATGTAGCATACGTCATGTCAAAGGATGGCAATACGTATTCCCCTCCGGAATCCACTGTACTAGGTAACGCCATAGCTGAATTTTTAATGAATCTTCCTAAGTTGCGGAGAAAATGTGTATTCATATAATGTTAAAGATGTTGTCCCTTCTTAGTATAACTTAGTATAGTATAGATTATTGTTGGTCCCTCATACTGCACAGTTTTGTAACCGCAGAGTATGCAACTTAACGGTAATTACCTTAATAATAGTTTCTTTTAAAAACTGTTTAATACTTTTAGGAACACTAAACTTTGATATGCCATTTTTTCTTACTGACTCTCTTCCCAGTTTCCTTTCAACGTAACAAGTAAACAGCGAATCACTGTAGCCGTCGCACACTCAAACCTAGTTCCATCAGAATGAATTTCGCTCAGAAGCTTCCAAGATTAGCAACGATTTAAAGTCGCTTAATTATTCAACAGATCCAAGGATGTAGCCAAACTTAATATCAGTTACCGTTTGCCGTCTCACTAATTCCCTTAGTCCCGATGAGAGCTTTGATCCGAGCCTCTGTTAATCGTCCCGGAACTCACGCCGGTACACTTTTATTGAAGTCAATCGTCTTAAGAATTTAATTATTTTTCCACGGGATGACGAGAAAGGCGGAGGAGGAAGAGCGACTTAAGTTAATAAAAATAAACGGACAACTTTTAAAGCTGAAGACGCTGTAACCACTACACGTTTACAGATGCGCAGAAAGGAGCCTTTGTTATTTGTGAAAACGATACGTGGTCTATTCTTTAATGATATCCCTTCCTCCCGAGTGGTGAAAGCAGCGCAGTAGGGGCTATACGTTATAGCGCTATACCAACAAAGTATCGAGTAACCGAGAAATGGTTGATGAGCGAAAAGTGCTACAGCTGACGATCATTGTGGAGTCAAATCAATACTAGACCTAATGACTGATGTGATAAGGCAGAACTAAATATGAAAGGCCTGAATCACGATTTTAAAGTTTCTGACAGAACTCAAAATATATATCATTGTATATAATCGGATAAAAAAATCGGACGAAGTACATTTGAACCGATTTTTGTGGACATAAATTTTGATGGGATGAATGTGGTATGTCCAAACTAATCTAATATATAAAAATCTCGTGTCGCAGTGTTTGTTATCGAACTTATTGTTATGAAAATTGTGTATCTTTTGTAGGTCTGAGAATAGGTTCTTGGGCTATTTTTTATATCCCTATTTGACAAGAGCAAACCAATGTTTGCGAGGACAGCTAGTCATTGTTTAATAATCATTCTTTCGAAATACAGTATAGTATAAAAATAACACAAATTGTTATACAAAGCGTACTGAAGACTACATTACTAAACACAATCGACCTCCTCCCCAATAATTACTAAGCATCGGAAAAACTGCAAAGGTATTTTCCCAAAGACAAATAACGATGTAATAACAACATTTGTCTGTGTCTCTGTGCCCTTGCGCGTGCTTCCGCCAAATGGACCCAATCAAGGCACCTTTTGCAGTAGAGCGGAGTTTGATCAAATGTTTGCAGTTGTCAGAGTACAGTACACCTCCTATGTAACGACTGAACTTTGTTGGCGAGTGAAATTTGAAAGAAACGTCGAAAGAATGGATGAAAGGAGACTGACAAAAAGGGTATACATGACGAAAGTGAATGGAGAAATGGGAAGGGGAAGGCCTAGGCGGATCTTTCATAATCAAATTGAAAGTATATTAAATAAGGGCCAGGCCAAAAGGACCCGAAACCGACGGGCATGCATGAAGAGATTAATGAGATTGGATGAAGCGAAAGAAGTATGTAAGGATCGTAGCAAGTGGAAAGAAGTGATCTCTGCCTACCCCTGTGGGATAAAGGCGTGACATATGTATGTATGTATGAAATTTGAATGTCTTCAGTTGTTACTTGGCGAAGATGCCGAATAGTTGTTTCTTAAAATGGCCAATGTCTACTAATGGCATATTTTACTGTTCCAATTTAAGAACAAAATGTATGTGAGCATAAATTATAATAACGTTTATTAGGGGTTTTAATTATTATTGAGCAGTCCATTGGCGCTGTTACTGATGCTAATGTTGTAGACTGTATTTCTGGGCTTTAAAATTAGCCCAGAAATACAGTCCAAATTGTTTGAGAACTTAGTAAGTAAAAGATGATGCAATACAACGGAATTTATTGACACTGAAAAAGTATAGCAAAAGAAAATACTTAAGATGACAGAAAATAATGTTTGTTGACTAATTCAAAATATTTACAGAAATAATAAAATAAATACAAAGATTTTGGTGGTTAGAAAAAGAATTTCGAAAAATTATGGTCTTGAGGCGGGAATCGAACCCGCGTCCGCTGCTATCCGGGCAGGTGCCTGACCGCTCGGCCACCCAATACACCAATTAACTTGCCGAAATTCTTCTAACCTTTACACTTCACGTTGTAAGCCAACGGGTACCCTCGCAATGTAGAAATAAGCCTCAAGACCATAATTTTTCGAAATTCTTTTTCTAACCACCAAAATCTTTGTACTAATTTTTCTAACATTTATATAATGTTAAAATTAAAATCGTATAGTTAATAAAATAAATATAAAAAAGGTTGGATTGGCAAGAGGTTGGGAATTGTTATGGCCAATTTTTTCCTATATACTTCCATCCATAAAGAAGGCTCGTCATAACTGCACAGGCCTGTGATTGTTTAAACTAAACAATGTAAATAATTATGCTAGTAATTGGATGAGTATCCAAAATAATAGGTTGGGGAAAAAGTTTCCTCGCATTTTTTAAGAAAATTCAAAACATTTTTTTAATATAGTTTATTTGCATTTAACTAAAGTATGTAGGTACCATTTTGTTCGATAACTTTTTGCCATCTTGTAGGTAGGGACATGATCCCATTGCTATAGAAATTTTGGGACTTCTGGTCAAAATACCGCGACAAGTGGTTTTGGCAGTCCTCTCGTGATGTTAACCTGACACTGCCTAAAGAATTCTGAAGAGACCGAAACAGGTGGAAATCTGAAGGTGCAAGGTCAGGACTATACGGCGGATGCATTAACACCTCCCAGCCAAACTCTCTTAATTTTTGCTGAGTGGCTAAAGATGTATGAGGTCTAGCGTTATCATGATGAAAAACCACACCCCTTCTGTTGATTAATTCCGGCCGCTTTCTCTCAACTTCTTGCTTTAATCTCATCAGTTGTTCGCAGTAGAGTTCAGAATCGATGGTCCTGCCTGGTGGTAACAGCTCATAATGAATAATGCCCTTCCAATCCCACCACACACACAGCATTACCTTGTTGCGAGTTAACCCGGGTTTCGCCACAGTCTGTGAAGCCTGACCGTCCTTTGACCACGACCTTTTTCGCACGTTCTTGTCGTACGTGATCCACTCTTCATCACCAGTTATCAGCTTCTTCAAAAATGGTTCGGTTTCATTACGTCGTAATAAAGAATCACAAATGAGTACACGGTTCATTAAGTTTCTTTCAGTGAGCTCGTGAGGTACCCAAATGTCGAGCTTTTTTGTGTACCCAGTTTTTTTCAAATGCGCCAAAACTGTTTTGTGGTCAATTTCCAGTTCTTCAGCTACGTCGTAACTACTGACATGCCGATCTTGCTCCACTTTTTAAAAAATGGCATCCATTTTATCTGTAATAGGGCGACCAGAGCGACGTGCATCTTTGACATCAAAATTTCCGGATTGAAAACGCTTAAACCAAATTTGTGCTACTCTCACAGACACTGCACTAGGTCCATAAACATAGCAAATTTTTTTCGCGGCTTGCGTTGCATTTTTACCTTTTTTGTAGTAAAATTTTAAAATGTATCGAATTTCTTTATTAGATTCACTCATCTTGGCGGTACGAAAAACAAATGAAAATCACACATTTTCTTAATTTGAATTTGGAATTATGTTCTTTAAAATTTAAACTTTCAATGATACCAAAACCAGCCAGATACAAATAGTATAGCCAAAGAGATTTTATTACAAGTTTATACTTACTATAATGCGATAAGACTTTTTCCCCAACCTAATATATTATCTCTAGTTCCCCCGTGCTTCAAAAAACATGTTATATGTATTAAGTTGTGTAAAAATAAAAATTATTATGTATTATTCAGTTATATGACAGACTGCATCTTGTCGTGATTACAGTCTAGGCAGTTTTACATACATAAGTCACGCCTATATCCCCGAAGGGGTAGGCAGAGGTGAACTAGCACCCACGTTTCGCCAATTATGTTAGGTCCCATGTAATAGGTGGCGAGCCTATTGCCATTTATCGGGCACAAAAGTCGCAGTACTATTGCTAGGTGATATAAGAGGAACGCTGCTACCCATTCCTCATCACTGATTTATCCTTAGTCGCCTTGTACGACACCCACGGCAGAGATTTGGGGTGGTGACAATTGTATTCTACTCTGCCGTCACCACACGGCCATTTTTACTTTTACTATTTCAATTTAGAAATCCGAATGACCATCATTTTCCCTGTTATTTGTACCATCAAAATTGAGTACCCAATTTGTAACAAAACCACATAATACCCAAATAATATTGAGCCAGGGCGTGCTATTTTGCAATTTATCCCACGGCATTCAAATAGGCACTTTGAATGATAATACGAATCAGGTCATTGAACCTGCCATTAATTACATAAGTATCCTATTGTTAAATCCGATTTGTGAACTCATATTCCACGGTCCGATTGCCCCAGGAATTAATTGAGTCTATTCATCATTGGGAGCAGTTCTGATCGTTATAGTTTTACACATGAATAGCTCTTTTGAGAGAACGACAAAAGGCAACTCCGACTTTGTTACAAAGTAAATGTTTTCTTGAGATTCGGTGATTTCACGTAGCAGTAATAAAGTTGAAATTGAAAAGAGACAGCGTGCAGCTTCCTGTGATGCAAAGAAAATGGAAAGAGTTTTGAAGAGTGTGTAGATTTAATTACCGGCCAGTTTGGTTATACGGTCAGATCGCTTGGTCTCCACTCAGAAGTCCTGGATGCGAATCCTGGTAGGTTAGACAAGATAATGCTGAGAGTACATTTTTACTCTATGATGATGATAGGTTCATATAGTTCATATCAACAACCAGTCTTAAAAGTGCTTTGACCATTTTACCACATAACTAGGATATTAATAATATATTTTAAAAATAATCATTTCAAAACTGCAAAGCTGTATTCCAAATATCCTTAGGTAGGTACCCAACTTAAGTACATACTGCATCCACAAAGGCATTAGAGTATAAAGTTCATCCTAGACTCATCATGTTACGACACGTACGCAATAAAAATGCTGATTTGATTTTAATCGTCTATAAAACCCGCAGACGTAAAAATCAACAATAACTTTATGATGCCGCGGCCGTAAAAAGTTTGTAACACTCAAAAATCAACAGTTTTATGATAATGCCGTTAAAAAACGTATTATTATTGCTTTATGCTATGCTGCAGTGGTGGAGCTCAGTGATGATTGGTGCCTTCAGTGAGTTAAAGAGTTTTTGCACAAATCATTGTAATTAATAAATACATTTCCTTCCATGCTGGCTTTGGAGAAAAAAATTACGCAAAATGTGCCAGTCCCGACAAGGATGTCGTAAAAATCGAACAAACATTGTTTTAAAGATTCATGAGTGTATGTAATTGTACCTTAAATGAGAAACTCATATGTATTATTCTTCTTCCACTTTTCACTAAGCTTCCACTTCCACTTTCTGACTAAGCCTACTCCACTTTGCCCGGTCGGCATCCTGTGTTGAGTGGTTATACCATATTTGTATTCTATTTTTTATTTTCTGGTCGTCTGCTTTACATTAACACTCGTTGGTGGTCTGCGGTAAGTACTATTATATCGTGGCTTAGTCGCGCGTACTTATTTCCAATGCCAATAGAAAGCCAATGCCATTAGATAGAAAAATTTTGTTTTGCACTACCAATCCACAATTGGGAAGTAATTTGTTGTTATGAAGCAAGCATTAAACTGCGTCGCAATACCATAACGAACGGTATAACCGGACTAAGTTGGTCAATGCGATAAGACTGGATTACAGTGGGAGGCAAGTCCTAATAACAATGTGCACGTTCTCCGCACGATTTAAGCGAATAAAAATATGCTGTTCCTCCCATCCCACCCCTACTTTCTTTTCATGGAATACAACTGCACTCATAAAATATAAAGCGGTATTTCAAAAAATCGAATTTTGTGTGTGAATTAATAACATTAACAAAGTATAGAAAAACTACAAAAACATTGCGCATCTTATTTCTATCTAAAAATTAATAATTCGATTTGGCATACCCACTTTTTAAAATTTAATTTTAATAAATAGACCATACATATACTCGTACATACAGGAGGGCAGTACAGAATCTTTACAACGATAATTTACAAGATGCTGGAATTCCGAAATATATCGTAAGAGATATCACGAGAGATCAACGAGATCCGAGAGACAAAGACATAATTTGAAAATAAAGCAGAAATATTTTTTGTTTATAAGTAAAAAGTTATATTCATATATGGGACAAATAAGAATGTTCTCTAACCATCAACTATTTCTAACCATCTCTCCTATCTGCCGAAGGAACATGGGAAGCGCTCTTAATTTAAAAGGAATTCGAAAACTGACTAAATTCTTACTGTTCATTTTTCAGTGTAATACATTTTACATTCCATCAGCACTATTGAATGGGTACTGAATATGTAAAGTGAGTGAAAAATGGAAACATCACAAACACTACCCCCCTTTCTCTCCCCCCTAGCAAGTTATTGTCACGCTGCGGCGCCCTCCAAGCGGAAAATCGTCAACTGACATAGAATGAACATTGAGTCGGTAGACAGGAATCACGCATATTATCCTTTTTTTGTTGGTTAAAATTATTAACTTGTTTTTCAGCAGCAAGGCAAGTACAAATTTACCGGACCGCCAGCTTATCGTGGTCATTATCGGAGACAAAATAAATCTTATGTCACACCTGATCATAAAGAAGACTTTTTCACCCGCTACGTGTACCACAAATGCCACTTCCTGGTCAGAGGGTGACATAAAACTATGATCTTATCTCGAGCGATAAAAAATGAAGCCTCAGATCGCATTTTAAACGCCCTCGCCTTTGGCTCGGGCATTACTTGCGATCTGAGACGTTCTTAGTTTTGTCGTCCTAGGTATATGATCTACTATTACACTCACACCTATTATCTAGCCAAAAGCTCGCAGTTATTTTATGGAAACTACATAGGTACAATCATGCCTATTTATCCAGGGTGGCGTAGGCAGAGGTGAATCAATACCTACGTTTCGCCAATTATGTTAGGTCCCATGTAATAGGTGGCGAGTATTTTACCATCATGACGTGACTGCTATAATTGTGAGGATGAAAACTTTATTTTATAGTAAAATATAGTCTGCATCATCATTATTCATAGAATGCAGACAATATTTTCAAAATAAATCTAAGGTTTCCCACAAAGCAAAATTTTGGTTCGAAAAAGTTCGACGAGTTGTCTTGCTGTTCGGACTGTAATTTTTTGAACTTTTTTTAACTACAATTTTTCTTTGTGATAATTTTTGTAACATTTATATATAGGTAATATTTAATTTAATGTGAGAAAAATAATTACAAAATATAACGTTCAAAAATAATTAACTTTCCAACCTCATATTTCGTGCGAATATTAGTCTTTGATGCTGACTTTGACAGCTGTGCATGTCGGAAATGTTCAAAATTTCACAGCATCCTGCATGTTGATTGTATGCACCGAGTGAAATGGCGTATTTTTGTAAACGTCCCACCTTCAAAAGGCTAACCGAGCCATTGGATGTTTGCTGTTCGCACAATGCGCGGCGGAACTATTCACATCCGTAAGCTGCAGAATGTTTACATTACGTTAACAACCACGTAGTCATGTAGAACTTGCTGTATTACTCTAGTTTTGATGGGTTTGTAGTCACATCCATAAATATCTTCTACTTTAAATATATACGTCATCATCCTGGCCTGTCACCCCCAGTTTATCTGCGGTGTGATAAAGGCAGAGCAGTAATACAATGTCACCACCCTCAATCTCTAGGCGACTAAGGATTAAGATGCGTAATGAGCGTTCCTCTTATACCACTTACCACTTATAAATCAATATACTGCGATTTACGTGTCCGATAGATGTCCACAGGCTCGCTACCTATTACATGGGCTCTAACATGATTAATAATGTTAGAGAGCTCGGAAAAGTTAATTTTGTTTTTTGTTTATTTCTTTCGTCTGTTTCTGCTCTTTCTATAAAAAATCTCTCAACTATTTGGATTCTTTCTGCTGGCTGCTTTATATTTAAGACAAATCAACTCCCCTCAACTTACATAGTAGGTAGGTACTATCGGGAAATGTGGAAGCCAAAAGACACTAAACCAACATAAATGTGATATCGATCCCGACGATACCCGTTTAACGGATGTTTACGTCCAGAAACAGTTTCCGGAGTGGTACTTGGTGATTTGGCAAGTGGCAACACTTTCATCTGGCCTTTGGCACGACTTCGACAATCATTTAATGTTTATTGCTCCAAAGCGGAGGCGGAAGGAAATTGTATAAATAAAGGATTTAAGCTGAATCTAATTTAAGTTTAATTTATTTCATTTCAGTTTTTGTTTTTGGAGGTATCTCTGTGTGTTGTGGTTTTATCGTTTGAATAGACTTTGTGATTCATAATTATTTATATATATTTTCTACCTGTGACTAACATCCATCACACACGGCGCCACATATTATATATACCATGTCTAAGTTCCAATACTTACATTATAATAAACATCCTTCTTTTGAAAATGTTCACTTAGGACCAACCCAATATCAATCTAAGCTAGCACTTCTAGTACTATAACAAAAATGTTGTAAGATGTCACTGGTAAGATTATATTATTGCTATGAAACATAACATTACCATTACCTTTACAAGAGTCCATGGCCTAGATAGCAAGCCTTTAGCCGTGTGTCTTCAGATTACCAACAAAATTTACTAAGAGACAGAACAGACAAACTAAAAACACGATTCAGCAATTTGTAGGGCAAGCGGCTCAAATGTTACCGACGTTTGTGAAACCGTATATAGAAATTTGACTACCTTAAGACTCAAAAAGAGTTTTTTCTTTTTGCTGAATTTTGCTGATTTAAGATGAGAGGCGACTCGTTAGTGATGTACCCGTGTAATGCGATCCCGATCTCGTTATATCAATCTCTGTTGACAACTTAATGGATTATATAAAGCGTCTCAGAGGGGAACAAAAAAAAATTGGTCCCATTTTTGGGGTAGCGAAGAAGCCGCTAAGGCTCAAGACATGTGATTGAGTCATACGCGTTTTTTCTTTTAAGCATCAAAGACTTATCAAATTCATTCGTTTTTTTCTATAAATACGAGAAAATATGACGTAACAGTGAATATGATTTGTAGCAGTCATCTACAAAAACGGTTCTTATTGTTATTTTAACATTTAATAATCAGCATAAGACAAGATTAATGACAATTGGTATGAGATTTTTTTACTGTGTAAAAAAGTGTACTAAATACTTTTCCAGTACTGAATAAATAAATAATACATTAGGACTGATTCCATTTGGGATACCTAAGTGAGCATGGGTGCCACCCACGCTTTTACTTCGGTCCCAGAGTAAATCCCTGTGGGACACCGCGGCGACGACAGAGTGGCGCCAGACTATAGACTGCAAAAATAATTTACACCAATTTGCAGTTAGCTCATAAGCGCTTTGCAATGTCAATCTGTATAAACAAATCCTGTTGCTTATTATTTAGTTAGTCCATAAAAGGTGAAAAAGTGACAATGATAGTTACATAAATATAGCTTTTGGTTTCGATGTCTAACACAAAACACAAAGAGTGGCAAGTACCTAATAAATTGTCTAGTCTATTTAACTTACTTGACTGATTTTTCATTTCTAATAAATTTGTATTAATGTACTTGATTAAGAAACTTATCTATAATATGTATTATCTTTCGAAGAAAATTATACCTCGGCAAACCTAAAAAATGTCTTAATCTCAATACATTTAATTATCAATGCTTCGCTAGGAATCTTCGAAGATTTTTTTATTTCATTTTATTTAACTATATTATTATGTATAAACCATGGCAGCGTCAACAGAAAAAAATTCAAATGAAGGCAAATAAATTTTTATGCTTTCTATGTCAAGTCACCACCGGACGTTGGATTATGTGGAAAGAACATAAAACTTTACCGCTGGTTTCTCCGGCTATAAGGAACAGAGCCCCAAAACGCCCTCTATAACAATTTATGGCTGGATAGTTTATGTATAGTGAATGAGCCAGGCAGACTTTGTCTTGAGGAATCTCTATAAGAATTGGTGGTGACATTTTCAAATAAAACATTTTTGAATACTGCTTCGGTGCTATTTAGGCAACCCTTACCAGTAAGGATGTGTAGCGCGAGGCCACAAAATATTATTTTTGATATTTTAAATAAATATTACGACTTCCACTCAATACGTATATTTTCTATCTGTCGTTACATGTCATTAAAATACTTATCAAAACTGAAATGTCAACTGTTGACAAGGAGGTCTGTTACACCACTCCCCCTCCGGGTGTCTTCTAGAGAAGAAAGGCAGGCTTCAGACGGTCTATTGAGATTTTATCCTCCTTGCCTTTGATCAGCACAGTATAGTATTTCTCATGTTTAGATAACACTTCGTAAGGCCCATCATAACTAGGTTCAAGCGGTTTCCGAACTCTGTCTATTCTGATAAAAACGTGTGTACATGTTCCTAAGTCTTTATGTATGAAAGTAACTTTTCTTCTGTTATTTTTGTTAGGCATTGGTCTTATCTCGCTCATGACAGTCTGCAATTTCTTGAAAAAGTCTTCATTAACTTCAGTCTTTGAACTTTGGAAAAATTCTCCGGGCAGTCGGATAGTTTTTCCATATGCCATTTGCGATATTGTGTATTGTGCATCCTCTCGTAATGCCGTGCGCATGCCTAATAATACTGTTGGTATTGTTTCGCTCCATTTGGTCTGGTTGTGAGCTTTGATTGAGGCTTTCAGTGTTCTGTGCAGACGCTCGACTTTTCCATTACTTTGGGGATGATATGCTGTAGTATGTTTTAAGTTAATGCCACAAATGTTTGAAAGATTATTGAAAAATGATGACGTGAATTGAGTGCCTCTATCTGTGATGACTGTGCTTGGTACACCAAATCTTGTGATCCAATTGTTGTAAAAAGCTTTAGATACGGTCTCAGCATAAATATCTGGTAATGGGATAACTTCCATCCAGTTTGTAAATCTGTCGATGCAAGTTAAACAATATCTGTTACCTTCAGATGGTGGAAATGGTCCAATTAAATCAATATGTATAGTATCAAATCTGTTGTCTGGTTCTGGGAATTCTGAATATTGTAATTTATTATGTTTGTATGTTTTATTTTTCTGACATTGTATACACGATCGTGCCCATATTTTTGTATCTTGCTTTATGTTTTTCCAAATATATCTTGATGTCAACTGTTTTATTGTTGCTCTTATACCGGGATGATTGAGATTATGAATTTGGTCAAAGACTTGTTTTCTAAATTTAAATGGTATATATGGTCTAATTTTGTTTGTTGATATATCACACCAAAGAGTCTCTTTTGTAGGTAAGGTATATTCCTTAAGCTTCAATGAGCTGTGTTCTTTTAAGTGTTGTAATTCTGGATCATTTTCTTGTTCTTTTGCTATTTTATCATATTCTATTGAATCAACTGCTTCTATTCTAGACAATGTGTCTGCAACGATGTTATCTTTTCCACTAATATGCTGAAATTTTGTAGTGAATTCCGAAATAAATTGTAAATGGCGTAACTGACGAGGAGATGCTTTGTCGTTTCTTTGTTTGAATGCAAATATTAATGGTTTATGATCGGTATAAATTGTAAAATCTCTTCCTTCAACGTAATGTTTAAAATGTTTGATTGCTTCATAAATACTTAATAGTTCACGATCATAGGTACTGTACATAGTTTGTGCATTGTTTAATTTTTTGGAAAAGAAAGCTATTGGTTTCCAAGCTTTGTTCTCAAATTGCTGAAGTACTGCGCCAATTGCTGTGTTAGAAGCATCTGTAAATAATGCTAATGGAAGATCTGAAATAGGAATGGTTAGTATGGTTGCATTTGCAAGATCTTGTTTACATTTTTCAAATGCTTTTTTAGTGTCTTCATTCCATGGTACTTTTCGTTTGTCATTTTTCGTTGCTCCTTTTAAATAATCATGTAATGAGGCTTGAGACTCAGCAGCATTCTTAATATGTCTCCTATAAAAATTAATGATACCAAGAAATTGCCGAAGATCACGGTAGGTTTCTGGTAGTTTATAGTCTATGATAGCTTGTATTTTTTTTGGAATAGGTTTCAATCCTCCTTTAGTTATAAGGTAGCCCAGAAATTCTACTTGTTTAACTCCAAGTATTGATTTTGATAGGTTCATTCGTAGCCCATATTGATCTAGTCTTTGAAATAATTCTTGTAGGTGCATTTCGTGACATTTCTCGTCACTGGATGCTACCAGAATATCGTCTAAATAGGCAAATACATATCCAAATCCTCTTGTGACTTCATTTATAAATCTTTGGAATGTAGATGGTGCATTGCGTAAACCAAAACTCATAACGTTAAATTCGTATAATCCAAAGGGTGTTGTGATCGCTGTTTTATGTTTATGTACTTCTGCCATCGGAATTTGATAATAAGCTTTTAAAAGATCAATTTTTGAATATATTTTTGTGTTTTTTAAAATATGTTGGAAATCATCAACTCGTGGTAAGGGATATCTGTCCGGAATGGTTTGATTATTCAAGCGTCTGTAATCTCCACACGGTCTCCATGAGCCATCTTTCTTTGGGATCATATGCAATGGACTAGCCCATTGTGATTTTGATGGTTGTATGATTCCATTGTTCATCATGAACTCAAATTCTTCTTTGGCTATCTGTGTCTTTTTCCCATCAAGTTGTCTAGGTCTAGAAAACACAGGATCACCTTCGGTTTCAATATAATGTTTGACGTTATGTTTGAAATTACTTGGTAATAAATTTGGTATAGTTATGTCGGGAAATTGTTGTAAAATATCAAAATATGGCGAAGATTTGTCAGTAGTGCTTAATATTTCATTTTCATCAATAGATGTTAGTTCTGCTTCAATAAATAATTTTGTGATTCCATCAATAATTTTCCGAGAATGTAAATCGATTATCAAATTAAAATGCTTCAAAAAATCAGCACCCAATATTCCTCGTTTGACATCTGCTACTACGAACGGCCATGTAAATTTGCGGCGTAATCCAAATTCAACTGTCATGATTCTGATGCCATAAGTTTTAATTTGGGTGTTATTTGCAGCATACAATTTAAAAGAATTGTCGAGTTTGTCCGTTTTGCATGGTGGTATGATTGAGACATCTGCTCCACTGTCAATTAGAAAAGGTATATCTGATTTGCTGTCATTAATAAATATTCTTGATTTGCGACAGTATATTTTGGCAGCGGAATTCGTCGCTAATTCTGTTGCCTTGAAGCGTTTCCCGAATTGAATGAACACG
Source organism: Cataclysta lemnata (assembly GCA_963931975.1). Classification (NCBI taxonomy): domain Eukaryota; kingdom Metazoa; phylum Arthropoda; class Insecta; order Lepidoptera; family Crambidae; genus Cataclysta; species Cataclysta lemnata. Next base: position 10,522,925 of record OZ008343.1, read on the forward strand.
GTTCCTTGCACTTTTCAGGTATGCATTTGTTTCGAAATCGAAAATGATAGTAACAAAATTTGCCATCTGGATTATATTTTCGATTTCGTGATCGACTTCGACTTGCTGATCTTGCTCCATTTGAACGATAATTGGAACGAGAACGTCCTTTATAATCCGTCCGTAAGGCTTCAATTTGTTTTTCAAGTGAAGAAATTTTTTGTAACAAGTCTACGTTGTTGACTGTACTTGTTGACGGTTGTATGTCATTTGAAAAAATATCGTTGGAATGAAAGTCTCTCATTTTGTCAGCCATGATTGACAATTTGTCTAAATTTTCTTCGGATATTATCAATATATTTTTTATAGCATTTGGTAATTTATCAAGCCAAAGGGATCGTAAAATTTTTTCGGAAATATTTTTGTCGGCGAGTTGTCGCATCTGCCTTAATAGTTGGCTAGGCTTGTTGTCTCCTAATTCTAGTCCTGTTAATAGTGTTTGAATTTGTTTTTCTTCGCTTTCGGTATATAAATTTAGTAGTCTTTCTTTTGCCAAACTGTATTTGTTGCTGTCCGTACTTTTGATGATGTCCCAAATGTTTTCGATAATTTTCGGTTCTAATTGTGAGATGAGATAATTGAATTTCGTGTCTTCTGATCTGATATTATTAATAGAAAATTGGGCTTCTACCTGGTAAAACCAAATTTCAGGTTTGTTGGTCCAAAACGTCGGTAATTTTATTGAAATTTTTTCTAGTTGTTCCAGTTCTGTATTCATTTTGTTGTATTTGTTCGAGATCGGGGTCACCAATTTGTAGCGCGAGGCCACAAAATATTATTTTTGATATTTTAAATAAATATTACGACTTCCACTCAATACGTATATTTTCTATCTGTCGTTACATGTCATTAAAATACTTATCAAAACTGAAATGTCAACTGTTGACAAGGAGGTCTGTTACAGATGAACTCATGTTTGGATGAAGAAACTAAAATTACGCTGAGTAACAGAATTAATAACAAAATAAATGGTGCATCGATAGATTCTAGGGTCTTTGTTTATGTCATAGTCATTAGTCATAGTCACTAATTTTGAAAAACTACACCATGTTTTCCTTACGTGTCTACTTTACCCAAAATAAATTATATTTTTGTAAAAACTTTCGATTTTGATAGAAAAAACATGTTCTGCCGAAACATTTCCGCCGAAACGCCAAAATAGCAATGGCGCCTGTGTGACGTCACTATTCCGTAAAAAGGCCAGTTTCTATAATAAACTAGTGAATTTGATTGGCAAATGCATGCATGCATGCATAAATCATGCCTATATCCCCGAAGGGGTAGGCAGAGGTGAACTAGCACCTACGTTGATTGGTAAATAAAATGTCAAAATAGAGATAACTAAATAATGACGTCACGCAGCGTTTTAGAAAACATTCGCCACAATTGCTAAAACGCCGCGTGACATTTGAAATTGCTAAGTTTTGTACTTTTATTTTTATAAAATAAATATCAATCACATGTATAATCCGATAACAAGTGACTATTAACGAATCGCCTTATCCTAAATTATTATTATAAATCAATATATCACTGTTTCTTTGTTAGTGTCATCATCCCTATTGTTACCTATTTATAATTATTTAAAAATTAATCCCTGTTTATCTTGGTCATGCCATAGCTTCAGAACGACTTTACCTATTTAATTCATCATTTCTTTATGATACGTTATACAATAAAATAAACAAAAAGATGAATATCCACTCACATTGCATAATTGTAAAAAAGAACTTGTGTCTTGGTTAAAAACGCTCAGTTATCTGGAAACTGAAAATCTTTTAAAATAGAGTTAACTAATAAATATATTGATAATGATGATATAATAATATTTTGGCATAACGTAAAATCTTAACACTACACAAGTACACACCCACGCACACATATTCATACACACAAACAAACTCATAACATAAAAATATAGGTAGGTACTTACTAAAATTTGTTAAAAGAAAAAGAAAATCTAGATCTGTTATTATATTTTTGTTTATTAACTTACCTTATGTTAACTATCACGGTCTGAAAGGGCGGTGACTACCTGATACAGGTATTTTTTACTTAATAGGTGTGTCACCGAAATATTGTAACTATGGTTAACTATAGGTAGGTAACTATATAACTATAGGTTTTGTAAATTAAATAAATATTTTGAATTTTTTTTTTGATATGTTGTAACTACAAAGTTCTTACGGAAAGAAAAATTGAGAAAGTTGTACAGATTTTTCTTTTTACATGCCTGTTAAGTTACAGTAATTGTCTCTTGTTATTGTTATTCAGTAAATTATCGGAATATACAAACAACATGTTTACTGCATAATTTAAACTATGATACAGCTGTGAAATCACAATAAAGATAAGATTTCGAAATTCTCCTTGGAAATAACAATACCTTTCACAGAAATCGTGTTTTGTTTCAAAACCTAACCTTAGTTTCCACCAATCGCACCGATCCATGATTATTGGGAGAAGTTGCCGACTCGATATTAACATAAAACATCAGAACTCGCATTAAAGTGTCCAAATTCACCCAGTCTCCCCTTGAAATGTTCCCCCTTGCCCCGGCTTACTCTGTGTTCATTGAAGCGTTAGGACAGTCGGGGTGCGTGGTACAACAAAAAATGTTTATAAGGATTTTGACAGTTGACATTTTTTTTAGGATAATGAAAAGCCTGTTCTATAAAAACTATAGCAAGGCACCAAGAAATAATGATATTACTTATAAGCTGTATAAAAAAATACAATATATTTTATTGCCAAATATTTCTTATTTTATTTTTTATTCTACTAGTAGAGAATTACAGATTTATATAGAATGCCGGAACATGGAACAACTAATTCTATTACAAAGAGAAACGTCAGAAATTATGTCTTGAAGCGAAAAAGGCAAGACATAAACTCTACAAAAACAACATAATGTTCTAATAATCAATATTGTGAGAGATAAAAAGAGAAGCCGTGTGGTGACGGCAGAGTAGAATACAATTGTCACCACCCCAAATCTCTCCCGTGGGTGTCGTACAAGGCGACTAAGGATAAATTAGTGATGAAGAATGGGCAGCGGCGTTCCTCTTATACCACCTAGCAATTACAATATACTGCGACTTTTGTGCCCGATAAATGGAAATAGGCTCCCCACCTATTACATGGGACCTGACATAATTGGCGAAACGTGGGTGCTAGTTCACCTCTGCCTACCCCTTCGGGGATATAGGCGTGATTTATGTATGTATGTATGTAAAAAGAGAAAAGCACAACTGACCAACTTGTGCATTTAAACAAGACGAAGTTTTGCATTCTCCTGAAAAAATCGCTGCCCGCTTTTCCCCGGCACCAAGAATAACGCGATATCTATATTTTACTGGCTACAACGAAACACTTGAACAATAAAATAATTATCATTTATCGTAACAAGTTTTATGTTGTGGAAGATATCGGGGGAACCCGCTTACAAATTTGCTTACACCGTCGCTGGTCTACGAGAAGTGATAACACGAACTTGGAAATAAATCCGTAAAAAAAAATGCAAGACTTGTTTCATATTCGACGTGTTTTTTTAGTGTATCGAGAATTCGATTGATTATAGACATTGTTTTGTTTCTGTACAACATTATGGTCTTGTAGAAAATCCTTCCTTTTCTCATCACACAGTTAAACGCTTTTAGATGTGATATCATCCCACAATTATGATTATATGGAAAACTTATGCAAATACATATATATCAGAGACTAATTATTATTATGATTTCAAAGTACTTATTTTAAACAAAAAAAATATTCAAATTTGTGAAGAAACTTGATTAACACTGTCTGACAGCTCTCCACTATAAAAGCCACAAAAATGTTTGCAAATATACATTGTTGAGAATATTTCTTTCACACTTTCACTTATCACCTGATACTTAAATGTTGGGTCTAAGTCGGACTGGATAGGTACCTATTTATTAATATTTTAAATAAATATTGTTTTAAGCTTGGCCTTAAAACAGTCTGACAAATAGCTCTCCAGTATTGAAAGCCGAAAGCCACAAAAGTGGCATCTGTCTACAATTAAAGCCCGTTTGTAACGGAGCGATTCTTATAAACGGCCCATTATGTAAGCTGAGTGACATATCTATAACATCTGACGGCGGGGACCCTCATCGCCACATTTCATTTGCCGGTTCACGTAGTGACACAATCGGCTCGCGGAAATGTGCGAGTGTCTCGCGACTTTTCCCGTCGTTCAGGCTGCATTCGCCCTTTGTCTATTGAGATAGGCCCCTTCAGGGGGCTATTCCTTCTACTGAGTGCGACGGATCGTAAACTTCACGTCACGCTGTCTGCGATGCGTCACGGTAATGCTACATACTGTATAACGTCTAATGTTGCGTCATTTATGAGCGTCCTGATTTAAACATTACAATGTTATTTATCGTACGGTATCGGTACGTAAATGGCAGTATAATTTTACTAGGTGGTACATGGACGCTACCGCACATTCCTCGTCACTGTTTTAACTCTTAGATGCCTTGTACGACATCCGTTGGGGTGGTGAAAATAATATTCTGCTCTGCCGTCACCTAACAGCGATGTACAATATAATTTATTGGCTTTAATTTATACTTAGATACATAAACAGCTCAAGTTGATCATCGAAGTCTTAGGCAGAGTTGTAGTAACATTTTTTATTAGTTAACATGATTTTAACAGTCGTGTGATAACGGCAGAGAAGAATAAAACTGTAACCACCCTGCCTCTCGAGTGGGTGTCGCACAAGCCGAATCAGTTTCACCAACACGTAAATCAGGCTATTAAAAGTTAACCGTCTATTTTTGACATTTCTTCTATACTGGTAAATGTCAAAAAGAACCGGTTAAATAATAATCGACTGTTTACGTGCTGGTGAACTTGGGCCTAAGAGTTATAATATAACGAGAAAAGGGTAGCAGCATGTAGCAACTTAGTTCCATTAAAGTTCTCGGTGAATAGGCGCGGCCACTAGTATAACTGGAATAACCTGGCTGCCTACTCCTTAAGGGAGAATGGCGTGATTTATATATGAATGTAGATTAAAAATTATACCGATTTGATGGTTCGATAAATATTCGCGGGCGGTGACGACGCAAAAAGTCGCTTAAACATTAAGACTTAACCCTTAAAATGAGTTTGGAACTTATTAAAAAATTCCTCGAGTGCCTAAAAGCACTCACTTAGATTAGGAAAAATACATTACCGTCTGCTCCAAGTTTCCATCGGCCGCTAAGTATGTTGTTAAGAGGTTTTTAAATTTATTCACCCTTCGATTTTGTGAGTTTCTTCCTAAAACTTGGGTGGAAATTCGAGCGATTAAACCGGCTGGATGCAGAAAGTTAAGGGTTGAATTAGCATAACGAGTGTTGTATCGTCTGAGGGAGAGTGAATTCCGAAGCCGCTGGATAGTTGATTATGGTGAAAAAATTGAATTCCAACGAGCAAAGTTAGTTTGGCCAACTGTCCTGTGAGATCCACGGGATGTCCACACCCTTAGCTAGAAGATATTGTGGACGGTATATAACATAGTAAATTAACAACAAACTAAATTTAATAACATAGTCTTTCTATCAAGCTAATGCCATTTAAGTCAAATTGAGTTTTATTACACATTTATACATTTTTATGAAGTAACTAGAAAACCTACTACTATTTTAAGTATTTTAGTCAAAATCTATAGAACAGATGCGATCAAAACTAAAAAAAATAGTTCCTTTTATCTCCTAGTTAAAAAACGTTAAATCTTTTATCTATACTTACATTTTCCATTTTAATTGTAAACAAACTTTAAAATTGAAACTATAAACTTTAAATTACCCTTATGACTATTTAAATTGGATAAATCTTAGTAATATAAAAATATACTGAGATCTCAATAACAAATATTACTTAACCTACATGTCTTGTCTTTCAAAACTGATGCAGTTTTCATGCAATTCTAACATGTAAGTTTGTGGATGGACTTTGCTTTATATAAATCAGCGGAGTGTTCGGAGGGAAACAATAGCGACCTCAAGTAGAACGATCGCGTTAAAAGCACGATTTGTTACCTCTTTGTGTGCTAAGAGTGCATCCTATATGTGTACTTATCTATATACCAAAAACAAATGACTCTCTTAGTTTGTTATGATAGTCAATATATTAGGGAAAGTGCAAGCATTCAGTATGTATAGAGGTCTTCTATTTGAATGTGTCAAGAAACTTCCCGTATTCATTCTATTATTGGTTGGGTGGAGCTTTTGGAATGGAATGGCTATGGCGATGCTTCCTTGAATATTTTACGAGTAAGGATTATTTGTAAATAACAATAAAGAAATAATACCCATTACGTTTGTTCATTTATTTATTTATACTTGTTAAAGTTAATGTTTCATCTTCCATTCATATTGGTCAGAAGTCATCAAGCCATCCACTTTCTTTTGATTCATATCATTCATCACACCGGAAAGGTGCTAGTGATGAATAAACATATAGAAAACTAACGGAAAACATGTCGAGAGACCTATGAACAGAGAGTGCTTGGGATGACAACATTCCAATCCATACTGCTCAAGGTTTTGGCATAGATCTTACAACCGGCCGCCTGCCTATCACCAAACCTCTTTAGCTAATTTTAGATTACTGTAACCATTAAGTTACAATGTAACTAATCTATAATTTGAAGCCCAGTGTGTAATTAATGATTGGCGCACTGGATTTTCGGAACAACACTGTGCGACGATACTCATATTTATCAGATTGGCATTGGCTCACAACATCCAAGCTTTAATTTCCGGGCCACTTCCAACGTCTAGGCGCGTCGAGAAACCTCTTATTTTTAGACACATTAGATAATTATTAATCAAATGACTCCAGTATTGGCTGAGACATAAGAACCGAAATTGTGAGTTGCTTTAGGTGCGAAATAGATTCCCGCGTCAGGACATACTTTTTCGAAATTTTCCGATTTCTTTTTCTTTATAATAATTCTTCTAACATTTATAATGTCCAACTAAAGCTCGATAAACAACACAAATTTACATACAGACATACAATCACGCCCATACCCCCGAAGGGGCAGGCAGAGGTGAACGTGAAACGTGTGAAACACAAATTTATTTATTTTAATTATGGCAAATCACTCTTCGATAGTTTTTATACCCAGCTATTTTATAATATTAGGAGCGCTCATTAATAGACCAATATTTGATTATTATCAAATACTAGTGGTCGCTCGCGGCTTCATTAATGTCGGTTGTTATATAGCCTATAGCCTTCTTCAATAAATGGACTATACAACACAAACATAATTTTTCAATTTGAACCAGTAGTTTCTGAGATTAGCGCGTTTAACCAACCAACCAAACAAACAAACAAACTCTTAGGCTTTATAATATTAGTATAGATCAAAAACCAATTTATTCAGTCTGAATTATTTCTGGTTAACCACGTCCAATTATGAGAATGTTCAGCTTAGAAAAAACTGGGGCGTCGAAGAAATAAATTTCCATCTCAACAGCCGCAGTCATCGCCCGCGTTCATTAGCCAGCAATCAGACTGAACAGTCATCCATGTAAACGGCGAAAACGAAAAATCTCCTGACAAGTGAACTCGGCCAGGTGAGTGCAAAAACTTAGCTTCAAGCCGCAAGACATGACCGAGAGCTCGAGACCTGAGTGCCCTCCAATTAGTGTTTCGCCCTCATCTCGCATTCTAGGAGAGGCGATCTTAAATCCAACCACTGCGTCCTGTTGTTATATAGTCATCTAGCAATCAGCACTTCTTAATCACGACGGCTGGTTTGGAAGCAGGGTCCGGAAACACCTATCTTTTTTTTCAAAATATTTTTGTGTAAACGGCAGGGAAGAATACAATTGTCACTCTGTCTCTCTGGGCGTCGTACAAGGCGACTAAGAAGTATATTATATCGAGGAATGTGCAGCAGCATATAACCTACATAAATCTGGCGAAACGCAAGTTTTATAACGCCTTTGCCTACTACTTAAAGGAGAAAGACGAAAATTATAAAAATATTTTGTAGTACCTAATTTGACGTGTTATTATTGACTGTATGTAGATTTCAATTCCCTTTACATTCGCTTATGGCTTGTTTAAAAAAACGATTCAAAAGTCGGTAATAAGTAGGAGCCAAGAGTAGATACACCGGCACACAGGCGTGTACGTTGTTTTTTTATAGACGGATCCGAGTCCTTGTGTTAGAATTATAAAGTCAGAATACCAAATTACTTGAGAGAGCAATGCAAATAGAGATAAAAGACACCCTATTTTTATTACAAAGAAAATAGTTATTTGTTGTACGTGAGTGCAAAGTTGTTTTTTAACCGCGTGCTCAATTTTGATGACCGAGCTAGCGAAGGATTCTAAAATTGAATCACGAGCGTAGCGAGTGATTCAAAAATTAGAATCCTGAGCGATAGCGAGGGAATCAAAAGAGCACAAGGTGAAAAATCTTTGCACTCGAGTGCAACACGTAACTTTTCATCCCCCCCAACGAGGAAATTACAAAATACAAAAAAAAAAATACAATCACAGCAGTTTCTGTTTTCACCCAGAAACTTCCACAACACCCTCCCATTAACCCAAACACACTCTCAACACCCACCCAGAAACACCCACAACATTCACACCCATCCACTCAGACACACCTAAAAAACACCCATTCACCCAGAAACACCCACAAAACACCTATTCACCCAGAAAAACCCACAAAACACCCATTCACCCAGAAACACCCACAAAACACCCATTTACCCATAAACACCCAAAAAACACCAATTCACCCAGAAACACACACAAAACACTCATTCACCCATAAACACCCACAAAACACCCATTCACCCAGAAATACCCACAAAACACCCATTCACCCAGAAACACCCACAAAACACCCATTCACCCAGAAACACCCACAAAACACCGATTAACCCAGAAACACCCACAAAACACCCAATCACACCCAAAAAACACTCAATCACCCAGAAACACCCACAAAACACCTAATCACACCCACAAAAACCCATTCACCCAGACACACCAACAAAACACCCATTCACCTAGACACACCCTCAAAACACCCATTCACCCAGACACACCTCCAACAGCCACCCATCCACCCAGCCACACCCGCAACATTCATCCAGACACACCTGTAATTCCCTAATAAAAATTACCGTCCCTAATGGAGTTCCGAGACGGTCAATCAGCTTGAGTCAAGCACGTTGATTTTCTGTATGTTTTTGTTCCGTTGCTAGCGTAAACAAATCAAACAGACCTAAAAAGCTTTTAAATGTTTGACTCAAGCATCCAGCAAGCGTTGTAGACGATCAAAATGTTTAAAGCAAGATTGACGCCAAGCTGATTGACCGTCACGGAACTCCTAGGTTTTAACAAATTTGTGACGTGAAAAGAAAATGGCGCGCGCAAAGCAAATTACAAAAAAGTACACCAAGGAGGTTCCGAGTCTGAGTTTTTAACAAATTAAAATAGGTTGCATGACAATTTCGGCACCATGGAGGTAGAAATAAATATGTATAATGATGTTTTGAATTCACAAACTCATTGCACACGATGTTCTAAATTCAAATTTACTTTAACCTCTAGAGGATAAAAACGGCTTTTGCACTCAGATATCGAAGAGCAAAAACGCTTTTTCCGAGATGGTGGGATGAAAAGGTTATAAACATTTCGTACTTACAATATTATTGTTTTCCTTACATCTTTAAAAACAATTTTTTTTAAATACTATAGCTGGGTTGATGGTATTTTATGTTCTCTTGGGATGATACATTTTGTGCTTTCCTAAAGAAAAACTGACGTTCTTTAAGTTTATCCCTTACTTACAGCGCCATCTGTCTATCAATAAATAAAGTTAAACGCTTACTGCAGACCGGCCTACCTTTGAAATGCTCCCATAACACCTTCATCTTTATTAAAGAGTTTTCTTTAATAAAACGAGTGGAAAGTCTTGAAATCCCCATCCGTAGTCCAAGTGATAAGCGAATATACAGATCGCAGAAAAGCTGGGTTCGCTTAGTTATTAAAATACTTATTCATGAGTTTTATGTTCTTTATTATTTCAATATTATACAAATGTTAGAGAGTCCTTCATTCCGGTGTCGTAAAAGTCGACTTAGGAAGATTGCCCGATATAGAGCCGACCAATAAGCACTTTGGGCACCCGAATAGTGAGGACAGAACATCAACGATTTAAAATTCACTTTATATTTTAGATCAAAAAGTGTCGTTAGGATTATCTGACCTATGTTGAATAGAAAACAATTGTCTATAATTAGGAAAAGTACACACTTATAAACCTTTTTGACTGAATTGTTGGTCTTGGAAGTAAAGGTTTATTGAAATATTTCAAAGAAGAAAACTTCAATATTCCAAAAAAAACGCTAACCTCTTCTAAACTAGACTTATTCAATATAGAGCACGCTGGAACGTGGTCTCAATTATTTAACAATGCAATCGTCTGCGCGCTCGCAACCCAACGTTAATACTTGAACATGCTGTATATGGGTCAGATTCGTGGGAATGTTGTCGTGCGGCACTAACAAATTATTTACTAGCCAACGTCTTGACTTGAATGCTTGATTTCGTTATGATTTGTTATGAGCCTGTCGTGAATTTCTGAGTATGCCCTTACAGGAGCTTATTATTTATATAGACCTTAAGCATTCTCTCAAAACCATTTTTTACATTGTACACCAAATACCATAGTCAATTTTTATTTAGTCCAAACAGCCTTGAGGCACCCGAATCGTGGAGGGCAAACCACCAATAACAGTAAACCCAAAGGTTGGTGTCAGGCAGGTGGCCGGCTGTAAAACCTAAGCCAAAACCTTGAGCAGTATGGATTAGAATGTTGTCATTCCAATCATTCTATCCGTTCATCGGTCTCTCAATATTGTCCGTTGCATCTTTTTTCTATACATTCATTCACCACTAGCACCTTTGATTAACGGTGTGATGGATGATATGAATCAAAAGGGAGTGGATGGTTTGTTTACGTCTGACCGATATGAATGGAAGAGGAAACATACTACATCGACCCCAAATGGTAACAGGGCAGGGGAAGAAGAATTTGCGCTTACTTTTGTATTTCTTCTTCTTCATTAATTAGTACATATATTTGATATTATAGTCTTTTTGGTACTGTAGATATAAAAAATAATAATTTTAAGCTTAAAAATTAAAAAAATTCAGCTAGTACACGAAAAATTATATAGGGGGCAAATAATTTAAAATATACCACAGAGATTTGTCGAAATAGTGAGTTTATTCAAAACTTTTGAATCACTTCCTAAACAATACATTGACCTTATCTAAAAGTACAATATTTGACATCTGTTTCAATACTATTTACAACTAATGTTTCAAAAACATATTAATTAATGTACTCTATATAAATATTATTCAAAGCACTTCATAGTTCACGAAGAGATTAGATGAAAGTAATAAATTATTGTTTAAATAGGTGAAAAGGGTATAAATATAAATCTATTATAATTTGTGATTTTGTCAATGTAATATACGTTAATACAGCTTAGACATAAAATATTATACTAAGGATAGAAAAAAATTAAAATAACGTTGGGAACTGCTTAATTAGGAAAACATCTCCGTTCAACAACCGTTGCGCAGTCAATTCTAGACATTTCTCTAAAAATCCTCGACAAATTCACCAACATGTTTACGTCATTGTTTCTACACAACCAAAGATTCAAAATATTTTCTGTCGGGGAACAGGTATTCGAGAAGTAGTAATAAAAAGATGTGATTTTCAACTTCTCCGCCAATAATCTCCAATCATTTCCCTTGGCCGTTTGGGTGTCTAAAAGCTTACAAAGAATAACCCTATCAGATTTAGTCAATACATACGTTTTATAGTTATTGTCTGTACTAAAATTACTCCTGTACATAGCACTATTCTTATACGCGAAATCGTTTCGACCATCTTTCTTCGACAAAGAAGAGTAGTTGAACGGGTTTTCAACAATATTGATTGAATATGCCATTTCCACGCCAGAAGAGCTGAAGCGTTTGTTGTAACTGAAATTTGAATTTAAGTCGTTGGCTTTAAGGTTGAAACTTATAGAGTTTGATTGCTTTTGCTTCTGATAGATGTATAAATTCAGCTCCAAACAGTTTATGGAATCAGTTTGTTCTAAAGTGAAAGCGCAGAGAGATGACTTAGTATTCATTTTCCAGATTTTGGAGTAAGACAGTTCTTGGTAACTGCCACCATGCAATTTCCACCCAACACCCACTTCTCTGATATTGAAACAGAGGTCAGCACAACTCTCTTGGAAATAAAAAGTTTTCGGTTCGCAAAGCAGCGAGCTACCTAGCCTTCTTTCGTTTTCAACACACTCGTAAAACGAGTAAGGTGTATCGCAGAACACGTGAACTCTCAAGCTGTAAAAGTTGTCCTCAACTGTTTTAGAAATAAACATGGCGGACTTCAAGAGCTTAGCGTCGAGCCCGCTGAAACTGCGGCCAACTAAAACAAAGTCGCTTAAGAATTCGCACACGAGGTAAACTTTGGCGGGGTCGACTTGAGCGAATATGGGGGTGCCTGGGGTTTCTTGACCGAGCGTCAGGACTTTTCTCCACTCTGTTGTGTTGACTTCTTCTGGCTTCTGTAGGATGGAGAGGATCCAGTTGTCGGTCTTAAGTGAGGCACAGTGCGGAAGCGTGAGGACAACGCCCTTGCGGAAGTGAAAGTTTTTTGGACTGCACCGCACGACTGGGCTGAGTTGCGTCTCACCTATTAGAGAGAGAAAAAATGGCTTTATAGCACATTATATACTAAGGGCGATAAAACAAAGAATGTTTCAGATAGCAAGTAATAAAATATGCGATCCGAGGCCTTCTTTTTTGTCACTCGAGGTAAGACTAGGAAGTGGGATTTACACCACTTTATGGTCAGGTGTGACATAAAATATTTAAAGACAATATTATACAAATAGTTATGTTATTAATTGTATACTTTATTTATAGTGGAATTGTTCGCATAGAATTATGACACTAAAAAATTGTGAAAAAATAATGCTTTCGAGAAAAAAACTAATTGGCTAAGTTTTACTATGTCAATCAAGGACAAATTTTAAATCCATTTCATACATAATCTATTTGGTAATAATCTACTTTTAATAAAGCAACAACTGTTCAAACTTTTAAGTTTTAAGTATACGATATAACAATATAAGACGGTCTTCTAATTATAACACTATACCGTTATTGCAACTTAATTTCATTAATTCAAATACAAAGACTTTAATAGAATAAATGCAAACTCATAAATTTTCAGATTTATTAGTGGTTATTAGCAAAATCAATGCCCGTTAAAGTATTCCACTTTCGTTTGTGTCCATCTATTTCTGTAAAGGTCATCATTCTAGGCAATTTTAACGATATATTTCCGTAGACCAGCGAAGGCCTGTCAGACAGTGGATCGAGGTCATGCCACATCTAATCCTATTTCTAGGCCCTTGCTTACCTACTTACGAAGTAATACCCGACATGTCTGGAAGATTTTTGGCTTCGTCAATGTGGATTAGTTGGTGGAAATACTTAATTGTATCTCGGGGCTAATGGACGAAGTATATAGAAAGTCAATAATAGAAGTAATCCGTATGTGATACACGAAGGCCACCGATGGAATGCTTTACTTATATAAAAAAGATTAGGTATATTTTGCGATAGCTGATTATAAATGCTAAACGATAACTGGAAAAAACATTCTGTATTGTGTAAAATCATAATAACATCATTACACCAGATTAGTGAGTTGTGTTTACACGTCAAACAAAAATTTACCATACTTTAGAATTTCACGGTAACATACTCAGTTATTTGGGATACTTTACCAAACTTTTAAAAAAATATTTCTTGACACAATAATACCTGCATTACAATTATTTTAGGAAACTTTACTAATTTCAGCTATTGTTTTATGCGTTATTCTTATAAAATAATGTAATTTTTGTTGCCCAAATAGAATTAAAAAAATCCATTACTGATTTTCATACCGACTATTTTTTTTTCTGTGAAACTGCAAATTAATTTGACAAAATATTTAAAAAAACATTTTTTCAATTTACCTTCTTTCAACGTTGGTCCCTTCCATTCTTCATCAGCAACTTCAATAGAGAACAGTTCCTCGCTATCCACAACTCCGTCAGGTACAAACAGGCCCACTCCGCATTTGTTAAGGCTCAACCAGCCACCTTCGCTTGTTATGATTTTGGAGGTTCTACTTTCTAGCTGTTGGGAATTGGACAGCTTTGAATCTAAGGACGCGTTGTTTCGAAGTGACGGAGACATTTCTACACTCTCGTTCCCGTACGACGATCCGGCTGCAAGTAATGTTTTCTTTATTTGTTATAAAAAAAAAATAGTTAATCACGATAAGTAGATAATACAAGGATATAACAAGGTTTAAGTTGTTCTCTTATTTCAAGTATTCATCGTTCCGTAATTACTCTTGAGGGATAATAAGTAGCAGGAGAAGTTACGTTTAGATATTATGTATAGTTATTTTGAGGCTATAGTTTAGTTAAGAGGTATAATATTTTAATAAGTAAATAAGTATTTATTAAAAAAAACATGCACTTGCAAGTGAAAAAAACGAATAAAGTGACGTAAGCAAAAATAACAAAATATTTTTTTCAGATATTTGTCATGTTAACAAAGAATGTTGACATTTTTTTCTGCTTAAAAAAGGAGAAACAGGCGCAGAAGCTTTGTTAATAGAACTCACAGCTCAAGAAACAGCTAGAGTCAGAGCGGTCTGAGCCGAGCGTGTCCTTGCAAGCGGTGCGCTCGCTGCTCCGAGAGGCTCTTACCTCGTGGTCGATCGGAGACATGTAGCTGGAAGGGAATATAAAATATGAAAAACTTTCAATTACTTATCATCTAATTTTTATTTAAACGTTATAGCTAGTGTAATGTTATAAACAATATAGGAATATAGGTACTCAAAATCTTTTACATTTACTTCAATGTAGCTGTAACATTAATTGCTTATAATTTTATAAATAATGTGACATAGATAAATAAATTGAACGTGTTACCAATGCCGATACTTACCTTGCTAACTGAGGCACTTCATATAAATGTTCATTTCTAGTGTTAGTTGATCCACTTGTAAGTCTGTGGGTACGCCTAGAATCAACCGTGTGGAACTCTTCATGGATAGTCAGATCTGGTTGGTTGGTCAGTGTCCTCTTTATTACGCTCCCGAAATAATTACCGCCTACTAAAGAAATTAAATGTTCATTATAATCATCTAAATTAGAACTTTTTTTAGGATCTTACTTATTACCTACATAAGGCTTAGTTATTTCTGATTTGGAATGCATTATAGGTAGGTGTTTATTAAATAATTGCTATTTTAGTGTTTTCAATAAAACTGTCTACTGAACTGTCGTGACTTTTGTTTTATGAAACAATGTACATTATAACAGGTTTATATAAAAGGTTAAGCATAAATAAGCATAATTAAAACAAAAATAATTCTTTTAAAAACATTAATAAAAATTGGTATCACTCACCTGAAGGTGGTTTCACGTAAGGAGAGTTTTCAGTGATTTTAAATTTCATATACTTTATTCCTAATACAACAACAACAACAAATATTAAGAAAGCAATTGACAATGCTATTAATAATGGCCAGTACGATGATCCTGCAAGAAAAAATAAAGTTATATTATGTGAGATTGAATAAAGTATAAGATTGATTTTTTTTTAAATATGGACTTACCGTCATTAATGAGAGCAGACTTGGAAGTCCTAACGCAGACGGGACATTGCGCGACTTGGTAGTCGGTTCCAGCACATGTCTTCCGGACTCCACTGAGACAGCGTCTTCGTCTTGTCTTCAGGCAGTCCGTGTCGCAATCTGACCATTCTGACCATTGTGACCATCGATCTGCAAGAGGCACACTTACATATAGTAATACGGCAAAATCAGAGGAGACTAATGGCAAACTCTATATCAGAACCTACATCAGAACTGCTGATCACTGCTCAATGTATTCAAAAGGCAAGGCTTTGAGACTATCTTTTCAAGAAAAGCGCGTGCTGTTAATTATCGAGATGTACTTAAACACTATAGATATGGAATAGGGTATTTTATAATAAAGACATACATAAATCACGCCTATATCCCCGAAAGGGTAGGCAGAGGTGAACTAGCACCCACGCAATAAAGACATTAAATTGTTAGAAAATAAATCGCCAAATAACAGCTCGCATTTATACTCCCAGATACATAAATATGAGTCACTATTCATGTTAATCATAACAATGGTACTAAGGGCATAACAATAACGTCAATCTATGTAAGAAAAGACAATGTTACCTAATAATATGTCAGTAGACTCATCAGCCATCCCATCTAAGCTGTCAACGTAAATATCTGGAAGAGAATATTTATATCAGAACATAACAAGCTTAATGACAAACCACCCCAACGACCAACTTTTATCCTTTGTTCGACTTTGAAATAATATTACTAATGTAAGACACATAATTGTGTATTTAGTTTATACAATATATATTGTGGATGCTGATGTTTCATTAATACGCTGTCTCTCTCAAAATAAATTAAAATTGTAATAACAGAACTTTTAAAGCAGTTAGGACATCGTTATTAATCAAACTTTAAAATACTACGATAAAATTGTGTTATTGAATGAACCAAGTTGAGGTTATAATAGGTATACAATATTTTTTTTATTTATTATAAAGACCTAACAAGTTAAAGTCACTTTTTATCACAAGGAAATTATTAGTGCCTACCACAGTCGCTTTCTATACGAATTATTACGATTTGTTCATCGTTCGTCCTAGAACTTTACTTTATTTTAATTTGTCCCAAATCAATATTGAACTTGTGTTTTGTCACAAATTACTAGTACCTACTTTAAAAGTACAGCCAAGAAAAGAAGACACTGTATTTGAAATTTTAAAAAATATTAAAAAATCAATTTTACACATTTGGTTATCACTTGGCTATTTTATAATTCTATGCCCAAGTAACGGGTATGGAATAGCTACTTATCAATAAATCAGCAACTGGACATTTATTTTTTGTAGCTTTTCTTACCTAAATCACAATCTATACAATCCTTGGTCTTCTGCACTTCTTGACCAGTGCACTGCTGCCCTCCGTGCAGAGGGGGAGGAGCCGTGCAAGATCTTTCTCTCTTTCTGCCCCCTCTCCGCTCTCCTCCGTCTTGCCCAATACAGTAGCAGTCACTCCATCCCGACCAAGTTGTCCAACCCCCATTTACTGTATATTCAAAATATAGTTTACAGACAGACAGACATACATCAGAATAAACACATTGAAGCAGTGGTGAATGAACACACGACGTTTCACCATCTAGGTTTTGTCCCATGTAATAGGTGGCGAGCCTATAGCCATTTATCGGGCACGGAACACGGAAATCGCAGTACATTGCTAGGTGGCATAAGAGGAACGCTGCTGTCCATTACTCTTTCCTGTCTTAACCCTTAGTCGCCGTGTACGACACCCACGGGAGAGATGGTGACAATTGTATTCTGCCCTGACGTCACCACACGGCAAAAATTGTTTAGTTTCCTCATAATATCTTAACCACAATATATAAATATTTATGTTAGTGATAGATGTTAGTGATTAATGATTATGACAGCTCACCAATAACTTTTAATTGAGCCGGTTCAGATGTCCGTTTTCCCGCCAAGTTTTCCGCCACACAAGTGTAATTAGCCATATCCTGTAAATATAGATTAACATCAATACGTAAATATAGACAAAAACATAACTTAAGAAATCCTGGATCAGGCCAACAATTTCCATTTCGCTATTTTTCGGACTTCTATTTCTTTGTAATAATTTCTCAAACATATAAAATTGTTCAAATAAAAAAATAGTACTCATATAATTTTTTATCTTTAATAATCTCAGTGATCCCGAAAAATGTATACAATGTCCATAATTTTATAAATTGGTCTTGCCTCCGTAATCATTATATTTCTGTAAATATTTTTATTAAAAAAAACAAAATCATATTAAAATACAGAGGTTACATTACAATACGTACCACTAACGACACCTGTTTGATGACCAAATATCCCTCTTTCGATATCTGAACATTGTCATCGACGACCAACGGGGCTCCATTCTTCAGCCAGTACAGTTGCGCGAAGGGTGCAGCGGGCGGTGGTTCGCATCTAAACGACACTGGCGTATACTGTTTCGCCAACTGGCTCTGAGGCGCTTGGGAGAAGTGCTTCTTTATGTCTGTAGGACAACATACGTACACAAATCACTTCTAATTAATGCCGACTGGTACAGGCATCGGGCCCGGAATGTGAAAGACGCGGGTTCGATTCCCGCATCAAGACTATAATTTTTCGAACTTTTTCTAACCATAAATTTCTTTGTGATAATTTTTCTAACATTTTATATAATGTTTTCAACATAAAAATCTAAATAATAAATCACGTCTTTCACATCCACGTTTCGCCAGCTTCTACTCATCTATCGGACACGTATATTGCTAGGTGGTATAACAAGAACGCTGCTGCCCATTCCTCAGTACTGTTTTAACCCTTAGCCGCCTTCTACGACACCCATAGGGAAGATAATTATATAATTATTTTAAAAAATTTTATCAGTAAACGAACAATGCCTTAACAGCTTTAAATCGCCATTTGAAAAAAAATAAGTTTTATTATCATAATCAGATTTAATGCTCTAACCGATACGATGGGGCACAGGCCTTCACAACGGGGACCAACGGCTTACGTGTCATCCGAAGCACGGAGGCACTCGAGATAATATATTTTTGGTCACCCATCCCATGACCAGCCTTAAGGTTGCCCATTGCTTTATTGCGTTTACGAAATAGCCGGCCGAGAACGCTAAGCGTTTTTGCAATCGAGTTCACCCAATAAATTATATTCTATTATATTCTAAATGCTAGTAAATAATGTAAGACAATTATTGACATGATGACAGTATTAAAAATGACCCAAATGAGTGAATGATTGCTCCTAAGTAAGAAACACCAGCAATTTTGTTTCAATTCTGAAGTAATAAGTGCTTCCAAGTTGTTTTCTTTGAAACTTTCACATTGTATCCTAGTAAGAGAAAACATAAAACTTTTTACGACCGTACTTAGAAGAGATAAAGTAAGATGAAAAATTCAAAGTGGTTTGTAATGAAAGCAATATATTTTGACTCGCCATTTTATGAAATGCTAGTATGATTATACTTTATTTTCATGCACATACACACACACATATTTATAGATTGTTTATGAAACTGCCGTGTGTTGACGGCAGAACAGATACCATTATCACCACTCCGTATCTCTCCCTCAGATGTCTTCATACAAGGCGAATAAGGGTTCAAATGGTGATGAGGAATGGTCAGCGTTCATACACCTAATAATACTATGATTTGCATGCGCGATAGATGCCAATAGGGCCGCCCCCTGTTACCACTTGTGTTATGGTTGACGGACAATAATTATAATAACATAATTATTTAAATATTCATAATTTCGAAGTCGTTTTCTCTGTAATACATCAGTTTCATTCATTTGTATTCTATTCGTTCGGATAGATTGGCCACTTGTCATTTATTCCAGATATGAATAGACTAACCCCGATGTCCGCACATAATGAATAAACGAACTTTGACCCCCGAATACAGAAACGCTACTCAAAGTTTGAGTCCTACTTAACATTTAAGTTTTGCCAAATGGACGTTTTTCCCTACAAATTCTGACAGGTATTGTCCACATAACTTAACATTTATTATTATTTCGGTTGTTTGGCAAAGAGTCGTCGATCAGGTCGGACAACCATTACTGCCAATATCAAGTGAAGGAAAAGAACTTAAGTTTACAAGTAGCGCTCAAAATTTGAGTAGCGTTTCTGCATTCGGGGGTAGGTAATTCTATTAAATTAAGCATAGTGTTGGAAATGTCAAAATTTTAACTCACAAGCAAGTTCAATGGTGGCCGGTTGACTCCGTATATGGCCTCGGCTGGTCCACGCGAAACACGAGCACTGGTACTTGTCATCGCCAAAATACTCTTCCACGCTCTCTCTGGTCACCTTATACTCTCCCTCGATGATCCTTACCCCCGTTTGTGGATCAACAAACTCAAAGTTCGCAGCTTGCGTTTTGACGCCATTGCATTTGAAATATACCTTCGTGGTGTTAGGATTGAATGAAAAGAAAATTACTGACATTAATTACATATTCTGTACTATGAATAAACATAGGTGGACGCCTTAACGAATACTGAATTACTTATTTGAAGTGTTTCTTTAATACTCAACGATACATGTTAAGTAGTTGGTAGTATCGTTCTTAGATATTCTTATTAAATACTTAATCCTTATGCTTATTTTATTAAGAATATATAAAAATTATATCCATGGGTCAGTCAGAATGGGCACCTAAAATTGCCTTTCAATATATTTAAACTTTCATTATGGAGCACCAAAGGCCTTTGTTACACTTCGAAATTGGCCCACTCATGCGAAAAATGCTTTACAAACTTTGCTTTAACATCCTTCGGTCATAGATCGTACAAATCGTGGCTTTATTACAAAACTTTTTTATACATCACTCAACACTTTTAAGTTGTGGTTAAATATTTATAAAAATTACACCCTACATAACTTACTTCTAAAGCGTTAGCAGCTCGACACTTCAGCGTGGCAGGCTTATTTTTAAGAACATAAGTATTTTCTGGCTCCACAAGAAATATAGGCAAATTATCTTTAGTCGTGTGCAACGGTATCTTATCATCTAAAGGCAATATTTCATGGTTGAGATCTGTTTTCACTGTCACCAATTCTGGAGAATCTTTATAGTTGGATTCCTTACTGTCATAATAGTCTAAGTATGTGTTATCATCGATTTCATCATCTTCTTCAATTTCTTCG
This sequence comes from Cataclysta lemnata, assembly GCA_963931975.1. Classification (NCBI taxonomy): domain Eukaryota; kingdom Metazoa; phylum Arthropoda; class Insecta; order Lepidoptera; family Crambidae; genus Cataclysta; species Cataclysta lemnata. The sequence goes on from OZ008343.1 coordinate 10,543,934, forward strand.
TGGTTGGTAAAAACTGGTGGTAGTAGGTAATCGTTGGCGTCATTTTTATGGTTAACTAAAAAATCTAGAGCCTTGTGATCATAGTCTTTTCTTTCTGAGTCACTTCCATCGCCTAAGTGTGCAAGTTTAGTCCCTAAAATAAATATTTATTTATATGCGTGTGAGTTAAAACTTATATTAAATTTACATAGAATACCTATTAAACCATAAATTTCCTTTTTTTATTTAATATATTTATAATGGATTATTTTTAATATTTAAAATTAATAGTTACGCATATAATTGATTATAGTATAAATACATTATAAATATTTTAATGTTTTCATAAAAATACATGTAAACGTAAGATTAGTTTAAAATATAGTTAATACAATTTCGCTTCTTAAATAAAACTCACCTTTGTCGGGGTTTTCCCCCTTTATCTGAAATATGAGCTGGAACTCGATCAGAAAGAAGTAACTCCAAAAATTCACTTCCATTTATATCCTTTTCAAATTCATTTATAATATGAGCAACCGACCTGACGTCATTGTGTTCCATTACTGCGTGCACTGTGGCATTTACATCATTTACTTTCGCTGGTCTAAAACTTAGTACATGCGCTCAAAAGCAATTTATTTAACAATATGACATGATAAGAATGTATTGTGAAGTCAACATTAACACTCAACTGGCTCCGACCAACTTTTGTAATAAAAATAAAATTGTACGGAAAACGTATATTAAACTCGTAAAAGTTTTCACAGATCCTCACGTGTTCGGCACGGGCTACTCTCGCGGACGATTATCAACCACTGTAAGTTAGGGGCTGTGTTGAACGGCTTAAAGAACGGGTGCGCTATACGCATGCGTAGAAAACTTTTCAGTGACTCTTTCAAAGTGAAAACAAACTGCGCGGATTAATTTGTTTACATTTTGCTGCGCAAAAGTGAAGTTTCGTGGAAGCATTGGATATATTTGTGTTGTGATTATAATAGGTTATCACTAATACCCTTTGTCGCCTTGACACCCGCGTGAGAGATTTGGGGTGGTGACAATAATTGTATTCGGCGCTGGCGTCACCACACGGCTGAACATAGTTGGCGAAATGTTGATGATTATATACCTCTGCTTAAATAGTCGTGATTGATGTAATTTATATAATATGTTGGAGGTAGGTAAAAACCTACTAGACGTCAGCATGTCAATTGTGTTAGGTCCCATATAATAGGGAGCGGGCCATTGCCATCTAACAGGCACGTAAACATACGTTTATTTACATAATATTTGTATGCTAAAAATTTGATTTGGAACAGCATACGCCCATGTACATGTGCCGTGTGGTGACGGCAGAGTAGAATACAATTGTCACCACCCCAAATCTCTCCCGTGGGTGTCGTACAAGGCGACTAGGATAAATAAATGATGAAGAATGGGCAGCAGCGTTCCTCTTATACCACCTAGCAATAGCAATGTACTGCGACTTTTGTGCCCGATAAATGGCAATAGGCTCGCCACCTATTACATGGGACCTAACATAATTGGCGAAACGTGGGTGCTAGTTCACCTCTGCCTACCCCTTCGGGGATATAGGCGTGATTTATGTATGTATGGATGTATGTATACGCCCATGCTACAATTATTATTTTTAATCGCCTCTGTGGCCTTGGTTCGCCCACCGGAATTAAGATAGAGGCCCCGGGTTGGATCTCCAGGAGGGTACAAAGTAGGGTTTGGTTGGTGGTAGGACTTCTTTCAAGTCCGCCTGGCTAGCTACCACCATCTTATCTAAATCTGTCGCCATAATAATAATGTTAACAGCATTGTGTTCAGACAAATGTGATAAGGTGGCCAGCCCGGCAACCCATCTATGGTTGAGGATTCCAAGTGAAGCTCGATTCAAACTTCGGCCCTTATCTTCACTTACCATCAGGTGAGATGAAGGGCAAGAGCTTCCCTGTCTTGCATAAAAATATTGCTAAGGCATGAAGCGTGGGTTAAATAAAATTGGTAAAAAAATGGATGGTCAGGCCCATCTGACGATACCTAAAATGTCGTCCGGAACGTCCATATCAACTCACGCGGCAAGTGATCGTCTAACTGTTTACGTATCTAATACAAAATTGTACTAGGTCTCCCTGCCTACTCAATATACGCAGCCTCATATTGCCAATTTGCCACAAACTGACATGTGAATTTTTCTCGATTTCGAACTCACTTGGTTCAAGTTGAAATTCAATAAAATATTTCTTTTGCTTATCATTCTAAGGGCCTGTTTAACAATCGACAAGTAAGTTCTAAGTAGCTTACTTCGCAGGTCTAGACAGTTGTAATATGAAATATATATGTCAATTGAACTGCAAAGTAAACTACTTCGAACTTACTTGTCGATTGTCATACAGGCCCTAAATATAAAAGTAGGTAACTTACGTTTAATATCTTACAAGAAAACAATAATTTCATTTTTCATCCCACCATCTCGGAAAAAGTGTTTTTGGTCTTCGATATCAGAGTGCAAAAGCCGTTTTTATCCTCTAGAGGTTAAAGTAAATTTGAATTTAGAACATCGTGTGCAAAGAGTTTGTGAATTCAAAACGTCATTATACATATTTATTTCTACCTCCATGGTGCCGAAATTGTCATGCAACCTATTTTAATTTGTTAAAAACTTAGACTCGGAACCTTCTTGGTGTACTTTTTTTGTAATTTGCTTTGCGCGCGCCATTTTCTTTTCACGTCACAAATTTGTTAAAACCTAGGAGTTCCGTGACGGTCAATCAGCTTGGCGTCAATCTTGCTTTAAACATTTTGATCGTCTACAACGCTTGCTGGATGCTTGGGTCAAGCATTTAAAAGCTTTTTAGGTCTGTTTGATTTGTTTACGCTAGCAACGGAACAAAAACATACAGATAATCAACGTGCTTGACTCAAGCTGATTGACCGTCTCGGAACTCCATTAGGGACGGTAATTTTTATTAGGGACTTACAGGTGTGTCTGGATGAATGTTGCGGGTGTGGCTGGGTGGATGGGTGGCTGTTGGAGGTGTGTCTGGGCGAATGGGTGTTTTGAGGGTGTGTCTAGGTGAATGGGTGTTTTGTTGGTGTGTCTGGGTGAATGGGTTTTTGTGGGTGTGTCTGAATGGATGGGTGAGTATTGTGGGTGTTTCTGGGTGATTGGGTTTTTTTTTGGGAGTGATTAGGTGTTTTGTGGGTGTTTCTGGGTTAATCGGTGTTTTGTGGGTGTTTCTGGGTGAATGGGTGTTTTGTGGGTGTTTCTGGGTGAATGGGTGTTTTGTGAGTGTTTCTGGGTGAATGGGTGTTTTGTGGGTGTTTCTGGGTGAATGGGTGTTTTGTGTGTGTTTCTGGGTGAATGGGTGTTTTTTGGGTGTTTCTGGGTAAATGGGTGTTTTGTGGGTGTTTCTGGGTGAATGGGTGTTTTGTGGGTTTTTCTGGGTGAATGGGTGTTTTGTGGGTGTTTCTGTGTGAATGGGTGTTTTTTGGGTGTGTCTGAGTGGATGGGTGTGAATGTTGTGGGTGTTTCTGGGTGGGTGTTGAGAGAGTGTTTGGACTAATGGGAGGGTGTTGTGGAAGTTTCTGGGTGAAAACAGAAACTATTGTGATTGTATTTTTTTTTGTATTTTGCAATTTCCTCGTTGGGGGGGATGAAAAGTTACGTGTTGCACTCGAGTGCAAAGATTTTTCACCTTGTGCTCTTTTGATTCCCTCGCTATCGCTCAGGATTCTAATTTTTGAATCACTCGCTACGCTCGTGATTCAATTTTAGAATCCTTCGCTAGCTCGGTCATCAAAATTGAGCACGCGGTTAAAAAACAACTTTGCACTCACGTACAACAAATAACTATTAACTGACTAATGGAATATGATAAACTGAGACAAAAAATTTAGGTAGTGTAAGCGGTAAGTAAACGTGGATTCGTTAACAGTATATAGGAAATTATGTAAATAATTAAAAATCTGAATCAATCTTACATAAATCGATTATTAGGTACTTCGTTAATTATTGAATTGTGCTGCTTGCTGGTGGCTTGCTGCTTGCCTGCTTTCCGGCTCTGCAGTGCAATCTCTTCATAGATACAATACCTAAATTCGATATAAATACAATAAAATACTACATTTCTCAAACATGCATGGAAATAATTCCATTATTTCGAAACTGAATACGCGAAGTTTTAAAATGGACAAAGTTTTAAAATCCAATACATTTTATTCATTGCTTGCTGGCGCGTTGTTTAAATTTGGAACATTACAGCGCTCTAGCAAAGAAGAGTTTCATCATATAGTTCCTATGCCGTGATGGTGGCTCAACAGCATCAACGTGTAAGTCATATTTGCAGGTTTTTTTATGTTTTATGGAAAATCTTTTAGAAAATCATGTCCAAAACGTTGAAAAATGATGAAAGATTAATTGTGTTAAAAGCTAAGGTCTTTTGTGAACGTGAAAACGTAAGGACATACATACATAAATCACGCCTATATCCCCGATGGGGTAGGCAGAGGTGAACTAGCACCCACGTTTCGCCAATTATGTCAGGTCCCATGTAATAGGTGGCGGGCCTATTGCGAATTATCGGGCACAAAGTCGCAGTACATTGCTGGGTGGTATAAGAGAAACGCTGCTGCCGATTCCTCATCACTGATTTATCCTTAGTCGCCTTGTACGACACCCGCATTCTACTCTGCCGACACCACACGGCAAAAGAAAACGTAAGGAGGTCCCGCATTCCATATTGGTGTGTACAAGTTCGGATTGCCGCCATTAAATTGGGTTACCAGTATCAGTTTTATTAAGTGTTTGATAAATAAGTTGAATATATTTATTTTAGTTTTATATCTATAAATAAATAGTACTAATAACGATTTAACGACTGACAAGAGCGAGGAAATGTCAATTCGTTGACATGTTAGATGAACGAAATTATTGTTAATCATAATAAATATCATAACAATAATTGTGTTGCATGCCGGGTGGTGACGGCGGAGCAGAATACAATTGTCACCACCCCCATCTATCCCGTGAGTGTCGTACAAGGCGACTAAGGGCAAAGAGTAATGAGTAATGAGCAGCAGTATTCTTCTTGTACCACCTAGCAATATACTGCGATTTATGTGCCCGATAGATGGCAATAGGCTCGTCACCTGGGATCTAGCTTAATAGGCGAAAAGTGGGTATTAATTCACCTCTACCTATGTGTGTATGTATGTATAATAAATATAATATTTTAATATAATTTTGACCTTTTTTTACTAAATAAGTCTATCCTTCTTACGTCACTAGAATTAATATTTATCTATTTAATTTATATTATACTAACTGTTCTCGCAAATTTTCACGAGCTTTGGCTTATGACATTCATAACAAGAATAAATATGTAACTACTACTTGGTACCGCTAGTAGTTATAGACAAAATAAGATAGATGCATAATTGTTTATATAATAGGTTGGGGAAAAGTTTCTTCGCATTTTTAAGAAAATTCAAAAATTTTTTTAATATAGTTTATTTACATTTAACTAAAGTATGTAGGTACCATTTTGTTCGATAACTTTTTGCCATCTTGTAGGTAGGGACATGATCCCATTGCTATAGAAATTTTGGGACTTCTGGTCAAAATACCGCGACAAGTGGTTTTGGCAGTCCTCTCGTGATGTTAACCTGACACTGCCTAAAGAATTCTGAAGAGACCGAAATAGGTGGAAATCTGAAGGTGCAAGGTCAGGACTATACGGCGGATGCATTAACACCTCCCAGCCAAACTCTCTTAATTTTTGCTGAGTGGCTAAAGATGTGTGAGGTCTAGCGTTATCATGATGAAAAACCACACCCCTCCTGTTGATTAATTCCGGCCGCTTTCTCTCAACTTCTTGCTTTAATCTCATCAGTTGTTCGTAGTAGAGTTCAGAATCGATGGTCCTGCCTGGTGGTAACAGCTCATAATGAATAATGCCCTTCCAATCCCACCACACACACAGCATCACCTTGTTGCGAGTTAACCCGGGTTTCGCCACAGTCTGTGAAGCCTGACCGGCCTTTGACCACGACCTTTTTCGCACGTTCTTTTCGTACGTGATCGACTTTTCATCACCAGTTATCAGCTTCTTCAAAAATGGTTCGGTTTCATTACGTCGTAATAAAGAATCACAAATGAGTACACGGTTCATTAGGTTTCTTTCAGTGAGCTCGTGAGGTACCCAAATGTCGAGCTTTTTTGTGTACCCAGTTTTTTTCAAATGCGCCAAAACTGTTTTGTGGTCAATTCCCAGTTCTTCAGCTACGTCGTAACTACTGACATGCCGATCTTGCTCCACTTTTTCAAAAATGGCATCCATTTTATCTGTAATAGGGCGACCTGTAGGCCTATTCCCTAACTTTTTTTGACAGTTGAAAGTGATGATCACCGAACTATTTACTAATACATTGCTGTTATCACAGGACAAGTGTCACAATAGCATTATAGTAAAGTAGTAATGGATAAGTAAATAGTTCGGTGATCATCACTTTCAACTGTCAAAAAAAGTTAGGGAATAGGCCTACAGTAGGCCTATTCCCTAACTTTTTTTTTGTCATTGTGACACTTGTCCTGTGATAACAGCAATGTATTAGTAAATGGTTCGGTGATCATCACTTTCAACTGTCTAAAAAAGTTAGGGAATAGGTTTACTGAGCGACGTGCATCTTTGACATCAAAATTTCCGGATTGATAACGCTTAAACCAAATTTGTGCTACTCTCACAGATACTGCACTAGGTCCATAAACATCGCAAATTTTTTTCGCGGCTTGCGTTGCATTTTTACCTTTTTTTGTAGTAAAATTTTCTTCATTAGATTCACTCATCTTGGCGGTACGAAAAACAAATGAAAATCACACATTTTCCTAATTTGAATTTAGAATTATGTTCTTTAAAATTTAAACTTTCAATGATACCAAAACCAGCCAGATACAAATAGTATAGCCAAAGAGATTTTATTACAAGTTTATACATACTATAATGCGAAAAGACTTTTTCCCCAACTTAATACTTAATTGAAAAAAATCTCCCTGCATTAAAGGTAAGACAATAAAGTTGACATGGTATCATTTTCTTGCATTACTGCCAACATGACGGCATAGGAACTCTAAGATGAAACGCACTCTATGAAAAGGCGTGCTGGAGTTATTGTGTTTCGCCTTCATCACTTTTCAATGTTTTGGACATGATTTTCCCAAAGATTTTCTATAAAAATATAAAAACCTGCAAATATGAACTATAAAATGAAACGCACTCTAGCATCCGTGTTGATGTGCAATTAAGCAGAATCGTTGATTAATAAGTCTTGTGATGTGTTCGATGTTGAGGTGAAAAATCGCTTAAAAAGTGGTTTTGCCCACTTCATCAGTCTCTATCATGAACTCTGTTACCATTCAATTCGCGTCAAGCACTCCCTAGATGCATTAAAATATGTGGCACCCATATTTTAATGTAAAATTCATTTCATTGATACATTTCACCCACTCATTATTTAATAATGAATACAGATAAAATATTATACTAAAGACGTGGCTTTATGGGCTAGACCCTTTGTCTACCTTAAAATATAGGGAGAATTTTCCAAAAAAAAGGACAAGGGTGCTTGGCGGGCTTTCAATGACGTCAGTCAAATTTTTGTTTCAATCATTTAAAAATGTTTCAGAGTGGACTTTGTGTAGTAAAAGTGGTGTTATTTTGAAGCATAAAGATCCGTGTTGATGTTCTATTATGAAGAATTATTGCAATAAAAGTGTTGTGCCGTGTTTGACGTTGAGAATTTCATGTCACCGTCGTGAATTCTGTTACTATTTGACTCGCGCCAAGCACTCCCTAGATGCGTTATAATGTGTGACACCTCAGAGTAATGTGACACCTCGTGACACCCATATTTTAACGTAAAATTCATTTTATTTATTTTCGCTAATTCAAAAATTGTTACAGAGTGGATTTTGTGCAGTGAAAGTGGTGTTATTTTGAAGCACAAGTATCCGTGTTGATGTGCAATTATGCAGAATCATTGAAAATAAGTCTTGTGACGTGTTTGATGTTGTGGTGAAGACTACTATAAAAAGTAGTTTCAGGCACCATCATGAACTCTGTTACTACAAAATTCGCGCCAAACACTCCCTTGATGCGTTAAAATGTGTGACACCCATATTTTAACGTAAAATTCATTTCATTCATACATTTCACCCACTCATTATTTCAAAAGACTACAGATAAAATATACATTAAAGACATGGCTGTATTGGCAAGACCCTTTGCCTTCCCTAAAATAAAGGGAGAATAAAAAAAAGAAAAAAAGGTGTTTGGCGCGTTTCGTGGTGTCAGTCAGATTTTTTTTCGATAATTCTTAAATTGGTTCAGAGTGGATTTTGTGCTGTGTAAGTGGTGTTATTTTGATGCACAAGCATCCGTGTTGATGTGCAATTATGCAGAATCATCGAAAATAAGTGTCATGATGTGTTTGATGTTGTGGTGAAGATCACTATAAAAAGTGGTTTTATCCATTTCATCAAGCACCATCATTAACTCTGGTACCATTCAATTCGCGCCAAGCACTCCCTAGATGCGCTAAAATATGTGTCACCCATATTTTAACGTAAAATTCATTTCATTCATGAATTTCACCCACTCATTATTTCATAAGACAATAGATAAAATATACACTAAAGACTTGGCTGTATCGACCCTTTGCCTTCCCTAGAATATAGGGAGAATTAAAAAAAAAGGAGTGTTTGGCGCGTTTCGTGGTGTCAGTCAGATTTATTTTCACTATTTCAAAAATTGTTACAGAGTGGATTTTGTGCAGTGAAAGGGGTGTTATTTTGATGCATAAAAATCCATGTTGATGTGCAATTAAGCAGAATAATCGAAAATAAGTCTCATGATGTGTTTGATGTTGTAGTGAAGATCACTATAAAAAGTGATTTTATCCATTTCATCAGTCACCATCATGAACTCTGTTACCATTCAATTTGCGCCAAGCACTCCCTAGATGCGTTAAAATATGTGACAGCCATATTTTAACGTAAAATTCATTTCATTCATAACTTTCTCCCACTCATTATTTCATAAGACTACAGATAAAATATACACTTAAGACTTGGCTGTATGGATTAGACCCTTTGCCTTCCCTAAAATATAGGGAGAATAAAAAAAACAATAACCGGTGACATGACACGTAGTGTAATAAATACTCTTTGGTGTATTATATACTCTATGGTTGCGACCGCGAGCCGATTTCGTCCAGAGTATTTAATATACTACGTTTAATTTCGTCTGGCGGTCCGTCCGATTATTTATTGATTGATTCATTCAGATTTCTATGTGTTGTGATTCCGTTCCGTTCCGCCGATCGGAAATAATCGGATCAAAAATTCATAGGAACACTTAGAATTTTTTTTTTTCACCCTTGCTTGGTTTCTTTACGCATTCCTAATTAGGACATAATCTATATATTTTTCTATAAAGCAAAGTATTATCACGTAAACGTAGTGTATTATATACTCTTTGAGTATTATGTCGTAAATATTAATTACATTAGGGAAATAAATAACTTCGAATCTGTAGAATTCCTTCCAAAAGCGAAAATCAAGAAAGGTAAACCCCTAAAATATTGATCAATTGTAAAATGATTCCGATGGAAATATTCGCTGAAGATTTAATGAGCACAGTCATCAGATACGGACTGTATATTGGAGCGGCGTTTCAGCTGGTTTGTTTATTAGCGTGTGTTACACTTACCGACGACCAGAGTGAACTACATCCTTATGAAAAGGTAATTAACATCTGTTATAATAGTCTTCTTCCTGCCCTGTTCCCAGTGTATCTGATCTGAGGTTGGTGCAATATATTTTCTCTATTATTTAAAAAGTGAATGAATGAAATATAGAAACGAAATGGAAAGGACCGTGTTGACTAACCAACGGAGAGCAATTGGGCTAATAAGATTCCAATTTCTATCAAGGTTTTACAGCCGGCCACTTGGTTGGTATTCAACCCTCATTGGGTATGCTGTGGTTAATGGTTTGCTATTTACAATTCGGGTCTACACCTGGCAATCTAAACAACTTATACAATGAGGGTGCAGGCAGAACATTCTATGTAATTTTTTACTACCAGTAAGACTGGATATAGTAGAGTGTGGGTCTAATATGTAGTCTTATATCAATAATCCTTGCTAAATTTACCAATCCATCTTAATATTTTTTGTGTAACATAGAAATAGCTACAAACTGAACTGAGACCATCACCATTCATCACTGACCAATATTTATAAATATGAAGATCAAATACTATATTAAGGGCCTGTTTCACAATCGACAAGTAAGTTCGAAGTAGCTTACTTCGCAGGTCATTTGACAGTTGTAATATGAAATATATGTCAATTGAACTGCAAAGTAAGCTACTTCGAACTTACTTGTCGATTGTGAAACAGGCCCTTAGTATTAATATAATTTTGATCTCGATTTAAGGCTTGCTTACTTCAGTATTGGGATATATGATGATATTTTTTATTTTATTTTCAGACTTACACAGACAGTGATGAGTGCAGTTCAGAACAATCATCCCCTGGTCATCGAGCTACTATGTCTAGAGCACGAAGACATGACAAAAAGAAAAGGCGTTAAATAAAAACATGCTGAAGTAGTAGAAACCACACCACATCAGGTTACTGCAAAATTTTCCATGTTTTGAATCAGTTTTTGATTTTTAGTAAAAAAAAATTGGGTTCAGTCAAGGCTATTGGAGAACTTGGAGGAAGGAAAGGAACATTCAATTTTAAAACCTCCAAATTACAGTCTATGAAACAAAAACATTGATTAAGTTGTGGTCAACCACTAAAATACGTGATCATAATACAAAAAGCATATACCATGACAAAAACAAATTGCAAGGCCTAAACTGTCACTGGATGTGACGACAAGAATTAAAAGTATAATTTAAATATCTAACTATTTAAACGTTTGATTTAATGGATATTTAACATTTTAGGATTTGATTGTTAATTAAAACTTTGATGTGATCTTTAATGAAATATTATATTCTACAAGGATTATTGTTGTCAAAGGTTTACCCCTTCAGTGACACCATGATGATAATCCCCATATAAGAGGCAGGGACCATCAGAGTGTTTTAAAGTTTTGCAAAATAAAGTAAAAAAGTAGTTTAAGGGCCTGTATCACAATTGACCATTAAGTTTTGAATAGCTTACTTGGCAGTTCTATGGCAGACATATTTCATATTACAACTGTGATTTGCCAAGTAAGCTACTTAGAATTAACCAGTCAATTGTAAAACAGGCTCTAAGTTTATTCTAATTATAAGCAAGATTGTTCATTTATTAACAGTCACTTATTAGTTGCAGTTATAAGTTACTTTAATAAAAAGGGATAAGACCTTATTTTTGTATTTCGACATATTAGTGATATCTGTAGTATGTCATTATTTATTATTGACTCTTAGCTAATCTCGTATTTATTGTAAATGTCTGCTAATATACTACTCGAAGATCCTGATGTATTGATATTACAATATGTAATTATAAGATAGTCTGAAGTGTATTGTTTTTAATAGTGAATATGTGCAGTTTAGTTTTGTAGTATAGCATTTAATTCGCAATGGACAATTAAAGTCTGTATTTTTTGTAAAGCTTTTATTTGTTAAATGGACTAGAAATCTTATAAAATTCTTTATTGTACAGACTATTGGTCTATTAAAAATATCAATATAAATCTCATTTTATTTAACATTTTGTACATTAAAGTTCCAACATAAGTACAATAATAATATTTATATAGATCAACAACAACAATAAGGCACTGAACTATTACTCTATAGCACCATTTCTATTTAATATAATCTGCGCTGTAGATATATGGCACTAGACTTGTGAATTATAATATACTTAATATATAAATATCAATGGAAAATGTAAAATATTTCCTTTTATTTTTACTGTGATGTATTAAAATGCATTATTGATACACCATAACAAACATTATTTTGTGTCTATAGGCATTCAATATACACGATTTTTTTCTTAGACATCAATATTCTCCACACATTATTCAGACTAGGTATATTGCACAGAAAATTATCAGTGTAATAAATAATAGTATATCAAATTTCATACACTTTTCCAGTATTGTATCTTTAATACATTGTCATCATAAGGAACAATTCTCAATAATTAAAAATAAATATTGTTTAAATTGCTAGTAATCTAAAATATAACCCGGTCTTCATTTGTGACATGAGTGCTCCAAACTGAATATAACAAACAAACCTGATAATTAATATTAAAGTAATACATACTGAATATTAACAATGAACAACTTACTGGTTTATCAGGTTCAAAGCAAGCTATTAAGCAACAATAAAAAAATATTGTTTGTACAATAGTAAATGCAAAATTTATTACTAGAAGCAACTTTTATAGACTTGTTGACATATTAAAATTATGCGCTTTTAAGGCATGTAACAAGTCATTATCAGTAAGAAACTGTTTAAAAGCATCTAATTTCTTAAAACAAATAGTGACGCAACATGATTTGGAACCGTTTATAGCAACGTTGTTGGAGCTTTCTGTACCGCAACACGACCCTGTCGTTTTTGTAGTAGTTTCGTTTTTATTCACATTTGGACTACAGCTAGTAGAACCGCTTTTACAGCCGCACTTGAGCGACTCAATAATCTCGCTATTTGAAGCATCTTCTTCGCACTCATGCAGAGTAAACACACCCAACTCTTCAAGACTATAATTATTATGCCTTCTGTGATAATGGAGAAACGTATTGTGGTTTGTATCGGTTGCACGACCACATCCTACCGCGCATTTCATCTGTGCGTGATCACATTTACAATCGATACATGAGCATTTATCTTCTGGGCAAGGCTTACCTTTACTGGATTGATCCTTATTACAATTTGTGCAGTCGCCTTCCGGATCACATTTACAGTTTTCACATGAGCATATGCCTGCATCTGCTGTTAACTGTTCTAATGCATTTTTTCTTTTAGCTATTTCTTTTCCAAATATATTTTCAGTTCTCACAACGTACATGTCTGAAGGTGGCTCATTGTCAAATAGTAGTGTATCTTCTAAATCAAGATCTGTGTTAAACAAGACTGAATTTTGTGGATTAATTTCAATATTCTGCTGAACCTGTGATGGTGGTGGTGTATTCAATGATCTATTTCGATTGGGCTCTTCGTCCAGGAAGTGGTCAATACTTGTATCAAGTTTACTAGGTGCAATATTAGTAACAAGTTCACTGTCATTAAATACTTTCTCTCCATTATCAACTATGTTTGGTGTATCTAATTCAAACGAATCTTGTGTAATAATGTTAGCTGTTGGAGCACTTTCAGTATTCAAGTCTATATAACTTTGCATGTGAGTAGGTACAAAAGTGGCAAGAGTAAAAATACTTTCTGGCGTTTTTTCTTTAATGCTTACTGGAATTTCAGATATAGTCGCAGCTAACGCACTAACATCTACCCAAGGAGCTTGCACTTCTACTTCGTGAGCTAAGGCCAATTGCATAGCTTTTGATTTACCATCTAATTTGAGGCTGTTGGTAAACGACGCTGGTAACGATGCACAATTAATAGCTGTAGCAGACGCCGCGATGTTGTCTATAGGTTGAATTTCTCGCAATGGTTGTAAATCACAAACATCTACCCAATCATTCTTTTTGCTTTTCTCAACATCAAATGGTTCTACGGACACATCAATATTTGATAAATCATATTCGATTTGTTTAGTGGGGTTATCTAAAAGAAGTTCGGTAATATCAACATTGCTGTTGCTGTTATTTAATGGGTTAACATCTAAGCTTTCTTCTGCGGAATTGCATTCAGTAGTAAATCTGCCAAAAGATTCTAAAAGTCCATCCCAATTCATCAAATCTGTCGTAGGTTTCCTTTGTTGTTCAATTACATTTAATGTAATCGCGTCTGTATCCACCTGTAAATTAATTTAGAAAAATTAAAGATATAATAACAGAAATACTGTAATTAATGACTGATGGAAGAATAGGTATATATAGAGAATGTTTGGTTACATCATATCTTATTATGACACAATACGGTTTTATTAACTGTATCTGCTTGCCGCATTTGAGAGTATTTTCGCTAAGTGAGTCATAAAAAAAAGTAGGGCAGAATCTACTAGAAACTAACTACAGGCTGAATATAGGAAGAAAAGATAATTCATTGCTAGATTTTTAATAGTTTTAAAGCCATCAAATAATAAATTATTTATAATTATAACTGATACCAGTAAGTGAGCTTTTCGTAAAGCCTCTCACACACGGTTTTTCAACCGTACTGCATGTTAGCCGTACGGCCTTAGTTCTAGACCATTGACTGGTAAATCTAATAAATCGAACTGAGGAGTAGTGCCTATAATAAGTCCAACAAGAACTCAAAACCTGTGTTATGATGAATGAGGATAGCCATTTATGCTTTTTTTATATGTCTATCATACAGGGCACAAATACATAGCACAAATACAAGCACTTACTTGGTGTCTTTTCGCATGTGTCTTGAGGGTTGTTGAAGAAGAAAACAATTTCCCGCAGCCAGGCTCCATGCATGCATGTGGTCTCGAGCCTGAATGGGTCTGTGTGTGGGCTTTTAGGTGATGTGAAGCTGTAAATGATTTACTGCAACCATTCATGCTGCACCTGTATAATATAATAAAATAAAGGAATAAACTTACTTTTTGAAAGGTAATATTTATAATTATAATAACATCAATTCTATGCTACATACTATAGATTGATAAAATTTAAAAATTCAATACCAATGGTATGTCATGTTATCATAATGTTATGACTGGAGCTAGGGTAATAACCTGAATTTAAAAATAGACAACATCTGATAGCTTCTGTCCACTTACTTATATGGTCTCTCTTGTGTATGTGTTCGGATATGTTTCTTCAAGTCACTGAGTGTGGTAAAGAATTTCGTGCAGCCATCAGCCTTACAATTAAATGTGTCACCACTATGCAGCCTTTGGTGTGCTCTGAGTCTGTTAAACAATTATTTATTAGATATTAAAAATATAAATGTTAGAAAAATTATTACTAAGATAGACACTAGGCAAAATTAAGTTCTGATTTGAGTCTCGAACCCACATGCCATTGAGTTATAAAGTAAACAGTAATAGTAGTTCAATGCCCACATGCATGATTTTAGCTTAGAATTTAAATCATTAGTCTGACTTGTCAGTTAAAAATTGTAAATATTATAAGTAATATCAATATATTTTACTTAGAAAGAGTAGCTACGAGATGTAGATAAAGTACAATATGAGTCATTATTACAAAATACAAATACATATATAAATTTTACAGTATATCATAATTCTTAACAATTATATCTAAAAATAGATAATAGATGTATTATATCTAAAAATGTCATACAAGAAATTTTTTAATCTTTTCAGTGGTCAGAGATTTAGATGACTCCTTCACTATACTAAATTAGTAAATTACCCATTGGCAAGTGTCCAGTGTAAGTGAAATATTTCTTTCTTTGTAGTCAGACTTGTTGCTAGCTCATAAATATTAAGTGATGGTATAAATTAAAACAAACATAAGACAGTAAATGTAATATTTTGCTTGACAGTGATACAATTATTGTTAAAACAAACAAAATACTTTTCCTAAGATTCATTAAAATCTTAGGAAAAGTATTGTTTGTTTTTTTCAAAGGCAATAATAAGCCTTTGAAATACTTTACATATCGAAAAATTATGATCTTGAGGCGGCCACCCAAGACAGTGTCTTGGGTGGCCGAGCGGTCAGGCACCTGCCCGGATAGCAGCGGACGCGGGTTCGATTCCCGCCTCAAGATCATAATTTTTCGAAATTCTTTTTCTAACTACCAAAATCTTTCTACTAATTTTTCTAACATTTATATAATGTTAAAATTAAAAATCAAATACTTTACATATCAATGAGATTTACTCACTCATCTCACATCTTTACATTTACTCATTGAATTATTGCAATCAACATTTTTAATTTGTTTTTTTTTTCATAGAATTTAAAATTTATATAAACAAACAAATTAAATACCAAATTTTTTAAACTGCCAAATTCGGAAAATCCTACATTCACCTAAATTGATTGTATACCTGACTTACAAAATTAGCAACCATGATATTATAATTATTTCTGTTCATATAGGTAGGTAATATTTCTCGTGCTGGCCTGGGAGCAGAAAAATAATGTAGAATGTGCCAGCCCCGACTCATCCCATGGGTGTTGTAAAAGTCGACTTAGGGAGATTGCCCCGTGAAGACCAATAAGCACCTTGAGGCACCCAAATGGTGGAGGATCAACAACAGCATACCCAAAGAGGGTTGGTGTCAGGCCGGCTGTAAAACCTAAGCCATAACCTTGAGCAGTAAGGATTCACTTTCTCATTTCATTGGTCTCTCAACATGGTCCGTTCCATCTCTTTTCTATACGCTCAGCACTCATCACTAGCACCTTTACCGAGTGATGGACAACATGAATCAAAAGGGACTTGATGGCTTGATGACGTGTGACGCATATGAATGGAAGGGGAAACATACCACGCCAACCCCAGACAAGGAAGGGAGAAGAAGAGGTAGGTTATATAATTGTTTTGTTGTAATTTTACAAACTATGAAACCTATATAAAATAATATATATACCTGCTAATAGGTTAACCACATTCACACAATAAAAAATTGGTTATGATAGTATGTACAATTAAATCTTTTCACAGGTTGATTGGTTACAGCACACTTAAAAATTTATGGGACATAAACCTATTGATTAGAGAATAACATATAACATTATAAATAACTAACCTGTAAAGTGTATTAAATGCTTTTCTGCAATTTCCTATTGTACAACCAAATGGTTTCGTTTTAGTGTGTGCTCGAACATGAATTTTTAAACTGTATGAAGTAAGAAATGCTTTATTGCACATTTGTATGGGGCATTTAAATCTGTATTCACCTGTAATGTGAAATATACAACATAAATTGATAATTCTTTTAAGGAATAAATGAATATTAAATTCTAATATAAGAAAGAAAGTAATATGGTAAATATATAGAATTATAGATCTATAGTACTTTGGCGATAATGAGGTCAATGTAAAGTAAACGCACAAAGTATGTTTTTGTATTAAAGTTCATAAGTGCTATGCTCAAACAATCTGTAAAATACCTACTAATCTATGACTTTATCACATTAATAAATACTTATTAAGTTTGTACCTTTGTGGGTTTTCATGTGTGTCCGTAGATTTCCAACAGTACTGTATGTGCGTTCACAACCTTCATATTCGCATTTGTATCTGGCACCATTGTCTTCTAGTATTCGTTTGTTTTTGTCCATATTCTTTGATGAGTCAAGATTACTTTTTGACATATTTGATGACAGTTCATTGTGACTGAAAAGAAACATTAGGTAAACATTTTCATTAAAATCACACCTATTTGGTTACCTACCTGATTGTATGGTGGATTATAGGGTGGAAACGTATTAATGTATAGAATATAACCTTAAATAGATTAGATCTTAAATTACACGATTAATTACCTCTAGATAGCCACTTAAAGATAAAGTTATTGAAGAACACAAAATTAGGATGTTTGCATCACATCATGATGGTAATGTACGAAAATAGAATGCCCAAAAATTGAACACGAGAAGAAGACCACAATAAACAATTCCAAGAGAGCGAGCGAGATAGGCAAATATTGACAAACAGCTGACTGAATTATTCCTTTGATGAAAAAAAGGGCGCCAATGCACTGATTTCAAATGAACTTCACATTAAAAAGTAATTAAACAAATGACGTGAAAACTTACAAAGCAAATTTATAATTCCTATCAAGCTCTTCGTCCTTGGCATTCGACTTAGTTTGAGTATTTAGTTTTTCCACAGTGGTTTGACTGTACACATTATTTAAATGTATTTTCGAAGTTTCAATATTTATATTTAAATTACTACCGGCATCGGATTCTTCATTTATTGCGTTATTTACATTTATTTGGTCATCAGCTGTATACACACTTTTGTTGGCCCATGCGGCCATCAAAGAGTATATAATACACTACGTTTAAGAGTCGGGACTTCAAACAAGCTTTTTGACAATTTTGACTCGCAGTTTAGGCTAAGATCTCGTACCAACCAACAGAGACAGATAAAAAGTAATGCCAACATACTACAAAAGCAAACTAAGGATGTGGTGTACGCTACAGAATGTGTCGATATCGATAAAAACGAATGGGTACCCCCCCCCCCCTGCCTTGCAGAACTTGCAGACAGGTTTTTTAATCCTACAAAAGCAAAATAAAAAGCTCTGTTCGTTTGAAAATATTGAGTATTATTTAATTACGTGTAATTATTTAACACAATTTATTTAACAACAAAAAATAAAAGTTATGTTTACAATGTGGAAATTAAAATTGTTGGTAATTTTCTGATCTCATATTCTAGGCGGAGTCTTCAGATGTTAGCTGATCGATCAACACACGTTTTTGCAATGTTGTGTAAGCAAGTAAGCAGGACATTTAGATCTGAAATAATAAATAGAGATTAGTAAATATATCGTTTGAGTTTACGCTGGTCATCATCAATTCAATTTATTGTTCACCGCTTACCATAGCGGACTATGTGTAACGCGCCCGAAGGTCTGGTTCTGCCCAATCAATGAAATCTGGTTCTGACATAAACCACTCATTAGCTTCAGGAATTGAGCTATCAAACCATATCGGAAAGATAAGTTATGTAACTTACCAATAGAGGCGCTTATGCGGTTGCAGGCAACGATCACACCCGACGGGCATCGTGTAGCAAGGCGGCAGTCACGCTGTCTTCTTCTTCTAGTGCCTCTTCAATTCGGAAGATAAGCCGTCAGCTTTTTATATTCATCTCTGTCAGTCGCAAACCGAAACGGCTTTTCAACGGGGTTAATGCCGATCCACTCTCATATGCTTTGCAGCCATGACTCTCATCGCCTTTCAACAAGTCACGCTGTGATCTGAAAAATAAGTGGAGTTGAACACAGAAGAACTTTTGATGATGATAATGAGAGATGAACACATGCGAATAATTTTGCGCAATGTTCTGCATTATATTAAAACTCATACAACAAACTTTGTTGTTAATGATGTTAGCTATCTAGTCATGGGAGGTTTTTGTTGTTTTATAAATAACCCTATATATGATATACTATATTATAATATATTGCAATAGACAATATTTATATGTATTAAACTAATGAAACATCTCAAGTACATTTGATACTCAAATTTACGAAAATAGATTTTTTATCGATAATTTGGTAAGTAGTAAGGACATCGCTACGGCGCATATGATTTTTGATTAAAGTTTTTGATTAAGTGACCAGAACTTATTTCTAATTACTTAGCGTTTATATAATAACATGGAAAACTACTTACCGCTTCTCATCTAATGGGAATTGGCCATGAAAACCCTCTTTTGGTTTAATTTCCTACTAGATTTTAGTCAACATGTTTCACACCTTTTTTAAAACATTTCGCTGTTATGCACATAAATAAATGACACAAACTAGTTAGATATACACTAATGATAAGTCACTGAAGACAATAAATAAGCACAAGATGGAAAACTAAACTAAAACAACGCTTTAATTTATATTTTCAAAACGGCATAGTGACTTATGACATTAGTGACACACTCCGGCAGCGCGAGACAAGGAAGGTTAGATCGGAAGTAAGAGACAAAACAAGTCGCCATTAAAAATTGCCTAAACTCCATACATTTTTTCTGCAGTATGGGAGTTTCGCCAGGCTGGCGGCCATGTTTGTTTCTATCTGTCTGATTCTGTCTGTCTGTCTCTGTTTCTCAATGTCAAATCTTCAGTCTCCAATGTTTTAAAATTCTCCCTATATCAAAGGGTTTAGCCCATACAGTCAAGTCTTTAGTGTATATTTTATCTGTAGTCTTATGAAATAATGAGTGGGTGAAATGTATGAATGAAATGAATTTTACTTTAAAATATGGGTGCCACATATTTTAACGCATCTAGGGAGTGCTTGGCGCGAATTGAATGTCTCCATTTCCATTTCCATTTAAGTCTGCACGCGATGGGTGGAGCTGCTCGCTCACATTCACATTGACACTCCTAAAAAAAATAGCAGGCGAAGTTTTAGTTCCACTTTTGATCACGCGCGGAATTATCTGGCGCGCATTTATTATAAGTTTATAGTTTATACTACAAAATAAATAAGAAAGTTTTGCAATTAAAATGAACAGTTAATATTTTTATTCAAATTGTGATTTTTATATCAAAAAACTATTCTTAACTTCAACAGGCGTCGGACTGGCTAGAGTAATCTTTTAGGTCACTATCCCCGAATTCTGAAACCCTACTCCAAATTGGAGTAGCGTACCTACGTATTAGAGGCATATTTATAAATTATTGCTTGTAATAAACACAAAAATTAATTAATTTAATTATGTTTATTTTGGTCTGTTCTTTTTTTATACCTACAGTTAGGTATATTAGTGACGTGTGGTTACGGCAGAGTAGAATACAATTGTCGCGTTCCTCCTAGCATATACCACCTAGCAATAGCAATGTACTGCGACTTTTGTGGCCGATAAATGGCAATAGGCTCGCTACCTATTACATGGGACCTAACATAATTGGCGAAACGTGGGTGCTAGTTCACCTCTACCTACCCCTTCGGGGATATAGGCGTGATTTATGTATGTATGTATGTTATGTTATATTAAACAAAAAAATATAACAGTTAAAAACATTACAACTTATTATTGATTCAGTTTCAAATTAAGCATTATTACGCTTCGATGAACGCTTCGAATTAAGCATTATTTTAAACGAATTTTATCATCCTAGTTATTTATAACGGTTGAGAGTTACATTCACTATTCGATTTTAATTTTAACATTATATAAATGTTAGAAAAATTAGTACAAAGTACTCATAATTTTTCGAAATTCTTTTTCTAACCGCAAAATCTTTGTACTAATTTTTTTAACATTTATATAATGTTAAAATTAAAATCGAATAGTTTATAAAGCAAACCCAAGCTTAACCGAACGCACGGTATTTGTAAAAATATCTGCTTTGGAATGTTTGAAATTTATTTCTACATTGCGAGGGTACCCGTTGGCTTACAACGTGAAGTGTAAAGGTTAGAAGAATTTCGGCAAGTTAATTAGTGTCTTGGGTGGCCGAACGGTCAGGCACCTGCCCGGATAGCAGCGGACGCGGGTTCGATTCCCGCCTCAAGATCATAATTTTTCGAAATTCTTTTTCTAACCCCAAAATCTTTGTACTAGTTACATTCACATCCCGATTTGTGTCACTCACTCACCACAGGAAAATTATAATTATCTCTATGGTTTGCTTTTAAAGTAGTACAATTATTAAAAGTTCAACACGAACTAAACAGATGGCGCTGTTATTATTTATTTCGTAAGTTAAAGTTCTAAAGAAAGCTAAGTAGAGGCCTGCGCCGCACTGAGGAGTTGAGGACTCCCGGCTAAACTCCCGTTATTTGAGAACTTGAGAACCAACACCACTTGTTGTCTGCGCGGGCAGTGCGTCGACCGCACGCCCTTCCACTTACGCGAATGTATCATCTTCACACTCGGAAGAGGTTTCGCATATAAATCGGTGTCGCACTTAATTATTGTTATTAAATAGTTCAATATTATTCAAGTTTAATTTGTAAAATGTGTTTAAGAAATATATCAACTTATATCCTTTTGGTAAGTTTTCATACATGATATCCTAAATTTATTTTAATTAATTGCTTCTTTTAAATAATCATTATCGTCTATTCTATTTATCGATATGGCTAAAGATTATTCAATAATAAAAATTTCAATAACAACTATTTATAATACCTTACAAATATGAAATAATTTCGGATAAACATAAAATATTTTTTGATCAAAGAAAAAATATACTTCTTTTTATATATCGGAGCACAAAGAATAATTATTATTTTAATTACTGTCAGTGCCTGTCTATTTTAGTGTAATTGATTTAGTAAAATTTGTAATAGAAGTAATTAAAGTACCTATTTTAAAATAAATATATAATATAAAATAAACTGCACGATTTGGAAGATTTTCTACATTTTATCATGGTGAATCTACGGTTGACTGACTCATTGCATATGCATTTAGAGCGAACATAGACCGTTGAGGGAGATAGGTAAAAAAGGCATGAAACAGTAGGTGAGGTTTATCTTCCAGTTTACTGTTAACCAAAGCACCCATTCGCCGCCGTCTAGGCGTATTAACGAGTCATTAGTTTAAGGTTGCTGACCGTAGACATTTCTTTCTTTCAATATTCTTTCGTTTTATGAACGCTAAAGTTCGACCTGGATTTAGTTCTTAGGAAAGTAAAAAACCATACTGTAATTTATTTTTTAATTGTATTCAAATGCGCAGCGCAAGAGTTAGCAATTTTATTTACAGACATCTCTATGCATGCTCTGTCTATAGGTTTGAAATAATGTTAGAGTAAATGTAATTTTTTTAATAAATTTTTTTTATAAATTTGTATCGATTTAGTATCGTTTGTCAAACTTGAACAATGTGAAGGAAATCACTAATGCGATTGACTAAATTATAAAGGCGATGTTTTAACATAGCGTGTTGTCGCCATGTCTATAAAATAAAAATAAGAAAAAATCTAAATGTGGAAATAATATTTTGTGATAAATTGAAAGTTAGTTTACTAATCGATTGTGGCAATGCGGCGCCGACACGCTGTTTACTGTATCTACTAACTTACATGTTAGTGTCATAGATAATCAGTCTATGGGTGTAACTTATAAACACCCGTGTGCTTAGAAAGCCATTTTATATTTAGAACATTCCAAATCCTTGGTACTATGCCAAACATAGAAGGGAATCTTTTTCCCGTATGTAGAAACAAGTCCCAGAAGCTGGAAATGCGTAAAGCATGCGTACTAACAGTAATACTGTTACCTCGGACATCAAACATAAAAATGTCGTCCCAGAACGTGCTTCTCATACAATGGAGCTCAGAGACCACTGACCACTTTCGCTACTTTTTCTCTTAACAAATTTCACTTTTGCATCCATTTCCCGAGTCCCCCGGGGAGGTTTGTGTCAACATTACAGCGCGTTGGGATTATTGATCGTTGCAACGATCGATATCCCAAAGGCATTGAGTAAGAATGTGTAGTGTTATTGAATTAAGCGTTATGACGTAATTACCTCGAGGCGCCATAGAGCCACTTGTAACTAGAGAGGCTAAATAGAAATTGAATTTTCACCGCACCGATCTAAAGCTAATATGCTCAAAGTATCATGCTTATAAGTGTGTGGATTGTAAAGCAAACCGGGCTCGTTTGCACTTGACACCGGTCCTCACAAACAGTTCATTGACATGCTACTTTATACACTAATGACCTAGAAATTTTACACTGCCACTTTCTTCTTGGGGTCTTTTTTGATTCGCATGGCACCACTTGCGTTTGTCTATTGTTTCCGTTGCAACAAACGCTGGACGCAATTATAAGTTTGGCTCTGAGCAAATTCATAAAAATGGGTTGTTGCTACGAAATATTTTCAAGGTCAACAATAATAGCTGTATATAGGTACCTACCTATCTTCTTTAAAAGTGTTATATTTAACGTGCTATGTGTATTTGGATATTATTACGTACTCATATTTTCAACAAATTGATTCGTGACAATATTACAAATAATAAATAATAATAAATAAATATTTTTACACTTACACCTATCATCTAGCCCAAAGTAAGTAGCCTAAGCACTTTTGTTATGGATACTAGATGACGGACATATTTTTAGTATAATTATGTATATAAATGTTGAAAATATACTACATAAACATCTACACAACCATGACTAAGAAACAAACATTTGTGGTCACCACAAAGTTTGCCCTTACTAGGATTTGAACCCGGGACCTCTTGGCCAATACCCAGCAATCTGAGCATTCGACCAAGGCGGCCGTCAAGTCAAGTTAGAGTACCTAATAACATTTCTTATCTGCCTTGTTTCTTTCGACGTGTTGTTGGCCTGTGGCTACAATCCTAAGTATCGTATACCTAGTTTAAAAGCTACTCTCTTAAATACACCAAAATCTAGCTGCGAGAGAATGTTTAGTTTTGTAGAACAAAGATGAGTCATCAAATCCGAAGATATCGGATATTTACTAAAATAAGAACAAGCAAAAGGAAGGACGGGTTTGTTTGTCATAGATGGTCCGAGACAGTGGTGGCGGGAACTGTGTCATTCGGCCACGGCATACATACCGTGCCCGAAGCGGCTCACGAGCCGGCTGCTATCGTGAGCCGACCGATGACTTATAAAATTTATTTCGAAAATAATTGACTCCTTGAAGAGCCGGCACGGAACAAAAAGCAATCTGAAATGCGACATTTTGCACAAGAAAAGTGGTCACGAGTGTCTCATGAATGCTTGCGTTACTTATTCCTTGTTTACGATTCCACTAAGATGACATTAGGTAGGGTCAATAATGAATAATCTTCATAAATCTTCGCTTCTTTATACAAAAGGGATACAACTCAAAATTGCATTCTTGCAACAATACCAGCCTTTTACCAACCAGTTATTACAAAAAAGTGTTTTAGACGTGTTTTGTTTAAGAGGTGCTTAATATCAGATACTGTCTCTGTCGCAAACTCTTGACCAAAAAGGGACAATATATTTAAACACTTCTTAAACAAAACTCGTCTTAAACACGGTTTTGTAATAGCACCAACAACAACTTAGAAAAAGTAATTTTTGAGTTGCATCTTTTGTATTCTATGAGCGATATAATAAAATGTAATATAATTTTCAAACCATTTTAAGCTTCATAATGTGTCGTAACTATGCGAGAGCACGTTAATTAAAAAATTTGATAAATTGTTATTTCTATATTTTATACACTTATTTCAGGCGCTGGTAGCGTGTTGTATAGCATCAGAATGTGGACCCCGATTAAAATACGCGTGGGGAGATGCTCTACAAGGCACTGATTGCCCGGGACCTGACGGTGCAGCATATCCAAGGTAAGTAACAGAAACAGAAAAAAAATTCAGCACGGCTAGCATGACCACCGAAACACGATAAATGGCTTTCGGTGGTCACGCCGGGCAGTACAGTACAAACGAACCGAGAGAGAGAGAGAGAGAGAGAGAGAGATGATACTAGCCGAAAACTTAGCATTCCATATTTCCATGGATTCACCGTGTGGGTTCCGGGTCAAAGTGTGGCAAAGAAGGAAGTTAGGAGCAGCGCTTGAGACTTGTGACTCAAGTGTAGGTTTACGGGGCCCCTTCACAACATGTCAACACTTACCTTCACCACCCTGACTACACTCTCTCTGCCCAGCCTTATTTAGTTAAGTTCTGTGAGAGCCGCCTTAGATACACGTTCCAGTGCAGAACTTAAGGTGTTTTAGTATGTACCCCTCATTCCCACTTATTTTATTTACTATATATCTCATTCAACATCATTATTAATATACTTCAGCGGATTAAATTACCCTATAGGGCGGCCGCTATAGGTCATTTACCTCTTTTATTTCCCTACTTTGAGAAAAGAAAGGTAAACGAAGTTAAAAGTGTAGAGAAGGAAAATAAGTTGGCATAAGGTTAGTTGTTATAGCACGAATATGTTAAAAAAAATAGAAAAGTGTCAATTTTTAATCAAAATATAACTTCAATGTTTGCAACAAAAATAGCACATACATACATAATTCACGCCTATATCCCCGAAGGGGTAGGCAGAGGTGAACTAGCACCCACGCTTCGCCAATTATGCTAGGTCCCATCTATTGCCATTTATCGGGCACAAAAGTCGCAGTTCTTTGCTAGGTGGTAGGTATAAGAGGAACGCTGCTGCCTATTCCTCATCACTGATTTATCCTTAGTCGCCTTGTACGACACCCACGGGAGAGATTTGGGGTGGTGACAATTGTATTCTACTCTGCCGTCACCACACGGCCGTGGTGATATCTCATCATATCGACACATCAAAAATAGTGATATCTCATAAACCAGGGTAAAAAAATTAAAAATCTTTTTTAAATATGAAAGCTATATATTTATTCGATAATATAAATAAAACATCTTCGAGGCACAACCACTTTTGTCAGCCCAACTTCCCTAACAAAATGGACATTCTCCTTTAAGTCAATTGAACTGCCGAGTAAGCTATTCAGAACTTACCCGTCGATTGTGAAACAGGCCCTTAAAAACGCAAACTATAAGGATGTTAGTCAGCACACCCTGGAAATTGAACATACAATGCCAATTAGACAGAGGAAGAGAGAGGGTACAATGGAAATATTATTCAATAGTACAGGACATTGTTTCTGTTTTACAACAAAAAGCTCTTTCTTTTTGGGAATATCTTCCGTGTCGGCTAAAATTGTTCTACAGTTTGGAACACAGAACAAAGACATCCATTATGCACAAAGAACGAAAACACATTAATACTTAGATTTAGACTATTCTAAGTTATATTATGTGATATTATTATCATATTTATTTATCATTATTTATCATTTTTTTATCATTATCATATATTATTATCAGCCGTGTGGTGACGGCAGAGTAGAATACAATTGTCACCACCCCAAATCTCTCCCGTGGGTGTCGTACAAGGCGACTAAGGATAAATCAGTGATGAGGAATGGGCAGCAGCGTTCCTCTTATACCACCTAGCAATGTACTGCGACACTTTTGTGCCCGATATATGGCAATAGGCTGGCCACCTATTACACGGGACCTAACATAATTGGCGAAACGTGGGTGCTAGTTCACCTCTGCCTACCCCTTCGGGGATATAGGCGTGATTTATGCATGTATGTATGTATGATATTATTAAGCGAAGCTGCTAACGTAACATAATGTTAGAAACAATAAACGATTGTGAATTTGGTTAATAGGTTAGGTTAGTAATCTTTTGCCTATCCTCAGCGAAGCGAGAGAAGCGAACGGAGCTCCTTAAAGAGTGAAAATCATTTAAAAGACAGCCTATTGTAGATTACTTTAAGGAAATTGGCGACTTTTGATAATTGCCCAGTTCAAAGTTCTGCCTAGTCCGGGAGGCCTGCCGGCATAGAGCCATTAGCTGATTTTGGAAAACTATTCATATACTTACCTATTGCAACATACTTTCACTGACATTAGCAAATGCAAATTAAACGTAGTTAAAAATACATAAAAATGCCGGGTCTATGGTCTAGATATAAATGAAATTTTTTGACATTAAGTACTCATTACAGTTAATCGACGTCTCTGAGTGCGGCAGTTACTTAGTTAATCATCATCATCATCATCATCACCAGCCCTTTAATGTCCCCACTGTTGGGCCACGGGCCTTCCCTATAAATGGAAGAATATAGGGAGATTGGGCCATAACCCACCATGCTGGCCCAGTGCGGATTGGTGGGTACTAACGATTGCAGATGCAGCCGGGACCAACGGCCTAACGTGCCTTCCGAAGCACGGAGGAACCTGAGATAATAAATTTTTGGTCACCCATCCAATGACCGGCCTTAGCAAAATTGCTTAGTTTACGCAATCGCAGGCCAAGCGCACTGTGCCACTGCGCTAGCGAGCTCCTTAAGTAACTAGTTAAGTTAAGTTAAACTTAAGTAACTATAACTTAGTTAATAATGAAGCTTGACAGACCTTCATAAAACACAAATATTGGAATTGTTTACTTGCTTTGTACTTATCGTCCATCGACCTGTGAGATTAACCCCGACGCGACGGCACCGCACCGGTTTGATCCGGTAATAAGCGCCATAACAATAATACCCTAGCGGCATATTATGCGCCTACACCGGTGACTGGAGAGAGCGGGACTTCGGGCTGTGTAGCCTGTCGGCTGTTTACGCCGTGTTGTCGGGTAACTTCGGCATTGACGTAGAACATCAACTGTACCTTGCACGGTGGGCATCATAAGTGGATGGACACTTTCAGACACCTATTTGTGCAGTATTAAGTACCTACCATTTTGTATAAATTAATATAGTGACCGGCTACTAAAGTGTTCGTGAACTAATTTGCTGACCGTATTTTGACAGTTTGATTGTATAGCGATAATGTGCCTATTGTTATAAATTGTTTTACATTGAACTTAACGATACGCGATTTTCGTTAACAAAGAAGATATTCTTAGTAATTTTATCGGATATACCCGCAGAGAACTGGCAAGAAAGAATATTACCGGTGAATCTCGGAACAAATTTACCACGAATACATTTAAGCTGACGTGCCGAACGGAGCAACACCCTAAAATCTAGAACAAGAGTTCGAAAACTAAAGAGAAGCGGCTAATTAAGATTATCGTGGTTTAAAATTGAAGTAAGATCTTATTTTTCTCTAAAAGACGGGGAAATAGGATACCAAATGTTCGGCACTATTGAAGAGTGAAGGCTGTGAAGGTATCAAGCTCATAAATTTGACTCAAGCTTCAAGCGAGCGTTGTGGACGATCAAAATGATTGAAGCAAGCTAAAATCTACGTGATTGACCGTCTCGGAGGCGCATTACACTTTTTGTAATAACACTGCATGACTTTGACAGTTAGTTAATTAGAGACATCAACGCGCGCGGAGCCACGGGTAAATGCTAGTTGTCTAAAAATAACTGCGTAGGAATATATTATAACTTGTAGGAAGTGAATTAAATAAAATTAGGGTCCTGGCCCGAGCAATAATTACATGCATTGGTGAAAGGCTTTTGCTGTTGAGCGACATTCGTTTTCATTATTAATAATTTACATATTATTTATATAGCTTGCTAAATGCCGAAAATATTTACGAGTCAAGACAAGTTTATTCTATTCTCTGAATGTCTTCTTTCTAGATCGCTTTCGTTTTTAGTGATAGGTATGTGTTATTAATAAATATTTAACCATGAAACCGCAAAGAATTGCTTTCCGGTCAACGTAAATAATAAGTAGGATAAGTGCGTTAGTTCGCGACTGTGCGTTAATATGTGGCCTTTAAGAGGCTTGCTATCAAAATACTCAAAAATAAGAATTATATTTTTATTCAATACGATAATCGCCCGTATGAAAGTAGGATACGTATCTTCTATGAATATTGTTTCTTTAAATTACAAGCATAATAATAAACCTGATAATGAATAAACCCTCGTTCCTCTGAATTACTTGTTCGCATACGAACTTTTACATCGCTAAAAATAGCGAATAGACGTATTTTGTCTGTGAGTTGTGACTAATTGTTGATAATGAAATAATAAACGCATAAAAACAGTTTTAGAACATAATTTCAACACGATTTTCGTGAAACGCAGATTAAATAATAAATGTTTTAATTGGTCGTAACACACTAACATAATTACGAATTGTGAAAAATTTTAGTTTACGTCTAGCTAGGTGGTCGTAAAATTAACTCCAGTCCCTAAATTATTTATCTTGTTGATTTTGTACGCAAGATACTGAGTTGTGTGACGTGTTTTTTTATAGATTTGCATAGTTGCTAAATGTTTCTGATATTTTATGACCAATTAAAATTTATATATTAATAATTATATTAATATATTAAAATTTGTGGTAGTATAGAAAATTAATGGTCACTACTACTAGAAGTAAAAATATGTTGTTTTTTTTTGCGACATGTTTGATAGTTATAGATAGTAAAAAATGTATACTTTATATAAAAAAATATTACATCACTCTTTCTGATAGGACACACACACTTCACAAGCTATTTACTCTGTCTTAGTTCTTAATAAAAGTTAATCATTTAAAGGCTTTCTTTACAAAGTCTTCTGTAATATATCATGTATAAATTTAGCCGATTTTGCTATGTAAAATTGGTGACTTCATTAATTGGTCACAATCTGGCGCAATGACCCCATAATTGTGGTTTATTTTGTTCCACTTTCCGAGTGAAAAGGCTCGCATCACGATAATAATATAATAAGTCGTAATTTCGCTCGAGTAGATAGGTAGATAGGTGCGCAATTTATTTTTGTCTCACCGCAGCAATAATGGTATTATTATCTCCATTACATCTGATGATTCAAGACTTAAACAACAGGAATTTATAACGGAACATCGAGTTTCACATTAGGTATCACAAACGTTTATTGAAATGTTTGTTGCAGTGTTAAACTCTATCACTGACATCTAGATGTGGCTGTGGGAACTACAGTGCTACCAATTTATATTGGCAGTTGGTGGTGTCGCTAGTGGTCAACAAAGAGTGTCATAGAAATGTCAAAATCTATGAGAAAATTTTAGTTTTAATTTTCGCCGCACGACAAGATAAGTTTGTGGCACAGTACTTATCAAAGACCAATATTGATTGATTATTGTATAGATCAAATTTAATACACCGCAGATTAATAGGTGGTGCTTTTTAAATTCAATTCTTTAAATATTTCAAATTACAATAGAGAAAAACGCTGAAGCAACAGGCATAAAGAGATATTTATTTGTTGCAACATGTGTACATGAAAGATCTTATATTATGGCATGGCAATAGGCTCGCCACCTAACATTTGGTGAAACGTGGATCTCAATTCCCCTCTACTTACCCCTTCGAGGATAAATAGACGTGATTTATGTATACCTATGTGTGTAGTTTAGGTTTGGATTATATTTATGCATAAATAAGTATTTTTTCTTTTTCAGGCACTTAGTAAACAGGGCATTAAAAACGGGGCCTTGGGCGCAGACTCGACAGGCCCGTGGCATGAAGACGTTAGATCCAACGCTCATGAGGAGAGCTCTGTTACAAGCTCACGAAGGCTATTCCGAGGGGAGGACTAAATACGACGGTGGCAATAGAACTGGTAGGCTTTATGATTTTTATTTATTTTGCACATTTCCTTTCATAATGGCTTCTATGCTGGCCTGTGAGCGAACAAATAACGTAGAATGGGCCAACCACGTCTCATCCCATGGGTGTCGTAAAAGTCGACTAAGAGAGATTGCCTGGTGTAGACCAATAAGCACCTTGGGGCATAGTGGAGGGCAAACCATCAACAACAGAATATCCAAAGAAGGTTGGTGCCAGGCAGGCGGCCGGCAGTAAAATCTAAGCCAAAACCTTGAGCAGTATGGATTAGAATGTTGTAATCCAAATCACTCTCTCCGTTTATCGGTCTCTTGACATGGTCTCACGCCGTCTTTTCTCTGTATATTTATTCATCACGAGCAGCTTTCCGGTGTGATTGATGATAGGAATCAAAATGGAGTAGATGGCTTGATGACGCCTGACTGATATGAATGGAAGAAGAAACTTAATGCTAGATAGACTGGGAACAGGTCAGGGAGAAGAAGAAGATTTCCTTTCGTAGTGGTGTCTTAAGTCTTAGGTATAGTCTACAACCGCCTCCGTGGTCTGATGGTTCACCGGGATTAGATCTCGAGGTCCTGGGTTCGGTCCCCAGGCGAGTACAAATTTGTACTAGTTTGGTTGGTGGAAGGACTTTTTCAAGGCCACCTGACTAGTTACTACACTCTTATCAAATCTGTCGCCATATTAATAATGTTGATAGCAATAGCATTATTGTGTTCCGACGATTGGTGATAAAGAGCCAGCATTTTTGTGTTGAGGGTTCCAGGTAAAGCTTGATTCCATCTTCGCCCTTATAGTTACTTACCATCAAGTGTGATGAAGGATAAGAGTTTATGTCTACCATAAAAAGAAAATAAATAATTTCAGATTTAGCAATATTGAACAATGGAAGAAAATTAATTGAAAAATGCTACGTTACATTTGCTATTGATTGTACCTTTTCTTGTTTTAGTGGCTAGTGCTGTTCTACTACTAAACCTAACAAAAGTCACGCCCATTTCTGTATATTATATTAAAGACTCGTAGTAATTACGGGGTGAAACGCGAAAGTCTCATAATTATTAACAATATATATTTTGTAGAAAGTAATTAATAACAGCTTTCTAAAGTAATAAAATTTATTTAAAATAAATAAACTTTCTTATACTCGCTTATTAAATAAGCCATTGAGCACTCAGATATTTCTGGAGTTGTATGGCTGCAGCTCACAGTATCGATTTCCCGACCGTAACGAATGTTAGTTGATAGGATAGTTGCTTTTACTTTCTCATATCTGGTTGTTGCTCTTGGGAGTAGTAGGAAAATATTACATTACACCAATTATGTAAGTAATAGTTTTTAATACCTTTGATTCTGATATTTGATATAGGTTGTTACAACCATAAATCTTTTTAATGGAATATCGGCCTTACAGCACTTCCAATATTAACTCTTATATACATACCTACTTTGCTAACGATTGAAATTTTAGTGACTAATTTTTTTTTGCGGGAAAATAATGCATTATTTTTCCTGATTTATCACCATAAATCAGGATGTATCAATAAGGTTTACCATTATGTTATCATAATTATCTTCCTACAATAACCCAGATTATCTGGCATCAGCACAGTATGTTTCCTTATCGATTAATCTTAAGAGAATATACAAAAAAATAAGAATTTTTCCTATTTCTGCTCTTCCAAATTGACTAATCAATAAAGTATTTAACAAAACCTCAAAAAAGAGGAGAGTGGGTCATGTCCCATCCTCCTTATATTCTTCCATCCATAGGGAAGGCCTGGGCCCTAGCAGTGACCAGCGGGGACATTAAAAGGCTGGTGATGATGATGATATTGAATCTCTAACGGCGGGTTCCAATATTCTATCTACAGTTAAAATAAACTTACTAAAGTTTAGTTGCCTGGCATTTTTTGTTATATTACAATACTGCCATCGTACCTAAATGAAAACACAGTTGAAGTTACTGTGTTTTCATTTATGACGGCAGAGTAAACAACAAAAGTTGCTAAGCAACTTAGTTGTTGTACGTCTATCTTCAACTGTTGATTGAATATTGGGACCCGCCGCCCGTAAAAGTGTTTTAAGTTGCAATATTGCTCAAATACTGCTCCTGATGTTGCCAGGGCGAGCTGTGAACGTGCCGAGTCTGAGCCAGCCAGCCAGCACGTGCGGCGGCGGGCGACTCTGCCGTTCCCGGTACAACACCACGGCGCCCATGTACGGCGTTTCTCTCACCTCCGGCCAACCGGTCACCATAGTGCAGAAGTTCCCTGATTTACTGCAGCAAGTGGTGTTTGAGGTTTGCGAGTAAGTATCTTGATTGGAGACGTACCTAATGACAAGAATTGAGAGGTGCTTGCATGGTTTGGTCACGTTGAAAGGATGAGTGAAAGGAGTGTGAAGAAAAGGATTTACCTATATGGAGAATGTCATGTCAAAAGTACCTGATTCTGACGAGCATGCATGAGGACATTAATGTGATTGGTTATAGCGAAAGAAGTATGTTTACCTAATGTAAGCTACCGGGCTTACGAAAATTGCATTATGTACGATTTTTAGCGGAATTGATTTATATACATATTTGGAATCAGGAAAATGAGCTCTATAATTTTCCCATAGACGCCATTTTAAAATATGTACTCCTACTGCCGCACTCAGAGACGTCAAATAACTTTAATGAGTACTTAATGTCAAAAAATCTCATTTAAATCAAGACCATAGACCCCGCAAAAATAGCGACTAGTTCGGAATTGTCTTTTTTTTATATTAAGTACTCATTAACGTTATTTGACGTCTCTGGGTGCGGCAGCTAGTCCCATTTTCACATCGATTAGCTTAGTTCCGGCCATACAAGTAAACTAAGAAAAAAAACTTTAAACGCGTTTTTCTCAGAAGTTGTAAAAAGGTAGATATGCGTTTTTTATAAAAGTATGTAAGCAAGTGGAAAAAGTGATCACTGCTTACCCCTGTGGAAGAAAGGCTAATGGACGACTTTTATCCCCGTAGAGGCAGACAGAGCGGTGCCGTCCTTTATCTAGATAGTCGATAAGCCAAAAAATTAGATTTTGAGAAAATGGCAAAAAAACGTGGAAATTCTTGGAACCAAATAACCTATTTCTAGTTAAAGGTCTTAGGACAACGGACAGGTTTGTGTAACGCTTGCACATTTTACTAGCGTGCTTTAGGGCCTGTTGTAATAATTACATAGTTAGTTTAATATTTGTCAGTATTTAATAAATATGTTGCATAGGAAATTACCAGTTCCACCCATTCCTCGATATATTTTTAAGCCCACAAGTGACTGTGGGGTGTGTATCGTATCGTATTTCTTTATCCATTAAGTAGTATAATATCGAGGGAGGATCATGCTGAATGATAAATTTAAGTTTAGAACGATAAATTAATTGCGATACAATGTAACGGAAATAAGTAAAATAAATGTAAAAATATAACATTGACTAAAAAATTCAATTTATACCGGGAAAAGTTGTTTTACTGGGCAATATACTTATTTAAAAATATTATTAGGAGAGTGTTTCGCGCGTTTCGTGGTGTCAGTCAGAATTATTTTCACTAATTCAAAAATTGTTACAGAGTGGATTTTGTGCAGTGAAAGTGGTGTTATTTTGATGCACAAGCATCCGTGTTGATGTGCAGTTATGCAGAATCATTGAAAATAAGTCTCATGATGTATTTGATGTTGTGGTGAAGATCACTATAAAAAGTGGTTTTATCCATTTCATCAACCACCATCATTAACTCTGTTACCATTCAATTCGCGCCAAGCACTTCCTAGATGCGTTAAAATATGTGGCACCCATATTTTAACGTAAAATTCATTTCATTTATACATTTCATCCACTCATTATCTCATATGACTACAGATAAAATATACACAAAAGACATGGCTGTACGGGCTAGACCCTTTGCCTTCCCTAAAATATAGGGAGAATTAAGAAGAAAAAAATATTATTAATCTATATTGCTGGAGCGCTGCAATATTCCAAATTTAGCTTCACGTATTCTTTTTTCGAAACATTTTCATGCATGTTTGAGAAAAAGTAATTAATCTAATTTCTGGTTGTGTTTCAGATCCAGTGAATGCTCCCTCGTCCGGGGCACTTGCACGCAGACTTACATACCTTACTTGTTCCTTGTGTTGCCTCTAGGGCCTGTCACACTGACAGGGCAAGATTACGTTCTGGTGGAATCAGGATGCGTCTGCAGGCCAGACCCCATGCCATAGACATAAAGAGTCTAATCTTTGGAATAGACAAGTTTGTTGAACTGTCCTCTCTAAATTTGTAGAAAAATACCTTTATATTACTAACCTTAGTATTCACGAACACGAAGCATTAATTCATAATCAATTAAAAGTCGAAGAACATTAAATAAGCTATGCGTTACTTCATAATTTTGATATAAATATATATTGAGGCTGGAGAAAAATAGTAAATAGTAAGGAAAATATGTCTATATTTGATGATTAGATCCACTAGAATTTGGTTAGGTCAAGGCATAAGAGCGGTCAGGTCAAAATATTAGCGAGTATTAGTTTATAATAATTTCTCCCACAATAATGGGTAAATTATTGCAGTTTTCATTTAGAAAAAGTTTGTTCTGTGAGGTAATTTGCTTGTCTGTAAAAAGGTGACCTAAATTTAAAATAATTGGCTAATAAATAAAGTGTGACCTAGCCAAATTCTAGCTATCTACAAGTTTGCCCATTGCAGCTAATTTTAGGGAATAATTTTTGGTACCGTGTTTTGAATTGATTGAATGTGATTAAATAAAAATAATAATGAATTATGAAAAGCGACAAAATCGAAAACGAAAACTTACGATCATTTTCGTTGAATATCTTAGCACGTTTATCTTGGAAAATTGTAAACTTTTCTATCCAATATCCAAATAGTTATTTTTTGCTTGTATAAATACATAATTTGATAAAAATTATAAGAGAGGTTAAGGTTTAAACGTGCTTGTAAAAATAGTTGAAATCGTGGGACCAATAATACGTTCTACTGTAAAATTGCCGAAAAATTATATAAATTATTATTGAATATGAAATTATTTGACGGCCATTTTGCGGTTTATAAACTAATAGACTGAATTTATTATTGTTAATTTATTATAAATATTTATACTGCAAACGCCTGTTAAGACGGATGTATTGTCAAAGAATTTATTAACATAGATTGTAGTTTCTATGAGAAGTAAAATTGTAATTTAATTAAATATAATATGAAAGTTGTTATTTTCATAACATAATAGTAGTCTCCTATTTATTTTTATTTAAGAACTATTTTGTGAGCAACGAATATGTGTGACAATTTATTAAAAATTAATAGAATATCTTTTCGACTTTGTTTTCAAGGTCTTCTTTTATCATATTATTGTATTACCTATAGTATTGAAATATAAATATGTATTAGTAGGTAAAAACTGACCGACAGCGGATATGTGAAATGTAAGGACTAATTTCGTCGACCCCACTCGCCTCTCTCCTCTGTCTCCCAGGGGGGTGAGTGATAATGACACTAGAATAATATTTCCGATCCGATTAATTAATATTATAATCCAGTCAAAAATTAATAGTCACCCACGATACAAGAAAGGAGTTGAAAACGGGATTGCCACTGGAATTAGCTAAACGGAGCGGGGAAGAAGCCAACCAATAGGATTGCTTCAATTAGAAAACCAAATGATCCAGTTGGTCGATATTTTTTGGTTTAGTTGCACTGCGCATGGAGAGAAAGCAGCTTTATAGCCATCATCAGATTTTTCATTTACTTAAAATAACATCAGACTAGTAAATTTATTGATTTATTAGGTAATAGTGACTAAGTAAGTAATTTGTGATCAGAATTATGTGATCACTATTAGTTTAAATTGCCATGTGGTGACAGAGCAGAAAATAATTGTCACCACCACAAATCTCTGATCTGATCTCAGAGATTTTGGGGTTACACTACGCCATCTAGATAAACAATTTATATTGTTTCTAGATAGCTATGGCTAGAGACCTATTCACTTCTGCGGACCCCTTCGGGAATAAATAGACATGGTTTATGTATTATGCCCAAAAAGTGAGAAAGACCACCGGGACGTACGTACGTACAAAAAAATAAAATAAAAATAACATAGAAATGATTTATTTCCATCTAATTATTTACAAACGCTTATAAAACTAAACTACCTTATACAAGACTGCATCTTCCAATCAATATCACATTACTGTTTGAAGATTAAACACCAGATTGCATTAAAATTTGATAAACTTGAATAAGTCTGTGCAAGTATAATCCGGGCATTTTAACAATAGTTTTAGAAGGTCGGTAAGGTAAGAAGCTTAGACTAGACTACTTTAAAATTGATATTAACGCTGAGGATAAATAACTAAATTAATTTTTGTTTATTGGTGAAAAATCAAATTTACTCTTATGTTGTAAAGGTAAAGATTGAAAACCGCATAAATATTTAGCAAAACAAGAGTTAGGCCTTTTCAAAAGTTTGGATTTTACGAATTAGAAAAGTAGAAAATTCCTAAAAATAATTAAACAGGGTTTAAAAAAATACCAATGATCTTGATTTCCCTAACGTACACTTGTCTACTGAGTATAAATTATAGTTAAACAAAAGCAGGACTAAGGCCCGGTTTCACAACTTTCAGATAGCTCTTATCCAGCAGTTATAAGTTAGGACGCTGTGAAACAGGTGCAAAATATCTCTACAGATACTTTTATTGCTCATAGCGGTAATACTGTTGGGGTTGAGCGTGCTGCTGTGGCTGTGGCCTGGGCTGCGCGTGCGCAACAGGCGCCTGCGCCAGCTGGGGCTTGGGCGTCGGGATTTTCACGACAATGTCTGTGGGCTGTCGGGAAACCTGAAAGAGAAGAATCACATTGAAACGAAACACCGAACACATCCTAAACACTAACCCCCTTATTTTAAAACGTGGACTAAAATTGGTCATGTGACGCTAACTCTGTTTTTCATTCAGAAAGTAAAAGTGACAGCATCGGTTTTAAACTATGACTAACTTTAGACCATGTCTTATAATAATAAAGGGGTCAAAGTTTCTGACTCGAATTTTCTAATAGGCCAAGTTGACAGCATATATAATACGATACAAAATTACAAACAATTTAACGTTTAACGAAGCACAACATTTATTGCGAAATTTCGACAGTTTGTCATATCTATACCCTGGTAGATAATTGTGGTAACCATACTCTTTATTCGTTGTTCAAAGGATGAGTAAAATTTGGAATGGTTCTTCTGAATATACTATTTTTATTTTTATGACCATTCATTATATTCACAGGAAGCACTCACTAATCTGTAGATAGTTTTAAACTAAAATAAATAACTTAAATCTGTTAATACGAGCTCAAGGAACAAGATGAAGACTACGCTTTAAATACTTTTTTACCTCGGCCTTGAAACCCTCTTTAGGGTCTGCGGTGTAGGTGACGGTCCTCACGAACCCATCGCTGTCCACGACGGAGTACGATCCCTTGATGACGTCACCGTCTCTTTGCTCCTTACGGTTTTGGTAGTTGGTGTACTGGTCATCGTTCACGTCGAAGCCGAACTGGTAGGATGGATGAGGCTGGAGCATAAAGAAAATTTCCAGTGTTACTAGGTGAAACGGTGAAATTATATTTCATTTTGTTTTAAGAATAACTAAAAGCGCTACAAGATACCCTGCCACTTAATGATTTCAATTTACATGATCTAAAGCCAATTGTGGCTTCCGAGACGACATCTAAAAAAAAGTATCATCAAAATCGGTCCATAAACAACGAAGTTTTGCGCGAACAAAAATAAAAAAATTATACAGTGCGAATATCTCCTCCGTCGGAAAAAGGCTTAGGTTCACCTATTCTCATTACAGCGCACTACAGAACATTCTAAAAGACTCTCGATACATCACTGATCACAGTACAGCAAGATACGGTAACTAGTTTTATTTTTGTTAAAAAAAAAACGAGCGGAGGAAAATTTTACGAATTTTTTTGTAATATTTTTTCTAATATTATGTTAAAAGAAACATCAAAATAATAGAGTTATTTGGGTTCGGTCTTCATGAAGTTCGAGGAGCTTCTCCAAAACAGCTAACTGATAAAGACCCACCTCTCAGAAATTTACGGTCGAAAAACCTAACCAATTGTTTTCCACTAAAAAACCACACTGTAGTCGCAAAAATCGGCGCCTTGTTTTCCAATAAAAAAAATTGCACTCGCAAATTTTCAGCTCCATTTACTTTCAGACATAATAGTGGTCGTAACAGCGTCGTGTACAGGCTATATAGAGCGGTAAGTTGGTTAGTGAAAGTTGTAGGAGCGGCATAGCAGCGACAGTGTCTAATCTGATCCATCCGCGTTATTGTGGACGATGGTCATGTTCCGTGCTAGCGGCGGCGGCGACAATTTTAAATGTTAATGATTAATTTCCGCAACGCTTAAGCATACGGTCGTAATGTAGTGTTGCGATTTGGAATATTATTCCGAATTAGAATAAAATTTCGCAAAATTTAAACAAGTCTTTGAGAAACTATGTTCAAACTATTAACTTTTGATATTTTTTACAAAGAAAATTTTACAACGCGAACCCAAAAACTAAGGAAACTGTACAGTCAACAGCACGTCAGACTACCACAAAATGGCAAAATTTCTCAATCGATTTTGTGCTCTATTATTACCAAGTTAAGGTTTACAAACGATTGAATAAATTTGTCAGTTTTGGGGAGTCTGAAGTGCCGTTGACTGTACCTAATCATTAGAACAACACTAACAATGTACTCCTACAATAGTAAAATATAAAAATATAAACTTATTCGTAGGTTGGTTGGTACCGTAGGCTTTTATCCCTGAAGTAGCAGACAGAGGTGATTTACCACCCACGTTTCGCCAAATAAATGTTAGGTGCCTAATGAGCCATAATAATAATGGAGCCAGCTATCTAACGGGCATGTAAATAGTATATTGCTAGATGGTATTAGAACGCTGCTGTGACACCCGCCGTAAAGATTAGTTAGGTGACAATGGTATTTTGCTTTGCCGTCACCACACGGTTACGGCAATTAAGTAAATAAACGGAACAGACTGTAAGCTCGTCAACTGGCCGCTAGGCGAGACTGGAAAAAACTGGCCTGGCAGTGGACAAGCTTTAACTCTGTTCAGTTTATTTACTCACTAGTGGTCTCCAGCGGCTTCGCTCGCGTTAATGTCGGTTGTTAATATAGCATATTATAACATTTCTCAATAAATGTACCTACTATCCAACACAAAAAGATCTTTTTAATTTGAACCAGTAGTTTCTGAGATTAGCGCGTTGAACCAACCAAACAAACAAACTCTTCGGATTTTTTAATATTATAGTATAGATGTTGAAATTAAAATCAAAATAATAATTAAAAATACTTACATCATAGTCCTCCTGAGGCTCGCGTTGCTCCTGTTGCCTCGGTGGCTGGTATTGTGGGCGGTACTGAGATTGCGGCTGCGGCTGCGGCTGCGGCTGGTACTGGGGCTGGGTCTGGTAATACTGTCCTTCGCTTTGGGCTGAGTACGGCTGTAAAACCACCAGTATATCAATTGAGTACTAACATTACAAAAAATTCTATAGACTAGACACATCACTGGTAATACTGTCCTTCGCTTTGGGCTGACTACGGCTGTACAACCACCATTTATTATCAATTGAGTACTAACATTTCAAAAATTGCTTTAGACACATCATTTTCAGCCATAAAATACAGCGGCCAAAGTTTTTAGTCCAACCGTCTGCATTTTATAACATCCCAATCCCATTATTGAACCACATTCTTTCACCATTGCAGATGTTGTCGGGGTGTGTGTGTGTGAGAGAGATTATGAAGCGGAGACGGATAAATGTTTCGACCTGCCAATATCACTATAGGGATCATGTATGAGGTGTCGATACAATATTATATTGATAAGAGGAACTCGCTAGCGCAGTGGCATAGCGCGCTTGGCCTGAGATTGCGTAAATTAAACAATCTTCGCTAAGGCCGGTCATTGGATGGGTGACCAAAAATTAATTATCTCGAGTTCCTCCGTGCTTCGGAAGGCACATTAATCGGCCTTCTGCAGTCGTTAATACACACCAACAAGAAATTGGGCCAGCGTGATTAATGGCCCAATCTCCCTATATTCTTCCAAGCATAAAATCAATGATGATGAATGGGCAGCAGCGTTCCTCTTATAACACCTAGCAATAGCAATGTACTGCGACTTTTGTCCCCGATAAATGGCAATAGGCTCGCCACCTATTATAACATGGGACCTAACATAATTGGCGAAACGTGGGTGCTAGTTCACCTCTGCCTACCCCTTCGGGGATATAGGCGGGATTTATGTATGTATCTATGCATAGGGAAGGCCCGTGCCCCAGCAGTGGGCAAATTAAGTGCTGGTTATGATGATAATATTATATTGATGATATTTTATTAGGAATCCTTCTTATGTATTGCCCATTCCATTCAATCTGCAGGCCCTATACGTATAAAGGCATGTGGCACATAGCACCATC
The DNA here is from genome assembly GCA_963931975.1 of Cataclysta lemnata. Lineage (NCBI taxonomy): Eukaryota > Metazoa > Arthropoda > Insecta > Lepidoptera > Crambidae > Cataclysta > Cataclysta lemnata. The sequence goes on from OZ008343.1 coordinate 10,585,383, forward strand.
TTTATCAAGTTTAGTGTTCATTACTATTAGGGCATACGCTTACCAGTCTAGAAGGAGCGGCTACTGGTCTCGTGATCACTTGGGTTTGCTGCGGCTGAGCATGTTGTTGGCCGATGTACTGTCTCAGTAGGTGAGGAGGGATGCCTTCTACGCCCTGAGGTAGATAGAAAATAATATTAACAATGAAATATTGACAAAGAATCCTCCATCCATCATGTATCCTTGGCTCTCAATAATATTCAGCCTATTTAATAGATACAAACATTAGGTTGCTCATTTGGTGCAACAATGACGCATTTACTTTTCTTTAAAAAAGAGACGATAATAAAAAATAAAAAAAATTAATAAAAAAAAACTTTTTCCTGCTCCTGTAAAACACGAAATTTTACGATTACGTCAATGTTTCACCAAATAATGAGCGTTATATGGAATAGCTACTCATGGTATAGACACAAAGTAGAAAAGTCTAGGTTGAGAATAGATTGCAATTATTTTATAGATTACGTGAAATATTGTTACCCAAATACCTATATTTACAAAAGAACATTCACTAATTGTAAATGTATTTAAAAAAAAACATTTTTAATTAGAGCAGGATCCAATAGACATCACTATTTTTGGTAATAAAATAAATTTAGAAGCCGACATGAATACGGCCTGATTGCCACCTAACCCGCTAACCCCTATAATCGATAATTAGCTCCTACTCCCCCCTACTTTAGGCTAATAAACTTAATTGCCCATAACGTTTATTATGCAACTGTTCCACATTTCAATCAGGCACAAAAGTTAATGTGCCAAACTGGAAATAAAAAGTAGTGTGTCCACTCGATCGATATCGATTATTGGATTATTGGGCCAGTTCAATTTTGTTTGATGTAATGATACTACTTTAGTAACAAAAGAATGGCATAACTGACTGCCAGGTACTATTCTATCTAAAGTATCAAGTTGGCTATCGGCTAATTGGACCCGGGCCTGAATCCTGGTTTAGGCAAATGTTTGTGTGACGAACACAGGCATTTGTTTTCGAGTCATGCCTTATGTAATCTTTTTTATCTTTTAGTGTTTATAAAATAATAACTGTTGATAATTTGCACATAAGGTAAAATCAATACTTAACTTTAATTGATGTATAGATAAATCAACGTTAACATGATTGTTTGATACAATAAAATGAGGATGACAAACATAATGAGGAAATTTTTTAACTATTTTTTTTATTCTTATTTACTTATATTATAAATAATAAACTGTTCAAAATGTATTGCATTATAATTAAGACTTATATTTGAAAGAAAAGCAATTGTGATTGGTGTTTCTTTTATATTCTAATAGAAAAAATACAGCAGCTCATATCAGATTTGTTCTTTAACTCTCATAGCATTTGCATTACTAATTACTTAGGAAGCAATTGCATGAGTCAAAGTCCACCGCTACGTCGGTAGAATCGTCATCGAAAATTACGATCGTTCGATTCTACCAATATTCTTACCTACATCTTAGAGTATCACTTCATACTTGCAGTGAACTGACGAAACATAACTATTGTTCTCTATCGAATTTGACAGATTCTCAAATAGTACAGCGTACTGTTTAACTTAACATGAAAGCGTGGCTATGTTTCGTAACTATGGTAAAACAATGACTTGTAACCAACCAAATTCGGTAAGGATCTTCAAGCATCATGGTCTGAGACTGAACGGGTGTTGTGCAAATGTGACCCACTTTGACAGTATAGTAGCGAGACATGGATGATTAGTCGAGTAACATTGACTTTTTGGAGTCTTTTGTCTTATAAGCCTTTTCGCAATATTTTATTTTATTAGGGACCGTTCACAGACCGGCTCGAAGACGAAACGCAACGCAAATAATGTAAAATAGTTAGTTAGTTATTTGTTGTACGTGAGTGCAAAGTTGTTTTTTAACCGCGTGCTCAATTTTGATGACCGAACTAGCGAAGGATTCTAAAATTGAATCACGAGCGTAGCGAGTGATTCAAAAATTAAAATCCTGAGTTCCGAGAGGGCTAGTCTGAATGAAAACTTACGAGATATTGTGTGCTTTATCCGAATAACCAATAATTTGTTGTTCTTAAAATTATAGGACAAGACAAATCAATAGAGGCAACGTCCATAAGCTTTAGAGCATTATAATGTTAATAAAACAGATTATTTATGATACATAAATTACAACAATAAGCTATGATACGTTTATGTGTAGACATTTTTATCTTCATACGTTTAGAATACATTGTGTTCTTACTGAAGCGTTTTTCGAGTTGTGACGATAAAATAAGCGACATTATATAAAGTTCTAAAGGTAATGAATTTAGTTACTGTAAACTACACACGAGCTTTTATCTAGACTTTAAAAAGCTCTATTGTTATATTGCTAACGGTAACATAAATTTATTGTATAAATACAGTAGACAAATATTGGTACATATTAGTGCTTTTTAAGAGTAATTCTGATAAAGTTAAGTTCATAATAAATTAAATTCACACAAATTATTTTCCTTATTTTAATTTATTTATCCGTTGGATTGTATCTATTCGAAGATGGTGAAACCGGCTCTAAGAATATTGTGTCTATACATTTCTATTTTTGATTTTTATTTTATTAACATTTTTAAATTAATTATAAAACAGCTTTGCTTATTATTCAAATACACAAAGTGTTTAATTTCGTAGTTAATAAAATGCTTTTACTACCTACTTATTCTAATAAACTTCATCGAAGATCAAAAGTTCTAGTAGGTGTCATTATCATCATTCGTATTATTGCACTTTTATGTGATCTAAAAGCTTCTTGTAAGCAATTCTTTACAAAACTACCGAAACTTCAAGCACAAAATGTCAATTTTGGTTTAAAATAATCATTAACGTAATAAAAGCAAATGAAAGACTTGTAAACTTATGGTTTTAAAAAAAATCACCGGTATGCCTTCCTAATAATTACGAGTTATATGTTTATATACTAACTTGCTGTTCATATTGATGTTGAGGCCTTCCCACTGCACACCCCAATATCGCCAATGAGATGCACAAACGAAACATTTCACACACGAATCGAAAAAAATGTGTTAAGTTTATTCTGTAACAGTTAATTAAGTTAAGCTAACAACACATTCGCGGTATTACTACGTATGCTGTGCGTGTAGTTCACTCTCACTTTATATAGAGTCACCCCTTCTAGTACGTGGGTGGTTGGAGTGGGATTACCATCGAATGTATGTGGATCCGAATCCGTTTTGAATCCACATTGAAACGTGCTGACTGAAACATACTAATAAACCCTTACAGTTTGATATTGTCGCTTATGAAAATAATCAATTCATAATCGTATACTTTAATGGAATGGATAAATAGATCGTATAATTAGAATGGTTTGACAATAATAACCATGTCACAAAATTTTTAATAGACTAACTGCCTCACTCAGAGATGTCAATTAACTTTAATGAGTACTTAATGTAATAAAATTTCATTTTAATCTAGACCATAGACCCGGCAAGAAAAGCGACTAATTTTGAATTGTCATTTTTGACATTAAATACTCATTAACGTTAATGAGAGCGGCAGTTAATATTTTTATAGATTGGAAGATACATACAATTATAAAAACAATGTTAGAAGAGAGAGGAATAGATAAAAAGAAGTTAAAATAGAGGAAGAAATGTATATTTATTTAATTTTGTTAGAGCTATTATATAATTTTGTAGATTATCCATTTATTATTTGGAAAAGTTGCCTAAAACGGACATATTACCTAAATTGGACACTCCGGTGTATAAGTAGGTATAATGTTTTCCATATACCGAGAGCTACAGGTAGGAAACTAAATTTCCACCTGCCCTCTGAAAGTATGTGACACGAAGGCTTATTCATCGAAATATTTAAAAATTTTCATCATTTTTCAATTGTTTAATACATCAGCGTTAGAAGTTTTCTCTTTTGAACACTAGTTCATTGTTTGTATCGTATCGAAACTGAGTATCCGTTATTAGTATAACGTTTACATTTTATAAAAAAGACTTAACGCGATTATTTTTTCATCACATTGGTATTTGTTTCATCAATGATTGGGATAAATAATGGCATATATATCACTATTTATAGTTTTCCATTTTTCATTAGGATACAAATATTCCTAAGTAGCTGAACATACCTACTGCATTTTTTGTTAGTAGCAATATATAAGGATTTGTTGATACATTCCTCGGATATGGATATTCTTAGGATTACAAATGGGCGACTCCCTGCTCTGCACTGCCCTTCCTAGGAGACTCTGTTTGGAGAATTACTTTCCATAACCCAGGAAACTGCTTTAGGTCGCCTATTATTTTATACCCACGCTATTACTATGCCATCTACGCAGGTAGGCCGACTTTGGCAGTTCATCGCCAGCCTTTTAATTAATGTCTCCACTGCTGGGGCACAAGCCTTCCCTATGGATGGAAGATTATATCCGAAAAATTACATATTATATGTGCCGTGTGGTGACGGCAGGCCAACATACAATTGTCATCACCCCCATCTCTCCCGTGGGTGTCGTACAAGGCGACTAAGGGTAAACATTCCTCTTATACCACTTAGCAATATACTGCGATTTTATGTGCCTGATAGATGGCAATATATTATGTTTACATGGACCTAACTTATGGCGAGAAGTCCGAGTTTAATTCACCTCTGCCTACCCTTTCGGGAATATAGCCGTGATTGACGGCCGCCTTGGTCGAATGCTCAGATTGCTGGGTATTGGCCAAGAGGTCCCGGGTTCGAATCCTGGTAGGGGCAAACTTTGTGATGACCACAAATGTTTGTTTCCGAGTCATGGTTGTGTATATGTTTATGTAGTATATTTTCAACATTTATATACATAATTATATTAAAAATATGTCCGTCATCTAGTATCCATAATACAAGTGCTTAAGCTACTTTCTTTGAGCTAGATGATAGGTGTCAGTGTAAAAATATTTATTATTATTATTATTTATTATGAATATAAATGTTGAAATTAGCTGAAAAATTACTTATTATTATGTAAGTACGGTTTAAAGATATACCGCTGTTGCACTTTTACATAAAGTAGGTAGATATACCAGGTGTAAGTTCGACGGTGGCGTAAGTGGCATTGCTGATCTGGTTTTGTTGGTATTCGAAAACCAAAGAACTTTCGCTAAAAAATAAATATATGATCTCAAAGTGTTAAGGCTTCCGAAACCTGAGCCCGCTCTGTGGCTTCTGAATTTAAGTTTCATGGTGGTTCTTAATGAAAGAAGAAAACAAAATTACGCATAAAAGTTTAAATATAATCCAGCGAGGACAAAAGGTCCTCTTCTAATTTTAGGTCTATTAGGTTGAATTTAATCTAGTTATAAGACATCCATCCCTCGTAGACATACCCGTAGGTACCACGGTAGTCTGTTCCTACTAAAATTTTCAGTCACTGGTGAAGTAGCGAAATTCAAACTTACTTTGCAAAACCGATAAAAATTGACCGTCCGTGGTTAAAGTGATGTGGGGTCTGTTACTATGATGTGGGGGCAACAATTGTCACCTCCCCCTCATTTCTCCCGTGGGTATCAGACGAGGCGACTAAGAGTAAAGACAGAGATGAGAAATGGACAACAGCGTTCCTCTACTACTTTGCAATGTACTGAGGTTTACATGATCGATATTAGGCAAAGTTTTCGCCCCCTATATTACATGGGACCTAACATTATTGACGAAACGTGGATGTTAATTAACCTCTGTCTATCCCATCGGCGATAAATACGCATGATTTATATATATATGTGAAAGTATTCAGCCTCTAAAGTGGAGTAATTATTGTGACACGGTACTAATTTAATACCTTGTCACGATAATTAAGCAACTATTAACTACTAATATCTAAAATACACAAGTGCTGTCATGGATATGAAATTTAGATACTTCTGAAGCCTATCATACTACTGCAGTACTTTAAGACGCTAAAGAGTAACAATGCTTTAAGATCCATCTAGCAAATGTGTTACCTAACCTGCGTTCAATCGAAACAATACATAAATAAATGCGTCACCCTGTAATTTTCTTGTCGATCCGACGTATTTCCATAACCGCTTTCGCGATAGAAAGCACAGATAGACGTAAAGAAACCCATTAAAAGATACATACAGTTCAACTTGCAGTTTGCGTATGACGAACCTCAATTTATATTATAGAAGGATAGATAATTTACGCGCATATCAGATGCTCTTCACGTAAGCTACTAGGTTGGAACGCTGCTCATTAGACGTGGTTTAATAAATTTAAATCGTTTCGATAATGAAGCATATTTTAATGAGATCGTATTTCCTTTATTTTGAGAATGCAACGGTATAAATAATACGTGATTAGAGTCAATATTGTAAAGGTGGCTACTGACTATGAGTATGAGTATGAGTGTGAGGTGAACCTTCCATCAGGCTCCCTTCCCCTTCGACGTCGCTTCCTTGAGTACCGGGATCTAAGCTGTTGGCCGCCTTAACAGCATTTACCGGGATTTTTGAGGAAGGCGAAGGCCTTGCAATCGAGCACTCCCTTAGAGGATTTCTCCACAGTAGGCACCTCCCAGGGGGAGATACCAGAGGGATATAGTATACTGCAGCGGAGAGCCTCACTGTAGGGCGCTACGAGTCGGAGGGAGTACTGGCCTTGCCCCACGGCAAACCACCGGCTGTACCGCACGGCACTGAGGGCTGCGTCACCACAAAGGGGGCCGAAGGGAAGTCCCTTCGCTTATGCAACGACTCAGTTCACTGGAAGATCTTGGAGTTCATGCTCGGGCCATGAGGAGCGCGCCTCGTATAAGCAGGAGGTCCATGATGATGATTATATGAACGTCTTCCAAAATCGTTTCAAGATTGAAAAAAAAAATTCTACTTAAAAGGACCGGCGTCGTCCAGTTATAGAATTCAGAACTTATTATGATAGTGTCCAAACCAAATGGACGTCCGTGACCGACTGTCAATGTCAAAAACGTGCGTCACGCCAATTGGAGTAAGGAGCAGTTTGAATTGTTGTGTAATATAGAGATAGATCAATAGTTTTCGAAGATGAATATACACCAGGGCCCCTAGACAAGTGGCAATCGTTTCATGACGAAAAGACATCGAAGTTCTTCTTCGTCTTTGAGATAACGAAAACAATTTATCTTCCCACCCTATTCCCAGGCTATCTAGGGTCGGCATAGTATATTTCCTCTTTCATTCTCATGGGCTAGATGACATTGATCCATTCACTTATTTTTAATTAATATTGTTCACCATCAATGTAAAAAGTGTTTGAAAGGACCATGTCAACAACGATGAACTGACACCCTGATTCCTCTTTGGAAATGCTGTTGTTGGTTGGTTGGTTTGCCCATTTCGGTGCCCGAGGTGCTTTTAAAGGGTCCCAGTCCCACCAGACGTGTAGTAAAAGTCAACTAAGAGGCGAAGCTGTCACATCACACGTAATTTTTTCGCTCCCAGGCCTAGATATTCCAAATGCTGTTTCGGATTTAATCTAAGCTTTAGATGATCTCTCGCGGGGTCCAAGTTATTATCCAATGACACGCGCGATAAAGATATTAACTTAATGTCAGAACGCTTCGATCTACATTTCGACCTTCACATTTTAAAATATATCTGTTCCACGATTGCGGTCGGCCAATCAGTCACCGTGCGACCGACATTTTGTCATATTGTTGCACATTGCATTATTCACAACCGGTCGCTGCGTATCGTTGGCTTGCCGGCCACGTGTGTGCTCTCCTTAAATTGGTAGTGAATGTTGGCAAAAATATATGATATTGGTCAATAGTCGTCTATATCGGCAAAGTAAAGCAAACGTGTCGCTTTTGTTGTTTCGCAAATTGTTCTCGTGGTCATTTTGGAAATTGTCTTTTTAAGATAAGGACTTGCATGGATATAAATATATTGATATGAACTTGAATGTAAAATTTTGCTACCTATTGTTAATATTAAACTTTAGACGTTTAGTAAGTCATTAGGGTCGATTCTGACCAGTGGTTCTCTAAGCCTAAGACTAATTTGACAACAATGTTTCTCTGTAATTCTCAATATAGAATGAAAAAGAGAGACTCATATTAAATTTAGTTTTATGTTTAGAGAATCATGTCAGAATTGACCTACAATAGGGTCAATTCTGACATGATTCTCTATACATACATACATAAATCACGCCTATATCCCCGAAGGGGTAGACAGGGAACTAGCACCCACGTTTGTATTTGTGTTGTGACCCTATTGTGTACTTGCGTAAATAGAATATAAGAAATTAGTAATTGCTGAAGTATTTCAGTATCCGGACATACATGTCCAGATATGCAAAAAGTTTTTTTTGTTATTATGTTATGGTTTCTCGATCATAATAACCACAAGCGACATTAAACCATAAAAATTACTTCACTTACATAAACGGTGACCTATTAATCGGACAGGCTTAAAAAACTTGCGCGCCAATATGGAAAGGTAAGCAGATCCGCATAATTATAGATTACAACGCACTCGGCGACATACGCGTAACATGCGTGCACGCATGTCGCAAGCAGGGCATTTGAGTTCACTAGAGCAAAGGACCGCGCCCTTTGCAATCGAATCGCCGTAACTAAAACTTTATTGAAACTTTAGCATGCTGACTTTGATACCTATGTTTTTAAAATGTCTACCCAGTCAGCGGAAAAAACAATAGTGACATTTTTTGAGTCAATTATTACATTTAGGGCCTGTTTCACAATCGAAAAGTAAGTTCTAAGTAGCTTACTTCGCAGATCATTTGACAGTTGTAATATGAAATATATGTCAATTGAACTGCAAAGTAAGCTACTTAGAACTTACTAGTCGATTGTGCAACAGGCCCTTAAATATATAACAAAGAAATTTGTGGTTAGAAAAAGTTCCAAAAATTATAGTCTTGATGCGGGAATCGAACCCGCGTCCTCTGCATAGGACGAGAATTTTTCGAACTTTTTCTAAAAACAAATTTCTTTGTGATAATTTTTCTAACATTTTTAAATACGTAATGTAAATCAAAAAAATAATTAAATTTAAAAGATAAAAACTTGTGGTGAAATAACGATCAGTGAAATCATTAGTTACTGTCCATTGTCCCTGTTAAGGAGTAGTGGCACGGCGCGCTTGGCCTGCGATTGCGTAAACTAAGCAAGTTCGCTAAAGCCGGTCATAACATGGGTGACCAAAAATTTATTATCGCGAGTTCCTCCGTGCTTCGGAAGGCACGTTAAGCCGGTGGTCCCGACTGCATCTGCAGTCGTTAATACCCACCAACCCGCACTGGGCCAGCGTAGTGGGTTTTGGCCCAATCTCCCTGTATTCTCCCATCCATAGGGAGGGCCCGTGCCCCAGCAGTGGGGACATTGAAGGGCTGGTGATGATGATAATGATGATTGTCCCTGTTGATAAGGGTATGGAAATAATTTGACGGTCTGTTGTCTCCATGATAGGGACAAATTTGGGGACAACGAACATACACGGAATACCATAAGCCCTTCTATACATAAATCACGCCTATATCCAGAGGCAGAGGAGAACTAGCACCCACGTTTCGGCAATTATGTAAGGTTCCATGTAATAGGTGGCGAGCCTATTTGCCATTTATCGGGCACAAAAGTCGCAGTACATTGCTATTGCTAGGTGGTATAAGAGGAACGCTGCTGCCCATTCCTCATCGCTAATTTATCCTTAGTCGCCTTGTACGACACCCACGGGAGAAATTTGGGGTGGTGACAATTGTAGAATACAACACGGCTTCTTATAAATGTGTTAATAAAAGTGCCTTTATTCCGCTTCCCTTATTATATTAACAACTAAGTTATAAAAAGGGGTTATATTGCGTTGAGGGTCAGAAATACTGAACAGCAAACATTTGTGTTTATGCTTCAATGAAAAAAAGATTTGCACACATTTTAACAAATTAGTTTATCAATTGTTTGCAGTCTGTGCCACTGTTACGTCGAATCACCTGACCGGTGGCAGCTCGAATGGTTAGCGATCTGACCATTCGACCTGATGAAAACGAAGAAGAAGAGCGAAATAAAATCCTCAAATAAGCAATAAACACGACAATAACATTTAATAATACAGCTAAATAAATTAGGTACAAGGTATCCGCAAACGTAACCCTAGGACGCGTATTTGTTTCCGACGTGGTGTCGGACCCCCCACTTGTAGTTGGCGTTCTTGTCGGTCTTCACGAACGTGTGGACGGGTCCAGTGACCCCCTTGGTGTCGTGGTGGTCGTGGTCGTGGTCGTGGTGGACGTCATAGCCGTGGTGGTGGTCACGCTTCGGACGCTCCCATTGCTCGTCGTCTGTCGTCGTCGGGTGTACTGAAACAGGTGAAGACGATTCTATTGGTTGGCTTTTTTGTTTTTTGAAGGACCTAAACTGTGGGCAGAGGGACTTTTACAGCATCTACCGGTTTTTCGGGAAAGCGACAAACTTGAATGGATGCAATAAATCCTCGTAACTGATTAATAGCAGTTTCGGTATCTGACTCAGAGTATCTGATCACTGCTTTATGGTTGCGATCATGTATGATTTACCCCTAGGTACGATAGTATAGATGTTAAATGCTATTTATTAAGAAAATGTTAAATGCTATTTATTACTAGAGAAAAATCTTTCAAGGCAAATAGCGCTTCATTGACGGGCGTTGAATAATTTCACGTTCTCAATTAGTTCTATGAAGGACGTCTGCTTGATAGAAACCGTGACAAATCATGGTCAAGTTTTTATCCAATCTGAATGCGAGGAATATACTAAACCCTTTCGTAGGCCACAAATGCCTGAATTCAAATATAATTTGTTCACTGGTGATAACAGGAGTTGAAAATTACTTGTCGTACCACCTGGCTCAAAATGACGTATTCTGGGTCAAGTAACCTCAACTTAAAGTTAGCTATTCTAGGCCTGTACAAAACAGTGGTATAATGTGTTACTGAATTTACTAAGAATTGTTTATTGTTATTTAATGATGGTTATTTAAGTGTGTATAATTTATTGTGACAATAGTATTCACAAATTTTAATGTTCCGATTTAGCGTCGTTTCAAACCAAAAGCAAGAACAATATATTATTTACTTACTGGGTCTACGATGTTGAATGTGGTGTGGAGGAAGTGGAGCATATCTGGTTACTCTTAAAGGCGTTCTGGGGACCGGATAAAACGGTATTGACCATGCCGTTGCCACTGCTAACGTAACAGCTAGGAACATCTGAAATAAATACAAAAACTATAATCAAATATGGGATAGGAATGCATTCATAAAATCATTGCACCTGATAATGTAACATAAAGAGTTGGTTGGTAAAGCCTTATTCACACTTGAATAAGCGATCGAAATGTTGTTGTATAATTATCTGAGAACTTAATATAAATTAGATATGCACATTCATATCTTGAAATGCAATCCGAACGTTTCTTTTTATTGTAGCTAATCACATTTTAAGTAACAATACAAAAATGATCAAGATATGACGTGATCTAATAGCAAAAGTTCAGTGGTGCTCAAATATTTGATGTATTAGCCAATTAAAATAGATACCATAACATTGTGTTATTCAAAACTCGAAAAACACTGAATACAGATAAGTATGTTATTTACTCATAATTCATGTAATTATAAAGAACACAAAACCACTAAATTTTCTCAGACAATTTACTTATACCAACACTATGCATTAAATCAGACAGTAATTCTTAGAACCTTGTATTGGTCCATAATAATTATAAATTTCAAACTGGCGTTTAATATCTATCTATGTCTATGAAGTTTATTAAATAATAAGAAGTGGCTAGGGTGTAAGGCCTGTGATAATTCGATCGCTTAAACTAATCAAAGTTCGCTAAGGCTGGTCAACACGGAATGACTTTACCACTTTATATTTAAAGGCGATACCTATTTAAGATGAATTCACCTCGAAAGTTTGACAACCGCAGCTCGGCAACAATACGAAACGAGCGTAAGTCATTAATCTAATTAAGCCGCTGGCGCTACTCAACAAGTAGGATATCATGCCGTGACATAAGTGTGCTGGCCGGACACAGACCATTAAACTCTACAGAACGGTCTGTTGTCAATGTGTGCGGGGTCTTATATAACCACATTGTGCAAACAACATAACATCATAGTAGTTAAGCGAACAAGGATATTGCAATAATTAAAAATGCGAATCGATACACAGAAGACCTCTTTGCCACGGTTCTTATGAACGCTCTAGTTACGATTTTAAATAACAAACTGGTTTATCTTTAGTTGAATTAAAGATGGGTCGTCAAAATATTTAATAAATATATCCCATAATTTTCCTTTTCATGTAGGTTTACATTTGGTGAAATTTAGATAAACATATTAAATGTAGTAGAATATGCAACACATACATAATGGTAGGTGTGTGTTATGCATGACTTTTAGAAATGACAATTGCATTGCATTTTAAGCACCTAACACTATTTAAAAAAAGGTTATAAGTTTTTTCTCTTTTGATAATTTGTTAATAAGAAGAGCTAACTTCACTGACTCACTTATTGAATGAAAATGAATATAACTATTAATTAACCCATGGAGACGGCACTATCTTTCATGCAAACTTATTTCAAGCTAATTTATTTTCATTCGCAAAAATACTCACAAAAATTCTGGAGTCCATTATAAAAATATATTGTCTACTGTTTCATGGGTCTCTCTTGTGTACAAACTTTGTAATGGCGACAAAAATCAAAAACGGTCTCTTTTAAAGTAGAAAGAAAACGAATTTTACACTTTCTATCTGTCGATTTAACGCTTGAACGCGCTATGATTTGGTTCGGATGAGCGAATCGGGGATGTCCGATGTTTCTATAAGTTTACCATTGGAGTAGATATTGAATAAAAATACATACGTACTTATCTATGTACTTAGGCATGATTTAACGTCGGCTTTTCTCCGAATTGGTCCAATCAGGGCCGTCTTAAGCTTTTCTGGGGGCCCTTGGGCACACAAGAACTTGAGACCCTTTTGGGAAGCAAAGAAAGCTAATGAAAAATATTTTTTTTGTGAAAATAGTGTTATGTGCCCGCACGAAAATGTTTTAAGAATAAATGTGACATAAATTGTCGGTGTTTCGGGATGATGGGAGGATGGGGGCCCCGTAGGCCTATTCGCTAACTTTTTTGAAACTTGAGAGTGATAATCACTGAACTATTTACTGATCCATTACTACTTTACTATAACGCTATTGTGACACTTGTCCTGTGAAAACAGTAATGGATAAGTAAATAGTTCGGTGATCATCACTTTCAACTGTCAAAAAAAGTTAGCAAATAGGTCTACAAGGCACTGGCCCCGTGTGCCCTTATAGTAAAGACGGTAGTGGGTCCAATTGTAACTATTCTAGATCCTATGTATGTACATAATAGTGTCCTATTCTGCCCACAGCTTTAGCTTTCGCGATTTCTATGCGCCAAATCTTTAAAATACAGGGTGGAAAGTTGAGATGGGGCAGTAAGGGCAGCTACCAGGGGGCCTACTCTGGAACTCCGAACGAACGAACGAACAACTATCCGTCTTTCTCACGCCACTGCGTGTTAAAATAAGAGCGACAAAGACGCAACGACTCGATCGAACTAAATAAACTTCCAGAGTAGCGCCTCAGATCCCTTGCTGCCAAGCGAAAATGGTCTTAGGAGACCTCACCCAACTTTTTGAGCGATGACAATCGACATTCACAGATTTATCATAAAATATACAGTCAGCGAGAAAATCGTCAGAATTGACAATTTTTTTTTGATGACAATTGATCCCATTCCCATAGAGGATTGAAACACTCTTTGAGACCAACTGAGGTTAGAGTACTAGAAAACTCACAAATCAAAGAAAACTTTTTCCTTACATTTTAGTAGGGTAAGGCAAAGTGGAATTTTCTTAAGCATAAAGATCATTAATTTTTATCGGGACAAATTTTGAATTTAGAACAGTTATCTGATGTTTTATTTCAGGTTTTGTTCTTCTCTGGAACGTTGAAGTGGTTTCAAATCAAGAAAATTTTAGATTAGATAGAAGCTTATTTTTTCATTTTGAATCGTATTTATTGGTTTTTTATTTCTCAGAATACAGATTTATCCCATTTTTAATATCCAGAAAGTAGTCCCGATAAAAATGAATGATCTTAATGCTTAAGAAAATTCTCCTACTAAAATGTATGGAAAAAGTTTTCTTTGATTTGTGGGTTTTCTAGTACTCTAACCTCAGTTGGTCTCAAAGAGTGTTTTAATCCTCTATGTGAATGGGATCGATTGGCATCAGAAAGAAAATTTGTCAATTCTGATGATTTTCTCGCTGACTGTATTTTTTGACTGTATTGTATTTTATCCAAAATCTGTGAATGTCGATTGTCATCGATCAAAAAGTTGGGTGAGATCTCCTAAGACCATTTTCGCGTGGCAGCAAGGGATCTGGTAGCTGCCCTTACTGCCCCATCTCAACTTTCCACCCTGTATATGCCTACAAAAAAGTTGCGGTTTTCATGTCTATCTCAATTTAATAAGCGACTTAGGCATACCGCATATGAAGTAATATTTCATTAATATTTTTTTGGAAGTCACTTTTGTTGAGACAGCGTTTTTCGGCTTCGGTAGCAGTATGTTATACTACGAACGCTGCTACCTATTCCTCTTCATATTACTTAGGCCCTTAGTTGACTTGGAGAGATTTGAGGTGGTGACAATAATCCCACAGGGCAAATCTAAATAAACTGCAATATTGTACAGATGTTGGTTGGCTATTGACTAAAAGGTGCTGGACATACTAATTATACATAAATGCCAATAATATCTATTATCCTCTTAGCTATGCAGTATTCATCACTCTTGTAGACCCATGTAACAAATAAGGACAATGCTCTTGAATGACGAAAATGCCTTCCATGATTTCTTGTCACGCTCAGGCTTGAGAATAACATTGATCTCTCTTATTTTGTCGTGTCGAGAATAGTTGTCGTGTCAGAGAAAGCAGTAAGTGAATATTTTCCGTTTTCTTAAAACGCAAGTAAGTTTGAACTAATTAGTAAGTTAAACTGCAAAGGAGATAAAAAATAATAGAAATTAGTTCTTACTCTCATGCTTATTAATAACTACTTACCTAATGCCTAAGTTTAAGCTGGTTGCTTAAGCTTAACTTTTGTTATGAAAACTAGATGATGGACAAATTTTGATATACATTGTAAATAATATATAAAAAGTGAAAATATACTTAGAAATATATAAACAACCACCAGACCAAATGACCGTGCAAATATTGGCCAGTATTCGATCCCGAGATCCCTTTTACGACAGCCAGCGATTTGACTATTCGACCAAAATGGCCGTCAATTGGTACTGGTTTGGGCAATCCGGACATACCATTTTAGACCGCAGACAAAATGTGTAAAGTAACTAGTAGTTACTTTTTGTTTTGATTAACACATAATTATTGTTATTGTATAGGGAAACAAAACCAAGAAAATGTCTTTAATTACACTCATATACCAAACGAAAATGAACACAAAATTTTATAAATTAACTGTGCTCTTTTCGAATCGATAAAAAGGGTGTTTAATACAAAATTATGCAAATTAAAATATTTTAGTCGCTTTAGTAAGTTAAGGTTTATGTAAAACCGCTGATTTTGCCGGAAAGCTATACAAGATAATGGGCAAGACCTGGTTGGGCCAGTAGTTGTTTCATACATACATACATACATAAATCACACCTATATCCACGAAGGGGTAGGCAGAGGTGAACTAGCACCCAAGTATCGCCCATTATGTTAGGTGGTGAATAATGTAATAGGTGGTGAACCTATTGCCATTTATCGGGTACAAAAGTTGCAGTACATTGTTAGGTGGTATAATAGGAATGCTGCTGCCCATTCCTCATCACTGATTTATCCTTAGTCGCCTTCTACGACACCCACGGGATAGATTTGGGGTGGTGACAATTGTATTCTACTCTGTTATCACCACACGGCTAAGTAGTTGTTTCGATTTAAATTAATTTGGTTTCCGAAATGTTTTAATGGTGGTTAGTAAAATGGAATATGAATTTGTACATTAATAGACATCCCTACATACATAAACCATGTCTAGACCCACTCACGGTTCGGCAACTATCTTAAGTCCCATGTAATAGCGAGTGTGCCTGTTGCAATATATATGGCACCTTAATTATTAGTATATCCCTGGGTAGTACAATAGGCACGCTGCCCTGTGCTCATCTGTTTTAACCCATAGTCGCCTTATACCTTCTACGATACCCGCGGAAAGGATTTGGATGGGAGATTACGAAAACTTTTGACTGCTTTAAGCGATTGAAGAGTTACATAACTAGGTTTTAGTTAATACAATAAACAATATTAAGAAATAATAATTGATTGTTATTAACAATTCCACTGAATTCTCATATACATCCAAGAATTTTATTGGTCAATGTTTCTATTGTGTTATACGATTTTGGGCGTCAATACACTATTAATTTAATGTTGCTTTATCAATGAAACACAAAAAAGGTACAAAAATAGTTCAAGTTTTATAGTGCGCTCGTTGAATGTCATTAATTTTTTAATCACAGTTTTATGTAAGCTTTTCATTGTTTTTGTTTGTCTGGAACAGTTAATGTTTCTGCAATTCCGAGAATAAAGGGTGCAATACACTGGGTGCAAATGAAGTTTCGTAAATAAAAAAGTAATTAGTAGAGTAAGTAGTAGAATATTAGAACAGGGGCGCTTTTAATAATTATGTCAATGGGAATAAATTAATTTCACATTTTGGCATTCCTGCATATTTACATTCCGGATGTGTTTATATCATTTTTCGACCTGCCCGGCTAGCATGACCACCGACACACGATATGATATAGCCATTTATCGCGCTGAACAATAAAAATCATTGGATTTTAACACTTGAATAAGTCTGAATTGAATAACGGAGTAAGCCTATATGGATATATCTTAAAGGCCATTTATCGCTTTGAACTGTCAAAAATCCAATGATTTTTGTAAGTTTAACGCGATAAATGGCTATATCATATCGTGTTTCGGTGGTCATGCTAGCTGGGCTGGGTTCAAACACATTTCACTCACACTCTTTCCCTCATTTCCTAACTTAAGCGATTATATTATCATTAGATATTTTACAATACAAAAAAAACTTTCTCTTTCAAAGAAAAAGAGATAATTTTAAAAAAATCAGGCCAGGACGTTACCGTCTTGGTTGACTGATTATTAATTCTATGGAATCAGTCTGGATTGAGGAGGACGCGGGTTCGATTCCCGCCTCAGGACAATATTTTTTTTGTATATTTAGTGGCCGTGCTCTCTTTGTAATAATTTTTCTAACATTAAAAACAATGTTCACAAAAACAAATACTTAATAAAGACACTACTGTTACTTGCTCTCTGTGTACCATGCCTCTTGAGAGATGCAACAATTACGTGATGTTACATAAATCAAGCTATCTCATTACACGGCCGGTGCCCGTCATTAGTTATAACTACTTTGTTTCACTTCAACTCTTTTAAAGGCTAGCGTAGACGAGAGAAGTAAATATAATTATTTTTATTTTTCAACGTATTTATAATGTCGAAGTAGAAGAAGACCACAGGAGTGATGGATTGTGTAAGGAATGACATGAATGTGATGGGAGTGGATTAGGAGATGGTGAGTGACAGACTAGGAGATAATACTAGGCTAATTCTTAATAAGATTCTACTTTGAAATAATAAAAGTTTTATTCATTTACCTACTCTTAAAATGTGAACAGAAATTCTTTCTACGCCTCATGTCATTTCAGCTGGTGTTAGAGCACGGTTAGGAAAATAGAAAATTTGATCATAGATTGTTAACGTAAAATAAACCTTTTACACCTTCTAACACATCAACAGTGTAAACAGGCCCTTACAACTTTCTCGCTCCATTTACTAAAAAGCACAGAAAGTGTCGAAAAAACTAAATAGCCAATCAATACCCATTAGAATTTTAATTATGCATTTCTTGTTTTAGTTATTAGCGAGCATTATGTATAATAGCTAATTAAACATTACAAATAATTGGCAAGTATTTCTTAATGAGCTGAATAAGTTAAAAAATAATACTAGGGTGTATGAATTTCAAATACGCTATTAAATAAATTAAAATCAATACCAACTTCAGTTTAGTGTTACACAAAACCGTTATTTTATTTTAAAAATATTTAGTTGATTTCCCAATTTTAACGTATAATGTGAGAAATAATAAGAAGTAATACGAGAAAAATTATGGTTCGTCATAGATTGAACCCTGTACTCACATCCGTTACATCGTTACATGACGATGCCCTGACAGGCTATGCTCGGGCCCGCGAGGGAGTTCCCGCGGCCGACCCGTGCAAGCGCAGGCGTCTCGGGCGCAGTCGAAGTAGGTACTCTGCCCTAACCCTCGCTCCCTGATATCGGGCTGTGAGTGAACCAGGGAACCCAATGCACACATCCAGGCCCTAAGAGGAGGAGGTGACACGTTGCAGCGCCGCTGTGGTGAGAACCGCGTAATGCGTGGAGTCGTTGTAATAATATTATTAAATACATACATACATAAATCACGCCTATATCCCCGAAGGGGTAGGCAGAGGTGAACTAGCATCCACGTTTCGCCAATTATGTTAGGACCCTTGTAATAGGTGGCGAGCAATATTATTAATTTAAATCATATTAACATGTACTAGGTATTATAATTTTGCATCTTCATACAGCTGAATAAGTTTAATTTTTTGTTACCAAACCATCTTCTATATACCTATAATTATGTAAAATAAACAATTTGAATTTGAATTCAGATTCGCGACCAGCGAACATGCCCAGAACAGGGGGCTTAGGAAAAAGGCCTAGCTGTTGCCCTTAATCTCCCTGCTATGCTCGAAGGCAGCACTATCGGATTAGGTACTTACGGTAAGGCTCTTTTTCATTTTCCTCATCGTAGAGTCCCGCAGTTCCCTACAGCTATACGGACCTTTTTTTGACGGAGTGGAATGCATTTACGCACCATATCAGCCGCTAGCTAGATAGACGGCTAACTGACGTGTGTAGGATTCGCCCGTCTCATTACCGAGTCGGGAATACCCACTAAACCACTCCGGTGTCCCACCAACCCTTTCGGCGGGGAGAGTCTGGGATCTGCCGCGAGGCAATTCACCAGTATCTCCCCAGCACACCCCTACACGGATCCTAGCATGTTGGCCTCGCGTAAAAGCATTTTCGTACTACTTGCTCAAAAAAGTGACATTCTATGCCACAAAAAGCGAATATAACAATAGTCATTTTTAATCTGTTAAAAACAGGGAAAGAAAATTGTACTGCATTTCATTCATCCTCTAGGGGGAGAATGTGATTTAAATTTGGAATACTTACATGTAACTCTCTCTATCTATTCTATATATATTATTATATTTATCTCATATTATTATTGTGTTAATTTTTTCGCAAATGGTACGAAAAGTAGAGTATTTTGCTAGGTGATAAAGCTGTCTTAGTCTTGGGTGAACTTAAATCCCTCGCTATATACTCAGGACTCGTCTTAAATCCCTCGCTTCGCTCGTGATTTAAGTTTTTAACACCCTCGTTACGCTCGCGATTTAAATCGTCATTCGCGACAGAAGACGCTGCTTTATCCCCTTGGTTAATAATCTACTATTTCACACCTGGGAAGAAAAACAAAAATGTGGAGACTAGTGTGACTCTATCCCCCGAATACAGAAACGCTAATCAAATTTGGGGGACTGCTTAAAAAGTTAAGTGGACATTACCTGTCAGAATTTGTATGGAAAAACGTCAATTTTGACAACATTTAAATGTTAAGCAAGACTCAAACTTTGATTAGCGTTTCTGTATTCGGGGGTATATGTATAATAGGCATCGCATATAGGTAGGTCGATGATGACAATAATAATAATAATAAACATAAAATGTAGCTTTATAGAACGAAATAAAACTAAAAAATAGACCTCTGCCGTCACCTACAAAGTCTTCGCGGTCAGAAATCGTAAACCTTTTCGGTGGAGTTAATTTTATAAAGTAACAGAATATTTAACTTATTATTACCTTTATTATTATTAGTATGATCGAGTAATGGGCAGCAGCATTCCTGCGATTTATGTGCCCGATAGATGGCAATAGGCTCTCCCGACACCAATTACATGGCACCTAACTTAACTGGCCAAAAATGGGTGTTTCATTCATCTCTACCTACCCCTTTGGGGATATAGGCGTGATTTATGTATATATTATATTTTTTTAAGGTTTTCTCTCTTCTTTAATCGGAGATCACAACAACCTAATAGGCCTTATTACTTACTGGCCAGTTGGTTATTGTATTCTATTAGTAAATGTTAAGCTGAGTATTTATAAAATTATTATTAAGACTTTATACATTATAAATATAAATTTATGCTTTCAGCACGTATGTTTATCACATATAATGTATTTTAAGCAAAACGTTCAGTTGACATAATATTTCATATTACAACTGTCAAATGGTCTGCGAAGTAAGCTACTTTGAACTTACTAAATTGTGAAACAGGCCCTCAGTCTAATAAATCGCGCAACAAATATTGTTGCTGTCTGTTTGAAATTATATTACAAAACGCATATTTATAGTTAATTGTTTGCTTCTTAAAATACTTTCGATATTATCAAGCACGAAATTATAAAAATTACTAATAAATGCTTTGACGAAATGCTATGCGAGTTCATTATAAAAACAAAATATATATTCTATTTTAAAACTAATGACCGTATCAACAGTTGACCACGCCTGCCTGAGCACAATCGAAACAATTTCCTCTATAAATCAAGTGACGCCTTTCGATCTCTCAGAACCTTATTGACAACCTCCCACGATGTCTTTGCTCGTGTCTAAAACGGTATCTATCAATTTAAAATACATTGTATACGAAATTTATTATTATATCACTCTTGTTGTACCTACAAACAATATGTTAGTATAGTTAGGGCCAGTTACTGGTTCAGTGGTAAAAGTGATTGCATCTTACAGTGTCCGCTGAAGTGAAAGTGTTGTGCCTAGATGTTCCTGGGAAGTCTGTACTTGCATAACGAACGCATTAAAATAATGATATTACCATGTCTTTACTGTAAAGAGAATTTACGCACTGTGGAATAGAATCCATGTTGATCTACTTGAGATATTGCGATCACAAATAATACATACATTTTTCATAGTATGTTAAGCCAAGATTAAGTTTTTAAATGTGTTTATAAATAATTAGATGTGAAAATATTAGGTATTAACAGGAAAACAATGTTTGTAACTTAAAACAATTAATAGGAAATAATTGTTCGTATGAGCTATAGTAGCTTCAATAGAAACAGATGCTAATATAGCCTTATATTAAATCATCTTACAAAACATAGTTTATAAAACTGATAGTATGATATACGATAATAAAATGTAAAACGGTTTCGAGCTATTCGATTTTAATTTTAACATTATATAAATGTTAGAAAAATTAGTACAAAGATTTTGGTGGTTAGAAATAGAATTTCGAAAAATTATGATCTTGAGGCGGGAATCGAACCCGCGTCCGCTGCTATCCGGGCAGGTGCCTGACCGCTGGCCGAGCGGTCAGGTTTTGAGCTCTTTTATTGTAACTTAAATCAATACTTGAAGATGTAGTAATAAACTATGCAACTAGAGACGTTGTCCACGGCTTGCTTATAGTGCTTGTGATAGCGACAGTATACCGGGTTAAATCTGTTATTCATTCTAGATTTATTTGGTAAACATTGTTATTTTAATTCTGTCTTTTAACTATAAGCATATTCTTTTAAAACACTGAACTGGAACTGGAAGAAATATTGCCCTATGTGATAACACGTTGCTATTTACTTAGGTACTTATCAGTTATTACTAATCAAGATACGAAAATAAAAAATCCTCAAGATCTTACATACTTGCAATATATATTGCTATTACCTATTCTATCTTTGTAATGTTCATGTATAAAAGCAAGTTAAGATTGACGTTCTACGGAGGAAATCATTCTCAGGTAACTTAAAATAAACTTTTATTGATTTCAGAAATGGCTCTGGATCCTTCTAGCTCTATATTCAGGGCCTACGTTGAGCCCTGTCAGGTGCATATCGGTAAAAGTACAACCAAAGTCTCCATCAACTATAGAGACTCAAGCAAAGTTTTTCCAGTGAGTATTTATATATATAACAATGCCTATTATTTGGGGACAATCTTCGGATTTAATCAGTCATGAATCATTTATTTTTATAACTCTATTAACTAACATCCAAATAACTCTTTTGACATTCTAATTGGTACAAGAATTGTCAATTAAGCATGTAACTGAAATGGCCTCTGTTATACAAGTGTAATCAAATTCATGCGCTAGTTTTTGAAACGGCTATAAATCAAGGCTGTTAAGTATAAAGTTGATAGATGAAATGAATAATTAAAACCACGGGTTTTACGCGACATTTTAAAGCATCAGCCATCGGGCTTACAAAGTCAATAACAATCAATTTCTTCAATAAATTTTACCCAATTTATTGTTGAGCAAGTTAAGGCAGAAAATTTATGGGAGCAATTTGGTAGTACAGTATGTATACATATTTGCATAGCCTGATACGCTGCCTGTACAAATTATGTAGCTGAATTAATTATGAGTAAGGCAAGTAATCGCAATAGCTGAGAATGCAACAATTTCGTTTATAGGGATTTTTTCTCGGTACAATTGAGTCCGTACAAGATAGAATTCGGCCACGTCTGCGAAGACCCCAACAGTTGGGAGCAGCGTTACGAGAAGAAAGACTATAAAAACCACCGGGATATGGGAAAAGTAATCAATAATTCTGTTACACTTGCCTTCTGTTTCTTTTTCTAACTTCTTTTCTTTTTCCTGTCGCGCTTTGCTTCGCTTGGCTGAAGGTATAGGCATTTGCCGACGTCAGAGGATTTCGACCAGGGGCACAGGCAAGGCAGCGACCGCCACTTCACTGAGAGACATGAACGGTCCCGCCCATCAGAAGGACTGTTTTCTGCTAAAGTACGCTACTTTTGCCTTTATTATTCGCATTGTGTTTTTTATTCTGGGAGTTTATATTTAATATTTATCTGTTTTATTTCTATATACACAAGTACTATCAATACTAGAATAATAATTTGGTGAATTATTTTGTTCACCACTTGTTTATTTGTCTTCAGATAAACCGCCGTTGTGTACATATTTTATTTTATTTTTCAAACCTTTTTATATTTTATTCAATGGTTAACTAATAAAATATACAGTTCTCAGAGATAAACTGTAACAAATCCTTATCACAACCATATGTTTGATAATTATTTTTCATCGTGGCTTAGATATTTATTAAATTTATTTTAATAAGCAATGCTGAGCTGATTGCGCTAATATATTTAATTGGTTCTAACTTTCCAACTTCTCCACTAAACACTGATTAATGTTTACTAACAAGTGTTACCTCTAGCTCTTAAATATTTAATGTTAATTTATATTCAAATGTGTTCAGGTCAGATGGGGAGATAAAAAAGGAGGATATGGTGAACATTATTGGGATTTGAATCACGCTGGACACACTGACAAACACGGTGATGACGATTACAGTGGACACAGCAACTCTGATGATGGTTCTTATCACGAACAAGATCATGATATACCTAATAGCAGTTATGAGTCGCCCAGTGACCATTCCTACGGTTCAGATGACTATGATCCAGAAAAGGGAAGCTACGAAGAGAATGGAAGAGCTAAAAGAGCACATCCCCGACAAAAACAAGAAAAAAGGCACAAGATAACATTGGAAGAAGAAGAAGAATCACGTCCTAAAAATAAAAAGTATAAAGAACAACCACAAGCCGCTTCATCTCATACAGAAGAATACTTTGATGATGGAGAAGAAAGTGAAGAGGTATATAAAAAACCTAAACGTAGATATCATAAGCCTACAAAACAACCATATAAACAATACGAAAATGATGACTACGGCAACAATAATGATGAAGATGAAGAAGAAATTCCTGACCAAAGGGACGCAAAAAAGCAAGTAGTTCTTGTGGTGAAAGAGAAAGAAGAAGAATCAAATCCAACCAAATCAATCCCAGCCATTCCCAAAAAACAGGTGGATAGCGTAAAATATGTTCCCTACGAAGATGGCGCAGGGCTGAGACAGCACTATCAACAAGAAGCAACTGCTGCGGCGTCTGTACCTAGATTGTTTTTAGAGCCAACGACTGGACATGTAGTAGATAGGGCTACCGGACAGGCCTACGTGCTTCAGCCAGTCGCCACGTACAAACCAAATTAGAAAGTGGCATTCTTGCTACATTAGTTTTTAGATTCGTTATAGTTATTTATTTTTTTAATTAAAGTATTGCTTGAACGAGTCTTTTTTATTTGTTGTTTGTCAACTTATTTTCATTCATATTAAAATAGGAAATAAAAGCAGAATTGCCAACCGTTATTAGTGTGTTATGTCGTAATAAATATAAAATACGTTGAGCTAGCCAGAAATCTAGAACAGCATCAGGTAGTGCAATTTGCATAAAATTTACATTTTTAAAAACAGTCATATTCACAACATTGCCTATGAAAGTACATTTTCTATTAACGTTCCAGTTGAACCAGAAAAGTCAGACGAACTTGTTTACCTACAGCAAACTAATTTGTTGCATGCAAGCATTTCAATAATTTATTACCATAACTCTTATGATTATCTATCTATTACATGGAATGTTTGTGTTTTTAAAATGTTAAGTCACGTAAACTATATTAAATCATTAAACTAGTTGCATTGCATAACTATTCTGACTAAATTCTAATAGCAGACATAGGGGAATCTCATGTCAATTTCAATCCTCCTCATGCAAATCTTGGAATAGCCGTAAATTTTAAAAAATCTGTCTGTATCTGTGATAAGCTATGATTTGTTATAATAGTATAACATATCAATAACTGAAGAGTTGTGAGATTTGTAATTGAAGCCAGAAAACATGAACCCTCTTAGAATCGAACTCATATCGCTTTACAAGTTTACAAGTTGCAATAACTTTACAAGTTGAATTGAATAAAACAATTTTGGTTGAATAGATGTATAATTGCTGAAATATTTGGGTCGAAAAGATCAGTAGCGGAAATTATTATATTAGAGACTCTTGCGTCACATAATCAAATAGGGCAATATTAATTACAAATACCACTCTAATTGCCGTGTGGTGACGGCAGAGTAGAATACAATTGTCACCAACCCTAATTTCTCCCGTGGGTGTCGTACAAGGCGACTAAGGATAAATCAATGATGAGGAATAGGCAGCTCTTATACCACCTAGCAATAGCAATGTACTGCGACTTTTGTGCCCGATAAATAATAGGTTCGCCACCTATTACATGGGACCTAACATAATTGGCGAAACGTGGGTGCTAGTTCACCTCTGCCTACTTCTCCTACACCTCCTTCGGGGATATAGGCGTGATTTATGTATGTATCTACCACTCTTATTATACAAAATGAAAAAGAAATTTAAACAGCTAACCAATTCATAAAAGCAAATCGAATAATTGTATTACTTAATCAATTTGTATGTGGTACGATTTTAGTACGTTATAGACAACATAAACTGTGTTCCTCAGTTTACACAGTGTTTAAATTAGAAACCGATGGCATTGCTCTTGCTAAAGTTCGTTGCTCTACCCCGAGGTTGAACTTATATAACCTGGGAAAAATAACCACTGATGTAAAGATTTATTTTCCTAATGTAAAAAATATATTATTTGTTTTATAGATATTTATAGAAACTTACCAAAATGGAACCATAGAGTGCACACTGAACAACAAATCAGTTATCCAATAGTTATAGTACTAATTGAAATACTTCCATGGAATTATATAAATATTAGTATGCAAAAGTTTAATATTAGTCGATTGCGTAATTAGCTCACAAGTAAAATATTTTCTGAATAGTGGAACTTTCAAATCATGCTTACGTTTATCTTCAAAGCAAGTAATTGATTGGTAGAATATCCTTATTTCCTTTGGGTACTTAGAAGACTGTAATTTAAAAGGCCAAACACCATCGCAACAGGACCAAGGTTTTCTTTATCTGCCATCTTTAATGAATGAAGACGCGGTAATAGGGTTATTCCACTGCGAATGTAGAAGGGAGCCATATTGTAAAGGGCTCAATGATGCGCTCAGGGGTCAATGCTTGCCCTTTCCCACGCTCACACCACAGACAGTTTCCAAGAAGGATTGTCAGAAAACTGATAATTTAGGGTTCGGATCCGTTACGCAAGCGTTGCAGAGAAAACGTTTCAGGTTAACCAAAGTTAAATTACGAGTGCGTTTCTCAACAAAACATTTCATTGCTGATTGATGAAAGTCATAGTAGTTTCGTGGACCGCTTTGAATAGTTTTGATTAATATAGTCTACTAGCTGACTCAGCAAACGTTGTTTTGTCCTTATCACCTAGGGATATAAAGAAATAAATAATATAATATATATATATATATATATATATATATATTATATTATTTATTATATAATATATTATATATATATATATTATACTGAGGTTGATTTGAGGTGATTATTATCGTTATAAACTTTTTATTCATTTACGATGTTAAAGGATTATAAATAATATAATTAAATTTTGCTACAATGCTTCACTACACACAAGTACTCAATTGATTTTTATCACTGCAAAAATTTTTGGAATTCGATATTTTTTTCGTGAATTTTGAGTTGCTCCCATAGTGAAATTTGTTCAGTTTAATGGTCTGAACGAATTCCAAAAAAATTCGCAGTGATAAAAAAGTGACCTGGTATATAAAAATCTCAATTAAGAGTACCTACCTATTATTGTGAGATATTGACCTAACTAATTATTGTGTAATTGTGTGTAGTTAAGCATTATTGCGATATTTATTTATATGTATGAACCTTTAACTTAGTAAATAAATAAAACGTTTACAACCGTAAATAGGTGTTAGCAGGGCCTGACAGCACCTTAATCATCATTAAGCATCTTTGTAATGGCAGGTTAAGAAAATGCTCTCCAGAACTGGCTTAAGACTGCCAGTGTGTAATTTCTAACACTTTAACTGTAAATGATAATTGTATAATCTGAGAAAATGTTAGTGCAGACAACGGTATATCAGGATCAGGCAGCCACTTTGATAGTAAGTTAAGTACCTACCTTTTAAGAGAGAACTACATGAAACAAAATTTTATCATATCCAAAAAAAACTATTCAATAAGGCTACGGAACTTATGTTAATTTTACATTCGTTCAAATTCCGAACAACACTGTGGCGAAGATGGTCATAGCTCAGAATTAAACTGTATTCCAAGTCACTTAGGGTAAAGAATAACTTCCACGTGTACAAATCTGATATGCCGACAACATTACAGGCTCAGATCTACGTGAGTAGATTTTACTGCGATTTATCTGCCCATCAAATTTCTCCCTATTACTTCATGGTTGGATGCCTTCACAGATTAAAAACAAAAGTTGGTAGTCACTATTCATTCTTTTGTTTTATTTTAATCGTGATGATAAAATCTTGACAATAATAGTTACTTCAAATTATTATATTATACCTACGTAAACATTAGGTATAATATACCTAACAATTTTGTTTCTGCCAAACCATGATCAGTATCTATGTTGATAATATAATTATTAATAGTATTTGTACCTATTTGCCTGTAAAATATTACGTTTTCACTGGATGCAAGTAATTTTTTATAAATGACACTCGAAAGTCCAACTTGAATCCCATTAACAGAGTAAAACAGAAATTCAATATAAAAATTATAGTTGCAAAATGTAGCTACATACATTTGTCAAACAGGTTGTTTTTTTCCCAATAAGGGTTGACGACAATGGACCCTCATCTTGCTTTATGCGGATGCAAAAGACGCACGTGTCAATCGCGTCAGAAAAAAGCTTGGTCTTGCTTGGGGTCGTCTGACCCCAGTTAAGATGCTGTTTGTTTATGTTTCTTTTCATAATTCATCACCTCTCTGAAAGAATACTGTGAAGGACCGTTTTGTGTTGAATAAGTGCTAACCGTCAAGTAGGTACAATCCAAGTTATCTAATACAAAAATCTAAATTCATGTAGATTATCAAATCGATTATCTTTATCTGATTTTATGTTATACTAGTGGTCGCCCGCGGCTTCGCTCGCGTTAATGTTGGTTATTAAGTATATAGCCTATATATGTAGCCTTTCTCGATAAATGAACTATCCAACACAAAAATATTTTTTCAATTTTGAGTTTCTTGAAATTAGCGCGTTTAACCAATCAACCAGGAAACCAACCAAACAAACAAACAAACTCTTTAGCTTTAAAATATTAGTACATATCTTTATTTTCGGACAATATCCAGTATAGATGAAGCTCAATTAAAAAAATTTTGTTCATACCAGTTTCTTCTTTGCTTTGAGGTTCACGCCATTAGGTCGCTCCCCGGTCAGATCCGAAGCAACCATCGGGATTCCTTTGAGCAGAAGGTACCAGGACGACTACCTTTAAAAAATGCTTCAGGAAATGATCGAGTGTAAAACTTGAGAAGATACCATTTACCAATATTTCCGCATTCTCTAAAAATCCCGGTAAATGCTGTTAAAGACCTTTAGTCAACAGTATGGGCCTTAAAAAACAGGCCTATAGCTGCCATTTTTTCAAGTAAAGCGGAGGGCATAATATGTGGCTAATCTCGTGTGTGGATGTTCCTTGACGAGTGACCAATTGAAAATTAACGGTTCAAGTCTGTAATTAATAACATCTCGAAAATGCAATTGACAACATCATTAACATTACAAATTCTATCGAAATAACAAAATCATTGATCTACAGAAATCTTTAATTACTACTTGTCTTGTTGAGAATCGTAACCAATGGCGACAATTTCAAATAAAGTTTTTCTGACGTTTGTTTGGCCACCAGCCCCCGTAGCACGAGACGTGGACACATCTCCTCGGGGGAAAGAAGATCTTTTCCTGTCGCACTAAATCCCGAGGAGACAAAACACTGTCAAGTGGTGGAGAGAGACTTGTCCACGTCCCCGTGCTAGGCCCGCTGAAAAGCTGTAAGGTTAAGGTGACAAAATGCGCCTAGCGGGAAAGTGCACCTACCACAAATATCTCGAAAACTTTCGATTGGATAACTAATAGTGACAACTTTTATCGATGCTACAAACTAAATAAATATTTACTTGTATCATGGATAAAAAAGTGTCATTTATACTGCCGCACTCAGAGACGTCAATTAACTTTAATGAGTATTTAATGTCAACAATTTTCATTCAAATCTAGACCCGGCAAGAATAGCGACTAGTTTTGAATTGTCATTTTTTGACGTTAAGTACTCATTAACGTTATTTGACGTCTCTGAGTGCGGCAGTAAGATCCAATCGGTAGTTTTCAAAATATTTGTGGCTAGGTGAATGTGGCGCACTTTGCCACATTCACCTTACCTACCTATACCAAAAATTTAATTTAACTATTAATGAAACGACGGAACCTAAGTAAGTAAATAACTAGTTTGACTAAGTATTCATAAATAAAATAGTAATAATATCCGCGCAAGTATTCCTAACTGAAAAATCGCATGTTGCATTTAGACACAATACATTCAACGGTATCGGGCATTCACAGACACCATTCCCACACTGTCTAGGAATAATCCTTGCGAATTCGCCTTTGTCACGATTAACGATTGTAAGTGGCCAAAGGGCTTCCTGTCCACCCTTCCGGTAAACCAGTTTGACCAGTTCCTTGTGGGAAATTGTCAAGTCCACTGGCCCTTTGATCGTAGGGATGTCTTGCACTTGTCGCTTTGAAGCGGTGAAGGGTGAGTTGCACAATGAGCGATGTCCCCTTTTGTGTCGTGACACAGTGTATCTGAGGTTCGCAAACGTGAAATAGGTAACTAAATTTATTTAGCATTTTGTTTTAAAGATGACATTATTTTGATTATTTTAATCACTGAACAGAAATAACGAATGTTTGTATCCGAAGAGTTGGGCAAAGGCGTATATGAATGACACACAGTTTTATTAAGTCTCATGTAATAGGACGCGAGCTTTTTGGCAAATACTACATACCTACATACATAAATCACGCCAATTTATCCCCAAAAGTGTAGGAAGAGATAAAGTAACACCCGCGTTTAACCGATTATGTTAGGTCCCATGTAATAAAATTAAATCAAAGTACAAAGATTTTGGTGGTTAGAAAAAGATTTTCGAAAAATTATGGTCTTGATGCGGGAATCGATCGCTATCCACTGTAGTGTCTTGGTTGGCCGAGCGGTCAGGTACCTGCCCGGATAGCAGCGGACGCGGGTTCAATTCCCGCATCAAGACCATAATTTTACGAACTTCTTTTTCTAACCACTAAAATCTTTGTACTAATTTTTCTAACATTTATATAATGTTAAAATTAAAATCGAATAAATCGCAGTATCTTTATAGAAGAACTTAAAAGAAGAACGCTGCTGATCATTAATCATCGCTGTATACTCTTATATACTCTTATTACTGAGTCTTTACTACCAAAATAACGTGAAAAATAATTTAAACACGCTTAGCGACGTTAGACATTGGCAACGACAGTGTGTAGCAACTAAAAGGGATTGCGAATGCATGCAAATAAAGGGTCAATAAGTTTGCTGTCCTTTCCCACACGGGGAAGTGGTCAGACTGGTTTTGGACTCTTTGGACTTACCCTTATAGCAATTAAGATAAAGGAAGAAGGACAGTGGCTGTCTTAGCTTTTGTCCTAAACTAGTGTGACTGGTTTGAGGTCATGAGAATAAGCAATGCCGTTAATGCCGTGTGGTGACGGCAGAGTAGAATACAATTGTCACCACCCCAAATCTCTCCCGTGGGTGTCGTACAAGGCGACTAAGGATAAATCAGTGATGAGGAATGGGCAGCAGCGTTCCTCTTATACCATCTAGCTATATACATACTGCGACTTTTGTGCCCGATAAATGGCAATAGTCTCGCCACCTATTACATGGGACCTAACATAACTGGCGAAACGTGGGTGCTAGTTCACCTCTGCCTACCCCTTCGGGGATATAGACGTGATTTATGTATGTATGTATGTAGAATAAGCAATTTGATGGTGAGTCAGAACTTTAGTGCTGCTCGTGCGTTGCGATAGGAGAGGTTTTTTTTTCATTAGATATTTAATAACGGTCATGGAAGAGCTTTTGGGTAGGCAGATTACTTATTTAAATATGAAATGTGTCTCTTTATCTAACAAAATAAAAATGTATAAAAAGTAATTAAGTAGACTACTCTATAAACACCGGTCTTCCATGCTGGCCTAGGAGCGAAAAAATAGCGTATGTAAAATGTGTCAGTCCGACTCACCTCAGGGTTGTCGTAAAAGTCTACTAAAGGAGACAGGCCGGTGTAGACCATTGAGCATCTTGTGGTACGTACCCGAATGGTGGAGGGCAAACCACCAACAACAGTAGACCCAAAGATGGTTGCATTGGAATATTACATACATACATAAATCACGCTCATATGAAGGCAGATGTGAATTTGCACCCACGTTTCGCCAATTACGTTAGGTCCCGTGTAATAGGTAGCGAGCCTATTGCCATTTATCAGGTACAAAAGTCGCAATACATTTTAGGTGGTATAAGAGGAACACTGCTGCCCATTCTTCGTCACTGTTTTATCCTTAGTCGCTTTGTACGAGACCCACACTCTGCCACACGACTATGGGAATGTTGAAATCCCAATTACTGTCTTGTTCTGTTCATCGGTCTCTCCTTTTCGGTGTAATAATGGATAATATGAATCAAAAGGGAGTGGATAGCTTGGTGCCTTGACAAGTGGCAAACGATATAACATTTCTATCTAACGCTTGTCAATTTTTAACATACAGTCAACGGCACTGAAGACTACCCGAAACTGTCAAATTTCTTCAATCGATTGTCCACCTTAACTTGGTAATAATAGAGCACAAAATCGATTGAGTTTTGTCATTTTTGTGGTAGTCTGACTCTTCTCCTTTACATTATTTTGGTCGCCGTTTTTGCAGTAATACGTCAGTTTCATACGTCATTATCAATCGATTGGCCACTTGGCTAGGCCTAGGCACCATGGTTTGACTACATTACACTGAATTGTCACAACGTTTAGAACACGTATGTCCAAGGGAAGATTAGGACCTATTAATTGCTAATATGATTTGACAAGAAAGCTACTATATAGGTACATACTAATAAGGCATGTTTACAATTATAATATGAGTTTCGACTTTTATTCGAGCATAATAAAAAATGTTATAAAGCTGTACAAAACAAAAGCGCTTTTAATGCTCGATACATTAATCAGATGGCAATACACGCATCCCTTAATTACATGGGAGCATGGGATGGAACCAAATTTATTGATGTAATATGGGTGTTAAAACACCTCTGCCTACCCCTTGGGGGTAAAGAAGCGTGTTGTTACGATTATTTATTATTGATTTGGTAATTATAAAAGTTTCCGAAAGAGCAATTAATTACTGTTGCTTATCGTTTATTATTTTAACGTCTTGCAAAATGTAAACTAGATTTTTAAGTCTATAAAAATTAAGCTCAAAGAAAAATGTAATAATTACCTTGAACCTATTATTAGAAACCTAATAATAAGATTAGTTGCACAAAATAATTTTGTTCCTTCTTTTTTAACTTTTCATTTCCCGCGCACGTCTTTGGATTGAATGGACCTTGCCCATTCCATTGGTCCAGTTCATTAGTGCCAACATGACTTTTTATTTAATAGTGTTGTATTGATAACTAATATCGATAGTATAATAATCATTACTTAATTTTTATTATTGCATTATGAATGTTAATAATAGATTTTTGTTTATGTTATTGTAAATAGTTATTATTTTCATCATCCATGGAACATTTAAAATTTGATTATCTTGCAAATCAGTCAGTTACTAAACTGCATCAATACCTACCATTAACTAAAAAAGCTTAAAAGTTCGAATTCTTTAGAAATTTGTAGTGACAATTATTGTAATAGGTGAACCAAAACGAAAGGAAGGGGTGTTATAATAAGTAAAAAAATCGGGCGGGGCTTAAATCAACCCTGCACCTACTTTATAGGATGAACAAAAGAATATGTAAAATGCGGGGCTTCACTAAATAACGGATATAACGACGTCAGTCAGTAGTGAACAGGTCGTGACGGTAATAAGTAATACCCATTGATTAACAAGTGAACTACAGTATAAGTGAATGAAAATCTGATTTTCCGGTGAAATTCATATATTTAACTAAAAAGGTATGGTTTACAATAGCTAGCTTTATAATACTTTTAGATTAAACATTTTAAATAACAATTTTTATAAATATAATCTAATTATTAAATTTCCTAATAAAGTATGTTAAAGTGAAATTTGTAAAAAAATATATATTTATAAAAGCAAAACAATGGTAAGCTAATGCAATGAATTTTAACAATTAAAGTGGATTTAAAATTTAATTTTTAGTAAAATAAATTAAGAATGGTTAGGATACACAAATCTTTATACTTCACTATAGTTGGTAGACTAAAATAATTGATAGTTACGGGGTGATATTCATCTTGCTTAGTTTCGATTTTTTTTTAGTTTTCTTGATGTTTTGCTATTTTTTTCCCTTTTGATTTAGGTGATTATTTATTCAGGCTCATTCATTCTAAGTCGAGCAAAATCTTCAAATACGATGTTATCTTCCTCTTCATTGGTGTAGAGAGAATTCTCATAGCGGTGTCTTTCAATGGACTGCATTTTTTTCATTGCGTTAAATCTTTGACGCTCAACAGTACCTTAAAAATAAAAAGATAATATTTAAAGGCGTCCTTCATAATTGTTATTTTTGTTAGTTATTATAGTACCTTCAGCAGGGTGAAGTAGCTTAAACGGAACATCAGTGACCAATTCCCCTCCAAGTGTTCCACAGTTCAGTTTGACACGAACTGAATACGAAACCACAATACCAATAGCATCAGCTGGGCATTTCCCATCAGCAACAAGCGTGGAACTTGCTAGATTCACATCATCCTCTTTCAAGTGGCCGTCAAGAGCTACACCTGTGAACAAATTGGTATTCAATATTACGCTAGGTATTATAATATAGAAATTATCAAGAAGTTCCTGTTATACTAAACAATATCAACCTCGAATGTCCTTGTTGCTACGAGCCAGAGGAACCAAGTAGAATGTCTTCGATAGACTAGCTCCAGGTGTGATCGGGCAGCCTTCACGGCTCTCAAGTGATGCAACATGACGACTGAATTGAGAATTAATCATTGTTATCTCCACGTGTTGTACAACCATAGCGCGAATGTTACGCACTGATTTTCTAGAGTTATTCGATACAATGATATTGGCAGCGACCTTCTCTCCATGATAGTAAATCTCCCTGTCTAAGGTAACTTCCAAGTTGATCTTGCCATTACTGAAGGTGAAACCTTTGCTTACAAGAGAACTTGGAAGACGACGTCCACGGGAAGTAGGTGCATGTTGAAGCTACAAACAATAATATGAACCATTAGAAGTTTGTGTACTTTTATGTAAATACTACAATTTTTTTTATTCTAAACATTTATATTATTATGATACCTTTTTGATTGCAAGAGTTACAGAGCTCCTCTTATGGCTCTTTTGATCTTCGTTTTCGGCAACGTAGGTCCTCACACTATAATCGACACCCATTGGTTTTCCTTGATCTTCTTCAGCTGGTTGAAGAGTTACCTAAAATTGTATTGTTATTTATTACCGGCCAAAAAGGGCGAAGTATAAAAATTGACTAATGCATAAATTTGAATTAATTGCAATTTACCGAGCTAGGGGCCATTTCGGGGAAGTTGAATGTAAACGGATAAGCATTAGGTCCCAATTTTTTCAATAGTTTCTCCTGGACTGGGGTTAGTTCCATTTTTGAATTAATCATTGGAACCACTTGTTCTTGACCAATCACCATTTCCTTAGAAAACTTCACTCCCATAACTTCATCTTCTTCCCTACCATAGCGGTAAGTAGTAACAAGCTATTGAAAGAAAATATTTATATCAGTCCAAATACACAATGCACTTGTATTAAAATGTTCACTTTTTCACTGCACTCAAATACCTGGCTGTAGATTTTTCTTCCTTTCAGATATTCGGTATCCACCACCACAACTCCATCGACGGGATCACAATAATCTATATGATCAATGAAGTCACGTTTGCCAAGGTAAACCGTTACTTTTCCATTCGGGGTAGTTTTCTTAAAAACCTTCACAGCTACCACAAAAGCTAAAGATATGTAATCCAACATTTTTTAAAGAATTTAAGGTAATTTTTTAGAAGCAAAAGGAAACAGAATAGGAATTAAAGTATATAGAGTACTAAAGAAGACTCTGTGTGAATGTATTGAGGCGCTCACCAGAAATGAACAATTGAAGGAAATCTTTCTTATATAGTATTGACCTGTAAGGTTTCATGAGAATTAGAATAACGATCTTATTGGATTACGTACGTAGGCGTACGTACTAATAGGATTTAAAATTGGCGCATCGATAGCATCGAAACTGAATCAATGTGATGTCACAACACTACGCATTTGTTTTGTTTCTGCAATTCTGACGTTTACTGCACAGCACGCAACAATTTTGACAATTTGACATTGACAGTACTACAGTTGACTAAAGTTATTAGAATTACCTGTTTGTTGGTAATGAATTCAGTTTAGAATTAAATGATAAACCTATCTAATGATTACACACACTCATTGATTAGTATATTTGCAAAGGAATTTAATTCGAGTTTAATAGTGCCCGCATATTTTTATTTAAAAGCAATGTGACCGAAAGTTGAAAGTTAGTTTATTACGAATTTTTGAATAAAAATAATATTGTAATTTTTAGAATAGTACCCACCGTGCTTGTAAAATGTATCTCGATGTCTTGGATGTAATACAATTATAGTTACGAGCACCATTAATATAGAGTTACAAAGTAAGCCTTGAGGTTCATTATAATACCTATGTTACAGTTCCAAGAATCAATAACATTCCACTCACCCTATTCTCTGTAGAGTCACAAGAACCCAACTGTTTTTTTGGAAATATATCAAGCAAATAAAAATCCTTAAACTCAGTTCCCTTTTTGAATGTTGATATTCCCAATAATTACTTACTTACATAAAGTTTTCCACCATAGGGTTGAAAGGTTTTTAAAATGACGTAATAGTTAACTCTTGCTAAATTACTTACAGCTACACCATAAGCATGCCAACTTTCCTGACACCAGGCCGTCATGGCTATAGTGTTCGGTTTTCTCGAACACGGTCAGACATGTTGGCAGTTGCAACAAGCCAGTACTATGGTCTGGCAGGGGGTGGTACCCTTTTCTTCCTGGAGTTGGTGCCGGATGGCAGCACAATGCTTGAAATACAGAAGCTGGAGTGGACTGATGGGCTGTTTGATGTGGTAAATAGAAACTCATATAAATTTTATATATTATTATGTTGAATACAAAAACCCAGTCTATCCCAGTTTCTGATGTGAAAATAGACACTCATATATCAGTATCACAAATAATATATGTAACAACAAATATTCTTAGCATTCATAGCTGTCATCATTTCCAAAAAGCTTATGTAATGGAAACAAGATGATAGATAATAATTATAGATAAATGTTGAAAATGTACTACATAAACACCCTTAATCCAGAACAAATGCCTTCTTCATCACATAAACATTTGCCGGAAGCAAGGGTCATTCATTATAATAATGATTAAAAATGTTGTATTAATAATCATATTCACAAACCAGGAATTTATACTACAGTGTTATTACAAAAAGGTGTTTGTGATTTGGCTCAGTTAAGAAGTGCTCAAATCAAATGGTGTCACTGTCACACAGACACACTGATTGTGATTCAAAAATGCTCAAGTGTTTCTTTCAAAACTCGTAGCTCCCAAGGATATTGTTGAATACATTAATAAAATGGTCTGGCTTCAGCCCCGGTATTATGTACCTAAGCCACTTTCGGTTGCTTTGATTGAGAATAATAGTAAAGTGTGAGAGTGACGGGAAGACCAACCCAACTGAAATCAGCTTACACATTGTTTGTGTGATCAACATAGACATAATTTGTTTCTATGTTTGTTTTTTCAGTAAATTTACTTAATTTATCTATACTCATTACACACACATACATATGCCTATCATCTAGCTTCTATTAGATAAGCATTTTGGACTAGATAATTAGTATGAATGCTAAAAATATGTAACTATTATTATATTATTCTAATTTCCAGGGTACCTATATGGCAAATCAGTCGCCATATTAAAGGTAGCAACAAAGCAGAATGTTAGTAAATCATCAACTTAATAGATTAATTTTATTGTACATGGTTCTCTTAAAATGTGTTTATTTTCTCTTGAGCTGTATTTTTTGCATAGGTATCATGATGGTTTGCAGAAGTTACCTGAAAAATGTGCCTGATCTCATATGACCTTTTTATTGTCGACCTTAACTTGTTTGACATTAAGCACATAGTCTACTGGGAAAATTTCAATTTTATATTGTTGTGCTGTTAACTGTACAAAACACCTTTTTAATTATAACAGTGGCAGGATTGTCAATAAAAAAATATTTCAATAAGGGCCTGTTTCACAATCGACAAGTAAGTTCTGAGTAGCTTACTTTGCAGATCATTTGACAGTTGTAATATGAAATATAAGTCAAATGAACTGCCAATTGAATTTACTTGTCGATTGTGAAACAGGCCCTTAAAGTGTTGAGATGTTAAGCACATCTTGTTCAAATTAAGAGTTCAATTTTAATATTTTTTTTTGTTTATTAGGAAAGTATTAAAATTGAAGTATTATGAAAATCACTAGCTTATTTAAATGTGTTTTTGTATACTAGACAGTGTCAATGTGGTCAGCAAGCGCTCTTTGTAACTAACTGCCGCACTCAGAGACGTCAATTAACGATAATGAATACCGAATGTCAAAAAATGACAATTTAAAACTAGTCTCTATTCTTGTCAGGTCTTTGGTCTAAATTTAAATGATCATTTTTGACATTAAGTACTCATTAAAGTTATTTGACGTCTCTGAGTGCGGCAGTTAATCACTGAAACATTATACTGTAAGTAATGCCTAGAGATTGCTAGGCATTACAGTAACCTTCACTATGCTTTTGATCCTCACGAATGGCCATTGGTGCATTACGCCACGAAACCAATGTTTAAGCAACAAAGATTCTCACGACATTTACAGTTGTAAGTCTGTTTAATACGATTAGCTATTTAGTTAATAGGCTTAACTCATATTAAAACGAAAACTAAGTTA
Source organism: Cataclysta lemnata (assembly GCA_963931975.1). Classification (NCBI taxonomy): domain Eukaryota; kingdom Metazoa; phylum Arthropoda; class Insecta; order Lepidoptera; family Crambidae; genus Cataclysta; species Cataclysta lemnata. The sequence goes on from OZ008343.1 coordinate 10,623,826, forward strand.
CCCTAACACCTTGATATACATCCAATCAAATCCACGTGTCTGAGAAAAATAAACCTGACACAGACAAACAAATTGTTTTTACTTAAGTCAATTGTCTATAAATACACAATGACCATCCTATTAAGGGCCTAGGTAAGTTGGCAATGATCGCACACGTAACCGTATGCGCTGGTAAGGCTTCTAGCACATTGTGAACTGGAGATTAGAGCGAATTATAATTATCCATCCCAAAATTCAAGTTTGACTGGCGTGTTATACAAACCTTACGCGCCTGTCTGTCTGAAACCAACCCTCTTCGGGTATGCTGTTATTGGTTGCACTCCGCCATTCGGGGGTCCTATTGCAAGAGGATTATTGACATACACCGGAAGCTCTCTAGTCGACTTTTACGCATCCCTGGCCTCCTATCATGAATACCGAAACACGATATGTGATATAGCCATTTACCTCGTTGAACTGTCAAAACACCATAGATTTTTGACAGTTTAAAGCGATAAATGGCTATATCATATCGTGTTTCGATGGTCATGCTAGCCGGGCTGGAGTGTGTTGAGGCTGGCGCATTTTATGTTATATTTTGATTCGCTCCCAGGCCAGCATGGAAGCAAATTGAATCTGCGAATGTATTTACGGGCATAAATGAGTATTATCTGTTATTCGGCTAGTCTAACTGCTAAGCTGTCCTGACCCCCCCACCCCCCTATGTATCTGTCACACTATGGACCCGGAACCCATAATGGATCTTTATTCCGTTGCCTTCTAGACCTGGTCAGAAACGACGGATGGGGTAGCTGTCTTGACTTCCCCCTCTCTTTCTCAGTCACACTATGGTTATGGACCCGGCACCCATAATGGATCTTTATTCCGTTGCCTTCTAGACCTGGGGGCCTACCGCCTAACTCGATTGCTAAAGCAAAAGCTATAGTTTATGACGTCATGCTGTCATTTCGCACCAAATGTACCTAAACTATTAGCGATAGCTTTGAACGAAAGATCACCGAATGATTTTGTATGAATTTGGCACAAAATCCGTGCCGTTTAAAAATTCAGAATGGCTGCTATAGCCGTAAGTAGTGCATTGCAACATAGCTATCATCAGCAATCGAATTAGGCGGTAGGCCCCCTGGTCAGAAACGACGGATGGGGTAGCTGTCTTGACTTCCTCCTCTCTTTCTCAGTCACACTATGGTTATGGACCCGGCACCCATAATGGATCTTTATTCCGTTGCCTTCTCCTTCTAGACCTGGTCAGAAACGACGGATGTGGTAGCTGTCTTGACTTCCCCCTCTCTTTCTCAGTCACACTATGGTTATGGACCCGGCACCCATAATGGATCTTTATTCCGTTGCCTTCTAGACCTGGTCAGAAACGACGGATGGGGTAGCTGTCTTGACTTCCCCCTCTCTTTCTCAGTCACACTATGGTTATGGACCCGGCACCCATAATGGATCTTTATTCCGTTGCCTTCTAGACCTGGGCCTGTAGCCAAGTGGCAATCGTATCATAACGATAACGTGTCGAAGTTCGTCACGATTTAGATTATATTACTTTGGCACTACAGCGTCTTAGCTTGCGCTACCAACATAACTAGGAACTTACGAAGACGATTTGGTCACGTGATTTCACGACGACTTACGTCAAATCCCATACATTTTGCTTTATCGAACTTCGTTATCTTTGTCGGTGTATTACTTTGTCTAAGCTCCCTGTTCAGAAACGACGGATGGGGTAGCTGTCTTGAGTTCCCCCTCTCTTTCTCAGTCACACTATGGTTATGGACCCGTCCCCCCTTATGGGTCTTTATTCCGTTGTCTTCTAGACCTGGTCAGAAACGACGGATGGGGTAGCTGTCTTGACTTCCCCCTCTCTTTCTCAGTCACACTATGGTTATGGACCCGGCACCCATAATGGATCTTTATTCCGTTGCCTTCTAGACCTGGTCAGAAACGACGGATGGGGTAGCTGTATTGACTTCCCCCTCTCTTTCTCAGTCACACTATGGTAATGCACCCGGCACCCATAATGGATCTTTATTCCGTTGCCTTCTAGACCTGGTCAGAAACGACGGATGGGGTAGCTGTCTTGACTTCCTCCTCTCTTTCTCAGACACACTATGGTTATGGACCCGGCACCCATAATGGATCTTTATTCCGTTGCCTTCTAGACCTGGTCAGAAACGACGGACGGGGTAGCTGTCTTGACTTCCCCCTCTCTTTCTCAGACACACTATGGTTATGGACCCGGCACCCATAATGGATCTTTATTCCGTTGCCTTCTAGACCTGGTCAGAAACGACGGATGGGGTAGCTGTCTTGAGTTCCCCCTCTCTTTCTCAGTCACACTATGGTTATGGACCCGGCCCCCCTTATGGATCTTTATTCCGTTGCCTTCTAGACCTGGTCAGAAACGACGGATGGGGTAGCTGTCTTGACTTCCCCCTCTCTTTCTCAGTCACACTATGGTTATGGACCCGGCACCCATAATGGATCTTTATTCCGTTGCCTTCTAGACCTGGTCAAGAACGACGGATGGGGCAGCTGACCTGACTTCCCTCTCTCTTTCTGTCACACTGTGAAACCCGCACCCTCACCGTGAATCCATAATGGATCTTTATTTCGTTCCCTTCCAGACCTGGTCAGGAACGACTGATGGGGTAGCTGTCTTGAGTTCCCTCTCTCTCTGTCACACTACCGTACACAACTACCTGAATGAAATGAGATAAATTCAGTAAAGATATATTTTTTTTAAATTTAATTATGCACCTATACCAGAAATAAAATATTGCTGTGCCCTTGCCGGGTCATGTTTGATTCTCTTCATTGTTAAGATCTGTGTAACAACATGGTGCAGTAAAATACTTTGACTATGAACCCGGCACCCGCCCTGTGAATCCATAATGGAACAGTAGGTATTTCGTTGCCTTTCAGACCTGGTCAGGAACGACGGACGGGGCGGCCGCTTGCGGGGCCGGCGACGGAGCCGTCGTCATCTGGCGGGCGGGGTGCGCCGCCCCCCTGAGGGTGCTGCGGGCGCACACCAGCGAGGTGTGCTCCGTGGACTGGCCGCGGGCGCACCTCCTCAGCGCGAGTTGGGATACGACCGTTAAGCTGGTCAGTATTTAAAAAAAAAAATAGTAATAATAAATAAATATTTTTTACACTCACACCTATCATCTAGCCCAATGTAAGTAGCCTTAGCACTTGTGTTATGGATACTAGATGACGGACATATTTTTAATATAATTATGTATATAAATGTTGAAAATATACTACATAAACATATACACAACCATGACTCGGGAACAAACATTTGTGGTCATCACAAAGTTTGCCCCTACCAGGATTCGAACCCGGGACCTCTTGGCCAATTCGACCAAGGCGGCCGTATGCGTGGCTTCATAGAGGTTTCATCATCGTCAATGCCATGTGGTGACGGCAGTATAGGTACAAATGTCATTGGGTGACCCCCGAATACAGAAATGCTATTCAAAGTTTGAGTCCTGCTGAACATTTAAGTATTGTCAAAATTTACGTTTTTCCATACAAATTCTGACAGGTATTGTTTACTTAACCTTTAAGGCAGTGCTCGAAATTTGAGTAGCGTTTCTGTATTCGGGGTTTAGTTACATTTAAAGAGGAATGGCGAGCAGCGATCCTGGTGCAATATCTGAGAAATTACTGTAAGTTCCTAATAAAGAAATACGACATAACCTAGCGAAATGTGGGTATTAATACTCCTATGCCGACCTCTTAGAAGTGAGGCTTGACTTTATGTATGTTTGTATTGTTCCTACTGCACAGGCATTCCCTAGCCTGCCTAGCCTCGTTACTGCTGGAACAGGCCTATGGTTGGAAGAAAGGGCCTTAACCCACCACGCTGACCCAGTGCAGATTTAAGGGTATTAACGGCTGCAGATAATAATATAATAATAATAATAAGAACGCGCTAAGCCACTGCGTTATCGAGCTACTATGCGACTTAATGTAGTGAAAGATAATCTTTTTGTGTTGTAGTGGGACCCAGAGAGCGAGGCGTGCCTCAGTACGTTTGCAGGGCACTCGCAGTTGGTGTACACGGCGGCGTTTTCCCCACATTCAACTGCCACCTTCGCTTCGGTGTCTGGAGATGGCCACCTCAAGCTGTGGACATGTCAGGAGTCGGCCCGCCCGGCGGCGGTGGTGAAAGCCCATGATGCTGAGGTATTTGGGATATAATATTTTTCCAATATGGTAGCAACACTTAAGTACGCAAATTACATATAACAATTTAAAATTAAGTTATGGCAAGACCTGATATTTAAAAAACAGTTCCAATCGGTTAGATGTTATCAAACCATCCACTTTCTTATTATTTAAATTAATCCATCACACTGGAAAGGTGCTAGTGATGATGAATGTCTTGAAAAGTAATGGAAAGGACTTCGTCGGGAGACCAATGAGCCGATAGATTGATTGAGATGACAACATTCCAATTCACATTGCTCTAACTGCCGCACTTGGAGACGTTAAATAACGTTAATGAGTCCTTAACGTCAAAAAATTACCATTTAAAACTAGTCGCTATTCTTGCCGGATCTATGGTCTAGATTTTAATGAAAATTTCTGACATTAAATACTCATTAAAGTTAATTGACGTTTCTGAGTGCGGCAGTAAGTCTGACACGAACCTTTTTCAGTGGCCATACAAATGTATGAAACTGACGTATTACAGACAAAACAAAACGTCAGTTTCATACTTTTTTATTCTATGCGTTCGAATAGAAAAGCCCGTTGGCTAGGCCCCCTGGTATTTCTACATTGCGAGGGTACCCGTTGGCTTACAACGTGAAGTGTAAAGGTTAGAAGGATTTCGGCAAGTTAATTAGTGTCTTGGGTGGCCGAGCGGTCAGGCACCTGCCCGGATAGCAGCGGACGCGGGTTCGATTCCCGCCTCAAAATCATAATGATTCGAAATTCTTTTTCTAACCACCAAAATCTTTGTTAGGAAGATGAGTTAAAAGGTTAAATATTAAAAGGTTATTCTTTATTGAATTATTTCTTCTAGGTCTTATCTGTGGATTGGAGCAGAACTGAGACACATGCGCTTGCTACCTCTGGCTCAGACGGGCTAATAAGAGGCTGGGACCTGAGGAGGCTCACATCACCAATGTTCACTTTGAAAGGTTTGGGGAACACACTTTTTTTAACAACAATTCTATCACAAAGAAAAAGAAGTCAGAAACATTTCGAAAATTCATTGCCCTTATGCGGGAGTCGTCCTGGTTGACCGAGTGGCATAGGCATCGGTATAGGGTTTGCCGATTGCTCGATAAATTTAAAATCTATGATTGTCTTGTGTTGTCTGCTGCATGTCAGACTTTACAAAACTGATTTTCAACCTTGACTTGTTTGTATAGATGCGCTTATCGATCGAGTAGATTGAGAAGATTTTACATATCAAGATGTGTTGTTAATTGGTTAGGACAATTGTATTAGGCCATGTGTATGAATATACTTTAAAAACAATATAAAATTTAGTAAAACAATTTATGTTACAAGTCTTGTACCATCCGGTATTACAATATCTATTTGACATTGACATGTTCTTTGCGGGATATATTATCTGTAAACTCATACAAACCTTTTCACAAACGTAAACGGAAGTCAAGTTTAATATAATTATTCACAACCTTTTCTTAGAGCAGTGGGAATTATCTTTCAATGTCAGCATATTTATATAAGCTCTTACGTGGTCGCTGTTTCTTTATTCAAACGTATGCCCTATTTCTATTTTGTTAAGGTTGCGAATGCGCTGTGCGGAGAGTACAGTTTTCACCCCACGCGCCTTCGGTATTAGCGGCTGTGTCATACGACTTCACAACTAGGTGAGTTTGGTTCACGCTTTACGTAGACATTTTTATAATATTCCAGTGAGAAAATTACAAGAATGAACTTGACGATATTTAAGTTCTATGTATTAGGGATTATATTTATTTTTAAATCTTAAAACTAAAAGATTTCAATGATACAAGCAACATTTACTAAGAAAACCTGAACTCAACTGTTCCATACTCCTAATGAACTCAGTCATAAATGCTATAATGGTAACCTATCATATTTTCGAAAATTCATTGTTCGAATATCAAAATTCCGAAAACGGTTGACCGAAGTTTTGAATCGCATTTATATTTCTTGACATAATATTGTATGTAATAAATTTATTTTCCAACTGTTTCATTTTCCAGAAAAACTAATTGCCGATTTTCAAAACTTCTTTTTTTCCTTTTATAGATGTTTTGTTTGCAATAATTTTGTATTCTAGATGTTTCAAATATCAAAGTAACGTATTCTATATTGTTTCAAACACACTTATTTATTTGCCAATATCGTGATATTCTACGTAACCAATGCATAACCGTGCCGCGGCAGCGGCCGGCGAGTGCCAGTAACTTGTGCTTTTACAGAAAAGTTTACAAGTTAAAGTTAAACAATATTCTATGTAATACATACTTTTATTTGTGTTTTGGTATTATAGAAATAATTTTTTTGGAAAATAAGTCATTTAAAATATGAAATAGTTACCAAAGAAATAGTTATTGAGTGAGATTCCGAAACATATAGAATTTGAAAAAATGCTTTTTTGAAAATCGGATTGTCAGCTATATGTCAAACGTTTTTTCGGTATAATGAAAATATGGTAAACAAAAAAGTGGCGAAACGTTTTCGGAAAAATGAAATTCGAACTAGAAAAATTCGGTAATAAGATAGGTAACCGCTATAATGTATCAAAAAGCAAATTCATTGGTTTATATATATAACTCGAAACGAACTTATCTCTAATATAATAGGGGCTGTCAGAACTGTGTAATACCCATATTTCGTTAACTATGTTAGGTTCCATGTGTAGTAATAGTGGGACAACGAATAACCATCTATAGGGCGTGTAAATTGCAATGTACTGCTAGGTGGCCTGCCGTCCCCACATATCATTTATTTATGTCGACCCCTGGAAAATAGTATTCGACGAACACTGATAATCGCAAATTTAGATGATAGTTGGGAGTGTAAGAAATATTTATTTATTCATTAAAGGTTATGGGACCTGAAGCGTGGCTGTGACCCATTGGAGACGATCAGGCACCACTCCGAGTTCACATACGGGCTGGACTGGAACGCCTTGAGGCCCCATCAGATCGCTGACTGCGGTTGGGACTCGCTGGTACACGTGTTTACTCCGAGGTCGTTGGCTTGAAAACGGACTAAAGGTACGCCACTACGCATATTAGAGCTATGTCTCATTATCATATATTTTACAGTATGTTTAACCACACATGCTTTCCTTATGGATGGTAGATTATAAGCTTCGAACACAGATAACATGGGAACAGAGCAGGAAGTTGATGAATATAAAATCTAATAATTGATTTTTTTATTTAGAAGCAAACTTGGTGATCTTAATAAATAAATAAATAAACTTTATTTGATTCATTTATGGAATACTCAGAAAAATTATATACGTATAGTTTTATATCTAGTTTTTATTTAGACGTTAATTATAATAATAGGTATAATAGGTTGGGGGAAAAGTTTCTTCGCATTTTTTAAGAAAATTCAAAAAATTTTTTAATATAGTTTATTTACATTTAACTAAAGTATGTAGGTACATCTTGTAGTTGTCAGCCATCTTGTAGGTAGGGACATGATCCCATTGCTATAGAAATTTTGGGACTTCTGGTCAAAATACCGCGACAAGTGGTTTTGGCAGTCCTCTCGTGATGTTAACCTGACACTGCCTAAAGAATTCTGAAGAGACCGAAACAGGTGGAAATCTGAAGGTGCAAGGTCAGGACTATACGGCGGATGCATTAACACCTCCCAGCCAAACTCTCTTAATTTTTGCTGAGTGGCTAAAGATGTGTGAGGTCTAGCGTATCATGATGAAAAACCACACCCCTTCTGTTGATTAATTCCGCCCGCTTTCTCTCAACTTCTTGCTTTAATCTCATCAGTTGTTCGCAGTAGAGTTCAGAATCTATGGTCCTGCCTGGTGGTAACAGCTCATAATGAATAATGCCCTTCCAATCCCACCACACACACAGCATCACCTTGTTGAGAGTTGCCCGGGTTTCGCCACAGTCTGTGAAGCCTGACCGGCCTTTGACCACGACCTTTTTTCGCACGTTCTTGTCGTACGTGATCCACTTTTCATCACTAGTTATCAGCTTCTTCAAAAATGGTTCGGTTTCATTACGTCGTAATAAAGAATCACAATGAGTACACGGTTCATTAGGTTTCTTTCAGTGAGCTCGTGAGGTACCCAAATGTCGAGCTTTTTTGTGAACCCAGTTTTTTTCAAATGCGCCAAAACTGTTTTGTGGTCAATTCCCAGTTCTTCAGCTACGTCGTAACTACTGACATGCCGATCTTGCTCCACTTTTTCAAAAATGGCATCCATTTTATCTGTAATAGGGCGACCAGAGCGACGTGAATCTTTGACATCAAAATTTCCGGATTGAAAACGCTTAAACCAAATTTGTGCTACTCTCACAGACACTGCACTAGGTCCATAAACATCGCAAATTTTTTTCGCGGCTTGCGTTGAATTTTTACCTTTTTTGTAGTAAAATTTTAAAATGTATCGAATTTCTTCATTAGATTCACTCATCTTGGCGGTACGAAAAACAAATGAAAATCACAAATTTTCATAATTTGAATTTGGAATTATATTCTTTAAAATTTAAACTTTCAATGATACCAAAACCAGCCAGATACAAATAGATTTTATTACAAAGAGCCAAAGAGATTTTATTACAAGTTTATACATACTATAATGCGAAAAGACTTTTTCCCCAACCTAATATTACTCTATGATGTTAGAGTGTATAAGTTGACAATGACAACATCAATATAAAAATATATTTATTTTTCAGGGACCGCATGCTATGGGAAAGTTTGTGATACTGTGCCAAATAAAGATAACTCGAGGTAGGTATGTAGACTGTAGATGGAGTGGACAGGGAAATTCGTTTGATATAGTTACTAATTACAATCGTGTATATGGTATAATTGTTATACAATAAGAGAAAGGTGGCTGGGTCATTAATGTGTACATATTTCTATATTATAATATATTTTAGGGTAAAATAATAACAGCTGCAATGCCACCAATTTATCTTATCAGGTGGTGAAAATTTGAACTAACATTTAGCCATAGATTTTAACGTTACTATAACACATTTTGTTCGCCACTAGCGATATCCCTGACTGACTAGATAAATTGGTGGCACTATAATAATGATACGAATTAGGAAATATATAAAGTTCTTGGTTTTCTCTACACCTACCCCGGACTCCAACACGATTTTTAGTCCTTTTAGTTTTAAGCCCCTGCATTTTGCTATAAATTGTTATTGAGAATAATTTAACTATGTATTTGTTATTATTTTATACAATGTCTTACAAATACCCAAAAAAAAAGAAATAAAGTATTGTTCTTCTTGAAGTATACCCTATATTAAAAAAAACTAAAGAGCAAACAACACTGTTTTTAAATTGTTTAAATATTTACCTTATATCCGCGGAGACAAACAAGAATCACATTAGACCAGATTAATAAAATAAGTACATGTAAAAAACTCCTTTCTTTCTTTCTACACTTCTGTTAAAATAGTCTGTGCCAAATTCATCTTGACTGATATGCCTGCTTACTCGAGTGATATAATTTTTAGCTTGATAAATAATTTGTTTTTGGTTATACCTATTTGTAACACGTTGTATAATATATATTAAATATTAATTTTAATGGTTCTAGTTGCAAGACCTGTTGAGCCTATCGTTCGATATCAATTTATAAATTTTCAGTATTTTAGATATTTTTCTTTAATAACATGTAGGCAATTAGGCATTAACATTTTAATATCTTCTGTTTGCACAGTGGAATTATTGTCAGGAGTGGCGAACTCTAATAAAACACTTGACACAACCGAAAATAACAATTACGCATATTTTAATCATTAATTATTGCTGTTTGAGCTGTGTCTATGAAATTATTATTTTCGGTTGTAGTAATGCCAAAAATAACACTAAACACAACTGAGCTAAAATTGTTACTTTGACATTTAACAGAATCGGGCCGGCTGTATGGGCTAGATCCCTTTGCCTTCATGAAAAGGTAGAATTTAAACAAAAGAAAGGAGATGTTCCAAAATGGCCCATGTATTTGTACACTATCTCAAAAAATTTTATAAAATTAACTTATTCTGGGAAAATTTCATATAAATAGCATTATAAATAATGTATAGTTTTTTTTGCTTAAAAACCTTTTAAAACCATATAAATCATATATCTGTAAGTAGTACCCATCTAATGTCAAATAAAATACGTACGTCAATGTTATAAAGTGACATCTTCCTTCTGCCATGACGGTAGGCTAAGCTGTTGTGGTGCAATAAAAGCCTAAACATAAGTACAAAAAGCTAAAAAACAGCTTAAAAATAGGAATTTAAGAATTACTGGTTTATAAATTATTGCCTACATTTTGAATAACTGTACAAATATATGGGCCAGACTCCATACAATTTGGAACATCTTTGTAATGCCACTCAGCAGGCCTAGCACGGCACTACTTTGTCTCTCCACCACTTGACAGTGTTTTGTCTCTGGATTTAGTGGGAGTTAGAGGGAGAGGAAAATATTTTGTCCATGTCCCGTGCTGGAAGTAAAAATCCAAAAATCCAGTCACTTATGACACTAATGGCCTGCCAGAAGTTTTATTGTTATGCATACTCTTACGGGTAGGCAAAGGGATAAGAACGTACGCTTTAGCTGTATTGTTATGTTACAGCTACTTCCCGCAAATGGTTTGATGTCTTACGTAAATCTGTCCCTTAAAATTCATTCCTTTAAATTTAAATAAAAGTGATAAGGCATTCCATACTTAATTTTGTAACGTATAATTAGTTATGGTGGCTATACAATAAATAGTCTATTATCTTTTTTATGGTTACTTTTTAATTATATTTAGTGTTCACGAAATGTTTTTGTTTTTGTATGAATTTTATATAATATTTTTATTTGTTGTTGCGATGAGTTTTTGTAAATATGATTTCTTGGATAAAGATGCGGTTGTTTGAATATTTTTTGGTATTGTTTGTTTAATCGAATCTGTAATAGCAATATAAATGACAGTTATGAATTGAATAATGCAACTTACAGTTTCAGAATTAGTTTTGAGAAAAATTAATTTGATTTAGGTGCCGATGATGTGGGCGGTGTTAGTATGATACGGTGGCTCTGAAGTGAAAAAATCTACAAGAGTCAAAGATAAAATAGATCAGAAAAATGAGAATGAAATATTATTTTTATTGTTATAATTTGAAGATGATAAAAATGTTTAAAATTATTTTATAAAAATTTTCATTGTCATCATTATAAGATTGTAATAACAAAAAAAAATAATCGTACAGTTTTATTTCTTTGTTATTTAGGGCCTGTTTCACAATCGACAAGTAAGTTCGAAGTAGCTTGCTTCGCAGGTCATTTGACAGTTGTAATATGAAATATTTGTTAATTGAACTGCAAAGTAAAGTACTTCGAACATACTTGTCTATTGTAAAACAGGCCCTAAGGGCCTGTTTCACAATCGACAAGTAAGTTCGAAGTAGCTTACTTCGCAGATCATTTGACAGTTGTAATATGAAATATATGTCAAATGAACTGCAAAGTAAACTACTTCGAACAACTTACTTGTCGATTGTGAAACAGGCCCTAAATCTTTTGCCCATATCACCTAGGGATATAAAAAAGAGCCTACAGCCTGTAAGTATGTTATTGGTAATTTGGTACTATATATTCTGATAATACAGGGCTATAGTATTAGCTAGCTTTGTTATTGAGATGTCATTTAAAAATTATACGTCAGGTTTTATGTTTTCTCTTCTGAGAAAAAATTATTTATGCTATAGATTTTTGCAAAGCCACGTGCTTTTAAAATTTTCCAATTTTTAAAATTATAGAATTGTATGTTGGCTAGACCACCTGGTTTGTAACCAATTTTGTTGTTGCACTTGTATTGTATTTTTCTATTAATTACACAGTCGGCAGCACGTCGTCTATACAAAAACTGTATACCTGTAATCGATTGTCAACATTAACTTGTTTAACGTAAAGCATAAAATCGATTGAGAATATTTGACATTTTGGTAACCTGATGTTGACTGACTGCCATTTTTTTCCAATTGCATTAATTTTTTAAATGTGTATGAATGATTCAATTTTAAATAAAATTAATAAATGTTTTAATATAAAATCAACGTACTAAATAACGTCGAATTTTATATTTATTTAGGATAAATGTCGTAGGACCATCAAGATGGTGTATGTTGACATAGTGAGTACATTTTAAATGATTTTTCATACTTTTAACCGTTTAAAGAATATTGTAAAAACGTTAGGTACTTGTGTTTTTATAAATTCAATAATATGAAACAGGCCGACTCCGACTGCAAGTCTCCAATTGGTTTTAAATTTTAACTGGTTTCATTAAAAGTTTAAAAATCGACTGAAAAGGTTTTAGTTCTGTGGCCACGTGCAGTGCTGTAGACAGTATCCAACTACCAATTCAATATTTAGGTCGACGACGATGATAATTATCATTAGTCTATGTAATAATAATTTTCACTACGTGTTGGCAATAAATTCAGCGAGAAAACAGTCTTGTATCAAAAGTGTATTCGCGTAGATATTTGAAGTTGATGCGGCCATGTTTTTAACCGATAAAAAACGGAGGAGGTTACTCAATTCGTACACGTATGTTTTTTTTGTTATATAACTTTGTCAATATAATATTTGATAATATCATGGTTCGCATAGTTCTTTAATGTTATGGCTTGATAAAACGGAGACCTGTGTATTTTAAACTTTTGTGATAACAATTGTGGTATTGACCAGTAGGCCTATTCCCTAACTTTTTTTGACAGTTGAAAGTGATTATCACCGAACTATTTACTAATACATTGCTGTTATCACAGGACAAGTGTCACAATAACATTATAGTAAAGTAGTAATGGATACGTAAATAGTTCGGTGATCATCACTTTCAACTGTCAAAAAAAGTTAGGGAATAGGCCTACAGATATTGGTTTAACAAAGGCTTATGATAGTAAACATTAAAATGACCCCGCGTATTTTATGGATGGTATAATAATAGATAGGCATTTGAATTAAACAAGTCGCATAACAAAGTGACTTAACATGCATTTTAACTAAATGGTATATCACTAAATGTTGTTTCATCTTCTCAAAGGGATTTATAATCTGTATTTAAAAAAATATTAAACAAGAAATTCAACTGACATCGTTTTTTATTTATCATTCTTTAAACCAAAACGTTTACAATTTTTATACATCGTCACAATTAGAAATACCTCTCACGTCATTATTAAAAATATGAACAAATAAAACAAAAACTAGGTATCCAAGTCACAATTAAATACGTATGTTGACACATCATACACAACATAGCAGACAAGAGAGTACAAGAGGAAATGAAAAAGTTTCGAAAATTGATATTTGTCAAAAAAAGACTTCCGTGCTTGGAATGGACCCGGCACGTAAGTTGAACCAAAATGACGGTCGTCTGCGCAGGTATATTTGAAGAAAAGTGTCTAAACTGAATTTTGAATGCGCAGAAGCGAGTATCCCTACGTTGCTATAGCTACAGACACACGTCGCACCTCATACAGAATCTTAATTAATAGCTGAAAATGTTTTATTGCTTTCTGCGCATAGGTAAACTTATGTGCCGGGTATTGTACCCTACTATAAGACATTTCTTTTCAATCTTCGCACCCTGCCCTCTATCGCCGAAAGCATGTAGTAAACTGAGTTCAAATGGTTCCTGTCGGCCTCTTCGCAAATGTTCGTGAGGCTGGGAGAGGTGGCACACGTCTTAAGGTACTCAACGGGTTTTTTGGGATTTTGATTATTGTAGGGTTTTAATGTTTGGCAACCGAGTTCATGTCGTCCGCTTGGCTTCATGGTGCATGCTTCCGTGCACGAGACGGGTTGCCGCACAGACGAGAGGTACACGCTTTGCTCACTAGATGGCGCCAGCGCTATGTGTTTCACCACTGAATTTTAGACAAAAAATAATCATGTAAAATCAAACTAAGCATTTGGGAACTATAGAAAAATCTAACACAAGAATTTGGGTAGAATTTTGGAAGAGTGTTATGTGCCCATTAACATTTAAAAAAAATATATGATATTAAATGGGGCCCTAGGCACTGGCCCTGAGTGCCCTTATGGTAAAGGCGGTACTGCATAGACCCGGGGACCCGGCAAGAATAGCGAACAAATAGCGACATTAAAGTTAATTGACTTATCTGAGTACAGATGTATGTATAGTCACAAATAACACAACCTTTTTGTCTTACAATCCCCAACTGCTTGGTGAGTATATTGCTGTAGTACCGACAGGAGCCGACCAGCTGCGTTTTCACACGTTCTTGAAAAAAATCTGAAAATAAATGTTTTATGAAACGAAGTTCAAATAATATTACCGGTGATAGGCAGTCAGTAGTTTGTAGAGGGTACACACTACACAACTATGTACGCCTCCACAGGGAAGAACCCTATAGACTTTACAAAACTATCAATTCTTCTCCCTGCCCTGTTCCCATTCTATCTGGGGTCGGCGCAGTATGTTTCCTCTTCCATTCATATCGGTCAGACGTCATCAAACCATCCACTCCCTTTTGATTCATATCATCCATCACACCGTAAAGGTGCTAGTGATGAATGAATGTATAGAAAAGAGACAGAACGGACCATGTCGAGAGATGGATGAACGGAGAGAGTGATTGGAATGACAACATTCCAATCCATACTGCTCAAAGTTTTGGCTTAGGTTTTACAGCCGGTCGCCTTCCTGACACTAACCCTTTTTGGGTATGCTGTTGTTGGTGGTTATCCCTCCACCATTCGGGTCCCCAAGGTGCTTATTGGTCTACACCGGGCAATTTCCCTTAGTCGACTTTTACGACACCCATGGGGGGGCTGGCCTATTCTACGTTATTTGTACGCTCCCAGGCCAGCATAGAATATCTGATTACAAAACTATCAATTGTCCACCCTAAATAGTACCCTAAAGCGTATATTGTCTATTGAGAAAATTTAACATAAAGTGACACCCTGACGTGCTGTTGATCGTTATGTACATACATACATAAATCACGCCTATATCCCCGAAGAGGTAGGCAGAGGTGAACTAGCACCCACGTTTCGCCAACTATGTTAGGTCCCATGTAATAGGTAGCGAGCCTATTGCCATATATCGGGCACAAAAGTATCGCAGTACATTGCTAGGTGGTATAAGAGGAACGCTGCTGCCCATTCCTCATCACTGATTTATCCTTAGTCGCCTTGTACGACACCCACGGGAGAGATTTGGGGTGGTGACAATTGTATTCTACTCTGCCGTTACCACACGGCATTGTACGATCGTTATGTAGGTAATAAGAACACCTTTATTAGTATAAAAATCATTAACATTTGATTTTAAAAAATGGTTTTACTTACCATTTTTTTATTATGTATTTATTAAGTATTTTTGTGACCCAAACGGTTGCTGAATATTTGGTATTGGAGGTAGCTACCTTACATTAAATATGAGTACAACAGTGCCTGTGTGTGTACCTATTCATATTCTTGGAAAATTATTTTTGCTGTTTTGAAACAACCGAACGGACAAGGACAGATGAACTAGGCAACTTTGATCGATTATGGACACAGGGAGGAAATATTCCAATCTATCTATTCTATTCCAATCAAAAAGACCGGAATATATCCTAAACGACTTGTCGGTAAATATTTCCTAAACCAATATAATAATATGATATTAATGATAGCCAAACAGTAAGATTCTGCGAACCACACGTCTGTTACAAATACCTACCAACTTTATTGATGGTAGGTACCTTAATGATCCTGTACATACATACCTACACAAATCGCGTCCGTTTATTTAGAACGTCTGTTGCCGGCAGAGAAGAATAAATATTTTCACGTTCCTGGTGCACCATATTATAGCAATAATTACTGCGATTAAAGTTCCCAGTGCATGGCAATCAGGTAATCCTTAAAATAAGCTGGCGAAACACAAGTGTTTAAACACCTCTACCTACCCCTTAGGAGATAAGGCGTGATATATGTAAGTATGTATGTTTATCCCCTGAGAGGTAAGCAAAGATCTATCTACAGACAGATCCTATCTACAGATAGATTCTATCTACAGACAGATCCTATCTACAGATAGATTCTATCTACAGACAGATTCTATCTACAGATAGATTCTATCTACAGGCAGATTCTATCTAAAGATAGAATATTGAAACTGAGAGTAAGGTAACTAACACTCAGTGGTGTGTCACATGGTACCTGCTGGGATAATTCGACTCTTACCCGTATCGCAATAAGGTGGTATTTCGAGAACCCTGGCGTGACAAGTTTGAGCGGGGACGGCAGCGGACGGCTGCGGTGTGTCGTACGTGAACACGTACTCGGCTGAAACAACTGTGAAGTTGTAATTTGGACTCCGTGGAAGTTTGCAATATGATGTTTATTACATTATTATGACCCACAGCCAAGCCGCGTAGAGTCTACTTTTTACGTGCAAAGTCGTATTTATGGGGAAAGTTTGCCGAATGCGATCCTCACGGTTCATTTAAACCAAGTAGGTAGGTACCTACATATCATTATCATAGGGTATTCAGACCGCCTTTTATTATATCAAGTGCCGTGCTCATAGTTAAGGTATTAATTTATCATACAAATAAGAAGTTATTTTTTTTTAATAGCGGCTTAGCGCGCTTGGCCTACCATTGCGTAAACAAAGCAATGTTCGCTAAGGCCGGTCATTGGATGGGTGACCAAAAATGTATTATCTCGAGTTCCTCCATGCTTCGGAAGGCACGTTAATCCGGTGGTCCCGGCTGCATCTGCAGTCTTAATACCCACCAACCCGCACTGGGCCAGCGTGGTGGGTTATGGCGCAATCTCCCTATATTGTACCATCCATAGGGAAGGCCCGTGCCCCAGCAGTGGGGACATTGAAGGGCTGGTGACGATGGTGATGACATCATGGGGAATGCAAATAATAATTTTTTGAAACTTTTTACTGTTTTTTTTTGTAATTGACAGTAACATGTTATGGGTAAACGTGGTACAGGCACGCGATGATATGTAACAGAGCATAGAGAATTATAGAATATGTAAAAAGACCGTAGAAACGATAGACGGATTGCGTAAAAGATCACAGTGACAAAATAGAAATTAAATAGAAATACTTGCTTGGAGGGTGTAGCCACAATAGTATACAAACAAAATATTATGGTCGTGTGACAAGTAGAACAATGAGTCTTCCAATATCATCTTCGATTTACCTTTTCGTGTCGTAGGACAAGGTTGCCCGTGGCAGCAGCAGTGGTGATTTGAAATTACATCACATGACGTCAAAATGGCTGCGGATTTTAAAGCCAATGCTTTCGCCAAGCCTGCATTATCATCTGGTAAACACAACTAAACTATTTGATTTTTAATTTTAACATTATATAAATGTTAGAAAAATTAGTACAAAGATTTTAGTGGTTAGAAAACATTGCGAGGGTACCCGTTGGCTTACAACGTGAAGTGTAAAGGTTAGAAGAATTTCGGCAAGTTAATTAGTATCTTGGGTGGCCGAGCGGTCAGGCACCTGCCCGGATAGCAGCGGACGCGGGTTCGATTCCCGCCTCAAGATCATAATTTTTCGAAATTCTTTTTCTAACCACTAAAATCTCTAAACACAACTAAGATAAACAAGAAGCATAGCAGTAGATGGTTATTGGGAATTCTGCCCCACCTCCGTTCGTCGGGCTCACGCCCTCACTCACTTCGGTTGACCAGAATTCCCAATAACCATTATGTATGCTAGAATCCTCCGGAAGATCATGCAACAAATACTTCTAAACTGTTCGGCTGGAAGCACCGTAGTTAACTCCCTGCGAGCCCGTGGTAAGATCACGCACTGAACAGACTCCTAACAGGTGTTGGCTGAGAGAACCGTGGTAAGTATCCCTCTGCGAGCCCATGGTAAGATCACGCACCAACACCTTCTAAACTGTTCGGCTGGAAGCACCGTAGTTAACTCCCTGCGAGCCCGTGGTAAGATCACGCACCGAACAGACTCCTAAACTGTTCAGCTGGAAGCACCGCAGTAACTTCCTGCGAGCCCGTGGTAAGATCACGCACTGAACAGACTCCTAAACTGTTCAGCTGGAAGCACCGTGTTAGAGTAACTCCCTGCGAGCCCGTGGTAAGATCACGCACTGAACAGACTCCTAACAGGTGTTGGCTGAGAGAACCGTGGTAAGTATCCCTCTGCGAGCCCATGGTAAGATCACGCACCAACACCTTCTAAACTGTTCGGCTGGAAGCACCGTAGTTAACTCCCTGCGAGCCCGTGGTAAGATCACGCACCGAACAGACTCCTAAACTGTTCAGCTGGAAGCACCGCAGTAACTCCCTGCGAGCCCGTGGTAAGATCACGCACTGAACAGACTCCTAACAGGTGTTGGCTGAGAGAACCGTGGTAAGTATCCCTCTGCGAGCCCATGGTAAGATCACGCACCAACACCTTCTAAACTGTTCGGCTGGAAGCACCGTAGTTAACTCCCTGCGAGCCCGTGGTAAGATCACGCACCGAACAGACTCCTAAACTGTTCAGCTGGAAGCACCGCAGTAACTTCCTGCGAGCCCGTGGTAAGATCACGCACTGAACAGACTCCTAAACTGTTCAGCTGGAAGCACCGTGTTAGAGTAACTCCCTGCGAGCCCGTGGTAAGATCACGCACTGAACAGACTCCTAACAGGTGTTGGCTGAGAGAACCGTGGTAAGTATCCCTCTGCGAGCCCATGGTAAGATCACGCACCAACACCTTCTAAACTGTTCGGCTGGAAGCACCGTAGTTAACTCCCTGCGAGCCCGTGGTAAGATCACGCACCGAACAGACTCCTAAACTGTTCAGCTGGAAGCACCGCAGTAACTCCCTGCGAGCCCGTGGTAAGATCACGCACTGAACAGACTCCTAACAGGTGTTGGCTGAGAGAACCGTGGTAAGTATCCCTCTGCGAGCCCATGGTAAGATCACGCACCAACACCTTCTAAACTGTTCGGCTGGAAGCACCGTAGTTAACTCCCTGCGAGCCCGTGGTAAGATCACGCACCGAACAGACTCCTAAACTGTTCAGCTGGAAGCACCGTAGTTAACTCCCTGCGAGCCCGTGGTAAGATCACGCACCGAACAGACTCCTAAACTGTTCAGCTGGAAGCACCGCAGTAACTCCCTGCGAGCCCGTGGTAAGATCACGCACTGAACAGACTCCTAACAGGTGTTGGCTGAGAGAACCGTGGTAAGTATCCCTCTGCGAGCCCATGGTAAGATCACGCACCAACACCTTCTAAACTGTTCGGCTGGAAGCACCGTAGTTAACTCCCTGCGAGCCCGTGGTAAGATCACGCACCGAACAGACTCCTAAACTGTTCAGCTGGAAGCACCGCAGTAACTTCCTGCGAGCCCGTGGTAAGATCACGCACTGAACAGACTCCTAAACTGTTCAGCTGGAAGCACCGTGTTAGAGTAACTCCCTGCGAGCCCGTGGTAAGATCACGCACTGAACAGACTCCTAACAGGTGTTGGCTGAGAGAACCGTGGTAAGTATCCCTCTGCGAGCCCATGGTAAGATCACGCACCAACACCTTCTAAACTGTTCGGCTGGAAGCACCGTAGTTAACTCCCTGCGAGCCCGTGGTAAGATCACGCACCGAACAGACTCCTAAACTGTTCAGCTGGAAGCACCGCAGTAACTCCCTGCGAGCCCGTGGTAAGATCACGCACTGAACAGACTCCTAACAGGTGTTGGCTGAGAGAACCGTGGTAAGTATCCCTCTGCGAGCCCATGGTAAGATCACGCACCAACACCTTCTAAACTGTTCGGCTGGAAGCACCGTAGTTAACTCCCTGCGAGCCCGTGGTAAGATCACGCACCGAACAGACTCCTAAACTGTTCAGCTGGAAGCACCGCAGTAACTTCCTGCGAGCCCGTGGTAAGATCACGCACTGAACAGACTCCTAAACTGTTCAGCTGGAAGCACCGTGTTAGAGTAACTCCCTGCGAGCCCGTGGTAAGATCACGCACTGAACAGACTCCTAACAGGTGTTGGCTGAGAGAACCGTGGTAAGTATCCCTCTGCGAGCCCATGGTAAGATCACGCACCAACACCTTCTAAACTGTTCGGCTGGAAGCACCGTAGTTAACTCCCTGCGAGCCCGTGGTAAGATCACGCACCGAACAGACTCCTAAACTGTTCAGCTGGAAGCACCGCAGTAACTTCCTGCGAGCCCGTGGTAAGATCACGCACTGAACAGACTCCTAAACTGTTCAGCTGGAAGCACCGTGTTAGAGTAACTCCCTGCGAGCCCGTGGTAAGATCACGCACTGAACAGACTCCTAACTACCTAATATATCAAAACTGTACTAGCTTTCTAAATATCTCTCTTTCTCTCTCTCGCTCTAGAGACTTCATATACTTACTACTTATACTTACTTTTGTTACCTTTTTAGCAAAACCAACCATTAAAACCTTTAGCTATCACATACTAGGCAAACTTGTATGTGATCGCTTATTACCTTTTATTACCTTTTAATACCTTTTACTACCAAAACTTCGAGTACCTTAAGCTATCACATACAATAAGTAAACTGTATGTGATCGCTTATTACCTTTTATTACCTTTTAATACCTTTTACTACCAAAACTTCGAGTACCTTAAGCTATCACATACAATAAGTAAACTGTATGTGATTGCTTATTACCAAATAATCATACTATCTCTAAGGGAATGGGGAATATGGGGTAGCATTTTTTAATAAAATTTTACATTGTTATCGTGCATACTAAAATTCTACGTTTGCTGAACATCCCTGTTGTCTTGCAATGAGCAGGAACTCACTCTCTGACCTGAAATCAACAACAATAAAAAATATTACATTAATTGAAAACTTTTCCTCATAATGCCCTTTGTTGCAGTGGGATACTTACAAGTTACATAAAGCAAACACCTTGTCGTTGTAATCACCAACACCCAACTCCATTATCGAACAAGTATCCTAAAATTAAAAACATGTATTAACTTTTATTACTAGCTAAAAATAAATAGATAATAATATGTCAATTTCATAATCATAATAATTATGCACTTTAATATATTCATTAGGATTAAACTACTTGACCGTCACTGGAAGCTTTATATTGAGAGAGCATTTCCGTTTCCCGTCGAATTTCTGTCAGTTTCCATACCTTTTTGTGCTTTGTATCCGGTTCAGTGGCGACACCTGGCGGGTGCGCGCCATTTTTGTGTTACTTAAGTTTTCGAGCGCGCCATTTTACCTCATTGGCGTTCTGAATCCCGTCGAAGTAACTTGTGCTCATAACGATCTGTCTACACAACCGTGAGTACTTAAAACAGTGATATAAAAAGAGTGAATATTAAAAAGTGAAAAAGTTAACAAATCTTTTACAATAACTTTTACCTAAAGTTAGTGTTTTCATTACCTTTTTTATTTAAACAAGTCAATTGTAACGGTTTGACTGTTTGTGTTGTAAATTTACATTTATCAAATTGAATGGATGTTTTTAACGGTTTTTGCCGTTCGTGTAAGAAGTTTTATAGAAATTTTTTTTTTTTTTTTTTATTTATTGCTGTAATTTTTCGTATTAATCGGTCCATACTAGTACAATAATTACATGTGGCTTGCTTAGCCAAATAGAATAACGGTTAATATTTTATTTTTCCGATGTACCTACATTTTGTTTTTACCGGTATAGTAACTAAATGTATTCTGATTAGGTAAACAGAATATTCAAACGATAAATTTTTATAGAAATGGAGCAAGCGTTTGTTCCGACGTCTGAGCCGTGGGCGGTGGCTGGCACTAGTGGCGAAGGGCGTAAGCGAGTTCGAGGCAGCCGCAACCGGAATAGCTCGTCAAGCAGCGCTAGCACCCCTTCAAGCTCGTCTTCTGACGGCAAACGGAAGCGGCAACGCAGTCATAAGAAAAGTAAGCGCTCTCGGCATTCCAACCACCTGTTACAACAGTTAGTTCAGGAAATCGGGGAACTTCGTAAACAAGTTATGAATTCAAATGTCGATGTTCCTTGTCATAATTTCTGGAATTAGTCATGAACTTTACGAACAAAATTTATCTGAAGAACAGATTTCTAACCAAAATATTACAAATAATTTAGGTTTCACTTTCGACATAGAAACAAAGTTGAAGGAACCTTCTGTTCCAAAGACATGCGATAATCATTTAAAAATGTTAACAGACGTGCAACGTCTTGGCAGTTCATCTTGGTCAGAAGTCAGATATGCCGATACACAAAAACAGTACAATCATAGTCCAGGCTTTATAGACCGGGAAACAAATGACGAGGTTATAATCTATGCTACTATGCGCTATCATGCTCATGCAGACAAGTCATATGCAGCCATTACGTATGGCATTTTAAAACAAAAAGAATCTTTGCAAGAAGGCATCCGTGACCTTCAAGTTCGTGAGCCCTACTTAAAAATATCATTAAATAAGATACCACCTTCACAGACCCACATAGTTGATTCAGAGCTTTTAACGGCTTTCCTTGACAAAGCTGGAGGGGTTCGCAAAGTATTCTGGCCTCCTAAAAATGAGATGTCTTCTCAATCGAGACACCAACATGGTAATAGCCGCCCCTCGCGGGGGAAAGGCGAACGACATCCGGTAGTTCCATCGCGTGGAACTCAATTTATGTATAATGTGCCTACGCAAGGCCAGCCTACATACATAAGTACTTATGACAACCCACCCTCGCGGGGTGGATATCAACCAACCAATATAAAAATTTTGATTGACCCTCTCCCCGCCTCGGTAATAGCCGCCCCTCGCGGGGGAAAGGCGAACGACATCTGGTAGTTCCATCGCGTGGAACTCAATTTATGTATAATGTGCCTACGCAAGGCCAGCCTACATACATAAGTACTTATGACAACCCACCCTCGCGGGGTGGATATCAGCACGTAAGCTCCCATAAAGTACATTCATCAAATGGTCCACATGAAGGTACATTTCACAATAGAGGCTCGCGGCCCAACCGTGGAAATTACCAAGGACGCTCTAATACTACTTCAAGGGGAAATCCAAGAATTCCGAAATTCCGAAATTCCGAGCCGGTCAGCTAGTAAACTACCAATAATATTGGAAGGAATTGGGAGCACCCAAAATAATTCAAAAATTAATCCAAGGGTATCGCATACCGTTTTTACAAAAACCCCCACTTGTTTGTCCAAATATGACGCAAAATCCATGCCAAACACCTGTCTCAGAACAAATGTCAATCATCATAAAGAATATGAAGGGTATTTTAAAAACAGCTCATTTTGCACCAAGTTTTGTGTCCCCATTGTTACCGGTGCCAAAGGTCGATGGAACTGCCCGACCAATATTCAATCTCAAAGCGTTAAATCGCTATGTAAGAACCAAGCCGTTTCGGTTGATAATTATGTATCGTATCCCAAACTTTCTTCAGCCCAAAGACTGGATGTGCAAAGTCGATCTATCCCAGGCTTATTTTCTTTTAAAAATAATAAAGGCACACAGGCGGTTCCTACGCATCATTTACAATCGGGAATTGTTGGAAATGACATGTCTACCATTCGGCTTAAGCACAGCTCCCAAAACCTTTTCTATCCTGACCAACTGGATCGCTCAAGGGCTAAGAGAAACATGGAACATGAGGATTGTGGTGTATTTAGACGATTTCTTAATTGTACATCAAAATGCAGATACACTGCGCATTCACATCAAACTGGTTGTCCAAACGTTACAGAAACTGGGCTGACTAGTGAACTTCGAAAAATCGGTTCTGTGTCCCCAAAAATGTCTCACTTATTTAGGAATAGTGTGGCAGCCTTGGGACAATCTAAAAGCCCTACCAGAAGAAAAGACTATCAAAATACTCGCAACAATAAGACAGTTTCTATATCAAAGAAAGGCAACTCTAAAAGAACTGCAGAGGTTAATAGGGTTATTAAATTTTGCAAGTTTTGTAGTCCCAAGAGGTCGTCTCAATTACCGCCAACTCCTAATTTTCATGCAGTCTCTACCAGACCTGCCATCGATAACTTACAAACTACCACAAAATGCCATAAACGAATTAACTTGGTGGAGTCTGAATTACCAGTCACTAACTCCACTGCATCAAGCTCCACCAACGACATTCTTGGTAACAGATGCATCGGATCGGGCTTGGGGAGCACAATTGAATAATACAACCCTGTCAGGAAACTGGTCGCAAGAGGAACAAACGCTCCACTCCAACCAGAAGGAGATGTTAGCCATATTATATGCACTGCAAGCACATGCTCCTTTACTAAGCCACAGTTCGATCCTTATACAGTGCGACAACAAAACTGCAGTCGCACATTTACGGAGAGAAGGCGGGACGAAATCTGCAGCATTGACAGAAACAACCCGAAAAATTTTGAATCTAGTGGACAAATATCAGATAAACCTCAATATACACCATATCCCGGGAAAATACAACAGTCAGGCAGACCACTTATCACGTCACCGCAAACCACCGGAGTGGCATCTTCTGCAAATTGTATTTTCCAAATGGGGAATTCCAGTGATAGATCTGTTCGCCTCAGCCTCGGCTCACGTAGTACACAATTATGTGACACAGGATTTGAGAGACCCTCAAGCCCTGTTTTACGATGCGTTCAGTATTCCATGGCACTACAACCTAGCTTGGGTATTCCCACCTCCATTTCTCATCCCCAAAGTGCTGACACACTTAATACAATCGTCGGGAATATTCCTAGTTGTAACACCTCGGTGGGAGAAGGTGTTTTGGCGTGCAGACCTGAAATCTCGAGGACTAGCACCACCCTTGACCTGGAGAAACCTAAAGAAGTATCTAATCGACACATCAACGGGACTCTCACCACCGCAAGTAGAGAATATCACCCTAGAGGTCTGGAAATGTGGGGGTGGACAGAGTCCACAAAAGAATGGAACAATGACCAATTGTCCCTACTCAAGAACTCATGGCGAAAATCTACATTGAAAACGTACGAAGTTGCATGGAGACGCTGGCTGGTGTGGTCAGAAAAGAATGATATTGATCCGAAAAATCCCACAGGCTCCCAGTTAGCACAATTTTTGTCTAATTAATATTTAGTTCATAATTTATCATATAATACCATAATTTTATACAAATCCGTAGCTTCCACGTTATGTAGCGCTGATAAGTCTAGTAATTTGAGTTCACATGTTCTTGTAAAACATATATTAAAATCTATAGGTTTAAAGAAACCAAAATCCGCTAAGCCGCCAGTTTGGAATGTCGATGAATTAACAACATTTTTAAGTAAATACACGGTAAACGATAATAATCCGTTTCATGTATCACGCCATACTGCAATATTATTACTGCTTTGCTCGGGACGTCGTATACATGACCTGACCTTACTGCAAATTGACCCCAATCATTGCATAAGGTGTGACGATAGTATAATTTTTTGGCCTCAGTTTGGGCCAAAAACGGACTGTAGTAATTATAGGCAATCCGGCTGGAAAGTCCTTTCCAACCTCAATGATCGTAACCTTGACCCTGTTTTTTGGTTAGAAAAATTAATAACATTGTTTAATGAAAGGCGTAGTGCTGCAAACTCGTTTAATCTTTTTGTTACTCTTAGAGGCGGGGCTAAACCTGCTTCGCGCACTGTAATAGCGAGTTGGGTAAAAACATTGTTTAAAGTAGCTGAAATTAAAGCTACCCCAGGAAGCGTCCGGTCAGCAGTAGCTTCTAAAAGCTGGCTTTAAAATCATTCACTTGATGAAATATTAGCTCGTGGAAATTGGCGGTCAGCTAATACTTTTCAGCGATTTTATAAACGTGAGGTGATAAAAAATAGCGGGCCTAATAATGTAATTCGATTATTTAATCATATCAATTAGAAATTATAATGCTTATCTTTCGTTCTCATAATGTTGAAAATACATTTATCTTTTTCTGTTCATTTATGAAAATGTAATATGTAAAATACTTTTATCTTTTCTTAAAATTCGTGTTTTTATTTCATTTTTCAACCTAACCTTTTTAGTGGATCACATTGGCGTATATTTAACAATCAGTGGCGATCACCAGGCGATAACAAACAGGTCTCAATATAAAGCTTCCAGTGACGGTCAAGTAGTTTAATAGCAGCGTTTTACCTGAAATAAAACGCATATTAAAATACTTACCTCACTGGAAGCTTTCCTTTTTAATCCTGCCTGGTGACATTGAGCCAATGAGGTAAAATGGCGCGCTCGAAAACTTAAGTAACACAAAAATGGCGCGCACCCGCCAGGTGTCGCCACTGAACCGGATACAAAGCACAAAAAGGTATGGAAACTGACAGAAATTCGACGGGAAACGGAAATGCTCTCTCAATATAAAGCTTCCAGTGAGGTAAGTATTTTAATATGCGTTTTATTTCAGGTAAAACGCTGCTAATAAAGAGGTTAGTGTGTCGCCTTTTTGGGGAAAACTTGGAGTAAGCGTTTGGGGCTCTATGAGAATTCAATAAAACTAACAAATAATTTTTTCTGCTTAAATCGTTAGGTAAAGTTGTAATAATTTTTGGGTCTTTAAATTTTTGAGATTTTTTTTCCAATTGCTAATTTTAACAAGTTAGTATCATCGACCCAATAAATGCATTTTATTAACCTTTGACTCATAATTTTCAAGAACATTTAAAAAATAACAAAATATATAAATCTTTGAAATAAATTACCTTGGTAAATATGCATTTTATGAAAATAGTTTATATGATGTATATTGGTCTAATAGATGTCCTGAATCGATTGAGACCGAAAAAGAGGTTGTCTGTTCGTCGATTATTTTGTCGAAATTTGTTCCTTACCTTTATATTTAAAGTAATATGACAAAACTATTTAATCGTTATAGATTATATTACTACCACGTGTTGCATTTACAAAATTTATTAGCAATAAATAGTACATTAATACATTTTGATCAGTTTCAAAAATATACTATTCTGGATTTTGAAGTATGTCATTAGTTAATTTAAAGTAATATGATAAAACTATTTAATCGTTATAAATTATATAACTACCACGTGTTGCATTTACCAAATTTATTAGCAATAAATCGTACATTATTTTGATCAGTTTCAAAAATATACTATTCTGGATTTTGAAGTATGTAATTAGTTAATTTAAAGTAATATGATAAAACTATTTAATCGTTATAAATTATATAACTACCACGTGTTCCATTTACCAAATTTATTAGCAATAAATCGTACATTATTTTGATCAGTTTCAAAAATATACTATTCTGGATTTTGAAGTATGTAATTAGTTAATTTAAAGTAATATGATAAAACTATTTAATCGTTATAAATTATATAACTACCACGTGTTGCATTTACCAAATTTATTAGCAATAAATCGTACATTATTTTGATCAGTTTAAAATATATACTATTCTGGCTTTAAATTAATAAAAGATAGGTTTGATAGGAAAAAATTAAAATAAAGAATAATTCTTGAAATATATTTTTTTTATAACCAGAAATACCTAATTGGACAAAAAAAGTAAGCAGAAATAATTGTGAGCACTTACCTGATGTTATTTATAATATTTCACAATTTTCTTCGTTTATTGTAATTAACATTGAATAGAAAATGTTAATTATTAATACACTGAACACGCACGTGGTCGATAGCTAGTTGCCGAAGTCGTCGCCGTTCCCATTGCAATGGACGAGAACGTGGGAACAGAAACTCGAGCTTCGCTTGCACTCCCCCCGCGTTAAAGTCTGAGAGCTTAGCACTATTTTATCAACACATTAAAACATACCAATAAGTCAAATTATAATAAAATATGATACGTTAGTTTTCATAAACTAAATGCTCTTAAATAATAATGAAATATTTTTAAAATAAATATGAAAACAAAAAAAAATACAATTCTAATTATACCATTGTTTTCAGTCATAAATCTTTATTTTTCTGTCACAAACAAGAGCATATAATATTTTTTTTAGTTTTTTAATTGTTTCATGTTGTTATAATGGATTTTAATATGAAGGTCCTAATTATTTGAAAGAATATTGCTACTTACACAATAACCTTTAAAGCTAGCTCTCGAACTATAATAGTGATGTTAAAAATTTAATGTGTTCGATGGTGTTTTATATTTACTCGATATTCCAATACATAAGGGTTAAAGTTTATGCAATGTTTTCTTTTACTTACAACTAAATAAATATTGGGTAAAACATTGTTCCTGCGGTATTTTGTTACAAATTATTAGCTTTCAACTACTGGTACTAGTTTTATAACTAAACTATTTTAGTATTAGATATATTGTTAAACGATAGAGAGGAGCCCTCTCAACACAGATTGTTAAAGAGAGGACACCTTCAACAATCTGTAAAATTGTGATACCAAAAATACATTCATTACTTAAGTTAAAACAAAAATACCCCGGGATCATTTAACATTCACAAAATTGAAATAACATGTCTTGAAAGTTTTATATGTAAGTAAGTACATTGTATTGAAAAACGAATGAAAAAATCAATGTTTTTAATGGGCTTGATAATTTACGATATGAATCGATTTATAAATTAACTCGATGTTTATTTCTATTGGAACGTCCCTAAGCAATAAAACGCAATCATAGCGTTTTCGCAACCAGCCACTGCAGCTTAAATTACAATGTAGTAGAATTAATAAAATGTTACTTGTAATATGATGTATTATAAAATGTCTTATGTGCAGCTGTCAGTTTCAAACAAATAATTGTTCTATTTAAGTTTCAGCAAAGTTTGGATTCAGAATTAATGAGTCGTTCTATGCTATAATAGTAATGATTAAACACTGTTAAAATCTTAGCGACCTTATTCTATTTACAATAAGAGTCATAAAAATGATCAGATTTTCATAAAAAGTATTACTTTATGCTCTACTGATTTTGACTGATTTTATTTAATGATGACATCTACCTTTTTCAACATAAAAACACAACAATTGAGGAAATTTCGTTATTTCCACAATTCACTTCGGTGGTTCAACATAATCGTGACTCCATCATAGTACCCATCAGTACCCGCCAGTGCTCAACAGTCACCATCAGTTTCCATCAGTGTTTGATTCCATCAAAGATAATATAATTAAAATGTGCGTAAGTACTTTTAGTTTTTTTTCAATAATTTACTTATTTTCCACAGATGGATAGCAAGCATATCGTACACATGTGTTGTTGAGGATAGCACATAATGTCTATGTTATAGATTGTTATGAAAATTATTAATTATTTGTGTGTCAGTGTTTCAACTGTAAATGATACATGTATAAATATTTATTTTAACAGGTCTGACTCAGAGTTTGAATCCACCGTGTTCGAGGCGCCCGAAAAGAAAACCACTACGAAAAGGAAATCGGTTGCTGTCAAGAGTGCCAAGCCACGCATTCGCCGGACGTCGACCGAATCCACGTCATACGAGTCTGTCTCTGCTCAGAGGTACATAATCATATACTATACCATAGTTACATACATACTATCTCATTACATAGTTATTATAAACTGAAGTCCCTCACCCCGTTTTTTCTTAATAAAAACACTATTACAACTATGCTAATCTTAGAAAATAGTTCAATAAGAAATGTAATTTTTTATTAATATTATTAATCCATCAGGCAGCACCACCGGCTTGCCTGCGAGCCAATCCGTATACTTGTTTCTTACATTATTATCCTAAAATAATAGTATCTGTAAATAACAGTATTTACGCTAACATAATAAAATGAACTTAAACTATAAATATCTTTTTTTTTACAGAGTAAACAAGAAACCACGCACTGACTTGTTCAACATATTACGGTCAGAGGAGGTCGTCAGCAACCAACCTAAGCAGGGTGGAGTGTTGACGTCAAGCTTCTCTAGCCGGGTCTCAACTGGTACCTCTCGTCGGACTGCCGTGACAACTGGGGACTATGTTATAGACCTTAAGGTCTATAATAAACGTGACTATCTAACTAAGCCGATCGATGTTAGATACAAGGCTGCGTTAGTGTCCGTCCGACTACAGAGCGACGACCAATCACCATCGTGGGAAGCAGTTCAAGGCTTCCTGAGCCAAGCCTGGAAGGAGTTCGAGCTTTCTGAGCCCACGCACTACTCGGATAAAGTTAATTTTAAATAATTAAGTTCATTTTAATTAAATTTTTTATATATGCTTATTATTATTATTATTTTCCATATTGGTAGGTAGGTATTTTCAAACCACGTAATACTTATATTTTACTTAGGTAACTGATAATAATAGAATATTAAAGTATTTTGTGGTATTCAATAACATGCCTTTCTGTACGACGTGTAACATATCTGTACAGAATAAATCATGGGTGGGTCATTTGAGAAGTAAATTGCACAAGCAAAACAACCACTCAATAAAACATAGCGATGGTGTGGAAATTATAACATCCGCTTTTCGCAATCGTATAATAACTTATAAAATAGTAGCAATCAATGATTACCAACTAACGTCTGTTGATAGATTTTTTGATGAAATACATATCAAAATAAAGTCACTCCTAGATGAATTCCTTATTAAGCACATATGTGTGAAAGTCAATTTTGAACTATTTGCAACATTTCTGCAATTTAAAAATAATTCACAATCAATAAAATCCTTTGGGTCGAAAAATAAACTTTTGTACTTTAATTATAACTTCGAAAATTTTTATCTCGAAGTGGTTAATTATCTAAAAAAACGTATCGAAGAATTTGAGCACCGTGACAGCGGGTGGGCTTTTTTAAACAATTCACATGTTGAGATCAATCTAAATAAATACCAGCCACTCGGAGGTTCTAGTTTTATTGAATTGCCTAAATCAATTCAACTAAAAAAGGCATGTCTAAATATCAATAATAAAGATCAATACTGTTTTTTATGGTGTGTGTCGGCAGCTCTCTATCCAGCCAAAAAACACCCAGAAAGAGTTACATCTTATCCAAATACTTTTAAAATGTTTGATATTTCTGGAATGCGTTTTCCTGTCACTTTTCGCGACATACAGACTTTCGAAGGTAATAATTCGAATATTAAGTTTATAATATATGGCTTAAAAAATAATAAAACTATAATAGGTCCGCTGTATAAATCAGACTTTAATAAAGATGACAACAACAAAATTATACATTTGTTGTATCTCGATAATGGTAATACTGCACATTATTGTTTAATTAAAGATTGTTCCAGACTTTTTCGAAGCCAGGTTACTTCACATCACAGCAGGTTATATTTCTGTGATTTATGTCTTATATTTTTTAATACGCCACAAGAAGTTGATTATCATATATGTAGCGGTGTAGTGACGGTGCTACCTGAAAAAGGTTCAGTAATTCAATTTAAAAACTTCCATCGTAAACAAAACATACCTTTTTGTATCTACGCTGATTTCGAATCGATGCTACAAAGATCTGATGTTGACTGTACCGCCACTGGCAGCAACACGTCTACGTTACATCAACATATACCCATCGCGTTCGCGTATCATATTGTTTGTTGCGAAGATCCGAGCTATAATCGATACGTGTCATATCGAGGGCCTGATTGCGACCAGCGGTTTGTGCGCTGTATATTTGAGGATGTGAAAAAAATCTATGAAATAGTGAGTTCAATCTCTCCCATGATATTTAGTGAGATGGACAAAGTAAATTTTGAGAAATCAACACGTTGTCACATTTGCCAACATTTAGTATTTTCAGACAAAGTCCGCGATCACTGTCACTTGACGGGACGATACCGTGGGGCCGCACATCCCTATTGCAATTTGCAATATAAGTGCCCTTCATTTGTTCCCATATTTTTCCATAATTTAAGTGGATACGATTGCCACTTATTTATTAAAGCATTAGGTGAAGCCGATGGAGATATAAAAATTATCCCAAAAACGAAAGAAAATTACATTTCTTTTACTAAATTTGTACCAGTTTCCAATAATAAGTTTTTTCAGCTCCGTTTTGTCGATTCATTCAAATTTTTGGGTACCAGTTTAAGTCAATTAGCTGAAACTTTAAAGCCAGAAGACTTTAAATATTTAAAAAGTCACTTTCCCAATGATAAAAAATTTCAGTTGCTTACTCGCAAGGGCATCTATCCTTACGAATATATGGACTCATGGGAAAGGTATCAAGAAAGATCCCTTCCTCAGAAGGAATGCTTTTTTAGTGCGCTCAATGGTCACGGAATTTCTGACGATGATTATCAACATGCTCGTTTGATATGGTCAACATTTAATATTTGTGATTTAGGAAGTTATACGGATTTATATCTGAAAACTGATGTGCTTTTATTAACCGATATTTTTGAACATTTTAGAAAAACTTGCAGACAACATTATCAATTAGATCCGGCTTTCTACCTAACCGCACCTAGTTTGTCTTTTGACGCGATGTTGTTAAAGACGGGAGTACAGCTTGAACTTATTGATGACTTAGCTATGTTACGAATGTTACAAAGCGGTATCAGAGGCGGTGTGTGCTTGTGTTCTCACAGATACGCTAAAGCAAATAACGTATTTTTATCAGATTATGATCGTTCTAAACCTAGTTCTTAT
This sequence comes from Cataclysta lemnata, assembly GCA_963931975.1. Lineage (NCBI taxonomy): Eukaryota > Metazoa > Arthropoda > Insecta > Lepidoptera > Crambidae > Cataclysta > Cataclysta lemnata. The sequence goes on from OZ008343.1 coordinate 10,656,583, forward strand.
ATTGCTTACATTGACTGCAATAATTTATATGGACATAGCATGTGTCAATTTTTACCGTTATCGAATTTCAGATTTTTAGAACAACACGAAATTGATAATTTGATAGTATCTGATATTTCAATAGATGCAGAGTATGGTTTTATTCTTGAAGTAGATTTAGAATATCCCAAACATCTGCATCACTTGCATAACGACCTACCGTTCTGTCCCGAAAAATGTATCCCACCGGGTGGAAAGAATCATAAACTCGTTCCTAATTTATATGACAAATTCAATTATGTTATACATTATATACATTTGAAAACCTGTCTTAAACATGGGTTGATATTAAGGAAAATTCATCGAGTAATCAGTTTTAAGCAAAGTCCATACTTAAAACAGTACATTGATTTAAATACAGAACTAAGACAGAAAAGTACCTCAAAATTTGAACAAGATTTTTTTAAGCTTTTAAATAACAGTGTGTTTGGAAAAACTTTGGAAAATACTGAGAAACGTGTTAACGTTTATATGGTTAATCAGTGGTCAGATCACAAAAATGTTACCAAAAAAAGGAAGAGCGCACGACAACTTATTGTTAAACCTAATTTTCATAGTGCGTCAGTATTTACAGAAAATTTAGTTGCAGTACAATTAAAGCCAGAGCAAGTCATTTTAAACAAACCAATTTATATAGGTTTTACGGTCTTAGAATTATCAAAAAGTCATATGTATGATTTCCACTACTCTATAATTCAACCTTATTACAGCACGAACGTACAGATGTGTTACACGGATACTGATAGTTTTATATACCACATATATACACATAATTTTTATAAAGATTTAAAAGAAAATTTCCTACGATATATTGATACAAGTAATTACCGAGAGACTAATAAATATAACTTGCCCATACAAAATAAAAAAATTCCAGGCTTGTTTAAAGACGAAATGGGGGGTAAAATTGTTTCTGAATTTGTTGGACTTCGTTCTAAGCTATATTGTATAAAAACTGTAGACAACACAATAAAAAAAGCAAAGGGAATAAAAAAAAATATTGTAGCAAAATTGGATGTAGCGGACTATGAAAAAACACTGTTTGAGGGTGACATTGTCCGCAAAACCAACGTTTTATTTAAATCCATTAAACACGACATTTTCACATGTGCAGTGAACAAAATAGCTTTATCCGGTGATGATGACAAGAGGTTGATACTAAAAGATAAAGTTTCTACAAGAGCATGGGGACATACTAACATACTTAATTTTTAAACCTCTTTTTAACATGTGTGTTAAGTATATTAAGTTATAAGTTTAAGTTGGTTGTAAATTTAGTTAATACTATTAGTGTCTAAAAACTTTTGAATTTTATTATAAATGTACTTATATAAATATCAAATTTATCATAATAATATGTAATATGAAACTGTGTATACCTACCTACATTTATATGAAACAAAAATTACTTAATAAAACTATATGAATTATTATTTTTGTTTTTTTTTTTTCAATTAATACTCAATATTTGCTTTAGATTACGGTAGAGCCTTGTTATAATAACCCAAGTGAATAAATCACACTTAAAAATCATGTTCTAACATGTTCATAGAATAATGCAATCCGATCCACAACGTTCCGCCATGTTGCGTTGTCAGCGTTAGGTTTTTACGAACACACACACACACCACACCACAACACTCGTGTAATGAAATACCTATATATATGAAATATTTTTATGAAATAAATTCACTTTTGTTTGCATACAAAACGGATTTGACGTTATTATGGTAAGTTCATTTGCGAAATTTAAGATTTTGATAATAATAAATCGATTTTGTCTGTAGCCATCTAACAAAATATACATTTCAGGATACTCCACCGCCGTCCCCAGTTTTGGCTCTACCAGATGAAGAACTCCAATATCTGAGACCAGCATTTTATCAACAAGATGCTCAAGACCTGAATCTATACCTTGAAGAAACGAATCACTTTGAACCACAGAATACACGCACGAAGCCTTATGTTAGGAAGTTAAAAAAACATCGCAAGAAAAGATGTTATCTAAAACATTTCCACAACCAACAACATTCGTTTGTTTTAAAAAGTGCTCCAAAAAAAGGTCGATATTTAATTAAAATTAAAATTGTGGACTTAGAAGCACCAGTGCCTTGTGATTCCGATGAAGATAACACGATGCTGCGTGCACAATACGTGGTTGAAGACAACGTTGATGGTATTATGGACCAGACTGAATGTCTCATTAGTAATATCTCCAAAAAGTTGTGTGGATATAGTTATAATAGTTTTTAATTGAATATCTGCAATTAACTTAAATATTAAAGGTCTCAAGAAGGTTCAGTTTATGTGTGATTTATCATAATTCATACAATAACACCTACCGAGATACATTTCAATAACCAATCTTAAGGTTATAGTTTCACTGTGTGAAAAATTCTGTATTATGTATAAATTAAATGAACTTAATTAATAAATATTTTATTATTTCATTTTCAAAATACCTAGTTTTTTTTCTAACATAATCTGCTTTTATAAGAGAAAAACAATAAAATAAATGTTATCAATATTTATTAAAGAAAGAAAATCATTACAGACATGTAAAAGTTACACTACAATAGTTACTTAATATATAAAAAAAAAATTAAATAGTAATGTTATTATCTACACACCACTTTCTTATACATATAACATTTTTTAAAGCACAGTATTTTAAATGGTTAAAACAATTATATGCAAATATATCTTTACAGTAGAGTTCAGTTAAAGTATTTAAATTAGGAATGCCCGTGTTACATATATCCAAAACATTTTTATGTCCACATAGCTCTTGCACCCACATAACTTTTTCTTCGCCTTTTACAATGATTTTTCTTTGTTTCAAGTAGGGTATAATAAGCCTTCTAAATTCTCTGTAATCAATATAACCCTCACTCCATCGATATCCTCTATTTCTTTCTATCCACCAAACATGTTTTCTTTCTTCAAGCGTTAATGTAGAGAATGGATAGGGTGGTTTTATTAAGAATACTTGAGTATGCTGTTCAGTGGCTATAACTAATTCTTTAACAATAAACTCATTTTTTTCATTTTTAAATCCCTGCACGTCCACTATGATTGTATCCTTATTCATGATATTTTTTTTACAATATTACTTAATGGTTTATATTCGAATATGCAATCATTAAAAATGAGACAATATGCAGCGGTCTGATCCGGTATTTCTTGATCAGTTTCTATTTCAATTCTCACGTCTATAGAACCTTTTAACATTTCTTGTTGACGGGAACAATCAATAACGAACAAAGGTGCAATGTCTTTGAATTCTTTTGGGCTCAATAATGGTTCTGGTCTACGTCCATAATAAGACTGTTGAAATCTAACATATTCTTCATATAATAAGCTAAATTTGTCTTCCGAAAAGCTAATATTTAAGCTTTCATAAGGAAAATATCTAGAATTTAAATATACTTTTACGTCGCGTACATTGCAATGATCAAATTCAGCCATTGATAATTCAGCTTGATTTTTTCTATTAGTTTGAAGTGCAAGAACAACAAACCTTGGTTTTTCTGTTTGTGATGAAGTCTTAATAGACCATGTATGCTTGCGTGTTTTTGGTAACAAAGGATATTCATAAAGATCCCAATTTCTAAATGCTAGAGTTATTGGACGATCTTTTTCTAAATGCTTCAGTAAATGAATCCTCTCCCGGTCAGATACTTTTACATGGGTTACACGCCATACCACTTTGTTGATTATAATATCATCCACTATTTCACCCTCATTTAATTTCAAAGCATTGAGGTCTGTGTTACTTCTTAGTAATACCAACTCGTGTTTGCAGTTCATTATAATTTTATCATAATCTTCTGCGAATCCTAAGATTTTATTCAAAGGTATAGAAGCTGAGAACATACCATCCTTTATATTGTTTATACCAGTAGTAGACCAACCCCAAACTTTCGCAGACTTAGATTCATTTTCATTTAACGACAGATAAGATTTAATAGTAGCAGAAACACCAACATTCTTAATTTTGTCTATTTCAATTCCATTTAATTCATACCGAATATCTTGAAATAAAAATAGCACTGGATTATTTACAAAATGTACATTTGGTACTTTTGTTTTAGTAGTGCTATCATACACGATAACCTTGCCCTCAATATACAAAGTGCTGAGCGAGGGTAATACGTATAAGTCTTGTTGGTTGATAGGTATTCGTATTTCATCATTCTTGTTGAAACTTGTCACGTATGGTTTATACGAATGATATTCGAAACTTTCTATGCTGTTATCGCATGAAGTTGATTGAGATATGTTTAAAATGTTCATTTTAATAACCCTACTAGTTTAAGAAATTCCTTGTTGGCTTTTGTCAGTTTCTTCTTTATTTGTAGAGGTCTTTCTTTTTTAACTGTTCTCTTAGAACTGATTTCATTACAAGATGTAGTATAGTTTTTATTGAAATTTAACATTTTTTCTTAAAATGTAAATACAACTGTACCTCTTCGCCTCGTAAATTAATTAACTTGTTTTCAGAGTCTAATAATCTTATATTGACTGCACTTATTGAGGTTTGATTAACAGGAAAATAGATTAAGTTCTTGGGTATTTCAATGATTCGATATCCTGGTGGTACGTTAGGCACAAATTCATAAATAATGTGACTTGCTCTTCCATTCACGAACGATCCACTTACAATATCACATTCTATGCGCACGATGGTTGTTGATAAAATGTTTACAGGGTACTGGGACTCGCTACTTATATTAGCCTTTACTGTTTCTATACCAAAACCCAAAATTTTACCTATTGAATCATTTTTGTTAAAGAAAATATCTTTCGAACAGAACATATTTGTCTTCAAAGTATTATTATTACAAGTTAATTTCAATGTGGCATTTTTTATATTATTTCTCAAGTAATCACAAATATCTTGAAGTTCATATGATCCTTCAGGAATCTCAATGACTTCATTGTCACCATAGTAGAACTTGTTATTTCTCTTATCTATATTCGGAATGGAATTAAATGTCGAAAAATATAAAAGTCCACATTCATATTCTCCATCTAATTCTAAGGTTGGTGAATAATATGTTGTTAAGGAGGCTTCTTTTCCAGTTATCGACACAGTGAAAGACATTTTTGTACTGATAAACATTTTAATTGAATTCTTCATTTAAATGCAGTTTCCAGAAAGTTTTTAAAAATTTCAAACAAAGATGTCCACAGTTTACTGATCCAAATTTCTGATGTTGTATATAATTGTAGGTTATAGGAGTCCCTTTTAAGTATTTTAATAGTTCTAATGGCGGTTTTAAGTTACCGAAACTATCAAAATATTCAGCGTAATTAAATTTCTTAACGTAGGCTACCCAATGTGTTCCAGAGTTCTCAGAGCTGTCCAAATTTACTATCGCACACTCTATTTTTCTTGGTTTTGATGGTAAAGTATCTCTCATAAAAACACCACGGAAATATGGAATAGTGCTTGCATGCTCTAATATATCCAAATTAGTTAACGCTCTTCTGGGCAGCCGACGTATTAGTTTTTTGAAGGATTCAAGTATAAACCTGCTCCTTTTTTATAAGGTTTGATATATACGCCTTTTCCAAGAGCAACCGCTTCCATCATTCTATTATGTCGCTCAGATTCCTGAAGATTTTTTTGAGAGGCCTTATAATCGTTTACAGCTTTTGCTATTCCTGCTGCGCCACCCGCTAATGAACCCAAAGCTGACAGTCCAGCAAAGATTGGAATCAAAGGTAATATTCCACCACTTTTTGGGAGGGGTATACAACGTGGCAAACGAACTCCTTTTTTATTAGTAAATAATTTTTTAGCAGCTGCATATGCACATTTAATTGCGACATGATTGTTTTTCGATTTTAGTTTTTTTATTTTAGATTGTATTTTTTTCACAGTTGACATAAATGAGCGTACACCACCACCAGCTCTGAGTTTTGCTTTCATTGCATTTTTTACAATCCACGAAGCAATCTTTTCTCCTTTTTTAGCGTCTTTAGATTTTAGTCTTCTCTTAGCCATGTTCAAAAGTTCCAAGTCAGCTTTACGTCGAACGTTTAAATCGTTATCGTTGTAAGCAATATCGTGATTCATACATGCGTTGTCTAATTGGTTTATTCCTCGATCACCCTTCAGTAAACGTTTTTTAAGCTTTGTCCCAGGTCCACAATATTGATACCCAGGTAAGTGTAATTCAAAAGGTATTTTATTTATTAAACTGTTAATGATACCACTTCCTTCCTTCATTGGTACAGGCAAAGTGATTTTATGGATAAATAGTATCTCATTTATATTAGAACACCAATGCTTTTTTTTCAACCCAGCTATTTTCATTATCTTTAAGACCTAACCATTTCACAAAAAGTTTGTTTCCCTTTCTTTTTATAATTTTCTCAATGAGGTAAAGGTCAGGAAATTTCGTTTTCTGCAATTCATACTCATAAAATGATCCTAAGATTATTTGTTTATTCTTATCTTCTATTTCATAACTTGGTGGATTGGTATGTTTTACTTTTACCACGGAAAATATTTCTGTTGACCAATTAGGTGTATAACCTTTGTAAAAATCTCCTTTATATTTACTAATACGAACATGATCACCAACATTAAATTTAGATATCCTAATTTTCTTTTGTTTTTGCGTTCTAATAATGTTAGACCTAACTAACATCCCTTAGTTTTAAAACATTAATTGGTTTTGATTGTATATATAATGTGTAACTAACATCTCATTAAATTTATTTACTTCTTTTGGTTTAAATTTTGTTATACGATGAATTGTGTTGTTATAACTTTGTACAGAGGTTTCCAAATTTTTCCCCAACCATCGATACTCACCACATAGGCTGAATAGTTTATAAAGTCGACATTTTAATGTTCTTATCACTCGTTCTACAATAGAGGCTTTTTTTATAGAATATGTAGAATAATGATTTATTTTATACTTAGTCGTTAATTGCTTAAATTTTTCATTATAAAACTCCTTCCCCCCATCCGTTTGCAGATTTTTTGGTTTTCTACATGAATCATCTAATATACATTCCATTGCATTCGTAACATCATCTTTGGCTTTAGATTTCAGAGGATGGACCCATACATATTTCGACAAAGCATCAATAACTACTAATATGTATTTATATCCTTTATTGAATTTTGAAAACTTTTGAAAATCTATTAGGTCAGCTTGCCATAAATCATCCATCGTTTTTATAATTGTACATCGACGTGGGAAATTTTTTCGCACAGCTCTATGCAGTTCATCAACAATATTTTGCTTACTCATTTTTGGCTCGCTTTATCTTGTATTAATTGATCTATTTCAGTTTTTGTATAATAATCGGTATTCAAACGATCTGAAACACTTTTTCCTAAAACGGTATTGAAACGATCTAAAACAATTTTTTCTAAATTATTTAGATAATGTTTAACATCACTCGAAACTTTTTTCAATTCTTTTTCCATGTGCTGGATTGATCTATCCAGATATCCTTTATTCACAGCTTCGTCGTCGTTATCTGGAGGCAGTAATCCTTTCAATATTGTTGATTTTAAATCGTAGTCTCCTGTTTCTGATTTTAGTAAACAACTGTTGTTGGTATCAAATAATTCAGATAATCGTAAACGCTTATGAACGTGATGACCAAATTTGTCTATATTCATTGCAATGCCAATGTTTCTCAGCTGCTTACTGTAAGTATACTGCTTAATTATTCTTATGTAGTTTGTTTATATTTTTTGTTAATGATGCCTGCTTCATATAGTTCTTCAATTATTGCAATAATTTCATTATCTAAACCAGTATTACCTGCGTCTCGCGATGCAAATAATAATTTTAGTCTATCTACTAGCTCGTTTGGGTCATCCCAATAAATTAAGTCAGTATTTTTTTTTACTTCCTTCAAGAGTTCTAATCCTTTCCCCAGTGAAAGATTCTCAGTACTTGTTGTACTTATACTTCTTGAGTACTTGAATAATGGTTTGATAATGTGTGTATATTTGTACCCTTTATTGCTGTTTATGGTTTTAGTAGAGTCAAAATTACGCCTATGAGCATTCGTGTCAATCAACAATATTTTATAATTTTGTAAATCTTCTTCCGTTATCACATCCATATTCGGTGTTTTTTTAAATAATAATTCTTTTAAACCGAGGGTTTTCATAACAATACGATTTCCAATTCGCCAGGTGCAATTTCGGTCGAAGACACGTGTTTTACCCAGAAAAAGTTTTCCACGCTCAAGTTTAACTCCGTATGGTATGTTTTTCTCAATTTCAGATGATCCAGACCAGATAGACTGATCTTTTATGCTTGGTGATGATTGAAAGGACTTAAACGACTCTCCGCTCACGTTATGATCCACAAAAGGCGAGACCGTAAGAGTTTTGTTAGATTGGTTAGTACCAGCACCATCCAAGTTATCATCATCACTAAGAGGTCTTTCAGAGTCTTCGTTGGAAGAATACGACTCTTCACTCTCACTATCCTTATTTTTCTTTAGTACAGGTTTATACTCAAATTCTTCTTCTTCAAATTTTTCATCGTTTTTATTTACCAATTGATTAAGGGGGTTAACTATTGGTTGAAAAATTGTTTCCAGAGCCATGTTGTTAGCATTTTTTACATCTTTTATCATTTTCACCTTCCTTTTTACTGCTTCCGCAGATTTTACAATTTGTTCTTTAAGATTTCTTTCCATGTTTAGAATTCTACTCCTTTCGAAATCACAAATGAAAGTGATAGTAAACAATGTTACAATCACTTATGAACGTTAATCTAACACTATAAAGGTATCAAATTTCATTCTGTAGCATCCTTTGTTTCGTTCACAGTCCTTATTTATTACAAGATAACTGTAAGGTTTGGTCCAAACAGTAGAACACATTTCACGAAATTGGAGCCATGACATGTCAGGACCTACATGTTCATCATAAACGTGTTTTAAATTTATATCATCTTGTTTAAATAAAATTATTAGGTTAGAGTTGTCCCTCACAAGTTGTTTTGGAATTTTAGAATATGTCTGATTAATATAAAAACAATCAATATTCTTGTGACGTCCCATAGCAAAATAATCTCGAATGTTGTTTTGGTTTTCACAAGCAACGTCATCAAAAATAATAATTGAGTCGACCAAAGCTTCATGAGGACTCAAAATCTCACTGTTGTTGTTGTATTTGTAAAATGAAGTACCAGGTACTAATTGTAGAACGTCTTCTAGAAATCTATACTTAGGTTGGTACAAAGATTTTGAATACACATACAAATTACGGAAGCGAGGACCGTTTTTATGCAACAACAAACTAATAACCAAGTTAGTTTTTCCGCAATTTGACGGACCACAAACAAGACAACGAATAGTGTTAGGTAATAAGTTACCATGACGCTTAGCTTCATTAGATGATGTTGGACTAATGCATTCTAATTTTAAAGTATCTTTTTGTTTTATAAACTTCATAATTAATTATTAGCTTATTTGCAGTGTATCAAAGGCACACACACAATGACTTCAAATTATTATGTTGTTATATTTAAACATCCTTCACACCTTCCTCAGAGCTCATGATAAGGTTAACCACCGAAACTGCTCGACTGGAAAAACTATGGTACAGGACGTAAGGAACAATAGCATACATTTGGTTATTGGGAATTCTGTACAACCGAAGTGAGTGAGGGCGTGAGCCCGAAGAACGGAGGTGGGGCAGAATTCCCAATAACCATCTACTCATAGCTAATTTATTTAAATAATTTTAACGCAGGTGCCTTCATTTTAGATAAATTTGTCCGTTAGTAAGTAGGCAACGACAGAAAGAATGAGTGAAATGAGAATGACTTTGTGGAAACAGCCTTGGCTGATCTGTCATAATAAAATTAAAAGTTTATTAATAAAGGGCCAGGTAAAGAATACCTACCAGAACCCGACGAGAATGCACGCGAACATTATGAAGATTAAATCAAGTGAAAGATGACTGTATATCTATAAGGTTCCTAGCAAGTGGAAAGAAATAAGTAGTATCTGCTTAGGTTCCCCAGTGGGAAAAAGGTGTAAAGAGTATCAGTTAGCAGGTTAGACTAAAGCCTATTATGAGTTAAAAATGTAGGTAATTCCGTAACACTGCTCCATAATATTATACAATGCCACCAACGTTTCTGGTTAGGCGGCGAAAATTGGAACAACAATTTATTCATAAATTTTGACATTAAACTATGACACTCTTTATCCACTACACAGACCAAAAATAAAAATAAATTGTTACCGATATTAGTAGAAATGCATTTCATTTCTACTGAATCCCTCACTGGAGCGGAACTGGTATCGTGTACCATCAGTTTTGTTGTTTCATATAATGCTTCATATACTGTAAAAAATAGATCAATCAATAGATCGTAAAGACTTGTGAAACCTTTCGCAATTGTCTCTCACATTTGAAACAAAATAGCGAATTACGTGTCCGATATATGGCAATAGGCTTGCCATAAGACGCCATGGGACGTAACATATTTGGCGAAACGTGGGTGTTAATCGTGTGGGTTGCCACTCAGTAAAAAAATTGGCAGGCAACATTAATCAGGCGAATCTTTGATTATATTTTATGCGAAACACCTTCAGAGTAACTCTGTAAACGATGAAGAGGTTAAGCGGTTATTCAAATTAGATTTGATGCAAATCGTCAAAGTGAACGAGGTTAAAATCTTCCCTACCGACCACGATATTTTCCAGGTTATTATAATTTTAATCAAGTCATGTAAAAAAAATCGAAAAATGTATATTTTAATGTAACTAAACAAAAAAAAAATTAACGCAATTGTTGTACGAAGTCATGCCAATATTTATTTTACTCTATATTTGTATCTACTAAAAAAATTGTATCAATGCCGAGTTACCATTAGGTCAACGCATCCTGCGGTATGAGATCGAGCGGGATCAGTTGACCAAAGCCTCCAAAAAACACCCACGGTGCAGACTCCGACACATTCAATATTAAAGTTCTTGGATCACGTGACTCGGAAAGGAAGAGACTGATGCTTAAGGTTGGCCACCATGATGACGATAACTATTATTCCATTGATCCAGTAATTTTAATATAGATAGGTAATATATATTTAAATTGGAGTAAGGAACTATTCAATTTGAATCTACATCCACCAAAATAGAAAGTTAACTGAACATTATGTGATGTGATCCTCTTCTGGACACATTTTGATTAATTACTGTTCTTAAATGACACCATCAATCATTTAAAAGTCGTTAACATGAGAAATTCTATATAAAAATTAAATTTGACTTCGGTGTCATTATTCAGTTGACTGATCCTTAGATGAATTTTGCTCTGAAGCTATCAATTACTTTGGGCTATACCGTGTGATATTAAAAACGTATTATCAACTTGGGTACCTAATTGTATCTAGGATTACTGTGAAACTCAAGCTCAATTTCCAAATATTTGTCACTATTTGAGAAATATGACAGCGCATTTTAAGCGTGGCAATTTAGATGGTCAACTTAATTATTCAACTTAATTATTGTTTAGCGACTTAGGCTTCGCGCACAAAGATACAAGCGGGGCGGCGGCCAAAAGCCTGTCGAGGGGTGAGAGCAAAGTGGTAACAAAAATAAAGTTGTCACCACCCCTATTTCTCCTGCAGTATACGAAGCTCCAAGGCTTCAAGGCTTAAAATATAATGAGGAACGGGCAGCCTGATCCTGATGTAGGTACTATCTAATAATATTCGCATAGGCATGCATCCGTATAAAGCGCTAAATGAGCGTGCTAATGTCCCTAAAGTAACCTATTTCTTCCGGGGAGAGTGGTGTCATTCTTATGTTATAAAGTGCTGATCTTATAAACGTGTAAATTTACCTTTTGGCGAAAGGACATTGTCAATAATGTGTTTATTTACGCTAGGTAATCCAGAGTACAAGTCTATGTGTTGATCTACGGCGTGCTCACGACTTCTGTGTAGGTTATAATCTGTAAATAGAAATGTTTAGGCTCAATAATATCGCTTCTTCAATACAAAATATACAGTACAACTCAAAATTCGCATTCCATTCCTGCAAAGGTAAGTTTTAGTATCATTTTAGACCTAGACACAGTGCTATTGTGTTTAAATTAAATGAGCAAAATATTTTTTTTCGCCATCTCTCAACCCGTTCCACATTTTTACGGGTGCCTATACAACAAGTCTTTTCATACATTCACTTCTGTCACTCGCAACTCAGTATTTACTTCGTTTCTCTTATTTATATCAAATTTCATGCGTCCATCATCGTGTTTTTTTGTCCTCCTCTCGTCCTAGGTCCATTAACTTCCTTTAGACGGTTTATTTTTTATATTTCTTTCATACCTTTTCATCAGAAGGCCTTGGTTTAATTCTGAGACTCTGAAATTCATGCTACTCCGACAATAACGATAACGATGACATTAACCTTTCAGAGATAGTTAAATAAGGCGTGGTTTATGTATGATATAATTATGTAATTCAGTTCAATATTTGAACGTTACTAGTTGACAATAACATTTTATCAACTATTTATGTTCAAATATTGAACTACTATCTACTAAAAAGTACAATAAAATAATTAATTTACTTTCATTTTCCGCTTTAGAGTATTGGACAGATGCATCAACGCGGTTATTGTGTATAATACAATGCGGTTTGTCATACACAAACAAGCAATCTGCAAAAAAATAAACAGCAAATTATATTAGGTGTTATAATCGATCGAAAATTTTATATAGATTAAAATTTTCGATCGATAATAACACCTTCATGTGTAGATACCATACTAATGACTCTACACTGTCATTGCTTTACGGATGGAGACGTCCGAGCCAAATACATTTCGTTTGTCACAACCGTGACGCATTCCCGGTGCACCACTCAGGAATACTGCGATTTTGTATGAAAAAAAATTAAGTCATAGCGAAAAATAAGTAGATTGATGTGGCTAATTGAAATTATTGTGAATGGTGTGAAAGCAAGATGACAGTTTTAACAGAAGTAAATGGAAGGAAACATAGGTAGAATAAGCACATGAGGATGTAGCTAATTGAAAGACATCAAACTTAAATATAGCATTTGGCATCATGGGCGAACGATCACTGCCACGGATCATCAATCATAAATCCTTAATAACGCCACGAATATTTTTAATAGCGACGAAATAATTATACGTTTCATTTAACCCAACGGGGATGAAACCGCTTACCTTAATGCGAATTGCAAATGTAAAAGTAGGCACCTATATTAAGTGGATTTTTATTTTATTTACATTAAATAAATTAGTAGGGATATTATGACAAAGACATGTGGTGAAGATAGAGCATTATTTTATATCTTGTAATTGTTAGAACTTACCTCTCGCATCATTGTACGGTAAGTTACATGGAGACGGTGATGTTAAAATACATTTTGAAGTAAATACACTTGCACTTTTCTTAAGCTCTTTAAATTCCAACATTGCGTCAGTTGCTAAAAGCAAAATAATTTTAAAATTAAACATGGATTTACTAATACACACATACATACATAAATCACGCCTATATCCCCGAAGGGGTAGGCAGAGGTGAACTGCCTACCCCTTCCCGGATTTACAAATAGGTATCACAAAATATACGGATATCAATAAACATCACAGAATGACTGCAGCAATTTTTTTTGTATTGATAATTAAAAATAGGTCCTGGGTCCAATTCATTGTACAATCTAATGTTTGTGTAATGAATATTCCAAGTATTATTCAGTCTCCACTGCACGCCTAAGAAATATTTATGTAAATTTATTATTTATTTTAACCCACAATTACCAACAAATAATTTTGCCCTTAAAACTATGTTGTTGTATTGTGCCACGTTTAAAAAAAGGAAAGAAAATTAATGAAACTAGAGATCCTACCTATTGATTTTTTCTGGACTTCTGAAGATTTATGGTAATTGCGCAGTTGGTGCTATTTTTACTATCCAACTTTACTGTAAGACTGAATTTGGAACCAGACTTCTTATGTCGAGGACGTTCTAAAGAAGAAATAATGTAACTACAATAAAAGGGTTTTTATATTTTATTCGCTTTATTCGCATTCAATTGCAAATGTCTATAAAGTTCTCCGAGTAATAGTACTCAGATTTTAAATAAAATGACTCAACAGATTTATCTTTTTGCTTAATCACTAATAATAAATTAACATAAAAATCACGCGAGTCAAATACGTTGAATTATTCATAGTTAGGTTATGTCGTTCTTATTTAAACGCTTAAAATTATTTAATGTAAGTCTGTTGAATTATTTTATTTCAAATCCGTATTATAATACATGACAAGACAAAAGCAGAGTAGAATACAGTTTCACATCCCTTTCACATGGCGTGGGTGGCCTAAGAGTCGATCAAGGGAGTTCTGGACCTATGTATAATATATCCGCCTTCTCGCATGGTACCAAACAAACTATCTACACTCCAGCCATTATACCGTGAAAAAGAATGTACACAATTTTGATGTGACTTTTAATACAAAAAATATGTAGTAATATCTATTTTTTTAAGGTGCTAATGATTTTTATTTTCAAAAACGTTATTTCTTTTAAATGCATTTCTTAGATCAAGAAACATATCGAAATAGTTTTCATTTTGTCTCTATTTTAAAAGAGAATTTAAAAGAGATACGCCAGTAATAAATTATATATAGTTGGCTGACTGGAGTATTAACACCGCCCCTTAGGATTTTAAGGCAGGCGGCTATTCATAAGAATTCGGCTTCAATCGAATAAACGCTTCTATCTAAAAAGATAACAGAAGGTTAAATTTTACCTGCTTCTTTGATTTCAGGACAAGCTTGTATAATAGATTCCTTCTGTTTCGTGAAGGTTTGGCCTGGAATTGTTGTTCAACGGTTAGTTAGAAAAAGACAGGAAAAAAGTTATCTATCATTAAAGCAATACTGTTTTATTTTTAATTTCGGTCATCTAAACCTCGCATTCAAGGGATAAAATCTTCGATCAATGATCGAAGGATAAAATTATCAAATATTTCCCTAACACATTCGATTTTAATTTCAACATTATATAAATGTTAGAAAAATAAAAATTAAAGTGTCTCGATTTAGCGGTTAGGCACCTGCCCGGATTGCAGTGGACGTGGGTTCGATTCCCGCATCAAGACCATAGTTTTTCGAACTTTTTCTAACCACCAAAAATAATTACACTAATTATAAATCAAAACTTTTAAAATACTTTGTGTAATATGCAAAATTTTCTTTGTTATGTTGTTTTTTGTATCGTGTATACGGAGCATTTTGCAAAATGTACGTTAGTACGTTAGAAATATGATTTCTAATACCTGAAGTGTGCATGTCGACCAGCGGCTTGATTATTTTTTGTGGCACACATTTGCCTGATGATTTCAATACATTTACTGGTATTATATCCGCTAAGCCGTCATCAGATCGTTCACTGGCTAGCTTTGCTTGTGAAGTTGCTGTAAACAAATTTGTTACTATTGAGTATCTTGATTATTCGCTTTTTAAATAATGTAGAACAGACTTAACACTGAAACGGATCGAATTAATTTCTCGCAAAAATAAGCTTTAATATTTCAAAGGACATGGCCAAACGACTGCCCCAGACGTGTATAATAAATGTATACGTACTAGTAATATTTAAATATTAATTAATTAATTATTACAATTTTAATAAGCTCGTACAAGTGGCGCGAACAAATCCGATAATTAAAAGTTTTTTGATTGTTTGACAATAATTCTTAATAATAATTCACACAACATAAACAGAATCTAGATTATCAATCCAAATGAAACCTTAAAGCATTATAGCTTCTTGTTCTTTTATCTCATGCAAATATCTATTATTCTAAGCAGCTAAATATCTTGAAACCAGAATATCGGTTAAGCAAAAACTTCGTATCAATACGATATGATATTTAACTGATATACGTTTTTAGTTATGTTTCGTTATATCAGTCTCATGCCCTGAAGTTTGTATACCTACATAATCGGTCTCATGCAAGCCTTGCACGGACGTGGACAAAATCTCTCTACACCACTAGACAGGGTTTTGTCTCGTGATTTTTTTTTCCCTGAGGAGATTTTGTCCACGTCCCGTCAGTCCTGTGCTACGGGAGATGATCTCATGTCTATTTGACAGATGTCTATCAAATTTGAAGTTTGTATACCTTTAACGGCACTAGAATAGTATATTATGATACGAGTATGCTACGTTGGTCATTACATACGAGGCATTATTGCAAGCGGTAAGGAACGATACGACGTTTTTCAACACAATTGCGAGGAAAAAACAAACTTTTATTGATATTATCTTTACCAAATAATTAGGTACGGAAAATGGCGCCAACAAGTTTTGGGTTCTTGTTCTTTTTTAATTCTCGTTATTAGTAGGGACGGCAAAGAGAACCTGCACATACAGCCTCGTCTGATGGAGTCTACTTTCTTCAGTATTAATCGCATTAAAACGCGGATGTATCACATTTTAATGCATTTTGGGAGAGTTTGGTGGCATATTTACACTAACAGCCTATTGGAGACTGCCGAGGTAGAAAATGCTCATCGCCTTTCTCATCAAATGCAATTTTGTTTTACTAAATCTTTATATTGTTTATCGCCGCAGACACTTGTTACACAAAACTACACAATTTTTTAACAGTAAACATCACTTTGACACAATATTAATTTAATAAAACAATTATGATGACTTTCAAAAGGCACAGAAAAACCGGCTGTGCATTGCATCCGGAGCAGCAGCAAAATAAAAAATAAAATAAATAGTGTTTCTAAATGCGATAGTTAAGTTAATTTGTGTTTGTAAACATGGAATTAAATGTTTATTTATCATCTAAAATTATTCAATGTCCATAGACAAATTCATTAAGCATAAACTTTGGAGTGTTTAGCGCGTTTCAATAGTGACAGTAAGATTTTTTCATTAATTCAAAAATTGTTTCAGAGTGAATTTTGTGCAATGAAAGTGGTGTTATTTTGATGCATAAGGATCTGTGTTGACGTTCAATTATAAGGAATTATTGAAAATAAGTCTCATGATATGTTTGTTGTTGAGAATTATATAGTGGTTTTCACCACCTCATCAGTCGTCATCATGAACTCTGTTACCAATAAATTCGCGCCGAGCACTACCTTTATGCGTTAAAATATGTGACACACCCAAATTGACACTTCTTCCATACGATAAAATGTCAAAAACCGGCGGTTAAATGATAATCGCCTGTTGAAGTGCTGGAGAACTCCAGGCTAATACTTATATTTATTACCTTTTACTTATTATTTATTTATTTATTATTATTATTAAATATTGTTTAATAATGGAAAACAATTTGCATTCAAACACCATACCAGTTTTCATTTCACAAAGAATATTAGAACCTATAACACTGTCGGCCTTGGTTCTCTTTTGATCCTTGAGAGTTTTTCTCGAGTTTTCTATAGTCATAAATGCCCGTTTGAAGGCCTTCAAATTGGACTCTTCGATGTCTTTTGTGGTTTGATACTCTGAAAATAATTATTTGAAATGAAAAAATTGTTCAGGATTTTTATTTTAATAATGTTTTATTTATATCAAACAAATAAAATTCCATGTCATAAGGTATCTGATTGGTGTATTCTGGGATCGTACCTAGTACAATAGGCTAGTTGACAAATTTTGGAAAATGGGACAAAAACTTTGTGTCTAACTTACACAAAAAATATTATTGTTTTTATAAAAATAGTCATTTTACATAAATATTATATTTCACGTTTTCAAAAACCAATTTTAAATTTACCTCGAAAACGGCCAAGACTGGCGTCTTGAATGACGTCACGGTATACCATTTCCTATGTATTAGTAGTGACAATCACTCGTCAAATAAACAAATGCGTCACGCTCTCAAGCACGGAACGTGGACAAAATCTCTCCGCCACTTGACAGTGTTTTGTCTCGGGATTTAGTGGAAGTTAGAGCGAGAGGATGATAGGAAAATATTTTCTTTTCCCCCGAAGACATTTTCTCCACATTACGTGCTACGGGCTTATTCTTGGTGTTTAGCGTCACGTGGCTACATGCCAGTTTTTGCCGATTTTATTTTACAAAAATATTAATAACCTATACATACATACATAAATCACGCCTATATCGCAGGCAGAGATGAACGAGCACCCACGTTTCGCCAATTATGTTAGGTCCCATGTAATAGGTGGAGAGCCTATTGCCATTTATCGGGCACAAAAGTCGCAGTACATTGCTGTTGCTAGGTGGTATAAGAGGAACGCTGCTGCCCATTCCTCATCGCTAATTTATCCTTAGCTATACATTACCCTATTAAATAATAATAATAATAAAATAAATTATGTTGTTTTTTGTTAACTACATATCATAATTAATCATTAAAAACCCTAAGCCAACCCATTTATTCTGAGTGGAAACAGGCCTATTGTTAATGAACCTTCAAAATAACAACTTAACCTCCAATATCGATAGTGGCGGATTTTTGACGACTTTCTTGCAGGTTCGCTTTGATAACTGATCCTGGAGTTTCGACACATATATATAATTAGACAGCTATATGTACTCGCCTTTGTCTTCTGTAGTACACCGTTTTATCCACTTAGCGGCATCGAGATTACTAGACAGAGAGCTCTTGGGGAGATCCTGGCCAGTCTCCGTTCGCACGCTCGACTTTGCTTGCCCAATGAGTCGGGATAACGAACTCAATTGGTCTGCAGTGGTTTCGCCTGATTGGTGAACAATATATTTATTAGCAGACGTAATCCACGAGTTCTATTCGAATATTCTTAGCTGCGTTGTCATTTGTTTCGGGACTATAAAAACCACGGGTAGCTACAGTAAGTTTCAAAATGAAACTTAATTCAGTTGGAGCAAACAAACAGACTTGCCTTGCATGTTAGCCATGGGATCCGACTGCGTGTTTGCTTCCGTGTTGATGTAAGCACACCCACACAGCAAGCTGTAACCTATCAAAATCACTTTAAAATGACATAAATATATTAGTATCTAACGTCAAAAAAGTAGGTTAGATGCCACAAGATTTTAAGAAAGCTTCTCATGGTCATGATCATATCAAAGAAGTCGAATGCGACTATGGCCAAAACGCTAGATTGTGGGCAGAACAGTGTGGACAATATTCGTGAAGAAAAAAGACGCCCCAGTCCCATTTATGACTCCCTAATAAGGTTCAGGGGGCCTACCGCCTAACTCGATTGCTGATGATAGCTTTAAAGTAATGCATTTCTTAAGGCTATCAACTTAGCTAGCAACCATCTTGAATGTTTAGGCGGTGCGGATTTTATTCCAAATTCATACAAAATCATTCGGTGATCATTAATTCAAAGCTATCGCTGATAGTTTAGGTAAATTTGGTGCGAAATTACAGCACGACGTCATAAACTATAGCTTTTGCTTTAGCAATCGAGTTAGGCGGTAGGCCCCCTGGTTTGCTCATTCTAATAGTGGAAACTATCAGATAAAGGAAATATTGTAAACCGCAGCGTTGTTCAGACGGACCTGCATAGCTTTAAGCGTTCAAAGTAAGGACCCTGTTCTGAAAGCGGCTTAAAGTTTCTAAATTGCTGTTACTTACAATCGTCCATCTTACTTTGCTTTGATGCTTGTTTATGAAAACCAGAGGTCATCACTGCCATAGATTTGAATTGATGTAAAAGCTTGTCAGGATCAGGTTCCGTTTCTAAGAAATGAGTGACAATTATTATTGTGTGATAATTGGAATGGGGTAGAACTCTAAATTTATTTAAATTTTGTTAAACTATCTACGACAAGGACCCAATCAGTGTTTGAGAGTGGTAAAATGTGTATGTGGTCCAATACATCATTCAAAATTGAAAAGCAATGGTCATTGAAAAGTATTTATATAATAATATATCAAATTAAACTTATTATTTTTTTTTTTCATATCAACATTATATTATTTATAAAAAATTATCAACGTCTAAGTTGGCCGAGTGGTATAGCCATCTGCCCGGAATGTGGAGGACGCGGGTTCGAATCAGGACTATAATTTTTCGAACTTTTTCTAACCACTAATTTCTTTGTGACAAATTATACTTTTTACAATAAAATGATTGCACTTATATGCAACGACAGCGAAAATTAAAAGACCATCGTAATCTAGTGCTCCACTATTATTAAAACTGTACAAACAACACATTTCGCTAGAACTGGTTCAGTCACGTGTGTCTAAAAAGTCTACAGAGCATGGAACGTTCAAATATTACGAATAGAAACCCAATCTTTGGGATCAAAGGAGAACAAATTGAAACGAAACAAAACCGAAACCAACGAACTTTATCAATCAGGGTTTGTGTTTTTCACAAAGGGTATTTTAATACCTAACTACTAGGTATAGCAGAGCTGTAGCATTTTGTGAACACACTTAGAACAATTATACAACTTATTCTTTAAACCTAATAAACATATTTACCTACATACATAAATCACGCCTATATCACTTAAGGGGTAGGCAGAGGTGAATTAAACCCACTTTTTTAATGTTTGCAATTTTATTATGTTTAAAGTATAGTCGCCCATTCATATAACAAAGACGCAAGACAAATTAAACAATGTTGTAAGTTATGTGGATAACGCATAAAAACCACGTCTACTGGCCGAGGTTGTGGACATTTATTAAACAGACATTCATATAAAATATGAACTGTTCCAGAAATTGAAATCCTTTTACTAGCAAAGATATTCGCCTGTCCTCAGTTTCAAAGCCAGTTGCACCTTCAAAGGCTTACTCTGTTTCTTTCATTTTTAACCAAGAGAATTGTCAGTGGCAAATAGCTTCTGGCACATTCGACGTTCAAAATATGGAAGCTGTAAGACTGAACATAAGGCGAGAGCTATTTGTGATCTCTCGGGCTCGTATATCGAAGTATTTGGTGGTGGTAGTTTGGTACAAGAACGCTTTTGCCCATTTCTCATAAATTTTTCCAGTTTGAAACCTTTGTCGCATTATACTTACGACACTCGCGTATGAGATTGGGGGTGGTGCTAATTTTGTTTGTGCTTGTCCATTAAAAAGTAAGGGGATCGAACCGGAACTGTAAAATATAATAATGGTTCCGTTTAGGGGATCAGACAGGAATAATTCATTTTTCGTCACACCATGGCAATCATGTCAAAAAATAAATAGTTTAAAAGGCGCTAAACATAAACATGTCCATTCCAAAGCAGATTTCACGCTTAATTCCGGATGGCTGGCCACCGTATTGTACCCATAATTATTGCGCTAGACATAACACGTAATAAATGTACAACACAAACATTAGATGCAATGTTAGCAGCGGCTTCTCTCTAAGGACGTATAAAACCGTATTATACGCTAAATTCAGACCGTTTCGCTGCCGAGCTAGTGTAACGGAGCCTTAAACAGCATCATAAGTGTTATTATGGGGCAATATTGGGACGTAACATATTTTAGATGGTGTGGTGAAGCAAAGAATCGCGATAATATTACCTTGCCTTGAATTGTTACTCTGAAAAAAATTTGAAGTGATATTCACTGTCAATTCTAAAATAATTACTTGTAATGTAAGCTATGTCATTACTGGATTAATCACAAGTAAGGTGAATGCACTAATGTTAGTTATTAATCTAATTAAATTCACCTTTGTCTACCCCTTCGGGAATAAATAAGGTTTGATTATGCATCCATGTATGTATGTACAGACAGATTGCGAGAATGGTGATATTTAGGTACTTACGGAGGAGGTCGCTAGCGCAGTGGCACAGCGCGCTTGGCCAGCGTTTGTGTAAACTAATTTCGCTAAGGCCGGTCATTGGATGGGTGACCATAAATTTATTATCTCGAGTTCCTCCGTGCTTCGGGAGGCACGTTAAGCCGTTGGTCCCGGCTGCATCTACAGTCGTTAATACACATCAACCCCCACTAGACCAGCGAGGTAGGTTATGGCCGAATCTCCCAATATTCTTCCATCCATAGGGAAGGCCCGTGCCCCAGCAGTGGGGACATTATGGAGCTGGTGATGATAATGAGGTACTTACCCGTGTCGCAGCAGACAGGATATGCTTGCGTTGAAGTATCGCACACAGACGCGTTCAACATCCTCGCCGAGAGCAAATGGCTTTGGCCTATGCGAGCCGACCGCAATGATTGCTTGTCTGCAAAGAGAATGAATTGTCTACTCTGAGTTCGGTCATCTTACCGCAAATCCTGAATTTCCCGAATCAAAATTGCACTTTATGTCCAAGTGGATAGGGGTGAGAAACGAGATTTTGAGGTGGCATGGGCGGTCCTTAGGTTCTTTTTTAATCTGTTCACACTGACTCTAAAGTAAATTATTGAAATTTATCTACGGAAACAGGCTATAACAGAGCTTCAGATACTATAAGGCCCCCTTCGGGAGTGAGCCATAATAACTGAAGTGTAAGTATATATTGGTTTCGACTAGCTAAATGAATAAAAATTGCCATAGAACGTGTTAAGTCAATAAGTCACGTAAGAAAGATATTTGTACGATCAGCGTCTCATATATTTAGTACTATGAACAGGGTAATATTTTGTCAATTATTATTGTGACATGATCTTGAAAGGTCCATATACGTATAAAATTAAAATCAATACTAGAAAGAGAAATACAAATAGATTTTTTATTCAAAAAAAAAGTGGTCTGGTAGTAAGTAATCAAGTTCTTGATGCACCATCTAGCAAAATATTGCAATAAAAGTCCCGGTGATTGGTAATAGGCTCGCACCCTTTTACATGGGATCTGAAACAAGCTAACGAAACGCAGCTGTTAAATCACTTCTGCTTACGTCTTCGTTTATAAATAGGCGTGATATATGTATGCATGTAATTGTTATAATTATTGTTTCAAAAATCATTAGTTTTATTAAAATGTTACGCTGTTCACTGTACTGATATAAAACAGTTGCCCCAGAATTAGCTGAAACAATCTTTCACTTAGACACTAACGCCTCCGACACTGAACCTAATTATTTCTCCGGCCAGCCGCCCAAAGATGAAATGGAAAAACTTTTAAAGTAATTTTCGCTAAACGAGTCGCGAACTTGTGATCTTAGATTAAAATATCCCTTCCACTTAATACTTTTAGGTTCCTCAAACAATATTAAGTATATTATCCACGATTCAGCTTGCTGATTCTGTAAGCCAAGTAGCTAGTTAAAGGGGTAATGAAAAACCCTTTAATTTATTCAAATATATTTTGCTTCGTTGTTGCTTATTAGTCTAACTGCCACACTCAGAGACGTCAATTAACTTTAATGAGTATTTAATGTCAAAAAATTTCATTCAAATGTAGACCATAGACCCGGCAAGAAAAGCGACTAGTTTTGAATTGTCATTTTTTGACGGTAAGTACTCATTAACGTTATTTGACGTCTCTGAGTGCGGCAGTAAGTTGCTTTACTGAGCTAACCTTTACGGATTACGAATTTTGGGATTTTTCTGGGCGTACTAACCCCTGAATCGGCAACTAAATGTACCTACTCACTTGGGTGGAATAATCCTTCATACTGATGAAGGATTATTTTTCATGTCGAAAATGATTGCTTCCTACCGTAGCAACACCTTAAAGTCATCATAATAATTATATACAAGAATATTTCTAAATTTATTTATGTTATGTTATGTTATATTTCATCAGCTTAAGGAACTCCTATTTCGAGGTTCAAGGATACCTGCGGTGCGGTAGAGGTCGGTTTTTAAGGTAGGTATAATATGAAATTCTGTTTCATGATATGAGTTATAAATTGAAATTGTTTATAATTTGACCTGTTGTATTCATATACATAAATCACGCCTTTCCCCCCTAAATAGGCAGAGGTGTATCGACTCCCAACGTATCGCCAGCTTATATCAGGAGTTAGCCTATTGCCATTCACCAGTTTGATCGCAGTAATTTGCCAGAGTGCACCAGAAACGCTCCTGCCCATTACCGTAGACTCGCTACAATGTAGAACGCATCTAAGCCCGCGAGCCAGATGGATGTAAAGAGGAAACCCAAATCATAATAATATTAAAAAAATTAACCAGTACCGTCGATCGGCTGGCTGTACTGCACCCACGTATCGATAGTCGAAACTGGTTCTTTGCCAACATACTTCACCGTCGAAGGTTCCACTGATTTATTTTCCATAAAGAAACTTGTGTATGTACTAGCGTAGGCACAGCTTTTGATTTTTCCTGAAAAAAACATCATTCTGTTTTTTTTTTATATACTTTAAGATCCAGTGGGATCTTGCATCCTGGGGCTTTGCCCAGCAGTGGCTGGGCAAAGCCCCAGGATGCTGCATTAATTTTGTAAAATACTTCCATTTGAAATGTTCAATACGTGTGTTCAAGTATGTAAACTCTCATTATGATAATATTTTTTTCATCCCCCCATCTCGGAAAAAGCGTTTTTGCTCTTCGATATCCGACTGCAAAAGTCGTTTTTATCCTCTAGAGGATAAAGTAAATTTGAATTTAGAACATCGCGTGCAAGTGCATGTTTGTGCAATGCAAGTTATGTTTGTGAATACAAAACATAATTTTTTAATTTGTTTTTAATTCTCCCTGTTTTTTAGGGAAGGCAAAGGGTCTAGCCCATACAGCCATGTCTTTAGTATATTTATTTCATATTAATATGAATAAATGAGTGAGTGAAGTTGACCGTGTGGTGACGGCAGAGTAGAATACAATTGTCACCACTCCAAATCTCTCCCGTGGGTGTCGTACAAGGCGACTAAGGATAAATCAGTGATGAGGAATGGGCAGCAGCGTTCCTCTTATACCACCTAGCAATGTGCTGCGACACTTTTGTGCTCGATATATGGCAATAGGCTCGCCACCTATTACATGGGACCTAACATAATTGGCGAAACGTGGGTGGTAGTTCACCTCTGCCTACCTCTTCGGGGATATAGGCGTGATTTATGTATGTATGTATGTATGTATGAAATGAATGTATGACATTAATTTTACATTAAAATATGGGTGTCACACATTTTATCGCATTTAGGGAGTTGTCGCCACCCCAAATCTCTCCCGTGGGTGTAGTACAAGGCGACTAAGGATAAATCAGTGAGGAGGAATGGGCAGCAGCGTTCCTCTTATACCACCTAGCAATGTACTGCGACTTTTGTGCCTGATAAATGGCAATAGGCTCGCCACCTATTACATGGGACCTATCATAATTGGCGAAACGTGGGTGCTAGTTCACCTCTGCCTACCCCTTCGGGGATATAGGCGTGATTTATGTTTGTATGTATGTTGGCGTGAATTGAATGATACCAGAGTTCATGATGGCGACTGATGAGGTGGTGATAACCACTTCAAAATTCTCAGCATCAAACTCATCACAAGGCTTATTTTCAATGATTCTGCATAATTTCACACCATCCCAGATGCTTGTGCATCAAAACAACACCACTTTCACTGCACAGCCTGCACAAAATAAACTTTGAAAAACATTATTAAACCCATTGGACCTCTATGGTGTCGAATTTATTAAGCAACCTTTTTAATCTGTTAAAAATTCAGATTCGGAACTTTCTTGGTGTACTTTTTTTATTAATTTGCTTTGCACGTGCGCGTCTGTGTGAATGTTGTGGGTGCGTCTGGGTGGATGTTGTTGGTGTGGAAGTGTCAGGGTGTAAATAGAATTGACTGAAACTTTGAATAATGTTATTGTATTTTTTTTGCATTTTGCCATTTCCTCGCTGAGGGGGGATGAAAAGTTACGTGTTGCATTCGAGTGCAAAGATTTTTCACCTTGTGCTCTTTTGATTCCCTCGCTAACCCTCGGTCATCAAAATTGAGCACGCGGTTAAAAAGCAACTTTGCACTCACGTATAACAAATAACTATTGTTGGCAAACCAAACACAGAACCAATAAAAACTGTATTTCGCTCTGTTCACGCAACAAGTAGACAAGAAAAGTATTTGGGATCAACATGTTTGCAAAAGCTCCTTGATTAACGTCTCAGCAAAAGCACATTAAATGCTTGGTCAATAGTTTAAAAAAAGAGTCAATGTTTTTTAACTATTCTGATGCGGGACTAGTCAATAAGGGTTCTATTGAACCTGTAGCTCATAAGATTGTAAGTTTTTATTTATGTATTTTATATTTATGTATGAATTAACATAATATATTCCAGAAACAATACGTACCGTTACGTGTTCCTACACTGTCCCTTGAAATATTTGACTGAGTTGCTTTACACTGAGATATGACAGTGTATGTCGATTTTTGGTTTACTGCTGGTATGACATAGGTCGACTTCTCTTCAGTAGTTACTTGTCTCTTATCTGTTTCAATATAAGCCAGTATTATCATATCATCCACTGATTGTAACAATAAGCAACTTGGTGCACCTGAATGATGGGAGGAAAATTAACAACAACAGCATTCCCTAACAGGGTTGATGACTGGTAGGCGGCCGGTTGTAAAACCAACGACAATATCTTGAACAGTATGGACTGGAATGTTGTTGTCTGATGTGGCATACCTACTGTACCCACTCCAAATGCAGAGGGGGCTTGAAGAAGATGACAGTGATAATGGTGTGGTCTTCCAAAGAAACCAGAATCGTCAAAAACGGAATACGGTAAACATCGAAAACTAGTGTATTAATAGTGCATACGACGTTTTTCAACACAATTGCGAGGAAAAACAAACTTGTATCGTTATTAAATTTACCAAAAAATACGGAAAATGGCGCCTACAAGTTTTGGTTTTTGTTCTTTTTTTAACTTCCTTATTAGGAGAGATGGCAAAGGGAATCAGCACACACACCCTCTCCTGATGTCGTCTACTTTCTTCAGTATTCATCGCATTAAAACGCGTATGTATCGCGTTTTAATGCATTTCGGGAGAGTTTGGCGGCAAATTTACACTCATATGCACTAAATCTTTATATTGTTCACCGCCGTAGACACTTATTATAAAAAACAGCACAATTTTTTAACAGTAAACATTACCTGACACAATGTTATTTTATGAAAAAAAATATGACGACTTTCACAGAAAAAAACGGTTGTGCATCAGGAGCAGCAGCAAAATAAAAAATAAAATAAATAGTGTTTCTATACGATAGTTATGTTTATAAACATGGAATAAAATGTTTATTTATCATCTTTACTCTAAAATAATTCGTAAAAATATTCAATGTCCATTGACAAATTCAATAATCATAAACCTTGGAGTGTTTGGCGTGTATCAGAGGTGACATACGGATTTTTTTTCCTTAATTCAAAAATTGTTTTAGAGAGGATTTTGTGCAATGAAAGTGGTGTTATTTTGATGCATAAGGATCTATGTTGTCGTTCAATTATGAGGAGTTATTGAAAATAAGTCTCGTGATGTGTTTGTTATTGAGAATTTTATAGTGGTATTCACTACCTCATCAGTCGCCAACATGAACTCTGTTACCATTAAATTCGCGCCGAGCACTCCCTAGATGCGTTAAAATGTGTGACATACCCCTCTTTTAAAGTAAAATTAATTTCTTTTTTATTCATTTCATTACATTATGAATGCAGACTAAATATACTAAAGACATTGCTGTATGGGCTAAACCCTATTCTTCCCTAAAAATAAAGGGAGAATTTAACAAAAAAAAAAGCATAAAAAAAATACAATTACGCACTAGTACGTAATATATTATGCACGAGTGCACAATATACTGCATCATTAACCTTAAAACGGTGTAATAAGAGTCAATTTACGAGCAATTGTGTTGAAAAGGCAATAATATTGACGAAATTAAACGAGATAACTAAACTTTCATCTGATAACCAATAAGCTACTAGCTAGATAATTGGGCTAAGTGGTAGTCCGATAATCTGCGTCCATTCATTGAACTTATTTCTAGAGTATTTCAAATTGTTACAAAGTAAATTGATTTGTATTGTTTATTTGAAACTGTTGAGTTTCTTAAGTCAATGTTATATAGTTAACCTTTTCCCAGCCACGCGTTTTTACGAAAATCACGTCTCTGGCGCTACGGTCTTTTAAGACTTAAATGAGAGTAGTGAAGGGAAACTATAATATCGAGGTTGCATAGTTATATTTTTAGCATTCCGTTTTGGTGACGCCATGTGGTGATAGCAGAGTAGTATACAATAATATTATATTATTATAATAAGTGTTAAATTCAATTCTAACTATCAAAACTTGTAGGTACTTGAATTGAACATTTTGGTACTCTACTCTACTCTGATGATCAAAGATACATCGATAACGACAATGCAGGCACCCCAATCATACTACCCTCCGCCCACACTATATGAACTGAACTCAAGTCAAGCAATTAAAATTTTAAATCAACATGCGAATCGTTCGGAAAATTTCTTAATTTAGTTTTTGACTATTGATCGTGGACAACGGGCAGTAGGTATCTGATTTAAAAATGGTGTTTCGAAGGGATAAGAGTCTTGATAATATATACTCTTGATTCGCTTACGTATCAAGTAATATCATCATCACAGTGAAGCTAGTTCGTGTTGTGTTGAATAGGTACTATACCTATTCAAACTTTTTAAGATCTTAACTAAATTTGCTGTATTCACCAACTATATAAATATTTTCACAGCCTTTACCCGAAGTTAATGTGATTGACACCATCTATTAATAAGATTTTGTGTAGACTTTCAACTTTGTTTGATCTCTCAAAAAGATTGAAATGGAAACGTCTACGATTTTTGGCACTAACACATAAAAAAATTATTAATTTATTTCTTTTTGCTATACAAGCTCGATCAAATGCTTAAATTAAATAAGTGTCAACTTCACAGTAGAATCTTAATATTTTTTTGATGCATTATTTCTAGCGTTTTCATAGATTTGGAAAGAGATGATAATATTAATGGAGAGCGGCTCAAATAATATTTTTAATATGGTATTTTTATTTCACATAACATACATACATACATAAATCACGCATACAATTTTTATTTTATCATACCGAAAAGGGTAGTAGTGATGAATTAATGTAAAGAAAAATGCCGAAAAAAAAAGTGCTGAAAATTGCTCAAGGTTTTACAGTCGACCAGGCCCCCTGGGGGCCTACCGCCTAACTCGATTGCTAAAGCAAAAGGTATAGTTTATGACGTCATGCTGTCATTTCGCACCAAATGTACCTAAACTATTAGCGATAGCTTTGAACGAATGATCACCCAATGATTTTGTATGAATTTGGCACAAAATCCGTACTGCCTAAAAATTCAGGATGGCTGCTATAGCCGTAAGCAGTGCATTGCTATATAGCTATCATCAGCAATCGAGTTAGGCGGTAGGCCCCCAGCCTTCCTGTCTGATACCAACCCTTTCGGTATGTTGTTGTTGTTGGTCACTTACCCTCTACTATACAAGTGCCCCAAGGCATATCTTGGTATACACCGGGCCTCCCTTTTTTTCTATATTATTTTTTCGCAGGCCTGCTTAAATTCTAACGCAAGGTGAGATATTCTGAGAGGAAATATTGTGCCATTCACAAAAGAGTTGCCAGGCGTGTCGCTAGAATTTTATTTCTGTTTGGCTCACAGAAATAAAATTGTCAATGTCGGAAGTCACAGTGTGTCATCGAGTCAACCGACCATGTAAGCCTCATGCTTCTGGGAATCATAACTTTTAAAGTATATGTTAGTAGGTCCCCCTCTTCGATCATTCACAGATGAAGTCCGTAGGCCTAGTCTGTCACTATCGTTCTGAATGGAAGAAACAGATTATATTTTTCGATGACATGATATTTCGATTGTTTATACTGTGATTTATACCAATACTAGGTCTGCAGTGGCCCTAGCCAAGTGGCTTTTCTATTCGAACGCATAGAAAACAAATGTATAAAACTGACGTATTACTAAGAAAACAAAACGTCAGTTCCAGTTTCCTAGGTACAGTCATCGAACAACGTCAGATGAGTGGCAGGAGTACTATTAGGGTCTATCTCAGCAAACCGCTTGTCAAGAGTGATGTATTATGGAGTACGAGATGCTGTATTGTTGACTATAACCTTAAATTATTTAGTTATAGCCATGATTTAAATAACATAACATAATATTAGGTTGGGGCAAAAGTCTTTTCGCATTATAGTATGTATAAACTTGTAATAAAATCTCGTTGGCTATACTATTTGTATCTGGCTGGTTTTGGTATCATTGAAAGTTTAAATTTTAAAGAACATAATTCCAAATTCAAATTAGGAAAATGTGTGATTTTCATTTGTTTTTCGTACCGCCAAGATGAGTGAATCTAATGAAGAAATTCGATACATTTTAAAATTTTACTACAAAAAAGGTAAAAATGCAACGCAAGCCGTGAAAAAAATTTGCAATGTTTATGGACCTAGTGCAGTGTCTGTGAGAGTAGCACAAATTTGGTTTAAGCGTTTTCAATCCGGAAATTTTGATGTCAAAGATGCACGTCGCTCTGGTCGCCCTATTACAGATAAAATGGATGCCATTTTTGAAAAAGTGGAGCAAGATCGGCATGTCAGTAGTTACGACGTAGCTGAAGAACTGGGAATTGACCACAAAACAGTTTTGGCGCATTTGAAAAAAACTGGGTACACAAAAAAGCTCGACATTTGGGTACCTCACGAGCTCACTGAAAGAAACCTAATGAACCGTGTACTCATTTGTGATTCTTTATTACGACGTAATGAAACCGAACCATTTTTGAAGAAGCTGATAACTGGTGATGAAAAGTGGATCACGTACGACAAGAACGTGCGAAAAAGGTCGTGGTCAAAGGCCGGTCAGGCTTCACAGACTGTGGCGAAACCCGGGTAAACTCGCAACAATGTGATGCTGTGTGTGTGGTGGGATTGGAAGGGCATTATTCATTATGAGCTGTTACCACCAGGCAGGACCATCGATTCTGAACTCTACTGCGAACAACTGATGAGATTAAAGCAAGAAATTGAGAGAAAGCGGCCGGAATTAATCAACAGAAGGGGTGTGGTTTTTCATCATGATAACGCTAGACCTCACACATCTTTAGCCACTCAGCAAAAATTAAGAGAGTTTGGCTGGGAGGTGTTAATGCATCCGCCGTATAGTCCTGACCTTGCACCTTCAGATTTCCACCTGTTTCGGTCTCTTCAGAATTCTTTAGGCAGTGTCGGGTCACATCACGAGAGGACTGCCAAAACCACTTGTCGCGGTATTTTGACCAGAAGTCCCAAAATTTCTATAGCAATGGGATCATGTCCCTACCTACAAGATGGCAAAAAGTTATCGAACAAAATGGTACCTACATACTTTAGTTAAATGTAAATAAACTATATTAAAAAATGTTTTGAATTTTCTTAAAAAATGCGAAGAAACTTTTTCCCCAACCTATTATATTAACCGGCCGTGTGGTGACGGCAGAGTAGAATATAATTGTCACCACCCAAATCTCTCCCGTGGGTGTCGTACAAGGCGACTAAGGATAAATCAGTGATGAGGAATGGGCAGCAGCGTTCCTCTTATACCATCTAGCTATGTATCTACTGCGACTTTTGTGCCCGATAAATGGCAATAGGCTCGCCACCTATTACATGGGACCTAACATAACTGGCGAAACGTGGGTGCTGGTTCACCTCTGCCTACCCCTTCGGGGATATAGGCGTGATTTATGTATGTATGTATGTATTATATTAAGTAATATAGATATACACACCTTTGCAGCTATACGTCATTGCATTGCGAAAAGTTTCACCAGAATACGATGTAGTTTTATTTTCTACAACAGGAAGCAATCGAACTAAAACAACAAATTACAGTTTGCTGTGAGCTAGATCATTGTCTTATCGACACATACAAAATTAAGAATTGAAATACGAGATATTGTTATTACTAATGAACGCTAAACGCTACTGGGTGTAATAATATTACTAGTGAGTGCTATACAGTTTTGTTATTAATAGTAGCACAGCGACCCAAGTCACCGCTGAGTAATACATAAAATACTAGTTATTGACACGTGTCACCTCCCTTAATCGTAATAAATGGCTTACCTGGCTCTATATCCGTGCTAGAGGCGTGAGCAGATGCGGGCAACATTTGTGCTGACGATATGGAGGTAACATTAGCACCTGTAAATTATTAGATGCTTTGACATTTTTATTTTACCATTCTATAACGTGACTTTTCTTCTATAGTAAAGTCAATAACATATCAGACTTTGCAAAACTGTCAAAATCTCCAGTGGATTGCCAACATTAACTTTTAAAGCATAAAGCGTAAAGTCGATTGAGAAAATTATTTCGCTTCGATTATTTTGCTATTATTTATCTATTAGTATAATTTAATATCTAAGCGCACAATATGAAATATAATAAAGTTAATACAAAATAAATTAGTGGCTTTTTAAGCCAGGCACATTTTTTAAGATATTAATACCTAACAAAAACAAAATTAAATTGATATTGAAATTTACTTTGAGCGAGTTTAATTGAAATTTGTATTTCTTTTGTATATATTTGTTAATTAACTTGCCTTCAAAACATTTCTGTAACGTAAATATTTGTCGATGCGATAAACCAAAGAAAATATTAGTTTAAGAGTTCGACAGAAGATCCAAAAATAGTACAATTGCGCTGTAGGATGGTGCGAATTTCAGCTATCATATTCATACATATTTTGATATAATAAGGGATATATCAAAATACCTGTAATGTAATGCCTTCTATGCTGGCCTGGGAGCGAACAAATAACGTAGAATAGGCCAGCCCCAACTCATCCCATGGGTGTCGTAAAAGTCGACTAAGGGAGATTGCCCGGTGTAGACCAATAAGCACCTTGGGGCACCCGAATGGTGGAGGGCAAACCACCAACAACAGCGTACCCAAGGAGGGTTGGTGTCAGGCAGGCGGCCGGCTGTAAAACCTAAGCCAAAACCTTGAGCAGTATGGATTGGAATGTTGTCATTCTAATCACTCTCTCCGTTCATGGGTCTCTCGACATGGTCCGTTCCGTCTCTTTTCTATACATTCATTCATCACTAGCACCTTTACGGTGGGATGGATGATATGAATCAAAAGGGAGTGGATGGCTTGATGACGTCTGACATATGAATGGAAGAGGAAACATACTGCGCCGACCCCAGATAGACTGGGAACAGGGCAGGAAGAAGAAGAAGGGATATATCAAAATATTTGTAAATATGGTAGCAACCACACCCATTTGTATATTTATATATTGACATAGAAGTCTAGACTATTCGAAAGACATACCTGTTATAATTAAACAAGGTGACATCGTCTCCACAGCAAAATCTTTTTTTGAGTTACCTGTAAATTATTATTAATCGTCATTTGAACATTATGTCAATTTTAGAATAAAGGACATCCTCCACGTTTCAT
The DNA here is from genome assembly GCA_963931975.1 of Cataclysta lemnata. Lineage (NCBI taxonomy): Eukaryota > Metazoa > Arthropoda > Insecta > Lepidoptera > Crambidae > Cataclysta > Cataclysta lemnata. Next base: position 10,689,981 of record OZ008343.1, read on the forward strand.
ACATTTTTGGTCCAAATTCAAAAGTACTGGCCAATAAAAAAAAATACTGTATTCTGACAGAACACGTTGGCTTTAGCATTTGTTAATATGGCACCAAAGCTGTAGCGCCGATATTAGTAGTGCTACACAGAGTGGAAAGTTGAGATGGGGCATTAAGGGCAGCTACCAGCGGGCCTACCGCCTAACTCTATTGCTAAGGAAAAAGCTATAGTTTATGACGTCATGCTGTCACTATCAGCTATAGCTTTGGAACTTGTCACTATCAGCAATAGCTTTTGATTTTGTATGAATTTGTCAGAAAATCCGTACCGCCTAAAAATTCAAGATGACTGTCAAGACTGCAGCCCCCGTAGCACGGGACGTGGACACATCTCTTTCGGGGGAATGAAAATCTTTTCCTCTCGCTCTAACTCCCACTAAATCCCTAGAGAAAACACTGTCATTTTTTCCATGTCCCGTGCTAGGCCTACTGCGTCCGTCAACTGTCAATACTCTGCCTCGCACTTTCCATTGTACCGCTTGCAGCTACGTATATTAATAATATTTCGCTGTTTTAATTAGGTATTAGTGAAATTTTTAATCTCATTGAAAATATATGGGCAATGATTGTGACCATGCAGTAAAAAAGGAAAAGCATTTGATGGTTGCGACGCCGCTATTGATGGTTTGACGGAGCGCTACATCATCACACAGGCTCTGATGTGTCATCAGATGAGAGTGAATATGAAGATAGTGAAGATTCAATGACCGATGTAGAAGAGTTAGAATATTGTTTTTAATAAGTTATGGACATAAATAGTGTTTTACCAGACTGCGGAGAAGCCGGAGGATGGTTGTGTTCGATAAGTGTTCGATTTCTGTGTATGTCCGTTCCTATATACATTCGTAACTACTTTCTAATAGAAAATAATTATTATTTTCTTTTAAAATTATCAATTATACATATTATTTTTTTCACTAACCCTACTTTTGCGATCACTCATACAAATGCAAAGCTCATCTTATGCCAAAAGAACTATATCGTTCGTTCACGTTAGCAGTTGTTGTTATACTCTGTGCTTATTGCTGATACAATTTTAGGCGGTCGCTCGGATAAACCGTGCATTGCTATAGAGCTATCATCAGCAATCGAGTTAGGCGGTAGGCCCACAGATCCCTTGCTGCCACGTGAAAATGGTCCTAGGAAGGTCTTCTAGGACCATTTCGATGACAATTGACATTTACAGATTTTTGATTAAATCAATAATTGTACAGTTAGCGAGAGAATCGTCAGAATAAATCGTCAGAATTGAGATTTTTTTTAAATGCCAATCGATCCTATCCCATAGAAGTTTAAAACACTCTTTGAGACCAACTGAGGTTAGAGTAATAGAACACCCTCAAATCGAAGAAAACTTTTTCCATATATTTTAGTAGGGTAAAGACGATTTTCTCACTGACTGTAAATTTAATCAAAAATCTGTGAATGTCGATTGTCATCACTCAAAAAGTTTGGAAGGGTCTCCTAGTACCATTTTCACGTGGCAGCAAGAGATCTGATCTGGCCCTTAATGCCCCATCTCAACTTTCCACTCTGTATAGCACTACTAATATCGGTGCTAAAGCTTTGGTGCCATATTAACAAATGCTAAGGCCGACGTGTTCTGTCAGAATACAGCACTTTTTTTTATTGGCCGGCACTTTTGATTTTGGGCCAAAATTGAGGATGTCCTTTACAAATATAACCGTTTCAATATTGAAACCAATAAGTAGCACTTAGCCGGGCTTGCTATAATAAATTTGAAATAAAATAGATATAATAATATTTTATGCATTACAATCTGCACTTTAGCTACTTAAAAATGTTATGATTAGCGAATAAATGATGGTTAGTAATGAATGAGAGAGAGTCTATAAGATTGTAATAATATAATAGTTTCACTAAGGGCTAATTATTCAAGTCTCTGATTAAAATTCTCATTATGATAAATTATTACATTATCAAATGGAAACGTTACCCGCGGTACAATAGAAATTTTGATGCAAGTACATTCTTAGCTTATTCGTCAAATAAAATATTATACGAATAAAATTTATTTTGAGTGATTTGAATATCAGGCCTTGGGATCAATAAGGATTTATTCATACCAGTAATTTTCCCTGATGTAGACTCTGAAGGCTTCTTGACAGGCATTGATTGTTGGGATATTGATTCTGTTCAAACATAAATATTGAAAGCTTAACTGGTTATTGAAGAAAACTTCCTATTTTCAATGGTTTGTCCTTTGCTTCAGAATGATTAAGCAATATAACATGGTTAATCAATAGAGTCATCACCACTGCCCTTTAATATTGCTATTTTAATACTGCTGCGGGGCACAGGTCTATTTTTAAGGCACATTCATAGGAAAGGCCTGTTCACCAGTGGTGGGGCCATTAAATAACTGGTGATGATGATTATTATATTATTATTAGATTGTATAGTGAACATACTTATTTTCCGACAGCGCTTATACCATTTCTTAGCCCAGCTGTGTTTTGATTTTTTTTTCAGACCAGATTGATGTACTGAAAAGTGATACAGAAGAGAAATAAAATGTATACCCATCGAATATTGTTTAATTTGTTAAATGATACTGTCTTCCTCAATAGTAAGATTTACAGGCAAAATGAAAAAAATAAACTTGTTGTTTTTAGGGGCTTACATAGAATTTTGTGTTTTCGAATTCGTCATCTGTTGATAAAAGTTCTCAAGCAATTCTAATACCACTCTTATATTTGTACCTACCTAAAAGTATACACTTATAAACTACAACGGGTTAAAGGTTGTCTATTAACTCTAGACCCACCCACCCCTTATTACATGGGACCTAAGAAAATTAGCGAACTGTGGATGTTAATATGCGCATTTCTGCCTAGCCCTTCGGGGATAAACAGGCGTCACCTATGATCTATGTATGTATATAGTTATAGTTTACCAAAAAGGTATTCTAATATGTTTTAAAAGTTTGTTTTAAAACATTATTTATCAGTTAATTTTAAGTTTCCCTTAAATAAAAATAGTAGAATAAGAGCCTGTTTCACAATCGACAAGTAAGTTCTGTGTAGCTTACTTGGCAGTTCAATTGACATATATTATTACAACTGTCAAATGTTATGCCAAGTAGGCTACTCAGAACTTACTTGTCGATTGTGAAACAGGCCCTAAGAATCATGATGGACCTAGTTCTGCAAAAAGCAGCCATCTAACTATGGCCAGCCATATATAGATGGATGCTTCCTGCAGAACTAGGTCCTATTGTATTTATTAAAGAAAGCATGTACATTGTACTGATGTATGTGCATGCGGGCATGTGTGTTTCTGTGAGTGTGTGTGTGTGTGTTGACTTTTATGCTTTTAAGCTTACCATTGCCAGTCGATTTGGCTCCATCAATTATCGAAGTCATAACTGTCACAGATTTCTTGTCAGGCATATTAATGCTAGTGCCCAGTTTAAATGGATCTGTAAAATATCATCAGCTCTTAATAAGTGTTTACTTGATGATGTCGGACAGCGCATGAATTTAGGAAAACCATAGCTGCAAATAGATCCAAATTACATTCAACTGCCAAACTACAAAGTTTCTCTGAACGTTTATTAATAATCTTCATTGTGTACAATAAATTATAGATTTTGATAACTTTTAGGACCTTAATTTTACTACATTTCCTGGTAACAAGTTGTAGTTTTGGAATTTGACTTTCTAAACCACTATCAAAATTTATTTTCATAGGCCTTTTGTTGAAAAAAATTTGATTTATTTATTTTATTTAAATTTTGTGCTTGTATTGTTAGAATGTTACATATAAAAATGTTTAAAGATGTTTATAACCTATTTAATAAAAAAAATAAGGAAGTGTTTTAACACTCACCAGTATTTATTCCGATGGGCTTGCAGTATGATATTGTTTCGCTTGTGTTCCCAACACCATGGTTTTGGTGAAACGGCGAAAACGATATGCTGGTTTCTGGAATGACAGTCAAATGAATTATAATAGTAGACGACCTTTATCAGGTATTAGCATATGACTGAGAACAGTGGACAGCAAAACACACAACACATCACATTAATCTGAATTTCTAAATGCGTGCTTAAATTCTAAACAATTACTGCCGCACTCAGAGACGTCAATTAACTTTAATGAGTACTTAATGTCAAAAATTTTCATTCAAAACTAGACCCTAGACCCGGCAAGAATAGCGACTAGTTTTGAATTGTCATTTTTCATGACGTTAAGAATGAGGTTAAGAAGACATTAAATACTCCTTAAAGTTAATTGACGTCTCTGAGTGCGGCAGTTAAAATGGTATTTTTTTATATATCATAAGTATTTTATTTACCAATTGTGTTTAAAGTAAGTAACACTTGTGTACTGGCTTCTTTGGGTGCAGCATTGTCTATTTCTTGTATTAAAGGCTTAATATTTTCTGATCTTACAATGAGAGGCATGGCAATGGCATTATTATCTGATATACTATTTTCAACAGGTTTGTATAATAAAGTATCGTCGTTTGTATTTTTATTTGTTACGGTTACTACATTTTCAAATTCATTTGCTTCTGCAATTATATTATCACTTATTTCTGCTGTAGAATTTTCCAATTTTTGTTTAATAGAAACATTATTTTCAGCAGTTTCTATGCTTGACGATGCATCCTCGACTCGTTGTATCGGACGCTCACTTCTGAGAATGGCTGTAATCCCATAATTATGTTGTTGACGTAATAATGTGTTGTTTATTTTGTACACGTTCTTTTTCCTTTGACTTTCGGTTTCTGAAATTTATAAATAATTAATCATCTTCCTGTCCAACATTCTGAGGTTATCTGAGACCGGAACAGCATGTTTCCCTGTATCATTCACATCGGTCAGACGTCACCCAGCCATCCAATCCTCTTTAATTAGTAATATCACCAGAAAGGTGATGATTTATTGTGTTTATATCACATAATATGGTAGTCACAGTATAAGTTGTCACAGAATCAGATTTATTTGTTTATTAACTTTGGTGATCCGACCTTTCGATAACCTGAAATTAGTATAGCACCATTACTAGTTAATGCCTTTTGATTATATGTATTTAGATTGAATATTTATAACCAAAAGTTTAAAAATACAACATCGTGAAACGAGTAAACGATATCATTATTCCACTATTGTCAAGCGATGTATATTAATTGAACTCGTAAAGTATTCGTAGTCGCCATCGGCTTAGTCACTGCAAAGTTAGATCGAATGAAAACAAACTCTCTGAAAACAATAACTGGATGTTCCTAGTATAATGTAGAATGGAATCGCCCTTCGCTTGCTGTGGCGCTTATGTAAGCGCTAACGCTAATCTTGTATCCTTAACAACATTTTTTTTTAAAACATGAGGAGTATTTTACAAGGTCTAGAATATAATAGAAATAATCTTTATTGCACATCGACACAAATATAAAACATTCAACGTACAGAACATCAATTTTCTTTACAATGCACACCTACTACTTAGCTATCATTAATATAATTATTTTTTTTATAATTTGGTACATACTGTACGGCAATCTATGGTTTTAATATATCAAATAATCAAGAACCATAAAGACCTGAATTCAAGTAGCTGCTAAAGAGCTTTACCAGATAATGGTGAAAGAAACGTACACAGGTTGGGGTCAGAATTAGTAATGAAATTGCAAAATATTTGACATGAGCGGATTTTAACACGATCTAAATATATTTATGAGTACATCAAAAACTTACTTGAGTTATAAATAAAGGGGAACCTGGATGGACCCAGATTAACGTGCCTGAAGTTAGATTTGAAGCTCATCGCCGATGTGCCGATAGCGCCTGAAATAAAATATTTCTTCGTACGAACATGCATTTATAAGGAGACGTGAATGTTAATCCATCTCTGTCTAAATAAGCGTGATTTATGTATGTATGTCTAATAACAAAATTAAGCTAATCGCAAAATTAAAAGAGAAACATGCAGAGTAATCTACATAAAGACTATCATAGTGATGTAAGGTTGTAATACTATACTTATTTTTCTGGATCTGGAGCCGGACATTTTCATCGAAGTGCTGACACCCATGGACTTCTGCTCAGTCGCGTTTGTGTGAGTGGCTGAAAGTAAAACCTTTCGGTTCACACAGCAGTAATCCCGGATTTATGTGCTAAAGTATTTTAAAGACGCGAAAAGGTTTTTGTGCAGCCCAGGGGTGAGTGCTGGAACGTATATTAATGGAAGTAATGTTCTTTCTGTAGTGGCCATATTGTTTTGAGATTTGTAGCTTAAGTTGTGGCCGTTTTAATAAACTTGATGACTTAGAAAAGTTTGGTTGGGTTTTGAACGAACAAACTAAATAAATGGAGTAAGTTAGATAATTATTTTGCAGTGTTGGTACGTTTGTGAGTTTTGTGAGGAAAAAAATTGGTAGACGTTGCAATGAAAATCGAGTTACGACAATTCTCAATAGACTGTGAACTTAAAGGTGTATCTTTAACTGCCGCACTCAGAGACGTCAAATAACGTTAATGAGTACTTAACGTCAAAAAGTGACAATTCAAAACTAGTCGCTATTCTTGACGGGTCTATGGTCTAGATTTGAAAGAAAATTTTCGACATTAAATACTCATTAAAGTTAATTGACGTCTCTAAGTGCGGCAGTAAGTTATTTAAGTTTTAATGTTTGATAGGGTATTGATTACCGAGGAGGTCGAGGACAACCTAAACAGTGTTCACAAAAGCGGGTCATTAAAATTTGATAAGTTTGTAACTAAATATAATTATGATATCTCAAGTGCTTCGGAACGCAAGTTAACGGTCGATTTCAATATTATAAGTACAGATAATTAATTAAATATAATAATTTACATTAATAAAAAATAATTAAACTCAGTCGTTAAATCCAGTTGCTGACGTCAATCAGAACCTAGCTCCGATCTACGACCTATTCAACCTTACTGGTCAGCAAACCATCAACAGTATACCAACACCAACTGCTATCTGTCAAGCAGCCGGCTGTAAAACCTAAGCTGAAACCTTGAGCAGTATGGATTGGAATGTTGTCATACCACTTCATCCTGTTCACCGGGCTTCTCGACATGGTCATTTTCATCCGTTTTCTTGTCTCCGATATGATGGATGATACGAATAAAAAAACTGACCGATATGAATTGAAGAGGAAACATTCGCCGACCCCAGATAAACTGGGAAAATGGCAGAAAGGTTATGATGATGATGATAATTTTTTGTTATATTCAACTGTAATACTGTACCTGTTTCGTGAAACTTGCGTGGTATCGTTTGGACATCAACATCTTCCCATAGAGTAAAGCTATTCAGATAATAAAGCATGTGATCTGAAAATAAATACACGCAATTAATGGTGTCAGCGAGTAAATGACCAAATTAGATTTTGACGCAAAAGGCCAAAATCGACGGTTGTTTACAATACTCTTGTGTCTTGTCCGTTGTCGGTTAGCGGGAATTCTTATTCGTCAGACATTTTGTTGGTCCCGTGTAACTTGTTCGGAGGATTCCGCATGCCCAACTTGATAGTAGTTTATATATTTATGTATAACTTTATTGTATCGTCCTGGGGGCCTACCGCCTAACTTGGTTGCTAAAGCAAAAGCTATAGTTTATGACGTCATGCTGTCATTTCGCACCAAATATACCTAAACTATTAGCGATAGCTTTGAACGAATGATCACCGAATGATTTTGTATGAATTTGGCACAAAATCCGTGCCGCCTAAAAATTCAGGATGGCTGCTATAGCCGTAAGCAGTGCATTGCAATATAGCTATCATCAATCGAGTTAGGCGGTAGGCCCCCGTGATGTGAGTGTAGTCTGTACCAACCTACCAAAATTCGCCCAAGGTGAAAGCAAATTAATTGAAAGCAAAGAAAAAATTGCCTGAACGATATCTCTTCCATTTAGTATGTGTCTAGACATAATAATGAAACAAGCTCATTATTCGGAGGGCTAAGCTGCTAATTGGATGAAGAAATTAAGTTGGACTTCTAGGCCTTTACCGTTGAACTAAATCTTAACGTAACGCCCTACGTATTCCCTCTCGTAGGGCGTTACATACATACGCGCCGTATGTCCGTCTCGTTCTAGGAAATTAGTAGAGGTTCTCTCTGGGCATAAATTCACTTTAAAACGGGCAAAGCTCTCACTAAATTTTCATACAAATGTTTGGAATTGGACGCTTACATAAGATATTGCGTCTAAATAGCTGACCTAAACTGTTCTGTGATGTTAATAAAACAGTTGGTCGTTGGTGATAGTACACTTGAGGGTGATAGTCCACAGGGAGAGGAGGCTATTTTCAATATAGTCAGTAATGCAGAGCAGGAAACAGTTAAGCAAATACCAACTTTATTTGCATTGCCTTGTCAGAACGGTCTTATCAATTAATTTATTTGTTTTTTATCCGATTCCACCACATTTCCTTAACTGTTTATGTTAAAATTAATTTATCCTAACGTTTTCAATTACTGAAAATGTTATTAAAAATTTTTCAAAAGCGCGTTATTATGTTTATGCTACTATACAAGTACCAAACGAACTATGTATAGTCCAACTTGAAAGACATTATTTGCTTACTGTGGATCAATAAGAGGACCCGTATGTTGTATATTACGACAATCCATTACATGCCTTTCGAAGGTCGGGCTAGTGACCCGTTTCTTACTATTGTCAATAACAAGAAATTTGTTGGTTGCTATATTGTGCCTTTGCTATTTTCGATTAAGCACCGTATCTTATTTAAGTAGAAAATGCAGCATTTATTCTAGACTTAGGAGTCAAGGAGTGTTGTGTGTACTTCATGGTACCTACGATGAAAGACATTTATTTTAGAGTTGTTGATCTTATAACAGTAATAAATATTGGATTACTAAACAATTAAATGATTATTATTTTGTAATTAATAATCAATATTATCTTGGCCGGAAGCGGTGCAATTGTACAAATTTCGACGACTACCAAAACGAAACATTACTACGAATGGTTGCAATTTAACGATGAACGAATGAAATGCTTATAAGACTAAATATATAATATTTTAGACCATTCAATCCAACAGTCAAAATGATAATTAATTACATTTAAGTTATCTATTTAAAATATGAATCAGCGAATATTTATTACTTACGTTACGAATTAGGTAAAATGTTTGGCAGAATCTGACCGTTATTATATTATTAAATAAACTAATGATATAACTTTTGAAAAAAGGCTTAAGTGTAGAAAGTTTAAAACTCACAATTACGGAATTTTGATCGGGATTTGGACCAATCATTCCAACGGGCTGTGGTTTTCTTCCAAACGTGGTTCCATCGGCGACGGCATATGCGTCTGATGGATAGTCCCTTGTGCACCGTGTTGGACGGACTAGTTGCTGTTTAGAATACAATATTGTTAATATTGTATAATAGAACATTCTTAACAAATATCATAAACATTGAGTACCTATTAAAACTTACTGCCGCACTCAGAGACGTCAAATAACGTTAATGAGTACTTAACGTCAAAAAATGACAATTCTAGTTTAGATTTGAATGAAATTTTTTGACATTAAATACTCATTAAAGTTAATTGACGTCTCTGCGTGCGGCAGTTAGTTATATAAAATACAAACTTTTATATCTGTAGCTGGGGAAGCATTTGTATCTGGAACATTTCGTGCAATGTGCAACGGAATCACCTAGCAGCGACGGCGAATGTGTTCGCGGTCGGTAACGGTAGTACTTTCGGTAACTTTCATCACAGGCTGTAACAATATATTTTAGTATAATACACGGATATATGAACACTTAGGGCCTGTTTCACAATCGATAAATAAGTTCTAAGTAGCTTACTACGCAGATCATTTGACAATTGTAATATGAAATATATGTCAATTGAACTGAATGGTAGGCTACTTCGAACTTACTTGTCGATTGTGAAACAGGCCCTTAAAGTGAAGAACGCCACGACTCAATAACAAGAAATGTGTTGTTACTAGGCCGCCGGCACATAACTTTTTGTAAAGCGTACTTTGTAGTGGTTCAGACATCTGTTATGTTATTTGAATTATGTTTTTTCAAGCTTCATGCTGTTTACTGCGACTGAAAGACTTACTAATCGAAGCCTGGATCCGTATGTTGAGTTATGGTTCTATCTCACTTTTGTACATAGGTCTTGTTGTGTAAAAGGAAGGCATTATAAATATGATGACCTGTTAAATGGGTTTATACGCCTGGCTTTAACGAGTATATGATATAGGACAGTGTTACATGTTTCAAGCAGAGAGTTAAGGGAGAATAGTTCTTCTGAACACTCACCATAGGAAGTAAAACACTATACAGTTGCCGCAATATCACACGACAGTTAGGAGAGATCTAACCGTGGTGTGTAACGGTATTTTTTTATTCAACTGATGCAATGTTATCACCTTGGCAAACACGTTGATGGGAATCCGCCACAGTTCCGTTGCCAGAACTGTCAGACTTGACGAAGGTGAGGCAGCTCTGCGAAGAACATCCATGGTGGCGCCAACTTGTATGCTGCTCTTCAATGGTGTTGTCGTCGGTATTTCCTAGGGTGCCCTGGCTAGAGTAGACTTCGCGAATTTCTAGATCCGTCGCCGCTATGCTGCTCAGAGTCTTTTGGGAGTCACAACCTGATGAAAGGGTTAAATTACATACATACATAAATCACGCCTATATCCCGAAGGGGTAGGCAGAGGTGAACTAGCACCCACGTTTCGCCAATTATGTTAAGTCCCATGTTGCGAGCCTATTGCCATTGCTAGGTGGTATAAGAGGAACGCTGCTGCCCATTCCTCATCTCTGACTTATCCTTAGTCTTCGTGTACGACACCAATTGGGGTGGTGACAATTGTATTCTACTCTGCCGTCATCACACGGCACAGGGCAGGGTTAAATTGCATTGCCATAATTCGTCTGTAAATGTACATTGGAACGCATGCACATGCATCACAGCACATAATAATATAATTGGATAATTAAAGAATGTCACAAAGTGTTATTTCCTAGGGTAGCATAGAATTTTTTAGGATTTTTCATAAGCAAGAAAAGAATGCTTGCTGAAAGTGCCGCCTGCCTGACAGCATACCTCTTTGTTATTGGTGGTTTTCCCTCCACCACTAGAGTGTCCCAATGTGGTTATTGGTCTAATCTTCCTAAGTCGGCTTTTACGATACCCCTGAGGTGAGTCGGTGCTGCAGTCTACGTATTTTTATATCTTCGTAGGCCAGCATAGAAAAAAATATTATTATACAAGTGCCCTATAATAATAGTTTGATACTTAAACCCCTAATATATACAAAGGAGTAAAAGTCATAATTTTTTAAAGTATCTACATATCTAACATAATTGAACGTGTTATAAATTTTCGATGGATAGTACTAGCATTAAATTTATTAAGCCTATAAAAGTTATTATTCATAATAAAGCAATCATTTATCCTCGAAAATCGTTTATAAGTAGGTAAATATTTTAATTTGTTGACAAAATTTATGCCCGGGTCCATAAGCGATAAGGGCAAATGCAAATATGAGACGTTGGCCAAATTGTAAACAAGAAGCAGATTTGATAACAGTAATCATCGTGAACCGCCTTTGTGGTTTACGGCCATAAAGTTAAGGTTGACCATTGATTGATGATTGATATTTAACATTAACTAGATAGATATTTAACATTTTTGCATAGTCTGTCGTGTTTTTACAGATTTTATGATGAGAGAAGCACTGAAAGACTACGCCCACAGTCTCATACAACGGTACATTTACAAAGTAATACATCTATTACTTATGAGGTAAAATGTCAGCTTCAATGATCTGTCTTAAATTTAGTTAGAACACATTTTAATTTCCTTTACTAACAATCAGTGTTTTCTTGCAATTTCAAACATTTTCATGCTTACCTTTACTATGTTCTGCGGGAGGCTCCTTAATGTTGTCTGTTTCTATGAATTTCTCACTCGCTATGGATAAAGGCAAGCAGTAATCCTTCTCGGGTTGCAAAAGTTTTATCCCTAAGTCCCCCGTGCGCCGATTGTCTGGGCTAAGTGAGCGGTAACCTAACACAACAAGAAAGTGCGGTTTTTGGTCAATTGTATCCTGACTTCTAGAATCCAAATCTTACACGACGCTTTCATATCTATTAAACATTAGAAGACTCCTACGTATTTTCCATTACCGCTTACCAATCAGACATATTTCCGCCGATAAAACGCTAGGAGGAAAATGGAATTTTGCCACACAAAAAAAATCTCTTTGTCAACGGATATCAAATTAATATGAAAACCTAGCTAACTCGGTCCATTTAACGGTAAAGACCAGAATGTCCAGAAGACCAGAACAAGTGGATCTAACATACATAAATCACGCCTTTATCCACGAAGGGGTAGAATTAACTCCCACGTTTCAGCAACTAGGTTGCCATGTGGTCCCATTCCCATGTAATAAATAGGTGGCGAGCCTATAGCTATCTATCGGAAACGTTAATCGCTGTATATTGCTAGGTGATATAAGAGGAACTCTACTGCCCATTACTCATCGCTGTCTTCACACACTGGTAGTGTTGCTGTAGATCTAGTCTACGCTAAAGAAATAATGTAAGCTAGTGAAATTATGAATGATTGTTGAAGAACAGTATGACAGATTACAAAATTACCAACTAGTGGTCGCTCGCGGCTTCGCCCGCGTTAATGTCGGTTCCTAAATACTAAATAGCCTTCCTTGATAAATGGAGTATCCAACACAAAAATAATTTTTCAATAAGATTCAGTAGTTCCTGAGATTAGCGCGTTCAACCAACCAAACAAACTGTTCAACTGTATAATATTAGTATAGTAGATAAACTGAGAGCTCCTTGACCGAACACAGTGATAGGTTTTGAATGATTACCATTATTGTTATCACCCGCATTTGTTCTGTCGTGGAGCACACGGGATAATGAGCTAATATTCATCCGCGATGCGATCAACCTGATGTATGTTGGATAATATTTTACCGGACTCGTTGTCCCTGGTGGGATAATCCAATTCGTTAGAGAGCCAATCACTGACGTTATCGTCGGTGCTCTTGTAAACGTTTGCGTCAATTATGACCTTCGATTCCTCTTTACTTGTAAAACAATTCTTGTTTATTTCTGGAAACAAATTGTTTATTTTCTACAGTGCATCACAACTTACATAGAGTATGATAAAACCGGGATAATTTTAAAGCAAACATTTTTTTAAAGTTCGCGTCTTTTATAAAGTATATGCAGAATCTACAGATTTCTGGAATGATTATAAAATGCCTTAATTTTTAAAAATCATATAGTAAACATGCGAGAAACAGTAAATTAAAATTACTTTAAGAAGATTGATTGGATTGATTGTGTAGATGTGTATGTGGTTGACTGATGATATGTTGACCGAGTAAATGTATTACCTGGTGTACCAAGGTAAAAAAACCGCTATTTCTCAATCTAGCATAACGTGTTAGATGTAAAGTGACATCTAAATTTACATTACATGTTATGAAAGGTCTTATTATGATAAAAAAAATTAAATACACGGCAAGAAAATAAAGTTATAAAATGCATATATTAATGTCAGATTATTCATTCGATATACATAATTAAAGTATTTTATCATCTTACCGGCGTTGATGATACTTTGAACTGTATTGGCGCTATCCGAAGAGAGCCTCAGCTGCGAGTTCCTCGGATTAGACTCTAATGAATTCACCGGAGTGTCTAACTCCATGAACCAATCTGAAATTAACTATCGATCAACATGGTCGAGGCCATCAATGAATTTAAAGCACCGACATTTTGATTAAGTGAATTTTGCACACCTTACCAATGGAATAATAAAAGCCCAATCTTCAATCTATATTTACGATTCTATGAAGATGTTCTAAATTCGGAATACAGATTTTTTTCGTTTAACAAATATTCGCTAGAGGATTTGTCTTAGTTTTTATGGCTGGTGAAAATAATCCTACTAATTTTTATAAATTGAGGTAATACATCTCACCGAAACTTAAAACAGGTTACTAGGAGTATTAGTGCTTACATACCATATACTCTGCTTCCATCTATTAAAATGTTATTTCTCTCATAAATTTTCCCTAGTTTCGGTATAGGCCGGGAGTAATTTAATGTGGAAGTATTACATTCTTCATTACCAAATTCTAAAAAAAAATATGTCAGGTAATAATTTCAAGTGGTCAATTATTTAATTTTGACAACATTACTGCATAATTAATTTTTTAGACGTTATTGTCAATTCAGCTGCTTGTGCCAATATGCAATTCGTACGAGGCGCGAGATTGGAAAGGCGGAGAGTAGGTAAGTTTGTGAAACATTTAAGTAATAATGCACTATCAACGTGAACGGTTAATAAAATGCTCTCCTATATACTACATGAGGGTGTACTCAGTTTTCGAGCATAATAATACAAACGGTGCTACGGAAATCTATTTTCTAATAAAAATAAACATACCAGGTGTAAAATTTGAAATTTGAAGTATTCGCACATTAGCTTCGTTGGAATAGTAATTGTCATTTTTCAAATCCTCCGTATGCTGTTTCGTAATTATCTGCTTTGTTATGGTTTGTCGTCGTGGTATATGACTTGCTTTAGCATTACTGGATTGGTTATCTTGATTTATATGAAAATTAATTTTTAATTAAAAAACTACTTACTGATATTGGATACCAAATATTCAGAATTATAGTATACAAAATGTGTGTAACTTACTTTGGGAATCTTTTCTCAAAGTAGTAGTAAGAATACGGTTACTTGGCCCAGCCACAGAATCACCTATTTCAGAAGTTAGATAAAGTTTACACAACCAATACCACTAATATTAAGATAAGAGATAATTTATTGGCGAATTACATAAAATACCTAAACATACCAGCAACATCGAAGCGATTGAACTGGTCATTGGTTTTAACAGCATATTTGCTAACCAGAGGAGAATGAACTGCTGTTCTTATAATCCTGGGGAGCTTGCTTATACCTTTTTTATTGTCTTGTTTTATTGAACGTATATCCTGAAAACCTGATATAGTACATTTGTGATAATTTTATTCTTTGTAACCGTGGAATTGATAATCACACCAAATACTATTATTATTATTATTATATTTGTACAGTACGCAGAAAACGTAAAAATATTAAATACATTTATAGTATTTTTATAATGTTAAGTAGTATTTATGGTGATTCGGACTAGTAATATGGAAATTGAAATAAAAACGATATTTTTTTTCACCTTTATGATGTGTATTTTTAGTAATTAGACGAGTATTATTGCGACTATTCAGTGGTGCCACCTCTACAGACTTCTTGATACCCATTCCTGATTCTTTAGTAACTGGATTCTGTTTTCGAGACATAATTTTATTCTACCGGAATCAACCACACATTGAACGGGTAAAACAACAACCTTGACAGTTTTTTAATTATTTAATTTATACAATTAATTTTTAGAACATCATAAAATCCAATGTATAATCTATTTTGACACGAAAATTTGATATAGAATTTTTTATGTCATTTTACAGATGTTATGGCAGAGTGACAGTGTCAGAGCTACTCTTCCATTGCTTCTGGTCTTTCGTCTATCTGCACAGGTTTTTCAACACTCAACGCTGCTTTTCTTTCAGCTTGGATTTCTTCTAGTTTCTTAATCAAATCTTCTTGAACACTATCGACAATTTCTTTTAAGTTCTTAGCTGAAAAATTATTCAATAATACAATATCTACGTGATAAATTGTATATTTATAAATATTGAAATGCCTGAAAATAAATAAATTATATACTTAAATAATTATTATAAAAACAAACTGTTTTATTCAACAATGAAGATTACCAACCGGTCTTTTGATTAAATTCTTCAGCTATTAAAGAAATCTTTTTCAAAGTATCAATGTACTTAGCAATTTCATTCGCAACATCGTGTTCATCACCCGTATTAACAGTTACTTCTTTAGTGGGCACTGTCTTCCGTCTTTCAATTGCTTGTTTGAATATATTGCTATTGGCTAAGGGCATTTTAGGTATCTTTAAATCTGGTTTATATGATTTTGTTTTGATCAGTGGTGATTCATCGTCAGTTTTATCAGGTGCTGCTGAACTTATGCCCACTGTATCATTGGGCAAGAGTTCCGGTGCAAAAGTTTGTAAAGTTTCAATTTTCACAGGAGATTCCTTTTTTGGTGGGGATTTTCTTAAGAATTTGAAAGGCAAAGCATTTGTAATGCTGTCTATGATTGTCTCTGATGAATAAAAAACAATGTTAGATACATGTTCGTTATTTTGTTCCTACTAAATTATTCTTACTTCATAATTTTGTTTTGTTTTGTGAAATTGTAATCGGAGTCCTATGAATACCATTCCGGCCAGTATGGTTTCTTCCTATTCATATCCTTCAGCCGTCATCAACCCATCCACTCTCTTTTGATTCATATTATCCATCACACCAGAAAGGTAGTCGTGATGAATGAATGTACAGATTAGCGATATCAAATCAAATCAAATCAAAATTCGTTTATTCATATCTGGTATGATTACAATACACTCATGAATCGTCAAGACAAGAAATTTACGCCATCCATTCGCTACCAGGAGGATAGAAAGGACCATGTCTAGATACCGATGAACGGAGAGTATGAATGGGATGACAACATTTCAAACCATACTGTTCAAGGTTTTGTAGCCTGACTTCAACCCTCTTCGTATATGCTTGGTTATGCTCTCCATCATTCGGGTAGCCCAAGGTGCTCATGGACTTACACCAGACAATTTCCCTTTATCGACTTGTACGACACCCGTGGGTTATGTTAGTTCTGGCTAGTTCTACGTTACAAGGAATATCACAATAATAAAATATAGTCAAGACATTACTTGAACTAACGTGCGATGTGAATTAGGAATAAAATATTTACTCGTATTTTAGTTAATTAATTATTAACTCACGGACTACATTCTTAGGTTGTTCAGATTCTTGTTTCTTTTTCAATACTAGTTTTCTAGTAAGGTCTGCTAGAAACATTGAGCACGTTGGCCCTAGAACAAGTAAATTTTCAGAATTAATTGGCTATTTGCCAAATGCAATTTAAAAAAGATTCAAGCCATTAACGTTGAAAGAAAGTCTCCAATATTGCAATTACTGAAGAAACTTCAACGGAAAACTAAATGTCTTACTGTAAATTATTAAGAATAATTTAGCTTTAAATAGCGAACAATTTTCGTTAATAGATCTTTGATTGCTTAGCTAGTATATTAAAGTTAAAGATAATTGGTTTCGTTACTTATTATTAGCGAACAGAACTATTTAAAAAAATTAAGTTTAAACATAAAATTAAACTATTTGATTTTAATTTTAACATTATATAAATGTTAGAAAAATTAGTACAAAGATTCTGGTGGTTAGAAAAAGAATTTCGAAAAATTATGATCTTGAGGCGGGAATCGAACCCGCGTCTGCTGCTATCTGGGCAGGTGCCTGACCGCTCGGCCACCCAAGACACTAATTAACTTTCTAAAATTCTTCTTACCTTTACACTTCACATTGTAAGCCAACGGATTCCCGCCTCAAGATCATAATTTTTTGAAATTCTTTTTCTAACCACCAAACTTTTTGTCATAATATTAAGTTTAAACATGATATTAGTCATTACCACTGCTTTGTATAGAACCAGTGAGTTTTTCACACTAAGTTTATCGTTTACATTTAATAAAGTTTATAAACATAGAAAATGGTAGGTATGACAAACATTTATTTACTTTACACAATATTAAGTTTTTAATATTATCTGTTATAGGGTGTGAACAATTTTAATGCTTTTGGTTAAACTGGGAGTTAAGTACACCACTACCTATATGTATACATAAATAGACGCAATATGTTTAGATATACAGTGTGGAAAGAAAGAGTGGACCCTGGAGGGAAAGTACCTTAAATGCTTAAAATAGCTCAATTTACTGAAAGGAAACATTCCTTTATTTTTAAAAATAAACATAACTGCATTTACAGAATTCTCAAAAAAGCTTACCAGAACCGAGAATCGAACCATGCAAAAAATCAAAAAAATTAACACTTGCCATATTATTTTACTAATCGATGCAGTTGATGTTAACGATAATTTTTCCCTCAGGAACATAGGATCTTAGAAAAAAAATGAAATCTAACATTAATTTTACCCTCCAATCAAATATTTATTTTATTAATGTTGCTCGCGATTTCTGTTGATAATTGGAATTTTAGAAATGAAAATTTGAAAATGGATTTTGTTTACGGTGTAGCATTTTAAGGCAATCGAATCATAATTTTTATCGATTCGTTTTTGTTTCGCGTTTTTGTTATCCGAATTCACCATACCACTACTGACACAAATATCACCGAGAAAAGTTATGGCGCGAATGGTAAAAACTTAATAAGTAGGTAAATGTTGGAGTAAAATTGTTAGCCTTTTGCTAGGTGATATTTTTCTTTAATATTAGTTTATGTGTCTTTCAATTCTAATAAAATAAGATTCTCATAAAGATTGAGAGTATTAGAGGATAAAAGTAAAATAAATCTTAGATTTCATGTTTTTTAAAGACCCTATGTTTCTGAGGGAAAAATTATCGTTAACATCAACTGCATCGATTAGTAAAATAAAATGACGACTGTTAAATTTTGAGAATTCTATAAAAGCGGTTATGTTTCTTTTTAAAAATAAAGGAATGTTTCCTTTCAGTAAATTGAGCTATTTTAAAGATTTAAGGTACTTTCCTTCCAGGGCCCACTCTTTCTTTCCACACTGTATATAAAGTGCAATTTTTTTTTTGTAATATGCAGCACACCAAATGATTGCGTTAAATTTTAAATACTACAGTTACACATGCATTCATAAATCACGCCTATATCACCGAAGGGGTAGGCACAGGTGAACTAGCACCCACGTTTCACCAACTATGCCAAGTCCTATGTAATAGGTGGTGAACCTATTGGCATTTATCGGGCACAAAAGTCGCAGTCCACTGCTAGGTGGTTTAAGAGGAACGCCGCTGCTCATTCCTCATCACTGATTTATCCTTAGTCGCCTTGAACGACACCCACGGGAGAGATTTGGGGAGGTGACAATTGTATTCTACTCTGCCGTAACCACACGGCCATTACACATAAATTGAGTTATTTTATAAACTTATCAGATACATTGCACAAAATAACGGAATTGACATAATAAATTCAGGTTTTTGTAATATCCAAAGATTAGGGAAGAACAATCGTTAAGCGTTTTGCTTACTCCAACAATAGCCCACGAACACTATGCGGGTCGTTGATCGCATGTGTCCTTAAAGGTTAACTACTACCAAAAGAAAGATAACAAGTGATTAATTGATCGCAACACGACCTCACGTAGGTGGACAAGACTGTTACGATTTATCAATAAGGCTAATGAGTGGCTAATAATTAAGTTTCTTTTTCTTTGATTGCAATGACTTCAAACATTTTGTTACCATCACTTTTGCGTTTCTTTGCAGTTTTCGATTTAGCAGCGGGCTTTTTATTTTTGGCCTTATAGCGACTTGGTTTTTCCATAAGTACCTACGGAAAACTCTTTGGATAATAATGAAACAGAAAATGTCAGGGTATTAATTTCATAGTATGTGAAGATGAGGTGAGAAACGTGAGGCTGATGATTGAACACATTGTGATCTATGTTGGACCTTTTTAAATACCGTAAACAAATCTTTTTTAGTTTCTAATCCAGATCAGATTATAATTTAAAGTGATTCTCTGTTACAGAGACGCGCCTAATAGATGTAAAAAATTAGTAGAAATAGAAATGTATTACGCAGGGCCAGTGGGACTTAGTGAATGTTGACGAGTGCAGATGTATCTCAGACCAGTGGCTTAGCCTGCCTTACAAAGAACAGACTAGCTAGAGTCAATGTGTTTTCAGCCACACACCCAATTATGTCTGCGGAAGTTGCTTAAACCCTGCATCGCAGCTTGATCATTTTTTTTTTGGTAGTACTCGTTACACAGTGCTTGACTAATTATTTCGTATTAAGCTCAGTATGTTGGTGCTACAAATCTTTTAATGAATGATGCATCTATGTTTTCAACTATAACCTCCTCAGCGATAAGGTGTATATAGTTTAGTAGCCATTATAGTATTTAATAAGAAACTGTACCTTAATTAGTAAAGAAAATTGATTCTAGTAAAGTAAGCTGTCTCATTTTATTGGTAAACGATATTATACTTCAAAGCGGTCAGAGAGTTTCAAATATTTCTGGTGCACAATTAACAATACATATAGTAATAGTTAAAAAAACTCCCAGCAAGTCCCAGAACCTATATAATTGTGACTTCCGATAAATAGGGCGGAATCAAAACATGTTACTTGAAATTTAGATAAAGTTGAATAGATTACAATTCAACGAAAATGACGTAGCGGAACTAAATGACATTAATATTTTTAAATTCACAGACAAGATATTTCCAAAGACAAATTATTATGATCCAAGATTCCTCCTGCTATTAAAATGAGGCTTAGTACTTATTTCAATAAACAGTAGCTATAGGTATTTATACCTGCCAAGTATAGTATAATTTTATAAACATATTTAAAATATAATCCAAAGCCCTTTAAAATTAAGTATATGCCTATAATGACCCCGGCACATTATTGAAACGCGACGCGACTCGTCCGTCATGTAGAAACCTAACAATCCGGCGTCGCCTCGGATGTTCATAGTGTGTTTCTAGGTCCTATTTACTCTGAGGCCTCTAGTCATAGAAAACCTATACTTTGACTTGCCTCAACACGCGTCGCGTTACATTGGTTCGTGTCGTGTTTTAAAAATGTTTACCCTAATAGCTATAACCAAAGAGTATATAATACACTACGTTTAAGAGTCGGGACTTCATACAAGCTTTTTGACAATTTTGACTCGCAGTTTAGGCTAAGATCTCGTACCAACCAACAGAGACAGATAAAAAAGTAATGCCAACATACTACAAAAGCAAACTAAGGATGTGGTGTACGCTACAGAATGTCGATATCGATAAAAACGAATGGGTACCGAAACCCCTGCCTTGCAGAACTTGCAGACAGGTTTTTTAATCCTACAAAAGCAAAATAAAAAGCTCTGTTCGTTTGAAAATATTGAGTATTATTTAATTACGTGTAATTATTTAATACAATTTATTTAACAACAAAAATTAAAGTTATGTTTACAATGTGGAAATTAAAATTGTTGGTAATTTTCTGATCTCATATTCTAGGCGGAGTCTTCAGATGTTAGCTGATCGATCAACACACGTTTTTGCAATGTTGTGTAAGCAAGTAAGCAGGACATTTAGATCTGAAATAATAAAAGAGATTAGTAAATATATCGTTTGAGTTTACGCTGGTCATCATCAATTCAATTTATTGTTCACCGCTTACCATAGCGGACTATGTGTAACGCGCCCGAAGGTCTGGTTCTGCCCAATCAATGAAATCTGGTTCTGAAATAAACCACTCATTAGCTTCAGGCTCAATTAGCTATCAAACCATATCGGAAAGATAAGTTATGTAACTTACCAATAGAGGCGCTTATGCGGTTGCAGGCAACGATCACACCCGACGGGCATCGTGTACCAAGGCGGCAGTCACGCTGTCTTCTTCTTCTAGTGCCTCTTCAATTCGGAAGATAAGCCGTCAGCTTTTTATATTCATCTCTGTCAGTCGCAAACCGAAACGGCTTTTCAACGGGGTTAATGCCGATCCACTCTCATATGCTTTGCAGCCATGACTCTCATCGCCTTTCAACAAGTCACGCTGTGATCTGAAAAATAAGTGGAGTTGAACACAGAAGAACTTTTGATGATGATAATGAGAGATGAATAATAAAACTCATACAACAAACTTTGTTGTTAATGATGTTAGCTATCTAGTCATGGGAGGTTTTTGTTGTTTTATAAATAACTCTATATATGATATACTATATTATAATATATTGCAATAGACAATATTTATATGTATAAAACTAATGAAACATCTCAAGTACATTTGATACTCAAATTTACGAAAATAGATTTTTTATCGATAATTTGGTAAGTAGTAAGGACATCGCTACGGCGCATATGATTTTTGATTAAAGTGACCAGAACTTATTTCTAATTACTTAGCGTTTATATATTAACATGGAAAACTACTTACCGCTTCTCATCTAGTGGGAATTGGCCATGAAAACCCTCTTTTGGTTTAATTTCCTACTAGATTTTAGTCAACATATTTCACACCTTTTGTAAAACATTTCGCTGTTATGCACATAAATAAATGACACAAACTAGTTAGATATACACTAATGATAAGTCACTGAAGACAATAAATAAGCACAAGATGGAAAACTAAACTAAAACAACGCTTTAATTTATATTTTCAAAACGGCATAGTGACATAATGACATTAGTGACACACTCCGGCAGCGCGAGACAAGGAAGGTTAGATCGGAAGTAAGAGACAAAACAAGTCGCCATTAAAAATTGCCTAAACTCCATACATTTTTTCTGCAGTATGGGAGTTTCGCCAGGCTGGCTATAACTAGTACATGTTTTTTTAAATTTTAAAAACAAGAACCAAGAAGCAAAATTACAATGAGCTTTAGAAATTTCATTGTAATTTTGTCTGTTTCGAGAGTCAGGCCAGTGACTTATGCTCAGAGATTTTGTATTCTGAGGCTCGAGTCTCAAACACTTTCTTACAACTATAATCACCAACAAAAACTTTACCTAGACATCGGTCACTGCTTTTAATAAGTTTCACGCTTATTTATCACCCAAGGGATAACACTCGCATTTCGCCGCTGTGCCGCGCACAAGGCGCCGTCTTCACGAGCGAGAGGATCGCGACAAGTCCGCGCTTCTATCTTCGGGGAATCTCCACGAACAAGCGATTATTCCGCCAGCGTATCGTCACGACTCGTGACGGAATCACAGCGTGTCCGCGGCGACTCGAAACGGAATCGCCGCATTTTGTTTACGTCGCGTTGAGCGATTATTTGTCGATAGTTGCGCTCTCGCTTAGCGCGAACATTGCCACACGTCGCATCGTCGCGATAAAATTTTGCCGTGTGGAGACGCGCTCATAGAGAGTATATAAAAATATGTGGAACGACGATAATCGTAGAGACAGCGCCCAACTGTTAGCTTACAAATTACACACAATAGGGGGCGAGCCTATTGACATATATCAGGCAAGTTCGTAGTATATTACAATGTGTGTGTATTTTTACAGGCCAGCCGCCGTAGCACGGGACGTGGACAAAATCTCCTCGGGGAAAAAGAAAATGTTTTCCTCTCTCCCCAACTTTCACTAAGTCCCGAGACCAAACACTGTCAAGCCGGTGGAGGCAGATAATGTTGTCCATGTCCCGTGCTAGGCCTATAGCTGTTATGAATATTTGAGAAAAACAGTATAAAGTTAATTCCAGGTTTATTTATTATCAACCAAAAATAAAGAGTAATATTGAAGATCTACAGAGTGCGTCGCCCTAGTGGTTTTATTGACGGGCTTGTGCTGGTTTCTGAAAGAAAATAAAATAAAATAATATAAAATCTTGCAACCAATCAATTGGTAATGTTACGGGGTATTAAAAAACAATAATTGATAGAGGTATTTTAAATGATAAATAGATACATTTCATACATTCATAAATCACGCCTACTTTTCGCCAATTAAGTTAGGACCCATTTAATAGGTAGCGAGCCTATTGCCATATATCGGGCACATAATCGCAGTATATTGCTAGGTGGTATGAGAGAAATGCTGCTGCCCATCATTCATGCCCAGTCTTAGTTGCCTTGTACGACACCCACGGGAGAGATGGGGGTGGTGACAATTGTATTCTGCTCTGCCGTCACCACACGGCTAAAAATAGATACATTACTATTAAAGTTATCAGATCTTATATTAGTTCTTTGTATAATAATTTTTCTCTTTGTATTGTGTAGTTTCCCTTTTATTAGGAAAGATAAAAAGCCATGCACTATTGCACTACGGATTTTGATCAGTTAAGAAACCCACTTTTCGTATCAACGCTTTTAGGCTCCCGGAAGTAAAAATTCTGTAAATAAAAAAAGGACAAAGTTTGTTACCGAGATAGTAGATGGTTCTTTTCTAGAGGCAGATGACCCTTGCCGTATGGTTGTCGTCTGCGGCTGTAATAGCTTTGGAGCTGGTCCATGCTCAGATACAGCTTGTAGGATAGCAGCCACTGCGAGAGGGTTCGAAGCTTGACTTTCTATTTAAATAAAAATAAAGACAACATTAAAAAAACTTGCTCGGTACATCTTTGGTAATTTATTGCACAGGGTAGGATTCTAAACATTACAATGTGTCTTGGGTGGCCGAGCGGTCAGGCACCTGCCCGGATAGCAGCGGACGCGGGTTCGATTCCCGCCTCAAGATCATAATTTTTCGAAATTCTTTTTTTAACCCCAAAATCTTTGCATTACAATGTGGATAATATTTATAATCATATAAACAGGTAGGCATAGTGAGTTTTTACATTAAAATTTTCAGGGGGAGTAACCTCAATATTGCAGAATATCATATTAAAATAAATAAAAGTTCCCACAAAGTTGTTGTTGCCATTGTGAGAAGGTAGCCTGTATAAAATTATCAATGCCGTGGTTCTTCTTCATTAAGATAGCAACTTGTTCAGAAATTTCTGTTATTTATCGTAATATAACAAAAAATGCCAGGCAACTAAACTTTAGTAAGTTAAGCTTACATTTAACTGCAGATAAAATATTGAAACCCGCCGTAAGTGATTGAAACTCTGATAAGTATAATATTAATTTGTTTTGTACCTGATAAGCCATGATAGCTTTCATGAGCATCATAAAACTCTTCTTTGCTGTGTGCATCTACACCAGCAGGCGGCACTGAACTTTCCGAAACAGTACTCGAGGACCCGCCACTTTCCGTTCTTTTGCTTTCCAAAGGATCCCTTTTCTTCTTTTTAAGCTTCTTGTTTCTAGAACTGGGATGGTCATTTTCGGACGTAGGCTCATTTTTGACCACATCGTGCAAATCTAAGACGAAGGGTTGGTGGGATTCAAATATTGCACCGTTCGATGAAGAAGAAGATTCTTCTGAATCAGTTAGCCCAAGAAGGTCCTCGATTGCCCCATCTACAAAATGATTTACAAATATGGCGTTGGTATTCCTAACAATAATTCTTCTTTTCAGGATCTGTTTCATCGCTATCTTGAGAAGTATTATCACACAAAGAAGGAAGGCTGTTAATTCAGCACTGCGATATATCCTTAATCTCTTCTTTGGGGTGAATTGTACTGCGGCAATATTTATTTAAATTCAAGGTAGATGCAGACATTTTAAGCTTATAATTTTAATTAACAATTTAAAAAAATCATAGTTCCTACGTCAATAGTAATATTTCTGTCCATTGTCATAAATAGGCTTGAAGCGCTTTGCCCAATTACCTATCTGTTATAGACCTCGGAGACGGTCAAGAGGCTTCGCGTCGAACACGTAGATTTTCTGATGCTTGCTAAACAGTGGGATTAAAACGCCTGTCAAGAGGCTTGATCATAGACTACACATGCATTTAAAATCACATCAAGCGCGTATCAACCTCATAAATTTGACACAAGCTTCAAGCAGGCGTTGTAGACTATCAAAAGAACTGAAGCAAGCAAATCTACGTGATTGACGCGAAGCCGCTTGACCGTCTCCGAGGTCCATTACATAATTGTAGATAACATGACTAAAGATTAATAGTGTTGTTGTTTCCATACATAATGAGCAGGTATGCATGTCAGGTACACCCTGTACCCATACATGTACAGTTGGTTACAGTAGGTAGTATGTAGTTGGGCTAGATTATAGATGTGAATGTAAGAAATTACACTCATTTCATCTTATTTAGTGGTAATTTTAAAAACATAACAATCTATGACTGTCTGGAAACATCTCCTTAAGCTATTAAAAATTAAACTCACATCTCTGGTCGTCCATTTTGTAGGTAGTGTTTAGTTTTAAATGTGAGGTTCCACAAAAATTTCTTAAGTATGCATTATGTTTATTGTTATTATCAATTATTGTAATTAAATTATAGCTTTAATTAGGACACCATAACTATAAAAATATATTATTACAATTTATCCGAACAATACAAAAGGGGTTTATGTGACAGTGACATGATGTCAGTTTAGTATTTTTAAATTAAGGAACGACGAAATGATCAGTTGTTATTTTATGTAAATAGTTTTCATGCAAATTATTAAGTAGGTTGGTTCAAAGTTTTACCGTAACAAAACCTTAAACCGTTGCATATATTTGTAGACAATAGGGTCAATTCTGACATGATTCTCTAAATTTAAAACTAAATATAAGATCAGTCTCTCCTTTTCATTCCATATTGAGAATGACAGAGAAACACTGTTGTCAAATTAGTTTTAGGTTTAGAGAACCATGGTCAGAATCGACCCTAATATATCCCATATTATAAAACTTGGCCTAAAGTTAGTCATAGTTTGATGATGCTGATGATGCTGTCACTTTTACTTGCTGAATGAAAGATAGAGTTGGCAACAATTTTAAACCATGACTAACTTTAGGCCATGTTTTATCTCCAAGGATTGTTAAGCTGAAGTACCAATAGGTCTTGGCGGATTGACGTCCTAGATGCAATGAGCCGTTTGATGCAGTCGGCTATAGATCAGCCCTTTTGGGAACATTGGGCGTATGTTCAACAGTGGACTGCTAAAGGCTGAATAGGAAGTGCCCATTATAAAATGATATCTTTGGCGTCACTGCGTTACCGGTGTCGAATTCAAAGTAAAATTCCAAAATCTGCACACTAACATGACTTAAACAGTATAGAAACCAATATTTTATTGTGACACTTCCAGAGTAGTTAACAAATGAAGGTTTCAACTCGTCTATTTTTAAAACAGTCCTTCGGCGCTATTTCAGCGGAACCAATATTAAAAGAGATAGGAGCATGTTTAACTTGTACAATAAGTTTAGCAGACAAAGTAGTCTGTGTTCCTTTCGAAGATTTATTTGAAATGCTTGCTGAGCTGGTAAAAACTATATGAAACTGCAGATAGAATGTGAGACGTGGGAATATAAATGGTGATGAAGATATACGTTTTAAAAATATAAATGACATAAATTCGGCGAATCATACAGTAGAAAGATTGCCAAGAAAGAATTCAAACTGAAACTCACTAAGCAGATATTACCTATATCAAAAACCTTTAACTTCAAAGTTATTAATTTTATTAGAATTTATTTTTGTTAATTTATTTTTCAATAATAATAAATCGAACACAAACATCCGAAATAATCTTACATGATTTACAAGATTAGAACAAAACATTTGCAATTAACGGCTTAACTGCCGCACTCAGAGATGTCAATTAACTTAAATGAGTATTTAATGTCAAATTTTTTCTTTCAAATCAAGACCATGGACCCGGCAAGAATAGCGACTAGTTTTGAATTGTCATTTTTTGACGTTAAGTACTCATTAACGTTATTTGACGTCTCTGAGTGCGGCAGTAAGAGTTCTATTACATTTTGACTGTGATTTTTGCTTAAAATTGCCAATTTTGGCAGTATTGTATTCTCATTGATTTTGGCGTTCTTGATCTCAGACACAAAAATTCATTGACAATTTTGACTTAGTGAATAGTGAAGAATAGATATTGGCATATGTATTCGACTTCTTCGAAAATAGCTTCAAAAATAACTTCGAAAATAGCTTTAAGTTAACTGTGAATATCTCCTTCCTACAATAATAATTTGAACAAAATTTATACTAAAATAATAATTACTTTATAGGCAATATAGATTTTATAATTTTAATGCAAGAATTTATTATCCTTTTTGAATAAACAAACACGACAAATAAAACTGTAAAATTACTACGAAATGCGATGCACCGGCCGTCTGAGTACGAGAGGAGTGAGATTTGTATTAGGGCTCTTAAGAAAATTATCTTTTTCTTTTGTCAGCAGTTTTGGCCGATTGGAATTCGTAGACATATATACTAAGAAACGTGCTCCTACGAGAGGAATTTGAATAGAAACTGCAGGCGATAACAAGTGCTGAATTCACATCGTTAGTCCGACTGAGCAGCGATACAGTTGACCCTTACTTACCAGTACTATGTACAATCAACACCACATCAGCCTATACAATACTATCCAATTTCTTGAATGGACTTTCTAACTTGATAACTTTAAGTTTGTCGTAACTAGAGTAGGTTACAACTGACACACCACCGACCTCTTCCATGGGTGACGTAGAAGACAACTAAGAAAGGCAATATACTAGGTACTGCTACTCAGCACATGACTAAATTTTTTTGGCGTTTTCATCAAAATTTTTTTGCACTGTTCCCAGTTTATCTGGAGTACATTATCTTCCATATCGGTCGTACGTCATCCACTCCCTTTTCATTTATATCATCCATCATACTAGGAAGGTTCTAGTGATTTATGTATAGAAATTGGATATATGCCTTCGCTGGTGGTTTGCCCTTCACCATTCGGGTGCCCCAAGGAAGCTATTGGTATACACTCGGCATTGTCCCATAATCGAGTTTTATAATACCTCTGGGGTGAGTTGGGGCTGGCATATTTTTTTTTTTCTCCCAAGCCAGCACGGAAGTTTTAGTCATTAAACGTGCTATTGTTTTTAATTAAAAAATGAAATGTTAACAAAAGTTTAATTGAAGCGTTTTCAAAATGATAACCATTTTGTTGAATGGTTATAATTTTTACAAAATAGTCTTAAAATACATAATATGATTTTGTAAATACATATTTTATAAATTTTCTATTTTAATTATCAGTAACTGTTATCAACAGAGAATTTGGTAAAACGATAAGAAAACGACGCATAATTATATTTCCAATAAAATTGCCATCCTCACTAGAAAAAGAAAAGCTTCATCTCCGTTTGAGGTAACATTAATTTATTAGCACATTTTCCCACGACAACGTATAATATTAAGGACTTGTATTGTATTCAATAATGGGTCTGGAGTAGATAGTCGAATCCATTATCTTGATTAATCAATCAGCCCGTTCATTTTTCGTTACGGTACGGTATTACATTACAATGGACCATTGGCACTTTAAAGTCTCACTCAAACAGCAGCGGTGGGACGGGACGGTGGCGGTGGCGAACCCCTACAAACGTTGACCGCGCTGGTTTGAATAATGTCCTTATGTTACCTACGTTACAACTGCCCGCCACCGCTTCCGCCACGGCTGACCGCGTCTGTATGTGAGAGGCTTCCAAGCTAAGCTTTGTTCTTCTCTATGCTGGGTTGGGTCTGTCATTTGATAGAGAAAGGAAAACGTTGAAAAACCGGCCAAGTGCGAGTCGGACTCTCGCACGAAGGCTTCCGTAAAATAATTTATAAAAAGAACGGCTTGCACAGTCTGTATAGAGTAGTGGTAAAATAGTTGCCACGATAATAATTTGGACCTTATTACCTATTAAGTGTAAGATTGAAAACCAATGCAAAAATTGCATGCTATAAAGTGTTAAGTTCGTTTTTGATGGTAGAATACGTTTATTTTTATAGCGTAGTCTTTAGGACCGCTTGTCTGCTCCGGAACGGGGTGCTCAAGGAGCAGTAGGGGAAGGCGGCCTAAAATGGATATAGTGCCATAAACGAGTACTTTCGCGTATAAAATAATTTGTAGGCTTGATATATTTGCGTAAGCCTCATTGTCTGCTTGCTTCAGGGGCTTTTGCAAATTTAAGTTCTTACATTATGCCCTTGGGTGTGTAGATATTATTTTACATACGGGATTGCGTGCTTTAGCTAGTATGGCCGCTTTGGGCTCTATTACCCTACACGCTTATTTTTCTTTGAACATCGTAAAATGTCCGTTCTAGCTGACGAAACGACCCCTGTATCGAACAGTCGTCTCGAAAATTAAACAGTATTTTGCTCCGTTCTAGGATGAAGATACTTACTAAACTACCCGCTACCATTTATCACAGATATTTGTCTGTAGCGATTAGGATATCCGAAGCAATAACGAAAAATAATTTGTCGATACATCGGCGATCAATGAGGCGATTAAGATATAGTTCCTATTGATTCTTCGACGATGTTGCTCTATTATTGTTTCCTTCTACTAGATTTATTGTTGTCTCCTTACTAGTTGGCCATAGCTCTTCAGAAAGGTTGCGATCGCTTTCATGTCGGGTCGCGATCGCTTTTTCTACTTTATGCCCCCACTGCTGGAGCACAGGCCTTCTCTATGGATCGAAGCATATGGGCCCTTCAAGAGCCTTTCCAATTTGGGGCTTTGATTTGTTAACTGCCTTACCGTTAGTCGACACGGCAGATCACTGCAGATGAAGCAGAGGGAACACGAAGAGCTAATCTTTGGTCAGCCATCCGATTAAACACCTTTTTGATCCCCACATCTATGCCATTGTAAGGAGGTTTATTCACCCTCTTTTGTCACACACCAACTCATTTAACTTGTTTTTCCTGATTTTCTTTTCGGTGCCTAATCATTAATTTTTTGGACTTTCTCTTGTTTTTATTACGTGAAATTAAAAATAGCTTTCTTTATACATACATACCTAAATAACATCTATATATTGTGTAGTCATATTGCTAAATGGAATTACATAACTTATACCCAATTGAGTTTCTACGCTCTTGTTAAATGTGATTCGTTCGTTTTATGACTGGCCGCCTGCTTGACGTCAACCCTTCATGGGAATGATAAGATATAAGGATTTCATACATGAGAATAACTAAATTAAGTAGCGAAAATATTTTATGGCCATTTACAAAGAAAAAAAGAAGTGATGTCAACTTTTACTGTGCCATAGGTTCAGTACATCGGTTGTGGGTTTTTTTAGGTAAACTAAGCAATATCGCCGGTAATTGGATGGGTTACCAAACCTATTTTGAGTTCTAGAAAGCACGAAAAAAACTTGAGATAGATAGGTATAGCAAGCGTTTCGTGTGACCAAACCGACACAGTCAATCATTAGCACGAAACAATATTTGCGTTATCGATATTGCATACATACATACATAAATCACACCGATAACCCCGAAGGGGTAGGCAGAGGTGAACTAGCACCGCGTTTCGCCTATTATGTTCGGTCCCATGTAATAGATGGCGAGCCTATTGCCATTCATCGGGCACAAAAGTCGCAGTAGGTACATAGCTAGCTGGTTTAAGAGAAACGCTGCTGCCCATTATATCACTGATTTATCCTTAATCGCTTTGTACGACACCCACGGGAGAGATTTGGGGTGGTGACAATTGTATTTTACTCTGCCGTCACCACATGGCTGTTATTGATATTGTTTTCGACAAAATTGATTATGTTAACACAAACATTAACCACAAATTTCTCTCACCAATAAATTTGTTACAGGCTCCTGTTTACCAATAATAAGCAAATACAGACATTTCATTCACTTTTACAACGCAAATAGAATATGAATTTGTCGCGTCTCATGTTTACTTTGTGAATATTCAAAAGTATTTTCGTGTAGAAAATATTTATGACGACGTTTCAAACGCGTTTAGGAAAAATACACCTTCACACGCGAAAATAAAGCAATCTTAATATTTGTGTTTCTTGTCATGGAAAGCGTTATTTTTTGCCTCTTTACATGCTTACCGAATCAGAATCGGTTTTATAAATACTTCAAATATGACAGTCTGAACGACTGATATATTGCCGCAATATATATTTTTTCTAAATATTAAATCATATTCTCATATCTTACGTTTGAGGATATCGATGGCGAATTTTCAAGTAGGTTTACGCAATTAGGATTACGTTTTTTAAATAAAGACTTTTATAAACGGGTTTGATAAAGGTAAACTAATAGATCAATAGAATACTCGATACGCAATTTCCCTAACTGATTGATGATGATTGATTAAAATAAATAGATATATTACAGTTTTTTATTACACATGCTCGTCATCCTATCTCCTTACACGCCCACACCATGATGTACTTGATACCTAAAAATAATGATACATTTCAGTGGTTAGCTTAAATATCTCTATCGTGAATCACTATAATCACATCTCTCAAAATCCTACACTCTGCCAAAGGATACAGATTGATGAGCGGTTTCGAGTCACCGCAGACTAATAAATTACACCGTACTATATTATTGCGCCGTTGAAACGAGAGGCATGTAAATACTATACCACCGACGTAAATATCATTTTATACAATAAGGACTCGAAGGACCATTTGGCATATTGTTTCGACAATTTATACACAAATCACGACGGTTTATCACCAGAGGGGTAGAGGCAGAAGTGTATTTAGACATATTGCGCCGACAATTTAAAATGTTTCATTCTTTTTACCTTGAAATAATTGATACCATTTCCAAATGTTTGCTTGAAATTAAGATACTGATTAAGAATATACAGATGCACACTTTTTAAAATTGATATAATTATGTTGAAAAACAAATAATGACAAAATAATAATACAAATCAATGAAATTTACTTTTCTCGTGTATTTACTTATGTTTACTTATGTTATGTCCGCAGGATTGAGGATCATTTGGTTTTTAAGATTCCAGTTATTACTACCTTGTAAAGAAAAAACCTGCCTTTATATCCGGGTCTGAATTAGGTACTATGGAAAAACTCATTGTAGGTTCTGCACATTTTGACGACAGGATTGTATAAGTATCATGTTTATAAACATGTACTGACAAGGAGACTATTCTTACGAACGAAATTCGATAGCTTAGGATAATTGAATTGATTTTAAAATTCTTTGCTGCTTATTTATCAAGATGCTTAAAATAATTGGAACAAAATAAAATATTGCACCGGTTGTCATTGAGTTCAGCTTTCGTTGCAGTTATGCTGAAATTTTATACAACCCAGCTTAATCCTGTTCCAATTCTTCAATTTAAAGTTCAGCGTTTGTGAACTGAACATTGACACTTGTTTTTCTAGAAGTGACCATGAAGAAAAATAAGTCAGAAACTCGTCAAAAAATGGTGTACCATAATATTTGATACCCGCATCAAGACTATTTTAAAGGCGAATATGCAAATTTTTTACACAATAAATACAATAGTTATAGTAACACACTTATATGTCATTTTTTTTTAAATGGTGCCGATTTGTGTTTTCAGAATTCAATTGTCATCACTCTCTATCTCTATCGTGGGTTTTGTACAAGGCGACTAAGAGTATAGACAGCGATGAGTAGTAACAGTATTCCTCCTATACCACCTAGCAATAAACTACCCGATAGATGACAATAGGCTCGCCCCCTATTACATGGGACCTGAAATAATTGACAAACCGTGGCTGTTAATTCACCCCTGCCTACCCTTCTTTATAAGTAAGAGTGATTTTAAAATGAAATGTTTAATATTCAATCCATAAACAGTATGAAAGTAAACTAGGATTGGTTGGTCGTGGTTAGTAGTACTTCGTACTAGCACACACTTATCCTGGTAGTATGTAAAAATTAGTAAAATTATAACCGCCTTTAAAACACACTGAAAAATATTCATTTCCAGATCGATGCAATTTATTTTCACAACAGATTTCCTTGCTTCTATAATGCACACGTGTTCATGCTACCCGATGATATACACGGCATCCGGCTAAATTTATTCATAGCTCTCCAAACAGAATTGAAAGTGTATTAAAATTTTTATCGCTCGACGCACTACACGTTTATTTATAGCTACGTAAACTTTGAGCTTATTCCAAAGGAAACTAATTCATTGTTGCACTGTGTTCTGCTTAGTAGATTTTCGTTTAATGCATTTGTGAAATCGGATCTACGAGGGCCAAGCTAGTAGCAGAGCTTAGAATCGGTATTTTTTTAGCTCAAATACAAATTCAATGTGAAGTAACGATGAATGATGACATATCGGTATTTGAAGAGAGTAAAAACGACATTTTGTGGATGTGTAAGATAAAGATTTCATACAAAAAAATAAGGTTTCCAGCCCTATAACGCTGACTGAGTTATTGATTATTCACATATAACCTTGGCTTGATGATCTGACCGATATGAATGGAAGAAGAAACTTATTGCGCTGACTCCAGATAGCCTGGGAACAGGGCCTACTCTGAAACTCCGAACGAACGAACTCACATCTATCCGTCCTTCTCACGCCACTGCGTGTTAAAATAAGAGCGACAAAGACACAAAGACTCGATCGAACGAAATAAACTTCCAGAGTAACGCCTCAGGGCAGGGAGAGAGAAAAAGAGACGGTCAGAGAGAAGAAAGTCTGGAGACAGTAAAGTGTTATAAATATTTTATTTAGATACTTAAGCAGCCATAAGTTTTTCAAATATTGTAAAACAAAATAAAAATAAAATATCTCCCGCAGGTGTGTTAAGTCATCGCTGCCAACTATCTAGGCAGCATAACACTTAGGACTATTATATTATATAAATAAATTACGCCTATATCCCCGAAGGGGTAGGCAGAGGTGAACTAGCACCCACGTTTCGCCAGTTATGTTAGGTCCCATGTAACAGGTGGCGAGCCTATGGCCATTTATCGGGCACAACAGTCGCAGTAGGTACATAGCTAGATGGTATAAGAGGAACTCTGCTGCCCATTCCTCATCACTGATGTATCCTTAGTCGTCTTGTACGACACCCACGGGAGAGATTTGGGGTGGCGACAATTATATTCTACTCTGCCGTCACCACACGGCGGACTCTTATGTACCTGTCTTGTATTACATGTGTAACGGAATGCTTACGCTAACTACTATTCCCTGTAGCTTCATGACTATAAAAGAGAAGTGTGATAAAGAATTTCATTAAAATTTATAGCGTCACGCGATGACTGTTGCAGCAGTTTCAGTTGGAGTTAATTATTCGTAATTATTAATAATGACATTAGAATTCGTAATCAAAAGGGCCTGCAGATTATTGCGTGGCTGGCGTTACCCTAGTTTATACGAGGTCACGCTGATGTAATGAATGTACAGTCAGCGGCACGTCAGACTATACGGAACTGTCAAATGTCTCCAAACTGACAGCTTTAAAACTATTCGATTTTAATTTCAACATTATAGTAATGTTAGAAAAATGAGTACAAACATTTTGGTGGTTAGTTAATTTTTCGAAATTCTTTTTCTAACCACCAAAATCTTTGACAGCTTTAAGTTATTTGACGTAAAGCTTAAAGTCCATTGAGAATTATACCTACCTACTTACTGTGGGTAGTATGATGTTAAATCTACGAAAACAGTCGTTTTGCAGTGGGTCATATCGCAAACACCTACTTCGGATGAACTGTTCAGCATTAGATAAATTAGTTCATAATTATTATGCTTCAGGTATAAGAACGCAAGAAAAACATACGCCTTAAGATGTAATTTTGTGTTAGTTAGGCGCAATAATGATCGCAGCAGTTAGCGAAAACCAAAAAGATTAATTCTTAATTATAAAACCAAAGTATTCCTGTTAGACTAGTTCTAAGAACATGCAACAGGAATATTTTTTCTATTTTCTTATACATTCAAGCTAGACAGGTATATTTCTTTTTTTCCTAAACATTCAAGCACACTTTTCTAAATGGTGTTCCCTGTTAGCCCTACTTAATGTTTCTTATAGGGACACTTTAACACAGATAATAGATTAAATATTTATTTAGGTTTACGATAAGCCCCAGGGCAGAGGATGAACTTTGGGAGCAGTAAAATGTCTAAACAAGCCTATTTAAAGTCGGAGAGTAAAAACTTCTTGGAACTATAAAGGACAAGGTCTGCTCTTGAAAGCCTCATAAAGAGAGGTTTTGGGTCATCATGAAGGAACTAGCGAAAAATAAATACGGTCGTTATCTGTGGATTTTTTTATAAATTTCTGTCAATTAGAGGAAGGAAAGTGGAGATAGCCCGTTCAGTTAAGTCTTTAATATCTAGTCTTTTCTTCGACTACATTGAAATGCCGGTGTTAAAACATCCCATCCATTGAGCTCTTAATCAATTATTGATTTTAACAAGAGCATAATAAATATAGTTTCTGGTACCTATTGCTACCGTTTTTCCAAGTCAAATCTATCAGATACTCATCTCTCTCTGTATTTATGATGTAAATCCATACTCACCGGATAACTATGACACTAATGGGCACAATCGTTTCAATCTCCTCTTAAGTCGTATATTCTGAGGAGCGAAGCACTCAGCTTCCCTTTTGTATGTGTGCTACTAGGAATAAGCTTGCTATGCTGTAGCTACCGTAAAAATATACAAGTCCAGTAGGTTAGCTTGCTTAGAATATTTTTTTATTTTATTTTAAGTAGACGTTATAATTAGAATTAACTAAATGCAGTCGTAATAAAATACTTAAAGGAAGTCCTACCACCAACCAAACCGAGTACAAATTTGTACTCCTTTTGGGGATCTTCTTCTGCCTTATCACAACACTCATTAGGTCTACTGCTGATCTCAACCATTTCTCGGTTACTGCATGCATCATTTCATCATGTAATAATGTTTTGGTATCAACAAAAATAACAAAAATAATGAAGAAAACAGTTCCCAATAATTATATGAATGATCTATGATAGGCTATACAGGGCGTCCCACGGCCATGCCACACGGAGGGAAAGTATATTAAATATTGAACGTAGGATATTTTACTAAAAGAAGACATCGTTTTATTTTTAATAATAAGTAGAACTGCATTCAATGATTTTTTAAAAATCGCCTACCTCATCCGGGAATCGAACCCGCCAAATGTGATCGAAAAATTACATATATTTTATAATAGCGTTTGAAAGGGCTACTCATAAGCTTTATTTTTTCCTAAATAACCTAGCATATTAAATGAAACTAAGATCATAAAATTTTTCATTTTATTAAAAAAAAATTTATCAAATGTTCAAAATGTATACAAATTCTCACTCTTTTGATAATTTCTCTCCCTGTCGATTTACTTATTTTTGCATGGTGGATGTTTGAAATAATACGTCTAAGTTCATTTTGTAACTCCTGCACACTGTTGTACCGGTTCTGTTTTATCGGTTGAAATGATAATGTTAATTGTTGGAAGCATGGCCAAGTCAGAGGAAATTTCCCTGAACAAAATTTTAAATAAAATGAAAAATTTTATGATCTTAGTTTCATTTAATATGCTAGGTTATTGAGGAAAAAATAATGCTTATGAGTAGCCCTTTCAAACGCTATTATAAAATACAAGTAATTTTTTCATCACATTTGGCATGGCCGTAGGACGCTCTGTATAGCCATTCATACTTTATCTCATTTAAGCGTTTTCTGCACGAAACGCACCTTCTGTTGCTAATATTTACTGTTATTTTTGTGGTTGAGAACTTTTGCTAGTTGTTGAAGAATAGAATGTTAGTACCGAGAATATTTGTGTTGGGACATTTCCACTGCAAACGTGTTGAGTACAGCTCGCAGTGACATCAATTCTAACGAGCAAACTTCCACTTTATTTTCTTAGCAATAAATATTCGGTTGTTTCAGTCTGTTTGTTAAATGTCCTGGTGGGATAACAGTGTTGAGAACTCTTTGTGTTATTTTGCATGTATGTCCGTTTATTTTTCTCTTTTATACAAATAATATTGTGGTTATGAAAAGTTCGAAAAATAATAGTCTTGATGCGAGAATCGAATCTTCCTTCCTCTGTAATTCGGCATCTAGACTATAATTTTTCGAACTTTTTCTAACTACAATATGCTTTGTACTAATTTTATAACATTTATTATTGTTCAAATTAAAAACAAAGTAATTTATTTTTTATGTTGTGATATTTTTTTTTACTTAGGTTGTTGTTGGCGCCGGGACTCGTGCAGTCAGCCTATCACTGCGTAAATCTCACAATGCCGGATCGGTGGGTACCTAACCAAAATCATAATTATATTCAGCTTCTCTGTGATTCGGAAGGCACGTTAAGCAGTTTGTCCCGGCTGCATCAATATACATACATACAAATACAAACATCATATCGATTTATCCCCGAAGGCATAGACAGAATGTTATTGTCACACATATTTCGTCAACTATGTTAATATTTGGCTATAATAAGTCGGTCAAAATATTTTATTCTATAAACTCTTTTCAAGTACGATTTGAGTGCTAATGCAATTTACGACAACCGTTTTACCCCAGCTCCCTAATAATATTAGGTTATTCCTGCGAAATGAAGTTAATTCATGCAGTAATGGGCGCTATTACAATCGAGGGCTTTTACAAATTGAATTACTTTCAGTTCAGGACTACCCTTTTACATTACTTATTCAATTTGTGACATGATTTCCACATAAGTGACCTCCATATGGATTTCTCGATAAATTTAGTACATACATACATACATACATAAATCACGCCTATATCCCCGAAGGGGTAGGCAGAGGTGAACTAGCACCCACGTTTCGCCAGTTATGTTAGGTCCCATGTAATAGGTGGCGAGCCTATTGCCATTTATCGGGCACAATAGTCGCAGTAGGTAATAGCTAGATGATATAAGAGGAACGCTGCTGCCCATTCTCCATCACTGATTTATCCTTAGTCGCCTTGTACGACACCCACGGGAGAGATTTGGGGTGGTGACAATTGTATTCTACTCTGCCGTCACCACACGGATAAATTTAGTCCCTGTACTTACCTGCTTACTTAGGGTAAAGCCAAAAGACTGCTAATGATTTTTGATCTGTAAGTTTGACGGAGAGCATAATTTTTATTACTACTTAAAAGAAACCTTGGACATGGTTTTTAAACACTTTTTTCCCCTACCAGGATTCGAATCCGTGACCTCACGGCCAACAGCCAGCTCGTATGACCATTCGAATAAATAAAAGTTATGTCATCGTAAAAAACATTTCTCGACAGTTTACAATCTTGCAAGATTGATTATAATCTGACGATACTTATATACAATTTTATGGTGAATAATGACCTTTATTGTGCCAATCATAAATCGCTGTGTAGTGACGGCAGAGCAGAATACAATTGTCACCGGGTGGTGTCCAATCTCTCCCTTGGGTGTTGTACAGAGCGACTCAGGGTTAATCAGCGATGTGTAATGGGCAGCAACGTTCCGCTTATACCACCTAGCAACATACTGCGATTTACGTGTCCGATAGATGGAAATAGGCTCGCCACCTATTACATGGGACCTAACATAATAGGCAAAAAGTGGATGATTAAGGCCCTCTGCCTTCGGTGATAAAAGGCTTGATTTTTGTGTCTATGTATGTATAAACAACGGCTGTTAGGTATTCGAAAAAAGTATGCAAGGTAAGTAGTCAACAGGGGATCGTATAAAATAATTATTGGCCCTTCCTAAAAGTAATTTCCAACTTACCTCTACCAGCATCGTCCATATATTCCACATATCAGCACAGTCATTAAGTTAATTCCAATCCATTGGGAAAGAGCCGTGTGCGTTGGGCCTTATAAAGACTCGATTAGCTATTGATCTCTCTCTGTATCCCGTAGCTAAAATCAAGTCATTTGTAAATAGAATCCCTCACTGAAGGGACCGTCGAGTAATGAATTAGAGACTGTCCCATTTATTTCAATCACCACTTTTGTATTGAGTGTTCAGCTTTTGTACAAGACAAGGATTTTGCATGAGTTCACTCAAGCTATTTTCGTTCGCGCTTTAGGAACTTACAGCAATACCTAATGTGGAGTATTTTTGGGACCAGAAAAAAATTAATTGGAGTTCCTGATTCCCAAATTGTTCAAATAGATTTTCAACTTTAATGACTTCCATTGATAAGATTTCGGACTCCACTTTGTCAGGGTTTCTCAAATTATCCACATGCAACCGTTCCCTTTTCACGCAAATAGTACGAGTAATAAGTTTGATTTAATCGTTTTTAATTTGTGACGTCAGTTGTGGACTATTTTCAGTAGGCTAGTCTAAAATTATTAGAAAGTAAAAGAACATATTATTTCGGCAATGGAATTTATTCCCACTATGAAATATAACGGAGAAGAACTACAAATTGGAACATCAGATCAATGTACCTAGTAGGTATCATTAAACCTACTGAAAATGTGGGACAGCAAATTTGTTAACAGCCCTTTTCATAATTTAATATATATTATGGGAAAACTATATGAAATAAAACTTCTCTATTACAATCCACTCATTTATTCTATTCGTACAATAGCAATAATTGTTCCTTAAATGTATTATTAACTTTTCACATCGAGAACTAAACATTCATAATTAATTATGGACTAGAGTCTTACCCTTGCCCGATTTGGCACCTTTAACTAAAATATATTCATTTTATTTGGTTCTCTAGAAATAAATAAAGAAGAATTACATGACTAAATATTATTATATTTTGGTATAGAGATCTTCGGCATAATAATATCATACAAAAATAAACCTTATTCACAGGATGCTACCGCCATAAATATGAAATTGGTTGTGATCATTCTGAGATTTTGAATAAAGATTTCTGAATTAAGATTAATACAACAAAGCCTACTTATATGACTTTTTATATTTTAATTATGTAAAAAAAAACAAAAATAAACAGAAACACATTACTTTGATAAAAATTTCCTTTACACCCTTAATATAACATAATATATGCCTGATAATATTTTCATTTGAATTGGAAAATACAATAATATAATTTAACATGATGAGAAAAAAAATATTCTCATTGAAAACAACACACTAAACAAAAAAAGTACTGATCACTTTATAATGTTGCAACAGGTTGCTTTACACTTTGGGCAGTACGCTTTTTAATGGTGCTTCTACACGGTGCAAGTGGCTTGTGCATGTAGCACTTGCGCCGGTTATATGCATCGTGTAAACGATTCCAACGAGTCCAGCGACTCGAGAATGTCAACAGCGCAAGGAACTCGCGCGATGTCACGTGCGCCCGGGCTACTTGCGCATTTTACTTGTCCAGGTACAGACATGCGCATGCGTGTCGAATCCGACTGAGAATAATGTGCTTAATTGTTATTTCTTTTCACATTGTTATTGTCGGGGTCGATAATGAGTTATAAATTAGATGGTGGAACGACGAAACAAGATTCATACATAAAGTACTCGCGCGGGCAGAATGCAAGTGTAGCTTGATTAACTAACTTGTGCATAGGTACTGCTTGCGCAAATAGCTCGCGCCATTACTTGCTTCGGATACTTGCACCATCAACATAAATCAATGTATAATCTGTGTACAGAATATTGATTTTGAGATATATATTTTGGAATTGAAATGTCAAACAAACAAACAACATACATCAAATGTCTATAAATGATGGAAAGCGAAAAGAAAATGTTATAAATGAATCATTTCCTATTTCCTAAATGACCTGTCGCTCCAAACATCATCAATAAAGTTATCAGAAATCTCTTCATGTAATCTATTACGTGTCAGTATTATTTTCTAAATTGTCCCTGTATTTTAGATTACTTTATACGTATTACAACATGTTACGTTACGACTAAATAGGTTTTAGTAGTAGGTCGAGATACAGTATTTAAAAATACAGCTTAAGGTGACATAGATAACTTTTTTGCTAATTAATCAGCAAATGAATATTTGACGCCACGCTAATTATAGCGCATTAAATGATTCGTAATTAATAAAAGAAGTGGTAAGAAGGGGTACATTATAATACTCAACACACAACAAGTACTAGTAGGCGTTGAATTGTGACATTTTTCAAATAGGCAATATGTCAATAGCCTAAGCCTCGTAATCAAAACCAGTCCTCATTAGGACACCTGGCATAATTATTTACTTGAAAGCTCCTAGATCGTCTTATGCTGTAATTTAGATCACGAATTTAGCATGTGTATGTTAACTTAGTACCCAAAACCCAACCTAGAATCCTATTCATACATTGTTCGAAGTGAGCAAATATTATTATGGAAGTCTATCCGCTTGTTTGGAAATCAGGGAACGTTGTGTCAATGTTAAGATTTGGAATATTATCACAAAACGAATTGCTTGTTGTTTGTTTCTTGGATGCTAGATCAGTACTGCAGTCTATAAGCCGGTTCGTCGAGAGGGATTTCAACAGTTTTAAAAAATTACATGCAAATATACTCGTTGGAAAATCGAAACGCAAATATTTTAACCCTTTTCTTTTATTATACAATATCAATGATGTATTTACAATTAATGTCAGAGCATTAAGCAAAGTGTAGAGCTAGGTTTACCTGAAATGCCTATTTTATCTGAATTACCCGTATCTAAGTACCTCGTTTTATATTTATATAATCTTATTATACAAAAAACAATAGCACTTATTTACAACTATTACATAATCTTTACACTGATCGATATACTTTCATTGATACTATTGGGGACAGTTAAAAATTGTCGTGCAAAATACATTATTTTTAGTACAAATATTTAATTTATACAATAAACACATAATATGAAACAGCTGTTTGTTGATAATTATTAGGTATACTTTATTTAATCAAGACAGTTTTTCGTAGTTTATCTTTGAAGATCTACACTACCTGGTCCTTCCTAGGTAGTACATACATAATATACATTCTTATTACTCGCTAGACGATATTGTATTAGTAATTATTAATATTCATTTAATTTATGTTACAATAATTAAAACAAACAAAACGATGTTAAAAAAATGTCAAGAATACCTTTTTTGAGACCTGTTTTCAAACAATCCTGAGTTCGTAATGAACCAGTAGAATTATAATTTAAATTTTATGGTGTATAATAAATACCCTATCGATCTTTTCATGGCATTAAATATTTTTTTAATTTTTTCTGACGTCTTGGTCCTTGTACTTATTTAACTTGTCTTTGACAGTCTTGGTAATTGTACTAGGGTTCTGTTTATTACTAAAACTGTCAACAACTTTGGCGTGAATAATAATTGATAACCAGCAGGGTTTTGAATAACGTTAAAAATAAGACAATGACGATAAAAAGCAGTTAACTCTATATAATTATAAACGTGACCAATATATTACGTTATTAAATTAATACCGTTATCGATGTTATTACTATAACGACGTTACCAAATTCAAAAGCTGTCCAATAAATAAATACGATATTCGGATTTGTCAGCGTAATGGTTACTAAGTAACGAATAGATAAAAAATTACCTACGACAAAATTAAATATAGTTAAAATTATAACGTATGTTTTTTCTTTTTAATATCACTAGTATTTTATTTCATTAATACGTTTTATCGATAATAGCTTAAGTTTACAAAAAAAAGTTATATAACAACGTTCATATACTGTGAATTTAGTAACGTTAGCAAACCCTGCCAGCAACTTTAAAGACTTCACCAATAAATAGCTGTCCGGGCGCACGTTATTCATTTGTTCCTCGTAGTAGTAACTTTAAAAACGTCAGCTTAATAAAAAAGTCCCTTATGCCGCTG
The DNA here is from genome assembly GCA_963931975.1 of Cataclysta lemnata. Classification (NCBI taxonomy): domain Eukaryota; kingdom Metazoa; phylum Arthropoda; class Insecta; order Lepidoptera; family Crambidae; genus Cataclysta; species Cataclysta lemnata. The sequence goes on from OZ008343.1 coordinate 10,733,435, forward strand.
AAGCTAAAATCTACAAAAGTTTTGCTACAGAAATGTGTCGTCTCTCCTTCTCTGAGGCGGGTGGCAGTTGTTATTCGTTAGATGATCCTCAGGCACGTGGAGACGAACTTTCTTAGAGTTGGTGTTGTTGCACTGATGCGGTCGTTGCGGGGGAAACTTGAGGCTCTCTTGTTCTTTTACCTGGTTCGATGCAATTTAAAAGCTGTTATATTACACATACATAAATAAATCACGCCTAGTTCCCCGAAGGGGTAGGCAGAGGTGAATTAACACCCACATTTCGCCAATTATATTAGGTCCTAATAGGTTGCGAACCTATTGCCATTTATCGGGCACATAAATCGCTAGGAGGTATAAGAAGAACGCTGCTGGCCATTCCTCATCACTGTTTTAACCCTTAGTCGCCTTGTTCGACATTCACGGGAGAGATGGGAGTGGTAATTGTATTTTGCTCTGCCGTCACCACAAGGCACCAATTTTTTGGCTAAAAAGTGTTTAAATCCGATAAAAAAGTAACAACTTTTTTATAATGTATGACGGTGACAGCGTTTGTTTTAAACACTTTTTAACCAAAACATGTTGTAAACAATTTTTAAACAAATCAAACACCACTATTTACTAATAGTTTTGAAAAAATACCTACTGATAATGTATGAATGGTTGGCGTTACTTTTTGCGTAAAATTTCAGCATTTGCTTTTGAATTGGTAGCAGAGAGGGAGGCTCTCTTTTGTAGCCTACTATACTTACCCTCACAGTGAGATCCCGTCTAGTCCTCCGATGCGATGACGTCAGAAGCTCGGTGTGTGCCCTGGACTCGTTCCCTATAGGGCTGTCACTGGATGTCATCCAGCACCAAAACCACTTGTATGGCGGTATGTTCCTATTATTATGACAAATATACATCATTTTTACATAAAAAAAATCCATGAGAAAAATGATATTACCTATAATAGGTCACTTACACAATGTAGAAAATATTCTAGAGTAACATTTAATATTATGTAAGATTAAACATAGTTTTAAATTAAACATAGGCAACAAAAAGCAAGTAAGTCAGAAAAAGCAAGTGATGATTAGGCTAGGCTCATCTACACTTTTTTTTTTATGGAATATAACATAATATGTTCTAACCTAAACTCAGATTTTATTTCAAGCCTAGCCTTCTCTAAAAAAAAGAAAAAAATCAAGAACATTTTCGGTGAACTATGCTTTTGTTTATGCGACAAATTGTGCGACATAAATTAATTGATCTGATCTCACAATAATTATAAAACAAATGGGAATATTAAACTTATAGTAGTCATTCAATAAAGTCGATTTTTATCTGAACTTCGCAACCAACTGTCAGCAATTTTTACAAGCGACGAAACTTTCATCTTGTTTTATTTTTTCTAGTTCACTCTCAGTGGATCGTGGCTCAGCAATGTTTTGATTCTGTTAAATCTCAATCTTGCACTAGCCCCAAATGTTACTCGTAGTTCTCTATAAGACGAGAACCAGAAGATTGGATTACGCTGGCATGATTCATCTCGTCTTGTACGACATAAATTGAAACTACAACGTTATCATTTTTTTTTAACTATTTTAAATTTGTTGGTAACAGAAAACTAAACAATAGCATTCGCTAATATAAACCATTATCGTTAATTAAAATTAGATTACTTTAAATACAGTCGCTCCTCAAATTTCAGTAATCTGCTTAGAATATAAAATTAGGAAATTTAGAGTACCTATTTGCATCACGTTACTCTAATATCGTAATAAATACCTTAATTCGATTGGTTAAAATAATTTAATTTTCAAGGTGATAGCTGCGAGTTGCTTTGAATCATCTTTGATGTTCGAAAATTAATTAAATAGAAAATGTAGGACTGAAACTTTGAATTGTCTAATGAGAATATCATTACTTGGGTTGTGATTTGGCGAATCCAAACGTTATTATTGATCTAACTTTATAGCTTGCAAATTAGACAGAATATAAAGTTAAGTGAGTACTCGATGCCAATGGACAATGCTGAATGAACCAATGAAGTCGACACAAAAAAAAAACAGAACATATCATAACATTAATGTTTCATAAATTATACATACATAAAAGGACAATACTAAAATAAAAATAAAAACCATTTTACAAGAAAGAAATTGTGCTTTTATTTACATTCCATGAAGATTAATGAATGGTGTGCTAGCTAATCTACACTCAATCGATTTTTTGATGTACAGCCAACGGCTCTTCAGACTACCTAAAACTGTCAAATTTCTTCAATCGATTGTCAACCTTATCTTGTTGGCAGTAGAGCCAAAAGTCGACTGAGAAAATTTAGCATTTTTTGTGGTAGTCTGGCGTGACAGAAGATAAAATACAGTTTACTATACTCCGTCCATTCGTTTATTTTCCATTTGACAGCTCCCTTAGAATGTAACTGTGTGACGGTTCGCAAATAATCACTTTTAAATGGGAGATTTAAAAAATACGTTAAATATCAAACGTTTAAACACGTTTGAAGAAAAAAATTACATTCAATGTCAAAACAGTGATGTTAGGATTGACATATCAATATTGTATCGGTATTTATTTGGAACTGCATGTGTTCCCGCGACTTTGTCCGCATTAATTTTTTCGCGGGATAAAAAGTATCCTAATTACAATGTAGCATGAAAGTAAAATAAGTATAGATAGGTCGACATGAAGTAAAACAATTTTAAAATTGTAATGACAGGTAACTTTTATTAATATTTTGAATCAATATCTGATAAATCGTCAATGTCACTCGATGAACAGTAACTCTCATCGACATTTATTATAAATTCTTATTCTTCTAAATTATCTAAGGCCACATGAATTTTCTAATCCCAAATTATAGTATTTTGGGTTCTTCTAACAATATTATACCTGTTTACGGTAATTAATTTCGCACATGGATTTTTTTATAGATCTAGCATTTTGTTTGCCGTGAGAAAAATTTGTATTATCGATATCGTATCTTCTTATTACTATAAGGTCACAACACTATAAGAATTGTCAAATAGAAAATAAAGGATTGGACGGAGTATAGTAGGTAGGTTATTATTGGAGTTAAATAATAGAGGTATTACAAATTGATTTTATATTATTATATCTATTTGAGCATACTATTAAAAATATAATAAATAACCTTCTTTTTAATGAGTATTAGTTTTTGGATGATTTTTAATCTAAATTTTCTTGAACATGATTAAAGTTTAAAGCAACGGTCGTTGATATTTACCTCAAGCTGATGAAGATTCTGTTGGAGAATATAAAGTAGATGACTGGATTCGCGGCGGAGTTGAGGGGGGCCAGGCTCTGGATGAGGGAAGCGATCGCGATGTTGGCCTGCGTGTCTGGCACGTAGCCGTACACTTGGAGCAGGTCGAAGATCATGTACGGGGACCAGCATAGCACGAACACTGATAAAGATTTTATCATAAGTAGTACAAAAGTACATTATATACCAAGGGCGATAAAACAAAGAATGTCTCAGATCGCAAGGATTTGACGCCCAAGCCGAAAGCGAGGGCGTTAATCGCCCGAGGTAAAATCATAGTTTTATGTCACCCCCTGACCAGGAAGTGAGATTTTTCGTATGAGTATCGGGCGAAAAAGTCCTCTTTATGGTCAGGTGCATAAGGTGTGCCCTAAAATATATTCAAATACGCTAAAAATCTTTCTTACATTACATGGTTTTAGAATATGCTGCTGTTAATCTGGGGTGGGTGCAGTATGTTACCTATTCCATTTATATCGATCAAATGTCACCGAACTATCCACTACCTTTTAATTCATATAAATTTTCATATCATTCAGATTTATAAATGTATGGAAAAAGTGATGGAAAGGACCATGTCGAGAGACCGTTGAATGCGACAATCGATGACAATTTAACACTCTAATATACTGCTCAAGGGTTTGTCTTGGTTTATTCGGGCGGCCACCTGCTTGACGCCAATCCTCTTCGGTTTTTCACCTTATTACTTAAAAAATATTGAATTAAATGAATTAAATAGGTCCTAAAAATCATTTTCTTTATACTATATTCTTTATGTTTAGGATTAGAAGTTTTTTTTTGAGAATTTTTTACATGGCTTACAATATCTTACGAAGACTCGTAAGATATTGTAAGCTATGTCTGTAGAACAGAGTAAGGGGACGAGTAAATTCAATTAGTCAATGACTCGCAGCAAACTTATAATTAGTTACGCAAAGTTCTATAGTGTTGGTTTTCGTTCGACTTAGTCGTAACTGAGGTAGAAGGATAGAGATTACCTTGTGGCGACAACAGAGGAGAATAGCATTGTTTATGACTCCTATCTCGTGGGAATCGTACGAAGAGGAATGAGCAGTGGCGTCGTGTAGTAGAGTCCCTAGTCTTTTGCAGTAACTCCCAATTTTAGCCGTATAACATGTGCTATAACATAGATATCCAAATAATTTATAAGTGAATAAAAAAAAGCCGCGCGCAGAGCAGAATACAACTGTGCGACAGTTATAAAACTCCCTGACTCCCCTAACTCCCTGATAAGGAAAAGGCAGTAGCGTCTTTGTTATACCATCTAGCAAAATACTGCGATTAACACGCCCTATACATCGCAATAGGCTCGCCTATTACAAGGGATCTAACATAAATTGAGTATAGAGTGTGTTCTGCGCAGTAATTGCAGTGTTGATAGGTGGCGTACTTTACCAGTACCGCTGCATGAACTGTTCCTCATTATAATTCATCATCATCATCATTACTAGCCCTTTGATGTCCCCACTGCTGGGGCACGAGCCTTCCCTATGGATGGAAGAATATAGGGGGATTGGGCCATAACCCACCACGCTGGCCCAGTGCGGGTTGGTGGGTATTAACGACTGCAGATGCAGCCGGGACCACCGGCTTAACGTGCCTTCCGAAGCACGGAGGAGCTCGAGACAATAAATTTTTGGTCACCCTCATTATTATTATAATTATTATTACTTATTGATAGGTGGTTTACTGTTTATTCTGCCATCACCACATAACAACGAGTGCCGTGCATTATCAAAGTAGAAAATTATTTCAAATCTCAACCAAGCGCTAGAAGAACAACAATTCTACTCAGTTGCACGTGATTAATGCTACCGTAAAACACTTTTATGTATTTGAAATGGCTTTTTCAAACTCAATCAGTTGGTAAAGTTATAAAGTACCAGTTATACTTTCAATAAAGAGCCCTTTTTTGGTCCTCAGTTAATGTTGTACCACTCGAATATAATATACGAGGCTTGGTCTATTTGTTGAGGTGATATTTAGTCTATTATTTTAGAAATTATCAATAATTATGACTGATTTTATTTTAATCCGGTATCGGTCGTTAGCAAAAATAAATGAAGTCAGCTATGTAAACACGAAGGCCGTCAAAACGTCAAATGCACTTAGGTACTTACCTAAGTGCATTTCGTTTCACGCAGATTTTCATTGATTTACATAAATAATATATTAATCCCGAAAATCCCGGGATTCATTCCATTTAATCCCAAAAATTTCGGGACTAAAATATGGCTGGGATCCCGGGATCTAATCCTCTAGACGTATGGCATAGGCAGCCGGCGGATTCCGAAGGACGCGGGTTCGATTCTCACATCAGGAAAATTTTGTGACCTATTTTTTTTAATGTATTAAAATCATGCAGATATATTTTCTTATGTTGTGCCGCGTGATAAGCAAATGACCATATTATGCAATCAGATTTCAGTTGTTTTTGTACTACTACTACTACTAAATCACAGAAACTCAGGTATCTAGTAGCTTGGCGACCGGAACGACGGGTCGCGCACCATCGGTGACTAACGCGTTACTAACTAATAGCGTAGAGTGCGAACCTCTATGGCAATGTATGGGCGATGACGCTCAAGAATCTCGTTAGTAATTTAAGTTTGTAATCAGTTTATTTTGAGTAGCTCAGCCGGAGGGTGTCTCACTTTGCTATTACAGGTAGACGAAAACAACTGGCAATCAGCTTACATAATAACCCCCCAGGTTCCCAGAAAAGTGTCAGTCGAAAGATTATGCGGAAAGCGTAGTGCTTCGCCCCAATAGGTACTATTACTTACCAAACACAATCACGAAAGTCATTTTGACCGTCTTAATTTTGGCTTTCGGTATAATGCCCCGGCTGCTCGCCCGCCTGTTGTCCAAGTCGTCACTGTCTGCAACAGAGATAGAGCGTCCTATTCTGATTTAATTGAGGACTTAGCGTAAGTTTTTAACTAAATGAAGCAAAGACTGCGGCTAATTATTCCGACACGGCTGGCCGACAGCAAACGTTGTAATTTTTACGTTCAATTATAAAAATAACTGAACGTCATTAATGCGTGATTCGAACTTTAATGTTTTAGTTAAATTGTTCCTTAAAAAGACCATCAAAAATAGGGTTCTCCTTGGTTTCACATTGAAAACTTGCCTAATTATAGTCTGACAAATTCGTACGCGAGCTTCCTACGGGGTGAGAGACGTTGAGGGGGCTCAGGTATTGTATGCTGTATTGCACGAGTTTTCCCTCCTCCCCGCATCACCCCTCCCCGCTAACATCTAGTGCCGCGTCCCCACCACCGTCACTCACCCCGCAGGAAGGTCGCGCACTGTCGGACCATAAATCAGTCTGATAAAAATACGCAACCTATATTTAAACACGGTAAATTGAAATGATATAACTTGTCGAACTAAATTGATTGCCAAACTCAACGCCCATGCACCCCAAGTAATTAAGGCGATCCGTCAAGTTATTCTCTTATCATTTTTCAACCACTCCATCTTTGTGCGTCTGGTCACGTTTTTCTTAATTGGCTGCGATTCATCTGCCTCCCGTTTTTGTGGCCATCAATTTACTTTACTTACTCATTTGTTTTCGTAGTTTACTGTGTCTGGGGAGCACTTTTGTGTATTACAAATGTTACTAAGCTTATGGAGTTTTAAATTACTTCATTTGTGGCAAAATATTAATTCGTATCAAAAGTATCAAAACAATATACAAACGATAATGTAATTATCACCCGTGGTTCTTTCACAAAGTAGTTTTTCATAGATTGGTTTTTTTATAGATTTGCGCGTTCGAAGGGTAATATTTTTACGCAATCAATGACAATGACTTGATTGATACATAAATACACAATTACCAAATATACCATTTAATTCATTCATAGCATTTAAGGTACCAAATAAAAGAAAAAAGCTTTACTATAAGCAAACATTAGAACCAAGATTTTGCGGAAGCATTGAGGCACGCAAAGCTAACGTATTATTTAGGCTTCGCTTCACCCAACCGGCCATGCGACAAATTATGTTATCAGTTACTACGTCTTGCAGTGTTATGGGATTTTCACGCATGACTCAAATATTTTGGTCAACACCTTCTATCCCATTCTTCTATAAATATAATCCATAACTCAGCTAAAAATAAACAAATGTTAAGACCAATAATGGCGGCAACTACGACGAAGACTTATAAATCTTTCGAAAACAGCCTACGGTTTTGAGATTGCTAGGGTGTGTGCATTGTGTCACTTTTTAGAAAATTTCGTAAATACAAAAGCACACATCTTGCGATTTATCACAGTCAGTGATTTATTAGTTTTCAAGGTAGAAAAATACACCAAATTGACTAATATAAAAAGCTCCAATATTTATATCTAGTGGACGCCCGCGGCTTCGCTCTCGTTAATGTCGGTTTAGGGCGTTTAACCACACAAACTCTTTAGCTAGATTGATTTATTTATTGTGCTATCATATTTATTCAACTCACATTGCCTCGTAGCTGTAGCCCGTCGGCCGAGCACTCGCTGACTCTTGTGCCGTATCGTGACCACAATGACACCATAGCACGCTGCTATCGTCAGGGCTGGTATCACAAACAGTGACACAAACACACTTGTCATCCATATTCTCCATTGGAGCTTGCTGAGGCTGGACCAACATTGCAGCGTACCTAATGAGGATGTGTAGAAAATATTATGACTATGTAGATGTCGCATCCATGTCGTATTACACGCCGTATACTTGTAGTAAGTATGTGCGCCGAATTGTAAAACATCGCTGATTTTTGTAATGCGGCACCATAAATTCTTTACGATAATATATCTAATTATGATTATACACAATTACACATACAAACAGCTATGGCGGTCCTTTCCTGATGGTCACAAGAATATTACCTTACCTACCGATGGGTTTAAGGCGTGGTTTGATTCCTTAGTTGACGAAAAACCTACATATTGTAATGCGGTGTGTTATAATATGATATGGTTGCTACATCTACATAGATGAGATGGCTTTAATTAGCTAACCCACTGCTAAATTGAATGAGGATATTTAAAATGAATACAAAATTGATGTACGGCACAATTTTTAACTGTAGGTAACAATATCCAATAGTAAGTTGGTAAACTTAGCCGTAAATCATCCACAAAGTAATCACTTTGCCCGATACAGATTGAACGAATTTGATACTTTTGTGTCGTCTCGCCTGGCATGCCACAAAAAAATTCAATAATTTTTAATTTTCATTACAAAGTACGAGCATGCTAAGCACTTACCAACGTCAGCTTCATCGAAGAGAAACAGCATTGGTACGCAGAAGAGAAAGCTGATGAACCACGCTCCGAGAATCAAAGCACGTGCTCGTCGCCCTAAAATTATGTGTTTTATTAAAAACTTAGTAAACAATTTGAATATAATATTAACTCTTTGGTTGTAAACTATGCAATATTGCATAGCTTGATAGTTTTGAGGTCATGCAATATTGCATAATATTTATCTAGAAGATAACATATTTCACATTCTAGAATATTTTTTTTTACTTATTTGAGAACTATTGGTTATATTTCAAATTATTATATTGATTGTAATTGACATAATTATGTACCTACTCTTTAGAAGTAAACTGAATTTTCATTCTTTCTTTTATAAACAAATATTTATCTTTATCTTTCATTACATATTTATCTTTTAATTAGACTAGGAATAAAACAAATGTATCGTAGGGCCACAAAACGAATTGTGTTAGATTAATGATTGCCCATATGAACATCGCCCAAGAATTATTTTCCTCCTAACAACCGATTGGTTTCGAAGTAATCATATTTCTTAGAGGAAAGATGATTATATGTCGCTATGTGTTTGGACGTAATATCATTAGTTCGGTGACACTAATTCATTGAATATTGTTGATGCGTGCTGTATAATATATTTGTTTTTTCATTGAAATATTTTTATCGCATAGGTAAATGTTGAAAATTAATTTAAAAAAATGTTGTACTAAACCATAAGATAGTCTAGTCTAGTATTGTTATGTATTTAGTTAGTTTTTTCACAACCATTAGTAGGAACAATCAACAGCATAACACGTTATTACGATACGTAAAATTTACCCAATGGACTGTTCACTTACTTAAACCGAATTAAAGTTGACATTTTTCGATTGGATTGCTTGTGCATATAATTTTAGCTATGGATATAATTTTCTACGCTTGAATACTTACAGCTGCCTGTGAAATTCATTGGATGAGTGATCGCATCACACCTGTCTATACTTAAAGCCACTAGTACGTAAGTAGACGAGTATGTAACTACACCCTGTAACACAAATATATTGTTAATTCACAACCCTTAGTTGCCTTTTACGACCATTAGATATAGACAAGAGCAATGGTCACGAGTGGTGACCATTGCTCGTGTCTAATCCGCTTCGCCGGAAACCCAAAAGTTTGCAATATAACATAATAATATAAAAAACCATGACTCGAGATCAAATAGTGTTCACCCCAAAAACATTTTCCCCTATCAGGATTTGAACCTGAGACCGCTGGCCAATAGTCAGCTATCTGACCATTCTACCATACCGGCCGTGAGGTTTAAACAGCCCTTCTGCACATAAAAATATATTATATCATAAAACAATAGTTACCTGTAAATATTTCATTAGCTTGCACATAGCGGAGCCTGCCAGCCAACTAATTGTTATTCTATGAATTAAATCTGGTAGTACGCTAATTAATCCAACTAACAAATCTGCAAAGAAAAAGAAAACAAATTCAGCATCGATTAAATACATACATCACGGCTTTGGGAGAAGTGATTAACACCCACGTTTCGTCAGATGTATTAGGGGTTTAAGTATCAAATTGCTGTTTTGTATGGAGAATTTCGCAGAAATTCATTTTTCAATACAAACATATTTGCGATTTTTTAGGGAACGACAAGTCTTAATTTTATATAATTTTGTGAGTATATTTAGACAACATTTTGCTATAGGATACCTAGGATACCTAGAGATTTTTTTTTATAACGGAGACGGACTGCGGGTCTAGCACGGGACGTGGACAAGTCTCTCTCCACCACTTCACAGCGAGAGGAAAAGATTTTCTTTCTACCGTAGGAGATGTGTCCACGTCCCGTGCTACGGGGGCTGGTGTCCGTGTCCGTGGATCTAAGTGGTAATTAGGGCGAGCTGTTTTTGAAGATTTATTGGTAGTGAAAGAAATAATAATAAGATAAACTTTTATACATAAATAGAAGTCCTTGAAATGAAGTTTAAAATAAAAAAAGAATAATGGACATCACTATTGTTTTAAAGGAATTATACACTACTACTAAATAATGAGGGAACATCGGAAATTTCATACTTTAACCTCTATTATTAGATCCTATGTAATATGAGGCAAGCCTATTTCCATCTACTAAGCACAACTAAGAACGCTTCTCTCCTTTTCTCTTCAATGTACGACACCGGCGAGAAAGGTAGTGGTGGTGACAATGGTAGTTTGCTTCGGTATGATCACAAGGTAATTACTAACTATCATCACTTCAGTCAGCAGCTACCCACTGTTGGGCATAGGCCTCCCTCAAGGATATCCAAACTGAGCGGTCCTGGATTGCTTAATTATTACCTGCCCACTAAGCTAATTAGCTTAAATAAGGTTTACTATTTATTTTTACCTAATTAATTTAATCATCTCTGGATAGTTAGGTACTTCAATGATTTAATTGAAAAATTAAAGACTTTGCCTAGAAATTAACAGCAATTTTCTGGGAACATTATAATAGGATGTTCAAATAGAGACCTTAATTTAATTAGTGAATGGTATTATTAGTTTTCAGAATATACTCTAATAGGTTTCCTATGTTCATTAAACATATTTTTTTCTGAACTAGAATAATATATTCGAGTTTAAAGTGATAATATATATTCAAATTCTCTACAGCGCAAATAAATAGAGACCTAACAAAGAAGAGCCCGTTATCGCAGTGGCATGGTGCGCTCGGCTTGCGATTACGTTAACTAAGCATTGCTCGTAAGGACGTTCATTGGGATGGGTGACCAAAGAAATATTATCTCGAGCTCCACCGTGCTCCGGAAAGCACGTTAAGCCGTTGGTCCCGGCTGCATCTGCAGTCGTTAATACCCAACAAATCGCACTGGGTTAGCGTGGTAGGTTATGGCCCATTCTCCCTATATTCTTCCATCCATCATAGGGAAGGCCTGTGCCTCAGCAGGGGAGACATTGAAGGGCTGGTCATAATGATGACAGCGCTAAAAATACATAGGTATATATAATAATAAATAGCAGTGTAGATATAAAGTCCAAAGTACGAACATTGTCTCTATTCCAAAGTACTTTAGCGTAATTTAAACAGTAGAACTTTGAACGAGCGTTTTGCATTTTACTTACATCATTCAGGTTGCAAGAGAATGGCATTAAAGTGTTAATTGCCTTTTGGACTAAAGCTTATTACAGAACGCGTTACTTCACGGAAGCTACTAGGTTAGGTAAAATACGGAACTATTCTTCGACAAGATGCAATAATGAGAACGTATTTTTCTTTCTTAGATATGGAATAGACTTTTGCGGTGTTAGTCCAAAAAAAAATAAGATGTGTTTTGTTTAAGAAATGTTTAAATCAGATGCTGTCACTGTCACACACTATTGACAAAAAAGTGACACCATCCTAATATCCGCGTGGTGACGGCAGAGTAGAATACAATTGTCACCACCCCAAATCTTTCCCGTGGGTGTCGTACAAGGCGACTAAGGATAAATCTGAATATGAATAGGAATGGGCAGCAGCGTTCCTCTTATACCACCTAGGCTAGCAATGTACTACGACTTTTGTTCCCGATAAATGGCAATAGGCTGGCCACCTATTATACGGGACTTGACGTATTTAGCGAAACGTGGGTGCTAGTTCACCTCTGCCTACCCCTTCGGGGATATAGGCGTGATTTATGTGTGTGTGTTTGTGTATCCTAATATCACGTTTTTCTAATTATTATACTGAATAGCATAAAGGCGCCTTTCCAAGACTGTATTGATGAAGCCGTGTGGTGACGGCAGAGTAGAATACAATTGTCACCTCCCCAAATCTCTCCCGAGGGTGTCGTACAAGGCGAGATAAATCAGTGATGAGGAATGGGCAGCACCGTTCCACCTATTACATGGGACCTAACTAATTGGCGAAACGTGGGTGCTAATTCACCTCTGCCTACCCCTTCGGGGATATAGGCGTGATTTATGTATGTATGTATTGGTGAAGAGCTATTTGTAGAGAACCTACGAGTAAACGACAGCAATTGCAAATATAGGTATATTAACATTTCAGAATTGCTGGCGATTATAATTCCAAAATCAATAGGTTTAGGTTGCCCATATACCGTAAACAAAAAAAGCGCATAGTTTTTTCCGAATAATGTAAGTGGTAGATCAAAGAATTGCGATTTCGTTTTGCTCGGAATAATATCCAATATGTAACTAGGTCAACTCATTCATACAGTATGGTACGCAAACGCATGTCGCGGGTGACAGTCGTGCTTTTGATACAATAATGTTAATTCCTTTACCCTTCTAAAAATCATCGTGATAGAAGGTTATTGTTATCTATCAGTTATTTGATAATATTTTAGCGTTTCGACATTTAATTAATATTAATTTGACATTTTGACATAATAATTATAATTGTTATTTTTTTTTCTGAATTTCAAAATTCACAATGCCTTAAAGTTAATACTTGACAATTATTTTAAATTCTGGCAAACTCGTTAATTGTTCTTTTATTGTACCATAATGTAACAAATTTAGTGAATCCAGAATACATTGTATGCTACAGAAGCTGAGATACCTCTAAAAGAAATTAGGTGTACAGAGGCGATGTTATTTGCATTCTATTCACCGACCGGGCGCAGTAACCGGGCCCATTGTGCTCTGGAGCGGAGCTCAGAGCAGTGTGACGCGTTTACAAGTGTAGCATTGAAAGCACAGCATAAATTTCCTCAACGCTCACCTTAACCTACGCTAGAATAATTTTTATTTGCTATTTTTCTTTTTTTAACGTAGTTATATCACTGTTGAACATTTCAAAGGACATGCCAATCGAAGAACGGAGGAATTCACAATGATATATATTTTTTCTCTCCTATCCCATGACCATCCTTAGCGTAAATTGTTTTATTGTAAATTGTTTACCCCTGCGCTATTGATTTCTTCTTACGAAGAGAACAAATGACGATCAAATCACAATGACATAAACAATTAAGACCCTGAATTTGAGTGGATGGAGGGCAGGACAACAACATTTCATCGAAATTAAGGATTGCGGTTAGAATATGTATAATATGAATGTAAAGACTGTAGTGATTTTAGACGGCTAGCTGATATGTATGGGGAAATAGAAATAACCGCGCCGAACCCTGGTAACCTTAGAACAGGGCAGTCGGATCAAGATTTAAGGAATACCCTAGATAAGAGCAAAAAGAAATTGCGTGTCGTCTTACCCTCGCCTTCTAAAGAGTTCGTAGCTATTGACGGCGATGTTATTGTATCCATCCCATGCCCCTATGTGTTGTTGTGTTACTTAGTTTAATTAACCGCGTTAGCCACTGCCATCGAACTCCCCAATGTTGTAATAGCTTACAGCATTTACTAACTTCTAGTCCTAAATCTTTAGCAGTGTGTCGAGACTGCTGATAAACATACCTATCTGTAATAGCCACTTCTACTACACACAGATTGCTAAGTTAACTAAGCTCGTTTGTTTTTACAGAGTGTATTCTGAAATAGTCTCTATTCGTATATAGAAAAGTGTGATTCTGCTCGATTCAGCTTATGTCGCCGCGAATCCCACAAGCACATTATTCGTACTTCGTAGTCATTTGTATAAGTTGGGCGGGTTTCTTACGCTTTTAAGGAAACCACTGGAGAATGTAGTGTTTGCATGGTGTAAAATAAAATAATGCATACGGGACACAAGGACAAAAATAGCTAAAAAATGCCAAAGAATGAGTTTGATTTTTTTTAGTTATATTTCTTAATAAAAAGTCCAAATGAAGTTGTAGTCATGGTAGATGACTAGGATTGCGTGAAACATCATAGGAGAAAGAAGGGTATATGCTCGGCAGGCATCGCCCGAGAGAGTATCTCTATCGTAGAGAGCTTCGAGGACTGCTACGGATCGTAGTAGCGACAGGATGCCACGCCACTCCGTCACCACGTGTGGTATATATATTAATATAACGAAACATGGTTAGCAGCGTTCCTGATGCACCACCGAGCAAATTACTGCGATTTATATTGTTCCCGGTACATTGCAGTAGGGTCGCCCCCTATTGCATGGGACCTGGAAAAATCTGGCTAAACACGGGTAATATAACACTTCTGCCTACCCATTAGGGAAGAAAGCGTGATTTATAAATGTATGTGTTTGACAATTATTTGGGCGTCATACAATTTTTGGTAAAATTATTAGTTTTACAAGTTTGGCTGAAGGCCTGATTGGGAAAATGGCTTATGCTGGGTTGCTATAATATATATACAAGTAGTTTTTATAATAATTTTGACATATTATTTTTCTCCATATGAAATATTGCCAAAACCATTTCGTTGAACGACTTGGGTTCGATTGCAACCTTAACATAACTTTCCGAGAATTTTTTATTTTCCTAACATTCTTTAGTAGTACGTATGTATATTTTTTCTTGAGAACAGAGTATTGCCAAGCTATTGATTAGACCCACAGGAACAGACCGCAAGGATATAGAAAGGATACGCCCACGCACAAGAATCAGTGCAAACATCAAAACCTTCCAAAACCCTCAGGAGACCCTTTTCAGCAAAGTCATTTGCGGTAGACGATAATGCCATCGTCAAAACGGTGAATAATGAAAATAGATGCACGTACCAAAATAAACCTGGCCAAAATTAACATCATAGACAAATGTAATTTTGGACGTCCAACCCTCGGTGTATTACCATAAACCGTGTTTGGTGAATATGAATAGAGAAAGGTCGCATACAATTATAAAACACCATTACCGCCGCTGCTCGTAATGTACAGTTCCTTGAATTCATTATACGAGAATAATTTACTAGTTTACTGTCCGTTGCTTCTTTTGAATGACGTGATGAGGCAATTACTCTTGTAAATTGTGAAATGTAATTAAAAGAGATCATTTTGGGTCGTTACGTGGATGCTTTGCAGTATTCGTTTGCTTGGCAATGTTTTTAAGGAAACATTTCATTAATATTATTTAAATCCCCGATAGGCTAACGATGCATCTGTATAGGAAGAGTACGATAAAATAGATCAAATAATTACTAATGCTTTTAGTTCAATGCAGTCAGTTAGCACATAAAACATCAGGGGGCCTACCGCCTAACTCGATTGCTAAAGCAAAAGCTATATAGTATATGACGTCATGCTGTCTTTTCGCATCAAATATACCTAAACTATTAGCGATAGTTTTGAACGAATGATCACCGAATGATTTTGTTTGAATTTGGCACAAAATCCGTACCGCTTAAAAATTCAGGATGTCTGCGATAGCCGTTAGCAGTGCATTGCTTTAAAGCTATCATCAGCAATAGAGTTAGGCGGTAGGCCCCCAGATCCCAATTTAGAAATCCATGATTAATAAATTAACACATGGCTAGAAAAAAAATCCTCGCTTATAATCTTGATATTATTAGACAACGAGTGTTTTATATTTCCTATTTTTTTGTAAAAAGGACACTTACCGGATATGGCTAACTGCATGATGAAGAAGTTCATCCTGCTTTTCCTTGTCTTCGTAAGCAGCAACGCCAGAATGACAGTCGCATTGCCAGCGACGATAGCCACCAGCAACATCCAGAGGACAGCCACTTGCGCTGTCTGGGGCAAAGGGAAGACAGTATTAACATCTTAGCCTCATTGAACTATGGAAAATATACGTCTCACGATACGCTCAGAACCAGCCTGCCCGGCTAGCATAACCATCGAAACACGATATGATATAGCCATTTATCGCGTTGAACTTACAAAAATTAAATGGCTATATCTTTATGATATTCAATTATTCAATTCAGGCTTATCAAGTGTTAATTGACGGCCGCCTTGGTCAAATGCTCAGATTGCTGGGTATTGGCCAAGAGGTCCCGGGTTCGAATCCTGGTAGGGGCAAACTTTGTGGTGACCACAAATGTTTGTTTCCGAGTCATGGTTGTGTATATGTTTATGTAGTATATTTTCAACATTTATACACATAATTATATTAAAATATATCTAGAATCCAAAACAAAAGTGCTTAGGCTACTTACTTTGGGCTATATGATAGGTGTGAGTGTAAAAAAAAATAATCCAATGTTTTTTGACTGTACAACGCGATAAATGGCTATATCATATCGTGTTTTGGTGGTCATGCTAGCCGGGTTGGAATCATACATTTGAGCGATATCATACTTTCACAAATTTAACATAGGGGGCAGCCCAAAGTGTGGATACCGTGTGGATACTCTCCTTAATAGAATAATTTAAAAAAAAGTTATTTTTTTGAAATCCTTATTTATTGCTTCCTAGAGCCAAACAATTGTCGTGATTGTGTTATTTTCTAAAATGCTTTCTATAAAATTATGCATGGTCACGATTTCACCCACGACAGCGGCGCCTGTCGCCGACACAATGCGCATGTAAAATGCAATGTAACTACCTAGTGGTGTGAACACGCGCCTAAATGTAATTACGACATTACTACCACCCCATTATAATGTTTTAATGCTGCAGGATGTTTTTCCGTTGTAATAAAGACTAAATTGCATAAGATATCAAAATAAGATTATGTCTAGACCCCCCGAGCCTATATACAATTGTAAGGTCTTCTTCCTGTCCTGTTCCCAGTCTATCTGGGGGCGGCGCAGTATGTTTCCTCTTCCATTCATATAGGTGAGACGTCATCAAGCCATCCACTCCCTTTCCTTTTGATTCATATCATCCATCACACCGTTAAGGTGCTAGTGATGAATGAATGTATAGAAAAGAGACGGAACGGACCATGTCGAGAGACCGATGAACAGAGAGAGAGATTGGAATGACAACATTCCAATCCATACTGCTCAAAGTTTTGGCTTAGGTTTTACAGCCAGCCGCCTGCCTGACACTAACCCTCTTTGGGTATGCCGTTGTTGGTGGTTTGCCCTCCACCATTCGGGTGCCGCAAGGCTATATACAAATGTACTTATTCTGCTCTGCTGACACAACAATCAAGTTTTTATTTTTGGTACTTTGGTAGGTGGCCGTCTGCAAAATATAAGCCAAAATCTTGAGAAGTATGAATTGGAAAGTAGTCAACGCAATCATTGTCTCCGTTCATTGGTCTGTCGACAAGAAAGGACCATTCCTTTCCATTACTTCTATTTGTATACATTACTAGCACCTTTCCGGTGTGATAGATGATATAAATCAAATGAGAGTTGATAGCTTGTATTTACAGTTGAGAAAAGATACTACGATCCAGATAAGCTGGTAATTTAACAGAGAGGAATATGATGATTTTCGGGCGTTACATTGATCCTATCGTATTGAAATTAAGTTCACACAAAATTTTATTGGTCCGATGAGACGTAGAACAAAATGGGATAGGTGTCTCGGATGAATACCCGGCTAAGCTGGTCATAATTGATTTTAATAAGATATTGCTACAAAACAGCCCAATTATTTTTATCGCAATGACGCAGTCAATAATATTCTCACAATTTGCTAACAATGTAAAATAAGTGGTCCGAAAATAGCCTTTCTGGACTTCGAGTCTGAGATAGATCCAACGATAACTGCTTTGAGATGTTCCGCTCCGATATAGACGCTAGTTTCTATTGCTCACTGAGTGAGTCATTTGCACCCAAATGCCTACCAAAGGAATATGGAAATGTATCTCATCTTCAATGTATAAGGGGCGGTTAAAGCAAATATTTTGAGAACGTTTCATTTTACTTCCAAGTACCTAAAGTAGAATTGCTTGCAAACCAAGTACGTAGTTATAAAAGTTTGCTACTTTTTTAGAAATGCCATTTAGAAACGTATAACAGTACACTATAGTGTAAGTTTGCAGTAGACTGCTGTAAAATTTGTATTAAAGTATGACATTTTCAAAACGACTCCGTTATCTAATGGGATATATTCACCAAATGGACGGTAGAAATTGGACATGAACGCCAATAAAATTATTATAGTAGAACACGCTTACATAAATCACGCCTGAATCACTGAAAGGTTAGGCATGTCTTATTAATACCCAATACCGAAAGAGCTGTATTTGGTATCATGTAAATTGGGTAAGCCTATTGCCCATATAGGTACGGTAATCGCATTATACAAAATAAATAAAAATAATAACTGTAAAAAAATAAAGCCACATTGCTGTTGGTTCATCAATAGGAATCTATTACTTACATAATAATATCACCAATGTTGAATTATGGTGGCAATTATTTTACCCAAATTAGGACTTTGTTAGGTTTAAAATAAACTATAAAGACTACATGAGCTCCGCTTATCTAAATCTGATAACATAAAATTTTAATTATTATGATAACAATATTAAGTTAGATTTTTATTTTTAAGACTACTCTTCTAGAAAACGTTGTTGTGGATGATTTAGGGCCTCTTTTTTGATGCATAGTGTTACTGTTAACCAGTTGTTAAAAATTGTTACTTATCTTTAAATATCAATGATATTTAACAATTAGTAACAATATCAGACTGATATTTATCCATTTGTAACATTAGTAACTAAAATTGTTACTAATGGTTACGTATCAAACTTATATGTAGCAATCATTAACAGTTTTTAACAATTGGTTGAGTTTACTATGGATCAAAAAACCGGCCCTTACTCACCAACGCGCGAAGAGCCCAGTGAGCTTTGACAAGCACAGGTCCAGAAAAGCCATTGGTAATGATCATAGAAATGGTGGACATGGGTCTTAATATGGGTGTAATGTTCAGCTAAGAGCTACTCAATTATATACTTTCCAGGCTCCTACGCATTTTAATTCATTGTTTCCCCCTAACGTATATTAGGGAAACCCTGTAAATTTTTATACGTGTCTTGTAATTCACTTCGTTATACGTAAAATGTGGCACTCAATCCTCCTAAATGAGAGACCATAAATGTTATTTTGTCAGAGTACAAAGAATTTAAATAACGCATCACCGCTAATGGAGTGCTTCGCTACAATTTAAAGACGGACAGCGGGAAACCATACCAGGCGATGTAAATTCTTAAAACTCGTTTCATTTTTTTCTTAATGTCATATTAAGAAAAATATTAAGCGTATTATTATTTGTCATTAATACTTTCGTTTTAAATGTTATTGACATAAAAAAAATCGATTAATAATTTAAGAAATTATCTGAATGAGAAGAAGACAATGAACACGATAAAATAAAATAAAACCTACTGTTTGACCTCAAATGAAATGGGAAATCCAAATTTACAAATAACATATACTCCACTTGGTGTAGTGATTGACGATTTCCATATTACAAAGACAGATAAGCAGCAGATTGCTTTTCTGATAGTAATATAGAAATCAACATTTCCAAACCCCAATCCGACGCTTCCTTGACAAACTGTGGCGACCTAAATCAAAAATACTATACATTAAATAGTTCGGTGAAATTCTGGAATAAATATCAGGAGGTGCTTAAGCATAAATAAATACAACTATTGAACCATACAGCAACAGATAAAAAAATATTTGAAAAAAAAGTGGATCTTTTCTTACTTGCACCATGCAAATACGAGATTAGAATACAGTGTGCGCGTCTAGACCCATAGTTCAGAGGGACAGCGTTCCTTTCACACAATTTACTCGGACCCTGACATTCAAAGTATAATCATGTCATTCATGAGTGATACATTTTTATTAGATGCCGCTGTAACAAGGATAGCTATGTAACACAGTGTAAATATGTTGGAATATTAAAAAAAATCTTACAATATCATCTAGCTTCAGGTTGACGCCTTGTGTTATGAAAAGTAGATGATAGCCTACATTTGAAAATAATATAAGCAACCGTAAGTCGATAACACATACATTCATGTTCGTAACCCAAGAATTTGCACCCTACCAGGCTCGACCCTGGGACCTCTTGACGACAACCAGTGCATCAGATTCTGTTCAATGTAATATGACAAAAAATCTATCATAATTCACCTTTTACAACGATAATTATAACCTTAAATGTCGTGGTCACGACGTTAAATGGCCAATTTATGATCTGCCTGGTCAGATAGAGAACAAAGGAACTACGATGCTTTACCAATAGATAGGCTAGATATATAGACACATAGATAGACATTAGCTCACTTATGACTTCGCATGCTTTTGCTGCCACTTCAATTATTTCTCTATGATAATCAATATAGGCGAAATGCAAACTCACGAGTTTCAATTCTCTTGGCGATTTGCAAAACCGCTAAACAAACTCTTCTGAACTTATCTAATTTGTCTCCATAGACTGAGACTCATTTCACTTGATTATAATCTCAAAAGTTTCTGTACTATCTGTCTACTAATTTAGACCTTAACTGCGTAACAATTAGACTTTATTGCTGAGACGATGAAATTTATTAGGTTACAAATAGGTTTTATTGTTGTGCCTTATTCTAGAATGCTGACTAAAAAGGTTGATAAATCAAGATTGAGATAACAATGTTTTTTTGCGTTTTTTTAATTTTCCTTCATTACTTTTATTTAGCACTTGGCTTTGTCTAACTTATTATAAATCTAGATATGGTTTACATCTGATATCGTAATGTACTATCTAATACGAACTAGACAATAAATAATTTATTGAATGAAAAATGACTATGTTGTATTATTACTGTGTAATTATATTGCCGTATGGTGACGGCAGAGTAGAATACAATTGTCATCATCCAAAATCTCTCCCATGGGTATCGTACAAGGCGACTAAGGATAAATCAGTGATGAGGAATAGGCGGCAGCATTCCTCTTATACCACGTAGGAATGTACTGCGACTTTTGTGCCCGATAAATGGCAATAGGCTCATGGGACTTAACATAATTGGCGAAACGTGGGCGCTAGTTCGCCTCTGCCTACCCCTTCGGGGATATAGGCTTGATTTATGTATGTCATTTTATTTATTTAGGAGTGACAATTAATTTTGAATGGGTTATATCATATATTTTTTCTTTATTTATCGCTTTAGATTGAAAAATTGCAACTTAGTCAAGAATTGCCGTGTGAAGTTACCACCCCCCAATCTCAGCGCAAGTGTATAAGGCGACTAAGGCGAAAGACAGCGATGAGTAATGTAAAGCAGCTTTATACATAGCAGTTATACATAGCTACTGTGATTTACGTGCCTGAAATACCTGACTGATGCTTTTTTCACCTCAGCCTACTAATATATAAATAGGCGAATTAAAGGCTGGTGATGTAGCACATATTGGTGATTCTAAGTAACATATGTAATGTAATGTATAACAACAATGTACACACTAGTAACACAATGTAAACAATTGTGATAGGCCTGTCCCTATTACACATGACTTAGCATTGTAGGCGAAATTTGGGTGTTAATACACCTCTGCCATAAAAAGGCGTTATTTATGTACTAGTGTAATAAGTACTTTGTTTTCATATTTACCTGATAGAAATAGAACTTGTTGATGTGAGAGGCATTGGTTGCCGGATCATCCAAGCTACCGTTGATGATGTCAGCGAAAACGCTGCAGTTGTAGCAGTCCACCTCCTCCATCTTATCTGATTGTTTCACATCTTGCTCCAGGCAGCTATCAACAAAACAAAAAGTGACCGTCAGATTGTGCATGTATACTTTACATACAGAAAAAATCTTAAAAATGGTGGATTGTGGTGGTGGTATCAAAATAGCCCAATAAATAAAAGTTTAATTTTTTTTATTAGTCACTTCAACAATGTAAACACAGCGTTATACAAAAACAATCACATGAGACGAAAAATCTAGAATTTACATATTTAACTGTAGTATTAATAAATGCTGACCAGGTATGTGTAAAATGAAAATATTTGTTACACACCAAATGAATGTTTATTCGTGACAATAAATCAAAAACTATCATACGATATTACCCAGTTGGTGGGAAACAAAAGTAACATCGCGACATCTGCAACAAAAACATATAAATCTTTCCCAGCGGTTGGTGGCAAAATTGGCTGATATTCGAGAGGTGATAAATATTCCCTCGAGTGTCATTCTCTGCATCGCGTTTTCTTTTATTTGTGAGCGTAACTAGCTCTATTACTACATGTTAGTCTGCAAACGTCACTAGACGTTCGTAGAATGCTTAAGATGTATTGAAGAGATGTTAACTTTATACAGTATAATAATTCAAATCATTTTAACTGAATTGGCATCTAGCGCCGAGGAAGAAAACAAAATACTAAATTCTCAAGCAATTATATTATAAAATATGAATGAACAGTAGAAGAATTTAATCCAAACTCAACATTAAATAAAAACGTGATAAATTGAATCAACATTAACACCCGAATTCACAAACAATACTTGTATAAGAAAAGAAGCAACACTGTGCGAAGTAAGACATTCTCAATGCGTTTTGTCACTCAAGTATTGTCTATGAATAGGTTTTTGAGACCCTGTGCACCTCATAGTAATGTTTATGAATACGGGTGTAAGTTTCATAATAGCTTTTGCGAACAGCTGGGGCGATATAGATACTAATAGAGAGATAGAGAAATATTTGTATCTCATTTATTGATTATTTTATTTAAAAAAAATTAAAACGTTTTAGTGAACAATTTACCTAATGCAATAAATGCTAAGTAGAGATAGTGGGTATTCCTTTATATGTATAGAAACTACAAGAAAATTCACTTTCGATGATATTATCAATGTGCTTAACATAGATAAGCGTTTCATTTTCTATGGTAATTTTATTTTCGTTTATCTTCTTGGTAAATTGTTTTTATCACACCAAAATGGTGTTAAGTATTACTGAATGAAATAACGTTGTCGTTTGTTCAAGGTTCAGTTGATTACACGCTGGCTAAGTTTGCGGTGGAAACGATTTCTTCGTTTTAATATCGTCACTGTTATCTTTTCAATTACGAGTATGCTAGTGATACCTAAACAATTATTTTCCTGCGTAATCAATTAAACATTGTACTGGCTACAAATTTTCTATTAGAAGTATAATAAGCATGTATATCATTTTTTGATATATAAATTGATAGCGCTGTGAGTGCATCGAGGTGTATTAAGAATATGAAATATAAAACTGCAATTGTAACACTGCTCCAAGTCACTGTGTGCGAGTGTCAATAAAGAAAATATAATTGGCTAAAGTTGAGCAAAAAGGATCCAATTGGAAAAAATAGAGTTGCGAGTTCTATGCTACTATAAAGTATGCCTAATTATTGATACACAAGTTGATTCTAACACCGATAGGTATAAATAATTTTATGGCAAATATTATTGTTCCTTCATGCTTAACTCTGCCTAATTGTTTCTATGGCCTAGGCAACTAAACAGAAACTGAACATTGGTATTCCTTTGATTACAGGGCGTTAGCTTACACACATAATACAGTGCGCAATCAAAGCAGTTAAGTATTCACACGTTGTAAATTACTATACTATTAGAGACACAAAAACAAAATGGTTTGTAATTTGGGGTCCCCTGATTGTACCTCTCTTAGTATTGATCCTTTTGTTTATAGACCTATAGGGGTAGATAATAATCATGTTCGTGGAATTACAAGTAAACATTATTGTATGCTATAATATCAAAATAAAGTGTAACTATAATCTAGCACTTCCTTGGAAAACGTATAAACTTATGCCAATAGTAGGCCGGATAAAATATTCTGAGTCTATGTTGTTTCTACTTTTGTTGTCAATCTGAATTTATTGATATTGGGTACAGGATGTAACAAGCTCTACCTTACAAATTTTACTTATACTAGCTGGATACAAGTTATAAAATAGTCTAGTGTATGGAAAAGCTCACAATCTATTCTGGCTTCGAGGAAGGAGATATTTCCGCAATACCTACTTACCCTGGAATTCATTGCTTATAGTGTAAACAATTTATTTATTTAATTTAATTACATGGGCCTAGGCCCAATTACATAATTAAATTGATATTATTTAAAAATAGGTAATAATTTGGGTAGGTCCAGATATAAAATAAAAATAATTAACATATTTTTTCACACAGAGACAGACACATATTGACAATCACATATAACGGATCCACAAACAAATCGCAGTCCGGATGAAGTTTAAAAACAATATAATATGCCGCAGTCAATTGTATTTACTAACTAATAAATCCCAATGATTTTGCGAGATTCTATTGTCATCATCATAACTGGCTCTTTAAATGTCCCCACTGCTAGGGGGCACATTCCTTTCAACACACCTTCGTTTCCTTTGGATGGAAGAATATAGGAAGAGTGGGCCATTACCGACCACGCTGGCCCAGTGCGGAGTGGTGGGTATTTACGACTGCAGATTTAGTAGGAGCTTACGGCTTAACGTGCCTCCCAAGCACGGAGGAACTCGAGATATCACCCATCCACCGACCGCCCTTAGCGAACATTACTTAGTTTATGCAATTGCAGCCCAGAAGGCCCACGGAGGAACTCGAGTTGATATATTTTTGAATTGAGTGGATGTCTCGATAACATCTGACTGATATGAATTGAAGAGGAAATATACTGCGCTCACTCCAGATAATCTGGGAACGGGACAAGATGATACTGATTTGTTAAACACGTCTGGAATTTCGGTTTTGCAATGCAAATTAATACTTGAACAGATATTTTTAAGTTCACAGCGCATAATTAGTAATGAAAGAGACAAATGAACATCCGTACTATACCAAATGTGATTTCACGAAAATAATGCCAGGTTCAGACTGAAAGCTATGTCCTATCAAAGTCAACCACGACTAAGCGATATTGATTTCCTCGCAGAAATTCTGTAATTTATACCTACGCTAGGTTTCCCCAATCGTTCCGGTAATTGGACCGTTAGCTTAACACGCAGTAATACGGGTTGATAGGTATTAACACGCGTTTACTTTCGTAGGAAAGTACGAAACAAAGAAATCAGGACATAGGAAGTTTTATATTGTGTATTTCGACTAACGAAGCAGTTTTATTTTGAGGTAAGTAACTCGAATGTTTATTACAGCAGTTTTTTACAGGGTAAATTACTGCTAGAATAAATTTCAATGCAGTTCTTTCGTGTAATGGAGCTGTGATAGATCACCGAAAATCTAGACGTTTCGCTTCTTAACCCTTTTTGACTAGTCTAACATTCATTTATCACCAGGTTCTTTATGTTGTGATGGATGATATAACTTAAAAGGTACTTAAATAGCTCGATAACATCTGATAGATCTGAACGGAAGACTGGAGTCCGTTAAGAACTTCCTTTTAAGCACCAGTTAATTTCTGTTTCAGTATCTTAGTAATCGCGTCAGTGAGAAAACACCACGCCGACCTTTTTGTTTCGTTCGTTACAGATAAGAAGTTTAGCCTTGTACGTCGTTTATGACCTTATCGTTAAATTAATGCTGCCACTAAGAATGTATGAAGCTACCCCGAACTAAATGTTAAGTATGCTTTTGTCAGACGCGCTGGCTGCCCATCATAACGGCTGACTTGAATAAATAGGCGTGAATTATGTGCGGAGTGGGGATTTAAAATAATAAACAAAGAAAAATATAACAGAAAAAAATTGAAAAATTACAGCAAGTATGACACGATGCGGGAATCGAATTCGCGTCTCCCGCTAAACCACTTGGCCAACCAAGACGCATCATAATCACCTTAATTTTTAGAACTGTTTTTTGACCTATTTTATTTATAGGTGTTATAAAACTAGTGGCTTCACTCGCGTTAATGTCGGTTACTAAATAGCCTATAGCCTTCCTCGATAAATGGACTATCCAACACGAAATATTTTTTTCAATTTGATTCAGTAGTTCCTGAGATTAGCGCGTTCAACCAACCAAACGTACAAACTCTTCCGCTTTATAATATTAGTAAGTATAGACAAATAACAATTATTTAGCAAGTTAAAACAGTGACGAGGAATGGTTATACCACCTAGGCTCACCTTCTATTACATGGGACCGAACATATTTAGCGAAAAGTGGGTATAATAAACCTGTGCCTACCCAATGGGAGATTAACAGGTGTGATGTATGTATAGTCATGACGTATGCCTATTACATCCCAACTGCTAGTGCACATGCCTAGGAATTAAAAAAAATACTTTATGAGCTTCTAAAACGATTAAATTTCAAACCTTATACCTACTGATTGCTTGGGGATGCTTAGGGGATTGAAGTCAATATAGCGGTCATACTATTAATACACATACTTAATATTTATTTATTCTAGAACCATCCACCCCACCGTCTACCTTGACGACAGTTTATAATACTACACTATGACTTGAAAAAAAAGCTAAAGGGCCGATTTTTTGATGCTCAGTTAATTCAACCAATTGTTAAAAATTGTTACTTATTTTAGACAGTACGCCCGCATGGTCACATTTTCTCTACTTGATAGAAATGTATTTTTCGCAGACTATAAATTTAACTATCGCATATTTTATGGCGTTTATTTTCGGCACATTAAACAATAATGTGTTCGCGCACATGCTCCATTAAAACTCAATGATAGTAAAATATAGGGCTCGAATAAAGCACGTCATAACTGTATTTCAAAAATGTCTGGCGATAATGTTTTAAAATATAACTTAAAGCTTAAAAGCGCAATTATTATTTGGCGTAAGTAAGCATGTGGATACTTTTTTTTCATATAATATAATAAATAAAGGTAAACCTCCAAAAAAAACCAGGCCCTGTAAACAAAGGAAAGTTTGAAATAAAACAACTTTTACGGATTAGATTCGCGTATATTTAGATGCTTGGCATTATTAATAATACATACATAAATCACGCATATATCCCCGAAGGGGTAGGCAGAGGTGAACTAGCACCCACGTTTCGCCAATTATGTTACATCCCAAGGTGGCGAGCCTATTGCCATTTATCGGGCACAAAAGTCGCAGTACTATTGCTAGGTAGTATAAGAGGAACGCTCCTGCCCATTCCTCATCACTGATTTATCCTTAGTCGCCTTGTATGACACCCACGGGAGAGGTTTGGGGTGGTGACAATTGTATTCTACTCTGCCGTCACCACACGACACCACGGTATAATAAATATATTTATAATTATTATCTATTAAGTATATTTGCCCGTCATTATATAATGCCGTCACCCCATCTCGTCTACTAGGTACATGAGCATTAATAAGCTGACGAAGTGGGCACCAAAATACATCTGTACGCTTCATCAGGAATGTATAGATTTACATCAAAGGAAAGGAACGTAACTCTTGTACTGCCAACTTGCTAGAACTCCCAACTTAATTGGTAATTAGAGAGATGGTTGGAAGTTGTCAAGTAATAAATTTAAACTGCTTCTGCTAACGCTAATGCGTTGCGTTGTTTTGAATTTATACCGTGAACACATTCGTCGAAACAATCAAATCGAAATCCTTTTTCGTTTAAACTTTGTCGTTTAAAAACTTAATTAATGAATGAACTGACTGGTGCCTGTGCTGTACCGTGGGTTTTTAATTAATAAACAACTCTATTTAACTTGTGAGGGTTCAGAGAGGCAGGCGGGATGGCCAAATATGAAATTAGATCTAAAACGGAACTTATTTTCTCAAAGCAAGGTTTTATATTATATTTTTTCATATACATAATAATATATGTCTACCTCGACAGTACCCACAACTGACTGTAACATGACGTACCTGTTGAGAATCCCTTTTACAAGCCCGACTTTTAAGATATAATTTGTTGACTGCCAGAATGCTTGCCGGAATAAGGTCTATTTATTCGTAATAATAGTTTTGTACAAGATTTTAGAAGAATTTGTATGTTATATATTAAGGGATACTGATGCTTATGGACACTGCGTATATCAGTGGATAATAGTACTTCTACGTATAAAACGACTAAATGTTAAAATGGCGATTAGTAAAAGCAGCAGCGTTTCTCTTATCATCCTCATCATCTCCATTCCCTGTTCCCATGCTTATCTCCGGTAGGCGTAGTAGTATGGTTCATAATATAAAGATACCGAAAAGACAAAGAAGAAATATCGAGGGAGAAAATAAACGGAGAGATTGATTTGGGAGACATCATTCTAATCCATACTGCTCAAGGTTTTGTGTTACGAAACGTGGGTGTTAATTCGGCTCTGCCTACCATTTTGGGAAGGAATAGGCGTGATATATGTACGTAATATATTTTGAATCAAGATACTCTGCTATGTAGGTGTAAATAACAAGTTTCTCTCACAAATGTTACGTTCTTATTAACCTCATAGACAGACACATGCAAGAACGAAATTGAAATATTACCTAACTTCACTAAGTATCCTGAATTATCAAACCACATAATCCAGAAAAACCAGTAAGGATATCGGTGTCGTAGCAGGCGCAGATTTGAGGTGATTTATTCCGCATCAGCACTCCAAAAACCATTCTCCCGGCTGAAAACGTTGAACTGGATCCATTATTAATTTTATGCTAATTCCAATAGGAATTTAAACCCTTTTTTATTTGCTGGATTTGCTCACCTCTGCGCTGGAGCTCATTTCGAATACCACTCACACTTATTACGAGGTAAGTAATGAACAGAATTGTAATAAATTTAATCAGACAGAGCGAGCGAAGCCCAGATAATACGCTTGTATTTAAATATTTAGCAGCAATAGGTGCTTTGTAAGTAATGGTAAGTAATTTAAGAAATGTAACGAGAAGTGTTATACATTTTTCATCCCACCATCTCGGAAAAAGCGTTTTTGCTCTTCGATATCTGAGTGCAAAAGCCGTTTTTATCCTCTAGAGGTTAAAGTAAATTTGAATTTAGAACATCGTGTGCAATGAGTTTGTGAATTCAAAACATCATTATAGCTATTTATTTCTACCTCAATGGTGCCGAAATTATCATGCAACCTATTTTAATTTGTTAAAAACTCAGACTCCGAACCTTCTTGGTGGACTTTTTTTGTAATTTGCTTTGCGCGCGCCATTTTCTTTTCACGTCATAAATTTGTTAAAACTTAGGAGTTCCGTGACGGTCAATCAGCTTGGCGTCAATCTTGCTTTAAACATTTTGATCGTCTACAATGCTTGCTTGATGCTTGAGTCAAGCATTTAAAAGTTTTTTAGGTTTGTTTGATTTGTTTACGCTAGCAACGGAACAAAAATATACAGAAAATCAACGTGCTTGACTCGAGCTGATTGACCGTCTCGGAACTCCATTAGGAACGGTAATTTTTATTAGGTACTTACCAGGTGTGTCAGGATAAATTTTGCAGGTGTGGCTGTGTGGATGGGTGGGTGTTGGAGGTGTCTGGGTGAATGGGTGTTTTGTGGGTGTGTCTAGGTGAATGGGTTTTTTGTGGGTGTGTCTAGGTGAATGGGTGTTTTGTGGGTTTGTCTGAATGGATAGGTGAGTATTGTGGGCGTGACTGGGTGGAAGTTGTGGGTGTCTGAATGGATGTTGTGGGTGTGTCTGGGTGATTAGATAATTTGTGGGTGTTTCTGGGTGAATGGGTGTTTCTGGGTGAATGGGTGTTTTGTGGGTGTCTGGGTGATTGGACATTTTGTGGGTGTTTCTGGGTGAATGGGTGTTTTGTGGGTGTTTCTGGATGAATGGGTGTTTTGTGGGTATTTCTGGGTGAATGGGTGTGTTGTGGGTGTTTCTGGGTGAATGGGTGTTTTTTGGGTGTTTCTGGGTGAATGGGTGTTTTGTGGTTGTTTATGGGTGAATGGGTGTTTTGTGGGTGTTTCTGGGTGAATGGGTGTGTATTTCGGGTGTGAATGTTGTGGGTGTTTTTTGGGTGTTTCTGGGTGAATGGGTGTGTATTTCGGGTGTGAATGTTGTGGGTGTTTCTGGGTGGGTGTTGAGAGTGTGTTTGGGTTAATGGGAGGGTGTTGTGGAACTTTCTGGGTGAAAACAGAAACTGTTGTGATAGTATTTTTTTTTGTATTTTGCAATTTCCTCGTTGGTGGGGATGAAAAGTTACGTGTTGCACTCGAGTGCAAAGATTTTTCACGTTGTGCTCTTTTGATTCCCTCGCTATCGCTCAGGATTCTAATTTTTGAATCACTCGCTACGCTCGTGATTCAATTTTAGAATCCTTCGCTAGCTTGGTCATCAAAATTGAGCACGCGGTTAAAAAACAACTTTGCACTCATGTACAACAAATAACTATTGTAGTATATTAACTTAGAACAAGAAGAATACATAAAAAAATAGATTATTAAATAAATAATAAATTTGTCGGTGTACGCCTAATAAGTATGACATGCAACAGCGTGCCTCTAATACCACCTAGCAGTATACTGCGATTTTAGAGCCCGACAGATGGCAATATGTTAGCCACCATATTATTATGGGACCTTTAATAATATTATTGGTGAAACGTGGGTGTATATAACTCCTCTGCCTCCAACTTAGGGGATGAATAGTATCTATTCCTGATTTTAATATTCGTTGTGTGACGTTCCCGTTAACAAGAAAGATCGCTACACCACCGAAGTCCTCCAGCTTCCCGAGTCCAGTCCAGCGCTGACAAAGAATTACACTAATATGAGTTTCACATACAATTCGCATTCTTCATCTTGTTACATTCGCTGGGGTGAATAGGGAATACTAAGCGTGGACATCGACCCAAAAACTGAGACTGGGGCAACGACTGCATCATTGTGAACTCTTGAAAGCAGTCTTGCAATGAGTACCTATTTCTCAAACTTACGAATGTTTTTCTTTTTTTTAATTTCATTTCAATCTAGATCATAGACCCGATCTGACAAGACAGTTTTTGATTGTCATTTTTTGTTTTAAGTACTCATTAACGTTAGTTGACGTCTCTGAAGTGCGGTAGTTAGATATTGAACACTAACTGCCGCACTCAGAGACGTCAAATAACGTTAATGAATACTTAATGTCATAAAATGACAATTCAAAACTAGTCGCTATGTTTGCCGGGTCTATGGTCTAGGTTTAAATGAGATTTTTTGACATTAAGTACTCATTAATGTTATTTGACATCTCTGAGTGCGGCAGTAAAATCTAAAGCGACGTACACCGCCGTGGTCGTCTAGTTAGCACAGTGATGACGTTAACTGTTTAAAAACCTGTATGTGTGGATTCCGATTCTAATTTCTATGACAATTGACAACTGTAGTCTAATACTATATGAACAGACAAGGGGATTGCAACTAGGTAGTTGGTCGTACTACAACACAAACACAAGACACCTATATGTAATTGAACAACGAAATAAAATAAATGTTGACATTCATCGCTGTCTATTAAAACCATCCAGAAAAATCACGTCATAAAATGCCATCTATAAAAATAAAACGAATCTATTTACGTGACTTAAAGTTTCATTGTAAGGATAATAGATTCAGTCAAGATCTTCTCTTCAGGTGTATTCAATTTCTTCCATTGCGCTCTCCAATTTTGGACTCTCTTGTTAGAATGATACGGTATAACATGAAATGGTAATAGCGTAGCAAAATGAGTCGATCTATCAAACGGGGCGTTCGAAGTAATGGTCCAACTGAAAATGATATAATTTATCAATTTTAATCCTTATAGCTGTTTTGAGAGAAAACGGGTGTGCGTGTGCATAGATCAATTTTATTGTTAACAATTAAAGAGGTTTTAGGTAATAACGTATTACTAATTTGGGTATAGTATGATTTATGGGTATGGTATGAAACTTTATTTTTGAATAACTGTTATTATAGGTAAACATAGATTTTTGTTTGCTTCAATCAATACTGTTTATTTTTCATTTTTCCATAAAATAATAATATTAATATATAAAGCAACTGGGGAAAAAATTGCGACCCAATGGTATTATACACTTTAATTTTCAATTATTATTCGTTTAAATAAAATTATACTATTAAAATATATGAGACACTTCTAATGTTACACAAATAATTAAAAAACGTAAAACTGTCTCGGAATATTGAGCTAAATTAGACTCGAATATAATAACAAAATAATGTCATGAAATCGGATTAGAGCTAGGCTTTCAATTCTAACTGTCGCACTCAGAGACGTCAATTAACTAATTAGTCCTTAATGTTAATTAAGCATTAATAGATTAGATTGAGATTGACTAGATTGAAATGAAATTTTTGACATTAATGTCAAAAATTTCATTTCAATCTAGACCACAGGCCCAGCAAGAGTAGCGACTAGCTTTGAATTGTAATTTTTTAACATTAAGTGCTCATTATCGTTAATTGACGTCTCTGAGTGCGGCAGTAAATGTACTTTTTGAAAGACGTGTTTTAACTAACGACTAAGTTAACTTTCTACTTACAGCGAAATCACCGTTTTTTATCCGTTATTTTTCCAATTTTGACGAGGGTACGGAAACGTGGTGTTCATATATCATCACTGGCATATAGGGCAACGTCCTAATGATTACCTAGGTAGTGATATGTTGCGCAGAGGAATAAGGAAAAGATATTGCAAAGTGAGAATGCAAGATTTGGATCGATGAGAAATTTTTTGCATTGCATTTTTGTCTAGTTTTACTATGATCAAAATAATTATTATGCCAAAGTTGTTTTCTCATCAAATAGTTCCTTATGAGATGATAACTCTTAGCATTCCATGGATTTACCGTGAGGGTGCCGGGTCTATAGTGTTGCAAAGAGGGCAGTCAGTGGCAGCGTGACCCGAGTGTAGGTTTACGGGGAGATTTCTTGTATATTTAACGGTTTCGAGTTTTCTCATACTAGATATCTCAGTAAAAAGCACTGTATAAGTGAAATCTATCTATATTTACCTATATGAAATAAATTGATCACCATCATACTATTTTGCTACCCCAATTCGAAGTAATCTGAGGTCGGCACAACAAGAATTTAGACAATTAACAATATTTCTATTTTATGATTTTTTTACCTTTTTTTCTTTGTAATAATTTTCCTAATTTTTTTATAATGTTAAAATAAAAATCAAATAATAGTTCTAATAGGGAAGAAATTTATAAGAAGGAAACAAAACTAGTGATTTCAAAGTACAAGCGGACTTCCAAAGAGCATATAAACACAACGTTTTACGGACTACGAGAGCAGGTAGACTAGACGTCTTGAAGTATTTTATAATCCTGTAATCTAAGCTTTTCACGGCGTTATTAAGTCTGCCATATTGCTGACCTCAAAACAGAATTGTGATTCGAGCTCTGTGTCTGTACCGAGGAATATTATCGCAGCAATACAACCTCAATCCGTACTCATCTTGCTGTTAATTCAATTTGGGGACTCCTCGGATCAGCATTTAAAAGGATATTTAGTTTCACCTTCTACGTGTTTTTTTTTCAATTGTTTCACCTGTGACTGCAAATCAGTTTGATGGTATAGTGGCATAGCGCGCTCTCCCCGCGACTGCGTGAACTAAGCAATGTTTGCTATAGCTGATCTTTGGATCATCATCATCATCATCACCAGCCCTTTATGTCCCCACTGCTGGGGAACGGGCCTTCCCTATGGATGGAAGAATATAGGGAGATTGGGCCATAACCAGTGCGGGTTGGTGCTGCAGATGCAGCCGGGACCAACGGCTTAACGTGCCTTCCGAAGGACGGAGGAACTCGAGATAATAAATTTTTGGTCACCCAATGCCATAGCGAAATTTCTTAGTTTACACAATAGCGCACGCTAGCGAGCTCCTCTCCTGATCTTTGGATGGGGGACCAAAAATATATTATCTCGAGTTACTCCGTTCGGAAGAACGTTAGGCCATTGGTCCCGGCTGCAGTTGCCGTTACTATCCACCAATCCGCATGGAGCCAGTGGAGTGGGTTATAGCCCGATATTCTTCCATCTATAGGGAAGGCCGTGTGGTGACGGCAGAGTAGAATACAATTGTCACCACCCCAAATCTCTCCCGTGGGTGTCGTACAAGGCGACTAAGATTACATTAATGATGAGGAATGGGCAGCAGCGTTCCTCTTGTACCACCTAGCAATAGCAATGTACTCGCCACCTATTACATGGGACCTAGCATAATTGGCGAAGGGTGGGTGCTAGTTCACCTCCTGCCTACTACTATATAGGCGTGAATTATGTATGTATGTATAGGGAAGGCCGTAGTCAGCAGTAGGGACATTAAACCGAAGTATTTGAATATTTGATGTCCCTCTCAGGGACGAGCAATTCGGATTCCGCAGCGGCCACTCGACCTCGCTACAGCTGGCGCGCGTGCTCCACCACCTCACGGCCAACCAGAACCGGGGCCACCGGACGGTGGGGGTCTTCTTGGACATCGAGAAGGCCTTCGACCGTGTCTGGCACCCCGGCCTCATCTTTAAGTTGGCTGCCACCAGCATGCCGCCCGCCATCGTGCAGATGGTAGCGTCTTTCCTCGAGGGTCGTAGCTTCTACGTTTCGGTCGAGGACGCCGACTCCCACACTTGCCCGATACACGCAGGTGTTCCCCAAGGAAGCTGCCTTTCGCCGTGCCTGTACGCCGCCTACACCAACGACATCCCCACGCTCCAGGACCGACTCCGGGAGTGGGAGAGGGACGTGGTGTTGGCGCTATTTGCCGACGACAGCGCCTTCTTCGCCTCGTCGCGCAACCCGCGCGCAGCCGCCGCCAAGATGCAGCTGCTGCTGGACCGCCTGCCCGCATGGCTGGACAACTGGAGGATGGCCGTCAATGTGGGGAAGACGGCTGCCATCCTAGTCGGGTCGAGGCCGCGCGTGCCCCTGCCGCTCAAGCTCCGTGGCCAGGACGTAGCGTGGCAGACCTCAGTGAAGTACCTCGGGTGTCACATCGACCGCTCGCTCCGGATGACGCCGCAGGTCGACCACTCGATCTGCATGGCGAAAATGGCGCGAGCCCTGCTTCGTCCGGTGTTGACATCCCGACTACCGCTGCGTACCAAACTGATGGTCTACAAGACCTACGTCCTGCCGCGGCTAACCTACGCGGCGCCGGCTTGGTACGCGCTCATCTCCCCGACCCAGAAGTCCAGACTGCAGGCCCAGCAGAACATCTCCCTCCGCGTGATTACAGGAGCGGGGCGGTACGTCAGGAACGACGTGATCGCCAGGGACCTCCGGATGCCGACGGTGGAGGAGTTCGTCGCCCGTCTGGCGCGTCGAATGTTCGACCGCGCCGACAACGGGCCCCACCTCCACCTCCAACACATCGCACCCAACATCCCTGTGCCCCCAGGTTGTTCCCGACGAGCACTCCCCCGAGAGCTCCTGTCACCACCAGCCGCGGAGACGGAGATGTTACCAGCACCAGCTGCATCCCCGCGACGAGGCGACATCCCCCGGCCGAGATTCCGCGTCGTCTATGGCTCGAGGCGCGCCGCCGGGCGCCCGCCCCGCGTGCCGCGCCCGCCCCAGACGACGCGCCCACCGGACTGACACCGTGCCCGCCGCCCGCAGCCGAGCGCGGGACATTGCCCCGTGCACGCGGCCTGCTGCGCGGGCACACCCACCGACCACGACAACCAAGTCACGGCTGATCGCGCGAGACCATCTCCGCGCTTGATCGCCGTGACTGCACCGGACAAGACACCCCAGGACTCGACTACTCAACATCATCGTCATCCCCACCGACATCTCCTCGACCCGCCATCAGGTTCCCTCCCCCCCTACTTCCGCTCCCTCGGGTACATGGCATAAGCCGAGGCCCGCTCGCAGGCTCCTAGCCGGGCCTTGCCCCACGGTAAATCACCCGGCACATGGTTAGACCGCGCCGAGGGCCTCGCCACCAGACCGGGGTTGAGCATCGGGGGGCGAAGGGGAGCCCCGCCGTTTATAACGGCGGTC
The DNA here is from genome assembly GCA_963931975.1 of Cataclysta lemnata. NCBI lineage: Eukaryota > Metazoa > Arthropoda > Insecta > Lepidoptera > Crambidae > Cataclysta > Cataclysta lemnata. The sequence continues at coordinate 10,769,681 of OZ008343.1, forward strand.
CAGACCACCGGGGGACTGATGTCTCCTGAGTTCATGCCCGGGCCATGAGCTCCCGCTCGATGCCCGCAGCCCGCCACCAGACGGATGACCCGGATGATGATGATGATGATGAATATTTGAGAAGTTAGCTATCCAATGTAGCTTAGAATTTAATTTGCTTCTTTTTATTGTGGTGGTGGGTGCAAGACTCATCTGACAATTTTAAGTGAACCAAAAACTTGAATTACAAAAACATAACGACTAAGAAAAACTAAAATGGACGACGTCTCCACCGTCCTTCGTTTTAATTATAACTCAAAGGCGGTATTTAAACACGATTCCTTTATACAAAAAGGTCGAAGTCCCAAAACCCGAATAATACACAGGAATGAAATTTAAAAGATATTAAGTCCCATCAAGTAACCGAGCGACCAAAGAGTCTTTTTAAGTGAGTGCTATATTTTTATTGGCTCCATTCTTGATTCTTACAAACTGTTATTTTATCTCTCGTTTCCCAGAGTAGTCCTTAATTCAATTTAATGTAAGCCTCTTTACGGCGTAGGAGGCTTGGTGCTTGCCTATTGCGGCCTAATTGCGAAATATGGAAAATGGGCAGTGGTTAATTGAGAAGGTGTCTTGGTACTCCCAATTATTATATGAATGACTAGTGGACGCCCGCGGCTTCGCTCGCGTCAATGTAGCCTATGGCCTTCCTCGATAAATGGACTATCCAACACAAAAAGAATATTTTAATTTGAGTCAGTAATTCCTGAGATTAGCGCGTTTGTCCATACAAACAAACAAACAAACTCTTCAGCTTTATAATATTAGTATAGATGTAAAAATGTATAACAAGACGAGTATAACTTTAAAAATTTAATTGTTTTTTTTGGTGCAATCTCCATTAAATTACTCATACGAACTGCGGTTTTGAAGGCCAGTTAGTGGAATGATCAGATCGCTGGCTATTGGCCAAAATGTCCTGGGTTCGAGTCCTGGTAGGTGGTTGTTTATAATTGTGTTAAGAAGTATATTTTCAGTATTTTAAATTATTATAATTATTGTGTAAAATATTATTTGTGCGTAGTCTAGATTCCATAACACAGTCATGTGCTTTAGTTGCTTACTGTCTTCGGGCTGGATGTCAAATATGAATGTATTAAAATACAACACGGGACAAGATAGATATATAGATATAGATATATATACTCTTTATTGCACACAAAATTAAAACAAAACAAGAAAAATTATTACTACTACAATATAAGTGATACAATTGGCGGTGTTATCGCTAAGAGCGACAAGCCCATTTATTATTTTTTCGCTTCCAAGCCAGCATTGAAGTTGAACGATAAAATATACGACAAACGATAAAAAATACCAAAAAACGATAAAAATACCAAATAAATCAATAATTTACACAATTACTATATTTTTTGTCTAAAGAGCAAATTTCCAAAGCCATAAGCCATCCATGGTAAAGTGCATCGCACAACGCTCGCAATTTGCCATTACTGAAGTTCTCGTACCAAAACCCGATTCCTGGGAGAGGGGTAAATTCAATTCCACCCCAATTCACCCCTTGAACTGGAATAAATCAAATCGAGGAATATTTGTAAAAGCTAAAATTCCCACGTGGCAATTTGGATATTCACATGTTTTACATTGGGGATATAGCTTGTAATAGACAAGTTTATAAAGAGGGTACCTACTCTTTTCATCGAAATAATGAAGTGTACCAAATCACATCATCACATCACACCAGCCGTTTATTGTCACCACTGCTGGGGCACGGGCCTTCCCTGTGGAGGGAAGAATAAAGGGAGATTGGGCGATAAACCACCACGTTGGCCCAGTGCCGGTTTTGGGTACTATCGACTGCAGATGCAGCCGGGACCAACGGCTTAACGTGCCTTCCAAGGCACGGAGGAACTTTAGTTAATAAATTTTTGGTTACCAATCCAATGACCGGGCCTTAGCGAACATTGCTTAGTTTCCGCGATCGTAGCCCAAACGCGCTATGCCACTGCGCTAGCAAGCTCCTCCTCAGTGTACCAAATAGTGTATTAGAATTGCCTAAGGCCTTTGTAGATTTCGCAAAACAATTTATAAGCATATTACATTTCTTATTAGTTCACGAAATATGTGTAGAAATGCCATCTAAAAATATATATGTGAAAGTAGGTAATTTGAGTCAGTTGGAATTCGTATTGCGAGCCATACAAGCTTACCTAATGTTGATCTCATAAGTAATGCGTTTTATGTGTTCTGGTAACAAGGTATAATTTAATTTACACCTTTCATTTTATTTTTATTTCACTTACATAATGATCCCACCTATTCTTTGTGACCAGTGCAGTCTATCCTCATAAATTCCTCTATAGAAATAACAATATTACGGAAGTGTATTTCCTGGTCGTATGGTATATTATCTTTTAGACATTACAGGACATGTTTCAATGCAGTTAACAATTATACTTAAACTGTTAGCGAAAAATATCTAAAGCCAACAATATGGAGTTAAACTTATGAATCCCATCAGGCTATTATTATGCATTTTAATTAAACTATAAAGCAAAGTCATCTTAGATGTTGGCATTGACGCCATCAATAATTTGCATAATGAATTCACGCCTCCTCGAGCTAAATCGCACTACACGACAATTAGAGCAATTGTTTGGGGTCATGTGTCTGTAATAACAGGTACACAGCCCATTAGGCTTGTACAATGACCTTTGTTCGTATATGACGTCAATGATCACCGTAGTTTAGTAAGCAAACACCAGACAGTGTTTGTCCTGCTGATTTTGCTAGACACATATCATGTCCAAGTTGAACCAATACGGGCTGGTTAGTTTGAGACGGCCGTAGCAAGATATGGCTACTATTATAGGTCATTAGAAACAAAGCACTATACAGCGTATTTGTTAGTACTCATACATACATATACATAATACATAAATCACGCCTATATTCCAGAAGGGGTAGGCAGAGGTGAACGTTCGTTTCGCCGATTATGTTAGGTCCCATGTAATAGGGGGCGAGCCTATTGCCATTTATCGGGCACAAAAGTCGCAGTGCATTACTATTGGTAGGTGGTATAAGAGGAACGCTGCTGCCCATTTCTCATCATTGATTTATCCTTAGTCGCCTTGTACGACACCCACGGGAGAGATTCGGGGTGGTGACAATTGTATTCTACTCTGCCGTCACCACGCGGCAACAACGGTACTCATAACAATTTAATATACGTTTTCAAACGAAATAACTATTATTTCAAACATTTTGAAAGAACTTTGGACAATTTCCACGGAATCACGGAAATTTATTAAATAAATAAGCAACAAAAATACGTCTAAAACACGGTAAAGGTGGTGTTTTCTTGAAATCTACGATAGATTGTATGGCAGAAATAAGAAATGTTTTACTAATTCAGAACCCAAAGAGGATAAATTAAATTAAAGAACCATAATTGTTCTTTAAAAAACTTTTTATCGGCCATTACAAGCGCTCTGGGTTTGTCATTGATAGATTGAAATTCCAAAGTTCAGCTTGCTAATGCCAGGGGTTGTCGTGATATCTTTAATTGAAATTTAAATAGTTAATGATCTTTCTCCGGTGCCTACCATGGTTATTTTTGGCGATATTGTGAAAATCAGTTGTGGCAGATTTAAATGTTCAAGGAAGTTTTAAAGCACAATTGGAATCACATTAAAATTGGAAATCCGAGATGGGGATTGAAATAGCGAGCCTTCGCTCCTCCAATTCTAATAAGGGCTGAATTTCAATCCATTTTAGTTGTATAAAACGCATTATTTGTAATGTGACCCGTGAACAAGAGTGTGCATTGGTACAATAATTTTTTAAAACAAATAAAATTTAATTAAAAAAAAAATTTTTATTTTTATAATGTAGCTTTTAACGTGTTTCATTATAAAAAAAAATATTGATTATAATTTTAATTAAACTCGTGGGAACGAAAATTCATTTTCTTCAGGTTAGCAGAAAAGTTTGTATATTTGCCAGAACGCAACATAATATGCGTGTACAATTCGACAAAGTTGTAATATAAAGTCTAACTACAAAGATTTTGGTGGTTAGAAAAAGAATTTCGAAAAATTATGATCCTGAGGCGGGAATCGAACCCGCATCCGCTGCTATCCGGGCAGGTGCCCGACCGCTCGGCCACCCAAGACACTAATTAACTTGCCGAAATTCTTCTAACCTTTACACTTCACGTTGCAAGCCAACGGGTACCAATTGTACTAATTGTATTTGTACTAATTTTTCTAAGATTTATATAATGTGAAAATTAAAATCGAATAGTTTATAGTCTAACTTTCAAACAAGAATTATAACCTATGTAATTTCATTATGGAACTGTCCCTAGGAGCCTTATTATTTTCTACACAGAAGGCTATTGCGGTGATTTTTAAAAGTAGGTTCAGTAAACCAGGGGGCCTACCGCCTAACTCGATTGCTAATGATTGCTATATTGCAATGCACTGCTTACGGCTATAGCAGCCATCCTGAACTTTTAGGCCGTACGGATTTTGTGCCAAATTCATACAAAATCATTCGGTGATCATTTGTTCAAAGCTATCGCTGATAGTTTAGGTACATTTGGTGCGAAATGACAGCATGACGTCATAAACTATAGCTTTTGCTTTAGCAATCGAGTTAGGCGGTAGGCCCCCGGGTCATTAACTTTACCATGTTGTGTGTCGCGGGCAGGAAAACTAGTTTTGAGGGAAAACACCAGTTTCTTCGATAGTAAAAAATTAATATTTATTTGCACAGCAACACACACAAATTCGACCGCTCGGGTTGACGCGCGGTGAATGAAGCGCAAGAGAATGAATGATTGAGTGATCCACCCAGAGTTGTCATAAACAAACAATTGTAGACAAAATCTTTTTCTTAAGGTTTTGGTGGCGTTGCCAACATTGTGCGTATAACTAAGTATGTGCCTTAATTTTGACAAAGTTGTAACGAAAGCAGCATATTAATCATAATAATATGAGCTGCCTAACAGTTACAAGTTTACTTTATACGAGCTGGGAAACGGCTAGGCTAATTATACGACTGTTCCTGGAATCTTGACTTTACTCCGTTGTTGGATCCAGACTTGCCTTTATTGCAAAGAGAATAAGGCGCAAATCTGTATGCATGCTAGATACATAGGAGAGTTTGCGGAAAATAACACTCTACGTAATCTAATCACACAATGACATTTGGTCTTCGTTCACTTGGATACAGACTCAGATGTTAGGTGGATAATATAAAAATGTGAAAGTTTGTAATTGTTAAGTTTAATAAGTTAATATAAGCTTCAAGGATCTAATGAAGCTAGATGAAACTAATTTTTTATAGCAATTAAATCTTTTATATTGTGAATAAATTGGTACATCAATAAGCCTCTCGGCTTAAGATTTTACAGACCAGTCATTAGTGACCAAAAACTTACTTTATCAAGATTTTTGGTGCTTCGGATGCTTGCCAAGCTATAAATGTGCGTTTCGTCTGTAGTTGTTAATTTACTTATTCTTCCAACTTTTAGGCATCATTAACCACTCTTAATCGCTTGTGTTGTGTCCTGTTCTCCCTTTTGGTAATTTATCTATTTTTTCTTTCTGCAATATTATAAAAATGTTCGAAGATAAATCTCTGGATACATATTGATATTAATTACTTACATCTATAAATTTAGATTGTTAATAGAACGGATAAGAAGAAGACGAGGAATGTCGAAGAGTGTCGAGTTCAAATTTAATTTCGATTGCCGACACATTTTTATTCCAATTTCCAATATATCTTAGCAAAAGGGTCCCGACAGAACCAACAGAGATGGACAGCCGATGGGTTGACGTTGATTTATTTCGCATCTATAGGGAACATTTAATTCGTATTTGGCCACCTTTCTGCGAAATAAGATCCGAAACGGTGGTACTTACAATAGAAAATCAGTTATTTCGTTTCTACATAGTTAAATCAAATGGCAGAAGCCGGTTATGTGAAAGTGACATTACCACTTGATCAATCCATCAAATAATACAGCCAGTATTGCTTGTCTTTTTTATCTTCCTTCCCTGTTCCCAGTATATCTGAGGTAGGCGCAGTATGTTTCCTCTTACATTCATATAAGATGTTATCAAGCCATCCACTCCCTTTTGGATCATAATATCACCTAACACACCGGAAAGATGTTAGTCATTAATGAAAGTGTAGAAAAGAGACGGAAAGGACCATGTCGAGAGACCGATGATCGGAGAGAGTGATTGGGATGGTAACATTCCAATCCTTACTGCACAAGGTCTTGGCTTAGGTTTTAGAGCCGGCCGCCTGCCTGACAACCTCAACCAACCAACCCTCTTTGCTTGCATTTAACTTTTTTATCTTCGAGTAGACTTTTTACTCATCAATTAACATTTTACTAACAGTGATGCTGCTTTTATTTTCAAAAATATTGCAAAAATTATTTTTTCTGAAGTTAACCTTTATCACAATAACTTATAACCTTAACTTTTCTGGCACTATTTCAGAATTCCTCTTGCAGGTTTATTCCATTCTACTTTGGAATTTGCATCAACGCTTATTCTAATTACTATTGCCTACCCCAAACCAACAAAGAAAATGTACTTATTTACCACTTCGTAACTGAAATTCCGAATGTAGTAACTAATTAAAAAGCAAAATAGAATTTCCACTCTAAGATGCGTAGGTACAAATAATTTTCTGACGAAGTTACTTTATTACATCTTTCATGCAAATAAAGAGATTAATTAAAACGTTGAACCTCATTTTAAACATTAAGTATTTACATAATTCGACTGCACAAACTGTAACGACATAAATTATTTGATTAAGACCTCTTATAGGATCAACAAACTGAGAAGATGACGCTTTAAATTTGATGCCTTTCCAAGAAATTAAAATGTATGGACAACATGCGAAGTAATTCTAAAATAACATTGCCAGCAGTAACACTGGAAAAAAACTCAAATCACATTGCTTTCGTAATTGAATCTTGTGAGAATAGTAAATAAATGTTATGTATCAAAGTTATAGAACAATGGTAAAATACTTCCGAAGAGTCAGTTCCACTTGGAGTTTTACCAGAAAACACATAAACTGGAATGGGGCAAACAAAAACAAGACTACGACAAAAATACCTTGGTGAGCTCCCAACATGCTTAGCGGCCCAAATATGAATATTACACCCCTGAACCACCACAGACAATTTATTCACCGAATGACTAATAGTTGGACAACATCGCAAACAAATTCCTCAACTCCGTAGATCATAGAGCATACCGGGACGTAACCCAGTCGCGTTACATATCAGTTAAACTGAGCAATATCGCGTCACTGGTTTAATATTTACCACTTGTGCGATTTAAATTGTTATTAATTACGTCAAACTTTTAAGTTTTCCCTAGACGTGGGAACAAATTAATTAGTTTGCCATATAGTTACACGTCCTTGGCAGTTTCTTAGCAATATGATACAGATGAATTACTGGCAAGTGAAAGTTATGGTTTTGGCGTAGTTAGTTTCGTGAAGTTACACGAGTAAATTGTAACTTATTAAACTCTTGTTGTACAGGTATTGAAGTATGTGAAATTCAATATTTCCTTTGAATTGTCTGTAAAACCACCGGATATTATATACTTGCTAAAGCAACCGTTGGATAGATTTGGTAGTGTCAGAAGAGCTATCTGTTGACATGAATCAAACCGTTATAAGACTTTTGCTTAATAATAAGTAAGAAAGTTACTTATATCATTTGTACTAACAATATCTACGATATACCTATCGCTCAACATAAAATAGGTACGAGTACATTAATTTCTATATAAATTATTCTTGAACATTAGCTAGCAGTAATTGGAACCACAACATAAGTTGTAAAATCTAATTTATGTCCACTTCTTGACGAGCTTAGTCTAAATAAAACAATAAAAAATAACAAATAAAAATAATAATATTGCGGAAATGTTCAACGCTTTAAGAAAATTGTTTTGAATTTAAATCAAAATGTTTATTAGTTAACAAATGCACCTACTATATTATCTTCAAAATATCGGATAAAGTCTTCGAACATGGAGTCAGAAGTAGAATGACTTGTATTTTTTTTACCTTTACGCTTTAGAAGCCTTAATTCCATAAATGCACTGCATGAATTGGCTGTTTCATTATTCCTCGATAAACCCAAGGATGAATAAAACCCACTAGACATAATTAATAGGTAATTAATTGCTTTTAATTGTACCTAATACATTTTATTACCCTTTTTTAGTAAAAATACCTTTCACCATACAGAAGATGGTAGGGTAACATTTATTTGTGTTGTTGTTAGCACTTCTCTGTACCCCTTAAGGAAGAAATGCGTGTTTTAAGCATGTATTCTTATATAGTCCAACGTGTTGTTGCCAGCACAGAGCTACAACACAATTACATACACAAGTTGTCAATCGCATTGGTCCTGATACCGAAAATGTCATTGCACGACCGATATCTCTTCATCCACCCTCTTTTTGTAGCGGTGCGGAAATTGATCTTCCTATTACTCGGCGACTCGCGGCTAGATTCGATTTCCATTGTATGATTTTCGAAACTCACGCCCTCGTCATATAGCGCTGCTTGTACTTGCTATAGATGAATGGCCTTAGGGGGTCCTCGTTGAAATCAAACGTACGTGTTTATACGCTTACTTTTATTCTCACCTATATTCTTGAAGAACTCAAATGTGTTATCCCCGGTACAAAACTTGATTTTTTTTTGTTAGACAGGAAAGCTCTTCATCTCACCTGATGGTAAGTGACGATAAGGTCCGATGATTGAATCGAGCTTCACCTGAAACCCACAACCACAGAGGGGCTCGCTATCTTAACATTATTGTCGGAACACAATAATGCTGACCGCGGAAACGGTTATGGCGGAGCTCCACACATAACATGATCTATTCGCATTAAGACGTGTTCAGGTTTCAATCAAGTGGCATGAGGTGCGACGTTGTGTGTCAGAGCCTGTTATCATAATAGTATTGGGATGCCTGCTCGCGCGCCATCATAATTCCATGTAGACACTTTTCCTTTAACTCTTGCGGAGAGGGCCATTTTGGATGTGAATTGTGCAACTTGTCCAATAGCATTCTAGTTGTCGAACTCGCGCTCTACGCGGATTAGACTGCCCTGACTTCCTTCCGTAATTTCAGCTATGTCACATAAACGTAACGTCACGTAAACTACAGACAGCTGTGTAGGCAAGTGGAGGATAGACATCAAACCTCTCTTCTCAACTGCTTCTCCATGAATTCGCTGCTAGAATCGCTACGGCATCGATTCCCTCATAAGATGCCTGCCATAGACCCTTCAGGAAGTGCTTGAATGCAAGGCTCAAAGGCCCACCAATGCCTTTGCAGCATGCAAAGGTCCCCCGGTCAAGGTCCTTAAAATAATACCTACCCCTTCGGGTATACATAGACGTGATTTCTGTATGTAGGTTTCAAGTGTGTAAGTATTGTATGCAATAGTGAACTATTTATAAAAGGTATGTTTCTCTCTTTATAATGCGAAGGACAATACAGAGGCACAGATTCCATTAATTTGCTAAGTACAATCGTCTTCACAAAAAGTCATTCCAATCAATATAAAGCAACTTTCCACTTTATTCAGGTAGCAAATCAATTTGATTATGTCAATATTGTAAAATTTACTTTGTCGATTGTATATTTTGATAAAGCGGCAAAGTATATTGGGCCCATTGTCCGATGTAATCAAACAATGGGTTTCAATTATTCTTGCAATTCATCGGATACTTAAAAATGCGACTATGCCAACTCATTAAAATTTGCACCTAATTTTATCTAGAGATTGAGAATAAATAACAGCAATGCTAAATAATAATCCCTGCTCAATAATAATCTTTTCAGTACAAACTATAATATGATTTATGTGAAAAATTGATAATTCATTATCTACAATTCGATTTAAATTTTAACATTATATAAATGTTAGAAAAATTAGTAGAAAGATTTTGGTGGTTAGTTTCTTTTTCTAACCACCAAAATCTTTCTACTAATTCATTATCTATAATCTTGCCCTGTTCCCAGTTTGTCTGGGGTCTGCACAGTATGTTTCCCCTACCTATCATATCGGTCAGACGTCATCAAGACATCCACTCTCTTTTAATTCAAATCATCCATCCTAGACCCAGTATTTAAGAAATACAATTTGTTTTTACATATATCATTATATTTTACTTATTATCACACACTGCAAGCGGGTCAATTATTCCCTTGGAACAAGATAAAAGCATGAGTGTGAGAAACGTTTTTTAAGTATAAGTTTCGGAAATTACATTATACACAGCGTATAACAACATAAATGCGCATGAAATAAAGCTGAAATTTGACTGCTGGGGGTGGCCCCAACGTGTTCGTATTATTTTACAATTGAATAGGAAATAAATTGAAGCAAACTCAATTGGAACCGTCGAGTAGCTAATTATTTTCTTCCCTCCTAATTATGAGTTCCCAGCTTTCGACGAAACGCATTAAAATGATAAAATGTTTTTAATTTCCCCTGGATTCGTACAAAAATGTGGAAAATTAAATTTATCCCGTTCAAAGTTGCGGAGTTGGCCCAATTTATTATAATTGCATGAATTTTGAACGTAATTCAAGCAGTTCAGGTGTCCCAACTATTTGCTTGGATATAAATTGGTGTAGGTACATTAAGCGCTTCTTGGTCCAACGGGAAGATTTTCCAGTTCAATTTTGGAATGGTCATACGAATTTTGTACCTAAAATATTGTATTGCTTCATCAAATGTTTTTTACAAACTCTGATAACAGGCAAAGAGATATTTTGAGTTATACGTCTAGCATATTTTAATCAATATTTTGTTTGAAATAATTTAAGTTTTACAGTACTAGCGAATTAATCGCGTATATTTTGGTGAATAGCATTTTTTTTATTTTACCAGACACCTTATATGTACATACATGAGTTAAACCCATTTGAATGTACATACATACATACATAAATCACGCCTATATCCCCGAAGGGGTAGGCAGAGGTGATCTAGCACCCACGTTTCGCCAATTATGTTAGGTCCCATGTAATAGGTGGCGAGCCTATTGCCATTTATCGGGCACAAAAGTCGCAGTACATTGCTATTGCTAGGTGGTATAAGAGGAACGCTGCAGCCCATTCCTCATCGCTGATTTATCCTTAGATTTGATCCATTTGAATGTATGTATGTAATTATTGCTCATACAGAACTTAGTTCTGTTTTCGTTGTTTTCGCTTTTTCATTTTTTTGTATAAGTTTACTAGCTGAATGGTTTTTTTTCTTATTATCACAACACCTTACGCTGAGATATCCTCATTTATTCCCTCTACATTTGTTGTTGCATCATATATCATGATGCAAAAACCACCAACAACATTGCAGAGATTAAAACAAAACTTATTACATGTAGAGTAAAGTATTGTAATAATAGATTTCTAAAAATAAATCGTCATAGATTCTCTGCGATCTTTGGGACCGAAGAGTTGATATTGCTCCGCTTAACTTGAATTTATTTCACGTTGCCTGGCAACAGTGAATGTTACATAAAGGAGATTCTTCGATACTTGGTCGATTTATGTAAATTTTCGAGCTCATTTCCTCCACAATATCTTTTGAGCGAGTGGTTTAGCACGAAATATGGCAACTTTATTCTACATTTTGTACCAGAAACCCGGTTTCTTATTTTTAAACTGTTGATTAAATTAGCCTGATTTGATGTGAAAATAAATAAATAAATATAAATATTTTTACACTCACACCTATCATATAGCCCAAAGTAAGTAGCCTAAGCACTTGTGTTATGGATACTAGATGACGGACATATTTTTTAATATAATTATGTATATAGATGTTGAAAATATATTACATAAACATATACACCACCATGACTCGGGAACAAATATTTGTGTTTGTCACAAAATTTGCCCTACCAGGATTGCTCTTGGCCAATACCCAGCAATCTGAGTATTCGACCAAGCCGGCCCAAACTAAAAGATGCTATCTTATGTTGGTGCTTAATAAATAATAAAAAAACACAATATGTGTTTTTTTAATGTATGTTTTATTGAAGGAATAACATGGTTTTTGTCACTTATTGTCCTCTAAAAATATATATCATTGGTATTGCTTCCTAGAGTGAGTCGGGACAGGCACATTTCACGTAATTTTTTTGCTCTTAATCCCGCATGTTTCGCCGCCCAAATAGTTTCTCTTTTGATGAAACTGGATTATATATATTTGATTACTCACAGAGAAATATTTCAAGGCCTCGTGCCGCAGGCTTTCAGTACTCATTTTTATTCCATATGTGAACTCGACCCACACTCTCATTTCAAGAGGTCCAACATTATTTATTCAGGCGTTTAATTGTATTTTATATGAGTTTTTGTCCTTTGCACGGATACAATGTTTGCAGTCAATTTCCATGAAATTGTTTTGCTTATATCAAACAAAACAACTTCAACGAAACAATGTCCCGTGCTGTTGGTTGGTTGGCTGAGTGGCCAGTGATGTGGATACGTTTTTGTGCAGGAAAGATACTTTCAAAAATCTATTATTTATTAATTGTACTTGTTGGGCTTGTTGCTACACCTAAGTGAATGTGAACTGAAAAGATATAGGTTTATTGTCAAATGGAATACTGAGGGTTATAATGATTTAGTTGCGAATCACGAGTTGCTTGTGGACTGACTTTGCGCTCCGATTTCTATGCTCAGATGTAAAAATTAATCCTGATATGGAAATCGAACCCCAGTATCCCGCAATCCGATCCTAGATCCACTCGGCCAACCAGAACGTTAATTAAGTTGCCAAATTACTCTAACCTTTCAACCTAACCTCTAACCTTTCAGAACAGCTACCCACCCTCGCAAAGTAGGCCTAAAAATTTTGTATTTATTTAAGGGCCAGTTTCCAGAAACTTTGTGATCGTGATTCAAGTCTTGCTAATTTTCTCATCACTATAGTCATTAGATCTAGACTTGACACCATTGTTAATTATCAGGTGTCACACTTTTCGCTGATCAACCATTTCTCGGTTACTTACATTATTTGTGATTGTGCTAGACGTAGCCGTACTTTGCTTCTTTCAATACAATTTGCACGAGATAGAATAAGTCATTCTTATGTCATGTTAAGAATGGAACAGAACGCTGAAACTACAACATACTACGAAAGGGAATTAGTTTTATGTTATATACATAGGAAAAAGAGGAATGCACCAGCGTACCAAACTATTACATTCTGGAACAAGGAATTTCTCAAGGAAAATTCTTCCTTGAAAAATGTTATGTTGGCCAAAACCAAAAATATGAAATAGCTTTTGACAGACTACCCTTTGTGCTGTTTGTTTTAAATCTTTATAATTTTTTATAACAAAATCGCGTTTCAATGGACTACAAATTTAAATTGCGCCATTTTTGTTTTAAAAATAGAAAGGATTTATGTATTTTAAAATTCTTTATGGACTTTTAACGTAAAGTATCAGGTTAGTATTAGGCTTCCATGTCTCGAAGATATGGATATTAATGAATAATGTGGGCTTATTAGCGAAAAAATAACTTAGAACATGGCAGCTGCGACTCAACCCAAGGGTTTCGTAAAAGTTGACTAAGAGGGATTACCTGGTACACCTTGGGACTACTGAATGATCAATGGTCAGTCACGAACAACACCATGTAACAAAACAAGAAATTGCACATTGATGAACCTTGAACAAAATCACGATTATGTTAAAGTTGATACAAGAAAGAAATGAGATTAGTGGATGAATGATGCGAATAAAAAGTAAAATAAGTATGGATGTGGATAGACCTAGACCGAGAGGAAGACCATAGAAGCCATGCATGGATGGTGTCAAAGATGATGCGAGAATATGCAGAGCTGGCGTGCCGACTCTCCTTATCTATAGTGGGAACAGCTCTAAGAGAAAATGAGAATTGCTAGAATAAAGGAAAAAGGGTAAGAAAATGACATTTGCACCGAGGTAATTGTTGGCCAGTGTGGTCGAAAGGTTAGTTGGCAAGCTTATTTTAGGTCCCATGATATAGGGATCCAGAAATTTGCTACATAGTGCACCAGATAGGTTGTTGCCCATACCACGTTATAACACTTAATCGCCTTGTATGACATCCGCAGGAGCGGTAGGTGGTGATAATGGTATTCTCTTACCACACAGCGTCATTATAGGCGCCATTCTTAGAAAGTTTTGAAATAAGCAATCAGAACGTATCTCAAACCCAAACACGTCCCCCAACTTTGTTGTGTTTGATTATACGTTCAAGCACTACACGAAGTCACCCAGACTTCTCTGGAGTTCTGCTGTTTGAAAATACCAAACGAGGTTTCTAAACGGGGCTCTGTTGGTATTAACACCGCTAGGCTTGACTTTGTGATGGCTTTAATCATGGTCTAGTGAATATAGATTAATAATTGTCTTAGAAATAAACGTTTTAAAAGACCTTCCGTACTTGCCTGGGACCGAAAGATAGAAGAAAAAAAACAAGCTGGCATATAAGGTGCCAACCCCGATTAACCCCAGCGGTGTCGTTGGCCAACTAAGGGAGATTAGCCACCAGATTATATAAAAAGGTTGGAGTCAGGCAGGATATAACAACTAAGCTAAAACTTTGAGCGGTAGGTATGGATTTGAAAGTTGGCATTCCAACATGCAATGTACCTATTTGTTGCATCTACGTCCATCCACATGAATTACAATCTAAAAACTAAAATAATTATAAGTACAAATTATTATTGTCTTTGCATAGTAAAGTCAGCTTTATTACTGTAAAGGTACTAATTTAGACTTGAAGTGACGTTAGAACTTAGGGGACGATACGTGAACCTCTGAGATAGAAAGTCTTAAATATACTTAAATAATGTAAAGGATTTAGAAGCGACGTCACAGTGAAATCACGTGAACACAAAAGAAAATGCTAGATCTTCTGGCTCTATAAAGCTGGAGATAAATTGTAGAGATTTTCTCCTTCATATAAAGGTTAGCTGTGCGTGATATAAATGAATTATTATGAGTGTATTACTCATGGAGTTCACAGTTAAAAGCTGCAAGTCAGGATTAAGCCATTAAAACGAAATAAATTGTCAAATGCAGAGTGAAAATTAATAAGCCAACACGGGTAAATGCTCGCTTAATTAAGGAGTATGAATGTTTAAAAATTCAACGTTAAAAATAAATAGTCTTTATAGGTTCTGTTTCACCACCTCTATATCAGTTCTCAATTAATAATTTTATTTCACTTGTGCACAGATATAAAGCGATTTTTCAGTTTAATATATTTAACAGAATAACTTCAAGATAAATATAATTAGCACATTCACCTTTGGAATCCTTTAACCACACCATAGTTTTGGTTCAACATCAATTAACTCAATTATGAACCTTTTTAACTCCATTTTTTTTTACTTTTACGTCATCTAGTGTAAAATGCCGTAACGAACTCGATAGCATCACTGGTATCTCCTACGTGTTTTTAGATTCTTACTATTTACATATGTAACACACTAAAACAAGGATGTGAAGTCAGATAAGTAGGTCTAATTTGGCTTGACAGACAAGGCAACGAGAACAGTTTTGTTTAGATTTCAATTTGCGCATTTAAAGAGGGCACCTGGGTGGTAAGTCCCGGGTTCTAGACAGCATTTTCTTTCTCTTCAATGCAATGAACCAGGCACTTAAAGGGACCTCGAGTAAAGGGACTTTGGGTGTGATGTTGCGCACAAGTCCTGAATATTCCCATAGTCGTATCTCACGACACCCACGGAATGTGATAACAGTTGGTAAAAACTGTACTCGCGTAGTGACAGCAGATCTCTGCTGTCACTACGCGTTAAACATACTATGTCCTCACATCTTTAATATTCTTCTCATCAGCTTGTCTGACCAGTAAACACTCGCAAAATCAGCCGTCACAATTTGTTCATGGCTATAACTTGTTTCTCATCATAAATAAAATTATACATACACATATAAATCACGGCTATTCCCCCGAAGAGCCGTGTGGTGACGGCAGAGTAGAATACAATTGTCACCACCCCAAATCTCTCCAGTGGGTGTCGTACAAGGCGACTAAGGATAAATCAATGATGAAGAATGGGCAGCAGCGTTCCTCTTATACCACCTAGCAATAGCAATGTACTGCAACTTTTGTGCCCGATAAATGGCAATAGGCTCGCCACCTATTACATGGGACCTAACAGAATTGGCGAAACGTAGGTGCTAGTTCACCTCTGCCTACCCCTTCGGGGATATAGGCGTGATTTATGTATGTATGTATGTATTCTCCCGAAGGGGTAGGTAGAGGTGAATTAACACTCACGTTTCGCCAACTAGGTTAGGTCTCATGTAATAGGTGGCGAGACTATCGCCATTTATCGGGCACGAAAATCGCAGTACCTACATTGCTAGGTAGAAAGAGAAATGCTGCTGCCAATTGATCATTGCTGTCTTAACACTTAGTCGCCTTGTACGACACCCACGGGAGACATGAGGGTGGTGACAATGGTAGTCTGCTCTATCGTCTCCACAATAAAATTGTATACATCCACAAACTCATATATTTCACCCTAAGCGACAAGCAGACTTAATAACACCCACACTTCGCTAGCCACTGTCAGCTCCTAGGAGGCGTGCCTATTGCAATTATCCTTAGTCGCCTTGTACGACACCCACGGGAGAGATTTGGGGTGGTGACAATTGTATTCTACTCTGCCGTCACCACACGGCTGAACCAGGAACACATTTCTCTTTATGTATTCGCTTTGTACACACACCCGCTTGAGACGCAGGAGTGGAAATAATTGTATTATGTTCTGCGGTCAAAAACATAATAAAATTGATTAAGCATTATTAGCATTACCGATACTGCACCCATGATTGATACAGTGCGTGGGTGAGATTTCGATTGGCTGTGTTTACGAACGCATTGTATGGTTGTAGATCAGGGCTTGTGTACAGAGGGACCAAAAATATTTAAGATGGCCTACGAAATTAGTCTGTGTGTGTGTGAAACCTGTGAAATGTTGAATAAAATTTTAAGTCAACTAACCAACAGAACATATTTTTATGTCCAAGATTCGCATTGCATTCGCTATGTTTGGGATTATATACTCCTCTTACGGTCGACCAAGTCACGGGTGGTAGCTATACTAGTATTTACTAAACGATATTACAAGTTGGTACTAATTGTCTTTTATGTCATAACCCTGCAGTGGCAATAAAAACGTCAGAGGCTTGAGTAGGGTCTCTCTTGTTACATCAACAAAAGTGTCATTAATAATATTGTTTTGGACCCTAAAATTATATATGAACGCCTATATTCAAACAAGTTTTATCATTGTGTAAGAATACCCAAGTCGGCCAAAGTAGGCAAGACTGATAATTGATGAACAAGGCAAACAAAGTACCATAAGGTTGTGTTTATATATATTTTTATATGTTTTACGTTATAATATAATCGTTTTACGCGCAAATTCTTTTGCGATTTTGAGTACATAGCTTCTTATTAATTATCAAAAATAAATAATGAAAAGCGTCTCACATGCGCCTAGTTGCGTAAGGTATTGTGCTTTCGCATAAATACTTTTGCGATATCATGTTGGTATATTACTACACCTTTTTAAAGAAGCCCCCCTTTTTAATAAAGAGCAATACGAAACGCGTCTCGCTCACGCGTACTTGGCGACAGGGTCTAACTAGTTATATCAGTACATATATAGCCAAAATTTACAGTTCCATATGCTTTAATAAGACCCTGGTCACAAATACTGGCGAATGAGGCGCGTTTCCTTATACAGTGCTCGTTAATAAGAGGCTATGGTAAGATGGTGTAGCATTATTCCGACAATGTTTTCAAAATCGCGAAGGAATTAGGGGGAAAATCGCCGGGGCGATTCTGACAGGATAGGGGGCCTAGCCAAGAGGCTTATCTATTCGAACGCATAGAAAACAAAAGTATGAAACAATTGTTTTATGCAATTGTTTTGTCTGTAATACGTCAGTTTTATACATTTGTATTCTATATATTCGATAGATTGGCCACTTGGCCAGGGGGCAGGAACAGGGTCTAACTGTGGCGAAATCGATCGAATATTTTTATGCATATATTTAAACTATTGTAAGTGTATTCCGTACCTTTCTGGCATATCAGACTATCGTACTCGCCTTTCTACTGATTATCAAAAATATTTTAACCTGAACTAATAATTCAGTGGTAAATAACATATTGATGAGCCTGATAGGTATATATCATTCGATAACCTTATCCTGAATTAACCTACACTAAAACTCTAATTATTAATAATAAATATCTGACATTTACTTTATACCTGCACGTTATTTTAATAATAAAACTTCATAAAAACCAACGTAAACGACGATTTATTTTAATTAAATAAACTTGTAAACCAAACAAAATAATAAAAACTAGAAGAGGCTTTAATATAGTTTACCTGCCTACATAAAGGCATACCCTACCAATTAATTAATAAAAATAATATTGTTACTGTAAAAACTTTATTTATTATACTTTACCAAGTTACAGGGTTCAAATGAAGTATGAATGAAATTTGTCACAAGTTGCCGCCTTAACGCTTTGCGAAAACTTCGGAATGGATTGTTTTAGGACCCAATTTACTTACAGTTGCGTTGGAACTTTTTTTCCTCAATTCTAAATTCTGCCCTTTGAAATGTCATTAATATCGTCACTTTATTTTAATCAGTCACGAATGTATCTAAAACTACGAAAAACTAAAAAAAAAACACTTGAAGTTCACTGTTAAATTAAACTAACACTTTCACTCACTTCAAAAAAGTTTTATTACTTATTATATTTGTTTTTTATTAGGTTAATGCTGATCAAGAGAACCTGATTATTCCCGAATGTCCGACGGAAGACAAACCGGGATTGCGTACGTGCGAAGCGGTTGACGTACGGATCGCTTATGCGCTGAAGCCTGAAAGAGCTCGAGTACAAACTTAAAGGCTAAGCACCAAGTTTGTGACAACAAGATGGGTCTTGCCTGACAACATTTCGCAAATGATGGATCATATTCAATCATAATTGGATACTTAATAGATTTCACATAACACCATTTGTGTTTTTAGCATCGTTTGGTTTCAAGCAGATAAATTGATTTTGAATGAAAATAAGAAAAAATATCAAAGATCACTAACAAATATGGGACGATCAGCACACTAAGGTGGTTTATCAACTTATGATATGTCGCAATAACAATTTCTTCATTATTCTATAATACTGGACCAATATGAAGATTATTTTTAACCCAGTTAGCTTCTCGTGTGGACTACCACCATTCACGTCCAATCAGGTGGAGTAGAGTAACATGTTTTTCTTGATGTTAAATTTATGCAAAAGGACATAAGGACATTTTCATGCTCTCGAATACATCGCTCATTTATTACAAAAAATGTCAGAAAACATGTCAAAAAATACTTAGAAACATGAATGATTGTTCAGACATAAATCACGCCTACTTAGAGTGAATTAACACCCACGTTTCCCCCATGATGTTAGGTCATATGTAACAGGGGGCGCATTGCTATATATCGGGCTCTTAAATCGCATTATATTGCTAATTGCCGCACTCAGAGACGTCAAATAACGTTAATGAGTACTTAACGTCAAAAAATGTCAATTCAAAAGTAGTCGCTATTCTCCCCGGGTCTATGGTCTAGATTTGAATGAAAATTTTTAATATTAAATACTCATTAAAGTTAAGTGACGTCTCTGAGTACGGCAGTAAGTGATATAAGAAAACGCTGCTGCCCATTACTCATAGCTAATTTTGCCCTTAGTCGCTTTGTGTGGGACCCGCGGGAGAGATGGGGTACAAACGACTTTTATTAACTTAAAAGAAATTAAGGTTAAAAACAAATATTTCAATAAATTATTTGTCATACGGGAATCAAACTCGCGTCCTCTGCAATTCGAGCCTGCCTATAACACTCATCCGAGTTCGAAAATCTATAATTTCCTTTGTAATGTTTTTCTAAGATTTATATAATATTCATGCCATGCCCTGCAGTGACGGCAGAGCAGACCACATTATTGTCACCACTCCCATCTCCTGTTGTATTTAAGGCAACACGCTTGCCACTATTACATGGGACCTAACTTAATTGGCGCAAAGAGAAAGTGTTTAGGTTAGAATGACTACTTTCAATCTATTTACGTTTCGATTTAGCTTTTTATCCAGCAACTCTATACATAAATTATTATATTCTGCAATATTTTATTCTGTGACCCGGTTTTAATAAATTGCCTAATTTATAATTATAAGGACGCAGTTTGTAGAAGAAATATCGAAATAATTTATTTCCACCGAAATTTTATAATCCCGCCAACAGCATCTCCCCTTATTACGTTCCTCTAATGGCACTCTTAATGAGCCTCATTTCATATCCGTCCCGTATCCATTGACGGCTTAACAAGTAGCATATTTATTGTGTATGTTTAGTATTAAGCCTAATGGAATTATTTTTCATGATATATTGTATTCATCATAAGCCGCATAATGGCCTCATTGTTGAAAAAACGTTGTGCCACTGCCAAAAATTATGGAGTCTAAACTTTTCACACGAGATATTATGTTAGTTGTTGACTAGAAATCAAGTTGGTAAATGAAATTAGATATTTTTTCATTATGATTTTTTATTTGAATTAGAACATTATACCTATAAATGTTGGAGAAACAAAACCTACTGATATTAAAAAAAAACGAATTACCAATTTTTCATTTTTTGTGATCAATAACTTTAACAAAGAAGAAATACTACCTACAGATTTAGTTCCAGCAATTATGAAAATTGCAGATTACAAACGTTTATACTTTATAACGTGTAAGTATCACTTACTGACGCACTCAGAGACGTCAAATAACGATAGAGTGCGTTTCATCTTATAGTTCCTATGCCGTCATGTTGGTAGTAATGTATACGAAAATGATACCATGCCAACTTTATTGTCTTACCTTTAATTCAGGGAGATTTTTTTCAATTAACTATAACATAGTTATGCAACTATCTTATTTTGTGACTTATAATAATTAGCGGTACTAAGTAGTAGTTACATAATAGTTTTTTTATATATGAAAGTTATAAGCCAAAGCTCGTGAACATTTGCGAGTCATGAATTAACTATCATGGCATTATTAGTATGATATAAATTAGATAGATAAATATAAATTGTAGTGACGTAAGAAGGATCAAGAATTATTAAGTAAAAAACGTTAAATTATAATAAAATATTATATTTAGTATGATTAACAAAAATTAGGTTCATCTAACATGTCTACATTTGACATTTCCACACTCTTTTCAGTCGTTAAATCGTTATCAGTACCTACTGTTTATGTGCAGTTATAAAACTAAAATAAATATATTTAATTTATTTATCAAACACTTAATAAAACTGATACTGGTAACCCAATTTAATGGCGGCATTCCGTATTTGTACACACTAATATGGATTATGCAGGACCTCCATAAGTTTTTCACGTTCACAAAACACCTTAGCTTATAACACAATTAATCTTTCATCACTTTTAAATGTTTTGGACATGGTTTTCTCAAAGATTTTCTATAAAACATAAAAAACCCGCAAATATTACTTACGCGTTGATGTTGTTGACAGACATTGTAGGCACCATCACGGCATAGGAACTATAAGATGAAACGCACTCTAATGAGTAATTAACGTCAAAAAATGACAATTCGAAACTAGTCGCTATTCTTGCCAGGTCTATTGAATGAAAATTTTTGACATTAAAACTCATTAAAGTTAATTGACGTCTCTGAGTGCGGCAGTTTGACCATTAATTTTATTAAAGAACCTAGGAATCGCTGAGTCATACTCCAAAAATAGTTCTGCGGACAGGTGGTTTAAAAGGTGTAACTTACAATAAATAAGAAATCCGTATTTTATCATGAATATAAATATTTCAAAACATTTATGATGTGACCCAGTACCATGACACCTTTAACGCTTCCCTACTGCTAAAGCAAACAGTTTCCCTTAATATAAGAATTATGTTTTATTTAAATAAAGTTATTCGCTGTTGTCTGCCCACAAAAACTATGTCGCATCATTATGCTTCCCACAACTTGTTTTCGTTGAACCACAGAAATAGATAAAAAACCCACATAAAATTATTTTTGGTAGAGAAGGGTATTTTCTTAAATTCTTATGCGTAGGAGGCTAATCGTTACTTTGAATGGTTTGGTGTGTAGGTGGATACAGTAAAAGGTCTATTAATATGCGTTTTTTTGTCCTTTCCAGTATCCAATGTATGCCACAGTCACAGGGTACAGTATAGGTACTGCTTGCTTGAGGAATCTGGCAAGTACTTGCAGAGAATAAAGCGAATAAAGGCATAGTATTTTTTTTCATACTATAATGCTTTCCTCAAAGTAAATTTCAATATTTATCATCACTCAAAAGCGCTATTAGGCAATTTTCTTAATTATTTCCAAGTAAAGCTCAAATTAACCGTTATATAGGCCTTACCCGAAAAACAAAGCTCCTTCGAGACTCTTAGCAATTCATTAAGCAATAAACGTGGCAACCGGCGGTTAAGCCGTGATAATAAACTCTTTGCAAACAATAGAAAATTTATTGGGGTTGAGTTTGAACTTAAGTTCTCATCGTCAATTCTTTTATAAGGTTATGAAATGGTAAATAGGCTAAATAATCACTCCTAGCATTTTTTTTACTGGTTCCGAAAATGCCGGGTGGTGACAGCAGAGAAGACTACCATTGTCATCAACATTCAACACTCATCTCTCCGAGGGTGTCATACAAGGCGACTCAGGGTTGACAGCAGCAATGAGTAGGTGACAGCTTTCCTCTTACAACACCTAGCAATATACTGTGATTTACGTGCCAAATAGCTGGCAATAGGCTGGCCACCTATTACGTGCCACCTAACATAATTTGCGAAACTTGGATGTCAATTTACTTTTTTCTATCCCTTCGGGGATAAATAGTCGTGGTTTATGTATGTAAAAAAACAAAACGAATTGGTTAAATTAGTCATTTTAAAATCTTTTGTACAACAATATGCTTCTTGTTTGTCCTATATAGGCTATATATAAATAGGTTTATAAAATGGAGGTGCTTCAAACGACAGTTTTCCGGTCCGAAGAATCGATTATCTATAGCCATTCTGATCATGGGCCTTTTAATGAATATTAAAATCAATTCCAAGCTCGTGCAGGCTAGTATATTTGGGGAAAGTAGATAATTGCACTCACAATGGTGACACGCAATCTCTCAATTTAAATTGCCACTGGCGCCATCTTGTATCTACAATATAAAAAAACGAACTAGAATATAAAATAACAATTATGTATAACCTAATAATTTGACTGTGCTTAAAATGGAGATTGAGGTAAAATATTAAAAGTCCGATGAGAGACGTCGTAGTTTGATTACGACAATTTTTTTTTTCAAAGTACTAATTTTAAATAAATCTAAGAAGGCTACAATAAAAGTGTATTTTATTGATCCAAATCGAAATAGTAAGGATTTGCCTATAGACTGTTTTCGTTCACATTTTCTGTATGAATAAAATATGACTATGTATTCATCGTTCGGGAAAGTAGTCAATAGCCATTCGGGGACATAAATTATTCAATCCAAAGCTATCATAGATAAGTTGCCGACAAACAAACACAGGGTGTGTAAGTGTAATAAATCAAGTAGGTGCTTATAAAATGTTTCCGCTTACTGGGGTCTAACGATTACTGCATTTTAATTAATGCGTATGAAACTTCTAGATACGGTAATGTTATCTATGCAGTATTGTAACTCAGCCCGTCATTGTAACGTCACTGCTTTTGCTACTGGATGTGTATCTACCAAAATAAATGTGTACCAAACTCGACGCGCGTAGGCATGGCGCGCTTTCCTACCGTTTGTATAAAGATCAATACTGCATGTATGTGATTGTATGTATATCATTATTGGCGTAGACATGACTCACGTTCCAACCGTTTGTATGAAAATACTGCATGTATACTGTTTGTACTGCATGTACTGTTACATATACTTGCAGGACATGTAAACAAATGTAAACGTCGACCCTATATAAAATAGGGCATGGGAAGAAAGATGGCGATGATGTTAGAGTATGGTCAAATAGTACCTTTCCCCTTCGCTGATAATGCAACTAATTTTCCATGAACAATGGTAATAAATTAACCTTGATGTTCGTCTCGCCGACCTATTTCACTTCAGCAGATAAACTGCCTAAAGTTTAAGTCATTGTTATTTATAGAGAAATAATTAACTCATTGGCTTAGCTGATACAAGTAATAGTATAATATTATTTATCTATTTGAGCTTATCAGGGACCTTACCACTAATTCTAAACATGACTCTATTCGCATTCAACACTATAAGCCGAGTAGAGCTGCGTCCTGTTTTGTCACCCGCGTTTGGATCGCAGTAATACTTCGTGGTACGGCCACGGGTCTATTAAATAATTCGTTGGACTTCAATTATTTCATTAATCCTCAATCAAAGGTCCTGAATATGTATGGATAGATAGACGTAGGTTATGAGTTTGAGCAAAACCTTTCACCACCAAAAAAAAAGAAAAATAGACTCATGGACGTATGTTTATCCCACCGCAAGATTTAAGCTATGGCAAGATCAGAAAGCTTTTACCGTTTGCCCAAACAACCAGACGCAATACCATTAATTCTTAAATATCTGGGCCAAGGGACTACTATACAAAGTAACGATAGTGCTATTATTTTGATCACATGGTATGTCATGCAGAGCCGTACTTGTTTCGTTTCTATGTGTTTAGAAGCGTGTCAAAAACAGAGATATCCTCACGTGGAAATAGCTTATTCCAGTTAAAGAGCTGTCATGTTCACTGCAAGCAATATAAATCAGCTTTGCTCGCAACTGTTTGTATATTTCCCCTTGGTATGTGCAATCTTGTACCACGTGGGACTATTAACCAAATTTCAAATATTAGCAATCGATTGTCAACCTTATTTTGTATGGACTGAAGAACAAAGTAGTTTTTGGAAATCTAATCTTGTAACGCATTTTTAACTTTTTATTTTCGCATTAAATTATACACTAGTGCTTGCCCGCGGCTCCGCTCGCGTTAATATCAGTTGTTACATACCTTTATAGCCTTCCTCAATAAATGGACTTTCCAACACAAAAATATATTTTCAATTTTAAACCAGTATTTTCTGAAATTGGCCCGTTAAACCAACCAACCAACCAAACAAACCCTTCAGCTTTATAATATTAGTATAGATAGTAGGAAAGATAACAAAATAAGCAAGACGTAGTAGTAAGTAGACTTTTTAATGGCGTAAAAATTTTGCACACTCTTCACCGTAACGAGATTCCCGACTCACCCGATATTACATATTTTGTGACCATGTCGACAGCAGCTTTTTATCTGTTAATAATTATGTCACAGGCAGACAGTTGAGTGCGGCATTTTGTAAAATGTCCACTTATTATGGACACTACGGATCGTCACATGTAGACTACGGATTGGCTAGCGGCCTCGTTTGGTTCTTCCATGTATGCTTAGCAATATCATGATAATGTTTAAAAAATATTATTATACACTACTAATTATTGGAATCATATCAAAATGTCTCTAATTTTTTAATATATTTTATATAAATTTTTATGGATTTTATCCATTTTTATGGAGGTTCTTCACTCAATATTCTCTGAATGTGTTTACTCGTCATGATGGATCATATTGAATCATACCGTGCATTGTTTTTTTGATACTTTGGATAGCTTTGTACATAAGAGTATAATGTTAACCGACTATATAATACATACATACATACATACATAAATCACGCCTATATCCCCGTAGGGGTAGGCAGAGGTGAACTAGCACCCACGTTTCGCCAATTATGTTAGGTCCAATGTAATAGGTGGCGAGCCTATTGCCATTTATCGGGCACAAAAGTCGCAGTACATTGCTATTGCTAGGTGGTACAAGAGGAACGCTGCTGCCCATTCCTCATCACTGATTTATCCTTAGTCGCCTTGTACGACACCCACGGGAGAGATTTGGGGTGGTGACAATTGTATTCTACTCTGCCGTCACCACACGGCACTATATAATTATAATGTATATATATTTTTATACGTATGCAGATTTCACATTTAACAGCGAGACGTGGTTGGATTTAAAACAATAGCAGAAAAAGTACGGAGCGTATCGAGACAAAAGGCTCTCGCAAAAAATACGTCACCGACAAGGCCTGCAACGACAATAAGTTTTTATCTACGTCATAATGTCGGCCGCTTCCCTCCCTTAGCGTGACCTTGACTGTGACATTATAGGGAGACAAGGGACGATCCGAACCATGAAGGCATACAGAGAAGTCGATATTAGACGAGCATTCTTTGAGAATTTGGCGCTTTGTAAACAAACACAGGGTAGGCCAATAAACGCGTTTTATGTTTGAGTGGGACTGCTATTTATAAATAAGACATAAATTCTTCTTACATTCATACCTACCATCTAGTCTAAGGTAAGCAGCTACAGTGCTTGTGGTCTGGGACCGACATGACGAAGAAAAGCTATTAAAAATTTAATAAATTATGTACGTATTATAACAATTTTTCAGTTACAAATCAGACTCTAGAGTTTTTTTTATACATAGAGTTATTTTTAACATGTATTGTTTCCGAACCGAAATCCCCTAAGAATTCAAATCTTTTCAATCTACCAAACAGCATTATACTTTTGAATTAGAGGTGTTAAGTCTGAAAGATGACTATCATGCGAATCGAAAACTAAGAATTTATTGTTAGTTAATTGTACTCGTATAGACAATCTAGCCCAAAGTAGTTGCTTTTAAGAGCTTGTGTTAACAAAACTATAGATACAGAAAGATTTCATAACTTTCTGGTGGAAGCCACTGGAGCGCGATCAAAGGGCTGGACTGCTTTTGATCAGAGGAGCCTTTTGGCCCCCCTATGCCAGTGGTGAGACAACTTTAATTATTGTTAATTTTTCTTATTATTTTGATTATATTTTATTAAAATTGCTATATTCGAAATAATCATAAAATCATACCAAAGTCATCATTCATCATTCATCATAACAGTTTATCTGAGGCTTACTCATTTTTTGATACGAAACCGTAGCCTACTACGATGGCCGACTAGATTTGTACTACGGTTGTGTCTACACAATGTCGTAGTATTTATTCGAGATACGGGGGACTTGGGTTAGTAAATTTCTCACTTATATTTGCAACAACTTCAATCAATGTTGATGTGTTTTGTTTTGAGACGCATACGATTTGAATAGATGAATTTCATTTCAAGACTTTATTGGAATGAAATTAATTTATTCCGTGATGAGGAATGGGCAACAGATTACATGGGACCTTTCAATAAGTTAATATTTACAATTACAACTAAAACATACAGTAATAAAAGTTTTTTTTTAATTTACTACTGAACGTCTTTTTAACGCTACATAAATATTTATACTTCTTTATACCATATACCTGTGTGGTGGCGGCGGAGCAGAATACAATTATCTCTGACCTTATACCTGAGCAACGAGTTATGGGCAGCAGTGTTCCTCTTATACTTCTTAGCAATACACTGCGATTTTCGTGCTCCGTGGAGGGCCTAACATAATGGGAAAAACTGTGTCGTTTCACCTCTGCCTACCCCGTGGACATTTTATTACGAAGGCAAGTATTAATTTTTTTATATACTATTAGACCACACCGAAGATGAAGAGTTCATGTAAAAAACGAATGTAATAAGTTTTTTTAAAGGCACGAAAATACGAAAGCCTTTGTTAACGCCTTATAAATAATAAGAGTCGGTTTTCGTGAAATGCTTCATATACATTTATGGGGTATTTTATAGGAAAGTCATGGTGCGCCAGAGGTCATTGATTCGTCCGTAATGACGTCGTATACGATATAAAACGACTATTAGATGTGATAGTGGGCAAGTGAGTGCTGTTTTATAGTCAGCTAGAATTGCTACTTGCATACTAACAAGCCCTAAGGGTTAAAGCGTTCTAACGAGGCAGAGTAAGACAATTAAATGGGTTTCCTACGTTAAGTGCATACTTTATATAGTTTATTTCTACTGGCGAAAATTATGTAAGAGGCATGTGCGAGAAGTTGAACACGATTACGACTTGACGTCGGTTTGTGGAAGATCCTTGGCATTTTTGGTCTTTCATAGCCGCACTTACTGCCGCACTCACAGACGTCAATTAACATTAATGAGTACTTAATGTCAAAAACGGCATCACCACGGCCGTGTGGTGACAGCAGAGTAGAATACAATTGTCACCACCCCAAATCTTTCCCGTGGGTGTGTACAAGGCGACTAAGGATAAATCAATAGACCTGTGTCGATCGATCATATCTTTGACTCAAGCAGATTGATGCTTGAGTCAAGCCTTTAAAAGATTTGTGATTTGTTTGACCTAACAACATGTAATGAACAGAAAAACATAGAAAATAAACTTGCTTGACTCAAGCAGATTGATGCTTGAGTCAAGCCTTTTAAATTATTTGTGATTTGTTTTATCGTTATTTGACGTCTCTGAGTGCGGCAGTAAGACAATTAAAATATTAATTGATTAATGCCCAACACTGGAATCTACAACAGTAAAAAATATTTTTTCTATTAATAAACTGAACTGGATTGTTTTAGACCGCAGGTCGCGGGCCACGGGTCGCGAGTCTCGATCACCTGTGCACTCTCGAACCTAGGCGAGAACGGGTTTCACCACCAGCGACACCACCACCGGGCGGGTAATAATGTAATATCGAGATCGAGTCACCGCATCGCGTCGATCACAGTGATTGAATCTTCTAGTGCCTCGCGACTCGATCATTCTTGAATGAATCGTGATCGAATCACTTTGATTCGATCAATCGCGATCGATTTAGGTCTATAAATCAATGATGAGGAACGGCCAGCAGCGTTCCTCTTATACCACCTAGCAATAGCAGTGTACTGCGGCTTTGTGCCCGATAAATGGCAATAGGCTCGCCACCTATTACATGGTACCTAACGTAATTGGCGAAAAATGGGTGCTAGTTTCACCTCTGCCTACCCCTTCGGGGATATAGGCGTGATTTTTGTATGTATGTAATGTCAAAAAATTACATTTCAAAACTAGTCGCTATTCTTGTAGGGTCAATGGGTCTACATTTGAATGATTTTTTTGACATTAAGTACTCATTATAGGTAATTGATGTCTCTGAGTGCGACAGTTAGCGATATAATTTTAAAGTTGAGGATGGGTTTACGCCATTATCACCATCGGCTTTTAATGTTCCTATGCTGGGGCACAGACTTTCGCTATGGATAGAACATTATTATAATTACACACTATTCTGGCCCGGTGCGTATTGGTGGGTACGACTGCAGATGCAACCGGGAACAGTGGTTTAACGTGCTGCCCGCACGGAAAAACTCGAGATCATAACATAATTTTGGTGGCCCATCCATCCGATCCATCAATTGCAGGCCGAGCTATTATCATTATTAATGTTTTGATTTTTATTTTAAAACGATTTAGATGTTAGATTTATTACTTTAAAAAAAATAGCTAAGAAAAATTTCGAAAATTTATAGTAAACCCGTAATACAACTTGGAAAATGTTCTGACCTCTTTCTCTTTGTAAAAACTTACAGCTATAAACAGATAGTCACTATTCACAGACAATTGATCATTTCGTGTAGCATATCAGCGTTTACCCAGTTAAAATTATTAGCACAGAATATACATTTCAATTGAGTCCTCCAATATTAAAGTTCAGTAAGCCTCTCCAGTCTTAATAGAGTTAGGGGAAGTTGTCGTTTAAAGGACGCTTTACATTAAGCCGACAGAATAACCGAAAAGTTTATCTAAAACTTAGGAAGACTTGCCTAATGCCCGGTCACGCAATACTTCATAGTTGTAACCCGTCCTCGAACTTGGTACATTGGCTTCGAATTGAATCGAAGCGGGCACAAACATAATTGTGAAACTTAGTTACCTTGCCAGTTTCAATATCAGCTTTTGGTTAGTGGATTACTAACAGATTGGGTAAGTTTTGATGTTTCACGTAGTCATGTTGAGGAGTTGGACGTCTTGTATTCGCCTTTTTACTTCAATAACGTGTTATCTCGTATAACTTAATTCTTGGACTTGTCACGTTATTGGAGTAAAGAAGCGACATGTCAGTCAGAGGTAAATTTACACTCACGTTTCCCCAATTGTATAAGTTCCCAAGTAAAATAGATGTGTTCTATTGCCATCCATCGGGCAATTGTTTTTATAAACTTCATTTTTGATTACTCGTCATAATTTTATCTACATTCATAAATTAGCTTTGTAGGTATACTATGATGAGTTGTATTATGTCTGTGCGTTTACCCTCCGTCTCCGTAGATGACGTCTCCGTGGAGGTCGTAAACACCCAACGATGCCAATGTTAAACGTGGCCACCCAATTGGGGTAATCTTACCTCAGATTGGTCACTATTCGGCGGAGCGAACGATGATCTACGCTACGTTAAATATAGGGTGTCGTTTGAGGTTAGATTAGGTTAGGTAATTCCACACATCGTCTGCCCTTTATATTTCTACTGCTGGGGTATAAACTTTCACTATACGTAAAAAAGATTAATAAATAAGTCATTACGTGCCTGTTTTGCAATCGACGGATAAGTTCTGGGTTGGCAGATCATTTGATAGTTGTAATATGAAATATATGTATGTCAATTAAACTGCCAAGTAAGCTATTCATAACTTACTCGTCGATTATGAAAATGTCATGAAATAACTTTGAATTTTTACATTCAAATATTGATTATTACTAAGTTTTATTATACAAACGATGAGTACATATTGGATATTTGAAGTAAGCTTCGACTTAAAAGACATTTAACAAAAGCATGGTATAGAGAAATATTGACATGTATTGACAACGTGTCCCAAAGTAATATTTAATGTTACGAGAATCACGACCTGTATTCGAATTTATTACGTAAAATACAGCGTTAGATGGAAATGCCTTTAGATTAAAAACGTGCGTCATGTGAACCAGACTGAAGAAAATTAATATACCTTCCCCCGAATACAGAAACGCTACTCAAAGTTCGAATCCTGCTTAACATTTAAGTATTGTCTAAATTGACGTTTTTCCATACAAATTCTGACAGGTATTGTCCACTTAACTTTATAAGCAGTACTTATAATTTGAGTGGCATTTCTGTATTCGGGGGTTAGTTCTGTTTTACGTGTTGGTGAACTCGGGCCTTAAACCTATAAAAATAATAAACTCCGATTAACACGTTAAGTGCGAAGCGAGGCCTAAATCACCCCTGATGCAACTTCCCTGTGGTGCGGCAAGCAAAAAAGTGAATTTCTCGGTCGTGCGAATGGCATAGCTTTGGTTTGGTCCAGTGTAGGAAAGAGATAAATATATATTTGAGATCACTAATGGTTCCGGACTCAGTGGTGTACCTACCTTGGTACCGGATGTCTTAGGCCTCGTGCCGCACTGAATTAATATAATATAATTGATATTGATATAATATAGATTGTATTAATCGATATTGATATCTATCAACTAAATATATTGGCGTACCGTCTTATTGCCAATCTCTCTTGCGGGTGTCGTACGACTAAGGCTTAAAAACAACTCTGAGGAATGGGTAGGAATGTTCCTGTTTATTCTAGTCAGTTGATGGTGTCATTAGTCGTGAACAAGGAGTGTCATATTAATATTAAAATCCATTCGTAAATAATTGTAGTTGTAATTTGATGAGAGAGAATTCATTTCTCATGCCTGTATGTAATCGATAACCATTGCACCATAGAGTCCCATCCCAAAAAAAATCGCACGATATTTTGTACATTTCGTAACTATTTTAAGAGATACCTTCCGTAATATTCTGGTTAACTCCATCTTTTGCTGAAGATTGAAACCTTTAGAAATATGAAGTTCAATTTGAGCTGGCCCATTTATTTCATTTTCCTGCACTTTGGCTGTTGTCCAGAGGACTGTATTTTTCGAAGCATATTGTGACAACAAAATGAATCGCTTGAAGTTTTAACTTGACATTTGAATCTATTTCTGTCTCCCCAATGTGCTGTTGTGTTTTGGTTTACAACCACTATTAAAATTCCCAATAAATTACATAACATAGAAAAAGAGGTAACAAAAGTTTCGAAATTCTGTTGACATTAAATTATGCCTTGAAGCTAGAGTCGAAGCCGTGTAATCCGCAATCCAGGCGGCTGCTCGGCCACTTGACAAATCAGGAGATCAATTAATGTGCCAAAATTTTTCCAATCTTTCAACTTCCGGTTGTAAACCAATATACAACGTATTCCTTTACCGCATCAGTGTCAAAAAACGAAAAGAAATTATTTTTAATTGTTTTTTATGTCTCTAATTTATTAATGCCGTGGTGACTGCAGAGTAGAATACAATTGTACAAGGCGACTAAGGATAAATCAATGATGAGGAACGGGCAGCAGCGTTCCTCTTATACCACCTAGCAATAGCAGTGTACTGCGACGTTTGTGCCCGATAAAGGGCAATAGGCTCGCCACCTATTTCATGGGACCTAACATAATTGGCGAAACGTGGGTGCTAGTTTCACCTCTGCCTACCCCTTCAGGGATATAGGCGTGATTTATGTATGTATGTAATTTATTATTAAATGATAGACTCAAGTCAAAAAATACGTTACAACATTTTGCACCTCAAATTTAGTACGATAAGACTTACTGATGCACAAATGCAAACGAGTGCTGTTTGGTTGCACGCCGAATAGTAGGAGGAGATATCAGTCCATATCACGGACACAGATATTCAATTGCCTAAGCCACAATGTTCCGACAGCATTGCAAAGACGCAGTGAAGTTCACTTGGTTTAATTGGAAATTGAACTGGTTGAATGCACCTAGCAATTTTGGGCTACAATATGTGCAGTTTCGAGTGATTCAAATATCGACGAAACAGGATATACCTATTATCAATTTTGTCAAAAGTGTAATTAGTATATTATAAATGACATTTCCCATAAATATATTTCTGAGTACTTTTATTTAATCATTTAACAGAAAATATACGAAAACATTACGAAGCGTATTTCAAGAATTTAAATAATACGTCTCTTTTTTGGGGATGTAATAAATACTCTAATCTGCCGTCACCACGACGGCAGATAAGAGTACAATTGTCACCACCCCAAATCTCTCCCGTGGGTATACAAGGCGACTAAATATAAAACAGTAATGAGGAATGGGTAGCAGCGTTCTTCTTGTATCACCTAGCAATGTACTGCAACTTTTGTGCCCTATAAATTGTAATAGGGTTCCCAGCTATTACATGGGACCTAACATAATTGGCGAAACGTGTTTCGAAATTGACCTCTACCCCTTCGGGGATATAGGCGTGATTTACGTATTTATGAAATCATATAAATCATAATTATTATGAAATTCGGCTGTTTCATTCGTAATCTTAGAACAGTTCGATGGCACCATCTAGATTCTAGACGATGACCCTAACCTTGCCCGCCCTTGACTCCGCCATCAAGCCCTGGGCGGAGCCAGCGTGTTTTATGGTTGGTTTTATTAAGGGTCTACTGATTATGATTCCTGAGATTCTACAAAATGCGAGCAACACATTTTTCAAATTACACGTTCTAGGCATTACTGCCTACTGTTTATTCGTTAATAATGTAAATTCATAGGTTGAACACCAAATCGCACCCGGTCATCGATTTGGTCAGTAGAAGCCACTTCAAGCTTTCCTTTGTTGTAATAAATAAGTAAATTTTCGCAAAATGTGTTGGATCATCTTTGCCAGGAAGCTTGCGATATGGCACATTATTATTATTTCGTAGCTGAATTTTTCTGGCTTGGTTGTGGCTCAGTTATGGATCAGGATTTT
The DNA here is from genome assembly GCA_963931975.1 of Cataclysta lemnata. Classification (NCBI taxonomy): domain Eukaryota; kingdom Metazoa; phylum Arthropoda; class Insecta; order Lepidoptera; family Crambidae; genus Cataclysta; species Cataclysta lemnata. Next base: position 10,803,718 of record OZ008343.1, read on the forward strand.
CTAAAAATGAAAATGCTGAGCATACATTCCTCAATGCAAGTCATCTCTGTAATAGTTGGTAGTTAATATCGCCAGCTCAATATAGTTATGGCACTAGCTTCTGCATGGTGATGGCAGGGCAAATAAGTTTCACACCCCCTATCGCACATTAGGTAAGTGTCATTAAAAATGACTTAGTTCACACAGGTAAAAAACATGATTATATAGCTGATGCCAACATAAATACGATAAACGCTGAGATACGGGAAGCTTTTAAAGTAAAGAAATATCCAGTTTTCAATAGGGATAATGATTGGAATATACGTGCCACCTGCATCCGACCTGATAATCAGAATAATTAAATTCCACCCTCGTCCTCATTCTGCCAAATCCAAAGACACTTTGATCTGCGTTTGCCTTAACCGGATAACTTATATATTAAATCATTTGATGGTATTTAACTATACCTATCTATAGGCATCTTTATCGTCTCCCTGTGACATCAAACGCTGTTTAGTGAACGAAACATCGGAATCAAATTTATTGTCACAATTTCATAAAATTACTTTTGGAAACCTGGTAAAGATTAGAAATATTGTTGAAAAATGCGACTTTATTATAGTGTCAGCTACAGACAATAAATCAAACCATAAAACTTAAAAAAAAAACTTAATACTTAATGTCCACAATAAGCATTAAGTTATTCAAAATATAATTATCTAAAGCGATCACGAATTTTCACTTCTCTTAATTTCAATGTAAATCCGTTGATCTCAAACGTCATAAAACCTAAACAAATCTTAAAGTAAATCTAGACAGTAAAACAAGAAGTCACAAATTTGTCAACGCCACAAATCTGGCGGTCCTTCTTATCGCGTAGTCACTCAGCTCTAACCGAGAAAATTATAGGGCACATTTACAGTTATAGACAAAACAAATAAAACAAAAACGTGTGTCTAAGGCGGCAATCTTACGATCATAGAAGAGATGGATGGTTAGTGAGAGGAATGATATGAATATCATAGATAAGGAATCTCTGACTGGATAAGCAGATGAAGAGTGATAGAAAAGGGTGAGGAAACCGGACATGGGCACTGCGCCGTCGCTAAATAGGAAATGATAAGGGCAGGGTTGATGATGATGATTTCTGAGCACCGTTGAGTTCGTCGTTTGTCTGTGTTAGACTCCGACTGTTACTGCTTTTTAAATATTTTGCAATTCTGAAAAAAATTTTAGCATGTTCATATTTTAGCTTGCTGTGGACTGTTATCGCTTCTCAAGTGTCAGTGTTTCGTTTCGAGCTAATTAATACTATGATTTTATGAGTCTCCGTAGATATTTTCTGCCGGAATGCAGATGGGAATGATCTATCGTCAATGCTCACGCTGTTATTATTGCGAGTCGATAAATTCCTTTAACTTTAGGGCAATCATTTTTATTATATTCGAAGGAAAAATTAAAATTTTCCTCACGATATTGCATTACTGTTTATAAGTCTATAGACGAAATAGTTAAATTGAAATCCGGGTATTATTTTTAGAGCAGTATTGCTGACTAAATTGAGTATACTTAAAATAAAATCTCTTTTTGCACAAGGTAGCAATAGTTGTATTAGGTATTTTACATTTTTTATAATCAAAACCGTGTGGTGAAGATTACGACAGCGACGCGTAATGGGCAGCAGCATCCCTCTTATACCACTTATGTATACCTAGCAATATACATCGAATTACGGGCCTAGGCTTGTCTCCTAACACAATATAATTGGCGTTTCGATTATTAGGGACGAAAATATATTTCAGCTTGCTGAGTCAGGTGCCTACTAAATATTGTTGGAATGTTCGAAGTTCGAATCCGCAGTCAATGAATCATTGAGATGAAGGCAGTAATGAGCTTTACACACGAGAACAAGGCCACAACCCATAATGGGTAAAAAAAATACTGCCGATTGTGCGAGTTGTGAATGAGTTTCGTAAATAAAAGAATATTATCATCGGACAAGATTTTGGCATAGTTTCAGAAATTGGCACGCTCTTATTAGATTGCCGGCAATACTTAGGAGTTTCTTGAGCTAATGTAGGCAAGGAACTGTTATTTAAAATTTTTTGGGCTATATTAATGTTTTTTTTTCAATTATTGCATTTATTTTCTTGACATTGGCCGTGTGGTGACGGCAGAGAAGAATACAATTGTCACCACCCCAAGTCGTACAAGGCGACTAAGGATAAATCAGTGATGAGGAATGGGCAGCAGCGTTCCTCTTATGACTTATGACTTTTGAGCCCGATAAATGGCAATAGGCTCGCCACCTATTACATGGGACCTAACATAACTGGCGAAACGTGGGTGCTAGTTCACCTCTGCCTACCCCTCCGGGGATATATGCGTGATTTATGTATGTATTTTCTTGACATGGCAGATTATTAAAGCGTATAATAAGTACGCTTTAATGAACTCAGGACACCTAAACCTCTAAACCGATTTTTTTAAATTGACTCACCAATAGAAAGCTACATTATGAGACAGTATAATAGATTTTTGTTTAATTTTATTACAGATCTATGAAAATTTCAATTATTTTTCTATTTAAATCATTATTTGACGACAGCTATCATTTTGTTATTTTTAATGATTATGACTTTGACAGTTATTTAAAGACATCAACGCAAGCGAAGCCGCGGGTAAAAGCTAGTACATAATAAAGGGAAAGTATATTAGTTCAGACGTAAATCGCAACTTGAGACATTGTTTTGCCATTAATAACGACAAGAATTTTCATGTGAGTAAAATTATTTTTGAGTTTAGTACCACTAAGCGGGAACATAAGTTGAAACGGTAAGATTGATGTGGCTTAAAGTATTTGGGATTGTAAACGCTGCATCAATCATCGCAGCAGATAATTTGTTGCAGAACGTCCAGTGGCAATATCACCGAAGTAATAAAATTGTTTTTTTAATATGAGCCAGTAAATTTCAAAGCAGAGCAAGGCAAGTGTAAAATTGTGTGAAATTAATGTAAATGTTTATTACAATTACATACTTTCCACCTCTTTAATATCAGAATTGAAAATATATAACATTGAGAATTAGGACCTGGTTCACAATCGACAAGTAAGTTCTAAGTAGCTTACTTCGCAGATCATTTGACAGTTGTAATATAAAATGTATGTCAATTGAACTGCAAAGTAAGCTACTTCGAACTTACTTTTCGAATGTGAAACAGGCTCTTTAGTATAACAGAACTAGGTATAAATAAATATAATCGAAAAATTATGTCCAGTACCTACATCGAGCCAAAATTTTTCAAAATGTGTAACCTTTTTTTGTTACAAATTCTTCACATTTTGATAAAATAATATAATTTTAAACATTTTAATATTTTTATTCCTTTAAGAGATAGCATGGCGTGATTTATGTATGTTTATAATAATAGTATAATGTTTAGGTACACCGACCGCGTTCATCCCTAGGGGAGGCCTATGGGGAGGGCGGGAATCAGCAATTGAGTAAACTCGGCAACGTTCTCAAATACCGGTCAATGGGTGAGTAACCAGAAACATACTATAGTACCTCAAGTTCCTCTCTGTGCTTCGGAGGGCACGGTCGTTAGTCCCGTTGGCCATTATCCTCGCTCTGGGTTCACATGGTGGGTTATGGCACATTGTTCTATCTACAGAGAAGGCCTATGCTATACCAGTGTGGATGAAAATGAAAACAAATTGTAAACGAATCTAGTTCCGACCTTGTAATAAAATTATCGCTCAAACATGCAGCGTCATCTAAATGTCTCCAGGTCTAAGATCCTCTCCGAGATTCGCTATGTTGACATAATAACGGAGATGTAAACCGGCAAAAGTTTCCAACTAAAACATCAAAGACATTTGTATTTTCCATCTTGCATCAACCGCGGTGGTGAGATTCATAAAAACCCTTGCAAATTACTGTGCGGGTGCGATGAACTTTGACGATTCGTTACGAGCGAGAGTTTACTGCTCAATAAAAATTTTCGCTCATTCGCTAACAATTAGAGGAAACTGCTGGACGGAATGCTGGTACGCGCACTTACATTCAACCCTGCAGTGCACGACTTTTTTAGTGGTTGAAGGAGTATTCACATTTAATTTAGAATAAATTTGACCCACATTTTTCAGTTTTGTTAGTAAAATCTCCCTCAATTTTACTCGCGTTTAAGTAAGGCCGTTATTATAACGTTTATTATGACGACTTTTCAGTGTTCCTGTGATCATGGCGGTTTCATATGAATGTTCTCTTTGACGGTCACTGAAATCTGAAGTCACGCCTTTTGCATCCATAAGAGTTTTAAATACAAAGCTGTAAAGAAGCCAAGTTCTTATTTAGGCATAGAGTTTCATCAGCAGAGTGGCGCAGTGGAAGCGTGCTGGGCCCATAACCCAGAGGTCCGTGGATCGAAACCACGCTCTGCTATTTTTTTTATGCTTAAATATTTCTGTAATATTTGTTTATTTTACATTATTTTTATGGTAATAGCTTTTTGTTTAATCAGGTATGTACCCAGCTTTGGGGATACTGTAACAGATAATGACATAAATACTGGAGGACATTTTCGAAAATGTCAATTAAAACATAATATTTGGTTAGGATTGTAATAACATGAAGGGAAAATTTTAAATTAGTTTTATTTTAAACGTACAAAAGTCCGTTGAAATTGTTTTCCACACCCTTCTTACTCATAGACACACTCATGGAAGCGGGTAGTGTTTTCTACTGTTATTGGATTTCCGACTATAAAGCAATGGTCAGTGGTCACCACACGGCACACGACAGAGCAGAATACAATTGCCACTTCTCTTATTATTCTTTCACAGGGATAGGCCTAGATCACTTCTTTCCACTTGATAATATTTATTTCGCTTCATAAATTAATTATGCTCATGCAAATCCGTCGGTTTCGGGTAGTTTCTCTTGACCTGACCCTTTTTGAATATTCTTCCAATATATCTCTTTTTGGTTAGAATAATGAGCTATCTCAAATTGAATGTATATTTAATGTAATGTATATATAATATTTTTTAACTTTTATTAAAACCCCTAATACTTTTATCGAGTAATCTGAGATTGAAGATTGAAGACTGACATTCAAGTTCAAGATGCCAATAGGCGAGCCTATTGCCATCTTGAACTTCAATCACAGTAATTTGCTAGATTCTTAAAAAAAATGCTGCTGCCCATTCTTTATTTAAATAATTACACCTTTATCTCTAAGTCGCCTAGTATATACGACATTCACGAAAGAGACAGGGGTGGTAATTGTGTTCTTCTCTGGCATCACCATACGGCACACTGGTCTATGGTTTCTATTATACTGTTTTATTGACAAATAAAATAAAAATAAGGTTTAATTTTATATATGACACAATCAAATACAGTCATGAATCGAAACAAAAAGCATCATAATTGGCGTGAAGATGAGGCTGTGCATACACAATTTCAATACAAATTCTGTTAGCATTAATTGCAATATAAAAATTTAATTAAGTGCAGCATTAAAATCCAATGAGAGATAATTATATCGCTCAATAATCATAACTTTGCACATTTTATTGCTTGCAATGCAGTAAAATATACATTTGGTTAATCGATTTGAATGTTCGCCAAAAATTGTGGTTCCATCGCAATGGTGAATGGATATTAGACGTTTTGTGCAGTGAGGACAACAGCGTACCGGGTCGTCGCACTCTTAAATTTGCATGCACCTTATTCCGTAGCAGTAGGTGTTGTTTTGCAAGTAGCATTGCAAGGACTCGAGCCTTGCGTTCGTAAGTACGCTCTGTGCTCTGACGGAAATTTGTTTTCGAAAACAACAATGAATTACTTGCGGGTGCGAAGAGCTACTGCCGTTTGGTTCTTTTACATTCTGAAGGTTTTTTTTTGTTAAACATTTTTCAATTAGGGAACCGAAATGCGAAGAGAAAGGATATTTGGTGTGCATCCAAACAATATTTCAGATACACTTTGCATGTTTTTCGTTACCTAGCTTACGTTAGTGATACGAATTGATACTTTTATTAAAATTAAAAAAATATATTGTTTATTCATATAAGGTATCTTTTACATTCACTCATGAATTGTCAATATCTCAACAACATCTCAGGTTACAACAAAATGTTAAATGTCTTCAATCGAAATTGCGATTGCCGTGTGGCAGAGTAGAATACAATTGTCACCACCCCAAATCTCTCCTGTGGGTGTCGTACAAGGGGACTAAGGATAAAACAGTGATGAGGAATGGGCAGCAGCGTTCCTCTTATACTACCTGGCAATGTACTGCGATTTTCGTGCCCGATAAATGACAATAGGCTCGCCACCAATTACATGGGACCTAACATAATTGGCGAAACGTGGGTGTTATTTCACCTCTGCCTACCCCTCGGGGATATTATACAGGGCGTCCCACGGCCATGCCACACGGAGGGAAAGTATATTAAATATTGAACGTAGGATATTTTACTAAAAGAAGACATCGTTTTATTTTTAATAATAAGTAGAACTGCATTCACAGATTTATTAAAAATCGCCTACCTCAACCGGGAATCGAACCCGCCAAATGTGATAGAAAAATTACTTGTATTTTATAATAGCGTTTGAAAGGGCTACTCATAAGCATTATTTTTTCCTAAATAACCTAGCATATTAAATGAAACTAAGATCATAAAATTTTTCATTTTATTTAAAATTTTGTTCAGGGAAATTTCCTCTGACTTGGCCATGCTTCCAACAATTAACATTATCATTTCAAAGACCTACCCACTTGAGATACGAGATTTCCGTGGTGTAAGTACATGATAATTCTATACATTACATAGGCAAGACATATACATAGGCAAAATCTTGAAAGGTCCTACTAGAGACCTTTTTTGTCGAAGTATGTTAGTATATTTTTTGTTCAGTTGCCAAAATCACTGTCTAATCTGACACTGCTTTCGACGCGAATAGTCAATAAAATCACTTAGCCCTAAACGCAGAGCCTTATGACATAATTATGACAAGCGGTTCTAGTGCCTATAAAAAGCTTATTAAGACCAAAATGGCCTATTAATCACCGGGCGTCTGTATCATTTTTCGTCATTTGTAACGTGTACCATGGCAAACACATAAAACTTGTCACGAAAGAACCGTATTTGTTATAGTGTAAGCCCGTTTTCACCAATATCATCAAAGTTTAAGAGATCCCTTCCCCTAACTGGCGCACTCACAGACGTCCATTAACTTTAATGAGTACTTAATACAAAAAATGTCAAGCAAAACTAAATTAAACTCAGTATTATGTTTTAAATAATAATTGTTTGCATTTCAGAAAATAATAAATATTTATGATTTTAATTTGAAAATTGTTTAATAATTATTATAATTGTTAGAAAAAATAACTCTAAATAAATAACTGAAAAATATTGAACACCTCAAGAATTTTACAATATTTTCAAACTAATAAATTATTGATGAAAACATTTTATTTCTATATATTAATTAGTTCTTATTTTTGCTGGCAAAATTAAATATTAGTTCTATCAAAAGTGCATTCCGTAGAGCAGCATTTAATTTAAATTTAAAACAAACTTTTATTAACAAGTTATTGAAATGTGAAATGTGTTGCTGTGCCTGATAAGGCTCCATAGTGGTACCTACCTTCTTATAAACATCTTTTTAAAACATTATGTGATGCAATAAATGAATATGAAAATGAATATCAACAGTTATGGACTGTATAGTTAACAAATCGTCAGACTATACAAAACAATCAAATTTGTCTCTTTCCGATTGTCCGATTGTGAACCTTAACATGTTAGAAGTAAGGCACAATGCCCAAATTTGACACAGCTATTGACTGTACATCGCTAATGGCATCATAAGACCAGTCTAAAATTACATTTTCAGTTGGACCTAATGGTAGGTCCCCTATTTAAGTTATTACTCAAAGATACTCCATTAGTATCGAACGGCTTTCAAATCGTCATTTGTCTTTCTTTATATGTATCATTTCGCGTTATTTTGCTTGGACTTACATTAATTCCCTTACCAAGCGTAACGTTTCACGAAATTGAAATAAGGTGTCCTTCAATAGTAAGAGGATCACTGCCCCCAAATTTTATATTCTAGTCACAACAGTAGACCTCTCACACGTTCATGATATGATTTTTAATAGGGCACGGTAAATTTTGTGGAAGACCCATCTACAATTTCTAGCTTAGTAACTTTCCTATGATTACCTGGAGCATTGAGTTTTTTTTTCTATAACGAGCTAGATATTTCGGAGAAATCTATATCTATCTATCTGCAACACTCAGAGACGTCAATTAACGTTAATGAGTACTTAACGTCAAAAAATTACAGTTCAAAACTAGTCGCTTTCTTTGCCGAGTCTATGGTCTAGATTTGAATAAAAATTTATGACATTAAATACTCATTAAAGTTAATTGACGTCTCTGAGTGCGGAAGTATATCTCTTTAATTAAAACCAAAGTCATTCCTAGTTTTTGAATTTGTTTTTCAACAAATAGCTTAGCAAGCTTATACATACATATACATACATAAATCACGCCTATATCCCCGAAGGAGTAGGCAGAGGTGAACTAGCACCCACGTTTCGCCAATTATGTTAGGTCCCATGTTATAGGTGGCGAGCCTATTGCCATTTATCGGGCACAAAAGTCGCAGTACTATTGCTAGGTGGTATAAGAGGAACGCTGCTGTCCATTCCTCATCACTGATTTATCCTTAGTCGCCTTGTACGACACCCACGGGAGAGATTTGGGGACGTGACACTTGTATTCTACTCTGCCGTCACCCAGCTAATACAGGTTTCAGTAATCATCATAAACTAGATAATCTCATAGCCAATAGGTAAATAGATGGCATTCGATGAAACAACGTCCCTTAGCAATATCAATAGAACTTGTATAGCCTGCTAAAACAATACAGGAACTTATTCCCAAAGCTCTTCTCCTTTCTAATTTAGGTTCGGAACAAAAACCTATTTCGATCTACACCATACCGAACTCCATATTGAAATCACTCAAAATATCTCTTAAATTGATCCCATGAGCGCCAATTGTCTAAGTTTACCAATAAAAGTCCTGTTACCTACTCAATTTCTGGGAACTTTTGCTTTATTGGTACTTAGAATCTGCTTAGCGACTTTCGATGCCATAATTTTTTGTTATTGAACTTTTATGAATTTAAATTACCATATTTAAAATACTGGCCGCAGAGTGAAACAAAGTTTAGTCCACCCACTGTGACATCCCTTGGAGTCGTAGGATTTGATTATGGGAACTCTCTAGACTTTTATGCTCTGTATATGAGTAGGTTCCTCCCGGGGTGAGTAAGCCACCCACAACAGCGTTCCCTGAGATGGTTGGTACCAAGCCACAAAAATGTAAAGAAGTATCAACATGAATACATTATGGGATATTCATGGCTATCGACATTCTGCACGGATCCGAAATAATGTGGTAAAGGAGTTAGGAGGAAGAAGAATCGGAAATTACCTGATTTAAATAGAAAAAATAATAATAAATAAAAAAGTGCATTATTATATTGCTAACAATTTCAAGAAAAATATTGTAAAAAATTGGATTTGATTTTCAAAAAACAATTTAGAGGAAGAAATAAAATAATAGGATTATTTGGCCCCAAACTAATGCAACCTACGGAAAAAAGATGATAAGAGGAGCTTTGAATAAAAATATGTTGATATAAATAGTAGTAAATTTAAATGCTCCAAGCAGTCTAGTCCTTATGGGAAGCAGTAGGTACTGGCTTCAGGATCCACGTTACCTAAATTATACAGCCACAATGTTCCATGTAAAATTATGCAAATAATTGGTTAAATCGGACCGGATTTCCGGCGTTTATCATGAAACATGTCTGAAACGCGTACGACATCTACATAGTATTTATAGGGAATAATATTTGGATTTAATTTTTTATTTGGTCAATCTCGCTTCATAATACTTAATTGCCTGAATTTTAAAGAAGAATGATGTGTGCCAATCACTTTGCAGTAAATAACATCATGTATAATTTCTGCTACATGAATGGTTGAGAGACACCTTGTATCTGATATTCATTAGACTGTTTTGCTACCGATAATAAGATTCCATACGACGACACTAGAAATAGGATATCATTAATATAGGTAGATCTCTTAATAAGTAACTGTATCTACAATTATGTGAATCTTTAAATTTATAGTGCTATTTTAAGTTGTATATAAATATTAATAAACATGAACTAAGCAGATTAACTTCCGAATACTCCAGCGATATAACACTGCCAATTTATCAGGATTTCAAACTCAGTGACGTAATGGGAGTCAAATTGGGCTTAAAATAGCTTGAAGCTGAAAGTGGCGCTGGAAATTGAGTTATCTCGGAAATTACTGTGATTATAACGCTATCGATGGTTCGTGTGACTGCGTCGGTATTATCCCCTTACTCCCTGATCCAGGGGTGTGCTTTACGAATAGTTTTCATGCCGTCCTAAGTGAACATCAAAGATAATAAGGCTATGTGATTTGCTTACAATTTGAATTGCTTTTTCATTAAAAAATATTATTGCAGGTCGCACAAAAAACAGTTCAGCAACATCTTCATCATTATTCCAGTTTATCTGGGGCCGTCACAGTATGCTTCTGCTTCTATTCATATCGCTCAGAATCATTTAAGCCAGTACTCCCCTTTAGTCTATATGATCATTCATACCAGCTAGTGTCTTCTGATGAATAAATGTTCAAAAAAGTAATGGAAACAAAAATAACAAAAATAAATAAACATTTTTAATTTAAATTTAAAGGCCGCATAGCATGATATTCGTGTAGTAATCTGAAATATTGTTACGAAAATGTGTCGTTTAAAATCGACCTAGCAACTTTTACCTAAAGGCGCCAATAAAACGAGAAACATTAGACTTTATTGACATGCGAGGGCGTCAAACCAACAGCCTATAATAAGCCATCTGTCGTTACACCAGTCGTTAAGAACCATTATCGCGTATTGGCCAATGTGATGGCTTTATTGCCGAATCCATCGTTCCGACCAAAGTGTCTCCATTACGTCTTTAAGGTGATGGGTAATTGTTTTTTCTGTCTTACCGTTTGTGTTTTGCCAGGTTGATAAGATCAATACTCACGTCTGAGCCAAAGATATGCCGTGTAGTGACGGCAGAGTAGAATACAATTGTCACCACCCCAAATCTCTCCCGTGGGTGTCGTACAAGGCGACTAAGGATAAATCAGTGATAAGGAATGGGCAGTAGCGTTTCTCTTATACCACCTAGCAATGTACTGCGACTTTTGTGCCCGATAAATGGCAATAGGCTCGCCACCTATTACATGGGACCTAGCATAATTGGCGAAGCGTGGGTGCTAGTTCACCTCTGCCTACCCCTTCGGGGATATAGGCGTGAATTATGTATGTATGTAATCAAAGATAAAGTTTTACGTATATAATGAAGTACCTCTTCTAATAACGCTTTCAATAATCGGAAACATTCTCGGTATTACTACAAAACGTTACGCACGGCAACCACTTTCCGCCAATTATAATAGTTTCAATGTAAAGGGGGACGAGCCTATTGCCATCTAACGGGCACGTAAGTCGCAGTATATTGCTTAGTCGCCTAGTAGGAAACCTGCGGGAGAAACATGGTGTAGTATATGATGACTGTGAATTGTATACGGCTGTGCCTACATCACACGGCCATTTCACATCTTAAATCTGTCTTATTTATCAACACAAATAAAATCATGGAATTTTAGTCATTATTGTGCCATCAATAACGCATATTATTGCACTGCCTGGCAATCTCGTCTCCATTGGCAGCTCGGTCTTCAGCACATCAGGTACTGTTCCTGATACTCTCACTCTGACCTCTCCATGTAACTAGGATCTAGGTTATACGGAGGTTCCATAGAATGCTGTTTTCTTCCACTGTAATACACACAGTACACTTCTTATACAAAAAGCGACTGACCTTTATGGTGATAAAAAAACTGGGGCGAGTCGTACATCGACAACTATCTTTTAAAAGTTTTCCTTTGTCAGGGTACGTGCAGATGACACCTCTTTGTCTAGGTGCGAGCGCTATACACGCTTCTATGTAATGCAGTAAAATAAAAAACTTATTGTAAGTATAACTAAAGCTTATAATAAAAGAGTATGCTTTTCCATTCAAGATCGCAATACCTATAGTGAAAATTTCAATGACACGATGTAGTTATCTTATTAATTGAAATTTAATTTTTTTTTTTTAGCCGTGTGGTGACGGCAGAGTAGAATACAATTGTCACCACCCCAAATCTCTCCCGTGGGTGTCGTACAAGGCGACTAAGGATAAATCAGTGATGAGGAATGGGCAGCAGCGTTCCTCTTAAATACCACCTAGCAGTGAACTGCTACTTTTGTGCCCGTTAAATGGCAATAGGCTCGCCACCTATTACATGGGACCTAACATAATTGGAAAATCGTGGGTCCTAGTTCACCTCTGCCTACCCCTTCGGAGATATAGGCGTGATTTATGTAGGTATGTATGTATGTAATTAAATTTTTACCGCAATTAACAACATTTTATTTTTACAACATACCTTATTATGATGTTATATGAAATTAAACCGAAAATGAAGACACCCATATTTTTATTATTTATTCTGAATTCCGTTTTCAATTTTTTAGTTTTCATACAAAAAATCATGATTGAAATACCGGTCATTCTAAGCAGACGTAAGTGCCAAATGACGTCACTGTCGTGGACGAATGACGAAATCACTCTTGACTCGAAAAATTAAATTATCACTTGTCAAAATTGACCAACTGGCGTTTCCGGTGTCGAAAATAAAAACATTTCATCTGAAATGTTTGAAATTAATTTCAAAGTCAAATACGTTGTAAATTAAAGTATGTGAAGGATTTCAATTTATTTGCTACTCTAATATTGTTAATTTCGACGATGACAATTTATATAGTGCGTTTCATCGTATAGTTCCTATGCCGTAATGATGGCTGCCCTGTCTGTCAACAACATCAACCCGTAAGTCATAGTTGCAGGTTTTTTTATATTTTATAGACAATCTTTGAGAAAATGATGTCCAATACATAAAAAAGAGATGAAAGATTAATTGTGTTAAAAGCTAAGGTGTTTTGGGAACGTGAAAAACGTAAGGTGGTGCCGCATAATCCATATTAGTGTGTACAAGTTCGGATTGCCGCTATTAAATTGGGTTACCAGTATCAGTTTTATTAAGTGTTTGATTAATAAATAAAATATATTTATTTCAGTTTTATAACTGTAAATAAATAGTACTAATAACGATTTAACGACTGACATGAGTGATGTAGACATGATGAACACAATTATTGTTAATGATAATAAATTTAATATTTTATTATAATTTAACCTTTTTTTACTTAATGAGTCTATCCTTCTTACGTCAGTTCAATTTATATTTATCTATCTAATTTCTTTCATACTAATAATGCCATTAACTAACTGTTAACTGTGAAATAATAAACTTATGTTTATCAGATCATAACACGGGTCAACTTTTAAGTGTACCTGTGAAAAATAAAGATGCGTCGCCTAGTTATTGGTATGAGAAATGTAGAGATTTTAGCAAAGACAATATAGATAAATTTCTTTATTATATAAATAACCTTTCCTGGAACGAAGTCTATACCGAACAAGACACTAATGAAGCATTTGATTTATTCCACGATCTTATTACCTTCTTTTTTGAACAATGTTTCCCATTTGTGCGTAAAAAGCATAGTAATGGGAAAAGACTACCGTCTTGGATCACAAAGGGTGTGAAAAAATCGTCAACTACTAAACGTAAACTGAGACTCCAGTATTATAGGAAAAAAGATGTAGAAAGTAAAAATCATTACAAACGCTTTAACTTCATTTATAAAAAATGTTTATCAGCATTGCAAAAACTTGATAATGACCGTTTAATAAATAATTCAAAGAATGTTTGCCAAGCCGCCTGGAAATTAATAAAAAATGAAACCTCAAATAAAACCGCGAGCAATAAAAAAATTGATATAAATGAAATAGATCACAATGGACGCCCTATTACTAATCCTATAGAAATAGCGGAAATATTTAATAACTTTTACACAGGTATAACTGATGACGTTGAAACAGGTGAATGTAAATATAACATTAATGAAAATGATCATAATATGTTTCTGACACCTACTGATAGTAATGAAGTCATGAAAACCATTCGGATACTTAATAATACACAATCTGTCGGTTATGATGGTATCAATACAAAAATCATAAAAACCAGTGCAGAAATCTTATCCCCTATACTCAGTCATATTATAAACCTGTCTTTTAGTGAAGGCGTATTTCCAAATCGTCTAAAAGTAGCCATTCTAAAACCCATGTTCAAGAAAGGGGATAAGAAATGTATTGACAACTATAGACCTATAGCACTTCTATCAGTTCTATCAAAAATATTGGAAAAGTTAATGTACAAGCGACTTTATAATTTCTTCTCAAAATATAAAATTATTTGTTCTCAGCAAAATGGCTTCCAAAAGGGTAAATCGACAACCCTAGCAGCATTTAATATCATTACAAAAGTAATAGATGAGGTTAATAAAAAAAACCCAGTCACAGTCATTCTATTTGATATGTCCAAGGCCTTCGATAGAGTATCACATGGAATACTTTTGAGCAAGTGTGAACGAAGTGGGATTCGCGGTATTCCACTTCGATGGTTACAGTCATATCTGACAGACAGATACCAATATGTCGAAATAAAAAAAATATACGATAAAAGAGAGGAAGTAACTTATAAATCACAGAGAAATATAATTAAAGCTGGAGTCCCACAGGGAAGTATTCTTGGTCCTCTACTCTTCTTGCTATACATAAATGATTTACCCAAGGCCACCAAATATCAATGCTCCCTTTTTGCAGATGATATAGCCTTAGTTGTACCATGTAAAGACAAAATGACGTACAATAATGAAATCAGTTCCGAAATTTCTAATATAATAAAATGGCTACAGGATAATAACTTAAAAGTAAATATTTCAAAAACAAAATATTTGCAATTTCATAGTCAAGGTGGTAAGAAACAGAAACTACAGTTGACATTTGAAAATAAAACGATTGACGAAACTAATGATGCTCTTTTCCTGGGCATAACCTTAGACAACTCTTGCACCTGGAAGCCGCATATCGACAAATTATGTTTAAAACTAAACCGTTTTGTTTATGTCTTGTGGCGTCTTAGTAAAATAAGTGACTTAAGAACAGTATTGAAAGCATACCATGGTTACATAGTATCAAATTTGAGGTATGGGATCTTGTTATGGGGAAACTCAGTTGCAATAAATAGACTTTTTATATCACAAAAACAGTGTATAAGAGCAATCTGTAATGTTCCGCCTTTAACTAGTTGTAAAACTCTTTTCAAAGATCTACGCTTATTGACACTTCCCTCTTTATATATTTATGAAACCTCTATTTTTGCGAAAGCCAATAAACATCTATTTGTGCACCGTCGAGACCAGTGTTTGTTTAATACCAGGTATCCTAATAAGTTAATGATGCCGAATAGTAGAACGACCATTTGCTCAAATAATTCATATTGTATGTGTGTAAAAATATACAATCATCTGCCTGAAAGTATAAAAAATCAATCAATAAATTTATTTAAACGAGCTTTATACGGCTGGCTCATTGATAACTGTTTCTATGCTTTGAACGATTATTTTCAACTCAAAACCAAACTGATGTGAAATAATTACCTACTTATACATACATAGTAAAAAAAAGAAGTTATTTCATGAAAAATATTGCACAAATATAACATTCATAAAACTAAGGGACTAAAAGCTAAATTAAAGGCAGAAAACCTCGCCTAGGTCTTCTGAGACAGGAAGTGTACCAATAACGCTGGCTGCATTACCACGCTGAATGGCGAGACTAATTCTTTGCGCGAAATACACTACTTATTATAATGAATGTTATAATATCTATTTTGAAATTTTTTGACGATTGTATACCTAATTGATATTCTTCTAATTTGTATCAGTATAATTTTAAATTTAATTGTGACATATTTTAACAAATTAACTATCAATAATTATTGAATAATTTTTGCATGCTGGCATCAGAATTTGTATCAGATATTTTATCAATTTAATTGTGACATAAGTATTTTATTTAACCGATCAAGTCTTAGTAAAATTATAATTTTTGCATGCTGGAAATGGCTAATTGTGAGATCGAATATATATTTTTTTTATTTAATATCTTTATAACCACAATTACTGCAAATAAATATTTTTCTTTCTTTCTTCTTTCTTGTTCTCGCAAATTTTGACGAGCTTTGGCTTATAACTTTAATAAAAAAACTAATATGTAACTACTACTTAGTACCGCGAGTAGTAAGTAATAAGTAACTTCATAAGATAGATGCATAATAAATTATATAGTTAATTGAAAAAAATCTCCCTGGATTAAAGGTAAGACATTAAAGTTGACATGGTAATCATTTTCTTGCAATACTACCACCATGACGGCATAGGAACTATAAGATGAAACGCACTCTAACTGCCGCACTCAGAGACGTCAAATAACGTTAATGAGTACTTAACGTCAAAAAGTGACAATTCAAAACTAGTCGCTGTTCTTTCCGGGTCTATGGTCTAGATTTGAATGAAATTTTTTGACATTAAATACTCATTAAAGTTAATTGACGTCTCTGAGTGCGGCAGTTACATTGGATTTGATTTATGACTGACGTCTGTCATCATGTCTATGATAACTTTTTTATTCTTCCATCTAGGAAGGCAAATGTTTTATTTCATACATCCCCGACCGTGACGTCATCGCATGATTTTTACATTTAATTTTTTTTCTCTGTAATTAAGTAATAAAAAAAATTAAAAAAATATATTTTCGAAGTCAGGATTGGAAAATAAAGAAACGGTATTTTTATTTTGGGAGGTTGTTATTTTTGAAATGTTGTCAATTGTGACAAAGCAAGGAAGCCGAGGCGAAAATTCTTAGCATACCATGGATTCACCATGAGGATGCCGGGGCCATAGTGTGGCATAGAGAAAAGTCAGTGGCAGCGCTTGGGCCTTGTGACCTAAGTGTAGGTTTTCACAACATGTCAGCACTTACCTTCGCTATCCCGACTTCTCTCTTTGCACGGTCACATTTGGTAAAATTCTGTGATACGGTTGTTAAACCCTCCTCTAATAGGAGGGAATAGATCTGGGGTGCGAAGTTCCGAGACCTCCACGTGGTGCACCCTGGGCAACGTCTGTTCGATGGGTCAGAGCGGCACTGACTTTCCGGGCAGACGGCTAACTTCGGAACGGGGGAGGGACCTTCGGGTCAAAGGTGGTCTCCAATGGTGGTGCCGGAAGAGGCAGCGCTGGCTGGTCGATGCGAGAGCCTGGTGCCTACACGTTGGCGTCGGCTCACCACCTAAGACGTGGTGTTTGCGGCGTCTTCCGGATGGTTCGCCTTTGGTAGGGGGCCAAAGCGTAGACCATAGCCTTAAATTTAGCGCTGAGTTTCATCCGGGCCCCTTTTGACACCACTGTTGGAGACGTGTGTGGGGCCGCGTCGGGGCACTTGCCCGGCGGTCACCAGGTGGAGGGCTGCGTCGGGGCGTCTGCCCGGCGGCCGATAGGTGTTGGCCGCGTCGGGGCGTTTGTCCGGCGGTCGGCAGTTTTCTCCAGTGGCGGGCGCGGCTCGTCGGCGGGTGGAGTGTGCGGACTTGTGCTGGGAGCTGTCTGAGCAGTGAGTGATAGAGCCCTATGTGGAGGCACACCACACGATGGGTATGTCCACCGCCCAGTGCCGCACAGTGTCTTGGGCAGGTCCGATGCATCGCCCGCCGGGGGATCGCGATCGCCACTGGAGGAGACGGCAGGACGTAGCGGTCGTATCGGGGCGTTTGTCCGGCGACCGGGGGGTGGGACCACGTCGGGGCTTTTGTCCGGTGGATTCTAGGAGGGCCGCGTCGGGGCATCTGTCCGGCGGCGTTAGGTGTGACTGCTTCGGGCCGCTTGTCCGGCAGTGCAGGTAGGGTGGGGGAGCCTAGGGGGTCACCTCTCGCTTCCGACTCTGGTCAGATTCATGGTTGGGAGTGAGAGGATCTGGGAGGCTGCCGCCTCCTTCTGCGAGGCTGTCATGTCGCAGAAGGAGGCAGCGGAGAGGGAGCGGGAAGAGGATGCTCTAGCCGCTCCCCTCCGGCGTAGGCGGACGGGCCGAAGGAGGCGAGCTCATGTTCGTCCTCGTTAGGCCCGACAAGAGTGGCCTGCACACTCGGGTTAGCCCCCGTGTGTGCATTGCACAGGCCACCCCGTCTGGGGGAATGTCCAGTGTTCCGGACATCCCCTCCTCGGCGCTGACCCCGGCGTAAGCCGGGAGGCCCTGGGGAGAGACTGGTGAATTGCCTCGCGGCAGACCCCAGACTCTCCCCGCCAGAAGGGCTGGAGGGACACCGGAGTGGTTTAGTGGCGTATTCCCGACTCGATCTTGAGTCGGGCGAGTCCCACACACGTCGGCCGTCTAGCTAGCGGCTGACACGGTGCGTAAATGCATTCCACTCCGTCAAAAAAAAAAAAAAAAAGGGTGGGGGAGCCTGCGCCCTCTAGCTCCCTCTGGGGCTGGAAGAGCGCCGGTTCCCGTCGTATGGGGGCCTGTCTTGGAAAGATTCCTCTTCGGAGGAAACTTGGTCAGGACGGGCGGGTCCTTTGTCCGGCGCAGTACGCTGTTGTTGGACATTGGACTAGGGGAAACGGTGCACAGAAGGAGCCCGAAAGGGCGGGCGCAGGTGGCTGTCCGGTGACATATCCTAACGGATGACCCCGGATGGCTGCCATAGTGTGCTTTGGCTCGATATGCCCGGAGAGGATGTTTAGTGGTGTAGTGGGGGAACGTCTCTACCCCGAGTCCCACATACCTCTGTAGTTGCACCGTACTGCAGGGATGATGCGTAAATGCAGTTTACCTCTCCGCAAAAAAAAAAAAAAAAAAAAAAAAAGGAGGGAATAAATCTGGGGGTTAACTGGGGGTTGACCACAAAAAAAACCAGGATCCTACTTAATAGACATGTGTAGTTCCGGACCGTAATAGTTCCAAGAACTATGTCCGGCACTGGAACGACATCGGTCCTCTCCGAAGCGTCTAACTAAACAGGTTCACAGTTCCTCGCATGTCCATGTCCAAAGCGAACCGAGGCATGCCGAGGACCGACGACGGTCGAAAAACTCCGGAACGAGCGGCGCCGGCAGGTCCGAGTCCGAGGCGAGCATTCCCGATATAGTTACATTTGACATTACAACAACTTATAACATTGGTTATTTCCATAGGTTGGCATCGTTTGCGCGATCGAGTCTGATATATTCATACCCAAAATTTAACGAAATTTATTATCTAAATAAATCAACCGTTGTAAATATATACTCGGTGTTGCTATTGAATACACCAATAACTCGTTGACAGTACTTAAACAAAATCGTATTGGTCTAGTCCACTCTTGGCTAACCACTATTGAGATCTCCGAGATATGGACTTTACGCGGCGATGATTGGAAAATGTCCCGGAGCTGAACAAATAAGATTTTCAATGCTACACACGGTCTTAAACATTTTCCGAGAGCTCAATTTCTTGTTGGCATTTTTTTTTTATCTAACACTCCACTTGGACATGCTCTGTTTTTTTAAACTTTTCTTTTTGTTCAGTTTTCGTTGCTTACTTTCTGATTTTATCTTACCAAATATGAATGGGTAGAGAATGAAATCGGGGTGGCGAAGGGTATGAACCTGCACATGGGTCACAAGTGTTCTGGACTTTGTTTTCAATGTAATATTTTTTCTAACATTTGTATAGTGTTCAAATTAAAATCAAACCATAATTAAGAGTGCTGATGTAACTTATCCTGATGTGCCGAGTGGTGGTGCTAATTTTGATATGACGACTTACTCGGCATATACCTGTAAAACGTTTGAAAGAGACTTAAACTTTTTAAAACTTTTCACTATCAGTTTAAAAGGAACTTCTTGATTGAGTTGTTCAAGTTGTGAAAACTTGAACAGCTCAATCAAGAAGTTCCAATATTTTTATTTGAAGCGTGTGGATATCAGAAGGAAAGGTCATAAAACTATTATTCGAGTTAAACCACGTCAATAAAGGACTTGCTCTCGATTTGTATGGAGCTTGTTTTTTATTTTCTAAACAAATTGAACTTTTGGGCAAGGTTTATAAATAGTATGTAAAACCATAAAAATAAAAATTTTTGACTCCTGCATTATTTTTATAATTGATTTTGAAAATTCATTATTGGCTGTAAAATAGCAACACTGCACGGCTCAATAAACGTATACACAGGCCGCAAAAAAAAATTTGGTGGTTAGAAAAAGAATTTCGAGAGTGTTTGGCGCGTTTCGTGGTGTCAGTCAGATTTATTTTCACTGATTCAAAAATTGTTATAGAGTGGACAAAAGCAGTGAAAGTGGTGTTATTTTGATGCACAAGCATCTGTGTTGATTTACAATTGATGTTGTGGTGAAGATCACTATAAAAAGTGGTTTTATCCATTTCATCAAGCACCATCATTAACTCTGTTACCATTCAATTTGCGCCAAGCACTCGCTAGATGCGTTAAAATATGTGGCATCCATATTTTAACGTAAAATTCATTTCATTCATATATTTCACCCACTCATTATTTCATAAGACTACAGATAAAATATACACTAAAGACTTGGCTGTATGGGCTAGACCCTTTGCCTTCCCTAAAATATAGGGAGAATAAAAAAATTTAAAAAAGAATTTCGGAGTAGTTGGCGGGCTTTCAATGGCGTCAGTCAAATTTTTATCAAATTTTTATTTCAATCATTCAAAAATTGTTTCAGAGTGGACTTTGTGTAGTAAAAGTGGTGTTATTTTGATGCTTAAGGATCCGTGTTGATGTTGAATTATGAAGAATCATTGAAATAAAAGTGTTGTGCCGTGTTTGACATTGAGAAATTTTAAAGTGGTTTTCACCACCTCTTTCGTCACCGTCATGAACTCTGTTACCATTTGACTCGCACCAAGATCTCCCTAGATGCGTTAAAATATGTGACACCCATATTTTAACGTAAATTCATTTCATTCATACATTTCACCCACTCATTATTTCATAAGACTACATATAAAATATATACACTAAAGACATGGCTGTATGGGCTAGACCCTTTGCCTTACCTAAAATATGGGAGAATAAAAAAAAAAGAATTTCGAAAAATTATGGTCTTGATGCGGGAACCGAACCCGCGTTCGCTGCTATCCGGGCAGGTGCCTGATCGCTCAGCCAACCAAGACACTAATTAACTTGTCGAAATTCTTCTAACCTTTACACTTCACGTTGTAAGCCAACGGGTACCCTCGCAATGTAGAAATAAATTCCAAACATTCCAAAGCAGATATTTTTACAAACACCGTGCGTTCGGTTAAGCTTGGGTTTGCTTTATAAATTATTCGATTTTAATTTTAACATTATATAAACATTATAACAACGTGAAGCGTAAAGGTTAGAAGAATTTTGACAAGTTAATGAGTGTCTTAGTTGGCCAAGCGGTCAGGCACCTGCCCGGATAGCAGCGGAAGCGGGTTCGATTCTTGCATCAAGACCATAATTTATCGAAATTCTTTTTCTAACCACCAAAATCTTTGTACCAATTTTTCTAACATTTATATAATGTTAAAATTAAATCTAATAGTTTATAAAGCAAAGCCAAGCTTAACAGAACGCACGGTATTTGTAAAAATATCTGCTTTGGAATGTTTGGAATTTATTTCTACATTGCGAGGGACCAATTCTACCAATTACATTAGCTGTCAGTGTCACTGTCATAGACCAAATAATTGGCAAATATACTGTATAGTCTATGGTCATAGCATTCATTCAAACGTTTTTTTTTTATAGCTGTTCCTTTATACACTATTTTGCATAAAACTCCGTTCCGTTTCACGTAACATAATCTTTTGAGAATTTTTTTTTCTCCGATTTGCAAGGCTAAAAAAATCTAGTTTTTCCTTAAAAGTCTAAGGTTATAGGATCTCTATCTAAATAATATTAACTTAATCTGTTTAGAAACTGTAGCACAAAAAAGAACATGTCCTTTGAAAAATTACACCAGTTTTAAAATATCTTCGAAGAATGGCGACTTGAATTGGAACCAACCAGATTTTCTTATTTTGACTTCTTTTCAAACCGAAGAATGATAAAACAAGCTATCCATCCACTTCTCAGACATTCGATATGTGAGATAGAACTTTTCCAAAATAACTTAGGTCATTTTATGTAATCTGTCTTGAGTGCCTAATAGTACCCATCTTACCCGCCCTACCTAGGTTTGTACCGTTGTTCCACAGCGGACAAAAATGAGAAAATTCACCAAACACAATCTGTCCTTGTCAGTAACGAAACATCTTCAACCCCGCAGTCTGAAGACATCCCATTACCAAATAATAACAAGAAGTTAAAAGTACATAAAAAAAACAGTTACCAGTTTCGATACAAGTCCTCAATATGCTGTCGAGTTTAATTCCAAAAGTCGGAGCGCGTCCAGAGTAATTGTTTCATCTGCGATCACAGATTGCTTTTACGAAGATTGCTATCGCAAATTGTCTTTGCGATAGTCTTATCTTTTGTGCATTGAAGTGTGGACGCTAGATGGGACAGTCTCGCACTATGGCACCTAACTTTTACTGCTAATCTGGTTAGGGAAGTTTCAAGGGCGTAAGGGAAGTTTTAAGGGCGGGTTGTAGGCCTTGGAAAAACAACTTTTGACAAAGAATATTATCTCTATGAAGAGTTTATCTAGGCTTTACAGCTGCGTTGTGACACCAAAGAATGATACTGCCATGATCGTCTCTCAGGGATTTGTGCATAATAATTTCGCCCACTGGAGTCCTTTATTTGATGCGAGGTGCTATCTACAACAGTGTGTAGACCCTAGAAAGTGTAAACCCTTTTTATAGCATTTGGTAAGGTCGCCGATCATTAAAATCGAATCTAATCGCAACTTAATGCAGTATTGCGGTTTTCAATTTCATTTTATACTTCCATACATCTTGTTAGCTTTCATAAAATCATCAAAATTCTTGTCGTTCATATCATCTGTATGTCGTTGTATGTTCATTACTCACAGACCGCAAAAAAATTATAGTATTGTAGATAGGAATAAATCTAACAGCTCTTCCTTATTGATGAAAGAATACCTACTTATAGAGAGAACAAGACAGGCATTTCCTGGTGCAGCTGGAGTCAATGACCGAGTTTTAAAAAATACAGAGGAAGTCAAGGTATATTTGCATAATCATCACCCATCCAATTATCGGCCTCTGCGAACAATGCTTAGCTAACGGAAATGCAAGCAAACTGTCGCAGAACACATTTATTTAATCCGGTCCAAATAACAAAGTCTATTCAATTGTAATAGTCAAGAGAATTAGTTCAAAATAGCTAATTAAATTTTCTTCAAATTAAAAAATCATCTTACAATGTGTACAGAATAATGTCGTCACCAATTTCGTCACGAAGACGTTATTATTGAACACTGTCGTGATTTGATTGTTTTATTTCGCGACTCAATGGCGCATTTTGTTATTCTACTGAGAGCAAAGAGAGCTTTTACACAAAGATGCCCATAAAATGGAGCTGACGAAGCTATATTGTGACCGCCTCGAGCTCCCGGATATCGCGGTAGTAAACGTTCCCTTGTATAACAAGGTCAAGATTCGATGCTTTCCGAAGGTCGGTTGCCCGGAGGAAAGGTTGAGTTCACTGACCTTACATCTGTGTGCACGAGAAAATGTGTGGGATAGCGTATGTCGAGCGTTTTCGTGCCCGTTTCAAGATTGGTACAGATTATGAGCAATGTATTTATGGGTCATTTGCCTCACCTTTCTCCGCACTGTTTGATCTAATTTTAGGCGTTTTGTCCTTGAGTTAGTGTTAGTAAGGGTGAAGTTTAAATTATTTTATGTTTAGTATCCATTACACAAGGGCTTATGCTACTTTAGGCAAGTTGATAAGTGGGATTTTAAGAATTTTTTTTTAAATTTTTTTAATATAAATACTTAATAGAACTAAAAATACTCGAAACTGTGTTTTAACTGCAAACTTGTCATGTTACTCAATTAATGGCAAAGGATTCGATTTTAATTTTACCATTATATAAATGTTAGGCACCTGCCCGGATAGCAGCGGACGCGGGTTCGATTCCCGCCTCAAGATCATAATTTTTCGAAATTCTTTTTCTAACCCCAAAATCTTTGTAATGGCAAAGGAGTTTCATAAAACTGTAACGTGTCTTGGACCCAAAAGTTTTTAGACCCTTCGTTTCGTTTACAGGAAGTTCCTTATAGAAAACTAGAACTTGCCTGCTTAATCCCAGTTTCCATCGCTGTTTATGTAATAAAAGGCCATTTTTTATCAATCGGATCATGCGTGTTAATTCCTCGATATTATTTTTAATACTACCCGACATAGCTGAAACCCTTAGGGCAGGTTTTTTGATGCATAGTTAACTCAACCAATTTTTAAAAATGTTTACTATTCTTTAAAAATATCAGACTGATATTTAACTATTAGTAACTAACATTGTTACTAATGGTTAAAATATCAGTACAAATAATATTTAAAGGTTAGTAAAAAAAATTAACAATTGGTTGAGTTAACTATGCATCAAAAAACTGGCCCTTAATCGGCTCTTATAGCATAAGTATCGCTGTAATGTAATTGTATTATGCACTGTCGTCATCACCGGCTCGCATCAAGTCGTTCTTCTCCTATTTGATTTCTCTACCTCAATGGTTTTCAAAAAGTATAGAAAGTCCAGTGAAATATTGCGTAAGTATCTCAATTCTATTTATAACAAAAGCAAATCAATGTGATATAATATCATTCCAAACCCTACTTCTGTATATAAAACTTCGTTTTATCCAATGTTTTATCAATGTCTTAAAGATGTTGTAAAACAAAACTTAGTACGAAATCAATTTTCAATGTAGTGTTACCAAGCGGTCCGAACTGAGATTTATCCCGCATATTGTATTTGTTCACAATTTATAGATTCCTCTTGTATCTGTTGCAATTTCAGTATAAAACAATGCTGTTTCAATGAGAATACGAGCACAACATTCGATAAGACTGATCCCTGCACGGCTAGCAAGACCACCGATACACGACATGATAGCATTTATTGCGTTGAACTGTCAATACTCCATAGATTTTTGACAGTTCAAAGATAAATGGCGATAAATGGCTAAATCATATCGCGTTTTGGTGGTCATGCTAGCTAGGCTGGTTTTGTAACGCTATTTGTGGGAACGACACGTGTTTGTAAGCCCAACAATGAATAATTTTTGACCATCACCAATTTTTCATCTCTTCTGGTGCAAAGCCGTAATTGTCGCATTAGATGACTTGGAAAGATGTAGCGTTCATAAAATAGAAGGAGGTGCTTGCTAGCGCAGTGGTATAGCGGACTTCGCCTGCGATTGCGTAAATTAAGCAATGCTCGCTAAGGCCGGTCATTGGATGGGTGACCGAAATTTATTATCCCGGCTGCATCTGCAGTCGTTTATACCCACCAACCTGCACAGGGCCAGCGTGGTGGGTTTGGCCCTCCCTATTCTTCCATCCATGGGGAAAGCCGTGTGGTGACGGCAGAGCAGAATACAATTGTCACCACCAACATCTCTCCCGTGGGTGTCGTACAAGGCGGTTAAGGGTAAAGACAGCAATGAGTAATGGTCAGCAGCATTTCTCTCATACCACCTAGCAATATAAATTTGTACTGCGATATATGTGCCCGATATGTGGCAATAGGCCCGCCACCTGTTACATGGGACCGAACATCATTGGCGAAAAGTGGTTGTTAATTCACCTCTGCCTACCCCTTCGGGGATATAGGCGTGATTTATGTATGTATGTATGTATGGGGAAAGCCCGTGACCCAGCAGTGGGGACATTAAAGAGCTGGTGATGATGATGATGAATATTGAAAGCCGACAAAGAATGAGGCTACGTTTCCCCCCTAGACTCACTGTATTTAGACTACCGTTATGTACTACACAGTGCAGACTAGAGCTCATAGAACCTTAGACTTAACGATGTGTGCCCCGGGGCTGTCCCACATTTTAGCATGCATTGCAGCTTACAGTTTTATACTTATGGTAAAGCTTAGCACAACATTCGTAACTCGCGCCGCGGATTTATCTCTTTGGGGTGTGTAATATTTTAGGGGAAATATTTCTAGTTTCCAAATTATATTTTTTTAGAATGTCTCGACTTAAATTAAATTCAGGATGGAACGACACCCGTGAATAATATCTCAGTTAATAGTACAGTCGTCCATATACGAAATACCAAAAAATATCCAAATATATATATATATATATATATATATATATATATATGTGTAAAATATAAACAAAGCCGGTGTTTTTTTTAGTTCATCATATCTCTAATCACATTTACCTTATATCAAATTAGGTTAGCAGCAAAAACGCATCAATCACTTTTAAATTTTCAAGGAAATAATCGATTTACGTAAACTTCGGTATTGAGAAATAAATCCAAGCCACTGACGGACGGGACTATTTCAATACCATTTCTTGGCATTGAGCAAATTTTGTTGCTCTTTTTGATATATCTCACTTTTTGTTCATCTTCAGAAAACTTTGCTTGTGTGGTACCCTTCAGCATCTACTACCTGCTATGTCTCTAGTTATTCGGTTTAGACTCCCCCATTAGTCAAAAATATCAGACAGACAATCTTATCAGACCTGACAACATCTGCCTCGTAGTATAATAGTTCTTTCTTCCCTTCTACCAGTCTACGTGGGACTGGTACAATATCGGCTGTCTCCCACGTTCTAAGTCCACTCACTTATGATTTATGTCTACAGTGATTCTTCCTACTGTTATGTACGATGTATATCTATGTGTTAAGTGTCCCAAATCTTTTTATACAACTAACCGACCGAAGCGTGATGTGATTCCACACACCAATGTGTTACTGAAATAGGTCTAATTTAGCATTAGACCTCAATAAGCTACAGATTTCTAGATCTTTCAGGGCTGGCTCTGAACAATAATATCAAGTAAGTTTAATATTTCTGGGAATAAATATTGAAAACTTTGTCGGAACTGTGTTATGTATGTCCAATTTGCAGTCCATAAACAAACCTCACACATAAACAAACTTCATACATACATACATAAATCACGCTTATATCCCCTAAGAGGTAGGCAGAGGTGAATCAACACCCACGTTTCGCCAATTAACATGTAATAGGTGGTGAGCCTTAAAAATAATTATTACACCGATACACTGAAGACGCCAACTGAAGCTGTTAGCTAATTGACCGATATGCTTTCACCATTTTAAGTCAGTGCAGTGACACTGTCTCAGTTCAGTCTGTGTTTTAGTCTTAATAAGAAAATATAAACTGTCTATTTTAATTAATATTGCCAGCCCGTTTAGTTCCGTAACGTGATGGCAAAGCAGACTACAGTTGCCACCACCCCCTTTCACACCATGTAAAGTCTGACAACGTAATATCATGCCGGTATTTAGGATATTGACGAGTAAGCAGTTGCTCCGAGGATTGGTTTCTGGCAGTCGCCCGGAAGTGCCTGCAATAGGACTTTTATCTTTGACTCTAAACATTTTAGGGACAGGATAGGAAGAAAAGAACACCCATGGAAATATTATATTTTTACTGGCAGCCCTAAGTTACCGCTATCCTTCAAAGAAGCCGTGATTTGTAGCGGACATCAATGAAACGCATTGAAATCGCAATAGCCTCAATCCGTGCGGTAGGTTACGAACCCACTGCTATTCGAAGTTGCCACTTAACTAAATCTGATACCATTTCTGAGGTCGTCGTGCGTGTATGAGGAATCTTATATGGGTAAGTAAACCGAACGATTTGTGATAGTGGATGGTAAAAAGTCTATGTATTGAATACTAGTTGGATACGAATACGTAAAGTGATAGATACTGGTATGTACTGTAAGTATTCTTTCTGATTCAATAGCGTTTATTTAGATAGTTAGTGAGTCAATCACGTTAGTCATAGAAAACATAAAATATAAAGATGCGTAGATATAGATTTTGATTGTACTTACTTAAGAGACTAATTAACTATACTTACGTGTTTATTTCTATTATTATAACTAAAATTAAGAATGTTAACAACCGATCATATATCTTTTAGATATACCCAATGAAATATGTCAAGAAATTAATATTAAGCGGCCGTGTGGTGACGGCAGAGTAGAATACAATTGTCACCACCCCAAATCTCTCCCGTGGGTGTCGTACAAGGCGACTAAGGATAAATCAATGATGAGGAATGGGCAGCAGCGTTCCTCTTATACCACCAAGCAATAGCAATGTACTGCGACTTTTGTGCCCGATAAATGGCAATAGGCTCGCCACCTATTACATGGGACCTAACATAATTGGCGAAACGTGGGTGCTAGTTCACCTCTGCCTACCCCTTCGGGGATATAGGCGTGATTTATGTATGTATGTAATCATGAAAATTATAGTTTGGGACATTTTTCATTAAAATATTTTTAATTATAAAGGCAGAAACAAAACTTGCTGTCAAATAAAATAAAACCCTTTTTTTATTTTCCATTTCCAGAGTGGCTTATTGTGCCCTCCGAAGCACGTGAGATACATTGCACTGAACACTGTGCCATTTTGTTCCTGTATATACGAAAACCACACCATATTCTATAGATTATAAATAATTTACATGTTGTCTCATTTTGCTTCAGCATATATTAAAACATTCAATCACTGGTTTACAAATAAATGGGAATGCCGCCGTTTACATTTTATCATTACATAAATCACAGATTATTATATGGACGATTCATACGCGTCAGGTGGATAAGAAAGAGAGCGTCTAGACTGTTCGCGGCGTAAGTTGAAATAAATTATTTGACGCTAATGATGTACCTTATCATTTGTAAGAGCGTTTCTAGAGAGTTCCTTTGAAATACCAACTAGACCGCTGTATTCTCGGGAAAGAATACGCTTCAAAGGAATCGGCGGCCACTGGCTGGAGGGGTGCCAAAATGGCCACTTGATCGTACGCGGCTATGAAAATGTTCTGGGTAAGTCGCTTGATTCCCTTTAAGCTTATTTTTTGGGGGGTAGCAGCATCAGATAATTGCGGTATATTTTTAAAAGACAATAGTACATTTTATACCAAGGGCGATAAAACAAAGAATGGCTCAGATCGCAAGTACCTATTTGACTCGATATTTGCGCGATCTAAGGCATTTTTTTATATATCGCCCGAGGTAAATCATCGTAGTTTTGTGTCACCCCTTTACAAGGCAGTGGTATTTTTCGTACGCGTAGCGGGCGAAAAAGTCCACTTTATGCTCATGTGTGATAAATATTATAATTTCATCACCATTAATTTACCAGCCGTTTAATGTCCCCAGGACTTTCTATGGATGGAAGAGTGTAGAGAGAATGGGCCATACCTACCACGCTGGTGCATATGCAATTGGAACCAACAGCTTAACCTGTCTTCCGAAGCACGAAGGAACTCGAGAAAGCAAATTTATGGTTAACCAACAAATGACCAATGCATAGTTTGCACAATCGCAGACCAAACGCAATGATGAGCTATCGAGCTTCTCTGGTACATGTACATTTAACTTGCTATGACCATTATTTCTGTATTCTATTTTAATATTCAGAAGTATAAATGCAACAGTTACAGTAAAATATTGTTCCGCGTGCATCCAAAAGAGTACATAATTATGGAAATGAACTAGTTTTCCGCACATTGTCTTCTGATTGGTCCATTGTAAGTTTAAATGGAAGAAATAAACTTATTGATTTGTGCATGACATTCGAGAACACAAAAATGTAAATACAAAACGTCAGAACAACAGCTTGAAAGAGACCACATAATGTGTGGTTCTTCAAAAGCGAAACTTTGCAATAAAACGATTGGATTCGTGATAGAGTTGTGATGTTTTTGTATTTAATAACCGATGTAATTCAATCATCATTTCATCTTTATAAGAACTCTAGACTCAACATACTACAACAATATGTTATGCAATAATTTGGTTTTTCCATTATTACCGAAATTCGCTGTTGATTTATTATCCTGGCTAATTCCATGTTTACCCCTCAAAGGCGTATCAAATAACTGCCACCCTCCGTAATGTGTATGTAAAAGAATATGCCGTGTTAAATATCAAATTTGTTCTACGAACGCGCTTGTCTCATAAGAGATTGTTATGCAGGATTTAGTTAACATTGAATGGGAACGTGAATATAAAGTTTCAGTTTCTTGTCGCGTAGAGTTTAGGGACTTGGGTGGGTTATATTAAAGTGTGTTACGGAGTTGCCCGACGTGGTTGCCAAGGCAAAACGTCGAATGCATCTACTAAGGATCCGCTAAAGATGGACAAGGCTTATCTAGATTTGAAGAATTCATTTTTAATGTTGTAAGAAAGGAATGTAATAAGTATGTTACGTACATAAAACACGCCTTTTTCCCTAAGGGGTAGGCAGAGGCGTTTTAAATTTCATTTTTCAATAGTTTCAGTAGTTTATTAATTATTCTTTACCTATATAGTAGGTAGAATATTAAATGAACTCTTTTAGTAAACTCTTTTGATGATAAGTAGGTAAATACCTATTAAAATGAATTGCAATTTTAAAAAGTTAACGAAATATGAAATACTAACTGCAACTTCGTCAGAATTTGGAGCTGATTTATGGACTTTTAAAGATATCATACCAATTTGAATAATTATCAAATTGGTATGATATCTTTAAGCTACCTCAATTCCAATTAGTCCAGCCTCAACTAGGAGGCTGACTCCTATTCACGGAAACAATGCTCCTTAATTATACGAACTACATCCAGCCAGTTGAGCAAGTCTAGATCACATTCTGTTGTCTGACATCTTCCAATTACCGGCCCGTTTCAGCCACTAACAATTGCAAATGATCCTTCATTTTAATTACCAACAAAACTTTGTGGCAGACTTTTAAATACATCATGTAAAATCAGATACCTACCACTATCTAGACTTATAAAAAAATATTGTATAATAGGGAAGGTGACCCGGGGCTACTATACTACCTAAGACGGAACAATATCGTGTATGAAATCATTTTGTATTATATTCTCGCCAGCATCGTAGACTGCTCCCTTGAGAAGGCAGGAAAGAACTAAAGTTCCCACCTCTCCTGTTGCGTATTGACTAATCTGTTGCGTATTGACTAATCTTTATATCACTTTAGCCAGAATGCTCGCATTATGCTATATTCTCCTATTCACGTTAAAGTAACGATATTGAACGGTTGTGAACCAGGTTTACGTAATATTTATAATTATTGAAATAAAAACCGAGAGATTGAGGCAGTTTAAGATGAGCAGGCTATTTTAACGCTGTTGATTAATAGGTTAAAGACAACATTGTAACGGGGAAAATATTATGATTCCGCCATTTGTAACAATTTGTTATTGTGCAATAAAGATTAAATAAATAATGATTTGACCTAGAAAGACAGAAAGGCCGAAAAAGCGATTGATGCATAGGGAGATAGGATAAGATTGCAACTCGCCCAAATATAATAGCTATACAATGGCTCTCAATATTATTCCAAGGTAGCTGACAGCCATCCACTACCGATTATGCCTAGAAATAGAGGACTATTTCTAGGTATAGCATGATATGCCCCTTCTGCGCCCTTATCATAATTCACACTTTTGGAGCTACCTGTCTTTATGTGCCTATTACATTTCGTCAATTTTGTCATAACATAACCATATAAAGCGATTCCATTTTAGTTTTTTTGTTACTTCTTGCAAGGCCACTAATAAACTGTCCTCCCAAGAAATATCAAATTATGGATTATTTTATATTCTTATGCAAAATGGTTAGAATTTGTGGGCCAGATGCTGCCATGCTTATTTCTCCAGAATAAGAAAACATCGAACAAAGCGACGGATGTGTTGTCGATTCATAATAGAAGAATAGGAGAGAACACATACGTGTTGTTTCAATCCCACTTAAAATAGAATAAGACTAAAATACTGCTGGTGTCGTACAAGGCGACTAAGGATAAATCAGTGATGAGGAATGGGCAGCAGCGTTCCTCTTACACCACCTAGCAATGTACTGCGACTTTTGTGCCCGATAAATGGCAATAGGCTCGCCACCTATTACATGGGATTAGACATAGTTGGCGAAACGTGGGTGCTAGTTCACCTCTGCCTACCCCTTCGGGGATATAGGCGTGATTTATGTATGTATGCATGTAAAATACTGCTCCTTTATCAGTGCATAAGATCTATCTAGGTTATTGTCGCTAGACTCGTTGTTTACCTGCTTAGAATGTAAATTATTACACAATTTACTTAAAATAATTACATGTAAAAAATTTAACATTTGACGGCCTGCTTGGTCGAATGCTCAGATTGCTGGGTATTGGCCAAGAGGTCCCGAGGGTTCGAATCCTGGTAGGGGCAAATTTTGTGATAAACACAAATATTTGTTCCCGAGTCATGGTTGTGTTTATGTTTATGTAGTATATTTTCAATATTTACATACATAATTATATTAAAAAAATATGTCCGTCATCTAGTATTCATAATACAAGTGCTTAGGCTACTTACTTTGGGCTAGATGATAGGTGTGAGTGTAAAACAAAATATTTATTATTATTTATTATTAACATGCCTCTTTTTGGCTTGCTATTACATTGGTAGAAGAAAGTATCACCATTAAAACTGTGAGATAGAATATCCGCTTCCACTTGTTATTCTTGGTTCTCGTAAGTCTGACAATCCACCGATATACGTAGGTGTGTAGTTAAATTGGAATTCCTGGGAGTTTAGTGCCCCTCAACTTGAATTTGGTTGCAGACTTTCGAGAACATCTACTTAATAGATGTACTGTTTGTGTTTTCCTATGTAGTTCCGAGCGCACAATACGAAACGACACGGAATTTAAAGGTTAACTCAATTATAATACCCTGATATATAGTTGTCCCAACATAATAAATTCGGTGTCAAAGTGAAAATACCAATATTATTTTAACATACTAATATAGTAACATTCTCACTATAATTTATATTTAAATTACGTTTGATATTGTTTAATAGTTAATAAGCAGTTTTAGAAGTAGATATTATTTTAAAGTTTCATTTAAAGTCCCTTCTCTTAATATTGATGTTTAATCTCTAGAAGGCTTAAGTTTTTCTGATATCTTATTTTACGGATAAATTTAAAATTGCTTAGATCCAGGACTTGTGTGATATTGTAAGTGACACAATTTAATTTTGGTAATATGTGATCGCTCTGAGAGCTATTGGAATTAAAAAATAAAATAAAAAAATATTGAAATATTGATAAAACTAAATGATGGATGTTAAATTAGCTTTTAGTCATATAGACAGTCGATGAACTATTAAATTATCAATTCATAAACTTTGCTTAGAACTGCAATCAAAGGCAGATTTTTGGAAATAATCTAGAAAGATACACTACACACAAAAATTCTAACACGGATAAGTTATAAATGCAGTAAGCATAAGTACGATTAGAATGATGGTTGTATTTTCACGACCGCATTAAAACATGCAAGAGCAGCAAAAGTTACTTTGAAGATAATTCTTTGTAATAAATTGGTTGATAGTTTGAAAATCGAAGATGGATGAAGAGACATTTAATTTGGAAGCACTTCATAAAACGGTCTAAGCATTTCGGCTGCTACAGTATCTCGATTTTAATTAAAGTAAATTAAGCCTTAACGGCTCAGGATTCTATTCACTTAACGACCTTAATTCTCTGCTATAGCAAGGTGAGTGAGAGAAATAGTTCCGAATAATGACAAAGCAAATTACAAAGCAATTATTATGAGGTGGAACTCGATGGCTCAATGTTTTAGCGTGTTAGGCCTCCGATTTCATAAGCTAAGCAATATTCACTAAAGCCGGTTATTGGATGGGTTGCCAAGTACATACTGAAGTGGGCACTGAAGAAAAGGCACGTAATTTTTATAGGCAATTTTTAGCTGGTATTCTTATTACTGCACTTGTCAACACAACTAATACGAAACTAATGTAAAATTGTAATTTTATGGTCATCAAAATCTTTAAAGCGTTTCCAAGAATCAAGCGTATGTATGTAACTCTCATAAAACTTTGCCGTCCTTTAGGCAAGCACCCCGCTTGCCTAAAGGACGGCAAAGTTTTATGCCATAATAGAAAAACAACAAGATACAAAATGTGTACTGATATACTTTTATGCATGTCCTATTCATGCTTTTTTGGTGTCTACTATTATAGGAATCATCGTAAAATATTTTACGAACTAAAGGGCAAAACAAGCAATGATCTCAATTTTAATTAATGAAATTCTCCACTGCGACGCTACTAATTTTACTGTCATCGGCTTGGCTTAGAATTTCACCCGCAAATTATTTTCCTTAATACAATTTTATTCGCAACACGAACACTGCTTGTGGAAAATAATTCCACAACAAATGACGTACGTACAGAAAGATAGCACTAAATAAGATTTATATCTTTGTTTCAGTGGAAACAGTAATAAATATCTGAGCCGAACTTAACCGAACATAATAATGTAGATAAGTGTAGTTTCCTATAGCCTAGCTATCTACAGGAACCCAGACTAATTTGCTGGCTCTTGACTTGTTCAAATTTATATTTAGCTTAACAGGTCCTAACTGAGGAACAATTAGATGGAAGCGTTCCGAACTTCAGCTCCACATGAATATTTATGTCGCCACAGATTTTAGAGTCATTTGGAGTCATTTTCATCATTTGGCTTTTCGGTTTTTGGTGTCGAAATGTCGCTGACAAAAAGTTTTATTAATCAGGGTGAGTCTCTATAGTATTTGTATTTCTCTGTTACATGTCAAACCAATTGTATTTTTGTTTATCTTTAATATTAATATAGTAGAAATAATAACTTACAACAGAAAGCATCATTAAACTTGCCGCCTCAGTTGACTAAAAATCCATAGAACAGTTTCTTTTAGCAAAGGAAAATAATGTTTTGCCACCGGCAATGAGGGAGAATTGACAATAGTTCTGGTGCGTTTCGCTGTGCAGCGAAGCGGGTGGACGTGGCGAGATAGCTTCTTCTTCTTTTCCCTGCCCTGTTCCCAAGTTCCCAGTCTATCTGGGGTCGGCGCAGTTTGTTTCCTCTTCCATTTATATCGGTCAGACGTCATCAAGCCATCCACTCCCTTTGATTCATATCATCCATCACACCGTAAAGGTGCTAGTGATGAATGAATGTATACAAAAAAAGGTAGAAAAGAGACGGAACGGACCATGGCGAGAGACCGATGAAGAGAGTGATTGGAAAATGACAACATTCCAATCCATACTGCTCAAAGTTTTGGCTATGGGTTCTACAGCTGGCAGCCTGCCTGACACTAACGACCCTCTCTGGGTATGCTATTTTTGGTGCTTTTCCCTCCACCATTCGGGTGTCCCAAGGTGCTTATTGGTCTACACTGGGTCTAAACATCTAATCTTTCTTAGTCAACTTTTACGACACCCATGGGATGAGTCGGAGCTGGCCTATTCTACGTTATTTGTTCGCTCCTAGTATAGAAGACGTGGCGAGATAGCAACATGCATAAATACAGTCGCTACCTATTGAAGTGGCCTATGAATCGTACGCAAATTGAGTAGCGACGCAGTGCGATTTGTTTGAGACTTTCATACGAGGGAGGTGAATGCAATATAAACGCGGGCGGTGGTGCTTAGACGCCGCGTCGTACTGCATCTCAAGTAGTCCGCGCATCACCGCATCGGATCGTTTGAAAATCGTGTTTGCTTGGAATCGCCTACGTAGGACGCACCGTAATTAGAATACATGAAGAATACGATCTAGAATGTTAACTGGGATTGGTGGGAAAGCTAGTGGTAAATTTAACACTTTTGTCGCTGAGAGTAAGTATGCTCTACTTAAGTGAA
Organism: Cataclysta lemnata; assembly: GCA_963931975.1. Lineage (NCBI taxonomy): Eukaryota > Metazoa > Arthropoda > Insecta > Lepidoptera > Crambidae > Cataclysta > Cataclysta lemnata. Next base: position 10,839,789 of record OZ008343.1, read on the forward strand.
TTGTAAGAGAAGTGTAAGAAAATGAAATTTTATGGTTTATGTTTAAATGGTTTTTAGTCGACTGTAGAGAAGATTAAGCGAAAACTGGTTTTATGATGTCTTATTTAGTACTTTACGAGTTAACAACACATGTATACGATGGAAATCGTAAATTATTTCAGCGGTAGTTGGTTTTACGTCAACTGTAATATAAAATATATTTAATTTGTAAGTGTTGCTTTAATTTTAAATCATTGTTGATTTTAGTAAGTGAAGTCAACAACGAAAATATAAACTAATTTATGATGTTTATCTTTTTATTTTTTACATTTTTTTACTTAAAATTTGACTTGACGCATTAAGGGCCTGTTTCACAATCGACAAGTAAGTTAGAAGTAGACGCAGCTCAATTGACATATATTTCATATTACAACTGTCAAATGATCTGCGAAGTAAGCTACTTCGAACTTACTTATCGATTGTGAAACAGGCCCTTAAAAAATTGATGTACTGCGAACTATAAATTGTAATAATATGACATACATAAACTGACATCTGTTTCATAGCTAGCTACATGCAGAGTCAACACACTAGTTTTTCCTCAAACCAGTTACACCCAAAAAGACCTACGTATACATAAATGACGCCTCTTTATCGCCGAAGCGGTATGCAGAGGTGAATCGAGACTCACATTTTGCCAATTATGTTAGATCTCATGTACAGACCCTACCCTATTTCATGTCTCTACTTTATGCCATACATCGGGCAAGTAAGCCCCAGTATATTGCTAGGTGGCTTAAGAGGAATGCTCCTGCCAATTACTCAGCGCTGTCTTTACCCTTAGTCGCTTTGTACACCTTCTCAAAGTTGAAACGAAAACTTGGATATTAAATCACCTCTCTCTCACCCTACCCAATTTGAAATCCTATTTGCCTTAGGGACGGTTTTTTGATGCATAGTTAACTGTTAACCAATTGTTACAAATTGTTACTTATCTTAAATATCACTGATATTTAACAATTACTAACAATATCAGACTGACCATTAGTAACATTAATAACTAAAATTGTTACTAATGGTTTCATATCAGACTGATATTTAGCAATTACAAAACTTAAATTTGTACCCCTGAAAGAAGTGGGGGGATCGCGACAACTGTATTCTGCTCTGCAACACGGTGATGTAGTGTAGGTTTTCAATGTGGTCAGTCGCGTGTAATAATGATGCATCTCGCCTAATCTACCGTACCCACGGGTCGAACTAGTCTCCAAAGTTACTGACTACATCTACGGTCATAATAAGTTCTCTCAGATTTTCTAATCACAGGTTTTAATTGATTAATTCTTATTCCGATTACATTGTGTTTCAGAAAGAAGAACAAGTACACACGCTTTGAAAGAAGATCTATAAATATACTTTACTGGATAAAACTTCTTGCTCCACGAAAACGGTGAGTAGTTACTTCTGGTAATGAAATGAGATATTTACGACGCTGTGGTATCGATAAAAAATATTGTTTTCGTTCAAAATATCTGGTAAGGTTGGTGGTGGAAGTAAATCTCAAACTTAAGAGTGATTTATTATTCACAAATACGCGCCAGAATAGAATGATGTAACACATAATTAGGAACCTATTTTTATAATACCTTTGTGATATCTATACAGCATGTAACAGAAATAACGCACACCCGGAACACAAACCATGCTAACATTATTATTAAATTATGTAGATATCAAAAATTTTAAATTGTAAAATTAAGTTTCGCATTTTCCATTGATTTTGCTTCACTGACCTAACATTTCGTATGGGGGAAGAAAAAGAAATTAACAATTACGATTTTCCAGTAACACCATTGTATTTATATGACTATGTTAGCATGGTCCTACACATCCTTTTGCCCTCATCCTATTTTATTTGGGGTCGGTGCAGTATGTTTTTTTATAGTTGCTTGTACCTATGCAGATTAATCATATTTTTATCTGGGACGAATTAACTTTGTGGCAAATGTTCAACATAACAACCCAGTAAAAATACAAACAAACTATTTTTCTTTAATTCATGCTGTCAAAAAGTAAAATACCTAAGAATGAACTGTAAAGTTCACCAGTAAACTCCAAGAAATCTTTCTCGGGGAAGTTTAAGAACGCAACTCCCAGAAGGAATAATAAATGATTTGTGAAATGAGAGTTCATAATAAATTCAATGATAGATATTCTTCAAGTGTTTTGTTTCCAATTCCCTGATTGAGATTTCCTTCCCCTCAAGTCTCAAATTAAACTTTAATCTCATAAAACTAAAATAATTAAAGGAGAATGTACATAGTCATACATACGGTAAATTCAAGCACTAGTTAAATTGATCCCTATTTCATTTTATCGGGATGAGCATGAATTAATGTTCTGCGATTTCTAGAAAATGATAAGGAACATAATTGGAATATTATTGCATTCATTTATTGTAATTAAAATAATACAGCCGCCTTGTGGTTGTGATTTGCCGTGTGGTGCCGGCAGAGTAGAATACAATCTGACCCTGATAATACAGTAAAACTAGTTTCGGGGTCAGGGGTCTACCATGTTGAGACACGTTAATTATAAAACCCTTTTTTTTTTTTTTTTTTTTTTTTTTTACGGAGGGACTGCGTTCGGCACCATATCAGCCGCTAGCTAGGCGGCTGACGTGTGTGGGGCTCGCCCGACTCTTTCGAGTCGGGAATACCCACTAAACCACTCCGGTGTTCCCCTAGCCCTTCAAGCGGGGAGAGTCTGGGATCCGCCATGAGGCAATTCACCAGTCTCTCCCCAGGGCCTCCCGGCTTACGCCGGGGTCAGCGCCAAAGGAGGGGATGTCCGAAACACTGGACATCCCCCCAGACGGGGTGACCTGTGCAATGCACACACGGGGGGCTTAGACCCATGTGTGCAGGCCACACTTGTCGGACCTAAGGAGGACGAACGTGAGCTCGCCTCCTTCGGCCCGTCCGCCTGCGCCGGAGGGGAGCGGCAAGAGCATCGTCTTCCCGCTCCCTCTCCGCTGCCTCCTTCTGCGATATGACAGCTTCGCAGAAGGAGGCGGCAGCCTCCCAGATTCTCTCGCTCTCAACCATGGAACGAACCAGGGTTGGGAGCGGGAGATACCCATCGCCGAGCGCCGCGCGGAGTGTGCGGCGCTCGAGTCGCCAGGCCGGGCATACGCAAAGTGTATGCTCGGCCGTATCGTCAGGAGCGTCACAGTGATGGCACCGTGACGACTCCTCTCGACGGGCGACCTTGTGCAGGTAGTGACCGAAGCACCCATGTCCGGTCAAAACCTGCACAAGGCGGTAGGTGAGGCTGCCGTGCCGGCGCCCAACCCACTCCTCCAACACCGGACGGATTGCCTCAACCGTCCGGTGGCCGGCTCGCGGGGCTAAGAGTGCCTCGCCCCACTGACCAACGGCATGCCGTTTGGCCAGGGTACGCACCCGTCTCACCTCCTCTAGCACGGGGCGTTCCCCCCGCAACCTTGCAGCGACCCGAGCCCGATGCACCCTGGACAGAACCAGGGCCTCGAGCTCCCAAGGAGGCGTGCCTGCTAGAATGCAGGCAGCCTCGTGGCCGACCGTGCGATAAGCTCGCACGGTCCGGGTCGCGATGACCCTCTGCGGTTGACGCAAGAGGGCCTTCGTGCGGGGGGAGAGGCACTCCGCCCAGATCGGGGCTCCGTAGAGTGCCATCGACCGTATCACATTATGATACAGTCGACGGCACGACGAGCTGGGACCTCCCAAATTGGGGAGGGCCCGTCCGAGGGCGGCGGCGGCTGCACAGAGCCGGGGAGCTAGGAGCTTAAAATGCTCCTCAAAACTCCACCGGGGATCCAGGATCAGGCCGAGGTACTTCATGTGTACCTCGACGGGAATCCGGACCCCCTCCACTCGGACACGGAGCCCCGATGGGGTTCTGCGTCTCGGGGCGTGGAAGGACATGGCCCTCGTTTTGGTGAGGGCCACTTCCAGCCCCAACATGCGGATGCGCCGGACGACGAGAGAAGTGCCGACCGACGCAAGGTGGACCGCATCCTCCCACTCGTGAGCCCTTGCCGCGACTAGAGTGTCGTCCGCAAAGCAGACAATCTCCATTCGCGGCAAGAGCTGGCCACGCAGAACCCAATTGTACCCCAGGTTCCAGAGTAGCGGTCCGAGGACGGACCCCTGGGGCACACCTGCCGCCATATTCCACGACTGGACGCGTCCCTCCCCATCCTCGTAAAGGACTACCCTCTCGCGAAGGTAGTCCGTCACGAGGGCACGGAGGTAGAGGGGCACCTGGTGGAAGGCAAGTGCCGCCTCTATTCACTCATGGGGGAGGCTGTTAAAGGCATTCGCGATGTCAAGAGACACCACGATAACAGCCTCCCCGTTTGTTGTGGCCGCCTCAGTCCACCTCTTAAGGCGGGCCACCGCGTCCATCGTGGACCAACCGGTGCGAAAGCCATATTGGGGCTCGGCAAGATCCGGCCCCTGGGTCTCAAGGTGCTGGAGGATCCGGGAAGCGAGAATCTTCTCGAAAAACTTCCCGGACTCGTCCAGCAGCACCACCGGTCGGTAACCCGACGGGGAGTCGGGAGGGCGTCCATCCTTGCGGAGGAGGCAAAGTCTCCCAACTCTCCATCGTTTGGGGAAGCGGTTCGTCGCGATGCAGGTATCGAGCACCGCGCGGAACCGCTCCTCCAATGGCCCCAATGCTAGGGCCATAACCTTAGAAGGGACCCCATCGGGCCCCGGAGCCTTCCCTTTGGTCCGGAGTGTTGTAATATTTGGATAATCGATAAATAAAGAAAGACGTGTTGACTTATTGAAGTTTTATTTTGAAGTAAGTAACTAAGGTAAATAACATAGATGTTTTGATTAGCAAAAAAAAATTATAAAAGGAAACGCAGGTTGCTAGTACTATTTCAACACGCCCCCTTAATCAAATACATCTATTAACTAGTAAATAAATACCCTATTAAAACATTTCAGACACACAAATATATTAAACATACTAAATAACTATAACTAACATATTATTTTATTAAGTAACTAAACCTAAACCTATAACACATCTGTTATGCGCTGTGCGCTGTAAAGCTTTAGTTAACACATCAGCTGGCATTTCGCTAGACTCTAAGAAACATAAAGAAATTGATTTTTCAGAGACTTTTTCTCTCACAAAGTGATATCTTGTATCAATATGTTTCGTCCTGTTATGGTGTACTGGGTTTGATGCTAAATTTTGTGCACTCTGACTGTCGCTAAAAATATTTACACAATCATCTACAAATTTACACTCACCTATTTCACCCATAACTTCGAACAAAAACCTTTTTAGGTACAACGCTTCCTTTACTGCATCAGTTAATGCCATGTACTCTGCCTCTGCTGATGACAATGCAACGGTGGCTTGTTTTCGTGCCGCCCACGACACCGGACCTCCTGCTAATTTGAAACAATACCCGGTGTAGGAGCGTCTATCTATTACGCAATTAGCCCAATCTGCATCAGCACATCCTTTCAACACTTCTCCCGTACTCGAATATCGTATAAAATAGTCTGCACTACCTTTTAAATACTGCAAGACTCTTTTTCCTGCTAACCAATGAGTTTTATCGTAACAATTATTAAATTGGCTTAAATAGCTAGTAGCAAAAGCTATATCTGGACGAGTATTGACGGCGAGGTACATTAAACTACCTATTAACTGTTGGTAAGAATAAGACTGATCGTTCTTCGTTGTGCTCACCTCTAGTTTGATATTCGTCAATGGTGTACTGCACGTCTTACAATTTTCCATACCGAACTTTTTCAGGAGGTTCATAATGTATGGCTTTTGATGAACTGTTACTTCGTTTTCATTCTTCGTAATATTTAGGCCTAAATAACACTTCAACTCGCCTAAATCTTTTAAGGAAAAATACTCTTCTAAACCTTGTTTAACAGTGTCAAATGATTTGTCATTTTGATAGAATACTATTAAGTCATCGACAAAGACTGTCATTATAACTAACTCTTTACCAAAAAGTTTTGTGTATACACATGGTTCAGAAGGAGTTCTAATAAACCCAATACGGCTCAATGTTTCGTTGAGCTTAATATTCCAAGCCCTAGGAGCTTGCTTTAATCCATATAGGGATTTCTGCAACATACAAACTTTGTCTTCATATCCCTTACTGACAAATCCTTCAGGTTGCTCCATATAGACGTCTTCTTCTAGATCTCCATTTAAGAAAGCAGTATCGACGTCCATATGACGCATTTTGAGATTCAACTCCGCAGCGAGGGCAAACAGAGTTCGTAAAGACGTGTGTCTAACTACAGGCGCAAAGGTCTCATAGTAATCGATACCTGCTACTTGACTATAACCTTTTGCCACAAGTCTTGCCTTGTATTTGACTATGTTTCCCTCGGAATTTGTTTTAAGCTTGTAGACCCACTTGCAAGGAATAATTTTCTTATTTGGTCTGTCAACAAGCTTCCATGTCTTCAGGTTAATGAGTGACTTATACTCACTATCCATAGCTTCTTGCCACTTGACAAAATCCCTAGATTCAGAGGCTTCTGTAAAGGTTTTCGGCTCATTTCTATCATCGCATGAAGCTATATACGAAAAGAAATCTGGAGGTCTCCTATTTCTTACAGGGTATCTTCGTTCTTGATGAGACGGCCCAGAACCATCACCTGCTTCATGACTTACTTCAACAAGTTCAGGCTCAGCATTCATAACCGCTGGCTCCTCTGCAGCATTTTCAAGTTCTGCTTCGGTAGTTTCTGTGTAGACTTCTACTCTTTGTGATACACTCGCAATACTACTTTCAGGCTCTATTAATCCTCTACAATTTTGTAAGCTTGCTCCATTTTCAACATCGCTTGAAAAAGAAAGAACTGGTACAGAAGTAGAATTATTCGTAGCAACTGAAGGACTTTTCTTTAAGTCGGAAAAATATTCCTCAAAAAATGTTATATCCCTTGATTTCTTTAATCTTCTAGGACAACTAGGATCCCTAAAATAATAACTGTTTGGATCTTCTGTGTACCCAACAAAAATTGCTTCTTCTGCCTTATTATCCAGCTTTTTTCTATGACAAGAAGGAATATGAGTGAGAGCTCTACAGCCAAATACTTTTAAATTGCTGAGATTTGGTTTATAACCATTCCATAACTCAAAAGGTGTAGAACTTCCATTTAATGCTCTATGAGGGGACCTATTCTTAAGGTAAACTGCTGTCTGAATAGCATCTTCCCAATACGCCTTTGAGAGACAACTATGAGCCAACATAGAACGGGCCTTTTCAACCAACGACCTATTCGTCCGTTCAGCGACGCCATTTTGTTGAGGACTATATGGCACAGTGGTCTGGTGTTCAATTCCTAGAGATGCTAAGTAATCGCTAAAATCTTTGTTAACGAACTCGCTGCCATTATCAGTCCTAAATCTTTTGATTTGTGCTCCAGTTTGTCTTTCCACTAGTTTTTGGAAAACACAAAACTTATCTTTAACTTGATCTTTTGAAAAAATAAAATAAACAAAAATACACCTCGAAAAATCATCTACAAATAATAACATATACCTATTACCTTGAAACGAAGTTTCGGACATTGGTCCACAAATATCTGAATGGATCAATTCTAATTTAGATGTTGCTCTAGTGTATGCAATACTCTTAAAAGGTTTTCGTGCCTGTTTTCCTTCGACACAGGGAATACATTGTTTCATGTCTATGTCCTTAAAATCAACACCCACGTTACTGTTCTTCAATTGATTCATACCTATGCGGCACAAATGGCCTAATCGTTTATGCCATAACTCATATTTACTAATCGAGTCAGAGTGCACATCGTATGCTGTATTTTGAGGACTATTTACAGTACAATCCAAGCTGTACAGACCATTACAGGACGAACCATGAAGAACAGAATCACCTGTAAAAGAAAAAGTGTCTGAACGATAAAAGTTACATCCATTTTTATCAAAAACTACAGTGAACCCTTTATCAACAGCCTTCCTAACAGATATGAGATTTGATTTTAAATTTGGAACATAAATTACATCTTTTATTTTATTTACAATACTACTATCTACAGAATCTGCAGTAATATCTATATCACCGATACCACCAACACTAATCTCAGTGCCATTTGCCACTGTAACACTTCCAGAGGAAAACGGCTTCAAGTTCATGAACCAGTCGCGTCTAGACGTCATGTGCTTTGTTGCACCAGAGTCAACGTACCATTTTTCCATGTCGCTGTTTACACCCAAAGCATAAAAGGAAGTCTCTGGTGTAGCCACATCTAACTTCTGTACCGACGTCTTCTTCCGCAATGGACAATTTGGTCGTTTATGTCCTGGTTTCCCACATCCATAGCATACAATAGACTTCTTTATGAATTCTTGAGTAGTTTCAAGAGCCATTGTCTTACTTTGACTACTTTCATCACCATGGTCCACTTGATATGACAGTAATTTACATTTTACCATTTCGGTGGTAATAGAAACATTAGAATTCTCTAGAGCCATCACCAGGGGATCAAATTTTGACGTAAGGCCACCAAGTAAGACTGCAGCAAGTGTTGCATCCCCAGTTGTCTTTCCTATGTCGCACAACTCCTGTGACGTCGACAACACTGCATTTATATAAGACTCCATACAATCAAAATCTTGGAGATTTAGTCTGTATAGCTTCCGTTCTAGGGAGAGGCGTCTGCCCATACTTTTATCTTCATATGCCGCGGAAAGAGCGTCCCAAGCCTCTTTTGCACATTGACAGTTACGCACATGAACAATGGCTGATCCATCTACTGTCAGACAAATCTTAGATAGGGCCAGCTGATCATTACGCTCTCTAATTGTGCTAGATATGATACAGCCCTCGGGGTAACCTATTATTGTCTCCCATAGGTTTTCGTGAATTAAATACATCCGGAGCTTAAACTTCCAATCGGAATATTGTTCTCGTCTCGACAATGATAAGCCAAGCAAATTCGACATACCTCTATTACAAGTAGTAATACCGTTTCCAGTAGCATTAGGCATGTTTGTAAGATACACTTTTAATATGCCTTCGACTTCACATAAAACGTTCACATTCAACACGCACTATTAATTTCTTTTATATTGCCGCTAGAGCATCGTGCTGATAACGTGTTGTAATATTTGGATAATCGATAAATAAAGAAAGACGTGTTGACTTATTGAAGTTTTATTTTGAAGTAAGTAACTAAGGTAAATAACATAGATGTTTTGATTAGCAAAAAAAAATTATAAAAGGAAACGCAGGTTGCTAGTACTATTTCAACACGGAGCCGGTCCCTTCCCCGGTCGAACTCCGCGTCCGTGACGGGAGGCCCAGGAGGTCCGTCAGTCCTCTCCTCCAGCGCTCGTGAGTTGGAGGAGGCCGACCTGGGGGGAGCGAAGTGTCCTGGATCCGGAAAAAGGGACTCCAGGACACTCTGCAACAGCGCAGGCTCCATACAGGAAGTCGGCGGGGCGGCCTCGAGAAATTTGCCCCGCACGACCCTGTATGGCCTCCCCCAAGGGTCGTTGTCGAGGAGCGCTAAGAAGCGCTCCTCCGACTCGACCTTGCCCCTGCGAATCGCCGTCCGCAGGAGCTTTTGGACCTCCCGGAACGCCCGGCGGAGCTCAATCGCCTCCCCAGGTCTCCGGTCGCGCCTACGTCTGCAACGCAGGTAGGCGCGCCGGGCGGCGAGAGTGGTGGCACGCAGGGCAGAGATCTCCTGCGTCCACCAGTATACCTCCCGCCTGTTGGGACGGCCCCGAGATCGCGGCATAGCGGCGTCGCATACGACCTCCATGTCGTCCGCGAAGAGCGCCGCCATGCCCTCGGCATCCCCACCAACTCCGCCGGAGGCTCCGACCACGAGCGAAAGATGGCCGCCTCCTCGGCCACCTCCCGTCGGAGCCTGGCGAAAGACCACCTCGGGAAAGAGGAGGGGGCGCCCGCCGCGGGGCCCAGACGGACAGGGGCCCCAGGACCAGCCACGGAGACCGCGTACCGGACATAGCGGTGGTCCGATAGGGCCTCCGCGTTGTCCACCACTCGCCAGTCCCTGATTCGGGCGGCGAGTGACGAGGTGGCAAAGGTGGTGTCCACTATGGAGTCACCCTGCCACCTCACACAAGTCGGGGTGGAACCCCGGTTGAGGATCTGAAGGCCCAGGCAACATGCCCAGTCCATCAGATCCTCACCAAAAACATTGTTGTGAGGGGACCCCCACGCCGTGTGCTTGGCGTTGAAGTCCCCTCCCACCAACACCGGAAGCGGGGCCGCGCGCCGAACCACTCCCTCAACCGCAGCCAAAAACCGCTCAAACTCGGCTCGGCTGCGGTTGCCGGAGAAGTAGGTGGACACGGCCACCACTCCTCCCCACTGCACCGCCACAAAACCCGCTCCTCTCTCTCTGAGAGAGAGAGAAGGGGAGGCACTGGTGCCCACACCCACCACCGCCGCGAGCCCGTCCGTCGCCCCGAACCACCTCGGGGACGACGGGATACGGTACGGCTCCGACACGAGCGCCAGGTCCACTCCCCACTCCGCCATCGCTTGGAACAACAGGTCTTGCGACCCGGCGGAGTGGTTGACATTGACCTGTAAGATTTCGCCAATGGACCTACTAGGCATTGGTAGTGTCCATTGGCGAGACTCCTTGAGCGGACCTGGCGGTCGGCGCGCGTGAAGCCGCTTGAGGGCGGCCCTTTACTGGGGGGGGGGTTGCACATTGGCCCCCCATTCGATGTCCCGCCGGCAGGCCCCTATCAGTGCACAGCGCGCACTTGAAGGGCGCGCTGCACGAGGCCGCCCTGTGGCCCTCCTCGCCGCAGCGGAAGCACAGACGGCTGCGGTCCCTGCTCGTGGGGCAGAGCTGGACAGTGTGGCCCTTATCCATATACTTGTGGCAGCGCATCGCGCGCTGCTCAAGTGCCCGGACAGATACCACCCTCCACCCCACACAAACACGCTCTCCCTCAATTAGTTTGGGGAGAACCTCTAATGGGCAGGAGGCCACCACCGACCCCATGCCCCTGCTACCAACAACAATGGTGCCCACCCTTATCTTATCGGGTAGGCACCCTGCCCTTTCGGCTAACGCCGCCCGCAGCTCGTCCGCGTCGATGGAGTCATCCATCCCACTGACCCTGAAGTCGGCCATTTTGGTGGGACGGGTGACTCGAGCGGAGTCCCCCAGCACCTCTCCCAACTTGTGGGCCAGTGCATCGGCCTGACTCGCCGTGGTCTCCTTAGGGAGCTCCATTAGGCAGGCCCCGGTCATTGTTCTACGGAACCTACCGGGGCGAATGCCCAGCTCCCCAAGGGACACCTTCGTCTTCGCAGCGGCCAGGACGTCCTTGAACGTGGCGCCATCGGCCACTGCTTCCGGCTTTAGAGCCACGACCACCGCCATCGTTTTTGGCGGCTTGGGGACCTTTGGCGGCGCAGGAGGGGCAGCCTTCTCCTGGGCCTTGGCAGGGGCCTTGCGGGCCTTCTTGACAACAGTCCGAATGGACGACTGTTGTCAAGAAGGCCCGCAAGGACGACTGGTTGTACAACGCCGGACGGACCCGCAATTTGTTTAGCGGCCCTGCCAGCAGCCGGCTTCTTCGGCGCCACCAACCTTGCCTGTCGAGGCAAGTTGGCCTTCGGCGCCAGAGTTGCCGTCGCCGCCCTCACAGGGCGCCCCAAAATTGGACTGGAAGCCCGACCCGCCGCCACCGGCTCCCTCTTGTCCGAGGTAGGTGGGCGGGACGCCACGACCCGATCCGCTGCCAGCGCTGGACGACGGGACTTTGCCGGCAACAGGCGACCGTCCACCTCCAATCCCTCCAGACGGGCATTTATGACCCCCGCTGTATGGGCCATCAATTCCCGCTGGAGCTTGGCCATCGCCCTACCGAATGCGGCGATGGTCAAAACGGACTCACCGTCGTCCGCCCCTTCTGTGGCCCGTTTTCCACCTCCGCTCTTCGTCGCGACCTCCTCTTCGCCGGACTCCTCTACCCCGACAGCATCCACAACCACCGGACGGCGAGCCTTCCCCTTGCGGGGTGGGACTTCCCTTTCGGAGAAGGCCCTCCGAAGTGCCGCGACTTCCTCCCCCAACGCAGAAAGCTGGCCCCTTAATCTTTTATTGTCCGCCGTAACACGGCGGACCTCCTCACTTGTCTTCCTTTTGGCCAGGGTGCGGACCACGCCCATCATTCCCTCCATCGCGTCCCTGACCTCTTTTATGCAGGTCCCCTTCAAATTCTTCGATTTTCGGAGGACCTGCTCTATTGTGTCGACTCCCTCATCGAACTTCTCCTGCAGTGTTTGCGTGGTCACTGACGGGGTGGGTGACCGCGACCTCTTGCGACCTGACGCCTCTCTCAACCCATCCTCCTCCGTTAAAGTCGGCTCCGAGTCGGAACCGGACACGAACTCCATGTCCTCCAACTCGGAGTCCACCGGACCCTCCCTCAGCTCCCTGCGGGCTTGGGAGATTCCCACCGAGTGGTGGTATCCACCCCTTCCCGTAGCAGAGCGAGGCACCTTCGGAGACGGGACGGCCTCCGGACTCTGGAGTAGGCCATCGGCCTCGTCTACCGAGTGGTCACTCGCCCACAGTCTCCCTGCTAGCGTCCTCTTACGTCTAGCCAGGATGGTACCTACGACAGACCCATCCTCTCCCGACTCGTCCTCCCCCCCCCCCCCCAAGTACCTCCGACGGGTTCGGCGCGGGTCTGGGCGATGTCAGATATCCATCCGACATGCGCCCGAAATCGGACCCAGCTGCCACCGCGTACGAGAGGATGCTGTCGCTCTCCCCCCTTTTGGGCTTTCTCCCCGCTTGGACAGGATCGGGAGAAGTCCCCGACTCTATCTCCCAGTTGATGGCCCTCCCCACTAAGGATTCCGAGGGGGAACATAAGCCATAGAGCTTCCTTTCTGCGCCCACTGCGCCATTCTCTTCCGCGCCCACTGCGCCTACTTCTATCGCGCCCACTGCGCCTACATCGGTTTGGGTTTTGGTTTTTAAAGATTTTACCATGATAGTCCCACGAGTGTGGGGGAATTAAACAGTCCACCCGGGGTTGCCCCCTTCTCCCGGGTAACTCTACATACGCTCTCCGGTTCGAGTGGCCGGAGAGGGTAGCGCTAGCAGGTGTGACAGTGCGTCGTCCACCACCTTCAGGCGCCCCGCTGCCGCGTTCTTCAACAGCGGGACTTCTACGGTTTTTTAACGTGGTTGCCTCCACTTGGTGCGCCCAGTTAAGGGAACACCCCTACGTCGTCTAGCGGCCGCTAGACATGACAACGTGAAGAACAAATCACCCGCCAAGACAACACAGGTTGCCCGACAGGGGCTCAAAAGTGAGCCTAATCGACAACTGCGCCCGCAATCGCCGACCCTGCCGCGCCGTGAACCGCCTGTTCACCGTCCTACGCCCAAAGGCCTCTGGATCTCAACCAGATCCCCTGCAGCTTTGCAAGCAGCACAACACCGAGCACGAAGCTCCACTGGCCACACTACGGTGACCCGCGGACCTTGAAGGTCCGCCATCCCCCGCCCGAAGGCCACTGGCGACGAAGCGCCACATCAATTGACTGCTGAACAGTCCGCGGGCCTTGAAGGCCCGCCATCCACCGAGTCAAGACTCCGCTGCCCCCACCACTGGGCTCCACCACGAATCGCCCCTCCCCCTCCGAAAACGGAGGATAAAAGAGGGAGGACACCACCACAAAACCACCAACTCAACGCCTCGTGGACACTACAACCGCCGCCCCGCTATGCGGACAAAAGCTGACGGAGAGTGCCACGGTCCCTAGTCCGGAGTCAGCCGTCTGGTTGATGGTTCGACGCGGCAGGCGTCGATCCATCAACCAGCCGTTGCCCAGGGTGCACCACGAGGAGGTCCCGGAAATTCGCACCCCATTAATTATAAAACCCTAGATCTAATGTAACTGTACTTACCTATTAATTAATCTGTGATGTTGGGTTGTGAGTAAATGATTTATTATTATTATTAATTGTCACCACCCCAAATCTCTCCCGTGGGTGTCGTACAAGGCGACTAAGGATAAATCAGTGATGAGGAATGGGCAGCAGCGTTCCTCTAATAGCATCCAGCTATGTCCCTACTGCGACTTTTGTGCCCGATAAATGGCAATAGGCTCGCCACCTATTACATGGGACCTAACATAACTGGCGAAATGTGGGTGCTAGTTCACCTCTGCCTACCCCTTCGGGGATATAGGCGTGATTTATGTATGTATGTAAATGATACAGTACTAGTACTCGTGAAGATATAAAAGGTCGTACAATTTCATAATAGGAGTGATCTCTTGATTTCTTTATAACGCATTTTATATTCTACATCTTCTACGCTTGGCTGAATCATGGGCATTAACGGCGTCTCATGTTGCCTGGACTGGAGTTATTCTAAAAGTATAGTAATTTTGCAATGAACTTTAATTTTATTGACAGTTAAAAAAATCATAACTTCTAATGTTTGTTCGAAGTTGAAATATTCACAAGTTAATTTTACGAGAATTTCGCGATATAAATATTAAACATCAAAAGACAGGATTTTATGACAGTAAAACGATTGGAGTTTTGCACAAACGCTGTTGCGGGAATCTATTAAATATTATGACTATACTTGACTATATCCGTGTGAGTAGTCTAGACTCTAGTCGGGCTGTAGGATTAAAAATGAAAAACACAAAGATTTTGGTGGTTAGAAAAATAATTCTCTAACCACCAAAATCTTTGTACAAATTGTTCTAACATTTATATAATGTTAAAATTAAAATCGAATAGTTTATAGAGCAAACCCAGGCTTAACCGAACGCACGGTATTTGTAAAAATATCTGCTTTGGAATGTTTGAAATTTATTTCTACATTGCGAGGGTACCCGTTGGCTTACAACGTAAAGTGTAAAGGTTGGAAGAATTTCGGCAAGTTAATTGGTGTCGTGGGTGGCCGAGCGGTCAGGCACCTGCCCGGATAGCAGCGGACGCGGGTTCGATTCCCGCCTCAAGACCATAATTTTTCGAAATTCTTTTTCTAACCACCAAAATCTTTGTACTAATTTTTCTAACATTTATATAATGTTAAAATTAAAATCGAATAATGAAAAAAAACTTTGAATGCCTCAGTGTTGCCAAATCCTAATCCTGGAAACAAAAGTACAATGTTATATTTTTATAGTCTGTTTATATTTTAAGTTTTACTTCTATGATTGATGATTGTAATAATATGTTTACGCTACACACTGTAGGCTTCTACAAAATTTTGAAATTTTCCTATGTCGGGGGCCAATTGGTTGTTTTGCTATTGATTAATAAAAACTAGTACTTATATGTACTATTTGTCTTTTGTTTACCTACATTTGCATGTTATACTAAACCGATAAGAAAATAAATAGCTATTCAGCGGGCCTACCGCCTAACTCTATTGCTAAAGAAAAAGCTATAGTTTATGACGTCATGCTGTCACTATCAGCTATAGCTTTTTAACTTGTAACTATCAGCAATAGCTTTGGATTTTGTATGAATTTGGCAGAAAATCCGTACCGCCTAAAAATTCAAGATGACTGCTAGCTAAATTGATAGCTGTCAATACTGCACCCCCCGTAACACGGGACGTGGACACATCTCTTTCAGGGGAAAGAAAATCTTTTCTTCTCGCTCTAACTCCCACTAAATCCTGAGAGAAAACATTGTTATTTTTTTCACGTCTCGTGCTAGGCCTACTGCTCGGTGCGTCCGTCAACTGTCAATACTCTGTCTCGCACTTTCCTTTGTACCGCTAGCAGCTACATATGTATATTAATAATATTTCGCTGTTTTAATTAGGTATCATATTAGTGAAAATTTTAATCCCATTGAAAGTATATGGGCAATGATATTGACCATGCAGTAAAAGAAGAAAAAGCATTTGATGGTCGCGACGCCGCTATTGATGGTTTTACGGAGCGCTACATCATTTGTGCGATGATGTGTCATCAGATGAGAGTGAAGATGAAGATAGTGAAGATTCAATGACCGATGTAGAAGAGTTAGAATATTTTTTTTAATAAGTTATGGACATAAATAGTGTTTGGTAAAACTGGCGGTGAAGCCGGAGGATGGTTAAGTGTTCGATTTGTGTATATGCCCGTTCCTATATACGTTCGTAACTACTCAATAACTTGCTTTGTAATAAAAAAAAATTAATTATAATTTTCTTTCAAAATATTTAATTATATTATTTTTTACACTAACCCTACTTTTGCGATCACTCACTTAAATGCAAAGCTCATCTTATACCAAAAGAACTATATCGTTCCTTCACGTAAGCAGTTGTTGTTATACTCTGTGCTTATTGCTGATACAATTTTAGGCGGTCGCTCGGATAATCAGCGTATTGCTATAGAGCTATCATCAGCAATCGAGTTAGGCGGTAGGCCCACCGGTATTGGAATAGCCATTGCAAAATAACGCAGAATGTGCCAGGGGTGTCGTAAAAGTTGACTATGGGAGATTACTCGGTGTTGACCATTAAGCACCTTGGGGTACCCAAATGGTAGAGTAATTTGTCGCAATTTTGTATTTCACTTAAGTAACAATCAATACAACGAGATCTATTATTTCATTCTTATACGGATCGTTCTTTCGTTAGAACATCGCTCTGCAACATAATTTGAAGGAGATGGTACTTTAGTTGGAACTTATTACTTTCATTACTTTCTAAATCCAAACCTTGGACATCATATCACACAAAACACCTATATCAAATATCTACCACCTACTTTAGCATATTTCCTGGTATAGCATTCATATTACTAAATTTATTCTCATACGGTACAGTGAGCAACATGTTAGGTTACCACGTACTGCCCCAATTTTGGCAATCAATTCTGCTCTTTATGCAGAGCGCTTTATGGTTGAGATCGAGTTGGAGAATTTTATGATTTTGTACAGCTTGACGTGCTTGTACGTTGGGTTAACAATAGTTATTTGTTGTACATGAGTGCAAAGTTGTTTTTTAACCGCGTGCTCAATTTTGATGACCGAGCTAGCGAAGGATTCTAAAATTGAATCACGAGCGTAGCGAGTGATTCAAAAATTAGAATCCTGAGCGATAGCGAGGGAATAAAAAGAGCACAAGGTGAAAAATCTTTGCACTCGAGTGCAACACGTAACTTTTCATCCCCCCCAACGAGGAAATTGCAAAATACAAAAAAAAAATACAATCACAACAGTTTCTGTTTTCACCCAGAAACTTCCACAACACTCTCCCATTAAGCGAAACACACTCTCAACACCCACCCAGAAACACCCACAACATTCACACCCGCAATACACACCCATCCACTCAGACACACCCAAAAAACACCCATTCACCCAGAAACACCCACAAAACACCCATTCACCCAGAAAAACCCACAAAACACCCATTCACCCAGAAACACCCATAAAACACCCATTTACCCAGAAACACCCAAAAAACACCCATTCACCCAGAAACCCACACAAAACATCCATTCACCCAGAAACACCCATTCACTCAAAAACACCCACAAAACACCCAATCACCCAGAAACACCCACAAAACACCCATTCACCGAGAAACACCCACAAAACACCGATTAACCCAGAAACACCCAAAAAACACCCATTCACCCAGAAACACCTACAAAACACCCAATCACACCCAAAAAACACTCAATCACCCAGAAACACCCACAATTCTCACCCATCCATTCAGACACACCCACAAAAACCCATTCACCCAGACACATCCACAAAACACGTATTCACCTAGACACACCCTCAAAACACCCATTCACCCAGACACACCTCCAACAGCCACCCATCCACCCAGCCACACCCGCAACATTCATCCAGACACACCTGTAAGTACCTAATAAAAATTACTCCGAGACGGTCAATCAGCTTGAGTCAAGCACGTTGATTTTCAGTATGTTTTTGTTCCGTTGCTAGCGTAAACAAATCAAACAGACCTAAAAAGCTTTTAAATGCTTGTCTCAAGCATCAAGCAAGCGTTGTAGACGATCAAAATGTTTAAAGCAAGATTGACGCCAAGCTGATTGACCGTCACGGAACTCCTAGGTTTTAACAAATTTATGACGTGAAAAGATTTTTTTTTAATTCTCCCTATATTTTAAGGAAGGCAAAGGGTCGAGCCCATACAGCCAAGTCTTTAGTGTATATTTTATCTGTAGTCTTATGAAATAATGAGTGGGTGAAAAGTATGAATGAAATGAATTTTACGTTAAAATATGGGTGCCACATATTTTAACGCATCTAGGGAGTGCTTGGCGCGAATTGAATGGTAACAGAGTTAATGATGGTGCTTGATGAAATGGATAAAACCACTTTTTATAGTGATCTTCACCACAACATCAAACACATCATGAGACTTATTTTCGATGATTCTGCATAATTGCACATCAACACGGATGCTTGTGCATCAAAATAACACCACTTTCACTGCACAAAATCCACTCTGTAACAATTTTTGAATTAGTGAAAATAAATCTGACTGACACCACGAAACGCGCCAAACACTCCTCGACGTGAAAAGAAAATGGCGCGCGCAAAGCAAATTACAAAAAAAGTACACCAAGAAGGTTCCGAGTCTGAGTTTTTAACAAATTAAAATAGGTTGCATGACAATTTCGGCACCATGGAGGTAGAAATAAATATGTATAATGATGTTTTGAATTCACAAACTCATTGCACACGATGTTCTAAATTCAAATTTACTTTAACCTCTAGAGGATAAAAACGGCTTTTGCACTCAGATATCGAAGAGCAAAAACGCCTTTTCCGAGATGGTGGGATGAAAAGTAATATTAATGGGTTCCTACGAGATTTTGCAAAGAATGGATGAGCGGGCAATTTTTCAGTTATTTTTTAACAGTAAATTTGTCGATTATTGTAACGTTACCGCGCAGTCCGGGTCTATTATGTTGCTGTGATAACGTTTTTATGAAGACGATTAATCTTTTTTTACGATTTGTTGAACTTGCCGCCATTTTTTATGAGTACTGCCAGCAGCACATTGAACTGTTCAAAACGTACTTTAGGTATTTGGAATTTTTATTTTTTAAATTAATGTAATTACTCCGTAATAAATTATACAAAACAGCAAATGCGAAGAGATGAAAGATATGTTTTGCAGAAGAATATTAGGCATGAACGTGGAAGGTCGTAGAAGGAGAGGAAAACCAAAGAAGAGTGGGTGGGTTGTGTAAAAGAGGATATGATAGCGGGAGGAGTGGATGAGAAATTGAAGGATAGAAAGGAGTGGAAAAAGAACTATTGTGCCGATCCCGCCTAGAGCGCGATAAGGGCAAGAAGATGAAGAAGAATTTATACGAAACAGCAAAACGTTACAACTTTATTAATTCCAAGCAACATCCCAAGTGCTCAGTAGAGTCAGAACGTAGCCGAGTGTGAAAGCCTCCAAATAAATTCGAACCCTTCACTGGATCCAGTATTTATAATTATCCCTAATTAACAACACCCCTTATCGTGGTTGTTAGTTAATTACACACTTTTGTTTAACTTTCGGAGCTGTGCCAAGGACTGAGGGGTCAGTAACAAAGCGATAGCCGTAATTATTCCGGATCATATCGAGGTTGTGGACTTGTTAAATATAATGTTCATCGGAAATGTCCTCTGAATTTGTGTCAACTTGTGTCAAGCCAATAATTTCGTAAGCCGAGGTATAGTAAAACAGAACTTAGCAACACAGAATTGTGTTATAGGGGAAATGAATGAATACATGCAATCACATTTCGCCAACTATGTAAGGTCCCATGTAATGGGGTGCCATCTATCTGGGTCGTAATTCGCAGTACACTGGTACGTGGTAGTTGTAGTAGCGCTTTTTGAAGATCTGAAAATATCTTGTGCTGGCAGAGTTTACAATTTTCACCACTCCCAATCTCCCAGGCGGGTATCGTAAAAGGCGACTAAGGGTTAAGACACCGACGTTTTCATGCCGGTTAGATTGCTATATCCTCTATTACGTACCTACCTAGCATAATTGGCGAAACGTGGGTGTTAATTCACCTCTGCCTATCCCTACGGGGATAAATAGGTGCGAGTTGATAACAAGAACGCTGCTGCCCATTCTTCATCACAGTTTTATAGCACTTACATTACTACAGTAGGCCTAGCACGACACTTCGACAAAATCTCTCTTCACCACTTGACAGTGTTTCGTCTCGGGATTAAGTGTGAGTTAGAGCAAGAGGAAAATATTTTGTTTTCCCCGAGATTTTGTCCACGTCCCGTGGTACGGAGGCAGAAGGAAATTGACTCTCCTTGTACGACACCAGCGAAAGAGATTGAGGGTAGTAACAATTGATTTATGTTCTGCCATCTTCACATGGCGGCACATGATATTTTCAGATCCACAAAAAATGTGTTATTTATTAAGATGATTTACAATAATTAAAACATTGGTAATAAAATAAACTATAATTAAAAGCCATTTATACTGATTACACATATTTAATAACTTTTTTTTATATATCTTATAATCTTATGTACATCATGGCGATAGTACAAAAATAATTGTACACCTATTAATCATTTTGCTTATCTACCTAATTCTAAATTTAATACACTTTATAAATATTCGTTTCATCCTTAATTGTAATTTTAATTATAGAAACAAACTTTTTAAACCGTAATTACACATAGTTATTATCTAGTTTATATTTACACGTTATTATTATGAATGGATCAGTAGATTTTAAAACCTTGTGTAGGAAAGTATTTTAAATATTGACGTATATCTAAAATTACTTAGGGCCGATTTCACCGCAGACCAGTTGAAGTTGAACTCGGTTTATGCTCTAAACTGGGTTCCGCTACCAAGTTTGCATTAATCAAAACCAAGTTTTATTAAACTCAGTTTCTATGAGAGACGGTGAAATCGACCCGTAGTGCAGCATATAAAACAGTAAGAAATTACAATTGCAATTAAAATTACAGTAACAGGACATTTTAAATTATTATTTATGCACATAAACCCTAATTTTAGATTTCATACAATAATTAGATCATGTTATAGTATATTAGTAGTCCATTCTTATAAAGTTCAATTCAATTTCAAAAGAAACAATAATTAATCTAAGATAGGTATATACCAAAACTTAACTTATTTAAACAAAAATCCCTACACAAGAAACGTTTTACCACATTGCAGATGGTAAAACGTTTCTTGTGGGAACTTTCGAAAATTGTAAGGCCGGCTAGTGTGTTTTATAATATTTTGAATAGGTATTAATTTATATAAGCCACTACATAATAATGAAGATCTAGACTCGATCTGATGGAACTGAAAGACAGTCGAGGGAACTCGTAAACTACTTATAGCAGTTACCTTGTGTTTGAGTTTGATTGATTTCTATTGACCAGAGCTTTACAGCCAGATAGGTTGCTACCATCTCTGATGATGAAGACCAAGCACAGTTAAGAGAACTCCTTACTGGTTTACAGAAGCTAACCTGTGATTGGGCTTAATTAATATGTACCTATAGATGAGCCTTACAACCACCAAAAAGTTAAAAATAAATATATTTTAACAAAAAAGAACCGACTCAAAAAAGAAACAGAAACATTTACACAACATAAACTCTCCACCTAAAAACACTGAAAAGCAAAAATAAACTTCTTACAATTTGACAATTCTTCTGTAAATGTAAATACCTGTTAATTTAAATGAAGTATTATTATAATGTGTGCTAGGTACCTACCAATTTCTTTGAAGTTGGTGTCATTCGCGTTCCGTTCAGGCGCATTCGATCACAATCGAGGAATAGTGTGAACAGTAATGTGATATGGCGGGGATGCAGGTACATAATACATTACCTATTTGGCTTGGTACCTAGCACACATTATAATAAAACTTCATTTAAATTTATAGGTATTTACTTATACAGGTATTTACATTTACAGAAGAATTGTCAAATTGCAAGAAATAAGAAGTTTATTTTTCGCTATTCAGTGTTTTTAGGTGGAGAGTTTTGTTATGTAATTTTTTTTGTTTCTTTTTTTAATCGGTTCTTTTTTGTTAAAAAATATTTATAACTAAACAAATGCGACGTGATAAATACGTGATAAGTTAATTGAAAAATGTCTTTGGTAAAAAATCCAGTTGATGAAAAGTTTCCGCTTAAAGATAATCATTAATCGATAACAATTTGGCATCGTTTGTCTACATTACTATCAATAATAAAAAATTATTTCTATTTTATTTACAATATTTATTATGACATTATAAATATGATATTCATTATTAAAAAATATTACATTGACTAGTTCGACCTTTAATTATGATAAACTATTTTTAAATGTTTACTCAGAAGAAGAATTATTATCAGTAAGAATTATATCCATTTAAGAAATTTATTAAAAGGTTAACCCCCTATTACAGAAACGCAACTCAAATTTTGAGCACTGTTTATAAAGTTAAGTGGGCAATACCTGTCAGAATTTGTATGGAAAAACGTCAAATTTGGCAAAACTTAAATGTTAAGCAGGACTCAAACTTTGAGTAGCGTTTCTGTATTGGGGGGAAAGTTACAAATACACTGTTCCAGGATTTTTTTTTTACTATGGGATAAGTATTCCTGTAACTAATAAAATGTATACCTAAGCAGTAACAAATCCATAGGTTTATTATTAGCCTATTCGTTCACATTTCACAGTTTGTTTTAGGTAATATATCACAATGACTTTCAGTAATGTGTTTAATAAAAAAAACTGGGAAAATTATCTCCAACAGATAATTAATACAACTTTTAAATCAAATGTCAATCAATAAATGATTTTTGCCAAATATATATTTGACAGGATTATTAATTAAATTTACTTTGTATGTACACGGTACTTGTATATAAATATATTTTTTGTAAATTTATTTACATATTTATCTGAATGTGAAGTTGTTATCAGTTGGAGGAAATAACAAAGGAATCTATGTAGGTTAACGCCATGTTAATTTTTACTTTGTTATGTATCACTTCAAATGTTTGTAGAGCTGAAGTTAAATATTATTGCCATTAAGTGTCACCAATCCGCAATTACACGAAATAACCAGAATTAGTTTATGCAATAAGCTAAGTGACGTTTTTCAATGCAAATAAAAGCTGGATATTAATTTCAACCTTCAAGAACAGGATTTTCCAGCAGCCGTATAATGGTGGCATAGCAGAATACAACTGTCAAGAACCTTTTTCTCTCGCGTGGGTGAAAAATTGGCAGTATTTATGGTAAACCACCTATCAGTACTGCAATAAATGTACCCGGTAGATTTATAGTTGGCACTTCGTGGGTGTCATTAAACTACTGCTTTGCTCTATAATCGATATCTCGTTCCCTTATGTATATTATTATTTAAAAATAGCATTTTTACAAATATAAAACAAATTTATTTGACTAGATATTTACTAGATATTATGGCCAAGTAGTAATACAGTTCGCCACCTATTACATGGGACTTGACATGGTTGGCGAGGCGTGGGTGCTAGTTCACCTCTGCCTACCCCTTCGGGGATTTAGGCATGATTTATGTATGTATGTATGTATGTAGTTTCGCAAAATTGAATTACATAGTTAATAAGACTTAATACTAAATTATTTGTTAGAACATAATTAAAAGGTTCTTAATTGTTAACAATTAAATAAAGTGCCGTGTAGCGAAAAATATTATTGAGACCTCATCAGGTTTCAGTGACCTACGAACGAATCAAATACATTTATGCCAGTTTCAATATTCTATCCGTAAATCAAGACAAACCCACCACAGTTTAGTTAAGTAGGTACCTATTAACCTTTTAGTAGTATTTTAATAAAATGCTATGCAATTAAAATATTACTGATATCTGTAGAAAAAAATACTGAAACCAACCGTAACAGTCTTTGCATCGTCGATAGTTAACTATGTAGTCTGGTGGACTGGATAATCCAGGAATAACAGTAATTTTCTGACGATTTCATTTGAGCTAAAGTTAAAGTTGAAGTTTCAAAGAGTTGAAACATCTTGAAGAGACGTCTCTACTTTGGCTGTTTTATAATAAAAATGTTACGCCGCTGATGCCCACAAAATGCGACCACATTCACGAAGTGGACTTCCAATAACTGTGTCGGGTGGTTGTGAAGCCTTGATTACGATTCAACTGAAAACTTGTGTCTACTTTTAACATAACTGAACTGACTAACTGACAGAACTGTATCTATTAGTTTGTAAAATGATTGCTATGACAGCAAGCAATAAAAATATAACAGCTTCAAATGCGAACAGGATAGACAAAAAAGTGTATGATTTTAAAAGATATCGTATTTGAATCATTCTAGATTTTACAAACTAAAGATATAAATGAGGCTCAGTCCAGATTCAAAATTATTTACTTGCCCTAAATTTCAGGTTTTAGAATTTGCAAGCTATATTTGATCATCTTTTATCATCGGCTTTGATTTTATAAAACGTCTTAGGAAGTTTTAATTTTATGACAATAGCCTGAACTTCGAATATAGAATAATAAGCCTGAAGCATCAAAACTCCGTCATAATTATACCTAGACAAAATCCTAGCATGGAGATCAGATGTCTCATTTAACACTGATTTTGTCTTATTATGTTATAGGGCAAAGGGACCTAAAACAGTTATGGTGCCTAAAGCGGGTACTCTGGTGTATGTAACTACATATATCATATTTTTCATATTGCCAAGAAAACAGAATTGGGGATTTCAGTGTTTACATGTCCTATCAAGGAAGTAGTCAATAAGGCTGACAGAAATTTATCCATTTACAAAAAAGGGTAAACGCGGGAGTACCCGCCATAGGCGGCATGTCCGTTTTAGGCCCCATTCCCCAATCTATTTGTATTCCTTTACATTTTTAGAATTTTCTTTTGATACAAATAAATTAATATAAACAACCGAACACTAATTAGTAATTATACTATACATAGTTCCCGCTATAGTCCGACAGCTTCGTGCGCGACCCTCCTACGGTATGAGAGACGGTGGCGGGGACGGCGCGCTCGGGATGTTGGGTGATGCGGGGAGGAGGGAAAACTCGCTCCTTCGCATCGCCCGCCCCCGCTGACATGTGGAGTGCCCCGTCCCCGCCACCGTCTCTCATACCGCAGGAGGGTCGCGCACGAAGCTGTCGACTATGGTAAGGCGGTAGGTATATATAATAGTTCCCGCTAAATGCGTCTTTCAAAGACCGAAAACAAGCGAACACCGACGCATACACTGTTGAGTCACGTGGCTTACGACAGTCGCACTTCAAGCAAACCGCACTTCCACAGTTCGCGCTGGGCGGCTATGCCGGCAGCAGTCAGGGCGCACGCACTCGGGCGCCGGCGCCGGCCGCTATAGCATGACGTCACGCGCCGGCTCGAGCGTCGCGCGCTGTCAGTCGCGCGCCGGCACTAATACCAGAAGCTGCGTGCGCCGCGGGTCCTGGACACGCGTCACGCTGTTGCTGCGCGTGCGGTTCAGTATCTGAAAAATTCAAGCCCCTTCCTTTAATAATATTGGTCTCTTATTTTACTACACACACACACACACACACACACACACACACACACACACACACACACACACACACACACACACACATACAGGCAGAGGTGAATTAACACTAGCATTAGCCGTGTGGTGACGGCAGAGTAGAATATAATTGTCACCACCCCAAATCTCTCCCGCGGGTGTCGTACAAGGCGACTAAGGATAAATCAGCGATGAGGAATGGGCAGCAGCGTTCCTTTTATACCACCTAGCAATGTACTGCGACTTTTGTGCCCGATAAATGGCAATAGGCTCGCCACCTATTACATGGGACCTAACATAATTAGCGGAACGTGGGTGCTAGTTCGCCTCTGCCTACCCCTTCGGGGATATAGGCGTGATTTATGTATGTATGTATGTATAGGGACCATGTAATGAGTGAACCTATTGTCATTTATAGGGCACGAAAGTCGCAATACATTGCTAGGTGGTATTAACGGAACGCTGCTGCCCATTCCTCTTCACAGTTTTAACCCCCTAGCTAACTAACTAACTGGGCCGGTATTTCAATAGCAGCTTATCTTGAATTGATCCTGGATTTATAATAAGTACGACCTATGTGTATTTCAATGTAGGATTAAAATTAAACGGCACTTAAACTCCACCTTAACTAGCCTTAATCTAAGCGGAGGATTTCTGTCGCTTAAGTTCCGATCCAGGATTGTCATCTGGTTACTTTAGAAAAGTTGCTTCATGATAATTTATTTTTGGCCCCCAAAAAGCAACACGCTGGTTAGGAAATTAAGGCTAGTTGAGATAATATTGTACCTATGTAGATAAGTACGCGAAATAATAAAATACCATCCTAAACAGCATTTTTAGTTTGTGTTATGTACCAATTTGTTTTTTATGTATTTTATAGTAACATTTTAGAAAGAGGGCTAAAACCAAGGATACACACCTCTATAGTACAAGTACCCAAGGCTGAAAGCCAGAGCGCCGTTTAAAAGAACCTTTATTAAAAAAAAGTCAATGTCAATGCCGCGAATTTGTCTTGCTGCTAGGTATTATAAATTATTTTTTGTTTATAATCGTTTTAGAATGGATAAAAAACGATGCGCCAACTTCACTGCAATAGAGTTTTTTTTTTAATTCTCTCTTTATTTTAGAGAAGGCAAAGGGCCTTCTAGCCCATACAGCCATGTCTTTAGGGTATATTTTATCTGTAGTCTTATGAAATAATGAGTGGGTGAAATGTATGAATGAAATGAATTTTACGTTAAAATATGGGTGTCACACATTTTAACGTATCAAAGGAGTGCTTGGCGCGAATTGAATGTTCATGATTCACTGAACAGAGTTCATGATGGTAACTGATGAAATGTTTAAAACCACTTTTTATAGTGATCTTCACCACAACATCAAATACATCATAAGACTTGTTTTCAATGATTCTGCTTAATTGCACATCAACACAGATGCTTGTGTATCAAAATAACACCACTTTCACTGCACAAAATCCACTCTGAACCAATTTTGGAATTATTAAAAAAAAATCTGACTGATACCACGAAACGCGCCAAACACTCTCAGTGCAATAGAGATAAATAGTTTGCACATGTGTCCAAAGAGTATATAATACACTTGCATGTGTCATGTATCAGTCAATGTCACCAAATGACAACTAAAATCATAGACAAATGACTTATTTTGTTTGTTATGTTGCAATATTGCAATTAATCTTAGATTAGTTAAGGTGAGGAAGATCCGGATTGAAATACGGTACTGTCGTTCAAAAGTGAAACTTAGCTTAAATGTAGGACTTAACTTAAGCATTAAGATAAGGTAATATTGAAATACCGGCCCTAAAGCTCCTTTGTTGTTGTTGTGTTATTACATTAATCTTTTGTATTTTATTAATCTTTTATATTCTATTAATCTTTTATATTCTATTAATCTTTTATATTCTACTATATTAACATAAGGTTATTTGTATACGATATCCGTCTTACCGCGGCCACAGAATGAGAACGGCGCGCATGCGTAGAGCTGAGCAGGTCTGAGTGAGCGGTGGAGTCGGAGCGGGATCGCAACGTGCCGCGGGTCCGCGTGCGTCTGCGCCCGCACACCCAACGGTAAGGGGCCACTCGCCTGAAAAATATAAAGATGTTATTAAGCACCTTTATAATATACACTGACCTCTATAAATATATAAGTACGCTGGATTGAATCATCATCATCATCACCAGCACTTTAATGTCCCCACTGCTGGGGCACGGGCCTTCCCTATGGATGGGATAATATAGGGAGATTGGGCCATAACCCACCACGCTGGCCCAGTTTTGGTTGGTGGGTATACGCTGGACTGAATACGTCTACTAAAATGCCAAATGTTTCTTGTACCGATTTGAAGCGCCCCATCGAGCGACGAAGGGATTATTAATACTAAGTTTGACATTTGTTGCTTGTTAATGCATAACAAATGCATCTTTAATATTAGTTCCGTGGTCGTTCACCTTCGTACATCAGTGTCATCAGCGCAAGATACCTTTATACACACACTCGATGGAACAGCTCGATGTCGTCGTGACTAGAGCGATCGGCCTACGAACGCTCACACTAAAGCGGGGAAACCACTACACGGACATGCCCGTACGGACGTCGTTAGTAAAGGCCAGACTGACTGTGACGTATATGACCATACTAATCAGATCATAGAAGCGAGGTTCGACGGGCATGTTTGCAGGCATGCCCGTCCGTGTAGTGAATTCCCTGCTTAAGCAAAAACCTTGAGCAGCTTGGATTGGAAAGTTGTCATCACTTTTCTATATTATTCTTTACTTGACCTTTTCCTTGCCATTTTTTACTAAATAGGCCGGTAGCTGGCCAATACGGTTTAACGGCCGGCTTGGTCGAATAGTCAGATCGCTGGCCCGGGTTTGAACCCTGGTAGGGGCAAATATTTGTGACGAGCACAAATATTTCTTTGTATACTTGAGTCATGGACTTTTACTTTTATTGCGTGCGTTACTTACTTGCGGCTAGATGATAGGTGCGAGTGTAAGAATTGTATAATATATTGGTATTTATTTATTTTATTTTAAATAAGTAACTCTTAAATGTACGTACTGTAAGGTAAATAAAGTAGTCACCTTAAGCTGGTGTAGATGTGCGGTGAGAACATGCAGCATATAAGAGGATTGGCTGCTGAGTTGAGAGGCGCGAGGCTCTGGATAAGGGTGGCTATGGCGATGTTGTTCTGCGTTGGCGGTATATGGTTGTATACTTGTAGCAAGTCGAACACTATGTACGGAGACCAGCACAAGACGAACACTGGAATAGAGCAATTTAAAATATAAATATAATGTCAAATACAGCCGTGTGGAGACGGCAGAGTAGAATACAAATTGTCACCACCCCAAATCTCTCCCGTGGGTGTCGTTCAAGGCGAGTAAGGATAAATCAGAGATGAGGAATGGGCAGCACCGTTCCTCTTATACCACCTAGCAATATACTGCGACTTTTGTGTCCGATAAATGGCAATAGGCTAGCCACCTATTACATGGGACTTGACATAGTTGGCGAAAGGTGGGTGCCAGTTCACTTCTGCCTACCCCTTCGGGGATATAGGTGTGATTTTCATAATGTAGAGTACTATTATATCCAGCCCCTTAAACTAATAGGCCTGTTTCCACTAAGAATAAATCGGTTGGCTTAAAGTTTTTAATGATTAATTATGATATGTAGTTAACAAAAAGCAACATAATTTATTTTATTATGAAATGATTATTATTATTTTTGTAAAATAAAATCGGCAAAAAGTAGCATGTAACCACGTGACACTAAACACCATGTATGTATTTCAAATACAGGAGCTCGAGACCTCAGTGGCTTAACGGACTTGCCCTATCATTAGATACATACATACCTACACAAATCACGCCTATATTCTCGAAGGGGTGAATTAACACCCACGTTTCGCCAATTAGGTAGGTCCTATGTAAGTGGTGGTGGCGAGCCTATTGCCATTTATCGGGCAAAAAAGTAATAAATAAATATTTTTTACACTCACACCTATCATCTAGCCCAAAGTAAGTAGCCTAAGCACTTGTGTTATGAATACTAGATGACGGAAATATTTTTAATATAATTATGTATATAAATGTTGAAAATATACTATATAAACATAAACACAACCATGACTTGGGAACAAACATTTGTGGTCATTGTGGGTATGCGGTAAAGTCGCCGCATACTCAGCGAAAAAGGGAAGATCTTCCTCCGAGCCAGGTGTGCACTCGGGGACCGCGGTCCGACTGTACTTCGTCGGATCTTGTATATATTCTGAGTTCCTCCAGAAACTTTGTAATCGTGATTCAGGACTTGCTATTCTCATTCTGCCTTAACACCACAGTCATTAAGGTCTACAGTTGATTTGACTCCATTGTTATCGTGAGCTGTCGTACTTTTTGCTGATCAACCATTTCTCGGTTACTCGACACTTTGTTTACGTAGCGCTCTGACGTAGCCGCTACAGTCATCACAAAGTTTGCCCCTACCAGGATTCGAACCCGAGACCTCTTGGCCAATACCCAGCGATCTGAGCATTCGACCAAGGCGGCCATCTGAAAGTCGCAGTACATTGCTAGGTGGTATAAAAGGAACGCTGCTGCCCATTCCTCATCGCTGATTGACTGACTGACAAGGCGACTAAGGATACTTACTCGCCTTGTACGACACCCACGGGAGAGATCTGTGGTGGTGACCATTGTATTCTACTCTGCCGTCATCACAGCAATATTAATAATTACAAGATACCTCCATTTGCCCGTCATAATAAATATTATGCTGGCTTTTAAGCAGCTATTGAACAAAGCTTTGCTGCATTAATTTATTACGAATAATCAACAGCATTTCATTGCTTAGGGAAACTCAACAGAAAACCCAACTCGCTACTTACTTACCAAAAACTATTACGAAAGTCATCTTCACACTCTTAATCTTGGCTCGCGGAATGAGCCCCCTCGAGCTGGCCCTCCTCGAGTCGGGATCGCTTTCCACGTGACCTGAAAATTAAAACATTGCTCTTTATTTGTTGCAGTGTAAGGAAAAGATTTATCGATTTCTGTGCGAGTTCTAACGTTATCTCAATCTATTTCTATCTTTCTGTACGATTTCTTTTTTTTATTTTAGGTCAGAATACAGAAACGCTAATCAAAGTTTGAGTCCTGCGTAATATTTAAGTATTGTCAAAATTGACGTATTTCCATACAAAATCTACAGGTATTGTCCATTTAACTTTATGAGCAGTGCTCAAAATTTGGGTAGCGTTTCTGTATTTGCGGGTCACTCCCTTAATAAATTTCGTTATTAGGTGCTATACCCAAAGAGGGTTGAATACCCAAAGAGGGTTGATGTAAGGCAGGCGGTCGGCTGTAAAACCTAAGCCAAAACCTTGAGCAGTGTTAAGCAATGTTGTCATTTCAATCACTCTCTTCGTTCATCGGTCTCTTGACATGGTCCTAGAATCTTTCCAGTGTGATGGTTGATAAATGAATCAAAAGGGAGTGCTTGATGAAGTCTGACCGATATGAATGGAAGAGGAAACATACTACGCCTGATAGACCGGGAAGAGGGCAGGATGAAGAAGATTTCATTATTAACTATACAAATTATTTTATTTTTCAACACGGCCAGTTTAGCGAATTGAAAAATGAAATGAGTTGTATAGTGTAAGAAAGAGTGTAAGAAATATTATATTTAGTATTTAAGTAATTGAAAAGAGTGGTATCACAAAGAAATACAAACCAAAAAATGGCAATGCTATGACCTGTTTTTGGGAATCAAACCAGAGTCCTGCGCAATCTGAGCGGCTGTTTTTTTGTATTAAAATAAAAAAAGAAAGTAGATTGTCTGTTCCCTCACCATTTCTCAAGGTTTTCGTCCTTCTTGAGTTGATGGGAGGGCTCATGACCACTGCCTTGCTCTTTGTCCAAATAGTCAGCACTATGACAGCATAGCAAGCAGCAATAGTCAGCGCTGGCAGTACGAAAATCATGACGGAGACCAGACTCATCCAAACCTGCCATCGCCGTGGTGTGCCCAGGTCTATCCAGCATTGCATCTGACCTGAAAATAATCGATTCCTTCATTATCATCATTCCTTCATTACCGCCTTTAATGTCCCCACTTCTGGGGCACAGGCCTTTCCTATGGATGGAAAAATATATTGGAGAGAACGGGCCGTATCCCACCACGCCGCTGGCTGTGCGGGTTGGCCGAGACCAATGGCTTAACGGGCCTTGCGAAACACGGAAGGAACGAATAATACATTTTTGGTCACCCATCCAATGACCGACCTAAGCAAATATTACTTAATTTACGTAATCTCAGGCCGAACGCGCTAAGCCTTTAAGCTTCTCCAATTCCGTGTCATTATTATTCAATATCAAAACGATTTGTCTAGAAAATAAGTCTCTCAGAAATAACACAAATCGCACTTAAATTTTCCTGAATATTACATTAATTTCATTTTCCAGATTAAAGTACCTACATGTATAATGTAGGTACTTTAATCTGGAAAATGATAAAAAAGTAAAACACATGGTTAGTAAGATGTAGAATTGTAAGTATTAATAAAAATAAGGCAAAATGAAAAACATCACTCTTTTTTTTAATGAACGAAAAGGAAACTCTTCAATTCAATTGATGTTAAATCGAACTTTGTTCCACCTGCTTTCAATGTATGTCAAATTGAAGTGAGCAACCGAAAAGTTCTAAAAGATACACTTCACTACGTCTAAATAGCAGTTGAAGTGTGAACGCCGATCTAAAAGGAAAGTTTTGTCTTTTATAACAATAAGTTACCTTGTACTTCCTTGACTTCATAAAGTATCAAGATGGGTATGGAGAACACAATGCTGATGAGCCAAGCAGATATAATGAGGCCTCTGGCACGATTCCCTGTAAGAGAGGAGATTAAACATGAGAAAAGAACGCAAAACGACGGTCTACGGACGAAACAAAGAAGATAATTGCTTGTAACTGCTATAAAAATATGTAGAATTATCTAAATTATTAATTTCAAAAGAATTTTGCTGGTGCGAATTAACACTGACTGCGGTGCCGTGGCGTGTGATAACTGCAGAGCAGAATACAATTTTATTCACCCCAAATCACGTCTTAAAAGGCGACTAAGGGTTTAGAAAGCAGCAACGAAATGCAGCGTTCCTCCAATACTGCCTAGCAATATAGGTTGCAATATAGATTTAAGTGACGATTGGTGGCAATAGGCTCGACGCCCGTTATTTGCCTCTGCATACAGCTTCATCGATAAATAAATAGACTAAACTTTAAATAGGATTTGAGTGCTGTGTACCAATGTTCAATTAAAGTCGTTAAATGAAAAATTATATAGACAGGATGGAACGTTTTCCATGGAAAAAGTTCCAGAAGACAACCGCGGGAGCGGAAATGGAAAAATAAATTACATCTACCATCTTGTTACATTACTTCGCAAACGTTCCGCAGTATGGCCACCCCTGTTTTGTATCATAAATCATAATACAAATGCATCTCTCTAATAAAAAACATGGAATATGCTGTTAAATTAACGTATTGCTTATATTTAGTTAAACTTAATTTGTTTGTATGTTAATATATTGTACCTAAAATTATTTATAAGAACATAACAATATATACACACCCATCTATCCCCGAAGTAGTATCCCTACCCCTAGTAACAATTTAGCAAACTATGTTAATAGGGTGCGAGCCTATTTCTCTCTGTGGCGCCATGATCAAAGGATTTTTATCTATGCAAGAAAAGGGTTTCTTATTTATGCCTCTTTTATATTCAAGAGCCGATTATTATATTTGACATATATTTAGATAAATTATAAAGCAATTGAAATTCAATTAATATTGAGGAAAATCAACCAAAGTCAATTTCTGAGAGATGAGAGAATGGTATCTATCATTGACTATTCAATCTATTCTTTGAATCTCTCTACGTCAACATTATTACGATCGCTTTGTCTGCGATTGAGATTGAAATACAATAGAAATAAGACATTTATTGAGCAAATAGCCTACAATAGGCATGGAGTACAAAAAATCCTATTCAACTATCCTTTATGAACAAGGGTTAACCCCTTATCATAGTGATTCAACGATCACGAAATACTTCACTGATCGGGGCATTGAAAAAGAAATTCATATGCCCTCTTAGGCTTTGTTGTCACATCAGCCAGGTGTTGGTCTGACAAAACTAACAGGTAACAGCCTAATCCCCTTTCTGTTCAATTTATAAGAACGGTATTTTCACTTAGGCTTAGGAAAGTATCACAGAAACTTTCCAAGTTGGCACCTACTTTTTCGTGGCGTGTCTTATTCGTTTTTCATTACTTTGACTTCCATTATTTTTTCACTGTAACAAGAGCTTTATAAGCATTATACGTTGTCTTCAATATTTGAATTGAATAGGTGATTAACACACTGCTAAGTAATGTTGCAGCGTAAGACATTTTGTTTTTCGGTTTTCCGAAGTTTCATAATAATATAAGTATGTATAAAAATATGCACCGTCGTAACTCCACAGTGCAGTTCAGCGCTAATTTTCTACATGTTACATGCATGCACTCACGTATACATACTTTACTATGTATGTGTGAAGCATGCATGTAAATTGTAAAGCATAGCAGTAGATTTCACCAAGGGGCCTACCGCCTAACTCGATTGCTAAAGCAAAAGCTATAGTTTATGACGTCATGCTGTCATTTCGCACCAAATGTACCTTAACTATTAGCGATAGCTTTGAACGAATGATCACCGAATGATTTTGCATGAATTTGGCACAAAATTCGTGCCGCCTAAAAATTCAGGATGGCTGCTATAGCCGTAAGCAGTGCATTGCAATATAGCTATCATCAGCAATCGAGTTAGGCGGTAGGCCCCCTGGAAGGCGATTCCCAGACTGCCCATCACAAATAGAAGCGATAATTATTTTATATGAAAAAATAAAAATAGGACTTAATATTTGTTTAAATTGGAACTATAAAATTCGCTTAATTCTTTAATGCAAAATGCAAAAGAGATACAACTCAAAATTGCATTCCTGCAATAGTAAATAAGACTTATTGTCTTCCTAAGTATTTATTGCATTACGTTTCTCTTGAATTTAATTAGCGGTATAATACTTACGTATTAAAATAATAATAATAATATAGGCGGAGCGAGAAGTCGGGCTGGCGAAAGTAAGTGTTGACATGTTGTAAAGGGATCCCGTAACCTCAGCCACAATATACCACACACAACCACAATACCCGGCACCCGCACGGTAAATCCATGGAACGGTAAGAGTTTTCGTCTCCTTAATATTGAAAAACTTCATTTCTAAATCCACATTAAAGAATTTAACAAAATATCAATGGTAACGACAGAAATTAGTTTAGCTTGAGAAATAGCCAAAAGAGTATCCATAATAATGTTAAACGAAATACTTACAGCTTCCTGAGAAGTTCATTGGATTAGTGATGGCATCGCATCGGTCTATGCTGAGGGCGACCAGCACGTACGTGGAAGCATACATGACCACCGCCTGAAAACGACCAATAGTTCGTTTGCAACACTTAAAACTCCTCTTTATACATACATACATAAATCACGTCTATATCCCCGAAGGCGTAGGAAGAGGTGAACTAGCACCCGCGTTTTGCCAATTATGTTAAGTCCCATGTAATAGGTTGCGAGCCTATTGCCATTTATCGGGCACAGAAGTACACAGAAGGCACAGAAGTACACTGAAGGCACAGATATACGGGCACGCAGTAGATACATTGCTAGGTGGTATAAGAGGAACGCTGCTGCCCATTCCACATCACTGATTTTTCCTTAGTCGCCTTATACTATTAGTACGACGACACCCACGGGAGAGATTTGGGGTGGTGACAATTGTATTCAACTCCGCCGCCACCACACGGCGGTTGGTAAGACGATAAGATTGTTTATCATATCCTTATATATGAATCTGATAATTAACACATAGGCCTAAGTTATGCAAGGAATCACCTCTGTTAACAATTACGATAAAAAAAATAGTAACAAAGAATATTGTGGCTAGAAAATGTTCGAAAAATTAGACTCTTGGTGCAGGACTATAATTTTTCGAGCTTTTTCTAACCATAATATTCTTTCTTATATTTTTTCCAATATAATGTTCAAGTTAAAATCAAAATATTTATTACCTTTCGTTCAAAACGACTTTTCTATTTATTATTATAAAAGTACCTACAATAGATAAAAAAACATAACTTCCAAATTATATGACGAGTCCACTAATTAAAGTTGAACCAATCTAATGCAAACGACCTATTCATCACAGTCTCTGAACCAATTCCAGAAACGTTATGGATCGAGTTTACGAATTATTCAAAAATTAATCACTAAATCAAAGGTTTGATAAAGAGCCGAAATTAAATTTCGTCTTCTAGTTTCGAGCAGGTTGAAGGGCCCTGAGAAAGGTATTTCATTAATTCAATATAGAAATTCTCCTTAGCTCAAGTTTTGTCTACAAATTCGACAAGTCAAAAAAGATGGCCACTGTATAAAATTATATTGTTAATTGAACATTTGCATTTTTACTGAATTTTTTTCTAAATTAAAACGTGTACTGAGTAAACTTCATGATCTTTTTTAATTTCACTTGAATCATTTTTTTAGGAGCTGTGAACTAAAGATGAGCTTTATCGTGTATCGTGAGATACACTAAAACTTACATTAGAATTTCATTTAGCGTTTCAGGTTAGTTATCATTTACTGTTATTACAGTATTATTACAGGTTACCATTAAAATTAACCATTTACTACAATTTGGGCATCGGTGAACAAGTTCATCATCATCACCAGCCCTTTAACGCCCCCATTACTAAGGCACAGACCATTCCCATGGATGGGTGAATGTAGGGAGAATGGGCCATAAACCACAGTGCTGCCCTGTGCGAATTGGTGGGTTTATTGACATGCGGTTCCTTCCGAAGCACGGAAGAACTCGAGATAATATTTTTTTGGTAACCCATCCAATGATTGGCTTTAGCGAATATTGCTTAGTTTCAGCAATCGAATCGAGCGCGTTAAACCACTGCGCTATAGAGCTTCTCCCTCTGAACAAGTTCATTAGCTCTTCCGTCCTACGTCCTCACGGAAGAACTATTATATTAGTATTACCCTACTATTATGTTTGGACATCGAAGAGCGCAACTGAACAAAACTAATGTTATTTCAGTTGTTTCTCATTCTTAGATTCTTCCGTTCCACAATGTAAACTTGGCTGCGAAAATTTCAATGTTTGTCAAAGCCTCACATGCTAATTACCTTAATTAGTATATTTATTATTGTATACATAATAGATTTAACTATGTATAACCATCAGTCGACAATTTCTGTTCTACTAGTTTTACGAGGTAATGAAATATTAGATACAATTATTTCCTAATATTCTTTAACTTTGGCAAAATTATCAATTGCAATAATGTTATACCGTATATAGGTTCTATGTAAATTAAATTATTGTAAAGGTAATAAACTCGCCACCTATTGATACATGGGACCTAACACAATTGGCGAAACGTGGGTGTTAATTCACCTTTGCCTTCCCCTTCGGGAATAAATGGGCGTGATTTATGTATGTTTGTATGTATGACTTGCCTGGAGGAACTTCACGAGCTTGCACATAAACTCCCCTGCCAACCAAGCTATGGTGATTTTCTGCACAATGTCCACGAACACATAGATAAGGCCCACGAAAAGATCTGTAACAATAAATAATAATCATATTACAGGCAGTGCTGTTATAATAATATTATATATGAATTTATTGTTAATTTAATTAGATTTTGATCTGTGTCACCAACACTGGTGCTACGCATCGGATTAACTCTTTAGCCAACATCAGTATTTAGGGGACTTCCGGATCCGAAAACAATAGGCAGTACCTACATTGTCAAAATAATGGATATCTCTCTAATTAAAATTCAAAGTTGATCCCATCCCAGCAGTAGCGTAAATTACTCAGAATTTTTTATTGAACAGAGAACGTTAAAAATTACATCATCGTTTCAGTAATAAATCTAGATTCTAGAGTCCATTATATAGTGCTACAACCAATCAAAGCCAATACTAAGAAATTGACTTACTACGCCACATTTAAGGCAGAAGCTCTGCCAATTAGAAGATATTTACGAGATCCCACTTCGTTATTAATCCTGCCCTGTCAAGTAAACTCCACTGTGACTGGAAAACAAGGGTAGATCAGAATTAGGCAGATTAGGGTTAAGTTACATGGGTTAGAGTTTTTGCTTTAGGTACTGTCGACTTCAGATGTAGAATAACACTCTAGTACTGTCTCCCAATAATTATTTATACTGTCCGGCGGTAATTATTACTGCACCCGTGTTGTCGTTGATATTAACAGATTACTCATCAGTCTATCTTTTCATATCCTCAGTCATCTCTTTTATATCCTCACTGCTCGGGCACTGCTTTACAGTGGATAGAAGAATATATAGAGAATGTACCGTCTCCCTTTTAGATTTTGGCTTATTGCTTACTAGGTCTGGGCAATTGGGCATGCTCTTGTTAGTGATTTGCTTTCGACCATTCGGGTGCCCCAAGGTGATCATTTGTATACCTACACCAGACAATTTCCCTGATTTTATTTTTAAGACACTGAAGTGAAATGGTATTATTTTTGCGGTTCCAGGCCCGCATGGACTAACATAGATAAATATTTAAATTTTAGCACATTTATTAATTACCATGGCCCGAACTGACATAGGTATATCGTCACGATAAAAGTTCCTAATCAAAACAAAAAAAAAATATATAAAATACCATGGCACCAAAGTTTGTTATAATACAAATGTTAGCCCCTATCAAGATTCGAATCCGTGTCTGATCAGTAGCCAGCACCTCTTACTACTCAACCAAATCGTTCCTCAAATTCTGAGGACCTACTTTCTCTGAAAATGTCAATCTTACATCACACAGTGAGGTCATTTCCACGAAAAGTTTCACTGTTCAATCCCATTTGTAATAAATTTTAATGTTACTCCGAGAGACACAGATATCTCATTATAAGGGATCCAAATTTTCAATTTAACGCTGGACCACGTACCGCTATCTCTGTCGCTCTTCAGCTGTAGATGGAGAAAGACAATACAAACTTACCACGTTTCTGGTAAAGGGTCTCGCTTGAACTCATTAGACAAATCAATTCTTTTGACAAAGACCTATCATTAACGTCAGTCGAGATGGAGAAATTGAGAAACTCATTTTTCTTATTACTAACGGACGATGAAAGTACCTAACGAAATTTTGCTGGAATTCAGATTTACAATGCAATTTTCACCGCCTCCGTGGTCAAGTGGTTCACCCACCAGAATTAAGATCCAGTGGTCCCCGGGTTCGATCCCCAGGGGGTACAAATTTTGTACTCAGTTTGGTTGGTGGTTAGGGCTTGTTTCAAGTCCGCCTGGGTAGCTACCACCATCTTATCAAAATCTGTCGCCATAATAATAATATTACCAGCATTATTGTGTTCAGACAATTATAATAAGATAGCCAGTCCCTCTGTGATAAAGGGAAAGAGCTTCCCTCTATAGCATATAAAAAAATGAAACTTCACAAGACACACGCACACACAAAGTAATAAATAATTATGAACAGTTAAGTTAAACGAAGGTCCGCCTCATATATTTACTAGAGGTTTATTGTCCCCATTGCTGGGGGATAGGCCTTTCCAATGGATGGAAGGATAAATAAGAAGAATGGGCGAAACGCTCGCCACGCTTGCCAGGTGAAGATTGGTGGGTAGCAACCGGGACCAACGGCTTAATGTTGGTCGCGGTTTCCTTCTGAAGCACGGATGAATTCGAGATAATATTTTTGGGTATACATGAAATAAAAAGCCTAGGCAAACTTTGCTTAGTTTACGGAATCGCAAGCCGAGAGCGCTAATTTTGTTATAATATAACTAAATCTGTTTTAATATATATTGTGAGTCGAGCAAGCCTTCTTTCTAGTAAGCGTTATAATTCGGAAACACTGGACAATACTGAAGCCAATTGAGTTATCATCTTAACTAAGGTTCTCAAATAAGTGAAGCCACTGGAGTGTAACCAGGGATCCGTGACTTTCTTATCCTCAAACAATCCCTTCACGTAAGAATACATCTGTCCGACTCATAAAAAGATCCCAAATCATAAAAGTTCTTAGCTTAAGAGCTTTCGTCTCAACATTTATGCCTCTGCATCGGCCATTTTTCTTTTTCATATTTAGTTGGTCGCCGCTTTTTCAGTACACGTCATGATAAACTTTTTTGATAACGACCTCTTCTCAGATAACGAGCTATTCCAAAGCAACTCCGCACGCCTTTTAAAATCGTTTAATTATAATTATATAAATCTTGTATTTTATTTCTTACATTCACTCACATTTACAAAAAAAAAATACCAAATCGGCCGCCGGAATTGTTTGTTGTATTAAAACATTAAATATCGGGCTCATCCGTGCTTCTGAAAGCAAGCTGCTGGTCTCGACTGCGTTTACAGCCGTTATACCCATCAACCCGCACTGGGCCAGTGAAGAGGGTTATATAATATAATAATATAGCCCATTATCCCTGCATATTCTTCCATTCATATGAAAAGGCCTTTTGCTAACCAAAGGCAACTTGTGACCAATCTTCTTAATCGATTCTGTGTCTTCATTTCTAAGAGCGGTAACGTACTACCTCCGATCCGAATCCATGAAAAATAATTATTCGTCTAGAATACTCGGACGGAAATCGGATGTAGTGCGTAAGTTACCATAGACATAATTCTATGGCTACATCGGACCATGTTTTCACGGATTGGGATGGGATGTAGTGCGTAACCGCTCTTAAGGTAGCGTACAGTTGAAATCATTATTATTTTGATCACATCTTCGTACGCTTTTCCTCTGTCATCTTATAAATAGGGTAGTAAGCGTTATTATCAACATCTGACCACGGGTAGGAGCCTAAGGCCCTGTGGCTTTTTCCTGTCACCCATTCATATACATACATAAATCACGCCTATATCCCCGAAGGAGTATGCAGAGATGCACTAACACCCACGTTTCGGCAACTATGGAGATCCCATGTAATAGGTTGCGAGCCATATTGTCATTTATCGGGCACAATCGTCGCAGTACATTGCTAAGTGGTATAAGAGGGAACGCTGCTGCCCAGTCCTCATCACTGATATATCCTTAGTCGCTTTGTACGACACCCACGGGAGAGACTTGGGGAGGTAACAATTGTATTCTACTCTGCCGTCACCACACGGCCAACTATTTATATATATTTACGAAAATCAATGAAAGCCTTGTCTAGTTTTCTATAGAGAAATTCTACACAAATAATCAAATGACTATTTTGCATCTAAATTCGATAAATTGGAACATGATGTTAGTGATTGCGATATTAAAATACAATTTGTTGGTCTGTTTGTATAAGGTTATGAGTACAATCAACTAGAACGCATTCAAATTAATTATCATTCCATTACCATACCATCCAACCCTAGTGTATCCTAGTATTTTTAAATATTTACCATAATTCCCCACCTGCGTATACACATAACTCTACAGATGAATTTAAAATGATCAACTCAAAGACGGCATACCTGGCTTTAAGATGATTTGACTTACTAGCAATTGTCACCACCCCCATCTTTCCTGCGTGTATGTACCTATCATAAGGTACAGACTGCGATGAGTAAAAAGGCAACATTCCTCTTATACCACCTAGCAAATTAACGTACCCGATAGATGACAATAAACTCGCCCCTCGTGTTAATTCTCCTCTGTGGGATCAATAGGCGTAATTTATCTATGTATGTATTGTATATGCTACTTTAAAATCTTCTATCAAATACAGAACTCCGCCAGCTTTAAACAAACATTGTAAAGAGCACTTACTCAAAGAAAAAGTATTCTCCCGACAATCCGAAGAGTTTCCAGCATCACAACTCGAAATTTAAGTGGCGTCGCCATGCTCTACTTCGTTTGAAGTACTTGTTTTCGCTCGCTCATTTACATAGAATTAGGGGTACCATTCTTGAGGAAATGCTTATGTTCCGGGGTAGAACAAGCTTGTTATCTACAGAACTTCTGCAGGGACATTTTGCATTTCGATAATGCCCTGAGCGAGGTAACGAATTGTATAATTCCCCTCAGCTGTCTCTGGTGCGAGCTAATCAGATTCGAGGTCCAATACGAGCCTTTGAACGCAATACACCAGTAAATCAATTTAAACATACCTACATTTTGCCTAAAGCCGTCTGGTGACGGCAGAGCAGAATACAATTATTGTCACCACCCCCATCTCTCCCGTGGGTGTCGTACAAGGCGACGAAGGATAAAACAGTGATGAGGAATGGGTAGCAGCGTTCATCTTATACCACCTAGCAATGTACTGAGACTTTTGTGCCTGAAAACTGGCTCGCCACCTATTACATGGGACCTAACGTAATTGGCGAAACGTGGGTCACCTCTGCCTATCCCCTCGGGAATATAGGCGTAATTTATGTATGTATAGGGACTATGTAATGAGTGAACCTATTGTCATTTATAGGGCACGAAAGTCGCAATACATTGCTAGGTGGTATTAACGGAACGCTGTATATGGAATTTAAGAAGAACATTATCAAATATGGCCGGGAGATGAGTCCGGCTGATGCACCATTAAGGGTGCCTCTCAACATCATCACCCATTTTTCAGGCCTATTCACGGTTTTTTACTGGTATGTTCTAAGTTATTTTTTCGTTGCCAGGCCAGCATGAAACTCAAACCCAAATGTGCGTTCTAAATTTCAACTTTCGTCCATTCTTTATTCAACCATTTAATCAGCTATGGTCTGTCTTTTTTCTGTCTGTCCTTTACTCTTTTTTAGAGCAGATGATGATTTTCTGGATTTTCAAACTTTAGCGCTCCGAAGCTCAGGTCAGGAGTGTTTGACAAAGGAAAGCGACATTAGGAAAAAATATGGTAACGTCTTCTGCTGTTAACTGCCGCACTCAGAGACGTCAAATAACGTTAAAGATTACTTAACGTCAAAAAATGACAATTCAAAACTAGTCGCTATTCTTGCCGGGTCTATGGTCTAGATTTGAATAAAAATTTCTCACATTATATACTCATTAAAGTTAATTGACGTC
Source organism: Cataclysta lemnata (assembly GCA_963931975.1). Taxonomy (NCBI): domain Eukaryota; kingdom Metazoa; phylum Arthropoda; class Insecta; order Lepidoptera; family Crambidae; genus Cataclysta; species Cataclysta lemnata. The sequence continues at coordinate 10,882,572 of OZ008343.1, forward strand.
TCTGAGTGCGGCAGTAAGAGAACAAAACTGTTTTCTTAGCTTTTGTACTGCGGTGTACTCGTACTAAGATACTGGAGTGCTAAACACTTGTGCAACATCACATTGTACACCATTCACTGACGTTTACCTACAGGGTTAGAAATATCTGTGGTTAGAATTCATTCATATGAACACTTACCAGCAATAGCCAACTGCATGATGAAGAAGTTCATTCTACTCTTTCGGGCGTTGGTGCAGAGTAAGGCAGCAATGACTGACGTGTTCAGGAGGACGATCGCCACGAACAGTACCCACATCACCGTGAACTGAATTGACTGGAAGAAAGTAAAAAAAAAATTGAATTTAGAAAAAACTATTTTGAATTTAATTCGAAATTGAACCCGCGTCCTCTGCAATCTAGGCCGAGTGGTACAGATATCTGCCCCTACTTTTTCTAACCACAATACCTATTCTTTGTGAAATAAATAAAAAATAATTTAGATATTATAAAGTTCTCATGGGGTTGGAAGCTTCCAAGTTAATATTAGATTACAATAATCACAAAAAGATGCTTATAGTGCAGCCGAACTTTAGTTTAAATTTTCCGATTGACTTGTAATTGACTGAGCCTTATACTAAATTACTTTACACGCAACAAGATTACGTAATCTAACTCGCATTATGATAAGGTCACTAATTTCAAAGTAAATGTAACGTGTTAATAAACCTACACAAATATGTAAGTATCGCAATTGACTGCATTAAAATTTTCGCATTTTATGTAATTATAATTATAATAATTTTGTTATTATTTTTTTTCAAATTCCTTTTCAACTAATATATACAGCATGTAGGTATTTTTAATTGCTCAATATCATGCGAAGAGAACTTAACCATTAAAATAGTAGTATCTTCAAGCTCTCAAAGTCATTAGGCATACATAATACATATCGTAGACATCATTAATCTGTGATAATTTTTTGTAAAACTTAAGTCTTAAAATCGAATCTAGAAATTGCCATTGTTGATATGTGGTTACCTGTACAAAAGAATGTGTCTAAAAGTGAAACGAATATATTATTATTATGCGATGACGCTTACATGACGAGGAAAACACTTATATTAAAAGCCAAAAAGTTTTATCTTGTATTCCTATTTTAGTCTAATGTTATCACAAAATGGTGAAGCCACTTACCGTACACGTTATTGGATGTCGTGATAACGGTCAGTTAGGTAACTTTCAATTAGGCATCAACGGATATATTCATGCTGTTATCGTTAAGTCAGAGCGGCTAGGCTGACAGGTACCTACTGCCCACGAGCATGATCACCGAAACATGATATAATATAGCTATTTATCGCTTTGAACTGTCAAAACTCCATAGATTTTGACAGTCTAAAGCGATAAATGGCTTTATCATATCGTGTTTCGGTGTTCATGATAGCCAGGCTGGACATTCTAGTTTAGTACGACGACGTCTAGCGAGTCCGAATTGGATGTCTGCTCTAAACATCCACCAATGCATTTTCGGATATTGTGTACCTACATACCTAACAGTCGAACTATCGTGGTGATGGCACAACAGAACCCAACTGTCACCACTATATATTACTATTTGATTATGATTTCAACATTATATAAATGTTAGAAAAATTTGTACAAATATTTTGGTGGTTTGAAAAAGAACAAAAATTATTTTTTTAATTCAAACAAATTTTTCTTACACTCACCCCAATGACCGCTCAAAGAAAGATGCACAATTACTTATGTTACGGATACTATATTAGTACGGACAAATTTTACATACATACATACATAAATCACGCCCATATCCCCGAAGGGGTAGGCAGAGGTAAACTAGCACCCACATTTCGCCAATCATGTTAGGTCCCATGTAATAGGTGGCGAGCCTATTGCCATTTATCGGGCACAAAAGTTGCAGTACTATTGCTAGGTGATATAAGAGGAACGCTGCTGCCCATTCCTCATCGCTGATTTATCCTTAGTCGCCTTGTACTTTTAATACATATTACATAAACATATATATTTTTATTAATAAAATTGACGTGCGTGCGCATCTTGATCTCGAAACATAAATAGATCTTGTAAGATTTTGTTTGTTTTGTACTATAAGCCTGCCTAATATAACCTTTGAAATCTTTTGTTTATAATGCATTGTCCATGAAAACCCATCGATAGACTGACGTTACATTTTTGTTTTGATCTCATAAACAATATCAAGGGCACAATTATAATAAATCTAGTTTAAAAATAACGTTTTGGAAGCTGTGCTAAAAATAATGCTCTCTTGCAAACTAGAATGATGTTTACAAAACTGCTAGCGCTAAGAGTGTTTTAGTTTTTTTTGCTAGTTGTATGTATAGTTTACGAGATGTAATCGGCCCGAAGTGATACTTAACTCTCCCAAAGAAAATAGTAGGTTCTATGGACGGAATATAGTCTAATTTTCTACTGTAAGTTTTCCTCAAAATGTGCTAGAGCAATTTTTCTTGACCTTTTCTTCCTTCCTTGCAATATTTTGGTTTGCATAAGTTAGCTATCAAAATGGGCACATTAGTATTATCTTACAAAGTATAGTGGCTTTTATTTTTTGATACTTTACAACTGCCTACGGACGTTTTTTTTAAAACAATGTGTTAAAAATGTTTTTATAGAATGTACGAATGACGAAATAGAAAGCAAACTTTCCTTCGATCATCTAAATAAATAAGTGAATAATTTTCTTACACTCACACAATCAAATAGCCCAAAGTACCTTCGTGTTATAGTTACTAAATAACGTATAAATAGTAATTTATATACAAACTAGACATACTACATAGACAAACACGACTTCAATACCGTATCTAATGAGACTATATTCTATATTCCCTAACCAGAATTCGAACCCGGAACGTCTTCACAAATATCAAACGGTCCCTCAAATTCTCACTTTCAAGTTTGTTTTATTTATGAAAACAACAGTTTTCTTGGTCCACGTAAAATTTGTTATTTTCGTAATTTGTCATTGCTTTTCACAATATTAAATTAAAATGATACACAGCAAAATAAAGAAGTTATCTCCGTTTTTGTGTTAGCTAATTCGAACACGAGTAACGTAATGCGTTGTTTTGTCGCCGGAACAGGAAAACAGATATATTTTCACTTTGGTTAAGCTAAGTGGAATTCTTGTTTGCGGGTTTGAATAGCGACTATTGTCCTCGAATAATGCCAATATTAGGTATGAATATATATATACGTTCATAAAGGTCATGATCATCCCCTTGGTGATTATAGGCCGAGATACAATAAATACAAAAAAAAGATACCACGTGAGAGCAGTTTCATGAGGACCGTCGCTTATAATTCTACATAGGTACATACTTGTACAGGAATAAGCACCAAGAAGCGCCCGAATTGTGGAGGCAAAACCAATAACAACTAATATTGACTGGAATGTGTCATCACAGTTCATCAGTCGCGCTGCGTAGTCCAATCCATCGAATTTCTATACATTCACTCATCACTAACAACTCTCCGTGATATGAATTAGATAGCGGAGGACTTGATAACATTATGCTTGAAAAGAATCGAAGAAGGAAAATAATAAGACAATGTTAGGTTCCATTGTAATAGTATTAACACCCAGATATTTCATTATATTATTAAAATATCTAGGTGTTAATATTATACATGTATATCCTTTCGCGAAGAAATAGGTTTGATTTATCTATTGTATGTCTTTCTTGCCGTGTGGTGACGGCAGAGTAGAATACAATTGTCACCACCCCAAATCTCTCCCGTGGGTGTCGTACAAGGCGACTAAGGATAAATCAGTGATGAGGAATGGGCAGTAGCGTTCCTCTTATACCATCTAGCTATGTACCTACTGCGACTTTTGTGCCCGATAAATGGCAATAGGCTCGCCACCTATTACATGGGACCTAACATAACTGGCGAAACGTGGGTGCTAGTTCACCTCTGCCTACCCCTTCGGGGATATAGGCGTGATTTATGTATGTATGTATGTATGTATGTCTTTCTGCAGGTTACTACAGTGTTTTGTTTTAGATTAATCCCCAGTTAACAAAAGAGTTCGCGGCGCTATCGACATACATATTGAGTTATTCAAAATGAGAACAACTACAAACTTACGTCATAAAAGTAGTAAACGTTCACGTCGGTTCCTCCAGTGGAGTTTGTGATGTTTTGCGACAGAATACCATGGCTGTCGTTGGTCGAGAAGACTGTGGTAAGGTAGGATGTCGATGGCGTCGTCTCCAACACCAGCTCTTCCATTAATTCGGGGTCCATGATTCTGCGAACAAAAGTGATATAATTAAAGCCTTGCGTTACAGCAGGAGCTGTGACATATGACAGATGAGGGTAGGTAGGTACAAAAAGTTCGATGACACTTGCGACCTTACGGGCCCTTTGTGATAAATACGTGCCCATTTGACTCCTTTCGCATTTATTACATGTGGTGACTTATGAGTTTTCGTGTTTGTCGTCGTATTAAATTTTTTTCTAATCTTCATCAAATGAACGTACAATTATAAATATTAATATAATTAGGGAAAATTCATTTTTCCATACAAACATATTTGTGATTTTTTAAGGAACCACAAATCTGAATTTTATAAAAATTTTTGGGTATATTTATCCAACATTAAGTTATAGGATACCTAGAGATTTTTTTTTATAATGGAGACGGAATGGTGTCCGTGTCCGTGGATCTAATTCGTACTTAGGACGAGCCGTTTTTGAAGATTTATTGGTAGTGAAATAAATAAAAATAAGATAAAATTGTATACATAAATATAAGTCCTTGAAATGATGTATAATAAAAAAAAAATGAATAATGGACATAACTATTGTTTTAAAGGAATTATACACTACTACTAAATAATGAGGGAACATCGGCAATTTCATACTTTAACCCCTATTATTATTAAACTAATATTTAAATTTAAAAAAATAAAATATTGTCTATTTCAGGAATTTTCAAAAAGCAAACAAATAATATAAACAAAAACCTTCCCTAAGAATGGGAGATTAGGACCACTAGCACACCACGTTGGAATTCGTAATAACTATACATAGTATATTCTTATATCTATATGGGTCGCGTACCCCAGCAGAGGGGAAGCTCAAGGGCTGATGATGATACAACAAGAAATTTCAATAATAGACCATAGAAACGAAATGGGTGAGGTTGAAACACACCGCTTACGTCTTTCTTCGATTAAGGAAAATTATGTATCGATTGAAAATAAATAGATAGGTAGAGTAATGCTTTGGGTCAATTTATCAAATAACATAAGTGTCCATATATCAAACCTGTCAAGCTTTGCGCAGATCCTCTCCTTGTTTTTACGCGTCTGATGTAATGAAATACAGTAGTTTATTTATTATCTGACAGCTCTATCCCAGGCGTGACAGATGGCCCCATCCATATACGGTCAAACACGACCCAAATTTGACACATGAGTAGCGAAATAACACATTATTGCGAAAACATAGATATTAAGGGGCGACAAGAGATTAGTATCGATAAATACATCGATTAAAACTTTGTGAATCACCTGTGTTGAAAATAATCAATTGGTTGGCAAAGAGAAAAAATACATACATACATAAATCACGCCTATATCCCTGAAAGGTTAGGCAGAGGCGAACTAGCACCCACGTTTCGCCAGAAAAAATTGCTTAACTACAATTACTGAAAATGAAATATAAGTTTAAATTTTTTGAAAACATTTATAATGGTGTACAATAATTCTTCTTCTCCCTGCCCTGGGGGCCTACTCTGGAACTCCGAACGAACGAACGAACATCTATCCGTCTTTCTCAGGCCACTGCGTGTTAAAATAAGAGCGACAAAGACGCAACGACTCGAACGAACGAAATAAACTTCTAGAGTAGCGCCTCTGTTCCCAGTCTATCTGGGGTCGGCGCAGTATGTTTCCTCTTCCATTAATATCGGTCAGACGTCATCAAATCAAGCCATCCACTTCCTTTTGATTCATATCATTAATCACACCGTAAAGGTTCTAGTGATGAATGAATGTATAGAAAAGAGACGGAACGGACTATGTCGAGAGAGCGATGAACGGAGAGAGTGATTGGAATGACAACATTCCAATCCATACTGCTCAAGGTTTTGGCTTAGTTTTTACAGCCGGCTGCCTGCCTGACACCAACCCTCTTTGGGTATGCTGTTGTTGGTGGTTTGCCCTCCACCTTTCTGGTGCCCCAAGGTGCTTACTGGTCTACACCGGGCAATCTCCTTTAGTCGACTTTTACGACACCCGTAGGATGAGTTTGGGCTGGCCTATTCTACATTATTTGTGCGCTCACACGCCAGCTGCATAGAAAAATGGTGTACAGTAATTAAGAAACAAAAATATAATTTTATTGTATGCATACTTAGTGATCGATGAATTAGTCAAGTAAGCATATCGAACTATAAAAAGCTGTTTATTCTACTCTAATCAATTGTCAAGCTTGCCTTGTTTGACGAAAAGCATACAGTAGATTAGATAATTTGGCATATTGTGGCAACCAGACATACTTTGTACTAACACTTAAAAATATCTTTGGACTTAATAACGCCATAAATATCAAGTATTTCCCTTTACTTCATTTGATGCCCCTTTTATTTTTAGAACTTACCGTCCTTACGTCTTCTTACGTCTTCTGACCTATCTTATTATTTTTTCATTTATCAAAATATTGTTTACTTAAATTAAGACTTCATAAAACTGTGTAAAAATGAGGTGGGTGGCTAAAGGTCACCCCATCCTATCTTTCTAATCCTTCCATCACCCAGTGAATTAGATGGAGCGGAGATACTTGGAACTTTTTTAATAGAGGTCCCGCTTGGGAAAGTACTCCAACCAACATAAGATGTTTAGATAAATATGCAATAGAAAGTCAGAGAACTTGTGCACCATTGTGCTCCTGAAAGTACATTTCACTCAAAAAACTTTTTGAATTATATTTCTTATTAACTGCGAAAGCTTGAGCTAAAATGAAATAGAATTCGGTATGTTTATGCATAAGTTAGCCAGAGGTGAATTAACACCCACGTCACGTGCATCTATCGGGCACGTAAATCGCAGTATATTCCTAGGTGGTATAAAAGTAATGCTGCTGGCCATTATTCATCGTTGTCTTAACCCTTGGTCGCCTTGTACGACACCCACGGGTCGGCTACTAGGTGGTGACAATTAATGTATTCTGCTCTAATTCAATAATCATTATGATGATGTAGTTAGTGGTTTAGTTTGAAATTGGTTAGTCAAAACTCAAACTGTTGCAAATTGCAATTCATGTAGCACACCTACTTATAGGACAGCATAACATTAACATCACACAATACTCATTTGTTGAAAACAGCAATGGCTTTCAAATCGTTACTTTTGTTAAATTGGTAACTTTTGTATCAAGTCTATAAAAACGTATGCGTGTATGCGGAAAGTGTATGCGTGTATATTTTTGTTAGGTAGCCCCATAATTTCACCTGTGCATATTAACATAACAAATATACCGTGTGTTTTGCTAGCTGTCAGAAATTTATCATTATTCAGAAAAATATCAACTTATCAAGAACAGACACCTTTTACCATATTTAATTTCTCCTCCTTGCTCCATTGTCTTGAAAACATTAACCTAATGCATCCCAGAGGGATACAATGGATTTCCTAATGTACCTAATTATATGTTTTCGAGGAGTAGCTTACCGTGCTCGGCCGGCAATTGCTTGAACTAAGCAATTTTCACTAAGGCGGGTCATAAGGACGGATGCCCAAAAGTATCTCGAGTTCTACCTTGCATCGGAAAGCATGTTCAGCCGTATGTACTGGCTGTATCTGCAATCATTAATACCCACTCATGTTGGGTCTCGTTACGGTCTTTTCTCCCTATATTTTTCCATCCATGGCTTGTGCCCAAACCGTTATTTAAAAGGCTGTTGGTGATGATGAAGATATGTTTTAGTGTAAGAGGATGTGGAGATAACGCTTGGACTACAATTATGTAGCCATGGCTATTACCATTATTCGTAAAGGCTGGTCATCGGATGGGTGACCAAAATTACATACATACATACATAAATCACGCCTATATCCTCGAAGGGGTAGGCAGAGGTGAACTAGCACCCACGTTTCGCCAATTTTGTTGGGTCCCATGTAATAGGTGGCGAGCCTATTGCCAATTATCGGGCACCTTGCAAGGTGGTATAAGAGGAACGCTGCTGCCCATTCCTCATCACTTATTTATCCTTAGTCGCCTTGTACGACACCCACGGGAGAGATTTGGGGTGGTGACAATTATATTCTACTCTGCCGTCACGACACGACAAATAAAAACGGATTATAAAAAGTTAAATATCGTCATGATATGACAGTAGGTGTCGTGCAAGGCGACTACAGCGATGTAAGAAAAGAAAGAAAGAAGGAAAACATTTTTTCACTTCTCGTGCTCTTAAAATGCTCTGATTTTTTTTTGGTAAATTCTTCCCTATATTTCGGGAAGGCAAAGGGTCTCGCCCATAGAACCATGTCTTTAGTGTATATCTTATGAAATAATGAGTGGGTGAAATATATGAATGAAATGAATTTTACGTTAAAATATGGGTCTCACCCATTTTAACGCATCTAGGGAGTGCTTGGCGCGAATGGTAACAGAGTTCATGATAGTGCCTGATGAGGTGGACAAAACAACTTTTTATAGTGGTCTTCACGAAGAATGGAAAATGTCAAATAAAGTGACTCAAAGGTCTAAGATACCACGCCAAAATACCTTACAAAAAGTAAATAAAAAAAATACCGCGTGTTTGGCGCGTTTCGTGGTGTCAGTCATATTTTTTTATGAGAATTCTAAAATTGGTTCAGAGTGGATTTGGTGCAGTGAAACTGGTGTTATTTTGATGCACAAGCATCCTTGCTGATGTGCAATTATGCAGAATCATTGAAAATAAGTCTGGTTATGTGTTTTATGTTGAGAACTTTGTAATGGTTTTCACCACCTCATCAGTCGCCATTATGAAATTTGGTACCATTTAATTTGCGCCTAGCACTCCCTAGATGCGTTAAAATTTGTGACACAAGGTCTTGGTCTTGCATTTTTCAAGACCAAGACCAAGACTGAATTTGGGCAACACTATTTCCGAATGACGCGTGACGCAGCTGGCTCGAACAATAACACGCCAGGGACACACGCTGGTCGGGGCCAACCGACCGATAACGCCCGCTGCGATACAATTGTAGATCTTGCGTCCCTTTCCCACAATCGCGTTAGGTCGCTGCCACAGTACTGTTACCGCGACCGGTTATTGACTCAACATCTTAAAGCGATAAATACAATTTAGGTATACGAGTTTGAATTCGTTTGATTAAAAATTATTTGAGATAAATAATAAAATGTTAGTCTAAAGATAAAAATAAAACACATTTAACGCAATGCGTTATTTTCTAATAAAATCCGGTGCCACATTCCACCCTTTTACCTAGCCCTGTTGTTTATGTATCATTCTCTAGGGTGGATAACATCAAAGATTATTATTAAGATTATTAAATTAGAGGTATTATTTATATAACGTTAATTTATGTAAAATAATTTATCGGATAATGCAAAAATCTAGTACTCAATTTACAACATTAGATTATTAATTAAATTCAATAAAACTGTGTTCGAATTTTTTTTCTTTATTATTGTATTATATAAAACAATTATTTAATGGGTTCGTACATTGTTTTGCATTTTCCTAGGTACCTAATTGAACCTATAATATAGGTATATATTTTAATCACAATATAAATCAGTTAATTATAATTATAAAAAAATAATTAATTAAAGTACATAATTTTTTATTTGCGTATATCGAATACAGCAGTTTCCCAGTGTAATAAGCGTCCTTTCTACACGTAGCGGTATATCGATCGATATTCTCGCTCTGGCTGGGCGTCAGGCTTACCTCCCTCCGCGCGACCGTCCCGCTTCCCGCATACCGCGCTAGTAGTGAAGCCATCCGTTACTTGGCACGCACGCGTTCTCTGTCACAATTTTATAGTAAAATGGACGTATCTGAGTTCATTGAATTAATCAGGGTAAATTCAATTTTGTACGACATACGTAAACCAGTGGGTAAAGACAAAAGGGCTAGAGATGTAGCTTGGAAAGAAGTAGCTACCATTGTTGGCCTATCAAGTAAGTATAATTCTTAGATACGCTTTATTATGTGTAAGTTATTTGGTCATTTTTCTTTATTTTATACGTTAGCAAAACTGGTTACCGCTAATTACAAAATTCAACTTGCGACCGAAACTTTTGTTCTCAATATCGCGTGTGAACATTTTAAGTTTGTTTAGTATCTTAAGGCGTGTTCTTTATTTGGATTTCTGATAGCAAATTGAAAAAACTATAATGTCATCATTTTTAAATTATGGCATAGGGGAAGGTAGCCCAAAGCGGGTACTCTGGTGTGTAAAGGTAATTTTGTATATCCAAGGAGGCAGATCGATAGTAATTTACAATTCCACCTGTCAGTTTTAGGCAACAGGCAAGATGCGTTCCTGCAACATCTTAATTTAAAAAATGACATACTCGAGAGTATTTGGTTTAGCCGGTACATCCGTATTGGGCTACCTTTCCCTAGGTATAGTCTGTATGCAACTTAATGGTACGCCGGTGACGTAATTATATTTAGCGTGCGATCTTTATAGCGCAGCTACATAGTTATAATGTATGGTAGAATATTTTGAGATTTGCTACCGATAAAATAATCACTTGTGATTCTCACCCCTTATCCCTTATAGGATAAGGCGCGGCCTACGTAGAATCGGGCTACCGGCTTTTCGTGGTTTTCAAATCACGGAGGAAGTAGAAATAATGACATAATTATATTGGCCACTCATCCAACGACAGACATTTGGTAATATTTCTAAGGTTATGCAATTGCAAGACAACCGCAGCAGTCAGCTTGTAGTTGCGTAAACTTAGCGTAAACTTACGGCTCTGGCCACTACTACAAGTATTCTTTTTCTTAATTGAAATATTTTATATGTTCAGCCTGGTTTATAAATTGTTACGTATAGTACAGATGAGGAGTAGACTTATAGCCAGCCTGGTATAACAGTCTTATATGATTTTCGCCTACTCCTCATCATTTACGATTGAAAATCGAATACTCGGTTGCAAAAAAAGGCGACTAGTCAGACAAGTAAATCATTGCAATAGTAAAAACAAACTATTTAACTAATGCATCTGTATAGGTGAGGGGCAGAGAAGAATAATATGTGTCACCACCTCTGTCTCGCTCCTAAGTGTCGTAGAAGGCGACTAACAGCCGTACTCAGTGACGTCATATAACGTTAAAGAGTACTTAATACAAAAAAACTGTCAATTCAAAACTAGTCGCTATTTTTGCCGGGTCTATGGTCTAGTTTTAATTGACATTATTTTGCCAAAATTAAAAAATCATAAAAAATAAAAATCACAAAGTAGATAAATACTTATTAAAATATGCAGTTTTATTTTAATATTAAGAATCTTGTCTCAGCGGTGTCAATTCTTTTTTAAAGTCAGTGCCTGTTACTAACCCGAAAATAACAAATGTTTTTCCTACTGTAAATTTAAATATTTAATTATGTCTTTTTAGGCTCGAGTTCACCAAAACGTAAAACAACTGAAATCGCCTGTTTAAGTGTTGGTGAACTCCAGCCTTACTAACAAAAATTGCAATAGGAAAAATTAGCCTAAAGCAGGTGCCACCTAAAGCGGCTATTCTCGGTACTCTCTCATTCTTAATAAGTACAATTATTTTCAGCTGATCAAGCTAGGGCTAAATGGAAAAACCTAAAGGACTGCTATAAGAAGTATTTGAAAGGAGCGCCAAAATATACTCGATGGCAATGGGCGGTTCGTATGAATTTTATAAAACCATTTATTGGGGGGCCCGTAGCGTCGATTTCAAAAAGCAGACAAGAAGATATAGATAGTTTAAGCAACCAAACTGAAACAGACGATATTGAAATTATTATAGGCAACCCACAAGTGTTTCCAAAACAAGAACAACAAGATTTCGAAACGTTTGATATACCAAATAACCATTCTAGCTCCGATGCCGACGTAGCACCAGATACTTATGACAAGTCACAAGAAAGCCCCTTAAGAATCCGAAGACGGCATCGTTCTACAAGGTCTTCCAGAGATCAATATAGCCCATTAAATACAGATAGAACAGTACACAATTTTGAAGAAATCAAATATCATTTAACTGACACTACGGAACTAATTTTCCTTGCGTATGCTAAGACAGTGAAGACGTTCTCAATCGGAAGACAAGCACAAATCAAATTAAAAATTGCTCAGTTGATGGCGGAGGAAGAAATTGCTAACTACGAAGAAAATATAATAAAACAATGAACATCTCTAAATATCTATTGTTTATTTTAAAACCTATCCTATATAGATACCCCTGGATTCAGTAATATTGCTTTGTCCTACTTAAAAACGGTATCTGTGAGCTATAGGTACTCTGTTTGTTTTACTTAAGAGGATTGTGAAGCTGCTTAATACAGAAAGGGATAACATTTCTCACCCCGTAAACATAGTTAAATTTTAATAATTTTTAGAAATGTTGTAAATTTAATAGAAAACTAGGTTCGTACATTTTTATTTTTACGAATTAGTGCTTACGATAAAAGTTGTTAGCATCGGAATATCTTTATTTTTGACATAAAAACTTTCTCTAGCATTATATATTTTTTTTTATTTAAATAAACTTTTCTTCTCCCTGTCCTGTTCCCAGTCTATCTGGGTTCGGCGCAACGTGTTTCCTCTTCCATTCATACGTCATCAAGCCATTTACTCCCTTTTGATTCATATCATCCATCACACCGTAAAATACACACCGTAATTAATGAATGTATAGAAAAGAGACGAAACTAACCATGTCGAGAGATCGATGAACCGAGAGAGTGATTGGAATGACAACATTCCAATCTAAATTTAAATAAACCGAATTATTTAAAAAGAAAAACGTAAAGACCTAGGTTACGATGTATTAAATCTTAAAATACTAAAATGTTCTCATTTTGTAAAGTTTTAGGGGAGTGGAAACTTTATTGATCGAGACAAGTATTCAAAAAGGAAATGTAGGCATTACTCGCGCATCCTATCGGCACTTCACAATCCACGTAATTAAAAAATATGCCGGTATAATATTCGGTACCTGTCATGAAGATGTAGGCATATAACCAAGATTAATCTGTTTTGGCAAAAATAATTTACAACATCCTCGTAATTTTCTAAATATTCGAGAAGTTCTTAACACAGTTCTTTGTGCACTACTTCCAATAAAATTCCGTGCACTAGACCAAGTTTAGTCGCAATTGTTTTGTAATGGGAAATGGGGCGGCTCCTAATGGGAAACTCAATTATGAGTTCCACAGTATCTGTTTCTTACTGCTGTTTTATTTTCTCTGTGCTGTGAGAAGATAGAACTTGCAATCTTTATAAGCATGATTTTATTTGATGTCGTTACGTAAGGTATAGTAGATTATAATAATATAAATATAAATATTGTCGAAGTGTAATTTGAAATATCATATCGAGAAGCGATAATAACTTCGCTATATTTCAGAAGATAGTAAGATAATGATTTACTATTTTATGATAAGAAAAAAAATGACAACATTTATTAAATAACATGAGATGTTAGAGTGTTTTCGGTTTATAGAAAGTCATAGCCGGCTTGTACGGTATCTATAAGCAAGATTAAGGGGTGGTGACATTGTATTCTGCTCCTGTCACTACACAACACCTACCTTAGCACGGAATTGGGTACCTATAATAACTGGATTTCATTTTACAAAGTATAGAGAAGCTTGAAAGAATATTGATAGTGTGTTTAATACTGTGCCTTAAGTTGATTTACAATTTCACAGATTATCATGAAATAATCTCAAAACAGTTTGTAAAAATATTTTTTTTTAGTTATGTGCAAATCATAATCTTTTCCAACGAGAATTTTACGAGCTTTTTCACGAAAACACAAGGAAATTGGCTATAAATGTGAGATAACAATAAAAAACAGAATACATAATTCCAAAGATTTTAAGCTAAGAACGATCCCTCGGGTAAAGCTCGGGGCACACTGAGAATAAACCGAATAGCGGTTAGCTTCTCTCATGTCATAATATTTTTATTGTATGTTGTCAAGCAGGCTGCGGGGGAGGCCTTGCTATCTCTGTGGCAAAGAGCGCTTGGCCTGCGATTGCGTAAACTAAGCAATGTTCGCTGGGGCCGCATATTGGATGGGTGACCAAAAATTTACTATCTCGAGTTCCTGCGTGCTTCGGACGTTACGTGCTTTGCACGTTAAGCCATTGCTCCCTGCTGGATCTGCAGTCGTTACACACACAACCAAATAGGTGTCAATCATACCTAAGTATAATCTGAGAACAAGTGATTTTTAACGAATATCCATATCCTAAATTATTATTATAAATAAATTATTTCAGTGATTCTTTATTAGTGTTCTCACTATTAGATAAAGGAATGGCCAACAGCTTTCCTTGAACACATTCAACTAGCAATTACTGCGTATAACGTGTCCGGTGGACATAACAGTGTTGGGTCGCAACTCGCAACGCCATGGTATCAAACATAGTTAATGAATCATCATCATCACTAGCCTTTTAATGTCCCCCCGGCTAGGGCACAGACCTTCCCTATGGATCGAAGAATATAGGGAGAATGGGCCATAACCCACCTCACTGGCCCAGTGCGGGTTGGTGGGTATTAACGACTGCAGATGCAACCGGGACCAACGGCTTAACGTGCTTTCCGAAGCACGGAGGAACTCGTGATAATAAATTTTGGTCACCCATGCAGTTACCGGCCATAGCGAACATTACTTAGTTTACGCAATCGCAGGGCGAGCGCACTATGCGACTGCGCTAGCGAGTTTCTCTAGTTAATTAACAGTGAGTCTTAATCTGCCTCTTCGAGGATAAACCGAAGTAGTTTATATACGTGTCCATTCTAAGCGTTGACGCGGATATAACCACTAAAAAAATTAGTCTCAAAGGCTCAGTGAAATGAAATAATTATGTTTTTTCATTAATTAAACTTCAAAGTTACACGAAGGTACACCGCACTCAAAATGTTGCCAACGACTTCGCATTAGTATTTCTTACTATAATATTGCTTAATTTTTCCCTTTGACTACACCTTCACAAGGTACGGTTATTAACTACACTGCCAACGTAGCTTTTGATTAGACGAAATGAAAAACTTTTAAAAACTTCTTCGTAAAGAACGAATTACTGATGCATATTAATGTATTTGTAATGAGCGAAAAGGTGGCAAAGCAACAATAACACACAATAATTATAGTGGAACATCGTGTGACTAATAAAAACAGATATCAAAATTAATTTTAATTTTATGATTATAGTAACATTTTTTAAAGCTACTATAGGTCTACCAGAATCTCATGGCAAATTGGAAAATAAAAAATTGTAGAGGGGAATACTAGGGAAATTGGAATAAATCGTCTTGATACTTTTTAATTTTTATTTATTTTTCAGACGTAGCAGTAGTAGATAGTACTAAGATTTTGGTGGTTAGAAAAATTTTGAGAAATTATGATCTTGAATCGAACCCTATACTTTATTTATTTAGCATAATATTATTCGGATATACATGGTGTTGCCCATAGGTACATTTATACACATACATACATAAATCACGCCCATATCCCCGAAGGGGTAGGCAGAGGTGAATTCTCACCCGCGTTTAGCCAATTATGTTGAGTCCCATGTAATAGGTGGCGAGCCTATTGCCATTTATCGGGCACAAAAGTCGCAGTACATTGTCAGGACGGTAGTAGTACAACAAAAGTCTTACAGACTTTCGTTGTAACTTTCCTCTATGAAATATACTAACCAGAATTAAATACTGTCTATTCTAATATTTTTCTGTATTAGTAATTGATAACTGCAGAATGCTACATAGTGTATAATATACTATTTGTAAAAAGCTACATCCCTGCTAAATTTAAAAAATTATAGATAGTAGTAATACGAAAGGAAATTCTGAGATTGAGCCATGTACCCTACTGTCACATTTCTTGTAGTTTCTCCAATCAAGCGCTAGTAGTACTGCCATTTTCAAAGTAGTAAATTACAGTGCATTCACCCTCCCTCCATTCTCCTCGAGACATTTTCTTTCTGTTTTTATATCATGTAAAATTTTAATAACGACCCTGAGAAGCTCACTGGTGCAGTGGTATGTGCGCTAGACTTGCAATTGCGTAAACTAAATAATTTTCACATAGACATTATTCACATAATTTGAAGGGTGACCGAAAATATGTTACAGTGAGTCGTTAATTCCTGCATTGGGCCCGCGTAATTTGTTCTTGGCACCACTCAACATCGGTGTTTCTGACTGACGGCCTTTGGGGCAGAAAGGTCCTCGACAGGGAGACAAAGCATTGTTAAGCCCCCCACAAGGTGGACTGCCGATCTGTTGAAGGTCTCGGGAATTCGCCGGATGCGGGCAGCCCACCACCGATCGGTTTAGAGATCCTTGAGGGATGCCTAGGAATGCCTTTACGTACCATACCAGTCGCTAGCTTGGCGACTGGCTCCCGCTAAACCACCTAGGTGGGACTCCCGCTAAACCACTCCGGTGTTCTTCAAAGCCCTTTAAACGGGGTGATCTATGGATGACCAGCAGCGAGCGTCGTTCGAGTGAGTGACAGAGAATTTAACCCTTTCCAACTATTCTCTATCCGCTTTAACTTAATTAATATTTTTTTTACATAATTATGCACTTTTTATTTGTTCACTTGATTGATATTATTTAAGTTTTAGTATCTAAGTTACACCTGTTAACGTATAGATACTAAAACTAAAATAGTACCTAATGGCGGTATCAATAAAACACCCATGCAGCGTACCACATACTTTTAGCGCAATGAGGTCATGCCTCCAAAGCACCTACTTATCTTCTATATTGTTCGCGATAAGTCCTCTTCCTTGTGATAAGTAGGTATGAAGTCATTACCAACTTTCTTTTAACCCTTTATTAGTAGCGATAAATATTTTATTTATTTTACCGTGTCAGGCTCTATCTCAAATGATTGACCAATGATATTTGGGAAATACTGACTGAATAATTAATCACATATAAAAGAAACACATTGTAAAAAGGGAAAAGGAACCATGTTGCTTTAAACAAAATAAAATTAAGCTACTACCTAGTATAAATTTGTTGACTTTGAACTCGATTAAAATTGTTGAAATAACAAGTGTTCCTAAACGCGAAGAAGCACGATAACTCTTTAAAAACACAGTTTGTTTTGTACTTCAAAATGCATATTATAATAATTAAATAAAAATCTATACATTAATAATAATTTATGTGGTGACGGCAGAGTAGAATACAATTGTCACCACCTTAAATCTCTCCCGTGGGTGTCGTACAAGGCGACTAAGGATAAATCAATTATGAGGAATGGGCAGTAGCGTTCCTCCTAGCATATAACACCTAGCAATAGCAATGTACTGCGACTTTTGTGCCCGATAAATGGCAATAGGCTCGCCACCTATTACATGGGACTTACATAATTGGCGAAACGTGGGTGCTAGTTCACCTCTGCCTACCCCTTCGGGGATATAGACGTGATTTATGTATGTATGTAATAATATATCACCATCTCATCTCTTATTTAGCATCTTTCTTGTGTGTTGGATGACATGTCCTAAATGAAAATAAAAACATTCTAGAATATATTTTTTCGATTCTAGAATATATTTCAATCATGAAGAAAACACCAAACAGCTACGCTAGATTTGACACTAGGTACTAGGTACCTTGAAAACCTTTGACACAAAAACGCGATATTACTAAATGTCTGTCTTATTTTTCCGCTTCGTTTAACTTCTCCGTTGTCTCACACACACGAGATATTTTATTATATAGATACAAAAATCGACGCAAAATAATTTGCGCCTTCTTTTCAATCTTGCGTGAGTAAATTATTGTAAACGCAATGGAGTGTATCCTTCTATATGATAACTCTGGTCCCACGGCAAGTTAGTTGAATAATTTTTTTCTTTCTTATTATTATTTTGTCACGCGATTTGGACGTACTACTTTTATACATATGAACATAAAGGCGGTTTTTGACAATCAAGTAACTTTAATTCAAGTAACTTATGGGCCTGACCAATTTGACGATTATTAGATTAGTAAGCGTATTGTTTTGGCTTTGATTTTGACATTGACTCTGACCTATTTTAATCGGCTATGTCTAATTTGAAAATTCGCAACAAAGATGAACAGTTTAGCTGCCTTGATGGCTTAATACTTTGGTAGGCTTCAATGTTTACCAACTTTGCTCATCGCGTCATGTTTTGACGGAGCAAAACAATGTGCGTCCCGATTCAAAAGTTACATTGCCCAATTAGTCCAAATTATTATAATTATATAATTGTGTATTAGAAGTAAGATACCTATATAATATTGAACCGTTATTTTAAAATTATTTAATTATCTAATATACTCGTACAATGATTATGATTATCATTAGGCATCAGTACGATTCCTAAGTCATATACAAAATATTTGTTTGAAATAAATTACCACATTTAACTCGCGTGTATTTTTAATGTTAACAAATATATTATATTGTATAGTCGTCGGGATAAAAATAAATATGTTAAATTCTAAAATACACACAGTTAATCAGTTATTGTTTGTTGAATTATTCACTTTTTAAACGTTATAAAAAATATGAGACATTTAGAAAAAAGGATAGGTACCAATAGTATACATTGAATAATTATATTAATAAATCGATCTCAACATTGTATTTTTTTTTATTGTGGTTTGTGTGTGGTGCTATAAGATAGTATAGTATTCCATCACCGTTATGATATTTTAGTAAGTAATTTCAACATGCACATATCGTGCGTAACAGCGTGCTTAATTAATTAATCATGGGTTAATATAAAATGGTTATGGTTTTGGAAAACATAAAGTTAGATAACTCTGGATAGTAGGTAAATCGAATGAACGCACAAGAATCCCAGATAAAACTTATTACATATAAAAAAATAAACATTATGCCACAGAGTAACTTAAAACACAATTGTAGCACATAGCCCCAGTTCTGTAGTCTGTACACTCACAGGAAAATGGTGCTTATTGACGAAATAATACATATTATTGTCGCACTATACCCGAAAGTCTTATTGAATTCCCTCAATATCTGTTGAATAAGTAAATTGAAAGGAATTTGCCCTCATAAGCCAATTTGCTTACATGAAAAGTTGCGATACAGACCGATCTAAATCTACATTTGAATTGTATTAAGTTTTCCTTTGAAATCGTATACGTACGGTCAACAAAAGAACACGTTTATTGTGAAATTTCCTTATTCGTATCACACTCGTTAGTCAATCAAGTTAATAAATTGAAAGAACTGGCTTGGAATAACAATAGAGGTAGCGAGTTACACTATCGTTTCTAAAAATACATAAATTACGCCTGTTTATCCCCGAAGGGGTAGGTACGTTTTGCCAATTATATCAGGTCCCATATAAAAGGTGGCGAACCTATTGCCATATATCTTGCACGTCAATCAGTACGGTATATTGCTAGGTGGTATATAAGTAATGCTGCTGCCCATTACTCATCGCTGTCATTGTCCTCAGTGATTTTTTTTTCAATGAGTTATGTACAGCACGTCAGACCACCACAAAATGCCAAAATTTCTCAATCGATTTTGTGCTCTATTATTACCAACTTAAGGTTGACAATCGATTGAAGAAATTTGACAGATTTGGGTAGTCTGAAGTGCCGCTGACTGTACAGTCAACAATTGCCAAAATATCACGAACAATCAGAATAAAAAAAGTAACTCTTAGTAATAAATTTAGAACTCACGATGACTCTAAGTATTTTTTATCTTTTATTAGTAAGTCTGTTCCAAGTCTATCTGGGGTCGGCGCAGTATGTAGTATAAGTCTTCTTCTTCTTCTCCCTGCCCTATTCCCAGTCCACCTGTTTGCGCAGTATGTTTCCTCTTCCATTCATATCAGTCAGACGTCATCAAGCCATCCACTCCCTTTTGATTCATATCATCCATCACACCGTTAAGGTGCTAGTGATGAATGAATGTATAGAAAAGAGACGAAACGGCCCATGTCGAGAGATCAATGAACGGAGAGAGTGATTGGGATGACAACATTCCAATCCATACTGCTCAAAGTTTTGGCTTAGGTTTTACTGCCGGCCGCCTGCCTGACACCAACCCTCTTTGGGTATCGGTAATGCATCAGTAAGTATAATAGTGAAATACTACTAAATCAGTTATTTAATTATAAACCAGTTATTATAATATTTAACTGGTTTATTATTCGTTCGTCAGACATTAGGTTAGCTCTGGCTAGTATGTTGGCACTAAATTCTCTCTCCATGGTGATCAGAACCCCGATTATGTAAGCCTCGTTCAATCGCTTTCGACCTGTCACTCTCACACTTTGCGATCATTCTCAATGAGTGAGAGTGACAGGTAGACGAAAGCGATTGAAAGAAGCTTACATAATAACCCCAAAACTTAGTAAGCAGAATTCGCTGTGTCAAATCTCAATTAAAATCATCAGGACGCTGCCTTGTTAAAGCCCTATGAGTTGTTATTTATAATTGACAATAGACCCAATTTGCCAAGAACATTAAACAGGGCTAATGCCCGCGACACTTAGCATTGTTTGAGCCGCTTCACATCAATGCGAAACGCTTCTTCAAATATAAGTTTCTAGACTGACGCCTCTGCTGTCTTGAGCCATTAAAAGTTCAGGGGATTATGGATTTTACTGATGCTCGGGTTAGGCATGCTTGTACGTAGTTATTCTCTTGATATCTGGATTTGTTGACTGTAGTGTACATACATACTTAAATCACGCCTATTTAAGCCCGGATAATTAGACAGAGTTGTATTAAAAACTGTGCCAGCTGTGTATAGATCCCATGTATAACGGGGAGCCTCCTATAGGTAGTATAACAAGAAACCTCCTGTCTCCCAAATTATTCTGATTACATACCTAAAAACAATTCTATATTAACTGAATTATCAGCAGCCTTTTTTATGTATATAAGAGGAATGCTGCCCATTCCTCATCACTGATTTATCATTAGTCGCCTTGTACGACACCCACAGGAGAGATTTGGGGTGGTGACAATTGTATTCTACTCTGCCGTCACCACAAGGCACTATACATGGTCCATATTATGAGGACCAATTAACCAAGCTCTCATGAGAACAGTGGAGTTGCAGAATTACTTCCACCCTTGACGTCACCGTCCAAACCTCGATTAAGCCGCCGTCTTACTCTGCCGTCACCACACGGCAAATAAAAACGGATTATAAAAAGTTAAATATCGTCATGATATGACAGTAGGTGTCGTGCAAGGCGACTACAGCGATGTAAGAAAAGAAAGAAAGAAGGAAAACATTTTTTCACTTATCGTGCTCTTAAAATGCTCTGATTTTTTTTTTGGTAAATTCTTCCCTATATTTCGGGAAGGCAAAGGGTCTAGCCCATACAACCATGTCTTTAGTGTATATCTTATGAAATAATGAGTGGGTGAAATGTATGAATAAAATGAATTTTACGTTAAAATATGGGTCTCACACATTTTAACGCATCTAGGGAGTGCTTGGCGCGAATTTGATGGTAACAGAGTTCATGATAGTGCCTGATGCCGGACAAAACAACTTTTTACAGTGGTCTTCACGAAGAATGGAAAATATCTAGGTATAAAAAAAAAAGTAGTGGACATTGGTTTGAAAGACAATTACTTTTTTAATTTCATCTCTTGATCTAAAAGGTATATTAGGCTTGCATTAGTGTCGGGGTCGTCTACGACAGAGAGCGTCTAGAGTTAGACATAAATTAAAAAATGGTTTGTCAAAAATCTGTCAAACGCTGCGTAGCTGCTGCCCTGTGCTGATGATATTACCGAAAGTTAAATTGATAGAATTTTCAGCAGTTGAGAATTTTAAAACATGTGAATTAATGAAAAGAAATTCAATTTGCTATCTAGACTAAACCCTGATTTGGAATTAAAGGAAAACACATTTTAGTTAGATAGTTGATTTATTAAAATAATAAGGCAATTTTAAAATAACTTTATTATTTGCAACATATTGAAACATCATAAAATTGACATTATGTGCGAATTTCAAAAAATACTTGAAATCAATTAAATGTAACAAATCATTTAAATAACTTCTAATATTTGCATACTCTACTCATACCAATTATTAACGGGTTATTCCCCGAGTACCCCGATCCCAGAGGCCTGTGTTACTGAGGACTCCCGATTTATTTGTGATTTTACAGGTAAAAATAAAAGTAAATTGGGGTAATCCGGAACGGGCGCCTCAGGGATCGGGGTACTCAGGGAATAACCCGATTAACTCTACAGTGTTACAAATTTATAATTATATTGAAGATACCTGTGATAACAAATATATTATTAAAAAGTTTCACAAAACAAATTATAAAATTTTAGATTTATCTTATCCACTTTAAAAAATTGAATTAGACCAATTGAATAAATTGGCCAGATCTCTGGCTAACCGCCAATAGGATTGGACTCCTGGAAATATATTTGTTTTTATTTCAAAGTTTCTTTTTCGAGCAAAACAAAAATAATTGTCACAATAATTCACATTAATTAGAACAGCTCGGGATGGCTGTATTCAATGCTCCAAGTTTTTTTACCGACAGACACCACATGCTTTAATGCTCTCAGTCTCCCCGCTGATGGATCCAGATGTATACTGTTCTTTACTAGAATAATAATAAATGACTTATTAATTTATCCTGATTGTTAAAAAAAGATAAATAAACAATGAAAAAATCCTGTTTAATTTGAAACATAACCTACCTACCTATAACAATCAATGTTTCTAAAAAAAATTTTGTTTAACTAACAATAATTCCTCTGATCATGGGGACCAGTTAAGTTAGTCATTTCTATTAGAAGTATGTAGGATTGTAGGTAATACCAGGAATTTTATCTAAGTGACTAACCCATTATGTGAACTGTTTTTCAAATTTTCTATTTATTGGCAATGGCAATGGCGCAGTACAGATCACAAATATCCAACTACCTAATACAAGAACTTGCTATTTGAATTTTAGTGTATAAGTAATTAATAATTTAATCCTATTTTGTTGTAATGAAGCTAAATAAATGAATTATGCAAAACGCAGGTTACACACTATTAACCCGATTCCCAACAGCCGTACCAAACGAGCGAGCATAAAAAAATCATTACCATAATTCAAGTACAATACCATTTTATAAGCAAATAAAAAAAATCCATCAATATAATCTTATCATAACAGTATTAAACGCGCGCGAAACAATATGCAACACAGGTACATACAATTCGCTCCCGCTCTCTAGATTCCTTCAACTAACTCGCTAAATATCGAGTTATTGACGCCTGCTATACAGCGCCTGCACGCACACAGACAAGCGTAGTCTTGTCAGGCGCACGCAACGCGAAATAGTACCTAAAATTTGGCTACAAGCCGGCATCAAGCCGGCATTTCGGCAGCCTACGCGCTTATGCATCGATACACTACGACACACGCACACATTAGTAATAAACTCCCACGAAAACAAGTTCCGTCAAAAGTAAATATTTTAGATCTTATTGCAATAGCCATAAAAGCGGAATTTCTTTTGTGAACTGCACTCAATATCGCGGTCGTGCGCCGCTCCTGCAAGCCGCTCCGGACCGGGTTGAATCGTCTTTCTGGCTGTATAAAACAAAGCACAAGCACGCAAAAGTGACAACGTAGTTCTCCGCTTCGTCACTAGATGGCGTTGAACAGTTGTAGCCGTGTTCTAGCAGGCGGTGTTAAAAGTTAATGCTTAAACCATAAGAGGCTTCATATAGTTGTGGCTTGCCTAACTTGTTCTTTCACGCCACGCCACTGGTAGTGTGTAACCTGCATTTCGTCTTCAAGGAAAAAGTACCTATTTAAATCTGTAGTGACTATACAATTGATAATTGTTTTAATATAAAAATGTTACTTACGGAAATTGCAGTCTCTCCCCAAGAATATCAACAAAACCAAACCCACTTTGTCGTAAATGCGTGTATTCTTTTACTTTCACCTAGCTTGACAAGCGTAATTTTACAGTTAGATAGATTATTAGTCACAATACACACTTCCCGTATTATTTATATCATGCATTTTCTCAATTGCCCCTTATATTGAAAAGAAAAAAATCTTTCTACTAGAATCTACAGAACAGCTGATGTCAACTAACATTAGTTATTAAAGAGTAGAACTCATACTCATATACCTTACTTACCGTTTAACTATAACAGAAGCTTGTTATAGTCAAACGCTGCATCTGTTTATAATATTAACCCATATTTAGCAAATAAAGATATTTGAATTTGAATTTGAATTTGAATTTGAATATCAGTTACGTTCATAGGAAAATAAACCTTATTTCTAATGGTTTACTGCAAACAAATTCTCCCACAAGATACAGAAGATGCCAGTTCAAAAATATAATTTTTCAACAAGTCACAAAAAGTATGAAATAATACTTTTAAGTTTTTTTAATCCAATTTATATAAAATTAAAATATTTTTTTTAAATTCTGCAACTTTTTTTAACGTTCAGCAAATTCTGCCTGAACCAGTACTAAAAATTAAAAGCCAAATCTGCCCAAATGGGTAAAATGGTTCCCAATAATGGGCACAATGGGAGAAATATAGACCAATCGCAGTAAAGTGGTTTTGAAAAATGATTGGTTAATTCGTACACACTGGAGTAATTCAACCTATAGCGTGCGATTGACTTTCTTTCTAACACTATACACTAGTTAGTAGTTATAGGTATGTATAATGGGTAACCTGACGTGCTGCCGTGTGTACCTAATAAAAATTACCGTCCCTAATGGAGTTCCGAGACGGTCAATCAGCTTGAGTCAAGCACGTTGATTTTCTGTATGTTTTTGTTCCGTTGCTAGCGTAAACAAATCAAACAGACCTAAAAAGCTTTTAAATGCTTGACTCGAGTATCAAGCAAGCGTTGTAGACGATCAAAATGTTTAAAACAAGATTGACGCCAAGCTGATTGACCGTCACGGAACTCCTAGGTTGTAACAAATTTATGACGTGAAAAAAAAATGGCGCGCGCAAAGCAAATTACAAAAAAAGCACACTAAAAAGGTTCCGAGTCTGAGTTTTTAACCAATTAAAATAGGTTGCATGATCATTTCGGCACCATGGAGGTAGAAATAAATAGGTATAATGATGTTTTGAATTCAGAAACTCATTGCACACGATGTTCTAAATTCAAATTTACTTTATCCTCTAGAGGATAAAAACGGCTTTTGCACTCAGATATCGAAGAGCAAAAACGGTTTTTCCGAGATGGTGGGATGAAAAAAAATATTAGTACCCTACTATTATTATTTCCGAATGACGCGTGACGCAGCTGGCTCGAACAATAACACGCCAAGGACACACGCTGGTCGGGGCCAACCGACCGATAACGCCTGCTGCGATACAATTGTAGATCTTGCGTCCCTTTCTCACAATCGCATTAGGTCGCTGCCACAGTACTGTTACCGCGACCGGTTAGTGACTCAACTTCTTAAAGCGATAAATACAATTTAGGTATACGAGTTTGGATTCGTTTGATTAAAAATTATTTGAGGTAAATAATAAAATGTTAGTCTAAAGATAAAAATAAAACACATTTAACGCAATGCGTTATTTTCAAATAAAATCCCAATCACTCCGGTGCCACATTCCACCCTTTTACTTATCCCTGTTATTTACGTACCATTCTCTAGGGTGGATGACATCAAAGATTATTATTAAGATTATTAAATTAGAACTATTATTTATATAACGTTAATTTAAATCTAGTACTCAATTTACAACATTAGATTATTAATTAATCTCAATAAAACTGTGTTCGAATTATTTTTCTTTATTGTTTTATTATATAAAACAACTAATAATTATAATTAATTTGAACTTATAATTATACCTTATAACTTATAATTAATTTGATGGGTTCGTACATTTTTTTGTATTTGCGTAGGTACCTAATTGAACCTATAATATATATTTTTAATTACAATATAAATCAGTTAATTATAATTATAAAAATAAATAAATTAAAGTACATAATTTTTAATTTGCGTATATGGAATACAGCAGTTGCCCATTGTAATAAGCGTCCTTTCTCCGCGTAGCGGTATATCGATCGATATTCTCGCTCTGGCTGGGCGTCAGGCTTACCTCCCTCCGCGCGACCGTCCCGCTTCCCGCATACCGCGGGCGGGCGCTAGTAGTGACGCCATCCGTTACTTGGCACGCACGCGTTCTCTGTCACGATTTTATAGTAAAATGGACGTAGCTGAGTTCATTGAATTAATCAGGGTAAATTCAATTTTGTACGACACACGTAATTCAGTGGGTAAAAACAAAAGGGCTAGAGATGACGTTTGGAAACAAGTAGCTACCATTGCTGGCCTATCAAGTAAGTATAATGCTTAGATACGCTTTATTATGTGTAAGTTATTTGGTCATTTTTCTTTATTTTATACGTTAGCAAAACTGGTTACCGCTAATTACAAAATTCAACTTGCGACCGAAACTTTTGTTCTCAATATCGCGTGTGGAACATTTTAAGTTTGTTTAGTATTTTTAGGCGTGTTCTTTATTTGGTTTTCTGATAGCAAATTGAAAAAACTATAATGTCATCATTTTTAAATTATGGCATAGGGGAAGTTAGCCCAAAGCGGGTACTATGGTGTGTAAAGTTAATTTTGTATATCCAAGGAGGCCAAGGAGGATCGATAGTAATTTACAATTCCACCTGTCAGTTTTAGGCAACGATTTTAGGCAACGGCAAGATGCGTTCCTGCACCATCTTAATTTTAAAAATGACATACTCGAGAGTATTTGGTTGAGCCGGTACATCCGTATTGGGCAACCTTTCCCTAGGTATAGTCTGTATGCAACTTAATGGTACGCCGGCGACGTAATTATATTTAGCGTTTTGCTAATATTTTGAGATTTGCTACCGATAAATAATCACTTGTGATTCTCACCCCTTATCCCTTATAGGATAAGGCGCGGCCTACGTAGAATCGGGCTACCGGCTTTTCGTGGTTTTCAAATCACGGAGGAAGTAGAAATAATGACATAATTAAATTGGCCACTCATCCAACGACAGACATTTCGTAATATTTCTAAGTTTATGCAATTGCAAGACGACCGCAGCAGTCAGCTTGTAGTTGCGTAAACTAAGCGTAAACTTACGGCTCTGGCCACTACGACAAGTATTCTTTTTCTTAATTGAAATATTTTATATGTTCAGCCTGGTTTATAAATTGTTAACGTATAGTACAGATGAGGAGTAGGCGAAAATCATTTATAGACTTATAGCTAGTCTGGTATAACAGTCTTATATGATTTTCGCCTACTCCTCATCATTTACGATTGAAAATCGACTACTCGGTTGCAAAAAAAGCCGACTAGTTAGACAAGTTAATCATTGCAATAGTAAAAACATTTGTGTTCCAAATAAGAAATAAAGTTATCAATACGATGACGAGTTTATAATCAATCGATAATGTACTTCACCCAAATATTAGTTGGTTTGTAACTGTATAGTAGACATGTTTTAATTTCTTATTGTGGTCGGGTGATAGCTATTTAACTAATGCATCTATGCAGTCATGAGGTGAGGGGTAGAGAAGAATAATATGTGTCACCACCTCTGTCTCTCTCCTAAGTGTCGTAGAAGGCGACTAACAGCCGTACTCAGTTACGTCATATAACGTTAAAGAGTACATAAGACAAAAAAACTGTCAATTCAAAACTAGTCGCTATTTTTGCCGAGTCTATGGTCTAGTTTTAATTGACATTATTTTGCCAAAATTCAAAAATCACAAAAAATTAAAATCACAAACTAGATAGATACTTATTAAAATATGCAGTTTTATTTTAATATAAAGAATCTTGTCTCAGCGGTGTCAATTGCTTTTTAAAGTCAGTGCCTGTTACTAACCCGAAAATAAGAAATGTTTTTCCTACTGTAAATTTAAACATTTAATTTTGTCTTTTTAGGCTCGAGTTCACCAAAACGTCTAACAACTGATTTAATCGCCTGTTTAAGTGTTGGTGAACTCCAGCCTTAGTAACAAGAATTGCAATAGGAAAAAGTAGCCTTAAGCAGGTGCCACCTAAAGCGGCTATTCTCGGTACTCTCTCATTCTTAATAAATACAATTATTTTCAGCTGATCAAGCTAGGGCTAAATGGAAAAACCTAAAGGACTGCTATAGGCATTATTTGAAAGGAGTGCCAAAATATTCTCGATATCAATGGGCGGATCATTTGAATTTTATAAAACCATTTGTTGCCATTTGTTGTTGTTCAAAAAGCAGACAAGAAGATATAGATAGTTTAAGCAACCAAACTGAAACAGACGATATTGAAATTATTACAGGCAACCCACAAGTGTTTCCAAAACAAGAACAACAAGATTTCGAAACGGTTGATATACCAAATAACCATTCTAGCTCCGATGCCGACGTAGCACCAGATACTTATGACAAGTCACAAGAAAGGCCCATAAGAATCCGAAGACGGCATCGTTCTACAAGGTCTTCCAGAGATAAATATAGCCCATTAAATACAGATAGAACAGTACACAATTTTGAAGAAATCAAATATCATATAACTGACACTACGGAACTAATTTTCCTTGCGTATGCTAAGACAGTGAAGACGTTCTCAATCGGAAGACAAGCACAAATCAAATTAAAAATTGCTCAGTTGATGGCGGAGGAAGAAATTGCTAACTACGAAGAAAATATTATAAAACAATGAACATCTCTACATATCTATTGTTTATTTTAAAACCTCTTCCTATATAGATACCCCTGGATTCAGTAATATTGTTTTGTCTTACTTAAAAACGGTATCTGTGAGCTATGGGTACTTTGTTTGTTTTACTTAAGAGGATTGTGAAGCTGCAAATTTTAATACAGAAAGGGATAACATTTCTCACCCCGTAAACATAGTTCAATTTTAATAATTTTTAGGCTATAAGTGATGCTGCTGCCCATTACTCATCGCTGTCATTGTCCTCAGTGATTTTTTTTAATGAGTTATGTACAGCACGTCAGACCACCACAAAATACCAAAATTTCTCAATCGATTTTGTGCTCTATTACTACCAATTTAAGGTTGACAATCGATTGAAGAAATTTGACAGTCTTGGGTAGTCTGAAGTGCCGTTAACTGTACAGTCAATAATTGCCAACATATCACGAACAATCAGAATAAAAAAAGTAACTCTTTGTAATAAATTTAGAACTCACGATGACTCTAAGTATTTTTTATCTTTTATCAGTAAGTTTAAAAGATAAAAAATACTTAGGGCCTGTTTCACAATCGACAAGTAAGTTCTAAGTAGCGTACTTCGCAGATAATTTGACAGTTGTAATATGAAATATATGTCAATTGAACTGCAAAGTAAGCTACTTTGAACTTACTTGTCGATTGTGAAACAGGCCCTTAGAGTAAGTAAGTTCCCAGTCTATATGGGGTCGGCGCAGTATGTTTCCTGTTCCATTCATATCGGTCAGACGTCATCAAGCCATCCACTCCCTTTTGATTCATATCATCCATCACACCGTTAAGGTGCTAGTGATGAAGTGTGTCTCACTATTAGATAAAGGAATGACCAACAGCTTTCCTTGAACACATTCAACTAGCAATTACTGCGTATAACGTGTCCGGTGGACTTAACAGAGTTGGGTCGCAACTCGCAACGCCATGGTATCAAACATAGTTAATGAATCAACATCATCATCATCACTAGCCTTTTAATGTCAGCTAGGGCACAGACCTTCCCTATGGATGGAAGAATATAGGGAGAATGGGCCATAACCCACCTCACTGGCCCAGTGCGGGTTGGTGGGTATTAACGACTGCAGATGCAACCGGGACCAACGGCTTAACGTGCTTTCCGAAGCACGGAGGAACTGGTGATAGTAAATTTTGGTCACCTATGCAGTTACCGGCCATAGCGAACATTACTTAGTTTACGCAATCGCAGGGCGAGCGCACTGTGCGACTGCGCTAGCGAGTTTCTCTAGTTAATTAACAGTGAGTCTTAATCTGCCTCTTCGAGGATAAACCGAAGTAGTTTATATACGTGTCCATTCTAAGCGTTGACGCGGATATAACCACTAAAAAAATTAGTCTCAAAGGCTCAGTAAAATGAAATAATTTTGTTTTTTCATTAATTAAACTTCAAAGTTACACGAAGGTACACCGCACTCAAAATGTTGCCAACGACTTCGCATTAGTATTTCTTACTATAATATTGCTTAATTTTTCCCTTTGACTACACCTTCACAAGGTATGGTTATTAACTACACTGCCAACGTAGCTTTTGATTAGACGAAATGAAAAAGTTTTAAAAACTTCATCGTAAAGAACGAATTACTGATGCATATTAAAGTATTTGTAACGAGCGAAAAGGTGGCAAAGCAACAATTACACACAATAATTATAGTGGAACATCGTGTGACTAATAAAAAAAGATATCAAAATTAGAAAGATTTTGGTGGTTAGAAAAATAATTTCGAAAAATTATGGTCTTGAGGCGGGAATCGAATTTCTTTTTCTAACCACCAAAATCTTTCTACTAATTTTTCTAACATTTATATAATGTTAAAATTAAAATCGTATATCAAAATTAATTTTAATTTTATGAATATAGTAACATTTTTTAAAGCTACTATACGGTCTATCAGAATCTCATGGCAAATTAGAAAATAAAAAACTGTAGAGGGGAATACTAGGGAAATTGGAATAAATCGTCTTGATACTTTTTAATTTTTATTTATTTTTCAGACGTAGCAGTAGTAGATAGTACTAGAAAAATTTTGAAAAATTATGATCTTGATGCGGGAATCGAACCCTATACTTTATTTATTTAGCATAATATTATTCGGATATACATGGTGTTGCCCATACATTTATAACATTAATATAAACATTATGGTACTTACCTACTTTAATTGAGGAACAATTAAAGATTCAGTTGGTATATACGTAGCAGGTAAAAAATGGACGAGCGTTATAATTTTCTTCCGGCTACCCCTTCGGGGAAAAATAGGCGTAAATGATACATTGTATGTAAACATGGATGAGCTAGCATTATACATTTTTAACAGCAGAAATTTCAAGGAATCATTTTGTTTCCTTTTTTATCACTGCTTTTCAAGATTTTTATTTTATCTAATAAACAAGGTTCCTTAATGTGGTTAATACCTATTACAAAACTGGCAAAAAACAACATACAATGAAATAAAAGTAGCTGCAATTCTTTGCGAATCAAGGCGTACGTTAGATTTAACAACCGTAATACCAACAGAAAATAATATTTTACTATTATAAGAGCAAAAGGCCTTTCTTTCAACTGTCAACAATATTTTATGCCTTTGTGTAGAAGTTATATTGAGCTTTGTGTGAATAATATTTTTTGACAATAAGAAAAATACATTAGTCTATCGTACCATAATATTCCTAGGGAAAGTTACAACAAAAGTCTTACAGACTTTCGTTGTAACTTTCCTCTATGAAATATACTAACCAGAATTAAATACTGTCTATTCTAATATTTTTCTGTATTAGTAATCGATAACTGCAGAATGCTACATAGTGTATAATATACTATTTATAAAAAGCCACGTCCCTGCTAAATTTTAAATTTATAGATAGTAGTAATACGAAAGGAAATTCTGAGATTAAGCCATGTACCCTACTGTCACATTTCTTCTAGTTTCTCCAATCAAGCGCTAGTAGTACTGCCATTTTCAAAGTAGTAAATTACAATGCATTCACCCTCCCTCTCTCCTCGAGACATTTTCTTTCTGTTTTTATATCATGTAAAGTTTTAATAACGACCCTGAGAAGCTCACTGGTGCAGTGGTATGTGCGCTAGACTTGCAATTGCGTAAACTAAATAATTTTCACATAGACATTATTCACATAATTGGAAGGGTGACCGAAAATATGTTACAGTGAGTCGTTAATTCCTGCATTGGGCCCGCGTAATAATATGTTCTTGGCACCACTCAACATCGGTGTTTCTGACTGACGGCCTTTGGGGCAGAAAGGTCCTCGACAGGGAGACAAAGCATTGTTAAGCCCCCCACAAGTTGGACTGCCGATCAGTTGAAAGTCTCGGGAATTTGCCGGATGCGGGCAGCCCACCACCGATCGGTTTGGAGATCCTTGAGGGATGCCTAGGAATGCCTTTACGTACCATACCAGTCGCTAGCTTGGCGACTGGCTCCCGCTAAACCACCTAGGTGGGACTTCCGCTAAACCACTCCGGTGTTCTTCAAAGCCCTTTAAACGGGGGGAGTCTGGGATCTATGGATGACCAGCAGCGGGCGTCGTTCGAGTGAGTGACAGATAATTTAACCCTTTCCAACTATTCTCTATCCGCTTTAACTTACTTAATTTATTTTTACCATAATTATGCACTTTTGATTTGTTCACTTGATTGATATTATTTTAGTTTTAGTATCTAAGTTACACCTGTTAACGTATAGATACTAAAACTAAAATAGTACCTAATGGCGGTATCAATAAAACACCCATAGATAGGTGCAGCGTACCACATACTTTTAGCGTAATGAGGTCATGCCTCCGAAGCACCTACTTATCTTCTATATTGTTCGCGATAAGTCCTCTCCCTTGTGATAAGTAGGTATGAAGTCATTACCAACTTTCTTTTAACCCTTTATTAGTAGCGATAAATATTTTATTTATTTTACCGTGTCAGGCTCTATCTCAGATGATTAACCAAGGATATTTGGGAAATAGTGACTGAATAATTAATCACATATAAAAGAAACACATTGTAAAAAGGGAAAAGGAACCATGTTGCTTTAAACAAAATAAAATTAAGCTACTACCTAGCATAAATTTGTTGACTTTGATGACTTTGAACTCGATTAAAATTGTTGAAATAACAAGTGTTCCTAAACGCGAAGAAGCGCGTTAACTCTTTAAAAACACAGTTTGTTTTGTACTTCAAAATGCATATTATAATAATTAAATAAAAATCGTGCCCTTTTATCCTTAAAGGGTTTAACATTTCAACAATGTTAGGTGTTAAGCGTATTAGGTACGTCAATCGCAGTATTATGCTAGGTGATATAACAAACACGTTGCTGCCAAAAAATATCCACTAACAAAAGTTACATCAGAAACTAGAACACTCAGACTAGCGCCAAACATACCTCAAAACTCTAATAGATTAGAGAAGTAAATCTAGTAGCGTCACAGTAAGTGCCTGTCAGTTTGTGACACGAAATGAATTTCATCGTAACGTTGGATGCCGACTGCTTGTTAGCTTTGAACGGAGCGTTTTCACGTATAGCTAATTTAAGCTAAGGCTTAATATTAGTTAGTCACGAGTTGTCACTAACTGGCCAACCAACCTAAGTACCTGTGGATGCTCGCCGAGAAGAGACCCAAACCATTGCTGTGGTCTGAAATTGAAACCTGAATGACGTCAAAAGGCGTTAATAGACTTAAGCAACTCTTGTAGTGGTCTGATCAAAGTCCCAGGATACTATGAAAGCAAATTTTTATTTAACAGACTTACTGCCGCACTCAGAGACGACAAATGACGTTAATGAGTACTTAATGTCAAAGAGTGACAATTCAAAACTAGTCGCTATTTTTGCCGGGTCTATGGTCAAGATTTAAATGAGATTTTTTGACATTAGGTACTCATTAAAGTAATTTGACGTCTCTGAGTGCGGCAGTAAGACATATGTTTACGACTCATATTTTCAATCCACGTTTATCCAGCATAGTCTTCCATGATGGTCTGGGAGTGTATGTGTATATAATATAACGGAGATTGTGCCAGCCTCGATTTAACTCAGGGGTGTCGTAAAAGTCGATTTGGTGTTAGGCAGGCGCCCGGGTGTAAAACTTAAGCTGAAACCTTCAGTAGTATCTTTCTCTCTCTCATTTCCATCACTTTTCTATACATTAATTATAATTTATTAGGTTGTGGAAAAAGTCTTTTCGCGTTATAGTATGTATAAACTTGTAATAAAATCTCTTTGGCTATACTATTTGTATTTGGCTGGTTTTGGTATCATTGAAAGTTTAAATTTAATGAACATAATTCCAAATTCAAATTAGGAAAATGTGTGATTTTCATTTGTTTTTCGTACCTCCAAGATGAGTGAATCTAATGAAGAAA
The DNA here is from genome assembly GCA_963931975.1 of Cataclysta lemnata. Classification (NCBI taxonomy): domain Eukaryota; kingdom Metazoa; phylum Arthropoda; class Insecta; order Lepidoptera; family Crambidae; genus Cataclysta; species Cataclysta lemnata. The sequence continues at coordinate 10,916,948 of OZ008343.1, forward strand.
TTCGATACATTTTAACATTTTACTACAAAAAAGGTAAAAATGCAACGCAAGCCGCGAAAAAAATTTGCGATGTTTATGGACCTAGTGCAGTGTCTGTGAGAGTAGCACAAATTTGGTTTAAGCGTTTTCAATCCGGAAATTTTGATGTCAAAGATGCACGTCGCTCTGGTCGCCCTATTACAGATAAAATGGATCCCATTTTTGAAAAAGTGGAGCAAGATCGGCATGTCAGTAGTTACAACGTAGCTGAAGAACTGGGAATTGACCACAAAACAGTTTTGGCGCATTTGAAAAAAACTGGGTACACAAAAAAGCTCGACATTTGGGTACCTCACGAGCTCACTGAAAGAAACCTAATGAACCGTGTACTCATTTGTGATTCTTTATTACGACGTAATGAAACCGAACCATTTTTGAAGAAGCTGATAACTGGTGATGAAAAGTGGATCACGTACGACAAGAACGTGCGAAAAAGGTCGTGGTCAAAGGCCGGTCAGGCTTCACAGACTGTGGCGAAACCCGGGTTAACTCGCAACAAGGTGATGCTGTGTGTGTGGTGGCATTGGAAGGGCATTATTCATTATGAGCTGTTACCACCAGGCAGGACCATCGATTTTGAACTCTACTGCGAACAACTGATGAGATTAAAGCAAGAAGTTGAGAGAAAGCGGCCGGAATTAATCAACAGAAGGGGTGTGGTTTTTTTCATCATGATAACGCTAGATCTCACACATCTTTAGCCACTCAGCAAAAATTAAGAGACTTTGGCTGGGAGGTGTTAATGCATCCGCCGTATAGTCCTGACCTTGCACCTTCAGATTTCCACCTGTTTCGGTCTCTTCAGAATTCTTTAGGCAGTGTCAGGTTAACATCACGAGAGGACTGCCAAAACCACTTGTCGCGGTATTTTGACCAGAAGTCCCAAAATTTCTATAGCAATGGGATCATGTCCCTACCTACAAGATGGCAAAAAGTTATCGAACAAAATGGTACCTACATACTTTAGTTAAATGTAAATAAACTATATTAAAATTTTTTTTGAATTTTCTTAAAAAATGCGAAGAAACTTTTTCCCCAACCTATTATGTAGTGACGGCAGAGTAGAATACAATTGCCACCACCTTAAATCTCTCCCGTGGGTGTCGTACAAGGCGACTAAGGATACATCAATTATGAGGAATGGGCAGCAGCGTTCCTCCTAGCATATAACACCTAGCAATAGCAATGTATGTACTGCGACTTTTATACCCGATAAATGGCAATAGGCTTGCCACCTATTACATGGGACTTAACATAATTGGCGAAACGTGGGTGCTAGTTCACCTCTGCCTACCCCTTCGGGGATATAGGCGTGATTTATGTATGTGTCGTGGCCAAATCGTAGAATTGATCACTTCATGATGTGGCCGACCATTTCATGAGATGGCCAACTCTTACTGACCATATCATGATAATGGTCTGGCCAGATCAATGAATAAACAGCGTTTAACGATATGAACAGCTAAACGCATGGTTATTTCATGATATGGCCAAACATTATTAATCATATCGTAAAATAGTAACATTAACCACCTTTAGAGGCGCTTATTTCGATTTGTTTTTGTGATGCATCATGGCGGCGGACAAATAACCAAATAAACAAACTAATAATAATGTTGTAATGGAAGATAAAAGTGAAATGAAAGGTCGTTACAACACCAAATTATTAGAATTTTACGTTTTAAGTCGCTCAAAAAACGAGCGCAACTTAAAAATACTAAACATTAACTACATTAATGATATGGCCAAACGTGAATAGACATATCATCAAACGTTGACGTTTCAACGATAAGGTCAGTTTTAGCTGGCCACTTCATGAAATGCAACCATTTCATGAAATGGTCGGCCACATCATGAAGTGATCAATTCGACGATTTGGCCACGACATATGTATGTAATAATAATTTATCACTATCTTATCTCTTATTTAGCATCTTTCTTGTAACTTGGATGACATGTCCTAAATGAAAATAAAAACACTCTAGAATATATTTTTTCGATACTAGAATATATTTCAATCATGAAGAAAACACCAAACAGCTACGCTAGATTTGACACTAGGTACTAGGTACCTTGAAAACCTTTGACACAAAAACGCGATATTACTAAATGTCTGTCTTATTTTTCCGCTTCGTTTAACTTCTCCGTTGTCTCACACACACGAGATATTTTATTATATAGATACAAAAATCGACGCAAAATAATTTGCGCCTTCTTTTCAATCTTGCGTGAGTAAATTATTGTAAACGCAATGGAGTGTATCCTTCTATATGATAACTCTGGTCCTACGGCAAGTTAGTTGAATAACTTTTTTTTTTCTTATTATTATTTTGTCACGCGATTTGGACGTTTTACTTTTAGGAACATAAAGGCGGTTTTGGACAATCAAGTAACTTTTTAAGGGCCTGACCAATTTGACGATTATTAGATTAGTAAGCGTATTGTTTTGACTTTGATTTTGACATTGACTTTGACCTATTTTAATCGGCTCTGTCTGATTTGAAAATCCGCAACAAAGATGAAAAGTTGTAGCTGCTTAGATGGCTTAATACTTTAGTATGCTTCAATGTTTACCAACTTTGCTCATCGCGTCATGTTTTGACGGAGCAAAACAATGTGCCAATGTCGGTCCCGATTCAAAAGTTACACTGCCCAATTAGTCCAAATTATTATAATTATATAATTATGTATTATAAGTAAGATACCTATATAATATCGAACAGTTATTTTAAAATTATTTCATTATCTAATATACTCGTACAATGATTATGATCATCATTAAGCATCAGTACGATTACTAAGTCATGTACAAAATATTTGTTTGAAATAAATTAACACATTTAACTCCCGTGTATTTTTGATGTTAACAAATATATTATATTGTATAGTCGTCGGGATAAAAATAAATATGTTAAATTCTAAAATACACACAGTTAATCAGTTATTGTTTGTTGAATTATTCACTTTTTAAACGTTACAAAAAATATGACACATTTAGAAAGAAGGATAGGTACCAATAGTATACATTGAATAATTATATTATTAAAACAAAACAAAACACTTCGATCTCAACATTGTTATTTTTTTATATTCTGGTTTGTGTGTGGTGCTTTATGATAGTATAGTATTCCACCACTGTTATGATATTTTAGTAAGTAATTTCAACATGCACATATCGTGCGTAACTGCGTGCTTAATTAATTAATCATGGGTTAATATAAAATGGTTATGGTTTTGGAAAACATAAAGTTAGATAACTCTGGATAGTAGGTAAGCCGAATGAACGCAAAAGAATCCCAGATAAAGCTTATCACATACAAAAAAATAAAAATTATGCCACAGAGTAACTTAAAACACAATTGTAGCACATAGCCCCAGTTCTGTAGTCTGTACACTCACAGGAAAATGGTGCTTATTGACGAAATAATACATATTATTGTCGCACTATACCCGAAAGTCTTATTGAATTCCCTCAATATCTGTTGTTTAGTAAATTGAAAGGAATTTGCCCTCATATGCCAATTTGCTTCCATGAAAAGTTGCGATACAGACCGATCTAAATCTACATTTGAATTGTATTAAGTTTTCCTTTGTAATCGTACACGTACGGTCAACAAAAGAACACGTTTATTGTGAAATTTCCTTATTCACACTCGTTAGTCAATCAAGTTAATAAATTGAAAGAACTGGCTTGGAATAACAATAGAGGTAGCGAGTTACACTATCGTTTCTAAAAATACATAAATTACGCCTGTTTATCCCCGAAGGGGTAGGTACGTTTTGCCAATTATATCAGGTCCCATATAAAAGGTGGCGAACCTATTGCCATATATCTTGCACGTCAATCAGTACGGTATATTGCTAGGTGGTATATAAGTAATGCTGCTGCCCATTACTCATCGCTGTCATTGTCCTCAGTTATTTTTTTTTCAATGAGTTATGTACAGCACGTCAGACCACCACAAAATGCCAAAATTTCTCAATCGATTTTGTGCTCTATTATTACCAACTTAAGGTTGACAATCGATTGAAGAAATTTGACAGATTTGGGTAATCTGAAGTGCCGCTGACTGTACAGTCAACAATTGCCAAAATATCACGAACAATCAGAATAAAAAAAGTAACTCTTCTGCCGCACTCAGAGTCGCTTTAATGATCATTAAATGACATTTAAGTAAACATTAAATAAAATTCCCTCTCAGAGTCAGTTAATGGGTCAATAGTGGCGTTAATGATCCCTAAATTTTAAGTGACCGATGACCCTTACTTAACTCTTATGTGACGTCTTTTTGACATTTCAAAAGTAGGGTTATCTTTGTTGTAAATAAATTTCAGTGCATTTATATGTGATATTTTCAATAATTATTTAGAATAAATTACGATGAAGATTTTGTGAAGTTTACAGATTACGTAAGAAGGTTCAGAAAATCACAGCCTAGATTCTATTTACGTGGCTATTCTGATCCTTTAACTATGTGCTTGAATTACATGCAAGATACAGATTTACACTCCAGGCAGTAAAAAATACTTTACTCCCAATTTTGGAACCTGATTTAAAAAGCACCGAAACAGGACAGGCTTGCCATTTGCCCACATTGCAGTATTTATCAACTGGGATTTTTCAGGTTAGTATATTACTTTACATTCAATATTAGCCGTGTGGTGATGGCAGAGCAAAATATAATTGTCACCACCCCCATTTCTCCCATGGGTGTCCACTACAAAACAACTGAAGGTAAACAGTGATGAGTAATGGGCAACAGCACTCCTCTACAACCAAGCAATATACTGCGATTTACGTGCCCGATAGATGGCAATAGGCTCGCCACGTAATACACGGGACCATACTTAATTGGCGAATAGTGGGTGTTTAATTCACCTTGGTCTACCGTTTCGGGATATAGGCATGATTTATGTATGTATACATGTACTTTCAGAAACTAGGTGGTGATGTGATGAAATATTATTAGGTCAACAGTGAGTATCACCAATTGTCACCAAAGTGTCTATCTAAGCAAGAACAATGAAAGACTATGTAAAATTCCCTTCTACAGACGAAGACACAAACAGAATAAAGCAAAATTTTATCAAGCAGTCACAATAAATATTACTAATTGTCAAATTAAAATAATATAATGAAATTCTTTTATAAGCCTAATCTTTTTATTTTTCTGCTAATTCATTTTCATTGCTTGGGGTTTAATTTGTTTTTTTTTAATGAAACTAGTAGATTTAAAAGAAATATTTTATTTTGTGTTCCAATTTATTTTTAATTCCTTGAACGGTAATTTTCAAATTTCCAGAAGAGTTTTACTACTCTCTTCCTCCATTTCAGCAGCAAATTTCTTTTTAACTTGATTCTCCGGGTAAAAAAATATTTTTGACTCGGTGTGTAATTATCAGTCTTTAGATTTGTTTGATAATATGGCCCTCATCTAATAATTATATCAATGTGATCTGAAAAAAGATTGGTATAATATCATTAATTTAAATCATTTTTCTAATTGCATGTTATGATTGAACTATATACACTAATAGCCAGTTGCACCAAGTTTTACAATTTTTCTAAAAGTAACATAAAACAACTTGATTCATATCAACAAGTGCCCATTTTATATAAAACCTTATAAAATTTAATAGGTACCCATAGCAAAGTCTAGGTCAAACTCACTGTCCCAAATATTTTATACCGTTTTATTTTGATTATTATGTCTATATGGACAGCGCAATACCTATACCTATGAAGGTGATGGATGTGAATGAGGAGATGACAAGTGACAGAAGAGAATGGAAAAGGAGGACATACTGCACCGACCCCAAATAGGATGGGATAAAGTCAGGGCGATGATGATTATGACGATGATGGACAGTGCAATACCATCATTATCAAATGAGTTCTGCACTTCACATATAATTGAAGGTGCAGCCTGAATAATGATATTAAAGTAACTAAGGTTAGGTTGCAGATAGATTACAGATAATTTATATAAATTGTTATATTTTCATAACAGTTTATTAGTAGAAAATAAATGTTACCTTCTTTACTGCTTAAGATAGCTCCTTGTTGTGGGGAAAGTGGTGGATTTTATGGACCATTTCCAGTTTTTAATAAACTCCCTCACTCTGTTGTTTTACAGGTCATGGCCTTAAGATTGTCCCATGCTCTTTTTAATGTTATTGTATCACACTGCAAATTGCAAAGAAATATTAGTTACTTTTTAATAATGTACCTTAGAATATAGAATAATTCTATAATCTAAGCACAAAAAAATATAAGAAAATACTAATTACTGTGCACATATGCATTACAATTAAATTCCTCAGTCATTCCACTCCCGGAACGATCGAGCCCCATGCATGTAACAAAGAAATTATCAATACTTACCAAGACAATCACAGTACTAATCAATTATTTTAATGAAGATAGGGTTTGTGTGGCTTTTTCTTCTTCTTTTTCTATGGCGTTTCCTATATGATTTTGCCAATATCGAGTGTGCCGCTCAGACTTTTGTATGTTAGTGATTTCCCAGGCTGACTCCACTTGCAGTGGCTTTATCTATTTGATCAATTTTGATCACAAAATAAATAATTTAATATTATTATGTTTTTGTTTAGTATTTTCATGGAATTATTTTTTTTACTTTTAAATTCTCCCTATATTTTAGGGAAGGCAAAGGGTCTAGCCCATACAGCCAAGTCTTTAGTGTATATTTTATCTGTAGTCTTATGAAATAATGAGTGGGTGAGCTCAAAGGTCTTAGCAACCAAGCCAAAATACCTCCAAAAAAAAAAAAAAAAAATGAGTGGGTGAAATGTATGAATGATATGAATTTTACGTTAAAATATGGGTGTCACATATTTTAACGCATCTAGGGAGTGCTTGGCGCGAATTGAATGGTAACAGAGTTCATGATGGTGACTGATGAAATGGATAAAACCACTTTTTATAGTGATCTTCACCACAACATCAAACACATCATAAAACTTGTTTTCAACGATTCTGCATAATCGTACATCAACACGGATGCTTGTGCATCAAAATAACACCACTTTCACTGCACAAAATCCACTCTGTAACAATTTTTGAATTACTGAAAATAAATCTGACTGACACCACGAAACGCGCCAAACACTCTTCTTATTTTTTTTTTTTTGCTTAAATTCTCCCTATATTTTAGGGAAGGCAAAGGGTCTAGCCCATACAGCCACGTCTTTAGTGTATATTTTATCTGTAGTTTTATGAAATAATGAGTGGATGAAATTATGAATGAAATGAATATTACGTTAAAATATGGGTGTCACACATTTTAACGCATCTGGGGAGTGCTTGGCGCTAATTGAATGGTAACAGAGTTCATGATGATGACTGATGAAGTGAGCAAAACCACTTTTTACGTGGATTTCACCACAACATCAAACACCATCACAAGACTCATTTTCACTGATTCTGCATAATTGCACATCAACACGGATGCTTGTGCATCAAAATAACACCACTTTCACTGCACAAAATATAAGGGGGTGTAAGGGGTCTCATAAACCACCTCACGAGACCCAAGCCAACCTCACCTGCACGCGGTACACCCTGCCGTACAACCAACGAGGCTCTGGCGCTCCCCACCAACCCGCATTGGGCCAGCGTGGTGGGAGAAAGGCCCAAATCCCCCCTATGATAAGACAAAAAGGAAGGCCCCAAGTGCCCGGCGGTACCGGAGGCCGTGTCGGCGGTGACGGACGCAGGCAAGGTGCCGGGACCAGGGGTGCGAAGAATCCCCGGGCGGCGAAGACCCCCCGTCAAACGACTTTGGCCCTGGCAACATATAACGCGCTAACATTGCGGACCGAGGAGAAGCTGCTAGAACTGGAAGAAGAATTGAGCAGGATTCACTGGAGTATTGTGGGATTATCCGAAGTCCGAAGACAGGGCGAGGACACGGTAATCCTAAAATCTGGTAACCTGCTCTACTTCCGGGAGGGCGAAGATCTGTCCCAAGGTGGTGTCGGGTTTATTGTCCACAAGTCTCTCGTGAACAACGTTGTACAGGTCGGAAGTGTGTCGAACAGGGTGGCGTACCTTATACTCAGAATTACCAAACGGTATTCGTTGAAGGTTATACAGGTATACGCCCCGACCTCGACACACCCCGACGAGGAAGTGGAAGTAGTGTATGAGGACATCTCTCGAGCAATACATACGTCCAAGACTCACTACACTGTTGTCATGGGAGACTTCAACGCAAGGCTAGGCAAACGTAGCGATAATGAGTCGAAAGTGGGGCAATTTGGAGTTGGAATCCGGAATTACCGTGGCCAAATGCTAGCTGAATACATGGAGAGGGAAGGACTCTATATGATGAATTCCTTCTTCAAGAAACAGTTGCATCGCAAATGGACCTGGAGAAGTCCGGATGGTGTAACAAAAAATGAGATTGACTTCATCATGTCGACTAAGACTCGGATATTCAATGATGTCTCAGTGATCAATTCGTTTAACACGGGGAGCGATCACCGATTGGTAAGAGGCACATTGAATCTAAATGTCAAATCCGAAAGGTATCGACTGATGAGGTCTACGCTCCGCCCTGAAGCCATCCAAATCCAAAACCCCGAACGCTTTCAACTAGATTTGCAAAATCGCTTCGATTGCCTGGAGGACTGCACAGATGTGGACAAATATAATGACAGGTTCGTGGAAGCTGTCCTTACGGTGGGTTCAAAGTTTTTCAAACCCAGCCGTACCAAAGGTTCAAGAAAAATCTCAGAACCAACATTGAAGCTCATGGACGAGAGACGTGAGATTGTTCTGCGGTCTTCTGAAGACGCTCGTAGACGTCGGCAGCTCAGTAAACGGATCTCCAAGTGCCTAACTCGCGACATACGCCGATTTAATACAGATTGTATTAAAGAGGCCATCGAACGCAACAAAGGTTCCAAAGTGTTCGCTAGAGATTTGTCACTTGGAGAGAGCTTGCTGACCAAGCTGAAGACAGACGACGGCAGAATCGTTACGTCCCGACCTGAGCTTTTGGCTGAGATTGAGAATTTCTATGGACAGCTTTACGCGACATCACACACACCTGTCTCTCAGGCCACTGACCCAAGAGCCAAGTTCAAGTTTGATTAAATTAAATTATTATAATGGATTTTTACGTAAAAATTATACTAGATAGATATTAGTAACTAATTCTAATGGAAAACAATACTTTTGTGATATAAAAACTAGAGTAACTAATAATATTGTTTCAATGGCTTTTTGCATGTGGCAATTCCGCACTTACGGATAACACCGGATAACACACGCACTGCACTAACCTGACTTAAAATTGTCACATAACTAATCAATCAATTATTTTCGACTCTGAGAGGAACGGTCAATTAGATGTTTTAATGATAATTTGTAAAATACCCATTATCACTAATTTAATGAACGACTCTGAGTGCGGCAGTTAGTAATAAATTTAGAACTCACGATGACTCTAAGTATTTCTTATCTTTTATCAGTAAGTCTGTTCCAAGTCTATCTGGGGTCGGCGCAGTATGTTTCTTCTTCCATTCATATCGGTCAGACGTCATCAAGCCATCCACTCCCTTTTGATTCATATCATCCATCACACCGTTAAGGTGCTAGTGATGAATGAATGTATAGAAAAGAGACGAAACGGCCCATGTCGAGAGATCAATGAACGGAGAGAGTAATTGGGATGACAACATTCCAATCCATACTGCTCAAAGTTTTGGCTTAGGTTTTACTGCCGGCCGCCTGCCTGACACCAACCCTCTTTGGGTATCGGTAATGCATCAGTAGGTATAATAGTAAAATACTACTAAATCAGTTATTTAATTATAAACCAGATATTACAATATTTAACTGGTTTCTTCTTCGTCAGACATTACGTTAGCTCTGGCTAGTATGTTGGCATTCAATTCTTTCTCCATGGTGATCAGAACCCCGACTATGTAAGCCTCGTTCAATCGGTTTCGTCTGCCTGTCACTCTCACACTTTGCGATCATTCTCAATGAGTAAGACTGACAGGTAGACGAAAGCGATTGAAAGAAGCTTACATAATAACCCCGAAACTTAGTAAGCAGAATTTGCTGTGTCAAAACTAAATTACGATCATCAGGACGCTGCCTTGTTAAGGGCACCATCAAAGCCCTATGAGTTGTTATTTATAATTGACAATAGACCCAATTTGCCAAGAACATTAAACAGGGCTAATGCCCGCGACACTTAGCATTGTTTGAGCCGCTTCACATCAATGCGAAACGCTTCTTCAAATATAAGTTTCTAGACTGACGCCTCTGCTGTCTTGAGCCATTAAAAGTTCAGGGGATTATGGATTTTACTGATGCTCGGGTAAGGCATGCTTGTACGTAGTTATTCTCTTTATATCTGGATTTGTTGACTGTAGTGTACATACATACTTAAATCACGCCTATTTAAGCCCGGATAATTAGACAGAGTTGTATTAAAAACTGTGCCAGCTGTGTATAGATCCCATGTATAACGGGGAGCCTCCTATAGGTAGTATAACAAGAAACCTCCTGTCTCCCAAATTATTCTGATTACATACCTAAAAACAATTCTATATTAACTGAATTATCAGCAGCCTTTTTTATGTATATAAGAGGAATGCTGCCCATTCCTCATCACTGATTTATCATTAGTCGCCTTGTACGACACCCACAGGAGAGATTTGGGGTGGTGACAATTGTATTCTACTCTGCCGTCACCACAAGGCACTATACATGGTCCATATTATGAGGACCAATTAACCAAGCTCTCATGAGAACAGTGGAGTTGCAGAATTACTTCCACCCTTGACGTCACCGTCCAAACCTCGATTAAGCCGCCGTCTTACTCTGCCGTCACCACACGGCAAATAAAAACGGATTATAAAAAGTTAAATATCGTCATGATATGACAGTAGGTGTCGTGCAAGGCGACTACAGCGATGTAAGAAAAGAAAGAAAGAAGGAAAACATTTTTTCACTTATCGTGCTCTTAAAATGCTCTGATTTTTTTTTTGGTAAATTCTTCCCTATATTTCGGGAAGGCAAAGGGTCTAGCCCATACAACCATGTCTTTAGTGTATATCTTATGAAATAATGAGTGGGTGAAATGTATGAATAAAATGAATTTTACGTTAAAATATGGGTCTCACACATTTTAACGCATCTAGGGAGTGCTTGGCGCGAATTTGATGGTAACAGAGTTCATGATAGTGCCTGATGAGGTAGACAAAACAACTTTTTACAGTGGTCTTCACGAAGAATGGACAATATCTAGGTATAAAAAAAAAAGTAGTGGACATTGGTTTGAAAGACAATTACTTTTTTAATTTCATCTCTTGATCTAAAAGGTATATTAGGCTTGCATTAGTGTCGGGGTCGTCTACGACAGAGAGCGTCTAGAGTTAGACATAAATTAAAAAATGGTTTGTCAAAAATCTGTCAAACGCTGCGTAGCTGCTGCCCTGTGCTGATGATATTACCGAAAGTTAAATTGATAGAATTTTCAGCAGTTGAGAATTTTAAAACATGTGAATTAATGAAAAGAAATTCAATTTGCTATCTAGACTAAACCCTGATTTGGAATTAAAGGAAAACACATTTTAGTTAGATAGTTGATTTATTAAATAATAAGGCAATTTTAAAATAACTTTATTATTTGCAACATATTGAAACATCATAAAATTGACATTATGTGCGAATTTCAAAAAATACTTGAAATCAATTAAATGTAACAAATCATTTAAATAACTTCTAATATTTGCATACTCTACTCATACCAATTATTAACGGGTTATTCCCCGAGTACCCCGATCCCAGAGGCCTGTGTTACTGAGGACTCCCGATTTATTTGTGATTTTACAGGTAAAAATAAAAGTAAATTGGGGTAATCCGGAACGGGCGCCTCAGGGATCGGGGTACTCAGGGAATAACCCGATTAACTCTACAGTGTTACAAATTTATAATTATATTGAAGATACCTATGATAACAAATATATTATTAAAAAGTTTCACAAAACAAATTATAAAATTTTAGATTTATCTTATCCACTTTAAAAAATTGAATTAGACCAATTGAATAAATTGGCCAGATCTCTGGCTAACCGCCAATAGGATTGGACTCCTGGAAATATATTTGTTTTTATTTCAAAGTTTCTTTTTCGAGCAAAACAAAAATAATTGTCACAATAATTCACATTAATTAGAACAGCTCGGGATGGCTGTATTCAATGCTCCAAGTTTTTTTACCGACAGACACCACATGCTTTAATGCTCTCAGTCTCCCCGCTGATGGATCCAGATGTATACTGTTCTTTACTAGAATAATAATAAATGACTTATTAATTTATCCTGGTTGTTAAAAAAAGATAAATAAACAATGAAAAAATCCTGTTTAATTTGAAACATAACCTACCTACCTATAACAATCAATGTTTCTAAAAAAAATTTTGTTTAACTAACAATAATTCCTCTGATCATGGGGACCAGTTAAGTTAGTCATTTCTATTAGAAGTATGTAGGATTGTAGGTAATACCAGGAATTTTATCTAAGTGACTAACCCATTATGTGAACTGTTTTTCAAATTTTCTATTTATTGGCAATGGCAATGGCGCAGTACAGATCACAAATATCCAACTACCTAATACAAGAACTTGCTATTTGAATTTTAGTGTATAAGTAATTAATAATTTAATCCTATTTTGTTGTAATGAAGCTAAATAAATGAATTATGCAAAACGCAGGTTACACACTATTATAAATATCATAGTAGGTAGTGTGTAACCTGCATTTCGTCTTCAAGGAAAAAGTACCTATTTAAATCTGTAGTGACTATACAATTGATAATTGTTTTAATATAAAAATGTTACTTACGGAAATTGCAGTCTCTCCCCAAGAATATCAACAAAACCAAACCCACTTTGTCGTAAATGCGTGTATTCTTTGACTTTCACCTAGCTTGATAAGCGTAATTTTACAGTTAGATAGATTATTAGTCACAATACACACTTCCCGTATTATTTATATCATGCATTTTCTCAATTGCCCAGTTTGATTATATTGAAAAGAAAAAAAATCTTTCTACTAGAATCTACAGAACAGCTGATGTCAACTAACATTAGTTTTTAAAGAGTAGAACTCATACTCATATACCTTACTTACCGTTTAACTATAACAGAAGCTTGTTATAGTCAAACGCTGCATCTGTTTATAATATTAACCCATATTTAGCAAATAAAGATATTTGAATTTGAATTTGAATTTGAATATCAGTTACGTTCATAGGAAAATAAACCTTATTTCTAATGGTTTACTGCAAACAAATTTTCCCACAAGATACAGAAGATGCCAGTTCAAAAATATAATTTTTCAACAAGTCACAAAAAGTATGAAATAATACTTTTAAGTTTTTTTAATCCAATTTATATAAAATTAAAATATTTTTTTTAAATTCTGCAACTTTTTTTAACGTTCAGCAAATTCTGCCTGAACCAGTACTAAAAATTAAAAGCCAAATCTGCCCAAATGGGTAAAATGGTTCCCAATAATGGGCACAATGGGAGAAATATAGACCAATCGCAGTAAAGTGGTTTTGAAAAATGATTGGTTAATTCGTACACACTGGAGTAATTCAACCTATAGCGTGCGATTGACTTTCTTTCTAACACTATACACTAGTTAGTAGTTATAGGTATGTATAATGGGTAACCTGACGTGCTGCCGTGTGTACCTAATAAAAATTACCGTCCCTAATGGAGTTCCGAGACGGTCAATCAGCTTGAGTCAAGCACGTTGATTTTCTGTATGTTTTTGTTCCGTTGCTAGCGTAAACAAATCAAACAGATCTAAAAAGCTTTTAAATGCTTGACTCGAGTATCAAGCAAGCGTTGTAGACGATCAAAATGTTTAAAGCAAGATTGACGCCAAGCTGATTGACCGTCACGGAACTCCTAGGTTGTAACAAATTTATGACGTGAAAAAAAAATGGCGCGCGCAAAGCAAATTACAAAAAAAGCACACTGAAAAGGTTCCGAGTCTGAGTTTTTAACCAATTAAAATAGGTTGCATGATCATTTCGGCACCATGGAGGTAGAAATAAATAGGTATAATGATGTTTTGAATTCACAAACTCATTGCACACGATGTTCTAAATTCAAATTTACTTTATCCTCTAGAGGATAAAAACGGCTTTTGCACTCAGATATCGAAGAGCAAAAACGGTTTTTCCGAGATGGTGGGATGAAAAAAAATATTAGTACCCTACTATTATTATTTCCGAATGACGCGTGACGCAGCTGGCTCGAACAATAACACGCCAAGGACACACGCTGGTCGGGGCCAACCGACCGATAACGCCTGCTGCGATACAATTGTAGATCTTGCGTCCCTTTCTCACAATCGCATTAGGTCGCTGCCACAGTACTGTTACCGCGACCGGTTAGTGACTCAACTTCTTAAAGCGATAAATACAATTTAGGTATACGAGTTTGGATTCGTTTGATTAAAAATTATTTGAGGTAAATAATAAAATGTTAGTCTAAAGATAAAAATAAAACACATTTAACGCAATGCGTTATTTTCAAATAAAATCCCAATCACTCCGGTGCCACATTCCACCCTTTTACTTAGCCCTGTTGTTTACGTACCATTCTCTAGGGTGGATGACATCAAAGATTATTATTAAGATTATTAAATTAGAACTATTATTTATATAACGTTAATTTAAATCTAGTACTCAATTTACAACATTAGATTATTAATTAATCTCAATAAAACTGTGTTCGAATTATTTTTCTTTATTGTTTTATTATATAAAACAACTAATAATTATAATTAATTTGAACTTATAATTATACCTTATAACTTATAATTAATTTGATGGGTTCGTACATTTTTTTGTATTTGCGTAGGTACCTAATTGAACCTATAATATATATTTTTAATTACAATATAAATCAGTTAATTATAATTATAAAAATAAATAAATTAAAGTACATAATTTTTAATTTGCGTATATGGAGTACAGCAGTTGCCCATTGTAATAAGCGTCCTTTCTCCGCGTAGCGGTATATCGATCGATATTCTCGCTCTGGCTGGGCGTCAGGCTTACCTCCCTCCGCGCGACCGTCCCGCTTCCCGCATACCGCGGGCGGGCGCTAGTAGTGACGCCATCCGTTACTTGGCACGCACGCGTTCTCTGTCACGATTTTATAGTAAAATGGACGTAGATGAGTTCATTGAATTAATCAGGGTAAATTCAATTTTGTACGACACACGTAATTCAGTGGGTAAAAACAAAAGGGCTAGAGATGACGTTTGGAAACAAGTAGCTACCATTGCTGGCCTATCAAGTAAGTATAATGCTTAGATACGCTTTATTATGTGTAAGTTATTTGGTCATTTTTCTTTATTTTATACGTTAGCAAAACTGGTTACCGCTAATTACAAAATTCAACTTGCGACCGAAACTTTTGTTCTCAATATCGTGTGTGGAACATTTTAAGTTTGTTTAGTATTTTAAGGCGTGTTCTTTATTTGGTTTTCTGATAGCAAATTGAAAAAACTATAATGTCATCATTTTTAAATTATGGCATAGGGGAAGTTAGCCCAAAGCGGGTACTATGATGTGTAAAGTTAATTTTGTATATCCAAGGAGGCCAAGGAGGATAAATAGTAATTTACAATTCCACCTGTCAGTTTTAGGCAACAGGCAAGATGCGTTCCTGCACCATCTTAATTTTAAAAATGACATACTCGAGAGTATTTGGTTTAGCCGGTACATCCGTATTGGGCAACCTTTCCCTAGGTATAGTCTGTATGCAACTTAATGGTACGCCGGCGACGTAATTATATTTAGCGTTTTGCTAATATTTTGAGATTTGCTACCGATAAATAATCACTTGTGATTCTCACCCCTTATCCCTTATAGGATAAGGCGCGGCCTACGTAGAATCGGGCTACCGGCTTTTCGTGGTTTTCAAATCACGGAGGAAGTAGAAATAATGACATAATTAAATTGGCCACTCATCCAACGACAGACATTTGGTAATATTTCTAAGTTTATGCAATTGCAAGACGACCGCAGCAGTCAGCTTGTAGTTGCGTAAACTAAGCGTAAACTTACGGCTCTGGCCACTACGACAAGTATTCTTTTTCTTAATTGAAATATTTTATATGTTCAGCCTGGTTTATAAATTGTTACGTATAGTACAGATGAGGAGTAGGCGAAAATCATTTATAGACTTATAGCCAGCCTGGTATAACAGTCTTATATGATTTTCGCCTACTCCTCATCATTTACGATTGAAAATCGACTACTCGGTGGAAAAAAAAGCCGACTAGTCAGACAAGTAAATCATTGCACTAGTAAAAACATTTGTGTTCCAAATAAGAAATAAAGTTATCAATACGATGACGAGTTTATAATCAATCGATAATGTACTTCACCCAAATATTAGTTGGTTTGTAACTGTATAGTAGGCATGTTTTAATTTCTTATTGTGGTCGGGTGATAGCTATTTAACTAATGCATCTATGCAGTCATGAGGTGAGGGGCAGAGAAGAATGATATGTGTCACCACCTCTGTCTCTCTCCTAAGTGTCGTAGAAGGCGACTAACAGCCGTACTCAGTGACGTCATATAACGTTAAAGAGTACTTAATACAAAAAAAAACTGTCTATTCAAAACTAGTCGCTATTTTTGCTATGGTCTAGTTTTAATTGACATTATTTTGCCAAAATTAAAAAATCACAAAAAATAAAAATCACAAAGTAGATAGATACTTATTAAAATGCAGTTTTATTTTAATATAAAGAATCTTGTCTCAGCGGTGTCAATTGCTTTATAACCCGAAAATAAAAAATGTTTTTCCTACTGTAAATTTAAACATTTAATTTTGTCTTTTTAGGCTCGAGATCACCAAAACGTAAAACAACTGATTTAATCGCCTGTTTAAGTGTTGGTGAACTCTAGCCTTAGTAACAAGTATTGCAATAGGAAAAAGTAGCCTGACCCCCGAATACAGAAACGCTACTCAAATTTAGGGGACTGCTTAAAAAGTTAAGTGGACATGGACACTACCTGCCAGAATTTGTATGGAAAAACGTCAATTTTGACAATACCTAAATGTTAAGCGGGACTCAAACTTTGAATAGCGTTTCTGTATTCGGAGGTGAAGCAGATGCCACCTTAAGCGGCTATTCTTAATAAGTACAATTATTTTCAGCTATTCAAGCTAGGGCTAAATGGAAAAACCTAAAGGACTGCTATAAGAAGTATTTGAAAGGAGTGCCAAAATATTCTCGATGGCAATGGGCGCATCATTTGAATTTTATAAAACCATTTGTTGCCATTTGTTGTTGTTCAAAAAGCAGACAAGAAGATATAGATAGTTTAAGCAACCAAACTGAAACAGACGATAGTGAAATTATTATAGGCAACCCACAAGTGTTTCCAAAACAAGAACAACAAGATTTCGAAACGGTTGATATACCAAATAACCATTCTAGCTCCGATGCCGACGTAGCACCAGATACTTATGACAAGTCACAAGAAAGGCCTATAAGAATCCGAAGACGGCATCGTTCTACAAGGTCTTCCAGAGATAAATATAGCCCATTCAATACAGATAGAACAGTACACAATTTTGAAGAAATCAAATATCATATAACTGACACTACGGAACTAATTTTCCTTGCGTATGCTAAGACAGTGAAGACGTTCTCAATCGGAAGACAAGCACAAATCAAATTAAAAATTGCTCAGTTGATGGCGGAGGAAGAAATTGCTAACCACGAAGAAAATATTATAAAACAATGAACATCTCTAAATATCTATTGTTTATTTTAAAACCTCTTCCTATATAGATACCCCTGGATTCAGTAATATTGTTTTGTCTTACTTAAAAACGGTATCTGTGAGCTATAGGTACACTGTTTGTTTTACTTAAGAGGATTGTGAAGCTGCAAATTTTAATACAGAAAGGGATAACATTTCTCACCCCGTAAACATAGTTCAATTTTAATAATTTTTAGAAATGTTGTAAATTTAATAAAAAACTAGGTTCCTACATTTTTATTTTTACGAATTAGTGCTTACGATAAAAAGTTGTTAGCATCAAAATATCTTTATTTTTGACATAAACATTTTTTTATATTTTTTAAATTTAAATAAACTCTTCTCCCTGCCCTTTTCTCAGTCTATTTGGGTTCGTTCCTCCTCTTCCATTCACGTCATGAAGCCATTTACTCCCTTCTGATTCATATCATCCATCACACCGTAAAGGTGCTAGTAATGGATGAATGTATATAAAAGAGACGGAACGGACAATGTCGAGAGATCAATGAACGGAGAGAGTGATTGGAATAACAACATTCCAAACTAAATTTAAATAAACTGAATTATGTAGGCATTACTCGCGCATCGTATCGGCACTTCACAATCCTCTTAATGCCAGTATGCCAGTATAATATCCGGTACCTAAGTCTTATCCGTAAAAGTTGTTTTATTTCAAATGTGTAGTGCTTATAAAAGGTGGCGAGCCTATTGCCATATATCTTGCACGTCAATCAGTACGGAATATTGCTAGGTAGTATATAAGTGATGCTGCTGCTCATTACTCATCGCTGTCATTGTCCTCAGTGATTTTTTTTTAATGAGTTATGTACAGCACGTCAGACCACCACAAAATGCCAAAATTTCTCAATCGATTTTGTGCTCTATTATTACCATATTAAGTTTGACAATCGATTGAAGAAATTTGACAGTCTTGGGTAGTCTGAAGTGCCGTTGACTGTACAGTCAACAATTGCCAAGATATCACGAACAATCAGAATAAAAAAAGTAACTGTAGGTAATAAATTTAGAACTCACGATGACTCTAAGTATTTTTTATCTTTTATCAGTAAGTTTAAAAGATAAAAAATACTTAGAGTAAGTAAGTTCCCAGTCTATCTGGGGTCGGCGCAGTATGTTTCCTGTTCCATTCATATCGGTCAGACGTCATCAAGCCATCCGCTCCCTTTTGATTCATATCATCCATCACACCGTTAAGGTGCTAGTGATGAAGTGTGTCTCACTATTAGATAAAGGAATGGCCAACAGCTTTCCTTGAACACATTCAACTAGCAATTACTGCGTATAAAGTGTCCAGTGGACTTAACAGAGTTGGGTCGCAACTCGCAACGCCATGGTATCAAACATAGTTAATGAATCAACATCATCATCATCACTAGCCTTTTAATGTCAGCTAGGGCACAGACCTTCCCTATGGATGGAAGAATATAGGGAGAATGGGCCATAACCCACCTCACTGGCCCAGTGCGGGTTGGTGGGTATTAACGACTGCAGATGCAACCGGGACCAATGGCTTAACGTGCTTTCCGAAGCACGGAGGAACTCGTGATAGTAAATTTTGGTCACCTATGCAGTTACCGGCTATAGCGAACATTACTTAGTTTACGCAATCGCAGGGCGAGCGCACTATGCGACTGCGCTAGCGAGTTTCTCTAGTTAATTAACAGTGAGTCTTAATCTGCCTCTTCGAGGATAAACCGAAGTAGTTTATATACGTGTCCATTCTAAGCGTTGACGCGGATATAACCACTAAAAAAATTAGTCTCAAAGGCTCAGTGAAATGAAATAATTATGTTTTTTCATTAATTAAACTTCAAAGTTACACGAAGGTACACCGCACTCAAAATGTTGCCAACGCCTTCGCATTAGTATTTCTTACTATAATATTGCTTAATTTTTCCCTTTGACTACACCTTCACAAGGTATGGTTATTAACTACACTGCCAACGTAGCTTTTGATTAGACGAAATAAAAAAAATTTAAAAACTTCTTCGTAAAGAACGAATTACTGATGAATATTAATGTATTTGTAACGAGCGAAAAGGTGGCAAAGCAACAATAACACACAATAATTATAGTGGAACATCGTGTGACTAATAAAAAAAGATATCAAAATTAATTTTAATTTTATGAATATAGTAACATTTTTTAAAGCTACTATAGGTCTACCAGAATCTCATGGCAAATTGGAAAATAAAAAATTGTAGAGGGGAATACTAGGGAAATTGGAATAAATCGTCTTGATACTTTTTAATTTTTATTTATTTTTCAGACGTAGCAGTAGTAGATAGTACTAGAAAAATTTTGAAAAATTATGATCTTGATGCGGGACTCAAACCCTATACTTTATTTATTTAGCATAATATTATTCGGATATACATGGTGTTGCCCATACATTTATAACATCAATGAAATAAAAGTAGCTGCAATTCTTTGCGAATCAAGGCGTACGTTAGATTTAACAACCGTAATACCAACAGAAAATAATATTTTACTATTATAAGAGCAAAGGGCCTTTCTTTCAACTGTCAACAATATTTTATGCCTTTGTGTAGAAGTTATATTGAGCTTTGTGTGAATAATATTTTTTGACAATAAGAAAAATACATTAGTCTATCGTACCATAAATATTCCTAGGGGAAAGTTACAACAAAGGTCTTACAGACTTTCGTTGTAACTTTCCTCTATGAAATATACTAACCAGAATTAAATACTGTCTATTCTAATATTTTTCTGTATAACTGCAGAATGCTACATTGTGTATAATATACTATTTATAAAAAGCCACGTCCATGCTAAATTTTAAATTTATAGATAGTAGTATTACGAAAGGAAATTCTGAGATTAAGCCATGTACCCTACTGTCACATTTCTTCTAGTTTCTCCAATCAAGCGCTAGTAGTACTGCCATTTTCAAAGTAGTAAATTACAGTGCATTCACCCTCCTTCTCTCCTCGAGACATTTTCTTTCTGTTTTTATATCATGTAAAGTTTTAATAACGACCCTGAGAAGCTCACTGGTGCAGTGGTATGTGCGCTAGACTTGCAATTGCGTAAACTTAATAATTTTCACATAGACATTATTCACATAATTGGAAGGGTGACCGAAAATATGTTACAGTGAGTCGTTAATTCCTGCATTGGGCCCGCGTAATAATATGTTCTTGGCACCACTCAACATCGGTGTTTCTGACTGACGGCCTTTGGGGCAGAAAGGTCCTCGACAGGAAGACAAAGCCTTGTTAAGCCCCTCACAAGTTGGACTGTCGATCTTTTGAAGGTCTCGGGAATTCGCCGGATGCGGTCAGCCCACCACCGATCGGTTTGGAGATCCTTGAGGGATGCCTAGGAATGCCTTTACGTACCATACCACTCGCTAGCTTGGCGACTGGCTCCCGCTAAACCACCTAGGTGGGACTCCCGCTGAGCCACTCCGGTGTTCTTCAAAGCCCTTTAAACGGGGGGAGTCTGGGATCTATGGATGACCAGCAGCGGGCGTCGTTCGAGTGAGTGACAGAGAATTTAACCCTTTCCAACTATTCTCTATCCGTTTAACTTACTTAATTTTTTTTTACATTATTATGCACTTTTGATTTCACTTGATTGATATTATTTTAGTTTTAGTATCTAAGTTACACCTGTTAACTTATAGATACTAAAACTAAAATAGTACCTAATGGCGGTATCAATAAAACACCCATAGATAGGTGCAGCGTACCACATACTTTTAACGTAATGAGGTCATGCCTCCGAAGCACCTCTCCCTTGTGATAAGTAGGTATGAAGTCATTACCTACTTTCTTTTAACCCTTTATTAGTAGCGATAAATATTTTATTTATTTTACCGTGTCAGGCTCTATCTCAGATGATTAACCAAGGATATTTGGGAAATAGTGACTGAATAATTAATCACATATAAAAGAAACACATTGTAAAAAGGGAAAAGGAACCATGTTGCTTTAAACAAAATAAAATTAAGCTACTACCTAGCATAAATTTGTTGACTTTGATGACTTTGAACTCGATTAAAATTGTTGAAATAACAAGTGTTCCTAAACGCGAAGAAGCGCGTTAACTCTTTAAAAACACAGTTTGTTTTGTACTTCAAAATGCATATTATAATAATTAAATAAAAATCGTGCCCTTTTATCCCTAAAGGGTTTAACATTTCATCAACAATGTTAGGTTTTAAGCGTATTACTGCCGCACTCAGACACATCAATTAACTTTAATGAGTATTTAATGTCAAAAATTTTCATTCAAATCAAGACCATAGACCCGGCAAGCATAGAGACTAGTTTTGAATTGTTATTTTTTTAACGTTAAGTACTCATTAACGTTATTTGACGTCTCTGAGTGCGGCAGTTAGGTACGTAAATCGCAGTATTATGCTAGGTGATATAACAACCACGTTGCTGCCAAAAAATATCCACTAACAAAAGTTACATCAGAAACTAGAACACTCAGACTAGCGCCAAACATACCTCAAAACTCTAATAGATTATAGAAGTAAATCTAGTAGCGTCACAGTAAGTGCCTGTCAGTTTGTGACAAAAAATGAATTTCATCGTAACGTTGGATGCCGACTGCTTGTTAGCTTTGAACGGAGCGTTTTTACGCATAGCTAATTTAAGCTAAGGCTTAGTATTAGTTAGTCACGAGTTGTCACTAACTAGCCAACCAACCTAAGTACCTGTGGATGCCCTCCGAGAAGAGACCCAAACCAGTGCTGTGGTCTGAAATTGAAACCTGAATGACGTCAAAAGGCGTTAATAGACTTAAGCAACTCTTGTAGTGGTCTGATCAAAAGTCGCAGGATACTATGAAAGCAAATTTTTATTTAACAGACTAACTGCCGCACTCAGAGACGTCAAATAACGTTAATGAGTACTTAATGTCAAAAAGTGACAATTCAAAACTAGTCGCTATTTTTGCCGGGTCTATGGTCTAGATTTAAATGAGATTTTTTGACATTAGGTACTCATTAAAGTTATTTGACGTGTCTAAGTGCGGCAGTAAGACATATGTTTACGAGTCATATTTTCAATCCACGTTTATCCAGCATAGTCTTCCATGATGGTCTGGGAGTGTATGTGTATATAATATAACGGAGATTGTGCCAGCCTCGATTTAACCCAGGGGTGTCGTAAAAGTCGATTTGGTGTTAGGCAGGCGCCCGGGTGTAAAACTTAAGCTGACACCTTCAGTATCTCTCTCTCTCTCCGTTCACTAGTTTTTCGACATAGTCATTTCCATCACTTTTCTATACATTAATAATAATTTATGTGGTGACGGCAGAGTAGAATGCAATTGTCACCACCTTAAATCTCTCCCGTGGGTGTCGTACAAGGCGACTAAGGATAAATCAATTATGAGGAATGGGCAGCAGCGTTCCTCCTAGCATATAACACCTAGCAATAGCAATGTACTGCGACTTTTATGCCCGATAAATGGCGAAACGTGGGTGCTAGTTCACCTCTGCCTACCCCTTCGGGGATATAGGCGTGATTTATGTATGTCTGTAATAATAATTTATCACCATCTCATCTCTTATTTAGCATCTTTCTTGTATGTTGGATGACATGTCCTTAATGAAAATAAAAACATTCTAGAATATATTTTGTCAATTCTAGAATATATTTCAATCATGAAAACACCCAACAGCTACGCTAGATTTGACACTAGGTACTACCTTGAAAACCTTTGACACAAAAACGCGATATTACTAAATGTCTGTCTTATTTTTCCGCATCGTTTAACTTCTCCGTTGTCTCACACACACGAGATATTTTATTATATAGATACAAAAATCGACGCAAAATAATTTGCGCCTTCTTTTCAATCTTGCGTGAGTAAATGATTGTGAACGCAATGGAGTGTATCCTTCTATATGATAACTCTGGTCCCACGGCAAGTTAGTTGAGTAACTTTTTTTTTCAATTTAAGACAGTGGTCTTATTATTATTTTGTCACGCGATTTGAACGTATTACTTTTATACATATGAACATAAAGGCGGTTTTTGACAATCAAGTAACTTTAATTCAAGTAACTTATGGGCCTGACCAATTTGACGATTATTAGATTAGTAAGCGTATTGTTTTGACTTTGATTTTGACATTGACTTTGACCTTTTTTAATCGGCTCTGTCTAATTTGAAAATTCGCAACAAAGATGAAAAGTTTAGCTGCTTAGCTGGCTTAATACTTTGGTAGGCTTCAATGTTTACCAACTTTGCTCATCGCGTCATGTTTTGACGGAGCAAAACAATGTGTCAATGTCGGTCCCGATTCAAAAGTTACATTGCCCAATTAGTCCAAATTATTATAATTATATAATTGTGTATTATAAGTAAGATACCTATATAATATCGAATCGTTATTTTAAAATTATTTCATTATCTAATATACTCGTACAATGATTATGATCATCATTAAGCATCAGTACGATTACTAAGTCATATATAAAATATTTGTTTGAACTAAATTAACATATTTAACTCGCGTGTATTTTTGATGTTAACAAATATATTATATTGTATAGTCCTCGGGATAAAAATAAATATGGTAAATTCTAAAATACACACAGTTTATCAGTTATTGTTGAATTATTCACTTTTTAAACGTTACAAAAAATATGACACATTTAGAAAGAAGGATAGGTACCAATAGTATACATTGAATAATTATATTATTAAAACAAAACAAAACACTTCGATCTCAACATTGTTTTTTTTTATATTGTGGTTTGTGTGTAGTGCTTTATGATAGTATAGTATTCCATCACTGTTATGATATTTTAGTAAGTAATTTCAACATGCACATATCGTGCGTAACTGCGTGCTTAATTAAATAATCATGGGTTAATATAAAATGGTTATGGTTTTGGAAAACATAAAGTTAGATAACTCTGGATAGTAGGTAAATCGAATGAACGCACAAGAATCCCAGATAAAACTTAATACATATAAAAAAATAAACATTATGCCACAGAGTAACTTAAAACACAATTGTAGCACATAGCCCCAGTTCTGTAGTCTGTACACTCACAGGAAAATGGTGCTTATTGACGAAATAATACATATTATTGTCGCACTATACCCGAAAGTCTTATTGAATTCCCTCAATATCTGTTGAATAAGTAAATTGAAAGGAATTTGCCCTCATAAGCCAATTTGCTTACATGAAAAGTTGCGATACAGACCGATCTAAATCTACATTTGAATTGTATTAAGTTTTCCTTTGAAATCGTATACGTACGGTCAACAAAAGAACACGTTTATTGTGAAATTTCCTTATTCGTATCACACTCGTTAGTCAATCAAGTTAATAAATTGAAAGAACTGGCTTGGAATAACAATAGAGGTAGCGAGTTACACTATCGTTTCTAAAAATATATAAATTACGCCTGTTTATCCCCGAAGGGGTAGGTACGTTTTGCCAATTATATCAGGTCCCATATAAAAGGTGGCGAACCTATTGCCATATATCTTGCACGTCAATCAGTACGGTATATTGCTAGGTGGTATATAAGTAATGCTGCTGCCCATTACTCAACGCTGTCATTGTCCTCAGTGATTTTTTTTTCAATGAGTTATGTACAGCACGTCAGACCACCACAATATGCCAAAATTTCTCAATCGATTTTGTGCTCTATTATTACCAACTTAAGGTTGACAATCGATTGAAGAAATTTGACAGATTTGGGTAGTCTGAAGTGCCGCTGACTGTACAGTCAACAATTGCCAAAATATCACGAACAATCAGAATAAAAAAAGTAACTCTTAGTAATAAATTTAGAACTCACGATGACTCTAAGTATTTTTTATCTTTTATTAGTAAGTCTGTTCCAAGTCTATCTGGGGTCGGCGCAGTATGTAGTATAAGTCTTCTTCTTCTTCTCCCTGCCCTATTCCCAGTCCACCTGTTTGCGCAGTATGTTTCCTCTTCCATTCATATCAGTCAGACGTCATCAAGCCATCCACTCCCTTTTGATTCATATCATCCATCACACCGTTAAGGTGCTAGTGATGAATGAATGTATAGAAAAGAGACGAAACGGCCCATGTCGAGAGATCAATGAACGGAGAGAGTGATTGGGATGACAACATTCCAATCCATACTGCTCAAAGTTTTGGCTTAGGTTTTACTGCCGGCCGCCTGCCTGACACCAACCCTCTTTGGGTATCGGTAATGCATCAGTAAGTATAATAGTGAAATACTACTAAATCAGTTATTTAATTATAAACCAGTTATTATAATATTTAACTGGTTTATTATTCGTTCGTCAGACATTAGGTTAGCTCTGGCTAGTATGTTGGCACTAAATTCTCTCTCCATGGTGATCAGAACCCCGATTATGTAAGCCTCGTTCAATCGCTTTCGACCTGTCACTCTCACACTTTGCGATCATTCTCAATGAGTGAGAGTGACAGGTAGACGAAAGCGATTGAAAGAAGCTTACATAATAACCCCAAAACTTAGTAAGCAGAATTCGCTGTGTCAAATCTCAATTAAAATCATCAGGACGCTGCCTTGTTAAAGGGCACCATCAAAGCCCTATGAGTTGCTATTTATAATTGACAATAGACCCAATTTGCCAAGAACATTAAACAGGGCTAATGCCCGCGACACTTAGCATTGTTTGAGCCTCTTCACATCAATGCGAACGCTTCTTCAAATATAAGTTTCTAGACTGACGCCTCTGCTGTCTTGAGCCATTAAAAGTTCAGGGGATTATGGATTTTACTGATGCTCGGGTTAGGCATGCTTGTACGTAGTTATTCTCTTGATATCTGGATTTGTTGACTGTAGTGTACATACATACTTAAATCACGCCTATTTAAGCTCGTATAATTAGACAGAGTTGTATTAAAAAACTTTGCCAGCTGTGTATAGATCCCATGTATAACGGGGGCCTCCTATAGGTAGTATAACAAGAAAGCTTCTGTCTCCCAAATTATTCTGATTTCATACCTAAAAACAATTCTATATTAACTGAATTATCAGCAGCCTTTTTTATGTATATAAGAGGAATGCTGCTGCCCATTCCTCATCACTTTTTTATCCTTAGTCGCCTTGTACGACACCCACGGGAGAGATTTGGGGTGGTGACAATTATATTCTACTCTGCCGTCACGACACGGCAAATAAAAACGGATTATATAAAGTTAAATATCGTCATGATATGACAGTAGGTGTCGTGCAAGGCGACTACAGCGATGAAAGAAAAGAAAGAAAGAAGGAAAACATTTTTTCACTTCTCGTGCTCTTAAAATGCTCTGATTTTTTTTTTTGGTAAATTCTTCCCTATATTTCGGGAAAGCAAAGGGTCTAGCCCATACAACCATGTCTTTAGTGTATATCTTATAAAATAATGGGTGGGTGAAATGTATGAATGAAATAAATTTTACGTTAAAATATGGGTCTCACACATTTAACTCATCTAGGGAGTGCTTGGCGCGAATTTAATGGTAACAGAGTTCATGATAGTGCCTGATGAGGTAGACAAAACAACTTTTTATAGTGGTCTTCACGAAGAATGGACAATATCAAATAAAGTGACTCAAAGGTCAAAGATACCACGCCAAAATACCTTACAAAAAGTAAATAAAAAAAATACCGCGTGTTTGGCGCGTTTCATGGTGTCAGTCATATTTTTTTACGAGAATTCTAAAATTGGTTCAGAGTAGATTTGGTGCAGTGAAACTGGTGTTATTTTGATGCACAAGCATCCTTGCTGATGTGCAATTATGCAGAATCATTGAAAATAAATCTGGTTATGTGTTTTATGTTGAGAACTTTGTAGTGGTTTTCACCACCTCATCAGTCGCCATTATGAAATCTGGTACCATTCAATTCGCGCCTAGCACTCCCTAGATGCGTTAAAATTTGTGACACTCATATTTTAATGTAAAATTCATTTCATTCATTCATTTCACTCACTCATACATTCATATTAATATAGAATAAATATACCAAAGACCATATACCAGAGCCCATACAGGGCTAGACACTTTGCCTACCCTAAAATACAGGAAGAAATTAAGAATAAAAAAAGAAAAAAGATACTGCGATTTACGAGCTCAATAGATGGCATTAGGTTCGGTCCCAATTACATAGGAACTAAAATCATTAGCGAAAGGTGTCTGTGAAATTGAAAAATTTAAATAAAAAATCAAAAGACGTCTTATATTTTTTTCCAATAACACCTTATTGTTTTATTATAATTCACTGGAACAATTATTAAAGAATATTAGTGTAATGTAATGTAATTAGTTCAGGTATAATTACCGACACATTAACACTTGTTTTTTTGTCCTTTATTGATTGACTATCCATTTTGAAATCATTACTTAATTTTACGCCGTGTGGTGACGGCAGAGTAGAATACAATCGTCACCATCCCAAATCTCTCCCGTGGGTGTCGTACAAGGCGACTAAGGATAAATCAGTGATGAAGAATGGGCAGCAGCGTTCCTCTTATACCACCGTCCTGGCAATGTACTGCGATGTCTTTAGTCCCCCCCGTGACCACGGCCACTGTAAAGTGATCGAAACGTCGGGTTAAATAATTAATATGCCAAACACCAAATTATACGCGAGTCTTATCCGTAAAAGTTGTTTTATTTCAAATGTACTGCGACTTTTGTGCCAGATAAATGGCAATAGGCTCGCCACCTGTTACACGGGACTTAACATAATTGGCGAAACGCGGGTGCTAGTTCACCTCTGCCTACCCCTTCGGGGATATGGGCGTGATTTATGTATGTCGGAGAACGACAATTATCCCACTTCTGAAGTCGGAGAATGCGGGTAATGCCGTAGTGATTTTCCATACCGTTGGGTCTCATAAATAAGGCGCACAATAACTACAATGATGGCCGTTTATTCAAGTAACTCAACTTTAACACACACAGGGAAATGATGGCTAAGATACGTTAAGATTTTAAGCGCGGCGATCCCAAGATGGCGTAACACGTTCTCCCAAACTCGAGATCCCACGTCAACCCCCGCTCGTTACCAATCGTGCTCAAAGAGTATATAATACAATCGTACTCTGCACCACTCTGTTCGACCGGCCAACTCGCCCGTCAGCCACAGACTATCCTCCTCTAGAGAAACCTCCCTCCAATCACTCGAATTCAAACGAACATTCTCAACTACCGCGCCAATTACGCCATCTATGATTTCGCCCAGGCAACACTAGCCTGACGTTTAAAACATTAACGATTTTAGTTAAACAAACTGCCATTCTTAATAACTGATAAACAATGATACAAATAGTATTTAACACTGCGTTTTCATTGACACTCCGACATGTATGTATGTACTTAATTTTAAAGTGCTTCGACATAGTAGATTTTCCATCAAGTGCACAAAAACGAATCATTTTTGTCCGAGACTTTTAGCAGCCCGAGCCGAAGGCGAGAGCTGATAGTAATGTCGAGGATAAATATGGTTTTGTGGACGAGTTAGAAACTCTGCTTTTCACTTCGATTGCGAGGAAATAAAACAGTCATATAACTTAACATTTTTTAAAATTCAAACTAAAATTAGTACAGTTTTGAATACTAAAGGAAATTGTTTTTCCCATTGATATTAGGCTTGGGCTGCAGACCTAGGTATACAGCCAAGTATTAAATAAATTTTGAAATAATAATTTTCTTAAATTAGTTTAATACTTACCGTACCTATTAAAATTGTAATATCTTTTATATCTTAAAAAACACATTAGGCAAATAAATTTAAGTAAATATTAAAAACATAACAAATTCTATGTCTGAATTTCTTATTGAGTTTGGCTGCATAGCTCATTTTCTTTGCCTTAATATATGATTTGATACGTTAATGCTCTAGAGCACAAAATTCGATTTTGTGCAGCCTATATCCTGCAAAAACAAGCACTTTCAGAGCATGAGAAGTGAAATAGTTATTTGTTGTGCGTGAGTGCAAAGTTGTTTTTTAATCGCGTGCTCAATTTTGATGACCAAGCTAGCTAAGGATTCTAAGATTTAAAAAATTAGAACCCTGAGCGATAGCGAGGGAATCAAAAGAGCACAAGGTGAAAAATCTTTGCACTCGAGTGCAACACGCAACTTTTCATCCCCCCCAACGAGGAAATTGCAAAATACGAAAAAAAATACAATCACAACAGTTTCTGTTTTCACCCAGAAACTTCCACAACACCCTCCCATCAACCCAAACACAAACTCAACACTCACCCAGTAACACCCAGAACATCCACTCAGACACATCCACAGTACACATCCATCCACCCAGACACACCCACAGCCTACACCCAGACACAACCACAACACCCACGCATCCACCCAGAAACACCCACAACATTCACACCCGCAATACACACCCATCCACTCAGACACACTCAAAAAACACCCATTCACCCAGAAACACACACAAAAAGGGTGTTTTGTGGGTGTTTCTGGGTGAATGGGTGATTCACCCAGAAACACCCACAAAACACCCTTTCACCCAGAAACACCCACAAAACACCCATTCGCCCAGAAACACCCAATCACCCAGAAACACCCACAAAACACCCATTCACCCAGACACACCCACAAAACACCCATTAACCCAGACATACCCACAAAACACCCATTCACCCAGACACACCTCCAACACCCACCCATCCACCCAGCCACACCCGCAACATTCATCCAGACACACCTGTAAGACGTATACAGTTTGACCTTGAAATCGTTCGGGACGCAACAGACTGAATCCGCGCGACAGAGACAAATATGTTTGTTGTGTTTCTCTTTTAATCTGTCTGCGCTGTACTCCGCGTATGAATGAATCGACGTAAATTGAAGTAGATAATGGGCTCACCTGCATTTACGATCGCTGTGCGCCCGTCTGATTTGAAATAAATTATTCTTATTCACCCATGACCATATTGCGTTTTCTATACTATTAGCATGCGCGCAAGTAAATCTGATTTACCACACGTTCATATAATACTAAGTAATTTAAAATGAAAATAGGAAATTATTAATACCAATTTAATTGTGACGGTCGGTATGTTAATAATAATATGTATCTTATCATAAAAAAATAAAGTATTTTGGTTTTAATTTAACTTTCCTCAACAGCATTTAATCCTAAGGATTTAAAATTATCTTCATGCAGTGATTTCATTTGATAACTAATGTAATAATAAGTAGGATGATTTTACTAATAATTTAGACTGCCATTAAAAAGTAGTGTAATGTTGCATTGAGTTATATGTAGTTCAATGTAATGTTGCCCCGAAACAATTATTACGTAAATTAAATAAATAAATATTTAAATAAATAAATAAATATTTTTACACTCACACCTATCATCTAGCCCAAAGTAAGTAGCCTAAGCACTTGTGTTATGGATACTAGATGACGGACATATTTTTAATATAATTATGTATATAAATGTTGAAAATATACTACATAAACATATACACAACCATGACCCGGGAACAAACATTTGTGGTCATCACAAAGTTTGCCCCTACCAGGATTCGAACCCGGGACCTCTTGGCCAATACCCAGCAATCTGAGCATTCGACCAATGCGGCCGTCAATTAAACCCCATATACCTAATATCAATCAACAAACAAGTCATATCTGCGAAGTGGTATTGGCTAATACTAAGCACGCTAAGATCTGGTATTACTTACTCCGTGTAAAAATTTGTTTAAAACAAGTCATGTCCACGTCCCGCACCACGGGGGGACCCGTAGCACGGGACGTCGACAAAATCTCCTCGGGGAAAATAAATTGTTTTCCGCTCACTCTAACTGCCAATAAATACCGAGACAAAACACTGCCAAGTGGTGGAGAAAAATTTGTCGACGTCCCGTGCTAGATCTGGTACTGCCTTAATGCCTTAGGCGTAAGGCTTAGTATTGTTTACTCTGTGTGAAAATAGAAATTTGTATCCAACAACGTCAGGATTTTTTTTTGTTTAAGTGAAGTTAATATTTTTGTCACTTTAGAAACCTCTAAACTGCAACGATACCGATCTATTCTAGACAAACCGAGAGTGTATTAATTTCACTAAGTAGGTTCGGC
This sequence comes from Cataclysta lemnata, assembly GCA_963931975.1. NCBI lineage: Eukaryota > Metazoa > Arthropoda > Insecta > Lepidoptera > Crambidae > Cataclysta > Cataclysta lemnata. The sequence goes on from OZ008343.1 coordinate 10,948,927, forward strand.
GTAGGTACGACTGCTCTTAAAAGTGCCGGCTTGCGCGCGCGTTGAAATGCCACAAAGGACCTGATTTAGAATCATGATTTGGGAAATGAACTAGCTAGCGCAGTAGGTAGTTTGGCGCGCTCGGCGATTACGTAAACTAAGCAATGTTTTACTAAAGCCGGTCATTGGATGGGTGACCAAAAATTTATTATGCCGAGTTCCTACATGCTTCGAAAGGCACCTTAAGCAGTTGATCCCGGCTACATCTGCAGTCGTAATAAATCCGCACTAGGCATTATCACTAGCCATAAATCCGCACTAGGCCATGATGGTGCGTTAGAGCCCATTCTCCCTGTATTGCTTTTTCCAAACCATCTTCACCAGCCCTTTAATGTCCCTCGTCGTCGGAACAGACCTTATCTAGGAATGGGAAAATATAGGGAGAATTTACCATAACCCACCACGCTGGCCCAGTGCGGATTTGTGGGTATAACGACTGTAGATGTAGCCAGGACCAACGGGTTAGCGTGCCTTCCTAAGCACGGAGGAATTTCATATATTACATTTTTGATCACCCAGCCTCGGCAACATTGCTTAGTTTGCGTCAACGCGGGCCGAGTGCGCCAAGTCACTGCGCTATGGCGCTCCTTTGAAACATAATATTATATATTATGTAGGTATAAAAAAAAAAGTAGTGGGCATTGGTTTGAAAGACAATTACTTTTTTAATTTCATCTCTTGATCTAAAAGGTATATTAGGCTTGCATTAGTGTCGGGGTCGTCTACGACAGTCGAGCGTCTAGAGTTAGACATAAATTAAAAAATGGTTTGTCAAAAATCCATTAAAAATCGGGTACTACAAATCGGGTACTCCGGAACGGGCGCCTCAGGGATCGGGGTACTCAGGGAATAACCCGATTAACTCTACAGTGTTACAAATTTATAATTATATTGAAGATACCTATGATAACAAATATATTATTAATAATTAATACAGAGTTACAGCAATAAAAAAGTTTCACAAAACAAATTATAAAATTTTAGATTTATCTTATCCACTTTAAAAAATTGAATTAGACCAATTGAATAAATTGGCCAGATCTCTGGCTAACCGCCAATAGGATTGGACTCCTGGAAATGTATTTGTTTTTATTTCAAAGTTTCTTTTTCGAGCAAAACAAAAATAATTGTCACAATAACTCACATTAATTAGAACAGCTCGGGATGGCTGTATTCAATGCTCCAAGTTTGTTTTACCGACAGACACCACATGCTTTAATGCTCTCAGTCTCCCCGCTGATGGATCCAGATGTATACTGTTCTTTACTAGAATAATAATAAATGACTTATTAATTTATCCTGATTGTTAAAAAAAGATAAATAAACAATGAAAAAATCCTGTTTAATTTGAAACATAACCTACCTACCTATAACAATCAATGTTTCTAAATAAACATTTTGTTTAACTAACAATTATTCCTCTGATCATGGGGACCAGTTAAGTTAGTCATTTCTATTAGAAGTATGTAGGATTGTAGGTAATACCAGGAATTTTATCTAAGTGACTAACCCATTATGTGAACTGTTTTTCAAATTTTCTATTTATTGGCAATGGCAATGGTGCAGTACAGATCACAAATATCCAACAACCTAATACAAGAACTTGCTATTTGAATTTAAGTGTATAAGAAATTAATAATTTAATCCTATTTTGTTGTAATGAAGCTAAATAAATGAGTTATGCAAAACGCAGGTTACACACTATTATAAATATCATAGTAGGTAGTGTGTAACCCGCATTTCGTCTTCAAGGAAAAAGTACCTATTTAAATCTGTAGTGACTATACAATTGATAATTGTTTTAATATAAAAATGTTACTTACGGAAATGCAGTCTCTCCCCAAGAATATCAACAAAACCAAACCCACTTTGTCGTAAATGCGTGTATTCTTTGACTTTCACCTAGCTTGATAAGCGTAATTTTACAGTTAGATAGATCATTAGTCACAATACACACTTCCCGTATTATTTATATCATGCATTTTCTCAATTGCCCAGTTTGATTATATTGAAAAGAAAAAAAATCTTTCTACTAGAATCTACAGAACAGCTGATGTCAACTAACATTAGTTATTAAAGAGTAGAACTCATACTCATATACCTTACTTACCGTTTAACTATAACAGAAGCTTGTTATAGTCAAACGCTGCATCTGTTTATAATATTAACCCATATTTAGCAAATAAAGATATTTGAATTTGAATTTGAATATCAGTTACGTTCATAGGAAAACAAACCTTATTTCTAATGGTTTACTGCTCATAGTAGATAATCGAATGACAAATTCTCCCACAAGATACAGAAGATGCCAGTTCAAAAATATAATTTTTCAACAAGTCACAAGTTTTAAGTTTTTTTAATCCAATTTATATAAAATTAAAGTATTTTTTTTAATTCTGCAACTTTTTTTAACGTTCAGCAAATTCTGCCTGACCCAGAACTAAAAATTAAAAGCCAAATCTGCCCAAATGGGTAAAATGGTTCACAATAATGGGCACAATGGGAGAAATATAGACCAATCGCAGTAAAGTTGTTTTGAATAATGATTGGTTAATTCGTACACACTGGAGTAATTCAACCAATAGCGTGCGATTGACTTTCTTTCTAACACTATACACTAGTTAGTAGTTATAGGTATGTATAATGGGTAACCTGACGTGCTGCCGTGTGTACCTATTAAAAATTAACGATTTTAGTTAAACAAACTGCCATTCTTAATAACTGATAAACAATGATACAAAGAGTATTTAACACTGCGTTTTCATTGACACTCCGACATGTATGTATGTACTTAATTTTAAAGTGCTTCGACATAGTAGATTTTCCATCAAGTGCACAAAAACGAATCGTTTTTGTTCGAGACTTTTAGCAGCCCGAGCCGAAGGCGAGAGCTGATAGTAATGTCGAGGATAAATATGGTTTTGTGGATGAGTTAGAAACTCTGCTTTTCACTTCGATTGCGAGGAAATAAAACAGTCATATAACTTAACATTTCTTAAAATTCAAACTAAAATTAGTACAGTTTTGAATACTAAAGGAAATTGTTTTTCCCATTGATATTAGGCTTGGGCTGCAGACCTAGGTATACATACATACATATACATACATACATATATCACGCCTTTCTCCCACAGGGGTAGGCAGAGATCACTTCTTTCCACTTGCTACGATCCTTACATACTTCTTTCGCTTCATCCAATCTCATTAATCTCTTCATGCATGCCCGTCGGTTTCGGGTACTCTTGACCTGGCCCTTATTTAATAGACTTTCAATTTGATTATGAAAGATCCGCCTAGGCCTTCCCCTTCCCATTTCTCCATTCACTTTCGCCATGTATATCCTTTTTGTCAGTCTCCTTTCATCCATTCTTTCTACGTGACCAAACCATGCGAGCATCCCTTTCTCAATCCTTGTCATTACATCTTCTTTCAAACCACACATTTCTCTTATCACACTGTTATACAATCGATCGCTCAGCCTTACCCCAGCCATGCTCCTCAACGCTCTCATTTCTACTGCATTTATTCTACTTTCATGCTTCTTCTCCCATACCCAACTTTCACTTCCATACATTAATGTCGGGACCAGCACTCCATTATGAACAGCCATACGAGCCTTTCTGGACACGCTTTGGCTGTTCATAAAAGTGTGCAAAGCCCCGTTTATCATATTCCCAGCTTTCACCCTCTTTTCAATATCACTATCACATTTTCCATCTCTCGTAAATACAGATCCCAAATACACAAACTCTTTTACTTGTTCAACATTCTCACCCGCAATCTTAATTTCACACTTCGTCATTTGTTCATCCCTTTCAAAAACCATGACCTTTGTCTTGCTTACATTTACTTTCATACCTTTCTCTGTCAAAGCTTCACGCATGACTGTTACCATCTCCTGCAAATCTGTTTCTGATGACGCTAATATAACCTGGTCATCAGCGTACAGCAGGCAATTGATAAGTAACTCGTTCATTCTTAGTCCACAATCAAATTCTTTCAGTCGGGTCAGACAGTTGTCCATGTATAAGTTGAACAGCCATGGTGACGCTACACATCCTTGTCTCACACCTGTTCCGATGCGAAACGATTCTGTGTATGCGCCATTTATCCTAACACAAGCTTTGGAATCTTCATAGAGAGATTTCAATGCTTGGATCAGGCTACTGCTCACCCTCACCACACGGTCATAAGCCTTTTCTAGATCTACGAAAGCGCAATATACTCGTTGGCTTTTAGCCAGAGATTTCTGAGTTATGCATCGTAGAGAAAAAACTTGATCCGTACAACCCATTCCCTTTCGAAACCCTGCTTGCACGTCCCATATTCTGTCATTAGTCTCTTTCATAATCCTTTCAATCAGAATCTTTGCATACAATTTGCCGACAATACTGAGAAGGCTAATACCACGGTAATTTTTGCATTCCAGCTGCGACCCTTTACCCTTGTATAGTGGCACAATGACAGCTTTACGCCAGTCTTTTGGTACTTGGCCACTTACCCAACAAAGGTTCAAAAGGCGGTGCAGCTGCTTAGCAATGGTACCCTTACCAGCCCTCAGCATCTCGACCGATATCCTATCACACCCTGCCGCCTTTCCTGCTTTCATACCTTTCAATGCTTGCACAATCTCATGCATACTTATTTCATTCTCATTCAAATTTTCTTCCATATGATTAGCCTGGGACTGGACTATATCATCTGACCTTTCAAATAAACTCTCAAAATATTCCTTCCACCTATTCAGCACTCTTTCTTCGCCATTTAAAACACTTCCATCCTTGTCTCTGACTCGTTTCAACTCCGAGTTTGCGCTCTTTCCTCGAGCTGTCCGTACAGATTTCCAAAAAACTTTAATGTTATTTTGGAAATTGTCAGAGATTTTCCTATCAAACTCATCTTTTAGTTCATCTTTCTTTCTATTGACTACACTCTTCACTAACAAATTTAATCTTTTATATTCCTTTTTCGCTTCATCTACATCCGCTATTGTCACCTTACATACCCTTACATACAGGTATACAGCCAAGTATTAAATTAATTTTGAAATAATAATTTTCTTAAATTAATTTAATACTTACCGTGCCTACTTGAATTAAAATTGTAATATCTTTTATATCTTAAAAAACACATTGGGCAAATAAATTTAAGTAAATATTAAAAAAATAACAAATTCTATGTCTGAATTTCTAATTGAGTTTGGCTGCATAACTCATTTCCTTTGCCTTAATATATGATTTGATACGTTAATGCTCTAGAGCACAAAATTCGATTTTGTGCAGCCTATATCCTGCACAAACAAGCACTTTCAGAGCATGAGAAGTGAAATAGTTATTTGTTGTGCGTGAGTGCAAAGTTGTTTTATAACCGCGTGCTCAATTTTGATGACCGAGCTAGCGAAGGATTCTAAGATTTAAAAAATTAGAATCCTGAGCGATAGCAAGGGAATCAAAAGAGCACAAGGTGAAAAATCTTTGCACTCGAGTGCAACACGTAACTTTTCATCCCCCCCAACGAGGAAATTGCAAAATACGAAAAAAAATACAATCACAACAGTTTCTGTTTTCACCCAGAAACTTCCACAACACCCTCCCATCAACCCAAACACAATCTCAACACTCACCCAGTAACACCCAGAACATCCACTCAGACACATCCACAGTACACATCCATCCACCCAGACACACCCACAGCCTACACCCAGACACAACTACAACACCCACGCATCCACCCAGAAACACCCACAACATTCACACCCGCAATACACACCCATCCACTCAGACACACTCAAAAAACACCCATTCACCCAGAAACACACACAAAACACCCATTCACCCAGAAACACCCACAAAACACCCTTTCACCCAGAAGCACCCACAAAACACCCATTCGCCCAGAAACACCCAATCACCCAGAAACACCCACAAAACACCCATTCACCCAGACACACCCACAAAACACCCATTAACCCAGACATACCCACAAAACACCCATTCACCCAGACACACCTCCAACACCCACCCATCCACCCAGCCACACCCGCAACATTCATCCAGACACACCTGTAAGACGTATACAGTTTGACCTTGAAATCGTTCAGGACGCAACAGACTGAATCCGCGCGACAGAGACAAATATGTTTGTTGTGTTTCTCTTTTAATCTGTCTGCGCTGTACTCCGCGTATGAATGAATCGACGTAGATTAAAGTAGATAATGGGCTCACCTGCATTTACGATTGCTGTGCGCCCGTCTGATTTGAAATAAATTATTCTTATTCACCCATGACCATATTGCGTTTTCTATACTATTAGCATGCGCGCAAGTAAATCTGATTTACCACACGTTCATATAATACTAAGTAATTTAAAATGAAAATAGGAAATTATTAATACCAATTTAATTGTGACGGTCGGTATGTAAATAATAATATGTATCATATCATAAAAAAATAAAGTATTTTGGTTTTAATTTAACTTTCCTCAACAGCATTTAATCCTAAGGATTTAAAATTATCTTCATGCAGTGATTTCATTTGATAACTAATGTAATAATAAGTAGGATGATTTTACTAATAATTTAGACTGCCATTAAAAAGTAGAGTAATGTTGCATTGAGTTATATGTAGTTCAATGTAATGTTGCCCCGAAACAATTGTTACGTAAATTAAACCCCATATACCTAATATCAATCAACAAACAAGTCATATCTGCGAAGTGGTATTGGCTAATACTAAGCACGCTAAGATCTGGTATTACTTACTCCGTGTAAAAATTTGTTTAAAACAAGTCATGTCCACGTCCCGTACCACGGGGGGACCCGTAGCACGGGACGTGGACAAAATCTCCTCGGGGAAAATAAATTGTTTTCCGCTCACTCTAACTGCCAATAAATACCGAGACAAAACACTGCCAAGTGGTGGAGAAAAATTTGTCGACGTCCCGCGCTAGATCTGGTACTGCCTTAATTCCTTAGGCGTAAGGTTTAGTATTGTTTACTCTGTTTGAAAATAGAAATTTGTATCCAACAACGTCGGGATTTTTTTTTGTTTAAATGAAGTTAATATTTTTGTCACTTTAGAAACCTCTAAACTGCAACGATACCGATCTATTCTAGACAAACCGAGAGTGTATTAATTTCACTAATTTGGTTTAAATATCTTGTTTGTTTTAAATATTTAACCGATTATATACTTTTTAAGTCAAGAGATGAAGTTGAAAAATGAATTTTCAACAAAACCAATAGCCAATGGTCTGCCCTCTGCTGATTACGAAAACTAAGCCATTTTCGCTAAGGCCAGAGTAAAATTTTACTATCTCAAGTTCAACCATGCTTCAGAAGGCAAGTTAAACTGTTGGTTCCTAATCATAATATTATTCACTAAACTACTATTACTAGTTATTAGTATTAGATTTTTTTATCGAAACTGTAAACTCCTGTATTTCTTGGATCATAATACTATTACTATCGATCGTACTACTATTCTAATATACCTATGTATGCAATAGGGTGTAATATTGCTTGGGTTCGGAAAAATAGAAAGGTATAGTAGGTAGGTTCGGCGTAGGTACGACTGCTCTTAAAAGTGCCGGCTTGCGCGCGCGTTGAAATGCCACAAAGGACCTGATTTAGAATCATGATTTGGGAAATGAACTAGCTAGCGCAGTAGGTAGTTTGGCGCGCTCGGCGAATACGTAAACTAAGCAATGTTTTACAAAAGCCGGTCATTGGATGGGTGACCAAAAATTTATCATCCCGAGTTCCTCCATGCTTCGAAAGGCACGTTAAGCAGTTGGTCCCGGCTACATCTGCAGTCGTAATAAATCCGCACTAGGCATTATCACTAGCCATAAATCCGCACTAGGCCATGATGGTGCGTTAGAGCCCATTCTCCCTGTATTGCTTTTTCCAAACCATCTTCACCAGCCCTTTAATGTCCCACGTCGTCGGAACAGACCTTATCTAGGAATGGGAAAATATAGGGAGAATTGACCATAACCCACCACGCTGGCCCAGTGCGGATTTGTGGGTATAACGACTGTAGATGTAGCCAGGACCAACGGGTTAGCGTGCCTTTGAATTTCATATATTACATGTTTGATCACCCATCTAATGAACAAGCCTCGGCGAACATTGCTTAGTTTACGTAAAGGCGGGCCGAGTGCGCCAAGCCACTGCGCTATGGCGCTCCTTTGAAACATAATATATTAAGTAGGTATAAAAAAATATTAAAGTAAATAAGTGGCAATTGGTTTTGAAGACAATTACTTTTTTAATTTCATCTCTTGATCTAAAAGGTATATTAGGCTTGCATTAGTGTCGGGGTCGTCTACGACAGAGAGCGTCTAGAGTTAGACATAAATTAAAAAATGGTTTGTCCAAAATCTGTCAAACGCTGCGTAGCTGCTGCCCTGTGCTGATGATATTACCGAAAGTTAAATTGATAGAATTTTCAGCAGTTGAGAATTTTAAAACATGTGAATTAATGAAAAGAAATTCAATTTGCTATCTAGACTAAACCTTGATTTGGAATTAAAGGAAAACACATTTTAGTTAGATAGTTGATTTATTAAAATAATAAGGCAATTTTAAAATAACTTTATTATTTGCAACATATTGAAACATCATAAAATTGACATTATGTGCGAATTTCAAAAAATACTTGAAATCAATTAAATGTAACAAATCATTTAAATAACTTCTAATATTTGCATACTCTACTCATACCAATTATTAACGGGTTATTCCCCGAGTACCCCGATCCCAGAGGCCTGTGTTACTGAGGACTCCCGATTTATTTGTGATTTTACAGGTAAAAATAAAAGTAAATTGGGGTACTCCGGAACGGGCGCCTCAGGGATCGGGGTACTCAGGGAATAACCCGATTAACTCTACAGTGTTACAAATTTATAATTATATTGAAGATACCTATGATAACAAATATATTATTAATAATTAATACAGAGTTACAGCAATAAAAAAGTTTCACAAAACAAATTATAAAATTTTAGATTTATCTTATCCACTTTAAAAAATTGAATTAGACCAATTGAATAAATTGGCCAGATCTCTGGCTAACCGCCAATAGGATTGGACTCCTGGAAATGTATTTGTTTTTATTTCAAAGTTTCTTTTTCGAGCAAAACAAAAATAATTGTCACAATAACTCACATTAATTAGAACAGCTCGGGATGGCTGTATTGAATGCTCCAAGTTTTTTTACCGACAGACACCACATGCTTTAATGCTCTCAGTCTCCCCGCTGATGGATCCAGATGTATACTGTTCTTTACTAGAATAATAATAAATGACTTATTAATTTATCCTGATTGTTAAAAAAAGATAAATAAACAATGAAAAAATCCTGTTTAATTTGAAACATAACCTACCTACCTATAACAATCAATGTTTCTAAATAAACATTTTGTTTAACTAACAATAATTCCTCTGATCATGGGGACCAGTTAAGTTAGTCATTTCTATTAGAAGTATGTAGGATTGTAGGTAATACCAGGAATTTTATCTAAGTGACTAACCCATTATGTGAACTGTTTTTCAAATTTTCTATTTATTGGCAATGGCAATGGCGCAGTACAGATCACAAATATCCAACTACCTAATACAAGAACTTGCTATTTGAATTTTAGTGTATAAGTAATTAATAATTTAATCCTATTTTGTTGTAATGAAGCTAAATAAATGAATTATGCAAAACGCAGGTTACACACTATTATAAATATCATAGTAGGTAGTGTGTAACCTGCATTTCGTCTTCAAGGAAAAAGTACCTATTTAAATCTATAGTGACTATACAATTGATAATTGTTTTAATATAAAAATGTTACTTACGGAAATTGCAGTCTCTCCCCAAGAATATCAACAAAACCAAACCCACTTTGTCGTAAATGCGTGTATTCTTTGACTTTCACCTAGCTTGATAAGCGTAATTTTACAGTTAGATAGATCATTAGTCACAATACACACTTCCCGTATTATTTATATCATGCATTTTCTCAATTGCCCAGTTTGATTATATTGAAAAGAAAAAAAATCTTTCTACTAGAATCTACAGAACAGCTGATGTCAACTAACATTAGTTATTAAAGAGTAGAACTCATACTCATATACCTTACTTACCGTTTAACTATAACAGAAGCTTGTTATAGTCAAACGCTGCATCTGTTTTATAATATTAACCCATATTTAGCAAATAAAGATATTTGAATTTGAATTTGAATATCAGTTACGTTCATAGGAAAACAAACCTTATTTCTAATGGTTTACTGCTCATAGTAGATAATCGAATGACAAATTCTCCCACAAGATACAGAAGATGCCAGTTCAAAAATATAATTTTTCAACAAGTCACAAGTTTTAAGTTTTTTTAATCCAATTTATATAAAATTAAAGTATTTTTTTTAATTCTGCAACTTTTTTTAACGTTCAGCAAATTCTGCCTGACCCAGAACTAAAAATTAAAAGCCAAATCTGCCCAAATGGGTAAAATGGTTCACAATAATGGGCACAATGGGAGAAATATAGACCAATCGCAGTAAAGTTGTTTTGAATAATGATTGGTTAATTCGTACACACTGGAGTAATTCAACCAATAGCGTGCGATTGACTTTCTTTCTAACACTATACACTAGTTAGTAGTTATAGGTATGTATAATGGGTAACGTGCCTGACGTGCTGCCGTGTGTACCTAATAAAAATTACCGTCCCTAATGGAGTTCCGAGACGGTCAATCAGCTTGAGTCAAGCACGTTGATTTTCTGTATGTTTTTGTTCCGTTGCTAGCGTAAACAAATCAAACAGACCTAAAAAGCTTTTAAATGCTTGACTCCAGTATCAAGCAAGCGTTGTAGACGATCAAAATGTTTAAAGCAAGATTGACGCCAAGCTGATTGACCGTCACGGAACTCCTAGGTTGTAACAAATTTATGACGTGAAAAGAAAATGGCGCGCGCAAAGCAAATTACAAAAAAAGCACACTAAGAAGGTTCCGAGTCTGAGTTTTTAACCAATTAAAATAGGTTGCATGATCATTTCGGCACCATGGAGGTAGAAATAAATAGGTATAATGATGTTTTGAATTCACAAACTCATTGCACACGATGTTCTAAATTCAAATTTACTTTATCCTCTAGAGGATAAAAACGGCTTTTGCACTTAGATATCGAAGAGCAAAAACGGTTATTCCGAGATGGTGGGATGAAAAAAATATTAGTACCCTACTATTATTATTTCCAAATGACGCGTGACGCAGCTGGCTCGAACAATAACACGCCAAGGACACACGCTGGTCGGGGCCAACCGACCGATAACGCCCGCTGCGATACAATTGTAGATCTTGCGTCCCTTTCTCACAATCGCATTAGGTCGCTGCCACAGTACTGTTACCGCGACCGGTTAGTGACTCAACTTCTTAAAGCGATAAATACAATTTAGGTATACGAGTTTGGATTCGTTTGATTAAAAATTATTTGAGGTAAATAATAAAATGTTAGTCTAAAGATAAAAATAAAACACATTTAACGCAATGCGTTATTTTCAAATAAAATCCCAATGACTCCGCTGCCACATTCCACCCTTTTACTTAGCCCTGTTGTTTACGTACCATTCTCTAGGGTGGATGACATTAAAGATTATTATTAAGATTATTAAATTAGAACTATTATTTATATAACGTTAATTTAAATCTAGTACTCAATTTACAACATTAGATTATTAATTAAATTCAATAAAACTGTGTTCGAATTATTTTTCTTTATTGTTTTATTATATAAAACAACTAATAATTATAATTAATTTGAACTTTTAATTATACCTTATAACTTATAATTAATTTGATGGGTTCGTACATTTTTTTGTATTTGCGTAGGTACCTAATTGAACCTATAATATATATTTTTAATTACAATATAAATCAGTTAATTATAATTATAAAAAATAAATAAATTAAAGTACATAATTTTTAATTTGTGTATATGGAATACAGCAGTTGCCCATTGTAATAAGCGTCCTTTCTCCGCGTAGCGGTATATCGATCGATATTCTCGCTCTGGCTGGGCGTCAGGCTTACCTCCCTCCGCGCGACCGTCCCGCTTCCCGCATACCGCGGGCGGGCGCTAGTAGTGACGCCATCCGTTACTTGGCACGCACGCGTTCTCTGTCACGATTTTATAGTAAAATGGACGTAGCTGAGTTCATTGAATTAATCAGGGTAAATTCAATTTTGTACGACACACGTAATTCAGTGGGTAAAAACAAAAAGGCTAGAGATGAAGTTTGGAAACAAGTAGCTACCATTGTTGGCCTATCAAGTAAGTATAATGCTTAGATACGCTTTATTATGTGTAAGTTATTTGGTCATTTTTCTTTATTTTATACGTTAGCAAAACTGGTTACCGCTAATTACAAAATTCAACTTGCGACCGAAACTTTTGTTCTCAATATCGCGTGTGGAACATTTTAAGTTTGTTTAGTATTTTTAGGCGTGTTCTTTATTTGGTTTTCTGATAGCAAATTGAAAAAACTATAATGTCATCATTTTTAAATTATGGCATAGGGGAAGTTAGCCCAAAGCGGGTACTATGGTGTGTAAAGTTAATTTTGTATATCCAAGGAGGCCAAGGAGGATCGATAGTAATTTACAATTCCACCTGTCAGTTTTAGGCAACAGGCAAGATGCGTTCCTGCACCATCTTAATTTTAAAAATGACATACTCGAGAGTATTTGGTTGAGCCGGTACATCCGTATTGGGCAACCTTTCCCTAGGTATAGTCTGTATGCAACTTAATGGTACGCCGGCGACGTAATTATATTTAGCGTTTTGCTAATATTTTGAGATTTGCTACCGATAAATAATCACTTGTGATTCTCACCCCTTATCCCTTATAGGATAAGGCGCGGCCTACGTAGAATCGGGCTACCGGCTTTTCGTGGTTTTCAAATCACGGAGGAAGTAGAAATAATGACATAATTAAATTGGCCACTCATCCAACGACAGACATTTGGTAATATTTCTAAGTTTATGCAATTGCAAGACGACCGCAGCAGTCAGCTTGTAGTTGCGTAAACTAAGCGTAAACTTACGGCTCTGGCCACTACGACAAGTATTCTTTTTCTTAATTGAAATATTTTATATGTTCAGCCTGGTTTATAAATTGTTACGTATAGTACAGATGAGGAGTAGGCGAAAATCATTTATAGACTTATAGCTAGTCTGGTATAACAGTCTTATATGATTTTCGCCTACTCCTCATCATTTACGATTGAAAATCGACTACTCGGTTGCAAAAAAAGCCGACTAGTTAGACAAGTTAATCATTGCAATAGTAAAAACATTTGTGTTCCAAATAAGAAATAAAGTTATCAATACGATGACGAGTTTATAATCAATCGATAATGTACTTCACCCAAATATTAGTTGGTTTGTAACTGTATAGTAGACATGTTTTAATTTCTTATTGTGGTCGGGTGATAGCTATTTAACTAATGCATCTATGCAGTCATGAGGTGAGGGGTAGAGAAGAATAATATGTGTCACCACCTCTGTCTCTCTCCTAAGTGTCGTAGAAGGCGACTAACAGCCGTACTCAGTTACGTCATATAACGTTAAAGAGTACATAAGACAAAAAAACTGTCAATTCAAAACTAGTCGCTATTTTTGCCGGGTCTATGGTCTAGTTTTAATTGACATTATTTTGCCAAAATTCAAAAATCACAAAAAATTAAAATCACAAACTAGATAGATACTTATTAAAATATGCAGTTTTATTTTAATATAAAGAATCTTGTCTCAGCGGTGTCAATTGCTTTTTAAAGTCAGTGCCTGTTACTAACCCGAAAATAAGAAATGTTTTTCCTACTGTAAATTTAAACATTTAATTTTGTCTTTTTAGGCTCGAGTTCACCAAAACGTCTAACAACTGATTTAATCGCCTGTTTAAGTGTTGGTGAACTCCAGCCTTAGTAACAAGAATTGCAATAGGAAAAAGTAGCCTTAAGCAGGTGCCACCTAAAGCGGCTATTCTCGGTACTCTCTCATTCTTAATAAATACAATTATTTTCAGCTGATCAAGCTAGGGCTAAATGGAAAAACCTAAAGGACTGCTATAGGCATTATTTGAAAGGAGTGCCAAAATATTCTCGATATCAATGGGCGGATCATTTGAATTTTATAAAACCATTTGTTGCCATTTGTTGTTGTTCAAAAAGCAGACAAGAAGATATAGATAGTTTAAGCAACCAAACTGAAACAGACGATATTGAAATTATTACAGGCAACCCACAAGTGTTTCCAAAACAAGAACAACAAGATTTCGAAACGGTTGATATACCAAATAACCATTCTAGCTCCGATGCCGACGTAGCACCAGATACTTATGACAAGTCACAAGAAAGGCCCATAAGAATCCGAAGACGGCATCGTTCTACAAGGTCTTCCAGAGATAAATATAGCCCATTAAATACAGATAGAACAGTACACAATTTTGAAGAAATCAAATATCATATAACTGACACTACGGAACTAATTTTCCTTGCGTATGCTAAGACAGTGAAGACGTTCTCAATCGGAAGACAAGCACAAATCAAATTAAAAATTGCTCAGTTGATGGCGGAGGAAGAAATTGCTAACTACGAAGAAAATATTATAAAACAATGAACATCTCTACATATCTATTGTTTATTTTAAAACCTCTTCCTATATAGATACCCCTGGATTCAGTAATATTGTTTTGTCTTACTTAAAAACGGTATCTGTGAGCTATGGGTACTTTGTTTGTTTTACTTAAGAGGATTGTGAAGCTGCAAATTTTAATACAGAAAGGGATAACATTTCTCACCCCGTAAACATAGTTCAATTTTAATAATTTTTAGGCTATAAGTGATGCTGCTGCCCATTACTCATCGCTGTCATTGTCCTCAGTGATTTTTTTTAATGAGTTATGTACAGCACGTCAGACCACCACAAAATACCAAAATTTCTCAATCGATTTTGTGCTCTATTACTACCAATTTAAGGTTGACAATCGATTGAAGAAATTTGACAGTCTTGGGTAGTCTGAAGTGCCGTTAACTGTACAGTCAATAATTGCCAACATATCACGAACAATCAGAATAAAAAAAGTAACTCTTTGTAATAAATTTAGAACTCACGATGACTCTAAGTATTTTTTATCTTTTATCAGTAAGTTTAAAAGATAAAAAATACTTAGGGCCTGTTTCACAATCGACAAGTAAGTTCTAAGTAGCGTACTTCGCAGATAATTTGACAGTTGTAATATGAAATATATGTCAATTGAACTGCAAAGTAAGCTACTTTGAACTTACTTGTCGATTGTGAAACAGGCCCTTAGAGTAAGTAAGTTCCCAGTCTATATGGGGTCGGCGCAGTATGTTTCCTGTTCCATTCATATCGGTCAGACGTCATCAAGCCATCCACTCCCTTTTGATTCATATCATCCATCACACCTTTAAGGTGCTAGTGATGAAGTGTGTCTCACTATTAGATAAAGGAATGACCAACAGCTTTCCTTGAACACATTCAACTAGCAATTACTGCGTATAACGTGTCCGGTGGACTTAACAGAGTTGGGTCGCAACTCGCAACGCCATGGTATCAAACATAGTTAATGAATCATCATCATCACTAGCCTTTTAATGTCAGCTAGGGCACAGACCTTCCCTATGGATGGAAGAATATAGGGAGAATGGGCCATAACCCACCTCAGTGGCCCAGTGCGGGTTGGTGGGTATTAACGACTGCAGATGCAACCGGGACCAACGGCTTAACGTGCTTTCCGAAGCACGGAGGAACTCGTGATAGTAAATTTTGGTCACCTATGCAGTTACCGGCCATAGCGAACATTACTTAGTTTACGCAATCGCAGGGCGAGCGCACTGTGCGACTGCGCTAGCGAGTTTCTCTAGTTAATTAACAGTGAGTCTTAATCTGCCTCTTCGAGGATAAACCGAAGTAGTTTATATACGTGTCCATTCTAAGCGTTGACGCGGATATAACCACTAAAAAAATTAGTCTCAAAGGCTCAGTAAAATGAAATAATTATGTTTTTTCATTAATTAAACTTCAAAGTTACACGAAGGTACACCGCACTCAAAATGTTGCCAACGACTTCGCATTAGTATTTCTTACTATAATATTGCTTAATTTTTCCCTTTGACTACACCTTCACAAGGTATGGTTATTAACTACACTGCCAACGTAGCTTTTGATTAGACGAAATGAAAAAGTTTTAAAAACTTCATCGTAAAGAACGAATTACTGATGCATATTAAAGTATTTGTAACGAGCGAAAAGGTGGCAAAGCAACAATTACACACAATAATTATAGTGGAACATCGTGTGACTAATAAAAAAAGATATCAAAATTAGAAAGATTTTGGTGGTTAGAAAAATAATTTCGAAAAATTATGGTCTTGAGGCGGGAATCGAATTGCTTTTTCTAACCACCAAAATCTTTCTACTAATTTTTCTAACATTTATATAATGTTAAAATTAAAATCGTATATCAAAATTAATTTTAATTTTATGAATATAGTAACATTTTTTAAAGCTACTATACGGTCTATCAGAATCTCATGGCAAATTAGAAAATAAAAAACTGTAGAGGGGAATACTAGGGAAATTGGAATAAATCGTCTTGATACTTTTTAATTTTTATTTATTTTTCAGACGTAGCAGTAGTAGATAGTACTAGAAAAATTTTGAAAAATTATGATCTTGATGCGGGAATCGAACCCTATACTTTATTTATTTAGCATAATATTATTCGAATATACATGGTGTTGCCTATACATTTATAACATTAATATAAACATTATGGTACTTACCTACTTTAATTGAGGAACAATTAAAGATTCAGTTGGTATATACGTAGCAGGTAAAAAATGGACGAGCGTTATAATTTTCTTCTGGCTACCCCTTCGGGGAAAAATAGGCGTAAATGATACATTGTATGTAAAAATGGATGAGCTAGCATCATAAATTTTTAACAACAGAAATTTCAAGGAATAATTTTGTTTCCTTTTTCATCACTGCTTTTCAAGATTTTGATTTTATCTAATAAACAAGGTTCCTTAATGTGGTTAATACCTATTACAAAAGTGGCAAAAAAAACATACAATGAAATAAAAGTAGCTGCAATTCTTTGCCAATCAAGGCGTACGTTAGATTTAACAACCGTAATACCAACAGAAAATAATATTTTACTATTATAAGAGCAAAAGGCCTTTCTTTCAACTGTCAACAATATTTTATGCCTTTGTGTAGAAGTTATATTGAGCTTTGTGTGAATAATATTTTTTGACAATAAGAAAAATACATTAGTCTATCGTACCATAATATTCCTAGGGAAAGTTACAACAAAAGTCTTACAGACTTTCGTTGTAACTTTCCTCTATGAAATATACTAACCAGAATTAAATACTGTCTATTCTAATATTTTTCTGTATTAGTAATCGATAACTGCAGAATGCTACATAGTGTATAATATACTATTTATAAAAAGCCACGTCCCTGCTAAATTTTAAATTTATAGATAGTAGTAATACGAAAGGAAATTCTGAGATTAAGCCATGTACCCTACTGTCACATTTCTTCTAGTTTCTCCAATCAAGCGCTAGTAGTACTGCCATTTTCAAAGTAGTAAATTACAATGCATTCACCCTCCCTCTCTCCTCGAGACATTTTCTTTCTGTTTTTATATCATGTAAAGTTTTAATAACGACCCTGAGAAGCTCACTGGTGCAGTGGTATGTGCGCTAGACTTGCAATTGCGTAAACTAAATAATTTTCACATAGACATTATTCACATAATTGGAAGGGTGACCGAAAATATGTTACAGTGAGTCGTTAATTCCTGCATTGGGCCCGCGTAATAATATGTTCTTGGCACCACTCAACATCGGTGTTTCTGACTGACGGCCTTTGGGGCAGAAAGGTCCTCGACAGGGAGACAAAGCATTGTTAAGCCCCCCACAAGTTGGACTGCCGATCAGTTGAAAGTCTCGGGAATTTGCCGGATGCGGGCAGCCCACCACCGATCGGTTTGGAGATCCTTGAGGGATGCCTAGGAATGCCTTTACGTACCATACCAGTCGCTAGCTTGGCGACTGGCTCCCGCTAAACCACCTAGGTGGGACTTCCGCTAAACCACTCCGGTGTTCTTCAAAGCCCTTTAAACGGGGGGAGTCTGGGATCTATGGATGACCAGCAGCGGGCGTCGTTCGAGTGAGTGACAGATAATTTAACCCTTTCCAACTATTCTCTATCCGCTTTAACTTACTTAATTTATTTTTACCATAATTATGCACTTTTGATTTGTTCACTTGATTGATATTATTTTAGTTTTAGTATCTAAGTTACACCTGTTAACGTATAGATACTAAAACTAAAATAGTACCTAATGGCGGTATCAATAAAACACCCATAGATAGGTGCAGCGTACCACATACTTTTAGCGTAATGAGGTCATGCCTCCGAAGCACCTACTTATCTTCTATATTGTTCGCGATAAGTCCTCTCCCTTGTGATAAGTAGGTATGAAGTCATTACCAACTTTCTTTTAACCCTTTATTAGTAGCGATAAATATTTTATTTATTTTACCGTGTCAGGCTCTATCTCAGATGATTAACCAAGGATATTTGGGAAATAGTGACTGAATAATTAATCACATATAAAAGAAACACATTGTAAAAAGGGAAAAGGAACCATGTTGCTTTAAACAAAATAAAATTAAGCTACTACCTAGCATAAATTTGTTGACTTTGATGACTTTGAACTCGATTAAAATTGTTGAAATAACAAGTGTTCCTAAACGCGAAAAAGCACGTTAACTCTTTAAAAACACAGTTTGTTTTGTACTTCAAAATGCATATTATAATAATTAAATAAAAATCGTGCCCTTTTATCCTTAAAGGGTTTAACATTTCAACAATGTTAGGTGTTAAGCGTATTAGGTACGTCAATCGCAGTATTATGCTAGGTGATATAACAAACACGTTGCTGCCAAAAAATATCCACTAACAAAAGTTACATCAGAAACTAGAACACTCAGACTAGCGCCAAACATACCTCAAAACTCTAATAGATTAGAGAAGTAAATCTAGTAGCGTCACAGTAAGTGCCTGTCAGTTTGTGACACGAAATGAATTTCATCGTAACGTTGGATGCCGACTGCTTGTTAGCTTTGAACGGAGCGTTTTTACGTATAGCTAATTTAAGCTAAGGCTTAATATTAGTTAGTCACGAGTTGTCACTAACTGGCCAACCAACCTAAGTACCTGTGGATGCCCTCCGAGAAGAACGAAGAACCCAAACCATTGCTATGGTCTGAAATTGAAACCTGAATGACGTCAAAAGGCGTTAATTGACTTAAGCAACTCTTGTAGTGGTCTGATCAAAGTCCCAGGATACTATGAAAGCAAATTTTTATCTAACAGACTTACTGCCGCACTCAGAGACGACAAATAACGTTAATGAGTACTTAATGTCAAAGAGTGACAATTCAAAACTAGTCGCTATTTTTGCCGGGTCTATGGTCAAGATTTAAATGAGATTTTTTGACATTAGGTACTCATTAAAGTAATTTGACGTCTCTGAGTGCGGCAGTAAGACATATGTTTACGACTCATATTTTCAATCCACGTTTATCCAGCATAGTCTTCCATGATGGTCTGGGAGTGTATGTGTATATAATATAACGGAGATTGTGCCAGCCTCGATTTAACTCAGGGGTGTCGTAAAAGTCGATTTGGTGTTAGGCAGGCGCCCGGGTGTAAAACTTAAGCTGAAACCTTCAGTAGTATCTCTCCCTCTCTCCGTTCACTAGTTTTTCGACATAGTCATTTCCATCACTTTTCTATACATTAATAATAATTTATGTGGTGACGGCAGAGTAGAATACAATTGTCACCACCTTAAATCTCTCCCCTGGGTGTCGTACAAGGCGACTAAGGATAAATCAATTATGAGAAATGGGCAGCAGCGTTCCTCCTAGCATATAACACCTAGCAATAGCAATGTACTGCGACTTTTGTGCCCGATAAATGGCAATAGGCTTGCCACCTATTACATGGGACTTAACATAATTGGCGAAACGTGGGTGCTAGTTCACCTCTGCCTACCCCTTCGGGGATATAGGCATGATTTATGTATGTATGTAATAATAATTTATCACCATCTCATCTCTTATTTAGCATCCTTCTTGTATGTTGGATGACATGTCCTAAATGAAAATAAAAACATTCTAGAATATATTTTTTCGATTCTAGAATATATTTCAATCATGAAGAAAACACCAAACAGCTACGCTAGATTTGACACTAGGTACTACCTTGAAAACCTTTGACACAAAAACGCGATATTACTAAATGTCTGTCTTATTTTTCCGCTTCGTTTAACTTCTCCGTTGTCTTACACACACGAGATATTTTATTATATAGATACAAAAATCGACGCAAAATAATTTGTGCCTTCTTTTCAATCTTGCGTGAGTAAATTATTGTAAACGCAATTGAGTGTATCCTTCTATATGATAACTCTGGTCCCACGGCAAGTTAGTTGAATAATTTTTTTCTTTCTTATTATTATTTTGTCACGCGATTTGGACGTATTACTTTTATACATATGAACATAAAGACGGTTTTTACAATCAAGTAACTTTAATTCAAGTAACTTATGGGCCTGACCAATTTGACGATTATTAGATTAGTAAGCGTATTGTTTTGACTTTGATTTTGACATTGACTCTGACCTATTTTAATCGGCTCTGTCTAATTTGAAAATTCGCAACAAAGATGAAAAGATTAGCTGCCTTGTAGGCTTAATACTTTGGTAGGCTTCAATGTTTACCAACTTTGCTCATCGCGTCATGTTTTGACGGAGCAAAACAATATGCCAATGTTGGTCCCGATTCAAAAGTTACATTGCCCAATTAGTCCAAATTATTATAATTATATAATTGTGTATTATAAGTAAGATACCTATATAATATCGAACCGTTATTTTAAAATTATTTAACTATCTAATATACTCGTACAATGATTATGATTATCATTAGGCATCAGTACGATTCCTAAGTCATATATAAAATATTTGTTTGAAATAAATTAACATATTTAACTCACGTGTATTTTTGATGTTAACAAATATATTATATTGTATAGTCGTCGGGATAAAGATGTGTTCCTACCAGTTTGATCCTGATCCTATTTATTTATTGGATCCTACTCGGATTTCCGGTACCTTGGATCGCTCTTCCAAAGTGACGGTGATATTGACCGGGATGTAAGGAATAGAGCGAACGTAGGATGGATGAAGTGGCGACAGGTCTCAGCAACAATATGTGACCCACGGATGCCCCTTAAGCTTAAGGGGAAAATCTATAAGGCGGTCATTAGACCTGTTGTCATGTATGGATCAGAGTGTTGGGCTATGAAGAAGACTGATGAAAGAAGAGTGCATGTAACAGAGATGCGTATGTTAAGATGGATGTGTGGTGTGACACGGAGATATAAGATAAGAAATGAGTATATCAGGGGAAGTTTGAAAGTAGCGCCAGTGACAGAGAGACTGCGGAGTAATAGACTGGGATAGTTTGGTCATGTTATGCGAAGAGATGAAAGCTATGTTGGCAGAAGAATGTTAGGCATGAACGTGGAAGGACGTAAAAGGAGAGGAAGACCAAAGAAGAGATGGATAGACTGTGTAAAGGAGGATATGATAGCGAGAGGGGTGGATGAGAAATTAGTGACGGATAGAGAGAAATGGAAGAAGAAAACATGATGTGCCGACCCCGCCTAGAGCGGGATAAGGGCAGGAAGAAGAAGAAAGAAGTCGTCGGGATAAAAATAAATATGTTAAATTCTAAAATACACACAGTTAATCAGTAATTTTTGAATTATTCACTTTTTAAACGTTACAAAAAATATGACACATTTAGAAAGAAGGATAGGTACCAATAGTATACATTGAATAATTATATTATTAAAACAAAACAAAACACTTCGATCTCAACATTGTTTTTTTTTATATTGTGGTTTGTGTGTGGTGCTTTATGATAGTATAGTATTCCATCACTGTTATGATATTTTAGTAAGTAATTTCAACATGCACATATCGTGCGTAACTGCGTGCTTAATTAATTAATCATGGGTTTCTTGTGAAATTTCCTTATTCGTATCACACTCGTTAATCAATCAAGTGAATAAATTGAAAGAACTGGCTGGAATAACTATAGAGGTAGCGAGTTACACTATCGTTTCTAAAAATACATAAATTACGCCTGTTTATCACCGAAGGGGTAGGTACGTTTTGCCAATTATATCAGGTCCCATATAAAAGGTGGCGAGCCTATTGCCATCTATCTTGCACGTCAATCAGTACGGTATATTGCTAGGTGGTATATAAGTAATGCTGCTGCCCATTACTCATCGCTGTCATTGTCCTCAGTGATTTTTTTTTCAATGAGTTATGTACAGTTAACAGCACCTCAGACTACCACAAAATGGCAAAATTTCTTAATCGATTTTGTGCTCCATAATTACCAATTTAAGGTTGACAAACGATTGAATAAATTTGACAGTTTTGGGTAGTCTGAAATGCCGTTGACTGTACGTACAGTCAACAATTGCCAAGATATCACGAACAATCTGAATAAAAAAGTAACTCTTAGTAATAAATTTAGAACTCACGATGACTCAAAGTATTTTTTATCTTTTATCAGTAAGTCTTCTTCTTCTTCTCCCTGCCCTGTTCCCAGTCCATCTGTTCGCGCAGTATGTTTCCTCTTCCATTCATATCGGTCAGACGTCATCAAGCCATCCACTCCCTTTTGATTCATATCATCCATCCACCGTAAAGGTGCTAGTGATGAATGAATAGAAAAGAGACGAAACGGACCATGTCGAGAGATCAATGAACGGAGAGAGTGATTGGAATGACACCATTCCAATCCATACTGCTCAAAGTCTTAGCTTAGGTTTTACAGTCGGCCGCCTGCCTGACATCAACCCTCTTTGGTTATCGGTAATGCATCAGTAAGTATAATAGTAAAATACTACTAAATGAGTTATTTAATTATAAACCAGTTATTATAATATTTAACTGGTTTCTTCTTCGTTCGTCGGACATTACGTTAGCTCTGGCTAGTATGTTGGCATTAAAATCTCTCTCCATGGTGATCAGAACCCCGATTGTGTAAGCCTCGTTCAATCGCTTTCGTCTACCTG
This sequence comes from Cataclysta lemnata, assembly GCA_963931975.1. Classification (NCBI taxonomy): domain Eukaryota; kingdom Metazoa; phylum Arthropoda; class Insecta; order Lepidoptera; family Crambidae; genus Cataclysta; species Cataclysta lemnata. The sequence continues at coordinate 10,972,225 of OZ008343.1, forward strand.
TCACTCTCACACTTTGCGATCATTCTCAATGAGTGAGAGTGACAGGTAGACGAAAGCGATTGAAAGAAGCTTACATAATAACCCCGAAACTTAGTAAGCAGAATTCGCTGTGTCAAAACAAAATTACGATCATCAGGACGCTGCCTTGTTAAAGGGCACCATCAAAGCCCTATGAGTTGCTATTTATAATTGAAAATAGACCCAATTTGCCAAGAACATTAAACAGGGCTAATGTCCGCGACACTTAGCATTGTTTGAGACGCTTCACATCAATGCGAAACGCTTCTTCAAATATAAGTTTCTAGACTGACGCCTCTGCTGTCTTGAGCCATTAAAAGTTCAGGGGATTATGGATTTTACTGATGCTCGGGTTAGGCATGCTTGTACGTAGTTATTCTCTTGATATCTGGATTTGTTGACTTTAGTGTACATACATACTTAAATCACGCCTATTTAAGCCCGGATAATTAGACAGAGGTGTATTAAAAACTTTGCCAGCTGTGTATAGATCCCATGAATAACGGGGAGCCTCCTATAGGTAGTTTAACAAGAAAGCTCCTGTCTCCCAAATTATACTGGTTACATACCTAAAAACAATTCTATATTAACTGAATCATCAGCAGCCTTTTTTATGTCACCGATAAAATTCACCACGATTTTATTCAGATATTATCATAATACATACATACTTCAATTCTACGTTATCACCGCACTATAAATGACAAAAGCCTTTCTTCCTTCCTCCTATGGATGGAATATGGAATATCCATGGAATAAGAATTGGTCTTAACTTAGGTACATACTATATCCTACTAAAGCACCGACGAACTCAGGATACCATATTTTATCACCTTTTTTGTCATCCATCTAATGACCGGCCTTAGTGAACATTGCTTAGTTAACGCAATCGCAGGCTGAGAGCACTAAGCCACTGCACACACGCTACTCAGATAACGTCAAAACATTAAACACAAAAAAGGTTTCACTCCAAACTTCACTTATTTCCGTGGTTGATAAATGTACATAAATGGAATGCCTGATAAATATTTATGGAATACGACACTATGGTCCGAAGTCTCCCCATAAGCCTTTCATCCAGGTCGACGTCACCAGGCTTCCATCAAGTAGGTCAATTATGATTTTATGATATTGCGCTTGCCAACATCGGTATATCGATATATTTGCACTTAGCCGCCAGTACCAAAACTATATACCTAATTTACGCTTTTTTTCCCGAAGGGGTAGGCAGAGGTGTTAGCAACCCACACTTCGCCAAGTATTTAATTATGAACGTGTAATAGTGGCAAAACTATTTGATTCTATTGGGCACGTACATCGCAGTACATAATAATATTACTCTATACACATACATACATAAATCACGCCTATATCCCCGAAGGGGCAGGCAGAGGTGAATTATCACTCACGTTTCGCCAACATGTCAAGTTCCATGTAATAATGGCGAGCCTATTGCCATTTATCAGGTACAAAAGTCGTAGTACATTGCTAGGTGGTATAAGAGGAACGCTGCTGCCCATTCCTCATCACTGATTTATTCTTAGTCCCCTTGTACGACACCCACGAGAAAGATTTGGGAAGGTGACAATTGTATTCTACTCTGCCGTCACCACTACCACTACACCACGGCCTATATATTACTATAATGTAGTATATTAGTGAACAGGAATACTGGCTGCCAATTCCTTATGACACTATGGTATTCTGCATGCTGTCTATGTCGTGGTATGCCGTCACCACAGGGCGCCCCGCTGTAATCATGAATGTGTGTATAAAAAAATTATGGAAATATCGATGAATGAAAACGTTCGAATCCATACCAACCATGATGTTATCAGCTAGACCGAGACGAAAATAATTGAAATAATAATTGAGGAGTTTTTGTTAAGGCGAGATTTCACCAGTGTGCTGAACTGTGCGGCACCGTGCGTAAGATCAAACAAATCATTTGTGCCTTTGCGGCACACTGGTGGAATCCCCGCCTTTAGGGCTACGATGATGCATTGTGTGGACAAAGGCCAATCCTTCCTAAAGCAGTGTTAGGAAACTAATAAAATAGAATAAACAACTCATTAATAGGACTCTCACGGAATCGTTAGCCCATTGCCTCTTCAGAGGGTTCCCACGTAATTTCGCTGCGCGCCATCTGACTTCCTGTGTCTTGATTGGTGTTGACTTGAGTTACGAGAGCTTTGATTCTAATTACTGCTGTTCCACAACCCATTTGTTTGACTTCCCGCGCTGTGTGACGTCACGCGGACTTGGAGTTAATTCGAATCTATTTTTGCTGAATCAGTTTTCAATTAGTTCTTAATCGAGTTTATTTGCACCATTTGCAGATCAGAAAAAAAATCGAAAAATTACTGTCGATACAGTTCTGTGGCCGAGTAGTATACCAGGAGACTTTTTGGTCACTGCAAAAATTTTTGGAATTCGTTCAGACCATCAAACTGCACAACATACAGAATGATTACCTACTTGACCCAAATGTATGAAACAGCTGTTATTTTTTCGTGAATTTGGAGTTGCTCCCATGGTGAAATTTGTTTAGTTTGATGGTCTGAACCAATTCCAAAATTTTTGCAGTGACCAATAAGTCTCCTGGTATATAGGCACCCTCCCGGATTGCAGAGGACGCAAATTAGATGACCGTAAGGAAAGTAATTTTTTGAAAATTATCTGTCGTCGTTTTCTTTATAATACCTTTTATTATATTGATATGTTCAAATAAAAATATACATAGGTAATCATTATTTTTTGCACTTTCAATCTACGCATAGTTAAATATACTGTCTATTACCATTTAACAATTAAGTGAGCGGCTAACCATAAAGGACCGAATAAACAAAGCTGATCTTTATCTGGCTGGCCAATATTCTCTGATAATTATATTAAGTTGTTGACCAAACGCTTCATAATTAATGATAACAAGCAATAGATGAGCGGGCATAGCTATTAATGATATTGAATAGTTATTAATTACATACATACATACATAAATCACGCCTATATCCCCGAAGGGGTAGGCAGAGGTGAACTAGCACCCACGCTTCGCCAATTATGTTACATATTAATTGATTTCAATTAAAATCGATCGCAATCGAACTCTTCTTCATTGGCATTTGCCAATGAAGAAGAGTTCGATCGCGTAGTGGCATAATGCCGATGGGCCTTCGATTGCGTAAACTACGCAATGTTCACTAAGACCAATCCTTGGATGGGTGACCAAAAATATTTATTTCTAGTTCCTCCGAGCTTCGAAAGACACTAAGTCGTTGGGCCCGGCTGCATAATTGTAGTTGTTATACCCCCTAATCGATGGTGACTTATGGCCAATTCTCCCTGTATTCTTCCATAGTGAAGGACTGGTGATGATGAGGATGATGAAGATCCAATAAAACTGTACACAATCTAATGGTAGGTATTTTATCGATTCGCTGAGTAACAAATAATATCGTGGAAAACTTGCTCAAACTCATTAAACTACCGTAACTAGCTTATAACTCATCTGCAGTCGTTCATACCCACACCTCGCACTGGGCCAGCGTTGTGGGTCCCTAAATTCTCCCATCCACAGGGTAGGCCCGTGGCGCAGCAGTGGGGACATGAGGCTGGTGATGATGATGAGTGGTCGTTACCACAAACTCCTCATACCGAAAACTAACGCTGAAATTTTTGAACGAGGATTTTTTACGAAACATAAGAAAAGCGAGTACTTACGCACGCGTAATAAATTTTTACTATGTAACTGGGACGTGTTAATAATGGCTGCCTTAGGCTGGTGCCACATGATGAGTGCTGCGTCAACGCAGCTATCTCCGACGTCACAGCGTTGGTGTAGGATGTCTCATAACAGAAATGACAGTCTTGGAACGATAATGGAATTGAATAGACGTGTTTTGTTGCTGCTATTGTTACGCCATCGCCGAAACAAACGTAAGAGTACTAGGAGATTGCACCTTCAATCAACAACGTGATCTTCGATATGCCATTAAATACTGCGCTGCCGCTCCGCACCTTTCTTCCCCACCTCGTCTCCCTCTTCTCCATAGCGTTGAGTGTACGTTGCGTGGTCCGTCATTTCAACGCATCGTGTGACATGTGGTTCAGATTAATATGTACAACGACGGAATGTCACCGCTCTGTCTACGCAGCGCTAACGCAACGCACCGTGTGGCACCAGCCTTACTTAGGCTAGTAGTTAACTCATGCAAATTATAATAAAGACCGTTGCGATCAAGTTGCTGGCTTTCCAGACCTAATTTATTGTCTGGCGATGGGGGTTCTGTGTCAGGTACTAAAGGGCTATTTAATACATGGTCTCGAGTTCATGTTGGATTAAGCCGTGCGTAGGTGCGAAGGTCAGGCGTAATTAGTTAAGCCACATACTTAATATTACTTCTGGGCCTTCAGCTAAAACTCTATTTTACATAATCATTATTTGTTATACACAGAAAACTGTGGTTAGAAAAAGTAATTTTTTCTTGAAGGTTTGCCAAATTGATTGCCGAATTATAATATATATTATATTCACACATTGGATGAGGTATTTGCTGCACCTTTTTCACAAACCCACTCTAATCCATCCTTCTTCATTTCCTTTATTTTTATCAGAATTCATTGTCCATCATGTCATGATTTCGGCTAACGTCTAGTACCATTGTGTTTTGTTTACCGTCGAGTAATTCACCGTACTTATCTTTTATTTTAAACCTCTCTAAATTAAGCGTTGTTCACACGAAAAATTCTTATTGTCTGTTAATGTAAGTGAGTGTTATCTCACCCGCTGAGGCTAATATGGGGCGGTAGTTGCATACTAATTGCACATTTTAACGCCCCAAATTTATGGTAGCGTCAACCTTGTATCCATTATCGAATTTGCAATGGTAATTTTCGGAGTTTTTGCGAAATCTGATTTTAATCGGGTCCAGTTTGTAACCATGATAAATTGGTGCTCAGTGAGATATATACTGTCAGTTCAATTAGAATACCTATTAAATGTTTTGGATTTAAATTATCACCATAAACTTGACCTAATTTATATAAAAAAATAATGCTCACTAAAAGCTTAACATATTAAATTCAGTAGGTGTGAAAATGTTACGCAGAAAAATAATCAATTATTAAACAATATAAAATTGGTTTTATATAATTAAGTTATTTAACATATTTAAGTTAAATATTACTCATTCTATACTTTATTCGCAGCCATTTTATCATTTAGACTGTTTATTTCAAACATAATTGCGAATGATTTTCGGTTTATTTAGAAGACTCAAACAAATATCACTTTTTATTACAGTATTGTATTATATTAACATCTTGTAAAACTAAATTAAATTTTATCTATAACGTGATAAAGCAATAAAAAACTAAACTAAACTTACCCAAAACAATTCGTTTTACAGTTTTGACTTATCACTGAAAAGAGCACAATTTTATTGCTTTTAAATAGATTACTTCTTAACCCATATTATTTTCATGGACTTTTTCTCTTTCGTTGTTGATATTTACGTCTATTTCAACTAGAAGGTCGACGACATCATCATTATTACCTACTTCAGTTCAAAGTCTTAGATAAATTCGCTAACCGATCTTGATATTATGCCAAAGTTGATTGTTACGCGTCAGTAGTACTCGCCTAACTATAAAAAGCTAACAATTTGTTTGCTCTAAAAATCAAGCGAAAGAAAACAGAATTCGACTCACGCGCCGTTTAATGGGCCGATGTTTCGTTGACGTATTTATTCTTATTTACACGGCGCATTCAAATGTGGTGTTCGTGTAAAATTCGTTATTCACTGGTTAACGTGCTGACAGATAAAGGTGAGACCCACTCAAAAGCAATATTTATTGACGTAGTCGTAGAGTAAGTAGAGTAGAGTAAGTTTAATTCTTTGGCCAGGTAATTATTGTATATAAATGTAGATGTAAAAGTTGGGATGTAGGTACTTCGTAGGTGTTTTTTTCTCTCTCTCTATATCTAAATATTTACACAGAAGCTTACTGAAATATTATGTCACTTAACATTAAGAGTAGTAGAAAATAATAGTTTTGACACAGCCAGTAAAATGTCTCTGCACAAGACCTATAAATAAAAGATATATTTATTTCTTGGTCATGCCATTTCTATGGTACAAGCGTGATCTATTGATAATAAAACAAATCACTCTACTCTTAGAATGCAAGGTATAGTATAAGAGATACCTATTTAATTTTTGTTTTATCCAATCTTTAGACAAAATTTGCCTGGAATAATAATTTGTCTAATATATGTGTTGGACTGAGAAAATATCTTTGAAATCGCCTCGTATTTAGGTATACAGTTTATTAATAGGTATTGTCCGTGCAATACAATTACTGCTTTCAATCACAGAAATCGTACCAAATATTTGTATTTTTTTGCCCTTATCGCAAACGGACGGACATGGAAATATATTTGAAACCAATACTCCCATACATCAGCATTATTTTCCCATTAAAAGGCGTTCGCCCCCAATCGAAACGCAAATAGACTCAGGAAAAGCGCAAACCGATGTCAGTCAGCAAGCGTTTGTGGTAGCTTGTTTGATTTGTTATCGACACCGGGCCCCGTTACAGCTTCCTAGGGCAGTCGACTTCTTCATTGACATCCTGGGTTTCTGTCCCTAATGGCCTGCCTACCTTTGTTTTGTATTAAACTAGCTTTTTCCCACGTCTTCGCTCGCGTTGATGTCTTCAATAATAATAACTGCCAAAATCTGTACAGTAATTTATAACAAACAATTCAATAACTCAATTATAATAGTTGAAAGCTATGTGTTAAAGAGGTCTCCGTAGGATCTCCGTAGTAACCTCAATGTATTTTGATGATTACCACATAATGGCCTTTGTAGGCAAAATTTTGAAACCTTGGGTTACATTATTGAATTGTTCATAATTATTCGTAAGAGTTAAACATGATGAGCAATCGGCAACAACTTCCTTGTTAGACCTAACATAGTTGGCGAAATGTGAGTGTTAATACAGGGTGTATTCTAGGATAAATAAGTGCGATGTATGTCATTACATAAGAATCAAATATCAGTAACGGACTCTGTCCACAAAAATAAAAATGAAACAAATTCAATCATTAGGTCACCGTATATCAGCTTGAACTGAAATATTGTTTTGTTTAAATTAATTACCCACTGTATTTTGTTGAATGAATGAATTCCAATACCCATTAGGTTTCGGTGTAAGCTAAGCAGATGATCATAAATTTTATCCGCCACTGCGGGCTATCATTTGGTCAATGAACCTTTTACTTTGTTGTGTTAGATGTCATTTAGACGGCTGACGAAAAGTCAGATCGCAAGCCAAGAAGAGCCATGAGTCTCCGGGTTCGAATCCTGGTTGGGGCATTAACACACAAAGACTTCTTTCAATAATTAATTAGTCACCTCCTTAATTACGACTCGTTACTGTGTGCAACAACAAGTTTGTATACCCGTTTTCGAAAGATGAAAGGGTTCGCGGGAAATTTAAAAATACTTTATTACGTGTGGCATCCATTAAAACTGTTGCGTCCGATTTTAATTACTGTAACCAATGCCGATTTGACGGCTGCAGAATATAATGCGGATGCGAACTTTTGCTTCATTAAGCTGGACCAAGACATGTGTAGCGTTACCGTTGCGTAATTGTTTATGATCATATTTTTATACGAGAAGCTCGGGGGCGTAGTGGATGAGCGCTTAACATGCTAATGCGTAAAATATGAAAAATCGGTCTTTTAAGTATGAAGATTTTTGCTTAGTTGCGTATATTTATACTTTTCAGAGTCCTACGCTTCTCTAGCAAACGACACGAAAGTAGGTCGCAGAGGAACCCATCATCACCCGTGAACTAGTTATTATCACTACACTGTTGTGACCCAACTTATCTGTCAATCTCTCTTTCAAAATCCGTCAAGCAATACGGATTTGTAGTCCGATGGGAGTGTGACGCTATTAATTTAAGTTTTGTAATTCAAACTAAGTCAAACCTCAACCGATGAATCTGAAATTGATCATACTTTAGGTTAGTCTGCATAGATTTTAGAATTCGATCGTTTTCATGTTATTAAAACATTTAATAACACCAGCACCAACGAAGCATATATCCTTATTTAAATATGGAACAAGCATTATTAACGAAATATAGTCCGGAAATTTAATACAAATATGCTTATGAGATTTTGGCGTAGAAAAGTCTAAAAATATTAAATTACATTTTTCTACTCCCGCCTGAGGCTACTACATCTATTCTCCTTTGGGATTCTATTTCGGGACAAAAATGCTCATTACTTCCATATGCTTACTGCTTATGATGTATAGACAGAAATATATACTCTTAATCAAATTGAATACTACGAATCGTCAGCTTCCTATGACCAGTAAAGTCGGTCTGATGTCGGCGTAATATGTTGCCTGTTCCATTCATGTCGATCAGATATCATCAAGTCATCCATTCTGGGACCATCGAAGTTTCATCAAAGTCGACTAAAGGAGATTGCCCGGTGAAGATCAATAAGCACCTTAGAGTAGTGGAATGGTGGAAGCCAAATCACCAACAACAGCATACCCAAAGAAAATTTGTGTCAGAAAGGCGCCTGGCTGTGACACCTAAGCCAAAACCTTGAATAATAAGGATTGGAGGGTTGTCATACCCAATCACTCTCTTTCTCAGTCGGCTTTTGATTCATGCTTTCTATGGTTGGAATGTTTTCTTCTTGTGCCCTGGGCCAAACGTTTACGGGCAGTTATTACTGGCTATGTAACTTGCTAAGTGTGCACTTTTAAGTATTACGAACTTTTTGACAGTGCGCATTTTTAGTGACTTTATCGTACGTGTGCAAAGGCACACACAAACTCTCGCCATGACACAATGCCAATTCCTTAGCCAGGTACCGTCGAAAGAAGTGTCTTGACAATTTCTGCCTTTTAATAAACTCAGAGTTCACAGTATAGTTCTCGAGGCATAAGATGAGCTTTGCATTTGTGTGAGTGCACACAGTTAGTGTAAAGTGAAATGTGGCTTGTGGCGCGGCGCGTCTCGTGCATGGTTTAAACCGGTTTATACTGATTTTATAAACCCGGCTTGAGGCGTCTTAACTATTACGACCTAGTAGTTGTCAGAAGTTTTCAGCTTTGACCAATAATCAAATGCGTCCACATACCTACATAATTATGTTTTCTTTATATTTCTACTCGTCGCCTGCTAGCACTTCAAACGAATGAGAGAGCACACCCCGGTGATACTTTTGTGAAATGTCAACTGCGAGCTATTAATAGACGGTTCGAAACCATTTTGAGATGATGAAAAATCTTCTCTTTGAAGGTTAAGAATTTCTCCATGTTAGCCAGGCTAGGCTATGCATGCCTTTTCATTAGAAATCATTTTAAAAATGACCTAAATCAAATTTATGCGGCATTTTGAAAATCAGCTAGTTGCGTGATACATATCAAACAACTAGGATTGTCAACATTTCATCAACATGAAATTATCTCCCACTTTTTTATTTTTAGAAAAATACTGTCCTTAGATGGAGAGACATTCTGCAAGACATGGACGGCATTGGGTCGGGATCGCTGGAGATGGAGAGCTACGGGGGAGGCTTTTGCCAAGCAGTAGGATCTTATAGGCTAACAAAAAAAAAGATCTTTATGAGCTTATTAAACATATGAAACTCATATTTCTGGTACCAAATATCACAATCTCAAGAAGAAGTAAGTAAGTACCCAACTAAAAATGTAACCTTCAAAACATTATCATTTTTTATCGGCATCTCTCCTTATTCTTACAAAGTTATAGTTACAAAGGTAACTTAAGTGTATGACTTAAGTTACCTTTGTAACTTTATAAACTCACTCTCTTCTATCACAATTTAATATTTAAACCTGGCAAAAAAAAATCTCACTAAAATTGTGTTCACTGCATGCTTATTTTTTAATCGAAATTTCGAGATAGGAATATCACTGTGTTTCATAAGTGCGATAATATAACGAGTATCGTCATCATTAACAACGATTCAACACGGATGCGTCAAATCATTAACGCGTGTTGAGAATCGTTAATGGTGTTTGGACAACGTAAACGCTATTGATGTAGTGAGAAATTTGAGTGGAATTGGTGCCGCAATCAAATTGGCGTTAATTATAAACATTACGTAGGTATATACTGTCTACTTATACTTAGTTCTCGAATACATACATACATACATACATAAATCACGCCTATATCCCCGAAGGGGTAGGCAGAGGTGAACTAGCACCCGCGTTTCGCCAAATATGCTAGGTCCCATGTAATAGGTGGTATTGCCATTTATCGGGCACAAAAGTCGCAGTACTTTGCTAGGTGGTAGGTATAAGAGGAACGATGCTGCCCATTCCTTATCACTGATTTATCCTTAGCCGCCTTGTACGACCCCCACGGGAGAGATTTGGGGTGGTGACAATTGTATTCTACTCTGCCGTCACCACACGGCTCATTCTCGAAGCGGTCACAAAAATAGACTTTCAGGATCGTATGGCCAGAAATAGTTGTTGGTGTAAATAAAAAAATATTTATTTATTTTCTCAAAATACATTCATCATTACCGGTATAAATAACCAATAAACGAACACAAAAATAATTTTTGAATTTGAACCAGTAGTTTCTGAGATTAGCGCGTTTAACCAACCAATCAAACAAACCAACTCTTCAGCTTTATAATATTACAGTACCTATAGATTGGAACCTGGATTCGAAAAAAAATGTAGTAGTAGGTAATTTGAGATCGCTGGAGTTTGGTTATATAGACCTACCATTTCAAGATGCTAGCTCTGAATTATCAATTCAGAAAACGAATCTTTTGACAGTAAATCTACGAGTACTATTTTAATACATACACATACATACAAACACGCCTATATCCCCGAAGGTAGGCAGAGGTGAACTAGCACCCACGATTCGCCAATTATGTTACGTCCCATGTAATAGGTGGCGAGCCTATTGCCATTTATCGAGCACAAAAGTCGCAGTACATTGCTAGGTGGTATAAAAGGAACGCTGCTGCCCATTCCTCATCACTGATTTGTCCTTAGTCGCCTTGTACGACACCTACGGGAGAGATTTGGGGTGGCGACAATTGTATTCTACTCTGCCGTCACCACACGACCATTTAAGACTATTTTAAGAATACCAATAAAAACATTAACAATACAAAATACCTATAGATCGCATTAATAAAATTAGTTCGTTTAGCGTGCCTTCAAAAATCTACAAAATTATAATAAACAAAAACAAAAGTCTTCTCGCATTTGTATATAACCAAAACATTTTATACCAAACAATATTAGAGCGGAATAAATCAAAGGCCCTCGAGAGCATCGCTGAAGACATCTAACGTCGTCCAATAGTGAGTGAGTACCTACCTTTAAAAGATAGTAACACAGTATATCCAGAACAGTAATACGTCTTGATACAAACTGGCTGCCCATTAGAATATGTGCTCTCGTACTCGGCGCCGTGTAGGCACGCACTGTAACGCACACATTGACATAAAATACGGGGGCATAAGGGTTCGGTGTGATCGCGCGTGTAGGTACAAGATGATTGCACTTTGGCTCGCTGTCGCCTCTTTGGTTACAACCCTTGTCAGCGACTGGCTGGCAATCTAACCTTTTTCATTGTATTTTGTATTTTTATAATTCCTTTTATTTGTCACTTTGATATTGTTCGTTGTTATCATTATTGCGTTGTCTACCGTTTTTGTATTGTTGCTCTGTTTTACCGAAATTACACCAATTCATTAGATTTACTAGTGTTTCCTTCATCAGCCTTCATCGTTATACAGTCCACTGCACGGTTCGCTATCATTTATCCACTGACAGCAGTCAACGTTCAGCCCACTCGCGTTCCTCTTGCTCTTCCGCCACAGTTCGTGCTAGGAGGCTCGAAGCGGAAGCAGAGCTCGTCCGCCGGCGTGCGGAGCGAGCACGGCAGCTTGCAGAGCGCGAAGCCGAAAGCCAGCGAGAAATCGCTCGCCTCGAAGATGAAGCCGACGAGTTGGCCATGCAGGCCAAGCTCGCCGCTTCCGATGGATCAAAAAGGTCGTATCGTAGATCGCATTCGTCTTGGAGATCGCACTCGGTTCGTAACGATCAGGAAACGAGTTCGTGGGTACGCAACCAGGTTCAATTCCAGCGTGACACTAGGCATGGTGCATCACCAATCACGTTGGATCGCCCCCCAGATGTACCTCCGACCGACATTTCGGGACCTTCTCGATACGTTCCACTACGGCCGATTTCCACAGGATACGAAGATCCACAAACCGGTCCAACCTCAACCATTCCCCCGACTGGTCTCGCTCAAACCTCGCCATTACACGAGCTTACTAAAGCGATTACAGCCTCGACCAATCGCCCAAAACAACCAGACCTATGTATATTTTCTGGGGACTTAGCATGTTGGATGGCCTTCAAGTCTAGCTACGATAGGTCTAAACACCTTTATTCCCCAGCAGAGAACATGTCCCGACTTAACCAAGCCGTGCGAGGAGCTGCGTACCAAGCCGTTGCTTCGCTTCTGTGGGCATCACAGGACCCAGAAGAAGTCATGCGCACGCTCGAACAATCGTTCGCACGGCCGGAGATTCTCGTGGGACACGAGTTAGCTAGCCTTCGAAGTATCCCAAAGATAAGTAATCCAGAACAAATTAACATACTTGCAAATAAAATTCGTAACTGTGTTACCACAATAAAGATACTAGGCCAGTTCGAATATTTATACTCACCGGAACTGTTCCGAACAGTTTTATTAAAGCTTAGCGAGCATGTGCGTTGTCGATTCTCTGACTACGCGGCCGAGAATATGCCATCATTAGAAAATACATCAAAGCTCGAGACTTTGTCAAAATTTCTGTTACTTGAAGCCGACCGACAGCTCAAATACAACTTCACCTTTGACATTACTGCGTCATCGTCAACATGTCAAAAAGTGGTCACGTATAAGTCTGGCAGAGAGTTGGTGCACGCTACGACGACACCCTCTAGTGGTGCTACGCCGAATTGCCACTATTGCAAACAAGGCTCACACACTATTAAGACCTGTAAGGCATTTCAATTGCTTGCAGTTGACGATAGATGGCAGTGGATAAAGTCAGCTAAAGCGTGTTATCGTTGTTTAAAAAACAACCCACATAAATGGAATGATTGCCGTGCGAAACGGTGCGGGGCGAACGGCTGTATGCGACGTCATCACGCACTTTTACACGGATCCTCATCGGAACCATCGTTTCGCACTAACGACCAAGTAACCAATAACACTACAGATAACCAAATACATACTGTTACTACGCCCCTTATTAAAGACTGCAACGAGAGTTCACCCAACAGCGTCTTATTAAAGTGTCAAACCTCAACTCTTGTTAATGCAACAGGTATGACTTCGTCCCTGGCACGTCCTCGCGGGCTGCTAAAAGTGCTCCCGGTCGTGGTAGAAGGTCCTGAAGGCTCATACAACACCACTGCTCTACTAGATGAAGGCAGCACCGCAACTCTCATCGACGGCGATGTAGCTGTGAGAATCGGTGCCAAGCCCACCTTCAAAGAACATCTGCAGCTGGATGGTGTAAGCGGTATGACAACTGTAGTCAAGGCGAGTCATGTGCAGTTCCATATTCGAGGTCGTAATCTACCCGATCGTTATTTAATTGAGCATGCAAGGGCAATTACACCATTGTCTTTAAAATCGCAAAATCGAAATGAAATAACTTTTACCGACTTCACTCATCTCGCCGACTTAGAAAGTGAGCTTCAGTATGATCACACTAATCCGCCTACTGTTCTAATTGGTGCAGCCGATTGGCACCTGTCACTAAGTCGGGAAATAAGAGCAGGCAGGAAAAACGACCCCGTCGCCTCAAGAACTTTACTGGGGTGGGTTCTACACGGGTCAGTATCTAACTCGGCGAAACCTTTAGAGTTTGTAAATAATTTATCTTTTGATCCAAAAACTGACGAGTTAGATACTCTCCTTAAAAGGCAATATGAAATAGACTCGATAGGCATAACCAAAATTCCTATGCGCCGTAATAAAGACGATCAGCGTGCGGTCGATATGATTGAGGCTACGGTACATAGGTTGGCAAACGGTCGTTTCGAGGTAGGTCTCCCATGGAAAGAATGTATCCCGAGCAAGATTCCGGATAGCTATCCGCAAGCGCTTTCGCGCTTTAAAGCGCTGGAGCGTCAAATGTCGAAAAACGAAGACTTTGCTAAAGCTTACCGCAACTTTATAAATGACATTATTAGGAAAGGTTATGCGGAAGAGTGCGACCCCGAAACGTACCACAAAAAAATACTTTTGTCTAACCCCTCCGTTAATGTCACTGATGGGAATATACGTTGGTATTTGCCTACATTTGGAGTTTTTCATCCGCAAAAAAAGAAAATACGTGTGGTACACGACGCGGCCGCGGTCACAAATGGTATTAGTTTAAACGGTCTACTGCTACAGGGCCCAGATCTACTGCAGTCACTTTTGGATATTCTTTTTCGGTTCAGAGAGGGCCCCATTGCGTTTAACGCAGACATCAAAGAGATGTTCCCGCAAATTAAAATCGCACCCAAGGATAGGGATGCACAACGATTCCTGTGGCGCGATGACGAAGGGGTCCTAAAGGAATTCAGAATGGCTTCTATGATATTTGGTGCAGTGTGCAGCCCGTTCATAGCGCTCTACCTAAAGAATAAAAATGCAAAGGAGCTCGAAGTGCAATACCCTGCAGCATGCCAAGCCATTCTGGATAGCCATTACGTGGATGATTACCTTGGAAGTCATTCGGACCTAGCTGCCGCTCAGCAGGTTGCCGCTGACATAGTCACCGTACACCACGCTTGTTGCTATGAGATGAGAGAGTGGGTCTCTAATAAGCCCGAGGCATTATCACTTGTCCCACAGGATTTAAGAAGTGAGTCCCATTCTGACATTGACCTCATACCAAATAAAGACATAGGAGTGTTAGGTATCAAGTGGAACCCTTCATGTGACTCCCTAGGCTTCCGTAAAGCTCCTGATGTGACAAACGGTATGCTTACAAAACGCTCAGTTTTGTCATGCGTGATGAAGATCTACGATCCTCTAGGCTTACTAATACCCGTAATCATCCAGGGGCGCATACTTCTTCAGAAGCTTTGGAGAGAAGGTGTCGATTGGGATACACCTATACCGTCAAGTGCGAAGGTTGATTTTGACTCCTGGTTCCAAGAGCTGGAAAGCATTACTGACCTCAAGATTCCGCGCTGGTACTTAGGACGTCCAGACCCGAGTGACATTCAGCTCCATGTATTTGCTGACGGAGGTGAACAGGCTTATGCTTGTGTCGCCTATTGGCGCTTCACCTTTAACGATGGTGCAGTCACTCTATCACTGGTAGGCAGCAAAGCTCGAGTAGCGCCGTTAAAACCAATCTCGATACCCCGTCTAGAGTTACAGGCAGCCCTAATCGCGAATCGGTTTGCACAGTGTATCCTCAATGCTCATTGTCTTAAACCTTCCAGCATCGTCTATTGGGTTGACTCCACCACTGTCCTGAAGTGGATCAGAAGCGATGCTAGAAAGTTTGGAGCTTTTGAAGCACATAGGTTAGGAGAAATTTTAGAGGGTTCGGACATCTCTCAGTGGAGATGGATCCCCACTGCCCTCAACATTGCTGACGACGCGACTAAAATTAAAAAGCTTGGCCTGACGTCGTCACATAGGTGGTTCACAGGCCCAGCTTTCCTGCTCGATACGCCTGATAAGTGGCCAGTAGAGTCTGACTCGCTTGAGGCCCCACTAGACGTGCCCGACGTCGAAGTAGTGGCACTTCAAGTGGATGCTCCCGTGAGCACAAATATTGTACCTAACGCGGCCCGTTTTAGTAAATGGTTGCGTCTACTTCGCAGTACAGCTCGTTTTCTGCAGAGCGCACATCTTTTTCGATGCAAAGTTATTCGACCAATTCCTCCAAATTCCAAATTGTATTTATTTGACATCACATCACCCTCAACCTTGTCAACAGCGCATATGCTACAAGCAGAGAAGATGCTTTATCAACAAGCTCAACTGGAAAGTTTCCCGGCGGAGATCAAACTGCTGAGAGAGTCCCAGCCAGTGCCCAGAAAAAGCCGAATTGCAACGCTTGCACCAATTATCGATGAAGAAGGCGTGATGAGAATGGATTCTAGGATCAGGTCTGCGCCTGATGTGACTGACAGTACGATTTCTCCGATCATTCTGGATGGCCGACACCACATATCTCGGCTTCTCATCTACCATTCCCACATTAACGCCGCACACGGTTTCCACGAGCTAGTAATGAACGAGTTGAAACAGAAGTACATGATCTTAAGGGCCAGAAACTCTATCAAGGGTGTCGTTCGTGACTGTTTTGTATGCAGAAGGAAGCAACCTCCCCAGAACCCTCGACTAGGAGACTTGCCCCCGGAACGGCTCGCACATCACCAAAGGGCGTTCTCGAACGTTGGCCTGGATTACTTCGGTCCCTTACTAGTGTCGATTCACAGACGCCGTGAAAAGAGGTGGGTGGCGCTTTTTACATGTATGGTTTCCCGAGCCGTGCACCTGGAGCTCGTGCATTCACTCACTACCGACTCTGCGCTGCTGAGCTTGAGGCGCTTCATCGCTCGACGAGGAACACCAACGACCATCTTCTCCGACAACGGGACCAATTTCGTAGGTGCTAATAAAGAGCTGAAAACCCTATTCGGAGGTCCCGTTGAAGAGTACGCCGTCAACCAAAAGATACAGTGGCGGTTTATTCCACCTGCATCGCCGTTTATGGGAGGGGCATGGGAGCGAATGGTTCGGTCAGTCAAAACCGCACTGAGTAACTGCCTGAAAGACCAAACCCCGAAGGAAGAGGTGCTGACGACACTGCTGCTTGAAGTAGAGGCGATCATCAACTCGAGGCCTCTCACCTACGTCTGCTCGTCCCCAGAAAGCCCTCAGGCAATCACACCTTTCCACTTCATCTTGGGGAGTTCGTCAGTTGCCCCATGGACTTCCTCGTTATCAGATGCAGACCTGGTTCGCCGTTGTGATTGGCGCCGAACTTTACGTCTCGCAGACCATTTCTGGGCTCGATGGCTGCGTGAATATCTCCCGACTTTACGAGCTAGGGGAGACGGAAGAAAAATTAAAACTTTTTGTGAGGGTGACGTGGTGATCATCGTTGATCCATCCCTTCCACGTGGAGTATGGCCACTAGGAAGGGTAATCAAAACATTTACGGGAGCTGACGGAGTGGTTCGCGTGGTGGACGTCCTAACTAAAGGGGGTACGCTACGCCGACCAGTCCGTAAGCTAATACCCATTGTCGAGGATAGTCAGCCAGTCGCTACCAATGGTTAGTGTTCCACTGGGGGTGGGAATGTCAGCGACTGGCTGGCAATCTAACCTTTTTCATTGTATTTTGTATTTTTATAATTCCTTTTATTTGTCACTTTGATATTGTTCGTTGTTATCATTATTGCGTTGTCTACCGTTTTTGTATTGTTGCTCTGTTTTACCGAAATTACATCAATTCATTGGATTTACTAGTGTTTCCTTCATCAGCCTTCATCATTATACAGTCCACTGCACGGTTCGCTATCAACCCTCGTCAACGCAAGAGTAGGCTAATAACTCGCCGACAGGCAGATAAACTACTGTTCTGGGTATACTGTGTTAGTAATAAAAATCATATTCTTACGACTCAGTAATAAGCCGGGCCACATTGACCTTGGCACGTTATTACTTACGTTTCGTATTGAGTGATCAATTCCAGTGGGCTGTTACGATCTACCGGTGTCCTGTGGTTTTGTCGTAAACCCTTCCAATAAAAATGTTCGGCCCAAGTTGTCAATAATGTTTATTGTTTTTGTTTTTTTTTTCCAAATTCCTCGCTTACCTCCCTTTTTTCAGCATGCAGCTTGGTTATCTACTTTAGAGGACATTGGCCTCTAATGCCGGGTTTCCATAATCTAACACGAATTGTTTTGACTAGGTACGAGGGATAGGATTTTGACATAATAAAATATACCGTAGAAAAATGACAAAATTCAACGCCTCTCAAGTAAAGCCATACGTAGATACGAGTATTATAGAACCTCAGAGACATAGTACACTGCAATTGTCACCTCCAATCTCTCCGGTGGGTGTCCTAGGTACAAGGCGACTAGAGGTTGAGACAGCGATGTGTTAGCAGCGTTCTTGCTGCTTATGAGTTTGTCCCCGTCCCGTCCACGTCCTGTCCGGGGTATTTTCCTGTTACGAATGTAGAGGCCTTTAGTAATTTAATTATAAAACCGTCCAGGACCAATAAACACTAAACTTATTTTCAGTAACCTAGTAGGTTGTGATTAAAATACCTATACATTATATTAATTTTATTTCTATTCGACACCATAAGAGAATTTTCAATTGGGCACCAAAAATTAATGACCATTACTTTTGTCACCTGCATGTAAATTTTCACTATAATGTAATCTACATTTACCTTATAGTGAAAAATTACATTATTTTTACGTATATTTTATTAGCTAATACTTAAAATATTATTGTGCAGAAAGTGCCTCTTGTAACTTGAACCATTTCAATTATTCGTTACGCCCGTTTACGGCATGAGGTGTGAGTTTCCCTTTACTTCCAATAAAATCACAATAAAACATTTTACACGATTCACACTCCGAAAAAACATATTGTTCCCTTTATTTGTCCTTACGCTACGAGAGCGTGCTTAAGCGTTATAAATGTTTGGAGTTTTTAACTCGCTGAGTTATTACAGTGGATATTACACTAAAAAGCGTGCCACAGAACATGACCCTCCTATAACATTATTTTGGCTCTTATTACAAAGAGTTGAGATTAAGGCAAGATATTTATTCGTTAAGCTGACCCTGCAGTCAGTCCAGGTGTCATAGGCCAGGGCGTAAAAAGTAGTAGAGGACAAGCTAACAACAACAGATTACCCAAAGAGGGTTGGTGTCTGGCAGGCGGCCGGCTGTAAAACCTTGAGTAGTTATGGATTGGAATGTTGTCATCAGAGAGTGATTGCACTCTCTCCATTCATCGATCACTCGACATGATACTTTCCGTATACATATACATACATTCATTCATCACTAGCACCTTTCCGGTGTGATGGATGATATGAATCACAAGGGAGTGATGGGATGGCTTGATGACGTCTGTCCGATATGAATGGAAGAGGAGACATGCTGCGCCGACCCCGGATAGACTGGGAACGGGAATTAAGAAGATAATTATTGTGAATGTATATCCAACCCTAATACAAACGCTGAAGCTTTTTGTTTTTGAGAATATATTCACATTTTGCCAATTATAATATGTTGATTCCCATAAAGCTCATATTGCCATCGCAACCTCACGACCGACGGCTCGACTTAAAATATATCATTGACTGCTTTTTCTAAATTATGCATCGTTGACTCATTCATTTGGTTCTCGCAGACAAAACGACGCAAACCTTTCTCTTACCTTTGGCTAAAGCCATTAATCCCTCATTCGGAGGGTAGCACATTAGTATCGCTCACATTGAACAAGTAAGTGCGTTGTTTACCTAATAAATTACTTAACAACCAAATGTTGCTCATTAAATATTATATATCTCAGGAATTGTTGATGCGAGGGTAAATAATCAACTTGGATTTAATGGCGTATTGTAATTTGGTGTAGTGTTGTATATGCAATAAATAACAAATTAGCTATTTGAACTATAGACAATAAAACTCCAATTGATAAAGGAGGAACCTCTTATTGATTGCAATGACCATTAACGTCCCGCTGTTAAACGTCATTCTTGCTAAGGGCAACATAAAAATAATTAAACTTTATCCTAATAAGATAACTTTTACTCGGTTTTTGCCTTACTCCGCTATTGAAAGTATTTGCATACTTACATAATTTTACTGAAAGCTTATATGATATCGCACATCTAGGAAAAAGAGATGTACAACTCAAAATACTTCCTTTTTTTGAAACAGCTAAAAATGTTCAATGGCTTTTATGCTATTTTAATTTAATTAATATAGATTTTTACTATTTTTCCTTTGAATATATAAGGTGGTTTACGGCGCAGATTCCAATAATCCCAATAACTCATAATCACCAGCCCTGAAATGTCCCCACTTCTGGCTTTCCCTATAGATACAAGAATATAGGGAGAACGGGTTACAACCACCACCCTAGGATAGAGCGGATTGGTAGGTAGCTCGGTTTTGTATTAATACGAAATGTACTACCCTTGAAGGGAGCGACGGGTAAGATACGCGCTTGTGTTATGGAAACTAGATGACGGACAAAATAATAATACATACATCATAAATATAAATGTTAAAAATATTCTATACATTTTCAATGACACTGAAATAATGATTGTGATAGCGATTACATTTTTAAATTAAACAACGATGCTTGGTTATCACAATCGTAAACTATTGGTGTTCTTCGCTGAGCTATCCAGGTCTTCTTAAATATACACCAAAGTCTGCCCCAGTGACAGAAATGCGAAGTATAAATACAGCACACTTTATGTTATCATTATGTAACGGATGGCAAACGAACCGTTTTTTCCGAATCGTGATTAATGTGATATTATGTCTAATTTATTAACCTTTTAGCGTTTCACTTCAAAGACCGCACTACGATTTAATAATTGTAAATGTAAATCTTGTGCCTATTTATCATTTTTATCGTCAGGGTAAACAGTTTAAGCGGCCTATTTACCAAGTGTGTGCGTACGTTCGCGGGATATATTCATTATCCCCGTTCCGTTTTTTAGAATGTTTAACCGTGGTACGGTCAAAGTAATAAATTAGTTTATACTTTTTAACAATGAATAGTGCAATGTTTCATGTGATTTGAGAATTAGTATGGCATTAACATTCGAACCCGGGACCTCTTGCCAGATAACCAGCTCGTCTGACCATCCGAAGCCCTCCATCAAACTATGAAATTTTAATGATTTTATATATATTTTATATAAAACAATTAAATATAGCATAATTACAAAAATTTAAACCAAAAGAAGTTTTCTGGCTTGCGTCATTTGCATCTGCGCTAAAAATGTGTTGAGTTTGAGCACGTGACATTCGCCTTTTAGCTGCAATAATAGAAACCTTTTAAGACTACCCGGGCTACGTTAGCCTAGCACGAGACGTGGACAAAATCTCCTCTGGGAAAACAAAATTTTTCCTCGCCCTCTAACTCTCACTAAGTCCCGAGACATAACACTGTCAAGTGGTGGAGAGAGATTTTTCCCAAGTCCCATTGCTACGCTTACTCCTTGTGTGTGTGGGGAGACACAGCTGTGACGTTTGGGAGCCGGCTCTTAATTCCTTCTTTTTATCGCAGAACCGTAAATTATATTTGCTCTATGTTGTAATAATAACATAAAACGCAATTACAGTATTTTTAGTGGCACAATATCTTTGGCACAGTCATGTTTTATTTGACCCATTTTCTTAATAAAAACATCATAGTTATGTACTTTTAGAACGTTGATTGTTTTGAAGCTTGTACGTAATCTATATTTATTGCCCTGTCTCTTACAGCAAATAGTCAATATTGATTCTGGTAAATGATTGATCCTTTCACTTAACGGTGTAGTTTTCCATTAGTAACACAAGTTATCTTCGCACCTCGTCATTAGCACTCTCTGAATCATTTTTTATATATCTAGATCACAATCCATCCCAGGAGATGGATTTATTACCCGTCCTCCACGTAGAAGCGTTGAATTGATTACTCGGCGTTTTGGGAGTTTTTATTAAAATTCACTTTTCTCTAAGTAGACGATTTACAATCAAGGTTTCCTTTTCAATCAATCAACTTGTTGCAGATAGCTGGTGGACTTTTCAAACGAATGAGGCTACTGGATGGATTCCCGAAAATAAAGTTGTCAAATTATTACATTTGTCAAATTATAGATGGAATGAACACAGATGGTGAAATGTGGGCTTTAATACACCTAATATAATACACGAAATAGGCTAGATTAATGTATGTATGTAAATAACTAATTAAGGCCCAAACTATTTTTTTATTTCTCTTAAAAGATAAGCAATCCTTTACATTCCTAATTCACAATAAACGTATCTTTACTCGCTTTGAAAGTACGAAACTGTTACTATTACAATGTAATGGTCTCGAAAGGTCACACATCGAACCGAAAACTTTTCTTCAAGTTCCCAAATTAGAGTTCCGAAATCAGTAAATAACGATCTTGTGTTCTATCTGATCACGGCTGTAACAAACAAAATGGAGACACAGCTATAAAAGTAATTGATTTATAAAGTAAAATAATATTATGTAATTTAAAATTGACCAATTTTAAGAAAATAGATTCATAGCTTTATTTTGCGTTATGTATATAATTTATCAATAGTTTTTAATAACAAGTTACAACAAGGAAACGAAACAATAACAACCGTCGGTATTGTTAAAGTTAGGCCCAGTGAATTATTATCTGCGAAGTCACAAGATTAGTTACTTCAACTAAACTACTTACAGAACTAAATTTTGCAGTTAATAATTTATTGTCATCCCTTCCTGTCGAGTTTGTTTATAACAATGTAAGTAAATCAATGATAATATATGTAACAGTCAAAACAGTTCAGCGACCTAACTCTGCAAGCCGATTGCAAGCGTCTTAGTCTACCAGTCACTCTTACTCATTAGGTATAGCAACGTTTGAGAGAGATGGCAACACAAAACCAATTCCAATTAATTTAAAGAGCAGCCCCTCAGATAATGACATAATTTGAAAGCAATCCAATTTTTTTTTTGTCATAATATTATTTTTAATACTATAAGCACTCAGTTACGTTACGTGGGTGTTAATTAACCTTTTTTTAAAACAAAAAGGTAATTATATTTGGATAAGTTGCTCAAATTATCATGGTAATTAAAATGTACTAGAATATTAATAATAATAATTTCTTTATTATGTTTCACACTGAACTTACAGCAATTAAATAGTGTGATTATAATAAGGATCTTGCAAACAGACTTAAATCTATATAATTATTATTTTACGATTACCAGTAATCCCTTATGGTCTTTAAAACAAATAAAATTAAATCTGCTTCCAAAATTTATGCAGAACAGGGAACACCTTTATGAACCGGTGCTATTCAACGCGCCAACTTCACGATGAAAATGAAAAAACTTTTTGGGGTCCTTCAAAATTTACTTTTCCCTTGAAAAAAGTACGTAATTATAAGGCTGTCACGGTTAAAAGGTCCACAATTATGCGCCGTTTGCTTGCAAGATCATATTGTGCCAGTCAGCAAATCGACTTGGTAAATCGTCAAAATGAATTGTCACGCCATCTGATGTCAAGTTGATAATAGTATCCGTATAGATACAAGAATGGCCATGAGATGTCGACAGAGCGTAATAGCTTTTACCTTTTGTCACCACCCCAAATTTCTCCTGCGGCTGTAGTACAAGTCGACTAAAGGTTAAAACAATGATGAGGAATGGGCAGCGTTTCTGTTTTACTGCGATTATACTGCGAACAGATACTGCGACTTAGGTGCTCGGTATATAGCAAATAGGCTCACCCCTATTGCATGGAACTAAAACAGTTGGCGAAATATGAGTGTTAATAATACACCTCTGCCTACCTCTTCGAGGATAAATGGGATGGGGATGTAAGGATGAACCTTAGGCCAGAAACATTATTCGCAGTAGGTACTACTAGATAATAATTTTATAAGCTAGTGTTTACGCTTACACCATATATTACATATCTTTATATTCATAAATAAATTATAGAAAAAGGTTTGGTCTCTCGACATGGTCCTTTCTATCACTTTACTATACGTCATTCATTCATCACTAGCACCTTTATGGTGTGATGAATGATAATAATATAAATCAAAGGAGAGTGGATGCCTTGGTAACCTTTGACCGATATTAAAAGAAGAGGAAACACACTGTGCTGATCCCAGATAAACGGGGAACAGGGAGATAATGATGACTCCAGAATAACGACATAAGGCTAAATTTGTGGTAATATACTTCAGAAAACATGATTTTCATGGGAACGGTAACCACAAATGCGACATATTACATTTTCACAGGATTATTTGCCAAAGAGCTATCTAAATGTAAATTAGTGTACTTAACACCCTTTCAAGGAAATTTATAGGCACAAAATTAACCATCGTTTTCGAATACGCATGACTTTTTCCACTTTGATGTCAACACGTCTTTCGTGGGTACAAATATGACATAAGATAGGATCAAAAAACCAAATCAGACTTTCGACCATAAAATATAATGTTTTAACTGTTTTCGTCGATGTACTACTACCTCACCCTACTTTTTCGATCATAAACAGTCCTGATTTTATAAAAGATGTATTATGTTAAGCTATATTTCGAACTTCCATAAACTTTTATTTCGAAACAATAGATTTTTGAGCTAATTTTACGTACTACATATTATTATTAAATATTTAAAATTACCTGTAATGCGTTAAAAAGAGACATCTAAAGATTGTTTAGACAATATTTTAAAATATTGCCTAAT
Organism: Cataclysta lemnata; assembly: GCA_963931975.1. NCBI lineage: Eukaryota > Metazoa > Arthropoda > Insecta > Lepidoptera > Crambidae > Cataclysta > Cataclysta lemnata. The sequence goes on from OZ008343.1 coordinate 10,996,831, forward strand.
TTCAATTATATTTAAGGGTTAAAACAGTGGTGAGAAATGGGTAGCGATGTTCTTGTTATTCCAATATCCCGATATTTTGTTATCCCAATAGCCCCCCTATTAGATTGGACCGAACATACTTAACAAAATTACAACAGATCGAGATGTATGGAAGTAGAACACTAACTGCGAACAAGACAGGCAAATTATGATTGATCTTTACCGACAAAAATAACGAAGTTTTCTAACTCACCCACTACTACAAGCAAAAAATTTCAAGGAATTTCACCAACAAATCAAAAAATTTCATGTATTTCAATGTAACTTAGATAAAGTTAAATTCAATTATGCGTCCATTGTGAACAGATAATTATCAATCCAGCCCCCAATTTGCGACAGTCTATCAAAAGAACTTCAATGTGTAATTGTTTTGGTGTGATTTAAAACTCTTGGAACTAATAACACTATTGTAATACTATGACAAGCGTCGCATTAATAATAATAATTAAAGATTACTGAGGAACATACCATTACGAATAACAAAATCCCACCAACTGTAACTGACATTATTGCAAATGTAACCCTCCATTCAAAAGAACTTGAGCTCTCGACACGAATATCTATTTCAGAGTACAACCCGCGGTTCTAACACAACACGCTCATCTCATATCAAAATGAAAGCCCTTTGCTTACCAAAACGTTGCATCCATTCGTTCGTCTGTTAGTAGCAACTCGGACTAATATGTGAACGAACCATTGACTTGGAAAACGGAACAAATTTTGATCAAGTTTTAATAACGTTTTATCCAATAACACACATTTTGCCGACGTGTACAAACAAAAAACTGTCTGAGTAAGCATGGTGTATTTTTAAGCTTACTCAGGCCATCTTTTGTTTGAACATTGAAAATTATGCATTCATTAACCTTAAATTATATAACCCCATCAGTGGGGACATTAAAGAGCTAGGGATGATGACTGTTAAAATAAAATAACCATTAAGGATTTGTATGGCGTTATATACGCCGTTTTTCCATGTCCACATGATTGTAGAGCGACTTAGACTTACACAGGTAAACAAGTTGCAGTGTACTATTGCTATTTAATGTCTATTGCCTACTGTAAGGTCATCGTAGCTCTCCAGGAAGATGTTCTGCAATCCAATGGAAAAACCACTTTATTCTATATCTTTAACAGGGTTAGAATATCATTATTGCGTGACCTAGAGCTTCCATGAAGCGAGTTGTCATGGAATTGTTTAATAATGCAATCAGTCACCCCCTAAGTTACAATCTGGGTTGATCCAGTTTAAATTGTAAAAGTAATACAATCTAGAACGTAACGAATACAAACGTGTGCAGAATAAATGGCCCTACTTAAATTTTTATTTTCATATTTCGGACAGTTTTATGGGCTCGTAAAGCTGTACGCGTGACGTCAGTTTACCCGAGCGAGAACATAATATGTTTTTTCGTATTTCAAGTTATAGAAACGAGCAAAGCTTTATTAAAATGTATTATAGCAGTGGTAAGGTTAACGGCGTAACTGACCACAAATTGGATTTATCTCCAGTAGTTTAGGCACTAATTTATGCTAGCTTTAACGTTCCTAACTCCCCATAAATCTTGTTCGAATCTTTTATATAATTATAAGCTAGTGCCTCTTCAGCGTTAATTTTTTTCGGAAAACTAAACGCTTATGACGTAACAAAACAGCGTATAATATCAAGCAATTAGTTTTTCCCGAAAATAGAAGCAAAGCATGACAAACAAATCTAGAATGTATCAGTTAGACCTGTAGCCAAGGCAAAGCCGGAAAACAGTGTTGATAGTGAACACAGTGTCAATATTTGTGCCGTTCTGATTTAAACCATGGAACGAAGGGTGTAAAAACGTGTTTGGAACGGCAGCGTAGCAGGTCGCAGTTATACCAATTTCTAGACCTTTCTTTGTGCGGTTAAAACACATATAATACATTTAATTGCAACTGTTTGCGGATAATAATATCTCGGCTTATAATGGTAAAAGTGATATGTTGTATCGTTTGTTTGTTGATCAAAATAAGGCAACAAGAGCTTTTTATTTGGTTAAAATTAAAGAGTACTAGCCCCGTAAATAATAAAGTGATTTTAACTTTATTGAGGGCCTGTTTCACAGTCGGCAAGTAAGTTCTAAGTAGCTTACTTCATTTGACAGTTGTAATATGAAATATAATTATTTCATATTACTTCTAAATTACTTGTCGATTGTGAAACAGGCCCTATGTCTACAGTAAAAACAAAATAAATAAACTTTTTCCCATTTTCGATATAAATTATATTATTTCTTCTCTATCTTACGTTGAATATTAGTAGCTGTTATTAATAATATTATTATTTATGAGTAAATCAGTGTAAATGCGCCATCGAGCTCTTTGGCTCTGATGAAACTATAAAATACATACATACATAAATCACGCCTATATCCCCGAAGGGGTAGGCAGAGGTGAACTAGCACCCACATTTCGCCAATTATGTTAGGTCCCATGTAATAGGTGGAGAGTCTATTGCCATATATCGGGCACAAAAGTGTCGCAGTACATTGCTAGGTGGTATATATGAAACTATAACATGTTATTAGTAATGTTCAACATTATCATGAGAATAAGCCTGTAGCATTTCTTCTGTTGTAAGCAATGTACACATCTCCTAGTCATTAATTTAGATAGGAACCCGCATGAATCATGCGTCTGTCTGTTTAACTTATCTGTTGATCTTTCCCCGCCGCTCACTATAACTAATTGTTATGTTAAAGGAAGAATAAATATAACTGTATTTGCTTTTTACTTTATTAAGACTGTTGGTAATTGTAATTGCCAAAGCCTTTATTGGCATAGGTAATTAAAATATAAAACGTTCGTTTACATTTTCGACACTAGATGGCGTTGATTTCCGATACTATACCCGTTATAATTATTTAAAAAATGTTTCAAACATATAATAAGTAAATCGACAGGGAGAAAAATTATCAATAGAGTGAGAATTTGTATACAACAGAACGGATCACATTTTGAGCATTTGATAATTTTTTTTTTTTAATAAAATGAAAAATTTTATGATCTTTGTTTCATTTAATATGCTAGGTTATTTAGGATAATATAATGCTTATGAGTAGCCCTTTCAAACGCTATTATAAAATACGAATAATTTTTCTATCACATTTGGCGGGTTCGATTCCCGGTTGAGGTAGGCGATTTTTAAAAATCTGTGAATGCAGTTCTTCTTATTATTAAAAATAAAACGATGTCTTCTTTTAGTAAAATATCCTACGTTCAATATTTAATATACTTTCCCTCCGTGTGGCATGGCCGTGGGACGCCCTGTATACTGCGAATTACGTGCCTGATGGCTAGACCCTTATTACATGGGACCTAACATAATTGGGTGTTAATTCACCTCTGCCTACCCCTTCCAGGATAAATAAGCGTGATTTATGCATGTGTTTGTGAATGTTATCCAAGCGGACGTAGTTACGTGTGGAAAGCTAGCCTATAAAATGTATGTCTCCAATCTCCTGGCACCTGTAAAGTGACCGCAAGGACTTACTTAAATATACTTCGGACATTTACATCAATAAAAAAGTAGGTTTATTTCAAACGTAGCAGTCGTGAAATTAAAAGATAATATTTATTTTCCTTAATCTCCTTCGCGTCAGTTTCAAATGCTTTGCTAGCATTAAAATTAGCATCTTTCTTATATCTAAGTAAAGTAATATCAAAGCAATTAAGTTTTATGTTTCTAGTTTAATGCAAACATAAAGTTTAGAATTCATTTGTTCATTAAGAAGTTTAATTATAGACTACACTAATGCCTTTTATGTTTCTTTTAGAGGAAAGAATGGAGTGAAATATGACTTCGAAATGCAACCATAGGTCGGCCGTGTTATTATATACTCTGTTAGTTTCAGAGCACATTTTTTTCAATACGCAGTGAAAATAACCCAAAACATTTAAACTTTAGAAGTTAAATGAAGTATAATGTAGAAAAGTTATGCTTAAATAATTACTAAATTAAACATCACATCGTGTTACTTTTAAGAGCCTTATTACAGTTTGACTGTGATTTTTGCGTAAAATGAACAATTTTGGCGCTCTTGATCTCAGAAACATGTATTCTACATTGACAATTTTGACTTAGTGAATTGTGTAGAATAGATATGTATTGGCATATTTCGTAGCGGCCTCGGAATTTTGAAACATCATTGATTTAATATAGAAAAGATTCTTATTCTTCACAAAAAAACTTCGAAAATAGCTTTATGTTAACTAAATATCTCCTTTCTACAATAATATTTTTGAGCAAAACTGATACGAAAATTTTATCAGCGTTAGGTACTTTATAAAGGAATAAATATTTTATAAATTTAAATCAATCATTTATTATCCTATCTCAATAAAAACAATAAACATAACTGCAAAATTACTACAAAATGCGATGCACCGGCCGTCTAAACCGCTAATGTTAAAAATTATGTGCTTATTTATGTAGCCCTAATACGTTTTAAACAACGAGAGAACGAAGTATTTCTCATGGCGTCAATATTATATTTTAAAAGTACTTCAATTCTTCAGATTAACATACACATTTTATGTTAATCGCTAGTAGTTCTAATGTTGTGTTACGATGTTGGATTGATACACATATAATTAACTAGTGATGACTCCAAATATCCGACCCACCAAATCGCAATGGACCGGGTTGACATTAAAGAGCTGGTCATGAACTCTAAACATATAGTCGTATTATACATCTTTCTGATCTATTTGGTACCAATCTCGGTAAGCGATCTACGCCCCCACACACACCTTATTACGTAAATGTACGTCCCCATTCCAAATTGCCACCGCTTATTCAATAGTTCCTCGAGATAGAAGACACTGATATGGAAAAAAGTTAATCGAAAGCTCTAGACCCCAATCCCTGAATTGCTGTTTTATGAAGATTTTATTAAAACAACCAATGCTAGAACGTTTCTGATTTGGCCTTTGGATATTTCCGAGCTGGATTTTTTTATCCACTCTGTAAAATAAACCCTAAAAGCCAACTTTGAGCGCGTACTTGACTTTACTTTATTTAGACTGTCAGCTATTTTAATATTATACCGAACTTCTTTTAATAAAAAGGTAAGTGTTCTTAACGCTATATTCGCTATTAAACAAGAAATTTAATCGGATAATATAAAACAAACAATATAGAAGTATAATCCAATATAGAAGTAAGCAGGCACTTGACTTCCCTCTATCACAATAAACCTCTATGTCACAGTATGAAACCGCACGATGAATCCGTGGAATACAAAGAGAAAAATTATAATTTTATACAACATAAAACACAACAATATTCACTCATTTAGAAAACTGTGCGGATACTGCGTTGTTTATTTTTTCCAACGAATCCGCTGTGTAAATAATTAAGTCAATATATTTTAGTTTGCAACGAACTTTACATTTCGTGCTACTAAAATACTTATTTCAACTACTTACAATGAGAAGTGTTTCAGGCGCTGTTTATATATTCTTCAATTAACACATTTCAGAATTTATTGTTGTTAAAAAACATTAAAACACTCCTAAAGCCAAGGTAACTTTCAAAATAGACCAGATATCGAAATAAATTTACAAGCAACATATTGGTGTGGCAGCGTACACTGTGGAACATCTTTCAGTCTTAATATTACTCCTTGCTAACATAAAACTTTGTTGTTACACATGCAAGTCTCTTTGTTGCTCAGTTATTGCAAAACTTACAAGACAATATTGCGATACATTTAATAACTGCACCATACACTTACCCACATGTGCATTAACTTTACAGCTATCATGATTAATGTTCCATAAAACATAATAAAAATGTTTGTCTTTTTTCCAATAAAATCTTTATGCCACTTATACAATCCACGCTTGAATCTACGAAAAGGTAGCCAGAGGTATATATTAGCATTCACATACAGTCCAAATAGGCCAGATAGATCGGTGAGCTATACAGTTGTGGCTATTATTAAAATTAGGTTCCCCATTAGTTAGACGATTTATAACACACATTGTGTACAAAAACTTCATAAGTTATGTTAGAAACTCATTTACAACTAAACTTTGTATCTCGGTTTAATTTTGATACGCTGTAGTATTTCCTAGACTTGCAATGTTTACTAACATTTACTGTTGTAACATTCAGTGCAAATGGGTAAGGTCACTAATGATTAACCTGGGCCAACATCAACTCGCAACGAAATGAGACTATTTGTACAAAGGCGATTGAGCTAAAAGCACTATGTAGGCTGGGGTTGATAATGGATTCACTTGTTATTTATCTAACCAAGTGTACGATGGGAAAATTGAGGAAATACTTTATTAGTCTTGATTAGGCAGGTTACTAGTTATACATAGGTAATAGATATTTGAAATAAATAAGTATATAACATTACTATTTTACCATTCCATATAATTATTATAATATTTATAATGCAGAGCTCTTTTGTATTAACACCAAATTTTGCTAATTATGTTCAGTTTCATATAGGCGCGATTCTATTGCCATCTATCGGGCACATGTACAGCAGTACATTGCAAGGTGGTAGGTATAAACAACTATAAATCCCTGACCATTCCTCATCATTATTTTAACTCTCTAATCACTTACTTGTAAGACACCCGCGACAGAAATCGGAGGTGGTGATAGTTATTATTGTATTCTGGTCTACCATCTACATTTAAGACGGCTGAGAATTATTGTAATTGATCTACCATCAACACACGGCTACTATTGGCACGGCTATTCTACCATTGGCAAAGCGTGATTTCCTATAAGGAAGGCCTGGCATCAATTCGCTGTTTTATTTCTACGTTAATTGACACTAACAATGGAAATAGAACAAAAAAAAATATCCCAAATGAAACGTTGAAAAAGCTTCTTAACTCTTAAGAAGATTTAGAGTGACGTCAGGAATCCGACAATCAACGGATGCGCTATAAATTCAGTCTGATAGTGAAAGTCTTTCGTGCCCTAAAAAAACACAACAACTTTTTTTAGCTTGATGACCTAATTGTAAATTAAGACAAAATGTGTCACCTCGCTTTCGGTAGCATGGTGCTACACTGTTAAGAACGATCATGTTATGGAAACCCTACGAATCCACCAATCCGTACTGCGGGGCTATTATGTAAGCCTCTTTCAATCTCTTTCGTTTACCTGTCACTCTCACACTGCGATTATTCTCAATGAGTGAGAGTGACAGGGTAGACGAAAGCAATTGAAAGAGGGTTCTAATCGGGGTTCTGGGTCATCAGCGAGATGTGTTTCCCTATATTCTTCCATCCATAGGGAAGGCCTGTGCCCCAGTGCATTAAGGGTTCGTATGATGATTTTATGGAAAAACTGTCATGGAAAAATATCTATATAAATAAATGAAAAAATAAGTCTTACGATTTCGGAGCCTCCGATGAGGAGCTCGATAGCGCAGTGGCTTAGCGCGCTTGGAATTCAATTGCGTAAACTAAGCAATGTTCGCTATGGCCAATCACTGGATGGCTGACCAAAAAAAAATTAAGTATCTCGAGATTCTCCGTGCCTTCCTAAGCACGTTAAGCCGTTTGTCCTGGCTTTATGCAGTAGTTAAAACCCACTAATCCGCACGTCCATTGTCCCTATATTCTGCCATCCTTAGGGAAGGCCAGTGCCCCAGCAGTGAGGACGCTAAAGAGCTAGTGATAAGGCCCTGATGTGTTGTTGGTTATACTTACAGAACTTTACATTGTAAAAATCTCACTAATGTGTTCATAGGAAAAAGCAACAACTCAATAAAATCTACAATAGATACCGTATCCATTCATTCAGTTTTACTATCATACATACATATAATTCACGCCTATATCCCCGAAGGGGTAGGCAGAGGTGAACTAGCACCCACACTTTGCCAATTATACTTTCTAGTCTTTACCCTTAGTCACCTTGTACGACACCCACTGGAGAGATGGGGGCGGTGACGATTGTATTCTACTCTGCCGTCACCACACGGCACTATCATTGAGTCCATATAGTAGATAGATAAGAAATTAATTGATTTGAATGCTTTTTATAAGTTTATTAAGGTTAACTTGTACCTACTGCATAATTACTCATAACTTTTATTACTTAATTCTTATTTCAACAATATGTAAATATGAGACAATATTATGTGTACAACAAAACAACAATAGATCATTTTATGAAAATAGGTATCTATTTTGCTTTCTGACACATTATTAAATATATTTTTATGCTATTGCTACCAATATTTATATCACAAAAAAATCATTCGTTATAGACACTGACTGAATTCGTTCATTTGTTTCAAATTATTCATGGTAGGCTTCATACGTAAATTATAGTCAATGTATCTCGCACTCATGTGTCCTCTAACAAAATGATTTAATTTTATTTTGCATGTGAAACAGTTATAAAGTTCAATGTCATCTTAAAGCCTTTCTCAGCAAGGAGTATTTTCCACTGAACAAAATTCTATTTCGAACAAGAGGTGTACATTAAATTCAATGAGATAGTTGACCGGCGCTACGAGAAAGTAAATGCTACTATTGAACCTTGTCGAGTTCAAAATACGCTTATCCTCTTCTCCAAATGAAATCATTGATGCCTCTAGATTTATACCTGTTTGAAGATTAGAATGGGCATGGTGACTGATTTTAATAAAGCCACTCCAAGACGTTTTAAGCCACGTTACTGCTTTGCAACGCCGCCCTAAACACAAAATTTTCGTAAAATGCAGCACTCGATAGAACTAGTTAACTATAAGTCTATCGAAGAAATAATAAACATGTTTTCGTATATTTCTCTATACGCAGATTTCTAAGAGCAGTTCAAAATCTATTACAGGTCAAAGTCAAATTTAACTATGCTGAAAATAACTGGATTTGCAACCAGGACAAACGGCTTAACGTGCCTTCCGTTTCAAGGAAGAATTAGAGAGGAACATTGTTATATTTTTATTATTAGGATAACTGCATCCATTTTCAATCTATTGCTTACACCAAATACTTATGCAATACAAAATCGGCCAATACAATGCCATTCAAAACTATATTTGTAAACCACCTGAAGTAGAAGAGAAACTTAAATTGAAACAGGACCCTAAAAACAACTGCAGTAAACACAGAACGAAACTAAAAATAACCATTAAGAAATCGTCCAAGGAATTCCATTTAACACCGGGCAGCTATTCGTGTAATTCAATCATGTCCGTCGACTATTTTTCCGTAGAGCACTTGTTCAATCGAATCTTGCAAATAACTTCGCATAATAAATCTTATCGGAACGTACTCGAGCGGATAAATTCCGCTGACGTTAGTTCGACGGGTCAGTATCAGCTTTTTTCACCTAACCACTATAGAAAAAAGCATTTTTGCCGGTAGGTAGATAAGCTGAAAGCACTCGACGTTCCGGCGCGTGGCGCCGAAAACGTCGATGGACCGCAGCGTACACACATGAGTAAATAAACGGAACAGAGAATAACCTTCATACAACCGAGCGAATCGGTTGCACTACTACAAGCGCGGGGGGCATGTGTGCGTTACCACTGGCCGCTGTCGCGCACTCGGCGAGACTGAAAAAACCGGTTTATGACGCACATCCAGTTGCATAATGTCAGGGTTAGTGAGACGGCGTTCTTAGGAAGCTTATACTCTGTTCGGTTTATCTACTCATGTGGCGTACATCAGACAGGGTAATAAACCATAGACTACATTTTATTTGAGCTATAAATGTCAATTGATCATACAGCGCAGCAGAATTAATGGTAAAAGAGTTATACGGTACGGTCAACGGCACGTCAGACTTTACATAACTTTCAAACATCTTCAGTCAATTGTCGACCTTAATTGGAACGTTAAAAGGTCCAAGTCGAGTGAATAAATTTAATGTGCCGGACCGTTGACTTTACATTAATACAACCAAAGCACTGTTTGACAAACATTTGAAGGTTGGAAATTCTTCAGTTTAGTTTAATATCCTTTTTATTGTCTAGAGACTGAATTTATTGTCACAATATTAATATTTTACACCCCCTAAGGGGTAAGCAGAGGTGATTTGTTATATAGCATTAAGTGAAGGAACATTAATAAATTTTTTGTACAGCCGGCCGCCTGCCGGACACCAACCCTGTTTCTATTCGGAATCCTCAAGGTGCTCATTGGTCTATACCGGGAAATCCCACTTTGTCGACTTTTACGCCACCCATGGAATGAGTCGGGGCTGGTACATTCTACGTTATTTTTTCGCTCCCATGCCAGAATGGAAGACAGGAACATAATTATGTGGTATTTAAATATAGAATCATTTTGAAAACAGTCTGAATCTGATTCCAATCAACGATTACCCACAGGATCGCTGCGGTAACCACAAACATTTCACTCGGTTAGGTACTCTCAACTAAATGTCCACACATTTTACACATGTCGTATAGTATTAAAAATGCCATCTGACGTCTTTGTGCCCCAAGGAATAGCGCTGAATTTTCCCTGCGCCCTAGAAACGTGACCTGCACACCCACTTCGTTTAAAAATCCGTTCACGGCTTTATCTGTGGAGAAGTTGGCAGTTTGAAATTATTTTACCATTGAAATGAGAGTCTCGATATCAAATGTTGCATTATATCTGGTTTGGTCTGTCTGGTTGCAATTGGGAATTTACAGGTAAAATTTTCCCGTTATATTTTTACATTGGAGTTTTTACTATTTATAACAAGAACCAGGATTTTATTATAGAGTGATTTTTTGTGAAAGCTCTTTATAACCACGCTCTGACCAATTTCTGTTTAATCTGACCACAATTTCAATTAAAATAATTGGCTGCAAATGATAAATCGGGAAGAAAAGTGTTGAAAGATAATAATGGCAAGGAGATAGGACTTAAGATTACCTAATCGCTTTCATTAAGCCTTGTGGTGCTGGCAGAGAAGTATACAAGAGTAACTGTCAACCCTCCCTATACATCTGCCCTATCTGTACACCGCCTAGCAACTTACCCGGCAAAGGTTATTATAGCCTCGCCACGCAGTACCTAACAAAAGGTGGCAAAATGTGGATGACTGTACACCTCTGCCTACCTCTTCGGGGATAAATATGCGTAATTTGTGTATGTATGTACATTAAAAGTTCCTACGAAAACTTTTAAGTTTAATCATTGTATTTTTGTTTCGTCAAGTAGGTTCGTAATTGAATTCTCAAGTAAATTAAACAGTCGTACGTCGAATGTTACCTTTTATTTTGACCGCCAACCAATCGTGCGATGTCATAGAATTTTCACAAGTTCACTTAGAAACGCCTTGATTTCCTGTCGATTTCCGTTACTCTCAGCCGTGCGATAACTTGCTTAGACTCAGTGAACATACGTTCTTATGTTTTCGTGTATTTCAAATACGGGAACCAATTTATGGAATTTTCTGTGATGGTTCCCGGATTCTAAGGCCGTAAAAGATTCCATTGTACCGGAATGTCGGCTTTAATAAGATGGATGGCCTCTATTGACTTTGCCATTAAGCCGTTAATTGTCTCTTACAAGTCTTCCTACAAATGTGTACAATCATTTAATCATAAATTGTCATCATCACCATTTTTCCAGTCGAAAACCTGCCAAACAAAATTAAGTTTGAATTTAGACGTCTTCTAATTATGACTTTATTTTGAAATGTTTTCAAAAATGTTGACTAGGTATGCCTATATAAAGTCGACGATATAGATTCTGACCACGAGGAAGTTCGGGGTCTGAATTTCCGCTAACTTCTAACTTATCTTCAACGCATTTAATCCGATTAAGCTGGTTTCATAAACTTTTTATTAGTGTTAAAAATAACGTTTTCAAAATAGATATTTGCGGGGGATTCCTTTTCATCCGGCGAGACAGGTTAGCCAGATAAATGAAACTTAGATTAAGCACAAATGTTAGCTTAGGGACATTTTATGAAATTATGTTTATTCCCTCTAATGGATGCTACAAATGCTTTCCTTTCATTTTAACGGCTCTATGAACTTTCAAAGGAAGTGTCACAGCTCAATATAATATCTTTAAGATCAACTCAAATATTTTATGAACTTGGCTATTGTTGCTTTGAATTAAATTGTATGACCATTACTATCCATTCTTGGCTTATCTGGGGTTGGGATCTAATCAGCCAATCGTTAACTTGCCGAAATTTCTCTAACCTTTTAACTTATCGGTTTGTAGATAAATCGTGATTGAAGAAGGTTTTCTGCAGACCAATCACGTCTCAGAGAACTGTTGTATTTATAATTATCTGTGATATGATTGGTTAGTGGTCAACGATGATCTACAATTTTCTTGTCTGATATATTAGGTTCTCTATAATATGAGTAAGGTGTAATGGAAAATCCACTATGCAGCATTGCAGGTCTGTTCCTCTTTATTACGTAACTATTACATTGATTTTCTCACCCATTTATTTATAAGCCAATGTAATGATAATCGCACAAATGTTCTAGCAGATTTAGCCGTTAAGGACTTTTTTCGTTCTCCCACAATTTTATTTGTGGGTTGAAATACTTGAGTCTTTAGTAATAAAATTTTTCCGGCCACTGGTTTATACTGTTATTTATAGAACAAACGGCACGAGCAAATTGATGCGAACATAAATGGTAATATTAGAATCAGACCCAGCTTTTCTTTTGAAAATGCCAAATCAACGGATGTAAGAAAATAAAATTGCCAAATATTTTTTTTTTTTTATATGGCTTCGACTGTAAAACTTTTGCTTAACGTATTTCATTTTAACTACATACTGCCTGTTTCATCCCAGCTACCTGCGCGATGACAACCCTAAAGAATTATTTTACTCATCACCACGAGGAAGACAGGTCTAGAATACCGCTTTTGCCGCCACCACCGATACTTGCGATAATAATTATTAGGTTGGGGAAAAAGTCTTTTCGCATTATAGTATGTATAAACTTGTAATAAAATCTCTTTGGCTATACTATTTGTATCTGGCTGGTTTTGGTATCATTGAAAGTTTAAATTTTAAAGAACATAATTCCAAATTCAAATTAGGAAAATGTGTGATTTTCATTTGTTTTTCGTACCGCCAAGATGAGTGAATCTAATGAAGAAATTCGATACATTTTAAAATTTTACTACAAAAAGGGTAAAAATGCAACGCAAGCCGCGAAAAAAATTTGCGTTGTTTATGGACCTAGTGCAGTGTCTGTGAGAGTAACACAAATTTGGTTTAAGCGTTTTCAATCCGGAAATTTTGATGTCAAAGATGCACGTCGCTCTGGTCGCCCTATTACAGATAAAATGGATGCCATTTTTGAAAAAGTGGAGCAAGAACGGCATGTCAGTAGTTACGACGTAACTGAAGAACTGGGAATTGACCACAAAACAGTTTTGGCGCATTTGAAAAAAACTGGGTACACAAAAAAGCTCGACATTTGGGTACACCACGAGCTCACTGAAAGAAACCTAATGAACCATGTACTCATTTGTGATTCTTTATTACGACGTAATGAAACCGAACCATTTTTGAAGAAGCTGATAATTGGTGATAAAAAGTGGATCACGTACGACAAGAACGTGCGAAAAAGGTCGTGGTCAAAGGCCGGTCAGGCTTCACAGACTGTGGCGAAACCCGGGTTAACTCGCAACAAGGTGATGCTGTGTGTGTGGTGGGATTGGAAGGGCATTATTCATTATGAGCTGTTACCACCAGGCAGGACCATCGATTCTGAACTCTACTGCGAACAACTGATGAGATTAAAGCAAGAAGTTGAGAGAAAGCGGCCGGAATTAATCAACAGAAGGGGTGTGGTTTTTCATCATGATAACGCTAGACCTCACACATCTTTAGCCACTCAGCAAAAATTAAGAGAGTTTGGCTGGGAGGTGTTAATGCATCCGCCGTATAGTCCTGACCTTGCACCTTCAGATTTCCACCTGTTTCGGTCTCTTCAGAATTCTTTAGGCAGTGTCAGGTTAACATCACGAGAGGACTGCCAAAACACGTTGTCGCGGTATTTTGACCAGAAGTCCCAAAATTTCTATAGCAATGGGATCATGTCCCTACCTACAAGATGGCAAAAAGTTATCGAACAAAATGGTACCTACATACTTTAGTTAAATGTAAATAAACTATATTAAAAAATGTTTTGAATTTTCTTAAAAAATGCGAAGAAACTTTTTCCCCAACCTATTATTTTAAAAAGGGCGGATAAAATAGTACTCTACATTACATAAATAAATCTCACCTATATCCCCGAAGGAGGAAGACGTGAATTAAACACCCACTTTTCGCTAATTAAGTTAGGTCCCATGAAATGTATGTGGTGAGCCTATTGCCATCTATCGGGCAAATAAAATCGCAGTTTATTGCTAGATGGTATAAGAAGAATGATGCTGCCCATTACTCATCGCTGTCTTTACCCTTAGTCACCTTGTACGAGACCCACTGGAGAGATGGGGGTGGTGACAATTGTATTTTGCTTTGCCGTCACCACGCGGCATACCACATACCACACGGCATTTTGTAAAAAGTAAAATAGTACTTTGTCTTCACAAATAATAATTAAGCTTGTTCACCCATCCACTGACCGACTTCCGCAAGCATTGTTGAGCTTACGCAAAAACAAGCCAAACGTTCTTAAGATCGTGACAATTGTCACTAGATACGGCTCGTCTAAAGTACCCACAGGGATTATTCCTGACCTTCAATAAGTAAGCAGTCCATGAATACTTTCAGATAAATACATCGACAGGAAAAATTTCCACTCCGATAAACCTCTCGCCGCTCCACAGACGGTGGCTAATTCCCACATGATTTATGGTAACAATTCTGATCCTCACCGCGTAAACTGTTTTTGTCGGAACAATACCCGTAGTATGTACGTACCTAAACTTATGGCCCATGTGGCTATTTTGGCCACGTTACTTTGAAGCAATTTCAAACGCGCTTTGAAGACAGCGGGCTTATTACGTAGCTCTGTTCCTAAAAATTATGGAATAAAATTATTAATTTATTTACGATTTTAGTCTTTCAAATCTCCCACATCGCCCTCTGTTAGCAACTGAAACTGTAAAATCGTAAACCCATAATCGCTAAAACAACAATTTCATCATTTTTGCATAATCAGCCTGCAGAGCAATCGGTTTAAATCATTTATGAAATCTCATAAATTAGAAGTTGGCATTGGACAGTTACAAGTATTATTTTCCATCTCGTACAAATGTCTAAATCTTCTCAAAAAAGTAAGCCTGGTTGCGTATATCACAACGGAATATGATAGCCGAATTGTCTTTTGTGGCATTAAGTTCGCCTTTTTACTATATCTGTGTAATAAAATTTTATTTAACGAACATATTTTAAAAAAAAATTAAATAGACTGGATATTTGGATTACTTATTTCTATCTAAGAGTAACGTTCTGTGAACCTGCTGAGAAAGCCTTTGTATAAGTTTAATTAGAACCTCCATAAAGGAACCGCTCTTAATTAGTAGGTAATCAGATACTTTACGGAAGCTACCGAAAAGGAGCAGGGTATCGTTTTAAAGTTCAACATTTTGGGAATAATAAAAATAACGAAATGGAGCAAGAAGAGTACTATCACAAGGATGCTATAAAGTCTAGTTCAAGATGCAGTTAGCTGATGTTGCACTCACACTGCTGTATAAATTAGCACCCATGAAATATCGGATACTAAAACAGGTCGACACAACTTTTAAAGCTTAACTTTTAAGGCTTACTACTCGTACAGTACGATGTTATGTACCAGTAATATCAATATTTTTCGACCGTCAAAAAAATAAAACTGATGCCAATACCCATTTGTATTTACATAGTATATGCATGCTATAATTTGTACGTAGTACATCAAAATTTGTTTTAATTTCGATGATAAATAGATTGGAATGATTGCACACCCGCTTATGTTTACACGATCGATGTTTTATTTGGCTGCTCGTATAAATTTCCTTGTCCCTGAAAAATGTGAGTGCAAATTTTAAATATAGATGATTATTGAACGAAGTTATTTCCGAGTAGTACTAAAATTATGACAAACCGCACAATTCATTAGATATTTATTAATTAGTTCTATTTAACTTGGTGTATTTTCTTTAGGTAGAGAGAGAGAGAGACTAAGCTTAGTGAGAGAGTGTATGTACCTGTTAACTTATAATTATGTATTGCAAAAGTTTTAATCTTAATAAAATATGTCAATACGCAATAAACATTAATTTATGTCTATTAAAAGCGTTGTAATAATAATTTGTAGTTTTATAGTTTATGACATGTTTTGAAATCAAATTTCGTGTAAATTGCCAAGTTTCTTGCCCAATCTTGTAAGTAATTGTGTAATATTTGTATAAATCACAATTTTATTTTATTTGCATATATTTATTCATTATAACTACTACCATATAGTTATGAAGTAAATACCATATCTATAGTTCAAACTCTAAAAAGTAAACTTTATTTTCGTTGTGGTCTATAATTAGATAAATAGATAGATCATAAATACGTACTATTTATTTTATTAGAATTACGAGAGACAGTTTTAATAGAATTTCCAAAATCAGTTTTACATTCGTTTTATTCGAACAACGGGAAACGTTGATTTATTCTCTGATAACGTCAAATTGTATGTTAAACATTGGCATGCGTGAGCTTACGAGGATCCGGCTTGATTTATAGTCGGAACTCAACTGATATTACCACCCACAAAACTTCTGGCAAATTTTTCTGGAACAGAAAAACTGCCAACCGTGCTGGCAACTTAAAATTATTGTGTGAGCAGAATATATTTCCACATAGTTATTTTTTATTACTTCCTACACGCGGATAATATTTGCGTTTCTCGATTGGATTATCCCAAATAAACATTTTTTTGTATAAATTTTGGCTTTACCGCATGATGACATAATTTGACACTCAACTGATATTTGTGGTTAGAGAAAGATTAATTTGTAAAGATAAAATTTGTACTAAGCTGCAGTACAGTCAACAGCACATCAGGTTACTACAATCTGTCAAATTTCTCCAATAAAATTTCAACCTTAAATTTCTTATTATAAAGTTCAAAATTGATTGAAAAATTTGACAGTTTGTAGTCACCTGATGTGCTGTTGACTGTACCTATTACCTGACTATTTTTTAATTATAATTCTATATCAATGAATGACTGCCCAGGTATTTAAAACACCTGTTAGTGAGGGTGGTAAACGAGTGTTCTTTGTAATTTACCAAGTAATGTCAACGGATCATTATTTAACGTGAGTTGTTTAAAATACCCAGAATTACCATATTAAAAATTTTATCCGGCTTAAAATATTACAAACATTTTTAAAACATTCGTGTCTGAATTTCGGGACAAATATTTTAAAAATATCTGTCTCGAAATTCAAACACATTCCTTTCTAGAGTAGTCTCAGAGGATATCGATGAGTAGGGTAAGGTTGCCCTAAACGGCCCTCTCGTATAAACCTGTTCCCTCAAGGGAGCTGACAATGAGTCTGGCGGGAATATATATTGTTTTTAAAATATATTATAATACCAAAATTTCCCGTTTTAAGTAGTGTGTTTAACAATGTGTATATTATTGCTTGCGTGTACTGTGTGCAATAATAAATTAATTATGATCTTCGTTCTATTTTTGGTCGACTCTCATATTTTGCAGCTCTGACGAAAACGAATAACAATCTTAAAGTGATTTTATGTTTTGTTCTTGAAATACGTATTGCAACACCGCCAATAAAACATCACGAAGCGTAAACTACGAAACCACAATAAAGTGTTCAGAAATTGATAAGTAGCCGCATAGCGCTACGCATGATTTATTGTTTATTACTGATTCGGTATTCCCAAATATTTTTTAAGCCATTAAAACTGACCAGACGATAAAACTAATATAGCTGTCAAACTGAGGTCAAAAAAACACTAGCTAAGTAGACTAGTATTCTTTCAGTGATCATCAAAGTCGAAACTACATCAACAAAGATGATCTTGACTGATCTACTAATCTTACCTATACTTAATACGACCACGCTACTTAATTTAAGTACTTAATGCCAAAAGATTTCATTCAAATCTATAGTCCGACAAGTTGTTGTGCGACCTTCCTGCGGGGTAAAAGATGGTGGCGGGCGGCGGCTCTCTAGATGTTAGCGGGGACGGGTGATGCGGGGAGGAGGGAAAAATCGTGCAATACAGCATACTATACCTCAGCCCCCCCAACGTCTCTCTCCCCGTAGGAAGGTCGCGCACGAAGTTATCGGAATATAGACAATCTAATGCAAGAATAGCTAGTTTAAAATAGATTATCTACTTTTCAATTGTTATTTGTATGTATTAAGTACAGTCATTAACGTTAATTGACGTCTCTGAGTGCAACAGCAGTAACTGCCGCACTTAGAGACGTTAAATAACTTTAATGAGTAGGTACTTATTGTCAAAAAATTTCATAAAATTTAGACCAAAGACCTGACAAGAATAGAGACTAGTTTTGAATTGTCATTTTTTGACATTCAGTACTCATTAACGTTAATTGACGTCTCTGAGTGCAACAGCAGTAAGACTTCTTCTGATGTCACATAAATCGTTATTACGAACTACAACATAAATTACGCCGTAATAAGTGGTTGGTTGCTGACGTACTCCCCGAGGATTACAGGGTGGCAGATAAGAAGCCAGAGGACGTCCACTGCCAAATTTACGAGCATCGCCTCGACCACGCCTATTTTACATGTCTCCAGATACATCTTACGAAATGACTTTATCTATGTAGCTCGTCTCCCGATATATTGAGGAGTAGATAGTTTCGAGATATAAGTCGTAAATATTTCATTTCAGAGGAAACTTCTCCATAAACCTGGGCAGAACATCGCAAACCGTTTTCTTGTCCCCACGACTGCAGATACAACTAACTGCTTAAGGTGCTTGCTTTCAGGTCCTTTCCGAAGCACGAAGGAAGGAAGGAACTAAATGGTATGAATTGTCGTGTATTATATATTTAAATCTGGATTCTCTGGAATTGAGTATATCCTCTTAGATGCAGCTTCCAATAATAATCCCGCACTGAATACTCGAACCTTCGGATTTAATATTATATTAAACATTAAATCTACCTCAGAACATCTCAACTTCAAAGTTAACACTCTCATAGTTCCAGAACATGTTCCAAACTTACAATCCAGATAAGCTTTCAGCTCAACCGAATAGAAGTTGAAAGCTTGCAAAATGGATTCGTTGTTCGCCTTAAGTAGGCACATAGCTTAAATTGTAATGGCATATGTTGCTGAACATTTGTCAAAAACAACAGTTGTCAAAATATAGAAAAATAAAAAATCTATGTTTCTAACAGGCTATTCTAAATTAATAAAATACTTACACAGAACGAAGTTGACGGACGAGATGTGACGAATTTTCTGAAAGCAATAAAATATATAGTTAATTAAGAATTCAATCAATTAATGTCAGTGATGTTACTTTTGTACATTTTACTTTGGCACCTTTTACGCTACTCCCTAATTGGGTTTTTTGAAAATCAGTAATATAAGTAGGTACTGTTTTTTGTAATATTACTTTAATTAGCCTTGATCAATTTAAAATTTCAGATCCGTTTTGTTCTTAATAGTTCTTATTTCCAATTAAATAATGTAAAGTAATGTCGGGCCGTGTGGTGACGGCAGAGTAGAGTACAATTGTCACCACAAATCTCTCCCGTGGGTGTCGTACAAGGCGACTAAGGATAAATCAATGATGAGGAATGGGCAGCAGCGTTCCTCTTATACCACCAAGCAATAGCAATGTACTGCGACTTTTGTGCCCGATAAATGGCAATAGGCTCGCCACCTATTACATGGGACCTAACATAATTGGCGAAACGTGGGTGCTAGTTCACCTCTGCCTACCCCTTCGGGGATATAGGCGTGATTTATTTATGTATGTATGTAAGTAATGTCGGAGTGCCTAGGTGAGTCAGAATTTTTAAAACTGACATTTTATTTACATTTATTTGAAAAGCTGTCTTCACTGTTGTGTACTTTAAATCAAACGGTTACGACTCTAAATCAACTTTGCCAACGTTAAGGGCTAGAGATCACTGGAATTTTTAATATTAAAGGCAAAGGCATCTGTGAGTCATGAAGCTCAAAGTAAGCATTTCGATGGATATTTAATTAATTTGAATTAAGAACCAGTAACTATGTTCAATTGTTCCCAAAAGGGCAAAGAGCTTAAACTTAATAGCTAGCAATAAATCGTTTCATTTTAAGGAAGTTATCTATTACATGTCGATTATCTATTGATATATTATTGATTGTCTGGCTGCAGGAGCTTGATGGCGCAGTAAGTTGGCATTAGCCTGCGATTGCGTAAACTAAGTAATGTGCACTACGACAGGCATTGGATGGGTGGCCATTAAAACATTGTCTCAATTTCCCCCGTGCTTCGAAAGTCACGTTAAATCATAGGTCCCGACTGTCCATTCTCCCTATATTTATCCATCCATAAGGAAGGTCTATGCCCCAGAAATTGGGCTTTTCAAAGTATGGAGGGCCTCAAGTTAACATAATTCTTGGTCACGTATTCAAGGACCGGCCTGTACGAATATTACATAGAAAACAAAATATAAATATATCTCGTAGTAACAGCAGGGCAGAATACAGTTTTCACCACCTCTTCTCGTGACCTATGGTTGCCTTAATAGGTGATTAGGGGACAGTAACAGCGTTCCCTAACAGGGTTAGTGTTAGGCTTGCGGCCAGCCACAAAAACCGAGCCAAATTCTAGAGCAGTAAATTCTAGACCTGACCCTTTGAAATAAAACTAGACTAACTTCCAAATTATTACGGGTCTAGACCTGACCCCTAATAATTTGGAAGCAGGGCAGGAAGAAGATATCTTAGGACCCAGAATCTAAGCCAGTTATTCAACGAAAATGGTTAAAATCATCGGCAACTTACATCGTAACTTCTAAAAGTCTAAAAAGTTTCCTCGTCTCCAGTTAGAAGATTCGACTCGAGATTGTTAGAGCAGTAATCTTTTCTTATTAGATATATGTAGGTAATATGTAGAGTGACCCTCTTCACCACTGCCAAGTCCAATATCACACAAACAATCGCCGAATGAGTGCTCTTTTTATAACCAAGGAACAACGTGCAGATGTAAATAAATGTCGGTATTATACAAAGCGGAGTGTGGCTAGTAAATGTACCATCAAGCGGCTCTTGTTAGCACGGATTCTAAGCATTTTTTGAAAACCAAAAAGGAAGCTTTCATATTGAATTTGGGACTATACGGTTCTTTTAATGTCATATATATATAGATATATGACATTAAAAGAAGAAAGACAATGATATACTATTCGATTTTAATTTTAACATTATATAAATGTTAGAAAAATTAGTACAAAGATTTTGGGGTTAGAAAAAGAATTTCGAAAAAATTATGATCTTGAGGCGGGAATCGAACCCGCGTCCGCTGCTAACTGGTTCGATGACAAACCCCAAGACAATGATATAGTTAAAAATGCTTACAGAATTCATTTCTGGAAATGTGGTAGTAACCCCAAGTGGTATCTAGACTGGCAAGAAAATATTAATTTTTAAATATTTGCCTTCCCTTTTCATTATTAATAATAACCAGAATGTACTTTAAAATTTAAGTAAGATTGTGTAATATATACTGTTGTTTTATAAGCAAGAACCTCGTGAGTTGCAAGAAAATTACTGTTTTCTAAAAATGATTTTGTTACTATCTCGGTATAAACGGCCACTTACTAGCATGCAACCCATTTTTTTATATATTTATTAATAAATATCTTAAACTAAAGAACCACAAAAAAACATTTTCTATTGGTATTGTTTAGCCAACTAGTATTTGCAAAATATTTAATTATATTTTTAATCACAAAAACATTTAAATAACCACGACTTAAGAACAATTATAAATATTTGCCTCTACCAGGATTCGAACCCGCCGACTATCGGCCAAGACAGTCGGCGATCAGACCATTCGACCAAAACGGCCGTCAGCTTAGAATAGAACATAGTTAAACTTTTATATGAAATATAAGTTGTTCTATTATTATATTTCATATAAAACTATTAAAAGTAGCTATAATTTGACGGCCGCCTTGGTCGAATGTTCAGATTGCTGGGTATTGGCCAAGAGGTCCCGGGTTCGAATCCTGGTAGGGGCAAACTTTGTAATGACCACAAATGTTTGTTCCCGAGTCATGGTTGTGTATATGTTTATGTAGTATATTTTCAACATTTATATACATAATTATATTAAAAATATGTCCGTCATCTAGTATCCATAACACAAGTGCTTAGGCTACTTACTTTGGGCTAGATGATAGGTGTGAGTGTAAAAAATATAAAAATAAAATATAAAATAAATATAAATATATAAGCATAATTTTAATAAATTAATTAGTTGGGTGTTTCGTAATGATGCCATTTAGAAAGGATTACTTTACAAATGAGCGGGCTTGTAAAATAGCTTAGATTTAGTTTCATGAGAGTGGCTACGAGGCGACCGGTTGGGGAAATTACTAAAGTACTTTCCACCCAAATTAATATCACAGAACCGTATTACTGATACGATGACAACATGCGAACGGTGTATTAGTGTACGAAATAAGTTTCGGCGCAACAATCTAAGCTACTTGAGCCGCGTATTATTTTTCCCTGGTGACGAAAAAGCAATGTTTGCGAATGCCGTTCAAAGGATGGGTGACCAAAAATGTATTATTTCCAATTCCTCCATGCTTCGAAAGACAAATTAAGCCGTTAACTCCCAACTGCACAGTCCGCACTGTGTGTAGACTACCCAGTGCGGATTGATGCGTAATAACGACTGCATTTCATTTATAGTTATTGCCGATTACCCCCCTATAATATATTCTTCCATCCATATGGAAGGCTGGTGGCTCAGCAGTGGCAATTAAATGGCTGGTGACGATTCTCTGGATTAAATATTATACTCTGGGTGGATAGGTTATGTGTGCGTTCTATTTTGGGCAGAAAGAGAGTTTTCCTCTTTCTTCTTTTATCGCCATCCCTCTCTTATATCCCCGTTACCACCACGTGGTACACAATGGAATAATTTAGGTAGGATGGGACGATATCAAAAGCGCGGATTCAGTTTGGGTTTATGGTTATTAACGTATGTATTCTATGCATGCCCATTGCACGATCATGCACCCTTTTCATTTCAGAAACCTACGTCATAGGAATGCTCTACTCTGTATGGAATACAATTGTCATCCCAAATCTCTTCCGCTGGTGTCGCATGGGCTGCAGCGTTCGTCTTATACCACCTTGGAATATACTACGATTTACGTGCCCGTTAGACGGCAATAGGCTCGCTTCCTATTGGGTTGGGACCTATCATAATTGGGAATAGGGTGCGAATACTCCTCTGCCTCTGCTATAAATATGCGTGATTTATTACGTATGTGACATACATACATAAATCACGCCTATATCCCCGAAGGGGTAGGCAGAGGTGAACTAGCACCCACGTTTCGCCAATCATGTTAGGTCCCATGTAATAGGTGGCGAGCCTATGGCCATTTATCGGGCACAAAAATCGCAGTACATTGCTAGGTGGTATAAGAGGAATGCTGCTGCCCATTCCTCATCACTGTTTTATCCTTAGTCGCCTTGTACGACACCCACGGGAGAGATTTGGGTGGTGACAATTGTATTCTACTCTGCCGTCACCACACGGCACTGTATGTGACTCATCAATTTTATTTAATAATATTTCATTAACTTTATTTATGGTGTATCGGCAATCATTTTAAAAATACTGACGATCTCTATTAAATTTATTCAATGTTATCACGAATGACCAATGACCATAATTAAGTAAGTCATTGAAAAACTGCAAAGAATATGTCAGAATTAAGAATGGAGCCTGATAGAACATGAAGTAGGTGTTTATAAAATATCCTTAGATATTCGATTTTAATTTTAACATTATATTAATGTTAGAAAAATTAGTACAAAGATTTTGGTGGTTAGAAATTTTTTCGAAATTCTTTTTCTAACCACCAAAATCTTTGTATCCTTAGATATTATTGTAGAGTGTAGCGACAAAAAATGCTGGATAGTTAGCAATTTTCTAAATAACCTGAACCATTCCCCCTTAAAAGAAGATAAGTATTGTGACCTAAAAACTTAGAGCCGACCAACGAACTACAGAAAACTTGATTATAATTTTACTGCAGTGTTTGCCTCGTTACGGCATCATACGGGGCTCGACGACAAGGAAAATCGCTTAGGGTTGCCGTTTTCCTTGTGTTATAATTTCTTTTATTTCCCACATAAACCCTGAAACGGTAGGCCCCGATGTGGACCTTGATCGTGTGTAGCAGCCTTAATTGACTGTTTCCAGGATTGGTCCTCTCTTTAATTGCGCTATCCGAGCTTCAATACGGTTGGCGTGAAATTAATTTGTCTGTTTCGAAGTCTCCTGTGTAATTTTGTAATTTTAATCCGTTCTCTAAGAATCAAGTAATTAAAATAACCTTAGAAAAATACTATCAAATTTACAAACGCTGTTGTAAAATACACCTTATGCAATTTTAATTACCGGATCTAATACCTTGTATGTACGCATGTAATTAAAATAACCTTAGAAAAATACTACCGAACATACAACGCTGTTTGAAAAATACACCTTGTGCAATTTTTATTACAGGATCTAATACGTTGCGATAGTTTCGTTGTATCGTCAGCAAAATGGGAAGATCTTCCTCCGAGCCCTAGAGCATTGAAGCAGAGGACATACATTTTTACCTCATTCGACATCCGATGGAAGAAGGCCTATTTATGGTGACCATGCGCGTAGTTTAACATGAGTAAACATTAATAAGTAAATATTGAATTTTCACGTGCTAATTCCGTTTGTTACTATAATTGGACGTAGATAAGCAATAATGTGTCAAACCACATGAATATCAATCTAGAAAATGGCGCCCATAGATTCTAAACATGATGTGATTTGCTATTTTATTAAAAATTGTTTTTATCTTTTTGTTAAAGAATGTACATCAAATCAGTTAGAACACTTTTGAAAATTGTAGAATAAAGATGCTTTTCACTTCTCATGCTCTGAAAGTGCTTATTTGTGCAGGATATAGGCTGCACAAAATCGAATTTTGTGCTCTAGAGCATTAACGTATCTACTCATAAATGTGTCTAAATTAAGGCAAAGAAAATGAGCTATGCAGCCAAACACAATAAGAAATTCAGAGATAGAATTTTTTATTTTATTATTTACTTAAATTTATTTGCCTAATGTGTTTTTAAGGCATAAAAGATATTAAAATTTTAATTCAAGCAGGTACGGTAGGTTAGTAAATTAATTAAGAAAACTATTATTTCTAAATTAATTTAATACTTGGCTGTATAGGTCTGCAGCCCAAGCCTAGTATCAAAGCGAAGAACAATTTCCTTCAATATTCAAAACTGTACTAATTTTAGTTTGAATTTTAAGAAATGTTATGATAAACAACTGTTTTATTTCCTCGCAATCGAAGTGAAAAGCAGAGTTTCTAACTCGTCCACAAAACCATTTTTATCCTCGACATTACTATCAGCCCTCGCCTTCGGCTCGGGCTGCTAAAAGTCTATATACGATACGTTTTGTGCACTTGATGGAAAATCTACTATTATCAACCTATGTCGAAATCTCGGAATATGGGTTTTTGTGGGTTGACACATTATTGCTTATCACCGTCCAATTGTGATAATAACTCCTAACAACACGAAATAACATTCTAAATTGGAGGTGCCCAACTTTTAGCACGCCCATAAACAGCACAAAAACGACTTAATCAAATCTGGTGCTGTAATAAATCGTAAAAAGTGTATTTCCAAGATTCAATTGAATGAATTTGTCACAATGTTAATTTTCATTATCCCGAATACAGAAACGCTACTCAAAACATTTAAATGTCCTGCTTATTATTTAACAATTATAATAATATAATTTATTTATCAGACAACAACAAGATGGTACAGAAAAATGTTAATTTAAGTGTCGTCAAATTTACGTTTTTTCATACAAATTCTGACAGGAAAATCGTCCTCTTAACTTTATAAGCAGTGCTCAAACTTTGAGTAGCGTTTCTGTATTCGGAGGATTAGCAGTTTTGGGACATTGCAGAATGCAAAATATAGAAGCCCTCTTAGATTCCAAGGTTAACGCATCACAACCGTTTCGGAGATATTTTAAAATTTTCCAAGCAAGCATTTGCTCGGTCTCTCCATACTGGATGGTGTAATCTCAAAATTCGTAGAATTTCAGAAAGTTTGTGTATACAAACGATAGTATTATCATTATCAACGTCGGAACTAAGTATTAGCATTGCAAGGATAATCGTGATAACCCCAGAGCCTTAACCTCGTTCTAAGAATTCTGCAAAAGCTTTGCTTACATGCTTAATCAGCATAATAATGTTTGCTTTACAAAAAAGGCTCTCAAGCGTAGAAATGTTATTTTAATTAACTGCGCCGAAGGGGACTGTAATAAAGGAGAACTCTTAAAAACGTTCTTTACTCTTAACATGAGTGTAGACGTAACCTTTTACGAGAGTACTTTACAGTTTTTTTCCAACCAGTAATGAAGTCCGTTTGTTAGTATAAAAATTGTTGGAAGCGGAGTTAAGGTACAATTTATTGTATATAAAATCTTTTGATCACGGTGCTACACTCAGGGTTGTGGTACAACGAAAATAGTTAGGAATGGTATTAACTAAAGACAATCTAAGCTAAGGGTTGAAACAGCATTCAGTAATGGGCAGCAGCGTTCCTCTTAGACCACCTTTCAATGTACTGAGCTTTGCGTTCCCAAAAAAATGGCAATAGGCTCGCCACCTCTTACATGGGACCGAACCTAATTGGCGAAACGTGGGTGTTAATTCACCCCTGCCTACCCCTTTGGGGATATAGGCGTGATTTATGTATGTATGTAATCTACCCCATCATCGAAATTCTATCGATGATGGAGTAGATACCTATTCTTTAGATACCGAAGACTTTGACGTGTATACATAGGCCGTGGAGATGAATGCTTACATGGATATAAGAAGTACCAACATCGTTATGTTTTTGATTGGCGAGTTGCGGTATTATATCTGGTCAAATGTTTACTATGTATCTGCAATTTTACAATTGATTGTCAATGACATAATGGTCTACTCGCGGCCTGTTAAATATTTATGCATTATAATGCATCAACAATAATTATAATTTATCTTACATTCACACCAATCATCTAGCCCAAAGTAAGTAGCTTGTGAAATTAGACGACGTACAGATATTATTATATACAGAATAATTATTATTAATATTGATAATATACTGCATAAACATAAAAGTTTGCGATCGTTGCTTTATTAGTGTAGGCAACCACGAGGTCATCGACCTCATGTAGTGGTATAATACAAACAATAGTAGGTGCCTCCAATACAAACATAGTGTCTACGAAAACATTAGAATGGTTTATCTGCTAATATGTGAACACTCATCAAGTAATGCAAATTCCCTTTCAACCGTATAATTAATTCTAGGGCTTCTAAATGAGTCTAGGCCGTTTTGAGCTTGGAATAATTCAAGCTGCCTTCTCGTTTAGTTTCTAATTAAAAAGAGATTTGTCAGAGGGATACATTGATAAACAGAGTGGCGGTTAAGGTTTCATGGATTGCCAATTAATTAATTGTATTCAATTGTTTGACTACGCGAAGGGTACTGTAATAAATGATGACTCTTATAACGTTATTTATTTTGAATATGAGTGTAGATGTAACCAAATGTAGATGTAACCCCTGTAATTATTCTTCGAGAATAATTACAGGTTTTTTGTTATATTTTTATTGTGACAGCAGATCAGAATACAATTGTCACCACCCCCATCTCTCTCGTGGATGTCGTATAAGCCGAATAAGGGTAATTAATGGGCAGCAGCATTCCTCTTGTACCACCTATATTCACCTCTACCGACCCCCTCGGGGATATAGGAGTGATTTATATATGTATGTAATGTAATTTCCAACAGCATGCTTGATTGAGGGCTACATGCTTCGTTCCAAGTGTGAGTCTTAGTTTTATTTTCGTATAAATAATTGTTTATACATATAAAGTATAATTACATGAACTCGTAAATCGCTTTAAAATAATGTTAAACATCGGAAACATGTCATTGTGTGTCAAAGTAAAAGGTTTCCAATATTTAAACTGATAAGTAAACCAGAAGACCTTGTTCTGGGACGAACGGACAAGAAAATCAGGAAGTTTTGTTATAGAGCAATGGTTCACTGATGTGTCCCCATCAGTGACATGTGATAATAATTTGCGCTTATTTTTTTAATAATTCCTTTTTATATTATAGCCCTTTATGTTAACATTACTATTCTATCAAAACCCCCTAATAATAATAATGGAATCATGAATGTTGTGACGGAATTGCAATATTAATTAATATGTTTGGTTTGTGATGGTGTTAATAGAGCCACCCACTGTGACAGACTACCACTATTTATTACATCCAAGATTAATATTTATGTGTACGTACATAGGTACATATACAAATTACGCACCCACATTTTGCCCATTATGTTAGATCCATGTAATAGGAAGCGAGCTAACTGCCTCATAACTTTTATAGGCCGTAGTCGCTCTGTGTAGTACAGCCCTGGAGATTTGGGAGCGGTGACATTTTTTTAAGGATCTGCCACACGAATCTATGTAATTTAATACATAAATACATACATAAGTCACGCCTATATCCCCGAAGGGGTAGGCAGAGGTAAATTAACGCCAAATAAGTTAGGTCCCGTAGGGCCGTGGGCGACGGGCAGGGCATTGTACCCGCCGCCCACAGGGCCCGGAGGTGTCGCGACGACATACCGGTGCTCCAGTATGTCGTCGCCGTGGTGTTTGTAGTGCGCAAGGTGTGGATTTTGGCACAAGGCTCAGCTGATTCCATTTCCCATGCGAGATGGTGAAGCACCCTGGGGAGTTTTAGTGGGTAGTCCCGGCGCCTTTCATGCCGGGGAGTCCCACATAACCCCGCGTTCTACGCCCTGAGATCGCGGGGCATGCTTAAATGCATTCAACCCCAGAAAAAAAGGTCCCATCTAATATATCGGGCACATAAATCGCAGTATATTGACGTGATATGTGAGGAATGCTGCTGCCCATTACTCATCGCTGTCTTTACCCTTAGTCGCCTTGTACGACACCTACGGGAGAGATGGGGTTGGTGACGATTGTATTCTGCTCCGCCGTCACCTCACGGCACTTTATGCTATTTCCAAATAATAGCGCTTAAGTCTCAACCTCTGCGCGTACGCATGTGCGTATTTAGTATTAAACAGAGCCTTTCCTAACAGACCATACAACGTGATACTAGTTAATAAACCTAGTTACCATAACGTATAATCATAGGCTAGCAATTAACTTATCTGATAATCACATTATGAATTCCACTCAAAACATAACACAAAATTATGACCCGAACTTAATATTCTCTGCATAATTTTCTAGTAAATATTTGTAGCAATGCCAATTTCTAAGTAGCATAGGACATAAATACGTAAATGTTGGTCTAGATGCAGGTATGTAAATAGATTAATATTGTACTTTGTAAGTGTTTACA
Organism: Cataclysta lemnata; assembly: GCA_963931975.1. Taxonomy (NCBI): domain Eukaryota; kingdom Metazoa; phylum Arthropoda; class Insecta; order Lepidoptera; family Crambidae; genus Cataclysta; species Cataclysta lemnata. Next base: position 11,026,517 of record OZ008343.1, read on the forward strand.
TGTTTAAGATACAAATTATTGGACTAGCGTGGTGGGTGACAGCTAGACAGAATACAATTTTTTACCAAGCCAAAATGCTCCGCAGTTACAAGGTGTCAGAGTTAAAACAATGATGAGGAAATGGGAAGCTACATTTTTGTTTAACACCTAGCAATATGTATATTATTTCGATTTACATACCCGACATATAGCAATATAGTATTACAAGGTCCTAACATAGTTGGCGTAATGTAGGTAATTTTATACACCTCTTCTTCGGAAATATATAGACTTGATTTATGTACGATGTATCTATAGGTACTTGAAGATAGTTAAGAAAAAAGGGTATGACTGTCGGCTGGAAATTTTTAAACATCATCGCAGTTCTCGGAAAAACTGGAATGTTCAGTCGTAGAATAGGCGGGTACTTTATTGACAATGAAAAAACTATTCGGTACAGTATTAAAAATAGTCACATTTCTAACTATTTTATTTTGTTTCACCTAAAAGTGTCGGATTAGGCCGTGTGGTGACGGCAGAGTAGAATACAATTGTCACCACCCCAAATCTCTCCCGTGGGTGTCGTACAAGGCGACTAAGGATAAATCAGCGATGAGGAATGGGCAGGAGCGTTCCTCTTATATCACCTAGCAATAGTACTGCGACTTTTGTGCCCGATAAATGGCAATAGGCTCGCCACCTATTACATGGGACCTAACATAATTGGCGAAACGTGGGTGCTAGTTCACCTCTGCCTACCCCTTCGGGGATATAGGCGTGACTTATGTATGTATGTATGTATGTAAAAGTGTCGGATTACGGTTATGTTTCCATCAGAGATGTGCGAAGATGCGTTGCGAGGGATGTGTTTGAGAATCAATAGAATTCACACTCAAAACAAACAAACACTCCATGTCCCTGGGCATGCAACTTGGAGTGATTCTATTGGTTCACCTCAAACATACCTCGCAACGCATTCTCGCACATCTCTAGTGGAAACGCAGCCTAGCAAAGGTTTACCGTTTGTATACAAACGTGGTTTCGACTGTACATTTTTCGTTAATTGTTTTGACGTTACAATTAAAATAGAAATGAACCGGCATGAAATAATTTGTTTCAAATACAGCTAGCTAACGATATTCAAATTAGGTGGCTGCGTTGATTACAAAGTTTCGCTGGTTTAATTTAACTGTAACATTTGAGATTAATATTTTTCCTAATTACGCTCACAACGAAGAACAAATCACTCTGAATGGAGTTTGGCTAGTTATTATTGAGAGCGGCACCCAAAATCATTGATGACAATTATCGATAATTATGTTAGGTCCCATGTATTACGGCGAGTCTATTGCCATCTAATGGGCACGTAATTCGCAGTATATTGCTAGGTGGTATGGTATAACTGGAACGCTGGCGCTCATTACTTATCACTATCTTTACCCTTAGCCGCCTTGTACGACACCCACGGGAGGGATGAGGGTGGTGAAAGTTGTATTCTGCTCTGTCATCACTCATCGCCATAAGGCAAATAAAATAGTGAGTATTTTTTGCAAAAATAGCCTCTAATGCAAATAGAAAGAAAGCCTTAACGAATGATATCGTCCACAATTCATAGTGGTAATAACTAAGTTTCAGTGTGTCGCGTACTAGCAATTCAGGCACAGAATAAAGGAAAGGACAGTGTTTGTTCTTATGATATATGTCCTAGATAAACATTGCGTTGAAATGAGAAGAATCCACCCAAAGTGACAATTTAGCGAAAATAATGGCCCTGTTATTTCTTTACGACGCCATGACGTGCTTAGAAATGTTGTATGTACGTTTTTTTTTTAATTTTATCACTGAAAAGCTAATACATAATACAATTAAAACGACACTTTATTCTTTCAATGTCGCAACTAGGGCGCGCGGATAAGACGTTAAGTGTGGTGCCAATTGTATTCTGCTCTGGCGTCACTAATTCATAAAAATCAAATCAAAATTCGTTAATTTATGATTACTTATGAATCATCACGACGCTAGACATCGAAAACCCGTGTGTCGAAGTGAGAATAGCGGAGTGTGCAGCATGCCTCAGCCTATAATGGTGGGTCTCCAAAACTCACCCACGATCCGACCCGCCAACTCCGCTGTCTCAGCGCTGACCCCGAGGCATTCGTTCATTCATCCATTCGAGGCATTCGAGGTATTCGTTACTAAAGTTGAAACTAAACGCACTCAAGTACTAGCAAAACAGCACTCAATTAGGCTAGAAACGCCTCATTGTTAAAGTCCAGACATTGCAGGTAGGCAATTTTTGCACCAGATACTATGCTCCAACTCGCCAATAACATAAACCAAATTCTAAAATTAAACATGGTCTCCCCGTTCGTTGACTTTTGGATCTTAAGAAAAGACATTTCGGTTTTTATCGTTGGCTGCCAGTTCTATCGCACGTAGGCTACCTACATGTTCCACATCGTAATATTTCCATATTTACGGTTGATTCTTTGAAGGCCCAACGGAATCCTCCGGGGGCGAATATTCTGAATTTTCAATATTCACAGATGTGGACGGAATTTTTTCTGTATTTTATTCCTAAGGTAGCAAACACTAAAAGAGATGGCTCTAATTTTTTTCTTTCTTAACATTCATGCCATTTACTTAACCTTCGTCCGAAATATGAGGCTTGTTAATGTTCCCTTTTCATTTAATTAAATACCATTTTAAGACGGCTTTAATTTCTCTAATAGCCGTGTGGTGACGGCAGAGTAGAATACAATTGTCACCACCCCCATCTCTCCCGTGGGTGTCGTACAAGGCGACTAAGGGTAAAGACAGCAATGAGTAATGGGCAGCAGCATTTCTCTCATACCACCTAGCAATATAAATTTGTACTGCGATTTATGTGCCCGATAATGGCAATAGGCTCGCCACCTGTTACATGGGACCGAACATAATTGGCGAAAAGTGGGTGTTATATCACCTCTGCCTACCCCTTCGGGGATATAGGCGTGATTTATGTATGTATGTATGTTTAATTTCTCATAACATCGTATATGTTAAGTGGTACAAGTTCAAAGAGCTTGCTTTTTCTTTTCTAAGTACAATTATTGACATACTGAATGTGTCTAGAGCACTCGGTATGCGAAGTGTAGTGTCAGCATAGTGTATTATCAGTAAAGGCCCGTTGGCATCGGATGCTTGGGGCCAGTATGTTTCGGTTTATGTGGTTGGCGACGGAAACCGCACCTTGTACAGTTGCGGATTAAGTTAAGATACCTTAGTACAAAGAAAGAAAGAAACATTTATTGAGACTTCAAAAAAAATATCAAACATACTATAAACTTGTCTCAAACGGAACCCTTGTACCCTAAGCTTGAATTACTGAGAAAAGCCTAAGCTTAACGCACCTATCTAGGTTATACCTCATTTGGCTAAAAGCATTGTCCTAAAGGATTTCATTTCCAGTCGTAAATATTTGATTGTGCAATTATGTGAGAACAATCCCCGAACACTGTGATTGGATCGCAAGTTTATACAACTACTAACAGATTGTTTCCTTATAATAAACTTAGCGATACTGATATTGGGGCCGATACCCATTGTTACAATTTAACGAAGTATTTTGTTACACAATTATCGACAAGTTATATTTTATGTATCTAACGCAATCAAAATTTTCATAACAATTGAGATCAATTGTTAAGGATACCTACGTATGTCGCAGCTATATCGTATAACAAGTCGCGTTACAAAATGTTGGCATTTCGTGACTTAAGGAAATTAATCTATTCTTCAAACGTACCAGTAGTTAAAGATAGTTTAAGACGAGCGATGCGAGCGAAATTCTATAGCTGTTGAAAAGTGTAATAAAATAATTCGATTTTATCGTAAAGAAATGATATAGCCGCATTATAGAAACAGCGAAGTATTTCTATAATACCACGCTCTGGTACGCTTTATTATGTACTTTTTGAGCAAAAGAAGTGAGAAATAAATTGTCTCCAGTTTCCCCGTGCTTTGGAAGCCATTGGTTAGTCACGGCTGCATCTACAGTCGATAACACCCCGCACTAGGCCTTTGTGTTGTGTTTATGAGTTATGGCCCATTTTCCCTTATATCCATAGGGAGGGCCTGTGCCCCAGGTGTGAGGACAAACGACTGATGATGACAGCATAATTTATGATTTATAAATGCAAAGTTTGAATATGGAAACTTTAAAATGGAACGGGATTTCATTTGTTTCTTTTCTTTATTAATCCTAATACATATTCTTCTTCTCCTTTATGAAGTCATATTAGGCCGATGTCTGAAGAGCAGTGCAAAGCAGATGAGTGATGATAGGTTAGCCACAATAGTGTTAATTTCTACTTTTAGCAATTTGGCCTAATTTTCAAATGCAAAGATACCAATCCATTTTAAGGCTATGCTAATGGCAATAGCTCATAAAGCCGGGAAGAATCTAGTTTGATACAAATTCAACGAGACCTTACGCTTTCTTAAGTAAATATCTCAGAGTTATTCACGAAGTAGACTCCACAAAGCTTGACGATTACAATTGAAACACGAACGTCACTAAATCAAATTGGTTTAGGGTTTACGGAAAGCAAACGAAAAATATTCAAATTGGCAATTGAATGAATAATGCTAAAACAATTGAAAGGGGGCATTTTCGGGTCACATCATGCAATATTGAATAGGTGATTTCCCGGTTCTTTCTCTGTCTGACGTCTGTGAGCAAGGGAGTACATCGAAATCCGAAACAATTTGTTTTACGTACAAGAATCAAATGTGTTCGTTCATACAAGAACCCGCCTAGTGTTGGTTATGTTCAAAGCATTCAGGATAGGGACTCGGCGCACACAAAAGATCCCGATGGGATGAATTCCCTTGGAAGATCATTAAGATAACACGAGATGATACCTAAACAGATATCTACCCCGGAGAATAGCAAAGCAAGTCACGTTGCTTCACTATACAATAGGTAGATACCCAAAATCGGCATTTCGTCAGATTTTAGGCATAGCTCGATCCCAATATTAGGGTGAACAGTGACACAGGCCATTGCCCGATAGTAACTTCTTGTCAACCAAGTGTACACTGTGTTACTGAGTGTAATGATGAATCCTAAATAATCCGACGTATTATTGGCATCACACAGAATGTAGATAAATTATCCTATTATGTACCTGTTATTTAATATTTTTATTTTCGTGGTCCCTCTTCGAATATTAAATAAAAGCATATCTGCCTAGATAGAATTCTATCATGTGTACTCTACTGTGAATACAGAATACACATTGTTTTGTGTGTAGTACATTGAAGCGAGACTTAAATCGGAATATCGAATCCTATTATCCGAAAAAAGTTTATAGCTGGACGCCACAGAATTGCGTTTGACAATAACGTTATATTTATATAAATCAATCGTACAATCAATTAACATATAATAACTTTTGATATCAATTGATAAAAATCGTTTTCCACTGTTATAAGCTTTCCCACGGGAGTCGTACAAGATAACCAAGGGTTAAAACAGTGATGAGGAATGAGCAGCTTACCTATTATAGGAGCTTGCATTAAACTGCTATTTGCGTGCCCGATAGATCACAATAGCCTTGCCTCGTTATAAAATGCGAAAGAAGTGTAAGCTATGTTGCAAATGTTGTAACTTGTTATCGTGAAGTGATCTCTGTCTACCACTATGTGAGAAAAGTGTTATGTTAAGTAAATCAGATTGATTTTAAATCTCTGAAATAGACAAAGTAAATACCGAAAAGTTTGTAGCTGCTCAGTGCTAAGATCTCAGCGGTAGCTTCTGCAGCCTATCGGTTAAATTGTTTCAGTAATAGCCTCTATTTATTTAATTTTGTTTCTAACCCAAACATTAATGGTAATTTACGACAATCATAGCAAGAATTGTAAAAATAATACACACTTTCATGCAGTTTACACATTAACGATTCATAAACATTGTAATCAATATGAGAATACTGCTGTTTACTTTCACTAATCTTAACTATTATAGCAACAATCTGAAATAATTTTCGTGTTCAGGAATACACATTTCAGTACCTACTCAATATTGAATCTTTATGAATACTAAAATGTTTTTTACAAAAAGTTTCATATTATATCTTAATAACGCCCTGGTTATACGAGTAGCTTAGACAACGGCCCAGATTAAGGAAAACATAATGTAATTTTTAATATGAAATAACTAATAAATACAATTTAACAATACTGAATTAAAATAATCAAATTTGATTTTATTAACAAAATACACATTTATATCCGAACGCATCTTTGTGGCGAGAGCATTCCGAGAATAACTTCAATTATTTTTCCCGTATCATTTCAGTCGTACAGTTGCTTCTCTGACATTACGAGGTTTGATTTATTTTATTTATTTTCTTAATATCTGTGGTATATATAAAGAAAAGAATGTCACAACCTAATAATAAGTCATTGATTAATGCATATCGTAAGATTCAATAGATTTTTTCTTTTATAAATGGTTAGTAATAGAAGCTATTTTTTATAGCTAAATATTTGTAATTGCTAAAGAAAAATCCCATAATACAATGGATTTCTTCTTGTACGTTTATAGGAATAAGTAAGGGTAAGTGAAAAGTAAATAATTTTATTTATTACGTGGGACTTGTGGTGAATGTGAGCATTGATATACTTGCTTACCCCATAGGCCGTAAGCTAGCGTGATTCATGTTTACACAGAAGATGATTATACACATTATATGTACCTTCTCATCACATGCCAGAAGAACTGGCTACGTGGCAGCTTTTCCGATTTTTTCTTTTTCTTTCCTTTTTGGAAAAATAATAAAATTTAAAACCTAAGTCAAAACCTTGAGCAGTATGAACTGGAATGTCCGATCTGAATGGTCCGATCCGTCTCTTTTCTATACATTCGTTCATCACTCGAAAGGAAGTGGATGGCTTGATGACGACTGACCGATATGATTGGAAGAGGAAACATACTGCGCCGACCCCAGATAGACTGGGAACAGGGCAAGGAGAAGAATTAATGTTAGTCAACCCATCACAGGGATCAGTTTCAAGCGGCCTCAGTTGACTTAAGAGCCATGTTATGTACTACTCCATGTCGCGTGAATAAATACAAAAAGATAAATACCCATTTAGTTTACTTTCAGATTTACCACTGAGGCAGTTAGGGCCAATGACTGGTATAGAAAACAAATTATATTTCCGAAGCTAATTAGCGAGCTACCAGCCGTATGAGTAGCCCCGCAATTTCATTACTGTACAATAATTAGTTCTCGCCGAGGCGAATAAACTGTTCAAAAACAAAATACCCAATTTGAACCCTATCCAAAATTCTAATGTAACTAAACTCCACGCACGCGCTGGATTTGAAAAAATCTACGAGTTTTGCTTTAGACATAAGATGTTGACGTATGTAAATTTGCCTTGGGTAGTGGGGGACGTCTGTACCCTGCCCGGCTAGCAGGGCCACTGAAACACGGATATAAACATAATATCACTTTGAACTGTCTAAATTAATTGGATTATTGCCTTGAACTGTCAAAAATCCTCATAATCCAATGATTGTTGACAGTTGAAAGCGATAACTGGCTATATCATATCGTGTTTAGCGAAACACGATATGATGTACCCAGTTACTAGCCTCCTCCCTTACATATATATCTACCGTACTATTTATCCCAAAGGGTATGTATATACTATATTGCTAGGCGGAAAACGCTGCTGCCCATACCATTACTGTTATATCCATAGTCGACAGTGGCGCCCGTGTGAGTGATCGGGAGTGGTGACAATTTTAGATAGCTATTATTTTATGGCTATTTAAACATTACATATTTGGTATAAAAAATATTATGAAGAAAAAAGAACAGAAAAACTGCCAGGCCAAAATTTAAAACTCCTACTGAGATAACAATACTTACATACATAAATCACGCCTATATCCTATATGAAGGGGTAGGCAGAGATGAACTAGCACAGCACCCACGTTTCGCCAATTAAGTTATGTAAAATGAAATGAAATAAAGTTTATTTGGCAAAAAAGAAATTAACAATAATGAACACAAATTTAAATATTATTAGGCCAAATAGGTCCCCGCTCAGCTTATGCCGAGGCACATAGTGCTTCGACGCTGCTGGTCCCATGTAATAGGTGGCGAGCCGATTGCCATGTATGTGGTACAAAAGTGCAGTCGAGATAACAATACAATGACATAATTGTCGTTTTGTGGAATATTTACACAGTACTTTCTATGCTAGAGGTTCGTTACAAAATATTCTTCAGAGGAATGTCTCTGAATCGTAAATCGTGACTGACCTGACCTCAATACCAGTACTTGATACTGGCAAATTTTTATTACGCAGAATATAAATTGCACTTGAAGTAACTGACTTTCAAATATTTGTTTAAAATAATGGATCTGACTAAACAGTTTTGTGAAGATAGAAATAGGTATGCAGGATGTTAAATATTAAAACCATAGCTTAAGGGTCCATAAATAAATTATGATTTCATGCTCTACTCGTAGCAAGTGGAAAGAAGTGATCTCTGCCTACCTCTGTGGGAGAAAGGCATGACATAATTGTGTATGTATGTATGAAGCTGCACTAAGTCAAATAAAGTTAAAATTACTGTTTTTTTTGTCCACTAGTACCTGGGTCACATTGCGCACAGCCAAAGAGTTTTATTGCGTGCCAACCAAGTTATTTTTATAAATCATTTCGGAATACTCCAATACAATCAAAACAAACGGCAGTCAGCTTTATCCTGAAACCGTTATTTCAGTAAGATAAAGCCTAGAAATACCTACATGACGTAAGTTTGGTATTTTCTTGTATTTCCCTTGGGGATATTGCCTATGACACAAAAATGAGAGATGGTCGGCAGAAAATGTATCTAATGAGAATTGGTTATCAGAAACTATGTAAGAACTATCTTCATAATATTTGCACGCTCACTACACATATGCGTTAAGGCGGGACTCCACCAATGTGCTGAACTGTGCGGCACAGCGTATTTATATGGTCTTTCGCTGTGCCGCACAGTTCAGAACACTGGTGGAATCGCCTTTACAGATGAGAGGCATTCCGTTACAGAGAAAAAGCTCCATGGAATTTCCGTGCGGGTAACGGGTTCATAGTGTCGCAGCGACTGAAGTCAGATCGCGTGAAATCGTCGAAAGGATTTTAGAGGAGTGCACTCTTGGCGGCCCGTACACAGTCAATCTCGATTACGATCCGCGGATCAAAATTAATGATCACGACGGTGTACAGATTGTGGACGAAGTAGATTGGCGTCTCGTATACAAACAATCTGGATCCTTATCATTGATTTTGATCGGGGATCGCGATCGATATTAACTGTGTACGGGCCGCCATATAGGCAGCGCGCGCGCCTCGCCTACTTACGACTTCTAACCTCTTTTATTGATCTGTGGTTAACGCCTAATCTGTATTGGGTCAACGCGGTGGGTTATGGCCCTTTCTTCCTATATTATTCCATGCATACATACGGAAGGAAGTAATGAAAAAGATAATGCACTTGGCCCATAACTGGGGCACAGTGCTCCAGTGGTTAACACCTAATCTGTACTGGGCCAGCGTGGTGGGTTATAGCCTATTATTCCTATATTAATCCATGCATAAGTAAGGCGGCATTGAAAACGGAATGTACTTTGCACATTACCTACTCGTGAAGACGACACAGAATCTCCGTTGTTCCCTGTCAGACGACACCGCCCGCCTAGCTAACTGTAAGTACCTACGATCAGGACCTTATTTGGCAAACTTGGTAATGCATCACACAGTGTCAAGGTAATTCTGTAGGCACATGTGTGTGCTCGCATCACCACTCTATATAGTTCCCCAGAGCTTCCTTGTAAGATCGTGTTCGAGGACTAATTAGGTCAGTGGATTATTTTCTAATCTACGCGAAGATCACACTGCAGTGCCATAGGGACGTTGTAAGATGCATAATTATGTGTTCAAGTGGACAACAAACAAGCGGGTGATGTACATCTTCATCATCACCAGCCCTTTAATGTCCCCACTACTGGGGCACGGGCCTTCGCAATGGATGGAAGAATATAGCGAGTTTGGGCCATAACCCACTACGGTGGACCAGTGCGAGTTGGTGGGTATTAATGACTGCAGATGCAGTTGGAACTAACGGCTTAGTGTGGCTTAGCATAGGGGAGCTAGAGATAATAAATTTTTGGTCACCCATTCAATGACCGGCCTTAGCGAACATTGCTTAGTTTACGCAATCTCAGGCTAAGCGCGCTATGCCACTGCGCTAGCGAGCTCCTAACGCATGTACAATCGATAGTATACCTGGGGATATAAAACAAAAACACTTCTCCTAATCCTAATCGTAACTGCCACGTGGCTAGTAATTTCATTCAACACAAGGATGAGGTATGGGCAGCAGCGTTTCTGTTTTACAGCCTTGCTGCTGCTTAATACGCTGCAATTCAGGTACCCGATAGATGGCAGTTGGCTTGCCACCTATTCAATAGGACTTAACATAGTGTGCGAAATTATTGTTTCAAATTTCAACCTTGTGAACTTTTGTTTACCTAGTAAGCAAAGAGCTAGGTAAACATTCATAAGGTTTTGTGATTTTGTAGAAGATTAGTGTTGATACCGCAAAAGTGCTTTTGAGAGCTTTTATTAAAGACTGATGATTATTAATTTATAGTTTTGTTAGATAACAAAACTGCTTATATTGTATATCCAATAAACCTGTCTGAGAACTTTTCCAAAACAATGTAAATAGTTCCGAATGGACTTAAAGAGTGCCCAATTTTGACTACTATAATTTTCAGACCATTATCAAGTAATTCTGTCAAAAGTTTGACATTCACACATTTGACGTCTACCTGAAGGAAATGAAAATGAAAATCTAAATTCACATATAATTTAATTCACACTTATAACTGATATCGCATTTCAATCACTCGAATCAATTCGAACAGTGCCTCTAGCGCAAACTTTCGAAGATGTTGTCCTACGAGAAGAAAACTTGTCATCGCCAATACTAAAAAAACTTCATTATAAAACCCACCACTCGATATTATTCCAAATTCAAATTTTGTCTCAATTCTGAGTGTACCTCGAAAATATCCTCCAATAGATCCGGCCTCCTGGCACGCTCGTGTCAGAATTGATGTAAAGTACCTAGGTACAAAAACGATATAGGAAACTTCACAATTTTCTTTGTAAGCTCACGTGTTCCCTGTGCGTAGGTAAGGTTGGTTCATTTGTCAGTGTCTTTGATGCATATAAAACGTTCGGCAAGGTAGAGTCGGGAGTGATTTTACAATATTTACCATTTGGGAACCACGTTATAAGCGAGTTCGTTGCGCAGGGGGAGGGTTATAAATTCCGTTCATCTTGCACAGCGATATTTCTCTACACAAGCGAGTTTCCTTTGAATCCAAGCTATTAGTGCCGCACCTCTGCCGCACTCAGAGACGTCAAATAACGATAATGGGTACTTAATGTCAAAAAATGACAATTCAAAACTAGTCGCTATTCTTGCCGGGTCTATGGTCTAGATTTAATTGGAATTTTTTGACATTAGGTACTCATTAAAGTTATTTGACGTCTCTGAGTGCGGCAGTTATTAGAGGCATTCCGAGAAAGATGTATAATTATCAAATATACTGCCATTTCTGGTCCCAATAGATGTCAATATTTACATGGGACATCAACATAGTTGGCGTAACGTGGGTCTTAATACATATCTGCCTAACCTCTCTGATTCGTGTATGTAGGTATGTATTATTAATGTCGCTTGTTATATAGCCAACAGCCTTCCTCAATAAATGCACTATCCAACACAAAAAGAATTTTTCAATTTGAACCAAACAAACAAACTCTTCAGCTTTATAATATAAGTATAGATTATCGTCCTCATCTTCCTGCCCTATTCCCAGATGACCAACGGTATGGTTCCTCTTCCATTCATATCAACCAGACATCATCGAGCCGTCCACTCCGTTTTGATTCATTTATCCTGTCTCACACCGGAAATGTGCTAGTGATAAATGATGTTTATGAAGAATCATGTAGTAGACCGTCAGAGAAAGAGAGAGATAGTATAGAGAACAGAGAGAGAGAGAGAGTTTTTGGGATAAAACGGGTACAATCTATTGCTCAAGATTTTGTCTTAGTTTTTACAACCGGGCGCCTTGTTAACACTAGGCCTTCCTAGGCATACCTACGATACGATACGCATATACAACCAGTTATAGTTTGCGAAAATTTCATCTAAGCCGGACGTCCGTTTACATTTCACTCTTAGCTTTGGAAAAAGCAATCCTGCTCACATTTTTTTCACAGTTATCAAACTGAACTAACAATGCAGAAAAGCAATTTGATATCTGTATGAGCGGCCCGGCCCACCTTTGAAACAGTATTGCAATCAATGACCAGTGAAATCCCACATACCGTCAAAGTGAAACTTGGATTTAGGTAAAAACAAAGAAATCTATTTCTATTTCCTCTGTGCTTTGGAAGTCGTGTAAGCAGTTGGGCCCAATTATCATCATCTACCTGCCTGGCTAGAAACACGATATGACAAAGCTATTTATCGCTCTGACCTGTCAAAACACAATGGATTTTTGACAGTTTTAAGAGATAAATAGCTTTATCATATCGTATTTTAGTGGTCATGCTAGCCGGGCAGCCCCGTTTATCTGATGTGGACGAAGTATGTTTTCTCTTCTAGTCATATCGGTCAGACGTCATCAAACCAGGCATTTTCTTTCTTTCATTCATATCATTCACCACACCGGAATGGTGCTAGTGGTGATTGAATGTATAGAAAAGAGACGGATCGGACCATGTGATGGAATGACAACATTCCAGTCCATACTGCTTAAGGTTTTGACTTAGGTTTTATAGCCGGCCGCCTGCCTGACACCAACCCTCTTTGGGTAGTTGACTAAAATTAAATTATACATTTTATTATTTTTCGAAAAAGGAAAGAAAATTAAAAACTCGGAAAAGCTGCCAGGAAGCCAGGTATAATGAGCATGTGAGTAGAGTGATGAGTATATGAGATGTATATATATAATAGTAGATTATATACCAAGCTCAGTAAAACAAATAATGTTTCAGATCGCAAGTATTTTTAACGTTTAATATGTGCGAAATTCGTAAAAAAATTAAAGAATATAGGAAATAATATGTGTATTTTATACCCCACGGGCGCACCAAAGATGCGATGCGATTTAATGAATAAGCCTCCAAGCAACCTCTGTACAGAATTATATTTCTCCTAATATATTTCGGACCACATTCCATAAAGAAAAATTATAGCATACATGTGGCGTTTTATTGAAAGAACACAATCATGTTTCAGCCGCTCGACATAGCCCATCTCATTCAAGGAATGTTTAGTCTGCCCTATGTAGTTCGTAAAATACAAGATTACTTAATAAAGAAAATAAATCTGAAGGGTTAGTACACCTACCTACCTACAGGAGTTACTAACTTAAATACCAATGTTTACGTTTCATTTTAATAATAAATTTATAGTATTATTGCCGTTGTTTCATGGCCGGTTTTATCAAGTGGTCAGGTCGCTGGCTATAGGTCTAGGATTCGAATCCTGGTAGGGCCAAATGTTTATGTGAGGAACACAGATATTTGCATGGTTCAATCGTGGTTGTTTAATATATATTTTTTGTAGTATAAAAATATTTATAATTTAATTAGTACGTATCTTAATATAATTAGATACGTACTAATAATTTGTTCGTCACCTAGTACCCATAACGCAAGTGCTTATCCTGCTTACTTTAGGCTAGATATAAATGTAAGAAATATTATTTATATTATCTCATAAACAATGTTCCTATTTATATTTATATAAATATAAGATAATACAGGAACTATTCCAATGACGTCATGTAGTTCGTAACATTTACGTGTCCCAAATATAGAAACATCCAATAATATCGGTACAACGAAACTATTTACAATATAACCACTCATTATCAATACGGAAAATCATTGGGTGATTTAATATAGAATATTTGGGTTGTCCTGATACTATTGGCCAATTTCAATGGGAAGTATTGGTGGCTATTGAATGTTGGATGCTACGTGACAAAATCTATTACCAAGACAAAATTAACAGCTGTAGTTAAATATTACAAGTCGAACGATACTCGAAAAAATCCCCTATACCTATTGCAGTTAAGTAACTTCACACACCGGAGACAATATTATTAAGTAAACTACTTAATTCGTACAACAGCGAAGTAAACGCATTTCCTCAAAACTTAATTACACAGAGTGCGCAATCTGGTAATCTCAAAGCTGCTAACTTCCAAGTTATTTAACATACGAACTTAACAGCCGTATTATTAAGTCAAGTCGTTTAAGGTGAAGCGAACCAGTAGTTCACGTTACGTTAGACTGCGAACTTTAATTAGCTTAATTGATAGTTTCGTCGGTATATTACATACATACATACATAAATCACGCCTATATCCCCGAAGGGGTAGGCAGAGGTGAACTAGCACCCACGTTTCGCCAATTATGTTAGGTCCCATGTAATAGGTGGCGAGCCTATTGCCATTTATCGGGCACAAAAGTTGCAGTACTATTGCTAGGTGGTATAAGAGGAACGCTGCTGCCCATTCCTTATCGCTGATTTATCCTTAGTCGTCTTGTACGACACCCGCGGGAGAGATTTGGGGTGGTGACAATTGTATTCTACTCTGCCGTCACCACACGGCATCAATCGTATATTACATCGGTATATTACAGTTGCTGAATTGATAGTTATTTGTTATACGTGAGTGCAAAGTTGTTTTTTAACCGCGAGCTCAATTTTGATGACCGAGCTAGCGAAGGATTCTAAAATTGAATCACGAGCGTAGCGAGTGATTCAAAATTAGAATCCTGAGCGATAGCGAAGGAATCAAAAGAGCACAAGGTGAAAAATCTTTGCGCTCGAGTGCAACACGTAACTTTTCATCCCCCCCAACGAGGAAATTGCAAAATACAAAAAAAAATACAATCACAACAGTTTCTGTTTTCACCCAGAAACTTCCACAACGCCCTCCCATTAACCCAAACACCCACAAAACACCGATTAACCCAGAAACACCCAAAAAAACACCCATTCACCCAGAAACACCTACAAAACACCCAATCACACCCACAAAACACCCATTCACCCAGAAACACCCACAAAACACCCATTCACCCAGAAACACCCACAAAATATCGAATCACCCAGACACACCCACAACATCCATTCAGACACCCACAACCTCCACCCAGTCACACCCACAATACTCACACATCCATTCAGACACACCCACAAAACACCCATTCACCTAGACACACCCACAAAACACCCATTCACCCAGACACACCTCCAACACCCACCCATCCACCCAGCCACACCCGCAAAATTTATCCAGACACACCTGTAAGTATCTTATAAAAGTTACTGTCCCTAATGGAGTTCCGAGACGGTCAATCAGCTTGAGTCAAGCACAGAAAATCACTGTATGTTTTTGTTCCGTTGCTAGCGTAAACAAATCAAACAAACCTAAAAAGATTTTAAATGTTTGACTCAAGCATCAAGCAAGCATTGTAGACGATCAAAATGTTTAAAGCAAAATTGACGCCAAGCTGATTGACCGTCACGGAACTCCAAGGTTTTATCAAATTTATAACGTGAAAAGAAAATGGCGCGCGCAAAGCAAATTACATAAAAAGTACACCAAGAAGGTTCCGAGTCTGAGTTTTTAACAAATTAAAACAGGTTGCATGATAATTTCGGCACCATGGAGGTAGAAATAAATAGGTATAATGATGTTTTGAATTCACAAACTCATTGCACACGATGTTCAAAATTCAATTTTACTTTATCCTCTAGAGGATAAAAACGGCTTTTGTACTCAGATATCGAAGAGCAAAAACGCTTTTTCCGAGATGGTGGGATGAAATAGTAGATTTTCCATCAAGTGCACAAAACGTATCATTTTAGTCCGAGACTTTTAGCAGCCCGAGCCGAAGGCGAGGGCTGATAGTAATGTCGAGGATAAAAATGGTTTTGTGGACGAGTTAGAAACTCTGCTTTTCACTTCGATTGCGAGGAAATAAAACAGTTGTTTATCATAACATTTCTTAAAATTCAAACTAAAATTAGTACAGTTTTGAATATTGAAGGAAATTGTTCTTCGCTTTGATACTAGGCTTGGGCTGCAGACCTATACAGCCAAGTATTAAATTAATTTATAAATAATAGTTTTCTTAATTAATTTACTAACCTACCGTACCTGCTTGAATTAAAATTTTAATATCTTTTATGCCTTAAAAACACATTAGGCAAATAAATTTAAGTAAATAATAAAATAACAAATTCTATCTCTGAATTTCTTATTGTGTTTGGCTGCATAGCTCATTTTCTTTGCCTTAATTTAGACACATTTATGAGTAGATACGTTAATGCTCTAGAGCACAAAATTCGATTTTGTGCAGCCTATATCCTGCACAAATGAGCACTTTCAGAGCATGAGAAGTGAAAAATATATTATTATAGTCCGATAACATTGAGTTTTGTCACTCTCGGTATAACTTTGTAACTGTACAATTTGTCATGTGTATTTAAATATTTTAATTGAGAATAAATAAATGTATATGTAGGACTCTATTATTAGATAGACTTTGAAGGTCACAAATACAGCCCTTGATTCTGCTTATGTTAACATAATAATCGTATCATATCTTTATATTAGTTGTATTACTAAAACGGAAAATAGCAAATAAATTGCCTTAGTAATATATTATATTTAATATTATTTGATTTTCATTTTATTTATTCTATTATAATGTTAAAGTAAAAAATATTACATGAAAAAATTAAGCCCATTTTTCTTTT
Organism: Cataclysta lemnata; assembly: GCA_963931975.1. Lineage (NCBI taxonomy): Eukaryota > Metazoa > Arthropoda > Insecta > Lepidoptera > Crambidae > Cataclysta > Cataclysta lemnata. The sequence continues at coordinate 11,043,414 of OZ008343.1, forward strand.
ATACTATTAGCTATAGTTATTATTACACCTAACGGGCTTAATAATTATTACATAGAATATCGTTACTAGCATTTATATAAAGTTGAAATAAAACACAAATAATAATTTAAAAAATATTCCCATTCAAAACAAAACAATTTTGTTAATAAGTATACTTTTTTCGTATAAGACCATTACTTTCCCGCCATCTGCTAACAGAAGCAACGTAAAAATAATTCATTTTGGCGTTTGATCGAGATATCAAAACACCAGAAGCGCCAACACTCGTAATTGAAATATTATTCGGTAACCACCACTCGATTTATGGCACCAATACATTATCCAAAACAGTTTTATTTGCACGGCGCAATCACAAAAATGCTTAATCGAATATACATTGAAATTTTGATATGATCGCTAAAATGGCCAATAACGCATCTTTATGGTTAAACATTAGAATATCTATTTAAAAAACCAATATCTAGCCTAAAAGTGAATAATTTAAGCGTTATAGATACATCCAATAATATCGGTACAACGAAACTATTTACAATATAACCACTCATTGTCAATACGGTAAATCATTGGGTGATTTAATATATAATACTCGGGTTGTCCTGATACTATTGGCCAATTTCAATGGGAAGAATTGGTGGCTATTGAATGTTGGATGCTACGTGAATAAATCTATTACCAAGACAAAATTAACAGCTGTAGTTAAATATTACAAGTCGAACGATACTCAAAATAAATCCCCTATACCTATTGAATAATTTAAGCTTTATGGCTACAGTAGTCTGGTGGCGGCAGCCGTAGAATCCGCACGTGGTGGGTTATGGCACATTCTCCCTATATTCTTCCATAGAGAAAGCCTATAGAGGTAAAAGCCTGTGCCCCAGCCACGGGGAGATTTAAGCGGAATGGTGATGATGATTACAGACCAGAATACAATATTTGGCCACTCCCAATATCTCCCGCGGGCATCGTGCAACGCGACTAACTGCCGCACTCGGAGACGTTAATTAACGTTAATGAGTAGGTACTTAACGTCAAAAAATGACAATTCAAAACTAGTCGCTATTCTTGCTGGGTCTATGGTCTAGATTTGAATTAAAATTTTTGACATTACATACTCATTAAAGTTAATTGATGTCTCTGAGTGCCGCAGTAATGGTTCAAAAGTGAGGAATATGAGACTTAAGAAATTAATTTCTTTATTAAATAAAAATTGTATCTGCATGTTTGATATTTTTGTTTGTTTTGTTATGTGTGTTGTCTCAATAAACGTCAATAAATGTTTTACAATTACAAGTAAAAACATGCGAGTCATTTAAAATTGTTAAATTGAGCATCTGAAGTTTTTCTAACCTCCTTATAATATTTTTTTCTAATATTTAAAGAATAACTTGCTTCTATCCGCGGCTTCGCTCGCGTTGATGTCTTTAAATCACTGTCAAAGTCATAATCTAATTAGTATTAACAATGTTTGTCTTTTAATGGCAAAATTTTGATACCTTGAGTTACCTTATTGTATTTGAAATCGTAACTAATATTATAAATGAGAAAGAGAGTTTATTTGTTTGTTACGCTTTTTCTCCTAAACCACTTAACTGATTTTAAAAACTCTTCCACCAATAATAATAATCTACATTATGAGCGAGTAAAATAGGCTGTATTTTTAATACAGATCCCTGCGAATATGACAATAATGTTATCATAATATTTATATCAACTTTTATCTGATTTTTATTTAAAGGTAGTATGTTTAAATAAAAAAACAAATAAAAGTTGATAAATAGTTATTATGATAACGTCTCGGAGTAGGGACTATCACTCAACTGTCGCAATTTGTATTACGAATGTCGCTTTTCACCACATGCAACGAGATTCGAGGTAGGCACGCAGCAGCAGCTATTGTCAAGCGCAAGGCCGCCGCCGACAGCAGAGTGGACAGACGCAGCGGCAAAAATAGTTAGCGGGCCGCATTTTGTAATGGGTTAAGAAGCCCTGATTTTAATATTGTTTTGTCAACTCTCCTGAATTCATTGTGAGAAGTATGATAATGATGGTTGGTGTAGATGAGAAGATGACGAGTTACAGAAGAGAGTGGAGAAAGGGGATATATTGCGCCGACCACAAATACATACATACATACATACATAAATCACGCCTATATCCCCGAAGGGGTAGGCAGAGGTGAACCAGCACCCACATTTCGCCAGTTATGTTAGGTCCCATGTACTAGGTGGCGAGCCTATTGCCATTTATCGGGCACAAAAGTCGCAGTACATTGCTAGGTGGTATAAGAGGAACGCTGCTGCCCATTCCTCATCGCTGATTTATCCTTAGTCGCCTTGTACGACACCCACGGGAGAGACTTGGGGTGGTGACTCTGCCGTCACCACACGGCTTGACCACAAATAGGATAGAATAAGGGCAAATTGAGGAACACTTTTGTGCATTGTCGCAGTAATCATTTATACAATCTGTTGGCTAGTATAAAACTGCGCAAAATTGTTGTCATTCGTATGACAGGATACTAAAGTGTTCGTCTAATTATGATGCTGACCGTACCCACTGTAAGGGCAGACGAAATGTAAAATTTCGTCGTGTAACTTTAATCTCTGGGCTTACACAATCATAAATAAAGAACAATGCCGCCCAAAATGACTCAAAGATACAATAGAAACCTTAAAAGAGGTTTTCTTTTGCCTACAATTTCCATGATCTTGAAATTGATGAAAAGACTTCTGATGGACAAAGCAGTGTTTTTTGATGCAGCTTCCTTGTTTTTAATGTGATATTGTGAAAAGTTAACGACTAGGACCATTTTTAATTAGGCATGATAATAACATGCTGAACAAGTCTTTGCTAAACACAAACTCCCTTATTATAAAACATGGACTAAAGATAGTCATGCCTTAAAATTGATGCTAACTCTTTCATTCGGCTTATAAAAGTGACAGCATTCACAGCATTCTTCTTTAGTCTATGTTTTATAATAAGGGGGAAAGAGGACAACATTATTTTGAGTTTATTTACTCTAAGGGCCTGTTTCACAATCGACAAGTAAGTTCGAAGTAGCTTACTTTGCAGTTCAATTGACATATATTTCATATTACAACTGTCAATTGAACTGCAAAGTAAGATACTTCGAACTTACTTGTTGATTGTGAAACAGGCCCTAAGTCTAATAATATACGCAATGTAATAGGAATATACCTAGTGTGTTCCGAATGTGTTCCTGGAGTTTATATAAATATTGTGTTTCTTTGGTGACAAATATTGGTTCGCGTCACAGATTCCCCGAATACTGTTAAAAATAAGACGGGTTTTCGCAAAAAATAATTCGTTGCGACTAAGTCGTTAAACGAGTACCTAGATACCGACCTAGGTTAATAATATAATCTATAATAGTAAATAATTGAAATGTTATAACAATTAGATTTTTATTGTTGATTTTTATTTAAGCATAACATGTTAGAACAAAAAATTGCACATTTCTTTTTATAAACACTTATTTTAAGAGGAACTCGCTAGCGCAGTGGCATAGCGTGCTTGGCCTGTGGTTGCGTAAACTAAGCAGTGTTGGGTAAGGCCGGTCATTTAATGGGTGACCGAAAAACTTATTATCTCGACTTCTCCGTGCTTCGTTTGGTCCCAGCTGCATCTGCAGGCGTTAATACCCACCAACCCGCACTGGACCAGCGTGGTGGGTTATGGCCCAATCTCCCTATATCCTTTCATCCATCCAAAGGGCTGACGAAGATGATGATGATGATGATTGATTTTGACCCACTTTCTTGTAACAATTGTAATGTTGAATTGGACAACAACATTTTTACGCCCCCAATTACAACATACAAAGTGTTACGCTTCATCAATTGTCAATCTCGGGAACAGATTGTCTCGTTCGCTATTTTAAGATGACATCAGTACGCACCAGTAGGTCAGCTGCTTCAATTATGAATATATTTTAAGCACTACAGCACTGTTATCATTCATTGTTATTTCAGTAACTGTTATAAATATTCCCACGGAAAATATTTGATGTTAGTAAACAAAAGTATTTCGAGCCTTATTAATATTAAAATTATAATGGTACCTAACTATTATTTGGTAGTTCAGGTAATTCAAAATATAGTTGATAGATTTAAATAAAAAGTAGGTAGGTAGTATAATTATTATGACTTTGACACTCACTACTTTACTTTTGTTTTCTTTTATCTGCAAATCCTATTGCTTAATTACCATGGTCTTGATGAATTCTAGTCACGTAAATTTAATTTTGGTTGGGCCTCAATATTCATCAGTACTTCGGGAAGTATTTTAGGAACAATAGATTATTTTAACAAAATTAAATAACCATTTTTCATACATATGTCTGATTGTATTTAAAATGGTCATTTGTAAAATAATATTTGTTTGGTCTTGGTGCCACCGGAGGAGTAGCCAGAGACTATGGAGACCACTTCTACCATAAAAATCGATAACCAATAAAATTTTATTATTAATTCTAAAATTTAAAAGCATATAAGTAATGACGTTGAGACGTGCTTATAACTAATTTGAAAAAATGGTCTTAATGACACTTAATTTAATTCGTCTTTATCATGCAACTGCCTTTAACTCGTTTCATAAATAATAACAAATTATCTCAATCGACATCTATTATTATACCTTTCGAGCACGCTACATCATTTCAAAGGTCTCCTTATTATATTTTAATCTACATAACAACTTAATGGTTACATATATTTTAAATTGGGTCCGTGTATCTGTGCCTTTACTATAGGTCAATTTCATGCTATAATCATTACGAAGGTGTCAGTACCTATACATAATATACGGAGTGCGTGTAATTTTAAATATATTATTAATGATAAAATTACGGTCTTCATAGTCACCTATTTTATTCGTTAATTGTAAAATGGATAAACTCAAACGATGCTCCAATAATAATTCACGACAAATTATGTTACAAAGTTTTGGTTCACCTGCAAAAATGTTATTGGTTTAATTGCCGAACAGGCTCGATTACATCGCGCTTTTAAAGCCGTGATTATCGCTCGATCCTTAAACTTTAGTAGGTACTTACGTATTTTTCACTCTTCGGCTACCGCGGCAAGGAAATCACAGAGGCAACTAATTGAATTTAAAAAAACAAAACACAACTGCAAATTCGCACGTCGAAACTTTTGCAAACATACATCGTTCACCACTCAACAGTTTGAAAAGTTGTTCCAAAGAGGTTTTAATCTAAAAAGGTCATAGTTTTAAGTGATGTCCCCCGGGAACATGGTTTTCGTTTGTATCTTTTCTGCTGTATTGTTGCACGGCGGTTTCGGCGGGAAACGCGAGTGAGTGCGAAAGCGCGAGTGACGCGGTCGTCCTCAGTGGCGCGGAGTCGACAAGTGAAATGAGCAGACTCCCGCTCGTCAATTCAAAAATTCGTCCGAAGCTATCCTGGGTGACCATAGGATAATTCCTGAGTCAAGGCACACTTACTGGTGCTTGTATGCTGATTCCGTTTACTCATTACTGAGCCTTGAGTAAATTGTTAAAAAAAGAAGTTGCAATTTTCTTTTTATTTTGTTGGTACCAAGTAACAATAAAAAGAAAAAAATTATATTTTTTATCTAATCGCTATTAATCTTTGGAACATTTGTTGTTGAGAAACTTTTATAATGTTGAAATAATCAAAATGATAATTTAATTTTTTTCTTAATATTGCTATTCTACATTAACATGTAAACCATACACATATACAATAAATTGTTAGTTTTATTGCATACATAAAACTTAACAAATTGACCCCATCGTCAGTGTCACTACTTAAAGAAATCAGTGTGGTGACCGAAGAGAAGAATTTACAATTCCAAACAAGAATACAAAGTCTCCTGCGGGTTTCGTACAAGGCGACTTCCTCATCACCATCAGCCCTTTAATGCCCCTACTGCTGGGGCACGTACCTTCCCTATGGATGAAGGAATATAGGGAGAATGTTCCATAAGCCATTAAGCTGACCCAGTGCGGATTAGTGGGTATTAATAACTGAAGATGCAGCCGGGAGCATCGGCTTAGCGTGCCTTCCGAAGCACGGAGGAACTCGAGATAATGAAGTTAGGTGAAATACTTAGTAGGTATGCGTAATCGTAGGGCGAGCGAACGAAGCCTTAAACAAAACAGTAGGTAACGAGGAACGTCCATAAGCGTCCCTGTTATACCCCCCAGGCAATATACTTCGATTTTCGTGCCCGTTAAATGGCAATCTAACTACAACAGATATGTTATTATTTATTATTGATTTATTTTTAACATTGAGAACTTAATTCGGAACGTTTGTTTTTATTATTTTTTTTTTTATTTTAATTCTTCCTTTATTTTAGGGAAGGCAAAGGGCAAAAGGGCAAAAGGGAAGGCAAAGGTCTAGCCCATACAGCCAAGTCTTTAGTGTATATTTTATCTGTAGTCTTATGAAATAATGAGTGGGTGAAAAGTATGAATGAAATGAATTTTACATTAAAATATGGGTGCCACATATTTTATCGCATGTAGGGAGTGCTTGGCGCGAATTGAATGGTAACAGAGTTAATGATGGTGCTTGATGAAATGGATAAAACCACTTTTTATAGTGATCTTCACCACAACATCAAACACATCATGGGACTTATTTTCGATGATACTGCATAATTGCACATCAACACGGATGCTTGTGCATCAAAATAACACCACTTTCACTGTACAAAATCCACTCTGTAACAATTTTTGAATTAGTGAAAATAAATCTGACTGACACCACGAAACGCGCCAAACACTCCTCTTTTTTTTTCTTTTTCTTTGGATAATAAAGTAGATAACCCAAATTGCCTATAAGTGTGTTGTAATGTTTGGTATCTCGATAACGAAAAACAAATAAATAAATAACTTTGATGCTAATATTATATCTAATTTCTGAAAAAAAAAATACACTTCAACATAAAAAATGTAATGAGTGAGTGAGTGATTTATCAAAATATTTCATTTTAACGTCGGACGAGCACCAATAAATTATTTCGAAATTGTACTGCGATTGATTTTTATGACTTCTTTTATGACAAAAATTGATTTCGTTTATTAAAATATATTTATAGAATACATATATTTCGTTTTTCATTTGTTCGTTAGGTAGAATATAAAACACAACTGCTTATTCTACTTACTTTGGGCTAGATAGTAGGATTAAATTGCGTTTATTTTTGAGAAAAATGAGGAGATGACGAGTGACAGAAGAGAATGGAAAAAGAGGACATACTGCGCCGACCCCAAATAGGATGGGATATTTGAGCAAATATACTTTCATGAAAATGAGCACAGCAATTTTCTCAACTGCCCAAACCTAATAAATTCTGATTGAAAGCTAAAATTAGGCAGTCGAATTAGAAAATTGGCAAAGAGAAGATTGGTTTTTGTAAATTTAATTACATTAGCTGCTTACTTAACTTCACTTTTTTTATTTTCCTTGTCTGTGAAGCATTGCTTTATCTGTGAATTTAAGAGATTTAAGTTTTTTTAATTTGAATAAGTTTCGAAGACATGTATAAAACTCTTAAAATAGAACAAAGTAGTTAAAGTAAATTAAACACATACATAAAACGCGCCTATTTGTACCCGCGACGAATTAACACCCATATTTTTCCAATTATGTTAGATCCCATGTAATAGGGGGCAAGCCTATTGCCATCCAGTGGGCACGAAAATTGTAGTATACTGCTAGGTGATATAAGAAGAACGCTGCTGTGCATTACTCATTGCTAAAACTAGATAAATATGTTATAAGATTTAACCCTACCATGCAAATTAGAAATTTGTATAATCTACATCACGATAGATATAAATCATATTATTCTGCTACCCTTTTAATTATAAATGAGGGCCATAGTAAATACACATTTTGCACCTAAATTGGGTAAAAAATTACCCCACAGCAGTAATTATACACGGCAACATTAAAAATGCAGTAACAGCTATCCGAATTGTAGCCAAGATTGCTTAGCAAAGTTACAAAGTTCGAAGTAACAGAGTGTAAACACAATGTGTTACAAGTTACAATGGGTAGAGGGAAAAATAATGAGCGAAAAGTTAACAGTTGATCATTTGGTACAGATAGCAATTACACAATTATTAACTCATTTTGTGTAATTGCTATCTGTACCAAATGATCAACTGTTAACTTTTAAATTATCATTTTGGAACCTTGTCATTGCCATTATTTTGTTAATGTTCCCACTGCTGGGCATCTCTCCGGCAAATCTATTCGAACGCATAGAATACAAACTTCAATTAGTGACAGTTTCTCTTACATTTGACACGACAGTCGCTAAGTTGTTTTATCTGTAATACGTCAGTTTCATTTGTATTTTATGCGTTGGAATAGATTGGCTACTTGGATAGCCCAACCCCCCCCCCCAGTTTCTCCCTGTTTTGGACGGCACTATAAATAAATAATAATAATTATAAATAAATATTTTCACACTCACACCTATCATCTAGCCCAAAGTAAGTAGCCTAAGCACTTATGTTATGGATACTAGATGACGGACATATTTTTAATATAATTATGTATATAAATGTTAAAAATATCCTACATAAACATATGCACAACCATGACTCAGAAATAAATAGTTGTGGTCATCACAAAGTTTGCCCCTACCAGGATTCGAACCCGGGACCTCTTGGCCAATACCCAGTAATCTGAGCATTCGACTAAGGCGGCCGTCAACTATAAACCTGTCCTGGCTGCAGCTACAGTCGTTAATACTCACCAATTCGCACTGGCCAGCGTGCTGGGTTATGGCCCATTCTCCCTATACTATTCCATCCCTAGAGTAGGTATGTGCCGCAACAGTAGACATCAAAGGGCTAATGATGATAATCAAAGCACCTTGTCCCCAAACTTCCTAATAGAAGCGATTGGTTCCCTAAATGAGACAGAATACAACGGTATAATACTTCCAATAAAATTACTCCCGGATAAAGAATGCTACTTATCAAGAAGCCCAATCTAGCGAGCGGGAAAATGTTTACTTATATTTTTTGCGATATTCGGCGTCAGCCAATTAGAGGCCGGTCTTTGATTTTTCCTGGCTTTCCCGTGCGACCAAAGGCACGGGACCATGTACTGTCAACAGCACGTCAGACTAGACAAAACTGTCAAATGTCTCCAAGCGACTTTAACTTGTTTGACGGAAAACATAAAATAGATTGAAAAAATTTGACTTAATTTGCGGTAATCTACTGTACGTACTGTACCAAACGGGCATGCCGCCTAAAGCGGGTACTATGGTGTACATAATATTTTCATTAAATTCGAGGAGACAGATGCGAATTTAAATTTTCTCCCATGTGTCAATAAGGTTGACGGATAATATGATTATCCGTTTTCAAAATGAATTTTATAAACGAGGGTATCCGCTTCAAGCAGCTTTCCCTTACCTGTAAAATATTTTCAACATCTGGTTTTCGCGTTTCAACTGTAAAGCTGCCTACAGGATTTTAATCGAGGGAAGATTATAACTTCTCCTTTTTAATTAAGGTTTTGCAGAAAATCCCTTCAAGAGTTGTTCTGGGATAGCATATGCCTATAATAGGCTCCTAGTATTACTTCATGCAACCTGAAGCAGTGTACTATGTTACGCAGCACAGTTCCTCAGTTGCCAGCATAAAATAAATAGTACTGAAATTTTCTAATTGAATTGAACACCAATGGACGAAACTTGGTAACATCAAACAGAATTCAACTTTAATGTCTGCTAACGACGTACACGCAAAGTTGTATGGTAATCCGGCCACGGTATTTCAACGAGCAAACTTTTACATGTAGTTACACTTTGGAACTTATATATCAGTTATTTATTAACAGTTTGATCAATAACATATTCCTATTTCATCAAAACGTAAGTCGGTAAGAAAAGATTGACGACGATTTATTTGGATTGACGTTGGTGTTAATACACCTCTGAGTACTCGTTCGGGGATAAATAAGCGCCATTTATTTATGTATGTGTATGTTTTGGATTGTTTTGTACGGTTTTCCATCACTAATGCCCTTGGGATTACTTATATTGTAAGGGGTGTCGACTTTTACGACATACATGAGTCAAAGCTGGTACATTCTACGTCATTTTTTCGCTTCCGGGCCAGCATGGAAGACATAAACGAAATCAACATTCATCACAGCCAAATCATTCAGATAACATAAAAATTAACGCAAATGATATAACAGTGTTTTTAGGCATTTATTTTGAAAATACAGTAGGTATCATTACAGGCAGTACACATTTCTATAAATGTTATTACGTCGATGATCTTGTCCTACTTAAAAAGGACAATAAATCAGTAATCGTCGAAAATCGAAAACAAAAAAATTATATCGACAAATCTGGACATAATTACATACGGACAGTGCGAACTCACGATTGTACAATATTGCAGATGTGAGATATGTAAAGGAGGTACCGAACTAAAGAACTCTACTAAGTAAAACTTGTAGCATTATGACCAAAATGAATATATATCTTGTGCTGGCTGTCGATTATCAAGATTACGTAAGCTGGGCACAATGCATATTGACAATCCTTCATTAAAATTTCGACGAATCTCAATAAGCTATTAACGTCAAGATCAACAAATAATCGATTCCCCGATATCATCCAGAACTCAGGGTTCCCACTGTTGGGAAACAAGCTAGAACCAAAAGAAAGGAAAAAGAAAGAAAAGGAGAAAGAGAAACTTATAGTGTTTTCATGAAGATCGGTGGCTTTGACATCTAATGCAACCGAAACCAACAGAAGAAATAAATAATTTCGTCGTCCAGGCCGTAGTAATGTGCCATTCGATAACCCATCTGATTTAAGTGCTCTATGAGAGTATTTCTTACCTTCCGTATTTACAGATTGTTGATACCGTAAATTCATCAGAACATAACTTTTCAAAAATGTTCTGACCTGGGGGCCTACCGCCTAACTCGATTGCTAAAGCAAAAGCTATACTTTATGACGTCATGCTGTCATTTCGCATCAAATGTACCTAAACTATTAGCGATAGCTTTGAATGAATGATCACCGAATGGTTTTGTAAGAATTTGGCATAAAATCCGTACTGTCTAAAATTTCAGGATGGCTGCTATAGCCGTAAGCAGTGCATTGCTATATGTATAGCTATCATCAGCAATCGAGTGAGGCGGTAGGCCCCCTGTTTATCTTTTTATTTTTTTATCTAATAAACTAAACAAGTTTATGTATTTCTTATTGTCATCCTTATAGGTTACATTATTAACACAACTGCTACAGACAAAAAATCCGCCCAAGTAATAAATTCAAAACAAATTAGGCACAATATAAATTGCGTGGGAGCTCTTCTGGAGCCCAATCGGGACTTGAATGGTCCATTAAAAATAATATGTAATCCCTCATTGTCACTCTGAAATTTATTTCCATTGATGTGTTACATCAAAGTGGAAATACAATGTTGTTAATATTTTATTACCTACTAGATTCTAGGCTTCATTCATTATACGCGTTAAGTACTAAATGAAACAATTAGAAAGAAAGAAGAATGAAAGAAATACAATGATTGAATTAGACATTTTTTTAGGCTACAAGATCCCACTGCTGGGCAAAGGCCTCCCCCTCTTAATTGTATTGATTAAATCCAATTTGGTGTTCATTTCTTTTTCTATGAAACATTGTGTTATATCTGAATGTATCAGCTTCAATATTTTGATACTCTCCAAAACGACAGTGAGAATAAGTATGGGAATGCAGCCCAAAAACGGGCAGTCTTATGTAAAGAAATATTTTATAAACGGAGATTGTTCCCGACGGCCTCGATGTCTGCTTTCTTGATAGGGCAGGTGGACAACTAAGCTCCCGTCTGTCATCAGTGTCAATGTTATTCATAACATTTTATACGTAAGATTGCTGGCTTTGGGATATTTTCCTATAAAAAATATATTTGTTGACGGCAAGTACAAATGGACAAGAGCAAACAATACCAGTTGATAAATACCAGAGATGTTCCGACTAGTCGGTAAACCGACTAATCGGCCACTTTTTTAGTCGGCGAATAGTCGGCGACTAGTCGGTAAAAAGCGCCGACTATCCGGCTTCGTACTTTCTATGTATTTCTCAATAAAATTAATACAGAATTAGTAAAACACCATCAACCTCGCAGGACTAGATAGGTATTAGCTATATCATAAACGACATGGTTTGTTCTGCGACTTTTAATATTCGTCAGAATTTCGTTAAAAACTCTAAACCCAAAAAAATCTAAATCTAAAACCGGGACATTATTAACATTTCTTAGGAATATATTGAATGAATATATTAATGTAATGAACATATACTTAAGGTGACAATGTATAAATAATCAACTTGAATTTATTTTTTATCATCTATAAAAATAAATAAATATTTCTTGCAAATAAATTATACCATGTTTATGGGCTTGTACACAATTGCACCGTGCATTTCTTCAAGTTTTATCGATTGATTAATTGTTTGATTTTTCACGTAAAATTTTTGGGCGAGATAAATTGCGTAGAAAATAATAGATTGGGGAAAAAGTTTCTTCGCATTTTTTTAAAAAATTCAAAACATTTTTTTATTATAGTTTATTTACATTTAACTAAAGTATGTAGGTACCATTTTGTTCGATAACTTTTTGCCATCTTGTAGGTAGGGACATGATCCCATTGCTATAGAAATTTTGGGACTTCTGGTCAAAATACCGCGACAAGTGGTTTTGGCAGTCCTCTCGTGATATTAACCTGACACTGCCTAAAGAATTCTGAAGAGACCGAAACAGGGGGAAATCTGAAGGTGCAAGGTCAGGACTATACGGCGGATGCATTAACACCTCCCAGCCAAACTCTCTTAATTTTTGTTGAGTGGCTAAAGATGTGTGAGGTCTAGCGTTATCATGATGAAAATCCACACCCCTTCTGTTGATTAATTCCGGCCGCTTTCTCTCAACTTCTTGCTTTAATCTCATCAGTTGTTCGCAGTAGAGTTCAGAATCGATGGTCCTGCCTGGTGGTAACAGCTCATAATGAATAATGCCCTTCCAATCCCACCACACACACAGCAACACCTTGTTGCGAGTTAACCCGGGTTTCGCCACAGCCTGTGAAGCCTGACCGGCCTTTGACCACGACCTTTTTCGCACGTTCTTGTCGTACGTGATCCACTTTTCATCACCAGTTATCAGCTTCTTCAAAAATGGTTCGGTTTCATTACGTCGTAATAAAGAATCACAAATGAGTACACGGTTCATTAGGTTTCTTTCAGTGAGCTCGTGAGGTACCCAAATGTCGAGCTTTTTTGTGTACCCAGTTTTTTTCAAATGCGCCAAAACTGTTTTGTGGTCAATTCCCAGTTCTTCAGCTACGTCGTAACTACTGACATGCCGATCTTGCTCCACTTTTTCAAAAATGGCATCCATTTTATCTGTAATAGGGCGACCAGAGCGACGTGCATCTTTGACATCAAAATTTCCGGATTGAAAACGCTTAAACCAAATTTGTGCTACTCTCACAGACACTGCACTAAGTCCATAAACATCGCAAATTTTTTTCGCGGCTTGCGTTGCACTTTTACCTTTTTTGTAGTAACATTTTAAAATGTATCGAATTTCTTCATTAGATTCACTCATCTTGGCGGTACGAAAAACAAATGAAAATCACACATTTTCCTAATTTGAATTTGGAATTATGATCTTTAAAATTAAAACTTTCAATGATACCAAAACCAGCCAGATACAAATAGTATAGCCAAAGAGATTTTATTACAAGTTTATACATACTATAATGCGAAAAGACTTTTTCCCCAACCAATATTAATTTTCGAAACTGTAGACCTGTCAAACATCACGAAGTTTATGGAAACCGTTCGTAATCCAATTCGTAAATTTCTGAATAATCCCAATAACCATGATCGACTTGGCCCACTAGTCGGCTTTTTACAACCGACTAATCGGCTAGTCGGCTAGTCGGCCAAAGTCATAGTCGGCACATCTCTAATAAATACACAATTGTCACCAGGTCACCACCCCCTGCCTCTCATGGGTATGGTACAAGGCGACTAACTGCCGCACTCAGATTCATCAATTAACTTTAATGAGTAGTTAATATCATAAAATATTTAATTCTAGAGCGGCAAGAATACCGACTAGATTTGAATTGTCATTTTATGACATTAAGTACTCAATAATGTTAACGTCTCTAACTGCCGCACTCAGAGACGTCAAATAACGTTATGAGTACTTAACGTCAAAAAATGACAATTCAAAACTAGTCGCTATTCTTGCCGGGTCTATGGTCTAGATTTGAAGGAAAATTTTTGACATTAAATACTCATAAAAGTTAATTGACGTCTCTGGTTACCTACGGCAGTTAGAGTTATAATATAAGAAGGAATTCCTGTTGGACTATCTAACGAATTACTGCGATTGAAGTTCTCGGTGAATGGTAATAGGATCGCCACCTATTACATGGGACCTGAAATAAGCGACTGAAACGCTGTATTAAAACACCTACTCTATCTACTCCTTAGGAGAGAAAGGCGTGATCTATGTATGTAAAAATATTTATATGTATAATTTTATTGCATGTTATCTTTTTTGTTGTCCAAATAATATAACACTCCCCGATACCTCCCTGAAAAAGTTGACAAAGGTGAAATTCGATTTTTAATGCAGACAATCGTGGTCTGCCTAATATAGCAGGCGGGATACAACCTGCAATTTAAAAATATGTTCACGGTCTAGTGGGAACTTAAATAATAGAAAATTTTGAATATGGCAAACATTCCTATAATGGCCCCGAAATGCAAAGAGCAGTGTTTAGCATGCATGAGATGGCCAGTCGCTCTGCCGATAAAGCCACTGGTAATTCCACCACCTTATTTCATTCTTCAAGCCTCGCGAGATAATAACGTGGAATTATTACTGCACCTCCCTTTAAGCCGTTGAGCTCTAATTCTTGTAAAGAACATTAAAAAAATTATTATTTCCTACCTGTATCAGCTGGGGTAAAATGTTTTTTATTATTGTCTAAAATTTTTATTAATATTGAATTAGTACAAAGGTTTTGGTGGTTAGAAAAAGAAGTTAGAAAAATTATGGTCTTGATTCGGGAATCGAACCCGCGTCCGCTGCTATCCGGGCAGGTGCCTGACCGCTCGGCCACCCAAGACACTAATTAACTTGCCGAAATTCTTCTAACCTTTACACTTCACGTTGTAAGCCATAGAATAATATTGAATTATTTGTCAAAACATATCTATCTATCATCAACACTGTAATATTTCGCACTTTTTCTAACCTATTTTTCTTTGTATCAATTTCAAAAATTTTTTAAAAAAGTTAAGGTTGGAAACCAATTCGAGAAAGATGACTGTTTTCAAACTATGATAGGTTTTAATGTATTCTAGGTGCCCGCGGTTTCTATATCGCATCGTGTTAGAGCCTTTACCCGTAAACTAAGCAATGTTCGCAAAGGAAAGTTATTGGATTGGTGACCAAATACAAGGAAAATCTTTAATAGCATTGTCACCATCCCCCATCTCTCCTGCGGGAGTCGTATACAGCGACTAAGGGTAAAGAAGAATAGCGTTCCTTTTATAACACCTAGCAATATACTGCGATTAACGTGCCCGATAGATGGCCACCCATTACATGGGACCGTGGTAATTATACTAATTAGCAAAATGTGGGTGTTGATTCACCTCTGCCTATACCTACGATGATAAAAAAAGCGTGACTTGACTTTAATGAAAACAAAAACCGGATGGTATAACTTCCTGTTGAATCGATATCGCATCTCAAAAGTTGCTAGCTTTTCTCTTCTAGCGCGGAGAGTAACTTTGCGAATTCTAAACTATTGTGAACGAATGGGAAATATAAGTTGGCCTATTAAGCGAATGTTTGGTCGGGACGGGCATGCCCGTCGGGAAGACGTGACCGGGATGGAAAATCATCAGTTGAGGAATCGAAGTCTGTCTTTGGGGCATTGCTTTGAGCTGACAGTTTAGTGACAGTTCAGTATTCATGTTCCCTAACAGATAATGGGGGTTAAGAAACTTCTATTCTAGATTAGACAAAGGAACGGCCCGCTTAGTGAACGCGTGCGTTTAATGTGGTTTAATCTTGCAATTATGGATTTAACCCTTTCAGTTCTGATGTACTCATTATGTATTAATATTTTTTCATTATTTTTTTTAATTTTAAGATAAAAGTTTCATCTTGTTTTAATTTCATACCTTGTTGTTCATAGCTATTCAATCACGCCCTCTAGGCAGAACTTCCACGTTTCTGGGTGATAAAATAGGAACGCGTCTCCTCGCTGACTTTACCTTTACAACAACAAAGTCAAAGTCAAAGTTACTCGCCTTGCCAACACCCGTGGGAGATCCGTGGGGTTGGTGACAATTGTATTCTACTCTGCCGTCACCACACGGCCCAATTTTTCTTTTTTATAATATTAGTAGAAAGTATGGACATACTATAATTCAACCATTTTCTTTTTGACTTCGACGATCCTGTCCAATGTAGTCAAACAAATTTGCGATACAAATATTCGCAGCAGCCCTCCTGTGTATACCCAAGACGCAGGTGCAAGTCTCTTTTTAACCGGCTTCACAAAAGGAGGTTCTCAATTCGTCTGTATTTTTATTTTATTTTATTTGTCTTGCTCTAAGACAAGTTTATTTGAAAATGTTGATACAGATGTAGCATTCTCAAATTGAATTTGCTCGGATTAACGGCACAGCAAGTTTTTGCATTCAATTTTATCACAGTTTAGTTCGGCGTATCCCACGCCGTGTGGTGACGGCAGAGTAGAATACAATTGTCACCACCCCAATTCTCTCCCGTGGGTGTCGTACAAGGCGACTAAGGATAAATCAATGATGAAGAATGGGCAGCAGCGTTTCTCTTATACCACCTCGCAATAGCAATGTACTGCGACTTTTGTGCCCGATATATGGCAATAGGCTCGCCACCTATTGACTGGTGAATTGCCGCGAGGCAGATCCCAGACTTTCCCCGCTTAAAGGGCTAGGAGGAACACCGGAGTGGTTTAGTGGGTATTGCTGATGCTTCGTGCGCCGAGCGAGTCCCACACATGCCAGTCGCCTAGCTAACGGCTGGTATGGTGCGTAAAAGCATTCCACTCCGAAAAAAAAAAAAAATGCTCGCCACCTATTACATGGGACCTAGCATAATTGGCGAAACGTGGGTGCTGGTTCACCTCTGCCTACCCCTTCGGGGATATAGGCGTGATTTATGTATGTATGTATGTAGTTCGGCGTAGTATATCTCATAATATCATCTTTCAGATAATGTATCCATGGCTTCTTCTTCCTTTTTTTTTTCTCTTTTTCCATGATAGTAAAAAATCGGCCATATCCGTATGTTTAATTTGATTTTATATGTAAAAAAATTATCACAAACGAAATTGTGATTAGAAAAATTTGGAAAAATGATGGTCTTGATGCGGGAATCGAACCCGCGTCCTCTGCATTCCGATGCCAATACCACTAAGCCACTCTTGGTACTTTTTCAAACCACAATATTGTTTGTGATGAATACAAGTCCTGTAGACGGCCTATACGGACTGCCGGTGAGACGGCAGATGATGAATTTGACTTCGGCTAAACCATGCTTAATACATACATACATACATACATACATAAATCACGCCTATATCCCCGAAGTGGTAGGCAGAGGTGATCTAGCACCCACGCTTCGCCAATTATGTTAGGTCCCATGTAATAGGTGGCGAGCCTATTGCCATTTATCGGGCACAAAAGTCGCAGTACTATTGCTAGGTGGTATAAGAGGAACGCTGCTGCCCGTTCCTCATCGCTGATTTATCCTTAGTCGCCTTGTACGACACCCACGGGAGAGACTTGGGGTGACAATTGTATTCTACTCTGCCGTCACCACACGGCACACCATGCTTAACAACACAAAAAAACAATATTGTGACTTGATAACGAAATGTAAATATCATATCAACATTACAAACTTTATTGCAATCATGTGGTAAATTGATGATCATGTTTACGAAGCCAGTGTAATATTTCTTTTGCACACTGCTCGTTAAACAATAAAGGCATGCAGTCTTTGTATAAATAACGCGAACGCTCTGGACAAAACATTTCCATGCGATTGATTACAACAAATTGTTTCAGGTAAAGCCATGAAGGGGAATTTTTCGCATCTAACTTTGTTTTGAGTGCTCCTTTGTCGTTTGGCGCGTGAAATTATTTCTTGAGTTTACTAAAGAGTATGTTTTTAAATGACAACGAATATAAGACGCAGTTATTTTAAATACATTCATATAAAACGCGCGTTTATACACAAAGGGGTATTCAGACCGTGTTCACATTTCGCCTATAATGTCAGTTACCATGTAATGTGTAATAATTATATGGGAATATAGCATTACTTGGATTACATGGACACATGAAACAGGTGAAATTTAAATATACCTAATGCCTATTCGTTTACCGAGTACGTAAATCTTATTATATTGGTGGTGGTATACATCGCACGGCATGATTTAACTGGAACACCTACTTTTGATACTAACTATCTAGCAATTCCACTCTATATTTCCTATTTTAACTATTTTCAAAGAGAGATATACATAAAATTGTTTAGTTTAAGTTATTCTGTCATATAATATCCTATCACCTAGTCCAAAATAAGTAGCATTTAAACGCTTCTTACTTTGGGCTAGAATATAGGTGTATGAGTGAAAGGAAACGTTCATAAAAATAAATTATAAAAGACCTAAGTTGGACACCAAACGTGTGATAAAGTACTCCACCGCCTACATAATGCTGGCTATATTTAGAATAATTTTGATCCATGAATAACGTAGTGGCGCTATTTTATATGCCTGGAGTACCTACTAGTAAGTATTATCGGTTGTAATGTGTTAGAAATAATTATGTATGTTTTTTTACAAACTTGTCTTATGGTTACTAGATAACGGACAAATTTTAATATACATAATAATTATACAAAGAAACAACATTCAAAACTCGGGAACAAAATAATGTCTGTGTTCGTCACAAAATTTGCCCCTACAAGGATTTTACCCGGAACCTCTTGGCCAATAGCCAGCGATCTGACTATTCGACCAAGCCAGTCCTCAAGATAAAGAGATACGAATCATTCTCATATTTGTTTATCATTTACTACTTACTCGGTCTCTTCTTCTAGTCCATTTCATTTCTAAAGAAAAAACGAATAAATAAAATTTTATTTTTTTACCATAGCTCTTTATTTATTAACAGTAGATATTCAGTTGTTTAATTAGCTGAATCATGGTATGCTATCGATCTCCTCTAGTATGTTTTATGCACACTAAATCACTCTTAATAATACTAAATAATTATTAAAATACACTGCAAAATTATAAATTACTACATTCTTATACACACTCACATACAGGTTGCCTGAATAAGATTGCAGCTTAGCAATAATCCCGCCTACTGTTCTGTCCTGTGTATAAATATTTCCTACAATTTCTAAATTTAAAGGTACAATAAAAGTATAATTGTATTATTGTATTTTTAAACATACATAAAAACAGCCGATTACAAACCTCCTTCGTAAAGTCGGTTAAAAATTAAACGTAGTCAAGAATAGAACGTTGTATAATTCCCAGACCCTACTATCACTAGTTGACTGAACAAATGTTTTACTATTAGCAAAATCGCATAGTAATTTAGTAATTTGTACCAAATTGCGTTGGGTGCATTTTGCCTAATTACGTCCAACTCAACTACGCTACCGACTGGAACGGCAGCCCTAAAACTTATCGTTCCAAACTCAACTCCCTGCAGATCAAAAAAACATGAGCGCCGTCGGCGTTTCCGGAAAAGTTACAAATTACATCTGCACAAAATAAGCCCATGGTGCCAGAAGTCATCATACGTGATACGCGTGAACCTACGGGGATTTTGGCGGGGCTCACCCCCCAATAACCCCATAATGAGTTCAACCATAACTTTGACAAAAAATTAGGTCACCCACATACCGCGTCCATGCGCCGAAAATCATTTGTCGATTTCATGTCCCCTTGAATATGTAGTCAAGCGGCCGGCGTGTGTCGACAAAAAATATATAGTGCGGCTGCCACCGATAGTCACTTGACGAATCAATCTGACCACCAGTGTAAAGCCAGCTCTTTTGTTTATTGTTTTGTTATTACAATTTAATGCGCTAGGCTGTAATGAAAGCAAGTCTGTAAAAACCTTAATATTCTCTTTAATGTAGGAGCTGGCGATGGCGTGATGAAATGAGAACTAAATAAAAATGTGTTTTATAACAAAAAAGGGTGTCAAGCTTTACTGTGACTATATTAAGACCCAGATCGCTCATTTAATACAAGAAAGACGCAAATTAAAAAATGCGTACAAACATTTTATATTCTTTTAAGACAATAAGATTTACTGTTGCAGAAATGCAATTTTAAGTTTTATCTCTTTTGTATTATAAAAGCCATATAATGTTTTAACATTGTTTTGTGTTTCTGACTGTTTTATGTGCAGCAGAATGTGAGATGTTATAAAAATAGGTGCCTAAAAATATAAAATGATAAATTTATTAGAGAAACGCTATTACTCATCGTAGTCTGAACACTTTCTGCTGCACTCAGAGACGTCAATTAACATTAATGACAGCTCAATGTCAAAAAAAAACATTTAAATCTAGACCATAGACCCGGCAAGAATAGCGACTAGTTTTGAATTGTCATTTTTTGACGTTAAGTATAACAACTTGTGTACAACACCCACGGGAGATATTGGGGACGGTGGCAATTGTATTCTGCTCTACCATCATCAAACGGTTTCTTGGAGGCATTAACTTCTGTAAAACCTTTAATTGGTACTTTTCCCACAAGCCTAAGTTTACAACCTAGAATAGATAGACTTATACAGCTTTTATATGCCAATTTGATTTTCTACGCTCACCTACTCAATTTTTCACATCACACAAAAAAATACAATGAGCCAACAAAAGGTTTACTTTGGACAGAATAAAAAGTTCTCTTTGAGCCAACAAAATCCGCAGTTAAATGGTGAACTCAAAAGCTTGTATTGGAATTCTTTTTCCCTCTTTGAAATGTTCATGACATTAGTTTTATAACCCATGGGACATATGGCACTATACTGCTCAGTTACGATACCGTCTTAATTTATAATTTAGTTTCGTTCTAACACTAATATTAACTTTCTTTCTATTCTATGCTGATGATGATTAGCTTATGGAAATATAATGCGCTGATCCCAAATAATTTGCGAACAGGGCAGGCAGATGATGATGAATGATGCCATTCATCATCATCTGCCTGCCCTTTTACCACCTGCCACATTGTTTATTTGCAGGGTACATACATACATATTACATACATAAATCACGCCTATATCCCCGAAGGGGTAGTCAGAGGTGAAGTATAGCCCACCTATATACCCACGTTTTGCCAATTATGTTAGGGCACAAAAGTCGCAGTACATTGCTAGGTGGTATAAGAGGAACGTTCCTCCCATTCCTCATTACTGATTTATCCTTAGTCGCCTTTTACAACACCCACGGGAGAGATTTGGGGCGGTGACAATTGTATTCTACTCTGCCGTCACCACACGCAGTATACTGCAATAATTAGCGTTCTTAGCTTTCTGTTTAATATTAATAAAAACACAGAGACAGACCAATTTACGCCAGCCAGGCTCAGTGCGGATTAATGACCATATAGTGTGTCATCTTAGTTAGGATATAAACAAAGTAGTCCCCTCTCGTCTACAAGCAAACCACGAGATAGTTTTCTTTTAAGCACCGTTATAATCTCAGTTGTGCCACAGTCACGTAGTCCCAAGATGTCATAGTTCGTGTTTTATTGCGAATCCGTGCTTTGGTGTAAACAAGATGGCGAGATTACTTCTGTCACGCCCGCCTCCTAAAAACTAACACAGCTTAATATCTCGACTCGACATGGAAATCATTTTACTGACACGACTGGACCCCGTATTATATAAGCCGATTTCAGTTGCTTTGGTCAACCCGCCACTCTCACACTTTGATATTATTGTCAATGAGTGAGAGAGACGGGTAGACCAAAGCAACTGAAATCGGCTTACATAATACGGTGGCGAAACAGCTGTCCTACTCGGTTCAGTGAGGCTAATTCGTACGGATCTAGGCGTCACTTTTACTCATCTGGTATCATGAGAGAGACAGATAGATCCCAATAAATAAAATTACATACATAAATAATGCCTATTTATACCCGTAGTGGTGGTCAGAGGTGTGTAAACATCCACATCCCCAACCCCCATCGCGATGGTGTCGTAGTGTCGTACAAGGCAATTCAGTGATTATTTGTTAGTGTCATCATCCCTCTTATCAGTAAAGATACAGGCTATATAGGGCGTCCCACGGCCATGCCACACGGAGGGAAAGTATCAGTGGCGTGGCGTGAAAGAACAAGTTAGGCAAGCCACAACTATATGAAGCCTCTTATGGTTTAAGCATTAACTTTTAACACCGCCTGCTAGGACACGGCTACAACTGTTCAACGCCATCTAGTGACGAAGCGGAGAACTACGTTGCCACTTTTGCGTGCTTGTGCTTTGTTTTATACAGCCAGAAAGACGATTCAACCCGGTCCGGAGCGGCTTGCAGGAGCGGCGCACGACCGCGATATTGAGTGCAGTTCACAAAAGAAATTCCGCTTTTATGGCTATTGCAATAAGATCTAAAATATTTACTTTTGACGGAACTTGTTTTCGTGGGAGTTTATTACTAATGTGTGCGTGTGTCGTAGTGTATCGATGCATAAGCGCGTAGGCTGCCGAAATGCCGGCTTGATGCCGGCTTGTAGGCAAACTTTAGGTACTATTTCGCGTTGCGTGCGCCTGACAAGACTACGCTTGTCTGTGTGCGTGCAGGCGCTGTATAGCAGGCGTCCATAACTCGATGTTTAGCGAGTTAGTTGAAGGAATCTAGAGAGCGGGAGCGAATTGTATGTACCTGTGTTGCATATTGTTTCGCGCGCGTTTAATACTGTTATGATAAGATTATATTGATGGATTTTTTTTATTTGCTTATAAAATGGTATTGTACTTGAATTATGGTAATGATTTTTTTATGCTCGCTCGTTTGGTACGGCTGTTGGGAATCGGGTTATATGGACGCTCCGCCACTGGAAAGTATATTAAATATTGAACGTAGGATATTTTACTACAAGAAGACATCGTTTTATTTTTAATAATAAGTAGAACTGCATTCACAGATTTTTTTTAAATCGCCTACCTCAACCGGGAATCG
The DNA here is from genome assembly GCA_963931975.1 of Cataclysta lemnata. Classification (NCBI taxonomy): domain Eukaryota; kingdom Metazoa; phylum Arthropoda; class Insecta; order Lepidoptera; family Crambidae; genus Cataclysta; species Cataclysta lemnata. The sequence goes on from OZ008343.1 coordinate 11,066,778, forward strand.
ACCCGCCAAATGTGATGGAAAAATTACTTGTATTTTATAATAGCGTTTGAAAGGGCTACTCATAAGCATTATTTTTTCCTAAATAACCTAGCATATTAAATGAAACTAAGATCATAAAATTTTTCCTTTTATTTAAAATTTTGTTCAGGGAAATTTCCTCTGACTTGGCCATGCTTCCAACAATTAACATTATCATTTCAAAGACCTACCAACCTATGCTAGGTTATTTAGGAAAAAATAATGCTTATGAGTAGGCCTTTCAAACGCTATTATAAAATACAAGTAATTTTTCTATCACATTTGGCGGGTTCGATTCCCGGTTGAGGTAAGCGATTTTAAAAAAATCTGTGAATGCAGTTCTACTTATTATTAAAAATAAAACGATGTCTTCTTTTAGTAAAATATCCTACGTTCAATATTTAATATACTTTCCCTCCGTGTGGCATGGCCGTGGGACGCCCTGTATACTTATGACAGGAACTATGGCAGAATTGGCTGGTTTGTCGCTAGCCGGGGCGTCGACTTCAGTCGACCGCGTGGATTCCATTACCAAAGGCCCTTTTGCCGAGGGCTATTGTGCCTCGCCCGGCGAATCCTTAGCTACAGATATACACACACAGCACAATAGACCACAACATGTGTGACCTAGATGAAACTGATTATCTTGTCGCTCTATTTTTTGGGAGAAAAATGTAATGAAAAATGAAAAATTTATAATAATTTGGTAGGTAACTGTTATTTAAATTGTTACAATAAAATATTTATTAAATATAGTATTATAATTTAGACTTACTAATATCTCAAAAAATTTTAAATATATATTTTTTTGTATAAATTAGAAACTTGTAATATCAATAAAATATTTTTAATCTACATTTTTATTCATATTATTTACCATTAATTATGTTTAATTAACTGCTCATTATACTATTAATAAAATGCTAAATATAGCATACTATAGACCAGTAAATAGCCGAAGTATAATTAATGCTTACTTAAGAATATTCCAATTCATGTCAATTAGCTCTGACCCTTGTCAGGTATGTTATTATCGAAGTTAACAGCTAAAATTATATTAATTGTCTCCTCCTACATACTAATTCTCAAAGTCAAACATTGTCAACAACATCTATCATTTTTAATTAAATGTTGTTAGAAAACTAAAATTAAATCTGGAAATAAATACTATTCATTTCAGGGTTTACTATTTATTGCATTAAATACTAGTATTTATTCTATTAAATAGTCATCAAATCCAGATCAATTTTGAGTTTTGTAATCATAGTTAGTAAAAACATTAGAAAAACTGGCTAATAAAATAAATTCTCTGCGACTGTTGATTACGATTTAATCTAATGTTTACATACATTCATATATAAATCACGCCTATATATATCCCGAAGGGGTAGGCAGAGGTGAACTAGCACCCACGTTTCGCCAATTATGTTAGGTCCCATGTAATGGGTGGCGAGCCTATTGTAAAAAAGTCGCAGTATATTGCTAGGTGATATAAGAGAAACGCTGCTGCCCATTCCTCATCACTGATTTATCCTTAGTCGCCTTGTACGACACCCACGGGAGAGATTTGGGGTGGTGTCAATATTTGTATTCTACTCTGCCGTCACCACGCGGCTAATCTAATTTTTACACTTTAATAAACTCACGTGGCCAAAAAATTTCTGGTTGATTGACCGAGTATATCTGCCGGTAGATTCCTAGTTACAATTTATTATAGTTTTCGTAACAACAACAAAATTAAAAGTTACGGTACCACACGTTAACCTTCACTAACACTTCACTTATTTTCTTATTTAATAGCACTTTCTTCATTTTACGAATTATTTAAAAACCTTTTTGGTGCGTATTTTTAACCAGATTTTTTTTCTGTGAATTTAACTTTTAGCACGGACCCTAAAATGTAGGCCCCTTAATCCTTATTTATTTTGAAGAAAGCTGTCTAAACCATTTAGGTCGGTGTCTGGCCGATAATATTCATAACTTATTTCGTCAATGACTTGACATTTGCATAGAAATTAAGAGTTCTTTTGATACGGAGTTGTGTTTAACTTTTACGTTTCCTTCGGCGCGGCGTTCATTATGCTCTCGGAGGGCAGACATTTAATGATGAACAGCCTATTGTCATTCCGCGGTGTTCGCCCCCAATGTCAAGGGTTCGGGTAATTATGTAAAGGCCAGCCCACGCAGCAGTTTTAACGTTTTTAATTCCGAAGGCAAGTTTCAGTTTCTGATTAAATTTCTATTCAGAGTCACAAAGAAATTTGTAGTTAAAAAAGTTCGAAAAATTATAGTCTTGATGCGGGAATTGAACCCGCGTCCTCCGCATTCCGGGCAGATTCTATTCGGTGTGTAAAAATAGGAGTCAAATTTTAAGCTTTGATTTTACCACCGATATGGGAAGTAGGTTTGTTTTTACCACCGATATGCGAAGATGCGAAGTAGCGGTGCTTTATAAAATCCAGCAATTAGATAAACAGATAGCACTTGATTATAATCACTTTATTTATATTTACATCGGGAATAAATTTACTTATCTACCGATGCATTACAATTTTATGTTATTATTAGACGAATTCTACCGTACAACCTTTAAAAAAAGAAACTAAACTGTGAACAGATCGGGGGTCATGTACGTGTAAAAAATTTACGTATATGCAGAAACTGATAATGTCAATTACATTTATAAATCATAATTACTACTTTTATCATAATCATAAAAATTAATAATTTTTTTGGTTGCAGTCATTGGTGTACTTAATAATATATTGTAGGTTTGTGGAATCGTGTTTGTTTGCTTTTAATATTCATAATTATCTAAGACAGGACAACGTCGGTCGGGTCAGCTAGTAAATATTATACAAAGCTCACGCTATTTCCCCCTAAGGAGTAATAAAAAGGGTGTACACCCTCATTTCGCCAGCTTATGTTGTGACGTTCTAGGGTGGTTAAAATAATACAAGCAACCTCGTCGTACAGCCGGAAGGATGTACGGGCTTAGTTTAATTTGGTAAGTTAGTTTAAGTTATGAGATTAGTAATTGCGCAATTATAACAATTTTAAAAACTTAAATAATAAATACCTAGTTGTGTTTATTATACTTGCAACGTTACAATGTTAAGTTCTAAGTGATAAGGGGACGAACATATTGCTCATACCAGGCACATGCGTTAGGTAGTTAACTAATACAAATCAACATACATACATAAATAAAGCCTATAATCCCAAAGGGGATGGCAGACGCGAATTAATACCAACGTTTTGCCAATTAGGTTGGATCCCATGTATTGCCATTTTATAGGGCATGGAAATCGCAGTACATTGCTAGGTAGCCTAAAAGGAACGCTGCTGCCCATTGCTCAGTGCTGTCTTAACCCTTACTGCCGCACTCAGAGACGTCAATTAACTTTAATGAGTATTTAATGTCAAAAATTTAGTCCAATAGCGACTAGTTTATAAATTGTCATTTTTTGAGGCTAAGTACCTATTAACGTTATTTGACGTTAGTCGCCTTGTACGACTCCCGCGGGAGAGATGGGGGTGGTGACTATTGTATTCGCTACTCTGTGGTTACCACACCGAGGATAAAAACAAGATTTTCGTTATATTGTTTTAAACTTACGTGGCCACTTTCATCTTTAAATTGTGAAAAAACGGGATTCATACCACGTACCTACCTGGATTTTGTTGTGATTCCGATATTTCGGCACAGTCACATGCACCATTGTCAACTCAACGTGGTATAAATCCCGTTTTTTCACAATTTAAAGATTTTCTTTACTGAATGTGTCTAAGGCGGCTTTCGCAGAATCTTACCAATTAGGACTGGGCAGAAAGAGAAGTCGAGGTGGGGACGGTTGACATGCAGTGAAGGTGCTCCGACCTCCAGCAGTCCTATTCGCTAACTTTTTTTTGACAGTTGAAAGTGATGATCACCGAACTATTTACTGATCCATTACTACTTTACTATAACGCTATTGTGACACTTGTCCTGTGAAAACAGTAAGAAAGGGAATTCTGCTACACAATGGATATCCATGGAATGCTAAGAATTTCCGCCTCGTCTCATTAGATGATATTGTTGATTTTACATACATACATATAATACATACACAAATCACGCCTATATCCCCGAATATAGAATAACGTGATGCTAGTTCACCTTTGCCTACCTAAGGCAGAGGTGAACTAGCATCACGTTCCACCAATTATGTTAGGTCCCATGTAATAGGTGGCGAGCCTATTGCCATTTATCGGGCACAAACGTCATTGGACATTGATAGGTGTATAAGAGGAACGCTGCTGCCCATTCCTCATCACTGATTATTTTATCCTTAGTCGCCTTGTACGACACCCGCGGGATAGATTTGGGGTGGTGACAATTGTATTCTAATCTGCCATCACCACAAGGCCTTATTGTCGATTTTCATAGTGTACAATTATTATTATTATGAGTAGGTGTTATATGTAGTAAGTAGCAAGCAGAAGTGAAAATTTACTTACCTTTTGACTTAGTTTACTAACTATTAATTTATTAGATAGCGCTAACGTAAAGTTATCAATTAGACTTTCATCTAAATTAATGTCAATATCATATATTAGGTACTATGACTAACGCAGAAACTATTCAGACAATATAATTGTATTCAAGGATATACCACTTAGAATTCTAAATTAAATTGGTAACAATCAATTTCCCAAACTGCAAAAGATATTTGATTATTCAGTATTAACACTTGGCGTATAGACCGTTCGTGAAACAGGTAGGTAATTATTTTCTACATATATGCGCTTGTTTGTTTGTTACTTATAACAACAACAGAGAAATGTTTAAAAATATTTACAATTTAAAAACAACGAATTAGGAAACATACTGCGCCTACCCCAGGCAAATAAATAATGGCGAACGTCATTTCCGTGCTTAATAAATAAACTCAGATTATTATCAGATTTCATGCTAAATAAACAATTAATATTACCGCCATATATTAATTGCCCACCATCTAAGAAAGATGAGCTATTTATGGAGGCTACATATTACTATACCACTGCCAATATTTTGGAATATCTGAGAATTACAGTTTATGAATTTCCCCAAGATCCCCACACAAACTTTGAACATTCTAATAAAATGGACTGGCATTTTTTGGAGCAAAAGCACTGAATATCATCGTGACGAATAATCATCATCAAAGGCCCAAGAGCAACAAACAAAATACAAATAATAATCAGTAAGTGAGTCTGCATTCAGCTGTTGCGTAAATAAAAACAATTGGGAAAGGAATTGGGGATTACAACAACTCACGTTCGTCCAAACGGATTCGACCCCAATGAAGTTCATGGAACAATACAAAGGATGGCCTGGATTTATCTTAAGCTTATAAAACTTTGTGGCTTATTTCAGGCTTCAGGCCGTAAAAATATATCTAACAAAGTATGTGACTCAGGCTTTTTCTTGGGGAAAATACTTTTAGTGTTCGGCATTATGGGGGCTTTTCTGACACCAAAGGTATTGCAGCAATAAGATAAAGGCATAGATAGCCTCTAGCACTACCTATATGTATAGTAAGTAAGCGATAGTAACAAAGCAACGCATTCCGCATTCGTCTTTGTAACTGTTATACTTATTGAAGCAGCTGGATATACCTATCGGTGTTATAAACATAACAAAATAGTGCCATAGCTTTCTGCTTCTTTAAATCATCATTATGACAAAGAATAATGTGGTTAGAAAAAGTTTGAAAAATGATGTCTTGATGCGGGAATCGAATCTGCGTCTGCAATTATCACTAGATATTCATTTAAATGGGCCCACTACTGCTAAGGCACAAGCTTTCCCTATGAAGTAGGAACATAGGAAGAATTCACAATTATATCGGATATAAACTTTGTTAAAGTCATCTCCTCCGTCCACCAATCCTCTGAGCCTGCTATAGGGATTATCATGACATTAATTTTTTCAAGAATTTTTTCAAGAACATTCCCGGTCGATGTCTTTGAATTTCAGATATTCACCTGTTAAGTATTATGAATATAAAGACTTGTAACATTTCTTATTGGCACACATAAAAGATCTTTTGTATCGGTATAAGTAAATGGACTTATGAAAAGGACCTGGGCCAAAGCGTCTGTCTAAATACAAATATTTTTATGTTGTTCATAAAGAATTTTTTCAAGTGGTAAGAGGATCACAGTCTTTATAGGATTATAATTTTACTGATAGGTATTCATTCTTTTATATTTACAAAAATAATTACGCACGGCGGCGGGCGACAAGGAAACATAAATATTTTGGAATAAACGCGAAGGTGCTTGAAATGGAAAAGTTCGCTGGGAACGAACTGACAGCCTGACATCAACCCTCCCAGGAAACAGTGCCGTGGAAGGCTTTATTGATACAGCTCGAGAAACCTAAATCGACTTTCCGATTTATGTCTAACAGGTTAAGGTTGACATTAAAATTGATTGGAGATATTTGACAGTCTTGTATACTGTTTACTGTACAGAAAATACAAACCACTCTGTACACAGAACACAAACCACTCCGGATAAAGCTATTGGAGATAAGTGGAGTGGGTTTGTCTGGTCTCGTGTTTACGAAACGTGTCAAGCCCGAAACGTAGTAATGGGAAGACTAAATTTGCCCACGATTTATGGGCACATTATCGTTTGAATCGAATGTATTCGAGTAGTCGGCTGAGGAATCGATTATGGTACCGTTGAACCGTGACTCATATTGGCTTATTGAAAGTGTACAAGCACTAAAACGGGTGTGTGTACACAAATAATGATTCCACGAACGAAGATAACTCTCGACACTCGTAAAAGTCTAGTAAGCTGAAGCGACGAAAAGAAAATAAATATTACAGCCAAAGTCTGCAATGAGATTACCCCGAACTGCTTTTTAACTAAAAATAGGGTTTATTTATTATGCTAAAAAGGGAAAGAGCACACGCAAGTTTAAAGGTCGATCCGAAGATTAAAATCTCACTTGACAGAAAGAAAATGAGCAGATATATTTAACCAAAAGTAAGTAAACTAAATCTCGAATTCCAAATATTAGTTTGCTTTCAACTTACTATTACTTACCATTAATCCACTTAGTTCGTGTTACTCCTGCAGACTAGCGTACTAAGGGTAAACATTCTTAAGAATTGTTCGAGTTAAGATCGTTGCTTTAACTCGACCATAGTCCAAAAGATTAGGATAAAAAACGTACCTATTAAATTCGTTGGCGAGTTCGATTTCATCCTAGATTTGGAAGTCACAGGAAGCCGTTGGTCCCAGCTTTATCTGCAACATCCTCATCAGCTGTAATAGAGTATTCTTCCATTCATAAAGAAGGTCTGACTTCAGAAATTTTAAATAGGAACATAATGTAAACAAAATTAAGATCTTTATTTACGAAATATGCCAAAGATTAGAACGCATCAGAAGTGAAAAAGGAAAAATCAAACTTAAAGCCGGTGTAGCTCGGAGACCGCTGTCCACGCTTGAGCCAATGTCCGCGCTTTTAAAGGCACCCTCAGACCTGTCACCACTCCGATTCGTAGCCCCCTGCGAGTCTCTCTACGGAAGCGGAACTCACTCGGTAGAAGTAGATGCCTGTCAAAGAGGAACTCTCTCAGCGAGTGCTCGATTGCAAGGCTCGAGAAATATTCCAGAATTTTGCCTTCTCCAAAAAATCCGGTAGATGCAGTAAAGGCCACACAGCGCTAACCACTTAGGTCCTTCAAAAACACCGCGATCCGACAGTCGCTGTTCGTAGAATCTTTTCTATATTATGGAAACAAGCATTGGCCTCATTGTAGGAAAGATAGGAGGAGGTGACATAATGTAATTTGTTGTCAACCGTGATATAACCACTTCTCATGATCCACACGAATAGAGTGCTCATTGGTTTGTAGTCCGTTTCAAAACCCTCATATTACAAATTAAGCTGTTAAACCCAATATGTCCTCGCCGGAAAGTTTTCAATGCCCGGAGACAAACCTAATTAAAACCTCGACCTTTTCAGGGCACACAAATGCACGATTAATCTAAAATAACTAGGCCTAATCTTTGATTGTTCATGTGTTATAAAATTTTAATTAATAAATTGGTTTTAGCTGTTTCTCCGCTTGTTTTCTCCGCTGGATTTAGTTTGATGAAACTTTTACATAACTTTAAAATTGTCTGTTTGTTTTGTTATGTATGGAGAATCAATATTTTGTACATACTTAAAAAAATGACAAAAATTACACCTATCTATCCCAGAAGGGGTAGGCAGAGGTGAATTAACACCCACATTTCGCTTAATTATGTTAGGTCCCGCATGTAGGCAATAGCTTACCAGTGTAATAATCATAATCAATGAATCAATCAATTCAATTATGACTACACGTAGTTATTACAATGTGTGGACCTCTTCTTTTAAGTTCGAGAAAACCTCCATTAGAAAAGACTCTTCACTGCAGTTACTATAGTAGATTTTCCATCAAGTGCACAAAACGAATAATTTTTGTCCGAGACTTTGTGGACGAGTTAGAAACACTGCTTTTCACTTTGATTGCGAGGAAATAAAACAGTAGTCTAACGTAACATTTCTTAAAATTCAAACTAAAATTAGTACAGTTTTGGATAATTTGGAAACCGAAGTTAAAGTTTTTCCCAGTGATATTAGGTTTGGGCTGCAGACTATTCCTACCGTACCTACTTGAATTAAAATTTTAATATCTTATAAATCTTAAAAAACACATTAGGCAAATAAATTTAAGTAAATATTAAAATATAACAAATTCTATTTCTGAATTTCTCATTGTGTTTGGCTGCATGGCTCATTTTCTTTGCCTCAATATAGACACATTTATGAGTAGATACGTTAATGTTCTAGAGCACAAAATTCGATTTTGCACAAATGAGCACTTTCAGAGCATGAGAAGTGAAATAGTTATTTGTTGTACGTGAGTGCAAAGTTGTTTTTTAACCGCGTGCTCAATTTTGATGACCGAGCTAGCGAAGGATTCTAAAATTGAATCACGAGCGTAGCGAGTGATTCAAAAATTAGAATCCTGAGCGATAGCGAGGGAATCAAAAGAGCACAAGGTGAAAAATTTTTGCACTCGAGTGCAACACGTAACTTTTCATCCCCCCCAACGAGGAAATTGCAAAATACAAAAAAAAATACAATCACAACAGTTTCTGTTTTCACCCAGAAACTTCCACAACACCCTCCCATTAACCCAAACACACTCAACACCCACCCAGAAACACCCACAACATTCACACCCGCAATACACACCCATCCACTCAGACACACCCAAAAAACACCCATTCACCCAGAAACACCCACAAAACACCCATTCACCCAGAAAAACCCACAAAACACCCATTCACCCAGAAACACCCATAAAACACCCATTTACCCAGAAACACCCAAAAAACACCCATTCACCCAGAAACACACACAAAACACCGAATATAGAATAACGTGATGCTAGTTCACCTTTGCCTACCTAAGGCAGAGGTGAACTAGCATCACGTTCCACCAATTATGTTAGGTCCCATGTAATAGGTGGCGAGCCTATTGCCATTTATCGGGCACAAACGTCATTGGACATTGATAGGTGTATAAGAGGAACGCTGCTGCCCATTCCTCATCACTGATTATTTTATCCTTAGTCGCCTTGTACGACACCCGCGGGATAGATTTGGGGTGGTGACAATTGTATTCTAATCTGCCATCACCACAAGGCCTTATTGTCGATTTTCATAGTGTACAATTATTATTATTATGAGTAGGTGTTATATGTAGTAAGTAGCAAGCAGAAGTGAAAATTTACTTACCTTTTGACTTAGTTTACTAACTATTAATTTATTAGATAGCGCTAACGTAAAGTTATCAATTAGACTTTCATCTAAATTAATGTCAATATCATATATTAGGTACTATGACTAACGCAGAAACTATTCAGACAATATAATTGTATTCAAGGATATACCACTTAGAATTCTAAATTAAATTGGTAACAATCAATTTCCCAAACTGCAAAAGATATTTGATTATTCAGTATTAACACTTGGCGTATAGACCGTTCGTGAAACAGGTAGGTAATTATTTTCTACATATATGCGCTTGTTTGTTTGTTACTTATAACAACAACAGAGAAATGTTTAAAAATATTTACAATTTAAAAACAACGAATTAGGAAACATACTGCGCCTACCCCAGGCAAATAAATAATGGCGAACGTCATTTCCGTGCTTAATAAATAAACTCAGATTATTATCAGATTTCATGCTAAATAAACAATTAATATTACCGCCATATATTAATTGCCCACCATCTAAGAAAGATGAGCTATTTATGGAGGCTACATATTACTATACCACTGCCAATATTTTGGAATATCTGAGAATTACAGTTTATGAATTTCCCCAAGATCCCCACACAAACTTTGAACATTCTAATAAAATGGACTGGCATTTTTTGGAGCAAAAGCACTGAATATCATCGTGACGAATAATCATCATCAAAGGCCCAAGAGCAACAAACAAAATTCAAATAATAATCAGTAAGTGAGTCTGCATTCAGCTGTTGCGTAAATAAAAACAATTGGGAAAGGAATTGGGGATTACAACAACTCACGTTCGTCCAAACGGATTCGACCCCAATGAAGTTCATGGAACAATACAAAGGATGGCCTGGATTTATCTTAAGCTTATAAAACTTTGTGGCTTATTTCAGGCTTCAGGCCGTAAAAATATATCTAACAAAGTATGTGACTCAGGCTTTTTCTTGGGGAAAATACTTTTAGTGTTCGGCATTATGGGGGCTTTTCTGACACCAAAGGTATTGCAGCAATAAGATAAAGGCATAGATAGCCTCTAGCACTACCTATATGTATAGTAAGTAAGCGATAGTAACAAAGCAACGCATTCCGCATTCGTCTTTGTAACTGTTATACTTATTGAAGCAGCTGGATATACCTATCGGTGTTATAAACATAACAAAATAGTGCCATAGCTTTCTGCTTCTTTAAATCATCATTATGACAAAGAATAATGTGGTTAGAAAAAGTTTGAAAAATGATGTCTTGATGCGGGAATCGAATCTGCGTCTGCAATTATCACTAGATATTCATTTAAATGGGCCCACTACTGCTAAGGCACAAGCTTTCCCTATGAAGTAGGAACATAGGAAGAATTCACAATTATATCGGATATAAACTTTGTTAAAGTCATCTCCTCCGTCCACCAATCCTCTGAGCCTGCTATAGGGATTATCATGACATTAATTTTTTCAAGAATTTTTTCAAGAACATTCCCGGTCGATGTCTTTGAATTTCAGATATTCACCTGTTAAGTATTATGAATATAAAGACTTGTAACATTTCTTATTGGCACACATAAAAGATCTTTTGTATCGGTATAAGTAAATGGACTTATGAAAAGGACCTGGGCCAAAGCGTCTGTCTAAATACAAATATTTTTATGTTGTTCATAAAGAATTTTTTCAAGTGGTAAGAGGATCACAGTCTTTATAGGATTATAATTTTACTGATAGGTATTCATTCTTTTATATTTACAAAAATAATTACGCACGGCGGCGGGCGACAAGGAAACATAAATATTTTGGAATAAACGCGAAGGTGCTTGAAATGGAAAAGTTCGCTGGGAACGAACTGACAGCCTGACATCAACCCTCCCAGGAAACAGTGCCGTGGAAGGCTTTATTGATACAGCTCGAGAAACCTAAATCGACTTTCCGATTTATGTCTAACAGGTTAAGGTTGACATTAAAATTGATTGGAGATATTTGACAGTCTTGTATACTGTTTACTGTACAGAAAATACAAACCACTCTGTACACAGAACACAAACCACTCCGGATAAAGCTATTGGAGATAAGTGGAGTGGGTTTGTCTGGTCTCGTGTTTACGAAACGTGTCAAGCCCGAAACGTAGTAATGGGAAGACTAAATTTGCCCACGATTTATGGGCACATTATCGTTTGAATCGAATGTATTCGAGTAGTCGGCTGAGGAATCGATTATGGTACCGTTGAACCGTGACTCATATTGGCTTATTGAAAGTGTACAAGCACTAAAACGGGTGTGTGTACACAAATAATGATTCCACGAACGAAGATAACTCTCGACACTCGTAAAAGTCTAGTAAGCTGAAGCGACGAAAAGAAAATAAATATTACAGCCAAAGTCTGCAATGAGATTACCCCGAACTGCTTTTTAACTAAAAATAGGGTTTATTTATTATGCTAAAAAGGGAAAGAGCACACGCAAGTTTAAAGGTCGATCCGAAGATTAAAATCTCACTTGACAGAAAGAAAATGAGCAGATATATTTAACCAAAAGTAAGTAAACTAAATCTCGAATTCCAAATATTAGTTTGCTTTCAACTTACTATTACTTACCATTAATCCACTTAGTTCGTGTTACTCCTGCAGACTAGCGTACTAAGGGTAAACATTCTTAAGAATTGTTCGAGTAAAGATCGTTGCTTTAACTCGACCATAGTCCAAAAGATTAGGATAAAAAACGTACCTATTAAATTCGTTGGCGAGTTCGATTTCATCCTAGATTTGGAAGTCACAGGAAGCCGTTGGTCCCAGCTTTATCTGCAACATCCTCATCAGCTGTAATAGAGTATTCTTCCATTCATAAAGAAGGTCTGACTTCAGAAATTTTAAATAGGAACATAATGTAAACAAAATTAAGATCTTTATTTACGAAATATGCCAAAGAACGCATCAGAAGTGAAAAAGGAAAAATCAAACTTAAAGCCGGTGTAGCTCGGAGACCGCTGTCCACGCTTGAGCCAATGTCCGCGCTTTTAAAGGCACCCTCAGACCTGTCACCACTCCGATTCGTAGCCCCCTGCGAGTCTCTCTACGGAAGCGGAACTCACTCGGTAGAAGTAGATGCCTGTCAAAGAGGAACTCTCTCAGCGAGTGCTCGATTGCAAGGCTCGAGAAATATTCCAGAATTTTGCCTTCTCCAAAAAATCCGGTAGATGCAGTAAAGGCCACACAGCGCTAACCACTTAGGTCCTTCAAAAACACCGCGATCCGACAGTCGCTGTTCGTAGAATCTTTTCTATATTATGGAAACAAGCATTGGTCCCATTGTAGGAAAGATAGGAGGAGGTGACATAATGTAATTTGTTGTCAACCGTGATATAACCACTTCTCATGATCCACACGAATAGAGTGCTCATTGGTTTGTAGTCCGTTTCAAAACCCTCATATTACAAATTAAGCTGTTAAACCCAATATGTCCTCGCCGGAAAGTTTTCAATGCCCGGAGACAAACCTAATTAAAACCTCGACCTTTTCAGGGCACACAAATGCACGATTAATCTAAAATAACTAGGCCTAATCTTTGATTGTTCATGTGTTATAAAATTTTAATTAATAAATTGGTTTTAGCTGTTTCTCCGCTTGTTTTCTCCGCTGGATTTAGTTTGATGAAACTTTTACATAACTTTAAAATTGTCTGTTTGTTTTGTTATGTATGGAGAATCAATATTTTGTACATACTTAAAAAAATGACAAAAATTACACCTATCTATCCCAGAAGGGGTAGGCAGAGGTGAATTAACACCCACATTTCGCTTAATTATGTTAGGTCCCGCATGTAGGCAATAGCTTACCAGTGTAATAATCATAATCAATGAATCAATCAATTCAATTATGACTACACGTAGTTATTACAATGTGTGGACCTCTTCTTTTAAGTTCGAGAAAACCTCCATTAGAAAAGACTCTTCACTGCAGTTACTATAGTAGATTTTCCATCAAGTGCACAAAACGAATAATTTTTGTCCGAGACTTTGTGGACGAGTTAGAAACACTGCTTTTCACTTTGATTGCGAGGAAATAAAACAGTAGTCTAACGTAACATTTCTTAAAATTCAAACTAAAATTAGTACAGTTTTGGATAATTTGGATACCGAAGTTAAAGTTTTTCTCAGTGATATTAGGTTTGGGCTGCAGACTATTCCTACCGTACCTACTTGAATTAAAATTTTAATATCTTATAAATCTTAAAAAACACATTAGGCAAATAAATTTAAGTAAATATTAAAATATAACAAATTCTATTTCTGAATTTCTCATTGTGTTTGGCTGCATGGCTCATTTTCTTTGCCTCAATATAGACACATTTATGAGTAGATACGTTAATGTTCTAGAGCACAAAATTCGATTTTGCACAAATGAGCACTTTCAGAGCATGAGAAGTGAAATAGTTATTTGTTGTACGTGAGTGCAAAGTTGTTTTTTAACCGCGTGCTCAATTTTGATGACCGAGCTAGCGAAGGATTCTAAAATTGAATCACGAGCGTAGCGAGTGATTCAAAAATTAGAATCCTGAGCGATAGCGAGGGAATCAAAAGAGCACAAGGTGAAAAATTTTTGCACTCGAGTGCAACACGTAACTTTTCATCCCCCCCAACGAGGAAATTGCAAAATACAAAAAAAAATACAATCACAACAGTTTCTGTTTTCACCCAGAAACTTCCACAACACCCTCCCATTAACCCAAACACACTCAACACCCACCCAGAAACACCCACAACATTCACACCCGCAATACACACCCATCCACTCAGACACACCCAAAAAACACCCATTCACCCAGAAACACCCACAAAACACCCATTCACCCAGAAAAACCCACAAAACACCCATTCACCCAGAAACACCCATAAAACACCCATTTACCCAGAAACACCCAAAAAACACCCATTCACCCAGAAACACACACAAAACACCCATTCACACCCAAAAACACTCAATCACCCAGAAACACCCACAATTCTCACCCATCCATTCAGACACACCCACAAAAACCCATTCACCCAGACACACCCACAAAACACCCATTCACCTAGACACACCCTCAAAACACCCATTCACCCAGACACACCTCCAACAGCCATTCACCCAGCCACACCCGCAACATTCATCCAGACACATCTGTAAGTACCTAATAAAAATTACTCCGAGACGGTCAATCAGCTTGAGTCAAGCACGTTGATTTTCTGTATGTTTTTGTTCCGTTGCAAGCGTAAACAAATCAAACAGACCTAAAAAGCTTTTAAATGCTTGACTCAAGCATCAAGCAAGCGTTGTAGATGATCAAAATGTTTAAAGCAAGATTGACGCCAAGCTGATTGACCGTCACGGAACTCCTAGGTTTTAACAAATTTATGACGTGAAAAGAAAATTGCGCGCGCAAAGCAAATTACAAAAAAAGTACACCAAGAAGGTTCCGAGTCTGAGTTTTTAACAAATTAAAATAGGTTGCATGACAATTTCGGCACCATGGAGGTAGAAATAAATATGTATAGTGATGTTTTGAATTCACAAACTCATTGCACACGTTGTTCTAAATTCAAATTTACTTTAACCTCTAGAGGATAAAAGCGGCTTTTGCACTCAGATATCGAAGAGCAAAAACGCCTTTTCCGAGATGGTGGGATGAAATAGTAGATTTTCCATCAAGTGCACAAAACGAATCATTTTTGTCCGAGACTTTTAGCAGCCCGAGCCGTAGGCGAGGGCTGATAGTAATGTCGAGGATAAAAATGGTTTTGTGGACGAGGTAGAAACTCTGCTTTTCACTTCGATTGCGAGGAAATAAATCAGAATTTCTCATAACATTTCTTAAAATTCAAACTAAAATTAGTACAGTTTTGAATACCGACGGAAATTGTTTTTCCCATTGATATTAGGCTTGGGCTGCAGACATATACAGCCAAGTATTAAATTAATTTTGAAATAATAATTTTCTTAAATTAATTTAATAACCTACCGTACCCGCTTGAATTAAAATTGTAATATCTTTTATGTCTTAAAAAACACATTAGGAAAATAAATTGAAGTAAATATTAAAAAATAACAAATTCTATCTCTGAATTTCTTATTGTGTTGGGCTGCATGGCTCATTTTCTTTGCCTTATTATCGAAACATTTATGAGTAGATACGTTAATGCTCTAGAGCACAAAATTCGATTTTGTGCAGCCTATATCCTGCACAAATAAGCACTTTCAGAGCATGAGAAGTGAAAAATAAATTGTTATCTAAGTACAGTGTGTCCCTCGATAAAGTGCAATCTTGCAAGAGGGTGAGACTAAAACATAAATTGTCGACAAAAAACATAGAAAAGAAATTTCAAAAATTATTGCAGTTTTATAATTAATTTATTAAGATATTTATTATATGGACGATATGTACAAAAAACTCGATTTAAAAAAAGTAGTGGTTCTATTTATGTAAAATAAAAATAATAATCATGTCAAATACTTTGTGTTCATGATAAAATAACAAATATCTCACAAAACACTGGATATGGGGTCATAAATTATATGTTTTGTACAAAAATGCACTTTTTTAAGGTAATGGTTTCAACAAATTTTTAATTTCTTATAATAAAAACTATATTACCATTTAATTTTATGAGTTATTATTATTCTCAATCATATTAGCTTTCAAATAAAAAAACTCTAGACTCTTATCTTAAATAACAACCCGGATACACATTTTTAAATTTGACTATGATTATTAAAAACGACTATGATTAGTCACGTAATAGACCCTTTTTTTCTATTGTTGTCGCTGGGCTTGTTATGTTTTTTGCCCAGTGGGCAAAAAGGGCAAAAAGGGGCAGGGAGGGGTTTTTCACGCCTCATGCTCATAAACTTTTGTTTCACCCCCTTGGATTGCACTTTATCGAGGGACACACTGTATTTTAATAAAATTCTTTTTATAAATACAGATAATGCAAGCGTTTTCCTGTTATAGATTAAAAATGCGCTCAGATAGAAACTACAATAACTAACATCCTCTTTCACACATGCGGAAAGTTCAAACAAGCGAATAATGTTGTTCATTACTCTAAGCATAGTGATGTCTTGTTCTCCGTTAGCGCCCTGTAAAATTTAATTAGCTGTGCGTGTGAATGTTGGATGCCTACAGAGGATTGCGATTCTCTTTGTCTTGTCTATGGAGCATAGTGAAAATTAACGGCAGTAGGTATGCGTCTTACGATGTTATCATCTTTATCTTTCGGTACTTTACATTTTAGATATTTTTTTTGTTTTGATGTCAGTGGTAAAAGGAGGGTGAAGTGTGAAGTTTAAAGGGTGAAGTTTAGTCGGTAATGGGGGTAGTGTAGTACCCCGTAAAGTACCCCGAGCCCCACATGTCACATAACCCGCGCAGCAGAGTCCCTGATGCTGTGAAGGGATGTGTCATGTGATATAAATGCATGTTAATATCAAAACAAAAAACAAAACAAAAAAAATAGGTAGAAAATAGAACAACCCATTTGACGGTGTTTCTATACCAATCTCGTCGATGAACAGTACATCGAGGTATTTAAAAAAAAAAAATTTACAATGTTTAAGCAAAGTGATTGTAATATGATTTATAAATAAGTAGTTATATTTTATTTTGGACATATTTCAATAATAAGATATTAAAAACCAGACAAGATAAATAAATAATTATGATAGCTAACAGAATAACAAACATTTTGTAGCCACGTTTTTCAATGCATTTTGACTATGGACGAATGTAAACATGGAAGATTCCAATCACCGACGCAATCAGATCAGTTTCATCTACTCCCTATGTGTTGATTCAGATAATTTCGCAGCTGTAACATCGATCGGTTGGCACGTTGG
Organism: Cataclysta lemnata; assembly: GCA_963931975.1. Lineage (NCBI taxonomy): Eukaryota > Metazoa > Arthropoda > Insecta > Lepidoptera > Crambidae > Cataclysta > Cataclysta lemnata. The sequence continues at coordinate 11,084,481 of OZ008343.1, forward strand.
CAGGTTCCTGGGATCTGAAACGCAAACAACAATTTTAAAAACAGAAATTTGTCAGACGTAATTTTGAGAGTTTAGACGAGATTAGTCCATCATAGTATGTATATGTCATATCATATCTACCTTAAATAGTTCGCAAACTGGTGTTAACTGGTAAGACCTACGTCTACATTTCTGTCTTCTCTTTCGGAGATAAACAGGAGTATTTGTCTAAGTATCTTTTGGGGGGATGTCCAGTGTTCCGCACATCTCCGCGGCTCTGACCCCGACATACTGCTCCCAGCCCTGGGGAAAAACTGGTGCATTGCCGCGAGGCAGATTCCAGACTCTTCAGTATCACTATGGTTTGATACACTCATTGGACTGCAACCATTATTGTACGGTTACAAAGCTACGCAATAAAAGAGCGAACGCTGCTGTCTGTTAACGCGAGATGGCGAAAAAGTGACATTAAAAGAATGATTTTTTTAATAATGATGGTGAGCATCAGTATAAATAAATGTAATAAATAAATACACAATTCTTTAAATCGTTTAAATTATTAACCCCGACAATCACCCATTCTGATCATAATCACACATTTCTACATCGATCGTGATGCGGGAATCGGGCCCGTTATCCAGCAATTCCTGACTTCCGCATCATTACGTTGCCAAAATTTTATTACCCTTTACCCTTACAATATAGATAGTATATTATGTCACAAGGCAATAAAGCAGTGTCTTATGTCACGGGTGCAGACTTGTATCCCGACTGCAATCAAGGACTCTATGGTTGACTCCCGAGCGCAGCGAGGGAGTTAAAAAAATTAAATCCCGAGCGTAGCGAGGGTTTTAAGAATAGAGTCCTGAATGGAGCGAGGGATTTAAGCGCACCCAAGATATAAGACTGCTTTTTCCCGAGGAATATATACTTTGCTTTTCGTACCAAAGGAAATAAAAACAATATTGATACAATTTCATTATTTATTCAATATTTAATTTATTACAATCAAAAACATAGGTTTACATTGGAAACATTGGTCCAATTATTAATACTCAAAGTTGTTTTTATTAGGAACATTTAATATTGCTTATGTACATACAGCCACGTCGTATTGTAATTAAAAATTTTCGTGTCTCAATATTTATTCTTACATGATATTTAAAAAGTAATCAAAAAATTTAACTTCTTAACTTCATAATATACTCACGAAACTTTTCTATTATGAAAAAAGGTTACAACATGAAAGACTTGGCTGAATGGGCTAGATTCCATATTTTTCCACTTAAATTAAAAAAAACCCTGTAACTGTAAACAAACAACATGGCGGATGGCGGCACTAATTTTCTTGTTATTTTATATTATTTTATGTTATTTTATATATATTTTTCCCTTCTACAAATAACTAATAAGCAGACCTACTCCTAGCATAAAAAAATAGCAACAATTTGCAAAACGTCAAATTGCAAAGGTAAAAATGACTGGCAACTGTATGTTTAATATGTTTATTACTATACGTATAACAAGAAAGAAAAGAACCTTACTATTTATTTAGAGTTTTGTATTATTGCTACTTACCGCAATAAAGGGCCATTCCAATGATTATTCAAAAATGTGCAGAAAATGAAAATGCTAAAAACTCCAAATACGTCTTCAAATATTTGACCGAAATTTTACAGTACAAGTCGACCTTAAAATGTTGCTTATATTATTTTTTGGACTGTTTCCCCTTTTTATAAGCTTATGCTTGCATAAGTAAGTTGTCAAATGGGTTTATTATATCGCAGAAACTTACGAGATCGGGTTCAAGAAATATTAAACTACCACCAGAAAGGTGGATATATTAGGGTCAATTCTGACATGATTCTCTAAACTTAAAACTAAATTTAAGATCAGTCTCTCCTTTTCATTCTATATTGAGAATGACAGAGAAACACTGTTGTCAAATTAGTCTTAGGTTTAGACAACCATGGTCAGAATCGACCCTATTATCTTCTAATGGCCATTCATTAACGCAGATGGATTTAGTAAAATTATACCATGAGCTCAATGAATATTGATATGTAATAATAATTTTATCCTGTGGTATCGGCCGTGTGGTGACGGCAGAGTAGAATACAATTGTCACCACCCCAAATCTCTCCCGTGGGTGTCGTACAAGGCGACTAAGGATAAATCAGTGATGAGGAATGGGCAGCAGCGTTCCTCTTATACCTACCACCTAGCAAAGAACTGCGACTTTTGTGCCCGATAAATGGCAATAGACTCGCCACCTATTACGTGGGACCTAGCATAATTGGCGAAGCGTGGGTGCTAGTTCACCTCTGCCTACCCCTTCGGGGATATAGGCGTGAATTATGTATGTATGTATGTATGTAATTTTATCCTGAAAGAATGGCAGTATAAGCTGCAAATCCCGTTGCCTTCCTAAATAGTAGAAGAAATTAAAAAGAAACCCAATATGTCAAATGCCCAAATGTCACAATAATGTCGCAAGAAGAATTCTTGTATAAAAGTTTTTTTGAAATTTGAAGTTATTCTTTTGTTTTTATTAAGTAATGTTTTACCCGGAAACAAATGAATCACTTGCGAATCAAACATTATGAACAAGCGAGAGTATGAATACAACTACAAACCCTTACCGAGCGATGGGTAAGTATAAGCTTAATAACTAAAAATATTATTCTGTAGATTTTGAATTGTATCATAATTTCATCACAGTAATTTCAGAAGTTATCTTCTTCATTTATTATTACACTTTCTTAGACGTGAAAGACATTACAGCCTTTAGGTAGAAATCTTACAAAATATATTCGACCCATCTCACTAGCAATGAAAAATTTTTTTAAATTAATATTATTTCTGTACCAGATTATTAAGATGTATAATGTTTTAATATTCAGTGTGTGTGTAATAGTGAGTATTTCATGTTAAGTATTATTAACCTGATCTTAAAAATATAATTAACTTCACACAATAATATTCATGACACTCACAATTTAGTGTCTACATTCTGGAATTGTAGTTAATAAACCCATAAACTTATACTCAGTTAGTTAGATTGCTAATTGTAAAACCAAAAACTGTCTATATCATGATCAATTTATGTATTATTAACAAAACAGAGCTAATCATTTACCTCTTATTTATTTTATTTATTCTATATGCACTGACATCACTTCCAATTTCATTATTTGGTTGAATGGCTTTATATAAATAAATTATCACGTAGGGTCATAAAAATAACCTACAACCTAATCTCAGATCTACCAAATATACGCAAAAAATTTCATAATAATCGATCAAGCCATTTCATAGGGGTTCAATTACAAACACTGTGACATGAGATTTTTTATTAAAAGTAGGGAATTGGTTGCGAATGAACATGAATTTGTGATGATTTTATAATGCTTACATTATAAGATAAGGCATGATAAAGAAACAACCCCCCTGGTTTATGTCATAGGTTAATTTAGAAATAGAAATACCTATAGTATGATAAAAACTGTTTGGGTGCAGTCGTTTTCAACAAAACAGTTTGACTAATTTATTTGTACTTATTAATATGTATTTAACACACAAATGCAGCTAGTTTCAATTGTTTAATGTGTAACATTATATAAATTATGTAGATTTTTTTGTTTATTCAGTTGTGTGTGTCATACTTTGTTATACACTCACCAGTCACACTCTGAATTAATTTTTTCATAATTCCAAAGAATCTCATTTGACTACCTGTTAGTTATGATAACACTGTTTGTTTAATTTAAGCCAACTATGCAACTGTACTATGATCCACTGATAAGATAGAGTATGTTTCCATGGTACACAGTGATAATATTGTAGAAATATTAATTTTAATTTATTATGACAAAATTCCCTATTTATATCGGGATGGCAACATTCCAATCTATGGTGGGCAAGCTTTTAGCTTTCATCTTATTTGCCTGATACAAATCCTCTTTGGTCTATTGTTGTCATTGGTTTGCTCTGCACATTTCGGGTGCTTATTGGTATATGTCATCTTCCTTTGTCGATTTTTACGACATCCTGGTAAGCGCGACACATTCCTACGAAAATTTTTCGATCCCAGGCCAGCATGAAAGGTCATAGGCTTTTCTTATAAATTTTCCTACATCATAAATGAGTAATAATAATATTCATAATTTACTAATAATTACATACATAGATAAATCACACCTATATCCCCGAAGGGGTAGGCAGAGGTGAAGTAGCACCCACGTTTCGCCAATTATGTTAAGTCCCATGTAATAGGTGGCGAGCCTATTGCCATTTATCGGGGACAAAACTCGCAGTACATTGCTAGCTGGTATAAGAAGAACGCTGCTGCCAATTCCATATCACTAATTTATCCTTAATCGCCTTGTACGACACCCACGGGAGAGATTTGGGGTGGTGACAATTATATTTTACTCTGCCGTCACCACACGGCACATACTAACAATTATGCTGGCTTATAACAAATGATCACACATCATGACGATTTTATAATAAGCATCTTCGCAATGTTTATACCGATTTACATTTACATGACATTAACACTTATTACTACATAAAGTAAAAATCAATTCTGGCAATTTTTATGCCGCGCCGGAATTCGGCCGTATCATAAAGCCGTGCGTTAATGGAAACGTTCAATTATAACAATAAGTGGGGGTGATGGTAATCGCGAGAACAGGCGATCTATTTGCCAACCGACTCAGTGAGAGGCGCGGGCGTCGCCGAGTGACTTGCCGGCCTCCAAATACCAACGAACCTCACCTCTGAACCGTAAACCGCAAAGGAAATACGACTTAATACACCCACAATAAAGTTGACTTCATTAAGTGCGCGTTTATGGTGAACCAAATCTCGAGAACAGTGACCCCCGGTGGCGTGTGTAGTGCAGTGTGAAAATGAACGAAGACAATTCCGTCGCAGACGACATGAAGAGACAAGCTGCGATGTTCTACAATTCAACTGAAAGGTTCGGCTTGTGCTTTTAACAATGATTGATTAATATCCGCTAGAAACCATTGATTGTACACAAGTCACAACCAACAAGTAGGTACCTACCTACCTACTGCGCATTCGTTACTCTTTTGTGATTTAATCAATAAGGTCGACAATCAACTGTTGATAAACTAACTTGCATTTTCACATAATACTGCTAAAGGAAATAAGCGATTCGGTTACATTTACAAGGCGATTATAATGCTTGGGTCTACATTTACGTAGCGACTTCATTCCTTAGCGATAAGTACTTTAACCATCTGAAACTAGTTAAATAATACGTATTAATTATTATTTGAAAGTTAAAAAATATCAATAATCGATGCCTTGAATAAAATAAATTTCTAGGGCAACATTAGAAGAATAAAACTTACCACGTCTGTCCTTTCCTGACCTAATCAACATGCATTAGTTACAAGACCGAACTAAAACCAATATTTTGCCATTATAGTATTGCACTAAAATGTATGTATTGCATTATTTTGCCAACAGTAAAGTTTGTCTAAAACAAACCGTATCATAACTGTTGTATTTTTTATTCTTTTTGTACGTGATCACAGGCCCAAAGCTGAAAAGTACTAAAATCTAAACCTAAGTTAACGCTTCATCCTAAACAAACAAGCTCATAAGTATAAACTTAGGGTCCTTGTAATATATTGGCTGGCCAAAACGATAGAAAGATTTCGGTTGATTTTGGTTCTTGCCTTACAGGTTTTAGGGCGATGCTATGTAGCACTGGACGGTTGCTGTTTGTCCCTTCCAATATTTTATGCCCACTTCAGTGCGGAGAATATAAAACTGTATATTTATATCCTTGTTCTAAAATATGTATATTTGTTTGCAAAATTCTCTTTGCAAAGTGTATCCATTGAACAGATTTTATCGGATGCAATTTAAATTCTGAATAAAAGGCACGTGCTTTGCATCGCAAGTAGCCTTTATAATCCATAGAATACTATAATAGGTATGTGTCATCTCGAAGGACCATCAAAAATTGCGCAATACGTATTTAATTTAAGCTATTTGGTATTTCTTTAACACCACCCATCTAAATGTAGCTAACTATACAACTTACGTAACAGAAGTGTTTCAGTTTCAAGTACATCGCTGGAATGTCCGATCAATGGAACGTGCTTAAGTGTTTGTAAATGAATGGCCATAGAAATGTTTGTAACAATGATAGGTAGGCGTAACTGCTAAAACTATTATCAAAGAAAATTGTAGATCGTTATCAGTATGACTATTGAAAGTGAATATTTGAACTATTCAGACTGTGAAATCTGCCGGTTCAGAGGACAATCTTACACTTTACGATTGATGTCGTCGATTTGTATCCATCGATATTGTATCCATTTATCCTGGTATGAACAAGATGATACTGCTGACAAAGTTGATTATTTAAAAAATGTAGTAATTTTTTTTTTAGTACAATACCTGTATCTACCGGTGTTTTCTTTTTACTTAATGCTCGAAGCACAAGTAGACCAGTTTGATAATTTAACCGAAATACGAAAGTCGATTAGTATGCTGACGTTAATTATGGTAATATTGTTCACGTAAGATGGTTAGTTATGCAGAACGAAATCTGGTTTGAGGCGTTTGTTATCTACGAATGTGTAACGAATTTGTCGCTTGTTTAGTCTTTGTTTTCTAATTTACAATTATTATTTATGAACTGATAAAGAATGTATATCACTCTAACAATTCCATTTAGAGAATATCCGAATTTATCTGTATCCGAATTCTGAAATAACAAAATGAAATGTTAATTAATAGTAAATTCGATTTTAGTATAATGTTACTCTGCATAGCAAACCTTGTGCAGCCACATAATTTCTTCCGCATTCCATTTAGAAATTGAAATTCAATGAACAAGAATTCCGTACTTGAAAACACATATTGAAAGTACGAACAAAATATTATGGACCTTTATAAAAGAATGAGGAACAACAGTCGTTTTACAGGCAAACGTTATTTGCGCTTATCACATAAGGAAATAAAAAATACCCTACGGCCTATTCGCAGACCTACCTAACAAATATAAACAAAAAATTTATAACAATTGGTCAAGCCGTTTCAGAGGAGTTTTTAAAAAATACATTTAAAAACTGGTTAAACCGTCAGTATTCATTTCAAAAGGCACGTTGAACCAATCACCTGGGCGTTCTCATGATCTAACTGAGGCACTTTGTTAGAATTGTTAATGCAAACGTATCGGCTTAAGTATTGATAAGTTGTTTTCTAGTGCCCACCGTCCATTTGAGGAAGCCAACTTTAATAAACCAAAACTTTCAATTCTAAAATAGTTGTTTACTTGATGTGCTTCGGTAAAATTAATTAACAATTTAGATAGAACAACGGCATTGTCTGCATTCGCCCTATAAAGCGCAGTGGTAAAAAATCTTACCAATAAGAGTTGTTAAAAAATGCACGGCAAAGGCACTCACAAGGAGACAATTTCTGGTCAGCGACCTTGGTAGAAGTTATGTTAAAATCTGGCCCTCCTATAAATAAACCGGCAGGACAAGTATAATATGGTGGTACCATACACCTATCCACTTGAGTGACAGTGCGGCAAATTGTTGAATTTTATTTATTTGCACCTGTAATTAATGAGACTTATTTATTAATATACTACTTCCCAATTTGATTGACTTCCCAGTATTAAGAACAGAAACTTACATTTCGCTGTAACATAAATTATATATTATTTGTCAAAAGACACTGTATACGCTTTTTATCTTTTTTAAACCAGAATGAAAAATGTATGTAAGTATATCCAATACATATTTCAAACAAGATCACAAGTGCAAATGTTTATTTTTTTTATTTCATTGGATTTTCGTTCTATAGAAGGACCGAATGTTTCTTTCTTTCATTCTTTACTGTAATTTATAACAAAATATAAATTAAAGTGGCAGAATTAATTAAAGTTATTACAATAGCTATTTATTACTAGTATTTAATTTTATTATGCAACTACAATACAAATATCAACTACTATCATAGAGTACTCGACAAGGTCTAATGATAATGACCTCAATTATCTCCTTGAAACTTTCTCGCTGTTTTAACAGAAGTATTTAGTCCAATTAAAATTTTCCAATGAAAAATATTTGCTTCCCACTTAGAACTAATTTATTTTACCGACTAATTTAATAACCTGCACCAGTTAAGGGCCCAAATTTGACCAACCAATGCACCAAAATAATTACCGCCAAACTTGTGGATACTTATTACTTACTGAATACAAGATACAATTGCAAATATTTATTAATTAGTTGTTATTTTATTTTTTTTTAAATATTATAACTCGGTCTCATTCTCTTCCATGCGAAAAAATAACGTAAAGAAAGAAAACATCTATGTGCGTACCTACATAGAATTTGCCAGCCTCGATTCATCTGAGGCTGACGAATTCTACGTTATTTTTTTCTTTAACTACAAAAGTATATTTAAAATTAGCAGAAGTGGCGGTCCATCATTTCTCTGCGGACTGTCACAAAATACTAGCTTAACCTACCTCTTGATTCAGTTCAGTTCTCTTGTTCACGAATCGACATGACCAAGCCGATGACGAAATGGAAATTAAATTAATATACCTAAACAACCTTGACTCTTGAAAATCATTATCTCGATCATCCGAACCTGGAGCAGTAAATCTGTATATGGACCGGTCAGTGATTAGCAATAATTCCGCTAATCCGTTCACGTCTTGCTCATAGATTGTCAGTCAAAGTTACAAAAATTAATTTGTTACTGCAAATTTAGGTCAACATTTTGTATATTTATTGATGTAGGAGAACTTTTTACCACCCAATCAGCTTTATAAAGTAACACACGTGTGCAAACAACCAAATCGACATTTCGAAATATAATACCTGTAGTTGATACTAGATACGTGCTGCTTTCCATACCGTGAAATAAAAGCCACTGTCGCACTTCTTATGAAGAGAAATTGGACGAAGTTAAAAGAACCACAATATCAGATACCAATTCAATAATATGAATGAATACTCGACAGACATTGGACATTAAGAGCAAAAGTGCAAAACTATAAACTTGCTCTGGATTGGATCCTATCTGCAAGATGACGCAGCTAACGCAGCATGCCCCGCGGTGCCTACAAGCTGTTCTCGCGTCTGGACTTCATTCATATGTACTTTTAATTTTAAATAATCCGTGAAATTTTATAACATAATTATATCGACGGTATAATTATTTACATCTTATTATATTTACTGTTTCATTCAAATCTTAAATAGAAGGTCATGTTGCTAAATTTCTTTCAGTGATTGTAATGGATTTAAAGGTAAAGGTCCAATCGAGGGGCTAAAATCCCGAAAATCTATTGAAAGAATTGATAGCGATAATTTCGATTGCAGTCACAACAGCACGTCATATTATACAAAAATGTAAATTGTCTCTAATCGGTTGTCAACCTTAATATTTTGATTTAATTAAAGCAATAAGTCGTTTGAAAAATGTTCACATATTGTTGTAGTGCCATTTAAAAAAAAATCTAATCAAGAAGTTTTTATAAAATACCGTGTCAAAACGGTCATTTACTTAAATTATCGAAATATCATTTTGCTCCAGAGCACTAAATATTATACCTGACCGTTCAGTTGGCCTTCTTATTTCCTGTTATTATGCTCACTATACTTACAATTGTATCTCCATAATTATAGAACATTCTCGTACAAAACTCGCGGTCTTGAATTTTTAAATAGACGATAAGCATCAGGATGTTTTTTCTTTTAATTTTTTTCCCCCCACCCTTGTCATAAGGATTGCAGAAACCAGCAGTTGTGTAATGAAAATACATGTAACTCATTACTCATTAACTTTTAATTAGAAAGAAAAGTGCGAATGAAATGTTGGTTAAGACTTTTGCCGCGAAACTAGTTAGCATGAAAGAAAATTGAACAAATATTTAAAATTGGAATATTTTGAAATGAAAGTAGAAAATAGTTCCTTTGGTTACACTTTTGTTTTATGAACCAATAATAATGGCGTTAGAAAAAGTACGTAGGGTAATGTCACTAGCCACTGCATTAGAAATAATCATTCCGTCTCGTGCCAATCTATAGCACTCGTGTAACAATGTCCATCACTTCAGTGTATAAACTACTATTACTGATTGTAGGTAAATGATGTACAGCTACGACAGACAAGTATTAGCTCGTAAAGTTACCACAAAGTGCTATTTGTTTCCTATAAATGTTACTGATTATGTTAAATAGGTACATTGAGGCTGAAAAGCAATCGGATAAATTTAGCAGTATTGTCTAGTCCGTACCTGACGTGTTGTTACTGTACTCATTACATAAGTGGTGGACAAATACCACTTTCCACTTGCTATGATCCTTACATAATTCTTTCGCTTCATCCAATGGCATTAATGTCCTCATGCATGCCCGACGGGTTCGGGTACTCTTGGCCTGGCCCTTTTCAATATACTTTCAATTTGATATTAAAGATCCGCCTAGGCCTTCCCTTTTCGTTTTATTTTTCCCTTAAGACGTATAAATCGTTTTGGTCACTCATCCTTTCTATCAGAATCTATGCACACAGTTTGTTGACAGCTTGTAAAGACTATGGTTTTTCGGTTTTTTTATATCAATTTATAGACATGATTTGGAATACCTAGTATTTCTATGTAATATATTTTTGTTAGCATACATACATACATAAATCACGCCTATATCCCCGAAGGGGTAGGCAGAGGTGAAACTAGCACCCACGTTTCGCCAATCATGTTAGGTCCCATGTGCGAGCCTATTGCCATTTACCGGGCTCAAAAGTCGCAGTACATTGCTATTGCTAGGTGGTATAAGAGGAACGCTGCTGCCCATTCCTCATGATTGATTTATCCTTAGTCGCCTTGTACGACACCCACGGGAGAGTTTTAGGGTGGTGACAATTGTATTCTACTCTGCCGTCACCACACGGCGATATTTTTGTTAGCAAATAAATTAATTGTCATTAACCTCCACTTGTCTTTTAATCTGATAATATTAACACATTATGACATTGCCATGTGGAGTTTGCTGATGATGAGTAGGACCGCGCTTGCGGTCCTACTCATAATATAAAGTGATTCTCTGACGGCCGCCTTGGTCGAATGCTCAGATTGCTGGGTATTGGCCAAGAGGTCCCGGGTTCGAATCCTGTTAGGGTTTAACTTTGTGATGACCCACAAATGTTTGTTTCCGAGTCATGGTTGTGTATATGTTTATGTAGTATATTTTCAACATTTATATACATAATTATTTTAAAAATATGTCCGTCATCTAGTATCCATAACACAAGTGCTAAGGCTACTTACTTTGGGCTAGATGATAGGTGTGAGTGTAAAAATATTTATTTATTCTAGCCTCATCTTGTCTCGCAGGCACATTGCAATTGTATAATTTACAAACCCAGCAATCCACATCCTCTTTTCGCCTTTGAACTAAGGAATGAATATTAATAGAACGCTCTTGTACGTACACCGCTTCACGTAAATAAAGAAGGCTGTAGCCGCATTTTCCCGTAAAAGCCCCAATTACTTTTCCATCGGGGCTTAATAGCCAGGAGCCAGTTTGCCTAATCCCGGCGGGCTTGAGAACTCGCGTCTCGCAAATAACTTCAGCCCTTAAAAGAAATCTAAAAGTGATTTGATTTGAGGAAAAATTAATCTACTTACTCTGAGTCACGTGACTTGAGACTTGTCTTTTGAACAAAAAGTTTTTCTTGCATATGATGTAGCAAAATCAAAAACAAACATTTGTTTCCAATGTTTTTAGTCAGTTGTAATAAGAAATTTTAAATTTTATTTAAATAATATTTAAAACTGTTAATGTTATTATGTTGTTACTTGTTAGCTATTTTCCATTATAACACCAATGTTTATTAATGCCAAATAACATTTAAGTGTATTTCAAAATGTATCATTCAATCAGAGTCGCAATATCAATTGTTACATTGCATAATAGTTTATTGACAATAAAGTTTTGTAACACTACAGTTGTCAGAAAACGACTCGAGATACTCTATTCTTCCCCGAATGAACTAAGCTATGCACTCGAGAGCGGTTTGAAATTATAGGGCTCGTTCATATTGCTAATGTTGTATGGTATACAGAACAAAATTATATGTTGAAATGTTCTGGATTGTGAGGAATAATAAAATGAGATATTCTGAAATAATATATGTAATTTATATCTTGTGTTTTTGTCTTAATTTGTTACGTAGAAAATATAACCAATAAATTGAAATGTTCTAATTGTTTGATTACAGAAATAATTTCATATTAGTAGGTACGATTTATTCACTTTCTGACGTATCTGGCATGTCCTACAATCCATTTCATTCATTTTAGTTCCATTACTTCTTTCTTCCACATGCTCCACACTTTTTACTTTGCTTCGTTTGTAATAAACTAAAATAAATTCTTTAAATCAATAAAATCTTGAAAGTCATGCATGATACGTTAAACGTCTCTTGTTATTTGAGCCCATATTACCACAGAAGGCGGAGCACTGTTTTGATTTTGCTATTGCATCAATAACATTTGTTTAACCATTATGTGGCGTTAACTCTATCTAATTGTTGCTGACTGACACTATTGTATCAATCCTTTTTGATATTTTTTCTGGTTACTTTTTAATATTTTTTGATACTCGTTTTGTTTTTGATACTTGTCAGTTGTATTTTATTACGTCTATCAGATAATACAGTCCTCTGGTCTACAAAATGGTGTTTCTCTGTAGCCTTTGTTGCCATCAGCCCCGTCAACGTTTACACTAATATTAATGCATAACCTGAAAGCATGTATTTATTTCAATAATCTAGTTTTAAAAAGTTACTGCATTCATTTCCTGGTGGTAGCTTTTTTGACTGCCAGGTATTACTTCTTTTAATAAATAAACAAACAGGTAGATTTAAGATCATAAACTTTCCACAAGGTTTTATGAAACTAGTAGTAGTAATCTTTTAGCGAAATAACAACATCACGAGCAGTAGTGACCGTTGTATCCAACTAAGATTTTGGAGTTGTGTGGCCTTGGCCAAACCAGGTTTTGTCTAAAATCTAAATAATAAAATTATTTACTTACTAGTTTTTTTGAGTATTCCTAATTGCTCTTATATAATGTCTACTGCGTAAACTATTCAACCCCTTTTTAAAATTTAAAGCCTTTCAATTTCAATTCTTTAAGGCCTTATGCAAAGCGGCTCTTTAAAATGCGTACCTACTTCTGTTAAAATTTTTATGCACTTTATCATAAGTGGGAATTTCATTATTGAGAAAGAAGTGGTGTAACTGGCGTATTGCCTATATTATTATGTCGAATTTTGTGAACTTGTACTTAGCCGTGTGGTGACGGCAGAGTAGAATACAATTGTCACCACCCTAAATCTCTCCCGTGGGTGTCGTACAAGGCGACTAAGGATAAATCAGTGATGAGGAATGGGCAGCAGCGTTCCTCTTATACCACGACTTATCCACCTAGCAATATACTGCGACTTTTGAGCCCGATAAATGGCAATAGGCTCGCCACCTATTACATGGGACCTGACATAATTGGCAAAACGTGGGTGCTAGTTCACCTCTGCCTACCCCTTCGGGGATATAGGCGTGATTTATGTATGTATGTGAATTTTGTGAAATCGCCAGTTTTATAACATTTTATGAGAAGTGCTTTAGTTCTAGGGGACTTCAGACATTCATTGACTTGTTGTACCTGGACTACTTCATAAATTTCACCCACTAATCTTCTCGATTGAAGAAACCGTTCCGTTTATGCCTTTTTTGAACTCTTCTTTCTGCGACATTTCCATAAAACTTTAAACACGCAAAGTAATCCAACGGAACACAAGCCAAGTGCACAAAATATACCCGAAAAAACAAGTCAGGATAGATTTTATATTATAATCCCAATGAAGTACATACTCGGTACGCGGAGTAACGACAGATTCATTATGACGTGCACATTAATCGCGTCCTAAGTGTCTTATCTGCGGCCAATCATGTGAAAGCGCAAAATGTTAGCATAGTGCTTGCTTACTGCTTGGTTCATTCGGCGAATAGAGTATTGATAGAGTTGCCTGTTAGGCAAGTAAATCAAAGACTAGCTAAGGCGCATTTATAACAAGTATTGTAATACTATCCGGTTTTACTTTCATAAACGCAAGTTACCATGTTACAATGCGTTCTAGTATTGCGTTCTCCTTGGATTGGATGTCGTTGTATCTATGTAATAATAGTTAGCGTTGTCGACTATTAAATTCGATGAAATTGCAATGCAATTCGACGTCTGCTAATTTAGATATTACTAAAAATATAGCAACAAATGAGATTATAATAATTGTAATACATACAATACAATTTTGTAATAAAGTATAGGAAATAAGGAACAAAGAAAACAAGTGACCACATTAACCGACTGACCATAAAAACCTTATTACACGCTGCAATGAAAATGCTTCGCTAAGAAATCTCAATCTGTACTTCTGTTTTTAAATAAAAGCTAAATCAAATTTTCTTTTACTAACAAAAGAGGCTTAAAAACCTTTTCGTTTTTTTTTATTGGCGATTAAAAACTGAAAAATAAAAACTCGTTTAAACATTTGTTTTTCTTCAATTTCGTTTTTAAACATACAAACAACACTGGTAAGCATTGTTTAAACGGGTGTACACAGTCTCATTGCCGTAATTTCTTGCTGTTATTTCCCCTCTACCCTCTATCTTTAGATAAAGAAGAAGCAATTGTTTGAGCAGGATTTCTAAGAAAGATATAGTCCGACTCGTTAATTCTGGATCCCTGGCTTATAAAAGACAAGAGAGATCCCTTTTACGAGGTACATTACAATACTGTATTATTGTTCGTTTTGTTACTCTCGTAATTATTGTTGCTTAATTCGAATCAAAATTTGAATTACGAATAGTTAAGTTGACGAATATTTAATTCGTCTTTTGTTTTGCTATTCATTTCTCGTTATAATGCAATAGGTTCGAAGCCGTTATTGTTACAGGGCTTTAGTTTAATGTAGTTTTAAGTCAAATATTTAATCTTAAATGGGCCTTTTAAACGTACAACTAGGGCACGCTCTTTGCACACTATGGACCCAGCATTTCGTAGATGCCACCGTGTGGGTACACTACCGGTGGCTTCTACGAAATGCTTAGAATTTTCGTCTCAAACTTATAATTTTACTGATATATTTATGCTTTGTTATTTTTTTTTTGGTTTGATTATTACTTTTTGGACCATTCTATTCGGTTTGATAATAGATACAAACAGTTAGAATTTCTAAACACCAAAACGTAACTGCTACTTTTATTCAAGAGTTAACCAGCTCTACCATACCAATAATTTTGTGCTATTCTGGCACATGTTTACTTATAAATCTTATGACCTTCTTCTGACCTTCTTTCCTACTCTGTAATCTGTATCTTAATACACTCATTTGTAAGTTATAACTCCTTTTTTATCCAGGGACCGTCGCTCATTTGCGCAGCTATTCAAAGTGGTAGCCAAAAAGTCAAACGACAAAATTAAGCGATTTGTGGTCACAGCCTCTGATCTACAATTGGGTCACGACTTAATTAGGTCGGATGTGCCCACCATTGAGCATCTTAGCTCCCATTGCTGTAATAGTACCTTGGGGATTGAAACGACACCACTGTCTGTATTCAGGAAGAAGTAGGTAGATATAATTAACTAAGAACAGCTTTCCTAAAAACAACTTTATGCATAGTATCAAAAAGACAATATTTCGACATATTATTTGACAGCAAGTTTGAAACGTCTATAGAATAGCATTAAATCACGACCGCTTCATTCTAGATGATTCTCCGTCCGTGGTAGGGACGGCGACTATTTTAAAATAATTTCCATGCATGTTAGCTAAGGCCGGTCATTAGATGGGTTACCAGAAATATAATATCTAGAGTTCCATCGTGCCACGTTAAGCCATTGGCCCGACTGAAGTCGCATTCATACCTAACAATCCCCAGGTGTTGTGGGTTATGGCCCATTCTTCCTATAGTAGGGAAGGCCCCAGCTATGGGGACTTTAAAGGACTAGTGGTGATGTTATTTCAACGATAATAAATATTAAATAGAAAACTTTCAGAATATTGTGTCCTCTCAGCATAATACAGCATGCGGCCATAATTATATAAATCAATTAGTCAAGCAGGACTTTTTTAACCAAGATATAAATATTGCCGTGTGGTGACGGCAGAGTAGAATACAATTGTCACTACCCCAAATCTTTCCCGTGGGTGTCGTACAAGGCGACTAAGGATAAATCAGTCATGAGGAATGGGCAGCAGCGTTCCTCTTATACCAATGTACCTACTGCGACTTTTGTACCCGATCAATGGCAATAGGCTCGCCACCTATTACATGGGACCTATCATAACTGGCGATACGTGGGTGCTAGTTCACCTCTGCTTACCCCTTCGGGGATATAGGCGTGATTTATGTATAAATATAAAGTGCTCCAACGTAGCCAAAATAAGATGAAACTTAATATTGGTAGCCAGATTGTAATTTAGATATGCTCCTAATAGTATCCGTTGTTTCGGTTATTATTGTACTCAGTTAGGTAAATCCTAATTGCCATTTAAATATAAATAATGACTGTCCCATAAGAATGATTGGTTTCGGTTACGGTGGGCGCACCTTACAAAAACAAGTTTAAATACAATCGATGTCTTTCCGGTCACATGAGCAAGTTTTTGTTGCTTGCACGAAATTCGCCAAAAACATTTGCTTTTGTTCAAATTATGGAAATTAGTAGGTTTTTTCTTTTATTTGGATAGTAGTACATACGTAAAAAATGTTAACAATTAAAACTAACAATAAAAATAAAACTATCTTTAGGAGACATATTATCTACTAAAAGGCGACTTATCTAAAGGCGTTTTATCTACCAACTTAATTATTGGCGAACAAACCTTTCGACAGCCTTTCCAAGAAGAGTTAGTTACGAAGAGCAGAACAGGCTGGTGGCAGACAGGCCATAAAAAACAGCAGTATGACAATAGTTATCTACACCGATGTCAATTAATTCATTAAATTATACATGTATTATTTTTACCTACCTACTATCAATTCTCATGAAATTATATTTTATCATCAATAGAGAGCTTAAAGAGCTTATAGAGCTTAAAATATCGTGGATGTATGTTTATTATTTGTACCTACACTATTGACTCATATTATTTTAAACTGTGTTATTGTTGTGTGTTTTTATATTCGTACTCACCTTGAAAAATTCATCATAAAAATGTCGAAAATAGCAACACGCTCGAAATTAAAATGTCTAACCCAATGGCGAATGCTTCTGGCGAGATCACACAGCAAACACATGACCCAAAACACTTTACGTGCAACAACGTATTAATTAATTCATTCAATTGAAAATAGTTATTTGTTGTACGTGAGTGCAAAGTTGTTTTTTAACCGCGTGCTCAATTTTGATGACCGCGCTAGCGAAGGATTCAAAAATTAGAATTCTGAGCGATAGCGAGGGAATCAAAAGAGCACAAGGTGAAAAATCTTTGCACTCGAGTGCAACACGTAACTTTTCATCCCCCCCAACGAGGAAATTGCAAAATACAAAAAAAAAATACAATCACAACAGTTTCTGTTTTCACCCAGAAACTTCCACAACACCCTCTCATTAACCCAAACACACTCTCAACACCCACCCAGAAACACCCACAACATTCACACCCATCCACTCAGACACACCCAAAAAACACCCATTCGCCAAGAAACACCCACAAAACACCCATTCACCCAGAAAAACCCACAAAACACCCATTCACCCAGAAACACCCACAAAACACCCATTTACCTAGAAACACCCAAAAAACACCCATTCAACCAGAAACACCCACAAAACACCCATTTACCTAGAAACACCCAAAAAACACCCATTCACCCAGAAACACACACAAAACACTCATTCACCCAGAAACACCCACAAAACACCCATTCACCCTGAAACACCCCCCAAAACACCCATTCACCCAGAAACAGCCACAAAACACCCATTCACCCACAAAACGCCCATTCACCCAGAAACACCTACAAAATACCCAATCACACCCAAAAAACACTCAATCACCCAGAAACACCCACAAAACACTCAATCACCCAGAAACACCCACAAAACACTCAATCACCCAGAAACACCCAGAAAACACCTAATCACACCCAAAAAAACCCAATCAACCAGAAACACCCACAATACTCACCCATCCATTCAGACACACCCACAAAAACCCATTCACCCAGACACACCAACAAAACACCCATTCACCTAGACACACCCTCAAAACACCCATTCACCCAGACACACCTCCAACAGCCACCCATCCACCCAGCCTGTAAGTCCCTAATAAAAATTACCGTCCCTAATGGAGTTCCGAGACGGTCAATCAGCTTGAGTCAAGCACGTTGATTTTCTGTATGTTTTTGTTCCGTTGCAAGCGTAAACAAATCATACATACATACATACATAAATCACGCCCATATCCCCGAAGGTGTAGGCAGAGGTGAATTCTCACCCGCGTTTCGCCAATTATGTTAAGTCCCATGTAATAGGTGGCGAGTCCATTGCCATTTATCGGGCACAAAGGTCGCAGTACATTGTCAGTACGGTAGTATAAGAGGAACGCTGCTGCCCATTCCTCATCACTGATTTATCCTTAGTCGCCTTGTACGACACCCACGGGAGAGATTTGGGATGGTGACAATTGTATTCTACTCTGCCGTCACCACACGGCTAAACAAATCAAACAGACCTAAATAGCTTTTAAATGCTTGACTCAAGCATCCTGCAAGCGTTGTAGACGATCAAAATGTTTAAAACAAGATTGACGCCAAGCTGATTGACCGTCACGGAACTCCTAGGTTTTAACAAATTTGTGACGTGAAAAGAAAATGGCGCGCGCAAAGCAAATTACAAAAAAAGTGCACCAAGAAGGTTCCGAGTCTGAGTTTTAACAAATTAAAATAGGTTGCATGACAATTTCGGCACCATGGAGGTAGAAATGTGATGTTTTGAATTCACAAACTCATTGCACACGATGTTCTAAATTTAAATTTACTTTAACCTCTAGAGGATAAAAACGGCTTTTGCACTCAGATATCGGAGAGCAAAAACGCTTTTTCCGAGATGGTGGGATGAAAAATAAATATTTTCACTTCTCATGCTCTGAAAGTGATTATTCGTGCAGGATATAGGCTGCACAGAATCGAATTTTGTGCTCAAGAGCATTAACGTATCTACTCATAAATGTGTCTATATTAAGGCAACGAAAATGAGCTATGCAGCCAAACACCTAAGAAAAATATAAGAAGTTTCAGAGACATAATTTGTTATTTTACTTTAATTTATTTACTTTAAGTGTTTTGTAAGACATAAAAGATATTAAAATTTTTATTCAAGTAGGTACGGTAGGTTAGGTCAATTAATTTAATAAAATTATTACAAAATTATTTTAATACTAGGCTGAATAGGTCTGCAGCCCAAGCCTAATTATACAAATTTTACCTAGAATTTTAAGAAATGTTAGGTTAAACTGTTATATTTCCTCGCAATCAAAGTGAAAAGCAGAGTTTATAACTCGTCCACAAAACCATTTTTATGCTCGACATATAAAAATTATACGTTTTGTGCACTTGTTGAAAAATCTTCTATTATTAAATAATAATAGGGTAATATTCTACAATTTTATTCTTACTTTTTTTCGATATTCTATAACCCACATTATTTATTATGCAAAATCCACCCGCATTTACAATCAAATCTTGGGGTTGGGGTAGACACAAAAAAAAGTAAATTACAGATCCTAAGTCCTAACACGAATATTATAAGGGATACCCAAGCAATTGTCAACTAGCCACATAAAAAAGTTCATTTCCAGACAAAAAAAATTGAAAATACTTTTTAGTTACTTTAGCATGAGATTTATGTCGCGACTGCGAAGTTTCTGATCCTCGTATTCCGGGTTGACCCACTTAAGCTACAAGAGTTTTCCCTTTAGCTTATGCTCCATTAGAACGCACAGCTGCATGTGAACTAAGAAGATTATATTCTAACAAGATAAAAAATACAAAGATTTTGGGGTTAGAAAAAGAATTTCGAAAAATTATGATCTTGAGGCGGGATTATGATCTTCCCGCCTCAAGATCATAATTTTACGAAATTCTTTTTCTAACCCCAAAATCTTTGTACTAATTTTTCTAACATTTATATAATGTTAAAATTAAAATCGAACAAGATAAAAAATATAAAAAAAGTTAAAGTCAAAGAAGTTCGTTTCGTTGAAGAATAACATTTCTTAGATCAAACTAATACTATTATTATGCAAATATTATGTATTATTTGGAAGTTTAAAATCCCCTGTCTGTCCTCAAAATTATGTTAGTTTAATCTAGTACAATGGGTAATTTTAATACTACGTATATAACAGACATAGTTAAAATTACCCATCTTGAGTCGACTAAGATTGAAGGCCATCGTTTGAGTAAATATCCAATATCCTAAAATTACTGAGTCATACAAGATTGTCCTTATTGGTGGTTTAGTTGTACGTATTGTTCTTAAACTAAAGCTATTTTTCTTCGTAGTAATTTCTATTAATTTGAAAGCATTGCCATGAATAATACGTGTGCCTATACTTTTCTTTTATCAATGTAATGCCAATTTAACATATTATATATTATCATTATTTATAAATACTCTAACAAAACAGCCACTACGTCGAATGTAATTTTCCATTATAATGACACAAGTTAAAGCGACGGAACAGAAAAGTCATTGTGGATTCCCTTTGTTGCTTTTGTAATACTTTTCATTAAATATTTTGTTCACAGTCATTCGAGAAACGTCGTTATATAATGCAAACATGTAACACTGGAATGTTTTGTTTGGATAAGCTAACGACAATTGACTAACAAAGTCTGAACTTCAGTTGCTGTTTTCGAAATTAGCTGTCTGTCTGTCAGTCCGCGCTCCGCATTCTAGAACCTCTAGTTGAGGCTTCTATCGAGTACCCTACCATTTGACAGTAAAATACTTCTCTAAAAACGTAATTTATTAATTCTTCTTCATACTCTAATAGCAAGTCTTGATATGCGATGGCGTGCTGGCGCCCAATCGAGTAAGAAACTTTCTGCGGGCTGATTACTAAACTTTGTTGCTGACAATAAAATTCTCGATTCAAATCAATGAAATTGTTTTGATGTTGACAGTTTCACATCTCGCACATAGCACTACTTTCTGGTAAACTGAAGCTGTAAAATCGTAAATACATAATCCAAACCAAAGGAACAGTTGTGGTAGTGACAAAACACTACATAACTGTGTTATTTACTTCGCTCTTCTGGGTTACTAGCTAGCTACCCCAAGGAAACGCTGTTCATTTAAGAGAAACCCATTGTCCTGGTAGAGCTCTAAACCTTTCGGACCTAGTTTCTACCTTCCGCGGATTCCGTTCTATACCACAAGTCTTTTGCATCCACCAGTTACATCCATATAGGTGAACTGAACTGTGTCATAGCAATTGGCACAATACAACATGAGCATGTTGCTAGGTGATAAAAGAGGATCCTTTTTATTATATCTCGAATAAAAACTAGGTTTTAATTGAAAGTCTTGTTATGATACTTTGTTAAGTTTAGACATTTGTCTTGCATATTTAAAATAAGGCAGAGATCATTGGCAAATAATTATTATTTATTCGATGAACAACTTGTGTCGCTTGAAAATGATTCCGATCAAACTAAATTCGATTTCGCTGATGAGACCTCGCTATTCCAGTCAAGCTTTTCATGGATATCGGGTTGTCAAGCGTTATGCCATTGTCAACGAACTTATGCAATGGTTCTCGGAATGTATGATTGAGTTCAGCTAATGGAATGTGTCAAATGACTGACATTAGAACACGAGTCTGAATGTTTTAGGTTTCCAAATGTGTTTACCGTCGAATTGGCCATATCAAGATATGTCTAGTCTAGTAACATTGTGAACAAGAGAACTAAGCCCAATCTGCTAATAAATACGAGTTACAATCAATTGCAACAAAGCATGCCTTCATTTCTGAACTTAGCTCTAATGCCACGGTAATACTAATACAATATTTAGCAATTTATGGCATTTAATGAAGCACCTGTTAGATGGATTTCTTCATGTTACCTATTCCAAAAAAAAAGCAAAGCTATTTTTATATCTAAATCCGGGTTCATTGTGGTCGATCGATACCTATTATATTTTGGTTACGGATAACGATGAAGATGAACTCATGCTATTTTTTGCAAAGCAAGTGCAAGGCTTTTAGTGTTGCGATATGTAACTATAGGTATTGATACAATTATATTGTGAAAGCAAATGAAATTATGGTATATGTAATTATAAATTATAGCTAGCTTACGATATTTTTATTGATTCCTTTTAAACCTATAGGAATAACTGAATACGTACGGTCGGTCTTTAAAAAAGCATAAAAACTACAAAATGATTGTAGTGAAAAAAACTATCTAACACGGGCACTCTCGTGAAAACATCCCTTTTACTGGGCCAGTGGATATTTAAATTTATATTATTATATATTCTTGGGTATGTGGAAATCACTTTACTCTGAAGTTGTAGCTGCTATAGGCGAATAGTGGGTATTGGCAATAAACCCCAACAAGATATCCGTCTTCGATGCTTTTCCACAGATGCTCTATATAATATCTTGCTATCATGCTTTTGTTTTATTTTAAATTACCACTTGAAAATCGAGATAGTGCTTTACTTATTTTACGACGGTCGGTTTGGGTTACCAAAAAGAAGAAAAGAATCCCTTGTGGTACAGGCACAGCACGTCACTACAAAACAAATATCGATAGATTGTCAACCTTGTAACTTGTTGGACGTAAAGTGTAAATTGGATTGAGAAAATTTAATGTATTATGGTAACCCAACGTGCTGTTGTTTGTTTTACCTACCAACCGCAATATACGTGTTACTTTTGCCAATGTAATGCATAGTGTGGCACACTTCCCATTTTGCCACACTATCGGGCGCGGCGAATCCATGGAATGCTATAGATAATCCGACAAGTTCGTGCGCGACCTTACTGCGGTATGAGACGGTGGCGGGGACGGGGCACTCTGATGTTGGCAGGGTTAGATAATGCGGCGAGGAGCGAGCTCCCCGCATCGCCCGCCCCCGCTGGCATCTGGAGTGGAGTGCCCCTTCCCCGCCCCTGTCTCTCATACCGCAGGAGGGTCGCGAACGAAGTTGTCGGACTATAAGAGTTATCGTCTGTAACAAATATTTTCTTTCTTTTTCTTCAGGGAAAAATCAGAAGAACACCAGACTAGACTATGTCTGTGGCAACGGCGGCGGTTCATCGTGGCACTGTTGGCGTTCTTCGGGTTCTTCAACGTGTACGCGTTGAGGGTGAACCTGTCAGTTGCAGTGGTCGCCATGACGGAGCCGGTCGAGACCAAGCTGGAAAATGGCACTATTGCCATGGTATGGGCGTTTAATGTTTCAGCAACATATTTTACTAATCGAGGAGCTCAATGGATCAGTGACAAATGCTGAGCAGGCTAAGGAAGTTAATCGATCAGCCTGCGATTGAGCAAACTGTGCTATGTTCGACCGGTCATTGGATGGGTGACCAAAGATGTATTATCTCAAGCTCCTCCGTGCATCGGAAGGCATGTTAAGCCGTTGGTCTTGGCTGCATCTGCAGACGTTAATACCCACTAATCCGCACTCGGTCTGCGTGGTAGGTTATGATCATTCTCCCTAGGTATAATTAATTACACTTCAGCCCATAGTGAAGAAGTGAAGTAAGCTTTAATTCCAGTAGGTATGCCTAATATTTTATACACGAGAGATATAATAGGGTTGGTGACAGAACACACAGCCGGGCTATTCGCTTATTTAATCTTATCTATTTAATATACTGAAGTGCTCCTTCATATTTCGGCTCTGAATGCAATTGACTGTCGATGACATTTTTATTTGGTTCGTTTTTTTCCACTTATTTATCAAGCCAGGTTATACATCTAATCCTTACATCCGCGCATCATTCTTGAACACGTAAAGGACTTTGCATCTATTACTTGAATTCGTTATTGTTACGGAGAGAACCTTATATCGCGGATATAAATGTTTATGAATATGACAAACGAAACCTATTAACTATAGGTTTCGTTTCCTATTTAGTTACCTATATTTTCACACTTCCTGATTTGATGAAACATTTTCAGTGTACTATTTTTGTTATTTCAGATACCAGAGTTCGATTGGAGTTCGCAGACGAAAGGCTTGGTGCTCAGCTCTTTCTTCTATGGCTACATCGTGACACAGCTACCAGGTGGCTGGCTTGCGGCTAAAATAGGAGGTAACAGGTTTGTTCCACTGTGCAAAAACAGTCTTTCAAAGGATTTTTTTTATTTCAAAGGAATACAGAACTTTTATTTTGACACGAATAGTCTCGTCTACGAAACACTCATTTATTTTATTTAACTATTTATTTGTTCTACACAAATTATACAAAGAAGCTTCAAATGAAATTAGAAGAAAATAGTAGGTCCAAAGGTGTCACTTATTTCTAAAAAAATCTACCAGCCCCCCTTTGAATGGAAATGCACTGAGAAAGAAACGTGGATAACAAACTCAATGCGAGATTAGAGATTGTTAAAGTGAAACATCACTAACTGTGCAGATCGAGTCAACCCCGTCGTTTGGATCGCGTTAAAAGATCGTGCTAATATTCCATTCCTGGAATTTCTGGAGTATTGTAATGTTGCCATTATATAGCGTGTAAAAGAAATGTGCAATTAAACTTGAGAGGGCTAAAGTTTAGTGATAAGTTATCTCGAAACGTGAACCCAAGGGGGGTTTACAAGTAATACTTATAGTTTTAGACAAAATGCCAAAGATTTGTTCACAGAGGATATTCAAGTTGATGCAATTTGAAATTTTATATTTCGCATGGACCTCTAAGGTTATAGACTCAACTGCTGTGTATACTAAAATATCTTTTATCGATTTCAGGGTGTTTGCGATAGGCATAGGGGCAACTTCTCTGCTGACATTACTTACTCCACCCCTGGCGTACACGAGCACGGCGCTGCTAATCGCTGTCAGAGTCATCGAGGGATTGTTTGAGGTACTAAAATTGATGTACGACAGTATTTCGCATAGCTGTAAGGTGTAGCATATTACTTAAAACCATTCGCAAATACATAAGGTATGATGGTTATTAATTAAAAAAGGGCCGATCAAGAGTACCCGAAACCGCATGTATGAGGACTATTATAATGAGATTCGATGAAGGGAAAGAAATGCATATAATTATTATAAGGATTGTAGCGAGTTGAAAAAAGCGATCTCTGTCTACCCCTGTGGGAGAAATTCGTGACATAAATGTATGTGTGTATAATGGTACTTCGTGATCGTGGTTTAAAAGATGATGAAGTATGGATCACCTTCTTAATGATCAACGCTTTTCTAAAGATCTTTGAGTATGCTAACTAGAGTGTGACCGATATTAAAGGCCCATATGATTTTTCTATTTTGTGCTGTACCACCTAGAGAAAGTTGTCCTTTAATGGACAATATTTTTAACCCAATTGTAGTAGTACTACTAATTATTTGCTACTTCCACGAAAAGAGAGGATTGTAGTAAAACTTTAAAAATACCAGCCTTATAGCACGAAGTAACTGTTTAGATAACCACCAGTAACTTATCTATTGTTTTGCCTTGGTCGAATGCTCAGATTGCTGGGTATTGGCCAAGAGGTCCCGGGTTCGAATCCTGGTAGGGGCAAACTTTGTGATGACCACAAATGTTTGTTCCCGAGTCATGGTTGTGTATATGTTTATGTAGTATATTTTCAACATTTATATACATAATTATATTAAAAATATGTCCGTCATCTAGTATCCATAACACAAGTGCTTAGGCTACTTACTTTGGGCTAGATGATAGGTGTGAGTGTAAAAATATTTATTTATTTTATTATTTTTACATTGTTGCGTGTTTTATTTTCATAACATTTGCGTACTAGGGTTTAGTGATATCACTTGTAGTACATATTTATTTTGCATAATTCATAGTAAATATCAATGATGTACAGGAAAGCTCTTACATCTTCTTAAACAACATACGTGATGTAATTTTCAGAATATGTAATTGACGTTTAACCGTAGATTTTTGGCATAGACTTTGTAGTGCCACCAGGGGGCCTACCGCCTAACTCGATTGCTAAAGCAAAAGCTATAGTTTATGACGTCATGCTGTAATTTCGCACCAAATGTACCTAAACTATTAGCGATAGCTTTGAACGAATGATCACCGAATGATCACCGAATGATTTTGTATGAATTTGGCACAAAATCCGTGCCGCCTAAAAATTCAGGATGGCTGCTATAGCCGTAAGCAGTGCATTGCAATATAGCTATCATCAGCAATCGAGTTAGGCGGTAGGCCCCCAGGTGTCGCTAGTGTGAACAAATGGTGTCATAGAAATATTACAAATAAAATTAGAAATTTTTCCAAATTTTATTGTCTTGATGTGGGAACCCGCGTCCTTATCTATCCGGGCAGATACCTATAGGTACCACTCGGCCAACCAGGAAGTTAACTTGCCTGAAATTTTACTAACTTACTAACTAATTCAACTTCACGTTGTAAGCCAACGGCTACACTCGCAATGTAGAGATAAATTGGTAATACACCTCAAAGCAGTGTATTACCATTGGTGTACCAATGGTATTTGATATTTGTTGGTATTCGTTGGTTGCGGGTAGTTTATAATTAACATTGTATAATAATTTCCTCAATCTCAACAATGCCACCGACTCCTCGTCCTGTGAAGTTGTTGGTGTGTTACAAATAACTCTGGATACCTATAGTTTATGGTAACTGATACGGACGGAATGCGACGATCGAATGAATACACAGCAAGCTATGGGTGAGAATCGGAATCTATAATTATCTCTCAACAAATGTGTGCGATGGGCTACGAGAGTGACAGAAGTAATGTAAAAATAGACATATAAAATCAATAGAAAACGATGTCACAAAAAGAAAACATATAAAATACAATGATTACAAAAGAGTCCGCAACAGTAACCTAAGGTGCTATTAGACTTTTTAATCTTAACAATGTGATTCTACAGGGTGTCACGTACCCGTGCATCCACGCGGTATGGTCCCGTTGGGCGCCGAGCGAGGAGCGCGCCAGACTGGCCACGTTCGCGTTCAGCGGCAGCTACGCCGGCACCGTGGTCTCCATGCCCGTCTGCTCGATCCTGGCGCACTACACAGGGTGGCCGGGGATATTTTACGTCTTCGGTAAGTGACTTTTAATAAATATAGCTGGGCAGAGAAGTCGGCGAAGGTGAGTGTTGACATGTTGAGAAGGGATTATCTAGGCCTCCAGTAGGCCTCCTATCTATTCCCTAACTTTTTTTGACAGTTGAAAGTGATGATGACCGAACCATTTACTAATACATTGCTGTTATCACAGGACAAGTGTCACGATAGCATTATAGTAAAGTAGTAATGGATAAGTAAATAGTTCGGGGATCATCACTTTAAACTGTCAAATAAGTTAGAGAATAGGCCTACAGAACTGACTAACGTCAGAGGTACACGGCACGGTGGTCTCCATGCCAGTCTGCTCGATCCTGGCTCACTATACAGGGTGGTCGGGAATATTTTATGTCTTCGGTGAGTTACTTTTCTTACACATTTCGAGAAATTTACTTATTTATGTTTTTGAAATTAAGATCAATCTGCGTACATACACAAATCACGCCTATATCCCCGAAGGGGTAGGCAGAAGTGAACTAGCTAGAAATTATGTTAAATCAAGCCTGTTGCCATATACTATCGGACACGTAAATCGCAGTATACATATAGCTAAGTGATATAAGAGGACTGTTTTTTTTTTACTGATTTTTGACTGATTTTTTAAACTAAATAATTCACCTTAATTTTAAATCTGGTGCCTATTTCGTTTTACTTTGTAAATTGTAATTTTATATATTTACGTTTATGTTTTACTCACAGGTATATTAGGATTGGTGTGGACGACGGTGTGGTGGTTAGTTGTCAAAGAATCCCCTGAAAAGGATCCCCATATTACACCAGCTGAGCTAAAGTACATACAGGTCAGTTAAAAATAATGCTTTATGTGATCATCATCATTACCATCAGCCCTTTTAACTGGTGGGGCACAAGCCTTATCGATGGAAGAATATAAATGGAATAGGCCATAACCCATATCCACCACCTGGTCCAGAGCGGATTGATGGGTACCGACTGCAAATGCAGACGAGACCAACGGCTTGACGTACCTTCTGAAACACGGAGGAACCCGAGATAATTTATTCTTGGTCAACAAACCGGCCTTAAAACATTGCTTAATTTACGCACTTAATTTACTTAATTACGCACTTAATTACGTGGGTGTCGTACAAGGCGACTAAGGATAAATCAATGATGAGGAATGGGCAGCAGCGTTCCTCTAATACCACCTAGCAATAGCAATGTACTGCGACTTTTGTGCCCGATATATGGCAATAGGCTCGCCACCTATTACATGGGACCTAACATAATTGGCGAAACGTGGGTGCTAGTTCACCTCTGCCTACCACTTCGGGGATATAGGCGTGATTTATGTATGTATGTATGTTAATTTACTCAATCGGAGACAAGCGAACTAAACCACCGCATCATCGAGCGCCTCTGCTACGTACACACACATTTTAATCTCCATGAAATCCCTCCCTATGACAATTTCAAGGTGTATTAAATATACACTTTTTCATCATCCTCTTGCCCTTATCCCATTTCATTAGAGGTCGGCGTAATAAGTTTTTTCTTTCGTTCAGTCCTGTTAGCTGTCATCTCCTCATTTACTTCATTCACATTCATGATATTTGTCACACGGCACATGGTAGAAAAGTGTTTCTAATATTTTAAAATTGCCTTTCCAAGCTAAATCGTTTTAACTCTCAAGACGTGAATAATAATTGACCTTCCAGGACTCCCGAGGCACTCAGGCTGTAGAAGGGTCGAAGATCCGGCACCCTTGGCGTGCGATGCTCACATCTGGGCCAGTGTGGGCGATCGTCATGGCGCACTTCAGCGAAAACTGGGGGTTTTACACCCTACTCACTTTTCTACCGACCTTCATGCAAGGTATGAACACAACTAATCAAATCTAAAAAAAGGTTTATTATTATCTGTTATGATTTGGAAGATCTCGCTAGCGCAGTGGCATAGCGCGCGGGTGACCAAAAATTATTAGGTATATCGAGTTCCTCCGTGCTTCGGAAGGCACGTCAAGCCGTTGGTCCATTCTACACCTTCTCCCTGCCCTGTTCCCAGTCTATCTGGGGTCGATGCATTATGTTTCCTCTTCCATTCATATCGGTCAGACGTCATCAAGCCATCCACTCCCTTTTGATTCATATAATCCATCACCATCACACAGTAAAGGTGCTAGTGGTGAATGAATGTATAGAAAAGAGACGGAACGGACCATGTCGAGAGACCGATGAACGGAGAAAGTGATTGTAATTACAACATTCCAATACATACCGCTCAAAGTTTTGGCTTAGGTTTTACAGCCGGCCGCCTGCCTGACACCAACCCTCTTTGGGTATGCTGTTGTTGGTGGTTTTCCCTCCACCATTCGGGTGTCCCAAGGTGCTTATTGGTCTGCACCGGACAATCTCCCTTAGTCGACTTTTTACGACACCCATGGGATGAGTCGAGGCTGGCCTATTCTACGTTATTTGTTCGCTCTCAGGCCAGCATAGAAGACTGGTCCAGGATACATCTGCAGCCGTTAATACCCACCAACCCGCACTGGCCCAGCGTGGTTAGTTATGGCCCAATCTCCCTATATTCTTCCATGCATAGGGAAGGTAATGCTGGGGCATTGGGGACATTTAAAGGGCTGGTGATGACGACGCGACCGATACATGGCAATAGGCTCGCCGTCTGTTACATGGGACCTATCCTAATTGGCGAAGCATGGGTTTTGATTCACCTCTGCATACCCATTCAGGGATATAGACGTGATTTATGTATGATTAATCACTATTGCATTTCAGATGTGTTCCATTTTGAGACGTCGCAAACCGGGTGGCTGTCGGCCGTGCCGTACCTCGCCATGGCGATCGTTCTCCAACTGGCTGGACATTTGGCGGATTGGTTACTCAGAAAGGGAGTCATGTCCCGGACTAATATCAGGAAGCTGTTCAACTGTGGAGCGTTTTTGTCACAGGTACCTTTTTTGTGTGTAAAATAGCAGAGGCGAAAACTCTTACTGCCGCAGACAGAGACGTCAATTAACGTTAATAAGTACTTAATACAAATAAAATGACAATTCAAAACTGGTCGCTATTCTTGCCGGGTCTGTTATATATTATATTATCTACATTTAAATGATTTTTTTTGGCAATAAGTGAGACGATAATAGGTCCGTATTCTGAAACGGCACTTGAGTGTAGTTTAATTTGATTTCATGTGATTATTGCTTAAATATAGAATCGCTACTTAAATTTAAGTTTTATTCCAAAACGGCTATCAACCTTGACTTACGTAAGTTTAGATTCAAATTATATTCAAGTCGGGACATCCCTACTGTATCCATAAAATGCGAAAAGGTGTAGCACTAAACTCTAGTCAAGCGTGGCAATGAGGTGTTTTGCGCGATCATAGCTTAAATCTCGACTTAAATACCTATCGATTGTTGTCCAAGTGACGTTTCAGAATAAACGTAAACAGAGATCAATGAATTGATACTTAAATATTGTTCTAGAATAAAGGGTCCATGTAAATCTAGTTTTAAAACGTGATTCACGTCCAAGGGTCGTTTCAGGATATGGGCCTTAGCATGGATTAACCGTGCGGGTGCCGTGTCCAAAAAGAGAAGCTAGTGTCCACTGCGCGCCTAGCACGGGGACGTGGACAAGTCTCTCTCCACCACTTGACAGTGTTTTGTCTCGGGATTTAGTGGGAGTTAGAGCGAGAGGAAAATATTTTCTGTCCCCCGAAAGAGATGTGTCCACGTCACCTGCTACGGGGGCTGGTCTCTTAAGGCACCGTCGCATCGCGTCGCGCCTTGTTGTGTACTTGCCCAATAGCATTCCATGGATTCCCCGTCTGAATGCCGGGTCCATATTGTCTGTCACAGGGTTAATCTGCAATAAAAACCGTATATTTGCTATTTTTTTCTGAATAAACTGAGAATAGACTATTCGATTTTAATTTTAACATTATACAAATGTTAGAAAAATTAGTACAAAGATTTTGGTGGTTAGAAAAATGTGTAGTGGCTTAACCGAACGCACGGTATTTGTAAAAATATCTGCTTTGGAATGTTTGAAATTTATTTCTACATTGCGAGGGTACCCGTTGGCTTACAACGTGAAGTGTAGAGGTTAGAAGAATTTCGGCAAGTTAATTAGTGTCTTGGGTGGCCGAGCGGTCAGGCACCTGCCCGGATAGCAGCGGACGCGGGTTCTATTCCCGCCTCAAGATCATAATTTTTCGAAATTCTTTTTCTAACCACCAAAATCTTTAAACTGAGAATAGCTTGTCCCAAAATCTTTGCAGTGCTCGTTCAACTAAGCTCTAAAATTGTTTTCTCTGCATCAAAAATAATCTAGATAAGTCATTTTGAACACTCTTGAAATTTGACATTATTCATTTTTTTGTCGCCATACTTTGTATTTTTTGATAACATTCCTGCATATCGCATATTTTATATAAAAACGGCACAACTCAACAAATACTTCGAGACATTTTGTATTCAAAATGTATGGCAGTAAGAATTATTTATTTTTGCAAGAAAAGCTTTCTTCGTATTCAAGAAGCATTATTATATTGTCCTAGTCTAGTGAAATGTCATGGTATGGAAAATTCATAAATCTTTTTTGGTCAATATAATCCTTTTTAAAAAATTTGATTTTTTTTATTACCAAGCAGTAATATCTGGTTTCAAATTATTTCAGACAGTGTTCATGGTAGCTGCAGCGTATGCAACAACGGTCGTCGGGTGTTTGGTGTTCCTCACAATCGCCGTGGGCCTAGGAGGATTCGCCTGGTCTGGATTTAGGTAGGTCTTTTACCCTAACGAATGTTAGAGCTCCGTACCACAAAACTCTTGGTGTATTAGAGTCCCGAATGTATTATTTTGATTTAAATGTCAACATTATAAACATTATATTGTACAAAGAAAATTTTGGTAAGAAAAAGTTTGAAATATAGTTTTGATGCGGGAATTGAATCCGCGTCCTCTGCAATCCGGGCAGATGCCTATACCACTCGGCCGAGTGATAAAGGCATCTGCCCTGTGTCTCGAATGTAGTTTAGTTTGCATAATAATGTAAGTATACCGCGATTACGTGCCCGACAGATGGTAATAGGCTCGACACGTTAGTAGGTATTACATGCGACCTAACCTAATCAAAAATTCACCTCCTTCGGGTGGTGGATAAATAGTCGTGATTTATGATTGTATAAATGGTAGTAGCCCATTTTGTGAGTGGATCAATTTCTTAATTAAGGATTTATTTTCCATGTTAATTATTATAATGGAATTGTAAATGGTGAAATCTAAAATTTTTCAGTGTGAACCATTTGGACATTGCGCCGCCCCACGCGAGTGTGTTGATGGGTCTCTCCAATACGATCGCCACCCTGCCTGGAATCATCAGTCCTCCCCTAGCCGGTTCCATCGTGACAGACAAGGTATATAGCTTTCTAACTATTTCTAAAGATTTTGAACATTATGTAAATGTTAGAAAAAATATTACATGGAAAATAAAGTCAAAAAATTTCAACAATTACTCTTCCTGATTGTGGAGTCGAACCCGTGTGCCATGTGGTGACGGCTAAGCAGATTACAGTTGCCACTACCCCATCTCTCTCGCGGGTGTCGTACAAGCCGACAAGGGTTAAAACAGCAACGAGTAATGGGGAGCAGCGTTCCTCTTAGATCACCCTGCAATACACTGCGATTTCCGTGCCCGATAAATGGCAATAGGCTTGCCATCTATTACATGGGACGTTACCTCATTGGCGAGATGTGTGTGTTAATTCACTGCCTACCCCTTCGCGGTTATAGGCGTGATTTTAATCTAACGTCTTGACGATGCATGCGTGTATTGTAATCATACATACATACATACATAAATCACGCCCATATCCCCGAAGGGGTAGGCAGAGGTGAATTCTCACCCGCGTTTCGCCAATTATGTTAAGTCCCATGTAATATAGGTGGCGAGCCTATTGCCATTTATCGGGCACAAAAGTCGCAGTACATTGTCAGGACGGTAGTATAAGAGGAACGCTGCTGCCCATTCCTCATCACTGATTTATTGTAATCATACCAGATATGAATAAACGAATTTTGATTTTGACTTTATGTATGTGTGTGTATGGAGTCGAAACCGCGTCGTCTGAACCGTGTTTGCTTTCGCTATATCGGCTGGAATATACACAAATCCTGCTTTCTTCCACACAGACAGCAGAGCAATGGCGGTCGGTGTTCTTCATCTCCAGCGCCATCTACCTCGTGGGCGCAATAGTGTACGGTGTGTTCTGCTCCGGCGAAAAGCAGTCCTGGGTGGTGGAGATCGATTCGGACGCCAGTTTCGACACAGATGGCGCCTCCGTCACCACTGCGAGGGGCTATGACGACGTCAAGGGATACGACAACAAGGCGATGGACCACGAGATGTAGTTTAAGGGGGAGTTTTAAGGCCTATCCTCATAGCCAGCACGGTGCCGACACGTGCCAATCAGTAACGTATCCATCAGTGTCAGTGAAAAATGATATTATTATAGTAGCACACATTTTGTTACTGATCGGCATCATTGTGTGCGGATCGGTCTTTAAGGCGCTACCTCGCGGGTATTTAACATTTATAATAGGGATTTATTTACTAACTATTTTTCCAACTACTGTTGTTCTTTTAAATAAGTCAGAGTTGACTAACCGATAAAGTTTTTTACAAAAGGCAAAACACAAACGGTAACAATTTAGAATGGGATCCTTCTCGTTCCTTTTTCTTTTCGTTTTATAATCAAACGGAGGATAACATTAATGATGTAGAGCAATGAACTATTTCAATTAATATCCAAGGAGTATTTTTTGAATTGTATATTTTTTAAATAATCATAATATTATGATGTTGTGCCGACCCCGCCTAGAGCGGGTTAAGGGCAGGAAGAAGAAGAAGAAAAATCATAATATTATGCTGCGCTTGCGCACGCTATTTGTTGTCTTTTTTCCTCGCACGAATAAACTCATATCCCTCTCTGTCGCAGCCGAAACAACGTTCACGAGGTATCGCCTTAAAAAACGTACGTTTTATTAATAATGTATAACAGATATTCTGTTTGTAGTAGGACATTGTTCGAAGGCATATACGTACATGGACGTAGTGTGCAAGCTTACGCACACTAAGACAATGTACATGCCTTACAACATTCATAACCAAACGAACTTCCTGAGATAGAATATCTGGAACCAGTGTAAAACATTCCTAATTTTACATTCCATCAGTAAAGAAGACTAGTATTTTATACTTTTAGAAAAATTATTACAAAGAAAATAGGTCACAATAAAATAGAAAGTACCTACTAACCAGCATGTCCTGCAGCGTTGATCGGTTCGAATATTATCAGGTCATAATTTTTCTGACCTATGTTTCTTTGAGACAATTTAATTTTAGAAAGAACCTCTGAATTAATTCTCCTTATTTTACACTTCTACCGTCTTATTAATAAACTGGTAGTAAACATGGTTTTGCTATTCCGCGTTTTGTCTTTGTCTCACAAACATGATTTTAATGTAAGGAAGAGACAAAAACTCTGAGTAACTAGTCTATACTTAAACCGTTTTTATTAATAAGGCCGTTAGACTTAAAAAAAAAAATACAATGACTAGCTGTGTATCATTACATTATCATTGTCCGTATATCTGTCAATACTAATATTACACAAATACATAAATCACGCCTATATTCCTGAAGGGGCAGGCAGAGTTAATTAACTACTAATATTAACACCTAAAACATTGAGGACATATAAAATCTCCTATTTCTGCTTTAGTTATAATGTTATTTTTCACAAATAATTGTAAGAGATTTAATTAATTTTAGTTATTTTTATTATAGTGATTTATTTTCCGTACACTTTAGACATAGAATGACGAGGCAGGCCCTCTCATGATAGCTTTAATCACCTGGGAAATAATATGTCATTTTAAAGTCTGCCTCCAACAGCCAATCGTGGTGCGTCAAAATAATTGACTGCCACACGATTGGCTGGAAGAGAGAACAGCAACAATTATTAAACTTATCGTGGATAAACCAATAGTACCGTTGAAACCAGGTTATTATTAAATCGGCAACTTTGCCGACTTTATTTATATAACCAAGTTTCAATAGGCTAACATATTATACTACTAATACATACAAAGTGAAAGCCTATGTACAATGTATGCACAATTTATTGAAAATAAAATTGGCATAAAAACTTCAATGAACCCATACACAGGACACTATAATCGCAGTATTAAGGACATTTTCCACCGGGAATGCTGCTGCCCATTCCTCTTTATATCTATGTGTTAGTCGCATTGTACGACACCTCCGGAATGGCTCCTTAAAATAATTCCGTATGATAAAACAAATTGTCCGCTTTAGCCAGTATGCCCGTTTTGGGCTCCCTTTCCCTAATCTCTCTATATGTCTATAAGGTATAAATAAGTGAGTTTTAGAGCGATAGAAGCGATAAGATATGGATAAGCGTTTACGAGTGTATTGATGGTGCAATACAAGAAGCGCCCCAATCGCTTCTAGTATCGGTGCATAAGCTTCCGCTAATATTTGAATTCTATCAATACACCCTGACTACTTATTTTAATGCACACACTCACAATACAATAAATAGACCAATCGGGATAAGGTGGCAACGTCGATGGGAAAGATGCAATGATCAACTGGAGGGGCGTATCATCTTCGCGGATGGCACTACAGTGCACCAGTTCCATCTGGCTAGGCGGAGGAAGTTGGAACTATAGTCCAACAACTTCGTGCGAGACCCTCTTGCAGTATGAGAGGCGGGGACGGGGCACTCCAGTAGGCCTATTCCCTAGCTTTTTTTGACAGTTCAAAGTGATGATCACCGAACTATTTACTTATCCATTACTACTTTACTATAATGCTACTGTGACACTTGGCATGTGATAACAGGAATGTATTAGTAAATAGTTCGGTGATCATCACTTTCAACTGTCAAAAAGTTAGCGAATAGGCCTACAGATGCCAGCGGGGGCGGGCGATGCGGAGAGGAGGGAAAACTCGCTCCTCCCCACATCACCCATTCCCGCCAATATCCAGAGCGCCCCGTCCCCGCCACCGTCTCATACCGCAGGGAGGTCCCGCATGAACTTGTCGGACTATACAATGTATCCATAAACTTTATGGCACTACAGTGCTACCAAGTTACTTGGACAAGCGGCGAAAATTGGAACTACAATTTACCCATACATTTTGACATTTCTATGACACTCTTTGTTGACCACTAGCGACACCACCAATTGACCAGTAGGCCTATTCGCTAACTTTTTTCACACTTGAGAGTGATAATCACCATTTCAAATGTCAAAAAAAGTTAACGAATAGGCCTACAGAGGGTTAGCTAAGTGGCTTACTTTTCGAACGCATGAAACACAAAAGTATAAAACTGACGTTTTGTTTTCTCTGCAATACGTCAGTTTCATACATTTGTTTTCTATGCGTTCGAATAGATTGGGCTACTTAGCTAGGGCCACTGATAAGTTGTTGGCATTTGACTATAATTTGTACCTACTTTAAACAGGTTATCGTGTAGTTTAGTTTAAACGTTATAGATCTGATGATGTAATATCATTTTTGTATTGTAACAGATAAGCATGTACACTTAATTCTGTAATGCAAATTGATGTACTATTTATTCTGTTTATTTTATAATTATAGTCTTTTAGTAAGTGTGAAATATTTAAATGTTTAAAATAATGATAAGTGGTCTAAAGTACTTATTAATGTTTATACATTTTTATAATATGTGATTTTATATAGTCAAAGCGAAACTGTATTAAATATAATTAAAAAAAGCTTAAACACTGAACAAAGGTCTTTCCTTATATTTAAGTACACCCATACATGCCTTACCATATTTCACTTTTTTACTTAAATTTAATTCTATGCCATTCCTACATTTAATTGTGTATTATTAGTAATACGAAAAAACAACGTAGAATCAAGTAGAATGTATCATCCTGGCTCACCGCAGGGTTGTCAACAGTCGATTAAGGTATTACCTTGGGCACCTGAATGGTGGAGGGCAAACCACCAACAACAGCCTACTCAGTAATTGTTGGTGACAGACAAGCGATTGGCTGTAAAACCTTAGTCAAAATATTGGGCAGTATCGATTGGAATATTATCATCCCACATTAGCTAATTGGAAGAACTTAAGATTTTTTTACTGCGAGAAAACCTGACGCAGTTACTTAGTCTCTTGGTGAAGGCCCCGAAGGTTACGCTAGTGATACCAAAATACTGAGGTGTTTTCAAATAGTTATTACTAATAGGTAGTCAACCAGTCGCTAATACATCTCCATTTTAAATTGTGCGTGGAAAGTGCGTTTCAATTGCTTATCATATTGCAAGACTTCCTAATAAGAAATACTAAAAATAATAATAAATAGCTATTTTTACGTGCCACCACAGAACACTATTACTCTAGGGTGCCACTGCCAGCTGTAACAATTCATCCTTATAGCTGAAAGAAAATAATTTAGAGATAATGGGCCATCACCCACCACACGGGTCCAGTGCGAGTTGGTGGGCATTTTATCAACTGCAGTTGCTTAACGTGTCTTTCAAAGCACAGGAGAATGGGAACGTTGTGCTTTGGAAGGTATTTCTTCACTACCTATATCTGTGGTAAGTAGCCCATCCAACTACTGGCCTTAGTAAACACTGCTTAGTTTACGTAATCGTAAGTCGAGTGTGCTAACCTTCTATCATACCCGGCATACTTATATTATACCCGGATTATACAATTAAAATATAATAATCCCTAATTCTTTTTTTTACTTTGTTTCGTCCCTCAACAGTTGTCAGAATATTTGCAATGTCTTTAAAACCGGGCGGGCAATATGCGAAAATAATACTATGTATTTACAATATTCCTTTATCATTATTAAAGTCAATTTTCATATAATGAAAATAATGGAAATTATTTTCACTACGACACTGCCATCTAGTGCCGGATGGCTGAAGCTATTGATATTTTATTTTTTTGCGATCGATTGCAGTATTATTAATTGTTAAAATGTTATTTTTAAAATAAAACAATTCATTTAATAGGGTAATTTAAAGCCATTTATAATTTACCGCAGTGCGATTTAAATTTATTACTTAGTTTTCTACAGCTCTAGTTAAATAAACTTTCCTTTATATTCGGAAGTTTTATTTTATATCAATGTTATATTTTATATAACATTTAAATAATAATAAAATTATTTTAAACTAGAATTCTATCTCCCACGAATAGTAACTACAAATAGAATAAAATTAACTTGATAAACATTCCAAGGCGTCTGAAGCTCTTTCCAACTGTTTTAACAACAGCAATTTGTAATTACATTTACTAGGCATTAATAAATAATATAAAATAATTAATCATGAAACTAATACTAATAGGTACTATTTTATTTCTATTTGCAAATTAAAAGTTCATAAAATAACTTCCAAAGTACGTTCTTCGCGTGACGTCAGAACCGCCGCGCCTGTTTGTCGGCTGCCTATAAAGGATGCCGACACTTTGAAAAGCCGCTTTTTCAGAAATCGTTTGGACAGCGGCGCGTGCGGCCAGAATTGATTGATTGATATTTTAATCTGAAACATAATGGAAAATAACGAGCTGACGCAAAAACTTCTTGAGCTGATGCAGAGCACTGGCTACCCGATAGTGCAGCATAATGGGCAGAGAAAGTTTGGACCACCGCCAGGAATCACCCAGCCTCCACCCAAAGGCTGCGAAGTATTTATCGGGAAACTGCCCCGCGAAATCTTCGAAGACGAGCTGGTGCCATTATTTTCAAAAGTCGGCAAAATATACGAGATGCGTCTGATGATGGACTTCTCGGGGTCGAACAGAGGATACGCCTTCGTAACTTACACGACCAAGATCGAGGCCTACAGAGCTATTAAAGAGCTGAACGGATACGAGATCCGTGCCGGCAAGCAGATCGGCGTGGTCAAATCGGTGGACAACTGTCGGCTGTTCGTCGGCGGCATCCCGAAGACCAAAAGCAAAGAGGAGATATTCGAGGAGCTGTCCAAACGGGTGTCTGGAATCGTCGACGTTATCCTCTACAAGCATTGCCACGACCGGAGGCTGAACAGGGGGTTCGCGTTCGTGGAGTTCACGTCTCACAGAGCGGCCGCTATGGCCCGTCGCGCGCTCGTGCCTGGCTACGTCAAAATCTGGGACCAGGACGTGATGGTGGATTGGGCCGAACCAGAACCAGATATCGACGACGAACAAATGCGCAGAGTAAGTACCTAACTACCTGCATTTGTAATAATCACCTTGAATGTCAATGTCACTGCTGGGCGGGGTAATCCCCTTTTGGGGGGGTTTTTTGGGTCTGAGTGGTTCGGTAGAACTTTGTTGACGTAGATTTTTAATTGCTATCGAGACTGGCAGCTTAATAAGTTGGCGCACGTCGGAATTCGATCTAATAATATTTTGGTCACCCATCCCAAATCCAGTCTTTGCAATCGTCGCTTAGTTTGCGCATGGGCGATTATAGTGCTGCATCGTAAAGCTACACTTTAACCCTACATCTTTTAACATTGCTCTTAGTGAGTAATTAAGTTTAAAGGTTTTATTATTAGAGCAATGCCATCTCCAATTACTTTATAAGCATTTGCGAAATAATACTCCCATTGTCTGTTGCTTAGTACCATTGTGGTCCTTATTCCTTATCATATAGGTACTTTAATATATTTCTCATCTCAGCTGGACAATAGTTGTTTTTACATACTAGCCTATCAGGATTAGGGTTTCAAAATTGTGTAAACAATAGTTCAAGACTACACTTGGACTCAAGTTTATTTATCTATTACAGGTAAGAGTGCTGTATGTTAGAAACTTCTTAATTAGGACAACACCAGAATCAATTCAAAACATTTTTGAAACCGCTATAAATAACAAATTGGAAAGGGTGAAAAAAATTTATGACTATGCGTTTATACACTTTTATGAGCGAGAACATGCTGAGCTAGCGATGACGAAGTTACAAAATGCGGAAGTTGATGGAAGTAATATTGAGATAAGATGGGCTAAACCTGTAGACCGTGAACTATACAGAATACAAAAATTGAATCGTGGCAATGCGAAGTTTAACAATGGTCTTGATTTGACACAAACTCTTTTGCTTTACAAACAGCATTTGGAGAAGAAGGAATACGCAAAGTCTGCAAAAGAAGATGAAGGCATCGGTTCTGTGGGTGCTGGAGGCTCAAGTTGTAATTCTCCGATTGATATAAAACCCCAAATATCGCTTTCAGAAAACTACACAATGGCACCTGCAAAACTTGATTCCATGTGCAAACGGTACAACCTTACTTGTTTAAAAGTAGAAATAAAATTGGCTTTTATATTTGATATTACTGCAAAATCGGATCAAAAGTATTTGTTTTTCATTTAATTTTATGATTAATTTCAGGTACATGTGGGCAGCTCCCCAATATGATTATCAAAAATATGTTGACCCTACTGGTACTGAAGAATGGGTTGCTCGTGTAGAGTTACCAGCAGTAGGGCCACCTCTTTTGAACACACCTCGTTCTGTGGGACCCCTTACTACACGTGCCTGCTATTCCATGCAGCAGGCATATGTGGAAGCGGCCGAAAACGCCTTGCACTACATTAAGGTATGCTTCCAAATTGTTCATGTAGCCAAATATAAAGAATTTTTTAAATGCAACATTAGTTCAGTTTCTTCTTCGATTTATCATCAGCCCCCCAGTCTGGGTCACAGGCCTTAATGACAGATGCAACTGGGACGACTGACTGCTTATGTGCATTCACAAGCTCAGAGGAACTGGAGATAATATATTTTTAGTCACCTAACCAATTAAGGAAGCCGCCTACAGCTGTCTGAAAAGGCTGCTAACTTTCTGGGATGGTTAGAGTAGGATGATAAAAGGACTTTCTTCTAATAAATGCCACATATAAAACTCGCCTGTATACCCGAAGGGGCAGGCAGATGTCAATTAACACCCACGTTTCGCCAATTATGTTAGGTCCCATGTAGTAGGTCGCGAGCCTATTGCCATTTATTGGTGTGAAAAGTCTCCGTACATTGTTAGGAAGGCATAAAAGGAACGCTGGTGCCCAGTTCTCCTGTTTTAAGCCTAGAGAACAAAAGTAGATAATCCGAAAAAGTGTGAGTTAGAGCGCTTCACACTACGTCCGATCCGAATCCGTGATTTTCAAGGTCCGTTATAGCCGTGAAACTATTTCTATGGTAACTTAGGCACTACCGATTTCCGATCTCTGGTCCGAGTTTTCTAGACCAATAATTTTTTGACGGATTCGGATCGGACGTAGTGCGTAGTCAATGTAACTGCCGCACTCAGAGACCATAGACCCGGCAAGTTTTGAATTAACTGCCACACAATTCAAAACCAGTCTCTATTCTTGCCAGGTCTAGATTTAAATAAAAATTTTTGACATTAAATACTCATTAAAGTTAATTGACGTCTCTGAGTGCAGCAGTAAGTCCCCGTGTACGACACTCAGGAGAGATTTGGGGTGGTGACAATTTGTATTCTGCTCTGCCGTCACCACACTGCAGTATCGACCTACTGATTGGGGTATAACCTATTTAAGACTACCATGTGCATGCATATCCATAGTAAATCAATTAAATAACAATCTATATCGTTTTGGTTGTTGCTATGTAAATGTCGCAGCCAACTAGCATAATTAGCCGTTTAATCAACAGCCTAGCCTCGTTACTAAACAGCGCCGTTCAAATAGCAGTTTGAATGATTTGCTGCAGCCAGGCAAAAATCTTTCTATTTACCGACATGGGTTAGTAAGTTGGTTAGGTTAGTATATAATCCAAGAACCAACGAACAGCACGAGCGGAGCGAGCGTGCCGCGGCAGCGGCCGGCGAGTGCCAGTAATTTGTGCTATTATAGAATGAGTACCTAGATACCTACCTACTAGGCTGTTGATTGAATGGCTATAAGTTAGTTGGGTGCGACATAAACATTCCTTTATATTTATATAACCAATAGTTTTTTTTCGCTAGGAGCAACTAGCGCAGTGGTATAGCGTGCTTGACCTGCGATTGCTTAAACTAAGCAATGGTCGCCAAGTCCGGTAATTGGATGGGTGACCAAAAATTTATTATCTCTAGCTCCTCCTCCGTGCTTCGGAAGCCACGTTAAGCGTTTGGTCCCGGCTGCATCTGCAGTCATTAATACCCACAAACCCGCACTGGGCCAGCGTGGTGGGTTATGGCCCAATCTCCCTATATTCTTCCATCCATAGGGAAGGCCCTTGCCCCAGCAGCGGGAAAATTAAAGTGCTGGTGATGATGATGATGTTGAATATTTTTTTCAGATGCTGAGAGCAGACCTTATTCAGCGCTCTACTGTCCCCGTACAGCCTGTTTATCCTATACAACCAGTAGCAAGCTGCATGCCGCTAACATACGACTACCTCACCATGTACCCGCGCCCGCAACCCCCTATGCCGGTCTCTGTACCCACTATCTGGAGAGCAGTGTGAACTAGTTTGTAAGTCCTTTTAACTGTGGAATTTTAGTAAAAAGAAATTTGCGTCTTATTTTTGATGAAATAAACGCGATTTCGGTCATTTAAACGCATATGAAGGTACTTCTAGTTGGAAATTCTAGTTTTATTCTTGAAGAATACTACGGAATTTCATCTTTGTACTTGCTAAGTGTTCCTAATTTTGACGATATAAGATTTTCTTTGTTATAGTTTTATTTTCTAAATATGTACTTGACTAGCTTATATTTCGTACACATTTGTTTACTTTCTTATTCACAGTGTTGACTACTTTAAAAATAGTTTTCCACTACCTATAGTTTGACTAGTTTTTGTTTTTGACTATACTCCAACATTATTTTAAGATAGATACTTTATTTTAGTGACCATGAGAGGTTTTTAGTCGACATACAATCTAGTTGACGTGTATCATAAGTTTGATTTTGACGTTAGTACACCATTTGTTTTTAGCAATTAATATAAAGCTTTATTTTGTTGATTTTCATTTTTTTTTACTTTTCTATAGTTTGTCATTAGATAGATATATTTAGGCGTTATTTACAAATGTAAAGCAGCCATCCAGTGCTTCCTTGTGCTTATACTGTAGTATATTCAGAGAGAACGTGCTTATTGACAAGTGAGATACCATACCATACCCCTTTGTGAAATATTTTCTTGATTCAATAAAAACTTTATAATGAATTTTATTTTCATTAAAACTTGTAAGTGAAGGATGTTATCTGAGGTACCTACCACTAGACTGACATCCTACCTATAAAGTTGATCCTTTCATGCCGCAGGATCCTTTTTGATTTAAGACTTCTCCAGATCATCATATTTCCGAGCAACAATATACTAGGTGATTTTTAAAAACTAAATTGGCACTGTAAGTTATATTGTGCGCTGTAAGTTATAGAGAAAATTTTGTTTGAGGACGACAGGAATAGTTTCCTTCGGTCCTCGTTGCAA
This sequence comes from Cataclysta lemnata, assembly GCA_963931975.1. Lineage (NCBI taxonomy): Eukaryota > Metazoa > Arthropoda > Insecta > Lepidoptera > Crambidae > Cataclysta > Cataclysta lemnata. The sequence continues at coordinate 11,128,359 of OZ008343.1, forward strand.
ACTTGATTTGCGTTCCCTTTGGGGAACCACATAGGAAAAGGTGTACATACTGTATGCCCATTACTCATCGCCGTCTTTACCCTTAAGCCAGCGCCACACATGACGAAATTATGTAGCGGATCTTTCGCGACGGAACGCCAATACATGTAGGTAATTGCATAATTATATAAATTACAAATAGCGGGGACACTGAAAGTCGATCGTTCCATCAATTTAGGTATATGCAATTACATGTATTGACGTTCCGCCGCGAAAGATCCGCGACGTAATTTCCGTCTAAGTATGGCGCCGGCCTTAGTCGCCTTGTACGACAATGGAGAGATGGGGGTGGTGACAATTTTTACTCTACTCTGCTGTCGGGTGGGTCCATAGATATATCTATATTGATATATCTGTGGGTGGGTCTCTCAATTGAAACTAATTTAAATAGACTAATGCTACAGTCCATCGTACCTGACTAAATGTCTGCACAAGTGCATAGGGATAGGTTTTTAATTTTCTCTCGGCTTTTCTGTTGCAATGTTTTAAAGATAGGATTAGAAACAAATAATATATAGTTTATGATTTGTTTTAATATATTTAAAACGGTAGCTTTGCTACTTCCTACAATCTGGAGAATTTGCCATTTGGGGACAGTCGCAGATTGGTATGCAGGGTGAGTGTGGCTTTAGGCGAAAATATCCAGACTTGCATCTACATCTGTAATGTTCTAATTCGTCGCTGTTACACCTGAACTTAGCCACAATAGACACGCACTGATCTGGAGGACAGCTTCTTCCAAGGATAAACTCTTCATTTTCTTTACAGGGTGATTCTGAAACCATTTTTATATTAAATAAAATATTCTTTTTCACGAAGTCAGTTTGGCATCGGATGTATACCCCATTCACTTGGGCTTGAGACAAAATGTAAACAATCTTGATGTGTGTTTTAGTATATAAAATACAAAAATAAAAATGTGTAACACCAATATTTCATAGCAGCTATCGGTTTTATTTGTGTTTAATTGATGATGTATTTTAGAATACACGTTTCTTGTTTTTAAGAGCATTTCGTAGATATAGAGACATACATAAAATATCAAGATTGTTTACATTTTGTCTCTAGCCCAAGCGAATGGGGTATAGTAGTGTGAAGTGACGTAATATCGACTAGCACACTTGAATGTGTTAGTAACGCTTCCAATTTAAATTCAAATGTACCTTATCTTACAACATTAATAACCAAACGGACATCGTATGGTAGAATACTTGGCAGAATGTTTCCTCTTCCATAATCTTAGGTAGGTACCTAATATTATTTATATACCAATTGTTTTGAATTGAAAAATATAGATACTATTGCCTACCGCATTTGTCAATTGGAATACAGTCTCCAAAGCTGTCTCTGGCATAGCCTTCCTCGCAGTAACACCTCTCATTGCACTTTATATTGACGATTGGGCAATTGGTTCGATTCTGCTTATGCAGCGTGCTGCATTCGTTGTCACAGGCGCTGCCGCAAGAAAAAAACTCGTTTGGTTTTGGGCATATTGCTGCAAACAAAAAGTTTCCATCATTCTACAGAGTTGAAATGCTGTTCAATGTATAGGTACCATCACCAAACCAAAGATAATTCAACACCACGTTATATTTGATATTTAATTACGATCAAAAGAAATTTGAATAAAAAATAAAAGATTATATTAAGCACTACTCGCCCCTTGGATCTTGCCCCTTTCGATTAGTTTTCAACACGAACACATAAGCGATTATTATTTAATCGCCGATTTTTGACATTTTATCATATGGAAGAACTGTCAAAAAATTACGGTTATTTTTTAATCTCTTGTTTTACGTGTTGGTGAACTTGAGCCTTGGGCTGGAGTTCACCAACACATAAACAGGCAGTAGGTAGGTATAGCAGGGATTTGCCTTTTCAAGTCATAGTATTCACTTACATTCTGAGGGACATTCTGCACCATCAATGCAATCTCCTGTAGGGTTTCGATAGTATCCTTGCCGACATACGCATTTTCTTTGACAAGGATTATCATGTATGAAACAGTAGTACATTGTCAGGCGGCTGTTGCAGGACCTTTCGGGCGGACAGTCTTGTATGCAATCTTCAACTTCGTGGGCACCACAAAGCAGAGGTTCTGGCTCTAAAAATAATAAATTGGGTTGCGACAACCCGTAATATTTATGAACGTGTTCAATCTCCTAAAATTGGCAGTTACGTCAACATATGCAAAGATAATTCAGCTTAAAGCCAGATCCAGACGAGTGTAACGTGAGGTGTAATACGAATTCTACGCGAGTTACTGTAATGCTCGTATAGTGCCGTCCTAACGTAGAATTCGTGTTACATTACACGTTAGATTACATGACACGTTACACTCGTCTGGATCCGGCTTAAGTATTGTGGTTAAATTGGGACATGTCCACATACCTATCAAAATCGGGACGTCCCGCTCAAATCGGGATACCTGGCAATCCTACTAACAATTGAAGTTTGGTATTTTGGTGTGTGAAAAGTAAATGAATAATCCAACTCACAGTATAACAGTCCAAAGCTTATATTTTTGGTTCTTCAGTAGAGGAATAACATATACACACACAAATACACAATTTACATTAAAAAAGAATTTACAATTAATATTTAAGAGAATGCAACGTGCACTTCGCGTCGTGGTGTAATTTCGACACCTTGTTGATTCGTTGCTAGGTAACGCCAAAGAGTATATAATACACTACGTTTAAGAGTCGGGACTTCAAACAAGCTTTTTGACAATTTTGACTTGCAGTTTAGGCTAAGATCTCGTACCAACCAACAGAGACAGATAAAAAAGTAATGCCAACATACTACAAAAGCAAACTAAGGATGTGGTGTACGCTACAGAATGTGTCGATATCGATAAAAACGAATGGGTACCCCCCCCTGCCTTGCAGTACTTGCAGACAGGTTTTTTAATCCTACAAAAGCAAAATAAAAAGCTCTGTTCGTTTGAAAATATTGAGTATTATTTAATTACGTGTAATTATTAAATACAATTTATTTAACAACAAAAAATAAAAGTTATGTTTACAATGTGGAAATTAAAATTGTTGGTAATTTTCTGATCTCATATTCTAGGCGGGGTCTTCAGATGTTAGCTGATCAATCAACACACGTTTTTGCAATGTTGTGTAAGCAAGTAAGCAGGACATTTAGATCTGAAATAATAAATAGAGATTAGTAAATATATCGTTTGAGTTTACGCTGGTCATCATCAATTCAATTTATTGTTCACCGCTTACCATAGCGGACTATGTGTAACGCGCCCGAAGGTCTGGTTCTGCCCAATGTGATCTGAAAAATAAGTGGAGTTGAACACAGAAGAACTTTTGATGATGATAATGAGAGATGAATAATAAAACTCATACAACAAACTTTGTTGTTAATGATGTTAGCTATCTAGTCATGGGAGGTTTTTGTTGTTTTATAAATAACCGTATATATGATATACTATATTATAATATATTGCAATTGACAATATTTATATGTATAAAACTAATGAAACATCTCAAGTACATTTGATACTCAAATTTACGAAAATAGATTTTTTATCGATAATTTGGTAAGTAGTAAGGACATCGCTACGGCGCATATGATTTTTGATTAAAGTGACCAGAACTTATTTCTAATTACTTAGCGTTTATATAATAACATGGAAAACTACTTACCGCTTCTCATCTAGTGGGAATTGGCCATGAAAACCCTCTTTTGGTTTAATTTCCTACTAGATTTTAGTCAACATATTTCACACCTTTTGTAAAACATTTCGCTGTTATGCACATAAATAAATGACACAAACTAGTTAGATATACACTAATGATAAGTCACTGAAGACAATAAATAAGCACAAGATGGAAAACTAAACTAAAACAACGCTTTAATTTATATTTTCAAAACGGCATAGTGACTTATGAAATTAGTGACACACTCCGGCAGCGCGAGACAAGGAAGGTTAGATCGGAAGTAAGAGACAAAACAAGTCGCCATTAAAAATTGCCTAAACTCCATACATTTTTTCTGCAGTATGGGAGTTTCGCCAGGCTGGGTAACGCGATGCAGCGCGGGGTGCACGTCAGTTACATAAATAGGTTGTATAGGTGATTATTTATTTTATGTGTAATATATTTACTCTGAGAGATACAATGATAAATAGTTTAATAATATATGTAATTATTATAAATAAACTAAATAAATGTAGGAGAGTAGCCTACAGAAGTAATAAGCAATATGACACTAACCATCGAAGTAGATAGGTAAGCAATACAATACCTACGCACTCGCGGTTAGTCCCCTTTTAGTAGTAACAAGGCAAGACAGCAAACTATTAATTGCTAAAACCAAATCACTATTTTCCTGTTCGTAAATGAGAAGTTGTTGGGTAGGTTAGTTGAATAATAAAAAAAAACCTAAGTACTTACAATATATTTATGGTTATATGTATTGTGTGAGGTAGTCATGTATTTTGATTCTCAGCTCAAGATTTTATATAGGTAGTCTTGTTTCAGCTACCTAATGTTAGAAAAACTTACTCGTAGCACCATCGGTTGGTGAAGAAGCCAATCCTGCTCCGATAGAAAAACAAATCGCAAACCACACGACCTTCATGTTGGACGAATAATTTCGAACTGCTCTAGGGCAGGCGCAGTCAAGCAGACATGTAGGTACAGCCAACAGCACTTCAGACTACTACTTCAGTCCAAAACTGTCAAATTTCTTCAATCGTTTGCCAACCTTAACTTACTTGTAGAAAAGTATAGGTAGGCCCCTAAAGTGAGTTATTCCGGTCCGATCCCCAAGAACCGATCACCTGGTGGATCAGATATATTTAAATTTATTTTTTATGCCGGTCGGATCCCTAAGAACAAATTTGTAGGGGATCAGATATTTAAAATTTAAATTGTATGCCGTTCTGATCCCCAGAGTCTCTTTTTGGGACAGTCGGCACGAAAATATGTGTATGGGTTTTTATAGAATAAATCCGTTCGGTAGGTCGTTCGGTCCGTCGGATTTGAATTCACTAGTCCAAATCATACACAAAACATTAATCATTGTGCAATAATGTGATTGCTGTGATAATGATATGTAGCGATTTAAGTTTTATTCATTACTTACTTAATTTATCTATGGTCAATTATTTAACTAAATAAATATTTAATTTTGTTCTTTTGTTCATATCAAAGACAAAATCATCATCATCATTTTGCCATATTATGATTACTTAATTTAACTACATATATGGTAAGGTAAAAGCACTAATGCCGGACAGTGAACTAATGTTTCGAGCATTAGTGCTTTTACCTTAAGTTGTTTACAAATTGTTTTACATTAATAAGGTTTTTCAAAATCCAAAGACATACATTGTCCTACTAAAAAAAATTTTTACTCTAATAACTGTTTCAATTGACTGTACTTATCCATAAAAAAGATTGGGACCAGACTGGAATTAAAATTTAACAATAATTGTTTAGGGGTCCGTCTTTGGGGATCAGACTGGAATAAATCCTTAAAGTCGATTGAGAAGACAATTCGTGGTAATCTGATTATACTGATTATGCTGTTGATTGTACATTCGCCGCTTGTATACCTAAACAGAAAGTTATAAAGAGTTAAGTTTATAGAAAAACTAAACTAAATGAAGGATATTAGGTAGGTACTTATAGGTAGCGGCGCAGGCGGACGGGCCGTAGGAGGCGAGCTTACGTTCGTCCTCCTTAGGTCCGACAAGTGTGGCCTGCACACATGGGTCTAAGCCCCCCGTGTGTGCATTGCACAAGTCACCCCGTCTGGGGGGATGTCCAGTGTTTCGGACATCCCCTCCTTTGGCGCTGACCCCGGCGTAAGCCGGGAGGCCCTGGGGAGAGACTGGTGAATTGCCTCACGGCGGACCCCAGACTCTCCCCGCTTGAAGGGCTAGGGGAACACCGGAGTGGTTTAGTGAGTATTCCCGACTCGAAAGAGTCGGGCGAGCCCCACACACGTCAGCCGCTTAGCTAGCGGCTGATATGGTGCCCAAGACAGTCCAAAAAAAAGAAAAATAAGTACTTATAGGTAGATATAAAGAAAATTTCATTTTAATTATATTTCAACAGTCTTATTTGTTTATTTATTTTTATTAATAAATTCTAGGACATCATAATTAATAAAATAACAGGAACAATGGCAACCTGGTAGCCTTACCTAGGGGAGAATGGGTTAGAGAGGGGTGCAATGCAATATCACCAACAATTATAGTTATTGTAAATAAAAAAAAAGCTTAAACATAGTGTACACAATTAATTCATTAACATAAAAATGCGTAGGTAATCATATCTATCTAGTAAAAAAAAAAATATTTAAATATTTTAAATAAATATTTTAACACTCACACCTATCATCTAGCCCAAAGTAAGTAGCCAAAGCACTTGTGTTATTATGGATACTAGATTACGGACTTATTTTTAATATAATTATGTTTATAAATGTTGAAAATATACTACATAAACATAAACACAACCATGACTCGGGAACAAATATTTGTGTTTATCACAAAATTTGCCCCTACCAGCATTCGAACCCGGGACCTCATGGCCAGTACTCTGCAATCTGAGCATTCGACCAAGCCGACCGTCAAAAATTATAATTTTACAATTTCAAAAATCTTATTAAATAAACTAAATTTCTGAATTCCATCTTTGTGACTTTGACCTTGGTAATGTAGGTACTATCGAACTGGCTTACATCGCAAGCGTGTTAAACTAGATCTTTAATATTCCCTTATATTTGCACGAGTAATACACATTTGAAATAAAATAAACTTTTACGGGTTAGACTCGCGTATTTGTTTGTGTTTGGCATTTTTATTATTCGACATTTCCCCGTGACCATGCAAGTGATGGAAATCATATGAAATGTCTAGAGAAAAATAAAAATGCTAAACAACTAAATTAATAGGTACCTACGTGAATTGAATGTGAGTGAGGTATTACAAATTAAAACCTAAAAGTGTTTTATTTGAAATACCTACTTTATAGTTTAATTCGACAGATCATACCTACGTAAACATTTAAAATTTCAAAATACACTAGCAAGCGCGTAATTTTCTACAATTTAGCTTTCTCGCCCAATCTTATCTGATGACAGGTCTCCGATCTTCTCATTTCCGGACAGCTACATATTGGCACGCAAGGCGATCCTTCTGTGACTCTCAAGAAGCCAGGCTTGCATCTACACCTGAGTTTGTTTTCTTCTGTGCTGTCGCACTTAAATCTTGCTACAAGTGACACACAATGGTCAGGTGGACATGATCTTCCTAGGGAGAGTTCTTCGTTGCTCCCACATGAATCTGAAAAATTATAATAAATTTCATTAAAAATAAATAAGAATTACTTAATACACTCGCACCTATCATCTGACCCAAAGTAAGGATCGCAATCACTTGTATTAGGGATATACCTACCTACTAGCTAGACAAAGGAAAAATTTATAATATACCTACTACATACAACTCTCCGCCTCTCCTCTTCGCGGATAAAAGGAGCGATTTATGCTTGTATTTAATTTTGAATATTTTATTTTCCTTCCTTCCTTCAGTGTTATTCCCATAAATATAGGTATTGTGCACTTACCACATTGGTCAACAGGTATACAGTTGCCCAGGTTATCTCTAGCGTAGCCGTCTTTGCAGTAACATTGCTTGTTGCAAACAATGTTTTTGATAGGGCACCTCAGTCTGCTCTGCGTCTTGATGTTTTTGCACTCGTTGTCGCATGCGCTGCTGCAGCCGTAGAACTCGTTAGGCTTGGAACATTGTTCTGTAATTAATAATCATAAATAATTATATTAACTATAATATTAATATTACTCAAATTAATGAGTTATTCCGGTCTGATCCCCAAGAACCGAGCCCCTGGTGGATCAGATATATTTTAATTTATATTTTATGCCGGTCGGATCCCCAAGAACAAATTTGTAGTGGATCAGATATTTAAAATTAAAATTTATGCCGTTCTGATCCCCAGACTCTCTTTTTGGGACAGTCAGCACGAAAACATGTGTACGGGCAGTGGCGTAGCGTAGACTAATCTGAATGTGGGCGGTGGCGCATCAGCAAGGCCCTTTTCTTTCAGTACCTGATTTCTTTAACAATGCAGTGATCAGTGACCATCTTTTTGAGTGAATACAAAAATTAAATATAATTTTGCAAAATATATTAACTTATATTTAGTGACTTGTATTAACTAATATTTTACAAAAATAAAGCCTTTCTGCTCTTGGATTTGCTAGCTAAAGTCTTGTATTTAGGAAACAAACATTTGTCGTCAATTTTTTAAGCTAACTCTGTTTCAATTGAAAGGATTCCTAAAGCAGACAATCGTTCCTGCTTCATGCTATTTCTCAAATATATTTTTATAATTTTTAACTTAAAACAATTTCTTTCTGCGGAAGCTCTGCTTACTAGCATAGTCAGCATAATTCTTATTTCAACACCAACTTATCCATTAAAAAGAAGGGAATTGGAAAGGAATGGTAAAATATGATCAGACCGGAATTAAAAATTAACCTTTGGGGATCAGACCGGAATAGCTCAAATTACTTCTTAAAGCAAATAATTTTAAGTACTTAAAAGATGGGAAGACGATCTACCCAAGAGTTAGCGACTAGCAGCCACAGATAGAACCGGTGGGCTAATCTAGAGGAGGCTTATGTCCAAGGACAACCTGGGGGCCTACCGCCTAACTTTATTACTGATGACAGCTATATAGCAATGCACTGCTTACGGCTATAGCAGCCATCCTAAATTTTTAGGCAGTACGGATTTTGTGCCAAATTCATACAAAATCATTCGGTGATCATTCGTTCAAAGCTATCGCTAATAGTTTAGGTACATTTGGTGCGAAATGACAGCATGACGTCATAAACTATAGCTTTTGCTTTAGCAATCGAGTTAGGCGGTAGGCCCCCTGATTGTACACGTGCCGATGTCAGTTATTAAATAAAAAGTGTTTATTTTAAGTTACTAATAACATATACCTACCTACAGCAGAGAATAAAGGTTATGAAACAAAAATATTAAGTATAAACAAAGCAGTAAGGACAATGATTTTTCGAAAAACTAATTTTTTCTCCTCTTTCTAAGACTTTTTGATTCCCGCATCAGGACAATCCTATTTTTTTCTGCTCTTTGTTATAGGTTTTTCTTTGTAATATTTTATATTAGATACCTATTATACAGGGCGTCCCACGGCCCAAAAAAAAATATATCAAATGCTCAAAATGTGGTCCGTTCTGTTGTATACAAATTCTCACTCTTTTGATAATTTATCTCCCTGTCGATATACTTATTTTTGCATGGTGGATGTTTGAAATAATACGTCTAAGTTCATTTTGTAACTCCTGCACACTGTTGTACCGGTTCCTGTAAACTAAATCTTTTCGAAATTTCCCTGAACAAAATTTTAAATAAAATGAAAAATTTTATGATCTTAGTTTCATTTAATATGCTAGGTTATTTAGGAAAAAATAATGCTTATGCGTAGCCCTTTCAAACGCTATTATAAAATACAAGTAATTTTTCTATCACATTTGGCGGGTTCGATTCCCGGTTGAGGTAGGCGGTTTAAAAAAAATTGTTAATGCAGTTCTACTTATTATTAAAAATAAAACGATGTCTTCTTTTAGTAAAATATCCTACGTTCAATATTTAATATACTTTCCCTCCGTGTGGCATGGCCGTGGGACGCCCTGTATAGTTTATTTGTTTGGTTGGTTGGTTAAACGCGCTGATCTCAGACACTACTGGTTCAAATTTAAAAATTCTTTTTGTGTTGGGTAGTGCATTTATTGAGGAAGGCTATAGGCTATATAAAAGCAGACATTAACGCGAGCAAAGCCGCAGGCGACCACTAGTGTTCGAGTAAAAATTAAAATAAGTAATGACTCCTCACCACATTGTTGTGCAGAGATGCAATCTCCAAGGTAGCCCCTGTAAAAGCCCTCTTTACAGACGCAGGCAGGCATGCTTGGCATGGGCGAACATGATATAAGGGGGTCGGATTCCGACGGGCAAGTCCCCGGCCCATCGCAGCCGCCGATCCATCCCATTTCTTCGTTAGCTCCGCATTTTTCTTCTGTAAAGTATTACAATAATATGTTAATTTAAATTGGATAAATCAGTAACGAGGAATAGGTTGCAGCGTTCCTCTTATACCACCTAGAAATGTACTGCGTCTTTTGTGCCCGATAAATGGCAATAGGCTCGCCACCTATTACATGGGACCTAACATAATTGGCGAAACGTGAGTGCTAGTTCACCCCTTCAGGGACTTAGGCGTGATTTATGTATGTATGTATTTTTTTAAAGTTTAAATAAAACGATGGAGACACAAGTAACGGCGGGTCCCAATATTCTATCAACAGTTGAAGATAGACGTATTACAGTTTAGTTGCTTAGCAACTTCTTACATTTATCGTAATATAACAAAAAATTCCAGGCAACTAAATTTTAGTAAGCTTACTTGAATATCGGGACCCGCCGTATGACGGTTAAATTATGCGTATAGTTCTCAAGACATAAGATGAGCTTTGCATTTGTGTGAGTGATCGCCAAAAGTAGGGTTAGTGAAAAAAATAATATAGTTAAATACTACTAAATTGTACTAAATTTGATTTATAAACAAACGCAGGCTCACCTGGCACAAAACTGGTTGATGCTAAAGCCAAGACACCGGATAATATAAATAACGTAATCGCCATGTTGTCGGTCCAAGATCTTGGCTCGGTCTGTTGACTCTATTATTTTTTTTTTATTAAATACCCACTCGATGTTATTTACCTCGTACAGAAGATAAAGTTGAAAAAACACATGACGCGCACCTTGTGGACGGACGGCCTATAATTAATTTATTGGACATTCGTTTTCCTTAACAGCGTGATTAACAATTTTTCGAAATTCTTTTTCTAACCATTAAAATCTTTGTACTAATTTTTCTAACATTTATATAATGTTAAAATTAAAGTCGAATAGTTTGTCTCTTTTATATTTAAAAAGCTGAATATTAGATATTGGTATTAATTGTACTTATTAATATATATTTTTACATATTGTTTATATATTATGTACAGATACGACACGAACCCGTCTTCGTCCGAGGACTCTGATGCGTCCGGTGGTTCCAATGACAGCAAAAAGGAGAAGAAAAAGGAAAAGAAACCAAAGAAAACCATTACTATTGTAAGTACCCTCTATCACTTTTCTGGTTTTATGTATCTCATAATATAATAATTCACACTGTTTTTTTTATTGAGTACATACACATTTATTGTGTGTCACCCCCTGCTCAAATTTTGAGCACCGCTTATAAAGTTAAGTTGACAATACCTACAAAGATTTTAGTGGTTAGAAAATGTTCCAAAAATTATACCCTGAGTGACTGTGATAGGCACTATATTCGAGTGGCAATAACTTGAGCATTATTGGGAACAACATCAAAATACATAATTGTTGTGCGTTGCATTATTTACACTTACTCAAAAAGGATGTAAGTATGGGAAGATTAATAATAAATAGACTACCTACTTAAATGATGTATGGATTTAGACAGTTTTTGAAAAAGAAATCTATTATGTATTTGTAATGGTATACATACTGATGACATCCTTATCTATCGATGGTGCACTATAATTTTAAATTTTATGTATAACATTATGGCTACATTACTCGAGTGTTCAGTAAGTTTCCAAAACTTTCTAATAATTATTGTAATTAATATATAGATAGATACCTTCAACATTTCGTTGCGGTTTGCTCTGCACATGACTACAAATACAGTAAAAAACGTAAATAAAATATCTATGTAGGTATGTTTTATAGACGTACGTATGAAACTCGTTTATTTGTTAATGTAGGTAGGTATTAACAAATCAAAGCCAAGGAAGCATTTATTTTTTAACGGTCGTTTTATTTATGCTCGAGAGTTTGATTGCATTCAGCTGATCCAGCCAACTGTGGACATTGACACTTGGGCACACATGGAGATCCTTTAATCAAGCGTAATAGGCCGTCTTTGCATTTACAGCCATAGTCGTAAGTTCCTTGGCATTGGAATTCAGTAACCGATGAGTCTAGGGAATCGCATGTGTCAGGGTAACAGCTCTTTACAATTGTGTAGTCTTCGTCGGTACTAGTGCAGAGGGGAGCTGAAAAAGGAAAGAAAACATCATCTTCACAACCCTTTTGGTGTTCCCACTAATTCTAGAACTAACGGGTTTAATAATTGTCCCTCGTCGATACACCACACACACGCACACGCACACGCACACACACACGCACGCACACACACACACGCACGCGCACACACACACACACACACACACACACACACACACACGCGCGCACGCATAAACACACAATTTTTGGTTTAATACATACATAAATCACGCCTATATCCCCGAAGGGGTAGGCAGAGGTGAACTAGCACCCACGTTTCGCCAGTTATGTTAGGTCCCATGTAATAGGTGGCGAGCCTATTGCCATTTATCGGGCACAAAAGTCGCAGTACATTGCTATTGCTAGGTGGTACAAGAGGAACGCTGCTGCCCATTCCTCATCACTGATTTATCCTTAGTCGCCTTGTACGACACCCACGGGAGAGATTTGGGGTGGTGACAATTGTATTCTACTCTGCCGTCACCACACGGCTTTTTTGGCATTTTTGGTTTAACAGTATGTTATTTTATTTTATAAATAGTACCTATAAACATTATTATAAAGAACAAGAGATCGATCAGTAAAACGAGCTTTTTCCTGAATAAACAATAATTTAAAGAATTTTATTTCCACATAATATTATGCCCATGATTAAAGTATAGAAATCACATAGAAATTGTCATACACAGGAAAGTGTTCGCTTTTTCCTGTATGCCCGTTTCAGGTTAGCTTTGTCCAACTTCACGAACATTTTTGGATTTCATTTCCTTTGTAAGTATTAGGGGGCCTTACCAGACTGCCCGCTTTACGAGCCTACGTAGTTCTGTTCTACCTAGTTCTGTAATGTTACCTTACCACATTCGCTTTCCTTGACGCAATTCCCGCTTTCGTTCCTTATGTAGCCATCTTCGCAAACACACAAATTCACACAAGGCCGAAAGATAGCTATGCACGCGTATTGTATGCCTCTGTTCATGCAAGTTTTCTGAGGCGGGCAAATGTCTCTGCATTGCATACTTTCATGTGAACCGTTGCATGTCGAAGGCGAATCTGAAAAAATACAAAAGATACCTAGAAACATGTTTTATGTAGTAGGCGGCCGGCGCCGGCAGCCGACTGTAAAAGGCTTCTAAAGTTTTAAGCCAAAACCTTGAGCAGTAGGTACGGATTGGAATGACATCCCAATCACTCTCTCCGTTCATCGGTCTCTCGACATGGGCCTTAACTAACAGCCTTTTCGGTGTTATGGATAATATGAATGACAAGGGAGTCAAAGGGGATGGCTTGATGACGTCTTACCGATATGAATGGAGGAGGAAACAGGCTGTCCCGACCCCAGATAGACTGGGAACAGGGCAGGAGAGGAAGAAGACCTAGAAACATGCTTTGAAAGGGTTTTATATCACAAATATTTTGATGGCGGTTTGGTCGAATGGTCAAAGTGATGGCTATCGGCCAAGAGGTCCCGGGTTCGAAGCATGGTAGGGGCAAATGTTTGTGACGAACACAGAAATTTTTTCTCGGTTATTTTTATGTTTATGTAGTTTAATAAGATAACAAATGACATATACGTAATTATTATGTAAATGTCATCTAGAATATGTATAACACAAGTGCTTATTGCGCTAGCTAGATGAAAAATTTTTGTCGAAAACGACACGTAACCGACAGAAAAATAATATCACCCACCTATTGTACTAGCGTCAGCTGTAACTGACACGAGGAGTCCAGCTAGTGTAATAACCACAAAAAACATGATGGCACAGTGAAACACAGACTCGTAATGATTGAACTTCGTAGCTTGGGCCGTTTTATACTAAGTCCTATTATCGTATACGTAAAAATAAACACATGGTGTTTCTGCTATGCAAATGTGTCGTACAAGGGTAAATAGAGGCAGATGAAACGTTGAGAGCGCTGTAGGCAAGCATCTCATCGGTGGCCCTATATTAAAAATAATTAAATAGTAATAAATTGAAGCAAATTGAGGTTGTCAAAAACAATTGTTTTTTATTGTGTAAGTACAGTCAACAGTACGTCAGACTACCACAATATGGCAAAATTTCTCAATCGATTTTGTACTCTATTATTACCAATTAACACTCGAGTTGACAATCGATTGAAAAATTTGACAGTTTTGGGTGGTCTGAAGTGCCGTTGACTGTACCTAGGAGGCTTTCTTACTGGCGCAATTAATTTTATGTATTGTAATTTTTTTTTCTTTCGCCCGCGCGTCCCTTTGTACCCTTGCGCACTTAGGCGTGTGCCTAGTTTGCCTTAATGATAATCCGCCTTTGTAAAGTAAAGACACAGATGATGAATAGGCATCTTCTCATCTACAGCAAATTGGGTGCCCGACGGGGTCCATGATGATCTTGCATGATATTTTATACTACCACCTCATTGTAAATTATGGTTTGCAATAAGGATATTAGAGTATTGAGCAGCGTTCCTCTTACACCAACTAGCAATATGCCTACTGTGATTTACGTGCCCGATAGATACCAAACCAAACAGCCTCACATGCAGGAACCGAACAAAATTCGCGAAACGTGGGTGTTAACTCACGTCCGCCTGCCTGTAGGTAATAGTAGGTAGGTATGTTTTATTCCATGACGTTACAGTCGATAATCGCTTTGAGTAAATGCAGTCTTCACGAGTCTGTCTGGCGTGCTGTGTGCTGTTTTATCAGAAACATCGGGATACAATCATCATTTCTATGCACAGAGTCGTAATGAAAACTTGAAAATATTAAATCCAGATGTCCACATTTGTAAAGTCTTACTGCCGCACTCAGAGACGCCAATTAACTTTAATGAGTATTTAATGTCAAAAATTTTCATTAGAATCTAAACCATAGACCCGGCAAGAATAGAGACTAGTTTTGAATTGTCATTTTTTGACGTTAAGTACCTACTCATTAACGTTGTTTGACGTCTCTGAGTGTGGCAGTTACAAAATTTTTTAAATAATGTGTAGGCATGGGGTGGCAGGTCGGTCCTGGAGGCACCGGAGGGTATGTTGGACTGGACTCGGGTCTATAAGTCATATCAAGCGATTGCCCCCTACCAAGGGGGGGCCTGATAGCATACAATGTGCCACGTAACTATTGCTTTCCCTTCCCGTTAGTAATAAGGATGACAATTAATTAGAGAAATTGAACTATTGTCTATATATTTATAGCAGTTACTGCCGCACTCAGAGACGTCAAATAACGTTAATGAGTACTTAATGTCAAAAAATGACAATTCTAAACTAGTCGCTATTCTTGCCGGGTCTGTAGTCTATATTCATGTGAAATTTTTTGACATTAAGTACTTATTAAAGTTAATACACGTCTCTGAGTGCGGTAGTAAGTTTTAAAGAATATTTTCATTAATTCCATTCAATGCAATTCTGTATGCGCTGCCATGCAAGATTGCTTATTAGAAAATGCCTGGCGCCAGGTATTATCTTTTACTCCCGCACTCAGAGACGTCAAATAACATTAATGAGTACTTAATGTCAAAAAATGACAATTTAAAATTAGTCGCTATTTTACCGGGTCTATGGTCTAGATTTAAATGAGATTTTTTGACATTAAGTACTCATTTAAGTTATTTGACGTCTCTGAGTGCGGCAGGTAGATTTCATCAGCATAACGACCCACTGTACCACCCGTAGCACAGGTTGTGGAGAAAATCTCCTCGGGGAAAAGGAAATATATTCCTCTCGCCCTAACTACCCACTCAATCCGAAGACAAAACACTGTCAAATAGTGGAGAGATATTTTGTCCACGTCCCGTACTAGGCTTACTGGAGCATAGTCCTTCCCTATACATAAAAGAATGTACCTAAGGAGAGTGGGAAAAACCTATATAAAACGCTGGTCCAGTGCAGATTGGTGGATATTAACCACTGCAGATGCAGCCGGGGCCAATGGCGTTAAGTGCCTCCCCAAGCTCGGAGGAACTAATACACAATACATTTTGGTCACCCATCCAATGACTGACCTTAGGCAACATAGCTTAGTTTATGAAATCGCAGGCGGGACGCGTTATGAGCTCCCTCACCCACCAATGTATACATTATTATTGTGACAAGGTACTCGGTCGGACCCAAGTTTGATTAACACTTACTTATTCATATTCATTTATTCACATAATAACATTAATTATTATTTAAAAATTATTCTTCCTGAAATATTGATTGAACAGGCATTTTCTAGGCGAGCCTGCATGACGATGGCGATGATGATCTTCAGCCCCATTTTTCCAGTCTACTCTGGATCTCAGAAGGGTTATCCCCAAAAGATGTGCCTCCTCCTGGATGTCTGATATCAGAGCATTCATAACCAGGAGAAACACGTACATGTATACATAAATCACCCCTAAATGTGGGCCGAGGTGAACTAAACACCCACTTTTCGCCTAATGTGTTAGGTCCCAAGTAATAGGTGACGAGCCTATTGCCATCTATCGGGCACATAAAATCGCCGTATATTGCTAGGTGGTATAAGAGGAATACTGCTGTCCATTACTCATCGCTGTCTTTACCCTTAGTCGCCTTGTACGACACCCACGGGAGAGACGGGGTGGTGACAGTTGTATACTGTTCTGCCGTCACCACAAGGCACCACACCAGAAACAGATGTGAGCTTAATGCCGATCCTTGGTGCAGTCTATAGTCGGAATTGTCCGTTACTCTGTGCGGACTTACTTGCGGGCTCGCTTTGTCATAAGTAGTCTTAACAAGCTTTACTCAGGAACATTATAAAAAAAATAAGGGTCTTACAAATGCATTTATCTCGTAATCTATTATAAGCAGGTATTTGATACTCAGAATTGTGTAAATTGGGCATATATGAAAGGGCGTGGAACAGTCCGTTACGCGATTTAAAAACATAACCTCGATATAAAAAAAATTCATAGTAACCTCTGATTATTAAATTTTTTCAATATTACAGTTAAACGGCTATACATTGAAAGGTGAGACTTGTATCAATGTAAAGTGTATATAAGTTCTTAGGGATTGCTCGGCGATAATTTGAATAAAAACTGTTAATATAGTCACAGTTAATTAAAGTTTGATTTGGCGCTTACGTCAAATTTATTGAGCAGGGTACGCTGCGCTCTGTCTCGCTTTCGAGACCGTGCGGCACAATACAGCTATCTCAATCAACTACGTGCTAAAGCGCCGCCATTTCGATACAAATATTTTTTTTCCGAAGGGCCTTAAACTCATTTTTTATTACAATTCCTCGTTATATTATTAATCCTACTGCCGCACTCAGACACGTCAATTAACTTTAATGAGTATTTAATGTCAAAAATTTTCATTCAAATCTAGACCATAGACCTGGCAAGAATATCGACTAGTTTTGAATTGTCATTTTTTGACGTGATGTACTCATTAACGTTAGGAGTGTTTGGCGCGTTTCGTGGTGTCAGTCAGATTTATTTTCGCTTATTCAAAAATTATTACAGAGTGGATTTTGTGCAGTGAAAGTGGTGTTATTTTGATGCACAAGCATCCGTGTTGATGTGCAATTATGCAGAATCATCGAAAATAAGTCTCATGATGTGTTTGATGTTGTGGTGAAGATCACTATAAAAAGTGGTTTTATCCATTTCATCAAGCACCATCATTAACTCTGTTACCATTCAATTCGCGCCAAGCACTCCCTAGATGCGTTAAAATATGTGGCACCCATATTTTAACGTAAAATTAATTTCATTTATACATTTCACCCACTCATTATTTCATAAGACTACAGATAAAATATAAACTAAAGACTTAGCTGTATGGGCTAGACCCTTTGCCTCCCCTAAAATATAGGGAGAATTTTAAAACAACAACAATCATTAACGTTATTTGACGTCTCTGAGTGCAGCAGCTAGTCGCATTGTACGACACCCTCCACGGGAGAAGCAGGGGTAGTGACAATTGTAATTACATTATTTCATATACAATTGCATTGTTTTCTGCAGTCACCATACTTACTGAAAATTCAGTTATGCCGTCACCTAGCGGCAGTACAATAGAATAAAAACACTGTCTTCAAAAAAACTTATACTTTTTGCAATAAAAGTAGGTAGACACAAACATAATTGTAAACAATTATAAAAGGTATTACATAATAGGGATTTCAAAGCAATACATCATAGGTAAATTGAAAACGGATTTTCGGTAGGTACTTAATTCAAATCGGTGAAGCAACAGATAAATTTATATATCTGTGGGTGAAACACATTCAAAACTTTATTATTTAGAGATTGGTATATTTTTAAAAGAATCCGATAACTTATATAAACATAATAGAAATCCTTAACAAAAAACTATTAATTATATTTAATTATTTGCTATAAGAAAAGTGCTGTACAAGGTACAAGTCCTACAAGCAATTATTGGAGGTGAAGTGATTAGTCTTTTATAATTAATGAAATTATATTTTAAAGTCTACCATACATAATATTGCATTAAAAAATTGCAAGTCGAAAGCACTAAAATGCGTTTCGGTCTAAAGAGGTGAATCTGCAGCACCAAGAATGTTAAATAATGGTCTGGCAATTTGGCATTCGTCTGTATTGGCCAGCTGTGGGCATTTACACTTGTACACGCAACGGCCGCCTGACTTCAGTCGGTAATAGCCGTCCTTGCATCTGCATTTGTAATCGTAACTATAGACTTCATTACAGTTGTACTTCGTCACTAAAGCGTCGCATGTGTCAGGGGGGCAGCTATTGGTTATGACGAACTCTTCGTTGGGGTCTTTGCAGAGTGGGGCTGGAAGTCAAAAGTTATTATGTACTTAGTAACTTAGTGATTGGAAGCATTTTAATATCATACATACTATGTATGTATTACATAGATATGAAGAGTTGTGTTTAAGGGCGCTCGCCCACGGCGACTTTTTGTAGCGATGCCGTCGCGCGTTCGCATCGATACAGTCGCGACGCGGTCGCTAACTTTGTGCCCTCGCCCACGTAACCATGATTCCGTCGCGATACTGTCGCGCTTCCGTCGTGCTCGGTTCTCATTTAGACGCCACCCTCCCCCCGTTCTCACCCCAATGTCGTCTGACACGGTCGCGCGTTTGCATCGATACAGTCGCGATGCGTTGCATATGGGACTAACGTGCGACAGCAGCGCTTTAAAAAGTCGCCGTGGGCGAAGGCTCTAACGCACAGATTATTACCCTAAACCATTCCAAAGTTCAATTGTCACCATCCCGATATTGGTACGCTGTCACTTTTATTATTGCTGTTAAAAATTGCGACTACGTAGCCTTAATGCCCCTTTCATTCTTCGGCGTGTCACCGGTCGTGTGCGAACGCGACCGGCACGATTTGTATGAAGCTTCATAGTAGCTTTCATTTGTCCCGCGTGCGGCCAGCCGGTTGCGTAGCTTCAAACAAAATGCGTTACACGCCGAAGAATGAAAGGGGCCTAGAAAGGGGCCTAAGGGGCACCTGTCCCCCTCCCTCTAGGGGGCTAGGGGGACAGGTGCTTTCTACAGCAACTAATCTAAACACTAAAAGGTTTACTTACGACATTGTGACTCCCGGATGCAGATGCCTCTATCGTTTCTGGCGTATCCCTCTTTGCAGCGACACGACGCTACGCATGGGGAGATGACAGCTGCACACAATATTCCCATCAACCGATTTTGACAGGTTTTATCTGGCGGGCAACCGCTCACACATTGTTGTTCTTCGTTGCGGCCGCGGCATGCCGGGCTGGGTTTTACATCTGGAACAATTACACGCCTATTACAATGTATGCTGCATAGTTGTATGTACCAACCCTTCAATGTCCCCACCGTTGGGGCACCGGCCTTCCCTATGGATAGCGCGTCATACTATACAAAACTGTCAAACAATCCACAATAGATTCGTCTTCTTCTTCTTGCCCTGTTTCCAGTCTACCTGGGGTGTCTATTCCAGCCTATCCGCAGTACCTTTGATGACGTCTGACCGATATTAAGGAAGCTCCATATCGGTCAGACGTCACCAAGTAATCCACTCCCTTTTGATTCAGATTCGGCCGTGTGGTGACGGCAGAGTAGAATACAATTGTCACCACCCCAAATCTCTCCCGTGGGTGTCGTACAAGGCGACTAAGGATAAATCGGTGATGAGGAATGGGCAGCAGCGTTCCTCTTATACCACCTAGCAATGTACTGCGACACTTTTGTGCCCGATATATGGCAATAGGCTCGCCACCTATTACATGGGACCTAACATAATTGGCGAAACGTGGGTGCTAGTTCACCTCTGCCTACCCCTTCGGGGATATAGGCGTGATTTATGTATGTATGTATGTATAACTGCTCTCACAATCTGGTTCTTTATCATCAGCGCCATTTCAGCCAAGAGATTGCACTGATGGGCATAGGCCTCCCCATGGATCTCCACACCGATCGGTCCTTACCAGATGTTTGGTCAACCTTGACGCAGCATTGGCCTACCAACTGGTGCATGGACGCCATTAGAGGACCGTCAATCCATTTGGCTTCTAGGGTAAATAATATAGGGTCAAAGTTATAATAAGTGATTGATTATATTAGTTTAGCCTTACCACATTGCTTTATTGGAACACAGTTTCGCTTGGCGTCTCTCGCGTAGCCGTCCTTACAATAACACTTTTCTTGGCAGGTATCAATTGATCTAAAACAATTTTTCCGCTGCTTTTCGGACCCACATTCGTTGTCACAAACGCCTCCACAAGAGAAAACCTCGTTGCTCTTGGAGCATTGTTCTGTAACATAGACGGACAATATTATTGATTTGAATTGAATTTACCCAAGACGGTTGGTGTCAGGCAGGCGGCCGGCTAGCGGCTGTAAAACCTAAACCGAAACCTTGAGCAGAATGGATTGGAATGTGTTGTCATTCTAATCACTCAATCCGTTCATGTATCAGATCGAAAGTATTTGATGCCCGAGCCTAAGGCAATGCCGTCAAATACTGCGATCTGAGACTTTCATTTTTATCGCCCGAGGCTTACCTCATCACAGATTTATCGTATCATCAGGGATTTTTCGTACGCATAGCGGGCGAAAAAGTCTACTATAGGGTTATGAAATTTATTATCTAACTTTTCATACATTTGCTTTACTGACCGAACAATTTGTACCAACCTATATGGGGGAAGATATATTTTTTTAATAACACTTTTATTAGTTATTAGTATTTATTTCATTATATTAGCATGAGTTTATAATGTTCAGGGTGACCGTTATTTCTGTTAAATGTTTTATAGTGTTCAAATACCACCAATCAATCAACAGTTGCCCATTACCAACACAATACTCACTACATTGTTTCAATGTGATGCACTGTCCAAATGAGTTTCTTACGTATCCCCTTGCACAGACACATTTCTTTTGACAAGGCCGTCGGTCAAATCTACATCGAATGACATTATATGGTCG
Source organism: Cataclysta lemnata (assembly GCA_963931975.1). Classification (NCBI taxonomy): domain Eukaryota; kingdom Metazoa; phylum Arthropoda; class Insecta; order Lepidoptera; family Crambidae; genus Cataclysta; species Cataclysta lemnata. The sequence continues at coordinate 11,149,994 of OZ008343.1, forward strand.
TTCACATGTTCTCTCAGGGGGACACGATTTCACGCAACTTTCGACTTCGTTGCGGCCGCATGGTTTTTCTGAAATTAGTGTTGTGAAAATTAGAACAATAGATACGTACAAATTATAAACCCGTTAAAATAAGTATGTTATGACAATTGCCAACTTAAAATTGCGCGTCCAGGATTATCACTCTTTGTCATCAGACGAAAGTGAATAAATTATTTATATTCTCATTTTTGAAATAAAACATTTGATAAATTTATAATAACAATGCGAAACACCTCAATATATACGCGAGTCTAATTCGTAAAAGATGTCTTATTTCAAACTAGTGGACGCCCGTGGCTTCGCTTGAGTTAATGTCGGTTATTTATTATATATAGCCTTCCTCGATAAATGGACTACCTATCCAACACAAAAAGAATTTTTAAATTTGAGCCAGTAGTTCTTGAGATAAGCGCGATTAACCAAGTGGTGCACTTGGCATGCAAGCATGCCACAACAGAAACAATTATAAAAAAACTACCTAACACAAACAACGTTCTAAAAAATTCACTAAGGTTACATTATAAGCAGTATGTTGAAACAGTTAAAGAAAAAGAAAACAAAATACAGCTTACTAACTTGGTTTTGTGTCTTCCACAGAGAGAGGTCGTTCGGTTGCTGCAAAAATATTTACCATGTTTATTTATCAAATGGATAGAGGGGTGTGGATAGTTTAGGAGGTATAGAACAATAGTTATTTGTTGTACATGAGTGCAAAGTTGTTTTTTAACCGCGTGCTCAATTTTGATGACCGAGCTAGCGAAGGATTCTAAAATTGAATCAAAATTAGAATCCTGAGCGATGGCGAGGGAATCAAAAGAGCACAAGGTGAAAAATCTTTGCACTCGAGTGCTACACGTAACTTTTCATCCCCCCCCAACGAGGAAATTGCAAAATACAAAAATAAATACAATCACAACAGTTTCTGTTTTCACCCAGAAACTTCCACAACACCCTCCCATTAACCCAAACACACTCTCAACACCTATCCAGAAACACCCACAACATTCACACCCGCAATACACACCCATCCACGTAGACACACCCAAAAAACACCCATTCACCCAGAAACACCCACAAAACACCCATTCACCCAGAAAAACCCACAAAACACCCATTCACCCAGAAACACACACAAAACACCCATTTACCCAGAAACACCCAAAAAACACCCATTCGCCCAGAAACACACACAAAACACTCATTCACCCAGAAACACCCATTCACCCAGAACGCCCACAAAACACCCATTCACCCAGAAACACCCACAAAACACCCATTCACCCAGAAACACCCACAAAACACCCATTCACCCAGAAACACCCATAAAACACCCATTCACCCAGAAACACCCACAAAACACCCATTCACCCAGAAACACCCACAAAACACCGATTAACCCAGAAACACCCACAAAACACCCAGTCACCCAGAAACACCTACAAAACACCTAATCACACCCAAAAAACACTCAATCACTCAGAAACACCCACAAAACACCTAATCACACCCAAAAAAACACCCAATCACCCAGAAACACCCACGATACTCACCCATCCTTTCAGACACACCCAAAAAACCCATTCACCCAGACACACCCTCAAAACACCCATTCACCCAGACACACCTCCAACAGCCACCCATCCATCCAGCCACACCCGCAACATTCATTCAAAAACACCTGTAAGTACCTAATAAAAATTACCGTCCCTAATGGAGTTCCGAGACGGTCAATCAGCTTGAGTCAAGCACGTTGATTTTCTGTATGTTTTTGTTCCGTTGCTAGCGTAAACAAATCAACAAACAGACCTAAAAAGCTTTTAAATGCTTGACTCAAGCATCCAGCAAGCGTTGTAGACGATCAAATGTTTAAAGCAAGATTGACGCCAAGCTGATTGACCGGAACTCCAAGGTTTTAACAAATTTATGACGTGAAAAGAAAATGGCGCGCGCAAAGCAAATTACAAAAAAAGTACACCAAGAAGGTTCCGAATCTGAGTTTTTAACAAATTAAAATAGGTTGCATGACAATTTTGGCACCATGGAGGTAGAAATAAATATGTATAATGATGTTTTGAATTCACAAACTCATTGCACACGATGTTCTAAATTCAAATTTACTTTAACCTCTAGAGGATAAAAACGGCTTTTGCACTCAGATATCGAAGAGCAAAAACGCCTTTTCCGAGATGGTGGGATGAAAAGATAATTATGTTATGTTTACAGATTTGGCATAAATTGTCAAAATCTACAAGTGTATCTGAAACAGATTTTACATAGATTGGTAAGATAACATTATAATTTTATAATTAAAAAGATCGATAAATTACAGTCTTGGTGCAGGAACCGAACCCGCGGCCACTGCAATCCGGGCAGGTGCCTCGGCCACCATTAACATACCCTAAGAGGATTGGTGTCAGGCAGGCTGTCGCCTGAAAAACCTTATCCAAAACCATAAGCAGTATGGATTGGAATGGTGTAATGGGTAATCTTAATCAAAAGGAAGTGGATGACTTGATGACGTCTGACCTGAACAGGGCGGAGAGATGATGAAATTGGATCATCATCATTTTTCCGCCATGTTTCTTGAAAAAAGTTATGAAACTTACTCGGCTCTGGTCTGGGATCAAAGTCTTGTTTCTTCCCCGGATACGAGCTCTTAATCACAGTATTACTTGTCTGTTCCTCGTTATCTATTTCTTGCTCAGCTATGTCTTCTGCAAAACGTAAAAAGAATTATGCCTCAAAATAAAAAAAACTTAGCCTTTTTCAAACCAAGCGTCAGATTGGTAGCAAAGGAGCTAAGGAGCAATATTTTCCAAAATAATCATAAATCATAATAGGCATTATTTATCCCTCAAGGGGTAGGCAGAGGTAAATTAACACCCACGTTTCGCCAATTCTGTTAGGAAACACCCGTATTCACAAACAATACTTGTATAAGTAAAGAAGCAACACCTGTGAGCAACACTGTGCGAAGACATTTCTCAATGCGGTTTGTCACTCAAGATTGTCTATGAATAGGTTTTTGGGACCCTATGCGTTAACGCACCTCAACTCATAGTAATGTTTATGAATACGGGTGTAAGTCCCACGTAATAGGGGGCAGGCCTATTGTAACGGTCATGTAAGTCGCAGTATATGGCTAAGTTTGTTTGTAGGCGAGGCATTATTTTTTCAAAGTCGACTAATTTGAAGGCACCCTTAAACCACTGTGTTTAAACCAACTAGATACACACATAGCTCTAAAGCAATTTGATGAATTTGACATTTATTCGTTCGATTCGTATTCTATAACTTATCGAATCGAATAACGATTGTGATGGTTAAATAATAATAATAAATAATGTTATAATGATTTAATGAAATCGTATTATTATTTACCTGAAGTTTCATCCCAAGCTGTCTCCGAGTCTAACGTATCCTCGCTCTCATCAATTAATTCTGCAATAGATATAATTGATTCATTTAAATTTCAATTTAATTGCATAAATCATTACTAGATATGTTCCGACTAGTCGGCTTCGTACTTTCTATGTCTACATTCTTAATAAAATGTATGCAGTGTTAAAACACCACCAACCCCGCAGGGCTAGATATTTATATAGCTATATTATACATGACATGGATTGTTCTACGAATTTTAATATTCGTTAGAAATTGCACTCTAAACCAAAAAATAAAATGTCTTAATCATAAACCGGGATTTTATTAACATTTCTTAGGAAACTATATTGAATTAATATTAACGTAAACACTTGCTTAAGATGACAATGTATTATATTATTTTAAAAGTAAAATAATTAACTTTCATTTAATTTATTATCATCTATAAAAATAAATAAATATTTCTTGCTAATAATAAATTATTATGTTTGGTTTATGGGCTTGCTGCGATGTAACGTCGCATCGTAAAAATCTACGAGCTCTCACACCGCCTCGCAAGAACTTGCGAATTGATTTGCATCGCGCTTTTCTTCAATTTGATCCTTCTTTGTTTTACCGCTTTGCCGTACCAAATCGCATCGCAGCCATTTACGTTGTAGTTTTCTGCGTTGCGAACTCGCATCGCGTCAAAACGCAGTTTTGTCTACTAGCTCTATTAACGGTTTCCATGGCTCTTGTTTTGACGTTTGGACTTTGGAATGCGAAAGTATATATATGTCGTGGCCAAATCGTAGAATTGATCACTTCATGATGTGGCCGACCATTTCATGAAATGGTGGCATTTCATGAAATGGCCAACTCTAACTAACCATATCATGATAATGGTCTGGCCAGATGAATGAATAAACAACGTTTAACGATATGAACAGCTAAACGCATGGTTATTTCATGATATGGCCAAACATTATTAATTATATCTTAAATAGTTACATTAACCACCGTTAGAGGCGCTTATTTCGATTTGTTTTTGTGATGCATCATGGCGGCGGACAAATAACCTATTAAACAAACTATTAGTAATGTTGTAATGGAAGATAAAAGTGAAGTGAAAGGTCGTTACAACACCAAATTATTAGAATTTTACGTTTTAAGTCACTCAAAAAACGAGCGCAACTTAAAAATACTAAACATTACCTACATTAATGATATGGCCAAACGTGGATGGTCAAACACTCTGCCAATACTCTGCCTCGCACTTTCCTTTGTACCGCTAGCAGCTACGTATATAAATAATATTTCGCTGTTTTAATAAGGTAAATTTTTAATCTCATTGAAAATATATGGGCAATGATTGTGACCATGCAATAAAACAAGAAAAAGCATTTGATTGTCGCGACGCCGCTATTGATGGTTTTACGGAGCGATACATCATCGCACAGGCTTTGATGTGTCATCAGATGAGAGTGAAGATGAAGATAGTGAAGATTCAATGACCGATGTAGAAGAGTTAGAATTTTTTTTAATGAGTTATATTATAGTATGTATAAACTTGTAATAAAATCTCTTTGGCTATACTATTTGTATCTAGCTGGTTTTGGTATCATTGAAAGTTTAAATTTTAAAGAACATAATTCCAAATTCAAATTAGGAAAATGTGTGATTTTCATTTGTTTTTCGTACCGCCAAGATGAGTGAATCTAATGAAGAAATTCGATATTTTAAAATTTTACTACAAAAAAGGTAAAAATGCAACGCAAGCCGCGAACAAAATTTGCGATGTTTATGGACCTAGTGCAGTGTCTGTGAGAGTAGCACAAATTTGGTTTAAGCGTTTTCAATCCGGAAATTTTGATGTCAAAGATGCACGTCGCTCTGGTCGCCCTATTACAGATAAAATGGATGCCATTTTTGAAAAAGTGGAGCATGATCGGCATGTCAGTAGTTACGACGTAGATGAAGAACTGGGAATTGACCACAAAACAGTTTTGGCGCATTTGAAAAAAACTGGGTACACAAAAAAGCTCGAAATTTGGGTACCTCACGAGCTCACTGAAAGAAACCTAATAAACCGTGTACTCATTTGTGATTCTTTATTACAACGTAATGAAACCGAACCATTTTTGAAGAAGCTGATAACTGGTGATGAAAAGTGGATCACGTACGTCAAGAACGTGCGAAAAAGGTCGTGGTCAAAGGCCGGTCAGGCTTCACAGGCTGTGGCGAAACCCGGGTTGACTCGCAACAAGGTGATGCTGTGTGTGTGGTGGGATTGGAAGGGCATTATTCATTATGAGCTGTTACCACCAGGCAGGACCATCGATTCTGAACTCTACTGCGAACAACTGATGAGATTAAAGCAAGAAGTTGAGAGAAAGCGGCCGGAATTAATCAACAGAAGGGGTGTGGTTTTTCATCATGATAACGCTAGACCTCACACATCTTTAGCCACTCAGCAAAAATTAAGAGAGTTTGGCTGGGAGGTGTTAATGCATCCGCCGTATAGTCCTGACCTTGCACCTTCAGATTTCCACCTGTTTCGGTCTCTTCAGAATTCTTTAGGCAGTGTCAGGTTAACATCACGAGAGGACTGCCAAAACCACTTGTCGCGGTATTTTGACCAGAAGTCCCAAAATTTCTATAGCAATGGGATCATGTCCCTACCTACAAGATGGCAAAAAGTTATCGAACAAAATGGTACCTACATACTTTAGTTAAATGTAAATAAACTATATTAAAAAATGTTTTGAATTTTCTTAAAAAATGCGAAGAAACTTTTTCCCCAACCTATTAAATAGTGTTTTACCAGACTGCGGTGAAGCCGGAGGATGGTTAAGTGTTCGATTTGTGTGTATGTCCGTTCCTATATACTTTCGTAACTACTCAATAACTTGCTTTCTAATAAAATATATTTATAATTTTCTTTTAAAATATTTAATTATATTATTTTTTTCACTAACCCTACTTTTGCGATCACTCTCACAAATGCAAAGCTCATCTTATGCCAAAAGAACTATATCGTTCGTTCACGTTAGCAGTTGTTGTATACTCTGTGCTTATTGCTGATACAATTTTAGGCGGTCGCTCGGATAAACTGCATTGCTATAGAGCTATCATCAGCAATCGAGTTAGGCGGTAGGCCCACTGATTATCCGAGCGACCGCCTCAAATTGTATCAGCAATAAGCACAGAGTATAACAACAACTGCTAACGTGAACGAACGATATCGTTCTTTTGTTATAAGATGAACTTTGCATTTGAATGAGTGATCGCAAAAGTAGGGTTAGTGAAAAACATAATATAATTAAATATTTTAAAAGAATTTTATTTTATTTTATTAGAAAGCAAGTTATTGAGTAGTTACGAACGTATATAGGAACGGACATACACACAAATCGAACACTTAACCATCCTCCTGCTTCTCCGCCAGTCTGGTAAAACACTATTTATGTCCATAACTTATTTAAAAAATATTCTAACTCTTCTACATCGGTAATTAAATATTTACTATCTTCATCTTCTCTTTCATCTGATGAGACATCATCGCACAGATGATGTAGCGCTCCGTAAAACCATCAATAGCGGCGTCGCGACCATCAAATGCTTTTTCTTCTTTTACTGCATGGTCAAAATCATTGCCCATATACATATTTTCAATGGGATTAAAATTTTCACTAATATAATACCTAATTAAAAAAGCGAAATATTATTAATATATGTAGCTGCTAGCGGTACAAAGGAATGTGCGAGACAGAGTATTGACAGTTGAGGGACGCACCGAGCAGTAGGCCTAGCACGGGACGTAAAAAAAAATTACAGTGTTTTCTCTCAGGATTTAGTGGGAGTTAGAGCAAGAAGAAAATATTTTCTTTTCCCTGAAAGAGATGTGTCCACGTCCCGTGCTACGGGGGGTGCAGTATTGACAGCTATCAATTTAGCTAGCAGTCATCTTGAATTTTTAGGCGGTACGGATTTTCATACAAAATCCAAAGCTATTGCTGATAGTGACAAGTTCAAAAGCTAAAGCTGATAGTGACAGCATGACGTCATAAACTATAGCTTTTTCTTTAGCCATAGAGTTAGGCGGTAGGCCCGCGGGTCTATGGTCTTGATTTGAATGAAAATTTTTGACATTAAATACTCATTAAAGTTAATAGACGTCTCTGAGTGCGGCAGTAAGTATTTTTGTAATATTCGTCAAACGTAGTAATTCGTCCATAGATTAATTCTAGACCTTTCATTTCGTATATGCTATACGATTCAAGTACCTATATTACATCTCTAACTGCCGCACTCAGAGACGTCAATTAACTTTAATGAGTATTTAATGTCAAAAATTTTCATTCAAATCTAGACCATAGACCGACTAGAATAGATACTAGTTTTGAATTGTCATTTTTTGACGTTAAGTACTCATTAACGTTATTTGACGTCTCTGAGTGCGTCAGTTATAGTGTTGTGACAGTTTCTGAACGCCGCTTTATTTGGCGCCTGTTGAATTGTCAAACAGCACTGTCAGTCAGTTTTTCTGTGTGAGTACTTTTGGTGGTTGTAATAAATTGATTACTAATTATTCAATCTAGTTTAATTTAAAGACCATATCTAAACACTATTTTTGTAATATTCGTCAAACGTAGTAATTCGTCCATACATGAATTCTATACCTTTCATATCGTATATGCTATACGATTCAAGTATATTGGTCAGGAGACCAAAATGCCCATACCCCTTTAATTTTGTTCTTTGAAAAATTGTGTGAATCTTCGAAAATGTTCATATTTTTTATTTTAATCCAAACGTAGACAGGTATTGTTTCGACAAGATGACGCTATGACATTATATTATGACGCATAATTGAGACACATAAATTGGGCCAATTCCACCAACCCCGTGCACTGATAAGAAAACTGAACAATATAATTAATAGGTACTACTAACTAACCTAACGTGCGAATTATGAATAATATCTTGTACCCAATATGGTAACGTGATCAACACTTGGAAGCCTGTGCTCAAAATTACTTATCAGTGAAAATCAAAAGTGGTTTTGACCCGTTGAGTATTAACTATAAGGTTTATGATAGTTTCAATCATTGAGTTATAAAGTAAACGTAATAGTAGTTCAATGTAATAGTAGTTATAATACTAGTAATAGTAGTTCAGTAAATTTAAACAACCCTGCCCCCTAGCCAAGTTGCCATACTATCGAACGAATAGAATACAAAATATTTGAAACTGACGTAGGTATTACAAAGAAAACAATATGATAGTTTTATACTTATGTTTTCTATGCGTTTGAATATAAAAACCACTTGGCTAGGCCCTCTGACTATGTTTAAGTTTGTGTTTAACACAGTTCTCTTAAAATGGCTTTTTAGTAAACTGATCCCTTGGGATGAGTTCACTAAATAATACATTTTGCTGTATCAATTACACACAGCACAAATACATAAAGCACATCATTTGTTGTCCGATGACTGGAGAACAGGGGGATATTTCGCGCGTTTCCTACTATAATTCTTTATCGGACCGAAACTTCGTTCGAACAAAAATTGTTTGATATTGATTAGAAAATTCAAATTTGACATATATTGGTTCGGATTTTTAACATCAATTCGACGAAACCAAAAATGATACCTTTTGATTTTCGTAAGGTGCTCAAATTTGACAGATATTCGTTCGGATTTTCAACCAAAATTTGACGAAACCAAAATTGTTACCTTTTGATTTTCGTAAGTGTGAATAACGTATAAAATCCTCATAAAATGGCATCGAGTAAAATCTAGGCAGTAATGCGTAAAGAACGTTTAGAGCGTAGCTGGAGTATATGTAATTAGAACTTAGATAAATGAACATTAATTTATTGATCTGCATTAATATATATTCTACATATTAAAGCGGCGATCAAAAGGTATTTTATGAAAATAGGAATAATTTAATTACTCACAATATTAAGTCAAATGTTACTTGTAAGCATTGAACTACTATTACTAGCGTACTTTATAACTCAATGCTTGTAAGCCCCCAAATTCAAATTGCTACTGAGAAATACTTGTAGAATGAGCACTGTGTTAGCGCAGTGTGCGAAAAGCAATTGTAAAACATTTACAATAATTCATTACAATAGTTGAAACTCCGCGGTTGAAACCCATACTATACTGTCCTCTTTACGTGAACTCTTCTTAGTGCTATCCTCTTTGCTTGAAACCAACAAAAAAGCTTGTATAGAAACGTTTGAGTTGGGTAACAACCAATAATACGGATAATTTACATTGACTAAGGAAACGCGTATCATCGTAGCATAAACTAGTACTCTTAATATTCGTTTGAGAGAGAAAATTATCCGAACTAGTACTAGAGTAGGGTTACTTCCAAAGTTTCGTTTTATTCTCGTTCGATTGACAAGTTTCGTTCGGAGAATTATAGTAGATCTCCAGTTGCTTTCAGGGGGACTACCGCCTAACTCGATTGCTGATGATAGCTATATTGCAATGCACTGCTTACGGCTATAGCAGCCATCCTGAATTTTTAGGCGGCACGGCTTTTGTGCCAAATTCATACAAAATCATTCGGTGATCTTTCGTTCAAAGCTATCGCTAATAGGGTACATTTGGTGCGAAACGACAGCATGACGTCATAAACTATAGCTTTTGCTTTAGCAATCGAGTTAGGCGGTAGGCCCCCTGGTGCGTTTAGTATCAACTTTGGTATTGAACGCGTCGGGGTCGGCGTTTCGTTGCGGATCGGGGCGTGGGCGGGTTTTGGGGACCTGTCATTATCACGCCGCGTGGTGACGGCAGAGTAGAATACAATTGTCACCACCCCAAATCTCTCCCGTGGGTGTCGTACAAGGCGACTAAGGATAAATCAATGATGAGGAATGGGCAGCAGCGTTCCTCTTATACCACCCAGCAATGCACTGCGACTTTTGTGCCCGATAAATGGCAATAGGCTCGCCGCCTATTACATGGGACTTAACATAATTGGCGAAACGTGGGTGCTAGTTCACCTCTGCCTACCCCTTCTGGGATATAGGCGTGATTTATGTATGTATCATTATAGACTGAGGCATGCTGCGCACTCCCCTATCTTTCCTTGGACACACGGGTTTTCGATGTCTAGCGTCTTGACGTGTTCATAAGTGTATTGTAATTAATCATATCAGCCCGGCTAGCTAACGTGACCACCAAGACACGATATGATATAGCCCACAGATATATCAATTTAATGATATGTCCGTGATATAGCCTTTTATCGCTTAGAACTGTCAAAAATCTATTGTTTGTTGACAGTTCAAAGCGATTAATGGCTATATCATATCGTGTTTCGGTGGTCATGCTAGCCGGGCAGATATGAATAATCGAATTTCGACTTTGGCTCTTCATCATGTTGAACATTATAGAGGTTTCGAATTTGTTTCTAGTTTACCAAAAGCACCCCATCTTACCATTAGACGCTGCGCTGCAGACGAATACAAGCAGCAACACCATGTACCACCGTGGCATCTTGTAGGCACTGATTCCTAACACGAAGTGACTGTCACCTTCTGCAAGCCGGCTTTAAAGTCAGCGGCGGACGTATTATTTTTTGTTTTTCCACAGTGTCAATTATTACAGGTGGTGGCAAGTGCGAAAGTGTCTTTTCTTTGTTAACATTATAAATATTCTTTGTTTGTTTAGGTTTAAATGTGTGTTTATTGTATTAATTAATTTAGAAGATATTTATCATAATTAATTAATTTATGGTAGATTCGCGATGTATCTACGTGTACTTAAAGTTTTTAATCTCATCATCGATACACCCTTAATTTCCCCACAGCGGTGGAACAGGCTTATATAGATAAATAAAGAATGGACATTGAAGAATAAAGAATGGACCACAACCCACTAGGCTATACCTACTGTGGTTGGCATTTAACGAATGCAGATGCAGCTGGGGGCCTACGACTTAACGTGCCTTCCAAATCAGGGAGCTATAAGCCAGAGATCACTTATTTCCACTTGCTACGATTCTTACATACTTATTTTGTTTCATCCAATGTCATTGATGCCTTCATGCATGTCCGTCGATTTCGGGTAGGTTCTACTCTTGACCTGGCTCTTTTATAATATACCTCTAATTAATAAATTAGTAGATTTATCTAAAATTATGGAAGTACAAAATTAATTTCCAAATCAGGGAGCTATAAGCCAGAGATCACATATTTCCACTTGCTACGATTCTTACATTCTTATTTTGTTTCATCCAATGTCATTGATGCCTTCATGCATGTCCGTCGATTTCGGGTAGGTTCTACTCTTGACCTGGCTCTTTTATAATATACCTCTAATGAATAAATTAGTAAATTTATCTAAAATTATGGAAGTACAAAATGAATCCATTCCTATAATGTTTTAAATTAATAAAATTAAGTGGATATAAGTACCAGTTAATTAACTATATTTGAAACAATAATCAAAACCGACCGTATAATTTATTCATCATACATAAAAAACACCTGAAATAATTTGCGTAACAGCGACTTTTTAAATATACTTATATTTACCTCTAGCACTTAAATGTTGCGGATATAGCAATTGAAGACTCGACATCATAATTATATTATTATACAGGCCGCACAGGGAGTGAGGTGTGAGGTAGAGGGGCAGACCTCTCCTATGGTCTTTAACTTTAAGCGCGAATAGCCTGATAGAGAAGTAAAAGCAGCACCGGCTGCTACATTGATGGAGTCTGTCTCAATAATACAGGGTTATATTTTGTAAAACATCAAAAACCTCTCAGGAGTAGATAATCTAATATCATAAAGGCTGGTAGTTCTACGACTTGATAATTCGTAAGATTTTACTTTCATACTAAAATACAAATTTAATTTACCGCTCTAAAGTCAATAACTCTAAGTACGCCTACTTGCATAGGCATTAGGCAGCGCGCGGGCCTAGCGTAGTCGTTCTTTCGTTTATGAATGAAACGTAGATGATAAATGTCACGACAGTACAATAATAAAACTCAAATACCAAACCTTGTTGCTTATGATGTCAGGTATCTAGTCAGCGAGGTTTTTGATGTTTTAAAAATAATTTTTGTGTATACCTTTTTACCTGTATACCTTTTTTTTATGTCGGAGTAGAATGCATTTATGCACCATACCAGCCGCTAACTAGGCGACTGGCGTCGCACGAAGCGTCAGCAATACCCACTAAACTACTCCGGTGTTCCTCCTAGCCCTTTAAGCGGGGAAAGTCTAGGATCTGCCTCGCGGCAATTGACCATGTCTCTCCCCAGGGACTCCCAGCTTACGCCGAGGTCAGCGCCGAGGAGGAGATGTCCGAAACACTGGACATCCCCCGAGACGGTGTGCAGGCCTCTTGACGAACCTAGGGAGGACGAAGATGAGCTCGCCTCCTTCGGCCCGTCCGTCTGCGCCGGAGGGGAGCGGCAAGAGCATCGTCTTCCCGGTCCCTCTCCACTGCCTCCTTCTGCGACATGACAGTCTCGCAGGAGGCGGCAGCCTCGCAGATTCTCTCGCTCCCAACCATGGATCTAACCAGAGTTGGTTGCGAGAGATAACCACCGCCAAGCGCCTCACGGAGTGTGCGGCGCTCAAGTCGCCAGACCAGGCATACGCAAAGTATATGCTCAGCCGTATCATCAGCAGCGTCACAGTAATTCAGGTGCACCGGTCTCCAAACACCTTTTACAGCCATCGCTACATCGATTCTTCCATATCCAATAGCGTACATAATCCGACCATCACCCAACTTCAATGGTTTAGGGTTGTCAAAGGACGTGTAGCTTTTGAAACAGCTAGAATTGAATGTAATGTGGTGTGATGCACCGGAGTCAACAAGCCAACCATCTTGACTATCACAGTACCTGATAAAAGCGTCACCTTGTGAGGTTTCTTTTGGTATATCCTTCTCTTTCTTCATCATCTTTTAAGCGCAAAACATTTTGATTTCAAATGACCCATCTTGCCACAGTGAGAGCACTTGATGTTTTTATTCTTTGATAGAAGAGCAACTGGTGACGAAGTCGAGGGTTTAACTTCCTTGCAGTCTTTGCTTGTGCAGACGTAGTCTCTTCATTAGGATTGAAATACTCCTTTCTTTCTTCGGTACAGATTCCCAAGCGTTCTTGAATTCGAGATAATCGCTGAGACGAGTATTTAAAATTCGGTTCATAAGTAGAGACGTAGGAAGAGTACCTTCATCTTTGAGTTCTTCGTTAAGTTGCTGCCACAATGTTTGTAGCTTGGAAACAAGGGGGCAATATCAACAGAATCATCTTTAGTGTAGGTAAACAATTGGCAATATAAAAGATCTAATTTACGATCGTTTTTCTGCTCATATATTGAATGCAGTATATCCCACATGTCCTTTCCTGTCTTACACGTGAGGATATGCTTTTTAGGTTCAGCATCAACACTTGTGCCAATAATAAACTGCACTAGAGCATCACGTACTTGGAATTGTCTTATAGCCTTAATGTGTGAAAAGATCTCGTCTTCGGACGCACTGTTACCTGGTGATGCAGAATATTTTTTCATTCCGCTTACAATGGCAGTCAATTTGTTCACCGATAATTGCAGGTTGGTATCAAATTTCCACGTCGACCAGTTATCATAGATCTATGTATCATAGATCATGGATCTATGTAATTTTTCAATTTGCCGATCCATTTTAAGATTAGACATTATATTTGAAATAAATATTCAAATATAATAAAAATGGAAAAGCCCATAACCTAATGAAACAACAGATTCCGAAAACAAATCGAGAGTGATTTTATTTTTAAAATCTGACAAAACACAATAGAAAAATACTGAGGTATTGGATAAAAAGGTTACATGCTTTAACAGATGACAGCACTACGACTCCTCACGACAGGCGACCTTGAGCAGGTAGTGACCGAAACAGCCATGTCCGTTCAATACATGCACAAGGCGGTAGGTATTGCAATTTTGCGCAATACATTGGGCAAAATTATTTTTTTAAGTTTTTATTGTACTGTCGTGACATTTATACGTCTATGTTTTTATTCATAAACGAAAGGATGACGAGTGTAGAACTTACGGAAGTTCTAGAACTTGTCTAGACAAGCTAAGGTCTTTTAGTAATGTATATAGGGATTTAGCTGGTATACCCCTCGCTCCCATCTCTACCTCTCTACATTTAATAGCGTGGTATTTGGGGACGTATCCAATGGTACGGTCAGATCGATTAGAAGTACACGCTTGAATAGTTTCGAGTAAAGCATCTGCATCTACACCGGATTTATTAAATCCGGTGTAGATGCAGAAACCGCTATACCTACGTCATTCGGTGTTTTGTAGTGTTATTCATACGAGTCCATCAGAAGAGTCAAATCCGGAGCCGAAACTAGAATCGAGTACGGTTTGTTTCGATTTCGATGTTGAGCCTTCTTAGGTGAAATTTAAGAGGCTTTTGTTGGTTGCAAGTTTCCTTTGTGCTCTCGTAACCACTAGCTAGACTAACTGCATCACTTATGATTACTAGGACTTTATCATGACGACGCGAGTAACTACCTAGCCTCCAGGAAAACCCTGCACCCCACTAGTATGTGCTTAGCCGTTCCAGTTGCCTCTCCACTTGTGTAACACGTCTCTTCGGTGACTTTCCCCCAACGCACTAAATTACATTGGTCGGGGAGAGACCTCTGGAAGGCATTGAGGTAGAATTTTAGCAATGCAGGCGACCAGTCATTTAGTAGAGTGCGCCATTTTAAAGTCAGTGGAATACAGATTTCCCCCAGAGTGGTCCAGTCATTTTGCAATTAATAAACTTTTACAGCCGTACTCAGACAAGACTTTGAATTATAGAGTCGTCAATTCAAAACTAGTCGCTATTCATGCCAGGAAGTAGGTAGGTAGGGTCTAGATTTTGTGCCGTCACGTCACTCAGACGAAGCAAATAAAACAAATACTGTCATCAAAAAAATATACTTTTAATTGTAATAAATCGGGATTTCAAAACAACACATAGGGTGAATTATTGAAAACGGATTTTTTTTTAAATGACCATGAACGGATTTTATAAAGAGATTGGTTACATTTTTAATAAGAGTATAATTCGTAAACTTATCTAATAGAAATCATTAAACATTGTTCTGTTTAATTGTTTAATGTAATAGCACAAGGCGCACAACGTAGTCAACAGCACACCAGGTTACCAAAAAATTTTAAATTTTTTTCAATTGAATTTGTGCTTCATCTCAATCAAATCAAGGTAGACAATCGATTGAAGATATTTGACAGTTGTATATATTTGTATATATTCTGATGCGCTGACCGTTGTACAAGCATTGGTTGGTGAATAGATTTGTTGTCCTGTGAGTCTTTGCTGTTCAAATTGTAATAAAATTTAAAATTAGATTTAAAAATCTACCATACCATCATATTGCGTCACAAATTGCAAGTAGGCAGCAGTAATGCATGCGCTTTAGTCGATAGGGAAATCTTCGTGGCCAAGAATTCTACGGTCACCAAAACGAACCACTCGGCATTCTTTTGTGTTGGCCACCTGTGGGCATTTACACCTGGGCACGCAACGGCCGCCTGGCTTCAGTCGGAAATAGCCGTCCTTGCATCTGCATTTGTAAGCGTGGCTTACGACGTCACAGTTGTACTTCGTCACCAAAGCGTCGCATGTGTCAGGGGGGCAGCTAGTGGTTGAGATGTACTCTTCGTTGGGGTCTTTGCAGAGTGGAGCTGGAAGTCAGAAATTATTATGTTGTGAGTTAGAATTACGGATGCGTTTTAATATCATACCTACATATATATGAATGGTTGTTAACACACAAATATCACCTCATACCATTCCAAAGTTGGTTTCAATATAGCTCGTATTGATGTGATCTTCAAAGTGGAATAACGATATTATTATTTAAGAATCGAGTCATTTTCAGAAATTCGAATTATGAATACTATGTGCTATGCAACAAAGGCGAAAGGAGATTGACCATTTTTGTATGGACGTTGGACCAAGTACCGCCTAACATTGAATCGTAGTGCATACTATTCCTTAGACTAATACTTGTCTTTAATCCAAAGCGCTTCAGGATCTATCCGAGGAGTACGAAGAAAATAACAATCTATTTTATAGATTTTACATTGACGAAAATCATAACCAACAGCTTGTTTTTAAATAACAGACGGTATATTATAGACAATGGAATAATTATTCAATCAAACATTAATTGTGTGTGTTAAAAGGGGATGTTAATTCACCTGCCTACCACTTCGGGGATATAGGCGTGATTTATGTTTGTATGTAATCATTAATTGTTCGTTGTATTTATGTAGGCCTCATGATACATGAGGTACGAATGTAAATAATAATAATTATTACTATGATTATGACGACTGTCTTTAATTATCATCAAGAGTGTGTAATCTTTCATTACGATAACGCTAGACCCAAAGATGCTAAAGATGTGTGTACATCTTTAGCCACTCGGCAAAAATGAAGAGAGTTTTGACACGGCTGGCCATAGTCTAACCTGGAAGCCTTTAAATAGACTCCGGACGAAGGTAGGCCGAAGTAATGACAACCTATTCAGGTCCCCCACCTGAACAGGTTCTCGGATGATTCCAGTACGGAGTGTGGGTGTGGTTCTGCTCCTCACACAATGGAGCACCTCATTTCGTGCTCTGCGTGTCCGTTCATCTGCACGCGGGAGGACTTGATGCGAGC
This sequence comes from Cataclysta lemnata, assembly GCA_963931975.1. NCBI lineage: Eukaryota > Metazoa > Arthropoda > Insecta > Lepidoptera > Crambidae > Cataclysta > Cataclysta lemnata. The sequence goes on from OZ008343.1 coordinate 11,167,126, forward strand.
TACTGGCGCTGGGGCCGGCGTTGCTGGATTTTGGGCGGACGTCGTTTAGGTTTGCTGCCGACACGATAGGAAGAAGAAGAAGAAGAGAGTTTGGCTGGGAAGTGTTAATGCATCCGCCATATAGCCCTGACCTTGCACCTTGAGATTTCCACCTATTTCGATCTCTTTATAATTCTTTAGGCAGTGTCAGGTCAAGAGAGGACTGTCAAGTATCTTGAGTTTTCTTAGAAAATGCGAAGAAACTTTTCCCCCAGCCTATATATAATGTATACCTACATAAGTAACGCCTATTAATTAATCCCTGAAGGCATGGGGCAGAGGTGAATAATTATTATATTTTGTTTTCCTTACGACACTTTGATATCCGGATGCATATGCCTCTATTGTTCCTGGCGTAGCCTTCTTTACACACGCATGCTGCATTGCAAGGGAAAATTGCCAGCGGACAAAAGACTGGAATTGCTATATTCTTGCAAGTTCGGCCTCCTGGGCAGGGTTGGATGCATTGTAGTTCTTCGTTGGCTCCCCTGCAAGATGAATCTGTAAAAGAAAAGCAAAGAAGGTCCGTTACTGAAAAAACAAGCCACAAAAAATAAGGTCGCTTTTTTTAACACAACCTTTATGCGGTTGAGCCTCTTGGTGATGGCATAAAAACATTGACAGTCAGATGAAACAAACTGCATTCTACAGCCAAAGAATTCCATTAATAAATGTTGTAATTGCTTTTTAAATATTGTTTATATACGTGGCTAGTTCCGGAAACTTTTAGTGTGACCTATGTAATAAGGTTATTGTAAATAGTCTAGACTTACCACATTGCTTTATTGGAACACAGTTTCGGTTGGGGTCTCTCGCGTAGCCGTCCTTACAATAACACTTTTCTTGGCAGGTGTCAATTGATCTAAAAGGACAATTTTTCCGCTGCTCTACGAACCCACATTCGTTGTCACAATCGTCTCCACAAGAGAAAACCTCGTTGCTCTTGGAGCATTGTTCTGTAACATAGACGGATAATATTATTATTATCCTTAAATTGTATTCAATTGAATTTACCCAAAGAGGGCCGGTGTCAGGCAGGTGGCCGGCTGTAAAATCTAAGCCAAAACCTTGAGCAGTATGGATTGGAATGTTGTCATTGCAATCACTGTCTCCGTTCATCGGTCTCTCGACCTAGTTCCTTCCATCTCTTGTCTTTACATTCATTCATCACTAGCACTTTTCCTGTGTGATGAATGATATGAATCACACGGAGCTTTTTCTACGATCCCCATCCCGTCCAGAGTGGTTTTCCCGTTACGTATGCTCAGACCTTTATTTATTTACTTTCTACAAGTACAAAAGGTAGGTAACAGAAATAACGCACCCCTGAACACTACCCGTGCTAACTAATTGCCGCACTCAAAGACGTCAATTAACTTTAGGGAGTACTTAATAAAAAATGTCTATAAAACATAGACCTGGCAATAATAGCGACTAGTTGAATTGTTTTTGTTATAAAGTAGTTATTTTTGTATTAAGTAGTCAGTCACTAACGTTAATTGACGTCTCCGAGTACGGCTGTTAGTCATAAAACTATGGTGATATTAAAAATTCAAAGTTGTAATAGTAGATAGATGTTACGCAAAACCCCGAACCACACGGCAAATCGCAAGATATTCCGGTAAAACCTAAGATTTACCAACTCTTATCGGTAAATGTCCGAAAAGTTCTGTGTTTATCGTTAATTTCGAACTTTTACCACCATTCATTTGGAAAATCTTAGCATTTACCTCTAGGCACGGTAGTATACGTCGAGAAAAATAAGTCATAACGTGTAAATTCTATTTTCAGACATTTTTTTTATTAATTAGATTATGTAGAGCTTGTGCAAATGCAAGTGTATTCAACTTACTGCATTGTTTCAGGGTGATGCATTGTCCAAAAGAGTTTCTAACGTATCCATCTGCGCACACACATTTCTTCTGGCAAGGCCGTGGGTCAAATCGACATCTGTAGGTGTTGTAAGGGCGTTCGCATGTCCTCTCCGGGGGACACCGTCTCGCACACTTTTCAACTTCGTTGCGTCCACATACTAGTGGCTTTTCTAGAATAAACATTACAGCCTCACTCAAACAGCAGCGGTGGTGGCGGGATGGTGGCGGTGGCGAACCCGAACAAACGTTGACCGCGTTGGTTTGAATAATGTCCTTATGTTACCTACGTTACAACTGCCCGCCACCGCTTCCGCTACGGCTGACCGCGTCTGTATGTGAGAGGCTTAATCATTCGTGTATTGGTATTGTAACGCTTTAGTCAACTGACGCCGCTCGAAACTGATCTTACGGGATGAGTTGACTAAACAATAAATTTTATTATTTTTCCCTAGTCAACTGACCCCACATTAAAAAAAAGTTCTTAGGGTGTGCATCAAAAAAAGGGCTGTGTATATTGCTAAATGCTCGCTCGTAACTGTCATTCGTTGAAATACTTACCACATTTGTCAACGGGTATACAGTTGCCATTAGCGTCTCTAGCGTAGCCGTCCTCACAATAGCATTTTTCGTTGCATTTCTTGTTGATAATGGGGCAATTAGTTCTGTTCTGAATGCCGATGGTTTTACACTCATTATCGCATTCGGGGCCACAGGAGAAGAATTCATTGGGCTTGGAACACTGTTCTGCAAGAGAAGATTGAAGTCATGGAAGCATTTGTAAATTGAATTGTAACCTACTTGCAGTATTCACAAAACAGAGGCTTAAACAGGAATTATAGATTATAATTTTTGGAAATTCTACATTGGGTCCTGAAATAAGCTGCCGAAATGTGGGTGTTAATAAATCACGATGTGTTCCACTTTTTCCTGTGTGTATGTAGACTTCCTGTTGCAAGAATGCAATGTTGAGTTGTACATAGATACATACATATGTCACGCCTTTCTCCCATAAGGGTAGGCACAGGCAGAGATCACTTCTTTCCACTTGCTTGATCCTTACATACGTACTTCTTTCGCTTCATCCAATCTCTTCATGCATGCCCATCGGTTTCGGGTACTCTTAACCTGGCCCTTTTTTAATAGACTTTCAATTTAATTATAAAAGATCCGATATTAAAGTGTGTCTCTGTTAAAGAGCCCTATTACAAGTTTCACAGAACACTATACTCCAAGCGGTTCAGACGGCTGGTGCATCGCATTTCATAGTAATTTTGTAGTTATATTTATCGTGTTTATTGAGCTAGGATAATAAATTCTCGCTTCAAATATAAAATCTTTATTCCTCATATACCTAGTAACAATTATACTAGTCTAAATTTTGCTCAAAAATATTACTTATAGAAAGGAGATATTCACAGTTAACTTCAAGCTTTTTCAAAGTTTTTTTGTTTAGATTAAAATTTATTTTCTATATTAAATCAAAATTCCGGCCGCTACGAACTATTCGACTACACAACAGATTAAATTATATATTTTTTATTTCATTTGCGTAGATCAGTAGTTCACTCAAGGGAGCTCCAAAAAAGGGCCTTCGCACATTTTATAAAATTCTTTCTCTACAATTTTGGGCTTCATTAAAAAGTTAAGCAAAATTTACAAAAGCCGAGGCCGCTACGAAATATGCCAATTTCTAATCTACACTAAGTCAAAATTGTCAATGTATTTTTGTTTCTGAGATCAAGAACGCCAAAATTGGCATTATACGCAAAAATCACAGTAAAAATGTAATTGGGCCCTTAAGAAATGATGATAAGGTTGTCATACTTACTACACTGGTCTAGGGTGACGCATTCTCCAATAGCGTTCAAGTGGTACCCTGGTTCCTTACACACGCACTGAAACGTGCAAGGCAATGGAATTGCTATACATGCCCACCCTACAACTGCCTCACGGCAGTTTGAGTTGCTACATTGATTCACACATCGGTACTCTTTGTCGCTATCACACAAGGGTGCTGTAAAAAGAAAAAGATAATTATGTATTTTTACAGTGACTAAATAATCAGTAATGGAGTTTCAAATGGGTAAATCTGAAATATTAATATTGATATTCTTCCAGAATTCCGGTACTATAATTGTAAGCGGTGTTGATTCTTATCTAAACTATAAAGGAACACAAGTTCTTACACATTAACCCTTAGAAACAATCGTTATTTTCAGCCTACATAAATACACGCGTGGGAGACCTAGGGTCTCCCATGAATTTATACTTACTTAAGAACTTTTTGGGATTTATTTATTAAGAATTAATGAAAGTAATACACTTATCCAAGAATTTTTTAAGCAAACATGTAACATTTATAGGAATTTATACAAAACAAAGTATTTAAACTAAAAATAATTTAAGAACTGTATTTTACTAAAATTCTTATTTATGTAAACTTATGTATTTAAGTAACTTATTATGTAGTATGTGCGATAGTGAATGAACAATAATTGATCGATTGTAATCAGATGATGAATATGGCATTATTTAATTATACCATTGTGGTACCTACTGGTTACAATTTTTTAATGTTTTATTTTTATTTTTTAACGGTTTTTTTTCAACACAAAAATGTTTAACACCTCATATACTTCCAGTGACGCAAAATTGCAAGGTCAAATAAATATGCAAACCGCCGAGTTCCGGAAGGCATTTTAATATATTATATATGTTGGTCCCAGTGCATTTTCAGTCGTCCTACCACCAATCCGCATTGAGTCAGCGTGGCGAAGACCCATGTCCCTATATTCTTTCACTCGTAGCTGCCTATGGATCGAAGGCTGTGCCCTAGCAGTGGTCACTTACGAGCTGGCCCCGTGGGTTCGAAATCTATTACATCCCCGGGCTTAATTGGTATCGCCTTAATGCTTGCAGTATCACTTGACTGTTCACTCTCCTCGGCTTGCGATTCTTCTTCTACATCACCTATGAAAAAAAATCATAATTTAGATAGTTCAATGTAATTTAGTTGTTTTTTTTTTGTTTAAAACTTTTCTCCTCTACTCATAATACGATACATAATAAATGAATGTTAGATTTACCTTCCCATTCAATCTCCGAATACGACGTTGACTCGCTTTCCTCCTCTTCTGCAACAAATATTTTAATGATTTATAGTTGCTGGAAAAGTAGGTTCTTAGTTGGGCTAAAGCGGGGCGAAAAATTAATTTTTATTTTCACTCAAATATACGGCTGGAAAAGTTTTGAGAAAATCCGTTTCGCCCTGCTCGCGTAGCGGAAAAATTTTGGAGAAATCCTTTTATTGGTCACATTTTATTGGTTTTTATTAGTGACATTATAAAAAATGTAAATGGCAAGATTCAAAGTCTTTATTATAGAAAATTAAACATAATCGTCTTCTGCTTCTTCCTACCCCATTCTCAGTTTCCTGGTGACGGCGGCGTAAGTTTCCTTTTCTATTCATATCGATTTCCTTTTTGATTCATATCATCCATCACACCAGAAAGATGCTAGTCATGAATGAATGTATAGAAGAGAGACGGAAAGGACCATTTTGAGAGACCATTGAACGGAGAGCGCGATTGTGATGACGATGACAACATTCCAATGCTCAAGGTTTTAGGTTAGGTTTTATAGCTGGCAACCTGCCTGACGGTGGTTTGCCCGCTACAATTATGGGTGCCCCAAGGTAAATATTGGTCTGTACTGGCAATCTCCCTTAGTAGATTTTTACGACACCCCTGGGGTGAGTCGGGGCTGGCACATTGAACCAACCATAGAAGACTAGTAACAATGGTTGTCCCCTTTTTCTTTTTGGAACAGTTGGGTAAAATTTTCAAACACGCTAACTCATTTTGAACTTCTTATTAGTTAACACCTTTGTCCACTCACCCATTTCATTCTGTTCTGGTGTCATGTCACCAGACGGCACAAAAAGGTATAAAATTCATATTAATAACCACCAATCCGCACTGGGCCAGCATGCTGGGTTGTAGCCCTTTCTCTCTATTTTATTACATCCATAGGGAAGGCCCGTACCCCAGCAGTAGGGACAGTAAGTCTAGGGGTAATAATAAATAAAATTGAATACATACATACCTAAATCACGCCTATATCCCCGAAGGGGCAGGCAGAGGTGAACTAGCACCCACGTTTCGCCAACAAAAGTCGCAGTACATTGCTAGGTGGTATAAGAGGAACGCTGCTGCCCATTCCTCATCACTGATTTACCCTCAGTCGCCTTGTACCTACGATACCCACGGGAGAGATTTGGGGTGGTGACAATTGTATTCTACTCTGCCGTCACCACACGGATTGGATTGGATTCGGAAAATTCATCATGAAATAGATTTCAATGCAATTTATCTCACCATAGGCCGTTGCAGAGCAGACGAATACAAGCAGCAACACCAAGTACCACCGCGCCATTTTGTAAAGATGCCGCTGTTGAAGTGACTTCCACCAGATACGGCTCGACTTTTTAAGTAGACGTGCGACAATATGTTATTTATTTCAACAAAGTCAATTAATTCAGGTGTTTCCAAGTTAAAGAAAGTGCTCTTTTCAAATATTGTTTCATTGATATGATATTATGCATATAATATAGAACCTACCTACTGTTTGCTTTAGATTAAAATGTATTTCATTTGTCAATTTTCAATTCATTAAATTGACACCTACTTAAGATTCGGTTAAATAAAATTTGAATGACGCCATCGATAATTTTACAAGTGTTCTTGTTAGAATTCGTTGTTTTTTGTTTCATATCTTAATTTTACTCTATTCCCCTGTTCACTTACACAATTCATCATTAATTTTCACTCCCCCCCCTTCAATAGTTCACCCACCATCCCTACTAAATACGGTACCGAAAGTGTCCGTTTTCAATATGGCAAAGTTACTCAAAGGGCAATGGAAAGGGCTATATTTTTATATATTTTTAGCTCGATATTTTTCTGCGTGATCATAGCAGAAATGATGAAATTTGCAGTAGAACTAAAGTCACCAACAAAGCCTGAAAAATTGCGGACCTTATGTGGTAGTGGGCAGGGCACATTCGAGGACATTACCAGGACGGCTGGCAGCTGTTTGGGCGGAACGGAAAAGTCCACGAATGGCGGCCGCACACCGGTTCACGTACACTCCGTTCAGTTATTTTACCTCTGAGGTTTCCATCGATGTCTTATGTGAGAGAAGGATATTTATATGACATTTTCATATGTTAGAGCAGGATGATGAGTAGTGTTAGAGGTAAAATAACTGTGAACGGAGTGTAGCGTTGGTGACGCTGGTGGTCACGAGGTCCCTTTGCTGAAATTATGATCCATACTTAATAACAGTCTTACATCTCACCTCATGACAATACAGGCCTGAATCACGCAAATCTGTTGATTCATTCCAGTCCATACTGCTCATACCATAACTTTTCTATTTTAATCTACTACACTAAGGGCCTGTTTCACAATCGGCAAGTAAGTTCGAAGTAGCTTACTTCGCAGATCATTTGACAGTTGTTATATGAAATAAATGCCATTGAACTGCAAAGTAAGCTACTTCGAACTTACTTGTCGATTTTGAAACAGGCCCTAAGTATAATTTTGATGTCTGTGTTATTTATATTAAGATTGTTTTCATGCGCGGCCCCAGAGTAGCTAGTGTCTGATAGATAAACCTTTTACGGACACGGCATTGACGTGGTCTTTAGTTGGTAAGAGTAGATTTACACATAGATTTTGACATGTGACATGGGTGTAAACTACCGGCGGCGGTGCGCTTGGTCGACGTCTTCTGTATGTAGGTGGCCTCGCTGCTGACTCTGCTCCTCAGCTTGAGTCCAATGTTCGACTCGTGGCTCGAACATACTCCCAACTCCAGAAAGAGATGGGCAGGGCGTATCCATCTTGCCCGTTCAATGGTGATGCTTGATGGTGAATGTTTCCATGCCTTGAACATTCTGCCAACTCCGAGAAGAGATGCTTTGGTTGCTTGTTGTTGATCATCGGAGCACGGCGTCATTGAAGTTGCTGTAGGTATGTAGTTTGTGGATTCCACACATAAACTAGGCGACTTCTCAGTACTCTGGTGAGACCCGCTGGTGGGAGGCCAGAGACCGATTCGCTTCGCTGTGACAATGTTGCTTAATGTTGATCTTCCTCCTCTATCAATTAGAGAAGTTCAGCAAGCGAGACTCCGAATGGTGATGTAGTAGAGTACCCCATGAGAGACTGTTGATTGAGAAAGTACAATCGTTGGTAGGTATAATAATAATGTAGTGTTGATGTATATGAAATTATAATATAAAAATGCTTCTAAGTAAAGTAATATACCAAGTGCTGTCTGATAAATTCTCAATTATAGCTGAATGTCGATAAGTGTTTGTCCTTACCTGTCTTATTTGCAGTGTAAGGGTGTGTTTGCTAAGTTTCCCTATTTGCTGCTTGCAGAATGAGGGCTGATTGATAAGTTACCCGGTCTGCTGTTTTCAGTACCAAGGCATAACGCTCGCTTGTATCTTACTTGCCTTGTTGCAAAGTAAGGATGTGTAATGTAAAAGCTTGAACTTACCTGCCTTGATGGCAGTGTAAGAGTGTGTAATGATAGATAAGCTATCCTTACCTGCCTCGTTGCAGTGTAAGGATGGTAACTCACCCTACTCGCTGCATGCGTAGTTAGGGCTGAGTTTGTCAAGGTCCCTGCCCGCTGTGTGGGGTTTCAGGAATGCTAGCTTGACCTTACGTGCCGTGTCTGGAGCGTAAGGGTGTGTCATGTAATGTCAATGCTATTCCTACCTGCCTTGTTACAGTGTAAGGAAATGTATGTGTTGTGATACATGTTATTATACAAATATACATCAATGTAGCTAAATAGTCCACAATAATATAATTATAATATAGCGTGAACTATCTGTGATAAATAATATGTTGTGTACAGTACCAAGTTATAATTGTCAATTATAATTAATAAATATACTTTAGCCTTCCCAGCTAATCAAATGATATAAAAAATATTATGTCAATATGTCAGTGTACTATTACGGTAATAGTGTAAATAATAGCTAAACGTAAAAATGATTGCTTGCAAATACCAATTTTTATTGTTATTGTTTCGGTATGCAAGTGTCTTATTACCGATGTCGAGAAATGCTAACGATTTAATTTCAGCTAATTTGTCAAGTTAATTAATTGTAAGGCTATTATGATTATTGTTTTGCTAAATTGTAAAAAAAATATATAAATAAAATCGATATAATAAAATGTTAATAAGTATTAAAATAAATAACGTAGCTTAGAGGGAACCATGATAGGATATGTGAGAAGGTTACGAACGATTGTAAGTCGTTGCTTCCCACTCACACAAGTTAGGACGCTGATCCAGGGTAGTAATCCCGGATTACAGCAGGAACGCTAGGAAGCTCGAAGGACCAAATGTACGAGCGGGCAGCGAGCGGTTGTAAGGCGCCGCTTCCCGCAGGTACAGGATTGATGAGTAGGAACTACTCCAGAGGGTAGCCCTGGCAAGTAGCTGATTGATGGGAGGAAGCTACCCCAGGGAGTAGCCCTGGCAGGCAGCGAGGAGGAAGGATCCAACACGGTCGATTGGAATCTAGTTTATTGGATAAATAATACAGTATGTATATGATTGGCTTGGTCTGTACACATTGATAGCTGTTAGTATGTCTCTCATGGGTGTAAACTGCCGACGGTGCGCTTGGTCGACGTCTTCTGTATGTAGGTGGCCTCGCTGCTGACTCTGCTCCTCAGCTTGAGTCCAATGTTCGACTCGTGGCTCTAACATACTCCCAACTCCAGAAAGAGATGGGCAGGGCGTATCCATCTTGCCCGTTCAATGGTGATGCTTGATGGTGAATGTTTCCATGCCTTGAACACTATGACACTCCATTGGTCAGCACTGCGGCACCACTAAGTTAGTGGCATTTACGTTTCATAAAAGTCGACTAAGGGAGATTGCAAACACAGCATACCCAAAGAGGGTCAGTCTGGTTAGTGTCAGGCAGATGGCCGGCTGTAAAACCTTGAGCAGTATCTATTGGAATGTTGTCATCCAAATCACTCTCTCCATTCCTCGGTCTCTCGACATGGGCCTTAACTAACAGCATTCTGGTGTGACAGACTTTATGAATCAAAAGGGTTTAAACGTTTAACCGAAGAGGAATTGAAGAGGTTTGCATGGAAGAGAAAACAAATTGCGCCGACCCTCCACAAACTAATGAATATGATGATGCTAGAGTTAGACCTTTTACTACTAGATTCTAAAACTATTTTTATCTTTAGGTCTATACAAATAAAATATATTAAATTGAGGTTATACGTAGTTACATGTAGGTTTAACTTCTATTTAATATCTTTTATTTTTACTTAAAATTATTTTGACCGTGCAAAAATTATAATTAATTCTTAGCAATTCATATCATTGTCATCTTCTTTTTTCTGATCGCAATTTAGTTAGATCAGCCTAGTATGTTTCCTCTTTCATTGATATCGGTCAGACTTCATCAAGCCATCAAGAATGACATGCCTTTAAGGTGCTAGTGATGAATGAATGTATAGACAAGTGATGGAAACTTGGAAAGGAACATCTTGCGAAACCACGAAACGAAGAGAGTAAGACGGGTGACAACATTCCAATCCATACTGATCAAGGTTTTGGCTTAGGTTGTACAGCCGGCCGCCTGCTTGACATCCCTCTTTGGGTGTTCTTAGCAATTTACAATTAATAAAATTATGACAGTCAATTAAAAAGACACACAGTTCACGAAATAGTTTATTTATTTATTCCAAAACAAATCCATTTATTTTGTTGTAATTTACTTATCTGAATTTTCTTCACAGACTGGATGTTGTGGACATTTGTTTATGGGAATGCAGGGCGAGCCAGGCTTGAGGCGCAAATATCCGTTCTTGCATCTACATACATATGCGTATTTTGCATTTTGACAGTTGTATCTGCCTACTATGGATGCACATAGGTCGGGTGGACAGTTATTCGTAAGCAAATATTCTTCGTTGGGATCTTTACAGAGTGGAGCTGTAAAAAGAGACATTTAATTTAATTTCTTCATTTATATGGCTATGGGCTCGCCACCTATTAAGGGACCGAACATAATAATTGGCAAAAAGTGGCTGTTAATTCACCTCTGCCTACCCCTTCGGGGATATAGGCGTGATTTATGTACGTCTTCATTTATTAATTCGTTATCGCAGACTGTTTTTGTTTTAAAAACTTTATTTTTCTTGTTTCAAAAAACTTCTGTTCAAACAGTATTACATTAGCGAACAAAGATATTATGTTATCTTATAAATATTATATTTATTTATTTGGACCAGGCCTACCGCCTAACTCTATTGCTAAAGAAAAAGCTATAGTTTATGACGTCATGATGTCACTATCAGCTATAGCTTTTGAACTTGTCACACTATCAGCAATAGCTTTGGATTTTGTATGAATTTGGCAGAAAATTAGCTAGATTGATAGCTGTCAATACTGCACCCCTCGTAGCACGGGACGTGGACACATCTCTTTCAGGGGAAAGAAAATCTTTTCTTCTCGCTCTAACTCCCACTAAATCCTGAGAGAAAACACTGTCATATTTTTCACGTCCCGTGCTAGGCCACTGCTCGGTGCGTCCGTCAACTGTCAATACTCTGTCTCGCACTTTCCTTTCTACCGCTAGCAGCTACATATATTAATAATATTTCGCTGTTTTAATTAGGTATTATATTAGCGAAAATTTTAATCCCATTGAAAATATATGGGCAATGATTTTGACCATGCAGTAAAAGAAGAAAAAGCATTTGATGGTCGCAACGCCGCTATTGATGGTTTTACGGAGCGCTACATCATCTGTGCGATGATGTGTCATTAGATGAGAGTGAAAATGAAGATAGTGAAGATTCAATGACCCATGTAGAAGAGTTAGAATTTTTTTTTTATAAGTTATGGACATAAATAGTGTTTTACCAGACTGGCGGAGAAGCCGGAGGATGGTTAAGTGTTCGATTTGTGTGTATGTCCGTTCCTATAAACGTTCGTAACTACTCAATAACTTGCTTTCTAATAAAAAAAAATATAATTTTCTTTTAAAATATTTAATTATATTATTTTTTTCACTAACCCTACTTTTGCGGTCACTCACTCAAATGCAAAGCTCATCTTATACCAAAAGAACTATATCGTTCGTTCATGTTAGCAGTTGTTGTTATACTCTGTGCTCATTGCTGATACAATTTTAGGCGGTCGCTCGGATAATCAGTGCATTGCTATAGAGCTATCATCAGCAATCGAGTCAGGCGGTAGGCCTGGACTAATAAATTGTTGCATATTATATAATTTATGGGAAGGTAGGTATTTACAAGATGCAAAAGTTTGTGATTGAATTATAACTTATTACAAATATTTATATAATATACAATATGCGATAGGAACAAGATTTGGCTAACCAATATTAATTCTTCCCCTTTTCGCTTTAAAGTTTTGAGTGATTATTGATTACAAGTGATATTTGAAATCACTCCTAACTCCAATCAATAAACTTCAAAATGTCGCGCTCTTTGGTCGAAAGGTCAGACAGATCGCAGGCTATCAAAAAGGAGGCAAATCTTTGTGATTTGTTATAATATATGTTTATGTAGTTGTTTTTAAAATGTACATATATAATTATAATCAATATTAAAATTTGTCCGTCATCTGAGGGCCAAGTGGTTTTTTTTTTTTTTTTAATATTTTTGGCTTGGCATCTAGGCCTTTGAGCCATATCTTCTTTCTTTTCCATATCTTCTTTCTCTTTCATATCTTCTTTATTTTTGTTCAAACATATTTATAAACTATCAAAAGTCATTTTAATAAATTTATATAGTGGGCGATGTTTTTCTATTCGAACACATAGAATATCTACAAAAGTATGAAACTGACATTTTGTTTTCGCTGTAATACGTCAGTTTCATACATTTGTTTTCTATGCGTTCGAATAGATTGGCTTCTTGGCTAGGACCACTAATATCCATAACACAAGTCCTTATGCTACTTACTTTGGACTGAATGATAGGTGTAGATGCAAGAAATATTTATTTATTTATTTGATTAAGTTTCCTTACGACAATTCGATTCCTTGATGCATTTCCCCTTGTCGTTCCTCACGTATCCAGACTTGCAGACGCATGTGGCTTTGCACGGTAATATGACCGCTGGACACGCTATTCCGATCTTGCGATTCTTGCACGTCTTCTGAGGTGGACATGCTGTTATGCATCTTTGCTCTTCATTAGGACCGGTACAAGCAGGATTGGGTTTCGGATCTAATGGCAATTGAGACAACATGATAAATTGTGGTGTATTTAGATGTAGGGCTTATTATGCAATTGAAGAAAAATTTAGTATTATTGTGTAAAACCAGCTGTAATAAATGGCCTAATACGGACATGGTGTTTTATTTATTTACTCCTTAGAGGGAACCCTTGAATAATTAATAATGATGATTATTTTTTATTATTTGCTACTTGTGGACAAAACAATTTGTCTCTTTTAGCGCATGTTCTGTCCGAAGTGCAACAGCGTATTTCCTCATTGGAACCTGTAAGCCGATTTAGTTACTTTGGGCTACCCGTCACACTCACATTTTGCTATTATTCTCAATGAGTAAGAAAGACAGGTAGACGAAAGCAACTGCATTTGGCTTACACAATAGTACATTTTGGAGTTGGTGACTCTGAAAAGAAAATAACAGAAGAGGGACTATACGTACGTTTTTTGGTGGGACATTTATAGAAAGGGATGCTCGCATGGTTTGGTCACGTAGAAAGGAAGTGTGAAAGGAGAGTGAAAAGAAGGATTTAAATTTAAGAAGCGATCTACTGGAAACTTTCTCAATCCTAGAGCAGAATACCAACAGAAATATTTCACTGACCCCAAATAACTTAAGACGGGGTACAGAGAAGTTGAATAAGACGTTTCCAAATTATAAAATACCAAATAGTCTGGCCTACTAACCGCACTGCGCTTTGGTAACGCATTTTCCAGTTGCATCCCTGAAGTACCCTGGCTTGCATATGCATTTTCGGACGCAAGGCTGGGTATCTTTACTACATTTATACATTAGATTGCGGTTCCTGCAAGTTCTTTCAGGGGGACATCTGTATACGCACTGTTCTATTTCAAGGTCCCCACAGTTCAGTGGCGTAGGCTCTGTAAAATAGAAATATATTGATATAAATCAAATACATAACTTAAGGTACTTACATTATAGAACTAAAATAGTCTGATACCGACATACTACTATGACATGTGTAAGCTAGGTATTGCATTACAACAAATAATTTGTGCGTAATTATTCTGAAATCGCTTACCACATTGAGATTTGGTGACGCATTGTCCTTTTGAATTCCTGAAGTATCCATCTTTGCAAAAACATTTCTTCGCACACGGCCTTTTGTCTACTCGTGGGCAGAAAACAGCTACTGGGCGTATTTTGCACAATCTGTCCGAAGTGCAACCTTGGACACAGCGCACCTCCTCATTTTGGCCTGTACACTTCGGATCTGGCAACTCTGAAAAATAACACAATAATTATAATTGGTAGGAATTTTGGCCTGACATCTATATGTGATTAAATAGTGGCGCTATAAACACCAAAACGTGTTCGCCAACTGTAAGTAGTTTCAAGAATTCTGTCTCGGTACTCTGGATTTATGTCGGACATGCCCTCGCTTGTATTAGGCCATCACAGTTAGTCTGGCCCATACAAACGACGTCTGCGCCGGCATGTCTGGCAGGCATGCCCGTCTAGTGAATTCCCCGCTTAATATAAGGCAAATAGCCACAGTTGAATGACGTTTTATTATAAGAATATTACTAAAGATAAGGTTCAGTTGAGCAGTGTCAGTACTTACCATCACCACACTCGCTTGCCTTAATGCATAGCCACTTCGAGTTTCTAAAGTAGCCAGGCTTACATACGCATTTATTTTGACAAGGCCCATTTTCCGGTTTACATAAAATTATGCTCTTAGGGTCTTTACAAGTTCTATCTGTAGGACATTTTCCGACACATCGTACTTCTTCATTCAATTTGCAAATCAGAGGTGGTGTTTCTAAATAGAAAAATGGTTCATTAATATTTGACTATCTATTATATTTTGCACCAGGGCTAACGGTTTTGTCACTCATCCAAATATCACTTTTTAACTTTCGCGTTGCATTGCCAATATCTACTTTAGAACGGGAATTAACGCGATTATGTAGGTATTAACCTTTTTTAATGCCTGAAGTTTCGGCCGGGTTGCACCGACTGTGGTCACAGGCGGACGGACGCAGTCAATTATAGTCATGATGCCGTAGACGCGGGTGCGATTCCCGCATTAAAACCATGATTTTTCGAACTTTTTCTAACCACCCAAAATCTTTAGACCGCATTTGTTTCCGACTGATAATTATTGTTTTATGTTCAGGTACTAGTTAGAAGTTCGTGTAAGACTAAAACAGTTCAATTATTTTTAATTAATTATGGTCACTTGCTCAGTTCGAGGCGGCGTTATAATCTCTGCATGAGATAAAGTAAGCAACGTTAAACTCACGGTTTCCAGACGGATGACAAAAAATGTTTCATGTCGAGCACACTCGTAATACAAAAGTTGCTCCCGAAATTAATTACACCTTATCCTCTTTATCCCGTCTATTCGGAACTTCTTAAATGAAGGGCGAAAATAGGGAGAACAGTCCATAATATACACCCCGTGCCATTACTGTGCATGTACTATATTTTAAACTAGTGGTCACCAGTGGCTTCGTACGCGTTAAAGTCGGTTGTAATAATAGCATAACGCCTTTTTTAATAAATGGACTGTCCAACACAACAATATTTTTTCAATTTGTACCAGTAGTTTCTAAGATTAGCGCGTTCAACCAATCAACCAAATAAACAAACAAACTATTCAGCTTATTAATATTATTATAGAAGTAAAGACATAACTTATGGTAAAATATCCGCCAATCCGTAACTGTCATTCGTTGAAATTCTTACCACATTTGTCAACGGGTATACAGTTGCCTTTAGCGTCTCTAGCGTAGCCGTCATCACAATAGCATTTTTCGTTGCATTTCTTGTTGATAATGGGGCAATTAGTTCTGTTCTGGATCCCGATGGTTTTACACTCATTATCGCATTCGGGGCCACAGGAGAAGAATTCATTGGGCTTGGAACACTTTTCTGCAAGAGAAGATTGAAGCCCCAATTTATGCCCCCGAATACAGAAACGCTTCTCAAATTTTGAGCACTGCTCATAAAGTTAAATGGACAATTATAAGTATTTGTATGGTAAAACGTTAATTTTGACAATACTTAAATTTTAAGTAGGACTCATAGTTTGAGTAGCTTTTCTGTATTCGAGGGTTAGAGGTTCACACAGGAAATTGTCGATTTCCTGTTTGAACCTGGATTTAGATTAGGCTTAGGTTTTACAGCCTGCCGCCTGTCTTACAACAAACCTCTCTGGTTATACTCCTAGGTTGAGTTGAGGCTGGCACATTCTATGTAATTTTTGTGGCTCTAACTGCCGCACTCAGAGACGTCAAATAACGTTAATGAGTACATAACGTCAAAAAATGACAATTCAAAACTAGTCGCTATTCTTGCCGGGTCTATGGTTTAGATTTAAATGAAAATTTTTGACATTAAATACTCATTGGACGGCCGCCTTGGTCGAATGCTCAGATTGCCGGGTTTTGGCCAAGAGGTCCCGGGTTCGAATCCTGGTAGGGGCAAACTTTGTGATGACCACAAATGTTTGTTTCCGAGTCATGGTTGTGTATATGTTTATGTAGTATATTTTCAACATTTATATACATAATTATATTAAAAATATGTCCGTCATCTAGTATCCACAACACAAGTGCTTAGGCTACTTACTTTGGGCTAGATGATAGGTGTGAGTGTAAAAAAAAAAAAAAAAATATTTATTTATTTATTTATCATTAAAGTTAATTGACGTCTCTGAGTGCGGCACTAAGTGCCAGCTCGGTAGGTATCTATTCACATACTATAATTAATATCTATTTACATACATACATAAATCACGCTTATATCCCCGAAGGGTAAGGCAGAGGTGAACTAGCACCCTTATTTATTTAAATTCCTATTATCCAACATATTTTTCAATTATTTATTGTATGTAACTTATCGCAACAAGTTTCATTCAAAATTAAATCAGTGTTCTTATGTTTTAATAATAGTAAGGGCCTGTTTCACAATCGATAAGTAAGCTCGAAGTAGCTTACTTTGCAGTTCAATTGACATATATTGCATATTACAACTGTTAAAATGATCTGCGAAGTAAGCTACTTAGAACTTACTTGTCGGTTGTGAAACAGGCCCTAAGAATGATATAATTGTTACCAATTTTTACTTTAATCATTGTAACTTATTTTAATTAAAGTTATTCTCGATTCATTATTGAAATGAGTGCCGCTTGCGGTTTTTAACATCCCATAGGTATTAAAAAGAGACGCAACTTATTAAATACTTACGGTCTTATTCATAAAAAGTAAAAATAGGTTTATTAGCCTGTTATAATGAGAATCCCTAAAAGTATTATTCATAAACGACCAATAACACTAACTGCCGCACTCAGAGACGTCAATTAACTTTAATGAGTATTTAATGTCAAAAATTTTCATTCAAATCTAGACCATAGACCCGGCAAGAATAGCGACTAGTTTTGAATTGTCATTTTTTGACGTTAAGTACTCATTAATGTTATTTGACGTCTCTAAGTGCGGCAGTCTTTGCAAGTATTCAATAGCGGCTTCGTAACTTATAACAGGGTCGACCCTATAAACCTCTAATAAAGAGAAATATGGCCGACACATGTGGGTTACAGCTGTTTTTTGAGGTTTGTTGTCGTCCGTCTTTCGTTTGGTTATTTGCAAGGAGCTGTGAAGTAGAGATCAATTTTTTTATAAAATTATTTGGTGATATCGTGTTTTGCGTTAGCTATGCAAGCTCTGCAAGCATTACATGCTATTGAACGAGTAGAAAATGTTCCACGTCGTCGGAAGATTTACCTAGAGAGATGTGATTCGTTTTCTTTGCCAGATGTACTGCCGCACTCAGAGACGTCAAATAATGATAATGAGTACTTAATGTCAAAAATTACAATTCAAAACTAGTCGCTATTCTTGCCGGGTCTATGGTCTAGATTTAATTGAATTTTTTTGACATTAGGTACTCATTAAAGTTATTTGTCGTCTCTGAGTGCGGCAGGTAAAGTTCAAACGACGATACCGTTTTAACAAAGATACCATGGCCTTTGTAATTGATCTCGTTAGGCAAGACTTGCAACTGGACACGCGAGGATAAGGAACTTCACCGGAGTTACAGGTGTTAACCGCTATAAGATGTTGGGGTCGTCGTGAACTAAGCACTTTACAAGTACTTAATATATCCCGCATTTGAATATACCTTAGTACGTTGTTAAATCTCTCTGTAACATTTTAGGTTCAAGATGATTACATTTCCATGTTTATTTCCATTAATAGGAAGTCCAATCCAATTCGCAAATGCTACACATAAAAATACCGCGAAAAATCTTTGCACGAAACAAGCAATAGTCAATAGATAGTATTATTGATAAACAAATAAATGTCATAAGTGACGTTGTCAAACTTTTTTTTAGGCCGTAGACACGTGAATTTGGCATTTTTGGCTATAGATTCATCAGAACGACAACTTAACAACGCTAAAATGTCTCATAACGAGAACATAGCTATAGCGGGTTTATTGAACGTTTATGAATAGAACATTTTATGATAGGTTTATTAGTACTTATGAGCATTTTAACTAACAAGTGTTTTAAACCTGTTTTAGAAGATTTTTATGAATAAGACTGTTAGAATCATAGTGTGTTCTAAATGAATGACCATAAGAGTTACTGTTTTAGAATGCAATTCTGAGTAGTATCTCTTTTATATATAGTTACAAATTTGGTATCTATCATGACGGTGGAGCTTATTGCAATTTCCAAAGCTCTCACTTATACTAATAGATACAATTGGGATAAAATCGTTGTTTGCTCGGATAGTAAGAGTGCCATACAACACTTGGCTCGATGCGCCTCTGGACACAGAGGTGTAACGATAGCTTTCTGTGTTCTCGCGCAGTTACTACAGTTTGAGTTACACAACTCAAAGTGAGATTGCAATGGGTTCCTGCTCACATTGGACTGAGGCGAAACGAGGAGGCTGACAAATTTGCGAGGGCTGCATATGCAGATGGCACAGAATTTTATATTAAGCCATGTTATTCCGAGATCATGTATAAGTTCAAAATAGCTTGCCAGAACCATTGGAAGGAATATTTTGACGAACGTTCCAGAACAAAAGGTATATGGTATAAAACAATACAGAGTGAGCCTCCTCGTGTTCCGTGGTTTATATGTAGTAACTTATCTAGAAATAAATTAAAATTAATACTTAGAGTTAGATCCGGACACATTCCATGCAAGAAGTTTGCATATTTAATGAAAAAAGTTACTTCACCTAACTGTGAAATATGTGGAAGAATTGAGGATGTATGGCATCTCTTGATGGAGTGTGAACGAAATAGAACGTCAAGAGACATATTTATGATTAGTTTTAAAATTAATACCTTAGATGTCGGTTTTGTTCAGAGTATACTCAGTCAGCCGAACTCTGATGCCACATTGTCCTTATGTAGTTTAATTGAAAATTGTTTAGTCGTTAGGTAATAATTAATATGTGTAAACGTATGTAATATATTGCTATATTGTAAAGTGTTTGTGTTTATGGGGCTGTCATGTCTTAGAGACAAAAGTCCCTAAAAAATAAAGATTAAAAAAAAAAAAAAATCTCTTTTATATTTAAGAAGCGATATGCAGTAACCATAATCCAAATCCTAGAGCAGCATGACAACAGAAATATTGCGCTGAGCCCAGACAATTTGGGGGTAGGATACAAAGAAGAAGAATTTTAAAATGTAAGTATATAACAAAATTGTCTATCTACATACCACACTGCGCTTTGGTAACACATTCTCCAATGGCGTTCCTGAAGTACCCAGGTTTACAGATGCATTTTCTAGTGCAAGGCTGGGTATCTTTCATACATTTATACCTCAGATTCCGGTTCCTGCAAGTTCTTTCAGGGGAACATCTGTATACGCACTGTTCTATTTCAAACTTCCCACAGTTCAGTGGTGTAGGCTCTGTAAAATAGAAATATATTCATTGAAATCAAATACCTAACTTAAGGTACTTACAATAAAGAATAAAAATAGTTTGACACCGAATAATTATAATTGGTAGGAATTTCGGCGAGACATCTATAGGTATGTTATTAAATATTGGCGCTACAAACATCAGACTGGTGCTTTTTTGTGTTTTAGTGACCATGTTGACAGAAGTTTCAATTCTGTTTTTGGTACTGTGGATTTATGTCGGGTGTTTTAATAATTTTGATGCAAGTATCGGATTATGTGTTTTTATTTTTATGAGCCTCATTGTTTCCAGAGTCATGATTGTTCTATATTTGTACACAGTAGTACACAGTATAGACAACAGTCCCAAAAGTGTTTGCTTATTAATATTATATATACTTTAATTTATAATAATAGGAGTAAGTGTTTGAAATATTTATTAAATTACTTACTATTATTTGTTAATATGGCACGTGGGTACAAAAACGAATACGACTAAAGCGGGGAATTCACTATACAGACATGCCCTCGCTTGTATTAGGCCTGTGCGATGTTTGCCTATTATAGAACCATCACAGTCAGTATGGCCTATACAAACGACATCCGGGCTGGCATGTCTGGCAGGCATGTCCGTCCTGTGAATTCTCCGCTTAATATTAGGCAAATACGTGTCAGTGTCGATCTCAAAAGTACTATGGTCGGACTCTAGGACTGTACTGAGCTGGCTGAGATCTGACTCTGGCAGGTTTAAGCCTTTGTGGCGCATCGAGTTCATGAGATCAGAGAATTGACAAACATTGATCAGTGGAAATGGATTCCCATTCACATGAACGCTGCAGATGATGCGACCAGAGAAATTGCCACTGTAGACAACCAGTAGTGGCTGACAGGACCCCACTTTCTCTCAGAGCCTGACGCTGCCTGGCCAGAAGAGATAGACCGCGGTATCGAAACCAGCTTGGATCCAGACGACAAAGAAGTCAAACTTGTTCTGATTTTGACAGTCAATGGGCAGGGTTTGTTGCCCGACGACGCTAGGTTTTCACAGTTCTGGCATCTAATACGTAGCACGGCCTGGATGTACCGTGCGGTGCACCACTTTAGGATTAAGAAGACCGAACGGTGCACTGGTGAACTGACTGCGACGGAGTTAAAAGAAGCAGAAGTGCGGTGGATTATAGAGCGCCAATACCGGAACTTTGCAGCTGACGTAAACTCTCTGAGAAGACACGGTCAATTTGAACCATCGAGTAGTCTCCGGCAGCTAACACCATACTTAGACCCTCAAGGCATCCTCCGGGTTGGAGGAAGAATAGACGCAGCTAATTTGGACCCCGAGGCTAGACACCCTGCCATCCTCCACCCGAAAGACACTTACACCAAGCTTCTCTTGCAGCAGTATCACAAAGACTCGAAGCACGCCGGAAGAGAGCGATTCCTGATAAAAGTCCGAAGACGGTTTTGGGTTCTAAATGGACGGAATGCTGTTAAGACGACCTGGAAAGACTGCCAACTCTGTAAAAATAACCGAGCCATACCATCACCTCCGCTCATGGGTCAGCTCCCCAATTGCAGACTGCAGCAAGGACGCCAACGATTCTCTGTCACCGGTCTCGATTACTTCGGACCCATAACCGTGAAAGTAGGGCGCAGACATGAGAAGTGGTGGGGAGCTCTGTTCACATGCCTGACGATCCGTGCCGTCCATGTGGAGCTGGTGAATGACTTGCCAACTAGCTCGGTCATCCTTAGCCTCAGACGCTTTATCGCTAGGCGGGGCTGTCCTTCCACCATTTACAGCGACAATGCGACTACTTTTCGTGGAGCGGACGGGGAACTTAAGAGCGCCGAGCAACCGATCGATAGAGACCAACTTCTCTGCTTCGGTAGTATACGCAGCATAACTTGGAAGTTCATTCCTCCGAACGCTCCCCACATGGGTGGTTGCTGGGAGCGGCTCATCAGAAGCATAAAAACATCATTGCGAGTCACTCTCAAGGAGAGAACCCCAAGTGAGCAGACACTGCTAACTCTACTGGCCGAGGCAGAGGGCATTGTAAATAGCAGACCGTTGACGTACGTACCAATTGACAGTGACGACAACTTACCTCTGACTCCGAACGACCTTTTGATGACAAAGACAAGACTGCCTGACAGACCTTTGGGTCAATTTACGGACGGCGACTTGTTGCAACGCACCTGGCGGGAGTCCCAAAGACTTGCCGACCTGCTGTGGAAGAGATGGGTCAAGGAATACCTACCCGTCCTGACGAGACGTACCAAGTGGCTCGTGACAGCTGGCCCACCATTAGCCATCGGGGACATAGTGGTTGTGGCAGACGACCAGATGCGCAGAGGTCAGTGGCCGCGTGGACGTGTCGTCATGTTCCACCCCGGGAAGGACGGCCAGGTGCGTGTGGCGGACGCACAGACGGGATAAGTACTGTACACCAGACCAGTGACTAAGCTATGCAAGCTGGTCGTCGGCTCCTCAGCTTAAGTATCAGTCTGCTGATACTCGGGGGTGGGAATGTTGCGACGTCCAACCTGCATAGTGGACATAGACGGACGGACGGAGAGAAGAGACGTGTCACTTGGACTTGACGGATAAGGGACAAGGTTTTCGGGAGATTGACTTGACGACAAAAAAGTAACAAGACCGACACACTACGAAAATAAACTTCGGGTTTTATTTATTTCCACTAAAGACGATACACCAATATTTAAAGCATTTTTGACCATTAATGTGTGGATTGATGTATCTAT
This sequence comes from Cataclysta lemnata, assembly GCA_963931975.1. Lineage (NCBI taxonomy): Eukaryota > Metazoa > Arthropoda > Insecta > Lepidoptera > Crambidae > Cataclysta > Cataclysta lemnata. Next base: position 11,190,031 of record OZ008343.1, read on the forward strand.
TTGTGCCTTATATGATTATACCATGTTTACTTTTAATTTTAATTAAGCACAGATTATTTCTTACCTTCTTTCAGACATTGTGCCGAGAAAGCCATCCCTGCGCACTCACATATTGGTACACAGGAGGAAGTCTCATTGAACTTTCTGAAGAAACCAGATTTACAAACACATCCCGGCTGTGGCGGTGGAGCCTTAGTGCAGTCTATTCTAAAAAATAAGGCTCTGCAAGTGTCCCCTGGGCAAGTGCTTTTCTCTAGTGTGAATACTTCATTGGGGCCTGTGCACTTGGGCTTGGGTTGGCATTGTGCTGAGTACGCCATTTCTGGACATTTACACATTGGTATGCAAGGTGATGTTTCTGTTTTCCTGAAATAGCCAGACTTACAAACGCATCCTGGCTTTGGTGGTGGTGCTTTCGAGCAGTCCACTTTAATTACTAAAGCTCTGCAAGTGTCTCCTGGACAAGTGCTTTTTTCTAGAGTGAATACTTCATTGGGGCCTGTGCACTTGGGCTTGGGTTGGCATTGAGCTGAGTACGCCATTTCTGGACATTTACACATTGGTATGCAAGGTGATGTTTCTGTTTTCCTGAAATAGCCAGACTTACACACACATCCTGGCTTTGGTGGTGGTGCCTTCGAGCAGTCTACTTTAATAACTAAAGCTCTGCAAGTGTCCCCTGGGCAAGTGCTTTTTTCTAGTGTGAATACTTCATTGGGGCCTGTGCACTTGGGCTTGGGTTGGCATTGAGCTGAGTACGCCATTTCTGGACATTTACACATTGGTATGCAAGGTGATGTTTCTGTTTTCCTGGAATAGCCAAACTTACACACACATCCTGGCTTTGGTGGTGGTGCCTTCGAGCAGTCTACTTTAATAACTAAAGCTCTGCAAGTGTCCCCTGGGCAAATGCTTTTCTCTGGTGTGAATACTTCATTGGGGCCTGTGCACTTGGGCTTGGGTTGGCATTGTGCTGAGTACGCCATTTCTGGACATTTACACATTGGTATGCAAGGTGATGTTTCTGTTTTCCTGAAATAGCCAGACTTACACACACATCCTGGCTTTGGTGGTGGTGCCTTCGAGCAGTCTACTTTTATAACTAAAGCTCTGCAAGTGTCACCTGGGCAAGTGCTTTTCTCTAGTGTGAATACTTGATTGGGGCCTGTGCACTTGGGCTTGGGTTGGCATTGAGCTGAGTACGCCATTTCTGGACATTTACACATTGGTATGCAAGGTGATGTTTCTGTTTTCCTGAAATAGCCAGACTTACACACACATCCTGGCTTTGGTGGTGGTGCCTTCGAGCAGTCTACTTTTATAACTAAAGCTCTGCAAGTGTCCCCTGGGCAAGTGCTTTTCTCTAGTGTGAATACTTCATTGGGGCCTGTGCACTTGGGCTTGGGTTGGCATTGTGCTGAGTACGCCATTTCTGGACATTTACACATTGGTATGCAAGGTGATGTTTCTGTTTTCCTGAAATAGCCAGACTTACAAACGCATCCTGGCTTTGGTGGTGGTGCTTTCGAGCAGTCCACTTTAATAACTAAAGCTCTGCAAGTGTCTCCTGGACAAGTGCTTTTTTCTAGAGTGAATACTTCATTGGGGCCTGTGCACTTGGGCTTGGGTTGGCATTGAGCTGAGTACGCCATTTCTGGACATTTACACATTGGTATGCAAGGTGATGTTTCTGTTTTCCTGAAATAGCCAGACTTACACACACATCCTGGCTTTGGTGGTGGTGCCTTCGAGCAGTCTACTTTAATAACTAAAGCTCTGCAAGTGTCCCCTGGGCAAGTGCTTTTTTCTAGTGTGAATACTTCATTGGGGCCTGTGCACTTGGGCTTGGGTTGGCATTGAGCTGAGTACGCCATTTCTGGACATTTACACATTGGTATGCAAGGTGATGTTTCTGTTTTCCTGGAATAGCCAAACTTACACACACATCCTGGCTTTGGTGGTGGTGCCTTCGAGCAGTCTACTTTAATAACTAAAGCTCTGCAAGTGTCCCCTGGGCAAATGCTTTTCTCTGGTGTGAATACTTCATTGGGGCCTGTGCACTTGGGCTTGGGTTGGCATTGTGCTGAGTACGCCATTTCTGGACATTTACACATTGGTATGCAAGGTGATGTTTCTGTTTTCCTGAAATAGCCAGACTTACACACACATCCTGGCTTTGGTGGTGGTGCCTTCGAGCAGTCTACTTTTATAACTAAAGCTCTGCAAGTGTCACCTGGGCAAGTGCTTTTCTCTAGTGTGAATACTTGATTGGGGCCTGTGCACTTGGGCTTGGGTTGGCATTGAGCTGAGTACGCCATTTCTGGACATTTACACATTGGTATGCAAGGTGATGTTTCTGTTTTCCTGAAATAGCCAGACTTACACACACATCCTGGCTTTGGTGGTGGTGCTTTCGAGCAGTCTACTTTAATAACTAAAGCTCTGCAAGTGTCCCCTGGGCAAGTGCTTTTTTCTAGTGTGAATACTTCATTGGGGCCTGTGCACTTGGGCTTGGGTTGGCATTGAGCTGAGTACGCCATTTCTGGACATTTACACATTGGTATGCAAGGTGATGTTTCTGTTTTCCTGAAATAGCCAGACTTGCAAACACATCCTGGCTTCGGTGGTGGTGCCTTCGAGCAGTCTACTTTAATAACTAAAGCTCTGCAAGTGTCCCCTGGGCAAGTGCTTTTTTCTAGTGTGAATACTTCATTGGGGCCTGTACATTTAGGTGGCGGAAGTGTGCAATCTGGTTGAGGTGGTGGAAGTATGCATTCTGGTGAAGAGGCCAACTGTGGACATTGACAAAGTGGTATGCACCCTGATTTGGCAGTCAGTCGTTTGAAACCAGATTTACACATGCAACCCGGTTTGGGTGGAGGCGCTTTGGAGCAGTCATATTTCGACACAATCGAATCGCATGTTTCGGGTGGACAACTTGGTTTTTTCTTTACGAATATCTCATTTATCGCACATCTGATTGGCGTGCCTAAAAATAATGCAAACAAAAATTAATTGATAATATTAATAATATTATAATAAATTTTATTTATTGAAGCAAACATTGGCTCAAACGTTGTTAGTATACATAATGCCTTATCTTTCCTTATCTTAGCCTATCTATGTTAGTATCTATATTAATAGTTTTTATCAATAATGTTCTGTTCATGTTGTTGTCAAAATAATAATAATATATTTAAGCAATGATATGATAAACGAAGATAATTAAGATAATTCACTATACATACCGATACAATCATTTTCAGTATCTGATGTCTCATCATCATCACTATCACTTTCCTCTGCTGTTGAGAAAAAATATGCTATTAGGCATAATATTGAACGCTTAAATAAATCATGCCTTTATTCCCGGAGGGGTTGGCAGATGTGAATCAACACCCACTTTTCGTCAATTAGTTTAGGTCTCTTAGGTCTTAGCCGTGTGGTGACGGCAGAGTAGAATACAATTGTCACCATCCCAAATCTCTCCCGTGGGTGTCGTACAAGGCGACTAAGGATAAATCAGTGATGAGGAATGGGCAGCAGCATTCCTCTTATACTACCGTCCTGACAATGTACTGCGACTTTTGTGCCCGATAAATGGCAATAGGCTCGCCACCTATTACATGGGACTTAACATAATTGGCGAAACGCGGGTGAGAATTCACCTCTGCCTACCCCTTCGGGGATATGGGCGTGATTTATGTATGTATGTATGTAGTTTAGGTCTCATATAATTAGTGGCGAGCCTATTGCCATCAATCGGGCACTTAAATCGCAGTATACAGAGTGAGGTTTTTTTCGGGTTTGTATGGGGAAATTCTAAACTATAAGATATAGAGAAAAACTCTCCTACGAACCGTGATCTTAATTTTAGATAAAATAAAAATGGTATTTAAAAAAAAATCCTAATAGATTTGGATATATCGGATTTAAAACAAAACATTTTTGTTATTATGATTGTATATCACTATACAAACCAAACATTGTATAGAGACCATAGGTCTTAAGTTGTTAGAAGTTGTTGAAATTAACGTTTTAGCTTTCTTTATTAGTTAAACTGAATTCCAAGCAATTTCAACAACTTCTAGCAAACTTTAGACCTATGGTCTCCATACAATTTTTGGTTTGTATAGTGATATACAATCGAATAAAAAAAAAAGTTTTTTTCAAAAAACCATTATCTCGAATCTATTGAGATTAAAATTTTTTTGAATACCATTTTTATTTTATCTTCAATTAAGATCACGGTTCCTAAGAGAGTTTTTTATCTCTTATAGTTTAGAATTTCCCCATACTGACCCGCAAAAAAAACTCACCGTGTATATTATTAATCGCTGTCTTTACACTTAGTCGCCTTGTACGTCACCCGTGGGAGTAGAGATGGGGGTGATGAACATTGCTTTCTGCGCTGCCATCACCACACGGCTTAAACCAAAGATATTATATAAGTAAATGTTTTGTTTTGTAAAATGTTTTGTAAAGTAAATGTTTGTTTACTCAATTCTTACAGAGGGCCAGTCAGAAGGCTGTCACCACATGGCTTATTAAATGCAAGCCTAGCAAAATCCATAAATCATTTCATATTATTACCTGTTGATATTATTAAATTAATATTTATTAGTTGCGCGAAATCTTCAATATTAGACGAATCTTCTGTCGTACACCAGCCTCCAGCTGTTGACAATTCCTCAGCAGTGGTCGATTCCTCAGTTGTTGACGATTCCTCAGCTGCTAAGGATTCTTCAACTGCCGACCATTGTTCAGCTATCAACGTTTCTTCATTATTTATTGCTTCTTCTGTATTTGACTTTGTAGAAACTATAACATTAGTTTCCGTTTCTGGTGCATCCCCTAGAACAATTTTTTAAACATTAATAATTATAAACATATTGTTGAAATATTAAACCGAAAGTTATATATCATATAATAGACTTGTATACGTAATATACCTAAAATAAAGAAATATTTAAACTTAAAGTAGCGATAGGAAAAAACTCTAATAATTATTTTTGTCATACCTGGCCATAAGTGGACCGGCCACTAAGAGTACGGAAAATCCCACTTCCTGGCCAGGGGGTGACATAAAACTGTAATCTTATCTCGGGCGATAAAAAATAAAGCCTCTGGTCGCATATTTATCAATTATTTAGTCAAATACTTAAGGTCTGAGACATTCTTTGTTTTATCGCCCTTGGTATATAATATACCTACTATTTTTTATTTGGAAACCATCAGACAATCACGGTGTTTGTGAATAAAGGATTATCGCCATTTACAGTGATTGTGAATATAAATTTTTATGGCATGAAAATATCCTCAAAATTACAATGTAAATAAAAAAAAAGATTTCATTTCGTGAAACTAGATTCATGATTCTATTTGCTCGATTAAAATTTACTACGCTGTTTTCATAATAGATGTTATATAATTTACCGCTCAAACTGTACCATTTTGAGCTATGACAAGACAAGGAATCAGTATATATTAAAAGGAAGCGAAGAATGATATACAGGGTGGAATTTTGTAATGCCACCTTAAGGGAAAGTACTCTTAATACTGTAGATAGTAGTAGTAGACTTAATAATTTAGCTCAAACGAAACATCCTTTATTTTTGAAAAGAAAGAAAACTGCATTCAAATATTTTCTAAAATTCGCTTGCCACACCCGAGAATCGAACCAACTAAAATATGTAAAAATTACATCCTGTACTTTTATTGCATCGATCGTTAGGGACAATTATAAAGACGAAATCTCTCTAACAAACTTGATAAATTAAATGAAAGGAAAGCCATGAAATCCTTAATTATTTACAAAAAACTGTAAACTAACTAATTAGTTGCTCGAAATGGCAAGCTTCTCTTGTATACGCAAATTTATTCTTCTACCAAATTCACATCATGAAGTGATCAATTCTACGATTTGGCCACGACAGAAATATAAAACGTATTACCTAGGGGCCTAGCCAAATGGTCAATCTATTCGAACGCATTGAATACTTAAATATGTATGAAACTGACGTATTACAGATAAAACAACTTAACGTTAAGCTGAAAACCGCTGATAAGATAATGGAATATTAATATTTTGACCAAGACTAACACCAATTACCCTCATCATCATCACCAGCCCTTTAATGTCACCTTGCAGGGGCACGGGCCAAATGTCACCATCCCGAATCTTACCTGGGTGTCGACTAACGGGCCGGTTTTTATTTGCATAGTTAACTCAATCAATTGTTAAAAATTGTAACTTTTTGTATAGCAGTCTATATGCATCAAAAAACCAGCGTTTGAACCAATTGTTACTAATGGTTAAATATCAGACATAAAAACAACCATTAGTAACCATTTTTAACAATTGGTTGTTAACTATGCATTTAAAAAACGGGACAGTGATAAGTAATGGACATTACTTTTGTACTACCTAACAACATACTGCGATTTATGTGTCCGATAGATTACAATAGGTTCGCCACATATTATATGATACGGATCATAATTGGCGAAACGTAGATGTTAATTCACCTACCCTTTATATAGGTGCGATATATGTATGTAGTTACAAATAGATAATATACTATAAATAAATTAGCTGTGTAAGATTTGATTATACATTTTGTAAAAATGTTAAAACGACCTGGGTATTTTGTGCAATAAATACTTTACATTATTTAAGCGTTACTAAAAATATTATATAAGAAATGTTCGCAATAAGAAAAGTTTTTGATAAATTAGGTATACCTAAAATATTCATAAACATCTTTATTTTAACAGATGCATTTGTATCGACTTCAAGGAGCAATAAAGCTATATATATAAAACTAATTAAGCGTGACGTAAAACTTGAACAAAGGTAACAAGTGTTTTTGCTGAAATAAGACTGGATAACAAGCTGTGAAATGGAAATAAGATTATAATAATAACAGCATACCCAAAGAAGGCCGGAATCAGACTGGTGGTTAGCTGTACAATTGTACAACCTAGTAGAAATTGCAAAGAGAGAGAGATCAAAACAGGTGAGATAATTTTTGAAAAATTACGTTCTGATACAGAAACCGAACCCACATCCTCCGTAAACTGAGGGCCTAGCCAAGCATGTGGCTAATCTATTCGAACGCATAGAAAACAAATGTATGAAACTGACGTATTACAGAGAAATAAAACGTCAGTATCAGACATTTGTTTTCTATGCGTTCGAATAGACACTTGGCTGGGCCCTCAGATTGTGGAGGACGCGGGGCTAGTGCCACAGAACCAACCAACCAGAACGTTAATAAACTTGCCGAGATTTCCCTAATCTTTTAAGACAACGGCTACCCTTGCAATTTAGAAATGTATTTCTAACATATAAAGCAGTTATTTTTACAAATGCCGTGCATTCAGTTTGGGCGTTTGCTTTTTAATTTTTATTCGAACATTAAAAAATATTAGAAAAGCCGCCTGGACTCCCCTTATCAGGTCATAATTTTTCCCTACTTCTTTATCTTGGTAAAACATTTTTCTAAAATGTATGTAATGTTCCAATAAAAACCAAGTTATAAGTAAGAAAAAATCTCGAGCAGTATGGATTGGAAATGGACTTGGATTAGGCCATGGTAATTTCCATCACTTTTCGGTGCATTAATTGATTACTAACACATGCATTCAGATGATCAACCAATTAGGACAAACTGAACGATAATTTTAAGGAACACAGAAACTTACCATTTACTGCTGATGAGAAAGCAGCTATACATAGGAATAAAAAAAGAAATAAACGCGACATACTGAGGTCGGCTCATGCGACCGATTGAAAATTCGCATAAAAATTTCTCCTTAAAAGGACTCTGCAAATTAAACATTGCCACCGGCAAATTGTTACAGGTGGGCATGTACAAAACACATTTGGCGCAATCTTTGTTCAATTGCTAATTAATTATGTTATTCAGCAGTTTATTTATGAGAATCCGCTGTATTTAATTGTTGACTTACATTTTAAATAATGAATTATGTTATCAAAAATGATAGCTCTGCCCATTTGGCAAATTGTTCAGCTGTTTCGACACCGAAAATTATTGCCAAAAGACGAACATTCTATTGTCAGAACTTTAAGTGCTTACTACTTACAAGACTATTGATAATGTTACTACAATAAGGAAATGATACTGCAGTTTTCCCATGCTGTCCTTTGGAGATAACCCTACCCCATGAATGTCCTAAAAGGCGACCGAATGGTGCAGGGCAAACACCAACAACAGCATACCCAAAGAGGGTTGGTGTCAGGCTGGCGGCCGGCTGGAAAACCTAAGCCAAAACCTTGAGCAGTATGGATTAGAATGTGATGTTATTCCAATCACTCTCTCCGTTTAACCTTTTGACCCCTACGGTCGGGACTGGATACGACAAATGACCACGCCACCGCCGTGTAAAGCTGACGAGAAAACGTAATTTTTAAACACAAAATAAATATACTAAATTAAATTTTCTGTGTTTCTTTTTTTCTATTAGTTAAAAGAACATTAATGGTATATTGTAAAATGGCACGAATATATATCCATTAGTTACAATTTTCTAGCAAAAATAATCATTAACTGCCGCACTCAGAGACGTCAAACAACGTTAATGAGTACTTAACGTCAAAAAATGACAATTCAAAACTAGTCGCTATTCTTTCCGGGTCTATGATTTAGATTGGAATGATTTTTTTTGACATTAAATACCCATTAAAGTTAATTGACGTCTCTGAGTGCGGCAGTAAATATTGCTCATCGAAATCCCTAAAAAAGGTGTTCCCCACACGCCCAGTCGGCAAGACACGACAGCTAGTAATGGGTAGGTTAGGTAAATTAAATTGGGAACTATATTTTTTGTCACCAGAATTTATAATTGTCATCAAATTGTATCACCAAATAAATAGATCTATCACCACGAAATATTTTTGTTATCAGATAAACAAAAAGTGTTACCAGGTATGAATTATCAAATTAATGTTAATATATGTCCAAAATAACAATAAAATTTTAGAGCATTACATGAATATTTACTTCGTTCTTATAATAATAGTTTTATTACATAAATAATAGCTTTGTTTTGGTATCATGGCGGATCCGCCGTTGTTCCGCTCTCCCTTAATGTTAATCGGCTGCTGAGTGAATTACGTCACGATTGATGCTCGCCGTTGTAATTTGGGACATATTGACCCAATTTTCTTTGTAGTAATTTATACAGAGTAACAAAGGCAGTCGCGAGAGAGACATACAAGAGCATTATTACGTTTTTCTCGATTTTTATTCGTAAACGATGTATAAGGCCTACCTGAATCTCATGGCAAATTGGAAAATAAAAAAATTTAGAGAGGAATACTGGGGAAATTGGACTAAATGGTCTTGATACTTTTTAATTTTTATTAATTTTTCAGACATTGCAGTAGACGATGTATTAATTATTCATACTAGGCTTAGATATAATTAGTACAAAGATTTTGATGGTCAGAAAAAGTCCAAAAATATATGGTCTTGATGCGGGAATCAAATCCGCGTCGACTGCAATCCGGGCAGGTGCCTATACCACTCGGCCAAACAAGACACTAATTAAATTGATGAAATTTTAATATAATCAAATAACCTTTACCACTTCACGTTGTAAGCCAACGGATTTATGTAGAAATACCTTACAATGTAAAAAATCTGGTTGGCTGTAAAACCTAAGCCAAAACGTTGAGCAGTATGGATTGCAATGTTGTCATTCCAATCACTCTCTGCGTCCATCGGTCTTTAGACATGGTCCGTTCCGTCTCTTTTCTATACATTCATTCATCACTAGCACCTTTACGGTGTGATGATGGTTGATATGAATCAAAAGGGAGTGGATGGCTTGATGACGTCTGACCGATATGAATGGAAAAGGAAACATACTGCGCCGACCCCAGATAGACTAGAAATAGGGCAGGGAGAAGAAGAAGAAGTAGAAATACCAAAATCACACCAAAACCTTTGTACTAACTTTTCTAACATTTATATAATATTGAAATTAAAATCAAATAAGATATAATTTATAAATTGGAACAAGATTAAGAAGGGCAATAATACTATATTAGTGCTGTTTGAAATTTTATTATACAAATAGATTAAATCTTCAATTAGAACTAGATAACGATTCTAAAAACTCCACATGTATATCTTGCTCTTCAGCATCTGTAGAGGAAAATAAAGTGATAATTATTTTATAGCGTTCTTCCAGCATCTCTATTAATCAATCTCTAACTCTAATACAAGTTGATTTTATCTTTCCAAAAATAGGAGAACCTTTTTTTACAAGGCGTGGAAAATATACCATGATTAGATACGCTTTCGCCTATGATTCGCCGTATAGTCGTATTGGAAACCCGTACAAAGACGTAATATTAACAAGTAAGAAAGAGTAAAAATATAGGTAAAAGTATCAATATGGTAAGTATCAACTAACCGGTCAAATCTACGACGCGCTTTAAAATTGACGATTGCGATTGATTTACACCTCCTTCTTCACGTATTTTACGATACAAACTGACAACAATATTTTCATCCCCCCATCTCGGAAAAAGCGTTTTTGCTCTTCGATATCTGAGTGCAGAAGCCGTTTTTATTTAGCCGTTATTATTGTGGGTGTGAATGGGTGTTTTGTGGGTGTGTCTGAGTGGATGTATGTGTGTTGTGGGTATGTCTGGGTTCATGGATGTTTGTGGGTGTTTCGGAGTGGATGGGTGTGTGCTGTGGGTGTGACTGAGTGAATTTTCTGGGTGTGTCTGGGTGGTTGTTGAGGGTGTGTTTGGATTGATGGGTGGGTGTTGAGGAAGTTTCTGGGTGAAAACGGAAACTGTTCTGATTGTAACTTTTTTTTGTATTTTACCATTTCCTCGCTGAGGGGGGATGAAAGTTACGTGTTGCACTCGAGTGCAAAGATTTTTCACCTTGTGCTCTTTTGATTCCCTCGTTAACGCTCAGGATTCTAATTTTTGAATCACTAACGTATTCACTAACGTTCACTATCCAATTGAATTACATTAATTATTACCAAAATTTAACTATTAAATGTCACAAAAAAAGATAACTATTTTCAGTGATGTGTCAGTCGTCAGTAGTAGATAAACGATAATTGTTTTTGTAAAATCCTTTCTAACCCCCCATAAGACAGGATAACAGGGCGCTATCGATAATCTGTATTTTTGTATTATTTTGGAAATATGCGTTTTATTATTTATTATTTTTTTGAAATTATACGTATTATTATTTATTATTATTTTAAAACTTTTTACAGTACAGTATTAGTAAAAGTATCGATATCTATATCGACACGCTGCCCGCATTTTTCTGTTGTTTACACAAACAGCATAAAGCTTCTCGTGTCGTGACGTGATAATAATTGTGGGGGTTTTAAATCTGTGTGCGTTAGTTGAGATTGCGACACTCGGACTCGGATATAGACGCAGCGTTTTGGCCGATCTCCTTTAATTGATATATCTGTGATAAGAGTAATTCTAATCTGAATGATGGGTCACTGGAATAAATTTGCTGAAGTTCGTAGTACTAAATACATATCCTTATTCCGGTTCACTTTTAGAGACGGACACAAAATATGAAAAAAGTATTATAATTATTTTTTTATTTTTATTTTTTTATAAGCCCTGATGGGGCTAACAACAACATCAAACAGGCTAATAAAATAAATAGTTATTTGTTATACCAACGTGAGTGCAAAGTTGCTTTTTAACCGCTTGCTCAATTTTGATGACCGAGCTAACAAAGGAATCTAAAATCAACCCAAACACATCCTCAGCACCCACCCAGACACCCCCAGAACATCCACTCAGACACACCTACCTCACCCACCCTTCCACCCAGACACACCCACCGCATTCACCCAGACACAACCACAACACCCACCCATCTACCCAGACACACCCACAACATTCACTCAGACACACCCACAACACACACCTATCTACCCAGAAATATTCACACACCCAAAACTCAACCACCCATTTACATCCATAACACTCACCCAGACACAATCACAACACACCCATCCACCCAGACACAACCACAACACACCCATCCACCCAGACACAACCACAACACGAACCCATCCACTCAGATACACCTACAAAACACCCATTCACCCAGACACACCCACAACATCCACCAAGACACACCCACAACACCTACCCATCCACTCAGACATACCTACAAAACACACCCACAAAACACCCATTCACCCAGACACACCTACAACACCCACCAATTCACCCATTCATACCCGCAACATTCACATTCAACAGAACAGTAAAAGAGCTAAATTAATTCTACTTTGCTTCCTGCAAATTAAAATCGCACAAAACGGCATTTTTAATATATTTGATTAATGCCCGTTTTCACCACCAATCCCTAAATTTTAAGGGACCCCTAACTAGTTTTAGGTGGTCCTTAATGACATTTTTCGTTTCACCAACACATAGGTGACTATTAACGCCAAAGGGTACCCCTAAAGTTTGGAAGGCCGATGTTCGGCCCCCTAAAAATTAAGTGACAGTTTTATCGTAATATGACAAGAACTGACAATAATCGATATAAACATATATATAGAACTGACAATAATCGATATAACAGACATACCTACAAAACACACCCACAAAACACCCATTCACCCAGACACACCTACAACACCCACCAATTCACCCATTCATACCCGCAACATTCACATTCAACAGAACAGTAAAAGAGCTAAATTAATTCTACTTTGCTTCCTGCAAATTAAAATCGCACAAAACGGCATTTTTAATATATTTGATTAATGCCCGTTTTCACCACCAATCCCTAAATTTTAAGGGACCCCTAACTAGTTTTAGGTGGTCCTTAATGACATTTTTCGTTTCACCAACACATAGGTGACTATTAACGCCAAAGGGTACCCCTAAAGTTTGGAAGGCCGATGTTCGGCCCCCTAAAAATTAAGTGACAGTTTTATCGTAATATGACAAGAACTGACAATAATCGATATAAACAAGCGTTGCTATGATACAAAGGTAATAGAGAATTTACTATGAGACTAAGGAACATGCCATACAGCTTTATAAATATTCTATAAAGTGTATAAAATAGACGGAATAAATCATTTAAAGATTTTATTTACTTTATAAATAGTTTCCAATATTTTTATAAATTGTATTTTAGTTAATTAACAAAATTATTTCACCTAAAAGGTTATTTTTATATAAAGTACGGTGTTTGTCATCACTAGTCTGTCACTTAGTTTGACAACCCCTAAAAAAGTGTTCCCTAGCTTGGTGAAAACGAATTTAAGTAAAGGGGTGGTTTAGGGGATCACTTTGCTTAGGAGATACCTACTTAAGTAATTGTTTAGGGATTGATGGTGAAAACGGGCATTATAACATTCCTCTTCAAATTCACACAAATGACTGAGAGCGTGACAACGTCAAAAGGATCGAGGTATGATATTCCGCTCTTAGCTTGCCGCAAGCGTGCCCCGCCCACTTACGACTTCCAACTACTTTCTTTGTTCTGTGATGCACACGATGTTCTAAATTCAAATTTACTTTATCCTATTACTATATCCTCGAGTTCTATCTCCAGTACAAAAGTCGTTTTTATCATCTCTAGCGGATAAAAACGGCTTTTGCACTGGAGATAGAACTCGAAGAGCAAAAACACTCTTTCCGAGATGGGATGAAAAAAATACTTAATCCTTAATTACCTACTCTCGTTGGCAAAAGTTTTGAATAGGCAATTTGAGGTAACTTAGGCGAATAAAGATCGGTATTTATTATAATAGAGGGAACCCCAACCTATCGGGCATGCAGTTGATGATATGGGATTAAGCGAAAGAAGTATGTAAAAATATTTGATGATTAAACCAACTTACCTGTACGTGAAGTTCTATCACAATTATACGAGGGTTTCGTCCGAAGACATTGTAATATTTCTTATTTTTAAATGCATTTAGTAGTAATATAGTAGATTTTCCATCAAGTGCACAAAACGAATCATTTTTGTCCGAGACTTTTAGCACTTTTTGTCTTGTCCGAACTTTTAGCTGATAGTAATGTCGAGGATAAAAATCGTTTTGTGGACGAGTTAGAAACTCTGCTTTTCACTTCGATTGCGAGGAAATAAAACAGTAGTTTATCATAACATTTCTTAAAATTCAAACTAATATTAGTACAGTTTTGAATACTTTAGGAACTGGTTTTTCCCATTGATTGGAAGGCTTGGGTTGCAGACATATACAGCCAAGTATTAAATTAATTTTGAAATAATAATTTTCTTAAATTAATTTAATAACCTACGGTAGGTTACCTACTTGAATTAAAATTTTAATATCTTTTATGTCTTAAAAAACACATTAGGCAAATAAATTTCAGTAAATAATAAAATAACAAATTTATCTCTGAATTTCTTATTGTGTTTGGCTGCATGGCTCATTTTCTTTGCCTTAATATAGACACATTTATGAGTAGATACGTTAATGCTCTAGAGCACAAAATTCGATTTTGTGCAGCCTATAAGCACTTTCAGAGCATGAGAAGTGAAAACGATATTTTTTGCATGACTAATGAGATATTACTTAATTATTCATAAATATTCATGTGTTCCGAATAAGATAGCCAGCCCCTGTGCGGTTGAGGGTTCCAGGTGAAGCTCGATTCCTGACTTACCATCAGGTACTAGTACCTACCTACATAGGAACAAATACCTAATAGTACAATAATTACAGCGTTACATCACATTTTTTTGGTAAATTAAGTTACATTTGCGCTATATTTACATTATAAATTTAACAATGTATTCGGTATTAACTCATGTGTATTATTGTTGTTAAAATATTGATTTTGATTATTAACCATATTTCTATTGACGTCGTATGGAGTGTTTGTTAATTTAGTAAGTGCTCTATTGTTCCTTCCATGAACTGCTACGTACCTACACATGAATATATTTGGATAGTTGATGATAGCGTCATTAGCAAAATATTGTCAAATTTCAGAAGGTGTCTTTTGTATTTATGACTGAATCACACAAAAATATGTCACATTTTATAAATGTTGTCCAAGATTGGGATGACTTATTGCAATACATAAAAGAAGAAGAAGAATGCATAATCAGTTACAAAGTGGCAACCTTTTTAAGGTTTTGCTAGTAATGGACAAATATTAAAATTACCACTCTTACTTCCGCACTCAGAGACGTCAAATAACGTTAATAAGTTCTTAACGGCAAAAAATGACAATTCAAAACTAGTTGCTATTCTTGCCGGGTCTATGTTCTAGATTTGAATGAAATTTTTTGACATTAAATACTCATTAAAGTTAATTGACGTCTCTGAGTGCGGCAGTTACTGCCGCACTCAGAGACGTCAAATAACGTTAATGACAAAAAATGACAATTCAAAACTTGTCGCTATTTTTGCCGGGTTTATGGTCTAGATTTAAAAAGGATTTTTTGACATTATGTACTCATTAACGTTATTTGACCTCTCTGGGTTAGGCAGTTAGAACCTGTACGAACTCACTACAACGAGGGTTTAAGATAAGCAATTAACTCTTATTCAGCCATCAAAATGAAATTGCATATTTTATATTATAAATCTGTGTTCCTTGAACCTTTAGGCACTAGGTATATATGTGGTGGCCAGATAATCATGGCCAAACGTTGATGGAAATATCATCAAACGTTGACGTTTCAACTATATGGTCAGTTTTAGCTGGCCATTTCATGAAATGCAATCATTCCATGAAATTTGATCACTTCATGATGTGGCCGACCAGACACATCATGAACTGATCAAATCCACGACCTTGCCACGACATATACATACCTTATGCAATATGATACGTAAATCGTCACATCCGTTCTTCTTCATCTCCCTGCCCTGTTCCCAGTCTTTCTGGAATCGGTGCAGTATGTTTCCTTATATCGCTCAGACAGACATCATCAAGCCATCCACTCGCTTTTGATTCATATCATCCATCACATCGGAAAGGTGATAGAGATGTATAAATTTGAAGAAAAGAGACGGAACGGAACCCCGATTATGTAAGTCTCTTTCAATCGCTTACGTCTACCTGTCACTCTCACACTTAGTGAAAGTGCTTGAAAGAGGCTTACATAATAACCCTGCGGACCATGTTTTTGGGTCCCAGGCAACAAATAATGACTGTCGAGTTTTCCTTTTCAACGCCACGTTCACAAGCTATACTTTCATCGCCTCCTCTATTTATTAACATCAGCATTTTCGCGTTAGGCATTTTATTATTAGCGAACAAACAATTTTCCATAATACTGTAATTCTAGTTGATTAGCCCCCGAATACAGAAACGCTACTCAAATTTTGAGTACTGCATATAAAGTTAAGTGGACAATACCTGTCAGAATTTGTAAGGAAAATCGTAAATTTTGACATTACTTAAATGTTAAACAGGACTCAAACTTTGAGGAGCGTTTCTGTATTCAAAATGAATAATAACTGGACATTTTTGGCTAAAAGTTATAATCGTCCACCTGCCGTAGATCCATCGTTGTATCTATTGAATTCTGTATATTTTTCATATTATTATAATCTTAGAATATATAGGATTTATCTGATTCATCTGTAGGAGATGTCGTTGGCTGGAAAGTCTCAGCAGCTGATTCGTCGTCATCGGTCGGTACTGCATCTTCTTTGATAGAAATGAGATTAGTACAAAGATTTTGGTGGTTAGAAAAAGAATTTATGATCTTGAGGCGGTAATCGAACCCGCATTTACCCGCATTACTAATTTTTCTAACATTTATATAATGTTGAAATTAAAATCGAATAGAAATGAGATTATTTACAACCCATTTGCTATGGAAGCATTATTTACAATTACATGTACATATAAGTAAAGTCTTACCGATTACAAATCACAGTTTAAGTTTTGCTATCGCTCAGCTGCAGTAATGTAGGTATCAGTAGAGACAGGGTCGAAAAATATCCTGCAACGCCAAAGCGAAGGATATTGGAATAATATTGGATGTGTTCAAGCAAATAACTTATTTCAGTTACTGCCGCACTCAGAGACGTCAAATAACGTTAATGAGTACATAACGTCAAAAAATGACAATTCAAAACTAGTCGCTATTCTTGCCGGGTCTATGGTCTAGATTTGAATGAACATTTTTGACATTAAATACTCATTAAAGTTAATTGACGTCTCTGAGTGCGGCAGTTATTAGTCTCTCAACTTTAAAGAACCAGGCAAAATGATAAGAAAAATTCTAGGCTATCATATGCTGACATAATAATCATAATAATTATCACTGAACAATTAAGAGTTCGTACTCACTGCCGCACTCAGAGACGTCAAATTACTTTAATGAGTACTTAATGTCAAAAATTTTCATTTAAATTTAGAACAAATACCTGATAAGAATAGAGAATAGTTTTGAATTGTCATTTTTTGACATTCATTACTCATTATCATTAATTGACGTCTCTGAGTGCGGCAGTTATACGTTATTATTATATATTATATAACACAGAGATAACATAACAACCACGTTTCATCAATCATGGCGGGTTCGGTGTACCTAATAGTGGGCGAACCGATTGTAATTCAAACGAAGAGGTTTTCGTTTTTGGTGTAGGTACAAACTGCAACCTGATGTTACTTGGAGCTATGGGTGAAGGGACCGTCAAGAGAAGAGACGATCATAAATCAAAGGTTTTTATTAGTTTGGTATTATGAAATATGATCCCTTCAAGGATCGCCTTGGTGGGGAGAGTGGTATAAGTGTATCTCAGTCCATCACAAAGAGTGTCCATCTATAGGGCACGCGTCGAAGTATATTGCTAAGGGGTATAAGAGGAACGCTGCTGCTTGTTACTATACTATACGCTTAGTCGCCGTGTACGACATTTGCGGGAGCGAAAAGCCAAATATTTACCCGAAAATAATTAAAACACGTTTATAGAATGCCTACATGGGGCATAATAGGTATGTTGGCCACAAAAATTGATGAATTTTACGCCAGGGTATTAAATCGCTTGACTGCTTTTCCATGTCAGAAAGAAGGTTGGTGTGATATAAAAATATAGAAGTCATGAAAAACATACCGTCAGCAACAGCTATCGCGAAGGCGACAATCAAACCAATATATAAGAGACGCGACATGCTTACTGCTTGTACTGCGACGAAGTGACTTATTAAAACATTAATACAAACTTATTAGTACAAACCTTCCATCCTTTCCAACCTTGTTGAACAAGCTAAATATAGCTAATTTTCCATAGTAAGTTTGTTCAAGTGGTTCGGACGGCTGACGGCGGACCGCGTTTTTGGTAAGTCCGTCCCTTTTATCTCGTAAAATTGTTTGTCCGAAAATCATTTTATTATCCATAAGCATAACACGTTTGCTGTTAAGTTCAGTAGGTAACCATAATATTTTAGCGCTGAGTTTCATCCGGGCCCCTTTTGACACCACTGTTGGAGACGTGTGTGGGGCCGCGTCGGGGCACTTGCCCGGCGGTCACCAGGTAGAGGGCTGCGTCGGGGCGTCTGCCCGGCGGCCGATAGGTGTTGGCCGCGTCCTCTAGCTCCCTCTGGGGCTGGAAGAGCGCCGGTTCCCGTCGTATGGGGGCCTGTCTTGGAAAGATTCCTCTTCAGAGGAAACTTGGTCAGGACGGGCGGGTCCTTTGTCCGGCGCAGTACGCTGTTGTTGGACATTGGACTAGGGGAAACGGTGCACAGAAGGAGCCCGAAAGGGCGGGCGCAGGTGGCTGTCCGGTGACATATCCTAACGGATGACCCCGGATGGCTGCCATAGTGTGCTTTGGCTCGATATGCCCGGAGAGGATGTTTAGTGGTGTAGTGGGGGAACGTCTCTACCCCGAGTCCCACATACCTCTGTAGTTGCACCGTACTGCAGGGATGATGCGTAAATGCAGTTTACCTCTCCGCAAAAAAAAAAAAAAGGTAACCATAATATAAAAATAAATCGAAATTTTGTTTTATACTACTACACTCTTCGCTTCGTTCGTCTTCTATGCTGGCCGGGAGCGAACAAAATTAACGTAAAATGAGCCAGCCCCGACTCATCCCATGGGTGTCGTAAAATTCGAATAAGGGAGATTGCCCGGTGTAGACTAATAAGCACCTTGGGGCAACCGAATGGTGGAGGGCAAACCACCAACAACAGCATACCCAAAGAGGGTTGGTGTCAGGCAGGCAGCTGGTTGTAAAACCTAAGGCAAAACCTTGAGCAGTAAGGATTGGAATGTTGTCATTATAATTACTCGCTCCGTTCGTCGTTCTCTCGACATGGTCCGTTCCGTCTCTTTTCTATACATTCATTCATCACAAGCACCTTTACGGTGTGATGGATGATATGAATCAAAAGGGAGTGGATGGCTTGATGACGTCTGACCAATATAAATGGAAGAGGAAACATACTGTGCCGACCCCAGATAGAATGGGAGCAGGGCAGGGAGCAGAAGAAGCCCCTTCGCATACGGGGCTACTCAAAAGTTACTGATTACAAACTTAAATGACTAACTTGTTCCTCGAGCGCACCCGCCCGCCCATACAATGCCATAGAGGTTCGCACATGATGCTACTAGTTATTAACTAGTTCCTTTGGAGTAGCCCCTGCGCGGAGGGGCTTATCTTTACTTCTAAAACTATTAGGATGTCATAATAATTATCATGTTATACATGTACCTTAATCTCCTAATTTCGCATTACATAAAGTCTATTAACATCATCAAGAGTGGTTCCACCATAATGGGCACAATGGTCATGCCCGCAAACCATTAGGTTTGACTAGTAACGTCACGCTTTCACGGTCTGTTGTGATTGTTAGGCGGATGATATTAAAGGGGGTAGGCAGAACTAAACACCCACTTTTTGCTAATTAGGTTAGGTTCCATGTAATAAGTGCCGAGCATATTGCCATCTATCGGGCACATAAACAGCATTATATTTCTAGGTGGTATAAGTAAGAGGGAGCTTTTTCCTGTTACTCATCGCTGTATTTACCCTTGCCACTTAAAAAAGCTACTTGGCTAGACCCCCAGAGGTCCAAGGTTCTATGCGTTCGATAGATTGGCCACTTGGCTTGGCATTCAGGGCCAGATTAAAATCTGATTATTAATTTTGCCTCAAAGTTGATTGAAGTAGCAAGGTCGCAACGCTCAAATGTGGATTCGCCCTAATCCCACCTGTAGGCCTATTCGCTAACTTTTTTTGACAGTTGAAAGTGATGATCACCGAACTACTTACTTATCCATTACTGTTTTCACAGGACAAGTGTCACAACAGCGTTATAGTAAAGTAGTAATGGATAAGTAAATAGTTCGGTGAACATCACTTTCAACTGTCAAAAAAAGTTAGCGAATAGGCCTACTGCACTCAAAAGAAACCACTACAATTCAAGCAATCAATTTATTGATTTTACACACCGAGAATGTTATCGGATCTACAAATTCCGACCGGAAAAAACTATGAACATTCTTCTTCTTCTTCTTCTTCATTATCCACGCAATCCGGCGAATTTGCCAGCTGGGGGCACTGGCATATTGGTACGCACGGGGAACCAGCTTTGACGCGGAAATATCCTGACTTGCATCTGCACCTGTACTGCGCCACTTCGGTTTGATCGCAGTTGAATCTCGCCACCAGAGATATGCATTGATCCGGGGGACATGTCTTCGTGAGTACATACTCTTCGTTAGGGTCTCTGCACCGTGGTCCTGGAAATAAAATATTAAGATTATCATCTTACTAGTGTAAGTACAGTCTTGCCTTATTTTAAGAATAAATTTGCTGCGAGAGAGAAATTCGAAGACATACGCAGATGGCCAAAGCAGCAATGAGTAAATTAACCAGAATATGGCAAAACAGGAAAGTGTCGAATACCATAAAGACCAGACTCGTGCGACCTTTGGAATTCTCAATATTTCTGTACGGTTCCGAATCGTGGTCGATCCGTGCAGCTGACCGAAAGAAGATTGAGGCATTCGAATTGTGGTGTTGGAGGAAATTTTGCACATACGGTGGTCAGCAAAAAGAACCAACCAGTCAATTCTCGACCAATTGCAGATTATTACCAGATCATCCACCATATGTTGTCAACGCGAGTCCTTGGTTGCTTTTGACATATGCCCGGAGACAGCCAGAGACCAGAGACAGATAGTCTTGACAAACTGGTTGTAGTAGGTAAAATCGAGGGCAAAAGATCACGGGGTCGATCACCTACCCGTTAGTCCGACCAGATACAACACAAAACGGGACTTATAGTCCGACAAGTCATACCGCAGGAGGGTCGCGCACGAAGTTGTCGGACTATAGTATTCCTCTTGCTTGCCCTAAGACAAGCTGAGGACAGAGTGGCGTGGAGGAAGATTGTCGAGCTGTCAGCGAAGCTGTTTCAGGACAAGCAAGACCTTCAACAATAAAGAACACGAAGTAGAAGAAGAATATTAAAATTAGAAATAATTGGATCTTGATGTAGAAATGCGACTACTTTAGTGATTTTATGTGAAAATACCTATTCTCCGAACGAAACCCATGAGCTACTTTTAAATTATTTTTCAAATTATTCGAATACAGTAACGTCACTCAATGTTCGAGTCCTGCTTAACATTTAAGTATTATGTCAAAATTGACGTGTTACCATACTCTGACAGGTACTTTCCACTTAACTTTATAAGCAGTGCTCAAAATTGTAGTAGTTTCTGTTTCCGGGGGAAACATATCCATGGCCTTTGCCCAGCAGTGGCTCTAGTACGCTAATAAAAAAATAAAAATAAAAAAAATTCCTTAAACGCACAAGGTTTTATAACCGATAACATAAATCGAGGCAACCAACTAATTGGAATAATCGGCTTGAAAACCTCCACAACGCGCTTCGCTCTGTAGGCATAGCACGGACCGTAGACAAAACCTCTCTCCACCACGGTGTTTCGACGGTGTTTTGTCTCGGGATTTAGACGGAGTTAGAGCGAGAGGAAAATATTTTCTTTTTCTCGAGGAAATTGTGTCCACGTCCCGTGCTAAGCCTACTGGAAGTTAGTTCAGGGCTTGAGGATACTCACGGCATTTATTTACTGGAATACAGTTCCCTTTGATGTCCCTTGCGTAGCCATCGATGCAGTAGCATTTTTCGGCGCATTTTTTATTTTTTATCGGGCAGTTGGTCCTGTTTTGATATGGGTGCGTATTACACTCGTTGTCGCATTCTGTCCCGCAGGAGAAGAATTCATTGGGCTTGGAGCATTGTTCTGTAAGAGATCATATTATAATATTTTATTTCGGTCAAAATTTGCAGCTCTTAATATACATCTTCTTCTCCCTGGCCTGTTCCCAGTCTATCTGGGCTCGTCGCAGTCTGTTTCCTCTTCCATTCATATAGGTCAGACGTCATCAAGACATCCATTCCCTTTTGATTCATATCATCCATCACACCGTAAAGGTGCTAGTAATGAATGAATGTATAGAAAAGAGATGGAACGGACCACGTCGAAAGACCAATGAACAGAGAGAGTGATTGGAATAACAACATTCGAAGCTATACTGCTCAAGGTTTTGGCTTAGGTTTTACAGTCGGCCGTCTGCCTGACACCAACCCTCTGTGGATTTGCTGTTGTTGCCCTCCACGATTCGGGTGCCCCAAGGTGCTCATTGGTCTGCACCGGGCAATCTCCCTTAGTCGACTTTTACGACACCCATGGGATGAGTCGGAGTTGACCTATTTTCCGTTATTTGTTTGCCCCCAGACTAGCATAGAACCTCTTAATATACTATGGTAATAATGTTTAACAACGTCTTTCATAAGAAGAATTTTATTACACCACTACATGAAAATTAACACACAATATGTGTGACAATAATGGGATACGATGAAAGACGAAGAGATCACAGTTGTGAATGAAAACCATAGTGATATAGTGTTCATACAACATAGAGAAGAAATAAAGAGTCTTGTCGTGTTATCTTCATTGAAGACATAGTTTGGAAAGGTATCCTAGTAGACTCACTCAGCGCTCCAAAGATTTGCTGGATGCAGTTCAAGACCGGCAGTTATGGAAACATTGAAGGGACACTTGCGTTTACCTGTGACATCAGCAAGCTAAGATGATACACATACATAAATCACGCGTTTGTCCCCGAAGGGGTTTTATATGTATTTCTCCGCGGACTCACCACATCTGTCGTAGCTGATACATTCTCCAATGGCGTTCCTATAATAATCCGGCTTGCATTCACACGTTCTCTTGCAGGGAACGTCTGCGGGGCAGGCGTACGCGACGTTTCGGTTCTCGCAAGTTTTCGGCGGTGGACATCCAGACGTACAAATTTCCTCTTCGTTGACTCCACACGCCAAAGGTTTCGGTTCTAAAATTGAGAATGGTTTTAAGGTGAAATAGACTTAGTCACCAGCCCTTTAATGTCCCCACTCCTGGGGCACAGGCCTTTCCTGTGGATGGAAGAATATAGGGAGAATGGGCCATAACCCACCTCACTGGCCCAGTGCGGGTTGGTGGGTATTAACGACTGCAGATGTAGCCAGGACCAACGGTTTAACGTGGCTTCTGAAGCACGGTGGACCTCGAGATAATAAATTTTAGATCACCCATCCAATGACCTTAGCGAAAATTGCTTAGTTTACGCAATCCCAGGTCAAACGCGCTATGCCACAGCGCTAGCGAGCTCCTCTATAAACTTATTATTAGTAATTCAAATAAATTGACCCGAAAATTTTTCAGAATTTTTCACCGACCGAATTTTCTCACTTCAGTCCGCGTTCCTGGTAGGTACAAATGTTTGTGATGAACACAGACCCTAATTTGTTCTCGAGTCAAGATTGTTAATATGTTTATGTGTAATGTTAAATTTCCGTCTAATAAATATGTATATTAAAATTTGTATCTTTAAACAAAAGTGCTTATGGTACCAACCTTTTGAGCTAAACGACGAAAGGTGTAAGAAATATTTTTGAGTTTTTTTTTTCATTTCAATTAATTGCGAATACTCACTACAATTAGCTACAGGAACGCAGTTGCCTTTATCATCTCTTGCGTATCCGTCGTCACAGTAACATCTTTCAGTGCACTTAAATCCTCTGAGTAGACAATTGGTCCTACTCTGGAACGGGTAACTCTTGCATTCAGTATCGCAAGGGCTTCCACAAGAGAAGAACTCATTTGGCTTGGAACATTTGGCTGTGGGCAGAAATGCTCAGTTCTTATCTTTAGTGGTCACGAAAATCAGGCCGTAGACGGGGTGGCGAGGGTGGGTGTTGACATGTTGTGAGAGGCCCCGTAAACCTAACCTACACTTGAGTCCCAAGTCCCAGGTGCTGCCAATGACTTCCCTCTCTGCCACACTATGGACCCGGCACCCGCATGGTGAATCCATGGAATGCTGAGAGTTATCATCTCGTCTGATATTCATCCGAACTTAATTTCAATCTTACAACATACTTTTTAGGTGTAAATACTATAATACTTTAATATAATCATCATATGCGATGATGATTATATATTTTGTATGTAATAATATTGTAAAATAATTGAGATACTAATTGTTGCAATAAGGCTAGAAGAATCAGACCACTGGACTGATCTTTTTATAAATTATATAGGAAGGGTTAGTTCACAACGACAAGAAAGACTTAGTCAACTCGTAGTATTGTTGTTATACTCAAATCAAAACTCCAAAACTACTTTTGAGTGACGCTAAACCTAACCTAACCAACGGTACTGGTAGGTATTAACGACTACAGATGTAGGTAGTCAGGTCAAAATCTATGGTCTAGATTTAAGCAAAACTTTTTTGTATTATTATTATTATAATTAACGCCTCTGAGTGCGACATTTAGGGCCTGTTTCTCAATCGTTAATTAAGTTCTGAGTAGCTTACATGGCAGTTCAATTGACATATATTTCATATTACATCTGTCAAATGATCTGATAAGTAAGCTACTCAGAACTTACTTGTCGATTGTGAAACAGGCCCTAACTGCCGCACTCAGAGACGTCAAATAACTTTAATGAGTGTTAATGTCAAAAAAAATCATGAAATTTAGACCATAGACTCGGCAAGAATAGCGACTAGTTTTGAATTGTCGTTTTTTGACATCAAGTACTAATTAACGTTAATTGACGTCTCTGAGTACGGCAGTTAGAGTGGTTTTAACCAGCTGAGTTTTGACTGTAACATTGTCACACGATGAGAGAAAATGAAGCCTCTCATTAAAATTTGATTTATCTGCTTGAAATCGTCCCGTCACGTCGTCGGGTCATGTTGTGGTTTAATCCTTATTAATCACTTGGATACTTACCGCATTGCTTTGCAGTAATGCATTCTCCGATAGAGTTTCTTAGGTATCCATCAGCGCAAACGCATTTGGTTTTGCAAGGCCTAGTGTCTTTCACACATATGTAATTTACGACTGGTCGTCTGCATGTTCTCTCGGCTGGGCACGCTTTAACGCATCTCTCTACTTCGTTGCGTCCACATTTTTTCGCGGGACCTGCAATATTATAACGATTGAATTATAAATTGATTTCACATCAATTTATGGAAAATTAATTCAATTCGACGGAAGGTTTGATTGAATAGTCCGATCGAAGGATCGGCCAAGAGCCAATACCTCTATTTTTAATTTATTTATTATATTTCATCAACACAATCGCTTAATTGCTTGGCAGCTGACGGAAAATATACATAAAAATACTGATGCAGAAAGCAGTTCACCAAAGTTGATTGAGAAAATTTTATTCTCCGTGAAACCAACAAGCATTTGAATGAATGATCATACTTACTGCATTGATCAACAGGAACACAATTGCCCTTGGCGTCTCTCGCATAACCATCCTCACAATAGCACTTCTTATTGCAGACTATGTTCTGTATGGGACAGTTTGTCCTGCTTTGGGTTTTGATGTTCTTGCATTCATTGTCACAAGCGCCACCGCATGAGTAGAATTCGTTGGGTTTTGAGCATTTATCTGTAAACAAAATTCACAGTTTCCTCAGAAATAACATAAACATTCTGATTACGGCATAGCCTTATTCTTAGAACCTACAGACCAACCTAGAGTCCTGTTCTAGGTGGGCACTAACATATTTACATACATAGGTACGTACGTAAATCATGCTTATTTTTTTTTCGAACTCTGCACACGTAGGCAGAGGTGAACTAGCACCCACGCTTCGCCAATCGAACTCTTGTAAGCAGAGGTTAATTAACTATATTAGAATGTATTGAATTATTATTATTACTTACCGCATTGTTCTCCTGTGATACAGTCACCGAGATAATTTCTGAAATAACCAGGCTTACAAACGCAAGTATCTTTGCACTCCTCTACTACGGCTAGGCATGCGAATTGGATGTTTCGATTCTTACACGTCCGCTGCGGTGGGCAAGAATTCACGCATCTCAATTCTTCGTTGATACCACAGATCAATCGCGCTGGTGCTGAAAATCCATATTAAATTCATCATTGTTAAACATTGCTTATGCCAACATGTTTAATTATTCAAAAATCTAAAAGGTACAGTCAGCATCATAAATATTATGAACACTTTAGTCCTCTCTGTAATACCAACAACAGCGCATGCGCAGTAAGCAATAGTTGCTACCATATTGTAGGTAGGTACCTAAACTGCTATCGTGACAAGGTACTAAAGTGTTCAAATATTTATGGTGCTGACCTGACTGTATGTTTTGAAGGGCTCAATTTTTAAAAGTGAATAAAATGCGGTAAGTATATCAAACAAAATAGTGTTTCAACAAAGTTATCTAACGAATAGTGTTTCAACGTTGGGAATGACATCTCAAAATTAATGTTGTAACACTATTTATTTTCATATTTTACACTCGTTATTATACTTATACCTAATGATGTTTTATATATTTCCTCTACCATAGCCTAAACATTATATTTTATTGTATCGACACATCTATTACGTTACCAACACTGCCTGCTTAGCTAGAGATGGATGTAGTTAAATAAAAAGGAACCACAATAATAATATAAGACCATAATAATTTATGACGGTCTATTCCCAGTTTCTCCCGAATGCTTTCCCCCGATTCTATAATAGCACAAACTCTGGCACTCGCCGGCCGCTGCCGCGGCACGCTCGCTCGGCTCGTGCTGTTCGTTGGTTCATAATATACAAACTTTAATCTTACCTAACCAAAGTACTAACCAATTTCGGTAAATAGTAGAATTTAAGATATTTACATATGTAATATTCGAAGAGTTTGCGTTCGAGGAAAAGTAATTGGGGAAATCTGGGAATAGACGTTTATTACAAAATAAAAATTCGATTACAAGAGTCGGATTCTTTTTTGTTCTGTGTTCTTAAGGATTGAATTTTTGTATCTGTATAAATCGTCCCACTGGTTATCATTTATTTTTTGCCTACTTTAAAACTGATATGCAACCAAACAAAGTAAAAGAATTTGTTTCAATCTGCCATACACTTTATCAATTCGGTAAATTAAATAGAAGACAGCTAGCAGTAGCTAGCACGTTCGGGCGACCATGAATACACTGCATTTTATCGTGTTTATTGTTTATTGTGTTTCGGCCATATCTCGGAGAGGACTCTCACCTATAGGTAATGCTCTTTTAGAAGGCATAGCTAAGATCACGCGACAAGGCGTGTGTAGCAATGCATCGGCAATGAAAAACAAAAAGGAACCATTATAAATTTGAACCGAATTTAGACATTTTATTCAAAGCGCTAATCTATTAAGACTGGAAGCTTTCTGTTTTCGTCCAATTTAAAGCGTAAGCTGCGAGCTAAGCGGCATTCAAAAGACAAGGATGCATGCGGGCCGCTCAATCTGCTATTTAAAAAAAAATGTAAAACGATATAATTATGGTTATTTTATTACAACATTTTATTTTACTCACTGTTAAGTCATGGCAGCATTCATTTTGTATAGGGCTTCCCGGAATTCTCACCAAGTGTGTGGTCTGACGTTCAATCAGGATCTGTCCAAACCTCAAAATATACCTATAGTAGTATAATGTATTTTTTATACTACATTTAAAATAAAAACTTGTATATAGAGTAACAGAACACATTTTGGACATATTTTTTATAAAAAAAATCGTACAAAAACTAAATAGAATCAAAGAAAATACTCACTTAATAGGAACAAGCATGTTCATTTCCATTTTGTAAAAATGCGTGTTTCATTTTTTTAAATCACTTATTTTTGTGTTACATTCATAGAGCAAATAGTAGATTTTATAACAAGGTAATAAATCAGTGTCTTAGGTCACGGGTGCAGACTTGAATCACGAAAGAAACGAATAGAGTCCTGAGTGCAGCGAGGGATTCAATGGCACCCAAGACGTAAGACTGCTTTTTCCTGAGGAAGTAGCCGCGCCTCGAGTAGCGACGAAACAGCGGCGATGCGACGAGACGTTAGCGGGAACATTACCACTCGCATCGCATCGTCGCGATAACATCGCCGTGTGGAAACGCGCTCTTAGAGAGTTCATAGTAATACGTGGCACAACGATAATATCGCTGCGATGCTCTCGCTCGTGGAGACAGCGGCTAAAGTAAAAATCGCTGCTATGGCGACAGAGTTATAATAGTCTGATGCTGTCTGATGAGTTTAAAAACTCGTTTACCCCTACTCAGAGACTTAAATTTTTTTAACGTTCAAAATCCTGCTTATTAAAAAAACATTTAAATGTAATAATAATAAATGGTCTACTAATTATGTAGACCATTGACTAGACAGAAATAGTGTTTAGTTTTGAAAATCATCCTTTGAAATGATGTCTCTGAGTGTGGCCGTTTAAACAGAACCTTGTTTCATAATATTATGAATATTTTACAAATAATATTAGTAGATACTCTTGATAAATGCAAGCTCTTGATAAATAAAACTTTGTTACTTACACAGTCAGAACTACAATTTATGTCAAATTTTTCCATGAATTTCTACTTTTTCTATTCGTTAAATAGACTTTTTTGATTGACTATATTCTATGCGTACCTACATAGTTTGAGTATTTATTTACCAATTGGTTGGTCCACGACATTTACAGGAGATGGTGCCGGTTCCGAATCGCCGGCTGCAACAAAATAAATAATCGAATCAATTAGATCCTATAAGTAAGTCTCACCCCCGAATACAGAAACGCTAATCAAATTTGGGGGACTGCTTAAAAAGTTAAGTGGAGATTACCTGTCAGAATTTGTATGGAAAAACGTCAATTTTGACAACATTTAAATGTTAAGCAAGACTCAAACTTTGATTAGCGTTTCTGTATTCGGGGGTAAGAAGGTTTACTATCTAGTTAACTCGGACATATTCAAGTCGGCCACGAATATGATTTTAGTGAGAGTCACTGTTGTAACCTAATCTAAACTAATTAGCAGGTACTTTTAATATTAAATCTAGGGCCCGAGTTCACCAACACTTATTCAGGCGATTATTATTTAACCGTCGGTTTTTGATATATAATCGTATGGACGAACTGTCGAAAACTTAGGGTTATCTTTTAATCGCTTGTTTTACGTGTTGGTGAAGTCCAGCCTAAAAATGTGACAGTTAATACTGACGTGACGGAGGCCGGTAATGACTCCATGGTAGTATAAAAGGGTAAATATAATGCCTCCAGCGTCATTTATAGGTAGGTACAGCAGCAGAACCGTAGACCATAGACGCTGTAAATCTATTCTCATTCTCATAATTATTCATTATTTCTTTGGTAAACAGGTCGATAAAATTTATTAATTTAATAATAAAAAATATATATTTCTTATATTTAGTTGGTGTAGTTAGTAGTAACACGATTACAATATTTTTTTGCATGATTATTAGATTCTTGAAAAATACCGTATCAACACACAGACAGCACATAATACGAATAAGTTCGAAATTTGCCCAGTCAATTATGAATCTTACAGCAAATTCGTAAAGATTAGAATTCGATTTCAATATTTTGTAAAACATACTGTGAAAATCGTGTGTCGTACAAGGCGATTAAGGGTAAAGACAGCAATGAGTAATGGCCAGCAGCATTTCTCAGATACCACCTAGCAATATAAATTTGTACTGCGATTTATGTGCCCGATATATGGCAATAGGCTCGCCACCTGTTGCATGGGACCGAACATAAATGGCGAAAAGTGGGTGTTAATTCACCTCTGCCTACCCCTTTCGGGGATATAGGCGTGATTTATGTATGTATGAATGTATGTTCTGTGAAAAGATACTACCTACTAATAAAGCGTTACTTCAATAAGTTTTATATATTTGCCCTATATCTACATTTGAATATAAATAACTTACTCGGGCTTAATTCACGTTCAATTATTGATGTTAAAATATTGATTTTGATTGTTAACCATATTTCAATTGACGACGTATGGTGTAGTTTGTCAATTTATTAAGTACCTATTCTATTATTGCTTCCACGAACTGTTACGTACACGTGAATATTAATATTATTTGCACAGTTGATGATAGGAACAACAACATTATTATTATTAGAATTAATTGATGTGGCTATAATTATTAATGATCCAATATTTTTTTCAAATTTCAGTATTAATAACTAAGTGTCTTTTATATTTCTGGCTGAATACACAAAAAGGTGTTTTTTATAAATTTTATAAATACTTTTATAAACGCATTTAATAAATACTTACTACAAAGTTGGTAACCTTTTTTTTAAGGTTTTTGCTAGTAATGCAAAATATTCAAAAATGACCAGCTAGCACTTGTGCAATGTCACTTTCAAGACGGTTATAGCTAACAAATTAAACCTTATATTCACCCATCAAAGGTAATTTGGATACTCTTTATATTACAAATCTGTGTTCTCATAATTTTTAGGCATTACACCTACCTATTGCATGTTTCCAGGTAAATGTTTGTTCTTACGCATCGAGTTTTTCTGTTTGTCTCGTCTCTACGTTATTCAATAATTAATTGTAACATTCATTCAAATTGGTTTAATTTCCCTTTTTTGGTTTAATTCTTGTGTTCATGTTCATGAAAAGTGGGAAATTGCAAAATCAATAATAATTATTAACTTCCAGGGCACCATTGATTCAGGGCACTCTTCATTGATCCACTGGCCCTTCCATCACTTAATTTTTAGTCTCAAGAATTTCTCACTATTTTAATTTTAGTACATATTATAAATCATCCTCTTTTTCCTCTTTTTTAACAAGAAACTAACACGTGGCTAATTAAAGAATACGCCACTGTTTTTGTTTGTTTCCATGGTTGGAGTACTTACAGCATTCAGCATAAGGCACGCAAATACCATTCTTCCTCCAGTAGTTCTTCTTACAACGGCACGCGGGATTGCATATAAGGACGATTCCGATGCGTCCAATGGCGGGGCAGGTTCCCGTGGGAGAGGCTTGACTGCAGTCATCAGTAGGACACATTGGTGGACATGGATTATATTCCTCATTTATACCACTACACTTGAATGGAGCTGTAAAGTTGAAATTTAATTAAGTGTAATAGAAGTTTATCCCTCTTGGGAAAACATAGGTACTTTATGATACATTCAAGTGTTTTTGGTGGTGAAGTCCGGTGTTGGTTTCTCAAAAAAAAAATGTAAATCATCTTATCTTGGCTTGCTAGCAATTTAGGCAGTACCAGATTGAGATAAAATGAGGTATTTCTGAAATTGCGTCACAAATCTCTATAATTTGTCGTGCTAGAAGTTGTTTCAACTTTGCTGCTACGTTGCTGTTTAATTGATGTATTCGAGTTCAATTTAATTCGAATGTCAATGTGTGGTATGGTATGGTGTTCTATTTTATGTAAGGGTATTGCTTGCTTACGGCAACTTGTCGTTGGAATACATTTTCCTTTCCTGTCTCGGCGATGGTTGAATATACATGTACAACCGGGCTTAGTAGGGCACGATTTAGGCTGAGGGCAAAATTGGCTTCTCTTAGATTCCTCTTCGCTTGTTGGACAACGGTTGGACGAGCAAAACGTTGGGCAGCCATCTACCCTTTCATTTTCTCCGCACTTTTGGCCGCCTTTAAATACAACAACACAATTGGACTGGTATTAAATGGTAAATATACAGTGTACATTTAGTGTTTCATATCCACGTTCTGTACGTATATTTCCATTCTTTGAACTGTTTAGTTTCATTTGTATTAAGAAAACGAATTATTCCAGATATTTTTCATTCCTTACTTTTTGATACTTAACAAACAAGCAAAACCATTATTTTTCACAATTTATGATTACAAAATACAAGTGTATAATGATACTTAGTATATATAGCACAATTAATTAATAACGTATCTCAACAGTCGTCGTTGGAGATTTCCAGAAAATTAATAATAACATCCAATGCAATATCTGGTTAGATGCACTGATTATTTGTTGTAAAAATCATAGTCATCTACGATAAGTATTTTAAAGTACAATTTTCCCTGCATCACAAGCCTTTGGTAAAAAAAGGTGTCAGAATGTGTATTAACTACCCAGACTAGGTGAAAACTTTGTCTGTGACTAAATTTTGGATATCTTACTATTATAAGTACATTTATGTCTTCTATGCTGGCCTGGGAGCGAACAAATAACGTAGAATAGGCCAGCCCCAACTCATCCCATGGGTGTCGTAAAAGTCGACTAAGGGAGATTGCCCGGTGCAGACCAATTAGCACCTTGGGGCACCCAAATGGTGGAGGGCAAACCACCAACAACAGCATACCCAAAGAGGGTTGGTGTCAGGCAGGCGGCCGGCTGTAAAACCTAAGCCAAAACCTTGAGCAGTATGGTTTGGAATGTTGTCATTCTAATCACTCTCTCCATTCATAGGTCTCTCTACATGGTCCGTTCCGTCTCTTTTCTATACATTCATTCATCACTAGCACCTTTACGGTGGGATGGATGATATGAATCAAAAGGGAGTGGATGGCTTGATGACGTCTGACATATGAATGGAAGAGGAAACATACTGCGCCGACCCCAGATAGACTGGGAACAGGGCAGGAAGAAGAAGATAAGTACATTTATGTAATTATAAAAGCGTGATATTCAAAAGAAAATAAAAATGTACAAGCCCCCCTAGCATGACCACACGCGTTATGGATACGATAAAAGATATTAAAACATATCGCAACCGTCAACTTTATCGATTTTCCGAGCATGACCTCACTGGTGATACAATATGATAAAATATTATCGCACGTTATGATACGATATGTTATGGATAAAATAAACGTTCTGTGAAACAATGTGACCAATATAACAATTTTCAATTTGTTTTTTTCGTTCTTCATTTATTTACTATTCACTCACCTCTAGATCTCTCACGTTTTGACGTACGACGTCACATTTAAACTCTGTGTAAGTATTTGTTTTTGACGTTTGTTTCTGCCGAGGGAAATTTTTTAACTAAAACTTACTGCCGCACTCTCTATTCTTGGTCTAGATTTGAATGAAAATTTTTGACATTAAATACTCATTAAATTTAATTGACGTCTCTGAGTGCGGAAGTTAGAGACTGAAACAATTTTGTTTTAATTTTTAAAATCTCTGCCGGGAACACAAACTACTTTATAATGTCTAATGATTTTTGTGGATACGAAATTTGGAAGTGACACTTTTATATCATAAAATTTCTTTGGTCATAACTGTAAGTAATATGATAACTGAAATAATATGAATACCTATGACTGTAAATAATATGAATATAGTTGCTGTAAGTAATATGAATAAAAAAACAAGACAAAAACTGTTTCGTTTTGAAATAAGGACCAACCTTCAAGGGGACAGAGTATTCGTTAGGAGTTCGAGGAGCTAAATCATTATATAGTTTCGAACACAAATACTGCACCATGTCCATGGAGATTTTATAGTACCTTTGGAACTCGTTAACGGGCAGAAAAAAAGCGTCGGTCAATCCACGGACTATCGTCCTCACCTCTTTCCTCTTTTCTATTTTTTCCGTCCAATAATCGGAGTCTTACAAATGCCCGTGACATTTTAAACAACATAAATAAAACTTAGAATTTTACTTATACACTTATCACGCATTCGAATGGTGGTAGATAAAATATCATGCACTAAACGTCAAAAACCGATGTATAGCACGATATTTATCGCGCGATAAGTGGTCATGCTCGACAATTCGATAAGTGATTGTCGGTCATGCTCGCATATATCACTAACTTATCATATTGTATCACGGTGACGTTACTAGCCTAGTCATGTTCGCACTTTCGATAAAATTTAAAGATGGCGGTTTTATCCAATGATTTTTGACAGTTCAAAGCAATAAATGGCTTTTTCATATCGTGTTTCGTTGGTCATGCTAAGGGCAGGAAACTCAAGATGGTAGTGTTGTCAATAATATAGGATTCAATTACTAGCTAAATGCTACATCTTATCTTTTAACATCATAACTTAGTAATATACGAAAAGTTTAAATTACTCCATTTTAACATATTAGAAAATCAAATCTAATTATCAGACAGAACGTAGATCAATATAATTCTCTGCCTGGCCCACTTAGGACCGAGACATTATATAATTTTCTACTGCGTTTCCTTTTTCATCGCTGCATTCACTGCATTCACAAGGGTATTATATTCAATAGATTTATCGAAACAATACAACTTTCACTACCTCTCAATTTATTAACATCAGCATTTTCATCAGTTACCATTAATTAGTCACCTACTTTAATATAAAGCGTTAGTTAGATCGTCATTTTATAATCAACAAACAAAACTATTCAATTTTAATTTTAACATTATACAAATGCCTGCCTACCTGCCCGGATAGCAGCGGACGCGGGTTCAATTCCCGCATCGAGACCATAATTTTTCGAAATTCTTTTTCTAACCACCAAAATCTTTGTATTTAAGTAATTCAAAATTGAGTCATTACTGATTTTTTTACTTCTAAAGTCATCATCGTCCTCCTGTCATAGTTCAATTTCATTAGAGGTTGCCGCATGTATGACACGTCAGGCTTCCACAAACATCAATTTTTCGCAATCGACTTGGTGCTTCACGAGATACATACAAGTAAAGGTTGACAATCGATTGGACAAATGTGACAGTTTTGGGTAGTCTGATTCCGTTCCTGTACATTATGTACATAATAATATAATTATTATTTTTGATTGTTTTTTACACGACATTTGTCAGTTGCTTTAACTGCTATTATTATATATTCCCATTTTCTCGACTGATGTCGGTATTTTGCCACTATCTCGCCTCGAGACCCTCGAAGAGAAAGATGGTCGGTTTCCCCATAATAGAATTATGTATAAAATATAGATACATACATACATACATAAATCACGCCCATATCCCCGAAGGGGTAGGCAGAGGTGAATTCTCACCCGCATTTCGCCAATTCTGTTAAGTCCCATGTAATAGGTGGCGAGCCTATTGCTATTTATCGGGCACAAAAGTCGCAGTACATTGTCAGGACGGTAGTATAAGAGGAACGCTGCTGCCCATTCCTCATCACTGATTTATCCTTAGTCGCCTTGTACGACACCCACGGGAGAGATTTGGGGTGGTGACAATTGTATTCTACTCTGTCGTCACCACACGGCTAAAATATAGATTATTATTATTATTATATAAGTATAAAATAGATATTATTATAGTTTAATAATAATTTAATTCTAGTTATAATCTGTATACATGTAAGATAATAAGGCGCTTTTATATTACCTGCTTTAATTAATGTTATATCTTATTTACGGCTTGACTGGAAGAGATCTCTATTAGAGATAAGTCCTCCCTTGTTAACATAATGTATAATGCCATGTACTTATTATAATTTAAAGTGCAATAAAGAGTATAATAAGTATAAGTAATTATTGTATGCATTGATTACTGGATATCTCTCCTATAATCTTAGAATTTATAGGTTTACCTGATTCATCTGTAGTGGAAGTCGTTGCCTGGAAAGTCTGAGCAACCGATTCGTCGTCATCGTTTAGTACTGCATCTTCTTTGATAGAAATAAGATATGTACAACCTATTTGCTATGGAAGCATTATTAACCATTTTTTCCGAATACATACTACATACATACACACGTGTCGTGTGGTTGAGGCAGAGTAGAATACAATTGTCACCTCCCCAAATCTCTCCCGTGGGTGTCGTACATACAAGGCAGCTAAAGATAACCAGTGATGAGATGAGGAATGGGCAGCAGTGTTCCTCTTATACCACCTACCAATGTACTGCGACTTTTGTTCCCGATAAATGGCAATAGGCTCGCCTATTACAGGGGACTTGACATGGTCGGCGATGCGTGGTTGCTGGCTGGTTCACCTCTGCCTACACCTTCGGGGTTATAGATTTATGTATGTATGTACGCATACATACGTCACACCTTACTCCCATAGGGGTAGGGAGAGATCACTTTTATCTTTCTTCATTTTTTCCGAATACAAATCACACTATAGAATATAAATCCTATAATTAATATGAATATAAAATCCTATGATTTTGCTACCGTTCAACGGAAGTACCTAGGTATCAGTAGAGACTGGATCGAGAAATATTTTGCAACGCCAATGCGAAGGAATATTAACAATCCAATAGTATTGGAAAGAGTTATTTCAGTAACTGCCGCACTCAGAGACGTCAAACAACGTTAATGAGTACTTAACGTCAAAAAATGACAATTCAAGACTAGTCGCTATTCTCTGAGTCTCTGAGTGCGGCAGTAACTGCCGCACTCAGAGACGTCAATTAACTTTAATGAGTATTTAATGTCAAAAATTTTCATTCCAATCTAGACCATAGACCCGGCAAGAATAGCGACTAGTTTTGAATTGTCATTTTTTGACGTTAAGTACTCATTAACGTTATTTGACGTCTCTGAGTGCGGCAGTAAGTATCTCAACTTTAAAGCAAATATAATGTCGAATTGTGGAAGCAGAGGCGTTATTCTGGAACATTATTTCGTTCGATCGAGTCTTTGCGTCTTTGTCGCTCTTATTTTAACGCGCAGTGGCGTGAGAAAGACAGATAGATGTAAGTAAATCGTTCGGAGTTTCAGAGTAGACCTCCAGGCCAAATGATAAGAAAAATACTAGGTTATCGTATACTGACATAATGATCATAATATTGTTGAGTTTATGCGTATGTCAGTCTATTAAAAAGATATGTCCCTATGTCCATGTATAGGGTACGTAATTCCCAGTATATTGATAATGTGGCATATGAGGAACGCTTCTGCGCATACTAGGTATACTGCTTAGTCGCCTTGTACGACACCCGCGGGAGAGACAAGTAATGAATTACAATAAACATGGGGCATAACATGATAGCCACAGAAGTTAAATGAATTTTACGCCAGGCGTTAAATTGCTTGCCGGTTTTTCCTTGTTCTAAGTAGGTAAGGTCGTTGCGATATGAAAAATATACAAGTCACGAAAAACATACCGTCAGTTGCGGCTATCCCGAAGGACACAATGAGTATCAAACCAATATACAAGAGACGCGACATGCTCACAGCTTGTACTACGACGAAGTAAGTTATTAGCACACAGCCTTACAGCTTGTTGACCGAAAAGCTAAATAATAATAAGCTTAAGTTTGTTCAAGTGGTCTGGACCACATTTTTTTGTCATAACCAAGTAGGTAGGTACCTAATATTGTGACTAACGTCAGGTGGCTATGTTGTTACCGCTGACCTCTAATTATAATAGAGGTCAGTGGTTGTTACACAGTTTCACATAGTAGTGTCAAACCGCGCCAATTCGTAGCGGCCTGAGATGCGAGGCTCTTTATAGGACACCAAACCCCTTTCGGCTTCGACAATAAAACCCGGTAGATGCTGTAAAGGCCCATCAGTGAAAAGCCTAGTTCCTTGAATAATAAAAGTTGTGTCAAAATAGCAACCAAACATTAGGCGTTGTCTCCACGAGCGAGAGACGAGAGAATCGCGACGACTCCGCCCTTCTATCGTCGGGTAATCTCCACGAACGATACGACGCGACGCTAGAGGGCACGCCAGATAAGTCCAATTAGATAAGGTCAAAATTGGAACTAAAAATGCGTCTGCTATTTTTTTTGTCTACGAGTGGCAATGTTAGCGAGCAGCGCCACCCCTCGCGCGCAGACTTATCTGGCGCGCACTCTAGTGTGAACATTACCACACGTCGCATCGCGATAACAACGCCGTGTGGCGCTCTTAGAGAGTATATGGAAATATGTGGCACGACGATAATATCGCCGCGATTTTTTCGCTCGTGGAGACAGCGGCTTAGCGTCAACATCACGTATGTCAGTTTTATACCACAATATGTCAGAAACTCTCAATCGTTTGCTTTACATACACACCAATGGACATGGCTAAATCGAAGTATGGGCGATTGCCCCAGCAATATACACACATACATAAATCACACCTATATCCCCGAAGGGGTAGGCAGAGGTGAACTAGCACCCACGCTAGCAATATATAGACATAGTTTATTATGATCCTAAGGATGGATCCTAGGATTTACGAGAGATGGAAAGTGTGATAGTGATATTGAAAAGCGGGTGAAAGCTGGGAATATGGTAAACGGGGCTTTTCACACTTTTATGAACAGCCAAAGCGTGTCCAGAAAGGCTCGTATGCTCTCTGTTCATCATGGAGTGCTGGTCCCGACATTAATGTATGGAAGTGAAAGTTGGGTGTGGGAGAAGAAGCATGAAAGTAAAATAAATGCAGTAGAAATGAGAGCGTTGTGGAGCATGGCTGGGGTAAGGCTGAGTGACCGATTGTATAACAGTGTGATAAGAGAAAGGTGTGGTTTGAAAGAAGATGTAATGACAAGGATTGAGAAAGGGATGCTCGCATGGTTTGGTCACGTCGAAAGAATGGATGAAAGGAGAATGACAAAAAGGATTTAAATGGCGAAAGTGAATGGAGAAATGGGAAGGGGAAGGCCTAGGCGGATCTATCAAAATTAAATTGAAAGTCTTTTGAAAAAGGGCCAGGTCAAGAGTACCCGAAACCGACGGGCATGCATGAAGAGATTGATGAGATTGGATGAAGCGAAAGAAGTATGTAAGGATCGTAGCAAGTGGAAGGAAGTGATCTCTGCCTACCCTTGTGGGAGAAGGGCGTGCCGTATGTATGTATGTCTGTTTATTATGATATTTGTTAGCTGAATATTAAGTATTTAATTTTAAAAAGGATAATTCTGAAAATAAAATAATGAAACTCCTACTACCGTTATAGGTATGCAAACTTTAGACCTAGAGACTTTGCTATGAATCTTAGCTAAGGCGTTCAAATCGATTTCTGTCCACATGTCCTGTGTGATTGATTTGTATTTAATACTTATACTATCTGATGATGGAATGGTTGTATAATTTATGTTAATGTTAATGATGATGATGTTTATTAAAGCAATGACGCATGATAAATCAATGTAAAAACTTTTATTTATTTGATTTGTTCACTACAGTTGTACGAGCTTATTAAACTTGTAATAATTAATTAATATTTAAATAATACTATAGTGTCCCAACGTATGTTCTCTAGTTTATTATCAAGAAACAAAACGCTACTATTATACGCCTCCCGCCAAAAATAGAAATGTCACTGTCAGACACACCAAGTCAAGTATAGATTTGTAGGAACTCTCCAATGTAATTTGTGTTATTGTAACCGATCCTTACTGCCGCACTCAGAGATGTCAAATAACGTTAATAAGTACTTAACGTCAAAAAATGACAATTCAAAACTAGCCGCTATTCTTGCCGGGTCTATGGTTTAGATTTGAATGAAAATTTTTGACATTAAATACTTACTAAAGTTAATTGACGTCTCTGAGTGCGGCAGTAACTCAGTTACTTAATGAACATATCCAATACTATTGGATTGTTAATATTGAGTGCGGCAGTTAGTGTGTGATTAAACTGTTTAAATAATTACTAAAGTGTTTGATTATAAAAACGCAAACATAAAAAATACCAGCAGGTACGGGACAAATTTATATACCTGTCTGGTGCAGTAGTTTGACCATGTCCTTTACCAATAATGTAGTGGTTTCAGTACTTACCTGAGTCTGCCCAGTCACCCACAGCACCATCAGGCTCGTCGTCAGATCCGTCCTCGCCTCCTGAGCAAGAAAAGGTCCTATTATATACCCATCTAAAAATCACGCACGTAATCAATCTATTCTCCTCCCTTCCCTGTTCCCAGTCTCTCTGGGGTCAGTGCAGTATGTTTCCTCTTCCATTCATATCGATCACACGTCCTCAAGCCATCCACTCCCTTTTGATTCATAACATCCATCACACCGCAAAGGTGCTAGTGATGAATGAATGTACCTATAGAAAAGACACGGAACGGATCATGTCGAGAGACCGTTGAACGGAGAGAGTAATTAGAATAACAACTATCCAATACATACTGCTCAAGGTTTTGGCTTAGGTTTTACAGCCGGCCGCCTGCCTGACACCAACCCTCTTTGGGTATGCTGTTGTTGGTGGTTTGCCCTCCACCTTTCGGGTACCCCGAGGTGCTTATTGGTCTACGCCGGGTAATCTCCCTTAATCGACTTTTACGACACCCATGGGATGAGTCGGGACTGGCCAAATTACATTATTTTTTGCTCCAGCATGGAAGCACGTAATCAATCTATAATTAACGTAATTCGCCGTGTGGTGACGGCAGAGAATACATTTGTGACCACCCGTGCCTTTTTCGTGGGTGTCGTATAAACCGACTGAGTAGATACCTACATAACAAAGAATGGGCAGCAGCGTTCCCGGTGCGCCATCTAGCAAAGTACTGCGATTAAAGTTTCAGGTGAATGGCAATAGGCTCATCACCATCATCACCAGCACTTTTTAATGTCCCCACTGCTTGGGCCCGTTCCCTCCCTATGGATGAAAGAATATAGGGAGATTAGGCCATAACCCACCACGCTGGCCCAGTGCGGGTTGGTGGGTATTAACGACTGCAGATGCAGCCGGGACCAACGGTTTAACGTGCCTTCCGAAGCACGGAGGAACTCGAGATAATAAATTTTTGGCCACCTATGCAATGACCGGCCTTAGCGAACAATGCTTGGTTTTCGCAATCACAAGCCCTGTGCCTCTGCGCTATATAGCGAGCTCCTCTCGAGGCAATAGGCTCGCTCCCAATTAAAAGGGACCTAAAGTAAGCTGGGGAAACGCGGGTGTTGAAACACCTGTGCCTGAGAAAGGCGTGCTTTATGTAGGTATGTATCTATTAACGTAATCAAGGGCAGATCCATCATAGAGGGCACGGTGGGCATGGCCGCAAAGTACCTAAATAGACTTGTAACGTCACCCTTTCACGGTCTGTCGTGATCGATAGGCTGATTATATTGCCTATAGTCCCGATGCGCGAAAAAAGGTAATCATTTATAAACATGAACGGCATGCAATAAACAGCAAGATTCGAGCGTTAGTATTATCGATCGATGCGGTTTACGGGTTTATATATTATGTAATTAGAAATACATACCATAAACCGAGCTGCAGATAAGTAGCACCAACCCTAAGTAGAAAAGACGCGACATGTTTATTCCGTTGTCGGCAAAGGTGTGGTGCGAGGAACACCTAACATTTATGAAACTATAAATTTTTTTAAAAACTTTATGATTTAATTTTAAGCGATTACCGTTATTTACTATGGGTAGACGTGACTACATATTACTTTTATGGAGTATTAAGTTAATAGCGAGTCATGTATGCTGGTAACTTAGGTAGTTAGGTACATTCAACAGCACATATCTGCCTTTCTACCCCCCGAATACAGAAACGCTATTCAAAGTTTGAGTCCCGCATAACATTTTGGTATTGTCAAAATTTACGTTTTTCCATACAAATTCTGACAGGTAGTGTTCACTTAACTTTTTAAGCAGTCCCCTAAATTTGAGTAGCGTGTCTGTATTCGGGGGTTAGACTATTATTGAGACAATAATTGAGCGGTGTCAGCAGCTGCTTTGGATTGCGATTGATTTCTTTACATACAAATGAACAGCATTTTGTTTTTTGCGACGCTGTAGGCCTAGCACCGGTGTACATTCTTGGCGCGGAGGCACGCGAAGAAGGGGTCAGACCACCACCTGACATGATCAGACGCTGAAGGGAGAGAGCCCAGCGCAACCCTCTTGGAAACTGGCAGCGACGGATGGAGGTACCGGTTGATGCAAGTGGACCATCGAGGGTATCCTGCCTAACCTCAAGGCATGGCTTGGACGAAAACACGGGGTGCTCAGCTTCCGGTGGACCTAGGTACTGTCGGGGCACTGTTGCTTCGGCAAGTACCTGGTTACAGTCGCCAGACGCGAAGCGAGCACACTTGTCATAACTGCAGCAGCGACGTGGACACTGCGCAGTACACGCTGCAGTTCTGCCCAGCTTGGGTGGCCCAGCACAGTGTCCTTTCCGCGCGTATAGGAGGAGACCTCTCAATGCCAGCCGTTATAAGGGCGATGGCTGGCAGCGAGATGGCATGGGTGGCGGTAGTCTCCTTCTGCGAGGACGTGTTTGAGCAGAAGGAGGCTCAACCCGCCGACGTAAACTCGGCCGGAGGCGGCGCCAATACGCGCGCTAAATGCAACCGCCGTAGCAGAGGCGGCAGGTGATGGAGTGGGGCTCCGTCACTTCCCACTTAAAGACCCAGCGTTAGGGAAGTGTCTTAGTCAATCCGCGGACACTTCCTTGCTCCCCCGAAGAGCCTGAAAAGGCAGACCTGCTGACTGGCACATGATGGTAGTATGCAATTAGCGTTCCCACCTGGCCGGTCCAAAGCGGGACAGCGGAACACGACTGTTTTTAGTGGGTAGGCCCAGACAAGTTGGGAGATTCCTACATAACCCTGGTAGGGCCCCACCCGAGCCGGGGTATGTATAAACATTTTCAGTCGGAAAAAAGGCTTAGCACTGAACGTGGACAAAATCTCTCTTCACTACACTTGACAGTGTTTTGGTTCGGGATTTAATGTGAGTTACGGCGAGAGGAAAATAATTTCTTTTCCCCGAGGAGAGATGGTCCACGTCCCGTGCTACCACAGATATATGATTAAATTGATATATCTGTGCGTGCTACCGAGGCTGGTGCATCGACTTTGTCCTTTACTGCGAAGAAGTTGAGAGAATCTTTTCACATAATAATTAACGTTCCGCTATAATCATATTTTATCAAAATCCGTAATGTTCTAATGTTCTGGCTTAACTAAAATCCATCTAAACAAAATTAAACCCAACCCAATTTGTATTTTAAAGGACAAGTTCGTGCGCGACCCACCTGCGGGGTAAGAGACGTGGTGGGGGAGAGGGGGAAAACTCGTGCAATACGTGCTAGAGTGCGGGCCAGATAAGTCCGCGCGCGAGGGGTGGCGCTGCTCGCTAACATTGACACTCGTAGACAAACAAAATAGGAGACCAATTTTGGGACCTAACTGGCCCGCACTTCTATAAGTCAAAGTGGCATAAGTATATCAGTCACTCTGTACGTTCGGTGCACACGAGATACCTATCTCAAGATGAGCAAGCCAATTAGACGACAGACTAAAGATGTATTATAA
Organism: Cataclysta lemnata; assembly: GCA_963931975.1. Classification (NCBI taxonomy): domain Eukaryota; kingdom Metazoa; phylum Arthropoda; class Insecta; order Lepidoptera; family Crambidae; genus Cataclysta; species Cataclysta lemnata. The sequence goes on from OZ008343.1 coordinate 11,233,599, forward strand.
AAAGTATACAAATATTTTTCAGCACGTAAAAATAACCAACAACGTGCACTTCGTGTCGTGGTGTAATTTCGACACTGTTGATTTCGTTGCTAGGCAACGCAGTGCGCCGCGGGGTGCACCTCAGTTATATAAATAAGGATGTACATGGGCTTATGTACTCCAAGGCGTTCAATATAGATAAAACCGATATTCATCATGAGTAAATATTATAAAATGTATTTTATGTGTAATATACATGGTTATTTTCAAAACACCAAAAACCTCGCAGGAGTAGATAGCTTTACATCATAAGCATCAATGTGTTTTCTACAACTTTTGATGATTTGTAAGATTTGACTTTCATACAAAAATAAAACTTATTTAATTTACCGCTCTAAAAGTCAATAACTCTACGTACACCTACTTGCATCGGCATTTAGCAACGCGCGGGCCTAGCGTAGCGTAATAATGTCATGACAGTACAATAAAAACTTAAAAAAATTATTTTGCCCAATGTGTTGCGTTATATTAAAACTCATAAAACAAGCGTTGTTGTTTATGATGTTAGCTATCATGGTGTTTTAAAAATAATCCTGTATAGATATATTAATAAATAGTTTTATATTATAAGTAATTATTAGAAATAAACTAAATAAGAAGGTAGATCAACAGAAACACAGGACGGTATAGTAACTTTTAATTCACCGCGGAAAAACTCTTGCTCACAAAAAAAAATACAATTGACCGTTTCACTGAAGGAGTGATACGAGGAAAAATTAATCAGTGGTATACTGTAAAAAAATGTATTCCTTCAGTGAAAAAGATTAATGCGGGGTTAAAAGACATGCCATTGTCATGCCAGTCTAAAAGAAAATTGCTAATTTAACGTCACGATATAATACGTCTGCGATGGCATTACATGTGGGAAATTAAAAAATACCGCCAGGAAGGAAAGACATTAATTTTTCTAGACGAAATATATGTAAATCAAAGTCACGTGACGCCCAAATGCTGGCAATCCATTACAGAACGCGGAGCTATGAAAAACATTGACAAAGGACCACGGCTCATAATTGTGCACGCAGGCAGTCGCAATGGTTTAGTAAATAATGTTTTGCTCTCACACTCAACTGGAATATACTTTTACCAATATTGTTCTTTTTAATTTTATTCTAACCTTTATATTTAAAATATTTACAACTTATCTCAAGATATACATGTTACTTTTCTCTACGTGTGTAGACCTCCGCTAGCATGACGTCATAATGTCGTGCTACCTCAGCACGAAGTTGTCTGACTATAATCAAGCTTTCAAATTACCTACATAGAAAGAAAAAAAATATGAAAAAAATTAGCGTTGTGTTCACCACAAGGCTAATTTTTTTTCAGAAGGCAGATCCGAATACAATTGTCACCTCACCACTACCCTTATCTGTCCCGAGGGTATTGTACAAGGCGACTACGGGTTATACAAATAACGATGACTGTACAGCAGTGTTCTTATTAGAGATACAGAGGGGTATCTGATAATATTTATTCAAAATAGACTAGCGCTCTTACCTATCATCGCCTAGCAATAAGCCACAACAAGCAAAAACACACCGCTGAATCCCAACAAAAAAGTTTAATACATATTTTAATATTTTACATGGCTGTATAATCTGCGATCTATTTGCTTAGCCTGTACGAAAAATTTACTTGTTGTCACTTGTCAGTCATTGTCAATGTCAAAGTCAAACAAAAAATCAAAACAAGACCGACACTTTTATTCTTCTGAATGTTTTATTGATAAATAAAATAAATTAACTAAAGCCATATAATATTAAGTCTGCAATGCAATATTATTACTACGAAAGTTAACTAATCTAAAGTATCGCCAGTGCAGCTGTTTTCGGAGTGAAATAATGTTGAAAAAAAAAATTAATTTTATGCATAGTATTTATGCAACATATCAACGGCATTGTTGTAAAATTTCATCAATGTGCAATTTGAAATATTATAATTCATGCACAAAGTCATTTACTACAATCTGCCGTACACCAAATACACATAGGAATATAACCTATAAAAGAATATCCTGTAAAGAATTACATAGTGAGAACAAGGATCCTGTCCAAGAAAACCAATATGAACCAAATTATAACTCTTTTACAAATAGAACCCACACGTGTGGCGAGCTAAGATCATTTCATAAAGGCCAAACTGTAGAATTATGTGGTTGGGTTCAATATCAGCGACTTTCTAAATTTATTTTGATACGTGATTCTTATGGTCTAACACAGTGTATAGTAAAAGATGACAGTAACATACCAGATATACCTCTCGAGACTGTGGTAAAAATAAGAGGTGCAGTAAGCTTAAGACCAAAAAATATGATTAATTCTGAAATGCCTACTGGCGAGATAGAGGTACTAATTGAAGATTGGCAAATCATAAACACTGTTGACAATCTACCATTCAACATAAGAAATTATCAGAAGCCCAAGGAGCACTTGAGATTGCAACATCGTTACATTGATCTACGGTTTCCTGAAATGCAAAACAATTTAAGAATGAGGTCGCAGATGCTACACGGAATGAGAAGATTTCTAATTGAAAAACACGGATTTGTAGAAGTTGAAACTCCAACATTATTTTGTAGGACTCCAGGTGGTGCTAGAGAATTTGTAGTTCCAACACACCATCCAGGACTGTTTTATTCATTAGTCCAAAGTCCACAACAGTTTAAACAAATGTTAATGGCTGGTGGAGTTGACAGATATTTTCAGATAGCCAGATGTTATAGAGATGAGACTACAAGACCAGATAGACAACCTGAATTTACACAGTTAGATATAGAACTGTCCTTTACAAATTTGGATGGAGTTCTCAGTTTAATTGAACATTTACTATATGAAACATACATAAAAGATCTTCCCAGACCACCATTTAGAAAAATGACATATAAGTATGCTTTGGAAAATTATGGTAGTGATAAACCAAATTTAAGTTATAATTTGCAATTTAAAAATATTACACATTTGCTAGGTGAAAATTCACAGAAAACAAGTGCTTTTGTAATGCCTTATACATGTGAGTTAGGAAAAATAACAGCAAAATATAAAGAACAAATAAGAACATTAGCAAAGCAATATGAAGTGAAAGTTGTCTTGAATGATAATATACAGAAAGAATTTGGTGACATATTAATTGATAGTATTAAGTTAAGTAGTGAACATGCAATAATTTCCATAGGTGAGAGTGAGAATGCATGCTTATGTCTAGGAGAAATAAGAGAAATATTAGCTATGTTGTTAAAATCTAAAAATTTATTAGATATTGACAATTCCATTCAACCACTTTGGGTGATTGACTTCCCATTGTTTATAAAAGGTTCTGATGGGCTAGAGACATGTCACCATCCATTTACAGCACCTCACCCAGACGATATGCATTTGTTAGATACTTTACCTTTGGCTGCCAGATCTCTAGCTTACGATTTAGTGATGAATGGTCATGAGGTAGGTGGTGGGTCCATCCGAGTGCATGATGTTGAGTTACAGAATAAGTTACTGTCCATATTGAATATAGACTCATCTAGTCTTTCACACTTTTTAAATGCATTAAAAAGTGGCTGCCCACCTCATGGAGGCATAGCGTTAGGCATTGACCGTTTAATGTCATTAGCATGTAAAGCGGAATCTATAAGAGATGTGATTGCATTTCCAAAATCTCATAATGGAAAAGATCCATTGTCTGGAGCACCAAATGTAATCAGCGATGAAGATAAAAAGTTCTATAATTTATCAATTGTATAGTTATAATAAAAAATATAAATTTATATATACAAATATGTACATTGTTTTTTTTTCAAAGAGATATCATATATTATGTTCAGCCAAATTAATATTTGCCAGGTGGGGTCGGCAGAACAGAATTCAATTGTCACCACCACCCCATCTCTCCCAAAGATGCCGCTGGGCAGCAGCGTTGTGGTATACAACCTAGCAATATACTCCAATTTTCGTATCTGATAGATGCGCGTATTTGGGAGCTAACATAGTTGCAGATGCAGGTATTATTATGACTTGCTGTTGCACAGGTAGGTACTCTGGTGTAACTTATAAACAGCAGTATTACTGAATGTCATATAGTGCCGTGTGGTGACGGCAGAGTAGAATACAATTTTCACCACCTCAAATCTCCCGTGGGTGTCGTACAAGGCGACTAAGGATAAATCAGTAATGAGAAATAAGCAGCAGCGTTCCTCTTATACCATCTAGCAATGTACTGTGACTTGTGCCTGATAAATGGCAATATTAGGCTCGCCACCTATTACATGGGCCCTAACAAAATTGGCGAAACGTGGGTGCTAGTTCACCTCTGCCTACCCCTTCGGGGATTATAGGAGTGATTTATGTATGTATAATATTGTGAGATTAGGTAAGAACTATACATAGAACATAAATAATTGTTTCAATACAGGTGTTCCATTGTTACAATATAATTTATTGCTATCTGTTAATTGACAAAGCCTTGTAATTCTTATAATAACGTTTTTATAGCTCTTACAAGACTATTTAGTATTTATAAAACTATAATAATTCAGAGTTCCGTACAATGTATACCTACCTACATTATTTGAGATTTAATTTCAATCTGAACAGAGAAATAAAATAGTTTTTGAAACAGGTTTTTGAAAAAAATACTTTTATCTGACGTACCAGTTTATGTTGTGTAATAGTTAATTAAGTACAGTCATGCTATTGACTTTACCTAATTACCTACACAGTCAATCAAAAGCATGCTAGGTTTAATTCAAAACATTGTCATGTTATGTAGATACACACATACATACATAAATCACGCCTATATCCCCGAAGGGGTAGGGGAACTAGCACCCACGATTCGCCAAATATGTCAGGTCCCATGTAATAGGTGGCGAGCCTGTTGCCATTTATCGGGCACAAAAGTTGCAGTACATTGCTGGGTGGTATAAAAGGAACGCTGCTGCCCATTCCTCATCAATGATTTATCCTTTATCCTTAGTCGCCTTGTACGACACCCACGGGAGAGTTTTGAGGTGGTGACAATTGTATTCTACTCTGCCGTCACCACACGGCTTCTGCTTCACGGATTATGTAGATAGGTAATAATAATACAATATACATTAGGTATCAAAACAAAGACCCTGATAGGACACAGCAAAATTAAAATAACAAATCTACATACATACATCACAGGGGTAGGCAGAGATAACTTCTTACCACTTGCTAAGATTTATTACATGCCTACCTCTTTCGTTTCATCCAATTTTTTCATGCATGCCCGTCGGTTTCGGGTACTCTTGACATGGCCCCTTTTAATTTGATTAAGAAAGATCCGCCTAGGTCTTCCCCTTCCCATTTCCCCATTAACTTCCGCCATATAAAATATCTAATAATATCTGCTTTTATCCATTCTTTCGACGTGACCAAACCATGCGAGCATCCTTTTCTCAATTCTTGTCATTACATCTTCTTTCAAACCACACCTTTCTCTTATCACACTGTTGTACAATCGATCGCTCAGCCTTACCCCAGCCATGCTCCTCAATGCCCTCATTTCAGCTGCATTTTATTCTACTTTTATGCTTCTTCTCCCATACCCAACTTTCACTTCCATACATTAATGTCGGGACCAGCACTCCATTATAAACAGCCATACCAGCCTTTGTGGACACGCTTTGGCTGCTCACAAAAGCAGTAACATATTATTATCTGATGAAATAAAAACACAGCCCAAACGCAAAAAACTCGGGCAAAGTTAATAACCTCTATTCATAAAAAATCCTTTCTATTCTTCTACCCATAGGGGCGGCCTACCTTACGTAGCGTAAAAAGAATCAAAGTTGAAGGCTTTCGGACATGGTTACGCAAACTGGAACCAACCCACGACATGCTATATAGTTTCGAGATAAGTATTTACATTTTTATCATAAATGTGTGGTGTGTTTAATTTGGTGTTGGTACCCAAAGTGACCGGTTTTTTTTAAATATTTTGAGTCGATGTAGGTTGATGACATATTTTGCGTATGCTAATGACACAATAAGAGCGCTTACGCACTACGTCCGACCCGAATCCGTGATTTTCACGATCCGTTGTTGTAGCCGTAGAACTATTTCTATAGTAACTTACTTTAACTTACTTAACTAACTTATTCTAGACCAATATTTTTTCTCGGATTCGGATCGGATGTAGTGCGTAAGCTCTTTTACGCACACATCCGATCTCTGTCCGAGTTTTTTAGACTAATAATTTTTCACGGATTTGGATCAGACGTAGTACGCAACTACGTCCGATCCAAACTGTCGCACTCAGAGACGTCAAATAACGATAATGAGTATTTAACGTCAAAAAATAACAATTCAAAACTAGTCGCTATTCTTGCCGGGTCTATGGTCTTGATTTGAATGAAATTTTTTGATATTAAATACTCATTTAAGTTAATTGACGTCACTGAGTGCGGCAGTAAGGATGTTATCTCTGTGTAACTCATTTCGATCCAAGTGTGGGTTAGTTCTTGTTTGCATAACTACGTCCTGTATCGATATCGGAGCAAGCACTTTTTACCTAAACAACAGTTTGTCTGACTATACAGAACTGCTAAATATCTTCTATCGATTATTATCCTTATTTTTTTATGCTAACTAACAAAGCCTATGAAGAAAAATTTATATAGGTGTAAAGCAGTTCACACACGGCAGCTATAATGTAAAAATGTATAAGTATTAAAACCAAGGACCGGAAAACCACTTTTTAAAGGTGCCTACCTTTAAAAAGTGGTTTTCCTTATTGATAGAGTAACCCTAATAAAAGGTAACCTAATCAATAGGGTTACCTTATCAATTAGGTTACGTTTCTTTATAATGTTTACCGCTTTGAATCGGGTTTAGCCACTTGCCATTAATTTAAGTGATATCATTATTATTATTACTACGTTATAGATTTCTCGGCTTTTGAGCCGGTGTTAATGCCATTTACGGGTGTTTACCAAGTGAACGGCATGTTTAGAAGTGTTGATTGAGTGGATGTAGTGTGGATATAAAGATGATGATGGATTTTAAGAGTGATTATAAATTTGTGTTTGTGGTAATTGGGTATCTATAGTGTGGTTTATATTATGGGGTGACATTTCGTTTTCTTCTATTTGCATAAATTTTCGGACAATTCTGCAAGTGTTCAGTATAGCGGCTTTTTGTAGTTTTATGAAAATGTTGTTTTCTATTTCCAGTAGCTTAAGGCTATTGTGCAGATGCTTTGGGATGACTCCGGTAGTGGACAGTACTATTGGCACTATATATACCTTTTCTTGTCTCCATATTCGTGCCATTATTATAGTATCATTATTAATTGCCTATCTCTTTTTCTCGCGTTTGAGTGGACAAGAGATTATAGACATGTCGATGCCGAACCAAGTCGAATCCATCCAATCAGCTGCTGGATTTTAAGGAGCGCAATAATAAGTCTAATGATCGGCGCGTAGAAATTAACAGTTTGGCCACATTCTAATCTAAACCCTTTACTTTATAATAACCCTATCCAGGGGTTTTCAGTGCCTACCGCAATGAATTGATTAGCTTATGGATTAGGTAAGCCGATGAAAGGATTACCTATTAAATAAGAAGGGTTTTTGAAAAAAAGTCTATCTAAAACCTGAACAAAAACCCTCCTCATACTAAGACGGCGGGTGTATCGCATTTCGTAGTAATTTTGCAGTTATGTTTATCGTGTTTATTGTGATAGGGTATTAATTCTTGCTTTAAAATTATAAAATCTTTATTCTTCGTAAAGTATCAATTATTCTAAATATTTTGTCCAAAAATTTTATTGTGGAATGGAGATATTCACATTCACAGTTAAAGTTCAAACAATTTTCGAAGATTTTTGTTTTGAATAAGATTTTTTTTTTCTATATTAAATCAATGATATTTTAAAATTCCGAGGCCGCTACGAACTATTCGACTATATTACAAAATAAAAGTCTATTTATTTTATTTCATTTGCCTTCGAGCATTTTATAAAATTCTTTCCCTGCAATTTTAGGTTTAATTAAAAAGTTTAGCAAAATTTACAAAAACCGAGGCCGCTACGAAATATCCCAATATCTATTCTACATTATTCACTAAGTCAAGTTTTTAAGATCAAGAACGCAAAAATTAGCCATTTTACGCAAAAAATACAGTCAAAATGTAATAGGGGAATGGGAGCGAAAAAATAACGTGGAATGTGCCAGCCCCGACTCATCCCATGAGTGTCGTAAAAGTAGATTCAGACTAAGGGAGATTTCGCGGTGTAGACCAAAAAGCACCTTGGGGCACCCGAATGGTGGAGGGCAAACCACCAACAACAGCATACCCAAAGAGGGTTGGTGTCAGGAAGGCGGTCGGCTGTAAAACCTAAGCGAAAACCTTAAGCAGTATGGATTGGCATGTTGTCATCTCAATCACTCTCCGTTCATTGGTCATGGTCCTTTCTGTCTCTTTTCTATATTTTCATTCATTCATCACTAGCACCTTTACGGTGTGATGCATGATATGAATCAAAAGGGAGTGGAGTTTGATGACGTCTGACCGATATTAATGGAAGAGGAAACGTACTGCGCCGACCTCAGATAGACTGGGAACAGGGCAGATGGAAGTAGAAGAAGAAGGGTAAGCGGTTACGGTCCTTGATTAAAGTTTAAAGGACACACACGTCAGTTATAATGTATCCCGAGATTAAATGTACATTAATAAACATTATAGCTGCCGTGTATGAACTGCTTTAATAGTAACCTGGCATACCTTCGACTAAAATGGTGGCGAACCCTCATTTTAAAACGGAACCCTCAATTATCTCACCCTCGTAAAATGTATGCAAATTATATAAGTAGGATACAATTGTTAACATTAATTTCCTGTATTTATTTTAATTTAAAGTGCAATTAAGTGTATAATATTTTAATTAACAAGCTAATTATGAAATAAGTGTTTACTTAGATGTTTCTAGATTCTGTTTGCAACGTAGGTACAGTCGGCCAAAAAGTACTTTAATAGAATAATATACCAGGAGACTTTGGTCACTGCAGCTGTTTCATACATTTGGGTGAAGTAGGCTTTTTTTTTTCGTAAATTTGGAGTTGCTCCCATAGTGAAATTTGTTCAGTTTGATGGTCTGAACGAATTCCAAAAATTTTGCAGTGACCAAAAATGTAAGGTGGTGGTGGTGTGGTATTGTAAGGGTGTACAACCCAAGGCTAATGTCGCTAGCAATTCATAGGACAATAAAGATTTGTTTTGCTTGCACCTTGCTCTGACAACATTGCTGTCTATACTAATATTATAAAGCCGAAGAGTTTGTTTGGTTGGTTAAACGGGCTAATCTCAGAAACTACTGCTTCAAATTAAAAAAATATTTTTGTCTTGGATAGTCCATTAATTGAGAAAGGCTATAGGCTATTTAACAACCGACATTAACGTGAGCGAAGCCGCGGGCGACTACTAGTCTATGATATTGACGTTTGTCACAGTTATCACGACATCGCGGTAATAATGAATCCCTCATTAAATTTTGCAATTATTTGTGCCTTTTGAGCAATGATCAAGTTGTCAGGCATTGACGAATATATTTATGGAATCGGATAAAAACTAACACGGAAAAAACAATCGTTATTTTCTGACAAAAATAACAGGAAATTCCCAAATATATTTGACAAAATGTCAATTGTCAGATATAAAAATAATTTGGTTGTCTAATTCAATAGTTTGTGTTATTTTTGATTAAACATTGAAATATTCTTTGCTGTACCTAATTAATGTCGTATTCTTTAAATAATAAAGGTTAAAATGTCATGCACTGGCGTATGAAGGTTTACGTCATATATACATCTCTTTTAGCTATGGCTAGTATGAACCTTGTTGTAATTTTCAATGACTAGCAAATTAGGTAAATCACAAGTGTTACCTTTAATTCTACACCACTTTCTTGGCCGACCGTACAAGGATTCAAACCCAAAGTATAAATATAGGCCCCGTTTGGTTTCCTCATTAGAGGCTGCTTAAGACTTCATAACTAGGTCTTATTATTGCTCTGTTGATACTAAAGTAAAACTTTCATCCGACTAAAGAAATGGAGCGTCTATTCTATTTGGGTTTTGTCTTGCTGTATTTCATTTTCTTCTTAAGTGAAGGTAATAAATGATTTGAATATTTTTTTTAATAGAACAATATGATTTTGCTAACTACAATTTATTTTTAAACTAATTTTTGTAACATTTAAAATGTTCAAATTAAAATAGTCTTTAATTTGAACTTATTACTGCTTTGCTTCCAAAGAAAACTGACCTTTTTTATAATATGTAGGTAGGTAATGTATTTTTTACTATTGATAATAAAATGTTCTAAGAAACGCTCTAACTTATTTAAGAAGTTAATGATAAATTATTTAAAGATTATAAATTATGTATATCCGGAAACATAGCTCAGTTACTAAGATTACATTTATCGAACCAAGAATTTTTCTTGCTAAGTATTTTGTACCATTTAGGTACTTACATTGTTCTTAGGATATTCTTTGATAGCTTCTTTGCAAGCCATTCCTAGCTGATCTGATAAGTATCTAACTTTAGCCCCTCCGCACGTGTAGCTACTCAAAAGAAACTAGTTACAAACTTAAATTATTAACGAGTTTCACGATAGAAAACCACGTTAGATCAAATCCCACTCATGATGTAACATTTATTATTTTCCAGGAATTTATGCGGTACCACTTCCAGACGTAAGTAAAGCAATAAAATTTTCGATATATTATATATTTATTTTTTTATTTTATTTTTAATTTCTCAATTTTAGGAAAACTTACAGCTACGTATACTTTAACAGTAAAATTTAACAATGTATATAAATAATTATGAAGGTCTGAAGATCAATTATTAAAAGTTTCCACTTAAGGTATTTATAGTAGTACCTAAAACTGAAAATCGGTTGCAGTCCAACTCGTTATATATTTATATTTAACAGGGTATTAGATATGTAAGTGACGATGGCAAGCAAAAATTAGACTAACCAGTAAGCGAACAATAGGACTACTGTGACTGTGCTCGGCACAAAAATCAAGTACAACAAGCCAGCGATAACCAACCGCGGGCCGCAAAAACTAACAATAACAAAAATATTAAACTTATCAACTGTAAAGCTATAAATAAATTATATTCTATATCTTCTTTAAGTCCTGAGCATATTTGAATTCTTGGAGAATATTCGATTTTTCTTAGAAATTTTTTGAATCCACGTAAATGCAAAGCCCCGCTTCTCTGAGAGCTCTTTGGTTTTATTTAGTAAGACTTTGTTGTCACCGTCTCTAAATTCTTCAGAACAGCTAGTACATTTATGCATTATGTCACTGATAATATTATTGAATGCAGGCCGAGCGGTTAATAATCCCTGAAGACTGTAACTGACCGTAAACCAGTGGGGCTACATATTTAAGTACCTAATGATGCTTTTGTATGGACTTACGCAATGGAAGAGAACTGTGACTACAATACAATATCTCTGATAATCTAATACAAGTCCAGAACGCTGGTTGAGGGCTCAGCCACTTACCTTTCATTAGCGGATAAAATCTGAACATGTACATGCATGAAAACATGTACAAGCATCCTTCTAGGTGAGCATGTGCAATCATCATCATCATTATCGGATTCCACTACCTCAGCTTAGAATTGTACCATAGCGTGTACCATCTTGGCCTAAGACGGTAGGTTAGTTGGTAGGTGACTTAAAGCCAACTTTTCTGTAGAAATTTTGTGTGATACTTAGCCCCTTTGCATACGGAGCTACTCAAAAATGTCGGAACTTATAGCCCGACAATTTCGTGTGTAATCAGTTCCTTTTGAGTAGCCCCGTTTGCGAAGGGGCTTATTTTTGCAAGAATTCTATTTTGAGTTGTAGGTACATCTCTTTTGATATACCGAAACTGTCGATAAATAGATACGTTCTGATATAAGTATAAATGTGACATTATTTTCTATAGCCAGATAGATAATTCCATACCAATTATTTTCATTTGTTTCAGATGGAGCCCCAAAGTTATGCATCACCCCAAAGTTATGCATTACCCCAAAGTTATGCATCACCCCAAAGTTACGCATCACCCCAAAGTTACGTATAATGTTTGAGTTAACTTAACGCAAGAATAATAGAATACATTTTACATAATTATGTTTTATTTTTCTCCCTAATTACTTCAACCAATACATACAATATACCTACCTACCTACATGATAAGAAAGTAATAAACGCGTCCATACCACAGGGAAGTGTTATTGGATGTTTATTGTTCCTGTTGTAAGTTTATGTACATAAATGACTTACCAAATATTATTGATGACGATTGTGTGATTTTAGCTGGTGATGTATCGATACTTACCTCTTGTAAAGATAACTCTGATGTAAACAAAAAAATATATTCTATATTACAGAAAATATCAAACTGGATGAATAGCCACAACCTACTGATAAATTATGAAAAAACAAAGTTACTGTATTTCCGCCCTTTTCAGAGAAACTTTATCTCTAAAGGTAAAATCTTCAATAATACAAAAATAGACATAGTAAACGAAAATTCGTTTTTGGGCCTAGTTTTAGATACACATTATCAATTGGAAAGCTTACAAAATATCAAAATTTTCGTATGCCCTCCGTGAGACAAAGAAATAGACAAACGAACAAACAGCATTCACCACTTCTTATGCTTACGCTCACTCGTGGCTCAGATATGGCGTCGTGTTATGGGGCAATAGTACCTATAGATTCTCCAGCACTTTTTATTTACCAAAATAAACTGCTCAGAATAATAGCTAATGTTTATCAAACCACCAGCTGCAAACCGCATTTCCGTGCGTTCTTTTTCGCATTTTCTCGAAAAGTTACTATTCAATACCAGAATACATTAACGAAAAATTTTGAAATAATATGACATAAAATTAGTAATTAATACCTACACATCATGAAACAAATAATATAACAACATTAAGAAAAAAATATTATATTCACATTAAATAAGGTATCTTATGTTGTGCCGACCCCGCCCAGAGCGGGATAAGGGCAGGAAAAAGAAGAAATAAGTTATCTTCTATGCCGGCCTGGGAGTGAACAAATAACGTAGAATGGGCCAGCCCCGACTCATTCCATGGGTGTCGTAAAAGTCGACTAAGGGAGATTGCCCGGTGTAGACCATTAATCACCTCGGGGCACCCGAATGGTGGAGGGCAAACCACCAACAACAGCATAACCAAAGAGGGTTGGTGTCAGGCAGGCGGCCGGCTGTAAAACCTAAGCCAAAACCTTGAGTAGTATGGATTGGAATGTTGTCATTCCAATCACTCTCTCCGTTCATCGGTCTCTCGACATGGTCCGTTCCGTTTCTTTTTTATACACTCATTGATCACTAGCACCTTTACGGTGTGATGGGTGATATGAATCAAAAGGGACTCTGGATGGCTTGATGACGTCTGACCGATATGAATGGAAGAGGAAACATATTGCACCGACCCCAGATAGACTGGGAACAGGGCAGGGAGAACAGAGATTCACATTAAATAAGGTGTTGCTCCTCTCTTCTAATTTGTTGTGCCCTAACAGGGTCCACAACGAACCGTACCTATTATTAACATCTATTGTATATACGGTCGGAGGACAGAAAATGTTTACCACCTTAAGGATGACAATTGCATGCACACATGTAGGTCACAAGTTCTAAATGTCTATTTCTTAATAATTTATTAGATTATTTTTTTTCTTATGATCTGACAATCGCTCTTGGAGATGGACTGACTACTATCAAGGTTTGATATTAGAGAACCTTCTTTCGTAAAATTTTGTTTTTGTCCAAAAGACGTTCAAACAATATCTTTTGATAAAATGTCATTTCATACATACACACATACACATTCATTCAAGCATTTCTCCCACAGCTTCTTTCCACTTGCTACGATCCTTACATACTTCTTTCGCTTCATCTAATCTCATTAATCTCTTCATGCACGCCCGTCGGTTTTGGGTACTCTTGACCGGCCCTTTTTTAATTGACTTTCACTTAATGTCATTTCAACAATACGTGGAGATACAGGTTTTGTCACCTGTTAAGTGGTGGAGAGAGACTTGTCCGCGTGCCCGTGCTAAGCCTACAGCGGGCCTAGCACGGGACGCGGAGATATGTCACCCGGGGAGTAAACAATATTTTCTCAATCCCTCCTTTTCTTTCTCTAGAGCTAGCATGGCAAAAGGGAGATACTAGTTTATCCCCAGTGATAAAGATCTCTCGACAGTGCCGCCAATCTAAGCGAATAAAGAGTGAATGACTGAACCCGATATTTACCAATAGAGCTACGATGGTAACCAAAATAAAAATACGTAGCAACTGGACTATTTTATTCGAATCTTTTAACTTTTGACATTGTTAGGATAAAGAGAAGTCAGAACATATATTGACATTGACATGACAGTTGATAATTAAACTTTGTTGTATTTTGTTGATTTTCTATTTGACTTAGAATATTGATAATAGTACATTATGATACGAGTATGCTAAGTTGGATTAATGCATACGAAGTGTTCCAACACAATTGCGAGGCAAAATACAAACTTGTATTGTTAATAACTTTACCAAATAATTATGAAAAATCGCGTCAGATATGTCTGCGCGTGGTCAAAATTGGAACTAAAAAGTCGTCTGCTATTTTGTTTGTTTATGAGTGTCAATGTTAGCGAGCAGCGCCACCCATCGCGCGCAGACTTATCTGCCGCACACTAAACAAGTATTGGATTTTGTTATTTTTTAATTCTCCTTATTAGTAGGGATAGCAAAGGTTTCTCTATTTCCTTAGCATGGCGTCACTATTATGGAAAACATATTTCCACTTTTGACATTTTAAGAAGAGCAATTTGTCTCCGAGCTATTGAGGTGGTGACAAAGATAGGTCTATGTGATTTCTAGTGATTTATTCGATATTCCCGATTATTCCCTCTTATTTTTTGCATATAATAAATAAGTTACAGTTAACTAAAATGTCCAGGGGTTATTTTAATTTACTAGTTATGAGAGAGTTTTTTGAATGAAAAAATAAAGTAAATTAAAATATTCATCACCAGCCCTTTAAAGTCCCCACTGCTGGGGCACGGGCCTTCCCTATGAATCTGAATGGAAGTATATAGGGAGATTAGGCCATAACCCACTACGCTAGCCCAGTGCAGGTTGGTGGGTTTAAACGACTGCAGATGCAGCCGGGACCAACGGCTTAACGTGCTTTCCAAAGCACGGAGGAACTCGAGATAATAAATTTTTGGTCACCCATCCAATGACCGGCCTTAGCGAACATTGCTTAGTTTAAGCAATCGCAGTCCAAGCGCGTTATGTCTCTGCGCTAGCGAGCTCCTCCAAATTAAAATATGATTCTATGTATAAAAACACGAATTAACATAGCTATCGTATTTAGAAACACTAAATTTAAAGTTGCGCGTGGTGAGTAGAATACAATTGTCACCACCCAAATCTCTCCCGTGGGTGTCCTACAAGGCGACTAAGGATAAATTAATGATGAAGAATGGGCAGCAGCATTCCTCTTATACCACCTACCAATAGCAATGCACTGCGACTTTTGTGCCCGATAAATGGCAATAGGTCGCCCCCTATTACATGGGACCTAACATAATTGGCGAAACGTGGGTGCTAGATCACCTCTGCCTACACCTTCGGGGATATAGGCGTGATTAATATATGTATGTAATATAAAGTTTATTTTATTTTATATTTGGCTGCTACTCCGGATGCACAGCCGGTTTTTCTGTGCCTTATTTGGAAGTCGTCATTTTTGTTTTATTAAATTAATATTGTAGCATTGATGGTGACTGTTAAAACATGGTGTAGTTTAGTGCAATAAGTGTTTACGGCGATGAATAATATAAAGATTTAGTGAAACAAAAGTGCATTTGATGAGAAAGGCAGTGAGCATTTTCGTGGTCGATCTATCTCGTCAGTCTCCATGAATAGGCTGTTTTAGTGTAAATTTTCCGCCATACTCTCCCAAAATGCATAAAAACGTGATACATCCGTGTTTTAATGCGATTAATACTGAAGAAAGTAGACTACATCAGACGAGGCTGTATGTGCTGGTTCCCTTATTGCGTCGGTTCACCAGTTAATGGCCCATTCGAACAACGAGACCGTCGTTAATGAACTCCGTCAGAAGTATCATATCATTCGTCTCCGTCCGGCTGTGAAGAGAGTTGCAATCGATTGTTATTTGTGCAGAATTCGGAAGGCCCTTCCAACTACACCTCCGATTGGCGATGTACCACCCGAGCGTCTGGCCCACCACGAGAAGCCCTTTACCACACGGGGGCCGACCATGTTGCCGATGCTAAGCTAGCAACCTCTTTTATAGATATTTATACTTTTTGATGATTATTGTTTTTTATACTTTTTAAATATTATGTTTTTTTGACATTTATATTACACTTCAATTTTACAAGAAGACGAGAGAGTTTTATTTCCATATTATTTTCCAGTTTTTTACTTTCCCTTGCTTTATCTTCACCAGTCTTCCTTCTATTATCGCTCATCTTCAACACGGTGTGATGGATGATATGACTCAAAAGGGAGTGGATGGCTTGATGACATGTGACCAATATAAATGGAAGAGGAAACATACTGCGCCGACCTCAGATAGACTGGGAACAGGGCAGGGAGAAGAAGAAAAAGAAGGGTAAGGTTCCGGTCCTTGATTAAAGGTTAAAGGAGACCACACACGACAGTTATAATGTAGATCCCGAGATCAAATGCACATGAAATAAACATTAACGCCACCGTGTATGAACTTCTATAATGGTAACCTGGCATACCTTCGACTAAAATGGTTGCGAACCTTCATTTTGAAACGGAATCCTCACTTTTCTCACCTCATAAAACGTATGCAAATTAAATAAGTAGGATACAATTATTAAAATTAATTTCCTGTATTTATTTTAAATAAAGTTCAATTAAGTGTATAATATTTTAATTAACAAGCTAATTATGAAAAATGTGTTTACTTAGATGTTTCTAGATTTCATTTGCAACGTAGGTACAGTCAGCCAAAAAAGTACCTTTATAGGATAATATATTCGAAGGGTGTACCGTACCACCCAAGGCTAAATGTTGCTTGCAGTTTATAAATAGGACAATAAAGGTTTGTTTTGCTTGCACCTTGCTCTGACAACATTGCTATCAATAACATTGACGTTTGTCACAGTTGTTTCAGCAATGATTAAGTTGGCTGGCATTGACGAAGATATTTATGCAATTGAATAAAAACTAACACAGAAAATGTATCGTATTTTCTGACAAATATAGCGGAAAATTTCCAAATATATTTGAAAAATTGTCAATTGTCAGATTTCTTTTTAAAAATAATTTGGTTGTCTATTTCAATAGTTTGTATTATTTTTGATTAAACATTGAAATATTCTTTCCTGTACCTTATTAATGTCTTTATTTATTTATTATTTATTCTTTTATTAATACAGGTTAAAATGTCATGCATTGACGTATGAATAGATAATTAACAAATAAAATAGGTTTACGTCATCTATGCATCTCTTTTAGCTATGGCTAGTATGAACCTTGTTGTAATTTTTGATGACTAGTAAATCAAAAGTTTTACCTTTAAACCTACACCACTTTCTTGGCCGACCGTACAAGGATTCAAACCCAAAGTATAAATATAGGCCCCGTTTGGTTTCCTCATTAGAGGCTGCTTTAGACTTCATAACTAAGTCTTATTATTGCTCTGTTGATACTAAAGTAAAATTATCATCCGACTGAAGAAATGGAGCGTCTATTCTATTTGGGTTTTGTCTTGCTGTATTTCATTTTCTTCTTGAGTGAAGGTAATAAATTATTTGAATATTTTTTTTTAATAGAACAATATGATTTTGCTAACTACAATTTATTTTTAAACAAAATTTTTGTTACATTTAAAATGTTCAAATTAAAATTGTTTTTAAATTGAACTAATTATTTCTTTGCTTACAAGGAAAACCTTCTTTTTCTGACCTTTTTTATAATATGTATGTAATTTATTTTTTACTTTTGATAATAAAATGTTAAAATAGCAAACAATAAACTTATTTAAGTAGTTAATAATAAATTATTAAAAAATAATAAATTATGTTTATCCGGTAACATAATAGTTTATTATTACTGACATTGATCGTTGGTTTTTTTAAGTTATTAAGATTACACATACATACATACATAAATCACGCCTATATCCCCGAAGGGGTAGGCAGAGGTGAACTAGCACCCGCGTTTCGCCAATTATGTTAGATCCCATGTAATAATAGGTGGCGAGCCTATTGCCCTTTATCGGGCACAGAAGTCGCAGTATATTGCTAGGTGGTATAAGAGGAACGCTGCTGCCCAGTCCCCATCACTGGTTTATCCTTAGTCGCCTTGTACGACACCCACGGGAGAGATTTGGGGTGGTGACAATTGTATTCTACTCTGCCGTCACCACACGGCGGATTTATTAAGATTATATTTATCGAATCAAGAATTTTTCTTAAATATTCTAATTTCTTATTATTTTTAGGATATTCTTTGCTAGCTTATCCATCCATTCCTAGCTGATCCCTCTCCACACATGAAGCTACTAAAAAAAAAACTAGTCAAATTACTAACGAGTTTCAAGATAAAAAAAAATCACGTTAGATCAAATCACACTCATGATGTAACATTTATTATTTTTCAGGAATTTATGCGGTACCACTTCCAGACGTAAGTAAAGAATAAAATTTTCGATATACTTAATAATTCTATTTTTTATATTACCATTTAAATCCTAAATAGGTAAATGTAACTATTTAAGTACCTAATGATACTTTTGTATGGACGCAATGTAAGAACTGCGACTACAATACAATTTCTCTGATCGAAGCAATATCTAAACAAGTTCAGAACGCTGGTTGAGGGCTCAGCCACTTATCTTTCATTGGCGGATAAAATCTGAACATGTACATGCATGAAAACATGTACAAGCATCCTTCTAGGTGAGCATATGCTAGCATCATCATCATCATTATCGGATTCCACTACCACAGCTTAGAATTGTACCATAGCGTGTACCATCTTGGCCTAAGACGGTAGGTTAGTAATACGTATTGCGTTAAAGCCAACTTTTCTGGAGAAATTTTGTGTGACACTTAGCCCCTTCGCACACGAAGCTACTCAAAAATGACGGAACTTAAATTACTTATAAATTACAGACTGGTTATGAACTGTAGCTGCACATGACGCTATTCAAGTTGCAAAATTTCAGTCACTTCCGTTATTTCTTTCTGCAAATAAACACGTGCGAAGGGCCTAGCGAGGGAAATCGGCATGATGACTAATTTTGAAAAACTACACAATGTTTTTCTAACGTGTCTATTTTACCCAAAATAAATGATATTTTGCAAAATCTTTCGATTTTGATAGAAAAAAAATGTTTTGAATAATGCGATATAAAATTTAATCGATTTTGTGCTCTATTATCACCAAGTTAAGGTTGACAATTGATTGAAGAAATTTGACAGTTTTGGGCAGTCTGAAGTGCCGTTGACTGTACTTTTATTTTTATAAAATAAATATCAATCACAAATATAATCTGATAAAAAGTGACTATTACCGAATCTCCTTATCCTAAATCATTATTATAAATAATTTCATCAGTGATTATTTGTTAGTGTCATCATCCCTATTAATGAAAAAATAAAAATGTCGCGTAACTCGGCGTGTAACTCTCGCGTTTGTTACTAACGCGTTACTAAGTAGCGTCGTGTGCGAATTTCTAACGCAATGTATGGGCGGATACTTTTGAGTAGCCCCATGTGCGAAGGCGCTTATTGTTGTAAGATTTAAATTTAGAGTTGTACCTATCTCTTCTGGTATAAGATGTCCTATAGATACATTCTGATATAAGTATAAATGAGACATTATTTTCTATAGCCAGTTAAGTATTTCCATAGCCATTATTTTCATTTGTTTCAGATGGAGCCAGATTTGGAATTCATAAGTGTACCCCAAAGTTATGCATCACCCCATAGTTACGTATATGTTTGAGGTTATTTAGCGTAATAATAATATAATTATTTCGACATAATTATGTTTTATTATTTCCCTAATTACTTCTACCAATAAATATAATATACCTACCTACATACATGATAAGAAAGTAATAAACGCGTCCATACCACGGGGAAGTGTTATTGGATGTTTATTGTTCTTGTTGTACATAAATGACTTGCCAAATACATATTATTGATGACCGTTGTGTGAAACTGCTCAGAATAATAGCTAATATTCATCAAACCACCAGCTACAAACCGCATTTCCAGCGCCTAAAACCCTGTCCCCCGAATACAGAAACGCTACTCAAATTTAGGGGACTGCTTAAAAAGTTAAGTGGACACTACCTGTCAGAATTTGTATGGAAAAACGTCAATTTTGACAATACTTAAATGTTAAGCGGGACTCGAACTTTGAATAGCGTTTCTGTATTCGGGGGTGTATTGCATATATTTGTATGAGATTTGTAAATTTGTAAAACAACATCCTAACCTTTCAATGAAACGAGATTGGGCCTGTTTTACAATCGATATGTAAGTTCTAAGTAATATAAAATATATGTCAATTGAACTGCCAAGTAAGCTACTTCGAACTTACTTGTCGATTGTGAAACAGGGAGTCAACTCTCGCACAATCGAAATATTTTTAATTTTTTCGATTTTAAAGCTATTCTGGACAAATCGAGAACAATTTATTTCGAAGGAAAGCCGTTGGAATTTCTTCGAGTGGTCGGCAGCGGTCGAAATTTTATTTCGAATGTCGAGATTTAGTAATCGAAAGAAGGGTTCGAAAGGAGACGGTACAGAAGTGGTACTGAAAAACCAGGAAGTTTCCTTAGCGTAGTTGTGACTTCACTGGTGTAAACAAGGCATCTGCTAGTCGAATTGTTAAATTAATTTCACATGCGATTGCACAGCATGCGATTTAACGTTTCGTTTCAAGGTAAGAATAATTTCTGTGTTTGTAATAAGTACAGTAAATGCAGCAACTAAATTACAAATATTTTTCGTTATGATTTTCACATAAAATAAAGATGTATTCACATGAAAAACATAGTACATTTTGAGGTTATTGAGTGATTTCACCTTTTCTAAAATCAATGTTTCTGTAAGAATGGAACGTAACGAGTTGTCAACAAAAGATCCATGTCAAACGTTTGTCAGTGAGATAGGTTTCAATGGTGTCAGTCAGATTGTTTTCAATAATTCAAAAATTGTTTCAGAGTGGATTTTGTGCAGTGAAATTGGTGTTATTTTGCTGCACAAACATCCGTGTTGATGTGCAATTATGCAGAATCATTGAAAATAAGTCTTGTGATGTGTTTTATGTTGAGAATTCTATAGTGGTTTTCACCACCTCATCAGTCATCATGAACTCTTATACCATTAAATTCACGCCAAGCAGTAGATGCGTTGAAATATCTGACTCCGGTGATTCGTCTGTCTCTGTCTGGGCCTCACGAGGATATATTTTCATATACTTTAGCCAAATGAAAATTTCTGTAAATAAATAATTTCCTACTTGTTTTAGGTAAATAAAAACCAATGAGACCTTTTGAAAAGGTGGCAGAAAGCAAACTAGAAATCGCAGAAACAAATTATAGAAGAGGAATGAGAGCATAAACGAAAACAGTGGTTGTTTGAAGAAGAAGACTGCTTGCAAAATAAAATTGATAAAAATTTGTGAACATTTTATTTTAAATAAATTTCTTAACTAACTATATAATGTTTTCTTATGATAAATAAAACATTACATTGTGTAGTGCTCGTGCAAATGTTATTTGCACGAGCACTACACATTTGTAGGTGTTCCGATTTACACAAACAGAGCTTACAGTAGGTATCATTGTTTTTGGCAGTATTAGGACGGTGTTGGAATGGAGGTGGTATGTCCCAACCATTATCCCTATTGATGTTTGGATGTTTCTTGATCAGTAGCTGTGCAATCGCATGTGAAATTAATTTAACAATTCGACTAGCAGATGCCTTGTTTACACCAGTGAAGTCACAACTACGCTAAGGATAATATCTTTGTGTTAATAATAGACGATTCAAAGGTTTAACTGCATAATTCCTAGAACAAGGACATAATATATTAATAAAACTAGGTAAGTAGTAGGACTGGGATGCATAAAATAATGAAAAGTGTAAATTGTACGTACTGTCGCTATAGATGTAGAAATACATAACAACTTACCTTGACGTAGAAGCAGTTATTGAATGCTCTACTAGAGAAAACATATAATTAACACCTTCTTTAGAAAGTCGGAATCCTATCTTGAAGTCAGTATCATCATATTTTTCCATGTTGTTTACACGATACCGAAATATTGGTTCCCTACGCGGTCCCGTCATGCGACCGAAAAAATCGTCAAATTCATCTTCAATAAGATCGAAAATTTCCATTTTAAATGACAATAATAAACATTGTTGATGAATCTAGAAATGTCGTATTTGAGGTTATCTTGTAATAAATAGATTTACTTCTCACAAGTATACGGCTACTTGGTAGTGCATCTGATGATTAATTTAAACTGCAGATTACGTTGTAATTAACCCTACTCAGAGATTGTGAAACGCAAAAAATTGTTTACTGAGCAGATAAGTTCGAAGTAGCTTACTTCGAACTTTACTTTTCGATTGTGAAACAGGCCCTAAGTATAGATTTTTATTTATTACACTCATAAAATCCGTGCACTTCATCAGGAACACATGTAGTTCAGGAAGCTGAGCATCAATAGGCATGAAATTGGTGCGATCGTCTGTAGTTGATTAATTCTATAAGGTTTTGTTTGGGGTTTGGGATTCCAGCTCCAGGCGAAGAACTTGATTCTCAACTGGGCAGTAGTGAACTTGGTGGGACTGACGAATCTAAGTGGTTCAGGTTGCTCATTCCTGTTGGATGTGGCTCGACAAATGCCATTGGAGTAATTTCAATTATCTCTTGCATTGGAATATTTTTGTAAGCTCTCAAGAAGCATGGCACACCCAAGCTTCTTCAGGAACCTGAAAATTTAATTCGTTTTGAATGTTCTTTTTCTTGTTTGTTCAAAGTAAATTACACATTATAAAGAATATTATAAAAACTTTTATTTTTTATTTTTTTTATTAACCTATAAGATCCCACTGCTGGGCAAAGGCCTGAGCCGCGCAAGCCTCGAGGTTGGACTTAAATTGAACAGGACCAAGACACAGTTGATGACTAACAGCACGAAGCGTAGGGTCGAGGTCGATGGGGAGGATATACAATATGTTGATGAGTATCTATACTTAGGCCAGATAGTCTCCTTCGATAACAGGCAAGGCAAGGAAATCGATCGCCGTATCGAGAACGCCTGGAAGAGCTTTTGGTCCATGAAGCAGTTCATGAAGGGGGATCTCCCCCTCTCTCTCAAACGCAAACTCATCGACATGTGTATCCTGCCCGTCCTAACCTACGGTGCTCAAACATGGTCATTAACTGAGAATCAAAAGTCCAAACTCAAGGTTATAAAAACTATTGAGCTAATATTTCTAGAAAAAGTTATACTTTATTTTGATTTATTAATATGTAAACATACAATCCCGCTCTTAATCCCCGAGGGACGGAGCAAAGCTTTAGGTAACATTTTGTTACACATAAAGCCACATCTAGCAGTATGGGCCATGCAGTGCTTCCAAATGTCTGCCTGTCTGTCTTCTACATAAAACAGGTACCATACCCAAAAAGTAACAATCCTTCAGTATGTAATCTAACGCAAAAGCCACCAACCAGGACAGATGTTTAGGGTCTGTTTCACAATCGAAAAGTAAAGTTATAAGTATTTACTTAGCCAGTAAATTACATAGAGGTTAAATCCTTCCGTTAACTTTCTTTGCGTTTCACAATCATCCAACTAGTAAATTAAAGTGAAGATTAACTTATAAATACTTACTTAGGAGTATGCTGGCAACTTTAGAGTTTAACGTTTCGTTTCAAGGTAAGAATAATTTCTGTGTTTGTAATAAGTACAGTAAATGCAGCAACTAAATTACAAATATTTTTCGTTATGATTTTCACATAAAATAAAGATGTATTCACATGAAAAACATAGTACATTGTGAGGTTATTGAGTGATTTCACCTTTTCTAAAATCAATGTTTCTGTAAGAATGGAACGTAACGAGTTGTCAACAAAAGATCCATGTCAAACGTTTGTCAGTGAGATAGGTTTCAATGGTGTCAGTCAGATTGTTTTCAATAATTCAAAAATTGTTTCAGAGTGGATTTTGTGCAGTGAAAGTGGTGTTATTTTGCTGCACAAACATCCGTGTTGATGTGCAATTATGCAGAATCATTGAAAATAAGTCTTGTGATGTGTTTTATGTTGAGAATTCTATAGTGGTTTTCACCACCTCATCAGTCATCATGAACTCTTATACCATTAAATTCACGCCAAGCAGTAGATGCGTTCAAATATCTGACTCCGGTGATTCGTCTGTCTCTGTCTGGGCCTCACGAGGATATATTTTCATATACTTTAGCCAAATGAAAATTTCTTTAAATAAATAATTTCCTACTTGTTTTAGGTAAATAAAAACCAATGAGACCTTTTGAAAAGGTGGCAGAAAGCAAACTAGAAATCGCAGAAACAAATTATAGAAGAGGAATGAGAGCATAAACGAAAACAGTGGTTGTTTGAAGAAGAAGACTGCTTGCAAAATAAAATTGATAAAAATTTGTGAACATTTTATTTTAAATAAATTTCTTAACTAACTATATAATGTTTTCTTATGATAAATAAAACATTACATTGTGTAGTGCTCGTGCAAATGTTATTTGCACGAGCACTACACATTTGTAGGTGTTCCGATTTACACAAACAGAGCTTACAGTAGGTATCATTGTTTTTGGCAGTATGAGGACGGTGTTGGGATGGAGGTGGTATGTCCCAACCATTATCCCTATTGATGTTTGGATGTTTCTTGATCAGTAGCTGTGCAATCGCATGTGAAATTAATTTAACAATTCGACTAGCAGATGCCTTGTTTACACCAGTGAAGTCACAACTACGCTAAGGAAACTTCCTGTTGCATAATATCTTTGTGTTAATAATAGACGATCCAAAGGTTTAACTGCATAATTCCTAGAACAAGGACATAATATATTAATAAAACTAGGTAAGTAGTAGGACTAGGATGCATAAAATAATGAAAAGTGTAAATTTAGATGTAGGAATACATAACAACTTACCTCGACGTAGGAGCAGTTATTGAATGCTCTATTAGAGAAAACATATAATTAACACCCTCTTTAGAAAGTCGGAATCCTATCTTGAAGTCAATATCATCATATTTTTCCATGTTGTTTACACGATACCAAAATATTGGTTCCCTACGCGGTCCCGTCATGCGACCGAAAAAATCGTCAAATTCATCGTCAATAAGATCAAAAATTTCCATTTTAAATGACAATAATAAACATTGTTGATGAATCTAGAAATGTCGTATTTGAAGTTATCTTGTCATAAATAGATTTACTTCTCACAAGTATACGGCTACTTGGTAGTGCATCCGATGATTAATTTAAACTGCAGATTACGTTGTAATTAACCCTACTCAGAGATTGTGAAACGCAAAAATTTGTTTACTGAACAGATAAGTTCGAAGTAGCTTACTTCGCAGATCATTTGACAGTTGTAATATAAAATATATGTCAATTGAACTTCAAAGTAAGCTACTTCGAACTCACTTGTCGATTGTGAAACAGGCCCTTAATCTAAAAATTTAAAATATAACATTCATTCATACCATCCATGGAAATATTTTATTTTCTATATAAGTACATACTTCACTCCTAAGGCCAGTCTGTGATGACACCGCCCACTGCGTCCAGTCAGTGATATTCCACAGCACAAACAAACAGTTGTGTCCAACTTCCCTCGTCGAGTGATGATTGGGTTCCTCATTACAATTGGCTACCTCTCTTGTCAGACAGGTTGAGACATTCCTGGCATAACTGATTGTTGTCAGAGACCTGCGGGCCTAGCACGGGACCCGGAGATATGTCACCCGGGGAGTAGACAATTTTTTCTCAATCCCTCCTTTTCTTTCTCTAGAGCTAGCATGGCAAAAGGGAGAGACAAGTTTATCCCCAGTGATAAAGTTCTCCCGACAGTGCCGCCAATCTAAGCGAATGATAGAGTGAATGACTGAACCCGATCTTTACCAATAGAGCTATGATGTTTAAGCTAACCAAAATAAAAATACGTAGCAACTGGACTATTTTATTCGAATCTTTTAACTATTTACGTTGGTAGGATAATGAGAAGTCAGAACTTGTATTGACATTGACATGACAGTTGATAATTGAACTTTGTTGTATTTTGTTGATTTTCTATTTGACTTGGAATATTAATAATAGTACAGTCAGCTCGTCAGACTAGCACAAAATGGCAAAATTTCTCAATCGATTTTGTGCTATATTATTACCAATTTAAGGTTGACAATCGATTGAAGTAATTTGACAGTTTTGGGTAGTCTGCAGTGCCGTTGACTGTACATTATGATACGAGTATGCTAAGTTGGATTAATGCATACGAGTTGCATACGACGTTTTTCAACACAATTGCGAGGAAATAAACAAACTTTTATTGTTAATAACTTTACCAAATAATTACGGAAAATTGCGCCAGATATGTCTGCGTGTGGTCAAAATTGGAACTAAAAATCCGTCTGCTATTTTGTTTGTCTAGGAGTGTCAATGTTAGCGAGCAGCGCCACCCATCGCGCGTAGATCTACCGCGCACTCTACAAGTTTTGCATTTTGTTCTTTTTTAATTCTCCTTATTAGTAGGGATAGCAAAGGGAACCAGCACATACAGCCTCGTCTGATGTAGTCTACTTTCTTCAGTTTTAATCGCATTAAAACGCGGATGTATCACGTTTTAATGCATTTTGGAAGAGTTTGGCGGCAAATTTACAGTAAAACAGCCTATTATATCGAATCATATTTTAATGTGGAGGAGCTCGCTAGCGCAGTGACATAACGCGCTTGGGACTGCGATTGTTTAAACTAAGCAATGTTCGCTAAGGCCGGTCATTGGATGGGTGACCAAAAATTTATTATCTCGAGTTCTTCCGTGCTTTGGAAAGCACGTTAAGCCGTTGGTCCCGGCTGCATGTGCAGTCGTTAAAAACCACCAACACGTACTGGGCTAGCTGGGTTATGGCCTAATCTACCTTACCTATATACTTCCATCCATAGGGAAGGCCCGTGCCCCAGCAGTGGGGCCATTAAAGGGCTGGTGATGAATATTTTAATTTACTTTATTTTTTCATTAGGGTTAGCAGCAAATTCTGTCATAACTAGTAAATTAAAATAACCCCTGGATATTTTATTTAAAATTAAAAGGGAATAATCGGGAATATCGAATAAATCACAAAAATCACATAGACCTATCTTTGTCACCACCTCAATAGCTCGGAGACAAATTGCTCTTCTTAAAATGTCAAAAGTGGAAATATGTTTTCCATAATAGTGACGCCATGCTAAGGAAATAGAGAAACAGTCCCAATATTATGTCAAAAAGTGAAAAAACAATTCTCTCCATTGACGCCGTGCTAACTCCAGTGGAGATACAGGTTTTGTCACCTGTCAAGTGGTGGAGAGAGACTTGTCCGCGTGCCCGTGCTAAGCCTACTGTAGTGAGAATTTTATTACATTGAAAATGGTTGTCTATATGACAAAAAGGAGGACATAATACTCTAATAAGTAAATAATGAGTATTAACCTCATGACCAAACTATTCTTCAGTAATATTACTCACAGTAATTCACATAATTAACAACAGAATTGTAGTTACTGAACATGTGAAAAGTATTTGTGAAGTCAAAATGAAAAGTGATTAGTAAAAACTTACCCGCAGCAGGTTACCAAATAGTTTTAATACATTAATAATTATTGAACAATACAGTGAATAACAATAGATTTTTCAAAAAGTACGGTCTGGCGACGAGTAGATAAAATTCCAATTCCCAACTTACATTGACAAAATATCGACGAGATGCCGGGGGCAACAACACAAAAAGGAAGTCCAGTAGGCACGGCATGGGTCAACAGAAAAACGGGATTATCGTAGTCTAAAGAAATATCCAGTTTACAAAAAAGAGTGTTTACAATACAATATATCAATTTAATTATAATTCAGTACAAAAGAAACAATAAAATAAACAAACTCGAATGCGCGCACGCCGCACAGATTATAGAAAAGCAAGCAAAGTCGTCCGTCAGTGTCAGTATCGATTCTCACGTAATCGATAATAGAGATATTACGATTTGTTTATTTCAAGATTAATTCAAACTGTGTTACAACCCTTTTTGTATATATTTTTTTTCTATTGTTAATAAATTCATCGCTAAAAATGCTAAACATACGCAAAAGATAAACTACGTTGTGCTAAAGAATATCGATTAGCTTTTCGATTAGGTACTAATGGATATTTGATCATAGCTACAAATTAAAAAAAAACAAGAGCATAATGCTGCCAGCTTAATTATTTGCTGGAACTTTGATAATTAATTATAAAAAACGGGGGTACAATAAAATCAGATTTTTTTAGCAAATGATTAACAAAAATGTGTACTTTATGTCATATAATTGCCAAAGCTGCCGGTGATCCAGTACCAGGTCCCATACAAAACTATACCGTCTCCTTTAAACTCAAATTCGAAATAATTTCGTATGTGGCGAGAGTTGGCCCCCAGGAACTAAAAGTATACTATACCTACCTACTGCGATTGTTTGTAATGCACTAAGTATGAATATAAATAAGACAATTTCTATGTGTCCTTCAAGTGGTAGGTACTATAAAATATGAAACATACTGCCGCACTCAGAGACGTCAACTTACTTTAATGAGTATTTAATGTCAAAAATTTTCAAAAACGTTATTTGACGTCTCTGAGTGCGGCAGATAAAGACTTTAGAAGAATGATAAATAGGCTTTGGAAAATTTTGGTAGCGATAAACCAAATTTAAGATAATATAAATTTTACAGTCTTCTATTTTTTTCATCTAGCAATATTCACTTATCGTGAAAATTTACGAAAAATAGTGTTAGTAAATATAAAAATAATATATTTTATAGATAATAAATTAATTAGAACGTAATTAACGATTACTCTTTAACGATTACAGAAATAATTTTGTGACATCAGTTGTGTTCAGCTCTACTAAAAATAAAATTTTGGAACTCAAGAGAACGGAACGTCACAATATCAATTTGTCGATCTTCGTTGTTTTGGTTAAGCAGGATACTTTCCTACAGGTGGACTAAGACTAGTACCTACCTGGCAGAAACCTTGTGGAACCATTTTGGGGTGATCCAAAGAGTATATACTACGTTTTGGGTGATCTACATTTAGCAGCGGTCGTCTACCGACGGATTTTCTCTTTTATATTGCAATCTGATTGAATAATTATTTTAAAACGGAACCCTAACTATCTCCTCGAAGAAGATAAATAAATTATAGCAATAAATTATAAGCATAAGAATGATTCAATTAATAAGCTAATTATGTAAAAGTATTTACTTAGATGCTTAATAAAGATTTTGTTTGCAACGTACAAGGCTTTGTATATCAATATAAAGCATACGTCCCGTTTCGATTCTCCAGTATAGGCTTGATTATTCTTTATCTAAGTCAAATTGTTGCTCTGTTGTATAGTATAGAAAACTTTTAACCGAGTAAAGAAATGGAGCGTATATTTTATTTGGGTATTGTCTTGCTGTATTTCATTTTCTTCTTGAATGAAGGTAATTATTTGAATACATTTTCAAAGAACTTTTTTAAGTATGAAAATTGTTTCTAGCATTGATGTTTATAAGGTTCAAATAACAAAATATATAATATATAATTGAATTCTTTTTACTGCCATTGTTATCCACCCAACCTACTATTAGACAATTTTTCAAAAAATTAAGAATTCTTTTGTTAAATTTTTGTTTCGTTTACTTTAAACTTAGGTAATTCTTGCCTAGAGCTTAGGTATCCATCATAAGATCTGTTAAGTAAGCTATATTTGCGATACAAAATCAGGTCTCTTTACACTCATGACGTCTACATTTATTTTTTTCCAGAAATAAATGCAGAACCGCTGCCTTCACTTACAGATGACGTAAGTAAAACAATAAAAAATTACATATTTATAATTGATAATTATAATTGATAACTTTAGGATACCTAAGTGTCAAAGTGAAATTGTAAATTGCAATTAAAGAAAAAACACTATCAAGCTAGAAATGTAAAAATGAGAAATATTATGTAACTTATTGTTGCAAGAATGCAATATGATTTTTAGTAGTATAATATTATCTTCTATATTAATTAAGAGCATGTAAAGTCATATTTGTTCATATTTCCAAAGCCGTTTAAATTGTTTCAGTGGGAACCAGCTATTTCGCCAGACTACATATACACCCAATAGTCAAGATAATTTACAATGTTTGAGATTATTTAACGTTAAAATTAAATTATAATATTTCATAACTATCCTCTTGCCAATTAAAAAAACATACTTAAAGATACCGATTCAACTCGAAAACTATTTATAATAGAATGATATCATTATTTTTATAAAGGTAATTATGTTTTATTTTTCTCCCTTACTTAATTCTCAGTTTTGTATACAAGCTCTAAGGGCATGTACACAAAATTCGCAACGCAGAAAACTACATCGATTGGTGAGGTAAAGCGACGAAACAAAGAAGAATGAAATTAAAGGAATGCGCGATGCGAAACAATTCGCAAGTTCTTGCGATGCATCGTGGGAGCTCGTAGATTTTTACAATGCGACGGCGTATCGCAGCTTAGTGTACAGAAAACAGCACGTCAGACTACTACAAGATGTTACATTTTCTCAGTCGACTTTTCGTTCTACTGCCAACAAGATAAGGTTTTTTTTTACTCTCACACCTATCATCTAGCCCAAAGTAAGTAGCCTAAGCACTTGTGTTATGAATACTAAATGACGTACATATTTTTAATTTAATTATGTATAAAAAAATGTTGAAAATATACTACATAAACATATACACAACCATGACTCGGAAACAAACATTTGTGGTCACCACAAAGTTTGCCCCTACCAGGATTCGAACCCGGGACCTCTTGGCCAATTCCCAGCAATCTGAGCATTCGACCAAGGCGGCCGTCATTCGACCAAGGCGGCCGTCAAAGTTGACAATCGATTGAAGAAATTTGACAGTTTTGGGTAGTCTGAAGAGCCGTTGAGTGTACAAGCCCGTAGTGCAGTACAAACTAACTGCCCAGTCTTCCGACTTCTATCGAAGCCGATTTATGCGTAGCGTCTGATGGGAAAAAAATCTCCAGGTCATTCGACAAAACCATTGTTATACACACTGTGTTTCGATGACAGGACTTTTCAACTGTGGATTATTTTTACTATATTCATCATGACTGTCGTACAACCTTATTTGTTTTGTTATGAACATTACAATCGAATGTTTTGAGATTTTATTTTATTATCCAACTATAATCGCAAAGTGTGTTATGCCCGTTTTCACCATCAATCCCTAAATAATTACTTAAGTAGGTATCTCCTAAGCAAAGTGATTCTCTAAACCACCCCTTTACTTAAATTCGTTTTCACCAAGCTAGGGAACACTTTTTTAGGGGTTGTCAAACTAAGTGACAGACTAGTAATGACAAACACCGTACTTTATATTAAAATCAAAGAGAATACAATACTACGTAATTAAAATAACCTTTTAGGTGAAATAAATTTGTTAATTAACTAAAATACAATAAATAAAAATATTGGAAACTATTTATAAAGTAAATAAAATCTTTAAATTATTTATTCCGTCTATTTTATACACTTTATAGAATATTTATAAATCTGTATGGCATGTTCCTTGGTCTCATAGTAAATTCTCTATTACCTTTGTATCATTGCAACGCTTGTTTATATCGATTATTGTCAGTTCTTGTCATATTACGATAAAACTGTCACTTAATTTTTAGGGGGCCGAACCAGCCTGGCGAAACTCCCATACTGCAGAAAAAATGTATGGAGTTTAGGCAATTTTTAATGGCGACTTGTTTTGTCTCTTACTTCCGATCTAACCTTCCTTGTCTCGCGCTGCCGGAGTGTGTCACTAATGTCATAAGTCACTATGCCGTTTTGAAAATATAAAATAAAGCGTTGTTTTAGTTTAGTTTTCCATCTTGTGCTTATTTATTGTCTTCAGTGACTTATCATTAGTGTATATCTAACTAGTTTGTGTCATTTATTTATGTGCATAACAGCGAAATGTTTTACAAAAGGTGTGAAATATGTTGACTAAAATCTAGTTGGAAATTAAACCAAAAGAGGGTTTTCATGGCCAATTCCCACAAGATGAGAAGCGGTATGTAGTTTTCCATGTTATTGTATAAACGTTAAGTAATTAGAAATAAGTTTTGGTCACTTTAATCAAAAATCATATGCGCCGTAGCGATGTCCTTACTACTTACCAAATTATCGATAAAAAATCTATTTTCGTAAATTTGAGTATCAAATGTACTTGAGATGTTTCATTAGTTTTATACATATAAATATTGTCTATTGCAATATATTATAATATAGTATATCATATATAGGGTTATTTATAAAACAACAAAAACCTCCCATGACTAGATAGCTAACATCATTAACAACAAAGTTGAGTATGAGTTTTATTATTCATCTCTCATTATCATCATCAAAAGTTCTTCTGTGTTCAACTCCACTTATTTTTCAGATCACAGCGTGACTTGTTGAAAGGCGATGAGAGTCATGGCTGCAAAGCATATGAGAGTGGATCGGCATTAACCCCGTTGAAAAGCCGTTTCGGTTTGCGACTGACAGAGATGAATATAAAAAGCTGACGGCTTATCTTCCGAATTGAAGAGGCACTAGAAGAAGAAGACAGCGTGACTGCCGCCTTGCTACACGATGCCCGTCGGGTGTGATCGTTGCCTGCAACCGCATAAGCGCCTCTATTGGTAAGTTACATAACTTATCTTTCCGATATGGTTTGATAGCTCAATTCCTGAAGCTAATGAGTGGTTTATTTCAGAACCAGATTTCATTGATTGGGCAGAACCAGACCTTCGGGCGCGTTACACATAGTCCGCTATGGTAAGCGGTGAACAATAAATTGAATTGATGATGACCAGCGTAAACTCAAACGATATATTTACTAATCTCTATTCATTATTTCAGATCTAAATGTCCTGCTTACTTGCTTACACAACATTGCAAAAACGTGTGTTGATCGATCAGCTAACATCTGAAGACTCCGCCTAGAATATGAGATCAGAAAATTACCAACAATTTTAATTTCCACATTGTAAACATAGCTTTTATTTTTTGTTGTTAAATAAATTGTATTAAATAATTACACGTAATTAAATAATACTCAATATTTTCAAACGAACAGAGCTTTTTATTTTGCTTTTGTAGGATTAAAAAACCTGTCTGCAAGTTCTGCAAGGCAGGGGGGGGGGTACCCATTCGTTTTTATCGATATCGACACATTCTGTAGCGTACACCACATCCTTAGTTTGCTTTTGTAGTATGTTGGCATTCCTTTTTTATCTGTCTCTGTTGGTTGGTACGAGATCTTAGCCTAAACTGCGAGTCAAAATCGTCAAAAAGCTTGTTTGAAGTCCCGACTCTTAAACGTAGTGTATTATATACTCTTTGGGCCGAACATCGGCCCCCCAAACTTTAGGGGTACGCTTTAGCGTTAAGAGTCACCTATGTGTTGGTGAAACGAAAAATGTCATTAAGGATCACCTAAAACTAGTTAGGGGTCCCTTAAAATTTAGGGATTAATGGTGAAAACGGGCATTAGTGTTAGTCACTGCTCTAACCTAGCCATACCAATGTTAGGTATACTACAAGAGATGACTTTATATAGATAATGGAAAATAAAGCGTCTTGTTTTTACCGTTATAATAAACGAAGTTGATTCTATTAATATTAATTATATTTACGTTGAATTCTACTCTTACCTACATAAATAGACCGTATGTTAAGAGTTATAAATATAAAGTTCACTTACGACAGATTTCCTTTATTTCACTAACATCTGTCTGTTGGTGTAAGGCAAACAGTGGTTGGCACAATCAAGCTTTAAAAGGCTATGGTATGAGAATATTCCACATTGTAGTAATTTGCACAGAGGAGAAAAATGGCGCGTTTACTGTATAGCGTGTTGATTCTGTACTCCGTCATTTTCGCCGTAGTGCCAGCTGCAGGTATGTTATCTATTTTTGTCTTTCTCATCATCAAAATTAAATACGATACACTGTTTAACACTAGACACTTAACCTTTGAACGTACCCCTTTAAACCTAACCATTCGTCGATTCGACGAACATCCTTAGGGGTGTGTTATTTTGTCTGTTTGTCTGTCTGCAAAATATATAAGAAATAGTTGTGCAAAAACATACAGAAACCTTAACCATTCGTCGAAACGACGAATATTTTCGTAATATATCGAAAAATACCATACTTACTCGCCAGATTCGGTGACATCCTAAAAGAGCACATTGACCACTGAGTTGGCAAGTGACGCCGCAATGATTGGAGCACACACCAAACAGATACAACGTTATTTTTGTTGCGTACTCGTCGATTCGACGAAAGTCAGGTGTCTAGGGTTAAACACTCTTACGGAGGCACCAAACAGGAGTAACCAATCTTGATGTGTCTTTTAATATAAAATACATACATATATACATAAATCACGCATATATCCCCGAAGGGGTAGGCAGAGGTGAACTAGCACCCACGTTTCGCCAGTTATGATAGTTCCCATAGGTGGCGAGCCTATTGCCATTTATCGGGTACAAAAGTCGTAGTAGGTACATTGCTAGGTGGTATAAGAGGAACGCTGCTGCCCATTCCTCATGACTGGTTTATCCTTAGTTGCCTTGTACGACACCCACGGGAGAGATTTGGGGTACTGAAAATTGTATTCTACTCTGCCTGTCACCACACGGCCGCATATAAAATATATAAAATACAATATAAAAAATGTGTAACACGAATATTTTCAAAGCAGCTAACAGTTTTATTTGTCTATAATTATTGATGATGTGTTTTAGAATACCTACACGTTTCTTGTTTTTAAGAGCATTTCGTAGATAAAGAGACATATCAAGATTGTTTACATTTTGTTTCAAGCCCAAGTGAATGGGGTAATAGTTTTGAATTGTGTACTATGTACAGCTACTCATTAACGTTATATTATTTAGACTGAAGTTCACCAACGCTTAAACAGGCGATTTTTATTCAAACGTCGGGTTTTGGCATTTTATAGTATGGAAGAACTGTCAAAAACAGACGGTTAACTTTTAATCGCTCCTTTTACGTGTTGGTGAACTTGGCCCTGAGACGTTTCTGGGTGCGGGTGATTTGCTTACAAAATCGGTTGTTATGGGTTTTGGAAATTTTTGAACCTAACCGGTAAAAAATACACATACATACATAAATCACGCCTATATCCTGAAGGGGTAGGCAGAGGTGAACTAGCACCCACGTTTTGCCAATTTTGTTAGGTCCCATGTAATAGATGGCGAGCCTATTGCCATTTATCGGGCACAAAAGTCGCAGTACATTGCTAGGTGGTACAAGAGGAACGTGGTGACGGCAGAGTAGAATACAATTGTCACTACCCCAAATCTTTCCTGTGGGTGTCGTACAAGGCGACTAAGGATAAATCTGAATATGATTAGGAATGGGCAGCAGCGTTCCTGCTATACCACCTAGCAAATTAGCAATAGTACTGCTACTTTTGTGCCTGATAAATGGCAATAGGTTCGCCACCTATTACATGGGACTTGACATATTTGGCGACACGTGGGTGCTAGTTCACCTCTGCCTACCCCTTCGGGGATATAGGCTTGATTTATGTATGTATGTATGTATGTATGTATGTACAATGTACAAGTTGACGGCCGCCTTGGTCGAATACTCAGATTGCTGGGTATTGGCCAAGAGGTCCCGGGTTCGAATCCTGGTAGGGGCAAACTTTGTGATGACCACAATTGTTTGTTTCCGAGTCATGGTTGTGTATATGTTTATGTAGTATATTTTCAATATTTATATACATAATTATATTAAAAATATGTCCGTCATCTAGTATCCATAACACAAGTGCTTAGGCTACTTACTTTGGGCTAGATGATAGGTGTGAGTGTAAAAATATTTATTTATTTATTTATTACAAGAGGAACGCTGCTGTCCATTCCTCATCACTGATTTATCCTTAGTCGCCTTGTACGACACCCACATGAGAGATTTAGGGCGGTGACAATTGTATTCTACTCTGCCGTCACCACACGGGTTAAAAAAACAGTGTATAAATATATATAAAATAAATGTGCAAACTTGCGCCGCTCTTCTTTGTCGTTGTTTGTCGGCCCGCCCGAACGTACTTGTGCGTTTTTCGCGACACGGAGCCGCGGTGCATGCGTTATCTTTTTGGTAAATAGTGGTACTGGATTAAGGATTAACGGACTGAGGATAATTAAAGTTAACTTAAATGTTAATCCGTCAATAGAAAAGTTAACTTCGTTAATTATGATTAATGGATTAACGAGTTAATGCCCAGCTATCGCCTTGGGTTATTTTAGGCGAAATTGGGTTTTTCTGGGGAAATTCCACTAGCAGATATTAGTTAGAAGGTTTTGTGTAGGTACCTATTATGTGTGTGTCCTTTCCATAGATCGTGTGTTAATATTAACCTTTTTTGCATGACTTTGTTTAACCTTGTATATCAGTTTATTTTAGTTTAGTGTCAAACAAAGAGAATATTTGTAGGTAACATCCACATAATATAGTTTTAAGAGGTCTAACTTTAGAAACAGTGTCTTGCACCTGAGTTAATAGCATATTTTATTACTTACCTACCTAATTATGAATTCGCAATTAATTTTAAATTACTTGTTTGCTATACAAACGTAATTAGTTGAAATGGAATCAGCATCAAGTGGAACTAATTCAGTCTTTGCTCGGGTACATCTGCTTAATACTTATATAACGCTATATAAGCTACTAGCTGTGCCCGCGAACTTCGTTTCGCCATCAAAAAGCTTTCATACAAACTTTCATCCCCTATTTGAAATTGAAATTTAAAGAAAAAATACCCTATTTTTAACCCTGGGTTATCAACTATATTTGTGCCAAAATTCATTAAAATCGGTTCAGCGGTTTAGATTTTTCATACAAACTTTCATCCCCTTTATAAACCCTTTAGGGGTTGATTTTTGAAAAACATAGTATTCTATGTTCCACCCTGGGTCTTCAATTGTATTCCAAATTTCATCCAGTGGTTTAGCCGTGATTGAGGGACAGACAGACAGACAGACAGACAGACAGACAGACTTTCGCATTTAGAATATAGTATGGATTAACATAGCGTTTATACAAAATAGTTCCCACATAGTTCCCGTTCTTGCGGGATTTTCGGAATGGTCGAGTTTCCGCAGAATTTTTAGGATAAAACCTATGTTTTTTTTTCGAGTTCCAAACTATTTATATCTGTACAATTTTTTAAGTAAATTAAATTATTATAGAACTTCTGCATATACTACATTTTTTGTTTTATTGTCTTGTGGCAGAAGAATATATTGATTTTCGCCACAACCTGATCTTGATAAGGCGACGTATAACTGGCCGTGCGAAAAACAGTCTTGGCGTAAATCGATCCCCACGTGTTTGAATGTCTGCCCCTGTGATTTATTTATTGTGACTGCGAAGGATAATTTAATCGGAAATTGTATTCTTTTAAAATTGAAAGGTAAGTCGTTGGGTATCATTGGGATGCGGGGTATGAGGACTGTTTGACCAACTGCTGGACCAGTCAAAACTATTGCAACGATGACGTTATTGCGCAGAAATTTTACTTGAAGTCGGGTCCCGTTGCATAAATTTGGTGGTTTGAGATTTCTTAGTAAAATGATTGGGGCACCTATTTTTAAATTAAGAGAATGTGGGGGAAGGCCGCTTGGGTTCAAGGAATTGAGGAACTCCTGTGGGTAATTAACTACATCTTCTTGATCCATCACGGTATCAATGGATGTGTAGGTTACAATATCTCCTGGGAGTTTACTTAAAATTATATCATTTATTTCGTCAATAAATGATAAACTTGCCCTTGGACTTTAAAAGTGGGCATAAAGTTTCCCTCACGAATTTCTTTGGCACCAAATGAAGTCATCTGAAATAATTTATTATATTGTCTTGAGTGATTTAAGAAATGCTTAGATGATGGATGTGAGCCTGATATCAGTTCCTTTAAAACGGATGTTGGTTCCGGAATTATAGGTATATTTACTTTGCCACCACTACAACACAATCCAGGAGTTTCAGCTGCCCATTTTTTTGCTTGGCATAAGTTGCATATTTTATCCATTCTGCCAATATCAATATCATTTAGCTCAGAATAGTCAACGGTACAATCATAAGCAAAAGCAGCATTTAATAAATTATGTTGTCTGCGAGTTCTATTCCTAGTTGATCGGGCATTTTGCTGTGTTAATCGTTGGGATCGTTCAGCGCTTGATTCCCGATCACGGTTAGCCAAAGTTCGGGAATTCTGTGAGGCCAAACGTTGAGAACGTTCAGCACTGGATTCCCGATCGCGGTTAGCCAAAGTTCGGGCATTCTGTGAGGCCAAACGTTGAGAACGATCAGCACTCGATTCCCGTTGCCGGTTCGCCAAAATTCGGAAATTTTGTGACGCTAAACGCTGCGAACGTTCAACGCTTGATTCCCTTGCACGGTTTTGTTCAGTAATTGCTCGTTGTGTAGCCAACCTGTGCATATTTTCATCCTCAGTTTCATTGCTGCGCAAAACTCGCAGCCGCTTTGCAGTAGCAGTCTGCCGAGAAAGCTGAGTTCTTTTTCTCGGCATTATAGTGATGAAGAAAGAACGTAGAAAATGAAAACTTAACTAAAGCGTAACTCGTAAAAAAAAAGAAACGTAAGATTAATAATTAGGAACCTAATTGTTTTTATTTTTAACGATTATGTCAAAAGAAAATCCGTAAAATGAAAATAAGTTAACAAACTTTATACTTAAACTTAACCCTAATCTAATGAGAATAAATAGGTAGACCACACCTATTTACAGGTTTTACCTAAAGCGAAAAAAAAATAGAAACTAAATACGTTAAACTAAACCCTAATCTAATAAGAATAATTAAGTAGGCGATACCTATTTAGGTACCTACAGGTATTATGTACCACAAAAAAATATTAGAAACTGAATACTATTTTTAAAACAAACGATACTATACTTTTAAAAAACACATACTTATTAATTAATAATCTACATGAAAACAAAAAAGTGTTATTATTGTGTCACTAAATACTATCCTAAAACAAATAAAGTACCTACTATATAGAAAACAACCTCAAAATGAAACTGTGTTTAAAAAGTAATATTACGATGATAATTATATCGCATAAACAAATTAGCGCTGTATTCAACCGTTCAGTAGGGAGCCGACCGCGCGAGTGAGCCGCGCGGCATGGTATCTCGTAGAGCTGCACCCCCCTCCCGGCTTGCCCGCAAGCACCGCCTCTCTCCCGCCGCGCCGGCCAGCGCAGTGAGCGCAGAGAGCGAGTTGGTTTTGTTTCGGAGTTATTTATCATTGTAATCTTTAAAGTTTTTTGTTGAAATTAAGCTATGTCAAAGACAATTTTATTCACAATGAAGTACTCTTAACCAACAACATATTTATATTTATATTTGAATAAAGATTAATATTATTATGTTGATACAACTTAAACAAATTATTTCGACCAAACGGTCATTGTGACTAAACCTTAAAAGATAGACATATGCCGTCGCGGACTTTTTTTTAGATCATGTATAGAGGAATAATTCTTTCATACATATTTTTTGTGTATCTTGAACCGTTTTCGCAGCGCACGCAAAGAAAGCCTTCAAAAATGAATAATTTTCCCCGTTTTTTACACATTTACCGCTCTGTCTTTGCTCCTATTGGTCATAGCGTAATGTTATTTAGCCTATAGCCTTCCTCGATAAATGGACTATCCAACAAAAAAAGAATTATTCAAATCGCACCAGTAGTTTCTGAGATTAGCGCGTTCAAACAAACAAACAAACAAACTCTTCAGCTTTATTATATTAGTATAGATGAAGTACTCTTAACCAACAACATATTTATATTTATATTTGAATAAAGATTAATATTATTATGTTGATACAACTTAAACAAATTATTTCGACCAAACGGTCATTGTGACTAAACCTTAAAAGATAGACATATGCCGTCGCGGACTTTTTTTTAGATCATGTATAGAGGAATAATTCTTTCATACATATTTTTTGTGTATCTTGAACCGTTTTCGCAGCGCACGCAAAGAAAGCCTTCAAAAATGAATAATTTTCCCCGTTTTTTACACATTTACCGCTCTGTCTTTGCTCCTATTGGTCATAGCGTAATGTTATTTAGCCTATAGCCTTCCTCGATAAATGGACTATCCAACAAAAAAAGAATTATTCAAATCGCACCAGTAGTTTCTGAGATTAGCGCGTTCAAACAAACAAACAAACTCTTCAGCTTTATTATATTAGTATAGATATCCATCTATCGGGCAGGCCGTGTGGTGACGGCAGAGTAGAATACAATTGTCACCACCCCGAATCTCTCCCGTGGGTGTCATACAAAGCGACTAAGGATAAATCAGTGATGAGGAATGGGCAGCAGCGTTCCTCTTATACCACCTAGCAAATTAGAGTACTGCTACTTTTGTGCCCGATAAATGGCAATAGGCTCGCCACCTATTACATGGGACTTGTCATAGTTGGCGAAACGTGGGTGCTAGTTCACCTCTGCCTACCCCTTCGGGGATATAGGCGCGATTTATGTATGTGTGTATGCATCTATCAGGCACGTAAATTGCAGTATTGTGTTAGATTGTATAAGAGGAAGGCTGCTGTGCTGCCCATTACTTATCGCCCCCGGGAGAGATTTCATTTATTTTCTGCTCTTCACCACACGGCATTGAGTCGACTTTATTTTTTAACGACTTTATAGGTTGCCGTTGGTCAAGGGGGCTTTACACCTTCTATCCATTGAATTACTATTACTAGCGTCTTCTATTA
Source organism: Cataclysta lemnata (assembly GCA_963931975.1). NCBI lineage: Eukaryota > Metazoa > Arthropoda > Insecta > Lepidoptera > Crambidae > Cataclysta > Cataclysta lemnata. The sequence continues at coordinate 11,274,876 of OZ008343.1, forward strand.
TAAATATTCTTTGAAATAGGAATATTAACACGACAGGTAAATATTGTACATTAAAAAAAATTTGTAAAAAGAAAAGTTTATGTAATCGGTAAAATAGATTCCAATAAGTAATAAAAAAACAGTCATAACTATTAGGTGTATTTTTTTTATTATCACGAAATTGGCATTATAAAATTGAGTTATTGTGACTTCGTTGTTATTCATTCGTGAAGCACAAGGTAGTAAATTAACGTTTGATCGTGACATGGACGTTTTAGAAGCGGATACATTCCACATTGTCACGATGTAAAATTGGGATTGTGTTAGTAATGTTTCTTACTGCCGCACTCAGAGATGTCCAATAACGCTAATGAGTACTTAATGTCAAAAAATTACAATTCAAAACTTGTCGCTATACTTGCTGGATCTATGGTTTAGATTTAAATGATTTTTTTTACATAAAGCATCCATTAAAGTTAATTGACGTCTCTGAGTGCGGCAGTTAGTGGGAAACAATGTTAATGTTTCCCTTTGTTAATTGTAAACACTTATAAGGTCTCTTCGATAGAGGGAGCATTAGGACGTATCTAGTTGTGTATATTTTTAGCAACTTACCGAACAGAGGCCCTACTGCCTCTGTTCTCTAGTTTCACTTACAAATAATATGATGCTTAAAAAAGTTTGAAAAATTATGGTCTTGATGCGGGAATCGAATCCGCGTGGACTGCAATCCGGGCAGGTGCCTAAACCGCTCGGCCAACCAAGACGAAGAGGCGTCTTCCAAAAGTTTTGGCTGGTATTATATAGCAGCACAATTACTTTGACACTTCAAAGTGCTTGACAGTCCACAGTGTCTATAGTTTATGTTTGCTGCACTTGGAGCACTATTTAATATAGACTAAGGGCCTGTTTCACAATCGACAAGTAAGTTCGAAGTAGCTTACTTTGCAGTTCAATTGACATATATTTCATATTACAACTGTCAAATGATCTGCGAAGTAAGCTACTTAGAACTTACTTGTCGATTTTGAAACAGGCCCTTAAAAAAATATTGCTCCAAGTACAGCAAAATGTGAAGTCACTTACTGCCGCACTCAGAGAATGTTAATGAGTACTTAACGTCAATTCAAAACTAGTCGCTATTCTTGCCGGGTCTATGGTCTAGATTTGAATACAAAATGTTGACATTAAATACTCATTAAAGTTAATTGACTTCTCTGAGTGCGGCAGTTAGTAAGAGAATTTATTTTTATTTAAGCTGATTTGCATGTTTCAGATGCTGTTGAAGAAGTGTCAGACAGTGTTGTTGCTGAAGATTCTGCGTTGCAATCTAAAGGTGAGTATTTAGAAATCATAGAACAATAGCAAAATGCATATTAAAGTTAGGTACTATGTTTCGAATATATTCTTCTTCTTTCATTGTGGAATTCCACGATTAGCCATATTAATCTTAAGGCAACACATTTGTACGATGTAACTGATGCATGATTTGTTTTCGTTGGCACAGTAATCAATTAATTAATTTACATTTGATTTGGGCAATATTTGTATTGTATGCATTACAAATATTTTTATTATCAAGAAACCCAACTTACATTGGGCTAGCTAGATGATAGTTATTATTACTATTGGTTAACCTTTAGTTAATCCATCAATTTTTTCATCACACTTAGGTCCTGTGGTATGTGGTACCAACGAAGAAATTCGATGTGTTAAAAAGTGCCCTCCCGAAAAAACCTGCAGAAACCGTCTAATCAAATACAGATGCGTGCTCGACAGGGCGCCTTGCCAGAAGCGATGCGTTTGCAAAACAGGCTACTTCAGAAACGCAATCGGTGAATGTATTACTGGTAAAGAGTGTGGTAAGTACTTATGCAAATATTGTGAAGCAGAAAATATTCTTCTTATCATACTTTATTTGATATTTAATGACGTATCCTGTCTTGTTTGGTTTTGTACAGTCAATAGTGGGTATGTCATCAGCCCGGCTAGCATGCACCGATACACCATAATTATGATACAGCCACATACATACAACTGTCAAAAATCATTGGATTTTTGATAGCTCATAGCGATAAATGGCTATATAATATACATCTAATGATTTTTGACAGTTCAACACGATAAATGCTAGCCGGTAAGGTTATATGTTTCAGGAAATGTTGTGTAATTAATTATATTGTCATAATAATGTTTCCTACTATCTGGGGTCGGCGCAATATGTTGCCTCCTCCATTCATATCGAGCAGACGTCGTTAAGCCCTTCACACTCTCTTGATTCTCATCATCTATAACACTGATTGGATTGGAAAGGTGATTGATGAATAAGAAAGTATGTATAGAAAATTGATAAAGCCGCCCATGGTCAAAGCATTAACAAATAAATAAATAAAAATGTTGAGAGAACAGTTTGAGGGGTCGGGAAGACAACTTTCCAATCCGTACTGCTAAAGGTTTTGGTTTAGGTTTTACAGTCAGCCGCCTGCTTGGCACCAACTCACTTTGGGGATTATTCATTATATTGTCGTTATGAGTCGAATATTTTTCTACAGATCAATGTTCCAAGCCAAATGAATACTACTCGTGTGGTGGGGCTTGCGACAACGTCTGTAGCACCCTCCGATTCCAGAACCAAACTAACTGCCCCATCGTGAATATAGTCTGCAACAAGATGTGCTATTGTGATTCCGGATACGCCAGAGACTGCAACGGCAACTGTATTCCGATTAGAAATTGCCGTGAGTATACTATTATTTTTCGGATTTACGGACGATGATTTTTTGGATTTAACTGTGCCAGTTTCCTCCTAATGTTTTCCACTGAACGCAAACTCGCGGCAGCGGCCGGCGAGTGCCAGTGATTTGTGCTATTATAGAATCGGGGGAAAGCATTCGGGGGAAACTGGGACTAGACCGATTTAACTCGCGTATATTAAAATATTTGGCTTTGTTATTATTTATGCCTGATGACGGTTTAGTCACAGGGAGACTGGTTAAATAATAACAATGACAAGCACCTAAATATATGCGAGTAAAAGTCCGTTAAAGTTGATTCATTGCAAATGGGCTCGTGAAATGTAAAAAAAATATGAGAACATTATGTCATTGTGTGCCGGCTTCAATTATTAAATTCTTTAAAATTTATGAGCATTTTTTTGTTGAACCAACTGGAAGTGGTTTTGGTATAGCATAGCGAGTGGACATTTATAATAACCATCATGTGTACTGTGAGTGACTAAGTATAATATAACATAAAATGCTTGCGATCTGAGACATTATTTATTTTTATCGCCCTTGGTACACAATCTACTATTATATTTTCACGAGCACATTTGAAATGAAACAACTTTAATGGACTTTACTCGCATATATTTAGGTGTTTGGCACTGTTATCATACAACCAGTCTACCGTGACCACGGCCGCTGTAAAGTGTTAGAAACGTCGTCAGGTTAAAAAATGACAACACCTAAAATATACGCGAGTTAAATCCAGAAAAGTTATTTTATTTCAATTCGTGACTCTACAGGCGTGATTAATGCTGCTATTTGTGTGTAATAAAACTGTTTCAGCATCGTCTTGCGCTGACCCCAATGAGGAGTATGTCCTAGGCAAGAGCTGCCCACCCGACCTTTGCCAGTCACTTGTAGCCAGGTACAAGTGTGACTCTACTGAAGTGGACGCGTATAGGTGCAGGTGCAAGTCTGGGTACCTGCGACCCAGCGAAGGGGAACCGTGCGTCCCAATATGCCAGTGCCCCGAGATGGCGTCGTCTGCTGACTGCATGGCCGTTCCCTTGTAAAAAAACCTATAATAAAAAAGTGGTTAATTAAATAATTGTAGAGACTTAATTTTTATTTGTATTTTCCTGAACACCACGAGTTAAGTATGTCATTCCCAAAATTATTGTATACATTTGAAGATTTTTGAATTGTTACAATTTAGGCTTTGAAATGTAAGAGGAATTGATTTTTGGAAAATAACTGAACTGCAAAGTTTTGTCGTTAAGAAACGATAAGATATTTCCATTTTGTTTGCAACAAAAGAAAGGTGGTTATTAGCTGTTGCCTGTCCACTGATGAGGAGATGGGTAGTGGAGGGAGTAGGTAAAGAATAATACAAGGAAATCATCATCACCAGCCCTTTATTGTCCCCACTGCTGGAGCTCGGGCCTCCCTATGGATGGAAGAATATAGGGAGATTGGGCCATAACCCACCACGCTGGCCCAGTGCGGGTTGGTGGGTATTAATGACTGCAGATGCAGCCAGGACCAACGGCTAACGTGCCTTCCGAAGCACGGAGGAACTCGAGATAATCGGCAAGGAAAGAAAGGAGCGGAATTGCATAGATGCGTACTACGTTTATCAACGAACCTAGGCAGTTAGAAGAGCGAATGAAGAAAGAGGCTGAGAGTTGCATACTGCGTTGGTCTAATAATGCGGAGCTAGTTAGCAGACACGAGCGCATGGATAAGGAAGAGCGGTGTTAAAGTATTTTTGTCTATTGACGCCGTGCCGCTTACCGACTTCATATCTCCTCTTAGCGTTAAAATATATACATTTTAAAAGTACTTTGTTATCTGGAGCCTAGCAGGGAATTTATGCAGTTATATAGGCACAGCCCCACTCCGCTCCTCTGCACTCCGCTCTGCTCTTCTGTGGAGAGTATGTATATGACCCATTTCTGTAGCCTTTGTTAGGACCTTAGGAAAGAGTTGAAATCTTACTTACTGACGGCCGGCTTGGTCGAATGCTCAGTTTGTTGGGTATTGGCCAAGAGGTCTAGGGTTCGAATCCTGGTAGGGGCAAATATTTATTTATTATTTACTTATTTCCATCAAGGGGGACGATATAAAAGTGCCTAGCATAAATAGTATAATTGCTTAAGTGTTACAAATTAAATAATACAAGGAAATGATGGCGGCTGATACTTCGCATATACAACTGAAAAATTATTCCTGGGCCATAGATTTACGGCGGGTCCCAATATTCTATCTAGAGTTAAAAGTACCTACGCTTAGTAAAGTTTAGTTGACCGGAATTTTTTGCTACCTATATTGCGATAAATAATAGAAGTTGCTAATCAACTAAGCTGTAGTACGTGTATCATCAAATGTTGATAGATATTGGACCCGCCGTTAGAGCACACAATGTTTCTAAGTAGTTGATTTGAGCTACGTAGTATCGTATTAAGTGAGTGCTAGTGTTGTAATTGAAACATGCAATGGGATAGGTAGAGAAGTAATCCTTTACAGGTAGGTCATAAACGTATTTATTAGCTATTGTAAATATTTTTAATTACTATAGCGATTCAACGAATTTTAGACGAGTATTCAAGCAATGCCAGGCACTCATACGAGGGACGGCGGGAAAGTAGCAGGCAACAAAAATCTTTATTGTAATGTAATTTAAATATTGATTTAAAAGGAGAAAATGAAACTTTTGCGTTTGTACCACCTGAAATAATTTACAATATAAAGTAAACATTGCCTATTACTTTATAAGGCGATTGATAGTGACAAGGTAGCCATTTCGTGTCTAAGCACGATACCAAAATGGCGCGATTGATTATTATTAGTTTACTGTTTTGCATATTTAGCAGTTCATTGGGACTGTCACGTACGTATTCGTGTATTTTATATTTTATTGTAAGTTCATAGCAAGTTTGCTCTATACATGGATCATTCTATGAGGTACTTACCTACCTACGATTCCGGGTTTTAAAAACCGCGGTGTTCTGATTATGTAATTGAATAACATATGTGGATAAAAACGATACCTATAAGGTTCTCTCTACATATCTATATATTTTAATCATAATTTGCATTACAATAATTGCTGGGGAGACTTGGCCCATCGGTGAGGTACACGGTGTCAAGTTGGGAGATGTCCTAGCACTGCTGTATCCTTGGTCCGTTTCCGAATCCACATTGGTCTCACGGGATTTGAGTATTTGCATCATCCTCTGCAAAAAACGTGCTATGGGCGCTACGCTAGCCGCCTGCCGACCTGTCATTGTGACAAGCGTCGGGGGCCATGCAATCAATCCTAGATCAGCGTGTGCGCAGGCGACGCAGGCGCAGCCTACGTCGACACGTTGACGATGACGTTGACTCATGTAGCACTCGCTTGTCTGAGCCTTGCTGCTAAAAGCGAAGAGAAATTCAATAATTTACACATTTTAGCACGTTAGAATCGCCTAAAGTTTTCAGTAATTTTGCTTAGTCACATGACATTAATTGAATTATTGCCGAGGGGTGCTAGTAGAGCACAATCATCACGACCCCCTAACTCTTCCTTCTTGTATCGGGCTGGATATGTTGTATCATCACCAGCCAGGCACAGACATAGGCCTTCCCTATGGATGGAAGAATGGACCATAATCCACCATGCAGGTCCACTGCGGATTTGTGGGTAGTAACAACTGCAGATGCAACCGATAGTAAAAAGTTTAACGTGCCTTCCGAAGCACGGAAGAACTCGTCATGATAATATTTTTGTCAGCTATCCAATGACCGTCCTGAGCAACATCTATCTTTACCAAATTTTCCATTACCTACCATGTGGCAGATTTAGATAGTTACAGTTTCTTTCGCTCTAGTATCGCTATTTTTAATAATCGCCGCTTGAAAAGTGTTACCTCATATTTACCCTTCACAAGATGTTAGGAATACTGAACACTTTATACAAGAAGAAAAAGAGTAAAAATAATTGCGAATTGAACAGGTTTTTGCGTAGGTAGGTACAGCACAATTCGCCTACAACGACACTTGGATATTATTTAATTACCATTACAATAGGAATTTATTTAAGTTCCAATTTCCAGCTGTATTAATTTTCAGTGTTAACATTGTAGATACTTACGCTACTTTGAATAATTTTTGGTGATGAAAAAATAGTTATTCGGTATATAATGCCTGCACTTTTAAATTTTAAAGCATCTGTAAGATAATGCCAAGTAACTAATTTATGTGTATACTTGGTAAATGTAAAGCATATTTCAAAGCTCTTTTAATTTTCCAGCTATACGTAAGGATGTTGGAACGAAAAACGAAGAAATAAATACGTCTGCATGCAGTACGCCTACAATACCAGGTATGTATGTAGGTTGTTTTATACGAAATTATCATACTAGTAACTTAGGGAGTCATTACAATTGTACCTATATTTTATATATGTTTTATATTTTGTAGATATATATGAAGATAGCTCAGACAGTGAAGTACCAGACGACGGTGAAATCGACGAAGCGCCTGCTGGTCCTTCAGTTGCCACTTCAGCAGTTACTGAGAAACCACGTAAGTTTAAAATAAGCTTTAATGAACAAAGAATTACAAGTCAGTCAAAAACAGTTAATCCAGCACAAATATTTTGGTAAACCATCGAGACCTTTAATAAAATTCATGAAAATATAACATAAAAAAGAAGTTCATCACATAATATAAAAGTAACTCATAAAATAAACGTATCACTATATTCTGCACACAAGATATTTAAAAATCAATATCGATTGTCTGTCTTCTGTCTAATCATAAACATATCAAACCTTCTACCAGCATGCCGATTATCTGACACTGTTCCTAACAACTCTCATACTTACATATATAAATCACGCCTATATCCCCGAAGGGTGAGGTGAATTAAACATCCACGTTTCGCCAATTAGGCTAGGTCCCATGTAATAGGTAGTGAGTCTATTGTCATTTATCGGGCACAGAAATTGCAGTACATTGCTGGGTAGCAGAAGAGAAACGCTGCTGAACATTACTCATTGCTATCTTTGACGTTTTTCCATACAAATTGTCCACTTAAGTTTTTAAGCAGTGCTCAAAATTTGGGTAGCGTTTCTGTATTCTGGGGAAAGACAGTCAAATCGTATAAATCATAACCACAAAGACCCCCGAATACAGAAACGCTAATCAAATTTTGAACACTACTTATAAAGTTAAGTGAACAATACCTGTCAGAATTTGTATGGAAAAACGCCAATTTGGCAATACTTAAATGTAAAGCAATTCTCAAACTTCGAGTAGCGTTTCTGTATTCGGGTGAGAATCTCTTAAGAACAGCAAGGTATGAAAGTAAAAGCAACGCTTTGACTTAAAATGTGTCTTATTGCAAGGTATAACAGGAGGGCCGTATCCCGCCCAGCTGCTATGTGGACAAAATGAGGAAGAACGATGTGTCGCCAATTGCCCACTAGAGAAGACGTGTCGCAATCGCAACGTGAACATTCCGTGCAGAGTAAACTCACCTTGCGCATCACAATGTGTGTGCTCATTCGGATATTACAGGAACGATAACGGGCAATGTGTTACTGCTGGTCAATGTAGTAAGTATATTTCTTCCACACATCCAAATGACGTCCATTCAAAGTCAAAGTCAAAATTCGTTTATTTATATCTGGTATGATTACAACACACTTATGAACCGTCAAGACGCTAGATACCGAAAAGCCGTGTGTCCAAGAAAAGATAGGGGAGTACGCAGCATGCCTCAGTCTGTAATGATAGGTCTCCAAAACCCGCCTACGCCCCGATCCGCGCCGACCCTGACGCGTTCAATATCATTATGATACTAAACACTCCAGAGCCCAACGCTCCGCTAGCAGACGGCGGCACGCAAGTAGGCTGTAGAGAAACCCACAATTTTCAACGAGTTATGGCATTGCAGGTACATTGTGAATTGTAAATTATGTACCAGATACAATCCCACAACTCGCCGATCACATAACCGAAATTATCACATGACACATTTATACCAGAAGGGGTATATGGACTCATCTAACTATGTTACGTAAAAGTTAATAGGGGCAAGCCTGTTGCCATCTATCGGACACGAACATCGCAGTATGTATCGTGGTATAAGAGTAACGTTGCTCTCAATTACTCATCACTGTTTTAACCCTTAGTAGCCACCTGCGAGAGAAATTGGTGGGTAGTGACAGACCACGTGAGACGTTTATCTGATTCGATCTATATTTGTAAAGAAAATGGGTTAACCCTTACCCTTCCAATAAGCGTGTGGGATATCCCACTTGCTTCTACAGATCCTTTGTTTGTGATTTGTGATTGATATGATCTGTAAAAGGATGCTCTGTAGATAATAATTGTATAATTTTCAGAACAAGAACCAACTGATTCCGACCTACCCATTGACGACAATGGAATTGCGCCGTTCTCTGCACGATCAGGTGAGGAATTTAGAGTTCAGGTATCGTTAAAGCTTAGTAGTAACATCACAATTATAATTATAAATTTGCCATGCAGTTTTGAAGTCAGATGAGCTATAGGAACTTTGCTAATATTCCATCATCATCACCTGCCATTTTATTCCCTATTGCTCGGGCTGATATCTTCCCAATGGATGGAAGAATATAGGGAGATTGGGCCGAAGTGTTGGTTAATACGACAGGTACAGTCGAGACCAACAGGCTTAACGTGCCTTCTGGAACAATTCCATATACTTGGCGGCCGGCTTAGTCGAATGCTCAGAGTGCTGGGTATTGGCCAAGAGGTCCCGGGTTCGAATCCTGGTAGGGGCAAATTTGTGATGAACACAAATGGTCCCCGAGTCATGGTTGTGTATGTTTATGTAGTATATTTTCAAAATTTATTTATATACATAATTATTATGGTTTTAAAAATAGGTAAGTCCGTCATCTAGTAGCCATAACACAAGTGCTTAGGCTACTTTCTTTGAGCTAGGTGATAGGTGTAAGTGTAAAATATTTCTTATTATTATTTTATAATTCTTTTACTTTTTTATAGTCTTTTGATGTAAACGTTATAAGTCTTGGTTGATTTTTAAATTCTCCTACGTCTCCACCATGATATGACCTATTATTTGACTTCTTATACTTACTGTTCATCTTTTTAAATCTATTTTACTCCTTTACACTTAGCGTTATATGGAATTGTCGTGCGGATGATGGGTCCATGCATAGTGTGGGAGAGAGAAGTCAGGAGCAGGATTTTCCGATTTGTGACCCAAGTGTAGGTGTTGAAAATATTGAAAAGGGGCTCCCTCTCCTTTTCAATATTTTCAACACTCAGCTTGGCCACCCGACATTTATCGCTCCCCAACCATACTTGCTAAGATTCTGTGAGAGACTAGACTAGACGAACTAGTACCCACGTTTCGCCAGTTATGTTAGGTCCCATGTAATAGGTGGCGAGCCTATTGCCATTTATCGGGCACAAAAGTCGCAGTAGGTACATAGCTAGATGGTTAAGAGGAACGTTGCTGCCCATTCCTCATCACTGATTTATCCTCAGTCGTCTTGTACGACACCCACGGGAGAGATTTGGGGTGGTGGCAATTTTTTTTAAAATAATGAATAAATATTTTTACGCTCACACCTATCATCTAGCCCAAAGTAAGTAGCCTAAGCACTTGTGTTATGGATACTAGATGACGGACAAATTTTTAATATAATTATGTATATAAATTATGAAAATATACTACATAAACATATACACAACCATGACTCGGAAACACACATTTGTGGTCATCACAAAGTTTGCCCCTACCAGGATTCGAACCCGAGACCTCTCGGCCAATACCCAGCAATCTGAGCATTCGACCAAGGCGGCCGTCAAAATTATATTGTGCTCTGCCGTCACCACACGGCTACATGCCACACGATATCATACATGCCATATGAATATAATGAATATAAATTTAATTTGTTTCTCCACGATTTTCAGGCTCGGCACAGCCCGCTGGACCAGGTTACGTTGGACCGGACGGCGAGTATCCATGTATGTTAAAGATGTATTCTTTAGTTTACATATATACATACATAAATCACACTTTTTAACCCCGAAGGAGAAGGCAGAGGTGAATGAACACCCACGTTTCGCACATTATTGTAGCCTATTGCCAGCTATCCGGCATTTTTCTCAAGGATCTAGTTTGTTTATTGTTAATTGGCATAAGAGCCCCTTAACTGTGTAGGATTTCGTTAATTAAGTTCGCGACTAAGCCTTAGGCATCGGCCCGGATACCGCAACAGTACAACGCACAAATTTCTGATATATTTTTTTAATAATGTTTTTTGGCGTTTACAAAGATCTCTTAAATCAACTTAAATCACATAACATAAGCTTTCTTAAATCAACTTAATACAGTATTATACACTACCTGCTAAATATACTGTTTTATATTTTAAGGGCACCCACCTCCGCTACCAGTGTTGCCAACTTGTGTAACAAACGAGGAGTTACGATGTGTCGCCAATTGCCCACTGGAGAAGACATGCCGTAACCGCAATATTAATATCCCGTGCCGAGTGACCTCAAAGTGTGCAAGAACATGCGTGTGCAAGTTTGGATATTACAGAGACGACAGCGGAACATGTGTTACTGCTGCTCAATGTAGTAAGTAGACAATAGGGATGATGACACTAACAAATAATCACTGATATAATTATTTATAATAATAATTTAGGTTAAGGAGATTCGTTAATAGTCACTTGTTATCAGATTATACTTGTGATTGATATTTATTTTATAAAAATAAAAGTACAAAACTTAGCAATCCGCCATATTTGCTTAAACGCCGCGTGACGTCATTATTTAGTTAGTATCTCCATTTTGACATTTTATTTGCCAATCAAATTCACTTATTAGTACTTTATAATAGAAACTGGCTTTTTTACGGAATAGTGACGTCACACAGACGCCATTGCTATTTTGGCGTTTTGGCGGAAATTTTAAATTGCATTATTCAATAGTTATTTGTTGTACGTGAGTGCAAAGTTGTTTTTTAACCGCGTGCTCAATTTTGATGACCAAGCTAGCGAAGGATTCTAAAATTGAATCACGAGCGTAGCGAGTGATTCAAAAATTAGAATCCTGAGCGATAGCGAGGGAATCAAAAGAGCACAAGGTGAAAAATCTTTGCACTCGAGTGCAACACGTAACTTTTCATCCCCCCTAACGAGAAAATTGCAAAATACAAAAAAAATACAATCACAACAGTTTCTGTTTTCACCCAGAAACTTCCACAACACCCTCCCATTAACCCCAACACACTCTCAACACCCACCCAGAAACACCCACAACATTCACACCTGCAATACATACCCAAAAAACACCCATTCACCCAGAAACACCCATTCACCCAGAAACACCCACAAAATACCCATTCACCCAGAAACAACCACAAAACACCCATTCACCCAGAAACACCCAAAAAACACCCATTCACCCAGAAACACACACAAAACACCCATTCACCCAGAAATACCCACAAAACACCCATTCACCCAGAAACACCCACAAAACACCCATTCATCCAGAAACACCCACAAAACACCAATTCATCCAAAAACACCCACAAAATATCGATTCCCCCAGACACACCCACAACATCCATTCAGACACCCACAACTTCTACCCAGTCACACCCACAATACGCACCCATCCATTCAGACACACCCACAAAACACCCATTCACCCAGACACACCCACAAAACACCCATTCACCTAGACACACCCACAAAACACCCATTCACCCAGACACACCTCCAACACCCACCCATCCACCCAGCCACACCCGCAAAATTTATCCAGACACACCTGTAAGTACCTAATAAAAATTACCGTCCCAAATGAAGTTCCGAGACGGTCAATCAATCAACTCAGCTTGAGTCAAGCACGTTGATTTTCTGTATGTTTTTGTTCCGTTGCAAGCGTAAACAAATCAAACAAACCTAAAAAGCTTTTAAATGCTTGACTCAAGCATCAAGCAAGCATTGTAGACGATCGAAATGTTTAAAACAAGATTGACGCCAAACTGATTGACCGTCACGGAACTCCAAGGTTTTAACAAATTTATGACGTGAAAAGAAAATGGCGCGCGCAAAGCAAATTACAAAAAAACTACACCAAGAAGGTTCCGAGTCTGAGTTTTTAACAAATTAAAATAGGTTGCATGATAATTTCGGCACCATGGAGGTAGAAATAAATAGGTATAATGATGTTTTGAATTTACAAACTCATTGCACACGATGTTCTAAATTCAAATTTACTTTATCCTCTAGAGGATAAAAACGGCTTTTGCACTCAGATATCGAAGAGCAAAAACGCTTTTTCCGAGATGGTGGGATGAAAAACATATTTTCACTTCTCATGCTCTGAAAGTGCTTATTTGTGCAGGATATAGGCTGCACGAAATCGAATTTTGTGCTCTAGAGCATTAACGTATCTACTCATAAATGTGTCGATAGTAAGGCAAAGAAAATGAGCCATGCAGCCAAACACAATAAGAAATTCAGAGATAGAATTTGTTATTTTTAATATTTACTTAAATTTATTTGCCTAATATGTTTTTTAAGACATAAAAGATATTACAATTTTAATTCAAGCAGGTACGGTAGGTTATTAAATTAATTTAAAAAAAATATTATTTCAAAATTAATTTAATACTTGGCTGTATATGTCTGCAGCCCAAGCCTAATATCAATGGGAAAAACAATTTCCGTCAGTATTCAAAACTGTACTAATTTTAGTTTGAATTTTAGAAATGTTATGAGAAATTTTGATTTATTTCCTCGCAATCGAAGTGAAAAGCAGAGTTTCTACCTCGTCCACAAAACCATTTTTATCCTCGACATTGCTATCAGCCCTCGCCTACGGCTCGGGCTGCTAAAAGTCTCGGACAAAAATGATTCGTTTTGTGCACTTGATGGAAAATCTACTATTTTTCTATCAAAATCGATAGTTTTACAAAAATATAATTTATTTTGGGTAAGTAGACACGTAAGAAAAACAAGGTGTAGTTTTTCAAAATTAGTCATCCTATTACAGCGCTTACGCACAACATCCGATCCGAATCCGAGAAAAAATTATGGGTCTAGAAAACTAGGACAGAGATGTAGTGCGTAAGTTACCATAGAAATAGTTCTACGGCTACAACGGACCGTCAAAATCTCGGATTCGGATCGGATGTAGTGCGTAAGCGCTCTTACAGTAGGCACTCTCATGTTCAAAATAGGGATGATGACACTAGCAAAGAATCACTAAAATAATTATTTACATATATTAATAATTTAGGTATTGTCAATGAAAGATGCTGTTCTAAAGAAGGCGAAGGAATGGATATTCGGATTATTTCGTCATGTAAAAAGAACTGCGGGCCTACCGCCTACTGCAAAAGCTATAGTTTATGACGTCATGTTGTCACTATCAGCAATAGCTTTTGATTTTGTATGAATTTGGCAGAACATACGTACCGCCTTAAAATTCAAGATGACTGCTAGCTAAATTGATAACTGTCAATACTGCAGCCCCCGTAGCACGGGATCTGCGGGCCTAGCACGGGGACGTGGACAAGTCTCTCTCCACTACTTGACAGTGTTTTGTCTCGGGATTTAGTGGGAGTTAGAGCGAGAGGAAAAGATTTTCTTTCCCCCGAAGGAGATGTGTCCACGGCCCATGCTACAGGAGCTGGACACATACTGTCAGTTTTTCCACGTCCCGTGCTAGGCCTACTGCTCGGTGCGTCCGTCAACTATCAATACTCTGCCTCGCACTCGCACTGCCTTGCACTTTGTACCGCTAGCAGCTACGTATATTAATAATATTTCGCTGTTTAATTAGATATTAGTTAAATTTTTAAACCCATATTTTTAATATATGGGCAATGATTGTAACCATGCAGTAAAAGATGAAAAGCATTTGATGGTCGCGAGACGCCGCTATTGATGGTTTTACGGAGCGCTACATCATCGCACAGGCTCTGATGTGTCATCAGATGAGAGTGAATATGAAGATAGTGAAGATTCAATGACCGGTGTAGAAGAGTTAGAATATTTTTTTTAATACGTTAGGGACATAAATAGTGTTTTACCAAACTGCGGAGAAGCCGGAGGGTGGTTATGTGTTCGATTTGTGTGTATGACCGTTCCTATATACATTCGTAACTACTCAATAACTTGCATTCTAATGAAAAAAATATAATTTTCTTTTAAAACATTAAATTATATTTTTTTTCCCTAAGTCTACTTTTGCGATCACTCACACAAATGCAAAGCTCATCTTATGCCAAAAGAACTATATCGTTCGTTCACGTTAGCTGTTGTTGTTATACTCTGTGCTTATTGCTGATACAATTTTAGGCGGTCGCTCGGATAATCAGTGCATAGCTATAGAGCTATCATCAGCAATCGAGTTAGGCGGTAGGCCCACAGTTGTTGTTATACTCTGTGCTTATTGCTTATACAATTTTAGGCGGTCGCTCGGATAAACAGTTCATTGATATAGAGCTATCATCAGCAATCGAGTTAGGCGGTAGGCCCACTGATACCCAAAATCGCGGGAAAAAAATCGATCAATGGTCTAGTCAAATAATTGAT
Source organism: Cataclysta lemnata (assembly GCA_963931975.1). Classification (NCBI taxonomy): domain Eukaryota; kingdom Metazoa; phylum Arthropoda; class Insecta; order Lepidoptera; family Crambidae; genus Cataclysta; species Cataclysta lemnata. The sequence goes on from OZ008343.1 coordinate 11,290,213, forward strand.
AGTCAAATTGAAGACATTTTAGGAAAGGTCACTATAGAGAGAGACCTGTAACTGGGAAGCAAATGAGATTGTAGTAGTCATTTTTAATGGCCGGTTAAGGACACCTATGTTGTATTTTTTGCAGGAGCACAAGAATTAATTACTGACTCCGATCAACCGATTGACGGCAATGTTCAACCTTTGGCTGCATCTTCTGCACCAGCAGGTGAGAAACTCACAAATCTTTAAGTATAAGCTGTGCTATGGGGATTATTATTATTATTAGGGGATCGGACAAATTTTCAGAAATTATTTTAAATTAATCTTCATACTTATTCTACTAAAAAATAAAATTGTATTTTATAAAGCCTTTTAGCTACTCAAAATAATGTTTTTTTTATATTGTTTGTTTACTAATGCCGCCTAAACGCCACGTTATGAATCTGACAGAGCGTGACGTCATTTGTGGTCGTATCCATTGAATAACCTAATAGGTAGTGGATCTGTTTCATTCGTGATTTCCCACTAGAAATGACGTCATGCACCTGTGATTAGTTTTTCAGAACATAAATTGCAATAGGCTCGCCACCTATTACATTAGACCTGACATTTTTGGCGAAACGTGGGGCTAGTTTACATTTGCCTATCCCTTCAGTGCTATAGGCGCGATTTATGTATGTATGTATTACATTAAGCAGATTTCATAAAATATTGTATTCATTTTATTGATACTTATACCCTATCCAGACTCTCTCGCGGCGCCTCCTAGACGCTCTCAGCACGAGTCTTGGCTAGTGAAGGCTGCAGGAGTTCAATCACAATCTCGATTTATTCAATTTCCCGCCACGTAACTCCCTCGCGTCACAAAGACAATAATAAAGATTTTTTATTTGGGTCATATAGACGCAAGACATTTTAATATTGGTGGGCACATAAAGTAGCTAACGCAGTCATTTCAGTTACATCCTTCTTGTAGCAGAAGACGTAGCGGGCAACTGAATAAATCGAGAGTGTGGATGGCTATAGTCCGACGACTTCGTGTGCGACCTTGCGGGGTGAAAGACGTTGGGGGGCTGAGTATTGTATGCTGTATTGCACGAGTTTTCCCTCCTCCGCGCCCCCGCTAACATCTAGAGTGCCGCGTCCCCACCATCGTCTCTCATCGTCTCTCGTCCCGCAGGAAGGTCGCGCACGAACTTGTCGCACTATAGTATTCGTGCAGCCTCCGCTCGCCAAGCCTCGTGCCCAGAGCCTCTAGGAAGCCTCACGAGAGTCTGCATGGGGCATAAAACCGACACAAAGCGAAGCGAGAGCGAGGTGAGGCGAGGGAAGACCGTCCTCACTCTCGTCTCGCGTTCCCTCGTGTAGCCTCGTGGAGAGTCTGGATGGGGCATAATATAATGGACCAATGATAAACTAGAAAAACGACAAATAAAACTGTCATAACAGTAGGTATTAATTTTAGTAATAACAACCACATTAAAATTTCATTATTATTACTAAATTTCTTTTTATGACACTTTTCATTGGTCGTTTTTTTTGTCCATATTTGGTTTTAAGAATGTTGTGAAAATTATGAGCTTTGCCAAAGGAATTCATGAAAATTGAAAATTCATTTTAGGTAGAAGGCCGCCACCTTCCAGAATATGTGCTCGCAACGAGGAATTGCAATGTGTTAAGAGATGTGGCCCAGAAAAAACGTGCAAGAATCGTTTCATTAAATACAGATGCATACTAGATAGAAGACCTTGTACGAGGCAATGCGTCTGCAAGCCTGGATACTTCAGGAACGCAATAGGTGAATGTGTCAGTGCTAAGGAATGTGGTAAGTGTTTTCTAACCACCGTGTTTTACGACTAGGTTGGTCGGATCGAATCACCAAAATATTCCAATCCTGGTTGGAGCAAATGTTTTTGTGATGAACAAAGATATTTTCTTCTCAAGTCTTCTATTTTTCTCTTTCAAGTCGGCCTGGCCAGCTGCCACCATCTTATAAAAATCTGTCGCCATAATAATAATGTTAACAGCATTATTGTGTTCCGATAATTATTGTGATAAGATAGCCAGCCACTCTGTGGTTCAGGGTTCCAGGTGACGTTCGATTCCATCTTCGGCCCTTATCGTCACTTACCATCAGGTGAGATGAAGGGCAAGAGCTTCCCTGCCTAACATAAAAAAAGTTTTAATGTGCATTTTCGACAGACCTGTGCCCCAAGCCGCACGAATACTTCACGTGTGGTGGGGCATGCGACAACGTCTGCAGCACCCTCAAATTCCAGAGCCAAACTAACTGCCCCATCGTGAATATAGTCTGCAACAGGATGTGCTATTGCGAGTCCGGATACGCCAGAGACAGCAAAGGCAACTGCATTCCGATTGATCAATGCCGTGAGTACCGATCATGATTTAAACTTTAGTTAGAGGCGAAATGGAAATCCCCCCACCCTAATAAAGTCTGACAAGTTCCTGCGCGACCTTCCTGCGGCGGGGACGCGGCTCTCTAGATGCTAGCGGGTGTGGGTGATGCGGGGAGGAGGGAAAACTCGTGCAATACAGCATACAATACCTCAGCAACCTCAACCCCCCAACGTCTCTCTCCCCGCAGGAAAGTCGCGCACGAAGTTGTCGGACTATAACGGTAGCTTGGTGCTCCTACAAGCACCAGTTAAGCAGTCATAGCGGGTGGACATTTTTAATAATCATGACATGTCATACAATGACATATTTTATCACTTGAATGACTATCAATTAGATATATATTTTATCACTTGAATGACTATCAATTAGGAAATTATTGTTAAAAAAGTGTGTTTAAATTATGAGTGGTTAAAAAAGGCCCATTAAGATGAAACAAATGCCCGAGTGGTATAGGTATCTGCGCGGATTTCAGAGGACGCGGGTTCGATTCCCGCCTCAAGATCATAATTTTTCGAAATTCTTTTTCTAACCACCAAAATCTTAGTACTAATTTTTCTAACATTTATATAATGTTAAAATTAAAATCGAATAGTAAAAATGGATTTTTGAAAATTTATCTGAACTATAAAGTTTCGTCGACTGGCTTCACGACGTGGTTTCAGCTTCTGCATGAATATTATATAGCGTTATTAGGTTATAGGTACCTACCTACATTAAAATTGTCCTACTAGGAACCCGCCATCTAGTAAGTTTTAAACGAACATGATCTATGTAGCAGTACAACAAGGAAAAGCACCAAAACTGGGTAACTTTGTTAAGTTACTATACTGATGCATACACAGATGGCGCCTACAGCAAATTGCTGCGTGATATGTAGTAAAAGTAAAACATTTGGAAAACTATTAATTAATTGACTGGGGGTTAACTTAAGTACCAGATTATTTTTGGATTAATATTTGGTTACAGTAATATTTATAGATACTTAGGGCCTGTTTCACAATCGACAAGTACCTGTAGCAGATCATTTGACAGTTGTAATATGAATTATTTGTCAATTGAACTGCAAAGTAAGCTACTTCGAACTTACTTGTCGATTGTGAAACAGGCCCTTAGTCTTACATAACGATCGATGTAAAACAAACTATAACTGTAACTCACATAGTACAGAATAAGCAGTCGACATAATTTATTTTCCAAGATAATTAGATATTTTATAATAAACCATCCAATATCACGCCGTGTGGTGAAGGAAGAGCAGAATGCAATTATTATTGTCACCACCCCCAACCTCTTCAGTGGGTGTCGTACAGCGATGGGATATGGGCAGCATCATTGCAGGATGTTGTTAACTTAACTGTAATATTATTCATATCACCGAGTTGATTGGAGTTGATTTGAGTTGGTTGGAGCTTTTCTTTAAATGTTTGTGGGTGAGAGAGACCGAAGAAGAAAATTAGCATCAGCATATCATCAAGTAATGTAAGGCAGCATTTATATGGGGGACCAAAATGGTTGGTCGCAGCTGCATTTGCTCTAATAAGTGGGTTGTGGGTTTTAGCCCATTTTTTTTATTAGCCCTATAATATTATAATATAAAGAGGAGCTCGCTAGCGCTGTGGCACAGCGCGCTTTGCCTGCGATTGCGTAAACTAAGTAATGTCGCTAAGGCCGGTCATTGGATAGGTGACCAAAAATTTATAATCTCGAGTTCCTCCGTGCTTCGGAAGCCACGTTAAGTTAAGCTGGTGGTCCCGGCGGCATCTGCAGTCGTTAATACCCACCAACCCGCACTGGGCCAGCGTGGTGGGTTATGGCCCAATCTCCCTATATTCTTCCATCTATAGGAAAGGCCCGTGGCCCAGCAGTGGGGACACTAAAGGGCTGGTGATGATGATGATATAATATCATCATCATCATCATTTATATGATGATCATCTATACGAAAGGCCGGCAATTGGGCCATTAAAGTCTATACTAATATTTTAAAGCTGAAAAGTTTGTTTCTTAGGTTGGTTGGTTGGTTGAAGGCGCTAATCTCAGCAACTACTTACTCAAATCGAAAAATTATTTTCGTGTTGGATAGTCCATTTATCGAGGAAGGCTATAGGCTATATAATAACCAACATAAACGCGAGGGAAGCCGCGGGTGACCACTAATTCCTCATAATGATGATCTGATACTGGGATAAATTGATCGCTTAAGATTACCCTACATAAAGCACCTTACCATGGGATTTTCCCATTTTCATGTTATTTCGAGTCGACGCCAATTACGTGGATCATTAGCATGATTAGTACGGCGTTTTGATTCATTAAGCTAGTTGGATTATGAGGTGTCCGTAGTGATATGTGCGCTCTCGCTCGAATACAAACTGTCTTTTGCTCTAAATATTTCTCTGCATTCAGATACAAACATACATAAATCACGCCTTTGTCCCCGAAGGGGTAGGCAGAGGTGAACTATAGCGCCCACGTTTCGCCATTAATATTAGGTCCCATGTAATAGGTGGCGAGTCTATTGCCATTTATCGGGTTCGCAGTACATTGCTAGGTTGTATAAGAGGAACGCTGCTACCCATTCTTCATCACTGTTTATCCTTAGTCGATACGACACCCACCCCATGGGAGAGATTTGCATTCAGGTACACTTTCCACAATATACTTAAATCATGTTATTTTATTCCGAAAAAGGTATACAGGCGAATTGACACGCACGTTTCAATTCGCCTGTATGTACCCATGGCCGTGTGGTGACGGCAGAGTAGAATACAATTGTCACCACCCCAAATCTCTCCCGTGGGTGTCGTACAAGGCGACTAAGGATAAATCAATGATGATGATTGGGCAGCAGCGTTCCTCTTCTACCACCTAGCAATAGCAATGTACTGCGACTTTAGTGCCCGATAAATCGCAATAGGCTCGCCACCTATTACACGGGACCGAATATAATTGGCGAAACGTGGGTGCTAGTTCACCTCTGCCTACCCCTTTGGGGATATAGGCGTGATTTTTGTATGTATGTATGTTTCGTGAATTATGTTAGGTCCAATAGGTGGCGCGCCTATTGCCGTTTATCGGGTATGCTGCCCATTAGGTACTTGTCGCTGTCCTTACCCTTAGTTGCCTTGTACGACACCTGTGGGAGAGATGGTGACAATTGTATTCTGCAATATTATGCAACGCTTTTATAATATTATTGTTAAATTTAATCAAGATGTTGTTTAAAAAGAAAACTTACGTCTCCAAGTTAATTGCTGGAAAACTCCACAGATGTCTGGAAAAATGTTAAAAACAATAAGTTCCATTCGTCATCATAATAAGTGTTTACTACATAAATTTTCTATTGACCACCTGTCGAAATGACTCAATTCGGGTAAACAAAGGTGGCAATGACACGTTATTCCACGGATTTTTTGGAGCATTGCTTCGACGAATACGTCCTTTAACTAGAGTTAACTAGATTATTTGTTTGAAATCAATATTTATCTGTCTTTTCACCTTGGGCCAGTTTTGTATTGCATTTGTGTGTTTTACAATAGGTATACATATTATTTTATTGTTTGACATATAAATACTACATAAAAAGGGAGAAGGCGGCCTAAAGTATCTCTAGTGCCTGAAACAGGCACTTTCATACATATGTACATATATAAATCACGCCTATAACCCCGAAGGGGTAGGCAAAGGTGAATTAAACACCCACTTTTCGCCAATTAAGTTATAGTTCCCATGTAAAAGGTGGCGAGCCTATTGCCATCTATCGGGCACTTAAAATCGCAGTATATTACTAGGTGATATAAAAGGAACACTGCTGCCCATTACTTATTGCTGTCTTTACCCTTAGTTGCCTTGTACGACGTCCACGTTAGTGATGGGGGTGGTGACAATTGTATTCTACTCCCCCATACAAACTGATATCAGCTGGTTTTCGGTTTAGAATGGAGAAGTGATTTTTTTTTCTGAGATTTCGATTTTGGTCCCTTACCGAAAGTTTTTCAGTTGGATGGCCTGAATAAGCCCTTTAAATATGACTACACCTCTCTGTTACACCCAGTATACCCGTAAGCTTCATATTTGCCTGCTGCTATATGTCCCCACATTATGTGCTTGGGTGTACAGAAATTATTTTATACAGGAGAGTGTCCGCTTAGGCCAGTATTAGGCTACATTCCCTTAAGTGCAAAAAATTTACAATTATGCGGGGAATGCCCATGGGACATGCCCATGCACAGACCGCCAGGCATGCTAGCACGGACCTCGTTTGTTAGGCCAGACTGATTGTGACGGTCCTACACTAGGCAAACATTGCCCAGACCTAAGAGAAGGGAAGCCCGGCGGGCTAGTCTGCAGGCATGCCCATGTTTTTTGTGTTTTACAATAGGTACTTTTATCGATAACACAAGTGTTTGGTCTACTTACTTTGGGCTAGATGATAGGTGTGAGTGTAAAAAAAAATATTTATTATATTATTATTATTTATTAATTACGATATATTATTCTAGATTGATGAATACTAAATAATTACAATGAATACATAGACATTGCACTTCTTTGTTGTAAGTACTTGATAATTTGTTAACCATATGATTTATAACTATTATTTTTACATTGTCCAAGTTTTTTTGACATTTTTTTGCACCAATCCTTTAACTACAGTCCGTCAAGTTCGTGCGCGATCCTCCAGCGGTACGAGACGCTGGCTGGGACGAGGTAGTGAGAGAGGTAGGTAGACAGTAGATGCTAGCGGGGGCGGGCGAGGCGGAGAGGAGCGAGTTTCCCTCCTCATCTCATCACCCACCCCCGCCAACATCCAGAGCGCCCCGTCCCTGCCACCGCCCCTCATACCGCAGGAAAGTCGCACACGAAGTTGTCGGAATATAAAGCCTCTAGTTACCCAATTTTCTTCTTCTTCTTGGCCGGCAGTTTATCGGCGCAGTATGTTTCCTGGTCTATTTTTTTTTTTCCTTTTGAATCATATCATCCATCACACCGGAAAGTGATGAATGAATGTTTAGAAAATAAGCTGAGAGGACCATGCTATGGGACAAAATTCCAATCCATACTGTTCAAGGGTTTGGCTGAGGTTTTACAGCCGGCTGCTTTCCTGACACCAACGCTCTTTGAGTATAAGCATCCAATCGCTAAATTAAAAATGCTATCTTCACACAGTCATGACTCTACCATGCTATCAGTTCTGAAGATGATGCAATTTGTTTCCAGAATTGAACACGCTTCGCACATGCGGCCTGTACATGGCCTGAAACCGCTTATGCTTAAAATAGTCGATCGCATAAGTGTGTTGATAGCATAATGGCCCAATAATACGATAATGCGAAATCAGGTGGTAAAATATCATCACGTTGTCAGCATAGGTAAGCATGTTTTTGTCATGCTAATGGTACGTAGTAGGTACATTTACATCACGTAATTCGCCGACTCCGGAGAAAAAATTATGACACTATAACAGATGTTATTATAGTTTTAATGTTAGGTACTTCAACAAATGCTACATACTAAGGTGCTAATATATCTCCTAATTTTCTTCAGATTTTTCGTAGCTTTATATTGAAGATTAGAAAATATTAATATAAAATCCACTCTATCAAGCTCTTAAGTTGTGATTTTGCATTTATTATTGTACCATCCGTAGCAGAGAAATTATGAATGAAGATATATGTTAATGTGTAATTAATTTAAAATATAAATTGATCCGTACAAAATTTTAATTGTAAGGCTCGAGTTTACCAACACTTGGGCCGGTTTTTTGATGCACAGTTAACTCAACCAACTGTTAAAAATTGTTACTAATCTTTAAATACCAAACTGATATTTAACCATTAGCATCAACTATGCATCAAAAAACCGGCCCTTAAACAGGCGATTATAAGCTAACCGTCTGATTTTGCGATTTTCCTGTATGAAAGAACTGTCAAAAACTGCTGGCTATCTTTTAATCGCCTGATTTATGTGTTGGTGAACTCGGGCCGTAAGCAGACGATTATTATTTAACCGTCAGTTTCTGACAGTTCTTCCATACTTTATAATGTCAAAAACTGGCGGTTGGAAATAATCGCTTGTTTTACTTGTTGGTGAACTCGGGCCTTAGAAAGTAAACAACTTCTTGGCAAACATATCGCCTTTTAGCTCTACTAACGTCTCCTGACGTATCCTTCCCAGTCTAACATTATCATACACTAACTCCTTGTTTACACATTCATCATCCATTGTCATAACGAGTTATTCCAGTCGATACCCAAAAACCGAACATGACTATAGATGTTTTATTATCATGTGATAATAATAAATATTTAATACGATGATGCGCCAGATCGATCGACGATGATCCAAAAGGTCCACTATCGATACAAAGTACCATTGAAATGGTGTACTGTTGATACAGTGATAAAAAAAATCCCTAAATAACATTCCTTAAAATATATGTGTGTATAGTATACTATGTACCAGGTTTTCTTTTTCCTCTAGATGAATGCACTAATTGATGATGCCAGTACATCGTGAATGATTTAGGTTGACGACAAAACTCACACTTGACGAGAAATTATTCGATCTTATGTGTCGTCTCTTAGTATGTAACAATTCTAATTACTGTGTCAAGTTCTGAGTGGCGTGTGGTGGGCTATACACACAGAAAACGGATTACGTCTCTGAGATTAACTGCAGTCTGTTATTGTACTTAGCTTGTGCCTAAAGCGGTATAGGTATGACGACCCTTTTTTTTTTTTGCGGAGAGGTAAACTGCATTTACGCATCATCCCTGCAGTACGGTGCAACTACAGAGGTATGTGGGACTCGGGGTAGAGGCGTTCCCCCACTACACCACTAAACATCCTCTCCGGGCATATCGAGCCAAAGCACACTATGGCAGCCATCCGGGGTCATCCGTTAGGATATGTCACCGGACAGCCACCTGCGCCCGCCCTTTCGGGCTCCTTCTGTGCACCGTTTCCCCTAGTCCAATGTCCAACAACAGCGTACTGCGCCGGACAAAGGATCCGCCTGTCCTGACCAAGTTTCATCCGAAGAGGAATCTTTCCAAGACAGGCCCCCATACGACGGGAACCGGCGCTCTTCCAGCCCCAGAGGGAGCTAGAGGGCGCAGGCTCCCTCACCCTACCTGCACTGCCGGACAAACGCCCCGACGCAGTCACACCTAACGCCGCCGGACAGATGCCCCGACGCGGCCCTCCTAGAATCCACCGGACAAAAGCCCCGACGTGGTCCCACCCCCCGGTCGCCGGACAAACGCCCCGACACGACCGCTACGTCCTGCCGTCTCCTCCAGGGTATGACGACCCTACTATGTTAGACCATAGTAAAAAATTTTTATTAGTATACTATGTACCAGGTTTTCTTTTTCCTCTAGATGAATGCACTAATTGATGATGCCAGTACATCGTGAATGATTTAGGTTGACGACAAAACTCACACTTGACGAGAAATTATTCGATCTTATGTGTCGTCTCTTAGTATGTAACAATTCTAATTACTGTGTCAAGTTCTGAGTGGCGTGTGGTGGGCTATACACACAGAAAACGGATTACGTCTCTGAGATTAACTGCAGTCTGTTATTGTACTTAGCTTGTGCCTAAAGCGGTATAGGTATGACGACCCTTTTTTTTTTTTGCGGAGAGGTAAACTGCATTTACGCATCATCCCTGCAGTACGGTGCAACTACAGAGGTATGTGGGACTCGGGGTAGAGGCGTTCCCCCACTACACCACTAAACATCCTCTCCGGGCATATCGAGCCAAAGCACACTATGGCAGCCATCCGGGGTCATCCGTTAGGATATGTCACCGGACAGCCACCTGCGCCCGCCCTTTCGGGCTCCTTCTGTGCACCGTTTCCCCTAGTCCAATGTCCAACAACAGCGTACTGCGCCGGACAAAGGATCCGCCTGTCCTGACCAAGTTTCATCCGAAGAGGAATCTTTCCAAGACAGGCCCCCATACGACGGGAACCGGCGCTCTTCCAGCCCCAGAGGGAGCTAGAGGGCGCAGGCTCCCTCACCCTACCTGCACTGCCGGACAAACGCCCCGACGCAGTCACACCTAACGCCGCCGGACAGATGCCCCGACGCGGCCCTCCTAGAATCCACCGGACAAAAGCCCCGACGTGGTCCCACCCCCCGGTCGCCGGACAAACGCCCCGACACGACCGCTACGTCCTGCCGTCTCCTCCAGGGTATGACGACCCTACTATGTTAGACCATAGTAAAAAAAATTTAACATCTTGTAATTGTAATATGTACCTTTTTAACGCAAATAAAGAATTTGAATTTGAATTACTGAATACCAGTAATATCTAATCTAATCTTACAAAAAAAATGAATAAAAAATGAAATTATTATTTATTTTGATACGCATCAAAGTCATTTGTTCCTCATAAATGCTGAATTATCACTGCCCTGCCCCTGTTCTCCTGAATATTATTTGAGGTCGAAGCAATATGTCGGCCTATTCCATTCTCCTCATTCCTCGTCATCACCATCCATGTTTCTTATACAAAAATACGTTTATTTTATAAAATTTATACTTACTGTAATTTTATAATCAGCATCAAACCGCACTGGACACGGGATGGGTTCGCTGATATTCCTTATGATATAACCGCGACCAACGGCTTGTGGTTATGTGGTATTTCGCGAATAACCGATTGATTTTCTTGATCATCCATCCAAATTAAATGTTTTATACAGATATCTTCAACTGCCTTTTCACTACTTATTGGATACGACGGAACTATACAAGACAAAATATACAAGACATATACAACAGCAAACAAGAAGACAGCGCTTTGTTAGACAGTTAATTTCATTTACGGCGTTATAAGGGAATACTAATTATTTCACCACTGTTTGATCACGAAATGTAATCAAAGGTTCTAATTTGTGTCGTCATTATTTTGGCAACTGCTTACGCCTGCGGGCAACGTAATTGGAACTTACAAACACAACGAGCTATGTGTGCACAGCTTTTTCAGTTTTTTGTTTATTCTAGAAGAAACGTTTATAATAAATTTATGGGTGTAAACCTTATCTTCAGTATAGTGTGAAACAGTGCCGACTTAACAATGGAGTGCAAATTAATATTATATTGTGCAGTAGTTTTTTATTTAGAGGCCGTAGGTGAGATTATTTCATTATTGTGACGGTTGTTGTTTTGCTGCATTCTTGTTATTTAACGTAGATTTTATTGTTAGTGTAATTTATGATAGCCTTGGAAATTTTTCATTGCACTGCTCTTTTAATATTAGGCCATTTTTTATCAGTTTTGTGGAGTTAAAAAGTGCAAAAACCTTTAAATTTTGATTAGATTTTTTATTCGGCACTAAGTTTTACCCTAAAATTGTTAATTGAATAGTTAAAAATAAATAAAAAATCGGTTGTTGACAAAAGAAAGTTTGTTGACAAGACAAGTGTCTTGGTTGGCCGAGTGGTTTAGGCACCTGCCGGATTGCAGTGCGGACAGACGCGGGTTCGATTCCCGAATCAAGACCATAATTTTTGCTAACCAATAACATCATTGTCCTAAAATTGTTATTATTATTTCAGCCTCTTTGCCTTCGCCATTTAATGTACCGAAGTATCCAATACACAATTATCCAAGGCCGCCTCCCTATCAACAGTATAGAAACCCACAGCTGTACAATGCTGTAAGAGATAGCTATCCCACCGCAAAATATCCAGTATATTCCAGAACAGACCACAATGCAATATTAACAAACCTACAGCAGGTACCAATAAACGATTTAAACTATGATAGACCTTATCCAGTTCATAAAAAAATACCAAATGGTGTTGTAGACGGTGGTGTGAAATGGCCGATCCGTAATGGATTGAATAATATAAATCGCCAGAAAATACTTAGCCAACCGGTTCAAAGGCTTCCACTTGATGGTTTGAAGATTACTCAAAACCAATATTTGAATATTCCGAATAAAGTTATATCGCATCGTGCAAGGCCACACTATTTCCAAGAAAGTCCTCTGTTAAGGCCGATGTTTAAAGAAAATATCAATTACAATAAAAAACCCTATACCAACTCGCATCTAAATGTCGCGACATCAACAACAGGTCCTTCAATTGGACGATTCGATCCACCAATACCAGCAACTGTGAAAAAAAGTAATGGTACAGCTATGGCTGGAACCTTCACAGTTCACAAAAAAGTTCTTCACAGTAAAGTAAAGGATGACATTGAATTGGGAAACAAAATAACCACCGTCGTTCCTAAAGGTACAGAGGACAGATATTTTGCAACGTCTGCTAATCCAACTGAAACAATCACTGCACCGAAAACTGATTCAATTAGTAAGTAAATAAACTGATGTGCTTATTTGTAATTACTATTTTTATAGACATTACATGTATTAATTAACTGTTTGTTTTAGAAAAAAGAATTGAAAATATTGTCTCAAATTCAAACTTAAGAGATTTGATGTCAAGACGGAAATCACCCTCACGTTTTATAGTTGTATATCCCAATGGTACAATTGAGCTCGTGAATACAATACGAAAAGTCGCAGACAAACATCCTAATTATGTTTTGGTTCAAGCCGGTGAATTGGTTCCACAATCAATCCCAGACATAAAACATAATAATATAGATTTACCAGCTACACCGGCTACAACGAATCTAAACTCCATTAAAACTTCAAGCATTCTATCTACACCAAGTATATCAAACATCCCTATTTCAAACAAAATCTCAAAACCAGAAGTTTCACCTTGGGTAAATAATACCAGTAAAAGTAAAAAAAATAAATATCAAATGAGAGACGAAAAACCTTTGTTAGTGAAATTAAAACCAGCAATTGAATCTATACCCATTGAAATTACACCAAAAAGTGTTGTTCAAGTATCATTGCCCGTAAAAAAACAAAAAATCCCATCACCGCTGTTTGAAAAAAAAATAAGACCAAATTCCACTATAGGGATAAAAAAATCACCAATCGCCTTGAATACGAGCGTTATCCCTGTCTCTGTTTCATCAAAAGACATTTTAAAGAACAGGAATAACTTATCTCCGATAACAGTCCCCTCACCACTAGTAACCACAACGTTATCAACATTAGGACTGTTACCGGTTGAAAAATTACCGAATATTTCAAATATTACGAATACTCTAATTACTCCAAACATGGAAAAGAAAAATGGTGGAAATGTGCCTTCTAAAGAAACTCGAAGATCGTTTCCGTCAATAGTTGATCCCACATTAGTCGATACGCTACTCACCAAAAATCTGATAAGTAATAAATCAAGAAAACTCGCAGAAGTCCCAACCAAAAATAAGTCATTACCAATTGTACCAAATGTAATTACTAAGAAAATTTATAAGCCCCTCGTTAAAACAACAATCGTCACAGTAACTGATGGTGTGCCTAAAATTTCACCAAATACTGCATCAACGCCAAATGGACAACCAATCGGAGTGGTAATAAAGGTTCAAGAAGAAGGTCAATTGCCAGTTCAGCAGTTACCAATATTACCAAGACTTACAGAAAAACTAATAAATAATACATCAATAAAACCTGTAGAAGTCACTACCAAAGATGAGTCATTACCAATTGTATCAAAAATAATTAACAATAAATTTGATAAACCACTCACTAAAACAACGGTTGAAACAGTAACTGATGGTGTGCCTAAAATTTCACCAAATACTGCATCACCGCCAAATGCGAAACCAATCGGAGTGGTAATAAAGGTTCAAGAAGAAGGTCAATTGCCAGTTCAGCAGTTACCAGTATTACCAAGACTTACAGAAAAACTGATAAATAATACATCAATAAAACCTGTAGAAGTCACTACCAAAGATGAGTCATTACCAATTGTATCAAAAATAATTAACAATAAATTTGATAAACCACTCACTAAAACAACGGTTGAAACAGTAACTGATGGTGTGCCTAAAATTTTACCAAATACTGCACCACCACTAATTATGCAACCAATTAGAGTGGCAATAACAGTCCAAGAAGAAGGTCAATTACCAGCTAAGCAGTTACCAATGTTACCAAGACCTACAGGAAAAATGATAAATAATCCATCAATAAAACCTGCAGAAGTCACTACCAAAGATAAGTCATTACCAATTGTACCAAATGTAATTAACAATAAATTTGATAAACCACTTACTAAAACAACGGTTGAAATCGTAACTGACGGTGTGCTTAAAATTTCACCAAATACTGCACCACCACTAAATAAGCAACCAATTGGAGTGGCAATAAAAGTCCAAGAAGAAGGTCAATTACCAGTTAAGCCGTTAACAATATTACCAAAACTCACAGAAAGTCTTAAAAATGATACACAAAAAAAACCCGAAGCCGTCACTACAAATGATAAGATAATACCAATTGTACCAGATGTAATTAACAATAAAATTGATAAACCACTCACTAAAATAGCGACTGAAACAGTAACTGACGGTGTGCCCAATATTTTACCAAATACTGCACCACCATCAAATGAGCAACCAATTGGACGGATAATACAAGTTCAAAAAGAAGGTCAATTGCCAGTTAAGCAGTTACCAATATTACCAAGCATAAATGTTGAAATTCCATCATCACTTATGCCTACAGTTATTGAAACAACACCAGTATCTGCCCCAATACAAGCAGGGCCTTTGCTATTAGACCCATCAAAAGTAGATGCAGTAGGAGAAAATCAACTCAATGTAACTGCTTTCCCACCTATTACTGCAAGTATACCAATGCCTGTCGCAAATAGTTCATCGCCAAATATTGAACTAAGTACCCAAAAGGAACCTAAACCTCTAGAATCAAATAGTACTCTACCTTTAGTAAATTCAACAACTGAAGGAACAAATCAACCATCGACAGTTGCACCAATAATCGTTCAAGAAAGTTCAAATATCGAACTGAGTCCCCAAGAAGCCTCCAAACTAGATTCAAATAGTACCCCACCATTATCTTTGTCATTACCTTTTGTAAATTCGACAACTGAAGGAACAAAACAAATACCGATGGTTGCACCAATAATCGTCGTTCAAGACAGTTCAAATATTACTGATATACCAACGACGCCAATGCCCTATGAGGAAAACGTCCCTGAAGTGGACATTTTTACAACAACAGCTCCAAAGAGTGGCTCCACAGATGGGCCACTGGATCTTCCGTTCTTATTTACTGGATTTGGTACGTAATTTTATCTGAACAATTCGATGAGTAAATTTTATATGAAGTTCATTGCAACATTCAGTAACTTATATATCGATAGATATTATTAAAATAAATACAATAAAACCATACATTTATAATTAATTTCAGATATATCTCAAGTAAATACCGATGAAAAACCACTGGTATGGATGAAATCGACAAATGAAAGTTTCTGGAATAAACTTTCGGATGGAAAAGAAGACGTTGATATCGTGTATTTCTTCCAAATAAATACTCCGCCAAAGATAGAAAATACTATTACCCGAACTCTTTTTCCGAACGGAACCATTTTAGAAGAAGTTACAAAAATAGTATGGTCTCCAGATACAGGTAAATATATTTTCAGTTAATTATTTAGGGCCTGTTTAACAATCGACAAGTAAGTTCTGAGTACCTTACTTGGCAGTTCAATTGACGTATATTTCATATTACAACTGTCAAATGATCTGCCAAGTAAGCTATTCAGGACTCACTTGTCGATTTTGAAACAGGTCCTAGTGTATGAATGTAAGTCTCTACTTAAAATCTACCCGACCTAAAAAGGTTTTATTTTAATTCATCGTCTTATTTCAGATGAACGAACAGTAACAAAGACAACGAAACTCATCAATGACGAAAGTTAACCGAAAAATGAATGAATTCACTATAGTTTGTACTTTGTAGGATATAATTTTAAACTCCCACTAAGTTGTGATACTAAAATATACTATATTTTATATTTTTTTGTTTTAATTTATACTATTAATAGTAATTAGATACAAAGTCAGACCCGGAGAAAAAGAAAGAAGCATATTTAACATTCTGAGATAATTACTGAGGACTTAGATTAGCTTTCGGGTAAGGTAATAACATATTTATTGTTGCGTATATAATGAGACTTATTTGGGGCTAGTCACAATAGATATCCATATGTCGCAGTGACGCAAACAGCCCCAAAACATTGAAATAATTAATAAATGCTCTAATAATTTGGCTAGGTCTAGTACTACCTAAGGAACCTAGGTGCCTCGACGGACACTCAGGGGATTGAAAAGGGCAGCAAAAGCTGTGTTCTGCTTTACCGTCGCCACATGGCATGAAAACAATGAAAAAACAATTGAAATCAATAACAAAAACAATTAAAATTAATTTCTGCGTTATAGGTCTGATCAGAACAATATACCAAGTACGCAATAGATGATTATGCAAATTTCTCTTTAAAACAATGAAAGACGTAGGTACCCAAAGTCAGTGAATAAATAAAGAAACGACTAGGCAATTCTGTGTAACTCATAAAACACAAGCTCTTTTGTTATCTCTTTAATCAGAAAGGTATTGTTTTTGTAATTTATTTCAGTTGTCAAACATTTGTTCAATATCGACGCTAATGTGATATACCCTGTCTTTGTTATTATCATAATAATATTTAATATTTTTCTTACGGTTGAACGTGATGAAACGTGTTTATGAGACGATAACACTTAGAGGGCCGGTTTTTAGATGCATAGATAACTGTTAACCAATTGTTAAAAATTGTTACTTATCTTTAAATGTCACTGATATTTAACAATGAGCAGCAATATCAGACTGATATTTATCCATTAGTAACTAAAATTGTTACTATTGGTTGCTTTAACTATGGATCAAGATCAAGATCCGTAGTTAACTCAACCAATTGTTAAAAAGTCATTCTGATTTCTGATAATCAGTCTGATCTTTAACCACCAGTAACAATATCAGACTGATATTTAACCATTAGTAACATTAGAAATTAAAATTGTTACTAATAGTTAAATAGCAGCCTGATACTTAACAATTAGTAACCATTTTTAAAAATTGGTTAAGTTAACTACGGTTCAAAAAACCGGCCCTTAGCATTCCATGGATTTACCTTGCGGGTGACGGGTCCATAGAGTGGCAGCGCTTGGAACTAGTGACCCAAGTGTAGGTTTATGGGATCCCTTCGCCACCTAAAGTTTTCAGGAAACAGCATAAAATCAAAATGAATCGACATCATGTTTTATCGTTTTAAAATATTGTGTTCGGATCATTTTATGAAGATATGGTATCAATCATATTTTCTCATTTTTCACGATAAACAGTGATACGAGCTCGGACCGGTCGGTGGCGCAAGTGCGGGCGGCCGCCGCCGCCGCCTGCGCCACGCAGCGCACCATGTTCGCCCAGCCGCCGCTCAGCGGGCGACGCGTATTCGCCGCGCTGAGGGAGATCGCCGCCATGTCTGGTAACAATCCCAGTATATGTAGGCACCTCAGAAGTAGTAGGCTTGCAGTGGTGTAGAGGTCCCCTGTGAGATCCCTGAGGCACCTCAGAAGTAATAGGCTTGCAGAGGTGTAGGGGTCTCATGTGCGATCCCTGAGGCACCCCAGAAGTGGTAGGCTTGTAGAGGTGTAGCGGTCCTAAGTGCGATCCCAGAGACACCCCAGAAGTAGTAGCTACCAAGGGGAGATGTGTAGCAGATCTCCGCGATTAGAAATTAGGACACAGGTTTATCACAGTGGATAAACCTAATACATTGTTGCATTCTGCCATCAATCAATCTGTAATAATCATTTAAGATTACATTTAGTCATCAATTAAAATTGATTGATGACTACATGCTATTTTCGTACAATTAACAAGAATATTTATCATACGTAATGTCTATTGAATATTCCAATAGAATTTTAACCTCTAAGGTTGCCCAAACATTCTAAGTTCGAAATACATCTAAGAATCCAATTAAATACATACTAACAACAATTAATAATAGAATAGAATAAAACTTTATTTGGTACAAATTAATAAAAATTACAGACAAAAAAAAAACATTAACTAAAAAAAATGTACCAAGAAGGCCTTCGCTCAGTATAAGTTGTGACATGATCATATCGGTGGGATTGATCGTGTGGTTATAGATGTTGACTTCCTGCCAATAGGTTCTGGGTTTAAATCCTGTTATCCTACGAGGATCAGAAAGTATTTTTCTCGGAAAAATAATACTTAAGCCTTTTACTTAAAAATGATCAGCACTTAATATACGGGAGCTACTGCCATTGACTTGTAAAATAACATGTTTGATATAGGATTATTGTATGGTTGACACTGACCCATGAATATACAGATTTAAATTGATTGAATGGCGCAGTATCGTCAGTTGAAAATATTTGACTTCCTTGAAATGTGCGTAATGTATTGTTCTGCTCTATTGTGCAAACACACATTCCAAGTAAAATGAGGAGAATAAAGCATTATCTTGTACACTCTCTCTATATTCATCGGTCTCTCGACGTCTCGGTCCGTCCCGTCTTTTTTCTATACATTCATTAATTCCGGTGTGATGGATGATATGAATCAAAAGGGAATGGGTGGCTTGATGACGTCTAACGGATATTAATTGAAGAGGAAACACACTGCGCCGAACCCAGACAGACTGGAAACAGTGCAGGGAGAAGAAGAAAAACGCATTTATCATGTTAATAGCTAATAGAATATAAACAGCTACTTTGACCTATATCTGAACAACAATATTGATGGGCAGTCGGAATTTTGCAGAAGCCAAAACAGCGGAAATCTTTAAACATTCAATTAATTAATTGTTGCTCAATTAATTATATTTGACGGTATTTTAATTATTTTTTTCGTATAAACTGCGAAAATTTATAGTGTTATCTATTTTTTGTTTAGCTTTAGTTATTATGCTCTTATACATAAAAATAAAACAAAAACAGACTGCCGAAATTTTATACAGGTACAAATCCGTAATTGCTATAAACAACTAATGTGGCATATTCAGCTAATTTTAGCATTTATTAGGACGACAGTGCCAAAACAGCAGTAACATGTTGGTATTTAATTCCTAATTAATATTATTTTGTAATTAGTAAATCACACTATCACGATTTCATTCCCAGAAATCGTTACATGCGTTATTAGGTGCGTGAAACACTTGTGTAAATACTTAACAATGGAACTATCTCGTAGAAGCGAAATGTTTTGTTAAGTATTCAGTATTCTAGTATTCAAATGATCACGAAATTATTGCGAAAATTTTATTGATCGTTAATATTTATGAACATTAGAAATAGATTGAAAATAGAATAATTGACTGTTACTATAATTTAAACTAGAAATGTAACTCTCTACTTTATAATGAATAGTTCTGTAAAAACAGACGGGTACGAATTGAATAACATCCTCCGTTTTTTCGTCGGTAAAAAATGCCAGAGATGTATTCTGTAAACTGACAGGATTTTGAAAATTATAACAATATATCTAAAAATAATGCTTATTACAATATATTCTCGATATAAATAAGTAAGAAGTAAAGCAATGCTTTAAGTAATTCATCATACCCGCGTCCGCTGCTATCCGCCACCCAAGATTTTTAGTATCTTGGGTGGCCGAGCGGTCAGGCACCTGCCCGGATAGCAGCGGACGCGGGTCCGATTCCCGCCTCAAGATCATAATTTTTCGAAATTCTTTTTCTAACCACCAAAATCTTTGTACCAATTTTTCTAACATTTATATAATGTTAAAATTAAAATCAAATAGTAATTCCTCATAGCTCAAAGATAGTCTTACTGCCGCACTCAGAGACGTCAATTAACTTTACTGAGTATTTAATGTCAAAAATTTTCATTCAAATCTAGACCATAGACCCGGCAAGAATAGCGACTAGTTTTAAATTGTCATTTTTTGACGATAAGTACTCAGTAAAGTTAATTGACGTCTCTGAGTGCGGCAGTTACACTCGTATCTATAGTCAAGTCAAAGTATTTTACTTGAGTAAAAGTTATTACTTAAATTGTCATTTTTATACTATATTCTTACTTTAGACAGTTCTGACTTATGTAGTTATTTGGTATTCTTACTTTAAATAGTTCTTTATTCAAATTCTTGTTTAAATATGAAAATTTAAGTAACGACTCTTACTCAAATAATTACTTTGACGTGACTATAGATACGAGTGTTAGTGTCCGAAGCGAGCTAGGCTATCCTCAGAAATTATTAATGGATAATGTTTGTGACGGCAAAAGCAAGCCGGTTGCCTGGGGCGAGTAGCCAGTCCATTTACAGAGCACAGCCATGTTTTAGGTCATTTAACAGGATTTTGTGACATCTTTATTATTAACTTTTCGGTTTAAGATACGTATATTCACGTTTGATTCTTACATTTTCTAATAGGTAATAGGTATACTTACGTTAAACATATAGGGGAAGGCAGACCAAAGCGGATACAAAAATCAATGATATCATTCGGAGTTTTTAAAAAACATGTTTTTCACACCCGGGTATCTTCTTCTTCTTCCTGCCCTGTTCCCAGTCTATCTGGGGTCGGCGCCTATGTTTCCTCTTCCATTCATATGTCAGACGTCACCAAGCCATCCACTCCCTTTTGATTCATGTCATCCATCCCACCGTAAAGGTGCTAGTGATGAATGAATGTATAGAAAAGAGACGGAACGGACCATGTCGAGAGACCCATGAACGGAGAGAGTGATTAGAATGACAACATTCCAATCCATACTGCTCAAGGTTTTGGCTTAGGTTTTACAGCCGGCCGCCTGCCTGACACCAACCCTCTTTAGGTACGCTGTTGTTGGTGGTTTGCCCTTCACCATTCGGGTGCCCCAAGGTGCTTATTGGTCTATACTGGCAATCTCCCTTGGTCGACTTTTACGACACCCATGGGATGAGTTGGGGCTGGCCTATTCAACGTTATTTGTTCGCTTCCAGGCCAGCATAGAAGGCACTTTTCACACCCGGGTATCGATCCTGCTAAAATCCGAAAAAATAACAGCCTGTACTTTAATGTCAATCGTAATAATCAAATCTATATAGGTACAAAGACATGACTAATGTAAGTAATTTTATAAAAAATAATTAGAAATAATGTCTGTCAGCCAAGAAAGCTTCACAATTATAGATGTATGATATATTGAAACTCACCAAATTCATATATCGCCATAAAATTGCAATAAAGTCACCATTTTCCTCTATTGTCCGTTTTGATACACTGCAAGCTTACATCAAAGTAAGCCCGTATTCTGCAGTAAACGGCAATGTTGCTTTATGACCCAATTCATAAACCGACCTCCATAAAGAGGTTCATTCTGTGTTATTATGTGACGCCCCGTTGTATTAAAGTGGTCTTTATTCTTTTCGGAATAGGGGCTATAAAATTCCTATATTAGATGTTTTATAGGTCTATTGAATGTTCTACCTCATTAAAATGTATTTAGGGCTAAAGACATGATAATGGAGGGTTTTAGCATACCAACGCAGACTGTGGACATAGTCGTGTGGTGACGGCAGAGTAGAATATAAATGTCGTCACCCCCATCTCTCCCGTGGGTGTCGTACAAGGCGACTAAGCTTAAAGTTAACTGGCGAAAAGTCGGTGTTTAATTCACCTCTGCCAAATACATAAATCACCCCGAAGGGGTACCTTCGGGGTGATTTATGTATTTAATTCAGACTGTCCGCCGTTTCAGCAAAGAATATCAAATCAAAAGAGGTTTGGCCAGGACAAGCGCACCAACGTTCAACTCCCTGTTCCCTGCACATATTAACTATGGAAAGCCGCTGCTTTGGGGAGCTTTGTTGTCTGTCGGTGTGTTCCAGCATAACCCTGTACCCCAAAGCAGCGTATCCATGAAGATTCCCCTCTTAACCAAAAAACAAACGTTACAACTTACGTCTGCTATCCATATAGCACGGTATGTGGAGAAAATCTCCTCGGGGAAAATAGAATATTTTCCTCTCACTCCAACTCTCACTAAATCCCGAGCCAAACACTGCCAAGTGGTGGAGAGAGATTTTGTCCATGTCTTACTAGGTCTACTACAGTACAGTTGAGACCGAACGTCCCACCGTTTTTTCTGCATTCTGTACTTTAAGAGCTAATATGTATAAAACCATAAACAGCTTATCTCAAACATTAACACAAACAGAAACGCCAAAGCTCAAGTTGCGTTTGCAGATACAACACAGTCCTGACTAACTTCTCGAGCTGTAGATGAGTTGCCAACTTTTCCCGAATTGATTGCCTAACTTTGACCGGAGGCAGAAATTGCTGAAATGCCGCCACCTATTTTTAGATGGAGCAAGTTGGTGGAATTAGAAAATTGTATCAAATATTAGGAAACTTTCCTCGTGACGTGTGGTGGCGTAGAATTGCCAATAACGTCTAACTTTGGGTAATAGGGAACGTAATGGTGAAGGATGGTAGAATTTTATTAATATTATAAGCCTTCATACCAGCTATAATACCGTAAGCACGCATTATAATTGACAACATTTCAAAAATTATAACGCCCCAAAATAAAAATACCATTTCTTTATTTTCCAATCCTGACATCGAAAATATTTTTTTTATTACATTTTTTATTACTTACAGAGAAAAATTAAATGTAAAAAACATGCGATGACGTCACAGTCAGGAAGTTAATCAATATCATGTCTATCGGTCATGAATCAAATCCATTGTCATTAATTGTCATCGTCGAAAATAACATTGATAAAGTAACAATATATTTTAAATCTTTCCAAGACTTTAATTTTACCTAATTTTACTTGAAAATTAATTTCAATCATTTCAAATAATATGTTTTTATTTTTGCCACTGGAAATGCCAGCCAAATATCAGGGTGTCCTCAGTTTCTGTCATTTTTATATAACATCTTATTAAAAGTATGTTGAAAAAACGAAATGTTGTCAATTGTATTTAAAATTTATCAAAAATATAAGCCTTATCGCCCTATATTTGTTGTATTTATAGTGTGTATTATGGTGTAGAAGTAGTATAATGCTCCTAAACTATAGTTTAGTGTAGTATTTATGTAAGCAGGACCGTCAAAATAATAATTTGAGAAAAAATAAATTCATACACAAATCCCGCCTTTCTCCGGTAAGGGGCAGGCAGATGTTTAACACTAACGTTTCGCCAACTATGTTAAGTCCCATTTAATAGGTGGCAACCCTTAGTATTACCCACCTTGTACGACATCCGTGGGAGAAATTGGGGGTGATGACAATTATTTTCTGCTCTCTCATCACCACACGGCACTTATTAAATAAATAAAATATGTATTTACTGCCACTTCCGCCAAAACAATGCTACAGTGGCGTCACGTAGACGCCAAAGCAATGGCGTTTGTGTGACGCCAACTATAGCGTTAATTGAGTCAGTTTCTGTAGATTAAGGGCCTGTTTCACAATAGACAAGTAAGAACAGGCCCTAAATAGAGTGATTTTTATTGGCAAATAAAATGTCAAAAAATAACGACGTCACGCGGCGTCTGACCAAATATGGCGGATGGCTAAGTTTAGTATTTTAGCTTTTAGAAAATAAATATCAACTACAAGTATAATTTGAGAACAACAGTGATTCTTATGGAATCACCTTATCCTAAATTATTATTAAAAATCACTTGGATGTGTAGCGTCACCATGGCTGTTCAACTTATACATGGATAATTGTCTGACGAGACTGAAAGAATTTGATTGTGGATTACGAATTAACGAGTTACTTATCAAATGTCTGCTATACGCTGATGACCAGGTTATATTAGCGTCATCAGAAACAGATCGGCAGGAGATGGTAACAGTTATGCATGAGGCTCTGACAGAGAAAGGTATGAAAGTAAATGTAAGCAAGACAAAGGTCATGGTTTTTGAAAGGGGTGAACAAATGACGAAGTATGAAATTAAGATAGCGGGTGAGAATGTTGAACAGGTGAAAGAGTTTGTATATTTCGGATCTGTATTTACGAGAGATGGAAAGTGTGATAGTGATATTAAAAAGCGGGTGAAAGCTGGGAATATGGTAAACGGGGCTTGGCACACTTTTATGAACAGCCAAAGCGTGTCCAGAAAGGCTCGTATGGCTGTTCACAACGGAGTGCTGGTCCCGACATGAATGTATGGAAGTGAAAGTTGGGTATGGGAGAACAAGCATGAAAGTAGAATAAATGCAGTAGATGAGAGAATGAGATTCCGCATTGAGGAGTATGGCTGGGGTAAGGCTGAGCGATCGATTGTATTACAGGGTGATAAGAGAAAGGTGCGGTTTGAAAGAAGATGTAAGGGATGCTCACAAGGTTTGGTCACGTCGAAAGAATGGATGAAAGGCGAATGACAGAAAGGATTTACATGGCGAAAGTGAATGGAGAAATGGGAAGGGGAAGGCCTAGGCGGATCTTTCATAATCAAATTGAAAGTCTATTAAAAAGGGCCAGGTCAAGAGTACCCGAAACCGACGAGTATGCATGAAGAGATTGATGAGATTGGATGAAGCGAAAGAGGTATGTAAGGATCGTAGCAAGTGGAAAGAAGTGATCTCTGCCTACCCCTGTGGGAGAAAGGCGTGACATATGTATGTATGTATGTAATTAATACTTAGTTTTTGTCATCATCCCATCATCAACACAAACAATACATCGGAAGAAAAAGTGAAATGGGTACAAAAAATAAAGTGGTAAGAAAAAAATCGAAAAATTATAGTCTCGATGCCAAATCTCTCCCGTGGGTGTCGTACAAGGCGACTAAGAATAAACCAGTGATGAGGAATGGGCAGCAGCGTTCCTCTTATACCTACCACTTAGCAAAGTACTGCGACTTTTGTGCCCGATAAATGGCAATAGGCTCGCCACCTATTACATGGGACCTAACATAACTGGGAAATATAGGCGTGAATTATGTGTGTGTGCGAACCCGCGTCCACTGCAATCCGTGCCTAAGCCGCTAGGCCAACCAAGACGCTTCTCGCATCAAGACTATAATTTTTAGCGTCTCGGTTGGCCGAGCGGTTTTAGGCACCTGCCAGGCATTGCAGTGGACGCGGGTTCGAATCCCATCTCTAGACTATAATTTTTCGATCTTTTTTAACCACCATATCCTTTGTAGGTACTATTTTTTCTAACATATATAATGATCAAATTAAAATCAATACTGTCAAATGGGATAAGGAAGGTGATTTGAAGGATGAGTAAAATGACCGCCACTGACATACCTATCGAAGCCATTTGCGATATTTATCGTTCGAGGTTAATCAAACTATATTCTAATTACTTGACAAGTTGTAAATCGATAAATTTAATTTTGCATAAATCAAATGTTTGAACAGCCGATTCAAGTTCTTTGTTAGTTCACTTGTAACACCTCATAGCCAAATTTCGGTACACTAATAACATTATTGAATTTAGCAATTAATTGGAAATAATGAATGAATACAAAGAACTGTTGAGATTGTTTTGCGTAAGCAAAGTTTATATTCGTACTACTATTGTTATTTATCCAATTAACTATTATCACCACTATTGCATTCACTAAAGGTTCGGATGGTACTGATACTTGAAAAAATATATTTAGAATAGAGTACTTATCACACTGTAGTTCTGGGGATATAGGTGTTAACTGTTTAACACCTATATCGATCCCCAGAACTACAGTGTACAAGTTGCCTTCTGCAAACCCATGCATTCACCAGTCTTACCGAACATGATTACATTACGCAATCGCTAGACCGGACTAGACTAAGCACGCTTATAAATTGTTACAGCATAGACCTTACCAAGTTCATCACTTCATCATCCCACATTATATATTGTGAGATTTTCTGTTTGTTTTTAACTTGATTTGATTTAAAAACCCAATAACAAAAAATAGCTGCATTGTTGGTTTCCATGTCATGTTCCCGTCTTTGCCCGGTGTAGACCAGTTAGCACCTTGGGTAACCCGAATGGTGTAGGGTAAATCACCAACAACAGCGACAGGGAGTGGATGGCTTGATGACGTCTGACCGATATGAATGGAAGAGGAAACATATTGCGCCGACCCCAGATAGACTGGGAACAGGGCAGGGAGAAGAAGAAGGCTACATTGTTGGTTTGTATGCTGTAGAGGTGGGAGCGAGGGCTATACTAGCTAAATCCCTTTAAACATTACTGAAAGACCTTGGGGCGTACCGCCTAACTCGATTGCTGATGATAGCTATATTGCAATGCACTGCTTACGGCTATATCCGCCATCCTGAATTTTTAGGCGGCACGGATCTTGTGCTAAATTTATACAAAATCATTCGGTGATCATTCGTTTAAAGCTTTCGCTAATAGTTTAGGTACATTTGGTGCGAAATGACAGCATGACGTCATAAGCTTTTGTTTTAGCAATCGAGTTAGGCGGTAGGCCCCCAGGTCTTGTCTAGACCTTACGTAAGTTCTACACTGGAACGTGTTTCAAAGGCGGCTCTCACAGAATCTTGCCAAATATGGCTGGGCAGAGAGAGAAGTTGGGGTGGCGAAAGTGAGTTTTGACTAGTTGTAAAGGGGTCCCTTGTTACACTTGGGTCACAAGTCCCAGCGCTGCCACTGACTCTCCTCTCCACACTATGGACCCGACCCCTACGGAGAATCCGTAGAATGCTAAGAGGTTCCGTCTCAGGAAAGTGGGTGTAAAATTAATGATGATAATGCTATTAGTCTAATTTTGAGCAAAAATATGGTGATTGGGAGTAATAGATAATAATTTTCTTTTATTTACATGCATGAATTCTATTGTTGATTGCACTCTGAGTAATAATACGTGTTTGCAATGAGCTATCCTTGTAACAAAAATATTTAAATGAATACAAAAATTTTTGATAACAAAATTCGTGACATTTTCTGTATAAAGAAAATGACCATACTATGATATAAACGGTTTATTTATCAACTCGATAAATAATTACCGAGTTGGTAAGCTTTTTAAGAGAAAACTATTTTCCATCATATAAATCTACGTCACGCGACAAAATACATGACGAAATAGGTGTTCGGTTGACGTCAATTGGAAATGAGTTCCTTTGCCTTACGCGAAGGAAGATCCGTCGGAATCGGCAAACTATTTATTGCTTTTAGAACGACATGAGTTTCGATTGATCGCATCAATAATATTCTGAGTTTTTTTTCATTATAAATCTTGGGTACTATTTTATTTCGAAACAATCGAATTCTTTTACAGGCTATTAAGTAGGTATTACCCTTCATTTTATTGAGTTACTGCCGCACTCAGAGACGTCAACTAATTTTATTGAGTATTTTAATTTATTATTAATTTATTTTAATGATTATATAATCGTTATTCTTTGAATGGACATTTTTTTCATATTATGTACTCATTTACATTAACTGACGTTTCCGAGTATGGATGCTAGACGCATAAGATTAATAAGAGATATAATTAGGGACTATTAAGAAAGACATCATTTTAAAATATCAACCGAAATCAATTTGATCAATTAAGTCATTTACATCTGCACTAAAAATGTGTTGAGTAGGAGCACGCAACACGAGACATCTTTGGCTACTCCAGCTATTGCTGCGTGCGGGGTGGCAGGAGGTACAACTATAACTTTTTGGGAGCCGGATTCTAACATTTTTATGATAATGAGGGCAGTACACAAACTGATCTTCCACGCCTGACTGCATCTATTAGAAATAGTACTTTAGACTTTCATCCAATATTTAAAACAATAAGCTTGAAAGACGATGCTTGTTACATTGTATAATGAAATCATTAGTATAAAAAGCCATCTCAAGGCAGCGAATTAATATGTAACAACAGTAATTATGTTATGTAGTCAAAATGTTATCTCAGATATGGCAAACATTTGGAGAAGGGCCAGAAATAGTCCCAAATGAGCTATCATTGTTCTATACGAATGATTACGAAGCTAATACATATTGTAATTTCATCTGAACAGAGTGAATAGATAATTAAAATTTTCCAGAAATTTAGCGATCATCGACTTTCCAGTTATAAAACAAGTTTACTTTTTTATTGCTTCAATAATTTTCAGCCCAGATTGAAGAGTGTTGGCAATACGTACATACATACATACATACGTCACGCCCTTCTTCCACAGGGGTAGGCAGAGATCACTTCCTTCCACTTGCTACGATCCTTACATACTTTTTTCGCTTCATCCAATCTCATCAATCTCTTCATGCATGCCCATCGGTTTCGGGTACTCTTGACCTGGCCCTTTTTCACATTTGATTCATTTCAATTTGATTATGAAAGATCCATCTAGACCTTCCCCTTCCCATTTCTCCATTCACTTTCGCCATGTAAATCCTTTTTGTCATTCTCCATTCATCCATTCTTTTGACGTGACCAAACCATGTGAGCATCCCTTTCTCAATCCTTGTCATTACATCTTCTTTCAAACCACACCTTTCTCTTATCACACGGTTATACAATCGGTCACTCAGCCTTACTCCAGCCATGCTCCTCAACGCTCTCATTTCTACTGCATTTATTCTACTTTCATGCTTCTTCTCCCACACCCAACTTTCACTTCCATACACTAATGTCGGGACCAGCACTCCATTATGAACAGCCATACGAGCCTTTCTGGACACGCTTTGGCTGTTCATAAATCAATACGTTGGCAATACGTCTGTATAGTATATTGCAAATAGTCGTCAAAGTATTTTTATTGGCTCAAGACTTTGTTTTTCTTGTAAGCCCAGCTTTATGAGGTAGAATATTAATTGTAACTAAGTACCCATTATAATTATATACTTCGTAATTGAATGTGCATTGCGAATCGTAAAGTATTTCAGAAATATATTCATGATTATTGAGAAGTATTGTATCTAACAAAATGCAAAAGGCATGTAAGTATGTAATCATAATTCTTGTTCTTATTTCTTAATTATTATCAATTATTAGTCCATCAAATCTTCCCCTACAGAAGCATGGTTGGAAATCTAGTGGAAAATGGGCCATAATATGCCCCCACCTTATATTAGGGCAAAAAACGGCGTTGAGCCAGTTTTAATTGAAAGCTCTTACGGATCTAATCGGAGTGAATCGGTGCGAATTTCAACTTCGTTCAGTTACGTTATCTGTGACGTACAGTGATTAAGTGACATTGTAAGTGACTGTTAAGAGTTTTATTGAACATTATGGACAGTAATTGTGATGAAGTGTTTTAATGTGTATTATATTGTGTTTCTTTTTTAATAGAGCCTTTTTCTATGTGTAATCAGCAGCTTTAATTAAATCGACGAACCCTAGAACCATGAATAATTAAAGATTGTTAACCCAAAATCTGCGACTAGTTGGGAAATGTTTCCTTTTACTCCGTGTCAGATTCGGGTGACTTGTCTTATCACCTAACCTAGCACTGCACACGAGTTGTCACTTAAAAGTGACAACTCGCCTTTTCCAAACTGGTCCGCGAATTATAATTTAATATATCTAAATGAAGTCTTAACGTAAAGTAACCAATTCAGTGTTTATATTACTTTACATGGTAGTGCGAGGTTATAATGGAAGTTAGGTTAGAATAGTGATCTTGAAAAGTAAAAATCAAAATTGGAGTCTTTGGTCAACTCATCCCGCTCACAACTTATCCCGCGGGATAAGTTTTCCACATGAATACTTTTATTATTTTTCTTTTGTCAACTCATCTCGCTTGAAAGAATCGCGGGTTAGTCTGATTTTGGTGAGAACTCAACTAACCCGAAGCACCAAACATAAACCCTTCGTATTTCTGTAAAGACATTAGTATTCTCTCGTCTCAGCTTTTCACAACTGTCAAGTCGCAAAGTTACTTTTCGTGGCAATTGGAATGAATCGGTACAGTCAGTCCAAATTACGAGTTGGCCTGTATGAGATGTTTTCGAATATGCCGTGCATACCAAACGATACTTTCCCATTTGTATGCAAAATGCATGGTAAAATAAGCGTCACGCAAAGAATGATACTTACTTCTCCTTACATATAAGTTAACGTAAGTATTTCAATGTATGGCAATATTATTGCTTATGTGTATCTCAATGTAGACACGAGTAAGTTGTTGGCCACAGCGTTTTTATTCTGTTATTGTTGTTTAACTGCTTATTAAGATATTTGATAGTACAAAGAAAAAGAGATAAGAAAAATATCGAAAAATTATTGTCCAGAAAAAGCTGTCTTCAGAACTCTTTTTTTTTTAAATAAAAATCAAAAAGTCATATTTGATTGTAGATAGCGATACGCTACGATAGGGATTACGCGGGGCGCGCATTTGATTCCCGCATCAGGATAATAATTTTTTCTGCCTTTTTTTAATTTATGGTAGGTCTAGGTGTTAGCTGTAGCTTTCTAGGTTTAGAAATGAAACACGATGTCATCATCTTCTTATGCCACTAACCACATTACCATTCAGTCGCTTTACTTACACAATTCGAATTTCCCTCGGAATTGTAAGTTGAGTGAGTAGTCTGGTCTTGTCCAGGGGGCCTACCATCTGATGCTGATTATAGCTTTAAAGCAATGCATTGCTTACGGCTATCAATTTAGCTAGCCACCATCTTGAATTTTTAGGCGGTACGGATTTTCTTTCATATTTATACAATATCATTCGTAAAATCCCTTCTGCCTACCCCATCTGGGATTTAGGCATGATTTATGTATGTATTTATTTTCAATACTGCCGAAGAGGAGCTCTATAGCGCCGTGGTTGTAAGTGTGTAAGGTGGACGTAAGTGCAAAATGACTGTGAATTAACTATAACTATTCAAATTGCCTGGTGATATAGCTATTTTGTTGGTTAATTCTGATATTTGTTTCCACTTTGTCATCAGCTTTGTACATAAAATCATCGTCACTGCTGGTTAATATTTATATAGAATGGGCCAAAACCCACTACGCTGGCCCAGTGCAGATTGGTGGGTACTAACGACTTCAGACTCAACTCGAGACTGTATAATTTTGGTCAGTCTCGTAGTTCAAACATGATAAAATTAATGAAATTCTTTAGAAATTCAGATATTAAAAATAATATTTATTGTGACACACAAGAAGACATGACATAAAGTAAATCAAAAAAATATAAAATTGACACAGAATGGTGTCATACCTTTAAAATACTAAATCTACTGAAACAAATAGAAAAAGAGTTTGCCTAGGAGCCTATACACTATACACTGCCCCTTTGTGTTGGCACTGGTAACACCTATCTAATTAATACAGATCCAAAAAAACAACAAACTAACCCTACTACAATTAACATCAAAAATATTAAAAATTTTAACAAAGTATTGATGCTTTTCTTTAGTAAGCGCTTTAGTTAGCACATCTGCTGCTAACTCAGCTGAGGATCGGTATGAAATTTTAATAATACCAGCATTGACGGCCTCACAAATAAAATGATAAAGCACATCAATGTGTTTGGTCCGTTTAAAGGACTCATTAATAATAAGTTTGTGTGTGCTTTGATTGTCGTTATAGTCATATAACGACAATCGTTATAGTAATTTAATCTTTATCTGCTATCTAAGTCTCCATCTGCTGCAGCTCCTTCCACTCCGTCTTCTGCTCCATTCTCTCATTCATCAACTTCTTCTTCCACCACTCCACCAGGCGGTTGAGTGGTGGAAGAAGAAGTCTCTACTACTCTCTCTACGCCGCCCTCTCCTCCTTCCAGTTTACCCATTTCTTCGTCAAATTTGTCCAAATTTGACTTTGAATGGAAAGCTTTCCTTCTTTCCAAATTCCTCCAGCGGCGCGGAGAGAACGCTTCAATGTTGGCAACGTGGGACCCACCTTCACGTATGCAACCCCATATCACGCTTTTAGCGCAGTGTGGGATATTGCAATTATGTCTAAAATAGCGGAGGAGACAAATAAATATGCCCAACAGTTAGCTGCAACCCAGTTGCACGGTGGCAGTATGCACCCTACCAGCCGGATTAATAGGTGGCGTGACACCAATATAGATGAAATGCTTGTGTACTTTGCGTTGATGTTAGCTACCGGGGTTGTCGTTAAAACTAGAATCGAGGAGTATTGGAGCAAGTCAAACGACTTGTTTAATACTCCTGGGTTTGGGGCAGCAATGAGTATTGATAGGTATATATTATTAAGTAGATGTCTCTATTTTAACGACAATATCAGTTGCAATGCCAACATACTGTCGCGAACTGAGGCTAAATTGTATAAAATATTGCCTATTATAACACACGTCGGCAGCTTCCCCAGCTATGTAATTATTATTTACTTATTTACCTAGTTAGTTTTTTTTTTCGTAAAACATTTATAAAATTGTATGCTTTTGCAGCAGCGTTCCTCTTTTACTACCGTCCTGACAATGTACTGCGACTTTTGTGCCCGATAAATGGCAATAGGCTCGCCACCTATTACATGGGACTTAACATAACTGGCGAAACGCGGGTGAGAATTCACCTCTGCCTACCCCTTCGGGGATATGGGCGTGATTTATGTATGTATGTATGTATGTATGTTTGGGAAGTTGTATGGCCGGGTGCAATCTTGGTGGTTGCGGATGTGTTCCGTGGTAGTAAAAGGCGGGGTTCATAAAAGTAACTGACTGTACTTCTAAATATGTACACGGTTACAATATATACAAACTGGACAATAAACATAAATCGGAAATAATATTTATAAGGCTTAGAAAATAACCATACTCTCTAGTTCGGAATAAAATTCTCATCTAATCTATTTGACAACTGTCACTTAGTGAAAAACATTGTGTTTGTCAAACATAGACAAACAATCAAAGGCGGTCGCATTACAAGAACGCCACACCACCCCCCCACGGAGAAGGAAAACCTAGTAGAAATTATAAACATCTAAATTTGACGCGTCTACCAGACCGAGTAGTGTACGGCGCGGTAGCGATGGCTGGAGTTGGCCTTGGGCGAACAGAAGGTGCAGGCTTTGCAGTCTGCTCTGGATCATCAGAAGACGCAGGCTTTGCAATCTGCTCTGGATGGGTGACAGTGTGTTCAACAAAAGCTGGTTTCACACGATCGATACTGACGACAACACTTTTGCCCTTGATGTCCAAAGTCATAGTTTTGCCATCGCTGGCACGATTAACAACTTTATAAGGACCCGTATAAGGTGGCTGTAAAGGACGTCTAACTGTATCATCCCTTAAGAAAACGTGTGATGCAGAAGAAAGATCTTGAAAAATAAAAGTTGATGGTGATGAATGTCGAGATGCAGGAATAGGTCTTACAACTGACATCTTACGACGTAGTTGTACGACAAAATCTGATGAGTTGTCAATTACATCTGATGGGGTTGATGAAATAAATAACTCACCTGGCAAACGAAGAGGTTCTCCATAGAGCATCTCCGCGGCTGTGGATTTAATGTCCTCTTTGAACGCGGAACGCATGCCAAGAAGAACGAAAGGAAGTGAACGCACCCAAGAATCATGATGGCACATGAGAGCAGCCTTAAGCTGGCGGTGTACTCGCTCGATCATGCCATTAGCACATGGGTGATAAGATGTGGTCCTTATTCGTTTAGTGGCAAAGTGAATCATCAGTCGACGAAACAGGTCAGACTCAAACTGAGTACCTTGGTCTGTCGTGATGATTGATGGTACCCCAAATCTCGAAACCCATTCTCTAGTTAAGGTGTCTGCCACTTCTTCTGCGGTAATGGAGCGCATAGGCCAAGCCTCAGGCCATCTCGTTACTCGGTCAATTGCTGTCAAACAATAGCGAAACTCATTGCATAAAGGTAGAGGACCAATAATGTCAATGTGAATGTGACTGAAACGACCAGATGGAAGGTTGAAATCACCTAACGGAGAAGAATTGTGACGTGAGACCTTAGCTCGTTGACAAGCCTCGCAAGCGCGTGCCCACTGCTTACAATCCTTATTGACCGAAGGCCAGACATAACGCTCTGTCAAAAGGCGAGCAGTTGCACGTGCGCCAGGATGGCTTTAGTTATGAAACTTATCGAAAACTGCTCTGCGAAAGGAAGGGGTCAAATATGGACGTGGCTTGCCTGTGGATACATCACAAAAAATGGAAACGTTTGTACCAGGAACGACGACGCTTGTCAACTGGAGACTGGAGCTCTGACGCATGTCTGATAGTTCGTTATCTGACTCTTGCGACTTCGCGAGGGCTTCATAGTCTTGTTCAAGAGCAATAGCTTCGACTCGAGATAAGGCGTCAGCCACGACATTGTCCTCACCTTTAATATACTTAATATCAGTCGTAAATTGGCTAATAAAAGATAGCTGATTTAATTGGGCAGGGGGCAGTTTCTCCCTGCGCTGTACGAAAGCGTACAGCAATGGCTTATGATCCGTATAAATAGTGACGCTCTGAACCTCCAAAATATAGCGGAAATGCTGTACACTTTCGTACACCGCCAGCAACTCTCGATAGTAAGTCGGCCACTCTGTCTGCTTTTTAGTAAGTTTCTTACTAAAGAAAGCAAGAGGAAACCACTCACCATCGACTCCCTGTTGAAGACAGGACCCAATATGTACAGAAGATGCATCTGTAAACAGTCCAAGAGGTGCGTCATTAACCGGATGTTGCAATTGCGTAGCCCTGGACAAACTCCGTTTGCAAACTTCAAATTGCTCCAGTAGTTCAGGCGACCATGTGAATGGTTTATTGCCTTTACCATTTGTGGCAACTACTGCATCAATCAATGGAGCTTGAAATTGCGCGGCCTGGGGTACGAATCGACGGTAGTAGTTTAACATACCGAGAAAACGACGCACGCCCTGGACGGTTTTCGGAGCTGGAAAATCCAAAATAGCTTGAACGCGATCCTGAGGAGGGCTTGTACCTTCTGGGCTGACATGAAAACCAAGAAAGGTAAGTTCCCGAACGCCGAAAGTACACTTTGATGAGTTAATGACAACTCCATACTCCTGAAGGCGTTTGAAGAGGATACGCAGATGTTCGCAGTGGAGAGCCTCATCCGCAGAGAAAATAAGAATGTCATCCACGTACGGAAAACAGAAATCGAGACCCCGTGTGACCTCATCGATAAACCTCTGAAAAGTTTGACCGGCGTTTCGAAGGCCAAAGGTCATGAAGGGGAATTCGAAGAGGCCAAACGGGGTAACGATGGCTGTCTTCGGTATATCCTCTTCAAATACCGGGATCTGATGATATGCTTTTACGAGATCTATTAGGCTAAAAACCTTAGATCCCGCAAGATTATGAGCGAAATCATTTATGTGACGGACTGGGTACCGATCAGGGACAGTTCTGGCGTTAAGGGATCGGTAGTCGCCACAAGGTCGCCAACTACTGTCCTTTTTCAAGGTCATGTGTAGCGGAGACGACCAGGCGCTTTTAGAAGGACGTGCAATGCCAGCTTGGATCATGTTGTCGAACTCCTTTTTTGCTGCTATCAACTTCTGAGGCGCTAGACGACGAGGACGACACGAAATAGGCGGGCCATCTGTAGTCTTAATGTAGTGCACAGTATTGTGCAAAACATTACGAGGGATTCCAGGAGGCCGAGTGATTTCTGGAAACTCGGCAAGCAGTTTAACAAAATTGGAATCTCCTGTAACGACAACCTTGACACTAAGCTGTTCCGACATTGCTCCAATAGCGGGAGCTGACAAATTCGTTACGCCATCCATCAACTTCTTGAGTCGGCAATCTGGCAAAAGATGGTAATAACTTAAAAAGTCTGAGCCAATGATCGCTGTCGTAACATCAGCAACAACAAAATCCCAAACAAATGCTCGTCGAAGACCAAAGTTGAGGTTTAAATGAATAGTGCCATATGTCTTAATACTACTCCCGTTAGCGGCGTTAAGTTCATAGTCCGAAGATTTTCGCGGAACTGACAACCAGCTGCGGGGGTAACAACAAAGATCCGAACCAGTGTCAATCAAAAATTGACGCTTTGTGATACGGTCAGTGACAAAAAGACGGCGGCCGTGATGTTGGATGGACTTGCAATCAGATGCCGCCGCTACTGATTGCTTGTGTGGTTTTCCGACGCCCAATTGCATGGAGCAATACACTTGCTGGCATTCGCACCAAATGTGCGATGATACCAACAGCGTTTACTACCAGGTGTGCTACTGCGTGATGTCGCCTGGCTTCTGGAAGAAGAACGGTTTCGAGATCGAACAGAAGAATCGCTCGATAAAACAGCAACTTGCTTAGTTAATTCTTCTAATCGAGTCATAACGGTATCGAGCGAGGGCGTGGCAACAGCATACACGTTGGAAGAACCAGGCTGAGCTTCCAAAATCTTGTCAGCTATATCTGCGATTCTATCAAGAGATAAGTCAGCTTGTGCAGCCAAAATCCCCTGTACGTGCTGTGGTAAACGACGTAACCATAATTGCCGCAAGATGTTATCGTCCGAGAGAGCCGTTCCCGCGAGCGAGCGCAAGTGACGGAGAAATTGGGATGGTCTCCGATCCCCGAGTTCTTCGTCACCAAGAAGGCGCCTCACTCGCTGTTCCTCTGATGACGAAAGTCTGCTGATTAAGGTCTCCTTTAGCTTCTGATACTTACCTTCAGCCGGAGGGTTGACAACGATGTCCTCGATTTCGCCGGCAATCTTGTGGTCAATCTGGCTAAGGACATGACTGTACATCGTGGCATCAGTGTTGATACCAGCAAGCAAAAACTGTGCCTCAGCCTGTGCGAACCACACTGTCACCCTATAAGACCAAAAAGGGGGAAGTTTGACACTCACGCGACATACCTCGCCCTCCCGTTGAGATTGGGATATACTTTGGTCATGCAGATTACGCAAAACTGCATTTTCTGCCTCAAGGGCTGCTAAACGTGAACGTAGTTCGTCAGCCATTATAAACGAAAACACGCTACTAAAATTATAAACGAAAGTAAATTAAAATTAATTTGTATAAAATAGAGAGAGAACGGACAGAAAAGAAAAATTGCTATTCCGTGGGCGCGTGATGTGGCGAAAACAAAACACAAACGTCTAAAAATGTATAATATATGTCGACATGTCAACAAAAACAACATAAGTTGTCAATATGCAGACAACATTACACGTAAAAACAAAAGACAATGTAAACAAATTGTTCAAACCACGCGAAAAAATACACA
This sequence comes from Cataclysta lemnata, assembly GCA_963931975.1. NCBI lineage: Eukaryota > Metazoa > Arthropoda > Insecta > Lepidoptera > Crambidae > Cataclysta > Cataclysta lemnata. The sequence continues at coordinate 11,327,670 of OZ008343.1, forward strand.
CGAAAAACAAATGAAATATTTCCTATGTCACATTACACAAGTTAAAAAAAATAATTTTCATAAAATAACGTAAAAATCAATACTCCGAACACGCTTTACACAACTAACTAAAAATCATTACTTGGAATAATAATAAAATGTTTAAAAAAATACTCCAAATAATGATGCCGATAGTACTTGCGTGAGCGATGTGCACAAATGGTATAATGCGCAGTTAGTCCAATGCATGCATGTGTCCAACTGCAACTCCCGCGGAGACGTCACTCGAACTTGCGAATGTAGGAAACGGTGAATGCGCCAGGGGGCGCTCGACGCCACAGCTTGGGATGTGGTACCGTCTCACACGACGAAAATTTCTTCGTAGTGGCTATCCGCATGTCCAACGCAGCTTCCCATCCCGCGCCGGTCAATTGCCAATGATATTACACCCAAAGCTCTTGACGATCACGTCGGGGTCACCAATTTGGGAAGTTGTATGGCCGGGTGCAATCTTGGTGGTTGCGGATGTGTTCCGTGGTAGTAAAAGGCCGGGTTCATAAAAGTAACTGACTGTACTTCTAAATATGTACACGGTTACAATATATACAAACTGGACAATAAACATAAATCGGAAATAATATTTATAAGGCTTAGAAAATAACCATACTCTCTAGTTCGGAATAAAATTCTCATCTAATCTATTTGACAACTGTCACTTAGTGAAAAACATTGTGTTTGTCAAACATAGACAAACAATCAAAGGCGGTCGCATTACAAGAACGCCACATATGCTTTTGCAGGTATATGGAATGTGGATCAACCTCAGACGCTTCCACTCCAACGTCACGTAGACCTGAGGATCCGGTGTCGTCGGCAGCTTCCCCAGCTATGTAATTATTATTTACTTATTTACCTAGTTAGTTTTTTTTTGTCGTCAAACATTTATAAAATTGTATGCTTTTGCAGGTATATGGAATGTGGATCAACCTCAGCCGCTTCCACTCCAACGTCACGTAGACCTGAGGATCCGGTGTCGTCGGCACCTTCCCCAGCTATGTAATTATTATTTACTTATTTACCTAGTTAGTTTTTTTGTCGTCAAACATTTATAAAGTTGTATGCTTTTGCAGGTATATGGAATGTGGATCAACCTCAGCCGCTTCCACTCCAACGTCACGTAGACCTGAGGATCCGGTGTCGTCGGCACCTTCCCCAGCTATGTAATTATTATTTACTTATTTACCTAGTTAGTTTTTTTTTGTCGTCAAACATTTATAAAATTGTATGCTTTTGCAGGTATATGGAATGTGAACTGGCCTCGGGCGGCTCAAAGCCAACATTGACCAAGAGAACATCACGTCGTAAACTGTGTGACGAAGAGATAGCAGACATACTCAACTTTGGTAAGTTAATTTCGTTCTTAGTTCTATAACTTAAAAAGTAGTTGAATTAAAAACTATTTCGGAAGTTACTAATTCCAGTTGTTAAATATCCAATTTAATTTATCAGGCAGTGAAGAAGAGTCAGACGATGATGACACAGCAGCATATGCGGTAAAAAAAATAAGGCTATTAACTGATGTTGAAACAGCCCGGCTTGTTTATTTTAGTTACTTTCATAGTGTAATGTCGTATAGCTTACTTCTTTGGGGTACAGCTGCAGATATTCAGGATATATTTATTTTACAAAAAAGAGCTATACGTGCTATTTACCTATTAAAGCCTCGCGATTCACTTAAAAGTCTGTTTAAAGATATTAATATCCTCACTCTTGCTTCACAATACATATACGATTGCATTCTATATGTTTATAAATACTTAAATACATTTGCTAAAATTAGTGATATTTATAAACACAACACTAGAAATAAAAATAAACTTGCCTTTACTAGATTCAGATTGCACAAGGTTGCTAATTCTTTTATGGGGAAATGTATACTCTTCTATAATAAGATACCAGGATCTTTGACTGAACTGCCTCAACACAAATTTAAGCCTTATGTAAAAAAAGTACTAATGGCAAAAGGATACTATAAAATTCAGGATTATCTAGATGACAAGGATGTTTGGAATAAATAACTTTTATTTTTATATAATCGATGATTAATATGCTGTTCTGTCTGTAATGAAGGATGTTGATAGCTTCAGAAATTGTGACTCTAATTATTATTACTTGACGTTAAAGCTATTGACATCTTTCATTAAATTTTCATTGAATTTAGATTATATATTATATATGTAACTAAGGGAGGAAAATACCCGACTGAGTTTCTTGCCCGTTCTTCTCAGAACAGGGCCTCCCGGTAGCTTACGAACGGATGGCGTAGATTTTTCGCTAGAAATTGAAAACTTGTGTGTCCGTATAGGTAGGGTGGGGGATGGGGGGTTGATTGGTAGTGCGCGGCATGTTTCGGTTTATGTGATTGGCGAGTTGTGGGATTGTATTTGGTGCATAATTTACAATGTACCTGCAATGTCATAACTTGTTGACAATGGTGGGTTTCTCTACAGCCTACTTGCGTGCCGTTCTGCTAGCGGAGCGTTGGGCCCTGATGCGTTTAGTACCATCTTGGTATTGAACGCGGCAGGGTCGGCGCTTCGTTGCGGACCGGGGCGTGGGCGGGTTTGGGAGACCTATCATTACAGACTGAGGCATGCTGCGCACTCCACTGTTTTTTTTTCTACTATTTTTTTTTTCTTGGACACACGGGTTTTCGGTATCTAGCGTCTTGACGATTCATAAGTGTATTGTAATCATACCAGATATGAATAAATGAATTTTGACTTTGACTTTGACACAAACGAGCTAAACCAGCCTGACTTTGCTATACCCCATAGCAAGAGAATATTTTTTGATGGTAAGGACTTAGAAGAAGTGCCAAGTACTGCAAGTATTTCCTTCGCATGGCCACCTACACCTAACGTCTCCTCCGCTCCGTTTGTTGCTGCTCGCTCTGCGCCACCTGAATCGAAACCCCTCGTTTTAAGCTCACGCGCCAGGGCCGGCGAATTATAAAAATTGTCCATCCAGACTGTGTATCCCTTGTGCTCAAGACCATTCAATAGCCTGAGCACAAGGGATGGTATTTTGCCCGAGATTGGACTTTCTGAGGCTTGTTCATCCATTTCGTGTCCGGTGTGGACCTCGAAGCGCCAGAGGTAGCCTGATTTGCTTTCGCAAATTTCAAATGTTTTTATTCCTATTGATGCTGCTTTATTTCTTATAAATTGATTGATATCAAGCGACCCCTTCCACATAGTTAGGCTCTCATCTAAGGCGACATTTTCTTCCACCACAAGAAGAAATCTCTACTACTCTCTCTACGCCGCCCTCTCCTCCTTCCAGTTTACCCATTTCTTCGTCAAATTTATCCAAATTTGACTTTGAATGGACAGCTTTCCTTCCTTCCAAATTCCTCCAGCGGCGCGGAGAGAACGCTTCAATGTTGGCAACGTGGGACCACCTTCATGTATGCAACCCCATATCACGCTTTTCGCGCAGTGTGGGATATTACAATTATGTCTAAAATAGCGGAGGACACAAATAAATATGCCCAACAGTTAGCTGCAACCCAGTTGCACGGTGGCAATATGCACCCTACCAGCCGGATTAATAGGTGGCGTGACACCAATATAGATGAAATGCTTGTGTACTTTGCGTTGATGTTAGCT